>OY776133.1:1585000-11585000 GCA_963675135.1 Galeopsis tetrahit
TTTCCATCATCAGATCTCTTGTTATTGTTGGTATGTTTTCTGTTCTATGTGAATTTTAACTGGAGTTATTTTGAATTATTGAATAGTTTAGTATATTGCAAAAATAGTAAAGGAACAGCTGTGTTCAATTTGTTATGTGCTTTTGACTTTTCTTCTTTTTGGGTTGGGATAATGATTCACTGACAAGGCAATGTAGTAGAAAAAAGGGGATTCTAGATAAGAATGCTTGTGTATTGTTACTTCTATGCATGAATTACAGAGTCTTGAATTATGTAATGGTGTGATTAAGCCAACTATTGATGCTATGGAATTTTTCAAGTTTTTTCTTAGTTCTTATGATCTTTAACTTTAGTATAATGCTTATCAGGATTTAACTTAAAATTTATTTATTGCTCTGGACTATCATTATGATACAAGTATGATACTCTGGCATATCTGCAGTATTGGGTTTTGGCATTATCAAATTAGTAATGTATTGAGCTTCGGCATGATCAAGACACCTATCAAATTAAGAGTTCTGGTAAATTTATTTGTTTTTGAAAGTAAATCTGGTTTTGTTGAATGGTAACAGGTGTATATATGATGTGCAATGGTCCCGTATTGACCCTTGAGCCATATCTAGGAACTGTAACCATTTGCTCCCTTGTTTCAATACTTATTCTTTCCATTAAGGCTTGTGTCTTCACCGTTCATTCGCAACTCGAGAATGAAGCTTCAACTTCTCGTTCAAGGAGGGGGATTCATCTGAAGAAGTCTTGGGGAATGCCTGTTCTATTTCTCTCATCTGTTGTCTTTGCTCTCGGGCACATTGTTGTAGCTTATCGGACAAGTTGCAAAGCTAAAAGGAAACTCATTTTCCACCGTGATCCAGAAGCTGTGAGTGTATGAAGTTTCCCACATCTCTATTTTCTTTATGCATGTTGTGTGTATTAGGTAGTCCTTGGAATCATAATCTTGTAAAAGTTGATTATAAGACTAAATTGTGAGCATATTGTTTAAACATGTTTTGTAGGATACTATTATTGGATTGCTCTTTTCTCAATTTGCTTTACCTAAAGTTTAGGCTTTTAGCTAATCCTCTAATCTGTTTATCAGGGTCTTTCTTGCAAAATGGCATTCTCTGGTTACCAGAAGGTTCCGCGTTCACCCACTCCTACAGGGAAATCTTTCCGAGGTGATATTGAAACGAGGAGAAGAACACCAGGATCGATGCTTGATAATGGGGAATTCCCAGTTAGTTTACTTGCTGATAGAGACAGCTTGTTCGTTTCTTGTCAAGGGCTAACGGTTCATTACAAGCTACACATGCCAGGATCACCATCACCTTGTTTGTCCCCCACTAACCTTTTTGACCCACAATCATTAAGCTTTCCAATGAAAACCCAATATAGTATTCACAAGAGCATCAGCAGCCAATTCTACAGCAGTCTTTCCCCCCTCGATACCCCTCTTCTTGCCAGTTCTCCAGCATCTCCAATATCTGAGGGTGTGCCTATTTTGAGCTTGAATGACTCTTCTGAAGAGGATGAACATAGCAAGTCAGGGTCTTTAATGATGGAGCGAAATGGGGATACAATTGAACAATTTGGAATTGTTTTAGTCCATGGATTTGGAGGAGGAGTCTTCTCATGGAGAAAAGTAATGGGTGATCTTTCAAGAGATACAGGTTGTACAGTTGTTGCTTTTGATCGACCTGGATGGGGTTTGACATCAAGGCCACGCAAGAAGGATTGGGAGGAAATTCAATTGCCTAACCCATACAAGCTTGACAGTCAGGTAAGAAGTTTGGTGTATGCATGCTGAGCATTTAGGGAAAATAGTTTTTTAGTCCTCTAAGTTACCTTCTTTTTATTTTAGTCGTGTCGACTTTTCGGTCGACCAATCAAATTTTGCCACGTGGACAATCAGACTGCCACGCCAGCATCAACCCGATATTTCACTTGCTACAGCTAGTCACCGGACCAAAATGTCAAAAATTGGAAGTTACATGACTATTTTTAATTCGTAAAAGTCTGAGCATTTATTATAGAATAATATGCATGGCATATTATATGGGTTCACTCCCTTAATTGTGGATAACTAATTCCGTGCTACAAATTAGTAGGAGCTTGTACCCATATTTCTGTCCGCAAGATAATATTTACACGATGTAACTTTTACTCTTCCGGTTGTCGTCTCGTTAGTACCAGATTCTTATTTTTCTATGGGTCTCTATTTTTCAGAATATAATTGGATTTCAAATACTCAGGTGGACCTGCTACTTTCTTTTTGCTCGGAGATGTTTTCCTCGGTCGTGCTTGTTGGCCATGATGATGGAGGATTACTAGCCTTGAAGGCTGTGCAGAAACTTCAGTCATCAGAAAATCTTATGAATGTAAGCCAGTTACTTGTGATGACTATATTAATTGTTTATAATGAATACATTGAGGAACTTTGGCCTTAAGTATTGATTCCATATATGCCATGTTTCTCAGCTTGAAATAAAGGGGCTTGCATTACTCAATGCAAGTTTGTCAAGAGAGCTGGTTCCTGGCTTTGCTAGAATACTGTTACGCACTTCTCTAGGGAAAAAACACATGGTCCGTCCTCTTCTTCGAACAGAAATTACTCAGGTGGTGAATCGACGAGCTTGGTATGATGCAACCAAACTAACCACTGATGTGCTAAGCCTATACAAGGTATTATTTTATGCATCTGACATGTTAGAAACTCTTTCCAGGCCAACAGCCACTTATGATTTACGATTACTGTTGTGTGTGATAACAATTAATGTCTTTTGCTTGTGAAAATGGGTTGTCTTTTTAAATTTGTTCTGTAACATATGCCATTGTATTCTATGTTTCTGTTCCATCAAAACGTTCATTTTTAAGATTTGGAAGTTAATTGTTTTCTAGAAGTGGACTAAAAGCACAATAAAATGATCTTTCCTCACCTATGTATCATGCATATTGCTATATTTTTAAGGTATAATTTTCTTGAGATTTTCATGCGTTTTCAACAAAGTGCAAGTTTTTTTCTCAACTTTCCTTTTATGAATGTCAATAAGTTGACTGTACAACATGCTGATTGGGTCTGTATGTACGAAGTTTGAATGTTCATGATCACATTTTATCAACAATACACCCACCACAAACACAACTCTACCTATGATTAAGTCAGACAATGTTTATATTTGCAATATTTGCAAAAAATAGATCCAAAATTCACATTTTTGACTTATGTGGATAATGTCAGGCCCCGTTACATGTAGAAGGTTGGGATGAAGCCCTTCAAGAAATCGGGAAACTATCATATGAAACGGTCTTGTCTCCACAGACAGCCACAATGATGCTGTCAGCAGTCGAAATGTTGCCAGTTTTAGTTGTTTCAGGCGCTGAAGATTCTCTCGTCCCACTGAAATCTGTTCAAACTTTAGCTTCTAAACTTCTAAATTCTGTAAGTTTCCTCCTTATCCGCTCCAATCACGATGACATTTTTTCATCCTCTAATATTTCTCCCACGTCTTGTGTGTTTACAGAGAATGGTCACAATATCCGGTTGTGGCCATCTTCCACACGAGGAATGCCCAAAGGCGTTGCTCGCGGCCATGTCACCGTTCATTAATCGGATTTTGTTAACACAAGAATCGCAAAAGCAGTAGGTTGATTGCCATATTTCGTGTAGTTAAGTTTCTTTTTATAAATCCCACACACCCCCTATTTCTTGTATATTAGTATCTCAAGAGGAAGAGCCCCAAGTTTTGCTCTCCTTTTGGGTGTGGTGAGGTGGGATTTAAATTTTTTCTTGAGTATTTTTTGTTTGTCATTTTTGTTTCTTCTGAAGATTGTTATAGATTAATTTTTTTCAACGGTAAAGTATGAGATGTGTAAAATTTGATTTATTATATGAGTAATTCTAATTTATGATTGTTGTATTAGTCAAATAATAATTCTAATTTAAGAGTTTTTTTTTTTTTATATATATATAAAACTTTGAGAGAATTTTGCAGTTTTACTTAGAAACATGCACTTGATCATTGTCCTCTACATCTTCGAATTCGATTATCAGGTGATCTGAGTCCGTTCATTCGTCGGAATGGCTCGTGAAGAGACGTTCGGAGAAATTACAGTGTTCGAAATATGAAATTAGACATTTTATTATTTTTAATTCAATTAGAAATATTGTTTTGAGGTTCGCAAAATATTTTCTTTTGCACAATGTATATATTAACTGAAGTCAGTTTTTTTTATATAGTACTATAAAGGTAAAGTCTAGTATGCACTCGAGTGCATGCTGTGCACCCTAATCCATGTGCACTTTTCAGTTTACTGACTTACACATTTTGGTAAATGGTGTTGCACTTTTTAATTATTAATTTCAGTTTACTGACTTACACATTTTGGTAAATGGTGTTGCACTTTTCAATTATTACTTATACAGTTTAATAATTGAAAAGTGCAACACCATTTACCAAAAAATGTAAGTCAGTAACTGAAAAGTGCAACATGGACTAGGGTGCACAACATGCACTCGAGTCCATAGCAGACCAACCCTACTATAAATCAATATACAAGTATAACATTGCTAATTATTTACTATTATTTATTTAATTTCTTAGAAAATCAACAAAACACCTCATCACATTTAATAAAAAATACAAAATGAATTTAAATCAAATAATTTAATACTTATATTTTGTAAGTGTCAATATTACAAGTAAAAATTATGATAAATTTTTATATACAATTGAATCTTGAGTGATTCAGATAAAATCTCAATTGTTCAATTGAATTTTTTAACTATCAAATTAGAATCAAGTCAAAATTGTAGTTCAATTGTACCAATTGCACCATTCAATTAAGTGCAACTAAATGTGACTAGGGTTGTAAATGAGTCGAGCCGAGCCGAACGCGATGTAGTTCAAGCCTGTTTGAAATATTAGCTAGCTTTGAAATTACTGTTTGAGTTTGTTTGCTCGAGTAGTTTGACATTTTTACATTAAATTTATCTTTTTTTCTACTTATCGAGCTCGAGTCGAGCTTTAGACCGTATCGAACATAATTATATGTTCAAACTTGGTTGATATCTATATGGAATCGAGCTCAAACGAGCTTTTACCGAACGATCTCGAATCGTGTATGGAATAGCTTCACTCACTTTTGGGGGCTAACGGTACATTTCTTATCAAAATTGGGGTGATTTCATAATTACCAAAAAATATTGAATCTATTTATCATTTAAAATATTGGCGGTGTGGACTCCGATAGTAGAAGACACAAGCAATTGAAACCCTATATATAATAACTTGGCCAAGAGGAAACTCAATTATTCTCCGATTTGCTCAGAGAGATCAAACTGCGACGCATCGGAAAAGATGGCGACGGCGGCGATAGACACTCGGCTCTCTGATGAATCGAAACAGCAACACCCGCAAGGTGCTGTGGCCGGCGGAGGCGAAGGGCTCCGCCAGTATTATCAGCAGCGGATTCAGGATATGCAGCTATTAGTCCGTCAAAAAGTCCACGATCTTCAGCGCCTTGAAGCTCAGCGCAATGACCTAAATGCTCGAGGTTTTCTCTCGTTACTCTCATGAATTCAATTGAGATGTGTGCTTTAGCTGTTGCCCCTTTGGAAAACCTAGGGTTTTGCAGTACTTTCGCGTATGCTACTTACTGGTTTTAGTGAATCGGGTGTTAATTGGAGGGATATACCCATCTGTTGTTTCACTAATTTTATTTTGATAGAATTTTCACTTGTTCCCCTTATTATCTGGTTTTGTTGATATCCGAAGCAGCAGGTTTTATCCTTGTTAGTGCCAGTTTAACATTTTTGTTATATTTTATTTGTAAACTGCTTGCTCATGCAATGATGTTCAACTGGTTAAGGGGAATTTGAATCAAGGACATTACCCATTAATGATAGGAAATCATTCCAGTTCTTGTGTTGATAATTTCTGTATTAGCGTAGACTGGGATTGCATTTTTCTATACATATTACTAATTGGGAGCCTGCCAGGCTGCACATCCGTCATGTGGTCTCCAAATTCATAGTTTGTTAACTTGTTATTGAGTATGTTGATCAATGTCAAATTATCTTGGCAGAATTAGCTTGTGTAGGACTTGTTATGGCTCCAAGTATCTCAAAATAAAATTACTTTTTTCCTCTAATGGCAGTGAGATCATTAAAGGAGGAGTTGCAACTCCTTCAGGAGCCTGGGTCATATGTTGGCGAAGTTGTGAAAGTTATGGGAAAATCAAAGGTCCTTGTCAAGGTTAGTTGGCCACTGTTAACATCATTTCTCAGCTTGTTGTGGTTGCACATATGCCAGTGTTCATTATTACTGTTTTTCCTTTAGCCAGTTTTTTATGTTTTATGGGCAGTGATTGACAATACAAGGTGGGGAGTGGTGTGGTTTATGTTGTGTGCTTGTGAGTGGCTAAGTGCACTTTGTTTTTAATAATTACCGGCATTGGTTTTGTCTGGACTCTTGTGTGCCTTATGGCCTTATCTAGTTATCTTGCTCTTGTTTACGGGTTTTACCATTTCATAGGACCAGGACATCCATCTAGTGATCTGGACTATATAATCTGTGGTTAATCCTAAATCTGGATACCTCAGGTAGTGGTTTAACAATGGATTTATCGAGTACATCTTATTTCAGATTCCCTTCTTTTAGATTGAGATAATTCGGGGAGGAGGATAATGAATTTGAATTTTGATCCATTTTTAACACACATAATAATGTGAGACACAAGACAATCTACTCTTGTTTCAGTTATTGTTTGTTGCTTCTCTTATGAGTGTTTGTAAAGTTCATTCTTAGCCTGATATCTACTGTCATAATACACCAATTTACCATTTTACCTGTTCCTGGAATATAGAAAATATTGTTTTGATTTTGTGCTATCTTCTGCATAGGTCCATCCTGAAGGGAAGTACGTAGTTGACATTGACAAGAGCATTGACATTACTAAGATTACGCCTTCAACGAGAGTTGCTTTACGTAATGATAGCTATGTGCTTCACTTGGTCCTACCCAGTAAAGTTGATCCGTTGGTGAACCTAATGAAAGTTGAGAAAGTTCCGGACTCCACTTATGACATGATTGGAGGCCTTGACCAGCAAATTAAGGAGATAAAAGAGGTGAATATCATGGATTTTTTTCTGAATTGTTTTCTCATTGTCTGTCACAGGTAGTTCATTGCTATGTGCTGGTTTAAATGCTCTCTACATATTCCCAAATGCCTATCATGTTTATAATTCTTGAATGTTGATTTGTATTCTGTGTTAGTTTAGCTACTGTTTTAAGTCTTCTTATGGTGTCCAACTTGTCTACACACAAATATATTTGGATTCAAAAGCATGTCTTTCAATAGAAAAGTGGCAAATCCTGTCTATAATTCTTGAGTGTTCATGTGCATTTTGTGTAATTTTAGCTACTGTTATAAAGTCTTCATATGATGTCAAACTTGTCTACACACAAATATACTTGGAATCAAAAGCATGTTTTTCAATATAAAAGTGGCAAATCCTGCTACTTCTGGCATTATCTAGTAATTCAGTTCTATATTATCTTTAAAAAAATGTATTAGTTCTCAATTCTCATTTCCCTGCTGTGTCATGTTATAGGTGATTGAACTTCCAATCAAACATCCTGAATTGTTTGAGAGTCTTGGAATAGCTCAACCTAAGGTAATGTCTCGCAACTTGGAAACAGTTTTTCCTTGAGTTTTTTTGCGGTTTCTAATTGTGTTTGTATGCTTGAATTACTGAAGGGAGTCTTGCTGTACGGTCCTCCTGGTACTGGTAAGACTTTACTCGCGAGGGCAGTGGCTCACCATACTGACTGCACCTTTATCCGAGTTTCTGGTTCTGAGTTAGTTCAGAAGTACATTGGAGAAGGCTCTAGAATGGTGAGAGAGCTTTTTGTAATGGCCAGGTTAGTTTCTTTCAAAATCAAGCATTTCAGTATAATGTGTTGAAAATGCTTTTTTCTGCAATGCTTTAATTATGTTATTCTTGGCAGAGAGCATGCTCCATCCATCATCTTCATGGATGAAATTGATAGCATAGGATCTGCTCGTATGGAATCTGGAAGTGGAAATGGAGATAGTGAAGTTCAGCGAACTATGCTTGAGCTTCTTAATCAACTTGATGGATTTGAAGCCTCTAACAAGATAAAGGTTTGTCCAAGTTCCTGTTAATCTTGCACCAAACTTCACCATTTCCTTTATAGTGAGTTTGAAAACTGGAAATGCTGATATCATGTGTATTATACGTTGTGTACAGGTATTGATGGCCACCAATAGAATTGACATTCTGGATCAAGCTCTTCTCAGGCCTGGAAGAATAGATAGGAAAATTGAGTTCCCAAATCCCAACGAAGAGGTTAGTTGTTCATTTGCTTGTGTGGCTATATTTGAGTGATTCTATAAACTTCGCTTATTATTATTGGTTAATGAACTTGACGTATTCATGGAAGAATTTTCAGCTTTCAGTCTGAAATGGCGGTGCTACACTTGTATGGCTTAACAATGAATTTAAAACTTTTTTCAGTCTCGGTTTGACATATTGAAGATTCATTCGAGGAAAATGAATTTAATGCGAGGAATTGATTTAAAGAAGATTGCTGAGAAGATGCATGGGGCATCCGGTGCAGAACTTAAGGTAGGCTAGAGATTACCTTACCTTACCTTGCCTTGTTGAAGTCTATTTTCTGACGATATTTGTGATTACGATTGATGTGTTTTTGGTAGGCGGTTTGCACTGAAGCGGGAATGTTTGCTCTGAGGGAGAGGAGGGTTCATGTGACGCAAGAGGACTTTGAGATGGCTGTTGCGAAGGTGATGAAGAAGGAAACGGAGAAGAACATGTCTTTGAGGAAGCTTTGGAAGTAAATTCGGAAGCTGGACGTCGATCATCAATACAATATAGCACACTCTGCTTTCCTTCTCATTATTATGATGCTAGTAAATCTGTACCATTTTGTTGTTCCTCGTGCTTCAAATTGCTTGCTTATTACCCGACGAGATTCAGCTTTCCTTTGTTAAATTCTTTCTTTTTGCGTGTTACCGTTTGAATCGAGAACACCTTCATTAAATTGCTTATAACCTGACGAGAACACTTCATTACATAACTAAATTAGTGCATGATTTGGATGGTATCCAGGAGACATATGTAATTAACCTAAGACTTTATAATTTTCATCTCATTTAAATTAGTGATTTAATTTTTTTTGGATTTTAAAATCACTTTCAATATAATTTACTTTATACATCCTAAAATAACTAATTGTGGAAAGGACAAATAAAATCTTTACATTTTATAAAATTCACTATCCCTTATACGTTACTTTTTAAAAAAAAAATTAAAAAATGACTTTCCCTTTAGAGATGACAACGGGATGGGTATGAAACGGGTATGCCCCCGCTTGAAGACCCATCGAGTTTTACTCGTTCCACATATTTTTTTTATTTTAAAATTAATTTAAATCTGTACAATATTTTTACAAACATATACTCCCTCCGTTCCACAGGAATTTACACACTTTTTATAAATGGATGTCCCATATCAATTTGCACACTCCATAAAAGGAAATATCTTCATAACCCCCACCCTCAAAATATACTCTTATTTACACATATGCCATTACTTTTTCACACCCAATCTACTTTTTACTTTACTTTATTAATAAAACTTTACAAAACTACCCCTCAAAACATCACTTTTTACACATTTTTTTACACATTTCTTAAATTGTGTGTCCATCCAAGTGTGCAAGTTCATATTAGACGGAAGGAGTATACATTAATATGCATATATAGTGAGTATGGATTAACGAACGGATTTAGCAAAAATCACGCTCTATTCTATACCATTTAACCGGATCCATACTCAACCCATACAAATCAAATCAAATCGGATTCAATACAAACCCGATTTTAAACCTGTCATATTTCCACCCCTACCTCCCTTTACACTTTTTTTTGAAGGTGACTTCCCTTTAACTTAACTCTCAAAAGAAAGATACCCAAAAACAACTTACAAGAATTTTTTGAATTGTAGAAACGGACATATTATCAATCCACCGCCCACTACAAGATTCCCTTCACGTTGAAAAAAGTGCCATTAAAGTATCAACATAAATCCTACTCTTTTCCACGTATACAATCTTATCCATTTCACAAGAGATATTTTATTTAACAACAAACCAACCGCCTCTCCAAAAATATCTTCTCTCAACAATGGCTTCCACATTTTCCACCTTCCGAGCTCCCACCGTCTCCTCCGCCGCTCTCCCCAACCCTCCACCCCGCAAATCCACCGCCTGGTGGACTCCGGTCTTCGGCTGGTCCTCCGAACCCGACTACATCGCAAATCGGATCTCAAATCCCGTACCACTAGTAACCGAATCCAGTCAGGAAACGGGCCGGGTTAGATCCGATAAGAAGATCTTCGTCGGCTGCTTGACCGAACAGAAGGCGAAGGAGCTGCGGAAGAAGATGGCGGAAACGACGACGTTTCACGACATAATGTACCACTCGGCCATCGCTTCCAGACTCGCCTCCGATTTGTCGGGCTGCGACGGTCGTTAATTCGTCGAATCGACTACAGATCTGTTTTTCTCTTTGGGGGTAATTGATTATTACTAATTGTCCCCTTTTTTTGTTTGAATTTCAAATGGGTGCTTTATTTGTTATGCACCGTTTGATTGATGCTTTTGGATCCAGTTGTTTTAATTTGTGTTTTATGGATAATTTAGCTGTATTCGGTGTATTTCTATTGTTTAATTAAACATGATTAATCTTGAAAAGTTTGATATCAAGGGCAAATAGTAGGATTAAACAAGTTTCAAGAAAATTGAAATGGCGACTCCATAGATTAAAAAAAAAAAAAAAAAGCTAGGGTAAGTACTTTGTGTTTGTGTTATAACTAGTTTTGAATTGTTCACATCATCACATGTAGACTTTGAATTTAATCATACATGGTTATAAAATTTAATATTTTAGTCATAGTTAAATCACAAAAATTGTAAATTTGGGTCAAAGTTTTTTTTTTAATATTCCTAACCCCTCATAGGAGGACTCAAGACTCACCGTCAAGGCCCCTAACGATCTATAATAATTTATAATTAGCACGTCCAACAAATAATTCTAGTAATAATAATTAATTAATAATAATGGGTTGTTTAATGTCTATAGTTATAGATATGGGCCAAGACCCAACATTTGCTCTAATAAGGTTATTTATTAAAAAAAAAAAAATTAACAATTTGGACTACTAGTGGGTTGGTCTACCAAAAGTAACAATTCCGATTAGTGGTTTGGCCCGGTAGACCTGCGGACTGGTTCGGTCCAGTAAAAAAAAGCGCAAATTTGGGTTGGTCTACCAAAAGTAACAATTCCGATTAGTGGTTTGGCCCGGTAGACCTGCGGACTGGTTCGGTCCAGTAAAAAAAAGCGCGAATTTAAACGGACCTATGATTCATGAACCATAACACTACATTTGTTAGGGTTAAACGGGTCAGCCCGATTAGTCCAATCCAAATAAACATCTCTAGATAAAAGATTGAGAGAGAGAAAATAATATAACAAAAATGAAATAAGAATCAATAGCATTTTAAGAATGTATAAAAATCTAAAAGGTAATCATCAGTCGATAACATTGACGAGCTAAGAAATGAGTTTGACTTGGTTCGTTAAAGAGTCTAATGAGTCTATCAAGTCGAGCTTATCGAGTCTAGTGGAATTAAAAGAAAAAAAATTAGATATTGAGCCTAACAAGTTGAATTCGAATCGACTCGTTATTAAATCGAGTACCTAACAAACTCGAGCGCGACTCATTTAACGAATGAGTAGAGTCGAGCTCACGAGCAAAGTTGAGACGAAATAAAAACAAAAAAAATCGAGATTACGAACCTTCTGGGAGTCAGAACTGAGCAAGGCACAAAATGTACCTAGGTCTACCCACTTTCTCAATGAAATCCAAGAGAATACAATTTGGATTCATTTTGGATCGGATTCAGAAGTGGTTACAGGGGTGGAAAATTCGGGATTTCTCAGCAGGGGGCAAGGAAGTATTAATAAAAGCAGTATTACAGTCGATTTCCACGTATACGATGATGTGCTTTAAACTCCCTACATCACTTTGCTCGGACATTGAGCAACTGATCAACAAATTTTGGTGGGGCAGTAAAGAAGGTGAGAGGAAAATCCATTGGAGTTCTTGAAATAAAATGTGTGTTCCTAAGGACGAAGGGGACTTGGGGTTCAGAAAGCTGAATATTTTCAATCAGGCTTTGTTAGCAAAATAGATGTGGAGAATGAGTACAAGGCCAGATTCTTTGATGGCAAGAATCTTCAAAGCAATATATATTTCGTCTTGAAATATACATCGAGTCATCGAGTATGCGATAATGGTCTTGAAAGAATTTCGTCTCATCTAAAAGTTCGAACTTGTAGAGAGGTGGAAAATTAATTCTTGTATACTAATTCCTAACAGGTCTGTCGTAGTTGTTACAATTCAACATATATTTTTGATAGACTGGATATAAAGTATACTTGAGGAAATGAAGGGCAAGAATACACATCTTTTGCACCAATGGGATTTTGATTCATAGGCTTTTGAGTGATTGAAACTTGGAAAATGAGTGACTCGGTGGAAGGGGGTGGGGTCTACAATTAGAGTTTTAATTAGTTGTATTTTAATTTAATTAATCGAGGGTAATACAGCCTTTTCACATGTAATTAGGTGTATTTACCGAATCTATGGGGGGCCTTCTTATTTAGGATGCATTTAAACCCAACCAAATGTGTTGCAGAAAATGTCCAAATCAGGTAAGAATTCTACATATCTAATTATTTCTAATAATGATAATACTTAAAATATTAGAGAAAAAAACTATTTCCAAAAAAATTATATTCATTCATCTCCATATAATAACTTTGGGGGTGTCTTATAATAACTTTCATACTCTTAAAATAAAAAATTATTTAAAATTTTTACCCTAAAACAATGTCATTATTTTTTTGACACATACATACCCCATAAGTTAACTCATTTTTTTTATTTTATACATAAAAATTTACACAATTATCCCTTAAAATACATAAAAGTTACTTCCTCCGTCCCATGATTATTTGAACACTGGGATGTCCCAAAATTACTTGCACACTCTTAATATGAAAATACCCCCCAAAAAATTAATATCCTTCCAACATCATTTTATTTTTAAAACTGTCACTCATTTTTTACATACATTTTGTTTTACACCTCATCAAATCACTTGAAATAACACTTCTTTATCTTACATCATCAATCACTAAATCCTCTTTTTTTTAAAAAAAATTGTGTCGGTCAAACAGTGTAAATAATTCAGTTATGGAACAAAGGAAAAATGGATTGATTGTTAAATACCCATGCCATGCATGGAGGAGACATGGGGGTGGGTAGGAGGGGCAGTGAGTCAGTACCCATACCTTATTTTGGCAGTATTGTATTAGATTTTTCGACAATTCAAATCAATTCAAGTTGCTTCTCTTTCACTTTTTTTTTTTTGGTATCCATGCATGTGCTCCTTAAAGACCCTAGTCAATGTACATTATTTATTTTATTCATACCAATAATAATAACTATAATATATAGCTGCCATATTCCAATAAATGAAGTATAGGGTGTACTATATATGTGTAAATTTAATCATATGTACCATCTATTTATCTATTTTGCACATATTATACGTGGAGTAATGATATAGAATCCGATGATATTTTTTTATACAATCAACTACATGTACAAATTACTAGCATGTACAAATATTTTATGCATGTGATTGGTTTCCTAAGAAACCCAATTTCTAATTCTATATCAAAATCGATTATATAGGTGTGCAAGTATGGTGTAAAATAGACAATATATATATATTTCATAATTGCACCTTAAATATGTAATTACATATTCATATAATAGTAGTATTGTTGGGTTTCGGTGTTGTAGGTCGTTACTCAACTCGGGTCACTTGAGCAGACCATGACACGGGTCGAATTGTATTGGAATGTAGTGAAGATAATCAAAGAACTAAGATGAGTAGCACTTCATTCTCACGTTTTCGTCACACGTCACATACAATGAAGATGGTGACTCATTATAAATAGAGAGACTGGCAACAACTTAGACAACAATGAGTTGGACCTTTGTGTAAAAGCCCAATGGCCAAAACACCATCTGGGCTAATGTTGGCAGCCTCCCTATTTACCTCTAGTCATCATCTCTGTTGTCCGTGACGAAAACGTGAGAGTGAAGATTGAGGGTAAAGTATTGCCTATTTAGTTTTTTGATTATCTCCACTGCATCCCATTACACTTTAACCAGTGTCTAAGCCCGTTCAGCGGCACTGAAACCCAATAAGTATTTTAAATTGTATGATTAAGCATAACAATAAATACTAAACCTAGGCCTATCTAGTGTAGTTGAAGAAAGTTATTTTTTGGCAATTCCCTATTAATATGATTGATTAGTTACCTTCACAAGAAGTACCTTGTGCATCACTTGGTGCACATGCATATGGGTTTAAATATTGAATTATTGCCGACCAAAAGATTAGGCCCAAACAAGAAATCAATGACTTTTGTAATAATTATACTCAAAATTATTATCGAATTCTTGAATCAATTACTCATATGCACATGGGCTGCAAAGTCTCATCAGATCTTGAATCATATCATCTTTTTGGTCTTTGAAAAAAAAATGATTTTTTTGTGATTTGAATAGATTCTAATTGTGCACTCAATCGACACATTCCAGATAGTAGATGAAATAATTGATGAATAAAATTATATTAATAATATGGCCACTGATAATGAGGAATAAAGATCATTGTTGTGTCTGGCATTACTGGACAAATCTGGGCATGTGCACACAAAGTAAATACCTTGACAGACAACATAGTCACTTCAAACCCACTCTTTTATATATATAGGTATTCTCGGTACGACGGATCTCCTTTAACTCGAATTTACAATATTTATGTAAAAAAGGATAATGTAAAAAATAATAACGGGAAAGAAGTGACATTCAAAGGAGAACAATTCAATGACGAGAGGACTGTGGAGAATATTAAATTAGTAACATGCAGATGGTTCAAGACGTACACGTACGCAAGTTGATTCATCACTGAAATTCTTTTGAAAAATGGACTAGAGAACCTATTTTTGTGTTTGAGTTAGATCTATGACTTTCATTACGTTACTGTTTCATGTAATCTGATGTTGTATCTGTTAAGGTATTCCTGATACCCATAAATAAAAAATTTACCGTTTCTAAAAAATAAAAAAATTATTAGGCCGCAATTTGTGAACTTAAATCTGAAATGGATTGTACATACAACTCAAATGTCTAGAATGCGGGTTAAAACAGATTTGTCTCACACAAGATTTTTTTTTTTTTTTTTGTGCATATATATATGAAATTATATGAACAATTTTTTGAATAAAAATTGAGGTCCTCCCTCCTCTAGAAATTGCCCAAAACAGACCATGAGACAAGATGTAATGGTATGTTTTAACCTACCCAATATATACCTAACTTAATTAATTGCAAACTATTATTAATCATTATATACTTAATTACTCGCAATAACTCTAATCTATCTAGTCATCTTCTAATAATACATGATTAATGTAATATTTCACTAATAAAACATCCATTTTGTTCAGATGTATCTTATTTTTTATTTTTTAAAAGGAATAAGAATCATCAATTCATTTTAGTTTCAAATCACCAATTTCCCAATTTCAAAAAATAAAAAATGCCAAACAACTGCAACAGCCAACAAGATATGCAAAACAACAACAAAATCTGGTATCTACAACAGAAAAAAGAAAGAAAAAAAGCAAATATATATGCAAAAAAAGTACCAAAACCCGCATTTACAACAACAAACTTTCTGCATTTACAAAATAAAAATAAAAAAAACAAGAAAAATCCACTCTGCCATATTCTCAACAATTGGAGCATGCAATTCTAGATTAAAACTTGTGTGAGGTGACCTAATGCATAAAACTGGTTTTTCTCGTATATTATATGATTCATGAACTTATGACCGTCTCATACAAAAGTGGTTTATGAGATATTTTTAAAATAAAATTAATAATAGAGCATTGGAAACAAAAATTAGTTGTTTATGGTACTAAAGATTTATTCTGCCCATCCGACAAGATTGCATGTGACGTGAAGTTACCATATTGACCTCAAGCCTTCACTTAACACCCCATGTTTAACGAGGTGGGTACTTCGTAATTTCCTCCAAATCAGTAGGTATTTTCATAGAGAGAAATGCATAAATATCCCTCACATTCTTCATTCAAAACAAGCATCTTTTTCTTCCTTGTGTCCTAGAGAGAGAGAGAGAATGATGAAAATAACATTGGTACTGCTACTTTCTGCCACTTTCCAAATCGCATTATCATTAACTGACGGTAACATTTTTTCCTTTGTCAATCTTTTTCGTTCGATTTCTCTGTTTCACTAATATTTCACCATTCTGAATTTTTAACACTGCTTTGTCCATGTAGCTATTTTTTTATTTAAAATCCGACGTCAAATGAGTTTTTAGAAGATTTTCACATTTTTTTCTATGAATTATTTGAAATAAAACACATTTGGGCTAGTCTGTGAGACTGAGATCCGTGAGACGGCCCTTATAAATAAAATGTGATAATGTTTGAACAAAAAGTGATAGCGATTAAGGTTTAAGTAAAAAGTGATAGTCACTTTTGTTAAAAATATTATCATTTTTTACTTAAACATTATCACTTTTTTTACAAACCAAAATTTGGAAAAAAATCTGGATTATCCTACCCAAAATTTTGAAATATGAATTAAAAGGATCCGTTTCACAGAAAAAGTTGGAGTCTTGGACTTCACAATTATTTTTGTCATTATAGTATTTTTAGAAGTCTATAAAAAAAAATTATAACTGTCATTACCATTTTCCTAACTAGAAAAGCTTAAAACGAGAATTTTATTATTAAAAAAAATGTAGTGGATAAACCAATATTATATTGATTCAGATCCAGGGAAACAAAATAATTCCAACTACATAAGAGTCAATCTTTTGGGGAAGCTCGTGAATGAGAACGTGCCAAATTATGTTTTAATTATCTTCTTGTATTTTATGAAATAAAATATGAAATAAAATTCAATGCAATAGAAGATTAAAATTGTTCATTTTTAGGTCAAATCCATATGTTAAATGTTTGTTCGGTAAGTATTTTGAGATATCTATAGTCGGATCTGAATATATCCACTGTCACTGTCAGATTAAATAAAAAAAATTGTGTATTAAGTGTGTTTTTATACTATTTTAAATCTGATTGTCCATCTATCTTATCTTATAATAACGTTATACTATTTGTATTTTTTTTTTAGGACAATTACCAAATGGTAACTTTGAATTTGGTCCAAAACCATCACAAATGAAGGGCACAAAGGTAATTGACCGTCACTCGATACCGTTTTGGGAAACCACGGGCTACGTCGAGTTCATAAAATCGACCCAGAAGCAAGGCGACATGCTTCTGGTGGTGCCGGAGGGCGCCTCCGCCGTCCGGCTAGGAAACGACGCGTCGATCAAGACCAAAGTGAAGGTCCAAAAGGGTATTTTCTACTCGGTGTCATTTAGTGCATCAAGGACTTGTGCACAAGAGCAAAAATTGAATGTGTCAGTTTCACCAAATAGTGAGCCGAAGGATTGGGGGATTTGGCCCATCCAAACGGTGTATAGTAGTGATGGATGGGATTCATATTCATGGGGCTTTTTGGCCCAATCCAATGAGATTGAAATGGTGATCCATAATCCAGATGTTGAGAAGGATCCAGCTTGTGGCCCACTTATTGATTCAGTTGCACTCAAGGCCTTGACTAACCCTAAAAGACTAAGAGGTAAATTCTATTTCTTTTTTATTTTCAATTATATACAGTAATGATATAGAATTCGATAAAGAACCAACCACATGCATAAATCCTCTAAGGTGCAAACAATTTTTATGGGGTCATATTCATACAGAGCGCAAAACTCTGACTTTAAACGGGACCCCACAAGTGGGCGGTGGGATTGGTCCATCGGGATTAGTCTTTAAAAAAAAAATCACATGCATAAATCACTTGTACTTGTACATCTGAATTATGTATTTTGTTGGTTCCATAAGAAACTCATCACCGGATTCTCTCTCTATATATGGTTAAGTTTTATTAATTTAGGTTCAAAAGATTTTTTCATCGATTCAGAGTCTGATTAATAAAAAACTATCATTCAAGAGCCTGAAAGATAAATATATCAATTTAGAACTCATGCAACTAAGACTATATTTGACATTTTATAATTCCTAGTTGTTCAATAATATTTTTATAAATTACCTTTCTAGATATATTAATTTCACACAAATGGAAAAAATTAGTAATGGAAAATAATAATGTATATATAAATAAATAAGAATATACACTACTATAACATGTCAAATATAGTCCTAAAGTTCATGAGTCCTAAATTTGATAGTTTCTTTCTTTTAGACCTTAAATCGATTGGAAAAACATTTTAAATCCTAAATGATAATTTGACAATTTTCAATGCCCTCAACTAACATTATTCTTAAATACAATGCAGATAACCTATTGAAAAATGGCAACTTTGAAGAGGGTCCATACATCTTCCCCAACACAAGTTGGGGTGTCCTAATCCCTCCAAACATCGAAGACGATCACTCCCCGTTGCCCGGATGGATGGTCGAGTCGTTGAAAGCCATCAAGTACATTGATTCCGACCACTTCCGGGTGCCCGAGGGTAAACGTGCAGTCGAGTTGGTGGGCGGAAGGGAAAGCGCGGTCGCACAAGTTGTAAAAACTTTGATAGGAAAGACGTACGACCTCACATTCTCGTTAGGCGATGCTAAGAATTCGTGCGAAGGATCTATGATGGTCGAGGCGGCCGCGGGCAAAGACATTTTTCAAGTTCCTTATGAATCTAAGGGACTTGGAGGGTTCAAAAGTACTAAACTTAGGTTTAAAGCTACTTCAGTTCGTACTAGGATTAGATTTTTGAGTTCGTTTTATCACATGAAGAGTGATAATTCTGGTTCTTTGTGTGGACCAATTGTTGATGATGTGAGGCTTGTTAGTGTTCGTAATCCAGGTGTTTAGGACATAATTTATCTTGTTTTTTTATATTATTTTATTTATTTTTCTTCATGGTAGAAAGATGAGGATTTGTGTTGTTTACATGTAACTACATACTGTCGTTTTTAATGTTTCAATTAATAATATTCATGTTCTTTTCAAGTTTTTTTTTACTTATATACTAAAATATAAAGTGAAAGTGTAAGAATGCAAAACTAAAATATACTTCGTATTTGTAAAAAAAGTATGAGAAACTTATAGACAGACGAACCAAAATGACAAAATGGAAAGCTTATAAGTAGACGGAGGAATGTTCATACAAGTGTTCTATGCATACAACAAACATATTTGGACATTTCAGCTGTTGAGGACAGTGAAACACCAAACATAACTTATCTAGAGACATGCCGATGGAACAACGGGCAGCGAAAACAAGCATCGCGCCTAGGTAGAACGTATTTTTCCACAAAAGACAACACTAGTAGCGCTATTGCGTGGTGCAATGATGAAGTTTACGAAAGATTTAGAACTCCGATTCATAATCTAGTACAGAAAGCTAATAGTAGTACATATTAACCCATCTCTTTTCGACCCCACGGTGGTTCAGTTGACTACATCAAGGACCAATTTACGCGATTTGAGAACTGACCATTTCAAACGTCTGTAATATCCTGCCTGTAGAAGTGCAAATGATAATACAAAGATCCATTTAAAACCCATCTGCAAATTTTTCAGAGAGAAATAAGGTTAGACAGAATGGCATAATATGAGGCAGTTCTAGTCTTCTAGAGCTGCAAAGGGACATATGAAGAAGAAACAGAGAAACGAAGTACCAGCTTTCGTTCTTCCATTTCGGGTTCAGCAGCCCAAGACAAAAATGATACAATATCTTTCCCCATCTACACAATGAGAAAATAAAAATGTCATTTATGTCTTCAGTCTTCACAAGGATAAGATTATCTAACAGAAAACTAAAATACTAAGTAACCTGAGCTTCGGTTGCAGGGGTACCGTCTTCATACTCAATGGCACCATCAATAAGCATTTTAGGCATGGCAATTGCTCCACCAGGAAAGTAGGGATTGTAATGAAGACCATCTCGAATCTACAGTTATATAATATATTGAAGGATGCTAAGCATTACAATAGGTAACATTAAGTTGATAGATTTACCATAGCACTGATCTGCCTAGAGGAATCGTCAATTCCAAGAGAAGCAAAAATAAGCATTTTATCTATACTACATGTACCATGAGAGCTCAAGTGCTGCATTCATCTCTCCGAACTTGGACAAATATATGAAAGACGGACTCTTGACAGAATTCACATATAATGGCTTTTCAAAGTAAAAAAGTGAGCAGTCAGTTACCGTGATACCAGCAGGAGGATCATGATATCCAGTTAGAAGAGAAAAAACATAATTCTGACCATTATGTCGGGCCTGAGGGAAAATAACAAATTACAAATCAGGGTACAAAACTACAAATTAATTTGAAAAGATTAGAACCCAAAATTTCAAAATCGACAACTCACCTTGGTGATAAGACTTAAATCAGGGGGATAGGCCCCTCCGTTAGCAAACCTTGCAGCTTGTTCATTCGCATAAGGCTGAGGAAAACGATCACTCAGCTTTCCTGGGCGAGTGAACATCTCCCCCTCATCGTTAGGGCCGTCAACCACTTCAATCTCAGCAGCCATAGCTTTAGTTTCTTCTTCAGTGTAAGCCACACCAACAAGATCACGATAAGATATAAGAGACATCGAGTGACACGATGCACAAACTTGCTGGTAAACCTGGTGACCACGCCGAATCCTGCCCATACAACTCAGCTTTTCATAGCTGGAATGACAACAATTTAACCAGAACTACTATGGCAATGGCGCGTTCACTTACGAAGCATGGTCATATGAACTGAGGATGCCTTGGTGTGGCCATGGATAGCTGGGAGATTCTAAACCATGCTCAGCCTCATCAGCAGCATATGCTATTGTTGCACAGCTCATTAACCCTGAAGCCCCTGCACCAAGAAGTGCAATTGTTTTCACAAACTTCGAGCCAGAAAATCTAGATGCACCCTGACCATCGTTTAGAAGAAGTGTGGATAACAAAGGAGAAGCCTGAAAAACATGCTGAAAATCAGTAAACAAGACATGAAACCTCCATCAATTACATTTGAACAGCATCAAACTTAGTCCATTGTCTGAGTATGAAAATATCAGTATAAAAATTAAGAGACAAACAAGTTTACAGATTACATTACAAATGTAAATTGTTTCCTTGAACTCTAAATAGTAAAACCCTCTCAAAATTCACTACTCTCTGGAAGCTAAAACAATCATTGGATAAGAAACCTCGTAATCATTTCTAGAAACTTATGGAGTATAAATTCACAAACATTACAGCCAAATAGATAAATTAAAAATCATAAAAAAATAAAAGAGTGAAGAGAGCAGCTGTTGTACAGTTGTACCTGAATTTAAACTAAGATAACACCTAAAACGTTCGATATCAATATGAAGAAAATAAATTAAAACACTAATTATTGCAGGCTTACTTGAATATCGAGTAAAATCAGAAAATAACTTTCAATACCTTGGAATCAGAGGCCTCCTTCACAACATTTTGGCGAGTGAATAACCAGACAAATCTGTTGAATTTTCCAAATCCTGATTCGAATCAAGGAAGCGTAAGTTCGATTAATTATTCAATGACGAAGTGATTTCAGCTCAATAACATCCGGATACAAACGAAAAATACATCACAATAAAAATCAAACAGAAACATGAACACAAAGATGATAATAGCAGAAGATAAGCTTACTCATTTCGTTCTTCTGGTAAATTAGAGCGAGTAGAAGGAGAAGATAAAAATGGATGAATTTGTGTGAGAGCCAGATAGATTGCGTCGCCTACTCAGAATGAGCGGTTCTAATCGACGCACTAAACCGGTTTCTGGAATATTATAAATAAAATTCCCTAATTTTTCATTTCGATTATATGTTCTACTTTTCGTGTTTCACTCAAGGTTGTAAAAATTGAAAATCGATATTCGGGCGCTTAGACGGCTAGTCGGGCCCTAGGCGACGTCTGGTCGGCAACTTGTAATTTTATTTTTAATTATTTTATCTTATAATTCTCGAGCAATAAATACGAAATACTAATAAACAAAAGCAAAAAATTGCAAATGGATTTTTTAAGAAATTAAAACTTGGAAAAATGATATCAAAAAACAATGCAGTTTTCACCCCTTAGACGATAGAATTTTACAAAAGAAATGTTATACATCAATGCAAAGTCACGTGTTTTATTCGAAGCGTTAATTTCACTTGAAAAGGTGTGCTCGATCGTTCGAATCAGACTTCAACTATGAAAAGTCTAATAAAAAAAAAAAATTAGTCAAAAATCGCTAGGCAAACAGTATACCGAAAACCTGCGCTTAGTCGCCGCCTAGCCATCGACTTTTGCAATAGAGGTTTCACCTAATCGATTATTAATATGTGTCAACCCTAGATTTTTTAAGACACTGTCAACAATGCAAAATGTAAAATATAATGTGAAACACTAAAATTGAAATTAGATTAATATATAAATAATGATTATATTCAATAATAATTAATGAAAGTAATAATATTGTTCAAAATACAACCAAATTCATATTTTCAAAATGTTCAATTTTTCTATTTTATTTTTTTAAACAATGCATATCAACTAAAATACCAAAATTGAAAATGGTACATTTACATGTCCGAGATGTAACATTCCCTTTCTGATAATGGGCTTAGCTCGATGAATTGTGGGCTTCACTATTAAATCTGTTGGGCCTAAGATTCGTGGGTCAACCTAAACAATCTAGCCTATTCACAGCCCAAACAAAATCTAGATTTTTTTTTTTTTAAATGAAAACTAGTTTTACAATTTTTTGTTACTCTAGGTAAAATCCCAAGTAAAAAAAAAAATGCATATTATGTGGACTTTATCAGTTATGCATATATAATACATGCATTGGGTAGGTAGAGTAACATTTGTGTGTATCAACTAATATTTCACCCATACTCCAAGTTAAGTGTTCGATTTTTTTTGAAGTCTCGGATATCCGATCTAAGAATCGACTAATTTCGGGGGATCAATTCAACCGTCCATATACAGGGATACTGACATAACAAAAATTGTTTGCACCTGAGTTCGAACCAAAGACGTGTAGATAGTACACTCATAAGTCTCAAGTCTACTCTAATACAAATTGAAATTTTAGTTCGTGACGTCATAAATGGTAAAACGTAACACTTAGCATGTGAAAGGACACTTTTGTCCTTCAATAATTCAATATGGGATCGGACGTACATATATTTATATATATCATGCATATATCCCCCAATCGGCAAATACACCTATTCTCTCCCATTCGGCCATTCCATCTCTTCAAATTCGCCATTTTTGACTAAGGATTTGTTTAAAAACACCACAAACACCTTCTGTTTTGAAATTTGTTCTAACCATTTTGTTCAGTCCTAAATCTCTACTGTTGAGTGTTAACGATCGCAGAGCTATGCCGCCTCCTGGTGAGGATCGTCAAAAGCTTGAATATGTCGCCACAGGTAATGCGATTTCATCGTTGCAAATGGCTAAATTCTTTGATTTCGTTGTTAGGTTAAAGTTTCCCCCAATTTTCAGTGATAAATTGGTATCAGCTACTTAAAAATTGGCATAATTGTGCTTATTTCACCGATTAGATTTCAGTTTCCTGAGAAATAGATCAGTATAAATGTGTTTATACTGCGAGGAATTATGATCCTAGGTTTCCAGATATGTTATGCTCGGTTTAGATTTATAAATTTCTTTTATTGGAATTGTTTCAATTTGCTTTTGTTTGGTAATTTGATAATGGTGTATATGGATTGGACCGCATTGTTATTTCACTTTCAGATAGCTGAAGGATGAATTTGTTAATGTTGGAAGTTGATTTCATTCCTTAAGGAACTATGAGTTCTGAGCAATTTGAAGAAAAATCTGTAAAAATGGCACTTGTCCTGCTTGCTTGTTTTTTCGACTTTCCCCCAATTTTCAGTGATAAATTGGTATCAACTACTTAAAATTGTTGGTGTATGCGTACTTGTGTGGCATAATTGTGCTCATTTCTCCGTTTAAGTTTCAGTTTCCTGAGAAACAGATCAGTATAAATGTATTTGTACTGCAAGGAATTATGATCCTAGCTTTTGTTTGGTAATTTGATAATGGCGTATATGGATTGGACCGCATTGTTATTTCACTTTCAGATAGCTGAAGGATGAATTTGTTAATGTTGGAAGTTGATTTTATTCCTTAAGGAACTATGAGTTATGAGCAATTTGAAGAAAAATCTGTAAAAATGGCACTTGTCCTGCTTGCTTGTTTTTCGACTTTCCCCAATTTAGGTTGTGGCTAGAGAAGTGATGTGAGATTATGCAATGAATGTGGGCTACCATCACAAGAAAGAAACATACACTGATTCAGGAACCAGGATTTAAATTCTTGAGAAATGAATATATTACACTCTTGATACATCCTTTTGATGTCATAGGAGGGCCATTGGGGTTTAAACTTCTTATTTTTCCAAGTCGACGTTGTTGCAAACTGATGTATCGATGGTGTGCGGTGTGAAATAGAGTTGAAAGTGCAGAGGCTTATCTATGCAAATTGCATTTTAGTGAAACAAGTTGTGAATGCATTTAGTTTATAAGTAGTTTGGAGCTATTTTTGTACCCATATAAATATCTAATCGCCCTTTAATAATGTGAGATGATTTAAGGATTTTCTTGAGCACCATATGGTCCTGGAATATGTATGAACAGTGACTTTCTTGATCAATGTTAAGAATTCTCAGTACAATCATTAATATTGTCGTTTCTCCTCGTGGATTCTTTCGTTTTCCTAAACATATATGCTTGGTGTCTTACAATTAATAATGTGAGATGATTGTATTAAGGATTTTCTTGAGCACCATACTTTTATTTTGACAACAGTATCACCATATGGTCCTGGAATATGTGATTATCTTGATCAATGTTAAAAATTCTCAGTACAATCATTAATATTGTCGTTTCTCCTCGTGGATTGTTTTGTTTTCCTAAACATATATGCTTGGTGTCTTACAATGAGATTGCTTAGCAGGGGACTGACTGATATAACTTTGTCGTTACAGTTAGAAGACGTGGATGTCGTTATTACCTGGAGAAGGTCTTTAAAGAGAATCTAAAAGGAGGCAACATTTATGAATTCTCATGCAACTGGCTAACAGGGATAAGCTTCACACCAAGTCCTTTATCTGCCCCCAGGACAGAGAAAGTCGATGCCAATGACGAGGATGATGATGTAAACGACGACTATTCAAGTTTCTTCAAAAAGGTCCTTCAGGAGAACACCAGCGGAGGGGTTGTCCATGAGTTCTCGTACAGCTGGCTCACCGGATCAAAACTCACGCCTATTGCAGTTGTGCCCAAGATGCACGAAGGAAAAAACGAAGTTCTGCCTTTAGATGGCTACAAAAAGCTGTTTACTATGGTCTTTAATGAGAATCTGAAAGGACGAATCCTTCATGAGTACTCGTATAGCAAGATGAAGGTGAGACTTTCGCCTCTTCTTCACGATAAGAAACCTTCGTCGATCAGTTATGGTCACAAGATTTTCGTCTTTACACACAAACTGGTCTGCCAACATCTCGTTAAAAGCACGGGCTTCCTGTGCGACAAAATCGTCCTCCAACCCTTTCGAATTTCTGGAAATGATGAGGATCATCGCCACTAATCTATGTATTTGGACTTCACATTATTACTTCGTGAGTTATTTATCGATATGTTATCAATATATTTATTTTTTCAATCTCGAAAGTGAAAAACTGTAAGCAACGAATATGTACATAATTTTCTCAATATGCAAGCACACAAAAATAATAATCACAATAAAAATCAAACAGAAACATGAACACAAAGATGATAATAACAGAAGAAATATTCGAAACAACACCAACAAGATTTTCTGTAAATAAAACAACATCAATTTAGCTTGTCCAAATCCACTAGTCTTAAATATTCAAAAGATACATAATAATAATAATATCAGCATAAGCAAACGAAACTGGTCTTTATAAATGACAGAAACTTGGAATAGAAATCAACACAAAGTACTATGATAAAATTGGTTAAATAATACTATGATCAGTAAGGAAGATACGGCTGCGGTGCATAATGATATGCATCTTGTAGCGGATATTGGTATCCGTATCCGGGCGGGTAATTGTATCCGTATCCATTATCTACGACGGGTGGATACGGATGCCCATATCCACCACCACCGGGCGGGTAATTGTATCCATCATATCCTTGTACGGGCGGGTAAGATTTAGAAGTAGACTCGTTTTTTGCTTTATTTTTAGGTTGAGCGGAAAGGTTCATACAACACTGCCCGAATTGATACCAAACGAGCTCTATCTTCCTTGATCTGCCAAGCTTCTCCAACACACTTTCCGGGTCACCAATTCCGGATATCTCAACCAGTCCATCCTCTCCCATCTTGAAACGCAGTCCTATATAACATTTAACATTAAAAAAACTTGTATAAACAGTAGAGTTAATCGTAAAAAAAACAACACCTTTTAACATTTTTAGCAAATACTTGTGTGTACCAGTTACACACATAATTTGTTCTTATTTAATACAACTTTGTAAATGGATAAATGTTACTCATAAGTTATGACAAATACTATATAATATTAGTTCAAATACAGTATTGTATAGTATTAGTATGGTATCAGATCTTTATTCATGATTGATCAAATGAATTACAAAGAACTCAATTCCATGGAAGACAGAATAGAACTTACAGAAGTTGAGAAAAATGAATTAGAAGAAACTGTTTTTCATTATCTTTGTTATACTAACTATTAGTCTTTTCCTATTTGACTTACATCCTTGAGAATTAATTCAAATATTAAATAGCAACAAGTTATATATATGTAACTAGTACACAAGTGTGCAATTCAACTTTTTTTCTTGAAAACTTGAAATAATCGATTAACATTAAAAAAATAAAATCAAATAATCGCAATCCCAAAACACTTTTATTCCGGCAAAATCAAACGAGAAACAATTTTCTGAAAAAAAAAAATCATACTTCAAAAAATTAATAAAGGAAAATAATTATCTGGGGTATTCAAAATTTACAGCATTTCACGTATTCATAATATAAACTCATTACATTTGTATCGAATTGCAAATAAAAAAAGACATGTGGTATAGATCCGCTAACCTTTGCAATTTCTGAGTAGCCTTAATACTCCCCTTTGCCATCCAAGCCATCCACGATTTTGAGTATCCACTCTTATAATAATAGTCTGCAAGAACTAAACACACGTTAGCTAGAGAAATTATAATAACATACGAACACGAAATTGATGAGACATGACCATGAAAGCTTCATTATCATCTTCAAAATGTCTGGGGAACGTTGGAGATCTAGAAGGACACAAATTTCTTTTCAGAAATTTGAGTAACTTCATTGGCTTTAATATTGATAAAAAATCGTTGGTGTCCATCGAACTCAATAACACTATTTTTTCTCTTTGAGAGATTGATATATATAAGAGAATAGATTTTTTTATGTCTGAATTCTTATTCCACAGTAAATGTAGGTCAAATATTGAAAATGTTTTCAATTGATGAATAAAATATTCTTAGTAAGGAAAATAAAGATTTTTTTGGTAATTAAAATTTCAGTCTCAAATTAAAATGCAATCTTTTAGAGATTAAAATAATTTATACTACAAGTTTATATCTATACCAATAAATAATTGTCTCAAAATATAACTAGCTCTTTTTTATTCAATATATAATTTGCTAATTTATTATAGTCGATAATCTTAATATTTTAGTCCTACCTTCAGTTAAAAAGTAATTAAGTTGGGTCTCATAATAATAATAATAATCTCTTAGAGGTAGGCACATATCAAACATATATAATTAAGATTTAAAAAATAAAATTGCCGATCAAAGTTTGAATTCACCCAATTTTTTTTTTGGCAAAGTAAATGGTTTACTAAATGAGTAATATATTATTTCGTCAAAATATTATCACTAATCAAAAGTATCCTATTGCATGTTAAAAATATTTTGGAGAATTTGCCAAAAAAAATTAAGTGTGCAAAATGTTTTTGAACTTGTAATAGTACACTTTTAATGTTGTAAGTGACAATATTTTGGTCATGCAATAAAACAATACTTAAAAGCGAAAAAAAATATTTTAATTAAATTTGATCCGTGTTGAATCACGTTGACCCGAGTTTAATCCATGAATTTCTGATTCAAATTTACCTTAAATATTTATATTTCTGATTTAAATTTCTAAAGAAAAAGAAAGATTTTTTTTTTTTTGGTAAATAAGATTCTACAAATTAAATGTAGATTTTTTTGGTATTAATTAAGGTAGACATATTAATATATGAAGTTAGATTAATATACTACTAATTTTATAACTTTGTAAAAAGAATAATATAATCTAGTATGGAAGTTTGTTAAGTTTGGAATTTGATTACTAGAACCACATTCCTTTATATCAATTTTTCGATAGTAAAAAAAAATTAATAAATATTGGTATACAATAACAATAATATTGAGATTATATGCAAAAAAATATCGAACAAAGTTGAGAAAATGTTGATAAATTAAAAAAAATTATATGAAAAATAATTATTATATTAAATGTGTTTAAATTGTTTTATTGTTATTAAATTTTTAAAATTTGATACATATTGAAAGGGCCTAGTCAACCTTGTTTAAAAGGTATCTCTTCTTAATTTTTCTATTTAAATAGTCTTTTTTTTTAATCGGATTTTTTTTAGAGGAATTTAGGGGTTTTTTATTAATATTAATTATGAAAAGTACTAATATTTTGAGTTAAAGACTATATAAACAACATTTTAAATATAGAGGAGATTACTGAAACTAATTTCCTTAAATCATCTTAATATTTTAGTAGGATATTCTGTTTAAAAAGTGATTGGATTAACCTCCACGAATCCAAGAGTCATAATAATATTGGATTAACCTCCACGAATCCAAGTCATAATAATATTGGATTAGACCTCCACGAATCCAATAATAATAATTAAAAAAAAAAAGTAAATGATAAATTTTAGTGTAGTATTGGAGTATAATTTATGAATTGCTAACCCTATCCCTTCTATATCATGTGATTGTAATAATTTTGTATTGTATTGTATCATGTACTTACTTGTTATACTATTTTATTTTAATTTGATTTTAAATAAAATATATATACAATGGTATTTTTCAATAATCTTTAGAACTGATCACGTTAAATTTTAAAATCTTAACAATAGTATTAGTTATTTTCTAATTTTTATATTCATCAATATTTTTATAAAATTAAAGTTATGATCATAATATATAGTGATATTTTCTTCCTTATATTCTCAAAACCTTATTTATGGCTGAATTTTTTACCCATTAATATTTTTTTGTAAAATTTAAGTTATTGTCAATTTGTCATACTCTCTCAGGTTTTTTTTATGAGACGTTTTAGAGTAATTTATTAGAATTAAGAAATTGTATGTTTTGACAAATATACCCTTAGATAATAAAGGAGGTTTCTAATTTCATTCCATAATACACATTAAATATTTTACATGGATGGCAAGTTTGTATAGGAAAAAGATTTGACTGAAGATTAGTTAATTAGAGTAACTTAGAAAAAAAGATTGTTTCCAAAGTTAAAAGAAGAGCAGAATAAACATTGTAAAAAATCTAAAACATCTTATATTTATGCACAAGAAAAAAAGTATAAAACATCTTATAAAAAAATGGAGAGAGTAATATATAATGATATTTTCTTCCTTGATTAATATATTCTCAAAACTTTATTTATGGCTGAATTTTTTACCATGTTAGTGACAATTAAATTCTTGTGCCATATGTTATTTTTGTTTTAAATCGTGAATTTGGTAACTTGGATCTTTTTCCATAATAATTTATTTATCTTATTATATAAGCACAATAATGTGTAATACTTTTTATTGTCTCTAGTTTCTCTCTTGAATCGAATTTCAAACAAACAAATTTGTTTGATCAATGGAAGCTTTGTTGGAAGATATGAAACTCTATCAAAATATTCTTGAGTCTTCCGACGTTCATGAGGGCAATCCCCAACCCCTCCAACCAAGACATTTTACATGTAATGTTTGTAAAAGGAATTTTCGGTCATGTCGATCGTTGGGAGGTCACAAAAAAGTCCACAAACAAGCGAAGCACCGCCATAATGTGGCAGATCAAACAACCAATGGTGTCTTGTCGTCTTACGGCCACCCGAGGTACTTGACTATCCCTACTCAATTTTTTAATAAATGTCTTTTTATCAATTTTTCAGCAAATATTTTTTTATTGAACGTTAAATAGGTCACTTGGGGTTAAGATGAAGTGAACGATTCAAAAACGTAACACCTCCAGTCAAACTTCTTGGTCGTCATCATCGCCTTTCGCCTATCATCTCAATAGGGAAAATATGTCTACATCTTTTTTGATAAATCCACTGTCATCAACACCTTTTGACAGATTAAGTATGTTTTTTCAAAATATGTCACTTGGTGTTAGGACGGAATCTATGATTCAAAATCCTGGCACCTCCTACCAAGCTTCGTCATCATCATCGCCTTTCGCCTATCAAACTTCGTCATCATCGTCGCCTTTCGCCTATCAAACTTTGTCATCATCGTCGCCTTTCGCCTATCAAACTTCGTCTTCATCGTCGCCTTTCGCCTATCAAACTTCGTCATCATCGTCGCCTTTCGCCTATCAAACTTCGTCATCATCGTCGCCTTTCGCCTAGACATGGGCAACGGTTCCTAACCGCCGGTTTCGGTTAGAAACCGGCGGTTACGGTTTTGGTTTTTCGGTAACCGTAACCGAACCGCGAACCGCCGGTTACGGTTACGGTTACGGTTTTCAAACCGGCGGTTCGGTTTGAAAACCGCCGGTTTGGCGGTTTTTTTTTTTTTTTTTTAAATATTATCTCCGTTTTCGCTCGTTTTCACTCCGTTTTCGTTCGTATTTTATTCGTTTTAACTCATTTTTTAGAAAATACATTACTAGAATTGAATAAAAATTATATAACTTAAATTTATACATTAAAAATAGAAGAATTGTGTATTAAAAAAATTAATTTTTTTTTTTTTTTTAATAAAAAAATCGGCAAACCGGCGGTTAACCGCCAAAACCGGCCAAACCGCCGGTTTGCGGTTTGTCAAAATGCCGAACCGTAACCGAACCGCCATTTTTCGGTTACGGTTCGGTTTTCAAACCGTAACCGGCGGTTTGTCAAACCGGCGGTTAAAAACCGGCGGTTTGGCCGGTTGGCCGGTTTAGCGGTTCGGTTTTGCGCGTGTCTACTTTCGCCTATCATTTCAATCGGGACTATCAAGAGCTAAGATTGATTGTTGATAATCCAACGGATGATGCTCCCGAAGAACTTGATTTGGATCTCAAGCTTTAGATTAATGTTTTAAGTTTTTTTTGTTTACACTGTTAAATTTGAATATTTAAGTTTTAGATTGTTTTAAGTTATTTTTTTCTTTTACAATGTTGGATTTGAATATTAAGCTTTAGGTTGTTTTAAGGCATTATTTTTTAAATAAGTTTTTACATATTTCTTAATAGAACAGATTAATTAAACTTTATATTGTTTTTTTTTTTAATTTTACATATTTCTTGGTCCGATATTATCAGAGAAGAGATTAATTATAATTTTATTTGTCAAAAAATTGGAATTGAACTTGTACACATCTTTTTTAATTTAAATTTGATTCGTTATTAACGTGGAGTACATTTTGTATGTATGACTTTTAATACAAGTATTAAATTAAAATTTTAAAATCCTATAATCCATTTTATTTAAGATATTATATACTCATACCATATAAGTGACCCAATGGTAATATCATATAGAAAAATACTTTTCTCTGAAATATTTTACATATAACAACGGCTGAAATATATAAAAATATGCTACAACTAAGTATGAATTTTTTAAAATTTATCTTAAATGCCTGAATTATCATTGAACATGTATTATTCTTAAAAATATATAAATTAATTAAAAATTATGTAATTTTTTAATAATTTTGCAAAACATAAAATTCCTATTATTTTATACATATTCTTTTACGTAAATTATTTCATATTTTATTATAAAGTTAATTTTTAGCTTAAGATTACTTCAGATTATACTTAGTCGTCGTTAAATAATTTCAATTAATAAGTAAACCAACTACAATTTTTTTTGACAAGTAAAGTAAATTATTAAAATAAAGTTACAAAAAAATATCAAGAAAAAAGAAGGCTGCTACTTTTATTGTTCGGTCTATTTCCGATTGTTATAGTTAAATTAGGGTTGAGGATAATTATGTAAATTTAAAAAATTAATGAATATAAATTAGTTAAAATAATTAAAAATAACCTTAAATAACTTTTCATCATAGAATGGAATACATAAAGGGGGAGGGAAAGAATTATTATTTTTAAATTTTTGGGAATAATCATTCCATATGTAATGAATATTCAATACAATAAAACTTATCAATCATAGAATTAGGAAGGCTTAATTCTAAATAAATACATCACCTTTAGTCTCATTATCAATTTAATCTCGACTTTACGATTATTATAAAAAACTCTAACCTTTCATCGTGTTGCAATTAGATACACTTTTTTTTTCTCCGCCAACCATGGATGATATGGCTTGCTGGAGCTTGCCACGTCAGATTTCTCATAATTTTTTTAAAAATAAAAATAAAACTCCCACTTCTTCTCAAACTCAATAGAGTTCTTCTGAGTCTTTCTCACTTCTCAAACTCAATCAATCAAATTCTTCTCTTCTAACTCTAAAAACCAAAATCGGGATAAAACAAAAAAAAATAAAAAATCAAACTCAATAGAGTTCTTAACTTCTCAAACTCAATTAATCAAATTCTTTTCTATGGTAACCCTAAAAATTAAAATCATAAGTGATAGAACTAACCCTAAAAATCCAAAAAAAAAAGAAAAAAAAATTGTCAAGAGCTTTGTCGTTTTTTATATATTTTTTTATTTTTATAGATGAAAAATTATTTTTCTATATATTGGTTGGAAAGTTAGCAAATGGAGCAAAAGTTGGTGGGGTGGGTCTATGATGACCAACACCTCTACTCAAAAGAAACAACAAGGTTAGCATACACCCAAATACAATAATTAATTGAGGTCCACTGTGGAGGTTAGAAGAGAAGAACTTGGTTGAGTTTGAAAAATGAGGAAGACGAGAGAAGAACTCTATTGAGTTTGAAGCGGAGAAGACGCAGAAGAAGGGGGTTTTATTCTTATAAAGTTTTATTTTTATTTCTATAAAGTGTAATCTGATGTGGAAAAAAAAAAGTGTAATCTGACGTGAAATGCGTATGTAATTGCAACACGTTGAAAGGTTGTGATTTTTTATCGTAATTAAATTGATACTGAAACTAAATATTGTGTATTTATTTAAAATTAATCCAATTAGAATATAATTAATTTAAAAGTATAATTTTTTTTAAATTCAACTAAGGCTTCTACTTCTTCTCAAATTCAACTTCTGTCCAAACAAAAAAAAACTAGGCGACAAGAAAAATCTTGTAGAGATGTTTAAGGGTTTTGATTTCTAGTTGTCAAATGTGCTGCTGGATTATCTCCCGAGCCTGGTTGATAGGAGAAAAAAAAAAGTATATAAAATTGCGAAAGATTGAATTTTTTTATAATAATTGTGTAGATGTCATGATTAAATTAATACTAAAATTTAATTTAAATTTTAAAAACTGTTAGCAATGAATATATACATAATTTTTTCTATATCCAAAGTACGAAAATATTCATATATAAATTTTCTCGAAATGTTCTCAATGTCTTTAAATTTTTTCATGGAATTTTTTTTTACTATATTTATAAAAGAAATAAAAAAATTGATATGCAAATAAAACAACTCCAAATCCACTAGTTTTCAATATTCAAAAGATACATAATAATATCAGCAAATTCAAACGAAACTGGTCTTTAAAAATGCCAGAAACTTGGAATAGAAATCAACACAAAATACTGAAAATTGACTAAATAACACTAGAAAAACCATTGATGGTCAGTAAGGAAGAAACGGCTGATATTGGTGTCCGTATCCACGAGCAGGCGGGTAATTGTATCCGTATCCATTATCTACAACGGGTGGATACGAATACCCATATCCACCACCACCGGGCGGGTAATTGTATCCATCATATCCTTGTACGGGTGGGTAAGATTTAGAAGTAGACTCGTTTCTGGCTTTATTTTTAGGTTGGGCGGAAAGGTTCGCACAACACTGCCCGAATTGATACCAAACGAGCTCTATCTTCCTTGATCTGCCAAGCTTCTCCAACACACTTTCCGGGTCACCAATTCCGGATATCTCAACCAGTCCATCCTCTCCCATCTTGAAACGCAGTCCTATATAATTTTTAACATTAAAAAAACTTGTATAAACAGTAGAGTTAATCGTAAAAAAAATCATCACCTTTAACATTTTTAGCAAATATTTGTGTGTATCGGTTACATACATAATTTGTTCATATTTAATACAATTTTCTAAATGGATGAATGTTAAATATTAAATAGGAACAAGTTACATATATATGTAACTAGTACACAGTGTGCAATCCAACATTTTTTCTTTGAAAACTTGAAATAATCGATTAACATTAAAAAAATAAAATCAAATAATTCCAATCCCAAAACATTTTTATTCTGGAGAAATCAAACGAGAAACAATTTTCTGGAAAAAAAAAATCATACTTCAAAAATTAATAAAGGAAAATAATTATATGGGGTATTCAAAATTTGCAGCATTCTTTGAAGAATTGTTTGAATACTTTTCAAATAAAAAAAGACATGTGGTATAGATCTGCTAACCTTTACAATTTTTGAGTAGCCTTAATACTCCCCTTTGCCATCCAAGCCATCCTCGATTTTGAGTATTCACTCTTATAATAATAGTCTGCAAGAACTAAACACACGTTAGCTAGAGAAATTATAATAACATACGAACACGTAATTGATGATACATGACCATGAAAGCTCCATTATCATCTTGAAAATGTCGGGGGAACGTTGGAGATCTAGAAGGACACAAATTTCTTTTCAGAAAATTGAGTAACTTGAATGGCTTTAATATTGATAAAAAATCGTTGTGATCCATGGAACTCAACAACCCTAATTCTCATTTCTCTCTTTGGGGTCTTTGTATATATATATAAAAATGAATCGAATCCACGCCATCTACAATAAAAATACTAGTTATCCCAAAATTAAATGTAATCTTTTAATTAAGGTAGAGATATTATAATTTATAGTGTGCAAGTTTGACTCTAAATAAATCCAATAATTTATATATAGTCCATAAAGTTATTTTATATATATATAAATTAAACCGATATATCCATCTTAATGATAAGACATTCGGTTTAAAAGTGATAGAGATTAATTTGTCACAAATTTTTGTCTTAGATTTATATATTGATGCTAAAAAATATTGCAGGAGTATCAAATTTCTAATTTTGTTAAGAATGAGAACAATGTTGTCATATAAATGTTATTGATTGCGTGGGGTTTTAATTATTTGTTCATTAATATTTCATTATTTATCCTTTGAATATTTTCCTCTCTATATTTAATTATTTGTTGATACATCATATGGTAAAATAAATTATGTATTTACTTGTAGTTAGAACTTAGAAATGCTCAGAAAAAAAAAAAAATCTACCGTTTGAAAAATAAAAAAATGTTTCTATTTATATAAATTTATATGTTGAGATGTCTATCGGCCCTAGTCCTATAAGGTCAGCCCTACAGGGTCACGGGCTAAATGGGGTAGGGCCTTAACCGGTTCATACTTAACGGTCCTACAATTGTTGGGATCTAATCCTAACCATAGTGGGCCCTACAATAATTTTTAAATTTTTTTAAATTTTAAAATTAAAGATCTCAATCGGCACGTCCAACAAATAAATAAAATAAAAAATATATATAATTAGTTAGTGATCAGTAAATGAGAAAATAAAAGTATAATTTAAAGACAATTCTAGAATTCATTGATCCTTAATATGGCCAAATAAATACCATAATCTAATAAAAAATTAGTAATAATGACTAATGGATGATAATGAGTTGCTTAATGCTTATAGGTATGATTATGCGTCAAATGATCAAAAATTTGTTCGCAAGTTACGTAGTATTTATTAAAAAACAAAAAAAAAAGTATAACCGGGCTGGCCCCGTTTAGCCCACGGGCTAATCGGTCCAGGTCAAAAAAGTCCGGATTTAAACGGGCCTACGATTCATGAACCCTAATCCTGCATTTTTTAGAGTTAAAAGGGTCAGCCCGGTTAGCCGGGCCCGAATAAACATCTCTATTTATATGCATATTAAAATATTAATGTGTATATATAAATCAAATCCACTAAATCTTTTCCCTTTTTAATTAGCTATTTTTTACGCGCGCCAGTAATTTGGTCACGTTCTGTTAATTCATAATAGTCGATGATGTTGTTTCATATATATATATATAGACAATCTTACATCTTAATTATAGCTAAGATTTTAGTTTAAATATATGCCTTTTGTTTCAATTTATGGAAATATGAATCCAAAAAGTCATAATAATAATAGATCATCGAATGAGATTCATCTTTCCATATATTTAGTTTAAATATTACTCACAATATTTATTGAAATCAATCAAACAATAAACATATATATGGTTGATATATAAAAAGGTTAATCTTTCCATGTTAATACAATATTTATTGAAATCAATCAAACAATAAACTATTTATTAAGTCAAATGATGATTTAGCATTATCCAAGTTAGTATATTAACTTATTTAATTAACCTGATTTAATTAAATTAAACTAAAATATAGAAAATATATAATTCCATGTATATCACAGCCCCTTAGGAAATAAAATATTTTTTAAAAAAATTAAAACTATTTTTTTAGTACATAATTATTAAATATTACACATTTAATTTATTCAAGATACTCTACTTTTAAAAAAATCATTCATTTATATATAAAAAAAATTTAATAAAAAAAATTTTAATTATAAAAAATAATGATTATATTAATTTACTTAACCCTAAACTTAAACCCTAAATTTTGTTAATTAAGAATGAGAACAATGTCATGCATGCGTATACATGCAAATTTTTGTGGGTTTTTTTTTTCTGTAAAATACTAAAATGACAACATTTTACGTGGGTTTTTTTAGTTCACTACTTTACAATATATATTAATTTATCAGTTAATATTTATTTTATGAGAATTTTTTTATCTACATTATTTTAGTGCACGGATTGTATTTGGTATAATTTACGAATTGTAATAATTTTGTATTTTATTGTTACTTATTTTACCACGTCAAACAATCTCTAGAATTCACGTTAAATTTTTTAAATTTAACAAAATTCCATTTATTTTCTAATTTTTATATCCATCATTATTTTTGTAAAATTAAAGTTATGACAATATAGATTATAGTGATATATTTTCTTCCATGGTTAATATATTATTGAAACCTTATATATTAATTTATGGCTGGATATTTTTTACCATAATGCACTTATTATTTGACAAATTCTTGTACGCAATTGAATTTTTAAATAATTTGAATATATATAATCTCAATTGTTCAATTAATTTTTTTACACACAATTAAGTACGACCCCTTATTATATTATTAGGTTAAATATTGAAACTGTTTTTTCTTTTCTCCATAATTTTTTTATTAATAGTCTACATAAAGAAAAGAACAAGATTTTTTTTTTAATTAAGGTATGCAATATTTTAATTAACATAGAGATATTAATATATGAAGCTAGATTAATATAATATATATGTACAACTTTACAAAAAGAGTAATATAATTTACCGTATGCAAATTTGACTATAAATAAATCCAATAATACTACTAAGTTTGGTATTTGAATCAAATAGTCCATATTTATGGTCTCAAAATATTCATGGAAATAAGCGTAAAAATCAAAGTCTAATAATTTAAAACCGTGAATTATATTCAGGGCAACTTTGGAACTTATTCCATAATCATTGATTTCTCTTATTATTTAACCACAATAATATTGTGTAAAGTGTTCTCTATAATTCATCTCTTTATTCGAATTTTGATTCAAACAAAATTGTTTAATCAATGGAAGAATCTTCCTCGAAGCCTCTAGATCAGGACAACCCCAAACCTTCAAAGCCAATACTTTTTACATGCGAGTTTTGTAAGAAGAATTTTCGGTCTTCTTGATCACTAGGAGGTCATAAAAAAGCCCATAGACAAGAGAAGGCTGCGAAGCAATCCGCGACTAATGATGCCTTGTCGCCTTACGGCCACCCGAGGTATCCCTACAATCCCTACTCGACTTCTCGTCAAATGTGTTCCTATGAAACGTTAAATAGGTCACCTAGCGCTACTGGAAGTGGAATAGGTATTAATTTAGGAGTAAACTCTTACCCTAAATCGAATGCCTCAATAATCATGGGGAGTGTTGGAGGTGATAACTATCACGGGCTGAGATTGGTTTTTAATAATCCAATGGATGATTCTTCAGAGGAACTTGATTTGAATCTTAAGCTTTAGATTGTTTTAAGTTATTTTAGATTTATATAGTTTTTGCAAATTCAACAAACTACTTCTAGAATTAAAAAGTGATTATGAAAGTTGTTGAGTTGGATTTACAAACACCCCTTACATTGTTTTAAGTTGTTTTTTTCTTTTTTAAGTTTTGCATATTTCTTGTCGAATATTAATATAAGTGTTCTTTTACAATTTTTAGTTTGCATATTTCTTGTTTGGATACTAATAGAAGATATTAATTATACTATAATTATTTTATTCGTCATAAAAATAAAAATGGAATTGAACTTGTCATAAAGTGGAATTTAACTTGTACACGTTTTTTTAATTCAAATTTGATTCATAATTAATGTGAAATACATTTTGTATGGATTAATTTTACTATAACTTACTCATAAATTATGCTTAAGACCAATTTGATTGTAAAAATAATAATAATAATAATTATATATATATATATAACAAAATTTAATATATTTTTTTAAAATAATATGTATGTAATTTTATTTATTTCTGAAGTTGAAATAGAAATAATGATTGATGACAAAAAATAAAATAAAAAAGTAAACCGGTTCAGAAAAAAGAAAAAGAAAAGAAAAAACTAAATTAAAATAATTTAAGAAGTTCTAGAATTGAGGCTTTTGAAGAATCCACCTCCGAAAAAAATTCAAAATTAGTATAAACTGAAACATATGGAAATAAATTTTGAAGGAATATCTTAAAATGCTATTTTTATTGTTTTTTTCCTTGTATTTTTATATTTAGTGCAAAATGGAATAGGCTATTTCTCAATACTATAATTTTAATTTTTAAGTAATCGAATACCGATAGTTTAAGAAATACAAACAAAAAATGATAAAAATCGAACCAAACACTAATAATTTTGATCCGGTTTGATTTTAGGTTAAAATCTGAAATATGTTCACCCCTATTTATTTCACAATGATTTCAATTTTATTCATAATTGTTGAAGAGCTTGTCAAATTGTTCATAAAACTTCGTTAAATTTTGACAATGAAGGTTATATAAAATGTTAACCAAAATGTCTCCATTTTTATACCCATCAATATATTTTGGTAAAAATAAAGTTATGCTAATATTGATCATAGTAATATTTTCTTCCTTGGTAAATATATTTTCTCAAAACCTTTGTTTATAGCTGATTTTTTTTTTCCACGCTAGATGCTCTTATCATTGACAAATTATTGTATACAATTGGATTTTTAAGTTTTTTGAATAATTTCAATTGTTCAATTAATTTTTTACCCACCAAATTAAAATTAAGTTAAAATTGTAATTAAACTGTATCATACAATTGAGTGTACACAGATAGAATGAGAATGAGTCAAAGGCATGTTACATATTTTTAGGTCCAAATTGTCACAAGCTTTTTTTTTAAGTCTTGGTTGGACATTTTAAATAAATAGGTATGCCTTAAAGACTTTAAATGTCTTTTTAGGTGCATTTAAAAAAAATCATACAACACTTTATTATTGTTAAATCATAAAATCGACTCTTTAAACCTCAAAATGAAGAAATAAAAGTAATAATAAGTAACAAATTTATCAAATGTTCCCAAAGAAATATTCAATTATTTTTAACTATTACAAAGAAAAATATAATAAAAAGTAGTTACTATTACTAAACTTCCTTACTTTAATTATCATATATATTATATATTGGCAAAAATTTGTGTAAGACCGTCTCACAATTTTTTTTTCTGTGAGACGGATCCTTTTAACCCATATTTCAAAATTTTGGGTAGGATAATCCAGATTTTAGTTTGTAAAAAAAGTGATAATGTTTAAGTAAAAAGTGATAATATTTTTAACAAAAGTGACTGTCACTTTTTACTTAAACACTATCACTTTTTATATATATGAGGACCGTCTCACGGATCTCACTCTGTGAGACGGTCTCACCCAAGACTAGCCCTTATAGATTTATATATAAATAAATTTAAATAAGTTGTTAGGTTTAAAAGGTCTAAATAAAACTCGAGTCCGACCTATTTAACTTAAAAGTCTTCACAGAAGCTTTAAGTCCAGTTTATTTATTAAAAAAGTCGAGCCAAACTTTAATAGGTTGAATCGTAGGTACCTGTCGAATAGTTTGACCCATTCCCATCCCTACGCATGTGCAACAACTCATTATTAGGTCAAATATTGAAACTTTTCCTCTTTTCTCCTTGAATTGTACGTTTATTTATTGTTTTCCATTATCGGATGCACTGCATTTTTTAATTGATGGACAAAATATTCTTCATAAAGAAAAGAACAAGATTTTTTTTTGGTTATTAAGGTATTAGCCTCCAATGCAATCTTTTAATTAACATAGAGATTTTAATATATGAAGTCAGATTAATATAATTTGTACAAATTTACAACTTTGCAAAAAGAGTAATATAATTTATGGAAATTTGACTCTAAATTAAATCCAATACTACTATTAAATTTGGTATCAAAATCAAATATCGACAATATGCAATAAATAATTGTCTCAAAATATTGGTGAGAATCAAACTTTAAACTTGTATATTTTGAAATTAGTATTCAAGACATATAAACTGTAGTTATTGCTTTGTTAATTAAAAATTTTCCAAGAAATAACTCATATGTTACCTTCCACGTTATCTTTGGCAAGGTAGCTTAGGATCTTTTTCCATAATTATTGATTTATCTCATTATTTAACCACAACTATGTGCAATATTCTCTCCAATTCCTCTCTTGATTCGAATTTCAAACGAACAAAATTGTTTAATCGATGGAAGTCCTCGAGCAATGCCATTCCTCGGCCTCCAATAATTCAGTCACATTGGGTGATAAGACGAAGGCGACGGAAGAAGTAGAAGGATCTTCCTCGAAGCCATTAGATCTCAAGCTTTCTAATTATGACTCGACTAGCCCTAATTTGAAACTCGATCTAATTTTTTTTAAGTCTTCTGATGTTGATCATGGCAATCCCAAACCCTCGAAACCAAGACTTTTCAAATGCAACTTTTGTAAGAGGGACTTTTCGACATCTCAAGCATTGGGAGGCCATCAGAATGCCCATAAACAAGAGAGGGCATTGGCGAAACACCGCCACAATGTGGCGGATCAAACAGTGGATAATGGTGCCTTGTTGTCTTACGGTCACCCGAGGTACCCCTACTATCCCCACTCAACTTTTCATCAAGTGCCTTTCTATGGAACGTTAAATAGGTCACTTGGCGTTAAGAAAGAATCCATGATTCAAAAAGCTTACCCCTCCTATCAAACTTTGTGGTCGTCATCGTCGCCTTTCGCCTATCGTTTCGATCGGGAAAAGATGTCTACATCTTATTTGATAAGTCCACCGTCATCAACACCTTATGAAGGATTAAGACTTCAAAATTTTCAGAACAAAACTAGTGGAAGTGGATTAGACATTAATTTAGGAGTAAACTCTTACCCTAAATCTAATGTCTCAATAAGCAAGAGGAGTGAAGGCGATAACTATCGAGGGCTTGGATTGATTGTTGATAATCCAACGGATGATGCTCCAGGCCTTGATTTGAATCTTAAGCTATAGTTGTTTAAAGTTATTTTTTTTTCCTTTTACATTGTTTTTTTTAATTAGTTTTACAAATTTTTGGTCAGATATTATTAATTTAATTATACCATAATTATTTTACTTTGATTTCAATTCTATTCATCCATAATCTGAAATATGTCGAACCGAAAAGATGTTATGATTGACTTGAATGTGAAAGAATTGAATCTAATGTTTTTCACTATCATTTTAGGACAATACTTAAACATTATAAGAAAAAAGATTTGGAAGATTCTTATCATTATTTGACAAATGAAGGTTAAAAAAAACTAGAGTTATAAAATTATAAGACGATTTAAATCCCAAAATTTAACATGAAAAAACACTTATTAGGGGCAAAAACACTAATCAAGAAAAATGTGCAATATTCTAAAAGAATTGACAAACAAACTACTTACTAATGTGTGGTTTAGATTATGTGAAAGAGCATGAATGATGCCATCTTCATTTTTCAACATCATCTTACCAAATTTGGAGAAGATAGTGTAAGACATAAATATTCAATCGCAAGTTGAATTATATTTAAAATAAATTGTATATGTACCACATAAAAATATATTTGATTCTAAATAGAGTGTTAAATCGAGTCGTCCGGTCCATCCCGGTCCAAACCATCGAACCAAGCGAGATTCGTGGATTGGGTCGTCCCATGAAATTGTTGAATCTATAAAATGGGAGTCCAGTCTAACCCATCACAACCCAACCCATAAGATTTTTTTAAATATTTTTAACAAAAAATTATACATATAAATCTTATTATGTATGGGTCACATACTCACATATATATATTTTTATTTATTCAAATAATTATAATTAAAGATATACATTACTAATATATTACACTATATAATAAGTTAAATAGAATAATAAATAATTGATAAGTTCGAATTTTAAAGTCAAAATAAAATTAAAAATAAAATTATAATATTTAAGTATATAGGAGCAGTACTTTACTAATTTTAATAATTTTTATTTGCCTAAAAAGTGAGCGGGCCAAACGGCCAAATTCAGCCTAACTCATTAGGTCTGTCAGGTCAATGAGATCCAGTTCTATATGAGTCTGTAATTTTAGAGCCCAGTCCATATTGGACTTCGGATTGACCGGGTCGAGAGCACAGTCCATATTGTATGCATTGATACTTAATTTAAGTCAATTGAGATATTTAGTCTAATACTCCATTCGTTCTACAATAAGGGCATGTTTGTTTTGAGACTATCACGTCCATATGGGGACGTAACGTCTCCCGTCCTGTTCTAGTTCGGGATTTCACTATCCTACTCCATACATCTGTAATAATACAATATCACACACTCTTGTACAATTAATTTGATATAAAGTTACATCTTATTCTATTCAAAATCTTTAAACAAACACACATAATCAATATTTATCATAATTTCTCCATCTGAATTTTCCCCATCCTACATAATCCCAAAACAAACATACCCTGAATATTGTTTTCATGAATATCACAAGTTCACAACGTACCTACCAAAATTGTTTATTCGATTTTTTATATTAAATTTATTTTGGATTTAAAACAATAAAACGGATGGAAAAAATTAAAAAGGATATAATAGGAAAATAACTGAACACGTGCGACAGTCACCACACGTGCGACTCAACCAATTCGTTAGTGCTTAATCAAATGTAGAGAATTCTCTACAGTAAAGCCACCCCTAGTGTGAAATTCTCCCTCTCGCTCCCATTTCATTTCGCCATTTCTGCGCGGTGAGAAATTTCTAGAGAGAGAAACTGAATTTTCCAATAAAAGGAGCACCTGAGATCACATTCAACGCTCTAATTTGATCGAATCATGTGGAGAAGGGTCTTCGTTCAGCTCCGTACACTCGCCCCGGCTCGATCCGCCGCCAGGCCCATCCGATGCGTCGTCGGATCGTCGAATGCTCCGAGGAATCTCCTCCGTTCAGGAACAGCATTCTCTCGCCATTTCTCTACCGAATCTGGTTTGTGCTCACTCTTAACCCTAATTTTATGTTTTTGGTGTATTTTAGATGTATGATTTAGATTGATGTATCTGTTATGTTTGTGATGATTGTATGCGGATTCGTAACGATGAATGATTGTTTATTTGATTTAGTAGGGAATGCGTCTGCATTAAGAGTTGAGGATGTAATGCCTATTGCTACTGGTCATGAGCGCGAAGAGTTGGAAGCTTCGCTTCAGGTTAGTATTTCGATATCATTAGGTTTAATCCAGAGAGTATTTTTAATTGTTTGATTTTGATGTTTTTGGTCATACTCGTGTTATTGTTGTTTCTCAGGGAAAGGACATTTTGGAAATCAACCACCCATGCGGTCCTTTTGGAACGAAGGTCAGTGTTGCATCCTCTATCCTTTTGAATTAATTTTGTTAATTGGCCTTAGCTATTGAATTAAACCATGAGTAATGTTGATGAGTTGCTGCTATGGTGTTTATAATATATTCGAATAGACAGTGTTACATATGTTGACTAAGTTTAATTAGAAATGTATAGTATGTTATTTAATTCTAGTATTTTTATGCCCTAAACTGCAAACAAAAAACTACTGTATAACCTCTGTTTCATACCCTTTAATTGGAAGAAGCCTTCCTGAATGAAGCTTGTTGAGTGTTTCTGTGGGTGTTTTGGGGAAGTCAAATTTTCTTGATGTTTTCTGAAATCTGTAAAGTATTCTCTGTCTGTCAATGAGTTATTTTTGCGTATTTGGTGTTGAGGAAAGAACATGCTGAGTTATGTCCTCTCTCACGTAGAATTGATCGCTTGCTCTTGATTGGTGATGTATTTTCCCTTGCTTGTCCTCGACTTTCTATAAAGATCATCATCTATTATCCCACTTTCTTTGAAACAAAGGAGAATCTATACATCTATTCCATTTTTCTTCGTTTGGCCTGCAGGAAGCACCTGCGGTGATCGAGTCTTATTATGACAAAAGGATTGTAGGTTGCCCTGGAAGTGAAGGCGGTAAGTTTTTGTCAATTTTTCTAATTGATAATGTAACTTTGCTTCTTCTAGTTCCTTCGTGACTGTTGATCATTCGTTCTCTACTCTGTATTTAACAGAGGATGAACATGATGTTGTTTGGTTCTGGTTAGAAAAGGGCAAGCCACACGAATGTCCAGTATGCTCGCAATACTTTGTGGTAAGTGTATGAGGTCTTAAATTCTGCTAGTATAGATTTGCAAATATTTATAGATTATGTGGTGAATGTAGGTTGGGTTTACTTGGAATCAAGATTCCTTAAGAAATCTATTTAATAAGTTTACTCATGATTCATCTTTATGGTGACATAGAAGCCTTATTTACTTTTCATTCACCAAGTGGGTGCTTGTTGCCTATTGATATTGTTAGAGATTATGAGTATGTTTGGGCTTGATAGTTTTTGGTGGGTTCTTAGTGATATATACAAAAATGAAATGAAGACACGTTAACTTTTGCACTAAGCTTATTTAATCTTATTTTTAGCTGTTTAATTCTAGGAAGAGAAATCTGATATTTCAAGCACTCATAAACATGTACTTGCATCAGTATTTTCTGGAATGTTTGTTTGCCTACATTCTGATGTTCGTTTCATCAAAATGTTTATACAGTTGGAAGTAGTGGGCCCAGGCGGACCTCCTGATGGACATGGAGATGATGACGAACATGATCATCATCACTGAATATAGTCGGCAATACTTACAGAATAAGATCTGGTAACAGGATGGGGAGTTTTGTAGCAGTCCTTTAGATTTCAACGCTTTATTTCTTTCGTTACTTTCGTTGAGGCCGTGGGTTTGTGGCTTCGGACAGTTGAGCCTGCTTCTTTTCTATGAGTTTTGATGAAAATATGGGCAAAGAAATCCATTAAATTATGGATTTCATCCCATTTCAATCTCAATAAATTACTAAAAATTAATTAGTAATCCATACAACGATTGATTATGCCCAATTTTAGAGTGAATGCATTCCATACTTCCATCAATTGTGTTTGCATATTATATATATATATGATGCTATTTTTTGAGGTTTAAACACTCAATATTTAGGATGCTTGATAGCTAACAATTATTCATTTTAATAATATTGAATAACATTATGAGCGAATCAATACGGTGATGGATTCATTAGTGTCTCAATCTTACAAATAATGGGAAAAGAACATGGTTATTATTTATGTTTTGTTTAATGCTTTTGAAATATATTGAGAAGAGACAATGATCGAGGTATGAATTTATACAAAAGTGTGTAGAAAACATTATTTTAAGTTATAGTGAGTAAAAGATGTGTTTTTCCAAAACTAAAAAAATGTCTAATCAAGTGAACATGACATCTTAATTAACGGTGTTCGTCGGGATACTTTTTCAAAATTCAGTTTCAAATTAGAGTTGAACTCTAATTATTTAAAAAAAATGATACTCCGTACCATTTTATTAGTTGCAGAAAAAAAATGATTGTAGAAAAAAAAAGGTCATTAATCAAATGGAAGTAATGCGCATCACACCACAAAATGCATACATTTTTTAAGAAAAAAATGTAATGCCGCTGGTTTCGATTTTTGGTTTAGGCTGGTTACAGTTACGGTTTTCAAACCAGCAGTTCGTTTTTTTTTTTTATGATAATATTGTAAGAGTGGAGTTTATGAAAGATTTTTCCCTTTTAAGAATGTATAAACAATTGTGAAACGAACGAATAAGAAAAGGGTATAAAAACAATTTTGTGTGACAGGGTGTACTTTTTTAGAAGGGAAAGGTAATCACTATAATTATCTTATTCCCATGGAAGAAGTTCAACTAAAAAGCCACCAAGATCTATCACTACATTTTGACTCTAAGTTAATTTCCAGTGAAATAACGTATATAGAGCCCCGTGAATGAATACGCAATATTTCTTGATTTTAATATACTTCCAGATAAACAATAAATACTCCACAAAATACTGAGCTTTAAAAATAGATCCACCATATAAACAGATTACAAAGGTTCTCAAATTGATAAAGAGAAAATAAGTTCCAGAAAGAAGATCATTAAATCAATGAAGAAAGAAACAACGATTTCAGATTCAGAATCTTACCCATGGCGACGCCGACGTCTGTAAGGAGAAGAGCCCCGTGAATGAATACCGCTAACAGGGGAGTATGCTTCTTCCCTAGGGTGAAAAGTCCTCCTCCTCGCCCTTGAACTGGAACTAGGCCACGCATCTTCTCGATGATAACTCCGCCTTGCTCTTGAACTTGATGGGCCATTTTCCCTGTGATAACTTGACCTTGACGACCTTGAAGCAGTCCACCCATTTTCTCTGGGATACCTTGACGACCTTGAAGCAGTCCACCCATTTTCTCTGGGATACCTCGATCTTGCATTCCAACTTGTGGGGGAGTTCACCCGGTGATAATCTGATCTCGAACTTACATTGTATGGAGCATTTTCCCTACGAGAGCTTGATATTGACCTTAAATTAGTCGAAGCATTCCCCCTGTGATAACTTCTTCTTCTCCTCGAACTTCTGGGCACATATTCCCTGTAATAATCTGAATTCAGATTTAAATTTGTCAAACCGTTTTCGCTATCAAAATCTGATATTGTCCTTCTATGCATCGAATCACTTGCCCTGTGATTAGGGAAATCTAACCTTGAATCTGCACTTTCTTCACTACGATTTCTTGATATGGGCCTTGAAGTATGTGAGATATATCCTACATGATTGTTTGAATTGGTTGGTAAAACAGACGTTGGTGGTCTCTCACTACTTCTCGAGCTCTCAAAGGCCACTGTCTCATCTGGAGAAGATGGACACTGACTAAAATTCATAGTGAAGCTGCTGATCAGGTCATCTATCGAATCGCTGTCAATGTCAGAAGACATCCCACTTGAGAAATCGAAAAAGCTTTCATCATTCCAAGCATAATCCCACCATACATCAAAGTCGTACATCATATCTGATTCGAGTGCAAGTACATCCTCCATTTCCCTTTGTCGCTCCAGTTCTGTCCAATTTAATTGGCGGTTGGGACTGGCCTCTGACGGGCGTCCAAATGGGTGCTCCAGCCTGGCATGCTTCCTTAACTCAGCATACTTTCCATTGAAACTACACGTTTCTAAAGAACAGCTTCTTGTTTTAAAATTCATAAACTTACGTGCAGGGTATATGACATCCCATCCAGTTACCAATCCCCGACAAAGGGGGCAAACGAGTTCACGCATATGTTGATCAAATGGAGTTTGTAAGGATAACACATCAGTAGATTTACGCAACTGATCAAGACAGTTGGAGTGTCGATAGCTTGTATCACATATGAAAGGATGACAGCCTTTCTCACGAGAAGAGCAGCGTAACAAGACAGCATTGTGAGGGTGCTCCATACAAATGGGGCATCGAGCTTCTTCCCATTCTTTTTCATCCCCAACAAGAGAGGAAGAGGAAGATCCGCCACTCCCATCTGAAATCTTCGGGCAAGAATAAGGAGACACCATAGCCCGTTCAAAAGATGAGGAATTCACCCTCCTATCTTTTGGCATTCTGTGTCAAGACAGCAAGAGAGCTTCCTCTTTCTCACCCAAAACTCCTTCCAAATACCAAAATAAACGGAAAAAACATTCATCATATAGCATTTTCAGTTAATACTGTTACTGTGTAGCTGAAGGCAATTCTTTGAAAAGAGAAGTAATAATAATAATACAATTATACAGCAACAACATAACAAACACACGTTAAACAACTAACTGAATGCTAGCCACCATAAAATTTCAAACTACAGCATGCATTCAGCTGTAGTGTAACCACGCGTTAGATACCTCGCACGAAAATATCACAACCAGTTCTGATAAGCAGATCAAAAACTCTTACATAGTCTGATAAGTTATTACTAAGCTTCTAAATGATTTGCTTTTACAAAATAAAAAATCAGATAACAGAAATATCTTCTTTAATCTAACAACCTAATTTGCTTTACCATAATAAATTCAAGTATCACGACGGAATCAACTTCTAACCTTAAGATCTGTACTATCAAATTTCACAATTCAAAACCTAAAATTAACACAGAAATAAGGAAAGCGACGTCTGTAATTTAGCCTTTAAAAAAAAAAAAAAAAAACTAAAATTATCATAAATCAGAAACAAACCAACAAATCAAGCATCTCAAACCCTAAACCTCAATTGATCAACCTCCAGAACAAAAAAAACAACAGCAAAAATCTCAAAATTAATAAATCATGCAAAATTTCACGAACAAAAAACACACAAATCATACCACATCATGTAAAAGTACAAATTATTGGGTAAATCCACATACCAAGTCCGATCCGCCCGGATTTTCGGGAATAGAAATCACCAGAAGGGAAGCAGTTTCAGGACTGCGGAGCTGCTGCTATTTGTGAAAATTGAAAATTGTGAAAAAAAAAAATATGCCAACCATGGACGGAAGTGGGTATTTATAGCTAATGTTTGATGGAATTACCGAAATACCCTTCTCTTTGTACACCGTAGTAAGGTTGTTTCCCCATTTTCCTCAATTAAGATATTATATTAAAAAAAATATATTAAGAATTTAGGAAAGATTAGTGCCCATAAATAAAAAATAGGGAAAATACATTTTTTTTTTGTCTGTTTGAATTTTAATTTTTATCCTCTAAATTTTTTAACTTTATAATTGATCTCTTATGTTTATAAATTTTAAAATTCTAGTCTTTACTATATTTAGGACTGGCAAATCGTGTCGTGTTTCGTGTTGACACGATAGTGACACTACACGATAAGGCCAAATACGAACACGACACGATAAGGATCTGTGTCGACACGACACGAACACGATATTTTTCGTGTCGACGTGACACGACACGATAACGACACGATAAGAAAATAAATCAATTTAAAATTGTATTAAATATATAAAAAATAATATATTTATATAAATATAAAAAATTATTGTGTCATTATCGTGTTATTATCATATACGTGTCATTATCGTGTCATATCAGATTAACGGGTTGTTAATAGGTTAATGGGTTACTTGTTAATTTTATCGTGCTTAACGGGTTGACACGAACCCGACACGAAATTTTCGTGTCGTTATCAGATTGATCCGATAACGACACGAACCCGATAAGGCCAAACACTAATCCACAATTTTCGTGTCGAATTCGTATCGTGCTATCGTGTCGTGTCGTGTCGAAAATTGCCACCCCTAACTATATCTTGAATATTGGGGGCTGATTTTAGTACCTTTTTAAGAATTTGTGAAAGATTATTGTCCATAAATAAAAATAATAATACTATAAAATCAAAGTTTTGATCTAGGAGTAAAGAATCTTGTTCATAAATAAAAAATAGGGAAAATACATTTTTTTTTTCTCCTAAGTTGTTTGAATTTTAATTTTTATACGCTAAATTTTTTATTTTAAAATTGATCTCTTATGTTTATAAATTTTAAAATTCTAGTCTTTACTATATCTTCGAGGGGGCGATTTTAGTTTCTTATTAAGAATTTATGAAAGATTATTGTCCATAAATAAAAATAAAAATACTATAAAATCAAAATTTTGAATTTTTTATCCTAGTAATAAAGAATCTTATCCATAAATCAAAATAAATTTGGATGGAAAAGACATGTAATTTCGGAAATTCACCCACGTCATTCGAAATAAGTTTGTGTGAGGCTTCGTTATATAGAGTGTGATTTGTTATATGATTATTGTTTAATATATGAAATCATAGTCCCTCGTTTTTTCGATAAGTGATGTTTTGGAATTAAGAAATATTATGTATTAATAAGTATACCTTAAAATAACAAATGAAATTTCTAATCACATTAAAAGTAAGTTAGAAATTTGGGGATTTTCTAAAGTTAAAGGGAGAGGCATAATTGGAAAAAATAGTGTAAATTTTTTTAAAACATCACTTATTTATATACAAGAAAAAAAAAAGCTAAAACATCACTTATTGAAAAATGGAGGGAGTACCATTTAACTTACAAAATATTACTCCCTTCGTCCCCTACTTGATGACACATTACTTGAAATAATAAAAACGTTTTTAAACAATCACCTTACAACATCACAATATTACAACAAATGTCACTACTTTATTACACTAAAAAGTAATTTTATTACTATTTATAAAGTTGAAAAGTTTTTACTAACTTTACTGAATGAAAACCCGTGTCCAATAATTTTGTGTCATCAAGTAGGGAATGGAGAAAGTATAAATTAGTGATTTTAAAAAAATTAATACATAAAATCAAACAATTTTTTTTTAAAGTGGTACTTCATACATCAAAGAATATTACTCCATATTACCTCTAAAGTAAAAACATATGGGCTAAGGCCCAAAATGCCTTAACAGAAATAGAAATACCCATTTTTTTCATCCCACTCATTTTATTTTGCCAGAATCATCCTCACCATCACCATAGTCTTCAAAAAAAAAAAAAAATCTTAACACAAAATTAGAAAAATATAAAATATTTTGATTTTTTTTCCTAAGACATGTATTTCGAAAAAAAAAACCGGACAAATCAACATTGTCCGAAAAAAAAGAGTTGTTCGAGATTTTTTTCCGGACAAATTAACATTGTTCGAAAAAAAAAGTTGTTCGAAAATTTTATTGGGACAAAATTAAAATGTTCCAAACTTTTTCACGAACAAACTCAATGTGTTTTCGAAAAAAAAGATCGAACGTCTATCCTCGTTACAGATTTTGAAAAAAAAAATCGTGCACAAACCCTAAACCCTAATCAGAAAAATCGAAATTGAGGATTTCTTTACTAAAATCCTAAACTTAACGGAAGGCAGCGGCGTGTGTGACTTGAGAGGGGCGGACGCAGGGCGGCGAGTGGAGGGGGAGGGGTGCGAACGGTCGTTCGCGGCCGCGAAGGAAAGGTGGGTGTGTGAATGGGGAGGGCGTCTAAACTACCAGCAACGAGGGAGACAGACGACGGCGGAGGAGACTGTGCAGGAGACGGACGACAGGGGGATACCTACAACATCCCGACGAGACGGACGATGGGGGATGTGAACAGCCGGCGCCACTATGAAGGGGAGGAAGCGTCGGCGCCACTAGGGAGGAGAGGCCGACCAACGTCGTTTGGGGAGAAGAGGGGAGGTGGGTGCACTTTTGTGAAAATATGAGAAATGAGGGAGGGGTATTTTTGAGATTTTCATATGGGTGTTCTCATCTTACCGTGTATTCGATCAGTGGGTGTCTTCAATATGTCCGTGTGTGTATAGCCGTGGCCATACCCAATTGATATGCCTCCAAATTAGATTAGGCTAGATGCACCCCTGAATTGGAGAAAGATGGCGTATGGGCTAAGGCCCAAAATGCATTAACAACAGAAAATATGAAGTTTTTTTTTTTTTGGAGAATTATAAAATAAAAAAAATGTAATTTTTGCTGAGTTTTTTACAAATAAAAAAACTCAAAAGTTTTTTTTAAAAATTGAACATACCAGTGTGGAGTTCATATCCTATTAAAAAACAAACCAAAAAACAGTGGTTGAAACATTCTTGCCCAAATCCTACGTATTGCCACCCTTTTGTAACATGATGCACATTTTTAGCATAAAATACAACGGAAAATTTGTCTTAAAATCTATAAATACATCTGAGAAAATAAAATCAAAGTAAAGTCAATTTCACTCCCCTGATAATTTAATTACAGAAACAAGAAAATGGCAAGCTCAGGTCCAGGCCAAAACCAGGTAGTTTTTTTAATCAATTAAATTATAATTGTTAGCTTATTTATAAATTAATAGGTCTCACATTTACAAATGTATAGGGTTTTATATGGAACCAGATGACGAGTTTCTTACAGAACCAACTACATTGCATAAAATATTTGTACATACTAAAAGTATACAAGTAATTTATGTGTATAGTTAGTCCTATAAGAAACTCACTATCGGATTCTATATCATTACTCATCAAGTACAAAGTAAAAAATAATCTTGAGATCTAATGGCAGATGAAGCGCGATGACATGCTAAACCAGCCATCGGATATCCATAGTCAACCCCAAAACCCTAACTTCATTCAAGAGGTATGAAATAATGATGAGAAGAAAAAACATTTATCCGAACTAATTTAAATACTTCCTCCGTTTCAAAAAGTCTGTCGCATTTTATTTTTAATTTTATTTCAAAAATTTTGTTGTTTTTTCTATTCTTACCACGGATCTCCTTAATTAAATTACCTTTACGCAATCCCTACAATATCACTTTTTAATTGGAAATATACTTCTTCCGTACCAGAAATGTTTGCACCACTTTATGGACACACAAACTAAGAAAACAGTGTAATGAGTGTATTTTTTAGGGGTAATTTTGTAAACTTTTATAAATAAAGTAAAGTAAATGATTGAATCGAGGGTAAAAGTAATGACATTTTGTGTAAACATGTGAATATTGTGAGGGTGGGGTTTATGAAAAAAAAAAATAGGATGTGCAAACAACTATGTGGGACGGAGGGTGTATTAATGATCAATTATCTCTCACTTTCTTTTAAAAAGTAAGAGTGTGATCGATTGAAAATGTCAAAATGAGAGAGAAAAAAGAGTGGGGAAAGAAAGGAAAAGAACAAGAGAAATAGAAAAAATGAAAGAGGATAAATGCATTGGAAAAAATATATTTTTTAATTCTGTACAAAATGACAAATGCAATAAATTTTTTGAACACTGATTTGATCAAATTGAAGACTGGAGCACAAATTGGGAACATTGCACATGGAGCAACAGAGATGGGGAAAGGAGTGTTTCTTGGCGCAGCCAGCCTTACCCACGGCGCGGTTCAAGGGGCGTCGAACGTGGGTCAAGGGGCAGCCGATGCGATCAAGAATACTTTCGGACTTGGCAGCAATACGGAATCTGCAGCCCCTACGAGCCACAACGCTAACGCGGGTGCAGTGAATAACTCCAACATCACTATGGACAATTCGGGTTATCCAAACCGACCCAGTTATCCACATGCCCCTTAATTTGGACATTCGAAATTATATGGTCAAATTTGTTACATCCTATTTTAGATTTACTTAGTAATCTAAATAAATTGTTAGTGTAGTGTAGCGTTCCAACTTTTATCAATTGGTGCACTTGTTCTCAACAATTGCTTGCAAATGTATTTATATTGTAATTAATAAGAAATTTAACCCATTTATAGCAAGTCTTTCATGGAGTGTTAAATAAAAAACAATTTATTTTTAAAAAGAAAAAAAATCAAAAGAACATCATAAATTATGCTTTAAAAATTGGATATTATCTACAAAAATTCTAATATGCTCATAAAAACTATAAACATGAAAGACTTATTTGATCTCACTATTTAGATGTCATAAAAAAAAAAATATTGGGGGTATATTTGATCCCATGTAAGATTATGAACTTTATATGAATATCCCAAATTTACTAGGGCTTTTTAATATTTTATTTGGTAAATACCATGTTTAAATTAAAACTAGTTGATTTAAATTTTAAAATTAAAAAATAAAGTACCTCTTAAATTCTAAATTACAAAAGCATCCTTAATTTAGTTACCATAATTTTACTCTATAGAAACTAATTATCTACCTTACAATCAATCTTAAAGCACCTTTTCATTACAAACATATCCTTAACTCAAATTAAATCAGAAATGGTGCATCTTTCGATTATTTAATGTGCACACAATCGAATAAGTTTTTACGTGCTGGTTAAATTTTTTTATTTTAGATCTGATTAAACATGTATCCGAAGCTAATCTAAGATGATAGCAAAATTTAAAAATAAAATAAAATGCAGAATGAATGAAAATGAAAACAATTCTGAAATCAAATGGTCTTTTGTCTCAACTCAATTCACCAATATTCCCCCCCAAAAAGTGACCACAAATGTGAAAATAGACATGTAGTTTTCAAAATTAAGGGGGAGAGATCCAAAAGGATAGTGTAGTATTATACAAACAGAAGAGCAGTAACACTTGCAGGATTGGATAATAGCAAAAGAGAAAACTATGGTGCTACGTAGTCGATCAAACGCCTTTTCTGCTTCGACTAGCACCAAACGAGGAACTACCTCGAAGCGATGGAGAGCGCGGAGAGGAATTTGATGCGTTACCTCTCGACACCACCTCTTTTTCCAAAATGTTAGCTTCTTCAGACAGCAGTTTCAACTGTTTCAAGAAAAAGATTTAAATTTTAAGCGCACGAGAAATCCAAATCATGCAAGACGAGACAAAAAATTAAAACGGGCATTACCTGGATTTCATTTTCTCTCAAGCGATCTTGAAGCACGATCATTGCAGGACTCAAGCTGCAACGACATAGCAAGTGTCACTAAAAAGAGACGAAACGGGTAAATAATGGAAATATTGTGTCAGACTGCTTATTACTCCCTCCGTCCCATACTTGAAGGCTCAAACCAATTGGGCACGGGTTTTAATGAATGAATTGTTTATTAATATTGTGTAAGATAAAGTGGGGGTAGTAAAGACTTTTCAACTTTATAAATAGTAATAATAAAATTACTTTTTAGTGTAATAAAGTAGTGGCATTTGTTGTAATATTGTGATGTTTTAAGGGGAGTGTTTAAAAGTGTTTTTGCTATTTTAGGTAATGTGCATTCAAGTATGGGACGGAGGGAGTACTTACCAATATTCCATCATTTTGCACATGGATGCCTTGTAAGTCGATGTGTGGTGAATGAAAGTGAGCGGATGAATTTTGGTATTCCTACACCAAACATGAATTGGATGTATCGAAATAGTTAGTTATAAACAAGAACCAGCAACGTCAACAATACGAGGCAGCAGCAGTTGTTGTTACCTGGTATTTTGTGTGACTGCCTGATTATATGCAGTCTTCTCCTCTTCATAGAGTACTCGTTGGAGCTCCGTAAAGGACGCCATAGCCAGTGGATAATCGATACTGAGAAGGGACGACGTTGGGAGTATATGAAGAGGAATTTCCTTCCTGATATATTCTGCCCCACTGCCACCAAACATTATACACAAACCTAAGTGCTTCAAATAGATAATGTTCGTCTTCTAATGGACATAATCGTATTATCTACTACCAATCTCAATAACATAATTTCAGACTCAAATGAAGATCAAGAGGACATACTCACATTACCTCATCTCTAAACTCGACAGATGCATTGCTTCTTGCATACCTTCCGAGATATCCATCGGATCAAAATCCTGAATCGCAATTGCATTACCCAAACTGTTGCCATGGTTATCATTTCCCGTTTTCGCATTAGAATTCGCAAAAAAACCTCCCAGGCGCGGCGATTTCCCCACACCCTACCCAATCAAGAAAAATGCACTTATATGCATTAGCAATCAGGTAAACTGAATATGTGTAATTTTATGATGACCGCATACCTTAGAGTCGCCTGTGTCTTGTTCCATACTTTCTCCTTTGGAAGAGCCAAACAAAGCCATCGAATTCTCTGAAGAACTGATAGACGACTCAAGATCTATAACAGGACTTTTATGAACAGGGGTAAGAGAAACAGGTTTCATCGTGTGATTCTGCTTCCCATCCAAGGACTGAAATGCAATCACTTGAATCCTCCCAACCTACAATCATTTCAAACAAGTTTAAGAGTAAATGGAAGAAGTTGATTTCCTAGGGACGATCTTATTAGGACTAACCTTTTGAGCATCTTCACTGAAACACGAAAATATCAATCCAATAAAACCGGTATCCAATAGCTGATACATTGCCTGAGTCCGCACATCTGCAGAAATCCCACAAAAGGAGTATCTTATACCATAACAGATCATAGAATTTATATCGGCCAAGAAAAAAAAAAACTAAGGAGTATATTAGAAAAGTCTCACTTTCGGCCTAAATCAATCTAGAACTGAAAGGTTGATTAACTATTAATGGAAGGGGATTAAATAAAAAAGTTTCAAATAACAGTCTAGAAGAACTAACGTCTCTTAAAAGCAGGGAAATCAGAAATTTCGAAGAGTACAATATAACATAAGGTAACCGATGAAAATGCTACTAGAAATATATATTAAAAACTCACCGACATGAGATGGAAGAACAGTGATATGAGGATGTGAGTGGTACCAGCCAATCACTCTAGTTGTAGTTCCAGTTTCTATTGTCATTCTGTGTTATAAAGTTAAGTCGACAAAGTCATTGACAATCGACACAGCACTATGCATAAGCCAAGAAATTCAGCATTTCATCATGCAAGTATCAAGGCCATCAAGTGAAATTCGAAAACTAAAATCAGCATTTTCAAAATTCTGCCCTCTCGGTTTTCATGCTTCTTTATGCTTATAGTTTTATGATATACAGCGAAAACAAGGCTTAGAAGTTCGAAAATGTAAATTCTGCATCAAAGTTCGAAAATAAGGTTTTTCACTCAAACACACTTGAAAAGAATTAAATTCTGCATCAAAGTTTTCAACAAAAGGATATCTCAGCACGAACTGATGCAGCAGTCAGCTGCTCTGGGTTCGTCTCCACTCGATCCTTCTGCCGATCAGAACGTGGTTGAGGAAGTGCTCCCCAAATCAATGCAGTTACATTTCCATTTTTTGAATGCTGAAATGAAAAACAAATATAAGCTAATCTTATCCCATCGCAAGCAAAATATCAGGAAAAGTGAATAACACATGCCATACTGCATTCTCATGGAAAAATATGATTGTCATCCTAAAACATTAGCAAATTTAACATTCACAGTTGTAGAGTGCTGTTTCTGCTCGAACCACCTCTTTCGTCATCATGACAACTATGATATGTCAATATTCCTTCTAAAGTAGAACAGAAAGTACAGAGAAGCAATATAATTATCATTGATGACTTTGAAGTTAAATAAAATCCTCTTTAATACAATAAAGTTAGATAAAGGATACTTCAGCAATATATCGGATGCCAGGGCAGACACTGGTAATACGATCATTAGACTAAACTAATTGTGTGGTCTAGGCAATATCGGATGCCATATTTCACGAAAGTCTACGAAAAGGAAGAGCAATCCTAAATTTAACTCGATGAGGTGAGTTTGAACAAGTATTGCCGCTCCCAGCAAATACAATGAAAGAAAACCAAGCCAAAGTTTTCATCAGGAAGCAATAAATGTTAGTTATATCTAACATATCAAGATACGGGGTTAATAATATCAAATCCTTTGACGTAGCTATCGCAATCCACGTGTATCAATTCCAAAAACAAAAAACTACACATATGCAGGACGAGCTCAAGACCGTTAAATACAAAAACTATTCCTATACAGGTGATTTATAAAGGGCACAACTATTATCGCGCGAATACACACATATGTACAACACATTATATACAAATTCCTCATTATTCACATAATCCAAAACATTCAGTAAGACCCCCCAGAGAAATCCAAATTTATCCAACACAGGAACTAGATAAACTTAATTTCTTCAAAAAAAAATCCTGTACATAAGCCAAATTGGGAAACTATAGGGCAAAAACATGAAAATTACTAATAAAATCACTACTTTTTCTGCCAAACCACTTGATATAGAATAAAACCATGACCCTTAAGTAGCTAAAACCACATAAAAATGGAGAAACCAGATATTCAAGAACAAGAAAATCCAAATCAAGTATGTAAATCAAGAAACCAATTATACAAACACATCAAGAAAAACCTAAAAAGTACAATTATTCCTCACACAACCAAAACCCCATAAAAACAGAAAATCAAGGAACCTGAATATCGCCAAGAAGAAGACCCATGATCTCCTCAGTCTCAGTTGACAATGCATGGGTCATACACGTCAACCAAACGTCCTCCGACATTTTCACACTCGTTAGAGACATCCCTTTTCTCCGTTCGGTATATCGATCAAGAATTTGTGTAAATGGTTACAATCTTTCAAGAACTTTCGGAAGAATCTTTTCTTTTTTCTGCGAAATGCCTTCTTCCAAGAATTTGATTTCACATTCTATAATGAGAGGGAGAGGGAGAGGGGGTTTGGGGAAAATTGGAAATTATTGTGGCTGGGTTCTTGATGGCTGCGCCCATTTATTCATCGCTGTGGTGGGTCGCACCTAAGACACTGTGCACCCGTTGATTACTTTTATTTATTATGATCATTAATTTGTAAAATATAAGAAAAAAACTTGTAAAAAAATATTTAGCAAAATTTAGTAAATATAGAAAAAGATTAAAAAAAAATATTGATATTGAATTAGGTTTAAAAAATCGTTAAAGAAGAGAGAGAGGAGAAAATTAGTTAGATTTGGAGAAGTCGCGTCATTCATAAATAATTCAGAATTAGTATATAGGAAAAATATTTCAACCATTTTGAAACAGATGCCTTTTTTTTTTTTTACGTAGTAAATTTAGGTATATAATTCAATGATGTATGACTAGCTATAATTTAAGGTGGACGACAAGCCAACCTCTTAAAACTTGTTACAAGGGGTGTACAGTACTTTCTTCTTATTAAGTACGGAGTACAAGAATCATTTGCAAGTTAGGTTGAACGAGAGTTCAAGAGACGAGTTACTTCAACTACCGAGCACAAGATACTTGATTGGTTCTTGACCACAACGATCAAGGGTTCGTGGGACAAGTTGAACGACCAAGTAAATGGTTGAACCGATGTTCGAAATTTATCTGGCTCTTTGATCAAGTTTAATTGCTTATAAATTGAATCAACGATCAAATCCGTCTCTTGATCCCTCATTCCACTAATCCGTTGTTACTGATTCATTCAAGGCATAGACTCCCCATTTCTTTTATCTTATCAGCGCAAGGTGTTCGTCAACGATGAAAGTCGCTGAACTTAAGACTCGAGTTGAGAAAAAGGGCTAAGCCTCCAAACGAGACCGATAAGTGGACAAAGATGCTTGCTTTGGGAATGAGAAAAAAGAAAAGGCAACATGATATGATGTTATACGTACGTACCATTCCTTATCTACGTTGAATCATAAGAACTGAACTAGCACAAAAGTCTTCCAACTCCCTAGTCCTTACCCCTCTCTACTATCTACAATAAATAAAACGGTTATTATCAAGAAAATATTACCTTCATTTTTTTTTTTCAACATTTCACATAAGAGTTAAGAGAGCTCCACAAGAATAGGAAGGCAAAAAAAAAATTATAGTGTGTAAAATTGACTAATCAGTATTAAAAATTAAAAGTGAGTAAAATCCTAAAAGTGGGTCCCATTTTGAGTTTGGATTTCCTCGTTAACATCGTTTATTCTCCAAAAAGCTTCAAAGCAGAAGAACTCGCCATTTCCCTTCTTCAATCTCAAATGGCTGCCTGTAAGTTCTCTCTCTCTAAAACTCAACTCTGCAGCTTAAATCTCTTTACATTGTGCAATTATACCCGTTGATCTATCGTTCATTTCCACTTCTGTGATGTAAATCGTTCCCATTTAGTACACATTTCTGTATTGGGTCTCTGATCTTCTTGATTTCTTGAATTTCTGTGCTTGAAATTTTCGTTTTTTTAGGCGGTTTTGCGACTTCAAGCATTAAAGTTCCTAATTTGGAGGTGGGTTTTGTTACACCGAAATTGAGCAATTTGCAGCGTTTTCATTGTTCAAAGGCTCTTAAAACTGCTCAATTTGGTGGTTTGGTGTTGTCACACACACCAAAGAAGGTGATGATATTGTGCAGAAGTTTGAACTCTGAAGCTAATTGTGAGTTCTAAGTTCTAACTTTAATGAGTACGTTTTGTATGAACTATATTTACATAAATCGTGAGCTCACGACCCACATTATTGACATGTTTATCTTGTTTTCAAGATAAGCCGTATGAAAATGGTTTGATGTTTATCGAAATCGAGATGAATTTTTCGTTGTAATGAGTATGGTATGAAGTACTAGAAGTTGAAACTTGAGAATTTGTTGAATCATTTTTTGTTTGTTGGATAGGTTTTTAGGCTTTTTCATACAAATTGATTTATTTACATAAATCGGGAGCTCACGACCCGCATTATTGACTTGCATCAGTGACTTGTTTACATGACAGATCTTGTTTTCAAGATAAGCCGTAGTATGAAAATGGTTTATATAATGCTTTGATGTTTATTGAAATCGAGATGAATTTTTCGTTGTAATGAGTATGGTATGGTATGGTATGAAGTACTAGAAGTTGAAACTTGAGAATTTGTTGAATCATTTTTTGTTTGTTGGATTGGTTTTTAGGCTTTTTCGTACAAATTGATTTGTTTAGACTGGAGTTTGTGTGTTTGCTGCAAAAATGTTGCATTGTTTCTTTCGAGTTAATTTATCTGAAGTACTGAAATGGAGGTTAAGATTCTTGGATCAATATGTTTCAGTAGATTTGACTGACTGATATATTGTTTGGAACAAGGAAATGGCAAAAGTTATGACACGAGATTCATTTTCTCTCTTTCTTATATATATATTTTTTTTCAATAAGCAACAGCTGCTATCAACGTGGAGGAAAGTTCCGACGAAAAGGCTTTATCTGATGAGCAAAGCACACTCATTCCGAATTCATTGGAGGTGAGTTGTTGTTATTTTCATGATTAATGGTTGTTGATTACTCTTTCATTCTCTGTTGGTTTGCTTAAAAAAGAATATTGACTTTGTTTTGTAAAAGTAGAAAATGTATCTGGTCGATGCACTGCAAATAATACATATTTTGTGATTGGCAATTACTTGTGTGTACCAGTTACATAATTGATGAATTTTACACTTGAGTTATACTAAATATAGTATAGTATTAGTCTAATTACAGTATAGTATTAGTTCAAATATAGTATAGTATTAGTTTAAATACAGTATAGTATTAATTCAAATATTAAATATGAACCAGTTACTGGTACACAAGAGTGCAACCCTTTGTGATTTAGTTATGCTGATTTCTATGCACAATTGCTATAATCATGTTCTGTAAATTAAAGTATTCGTCTATATCACATTTTACAGGTAGAAAATCTTTTGACGGTGCTATGCGACACAACATCAGTTGCAGAGTTTGAACTTAAAGTGAGCCATGTTCTTATTTCTATTGTATTCTTAAAGTGACACAGAATCAGAAGACGACTATACTTCAACGTGACTCTAGATGCTTCTCGTTGATCTCATAACTGTTTATTTTTTTCGTGGTTAGCTTGAGGGATTTCAATTACATATCAAAAGAGACTTGGGTGAGCAAAGTACGTCCCCGCAGCCTCCTTCTCCTGCTCCAGTTACTGCCCATTCAGTTGCTGAAACACCATCATCACCGCCTCTTGCCCTCGCCAAAACGGTACCTTCGTCAGATGGAGTTCCGACTTTGCTTGACAAAGCAGCAGATGAAGGCTTGATGATACTTAAATCTCCAAGGGTAATACATAGTAGTACAATTTATTTTTCTTTTCTTTTTTAAATGAATGTCTGCCTTTTCAGTTCGTTTATACGTACGTACACTTGAATTAGGTTGGATATTTTCGGCAATCTAGGACAATTAAAGGGAAGCGGGCTCCTCCATCTTGCAAAGAGGTATCTCATCCATGCAGTTTTGTCGTTTCTTTTCCATTAGCTATAGATATAGGGGGTGTTTTGAAACTCTAGAAACTGCTTCTAAAATCACTTATTTTCAAAGCTCTGGATGTGTTTGCAAATCATAGTGATTGCTTCAAAGTGATTAAAATTGATTTTTGTAATAAAATAGAAAGTTGATAGTGTTTTAAAATTAAGCACTTTAAATCAATTGTGTATATGTTGTGATGTTTACAAAACAAACCACTTTTTTTATAAATTTACAAAAAACACCCTTATTACATTTAGATAGATAATGTGTAAAGATGAAATATTATTTAAATTGTGAGGGCAAAATTGTAAAATTGATTATTATAATGATGAGAAGCACATAGAAGCTATTAGAAGTAGGTGGAGGGATGCTTCACCAAAATCACTTTTAATAAATTAACTTAATCACTTGGTTGTGTTTCCAAACACTCCAAAAGTGATTCTATTTGAAAAAAAAGTGCTTTTAAGCAACTTTTAGTATTTCAAAACACCCACTCTGTCTCACAGCTTTTGAAAAATAAGTGATTCTAGAAGCAGTTTGTAGAGTTTCAAAACACACACATAGTAAGTCCATCCACTAACTATTCCTTTAGAAGGAAAGAAACCCGTTTAGTGACCCGTTATTGGTTCTACTTAACAGAAAGACATAGTGAAGGAGGGACAGGTGCTCTGCTACATTGAACAGCTAGGCGGTGAAATCCCCCTCGAGGTTTTGGCCTTATTTTTATGCTGTTAGTTGATATAAAAACTTATGCATGCTCTTTTCTTATTCGTTCATTCTATTTTGTTTCTTGCCAGTCGGACATTTCAGGGGAGGTGGTTAAGATACTTAAAAAAGATGGTGGTAAGCATCTTTCGTTTTTTTTCTTGTTTACAGATTTCTTGTTCGTGTGTGTGTAGTGATGCGCGTTTCTGATTGCTGTTATGTTTACAGATCCGGTAGGATATGGCGATGCTCTTATTGCAGTCCTTCCTTCCTTTCCTGGAATTCTGCTATGAAGCTTCTATAAGTCCTCCTGCACAACTTATTCATTTCCTAGCTTCGATTATTCTGTATGAGTAAATTTTGACGAATCCCCACATGGGGGACGAGGTCTTAGTTTGTTGTTGTTGTTGTATATTGAACAGCTTAAATAGAACGATCTGATCGACCCTACGGATATTCATGCATTTTTGGCTTCAAATAAGAATCTTCGGTTTCTCATGATTTACATCTTGCAAGAACGAACACATGATTGTACGAATAGTTACGATATGAGAATGAATGTGCGTAGTTGCTAGCTATGTTTATATGCAGAGTGAGCACAGTTGATAGTCGATCGGGCTAAAGCATCATCGCGTTGATACCCGAACCGAGTCTGACAATACACTATACATAGATGGTTCCGTTGATCGGCTTTTTTCTTTTGATGAAATATGAGGGGCTTAAATGTAAATTCCACTTGTACAATCAAATCACTCATTCTCAATCTTTTTTTATCTTCTTTACAGATACTTTTTGTAAGTAGTTTGAATATATTAACAATTATTTTATTGAATTTTCAACCCTGTATTTTATGTGGATTTTTAGCATTTCATCATAAATTAATTAGCATATTTTAGTTATATATATATTCACGTATTTTATAAGTTTTTATTAATATACTAAATATTTGGAAATGGGAGAGATTTTTGTTACTGTAGGTTTTAGCCTTTTATAATGAAACTTTATTAGCTAAACTCTGTGAAAAATAAAAATAGGGCGCGGTTATACACACCCACCAACCTATTGAGGACACCCTAAGACAAGGACACCCACACGAAAATCTCAAAAATACCCCTCTCATTTCAAATTCAAATTAAATTCTTTATCTTCTCCATTTCTCACATTTTTCACACAAAGTTACACCCCCCTCCCACCCAATCGCCGCCGCCCACCTCCTGTCGCCGCTGCTTTGAAGAAGGACGCGGCGCGGCTGCCATCGCTCTCCTCCCAGCAACGCGGCCGTTCGCACTCCTCCTCCCTCTCCGCCACCATCTCCCCTCGCCGCCGCTTCAGGTAAGGTTAGGTTTTTGAAATTTCCGAAATTAGGGTTTTTTCAGTTTGTGATATTATTATCGAACAACTCGTGTTTGTTCATGAAAAAATTTCGAACAATTTGTATATCTTGTGGTAAAAATTTCGAACAATTTGAACATGTTGGGGAAAATTTTTGGAACAAGATGTCCTATCTTTTTTTTTTTTTAGACAAATGAAAATTGTTCATGATTTATTTAAGACATATTGAGTTTGTTGGATAAAAATTTTCGAACATTTTAACTTTGTTTGGGTTATATTTTCGAACACCTTAAGAAATTTTTTATTTTTATTTTTGTTGAAATTGTGTTTTTAGGATTTTTTTTTTTGGTTGAAGTATATTGTTTGTGTTTGGATTTGCATAAAATCGCGGGCAGATTTTTTTGAGGGTTTTTTCGATTTCCATTATTCATTTAGTTTCTCTTCGAGGGGTGAAATTGAATTACTGTTTAATTAAAAAGTAGCAGTATCAAGAGGGACAACTTTTGTCATTGTGCAGTTTCTTTCTTCAAAATTAATTGCTTTATAAATTAGCAAGTTTCTCAATTTGAGTATGTATGAGTGGAAGCAAAATAGAAAAAGAAAAAATCACTTATTCATCGTGATTTCACTAAAATGTATTGGACTTAATTTTAATAAAAAAAATTCGAAAAAAATTTATCTTATACTTCAATTTTACTTACTATTGTTTGAATTTATCTTATACTTTCTTTCTCTGGATTTTCTTTTAGGTACCATTGGTTTGTGAAGAATAGGGAAGTTACGCCAGAGTTTGTTGATTGGTATGGATGGTATCGGTAAATACGGCTGAATTCACGGGGCAAAGCATCTATTGGATTTGAGCACTTCATGAGTGCGAAAATTCTCCCTCAAAACAAATGTGGCGAGTATCTCTCTGTAGACTAGAATAATAGTAAACATGTAATAATGTTATGTTTACTAATGAGATTTAAAAACCTACGTCTATTTTATTTATGGAAAAAGAGAGATACCCGCCACATTTGTTTTGAGGGAGAATTTTCGCACTCATGATGAAGTGCTCAAATTAGGACAGAGCATCATGGATATGGTTAGTCATTACTTTTCATATTCAATAGATGCTTTGCCCCGTGAATTCAGCCGTATTTGTGGAGCCTCTCCATTAATACTTAAGTGTGCTTTGGATGAGAACGTTTTATCCCTTTTTAGAAAGGGTGGTGAGGACCAGGTCATTTTAGTCCGAGGTGATTTTTTTAAAAATGAAATCTCTAGCTACGTAGGTAACCAAACTCTTGTCCAGACTATAAGGGTATGTTTGTTTTGTGATTATGTAGGATGGGGGAAATTCTGGATGGGGAAATCTTGGATGGGAAATCCTGATGAATAGTAATTGTGTGTGTTTGTTTGGGGATTTTGAGTAGGATGAGATGTTGCTTTATGTCAAATCAAATTGTGTAAGAGTGGTTGGATGTGATGTAATAGTAGGATGTATAGGTATTTTTAGGGATGAGTGTAGTTGGATGGAGAAATCCGGATGTGAAATCCCGAAGTAGAACAAGGACGTAGGATGTTACGTGAGTCCCAAAACAAACATGCCCTAAGGGAATGCAAGGGCCTTGAGTTTGAGGTCAGTAGCTTCTACTATGTTTATTATTACTATCTCATTATTTGTTGCTATATGAATTTTGATATTTTGTTTTTGCGTTGCATATATTATTATAGGATGTTTTACTGTACAACTTCTTTGGTTCCTCTCCTTTCGGAAATCAATGGAGAGTTGTCTACGAATTCTTGATAGAGAAAAATCTTGGTGATCCTTCCAAGCGTTTTCCTAGGTTTATGTGACCGCCACTCTTCTGACTATAATGGAATGCAAGTGGTCAGTAATTTCTTCCATTTTTTATGGTGTATTGCTGTCTCCTTCCTTCTTGCTTCTACCTCACAAACAATATGTTTATTATTATTATCTCATTATTTGTTTATTATAGGATGTTCTGGTAATCAAGGGATGTTCTGTTGTACAACTTCTTCTTTGGTTCCTCGCCTTCCTCACCTTTCGGTAATCAATGAAGAGTCAGTCAAAGGTTATGTATTTGATGTACTGAAAACTACAATTAGCAACACACTTGAATTGGAAGAGTTGTCCTTGATTGGAAAAAAGATGAAGAAGTTGGTAAGACGCCGAAAGATTCTTGATTGGAGAAAAGATGAAGAATCAAAAGTTACCGCCGAAAGTTCAGAAGGGAGTAAAGAAAAGTAAGCAGCTTTGAAGTCGTCATACTTAAAGGCAAGGTTGTGTTTTGACAAAGAATTAACAGTTGTTCACATTAGCCTATGCTCATATTTGTTTTCCGTAGAAAATGAGCATGAGTGTCTTATTCCGTTGGTTCTCAGTGTGAAATGTTTTAACAGAATTGTTGTAAGATAGTTGCTTGACCCAGAGTATATATATATAACTTCTTTAGCATTGTTGCTAATGAACAAATTATAAATTCATGCATTCTATTGAAGAAAGGTTGAAGAAGAAGATGATAATTGTGTAAAAGATGATAACAATATCTCTCCATTAGTAGTTTATTTTGCCTTTTGTGTGCTTATTTATTTAGTGTTTTTGGATATGATTGTACCACTGTTTATTTGCAGAGTGAGCACAGTTGATAGTCGATCGGGCTAAAGCATCCGTGGGATCTATGCATTTTCTCCACAAAGGATCATCTGGCGGCAACAGTTTGCGCAACTCATCAGAAGCAAGCACGATTTTGTTCACAGCTGCCATCAGCATAACCTGCAGAGCGACTCTGAACAAATTTCGTGCTCCTTCAACGTCTTTACTGCTTATTGCTTCAACTGCAGGTACGACTATATTTTTCATCGTATACTTGTCTGGTATTACCACCGTAAAACCCTGCACATATATATAGAATGGTAAAGTCTAGTATGCACCCTAGTTCATGTTACACTTTTCAGTTTTACTGACTTACACTTTTTACTAAATGGTGTTGCACTTTTCAATTATTACTAAAAAAATATTATTATACAGTTTAATAATTGAAAGGTGCAACACCATTTATCAAAAAGTGTAAGTCAGTAAAACTGAAAAGTGCAACATGGACTAGGGTGCATAACATGCACTCATATGAAAATGGTAGCATGTTGAGTATAGTCATATAGAATACCTCGTTTTCGAGTTTCTCCTTATACATTCTAGTTACCAACGCTGTATCGGTTGCAAGAACACCGATGCAGACGGAGCTTCCACCTGCTTCGACTGGCCTTAACTTTGACTCTTTGAGTTCCTTAGCTACAGATTCACCCATGTGTAGAAACGGTACAGAACATCCGTCTTTAATTTCGTCGTACCAATAATGTGACATATGGCAGGGAATCACAATGCAGCAAACTCCAGATTCCTCGAGAAAAACTCGTTTACGCCTCAACTTCTTCACTATTAAACTGTGGTCAACTCTTGGCATTTCGAGTGATAAAAGCTCGTTTCTTGGAGCTGGATCTGTACACAGGATAATTGGCAGCTCCGTTTCTTGATCAACGAGTTTTTTCGCGAAATTCAGGCAAGTATAGCCTCCAAGAATCCCAATAACATTGGTTTGATCAGTCTTGATTCTGATTTCTTCAGCTTGTGGGATGATTGATGCTGCAAGTTTCACTACTACGCTTCGATTTCTCTTAAGCTTCGTATCGTTACTTACAAAATGGTGTATGCTAGGTAAACAATCGAACGAGTGGAAACACGACATGCTTAATATCGAAAAATCTTTTTTTTTTTTCTTGAAATTGATCAAGAAAATTTAGCTAATAATGAGAGAGAAGGAATGTTAGATTGGAGGTCTCTTTCATGAAACAAACAAGGCAAGACACCATCAATGAACCTTCACCGTGCATGTCCTCTATCACACTACACATGTCTGAAAAATCATATAAATGAATTATTTTGAACTAGGAATTGGGAAACAATTGGTTAGTTCATGTGTAGATGTTGCAATAGGATTGGTGATTGATTTGTACCATTTATAAGATGATAATGAAAGACAAGCCTTGTATTTCCTACACAAGATTCTCTTATCCTATATCAAAGGGACAGAATCCCTCAAAATGACGTCGTTTTTTGTCATGTGCTCGATACGTGGACGGTCGATTCTAGCAACTTTAGAACGAAACTGGTACCTATAAAAAAACAATTAGGGCCAGATCGCACATTCGTCTTTTTTGAGACCATTTTGAAAATAGAGTGAAAAATTATCGAATCATCCGTCCATACTTAATATACACTCTTTCCTTCTTTTTTTTCTTTCAATATACTAATACATCATTCACTTTTTACTTTATATGTTTACGTTAAAGTGCAGTTTAAGTGTGGATGGAGAGAGTAAATGACTATCGAGGTGTTGCATCAAGATTGGGTAACTAAACTTCTTTCGAGAAAAACATTATAATCGAGAGTGGGACAAGAAAGACAAACCTTGTAATTCCTACACAAGATTCTCTAGTCTATATCATCCTACTGTATTGAGGTGTTGCATCAGGATTGGATAACTTTTTTTTTTTTTTTTTAACAATATTATATAGAGGTGTAATTAAGGTGATTTAGCACACCATTTATGGAATTTGTCAAATATTTATGTGTCTTACTATTATTAATTTGATTGAAATAATGAATGGAAGTGTTAAAAGAAAGTTGGCTGATCTCACATGGGTTGGGAACTATTAAAACATGTCATGAATTTATTCGGGACTTAATTTAAATACAAATTATTGTAAATTTAATTATATAATTTAAATAAATTAAATAAAACAATTCATGGATATAAGGTAATTATGAGATTATGCGTTTACCTCTAAATTGAAGAGACACCTATCAAACTCTTAAGGAAAAATTGTTTTTTCTTGTATTACGCGTTTATCTCTAAATTGTTGTAGCACTTTGAGGCTGAAAATTCACTAAGAGATTACACGTTTACCTCTAAATTGCACTCTTGTATTTTCGAAAAACACAATTGTTGTAACACTTTGAGGCTGAATTGACAAGGAGTGACCGGAAATTTTATGGAAAATATGAAGATATGAAAAAAAAGAAATTATCTTCTTTCTATATATTATTTCATAAAATTTGTGGAGAATATGAAAATATTTTATTTTTCAAAAGATTTTATCTTGTTTCCATATATCTTCTTATATATTACTCCCTCCGTCCCATACTTGAAGCTACAAACCAAATTGGCACGGGTTTTAATAAATGAGTTGTTTATTAGTATTGTGTAAGATAAAGTGGGGGTAATAAAGACTTTTCAACTTTATAAATAGTAATAAAGTTACTTTTTAGTGTAATAAAGTAGTGGCATTTGTTGTAATATTGTGATGTTTTAAGGGGAGTGTTTAAAAGTGTTTTTACTATTTTAGGTAATGTTGCTTCAAGTATGGGACGCCCAAAATGGTAAAATGTAGCTTCAAGTATGGGACGGAGGGAGTAGTATTTTTTTCCATAAAATTTATCTTTCATTTATTTCTTACAATAAAATTAATTTTTTTTTAGTTCCAAAATTAATTCTTTTTTTAATCACCTAGTTAATGAAATTTTCATTGGGCTACTTGAAGGTCTTTGAGAATTGGAATTGGGCCCATAAATCAATGAACCAAAATATTATTCCAACTCATTAATATTAGTTCATTTCAAGAATTAATGTTGTACCATCTATCTTAACGAAGTAAAAAAAAAATTCCAGAAATAAGTGGAAGAATTAATTTATATATATAAGTAGTACTAAAAACAAACATGTGTACGTGGTATAAAAAGAAGCGTTTGAACAACGTTCAACCCCTTAGCATAGACTAAACCTTGAAAAAAAATACAAGTGAATAAAATAAGTAATGAGTCTTACATGCATTTGTTATACAAAAAGAGGTGTTAAACGATGCACAACACCCTCGTATAGACTTTTAGGCACGGAGCGGTGTGGTTGTTTAGGTAAGATGACAATTTGACGTATCAAAATTTTAACGTGAAAGAATCAATTTCACCGTCCATTTACGAAAACCCGTTTAAAAGACATAGTTTTGTGCAAGCCAATGAAATTACTCTCCTATATATTGAATCATTTTCATTAATATAGTATAGTCTTTGAAGATCAATAATATATGTAAAACTTGAATTAGTCCAAAAAGAACACTCTTTTTCTTTTAAACAATTCAAATATCGATGTCGAATTTTTCTCTTCATGTAACAGATCTTGAAAAAAAGAATAAACAATTGTAGGCAGAGCCCACTTTCTTTGGGTGTAAAGTGTAAATTGAGTCAAAACAGGAAAAAAATCCCAAATAGAATACAGGAGAAGAGTCAACGTTAATTACACACTAACATAATCAAGAAACTATGGTTGCAAGAAGTTCTTGCTTGGAGAGCTTCTCAAGGTAAGAACATGGCTAATCTTGAAAAAATATTGCAATGATTTGTAGTTTTTTCTATTTTTATATTTGCATTGGTTGAAATTTCTTGATTTGTGGCTGGATAATATCATCAGATATTTATTTGTATTTTGTGAAAATGATATAGGGTTTCAGTAATTGGGTCTTTGAATTCATGACTTGTGCAATAGAAAGATTGAATTTTTTGTTGTATTCTTGAAGGGTTTTAAGTATAATTGCATTATTGATTGTTGTTATAGCAGAGTTTGATCTTGAAAGATGTTAATGTTTTGTATTGATTCTTAGATAGTTTAAATTTGGATGATTTTGAGTTGGGATTTAGTTCATATGGAGTGAATTGATTTGGTCGAATTAGGCGAAAAATGCTGGGGTTTTGGTCGAATTAGGCGAAAAATCGACCATGGATGCTGTGCAAGTGATTTCATCTGCAACACAGATAGTTTCAACAATGGTGGGGGCAATTGGGGCACTAGAGCAAGCTTCCCGAGACTTTGATGATGCTCCAACGAGGATTCGAAGCCTAGAGGAGTTCGTATACGAGCTTCAAGGCCTATCGCGTCGTATTAAGCAGAAGCATGCTCACAAGCTCGATAATCCCCAGCTAGATCATCAAATCCAAGGATTAAACGGGCTAATAGACCGTCTCCATCCAAACATCATCAAAGCGAAACGAGTCGTGACCAAAAGCAAAGTCAAGAACTTTGCTAAGATCATTTGGAACTCTATGATTGGAGATCCACTCGGGAAGATCTTGATCTCGATGAAGCGTGACTTGAATTGGTGGCTCGAGTCTCAAATATTAACTGAGAAAATCGAGAATGTGATCGAAAGTAGAGTTAGTAACATTCCAATTCGATTGAAAGTGAACTTGGATCAAGGATACCCCATTTCCAGTAAATGTGCTTATGTTAGAACTTTGCTCGAGCAAAGCAGCCCTCGTCGTGTGATTCTAATAGTCGGGCTGTCAGGGATAGGGAAGTCGTGCTTAGCTCGTCAAGTGGCTTCTGATCTCCCCCCAAACTTTGTCGATGGAGCTGTTGAGCTTGGATTTGGGCAGTATTGCAGTAGAGGTGCTTGTGATGGTGATAAGCATGAATACCAGAGACGTCTAGCAAGAAAACTCGCGAAATTTCTCGTGCAGATTGGGTTTTGGACGAAGATGAACGATGAAAGTTGTAGGGATCTTGAGTATGTGAGTTTCTTGCTTCAAAAGGCGTTGTATGGAAAGCGCATTGTGATACTTCTCGATGATGTGTGGGAGCAAGACATCGTTGAACGTTTTGCTAAAGTGTACGATAACGATTGTAGATATTTGGTAACAACTAGGAACGAGTCCGTGTATGAAATAACGGAAGCTGACAAGGTCGAGCTGGGCAAAGACGACATTCGAGAAATAAGCAAGAATGTTCTCCTTTACCATAGCCACCTTACAGACGAGGAGCTACCGGTATGTTCTAAAAAGTATTACTTGTTTCACTAAATAATATTTGTTGTTTCACTAAAAAGTATTACTTGTTTCACTAAAAAGTATTGTTGTTTCACTAAAAAGTATTACTTGTTACATTAAAAAGTATTTGTTGTTTCAATAAAAAGTATTACTTGTTTCATTAAAAAGTATTTGTTCTTTCACTAAAAAGTATTACTTGTTTCACTAGGAAGTGGCGGAGACGTTGCTTGAACGATGTGGTCACCATCCTTTAACGGTTGCTGTGATGGGGAAGGCTCTGAGGAAAGAAACGAGAGGCGAAAAATGGGAAAAGGCGATTGCAAATCTATCAACGTACGCCACGTGTGCACCAGGTCCAATCTCATATGCAAACGAGAAAGAAGCCGAAAACACAGTCACCATTTTCGGGTCGTTAGAGTTTAGTTTGGAAGCTATGTCTGAAGACCCAAAAAGGCTCTTTACTGCTCTATCTCTTCTATCATGGGTAGAGCCTATTCCAGAAACTTGTTTAGAAGCAGTTTGGTCTGTTCTTGGACAGGAAAATCTGTTCTCTCTCACAGTTTGTAAGCTCATCGAGGGCTCGTTGCTGATGAAAGACGATCGTGATGCCTCGTACCAAATACACGACATGGTTTCTCTGTACCTAGACAGCAAGACGAATGATTCGATCAAGTCATTACTAGTCAATTCTGGTAAAGAAAGCGCGTTCATTAGTCCATGGCTATTCGTATTTGGTAAGGGAGGTGTTAAACGAGCTTCTGAAGGGAAAATCGAGGCGTCTCTTGGTTGTTCAGACGAGAAACACGCAGCCATCGCCTTGGAAGCTATCACTAATGCACTTGAAGTCGGAATTTCATCTTCAGAATTCGAGACTTCCAGACTTGGTTTCTGTAGAATTTTGGGATCCAAGATTACAAGACTCTTGTCTTCTGGATCAAAAGATCTCGTCTCCGTTTCTGCTATAGCTATCACGAATGTATTCACGGAGCTCGATTATTCTGAATACATGCCATTTCTTGAAAATACAGATGCAATTGATAAACTCACCTGCATTTTGGATGTATGCGACGACCCTCTGATCGAAACCAGCGTTTTCACCATCCTAGCAAACCTCGCGGAGTTTGGAAGTCGAAACACCAGAGACGAGATTCTGTTAAGACTTCCCATGAATCGGTTAACAGATTTGCTATCTCCACACTCGGAAGAGTGGCACGATAGTGTATTCACTACATTGATGTCTTTAACCAAAGCAGGGAAGTCGAAAGCTGTTGAGAGAATGTTCGCTTCTGGAATCGACAAAAGTCTCATCAAACTCCTTGAGACGGGGTCTGATATTGCTCAAAACAACGCGATTGTGATACTGAAGGCGTTATACGAGCTTGGAGGTCCTGGAAACGCGTCCCTTCGTCCTGGTGCGCTTAACTTGCTGCCTTGGCAAGCTAGGCTTCGTCTAGAAAAGTTCGTATTATCTGATACGAACTTAATTCCCTCGCCTAAGCCTCAGACTTTCGAGGATCTTGTTAACAAATTGTGTTCCTTTGATGGTAAGTTGATTCTAGAAGCTATGCAGGATCTTATACCGATAATTGAAAAAGTCGAAGAGCCCAAAATTCGGGACATGGTTCTACGAAGCCCACTCGTGGAAAGACTTTCCGAACTCCTTCAACATAATCAGAAGGAAGTGAAGTCTGTATCAGCAATTCTGTTAATGAAGCTTGCGTGCTCGGGTGGGCAGCCATTCGTCGAGAAGTTTCTAGAATACGAGATTGTTTCCGAGCTTGTGAAAATGATGCAATGCTCAGTACCCGAGCTTCAAGATTCCGCTTGCTCAGCTCTGCACAACATCCTTTTCAGCGAGGGTGGGGGCCTCGTTGTGGTGGAGATCATCGAGGGGGGTCTTTTGGAAAGATTGATCCATTCGATGGAGAGTAAGTCGCATAAGACGAGAGAAGTGAGCTTGCATTGTGTACTTGGGATTGTCGAGATGGGAAACAAGGCGTGTTTAGAGCGAATGTTTTCGTCGTCTCAAGTGGTGGAGAAGATTGTGAAGATTGAGAAGTTGTCTGGTGGGACGGGGGAACACGTGGTGGCGCTTCTCAAGGGGATAAGCAAGTGCAAGAGCCTCACGGTTTCATCGGAGCGTAAGGCGATGAAGCAACGAGTCGTTAAGAAGGTGAAAATGGCTGTCAAAGGACACAAGGTGGAAACTCAAGTGTTAGCTGCAGTTGAGGCCCATATTTCTGAGGGGTCTAAAGGTTCTGGTAGCAGTGGTAATAGGAAGAGAAAATAGTTAAATTTTTATTTTTTAGGTGTTGTATTCTTGAGAAGGAGCTCATGCTCTTCGAGACAGTACCCAGATCGTTTGGCATTCCTTTCGTATGGCTCGGGACTCGTCCGACTAGGGGTTCGTCCACTTGTTGCACAACGCGTCGTCTTGACAGTATTAATCAATTACAACATAGGAGTATATATATTTGACAATTCGATACTCACTTTTTTAAAATTTTATAATTCGATACATTGATTTATTTTCTAATCTAACTTAGAGAGAGAGTGTTTGCAAATTCAATTGGAGGGGACATAATCACTTTTTTAAAAACTATTTTTTCACAGCTTTATCTTCTAAAAAGTGATTCTAAACTGTTAATAAAGTTTGCAAATTCAATTGGTCAAAGTGACATGTTGATATGTGTGGAAAACAACAAAATTTATTAATTTCAAAACGTTTTTTTTTATAAACAAGACAAAAAAAAAAAAAAAAAGCCTCAATCTAATTTTTTTTGAATATTTTTGGTCAAATTGCAGCCCCAGATATGCTATTCTTTGTAATCCAGCCCCTGAACTGAAGTTAGACCGATTTGGGGAATATGATTAAATTGACTTGGGGAAGTAATTAAATTTTATTTATTAAAAAAAGACTTATGTATTAAAGTACAAAACATAAAAAAAAAAAAAAAAAAAAAGTGTAATAAACGCTTTCTATGCAATCAATCCTTAATGTAATAGTAATACATATAGTGTCTAGTGAATCGTTGTTGACGGTTTTATTTATACTGAACAACAGTGCATTGTATTACATCTATTTTTGAATAATACGAATACGTGAGATTCACAACCTTTTTTGTTAGCTTTTAGCAAGTTGGGGATTTTTTTGACAAATTTGATGATGACATTGTTTGACATTTTAATAAAATAAAATAGGGCACTTTTATTAGTGGGATTAATGTTTATGTTCCAAGAACTTCTATCAATGTCTTAATAATGAACGAGTCGTGAAAGCATTTCACCTCAATAGTTCTTGCCACTTGTCACGCATTTTCCTAGTCATTGTCACTACCATGATGTAAATAAAATACCACTTTCCCCCTTTAAAAAAAGTGTTGATTTGATGATTATATACCGTTCGTCCCTTCGAAGGTTGTCTATTTAAAAAAGTACGAAGTATAAAAGAAAAAAATAGAGATACATATGTAAGTAAAAAGGTAAATTTTGATCGTGTGTGTTTTTTTATGTCTTGATATTCGGTCTAAAGATCGACTAATCTGTGGGATCAATTTCATCGACCATTTGCGGGTGCCCCATTAAAGTCAAAACTTTACGCTCTGTATGAACTGGTCTCATAAAAATTGTTTGCATCTTACAGAGTTCGAACTTGAAACCTAGATAGAAGCACACTTCTAAATCTCGAATCTACACCACTAGGTCAACTTTTTCGAGTTAATATATGTCATTCATTTGATGAGAAATAAAAAGGAATATTCAAAAATTCGAGTGGTTGAAGCTGAAGCAACTACTTTCAAAGTAACAGGAAGAAAAGCAACGACTGGAGTGGGAGAGTTAGAGTCGAAAAGAGGATTCCTCACTTATTTCTCTCATTTAAAACAATGTATGTGACTTTCATCTCACACGACTCCTAAGTGATAAAAAAAAGAACTCATTTTCTTTCTTTTTTGATTGTGTGTTGTCAAAAAGAAAATGCGTAACTTTCAATGGAACATTCCGAATAAAAAAAATGAGTAACATTTGAGAGGACAAAGTGAATATTTTATAAGATTTTTTTTATGATGGTATATTATTACCCAAACAAGGCACTATTTTTTTTTTAACTTAGGCATGATAAATGCCTGCATTTCATGCACTAGTGGAGTAGTATATTTATAGGATAGTGGAATTTTATCGAGCACGCATTTTGAATAATTGTAATGGTTTTTTTTTTTAATAAATCAAAATTAGCATGATGTGTATTATCCTCTCAAGAATGGATAAATAAAGTGATGGGGATTTTCTTTATTAAAAAAAAAAGGTGATGGGGATTTGATTGGACATTATGTGACCAAATATCTAATTAATATACAGTAGATAACTCTAGGGTCCTAGGGATATCTGAAAAGATAGATTTTTTGAAAGAAATAGTCGACAAAACATTCTCTTTGAATATTAATTTAGGTTTCTTTCAATCAATTTGCTAAATATTTCATTCTCCATTAGATATATACCAGATGAACACCGCATAATTACACGAAATATTAAAAAAATAGTATTATACGGAGAAAAAAGAATAAAATAAGTAGTAATTTTTTAAATAAAATGTATGTATCTCAATTTTTTAAACAATTAGTAACATTAAGGACATGATTGGTATGATGGAATGAATTTAAGGCTGAATGAAATGAATTTAAGGCTGAATGGAATGAACTGAAGAATTGAATGAAGGTTTGAATGGAATGAGGTCTGAATGAGCAATTCATTGATTGATTTCATTCTCCTGATTGGTATACTAAAATGAAATGCAAAATAATATATATGTTTTATCTTAAATATGACTAAAATACCATCAACGTATGAAATAATCGCACTCATCTCTACTAATAATATAAATTAATAAATATAAAAATAACTAAAATATAGGGATAATATCATTTTTATCACTCATGTATATCCTTTTCTGATTTGAATTATTTATTCAATTAACTAAAAGTAAAAATAATTAAAAATTAAGTAAATTAAATAAAAAAAAAACACGGTTCTTCTTCTCTTTCAACTGAACTGCGCCGTCGTCTCCCACCTTTCTGTCGTCGACCTTCATACTGTCCCCCACTCCCATATTTAATTCAAATTTGAGGATTTTTTTTAATGAAAACCAGTTTATGTTTATAGAGGACATTGATTGTTCATGAACGAGAGTGACAACGTCTTCTCTTTTGCACATATATAGAGAGAAAAAATAATACAAATTTTATTTTCTCAGCGTCTTCTCTCTCGAATTAGGGTGGAAGAATGTTGAATAATAAATCGTCGTATTTAATTGTGAATTAGGGTTGGAGAAGTGAGTTAATTGTTGAAAAGGATAATTATGTAAAAAACAAATTTGAGTGATTATTTTAAAAAATAAAATAAAATATAATTCGATTCCACACAGAATGGAATGGGGAAAGACAGGGGGATGGAGAGGAATCAGAATTCTTTATTTTTGGGAATCACCATTCCTTAAGGAATTGGGATTCCACGTAAAAAAATATACCAATCGTGAGATTAGTAATGAGCCCATGTTATAATTAATAGTATCATAATTATCAAATTTTCTATTTTTTATGAACTCAAAATAAGTAGAATTAATATAAAGACGACACATAAATATTCTAAACTCTCTATTCAATATTTTAAATAGTTACATGTTTGTTTGAATTTTTATTTTGAAAGCTTTGAGTATAACGACTTCAATTTGATCATTCGTGAGATCCATATTAGTATGTTAATTAACCAAATACCGAAATTTAAAAAAATGCTAATAATTGCCTTAAAAATGAAATGCTTACCATTTATATAAAATAAAATCTCTAAAACCTGTAATTTTCATCTTTCCTATCAGTACTAGTATAGAGTATATTAAAATATAAATATTGACTTTATGAATATTTCGCATGACATGCTGGAACTTTTCAGTTTCATTTTAATTGGTTATATTATTTTTGTGAAGGAATAAATCAACAATAAACTTAAGTTCCCCAAAAAATGGCAGGAACCAGTAAACTCCAATTAATAAATTATAAAGTACTACATGTATCTTAATTTATAAGCTAATGACAGTTTTAAAATATACTCCCTACATTTTAGTGAAAGTTACAATTTTTTTTTTTTTTTTTTTTTTTTTTTGTATATTTCAATGAAAGTTACTCACTTCTTTTTTGATAAATTATTTTTTTTCAATTATATCATCTTTAATACATCTATTTATTTTATTATATTTTTTAACTTTTAATATTGTTCTAATTATGATATTGACAATCGAGATTCGTCAGTGGTTGAAATTTTTGACTTTTTTAAAAATTGGTAAGATCTCATCTAACCGGCCAGGTACCTTGGTCAAAGCAAATATATTGACCTTTTAAAAAATGAATATTAAAGATTAAGAAAAATATTTTATAATTACTTCATCGGAATTTAACTAATTAATACTATCTGTCATCCAACATAGGGTATCTTTCCTGCCAAATATGTTGCATTTTCATTGAATATTTATACTCCTTCCGTTTCATAAAGTTAGTCGCATTTGATCTTTATTTTTGTTTCAAAAAGTTTGTCACTTTTCCTATTTTTACCACGAATTTTCCTAAAATGCCCTTTTGTAACTTCTACAATATCACTTTTAATTGGAAATACATTAATGATTCATTTTCTCTCACTTTCTTTTAAAAGGCAAGAGTGTGATAGAAAGTAAATGTCAATGGGGAGAGTGACAAATTAATAAGGGATAAATGTGTCAAAAAAATATGTTCTTTAATCTTATACAAAATGACAAATGCGACAAACTTTTTGAATCGAAGGGAGTATATAATTGTCTATACTTAATTTACATTTGCAAGTTAAACCGATTGATTAGGAATAATTCGTCATTTTCTAAAATTATAGTTTAAGTCCTCACTGAATAAATAATTATATGTGGCACACGTTTAAATAGATAGATTCAAGATACTCTTAATTTAAAGGTGTCCTAGTCGCCTAAAATTACTGAAATATCATATGTATGAAAGAAAAGTTTATAAATTCATCATTTTCACGACGATTTTCTGCAAGGGAATCCTTCCCGGTGTGGCATTTACAAGTTCATCGGATCGAGCTTTGATCGGAGCATTTCAAGAAGATGAAAAATCGAGAGCGAATATTTTTGTTCACATCACTACACAATAATTTAGTAGAATCGATTTCACTTTTTAATCACAAAAATCAGGGTCCGATCAAAATCTATTTAAATTAATATTTAAATTAGTTCTACGGGCTGCCTAATTTTAATCCCATACAATAATGTCGTCATTAAGAAGAGTCTATCTCTTATAATATCTAAATTAAAACACGTTTATTCCAAAGTTAGGTTTGTAAATAGTCGTGTTTATGCTAAATTTGGATTGTAGTTTTTGTCTAAACCACTTTCCATTTTGCAATATTTTTTATTTATATATTTCGGTTATTACTAATAATGTCCAAGTTCAAAGCATACCAATTCAATTAAACACATTTACAAACTAATTCAAATATAATAATTTATTAAAAAAAGTTGAAGCTTAATATCCTTTGTCACAAATAGTGAATAGGCACATCGAATTAAATTGTGGGACAATAACCATTAATCATTGACTAAGTGTCCCCCTATCTCCCAAATCTCAATTAATACACTAAGGTGATGTTTGGTGGGAGTACAAGAGAGGTAGGTACGTGAAAATTGAAATTGGAATCAGATGAATCGGTCGGTTTCAGTTTGAAAATCGAATCGTAACCTTAAAAATAAAGTTCGATTTCGGTTCCGAAAATTCAAAACCGAAACTGGCGGTTAAATCGGTCAAACAAGCGGATTTGCCCTTTTTTTTTTTTTTTTTAATATTCTTCTATAAATACCTTAATTTCAATTCATTTTTTTCACACCAACCTCTCTCATCTTTTATGTAATAGTTTATTTTCTAAAAAAAAAAGAGGGAAAACGAACGAAAAAATAAAACAAACCGGCTGAATCGACGGTTCAAAACCGGACCGATACGATTCAGTTTCGTTTTGTAAAATGGTCAAACTATAACCGTATGAACATGTCTAATTTTTAGGTCTTAGGTTCGAAATTCTCCAGGTGTCAGTAATTCTTAAAGGGTCAGTTCATTCATACTCCGTAGTTTTATTCTGACTTCAAATGAGACCTCTGATAGTAGACGGTTACATTGGTTCTTCAGATTAATGGATCTTTAGACTTACAACAATTTAAATTGAAAATTGTGTTTTACTTCCTACCAAACTAACATATAGTACAATTCTTATCTCAATTATTCATATTAATACAACTATCTCAATAATCCATATAATTACCCTAGCCAAAACATATCCTAAAAATATAATAATGTATTATTATCAGTGACGGAGCCAGGAAATTTCGGTAGGGGGGCCCGATTACCATTACTTTCAAAATAAAATAATATGTACTTATTATACTCATCAAAATTTTACATGATAAAATTGTTAATACATTTCTTTAAATTAAATTGAACAAGCTAACTTTCATTTTATTTTGAAGTTTTGATAGTTCAATTTAAAAATTGCTAAAATATTAAATTTAAAAAACATTTTATTAAATGTCTTTTAATTAATACATTTTATTCAAAAAATTTAAAAACGTTTTGACTTGAAGTTTTGATAGTTCGATTCAAAATTAAACATTTTATTCAAAAAACAAGCTAACTTTCATCTTCGGTTGTAAATGTCTTTTAATTAATACATTAATGTGTTCCAATACTCTATTATTTGCACGGTTTGATCGACACAATTTTTAAGAAAGTGTATAAATAATTACGGAACAAAAGAGGTATATATATAAAAAAAAAAAAAAAATTGGTGGGCCCCCTGGCCCCATTGTGGCTCCGCCCCTGATTATTATCATGATCTTAGATTACCAAATCTTTTTTTTAGATAACAACACTTTTAAATTTTAAATATTTCACTTTTATCTCTTTTTACCTATCTGTGTTAAAAATAAATTGATAACTTTTGAAGATACGGTAAAAATATAATAGAACATCAAATTAAAACATATAGAGTAAAAGTTTATATTAATTTTTTTTTAAAGAAAAGGTTATATTAATTTCAAATAGTACAATTGTCAACAATAAAGTGAAACACAATATATGTTTTTCTGTTGGGAATTATTTTTCATGTTTTTCTTAAATTAAATAATAATACTATTAATTTAATAATGAATTAATTAATCCAATATATCAGTATATATATATTACTCCATTCACCCACAACGCACACCTATTCAAACCCATACGCACACAAACACAACCAAACGGCGTCGCTTAACGCCTGAATCCACCGCCATCGCCGGAAAATCTCTCCACCACAACCATAGGGCCGCCGCCTCCGCGCTGCCGAAGCTGAAAAAAGAAGAGTATTGCAGTATAGACACATATAAAGCTTGAATTGAGGGTTTTAATGGAAGGTTTGCAGAGATCTGACGTTTCGTTCAGGAGACAAGGCTCCTCCGGATTAGTATGGGACGACAAATTTCTCGCCGGATTGACTCAGCTCGCTAACCAACAGAAAGAGGAGAGCAGTAAACAAGCACAATCGGAGGGGAGTAAAGACGATTCGGCAGTCACCGCCGTGAGGAAATCGCCTCCGGTCGCTGGATTGACGATCGAGAGGAGCCGATCTACCGGCGGACGAGGATTTCGTACAGGAAAAGTGTCGCCGGCGATTGAGCCGCCGTCTCCTAGGGTTTCCGCCTGCGGATTTTGCGGTGCGTTTGGGAAAAAGAGTAACAAGACGCGCCGCCGTCCGCCGAAGTCCGGTAAGCGCGTGATGTGAAATTCGTTGGAGTTTGAAGAATTTTGAAACTTATTTGAACGAAAACAATCAAAACATCGCACAATCATGCTCTTTAATCTGTTTTTCTTATAGTGAAGGAATAGTTTTTTTTTTTTTTTTTTTTCAATTTGTTGCGTTTGTGTAATATATGTGTTACTCTATTCTTGTTTATCAAGAAGATTGCTGATGATTATGAGCTTAATCTCACTTTTTTTCTGATTAAATTTGGCCGATTTGTTATCAAGAACATTGGCATATGAATATTCATAATTCATAATTTTTCAATGAATTAGGTAGTTGGATCATCAAATTTGACTTAATTAACAAACACATTTCATTATTCCATAGCTTTAAATGAAGTAGGTAATGGAATATGAAACTAATCAAGAAAGGTATCACTTATGTATGATTGCAACTTACAAGAAAGCATGTTATGTGTTAGGTGGATCCAAATTTTCATTTCAAAAATTGATTAATTTTGTCACTTTTGTGATAACTTGATTCATTTTTTTCGACTTATTTTTTAAAATATCAACATCTCACTATTTATGTTACCGTTTATCACTTTTTATTAACTTAATACTAACTCGACCACCAAAGGTATGTTTTTCACCACTAAAAATATGTTCATTTCTTTTTCTGAAAAATAATAACTTTATTTTACCTCAGAACAATCTTACATTACATTTACTTTATCTATTTTTTTTAAAAAAACCTGTGTAGCTTCGATCAAATGTAAAAATTTAAAGAATTTATTTTATAACGAACGAAATTTATAGTACTAAAAATAAAATTTCTTTCTCTTGAGAAGATAATGATTACACCTAATAATAATAATTATTCCCAATTTTAAGTTAAGATTATTGCTCCAATAATAATAATGATTAGAATAGGTAAGGAGTGCAATTGAAGGTCATGACTCATGAGTTTAATTTCTCATGCTTATCCTCGTGAGTTAATGAATGCATTTTTTAAATAGCAACTATTCAAATAATGATATCAAAACAACTTTTAAAAAGCTATTGAAAAGCCTATTTTCTAGAGCACTTTTATCGTGGGAATGTTTGGTTATCTTTTGGGTTTTATGGGAGAAAGTTTTGAATGGGTAAAAGAGACAAATATACTATGATAGTAAAATACCGTTAATTTTATTAAATGGAGCGGTAAGAAAATGATTAGTTTTATGTTTTTATACTATCACTTTATATAGTAAAATACGGAGTAACTAACAATTTTCAATAAAATAACTATATTATCTAAAAATACATCCAAAATACAAACAATTACAAGTAAAACTTTTTTGTGGGAAAGAAATGCATACATTCGACAATTCTAAAAGTTTATATTTGCTGCGCATTTTAAAGACAAAACCACACTTAAGACAGTCTTATACTTATGATGAATCTTATTTGTACTTATTTACTCCTTCGTGCGTCTACGTCTATGTTATTTTATGACATAGAGATTAAAAAAAGTGATTAAATTATAGATATAGTACAAGTGATGTAATTGATAGAAGCCTAGAAGGAGAGGGATAGAGAGAAAAAGTAAGATATAAAGTGTGAAGTGTAAGAATAAAAAATTAAAAGTATTTATTAAAAAATGTATGAAATACTTATAGGCGGACGAACCAAAATGATAAAATGAAAAATTTATAGATGGACGGAAGGAGTACTCACTTTATCCACTAAATGTAGTTCCAATATAATGAGATACATGTTTTAAAGAAATACATGTAGGATATTGTGAAGTCAATTGTGAATAAAATGATTGTTTGTGAATAAAATGATTATTTGTGAATATTTGAGTAATTAAGTTATGGTTTTCATAAAGTGTGTGAAACTACATTTTGTGGACAAAAAATATAAGGTAAATGAGACAATATTTTGTGGACAAAAGTACTCCCTCTGTCCCGTAATTACTTGCACACTCTTAATATAAAAATACCCAATAAGATTAATACCCTCCCAACATCATATTATTTTCAAAATTATCACCCTCTTTTTACATACATTTTACTTTATACCTCATCAAAATCACCTAAAACATCCCTCATTTATCTTAAATCACCGACCACTAAATTCACTTTTCTTAAAAACTGTGTCAATCAAACCATGCAAATAAATCCGAAACGGAAGAAGTATAATTCATGAGTTTATGAAACTTCAATCCAACAACAATTTAAAGGGAAGTTTGACTCAAATAATAAGGTGGGCTATGTTTCACCCGTCACTCTCTCCATTTTTAATAGTCATTATAATATTAAATTCGACTATGATTATTACGATATTTAATTTAATTACGAGGCTAATTCTGTAATTCAGCCCCCAACGAAGGCTCTAGAAAAGTCCCTTTCCGGTGTCTACCCTCATCAATTATGAGAGTTTGTTGTAGACACTTCTTTTAACTCTAGTATCAATTTTTCATTATTTGCAATTGGCGGCTTCAATTGCACATAATTTTCATTGTGGTCCACCATTTTCTCTCTCATCTAAACTCAATCATGTGCCATTCCATTAGTCTATGGCTAACTAATTGGCTATGCTCATCAACCTAAAATCTGAAAGACATTTATATTTTATTTAGATTAATAATTAATAATAAACATATTTATTTATAATATAAGACTATTTATTTAAATAAAATTATATACATATAATTATAACAAGATATAAGCGTGTGTATATATATATATATTATATTAATATTAATATGAAATATTGATTTGAATATTTTATACGCTGAATTCTCTTCCTCAAGTTTCTCAAATTTGTTACTTTCAATTTCAAAAATTAAAACTCCATTATGCACAATATTATCCCAATATTTTCTCAACCACCCCAATCTACCTCCCTCAATTCCTTTTTATTATCGATCAAAGTTTCAGAAACACAGAACACAAAATATTTTCTTCCATTTTATCTGGTTTTCACACAACATACATCATCTCTTACTTTCGCAATATAGATTGAACCTGTGAGATCCAGTAAGCGAGACACATGGACATGGTAATAGGATTTCATTACATTGCATAATTTCTCTCGGCATATAATCGAGGTGGAGATTTCTATCTTGATTTGTTTGTCATTATTTCGATATTCATGTGAAATTATGATTTCTAACTTCAATTAAATGCAATATGTGATTATTTCGATATTCATGTGAAATTATGATTTTTAATTTCAATTAAATGCCAGGTGTGATTATTTTGATGTTTATGTGAAATTATTTTAATGTTCATGAAAGATGTACAAAGATAGGTCTTTTGACCTTTATAAACGAGAATAGGTCTTCTGACCTTTATAAACGAGGATAGGTCTTCTGACCTTTATAAACGAGAATAGGTCTTCTGACCTTTATAAACGAGGATAGGTCTTCTGACCTTTATAAACGAGGATAGGTCTTCTGACCTTTATAAACGAGGATAGGTCATCTGACCTTTATAAACGAGGATAAGTCATCTGATCTTTATAAACGAGGATATACTATTTGACATTTATAAACGAGGTAATGTTATTGAATTATTATGATATTATACATGTTAATGTGAATTGATGATTTAATTGCTTATTGTATTTAGTTTTGACAAACTTGTCCCCATTGCTCACCCCTTATTTAACATTTTCAGATTTAGAAAGGAGGCTTGGACGTGGTGGCAAGACGGTGGAGATTAGTAGCTTAATATGAAATTTAATGAACTTAACATGGTCATATTAAATGTTTATTTAATTTTGAATTAGGAAAACTATTTCAATTTTTATGTGTTTGAGTGGTTTCTTATGGTTGCATTTGGTCCTTTTAAAATAATTTGTTCTTTATCCGTAGTAAATATTCTCTTTTATTTTAAAGTAACGTAACACTTATAGGCGGACGGAGGGAGTAGTATTCTTTTACTAACTCCTTTCATCAAAAGTATGAATATGTTCATACTTTTGGACACAGATTTTAAGAAAAAATAAATAAGAAGTAAGGGTGTTATGAGATTGTTGTGAGGTAAAAATAAAAAAATAAATAAGAAGTAAGGGTGTTATGAGATTGTTGTGAGGTAAAAATAAAGTGATTATTTCCATAAAAGAAAATTAGCATACTTTTGATGGATAAACAGATAAGGAAAATGTACATACTTTTGGTGGAAGAAGAGAGTATTCAAATTCTTCTATCCAAACATAGGTCCTAATTGCAAACTCATCTGCAAAGGGGTGGGTGTTTTCAAACTCTATCGGGGAGATACAATCAACCTTTTTAAAAAGGCGATTCCACCCGATCTTATTGACTTTGCAAACAAGCACTTAATCTAGAAATCCAGACCCGTGACCTAGTTACATCCATAAATGGACTCACATAAATGGACTCATACTAATAATCTGACACATATCTTCAAATGAATCCAGTAACATTACACAAGGTTTTTCGCCCAATTAGGAAGTTAGTCACTTACACTTTATTTAAAGTAGAATAATATCTACAAACCCAGTCTAAAATCAAATAACTTCAACAATAATATATTCGATATCACAAGATTCATTTATATCAGTCTAACCACCTCATTTGTTTAGAGATATGCAAAATAACTAGACAAGACATGTGACATTATCATAAACTAACAATAAAGGTAATGTGACAAACTTTTTCAATCACTTAGCAGAAGACCTTAATCTGGTTTAACAATAATACTAACAAGAACATAAAATTAGTGGGCCTCACCTATTAGTGCTCACATCATTTTAGACATATATTTAAGGAAAATTAATCAAGCAATAACAAGGTACAATCATCAGTTTCTTGACAGTTAGCTGAATGATGATTGTGTCATGAGCTAGCCAGCTATATCTACACTTTATAATGTGGTATTAAACTAATTGGTGTAACTAATCTACTAAGAGCCACTTCAGTTGGATTAGGACAGGTTTGGCCTAATTCAAATCATCCTTTAAAAATAAAAAACACACTCAATTTATGATCAAGGACTGGTATGTGTTTCGAGATTTATAAGTTAGATATAGAATTTAAGTATACTTGTATTGAATTTAAAAGTTCGAATTTTTAAGCTCAATACTGTGCAATCTTTAGTCTACATACTACAACCCACTCTACTCCATCACCTATGACACACTCTCCCTAATAAATTCTTACACCATCGTCTCGACAAAATTCCAAAACAAATACTCCCACCGTCTCCCTTTAAGCCTTACGTTTTGAGGATGACACAGGTTTCAAGGAATACAGACTATACAGTATTTTATGTAAAGTTGTTGGTGGAAAGTACTCCATAAGACAAGAAAAAAAGGTGGAGAGAAACAGATCTCAATATTGGCCCTTATTGTTAAAGTAGGCTAAATTTTAGAATAAATACTGGGTATACAGGATAGGTACGAGATAAGTCCATTTATACCTATTACCCACTTTTAAATCACTTTAACAAGTTTAATCCCACCCCACAACTCATCTGATCAGGTTTGAGTTCGGCCCGAGTACGGTTCAAAGGCAGGTATGCCACAATATCAGATTTAAACTCGACTTTGTGTCGGTTGATACTATTTGATCACTTTTAAAATAAAGGATCATAGCCTTTAGCACACATGCAAAAAGGCAAATGGGGACTGCTCTAGATTCCTAGATAGTTGCTTCATCTGAACGTCTAAGCCTAAGATAAAAGGTAAGGGCATTCCTTGATGATTTAATTATGAGTAAGGACACATGGACAGCAAGTTATAACCCATTATGTCCTAGAGAGAGAGAAATGGAATCTAACTGAAAATTTAAAATACATGGAACATAAAATGAGTTAAGGTTGAAATGATCAGCTTTGGATTATACAGTATAGATATTACAAAAGGTGCTGCTATGTATTCTTGAAAAATATCATGTGATGTAAAACTACCATTGCATTATTATAACAAAAAGCTCAGAGTAAGAGTCTTTGATAACATAGCACACCTGCAAGCAAATTCACAGCGAACTCCAGAGATCGTTGAGTTGAATGAATGTCTTTTACAAATATTTTCTTGCAAGGGCTCGAACTTTTGTATCAAAATGTGATGATGCGATGCGACTTCCAGGAAGGTAAAGAGGATTCAGAAGAGTCTGAAAATGTGGACTTTGAATCAGCATATTTGTTGAAACTAATCAATGATATGATACTACATAGATTTTTATGCCTTCACTAAATAAGAGGCATTTTCATTTTTCCTAAGGCACAGGGGAGATCATAAAATCCATCCAGCTTGATATGATAGCGATTCAGAAAACACTACTTGTACTAGAAGTATTGGAACCAGGAAAAATCATACTAGTAAAAATCTAGGGGGCGATTCTAAAAACCATACAAGGACAAATTTCCATATGCAGAAGTTTAAAAGACGGAACTCAAAAATGCCAATTTATATAACTCATGCATGATGTTGTGGTAAGACCTAGGATATAACTGGAGATATGGAGATGATTAAAATTTAAAAGGAACATTTTAGATAAGAACTACAATTGATAACTGAAGCATGATGTAAAGTATGCTATATAGTTCAAAAATCTGATAACCATAAAAAGAATAAATTATAAAATCTAATTATTTCTACATGAAATACAGATTACGTTTAAAAGTATTAAAGCAATAACTTGCCTTGATATATAGCTCATGAACCTCTTGGAAGAAGCTCTTGATTCCGTCATCATTTCGAGAATCATGAAGCAGCATTAATCGAGTATGTATGACGATTATTGGTTAAGGAAAGTAGTAAACATATAAGGTCAGATAGGAAATAGCTACAGTTTAATGAACTAATATGTGAAAAAACACATAAATAGTCAGATAATTAACTGAGAGAAGAGGAGCTAGTAAGCACCAAGTACAACTCAAACTGAAAAATGTAAGGGAGCACAAATAGTGTTAAGTGTAATTCATCCAGTGTGCTAAAATATATATATATATATATATATATATATATAAAGTGTGAAACCTAACAAGCATTGAAGCAAGACCATATTAAGAACAAAGCAATAGGCCAAACAACCAAATAAATAAAGCATGCTTGCAATCCTTTGATTGTAACTAATGTAGGAAAAAAGTGATACTCCAATACAAGCAATATGCAACAGTGATCAGGTTCGAACAGACGAACACATAATTTTAATTTTAGATTACATGGCCCAAATTTAATGGGTTTCAAATTCAACATAAAAACTAATAATGCTTATGAGCCCTCCATTAAATGCATGAAGCAGTTTATACCTCTAGATGGAAGTGATCCCAACCCAGGTCTCATCTAGAATTCTCCCTTCTCAACTACTACACATCTTGTTGGATCACAAAATACAATGGCACGGTTGAAATCCTATTCCAGGAAACTACGGTTTAGGTACCAGTGGTCTGACATTCAAGCATTCAAGCCCATTCTTGAATCCAGACATAGATTTCAGGGGAAATCAGGAATCATATTTCAAAAGCAAAAGCAATCTTCCAATGTAACACAGGATCAAAACGCCACATAGCAACTTAATACTCACAAAATTTGTACTATCTGTCATTGCCATTAGGGAAAGAGAAAAATAATTTGAAGGTGAAAACGCATTGGGCAAGAACTGAATTCCAGAAACAACATCACTTTTACCATCAATGATTTCTCAATAGTGACGAGTTCCATCACTTTATACAGTTCTTCCAAAGTAAATCATCAAGAGAGCAGGCAAAGCATCAAATAATCAGAACAAATGAAAGGATATGACCAGCAGTCACGTAGACTGACACCACTAAGTCATTGAATCTATCGATTGCTCTTAGAAACCTGATCCATAAAAACATACAGCGTGAATTACAGTTGCTACTATCAATCATTCACTACAATTTTCTCATAATCACGCATAAACACACCATAAAAACAACACTCACACAGTACACATTGAATGGAGAAGAGATCTCACATAGCACTTGTAGTCCACGCCATGTCCTGAACAATGTCTAAAGCGGCATGCAATATAAACTGGTGTTGATGAGCAGCATCCTCTTTCTACCATAATAGATTGCCAATTCGTAGAAATATAACATAATTAGACACATTTAAACAAAAATCATGAAAAATGCAAAACATCAAAAATAAAACTAAGCTAATTTGAATGAAGAATCGATGAAAACGTACTTTGGGGACAGTACCGACTTCAGCTTCATAAATCGGGATGTCATTTTTGCTGACTATCATGAAACACGCAGTACTTGCCATCGATCTCTCACAGTTTTTCTTCCGTTTAATTTCTTAGCTGATTCCTAATCAATATTTCAATTACCAGTGATTTAGATCGATGGAGCCCTAATTTGAATTGCGAAATAGAAAGATCTTGGAATTTCCATTGTTCAGGAGAATCAAAACAGTTCCATTTTGGATATTTTTCAAACTAGAGAGGTTGTTTAAGTCATTTTGGCGCAAGTATACTGGGCCATTGATTGGGCTTACCATATGAGGGCCATTGATTGGGCTTACCATACTGGGCTATTGATTGGGCTTACCAATTTGTCTGTGCAAAACTGAAATCGAAATCGGATGAACTTGCTAAACCGGCTGATTTCTAACCGCTGATTCGTTGAACCGTTGGTTTCAGTTTGGAAATTGAACCGTAAACCTTAAAATTAAGGTTCGGTTACAGAAATTCAAAACCGAAATCGACAGTTATACCGACGGTTTAGGGTTAAACCGCCCAAATCGGCGTTTTACCCCTTTTTTCTATTTTTTTTTTTTATATTCTTCTATAATCAATTTCAACTCATTTTTCACATCAATCTCTCCTATCTCTTATGTATTACTCCCTCCGTCCTGGGATTACTTGCACAGTTTTACCGACACATTTTTTAAGAAAAAGTAATTTAGTGGTTGGTGATTTAAGATAAAGAAGTGATATTTTTTGTGATTTGGTGAGGTGTAAAGTAAATTGTATGTAATTTGAAGGATGATGTTGGGTATTTCTATATTAAGGACATGTTTGCTTCATTGGTTGGGATAAGATGGGTTTAGATGTGGTGTGCAAGTAATCTTGAGACGTTATAATAAGGAAAGTGTACAAGTAATATTGAGACGTTCTAATAAAGAAAGTAAGAAAGTCTCCAAGTAATCACGGGACTGAGAGAACAGTTTATTTTCAAAAAAAAAAAAAAACGACAGTTCAATTTTGAACCGATTCATTTTCGATTTGTAAAATGGCCAAACCGTAATCGGGTGGTTTTAATCGTTTGAACATGTCTACTTACCATACTGGGCCTAAAATTCTGTTGGGCTTTATTAGGTTCGGCCCATTAATTAATTTATTAGATTTTTGGACATCTTTCAGCCTGTCCAAACATCACCTATACTCTGGCGCAATTCCCAAATCTAAAACCCTAGCTCCTCTAAACCCTTGCACGAAAAAATCGACCGGAAAAAGCTTCCGTAAATTAAAAAACCTACGCTTTTGCACGGGAGATTGAATATTTTCTGAGATGGAGGTGATAACGGAAGGAGTGAGCAAGATGAACATTGTGGAATCCCAGAAGAACAACCGTATTCAAGTTTCTAACACGAAGAAACCACTCTTCTTTTATGTTAATCTCGCTAAGGTATGTATATTCTTATATTTTCTTAATGAATTATTCGGATTTGAGCTCTATTATGAACTGTGTGTGATTAATTAGATGCATTTTGTCTCTAGAGATACATGCAACAGCACAGTGAGGCCGAGCTTTCAGCACTTGGCATGGGTAATTTCTTGTTCCTGTTATTGATTTTAGTGTGATTTATTCTATTTTGGTCTGCGTTGTTTCTGTTCTTTGTTTTTGAAGATATATTTGTCAACATTGTAGAGATTTTATATTTTTGCTATACTTTGTTTTGAAAGTCCTTTTTCTGGAGTTCACAAATTAGGTTGATTTCACTAATGTGCCTTAAATCATTGTGTATTGACTCTAAATTTTAATACTGTTTAAGTGTTGGGACAGTGAATCTCATCCTTCTTTTATATATGTATTATGTAGGTATGTATACAATTGCTGATTCTCTATTTTCTCTTGTGTTTATTGCAGCAATTTCAACAGTTGTCTCAATCGCTGAGATTCTGAAAAACGGTGGATTTGCTGTTGAGAAGAGTGAGTTTTCCTCTTATAGAACAGTTATTTCGTTCACTAAATCCGTATAGGACCGGGCTAAAGTTTGTTTAAGCAACTGTAGAGGCTATTTTCTCTATATACTTGAACCGAGTCAAAACAGAAGTTTGGTTTACCAAAATTTCATTTACTAAATTGATATCTATAAATCATCTTGGCTTTGGGTAAAAGTGAATTTTGAAAATTGTAGAGAAGTTTCAGTTCATAGTTTTGCAAAACATAATGTAGCATGGTTGTTTTGGTTAATGGGAAGCGTCCATCTTTTGTCAGTTTGAAGTGAAGTTGAATTAGGGGAAAGTTGAAACATAATATGGATAGAATGCTGGAATTGGAACTTATGCTTACATGTACGTATTTTCAATTCGTTATTCAGTTTGGCATGGTAAACTAATTCATGTAACTTGTTCCAAACTCGAGCAAATTCCAAGATTTTGTACAAGATTAAAACTGAATATTGAACTAAAATTTACTGTTGGATTAGTTGCTGCTTATCTTGGTTATCAGTATTAATTTGGTAAAATCAGTTTGTAAAACTGTTAACACCTTAGTGTACATCATATTTGATCCACAAATTGAACTGATGTATTTCCATCAAAACATGTAGAAATCAAAACATCCACTGTGGAGATAAAGGATGATTCAACGGGAAGATCTGTCCCAAAAGCCAAGGTATGTCCATTTCAACTAATAAATACTCCCTCCGTCCAATTTTATTATGCCCACTCCTCCGGGCACGGGTTTTAATGAATATTGATTAGTTTATTAATAAAGTAGATAAGTTGAGGGTATGATGGGGTATTGTGGGGTCCATTTATAAATAAATGATTGTTTATGAATAAAGTGAATGACAAAGTGGGTAAATAAGTGATGGTAGAAGGGTGAAGATAAAGTAGTATGAATAGTATTATTTCCAAAAAGGGTATGGGCATAATAAAATTGGACAACCAAAAAAGAAAAGTGGGAATAATGAAATTGGACGGAGGGAGTATTGTCCAAGAGAGCGGTATTCACAATCCTAATTTAGTCACGGATTCTTCCTGCGTTTTATTGTTAGTATCTACACCTTACGTCTGATCATTTTGTCGTGTAGATTGAAATAGTACTTGGGAAATCAGAAAACTTTGATGAATTAATGGCTGCAGCACAAGAGCTTAGAGAGAATGGTAATGGCGAGGAATAAGGCTGAGTGGAGACGATATCTCATTGAGTCCTCTATTGGTACGCGCATGAGTTTCAGTCATGTATAAACTTTCTTCATAAATCATAGGTTGTATGATTCTGAGTTTTGTAACAACAAATTGACTTATGAATCTTATCTGGTTTAACTATTATTCTTTAAATGTAGTTCATTAACCTTTTTATGTCATTTTGTGTTGTGGGGTTAGGTTTAATTTGTGAATTTTAGTATTTTCTGTCAGATATAAATAATATCAATTGCAATATATGATAATTAATTTATTACAAGATGTGTTGCAAGCTCAACGCTGCAAGCAATTCACAACCGGAGAAGAAACATAAGAAGTCTTTCCACGAGCGTTGATGCAACGCGCGTATACTTTACTACTTGGATTTTCAGAAGTTAAGTTCACATTTTGTAGTAAAATATTGTAGCAAGGGCGCGATTGGCTGCAGCTCAAGTTTATGGCCGGGTTCTTGGTCATAACAGTTCCTCTTAGTCCTATGTAGTTCACATCACTCACTTGCACTGCAGATTCCTGAACAAGATTCACATTCAAGTAAGTGTATATTGTGACAATGTTAAAAATAACAAGAATCTGGAAATTATCTTACTTGGTTACCGCATTCCTTGTGAGGGCAGTAAAACTGGTCTATGATCACAGGGTTGTCTGCTGCTTTGAAAATTATATCTTTAAAGGTGATATTTTTGGCAAATCCTGAGCCTCCCTGTAGAATTTCACGAAAAATTTGAAAATGTAAGTGTTCGATAATTTGGATTAGGGCGTTTTGACGATTTGGTTCTAGTTAATCACTTGTTTGATTCACGTGTTGACAATTCGATATTGTTTAGAACTCTATATGAGACCTGGTCCGTTTGTATGCACTGGATTCGAATCGGATTCGTTAAAATTGCATAATTTTGGTGATGATTTTACCTGCCATGTTTTGATCCTCACTCCATTTTGAGTCTTAATAAAAGTGCAATTCTGAACATTTATTCCTTGAACTGCTTCCTGTTTTCCATCTTCCCCTAAACTCCCAATGCTGTCAGAGAGAAAGAGCAAAAACTTTAAAGCTATAACACAAGCATATTGATATTTTTTTTCTTGCTCCAAAAAAAAATAAAATCTTAAAAGTTGTTTTATACCTAATTCCATGTCCAGGGCCACATGTGATCCGGGAAATGTCAACATTTGAAGTCCCTCCATTGATCGCGATGCAATCGTCCCCTTTGAGACAACGAGACAATGAGTATAGTGTACTTTTGTCGAGTATAAAATCTCGAAATTTTTGTGTAAAACGACGAAATGTAAAGAAAAATGTACCGGTTTCCATGATACAATCATGAATATTTACATAAGTTGAAGAGGAGAGATTAATGCCATCTGTGTTGGGACTTTCATCTGGGGCAGTCATATGAAGATTTGTAATGTTTGCATTATTGCAACTAGTTATGGAAACATGGTTTTTTTGACTGTTTATGTGATTCAATCCATCAAGGTAGAGTTTGTTGCATTGAGAAAATTTGATTGCCTAAGAAATAATTAAAAAATAATTTAGAAATTTATATGATTTAAAATAAAGTATACAACACAATTAAAGAAAATAAAATCACAAAGATATTAATTGGTGAACTTACAGTGGGTCCATTACTCTCACCACCACTCTGAAAAATATTAATAAAAAGTATATTAAATATAATAAATTAAAGAAAAAAATGAATTAATAATTAAAAAATAGATATACTTTTATATCCTTCCACCAAGTAGCTCCTTGCCCATCAATTAATCCTTGTCTATTTCCAACCACAGAAAGTCCATCAACATTACTAAAATATATCCAAGTATCTTTATCTCCATTTCCCCAAGCTTGTTTTGATGGTGCAACAATGGTTCCTAGTATCTACATACAAAAAAAATCACAATTCTTAACCAGTATATAACTTTTACATAGTATATAGCTTTAAACGGGCCCCCACAAGTGGATGGTGGAATTATAATAGTGATCACTTTGTGTAGATCAATTTATCATGAAACTAGTTTTCATCATTGTGTGTATTTTTAAACAGTACCAGTTGTTTCGTATACCTGAATAGTAATGGAGTTGGATTTGCATGGGCCTACAAATTTGATCGGAGATACCAAAAATACCCTTCCTTTAGGTACAATTATCTTCACATCACCCATACTCTTATTGCATGCTGAAGTCCATACCGAATTGAATGCCTATCAATATAAGAATTAATTTATTTATTTTCATAAAGAAACAATGAATTATATATATACGGTGTATACTTAATAATTACTCCGTTCCACAATAACTTTCGTAGATATTAAAAAAGTTTACTGATGAGTAGGGTTTTGAGGGGTAATTTTGTAAAATCAAGAATAACACATTTTGAATAGACAATTTGATTAGAGATTTGTGCAAGATTAAGGAGAAGAATTACATTAGAATCATCTTTTCTTCCATCTCCAATGGCTCCAAATTTAGTCACATCAAACGTTGTAGAACCTATTTCCCCCACATATGTTGCATTGCTTAATTCCAAAAATGCCCCGCACAAAAGCAAGAAATACACCAAACACCCCTGTATCACGAAGATAATTTTACCACAATAAGTACAAAAAACAACAATAATATAATACAGTAACATATTAAAATGTTGTGTTGAATAAACGTGATGAAATAACAATCTATGATATCATGTTTTCATACCATTGTTTTTTTTTTTTGTTTTTGTTATCAATATTGTATTATAATTATGTGGTCTTATACAATTTTCTAGCAACCTTTATATAACCACTGAATTAGTATTAGGATTATTAGGATTATAATTACGTGAGCTTAAAATTGTACTAAAAAATTTAACGTGCAAATTTATTTATTAGTTAACAAAACGTTTGTAAATTTTATTTTCCAATGAATTATTATGTATATGGTGCAATAATGTGACTTAGCCATATGGTATAATTGTATACTAAAAATAATTAGTATGTTATTGTTTATGGTATTATGGCATGTTGTAATAAATTAGCTAAATAATTATGTTATTTTAGTTGATGGATTATTATTTCATGTTATGGGCTAGGTATTTTATAAATACATTAACGTGTTTTCAATCAACTTACATAATTTTTTATATCACATCTTAAATTTAATTTTTTTTATAATTTTATATTTGTATTGCTTAGTTTTGACTAATTGAAGAGAAAATTATTGTGTTCTATTAATTTTGTTGGGAAATTGAATAATTTTTTAAAGCAAACACATGCCTAGTTTTTACCTTTTTTAGAAACCAAACGAAAGAATAAATTGAGAGTGTTAGTTAAAAAAATTGGCCACGGTTAAATGCTCCCTTTTTTTGATAGTTCAACCCAAATAAATAAATAAATTGTTGAGAGACTATATTACCCTTTATTTAATTAAATTAAACAAATTAAAATGTGACTATGTCATACTATAAGTTTTCATTTTTCTTTTAATGGATATTCACAATAAATTTTTCATTCCATTTATGACATATGTAGTACGGAGTATTATTTTCTCTTTCACAATCACATCACTTATATTTTATCTATTATTTTATTATACTTCATTTCATACCCTATCTATTTTTTCTGTTCCCATCACATCACTATTATTTTATCACATTTTTCTTAATCAAAACACACAAAAGAAAGAAAAATTTATAGCGGTAGAGGAATTACAATTTTTTATCATCCAACAACTTGCCAGTATGCAATGTTTGGAAACTTTATAATCTGTTTTAAATATCATTGCTTTTATCATCAATTCAATTATTCACTTTACTTTATTTATAAAAGTTTACAAAAATACTATATATATATATATATATATATATATTTTTTTTTTTTTTTACTTTAATTTTAATTCACGCACAAATATAATAAATTACACCATTTTTTATTTTGATCCTAATAACTACACACTTTGATTTTGGTCATATATAACAAAAAGTTAGTAGGACCAAAAGCAAAGAACTATATTTTCCCTTAAATCTACAAATCATCAAGTACTATTTGTCAAACAAAACCAAAGAAATTACATAGATAAAATATATCAAGTTCAAATTAAGATTTTTGAAAGTTCTTACATTTTTCTTCTCCTTCCAGGCACAACTGGTTTTTTGTTGGCGTATTGCAAAATGAAGGGAAAAAAAAAAATCACTTCCTCCATTCCTAAAAAGTTTGCATTTGATGAAACAAAGTTTAAAAAAAAAAAGTGTAATAATTAGAGCCTTAAACACAATTTTATAAACTTTTATATATAGATTAAATACAGTAATTTGATTAAGTGTATAATGAACCCCAAAAATATTATATGAAGAGTAAATACGTATATATTGTAAAAGTGACTATACAAACTTTTATTTTAGATGTGCAAACCAAACAAAATAATATATGTATTTATGCTTAAGTAAATAAAATTAAGTTGACTGCAATAGAAGTTGAGTAAATACAATAGCAAACGACAGTTCTAAGGGTGTAACGATAAATAAACAAAAAATTATAAAAATTCCTCAAGAAAAAAATCCAGGAGGTTGCAGAACAAAGATAAATTTGTGATTGATACAACAAAATCTAAGCGATTAGCCTCTCTTTTTCTCTCAATCTTCAGAACTAATATTACCATGTTACATCATCATAGTACAGTTGAGGTACCAGCGTCGCATTATCGAGGACGAAAACCCACTCAGCGTGCGAACAATTAAGCTGGCACTGGACAAGCCAAAATCAATTAAGAATAATTAGCACAATGCTACAGATATACGAGCATCACGAAAAAAAACAAGTTGACGACATACTATATGTGGCAGTATCAATTTGCTCGGGCAGCTCCTTTATATCCACTTCAAACCTTTCTTGAACCTGTACCAGAAAAACGGGAGGTTATTTAAAACTCGGAAAACCATAAGTCCATGAAATAATGGCAACATCATCCTGATATTTACCTGATTTAGGACATCAGAATCTGATGCAGATGATACAAATGTAATTGCAAGTCCTTTGGTACCAAATCGACCAGCTCGGCCTACCTACAGTGGCGGAAAATTCAATATCAATTCTCTATCACCTACGTGATTATAGAGGCAATTCAAGCACATGACGTAAACATACCCTGTGCAGATAGGTATCGGCAGAATCTGGCATGTCATAATTTATAACAATATTAACACGTTCAATGTCGATTCCTCTCCCAACTAAATCAGTTGCTACTAAAATACGTTTCAGACCCTCTTTAAAACCTTTGTAGCGTGTCAACCTGGAAATGACAGTAATAAAAACCTATGGTTAAAGATTCTGTGGAGAGCAGATCGGGTCATATAAGTTTTTCAGCTTTAATTTTTAAAAAATTATGCATACCTCTCTTCTTGAGACATTCCAGAATGAATGCATATAGATGGGAAGTTACATTCGACAAGCAACTTATTCAGTTCAGCCGCTCGGCCAACACTCTTAACAAAAATGACGACCTGGTTAAAGTCCAGGGCATCAAGTAGGTCGTTTAATTTCCGATTTTTCTCCAGGTCCGTCAGCTTGATGTAATGCTGTCAAGATAAGTGGAAAATATTAAATAAAATGCTTATTTATAGAGAATGTAAAACAGCCTGCTCGTAACCACACAAATCGTGCGCACCTGTACAAGCCCATGAAGAGTCAATTTGGCTTCATCATCCACATAAATTTCCATCGGCTACAAAACAATAAAGAACACAGTCAAGAATTGATGTAAATGTTTCAAAACATCAAAGAACTAGTGCCAACCACATATTCACATGGAATGCATGCCCATTTACTTATGGAGGTTGTAACTTAAAATATCAAATGTTTATCTAACTTGAGCATCGACCAAAGCCAATTATACGACTTGAACTAATTGTGGCTTCATCTGCTAGTCTGATGGCTTTTAGAAGCAAAGGATTTTCAAATACCATGAGTTACAAACCACCTAGTTATATACCCTCCCAACCCCCAATATCACCAACAATTGAACTAAACAACAATACCAATATACTAAGAATGTTACATGAATAGAAGAAAGTTATATATCTAAAAGAATGAAGGTTGCAGAAACTTACATCTTGCATGAACTTCTTGCAAACAGGTCGAATCTCCTTGCTGAGGGTAGCTGAGAACATCATCACTTGCTTATCATGAGGGGTCAACTTGAAAATTTCTTGAACATCCCTTCTCATGTCTGATAGAAGTCGCAACTTAATATACTTTCGCATTTATTGTGAAAACAGTACACTAACACTCAGCAGAAAAGAAACATACCAAGTGACTCAAGCATCTTATCGCACTCGTCAAGAATAAAGTGCCTCACGTTTTTCAATCCAAGTTCCTTGTCTCTGGCAAGAGCCAATATTCTACCAGGTGTTCCTACAACAATATGGGGGCATTCGTTTTTCAACAAATCCTTGTGGATCTTAATGTTTACACCACCGTAGAACACTGCAACTTTAAGATCGGGCAAGTAGGTACTAAACCGCTCAAACTCGTTGCAAATCTGCCAAAAAAATGAATCTCAGTAAGTTGGCTTACATAATAGGGATATAAATATACATTTTAACATACATGTCAGTCAAAACATGGCATACGAGATTAATGGAGAAAACTGAATATTTGTTAAAACTCATGAACATGCACCAGGCAGGCTTACCTGATATGCTAATTCTCTGGTATGGCAGAGGACAAGAGCCGCCACTTGGCCAGAGACTGGCTCAATTTGTTGCAGGGTAGATAGAACAAAAACAGCAGTCTTCCCCATCCCAGATTTTGCTTGACAAATAACATCCATTCCTAAGATAGCTTGAGGTATACACTCGTGTTGAACTGATGAAAAGTAGAAAGAAAATTCCAGTCGAACGAATCCTCAGTAAGTAAAAATGTTCTTGAGATTCTTTTATTTGAAAGGTTTACTAGACCAAATTTTGGATTGAAATCAAGATAGTGGGATAGATTATTACCTGAAAGAAAGCAAAAGAAACTCGTATCAAAAGAAGAGAAAGTAAAAGAAACAAGCACATAAAGGATGTTACAAATCAGTTAATGAAATGTTCATCAAGAGAAAAGCCAACATTACATATAAAACAGAGAAATCTGTAAGCAATTAAAATATAAAAATGTGTACACACTTTAATGCATCAGCTGACTAGATTGTCTTGTGCAGAAACCAGCAAAATGGAATAACAAACAACTTGAGTTTGAAAACTGTTCCATCAGATTTGCATGAAATCTTGAAATAGATTGTCTAAGTCATTTTTAACCCTGTTTTGACATCTTAAGTCTCATATTTATAATCTTTTTTATAAGTTGGAAGACATCCAAAGAATTCAAGCTCACTTTAAGGCTTTTTTTAGGACTTTGACTAGGTTGAACTTATGCATACAAATCACAGTAACTTTTATCGGACTTATTGTATTTACTGAAATAAACTCTAATCTGGCTCAAAGCAGTGTCATCTTGAGCTAGACGTATAAAAATAAGAATTAATGTTTTTGCCACAAAGTACGGAAAACGATTTTCCAGGCAGAACAGAGGCATGTCCACTTCTGGCTAGCAGTGTCTAGCACTTAGGCAGCCTCCTAAACTGTTTTCTAGAACATTGCTACCAGGTAAATATGTCAATATTATGAACAATTCTGAGAAGTGAGAAAGAATTGAGAATGGCGTGTGAAGCTAACCAAGGTCTTCCTAATTCACTTCTATTCAAAATTATATACAAATCTTAAACAATGAATTACCTTCAGAAGGATGTTCAAATCCAGAATCAACAATAGCTCGAAGAAGCTCTGGCTTCAATAAGAAATCTCTGAATCCCGAACTATGAATCCCAACATAGCCCCTGAATTGACAAATATGAAGACGGAATAAGCCAATGCAACAACGATAACAATCAGGAACATAGCAGTTCAGTACGATATAGCATATACATGGCATGAATAATAGAACAGTTAAACACCCCCACCCCAAGCTGATAGCTAATTGTGAAGGTCTTTACGTATAAGCAGAAACTAAGCAGAGACAAAGCTGCTTGAACCATAAAAGAAAGCAAAAGTGCTCACAAAATTACAAACTCTAGAAGCTGCTTTTCCACAGCTTAACTAAAAAAAACAATCTCAAATGAGTGAAATGACTATCTCATACTTAATTCTTCCACTAATAACATATTAATTCGACTCAACGTATAAATCGAACTTTCCAGTAAACCAACCCTACTGATTATTAAAAATAACGAAATTTATGCATTTACAGGAAGTTCAACAACAAATATTCAACATAAAGCTCATACAAACAGATTTCAAATTAGCACGAAAACATACTTTTTGACCGCCTCGCCGGCGACCTTGCCGTTGGCGGAGTCAGGGGCTTTCTCATCCTCTTCCTCGTAGTCGAGAAGCTCCTCCTCGTACACGTCGTTGTCCTTTACTTCACCCATTTTTCCTGTAACAAAAACAAACACCTCCAAATTTCAGCGCAAATGAACACTTCGTAAATTCCAATTCCTACACAAACGAAACATATGTGAGAGAACTTTAGCAGCGGATTCGATTTTACCTAGAGCTTAACTGCGCGAGATTTGAAAAGGAGAGATGCTGGAGATTCAAAGATAAACCCTAGGGAGATCTGGGTTTATTGAGAGAGTGGTTTTTCAGGCAAAATAAATAGTGAATAAAATATCTCCTCCGAACCAAAAAAATTTGAAATTGAAAAAATATTAGGTCAACCAAATTTATTCTAGCTTACCATATAAGTCCCTCTACTAAATTTATTCTCGTACTCTGTATGTAAACCATTCATTTATATTCATTCTTCAATTATCATTAAATTATTTAAATTTTTTTTTTTTTAAATATGTGTTCATTTCAACGAAAATAACATTGGTTGAAAAGGAATTGTCATTTCATTTTATTCAAAATATTCGACTACCCATAAATTCCAAATATATATATAGATATGTGTTTTTTTATTATAGAATTTATGAGAAAGAATTAGTGTCCAAAAAAATTGTAGTAGAGGATCATCTTTATAGACATTTCTTCTGCATGTGAAATATATTACGATGAATTTCATATTAAAACTCAATTTTTAGGTTGAGTCTCAATATAAGTATTCATTTTATAAGTGTCTAAATTGAATTTAAGACTTGTTTTAAATTCTTTTGTGTCAATTGGCCCAACATTCTTTTAAGTAAAAATATTAATTAAAATTGAGTTTTTCAAATCGGGTTTGAAAAAATGCACATTTTTTGAAATAAAATCCGAAGCTTTTGTCGATTTTTTATTTTTTTTTAGTCGAAATCTACCTTTCTTTTTTTTGAATTTTTTGTTTGCTTTTCATAGTTCTTACCAAAATCTGGCATTTTTTTCTGAAAAAATCGGGTCCACTTTTATTTTTCCAAAATATTAGTACCATTTATTAAAAAGAAAAAAATCTTAAAATAATTGTTTTTCGAAATTTCCCAAAAAAAACTGCAATGTTTAAATCTAATTTAGATGAAACCTTAAATTGAGATAAATGTAAAAATAGATCTTAAATTGAGACACTTATAAAATGAGTATTTATATTAAAATTTAACCTAAAAATTGAATTATGAAAATCTTCCAATATTTTATGCATAAAATATACTCCAACTAATTAAGTCAGATTCTAAAAACTCCCTTTTTTATCTATGAATTTTTTTCTCAAATTACCTTAATTACTTATATTTTATGTATAAAATATTTCATATAATTTTTTTTTGTGTATTTTATAAAGATAAGATCATAAATAATTTATTTTAAAAATTATTCACGTAACTTTGCAAAAAAAATAAAAAAATGCATGTAAATTTATTTATAGTAATGAGCAACTCTTGCTTGAAATCTATGGGATGACGTTTTTTTCTAATACAAGAAATAAATAGCAAAGGCATGCGCTAGAAGCCAGAAAGATCTCTTCTCCAACAAACTGAAGTTATGATACAATGTAATGTTATGAGTGTTCAGAATAAGCAGAGTCGAACAAAAAAACTCGAGAAGGACCATAGTCGCACAACAGCTGAAACGACAGCGCTAGAGGACATCGAAACAATTCATGAATGAGAGTCCTCCTTCACCTTCATAAATTGGAGAATGCAAGATGTGGATTGATCAGAAGTCGGTTGGTGGTTTCAACCGTATAAGTCTCTTGATTCGATCTTTGTCCGTGTTCTCCAACAGACCCTACAAAGAAGAAAGTTGCATAAACAAAACTGTAGTTTTTAATGTCAATAGCATATGTAGCTATTTTAATTGCATGGAGGTTTTGTGAAGGCAAATTTATCAACAAGAAGACCAAACTGGCATTATGATCTCAACTCTTTAATGAGTTTAAACGCGGCTTCAACAAGAACTAAACAATGCAAGGCTTCGGTAATTGAAAAAAAGCTCATCAAGTAGACCTTCGAAATGTTGAGATAATCTCACCTTCCAGACAATCTCATCCAGACACAAACATATTTTTCCATATTTGTCGAGGAATAGACGTTCAGTTGGGGGTTTTCCACATACATCCTTCAGTGCTGAGGTTATGACAAAGATAGCTTCGGACACTAGATGAAGAATAAAACTAGATCAAGATAAACATCTCAAAAGCTGTGTAACAAGAATTCATGGAGACCAAAGCTAGGGCAATTTAATAGCATGTTCGTCTATTCATCATTGACTATCCTGTATCAAATTATCAATACACAGAAGCTGAATGTTATACTTACAGGCAAGTTCATCATACTCATCCTTGCCAACAACGAATATACTGACATCCCCAAGCACTGTGTATACGACATACACTGACCTGTACACAAGCATTTACGTGTATAAGATTAGAGTAGTGAGAAATGATTCAAGTAACAAGCAATAGTAACATTAAGAGGTATTTTCTTACTTATGCATTGACTCTACAGCTTCATATACAAAAGCAAACAATATCAACTATAATGATTTTTTACAGATAAGGAAAGCAAGTGGGTCCAATCCACCTCGTCCATAAGCATAATTTTTCAACGTTTAAATTCCCATCTTCATCAATGATGTCGATTCATAAAAAACAAACAAGCTTCAGTTGAAATGAAAAACTTAAAAACAAAAAAAAAGGTCAAAAACTAAAGAAAATGCACTTTTTCCTTCTCTACAATAACAAAAACACGACTTTCGTTATAGAACTCACCTTATGTTATTTTCACAAAAGAAAATACCACCAAAGACAAGAAAGCTTATCAGCAAATACAAAAGAAAAGATGCTCATAAGTTTGAACATTAGCAAGAGCTACAACTTCAGATTAATTCTAAACTGTATTACTATGTAAATCCACATCATTTAAGCCTGTAAGAATTTTAACATCTGAAGCCAAGTTCGATAATAATTTCTCACATAAAATGCATAAGCGCCCAATATTCTATTCAAAAGAAGTGGCTAAAAGACTAATAAAATTTCTCACATAAAATGCATAAGCACGGAATATTCTATTCGAATTCTATTCCAAAGAAGTGGCGAAAAGACTGATAAAATCATCACTTACTTGTGGCTAGCAACCAGAAGTTCCTCATTCTTCACTCCTTTAAGATTATCTGCTCCCAATTTCACTAAGAAAGATCTCCAATGTAAACGTTCCTCTGCTGGAACTCCATTGAAACTACAACATCCAAGAACCAAACGGATTTCAGAAGTAAAGAAAAGATGCCATAACCTTTAATCATGAAACCTTTTCTCCTAATTATCTCTAATTACAACATTATGAAGAAAATTGCATTGATCTCAGACATTTCAACTTTAATCCTGATAAACTCTCAAGTGTTTTACAAACTAAAGTAAAATTTTCCGATCGTACACAGCCTACAAAATTCTAGTATCACTGATCACATATAATCCACAAAAGCATAGGTTACAAATTCTAAACGCCCTTAAATCAATTATGTAAGATTCAAAAGTACATATTTCAAAAATCGAGCTGAAACAAGATCAGAATACGGCATAATACGACTGAAAGGAAGAATTAACATTGAAGTATTACCGTTCAACAAGAATATTGCCTTCGGAATTGGCGATCAACACTGCGAGCAACATTTTCGTTCCCACTGGAATCTATCGTCAAGCAAATTGTTGTTCCCCTTTTCTGCGAATTTTGGAAAAAACCGCTGGTCTAGTGAAATGCGACTTCTATCGTGAGTAGCGTTTTAGGCTTTAATCGCCCGGAAAGGAATCGTGGCTTTGGGCCAAAGGCCCAAAGACGAGTTATACTATAAAATGGAGTAGAGTAATTACGATGGTTATTTGCACATAGAATTTATTAGTTCGCCACCCACCTTTTTTGTGTAGTTTAAATGACACTAGTTTCTATTTATTTCGAAACTTTCTATCGTAGTAATTTTTTTTTAATGACAAACGAAGGAAGAGATGACAGTTTATGTAAATAAGGGGTGAAGATGGTCAATTGGGGGGGGGGGGGGGGGGTGAACTCATTATGAAAGTTCTAATTGTTGGTCATTTGACAATCAATATGTATATAATAATTATCTATAAAAAAAACATTGATAATAAAAACAGTAATGATGTTACACATTCAATCAGGAGTATGCATGTAGTATGTTAACGAGTTGAGTTGAACTCGTTTTTTAGTCGAACCGAGTTGGGCTGATTAAGAGCTCGAGTTGAGCTCGAACTTTCAGTACTCGACTCGACTGGAATAACAGCTCTATGATTGGATCATATGTTATGAACTATAATTAGTTTCTTATATTATATTTCATTATTGTTATTTAATATAGAAGATAAAAAAAAATATATGGAAAAAGTTGTGAAAACTGATACCTAACATTTTATGATATGTTGTCCAAACGTAACACCAAACATATGAATTACTTTTAAAAAATGCCATCAATGCTTCATACTCCGAACAGTCAGTTTATTGTGCCTTAAAAATGGCATTAATACTTTAAAATAAATGGACATATCATTATCATAAACTCGTGAATGAACCCTTTTTTATGTATATATATATGTACTAACATAAATACACCACAATTGCATATAATGTATATATTACATGAGTATATGTATATAAATTTCTAATCTTATTTCACTAAAATCTTAGTGATTCTTCGAAATCACGAGTCAATAGTGGTGTTCTTAGTGGTTGAACTTTTGTTTAGTTTTATTATTGAAGTATAATGAAACTGACTGCTTAGTCCAGTCATATCAGTTAACTCAATTATATGACTTTGACTCATGTACGAGTCTTACTTTTCTTTTCAATCCAAATCTCACTCTTTATGTAGACTCTCATTTTCTCAATATGGATGTTTATTTTGGAATTTTGAGGATTTTAAAATTCAAATTTTAAAATACAAATGAATGGTAAGTTTCATGTTTGTTTTTGGAATTTTGAGATTTAAGTAAGATATAATTTAACTTTATGTTGTAGGATATATAAGTTTTGTAGGTATTTATATAATTGATTTTTATAGGGTTTATAAATATTTGTAGAGTAGAATTTTAAAATCTTGAATCTAAATCTCAAACTAGAACATGGATGTAATTTTAAAATTTCAATTCCGAATTTTCCATTTCAAACCAAACATCCACTCAAGGTAATTACATCAATCTACAAATTACTTTTCACCCCATGACTAATTGCTAGAAATCGTGGGTGTGCTTCGATCTTATATCGGACATCGATTCTTTTAGTGAAATTGTGGTTTACAGTACGGTTTGTATTACTGTATTACTGTATGAGTGACCAAATTAAAACACGAATGAAGTTATAAATAGAGTTTCTCACATATTCATGGACTCATTTCTTACTTTCTCGTGACTTCTCTATCTGTACCTATTCAACAACTTTTGACCAAAATAAAACCCGAATGAAGTTATAAATAGAGTTTCTCACATACTCATAAGCTCATTCTTACTTTCGGGGACTTATCTGCCTACACCTGATTAATTCAACAACTTTTAACCAAATTAAAATCAGAATAAAGTTATAAATAAAATTTCTCACATACTTATGTACTTTTTCTTACTTTCTCGTCTGTCTATATCTGATTAATTCACCAACTTTTGACCAAATTAAACCAAACATATTATGGATTCGATTTGAGAAAGACATTAAAGTCATTTCTCTATTAATTTCATAAATAAATGACTTAAATAATGAAGTAAAAAACCTTCAAAATATTTTTAAAAATATCTTGCAATTTCCAATTAATTCATAATTAGTTCTTCAATCATCTCCAATGCAATCTTCTCCTCTTCATCACTTCCACCCCTCTTTTCCCCAATCGCCGCCGTCGCAGTCTCCTCCACCGCCACCTCCGCCGCCGCACCTCCATTACCCCTCTTTCCGAGCTCAATAGTCATGACCCAATTGGATTCAGACTCCGACCCGGCCCGTTTCTGCCACACTCCAATATGGGAGCTCTCCGTGTCCAGCCGGAGGCACGTGACGGAAGCCGACGGCGATTTACAGCATTTCCGAAGCTTCTCGTTCAGAACCGATGAAAAAGACGGCGGCGGAGACAAATCGCCGCCGCGGCCAGTTTCGGTAATCGGGAAATTCGTCTTGGCGTTTCTGCCGCTGATCAGCACCGCCGCCTCGTCGTACGCCCTCGCCGCCTCCTCCGCCGTCTCAAATGTCCCTAGCCACACCCTCCTCTTCCTACAATTTAAAAAAAAATATTATACTCAATATTTACAATTTTACACAAAATGTTCGACTTTTTTATTTAAAATTACTCGTTAAAAAACCCCAAATTCAGAAAAAATTATACTATATTCCATTCATAATAAATTTCAAACTTTCCTTGTTCGATATCTACAATTTTACACAAAATGTAGTTATTTTTAGTCTATGCATATACAGTATACACAATTCAACTTATTTATTTAATGTCCCAAGTCACACTCTTCTCTTCCTACAATTAAAAAAAGGTTATACTTAGTGAATTCGTATCACTATCACTATGAAATGTCTTTGTAGCACGTGAAAACTGATTATGAACAAAGTCGTTAAATCGAAGCAAAATACTATAAAAACCAAACTTACGATGCAACAAATAAAACCAAGTAAAACGAGAGTAGTCATCGACAAAAATTACATAATAACGAAAGGCAAGACCCCATAAATCACCATTGAAGCAAAATACTATAAAAATCAGACTTATAATGCGACCAATAAAATCAAGTAAAACGAGAGTAGCCATCGACAAAAATTACATAATAACGAAAGCCAGACCCATAAATCACAATGAACAACATCTAAAACAGAAGACACACATTTTTCATCCAAAGCAATCCCACAATTTTACAAGAAACGTCTTTACTTCTGAACTCACACGTAACAAAACTCAACTTATATATTTACTTTATATATAAAAGTTTATAAAACTTACAGCAACGGGTGGCGGATCTCGGCGACCCAAGAACCCCAATGGCGCTGTCGGACGCCTCTGAATTTCTTGACGGGAGCCATTGGGGGTTCTTAGGGAATTAATCAGAGGGCAGGTTTCAGAATTGTAGATTTGTCTGGTATAAAAGAAGAGGGATGAGAGAGAAAGGTTGATGAGTGAGAGAAAAATGCATTTGCAGAATGATTTATAGCAGTGAAGAGGAAATATGATGGGTGTGTCGGGGTATAAGGGGAAAAAAGGTGCTTTTGTGGGGTGGTCCCCGATAATATGGCCAATTATAGGTGTGAAATTGTAAATATCTTTTTAACCCCACACGTCATTTTTTATTTTAGTACTTGCGTCATACAATTAAAAAGTTTCATTTTAGTATTTTGGGTTGACTTTTTTTCGCATTTTATAAAGATGATTGTTTATTTATGAGTAAAATAAAAAATAAAATAGAAATGAAACAATTTGTATAATATTAATTGAAAACTTATTACACGAGTTTTAATGTAGAAATTATTTATTATTATTAAATGTGATACCGTTAACTTTTATGATGAATATTATTGGTATTTCTAATTTATTAAGGAGATAATTTTTTATTTGTGTGTAAAAAAAATAATGACATGTGTGGTAAAAAAACAAATTTTTAACATAGATTTTTAAAAGAATAAGAAGTAGGTGATAAATGTTCAAATAATAAGGGAGAGATAAGGTAAATTTTATGTGGACAAAGTAATAGAGTAATTGAGATCTTGTCTCAGGTATGAAGTAGGTATTATACAATTTTTTTGTCTTATTTTAACAACTTTTTCATAATTTAGATTATGTTTATTTTGAGTTTAAAATTTTTTATTTTAAAATTTTAAAATATTATTTTGAAAAAACCACCACTAAAACACTTGTAAACCTACTCTCATAAATTTTAATATAATCAAATCCATCCTTACCCTTTAAATATTCAAATCATAATGCAGGTTAGTTTCATCATATTCAATAATAATATTACATTATTCACTCTTACATAATAAAATTTAATTCTATATTAAAAATTTAACATTCACGTACTTCAAATTTCAAAAGAAACAAATATTGGAGTATTATTTATTAACCTTTCAAACACTGATTTTAAAAATACACCTAAATTTCAAAATAAACACATTCTTAAATTATCTCCGACTTGTACAAAAGGAGTAATTTAAGTTTTGTTGGAGGGATATGATAGCTTAAATGGTAAGAATAATTTTGTGCAAAAGTTAGTAAAGACAATGCATTTCTGGAAAATTTCACACCAAACAACAACCTTAATATTTCTTATATCTTGATTTAGTTCATCATTTTTTTATTTTTTTTACAGATTTAATTTCTATATGTATATGTATATATAAATGATTTTTTTTAAAAATATTGATATCTACTTGTATTTTTTTTTAACAAAAAAAAAACTTTATTCAACAACTGCAATTAACATTAGGTAAGTCAACCACAACTAGGCTAAACAATATTATGTGTGTGTGAAATAAATGTAAAACAGAAACAAAACATCATAATTAAATTTCAATAGATTAGTAATTAATTTCAATAGAAACACTTTTTTGTCACATGTAGTAAATTAATTACCTTTAAATTTTGGATGCTCCTTCATAAAAACAATAATTATGTGATGAACAGTGCAATACTAGATGTAGTGTTAGTTGCATTTTGATTAAATTAAATGATTTCAAATTTAAGAATTTAATCAAGACTTAACATGAATTAATATACTAAAAATCTATAAATTTAAACTTTTAAATGAGACGAAATTCGTTCAAGGCTGACGGATGAATTTATCAGACAATTGGTGAATTTTAAACTATTAATTAAAATTTATTTTCAAATTCTTAATTCCAATTACAAATTCGAGTTAGAGTTGTACAGTTTGCGGCAGTGAGTATACATAATTTTTGTACGTATAAGAAAAAACGTGGTACTGTTGGTAGCAACTTAATTGATACTAACTCAGCAGCCTACAATACTTAATGAAAAGCGTGTTATTGGCTTAATAATTGTAATAGATTAGGCTTACGCTGAATAATAAATTTTACTTGTATTTTGATTTAGGTAACAATGAACTAATTTTACTTAATTATGTCGACCTTTTTGTAGTAAGTTCAATGATGTACTTATTCAAGATTAATTTGGATTTTGAATTATGAAATTATATTATGATCGATTTGCAAATGTATGCAATTTGTTTTATTATAAGCATAAATTTAACCTTGTTAAAAAAAAATAAAAAATTAGCATGCTATCATTTAAGGATAAGTTTTTTTTAAAAAAAAAATCCATATCTCCATAATTCATCATTACTAGCAAAAATAAGACCATATGATAACACATAAGAGTAACGTGTGATTTACTAGATTAAAACCCCCAAAGATAAAGGGACATGGGGTTGGGTAAAGTTGTTATTTGAGTCGAGTACTTAAAGTTTCAGCTTGACTCCAACTCTTGTTAAGTCGAGCTCGACCTAATTTCTAAACGAATCTGACGAATCTATTGAGTCGAATCGAACATAATGAGCTTAATGAAATTAAAAGAAAAATCTTTGATGTCGAGCATATGCATGAGTTGAGTTCGAGACAACTCGTAAGTAAATAAAATATCTAACGAGTTCGAACTCGTTAATCTATACGAGTCGAGTTCACGAATAGCTCGTTCGTAACAACATTAGACCGACTAGGATATTGAACTCGTGAAATGTTAAAAGTATATAAATAAGGAAGTTTTAACAAGACAATACATGGTATATTTTAATTTTATAATAACATATTTTGACTTTTAAGTAAGACAATATTCAAAGACGAAAATTTTTGTTTCAATTAAACTTGATCCGTCGTGTCGATCTGGGGTTAATTTGCGTTGACGGAGGTTTGACCCATAAGTTTTTACTATAGTTTACTTTAATTAGTTATATTAACATATATTCAATTATTATATATAAGTTTTTTTTTTGTTTTTTTATCTAGTTCGATCAATTCAGTACACAAAATGGGCTTTTTTTTTTAATCGTGATATTCAATTATTTATTCACATTAATGATGTTGCATTTACACCTGTTTAGCTGTAAAACTTTTGAATATCTCCAATTATTGATTTATTTATTAGTATAAATTAATGGCGTACGAGATAAAATTGCAATGAAGTACTGTAAGAATTTAGACTGCAGATTTATTACTAAAAATAAATAATACTACTATTTTGATACTATGTCTAAACAGTAGTACTATTTTGATTTATCTTATAAATTATTGTTCTGATACTAGGTCTAAACAATAAATAATTAATAAATAAATAAATAAAAAATAAATAAATTATTTAGTAAGCATAATTGTACTAATTTGATACTAGATCTAAACAATATTGGTTTGGTCTATCTTTAGTAAACATAATTGTACTAATTTGATACCATTTTTGAACTATTGATCTATATTTAGTACACAGCGATAATAAAATTTAGGGAGAAAATGTTGAAATTAGAATGACTTTATTTGGATTTTCAAAATTGTCTTTAAAATGATAATTTTTTTTAATTATATTTATTAAATTAAACTAGTTTATCAATGATTAAAAAAATTAGACCATTAATATCGAAATAAAAGTATATTATCATTTTGAATTAGTACCAAATCTAGAATAATTTTATTTTTAATCAACTTTTTTAATCAATGTACCAAAAAGTATATTCTCTATTTTTTCAACTTTTTTTAATCAATGTACCAAAAAAATACCAAAAAATATACCAAAAAATAACTGACAAATATTTTTTTTTTTTTCGTTTAATCATTTGCCGCGGGAACATCGGTAAGCGACAAAAACAATGAAAAACTATTTTGTAGGATCAGTGTACTTGTATTACACAAACAAACTATTACACAACAAAATCGGATCGCATTACACATAAAAAAAACATTGAAAAACTATTTTCTAGGCCTCAAAAGCTATTACACAACAAAATCGGATCACACTAATCATTCTACCTTCATCAGCCCTTAAAAAAAAAAAATCATTCTGTAAAAGCTTCTAAATTTTGTTCTAAGCACAAAGGTAATTTTTTATGCTAAAAGATAGTAATTTCTTAGTTTGTTCATTAAATCTACTAAATTTTATGTGGGATTTTGATATTTAGATTAATTTTTTTTTACAGGTGAAACACAATGCCTGAGACATTGCTTCATGGGACTTTACATGCAACGATCTATGAAGTGGATAGGTTGCAGGCTGAAGGCGGTGGGAATTTCCTTGGCAAGGTATAAATCACTTTAATCGAGAGGGTAGATTAGTTCAGGATAGATCGTTAAACAGACATACACTCGATTGTGTGCATACTGTCAAAAGATACGTCATTTGCAATTCAATCTGAGTCAATTGTATAATCATTAATGGTGTGAGGAAATTTATACTCCCTTCGTCTGAGAATTATTTGCACGGTTTGATCGGCACAAAATTTTTAAGAAAAGAGGAATGAGGGTATTTTAGGTGATTTGATGAGGTGTAAAGTAAAATGTACTACCTAAAAAAGGAGTGACAATTTTAAAAATAAAATGATGTTGTGAGGGTATTTTCATATTAAAAGTGTGTAAATAATTTTTGGACGTTCCAATAAGAAAAATGTGCAAATAGTTATGGGACGGAGGGAGTAGTTGTTTGAAATAGGAATATGGGTTTTTTTTGGTTGTATGTCTTGTGAACATGTAAAGCCCCTTTATATTCTTGTTTCAGTAGTGTTATTACATCTAGAATTGTGATGGTTGTTTTTTGTTTTGTTTAAGATAAGTTGTTGTTTATGTGGGATGTAGATAATGCCTATGTTCTAATTTGGGCGTTCTACATTCTGGATTGTTGACATGTGACAATAATGGAGACGACACGTGTTAATGATTCAGTAAAATAGAATATCAAGTGAAATACGAAAAACAGAATAGAGGAATCGAAATATGCAAGAATCTTAGATTGGTTTCATTATAGAGTGAATTCGTGCAATTTGATTTTGATGAATTTGAGTGAATTTTTGTCAATTTCTTGGATGTTTAAGTCAAGAATCTTGCTAGGAAATCTGTTAAATGCATATTGTTTTTTTTTTTTTCTTTTGGATGTTTAATACTTGATGTATTATAACTGTTAGAATTGATGCATTTTGTGTAGCTTATGGAGAACATAGGGGAGAGTGTTGGTTTAGGAGGCGGGGGTACCAAGTTATATGCTACTGTTGATTTAGAGAAGGCCAGAGTCGGACGAACTAGATTGATCGAAAACGAGCCCAACAATCCTAAGTGGTCCGAATCTTTCCACATTTACTGTGCACATTCAGCCTCAAATGTGATATTCACTGTTAAAGACGCGAATGGCCTTGGTTCGAGTCTGATTGGACGAGCTTACGTGCCCGTTGATGATATCTTGGAAGGCGATGAAGTCGACAGATGGGTAGAGATTTTAGATGAAGACAGGAATCCCATTAGTCAAGGTTCTAAAATCCATGTGCAGTTGCAGTATTTTGATGTCACTCGTGATAAAAATTATAACCATGGGATTAAGTCTTCGAAGTGGAGTTCCTTACACTTTCTTCACTCAGCGAACGGGGTGTCGCGTTTCGTTGTTTCAGGATGCGCATATTCCGGATAAGTTTATACCGAAGATCCCCTTGTCTGGAGGGAAATTCTATGAGCCTCATCGATGTTGGGAGGATGTTTTCGACGCTATCACGAATGCTAAACACTTGATTTACATCACGGGTTGGTCCGTGTATACTGAGATTGCGTTGATAAGGGACTCGAGGAGGGAAAAACCGGGAGGCGATACGACGCTTGGTGAGCTACTTAAGAAGAAAGCAAGTGAAGGTGTTAGAGTACTTATGCTCATGTGGGATGATAGAACTTCGGTTAATCTGTTGAAGAAAGACGGTTTGATGGCGACTCACGACGAAGAAACAGAGCAGTTTTTTCAAGGGACGGACGTGCATTGCGTGTTGTGTCCTCGGAATCCTGATGATGGTGGAAGCATGGTTCAGAACTTGCAGGTTTGGATGAATTTTGCAAAATTTGATTTGAACTTTTTATGTTGTGTGTTTTATTGTTTTTCTTGTTTCTAGATTTCCACTATGTTCACTCATCATCAGAAGATTATTGTTGTGGATACTGATCTCCCGGGACAAGGGTCGGAGATGAAGCGAATCATGAGCTTCGTGGGAGGTCTCGACCTTTGCGACGGGCGATACGACACGCCTTTCCATTCGCTTTTCAGGACGTTGGATACAGCTCATCACGACGATTTTCATCAGCCTAATTACACGGGAGCTGACATCACGAAAGGCGGGCCTAGGGAGCCTTGGCACGATATCCATTCTCGATTAGAAGGCCCAATTGCGTGGGACGTTCTGTTCAACTTCGAGCAGAGATGGAGGAAGCAAGGTGGAAAGGACTTACTTCTCAAAGTGAGGGAGATGGATAACATTATCATACCCCCGTCTCCTGTTATGCACCCCGACGATCAAGAGACATGGAACGTTCAGCTGTTCCGATCTATTGATGGTGGGGCTGCATTTGGATTCCCCGAAACCCCCGAAGAGGCAGCTAATGCTGGTCTTGTTAGTGGTAAGGAGAATATAGTCGATCGAAGCATTCAGGACGCGTATATTCACGCGATACGACGAGCTAAGAATTTCATTTACATTGAGAATCAGTATTTTCTAGGATCATCTTTTGGTTGGCAAGGTGGTGACATTAAAATTGAGGAGATTGGAGCTCTGCATCTCATTCCTAAAGAGCTTTCCTTGAAGATTGTTAATAAAATCGAGGCTGGGGAGAAGTTCACCGTCTACGTTGTGGTCCCCATGTGGCCCGAAGGGATCCCCGAGAGCGCCTCCGTTCAGGCTATCTTAGATTGGCAGAAACGAACGATGGAGATGATGTATAAGGACATCATTAAGGCCCTTCGAGATAAGGGAATCGAGGACGATCCTAGGAATTACTTGACGTTTTTTTGTATAGGTAATCGTGAGGTGAAGAAGAGTGGGGAGTACGAGCCTACTGCACAACCTGAGCCGGATTCAGGTTATCTGAAAGCTCAGGAACATCGACGTTTCATGATATATGTTCATTCGAAGATGATCATTGGTAAGCAAATACCCCCGACAAATTGTTTGACTGACGAGTAATGCTAGTTTTGCATTGCTCGTCAGTCAAACAATTTTTTGTTAATTTTGCATTGCTCGTCAGTCAAACAATTTTTTGTTAATTTACCCATAAGTATGTGAAGTTACATTCTTTCAATCTAAAATCAAGTCATGATCATGTGTTGTAGTTGACGATGAGTACATAATAGTCGGATCAGCGAACATCAACCAACGATCAATGGATGGTGCTCGTGATTCGGAGATAGCGATGGGAGCGTATCAACCGCATCATTTGGCAACACCAAGAAAGCCAGCGAGGGGTCAAGTCCACGGCTTCAGAATGGCATTATGGTACGAGCATCTTGGGATGCTCGACGACACCTTCGGAAAGCCCCAAAACGAGGAATGCATAAAGAAGGTGAACGATATAGCTGATAAGTATTGGGATATATTCGCAAGCGAAGAGTTGGAGAGGGACTTGCCTGGCCATTTGCTCAGATACCCCATCGCCATCAGCAGCGAAGGGGTCGTCACCGAGCTGCCTGGACACGAGTTCTTCCCCGATACACAAGCTCGTGTTCTTGGCGCCCCATCCGATTACCTCCCTCCCATCCTTACTACCTAAGGTAAGAAACATTTTGTCTTTTCAAAATATTCCAATTGCGACACGAGCTTAACTTGGACGTCTAATTCTCGTTTCTTGGACTTAATAATGTGTTACTTTTCGAAACATTGCATCACTATCATTTTGTCTTTTCATAATATTCCAATTGCGACACGAGCTTAACTTGGACGTTTAATTCTCGTTTTTTGGACTTAATACTATGTTACTTTTCGAAACATTGCATCTTGTCAAATGTAGCAAGTTAATCAATTCAGGATGTAGATTATGTTTGGCCAATTTAAATCATTCTTATTAAATGAGATCCATTTTTTGTAAAATCCAATTAAATACACTCACATGAACCTGTTTTTCCAACTCATTTTCTGTATCATTAAACAAGAAATTCCATTTTTTTTAAAATGTTGGCTCCTCAAGGTGTGTTCTTGGCAACAGCCATGGCTGTATCAGTAGGCACCATAATTCTATTTGATCTTTTCAGGGAAAAGTGTTCATCTTCTTCCCAAATCTCACAGCATCAAGATTCCAGTTCTGATGAAACCCAAGTGCTTAAATCTTGTTTATCTTCAGGTACGAAAAAATATTTCCCGATTAGTACGTTTTGTATGTACTACGTTTACCATAAGCTCACATTATTGCCCTGCACCGATGACTTGTTTACATGACGGATCATGTTTTCATAATGTAGTATAAAACGGTTTATATAATACTTTTCCTTTCTCAATTACTTTAATATGAGCAGGTAGCAAGAAAAACATTTTTCGATTAGTGATTAGTACGTTTGTATAGACTATGTTTACCATAAGCCCACATTATTGCGTGCATCAATGACTTGTTTACATGACGGATATTGTTTTCATAATGTAGTATAAAAACGGTTTATATATAATATTTTTCCTTTCTCGATTACTTTAATATGAGCAGGTAGCAAGAAAAATATTTTTCGATTAGTACGTTTGTATAGACTATGTTTACCATAAGCCCACATTATTGTCCTGCATCAATGACTTGTTTACACGATGGATCCTGTTTTCATAACATAGTATAAAAACGGTTTATATAATACTTTTCGTTTCTCGATTACTTTAATATGATCAGGTAGCAACAAAAGGGAGACGAAGAAGAAGAGAGTTAAATTTGCAGAGGATGTAATAAAGGATTCAACTTAATTTGTACAAAAAAAGAAGACAATCTGCCAAAATCCAGAATCTTTCATGTGGGGGAGAAAGAAATTCTTTAGTTCAAGAAAATGGCTGCAAATCTGTGAAATTCATTGATTCTAATTTTAGTTATCAAATAATAATTGTTTTTCCTTTTTTATATTTCCTTTGAAAAATTGAATTGAATTGTAAAGTTGAGGAGAATTTTTAGTGTTGTTTCTTGTTTCAATTGATTGTGTTTGTTTAGTTTTTATTAAAAATGAATTAACAAAATTTTAACTATAATTATTTATTAAAAATGTGTAAATCCTTTATAACATGTTTCTTACCTAAATTAATATGCATACAAAGTTACAAACAATATAAAACACCTCTCAAATATCTAAAAAATTTGTAGTGTGCAAATTCATTTACCTACCAAAGTTACCAAAGTTCAGGAACAGACGAGCACACGAATTGGCTGAACGAACAATTCACTCTACCATTTCTCTCGATTGAAATGTAGTAGGGCAGAAAAAAAAAACAATATAAAACTCTTCAAAAAAATAGTTGTGCATATTCATATTTATTGATACGTGTTATGTCGAAACATGAGCAACCGACTCATAATAATAGAGTGACGCGTATTAAATATTCAGTATAATGAAATATCAAGTGGAATACGAAAAAATTGGAAAAAAATGAAGTATATATATATATTTAATTTGAGGGTAGAATTTCAGCGGCCGTTTTAGCCCAAGAACAGTAATAACATTATAATAAAAGAAAAAAACGTAGAAAAAAATCCCTCATCTGAAATCCAAATTCACTGAACAGGCGATTGATTGATTTCAGAAAGGAGAAGATATAGAGAGGGAATTGCAAATGTCTTTCTCTCTCCAGGTGAATTCCGCCTAAGTTGCGGATTGATTCATTATTTTGCAAAAATTGCGGGATATTATGCCAAAAAATCTGACAAAATTTCAGGGTTTTGTGGAATCTTCAATTTGTGACGAAATTTCGTGCTGTCGATGTTAACATTGGGATCCGTTGTACGGTTCGGATTGGTTGCAGCTTGGGCTCTTAATATTGTTGCCTGCATGGGGTAAGTTTGAGTTTAATTAGCTTTTTGTTTAAATACAATGATTGGAATTGCCTGTTGAATTTATGTTATTATTTATGTTTATTATTTGGTTCGAATGGTTTTGGCCACAATTTGATGAATTGCATGATATGTTAGAATTTGATTATGAATGTGTCTATCTTGATGTTCTTATATAGACATGGTTTTTGAAATTATTGTGTGTTTAGAGGGCTTTACTGCTTTAGAAAACTCGAGAAAATTATGTGGGTGAATGTAGAGGGTTAAGGGATTATGATGAAGTTGTATACAAATTTATCTGTTTTAAGTAACAATCTGGACGTTGTTTTGTTGAATGCTGTTTAACGTTTGTTGATGTTTATCCATTTTCATAATTAAATTGTTGATGTTTCACCAATTCTTGCACCAGTACTTAATATCTAATTTCTGGACATTGGCTTCCTAATTGCAAATGAGTGTTTGTTCATATAGTTGTTACCGCTTTTTGCTTTATTAGAGCATTTGAACGTTGCAATAGTGGTATATGATGGACTAAATTGATATCTTAAAGCGTTTATTGTGGTTTTGGAACAGAACAGTGGTTGTATTGGGTGTGATACTAGGGCCAAACTGAATTCCTCGCCTCGTGATTCATTTAGAGGGGAGGAAAGTCATGCTCTAAAAAAAACACAAGTTACTGTGTCAGAAGATATTTGGACAACAAGTGCTTGTGAGGTGGACAATGCTGCAGCGCAATCATGTGGAAGCATCTCGTCTACAAGCACACTTCCTCAGGTGCATGATGTTCATGGTGCTGGATGCTCGAGCAAGCCATCTGAATTTGTAAATCATGGTAAATTGATTGCATGAATGATGACAAATATATCTTCCTCTGGTTAACTTATAGCTTAGCAAGTTGTTTTTGTTCGGTATGTGGTGTGGGTGGTTGTTTTGTGGTGATTTTGCTCTCTGCAGCCTGCTAAATTTACTCGCGCATTTATCTTAGGGGGAGAAATTACAGAACAAAATCAAGATTTCATGGCAGTCCATTCTTCTCTAGGCCAAGCACATATATTTGGACCTGTTTTTACATTTTTTTGTTATTTTATTATTTATGTGTTGGTTTCAAATTATGTGCACATCAATATCTGCTTTGTACGTAGTTATGACTCTATGTATAGTTGTCTGCAATTCTCATCTTTGCAGTAGGTCTATTGTCCTGATTTTCATTTTCTTACATCTTTTGTTTTCTTTCAACCCATGCTTCCTTACATTTTTTGGATTATGGACGTGAAAATCTTACGTTGTGAGGCTCTGGGTATAGGTCTTATTCTCTGGAACCAGCAAAGACAGAAATGGATAGGGAACAAAGAGCCTGAGAGTAGGCCACAACAACCGCGAGAGCCAAAGATAAGGTGAGATTACTTTCTGACTGTTTACCTGAGACAGGGAGGTAAGAAGTGTTATTATAGACTTTTACATGAAAAATCTTGACTTTTACGAGCAATTCAATGTTCTACCACTTTTGAGGATTATCTCTCTCTTTTTCATCGTAGTAGTGCCTTTTTTGTTTGGCAATATTTTGGTGCTGGAACACCTCAACTATTTGTTTTAAAGATATTCTTTTTTAGATTATGATACATGGCTAAATGAGCCATCACATATATTAGCTTAGTAGACCTGTTTCTAGAATCATAATTCTTAATGCAAAGACCGATGCAAGTAAAATCTATAAACCTTGCATCAGAGATGGTGGAAAGAGACTGGTATAGACAAATCATAATTCGTACGTGTGCGCATGAATGGATGAATGTTGAATCTTGTTAAAACCTTCTGCTTCATTCGGCACATTATTTTGGGTTTACTATTGAGAAAGAGATCTCTCTGCTCTGTATAGACAAATCTAGATTCTAGATGTTCTTATTTCATCATTTGTTCAATTTTTTTGTTGCACCTCTATTATCAATCGCTAAAAGGAATTGGCCTTGCAGTTTGAACGAAACCTACGACAGTTTGCTCAGTTGCAACAATACATTTCAACAACCTATACCCCTTGGTGTAAGTTTGCTTTCATTGTTTGTGTATATGACCAAATAAACACTGATTCATCGCTGATATTATTCCGACTATAAAATTGCAGGAAATGATAGATTTTCTGGTAGATATTTGGGAGCAGGAAGGAATGTACGATTAAGAAAGGCACAGGAAGCTGATAATTTGTCATCAACAATTGTGGGATGAAAATTAGGACTAAAAAAACTTTCACTTTTACACCTTTGTGTGTGTGTTTAAAATAGAGAGAAAGAGTGTGTATAACTGAATGTCTGTGTATAGCATACTTCAAGATTGCTGCTAATTTTATTTTTGGTCATTTTCAGACCAGTTCATGCATTATATTATCTGGAATTTTATTTTGTTATTTACTTTAATTTCTGGTGTTATAATCCATTAGATTCCCAAACAATTTGCTGGATTTTGATTGAGTTTTTTTTCTTCAATAAAACATATAAGGGTGTTTGACAAGTTGTAAACTAAGGTAAATATTACTCTTTTCCGTCCACATAAATAATGCACTTATTTTTTTAATACAAAACCATGGTCAAGGGTGAATAATTGACTTTCACTTATATATACCTTTCTACACTTTCCTGTGGAACCGATGTGGAATATCATAACAATTTATCCCCTTTCAAACCGGACGTCCACGGACGAGGTAGCAACTCACCTGTCAAGGCCCACTTTTCGGGTGGCAACCCCTCCGAGCCCACATCCAGGGTGGCAGCTCTTGGGCTCACTATCGGGTAGCCCCAATCCACAGTTCGTCCGAATCCGGGATAAACTATAGAGTTTTTGAGCACTAACGAATGTGATTTTTCGCAAAATAAAGAAAATATAAAATTTGCTTGGTCACTAAGCAATCCTACAAAACACTTCATTTTAGTATTTTCGAGGTTAAATGACACTATAAACGTGTTAGAGAAAACAACAACCCTAGAACGGTTAGTATAAAAGATAGGAAACCCTAACTTCATAACATATATATACATATGTGGGTTCCACCTTCAACTGTAATTGACTTACCAATTAACAACTGGACAAAAATAAATAAATACATTCATACTATTCTACTCACATAACATTATTCTGTGTTGGTTTGAACATTACTTTCCTAATACGTGTGAAAATAGGCCACTCAAATTCCCAATTTCACACTATTTTTTTTGTCTTTTATTAGAAAACCCAATGCTCGTTGTAGACTTGTTAATTTGGCAAAATTGATCTTATTTGAATAATAATAATAATCTATCCAATATCCTATGACAATAAAATCAACTTAGGAGATTACAAGATTTGTATATCTGTATGTTAAAATTCCATGCAAAATTGTGATACAAGGAGAACAAAGATCGTGTGTTACAATTCTCCTTGTTTCCATCACCCTCACCAAATATCTTCATACGATTTTACCACTAAGCAATATTTCACCTACAATATTAGCACAAATTAATAAAGTGACAGAAAAAACTCATAAAGAGTTGAAATCAAATCGAAAGCGGGTCAAATGGGATTTTAGAAAAAATCTCAAGATCTATCTGATCCGATTTCGATCCATTGGTTCTTCGGTCACTTAACAGTGACGGAGACAGCATGGTACTTGGGGGTATAGTTGAACCCCTAAATGGTTGTTGTTGTTTTTTTTTTTTTTATTAAATTTTAATCTTAGGTATTTTTTTTTAATAATGTGCCCAATTTCTTTTCCATGCACCCCCTTCTATTTTTCAATCCAAAGTTACTTTTTAGGAGAGGTAATTTTATTTGGAGTAAAAAGAACTCCCTCTATCCAGTAAAATTTTGCTTGGAGTAATCTGTCCAGTAAAATTTTGCTCACTTTTTTTTATATGTATTTTTAAAAAAATCATATTTTAATTATAAAAAATATATGTGGGATAACAAGTAAAGAATATTATTGGTACATACTCATCTTGTTAATAAAGTAGAAAAAATATTCAAAAGTTAATTATTTAAATAGAATAAACATATATTTTGTGAACCCAAAAATGAGTGTGAGCAAAATTTTACAGGACGGAGGGAGTATATGATAAATGTTCAAAGAGACGGAGAGAGTAGTATTCGAAAAAGAAAAAGATGGCTATCCAGAGCTAGAATTGATTTTAAAAAATGTGATTTTACCGTAATACCCTCATCAGAACCAACATGATATTTTCGACTTTTTACCCGATTCTGGATCCCAGAATTTGGATGTTCTCATTTTAACAACTTCAATTATTGTAGTAGCCTTTAGGTGGTTTCCGAGTACTTACTTAGTCTTCATTTTCTTCGTTTGCCCTTTGGAATCTTCCGACTCATTCTTCCCTAAATCAAAGTCAACTCATGAAGTCAACCAACCACCTATTAATTTCACTTCAACATATGATTAAATTGCTCATTTCTGAATGTTTGTTTGTGTGTAACAAAGAGAGAAATGGAGGAAAAAAAGCTGTATGAAGCTGCAGCAATGGGAGATGTACAAGAACTTCTCAAGTTGCACAAAAATGACCCTTTTCTCCTTGACAGAGTTTCCTACACAAGCCCCAACAACACTCCTTTACACATAGCAACAATGAAGAATAAAATACCCTTTGTTGAACAAGTCTTGAAACTCAATCCAAGTCTGGCTGAAGAACTGAATTCTCAGCAATTTGCACCTCTTCATATTGCAGCAGCAAAAGGGTACCGGGAAATTGTTACAAAGTTGTGCGAAGCCGGGCCCGACATGTGCTTGACACGTGATCGTCAGGGAAGGAATCCTCTCCATCTCGCGGCCATCAAAGGCCATGTTCCGGTGCTCAGAGAGCTTGTGCGGAGATCGCCCCTCGCTGCTCGCGAGAGGGTGGATCGAGGCCTCACCGTGTTGCATTTGTGCGTTAAGCACGACCGGATTGAGGCCTTGAAGTTATTGGTGGAGCAGGTGAACGAGATGATCGATGTTAAGAATGATGATGGGGAGACCATATTCGATATGGCCTCCCTTAGTAAACAAGTGGAGGTAAGTAAAAACCACTTATTTTTCCGTCGTTAAAGACTTTTTCTATAATGACAGAATTTCTGTCAGTAAAGTTCAATGACTTTTTCTGTACTGACAGAATTTCTGTCAGTAAAGTTCAATTTTCTTGTATCGCACTATTAAAAAATATTAAAAACTATGCAGATGATGGAATATTTGAAGACGAAGTCTAGCATACATACAAACGTAAATGCCTCAAATGAAGAAACAACAACGGTTATTCCACAACAGCAACAGGCTCAACCAGTGAAGTGGCTAACCAAGAAACGAGACTCGATTATGGTGGTGGCGATCCTGATTGCGACGATGGCGTTCCAAATCGGGGTGAGCCCTCCAGGCGGCATTTGGCAGGACGATTCAACTAACCCCAACAAACCATACAGAGCAGGGGAATCTGTAATGGCTCATAATCATCCCAAAGCATTTAAAAGCTTCATGAGATCAAACACGATATGCTTCGTTTCATCGCTCAGCACGATCCTGCTCCTCATCAGCGGCTTGCCCTTCAGGCGCAGGATATTCATGTGGAGTCTCATGGTTATCATGTGGCTGACGATCACTACAGTCGCCGTAACTTTTGCTATATCTGTTGTTGTGGTAACTCCCAAAAAGGACAAGAAATCACTCAAGCATGTTATCACAACAGCAGTTGGTGTGTGGATTGGTGTCATGGGGATTCTGCTTATTGGGAATACGGTTCGTTTGATCGATAGGTCGTTGAAGAACAGAGGAGTCGTCGTTTGGAGACGGTTTAGAATTTTGGTGCCAGAGAAGAATGGGAATGCTAGAGAAGAAGCATGTGTTTGAGTTATATTTCTGCTTTCTTCTGTATAACTACAATTATCAAGTCTAGTTCATTTTCCAGACTCGATATTTTTCGACTTTGAAATTAGTTCTCTATAAACAATGCTCGTTTACTATGCCTTACACAGCACGGAAAAAGAATCAAGATGCTATAAGATATGACAACTTTGGAGCTATTAAAAAACTTATGTATATATTTCCAACATTTCAATTTTTTGCAAAGCTATACAAAGGCTAAGTCACTCCAAGCACAATGCCTTGCACTTAATCCATATACAAGAAACTATAACCAGTTACAAAAGATCTGAGGGTAAAAAAGAGATTCCATCCATCTCTTAATTTTCTGAGTACTTAGTCTTCATTTTCTGGGAATCTTCCGACTCAGTCTTCCCTGAAGACTTAATCAAAGTCAATCCATGAAGTCAATCACCTATTATTTCACTTTAAATTGCACAATTTGTGACACATGCTATTGTTCGGGCTTCTCGCCATTACCAGAGTTTGTATAGTTGGGACGAGCTGTCGAATTCTGTGGCTAGCCAGAGAGAATGGAGGAAAAGAAGCTCTATGAAGCTGCGGCAATGGGAGATGTACAAAAACTTCTCAATTTGCACCAAAAAGACCCTTTTCTCCTTGACAGAGTTTCTTACACAAGCCCCAACAACACTCCTTTACACATAGCAACAATGAAGAATAAAATACCCTTCGTTGAACAAATCTTGAATTTCAATCCTCATCTTGCTGAAGAACTGAATTCTCAGCAATTTGCACCTCTTCATATTGCAGCAGCACAAGGGTACCTGGAAATTGCAATAAAGTTATGTGAAGCCGGGCCCAACATGTGCCTGTCACGTGATCGCCAGGGAAGAAATCCTCTCCATGTTGCGGTCATCAATGGCCATGTTCCTGTGCTCCAAGAGCTCGTGCGGAGATCGCCCCTCGCTGCTCGCGAGAGGGTGGATCGAGGCCTCACCGTGTTGCATTTGTGCGTTAAGCACGGCTGGATTGAAGCTTTGAAATTCTTGGTGGAGCATGTGAGCGAGATGGTTGATGTTAAGAATGATGATGGGCAGACCTTACTGGATATGGCCACCCTTGGTAAACAAGTGCAGGTAAGTAAAAGTCACCTCTTTTAGTTGCAACTTCAAATTACAAAAAAAAAAAAAAAAAGTTAGTGTAATTTCATCTCAAAAGTTCAATTCAAAACGGTTGCAGATGATCGAATATTTGAAGGCAAAGGAAACATCAAGGGCTACACAACCAGAGAAGTGGCTAACCAAGAAACGAGACTCTATAATGGTGGTGGCAATCCTGATTGCAACGATGGCGTTCCAAATCGGGGTAAGCCCTCCAGGCGGCATTTCGCAGGACGATTCAACTAACCCAAGTAAACCATACAGAGCAGGGGAAGCTGTAATGGCTCATAATCATCCTAGAGCATTTAAAAGCTTCATGCGATCAAACACGATATGCTTTGTTTCATCACTCAGCACGATCTTGCTACTCATCAGCGGCTTGCCCTTCAGGCGCAAGATATTCATGTGGATTCTCATGGTGATCATGTGGCTGACGATCACAACAGTCGCTGTAACTTTTGCTATATCGGTGGTTGTGGTAACACCCAAAAAGGAGAAGAAATCACTCAAGCATGTTATTACAGTAGCAGTTGGTGTGTGGATTGGTGTCATGGCGATTCTGCTTATTGGGAATACAGTTCGTTTGGTCGATAGATCGTTGAAGAACAAAGGAGTCTATGTTTGGAGACAATTTAGAAATCTGGTGCCATGGAAGAATGGGAATGCTATAGAAGAAACAGGTGTTTGAGTTAACTTAAGTACTATATATTTCCAACATTTCACTTTTTTGCAAAGCTATACACAGGCTAACTCTCTCCAAGCACAATGCCTTGCACTTAATCCATACACAAGAAACTATAACCAGTTACAAAGACCTGAGGGTAAAAAAGAGATTCCATAGATGTCGTCCTTCTTTATATTAAAATCCCATAGATCACCGCATTTCTCATTGAAATCCCAAATATCCATGGTGTTGTAATCCAATATCAACTTATCACGAGAACCTCGTTCCATGTTGTATATCTGAGGTTCAAAGTTGTGGGGTTTGCTAGGTTTATCCATCTCAATAATGCAGAATACCACCGAAAAGATACTCTCCCTACAAATTTAGCCACAAAATTAGAAGCATTTATAGTAGTTCACATGGTTTGAGACCTGATTTAGATAATAAGTCTCGATTATGGTATTCAGTACGGGATCATTAAAGTACAGCCCAGCAACGATTGCTGGAAGGAATAGCCACGAAATGAGACCTGATTTAAACAGAATCGAACAAATAATCACCTGACCATTTCAACAAAAGTGTACCTAGTAGTATATAGTAATAGTGCTTAGCATAAATTTGATACCCTGGAATCCCTTAGGAGGTCCCATTGCTTCATAATCTTTGGCTATTTGTTCCCAAAATGGCACTGAAAAACGAAATTTAAAATGATAAGAACAGTTTGTAGACTTTGCTCCCATAATAAAACCAAAAAAAACAGCAATTATACAAACTAAAACTAGTTACTTCTTAGGCTAAAAAAGCATTGCAACTCTTATTCACACTAAGACATTTAACTTCCAGGCTAATTTCATGTAAAAAATGTGCCATTTCATTCAAACTTGAAAATATCAAAACACATAGGGCTTAATCGAGCAATGAATGTCCCCACATCGTAACTTTCTAAACCACTGCAGAAAATCACTCTTCGTCCAACTATTTTGACTTTCAAATTATGAAAACCACAGTGATACAAAACAGAACATTAAACAAACCTTTTTCATCACTTTCAAAGTATGTATGATGCCCATCATACTCCCCAAACACGAAATCTTCCTGCAATCAATTACCCTAAACAATTACAGCACACAATCCTTAAACTAATTAAGGATAGAAAATCAATTATTAAACATAAAAACATACCACATCAATCCCATTGGTCGCCCATCTATCCTTTGGATCTTCATTGAGATCCGGCTCTACTTACCGTTTTTCAGTAAAATCAACTTTTCGCTCCTCTCGACGAAACCTCTGTTCTGATACAAACAAAATTTTTGGGATTGAATTAGCCACAAATACTGATAAACCCGCCATTTTTTTTGGTTCTCATTCTTTTGCATTCTCCTTCTGTTATCTAAACGGTATGACATGGATAACGGCAGTAACGGTAATACATCTGTCACGACACAATAATGATTTGCCACGTGTATTAAGCAGCTTGTGGATGCTGACTGTGATGAGCTATGTGCCTCGTGATTGGTCTGTTATTTAAATGAGCGATGGGAGAAGCTTTTGCACCTTATCCATTTTTGGGGGAAATTCCTATCAAATTAAATAAAGAAAACCGAAACTTAACCGAAATCCCCAGCCCATATGTAAACTGATTTACAATTGAACTGAATTTTTCGATTCAATTACAGTTATTAACTGAAAAAAAAAAGTTATTTTCTTAACCATTCTTGAAAAGAACGGACATTGTAGCAACATTGTAGTATAATAATTTTTATCCACTTTTCATACAATAAACATGACCTCCCCCTTCAGAAATTTTAGAATTCAAAGTTCATTTAGTACTTTTATCGAACACTTACCGGGCAATTGTCAGCGATTCACTGTTCTTCAATAACAAGGTCATGGATCTAAGAAATTTGGGCATCGACGCTGCTCTTCTCTCCACGCGCTCTTCTCTCCACGCTCAACGACATGCTAGATTTCACATAGAGCCGACGCAAATCTACATTCGCGACGCCAAGGCCATTGACATGCCCGGAATCGCCGCCTGAGAAATTAAGTAAGGTTTATCTTGAGGACGACAACGTTCTGGTGGTGAGTGGAGAAATTAGGGTGCATCTTGAGGCACATATAAGAGGAGTAGTTCATTTGGTAATTTCGTCGAACACTTATCAAGCAAACTCTCTGTTCTTCATAATCAAATAAACGACGGCTCCAACTGATAAACACCATTATCGCATGGATAGATCATGGGAATTGAATGAATATATTCAATCCAATATATACGAAGAAGAAGATATGATGATAAGAATATTATCCTAACTAACTATGCGATATACATGGTGAACAATATTTGAAATATGATTATATATATACGCCCTAGCCTGCCCTGAAAGTAGATCGATCTCCGAAAAATGGAATTTCCCCCAAAAATTGAGAAACACGCCAAGTGTAATTCGTGGCGGCATCCATTGCCGGAGGATGCTAACGCCGATGCAATTTCCGCCCAGTTCCGCCGCCAAAAACCGTTTGTCAAGCTGCACAAAAGCCCGCCGCCGATGACTCCTCCTGGTAAATCAATTTTGCATTTGCTCCTCAATTTCATTATTCTAATTTCTATTGTAAAAAAATCGTATGATCTTTTTTACTTATATTTCAAAATTTTGAAAAGTCATACTTTTTTTTTTTTCCCAGATTATAATATTTTTAACAAAATTGACGATCTCACCAATACTATTATATTTCCCCCAAAAATTGAAAAACACTCCAAGTATAATTCGTGGCGGCATCCATTGCCGGAGGATGCTAACGCCGATGCAATTTCCGCCCAGTTCCGCCGCCAAAAACCGTTTGTCAAGCTGCACAAAAGCCCGCCGCCGATGACTCCTCCTGGTAAATCAATTTTGCATTTGCTCCTCAATTTCATTATTCTAATTTCTATTGTAAAAAAATCGTATGATCTTTTTTACTTATATTTCAAAATTTTGAAAAGTCATACTTTTTTTTTTTCCCAGATTATAATATTTTTAACAAAATTGACGATCTCACCAATACTATTATATTTCCCCCAAAAATTGAAAAACACTCCAAGTATAATTCGTGGCGGCATCCATTGCCGGAGGATGCTAACTCCGATGCAATCTCCGCCCAGTTCCGCCACCAAAAACCGTTTGTCAAGCTGCACAAAGGCCCGCCGCGGATGACTCCTCCTGGTAAATCAATTTTGCATTTGCTCCAAAATTTCATTATTCTAAATTTTCTATTGTAAAAAATTCGTATGATCTTTTTTTACTTATATTTCAAAATTTTGAAAAGTTATATATTTTTTTTTTTTTTCAGATTTTCACGATAATATTTTTAACAAAAGTGACAGTCTCACCAGTACTACTATTATATTTCCCCCAAAAATTGAGAAACACTCTAAGTGTAATTCGTGGCGGCATCCATTGCCGGAGGATGCTAACGCCGATGCAATTTCCGACAAGAGCCGGCCGCCGATGACTCCTCCTGGTTTGCTCCTCAATTTCATTATTCTAATTTCTGTTGTAAAAAAATCGTTTTTTTATTCAAATTTTTACTTTTGTAAAAAAAAAAAAAAAGTGATAATATTTTTAAATAAAGTGACGGTCTCACTCAATACTATTCTTTTTATATTTATGGAAAAATCTTTCTCATTCTTGATAGATTCGCCTAAAATAACGAATAACGTTGTTCCGCACGGGGTTTTTTATGTCACGAATAAAGGCAAGATTCGGTACCGGATTATAGGAGGTAAGTAGTATGAGTTTGAAAATAGTTCTTTTTTTTTGGACCTTAATTTCCACACAAGTTGACGTCCGATTTACTATATCAATTGTGTCAGTTTTAGTGTTTTATTATATTTTCAGCACTGGAGATCGCGGCAATGCTTGGAGCTATGACGTTGTTGCCTTTCGTAGCGTTCTCCGTCTGGAGAACACGACAATGTTCGTAGCGTCGCCGATCAGAATGAAGAATAAATGATTTTCAGGATTTCCTTTACTTTTTTTCGTAAGCAAAAACTTTGTTGAATTAGTTTCTATGTAGTGATTTTTGCGCGTTTTACATCCATACAGACTTGTATTAGCCAAATTCTACCGCACCTATCTAATTTCAATCTTATTATTACACCTATCTAATTTCAATCTTATTATGTTCACTTCAACCTTCTAAATTATTATTTTTTAAAAATTATATCTAAAATTTCTATAGTGCCTTCTGTTAGTTTAAACAAAATATAATATAATCAAACCTAATTTATATATAAAAAATTGACAGTTTACACCCCTACTTTATTGACTACTTTTATTGAATTCGCCCAATTTACAAGCCCAATTTACAAGGGTGTATTCAATTGAGATTCTATTGGATTTTTTTGGACTTTAAAAAGTATGTGGATTTATAAAATTAATAGAGTCCATGTAGAGTTTGACTGACTTTTTTTATTGATTTATATGGATTTCCATAGATTTGACAGGATTGTGGAATATTTTTTTTTATTGATTTACATAGATTTTCATAAACTGATTCAAATAGTTAAAGAGTTAATTTTAATTTTTTTTTAAATTAATATTATATAAAATATTTTATCAATAAAATATATATATATAATTTATTTTACCAATAATATATATATATATATATATAAAGTATTTTACTAATAAAAAATATATATATATATATATATATATAATTTATATATTAATTCGGGGCGGGGCGGATACCCGCGGGTCGGACATAAAACCCAAACCCGACTCATACTCAATACGGGGCGAATCTGACCTACCCAAAGTTTGAGGGTGGGGTGGGTACCCGCGGGTCGAGTCAATATTGTCATTCATACTTCTGATCTTTAATCCGAGTCAATATTGTCATTCATACTTCTGATCTTTAATCTTCAGAGTTCTCTGAGAGAATCCGTTGAAATCTCTTGTTTTTAGAAGAGATTTTGGATAGTGCAATTTATTTATCCATAGACGGTTGAATACCTAAAGATTTTTAAAGACTTTTTAAAATCCGTATTGAATACCTCAAAATTTTTAAAGACTTTTTAAAATCCGAATTGAATACCCCCAAACTTTGAAAAAATCATACAGAATCCACAACCAATACACCCCCCTTATACTCCGTCCCACAACTGTTTGCACACTTACCTTATTTGTCCATCTCACAATTGTTTGCACACCCATAAAAGGAAACCCTCTCATAAACTCCACCCTCACAATATTCACATATTTACACAAAATGTCATTACTTTTACTATATTTCCAATCACCTTTTTACTTTATCCATATAACTTTACAAAATTACTCATCAACACTCCACTCATTACACTTTTTTCTTAAAAAGTGTGTCCATCTTGTGGTGCAAACACTTGTGGAACACAGGGAGTAATACCATTATATTAATTTACACAAAATATAATGCAATCAATCATAATTTATACTCCATAAAAACAATTAACTTATATAAAAACAATTGACTTGTTGACTCGCCCTTTTTTTTTTTAAAATATGAGTGACTTGGTTGGTGAATCGACGACAATGATCCGACAATGATCCGGCTGCAAATTGTAAATATACAAATTATTAATGTATTATCCATTGTATTAATGTATTATTGTGAGTGTATTGAAAGAATAAAAATGTCGATAATGTAAGTTTATTGGAAAAATAAATACGAAGAAGAGTAGCTCTATATGATGTAATAGAGCTAAAATTATAGAATCTTAAAATTTTCATTTTGAGTTTCGAAATATAAAGGGGTTTAAAATTGCTAAATTGGAATAAACAAGAAAAAAAAATCAAGTGTACTTGAAAAGCCTGCCATTTCATGTGTCGTGAATTCAATTAAATAATACCTGCAAAATGATTAGCTAGAAAAACAAGAAATTTCAATTAATGCATTAATACTAGTTCAATAACAATATCAACATTCACGTTATGTTTAATTGAACCAACAAAAATAAAAAGATTACAATCACAAACATTCAAGTAACAAATGTATTAAGTTCACTCCTTATCAAATCACTTGTATTTGATAGAGGTTGATTCCCCTAAAAATGATAAAAGCTTATACTACTATTTATACTTGTAAAATATTCTCCGCCCATTTGCGGGGGTCCCGTTTAAAGGTTATGTTTACTTTGTGTTATGGGTGGTATCGTTTTTTTAGGAATATTGCATACGGCTGCGTTAGGAGTTTCTCATTAGTACTTTGCCATCCGATCTGAATAGATAATTTTTTATTTTTTTAATTTTCCTTTATTTTTCGTAAGTCAAGAATTTGTTGAATTAGTTCGATGTAAGCAATGGATTTATGCACGCGTTATATACTCCATTAGTGGTGCTATAAATATGTTTTACATTTCGTATTTCACTTATATGGAGTATATTTTAGCATGCATGATTACTAACTCATGTCGTTCTCATTATTAGAAAGCTTTAATTATGTTTTCAAACGACACATGTCAGTAATTCGAGGGTGGAATACCAAAAAATGAAGCACGTAACTTCATGTGATAAATTCAAAATAAATAAATAAATTTGGATGCAAATTTTTACTACGTAATTAATCCACTTTTATGCAAAGCTATACAAAGGCTAACGGTAAAGTCTAGTATGCACTGGAGTGCATGTTGTGCACCCTATAGTCTAAAGAAAAGTGTATGTTATTAAATTGAAAAATACAACACAATATTACTAAAAAGTGTAAGTCACTATGACTAAAAAAGTGCAACACCATTTATCAAAAAGTGTAAGTCAGTAAAACTGAAAAGTGCAATATGGACTAGGGTACACAACATGCACTCGAGTCCATAGGAGACCAACCCAAGGCTAACTCTGTCCAAACACAATGCCTTACACTTAATCCATACACAACAAACTATAACCACTTACAAGGATTTGAGGGTAAAAAAGAGATCCCATTCATCTCTTCATGATGTCGTCCTTCTTTATAGTAAAATCCCATAGATCACCATATTTCTCATTGAAATCCCAAATATCCATGGTGTTGTAATCCGATATCAACTTATCACGAGAACCTCGTTCCATGTTGTATATCTGAGGTTCAAAGTTGTGGGGTTCGCTAGGTTTATCCATCTCAATAATGCAGAATACCACCACAAAGATAGCTGCACCAATATACAAGTACTCCCCCTACAAATTTAGACACAAAATTAGAAGCATTTCACATGGTTTGAGACCTGATTTAGATAATAAGTCTCGATTATGGTATTCAGTACCGGAGCATTAAAGTACAGCCCAGCAACGATTGCTGGAAGGAATAGCCACGAAATGAGACCTGATTTAAACAGAATCGAACAAATAATCATCTGATCATTGCAACAAAATTGTAGCTAGTAAATAGTAATAGTGCTTATAGCGTAAATTTGATACCCTGGAATCCCTTAGGAGGTCCCATTGATTCATAATCTTTGGCTATTTGTTCCCAAAATGGCACTGAAAAACGAAATTTAAAATGATAAGAACAGCTTGTAGAATACTTTGCTCCCATAATAAAACCAAAACAAGAGCAATTATACAAACTAAAACCGAGCATTAGGCCTTAAGCATTGCAACTCTTATTCACATTAACACATTTAACTTCCAGGCCTATTACATTAAAAAAATGTGCCAGTTCATTCAAACTTGAAAATATCAAACATATAGGGCTTAATCGAGCAATGAACGTCCCCACATCGTAACTTTCTAAACCACTGCAGAAAATCACTCTTTGTCCAACTATTTCAACTTTCAAATTATAAAAACCTGACACATTTAACTACCAGGCCAATTTCATTCAAAAAATGTGCCAGTTCATTCAAACTTGAAAATATCAAATAGGGCTTAATCGAGCAATGAACGTCCCCACATCGTAACTTTCTAAACCAATGCAGAAAATCACTCTTCGTCCAACTATTGTCGACTTTCAAATTATGAAAACCACAGTGATACAAAACAACAGAACATTAAACATACCTTTTTCATCAGTTTCAAAGTATGTGTGATGTCCATCATACTCCCCAAACACGAAATCTTCCTGCAATCAATTACCCTAAACAATTACAGAACACAATCCTAAGGGTTGGTCTGCTATGGACTCGAGTGCATGTTGTGCACCCTAGTCCATGTTGCACTTTTCAGTTACTGACTTACACTTTTTGGTAAATGGTGTTGCACTTTTCAATTATTAAACTGTATAAGTAATAATTGAAAAATGCAACACCATTTACCAAAAAGTGTAAGTCAGTAAACTGAAAAGTGCACATGGACTAGTGTGCACAGCATGAACTCGAGTGCATACTAGACTTTACCCAATCCTAAAACTAATTAACAGAAAATCATATATTAAACATAAAAAAATACCACATCAATCCCATTTGTCGCCCATCTATCCTTCGGATCTTCATTCAGATCCGGCTCTACTTGCGAGAGCCCAGCAAACAATCTCGTACAACTCTTCCTACCATAATTTACACCGTTTTTCAGTAAAATCAACTTTTCGCTTCTCTTGACGAAACCTCTCTTCTGATATAATTCAGATTTTTCTCGGGACGAAATTTTGGGGATTGAATTAGCAGCAAATACTGATAAACCCGCCATTTTTTTTGGTTCTCCTTCTTTTGCATTCTCCTATTATCCAAACGGTATGACATGGATAACGGCAGTAACGGTAATACATTTGCCACGTGTATTAAGCAGCTTGTAGATGCTGACTGTGATGGCTAAGGTGCCTCGTGATTGGTCTGTTATATAAAGTATGAGCGTTGACGGGTAGGTTAGACATATGAGAGAAAATTTTAAATGAGCGATGGGAGAAGCTTTTGCACCTTATCCATTTTTTGGGAAATTCCATTTAATCCGTATAAAAAGGAAAACCGAAATTTAACTACCCGAAACCGATTTACAATTGAACCGAATTTTTCAATTCGATTATAATAATTCGATTCAACATCATTCTTGAAAAGAACAGAACATTGTAGCAACATTGTATAGTATAATAATTTGTCCACTTATCTGGAAGCCTCTAGCAAAATGAACTACGTGTTAAATCATACTATAAATATGACCTCCCGCATCAGAAATTTCAGAATTCAAAGTTCATTCAGTACTTTTATCGAACACTTACCGAGCAAACTTTAGTGATTCACTGTTCTTCAATAACAAGTCATGGATCTGAGAAATTTGGGCATCGACGCTGCTCTTCTCTCCATGCTAGATTTCAGCGACGATCACGAAAATCCGGCGCAAAACAACCCCTCAAAGGCCTACATTCGCGACGCCAAGGCCATGGCGGCGACGCCTGCTGACGTCAAAGAGTACCCCAATTCCTACGTTTTCATCGTCGACATGCCCGGAATCGCCGCCGGAGAAATTAAGGTGCAGCTTGAGGACGACAATGTTCTGGTGGTGAGTGGGGAGCGGAAGAGGGAGAAAGAGGAGGGAGTGAAGTTTGAGGGAATGGAGAGGCGGCTGGGGAAATTTATGAGGAAATTCTCGTTGCCGGAGAATGCGAACACCGATGCGATATCCGCCGTGTGCCGCGACGGTGTGCTGGTTGTGACGGTGGAGAAGCTGCCGCCGCCGGAGATAATTTTAATATAACTAAATAAATTCTTTTTGTTTGTTGGCCCCCTCTCCAACCAATAGTTTTTTTTATTAATAACTAAGGCCCTTGCAATGCTAGACTAATTAAACTCATTCCATTAAAAAATGAACAAAAATAAAAAATAAACTCCCTCTCGTGATTGTTAGTATACTGAAATGAGACTGTGAAGAGGTTCAACATAAATTCATTTATATATGATTTCCACGATATGAGAAAAGATATTCTAATTTTTAAAAAGTTGTAAGTTATATATATATATATATATATATATATTTATTATTATTATATAAACTTATTAGTATATAATTTAAATTTGATTACTTTAAAATTTCATTGTTGGCCCCCTCAATTATTCATTCTGGATCAACCCAAAAGCAATATAGAAAAAACAAACTTGACAATATTTTTAAAGACTAAGAAAAAAAACAATGTACGACCAAAATACTAGTATAAAAAGAAAAAAAGAAAGTGACCAAAATACTAGTATAAAAAGAAAAAAAGAAAGTGTCAAGCTATAAGTTGTTGTATGATCTTGTTTGTCATACCATCCATTTGAGCGTGGAAATAGTGACCAACATCTGATATCTCATGGTACTGAATCCAAGGCAGCTTATGAGCAATGTAACGCTACAGGGAAACAGGGACAAAACTGTCATTGTGATCTCCGTGCCATAAGTGCACGGAGCCTTCACCTTTAGGGAAGGGATTCTTGAGATCCATGGGATCGAATTCTGGTGTCCCGAAAGCAATATTCAAATCACGATTAATCGACTCATACTCCCCTTGTTGTTGTGATATAATTCTGTGACAAATTATCACTGGAGCATCCTTCTCGAGGGCTTCCTCCTCCTCCTCCTCGAGGGCTTCTATGCGTGGTACAGAAATCCGAATTGAATTTTGATGAGGCATTGAACGAGGGAACAGTCTGTGCCAGCCATGGGTAAGCCATGGCATATAGTGAGCTACACCAACAGCCCGTTGGTCTGAAATCGGCTGCTGCTTATACGCTCGTCGCGACAAGTTTGAAGGAAAACCAGGCCACCAATAGTTCACAACTGGTGCTAACAGAGCAGCTCCTGCTAACCTACATTGCATTACACTTAAAATTGTTATATAAGTTTAAAAATAACGAACATAAAGACATCATCGATCAAACACACGAACATAAAGACATCATCGATCAAACACAAACAAACCTATGAGGAATATACATTGCATTGCACTTAAAATCGTTATATAAGTTTAAAAACAACGAATACAAGGACATCATCGATCAAACACAAACAAACCTGTGAGGAATATACATTGCATTACACTTAAAATTGTTATATAAGTTTAAAAACAACGAATACAAGAACATCATCGATCAAACACAAACAAACCTGTGAGGAATATACTTGAGGCAGGCCCAGACAAACTGTCCACCGATGGAATGTCCGACAACATAAAACTTATCTCCTAATCTCAATTGATCAGCAAGCTCCTCAACGTCGAAAGCCAAGCTCTTAGCTGTTCGATTAGAGTGAGGATCGCTTTCGCCATAACCAGGTCTATCGAACGAAACCAAGTATATGCCTTCACTTTTAACCATAGAGGGAGAGAGGTTTCCAATTAGTGAATGGATTGAATTGAGGCCATGGATAAACACAATTTTGTGCTTTGCTATATCCTTTGGGACACCAAATTCTTCATAAGCTAAGTGCCTCCCATCCTTGAGTTGTATCCTTGATGATGTAATTGGACATATTTTGGGAGGAGGAGGCTTTATTTGAGTTTGATAAAACCAAGTTGTGTACCCCACCACACTCCCCAACAATATTATCTCCTTCAACATCCCCATCCTGCAACATTAATATATCACTATAAAATAAATTTCAAGATTACATTAACCAATTTAATTCACATAAAACAATTATCATTCAAAAAAGACAACATTAATATATTATAAATTTCAAGATTACATTAACCAATTTAATTCACATCAAACAATTATCATTCAAGGGTAAAAATAAACCTGAAAAACACAAAAGATTTGTGAGCCCTGATAATGATATTTTATGGGATCGATGTTGTGAGAAAGGATTGGTATATATAGAGAGTATAACAAGCGAATAATAAGGAGATATAGTAATATTTGAATAAGTCAAATATTAATATTCAATTCATACTTTTGTATTTCTAATTTCAATTCAAAGTAAATCATTATTCTTTTAAATATATACTTTTTCTATTAAACTTCAATTACTATTATTTGATTGAATGATTATTGAAAATTTGATTGATTATTATCGGGAACCACCCTTAGATAATATCGCAACCAAAATACAGAAAAAAACTCAATAACCTATTCTGTAAACAACGGAGCATTCAAAAATAAATTATCTAAGGTAACGAATCTTATTATCAAATTAGGTCAATTCAATTATGAAATTTTAAAGATTTTTTTAACTAAATTAATAAATTGACAAATTCCTATATCTAATTATAGAAAATTTAAGTCATTTAAATATATTTTTAATTATTTAAATGAATTTTTAATTTGAGAATCAAGTTAAAATTATGGTAATGCAATTGTAATATAGAATATATTATTGAAAGAATATAATAGAAATATAGAATAATATAAGAAACAGTCTTTTATTTAGGTTAATCATTATTTTTAAATATATTTTAAAAAATATGGTTGTTATATTTATTTAACTCATCAAAAAATATTTTATAACAATCTGAAATTGAATTTAAAGGGACTGATATATACGACTAATAAAATTGGTTATACTTGAATAAGTTTCATGAAAACTGGCTCATGATATTTATAAGAATCAAATCTTTAGGAATTATTTTGTAGATAATAACAAATCGTTTCTTCAAATATATTATAAAATATTGATAGATGATGACTTTGTAATATAATGATTGTGACTTTATACTGGCTAAACATGTCATTTTTATAATACATTATATAAATTCTGAAAAAAAAAAAGTGTCTTAATTTGTATTAAAAAAATAAAAAAATCAATCATATGCAAGTACGAAATATCAACGACCCCTTGAGCCTTGGGCCCTTGAGGTAGCAAACTTTTGAATTGCGAGTTAAGGTCGCATCAAAATTAGCAAACTTTTGAATTGGACCAAAATTATTTATGTATAAAATGAATATTAAATGTTATTTTAGGCAATTATATTTTAATTTTAATTATTTATTATTTTGGACGGAAATTGTATTCCTATTTCATGATTTAGCTAATGGGCTAACTTCTTCAATTTAGTAATTTAGGCCCATCCTGATTAATTAAAAAAAGGGTCCGACTATTTGCACCTCCATTTGCGTTGAGAACACTCCCCCCTATGGATTTAATAATAAAATAATGAAGTAAAAAACTAAAAATACCCTTTAAATCATATTAAACTACTAAATGCACCCCACCTTTAAACCTAAGTTTTATCCATCCTCCGCCGCCGCCGTCGCCGCCGCCACCACCACCAAACACCAAAATTTCTCCCCAAACAACAAAATTTCTCCCCAAACAAAAAAAAATTCAACTTAAAAAATTTAACTTTTTTTTTAAGATTTCGACAAACCAGTGTCGACCATATTAACTCCCGTCGACACTGGTTTGTCGACAAGATTGTATATGCTCGACATTTGTTGATCGAAAAAAAAAAAAAATTTAAAATCTCGTCGACAACTTTAGGTCGACCAAAAATACACTCGTCGACACCCTGTTGTCGACGGAGTGTATTTGGATCGACCTAAAGTGGTCGAAAGGTAAGAAAAAGAAGGAAAAAAAAAACAAAAAAAAAACAAACATGGATTTGGATTTGGCGATGGACTGCTCGGCGAGGGAGGGAGGAGGAGGGGGGAGGGAGGGGACGGCCGCGGCGGCCGATGGACGGGGCGGCCGCGCGCGACCGCGATTTGTTTTTTCTTTTACAGGCGGGGGGAGGGAGGAGGAGGGGCGAGGGAGGGGACGGCCGCGCGCGGCCGCGATCTATTATTATTATTTTTTTTTTTTTTACAGGCGGGGGGTGGGGGCGACGGGTTCGGCGAGGGAGGAAGGGGGTGGCGTCGCCGACGACGGGTGGTGGAGGGGCAGGTCGCCGGCGGTGGTGGTGAGGGGTGGGGGAGAAGATGAAAGAAGAAGATGGAGGAGGAAGAAGAGATGGAGGAGGAAGAAGATGGAGGATTTGAGGGAGAAAGTAGGGTTTAGGGGGGGTGTGAGTAGTAATTTGAATTATATAAGAGAAGGGCATTTATGACAATTTGAGGGGGTGCATCAGATTTTAGGGGGGGTGCGTCCAGAGGGGGAGTGTTCTCAACGCAAATGGAGGTGTAAATAGTCGGACCCTTAAAAAAATCATTGAAACAATTTTCAAATTTTGGGCCATCTAATTTTAGGCCCAAGTATTCAAATTATGGGTCATCTAATTTGACGCCCAAGTATTCAAATTATGGGCATCTAATTTTAGGGTCGGACTATTTACACCTCCATTTCGGTTCAGAACACTCCTTCAATTGATGCACAACCCCTAAAATATGTCAGAATGGATAAACTTCCCCATAAATTGTCATAAATACCCTTTTGTCTAAAAAAAACAATTTATTAAAAACACACACCCTCAAAAACCTAATTTCTCTCATTCTCTTATTCTCTATAAAAAAAAATAGAAATCGCGCGGTCGCCGCCCCTCCCTCTCCTTTTTTTTTTTTTTCTTTTTTAACGTCATTTTTTCATCATACCCCACCCCCACCAACCCCTCGCCGCCGACGGCCACCCACCAAATACACCAACGTTGGCCTCCCCACGCAAGACGCCGCCCTCCCAAACCCGATCCAGACGGCGGTAGCTCCACCGTTGGCCTCCCAAGTTTGATTTTTTTTTTATTTCGACCACCTTAGGTCGACCAAAATACACTCTCGTCGACGAGAGTGAATATGGTCGACACTGATTTATCTGATTTTTTTTGTTTGTTGTTTGTGGTGATATTTTTTTATTTAGTGTTTGGCCGTCGTCGTGGTGGCAGCGGCGGTGACGACAGCGGTGGTGGCGGGATAAAAATTAAGTTTAGGGTTTAAAGGTGAAGGAGGGGTGTAGTTATTAATATGAGTGCATTTAGTAGTGTAATATAATTTAAAGATATTTTTAGTTTTTTACATTATTGTTATATTATTAAACTGATAGGGGGAGTATTTTAAACCGAAATGGAGGTGTAAATAGTGAGATCCCTAATTTTAGGCTCTTGTATTCAAATTATGGGCCATCTAATTTTAGGCCAAGTATTTAAATTGGCCAAGGATAAATGCCCACAATTATTATAAAAATTGCGTTTTGCATCATCATACAAGGCCATAAGGGTAGTATAATTTTTTTTATCAATTAGTTCAAAATATAAATTGAAGTTAAACTTATAGAAAAAATACATAAGGCCATCACTGAAAATATAGAAAAAAAAATACACAAATTAAAACACAATTGATACAAACTAAAGGGTAATTATAATTTTAAACAGAAAATGGGAGGATAAATTTTAAACAGAAAGTTGCCATTCTGTTCAATCTTGACAATTGGCCTCTCTCTCTCCATGGTTCACAACTGAACAAATCTCCATAATCGTTTATCTTTATAAAAACAAATTAAGCCGTTAATTTGTTGGTTATTTAACCACATTTCTATCTTTTGAATTTGCCACGCGTTTTTATTTTAAATATATTTACTTGACAACGCGAAATGAAAAGAATATATTTATATTGAATATAATATATTATTAGTCGATTTTTTTAATTCTATATGGTTACAAAATTATATTTTATATTTTAATAAAATAATAAATTTATATACTTTAAGGATTATATTTTTAATAGAAATTGTTTCAACCCAACACGAGTGTATATCTTTAATACTCCGTACATAAATTTCACAGTTTTCCCGCATTCATCAAATCACTCCATTTTAACCGTTTTTTCTCTCTCATCTAACTTCTTCTAAACCGTTTTTCTTTATCATAAACATTTATGTCTTACTTTCTATTAACCATCATTTCTAATATCTCTTCCTCATCATCTTCTCTAAAATCTCATCTTGAACATTTTTTTTTGTTGCCCATTTTCATAATCGTGCCTTTTTTTTTCTCCTCTCACTACGTACTTTTTTAATTATAAGGTTCGTTAATTTTTAATTACCGTAAGATTTTTACATTTTTTTAAAAAAATATTTTATTTTAGATGTGATTTAAACTCATCGTTGTCTATGTATTGTCTATGTATTTTTTTTTTTTGCAGACGGTATAACACAAAACTTAATTGGTTTGCTTATCTCATCAGCCTTTAATTCATTTCATATATTTGTCATTGTGTTCTTTCCTCATGTCTCCGCTTCATTTTTCCACTCTTATTCTCCACATTCTCACGTTTTTTTGCAGATTTTGGAATCATTTGGTATTAAAAAATTTCTGTGTGGCATTTTTACAAAGGTGTTGTGGTGAACTGGTGATTAATTTTGTGAATAGTAAGTTTGTAACAAAAAAGCTTATTTGTGTTTTTCATTTTTTAGGTGTTCAGGGGTGGTAATGATGAATTATGCAACTATGAAGGACTTGAACTAGGTGGATTGGTTTAATTACGATGGCTTCAAACTAATCTTTTAGACTAATTTTGTTGGAATTAATGGGAATTAATTGGGTTTTGACACCCTTATCTAATTTAATTAATTAGACGGACTAAACGTTAATTAAGAAATAATTGAACGTGACATAGTCGATCTACTCGCGGAGTAGATGAACGTGGTATATTTAATATCTCAAAACCGAGTTAAGGTGAGTGAGAAATTAATTGTAGAAGTTGAAGGGTTTCAACTTGGAAGTTTGAGAATGTGGGAAATTGTCCCACATAGGAAACCTACAAAACATTTATGATGTATAAAGGTATTGAAGTAGCATGGTTGTTCAACTATCTAAAAGAGGTACACTCCTCTAAGAGCCACACGCGCGCGCCCGGCCGGCTCGGCTTCGGATTTGGCAATTGGTCTTTGGTGGTCTTTGGGGCCCGCCTATCTTTTTGCAGACCCAAAAACTCCGAAAAGCCCAACTCAGGAATGGGCTCGGCCCATTCGAATTACTTCAAGAATATTCCAGAATCATCTGGAAATCCTTCAAGATTGAATCTTCAATCTCAACCGCTTCGATATTTTCGAGATATATTCCCATAAATCGGGCCTGGGCCCACACGTTTTTTCCTCTCCCTCCAAGGGTTTGTTCTGCCTATAAATATCAGACTCTTCCCTCATACATCCTATGCTGAAAATTCGCCCCTCAACCTTTTATTCTCCTCTCGTCCCTACACAGTGTACTGAGCTACCGAAAGCCTTACACTGTTCTTTCTTGTGACGGATTAATATCCGAAGAGTGTTCAGTTCGTAACTAAGTACGTTCGCCGATACTTCTTACACAGTGGTGCTACTGTGTATTAAGTGAAAGTCGTTTTACCTTTGGGAACGGAACGCCGTAACAGTCGAGCACTATCCTGGGCGTATTCTGTTCTGCGGGAAAAGGGATTCCCTTGACTCGACTTATTTGAGGTATTCTGTGTTTTTCTGTTTATTCTGATATTTTTGATATTGCAGTTTACACGGCGTAAACCGGACCAACAAATTTCTCATGTTTGACATGTGGGACTTTCTTCAGAATTTTATACATGCTAAATTATTTCATGTAATAAGGTCTATAAGTTTCATGCATGTTTGTATATTTAACTTTTATATTCAATGTATTTCTATCATGAGTTCAAGATTTCATAATATTTGTGTCGGCTTTTTAACTCTTTTATGATGTATAAATGTTTTTGATGATTATGATTTAATGTTTATCTTCATTGCTTTTTTAAGATATCTTCGATCATTGCTTCTTTAAAATGTAGTTTCTTTTGTTTGGGCTTCTCAATCTTACATGAACATTAAGAAGAGTCTCAAAATTTTATGAACGGGTAGTCTCAATAATTATTAATTGAGTGTATTTATTATAAATTTAGAAGAAAGTTGTTTACATTTTCATTAATTCTTTACTCTAAAATTGGCAGAAATTTTTTGGAAAATGCTTTTTTTTTCGTTTCTTATATTTTTAATAGTGCAGTCGTTGTAGTTTATATGGAATCTTATTAAATAAAAAAATCAACTATGTTTAAATAATATTTTTTTTTTACAATTTAGCGTAACACGCGGGGTGTGCACTATAATTTGTGTTTGTTTTGTAGAAATTTTCGAACAACCTAAGATTGTTCATGTAAAATTTTCGAACATTTTAACTTTGTTTTGAATTTTTTTTCGAACAATCTGTGTTTTTCGAACATATTTACTTTGTTTTGGAAAAAAATTCGAACAAGTTGTTCGATCTTTTTTTTCAAACAAATTTAATTTGTTTTGAAATTTTTTTCGAACATATTGATTTTGTTCGTTAAAAAATTTCGAACACCTCAACATTGTTTGGGTAAAATTTTCGAACATATTAAAATTTTATTTTTATTGTTGAAATTTTGAGTTTTTATTATTTTTGGTGATGATTTGGGTGAGAAATGATGAATCGCTGAAATGGAATGTGAAATGGAACGGATGGGTGTACTCATCCGTCCATTTTTTAAAAAATTTACAGGAAGGGTACAAATGTCATTTCGCGTACTCCTTTTGTTAAAAAAAAAATCCGACGGGTGTACTCATAGGAAATTCGGGTGCCTTTAGCCGCGCCCTTCTTGAAAAGAACAGAACATTGTAGCAACATTGTAGTATAATAATTTATCCACTTATCTGGAAGCCTCTAGCAAAGGGTCTGACTATATGCACCTCCATTTCGGAGGGATGCACTCCCCCTTTCAATTTATTAATAAAATAATAAAGTAAAAAGTCAAAAATACCCTTCATTCAAATACAGCGTACTGGACACACCCCTTTACTAAACGCACCCTCTACTATCCTTTCTTTCACTTTATCCCTAACCCAAAATTCCGACCACCGTCACCATTTTTTCCGGTAACAAGAAATTAAAAAAAATAAAAAATTTCAACAAATTAATCATATTCATCCACAAATTACCATTATCAAACCCATTAACAAACACCATTATCAAAACTTAGAAAACTAACATTTTTTAAAAAAAAATTCGTCAAAACAAACACCATTATCAAAACTTAAAAAACTAACATTTAAAAAAAAAAATCTTCAAACCAGTGCCAAACATACATCTTCCCGTCGACCACATTTCGTCGACCATATATCTTCCCGTCGACCGCATTTTGTCGACGGAGGAATATATGGTCGACCAACAAATGTCGATCGACACTGTAATGTCGACCATATATCTTCCCGGCGACCGCATTTTGTCGACGAAAGAATATATGGTAGACCAACAAATGTCGAACGAGACACCGACATTACAGTGTCGAAGTAAAAAAAAATGGTGTTTAACGCCGGCGAATCGGGGTGGGCTAACGCCGTGAACCAACGCCGGTGAAGAGAGGGAGAGAAGAGAGAGGTAGGGGCGGCCGCGGCCTGCCAATGGACGAGGGCGGCCCTGAATTTTTTTTTTTTTTTTTTTTACAAATCTGGGTGGTGTTTGGAGGGGGGAATGGAGGGGAGAGGGCGGCCGCGGCGGCCGATTGACGGGGCAGCCGCGCGGCCGCTGTTTTTTTTTTTTTTTTACAGATCAGGGCGTTTTCCGGCGATAGGGGAAATGGAGGGGAGAAGGGGGCAAACCTGGGGGGGCCGCGGCGGGCGATGGACGGGGCGGCCGCGCGGCCGCCAATCTGTATTTTTTTTTTTTTGGCGGAGGTTGGGGCGGCAGCGGCGAGGCGGAGGTTGGGGCGGCCGCGGCGAGGCGAGGCGGGGGTGGCCGCGACGAGGTGAGGCGTGGGTGGTCGGCGACGGGGTGGAGGGAGGGGGAGGGTGAAGGTGGGCGGCGGGGTGGAGGGAGGGGGGAGGGGGAGGGTGAAGGTGGGGTGGGTTGGGGAAGATGAATGAATTTAGGGTTGGGTGTGGGTAGTAATAGGGTATATTATGAAGGGAGGGGTATTTATGACATTTAAGGGGGGTGTGACCTAAATTTCTGGGTGTGTATAAATCGGAGGAGTGATGGGGGAGTGCATCAAACCGAAATGGAGGTGCATATAGTCAGACCCTCTAGCAAAATGAACTGCCTGTTAAATCACACAATAAATATGACCTCCTCCATCAGAAATTTCAGAATTCAAAGTTCATTCAGTACTTTCATCGAATACTTACCGAGCAAACTTTAGCGATTCACTGTTCTTCAATAACAAGGTAATGGATCTGAGAAATTTGGGCATTGACGCTGCTCTTCTCTCCACGCTCAACGACATGCTAGATTTCAGCGACGATCACGAAAAGCCGACGCAAAACACCCCCTCCAAGGCCTACATTCGCGACGCCAAGGCCATGGCGGCGACGCCTGCTGACGTCAAAGAGTACCCCAATTCCTATGTTTTCATCGTCGACATGCCGGGAATCGCCGCCGGAGAAATTAAGGTGCAGCTTGAGGACGATAACGTTCTGGTGGTGAGTGGGGAGCGGAAGAGGGAGAAAGAGGAGGGAGTGAAGTTTCTGAGAATGGAGAGGCAGCTGGGGAAGATTATGAGTGATGTGTCCTCATCAAATTCATTGAAATGCTTGAAGAGGTACACAAATGAATGATTGATTTAAATAGTAAATACCTAAATGAGTTCCTGAGAAATCCTTTTCTTTGATGGAATGGAATGATGATGATGAATAAGACCTGCACGGAAAACCGAGCCGGAGGAGTGTCCGGCGACGGACCTCCGACGCTCAAGTCAGCTGGCTTGTTGATGAAGAAAAGTGTATTGAGTGAGTAAGAGTTGTGATTGAATTGACTTACCTTTGCAAAAATGAATGGGGCTCCTTATATACATTACCATGGAAGGGCATACCTGTCATTTCTCACCCTAGGGTTTGTTACAATTTATGCCACGTCATCGTACTATTCTGACACACCCTGATTATTCCGTGTAGTGCGCCCATTTACTCAGAGATATTCTGACACAAGAAGATTTCGTACCTCCTCTCCTAATCAAGATAAAGAGGTCTTCCTCTAAACCAGGACCTGCTTTCGGGACTTCACTTCAGGTCCTGGTCTGAGGTCAGATCCCAAGAATGGTACCCTTGAGAAATCGTCAGGTCAGATCCTGATCGGATCTTCTCATGCTCTAGTATTATCAAGGGTCATCCTGAAGGCTTGGATCACTGTTCATTAGAGACCAAACCCATCACTAGATCTCTCCTCAGATCATCACGTGATATGGTATGATTATGTCATATCATCCACTCCCCCCCAATTTGATACGTTCTTTGGTTAAGAACGGATCAGAATTGGTTCTCATTTTCCCGCTTTTCATAATTTTCGAAAAATTCCCTATCAATCTCCACCTTCCTTTTATTGGCGTCGTTTCATATCCTATCATCTCAGCCTTCCACGTGTCTCGCTGGGGAAGGTTGGCCGCTTCACCTTCCTCGGTATATAAAAGAAATGAAATTAGGATTCATTCTCCACCTTTCAATTTTTGTGACAAAAGAATTCCGGCTAAAAGTCTTCTTTTAAAATTCTCTCTCTAGAACTCCGGCCAAGTCCTCTTTTTCCGGCGACATACCTCGTTCCTCCGGCGTCGATCTTTTATTCCAGGTATTAATCCTTTTCTCGTCCATCCTCTCTTCTCTCTTTTTTATTCATGTCAGACTTTACTCCCTCTACCTCTACTGAAGGGGAGAGGATTCATTCTAACTCTTCTAGCCATAGAAGTAGGAGTTTAACCCCTGACGAGCTCTTCCAATCGGGTCATACCGATATTCTTTCCGATAGATATCCTAGGTCACAACTAGGTCCTGCCCCAGGTTCTTCCTCTTCCGGGAACAGACCTTCGCCATCTCCTCTCCCTTTAACCTTGGCGTCTATACCTTCCTCCTCTTCATCTCTTACTTTGATATCAAGACGTCCTCGTAAACTTGCCACTCCAGAAGATATCTCCAGTGATCTATGGGAGAAGGTCGCTCCTAACTCCACCCTCTCTTCGGCTGAGTTAAAGGTCCTTAAGAGGAAATGTCATAATACTCCCAATTTTCTTTTTGACTTATCCCTTCCAGAAGAGAGGCCTAATTTCTTCTGTAGTCCCTCTCTTCCTTTTTTCCGAGCTCATATTGATGCCGGAGTTAGGTTCCCGATCTGCCCTTACTTGGCTGAAGTTTGTCGTCTTTTTAATATCTCCCTAGCCCAAGTTAATCCTTCTTCGGTTAGGACCTGCTTGTCTTTTTACATTCTTTTGAAGCACTATGGTGGCCATCCTACCTCAGAGATGTTCGTATCTTGTCATGAAGTGAAGTTAAAAGAGGGCTTCTTTTATTTTAGTTCTTGTGTTAATGGCCATCCGAACTTTATCAAGAAGCCTCCCAGTCTCGAATCGGGGTGGAAACGCAAATATTTTTGGGTCACTCCCAAAGATGGGAAATGGCCTTTCCCCACTCCTGAATGGCAGTATACTAACCCTTTTTATCCTTCCATTACTGACTTCGTAATCTCTAAAGAGGACCTAGCTATCATGACTTCTTTAGAAAAACATGTGAACTTACATGGTCTCTTTAAGATAGCTCATCTCGTTCGGGATCCAGGGGTTCTCATTAATTTTGGTCTAGACAGTTCTGGAGCGGAATTATCCCCCAGAACCGGTATGCTCATCCTCCTTTTGATTATTTCTATTTATTTTTCTCACTTTACTGATTTTCTTACTTCACTTCTCATGGATATCTCTTATTTCAGAGATGGACTTCCTCTTCAATTACGTGAAGTTGGATGGATCTGATGATGAGGTCACAATCACCGGGGATACCGCTGCTGTTTCAGAGCCCACAGCGAATCCTTCTGGGCTAGTGACTCTTGCCACTCTTGTGAATTCTGCTCCTCCTGCTCCTCCTACGGTTTCTGCTTCCAGATCTTATCTTCCTCCTTTAGCCGTACCTTCGGATAAAGGGAAGCGCACGACAGCCTCTGATATCGATACAGGTCCTGCCAAGAGGACCAAGACTCGGAGAACCAGAGACCTTTTCACTGTAGAGCTCCCTGAGGCTGTTCATGAACTCAAGGGCTCGTCCAGTAGTTCTTTTGTTAAGTCTATCCCGACCACTGATGATAGGTTTCACTATCGAGAGCACTCTATTTCTCAACTTTGGAAGGTCCATTCCGAATCTGTTACTCAGGTAATTTCCTTTCAGGATCTGTTCTCTTGATTTTTCTTTGTAAATGTTTCTTTTTCTCTGATATCACCACTTTCCCTTCAGCTTTTATCTGTCCAAGGGCTATTGATGAATAGAACAGAAGGTTCTGAAGATCTCGAGCGTATTCAATCGGAACTAGTTGAGAAAGATAAGCAAGTTCAACAGGCTGCCTCTGATCTGAGCCTACTCACCGTTGAAAACGCTGATCTTAAAAAGCAGGTATCAACCACTCTGGAGCAGATGGAAAGATCGCAGACTGAGCTGCAGACTCGTCATCAGGAGGAGATCTCATCTCTTAAGGCTCAGCATGCACAAGAAATCAGAGAAGCCCATGATCAGGGATTAAGAAATGGTGTGGGAGTTTGCCGTCAAAGGTTGCTGACGACCTCTATGGGACAAGAATTTTTGAAAGATCTCCACTTAGGTTTGATTGAGGCTTACCAACAAAGTATTCAATACGTCCAAGATATGAATCCTCACATAGGTCATTTTGTTAATCATGGAGTCAAGTGTACTTTATCACAGGCTCGTGCTCAGGGCCTCACCCCTTCTATTGACAAAAAAGAGATCATCAAGTCCTTGAAGCCTTCTCCTTTTTTCAAAGGAGACATTACTGTGAGCCCTAGCTATGAATGGTGGATGCCTGTGATTCAAAAGGCTGCTTTAAAGTTAGCTTTTGAGAAGGATCTTGATGCTGATGTTCCTGCTGCCCCTTCTTTGGCTTATGATGTATTTCCATCTCGTCAGATCTCCGTGACCCATGATGAATCGTTGCCCAATCTTCCTCCTTTGGAGGGATCTGACACTCCAGATCTTGGATTAACTACCCCCGATCCGAATCCAGCCTCCACACCTGCCTCTGGAGTTGAATCAACTGCTAACATTTCTTAATAGTTCGCTTTTATTTTGAGCGCATGTGCTCTTGTACTGAATTCTTATCTTTTTGCTTTTTGATCATCAACTTCTTATGGGATAACCATTTGTCTTTGCTTATATACTACTCTGATCTTTTTAATGTAACTTGCTCTTACTTATGTTCACTTCATTCTTGATCCCAGATCCTGATCGGGGATCTCATTCCCTTAAAATTTGAAAAATTTTCTAAGTAAAAAATGTTCACTTCATTCTGATCCCAGATCTTGGGACCAGATCCTGATCGGGGATCTCATTCCCTTAAAATTTGAAAAATTTTCTAAGTAAAAAATGTTCACTTCATTCTGATCCCAGATCTTGGGACCAGATCCTGATCGGGGATCTCATTCCCCTTAAAATTTGAAAATTTTTCTAAGTAAAAAATATTCACTTCATTCTGATCCCAGATCTTGGGACCAGATCCTGATCGGGGATCTCATTCTCTTAAAATCTGAAAAATTTTCTAAGTAAAAAATGTTCACTTCATTCTGATCCCAGATCTTGGGACCAGATCCTGATCGGGGATCTCATTCCCCTTAAAATTTGAAAATTTTTCTAAGTAAAAAATATTCACTTCATTCTGATCCCAGATCTTGGGACCAGATCCTGATCGGGGATCTCATTCCCCTTAAAATTTGAAAATTTTTCTAAGTAAAAAATATTCACTTCATTCTGATCCCAGATCTTGGGACCAGATCCTGATCGGGGATCTCATTCCCTTAAAATTTGAAAAATTTTCTAAGTAAAAAATATTCACTTCATTCTGATCCCAGATCTTGGGACCAGATCCTGATCGGGGATCTCATTCCCCTTAAAATTTGAAAAAATTTCTAAGTAAAAATATTCACTTCATTCTGATCCCAGATCTTGGGACCAGATCCTGATCGGGGATCTCATTCCCCTTAAAATTTGAAAATTTTTCTAAGTAAAAAATATTCACTTCATTCTGATCCCAAATCTTGGGACCAGATCCTGATCGGGGATCTCATTCCCTTAAAATTTGAAAATTTTTCTAAGTAAAAAATATTCACTTCATTCTGATCCCAGATCTTGGGACCAGATCCTGATCGGGGATCTCATTCCCCCTAAAATTTGAATATTTTTCTAAGTAAGAAATGTTCACTTCATTCTGATCCCAGATCTTGGGACCAGATCCTGATCGGGGATCTCATTCCCCTTAAAATTTGAAAATTTTTCTAAGTAAAAAAAATGTTCACTTCATTCTGATCCCAGATCTTGGGACCAGATCCTGATCGGGGATCTCATTCCCTTAAAATTTGAAAATTTTTCTAAGTAAAAAATATTCACTTCATTCTGATCCCAAATCTTGGGACCAGATCCTGATCGGGGATCTCATTCCCCTTAAAAATTTGGGAAATGTGAGCAGATCTTGCCCTCCCAAGTTCTGATTTTATACTCTTCACTGAGTTATTTATACTCCTCGGGGAGTTGTTTATACTCTGAAGCGAGCAGATCTTGCTCTTACAGAGTCTGATTTTATACTCTTCACTGAGTTATTTATACTCCTCGGGGAGTTATTTATACTCCGAAGCGAGCAGATCTTGCTCTTACAGAGTCTGATTTTATACTCTTCACTGAGTCATTTATATTCCTCGGGGAGTTTTATCATTCTATTATTGCCATAAGAATAGGATAAAGAGAAACTGCTCTCCCCAGTTCTCTGTTTCATTGAAAGTCTTTCGAAATACAAGCTATTACAGCAGTTCTAGGAATTTAAATACGACATGCATAATTAAAAGGAAAATTCAAGATCCAGGTCTCGCCTGGTCTTTTAACAATAGTACTTCTTCAATTTGCTTACATTCCAGGGGCGTGCAACTTCTTTCCCATCTTCTCTCATTAGCTTGTATGCTCCTCCTTTGAGTACCTCACTCACAATAAATGGTCCTTCCCAGTTCGGCTCTAGCTTCTTCACTGGCTTCAGTGCATCAACTCTTCTGAGTACCATATCTCCTTTGTAAAATTTTCGAGCTTTCACTCGCTTATTATATCCTGCACGGATTTGACTCTTGTAGACTTCAGCTTTGAGACGTGCTATCTCCCTTTCTTCTTCCACCAAATCCAGATTTTCTTTCATTAGAGAGGAGTTCTGAGCCTCCTCATAAAACATGACTCGGTGAGATTCAGATCCGATCTCTACTGGGATCACTGCTGCTGATCCGTAGACCAGGTTGAAAGGTGTCTCTCCAGTGGCTGTTTTGGGACTGGTCCTGTAAGACCAGAGGACAGAATCCAGTTCTTCTGGCCAGCTCCCCTTCTTTTTCTCCAGTCTAGCCTTGATCCCTTCAATTATGGTTCTGTTGGTTACCTCCACTTGGCCATTGGCCTGAGGGTGAGCCACTGATGTGAACCTTTGCTTGATTTTTATTTTTTCACACCAGTTCTTGATAGCTTTTCCACTGAATTGGGTTCCATTGTCAGAGACAAGAATTCTAGGAACTCCGAATCGACAACAGATATTCTTCCATAGGAACCTCTGGATACTATTCTCATCAATCGTGGCCACTGCCTCAGCTTCCACCAACTTACTGAAATAATCCACAGCCACGATCAAGAAGGACCTCTTCCCCGATGCTTCAGGGAGTTTTCCCACAATGTCAATCCCCCATTTATCAAAAGGGCATGGGGAATACATGACTCCCATCTCTTCTCCTGGAACATGGATGAGGGGTCCATGCTTCTGGCATTTCTCACATCTTCGTACCAGGTCCTTAGCGTCTCTGAGCATCTTTGGCCAATAATATCCAGCTCTTAAAATTCTTCTAGCCACATCTCGGAACCCTGTGTGACTCCCCCCACATCCTTCGTGGATTTCTCGGATAACATAATTTCCCTCTTCATCACTTATGCACTTCAGATATGGCTGTGAAAATGATCTTTTGTAGAGATCCTCTCCTATCATGCAATATCTTGCGAATATTGCTCTTTTGGGACTTCCAGGTCGATCGAGTCTCTGTCCTGTTTTTAAGTAATGAATAATTGGAGTTCTCCAATCTTCATTCTCTGTCTCTTCCTCCACCGGGAACACTTCCAAATCTATCATTCTGCTTTCTGCTGCCAAGAGAGTGATCTGACCTCTAGCTCCTTCTTCCACTGAACTAGCCAATTTTGCCAAGTAATCAGCCTTAACATTCTTTGCTCTCGGTATCTGCTCCAACGAGAACTCTTCAAATCTCGATCTGATACTCTCCACCATTCTAGCATATTTAATCATCTTCTCGTCTTTCTTTTCATAGGATCCAGCCACTTGTTGGGCTACCAACTGGGAGTCTGAAAAGATCTTTACTTTTTGGGCCCCCAAATCTGCTAGCATTTTCATTCCTCTCACCAGGGCCTCATATTCTGATTCATTATTCGAGGCCTTGAAGTCAAATTTGATAGCAAATTGTAGCTCTTCACCTACTGGAGTAATGATGACTACTCCAGCTCCGCTTCCCATCATGGTGGAAGATCCATCCACATAAGCTGCCCACTCTTCCAGCTTGGTGGTCCTCGTAGTTTCTTGAATGAAGTCTGCCAGAGCCTGGGCTTTAATGGCAGTTCTTGGTTCGAACTCCACATCATATTCACTTATTTCCACTGCCCACTTTACCATGCGACCTGACAGATCAGGTCTCCCCATGGTCTGCCTTAAGGGCAAATTTGTTCTTACCATTACTTTGTGAGCCAAAAAGTATGGCCTCAGCCTCCTAGCTGCTACCATTACTGCTAATGCTGACTTTTCCATCTCTGAATATCTCTCCTCTGGCCCCTGGAGCATCTTACTTACATAATAAATTGGCCTTTGGTGACCCCCCTCTTCTCTTAAGAGAACTGAACTTAGAGAATGTTCTCCTACAGAGAAGTACAAGAACAGAATCTCTCCAGGAACTGGCTTAGTGAGCAGTGGCAAGGCTGAGAGGTGATCTTTTAATTCCTGGAAAGCCTTTCTACACTCTCCACTCCACTCGAAGTTAGACCCCTTTCTCAAGATTTTGAAGAAGGGTAGACTCCTTTCTGCAGATCGAGAAATGAAGCGGCTAAGTGCTGCTATGCGACCATTCAACCTTTGGATTTCTCTTATGTTTCTGGGCTCTTGCATTTCTAGGACAGCCTTCACCTTCTCCTTGTTTACTTCAATTCCTCTTGGTGTGACCATATACCCCAAGAACTTCCCTGACTGAACTCCAAAGGCACACTTCGAAGGATTGAGTTTCATTCCACTGGTCCTAATTACCTTGAAAGTTTCCTCCAAATCTTTCACATGATCCTTTTCTTTTATGCTCTTCACGAGCATATCGTCCACATATACTTCCACATTCCTTCCGATCTGATCTTTAAAGATTAAATCCACCATCCTCTGGTACGTAGCCCCTGCATTTTTCAGTCCAAAGGGCATATCTACATACCCATATGTTCCACAGCATACCACGAAGCATGTTTTAGCCACATCTCTTGGATCCATCTTGATCTGATGATACTCCTGATAGGCATCCATCATCGAAAGCAGTTCGCACCCCGACGTTGAATCCACTAGTTGATCTATCCTGGGAAGTGGATAATGATCTTTTGGACAGGCTTTGTTAAGATCTCTAAAATCTATACACATTCTCCACTTTCCAGAGCCCTTGGACACCATCACAGCATTAGACAACCACTCTGGGAACTGGATCTCCTCAATATGCTTAGCTATCAGTAATTTATCCACTTCCTCAATGATGATCTTATCTTTCTCCGGACCAAACCTTCTCAATTTCTGTTTTACATGCTTCATTTCCGGATTCACATTTAGGCTGTGCAAAGCCAGAGCAGGGTTTATGCCGGTAAGATCTGCTGAGTGGAATGCAAAGATGTCTGAGTTATCTCTGAGACACTGTATCAAACGCTGAGCCACCTCGTGGCTCATTTGTGTTCTGACCCTTGTTGCGCACCCAATCTTATGAGGTAATAGCTCCACTACCATAGTCTCCTCCTCGGGTCTGATCTGCAAATTTGGGTCCTCTTCCATCCTTTCCTCCGATTTCATCCTCTTGCCCACAGGATCATCTCCTCTGCTCTGGTCCCCTTTGAATAATTTATCAGCCTTATTTATAGTGTCCACATAACACCTCCGAGCACTGATCTGATCTCCTGTCACCTTCCCCACTTCGTCTCCAACAGGGAACTTGATTTTCATATGGAAAGTAGATACAATTGCTTGTAATGAGTTCAGAGCCGGTCTTCCCAGGATCACATTATAGGAAGATGGGGCATCCACAATTAGGAAGTCGACCATCCTCACCTTCTGCACTGGATATTCTCCTATTCTGAGTTGTAAAGTGACCTGCCCCCAGGGCTGGATAGCTCCTCCAGTGAACCCGTACAAGGCTGTCTTCACAGGTAGCACTTTCACGTTCACGTCCATCTTATCGAAACATTCCTTCATCATGATATCACAAGAACTTCCTGTATCAATAAAGATACGTGAAACATCATATCCTCCGATCTCTGCAGTGACGACTAGAGCGTCATTATGGGGTTGCACCACCATCCCCATATCTGAAGGACCAAAATGAATACTAGGTGTTCCACTGAGGTCTACCACACTTTGCACTTCAGATCTCCAAGCCCCCACCTCTCTCACAAAAGCTTTTCGAGCTCGGTGTGAATCTCCATCGGTTGGTCCTCCAGTGATCATGGCGATATTCCCCTTTTTTGGCGGAGGAGCTCCTCCTTTCTGAGGCTGCTCCATCTGGGCCTTTCCTTTCCCCTTGTCCTCTCTTCTGGCATAATGCTTATCTCTCTCTGCCTTCACATATTCCGCTAGCTGCCCCTCTCTTATCAATCTTTCAATAGCATCTCGAAGATGACGACATTGATCTGTATCGTGACCATACTCGTTATGATACTTACAAAATTTATCAGATCTGGGATTCTTAGGTCCATCTTTTGAGGAATAAGGGAACCTGAATCCAGGTCGGTTCTGCACCACTTCCAAGAGTTCAGATGGTTGTTTCGTTAGAGGCGTGTGATTTCGAAAATGCCTTGTCTCCACTCGAGGTCCATTTTCCTCATACTTCCTCTTTCTATCCCCTGAACTCTCCTTCTTGTGAACAGGGTTCAGGTCTTCTGTTCTTTTCGTGCTCCGAATTTCTTCTAAGTTAATATATTTTTCAGCCCTAGCCAGGAGCTCATCAAAGGTCAGTGGAGGTCTCTTAGCCAGAGATTTGAAGAGATCTCCATCCGCTAATCCCTGCGTTAGGGCGTTGATCTTCACTTCCCCATTCGCGTTTAGCACTTCCAGGGCGGCTTTATTGAATCTCCCCAAGTAGGCTCTCAAGCTTTCCCCTGTCTTTTGTTTCAAACTCATCAGAGACAAGGACGTTTTGAGTTGTCTTCTAGCACTAGCAAACTGGTGCATGAACATAGAACTCATTTCCGCGAACGAGCTAATGGAGTTAGGGGGCAATTGCGCGAACCACTGTTGTGCCGCTTTAGTCAAGGTCGTCAGGAACACGCGACACTTGACCCCGTCAGTGTACTGATGGAGTAGGGCTCCATTCTGAAATCGAAGGAGGTGCTCTTGGGGATCAGAAGTCCCATCATATTCATATGAAAGTGCTTTGAAATTCTTTGGGAGGGGATCCATCAAGATTTCAGTGGAGAATGGTGAACCCCCGACTTTACTTCCTGATCCCGAATTCTTCCCGTACAGCTCCTTCATTTCCTTCATTTCTTTCCTTAATGCGATGATCTCCGTATTGACACTATCTCGAGTGGAAGATTGCACGTACTCTTCCCCCGAACTATCCTCCTCTTCATTAATCTCTCGGAGTGCGGACTTTCCTCTCTTCTTACGACCATTTCCCTCAGTTACTATTTGGGTTGATCCTTCCAGTATTGGGTTCTTTTCCGGAATAACTTGCTCGGGCACGTTCGGAATCGGTGGGGTGACGGGAGTGCCTTGGGCGGAGACTCCTCTCCTTTGCAGCGCATGGTCGACTGCTGCTGCAATCAAATCCCTTAGGCCTTCTAAGGGAAGAGTGACCATGGATCCCAGAGGGGGAGATGGATTCGGCACGTCCCCTCTCTGGTCCCTAGGAATATCTTCGTTTCTGGCATCGCTGGGTGGGTCAGTGGCCACCCTATCGAAAGCTTCGCTCAAATTCTTGTGTATCTGATTCTCCATCACTAAATGAGTTGAAACCACAAGAAACACAAAATTTAGTCCTCCCACTCACATAATCAAAACAGATCCTATGAATGATTTTTTTTTTTTTTTTTTAGAACACTTGCATGGATGAAAAAACCTCACGCCTCAGTCAGATTTTCCCACAGACGGCGCCATTTGATGTGTCCTCATCAAATTCATTGAAATGCTTGAAGAGGTACACAAATGAATGATTGATTTAAATAGTAAATACCTAAATGAGTTCCTGAGAAATCCTTTGCTTTGATGGAATGGAATGATGATGATGAATAAGACCTGCACGGAAAACCGAGCCGGAGGAGTGTCCGGCGACGGACCTCCGACGCTCAAGTCAGCTGGCTTGTTGATGAAGAAAAGTGTATTGAGTGAGTAAGAGTTGTGATTGAATTGACTTACCTTTGCAAAAATGAATGGGGCTCCTTATATACATTACCATGGAAGGGCATACCTATCATTTCTCACCCTAGGGTTTGTTACAATTTATGCCACGTCATCGTACTATTCTGACACACCCTGATTATTCCGTGTAGTGCGCCCATTTACTCAGAGATATTCTGACACAAGAAGATTTCGTACCTCCTCTCCTAATCAAGATAAAGAGGTCTTCCTCTAAACCAGGACCTGCTTTCGGGACTTCACTTCAGGTCCTGGTCTGAGGTCAGATCCCAAGAATGGTACCCTTGAGAAATCGTCAGGTCAGATCCTGATCGGATCTTCTCATGCTCTAGTATTATCAAGGGTCATCCTGAAGGCTTGGATCACTGTTCATTAGAGACCAAACCCATCACTAGATCTCTCCTCAGATCATCACGTGATATGGTATGATTATGTCATATCAATGAGGAAATTCCCGTTGCCGGAGAATGCGAACACCGATGCTATATCCGCCGTGTGCCGCGACGGTGTGCTGGTTGTGACGTTGGAGAAGCTGCCGCCGCCGGAGCCGAAGAGGCCCAAGAATATTGAGGTGAAGATTGGTAATTAGTAAAGCCATTTATAGAGAGTGTATTTTAAATTTATACGATAAAATTTCTGTTTTTTTCTTTTTCTCTTTTGTGTGCGCGCTAAAATGTTGTACTAATAATTATAATTAATAAAGACCTTTTGTTTTATCAATTTAAATATAGTGTATATCCACTACAGTATTTAATTCAATTAAAAAAAATCAACTCGATACTACTATAAGCATTTTTTTAAAGCTTAGTATAGTACACCCTATTTTAATTTGCTTCTGCCCTTGTATAGTTCATTTGGTAATTTTGTCGAACACTTGTCAAGCAAACTCTCTGTTCTTCATAATCAAAGATTAGCCACGTGTAATCTTCTTATTAATAGCTGGAGCAGTTACCAGGTTTAACTGCAAGTTTATTTATCTATATATACCCCAAAAATGGATGTCATATTTCCCACAAAAATTTATGGCTACGTTCAGAATCACCCCAACTACTACGTTTACACCTTAGTCTTGTTGGGAGTATTCGACGGCCGCAGAATTACTGAAGTGCTGATCGACGGCAACAATCTGGTGGTGATTGTGGAGCTCCAGGAGAAGTGTTCGTCGCGGTTTCTGTTGCCGGAGGATGCTAACACCGATACAATTTCCGCCAAGTTCCGCCCCCAAAAACTGTTCGTCAAGGTGCACAAGAAGATGCCGGCGGCGATTACTCCTGGTAAATGAGTTTCTGTTTTCAGTTTGTTTGAAATTTGTGATTCAATTTCGCATTTACTCTTCGTAAATTTGAGTTTGTTTGACATTTGTGATTCAATTTCGCATTTACTCCCGGTAAATTTGAGTTTGTTTGATATTTGTGATTCAATTTCCCGTTTACTCCTGGTAAATTTGAGTTTCTGTTTGATATTTGTGATTCAATTTCGCGTTTCCAATATTACAAGAAGGAAATGAAGAGGTACTTATCGTGGACCGCGACATGGTGGTGCCAGTCGTGCCCCGGACGAGGTTTGAGGTGCGTTGTCGATTGCCCGACGACCATATTTCTTCCATCGAGGTCCGCGACCGAATTTTGTATGTCACCGTGCGGAAGATCCCTCCGGAGAGGATAAGGGACAAGGTTCTTAAGCAGGCTAAAGGTAAGTAGTTTGTTAATGTGTTAATTTAATAGTTTCAAGAAAGTAAATATGTATTAATTTAGTTCAATTTTTAGTAATTTTTTCTATTTTGATGCTAAATTTTTTTAATTGACTTATATCCCTTTCTATATTCATCATTTTTTTTGGGAACCTTACCTTTCAATACAAGTTGGCTTCCTGTTTACTAGAGTATATTGTATCGGTTTTAGTGTTTTACTATATTTGCAGCGCTGGTAAACATGGCAATGTGTGGAGTTATGTTCGTCGAACTTCATACTGTTTTCCGTTACGTCTCCAACCAATTGGAATGAAGAATCAATGATTTTTTCTGTATTTCCCTTTACTTTTTTCGTAAGCAGAAACTTTGTTGAATTAGTTTCTATGCTGTGGATTTGTGCGCAATGGTTATTTTCATAGACAATCTGCACTACTCAATTCAAAATATATGGAGTCTGTTTCATGATTGTTTAACTTTTCCAATTAACTAATACAGAATATTAAGAATCCACTAATCCGAGTTAATCCCAACTCTCTCAAATCAGTTATTTGTTAGGGATTATAAAAAAAAAAAAAAATCTATATAATAAAATTTAATATAATATTTATAGATTATATATATATATATATATAACTTTATTTGAAAGAAATGAAAGAATGATTTAAAAAGTAAAAAAAAATTAAAAAGAAGAGGGAGAACTTAGATTTTAAAAAAAAAAAAATTAGAAAAGAAAGATTTAAAATTTAAAATTAGTATCATAATAATAATAATAATAAAAAAACAGATTAGCCACGTGTAATCCTCTTATTTAGCGGAATAAGTTTCCAGGTTTATATAACTGCAAGTTTATTTATCTATATAAACCCTGAAAATCGATGGAAGAAGTTATAGTATTTCCCCAAAAATGGTAAATTTGAGTTCGTGTTTTCAGTTTGTTTGAAATTTGTGATTCAATTTCGCGTTTACTCCTGGTAAATTTGAGTTTGTGTTTTCAGTTTGTTTGATATTTGTGATTCAATTTTTGCATTTACTCCTGGTAAAAACAGTCATGGTAAGTTTTGATGGAGAACATAGATGAATTTCCGTGGACATGAGATGAAATTTTGAGTAATTGGGAAATTATTTAAATGGATTTAATGGAATTGATTCGAAATTCAAACTCAATAGATCAACAACTCATGATTAATTAACATCCATTCGTGTTGTTATCATATGGACACGGTAATGACACAATTTTTTTTTTTTTAAATTTATTTATTTTCATATTGTGTCATGTCAACATTTGTGTCATATTGATATATGTTACCTTCGGGCCGTAGACAATCGGGCCCGGGCCGATTATATCCTACACCTCTCCGGTCAATCAAATGAAGAACTCAAACTCTGATTTTTCTTTACTTTGTGTAACCTGAAACTTTGTTAGAATCAGTTTCAATCTGACTAAGCAGTGGATCTTGAACTCCAGTTGTGTTTTTTTTGCTCGTATGTGGAATTAATCGATTGTTATTTTCGTGGAGAATTTGTGCATGTTGTGCTATAAATTAATTAACATACATTGGAAATTTTATATAATTAGATATAAATAAATTCGGATGCAACTTAATTTTTATGTTTATTATGATGCCCTCAAGAAAAGTAAAAGAAAACTTCACTAATGAAGCAATTACATATACATCGGAATTTTTATATAATTAGATATAAATAAATTCGGATGCAACTTAATTTTTATGTTTATTATGATGCCCTCAAGAAAAGTAAAAGAAAACTTCACTAATGAAGCAATTACAAAGTTATCGAGTAGGCTATCTGATGCAACGTGGGAAATTACAAAAAAAAAAAAAAACCCAAAACAATTAAAAGTTGCAAAACAAAGCCGTGAGTTTGACCCGTAGCATCGAACGCCATCATTGCAACGCTGCTCGTGCCACATCACTATCCACAATAATCGAAGACTCTACCCAACAAAAAGAGCTCGGAAAAAAACGAAATGTCTTTGCAAGAGTATGTATTACTCCCTCCATCCATGAAAAGTAGGGACATGGGGATGGGGCACAAGTTTTAAGAAAATGGTAGATAAAGTAGATAAAGCATGAAAAGTAGGGACATGGGGATGGGGCACAAGTTTTAAGAAAATGGTAGATAAAGTAGATAAAGTAAGGGTATTATAGGGTATTGTGGGGTCCATTGTGAATAAAGTGATTGTTTAGGAATAAAGTTGATGGCAAATTGAGTAATTAAGTGATAGTTGAAGGGTGATAGTTTTCATAAAGTGCATGGGACTACATTTGGTGGACAAAGAATATGTGTCAAATGGGACTACTTTTCGTGGACGGAGGGAGTACTATATTAGTATCACAGCCGGACAAAACCAATAAATAATGTAGGACTCAACCTTAGAATTCTTTTGCAAGCTGCCACAAAGTCCCCGAATGTGGCCTTTATTGCGTCAACCACTATCTTCACATCCATACCCACAATTACATTTTTGGATTCATACCGTTGGTAAGTTGGTTTGATATAGTTAGTGGACCATGGTTGGTAGAATGAATATATGGTGAATGATTGGTAAATAGATATATTAGTTTGAGAAGGAACACATGAGAGTTATATATAGCAAAAACATAGAAAAAACAAAATTGACAATATTTTTACTAACTAAGCAAGAAAACAATGCACACGCAAAATACTAGTATAAAAAACAAAAAGTGTCAAGCTGCTATAAGTTGTTGTATGATCTTATTTGCCATTCCATCGGATTCGTGAAAAAAGTGACCAACATCTGATATCTCATGGTACTGAACCCAGGGCAGCTTCTGAGCAATGTAACGCTGTAGGGAAATGGGGACAAGACAGTCATTGTGGTCTCCGTGCCATAAGTGCACGGAGCCTTCACCTTTGGTGAAGGGATTCTTGAGATCCATGGGATCGAATTCTGGTGTCCCGAACGCGATATTCAAATCACGATGAATCGACTCATACTCCCCTTGTTGTGTTATATTTCTGCGATAATTCTTCACTCTCACATTATGATACTTGAAAAGGATTTCTATGTCCGGTCTAGAAAGAATAGTTGGATTTGCAGGATCAATAACATTTGAACTAGTTGAACTAGGGAACAATGGTTGTGTGTTCCAAAAGTAAGTAAGACATGGCATATAGTGAGCTACACCAACAGCTCGCTGGTCGCAGACCAACTGTTGCTTATACGCTCGTCGCGACAAGTTTGAAGGAAAACCAGGCCACCAATAGTTCACAACGGGTGCTAATAGAGCAGCACCTGCTAACCTACAATACAATATTTAATACAATATTGGATTTATTACACGTTTAAAAATGACAACAACTCAAACCTCAATACAATATTTAATATTAAATATTGGATTTATTACACTACTTTAGTTTAAAAATGACAACATCACTCAAACCTGTGAGGAATATACTTGAGGCATGCCCAAGCAAGGTGTCCACCCATGGAATGTCCAATAACATAAAACTTGTCTCCTAACCCCAATTGATCAGCAAGCTCCTCAACGTCGAAAGCGAAGCTCTTAGCTGTTCGGTTAGGGTGAGGATCGCTTTCGCCATAACCAGGTCTATCGAACGAAACAATGTATATGCCTTCACTTTCAACCATATTTGGAGAGAGGTTTCTAGTTATTGAAACAACATCAAGTCTACAAGAATAGAAGCCATGGATAAACACAATTTTGTGCTTTGCTAAATCCTTTGGGACACCAAATTCTTCATAAGCCAAGTTCCTCCCATCCTTGAGTTGTATCCTTGATGATGTAATTGGACATATTTTGGGAGGAGGGGGCTTTATTTGAGTTTGATAAAACCAAATTGTGTACCCCACCGCACTCCCCAACAATATCTGCTTCAACATCCCCATAACTCTGCAACATTAATATATTAATATAAATCTCAAAAATTCACATTAAACAATTATCATTCAAAAAAGGTAAAAATAAACCTGCTGAAAACACACACAAGATTTGTGAGCCCTGCTGCTGATTTTTTTTTTTTTTTTTAATGAGAGAATGGATTGGTATATATAGAGTGTAACAAGCGATTTATACTACTAGTTTGTTACACGTGGAGAAGGAATATTTGTATACACTTGAGATAAAAGTGGGCGCATTCAAATTCAAATATATAACTAAATTAATCATTATCTTTAAATATATTTTCCAAGATATGGTTGTTATATTTAATATATTTTAAAACAATCTGAGTTTGTTCATGGAAATTTTTAGAACATCTTAACATTGTTTGCTTAAAATTTTCGAACAATTTTTTTTTTGGACAATGTTAATTTGTCCGAAAAAAAAATTCCCGAAATACATGTCATACGCAAAAAAAAAAAAAATCCCCAAATATATGTATTTAAGAGTTTTTTTTTAATTGAAGGATGGTGGTTGTTTTGATGAAGATGGTGATGGTGGGGATGATTCTAGCTTGAAATGGAATGGGTGGGTGTACTCATCTTCGTTTTTTTAAAATTTCATAAGAGGGGTATATGTGACATTTCACATTCCATCTAGAATGAAAAAAATGCATGTGGATGTACTCAATAGATCTGTGTGTGCGTATAACTGACTTGGTTCATATTTTTGCACTTTTTACAACTATACGATCCCCACAAGCGTATGGGTTCGTTAGTAGTATGATAAGTATACCAAGTAGATTTTTGTTACAAGGATTTAATTGAGTGAGAATGAGTTTCTAAAGTTACAAATAATCATGCTATTGTAGCAACTAAATGTTGTTGTTTTTGGGTTTTAAAAGAAGCAATTAACTAAATAAGACTAATAGCCAGAATTACAAGGCAAATGAAGTAGACAAACTAACTAACTTTCTTTTGGAAAGTGCAAGGAAAAGGTATTGCCTCGGGTGTTTCCGTTTTGATAAGTAATTAAGTGAACTAGTGAATCAATTACATGAATTAGCTATGAATTCGGATTTAGCTAAAGGCTATCAATAAGTGTGAAAACCCCCTCGGAAGGCATAGGTAAACAACATGCATTGATTAGCAATTATAGGATTTAACCAAATATCATAAGCTCATAAAATAGTGTTTCATAACCACTTTCACGGTTACTAATGCCTATGAAACGCCCTCTCACCAAACTCCTAAACGACCTCTATTTGTTCGATGTCTAAAGTTGTCGGTCTAGCAATTAACCCTCTCTCGGTTAAGCTAATTACTACTTAACTTCTATTCAATTGACCAAAACTCACACTCACACCCCCAATCATGCTACCCAACTCTTGTTGCAATAAACATAATTGAACATGTTTGTTAATAGGGTTGATCAATCAAATAAATCAAGCAAAACACAACTCAAGAAACATAAATACCCAAATCCTAAGCTAATCATGCAATTAATCCACAATTACACTAAACACCCATCAAAACATCCACACCCAAGGCAATTGGAGATTAGCCCATGGTTCTAGAAGAGAATTATATGGCTACAACAACAAATAACATCAAACTCATAGTAAAATAACAAGAGATTGAAGAAATTAAGAAAATACCAAATTGAATTGCAAAATAGAGTAATATCACCTTGATCATGAGAATTTAGCTACAAACCAATGTAATAGACGATGCCCAATGATAATCGTAGCTTAATTCGAAGTAACAACCACTATTCTATCTAATCTATTGCAATTTTTTGTGATTGTTGAAGCCAAATATTGTTCCTTTCGCAGATGCTAGATGGCTGAGTATCATGAATGTAGTATATTCACCTGCATGTTCTGTCTGGTGGGCAAGATATTCTATAAAAGTACGGAAGCAGAGTTGCTTGCGAGATGCTCCATCCGACTACATCAACAGTAGCATGAATTTTAAATTCTCTATTTTTTCCTATGATAATGTGAACCTGTTTCTGCCAAATGGAATAAGAGAGGAGTGTAGTTTGTCGTGCTTATTAATACTTGTGTGTGGCAATATTAATATTTCTATAGTACTTTTTTTTTCATCTTTTGGTCTGCACAAGCTACAATTTCTGGGAATAATTTATGGACATGTTCTGATCAGCATTTTGCTGATTCCTCCACCTCATCTGAGGTAAATTAGTGCAAATGTTCAATATTGCTGTCAATGGAATTGAAGAATGATTATTAAAAAAAAAATTATAATTATATAATTTTTTTGGGCCATTGTTTGGTGTCTAACAGAGAAGTATGACACTAACAAAAGTGGCAGAGAATTCAATATCACATGTTAAAATATGAATAAACAAGAGATTGAGATATACATTCCGCTTTGTCCACTGCTCTTTGCAAATGTGTATGCTTTGTCGTGTCAAGGCTACTTTCTTTGAAATTATGTAATTATCTAATTGATTTAGTTTTTTTCCAGTTACTAAACTTCTACAGGTGCTAGCTAAAACTTAAAACTCTATGCTTTCAACGTTATAACTAAAAGATTTATTATAATTTTATTGGCAAATGTGGCTTATTGAAAAATAAATTATAGGAAAATTGAGCATAAAATTGTTGAATGGAATTGACATTAGCGAAGAGACAAGTTTATCTTAAAAATAAATTGCAATAAAATAACAGTTATCGATCTTCATCTTCAACAGAAAGAGACTATGCCGCGAAAATTGGAGTTTTGGATGGACTGTCGCTGAGAATAACTTTTAGTTGATGTGGATGAGTATGGGCAAGACATTACCATTGTGTACCCAAATTAAATTAGCTTATAAGAGTAATTGTTTCTCAATGAGATTTTTTTATGATTTACTCGAATTTATATACGCAATTATTTATGTATGTATATATTGAAAAAGAGTCGAATAATGTTAATGCATGAGCCGTGCAGCTTAAATTAAGATTTTTAATCTCTTTTTTAATATTATTTTTTATGAAAGAGATTTGTTGAAAGTTGGGGTGTTTTGTAGTTCCGCATTTTATCTTTGAAAACCTCCTTAGATAGAAAAAAATGATTTTTCTTTTTCTGTGAAAATATTTTTATTAACTGTGTTTTATAGATATTCATTTTTGTGTAGCAACATTTTCTTTCAAAGTGAATTACAAGTATGTTTAAATGCTCACATGGAATAGTTTGTAGTCATGATTGCAATGCACGGGTAAAATACTAGTTGCTTGTAAAAGGAGTAAGTCACTTCTCTAATTCAAGAATGAAAGTATTTATAGTGTTGGGAAAGGCCTTGGGGTGAAATTTGCACTTAAGTCCTTGAAAATTGGACAAAATACACAAAAACCGCCGAAAATAGGGATGACTCGGCCGAGTTGGGGTGTTAGAATTTGGGGACATTTCTTCATGGCTCGGCCGAGCTGGGCAGCTCGGCCGAGTTGCTTCTCGGTTCAGCCTCAGGTGCTTGCTCTAGCTTGGCCGATTCTGAGAACTCGACCGAGTAATCTGCTTTCCCACCTTCTCGAGCTCGGCTGAGTTGCTGCTCGAACACCTCTATGATCGTCCCTCCTCTTCGGCCGATTCTGGGCATTCGGCCGAGGAGTTGTGCATGTCAAAACCTTCCAACTCGGCCGAGTTGGCCAGCTCGGCCGAGCTGCTGTGCGATTCAGTCTCTGGTCATCGGTCGAGCTCGGCCGATTCTGAGCACTCGGCCGAGTTCCACTCCGAACTTGTTCCGTGCATAACTTTTGCTTTCGACCTCCAAACGACTTGATTCTTTTGGCCATTCCACTCCGTTTTCCAAGACGAATCCAATGGTTAACTTCTCTTCTTGATCCAGTGAAGTATGATATATGTTTTGCTTCCAAAATCCATCATTTTTCCTACAGAGTCGACAAAACACTACCTTTCTCTTATTTCGACCAAAACCATGATAATCAACCACTAAATCAATGAAATCAACATTAAATGAGCTTCAAATATGCATCTAAAATTGTGTAAATTCCACCCAAATCAATAACCATGCCCTTAAAAAGGGTCTGACTATTTACACCTCCATTTCAGATGGATGCACCCCCTTAAAATCGGTCTAAGATAGATGCACCCCCTTTAATTATCATAAATGACATTCTCTCATAAAATTCATATTACTACCTACACCTTCCTAAACCCTAATCCTATCTTCATTCTCTCCATTTCCCCCACCAAAAAACACGCACCTACTCCTCCTCGTCCGGCCAGCCGCCGTGCCCCCTCCCCTATCCACCTGATGCCGCCGCCTAACCCTTCTCTTCCACCTCCCAAATCTGGTAAAAATGAGGCAGAAAAGGGGAAAAAAAATCATTCACCTTCCCCACTCCTGTCCGGTGGGATTGGATCCGGCCTTGGTAGGCTTTACAAAAAAACAGTCTGACCTGTTAAATATTTTTTAGGTCCGAGCCAGGCCCATGGTCTATCATTGACTTTTTTTAAGGCTTGACCTGACCTTTATAATAAATAGTTATGGCCCGAAAGCCTTTTAAAGACCCTTTTAAGCTTATTAGTGCATTTTAAAAAAAAATCTGTAACACTTTGTATTTTATCAAATCATAAAAAAAATCCGTAATTATATTGCTTAATGTTTACTAGTTAAAAATTATATATATTAGATACTTTTTTAAGGATGTTTTCTATATTTAAGTACAATCCTATATATATGTATTTATTATAGGGTTTATTTGCTTCAGGTGCTATTTTCACCTCCCATCTTAGATTCCACCTAAAAAAACATTTTATAAATAAGACATCTCTCCACCTATTTCATTTATTCTACTCATTCTCCAAAAACAAACCCTATGTCAATATAGTCCCCTCCCTCCACCCCCAATCAGCTGCCGGCCCACTTTCCCCAACACCGGATTTGTTATTTTGCCGGAATATTGTGCAAGTGAGAGGATGGTCAGATTCTTCGTTGTTTAGTTAGATTTTTCCATTACTTTTTAGTTAGGTTTTGATTTATGATGTACAGTAGTTTATGGTTTGATTTGTTTAGGTTTATAGGTTTATTGTTTGGGTTTAATTATACTCCCTCCGTCCCATATTAATCTTCATATGTAGATGGGCACGCAAATTAAGAAAGTGTAATAATGAGTGAAGTTTTGAGGGGTAATTTTGTAAAACTTTATGTATAAAATAAAGAAATGAGTTGACTTTTGTGTATTTGTGGAGATAAAGTAATGGCATTTGTGTAAAATTGAGGTTATTGTGAGGGTGGAGTTTATAAAGAATTTTCCATTTTAAAGGTGTGAAATTTATTGTGGAACGTCCTGAAAAGGAAAGTGTGAAAGCTATTGTGGGACGTAGGGAGTAGGTTTTTGGGTTTGAGAAGAATGTAAGAGATGAGATATTGTTGAAGAAGACGAAGCAACTGCTCTACCTTTTTCTTTTTCTTTTTTATTCCAATGTTGGTGCAAATTATTTCGTGGTTGATGCAAATATTTTGTCGCTGAAGCAAATTATTTTAGTTGATGCATATTTTATATCTTTGTCGATGCAAATTTATTTATTCGTTTTTTTTTTTTTTTTGAGTTTATTTTGATTATTTGGTTGAATTATGAAATAAAGAAAATAAAAATAATTAATTGTGAATTTGTTGATTTCGTATATTTTTGTTAATTTACTAAAGAAGGAAAAATTAAAATTATTATGAATTTTATTGACTTTGTGAATTTTAAAATCATTTGTTAAAAAGAAATGAATATTGAAATTACAGGTGATTTCGTAAAATTTTTTTTGTTATTATTGTTAAGGTTGGGGCTAATAACACCCCCAAAACACTCTATACACACCCCATAATTTTAAATAAAGAAATAGATAAATATAAAATGACTAAATAACCCTTACATAAATAGGGAGTAAAGTAATTAAAAAAATAATTTGAAAAATTTTGAAAATAAATGTAATTAAACTTTTAAAGTATTTTTTAAAAACCAACTAAATCTTTAAAAAAAAGTAATTTACTCAGTTTTTTTTTTTTTTTTTGAAAAAAATCCGACAAAATATAACAGAAAATAAAAAAAAATCATCAAAAAATAATTAAATAAAAAAATGATTAAAAATATTTAATAAAATGTCAAAAATAATTAAATTGAAAAATCAATAAAAAAAAAAAAAATTGTATTTAATTTTTTAATTAGATATTTATTTATGATCGAGTTAATTTTGCTTTCACTTTTTATTTAGTTTTTTAAAAAATTGAAACGTTAATTGATATTTAAAATATATTTATTTTATAAATTTTATTTGATTTATTTAATATTTTTTAGATTTTATTTAGATTTAATTGATTTTTCCATTCAAATATTTTTTAATATTTAGTTGATTTTTTAAAATATTTTCAAGTTTTATTTAGTTTTTTCGTATTATAGAAAAAAAATTAATTAAATTTTGAAATTTATATATACATTTGAAGATTTATTTAAATTTTATTCAATTTTTAAATTTTTTATTCAATTTGTATTTGTTTTAAAAGATGAAGGGTAAATAAGAAAGAATTGGGGTATGTTTAGTAATAAAATTTGATTTTAAAATTTTAATGTGGTGTGTATAACATTTGAGATTTGTATAACATTTTATGGGTGTTAATAGGAAAAAAATAGACAAGACTTGACAAGACTAGAAAGAATATTACTTTCTACACGGAGAGGAGGACTATATAGCCGGGGCCTTTTCATAAATTTATTAATCATAATTTTCAATACTAGAATTTCAAAGTCCAAAATTTATTTAGGCTAATAAAAAAAAAAAAAAATTGTAGCTACTCGATAACCTTTGTAAACTTAGTTATGTTTGCAGCCTCCAATTTCAATTTCGACAGCAAACTTTTCTTGAGGGCCTTAAATATATTTAAGCTCATAAGTTGCAATATCCGAATTTAGTTTTATATCAAATTTATTGCAACATGCCAACACACGAAAAATTCATTCATTCTTCACATACGATCAAAAAAACACAGTAGAAATCCACAGCTTAGTTGCATTCAACAAAGTTTCAGCTTACGAAAATAAAGAAAAATCAAAATTTGAGTTCTTCATTCATTCGGTCGACCGGAGAATATACGACGTCTGGAAACATTATCAACAACTTAATGAGAAACAGATAGAACAATATGCAAAGTAGATAAATAAATAATCATTGTCACACGAACTCTAAATCAAATCCATTTCATTGAAATTTAACTTTCTTTTTTCAAAAAAAAAAAAAAAAAAAAGAGGACAGAGAGTGCGAAATTTACCATGGCAACCAGAGCAGTAATTAGCAACACTAAGAATAGATTAACAAACTAAAATTAATGCAGTATAGTAAAAACTGTAAACAAACCGAACTTAAATTAATAAAAACTGTAAACAAACCGAAATTAAATTAATTGAAACTGTAAACAAACCTTCAGCAGCAGCCTTGTGTATTTTCCTGGACCTCCAGTAGTTGTTGGTAGTGGACTTAGGGATAACAATTTTTAAAATACCGTTGTATACAACGTAGGAAGTAATATAATTAGATGCGTCCTCCGGTAAACGGCAACGGACCACGCATCTTCTAGATGGAACCATGTACACGGCCAGGTGATCCCTTTCAATACGGGGATCGGGATGCCCGTCTTCTTGGACCGGAAAATCATACATGTAGTCATTTTTGCACTCAATAGGGTCGGCTCTCATCATGACTCTGTATATATATAAACAAACACTGCAACTCAATAATACGATAAATTATTAGTAAAATATACTATTGATTAATTTTGTTAATTAACTATAAATATTTCATTCATGTTACAGTACAATTTAATAGTAGTATTAGCCTATTAATAAATGGTTTTTATCATCTAACTTGATTCTTCACGGATTTAGGAAACGATACACGGAAATTTGTGAATAATTAATAAAAAAACCGGCAAGAAAACAAAAAAATCTTACTTACACGGCAAATCAAATCGGCGTCGCTGCTTCGATCTTCTTCACGGATTTAGGAAACGATACAAGTGCCTGCTGCCTAATATTCAAAAAGAAATTTGTGAATTAATAAGAAAACCGGCAAGAAAACAAAATCTGGGAAAAATGAAGTAAATTAACCTGACGGAGAAAAATGAAGTTAATTAACCGGCAAGAAATTTGGTACAATGATGATGACTATGAGTATATATATAAATGAAGTTAATTAGGATTTGGCAGTTGCACCTCCCTGAAACAAAAACAAAAAAATAGAGATTTTTTACAACTAACCCCCACCTTGGCCAAACATTTGCAACTAACTCCCAAATCCTTCTTAAATTGTCCCTTTTGTCCTTTCCTTCATTTCATTTTTGTATTTGTTTTATTTTAATTAGTGGTGTTTGATTTTTTGATGTTAGAGGATGAAGGAAGCGTATTCCGTTTCAATTTGGAATTTGAATGAATGACGATGCTTTATGAGTCTTTTATCTATTGATTAATTTCGATAGATTTAAGATGAAAGTATTGTAGATCTTACGAATTTGGTTTAACATCTTTGAGTAGTATAATTCAATGGGCATTAGTTAAGGTCTAGAGCCTTATTTTGAAAATATTTTAAATAATTCAATGGGTATTAGTTGCAAGACCCGCCAATTATTCGGTATGAAATATAATATTTATAGATTTTATCTGTTTCAATTTGTGGACGAATGATTTAAATTTTTTTTCTTTTCTTTTTTAATATATATATAAATTTATTTGAAAGAAATGAAAGAATGATTTAAGAAGTAAAAAAAATTTAAAAAGAAGAGGGAGAAGTTAGATTTAAAAAAAAAATCAAATTTTAGAAAAGAAAGATTTAAAATTTGTATCATAATACAGATTAGGCACGTGTAATCCTGTTATTTAGCTGGATCAGTTTCCAGGTTTATATAACTGCAAGTTTATTTATCTATATAAACCCTCAAAATCGATCGATGAAGTTATAGTATTTCCCCCAAAAATGGATATCAAAACTCCCCCAAAAATGGATATCAAAACTCCCCCAAAAATGTTTGGCCACGTTCAGAAATACCCTAACTACTACGTTTACACCTTCGTCTTGTTCGGATTATACAACGGCCGTGGAATTACTGAAGTGCTGATCGACGGCAACGATCTGGTGGTCACTGTGGATCTCCGGGAGAAGTGTTCGTGGCGGTATCCGTTGCCGGAGGATGCTAACGCCGATGGAATTTCCGCCAAGTTCCGCCCCGAAAAACTGTATGTCAAGGTGCACAAGAAGAAGCCGGCGGCGATTACTCCTGGTGGTACGTAAATCTGAGTCTCTGTTTTCAGTTTGTTTGATATTTGTGATTCAATTTTGCGTTTACTCCTGGAAATTTGAGTTTGTGTTTTCAGTTGGTTTGGTATTTGTGATTCAATTTAGCGCTTACTTCTGGTAAATTTGAGTTTGTTTGATATTTGTGATTCAATATCACTTTTACTCCTGGTAAATCTGAGTTTCTGTTTTCAGTTTGTTCAAAATTTGTGATTCAATTTCGTGTTTACTCCTGGTAAATCTGAGTTTCTGTTTTCAGTTTGTTCGAAATTTGTGATTCAATTTCGTGTTTACTCCTGGTAAATTTGAGTTCGTGTGTTTTCAGTTTGTTTGAAATTTGTGATTCAATTTCGAATTTGAGTTTGTGTTTTCAGTTTGTTTGATATTTGTGATTCAATTTTTGCATTTACTCCTGGTAAAAACTGTTATGGTAAGTTTTGATGGAGAACATAGATGAATTTCTGAGGACATGAGATGAAATTTTGAGTAATTGGGAAATTATTTAAATGGATTTAATAGAATTGATTCGAAATTCAAACTCAATAGATCAACAACTCATGATAAATTAACATTCATTCGTGTTGTTATCATATCGACACGATAATGACACAATTTTCTTTTTTTAAATTTATATGTTTTCATATTGTGTCACGACAAGACATTCGTGTCATGTTGATATGTGTTTGACCTTATTTTATTGTGTCACTACCGTATTCTACACAAAACACGATATGATCATAACACGATCTACCCGACCTACTTTGCATATTGTTGTGTTTCTCATTACTAATTAAAAGTTGTTTCCAGATGTGGCTACGTCCGGAGTTCGGGCCGTAGACGATTATATCCTACACATCTCCCGTCGATCAAAGGAAGAACTCAAACTCTGATTTTTCTTTACTTTGTGTAGGCTGAAACTTTGTTAGAATCAGTTTCAATCTGACTAAGCAGTGGATTTTGTACTCCATTAGTTGTGTTTTTTTGCTCGTATATGGAATTCATCAATGGTTATTTTCGTGGAGATTTTTTTTTGCATGTTGTGCTATAAATTAATTAACATGCATTGGAAAAAATTTATATAATTAGATATAAATAAATCCGGTTGCAACTTTTTTTTTTATAAATTTTGAGCTTAAATAAATTTAAGGCCCTCAAGAAAAGTTTTCTGTCGAAATTGGAGGCTGCAAACATAACTAAATTTGAAAAAACCACTAATGAAGTAATTACAAAGGCAACAAAAAGAGTTCGAAAAAAAATGAGACGTCTTTGCAAGAGTATGTGCTATACTTATCACGCCGGATAAAACCAATAAATAATGTAGGACTCAACCTTAGATTTTTTTTTTGCAAAGTCCCCGAATATCTAAAAAATTACCCAACTAGTTTGTTGAGTGATATCATCTCCAAAATTTGATCGCTGCATCTTCATCTTCTTCTTCGACCTGTTTCCCTCACAAATCTCTCCTTTTCTTCCGCCGCAGCGAATTTTCCTCTCCACTTCTCGATCGCTGTCACAGCTCCGCCATCAACCATGGGTGATGTTGCTTCTGATTCTGCCACTGTTCAGAGACGTCTCATGTTTGAAGACGAGTGCGTACATATTCTTTCTTCGCTTCCAATTCTAAACTTTATTCACGCTTTTTTTCTCGTATTTGAAATTGAAGTGGATTCGATTCGAGTGTGTTATTGATTCTACAATTTTGACCTTTTTAAGTCCTCATCAGACCTTGATTCAGAAGAATAATTGAAACCTTCTATGTATGATCTGTTCCAGGCTTGGAAATTTATTTGATTTCAGGGATTTGATGTTAATAAACTGTGTGCAGATGCATTTTGGTTTTATGAGAATGACTGCGTAGTACAATTGTAAGCAGGAGCTTTCCTTTCTTCGTTAAATCTATGTGATCATAAAATTGGTTGAATTTGTTTGAAGAACTTCTTAGCTTAGCTCAACTCAACTCAACTCATTGGTATCATTTATAGCTCTATTATTAGTTGGGCAATTTTGCAGATGAAGAACTTCTTATCATCGATGTTTAGGGATTTTGATTCTTCTGGATTAAAAATGCCACGTGTTCTTGTTGTTATTTAAAAAAATTAAAGCCATATCACTAATTATCTATGATAGCAGGTAATAAGGACTAAATTCTTAACATTTATAAATATAAAGGATAAATTTCAAAGTAGAAAAACATAGAGGACGAAAATCAAAATTAGTACACGTTAAGGGACAAAAAAATGTATTTTTCCAAATAGATAATGATTAGTGGAGTATATATAGAGAGTATAACAAAGGAATAATATTTGAATTTGAATGATTATTGAAAATTTGATTTCTAATTGATTATTATCAGGAACCACCTTTAGATAATATCGTAATTTATTTTATTTTGTTATAATTTTTTAAAATTATACCTATTAAAAGTACTAATATTATGAATATGTATGGTTTAAAAATATTGTTTTAGAATATATATAATTATATTATTAAAAGTACTTGATAAATAGATAAATCCGGGGGTGGGGGGACACTATCTAGGTGGAATATATGATATTGGATACATATGACATAAAATAATTGATAAAACACTAATTAGGTGCATATATTTCGTATAAATTTCAACAATATAATTTTATACTACTAATATATTGATGAGAAAATGAATAAATTCATGTGATTGGATGTGCTTGCAATTTGGACCACTTGAAAAGGTTAAGTTTTACTCAAGGCCCTTTTTTTTAAATAATTAATTTAATTGAAAGATGAAATTATATAAAAAAAATTAAATAAACAATTATTATATTAAAAATTAGGCAAATTTTAAGTATATAGATGCATTTGAAATGATTTAACTACAATGTAAACGATATTAAACGCCTATCATCTCGAATTAACCATAACTTACCACGATTCATGACACAACACTTTATGTAATTCTATAACCAAACAGAAAATAAACATATGACAAGAAAGGTATTCCAATAGAGTTGCTTTCAGCAGGAATCGAACCAGGTCGTTTTGAACGATCAGTTTGAATCACCACCATCCATAAAGTACATGAGTGTAGCTATCTTTAAGCCACCTAAAACTCCTCCTAAAAGACCCTTTGACTTTGCCTTCAACAGAGTAGACTTTGTAACTAGCCACTCTTTTTTTCCTCTGAAAATCAGGATCTTTCAAACTCCATGTTTTTGAAGAAGTGCTCTTCACTCTCTTGAGCTTCTGCGGCGGCGTCGGTGGCGGCACGGAGGAGATATAGGAGACACTGTAAGACCGGAAATCATTACGTTTGTAAGGCTCTATTTGCAAATTTCCATCATTGTAGGACTTTGATCTGAAATCCTCCATGGAATTCTTGATGGGGTGCAAAAAAGATTGAATCTTGGAATGAGTTTATGAGCTATAGAGTGAGAAGAAGATTTTGTTGGTTGGAATTTTTGATGGGGTGCAAAAAAGGTTGAATCTTGGAATGAGTTTATGAGCTATTGAGTGAGAAGAAGATTTTGTTGGTTGGAATTTTTGATGGGGTGCAAAAAAGATTGAATCTTGGAATGAGTTTATGAGCTATAGAGTGAGAAGAAGATTTTGTTGGTTGGAATTTTTGATGGGGTGCAAAAAAGATTGAATCTTGGAATGAGTTTATGAGGTATGGAGTGAGAAGAAAATTTTGTTGGTTGGTATGAATAGGTAAGAAAGAAGACAGGGGAAATTGGCAAGGTTGTAAGCCTAACATATATAATGTCTAGAAGACATATATATATATATATAAATATATATATTATTGTTGAGTGTGGATAAGATCTTTGATGCCGTTTGATTTTGGGTAATTTGTAACAATGTAGTGTAATTTGGAAACAAAATTCGGATTCTAGATTTTTATACAACCAACTATTGTATAAAAATAACAAAATATTCTAAATTTTTATACATAGTTGCGTCAGTTGTATAAAAATCTAGAATTCAAATCTTGTTTCCAAATTACACTAAGGGCATGTTTGTTTTGGGATTATGTAGGATGGGGGAGATGGGGATGGGGAAATCCTGGATGGTGAAATCCTGATGAATAGTGATTGTGTGTGTTTGTTTTGGGATGTTGAGTAGGATAGGATGTAACTTTATGTCAAATCAATTATGTAAAAATGAGTGATGTTATATTATTATATTAATTATTTGAGAAGTATAGTAATAATTGAATGGTTTGAGTAATTATTAGATGGTAAAATTATTATAAAATGATTTAAAATTATACGAGGGTGCAAATAAAATAATATAAATAAATTTACGTTAAACATATAATTAATTTTGGACTTCGTATATATACAAAAGTGTGTAATTGGATTATAAAAGTGTGTAATTGGATTATAAAAGTGTGAATTATACAACTCAATAACCTTATTCATCCAATCATAAGTAGGGGTGTAAGTGAGTCGAGTCAACTCGCGAGCTACTCGTGCTCGACTCGGAAAAAGATCGAATTCGACTCGAAGTTAATCGAGTCAAGTCGAGTTTCGAGCTACTCGAGTAGCTATCGAATTCGAGTTCGAGCTCATAAATACTCGGCTCCAAAGCCTCGCGAACCTAATCGAGCTTGAAAAATATTTACCATTTTTCCATTAATATATAATTTATATTTATATACAGATAATCGAGCCCGAGTTTAATTTTTTTTAAAAATGGATTATATGTTTTATTATTAATTTTGAATATTATATAGGTATCGAGTCTAGCCGAGCTCGAGTTTATCGAGTCGGGCTCAATCATGAAATTTTAGGCTCGATCGAGTCGAGTTTAAAATTTATTCGGTTGAGTGCGAGTTTGAAATTTATTATGAGGTAAGAGAAAAAAAAAATGATTTGTGATTTTCAAGAAAGTAATATATTGATAAAATGTATTAGTAGGATATATAGATATTTTTAAGGATGGATGTGGTTGGATGGTGAAATTCGGATGTTAAATCCCGAACTAGAACAAGACGTGGGACGTTACGTCCCACGTCTGGACGGGTGAGTCCCAAAACAAACATGCCCTAACTGATTACAAATTACCCAAAATCAAATAGCATCAAAGAGTATAAAACTCTACAATATTTTATTATTTTTATACATTTTTTAAAATTTCCATTCATCCATGTTTTGGCTAATTTGATGTGATATACGTATATTGTATGAACTTGAAATTAAGTACATATCTTTCTTTTATTTTCTATTAACATACACTTCTCATTAAAAAAATTATTATTAAATTGATACTGCACTAATTTTCAAGGAATTTATAAAATTTTGGAATTATTTTGCTATTACCCCTTTAAAAAAATATCACATGAAAATTCATAGTAATCAATTTATGAAAACAAATATATATATGCAACCACATACAAACAATCATGATAGCATGCGTAAATTGTTATCACTCCTGTGATTCATTGGAGTTTATTGCAAGTTAAGGCCGCTTTTGAGTTTTTGACAATTATGCCTAAAGTACAACATCAAATTATGACCCTTGTTGAGAGACAAAATGATTTAAGGGAAGGGGCACTTATATACTTTGTTATCATCAATTGATTAATGATATTGAGAAAAAAATGTTCAACATATTGGTTTTGACAATATATTCAAGATTTTTAGATATATCTTGGATATATCTTTCAAATATATTTACAAGGAAAATAACCCAAAAACAGGTCAGAAAATTAACATAACTTTTTAAAAATTTAATAACTTTTTAAAAATTTAATATCCAAAAGATGAATTGCTAGAAAAATGTCTAAATAATTTATACTTTGACCAAGTATGGTTAGGTAGAATATTTATATCAGACATTAAAATACATCTATTATAAAATGAGATTTTATGGTTTACACTCCAAAGTAAAGATCAATGTAGGCCCTTTGAGAGTTCAGAGTAGACCCTTGGCTTTTAATTGAATGGATTAGCTTTTCTGTATTCAAATAATCATTCACCACATCACATATATATAAACATGGAGATGCACTCATACCTAATAAAGAAGTTCCAATCCCTGATAATCAACTACAAGAGAAACTGGCATATAAACATTTGATAAAACTTCTGGTTACGAACTTATATACACAATGCCCCAAAATAAATACGAAAGCCAATCGAAAAAATCACAAAGCAAAAGGGATCATCAAGCACACATAATCGAAAGTCAAACGTAAAGGCTCAAAGAAGCCCCAACTCATACAAACTGCAGTTATTCCACGAATAAATTACACAAGATAAAAAAAAATGCAACATGAGTTTGGAGCAACCAAATTGGAAGATAGGGTCCAACACATATTAAACTAGTCTATAAAATAAGATAATAAATAACTTCGAACAAGGAGGCATTAAAACATGGGGGACTCAAAACTGCTTTAGAGGAGATCGGCAACATTCGCTGGCAGCTCCTCAACTACGACGTTGTAGAACTTTTGGATGTCGAAAAGCATGCGCTCATCTTCCTTTGTGACAAAGTTTATGGCAACACCCTTTCTTCCAAATCGTCCACTTCGTCCAATACGATGGAGGTAGTTCTCAGGCTGAGTTGGTAAGTCATAGTTGATGACAAGAGAGACTTGTTGGACATCAATACCACGGGCCAACAGATCGGTGGTGATGAGGACTCTGGAAGAACCGGATCTGAATTCGCGCATGATGATATCTCTAGTATTTTGGTCCATGTCACCATGGGTAGCAGACACTGTATGGTCACGGCTGCGCATTTTGTCGGTCAACCAGTCAACCTTGCGCCTTGTGTTGACAAAGATGACACTCTGAGTGATGGCCAAGGTTTCATAAAGATCGCAGAGGGTCTCAAGCTTCCAGTCCTCCTTATCGACGTTGACATAGAACTGCTTGATACCCTCGAGGGTAAGCTCATCACGTTTCACAAGAATACGAACGGGCTTATTCATGAATTTCCTTGTAATTTCAAGGGCCTCTGGTGGCATGGTGGCAGAGAATACACCCACTTGAATCTTGGGCGGCAGCAATTGGAAGATATCATATATCTGATAGAAAACAGCTTATTAGATGCAAAATAATGATATGTAGTGTATAAAATATAAATACATCAACATTGAGGTCAAGTGGTTCAGTGAAAAGAAATTATCAGTTAAACATAGCCAACTAATAAACAGAACAAACCATGCACATGTCAATAAGATGAAAACTGCAAAAACAAAGGATAATAGGGGAGACAGACCTGGTCCTTGAAACCCCTGGAAAGCATTTCATCGGCTTCATCAAGCACAAACATCTTGATGTAATCAGGGCGCAGTGACTGCCTTCTCAACATGTCAAAAACACGTCCAGGAGTTCCAACCACAACATGAACACCACTGGAGAGAATTCGCTGATCTTCACGAACACTGGTACCACCAACACAAGCATGAACCTTAACACCAAGATAATCACCTAGAGCTCGCATGACCTTCTCAATTTGCTGAGCAAGTTCACGAGTAGGTGCCAGAACTAAAGCCTGGCATTCAACTACATTATAGTCTAGCTGCTGCAGAACTCCAGAGCAAAAGGTTGCAGTTTTACCAGTCCCAGACTGTGCTTGTTGAATCACATCAAGTCCCTTGCAGAAAGGAACAATCCCTCTTTGCTGAATTGCAGAGGGCTTCTCAAAACCTTGAAACAAAAGGCAATGTATACATATTTTCGTTATCCAACACAAGACTCAGAAGAATTGGACAATTTGAAGCTCAATTTGATTGTTCACAAACCACCATACCAAAAAATAACTGAAAACTTTGGCAGTGGAAAGGACACACAGTCAAGCAAGTAGCGAATATAACCAAGTTAAACACATGACTTTGGCCGTCATAGAATGAAGGGAAATTGACAAGTCCAAGAAAAGGAAAACAGCGCATGACTAATAAAAATGAATGAAAGAAACATAATGCATTTACTTCATTTTTACGTACCGTATGCATAAATACCCCTGAGAAGATTTTCCAGGAGGCCCATGGCATCAAAACTGTCATGCACCTCATCATAAGAAGTGAAAAAATCCTCGCTGCCCTCAGTTCTGTTTCCAGTAATTTAGATATTCAAAAAGAGGACAAGGAGATAAAAAATGACTGATAAATAGTTATCTTCACAACACTGACAACACTGAAAATCATGAATGGAGACAAAAACTTACTGCTCTTTCATTTTTTCATCAAACTGACGAGTATCATATTGAGAACCTTCAGGAGCAGCACCAGCCATGACTGCAAAATCAGAAATAAAAATAAAGATAAGAACAGGGGACAAGTTACATACCACTCAAATGTCATATCTGCAGTGAAGAGGAAAGCAAATAAAATTTAACAAATTACACTCACAATTGGTACCAAAACGAAATAGCAATTTTATTAAAAAAATTAATCCAAACACAAGACGAGCAAACAACCATAGCCGGGAAGAAAAAGGGAAAGGCTGATGAAGTACAACAACATCATAAATTCCAATAACACAAATACACAAATAAATTCACAGGTCTCATTCATAGAATCATAAGCTTACAAAAGCAACCGCTAAAACAAGCTAAAATCGTCCATACGAGTAATGTAACTCTCATGCCACATAAGGAAACACAATCAACAAACAGGCAGCCAAAAGATCTAAAACCACCACTCGAATAACAAAATCACTAAACAACAGATCTCTCACAAACTAAACAGACAAACACAAAACGTAAAGCAAAGCAAAAACTCAATCACCTATTCAATAAACTAGATAAACAACAGAACATACAAAAATCGAGATACATCTATCCAGTCGGTGTATGAACTTACTTGTTAAAGTTGATCGAAGAAAGATCTGAAATCGAAGGTTTGAAGATTCTAGGGTTTGGTTTTGCGCCGATTTTTCCAAAACTCCCCGGATCTGTGCCGCGGAGTTTAGGAGTGAGAGAGGGATAGGAGAGAGAAGGGCTTAAAAGAGAGGGCTGAGGGAATCACACATTTCCTTTTTTATAGTAATAGGGATTTGGATTAAGCGACTCCCTTGTCTCGTTTCTGTCGGTTCTACCCCTGTAACTAAACGGCGCCGTTTTGCTTGTATTTGTGACTAAACGGCGTCGTACGGGTAGTGGGAATGGTTGTTGGGCCGTTGAATACGGGGCTGGTTTGGGCCCACTGAGATCCATCTTTGCACGATTTTTTTAAGGGTTACTTTCTATCACGTCTAAATTAGGTTTCTAAAATAAAAATAAAAATAAAAATCAAATTAAGGTTAAATATTTTTTTTCTCAAAAACTTGCAACTAAAGTAATCAGAATATACCTAATCTTTATCCAATTGATTTATATTATATTATTAAATTTTAAGTTATTTGATTGAATTTTTATCCGATTGAATTATATTATATTATTAAATTTTAAGTGGTTTGAATATATTTTTAGTTATTTGATTGAATTTTTATCCAATTGAATTATATTATATTATTAAATTTTAAATGATTTGAATATATTTTTAATTATTTAGTTGATTTTTTTACTAATTATATTAGAATAAGTCAAAATTGTGGAGTGTAAACTCTATCGGAAAATATTCTAAAATAATCTGAAACTGAGTTTAAAGTGTGTGATATTAATTTATAAGAATAATAAAATTGGTTCGTACGTGAATAAGTTCATGATATTTATAATAATCAAATCTTTAGGAAATAATTGTAGATAAATAACAAACCGTATCTTCAAATATACTGTAAAATATTAATAGATGATGACTTTGTCATATAATGAGTGTGACTTTATACTGGATAAACATGTCACTTTTATAATATATAGATTCTCTTAAAAAAAATTAAATATTAAATGTTATTTTAAATAATTATATATTTTAAATATAAATTAGGGCAAATTCATCCTAATGTCCCTAATCCTATTCCGATTGATTTAGCTAATGGGCTAACTTCTTCAATTTAGTAATGGGTCTGACTATATGCACCTCCATTTCGGTTTGATGCACTCCCCTTTTCATTAAATTATTAAAATAAAATGGCAAAAAACCCAAAATACCCCTACAGGTTTTGCATGCCACTAACTACACCAGCCTTACTGTACGCACCCCCCACTTAAACCCTTTTCATATTCCCCTAAACCCCTCACTTTCCCATTTCCCCCTCTTCTCCAAACCGAAAAAAAAATCGGCCACTTCATCACCAAAATCCTCCACTCGCTCATCTCACGTCAACAACTCGTGGAAATCGTATTTTTACACTCTTTGTGCTTCAAGGATCAAGAAATGACAAGAAAACGTGATGGATTCTACAAATATGTAAGTTTTTTTTTTTCTCATATATTTTAGCTAAACAAGGGTTTATTTTTAGTTTTCCTCATATATCCTCATATATTGTTCCTTGTACGTTTTAGAGTAGTTTATGATATATGGTTTAGAGAAAATGGTTGACTAAGCTATTGGCGCGTTTAATTTTTTTTCGTTTTTTTTCGTTAACGCGTCGACCCTGGTTAGGTGACCGCATGTGTTTTGGTCGATTACTCGACGTCGACTAGGTGTGTTATGGTCGACCCTGGTTAGTTGATGATAATGTGTTTGGTCGACATCGTGATGTCGACTGGCGCTGTTATGGTCGACAATAGGTGGTCGACGGGGAAGGTTTTATGTCTTAATCATGTGTCGACCAAATGTGTAGTGGTCGACTCCCCGATGTCGACCGAAACATGTGATTTTATTTTTTGTTGTTGAATTTTGTTTCTTTTCAGAATTTGGCCAAAAAACTTATGTATTGGTTTCTTTTCAGAATTTGGCTGATGACGAAGAATTTGACCCGGATTTCTTTTTTTATTCGGAGGATGAAGCGGGGCCATCGGGGCCGTGTGATGCTTCGGCTAATGAGGAGAATGCCCCAGATAATGAGAAGAATGCCCCGGCTAATGAGGAGAATGCCCCAATTAATGAGAATGCTTCGGCTAATGAGGATGCTCCGGGCAATGAGCTTATGATGGACTACACCGATGTGTTCTCAAATTTCAATTACTTTGAGACTCGGGAAGCCTTAGAACGGTGGGTTCGAGACGTAGCCATACAACACAACATCGTCATTGTTGTAAAGCGCTCAGATAATGGTAGTGGGAAGAAGAAGGCACAAGTTTTATTGGCGTGCGAACGTGGTGGAACTTATCGAAAAAATAAACCAAAGATTGGAACCCAACTTGTTGTTGTAGGAAATGATGATGATTTTGAAGATGATAAGGGACGAAGAAGGACAATGGGGTCAAAAAAGTGTGGATGTCCTTTTCTCTTAAGGGGCAATAAAGTGTCTTCAAATGAATGGATGTTGGAGGTCAAATGTGGGACTCACAATCATCCCGTAGCAATCTACCTTGAGGGTCACTCATACGTTGGGAGGCTAACTCCTGCTGAAGAAAATTTGGTTGTTGATATGTCTAAGTGTAACGCTCCACCAAAGGATGTGTTGAAACTACTTAAGTTGAGAAATCCGAACAACCATTCTACGATCCGCACCGTGTACAATGTCCGATCCAAGTTTAAGATGGCAGGTTTTGCTGGAAAGAGTCAACTACAACAGTTGATGACTTTGTTGATTGACAATAATTATTTTCAAAGCCATAGATTTTGTCCAGTATCAAATACTATACTAGATGTATTCTTTGCACACCCAACTGGCCTTCAATTGTACCGTGCATTCCCGAGTGTGTTGATAATGGATTGCACGTACAAGACCAATAGGTATAAGCTGCCGTACTTAGAGATTGTTGGATTTACGTCGACTGGCATGACCTTCTCGGTAGCTTCAGTGTTCCTCGAGCATGAGAGGGAGGAAAACTATACTTGGGCATTAAGTGTCCTCCGTGAGTTATTGGAGGATGGTTGTCTACCGAGGGTGGTTCTTACCGATCGAGAGTTGGCCGTCATGAATGTTGTCGACACCGTATTTCCAGAGGCTAAACATTTCCTATGTAGATGGCACATAGATAGGAATGTTTTGGCCAAATGCAAGGAGAAGTTTGAGACCAAGGAAGATTGGGAAAGATTCTTATATTCTTGGAAGAAAGTGATGGATGCATCGTCTGAAAATGAATTCAATACCTTTGTTCAGCTTTTTCAATCTGAGTATGCAAATGTGCACACTGAAAGTGAGGCATACTCCTACTGCATGAACCAGTGGATAAATCCATTCAAGGAGAGGTTTGTAGCGGCATGGACGGATGAGTACATGCACTATGAAAATACAACTACGAACAGGTACGCTTTAATATTTCATAAGTATGTGTCTATGTGTTATTAGTTATTTTGTAGTTTTTATGTGTGTAATTAATCTATCAAAATATTATCATTTCAGGGCTGAGAGTCACCATGCAGCGTTGAAGAGATCTCTTGGTAACAGCTTGGGTAATTTTGAGATCTGCTGGTCAAGGACAGACACCTTATATCAAGCAAGTCACAATGCCATTAAAGCTTCGTTTGAGAAGAGTGTGAATGTTGCCTTACACAAGTTCAAGTCCGTGTTATATCAGGAGTTATTGGGAGTGGTGTCAATCTATGCATTGGAAAAGATATACAAAGAGATGACACGTATCGAACACGGTGAATCCAGTCCTGATATATGCATTCACTATCTACGAAAGGTATGCGGATTGCCATGCACTCATGAACTTGACCAATATCACCGGCTTGGCAAACCGATACCTATAGAAGCTATTGATAGGTTTTGGAGAAAGCTTGACATGGAGCCAGTTGTGAGAGGCGAGAACGAAGCGAAGGACGATGTGGCTGAAGATCTCGACACTCGATATGAGGAAGTCATACAGAGCTTAATGATTGCATATAAAGAGCAAGAGGCCACAACGTCGAAGAGGATGATGTTGAGGCAAGCCATAGAGCTTCGGAATCCTAGGACCACTTCGCTTATTGAACTGAGCCGAAGGTAAAAACACGTGGTCGACCGAAAGGAAAAGGAAATAAGAAGAAAAATGATCCTTCTTCGACAAAACGGGATCCGAGCTTCTTCGAGTACAAGGAGTCCATGTGTTTCCCCGGTGTTGTTGAGATAGATGAGCCTTCGTCGTCGAAGACGAAGAAAAAATCAGCTAAACGTCCGCCAGTAATTTGATTTATTTTGAATTATTTTATGGTTGTTTGGTTTTATGGTTACTTGGCTTGGTTCTTTATATGTTTGATTTATTTTGAATTGTTTTATGGTTATTTGGTTATTTGGCTTGGTTGTTTATATGTTGTTTGATTTATTTTGAATTGTTTTATGGTTGTTTGGTTTTATGGTTATTTGGTTATTTGGCTTGGTTGTTTATATGTTGTTTGGTTTATTTGGTTTACTTGGTTTGTAGGTGGTCGCTCGTAAGCGTACTCGCTCTTCATCTACAAACGCAGGGTTGAGAGAACAATTACCCATTAGATATCAACCATTTGTGGTGGATTGTATTAATGTTCTTGCTGATGGACACTGTGGATTTCGATCGATTGCTTCTGCTATGGGATGGGGTGAAGACAATTGGGCCCGAGTACGACAAAATGCAATGACGGAGTTAGGGCAGCACGTAACTTTGTACTCGAAAGTGTTTAAAGAAGATAAGATGTTTGATGTTATTTTGAAGGCCCTCAATTGTTTTGAAGTTACTGCACCGTGGAAAAATTGGTTTCAGTTGCCGTACATGGGGTACCTCGTCGCATCGATGTACAATGTTTGTTTGGTCACCTTGGCCAATAATTTATCGCTCACATTCCTTCCCTTGAGAACGTCGCCACCGACAAAACCCAAGAAAATTTGTATGGGCCACATCAACAATAATCATTTCATCCACGTCAACTTGTCTGCCGATTTTCCACTTCCGCCCATTGCGGCTTGTTGGCCGACCTATAGATTACCAGCTGCAGTTGGATGGTTGGACCTCTATAACAATAACCTTATTAAATAGGGTTTATGTTGTCATACTTTTGGTAACTTTTGTACATTTGCTGACCGAGAATGATGACTTAGATTAGTCATACTTTTGTAATGTCGTACATTAATCATTTTTTTTGCACGTTTTGGGCATTAGATTAGTCATACTTTTGGAAACTTTTTGGAAATGCCTGAGATTAGTCATACTTTTGTATGTTTTGTAAATGACTTACATTACTATTGGTGAACGATTGTACAATTGAAATCGTGTTGGAAATGACTTGGATTGTCTTAGATCATGTGTTTTATGATGTTGAGGAACAATGTTACAATTTATGTTACTATTTGTCGACAACAATGTTACATTTTATGTTGAATAGACATTTTTCGACTCATTAATTAGGAACTGATGCATTTAAGTTATTGTCGACATCTAGTAGTCGACCATACGTAATGTGGTCGACACATTAATTAGGAACAGACACAGTTTGGTCGACATTTGATTGTCGATCGGAAGACAGTAGTCGACCTATACATATGTTGTCGACATCTTGTAGTCGACCAAATGTGCTGTTATCGACATCTTGTAGTCGACCAAATGTAATGTGGTCGACACATTAATTAGGAACAGACATAGTTTGTTCCTAATTATCCGTCGGCGTCGTGTGGTCGACCGAGTGTAATTTGGTCGACCACTAGTAGTCGACCGGCGTCTCAAAGTCGAAATATTTTGGCCGTCTTTGTGTTTGGTCACAATTAATTGTCACAGTTGGAATCTTGGAAACATGACAAAATGACTTTCGTTAAATAACTTTCGTTAAATATAAAAGTGACTCACGCAAAACCCTTTAAACGGTAAAGAAACCCAATCAAACCAAAACAATAAAGCAAAATAACAGTCCAATTTTTGTCATTTTACTAATCTTTTTAGATCTAGTTCGGCGGTTCTTCATTCTTCGAATTGAAATCAAATCAGCTCAAGATCCATAACACTACTGTAAACAAGGAGAGCCATAACAAGGTATCTACTTAAATTTAATTTCAGTTTTGTTTAACAAGGTATCCCCCTCACAATTAATTGTCACAATACGTTATAAACAGTACAACATCTTAAATCAAAACATTCAATTAAACATAAACAATGTACTCGAACATCAATTAAACAACATCTAACATAAACATCTAAAATAAACCTTAACATCTAAAATAAACATAAACATCAAATTAGTTCGTCTTGCCCCTTTTCCTTCATCCAAATTAACATAAACATCAAATAAATACAAATTAACATCCAAATTATGCCTTGCTCCTTTTCCTTCGGCTTTCTCCCCTACCCCTTCCTCTTGGTGGCCTTGACGATGATGTCGACGCAATAGGTGGCGGCTGTAGTGTTCTACATGCCGCTTCCATAACCCGTGCAAGCTCTTCCGTTGGCGGTGTATCTCCGTCCTTCCATCGCTGAACCAGCGGCGCCATCATATTTTGAGCGAGGCTTATCATAAGCCACGCGTCATCTGCAATGGGTACTCGATCGGATGCTGTCGAACGTGTGGCTGGGTTAGACAAAAACACGTGGGAGTTAGCCGTGAACCATGTTCTGTAGTCCGGAGCACTCTCCCAAGGAAGTCTGGCCTTGTCTCCGCGTCTTTCAGGTGATAACAAGTGCATGTCCCATGTCTCAAAATAATCACCCAAATGCCCCCACACAAGCTTGGACTTTTTTGAAGGTTTAGCACTTCGTTCAGCACGTGCAACAAGAGGCCTCTCTGGTATCGTCTGGACAAACCCGAATTGTCGGAGGACTCTATCTGGCATGTACGGCTCCACAATATCCCCACAGACCAAACAACCATGAAAGTACGTGACTTCATACAAAGGATAATCTTTTCTCATTTTTGCGTATGGATTCCACATAACCTACATTACATGTAAATTATTGAGCACCCACTATTAATTGACACAAGAGAAAGGGGATAAGTCAACTCCAAACCTCATGTGGTTCTAGGGCATCCATACGCTCTCGGAATGCTTGCACACGGGGCATCGACGGCCCGACATATCCTTGTGGGGCCCACCTCGCTGATAGCGGCTGACCAGTCTCGAAGTCCATGTGATTGGGAGGTTTGACCAAGACAGGAAAGTGTTCGTAAATCCAAACCTACAAAATAACAACCATTCAAAATGTTGAAATGCAAAACATAATATAAAATGGAAGAGTGTTAAGTATGAGTTTTACCTCTAGTAGAGTCAAATAGCCTGATATTTGTGCAGTCTTATTTCTCGACGCCAAACCAAGCTGTCTATATAAATAAGCTAATGTGGCCGCTCCCCATGCATACTCATGCAATCCTTGCATATCATCCAAATACTGAAGCCACGTCGTTGACACACGAGTGCCAGTTTTATCCGCAAACAAAGAGCACCCAAATGTATACCAAGCGTAGGCCCTGGCAGAACGCAACACCTGAACACGGTCTTCAGAATTAAACTTGTTCATGAAGTTCTCTCTCAACCATTCTAGCTTGACCGAAGACCCCCGTGAACCACTTACTAAACCTTTCGCAACAACAGCATCTACACCCAACAATCTACTAAGATCAGAAGAAGAAGAGACGAAATGAACACGAGAAGACCGTACTGGCCGACCTTCAACTGGTAACCCGGTAATGCAGAAGACATCATCTAGTGTAATGGTAATTTCACCGAATGGAAAGTGAAATGAGTTGGTCTCGGGATGCCATCTCTCAACAAAAGCGACGATGAGGTTCTTATTAGTGGACCTATATGAAATATCCCTAATTTGAACTAGGCTGGACTTTTTCAAATACTTCATCCATCGTCGAAATTGTTGGGTGTCCACATCCTCGGGAAATTCCCATGCCAAAAGTTTACTAATATGGCTATGGCACTTGAGCACAGGACGCTCTTCACCCTTCCAAATAAATTTGGCCACATGAGTTTGGAAAGAGGTCAACAGTGGAGGATTCGCCTCAACACCTTCGTTTGCTTCCACATCCTCCGGTATATCATCATCTCTATCATCGTAATCATCATCATCATCGTCGAAAATGTCTTCAGATACTTCCTCATCTTCAGATTCTTGAGATGTAAATGTGATTTGTTGTTGAGGAGAGGCGGGTTGTGCTTGCGGAGGAGCGAGAGGTTGAACTTGTGGAGGAGCGAGAGGTTGAACTTGTGAAGAAACAACAGGTTGTGCTTGCGGAGGAGCGACTTCTTCTGTTGGTGCACTTTCATCTTGAGGTGCAACTTCTTGAGGTTGAGGTGCGACTTCTTGAGGGGGCTCAACAGTTTCATCCTTATTTTTCTTCCTGTTGGACGCAGTTGGCCTTACTCTCTTGTTGTACACTGATAAAATGAAAAATAAAATCAATAAACCATATGGTAGACATACATGGATAATTTTCAAAGTGGTCGACAACAAGTGGTTGACATATTTTATTCTCGTCGACTCTGATGCATCGACGAACTCTTATTCGGTCGACGTCACGATGTCGACAAGAGTTAATTGTGGCCGACACTGACGCATCGATCGAATTCTTCCTCGTCGATGTCGTGACATCGACCAATCAAGGCCTCGTCGACGAACCAGAGTCGACGACTCCTACCCCGACGCGACCGTTTTTGGTTGATTTCACACTACTTTTTCCCCCCCATTTTCTATTAATCATACAACAACAACCAACAAAAACCAAACAATCAAACAAATAAACAACAAATCCATAAAAAAGCCCTAAAATCTAAAACCCAAACCATGACTAAAACCATCTTCAAATTATGTTATAATAGCATTACAAAATCACCATTCTATACATAAGAAACAACCATTAACAACATACATTACAATTAATTTTTCAAAAAAACATAAAACAACAAAACCACCATTAACAACACACCATAACATAAAGCTTTAAACTACATACCTTTATGTGAGTCCATGACTTCGCGGTGTGAGGGAGCGCGTTGGTTTGTGGTGGTTGGAAGCGGCGGCAGGGCACGGCGAAGGGAGGCACGGCGAAGGGACGGGAGTGTTTTGAAGAGGAAGAGGAAGAGGGAGGGTAATATGAAAAGGGGTTAATTGGGGGGTGCGTACAGTAAGGATGGTGTAGTTAGTGGCATGCAAAAAAAAGGTGTAGGGGTATTTTGGGTTTTTCGCCATATTATTTTATTAATTTAATGAAAAGGGGAGTGCATCAAACCGAAATGGAGGTGCATATAGTCAGACCCTTTAGTAATTTAGGCCCATCCTGATCAAATAAAAATTAAATTTCATTCAATTTAGTAATTTAGGCCCATCCTGATAAAATTAAATTTCATTAAAACAATTTTCAAATGGTGTGGGTTAAATGCCTGGTTAGATGCACTTTTTTTTTTTTTTTTAATTACATTATATACCATCTATTTTCTTAACCACTTGAACTATCCCACTTTTTGTTAGATGTACTTCTTTTAAATTACCTTTTATATTTTTTTTTCTTAAAATTCACTATGATAAATACATCTTCACAAAAATTCAAATTTTCACACTAAAATCCTTTTTTTTTTTCATTTTCTTTTTTCCCAATTCATTATTTCTTCCCTTTCTTTCACTTCTCTTCTTCCACAAACATGTTGACGGGAGTGTTTTTTATCGAATCTGGTTAATCGAAAATATGATTTTTTTTTAAATCTATGTTTTATTTTTAATTTCTAAATTTATTTGGATGGCTACTGGATGTGGGGTGTCGACAGCGGCTTCTTCTTCTCCAATTAGAAATTAAGATTAGGGTTAGAATTTTAGGGGAGTGCATCTATATTGTATTTTACAAGGACAAAACATGTATTTTACATGAATATTTAATTAATAAAAATAGAAGGGGAGTGTATCTAACATTCATTGAGGGGTATATAACCCACGCCTTTTCAAATTATGGGCCATCTAATTTTAGGCCCATGTATTCAAATTATGGGCCATCTATTTTAGGCCGAAATACATGACAGAGGAAAAGGGGTTAACAAGCCCAACCCAATGTTTTAGATTATATTTAGCTGTTGTACATATATTTCCAATGTTTTGGATTTAGCTGTAATTGGATATGCATCCATTACATTTTTTTTTCAATGTTATTATGCATTTCTTAATTCTTTATAAGAATAAACTAAATAATTCTTTATAAGAATAAACTAAAAAATAGAATTAGACTTTATGTAAGGTCATATAAGTTTAATAGGCCACGGCCTATTTAAAATATTATATACGTAGTAATTTATTTTTCTTCCCAAATTGTTCACGTGCCCTTTATGTAACCGAATTGCGTAACTTTGAATTGGCCTTCTCCATTTTGCAAGGCGAGAATGGAAGATAATGTGTGGGCACATAAAGAATAGGCTGTTCATGTCTTCTTCGACAATGTTGCACATTTTGATAAGAATCAAATTGGTGGTAGTATTAAAAACAATATTTTGACATGATTCGTAAAATCGTATAAATTTTTAAATAAAGGGAATCGACAAAAAAAACAAAAACGGATGTTACTGTTGTTAATTTTCGGCACACACATTACATCCCAAGACAGTGTGGTCGACAACACCCTATACATAACATCCATGTCCTCGAAAATAAAGTTTACTAAATACGTCCACGATAAACCCTAACAAAAGTCTTTAAAATAAAACCATCAAAGCATCGAAATTACGTTTCCCTCCCTCTCTTTCGCGCTCTACCTCTTGGTGCCCTTGAGGATGAAGATGCTGGGCTCGGTTGAATCTCTCTTTGCTGAATTATAGAGGGCTTCTCAGAACCTTGAAACAAAATGCCTCTTACCCACGAGGATGAAGATTCTGGGTTCAGTTGAAGTGCAACGGGCTTCTCAAAACCTTCAAACAAACGGCAAATTATACATACTTTCGCTATCCAACAGAAGACTCGAGAGAATTGTACACTAACAATTCATCACAAAGAAAATGGAAATGAATTTAGTCCGAAGCACAATTTAATTGTTCACAAACCACCATACCAAAAAAACTGAATAACTTTGGCAGTGGAAAGGACACATAGTCAAGCAAATAGCCAACATAACCAAGTTTAAACCATGACTAGTATGAAGGGAAATTGACAAGTACAAGAAAAGGAAACCAAGGCATGACTAGTAAAAATTAGCACTGGATTGACATGCAAATGTAGAATAGATGAAAGAAGCATAATGCATTTAATTCATTTTTACATACCGTAGGCATAAATTGCCCTAAGCACATTTTCCTGGAGGCCCATGGCATCAAAACTGTCATACACCTCATCATAACTTGTGAAAAAATCCTCGTCGCTCTCAGTTCCAAGCCTGTCTCCATGAATTTAGACATTCAAAAAGAGGACCAGGAGAAAAAAAAGACTGAAATAGTAGTTATCTTCAGCCTAATATTGACAATACCGAAAATCATGAATGGAGACAAAAACTTACAGCTCCTTCGTTTTTTCATCGAACAGACGAGCATCAAATTGAGAACCTTCAGGAGCAGCACCAGTCATATGACTGCAAAATCATGAATAAAAATAAGAACAGGGGACAAGTTATATACTAGTAGTATATACCACCCAAATTGCTTTGCAAATTACACTAACAAGTGGTACCAAAACGGAATAGCAATTTTATCAAACCAATTAATCCAAACACAAGACGAGCAAACGACCATAGCCGGGAATGTACAAAAACACATAAATAAATTCACAGGTCTCATTCATATAATCATAAGCTTACAAAAGCAAACCCTAGAATAAGCTAAAATTGTTCGTACGAGTAAAGCTTCAGCAATTAACAATAATAATCGAACTCAATAACTCAAGAAGCGTATCTAAGTAATGTAACTCTCATGCCACAGTAAGGAAACAAAAATCATAACTACACAACACAATCAACAAACAGGCAGCCAAAAGATCTAAAAGCACCACTCGAATAACAAAATCACTAAACAACAGATCTCTCACAAACTAAAAACAGACAAATAAAAGACGTAAAGTAAAGCAAAAACTCAATCACCTATTCAGTAAACAACGGAGCATACAAAAATCGAGATATGAACTTACTTGATAAAGTTGATCGAAGAAAGATCTGAAATTATTAAGAATAGTCACATTCCATTCTCATTGATATTATATACAAGAAAACCTAGTATCAATGGGCTCCTATACAACCGGCCCATGGCAGTATAAAAGGAATGCAGGTATACAGGAGGAAAACAGAGGATATATGGCAGGTGAATCATATATTCCAATAGAAATCGAAGATTCTAGGGTTTGGTTTTGGGCAGATTTTTTCCAAAACTCCCCGGATTTGTCGAATCGAGAAAATCGTAAGAAATGGGAAAAATTGAGAGAATTGGAGGGAGAAAACGGTTACTGATATCCAATTCGGGCTAATTACGGGTATATATACCCGGTCCAGAAGATTACAAAAGTCGCGTACACGCTTATTAACGATATACGATTTATCCAAACTGATTAGTACACTTCTTTATTTGCACTCCAAAACGCTGTCGTATCCTTCATCTGGCCGCGGAGTTTAATTATTTAATTGAATAGGTCAAAATTGAGGAGTGTAACTGACTAGAGTTGCCCTGGTTCAAGAACCGGCGGTTTCGGTTCGGAACCGCCGGTTCGACGGTCCCAAGGAGTATGAATCGGAACTGGACCGTGAAGAATGGAAGGGCGGTTTCGGTTTAGACGGTTTCGGAACATTTCGAATCCAGTTTGAGCCGGTTCCGGTTCCGAACCGTTTTATTTTTTTATTTTATTTTTAATTCAGAAAATTGAAGAAATACTCGAAATCTGCATTGCCAAAAAAATTGATTCTGCCATATACTCCATTCCATGTTAGATTATATATATATATATGATAGATACACACATACTCCATGTCTGCAAAATATTTTTTTTGATAGATAGATACATACACATATACAGATACTCCATAGCGTGGGGCTCAATGACAAGTGTCATGGTTGTACTCTAGCGTGGCCCACTGGCCCCACACACACATATGATACATATTAGTAATATATTATACTCCCATGTTTGCAGCACACAAATATACATACACTACACTCAGATTCACATATAAGGAAGATGCAGTTAACTTACATACATATAAAAAAAAAATTAAATAGAGGAACCGTCGGTTTCAAACCGTGAAACCGGCGGTCCCAAAACTCGTGAAGGACGAACCGAAACCGGACCGTGAAATTCACGATTTCGATTCAAGCTAGCGTCCGGTTCCGAACCGTGAACCGTCGGTTCGAACAGCCGGACTTGAACCGATTGGGCAACTCTAGTGTGACACTATCAGAAAATAATCTAAAACTGAATTTAAAGGGTTTGATATTAATTTATAAGAATAATAAAATTGTTTCGTACGTGAATAAGTTCATGATAATTATAATAATCAAATCTTAGGAAATAATTGTAGATAATAATAACTAACCGTATCTTCAAATATATTTTTTAAAAAAAAGGGTCCTAAATTGCGGCTAAAGGCACCCGACTTTCCTATGAGTATACCCAATGGAATTTTTTTTGTTATAAAGGGTACATGAAATGTCGTTTATACTCCTTCTGCACATTTTTTAAAAATGGACGGATGAGTACACCCATCGTTTCATTTCACGGCAGAACCATGCCCTCAAAACAAACAACATTCTTCAACAACAAAAAAAAAACTCAAAAAATACAACAAATCAACAAAAATAATATAAAAAAAAAATTCTTAAAATGCTCGAAAATATTAACCGAACAAAGTTTAGATGTACGAAAATTTTTACCCAACAAACTTATTATGTTCGAAAAAATATTCAAAACAAATTACATTTGTTCGGAAAAAAATCGAACAAAATGTTTGAAATTTTTTCCAAAACAAAAACAGATTGTTCGAATTTGTTTCCAAAACAAACATAGATTGTTCGAAAATAATCCCAAAACATCCAAAAACCCTAATTTTTTTCCCAAACCTAAATTTCCTAATTTTTAGAAATCTAAACTTACTTGGAACGGCGGACGAGGAAGGAGGCGACGAACTGGCGGCGTTGATGGTGGGGGACGGCGTCGATGCGAACGGGGCGGCGTGGCGAGCGGCGTCGGTGCGAACAGGCTTGGCGGGCGGCGTCGCTGCAGACGACATGGCAGACGGGCGTCGCGGCGTGGTGAAGAGGCTGCGACGGGCGTCGCGGTGTGAGTGGGGAGGGAGAAGGTGCGGCCGCGAACGACCGCGAAGGGAATGGGGAGGGGCTGCGGCCGCGAAGGGGAGAGGGAGGGGCTGCGGCGTGGGCCGCCGCGACGATGTGGAGGGGTAGGCGGCGCTGTTGGCTGCGCCACGACGAAGATGGCAAAAATGGAGTTGGGTGTCCTGGGCTGAATGTGAGAAGAGAAAGAAAGAATTATGGTTTTAATGGAAGAAGGGTATTTTTGAAATTTCCATGTGGGTGTCCTCATCTGTTTTGTGTGTGTACTCATCGCATGGGTGTACTCATACGAAAGCCGGGTGCCTTTAGCCGCGCCCTTAATTTAAATTAGGGAAAATTCATCTCAGTATCCCTATTCCAATTGATTTAGCTACTGGGCTAAACTTCTTCAATTTAGTAAGTTAGGCCCATTCTGACAAAATAAACATTAAAATTCATTGAAATAATTTTCAAATTATGGGCCATCTAATTTAGGCCCATGTATTCAAATTATGGGCCATCTATTTTAGGCCCAAATACTTGACAGAGGTATGGGTTAACAAGCCCAACCCAATATTTTGGATTATATTTAGCTATTGGATATATATCCAATGTTTTGGATTCATCTGTAATTGGATACGTATCCACTACATTTTTTTGTTTCAATATTGTTATGTATTTCTTAGTCATTACATTTTATTTTTTTTAAATTTGTACCTAAAAAGCACTACAAACTTTTCAGAGACGGAAAAGTATTAGCTTTCAAACTTATACGAAATATATTTTCACTTCCACATTTTAACAGCTTGAGCTAAGTTTCCATTTAAAAATATTATTGATCTTGTACAGACATGCATATACGGTTTTAACTAGTCAGTTACATCTTTTGAAAAATTGAAACTGAAATCGAATCGAAGTTCTAAAAGTTATGATTTTTGAATCAACGGTTCGAATTTATTTAATTTTTTTTTTGAACATGTCTAATCTTGTAGTGATGGCACGTGTATAGTACGAGTAGATGAAGATGTATTACAAAAATTCTCAACGGCCGAAAGTGAAAGTGTGAGAAGATTTGAGAAGAGGAACATGCCTACTACTTTTGCACCAATCACAAATATTGTCTTCCCTTGTTTTTGCAATATTCTTATCAATCAAATCAACTTTGTGGCCCACCAATCATCCTTTTAAACAAGTGATTATCAAGAATTAAACATCAAATCAACTAAACGTACGTCTATAAAGTGATTAAATAACAGATATAGTACAAGTGACACGATTAAGAGAGCGAGATTTCTCATGAAAAATTTACCGTCAAACAAACAAAAATAACAAAAAGAAAAATTTATAAGTTGACGGAATATTTTGCATAATATTATCATTTTGTCGTTGGCACACACTCATTTTCATTCATTTATGTGTAAAATACAAACTTTAAATAAAAAGATCAAAAACTACAAACTTCACTCCAGTGTTGTGCATAGTTGTTCCTCTATTATTTGTGTGTATTGTATGTTCTACTCTTTTATTTCTTTCTATTTTACTTTAATCTTTAGCCAAATGTATTCTCATTTGTCCTGTTCGTCAGTCTACCAAACCTGATCGCATGCCTTTCATGAAAATCGTCACCTCCAACCGTTACTTAATTATTCAACCCGTCATTTAATTTTACTTACAAACAATCATTTTATTTATAACGAACATTGTAAATGCAATTCAGAATCGATGCTCATTTTGATGAGAATCGAATTGGTGGAAGGACGGAGTACTCCGACTCAAAATTTGAGGGTTTGAGAGTTGAAGCCCAATTTGCCACATCAAACGAGCCCCCTACTTCCATAAAGGGAAAACTTCTTTAACATATTCCATCCACTTGTAACCACACAATGTCATCATTACCTAAGCATCTATTAATTCAGTACAATCATATGGGTACTAAATACTAATTAACTTCTTAATTAAGTTGATTATTGGCTAATCAAACCTACCTACCTCGTCCCATGTTAACTACCTACCAATTATCATGCAAATTAATCGTCCTTCAATCATTTAATTATTTATTTTTCAAGAGGGGCACAATATTAATATATTTAATCTAGTATTGATATGAAAAAATTGGAAATTTTGTTATATTGTACTTAAAATGGAGTTCCATGTTATCAAAGATTTAGACGTGTAGTTTCATACTTAAATTGTGTATGAAATAATAAAATTGAATAATATATAGGTATATACTTTATAAACTTGAGGTCCCTTGAGATTAACGAATAGTGTCAATATTTATTTATTTATTTTAGAATTTATCGCAAAAGATTAAGACATCAATGGATATTTGTAAATATTTATATGTATATATACAATAACTAAATAAGACATGTAAATTAAAAAAAGAATATTATATATATATATATTTACTTTATAGATGTTCGTTTTCAAAATACATGTGAAAAAATATTGTTGGTCAACAAAATAAAGTGTTAGCAATTACGTACTCTACTTATACCGGAGTTATTATGGGAATAGAATCATGTTTTAGCATCAAAGAATAATGAAGTACTCCTATAATTTACTTTCAACTTATTCTATACTAATTTGACAAGTAATTACACTATTTTATGATCAACAAAATTAGTATTCACGTTCCACACCCTTAAAATAGAAAACTCTTTATAAAACTTCACTTTCACAATATTCTCAATTTTACATAAAATGACATTACTTTTTTTACCTAAAAGTTTACAAAATTATCCTTCAAAACTCTATTTATTATTACACTTTTTTAGCGAATGAGATCGACCACCTGATCCAATTTTGATGTTCAACATCTTATTCTAATATGTGGATGATTGACATGAGTCATATTAAAAAATAATCAACGTGTTATAATATCCGAACGACATGTGTTAAAGTCCAGCAGAGTAAAATACCAGTGAAATAGAAAAATCAAATCGTTTTTTTAATATGCGTGTCCCCCTACCTATGGAACTTATTACAGGACGAAGTAAATCTTACTTCCTTCGTCCCACAATTACTTTCACACATTTCTTTTCAGGACGTCCCACAATAACTTTCACACCTTTAAAATGAAAAACTTGTTATAAACTCCACCCTCACAATATTCTCAATTTTACACAAATGCTATTACCTTTTCTCTACACATACATAAAAGTCAACTCATTTCTTTACTTTATACATAAAATTTTATAAAAGTATCTCTCAAACTTCACTCATTATTAAATTTTTTTAATATGCGTGTCTATCTACGTATAAAAGTAATCCGGAGACGTAAGATGTACTCCCTTCGTTCTAGTGAAAGCTACCCAACTTTCTTTTTTCGTCTATCCCAATTAAAGCTATCCATTCATTTTTTGGTAACTATTTCCTCTCACATTTCATTATATTCTTCTCTCTCAATCACATCACCTCTAATATATCTACTTATTATATTAGTATTTCTTAACCTTCGTGTCCAAAACTCATGGAGAGCTTTCCGGGACAGAGGGAGTATAAAATAATACCGGTTAGGTTACCTTTAGAGGGGATGCATGTGGATGGGGGATATTGCACTTTGACTATGCATACATGATTTGGAACATATTCTTGATAATATTACAATTTTAGTTGTTAATTAATTATTAAATTAATGAAAAGCATATATACTTTAAGCTACTTTGCAGCCGCACAAGATCTACGCGTGGGCTTATGCCAATTGCTCTGTTGACCTGCCATTGGTTGATTATCATTCACCTTTATTATTATTTTATTTTATTTATTTTTTCTTTTCATAAAGATAAAGGCCGACCTCACTTAATTTATTTTATTTTTAATATTATTCTATTGTACATATTATTTCCACCTTCTACATGGTCCCCTTATTTGGTGTAGAAATACTTCTTTATATATTATATATATGATACATTAATTAATTAATTAATTAATGATGTTTTAAAAAATAACTGGTCTTATGTGAGACGGGTCTCCATTGACTTCATATAAAAAAATGATAATGTTTTATAACAAAAGTGACTACTCCCTCCGTCCCAGGATTGTTTGCACCATTTTATGGGCACGCAAACTAAGAAAAAAGTGTAATGAGTGGAGTGTTGAGGGGTAATTTTGTAACTTTTAAGAATAAAGTAAAGTGAATGATTGAATTCAGGGTAAAAGTAATGACATTTTGTGTAAATATGTGGATATTGTGAGGGTGTGGTTTATGAAAAAGTTTCCTTATTGGGCAGTGCAAACAATTGTGGGACGGACGAATAAGGAAAGAGTGCAAACAATTGTGGGACAGAGGGAGTATAATTTTTTAAAAAAAATCTGCGAAAAAAAGGATTGCCCAACCAAAAAATAGGTCAAAAGGGACCCGTCTCACAAGAAAATATTCGTGAAATGGTCTCACACAAATTTTTATTTTAAAAAAAAGGAAATTTTAAAAACGACATAAATTTATTTCAATAAAAAAAAAGGCAGCTTCCACAAACTAGAGAAAGAAACCCAATCTAGGGTTTTGTTCAGGCCGGCTGGCGTTTTTCTATACTACAATCGAAGGTGATAATGATATCTTTCGGTCCATGATATATCTTTATAATACAAATTGAGAGCACGAGATATAATCGGTTAGGAATTTATATATAAGAATTAATTCATCACCTCTTTACAAGTTTGAACTTTTAGATGAGACATAATTTTTTCATGGTATCAGAGCAAACCAGACAAACGACCTGATTCGATTCCTGTTGAAAACACTCCACCCATTTAAATTCGGACCTTCTCTACAAAAAGGGTAAGAGGTGTTAATTCGATCACGAGTGAGGGGAGTGTGGTTCGTGTTGATAGAGCGTGTTTTTTTTTTCTCAATCTCTTATTATTAAGTCAAGCCTCCAACTATTGCATTTCTTAAATTAGTAAAAGTTACAAAAAAAAGGCGTACACTTGTATATTTCATGCTTCAAATAACCCAATAGAACCAAAATAATTAAACTTAAACTAATAATGAACCAAAATTCGATCGATCAAAAAACTTAGTGAATATTTTAAGGGACGATCATCCAATAAAATCAAGAGCATGTCGTAATACGACTATAGAAATTACAACACGTATCACAAGACGATCCATTATTAAATTGACATATAATACTTTTATGGAGTATATTTATAGGAGTATAATAATATATTATATATTATATATATAAATAAAATAATAAAAAATGGAATCGTAAAAGTGGAATCCCATTTGGTGGAAAGGTTCCATTAATTTCCATCCACATTTAAGGGAGGGTAAAGATGAAGTTGTCATCACCCCATCCATTGATTCTTATCTCCAATACCCATCCATCGATAGTATTCTTCCTTTTATTTTATTTTATTAAATTTATGTTATATATATATTATTTTTGTTTCTTAAGTTGTACCCGTTAAATTCAGAATTTTAGTTTTTTTACCAATAAACGAGGGTAACTCATCCGAATGATGATATATTAGTAAGTGGTGATGAATCTGAACGATGATATATTAGTCAGTGGTGCTATGAATTTGAACGATGATATATTAGTCAGTGGTGCTGAATTTAACAGTGCTAAAGATTCAAATAGTGACATTGAGGATCGCAATGGTTCATTCTTTAATTCTGATAAAAAATAATTTATGTTTGTTGTAAGAATAGAAAATTAATTTTAAAAGAGGATTAAAATTAAAACGATTACTACTAATTATATATATATATAGTACTCCTATGTATGGGCACCTTGAATGGATGGACATGTAATTATTAATTTATAAATTTCCTGCAACTTGAATGAATGAACATATTCTTCAATACCCCATTTTCTCCTTTAATATTTAAAATATGTGAATTATTGTTGGATATTCATTCGTATAATTTGACATATATGCCCTACCTCATCCACTTGACAAGATGAATTTGTAATAGATAAATTTGGTAATAAATTAAAGATTACCATAGAAACTTGCACACTTGGATGGGCACACAATTTAAGAAATGTGTAAGAAAAGGTGTAATGAGTGATGTTTTGAGGGGTAGTTTTGTAAAATTTTATGAATAAAGTAAAGTAAAAAGTAGATTGAGTGTGGAAAAGTAATGGCATATGGGTAAATAAGAGTATATTTTGAGGGTGGGGGTTATGAAGATATTTCCTTTTATGGAGTGTGCAAATTGGTATGGGACATCCATTTATAGAAAGTGTGCAAATTCCTATGGAACAGAGGGAATAGTTTTTTTTAAGCAACTTAAAGTTATTTGATGTTTGTAGGTGTGTGTATTGTATAATAAGGTCTGTACTTTATATTATTAAGGATTTGATTTTCCTGATTTATTATAAAATCAATTTTGGTGTGCAACAATAATCGATCTCTTATATACTTCGTAAATTAATTAAATCAACTACATTTTCTATAAGCTAATTCATCATTTTTTGGGAAGAAATTTCCTATATTCGAGTAAGTAAAAAATATAAATAGATAATGTAACTCCAAATTATAATCGAGGATTTTTTTTTTCTTTGGCTCATCAACCTCCACGTCTTATACAATTGAATCATATAAAAAAAAAACATATATATCACTAGAATGAATTCAGACAATATATATCCTTATCGAGTTCTTATCGTCTTGGATCTTTGATTCCTTTTAACTACTCTGTCTGTTTCAAAATAAACGTCGTTTTAGAAAGAATTTTTATTATGACGAAGTTGGATAGCTCAAGTGGTTAGAGCACCACTACCTAGGCGTTTTAGATCCTGGGGTATTTAATGTAATTCAAAAAAAAAAAAAAAGAATTTTTATTTACTAATAATATATTAATTATCGTTTTCAATAATAATCCCACAAACACCCATTAGTGGTGGTTTTTTCTAAATTAAAATTGATGAAAGAATTTTTTCTAAATTAAAATTGTTAAAATATATCTACAATACACTATGTATGGTTTATAATTATTGTATTTATTGGAAATTATTCAAATGATCATCTACTAACATTTGTGGTGAAAATTAATTGTGGGGACTTTCTAAAATTATCAATTCATATTAAGAATATTTCAAAAAACTTATTTTTCTTCTTTCTTTTCTATTCTAGATTTTTTTTTTCTTCGTACATACTCAACATCATTATATTTGTGGAGGGGGTTTGGGGATTTAGGGTTTAGGAATTAAAATAGGGGAAATGATGTAAAAAAAATAATGAGGGGCAAGTGACCAATTTCAATGATAAAGTTCAGTAATCAAAAGTGATATTTTTCCAACAAATTAACTATTAAATGATTTATTTGTAAACGTTCATTCATTTTTAATATGTGCATACATATTTCACTTATTTTATTTGATATTGTTCAGAGAAGTAACCAATTTTTTTTTGTCCGCCAGACTTACAAAATCTCAGAACACATACTTACACTTATTGAAAGAACACATTTCTAGGACATTTTTATTCATATGAAGTAAGTGAAAATTAAAACAATTCTAGTGAAAACATTTTATTGATTAAACTTAAATATGAGTAGACTAAGTCATTTTATGATATTTTTAATATATGTAATTTTTTATTATTATACAGGATTTATTTCGTATGGAGGGGCCACAAGCCCACAAGTTCTCTCTCATATACTATATACTTCTTCCGTTCATAAATGTTCAGAAATAAGTAACGTTTTAGTTTTTTTTTTAATTAAAAAATAGTATGTCTTAATGATTGAAATTTTCTTTAACTCATTTCATAATTTTAGTTTTCTATAAGTATGGATAGAAAACTTACCATGTGAACAAAAAAAAAAGTAAGAATAAGAGAAATACCATAATTAATAAGGGTATGTTAGAAATTCTGAATATTTTCTAAAGTTAAATGAGGAAGAAAACGTAAAGAAAAAAAGAAAAGCTAATTAAATGTCATTCAATTATGTACAAATATAAAATATCAAAACGTCTCTTATTTATGAACGAAAAGTGTATGTTCCTAATTACATGTTCGATCCTATCTAAACCAATGTTCTTACTTATCTCTAATTTTATCCATTCACGACTAATCAATTCTTGGGGATTGGTCTTCTATGAACTCGAGTTCATGTTGTGCACCCTAGTCCATGTTGCACTTTTCAGTTTTACTGACTTACACTTTTGTTAAATGGTGTTGCACTTTTCAATTATTAAACTGTATAATAATATTTTTAGTTATAGTGACTTACACTTTTTAGTAATATTGTGTTGTACTTTTCAGTTTAATACCTTACACTTTTTTCTTTAGACTAGGGTGCACATGCACTCGAGTGCATACTAGACTTTACCATTCTTGGGTGGACCAGTTCATACAAAGCTTCAACTTTAATTGAGTTTCTCGTTAATAGAAGGTGTGATTAATACTCGAATTAGTCGATTTTTGAATCGAATAATATATTAAAAAAAATACAGTAGTGTGGAGTGACAATTGGCAGTAATGGCAGGCAACATGCAAATAGTGTAAACAACAGGAAATATAAATAATTTCACGCGTATAAATGGCATTAATTCAGTTAGTTGACCAGCCTATCGCACACATAACGTCTCTGAATTGAGATAGGGCCACCATTCGCCCTGCTAAAACATTTACAATAACAAGATGCATTGGTATACTCAATTCTTATTTATTGACCCCTTATCACATTTTATTAATTTATTTATTTACATCTCTCGAACCTAACGAACCCTACTTGATTCAGTCTATGCTAGGGTGTTGGATACTACTTCCCCCCGTCTAAAAAAGATACACATTTTTTTTTTCGAACATTTCAAAACTAACTGCTTTGAAATTTACATCAGATTTATGAAATATTAAGGGTAAAATAGATCCAACTTTGTTATTACTCCATCCGTCCCACAAAGATACTCCCTTCGTCGTACAAAGATAGTCACGTTTTACTTTTTTGAATGTCCAAAATTATAGCCACATTTCCTCTTTTACTTAAGTATTAAATGTTTTATTGACAATTTTATCCATAATTAAACTCCATAATTACTCTTAAGGCTCAAATACTTTTGAATTTATACCAAATTTATGAAATATCAAGGGTAGAATAGTCATATTAGTTAAATTTGACCACATTTATTTATTTTCCTGAATCTGTGTGTAAAATTAAATGTAGCTACATTTGTGGGATGAGGGGAATAACTAAATTTGACTTAATTTAATGTTCATGAGTAATTATGGAATAAGTTTAGTTATGGGTAAAATTGTCAATAAAACATTTAATACTTGAGTAAAAGAGGAAACATGTCTATAATTTGGGACATCAAAAAAAGAAAAACATAACTATTTTTGTGGGACGGCAAAACTTCTGAGGTGCAAAAAATTCTTGAGAGGACCAGTTCATACAAAACATTGATCGGATTTCAAATATTGGGCCCCCACGGTCGATCTTTGAATCAGATACCGAAACATAAAAAATAGAATTGTCCCCACTTGATGTGGGGCTTGTTTTTGAAGATGGCAAATGTTGACACACAGATACACAGAGTGTGGGGTGTGTGTACATCTGGCTGGGGTTGTTGCAATAAATAAAAAATAGGGACAGGCCCATAAAAAGATAAACCCACATTTATTCCATAGGTCATTGCTGATGGGAACCGTTACACTTTGGTGTCCTATAAAAGGGCACATATTGTGCATCATTTCTTCATCACTCAAACAATCTTTAATCAAACAGTATAGTATAGTATAGATAGCTAAATTAGGGTTCTTGAGAAATTTAATTTTGGGGATCATGATCAGATCCCTAAAAGGGGTAAGGGAGGTGACAGAAGAGAGTGAGCACACATGGTGTTTTCTTGCATGATTCTTACAACATGCTTGAAGCTATATGTGCTTACTCTCTTTCTGTCACCCCATTTCTCTCTCATCTCCCTCTCTCTCTCTCTCTTCATTCTTGCATGTGGTGGTTTCTTGTTTTGGATTGAATTAGGGTTTGTGTTCTTTTTCTATGAATCTTGTGATGAACAAAATTCAAGGGCTGTGTTAAAAATCAGATCTTTGATTAGGGTTTTGTGGGTTTTGTGTTCTTTTGTGAATTTTGTGTTTTCTTTTTGTAAGAAAAGCAGAATTCATGATGAGGGCTTTGTTAAAAATCAGATCTTTAATTAGGGTTTTGTGGGTTTGTGTTCTTTTGTGAGAAAAGCAAAATTCATGATGAGGGCTTTGTTAAAAATCAGATCTTTAATTAGGGTTTCTGGATTTGGAGTGAAAATTATAGATCTTTGAAAAGCCCTTTAATTGAGTTGTTGTTTCTTTTGTTTTCAATCTATTTTGATGAACTGACACGCCAGAAGTCATTTAATTTGTCTGTCTATTTCTTGCAGCAGGAAACTTTGACTAGGTTTCTGCTGGTGAATTGATTTAATTTCCTTTTTGTTTCTTTGCTTTTATCTTTTCAATCTATTTTTCTTGTTTTTTATATAATTCTCTGTTAGTTTGTTATTGGTAGAAGTTTTAATTTAATTAAATCTGCAGTCATTTTCATTAATTTGATTTGATTAGAGTTTATGAGTGGGGGCTCCTATACTCTTTAATTGTCACAATTTTTCCTCCACTATTAGTGGTTGAAATTAATTCATGTATGAAAATGTTTTTTTCCCAATTTTTTGGTTGTTTGTTTTGCAGAAGAATGTTGAAGAAGTGACAAAAGGGATCTTCTAATTTAAGTTTGATTTATTGAAGGATATTGCAGGTTTTGAAAGGACAACCTTATTTGAAGGCAAGGGGTACATCGAAACTGAAGACACAGTACACTTGCAAGAGAAATTAATATAGATTAGGGTTTGAATTGTACTTGTAATAAAAAAATGTAATGTTTCATACAAGGGATCAGTTTTATAAAATGTGTTATGAGATTTATAATTTCCTTATTATTATTTTGCCCTCTTGCAGTGTTTGTGTGCACTAAAGTTAAAACATGTTTCAGTTTGAAAGATATGTAGACCATTAGGGCAACCTTGTAGATCATACTAATTAAATTAGTTTAAATTTGATTGGTTATTGCATCAAGGGAACACACTTAACTAACTACAATCATAATCGTAAATGTACACATAAAATCACTCGTTTCAATTTTGGTGTTCAGTACATAAATCTTTGTGTATATTTAAGATTGAAAAACCCTTGTTTTTTTTTTGAATGATCACATCATCATTTTGTAAATATAATAGGATGATGTAAGAATCAAAGAAGATTATTATACGATCTCTTAGTGGGAGTGCTCCACTAAATTACGTACTAGCTAGGTTAATTTTCAGAATTGGACCACAAGGGTTATACTTTTAAGGTATTAATCTTTATTCAATTACTAGCTTCCACACTGTTCTAAGTTCGAATTTTCTTTCAGTCAATGATGTATATTGGGATTCCAGTTTTAAACAATTTAATTTTATAGAAATTTCGACACTCGTTTAGTAGATATGTTGAGATGTCTATCTATATTGGGATTGAAGTGCATTCGACAGACTTTCGATTGTATTTTTGCATGTTGGGTATATAGAAATTTTATTCGAACTAGACAGGATTATTGAAATAAAACCTTATAAATAAGGTCATTTGTAAATAAGCACAATCTCATATATAGTTATCACAGAAAATAAATATAAATAAAACAATAGTATGTTTAGAGAGATATTATATTGTAGCCCTCATAGTATAAAGTACAAAAAATACTATCAGAATGCAGAAATTTTTAGAGAAAATTAAATATAATCTTCTACACATTGTGAAAATACATAATATGAAGTGCTGCAGATGGAACTTGATGATCCTCAGAAAACCAATTCTTGATGATGCCTCCAGATGAGCTACTAGGGTTTTCCCCAGACCAACTGTCAACCATACTGAATCCGTATCGCGATGCTGCAGAAAGTATCGAAGGCTCATCGACTCTACGCAAAATATGGCACAAAATCAAAGCAGACTTTTTGTTACTTTCTCCGGTTGAAATCAATTCTCGGGCAGTTGCAAATAGCGGATTAATTGCATCAGCAACGTATGTCACGTCAGTGCCTATGATGACGTCGAAACCTTCAACGTTCAGTTGCTTGATGGTGTCTATATCGTCCCGATTCCCCCACTCGAGTTTCTTTACAATCAGTGAGTCGAGCGATGGAGATTTGAGATTTGAGGCTACGTTTTCGGTTAACAAATCGAGTGCTTTTGAGTCTCCGTCTGTGGCGAGGACGAGGTCAGCGGACGTGGCAGCTATCATTGAACAAATCCCGCCACAACCACATCCGAGTTCTAGAACCTTCTTCCCAGCAACGATGTCTTGATTTGCAGCAAGAATCAAGGCCATTAATTGTGCTGATTCCCACAGCATCAAGCCCGTTGATGTACATGTGTGTTGATACTCTTTGGAGAGTAGTTTTATTTTGAAATAGTAGTCCCTTATAGAAAGCTCCATAATCTAAGAGAAAACAGAGTAATTATTATACACACTAGGGTTACTAAAAAGAACAAATCGTGTAAACGGGGTTTTAGTACCTCTTCAACGGGAGATGAAATACCGAACATTTCTACAGCCATTCCATCTGACATATCGATTTCAAATGCACTGATATCATCTTTTTTTCTTTTGTCAAGACCGTTGGTTTTTTCAGCTGCCTGAAATACAGCTTGCACCCACCGCCTGTAACCAAAATGGCAACTTTAACAGAATCGAACCATGATGGCGTTAAAGAGAAAATAACCATTTAGATTTACAGTAACCGCCTGATCATGCGTAGTTTTTTCAGTTTTTACACTTGATGCATCAATCTATATGCATGGAGATATTATGGGTCAAGTGCTTTAAATGCAGTGGTAGAAAGCTGCCACGTTTTGCGGTATCACCAAACCACGTGCCAATTTCGTCATCATGCCAACTAACATGTTTACCATATATGAAAAAGGGCAGTTGATATATTAACCTTATTCTCCAATCAAGAATGAAGAATCTGAACCATATGATGAGAAGAGGCGATGAAAAAGAAAAAATGTGGCTTACCGATTCATTACAATCTCTCTTGATCTATTTTCCACTTGCTTGCAACACAACACGTGTTCTTCCATATTGAATCCATTCGCTTTGAATAGATTTTCTAAGAACTCGTCTGAGAAGTAGAAAGCTCTCTGGCAGCAGAGTGAATGCTATGAGAAACTGGATAAATCCATAGAACGTAGAAACAGAACGAGTAACAACTTACAGTGCCATCACCCCTAACATAGAAGTTTTCGCTGAGCTTTTGTTCCTTGCCAGTGAATCTTTCCTGTTAATATATCAACGGATATGATTTAACATTACATACTTCCTAAAAAGTTGAAACAAATTACTATTTGTCATTTAAGGTTTTGACTTAAAAGACGCAAATATATTGAAATGTCATGACTACATTAGGCATAAACATGAATTCCACAGTATTAAAAACCGGTGAATCCTTATTCAGATCAAAATCCCACCTGAGCAAGATCACCAACGGCATAATCACGAAATAAGACACGGCCATTTGGCTGCACATTGCACATTTTCCCAAATTAGCAAAATCAAGTGTAAAATGGACATCAGTATTAAAATTCTACTAAAGGATAAATTGGGTACTCACCTTCAGAACTTTTCTGATATTTTGCACCACTGCAGGCATCTTTTCCGGGGATACTGCAGATAAAACAAATATCTACTTAAAAAAGTCAGCAAGTGTGTGTTAACAGCAACATCCTTATCTTTCAAAGGAAACATAATTGTAAAAAAAAAGAACATTAAATCTGCTCCGGGACATTGAGCGAAAGAAAAACCTCTAAAAAAGCATCAATCACAGAGAACATTTTTTTTACCATTGTCAATATGTCCACTGAGGAAGGAGCAACATGAGCGCATAGATCATCAACCGTCAGATCACAAACAAATGCATTGACCCGGGCCTCCGCGAAGTCCTTGTGCATCTTGAATAATATCCAGGAAAAATTACAAGTGATTAAATAAACCAGCATATCACTCGAGAACAAGTGAATCAACTTATTGGAACTTGTAAGTTGCATGATTCAATATGCAAAAAAAACTGTCATTCACCTAAAACAACAAAAGAAATATGATCTCACCTTGACCAAATTTACAGCACGAGGTGAAAAATCACACGCATGTACAAACATATCCGGATAAGTTTCAAGCAGAGGAAAGATGGTATTTCCAGCTCCACAACCAACCTGGCAGACACAAGTTTAATCAAGTAATTAACATCAAAATGTAAATCCAAATCAAAATGAAAAGTTATTGGACGCATCTTAAAATATACCTCTAAAACCACCCTGCTTCCTTCTCCCTGCAAAAAGAGTAGTTAGTGAATTAGAAACAACAATTAGCAGAAGCATCCACATCATCTTTTGTACTTACAGAGAAGTGATGTCCCCATTCCTTGTCCAAATAATGACGATCCTTAAAGAACTGGAGCACACAAAAACAAATCATTTGCATCAAATGCCAAGAATTTTCGAGAAATGCAGATTTATCAACAGTCAATGTCCAGTTCTCACTTCTCAACCACAGATAATGACAGAAGTTAAATACTATTAATTCTTGCTATTAACGAGGTATACCGTCGTATATCCCATGTACTAGACTCATACATATGACAACCACAAACTTAATTACCACACTTACTGAGCTCAGAAATTCTCTTATATTAGCAAAGAAACTAACCTTGTCTTGATGGCGTTTATAAAAGATATCCCAGTACTTCTTCGCATCTTTCTCGTATTTCACTGCCAACAAAAATACAGATTTCAATATACTAACACTTGTATTTCACCAATTACAGAACTCATTTCAAATCTATACGAAAAACTATAGGTTAATAAATCGTAACCTCTCCAGAAATCCGATACTTCATCATTGCAAGGTGAATATATTTGTATCTTTGGCTGCTGTGTTTGTTGAATTTCATCTATACTACTTACTTGAGTGTCAGGTGTGGCTGCCATTTCTATTCCCTAATCACAACAAACAAAGATTAACTTACAAAATTCAAATCACATCATTATCTTCAAGTGAACTGATAAACTGAAAAACATAAACACTAAAGAGTCCATAAATTCCTTAATATTCGAAATTGGCAAGGCTTCAAATCTGAAAATCTTCCATACAAGATCCACAATCACCAAGAAACAACGAGTAAGTAATTATTACCAATACTATAACAGCGTTTGACGAATGAGATCGACAGAAACTTAAGAATCAGGTAAATGAACAGATTGGTAGCGGATATACGAGGAATTTGAGGAAAAATGGAGAGAATCTTACTTGAGAGAAGCCGACGGAAGATTTTCACAGTGCAGTCTGGTATAAACCCTCCTGTGAGATAGGGTCTTTGTTCTTCAATTTTTTTTTAATCATATTTAATTTTGGAATAATATCAGTTTTATCACTAAACTTTATTGCAATTTCAGTTTCGGTCCTTCTATTTTTTCTTATAAAAATCAATTATGTTTACATATTGAATAAAATACTTAGACAATTTTATCTGAATAAAATACTTGTAAAGATAGAAATAAAATATACTTCATCCGTCCCAAAACGAATCTCGTCCCAAAACGAATCTTCACCTGGAGAAGGATACACTTTTTAAGAAAATTACTCCTTTTTTCTGTTTAAAAAGTGTATCATGTCCACCAAAAGTGTGCTCATTTTTTTTTTTTAAATGTGCTTATTTTTTGTACTTTACTAACTACTCATTATATTAAATATATTCTTTATAATTAAAATATGATTTTTTTAAAAATATATATAAAAAAAAGTGAGAGTAAGTAATAGCAAAATATTTAGGAGAGTTGGTATGCACACTAATGCACAGGGCAACCCTTATCAAGTCAGAAAAACAAAAATTAATAATAAGATGGTTGTTGGTCCAGTGGTTACAATGAGGTCACAGGTTCGAAACTTATGAGACCTTTTTTTTTTAATTAAAACAATTTTAACTTTTCAATTAAAATATCCACCACTTTTCAATAATAAAAATTACACTTTTCAGTTAAAAAATTCACCACTTTTCAATAATATTTTTTTAATTAAAACAATTTTAACTTTTCAATTAAAATATCCACCACTTTTCAATAATAAAAATTACACTTTTCAGTTAAAAAATCCACCACTTTTCAGTTAAAATATCTACCACTTTTCAATAATAAAAAATCAATAATAAAAATTACACTTTTCAGTTAAAAAATCCACCACTTTTCAATAATAAAAATTACACTTTTCAGCTAAAATATCCACCACTTTTCAATAATAAAAATTACACTTTTCAGTTAAAATATCCACCACTTTTTTTAATTAAAATATCCACCACTTTTCAATAATAAAAATTACATTTTTCAGTTAAAATATCCACCACTTTTCAATAATAAAAATTACACTTTTCAGTTAAAATATCTACCACTTTTCAATAATAAAAATTACACTTTTCAGTTAAAATATCCACCACTTTTCAATAATAAAAATTACACTTTTCAGTTAAAATATCCACCACTTTTCAATAATAACTTTTCCACTTTTCAGTTAAAATATCCACCACTTTTCAATAATAAATTTTCCACTTTTCAATAATAAATCAAAACTAACAAAATTACACAATACATACATCATCGTAATATTGAAAAGTGGTGAAGGCAAGGAATGTGAAGAGGAAGGCAATGGCAACTGGAGCTTTGGTTCTGAAGATAGAGAAGTGGGGTTTGAAGTCGAAAATCAAATTACTTCCACCTACATACTTGTTTATATCTCCCATCTTCATTAATCTTAATGTTGCCTGTCTGCTTCCATATTCTCCCTCGCTCTAGCCGGAAAACACTCTACCGCGGCGATATCCATCGTCTCCTCCGACGAAATCCATCGTCTTCTCCGGCGAAATTTTCAGTTAAATTGCGGTTACAGATGTAGAAAAAAAAAGAAGGGAGAGAGAAAGAAAGATGAAAGGAGAGAAAAGGCATGAGAGAGAGAAAGATGAAAGTAGAGAAAAGTGGGAGAGAGAGAGAAAGAGAAAGAGAAAGAAGGAGAAAGGAGAGAGAGAGAGAAGAGAAAAGACTTTAAAAAAAAGTGTGAGAGGAGAGAGAAAGAAAGAAAAAGAAAAGGAGTAGAAAAAAAGTGTGAGAAAAAAAAGTGAGCAGTTTGGTGCATAGTGTGCATAGGAGTAGTAAATAAATGTGTTGAATTGTTTGCATGCATGAAACCAAAAATAATATACTCTTTACTCAATTTTGTGTAAAATTGTGAGCATTGTGAAAGTGAAGTTTATGGAGAATCTTCATATTAAGGATGTGAAGATTATTGTAAGATGAACGAAAAAAATAAAATGCAAAAAGTGTGAAATTTATTCCTAAAACTGAAGGAGTGATATTTATACTAAAACAAAAAATAGTAAAAATATGATAATGTAAATAGATTTATATATATAAATATCACTTCTCATACAAATTTTTGTTTACATTACATGTATTGTGCTGAAAAATAAAAATTGGAGGACCATTCCATAATCCATAGTGGTAATAAAATCCGGTAAGTTTCACTATTAAGACCAAAAGTTTATTACAAAGTCTCATTGTCTAAAGAACATGCTACAAAAAGAATAATCCTCAAACAACTCAAGTCCAATCACTCACTCACTATGATAATGTGAGAATCTCACTGGAAATATGTAATAAAAGACAAGTAGTAATTGGGGCGTTATAATTACAGTACGCCAATATCTGAGGACTATTTCATGATTCTGGTGATTTTGGAGTTGTTTCTTCACTTTCTGTTTTTACTTCCTTTTCTGGACTAACAGATCTCTCAGTTGGTTCGTCGTTATTGTGCAGGACACCATTTTCGACCACGGGGGTAATACCGTTGTCAGCCACGTTGTTCTTAGGCTCCGAATTTGGAACGGGTTTTGGTAGTACTCTGGACGGTGAGGTTGCTAGAAGGCGATTGATCCCATCGAATAAGTTCTTGGCATCTGCTATCAGAGCAGCTCCACCGGTGTAGCAACGCCCAAAGCATGTAGCACAATGTGGGAAAGTAACCTATACCAAACGAACAAAGTGCATCAATAATGTTTCCGGTTAAACTTTGAGCGAGTTAGAGTTTGTTCGAGCAGGCCCGACTGACTAAATTGCACACTAAGCTAAACTAAATTAGTAGCAAAACTTACCTCGATAAATGCTTGGCAGAGTTTAAGGAAAAGTAGAGACTCATTATCCTTGAGCATCCTAGTTGTGTTGTATCGCAGTAGAGAATCAGAAACGGCCTGCAAACTCTTAACTAATTCCTGAGCAATCACATGCTTCAAACTTATTGGAGCACACGGGCGTAGTTCATTCATTGCTGCAGCTACACCTGGAAACGGAACAGGAAGATACAATAAATTTTCATCGTATATTCGTATCAAAAATAGTACTTCTACAAAACTGAGCAAGTGTCTTGTTTAAATAGCGAAGAGGGCACGTGATTTTTCAAGTTTTACCATTGATAAAAACGGCAAGAGGTGGATGTTCCATGAGACTTGAAGGAGGAGTGATATCATCGTGACTTTCATCACCAAAACTATGGGCAGGGAAGCCAACTGCTGGCAATGGGACCCAACGATGAGAATCCAAGACTAACTGGATTAATCAAAACATTATGTGTTGTAAATCTTCAGCTAAGAATGACAAATTTTTTGCTGTGAAAAGATCATAGAGATCCAAATCATATGCTCAAAAGAGTGAAGGAAGTGTAATTTGTAAAAAGCATCGGATGCCATTACCAACTATTGAAAATCATACCTGAAAATTCTCTACAGCTGTACTCATATTCTTTGAAAATAAATTAAGAACTGCTCTGCAGAAACAAAAATGTCCATATGAGAGCTTGTCAAAGGTCAAGAGTCGCAAAAGGATTTCATAATAAAAATAAAAGAATATTACTCTTCAAAAAGAGGGGGAAGCAGTCCTCGAAAATCCAAACCAACCCATCCAAGGCCCATGGCACAATACTGTAGACCAAAATCAAGAGAAAACACTTATCATTAAGTTTAGTTTTCTGTATTATTATCATATTAAAATATATATAAGGCAACAAAATAAGCATTATCATGCAGATGAAGCTAAACTGAACAAACATTTTATGTAGCAGCATTCATATCAATATGATATTCAATATACCTCAGCATACATGCATATGAAAACCCAAAAACTAATTTCTAGTCATGCAATCTTGGGTGTTTATGGGCAATACTTTTCTTGAAATGGAACCCCTTAACCCTGAGTGAGGATCAAATTCTTATCAGGAAACGATGTCTGAGAAGGATCCAAGAGATCTCCATGCCCATCAATACATCATCAATTTCCCCAAACACTTATATGTTTCAGACTATAAACTAACAATTAACTGGAGTTACCAGTTACCACCAACCAATTTCTGAAAAAACCAAGATGTATGCAATTCTCCAGGTCTTTTTAGCCAAACATTTATATTTGTCTTGTTTAAACTTTGGCTTTCTATTTTTTAAATCTTATTATTGCTGTTATATCTATAAATTATTTTGTGAAATATATGAAAAAAACTGGATGTGAATACTGGAATAGAATCTCACCATGCATTGATCCAGAATATTTGTCAGAGATCCACCTTCAGTGATCTTTGGAAGCATCACTTTAAGAGTCTTCAGGTGCGAGGTAATCTGATGCATGGCCCAATCAAAGAGAAGTCCACCGTCATAATTTTCTTCACTCTCTGATGTGTCATCAGCAAATATAGCTCGATATTGGTTAACAACATCAAAGAGATGCATTCTGTGACAGTTGACCATCCCCTTCAAATAATCATATGGATTTCTTTGGTCCAAGTCATCAAGTAATCCACTAAGCCAAGCTTCACGGCATCTTAGAAACTGAATAGTGGATAAGCATCACAAGATCAGAATGGTACAACTTCAATTATTTATTAACAACGGACTATAAACACCAAAGCAAAGTAAAACAGTTCACAAAAAATAAAATGTTGATAAGGACCACCTGTAGGCGCATCTCATATTCACTAAAAACTCCAATCCGACGTAGATATCCAATTATGCGGAGGCATTCTGGCAACTACAACATGATGAGCAAAGATTAAGCACATCGTGCTGATAGTCTTACTTTGATATTTTGCATTGTATCAATTTTCTTAATTTGAAACAAGACACAGTACCTGAATATTAGATCTAAGTTTCTGAAGCAGCTGTGAAAGAAGAGACTGGGTGGTCTTTCGAACTTCTGCGGCTAGAGCCTGAATGACAGGAATTCTTTTTGAAAAAGAAAACAAAAATGGTGCCTCAATAAATGCATCAAGCAGGTTTACAGATGAAAGAGATTTCATGCTGCTATAGAAGCAAAGAAAAAACTCACTCTGGGTGCATTGTGGTAAGCTTTGCAACGAATGCTTCCAAATCAAGAGCTTCATCATAATTTCCATTCCTCACACATCTGTATGTAAATGTCATGCGATCATTCTTTGAGAAACTCTAATCTATATGTAATAATGCAAAACACAACATTAAGTATTTAGATTATTGAAGACATTGAAAAATAAACTCAGGGACTTACGTGTCCATGAGTTGAGGAATTTCAAGCAAATCAAGCAAAGTACTTTGATTTGTTAGTAATGTTTGGTTCAACTTCCTTTTCTCCAAAATATGTTCAGCTGACTCAACAAATTCTGTACAGCCAGATGTTAGCTTCGGAATTTCAGCTATCTGCAAATGAACAAAACATCTATGAGTTTCATTGAGCTTATTATTGTCTCTTTTTTTTTAATGCCTCGGTATCTGGTCCTAGGACCAACTAATCCGGGGGACCAATCCCACCGTCAGCTTATTATTGTCTCATAATGAGGATATAAGAAAGATCAAGAAGGAAAGAGAATTTATGGTTGTACTGATTTTCATTTTCTTGGCACTATTTTTAAGGTTTTAGCCTCGAAATTTACCCAATTAATTTATGAAGTGAAGTCAAATAAGTGACTTGCCACACAGTACCGAACATTTACCAAAAAAAAAAGTCATATCATCCAACTCTTGCTGCATTGGTTCTATTGTATCCAACAGGAAAACAAAAGAAATTGAGATCACTCGGAAGTACTTCTAGCCATATAAAACTGACTTTGTCATCAACGTGTAGCTTCCATAGGTGCTTATGAAGGTAACTTTATGTTTCAATTGTCCTAGCATTCGCATTCCAAGGTTACACCAAGACATAATCACTCTTAACTTATTGAATCCAGATTATCACATGCATATGCAACTCTCTTTAAGATTTTAAAAAAAAAAGGCAAAAAGGATCCCAACCATGATATACTCCAAAACAAAAATATGAGCTGTCTATTAGTTTTACACATTCAAAGCCTCATTGAATGGCCGAGCTGAAATAATTCTCAATCTCGAACTCACAGGATCTCCGATTTTCATTTAATTAGTCACAGATACAATTGAACCTCAAATTTTCGAATACCTTGAACCTTTAATTAGTCACACTACAGCAGCTGAAAACTAGCAATACAATGTCCATAAAACGGCAATGCAAGCTCGATAATACAGCAGATCAAATCAAAGTACTAAAGAAAAAAAGGGGTAATAATCAGATCAAAATTACCAGAGACTCGAGATGTTTGTCAATTGAAGAAACCTCCTGTCGGATCTCAAGCAAGGCATCCGCCGCCGCAATGAATGCACGGTAATTCCCCACCGCCACCTCCTGCATCTGCCGTCGTATTCTCTCCGCATCTACTCTCAGCAACTCCGGTTCCTTAGAGATGAAAATAACACGACAGTTACCTCAAATTCAAACTCATATACACAATCAAGCAATATAGGACTGTAAGAATACCTTGTGGAGGCGATCGAGAGTAAACGAGAGGAGTTCAGACACGTATGGCTGCTGTGCGGCGGAGGCAAGAGGAAGAAGATTCTCCATCTCCATTGATTCGTCGGCGTTGGTCGGAGCCTCCGGCGACGCCATTGCCGTCATTTTGAAGCTCAGAATCTGATCTGTCTCAGTTGGAGATCTGAGATGTGGGTTTTTATCTAATGTTAATTTTAATGAGATTTCTCGTTTGGGTTTCTTTCGATTTTCCCTTTGGGGCCTGTATGATATTTTCAAGAGTACAGGGGGAGTTTTGAAATTTTAACTGAAAACAATTTTGTCCCCTAAAGTTGGTAATATTGTATTTCTGCACCCTGTTTCTATTTCTCACCTTGTACCGGTCAAAGTTACCAACATTTTTTCCGTCAGGTCTCGGTCAACGTTAGTTATTCTCTTTTTAATATTTTTTTTTACATTAGTATATTCACAATCATATAACTTAATACGTTAACTTATTCTTTCATACTCTTTCGTTCGTTTATAAACTTCTAATTTATCATTTTGATCCGTTTGTCTATAAAATTTATTTTTACATTTCATTTTATATTTAAAATTTATCTCTTTCTTTTTTTCAATCGCATTATTTGTACCATATTTTTATTTAATTATTTTTATTAATTCGTGTGTCAAAAAGTAACAAAAAATTTATAGGCGTACGAACGAAGTATTTTTTAACCATTATGATGAAAGCTCGAATATAGTTGTAGTTTTAAGCAGTACGAAAGGAATATATAACATTGTTGTGTCTATTTTTGAATAAGTAAATATGATGGAATTATTATAGTTATATTCAACTAAATGAATTGTCCATAAGTATCATAAGTTTCCTTTTGTATTTTATTAATCTTAATATTTTGAGTTGCACCAAAATGAAATAAGTGTTGGCTAATAATGCTTTATTTTCATTTTCGAGTTGCGAAAAGTTTAGTATATATCTGCTTTAAATTAAAATCTGTACATGTTGTCCAAATATTTGGTAGTATTTCATTTGTATATGTAAATATTGATTTATTAACTAAAAAAATATGAGATGAATTTTTTTTATTTTTTATTTTTTGACAGAATTACAGATAAAACATACTGACGTAAACTATAGGAAACTTTTATAAATATTACAGTTATTATTATTATTTATAAGTTACAGTTAAGCTAGTGTGACGAAAAATAAAGGAAAAAAATAAATTATTCCTTTTAAGCTAGATATTCATTTAAACTCGTACAAGACTTGAAAAAACATGAAAAGCATGGTGAAAATGAAGGCGTGATGAAGAGGAAAAGAGGATTTATCAGCTGTGTTGGAGGTGTAGAAGTAGTAGTATGGATTAGAGAAATTCTGCTGCACATTGGCTGGCGCCGCCGGAGTAGGTGGTGAAACGGCCTGACCCTCTGATTCCGGCGGAGAGTGATGCTTTTTTCGTGGTGGTGGTGGCGGCGGGGGAGACGACGACGAGGAGCATACGACGGGGCAGGTATTGCAGTGGCTAATGCACAGTGAGCCTTCTGAATTTGAAGTTGGAACCAAGATTATGAGAAGAAAAATCCATGTTTTGATTGTCATGAAAGCAGAAACTTTTGAAGGTTTCATTTGGTCTTTTTTGTCACTCTGTTTTTCACCTGAAAGTAAAGTAGTGGATTGTGGGTGTATTGTGTGTGTGTGTGTGTTATATAGAAAAATGCCTAGAGGAGAATCTAAATGAGGGACCATTCTAATTCTATATATGGATATACGAACTCAATCGGGTTGAAGCTGTGAAAACGGGTCTATACACGGGTATTCGCCCGCACCACCATATGATACACGGGTCAATTACAATTCGGGTCACAAACTTTGGTTCTATATTGATATGTGCATTCAACAGAGACAAGAGTGATCAAAAGCTTTTGATCAGTAGTTTATAGTAATTCTTTAGTTCCATAATAATATATTGTCTAAATTCTAAAAGTTGAAAAGAGAATCCAAAGTAGCATGCAACTGGCAGAGGCACTTCCAACTTTTTGTGGGTGGTTTTAGCTGGACATAATCCAGATTTGTGGGCACCATTCTAGCCAAAAATTGTTCCACACTTTATGCTTTTCTTCTTTGTATATGCTTCTTCACTTTTGGACTTTAGAATCGTCCCTTTTCGTTTCTGATCCCGATAAAAGAATTTCAATCTTCCACTGCAGATTCTCCCCTTTTTCTTGGATACCCCAAATCAAGAAACCTGAGCTGCTTGGAATAAAAAGATGCATTTTCATTCATTGATGAAGCAAGGGTAATAACGCTACGTAAATCTACATACTAATGGCGTGTGTGCAAGTGATTGTGCTTTTGGAGACGTAATTTAAATCGGTTTTTGTACTAAATTGGGGGTAGCCTCTGATAATAAAGTGTTTTTGGTAAGTACTGAAATCCAACCTGAAAGCAGCAACATTGTTAACAAAGGAAACTGCTATGCTTTTGGGAAATTTCGATTCAAATATTATCGTCTCCAGCATTTCTTTTGTTACCCCACAAGAATCACTACTCTTTTCTCCTGCATTTGATCACCTTCAGTGAATCCTCTTTTTGATCTGTAAAAGGGGTTCACATGCTATCCAATTCTATCTTCCTGAATATAATCATAGCGGTGAGAGAGTGAGAGATTATTAAACAAAGTTGAAGAAAAGAACAGAAATGATGTATTTTCACCTATGAGAAACTCATACTAGGACTTGAAATAGGAGAAGTGTGCCAGTGTTCTAATCCATGCTTCATTCCGTATTCTTTCAGCCTGTTAAGCTCTGGTAATATTTCATTACCAAGATCGGGCCTGTCTCGCTTTCTCAGCTCAGTACATTTCAGGGCCAACTTTGCAAATATAAGGGCCTCTTCAACTGGCCAATCAGGCACAGTTGGATCGAGCAAATCAGCAAACATATCTCTCTCAATAGCTTTCTCGACGTGATGCGTAAGGCCCATTGGAGGTCTAGCAGTGATAACTTGTAGCAGTATCATTCCTAGTGAGTAAATATCCGATTTAGTCCCTAACTTTCCCGTTTGCTGATACTCGGGATCTATGTAGCAAAATGTCCCTGCTGCTGATGTCATGTGATACTGAGTTACACTATCTGCAACTGAAGGAGGAACTAATCGAGCCAACCCAACATCGCTGATCTTGCATGTGTAATGATGATCGAGAAGGATGTTTCCAGGCTTTAGGTCACGATGCACAAGGGGCTCGGGTTTGGCCTGGTGAAGGAAAAGCAGGCCCGTTGCTATATCAGCTGCAATCTTGAAACGAATACCCCAAGGGATGGGTGGGGTGTTTCCCTTTCGATATAAACGATCTTCTAGGCTTCCATTGTCCATGTATTCATACACTAAGCAACCGTATTCCGGGCAAGCACCCATGAGGAGTACCATGTTTGGATGCCTCATGCATGTTAGAACTTCAACCTCTTGTTGGAATTGTTTTTTCCCTTGTGCAGCATCTGGTCTGAGTACTTTAATAGCAACAGGAGTATGATCAAGTGTGGCTTTAAATACAGGGCCATAGCCGCCTTCACCGACTTTCATGTACATTGAGAAGTTATTGGTGGCGGCTTCAATCTCTTCCAACGTATATTTTCTGCATCGATCATTATGTGACAACTCATCCAATGCTCGATTCTTTTCTTCAGCTTCTCTCTTTGCCTTCATCTCCGCATACCTTCTTCTCTGTATTTCCTTCTGAGCTATTTTCTGTGCTTTCTCTGCTGCCTCCATCGCAGCTCTGCATCTTGCTTTCTCCGTCTCTACGAGCACGCGGGCTGCTTCTTCAGCAAGCCAGGCCTGCTCGACTCTGCTCATTTCACCCATTTTTTGTTGTTCAAGTTCACTGATCTAAAAATGTAGCAACCAAGACACGAAAATGCCACAATCAAAAAACAAACAAATAAATTAATGTTTTCAATAGCCTTTGCTCCAATAATTTACCTGCTTATGGGCTGAAACTGCGTCTTTGCACGCGGTGTTATACATGTTCATGGTCTGTTGCACCTCTTGCTTTAGTTTCTGAATCGCTTTCTGCCATTTTTTTAATGAATTCTAGTAAATAATGAGATCAAACTATATCAAACACAATTTTTTTGAACATTTTACTTACTGGACTCGGCGCAAGGTCAGATGTTTCTCCCACATTAGTAGTAGAATCTAAAATCTCCACTTGTGTAATATCCGCTGAACCATTCAATGACGAACTTTTATATCTTCTCCTAGGAACTGCAAACTTATCACCAAATTCGTTTTTGAACCTTCTACTTGGATTCTCTTCACCATTCTTCTTAGCAGATGAAGATCTGTTGATGAATTTTCAATTTATTACAATGTATTTCCTTTTCCATCATCTAGCATGATTGCAACCATTGAACTAAGCACATCATAGTGGTAAGAAACTTGTTCGTCGAAAGTACAAGATAAGTGGGACAGCATTTTCTTGAAAAACCTAGACATGTGCTGAGTACCGTACCTGGTTCCGTCTTCTGTCTTAGAACGGTTAAACGCATGGGGAAACGCATGCCTATGATGACCCAAACTGTCTGTGTGTCGTGCTGCTGGCCGTATTGATTGTGCCTTGCCTCTTGAAATTACGTAAACGGAACAGAAAACCGGAGCAGCCTTGTTTATCAAGGTTGGCGTATCAGGGGTCCAAAACCTGCACAAACAACATTACATTTTAAGGCAATAATTCACTTGATCATGTGCATAAAAGATGTTTATTGGTTAGTCTATACCTTGTTATGGCACTTTTTGATGAGGCACCAAGAACAATATGAGTAACATTGTTGTTGTTGATGTAGTCTAAAATACTACTACACACATCTGTGCTTTCTATAACAACTTCTTTTGCTGTTGCCTGCAAAATCATCAAAATCCAAATCGAAAATCCAAATCCAAACATTATTGAAAGATCAAATAAACAATTCATCAAACATGTAGAGTGCATGACTTTCATTGCTAAATTACCCCTCTACGCGCACAACAAGCGCGACAAGGCGCGAATATATCCTCAACCGTCCCACCGTTCGCCTCCCCGGCACCACCAATCGAGCTATCTGCAATTAAATACATCGAAACATACATCTTATTCGAACAGAGACGAAAAAATAAGCAATTAAAAACATGAAAAAATTAGGGCGGATACCTACGTCTAGTCCTCACATGGATCAATACAAGCGTTTGTTTGGGCGTAACGAGATGATCGAGTGCCCATCGGATAGCGAATGTGCTGTTTTTGCTCTTCGTGATGGCCACAGCTGTTAGATTATGGCCGGGTGGATCTTCCATTGTTGTTTGTGTTTCTGAGATCAAATTGTTTGTTTTCTGTTATCTTAGAAGTGGTGGTGCAATGTGGTTGTTTTCCACCACCATTGCCGCCATGGCCACCGCTTCGTTCACAAGTTTTCCGATGAAATGTGGAGGGAAAGAAAGGACACAATCTCTCGTCCTCTGTAATTCATACACATGAAAATATACTATTTTTGTCTCTCCCTCCATTCACTAATTTTCTTTGGCATATTTTTGTTTTTTTTAAATAATAGAGAAATTGGTGATATGTGACTTTTTCATGCCCAAAAAAAAACTCTCTGTTTGTAGTCTTCCATATTCTGAGATATGGTTAAGAAGTCGAATCGAAATCTTCATGTATACGATTTAGTTTTGATTCTATGGGTGCAAAAACCGTCGGTTACGATTAACCGGTCAAATTGGTAACCCCAAGGAGTTGTCCTAGTAGTATAGGCTTGGGACTTAGGAGTATGCTCCTCTCTAGGTCTCAGGTTCGAACCCTCTAAAGTGCAAACAATTTCTATGAGGTCATGTCCATACAGAGCGCAAAGCTCTGACTTTAAACGGGATCCCCGCAAGTGGGCGGTGGGATTGGTCCCCCGGGATTAGTCGATCATAGAATCGAATATCCGATACTTCAAAAAAAAAAAAAAATCGGTCAAATTGGTGATTGAACCGAAAAGCTTGTAGTTAAACCGAAAAATCACAAGACATCACTTTCATGTACACAAATGTTTAATACCTTAAGTCCTACAAAGCGAGTTCATAAAGGAGTAAGAAACAAATTAAGAAAAAATGGTTGAATCGACGGTTATAAGAAGTCCATGGTAGTCGTGTATGTAATCGCGACATTCATTATAATTGCAATCTCACAATCAATCGTAGATGGACGCAACCTTATGGTCGGTTTGGGATGGTCATAGTCGGTCACATATGGTCATTGATAGTCAAAGTTAGTTTCTAACGTTAGTTAAATTTTCTTACTACTACTAATCAAGGTTGTAGAAGCCAGAAATAGGTAGTAGTACGTTTTGGCACGCCTAGGCCATCTAGATTTATTTTTTTATTTAACTTTTTTTTTCTTATTAAATGCAATTTCCATCCTTTAAACTATATAATTTGACAAAAAAACACAGTACATCGTGACAGAACCACGAGTATTGCTCAGAGGCTCGTTTTTCTTTAAAAAGTATGCACGATTGCCCATATCGAACTTTTACACCAATTAAGGTGCCTAGACAGCCACCAAGACTGATTTTTAGCCAAAAAAATCTACAGAGGCAAAATCGGGTCGGTCAGGTCCGTGTAGTCCAATTTTTAAAATAAATTGATTAAAACCCCTCAATTTCATTCCGGCGTCGTTTTAGAACCAATTTTTTAATCCTCCCCCAAATTTTGCCCTAGAACCATTTGGGTTTAAATCATTGAATCATCACGACATCAATCCCCGAGTGTTAAACGAAAAAAAATCTCCAAAACATTTCGATTAGAGTTGATTAATAATGTCGACGATTTATGTATTGGAGCCGCCGACGAAGGGGAAGGTGGTAATAACGACGTCGTTTGGCCCAGTGGACATCGAGCTATGGCCGAAGGAGGCTCCGAAGGCCGTTCGCAACTTCGTGCAGCTATGCCTCGAAGGCTACTACGACGAAACCGTTTTCCACCGCGTCATTAAATCGTTTCTCGTTCAGGGAGGCGATCCCACCGGCACCGGAGAAGGTCATTCATTGAAGCTTTAGACCATGACTTTAACTTTGTACTTCTGTGTGTACCAACTGCTTGATTGCATTTCTGAATTGAGCTGTTTTTTTACTTGTTTACATGCTTTTGGGAATGCAAAGAGTAGAGACTGACGGGAAGTTGCAGAAATCGAATCTTAACTCGAAGTAATAACGTGTATTTTAGGCAGCTTATAATTTTAGAAGTGTGTCTAGAGATGTTCGTCATTCACTTTTCATTTAACTATATATATGAATCATATTGAATGTTTTACTACAATTGAGCTTATTATGTGGCTTAAGGCTACTTTTCAATGTTAAAATTCACAATGTTCTGAGTTTCCATTGTTTGAAGCATCTGTTTTCTCCGGAATATTGTTGATTGCATGATGTGCAGTTTTAGTGTTGTACCACTTCTTATTATTATATTTGATAAATCATAATGAATGTTCTCTTCATCGTTCTGTTATCTTATATTTTTTGTTGACGAGTACATCTATTGTATATTACAGGTGGTGAGAGTATATATGGTGGTGTTTTTCCTGATGAATTCCATTCTCGTCTGCGATTTAAGCACCGTGGTTTAGTTGCATGTGCTGGTGGTGGTGCACCTAATTCAAACGGCAGCCAGTTCTTCATAACTTTGGATCAATGTGACTTTCTTGACAAGAAGCATACAATATTTGGAAAAGTAATCTATGAACCCTCATATATTACTGTGAATTCAATTACTTATAATCTTGTCTTGACAATACTCTGGATTATTTTTCACAGGTAACTGGAGATTCAATATTTAATCTGTTGCATTTAGGTGAAGTAGAGACTGATAAAAGTGATAGGCCACTGGAACCTCTTCCTAAGATACTTTCAGTTGAGGTATCAATTTATTTCGTGAAGAGTCTTGTATTTGAAACTGCTTACTATCTTGATATCTAGTTTGTATTTTTGTGGAGTATTTAAAAAATTTAAACATTTTACTCACTCACTTTATGTTTTTCGGCCATTTCGTAAAATTTGTACACCTTTTAAGAGCCTCAAGTGGACTTTTTCTTGTCCTTTACAATTAATAGTCGCGTGTTTATCCTAATGGGATGAAAGAATATGTATATATGTTTTTTCAGGGACAGAGACAGATTGATAGGCCTTACTTAAAAGCTTATTTTACTTGTCCATATTATTCTTGAGATTATGTGCAACTTGCATAATTTTCTTCTGAACATTGCTTCAGGTGTTGTGGAATCCTTTTGATGACATTGTTCCAAGGATAATCTCGACAAAGTCTTTACCATCATCTGAAAAGAAAGAAACAAAGCAGAAAGTTACGAAGTAGGTCCTTTGTCCATGCATTTTGACATGGACAAAACAACGCTCTCAGTGATACTACTTGTCTCTCTCCCACCTTTTTTTTTTTCCTGAATAGCAAGATAATGATTTCTCTGATCTGTTATCCAGAAAGTTGAACTTGCTTTCGTTTGGGGAAGAAGCTGAAGAGGAGGAGAAGGAACTTGCAGCTGTCACTGCTAGAATAAAAAGTAGCCATGATGTTTTAAATGATCCCCGACTCCTGAAGGAAGGCCTTGAAAAAGATTTGGTAATGATTTACAATTGCTGGTAGATTATTTTTGTTTAGTATTTCTTCAAGCTTCTGTTGATGATGAAAAAATACAAGGACCTAAGAGGAGGAAACTGAAAATTAAAGAGGCGCCAAATTATTCTACTTGACCAATTGAGAATAGTGTCATAAATGACAAAGTCTACATTACTGTTTCAATTCTTTGATAATATCGTTCTATTACCTCTAAACAACATGTCGCCTGATTACAGCAGGATTTAATATTTTGTTTGAGCTCACACTACTTGTATTGAGTTATAAGTATTACGGAGTAGTTTTTTAAACTGTACTCCTGCTTCTTGAATTCATTTGTTGGAAGTCATGTCTTTTGGGGTGAAATATGCATCAAAGAGATTCAAGTGAACAAGAAGATGTTCTTGACTATAAAGTTAGTTATTTTAATACATTCACATCTGGTCATCTGTTGCAACTCATCTGTGCAGAACTCAGCTGAAGATCAGAAATCGAAGGATGTGCAGTTAATGGTGAGGGAAGCTCTAACCTCAAAGAAAGAGAACAAAAAAGAATTTGGAGCTGGATTTACTGAATCTCTTGATCACAGTGATGAAGATGAGGCTAGCTTTGATGCACGAATGCGCCAGAAGATATTAAAAAGAAGGCAGGAACTAGGAGACTTGCCAACTAAGAAAGAGTCGCGCGATGGTGAGTACACATTTTGTTGAGCTTTACCTTCTGTGCTTATTCAACTTGACAAATTTTCTTCTCAGAACCTTTAGAAATTGTTTTGCCGATATGAATAATTATCATCTTCAGAAGCTTGTGTTATTTCCACATTCTTTACTCGTTATTCTTTTCCAGGATGGATGTGAATCCTTAATAATCTAATCTTGGTTTTTCATGACAGAACATGTAGGTTCTCGGAATCGTGCAGCATCTCCACCAAGGTATGATAATTTTTTCTTGGCATTATCCTATCCATGTTCAGTTAAAGACAGTGTATCTCTTATGCCTTTTCATATTGAGCTTCACATAGGATTCCAGGGAAAAGGTAGACTAGCATTATTTGATGCATATGTACTCCATTGTCGCTTGCCTTTATTTTGAACCTATTGCTTTGGTCCCAATGTTGAAAGGCTAATTTGGTCTATTGGGGCACGTGCCCCGTCCAAGTTCTTGTTTTCCCTGCTATTTAGCTTCAATATATTATACTCCCTCCGTCCACCAAAACTGTGTCTACTTGCCTGATTTGGACGTCCACCAATAATGTGCCTACACCTTAAAAGGAAACCATCACTTTATCTTTACCCTCCAACCATCATTTAATTACTCAAATTTTCATTCAACTTTATCCACTTTTTCTTAAAACCTGTGCCCAAACCATTAGGCACACTTTTGGTGGCCGGAGGGAGTACATGTTAATTAGGTAATCTTCCTCTTTGGCAATGGGTGATAGTTTGATTGTGTATATTAGGCAATGCTCATGCAAATAATTCAGTCCATGGAAACTTGTTGCTTTCAATTGCTATTGCTAGGTTTCTTTATATTGAAGAGTTGTTCTTTTTCTAATGGAGAATTATTCTTGATGAAGTTTATGATTTGTATTTATTTTGTGCCTTTTGTAAAAGAATCCTGGATCCGTCCATGTTTTCTGGGGCATGTGACTTACTGACTTTCCTTTTCAGTAGTTATACTTATTACTTAACCATTTGGTCTTTTTTCCTTCCCACTGAATTTTTAAGATTTTGGTGTAAGAGTTTCAAGCTATATCTCATTTTTCACTTGTCATGTCAGGTCCAATGCTGACCGTGACGAAAGGCCAAAAGCAGATAAGTTATCGTTGAAGAAGAAAGGAATAGGCTCCGAAGCCAGGGCTGAGCGCATGGTTAATGCAGATGCGGATTTACAGTTGCTTGGAGAAGCAGAACGAGAAAGACTGCTGCAGAAGCAGAAGAAGCGCAGGCGGCAAGGACATGAAGAAGAGGTATACTTTAACCTTTTTTGTGTTTTTGGGACATTTTTGGTTTACTTATTTCAAGATCTTCTTGGCTTTCTGTTCTAATGTAATTAGGAAAAGGATCCATTGTCGAGTAGGTCATGTAAGGCAAACATATTATTTGACATTTCCAAGGTGCAAAATAGGATTCAAAGTTAGAAGACCGAAAGGGAACAGTTAATTTTCCATAATATCCAAATATCTGAATTTGTATATAAGAGGTGTGGAAATAACCCATATCTGAAAGGGAGACTTGTGTTGGATTCTGTAACAGTGGGTGTGAGAACTAAATAATGATGATCTGCAGTATAGAAGCATTAGTGATGCAAGTATGAGCGTAGGGTTGTTAAATATTGGGTCTGAAGTTGTATTTGCCCAGATAGATCGTAATTTTTATTCCATCCGCCATTTGCTTTGATTCCATAGCTTTGTGAATTTACTTTCTCACTGCATTCATGTACAATCTAGGTTTTGGCAAAACTTGAGAAGTTTAAATCAGCCTTCTCAACCAAACCCGAAATATCAAAGAGTGAACCTGCGGCTGCCGAGGAGGAGGATCTAAAAGATTGGATGGGAGTTGAGCTAAAGTTTGCTCCTGAGCCTCGCAAGGTAGTCTTTTCTTAACAGCTTGTAGTCGTGCTTTCAGACAACATGTTTTCATATCTGAGCGCTCCATGCGTTATTGCCTGATTTCTGTAGCTCATCTTGGAATGTCACGGCTTTTATCTGATTCATAATCCTTTTACGATAATTATTATCATCCTAACATGAACTTGTGCATTATTCTGCAGAACAATATGTCTCGCCGTGAAGATCCAAATGATTATGTGGTGCATGACCCTCTTTTGGAAAAAGGAAAAGAGAAGTTTAACAAAATGATGGCAAAGGAAAAGAGAAAACAGCGAGAATGGGCTGGGAAGTCTCTTACTTAAACTGATTTCTGCTTCGACCATGTCAAAACCATGATTAGATGAAGGTCAATTTTTATTACAGCATAGCTAGCTGAGTTGTCTCGGAGCATGCAATTTAAGTTAGTCATCTCATTTCTGGTCTCCTCTCGTTTTTCTTCTGGTTCTGTTCGAAGGTGCTTTTGAACCGTCCAATACCTGTTGTAAATGTACATACAATGCTGTTGATTGTCCAGTGAACACTGTATTCAGTCATTGGACATGGGAACTGAAAGCTGAGAAGGAATTCCTCATCATATAACCCAAACATGTACAATTATTTTACGCAGATGATTTTTATAATTTATTTCACTTCTCTCCTTGAACGTGTTCTTTCCTTCGGTTAGGTTTCTTGTCGAACCCCACAAGCCAGTTTGTGTTGCCACCACCAGCCAAATCACGACTTCTGTGAAGGTGAGTTTTCTGTATTTTCAAATCGTCGTGGTGATTCTTGAATTGTTCAATTTGTGAAGTATACGAGGTTTAACACAATATTTTGCTTTCTAAACTGATTATTAATGTTCGAGTATCACTACCCACACCCCACGATGTGTTCGACCAGAATTGGGGGTGTGAGTAGCCTCTCCCTTAATGTTCACCATATTCGTTCGAACATGGTGGCTATTCACACCCCACCCCGTCGACCAGCTTCCATAAAAGAAATAAATAAATAGTGATATAAAAAATACGTATGGGTGTTCATTTTAATTAGAGGTGTGCAGAGTAACATGATGGGCAATAGAAATATGGGGTGTTTATTTGGCAGAAGAGCATGTGGTCTTGTTTGACTTGATAATTTGTGCCAAATGAATTTGTTTTGTTGGAGTTTCCTCATGTTTAACGTTGCTTTACTGCTCATAGCTGTTGCCGCGTCCGCCCAGCAGTTTTGAATATAATCTCCAAGAATATTCCGTAGCACAATTGCACACTTGTCTTGTTCGTCCGTCTCAAAAAAATAATTCTTCACAAACTTCTTTTCATAATATTTACGTATTTATAAAAAATGTTACTACTTCATTCAATCTTTTTTTTACAATATTCATGAAAAGACACTTTTTTTTAAGTAAAGATTGGAATGTTTAAGGGTAATTTTGTAAATTTATATGAATAAAGTAAAGAGAGTGATTGAAATGAGTATAAGAATAATGACATTTTTTGTAAATATGTGGATTTTGTGAGGGTGAGATTTATGGAGAAATTTCAATTTTAAGGTTGTGCAAACAATTGTAAGACGGACAAATAAGATAAGTGTACAAATAATTGTAGAACGTAAGGACTAAGGAGTACAAAATTATCCTTCAACATTCCATTCAACCTTTTACGGTACTTAGTTTGTGTATAAAAAATATGGTGTAAACAATTGTGAAACGGATGAAGTAATATTCTCCCTCTAGTCGAGTGAGAGAAGGTGATTTTTTGTCATTTAAAAAAAATGAGAAGCTTATGATAAACATTCGACATGTGATAAGTTTATGATGGGACGAATGAAGTACTCCCTCCGTCCCAGGATAATTTGCATAGTTTGACCGGTACGTTATTTAAGAAAAGTGGATTTAGTGGTCGATGATGTAAGATAAAAGAGGGGTATTTTAGATAATTTAATGATGTGTAAAGTGGATTTGATGATGTGCAAAGTGAAATGTATGAAAAAAAAGGTGTCAAATTTGAAAATAAAATGATGTTGTGAGGTTATTAATTTTATGGGGTATTTTCATATTAAGAGTGTGCAAGTAATTTTGGGACGAGTATTTGGATTGTCTTCTAAGAAAGAAAAAATGAAGGTGAGATTGTTTTGTGAAATTGGTCTGCTTCACGTAAAGCGCAAATGGCGCGCGTAAGTTTGACTAACGGCCTAACGGCCATACATGGCCACCGAGGTCCTTATGTCGCCAAACTAAAAATAAAATAAATAAAAATAAATGATGGGTCTTTTTTATTGGGTCAAATGTACTTGACTTTTATTTTATCGGAATCTCGCACATCCCAAAGAAGTTTGTTTAATTCAACTGAAATTGAATTCTACTAGTTCCATAGTAATATAAAATTTAGCATTGACGTATGAGCATACACGTAATTAAATTGTTGCATAATTTCATCCCAACTTATCTATCATATGACCAGTTCTTACACTCACAATTTAAAAGTTGTAAAAGTTAATTAAACAGCCTCTATTTTCAACTTACAAGTCACATGTTCAAACCTAAATGTTGGACGACTAATATAACTCTCTTTTTTAGAGGAATAAACCATTGTCTTTCCCAATTTGAATTAGCTTTCATGTTGCAATCATTGCATCACATATACGTATAAGTTATAAAAAAAAAAAAAAAAGTTGTCCGAAACACACTCTTCCATTTTCGTCTAACCATGTCGATTGGTAAGAAATCAGGGTAGTCGGTAGTCGTTTAGTCTGATTTCTGCATCAGTTGTCACTTCCTAAAACCATATATTACAAGGATTTAAATATTATTCCCTCTATTCATAATTTTTTTAACATCGTATAGTTTTACATAATTAAATAATGTTTTCTACGATAAGGATATTACAATGTTGCACTAGATCGATCGGTATACTAATTTTGGTGTAACTCAATTAAACCAAATCGTTAACGAAAATTGTCCACCTCTCTTTCTGGACAAATACTTTTCTTGTAAAAATGGTCGGCCAGCTTGCTTAATACTGTACAATTTAGAATAAGATTTATGAGATTGTAATACGTAACCAAATTCGTATAAAATTTGTCATATGCAATTTCTTGTTCAGATTGTAATGATTTTATTTATGGAGTAAGTGAGCGTACACACTACACATTATGAAAACAAATTGATTATGGTATATTAATTAAATATAATTGAAGAGTTTTGTCTCAGGTATACATGTTAATTAGATGACTACGACCAGTCGTCCATTTACATTCATAGATAAACTTATACTAATAATCTGATTCATATTTGAATGTAAACATTCAATATTTCGATCAAGAGGTCCGTCCAATACTAGATGCAACTTTTTCGAAATTGAAACTAATCAATATTACCCCTTTTAACAATCTCCTTAAAACATCTCTCAATTACACAATGACGTAAATTTTCTCAAAATAATTCATCACACTTTGTTCATTTCCCCCTTAAATAAAGTAGGATTTTCCTAGACAAGGTTTTAACGGCTCCTCGGCCTCTAATTCGTCATTTGAACTTATGACTTTAAATTTTTCTAAACAATTTCTACATTAAAACACACACAAACAGTTATATTGCATCTAGTATATGACGAAGTGAGTACTATTTAAAAATACACTTCAGCCGTGCGATTCAACTAAATGGATACTCCCTCTGTCCTAGTTTCCACAATATCTTTCACACCTTTTTTTTTTTTACGCTTTACAATAACTTCCACACTTTTGAAATGGAAAACTCTTCAAAATCTTCATCCTCACAATATCTTCAATATTATACAAAATATCATTACTTTTTGACACACACATATAAGTAAGTCAACTATTTTATTTACTTTATGTATAAGTGTTTACAAAACTACTCTCAAAACTCTAATTATTATTACACTTTCTTAATTTCAGTATAATATACATGTGAAAGTAATTTTGGGACGTGAGAGTACGAAATATATACTCAATATAAAAACGCGTAGCCTTAATTTTGGGCGAATTTGCACACTTTTCATATATGGATGTCTCATACCAATTTGCACACTTCATAAAAGGAAATATATTTATAACCCTCACCCTTAAAATATACTCATATTTACCCATATATCATTACTTTTCCACACTCAATCTACTTTTTATTTTACTTTATTCAAAAAACATTACAAAACTACCCCTCAAAACATCACTCATTACACTTTTTCTTACACATTTCTTAAAATGTGTGCCGTCTCAAGGGTGCAAGTTCCTCTGGGACGGAGGGAGTATTACACTTTCTTAGTTTTAGTAGCAACATAAGTGTGAAAGTAATTTCGGGACGTGGGAGTATGAAATATATACTCAATATAAAAACGCGTAGCCTTAGTTCTCACATCTCTTCAAGTCACCGTCAATAACCCAACACCCCCACCCACCCCTAACGAAACTTCTCAACCCCACTTTGTTAGTTTGACATTCGGTTTGCGTTCACATCTTCATTCACGCATTTCATCAAACACCTTAACTATATATCTTCACGACGCCTCCATTTCCCTTACAAAAACCCGATTGCTCCTCCATTATTCTCCTCCAACATGATTAACAACAAACAGCAACAGCGAAAGCGGAAAAAGAGAGAAATCCTCGAAGCCGATACTGTTCAGAAGCAAGTGAAAACGAAAGAATTGAGCGAAATCATAACTACTTTGATTCTTCTCGATGATCAGGAAAAACAGGACGCCGATGAATCGGAGAAGGCCAATCACGAAGAACAGATTCAATTCGAGCAAATTCATAGCAAGAAACGGCGAGCTATGATGGATTATTACTCCGATTTGCAGGATCTTCATCACGCTTCAGATTTCGATGAATCGTCGCGTAAACGAAAATCGAAGGTGAATTCATTAGCTGCAATCGCGATTGGTATTGTTGCAGATACAGAGGACTCTGTTTCTGTTACAAAAACCGTGGATGAGAAAACTCCGGCGGCGGCGCCGCCGCACCGGAGACTTTGGGTTAAGAGTAGATCTAAAGACTGGTGGGATCAATGCAACAGCGCCGATTTCCCCGAAGACGAATTCCGAAAAGCCTTCAGAATGGGGAAATCGACGTTTGATTTGATCTGCAATGAGCTCACTTCAGCCGTAGCTAAAGAGAACACTATGCTCCGCGACGCGGTGCCTGTGCGGCAGCGCGTCGCGGTCTGCATATGGCGGCTCGCCACTGGCGAGCCGCTTCGACTTGTGTCGAAGAAATTCGGGTTAGGAATTTCCACTTGCCATAAGCTAGTGCTTGAGGTATGTGCGGCAATCAGGAAAGTCCTGATGCCGAAGTACCTCAAGTGGCCGAACGACGACGTCGTTCGGACAATAAAAAACGAATTCGAGTCGTTGTCGGGGATCCCCAACGTCGTTGGATCGATGTACACGACCCACATTCCGATCATCGCCCCTAAAATAAGCGTGGCGGCTTATTTCAACAAAAGGCATACGGAGAGGAATCAGAAAACCTCGTACTCGATCACGGTCCAAGGCGTGGTCGACGCACGAGGCGTGTTTACGGACATTTGCATCGGGTATCCGGGGTCAATGTCCGACGATCAAGTGCTCGAGAAATCGACGTTGTATCAACGGGCTAATGCGGGGTTTTATCAAGGGGTGTGGATAATTGGGGGATCAGGGTACCCTCTTATGGATTGGGTGCTTGTACCGTACAAGCACCCAAATCTGACGTGGACACAACATGCTTTCAATGAGAAGATTGGGGAGGTTCATAGGATTGGGAAGGATTCATTTGCAACATTGAAAGGGAGGTGGGGTTGTTTGCAAAAAAGGACTGAGGTGAAGCTGCAGGACCTTCCGGTCGTGCTCGGGGCGTGTTGCGTGTTGCATAACATATGCGAGATGAGGGACGATCGTCTCGACCCGTCTCTTCGATTCGAGATCGTCGATGACGAAATCGTCCCCGAGATTGGGTTGAGGTCGGAATATGCTATCAAGGCGAGGGATACTATTGCTCATAATTTGTTGCATCATAGTCACGCGGGCACCTCGTTTCTTTCGTAGGGTTCTGGACGGACGTTCTCATACGAGTTTTTGTGTTTTTAGCGATTCTAATTTGAATTTGTTTAGAAATACATGTAGATCATTAGGGTTTACATTTGACATATACTAATTAGTTCAAATTGTGTTAGTTTCAAAGGTGATTGTATTGATACATTGTTATACTTTAAATTATTGTAATTTTAATTCTTGAAATTATAGAAAACACAAATTTTTTCCATTTTTTGCATCGAGTGGGGAGGTGTGTTTGTAATTTCTACTAACATTTTAGAAGCACTTATTAGAAATTAAAGCTGTAAAAGTGAAACTTCAAAAAAAAAAAAAAAAAAAACAAACAAACAAACGATGCCAAAAAGAATCGATGTTTTGATTCCGCCAAACCTACGATTTCGATTAGAAAATTGAATCGAAATCATGTATCAGACGATTCGATTATGATTAGGTCATGTTGTCATTTTGTTCTTATATCAATTAAGATTTTTTTTTTTTGAGTTTCAGTATTCGGTCTAAGTGCAGTCGAGATATTATTAAAAACATTGGCTTTATGTCATTTGATTTTTGTTTTAGGACTACTAATTAGGATAAATTAAACATTGCATAGTATTGTGATATGAAGAATTTTTTTAATAAATTATAGATTTGTCCTTAATTATTTATGAGTTTGTATGTTACTTATTGGGTGATATTTCCCCACTATAATCCAATTACCGACACTGGATTTTGATGTGTATGTTGGTCCTACATTAAATTTGATTTGATAATACAAATAATATTAAAGTAAGTTGCGTGTGAATGTTGTTGACAATAAAGTCAAGATGTTAAGACAAAGTATATGATCCAATTCACACTTCTTTTTATGTTTTTCAATAGAGATGCATGATAAACGCCACTGCCGTATACAATATAACCTTGTTAAGTGTCACGCACATAATAACCACTAATGTGACATAATGATGTCATACATCAGAGACGGTTTTACATTACAAGTTTACTTTTGTTCATAGACGTAAAAAAGCTAAGAAATCCTCACAATTTCAGATTAATCACTTAGAGTAGAAGAGAGACGGTTGATCTATAAACTCACGTATGCACTCGAGAGCATTATATCTTCTGATTAGTTAGAAGAGATTATACAGTCACAAAGTGTCATGAATATCACCTACAAAACTTAAGAACTGTATGGAGCATAATTTGAATGTGTCAATATTGTACAATGTAATGACATATTCAGCCACAAACACTAGAGGAGAAAAGTAATTCATACCCTTAAAAAATAAAGATATAAAACCCTTTCCCTATTCATACGAAGGTAATTCACATTTTCAAAAAGCATCTTTTATTTCTTGCTCTCTATTCTTTATATTCATTTCTATTCTTCATATTATCACTCTATTCTTTATAACAATACAATCGATTTGAATGTCTAAGGTCGTCGGTGAAGCCTCTCCAACTCGATTTTTGTGCAGATCATTCAATCCAAAAATCGTCATGTTCGAGATCCGTCTCTCAACCGTAAACCAAATGGTTCCAATTTAGAAAGTACATAATTAAATAGTTCGAATTTGTCTAATCCAAACGGTTCAACGGACCTATTTGGCCCATTACAGTATTGTTTACAAAAACATGATTGAACTGGGCTAGCAAAATATACTTATTGGGCTAAAATGGGCCCATTGCATTACCTTAGTACATATTTTAAAAAAATTTCAACTTCAAACGTATCAAAATTACACCACACGTCTTAATAAAATTTTACTCCCTCCGTTTTATAAAGTTTGTTGCATTTCTTATTTTGTATAAAATTAAGGAACATATTTTTTTGACAAATTTACCCCTCGTTATTTTCTTCCCCTTTCTTCTCTTTTTCCGTTTATTTTTCCACCTTCCTTTTCCACCATTTCTTTGACCTTTCCCAAAAAAATCGTAATTAATATATTTTCAAAAGAATAGGGGCAATTTAGGGAGATCATTGGTAAAATTAGAAAAAGCGAAAACTTTTTGAAACAAATTTAAAGTCCAAATGCGATAAACTTTTTGGATCGGAGGGAGTACCATTTACTTTATTTTTTTAATATTAATAAACAATTTTAACAAAAAAATGCATCAGTCTACGATATACTCCTATGATAGAATCTAAAATGAAAGGGTGGGACCGTAAGAGTACATTTTTTATTAACGTATTACACTTTTTTTTTTTAAAGGAAGTTATTGCACTACCTTTGGCAATGTGCCGACCTGTAAAAGTTGATATATTTTGTCCGAATCCTTACACAACACAAACGCAAGTTTTAATATGCACTGATTGTCTGATTCACTTATTTTTGTTTTATTATATGATGGAACATAGAAAGTAAAATTTCAGTCAAAAGGTAATATATATATATATATATATATATTTATATTTATATTTATAGGGATGTTATTAATGTTCAACACGACACGATATTACGTTCTGAATTCAATACAGATAACATAGTAACTCGTTAATAACTATATGACATGTATTCGATTATAACATAATAGATGCAATTTTAAATCTATTTAATTTCTTATTGTATTGCATGTTACATTGATACGAAAATTATCGTGTTTGTACTCGTGTTGACATATATCCTTATCGTATCGACATGAAACATAACATGATATCACAATTTATCGGACCTATATATTTATATGTGTATATTGTACAATACAAGCGACGGTCTCATGCATGAAACAAGACTCTATTTTACTATTTACACTTTATTTTACTTCAATACATATATGTGGTTCAAATAGCTAGAGTCATAATTAACCTCACGAATAAAATCGTTTTATACAAGTTTTTTTTTTTACAATATATTATACGAAGTATATATTAACAATGTGATTTTCCTTGTGTAGAATGTTGGGTTTTAGCTTAAATGGTGTTTTGGCCATTGTGCTTTCACACAAAGGCGAAGCTTAGTACTTGTATTGTTCTAAGTTGTTGTCAGTTTTTTTATTTATATTACGTCACAGTGAAGATGAAGTGTTATGCATTTTAATTTTTTTATTTATTTTCACTACATTCCGATTCAATTCAATCTGTGTCAGAGTTCGTTACGGTGATTCGAGTTGAGTGGCAACCAACATCGGCACTGAAACCCAAGATAGGAGAATATATAACTTACAAGTTGAAACTCAAGATTTTGTCACAATTTGAGTGCACATGATTTTGCCCGACCATTTTTTCAAGATCTTGTCACAATTTTAGTGCACATGACTTTGACCGACAATTTTATTCAAGATTAATCTTGTTCCATCGTTTTCTATGAAACAAGGTTTAAATTTTCAGTGTTTTTGGCACAACCAAAAATTACCAAGTTCCAACAATCTATCTATAAATTAAATTTAGTCAAGTCCATCCATAGTTTATCTAATTAAAAAAAAATTATATAAAATATTGTATACGTAAAATATAACAAATTAAGGTAAATTGAATAAAAAAATTGTGGATCATAAATTTTTAAAAATTACTTTAATTAAATATAATTCATGCATAAAATATTTCACTGGATTTTTAGAATATTGACCAATAACACAATTAATGTGAGGGTCACATCACATATAAAAAAAAATCCTAATATTTAATTTGCAAGAGTAGTATGCACTCCACAACTATTTTATGATGTTCATAACTCACCATATATCAAACTAATAAATATCATTCATTCACCACAAAATATACACTTAATAAATTCCCACTTTACATTAATTTTTACTATTAATTATCTAATTTATTAAAAAATAAAATAATTAAGAATCTAAATTGGTTCAGTAATTGCAGGAGATGACTTGTAGTGCACTTGTGGTATAATTTATTATTAATAATAATCTGGAGAACATTTTAATATGATAATTATTCTTCTTAAAAAGTTAAGAGTATTAAATATAAATTAATTAATTGTCACCAAACAAGCCTTTAAAAAATGCCAGCTGCCAAGTAATTCCTGTTTAAAGCGTATCTGTCATTTGCACCAGATCCAATTTTTTAAGAGTGGGTAGCAATTCTATACAACCGTTCTCCCTACACCAATCTCTTAAACTTGTACATTCTAATAATTAAATTGATTATGCATTGAAGTATAGGTGAGTTGAACTTACTCTCCTCCTCGTGTTCGACTCGAAAAAAGATCAAAATTGATTTAAAGTTAATTGAGTCGAGTCAAGTTTCGAGCTATTCGAGTAGGTATCGAGTTCGACCTCATAAATACTCAATTTAAAAGGTTTGCGAGCCTAATCGAACTTGAACAATATTTACTATTTTACCATTAATATAAAATTTATATTTATATTTATATACAAGTAATCGAATCGAACTCAACTTTACTTTAAAAAATGGAGTATATATTTTACAATTATTTTTAAAAATTATATAGGTATTCGAGTCGATCTTGATCTTTAAAATTTTAAGATCGACCGATCCGAGCTTCGAGTATAACAATCCGGTCGAGTTTCGAGCTCAGCACTACTCGGCTCGTTTACATCTCTAATTATGTCTTTAAAAAAAGTAAAATTTTAATTGACTAGATTTGGACACAAATGAGTCTACCAAAAAGTCTAATTTACAACAATATTTAAAATTAATAATTTATTTGCAATTAATTAAATGTTTAGATTAGATTGCAATTGAATGAAATGCGGTTGCAATTGACCCTTTTTATTTTGTTTTTTGCACGATTTTTGTAAGAAAATCAATTTGATCTGATTTCAACCAAGTTCGATCTATGAGTTCGGCCCTTTCCTATTAGAACATGTTGCATGTGCAATATTACACATAAGTTCTTAAGAACTTCTCCAAGGATAAAGTCGGTAATTGTTTTTATAATAATAGTACGATAAATCGTACTTCTTTATAAAATTCGATTGAAAAGTCTAAAAAACAACACAAAGTATTATTTGTACATTTGTGCATCGAACATTCATACACAACTAGTACTCCCTCCGTCCCGTGATTATTTGCACACTTTTCTTATTGGGACATCCCAAAATTACTTGCACACTTTTTTTATTGGGACGTCCCAAAATTACTTGCACACTCTTAATATGGAAATACTCCACAAAATTAATAACCTCACAACATCATTTTATTTTCAAATTTGTCACTCCTTTTTTCCATACATTTCACTTTACACATCATCAAATTACCTAAAATACCCCTCCTTTATCTTACATTATCAACCACTAAATCCACTTTTCTTAAACAACGTGCCGGTCAAACTATGCAAGTAATTCCGGGACGGAGGGAGTACAATTTTTCTAAAGAACCACTCCCTCCGTCCCGGGGAACGCTCCCCATGAGCTCCAGACACGGAGGTTAAGGAATACTAATATACTCCCTCCGTCTCAAAAAGATAGTCCACTATTCCTTTTTGGTTTGTCTCAAATTATAGTCCACTTTCCTTTTATTTCAATATTTTTGCCTAAAATGCCCTTATTTAATGATTGTTGGAACAAATTTCAATAACATTAAATAGAGGTATAACAAAAATATAAGAACAAATTTTATATGCTAAAAATGTTTGCATTGGTTTATGTGAAAATTGAAAGTGGACTATCTTTTTGTGATGGAGGGAGTAATGAGTACATGTATTAGAGGTGATGTGATTGAGAGAAAAAAAAATATAATGAAATATGATACAAAAAATGAATGGGTTGCTTTCATTGGGACGGACGAAAAATGAAAGTTATTATTGTTCAAGGTACTCCGTGCACAAGATGTACATAATATCTTCTCGTAGATTCACAAAACAAGGTACAATCACTTTCAGCAAGGATGCGATTGAAGTGCAAAAGAATGTAAAGTAGGGAATCATGATGCCTTAAATACGCTGATGAGGTAAAACGACACTCACTCACCTCTCCCCCTTTTCTCCTTTCTGCAACAAATACACACACCTATATATACGCGCGCACTTTTAGAGAGAGAAACTAAAACTTTGCCGAAATCTAGAGAGAGAGAGAGCGAAGATGGAAGAAGAAGGAAGCAACACCAATGGCGAAGAAATTCTAGGCTCAAGTCTGACGCTAGAAAAAGTGGCCGCGGCTAAACAGTTAATCGAGAATCACTACAAAAATCAGATGAAAAGCATACAGGAAAGAAAAGAAAGGTACGTTTCTATATATGATTTTTGCTTGTGGTGAAATTTTGAGTTACGATGCTGTGCTGAAGCGTGAATTTAGTTCCTTCGAGTTGTAATTTGAGTTCGTTTATGAGATCTAGCGTTTTGCTTCTTTAATTTGGGTAAATTGTAGCTTGTGAATTTTAGGTTCTGAAAATCGTTTAAATGTTCTGTTGATTGTATACAATTCGGTAGTCTGATGCAAATTTTGGTGGTGAATTGAAGTATTTCTATTAACTTTGCATACTGATTTAGTCTCCAGCGAGTTAATGCCATTGAAGCTAGTAGGTTAGGTGTTGATGAGGCATGAATGGTGGTGGCGTTAATTATAGCATTATAAGGGAAATATTAACTACTATGAGGATAATAATGCTAGACTTGCATAGAAGTAACATTCAATCTACTTGATGATGATGCATTAGAGTACTAAAAGGCTACTTGTTTAGATTTGTTATTACAGAGTATTAAGCTAAGTGTTAGGACTGTCGTGTTTATGTTTCGTACTCCAGGCGGTGGATACTAGAAAGGAAGTTGGCATCTTCTGATGTGCCCAAAGAGGAGCAGATAAATCTAATCAAAGATTTAGAACGGAAGGAAACAGAGTTTATGCGATTGAGAAGGAACAAGATATGTGTTGATGATTTTGAACTTCTGACCATTATTGGCCGTGGAGCCTTTGGCGAGGTTGGTGATTTGCATTTATATCTCTCATCTTCAATTTCAGTATGAATGCTCTGATATTACAAAGTGGTGTGAATGAATGCTTTGATTTCCATATTTGAATAGTAGACTGTAAACAGCTACATGTATCAAATTCAAATCCTACCTTCCCATAAATTTATTATACTTTTCTCCTAATTAAGCTATTGAGTAACTGATAGTCATTGTTATAGATATGTAATTATCTTTTCTTTGGATTTCTTTTTAAGTTTGTGATTAAGTTTGAAACTGCAGGTCCGGTTATGCAGGGAAAGAAAATCAAGCAATATTTATGCCATGAAGAAGTTGAAGAAATCTGAAATGCTTTCTAGAGGACAGGTAGTATATTAGTCAGAATTGTCTTTTGTGGCATTTTCTCTTTTTTCTCATCATCACTATTGTATAAATTCTAGAAATTATTCTTCACTCAGCTTAATACATCTGATATTGTTCTGCTTTATAGGTAGAACATGTTAGAGCAGAGAGGAACCTATTGGCAGAAGTGGCAAGCCACTGCATTGTTAAATTGTATTACTCTTTCCAAGATGCTGAATATTTGTATCTTATAATGGAATATCTCCCTGGTGGTGACATGATGACTCTGCTGATGAGAGAAGACACACTTTCTGAAAGTGTGGCTAAATTTTACATTGCTCAAAGTGTACTGGCCATTGAATCCATTCACAAGCATAATTATATTCATAGGTTTGTGTAATCTAAAATTCAACTTATGCATTCAGCTCATCGTTCTGAAGACTTGGTCCTATAAATTGTTCTAAAAGATATGTTGATCTTGTTAACTTCTGTTTAGGGATATCAAACCAGACAACCTTCTTCTTGACAAGAATGGTCACATGAAGCTCTCAGATTTTGGTCTTTGTAAGCCACTTGATTGTAGAACTTTATCTACTGTGAATGAAAATGAGGCTATGGATGATGAGACTATAAGGGAACCAATGGACATTGATGGCCGCTTCCCTGATGCTGCAAATGGTAGTAAATGGAGAAGTCCTCGTGAGCAACTTCAGCACTGGCAGATGAATAGGAGAAAGCTGGTAAGAAGTCTGAGGTTTTTGCATTTGCTGTCTGTCTCTTTTTGTAATACTACAGACACACACAAACAAAAACCAAGATGTGCCACAATTAAGTCAATTTTGATCCAGCTTCCTCTCTATTTTCCTCCTTGCAAAATCGATAGCTGATCTTATAGCCTCTGGTTGTAGCTTCTGGGAGGAGTATTCTTTAGGATTGAATTCAATTTAAATACTACTGAAGCAGTATTTCGAAATACCACAGAATTTGTTTTTTCTGAAAAGAGATCGTAAACTAGGACTCAAATCTCAGTAAGTGGAGTTGAAATGGGAAAGTAGCAACCTGGAGGGATAAAATGCTAGATTTAGATTCCGCTTGTTAAACATACCTATATAATTTTTTTAAATATGGAAAATCTCCTGTTTGCTCACATTGCTTTTCAGTTTGTTAAGTTAATCCATGCACTTTTATTTTCTTAAGGCATTTTCAACTGTGGGTACACCAGACTATATAGCTCCCGAAGTGTTGCTGAAGAAGGGATATGGCATGGAGTGTGACTGGTCTGTTCTATTTTCTCCTTTCTTTGAGGGCTAATATATTTATTAAATTTTTTCTGTTCACCTTAACATTGACATATGCATGCAGGTGGTCTTTGGGGGCGATTATGTATGAAATGCTAGTTGGCTATCCCCCCTTTTATGCTGATGATCCTATGACCACTTGCAGGAAGGTATAGTTTTCTAATTTAATAGGCATTAATTACCTCAAACAGATAAACTGCAATCTATATTCAACTACTCATGAATCATGTGCGATAAGATAAGCACCCTTATTTTAATCAGCCATTTCCTGTTAATCACAGAAATTGTCTTGGTTCATTTATCTAAAGATTTAAATAGGGTACAAACTAGTATTATTGTTGAAGCAATTTTGAATCGTGATCTGATAAGGTTACTGATGATTATCAGATTGTTCATTGGAAAAATCATCTTAGATTTCCTGAGGACTCCAAATTCAGTCCTGAGGCAAAAGATCTCATATGTAAATTACTCTGTGATGTGGAACATAGGCTTGGAACTGGAGGAGGAGCTGCTCAGATAAGGGTATGAGCTCTTACAAAATTGAATTTCCGACTCTCTCTCTCTCACTTACTCACTTGAATTTTAAATGATTGCTTACAGGATCACCCCTGGTTTAACGGTGTTGAATGGGATAGATTATATGAAATGGAAGCAGCCTTCAAACCAGAGGTTAATGGGGAGCTGGACACTCAGAACTTCATGAAGTTTGATGAAGTACATTCTAGTCTCTTAGCTTTTAATTTTTATGCGACCAATTCTACTTTACCATCATCAGTTTCAGTGAAAAGTGCTTTTTAATAGACCAATTGATGCAAATTTCTCATTCCTTCAAACAGGCGGCTCCTCCAACACAAGCGAGATCAGGCTCGGGACCCTCACGAAAGGTTTTTCTTTCTCTTTATGCATATTTAGTTTTCAGTTGCAAATCCCTACAACAAATATCTACTGCATCTATATTTCGCTTGATGATGAAAAAGGTATACACATAACTTGACCATCATGTTTAACCAAGTAGATGCAACTTAATCCAAAAGACTTGAGTTTCGTGGGGTATACGTACAAGAACTTTGATGCTGTCAAGGCGCTGCGTTATTCATCAGGTAAGGATCTACTTTTCTCCGTGCTACCATACCAAATCTTTTTATCAAACTCAATCTTGAAAAAAAAAATGCAGATCACACGAGAAGTACATCACCAAGCCGGCCATCAATTGATTCAATATTCGGTAACATACAAATTTAACAACTGGTAGCTTACACTTGAATCGTAACGTAACATAACATGCTTAATGTAAGTCATGCATCTAATATATAGGTGACCCTTTGGGAAATCAAATGAGAGGAGGGGAGTCGGATGTACAGATGATGACGTCAATGGACGACGTAATGGCTCCGTAAGTGTACAGCAGCATGTGTGTGTTGTGTATTAAGATATGTATTGTATTGTTGTTAGAACATTGTTGGTGGCTGCCCAGGTTGGCAAGGGGAACTTGCCTTCTCTTGTGGCAGTGTCCCTCGTCTCACATTTGTTTGAATTATTCCTCCCATTTTTCTTTTCTTTTTAAAATCAATTTGAAGAATGCCAATGGGAATGGAGTGGGGGATTTTCTCCTTCCCATCCCACCACCCAATGCGCGTGTGTTCTAAATTTTACTACCTCCGTCCCACAAAGATAGTAATTAAGGTTTAGCACATTACCTTTAAATTTTAATACTCTCAATCATAAAATTGGTAAAATGGAATATCACCAAAAATAAAGGGTCCAGAATACTACATTTACCTATTTCTTGTAAATCCAGTCTTTTCTAAATTATCATACGTTTCCGTTTGTAATTATCTCTTTACTTCTTAAAAATTGTGTTCTAAATATTTGTCATTTTGATATCATAAAAAAATCTCTCTTTCTACAGATAAATACTTCGGATAGTAACAATCTCCTTGTGATATTATTGTGATATTAAGCTTCCTCCATTTCATTTTATTCGTCTTTTTAGAGAAATTTTGTTGACAAAAAAATTGTTATTTTTACACTAATTTAGAAGAATTAAATATCGTCTTTTTGTTTACTTAGATATAAATTCAATGGCCATATGTAAATAAAAGAGAAAAAATGTTACTGACAAATAAACGTGATATTGATATACTTTGACCCAATTTAATTTCGGAGACTGCATTAAATTCCGGCCAAAGGGAGTACACATTATGACACACTTTCAATACCAAAACCATAAATGCCATGGTAATCACAGCCAGAAAGAACATGCGCCAATAAATACTCAACCTGTGAAAACACATCAAATGCAGTATTCGCCTACAACTCCCAAATTGATAAGCTTATAAGCTTATTTTTCTTCTATTCATTCATTTAAATAGTCTGGTTTTCATATAAGCTTATTTTTCTTCTATTCATTCATTTAAATAGTCTGGTTTTCATATAAGCTTATTTTTCTTCTATTCATCCATCATTCCTATAAAATCAGACCAGTTAAATTAACAACAATTAAAAAGAATAGGAGGGAATAATATTTTATCATTCAGTTACTAATATAATCCTATGCATTAATTACATTAAAAAAATTTAACATTCATTAAATAAGGTTAAGAGAAATTTTACTTATTCAATATGACTTCCTAATACAATTTTTTGAGAGTATAAAAATAGAAGCACATTAAATTGGAAAGTGAAGCTTAACTGCTTGAGAGAACACAAGATAATAAATACTCCACCTGAGGAAGTACATTAAATGTAGTTTTAAAGGCCCAAACAAGTATTAAGGATCTGTCTTAATCAGTACTGGTAAAATGTGATAAAAATTTCAGCTGACATATAAAGAGTGTTCTCAAAACTCTACGAAACAGCTTAGAGAAAAAAAAAGTGAGTCTGGAAGCTGTTTTAGTGATTGAAAACAGCCCTAAAGCTCGTCCACAAGCATGAAGAAATAAAGCAGCCTAAGCAACAAAAACCACTAAAAACAGCCCTAAAGCTCGTCCACAAGCATGAAGAAATAAAGCCGCCTAAGCAACAAAACCATACGAATTATACGCTAGGGTAATGCACCCTGTTGATATTTTGCAATATAAACCAGCCAGTATAGAAACACGAAAAAATATCAAAAGGGTAAACCAAAGGACTACAAACACACCATAAGACATGCCAACCGACCTGGACACCAACAAACAAACCAAATGACAAAAAATACACAATACGTTTTTTCAGATCTTATAGCAATTGATCCTCGACTAATTTACTTGGAATGACCAATGTCCAACCCTTGTCGATAAAGACCAAGACAAGACAATCAAAGACCCTAAGCCTCCTTTTCAGTTTTTTCCTGAGTCTCATCCTTCTTCTCTTCGGTGGACGAAGGTTCTTCTTTGGCTTCTGTTTTCTCTTCCTTGTCTTTTCCTTCAACGGTCAACTTTTCAATAAGGCTGGCAGCAGCATCGCCTGATTCACTATCACCATCCTTTGCCAATGATTCAGTGATTTCTTCAATCTTATCCTTGAAAGATCTGCAATCTGAATATAATACACAAACAGAACGGAAATTAAAGGTTGCTCCAGAATGGCTAGCTTTTACCAGGGAATTTGTTTTCATATAACTGGCACCGTAATGAAACAATATGTGAGCTAATGTACTCCCAAAAAACCATAGCATTTAATAGAGAATTTTCCAAGGAGACAACCAAGAAATCAGGAATAAATTCAACAGAATCGTCTCACTTGTTCATGAAACTAAGCACTCCAACTCTCAATAACAGTATTTATTCATAAACATTCAGGACAATATTAAGCAAAGAAACAAACAATCCAACTGACTACAGAATTAGTAATGCAATAGTTTTTAACCAATAGCTAGAAATGAATATGACATAATGGTGTAGAGAGAGTGACTAAGGCACAATGGTCATAAAGATATTACTGGCAAAAATTCAGAAACTATTGTCCTAGACTACATTCACCTAAACAGTATGTTTCTCAGCAGATAAAACCACATGGGATAATAGAATCATTTACAGAACTTGCTTACTACAAAAATTGAGAGGAATAATAATAATAATGCCAGAGATATAAAAGGGATGATTCACTTACTCTCCACTGAGGCAAAACGAATACAGAATGTCTCTTCCTTCACCTCTCCATCTGAAAAATCAGCAGCATGCCACACACAAGACTTGTCGTTGCCCTGATGCTCTTGTACTGACAATGTGGGGAGCACTATAATTGGAAATAAAAGCTCAATTACAAGACAAGCATACAATTAAATCAGATCATATGAATCTATAACAAAAGAAGAGGTAAAGTAACACACAGAATCAAAATATGATACGTCAATCACATAAGATAAAACTAAATTTCAAAAACAAATATGAGATTTGCTAACCAAGATGGTTGGCACAGATCTTAAGAGTCTTGTTCTGCCTCATAACAAGTCTAACTTTGCCAGTCTCCTTGTGCTTGAGTAGCTTCACAGTACCTACTCCCCTCTCTTTCCACTGGTTACCTTCCTTGTCAAATCTATACAGCTTTGATTTCCTACAAATGGAAAACAATTCAACGTCATCAATTAATGAACAGAAACATAATGATCGCACCATCCACCGCACGAATTTTCCAGAATGTATCACATCAACGGCATTGATATATATGGATTGTTCTAAATCGATATCGCTACTTGAATCAATCACACAGATCTTCGGAAACTACTAAATCCACATCGTTAATCAAATCCACTCAAAACCTAGATCATTTCTCCACTAAAATTAACATTTCAATATGAACTAAAATTTAGAATCAGATCACTTACAAGTCGATAAGAATATCTTCATTTTCTTCGCCGGTAGTAACGGCAACTTCCTGGAGTTTGACGATCGGAGCAATCTGAGCCCCGGTATCCTCATCATCGGCAGCGGGCCTAGAATCGTCCTCCTCTTCTTCCTCCTTTTTCAAAACTGTGGGCTCTGTAGTGCTTGCCATAACGATTGAGAAGAGAAAATTGAGAGGAAAATGAGAGAGATCCGGGGTAGGGTTAGGGTTTTAGCAAAGGAAAAGGGGATGACTGAATGCTGAGTAGATATGAGCGTGGATGGACCTCTTTTAAGGTTTCGATAGGCCCAATACATATGGGCTCTTTCTTTTTCTTTTTTTGAATTTTCAAATTAAATATTAGTTTCTTGAATTAAAATAATTACGGATCTAGAAAATTCTAGAAATATCTAGAAATTGAATTACACCACAGAAGAAAAGTAAATTAAATTTAATACTTTCTCCATCCTTTACTTAAAAATTCGGGTACATATTTTTTAATTTATAAATTATTTATTAATATTATTGAAGATAAAAGTGGTATAGTAAAAAAAATTTCAACTTTATGAACCATAACTTTTGGGTATGAGTGTTTTAATGTATGAATTGTTTATTATGATTATGAAAGATAAAAGTGGGTAACAAAATTTTTTGACTTTATGAGTAGTAAATATGTTTTTTTTAGTGTGAATAAAGTGATATATTTGATGTAATATTGAGATATTTTGAAGGAATAGTAAAAATGTTTTTTTATTATTTTATGTATAAGTTATTAAGTAAATGATACAAAAATAAGTAAATGACAAAATAAGTTATTAAGTAGAAAACAGAAAGAAGTATCACAAAACAATTATGGATATTTGCATTTAATAATGCATTTGCCCTTAATGTACATCAAATTTTATCACCCAAAAAAGACAGACTGATATACAAATAAAGCTTATTCTTGACTTAATTGATCATCTAAAACATCTTAATATGACACCCTATGGCATTATTTTTTTCATTTAAAATCTTTTTATTTTAATCTTATTCTCACTTCAATTAATAAAATTGGACAAAAGTGAAAATTATAAAATTGTAATTTTTTCACTTCAATTTTATTATTCCCATTCCTTATTCTAACTTCAATTTAAAATTGTAATTTTTTCATTTTATAATTTTATTATTCTCACTTCAATTAATCATTATATCATAATAACATTACACCATTATCTTCGATTTTAATTAAAACTGTAGAAAGTAGAAAAAATCACATAAATCCACCAGGAAAATCACCACAAGAATTCAAATCAACACCCCAAGCCAAGGGCCAATTTTTAGGTCTTGAAACTCAGTACACAATAATTAGTCCTGCATTGTTCAATTATGGAATGATGATTTTTATACATCATAAGGACAACACAATTGGTGGTGACGACGCCACGACATTGTGCAACAATATGTATAGCACTCAGTAGCGATATTTGGTGGAGTAATCTTTAGGAGCAATAACAAGACCACGGCCCTTTCTAGCACCACGATACACAGTCTCTACAATGTCGATGAACTCCTGCTTATCCTTCAAGGCCCAGTTGATCTTGTTGTTGTTACCAGTGCCAAGATCGATCATAATGTGTTTGTTCCTGAAGAAGAACATGACCGTAGAAGGGTCGTACAGCTCGTACATTGTGTTGAAATCAGGCACCTCTGTGATATCCACCAGGTATATAACAGCAAAGTTCTTTATTGTTTCAGCAACTGAAGCAAGCACCTCGTCCATCTGGAGATTTAATTGAGACAACTAATGAGATCGTCGAAAAAGCAATAATTAAGTGCTTAAACTGGCCTACACGAGAGGGGAAAAGGCGAGCATTAATTTGCACTTTTTAATAGTCTGATATAGTAGGTCTATTAGTTGAGAACGTTCAATGTAATGCAGAGGCACAAGGACAAGAGTCATTGTTCATCCCCGCGTGGACATTTCTCATAGGCTAACAAGAGATGGATTGGGATCGCAATGGTACTTTCCCTAAAAAAAAATTGGGTTAAAGTAACTCCATACCTAGATTGCAGATGTTTTTTAAGTCGTTTCCACGCTTTATGATGAAAAGATCCACACTTTTTCTTCTCTAAAAATTCATGGAAAATATCTATCTATATTACAGATCTCTACATATATGTTTTAGACAAAGCAAAGAGGCGGACTACAAATTCGACTCAAAGGATCAGAGAATTTCTAGGCTTACAAACTTATTTGTTAAATCACATCCTTTCCAAATTCATTCAGATTAAGAACTATTGGAACTGAACCAAAAATTGCAGAACGATAGGGGATTTCTCGAAATGAATTGTCAGTGTTCATGACAAATACTTGATCAGGGAACAATTTAGTTGATGTGATTACTTAAGCAAACACATTCCCATTCCCAATCTTTCCCACACCACATACAGATAAAAGGAAATTCAAAGCTTCATTCAAATTTATTGCCTTGATAGAACCCTAGTTCAAGTAACAAGGCAGCTAAAAACTAAGAATACACTTCAATTGTTTATGGAAAAAACCCTAATTCAAGTAACATAGGTACTGAAAATTTACGAAATAGCTGAATTAATCCTCTATTTTCTTATACAACATATTGAAAGTGGATAACGCAACAAAACCCTAAATATTCAAACCCCGAAACTATCGCACCCATATAACCCTAATTGAAGCAATTAGGCAGCTAAAAACCGCCTAAATAAACAAAATCCAGAGCCATAAATCCTAAATTCCAATTCGTTATATCATTCACTGAAACAAACATGTAACATAAATTCTAAATAAGCAATTAACTGGATAATATCTGAAAAAATAGCGAAGAAAATTGACCTGCATACAGGTTTCGTCCCAATCGTGGCCGAAACGGATGATAACGAGACGTTCTTCCTCGGCCAGTATAGCCTGATCGACGGCCCATCCAGAATGAAGATGTGGCAGCAGATACGACATCTTTGCGGCCTCTCAACGCAGAGAATCAGCAGAAAACGAATTCGGTCTTGCGAGTGAAGAAGAAGATTTTGTGAGTTCTCTTTCAAGTCTCCGTAGAAGATTCACGCGCTAAATTATCTGTTTTAAGTGTCGCTGCAGTTTCCTACAATTCATACTGAAATCGCATTACTGCCCTTTTACGTTTTTTTCTTTCGAGTCGGTGCGCCAATTTTCCTTTTTCTCCATTAAACAATTGCACCCCATTTGTTATATATTTTGCGATATTTATGCAATTATGTATTTTTTTAGTTAATTAATTATGTTCTATTAAATTAATGGATTTAATCGAATGCAAATTGAGGGGAAGGGCTTGTTTTAGTTAGATATCAAATTCATTATCTATTTATTTATCATATAAACAGGGCGATTATAATTTTTCGTGATCTTTTATTTTTATTAAAAAAAAATAGGTAGGAGAGAAGAAGAATGATAGGTATGTTGATTGATTTTGTGATTTTAATAAGTGATTTTTGAGTCAAATATAATTTTATTGCAACCCACATTTTATGCACGTTCTTTTATTTAAATAAATTGTTTCCAACACATAAGGTGTTGTTTTAATCCAACAAGTGGTGGGTTTATTTATTAGTTATTTTAATTACATAGAAATATCTATTCATATAAATTATTCCCTTCTCTTTTTATTTAAATTCAACTTAATATATATGATAAACATTTTTAAAAAAAAAATAAGTAATTAAAATAATTAAAGCAAATATTAGAAAAACAATTTACTCAAACTCCAATTATCTACTTTATTTAAAATAAGTTTCATTTCAGATTAATACTTATTTATCTAAAAAAAATGTAGTAAAACGTTATTTATATTATTGAAGAAAAATGAAAAAAAAAAAAATTGTTGAAAGAAGAAGGCTTGGGAAAGAAGTGAAGGGGTGGAGATGCTTTTAATTAATATGCTCATCTGTAATGGACATCTGTCGTTTATCTTCAACTCTTTTTCTCGATATATTAAATCAATATCGATAATATTTATTAATAGTAGGTGTAATATTCTTTTTCTTTAATCATCCCCCACATTGGTTTGTTGGCCAAAAATCACAAACTATAAAAAGCAACCCCAACAAAAAAGAATTTTTGTTTTGACATTATTTAGGCCCTTATTATTTTGTTGGGTTCTTGATTTTTCCAACATTGAATCCTTAAGTTGCAAGCAGATGTTCAAGAAAGTGAAAGGAAGGTATAACAGTAAAAAGAAATAATGGGTTGTTGTTGTCTTTACTGTTTTCAACTTTCATTCTTATCAAATCTGTATTATAATAATTGTTATTATAAGTATACTGATGCAAAGTAATTATTGGTGAAAGTGAGAGTTAGATTAAAGAAAGTTGAATAAAGGGTTGACATGAATTGCCTCAGATCCAGGGTACTCTGCTGAAAGAAAAAAAGAAAAAAAAAGTTTGCCTTTTGTTTTATATCAGGGTTTCCCTGTGATTCTTGAAACTTTTCTTCTGCTTTTATGAACCCTGTTCTTGTTTTTGATCAAGATAAGGAGTTGTTTCTTGAATTTCTTTGTTTGGATTGGAGAGTGTAAGTTAGTTTCACCTTTCTATATATGGTCACCGGATCTGTGAAGTAGTTTCTATTTTAAGCATGTTTGATTGAGTGTGATGCATCTATTCAAGTTTTGATTATGGGAATTAGGTTATTGAATGATGGATTGATTAGTTTAACAATGACAGGTGGTGTGATTTTAGATGGGGGAGACATATGTGCCATTTAGTTTAGGTAATTTGGTTCTTGATTATGCTAGTGTGGAGAGTTGTATGGATGTAATGAACGACGATTTGGATATCAAAAGCTCGGGTAATTCTGTAGATGGTGAAAATGAGGATAGTAGTGTTGGTGATTCAGGAAGTGAAGTTAGTTTTATGGCGTCGGGTAGTGGAGAGATGAGGAGTGGAGTTTCGTCTTTCGTTGCTATGACTTCTGAGGACGAAATGAGCAGCTGGTTAGCTGCTGATGGTGTGGTGCGCGAGAGTGAAGAAGATGGGTCGTCGTCTTTGGAGGGCGACCTGGTTCTTGACAGCTCGTGCTCGTTGTCTGTTGTGAGTGATAGTAGTAGCCTATGTGGTGACGATATTTTAGCCCTTGAGGCCAGTCTGGAAACCGGGGAGGCTCATAAGAGTATATATGACGTCGAGCTTATTCCCAAGACGGGAAATGTGGGCGATGATGCAGCAATTGATGATATTCAGATGGATAAAGGCGTAAGTGGAAGAGTGGGTCGTAGTATATTTGAGGTCGATTGGGTGCCTCTCTGGGGTCTTACGTCGGTGTGTGGTAGGAGGCCTGAGATGGAAGACGCAGTCACAACTGTGCCTCGATTATTGAAAATTCCGCTCCACCTGCTGATTGGCAATCGTGTTATTGATGGTGATACGCCTCGTTTAAGTCATTTGACGGGCCATTTCTTTGGTGTCTATGATGGCCATGGAGGCTCTCAGGTATATTTAAATAGTGTAACTGTTGCTATGCATGTAGACAGGCAGAACATGAAATTGTATGTATTTCTATTTCCAGGTAGCTAATTACTGTCGAGAGCGTTTTCATTCTGCGTTAATCGAAGAGCTGGAGATTATCATGAGCAGCAACGTCAACGAAAACAGGGATAGTTGTGAAGAGCAATGGAGAAGTGCTTTCTCCAGATGTTTTCTCAAGGTTGATGATGAGGTCGGGGTTAAAGGCGTCGCCCCGGAAACTGTGGGGTCCACAGCTGTCGTCGCGATTGTCTGTTCTTCGCATATAATAGTGGCCAACTGTGGTGATTCCAGGGCTGTGCTCTACCGTGGCAAAGAATCCATGCCTCTCTCAGTGGATCATAAGGTAATTTAATTACACGATTACAATTAACTGTTTGTTTTCTGGTATTCTCTTGATACGACACGATGATGTTCTATTCGATTAGCCCAATCGGGAAGACGAATATGCGAGAATCGAAGCAGCTGGAGGGAAGGTAATACAGTGGAACGGACATCGTGTCTTTGGAGTACTGGCAATGTCTAGGTCTATTGGTATGCCCTTTAATTCATTCTTACATTACTAAAAACACTTTTCCTTGAATAGGGGTCCAATCTGTTTTCTTGTTTCTGTTTGGGGCAGGGGACAGATACTTGAAGCCATGGATCATTCCGGATCCTGAGGTGATGTTCGTTGCGCGGACCAGGGAAGACGACTGCCTCATTCTGGCAAGTGACGGCCTGTGGGATGTGATGACGAATGAGGAGGCGTGTGACCTTGCTCGTAGAAGGATACTACTGTGGCATAAAAAGAACGGAGTCGACCTTCCGTTAGAAAGAGGCGAAGGAGTCGACCCCGCGTGTCAAGCGGCAGCAGAGTACCTGTCGAATCGCGCATCTCAAAAGGGAAGCAAGGATAACATCTCTGTTGTTGTGGTAGACTTGAAAGCTCAAAGAAAGCCCAAAACAAGAACCTAGCTTAAATAATGTCTCCATTTCATACTGAAATGAAATCACATAATGTAACTGCTGTGATTTCGCAATATTAATGTCTGTAGTTTTGAGTTTTTTTTTTTATTACAATAATAGGTTGTAAGAAATCAAGTGTAAGTCTTAATGCATTGATTTATTGTTGCTTCAATGAAACTTAAATATTTGGCATAAATAAAAATCAAAGCAAGCAAGAAAGAAAAGAGTATCCATAAGATTAAAGAAAAGGAAGTGGTATTTCTAGTATTTCCTGTATGCAAGCTCCTTGACAGCATCAGGAAGATGTTTCTCGCTTTGAATGCCTTTAACCCATGCTGCGTTAATGAGAACCCGTTCGATGCTCTGCTTCAAGGTTCGCACAATGTAAGGCTTCGTACGGCTGGCAAAGAATTGTTCCACTTCTTCTGCCTTTTCGTTTGAAGAAAACTGAGGAAAGACGAGAAAGCAAAATAAGAATAAACGTACAACGTAAGATTACACGTATCTGAAGAGAAAAGAAGAGGACTAACCGGTGATACAATTGCACTGACGAAGCGGGTTATCAGGAATCCAGCTCCGTAAGTTTTAGAGAGATGGTCCCAGTGCTCCTGTGAACAGAGGGGGTTGATTAAATCCGGGTTTTTTTCTTTTCTTTTAAAGGGCTAAATAAAACAATTGATGAACTTACTTTCAACCAACTCCATGCTGTCTCGCGAGCCTGCTTACTCAGATTCAGTCCAATAACAGCATCTTGGCTCCTTACCTAAAATCGGAACAACAAATTTAGGTAACTTCGAGGAATATGCACGAAAAATATGTAGTGATCTCAATTAAAAAGTACCTCAGAAGATAACAAGAAGTTCAGGAATTCATTAACAATTTCAGGATCACGGCAAAGACCTAATGAACCTGAGGAAAATAGAGTATTCCATCAGAGGCTGCAAAATAAGTTGCATTATATAGACAGTTAAAGACACCCTAAATGTGATGATATAGTACCTAAGATTCGTGTTTTCTCCTGGCTAAGATCAGTTTCGCGATAAATTCTGAGGAGAGAATCATAGCCAGTTCTGTTTTCTTTACTCACGCCCAACACCACAGCAACATACACTGCCTGGAAATGGAAGAAAAAGAAGTGTAAGCAAAAAAGAGGACAAATTCACAGATCCTGATTATGGATGGAGTTTAAGTTTGTGCTTGTCGTAACCCTTCTCAAATCAGGTGGAAGGACGGGTGTGTTTCTATCCTCCAAAAATATGCCAAACCGCCTATTTGCTTCGCTTATTGTTTCCTCGTGCCCATACGATGCCAATGCTGTTAAGAGCTCTCCCCTTAACATGCAATCAAGGTGGCTCTCCCCTTCTTTTGGATCCCAGCCAAGTCTCCTGATAGACAAATTAAAATTAGCAGACCAAACTACCAAGTTACAAGTATAAGGATGTGATAATGTGTTTCATCCGATACAAGTAATGCATAATAATACCATAAACAGATATAGTGTGTTGGAAGTAGGAGACGGGAAAATATAGATAACAATATAACATACTCAGCAGAATACTGGAAAAGGTTGATGAAGAACAGTTTGATCTCATCCACTAATTCAGGAGCCGCATCAGCCACAATTTTTGCCACACTACCAGCTATCTGCAGAATAAAGAAAATTTGAGTAAAGGAAAAATAAACTTGGAACCAATGCATTCTGGAATTTAAAAAAAAAAAAAAAAAAAATTGGGAACATTACCTTAATCAAGTTAGATAGGACGGTGTAATCAAGCTCCTGTCTGAAAGCACTCATCAAAGCAAGCAAAGAGGTCAATGATTGCTGGCAAGCCAAGGACAATGAATAATAGTCGTCCAATATTCCTGATCAATAAAATAAAACGAAGTCAACATCTCCTGAACTGACAGTCAATTTGAAAGAATCAAGTTGGCCACCAGAATTTCTTTACCATTCCGTATAAATGTACTATTCAATTTGTACAGATATGGTAAATTGGTAAGAAAGTGTAAAATCAGAATTACCATGTTTATCACAGGTTGATAAGCACTTTTTCTCTATTGCATCCCTCAGTCTAGCAGATAGGTCATCATCATATTTCACCCGATAGAAACCAGCCTGCTCCACATTAACTTTAATCCAAGGTTGGCCTGATGAGGCGCCCAAAAACTCCTTAACATCAAGAGTGTCACTTTTCGTTTGCAGCAAGAAACTTTTACGAGCATCATAAGAGCCAGAACAGAGCGTTATTGGAACAATCCATTGCCCTTCACCGTGTGAACCACTTAACAAAAACCGTGACTGTCCATGAACAATTAGAAAAACAGTTGTCAGAATTTCCATAAGTTAATCAAATATCAACAAAGGAAGAATTAGGAACAATGCCGTCAATGGATTAGGAAATAATTACACATCAATTTGGGAATCAAATAACCTGTTCAAACTCCAAACTTTGGTCTTTGAGCTTCACTGAGACAACAGGATAACCTGTTTGTTTTGTCCAAGAGGTCATTAGCTTGTTTACAGGTTCACCAGATCCTTCTTGAAGAACAGACCACAAATCTTCTGTCTTTGCATTTGAGCATGCGTACTTTTTGACGTAGGCAGCAAGTGCCCTCTAGTGATTCCATAAATGAACAATGTCATGAGATAAAGAGAAATCATAAACAGGGCAAAAATGTAGACTAGGAAGCAACAGCAAGAGGATTCCCAAGTTTTTGTGATATCAAATTGGGACACAAATCATATGATTTATTATGCATTGCAACAAACGCAAATTAAATTCAACAAACTTATGCGCAGAAACAACACAAGTACAGTATAGGACATCGGCAGTCAAGAGACTCAAGACAAACAGTCATGTCCTTTTCCTTTAAATTTACTTCCATAAGATTCCCTCTAGAAGAACATAGGAGAACAACTACAGTAGGGTAATAATACATCTGCTATCAGTCTTGTGACAAAACTGGGTTTTGGTGACAATATATTTCCCTTCAGCATCAACAATTAGCTGTTGGTACCAGCATTTAGCAATCAAAACAAGGCTCACTCAGTAAATAGTTTTAAGCAAGCTTTGAAATAATTCATGTGTTTCTAAAAGAGCTCTATCAATCACCATCAATAAATCAGAAAAGCTCAAATTAACATAAAAGAAGCATCCGTGCATAATTTGCAGTAGTAACTGAAATTTTACTAAACTGTAACATTTTTTTTTTACATATTTATGATTTAAAAAAAAATCAACAGATGTAGATTATACTACTAAATATCATCAAGGACAGATAATAGTTCAAAATATTTACTCAGAACTGAACAATAAGTGCAAAAAAGAACAACAGATTAATTTTAAAAAATTGAAGAAACATAACTAATGGTAAATTTTAGAACCAAATGACCTACCTGAAAAATTTCAGGTCCAAGATAGCTCTGTAGCATCCGAATGACAGATGCACCCTTCCTGTAACTGATTGCATCAAATATCTCATCAATCTCACCAGCATGATTTATATCCACCTGAAAGGAGCTTGCAAGTCAACTGAAGTTGCAGATACATATGAACACTGAGTCAACAATACAAAAAATATTTCTAACTCATCAACATTTATTTTCCATTTTTAGAAGCAATATATAATTATAAATATACATATATATGTATATATATGCTCTTTCACAGGGATAACAAAAAGACAACAATTGCCATTTACCTCAATAGGATGAGACTCTGCAAGTCCATCCAGTCGAAGACCCTCAGTAGATTCATCAAGGAACTGAGTCCAAATTTGCCAATCTGGGAACAAGCTATCAGCAGCTAAATAGCTTACCTGGATTAAAATAGTGATTTCATGTAAACTGTATGAAACCTCTCGTAATAAATACAACAATTTTAACTTGAATGGAAAAAGATACCCATGTAGCGAATCCCTCATTCAGCCATAAATGAGTCCACCATTCCATTGTCACAAGATTTCCAAACCACTGGTGTGCTAGTTCATGAGCTACGACAGTGGCAACCTAAGTAGAAGATAAAGAGGGCAAGTTCATTAAGGCTCCATATGCTTAGGGTGGTTGGAAAGATGCACAAAAGAGATATTGATCAATTACAAGACATTCAGTTTACCCTCTGTTTGTTTGCAGCTGCCGAGTTCTTATCATCAAAAAGCAAAGCTGTTTCTCGGTATGTAACAAGACCATAATTCTCCATGGCACCCGCAGCAAAATCAGGAATTGCAATCATGTCCAATTTAGGAAGTGAATACGGCACCTCAAAATAACTGAATATTTTAATTATCAATCATTGAGTTCACATCTTGATAAGCCCCTAAAGATATTTAACTATGTAACTTAATAGCACAGACAATTAAGAAAAGCTATTATCCCAGTCACTTTAAGTTTCACTTTTGAAAAATATAGGGAATGAAAATATCAAAATGCATAGAACATACTCTTTATAAAGGCCAAGAGTTTTGACAGCAACATCCAGGGCAAATTTCCCCTGATTTGCCTTGCCCACCTGACAGTAAACCCTCACAAGGATTCCTGGGAGACGTGGAATTACATCAAAAAGATAGCAGCAAATATCTCAATAAAACAACACTAACATGATACATGATCTAAAAGGAAAGTTCCAAAATATACCATCAGGTGTATGATCTTCAACATAGTCAAACAGGCCAACAACCACGGCCACCAAGTAAGTGGACATGATTGGTGATTCTTGATAGTATACTGTCTTAAGATTCCCATTTCGCTTTTCTTCTATGATTGGCATGTTGGAAAGAGCTACCAGTTCTGATGGTACCTCTTCTAATGTAATCTTGAAAGTTGCCTGAATTTCAGTTATGAATTAAATGGAGGATAATATAATCAAGATTCAAGTGGAAATTTTACAACATCTTCTACCCCAAAAACATAGTATATAAACAATTCAGGAAAAGCTATAATCTGTATACAATGAACAAGCACATTTTTAGATACATCTGACAGTAAGACCTTGTTAATGATTCCGTGTACGAATTATAACAAGTAAGATTGCATGACAAAATCTATCCAGTTTATTACATGACATTTACAGTGTAAGCATATGTGGTGGACCCATTAACCACAAAAGAAGAACTTTGAGAGGAAGTGTTATCTTTTTTCAATCTGCTGGATGTATCTGATACTTCTTAGACAATCTTCATCAAATGCCAACCAAAGCCTTTAAATTTTTTTGGTTAATTAATAGTTTCATTCTTAATTAAATTCAAATTTTATCAGCATGAAATAGGATCATGTGTACAAGCAAGAAACAACCGAAACACTTGACTGGATGAAAGCACAAGGCTGAGAAACTACTAGAAATACCTTACAAGCAGGTTCATCCCAACAGGGAAAGCACCGTCTAGCATCAGCTGGCTCAAACTGCGTCACAGCCATATTTTTCTTCTCACCGTTGTGCTCATAGGTGCTGCATTAAGGCATCAAAAAGTTATGATTTTTAAAAATATATTGGAAATAATTGTTGAAGGCTACCTTAGAAAGGCAATAGTGGAGCAACCGATGCAAGACAAAAAATAATAATACAAGTGTTACTATAAAAGTTGAAGTGGGAAACACAATGTATATACATGTAGACATACTTTTACCATTAGCCACTGTTAGTTATGAAGCATAGTTCAAATAATATATCACCAGATTTTCCCGCAATAGATTCCACGCCACAATCACTAATCTGCTGTCAAATACTGGTGAAAGTAGGACATGCATTTAATACAGAAAGTACACATGCCCCAATAAAACACAACCGCATATGGATAACATGAACTCACAATATTGTTAATACATACTAAACTGTCATTAAAACAGTAGAACTTAAAACGAAAACACAAAAAATGCACGTAAGCAAGAAGCTCACAATGATACAAAAATAAAACAGGTAAATCACCTTCTGTAAAACCCCTTCATTCTATCATTTAGAGTACCATCAAATTCGATATTCAAATCCCCAACACCAATTGGCAAAGTCTCCTTGAACTCCAGAACCACTATCTCATCATCCGCGAATAACTCCACCTCCACGGTCTGCACCACCTGCCAAATTCCACCGGAAACAAAAACAAAAACATATTAGATCAATCATTTCAACATGAAGTTAGCGATGAAAACAAGTTAATCGGATCGCAAATAGGTTAAGCAATAGCGGATAGCCCAATGCGAACAACACTTCTGATTTCCTTCTCAATCTCCTCTACTAAATCGTGGATCCGAACAGGCCAGTAACAAAACAATTGTATTTGTGTGAGTCGACTGTACCTTAGTTCCGGCAGCGAAAGTGACGGAATTAGGTTTAACGGTAAGTTCAGCGGCATTGAGGACGAGGAACTTTGTATCTGAAACTACGTCGACGGAGATTTGAACGGCGCCGGCGAATTTACAGGCGGCGAGATCGGGATTGAGTTTGAGATCGTAGCGTTTGGGGATTGCGAACGTTGGGAGACGCGGTTGCCCTCTGAATTGTGAGTACTTCTGCTCTGCCATTGTTGCTTACTGTGAAAATCAATCCTTTGGTTTGTTTGTGCAACACTCTAGTGAGCAGATAATATGTATAAATACCGATCAAAATAAAATAAAATTGGGAGAGTTAACCAGTTGTCCGATCAACACGGGGCATAACACGTGGTACTCATTTAAAAATAAGAAAGGAAATAAAATAAAATTTGAAATATTCTGCATACTCCCTCCGTCCCAGGATTTTGTGCATGGTTTGACCGTCACGGAAATTAAGAAAATGGAATATAGTGAAATAAAGGAGGGGTATTATTGGTAATTCATTGACTAAAGTGGGTGGAGATTTGACTAAAAGTTATAAATTGAGTTAAGTTGTGGGTCCAAGTAAAATAAAGGAGGGGTAATATTGGTAAAAATTATGTGAGTTATTTCCTTTTTTAGAGTGTGCAAATAATGTTGGGACGCCCGTTAAGGAAAGTGTGCAAATAATCACGGGACGGAGGGAGTATTTAAAATTTGGATAATGAAGAGAGATATATTCACAACTTTAGAATTTTTTTTGAAAAATATTGATACTTGAGTTGAGCCTGGCCAAACTCTCAGGGCATTCGGATGAATCGAGCAAATACAATGACAAGTTTAAATTGCTCAATCATATAACAAGTAGTTTAATTTAAATGTGATCAAGAAGATCTTCGGTGAACTCGAGTACATGTAAATTCATTTTTTAGTGTGATTATTTAAAAAAATGTCTGATTTTTAAACTGTACTGTAATTGTAAACTTGAGTTTACAATTTTTCGAAAAACTAAAAAAGCTCGAATTCATATTTCGAGTTATTTTACAAATTCAATTTTAGTATTAAAGTAACTATTTACTTTAGAATATCCCCTATTATACTAATAGGGAGTTGAGTTTGCTTATGTGTCGTCTTCTGATTTATTTTGCTTACGTGTCGTCTTCTGGTTAATTTTACCTACGTGTCGTCTTCTGGTTGATTTTATCTAAATTATCAATATCAATTATGTAATATCAATTTCAATGTTACTGATTGATTTTACATAAATAATTCAATATCAATTAAAATCATTCAAATTTGTAATGTTACTAATTTCTAATACCAATTTCTTCACAATTACTAATATTTTTTCCATTGATAGAATTTATTTAAATTTAATTCACTTATATACTAATAGGCATTTTTAAGATTATTTTGTATATTAATTAAAGATTATATTAAGAAAATTTTCGTCTTCATTCCATTTTGCTTCTCAATTTTTCTGATTTTTACATTCCGCGTAATACGCGGGTGTAGTTATTTGTATAGTCGTAAGTAGTATCGATCATAACAAAATAATACTCCCTCCATCTTTTAATAAATGTCATTTTAGCTTTTTTTCAACAAATTAAGATTATAAATTGTGGTCGATATCACCCTTCATTAATTATAACTAATTTTAATATAGAAATTTTGTTTGATAAAGAATGTAGTTAAGAATATAGCTAGTATTCATAAACCAAATTAATTTTGGTATAAACAATTTTTGTGGAATTTATTAATGAAAAATATTTATGGTAAATGAATAGGGATAAAATAGTCAAAATTAAAGAAAAAACCATAGAATGACACTTATTTAAAAATTAGTTAAAAAGTCAAAGTGACACTTATTAAAAAACGGAGGGAGTAATATAATTGATATAAATTAAAGTATCCAATCCTCTCATACAATTTTTTTCCATATATATATATATTATTTCTAAATCAACTATTCATTGTTTACTTTATCCTCATTCATTTTAGACTTTCTATTATTATTATTTAAGGGTTGGGGTATATACCCCTCCAGCTTTGTTTAATGCACTCCCCACTTTATACCGAAAGGATACATGCACTCCCCCCAAATTACTTTTTATACCCTTTTCTTTTAAAATTTTTAAGATAAATATGCTCTCCAAAAAAACCCTAATTTTACTAAACCCTAATTTTCTCCTTTAATTACTCCCCCAACTCATTCTTTCTCCTCCCTTCTTCATCCTCACCGTCGCCGCCCTTCATCCATCCACCGTCGCCGCCTTTCCTCCATCGCCGCCCTTCGTCCGCCGCCACACGAAGATGTAGCAGGTAAACTGTTTTTTATCTTTTTTTATCTGCTGCACAAGGCAGCGGCGACGGCCGATCTCCCGCTAACTAGCGCCGCCGCCGCTCTTCGCGCCACCCCCAATTTGTCCCGACGCTCGTCCAGCCTCCGCCGCTGGTAAGGTAAGTTTTTTTTTTTTTTTTTCTGGCTTTTCTTCGCCTCTAGTTTTTTTTTTAATTATTATATTTTTTTTTATTTTCGACAATACTTAGTCTACCAAAACTACTCCCGTCGATGAGAGTGTTTTTGGTCGACTAAATATTATCGAAAATTTCAATTTTTAATTTTTTTTTAAAAAAAATTCTTTCGAAAAAATCTTATTGACTGGAGTGTTTGTGGTCGACCAACCAGAGTCGACCGGAGTGCTTTTGGTTGACAAACCATTGTCGACGGGATAAATTTTGGTCGACTCTGGTTTGTCGAAAATAAGATTTTTTTTTTATTTCTAAAATTTTATTTAGGGGCGGCGGTAGGTGCCGGAGGTTTGGCGGCGGCAGTGGCAGCCGGAGGTTGGGTGGCGGCGGCGACGTTCGGTGGGCGGGCTAATAACTCTCAAATTAGGGTTAGGGTTATAATTAGGGTTAGTTAATATATAGGGAGTGTATGTATCTTTGGTATTTTATGAAAAGGGTAAAATAGACATTTTATATAAATATTTAATTAATAAAAGTGGAGGGGGAGTGTATTAAACAAAGTTGGAGGGGTATATACCTCAACCCATTATTTAATCAGGTGAATGGGCCGGTTCATTAAAAGCAAATTAGTCAATTAATGGGCCGGTGAATGCATCTTTATCTTGTTCCCAAAAAAAAAAAAAACGAAAAAAACATATTCGTGCTTAGAAGTTAGAAATTTCTCCAGAATTTTTAGAACTGAGCGAGTGATTAATGGGTGAAAAACCAGCTCACGTTTCATTGTAGAAATATGGGGATTTTAAGAGACAACAAGCGCCATTCTTCTTCTGCGACTTCACCCTGTGCTAATCTCAGAACTGTTTATCACAACTGCTTCAACAGGTAAAGATCCGACTCCTTTTTCGATTTCTCTGATTTCTGGTGTAATTTTTGTTTTAATTTTGCGGTAAAATAGTTTGTTGAACCCTATTCTTTAGAAGCCCTAAGCTGATTTTATGTGTAGATGGTATTCAGAGAAGTTCTTGAAGGGTCAGTGGGATAAAGAAGAATGTAACTCTGAGTGGGAGAAATACAGAGAGTGTTTATCTGTAAGTTCTTGTTTATTGGATTGAAGTGAAATTCACATAGATTTTGAATGTGTTAATTATATATAAATTCACGAATTTACTCATTCTCACTTTCAACATTTTTGTGTAAATTAACTGTCTCTTTAGTTGTTTCAATTTGGTACATAGTTGGCATTTTCAATCAAAATTTTTCGATGCTTGAGGGATCTATTATTACAGAATTAACCTGTTTCGAGTTTATGAAAAGTTGTGAAATTGTGTGATTAAGTGAAAGAGTTGTACTTATTTTGCTTTTACTGTTTTTCCAGCAACATTTGGATGATAAGCATCTGGGTCGATTCTTGGATGCTGATGTGGTAATGGATTTAAACAACCAAGGCCAAACTGGTGTTTCATAGTGATTTGTTCTTTTGTCGAAGGCAAATGATTGAAATTTGATGAAATTCTTGTTAGGTATGCAGTTGTTTGGTTAAGAATGTTACGTTCGATTGCTAATATAATACTTGAAAATGTTATTTCACCTCGAATTTGCACTGCAATTCTTAGAGATTGTTGAACTATTCTTGATGTTAGAATTAGTACCACAATGTTGTTCAACAACAAGAGAATCATAAGCGCGTTTCTAGGAATCGAATTCTTATGGAACTTGTGTAGTTACTTTTGTTTCTTTATTGTAAGATGATTCTGAAGCTAATACAGAACAACTCTTGTGTCAATTGAGTACGTTTTGTATGGATTAAGTTTACCATGAGTCATGGGCCTAGGACCCTGTTTTCATGATAAACTTTAGTACGGAAACAGTTTATTCAATCAAGATTTATACTTGATGTTCAAGTACATGGAAACCCGTTTGTTAAATAGAGTAGTTGACAGGAAATAACTTATACTAATTGACAACCACTTGAATCTACTATGACCTATTAGGTTTTATTTCTTCTTGAAAAGGAAGTGTGCAACCATCCATTCATCCCCATTGTTGTAGCCAAATAGTTCTGCAACTGCAATGAAGAAAGTTCTCCAGTAGACTGTCCACTTGACTGCTGAATCTTTGCCGTAAGTTGATTCCATTATTGGCTTTATAGAACTCGATTTCTCGTCCATTCTCTTGAGCCATTCTTCACTGTCAGCAAAGTATATGGTTAAATCTTTTTTAAATTATGAGAAGACCAATTAGTTAGGACAAAGAATCTTATTGTAAAGAGATGTAGATGATCGTCGTACCTTGTTTGTGCGTAATGTTTGCCATTTACAAGCCAATGATTGACTATAGAGACATCATCCTACATAAAAGACATCATAAGAAGGCAGCGACGAGATACTTAGACACTGTAATGGGCGTAAGAATAGGCAGCTCACCTGAAAGTAAAGGAGCAGGTTCGCGGAGGGCATTGTACCTCCAGTAAAGAAGTACCTAGTGATCCAATCATCGTCATTCACGTCCTGCATTAATAGGATTCGAGGCTGAGAATTTTTGTAACAACGGTTAAAATGGAAGAGTTTTAACGAAATTACCTCAAAGTGGTAAGCAAATGTTTTATGGCAGAAATAATGGACAAATAGAAGACTGTCCAATTTCATCCACCTGGATAGCTTCTTAAGGAGTTCCTGATAGTTTTTCATATGCTGTATCAAGGGAGAAGAAGAAACTTCGTTGATTATCTTACGCCCCGTTTCTTGTACTAGCATAAGTAAGGTGAGGATTCAATACCTCAAACATTTCAATGGAAAAGATTCTGTCGTAAGTTGCTTCCATATCAAATGTGCTGATATCTGCTACAATGATCTCCACATTCTGCAGCTGAAGATCTCTGCTAGAAAGAACAATGCGATTTTTAATGATCCTAAAAGCTTTATATGCATGTTAATGGAGCATGATCAATCTCATTCTAAACTCAAATGCATCAACTAAAATATATTACTCTCATTTATATGCAAATAAAGTTAGCAGCATTAAAAGCTTTATATGCATGTTAATGGAGCATGGTCAATCTCATTCTAAACTCAAATGCATCAACTAAAATATATTATCATTTATATGCAAATAAAGTTAGCAGCATTCAGGGAAATTGAATGTCATATGCGAGGGGGAGTACCGGCACTGCTCCTCAATATGCGCTTTCTGCGTTACGGAATTGCAAATCCCTGTAACCTTGCAATTTGGGTACTTCTGTGCTATATATAAAGAAAGAGATCCCCAGCCACAACCAACATCAAGAACTGAATGACCATCTTCTATCTGGGACCTCTCACAGTACAACTCCAGCATCGCCTTCTCAGCATCTTCCAATGTGCTCGAGCTGTTCGGAAACAAGCAGCAACTGCACAATGCCATTTACAAGATTAGATCATGTCATCAGTAAACGTAAGTCCCCAAGAGGAATGACAGAAACAATTGGCATGTAGATTGATGGTATATTCCAGAAAAGTTCAGCAGATTTTTACCTGTATTTCAGATGCTTTCCAAGAACAAGCTTGAAGAAGGACGTAGGAAGTTCATAATGTTGAGACTTAGCCGATTCTGTTTTGATTGCTATTGGCATTTCTCTCAGAGCTGCAAGATGAAACCATTAGTATTGCAATCCATTTCTGTGAATTTTACTTAGGTAACGGTTTTTTCACTCACAGTATAAGTACACTCTTCAGATCTCAGGTATGAAAACAGATACCAATAACACACAAAAACCTGGAATTATGCATGATCTAAATTCTAAAACCATTCATTCACAACAATTGTTAAGGGGAAACTGATAAATAAAGCATTCATCAGATTTTCAGTTTATAGCAGAGGATTCATCAAAATTAACCTAGAAATGAACTTTCCGCTAATTCTATCAACAACCGATCGATACCAAACACATTACCTAGAAAAATGTTTACATCAACGATCAGCAAGAGTTCTCACAAAATATAATTCCATGAAAAGTTAAATACAGCACGGTAATACACAAAAACCTGGAATTAGGCATGATCTAAAACCATCATTTGCAACAATTGATGAGGGATAACTAATAAATGAAGCATTCATCAGATTTTCAGTTTATAGCAGAGAATTCATCAAAATTAACCTAGAAATGAACATTCCGCTAATTCTATCAACAACCGATCGATACCAAACACATTACCTAGAAAAATGTTTACATCAACGATCAGCAATCGAAATAATTGAAGGCAGCACAAAATAATTCCATGAAAAGTTAAATACAGTACAGTAACAGGACATACAGTGTGCGAATTGTAGGAGATCTGAAAACTGGTTATCAGCGGAGGGTTTATAACCGGAGCGGAGGCGATTAGCGAGGAGGAGCCGAGTGAGGCGGCGTACGACAGCGTCAGGCAGTAAATTCCGCTCAAGTGAAGCGAGCATCAGGCGCACAGTAGCGTCGTAGGGTACATGCACAATTGAGTCCACAATGCCGCCGTTAGCTGCCGCCGCCATTGCCGGAGTAGCTACGTGACTGGTTTTGATATTTTGAGGACTAGCTTTCGCTGTTTTTGACGATCAGGACGTAACCATATCTCTTTGGGAATACTCCCTTTATTAATCCACCCACCATATTATGTTTAAAAAAAAAAGTTTTTTAATATTATATATTTTCTTTTAATTTATTTCTAAATAAATATTTGTGTTTGTAATCAATGTAATGTAATGTATTTTAAATTGTGAATATTGATTAAATGAAATAAAAAGAGAGTAGACACAATAATAAAGGTTTTTATCTTTAATGATTTAATAGTATTTCATTCATGTATTAATTAATTTTTTATTAGAATTTTAAAAAGGAGGGTGCATATAAGAGCGTAGATTAAGGGTACGAATCAGCTGTACAAATCAAGAATCAATTATAAAAATACCAAAATCAAAATCAATCTCAATCAAATTCTATTAAAAAAAACTCCATAAATAATAAATCTCATTTAATTAAAATCAATTTGCCAAGTTAAAATAAAAATCAATTTAAAAATAACAAAATACCAGTACAAGTTCTACCCAATAAAATTACAGTGTATTTTTCAATCGACCACAATTTATGTTTGCGACTTAGGGATTACTAAGGGGAGTATATTTATGTTTGACTTAGAAGTGGTTTGAAGTTGAAAAATGGTTTGTGCTGGCCGTAGTCCTTTTTTCTTTCTGGAATTTTCAAGATTTCCTTTCTTGTTCAAAAAAAAAGTAAGGTACCTTTTTTTCTTTTCAAACATCACTAATATCACTGTGTGGATGAAGATTTTTTTAGTTTTAAGTTTCACACATGTGTAACATTTCAATTGTTTCTTACTTCTATCTCAAAAAAATTCTCCACATCATCTTCTCCTAACCCCTTCTACCCTTCATTTGAGTTAGGAGTAGAAATTCCATCGTGGATGCTCTAAACTTTTTTTTGTTTTGTTTTAGTTTCTTATTTGTTTACTTTTTATTAACTTATTTTTTATTTTGCTTTCTTTTCATGTTTATTTATTTATTTTAATTTATTATATTTTTTATCCTGTATTTGTGTTATTTCAATAATATTGTATCAAAAAATATATTAACATTAATTTATTAACTTAAATTTTATAATTAATATTTATTGTGATTTTTAATTGTAGAAGTTAAATTATAAATAAAAATAGTTAATAAATAAATATGAATAAAATAAAATAGAAGATTTAATAATTTATTTTTTAAAATTAAATATTAAAATTAAGATTTAATAAATAAATATGAATAAAATAAAATAAAAGATTTAATAAAATTAATGAATGAATATAAAGAGAATATATATTGATAGTAGGATCCATCAATTATACTTATAAAGTAAAATGCATTGAGGAAGTAGAAATATTTTGAGATAAAAGTAAGAAACTTTTGAGGTGAAATACATGTGACAAATATAAAAATGAAAATTTTCAACCCACGTGTGGGTGCTCTTAGTGGTGTACAAATACAATACACAAAGTGTACATATACATTTTTTTTCGACTTTATTTTTTCATTTTAATATAGCACACATTTAGTATTTTACATTATTAACACACCATAAGTATCACAGTAAAAAATCATGTTTCCTATCTATATAACTTTTTTTTTTTTTTTTTTTTTTGACAATATACAAGGAGTGTACAAGATCAACGATAACAGATCTCCTTAATATACTGAGGAATATTATTTTCAACCCAATCGTAAGGTGTTGAAAAATTCCAAGCTTCCTGAGCCATCATATGGGCTGCAAAATTGTTGTCACGTAGAATAACATCACAGTCCCAGATCACCAATTTCCGAAGATATTTCCTTATGTCTTCAACCAGATCATTTTCCATTCCTTCAAACCTCAAGGAAGCATTTAAAGCACCCACTGAGTCAGCAGAACCCATACGAAGGCTTGATATTTGGAGGTTATGCTTAATGCAACCTTCCAACCCTTTCTTTGCTGCAATGAGTTCTGCTGCAACAACCGAACCTGGATTTTTAATGCGTTCACCTCCAGCCAAAACCACAGTCCCCTTGGTATCGTAAACTACAAAGCCAGCAGCAAAGAAATTTTTTTCAGTATCATAAGCTGCATCAGAAAAGAGGGTACCTTGGTTCTGATAGGAAATTCCTGCTTTTCTACCTCTACATCCATCAGATTCCAACTCCATTGCTAGCCAACTCAAATTTTGGAAATCCTTCCAATAATCAATTGCCCATTGAACTTTAAAACGAGCACAAATTGGCCCTGGTTGCAGATTAACAGTATCAGAATGTAACCAACTGCATCTTTCTCTCCAAATTGCCCAAGCAACAATGAGAAACAAAGAGAAGAACTTCTGATCAAACCGTTCCTTAATATTGCACAAAAGTTGAAAGATAGTACCTTTAGTGAAACCCTTAATCTGCTCCCATAACCCCTGATCCTTCCAAACCCGCTTAGCATGCACACAATTAATAAGAACATGTGAAGTATCAGCCCAGAAAGCACCACAACACTTACATGACGATGCCATAGGAATATGATGTTTCACCAAATTTCCTTCAGTTGCTAGCGATCCATTCAAGATTTTCCACCCAAAGATACGAATCTTTGGAGGAATTTTCAGCTTCCACAAGTACTTCCACAGCAACTTAGTACAATTCCTCCCCGAAGAGCTAGGCATAGAACTATACCCTGGTTGTAAAGATAATTTGAAAAAAAACTTATAACCAGAAGCCACTGAATAATTACCCGAAGCATCTGCCGGCCAGTACTGTTGATCGTTTTGGCCAATCCCAAACAAGGGAGTGTTGAGAATAGCACTAACTTCATTTTGCCAAAACGCCTGACGAACAAGATCCTCATTCCATTCAGAAGTTGGCAAAATAAAACGACTGACAGAAGACGCACTAGCGTTCTAGAATGAATCAAACCATCCTCCGTGCCCCCAACCCATCTATCTTTGAAAATATGTACCCCCCTTCCACAACCAATGCGCCAACGAATCCCTTTCTCCAAGAGCTCCTTGCCCCACATCATAGATCTCCATACAAAGGATGGATTAGAACCCACCTCCGCATTCAAAATATCAGAATCTCTAAAGTATTTTGCCTTAAAAAGAATACTCACAAGGGAATCCGGACGCATCAAAATTCTCCAAACCTGCTTGGCTAAGAGGGCTTTATTGAAAAGCACCAGACTTCGAAAACCCAAACCACCATCCTCGCGTGGTTTGCATAAATCATTCCACGTCTTCCAATGCAGCTTATTGTGATTCTCATTCGAGCCCCACCAAAAGTTAGCAATCATCCTTTCCATGTCTCTGCAAGTCGAGGTTGGGATTCTAAAACATGACATAGCATAGCAAGGGATAGCTTGCAAAACAGACTTGATGAGAACCTCCTTTCCTCCTTCCGAAAACTTCTTATGGCTCCATGAATTGATTTTTTGCCTCACCCTATCCACCAAATATCCAAACTGATGCCGCTTTAATCTAATCGAAAAGGTAGGCAAACCTAAATAAATATCATGACCCCTTGTTGAGCGCACACCCAAAACCTGCTTCATGAAATTCTGATTCACCACTTTAGTAAAAGGGCTAAAAGTGATAGCCGACTTATCAAAATTAATCAATTGGCCCGACGCTTCTTCATAGGTCCGAAGGCATCCTTTCAGAATCTCAGCCTCCCGTTTTGTAGCCTTCATAAAGATCAAGCTATCGTCTGCAAAAAATAAATGAGAAACACAAGGAGCATTTCTAGCAATTTTGATACCAGCAAATAGTTTCCGATCCATGGCATTGCGAATTAAAGAAGATAATGCTTGGGCACAAATAACAAACAGGAATGGTGAGAGTGGATCACCTTGCCGCAATCCCCTAGAAGGAGTAAATGAATCAGACAGCGATCCATTCACACAAACATTATAGGATACCGACAAGATACAGCTGAAAATCAACTCCCTCCATTTATCAGAGAAACCAAGCTTCTTCAAAACCTGTAGTAAGAAAGGCCATTCCACCCTATCGTATGCCTTGCTCATATCCAACTTCAAAGCAGCATACCCTTCTTGACTCTTAGATGATCGAACCCAATGTAAACATTCAAAGGCAATTAAGATGTTGTCCGAAATGAGCCGACCAGAAACAAAGGCGCTCTGAGAGAAATCAATAATGTCTTGCATAACCACCTTCAATCTGTTCGTAATAACTCGTGAAAGAATCCGATAACTCACATTACAAAGACTTATGGGTCTGTATTGTAACACATTAACCGGATTTTTAACCTTCGGAATAAGGACAATCGTGGTATGGTTCCACGAGTTTAAAGGTTTTCCACTGTTTAAGCGCATCAAGATTTGCTCACTAACCTCATCCCCAATCGTACTCCAGTTAACTTGATAAAACGAAGTCGGGAACCCATCAGGCCCGGCTGCCTTCCATGGATTAAGGTCCTTAATAGCTTTATTCACCTCCTCTCTCGAGAAAGGAACATCAAGCAACCTCATATGATCACCAGTTAATTGCATATTCATCTCATCTGTAGCTGCATGGATAGCTACAGTATTAGGGTTGCATGTTGTAAAGATATTCTCAAAATACGAAACAACTACCCTTTTAATTCCAAACTCATGAAGCATCCATTCCCCATCCGCATTTTGAAGTTTAGTGATTCGATTCATACTCCGCCTCTGGTTAGCCCGGCTATGAAAATTTTTTGTATTCCGATCCCCTTCTTTAATCCATGAAACCCTAGATCGCTGTTTCCAATACCATTCCTCTTGTGAATACAAGTTCTCCAGATCTTTCTCCAATCTATTAACCTGTATCATGTCCGGAATTTTAGAGTCATCATCCACCTCCTTCTGAAGTTGAGCCTGAGTTTTCCTGATACGGTTTCTCAACGTACCGCCCCCTTTCACAGCCCATTTCTTAAGAGATTCACCACAGTGCTTTAAGGAATCGGATAAGTCTGATTGCTTTTCCTTCACAGCCCATATCTTACCAATCACCTTCTTGAAACCAGATTCTTTGATCCAATGATTTTCAAAGCGAAAACCAATTCGTGAGTGGCCAGAAGAGGAGCCAATATTCCAGTTGCACGAGAGTAAAAGAGGTCTATGATCTGATCCCATAAAATCAAGCACTTTTACTTCATAATTAGGGAACAAATTAATCCATTCATTGGTAGCAACATATCGATCCAATTTTTCCTGGATAAAATTCAGTCCAGACCTCTTATTCATCCATGTAAACTTATATCCATTCACTTTCAAATTGAGCAATCCATTAAAATCAAGTGCATCTTGGAATTGCATTAATCTGGACAATGGTTTCTTAACTCCCCTCTCTTTTCTGAGTGTGTTTAGTTACAAATGATTTAAACCAAAATTTTATTTTAATTTTAAGTTACAACCAAAAGCATAGAAACTCGAATCTAATTAAATATGATTCAAATCTAGAGATACATCTATAGGTATGTTTGCCAACAATAGTAATTGATTCAAAGTGATTAAAGTTGATTTTTGTAGTAAAATTGAAAGTAGATAGTGTTTTAAAAATAAGCACTTCTAATTAATTTTTTAAGTGGTGTATGCCATACAAATCACTTTTTTTATAATTTTATAAAAAACACCCTTATTACATTTGAATAAATAATGGGTAAAAATAAAATATTAATTAAATTGTGAGGGCAAAATTGTAAAATTAGTGAGTGTAATGATTAGAAGCACTTAGAAGTTGTTAGAAGCATGGGGAGGGGTGCTTGACCAAAACTGCTTTAAAGTAATTAGTTTAATCACTTACTTGTGTTTACAAACACTTCAAAAGTGATTCTATTTAAAAAAGAAGTGCTTTTAAGCATACATTTTTTTTTGCAAACACCCACTAAGCCTATGATACAAGCTGTTTTTGGCTAGCAGAGTACTAGATTGTGGGGCATCCATGGTTGTGGATTCCTTCGTACGTTGTTAAAACATATCGTCTATCCTCGTTGTCTCTTTCAACTTTCTTTTTCACCGGACAACCTTCAGTTGAGCATTTGTAGTAGTTCCTGTAAAAGAAATACAATTTTAGTAAAATAATACCTCGCGAAAAAAAATATATTTCAATTAAGTTTGATCTGATTTTCAATCGTAATTTTTTGTTACACGTACCTTGGATATTGGTTGTTCTTCACCTTTTTCTTTCCATACTTCCTCCACTTAAACCCATCATCCAATACCTCGATTATTTCTGACTTGGTTTTGAAAGCTACCTTATCTCTAATTCCTCTCATCTCCATACCACTTTCATTGTTTCCTAATTAAAAACAAATAATGTTTTATATTGAGAAAAAAAACATAGGTAAAGTCTAGTATGCACTCGAGTGCATGTTGTGCACCCTAGTCTAAAGAAAAGGGTATGTTATTAAACTGAAAAGTACAACACAATATTACTCCCTCCGTCCGCCTATAAGCTTCCCGCTACTTTTTGGCATAGAGATTAAGAAAAGTGATTAAATAATAGATATAGTACAAGTGATGTAATTGAAAGAAGGAGGGAGATAGAGAGAAAAAGTAAAATTTAAAGTGAAGTGTAAGAAAAAGTACTTACCAAAAAGGGTATGAGAAACTTATAGGCGGGCGGACTAAAATGGTAAAATGGGAAACTTATAGGCGGACAGACTAAAATGGTAAAATGGGAAACTTATAGGCGGACGGAGGGAGTACTAAAAAGTGTAAGTCACTATAACTAAAAATATTATTATACAGTTTAATAATTGAAAAGTGCAACACCATTTACCAAAAAGTGTAAGTCAGTAAAACTGAAAAGTGCAACATGGACTAGGGTGCACAACATGCACTCGGGTCCATAGCAGACCAACCCAAAAACATGTATATAAAAATGAAATTAAATGAGTTCACGAAAGTTTTATGGTGAACTTGATCAGTAGAATACTTTTTACGATCATGTACAATTCGTAGATTAAATGCATTATGATGTATGGTACAAAGTACTTGAATTTTTTTTTTAATGTAAAATTGATTCATAGGAGACTTACTACTGATCATAGCCTCATCCAGTATGCTAATGTTGCTAACTCTTTCCGAGTGGGCAAAATCTTGAACGTTGGGAGTACTGTAATTGATTTGAGTATTATAATCAACAAGAAATGAAGAAAACGTCGAAGTATCATCCTCAAGCCATTCATTCAAATTAAAAAAATCATAATCGGAAACTTCCAAGCCTGTCTCGTTGCCATAAGGACTGGCAAACGAGTCGTACGAGCCGGAGGAGGTGCCGGAAGTGTTTGAATTGGGAAAAGTATAAGCCATGGTCATCAAGAAGTGGGCATTGGTGTTTATATAAGTGTGATAAGAGAGCAATTTTGTTGTGGGATATTGTGAGCTTCCTCTTATGAAGAAAGAAATTTCTTAGTTGTTGCTAGTAAGGTTATTTGAGTGGTGGCTAATAGAATGAAAGTGGGTCCAAAAAAATGCCTAACAATTATGAGACGTTGCAAAGTGTTGCAAAGTGTAAAACTAATTAATGGACAAAATGGTGGGCCATGGCATGGAAGAGTAGAAGACCTTGTGCGTAGACTTTTGGATTCTTTGTTTCTCTTGTGTGAAGTCTACTAGGGCATGTTTGTTTTGGGATTATGTAGGATGGGGGAGATGGGGATGGGGAAATCCTGGATGGAGAAATTCTGATGAATAGTGATTGTGTATGTTTGTTTTGGGATGTTGAGTATGATGAGATGTAACTTTATGTCAAATCAATTGTGTAAGAGTGTGTGATGTTGTATTATAATATTATATAATGTAACTTTATGTCAAATCAATTAGTAAGAGTGTGTGATGTTGTATTATTATAATAGTAGAATATATATATATTTTTAGGGGTGGATGTAATTGGATGTTGAAATCCGGATGTAAAATCCCGAACTAGAACAAGACGGGGGACGTTACGTCCCACGTCCGGACGTATGAGTCCCAAAACAAACATGCCCCTATGGTCTCGTGCTTAGACCAAGCGGTGAACCTTTTAGTGGGCCAAATTTATCGGAATATAGTCTTTCCGTCGATCAAAAGTATGTTCACGTTCTTTATTTATCTGTCCACTAAAAGTATGTGAGGTTGCCTGTTCCAATTTTAATGTCTCACGTCTTATATTGGATGCGACACGTGTTAAAATTTCAGTAAAGTGGAATTCAGTGGAACACGAAAAGTGAAACTGGATAATCGAACCGCCAAAAGTATGATCATTTCCTTTTACCGAAACAATCACTTTATTTTTATTTTACAATAACCCCGCAACACCCTTACTTTATCTACTTTTTTTTAAACATGTGCTCAAAAGTACGAGTATACTTTTGGTGGACGGATGGAGTATGTATTACAAAATTCAATTATTCTGTTCCACTTTTCGTGTTTTACTATTATTCCACCCTTCTAAATATGTAACACTTGAATCTAAGGCCTAGGTAGTGGTGCTCTAACCACTTGAGCTATCCCACTTTTTCATATAATGGACTAAGGTGTGAATCGTAAAAAATGGAACAATTGTCATTCTAAATTTCTCCCTCCGTCCTATTATAGTCATAGTTTGAGGACATATAGATTAAAAAATATGATAAAATTATAAATTTAGTACAAATGATATCATAGAATAAAATAATGAACATTGTGTAATAAAATAATAAATAAAATGTTTATAAAAGAGAGAATGCATAATATATAATGAGACAAACCAATTTTGGAAATAATTTCGAATTATTGACCCACTCATTTTTTTATTGAGAAATACGTTAATTTTAAATGAATTTGTTATCGAAAAATATTTGTACTTACTGTATATAACTACTAATTATAATGTGAGTAGGAATGTCAATTCCGTGAATAATTTCCGCCCTTAACCCACTTATTTTGACCTTATAAATTACATGTTAGTTCACAATTTTTTTAAACGATCCTGATTTAATTTGTGCTAATTAGATATATTTCATGTGAAAATCAACGCAGCCCACTTAATTTTACAATACCAAATACATGGTTAAACTCATCAAAATTTAAGCGATGAATATTATCTTTGTTAAAAATAAAATAAAAAATTTAAGCGTAAAGAAAAACACGAGTATTAATCAAATCAAATAGTATCCGTTATCAACGGCATTGTTTGCTAGCCTGGCTCGATGAATGGAGTAAACTATCTAATCAATCGAAGCATGATTGAACTTTGAGTTTTTTTTTTTTTTTGTCAATCAATGTATAAATCTTATCAATTGAGTAGATTATGAAATTTGAGTTTTTTTTTTCTTCTTTCAATCGATGTATAATTCTTAAAAAAGAAAAGAAAAAGGCAAGGGGTACCTAGGGTTGGCAACGGGGCGGGTATGGGACGGGTTTGGCCTATCCCAGGACCCGTCCCGCCAAAAATTTTTAGACCCGTTATCCGCCCCGCCTCAATACCCGCCTAAACCCGCCCCGTCCCGTCCCACGAACCCGGCGGGTAAACCCGCCCCGCCCCGCCATTACAAATCTGTTTTTTTATTTGTTATTTTAATAAAATAAAACTACTTTAAACTACAATATATATATGTTTTAATATACATATATATAATATACTGTATATATTTTTTTTAAGCCAATGTATATACTGAGATATATATATATTTTTAACATATTATTAACATACATATATATACTGATATACTAATAATGTTATACATATACAATGGGTTACATATACATATATTAACAAAATTTAAAGTGGTTTCTCATATATATATACAATTATTAACATACATATATATACTGATATATTTATATATTTTTTAATATACATATAATATATATATTAAATATATATATGTCTATACGGGTCGGGGTCGGGTCGGATATATATAAAACCATTACCCGTCCCATACCCGCCGGGTATTGTTTGACCGGGTATTTACCCGACCAGAAACCCGTTTGACCGGGTATTTACCCATCCCGTGCGGGCCGGTTTCATGCGGGTCCGGGTTTTTATCCGTCCCATTGCCATCCCTGGGGGTACCTAGACTATACTCTCGTATTCCTTTTAACAGATATATTAATATATTTATGATCGAGTTTTAATATCTGGACGGGTTTAAATTGAATCGCAAGTGATAGTGATTTTTGTATTTACAATTTCATTTATCTAAAGATAGTTTTTGAATCAAAACTGCCAAAATGTATTAGCCCATTTAAAAAATAATAAAAGTTAAATGATATCATCTTCTAGAATTGATAAAGTCCTAAATACTGTAGTATGATATCATTGTAAATTATCTCTAGTATAATAGTGTGCTGATTAATTTAGATTATGTACTATAGTCGATGCATGCACATACTTGTCTAGTGCTTTTTTCATCCATTTTTTTATTATTTGAGTTGACACGAATTTTAAGTGAAATGACCGTTTATATAAATGTGAAAGGGGTACAAATAAAATAGTGTGTAACAGTAATATTTTCTTTTTAAAATATAAAAATTATAAAAGTTGTAAAGCTTCCGAGTAAAAGTTGTTTATAAAGTTGTAATAATATGTATGAAGAAGAGTCTTAAATATGTGACTAAATTTTCTGCATATTATAAAACTGTATTCAAAGTCATTTTGGATTTGAAATTTATGAGTTCGATACCATGTGCCCTTTTATTCTTTAGCGAGTGGTCACTTCGATCTCGGTGCGTAAGTCCTTTTCGAACCTATCTGACGACTATATGAATAGGGCGGCTGCGACACTCTTTGACCTGCCTGTTGAAGACGCCTTTGATCATGCTCTTGCGATTCCTAAAATGAAGTCTGGTGGTCCCCAGTTGGCTGGTGGGGGCGTACGACAACAATCTCTCGGAGGCACCCATTTACCTGAGTAAATACCGAAAGATGTTATTGATGAATTTAACGCTATCGCTATAGAGACCTTCATGGTTGAGTCACCTGGCCCTTTGTCGATGAAATGCATCTTGTCGCCTCGTTTAGAACTGTATCGCTCATGTCTGTTTGTGGATTATTTCAAATATTCATAAAAAAACTCACAACGAACCATGTATTATCTTTTATGTTTTTTTACTTTTATTCAAAAAGATTATTACGATTATCGATTTTTTTTTTTAAAACAAACTGATATTTTAATTATCGTTTTTCAACTTCTCACACCAATTAATTTGATGGGTTTGCCATTCCATCGTCCACTAATATAATCTTTAAAAAATGAAATATAATATACAAACTAATCATAATATTATAGAAGACCAATCGAAGAGGGAATGTTGGGGTCGTCGAGTCCACTTAACATAGTATAGACTATAGAATACCATTTCCACCTGGAAGTTTCGGGGGTTTAAGTTCAAAACTAATCATAATATTAGAATGGTGAAAAGTCTTAATTATGAAGTGGTCAATTTTGCATTTTATGTTTGCTATATATATTTTTGTACTCAATTCAATATACTTGCTTGCTTAAGGATAATGTTTGTAATGACGAGAGCATGCAACATTAGGAAGACTTTTCATAAATTCTGGAAGCTCGATCCAATAAGAATGACTAGGTTGCAATTTAATGGCTCTATAGGAAGACTTTTCACAAATTCCGGGAGCTCAATCCAATAAGAATGACTAGGTTGCAATTTAATGGCTCTATCCAAATAATGGGCTAAATGATTTGTCTTGCGATTAACCCAACATACAGAAATAAGTGAAAATTCATCTGTTAGGTTGTATTTGGATGGAGAAATTTGATTTAAGTAGGTATTTCAAATGAAAGGTTTTAAAAATAGATGGATTTCAAATGAAATGATTTTAGTGAGAATTTAAAATTCTCTCAATTTTAACTAAAAAAATATGCTAAAGATTTTAAATCCATTCATTTACTTTTTAATCAAAACAAGTGGAATTAATTTGGATGGTGGATTTAAAATCCATAGATCAAATTCCTCCATCCAAATGGAACCTTAAAGTCTTGATACACTGAACTATGCTCCCTACCGCACTCCCAATCTGACAATCTCGAGTGTCAAGCATCAATCACGATTTTGAAATCCGTTTCCACAATGAATCTATCGAATTCTAGATGCTTTATCCATAAGAGGGCCTCATGGGGTCCGTGGCTTCGTCAACCTCTACCTCATAAATTTATGGAAGCACGATCGAACGACACATAACAAAAAGCACCGTTCTCATTGTGTACAATGAAACCAAACCCCATCTCCAAGTATCAAAAAAAGAAAAGCCGCATCAATATTATGTAAGTTACTATATTTTAAAAATCACCAAATATTTAATTATCGATCAAATTGAACTTTTACGTAAAAAATAAAATGGCGGACTAGCCCGCCTAAACGACACCTAAACCTTTTTTCGTCTAAAATGCTCAAAATGCAAAAGTCGAGTCTGTCAGGGGTCGCCTAAGCCGACTTTTGCAACATTGGTCTTAGTGCCTTACTCTTGAGTCTTGACAAATTGAAAAGCACGACTTCAACACGGAAATTAATTTAAAGTAGCGACTTCAGAAAATATAAACCCTAAACCCAGGCGTATTCCTCTACTTCTCACTTCACCGTAATTATTCAAAACGTGAACCATGAAGCGGAGGAAGCCGAATCCAGCCAAACGGTCGGCGGCTGCAGAGCGGAAGGCGATTGCAGCCAAACGGTCGGCGGCTGTAGAACGGAAGGCGATTGCTTCCAAAAGCTCGGCGGCTACCGAGCGGAAGCCGATTGCAGCCAAACGTTCGGTGGTTACAGAGCGAAAGCCGGAAGAGAAGCGGCTGACCAATGCCGAACGCTCGGCTTACTTCGCCCGGAGAGAAGCAGCTAAGGTCTTGCGGAGCACGCTACAAGGTGACGCTCGCCGCCGAGCCGTGGGCTCAATCAAGTCGCTTGTTTACAGCCCTTCAGTCAGGAACAAGAAGGCCACGTTTGCTCTGGTTTGTCAAACACTCAAGCGTACGTTAGCTGCACTCGTTTAACCTATTTTGCAATCGCTCTGACAGAGTGCTCAACATTTTTGGAATATTGATTAGAAGAATGAATTAGTTGAGGTTTATTAAGGAGTATAATGGAATCCATACAGCAGGGGAGCAAATTGTTTTAGACTTGTGTATTTGTATCATTATGTTAATGAATTGATATAAAATAAGTTGTTTAACTCCAAATCTGTTCACACGATAATTTTTAGATTATCAAGTTCAGATTGAGCTGAGTTTTCATGGAAATTTTGCTGGCAATTGTGTAATTATTTCATTTTTTTTTAATAGATCTCTCAGTCATTAAGGAGATTTTGGAGGAGGCCGATGTTATAGGTGCCAAATGGAAGGTAATAACATTAACAACCATATGCAAATGAAATTACGAAAAACGAGATTGCTTGCTTTTTCTTCGCAATGTTGATGATATTTAGTTGATTTTTATCTTTTGTTTCTACAGAAGCAGAATGAACTAATGTATATCATCACATATGATTTACTCTTTGGACAGGTAAAATGTTCTACTACTTCTCTTTTATTCACCCATCATGGATCTAAGTAGTTTTTTTGGATTGTATGCATCCTAGTTGATCTGATTTTTTATGTCCTGTAATCCTGCATTTCTGTAGTTCAGTCGCGTTACTGCATCACATGGTATTGCTGTATTTTCATACTACTCAGGTTATTGATTTGTCACTCATTCTCTAGGAAGCTTCACTAACCGGTGATGCTGAAAAGTATTTAATGCGAAAAAAAGATGCATTGCAATCAGCTCTAGCAAAGTTGTTAAAGCGAAAGGGAATAAAAAGTGCAAAAGACTTGGTGGCTCTTGACAAAGTTTCTGGTATGCATTTTTTGTGAACATGCCCTCACACACTCTTTAGATCAAACTGTTCTCAAAAAGTAGTGTATAATCTTGTTTTATAGTTTCCTTTGTGTTTGGTATGATGACAACACACGCATAAAGTCTATGGGGCATCTAATTGCATAAAGTCTTACGTCAATGACTTATGTAATGTGCAGCACTTAATTTGTATTTACTAGATTCTATCATCTGTTCTCTGCAGAATCACAAAAACCTCGCTATGTTCGAGTGAATACCTTAAAGATAGATACAACAGCTGCCATAAGCGAATTAAGACAACAATATGAGGTACATCCTTCATTTATAAAAGGGGCAAGATGTTGGAATAAAATTGTTACTTTTTGAAGTTTTATTTGATTGTTACATCTAATCAATTAGGTCCAAGAAGATGACACAGTGCCAGATTTATTGGTCCTCCCACCAGGTGCTGATTTACACAATCATCCTCTAGTTGTGAATGGAAGTATCTTCTTGCAGGTATCAAATGTCCATGCATTAAACTTTAAAGCATTATTTATGCCTCATGCCAAAAGTAGACCAAGCAGCATGAACTGCACTATGAACATCTGTTTGGTTTTCAGGGCAAAGCAAGCTCCATGCCTGCAGTAGCTCTTGGACCCAAACCCGAATGGGTGGTTATCGACGCTTGTGCAGCCCCTGGGAATAAAACGGTGCACCTTGCCGCTCTTATGAAGGGCAAGGGGAAAATTATAGCTTGTGAACTTAACAAGGAAAGAGTTGAGCGCCTGAAAAATAATGTCAATCTGGCTGGTGCCACAAGTATCCTTTGCATAAATGTTGATTCTTGCTTTAGCATAAATGATGAATCTCGGTTCTCTTGATAAACTTAACTTGGCCTAGATGTGGAAGTTAAGCATCAGGACTTCTTAAAACTTGACCCTGAAGATCCATCGTACTCCAAGGTGATTAATCTTGCATAGTTTTTTCCGATTCTCTCCTTTTACATTCACATTCAGAAGTTGAATTGTTGGCAACTAACTGTTTTCGTTCGAAAGGTTCGTGCGATACTTCTAGATCCATCATGTTCTGGATCTGGAACTGCATTAGACAGATTAGATCATTTACTCCCATCGCATAATGATGGTAACTTTCTAAGTCTTCTCACTTTTCTCTCTTGTGAGTTTAATAATGTGACATTCTATCTCTGTTGGTTGTTTTTGCCAGGCCACACTGATTTTGCAGACATAAAGCGTCTTCATAATCTTGCGGCTTTTCAGAAGAAGGTTCTGGAACATGCATTATCGTGTAAGTCCGATATTCTAAGCTCTGAATAATTTCTTTGAAGACATTAATTAATAAGCTGTTGCGATTCTTGAATTTGCTTACAGTCCCAGCTGTGGAGAGGATTGTTTACAGCACATGTTCGATACATCAAACTGAGAACGAAGACGTTGTCAACTCTGTTCTGCATTTTGCATCGTCTCGTGGCTTTCAATTGGCAACACCCTTCCCCCAGTGGCCTCGCCGTGGTCTCCCCACGTTTGATGGGTGTAAGTTTCTTTTCTTTACATCAATGTGTGGATGAAATGCCTATCCACAGGATTCGCTAGTGACACTTTTTTTTGTTTATTTTCAGCTGAAAATTTGTTGCGAACGGACTTGACAGCAGACAAAGAAGGGTTCTTCATAGCTTTATTCGTGCGAAAAGCTATTCAACAAGAGGATTGTGGGGAAATTTCAGAAAATCATCCACACGAAATGTGCGGAAACGGCTGCGCCTGCACGAAAAGAAAACGGCCAAACATTTTTATTGCCAAAATGCTTAAAATGTGGCCAATCCCACTGGGTGCTGTTAAAGCTCGCAAGAAAGCCATGGCGTTATTGCCCCAAGGTACTTTTTAAGACTATTCATATTTCAAAACATAGCATAATCCATTTATTACGAAAGGACCGTATTTATAAAGTCGTTCGGTTTCAAACCGAACTAAATATTTATCATATTTTCCTGCATAGTGATTAATATATATAGATATAATGCAATTTCAATAATAGACTAAAAACCATCTCAATAGAGAAAATACAATCTCAATAGACATTAAACACTCAAAAATTAACAACAAAAGCAAACATCAAACTTTTCAAAACATAGCATAAACATAACAAACTCTTCATCAAAAGGTAGCAGCAGCTTCAAGCAATCTTGACCTCAATGGTCTTGGGCTTCTTCGGCTCAGGCGGGGGCAGCTTCTCCACCGTAACAGTCAGCACACCGTCCTGACAAACGGCGGAGATCTTATCCGTGTTGGCATTTTCCGGCAACACAAATTTCCTCATTAACTTTCCGATCCTCCTCTCCATTCTCACATACCTTGCCCCTTCTTCCTCCTGCCTCTTCCTCTCGCCGCTGATGTTCAAAACATTGTCTTCCTGGACCTGCACCTGGATGTTGCCGGATTTCAACCCGGGCATGTCGATCACGAAGACGTACGCGTTAGGGTACTCCTTGACGTCGGCGGGGGTGGCTGCCATCGCCCTGGCGTCACGGACGTAGCTCTTGGTCGGGCCGCTCACCGGTTTGTTGTTGGATTCGTCGGAGTCGAGAATGTGGTGGAGGGTGTGGAGGAGAGGGTTGTCGAGTCCCATGAATCTGAAGTCCATTTCTTCTTCTTTGAATGTGAGAGAAACCTTTGAATTTGATGGATAATTTTCTGATTATAGAATTGCGTTTTGCTGTGTTGATGAGAATGTTGTGGGGTGGGTTATGTTTATTTATAGGTTGGGTTTTTGGGAACGAGGAAAAGAATGTAGTAGAAGATTCTGGAGGAAGAGGAAAGGATAGTAGTTTCCCGATCTATCTAGATATTCTAGAATGTGCGCGGCGACCAGGCTGTGATTTTTGAATTTTAGGATGTGCAATTATTAGATTAATCATTTGAAAATGAATGTCACTATCTAAATAACTTTCTAAAACATTTTTTTTAAAAATGATTTGTCCGTATTCATCATTTACTAAGAAAAATTACATATTATTTTTTTATTATTCATAATATTTTATTTGTTTATTTTATTATTCAATTTTTTTATACTCCCTCCGTTCCATTATTAATGGAACATTTAATGTTTATACGAGTTTTAATGTATAATTGTTTATTACTCCAGTATTAAAGGTGATAAAGTTGACTTTTATGAGGGTATTTCAACTTTATTGGAGAGAAAATCTTTTATTTGTATATAAAAAGTAATGACATGTAGTGTTAAGAGAAATTTTTAAAGGAAATTGAAATAGGTGGCAAATGTTCCAATAATATTGGAAAAAAGGTTTTTGGCAAATGTTTCATTAATAATGGGACGGAGGGAGTATTATTTATGAATAAAGTTGAATGAAAAGTAAGGATAAAAGTGAAATAATATTTTCATGAAAAGTACTCCATCTATTTTTATAAGTTTTACACTTTGTTATTTTGGTTCACTTGTCTATAAACTTTTCAAACTATTTTTTAAATACGGAGTATATTTTAATTTTTTATTTCTATACTTCACTTTATATTTTAAAAAAAAACTATTTTTTTATTTTCTCAATTACAAAACTTTTACTATAATTATTATTTAATCACCCTTAATTTATGCGTTACATTAAAACTTAAAGATGGAGAGGTACGAAATATTGAGCTATGCATATTGCATACAGCTATTAAATCAATAACATTTTTTGTAAAGGAAAAAAATAATTAGTGATTGTTAATCGATGCATACAAAGTGAATTTAATCGAATGTGTATGTAATTATTAATATTTTTTATGTTTTTTTTTTAATTTATAAATTCGTTATAGCACTGTAAAAGTTTTGGGCCACACCCCATCCCCACCCTTCCTTTAGGCTGGCTGAGATAATAAAAGCTCGTCGGGAGGTGGGCCAGCCTTCAATTTTTTTTAATTGTTGTTTTTCTTTTTTTGATAAAAGTTCCATATTAACAAGAATAAGAGATAAATTAGATTTTTTAATTGATACACATAATTTATTACCAATTTTCATATAAGATAGCACTCAACATTGCTAATTTTATTTCTATTTCTTTATATAAAATTAATTGTAATAACGGTGTTTAGCATATTGATTCCAAAAACTTAGTATGCGAACATTTTCGGTATAAAAATTAAATAATACTCTCCCGTGATTGTATACTTTTATTATCAAATTACCCTATAAAATTAATTTTTGAGTACTCCATAACTATACAACCATTTAATTTAAATGGTTGTCTCAATTAATTGCACGGAGTATAACTCGTGGGAAAATTGTTTACAATGGAACATTTTGCGTAAATTTAATGGCAACACCCTTTCCCCAAGTTCCTTTTATAATCATTAATGTGGATGAAAATTCCCATTCATCCTTTTTCTCTTTGTTTCCACCTCAACATGACAACATTTGTTCACAACAGACTTGCCATTCCAAACCATGCCTATTTAATACTCCATAGTTGTTCTTTGTACATATTTTTTTTATAATTCATGGAGAAAAATAAAAGTGAGAAAATATGGAAGATAGAAAAGTGAACAAAATAGCCAAAAACTGTAAAAATTTGAATCACGATTTAAAACGGAACAGAGTGAGTAATCATTATTCATACTATTTCAAAACATAGCATAACAATCCATTAACCGAAATCCGATACATCACTGATAGAACAACAACAGAACATACTAAAATCAAACCATAACAAACAAAGGTATCACCACCAGTTTCAAGCAATCTTAACCTCAATAGTCTTCGGCTTCTTCGGCTCCGGCGGGGGCAGCTTCTCCACCGTAACAGTCAGTACGCCGTCCTGACAAACGGCGGAGATCTTATCCGTGTTGGCATTCTCCGGCAACACAAATTTCCTCATCAATTTCCCGATCCTCCGCTCCATTCTCACATACCTCACCCCTTCCTCCTCCTGCCTCTTCCTCTCGCCGCTGATGTTCAGAACATTGTCCTCCTCGACCTGCACCTGAATGTCGCCGGATTTCAGCCCTGGCATGTCGATCACGAAGACGTAAGACTTAGGGTACTCCTTCACGTCGGCGGGTGTCGCCGCCATCGCCCTGGCGTCACGGACGTAGCTCTTCGTCGGGCCGCTCACCGATTTGGCGGTTTCGGAATCGTCGGAGTCGAGAATGTGGTGGAGAGTGTGGAGGAGAGGGGCGTCGAGTCCCATCAATCTCAAGTCCATTTCTGCGCTTTGAATTTGTGAATGAATTTGGTGGATAATTGAATTGATTTTTGATTGCGTTGATTGAGAATTTTGGGGGAGGGTTTGTTGATTTATAGAATGGGGAAGTTTCTGGAGGGAAGAAGAAGAAAGAGGGATAATTTGCATTTTCCCGAACTATCTGGATCTTTTCTAGAATGTGCGCGGTCCTCTGACGTGGCGGTGATTATTTTTAAATTTTCTAAATTTCTACATTTTTTACTTCTAGTTTAAAACTAATATTTCAATAAATTATTTAATAATATTGTTCATATTAAAAAAAATATATTGATAAGTGTATAATTCAATATGACTAAAATACTTTTGAGAAATATTTGAAAAATGTAAACAAAACTAAATCAAAATAACATAAATAAAAATTTTAAATTTTAAAATACTTTTTGTATACAAAAGTACATTTAAACTAACTCAATTACAATTACACTGTCATAAAGAGTTTTCTAATTAAAATCTGATTTTTTATATCGTCTGTGAAGAATGTTAAATATGCACAAAAAGTACAGAAACTTGGCAGAATAAAATGGATCTAACCAAAATAACATTTCCTCATAGATATGTACTAAATAATCTATATATTTCTAGCTACTAAGTTGAATTCTCTCATAGATATAATATACAAGACTTGAAGAAATGATTTCAAGCAACATATATACTGATTTTATCCTTTTAAATTCAAATTGGTCACAAAATTAATTTTTGTGTTATATGAATCGCCAATTAATTAACTTAGATTTAATTATTTAACAAGTAAGAAAACTGGTAAATGGAAAAAAATTTGAAACGAACTACTCCCATACTTATAAAAGAAGTGAAACTAAACATTGTCAAAATTCAACAAGAACATGAAAGAATCAAAATGTGCATAATGTGTATGGAATTTCATTCTGCGTACAACTTCATTCTTTCGGAGGAGGAGAAGTAAAGAACGATAATGCCTAGTGATATCGTAACTCCTACGAGAGCAGTCGCCAGTGCTGAAAATATAATTAACACTAAAACTGATCGATATATATTATACTAATAAACGTACAATAAACAAGGAAGAAAAAAACTAAACTTACCACCATTAATCGGATTAGGATTAGGATCCGGCGGAGAGAGCTTGAGCCTCGGCACAATCACGTGCAACACTCTATCGTGCACCTCGACGGATGAGGTAGATCCTGAAGCATCATCGGGCAATCTATATATATCGCAGCAAAAACCGTCTCTGGGGCATCTCCACCAGAACCAATTCACCGTTAACTATGTTCACTTCGACATTATCCCCCCCTCGGAAAATCGGAGGATAGATGCGATAAGCATATCGATGTGGAAATTCTGATTGCACTACGCCCGTCTCCATGGTAGTTACCTCCACCAACTCCTCATCATTTTTTTGATCATACTTATAGTTAAATAAACAAATTATTAATTTACTTACGGTTAATTAACAAATTTTGCAACGGTTTCACTTTTTAGTTAATATAAATCCATTCCAATTACTACTCCTATATTTTTAGCTCGTATAATTAATTAATATAAATTATTTATATTTAATCTTATGAATGTGGATAAAAGTTCCTGGGCCCATTTGACCCAGATTAGGCCTAATTAATCTGGGCCAATGGTGGAAATTCGATGGCCCGCCACAAATGTAGGATTATCTGCCCAAAAACGATGAGATAAATTGTCGGTGATTTCTTCAGTATGCAATTTACATTTCTGCCCTCGGTATTTAAACCTCAAACCCTCATTTTGTTTCATTTCAGCCGCTCCCCCTGGCGATTTTTCTATAGGCACCAACAACTGCGATTTTCTCTCAGAACGAAGGTAAGCCGGCGACTTCGAGTTCTGCTAATGGTAATCATCTATTTGATGAATGATTAAAATCGTTGTATAAATTAGCGACTCTGAAAAAGGAAAATTCGCAATGGATGCAGAAACCAGAGCATTTGCTGATAATGGTAGTGAGGCCAAATCCATTCTGTTGGACGGGTGGAAGCGCGGCGGTAGTGGGCGGTGCGGCCGTCTAAGTCGCCGTAACTTTGTTAATTCACGGAGCTCAGGGTTTAAGCAAAGGTATATAATCCAATCCACCTGTGTGTGTGTATTTGCTCAAATATGCTTTTCATTAATGTGGAATTGGTTCGAGGGCTGGAATCATTTTGAGTTGCAATTGAAAGTTCTTTAGATGACTGAGTTGATTCGGTAGTTATAAGTTCAATTCATGTGTAAATTTGTAGTTTCTTAATGGTCAATTCTGTGGTTAAGATTTTTGCAAACAAAGTTAAGCTAATTGAAGGAAACTTACAAATTGTGTTGCTGCTTTTGGTCATATTTCTGTTGGTTCTAGCTTCTTATGCAATTTACAACAAATTGTGTTGCTGCTTTTGGTCATATTTCTGTTGGTTCTAGCTTCTTATGCAATTTACAACAAATTGTGTTGCTGCTTTTGGTCATATTTCTGTTGGTTCTAGCTTCTTGTGCAATTTACAACAAATTGTGTTGCTGCTTTTCGTCATATTTCTGTTGGTTCTAGCTTCTTGTGCAATTTACAACAAATTGTGTTGCTGCTTTTGGTCATATTTCTGTTGGTTCTAGCTTCTTGTGCAATTTACAACAAATTGTGTTGCTGCTTTTGGTCATATTTCTGTTGGTTCTAGCTTCTTGTGCAATTTACAACAAATTGTGTTGCTGCTTTTGGTCATATTTCTGTTGGTTCTAGCTTCTTATGCAATTTACAACAAATTGTGTTGCTGCTTTTGGTCATATTTCTGTTGGTTCTAGCTTCTTATGCAATTTACAACAAATTGTGTTGCTGCTTTTGGTCATATTTCTGTTGGTTCTAGCTTCTTATGCAATTTACAACAAATTGTGTTGCTGCTTTTGGTCATATTTCTGTTGGTTCTAGCTTCTTGTGCAATTTACAACAAATTGTGTTGCTGCTTTTGGTCATATTTCTGTTGGTTCTAGCTTCTTATGCAATTTACAACAAATTGTGTTGCTGCTTTTGGTCATATTTCTGTTGGTTCTAGCTTCTTATGCAATTTACAACAAATTGTGTTGCTGCTTTTGGTCATATTTCTGTTGGTTCTAGCTTCTTATGCAATTTACAACAAATTGTGTTGCTGGTATATTCAAGAAATTTGTGTACCATGTATAGGAGAAAAGGATTATTATGAAAAACAGATTGCTACCTTAAAATCATACTTAATAAAGATCGATTCCTTGCCCCAAGAGGGTGGAGTTTCGAGGAGTATTCTGGTGTCAAGAGAAACTCATTCAAGGGGCAGATTCTTGGTCTTATTTATGCAACTCAGTACTTGAGAGTTCTTCTTGTACTTCTCAATTTGTTCTGCATTGTTGTTATAAGCATTTTGTACATAACATGCTCAAGAGAAGGAAAAGCATACTAGACTTTTAGATTATAGTATTGTTTTACATAAGAGAAGGAAAAATCAACCTTTATTAAGTCTCTATATGTTTCTAATTAAGGATGGAGTGTTCCATGTTAGACTTTGAGATTATATTGTTTTACATAAGAAATTTATGTACAAATTGTTCTTGGTCGAGGTTAACTAAATGGTTCTTGGTCATTTGATTGCAGAGTGTAACCGAGTTACAAGACCCTTTTTATTACCGTTTCTAAGTATCTGTCTCTGACACTTCACGACATCGACAAGGTCGGCATAACTCCACATGTACAGTGCTCCACCTCTAGAGGAAGATTCCAGTATTTTAGTTGCATAGCATCAACTTTGATATTCAAGAATCCTGGAGCTTAGCTTCTTAATAATTGATTAGATTAATTTGTGCATCAAACCAACTTGTTTTTGGTTGATTTTTATCCTTAGTTACTACAAATTGTTATTACAATGCAGTTCATAAAGATGTATACAGAAGAGACATCTTTCCTTTTTCTAATTGTATTTTTTTAAGGAGTGACGGTGAAATTTATAATCAAACTTGTTTATTTATGTTTATAGTAATAATAATTTTCTATGAAATACATTTTTGTAAAATGAGATATTAATTTTATATTTCGTCGTCTTAGGCCTCTTGTGGTGGGATATGATTGAAATTATACTTTTTCAATAAGGGCATTATAGTAAAATACACACTCCATAGTCTCCACCTATCTTAAAATCTTGACTGCTGTATATCAAACCTATCTTATTTTTTCCAATCTTGGGCCTATATCTATGATAGCCCATCTTTTCTATCAAAGGGGGCCTATAAGAAAATCTAACGGGATCAAATAAGACACTTAGATTGTGAACATTGGAAGTAATTCGTGGGGTTCACGTGATTGACTTTCTGACTTTGAGGATCACAGTTTGGTACGTGAAATTCAACCGAGTTCGATATCTTCCGCTGCATTGAAAATTACAGGTTGGTAATTCTAATTTTTCATTTTATTAATTCCAACATTGGTATCAGAACCAATGTGTTGGATTCTCGTACGTATGTATTATTTCTTGTTTTAAAGCATGTCCATAATTTATTTGTTAATTATACACTGCAATTATGGAGGATCTGTATTTTTTAAGATTTTCAATTTTTTCAAAAAGTTGAATTAGAGGCTGAATGTACATGCGTAGTATAGTGTAGATGATATCTGGAAAGTTTCAGATTTTTCAGCCTTACCGTTTGGGAGAAAAAAAACGGTCTTTGAAAATTTACAGAAACTTTGACTGGAAATTACGAATGATATAAAGAGAACCGTGATTAATTCTTGTTACTGGGTTGAATTACGTTGAATAAGGATTCCATCGATATAAAGTTCGTTAATTTTGGCCAAGAAACGAGTGAGTTATTAATTTTTGAAAATTTCACGTTTCTGGGGTAATTTTGAAAAGTTTCAGAAACTTAGTGGGTGCGCTCTAAATGAGAATTATATATTCTCTAGGGACCATCGATATAGACATTTGTCGAACCACTATAAAAATCTTGTGTTCTTTACTTTCTGTTTGATATCTGTTTATATTTGTTTAACCAAGAACAGTAAAGTTTAACAAGTAAATAATCAAAATCAAGGAGTTGAGTATAAACTAAAAGACTCACACTATTTCTGAAAGTACTGATTTACTAGCTTACTCAATCTAAACTGGGACCAACATTTAATCCACACATGAATGTTGATAAAGGTAGGAGCAGTTATTGGGATAACCTCCTATATAAGAAAATCTAACGGGATTTTCCAAAAAACGAATTACGCAGAGAATTTTCCACTCCTAAGACAGAAACAGAAAACAAATATTCCGTGTTCTGTAAAATTGAACATTACACACTAATCAAATAAGACACTTAGATTGTGAACATTAGAAGCAATTCGTGGGGTTCACGTGATTGACTTTCTGACTTTGAGGATACGTGGAATTCAACCGGGTTCGATATCTTTCGGTGCATTGAAAATTACATGTTGATAATTCTGATTTCTCATTTTATTAATTCCAACATACATGTTAGTTTGTTTAGAACTAGTAATTAAAGAAAAAGATATTTCAAGAGCAAGACAAAATAGAATTGCTAACGGCGATCTCTACATTTCAAAACCCATTTTTTTGGGTAAAAAAAAAAAAAAAAAAAAAAAAATCTTCTTTTCAATATTTTTTTCAGAATTTTTTTTTAGTGTTATACTTTTCAATTATAGTGACTTACACTTTTAAAAATAATATTTTCAGTTATATTGACGCTACATTTTTTGGTAATGTTATATTGCACCTTTTAGTTATATAGACATGCAATTTTCAATAAAAATGTGTTGCACTTTTCAGTTATAATAACTTACATTTTTCATTAAAATATTGTGTTGCACTTTTCAAGCATATTGAACCTTTTAGTTATAGACATGCAATTTTCAATAAAAACGTGTTGCACTTTTCAGTTATAATAACTTACATTTTTCATTAAAATATTGTGTTGCACTTTTCAAGTATATTGACATGCACTTTTTAATAATATTGTGTTGCATTTTCTAGTTATACTAATTTACAATTTCTAGTTATAATAATGACTTACACTTTTCATTAAAAGTTGTGTTGCACTTTTCAATTATAGTGACTTACACTTTTCAACACACATTTTCAAAAAAAAAAATTACTAACAAAAAAAATAAATAAATAAAAAATTGACCAAGTCAAAAAAATTATTTACAATATTCTTAAATATTTTGAATATTTAGAATTTAGGGTTGACCAAGTTTGATTCTATATAATATAAGATCATTATTAATAGTATAAAATTATATTGTTGGAATTTATACGAAATATATGCACTTAATAATTAGTGTTTTATCCAATATCATATATTCCATCTAGATAGCTAGTGTCCCCCATCCCCGCGGTTAAATCTATCTATTTATCAAGTATATTATATAATATTTGTATATATAAAATAGAATTAGTAAAAGATTGCCAGTATCTTAATGATATGATTTAAATACATATGTATGTACTGTATTAGATTAACTGATCACCGATATTATCTAAAGGTGATTCCTGATAATAATCTATTAGAAATCAAATTTTCAATAATCATTCAATCAAATAATATTATTTAAATATTTATAGCTCCTTATTTCTCTCGCTGCTTGTTATACTCTCTATATATACCAATCCTTTCTCTCAATTAACATCCCATAAAATATCGAACGAACAAATCTCGTGTGTTTTTCAGCAGGTTTATTTTTACCTTTTTTGAATGATAATAATTGTTTGATGTGAATTAAATTGGCCGGTTAATGTAATCTAATATATTAATGTTGCAGAGTTATGGGGATGTTGAAGTTGAAGGAGATAATATTGTTGGGGAGTTTGGTGGGTTTGGTGGGATTGGGGAGTGCAGTGGGGTACACAACTTGGTTTTATAAAACTCAAATAAAGCCCCCTCTTTCCAAAATATGTGGGTCCAAAAATGGGCCTCCAATTACATCATCAAGGATAAAGCTCAAGGATGGGAGGCACTTAGCTTATGAAGAATTTGGTGTCCCAAAGGATATAGCAAAGCACAAAATTGTGTTTATCCATGGCCTCAATACAATCCATTCACTAATTGGAAACCTCTCTCCCTCTATGGTTAAAAGTGAAGGCATATATCTGGTTTCGTTCGATAGACCTGGTTATGGCGAAAGCGATCCTCACCCTAACCGAACAGCTAAGAGCTTGGCTTTCGACGTTGAGGAGCTTGCCGATCAATTGGGATTAGGAGACAAGTTTTATGTTGTTTGCCTGGGCCTGCCTCAAGTATATTCCTCAGAGGTTTGTTTGTTTTTATGTTTAAGTCTTTAATGTCGTTGCCTCAAGTATATTCCTCACATGTTTGCCTCAAGTATATTCCTCACATGTTTGTTTGTTTTTATGTTTGAGTGTTTAATGTCGATTTTAAGGGTGTGTTTGCAAATAACAGTGATTGATTTAAAGTGATTAAAATTGATTTTTGTAATAAAATTGAAAGTGAGTAGTGTTTTAAAATTAAGCACTTTTAATCAATTTTGTATACATTGTGATGTTTGCAAAACAAATAGCTTCTTTATAATTTTACAAAAACACCCTTATTACATTTGGATAAGTAATGGGTAAACATAAAATATTATTTATACATTTGGATAAGTAATGGGTAAACATAAAATATTATTTAAATTGTGAGGGCAAAAATGTAAAATTAATACTACAATGATGAGAAGCACATGGAAGCTATTAAAATTAGGTGGAGAGGTGCTTCACCAAAATCACTTTTATCACTTTTAACAACTTAATTTAATCACTTAGTTGTGTTGCCAAACACTCCAAAACTCTAAAAGTTATTATATTTTAAAAATGAAGTGTTTTTAAGCACATACTTGTGTTTGCAAACACATACTATGTGTTGTATAATGGTGTAATGCAATGTAGGTTAGCCGGGGCTGCTCTTTTAGCACCAGTTGTGAACTATTGGTGGCCTGGTTTTCCTTCAAACTTGTCGCGACAAGCGTATAAGCAACAGCGGATTGCAGACCAGCAGGCTGTTGATGTAGCTCACTATATGCCATGGCTTACTTACTTCTGGCACAGACGGTTCCCTCGTTTAAGTGTTATACCTCATCAAAATTCAATTCGAATTTCTGTACCACGCATAGAAGCCCTCGAGGAGAATGCTCCAGTGATAATTTGTCACCGAATTATAACACAACAACAAGGGGAGTATGAGTCGATTCATCGTGATTTGAATATTGCTTTCGGGACACCAGAATTCGATCCCATGGATCTCAAGAATCCCTTCCCCAAAGGTGAAGGCTCCGTGCACTTATGGCACGGAGACCACAATGACAGTTTTGTCCCTGTTTCCCTGCAGCGTTACATTGCTCGTAAGTTGCCATGGATTCAGTACCATGAGATATCAGATGCTGGTCACTATTTCCACGTTCAAATGGATGGGATGGCAAACAAGATCATACAACAACTTATAGCAGTTTGAGCCTTTCTTTAGACTTTACAATTCATATTTTGTCAATTTTGTTTTTTCTATAATTATTTTGCGTCCTCTAAAGTAGTCTGAGTCCCCCACTTCCAATTTGGTTTCCCCAAACTCATGTTGCATTTTTTTTTAAAATCTTGTGTAATTTATTCGTTGGGGCTTTGTTGAGCCTTTATGTTTTGACTTTGTGTGCTTATTACCCCTTTTGCTTTATGATTTTTTTCGATTGGCTTTTGTAGTTATTTTGGGACATGATTTTTTATTTTTTTTGTGTCAAATGTGTTAGGTATGAGTGCATTTCCACGAGTCGAATTCAATTTGAAAACTCAGGTTAAGGCTTATCGTTTTACATTAATCCAATCCATTAACTTACACGATGTGGTGAATGATTATTTGAGTACATGAGAAAAGCCAATCCATTCGATTAAAAGCCAAGGGTCCACTCTTTACTTTGGAGTGTAAACCATAGAATCTCATTTTATAATAGAGACGTATTTTAATGTCAGTATAAATTATGTAGACATTTCTAGCAATTCATCTTTTGGATATTAATTTTTAGAAAGTCATGTTAATTTTCTGATCTTTTTACGTTCCGAAATTCAATCTTTTAAATTCGGTTATTTTACTTGTAATGATAATTGAATTTTTATGGAGGGTTTTAATAGGTCAAATTAAGCCATCCGCAAAAAAAAGTAGATTTTAAATTTGTTACGTTTGTTGAGATATCTATGATATATGTTTGTTGAGATATCTATGATATATGTTGACCATTTTTTTCTTCTGAATATCATTTATTGATGATAACAAAGTATATAAGTGTCCCTTCCCTTGAATCATTTTATCTCTCAACAAGCGTCATAATTTTAGACATAATTGTCAAAAACCCAAAAGCTACTTTAACTTGCAATAGGTTCCAATGAATCACAGGAGTGATAACAATTTTGGCATGCTATCATGATTGTTTGTATTTGGTTGCATATGTATATTTGTTTTCATAAATTGATTACTATGAATTTTCATGTGATTTTTTTTAAAGAGGTAATAGCAAAATAATTCTAAAATTATTTTTTTTACTGTTTTTATAGGTTGCTTAGTTTCTCAGTTTACCGTTATTTCTTGCTTTATCTTTCTACGCCTCCCCTTTGGTGGGATCTTTTCGGTTGGAGGACTCTATCCCTTGTGTGGGACTTTTGGTTTTTTGTGGGTTTTGCTCTCCCTTGTGTGGGATTTGCTTTCCCCTGTGTGGGACTTTTGGTTTTTTTTGAGTGATTTGAAGTTTGGTAGGTCATGGTATTTGGTGGAACTTTGTTCCTTTTTTTGTTTTCGGTTTATTAATATGAGAACACCTTAGTGTGGGGTTGTCTCGTATTGAGAATAGAGACCTGGTCGTTCATGTGGAGCAAAGGGTACACTCGTTTTCCTCTTCCTTATGATTGGATGGGATTGGATGGGGCAGCGACCGTGACGTAAAAGACTGTCTGTCTTTATTTGAAGATCATTAGATTTGGGTGCAAAATTATATAAACATTTGACTTTGATCTTGTAAACTCCTAAAAAAAAAAATCTAAAATTTTGTAAATTCCTTGAAAATTAGTACAGTATCAATTTAACAATGAAACTTTTCTAATGAGAAGTGTATGTTAATTTTTTTTTTTTTTTGAAGCAGAAGTGTATGTTAATAGAAAATAAAAGAGAGATATGTACTTAATTTCAAGGCCATACAATAAAAATAACAAAATATTGTAGAGTTTTATACTCTTTGATGCCGTTTAATTTTGGGTAATTTTTGTAATCCGTTAGTATAATTTGGAAACAAGATTCAAATTCTAGATTTTTATACAATCGACTATTGTATAAAAATAACAAAACATTCTAGATTTTTATACATAGTTGACTACTATATACGATAATCCGAATCTTGTTTCCAAATTACACTAACTGATTACAAATTATCCAAAATTAAACAACTTTAAAGATCTTATCCACACTCAACAATAAAATAAAGATGCTGATTTTCAGAGGAAGAAAAGGGTGGCTAGTTACAAAGTCTACTCTGTTGAAGGCAAAGTCAAAGGGTCTTTTAGGAGGAGTTTTAGGTGGCTTAAAGATAGCTACACTCATGTATTTTATGAATGGTGGTGATTCAATCTAATCGTTCGATTCCTGCTGGAAGCAACTCTAACCATTTAAATTGTCAACTCGAATGTTCGAAAATCATGTTGACCGTTGGAATATACCTCTGTTGTCATAAGTTTATTTTCTGTTTGGTTATAAAATTACATAAAAGTGTGGTGTAATTTACTATAGATTTTTATTGGATGGTGGATGTCATGAATCCTGATGAGTTATGGCGTTTAATATCGTTTACATTGTAGTGCATCTATACACTCAAAATTTGCCTAATTTTTAATATAATAATTGTTTTTTTATTTTATAATTAATTTCATCTTTCAATTAAATTAATTATTTTAAAAAAGGGCCTTGAGTAAAACTTAACCTTTTCAAGTGGTCCAAATTGCAAGCACAGCCAATCACATGAATTTATTCGTTTTCTCATCAATATCAAGTATCATAATGTGAGAATGAAGAGTTATCGCAAAATTATAACACAACGAGGGGAGTATGAGTCGATTCATCGTGATTTGAATATCGCTTTCGGAACACCAGAATTCGATCCCATGGATCTCAAGAATCCCTTCCCCAAAGGTGAAAGCTCCTTGTACTTATGGTACAGAGACCACAATGACAGTTTTATCCCTGTTTTCCTGCAACGTTTTATTGCTCATAAGCTGTCCTGGATTGAGTACCATGATATATCAGATGCTGGTCACTTTTTCCACACTCAAATGGATGAGATGGCAAACAAGATCATACAATTATTTAGACCTTACAATTCACATTTTGTCAATTTTGTTTTTTCTATAATTATTTTGCGTCCTCTAAAGCAGTTTTGAGTCCCCACTTCCAATTTGGTTTCCCCAAACTCATGTTTCCAATTTACACCTAATTACACCTAACATATTTGCACAAAAAATTTTGTGCAATAATATATATATATATATATATATATATACTCCACCCGTCCCACAAAGATAGTCACGTTTGACTTTACACACAAATTAATAGAAAATCAATAAATGTAATCAAGTTTAGTTAATGTGCCAATTTTGCAATTTCATACTAAAAAATCCGCTAAGCTTTTTTAATTACCCTTAGGTTGCGTTTGGTTGGGTGGATTTGAGCTTATGGATTTCAAATTCACAGTCCAAATACATTCTACATGTTTGGATTATTAATGGATTTCAAATACTTAAATTTGTGTTAACACATTTTTTTAGTTAAAATTGAGAGAGCATACTAAAACCATATCATTTGAAATCCATGTATTTTTAACTCCTTTTATTTCAAATGCCTCCTCAAATTAAATCCCCTCATCCAAACACAACCTTATTAATTAAAGGTAAAATTGACAATAAAGTATTTAATAATAAAAAATAAAAATATGGCTATAAATTTAGAACGTAAAAAAAGGAATATGTGATTATTTTTGTCGTCATATATATATCTTCTAGACATTATATATGTTAGGCTTACAACCTTGCCAATTTCCCCTCTATAGTTATGATTTATTCGATATGATAGGCGTTTAAGATCGTTTAAGTTAAATAATTTTAAGTGCATCTATATCCTCAAAATTGGCTTAGTTTTTAATATAATAATTGTTTATTTAAATACTTTTTTTTTTAAATTTAATCTTTCAATTAAATTAATTATTTTAAAAAAAGTTGGGGTTGGGCCTTGAGTGTAAAACTTAACCTTATCAAGTGGTCCAAATTGCCTCTCCTGCTCATATTATCGTTTGATTATTTTGAAAATAACAAAATATAATTATGGGACTAACAAACACCAAAAGGGAAAAGCACAACCAATCACATGAATTTCTCATCAATATATTAGTAGTATAAAGTTATATTGTTGAAATTTAAACGAAATATATGGACCCAATTAGTGTTTTATCAATTGTTTCATGTCATATGTATCCAATATCATATATTCCACCTAGATAGTGTCCCCCCACCCCCGGATTTATCTATTTATCAAGTATTTTTAATAATATATAATTATATTCTAAAACAATATTTTTAAACAATACATATATATTCATAAATACATTAAATTTATATCTAAAAGATATAATAAAATAAATTGATGAGCGATATTATCTAAAGGTGGTTCCTTATGATACGCTTGTTATACTCTCTATATATACCCATCATTATAATCCCTTTTTCATAAAAAAATAAATAAATATCAGCTCTCAAATCTTCAGGTACTTTTTTGAATGATAATTGTTTTTAATGTAATCTTGAAATTTAGTAGTCCATATATTAATGAATTAAATGTTGCAGTTTAAGAATTAAGAATGTTGAAGAATCTGGTATTGTTGGGTGGTGTTGTGGGGGGATTGGGAGGCTTTCTTTATGAAATTGCAAGAAAGTCTCCTCCCAAAATATGCTCCATATGGCCTCCAACCTCATCAAGTATACACCTCAAGGATGGGAGGCACTTGGCTTATCAAGAATATGGTGTCCCAAAGGATGTAGCAAAGCACAAAATTGTGTTTATCCATGGTGTATATTCTTGTACACTTAATGTTAATTCACTCTCTCCCAATATGCTTCAAAGTGAAGGCATATACCTTGTAACGTTCGATAGGCCCGGTTATGGCGAAAGCGATCCCCACCCTAACCGAACACCTAAGAGCATGGCTTTCGACATTCAGGAGCTTGCTGATCAGTTGGGGTTAGGCGAAAAGTTTTTTATTGTTGGACATTCCATGGGTGGACAGGTTGCTTGGGCCTGCCTCAAGTATATTCCTCACAGGTTTGTTTGTTTATGTCAATTTTTGAAACTAAACTAGTGTACCGAAGGTTTGTTTATTTGTGTCAACTTTTGAAACTAAACTAGTGTACCGAAGGTTTGTTTGTTTGTGTCAACTTTTGAAACTAAACTAGTGTACTAAAGGTTTGTTTGTTTGTGTCAATTTTTGAAACTAAACTAGTGTACTAAAGTAAAGTCTGCCTCAAGTATATTCCTCACAGGTTTATTTGTTTGTGTCAATTTTTGAAACTAAACTAGTGTACCAAAGGTTTGTTTATTTGTGTCAATTTTTGAAACTAAACTAATGTACTTAAGGTTTGTTTGTTTGTTTCAATTTTTGAAACTAAACTAGTGTACTAAAGTAAAGTCTGCCTCAAGTATATTCCTCACAGGTTTATTTGTTTGTGTCAATTTTTGAAACTAAACTAGTGTACTAAAGGTTTGTTTGTTTGTGTCAATTTTTGAAACTAAACTAGTGTACTAAAGTAAAGTCTGCCTCAAGTATATTCCTCATAGGTTTGTTTGTTTGTGTCAATTTTTAAAACTAAACTAGTGTACTAAAGGTTTGTTTGTTTGTGTCAATTTTTAAAACTAAACTAGTGTACTAAAGGTTTGTTTGTTTGTGTCAATTTTTGAAACTAAACTAGTGTAAGTGTAATGTAGGTTAGCAGGGGCTGCTCTGTTAGCACCAATTGTCAACTATTGGTGGCCTGGTTTTCCTCCAAACGTGTCGCAGCGAGCGTATAAGCAACAACCGATGGCAGACCAGTGGGCTCTTGGTGTAGCTCACTACATGCCATGGCTCACTTACTTTTGGAATACACAGAGGTTGTTCCCTCGTTTACGTGAGTACGAGTCGTTTGATCATGATTTGAACATTGCCTTTGGGACACCAGAATTCGATCCCATGGATCTCAAGAATCCCTTCCCCAAAGGCGAAGGATCCGTGCACTTATGGCACGGAGACACCACTGACTGTGTTGTCCCCGTTTCCCTACAGCGCTACATTGCGAAAAAGCTGCCCTGGATTCAGTACCATGAGCTATCAGATACTGGTCACCATTTTCTAGACGTAGATGACATGACATACAAGATCATTGAACAGCTTATAGCAGCTTGACACTTTCTATCAATCTTACAATAGTATTTTGGTTTTTACTTAGTCCTTTATTTTTTGCTTAGTAAGTAAAAATATTGTCAATTTTATTTTTTCTACAATGTTTTTTTTTGCTAGTCCGTAAAAAAATATTGTCAATTTTGTTTTTTTCTACAATTATTTTTCGTGCATTTTCATTTGGATATTTCCTATATAACTTTTGGAGAGAATGGCATAAATGAAAATTTATATAAATTCGATTACTTTTTTCGTATTCATAGCTTTAATATATGCTCCATTCCCACAATATTGATAATGAAAATTGGACCTATTACATAATATTCAGATTATATTGAATATAAAGACAATTTTACCCTCCAAGATCGTTGAATAAATGTGTAGGATAATAGCCTTTTTTAAAAGTAAATATTGTATTTAATTTAAGAGAAATTTATAATGCGGTAACATCTCCAAAATAATTAAAAGTTGACCAATATATAAGATTTTCAATTTACCTTTTATTATTGCAAGTAATCCCCTTTTCTGAAAATGAAATATCGAGAAACACGCTTTTGATTTGAAAGGTAAAAAACGTGTTTAGTGGAGTCTACGAACAAGAAACATTTATTAATGGAAATCGACAGAGATCTGTGAAGATCTTTGCAGGTCTTGGAAATTCACGCAATTGCATCAATTTTGGTTTGAAGAGAGAGAATTAGCGAGAAATTGAAGAAGGGGGAGGATGTGGGAATCAATCTGCTTGACGGTTGCGGCCACCGCCGGAAACAATATTGGGAAAGTTCTTCAGAAGAAGGGCACCTTGATTCTCCCACCCCTCTCTCTCAAGCTCAAGGTATGTTTCTCAATTCGATATCGGAATGTAAATATCGGACAACGAAATATTTGGTTGTTAATTTTATAATTTTGTATCGCTGTGTGCCGTGAAACTGTGAATTTTATGTATTTGTTATTGATATTGTTTGCATTCTAGGTTTAATTTGGGGTTAATTTGGTTTTCTATTGCCCTTAAGGCGATCTTGGTTTGTTCTTCTTAATTGATTTTTTACAAGAATGGTCAACGTTTCATTTTGCACAATCTCTTTGTGTATATGTTTCGTATATTTAATTTTGAGAGGTACTTAATCTTGTTTGGATTTGTAATGATGGAATTCTTAAGAAGAATGTTATAAATTTGGTATTTGATGCTCTAAATGTAGCATTCTCTCTTTGTTTCTGCCCTAATTTTCGTATTTTTATTCGAGGAAGTCTTGTGTGAGACGAGACGGAGTATAGTTTGGACAAGTCGTTAACACTTTGGAAGAGATGGATGTTTATTTGTGCTAATTTGTGAAGAGTTTGTCTTTTAATTCCACATTATTCTGGAGTTACCTACTGTTATTAGCATCTCCTTTTCTCATTCTGAAGGAAATTGCACACATATAAGTCAAATCTATGTAAGCAGAATGACAAACGGTCCTTATTTGCAGGTGATAAAAGCGTATGCTTCCAATAGTTCTTGGATCATTGGCTTCTTGATGGATATTTTTGGAGCTGTCTTGATGTTACTAGCACTATCTCAGGCCCCCGTAAGTGCCATGAAAACTACATTGTTTCGGCCTATTGAGCAATTAATACTTGCAATTTTTGATAACCTCATCCTAAAATCTACTTATATAGGTATCAGTCATTCAACCCGTTTCTGGCTGTGGACTTGCTATACTTTCAGTATTTTCACATTTTTATCTTCAGGAGATAATGAATGTAATTGACTGGATAGGAATTGCTTTGGCTGGTATTGGCACTATAGGTAATGTAAGTTCTACGTTGTGCAAGCTGGAACTAGGTTTACTTGGACTGTTGTTTGGGTGTGTATTTATTTTCATCTGTGGCTGCTATTCAGATTTCTTATTTATTTAAATCATCGCCTCTCCATTTCATTTATTCTTGGGTGTATTTCAATTTTGGCTTCCAAATTGGAGATGAATTAAGTGGTCTTAAAATAATTTGTTTATGGAGCAGTTTGTATATTAAACCAATTATCGTTGAACTTATCCGTGCTCTTGAGTAATCAAATGTTTCTTCCATAAATTCTTCAATAATTTGTTCAGTTTTGTACTCTTAAGTATAGTGTATTTACTTAATACTTTATCATTTTCGTGATTTTTATATAAGAAATAGCTTGAGCACAGGGTGGTCTTTTTTTATAATATGTGGTTTGTATCTCTATACTCAGATGACCTCCCTCTAAACTGTTGCATTTTACGCGTCCAGGTGTTGGTGCTGGAGGGGAAGCGCAAACTTCATCGTCCATTTCAATTTTGCATTTACCAAGGCTGGCATTTGCTGTCGCATTCTTGTTTGTAGGTATCTTACCTTATTCTGCATCCAATCATCCAGATGAAATATTTCTCATCTTGAAACTTGCAACGTATTTCGTAAAAAGTTGATTTTAGTTCTGTTGGTATACTATTGAAAGTAATATACAATGTCTTGTTAAAGCTTAAGGAATTGAAAGATAACATACTTAAATTTATGCTAAACTAGAAAGATCTTTCCTTATCTTTATCTGCACCTTATTTTGATAGGAAGGCCACTCACCTTAAAATGTTTGCTCGTTATAGATACTCCTTAATGGATGGCTTCGTGCGTATAGACGCCAAAGAAGAGAACAGGAGTTGGTATGAAGAATCCTCTTTGAATTTTTGAAGGCATCGTGCTATTGAAGTCTTGAACTTGTGTTATGCACTAAAAAACTTCTGAACTTGATGTCAATCATTGCGCTTTGACCTTGCAGATGCAATATGAAGTTGTTGAGGAAATCATTTATGGTTTGGAATCCGGGATTTTGTTTGGGTACTATAATGTCTTGAACTTAAAGAATAAGTGGAATTTTTCTCAATTCTTTGCCATCCTACGAGAATTAAATGATCTCAATATAATTTCAGGATTGCGTCTGTGATATCAAAGATGGGATTTTTATTCTTGGAGCAGGGATTTTCCAAGTTTTTCTTACCCATTTGTATTTCAATCAGCATAGCCTGCAGTGGTTCTGGATTTGTTTGCCAGGTAAATCATGTTTCTCCGCCGAACAATTTTGGGATTTTTCCAAGTGCTCTGGATTAGTAACAATGTTTCTTTTCCCTATTTTTTTCGTGAATATAATCAGACACGTGGTTTGAAGCATGGAAGGGCAATCGTTGTGTCAACTTGTGCAGCTGTTGCTTCAATCGTGACTGGCGTATTTGCTGGCATGTTTGCATTGGGCGAACGCTTGCCTTCTGCTCCTTCCGCTCGTCTAATGCTTCTTCTTGGATGGTACACCGTCTCCCATCTTCTTAGAATAATACTATTAAATCTTGGTAACTTTTTCATTAGCCAGATATATATTTCTTTTGGTGCAGGCTATTTATCATTCTTGGAGTGATCCTACTTGTAACTTCAACGAGGCTTATGCGCTACCTTCCCAGGCCATGGAGACGTATTGCACGAAGTGTGAGTGAAAGGAACCTTGGGCTCAGGCGGTCGAATTCAGCCCGTGTAAGAGAGACGACAGATCCAAGTGCCGTTATCCAAGCAAGCACGCTGCAGCATGTCATAACAACTCCCTCAAAATCAAAATCTTGATCTTTGTTTAATAGCTGTTGATTTGATTAGTAATGAGTGTACAGATTTATTAGCGTATGTTGATCATGGGATTGGAACTTGAAAGATTGATTTGTGAATGTGCTCGTCTCGTATCGTAATATAGACCGTGTTCTAACTTTTCTCGTGCAAATTTAACGCCACTTTTCAAAGATTGTTTGACGTTAGTCATTTGATTGTCCTCACGATTCCAATTGTTACTCTTGTACCATTTTTAGAACTCCAAATTAAACATTACTTTTACTTATTCCTTGTTGATTTAATTAATAAAAACAGAATATATTGAAATGCCAGTGTTTTCGGTACCGAAAATATTAGGTACAACCCCAAAAAAATCTGCGTTTCTCAATGAAACGAGATACAGTATGATGTATAAAAGAAAAAGAAACCTAAAGCCATAAGCTGATAGATCAAACTAAAGGCTAGAGTGTCGGTAATATCCTGCTCGGAAAAATTTATTGCAATAAGAGAGATTCTCCCTTTCTATGCTTTCACAACCACTGATGCAAAAATCGGCCTAGACGCTAGGTTATACTTGATTCACTCGATTTTCGATTTCTGGGCGTTTGAGTACAAAAATCGACCCTAGGCACCCTGATTTTTTTTTCTCTCCATAGTTGTTCGATTTGGGCTATAGTATGATGTACGGTCTTAATCTTAAGGGGTGAACACCTCATTGAAAATGTAAACAAAAAAACTAAGGGTTGGTCTGCTATGGACTCGAGTGCACGTTGTGCACCCTAGTTCATGTAACTGACTTACACTTTTTGGTAAATGGTGTTGCACTTTTCAATTATTAAACTGTATAAAATGGTGTTGCACTTTTCAATTATTAAACTGTATAATAATATTTTTAGTCATAGTGACTTACACTTTTTAGTAATATTGTGTTGTATTTTTCAGTTTAATAACATACACTTTTCTTTAGACTAGAGTGCACAACATGCACTCGAGTGCATACTAGACTTTACCAAAAACTAAAACATGGTCAATCTTCGACTTTTACAACCTTAATCACAAATTAATAAAGGTCTATTATTTAATTGATTGACCAAGGTCTTGCCAATTTCTTCGGAACTATGATTCTAGAAATATTGTAGTAATTAAAAAAAAAATTAAAAAAAATCAACCAATTTAAACCGTCAAAATTTAATGTTGTAGCTAAAATAGAGGCGACAAGCCATTGACCTTACCTTTTTTCACCTCACACCTGAATTCATGCAATCTCTTTCGGCAAGAGAACAAACAAGATTCAACTTTAAAAATACAAAAAAAGAAAAACAAATTTGTTCCTTTAAGTCTTAGAAAATAACCAATCCAAATTTTCTCGAGGCTTAAAGAACCCAGCTTCTTCAATGATCATGGGGAGAAAAATTCCTATAAGTATGAATTAAACACAATTTCTTTTATCATTTATTCTTTCCTTTATTATATAATTAATAATGACATGCATGCATGCAGTTTCATTCCTCTGTGGCGTTTTAACACGCAAGAGGCCGGCGGAGGACGCCGTAAAGCCAGAAGGCAATACGGATTCCCCCGCCAGCACTGATGGAGCACAATCACCAGAAATTCGGATATCCACTAGCAGCGCTCCCGAGAGCGCTGCTGACCAGTCAACCCTGCCCCTGCCTCCAGGCACAGGGCGCGGGCACATGAGAACCGTGTCGTGCCAGCACCACCGGTCGAGCTCGGGCGTGTCGAGGCTCGTGTCGAGCTTGAGCCTGCGGTTGACCGGTGGGGGCGGAGGTGGAGGCAGGGGCGGGGCGTCGATGGGGCGGGAGGAGAAAGTGAAGAAGGATCATCATCTTCATATAAATATTCCAAACAAGAAAATGTTTAAACATGAGGATTCTATATGGAAGAAGACAATAATACTAGGAGAAAAATGTAGGGTTCCGGATGAAGAAGAAGACACAATTTTGTACGATGAAAAGGGGAACAAATTTTCAACGTACCACCCAAAAACACACAGTGGTATGTTACAATTTTCCAAACAAACTAATTCTTGTATTGATTCGAGTGAAATATCCAAAAAATAGGTATGTATGTATGTAGCAATTAATTAGTATTCATATTCTTTTTGAATGAATTTGTATATCTTATTTTATTTTTTTTAATCGAATTATAGGATATACTCCGTATAATGTTTGATTCATTCTTGAATTGATTAATTAATTAATTAGCTTTGTCCATAATATTAATCTTATTAGTCATTAATTTATTAATCAGCAGATTTATATTTGTAACTATTTTAATGGCAGTAATTATATTTTCATAAAAGAAAAAGAAGAATAAGATTGGGAATTAATTAAAACAAATTTTCATTAAATGATAAATGAGTAAGATTGTATTTATTTTAAATTTATTTCCAATAAAAATGTAAACAATATGGGATATGGGAGGCAAGATGCATTTATATCTATTAATGAATAAATAAGCTACTAGTAATTTCTTTTTAAATAATTTTTTCCACTTGTTAATCTAATCAAGTTGACCAGTTGTTAATTTAATAATTTTTAAAGGTATGTTTGTATTTAATTTAATGATGCTCGATCGATCTCATATAGTTTTTGTATCTATTCGGATCAACCACAAATTAAAGATGATTAATTATTTTATTTATGTTAGAGTTATCAGATGATTTTACTTTTATTGTCGAAATTCCATTTTTTTTTTTACAATTGATGTCTTCTCTAGAAAGGGAAACAAGCAATTCATTCAATATTTTCCTTTTTCAAGGACACTTTTCACATGTAAATGTTTTGTTAGATGTATAAGAATAAATTAAAGTCAACAAAGTTTCAATTTAATTTAAAGGGCAAAACACGATGTGTAATAAAGTAGAGAAAATAAAAACACGCTCTTATAAGTCGGTATCACGTGAAACAATCAATATTTATAAATTAATTAACTAAAAAAGTAAAAGAAAATAAAAAATAGTGGATAAATAATTGAATAAATTAAAAAATATGTATCCGATTGAAACATCTAACGGGTGATAAATAATTGAATAAATTAAAAAATATTTTTCGAGTACCGATAATTCAATATCCCTTTTTCCGTCCAAAATAAAATAAAGTTAAAAGTTAATTCCTGTCTTGTCTTTAGGTACTCGGATTCCTTTTTTCGTCCAAAATAAAATAAAATTAAAACTCAATTTCTGTTATTAAAAAATTTTAATTAGAGAAATTATAATGACATAAATTATATCACTAAAAGTCAAATTCTCTTGTAATATGTTTATAGAATTAAACCGAAATAAAATTATGAATTAAATCAAGACTAATCAATATACAGTATAACCTCTATAAATTAAAACTCTATAAATTAATAAACTTTCTAAAATAATAAAAAAATTCAGTCCCGATTTGGGCCATGGTAAAAAATCATCAAATTCAATAAAGTAATAAGATAATATTTTTTTTAAAAATCTCTTTATAAATATTAGGTCCCATCAAAACTCTAAAAAAATAATTGGTAAATATTACAATTATAAATATAATGGCATGATCTCTCTTATAAATCTTTTTCATCAATCCACTCTTGTAAATCTTTTTGAGTGCATGTGGGATGATCTCCATCTCTTATACTCACATAATGTTTTACGCATTTGATTATTCATGGATGATTTGACGATGTCTTTTATAGTACTCCCTCCGTCCCATTAATTGAAAACTACCAACTTTTTTTTTCGTCTGTCCCAATGAAAGCTACCCATTCCTTTTTTGATAACTATTCTCTCTCACATTTCATTATATTCTTTTCTAATACATCTATTTATTATATTACTCCCTCCGTCCCGGAATTACTTGCATAGTTTGACCGGCACGTTGTTTAAGAAAAGTGGATTTAGTGGTTGATGATGTAAGATAAAAGAAGGGTATTTTAGGTAATTTGATGATGTGTAAAGTGGATTTGATGATGTGTAAAGTGAAATGTATGAAAAAAGGAGTGTCAAACTTGAAAATAAAATGATGTTGTGAGGTTATTAATTTTGTGGGATATTTCCATATTAAGAGTATGCAAATAATTTTGGGACGTTCCAATAAGGAAAGTGTGCAAGTAATCACGGGACGGAGGGAGTAGTATTTTTTAACCTCCGTGCCCGGAGCTCATGGTTAGTACCAAGATCGAGTCCTAGACAAGCGGATCTCATTTTAACAGCCGGAACAGTCACAATGAAAATGGCCCCCTCCTTAGTGAGATTATATGAGCAAATGCCTGACCCCAAATATGTTATTGCTATGGGAGCGTGTACAATTACAGGAGGGATGTTCAGTACCGATTCTTATAGTACTGTTCGGGGAGTCGATAAACTAATTCCTGTGGATGTCTATTTGCCAGGCTGTCCCCCTAAACCGGAAGCGGTTATCGATGCTATAACAAAACTTCGTAAGAAAATATCTCGAGAAATCTATGAAAATAGAATTAGGTCTCAACAAGCAAATCGGTGTTTTACGACTAATCACAAGTTTCATGTTGGACGCAGTATGAATACTCGAAATTATGATCAAAGATTCCTCTATCAACCACCATCTACTTCAGAGATCCCTACTGAAAACTTTTTCGAATATAAAAGTTCAGTATCTTCCGGAGCTCATGGGGAGCTTTCCCCGGGACGGAGGGAGTATATGTTTCATCATACATGAATATATTTAATTGACTATAATAGTTATTTAAGTGCAACACATTAATGTAAATATGTATATTTAAGTAATTCCAATAAATTGATGCATGCGTCCATGAATTTAATAGTTAATTGTATACAATGAATTGGTATTATACATGAATATATTTAATTGGTTGATACACGATTATAATCAATGAAACATATACAAACTCATTTATTTTCAATACATATGTACTAAATTTACTGAATTTAAAAAATCTCTCTTTTAATTAATAAAATATTAATTTATTGATAAATTAATATCTTTCTAAATTAATAAAATTTCATGGCCCCAAAATTATTAATTTATAGAGGTTTTATGTAGGCATAATTTATCCCATAAAAAAAAAAGGCATAATTTACGTCAATAAATTTGGGCAAAGTGCAATTTGTCTTTTAGTAAATAAAATATGATCACTTGAGACATTTTTGGGTTAAAAACATAATTTGTTATCCACTCAAAATGTAAAATTTAAAAAATTATTAAAGTTAGATTTTTTGTTTACTAAATTTAAAATTGAGATTAGAAATGTTAAGATAAATTTTATTTACCAAAATTAAAAGGTTGAAATTAAATTACAATTTTCATCTATTATGATCAGATACACAATTAAATTTCTTTTACATGCATGGTACAACGTATGTATATTATCATGATAGCGAAGAAAAAAAACGCTCGTAAAGTTTAAATTTACAAATTAATTAATATTAATCTTGTCTGTAACTCAAATCTTATCTTTCAACAATAAATGTAACAAAATTCAATAACGATATCTACCTCCACATGCATGAATTTATAATATATATACATGATATCTTCATAAAATAATTAAAAAGTAGAGATTACGTATGAATTATTTATATACATATATGGTATCTACATATATTAAATAAAAAGTAGAGATGTTGTATGAATATGTCTCTGCCCATTATTCCCACTATATATTTACGTATGAATTATTTATATACATATATGATTTCTAGTTCAGGGTTCCAAATTCAACGATAGCAACTAAACACGAGAGTTGCGCTAGTTGCGGGACTTAACCCAACACTTTAATTACAGCACGAGAGCTAACGACAGTCATGCACCATCTGTGTCTGCGTTTCCGAAGGCACCCCTCTCTTTCAAGAGGATTTGTGGCATTATCAGTATTTTGAGTTTTCAAGTCCACTGAACATGGTATTAGAAGACCATTTCCACTAGAAATTTAGGTTCACAACTACTCATAATTTTAGATAGAATGGTGAAAAGTCTTATTTGCGAAGCAGTCAATTTTGTATTTTATGTTTGCTATATATATATTTTATTCAATAATTTTGCTTTCACAAGGATAATGTTTGTTTTTGTCATACGAAACACAATATTTTACCTTTTAAATTTCAATGCATGTTTGTTTGTATAATTATATATAAAAATTATACCTAATGCAAGCATAAAATTATAAAATTCATATTAAAATAAATACAACATACTAAAACAATACTTAATGAATTGTGAAATTAAAATATGAAAATAAAATTAAACTTTGCATTTAAAAAAATAGCAAAAATTCAAGTTCACTGATTTTGATCAATTTTTTTCGCTTAACCTAAAAAACGAATTGAATCAATGATTGATTCCTAGTTCCACTCGATTTTGAAAACATTGATTTAGGTATGATTCCAAAAATAATGAGTTTTGCAGGAAATAAAACTCGAGTGCATGTTGTGCACCCTAGTCCATGTTGCACTTTTCAGTTTTACTGACTTACACTTTTTGGTAAATGGTGTTGCACTTTTCAATTATTAAACTGTATAATAATATTTTTAGTTATAGTGACTTACACTTTTTAGTAATATTGTGTTGTACTTTTCAGTTTAATAACTTACACTTTTCTTTAGCTAGATTAGGGTGCACAACATGCACTCGAGTGCATACTAGACTTACCGAAATATTTTGTGATTGTTGTATATAATTTTTTTCCGTTCCTAATATATTGTATATAGGAACTAGTAATTCTCCCGTGCGTTGCACGACGGATTGATTATTAATAAATTTTAATTAATTATTTATAGAATATATTCGTGCAATTTAAAATTTTCAATGATTGAATTTTACAGAATTTGAAAAACAATAATACTTCATTGATTTCATTTTGTGAATGAAGTTTCAATTACAATTTTTAAAATCTATTTTCACTTATAATTATTGATGGAATATTACTCCATCCGTCTAATTATCACAGAATTTGAAAAACATTAATATAAAATGAGGTGTAGTAAAATTGATATGATTGAAGAGATAGAATAAAATGGAGTGTTGAATAATTTAAGAGTAAAAAGAGGTGGGTCACAATATATACACAAAAATAAAATGAGAATTTTTTTTTGTGAGACATCTAAATGAAAAGATTGGAAGCTTCTAACAAAATAAAGTAATTAATTAAAATTCAATTTTACGAAATAGATTCATGAAACTATCTCATACAAATTTTAACTTATAATTAAAATCTATAAATAATATTGGGAAACAAAAGTATATGTACATAAATTAATTAAAAATATTTTTTAATAATTAAAATTTATAGGGGTATACTTAATTACAAATGTTTTTTAATAATTAATTTGTAATTGCACTACAAATAGAATGAAAAAAAAAAAAGCCAAAATCTAAAATAGTTGGACCTTTGATTAAAAAAAAAAAAAAAAAAAAAGAGAAAACTTGGGTCCACAACAATTTTGGCGGAAATTGACCAGAAGTCAACTATGCTCTTTTTATATATACTAGTATTTCACCCGTGCGATGCACGGTTTAAGAATTTAATTTATTTTATTAATGTATAATTTAATATTATATTACTAATAAATTTTTGTTTACAAATTAGTTATATTTTTATAAAGATTTAATCGCATTAAATTCACCAAATTATCATCGAAATTATATTTATACCACTTGACATAATTTTCACACATAAATCACTAAACTAATGTCAGAAAGCCAATATTTTATTAACTTTTTTACATGTGTGTTACACATGATTTTTAAAAGGGTTAGTTAAAAAAAAAATCACCACCTTTAGTTATTTCGTTATATTTTCTTTTCTTTATAATTTGATACACTATATTTTTTTAATTTTGTAATTCGATGCATGTGTTTATTTTTCGACAATACATAAATGATGTATATATTAAAATCGCATTAAGGTGCTACACAGATGCCCACGTAAATGTCATGAATGGTGAATAAAATATTTTTTAATTTAAAAATATTTTTTTTAAGTAAAACCAATATGTAAAATTTCTCATTATTTTTTCGTAGACTGAGATTTGAAAGACGCCATCTTATTCTTTTGAATTTTAGGGAAAATGATAATAATTAAATTGATTTATGGTATATTTATAAAAACAAATTTATGTATTGTTTTTAGTTTAAAACATTTTTTTTAGTATGGCTTTTAGTTAAAATCGTTTTAAAATTAAAAAAATAAATTATTCATTATTCGTGAAATTTATGTGGCAACTCAACATCTCCAACAATCACATCGTGATTTAATTGTTGTCAGAAAATTGTTAGATGCATTGAATGGTAAAACTTAAAAAAGTAGTGTATTAAATTATAAAGAAAAAAAATATATGTTATAACTTGTACAGTAATTGATAAACACCCTAAGTACTTTTTTTTACAATTAACTTTTTTTAAGTATGCATTTCATGAAATCTTGTATACAAAGAACAACTTATTTTTACCTCAATCATGCATTCTATAACTCATAATCTCAATACACAAATCTTTCTTCCTCAATTCACAAAATTTTATGATTTAAAGAAACAGTGAAAAAAATAAAAAACACTTAATTCTAAAACTTAATCACTTAAAATAAATCCGCATATAATTTCTCAACGACATATATATATATATTTGTGAGTTTGAATAATGTCATTATAGAGGTGAATTAACAACCATCTTGAGAGTAGGTTTGTTTTGAAATTTTGAGAATTTTAAAATTTAGTAAATTTTAAAATGCTAATAACTTGTATGTTTTAATATTTAAATAGGGTATAATTTAATTCTATACTGTAAGATGAGTGTATGCTTTATAGGTATCTATATAGAGTAATTTATAAGTATTTATAGAGTTAATATTTGTATGGTAAAATTTTAAAATCTGAAATATAAATAAATATTACAGTGAGTTATCAAGAACTTTAAAATAAATAACATGAAAATATTATCATAAAAATTAACATTAACATACAAATTAAGCATTAAAATCTGTTGATAATAAGATTCGCTAAATTGAAATCCCCACCCAAGCTACGATTATCTTCTCCCACCCTTAACCCTAATTAGTCCCACACTGCCGTCTCATTTTATTATTTCAATTCACCCCCACACCGTCCACCCCATCGTTGCCAGCGTGAGGTCGACGCCTCCACACCGCATTACCCTCCCCGCCAATGCTCTGTCCTAGCCGCGCGCGTCGTCGTCCAAAGTTGTTGTCATCGCTGGCAAATATAAGTTGTTCGATGAAGACCGAAGGAGAGTGCTCAAGAGAAGGAGTCAGCCCCGTCTCCACTCGCTGACAGGTTCACTGACATCGTTGTATTTCCGTCACGATTTATTGCAGCGCCTCCAACATTCACGCACACAATGTGCTCGATAAAATGCTCAAGAGAAGGAGTCTTCCTTCACCTGGAAAAAAAAACCTGAGTTTTTTGCAATTAAGAAAAGGTATAACACAAATCTTAAAGTTATATTTTATGTTTGGCTTTTTGGATCTGAAATGAACAGAAAGAAATCGCCATTTAATATAGTTTTGGGTTTGCAGTTCATTCTTATTGCGATTTTTTTGTCAAAAAATTAATGTTGCCTACAGATCAGATGCTAAAAACAAAATAAAAGGTAGTATTTCATAAAATTTCTATAACCATTCATCATCATTAGGAAGATATGATAAATTTTAAATTTATGTGCTCATGAAACGTAACTTGAAAAATGACAATTATGGAAAAAGATTTACAAATGGACATACCATAGGGACTTTCATAGTTGCTTGTATAGATAATAGATCCTGTAAGCTCCTTCATTTGCTCTTCAATCAGTTGGTGTTGTAGTGTATATGAATGGCGTCTTGCCACTTAAATGAATCTGTTACATCTAAAAGTATAAAAACCAGGCTCACTGTGAAGGTTGGTGTCTTGCCACTTAAATGAATCTGTATATGAATGGCGTCTTGCCACTTCAATCAGTTGGTGTTGTAGTGTATATGAATGGTGTTGTGGTGTGTTTTATGAGGAATGCCCAATGTACAGAAAGATATCCTTAGGCTTGAATTGCTTGTTTTGAATTTGGATAGTTTAGATAAGATCGCAAATGTGATCATGGATCATCTACTTAATGTTTTTCACAGGTCACTGTGAAGAGCTACAACATAGAGGAATGCTAAAAATACACACCTGAAAATAACTTTGTAAAGGTTGTTTATCTTCTTTAATCTCATTTTTACCTCCCTCCCACCCAGGCTCCCACCATCATCTTGTGTCATTGTACGTGTGTTGTGAGCAATGCTCCATACACATTATCTATAATAGGAACCAGATTTTCCATTATAAAGTGCTTTTGAACAGGGAATAAAGCAATTTTCAAGTATTTGTATACAAAATGTAAATTTTGATATACAAAAACTGATTTTCATACCTCTGTGTCACGGAATATACGTTTCGAATTCTGATAGTTCCTGTTTCCAAATGCAGATATGCACGATATGCTCGAATCAATCGAATCTAAAGAGCCCACGACATCTTAGAAGAATCAATCTCCTTGATGAATTGAAAGAGGATGGTCATCTGCGATAGAAAATGAAAAGTAAATACTTGGAATAAAACATAAGAAGGTTATATAAATTAACAAAACAGCTAAGTGTTTCAGATGAGTGCTGAGGAAGATGATTTATATTCTAGTTAATGTTCTAGAATATTCATGTTTTAAGAAAGTAAAAGTCCATGTACTTGGAATATGAAAAGACAGATTGTACCATTTTTTCAAAAATATTGAAACAGATTTAGTTAGATCTCTAAATTTACTTGGAATATGAAAAGGCCCATGTATTTTATAGGTATATTATTTAACTGTAATAAGTAGACTGCACACTGGTCAATGGCAGGAAGTGTTTTTTTGGAGGGTGTGTTTTGATGTAGAGATAATAATAAAGAAAAGCAATAATCATCAAATACGCTGGATAAATAATAATAAAAAAAATACAATTACCATACATAGTAATTTTACTGGGCGGGAAAACTTGTCAGCAGACTTGGCTGTTTTTATATATATATATAGATATTCAGCAACTTTGGGTATTGTTGTTTAGTATGAATGAAAGTATATTCATTTTTACGTTATTCTATGATTTATAGAAAATTATGTGGATTATATGTATTTTTGTATTATTATGTGGATTACAGGTATTTTGAAAATTTTGGAACAGTATAATAAATATATATAATGCAATATTTTTTTAAAAAAAGTAAAAATTTACCTACGAAAATGGTTTTGTAGGCAAGTGCTGACAAATAGGTTTATTAATAAAATATATTTAAAATTTGCTTACCGAAATTTTTGTTGCTAAAATTGCTTATGGAATGACCAACAAAATATTTCGTAGGTAATTTTTACCTACGAAATTTTATTTATTTTGGTACCTACGTTACCTACAATAATGGTATGGATTTGCTACAGAATTTTAGTAAGTAATTACCTAATAATTATATTTTCATAGGGAAATAAATTACCTACAAGCAAATTGCCTATGAATTTTTTTTGTTGGTATTTCGTAGACAAACATATTTACCTACGGAATTGTGATTATTTCCTACCAAATATTTCTTAGCTAATGCATTATTTTCTTGTAGTGGGGATTCATTTTGATTAACTTTGTCCATAATATTCTTATTAGTCATTACTTAATTAATCAGCAGATTTATATTTGTAATTTTAGTGGCAGTAATTATATTTTCATAAAAAATAATAAGAATATTGAATTAGTTTTGGTCTGAGCTATAATTAAAACAAATTTTCATTAAATTTAATTAGCTTTAGCACGATTTTTTTGTTCTATCAAATTAGCAATTATTGAGTTGGCCAATGTTATTGTAAAGTGGGTAAAATGATAAATGACTAAGATTGTATTTATTTTAAATTTGTCTCCAATAAAAATGTAAACAATATGGGATATGGGAGGCAGGATGCATTTATTTCTATTAATGAATAAATAAGCTACTAGTAATTTATTTTTAAATAACTTTTTCCACTTGTTAATCTTAATCAAGTTGACCAGATTTTAATTTTCCTCTAATATCTAATCATTAACTTCAATTCGACTTTTTTTTCCCTTCCACGCAAAAAGAAATTAAAACAAAATAAGCACCCCATCCCAGCCCGATTCTTCTATTTCATTTTTTGCGTTTTATCCTATTGAATTATTAACACATATTGATGTGGTGTTTAATTACAGTCCATTTTTTTTTTCACCTTCCACACATATCATGCATCCACACTATGATGCATACGATTTTAATTATTCACTCCACTATAAGAAAATTGACTTTTAGTGACATAAATCCTGTCATTTTTACTTCTCTAGCTAGCTAAAAGTCTTTAATAACATAAATTAACTTTTAGTGACATAAATCCTGTCCTTTTAGATAAAGAAGTAGTAATAAGAAGATTATGTCACTAAAAATCAGTTTTATTGCAGTGACCCCAACTCCTATATATATACATACGTACACACGCAATTTACAAATAAAACAAAATCAAGATTAAAATAAAAATAAAAATGAAGCCCTCTTTTCTTATCTACTCAATGTTCTTGATTTTCCTCATAAAATCCGAAAGCACTGAGATAGTTTCAGACAAAAAAATCCACGAAATTTGCCCACACACACCAAACCCTAAATTATGTTCAAACACTCTCACCATATACAAAGGCAAGCCCATTTTTCCTGAGCCACTGGCACGTGTCATGCACGTGACAGAGAAGAAGGCCAAAACGGCAAGTGAAATGATACTTGGGTTGCAAAAGGGTTACAAAAATAGTAACTCTTTACTCAAACAAAAGTATCACAATTGTCACGTGCATTACGTGCATGCCACGAGTCAACTCGTGGCAGCTCAGAGATTCTTGAATGTTAGAAAAATTTCAGACGTCAAACGTTGTGTGATGAATGCAATGATTCCGATTCAATTGTGCGAACAAGAATTGGGAGCGTTTAAGAATGTGTCGTCGGTTCAGTCGGTGTTGATCGAAAATAAGGAGGTGGAAGAAGGTGGCTCTCTCATGTTGGTTCTTTGTGATAGAATTAATAAATAATGAAATTAAATAAGAGTATATGATGTTTTAGATATGAAATAAGAGTATGCACGACCGATCTCATACAAGTTTTTGTATCTCTTCGGTTCAACAACAAATAAAAAAAATTAGTTATTATATTTGTGTTGATTTAGTTTTAACTGTTAGGGGAAGTTACTATAAAGTCTAACAAGTTTCGATTTAATTTAACTTTTAATGGGCAAAGATGATGTGCAATTGAGCAAATTTTGTACTATTAGAATAATACTCACACTCTCAATAAATTAGAGAGAAAAAAAAAAACACGCCCTTATAAGTCGATCGGTATCACGTGAAAATATTTATAAATTAATTAAAAAAGTAAAAGAAAAAAAATAGTGGATAAATAATTGAATAAATTAAAAAATATGTATCCAAATGTTACAAGTTGTAATTATATTGATATATATATTAGATATTTACGAAAATAAATTTGGGCAAAATGCAATTTGTCTTTTAGTAAATAAAATATCACTTGAGACATTTTTGGGTTAAAAACATAATTTGTTATCCACTCAAAATGTAAAATTAAAAAAAATATTAAAGTTAGATTTTTTGTTTACTAAATTTACAAATAATGATAAAAGAGCAATTATAGAAAGGTTACAATATAATCCTACAATTTTGGCTTATTAAACCTAAATTATCATTTCCGTACTAACCATATAACTTAAACATCAATATAATCACTTATTATATAGGCAAAGTTGAGTCTAAATCAATCTTAATAAATCAGCTTTTACATATTTTTTTTTCTGTTCCATATCAGATTTCACACCAAGAAAAAGTAAGTTTCTCACGATTCTTTATTACCTTTTTTTACACTTAATTAGAATCGAACAAATTCGAAATCAGCTAATCTATGACACAATCTATAACAAAATGCTAACAATTGACTCATATAAATACGTACAAATTTTAAAAAATAATATGTCATTCAACTTGATAGCATATCCGATTGAAAAATCTAACGAGGGGTCCACTCCCGTTGCCATTTGCGAGGGGCCCATATCCGATTGAAAAATCTAACGTGGGGTCCCGTTGCCATTTTGTGAGGGGCCCACTCCCGTTGCCTTTTGGCGAGTGCAACTCACACCGTCGCCTTTTTAGTTGTCAATTGACGACTGTGATGAAAAACACTCGCGTAAAGGCGACCACAATAAATTCGTCGACTTTTTTCTGGCAGTTGCCAAATTTGTTGCCAATTGGCGACCGTTCATTGCACTTGCAAATATCCGTTGCCTTTTGAACAATTAAATTAATACTACTCGAAATATGTTTAATATTACGTAAATAAATTTGGGCAAAATGCAATTTATCTTTTAGTAAATAAAATATCGCTTGAGCGTTGACAATTTTTTGGATAAAAAACATAATGTGTAATCCACTCAAAATGTAAAATTCATCTTGTCTATAACTCGTAAAGTTTAAATTTACAAATTAATTAATATTAATCTTATCTACAACAATTCATCTTTCCAAATATTGTAAATGCAACAAAATTGAGATAAAATAATTAAAAATTAGAGATGCAACAAAATTGAGATAAAATAATTAAAAATTAGAGATGTATGAATTTATATACATGATATCTACATAAAATAATTAAAAAGTAGAGAGATTACGGACGTATGAATTTATGTCTCTTCAACATTCCCACTATATATTTACCATTCTTTCGCTCAATTATACTATCGAGTTCACATAAGTTTTTATTATTATAAAATTAGAAGAATGTCGTCCCCTTTCACTACCTTGTTCTCGACATTATTCATCTTCGCACTCTTAACATCGACCAACGGACCATTCGCATTGGCCGCCCCACCCACACAAGAATTTCCAAAAGTAGTAACAACCGAACTCGTTCAAAAAATTTGCTCTAAAACAAAAAACCCTAATTATTGTCTCGACATGCTTAACTACGAGAAAGGTAGAACCCTAGCTCCAAAACCTGTTGCGGTCCTTGCAGACCGCACTCTACTTTTTTCCAAATTACAAGTTTATAGAACAAGAAAAATTATTTGCGGTGAATACGTAGACTTTGATAGAAGAGCAATAAGAGAAAGGATAGAAACTTGTTGCAAAAAATATGTGGGGGATATTTAAAATCGTGATGGCCATTGAATATATGTCTAACAACAATGCAACGTACATTAAAAGCTCGGTTTTGAGTGCTACGAAACAAGTTAATTCTTGCACTAAAGATTTGATGAGAAACCCCCGTATATTCGAATACACGGGCTTTTCGTCGAATCTGAAAAGGTGTTGCAAAATCTTTTGAGTATAGTTGTCTGAATTTGTAATAATGTTCCCAAATTGAAATAATGTATGGACCTTGATTTATAATAAAATGCAAAATCTTTGTTGAGAATTTATATATTTTGGTGTCTCAATTTTGGTGTTTTGTAATATTTTGGTGTATATATGTAATGATTGAAATAAGGCACTACAAAATAATTTGAAAATGGCATCGGATCTGCCGTCCCCAATGATGAAGGCAACGGCAAAGGCATCGGCAGTGTGCCGATGCCAATATGCTCGATGCTATTTAAATGGCATCGGATTTGGGGAAAACCGTTGCCTTTTGGCATCGGGGGGACAGCCGATGCCAAATTGCATCGGGCCCACTGTCGATGCCTTTTCGCATCGGGGACAGCCGATGCCATTTCGCATCGGGGCCCACTGCCGATGCCATTTTATTAACATTTAAAAAAGACGAATCTGGGTTTCGAACCCAGGTATCGAGGCCACCAACACCCACCCCCCACCGCTGGGCCACCCCAATTCTCGGAAATCTGGCATTTTTCGCGAATTGTGGGGTTCGAACTCGGGACCTCGCGGTCTCGAAGGCTTTTGAGCGCCCCCTGTGTGCCGTTTAGGCTAGGAGCTTTTAGTCGACATGTTGTGAATGCAATTAATATATATTCAATTTAATTTGAGTTTTTAATTCTTTAATTAATTCAATCCATTCTAACTTTAATTGTTGCTTATTAAATTATTTATCAAAGCATATCATAATTATTTCTAAATTATGTTTTTCAAATTAACTAAATTATGTTTTTCAAATTAAATAATTTAATTACGGTATCATTTCACACTATTTAAATTTATTCTAATCCTCAATTTTCAACATTTAAATTCATTCTAATTTTTAATTTCACAACATTATAATTACATACAACATTGAATATAATTATTTTCACTTATACATTTAAATTTATTATAATCAAATCATTTAAATTTATTCTAATTTTCAATTCACAACATTAAATATATATAATTATTTTCACTTATCCATTTAAAAATATGAATTCACTTATCCATTTAATTAAAAATATTTTCATCTATTATAAAATTATTCTCTAGTTCATTTTCAATTAAAATACACTTATCTAATACCGAGTACTAGTGAATACTTTTTTTTTTTTTTTAATTGCAGAGAATAAGCTTGATTAATTTCCTAATTGTTGTAGTATATTATATATAATATTCGTTTCACTCTGATCAGGAGTAATGCTAAATTCATAAGTCATTCTAACTTTAATTGTTGCTTATTAAATTATTTATCAAAGCATATCATAATTATTTCTAAATTATGTTTTTCAAATTAACTAAATTATGTTTTTCAAATTAAATAATTTAATTACGGTATCAATTCACACTATTTAAATTTATTCTAATCCTCAATTTACAACATTTAAATTCATTCTAATTTTTAATTTCACAACATTATAATTACATACAACATTGAATACAATTATTTTCACTTATACATTTAAATTTATTATAATCACATCATTTAAATTCATTCTAATTTTCAATTCACAACATTAAATATATATAATTATTTTCACTTATCCATTTAAAAATATGAATTCACTTATCCATTTAATTAAAAATATTTTCATCTATTATAAAATTATTCTCTAGTTCATTTTTCAATTATGGAGTCAAAATCCACGCAAATATACATGACATATATAGAAATGATATTGAGCCCATATAATGGGCTCCTTATGGAGTCAAATGATGATGTGTCATTATCTACATCATTATATTTACTTACATAATTAACACTATTTTATGAAAATTTAAAAAATTAAAGGATATTCCTATAAAATTAGGAAACGTAGGACAAAGATACCATAATCAAGATTACTAATGCTAATTATTTTGATTTTTTAATTAATCAAGATTAATTATTTTGATTTTTTAATTAATCAAGATTAATTATTTTAAGATTTTTTAAAATTATTTATTAACGTATTTATTATCAGTATATAATTATTAAATTAAAAAAAAATCATACATTTATATATATAATTTTTTTAATAACAAAAAAATTAAAATTAAAGTTATAAAAATAATTAATTGAAAAATAATGACTACATTAATTAAACTAAATCATAAACTCTAAACTCTAAAAAAAAATCATAATTTTCAATTTTAGGGTTTAGGGTTAAGAGGTTTAGGGTTTTAGGATTTTAGGGTTTAGGGTTTTAGGGCGACGGGGAAGGCATCGGGCCCACTGCCGATGCCATTTTGCATCGGGGGGCCGTTACCAAATGACATCGGGGACCACTGCCGATGCCATTTTGCATCGGCCATTAAATGCCGATGCCATTTCGCATCGGGGCCCACTGCCGATGCCATTTTGCATCGGCCCGCCTGCCGTTGCCAATTGCCGTTGCCTTTTGGGCAATATTTTGTAGTGAGGGTGCATGTATAACTCGACACGAAAATTACGCACGAATTAGTGCTTAATCTTATCATGTTATACGTGGTGACACGAAAAACGACACAGTTGACAAACCTGAAATTCAATCCTTTCAAGATTTTAAAACTACGTGTTCAAATTATATTTTGTACAAACGAAAAGGAAAGCTCCTCATGCTATTTCGAGGCAAGATGTGAACTCCCGGTGAGGGGTGAGCTTGATTTGAAAAAAAAAAGAGTTAAAAGATAAATTTTAATCACCAAAATTAAAAAGTGGGATTAAATTGCATTTTTCATTTATTATTAGATGCACAATTAAATTTCTTTAATTTACCTAGATCTTTAATTAATACATATTATATTCATTATTATAAAACGTTAACTTTTTTTTGACATGAACTTTTGCACTAACTTTTAAAACTCTCCGAACTCTCAAATAAGCAATCTATATATATAAAAGGAGGATGCAGGTTCTTCAAATTTTGACAAGTGTCCATTTTTAAGCATTGACATATTGCCATGTGTCATTCTAAGAAAATAAATAAAAATATTAGCCATTAAATTGCTCTTTCAATGAGAGTCTTTTCTTATGTCTTTCTTAAAAATATTGGTCATTAAATTCCAGCTAAAAGTCTTTCCATATGCCCTTCTTTCCCCTCTTTCTTTTGCTTGAGGAAGTTGTATAGGCAGAAGGAGGTTATATATATATACAAGGGGTTTTAAGTATTAGGTTGCATCATGCATGACTTCACAGTGAGTTTTAATTTGTCTAAATTTCTCAATGTAAGATTTATGTTATTTGCAAATACATGCATATGCTGACCATCTCCATGGTGAATTTTAATTTTTCTAAATTCTCAATGCTCTTGATGGTCGTTTGTATGACATAGGCGCGGTGGATTATTGTGGGGAGCATGTAGTGGTATAAATGACTGGAAATGAGAACTCCATTTGTTGTTTAGGTGCTTCATATGGTTGTCTTCTTGTGTCTTATTCTTGAAATGATATCTCAAGGTAAGAACATATATGACTTTATACTGTAATTGGTTCTTAATTTCAATTTAGACGGTTTAGGAATTACCATAGCTATCTTAGTGGTGATATTAGGGTGTTGATGGAGGAGATGGTTGTCGAGAAACATATTTTTGTGGCAGAGAATTTGGAGAGGTTGTTGCTCCGTTCCTTGTCTCTCAATGCACTTTTTTTATCATGGGATTATATTCGATGTTTTTCTGATATTAGTTAGACATTGTTTATTAATTGAATTAATTGTTTTCAAATTAATGATAATTATTTTCAGTGATTTAAGTTTATGTATTCATATTAATCATAAAGCTAATATATATGTACTACGGAGTAATATTTAAGAATTGTGTGTAACTATTTTGATTTTTGGATAAATTGGTGTTGAGGTTTCTTATTCATGATCTTAAGACTATAATTAAAAATAGAACTACTTGAATCAATATAATTATAGTGAGTGTTTTTTTCCTTAAAATTTGTTGATGTTAAATGACAGAGGTGTTTTTGGAGTTTAAAAAAATTTATATTGTATACAACCTTTAAATATAGTGTAATTGAAAACAAATCATAATCTTAGGTCTGATACATAATTTATTGTTATTGATGTGATTTCTTTTACTAGCTTTTATTTGTTTAATGAAACATGTCATTAAATCTTTTCAAAAGGATTATACATGTCAATTGTCATCAAGTATAATATTTTGTATTGTACGTTCTCCTTTTCATTTTAAAAATGAATTTTAGATTAACCACTAAAATTAACATTCAACCTATATAAAACTACGAAAAAAATTAATATAAAAATTTAAAATTAATGTTATTTTTACAAACTATAAAAAGAAAATTACATAAGGCCCGTGCATTGCACGGGTAAAAAACCTAGTTATTATAAAAAGTTAATTATTTATTATTAGTAATATTGTATTTATTTTAAATTCATCTCCAATAAAAATCTAAACACTATGGGATGTGGGAGGCAAGGTGCATTTATACATATCAAATGAATGGATAGCTTGTTTTGATTTCTTTTAAATAATTTTTTCCACTTGTTAATCAAAATGTAGAGATGTTGTATGAATTTATGTCTCATCAACATTCACACTATATATTTACCATTCTTTCGCTCAATTATACTATCGAGTTCACATAAGTTTTTATCGATCATTATAAAATCAGAAGAATGTCGTCCCCTTTCACTACCTTATTCTCGACATTATTCATCTTCGCACTCTTAACATCGACCAACGGGCCATTCACATTGGCCGCCCCACCCAAAGAAGAATTTCCAAAAGTAGTAACAACCGAACTCGTTCAAAAAATTTGCTATAAAACAAAAAACCCTATTTATTGTTTCGACATGCTTAACTACGAGAAAGGCAGAACCCTAGCTCCAAAACCTGTTGCGGTCCTTGCAGACCGCACTCTACTTTTTTCCAAATTACAAGTTTATAGAACAAGAAAAATTATTTGCGGCGTAGACTTTGATAGAAGAGCAATAAGAGAGAGGATAGAAACTTGTTGCAAAAAATATAGGGGGGATATTACAAGTAAAATCTTGATGGCCATTAAACATAACAACAATGCAACGTACGTTAAAAGCTCGGTTTTGAGTGCTACGAAACAAGTTAATTCTTGCACTAAAGATTTGATGAGAAACCCCCGTATATTCGAATACACGGCCTTCGTCGAAACTGAAAAGGTGTTGCAAAATCTTTTGAGTATAGTTGTCTCAATTTGTAATAATGTTCCCGAATTGAAATAATGTATGGACCTTGATTTATAATAAAATGCAAAATCTTTGTTGAGAATTTATACATTTTATAAATTAACTGATTGAAAACTATATATACCTATAAATATACAATCATATATTATATATAAATACATGGTAAATAAATTATCTAATGTAACAATATATATACATATAAATACACGTATATACATACCTATAAATAAATTATTTAATTAAATACTAGCTATACATATAAATACGGAAACATATACTATATATATATACACACACGTACAAATCAAAATATAATTTTTCAAAAAAATATAAAATATGAATTGAAAATTAACCCATTAAAATGAAAATAAAATTATTGTAAAAATGTTCCATTAGCGAGGGCTAAATTAAATTAATTAAAGTGCTTGTCATCTCATTTGCTCCATCTTCACTGTTCGAATAATTCCTTTATTTCCATCTCCATGCCATTTTCTAATGTTTGGAAAATTATATAAAAAAAAAATCATAAGAATAATAATTTATGTTTAAATAAGATTTTAATATTTAATAAATTCACTTATATTTTAATAATTTATTTATATTATATTTGTAATTTTAATGGCAGTATTTATATCTTCATAATTTCATTAAGTTTTAGCTTTAGCACGATCTTTTCGTACTCTCATATAAGCAATTATTGAGTAAGATTGTATTTATTTTAAATTAATCTCCAATAAAAATTTAAACAATATGGGATATGGGAGGCAAGGTGCATTTGTATCTATCAATGAAAAAATAAGCTAGTACGTAGTAATTTCTTTTAAATAATTTTTTCCACTTGTTAATCAAGTTGACCAGATTAATTTTAATTTTCCTCTAATATCTAATCATTAACTTCAATTCAACATTTTTCTAGAGGTTGCAAAAAAATAAAAATGTTAAAGATGAAATTTAATCACCAAAATTAAAAAGTAGAATTAAATTGCAATTTTCATTTATTATCAGATGCACAATTAAATTAATTTTATTCGTAAATAAATCTTTATTTCCTGTTATTTAATTAGGATAAATTAATTATTGCTTTTTTCAGGGTACAGCGTATGTATATTATCATTAATTACAGGGTCCCATAAATTAATTAATTCAATATCGTTAATTTATAACTCAAATCTTATCTTTCAACAACAATTCATCTTTCAAATTGGTAAATGCAACAAAATTCAATAATGATATCTACATCTACATAAATATAATAATAAGTAGAGATGTGTCTGAATTTATGTCTCTTAATATTTACCATTTTTTGTTTTTTGCTCAACTATTCATATACTATCGAGTTCACATAAGTTTAATTTTGTCATTAATTACAAAATCAGAAGCTATGTCGTCTTCTTTCACTACCTCGTTCTCAACATTATTCATCATCATACTCCTAACATCGACTAATGGGCCATTCGCATCGGGCGCACCCCCCAAGAAAGAAATTCCAAAAGTAATAGAAACCCAACTCATTCAAAGAATTTGCTCCCAAACAAAAAACCCTAATTATTGTTCTGAAAACCTTAACCCCTTGAAAGGCAGAGCCCTAGCTCCAAACCCTCTTGCAGCCATTGGAAGCAACACTCTAAACATGGTCATACAACAAGCTAACAGAACAGGAGACATTATTTGGCGACAATATTCGAGCATACCAGCTACAAATGATAAAAAAACAATTAATATTAGAGAAAGGTTACAATCGTGTTACACAAAATATTCCGGGGATATTAAAACTAAATTCACGACGGCTGTTACGTATATGTCTAACGGAAATGCAAAGTTAGTTAAAAGCTGGGTTTTGAGTGGTGTGAAACAAGTTAATTCTTGCACTAGAGATTTGATGAGAAACCCTAGTCAATTCCAAGGATCTGTCGTGGAGTCTGAAAAGGTGTTACAAAATCTTTCGGGTATAGTTGTGTCGATTTGTAATAATGTGCCTAAATTGAAATGAAGTATGTACCCTTAATTAATAAAATGCAAAATCTTTATTGAGAATTTATATATTTTGGTGTTTGAGTTAATTAGTTTTGTAATGTGAGCGGATCGATAATTGATGCATCGGATATATGCCAATAATTGAAATAAGGGTGTAATTAGGACACAACACGACAATTACGCGCTGCTTAATAATTAATATTTATTGTGTTCGTGTCAACACGAAAATTTTGTGTCATATTTGGTGTTCGTGTCGACCCTTAATTTAAGCACGATAAAAATATTAGAAAACTTATTAATCTGATATGAAACGACACGACACGTATCCGAATATAATACGATTATGACACAATAATTTTTTTTTTTTCGTACATGTCGACACGAAATACAACATGGCAACACAATTTGACTGAACTAAATATTTTCGTCTTACCAAAAAAAATAAAATAATAATAGCTCGATCTCAAAGAAATAATTAAATACGATATTTTGCTCCTGGAGTCCCAGTGATGATGTCCCACTATAAGTTTCTTATTCAATTTTTAACATATTATTTTCTCTCTTCCAATCAAATCACCTATACTTTATCTATTATTTTATTTTACTTTATCTCACAGTCTCACACTCATCAATTATTTTCTCTTTCCCCCATCACATCATTTGTACTACATTTATTATTTTATTATATTCCTCAATCAAAACACTCTAAAGAAAGGGAACACTTATATGAGGACAAAGAGAGTATTAAATAAGACCAAGTTACATGTATATATCTGGTATACACAAGTATTTGCCTAGATTAAATTGTAATTTTCAAAAGTATGGTAATTTTATCCGCAATTAAACTTTAATTAACTAAATCACCCATATATCCTCAACTAAATCACCCATATATCCTCAATTAGGGTGTATTCATCTAATTAATTTCCAAATGTAAATGCAACAAAATTCAATAATGATATCTACATCTACCTAAAATAAAAAGTAGAGAAGTATGAACTTATGTCTAGTTTAGATTAAATTTAAATTAACTCCATTTTATTTTTATGAATTGTTTAATAATGTAGATTAAAGGTAAATTATATTTTAAAATGAATAAAATTTAAATATAATCCTAATCTTAATTTAATTATATTTGCTATAAAACATGGCCTATATCTACATCTACATCTACATTAAATAAAAAGTAGATCGATGTTATCCACATCTACATTAAATAAAAAGTAGACATGTAATGAATTTATGTCTCTTCCAAAAGATTTTTCAGTGACTTTTTCCATTATATATTTACCATTCTTCACTTGATCATTCATATACTAACTATCGATTCACATAAGTATTTGTCACTACAAAATTAAAAGAATGATGTCTTCTTTCACTACCTCATTATTGACAATGTTCATCATCGTACTCCTAACATTGACCAACGGGCCGTTCGCATCGGCCGCCCCACCCAAAAAAAATATTCCAACAGTAACAACCGCACTCATTCAGAAAATTTGCTCTCAAACCTAAAACCCTAATTATTGTTTTGTCAACCTTAACCACTTGAAAGGCAAAGCCCTAGCTCCAAACCCTCTTGCCGCCATTGTAAGCAACACTTTCAACATGGCCGTACAACAAGCTAACAAAACAGGAGACACTATTTTACGTTATAGTTACATAAACAAACCAGAGACAAGAGAAAAGTTGCATTTATGTTACGTGATATATTCAGTGGATGTTAAAAATCAACTGGCAAAAGCCGGTACGTATATATCTAGCGAAAATGCAAAATCCGTTAAAAACTATGTTTCGAATGCTGTGATGAGAGTTGATGCTTGCACTATAACATTGATGAAAAAACCTAGTGAATTTTCGGGTTTGATCGCGGTCGATGTAAAGTTGTTGCAAGATCTTATGGGTATAGTTATCTCAATTTGTAATAATGTGCCCAAATTGAAATGATCGAAGTATATATATATATATGTGGGCCCTTAGAATTAATTAATAAATTGAATAAAATGCAAAGTGTTTATTGTGGATTTTTATAGATTTAAATATAATTTTAAATTTATTTATTTGAGCGATAAAGTTGACTACTGAATTCAGCCCATTTGAGTTCTCCACAAGAACATATATTTGCGTGAAAAAGAAATTATAGACGAAAATGGGGAGTTGAGGGATGATAGTGAATAGTGCTTACTCTTCATTTCTTTTTTTTACAGTGAAAGACCAATTTTTTTTATTTTTATTTTAATATTTTCCACACGGTAGCCCCAAATGACTTATGCAATTGAATTTTAATTTTTTATTCATATTTTATCTGCTCATTGAATGAGTTTATCTAAATTACTTCTTTTAATCACGGTTATCTGCACTCACCTATTTTAAACATTAGTATAAAACTATATTATATTTTATTAATTTACACAAAATATAATACAATCAACCATAATTTATACATTTACAATATTTAGTTGTGTCATTATCGAATTACCGTCGATTCACCATCGAGTCATTCATATTTAAAAAAAAAAAATCGTAAAAGAATTGAGCCATTGCCTTTTTGCGGTGAGCCAACCAAGAGATGAAGAATGGAAGGGAATAAAACACGCAGCCGCCATCCATACTTTCTTGTTATTGTTTTTTTTTGTTACAAGTTAAATACCCATCCCTTTTCCCCTTTTCTCCTCCCCATAACTCGAACCCAGGATCTAAGGCCTAGGTAGTGGTGCTCTAACCACTTGAGCTATCCCACTTTGTCACTTTCTTGTTATTGTGATATTGAAATATTATGGATTCCCTATTGAGTCATGCGTACCTAATTCATTTCATTCTAGTGTGAGAATGTGAAATCTTATACTCCATCCCTCCGTAGTCTCTTTTGTCTTATATTCTTTGATTATTAAATGTAGTCTCATACATTTTATGGAAACTATCACCCTTCAATCATCACTTAATTACTCAATTTGTCATTAATTTTATTCGCAAACAATCACTTTATTCACAATGAACCTCACAATACCCTTACTTTATTTAATTTTTTCTTAAAACTTGTGTCACTCCCCAGTGAAACTACATTTGATGGATGGATGGAGTATTAATTATATATTTCTTAAATGATTTACGGTTTATGATGAGTCAGAATTATTGCATATCTTTGTGCTTTAATTGGATATTTTATATGGATTAATTTGGTATTTTAATGTATATTTTCGACTTATTAATTTATGTCTTCATATACTTTGATATTTTATTTTCTACTTAATTCAGGTATAATTAAAGTATTTTGAAGATACATGAGACGAGAGTCGACCGAACTGGTTGAACAATTAGCATTTAGCGATGTCGAAGATTTTTAGTTGTCGACCAGGCCATTAATTTGGCCCATTAGTTAATCATTAATTGAGCCCATGAGAGCCCAAATCTTAATCCTAATTCTAGGTGGACACGTGAGCAGCAAGTCAAAGGGGTCTATGGACTAATTTTATTGGGATGATGACTTGATTTATCTCGAAGGCCCCAAAATTGGAAGGAAAATGCCCATGCAACATTATGATGGTGACCTAGTTACCGTGAGCAGAAGGGAGGAGCCGTGAGATCGAGGCAAGCAAACAGGAGGTGTCCTGAAATTGAAGCAGCAACCATGATGAGTTTGATTTTATCGTTTGTTCTTATTATGTTTAGCAGATAGATTGTTACTCTAGCCCGAGGATGTGAAACCTGAATTTAATTATGCCTTTTTTATTATGTGATTCACGTTTATTTCAATTCATATCTTGATTTCGTTATTATTTGATTTTATGCGAAGCATGTTTTGATTAATAGATTTATTAGGACTGGTCATCCGAGTTTATTTGTTATCAATTCTAGTTAATTCACGATATATAATCTGTAATTGTTATATTATTGTGGATATCGTAGCAACTAAGGCAGAACACCTTAGGGGATAATAACGTCTAGGTTGCATGAAACGAGCGTCTCGTATTCATGGTCTAGTTTATTCTATTGTTTTAGATCTTGAATGCGTTTCTCGAGTTGAACCTTAAATACATGTTTTGGGGTTGTTCGTAGGAATAGGTTAATTGGGGGTCGTACTTTCTAATTAATTAAACTTAAGAAACAATTCGAACTAGTTTGGTCGTACCACTGGTTTAGGGATAAGATTTGAGATTAGATTGGGATTATCGAGTTCACTAATTAAATTGGTAAAATTAATTAAAGGGAAGCAATCCGAGGGCTAGATCGTTTTTTATATTTGATTTCTATTTATTTCTATTGCTTTTATTTTTCATGTTTTCTAGTAATTAGTTAGTCCACCAACCAAACTCCCCCCATTTTTATTGCTTTCATAACACAAATTTATTCAGTTGAATTTCACCATTCTCTGTGGGATCGACCCTTACTTCCCTACTACATTAGTGGGTTAGTTTAGGTATTTATTTTTGGGTGCCGGCGACAGCACACCAAATTTTGGTTTGGTGCCGTTGCCGGGGAATGGTTGTAAATTTGATTGAATTTTTTTGTGTTTTTAATTTATGTCAAAAAATTCTGAAAAAATCCAAAAAAATAAAAAAATTCTGAAAAAGATATTTCACGTTGCTGCTGTTTTGTGATATTCAACAGGTTTCTCTTACACTGACCCTCTCAGTGTCTCCTTAGAAATTGTTTGCAGGTTTATTCTCTCTACTCTTTGTGCTATGTATGATTTCAGGTGTGAAGATTATCAAAGCAATTACTCGGTTCATGAGTCAAAGGATGATGCATTGGAGAAAATTGCAAGTATGATGCTAATGATGATGAAGGGAAAGACTCCAGAAATTCGACCATGCCGAATTTGCTCCACCACAGATCACACCACTGACGACTGTCGGATTTTAAATGATGCAATAGAACATCAATACCATGATCAAAGGCCTCAACTATTCAGAAATTATGAGAGGATTTATGATAATGGTGGATGGATGGACTCGGAGCAAAAGTCTGAACGCGCATTGAAAGATATGTTGAATTCTTTGGCTTCGAACATATTGAGTTATCAAGAGAGTGTCCAGTTCAAATTTAAGATCATGGTTGAGGAACAAAAGAATATGGAGTCTAGCCAAAAGCGTATGGAGGTTCAGTTGAGCCAAATGACGAATGTCATAAGCCAATTGCAAACACAATTGATAGAAAAAATGGTGAAAGATGTTGCGGAGCTTAACCAAGTTGAAATAGATGAACATCCTAAGGTGTCTAACGACCAGATTGAGGCACGAGACGAGTCGATTGAGACTGGAGAATTTATACAGAAAAAACAGGATGTAGTTTTCACTAACACTGACCCCCTTAGTGTCAGTGTACCAGAACAGAAAAATGAGGTAAAATCTCATGAAATCAATCATGTTATTACTAATATAGTTCCCTTTCCCTCCAGGCTCAAAAAGGTCGAGAAAGATGTTAGGGAGCAGCAACTAGTCGATGTCTTTCGAAGGGTTGAGAACAACATACCACTAGTTGAGTCGATAGAGCAAAATCCTAGATATGGCAAATTATTGAACGAGCTTTACCCTGACAAACAATGGCTATCTTGGAATGAAAAGATCTTGACTGGAGAGAAGATTGTTTCTCAATGCAAAATGCCACTAACTAGAGAGGGTTATCATATTCCTATTACGTGAAAGAGAAGTTGGTCGTCGAGCCAACGACGTTAATAAAAGGCGCTTATTGGGAGGCAACCCAATGTTTATTTAGTTTTTATTTTGCTATTTTTGTTTTTAATTTTGTTTTTGTGTGTTTGAGGATCAGAAGAGGATTTCAGATAAGGCGTGGGCACGCCTTAAGGAAAGACTTCTCCTAAATTTTTTTTTGCATTATTCATTTTCTTGTTTAGTTTTTTTATTTTATTTGATTTTATTTTATATTTCTTTTTTTTTCTCATGCACGCAGGCATACTACAAGCCAAAATTCAGTCCAGCTGCACAGATGCCCCACCCCACTTTTCCTATCTTACTCTCGCCATCTCTCCCTCTCACCGAAAATGCAGCAGCCCGACTGCTCCACCGCCTACTCTGATTCTCACATCTCCGATGTCACCCCGTTCGAAAAAATGTCAGTAAGGGCTCAGCCTCTCGAGCTCGATTCATTTGAGCTCGAATTACACCCGACGCATGACGAGCTGACATCGTCAACTTTGGTAACCCCGTTCCACTCTAATTTTTAATTATTTATGGTGTTATGCTTTGTTGTGTTCTTTTGCTTTTATGCTAGGGACTAGCACCTATTTAAGTGTGGGGGGATGATTTATTGTTAGAGGATTTTATGCAGATTGGAATTATGTGAAAAAAATGTGTTTGTTGTTTGAAGCATGTTTAATTGGTTGCTTTGCATATTTTTTTTTTATTACTGGATTTTTATTAAATTGCTAAAATTATAAGTTGTGAGTCTTGATTAATAGCCCAGTTGATATTCTTATTTTGTGCCTTGAAATTGAATTGATTTTTGGTTTATTCATGCCCTGAAATGGTATACTTGATTGTTTGATTTTGGTGAACTTGTATTGGTTTTCTTGAGAAGTGAAGAATCTTATTGGTATCCTAAGTTGAAAAAAAGTGATGAATGAGAAAAATGAGGGGCTGAAACAGCTGCCTACTGTAGGGGGCTCAAGTGTTCGTAAACGAATAAACTTAGCTAAAACCCGAAAAGTAGAGAGGAGCTGCGGACCTCATTTAAAAAAAAAAAAGGGGGGGCAGAAACAGCTACCTGCTTCAGGGGGCTTAAGTGTTCAAAAATGAATAAACTTAGCTAAAACCCGAAAAGTAGAGAGAAGCTGCAGACCTCTTGAAAAAAAAAAAAGTTGAAAAATTCCAAGTTGGAATTAAAGCTGAAAAAAATGATTGGAGAAGGATACCATGGGATTTGAACTTCGAAGGAGAATTGAGTCGAGTGATCTGAAGTCAAGGTTTTTAGGGGATCAGTTTATCTCGAGTTTTGTATCAATTTTGTTATTGTTTTAATTAAACGCAATGCATGTTTTGATTTAGAAGTTTAATAGTCTTGAACGTTTAGTTAAATAAATAACGCCCAGTCACGCACGACTCAAAAGAGACGGCGCTTTCGATACATGACACTCATCACTCAATTCCCCACCTATCCAAGGTCGGGTTAAAAAATCCCTTCGGTAAACCCAATGGGATAAACCCGGTAGGAGGAAAACCGTGCCTTTTCATCTAGATGGGTACTCCTCCCGATAAATTTGTTCTATTACAACCAATGTTACTCTTGCCAATTCTAGCCACAATATTACAGCAATTAAGAAAAACCCTAACACTATAACTCGTCCAGCACTCGACCCACTTCACACCATCAATGCAAGTAGTCGAGATCCTCGCATCCTTGCGTACATTCCTCGCATTCCAGCCCTCGTTCATGCCTCTTTTACGCCTAACGTGCAAACTCCACATATCCTTGCATGCGCCTCTATTATTCCAGCTTTCGCCAAAACCTACACAAGGCCACAAAACACAGCAGTTTCTATTCCAAGAGAGCACCATACTATATAAAATGCACCACAACATACTAAAAGCAAACATAATGCACCCCCACAAACTAAAGATAAGCATAGTGACCCTTAACACCCTTAATAAACTCCCCAAACATGCACATACCAATTTGAATACGCCTAATAATACGCTCAATATGGGCTCTTTTGCCTTCGAACCAGAATTTATTTCTAGTTCGCCAAACATGATACACTACGGAGACAACCCAAAGCCGAAACACCCTCTTCTTATTCGTGTTGATGCCCCTAGCTTTGTGAATGTCTTCCAAGACCTCTTTCAGATTTCGCATCCTACCCTTCCATCCAAGCCAATCGCCCATCTTCTTCCAAATAAACTCCACGAAGCTACACTCGAAAAAAAGATGATTAATCGACTCTTCGCCATTAATGCAAAGGGTTGGTCTGCTATGGACTCGAGTGCATGTTGTGCACCCTAGTCCATGTTGCACTTTTCAGTTTTACTGACTTACATTTTTTGGTAAATGGTGTTGCACTTTTCAATTATTAAACTGTATAATAATATTTTTAGTCATAGTGACTTACACTTTTTAGTAATATTGTGTTGTACTTTTCAGTTTAATAACATACACTTTTCTTTAAACTAGGGTACACAACATGCACTCGAGTGCATACTAGACTTTACCTAATGCAAAACATGCACCTCCTATCCTCCATGTCGACACACCTACTGTTAGTGCGCACCCTCTCACGAGCCACCAACCAGCAAATAAAGGAGTATTTCAGAGGGATAAACGAAGCCCACAAATCTTGGAACCTAAACTCCGGCTGCCCATGCACCTCACAAAGCTCCTTGTAGACCTTGCCCACATCCATACCCTTAATATTGCTCATGATCTCAAGCTTACGAATGGCATTGTCGACACCACCATATTTATCAACAATCCTATCTCTAAAATTGCATATCGAACAATGCATCCTCGAGCTATTGATATCACTGTTCATCTGCCAAATCGATCCACCCTTGAGCCAATAGTCGCTTACCCATTTAACCCACAAAGTGTCCTTCTTCCTATGGATATCCCACATAGTTTTGCTGACCAGGATTTTATTCCAGCCCTCCATATCCTTCAAACCAAGCCCCCCTTAGCTTTCTCGCGACAAATATCACTCCAAGCAACCAACGGCGTCTTGCCATTCCACAAAAATTTCCTACACAAAGCTTCTAATTTGCGGATAACACCTTTAGGCGTGGGCATTACCCCAAACCAGAAACTAAAAATGCCATAGATCACCGAGGAAATTAACTCCACCTTACCGGCATAGGACAACAACTGGGAATTCCACTTTCCAATTCTATTACGAACCTCGATTAATAAAGGCTCATACTCTCTAATTTTAACCCTACTAGCAGCCAAAGGCACGCCTAAATATTTCATCGGAAGCTTATTTTCGGCAAACCCAAGCAGCCCTAATATAGGCTCCTTATCTTCGTCTTTCACACCTGCCATAACAATACTAGACTTCCCTGGACTAATTCCCAGCCCAGCAACAGCCTCAAAGTGCTTAAGTGTATCATGTAAAATGGCAATAGACTCAACATCCCTATGCGAAAACAAAAGTAAATCATCCGCGAACATAATATTAGTTATTTTCAAATTAGCACACTTAGGATGGAATTTAAATTTACTATTGCAAGTAAAGACTCAAAGATCTATGTAAGTACTCCATACAAATTACAAAGAGATAGGAGGAAAGGGGATCACCTTGGCGAAGCCCTCGTTTGCCCTTGAAAAATTCGCATGGCGTCCCATTCACAAGGATCGAGTAGGATGGGGTTGTCACACATTGCATAATCCATTCGACAAATTGATCATCCAATTTTATTATTGTTTAATTCTAGTTATTCCATAATTTATAATCCATAATTGTTATAATATTATGACAGAACACCTTAGGTAATAATAACGTTTAGGTCGTATGAAACGAGCGTCTCATATTCATAGTCTAGTTTATCCAATTGTTTTAGTTCTTGAATGCGTTTCTCGAGTTGAACCTTGAATACATATTTTAGTGTTACTCGTAGGAATAGATTAATTGAGGGTCATACTTTCTGATTAATTAAACGTAAGGAATTATTTGAATTAGTTTGGTCGTATAACTAGTTTAGGGATAAGATTCGAGATTACCGGTTTCATTGATTAAATTGGTAGAATTAATTAAGGGGAAGCTATGAGCTAGATCTTGCTTCTCAATAGTTTATTAGTCAACCAATCAAACTCGATCTCTCTTTTTAACGACTATCATAACACAAATTATTTAATTAAATTATATCATTCTCTGTGAAATCAACCCTTACTCTACTATTTTAGTGGGTTAATTAAGGAATTATTTTTGGGTGCCGACGACAACACATCAAATTAAAATAAAACACTTAACATATATGAGATGAAAGAGACTAACTTATACCCCTCGTCCCCTACTTAATTACTTATGTTGTCATTTTTTATTTACTCATATATACTTAAAATAGAAAGAAAAAAAAAACCATTTAACTCACCCTTAAAACATCACAATATTATATTAAATGTCATTACTTTATTAATATTAAACAAATAACTTTGTCCTTATAAAATTGAATTTTTTTTGCTATCACCGCTTTCATCTGCCACGTGACTAATAAATAATGAGTCAAGAGTACACTTGAGTTGACATGGTCAACGATTGAGTTATTTTTAAATTTTTTTCGCTTTTCAATTATTTTGATTTACATTTTTCAATAATATTTTCAGTTATATTGACTTGCAATTTTTAGTAATATTATATTACATATTTTAGTTATATATTGTTGCACTTTTCAATTGTCGATTGACTATTTAAAAATACACTTATGAATTACTAAATAATTATTAAAAATACATAAGAATTAGATTTGACTTTATTTCTATTTTACTTAATAATATTTTAATTATAATATATATATATATATATTAATATAAAAAAACATTAATATATCAAAATGTACGTTTATCTTGTTGAATTAATTAAAAATATTACTTAGTCATATCTTTTCAATTTAAAAGGTGTTAATTTTTTTACACGTGAGATGTCACACCATTCTTAGGCAAGTGGCCCGATTTGCACAAAAAGAAAATGTTAAAGATGAAGTTTTATTACTTTATCAAAATTAAAAGTTGAAATTAAATTGCAAATTTTATTTATTATCCGATACACAATTAAATTTCTTTTATTCGTAAATAAATATTTCTTTCCTACCACAACCACATATCACATTTTTATGATAATTTACTATTTTTTTCAGGGTACAAAGTGAAATTTAAATATACAAACTTAATAGAGTGCATACCCTTGTGTATAACTCAAATCTTGTACTATCTTTCATCAATTCTTCTTTCCAAATGTTAAATGCAACAAAATTCAATAATGATATCTACATCTATATAAATTAAATAGTAGAAATATAATGTATATGAATTTATATAGATATATGTTATCTACATCTACATTAAATTAATAAAAAGTAGAGATGTGTGATCACGTCTCTTCACAAAATTTCTCAATCACTTTTTCCACTATATATATTTACCATTCATCGCACAATTTATATTATTCATATACTATTAAATTCACATAAGTTTTTACCATTACAAAATAAGAAGAATGATGTCTTCTTTCACTACCTTGTTCTCAACACTATTCATCATCGTACTCCTAACATCGATCGCATCGACCGCCCCACCCAAAAAAAATATTCCAACTGTAATACAAATCGAACTCATTCATAAAATTTGCTTGCAAACAACAAACGTTAATTATTGTTTCGGCAACCTTAACCCCTTGAAAGAAAAAGCCCTAGCTCCAAACCCCCTTGCCGCCCTTGGAAGCAACACTCTGAACATGGCAGTACAACAAGCTAACAGAACAGGAGACATTATTTGGCGTCATTACACAAACACACCAGCCACAAATGATAAAAAAGTTGTAAGAGAGAAGTTGCATTTATGTTACACGATATATTCCGTGCAGGTTAAAGAACAATTGGCGAAAGCCGTTACGTATATGTCTAGCGGAAATGCAAAATCCGTCAAAAGCTCTGTTTCGAGTGCTGTGAAAAAATTTGATGCTTGCAATAAAGCATTGATGAAAAAACCTAGTGAGTTAACGGGTTTGATCGCGGAGGCTGTAAAGTTGTTGCAAGATCTTACGAGTATAGTTGTCTCAATTTGTAATAATGTGCCCAAATTGAAATGATCGAAATATATACGGACACTTGAGAATCAATTAATAAACTAAATAAAATGCAATGTGTTTGTTGTGAATTTTTATATATTTAAATGTAATTTTAAATTTATTTATTTACTTTCTTATCTTAATTTGTGTCACGTCGATACGAAAATATCGAATTGCTATCACAACTCCAACTCTCTTCTCGTCATCTCAAACTCGTGGTGCATGATTCATTCTCCTTAATTAGATGCTATCTCGTGCTACCTTGTATATATAGCTTCTTCTAAGTCGGACTTAGAGTAGACATGCATGTTCTCCAATTAATCAAAATCTTGTTACATTCCTTTTCGACTTAATTAAAATTAATCAAGCCAGAACACACCAACTACGTACAACAAACAACAACCATAACTCATCAATACCTATAAATATACAAACACATTTTATTTTATTTTGAAGGTAATACATATATATATATATATGTTAATTAAACAAAATACCTACAAATACATGTTAAATAAATTATCTTATTATAACAATATACATATAAATACATGATAAATATACAATATTTTATACCAATAAATACATGCATGGTACGTAAATAAATTATCTAATTAAAGACTAGCTATACATATCAATACAGAAAATAATTAAAATAAAAAATCACAGAAGTATAATTTTGCAAAAAAAAAATACTCCGTATAAAATATAAATTAACTAATTAAAATGGAAAAAACTTACCGTAACGACGCATACAGCGGCGGCGAAGACCACAAAGTGGGTGGCGATGGTTTTTTTTTTTTTTTTATAGCGATTGTTGTAGAATTGGAGAAGAAATTAAAGATCGTTAAGCGAGGGTTAAACGCCACTTATTCCTCTCCGTAATAGTGAGGGTTTTGCTGGCCATTGCAAGCAAACCCCTCCGTATTAACGAGGACTTAATTCTATCAATTTAATCATCTTTACGATTATTGTAAAAAATCTCAACCTTTCATTGTGTTCAATTAGATACACATTTTTTTTCTCCAACCAACAATTGACGATGTGACTTATTATTAAAGCTTGCCACATCAGATTACACATATTCTTTTATATTTTTTTTATTTTCCACATCAGATTACATATAATAAAAATAAGGGTAGGGCTGCTGTGTACTCAAGTACACGGTGTACTTGAGTCCAACTATATAGAAAATATAAATTATATATAGGATAAATAATAAAAAAATTTAACAAAAGTCCTTGTAGCCTAGTGGTTATTTTTGGATTGTATTACCATCATGTCTCAAGTTCGAATCCCACTTCGAACAATTTTCAAAAATTTTATTTTAGGAGTTTTAGTGCAATTAATAAATAATAAAATTTGTAAAATTAATAATAATTTTTAAAAAAAATTAGCAACACTTTTTTTATACATTATAAAAAAACGAAAATTTTATTTTAGCAGTTTTAGTGCAATTAATAAATAAGCAGTTTTAGTGCAATTAATAAATAATAATAAAAGTGCAATTAATAAATAATAATAAAAGTGCAATTAATAAATAATAATAAAAGTGCAATTAATAAATAATAAAATTTGTAAAATTAATAATAATTTAAAAAAAAAATTAGCAACACTTTTTTTATACATTATAAAAAAAAGTGCAAGTACTGGTAATATCATTAATTGCACTTACTAATAATATTATTAATAGTAATAAAAGTGCAAGTAAAGAAATAATAAAACGTGTAAAATTAATAATAATTTTTTTAAAAAAATTTAGCACCAGTTTTTCTAGATTATGAAAGTGCAAGTACAAATAAACAAAATGTGTATCATTAGCATACACTTTTCAGTTATAACTTATAATATCATATACTTTTCAATTATAATAACATACACTTTTCAGTTATAATATCATACACTTTTTCAATTATAATAACATACACTTTTCATTAATATATAACTTACACTTTTCATTAATAGAACATACACTTTTTATTTATAATAACATACACTTTTCATTAAATATATCACACACTTTTTCAATTATAATAACATACACTTTTCATTAATATATAACTTACACTTTTCATTAATAGAACATACACTTTTTATTTATAATAACATACACTTTTCATTAAATATATCATACACTTCGCAGTTATAATAACATACACTTTTCATTAATAAAACATACATTTTTCATTAATAGATCATACACTTTGCAGTTATAATAACATACACTTTTCATTTATAATATCATACACTTTTCAGTTATAATAACATACACTTTTCATTAAAAACAATGTTGCACTTTTCAATATAGTAACATACACTTTTAATTAAAAAAAACAAAGATACACTTTTTAGTTATAATAACATACACTTTTTCAAAATACGAAAAAAAAAATCGAAAAAAAAAATTCGAAAAAAAAAATTGAAAAAAAAAAATTCGAAAAAAAAATTGAAAAAAAAAAAGTCAAAGTTTGACCGTTGACTGGTCAACGGTCAACATTTGACTGGTCAAAGTCTACTGGGCTGCGGGTCGGGTCGCAAAAATTGGGTCTGGTAAAAACATTGGGTAGGGTAGGGCTACACATGGGCCTAGAGTACACCGTGTACTCAGAAACATATAAGAATTTGGCTAAAAATAAAACTCACGCTTCTTCTTCTGCGTGATTCTCATTTCTCACCTCTGAAACTGAATATCAATTCTTCTTTTCTAACCCTAAAAATCAAAATCATAAGAATAGAACCTAACATTAAAAATCGCAAAAAATAAAAAAAGTTTTTTTTTATCAAGAATATCAAGCATTCAAATCAAATCGCCCCCTTACAAGAAAATGCCTGGCTCCAGAAGATGAGGAAGAGAGATCCTGAGGAAAATCTAGAAATTCTACAAAATTGATAAAATATAGAATACAAATTACTTGCTCAGTATGTAATGTAGTGGGTGACAACAAAAAAGTTGTCTCGTGCAAAGGACACTCAAACTTTAAAAGACCAGAGAAATTGCATATATAATAATTTAAAATGTAATGTTATATGTTTGTCATGTTTGAAGAAAAATGGCAACCAAGGCATGAGTGTATTGATTTGCAAAGCATCTTGAGTTTGAGAAACTGAGAAGACGCAGAAGAACGTAGAAGAAGCGGCAGTTTTATTTTTATAATATTTTATTTTTATAAAGTGTAATCTGATGTGAAAAAAAAATAAAAAAAAATATATGTGTAATGTGACGTGGCAAGCTCCGGCAAACTACGTCATCAATTGTTGATCGGAGAAAAAAAATGTGTATCTAATTACAACACGATGAAAGGTTGGGATTTTCTACCATAATCGTAAAAGTCGTGATTAAATTAATACTGAAACTAAAGGAGGTGTATTTATTTAAAATTAACTCTTTATTATATTACCCATTTTTTATTTTCTTTTATACCACTATATATTATACTCATTTTACTTTTGACATACATTATTTTTTTATCCTCCTTAATTAATATATTTATCCAAATGTTACCGGTAATAAGTAATAACATATATGGATATTATCATTAATTAATTACAGGATCTCATTTCTGGATTTTAAAAAAAAAAACACTCGAAAAGTTTAAATATATATCTACATAAATAAAATAAAAAGTAGGGATGTATGAACCTATATTGCTCTCTTATCTAGCTACATCTACATTAAATAAAAGGTAGATATGTACGAATTTATGGGTCTTGCACAAAATTTTGAGTCACTTTTTTCCTTTATAAATTCCTACCACGATTATTCATATACTAATGAGTTCACATAAGTTTTTATCATTACAGAATCTAGACAAATGACATTTTCTTTCGATATCTCATTCTCAATATTATTCGTCATCGTACTCTTAACATCGACCAATGGACCATTCACATGGGCTGCACCGGTAAAAAAACATTCCAAAAGTAATAACAGTTGAACTCATCAATAAAATTTGCTCTCAAACAAAGAAACCAACCCTTTGTAATCAAACCTAAGCAACTTAAAAAACAAGATTCTTGGTTCTAACCCTCTTGCAGCCATTGGAAGCACCTCTCTCAACAAGGCTTTATCTCAAGTCAACACAACAGGAAACATTATTTTGCAACTTTACAACAACACACCCCAATGGATAAAAAAGTAATTAGACAAAGGTTACAAACATGTCTTAAGATACATACCGTGGATGTTAAAAGTCAACTCACGAAAGCCGTTACGTTTATGTCTAATGGCAACGCAAAGTCCGTTAAATTTTGTAGATTTTATGAGTACGATGATGAATAATGTTGAGAATGAGGTATAGAAAGAAAATGTCATTTTTTAGATTTTGTAATGATAAATATTTATGTAAACTCTTTAGTATTCATTCTTACCACAGATCACATTTTTAGCTGATTTTCGTAAATAAATCTTTCTTTTCTTACCACCGATCACATTTTTATGATAATTTACTGTTCCTTTTTAGGGTACAAAGTAAAATTTAAATATACACTTAATAGAGTGCATACCCTTAATCGTGTCTAACTCAAATCTATCTTTCATCAATTCATCTTTCCAAATGTTAAATGCAACAAAATCCAATAATGATATCTACATCTACATTAAATAATTGAAAGTAGAGATCGATGTATGGATTTATATACATGATATTTACATCTACATAAATTAAATAAAAAATAGAAATATTGTATATGGATTTATATACAATATATGTTATCTACATCTGCATTAATTAAATAAAAGGTAGAGATGTGTGTCATGTCTCTTTTCCAAAAAAAATCAGTCACTCTTTTTCACTATATATTTACCGCCTTGCTCAAATTATTCATATACTTTTGAGTTTATAGAAATTTTTATTATTACAAAATTAGAACAATGGCGTATTCTTTCGCTACCTTGTTCTCGACACTATTCCTCATCGTACTCTTAACATCGATCGCATCGGCCGTTCCACCCAAAAAAAATATCCCAACGGTAATAACAATGGAACTCATCTCCAAAATTTGCACTTATATAGAAAGCAGTAATTTTTGTAATCGCAACCTTGGAGACTTGGAAGACAAAGCCCTAACTTCAAACCCTCTTGCCGCCATTGGAAGCAACATTTTGAACATGGCCGTACAACAAGCTAACGTAACGGGATATATTATTTGGAATCGTTACACAAACACACCAGCCACAAAAGATAAAAAAGTTGTAAGAGAAAAGTTGCATTTATGTTACGTAATATATTCAGTGGAGGTTAAAAATCAACTGGCGAAAGCCGTTACGTATATGTCTAGCGGAAATGCAAAATCCGTTAAAATCTCTGTTTTGAGTGCTGTGAAAAGAGTTGATGCTTGCACTAAAGCATTGAAGAAAAAACCCAGTGAGTTTTCGGGTGTGTTAGTGGACGCTGTAGGGTTGATGCAAGATATTATGTGTACACTTATCTCAATTTGTAATAATGTGCCCAAATTGAAATGAAGTATATATGAACACTTGAGAATTAATTAATGAATAAAATGCAAAGTGTTTGCTGAGAACTAATTTTTATATATTTAAATATTGTAATGTTAATTTATTTATTTTTATCTTGTTGGGCCGCGTCGATACAAAAAATATTGTATTGTTATCGACACGATGGCACTATTTAATTTGTCAGTCCTATAATATTCATTCTCTCTGACTACCATCAACTCAAACTCTCCTCAATTAGATGCTCTCTCGTGCTTCTTCTGATCACTCGACGCTTTAGGGTGTAGATATGTTCGTCATTTAATTAAAATCTTGGTGCATCCATTTTCGTCTTAAAATTAATCATGTTGAAACACACTAACCACAACTCATGAGCCCCTCAACTCCAACATCATATATTTCTAGTCTGCTTCACGTCTACACAATACACAAAATATTGTAGAAGAATTATCATAATTAATTAACTAAAAAATACCAATTTGATTTGATGAAAAACTAATTAGATCTTAATTTGAAGTTGAGACTTTTTTCTCTTAATTTTTTCATTCCCTTCTCCTTCTCTAATTCTTTTTAGTTTTTAGCGTCGTCCGTCTTTTTAACTTTTGTTTAATATTTATATGTCTTATATTATATATAAATATATAAAAGACATTTTAAAATATGAACCCAAAAAAATTGAAATATTTCTGAATTTGAATCGATGGCCTCGTTGACCTCACGTTAGTATAGTAATTATCTAATTAAATAAATTAAAGACTATACCAATAATTATACAAACATATATAATTAAACAATATAGATATAAAAACATGCATGGTAAATAAACAATATATATGTTAACGAGTTCACATAAGTTTTTGTCATTATAAAATTTGAAAAATGACATTTTCTTTGGATACCTCGTTCTCAACATTATTCCCATTCGCATTGCCAAAAACGTTCCAAAAGTAAGTAACAATTGAACTCATAAAAAACATTTGCTCCCATAAATGCAAAATCTTTTGTTGAGAATTTATTTTGATGTTGTGTTTTTGGGTTTTGAGTTAATTAATTTTATAATGTGAGTCCGATCGAGTGATATATATGCAATAATTGAAACTAATAATATGTTTACTTTTATTTTGAAAACCAGGTTTTGGATTTCAAAATTCAAAATTCGTTTTACTTCGAGATTTAAAAACGGATTTTTAAAATTCACTCAAAACCACCCCTATCAAACATATTAATTTGACATAAAGTTATATCAATATAATATTACTCCAATCATTATATTCTTTCTCAACAATAATATAATAATACAATAATATAATATTTTTAATCATTACACACTTAACTAATCATTATAATCTCATTAAACAATAATAAATAATATAAACTCATTCAATCTTACAACTTGATTTGACATAAAATTAAATCCTTCACTATTCCAAAACCCAAAAGAAACACTCATATTACTATTCATTGGGATTTCTAAAACACGGTTTTTAAAACCACCCAAAGCCCAAAGTAAACACCCTCTTAGGGTGTAAGATTTCAGACACAATACGATAGCGCAATAGAAATTCGACCTGACACAAAAATTACTATTAATATTTGAACTTATCAACTTCGTACCGATATGCATAATATGATTCTACAAAAAAATGTAGTTTCATTTGTCATATATTTTTTGTCCATCAAATATAGTCTCGTACACTTTATGAAAATTATCACCCTTCAACCATCATTTAATTACTCAATTTGCTATCAACTTTATTAAAAATCAATCACTTTATTCACAATGAACCCCACAATACCCATTAATACATTTGCTTGCATAATTTTCAAGCATAATTACAATTTACAATGAAAACTACACTACACCACATTCACTTGCATAATTTTTAAGCATAATTACAATTTACAAAAATATGTAAAAATTAAAAACAAAAATTTCAGCAGCCCATTAATTTACACCACATTCACCATACATACGCGTCTATACATATATATATATATATATATATATATAAGAGTTTATACGTACCTACTTGGAGAAGGATTCTAAACCGCTGTTTAAGATACATTGCAAAGCGGTTCTCAATCGCTGTCTATGATATTTTTATTTTTTTTATAAAACCGTTCTCCAAGAATTTACTTGGAGAGCTGTTTGAAAAAAGAGTTTTTCAAGTGCATGCAGCTCTCCAAGCTTTAATGTGTAGTAGCATCGTACTCTTAACATCGACCAACGGACCATTCACATTGGTTGCACCTACCTAAAACATTCCAAAAGTAATAACAATTGAACTCATAAAATTTTTTTAATTGCTCTCAAAAAAAAAAAAAGGGCTCTTTGTAATTATATCCTAAACAACTTAAAAAACAATATTTTTGCTCCTAACCCTCTTGCCGTCATTGGAGGCACTTCTCTCAACAAGGCTTTATCTTGTAGCCAAGGAAGCTAAAGATATGTTCAAATTATATTTCGTGTCACCAAAATATTTCCTGGAAGAGCTCATCCCAAACAAATAATTAAATACTATATATTGCTGCATCATGCATGGAACGAAGGACAATGATGATGTTATCGAAAAATAGGGTATCTGGTTTTATTTTTTCATTGAAATCTCTAAATTAAAATTAAAGCTCCAATTTCTTGTAATTGATTTATTTATTACATTTCCGGCTCGACAGAGCCAGAACTTAAGCTCTTGGTACGAATTCTATTTTATTTTATTTCTATTTTACTTAATAATATTTGAATTATATATATATTAATATATCAAAATGTATGTTTATCTTGTTGAATTAATTAATTAAAATTACTTATTGTCACATCTTTTCAATTTAAAAGGTGTTAATTTTTTTACACGTAAGATGTCACACCATTCTCAGACAAGAGGGTGGCATGCCAGGAACCCAATTTGCAAAAAAGAAAATGTTAAAGATGAAGTTTTATTAATTTACCAAAATTAAAAAAAAAATTGAAATTAATTAAATTGCAATTTTCATTTATTTTCAGATGCACAATTAAATTTCTTTTTGTTCGTAAATAAATCTTTCTTTCCTACCACAGATCACATTTTTATGATAATTTACTATTTTTTTCAGGGTAAAAGTAAAATTTAAATATACAAACTTAATAGAGTGCATACCCTCGTGTATAATTTACTATCTTTTATCAATTCATCTTTCCAAATGTTAAATGCAATAAAATTTAATATTGATATCTACATCTACATTAAATAATTAAAAGTAGAGATCGATGTATGGATTTATATACATGATATTTACATCTACATAAATTAAATAAAAAAATAGAAATATTGCATATGGATTTATATACCATACATCTTATCTACATATTCTTTTTATTAAATAAAAAGTAGAGATATATGTGTGAATTCATGTCTCTTTCCCAAAAAAATTACAGTAACTTTTTTTTCACTGTATATATGTATCACGTTCCTAACTTAATTATTCATATACTTTTAAGTTAATAGAAGTTTTTATCATTACAAAATCAGAAGAATGGTGTGTTCTTTCGCTACCTTGTTCTCCACACTATTTATCATCGTATTCCTAACATCAATCGCATGGGCCGCCCCTCCCAAAACAAATATCTCATTTGTAATAACAGAGGAACTTATCCAAAATATTTGTTCTGTCTTTCAGACAGATTGCCCTAATTATTGTGGTGACAAACTTTACGACTTGATAGGCAAAGCCCTAGCTCCAAACCCCCTAGCCGCCATTGGAAGCAACACTTTGAACATGCTCGTACAACAAGCTAACGTAACGGGATATATTATTTGGAGTCGTTACACAAACACACCAGCTACAAAAGATAAAAAAGTTGTTAGAGAAAAGTTGCATTTATGTTACCAGATATATTCAGTGGGTGTTAAAAATCAACTGGCGAAAGCCGTTACGTATATGACTAGCGGAAATGCAAAATCCGTTAAAATCTCTGTTTTGAGTGCTGTGAAAAGAGTTGATGCTTGCACTAAAACATTGAAGAAAAAACCTAGTGAATTTTCGGGTTTGGTCGTGGAGGCTGTAGATTTGTTGAATGCACTTACTCGTATAGTTGTCTCAATTTGTAATAATGTGCCTAAATTGAAATGAAGTATATATATATATGGACACTTGAGAATTAATTAATAAATTGAATAAAATTAAAGTGAATATTCACTGAAACCTACGAGAAATAGAGGCTCCTCACACAAATCTACTATAAATAATTTGTATTATTAAAACCTACAAAATTTATGCAAAAGTCCGAATATACCCTTGTGTTTGAGTGTATTACCAGTTGATATTCTCTCTCCTCTGTTTTGCTTTTTCCCGTCACATCTATTCTCCCCATCAAAATAAAAAACTCCCTTTCTCTTTCTCTGTAAATTCAAAAACACCTGTTATCAATTTGTCTCCTCATAATTTATCTCTCACTCAATCTCTCAAATCCCCTCTCCCTTATCTCATTTTTAAACCTTCGTCTCTCTATATTCTTTGTGAAAATGGGCCGCCCTATAACAGCAAAACAAAATTCTCTCAAATCTTCTCTCATCTTATTTTTCAACTTTTGACGGAATGAACGGTGGTGGTGGCGCTTCTGGAGGTGCTGAGCACTGCGCTGTCGCTTCTGAAAGAGGAGAGGGATTAGAGCTTGGATCTTCGATTTGTGTTGCATTTGAAGGTTTGGCGATGGAGTGTAAGCTTTGCGAGAGAAAATTCTCTAATGGCAAAGCATTGGGTGGCAACATGAGGTCTCATTACGCGACGCTGCCGCTGCCGCCGAAGACGCCGCAGCGGTTGCAGGAACTCACCGATTCAACTTCCTCCTCCTCGATCTTCTCCTCCGATGAGAGGGAAAGCAGCGACGATAAATCGTGCCTTCTCTCCGGTTCGTATGGATTGAGGGAGAAGCCGAAGAAGAGTATGAGGCTGGTAGATCCCGACTTCTGTGACTCGGTTGTGGACGGTGATATCTGAAACAGATCGCGAGCGGTGGTGCCGGTTGTGGTAGTGTTGTCGGAGGTTTACCGTTGCCGGCAATTCCAAGGTGCGGCCGACGGCCACACATGTCCTAGGTAGAGACTAGGGTTCTATCCTCATTGGGCTTACTAATGGGCTAGGGTTTGTCAGCCCAGATATGCACCCTCAATTTCAATTAATACACCCCTAGGATTCACACCCCAGTTTTCAGTTAATACACTCCTAGGATTCACACCCTCAGTTTCCAGTTTCAGTAAATTGATACGTATTTTTGTTTCATATGTATTGATTTTGTTTTCAATTTCAAACCCTAAATTGGGGGAATTTTTTGTTCTTGGATATTTTTTAAATTATAATTTATATTTTCAATAGTTTTATATTTCTTAAATCCTAATTTATATTTTCAATAGTTTGAATAATTTTTTTGAAAAAATAATCAATGAATTACATTGTTTGTTGCTAGTACGCAATGTATTGTAAATATGCATCGTTTTTTCGACATATGCATTATTTGTTGCTAGTATGCAATGTGTGTATGCATTATTTATTGCTAGTATGCAATGTGTGTGCGCATTATATATTGCTAGTATGCAATGTTTGTTGCTAATATGCAATGTATGTTATAAATATGCATTGTTTGTATGCAATGTGTTATATGCGTATGCAATGTGTATGTGTTATATTCGAATGCAATGCAATCTGAATTAAAAAAAAATTGAATTAAAAAAAAAACTCTTAATAAAAAATCTGATTAAAATATTTTGAATAAAAAAGCATAATAAAATTTAAATGAAATATGAATAGAACTTGAACAAAACAAATAAACTGAGTAAATTATAAATTAAAATTGTGAACAAAATTTGGAGACTGATTTGACATAAATAAAATATTAGTTTTGTAAAAAATTTGCCCAATTATTTAAATGTACACACTGAAAAAATTATAAGTTAAATTTAAAGGAGAGGAGGAAACTTGAAAGTTTTGAAAAAATTCACAATGGGACAAAGAGGGTAGATGAAGGGCATAATGGTCACTTTAACTACACCTTTGTAGATTTTAGTATTAAATTTTTTAGATTGTAGATATATGTAATGGGCTAGGGCCCATTGTAGATATATGTATTTTTTCCAAAATTAAATGCAAAGTGTTTGCTGAGAATTAATTTTTATATATTTAAATATTGTAAGTTATTTTTTTTTTTTGCCAAATTCTTGTATGTTTTTGAGTACATGGTGTACTCTAGGCCCATGTGTAGCCCTACCCTACCCAATGCTTTTACCCGGCCCAATTTTTGCGACCCGACCCGCAGCCCAGTAGATTTTGACCAGTCAAATGTTGATCGTTGACTGTTGACCGGTCAACGGTCAAACTTTGACTCTTTTTCTTTCGATTTTTTTTTCATTTTTTTTTTCGATTTTTTTTTTTTGAAAAAGTGTATGTTATTATAACTAAAAAGTGTATCTTTGTTTTTTTAATTAAAAGTGTATGTTACTATATTGAAAAGTGCAACATTGTTTTTAATGAAAAGTGTATGTTATTATAACTAGTATTTCTCCCGTGCGATGCACGGTTTATAAATTAATAAATGTGTATCTTGGAATATTTTAAATTAAGGATTGCAAATTATTTGTCAAATCTTGTTTAACCGGGAAAAAATGAGTAGAAAGTCTGTTTAATAGTACAAAGTAAAAGAAAATTGATGAATACATCATTAATTTGCAAATTAACTCTTGTGTGAATTGAATCGTTCCAAATTAGAATCTTTCTCAATCAAACTAACTTTTATAAAATTTAATTTCAAATCAGCCAAAGACATTGGACAGGGAGGAAGCAAATCAGAAATTAAAAACTCAGAATAATTTATTAATTTTGGGGATAATTTATTAGAAGAACCGATGATAAAACATACTATGGAGAAAAAAAGAACAAAAAATTACGGGGAAAAGGGTGGAGAGAGTATAATGGAGAATGAGAGGATAATAGATTTTTAAAAAAAGATTGACCATAATTTGTTAGGGAAGAAGATTATAGAATTGAGAATGGAGAAGAGAATAGAAGAAAGAAAAATGGATGGAGAAGAGAATAATGAAGAAACAGAGAAGAAAAATTGACTGGTATAACACGGGGGGAGAGATGAGAAAGAGGAGAGAGAGAATGAAAATAAAGAAAGAGAGAGAAAATAATTTTAAAAGATAATATTTTATTGATGGGACTCATAAAAATAATAATATGACTATCAAAGATATACCTTTAATTTGATGTAGGTGGGATTCGAACACATGACCTTGTGGTAAATAACTCAAGGGGCGACCACTAGGTTGTAGTGGTTAGATAGTATTTGTGTGAAATATGTTATTTATCCACATAAGTAGGGCTGCAAGTGGACTCAAGTACACCGTGTACTTGAGTACACAGTAGCCCTACCCTTTTTTTTTATCTTGTTGTTGTCGCGTCGATATGAAAAATATTGTATCGTTATCGACACGATAGCACAATTTAATTTGTCAATCCTATAATATTCATTATCTCCCGACTACACTGGATGTAGTGACCTACCAATATATATGACAAGTTTTTTTTAAATAATTATTATTAATATATAATAATTATATTTGTATTGCTAATATTTAAAAATATGTATGAATTGCTAAATAATTATTAAAAAAAAAACATAATTTTATTTCTATTTTATTTCAGTGTGTGTGACACGTCACTCGACTTGTCTCTTCCTCTATTTCTGACAGTGAGGTCCTTTTAATTTAATTCATTATTTTTTTCAAAAATGATTTATATATAATAATAATAATAATATATTCCCAGAAAACCATGGCCGCACACGTCCCCCTTTATCTTATTATCTGCTACTATCATTTTCAAGTAAACAATTAATTGTATGCAATACTTTATTACGTCTGTTTTCTACTTTATGATCAATTTTGTCATTTTGATATCTTTTATTTGATGACATATTATTTTTAACAAAAATATTTTTAAATAATTTTTTTAAAACATCACAATATTATACGAAGTAATAAATATCACTGCTCTATTATACTAAAAAATAATTTTATTATTTATAAAGTTAAAAAGTTATTACTATTTTCATTTTATTTTTTATAATATTGATAAATAATTAATACATTAAAATTTGTGTTCAATAATTTTGTATAAATGGAGTGAGTAATTTTTAGTATCATTTAATTTGTTGGTGTACCGACACAATTTAATATAGACGTAAATGGCCTCTATTAATTTTCAGTAATTAAAAAATAATAAATTGTGTTACTAATACGTGAGTTGAAGTAAAAATATTCTTTTGGTCAACCCCTACAACAATTATTCAGACTCACTTTATGGATATTATATATTTTTCAAACATAGAATTTTTGGCAGCAAAATTATTACACGACATCAAATATACTCCCTCCGTTCCGGAAAAGTTTCATGAGCTTCGGACACGAAAGTTAAGAAAATATTAATATAATAAATATATGTATTAGAGGTGATGTAATTGAGAGAGAAGAATGTAATGAAATGTGAGAGAAAATAGTTATAAAAAAAAGAAAGTTGGGTAACTTTCACTGGAACAATGGAGTAATAATTTAAAAAATAACTTTGTGAATTGAATTCAATTTTGGGTAAACTTGGGAATTTTGAGAGGTAATTTTGTAAACTTTTATGTATAAAATAAATAAATAAGTTGATTTTTTAGTATGTGTGAAGAAAAAGTAATGACATTAGTGTAAATTTGAGGATATTATGAAAGTGAGAGTATATACTATATAAAGAGTTTTTTTATTTGAAGTACGTGAAAGTAATTATAAAATATTTTAAACAGAAAAGTGTAAAAATAATTACATGATGAGGGAGTATAATAACAGAGCGTACACTATTCATATTTCCAAACAAATGGTGAATGCAACAAAATTCAATAACGATGTCTACATCTACATAAAATTAAAAGTAGAAATAGAGACTGAACTTATTACCCTTATCTACATGTATCTACATTCAATAAAAAAATAGATTTGTACGAATTTAATCATGGGTCTTTCACAAGATTATCCGTCACTTTTTTTCATTATATATATATATATATATGCGCTTCGTTCCTTTCTCGAATATTATTCATATATTAACGTACATCAATTTTTGTCATTATAAAATCTGAAAAATGGCATTTTCTTTCGATACTTCATTCTCAATTAACATTATTCGTCATCGTACTCTTAACATTGACCATTTGCTTGCACCTACCAAAAACATTCCAAAAGTAATAACAATTGAACTCATCAAAAAAATTTGCTCTCAAAGCAAAAACAAAAAAAAAAAAAATTCAGCTTTTTGTAATCAAACCCTTGTCAACTTAAAAGACAAGATTCTCTTTCTTAAAACTATGTGTTCAAATTATTTCACTTCACCAAAATATTTCATGAAAGAGCTCTTGGTAGTTGGTACGAATTAGATTTTATTTTATTTCTATTTTACTTAATAATATTTGAATTATCAAAATGTACGTTTATCTTGTTGAATTAATTAAAATTACTTATTATCACATCTTTTCAATTTAAAAGATTTTCATATTTTTACACGTAAGATGTCACACCATTCTCAGAAAAGAGGGTGGCATGCCAGGAACCCAATTTGCACAAAAAGAAAATGTTAAAGATGAAGTTTTATTAATTTACCAAAATTAAAAAAATTAAAAATTAATTAAATTGCAATTTTCATTTATTTTCAGATACACAATTAAATTTCTTTTGTTCGTAAATAAATCTTTCTTTCCTACCACAGATCACATTTTTATGATAATTTACTATTTTTTTCAGGGTAAAAGTAAAATTTAAATATACAAACTTAATAGAGTGCATACCATCGTGTATAATTTACTATCTTTTATCAATTCATCTTTCCAAATGTTAAATGCAACAAAATTCAATATTGATATCTACATCTACATTAAATAATTGAAAGTAGAGATCGATGTATGGATTTATATACATGATATTTACATCTACATAAATTAAATAAAAAATAGAAATATTGCATATGGATTTATATACCATACATCTTATCTACATATGCTTTTTATTAAATAAAAAGTAGAGATATATGTGTGAATTCATGTCTCTTCTACAAAAAAATTCCAGTCACTTTTTTTCATTATATATATGTACCAAGTTCTTCACTTAATTATTGATATACTTTTGAGTTCATAGAAGTTTTTATCATTACAAAATCAGAAGAATGGCATGTTCTTTCGCTACCTTGTTCTCCACACTATTCATCCTCGTACTCCTAACATCTATCGCATCGGCCGCCCCTCCCAAAACAAATATCCCAACTGTAATAACAGCGGAACTTATCCAAAATATTTGCTCTGCCTCTCAAACAGGTTGCCCTGGTTATTGTGGTGACAAACTTTACGACTTGAGAGGTAAAGCCCTAGCTCCAAACCCCCTTGCCGCCATTGGAAGCAACACTTTGAACATGCTCGTACAACAAGCTAACGTAACGGGATATATTATTTGGGGCCGTTACACAAACACACCAGCCACAAAAGATAAAAAAGTTGTTAGAGAAAAGTTGCATTTATGTTACCAGATATATTCAGTGGATGTTAAAAGTCAACTGGCGAAAGCCATTACGTATATGACTGGGGGAAATGCAAAATCCGTTAAAATCTCTGTTTTGAGTGCTGTGAAAAGAGTTGATGCTTGCACTAAAACATTGAAGAAAAAACCTAGTGAATTTTCGGGTTTGGTAGTGGAGAATGTAGATTTGTTGCATCTACTTACTCGTATAGTTGTCTCAATTTGTAATAATGTGCCTAAATTGAAATGAAGTATATATATATGGACACTTGAGAATTAATTAATAAATTGAATAAAATTAAATGCAAAGTGTTTGCTGAGAATTAAATTTTATATATTTAAATATTGTAATGTATTTTTTTATTTTATCTTATTGTGTTGCGTCGATATGAAAAATATTGTATTGTTATTGACACGATAGCACAATTTAATTTGTCAGTCCTATAATATTCATTATCTCCCGACTACACTGGATGTAGTGACCTACCAATATATATATATATGACAAATTTTTTTAAAATAATTATTATTAATATATAATAATTGTATTTGTATTGATAATATTTAAAAATATGGATGAATTGCTAAATAATTATTTAAAAAAAACATAAATTTATTTCTATTTTATTTCAGTGTGTGTGACACGTCACTCGACTCGTCTCTTCCTCTATTTCTGACGGTGAGGTCCTTTTAATTTAATTCATTATTTTTTCAAAAATGGTTTATATACTATATAATAATAATAATAATATATTCCCAGAAAACCATGGCCGCACACGTCCCCCTTTATCTTATTATCTGCTACTATCATTTTCAAGTAAACAATTAATTGTATGCAATATTTATTACGTTTGTTCTCTACATGATGATCAATTTTATCATTTTGATGTTTTTTATTTGATGATATATTGTGAAAATTATATTCAATCACCGTTAATAAGATAATAAGAGTGGTCTACTATATATATGGATTACAAGTTATATATAGGGATTACAAGTGAGATAAACAAGGACCTTATCTTTGAGAATATATTCAAAGATAATAATTAATATAAATACAAGATTGCTACCTATGTATGTATATATTGTATAATATATTATTCTATAATATTCTCTAATACCCCCGGTCAAGCGAAGCTGGGAATGTATATGAACACGAGCTTGGTACGCAACAATCTGAAGCGAGGTTGAGATAGAAACTTCGTAAAGACATCCGCAAAACAAAGCACTTTCGTTATCATACAGCAGGAGAAATAACGGAAATTCGGAATCACGAAATAGGACATTCCAAGGCGCACAAAAAGGGAAAGCAAATGGATCGAAACACCGGAATTCTTTGAAGGACGAACAATGACAAAAAATTAGGCAAGAAACACTTGCAAGTTTAGTGGAAGCAATTGATTCGAGCACAAACCAGAAAGATCGGAGGGGCGAGCAACCAATGATATTGATCATGGGCTCTCTGAATAGAGAGAAAAGTAGAAGAAAAAAGATATAGCGTGAGGCTATAGAGAAAATTTGAGTGTAGGTGAGTGTGACTAACAACATATGAGTGAAAACGGTCATGGAGATAGCATAATCGACCATGAGAGGGAACGAGGAGACTTACTCGCTCGAGAAGGGAAAAAAAAGGGAGGGGGACGAGGAGACTTGCTCGCTCGAGAAGAAGGGGGACGAGGAATACAAGCTCGTCGGGGCGCCTAAAAGCGGCTAAGAGAGGAAACGAGGGAGACCAGCTCGTTCGAGAAGAAGAGGGGGGACGAGGGATACCAACTCGTCAGTAGCGGCTAAAAGCGGCCAAGAGAGGGAACGAGGGAGACCAGTTCGTTCGAGAAGAAGAAGAAGGGGGACGAGGAATACAAGCTCGTCGGTGGCGGCTAAAAGCGACTGGGAGAGAGAACGAGGGAGACCAGCTCGTTCGAGATAAAAAAATAAAAAAACAAGGTGGCGACGAGGGATACCTGCTCATCGAGGACGCCGAAAAAATTGAGAAGGGGGAAGGGGCAAGGCGGCGACGGGGATACCAGCCCGTCGAAGACGCCGAAAAAATAGGGAGGAGGAGAGAAGGGTTTCAGTGTATTAGGCTGATACCATGTGACAACATGTGAGAATACAACTCTAATACCATGTGTGAATTATATTCAATCACCGTTAATGAGATTATAAGAGTGGTCCACTATATATTAGATAAACAAGTAAATAAATATATACAATATCTTTGAGAATATATTCAAAGATAATGATTAACATAAATATAAAAGATTGCTACCTATAATATATTATACTATTCCTATAATATATTATTCTATAATATTCTCTAATAAATACTCGTATTACCTTTAACAAAAATATTTTTAAACAATTTTTTTAAAACATCACAATATTATAGCAAATATCACTGCTCTATTACACTAAAAAATAATTTTATTATTTATAAAGTTAAAAAAAATTTACTACCTTCATTTTATCTTTTATAATATTAATAAACAATTAATTCATTAAAATTTGTGTCCAATAATTTTGTACCATCAAATAAAAAACGGAGTGAGTAATTTTTGGTATCATTTAATTTGTTGGTGTACCGACACAATTTAATATAGACGTAAATGGCCTCTATTAATTTTCAGTAATTAAAAAATAATAAATTGTGTTACTAATACGTGAGTTGAAGTAAAAATAGAGTTGGTCTCATGTGAACAGTGTGCACGTGCACACTAATGCATAGGTCAATCATATATTTATTTATAAAGATAAATAAATATAACTAAGTAATGAATGTTCTAGTGGTTGTAGATACCCTTTATGAGCATGAGTACATTTTTCAGTTAAAATATCTACCACTTTTCAGTAACAATTAAAATTTTGGTGCATTCTAACTCGGCCTTAGGGTGTAGACATGTTCGTCATTTAATTAAAATTTTGGTGTAGTTGAAACACACTAACCACAAACAACAACCACAACTCATCAACCGTACCCCTCAACTCCAACATCATACTCCCTCCGTCCCACAGCTGTTTGCACACTTACCTTATTTGTCCGTCCCATAATTGTTTGCAAACTTTGCACACCTATAAAAGGAAACTATCCCATAAACCCCACCCTCACAATATTCACATATTTACACAAAATGTCATTACTTTTACCCTCTTTCCAATCACCTTTTTACTTTATTCATATAACTTTACAAAATTACCCCTCAACACTCCACTCATGACACTTTTTTCTTAATAAGGGTGCCCACTTTGTGGTGCAAACACTTCCGGGACGGAGGGAGTATATTTCTAAATCTATAACTAATTTATACATATAAATGCACAAACGTATGGTAAATAAATTAATATTGATAGTTTGCTACTACTCTGCTAGTCTGCTACACATCTACACAATACATAAAATATAGTAGAAGAATTCTTATAAATCAACTAAAAAATACTCCCTCTGTCCCACTATTGTTTGCACTCTTTCCTTATTCGTCCGTCCCATAATTGTTTGCACTTCCTAAAAAGGAAACTTTTTCATAAACTTCACCCTCACAAAATTCACATATTTACACAAAATGTCATTACTTTTACACCTATTCCAACCACTTTTTTTACTTTATTCATATAAGTTTACAAAATTACCCCTTAACTGTCCACTCATTACACTTTTTTCTTAATAAGTGTGCCCACAAAGTGGTGCAAACACTTCCGGAACGGAGGGAGTATCAATTTGATTTGATGAAAAACTAATTAGACCTTAAAAAGGCAGCAGTTTCTCAGACCAACTTTTAACTCGAGAATAATCCAGAAGAAAGTCTCAGGGGCAGAGAACGATATGCTCACTTCATCCTTCACCAAAGATGAAGTCAAGAAAGCAATCTGGTCTTATGAAAGCTCTAAGAGTCCGGGACCTGACGGTTTCAACTTTCACTTCATGAAGGAATTTTGGGAGACATTCAAGATAGAAATCATGAGAATGATGAAGGAATTCCACCAAATAGGCAGATTTGTAGGAGGATTCAACCCGTCGTTCATTGCACTAATACCCAAGAAAGAGGAAACAAGAAGCCTAGGTGATTACCGACCAATTTCCTTGATAAACAGCTGCTACAAAATAGTGTCAAAGGTGTTAGAAAACAGGTTGAGCAAGGTGCTGGAGTCTATTATTTCGGAAAATCAAAGTGCATTCATCGGGGGACACTAAATCTTAGACAACATAGTTGTGCTAACTTTTGTGTCGCACCTGTTTCTAACTTATGTTTAATGTTTATATGTCTTATAATATAAATATATAAAAGACATTTTAAAAAATAGCTAGGCCCCAAAAAAATGAAATATTTTTGGACCTGAATCGATGGCCTTCGTTGGCCTCACATTAGGATCGGGCCGGCATATAAATGCACAAACTGTAAGGTAAATAAATTATCTAATTAAATAAAGACTATACTAATAATTATACAAACATATATAGTAATATATTAAACAATATACATATAAAAACATGGTAAATAAACAATATATTTATATGCATGGTAAATAAATTAACTAATTAATTAAACACTAGCTATACATATAGTTAATTAAATACGGAAACATATATAGTAATTTTTATCACAAAATAAAAATATAATTTGAAAATGTTACCAAAATCTTTGATCGTGTATTTATATCTCGTTTAGCGAGATTAAATACCCTCGATAATATTAAACGTGTAGCATGTTTTGCTAGATTATTCATATGTTAAAGAGGTCACGTAAGTTTTTGTCATTACAAAATCTGAAAAATTGACATTTTCTTTCAATACCTTGTTATCAACATTATTCGTCATCGTATTCTTAACATCCACCATTTGACTATTCGCATTGGCTGCACCTACCAAAACATTCCTTTTTGTAATCAAACTCTAATCAACTTAAAAAACAAGATTCTTGCTCATAACCCGCCATTGAAAGCACCTCTCTAAACAAGGCTTTATCTTGCCGCCAAGGGAGGTAAAGGGGTATTAAAATTATGTGTTCAAATTATATTTCGTCTCATTAGAATATTTTTCGAAAGAGCTCATCCCAAACAAATAATTAAATACTATATATATATATATATATATATATATATATATATATATATTGAAAAATAGGGTATCTGGTTTTATTTTATTTCTATTTTACTTAATAATATTTGAATTATATACTGTATATATTAATATATCAAAATGTACGTTTATCTTGTTGAATTAATTAAAATTATTTACGGGCTAGTCTTGTATGAAATATTGCATATATGCATTTCAGTCATTCACACCCATGTTCTTTATAAATACACCCACAAGCTTAATTCACACACACATTTTTATAAATACACCAACAAACTTAATTCACACACACATTTTTTATAAATACACCCACTGACAGCTTAATTTGAATTTTTTAATCCGTTTATTTTACTCGTTTCGGTGATTTTTTTATCTTTTATTTTATTGTCGAACGCGGGATATTAAATGTAGTAATTCAAATTGTAATATGTAGTAATACACATTATTTTATGTAGTAATAACACAAACTATTTATATAATAATACAAATTCTTTTATTTAGTAACACGTTTTTTCTAGTGTTTTTATTGATGTAGTAACTCACATTATAATATGTAGTAACATATATTATCGAATGTAGTAAACACAATAATCATGTTGTAATACAAAATATTTTATTGTAGGATGATGCGAAAAATATTAGATCATTTGATAAAGTTACATATAGTAACAAACGTCTATTCAATGTAGTAATTCAAACCTTAGTATGTAGTAACATATAATTTTTTATATAGTAAAACAAATTATTACATGTAGTAATAATACAATTTTATATAGTAATATTGATTCTTTTATATTTTTATATTTTTTTTATTGATTAAGTAACCCACATTATAATATATAGTAACATATATTATTGCATGTAGTAAGATATATTATTGCACGTAATACAAAATAGCATTGACCCATAATGATTAGTATTAAAGAATATTTAAAGAAATATAAAATATTTAAGGATTAAGGTTATCGTAAATTGCAGTGTCCGACCGCGGCCTGAGGTGATCGAAAACTGCTCGGAGAAGACGACCATGTTCAATTTCTGTCAGTGGGTGTATTTATAAAAAATGTGGGTGTGAATTGAACTGTCAGTGGGTGTATTTATAAAAAATGTGTATGTGAATTAAACTTGTGGATGTATTTATAAAAAAATGTGTGTTAATTAAGTTTGTGGGTGTATTTATAAAGAATATGCGTGTGAATGACTGAAATGCATGAAATATTGCATCTAAGTTTTTGTGATTACTTATTGTCACATCTTTTCAATTTAAAAGATTTTAATATTTTTACACGTAAGATGTCACACCATTCTCACAAGAGGACGTGACATGACAGGAACCCGATTTGCACAAAAAGAAATTGTTAAAAGATGAAGTTTAATTAATTTACCAAAATAAAAAAGTTGAAATTAAATTGCAATTTTCATTTATTTTCAGATACACAACGTAAATAAATCTTTCTTTTCTACCACATATCACATTTTTATGATAATTTACTATTTTTTTTTCAGGGTACAAAGTGAAATTTAAGTATACAAACTTAATAGAGTGCATACCCTTGTGTATAACTCGAATCATGTACTATCTTTCATCGATTCATCTTTCCAAATGTTAAATGCAACAAAATTCAATAATTATATCTACATCTATATAAATTAAATAAAAGTAGAAATGTACGGTATATGAATTTATATAGGTATATGTTATCTGCATTAAATTAATAAAAAGTAGAGATGTGTGATCATGTCTCTTCACAAAATTTCTCAATCACTTTTTTCACTATATATATTTACCATTCATCGAACAATTTATATTATTCATATACTATTAAATTCACATAAGTTTTTACCATTACAAAATTAGAAGAATGATGTCTTCTTTCACTACCTCGTTCTCAACACTATTCATCATCGTACTCCTAACATCGATCGCATCAGCTGCCCCACCCAAAAAAAATATCCCAACCGTAATAACAATCGAACTCATTCAGAAAATTTGCTCTCAAACAAAAAATCCTAATTATTGTTTCGGCAATCTTAACCACTTGAAAGACAAAGCCCTAGCTCCAAATCCTCTTGCCGCCATTGGAAGAAGCACTCTGAACATGGTCGTACAACAAGCTAACAGAACAGGAGACATTATTTGGCGTCATTACACAACCATACCAGCCAGAAATGATAAAAAAGTTGTAAGAATAAAGTTGTATTTATGTTACAAGATATATTCAGTGGATGTTAAAAATCAACTGACGAAAGCCGTTACGTATATGTCTATCGGAAATGCAAATTCCGTTAAAGACTCTGTTTCGAGTGCTGTAAATAAAATTGATGCTTACACTAAAGCAATATTCCTGACAAAACCAACTGAATTTTCGGGTTTGATGGCGAAGGCTGTAAAGTTGTTGCAAGATCTTACGAGTATAGTTATCTCAATTTGTAATAATGTGCCCAAATTAAAATGATCAAAGTATATATGGTCCTATGGAAATTGAATAAAATGCAAAGTGTTTGTTGTGGATTTTTATAGATTAAAATAATGTAATTTTAAATTTATTTACTTTCTTATCTTAATTTGTGTCATGTCAATACGAAAATATATCACAACTCCAACTCTCTTCTCGTCATCTCAAACTCATGGTGCATGATTCATTCTCCTTAATTAGATGCTATCTCGTGCTACCTTGTATATATAGCTTCTTCTAAGTCGGACTTAGAGTAGACATGTTCTCCAATTTATCAAAATCTTTACATTCATTTTCGACTTAATTAAAATTAATCAAGTCAGAACACACAAACTATGTACAACAAACAACAACCATATTAAAAGTAATCAAACCCTAAACAACTTAAAAAACCAGATTCTTGCTCCTAACCCTCTTGCAGCCAATTGATAAAAAACTTTACAAGAATACACCAACTGATAAAAAACTAATATTAGAGAAAGGTTACAAACATGTCTTAAGATACGCATACAGTGGATGTTAAAAGTCAACTCACGAAAGCAGTTACGTTTATGTTTAACGGCAACGCAAAGTCCGTTAAAAGTTCCATTTCGAGTGCTGTGAAAAGGGTTAATTCTTGAATTAAAGAGTTGATGAAACAACCTAGTCAATTCTCAGGATTGGTTTCAGAGGCTGAGAATTTGTTCAAAGATCTTTCTAGTATAGTTTTGGCAATTTGTAATAATGTGCCCAAATTGAAATTAAGAATGGACACTTGATAATGAATAAATTAATAAAATGGAAAATCTTAATTTGTTGAGAATTTATTTTGATGTTTTTGGGATTTGAGTTAATTAGTTTTGTAATGTGAGTCGGATTCGAGTGAGAGGGTGTTTGGCTCAACTTATTTTAAATTGTTTATAAGCTAAATTAGCAAATATTTCATGAAAGATTGAGCTCATTCCAAACAAATAATTAAATACTATATATTGCTGCATCATGCATGAAAAATAGAGTATCTGGTTTTATTTTTTCATTGAAATCTCTAAAAATTAAAGTTTTAATTTCTTGTAATTGATTTATTTATTACATCTTTCGGGACAGAGCCAGAACTTAAGCTTGTGGTGCGAATTAGATTAGATTTTATTTATATTTTACTTAATAATATTTAAATTATAATATATATAACATTAATATATCAAAATGTACGTTTATCTTGTTGAATTAATTAAAATTACTTAGGCAAAAACTTGTGTGAGACCGTTTCACGGATCTTTTTCTGTGAGACGAGTCCTTTTAACCCATATTTCAAAATTTTGGGTAGGATATATAATCCAGATTTTTTTTTTTCAGATTTTGATTTGTAAAAAAAGTGATAATGTTTAAGTAAAAAGTGATAGTAATATTTTTAACAAAAGTGGTTATCACTTTTTACTTAAACACTATCACTTTTTGCTCAAACATTATCACTTTTTATATATGAGGGCCGTCTCATGGATCTCATTCTGTGAGACGGTTTCACCCAAGACTAGCCCAATTACTTATTGTCACATCTTTTCAATTTAAAAGGTTTTAATTTTTATACACATAAGATGTCACACCATTCTGTTAAAGATGAAGTTTAATTAATTTACCAAAATTAAAAGGTTGAAATTAAATTTCAATTTTCATTTATTATCCGATACCCAATTAATTAAATTTCTTTTATTCGTAAATAAATCTTTCTTTCCTACCACAGATCACATTTTTATGATAATTTACTGTTTTTTTCAGGTTACAAAGTAAAATTTAAATATACAAACTTAATAGAGTGCATACCCTGTGTATAACTCAAATCTTGTACATCTTTCATCGATTCATCTTTCCAAATGTTAAATGCAACAAAATTCAATAATGATATCTACATCTACATTAAATTAATAATTGAAAGTAGAGATCGATGTATGGATTTATATACATGATATTTACATCTACATAAATTAAATAAAAAATAGAAATATTGTATATGGATTTATATACAATATATGTTATCTAACATCGGCATTATTAATTAAATAAAAAGTAGAGAGGTGTGAATTCATGTCTCTTCCCCAAAAAAATTCAGTCACTTTTTTTCACTATATATTTCCCGTGTTCCTTACTCAAATTATTCATATACTTTTAAGTTTATAGAAGTTTTTATCATTACAAAATCAGAAGAATGGTGTGTTCTTTCGTTACCTTGTTCTCCACACTATTCATCATCGTACTCCTAACATCAATCGCATCAGCCACACCACCCAAAAAAAATACTCTAACTGTAATAACACAAGAACTCATTCAAAATATTTGCTCTCAAACAAAAAGCCCTAATTACTGTGTTGGCAACCTTTACCACTTGGAAGACAAAGCCCTAGCTCCAAACCCTCTTGCCGCCATTGGAAGCAACACTTTGAACATGGCAATACAACAAGCTAACATAACGGGATATATTATTTGGAGTTATTACACAAACACACCAGACACATATCAGGATAAAAAAGTTTTGAGAGAAAAGTTGCATTTATGTTACAAGATATATTCAGTGGATGTTAAAAATCAACTGACGAAAGCCGTTACGTATATGTCTAGCGGAAATGCAAAATCCGTTAAAAGTTCTGTTTTGAGTGTTGTGAAAAGAGTTGATGTTTGCACTAAAGCATTGACGAAAAAACCTTATGATTTTATCGAGCAGGCTGAAGAGTTGTTGCAAGATCTTACGAATATAGTTGTCACAATTTGTAATAATGTGTCCAAATTGAAATGAAGTATATATGGACACTTGAGAATTAAATTATAAATTGAATAAAATACAAAGTGTTTGCTAAGAATTAAATTTTACAGTATATATTTAAATATTGTAATGTTAAATCTATTTAACTTTTTAAATATTTATCTTGTTGTATCATGTATATTGTGTTGTTATCGACATGATAGCACAATTTAATTTGCGACAGCTTCTTCTAACTCCGGCCTTAGGGTGTAGTCATATATGTTTCTCATTTAATTAAAATTTTGGTGCATCCATTAATTTTCGACTTAAAATTAATTAAGTCGAAACACACTAACCACAAACAACAACGTTAACCCTAACTCATCAACCCCTTAACTCCAACTAGACCTGTCAGAATGGGCTAACGGTGCGGGCCGGTCCAAAACCCACCTCAACCCGTCATTTTGCGGACTTTGGCGGGCCGGTCCACGGCGGGGACGGGTTGAAAAATAGTCAACCCAACCCAACCCATGACGGGTGACGGGCTAGGCCACGGGCTTTTTCATTAAATATTTATTTTTTTACATGTATTATTTTTATATTTTAAACACTATATAAACAATTAATAAAAAATAAAGTTTACATAAACTTAAAATTAAAACAATAATTTCTACTCCCTCCGTCCCATATTAATCTTCATAGGTAGATGGGCACGGAGATTAAGAAAGTGTAATAATGAGTGAAGTTTTGAGGGGTAATTTTGTAAAACTTTATGTATAAAGTAAATAAATGAGTTGACTTTTGTGTATGTGTGAAGATAAAGTAATGGCATTTGTGTAAAATTGGGGTTATTGTGAGGGTGGAGTTTATAAAGGATTTTCCATTTTAAGGGTGTGAAAGTTATTATGGGACGTCCCGAAAAGGAAAGTGTGAAAGTTATTGTGGGACGGAGGGAGTATAAAATAGTCCAAATAAATAAAACATACAAAGTTCATTAACATAAATACAAAGTTATGAAATAGCGTCCAAAGTTTATCAACATAAAACATAAAATATCAAAATAGTAATTTAAGTTCAAATACACAAAAATTTTGTAAATTAAAAACCATCTTCCATATCATCATCAAAATCCCCTTCATTTCCTTCTCGTTCATCCTCACAATTTTCAACAACATTAGAAAAAAATTTCTCCTTCAACAAAGTTGTCTCAGTACGTTCACAATCATCATCTACATATAAAAAAGCCCACAGACCAATCCGCTAAAACCCGCGACCCATACGGTCTAGACCGTGCGGTCCCGCGACCCATACGGTCTAGACCGTGCGGTTCCACTCCTAAACGGATTTTTAAATACTTAGTCCAACCGAATATATTAATAGACGGGGGCGGGCCGGCCCAATGGGCTCAGCCCATTTTGATAGCTCTAACTCCATTATATATTTCTAGAGCTATAATTATAATTTATACATATAAATGCACAAACGTATAGTAAATAAATTATCTAATTAAATAAAGACTATATATACCTATAATTATACAAACATATATAGTAATTAATTAACAATACACATATAAAAACATGGTAAATAAACAATATATTTATATGCATGGTAAATAAATTAACTAATTTAACACTAGCTATACATATAATTAATTAAATACGGAAACATATATAGTAATCTTTGATCACAAAATAAAAAAATCACAGAAAAATAATATAATAAAATACCCTCGATAATATTAAATGTGTGGCATGTTTAGCAAGGGAATTAGCGAGCACTTATTCCTCCCGTTAAATACCTCGTTAATAGTGAGAGTTTTGCTGGCTCTCGGCAAATTCCTCGATATTAGTGAGGGCTTAATTTAGATATGCGCAATCGTAAAAAATCGACGGTTACGGTTTGTCAAATTTGGTAACCGAAACTAAATAGGCAAATCGCCGGTTACGGTTTTTTTTTTTTTCTCCGTTTTCGTTTGTTTTAGCTTTTTTTTAAGAAAATACATTATTATAATTTAATAAAAATTATATAACTTAAATTTATACATAGAAAATAGATTAATTGTGTATTTAAAAAAAATGTAACCGCCATTTTTCGATTATGGTTCGATTTTTACCCGTAACCGGCAGTTTGACCAGGTGACCGTAAAGTGTCTAGCTTAATTCGCCCTCGATAATACCTAAGGATTTCAATTCGTTTCTCTCGGCAGTGCCCTCTGTAATGTTTAATACTCCGTATTTCGATACTGTAATAAAAAATTAATAATTTTGATTAAATAGCAATATACATGAAACAAAAAAAATTTAACTTGTAAACCCTCTCGGTCGACCCAATAATATAAAAAACATTTTCATTTACTTGCATACCAGTTTTTTTTATTCATAAATAAATACTTCCCTAGTCCCATATATATTGTCTATTTTTTTTAGTTGTTCTACTATATATATTATAATATTCTATTTTTTAACAAACGCTTTAACTATTATTTTATTATAATATTCAGGATCCCATATGCAACATTTCTGAAAAGTTTAAATATACAAATTAATTAATATTTATAATAATAGCGCGTACACTATTCATATTTCCAAATTTTAAATGCAACAAAATTCAATTATGATATTTACATCTACATAAAATTAAAAGTAGAAATGTATGAACTTATTGCCCCTATATATCTACATATATCACATTAAATAAAAAGTAGATATGTATGAATTTAATTATGGATCTTTCACCAGATTTTCAGTCACCTAATTTTCCCATTATATATATACACGTCATTCTTTGCTCGATTATTCTTTTACATAAGTTTTTGTTATTACAAAATCTGAAAAATAACATTTTCTTTCGATACCTCGTTCTCAACATTATTCATCATCGTACTCTTAACATCGATCAACGGACCATTCACATTGGGTGCATCTACCAAAAACATTCCAAAAGTAATAACAATTTAACTCATCAAAAAAATTTGCTCTCAAACAAAAAAAAATCATATCTTTGTAATCAAACCCTAAACAATCTAAAAAAACATGATTCTTGATCCTAATTTAAATTATATATTGTCTCACCAAAATATTTTCCGAAAGAGCTCATCCCAAACAAATAATTAATACTATATATTGTTGCATCGTGCATGGAGCGAGGGACAATGATCATGTTATTGAAAAATAGGGTATCTGGTTTTATTTTTTCATTGAAATCTCTAAAAATTAAAGTTTAAAATATTTCTTGTAATTGATTTATTTATTACATCTTCTGGGACAGAGCCAGAACTTAAGATCTTGGTACGAATTAGATTTTATTTTATTTCTATTTTACTTAATAATATTTGAATTATAATAATATATATATATATATATAAAACATTAATATATCAAAATGCACGTTTATCTTGTTGAGTTAATTAAAATTACTTATATATTGTCACATCTTTTCAATTTAAAAGGTTTAAATTTTTTACAAGTAAGATGTCACACCATTCTGTTAAAGATAAAGTTTTATTAATTTACCAATTCAAAATTAAAAGGTTGAGATTAAATTGCAATTTTCATTTCTTTTGATCGTAAATAAATCTTTCTTTCCTACCACAGATTACATTTTTATGATAATTTACTTTTTTTGTTTTCATGGTACAAAGTAAAATTTAAATATACAAACTTAATAGAGTGCATACCCTCGTGTATAACTCAAATCTTGTACTATCTTTCATCAATTCACCTTTCCAAATGTTTTTTTTGTTCGAAACTAATTTCCAAATGTTAAATGCAACAAAATTCAATAATGATATCTACATCTATACATTAAATAATTGTAACTAGAGATCGATGTATGGATTTATATACATGATATTTACATCTACAAAAATTAAATAAAAATATAAATATTGTATATTGGATTTATATATATACAATATATAGTATATGTTATCTACATCTGCATTAAATAAAAATAGAGAGGTGTGAATTCAGGTCTCATCCCCAAAAAATTTCAATCACTTTTTTTCATTATATATTTATGACGTTCCTCGCTCAATTATTCATATATGTTTGAATTTATAGATGTTTTTATAATTACAAAATCAGAAGAATGGCGTGTTCTTTCGCTACCTTGTTCTCCATGCTATTCATCCTCCTACTCCTAACATCTATCACATCGGCTGTCCCACCCAAAAAAAAAATCCCAACTATAATAACATACGAATTTATCCAAAAAATTTGCACTCAGATAAAAAACCCTAGTTATTGTATTGAAAACCTATTTCACTTGGAAGACAAAGCCCTAGTTCCAAACCCTCTTGCTGCCATTGGAAGCGACACTTTGAATGTGGCCGTACAACAAGCTTACGCAACGGGATTTATTATTCGGAGTTATTACACAAACACACCCGACATAGAAGATAATAAAGTTTTAAGAGAAAAGTTGCATTTATGTTACACGATATATTCAGTGGATGTTAAAAATCAACTGACGAAAGCCGTTACGTATATGTCTAGCGGAAATGCAAAATCCGTTAAAAGTTTTGTTTTGAGTGCTGTGAAAAGAGTTGATGCTTGCACTAATGCATTGAAGAAAAAACCTTATGAGTTTTCGGGTTTGGTCAAGCAGGCTGTAGAGTGTATGCAAGATCTTACGGATATAGTTGTCACAATTTGTAATAATGTGCCCAAATTGAAATGAAGTATATATGGACACTTGAGAATTAATTAATAAATTGAATATATAAAATGAAAAGTGTTTGCTGAGAATTAATTTTTATATATTTAAATATTGTAATATTAATTTTTTATTTTTTTTATCTTGTTGTGTCGCGTCGATACGAAAAAATTTGTATGGTTATCAACACGGTAGCACAGTTTAATTTGCCAGTTCTATAATATTCGTTCTCTCCCGACTACCGTCAACTCAAACTCTCCTCAATTAGAGTGTAAACGAGTCGAGCCGAATAGTGCTGAGCTCAAAACTCGACTCGATTGTTATACTCGAAGCTCGATACTCGACTCAGTCGAGCCTAAAATTTTGAAGATCGAGCTCGACTCGATAAGAAACTCGATAAACTCGAGCTCGACTCGACTCGATTACCTATATAATTTTCAAAATTAATTTTAAAACATATTTTTTTCTAAAATAAACTCGAGCTCGACTCGACTCGATTACTCGTATATAAATATAAATATAAATTATATATTAATGGCAAAGTAGTAAATATTGTTTCGAGGCGAGTATTTATGAGCTCGAACTCGAACTCGGTAGCTACTCGAGTAGCTCGAAACTCGACTCGATTAACTTCGAGTCAATTTCAATCTTTTTTCGAGTCGAGCACGAGTAGCTCGCAAGTAGGCTCGACTCACTTATACCCCTACTCATCTGCCCCTTAACTCCAAAAGTGGGTGGCAATGGTTTTTTTTTTTTTAATAGAATAAAAAAAAATTGTAATAATTTTGATTAAATAACAATATACTTGAAACATTTTTTATTTTATTTTTTTACTTGTAAACCTCTCGTTCGACCCAATAATATAGAAAACATGCATTTTCATTTATTATATTACCCATTTTTCATTTTCTTTTGTACCACACTATATATTATACTCATTTTACTTTTTTGACTCACATTATTTTATAATACTCCTTAATTAATATATTTATCCGAAAGTTATTGGTAATAAGTAATAACATAGGGATATTATCATTAATTAATTACATGATCTCATTTCTGGATTTTAAAAAAACACTCGTAAAGTTTAAATATACCTCTACATAAATAAAATAAAAAGTAGGGATGTATGAGAGTTATTGGTATATTGCTCTCTTATCTAGCTACATCTACATTAAATAAAAAGTAGATATGTACGAATTTATGGATATTGCACAAGATTTTCAGTCATTTTTTCCCTTTATATATTCCTTCCTCGATTATTCATATACTAACGAGTTCACATAAGTTTTCGTCATACAAAATCTAGACAAATGACATTTTCTTTCGATATCTCGTTCTCAACATTATTCGTTATTGTACTCTTAACATTTACCAATGGACCATTCACATCGGCTGCACCTGTAAAAAACATTCCGAAAGTAATAACTGTTGAACTCATCAAAAAAATATGCTCTCAAACAAAGAAACCAACTCTTTGTAATCAAACCCTAAGCAATTTGAAAAACAAGATTCTTGGTCCTAACCCTCTTGCAGCCATTGGAAGCACATCTCTCAACAAGGCTTTATCTCAAGTCAACACAACAGGAAACATTATTTTGCAACTTTACAACAACACGCCAATTGATAAAAAAGTAATTAGACAAAGGTTACAAACATGTCTTAAGATACATACGGTGGATGTTAAAAGTCAACTCACGAAAGCCGTTACGTTTATGTCTAATGGTAACGCAAAGTCCGTTAAAAGCTCCATTTCGAGTGCTGTGAAAAGGGTTGATTCTTGTATTAAAGAGTTGATGAAACAACCTAGTCAATTCTCAGGATTGGTCTCGGAAGCTGAAAATTTGTTCAAAGATCTCTCTGGTATAGTTTTGGCAATTTGTAATAATGTGCCCAAATTGAAATGAAGAATGTACACTTGAGAATGAATAAATTAATAAAATGCAAAATCTTAATTTGTTGAGAATTTATTTTGATGTTGTGTTTTTGGGATTTGAGTTAATTAGTTTTGTAATGTGAGTCGGATCGAGTGATATACATCGGATATATATACAATAATTGAAAGAATTTAAACAAATTTAATTGCTAAGGTGTAAATTTCGGACACAATATGATAGGAATTCGATCGTCACGAAAATTAGCGAAAAAAAATTATTTATGTCCGTAACTTTTACTCTCTCTATTTTACAATTATTTGTGTTTCATAATTTTGTATATTGATTAATTTATTAAACTAAAATTTAGAGAATGAAATTAGATCTCATTTATTAATTAAGGACAAATATGTCAAAACATATCATTCTTAATTTTAAAAAAAAAAATTGTATTTATATTACACAGTTACGCTACACTATGTAAATTTAAGTGTAGAAGTATCGTTGGGCCACAACCTAATCTTTGTAGTATTGTTGTTCTCACTAGTAAATAAGCTATTATTGGACTCGAGTGCACAACATGCACTCGAGTCCATACCCACCCATACAATATTGACCAATTAAGGAAATGTTGATTTATTAAGTCAATGAGCTAGAAATATTAACTTATTAAGTCAATTGACTAAAATATATGTTATTGGGCACCATTATTTCATTTGAGTTAATTCTTAATCTATTTGTCAATTCCTAATTTTGATCAGAATATTTGACCCAGTTCTGTGAATTTTTTTATTTTAAATTTTATTGTAAAATGCGGGTTTTATTTTTATCTTTTCAAATTCTTTTCTTTCAGTTTAGTAACATTTGTTTTCTAATGTTTTTGTTGATGTATTAAATCACATTATAATATGTAGTAACATATATTATTGCATTTAGTAATACACAATAACCATAATACCGATTCTTTTATTACAGGACAATGCAAAGATATTAGATCATTTGATAAAGTTACATATAGTAACAAAACACTTTTCAATGTAGTAATTCGAACTGTAGTAACATATTTTTTTTTGTAGTTAAACACATTATTACATGTAGTAATAACACAAACTATTTTATATAGTAATACAAATTCTTTTATATATAGTAAAATATTATTTTTCATAGTGTTTGTGTTGATGTAGTAATTTACATTATAATAGGTAGTATTAAATATGCACGTAGCAATTTAAGTCATATTAAATATTTTGATTATTTAATTTATTTTTTAAATGAATAAAAAAGATTGATTTTTTTTTTATCAAAAAATTAAAGTATATTAAAATATATAGAGAGATTAAATTAAAGCAAAATGTCACAGTAAAATCACCCCAATTTTAAATTCAGAGGACGAGGGCAGGTAGTGGAAGCCGTAGGGGAAGGAGGGACCGTGACAACGGTCATGGACATAGGATATAAATCATAATAGTATTTTTTTTTTAAGGGAATCAACTATTTAATTGTTATGATGTTTTATTATAAGTATATATATATTTTTTTAATTGTTATGATGTTGTATTATAAGTATATATATTTTTATTTTTATTTTATGTCATCGTATTCGATTCAAAAATCGATTAATTCGAAGAGACTAATTTCATCATCCACTTGCGGGCTATATGTAGATATGATCCCATAAAATTATGATTAAATATTGTTATGTATACGTATAACGCAAATGTCAAGCTAATTCTCAAATAATGTTTATTATCATTTATGAAATTTTGACAAAGTGGGATAGCTCAAGTGGTTAGAGCACCACTACCTAGGCCAACAGGTCCTGGGTTCGAAACAGGTCCTGGGTTCGAGTCATGGGGAGGGGAAAAAAGGGATGGTGTATTTAACTTGTAATCAAAAAAAAAATCATTTATGAAATTTTAAATTTGAGTTTTTTACCAATACTCTTCATATTTATATAAATCACTTCATATTAAAGGGATGGTGGAGATTTGAGAATATTTTTAATTCACATAGAGTTTTCTCTAAATTAAAATTCTCAACAATACTTTATATATTTCTCAACAACAAATTCTCAACCATTCTCTATATATTTTATGAAATTTTTCAAATTATTCACAATTTCCCTGTATATCTTATAAATATTTATAAATTATTCTAAAATATGCTAGCCCTCTAATATTGATGTAACTTATTTTCTCTTCGATCACTCAGAACAAAAATAATTTAGCAATTTTTTTCTCTTTTTTTATCAAATTTTTTATTTTATTAAAATTGCACGGATATAGTTGAAATAATTTTATTTTTGAAATTGATTACAAATTTTATTATTATGTAAAAAAAATGATTTATATTTTGTAAAATCATCTTGCGTAAATACAATTTTTAAATAAATCATCCCGTATAAAACGCGGGCATAAGGTTAAGGTAAGTTAAAGATGTGTTTTATAGGTCCTCACAAAATTAGCAGTGTTTTTTTTTTTTTATTATTATTATTATATATTTATTTATTTATTTTGAGGATGGCTAAACTATATTGTTACCTTCTACAAAATAAAAGATTGTCACACCTTAATTAAACTAACCGATTTTTTACAATTCATTGCATCGTACAGCTTGTAGTAGGCACACAACTCTATCAATTTATGTGTTCTACATTTTAATTTTTTAACATGTATTATTTTCACTATTATAAAACATGTTAATTATTTATTGTCATATGTTAATAAATTAGTTAGTAAATGTACATAAAGTGTAATACTATAGAGACAGCCACGCTGGGCCTAATATAGTACTCTCTCCATCCTAATTTAACTTTCATACTTACGGTTCATTCTTTTTTTTTAAATATTATAATAAATATAATTTTGAGATATAATTTTATAAAAAATAAATAAGTGAGTTGACTTGTGTGTATGTATGTACCATAAAAATAATAACATTAAATATAATATTTTAGATATTGTATGGGTAGAGTTTAGGTATTAAAGTTAAGATGGGATGGAGGGATCGATACATAATTGTATAGCTAATATTTAAAAATATATATGAATTGCTAAATAATTATTAAAAAAAAACATAATTTTATTTCTGTTTGTGTATGACACGTCACTCGACTGGTCTCTTCCCCTATTTCTGACGGTGATGTCTTTTAATTTAATTCATTATTTTTTAAAAATGGTTTATATATATATAAAATATATGTAGTAAATAATATATTGCCAGAAAACCATGGCCGCAGACGTCCCCCTTTATCTTATTATCTGCTACTATCATTTTCAAGTAAACAATTAATTGTCTGCAATATTTATTTATTTTTATCATTTAATTTTTTGGTGTACCGACACAATTTAATATAGACGTCTCTATTAATTAAAAAAATAATAAATTGTGTTACTAATACGTGAGTTGAAGTAACAAATATTCTTTTGGTCAACCCCTACAACAATTATTCAGACTCACTTTATGGTATACTCCGTATTTTTCAAACATGGAATTTTTGGCAGCAAAAGACATCAAAAATAATAATTAAAAAAAATAACTTTGCGAATTGATTTCAATTTTTGGTGTAATTAAGGAAAATAAGAATAGAATAATCAAAGCAGAGACCAAAACGTGCAAATGTAAAGCACACATATATTTACTCTTGCATAAGGGCGTAAATAGAACTCCAAACTCAACTTGATTGTTATATTTGAAGTTTAAAACTCGACTCGACTCAGTCGAGTCTAAAATTTTAAAGATCGAGATCGACTCGATTACTTATATATAAATATAAATTATATATTAATGGTAAAATAGTAAATATTGTTCAAGTTCAATTAAATTTACGAGCCTTTCGAATCGAGTATTTATGAACTCGAACTCGATAAACTCAACTCGATTAACTTCGATTCGATTAAAAAAAAAATTAGTCGAGCACGAGTAGCCCGCGAGTTGGCTCGACTAACCTACATCCCTAATGACCCCTAATAAGAGAAGATTGAAGTAATTGAGAATTTCATATACAAGAGAAATTTATTTTATTTTAAAAAAAAAAAAACTGCATAGCTTTAACAAAGCTCTATTTAAAAAATTAGATTGAACTGGGCAATTCGTCCGATCCAAAATACCTAGTTATTATTGATTTTGAGTTGGTATATATTAATATTATTATTATATAGTAAATTAATTAATATTTTTATTTTGTCACACATATGTCACAATCTTGACCAATACAAACAGAAACTACAAATTAAATTATTCATAATATAAGAACGCCCAAAAAGCCTAGTCCACACGAAATCAAACAATATCCGACATGGCACTCGTACGTTGAGTGTATTTCGTACGTAAATAAATTATTAAAAGATATTAGTCATAATATAAGGGTTTAAGAGTAGTTGAATAATAATACTAGTAGGGGAATTTTAGTCCTATTTTTACTTTCCAATAGTCGTCCTTTCTTGGAACTTTCATAGAAATTCATCAGTCAAGATTTTTCTAAAATTTCCACAACCTTTTTTCCATTTTTTTGTTTCTGGTGGTGGTTTACTTTGATTTTTCTAGTTTACTTTGAATTTCAATTTTTCCATTTCGTTTCACTCAGAAGTTTGATTATCCAAAAAAAAAAAAATCACTCTCTTTTACGAAAATAAAAAATTGAACCCCATATTTCATAAGTAGGTCTTTTGTAAATCGAATTCACATGACTATTTTTTTTTTTATAAGTATCATTGTTTATTATACGTGTTATTACTATTTAGATACAAAGATGTTACTTTTTACTAAAAAAATGGTTGGTTTGCTATGGACTCGAGTGCATGTTGTGCACCCTAGTCAATGTTGTACTTTTCAGTTTTACTGACTTACACTTTTTGGTAAATGGTGTTGCACTTTTCAATTTAATAACTTACACTTTTCTTTAGACTAGAGTGCACAACATGCACTCGAATGCACACTAGACTTTACCAAAAAAAAAATTGTGTATTGTTCATCTCAAAATTACTCGTAGAAACATTTTGTATGCTAAACAATGAATTCGTAACTCGTGTTTCGGCTTACTTGACGGTTTTATTATGGGACCAGGTTATATAATTATATATATATATATATATATATATATATCCACTTGTTGTGTACGTATAGAGTAGTAGGTGGTTATGTACTTAACTCCATTTATTACAATCTTGTGCTTATCAAACAGTCAACACACACAAAGAAAACTTCTAAAGATTAAATCTTGCTTCATATTCTCAAAGGTAAACCAAATTCATGTTTCAATTCTTGTTATTTTAGTCCATTTAATTCATGTTGTTTTTCTTGCTACTTTTATGTTCTTGGTTTTGTTTAAAGACTTATTCAATATATCATGAGGGAATTATGTACAAAATTGTCTAAATTTCAAACAATTTCTAAGAGGTCAGTCGATAATATATTGCCAATCTTGTTTAGAAGAATCTGACCAAGATTTTTACTCTTCAGGGAAAAAATAATAATTAAATGGGATTGTCGTTTTCATCAATTGTAAAAAAATGGAATGCAACATTGAGGTGTAAGATTTTCGATGTGACAGATGAATTAGAGACTGTGATTGCAAGATCAATAAGTTTTGGAAGCAAAGATTATGATGAATTGGATGAAATTAGGCCAAATTCTGAAAAAAAGAAGCTTGAAAAACATGTTCCTTTGAAAGAATTGGTTGTTGGGATGGATAATGTGAATTCTCTTGATGGGAGAATTCGTCGATTAGTTATCGAGTCGAAAGTCGAGGATTTGTTGGTTTTTTGTTCTCCGAGGCCTGTTAGTGAGCTTGATGATGCAGCAACTAAGGTGCAGAAAGTGTACAAGAGTTATAGGACTAGAAGGAATCTTGCTGATTGTGCTGTTGTGGTTGAGGAACTCTGGTACGTTGTCGTGTTTCACTGTCTGATTTATTTATTTATTGGTTGTTTGATATGGTAATGGATTTTTTTTCTTTGTTCTAGGTGGAAAGCATTGGATTCGGTAGCTTTGGATCGAAGCTCGATTTCGTTTTTCAACGTAAACGAGCATGAGAGCGCTGCGTCGCGGTGGGACCGTGCGAGAACCCGGGCTGCTAAGGTATGGAAAGTAGGCTTAATGAGGATTGATGTTGTTGTTATAGTCCTGTTTCAGTCCTGTTGACTTTCAATAATTGAAATTAGTCGTGTAATTTTCAATTTTTCAACATTTTAGTCTGATAACCAACTGTATGATGTGAAAGTTAGCAATTGGAAGTTACTAGGTTGTTTTCAATTCTTGAAAGTCGACAAGACTACAACCAAAATAATGGATGGCTAAAACTACTGAGTCGAGATTAACGTTGTTGTGTTGTCGTAGGTAGGCAAAGGGTTGCTTAAGGATGATAAGGCTCAGAAACTAGCTCTGCATCATTGGCTTGAAGCTGTAATTAACCTCTCTTTTGATGCTTATTTTGATGAGTGTTTAACGAGACGAAAAATCTGATCGTTGCGTTTATTGTTGTAATAGATTGATCCTCGTCATCGTTATGGACGTAACTTACACTTTTACTACGATGTATGGTTTGCAAGAAAAAGTTACCAGCCTTTCTTCTATTGGTAAGAACATATATGCAATTTGATTCATATTTAGAAAGGGCCTATGCTTAATCTTATGTTTCGTGTCATTCTCTCTCTGTTTAAGGTTGGACATTGGTGAGGGTAAGGAAGTAAATCTCGCGAGCTGCCCAAGAGTCGACTTGCAAAAGCAATGCATTCGATATCTTGGACCCGTAAGTCTTGTTCATCTTAGGAATTTTCCTCAACTTTGGACGAATTAGTATCCAATCGAGTGTTTTTGTTAATGTAGAAAGAGAGGGAATCGTATGAAGTGGTTGTGGAGGAGAAGAAGTTAACGTATAAGCAAAGTGGGATTTTATTGAACACAAATGAGGAATCGAAGTGGATCTTTGTGCTTAGCACGTCGAGGTGTTTGTACGTGGGGGAGAAGAAGAAGGGCGTTTTTCAACATTCGAGTTTTTTGTCAGGTGGAGCTACAACCGCAGCTGGTAGACTTGTTGCTCGTGGTGGCGTTCTTGAGGTACCTCGTTTTTTCTTCAAAATGCACATTCGTTTACTTTGAACAACGCAAATTTACGCGTTTTTTGGCAGGCGATTTGGCCTTATAGTGGTCATTATCTTCCCACGGAAGACAATTTTAAGGAGTTCATCAATTTTCTTGATGAAAACCATGTAGATATGACTAATGTCAAGGTAATTAATTAGTATGTTATCAAATTTTATTGATTTTTGACAATTTTGTGCAATAAAAACTTATAAGTGTATGTATTTTGATAATTTAATGTAGAGATGTTCGATAGATGATGACACCTCGGAAGTTAGAGCTTCGAACGAGGGCCCAACGAGCACAACAGTATATGATGTCGCGCCCAAGGGGCCCGTTAACCATGAAGGTAGAAAGGCAATTGATACAAGTAACATAAACGCGGCCCGTCTTGACTTGACCAAGACTTTGTCGTGCAAGTGGTCTAGTGGGGTCGGCCCGAGGATCGGGTGTGTGAGGGATTATCCTTTGGATCTTCAATCTCAAGCACTTGAGAAAGTTAATTTATCCCCTTCACTCAACACTTCACCTTGTTATTCCAAGGGCGATTCACCGATCCCTTCGCCAAGGCCCGGCCCGAGGGTTCGATTGTCGCCTAGGCTCTCGTTTATGGGGATTCCGAGCCCTACGCGCCCGTCTCCTTCGACTCCGATCGTACTCTATTAGAAGTGGTCCATAAGACAGGATCAAAATGTAGTATGATATCTTGGAGCATAATGTTAGCTAATAATGTAGCTATGCATTTTCCATTGTTTGATTGATTATTGAATAAAATACCACTAAAACTTATATTTTCTTATAACTATTTATGAATCTCATCTTGCTTAAGTGATTTTTCCAAAAGCATGTATTCTTAAATTCTATAATTTTGAATTTTTTTTTTTTTTTTTAAATCCAATTTGTTATCCACTCAAAATGTAAATTGCAATAAATTGTAATTAAAAATGAGATTTTTTTTTATTAAATTTAAAAGTTTTAAGATTAGATTGTCATTTGAAAAAAAAAGTTGGTGATTTTATCTTTATCTGAATTAAATTGGGTGTTGGTTTTTTAAAATGGTAATTTAAATACAACAAAATTCAATAATGATATCTACGTCTATGAACTTATTGCTTTTATATCTACATCTATATGCATTAAATAAAAGTATAGATGTATAAATGTATCTACATCTATATACATTAAATAAAAAGTAGAAATGTATGAATTTAGATCTCTTTCACAAGATTTTTTTTTCACTATATATTTACCATTCCTCGCTCGATCATTCATATACTAACTATCGAGTTCACATAAGTATTTGTCACTACAAAATCAAAAGAATGTCGCCTTCTTTCGCTACCTCGTTCTCAACATTGTTCATCATCGTACTTCTAACATCAACCAACGGGCCGTTCGCATCGGCCGCACCACCCAAAAAAAATATTCCAACTGTAATAACAGCTGAACTCATTCAAAAAATTTGCTCTAAAACAAAAAATCGTAATTATTGTTTGAACAACCTTAACCGCTTGAAAGACAAAACCCTAGCTCCAAACCCTCTTGCAGCCCTTGGAAGCAGCACTCTAAACATGGTTATACAACAAGCTAGCAAAACAAGAGACATTATTTTGCGTCATTTTACAAGCATACCAGCCATAAATGATAAAAATTTTATAAAACAAAAGTTACAGTTATGTTACACGATATATTTAGTGGATGTTAGAAATCAACTAGCGAACGCCGTTGCGAATATGTCTAACGGAAATGCAAAGTCTGTTAAAAACTCTGTTTCGAGTGCTGTGAAAAGAGCTAATGCTTGCACTAAAGTATTGATAAAAAAACCTAGTAAATTCTCAGATTTGATCGTGGATGCTGAAAAGGTGTTGCAAGATCTTACGAGTATAGTTGTCTCAATATGTAATAACGTGCCCAAATTGAAATGAAGTTTGGACACTTGAGAATTACTGAATAAAATGCAATATATTTATTGGGAATTTATTTATTTTTTTATATTTTTGTGTCACGTCGATATGAAAATATCGTGTTGTTATCGTGTCATGTCGACACGAAGTACGATACGATAGTCGTATTTAATTTGTTAGGCCTATATATAAACATCACACTTTTTCTTAGTATTGAAACCAGCTAGATTAGAGTGAAAACTAGTTTAGGAAGTACAAAATACTAATATTGATTCGATGGAATCTGATTGATGCAGGCATTATATTGTTGTTAATAGTGTGCATTGACTGGTGTTACATTCGAAAGTATGTTGTCATAGGTTGTTGAATGCCTGCCATTCATGGTAATAAAATCTATGCCACAAAACAAGTGTTTTCTCTGTATATTTTTATATTCAATGAATTTTTTGGGCTCTTCATAGTTCATAAATGCAATACCCCAGCCCAAGAAAAAATTACTTAATATTTTTCTTCTTTTTTTTTTATATAATAAATTTCATTTTTCTTTATTTTTAGAACTTTCTTTCTTATCGTATTCACAAAATTCGGAGGTTCGATCTAACATCGAGAGCCTTCAAATGAACGAGAGACCTTAGTAAAAGTATGTGTCAAATCATTGACACTTTGACGAACCAAACTCAACGTGAAACTAGCGTTCTCCATCAACAATACCCTCCCCTACTGTATGAAATCGCGTACCCAGTAAATGCGAATGTATCTTTTTATCTCTGTATTATGAGCTAGGTACCTGTAATCTGCTTTTCTTTTATACTTCATTTGTCCCGTAATTACTTGCACACTCTTAATATGGAAATACCCGCAAAATTAATACTCTTCCAATATCATTTTATTTTTAAAATTGTCACTCATTCTTTACCTATATTTTATTTTATACATCACATTTATTTTACATTATCCACCATTAAATCCCATTTTCTTAAAAAGTGTATCAGTCAAACCGTGCAAGTCATCCCGAAACGGATGGAGTATCTAATAAGAAATGTTTTTGCCTCAATAAAAAAACACATACAAAATGTTTGATTGGTAAAATAAACAAATAAATAAGCAAAGGGCATAGTGAGAATATTATACTAGGACTTATTTAAAGTTGTATTTCAATATATTGACAAAGTTGGTACTAATATATTTAATTTGTATAGATTAGGGTTGATTTCACAATTGTTATTGTTATTTTAATAGCAAGTCATGGTATTGACCAAATTGGGAACCCAGTTCTGACACTCCAATCAGTTAAAAGAAGAAAAAGTTTGGTTTAAATAAATGAAATAAAATAAAATAAAATAAATGGTAAAAAGACAAAGTGACAGGTAGTTCTCAAGTTCAATTCAGCCTCGGTGTTATTGCATGTGTTTATTAAATACTAAAGAATTTAAATTACAGAAATTTTATTTTATTTTATTTGGCATTGGCAGGAGAAGAATCCAATGAATACTAACTGTGTATCTGGTTGGATATAATTATAGCTAGTTTTATACTAGTTCGATTCTTTTGTTTGAATGGTGTTCTATTTTACTGTATCTTTAACCCAAGTCGTTTCAAACCTTTTAATTTCATTCCGTTCTATACATATTCTTCCTTCTATTATGACTTTTAATTTTAAAATTTATTTCAAAATATTTGTTGTTTTTAACTATTTTTCCACCTTTCATTCTAAATTATATATCTTTTATTACTATACTTTTACATTTTTTAATTTTAATTGAACTTATATTATTTGTATTCCCTTTCCTCTATCTCTTTCACGATAACTTGGATAAAATTGACCTTTTACTTTTTTTTATTATTAATTGAAGGAAAATTTTGAACAAATAAATTTGTCCCTATAATTTTTTTTAAAATAAATAAATCAGATTTAATAAAACGGAGAAAGTAATTGAAATAATTTTGTTTTATTAATTAATATAGATGGAATTGTTTTTAGCGGGATTTGAATCCAATGTCATGTGGACGTGAACATGGGGATCTGATACTATAAAAGAATTTTATGTAATTTAAAAGTATGAACGTTTAGAGATGTGTAAAATCAATTCATTTATATTAATAAATTAAATTATTTCAATTTATTGAAATTGTTGATAAAAAAAATGGAAAGGAGAAATTAAGAAACAAAGGGGACCTCTATAAAAGAAACATCAAGATAGACAGTTGATTGATTTGGTCTGTTCAACATTTAAAAAGGAGGTCCCCAAATTTTGATAGTGAAATTTCCATAATTTTCATTTTCCCATATCCATTTTTCCAAGGGTCTTTCTGCAAAAATGAAAAGTCAAGTCTATATGCTTTTCATGAGTTGTCAATTTTGCAGACAAAGTCCTCAGAAACTCACTAATTGCATAATTTAGAGCTTGTTAATTACATAACTATCATATATGCATTTATAAAAATAAAAAAAAAAGTTGAAAGTTTTGTCATTCATATGGTTAAAAACAATTTTCAAATGTTGTCATTAAGAAATTAAAAAATGAGCACATGCTGACATGCATGCATAGTCTGATGATTTTTCTTTTTTGTACTTGAATAAAGTTTTAAGTTCAAATAATTCACATGTAATTCCAAAAAAAATGAAATGATTGTGGTAAACTTAAGGTAACTTTGTACCTTTTTTAGGGCTATTTGGCATAGTTTTCCTTTTATTTTCACTTTTTAATAATATAAGGAAAAGTACATGGAAAATTAATGTTTTTATTTTTTTTATAGATAAAGGCAGGGATAAACTTTGGATGAAGAAATAATCAATAAGATTTAATCGAAAAAATGACACCTTTTAAACTTAAAAATAAAATAAAAAGAACACGTATTTGATTCATTGGTATATGTACAACATCAATTACTACCTTCATCCTACAAAATTAGACATATTTTATATTTTTTTTGTTCTCATAAATATAGACAAGTTACTAAATTTTAATTTTTCATTTCTACCTTTACTCTATTTAATTTCGTTCATTTTATTATACAAACGTTTCTTTTTGTAGAGTTCAATTTTATTATTCATATTTTCCCAACCAAACCATTACTTATTTACTTAAATTAAATTTTATATATAATTATTTTTTCGTTTCTATCTTTGTTCCTATTTAATACTCATTAAGTTTAATTTCATTATGCACATTTTCTTTTTTTAATTTATTATCATTTCATTTTACCTCCATCCCTTAACGATCGTGTATTTACTCGAATTGACATTCATTTTATTCGTAAATTAACTATTGGATACCTTCGTTATACCTTCAATCTACCTAGTTATACTCCCTCTGTCCCATATTACCTTTCACATTTCATTTTTTTAATGTCCCACAATACCTTTCATACTCTTAAAATGAAAATCCTTTTATAAACTTCCACTTTTAACATATTTATAAATTTACATAAAATGTCATTATTTTTTGTCACACATACACACAAGTGAAATGTTTACAAAATTACCCCTCAAAACACTACTAATTATTACACTTTTTTAAAAAGTGTGTTCACTTATCTATGAAAGAAATGTATTTTGTTGGCCGGTAGAGTATCATTATTTCTTTCTTTTAAATCAGTGTCTAGGTAATACGGAGTAATATTTAAAATGAAACAAAACATGAATTGTAATTAAAAATCCCAAATGGTCCCTAAATAGCAAGGGATCCAAAGCAAAATGTGTGTGTTTTTAAATTTGTATATCAAAAGACAAGATAGATCTTCACTTTGCACTGAACTTTATGGATTTGTTTGTTTTTATTTGTACCTTTTCATAAACGGGTCGTGCCTTTTTAGGATCCATGTCCGGACTGCCATTATTGTAATTTTCCTCAAAAGACGTGGGCATTTCTCTCACCCTACTGAGCGGGAATGACCCCACCCCCTTCCTTTTTTTGAATTTCAAATATTCAACGGCTCCCCTCACACAACAAACAAAACCAAAAAAATTTAAATAAATAATTATTATTATTTAAAAAAAAAAACTGCAGATAGATTCAACCACTAACCACGTACTTAGGCCACAACCCCCACTAAATTAATCCATTTTTATTATTATTATTATCAATAAAAAAGTGTTTTTTGTATATGCTCTAGATTTTACAATAATGTGAAATAAAGTTAGTTCCTTTATGGTTCAAGAATCTAGCTTAGTATTATTGCATAAGTGATTAATTATGGACTATGAATGTACAATCATGCAAACTAATTATGTGTGTAGCTCTAAATAATGGAGTAATTATCATTTCAAATCTCTCTTTTTTTTCCTAATTATCCAATCAGACCTTAGGTTGGTAGGTGTATGATAGATGTTTAATCAGATTTAAAACATTTCAAATCTCTTTTTTTTTCTCTAATTATGCAATTAGACCCCGTTTGGTTGGTAGAAACATCATAGATGTTTAATCAGATTTAAAATAAATTTGTGCACGATCATTTACGATTCAGATTGAATCAGTTAAGATATGTCTAATCTTAAGAAATGAAATATATACATTCATAATGTTTTGAAGGACACCTACCTACCCATAATTGATTAATTGTTCCATATTAAATTTTTATTCTTTCAAGCAAAAAACAGTCATTTTTACACCTCTTAAAACCTCTGCTCCCGTTGCTTCACGTCTCACCTAGTCATTTAATACACAAAACACACTCTGTTCCCTTCTAATTTCTCTCCCTTTTTTCTTGGCTGCCATTCTTCTCTCTCTCTCTCCTCTGTTTCAAAGTTTGTATCTTGAAGTGAGATTTGTTTCCAAAAGGGCTTTTTCTGTAATGGGGGGTTCTGGAAAATGGGTTAAAGCATTGATAGGACTCAAGAAATCTGATAAAGATGACAATGTAAGCTTCAAAACTTTTATTTTTGTTGTTTTGTTGTTCATGAATCTGATAAAAATCTAATCTTTCTACTAATTGTAACATGTTTTGTGTAGAATCTCTTAGTGGAATCTTTTTCCTTTTTTTTGAACTTTTTGTTGTTTTTTAAAGGAAAGGGTTGTTGGAAAAGGCAAGAAATGGAAAATTTGGAGGAGTTCATCTGGAGAAATTGGTGGGCCCTCATGGAAAAATGTAAAAAAAAATGGGGTTTTATCAGATTTATCTTCTGATTCATCATCTGTAACAAATGATGTTTTTACTGCTGCTGTTGCAACTGTTGTAAGAGCCCCTCCTAAGGATTTCAAAGCTGTGAGGCAAGAATGGGCTGCCATTAGAATTCAAACTGCATTCAGAGGATTCTTGGTGAGTTTTTCTTAATTGGGATGTAATAATCTTGAGGGCATTGAACATGTTTACTATTAGAATTCAAACTGCATTCAGATGATTCTTGGTGAGTTTTTTCTTGAATGGGATGTATTAATCTTGAGGGCATTGAACATGTTTACTATTAGAATTCAAACTATTGCATTCAGAGGATTCTTGGTGAGTTTTTTCTTAAATGGGATGTTATAATCTTGAGGGCATTGGACATGTTTACTAGATTTCACTTTGAAGGAAAACTGATTGTTTAAGTAAAAAATGGACAAGGGAGTAATAATCTTAAGGGCATTGGGCATGTTTTGCTAGATTTCATTTTGAGTTATTTGATTTGTGTAATGAATTAGGCAAGAAGGGCTTTAAGGGCTTTGAGGGGATTGGTGAGACTTCAGGCGATAGTCCGAGGGCGACAGGTTCGAAAACAAGCTGCTGTTACTCTGAGGTGTATGCAGGCTCTTGTTCGTGTCCAAGCTCGTGTAAGGGCTCGTCGAGTGCGTATGTCGGAAGAGGGACAAGCGGTGCAGAAGATGCTCGACGAACGCCAGCTTAAGAATGAAGTGTTGAAACAAGCTGAGGTAGTGTTTCATTCATTGTTGGCATGTTGTTGATTTAGTTGTGAATGAATTTGAGTTAAGAGTGTATTGAATGTGTTGTTTTAGGAGGGGTGGTGTGATAGTAGGGGTACTCTTGAAGAGGTTAAGGCAAAGATACAATTGAGGCAAGAGGGAGCTGTGAAGAGAGAAAGAGCACTTGCTTATGCTATTTCTCAAAAGGTATGTGATCGAGAACGCGAAGTATTATACGAACATGGTTTATGATAGTCGTAACCAATTGTTGGTTTCTTTTGGCAGTGGAAGGCGGATTCTTGTAGTCGAGTTTCTATACCATCGTCGTCGTCGTTGAAGAGTCGTGAGCTTGATAAGAACAGCTGTGGGTGGAGCTGGTTAGAGCGGTGGATGGTGGCGAAGCCGTGGGAGAATAGATTGATGGAGAAAGTGAGCAACGACGAACATCATGCTTTGGAGACGACTCCGCTTATAAAGGACTGTAATAAGGGGAGTCATCATACTCATACAAGGTTTTCTGAAGTGAAAGTGAAGAAGAACAATGTTACTAAGAGGATATCAGCAAGGCCTCCGTTAGCTACGCAGTCGTCTTCCAGCCCGAGTTCTGATTTTAGGTACGACGAGAGTTCTGGTTCATCCTCAATTTTCACGACCACAACTCCTCCCGTTTCAGACAGAACAGAAGAGAGCAATACCAGCAGACAACCTCACTATATGAGCCTCACAGAAGCTACCAAGGCCAAGCAGAGGAAACATAGGCAACAACAATCCATGGACGAGTTTCAGTTTCTTAAGAAGATGACAGCCTTCACTACGTTTGATTCGAAGAGCACTGCTGGTTCCGATTCTTGTACACCCCCCGTTTCGTCTAAATTATCCAGGAAGTTTTGATTGAGGTTGAGGACACAACAGCTTGTTGTTTTAATGTTAAAACTGTTAGGAAATCGCGTGATTATTTCTGATTTAAGTTCTGCATTTTGTAAATTTGCAAATTTGATTCATCTAGTGTTTTCCATAATGCATTAAAACTACAATTATTCGAGTCGATACATGAGTCGTCTCAGTTGGTTTTTCTCGACTTTCATACACGTTTAATGGCTTGAACCTTTACACCATGTCTGAAATTAAGTACAATGCCAAAGTCGAACTCCAGAGGACTCTCCATCTTTGGGGAATGTCGGAATACATACTTCCTGTACAGATGAATCATCGAGAGCTTGATTTCTTGCAACGAGAATTTCTGCCCGATGCAAGCACGAGGCCCTATGCCAAAGGGAATGTAGGCGTAAGGATGCCTTCGTTTCTCTTCTTCGCCATTCAGATCAAATCTCTCTGGTTTGAACTTCTCCGGTTCAGGGAAGTACTTCGGATCTTTCGCAAGAACTCCCGGAGCCAACCACACCCATGTGCCCTGATAATCCAATCCAAACCAATGTTTTTTTAGTAATGAATTATATATGACTTTTCTTTATTTCATAATTATAAGAAATATCCATCATACCTTTGGTATAACATAACCTCCAATATTAACTTCAGCTGATGCTTCTCTAGCAACTAAGGGAGACACTACATAGAACCTCATTGTTTCCTTGATCACCTGTATTTAAAAATCGAGAAATATGATCAGAATTCGACACTTGTTTAAAGCTAGCTATATTTGGCGTAAAGATCGTTGTACCTGATCAAGATATGGAAACTTGTGCTGAAGGTCATAGGCCGATGGCATCTGATCGTGAGGACCAAAAGCATCAATCTCCTCAATCACCCGTTTCTCCACGTCTGAACGAGAAGCAACGAGATAAACGATGGTAGATAATGTAAACGACGTGGTTGCTGATCCAGCCAATAAGTGCTCATAAGTTGCTGCACTAATATAATCGAATGTGAAGACATTCTTTGCAGCAGTCTCCGACTCTCTTGCTTTAAGCACAAGGGACAGAAAATCCTTTGAGCTGAGGTTCTTGTCTTTCATCCGGTTCTGAACAATCTCATCTAATCGGCTACTCAAGTTTTTGTTTGTTCGGTCAACTTTCCAGTCCATGGTGCCGGGAATTCTCATGAGAATCTGACGAAAGGGTTCCTGAAGAAACGGAATAAGGAGGCCTAATATGATTGAAAATGAACCGGATAAATCCATCTTAAGCTGAGCTGTGGAGTAAATGTGTTGGTCAATGAATTCTTGAACCCCATCATCTTTTTCTTCTCTATTATTATCATCATCTTTGATAGAATCATGACCAGATTTTGGTTTTGAAAGGCCAAAATCCACCCCAAACGCAGCATTACCAATCACATCTGTGGCTAATTTAAGGGAAAGATCAGAGAAGGTGAACTCTTTTTTGGAGTCGAGATTGTCAGTAGCCGATTGAATGAACTCTTGCATAGTAGGAACCAACTTGGCAAGATGAGACGGCTGATAAACAGATAGTATTGTGTTTCTCATCGTCGACCATCTAGCATCCCTGAATATTTGTGCACAAAATTAAAACTTAGAAAAGGATTTTTGCCTATCTTTACACCATTCAAAGACAACGAAGAGACGTACTTTGTAAAGAAAAGGCCTTTTTGATGAAGAGGTGATGCTGCTATGGGAGATGGGATGCTTCTGTTAGTGAAGTATTTGAATTTTCGGATACCGACTTCCCTGCAAAGTTCTGCGTCGGCTATGATTACTAGTGGTTGTCTCCCCATGTGAAACCTGTTTTTTCCTAATACTTGTTAGTACAATCTCTCTACTATAGTAGCATTAAGCCATATTAAGAAGAAAATCACCTTAAGGTAACCAAAAAACAGTACTGTTAAGGAATTGACATATTATAATTATTATTTCTTTCTCAATATTCTTAACTATCCATTAACATCCTAAAGCAGCATCTATACCTTCCACACGTACAGAGGAAAAAAGAGGTTCCTGAGATTCTATATCTATTTCATGCATATAAGAAACGATGATCAACAAATGGCTGTTTAAGGCGAGAAATTCGAAAGACGAACCTGAATATAGGACCGTATTGCTTAGTGAGAATGGAGAAGACATCAGGGCCATACTTAGCAAGCAAATGAAGATGTCCAATTACAGGCATTGATGGAGGGCCAGGAACTTTTCTAACACTCCAATAAGGTCCATAAAAGTACACCAAAAATCCAACTACAACTGCTATAATTGTGAACATACTTGATAACAGTAAGGGATCAGAAATAGCAGTGAAAGGATGAAAAATTGCTGCTAAAACTTCCATACTGAGATAGAGAGAGAGAGAGAAGAGAGAGGAAATTCATGAAGAGAGTAGTAATGATGCATTAATTTATAAAGGGAATGAGAACAAATGCAATTAGCATATAATATATTTTATTGAGGTGTGTTGGTGTTTGTTCTTAGTAAATGGTAATGGTGGGGTAGGGGTGTACTACTGTTGCATGTTTTTTTTTTATGGCCTATTATACTGTGTGTTTACCAGTTCTCAAGTGTGGGGTCTGACCATAATCTTACGTTTGCATACATTAACTAAATCACTTCCATGATATTGGTATTATTATAAATTTGAATCATGGGAATGATTTTGTAAGCATTTAAGTGATCAGATGTGAGTTTTGTAATCATATTGATTCACCCACAGGAGTAAAGCTCCAATTAAGGGTTGACACATTCTTACCCCCCAACTTGACAAGGTGGCATGTGTGTGTGTTGTGTTTCCTCACTATAACAGAAATAATATATTTTATCTTTTTTTGTCCCATGAGCTAAAGGATTGATCACTTCAAATACATTAATCTAATCAATATAATAGAGAACCAATAGTATAAATTATTTTTATCTATGGCATATTTTTTGGACAAGATAGTGTTAAGATAGATGGACTAACAATTGGTCCAACCTGCCAGATCTGATCGGGCTGCAGAAAGGGGCTACCCGATGGTGGGCCCAGGGGGTTGCCACTCGAAAAGTGGGTCTTGGCATGTGGGTTGCCACCCGAAGTGTGCCGTCCAGGGAAAAAATTGTTATGATAGGATTAGGTATTAATCAACTCTTAGAGTAGGACAAAACTAATGTGAAGGAATCATGAGAAAATACCATCAATCTTTGATGCTCTGGAGGGATATGACTTGTTAATTTAAGATAGAAGAGAACAATTAGTTTAATATTTTTAAGGATGAATTGTTCTTCATACACACGCACCACCAAGAGTAACATGATATGATGCTTTTGGTCAAGATGCCACTCAGCGTGATGCTTGGTGAAAGCATCCACTTTAGGACAACCTTTTCTCCTTATTTTTGAATTTTCCTTCAAGCTTCATTAGATATTAATAAAGTTATATTCATGGGCATGTGTATGTAAATTTGTGTTAGGAATATAAGCTAGGGAGCCCTAACTTAACCCAAAACCTGATTAATGGTGAAGGGTGACTCCCACTTATATACCCTTCCATACTTTCATGTGGAACCGATGTGGGATATCATAACAATCCATCCCCCTTTCACGGACGGCACACTCCGGGTGGCAACCCCTGGGCCCACCATCGGGTAGCCCCTTTCCGCAGGTCGGACCAATTGTTAGGAATATAAGCTAGGGAGCCCTAACTTTACCCAAAATCATGGTCAAGGGTGGAGGATTGACTCCAATATATACCCTTCCACACTTTCATGTGGAATAACAATGTAAAATGACTTTCTTGATACTTTTTGTCGTTTTACTTTTGGATTATGACATAAATTGGATGCAAATCAGCATCACACATCGTTTTCATTAGATACGGTTGATACTTTCGACAGATTGAGAAGATATAGTGCACTTAAAACATAGTTAATATCACTAGGGGAATTAACCAATGTGAAGAAAGCCCATTTTGAATGAAACTCAGAAATCTTACAATAAATCGTGTAATTTCAAGTTAGATCAAACCAGAATGAGAGACAGGTTGACACATTTGCAAGCACTGAATGAATTCTTCAAGAATTTCTTTACAGCTGTTGTTGTTCACTGCTACCATCTGCAGAAAAGGAGAAAGAAATCAAGAACAAAACTGAAAGTAAAATCACCAAACATAAATCTGATATTCGAACCGAAACAATACAAGTTTAGAACACAAAAATCATGGCCTTCAATCAATCCCAGTTTCCCTTATATAGCTACAACACCACTGGATTTAGTATTCTCATCATCATAACCTAAATAAGGGAAACGTAAGGTCTTGTCGAGGCAAAACGGACCGCATTATCACCTACGTAAATCCCAATTGATCAAAGAGATCATCTAAATCCTCACCCCACGTTGGCGCCATGTCTGTAGTTCGATCAGCTGCAACATCTTCACCAAGCAACTTCTCCAATAAATCATCAGCAGCATCAGAAAGAAGATCTGTTACAACACTGCTCGACTCATCATCCAAAGCAGCTGAAATCAGTGTCTCCATCTCTTCTTGAGCTTGGCTGGCACCATCAAACTCAACCGTTGAACCATCCTGCAAATTCTCAGTGCTTGGACTCATGGTCAGTCTTCTCTTCTGCCCTATTTCTACTTGGTTTTGATCACTGTTCTTCGAGAGTTTATCCATGTATTGCCGGAAAAACAGAGGATTTCCAAAGGCTTTAGCAATGAAACTCATAATCTGTTGCTGTTTCCTCTCAGAGTCACGTAGCCGTTCTTCAATGAGCGTGATTCGCTCTCGTGAGTTATGATGCTGCTGTTTAAGCTTCACTATCTCAGTCATTAACAGATTGCGGTCTCGTTTCAGCCTTTGGAGCTCTTCTTCGATCCCATAGTGGCCTAATTCGACACACGGACCTCCACCATGTTGAGCAGTGCTATGTGTTACATTTCTCCTCCTTTTAATCGTTTTCAGGAGATGCTTTTGACCTCCCAAAAACCCCTCATTTGCAAATTCCCATCTATCAGGATCCACTTTTCTAAAACCCTGTACAATCACACACCACAGATTGAAGCATTCAGCATTCTACTATTCTTCCAGCTGATTATCATTTTATTCCAATTGGTACAGAATCACTTTGAACAACAAATGAGCCGAGTAGTGCTGAGCTCGAAACTCGACTCGATTGCTCGACTCGATAAACACGAGATTGGCTTGACTCGATTATCTATATAACTTTACAAAATTAAATGTAAAACGTATGTTTCCTAACATGATTAATGGCAAAATAAACTTGAATTCAGCTCGTCTCATTACCCGTATATAAATACTTCCTCCGTCCCAATTAGATAGACTTGTTTTCCCTTTATGATGTCCCATTTATATAGGTTTGTTTCCAAAGTAATATTTTCTAGTTCATTTACTAATATAACTCTATCATTAAGTACATTGAAAAATAAACATTCATTAAATAGGGTTATAATAGAAATTTTACTTGTCTAATGGTCTAATGTGTCTCTTCAATCAAATTTCTTAATCTTTGTAAAAAGTCAAATCAGTCTATGATAAAATAGTAAATATTGAAGAAAGCTCGATTAGGCTTGCGAGCTTTCGAGCCTAGTATTTATGAACTCGGTAGCTACTCGAGTAGCTCGACTCTTTAAGTTGATTTCCATCTATTTTTACGAGTCGAGATAATCGTGGTCGCTAGTTGGCTCGACTCACCTACACCTCTAAGCACAATGATAATCCACAACGCAGAGAAAACAGGGGAGAAAAACAGAGATTCAACAAGGTTTATAACAATTGACAATTTTGATTAGAATAGACAAAATCTACCAAATCTGCTAGATAATGTAAGCAATATTTATCACAGTGAAAAAACAGAATACAGAATTCAGCACTATAACACAACAATTAACGCCCAAATTTTTTTTAAAAAAAAAAAAAAAAAAAAGCATAAACCCTAATCACAGAGCAAATACTGCACAATTCCATAGAAAACTTACATAAGTATTTAGCTGACGAACAAAGCTGGAGAAATTGCTGTGTTTGAAGTATCTGGGAAGCAAACCGGTGGAGAATTCATGCGGATCCCAAACAATGAAGCTGTTCTTCGCCTTGCTCCATGAAATCACCGAATCAGTTGAAGAATCCTCCACCATTTCAAAAATTTTGATCAGAAATGGCGGAATTGCCAGATCATGCAGAGCCTCAATAGGTTGCGGTGAAGCCGATGACAATGCAGAACCGTCAGTTCCGGCGGCGGCGGGGGGAGTTTCCGCCTCTTCTAATTTCACTTCCATTCCCCCAAATGTTAAGTGAAATTTGAATTTTTTGTCACCATTTTCGTGGTGGATGATGGAATCGTACGATTGTGCGATCTTTAAATGATGAAAACGTGAACGAGCGCGTGATATAAATGAGTATGGAGCTGAAGATTCTAGAAATTATGGATATTTTTGAGATATTTTTCATTAATTTCCCACCATGTCAGCAGAGGTCCAAGATTTTTCTGCGTATGTTGTATAGTTGGCGCGTTATTGTTTGGGGGAAGGTTCTAGAAACTTCTCTAGATTTTTTTGGGAGAATTATATATTCCATTCGATCGTCTATAAACTTTCTATTTTGATATTTTGGTGCGTCACCTATGAGTTTCTACTCTCCCGTCTAGAGTTGGTTTGTGTGTCACAAGTAATGATATTTTGTATAAAATTGAAAAAATATTACTAAAGATTAAATTTATAAAGGTTTTCATTTTAAGAGTGAAAGTTATCGTGGAAGAGGGAGTAGTAATTTGTCTATGGATTTATCTCGATTTCTTCTTCTCGAAGAAGATGAGACTCCTAAAATATTCAAGCATGTATTAATAAAATTGAATTTATGTATGTATTAATAAAAAAAAATTATAAGGGCATTTTTTCAATGTAACTTAGGAGATACTGAAAAATAGACGATGATCGTTTTAATAGTTGAACCTAAAATTAGTGTCAAGTTTGATTTTAGTCCATCGGTTCAATTATGAAAACAATGCTTCGAAGGAGCAAACTATGAAGTTTGTAGCGGAAATCGAAAGAAATTTGCCATCCGTGGGCAACACTATGTTTGTAAACTTTATAAACAGTTTAAAACCACTTTTCAAAAGTAAAAGTTACGAGAGTACAGATTTAAAAAAAAAAAAAAAGGATTTTGAAAGCAGAGTTTGAAAACAACCCCTCAAGTGTTCTTCATCTTCTGGACCACTATTATTTATGGGCCTGTCCATTTTCAGTTGGGCTTTTTCTAAGCGGATATACTGTCCTATTATCTAAGGCCCATATTTTGCTAGGCTTTCTTTTTGGGTTCTATAGAGGTCCTAATTTGGGCCACGTGGCCCAGTCCATTTCATTGATCCAAAACAAAAGTTAATGGACTGAGTTCGGTAGTCATGAATATTTTTAATATTTCTAATTAAATGAGAGTCATCAACATCTTAAAAGTTCAAATATCTTTTCAAAAAAATTAAGAATAATCAATTGGGAGACTAATATTGAATTTGTGTATACTAGTGAAAATAAAAAATTGTGAATTTTTTAATGATGAAAAAAATTGCAGTTTACATGATATATAGAATATGAAAGTAATATTTAATTGTCTAATCTATACTAGAGGTTCAATTCGAAATTATAGGAATGAAATCAAAATCAAATTTCCTTGTAATTGAATGCTATCATAAAATTACCGATTGTAAATTGAAAGAAGAAAAAAAGTCGGTTCAATCAGGCTGCCCACGACCCGTCAGTTTCAAAGTCAACAAAATTAGAAGACAAAAAAAATTAGAATAATTTAAGGAACAACAAAAATATATCTAGCCGTCCAATAATTTTCTTTGTTAAAAAAACTCATTTCTGTATCAACTATCAACCTAGTATATTTTCTAATATAAAACAATATATTTTGTAAAAAAGAATTATAGTTTTATTTATTTTCAAACACAAAATAAATTAGGTTTTTTTTATGTGTATGCAACAGTACTTAGTATGTAGTGTGTATTAAGTCATTGTCTGAATCAGATTCAGTTGGTCAAAGATTCAAATAAGAGGAACAAGGATCCTAAGTGTAATAATGTATATATATGTGGTGGGTTACAAAGAAACCATTAGTCTATTTTTAAAATAAAGTTTGGAAAGTGACAAACTTAATGCCTTCTTTGAGCACCAAATATCATCATCACCAAACACCCCCCATGCCATAAAGTTGCTCCACATATCATGGTTCCTACCATATGCTGACCTAACAATGTTATACACATATATATATATATATATATATATAAAGTCCGTTCCACGATACCACGATAAACTTCGCACATCTAAAATGAAAAATCATTTATAAGCTCTACATTCATAAATTTACACAAAAATTACTATAATACCCATCTATATGTCACTCATTACACAACTTTCTTAAAAGGTGTATCTTTCCAATCGTGAAGATTATTTCGGGACGGAGAGAGTATATATTAAAGGACCAAAATTTGTATGACGGACTCATACATAAAACGAATATATATTATCATCGTATGTATATTGTATGATCCTTAGTTATGCCTTATTCAGATCATATTTCAAAACAAAATATTGACTTAATATATACTTAGGGGAAGTTCCGTCTCATACATGTAGGGTGTTCAACGGTTCAGAACCGTATGTTTGGCTTCAAACCCACGGTTCAAATTTTTTTAAAACTAGAACCAGGGTTTTACTGGTTTGACGGTTTGAAATCAGTTTCATGATTTTGATTTTTTTTATAAAATTGTAGATCGATCGTTGTTTGTCAATTAACTGTTGATTTTTTTAAAAAATTATTTAACTAAAATCGAACCGTTTAATATAAGGTTTTAGTTCGATTTTGTAAGTAAAACTATCGATTTACCGGTTCGAATTACTCCCTCCGTCCCAGGATTACTTGCATACTTACTGTTCACTCACTTTTTAAAAAATATTATAATAAATAAAATTTTAAGATATAATTTTATAAAAAAATAAGTAAGTGAATGGTCTTATATGTATATATGGATCATAAAAATAATTACATTAAATGTAATATTGTAGATATTATACGGGTGAAGTTTCTAAAGGTTCGAAAAAGTAGGTGTGCAAGTAATCCTGTGAAGGAGTGAGTACATGTTATTGTTTAAACATATGCTACATCTCTACATATATGAGAATCTCTGATATTAATTAATTAAAGTTGAAGTACAATACTATTTCATTTTTATAAAATTGAACGACAAAAGGCAAGAAAGTCGTGCACGTAAACTGGGTCTGAAATCGAGTCAGTGTACTTATAATTTATTTATGGGTAACTCTAACGGGGTGTTTCTTTTGGGATTTGGGTGGTTTTAAAAATCAGATTTTTAAAATCCTGGTTTTTGAAATCCCGATAAATAGTAATATGGGTGTTTCTTTTGGGTTTTGGAATAGTGAAGGATTTAACTTTATGTCAAATCAAGTTGTAAGATTGAATGAGTTTGTATTATTATATTATTGTTTGATGAGATTATAATGATTGATTAAGTGTGTAATGATTAAATGTATTATATTATTGTATTATTATATTATTATAGTATTATTATATTATTGTTGAGAAAGAATATAATGATTGAAGTAATATTATATAAATATAACTTTATGTCAAATCAATATGTTTGATAGGGGTGGTTTTGAGTGGATTTTGAAAACCGGTTTTTAAATCCCGAAGTAACACGGGTTTTGGATCTTGAAATCCAAAACCTGGCTTTTAAAACCAAAAAGAAACATACCCTAACTAATTTGCAGGGTCCTACATATATTTATTTCTATATATAGGCACGTCATCGGTAAAACTACTATTAAATAAATATACTCACGTGATAATATTTTATAAATCATGTGGCAGGAAAAAAGAATATTAGAAAAATATTATACCCGTATTATATAATAAATTAACTTGATCAAAAAATATAAATACATAAAAGAGTTTGAAAAAAAAAAATCAATAAGAATTTGTGACAGATACTTACAATTAACATATTTACTGGATTAATTGGAAATTTAATTGAAAAAGATTGTTTTCAGACAAATTAAATTGAAGTGTCAATCACCCTGCGTCAGCCATGTGAGCTTGTGTAGTCTAATATTCCCTCCGTCCCGGAAAAACTTGCACCCTTTGACCGACACACATTTTAAAAAATGTGTAAGAAAAAATGTAATGATTAATGTTTTGAGGGGTAGTTTTGTAAACTTTTATGAATAAAATAAAGTAAAAAGTAGATTTAGTGTGGAAAAGTAATGACATATGGGTAAATATGAGTATATTTCAAGGGTGAGGGTTGTGAAGATATTTTCTTTTATGGAGTGTGCAAATTGGTATGGGACATCCATATATGGAAAGTGTGCAAATTCCTGTGGGACGGAGGGAGTAATTAATTAAAAGCCTCAACCAGAGGCGCCGACAACTTAGTAATCCTTCAGTTTCGAGATTATTTGCACGATTTGATCGACACAATTTTTAATAAAAGAGAATTTAATTGTTGGTGATGTAAGATAAATGAGAGGTATTTTAGGTGATTTGAGGAGGTGTAAAGTAAAATGTATTAAAAAAAATAGTGATAATTTTAAAAATAAAATAACGTTGTGAGGTTATTAATTTTATGAGTTATTTTCATATTAAAAGTGTGTAAGTAAAGAAAGTGTGCAAATAATAATGAAAGTAAAATTTGAGTAATACTGTATGTAGGAATGAATAAAATCTCTGTAAGTCTTTAATTGTTTTTATTTGAATATAGCTTCATAGAATTTATATCTACACAAAAACTAAGAAAAAATATTATAGTAAAAACATTGAGATGTTTTTAACTAATAAAATAAATATATTAGAAACAATAATTCATTTTTAAAAATAATAATAATGTTGCGAATGAATGAGGGGGTGGAGGATTTGACAAAGAGATTAGACTTTGGTATGCATGGTGACCAAAATTAATTCCACGTCATTTTTATTACTACATTACATTGCCAAATAAGTGTCAATCATATTTGCGCTTTCGGTAGTGAAAAATGATATAATCAACGTATTTTTTTTCTGCTTTTATTTAACCATGCATTTGCTATCATCAGTCAATCATGAATAGACGAAACGACTGATTTGATCTGTCAAGTTCAAATCAATTTAATTAAAAAAAAAAAAAAAAGTCTCTACAAACATATTAATGCAAAATTAACATGTTTTTACAATATCTCCAGCAATATATTGTGGGGTGAAAAAAATTATTTTTTTCATGAAAAACATTCTAAAAAAATAAAAATTAATAACATTAATATTATACGTGCATGGTGCCTACCACAACAATTATGTGAAACACTGTTTTAAGAATCGGATCGAACCAGCAGTTGAATCAAAAATCGATCATTAATCCAATTCAATTATCCCTTCAAAATTATTTTTGAAGTTTAATTGTGATTAATAATTTTTTTTGGAAAGATTGTGATTAATAATAGTCAACAAAATTTGGAGTGTTTCGAATACTTATATAGTATTCCCTCCGTCCCAACTTAACTTTCATACTTAATATTCACCCCTTTTTAAAAAATATTATACGGAGTAATAAATAGAATTTTAAGATATAATTTTATAAAAAAAATAAATAAGTGAGTTGACTTGTGTGTATGTATGTACCATAAAAATAATACGGAGTAACATTAAATAAAATATTTTAGATATTGTATGGGTAAAGTTTCTAAAGCACCAAAAAAGTAGGTATGAAAGTTAAGTTGGGACTAGGGGTGTGCAAAGTATGGTTCAAACCGACCAAATCGACCGAACCAAACCAGACCATTAAATATGGTTCGGGTTTTGGTTTACGGTTCGATTTACGGTTTTTAGAATTAATTTTTTTTTAGTATGGTTTGGTTTACGGTTTTCACTAATGAAAAACCGTAAAAAATCGAACCAAACCGAACTTATTTTATATATATATTATATAATATTATCTAAATAAATATTATAGTATATATTATAGATTTATAGTCTCTATATTATATAGGGTTGGTCTGCTATGGACTCGAGTGCATGCTGTGCACCCTAGTCCATGTTACACTTTTCAGTTACTGACTTACACTTTTTGGTAAATGGTGTTGCACTTTTCAATTATTAAACTGTATAAGTAATAATTGAAAAGTGCAACACCATTTACCAAAAAGTGTAAGTCAGTAAACTGAAAAGTCCACATGGACTAGGGTGCACAGCATGCACTCGAGTGCATACTAGACTTTACCTATTATATAATCCCGAAATTAGTAAACTCAAGACATTTTTCAAAAGCTAGCAAGCCCAATTGTCCAAAGCCAGAAACTCTACTCATTCTCTTCTATTTATATTTACAGCGTCTCTACGTGCATGGCGCTCTCAGCCTCTCACAGTCTCACTCAATCTGAAATCTCAAGAAGACATAAGTTTGTTGTTTCTTTTTGTGGTTATTTAGTTATTTTTTAACAACTAGTCTGTGAACGTTGCAATAGCATTTCGTCTACTCGAATTATATTTTGGATTATTGGGATTTCATCTTGTCTATTCTATTGAGATTGTGTTTTACATTTTTATTAATTATTGTGTATTCTATTGAGATTGTGTTTTACATTTTTATTAATTATTGTGTATTCTATTGAGATTGTGTTTTACATTTTTATTAATTATTGTGTATAGAGAAAAAAAATGAGCAAAACTACGGTTCGGTCAAAACCGACCGAACCGCCCGAAATATTATGGTTTCAAACCGAACGGTTTTATAAATACGGTTTGGTTTACGGTTTTGAAAAAAAAGACCTGTTTATAATTTGGTTTACGATTTACGGGCGGTTTGATTAACCAAACCGAACCATGCACACCCCTAGTTGGGACGGAGGTAGTAGGAGTTTTATTTTAAAGAATTAATAGTGGGGCCTACGCATGTCTTATGACGCAGTTTATTGAATTTAAAAATAAATAAGTAAATAAATTCCAACGTGGCAGACACCAAAATTTGCACCATCGGTGGTTCAGCTTTAAGCTTAGGAGGAATTAAACGCACCATTGTGGGACCCACACTCCACAAACAAAGGCAATAACTCTCCCTCTCCATAATTTTTTTAATTTAGCAACATAAATATTCAATATCAATATACACATAGATATTTTTATAAGTTTTAAGGTTTCAATATTTTTACCATAACAAAATTTTCAACTTTGAGTTAGTTTGTTTTTAATATCGAAAGTTTTCATTTTCCTCGGACGATTATTCATGTTTTTTTTTTTAAACAATGCTGAGAGTGTGATAGGAAATTACAAGTGAAATTATTTTTATTTGTCTCTTTGGGGGAAACAATAAATCAAGTACTTTTAGTTTTATGAAAGGAGAAACAATAATTAATTACTTGTATTTGAATTCGCGAAATTTAAAAAGTTAAAGTTTTATTGGCCGGGTAAATGTGATAATATCTCAATTTTTATCAAATACACCAAAAAAATTCCCAAAAGTTTCTAAATTAAAAATTTCAACCCAAAAATGAACACTCATCACTTTTCCAATAGAACATTTTTTTTCTTGAATCTCTAAATTAAAGGGTACGTTTAATATTTGATTAAACACATTTTCTCACAATCTCTAAATTAAAATGTAAATTTACTAAAAAAAATAATAAATCTATTCATAAAAAAATAATATTATGTCCATTTTAATGAAAATAAAATTAGTGGACGAAAAGAGTTCTGTTTAGCGAAAACAATTATTACAATTGTCCAATGAAAACTGCTGACAATGTTTAAAAAATGCACTTGAAATTAATAATCACTACCCATATACACAATTTTTTCCAACACCCCACACATAATGAAAAAACAATGATGTTCAATACACAACCTAACTTGTACCTCACAAACAGCCAAAGAGAGTGGAATAACTGCCACGTATCCAGAAGTAACTTATATGGACATGGACGATGATATGAGTTCGCTGGTCTACGAAAAAATTGACTAAATCGTACAATAATAGCTCTCTAATTAAAAGTCTTTTAATTTAATGAACTAAATTAATTTTTAGTGATAAATTTTGTCATTAATTCTTATTTTTTTTACTTTTAACTAGAAAAACTATAAAAAAATAATTATGTCATTAAAAATCAATTTTCTAATAATGGTTCTTGTGCAGCTGGATTCCTTTATTTCATTTTTACATTTCACTAAGGGCATTTTTTAAGTGACATGTGTATTAGGAATGAATAGATATGCGCAAAATCAAACCGTCAAATCGGTCAACCGGCCAAACCACCGGTTACGGTTTACAAATCGAACCGTAATCGAAAAATGGCGGTTCGGTTACGGTTTGACATTTTGACAAACCGCAAACCGCCGGTTTTGGCGGTTAACCGGCGGGTTGCCGGTTTTAAAAAAAAAATAATAATACATAATTCTTCTATTTTTAATGTATAAATTTAAGTTATATAATTTTTATTCAATTCTAGTAATGTATTTTCTAAAAAATGAGTTAAAACGAATAAAAAACGAACGAAAACGGAGTGAAAACGAGCGAAAACGGAGATAATATAAAAAAAAAAAAATCAAAACCGATTTTCAAACCGAACCGCCGGGTCAAAAACCGTAACCGGCGGTTCGCGGTTCGGTTACGGTTCGCCATTTCCGAAAACCGAAACCGGCGGTTTTCCGGCGAACATGTCTAGGAATGAATATACCAGAATTAATTCTCAATTTTATTTTCTATAAGTTCAGACTTTTAGATGAGATAAAATTATTTTATGGTATCAAAGTCATAAGGCTTACGCTCATACATGATGAGTTCGATTCCTACTTAAAACAATTTCACCCATTTAAACTATTCAACTCGAAACAGGCGATCTCGTGCATTTCTTGCGATCCCACTTTTTAAACCCATGGTTTTAGATTTGAACCGTGACGTGACGGCAGCAACCGGGTCCCATAAGGGCGTATGGTCCACCAGATGGCGTCACTATTACCTTTATTTTTATACTCCATTCCTCACCATCATGCCATGTGCCGGTGTCCTTTTGGTAAGGATGCGTTTGCTTTGTTTAATATACTGATTATCAAATTACAATAACAAACATATACTCCACTTTCTCCATTTTATTAAAAGTTATTCAATTTTTTTTTCGTTCATCTCAATAAAAATTATCAAACTTTTTTTTTCATTTATTTTAATAAAAGTTATTTATTTCTTTTTTGTCAAATTACACCTTTTCACATTTCATTATACTTTTATCTTTCAATTACATCATCTCTAATACATCTACTTATTCTATTATATTTCTTAATATTCGAAGTTTATGGAGAGTTTTCATCTAAACTGAGAAAGTACTACTACTAACTTTTTTTTTATTGTCTTGCTATGTGATCAAATTTGTTTGGTTTGAAAAAAAAAAGTCACATGTTATTAATTGTTATTTAAATTGATTTGTTTAGTAATTTACATATACTTCTGAGCTAACATAAACTTTATTTTTCAATATCACTATTGTTCATATTACGTATTATTATTTAAATTTATAGATAGTGTTTTTAATTTATACCCAAACAAACCGTTCCTCCGAAGCAAGATGTACATCATCATCAAGTGATACGTTGTCGTTTTTTAATATGAAACTCACAAAAGTTGCAATTAGTTGGTCTTAGTAGTAGTACTAGGTCAACCTAGTTAAATCTTTTATATAAATAATTACGTCGCCCAAAAGATTGCTAATATTTTTATTTAATATCATTCTCCATTGGTTCTTGGAATTATAAAACGTCTGTAATTTTCAGTTTAAATATACCTTAGAGTTGACTTTTTAAGAAAAGACAAAATCATTTTATAGTATCAGAGTTTCAAACTTACGTGTCATACGACTGTTTTATCTCCACTATTCAATCATCATTAATTTTATTTATAGATAATTATTCTATATTTTTTCTATACTTTTAATTTATTTACTTTATATAAAACAATTAATTTTACATTTCACTAATTTTATCTTACTTCTTTCTCCATCTTTCTCAATTACATAGTTTATATTAGGTCTATTATTTAATTATTATTTTTAATTTATGTGTCTAAAAGTAAGAAAAAATTTATAGACAGACGGATGAGATAAACGGAGTAATGTGATTATACCTTAAGGGGTATTTGTTTTGAGATTATATAGAACTGGAGAAATACGGATGAAAAAATCCTGTATGGAGAAATTATAATGAATATCGATTATGTGTGTTTGCTTAGATTTTAGAGATTTTGAGTATGTTAAGATGAAACTTTATGGATGATGTGTAAATTTAGGGCGGTTACACGAACCGAGCCGCTCGTGAGCTCGGCTCGGCTCGTTCGTTAAATGAGCCGAGCTCGAGCTTGTTAGATACTCGATTTACTAACGAGCCGGCTCGAGCTCGATTTGTTAGGCTCGATATCTAATTTTTTTCTTTAAATTCCATTAGGCTCGGCTCGATAGGCTCGTTAAGCTCGTTAGACGCTTTAGCGAGTCGAGCCGAGCTCGTTTCTTAGCTCGTCAATGTTATCGAGCCGAGCTCGAACTTCAAATACTCGGCTCGGCTCGAATAACAGCCCTATATGTAATTCAATGGTGAAATTTGAACGTGAAATCAATTCCCCTAAATAAACCCATTTTTTTGACCGGGTAAAGAAAGAGACGAGGGATGACGTCAGGCCCCGTTTCGCGAGCTTTGTCTTTTAGCACACCCACCCTCCATACACCCCTCATTTATTTTCATATAAAAAGTAGCCCCACATGCCTCTCTTCCATTCCACGTACCCACTTCCAATAAAATCCCACACCCACACCCCCTCCCCCATACACCCCCACCCAATATTCGATGCAAGGCGTCCGCCGTTACGGTGCGTCAGGAGGAGACGGCGGCGTCCGCCTCGAACTCACTCCGACCACCGCCTCCCCACTCGCCATCGACGTCAGCGAGTCGACGGAGATGCGGCTGAACCGCCTCATCTCGGAGAATCCGGTGATCATATTCAGCCGCTCCTCTTGTTGCATGTGCCACGTCATGAAGCGCCTCCTCTCCACCGTCGGCGTCCACCCCACCGTCATCCAATTGGAGGAGGACGAGGTTGCCGCACTCGATCACGACGGCGGCGCGTCGGGGACTCCGGCGTTGTACATAGGCGGCGCGTGCGTTGGAGGACTTGAAAGCCTTGTGGCGTTGCACTTGAGTAATAATCTCGTACCTAAGCTTGTTGAAGTTGGGGCTCTAGGAATTAATGAGTTTCTTATTTCTTGAATTTTTATAATTTGATAATTATAATAATTTAGTTATAAGGAGAGAAAAAAATTAAAATAAGGTAGTTTTAATTCTTCCATCTTATTATTATTTCCCTTGTTGTAAGGCTTGTTGGTAATTGTGATTAGCTTAATTTATTAAGTTTAAGTTGAATTTAAGTCTATTTGAATGAAATTTGCAACATTAGTTTGCAAACTTGATGAATCTCTCTCTCTCCCTCTCCATTCTAACTGTGTCAGTTTTAGTGTTTCACTATCTGATTTTTTTACATGTGTTATATAAAAACAATCAACGTTCGTAATAGTAAAAACGACACGCGTTAAAAATTCAATCAGACGAAAAATGGAACAAAGAAATTGATCTACTCCCCTTTGGATTAGGTATTTTCAAGTTATAATGTGAAATTACTTGCAATATTTATGTAAATTTATATGAATGGTTTGTACACTTGTTTTTGTTCGTCCCGTGATTGTTTTCACTCTCAAAAAGGAAATCATTCTGTAAATTTTACACTTAAAAAATTTACACATTTACACACAATGTCATCAATCTAATCAATTTATTTACTTTACTCGTTACATTTGGTGCAAATAATTGAGGGACAGAAGAGGGAGTATATGAGATTAAAATAAGATGAAAGTAGTGATGAGAAAGTAAATTTATGTGTAAACTCATGAATATCCCAATAATGGTGGAGGAATATTCTTTAGTGTAGTTTATAGAGTTATAGTTGTTAGAAATTATTCTTAGACAAATATGGGATCACAATTGCTTCTTAGATTCACTTTGTTTGTGCTCCATTGCTATCTACTTTTGACTAACAAATAGTTATAATTTCTTCCCCTTAATTTTCAATGTTGTCCTACATATGGTTGGCATCCACTTGGTTGTTGGCTGCCCCAACACCTCAATCACTACTCATGTGTGATTCTTAATTTGACTACATTTTTTTATTCGTTTTATGACACAATCCCAATTTATTTAGATTAATTTGAATAGGGTTAGTATGATTTGTATATGTTACATGCAATGTTTTCTTTAACGGAAAAATAATATTTTATTAACGAATATTAAAGTTACTCGAGGAAACCTGATAAAGTTATAAAAATACTGCTAAGTAGACAAGTCAAGTCACGATCAAGGTTGTTCCTTAAAACTTCTTATAACATAATCTGGGATTATAATATCAATCTTGGAACGAATAAGATATAACACATTAAATAACACAAACTATAAACGCGTGACCCAGCTGTTACACCAATAGACCAAAAAGGATTTGTGAAGCTTATATGCGAACGAACCAAAATGACAAAATAAAAAGTTTACAAGTGAACGAATGGAGTAATAATTTAACACATAACTTTAAATGGACTCATTTACTTAATACACTATTTAACATTATTACACAAGAGTTTTTGTCATTTGAACATTGTATTGTTTGATAGTGTTTGGACACATTCTACCCACTTTTTTTTATAACCAAAGTTAAAAGAGGGGAGAGAAAATAAAGAAAAAAATGAAATCAAATGAAGTAAATTCCAAACAGAATCTGGACAGGAGTGATGATTAAAAAAGGAAATTATTATGGAGAGAAAAAAATGACTATTTTTGAATTATTATATATTGAAATAAAGATTCCATGCATGCATGATCAATTACTTTAATAAAAATACAAAAAACTACAATATGATGACGACGTGACAATCAGCTTGATCGACCCATATGTTTCATGTTACTGTAACTCATTGTTCATAAAGCCAAAAAAATCTTATATATAATCATTTTAAATTAAATAACTATTGTGCTTACGGTATAAAAATATATAATAATTAAATTGCTATAAGTCATTTGATAATTATCTCAAAATAATTCTTTCATTGGTTATAGCTCTTATTTCCAAATGTTCTCTGCGAGTTATATAATTATTTTTATCTTTACTTCCATGATTATAGTATGGTTGATAAATAGAGCTAATGATTCATTGCCTTAATATGAACTCTTACACTTTTTTTTTATTTGTTCCATATACACTTATAAAATGTTCGGAATATTTTTTTTCACAATCCCTAACTTTGGTGCCATTATATTTATTTATACAGTATTTTTATTACTTTATTAAAGTTAAAGGGACTTCCTCTGTCAGTATGTAAATTTTACATTTTATTATTTTAGTACGTCCGTCTATAAATTTTTCATATAATTTTTTATAAATATTCTTATGTACACTCAACTCCACTTTAAATATTTCATTCTCTCTCGATCACAGATTCACAATCACACCACTTATACTATATCTATTATTTAATCATTTTTCTTAATTTCATTTGCTTAAAATTAATGAAAAACTTATATACAAACGAAGAATGTATTTTTTTTTAAATTTATATGTTCAGATCAGTGTGAAAACGGATCTGATATAAAGGGTAGTTGATTGAGAAAGAAACAAAAGTTGAATATTCTCAATTCCACGATTTGTGGTGGCAAAAAAAGCTGAATTTATTCCTATATGACGTGATCAATGATGCTATTTCTCTTCTTTTTGGTAAAAAAGTGTAATTTTTTTTTTGTTTTTTTTGACATAAAAGTGTAATTTTTAGAGGAAGCATGCATGATTAGGAACAGGTTTAATAAAGTTTTTTAACTTGGAATTTAGCTATTAAAAAAAATCCCCATAAAAAAAGGTTGACAGGCAGTTGTGGTTTTCTTTAATTTTTCTCGAATTTAGGCATCAACAAACTTAATTTTTATTTATTAAGAATAACAAATAAATTTGTGGTGAAATTTTCCATTTTATTAATTAGCAAGGATTCTTTAATTTGGTGAAATTTTGTTTGACTCATTTTGGGATTGATTTATTTCTCCAAAAAGACAAAACATTGAATTGGCCGGTGAATTTATATTTTCTTCTCCAAAAGCACTTATTAATGATAAATTGATAAAATAAAATTTAAGATACTCATAATAAAAATTGACAAGACATCCTACATTATTTATTATTTTTTTTTAAATTATAATGAGCCTTCATTATTGCAATTTTTTTTAATATTTTAATACAATTAACAAACTGATATTACATCATTTTAGAATAAGTGACATTAGAACTGTTATTATAGTTTATTCCCACAAAACAAACATCAAAGACAGTTTGGCCGAGTGGTCTAAGGCGCCAGATTTAGGCTCTGGTCCGAAAGGGCGTGGGTTCAAATCCCACAGCTGTCAAATTTAACTTTTTTTTTTTGTGCAAATTACACAAAACCCCCTCTACTTTATTAAACTAAGAAATGAGTTAACGATTTCTGTCAAAATTAACTTTTTTTTTTTTTTGCAAATCACACAAAACCCCCTCTAATTTATTAAACATTTTTTGAAAATTACACAAAACCCCCTATAATTTATTAAACTAAGAAATGAGTTTATTATTTGGAGTTTTGAAACTATATGAAGGACATATTGTGAAATTGAAAAATAGATAAAGTCGGTAACTCATTTATGAAAAAAAAAAAAGAGTATATTATAACAAAATTTGGTGCAATTTTCAAACCTATGAAATGGTTTGGTTAAAACTTAAAAGCACATATTTACACTAAATACTCACCTTCAAGTTCAATAATATCATATTATTATACTACTAATTATAAAAGAAGAAATATTTAGGGTCACGTATGCCAAACCCACTTGTAAGATCTTTCTAATTAAGGAAAAAGTAATGATAAAATATTGAAAAAAGCCCATTAATCAAAAACCTCCACTTAATTAAATGGGATATTTTTTAAATATTATTACAACATTTAAATAAATGTGGCTTTTAACTTTACCTTTTTCCTTTGGGTTTGGAAATAGACATTAAATTGTGGCAACAGTGACAACCACCATAAAACAGAGGCAAATAAAACTGTGTGTAGGGATTGGTTGAAATGGAATCACACGTGGCAACCATTTAGGGCAACTAAGCACAAAAAAGAGATGGCCCCACCTAGAATCTTTCACTGTGTTTTGCCCTCTTGAGAATCTTGAACTCAAAAATCTTCCCAAAAAGAAGTCCTACAATATGTGTTTCAAACATTTACTCATTGTTTACTCAAAAAGAAGTCCTACAATACTGTCCCGATGCATTATTTACTGTTTGCACGAAGTTTAACGTCAAAGCGTTTCATTCTTTCAGTTTTTACATCGACTAATAAAACATTACTCCGTGTTTACTGTTTAAAATTCAGAATTTCGTCTATAAACTTTCAAATATATTCTTTTTGTTCATCAAAAGTATGTTCACTTTCCTTATTTATCTGCATACAAAAAATATGTTTTTTTTTTTTTTTTATGAAAACAATCACTTTATTTTTATATCACAACACTTTTACTTTATAAACTTTCAAATATATTTTCCACGTTCATCAAAAGTATGTTCATTTTCTTTATTTGTCTGTCCACAAAAAGTATATTTATTTACTTTTATGAAAACAATCACTTTATTTTTATATCACAACACTTTTACTTAATTTATTTTTTTCTTAAAACCTGTATCCAAAGATATGAGCATACTTTTAGTGGACGAAATAAGTAATTCTTCTTTATTAAACTTTAAATATAAGTATTTTGGACATTTTACACCCTATTTTTTTTAGAACGGAGGGAGTAATATTAAAGGAGTAGAGTTGTAAGAGTTGAATGCTATTTTTTATTTCTTGGTGAGAAAAGTAATTACATATGGGCATATGTGCAATTTTAAGATATTTGAATATGTATCTTGTGAACTCGATTCCATAACCTTTTTTTTTTCAAGTGTTACTGTTATGTGTACATACAACATATCACAGTCGTATATACAAACTTTTTTAAAAAATGTTTGATTTTTAAATAATGACATTTCGTATGTACAATAACGATATTTCATGTGACTATTTGTATGCACAACATTGAGTTATGTCAATTTATTTTATACACTTGTACACAATTATGAAAAAAAAATGTAAATAAATAATATTGCATGATGACCCTTCCCCTCCACCCCCATCTCCTTAGAAAGGGTATTTCATAATGTGGTGTTTGGTTCACTCTTGTCGCCAACTAAGACTAAATTCCCAAAAAAGCCTCTTTCTATTACTTTATTGCTTTTTACCCCCCCTCTTTCGTCATCTTTGCTTTATAAATATGCCCATTCCACTTTATTTTTCTTTTATTTACTTGTTTGTTTTTTCTTACCTAATTGGTCCATGTTTCATTGCATTCATCGTATTAACAAAATTTCCTATGTTGCACATACAAAATTCGAAATTAATTCTATATTTTTATTTTATGGTTCTTGGTTTGTGCAACATTTAATCAGAAAGTTCGTTATTTCAGACATTTTCAAATTACACAAAATTTCGTTTTTTTTTAATACTAACTCAACACACTTTGTCAAAATAATTCAAACAAATAATTTTTACATTAAAATAAATATAAATAGTAAATGTTGCATCTAGTTCGAAATTGTGGAAGTATTATTTAACATGTGATAATATTACTATTAAACATGGATGTATTAAGGGGGGTGTTGAGTTTTAAAATTCTTCTACTATATATATAGAAAACAAAATTCATTTTTACTTTCAATTAAAAAAATGTTATTTTGTCCTCCTTACTATATAAGATTTTGTCACTCTTGAGATATTTTTTAATATACTATATAATATTATAACATAAAAAATTTCATCCTCCTAAAATATCCTGGATATGCCCTTATAATTTTATTGTAATAAAGCTCTATAAAGATCTAACCTAAAAAAATCTTGGATATGCTCTTGTAATTTTATTGTATTAAAGCTCTACAAAGATCTATGAATTGATAAAAATATTATACACACGTAATATTTTATTAAAAAGATTGCTGATTTATTACGTTTTAAATCTGAGGAATTATATTTTAATAATTAAAAAGATTGGTGATGTAATGAAGAATAGTGTGAGAAGCATTAAACCCCACAAGAGAGACATCACAACCTCCCTCCTCAGTTAACACCTCCCTTGCATTATTTAGCAAGCAATCATTCAATGGCAGAAATTTTTTATTATTATTTTTTTACTTTTCACTTTTCACTATTTATTATTAATTCTTTTAGGGATCTACAAACAAGTGATATCTAGTACTTCTTTTTATAGCAGCTTCACATATTCCATCTTTCCACAATCACAAAAGTTGCAAAAATAGAATATATTTGACATATCCCATGATTCTACTTCCTTTCTTGCAGAGTGTATTCGGTCTTAGAACCGATTAATTGGGGAGGTCAACTCTACCGTTCATTTATTGAAATCCCGTTTGAAATAAAGTTTTGCGCACGATATAAACTTAGCCGTTTAGGAATTATTTGCACCTTGAAAGTTTTGAACTTGAGACCTAGAGAAGAACATGTTTCTAAGTCCCAAACCTACATCACTAGAGTGTATATCAGTCCATGACACGTCAAAATGAATTTAGAACTTTACGAACTACGTGCACATTCGAGTTAGAAATTCAAATTTTATGATTTTAAAATTCACATTCAATCCACGCCTAAAATGGTCTAAATCTATTACTCCCTTCTTTCTGTAAAAGTTTACTGTGAATCTTGGACAAATAGTTTAAGAAAAAATATACTATTAAGGGGCCTTCTAAGGACAGTCCAATGTCGCCTGGACTATCAACAGTCCAGTAATCTGAGCCATCAGATCTGAAATCTAATGGCTTATATTTGATGACCTGCTACCTGTTGCATTTGGCGTCGCAGAATCCATCGCCTTGCATTGCACTTATTATCGTTTTTTGTCGCCCTATTACACTTTTAAATTAAATTTAATAATTTTAAATATATAATTATAAAATTACAAATTTATCCTCACATGATTAATAAAAAAATTAATTGATAATATATAATCTTTATTTTAATTCTCATATCATTAATAATCATAATAAACAATAAATTATCTTTTTTTATTTGAATGAATTGAATTTTAGGTTAAATTACAAATTTCTGTTTCGAGATCACAAAATTGGATGCGGCTATTGTATGTGCTATTGGTCGGTCGTCTATTCTTACAATTTATGATCATGGAGTAATTGATATGTTTATGATCAGAAAATTAGCGAAGATACATTATATAATCTAACCGAAAGAGATTCGTTTGGTTTTTTAAAATCAGGAGAAAATCTACAAAATTCCATTACGATCCCAAACACGTTAAAAAAAAACTCTCTGCACATCCGCTGCTCGATCAAGTTAACATTATGTAATTTATATTTATTTTTTTATTTTTTTGTTCATTTTTAGTCAAATCATGAGTATTATTAGAATGCCTAAAAAGAAGTATTCTCAAATTGTTGATAATTACTCCTAGTTTTTTTTATGTGATATTGAGCATTCCTCTGATTGAACTTTTGATTTTTTTCTGTGTTAATACTCTGTTTTTTCTGCACAATCACATTAAACGCAGTATTCTCAAATCTCAATTGTTATTCATATAAAATTTGTATGATTTCTATATGGTTATTGATTTGTTATTCATATAAAATTTGTATGATTTCTATATGGTTATTGATTTGTGAGATTTATTTGAAATTTATAAATTTTATTTATGAATATAATAAGATTCTGACATTTATTAATTTTATTTTTAATGTATATTTTGCAGATATGTCTTCTCAACATGAGAATGAGAATGATGACACAACTTCATCTAATAATACCTAAGATAATGATTTTGTCATTAAAAAGAAAAGACAAAAGACATCAATTGTGTGGATTAATTTTGAGGAATTTTTTGTTCATTCATTATAAAATTTCAGCATGTTTTATAATATTTTAGGGGGCTCAACATGAAGATGAGATTATTTTGAAAAACTGATGTATTTTTTCGTTGTAATTGTTGAAAGAACATTCTGTTATTTTTTTTTTTTGAACATTTGTTATTACTCACGCACAATTCAAGAAATTGGCTGTTCAATTTGGTTATTTTATTTGATAAAACAATTGGGCTGCCCACTTTTAATTAAATGCTAGCCCAAAACATTCTCCACTTTTAATTAAATGGGCTAACATTGTTGGCCCAAAAAGTCTCTACTTACTCGGTTTGCTCTCGATCAAAATTTTTTTTTTTTTTTTTTACGTAAAGGAGGGACAATGTCACAATGGGCAACGTAGGACTGTTAGTGCCCGTAAAGAATTCAAATAAATTTATAATATATTTTAAGTTTAATTTGTCAATTAAAAAAATATTTGAAACATGTACTCCATAGTATAAATTTGTAAATTTGTTATTCATTTGAATCTAGGTAAATATTTTTCAATACACTCTTAACTCTAGAGGGCTGCAACATATAATTGTCTATGCATGAACATGTTTTAGAAGGTACACACTACACACCTACCATGAAAAGAGACTGACCTTTAACTTTTATTTATCGTCATTGCAAAAGACAATAGAATAAGAAATTATCTTATTCGAAACTTTATGGGAGCCGTGTCATCGAAACACTCAATATTATTCTCAAAATAAAAACTTTACTACCAGCATTCCTTCCAAAATAAAAACGTGTCCTCAATAATGTAATTTTCAAGTCTGGTAAATATCAATCTAGTTACATTATACAAATCGGACATTAGGTCAATGTTCGTAAGCAACATTATATGGACACGTAATTTTTAGAACTAATCGATGGTCTAATCATGACGTTTTCCTATAGTTCCATTCACATTTTCTAAAGTTTTTTTATTCTGATTTCACCAAAATTCTGCTTTCCAAAATATAGTTTGAGAATGACGTTTTAACACTTTGGAAAAAATAAAGTGTTTATTTCTACTAATTTATGAACAGTGTCGCCATGAGACCATCTCACTTTGAATAAGATAAGTGTTTATTCGTACTAATTACTGTTAATGGTATTACTGATTACAATTTATGGTATTACTCATTATTACTTATTATTAACGACTATAATAAAACCATACATATAATATTATTTTGTATTAAAATTTTAAAAAAAAATACACATGAAAAAATGGAAAAAAAAAAGTAAAAGGAAAAAAAACGAAGAAATTAAAAGTTTGGAATAAAAACTGAAAATGGGAGAAAAAGAGGAAAGGGAAGAAAACTTAGAAAGAAAAAAAATCAAGATTTTTGCCTAATTTCGATAGTTTTTTTAAAAAATTATGTTTTACGATTTTTTTCTAAAAATATGGATGACTTGATGGTGAATCGACGGTAACTCGGTAATGACTTGACTACAGATTGTAAATATACAAATTAAGGTTGATTTTATTATATTTTGTGTAAATTAATAAAAGGATAATATAGTATTTTAAATGTAATTACTTTTTTAAAAATATTTTTGGGGTGAACTCATAAAATGAGGGGTGTAGATAAACGTGGTAAAAAATAATAATTTAGGGGTGAACTCATGAAATGAGCGGGTGCACATAACCGTGATAAAAAATGATTTGGGGGTGAACTCCTAAAATGAACGGGTGCAGGTAACCGTAGTAAAAAAAGATTTGGGGTGAACTCATAAAATGAGGGGTGTAGATAATTTAGGGATGAACTCATAAAATGAGCGGGTGCACATAACCGTGATAAAAAAAATGATTTGGGGGTGAACTCATAAAATGAACTGGTGCAGATAACCGTAGTAAAAAAAATGATTTTTGGGTGAACTCATTAAATGAGTGGGTGTAGATAAAATATAAATAAAAAATTAAAATTGGTGTGTACCGGTATCTTGCATGTACTCGAGTATCACCCTACAAATTAGGGTTGATTTTATTATATTTTGTGTAAATTAATAAAAGGATAATATAGTCCTTTAAATGTAATTACTTCATTTAAAAAAAAAATCTTCTGAGGTGCAACTTATAAAATGAGCAGGTACAGATAACCGTGGTAAAAAATAATTTTGGGTGAACTTATAAAATGAGCGATTGCAGATAACCATGGTTAAAAAATGATTTGGGTGAACTCATAAAATGAGCGGGTGCAGATAACGTAGTAAAAAAATAATTTGAGGGTGAACTAATTAAATGAGCAGGTGTAGATAAAATATAAATAAAATAATAATTTAATTCTATTAAAAAAATCTAATTTTACGTTCGTATTGTTTAATTTAAATAATATTATTATTAATTTTAATAAAGGATAAAATAGTAAATAATAAAATAAAATTTAAATAATTATTTTAAAATATTAAAAAAAGGCAACAGGTATCAAGTTAGGGCGACACAGAGGGCGACACATAGCGATGCAATTTGACATCCGAACTATTAATAGTCCAGGCAATACAAAAACTATCCTAAGAAAATCCCTACTATTAATTGGATTGTTGATGAATAATTTTGTAAACTTTTATATATAAGGTAAAAAAATGGTCTAATTGAGTGTATGGTGAACACAAAAAAATAATGATACGAATGATAAATATATGTATTTTATGAGGGTTGAGATTATTTTTATTTTGGGTATACAAACTTTTATGGACAAACTAAAAAAAAAATATTAAAAAAATTCTGAATACAATATACTTTAGACACTTTAGAATATTCACTTATTAATTGATTTGATATAAAGTAAAATAAAATCCTATTAAAATCGTAAAACACAAACATATTTTTACTATTTTCCAGAGATTTTCAAAGTCACGACTTTTTCGTACAACTAAATTCCAAAAATATATTTTACAGAATTGCCAACGATTTTTTGTAATGGTGTGTAACACATTATATATTTATAATTTGTAGCTATTAAATATGCCTTTTATGTTATCAATTTATATTTTGCCTTAGGAACTAGACTATATATCACGTTACACACCTTTTTATGTTTTTCAGCAGCCAAACAGTTCTTAATTGGTTAGAAAAGGCCCAACCTCATCCGGCCCAATCCGTTTGGGGCCTCTTAAAGGACGGCCCATATCCGGCCCAAAATAAATGGACTGCCTCATTTTTGTGAGTAAAGTGTTACGGGCCTGGCAGGCCCAATACCATCTGGTTTTGCGAGAGAAAAAAAAAATCGCCTCCCTAGATTATTGGATCTGAAACGAGGATTATTGGATCTGAATCGATCGCCTCGTTGGACTCACATGAGGAGCGGCTCTGAATGAACTTGAATTTGAAAATAGTTTATCTCCCAAAATTAATATAATAACTTCATTTATAATGGAAACAATGTACATTATTATATGAGTACTTTAATTTTAAAACATATTATAAACTTCTAATAATTAAATATTATAACTTAGAATACCAAAAAAAAAAAAAAAAACACATAACTATATTTATGGGATTTGAGTGATCACCATGCTTTAACAATAGCGTTTTTGGTAATCCGTTTTGTTGAGTACACACACCCAATGTTTATGAAATAACGGAAGTTAATTTTTTTTTAATTGAAAAAAAAACTCTCATTTTGTCCTTGAAAAATTTTAATTCAGAATTTTTTAAAACACGAAACGTGCTAAAAAATTTGTAATGTCACTTGTCACATATTAGTAGTTTTAGAATTCGTGTCACCAATACACAAGTATCAGGTATCATGTTAAGTATAACTACGCAATACTTACAGTTTAGTGATAACCGTGTAACACGAAAAGTGGATCAGATTATAAACGATTTTCACAGATCTTGTTTTCGTAAAATTGATGATTAGTCTTAATAGCATATAATATTAATTTTTAATATAATATTAGGGCGTGGATTGCAATAAGTAAAATGACAAATGAAAAGTTATAAAAAATAGTTTTTTGTAATCCTAAGAGAATATATTCATAATATTGAGAACATGATTCAACAGAGAGAGACAGCATCACTCCATAGCTAGTCACGTTCTTTTGTTTCATACTTAACTTGGCTTTTTTCTCAATGACTCGTCCTCTTCATTTAACCTTATTCATCTATTTAATTCACCTACCTATTGGAAAATAAATCTCAATTTTCACCAATTTGACAAATATATTGAGTTATCTATGATTCGATTTAGATACAGAACTGATCACCCACGTTGAATCGTAGGTGGTGTATCTTTAATTCATTTGATATATTATATATATACAATTGAGTGTATTTTTACATGTTAAAATATAAATTTTATTTTAGATTTGATTAGACATCTATCTTAATTTGATTAGAGTTAAAAAAAGAAAGTCGGTTTTGGTGGAATTATAGTGACTATGGTGATCGAGTATCACAAATTTTCATCCATTTTGATAGATATGCTGAGTTATATAATATAGTGACTATGGTGACTATGGTGTGTCTTTCATTCAGTTGACAATTGATATGCACGCAATCGAGTGTTTTTTTTGTGTGTTGAAGATAAATTAGATTTTTTATCTGATTAAACGTCTATCTTGATTTGATTACTGTTAAAAAGGAAAGTTTGATTAAAAAATCTACCTAGTTTATTAATAACTAATACGGAGTAAGTATAATGTCAAAATAATCAACGTCTCATAATAGTAAGAACGACACGTGTTGAAGATCTAGTAAGATGGTATATCAAGTGAAACACAAAAAGTGAAATGAATGAATTGATATAATTCTCAACACGATATGCAACTTTATTTGTATTTTAGTGTTGCAACTTCTTATAGTACATCAGGATCGCCTTGCAAAAACATGAACGAAATTACTTGTAACAATTTTTTGTATTTCATCACATATTTCACTATTTAAACTATTAACACGTGTAGAGTGAAAATATATTAACGCTCAATAATAATGACTATGAGTCTATGACACATGTTAAACAAAATTCAAAATAGTGAAACATAAAAATGTGATGGAGAAGTGAAATATCAAAACTTGTAAATGGGCCTCTTATCTCTATTGTCCATTTGAATTTTGAAAAGGGCAAATGCGTGATTGAGTGTAGAACATCACACTATTAAAAATTATATTCAACGTTCAATAATAATTATGACGACAAGATTCAAGTAATGAAACATAAAAACGCGACGAGAAGTGAAACATCAAAACTTGCAAATGGGCCTCTTTTATCTGTTTGGTCCATTTGAAAAGGGCAAATGCGTGATTGAGTAGAGAACATCACATTATCTAAACCCATATGGAAGATTTCAAATCACATGCTTCTGAATATAATTTAATAAAATAAAGAACTGAAAAATATATTTACTACTATTATTTAATTCTTATTTCATTATCTTTAATATACTTATATATTAATTAATAATAGCTTAAATAAAAACATATTTTTAATTACACGTGGCATTTTTTTTTTAAACACATCATAAAAAATTAGAAGGGATATGGGATCTCAAAGCCTAATCTAGAGAATTCTTTTGTTCTAAATTAATTGTTATTTTGCACTAATCTATAATTTTTAAAAATAATATTCTAATTTTACCTTTTTTATTGTAATATACTCCAATGCATTTACTCGATGTAGATAAATAAAGGGACAAAAAAATGTCAAGTTGTATACATAATTATTTTTATTTAACAAATTTATTTATACGAAACATGCTTAAACACAACTCAAATGAGACAGAAATATTGAAATAATATGATTTTATGAATTCGTGGAGTCTCAATCTAATTGTATCATAATTACATCAGGGCAGAGTTCGTTTTTACGTATGAGATCGTTTTATACAAGTCTCTCTCTTTAATTTTATAGTTCAAAATTTCCTTTTTGTCAAAATTAAAAGATATATAATAATTTCATTTAAAAAAAAATGTTTGAGTTAAAATGATGACATTACGCTACCTCTCAATCATTAGGTCCAAAAATAAATAGCATAAAAATATATACTTGCACCTTTGAAAAGGAATCATAATTTAGGTAGTTTTATTTATTTATTTATATTTTTGCTGGAACAAGATTTTGGCAACATTCTGAAATGAAAGTTACCTGACGAGCTCACTCAAATGGGTAATGCAGTACGTTTTTTATGCGTGCGCGCGTGAAGTCATGATGACTACAATATTTTATTGTAATCCAATGGATTTTTATCAACATTTTTTTTCAAAAATAAAATAATATATTCAGGATTCAAATTCAAATTTATTTGATTATGTTCTGCTCTCTAGTGCAAAAGTCGGTCTAGACGGTCCTTGACTGATTCGATTTTTGAAAAAAAGAAAAAGAAGGCTTAGACGGGCTAGGCGTTCTGATTTTTTTTTGACGTATGTATGTATTTAATGTGGACAATTGTGCACATTTTTCTAAGTATAAATGAAGCTCCGAATACATGTGACGATGCTATGATGTACGATATTTTTTGGTCAAATTTTATCATCCAAAGGGTGAAACTATATTTAAAAAGTAAAAAAATACTAAAAATAGTTAAAACCCGCACGACTATTGATTTCAAACTTTTGCAACCTTAATTTTACTAGAGTCGATCGAGATAAATAACTCAATTATTGATATATATACTAATATTGGGTCTTCTTTAGGCTTTTTTTTTTTTTTAGCGTATGCATTCAATGTGGAAAATCGTGCATACTTTTCTAAATAGAAACGAGACTTTGAATACATATGACGATGCCATGATATACTATATTTTTTGGTTAAAATTTATCATTTAAAGGGTGAAAATTACATTTAAAAAAAGTAGGTAATTGAAACTAGCACTATTACTGATTTCGAACTTTTGTAACCTTGATTTTACTAGATTCGATCGAGATAAATAACTCGAATATTTGTAATTTTATGTCTTTTCTCAAATCAATTTTTTAAAACTCATTAATTGAGCTAAGTTAGCTAGAATCAATTCCAAATGTTATTGATGTTGCTTATTTATTAACTCAATAGAATAATTGGATTTAATTTTATTTCTATTCAATTGATGTTTTTTTCTCAATTAATTCAAATTTCAATGGTTTCATCGATGACTGAGCAGAAGGAATATTATTTCAACAGCTAGCTTTCCGTGAGTGCGTGTGTCCCCATGCTACTATTTCAATTTTAATTTAAATTTTATCCTACGTGTCTATACATATATATACTATTTGCTAAATCAATCATGTGAATGAATATGAAATATTACAGCACTGTTAAACTAATCAAATGATCCATTTTTTCCTATTTTGATGATTAATATGTATGTTTATGAGTAAATTGCAATTTTGGTTCCACGGTCTTTGTTAGATAATTTTTTAAAAGCAATTTTAGTCTAAAAAATCCGTTATTTTTGTAACGTAATTTCGTATAGAACGTCGTTGTTATTAAAAAAATAACCATTTTCGTGAGAGTCTGAATTCTCATGGGACCAAAATTAAATTTTTCGTAATATACTTATGTTGAGGACACGCTAAGGAACAATAAGACCTAATTTGGTAGAGTAGATTAACGTACCCCAGATTGGTGGATAATCAGATTCAAAATAGATGTCGAATTAGACCTATAATACACATTCTACCCGAAACTTACACAAAATTATCGACTGTGTATATATCAAATGACTGTATATAAAACACATCATTTACGATTCAATTTGAACCAGTTGAGATTGAAGAAAGAAAATTGAGAAGAAGCTAGGGTGATTTTAATTTAGTTACTACTTACTAGTACTAAAAAAAATCAGAAATTGCAATTATTGAAGGTGGTTAAAAAACAAAGAAAAAGACAAATTGTAACGTCAGAAAGGCCTGTTTGCTTGGCCTATAGTTTTTGATGGGCATGAAGAACTATACAAATAATACAATTTCTCATCCACACCCCTCTCTCTCTCTCTCTCTCTCTCTCTCTCTCCTGTTTTCATATGTATGGCTTCTATCGAACCTTGTTGGTTTTTGCAGCTATTCAGGTGATGTTTTTATTGATAAAGCTACACAATTTTTGTAGCTCTAGTTGCACTGCAAATTAACTTTACACTAGTACTTTTTTTTGCCTTTTTTAATTTCCATCATCATATATATACATATTTTTTTTGTTCTTAATCTTTAATTTTTGTATTTTTCAGGGCTTAATTTCATGAAAATTGTAATCATCATCGGAGACATCGATTGTAGTTGACCTTTCTGCAATAGGTTTCATCATCTTCACTTTTTGTTAATTAACCTTTTTCTATATTTAGGGTTTCTGCCACATAACAAAAAAAATTAAATAAAGTTCTGAAAAAAGGTTGTAATAAAGAAATTAGAAAGGTGGTTGTCTTTTTTGATAATTGTATTATTATTATTATTGTTACAAGAATATTGAGAAATTATGGAATCAGTTGAAGAGAGTTTGTCAAATTTAACATCTGCAATATCGAATGAAGCAAGTATGACTTCAAGCATAAGTACCATGGGTACAAATTTTCAGTATAATCAGACACAACCTCCTTGTAAGAAGAGAAGAAATCTCCCTGGAAACCCTGGTATGTACAAAATTCAACTCATTTCATTTTAGATTTTGTTTTTATTAATTAATGGATCGGAGCTGGAAAATCTTCCAGCTCCGATAGATAGATTTTAGTTGATCGGAGTTGGAATCAGCCAGCACTGATTGAATCGAATCATATGTAACAAATCGATTTGATTTCAAATCCTAGCTCAATTTTCTTGAATTAAGTGTATTTATATTGTTACATCACATCACTTGATCAATTCAATTTTATAATTAATCTTGAATTTTGATTTGATTGATTGATGAATTTAGATCCGGAATCTGAGGTGGTAGCGTTATCTCCGAGAGCCCTAATGGCGACGAATAGATTCGTATGCGAGATCTGTAACAAAGGGTTTCAGAGGGACCAAAACTTGCAATTGCATAGAAGAGGGCACAATTTGCCTTGGAAGCTCAAGCAAAGGAACAAATTGGAAGTAATTAAGAAGAAAGTGTATGTTTGCCCCGAGCCTAGCTGCGTCCACCACGACCCGTCTAGAGCCTTGGGCGATTTGACGGGCATCAAGAAACACTTCTCGAGAAAACACGGGGAGAAGAAGTGGAAATGTGAAAAATGCTCAAAACGCTACGCTGTTCAATCCGATTGGAAAGCTCATTCCAAAATTTGTGGTACCCGTGAATATAGATGTGATTGCGGTACCCTCTTTTCCAGGTACGCAATTACAAATTCGATTAATCAATTTTCTACAGTGCTGTTTTAATGTGTTGTACATTACGATACATTTAAAAAAAAAACTGGCCCGGGCAGTGCCCAAGATCTCAAATCAGTCATATCTCACCTCCAAAATAAACATTGATAGTACTTAATTTTTCATTTATTTTAAAAAAAAACATGTTTTTTTTTTTTTTTTGAGATGAATAAAGTAACTAATGTTTGCAGGTGCTTTTTCTGAAAAAAGCAATTGTAGCATTGAAAACAGTGAAATTCACATTGTTGTTTTTATATTTAGAACCCCTTTTGTCTATGAAAAAAAATGATGAAAAAAGAGTTGACGATTGAGACAATAAAAAAAAAAAAATGTAAATTAAATTTTAGAGAAATATGATTACAAAAGAGTAGACCAATTTGTATAAAGTTTGTTTGTTTTTGTTGTTTAGCACGTGTTTGTTTGCTCTTGTATTTTCACAGGAGGGACAGTTTCATCACTCATAGAGCATTCTGTGATGCTTTAGCTGAAGAATCTTCAAGATCAATGACACAAAACCCACTTTTATTATCCTCCCAAACAGCCCTTTACCTCCCCCTCAAACAAGAATCCCACAATTTCAACCTCCCTCCTTGGCTTTCGTCTCACGAGTCAGTCTCCTGTGCACCAGTTCTCTTCTCAAACCCCGAAACCCCAAACCCTAACCAAAACCCTAACCCAAACCCTAACTTCCTCTCCTCGTCGTCCTCAAACCCTCCCCCCTCGTTCATGTCCGCCACTGCATTGCTACAAAAGGCCTCTCAAATGGGCACGAAAATCGCGTACAACCACCAAGACGAGGCAACGTCGATGGGGCGTCCCCATCATCACGTGGGCGAGGCGGCCTACTCGTCCTTGCCCTCACGTGATCATGAGAATATGGGGACAGGGTTTTTGCATGGATTGGCATCATATGGGAATGGGAATGGGAATGGGAACAAGCTTGCTAATCTCACCAATGGGTGCATGGAACTTCAAAACAACAATATCAACATGTTACCTTGTACTAGTGGCTTTGAGGGTTCTAATTTGGCTTTTGATCAAGATAGTTTCAATGGGATTTTCACCTCTACAAAGAGGAGTAATAATATTCCTAGCTTTCAAGGCGGTGGCTCCGGTGGGGGACGAGGCGGAGACGGGCTGACGAGGGACTTTTTAGGGTTAAGAGCATTCCCTCATAGGGATTTTAGCAACATGGCTGGTTTTGATCAAATGGGGTCTTCATCTTATGATCATCAGAGTCAAAATCAAGCTCCATGGCAAAGTTGATATGGTTAATTATAAATTAATCCTCTCTTGCTTTTGTTGTATTAATTTCATTACCTTTTTTAGTTCCCTTGTTAAGAACCTTTTTTTTTTTAAATTTGAACAAGTAATACTCATAATTGCAATTATGTTGTCATGTTAATTTTGTGTCCATGGCTTTTTTTAATTTTTTTGGAACTATAGTGTTTATTTTAGTTTTTTTAATGGTAATTTTTAATGGGTTTTTCTTGTACTTTAAGTTGAATTAATTTTGAATTTGGTTCTGATGAATATACATTTTAATTTTGATCTCATAAGTTGTTTAAATTTTGAATTCAGTCCAATTATTCGTCATTGCAGGTAAATGAACCGGTCAAATCCTTAGCTCGTGTGCAATTCAAATCAAATGTGAATAACCGTGAATTTGCTCATATGCAGAAAAATGCACGAGCTAAGGATTTGACTGGTTTATTTACTTATGAGTCCAAAATCAAAATGTGTATTCCATCATGATCAAATTCAAAATTAGTCAAATTTAAAGAACTAAAAAACTTTAATCCCTAATATAAACACCAACTAGGAGTATTAATTATGAACACGGTGTATGGTAATTTTAAATGTGAAAAGGATAATATAAATGAGTTATGGTTAAAATGTAGCGCACGGGGGTTAATCTAATTAAATTCCATTTATATCATAAACCATGTTTTTATAAAATCTACACTAATATAAATTAATGATTGTAGAGTTGTGAATACATGCATTAATAGAATTTTTAATGTATATATATAATTAAAAGTAATGTGTAAAAAACCAGTCCAATGATGGGACCAAAAATTTTGTAATTTTGTTTGGCTCACGTGTTGAATAATGGAATTTGGATGCATTTAATTTTCTTGTCTATGTAATCTTCACTTGATACGTAGCCACTTAATCAAAATAAAATAAAATATATAATAAAGATCTAACCCCAGTCTAATGAAAAATATAAAATTATGGAATTGAATTAGCTACTAATTAACAAAATTAAGGGAAAATAAAGTATGAATATATATACACAGACATCAAGAGAATATTTCAAATCAATTAATTATTATTACGAGTGGACAAGATAATGCAAAATAATAATAATAATAATATGAATGGATAATGATATGACAATAAACAAGAATATGTTTAATAATAATTATATATATTCTGTTTGCATATGGGTTGGGCACATGGAAGGTTAAAAGATTTCTGATTCAAAGGAAGAAAATGAAGAATCACGACACATACTGGTGTTAGTACTTCCTCTTATACAATTTTCCTGTTTCCTGCTATCACTCCCATCAGATTCCTTCACCATATTATTATTGTACCACTCTTTTACCCTAGGGTACATCTCATCTAACTTTGCATGTGACTCCTATTTCTCTATGTTACTTATACACTCTAAGTTTGGTACGGTAGATTAGCCCGTAATCGATGTCCTAAGACTAAAAAATATGTTTAATTGTGTACATTTTAATGTAGGTCAGTGTGAATGTATGATATTCGGATCCGACAATAAATTTTCTTGATGGAGCTAACCGAATCTCGTTTCCTTGTGACTTAAATTACGATTACTAGTAACTTGAATACAACTTGGGTGTCAACTGACCGAACTACTCAACTAGAATGTACAAGCGAACTTTCTAAAAGTATATTCATTTTCAAAAGTATAACAAACTAAATTCGAGTAACAACTATATACTAGACTCAAAATTTTCAATGAGAATTTATTTACACCCCTAATTATACATATGTAACAATTTTTTGTCATTTGCACCGTTTTTATTGTTGGTCCATGGTGGCCCGTACATGCTACTAGCCACGATTATTTCGGGCCTTTCACTGTAAAGGATTGGGCTTTTTGTTAACACACTAGGCCCAGTCGATCAACTTGTTGGTATCAATTGAATATTGACCCACTTTTTTTTTTTTAAATAATTGGGCTATTGACCCACCTTGTTTTTTTCTTGGTTTTAGGCCTTTAAGAGATGGGCCATTTTTTTGGGCTTTACTGGGCCTTCAATTTGGGCCGACTTCTCCTACTAAGGGATGGGGTATATACCCCTCCAGCTTTGTTTAATACACTCCCCCTTCATTTTTATTAATTCAATATTCATGCAAAATACCAATTTTATCCTTTTACTAAATCATGTTAGATACATACTCCCCTCTAAAATCCTAACCCTAATTCATTAATCCTAATTTTGCAGCCCAACCGTCGCTCCTCCGACAACCACCATCACCTCTGACGGTCACAACCACCTTCTCTTATATCCACAAAATTTAAAAAAAATAAAAAAAATGAAGAAGTTGGATGGAAGGGAGGAAATGAAGAAGCCGGAAGGATGCAAAAAAATAAAGAAGAATAAAGAAGATGAAAATGGGGAAGAAGGAAAAATTAGGGTTAGGGTTTTAGAGGGGAGTGTATGTATCTATACATTTTAGTTAAAGGGCAAATATGGTATTTTGCATATATTTTATAATTAATAAATGGGAGGGGAGTGTATTAAACAAAGCCGGAGGGGTATATACCCCAACTCTTTTAGTTTTTAATAAGCCACTTTTGTTTGGGCTTATTGTTTGTGGTTTAGTTGGGTTTTTAGTTGACAATTATTTTATGCAATGATGCATATAATTGAATTTTAATTAATTTTTGAATGAATTTTTAATTGCTTAATTGATTTTTTTACTATCTATATTATATTAAAAATTAAAATCCAATTGCCAAATGTAATTGGGTACATACAATTGATACAAATGTGATTTCTTATAATAATAACATAATTACTCAAATAAGGTAAAATCGTCTTTCTTATGTGTGTCACTCTTTTCTTTAATTGAAATTAAATGCCTTACTTTTTGTGTATTTAATACTTTTTTAATGAATTTTTTTTACAATAATTAGATATAATGAAAAATATATTCATAATTTTTCTTTTTTCTTTTTGGGCACAAAATTGTCGTGCAAGAAATTAGACGAATTAATTTGTTAAACCGAGAGGTGCGCATTGGCACACGGTGCGCCATTGAGCGCACTTTAGCCAATTCACAGGATAGTGATCTACGACTATAATTAACGCAGAATTCAAGATTATTTTCCTTTTTTTATTTTTTTTATATTTCTGTAGCTGGAAAAATCAAGATTGTACGCCTCGTCTTCTCTCTTCTCCTCGCCATTTTCGATCACTGAAGAACTGCAAGCAAATTACCCAGCGTTTTAGAGAGAGAAGTGAAAACAAGGGCAGTTTATCAGAGGAAAAACAGTTTCTCCTTTCGCCTTTTGTCACTCTTGAAAAAAGATGGCGTTGAGGCGCCTCATAAATCAGGTAATATGTTTGTTGTTTTCTATAATTGTTCGTGTTTTTTTGTTTTTATGTGAATTTTTAACATATCGTTTCGTTGTATTGTTCAAATGTGTGTTGTTAGGAAAACCCTAATTTTCGAGTGCATTCGTTTGGTTAATTGGTATGATTCCTTTTGTGTGGGTTCTTGTGATGTGGTTAGTGTAAGTTTAGGAGCACTGCTTGCGCTTAGCTGAATGGTTTCTGCAAGAAGTCTTGATTGGTGGAATTTTATTGCATTCGAAGATGAAATGTTGGGGGTATTTCAATTAATTATCAAAATGTTGATTTAGGTTAACTTCTTGGAGACAAGTCAAGGCCCTGAAAGGATCACTAATGAAATACCACATTTAGAAGTCCGTTTACTTTGCAATCTTGATAAAAATGGAATTGTGATGTTGCAATCTAGAGAGCCCCCCCTTTTCCGACTCTCTGGTCTTAACAACGCTGGTTTTAAGAATGAGTGATTTGCCTTTTGAAAAAAATTGTACTTAAAAACAAAATTATTTTGATTCAAGGGATATTTTGAGTACCAACTAATATGGAAGAATGCATCTTTATAGTTTGATTTTTTTATGCTTTGTTATTTTATAGTCTGATTAAGAGGCCCATCTGATCACATTGATTCGGTACAAGATTCTGTATGCTTCAACTTTCTGCCTTACTATATTTTGTCATATACATTGTTTTGGCTTCAGGTCAGAAGAGAGGGGTCACAGTTGAGGCAGCTAAGCAGTTTGGCTTCTCAACCATATCGAGCATCTCCTTATGCTAGAAGTGGAGGTATGCAACTCTTCTTTGTTAGACATGACTAGTTTCCAACTCATTCCAAGTGTTGTGTGTTTAGTTAATATTTTGATGCATTTTTCAATATGGGCTGATTTTAAGCACATATGGTGCAAATTGTCTTTATTAGACCAGATTGCATTCTTCGTACCAGTACGGTTTTTAGTATTTTCTTACTAGAGGAGTGCTTGCTTTATCATTATTTACAATCAAGTGAGGTTGTCCGGTCCAGTACTACCTTTTGTTGATGAATATATAGTATTATAGATTAGAGAGTGTGATTCGATTGTTATTATCTGACTGATGATTTTGTAATTGCTGAGTTTTTTGGACGATTTTTGCTTCCCTTCTTATAGTTATAGCTTGCATTTTTAGTGCAAGAAGTCACTTGTAAGTTTATCTATGAAGGCTGGAACTGCAGTTGGCTGGATATCCATTTTCAATAAATTTATATGCACTTACTTTGTTCAGTCATAGACTCATACTCGACATCATACGCTTCCCACGTTTCTTACTTTTTAACTGAATTTGCTAATCTAGTGCACAAGCTTCCAAGTCTAGGAAGATCAAATTACTTTGGAAGTATAGCGCGTAGATTACGTGACTCAGAGGAATCAACTGATGCTGCATATCTTAAGGAGCTCTATCTTCGAAATGATCCAGAGGCAGTCATAAGGCTGTTTGAGAGTCAACCATCATTACATACTAATCCAGCAGCCCTTGCCGAATACGTAAAGGCTCTGGTTAAGGTTGACAGACTTGACGGAAGTGAGCTGTTTAAGGCGTTGCAAAGAGGTTAGCTCAATAGAAATTTTCCTCACCTTCTAGAACTTTACAAATCAGCTTGATAGACTGTTATGATCATTAACTCCAGTAGAGATACATAGTTTTTGTTTTTAATCACTAATTTTCATTTGTTTCTCAGGATCTGCTAATTCTGCGGTTGATGGAGGGAGTATGGGAAGTCTTTCAGCATTTAGGAATGTGGGGAGGTCTTCAAAAGATGGAGTTCTTGGTACTGCAAGTGCTCCCATACACATGGTGACTGCTGAAGGAGGGCATTTCAAAGAGCAGTTATGGCGAACTTTGCGTGCTTTGGGCTTGGCCTTCCTTCTCATTTCAGGTGTTGGTGCACTAATTGAGGATAGAGGAATTGGAAAAGGTACTGATATATCATTCTTTGTCCTGGTTCATTTGCACCGTCTCTCAATAATCAATATTGTTTGCTCTTATTAGGACTTGGTTTACATGAAGAAGTGCAACCCAGTATGGAATCTAACACAAAGTTTAGTGATGTGAAGGGAGTTGATGAGGCAAAAGCTGAGCTGGAAGAAATTGTTCACTACCTTCGTGATCCTAAGGTAACTGCATTTATCGTGTCTAGTAGTCACTCGCAAGTATGATATAGTACTTGTTCTTGTGTGTCCTTCATATGTCGAGTTTGCGTTTATTATAATAAAAAATATTGATGAGTTACAGTTAAGAGTAATGAATTAGCTGTCAAGGTTTATGAATTTCATTTTGTTTATATTTTCATTACAGCGATTCACACGTCTTGGTGGCAAGCTTCCAAAAGGTGTTCTGTTAGTTGGGCCCCCTGGCACTGGGAAAACTATGTTAGCAAGAGCCATAGCTGGAGAAGCTGGTGTGCCGTTTTTTTCTTGCAGTGGCAGTGAATTTGAAGAAATGTTTGTGGGTGTTGGTGCCCGTAGAGTGAGAGATCTGTTTGCCGCTGCGAAGAAAAGGTCACCATGTATAATTTTCATTGATGAGATTGACGCCATAGGTGGGAGCCGTAATCCAAAGGATCAGCAGTACATGAAGATGACTTTAAACCAGTTGCTTGTTGAACTCGATGGTTTCAAACAAAATGAAGGTATTATTGTCATTGCTGCCACTAATTTTCCCGAGTCATTGGATAAGGCACTGGTAAGACCTGGAAGGTTTGATCGCCATATTGTTGTTCCGAATCCTGATGTTGAAGGTCGCAGGCAGATCTTGGAGTCTCACATGTCAAATGTAAGAGGTTCAGGCTTGAATGGTTTGATTTAGTAGTCTTATTTTCTGAAATGTCATAAAATTTATTGCATTAGGGCAGAATATTATGCTTTTTTAAGGGTTATGCCGTTTTAATTTTCACCTTTTTTTGAAATGATTAAAACGGCATAACCCTTAAAAAAGTCTTGTATCGAATGATCATTTCTGAAATGTCGTAAAAAATGCTAACCTTTTTTTTCACCTTTAAAGATTTTCTGACGAGTGTTATGCCGTTTCACAGGTTCTCAAGAGTGAGGACGTTGATCTAATGATCATTGCAAGAGGAACTCCGGGGTTTTCTGGTGCTGATCTGGCAAACCTGGTGAATGTGGCTGCTCTCAAGGCTGCAATGGATGGTTCGAAATCAGTGTCTATGGAAGATCTCGAGCATGCTAAGGATAAAATCATGATGGGAAGTGAGCGCAAATCAGCGGTTATATCCGATGAATCTCGTAAGCTAACAGCATACCACGAGGGAGGTCATGCTCTCGTAGCCATATATACTGATGGGGCAATGCCTGTGCACAAAGCAACTATTGTCCCACGTGGAATGGCTCTTGGAATGGTCTCCCAGTTACCCGATAAAGACGAGACGAGCATATCCCTGAAGCAAATGCTCGCTCGTCTCGATGTTTCCATGGGTGGAAGAGTTGCGGAAGAGCTCATCTTCGGTGAGAGTGAAGTGACTTCGGGTGCGTCGAACGATCTCCAACAAGCAACGAGTCTTGCGCGAGCGATGATTACTAAGTACGGGATGAGCAAGGAGGTGGGAGTTGTTGCGCATAACTACGACGATAACGGTAAGAGCATGAGCACCGAGACGAGACTTTTAATCGAGAAGGAAGTGAAGGAATTCCTCGAGCGAGCTTACAACAACGCGAAAACCATTCTTACTACGCATAACAAAGAGCTTCACGCTCTTGCGAATGCTTTGCTCGAGAAAGAGACGCTTTCTGGGAATCAAATCAAAGCCCTGATTGCGCAGCTTAACTCTAAAGAGACGCAGCAGCAGCAGGTGGTCATCACAACGCAGACGACGTCCAATGCTGCAGCATCAGCAGCTGCTGCCGCTGCTGCTGCAGCTGCAAGTGCTGCAGCCAAGGCGAAAGGCGTTGCTCCCGTGGGATCTTAGCTACCTGCTTGTGTGAAGAATACGTTGATCTAACGACTTGTTGTGCACATATGAACCTTTTTAGAACAAGTGTGTAGTTGCTGCAAATGCGGAGGCGATTGTTTAAGTTATGAGATGAAGAATTGCAATGGCAATGCCACTGAATTCTCCTCCGGCATACCAATTATAACTTGCCATTGGATGGATGATATTTTCATTTTCCTTGTATTATACATATACTCGACTTTATTGAGTTTGTGTTGCATTTCTAGACAAGAAAATAAAACCCATTTTCTAGACTAAGATCTTTTTGACTCGTTTTTGGCTCGTTTTCGATCCAGTTTCGTCTCGTGAGTTTCTCTGTCTCTTTTCAGTTTTGTGTTAATATTAGCATATATTGTAAGTTTTTATCTCTTCTTCGTTGTTTTGTTATATTGAAGTGGGTTAATTTTTCTGATAAATGGTTATCAGTATACATTTTATTTCATGTCAAAAAAAAAAGGTTTACATTTTACTCCGTATGTAGTTTGTAATCTTGTTTATTATAGTACAGTACTCCTTTCGTTGTGAAAGTTATGCTATTTTTTTAAGGTCTCGGATAATTTTTATTGGGACAGATCGTCTAGTAAAAGTTATGCCATTTTTTTAAGCTCCCGAGTAATTTTTATTGGGACGGAGGGAATATTATTTTTGTCGTAAGTGATTTTTGTTTTGTTTTTGCCATTTTCGTAATATAGAGCATAATTACGCCTGAACATTGAGCTGGACAGGAACAATAGGGAACGAATTTTCAAAATTGAAATATGAAATTAGTTTTGACTTAATACATATACAAAATAAAATCTACCATTGTTTTTTAAAACCAAATTCTACAATTATATATGCATGTCTGAAAATTCCGAAATTGTTTATGTAAATAAAAATTCAAACTAAATATCTGAATTCAAAATAAAAAATTTGAAATTACTTACGAAAAAATAATAACTACTATAAATCTAATTAAAAACAAAAAAACAAATATATTTTTATAATAAGTTATATTCCTATTTTCCCAAATAAAAATGATTTTGAAGAAGAAAAGCACAGTGTCTATACTTGGATAGCTTAAAGCAAAATTTGATCGCGAAAGCAGCGGCGCCACCACCACTACCGGCGACTCCGATGTCGGAAAAGCAGCAGCAGCAATCTCACGAATCCGCAGGTCAGAAGTCTGCAGAAAAGTATTAATATTTCATGAATTGACGATCGCAGCTAAGCTACGGACAACTGTTTTGAGGAACAAATTAGCTGCTTTTTATTAAAATTTGCGTGTTATCTGTGTGTGCGCTCTTCCTTTTTCCTTTTTTTCCCCCTAGTTTGCTGGTTGAAAGAGCTTAAAATAGAGGAATTTGATTATGATTTATCTCGTTTGCTGAAGTTTGCCTTTGATTTTTTTTCTAGTTTTCCGATTGGGAATCAATGTTATCTTTGATTTATGATCTTATTAAGTACTTAGTTAACGAGAATTATTCTATTTTAAGGTATGATCTTATAATTTAGCCTAATTTAAGCTCAGCGTTTTAACACTTTGAAAGAGATGAATGTTTATTTATGCTAATTTGTTGTCTTAGTTAATGGTGAGTTGCTGTGCTTAAGTAAGTTTTATTTTAAGGATTTATTGATGTTTATTATTTTGTTCTTGCAATTTCTGCTGATAGTAGTTGAGCAAAAGAGAGTACTAATAGAGAACAGGCATTGTGAGAAGCTTGTTGGCCTGTTGCACGAAACGGGGTCTCGAGAGCTAGTAATTATATGCCATGGATTCCGATCCTCAAAGGTGTTTGATCAAAGTAACTAAGTCTTGGATTGTATTCTTATGACATTGTGTTTTCATTTTTCTTGATTGTATTACCTTTTACTGATACTGCAGGATCGAATTCCCATGGTGAACCTCGCTTTTGCGTTTCAAAGAGACGGAATTAGCGCCTTCCGCTTTGACTTTGCTGGCAATGGGTAAGTGATAAGAAGTTGATGGCTTCTTGCTTACCTTTTACGAGCAGGTCAAGTGGTATGTTCATTAATCTTTATTGGTTTTCAGGGAGAGCGAAGGCTCGTTTCAGTATGGAAATTATTGTAGAGAAGCTGAAGATTTACGTGCTGTAGTTGAGCACTTTCAGGCGAAGCAACGCTGCGTAGTTGCAGTTATTGGGCACAGTAAAGGTACATGGTTTCATCATATAAACCTCTGTGGTCTCTTCTGTTGTTTGGTATGTGAATAGTTCGATAGACTGTGAAGATTTCGACTTGATTATAACTATGAAACTAAAGTCTTATGATAATCGTACGTTCTTGAGATGTATGTTAATGCTCGAGAGTTTCTACGTTAGTCTTAATATCTTTAGAAGATACCTTGAAGTAGTTTCTGAATGGATCATGTACAGGAGGGAATGCTGTTGTTATGTATGCCTCAAGGTACAATGACATACAAACCGTTGTAAATATAGCTGGTCGCTTTGATTTGACGAGAGCAATTGAAGGTCGTTTGGGAAAATACTTCCGAGAAAAAATTGAGCAATCCGGCTATATTGATGTCAAAGACAGAAGAGGTGCGTCTGCTATTCGTCTTATCATTCGTATATGTCCGAATCCCCTTGTGTCTACTCTATTGTTTCAATTAACAGTGTTCTCTATCCCTACTGTAGGGAAAACTGAGTATCGAGTGACCAAGGAGAGTTTGATGGATCGTTTGGCAACAGATACTCGCGCTGCATGCCAAACCATCCCACCGAGCTGCAGGTTAGAACCACCACTGATGAAAAATCGAGTCGTTTAGCTGAATTCGTAACGTTTATCAAGTCTAATATCAACAACGTGCAGGGTGTTGACAGTTCACGGTACGTTGGACGAGATGGTTTCAGTCAACGATGCAAAGGAATTCGACAAGTTTATACGAAATCATAGCTTATGCATAGTCCAAGGAGCTGATCATGAGTTCACTAAGCATCAATCTGAGTTGGCTACGATTGTGCTCAACTTTGTCAAGAAAGCTCTAGATACCAACATTATCAATTCTCGACTCTGATTATTTTTATTGTATGAGGGTGTGTTTGGTAGGAGAATTTCGACCGGTAAGTATCGACTGGATTTGGGCATTTTTCAACCAAACGGAATTATGCATAAGTGATACTTTAGTACAATTGGTTGCACCTGTACAATTGAAATTGGACTTTAATGAATTGGGTTAAATGTTGGGACAAAGATTAAATTGAATAAATTGAACATTAAAATTCAAATGTATATGTACACTCAATTGCACGAGAGAATCTGACAATGAACAGTGAGTTTAGAATACACTGAAGCGTGTACACATAAATTTAAGTAGCAGAGTTTCTTGTAAGTGTTGTACAGTATATAGTTCAAAATTACAACAGATCCTCCAGAACTACACAAAAATACAGGCAGAAGATCAGTATTAAGCAGAGACGGTCTTTGGCTTGACTCCGATTTTTTTCCACGACACGCTGGGCATTATCTGTTTGGTGTCAACACGGTCCTTGTATTGGACAGCAACATTGAGCAATGAGTCGAGTAGTGAATCTGATAGAAGGTGGGGTTCGAGCCCCAATTCAACAAGTTTAGTATGCTTGGCGTTATAGTAGTGCTCCTCTGCCTCGACTCTAGGGTTAGGTACGGAGATTGTCCGAACCTCAAGGCCAAGTTTTTCGCCTGCCTTTGTAACAAGAGCTGCAAGCTCGTTAACTGAGAATTGCTCGGTGAATTGGTTAAAAACACGAAACTCCCCCTTCTGCGCTGGGTTCGCTATAGCAAGTTCGACACATTGAACTGTGTCTCGTATGTCAAGATATCCCCTCGTCTGTTATTTCAGAAACAATGTACAATGCATCAGCATATATATACATATATATTTACACAACAACAATCAGGCACCATATAAATGGCATAGAGTTGGTCATGTGTGAACCCGTTTTACCATACATTTGTTTTACAACTAATACCTTTTAATGAAACAACTAATACCATTCACACACACACAAATGCAAAACAGTTTCACAGTAAAACTAGTTAACAACAGACTTTTCCAATGACCATATATACTTAACATAGCCTTTATAAGGCACCATACCATATAGATGCATAATTAGAAGTCATTACCTGGCCTCCTTTGCCATAAACTGTCAATGGATGGCCAACGGCAGCTTGAACGCAAAACCGATTCAACGCAGTCCCAAACACTCCATCATAATCAAATCTATTATAGAGCTCCTCATGCATGCTTGTTTCATCAGTTGTCACCCCATAAACGACACCCTGGTTAAGGTCCGTGGCTCTGATACCCCACGCCTTGCAGGTAAATGCAATGTTGTGGGAGTCATGAACCTTGCTCAAATGATAGAAAGAGCTTGCTTGCTTCGGATAAGGCAAAGTATCGGTCCTCCCATTATGAGTAATTGTTAGGAAACCCTCCTCAATATCAATATTCGGGGTACCATACTCCCCCATGGTACCGAGTTTCACAAGATGGCAATCCTCTTTGAATTCTTTTATGGCGAAAAGAACATTAAGTGTCCCTATAACATTATTCTGCTGCGTGAACACAGCTCTCGATCGATCAATCATGGAATACGGGGCGGATCTTTGTTCTCCAAAGTGGACAACAGCATCGGGTTCAAATGACTTAAAAGCCTCTGCCAAGAAGTCAAAATCGCACACATCGCCAACGTAAAGTTGGATATCTTTATCAGTGAGGGACTTCCAACGCCTGATACGGTTGTGTATTGAGGCAATGGGAGTGAGGGAATCGAGACCCAGTTGGTGGTCAAAAAGTCTACGAACAAGGTTATCAACAACAGCAACTTCGTAGTTCTTGTTCGATAGATGAAGTGAAGTGGCCCAACCACAATAGCCATCTCCACCAATTACCATGACTTTCTTTTTCGGAGCAGAAGCTTCAGTCGAGGTTTGATGGGACCCTGATCCAGGCTCCACCTTGGCATCTCGACCCACTGAAACTGCCTTTGCATAGATAGTACCACATTTTCGTGATCTATTATTGGCTCTGAAAGCAAGCTTTTTGGAAGGTGAGCTAGAAATCGACAAATTGCCAGATAAAGAGGATGGAAAGGGGTTCAGAGGTTTTTCATACGACTTGCTTCGACAAGAGACGTTTAAAGAGCAAGACACTGAAAGCAAATGTGCCATAAGTTGCTAGCTTCGACAAAAAAATTGTATCTATACCTGGATAACAAATATATAGAACGACGAATTAGCATTAACGGCGTCGAGATAAAGAGTATTCACTACATAATATTGAAGGAGATCAATCATATCAACTAACAACTAGTTACATCCAAAGATGGAAAAATAAACTTCCTATTCCTAATGAAATCATTTTTTCCCAATTTTTTCCATTACATTTTCTTGCTAATACACCTCGTTTCACTATACACTTATATTCTCTCATTTCTCCCAAAATCTTCTCTCAGATCACCCAAAAAGTCATTCAAACAAGCATAATTAAGCAGCAACATTTTAAAAAATAAATCGCAAGTCAATCCAGAAACTTAACTAATATGATTTAATGCCTATCTAAACACCATAAATGTTCGCAGCTAAAATTAGGCTTCATTTTTTACCTCAATCCTCAGAAAATTTCCTTCAAAACGGTGTACAGATGCCAATCACGCGCACAGAGAACATAAAACGCCAAGTACTCAATCAAATTCCAGCATTCAAACAAAATTCAAACTCAGAAAAATTCTAATAAATTCCGGAAAAAACAATTTAAAAAAACTACAACAAAGTAAACAAACTTTACCCAGGTAAAAAGCCTCTACCAAAGCTTCTTCTCTCAGTAGATACAGGAGAATCGAAAGGTTTGTTTTGTGCACTAGTTGCAGTTTCTCTTGCTCAGTATCTGTTTCAGGGAGCATAAAAAGGAAAAACCCAAGGGATATTCTGATTTCTCCAGAATTATGCATTTGGTATTACATTTTAACCCCCTAACATTTTATTTATTGCAATCACGCCCTATAACTTTTTTTCCAGATCTAATGGGCCTGAGAGCACTGGAGCACAGCACATGGCCCATTAAACTTGAATGGGCTTCGGTGTGGACTTATAATTGGCCATAAGGCCCAACTTATCAGTGGATTGGGCTAGCCCAACGTACTCACAAATTAAAAAAAAAAAAAAGTAAGAAAGAAAGAAAGAAAAAAAAAAATTGTAATTTTGTAATAGAACGTCCAAAATGGCAAAATGAGGAGCAATCGAATTGACGGGGGAGTATTTTTACAAATTTGAATGTCACAAGTCCATAATCTTTTGTTGCCGCACAACTAGACATGCTCAAAAGGTTCTGAACTTCTAGTTCACGATTTAATCGGGAATAGTCGATGCAAAAATCAAGGGACAAGATTTAGTTTCTATAGAAATCGAAACCGCAGGTTCCATCAAATTAGTTTATTTACTGCCAAAAAAAAAAAAAAAAGAGTACAATAATCAAGAACCGTCGATTTTGAAATCGAAACCAGACATACACTTGTAGCCAGGGACGGAGGGAGAGAGGGGCCAGGGGGCCACTGGGCCCCCACCCATTTTACAAAATTTTTTTAATAATTTTTTAAAATATTAAATAATTAAAAATAAAATAAAAAATAACTATAATTAATTATATTTAATAATCATATAACAATTTTTAAGTGTATTAGTAAAATATTAGTAGTGCAATTATTATTTTCTCCGTTTTATAATATACTTGTTTTGTGTATAATTAAATAACATTTTTTTTTATAAATTTACCTTTCATTATCATGAAAGATTGAGAGAAAAATGAAGAAAAATATAAGAGAGTGAAATAATTTACTTCAATTATCAAGAAAGAGAGATGAAAAAAATATTAAAATAAAAATTATAGAAATTGGCATGAGTAATTTAGGGGCAAACGTGTTAAAAATAGCTAAAATGATAAATTTTTAAAACAAGAATTAAGACTGATAGTGTCAATTAATATGAAACTAGTGAAATATATAACAATTTAAAACATAAAAATTAAAAGAAGCTCGTGTATAGACTGTATAAACATTATTTTGTAGGTAATGAACGGAAATAATGAAACTTTTATTGAAACATATTAAAACTCTACTTGATTCATTAGTAATATATTACAGTATATGTTTCAAACTTATATAATATTAAAAGCGAAATTTATTATTCATAATTGGACCCCCCATCGGTTAAGTTCTAGCTCTGTCACTGCTTGTAGCCATTTCGTTTTCAAATTCACATTATTGAAAGCGCCGGTTCTAACAGTATATACACCTAAAAGGGATATGCTGATATGCATGTGCATATTCCCAAACACCAGACAAGATCCATTTACATGTGGGACTATTAGAGATAACTTTTTCCTTAAAAGAAATTTTATTTTTATATATATATATATATATATTTTTTTTATTATTTTTTTCTAGCTTTAATTTTATTTTATCAAAATTATAGAATTCCAACCGTGCCCTTGTACATGACCCACCTACTATATGGGATATTGTTGCACATGTGAACCTTGTTTAATCTATTTGTTTAATGTGTTGGGAATGGTATAAAATTACACTCGACAGTAGTCAAATTATATTCCACCTCTTATTTTAACGTTTTCACTACCTACATGTTAGTTATTGTTTTATATGTAGATGGAAATATAATAAAATCTCACAAAACTTGAATTTTTATCAACCGTTCAATCGCATATAAATTAATGATATAAAATATTTTCTTTAAAGAGATTTATAGTAGTTAATATGGAATGTCAGGTTAAGATTTATAAGTAAATAAAGACTACTCCCTCCGTTCCACGACTGTTTGCACACTTACCTTATTTGTCCGTCCCACAATTGTTTGCACACCGAAATTTTCTAATAAATCTCACCCTCACAATATTCATATATTTACACAAAATGTCACTACTTTTACTCTCTTTCCAATCACCTTTTTACTTTATTCATATAACTTTACAAAATTACCACTCAACACTCCACTCATTACACTTTTTTCTTAAAAAGTGTGTCCATTTTGTGGTGCAAACACCTGTGGGACGGAGGGAGTATATATTAAGAAGTCAAGAGAAAAAACTTAAAATAATAAGTTCACGAGTCAAAGCAGAGATACCTCTTACCCGAGAAAATCCTCCTTAGAAATAAAACACGGGTTAAGGAAGAAGGTACGCCTCTCTAAAAAATAGGTCAATAGAAACGAAAGTACTCATTATTCATGTCACTATACATAAATGGTAAAATGAAGTTCGGACATTGACCTCTCCAAACAGCGACTGTTCCGAACTTCGCAACAGCATCAACAACATAGTTCGTCTCCCTATAGATATGGGTGAACCGAACTATCATTTCATACATCAAGTATCGAACTATACTCTAAAGAGCCTGAAAACGCTAACACCTAACGTACAATCAGAAGAACCCTTGCCACATTAAGATTTAAGAAAAGTTAATATCAAATTCCTTATAAAATCAATTTCATTGGCCCACCTATCATAAACGTTCAATTAAAAGTTAATTAATTTGTACTAACACTTTTTTTAGAGGTATTTTGTACTAATACCTATTTAAAAGAATTATTAAGACAAAACATGCCCACACAAAGAGGTGACATTATCTATTGCTAGTCTGTAACCTACCCTACAATTTTTCATGAATCTCAGCCTTATTATATTGCACCCACGTGATGATTTGTCGTTGGTACAATTGAAATCATGAACTTGGTAGAAAGAATATCTATATTTTTTAATATTTTATTCATAAGCATGAAATACATATTAAAATATCATATACTACAAAATCAAATTAGTACTACTATTTTAAGTAATTTAGTGAAATATAAAGAAGATTTGACGAAGTAAAATAAAATGTGGTTCAAAATAATAATTTAAAAAATAAAATATGTCGTAAGAATTTTAATTTCGTGAGTTATTTAATGTTTCTGTTTTACTCTATTCACTTTTAAAGTTATAAGGAGTAACATATATTTCATCTTTAATTTTTTAAAAAATATTAAAAAAAATCTTTTTTACTTTTTCATTCTGTTATTTTTTATAATTATGTTCATTTAACGTGATACAAGAATTTTTTAAAAAATTATTTAATTACCTGAAGCAGGGTATAATAGTTATATTATACAAATAATTATTGATATTAAAAGACTTTCTTAGTTTGTTTTAAATTTTAAAGGTGACAGGGAATAATATCTTCCTTATATACTAATTCTAAATCTTCTCGCCCTAATTCTTTTCATTTACCTTTTCTCATTTTGTAAGAATTTCACATTGTTTTCTCTTTTTTTTTCCTCTCTCATCTCTTTTTTTTTTCTCTTTCTAATTTTCTTTTTCATACATCAAAATTTTTCATATTTACTTTCTCATCTTATTCTTCATTTCTACTAATTTTAAATTATCTCTAATTCCCGCGTAATACGCGGATTTTGAACTAGTATTAATAATTTTTGGACAACATGAAAAGTTAAATGTGTAACTAATCACGTGACTAAGTGAGTAATTACACTAATCTCTTAATATAGCCAATAAAGATAATACAAATGTAACTGTAGAGCCTTAATATAGAAACACAAATTCAAAAATATCTCAAAATAATCATGCACTGCCACTTCAGTCTTCGATAAATCTCCATTGTCACTCCACAGTCCACAAATTTCTCACTCTCTTCTCCCTGAATCGAAAATGGCGTCGCAGAAAAACTACATTACAGCTGAAGAGCTCAAAACTCACAACAAAGAAGGAGATCTATGGATTTCAATCCAGGGCAAAGTGTACGACGTTTCAGAATGGGTGAACCACCACCCCGGCGGCGATCTGCCGCTGTTAAACCTCGCCGGAGAAGACGCGACGGATGCGTTTGTCGCTTATCACCCAGGCGTAGCCTGGCAGTTCCTCGAAAAATTCTTCAATGGCTTTTACTTGAAGGATTACTCCGTTTCAGAAATCTCGAAGGATTATCGGAAATTGGTGTACGAGTTCACGAAATTGGGGCTGTACGAGAAGAAAGGGCACGGAGTTTCGATTCTATTGTTTCTTATAGCGGTTATGTTTGCGGTTAGTGTATACGGCGTCGTTTTCTGCAAAGGGGCTTTTCTGCATCTGCTATGCGGCGGTTTAATGGGGTTTCTGTGGATCCAAAGCGGTTGGCTAGGGCACGATTCAGGGCATTATCAGATAATGTTAACCCCGAAGATTAACAGATTTATTCAAATCGTGACTGGTAATTGTCTTGCAGGAATTAGCATCGGGTGGTGGAAGAGGAATCACAATGCGCATCACATTGCTTGCAATAGCCTCGATCATGATCCAGATCTCCAACACATGCCGTTCTTCGCGGTATCTCCCAAGTTTTTTAACTCAATCACTTCACATTATTATAACCGTGTTATGAAATTCGATTCGCCTTCTAGATTCTTAATTAGTAATCAGCATTGGGTGTTTTATCCGTTTATGAGTATTGCTAGGTTGAATTTGTTTGGGCAATCATTCATGCTTCTGTTTTCAAAGACTAGAGTGCCTAATAGAGGGGAGGAGCTTTTAGGGTTGTTAGTTTTCTGGATTTGGTACCCTTTGCTTGTGTCTTTCTTGCCTAATTGGTATGAGAGAATCATGTTTGTTCTAGCAAGTTTTGTTGTGACTAGTATCCAGCATCTTCAGTTCTGTTTGAACCATTTTTCGACTAGTATTTACCTCGGGCACCCGAATGGGAACGATTGGTTCGAGAAGCAAACGAGTGGTAGTTTGAACATAGAGTGTCCGTCTTGGATGGATTGGTTTCATGGTGGATTGCAGTTTCAAATTGAGCACCATTTGTTCCCTCGTTTGCCTCGTAATCAACTGCGAAAAATCTCGCCTTTTGTTAAGGAGCTTTGTAAGAAACATGGCTTGACTTACAATTGTGCATCATTTTGGGGGGCTAATGCTAGAACAATCAGGACATTGAAGACTGCTGCAATGCAGGCAAGGGATTTTACGAAGCCCGTTTCGAAGAATTTGGTGTGGGAAGCTATCAACACTTATGGTTGAAGTTTTGTATTGTTTTTTATTTGTATGTTTTTTTGGGTTTGAATCATCATTTGTTTCTTCATGTTTCTTGGGATGTAAGAGCAAACTGTGTTTGGTTCACCATTTTTTCCATTTTGATCATTGTGATGGCTTCTTGCAGGGATGTAATTTGATAACACAGTGTTTTGTGCACTATTGTAATAGATTCGAACCTTTTTACACATGTTGTGGCTTTGCATAATCACACAAAGTGAACATTCTCACTCTCATTTTATAATTCTCATTACCTAAAAACTAAAAAGAAAATATTACTTTCCCTCACTATTTTATACTACTATTTATTTATTCCCTCTCAAACTTTCACTTTTTACATAAACAATCAATTTTTAAAAAACTCGTGTTCAACCCAAATAAAACTTATAAAAATAGGCGGGAAAAGTATAAGATCATATTTGATATTTTAGATTAAATTTAAATTAACTATATATCATCTCATATACATTGTTTGATAATCTTAATTAATTAGTTTTGGCTATCAAATAAGGTAAAGTCTAGTATGCACTCGAGTGCATGTTATGCACCCTAGTCCAGTTTTACTGACTTACACTTTTTGGTAAGTGGTGTTTCACTTTTCAATTATTACTAAAAATATTATTATACAGTTTAATAATTGAAAAGTGCAACACCATTTGCCAAAAAGTGTAAGTCAGTAAAACTGAAAAGTGCAACATGGACTAGGGTGCATAACATGCACTCGAGTGCATACTAGACCAACCCTAAAATGGTAAAGTCTAGTATGCACTCGAGTGCATGCTGTGCACCCTAGTCCATGTGCACTTTTCAGTTTACTGACTTACACTTTTTTATAAATGGTGTTGCACTTTTCAATTATTACTTATACAGTTTAATAATTGAAAAGTGCAACACCATTTACCAAAAAGTGTAAGTCAGTAACTAAAAAGTGCAACATGAACTAGGGTGCACAACATGCACTCGAGTCCATAGCAGACCAACCCATCAAATAAAGTCTAAAAAAACGAGTTCAATTATTTTCATGATTGGATGATATATTATTATATTATCAAGACAGACCCGTCATGATTAGGTTTCCTGGAATCTAAGAATAAGGGTGGGAATGAGCTTGAGTCGGGCTTACAATTGTCAAACTCGGCTCGATTAGAAAATTTAAAGTTCAAAATTTGACTCGAATTAACTTTTTTTTTTTTTAACTCGAGCTCGATTCGATAATTTACATAATATCAATATGATGAAGTGAACTCTCTATTTGAAAAACATAAAAAGAGACAGGTTTTCAGTTTAGGATGTGGATGTTGATTGTGCAATCAAAACTATTGGTTTCTGTTGCGTAAAAAAGTAACGATGAGGGATATCGAATCTCCTTGCTCGGATTAAGGTTGTCTTTAGTTGGAATCGTCACCTTTCAACAAGCTTTTCCACGAGAAATCCTCTCCACAGCTCCAAAGGACCTGCAAAACCACGCCGGAAGGGATTCCGGCGGGGAATCTCCGACGCTCAAGTCAGATAGGCTCTTTTAACAATCAAAGAGGAACTTTCCCCAGATTTGAGGGATAGTTCTTGCAAGAATCGTCCGATTTCAGAGAGTTTTCTCTATATTTCGTGTGAAAGTATGTGTAGTTCGTATGTGTGTAAAAAAACGTAGTCAAAACAGTAATTAGACCTTCTTTTATACCTGGCCGTTTTCCTGGGAGGAAAGGAGAATATTTCTTCCGCTTACCTCTCAACTGCTCCCTAAGACTCGGTCCTCCCTCTGACCTCTCAACTGCTCCCTAAGACTCGGTCCTCCCTCTGACCTCTTTCTTCGAGATTTCTGGTACCAGCTACCACTCTCCCATCTCCTCTCTATTCATTCCTTTCGGGCCTCATTTGCCAAGGATACTTGGGTCAGGGGTATTTGGGCCACAGATACTTGAGCCAGGGGTATTTGGGCCACGGATACTTGGGCCAGGGACATAAGCTGAAGATCAGGTTTGGGCCTGTCTCTTTCTCTATATTCAGGGGTGTATTAATCCCTTCTACAAAATCATCACTCATAGCAAACGAGTTTAATTCATCTTATATCCACGTGTCATTATTTCAGGAGACGACATATTTTGGCCGCATCAGTTTCGATGTTTATAAAGTTTTTGTGTTGGATGTTACAATATAAACAGCACACGCACAACACATACAACAATCATGCACATATCACATGCTGTGGTGAAGATTCTAGAATATAGATGGTTACCTAGTTTATTAAATTAATTGTTAGTTAGTTAGAAACTATAGAAGGGTCTAGATTAGATTACAAAAACTTGTATATATATCACAATCCATGTAAATGATCATTAAATCTAAAATATACTTTTCAATATGGTATTAGAGCTCTTGCGCGCACACACACACAACACATACAACAACCATGCACACTTAGATTCCCTCATTCACTCGAATTTCATCTTGTGCTACCTCTACATTTTCTCCTCCATTTGATACACCTCTCTCACTTCCACATACTACACCTAATACCCCACCATCAAATCCATATACATCAACTGACACTCATTCCAGCTCAACCAGGTACATACTTCCTCATCATTCATCTTCTTCGTCCATGCATAAATCCATATATTGTCAGTGAAGGTTTTGTTCACTCAAAGATGGATCATTGCTTGTTTCATAGAATTTTTGGTGGTGAAGTGGCATTACTGCTAGTATATGTCGATGACATTCCGATCACAGGAGATGATAATTCTCTTATTCACCAACTTATTCGAAATTTGCATAATCGTTTCTGACTAAAGCATCTTGGTGAGATTAACTATTTTCTTGGAATAGAAGCTTATCCTACTGCATTTTCTATCAAGCTTACTCAGTCTAAATATGTTAATGATATTCTCACCAAGGCTAATCTGGAATCCTCCAAGCCCTGTCCCACTCCTCTCTGTCCATCTCTCAAACTGTCTCTCAATGATAGTCCTCCCTTTCATGATCCCACTCGTTATCGCAACATTATTGGTGCATTGCAATATCTTACAATTCTTGCAAAACACAACACAAAACCATTGGAAACCATTTCAGCGTTAATACCAGGCCTTTACGATGTGGATATTGGAGAGGTTGTGGGGTTACGGGAGGTGATATCATGGATTAAGGCAAGAGGGATGGAGAGAGAGAGGCTAAGTAAGTAGTTAGGATTTAGTCAAATCTTATCTCCAAATGGTGGGCTGAATTACTTGATGGGCTAAGAATATCAGATTTGGGCTCGATTTAATTTACTTGACTCTAGAGGCCCGTCTTAATTTGTTGGACTTCAGAGGTCTGACTGGATTTGTTGGACTTCAGAGGCCCAACTGAATTTGTTGGGTTTTAGAGGTTGACTTGATTTGTTGGACTTTGGAACCCAAATTAATTAAATTTTGTATGTCTACACTCATTTTCTTAAAAAAATTATTTACACACATTTAAAAAAAGAAAATGAGGATATTTTCTAGAATATTAAAGATACATAATTTAAAAATAATTCATAATGTTTTAGAATATTTATAATATTATCATGGCTCCTTAAAGTTTCATTCAACCGTTGATTAAAACTATATAGAAAGTTGATTAGTATAAATATGAGAGGTGGATTAGTATAAATATGAGAAATGCATTCAAAAGTTATAAATAAATATCTATACATAAATTAAAAAAAGCAATTAAATTGTACATATGATTGAGACGAGAGAAAAAGTAAAGATATAAAATAAAATGTTATAATAAAAAATTAAAAGAAATTTATCAAAAAAATGTATAAAAAGCTTATAGACTAAAATGACAAAATTAAAATGTATTAAATAAGTAGAAATGTATAATAAGGTGTTCCGAACCGTAGAAATGGCTCCAACTCGAGCTCGAGTTCAGTCACCCTCAATGGCTTCCATAAATACTTTGACCATTCAACCACAAAATGCGCGCCTAGACGTCTGCATTTTAGGGTTTGTGTTGATATATAAATCTATATATATATAAAAATAGAATAGTCCCTCAACAAATTTTCCCGCCCATTTGCACCTTATATTTCTGATTTTTTTTGTTCAGCACCCGCAGCCACAGCCAATAAACAGAATACTGAAACCACAGCCAATAAGCAATTAATTAAACACCTAAAAAAAATTAGGCTAAATTTATTTTGAAACCTGCAAAAATAATAATTCCTCTTTTCTATAGAAATTTGTACAATTTTTATATATGAATATTTCACATCAATTTTCACACTCTATAAAAGAAAACATTTTTATAATCCTCACCTTTAAAATATACACATATTTACTCATATGTCATTTTCACACTTAATATACATTTTATTTTATTCACAAAAATTTACAAAATTATCTCTCAAAATGTCACTCATTACACATTTATTAAAATGTGTATTAGTAGTAACATTCAGACAGATTTTTTGAAATATTACATTTTTTAAATAAAATATTGCTAATGTAGTTAAAATAATTTTTATTATGAAAAATTATTACTCTCTCTTCATTATTTATTGTTACACTATCGATTTTTTTTCTTTCTCTCTCTTATTTTTTTCCCTCCCCTCTACTTTCTCTCTATTCTGATTCAGTTTTTTTTTTTTTTTTTTTTTGAACCAATACAATTTATCCGTCCATTTCTTTACTATTTTAATTATTTTGGTAATTTTTAGTAAATTTGCTAAATAAATTGCTTTTTAATTTTATTTTTTTTTCTATTAATGTTAAAAAAAAAATTAAAATTTAATTGGCTTATTTGTTTATTTTCATTTTTAAATTATGAATAATTTATTACTCCCCATTTCATTTTAGATCATCATTAGTAAAAATTGTACTTCTCAAATTAAATCAATCAATTTTTTATTTGATAATAAGTAGTAATATTTTTATATTAAACTACACATTTTAAACATTTTAAAATTATCATTACTTTATTAATCTATTTTATTATTCACAATATTTTATTACTCTATTTTATTGTTCAAAAGATTTTTATACATCTACAATTTATTTTATGTCATGTAATACTAATAAATAAATAGCGCCTTAAACTCTATGCACACGATAAATATTAAATTAAAAATAGTTACGGGTGTGCACCCAATTAATTTTATGGTGTAAATTGAAATATAATTTTAATGTAATTTGAATGTGAGGGATTGAAACTTAATTTAATTGAACAATTAAAAATATATTTAAATTATTTAAAATTCAACTGTATAAAAAACAATTGTAGGAATAGTAAATATAAACACTTTAAATTTTATTAATTCAATTAAAAATATAGACTTAAAAAAGTATTCAGATTTTTTATAATAAATATATACAGTATAGATTTTATAATTAACTACTACTAATTAAATTTAAGAGAGATAGGACTGGGAAGTGGGGGAAATAGGCACCTGATTTTTTTTTATATTGTAAATAAAAAAATAGAGTAATAAATTAGTGATGATTTTAAAATGTTTGATAGATTAAATTTAATTTAAAAATATTATTTATTATAAAATAAATAAAATTTAATTTGAAACTTCAATTTTTACTAATGATGATCTAGAATGGGACAGGGAGTAATAAATTATAATGCAATTTGAAAATGAAAATAAATAAATAAGCAAATTCAAATTAAAAAAAAAAAACAATTCGAAGATTAATAGAAATCAAATCAAATTTAAAAAGCAATTTAATTAATAAATTGACTAAAGTTTACCAAAATAATTAAGATAATAAAGAAATGAGCAGAGGAAAAAATTTGGTGAAAAAAAAAAAAACTAAGAAGAAAGAGAAAGTAGTGGAGAGAAAAAAAAAAGAACAAGAAGAGGGAGAAAGGGAAAAAAAAATCGGCTGATGGCAAGGACAAAAATATCGATATCGATTGAAATATCGAGACCTTAAATTTGTGGAAATATCGATATCGATAAATTTTAAAAATTATGGAAATTTAATAACTAACTTTTAATACATAAATTCAACAAAACAATTTAAATACATTAAATCTATGATAAATTTATATAAAATATAGCCTACAATGTTATTTCATATGATGTTTTTTAAAATTTATCGACATTTCTTGATTTTTTCTCGATATTTTCCGACATTTGCCGACATTCTTTCAATATTTTACCGATATTAGTCTCGATATTGTTATTGTATATCGATTTTTATCGATATTTTCGATTTTTTTTACAAATATCGTGGAAATATCGTTTCTTCTCAATATCGATATCGGTGACCGCGAAAAATGGATATATGGGGGATATATCGGAGAAATTTCAAGATATTTTCGTCCATGGCTGATGGGACAAAATAAATGAAAAGAGATAGGAGTATATAATTGTTCAGAATTTGTAGAGTCTAAACCACCGGTGGATCAGGATTTTAGATTTGGGGTACGAAATATTATAAAATTCATATTGAAAAACACATAACATGTAAATTAAATTATAAATACAACTAAGTTCGTAAAGTCGTCATTTTTTTTGGTCCGATATGTTGCATCATCATTGAAAATTTATAGAAACACATCATTTTCAATAAAAGTAATCAAACAATCATTAAATATTGATCATCCACATTTTTTTCACAATTAATTTTTAACATAGGTCACTCCAAATAATATTTTTTTTACATATTGATTGAACGTTTTTCGGAAAGAAACTAGGTGTACCATTTATCTCATTTTTTAATTGAATTGATAGTTAGTAATAAGATTACAACTATTGTGATTACTATAAACAAATTGACCATTAAAACTACAATTCATAGTAAAAAGATAGTTGTACCCCCAAGTACCCCTTCCCCTTAAGACTTGCACATTTGCTTATTTCCATAATAATTTTTTTTTAAACTACATTTATTTCATTTAAAAAATGTCATATTTAAAAATAATCTGTCTAACATTTACTAAGCATTTCACCATCCTTAAAAAAATGTTCATTTATAAAGTTTCAACATTCTTTTTTTTTAATTTACAATACTATGTTTCTTTTTATTCAATTTCAACTATCTACAATGTATCATTTCTATTTTCAATTTCTTCTGTAGATGGCCCACCTTTTTCGTAATGCAGTGGACTCTAAACATTCGGTCGGTACCTGCGTATGAAAGTGGAACAAATTAGAATTAAGGGTAGGAGAGGACAACCAATCCAAAAGATAAAGATAGAAAACATGATTTACGTACATTGCAATGAAAACTATTATCAATGGTTGATATATTGGATTTCAATCCAGCGAAAGCTATTATCAAGGTATTAAAGTTATTTTATATGTTAATTTTTGTGATATTTACTATTCCATATTATTTATTTTAAAGTTCGTGATAACTCACATCTAATTTGCAATGACATCATTCAATCACACTATGCATATAGTATACATTCCAACTACTATGCATACCCAATGTAAAATACTCCGAATGATTTATTTCTAAACTTTAGATAATTATTCCGTATACCCCAATTCTAAAAGAATCACGAAAAATTCATCTCATCTGACGAAATGGAAGAAACGCAGTGACAACAAGAAAAAAAAGTGAGTTCACGTTTGAAGAAAGGAGGAGTTACAACCGTATATATTCAACATTCAAAATTTTCTACCTAAAAATGAGTAATTTTGTATGCTTAATCTCTATTTTTACGCAAGTTTCATTAGTTTTATCAAAATATAGAGTTTTAATTTTTAGAATTCTATTTTTTAATTTTTGTGATTTTTTAAGAAATGGAGTATAATTGTTTAAAATTGGGTTTGAATAGTAATTTTAAAATATATTACTATATTTTATATGGGATAGAAGTGTGTATAGTAAAATCAGGGGTTTTGTTGTGGATTTATTTTGAGACGTGCGCAGTTGTGGTATTTTGAAATTGATTTAAGAGTCAAAGTCTTGGAATTGATTTTTTTTTTCTTTTTTTTTTGGTCTTTAACCCATAAAAATTGTGAATTGAGAAAGGAAGAGTAGTATGTCTTTAAGTTCTAGAATGATTGAAATACTTTATTAAAAACCATGTATAACACACATGTACAAAATTAGGAAAATTTAGCTTGAACATTAGTTTAGTGATTTATGTGTTAAAAAATGATAATTTGTATTGGTAATTAGGGGTATAAATGCAATTTCGATGATAATTTAATGGATTTAGTGCAATTAGCTCTTAATAATAATATACATAATTTGTAAATAAATATTTATTAGTAGCATAATATTAATTGTACAATAATGAAATATCAAATTTTTACTCCGTGCATCGCACGGGTGAAACACTAGTAACAATTAAATTTAGATTAACTATATATTATTTTATATAAATAGTTTGATAATTTAAATTAAAAATAGATTATACTTTAAAATTTATAAAATTAAGATATCATTCTAATTTTAATTAATTATTTTTTTTTGCTATCACATCTGAAAAAATGAGTCCAATTCTTTTCGTGGTTGGATGATTTTTTTATATTATCAAGAGTCATAATTAGCTTTATTGTTATCTAAGAATAGAGGTGTAAACTAGCCGTCAAACTGACAAGTTTGACTGGATTAAAAAAATTGAAGCTCAAAATTTAACTTGATTAATTTTATTTTTTAACTCGACTTAATAACTTACATAATATCAACTCAAGGATGCAAAAATCAGGAAATTTTGCCGAAATATCGGTGATATTTCGAATTTTTGGACTCTCTGATATCGATATGCACCGAAACAAGATTTAGTACAAATTTTTCTTGATATCGCCGAAATATCGGCGAAAAATCGGAAAATGTCGGAAAAAATTCGGTAATATCGATTGGAATTGTTTTGTTCTGTTTTTTCAAAGTTTTAATTGTTTTGTTCCTTTTTTTTCAGAACAAGCAAGTATCTTGTGTCTTGTCTATCATTTTGGTATTAATTGTCTAGTGTGAAATAATTATGAACATACATTGTATATCTTTAGACTGATTTTGTATATTTTTTTACTAATATGTTTGTCATAAAAAATCATTTTGTAGTGATTTTAGACTAAATTTATGTATTAATGTTAGTTATAATATTTTCTAAAATTTCATAGATATCGATATTGTATCAATTATACATTTTTATTTTATGTATAATTAAAATATATTTAATTGTAATAGTATAAGTTCGGTTAAGTTCTATTAGGCTCGTTAGACATAATACTCTCTCCGTTCCACAAAGATAGCTACATTTGATTTTACACACAAATTAAGAAAAATCAATAAATGTAGTCAAATTTAGCTAATATGTCAATTTTGCCCTTGAAATCACATTCTCCAAAATCTGTTAAGCCTTAATTACTCTTATTAATTAGGGGTAAAATTGACAATAAAACATTTAATACTAAAGTAAAAAAGGAAACGGAGCTATAATTTGGGACATCCAAAAAAGGAATACGTAGCTATCTTTGTGGGACGGTGGGAGTATTATTATACTTTCGGATTGGGATGATGATTGCGCAAACAAAGCGATTGATTTCAATGTTTATAAAGTTGTTGGAAATGGAGATGCGTAGAAGGGTTTTTAAATAATTTGACTGATACCATGAAAGAATTCCGTCTCATCTAAAAGTCCGAACTTGTAGAGAGGTGGGGAATTAATTCTTGTATATTTAATTCCTAACACATAATATTTCAATATTTCATTTTTTGAACACATAGATTAAGAATAGTGATAAACTTCAAATATTTTTTGATAAATAATAGTTCATATAGGGTTAGAAATATTGGCATTTTCTAATTTTAATTATTCTCTTTTTCCTTTCGATTTCTCTCATTTTCTTAAAAAAAATTATTTACATTCACATTTTAAAAAAGACAAGGAGTCATAAAAGATCGTTATGTTAGTATTATTAGACATGTAGAACTCTCTCTAGAATATTAAAGACACATAATTTAAAAATAATTTATAATGTTTTAGAAGTTGATTAGTATAAATATAAGGGATTGAATGCATGCAAAAGTTATAAATAAATATTTATTCTTTCAATTTTGGGTACATAGATTAAAAATAAATTATACATATAATTGAGAGGAGAGAAAAACTAAGATATTAAAAATAAATTATTATACATATGATTGAGATGAGAGAAAAATTAAGATATAAAGTAAAGTGTAATAATAAAAAATTAAAAGAAATTTGTCAATATGATTGAGATGAGAGAAAAATTAAGATATAAAGTAAAGTGTAATAATAAAAATTTAAAAGAAATTTGTCAATATGATTGAGATGAGAGAAAAATTAAGATATAAAGTAAAGTGTAATAATAAAAAATTAAAAAAAATTTGTCAGTATGAAAAGCTTATATATAAATGAACAGATCAAAATAGAAAAGTTTAGGAGAAAATATAATTTTAATGATTTTTTTTTTCTAAACACGTAGATAAAATGTCCATGTTAGTGGTCTAAGAATACAATAGTAATTATACAAGAATTTACGATGTTTAATTAAGAACCGGTTAAATGATGATGGAATGGTGAAATGTTTTACAAGAATCTGAAAAAGAAAAAAAAAGTAATCACGTGCAATTATAATTTTTATCTTGATGATGTTGATCACCAAAATTGATGGAGTAGTTACGAAAAAAATAAAAAACTAAAAGATTGAATCATCATGATGTTTTAGAATATTTAAAATATAGTATAAATATGAGAAATGCATGCAAATTTATAAATAAATATTTATTTTTTCATTTTTTGGGCACGTAGATTAAAAAAAAGTGATTAAAAAAGATATGTCCGTCCCATATTAATGTTCATAGATAGATGGACACGCAAATTAAAAAAGTGTAATAATGAGTGAAGTTTTGAGAGATAATTTAGTAAATGAGTTGACTTGCGTATGTGTATGTGTGTAGATAAATTAATGACATTTGTGTAAAATTGAGGTTATTGTGAGAGCCGAGTTTATAAAGAATTTTCTATTTTATGTATATTCTATAAAATAAAGTCTTTCCAGTTTGAATTTAAATTTATATTGGGTTCATATTTTTAATGTTGACTTATTTTATAAGTTAATATGAAGTTAAAAGATTGATAAATGGTAAAAAGAATTGGAAAATACATGGTGAGAAAGGAATTTATATAGTCAAAAACTCAAAATGAGAGAAGAAAAGAAAAAGAAAAATAGAAAAAGAAAGGGAAAGGGAGAAAAAATATTGACAAATCTATAAAGTTGATAATAAATTTCTTTTTTTTTCGAACACAAATTTGAAATCGATGGTCGCATCTACTCCACAATTTCAATTTGGGGATATTTCTACAATAATGTAACAACTTCAACTTCAAGATGTCTTGAACCAAAAAAAAAAAAAAAATGATTCAATATTTTTGATAGAGATTCTGATTTGAATTTTAAGTTGCCACATAGATGCAAATTTGGTTTCGGTTTTTCAACTTGGCATGTTATGTTGGATTAAGTTGATTCTTATTTTGTGATTGGTTTGAGTTAATACTCCCTCCATCCAAAAATTATGGTGTTATATTTTTTGTCCTAAAATATAGTTTCATTTTCTTTTATAAATATATATAATGTCAAAATTATCTATGGGCGTGACCTGAGTATTAGTACACGGTTAGAATGAAGAAAAAAAATTATTACAAATTTTGAATTATTTTTAAGCAAGTAAATTTATTTTGGTTCTATAAAAATTGAATTTAAAAAACTTTATACTCAAAACTAATTTTAACAGAAAACATTACAGAATAATTTCATAAAATAAAATCACCGATATAATATTGAGTAAAAAAAAATGTCCCACTAATAATATTTGAAAAGACGCGTTTTGTCAGTATGGGATTCTTTAGATTAGGTACACAACCAATCCAAAAAAAATCCCATAATTTAAAAAAAATTGACTACTAAATACTTTCTTTTTAGTGTAAACAATAATTATCTCCCCCGAAATTTTAAATTTTAAAATTACTAAATACTTTCTTTTAGTCTAACTATGATTATCTCAATTGAAATCAGATATAAGATGTACACGTAACTTTTCGAAAAATGATATTGATTAGTGAATTTTTTTGTAAAAAAAATTGTAATCTAAAAATAGAATTTATGAAAAAAAAAATTGTAATTTGAAAAAATAAAAACAATTATATTGATTAGAGAAAATTCTATAAACCGGAAAAATGATATTGATTAGAGCAAAACGTAAAAAAAAATATTATAATCAACACGAAGATGATAATTTTTGCAAAAAAATATTGTAATCTGAAAAAATTATGAAAAAAAAATTGTAATCTAAGAAAATAAAAATCTGCAAAACAAAAACTATTACATACCAAAATTTTAAATCAAAGACTGCAAATAATCTAGGAAATTTTTTGATTGAAATGAGAGGAATGATGTTGATTTATATACGAATTAAAAATAAGAATTAATGGTTGAGATTAAAACTTAAAATTAAAGGTTGAGATTAAAAGATAGAGGGATCTAAAATAAAATTTCAACCAAATCTACCCTTATATACTTCTGAATCTTCTTCTCTCCTACGTGGTATCTCACTTCTCTATGATTCTAATTTTCTCACGATTTACCATTATTTTGTTTTACAGTTTTGTTCAATTCTTCTCTCTCTCCTTTTTATAGGTTTTCTCAATATTTTATTTTACTTTTTTTTTTCAATACAGTTTTTTTCAATTTTTCTCTCTCCCCTCTCTTCTTATTCTCTCGATCTCCTAAATTTTCTTATACAAATTTCTCTCTCCCTCTTTTTTTTTCTCATTCTTTTTACCATTTTCTTTTATAATTTTTTTATAATCCCCCACGAAATTCGTGGGTTTTGCACTAGTTATATTTATATTTATGATAATCTGAATCAAACCGTAAATATCTCAACATATCTGCCGAACAAGTCCAAAATATCGTAATAAAAAAAAAGAAAAAAAAAAAGTTAAATCCCCACGTCTCCATAAACCTCTCAACCACGTCCAACATCCCCTCCTTATTAGCCGTCATTTTCTCCCCACATTCCATCTCTCTCTTTACAAATGAATATACCCCCACCCCCACGCACCGCTAAAGCCGCCGCATGCTGCGCCTGCAAGCACCAGCGCCGCCGCTGCACTTCCGACTGCCCCCTCGCCTCCTACTTCCCTCCGGAAAAGGCACGTGACTTTCAAAATGTGCACAAGCTATTCGGAGTAAGCAACATTGTCAAGTTACTCACCGAAATTCCGGAACAATACAGACCAGACGCCGTTAAGTCCATCGTTTACGAAGCTAACGCCTGGCAAATGTACCCCGCCACTGGCTGCGCTGGAATCATTTTTGAACTGCAGAAGTGGTTGCTTCACTCTAACGAAGAACTTGACGGCGTGATGAAGCTTTTGGCGATGTTTAAACAAGAACCGGTTAACGTTAATTATCAGCCTGGATGGGATCTTGACTGCGATAGTACGTCGATTGTTAACGTCAATTATCAGACGTTTGAATTGGATAATGAAATGTTTTACAAGAATCTGAATTTTGCTGGAGAGGGAGGTAGTAGTAGTAATCAGTTGTGCAATTATAATAATTATAATTTTTATAATTTTTATCATGATGTTGATCGCTAAAATTGATGAAATTTTTTCTTGATTCATTTCACGTGTCCCCGTTTTATTATATTATGTTTATTTCTAAATTATATAATCACTTTTTCTAGTTTTGGTTTTCGACTTCGTCATTGTATTTCGCATTAATTCTAAATTGTTAACATGTGTAGTTTGAGAAACATTCCTCTAAATTGTTGACATTTTGTTCTAGTTTCTCGGCTTCGTCATTGTATTCTGCATGTCGTTCGAGAAATATTCCATGTTAATTCTTCGTTCTCAAATGTTCGGGAGTGACTTTTTGAAAGTGAAATCACTTTGTTCTAGTTTTGGTGTGTGAAATCACTTGTTGTTCTAGTTTTGGTGTTCGGCTTGACAATGCACGTCCAGCAAAGTGGAACATCAAGTATAATACGAAATTACATATATCATATATAGGGTTAATGATCTAGCAGAATTGAACTAAAATTACTATATTTATGCCTAAAATTTCTAATTTTATACACTTTTTTCAATTACTATAACTGAAACAAGTTATTTCTCATTTCTGTTTATTTATCTTAGTTTTTCATTTCTTTTTCATGATATTAAAAGGTAAATTAGTAATAAAAAAAATATGCTATTTAATTTTATATAAAACTAACCAAAAAAAAAAAAACGAATAGCATTTATGCAATGAATGTAGTACTCATAAGATTTTTGTTACCATTTTCTTGATTTAAAATATGAATTTATTTTTGCAGGGTTCTGAATGACATGATTTCTCAAAAAATCTCCGTTTTACAATTTCTTAAATTTTGTAATTTTAATTTATTTTTTAAAATATTTTTCTCTTTCTCCTCTCTCTTACAGTTTCCTCAATTTTCTTTCTCCTCCAACTTTTTTTTTTTTTAACTAGTAATTATTTACGCGATTCTCATATTAATTAATACTCCGTACTAATAAACGCGAAAATGATGGACAAGATTCAATTTATTTTACTTCCTTAATATTTAGGACCTTCATTTAATTTACACCTTCATCTCAGAGGTTTCAATCTGCTTATAACACAGTTTTTAATTCATCATTATGGAAATTAATTTAACAACAATGGAAAATTTTGATTTTAAATTAACGTTTCTGTAATATAGCTTGCAGAAATATTAATCATATAGAAGTAATATAATATTCAAACTTTTTTTTTTTTTTTTGAAAAATATAATATTCAAACTTTAAAATTCAAACATTGTTTACTAATTCATTAAAATCACATCACAATGGTGTCCATGATATATGAGTCATTATTACTACTAATATCTTTATAAATTATTATGAAAAAAAAAACTTAATCGAGCTGATCCGTGAAACCGGCGGGCTAGCCCGTTTCTGGGCCCAAAAAACTCGATTTTAAACGGGCCGCCATGTGTGTTGTTAGTGTATTTGGGTTTAAAAACATTTTTCTGTACAGAATTGTGGGTTCAAGCCCAAACCCACATCTCCTAGTAGTATAGTTTATGTTTTTATTCTATAAAATCGTTCATTTCAATTTTGGGGTTCGACATTTTATTTCATTGTATAGATTTGTTGAAATGTATCATATTAATAAAATATCAACGTTCTATAATAGGGATAGATTCCTCTATTTCACTTTTCCACCCTACTGAATTTTTAACATGGGTTGTTTTCCCTAACATGGGTTGTTTTCCCAATATTATAGGGCGTTGAATATTTTTTAATATAATACATGTCAATTATCCTTATAGTGAAATAAGAAGTAAAATACCAAAATTAGAACAAGTGATCTCATTCGAAAATTCGACATTAGAACGCGAAAAGTGGAACAAATGTATAAACTGATATGTATACATAAATTTTGCTTATCTATTGACAATTTGACAGTGCATTTAAGCAATTTATTTGTAATGAGATATTGTCAAAGTTATTTGACTCCTTTTAGTTACCGTTGTGTTGCAAAATATGATGTAGACACAATATTATATTTTGCTTAATTAATTCACCTAATTCACATATTTTAATAATGATTACGGATTATTTAATTGATCCACATCAAATATAATATTGCCCCAACGTTAATAATCTCGAATAATAACGATCTTGAAATTATAAAGAGATACACACCATTCATTAACGAATTAATATTAATATTCCATCCTATAATTACAATTATCACTAAAAAAATCTTAATTATGGAATATATATACAAATTAAATAAAGGTCACTAAAAAAATCTTATTAACCACTAAAATGCTAATCAGTGACTAATAATAATTTCATACATATGTTACTATTAGTCGCTAAAAAATCTTAATTTTGTACGATTAGCATTGTGCAACTTGTGTAATTAAAAAAAATTAAATTACTCTTATGTAACACCGGTGGCAATTTGGACAATACATGCTTATTTTATTGGCTAACATTAGTTGTTTTCAGTGTAAATTCTTACTCGAGTTGTTAAACGAATCGAGTTGTTCGAGCGCTTGACTCGATAAAACTCAAGCTCAACTCGTTCGTTAAATGAGCCGAGCTCGATAGATTCGTTAACAAGTTGAGCCAAGCACGTTTCTGTGCTCAACAATGTTATCGAACCGAGCTCAAACTTCAAGTTCGACTCGGCTAACAACACTACTCTCACAAGAAAAATAAAGAAAACAGATAAACAATCACAACACAAATTACATATTAATCCCTCCTGTACTTCTCATTTATAATAAAAGAACTTTTACTTATGTTTTCCACTTTCCACTAAGATTCAGGGCTCTTCAACAGACACCCTGAATTTTTTCCAAATTGCATAAAGAACCAAAATAATTTGTTTCCACTAAATAAAATGAAAATATAATAAAAAATGAAATTCCAAAACAATTATACGAAAAAAAAAAGAATTAAAAAGTCCATTTCAAGATCTTGATTCTGAGATCAACCTTACATTTTGCTTTGGAGGTGTTGGCGACAGCTGGAATTACCTTTTTACCCTTGGGCACCAATCCATGAATGCCTTGACATTTCACTCTGATCCCAACTTTCTTCATCTTCATCTTCTCCATTTTCACACCCACCATTGTGTCCAAAACAATTTCCATCGGCAATCCGGCTTTCCGCTTCAGATCCGAGTTCAACGAGTTAACTGAGTCGGCATCCAGCACTTGCGAGTTCATCGCCATTGTTGTGTGAATCACAGAGATGTTGTTAGGCGAGTTTGTGAAGCTCGCATACCAACCGTTCGACAAAATGACTGACTGAGATTGAACGGTAATCGACATCGGATCGTAGGTGAATATGACTTTTTTGTTGGGGTTTTTGGCTGAGAGAGTGATGTTGATTCTGGTTGTGAGGTGTGTGGAGTCGTCGGAGGGGGTTGTGGTGAGATTGAAGGCGGAGATTTTGAGGGATTCGACGGAGAATAAGGGGCGGTGGGGGTGGTACAGGGCGTAGAAAGCCGCGGCGGCGATGGCGGCGAGGAGGAGGATTATGAGGAGGAGGAGAATTGACCAGAAGCAGGTGAGGCAGCAGCAGCGGCGGCAGCTGAATTGTCGGTGTTTGTGGCGGGGGCGGGATCCGGGATTTGGGCGGTAGGGATGGCGATTGGGGTTGTGGAGATGGGTTTTAGTTGAAGGGGGATTGGCGATGGGAGGAGCCGCGGCGGCGGGGGTGGCGGCGCCGTTTGGCTTGGTTGATGGGTAAACTCTGTCCGTCATATTCGAGAAAAGGGAAAAGTGTAGAGAGAAGATAATGTAGAGAATGCGTTGAAGTTTTGGAGATTAAAGAAAGTAAATATGTGAATTGTGAAGTGAGGATAAAGAAAGCGTTTTTTTCAGAAATAAATAATAAAGGGGAAAGTACATCTGGATCCTTATTATTTTTAATATAAAATATTTTTGTGCCATTATATTTTATTAATTAAAGGAAATTTTGACATTACATATTTTTTCTTAATTCCATAAAAAAATTAAAATACGAAATCTCATATTTAAGTTGGTCAAATATACTTTTGGTTTATGTAAACTTTTAAATATTTTTTAATGTAATAAATCTTCTTTTTTAAAATTGGAAAAAAAAAAAATTATAGCAATCCGTCTCACAAAATAGCTTTATTTTACTTTACACACAAATAAAAAGAATTAATAATGGTATAATTGGTATGATAGAATGATATCAGGGTTGAATGGAATGAATTCAAGAATGGTAATTCTTATAATTGATATTGTGAAGGAATGAAAAATATTTCGTTATGCGATTATAATCTCATGATTGGTATGCTACAATGATATATGTAAGAATTTTTTAAATTTATCTTAAATGACTAGATTATTCTTAAACATGTAAATTTTTAATAATTTCGCAAAACTTAAAATTTCTAGGGAGTTTTATTTTTTACATATTCTTCTATGTAAATTATTTCATATTTTATTATAAAGTTATTTTTTAGCTTTAAATTATAATTAGTTGTTGTTAAATAAATTCAATATTATTAATAAGTAAACCAACTACAATTTTTTTATAACAAGTAAGTAAATTATTAAAATAATTAGGATTTAAGATAAATATGTAAACTTAAAAAATTAATGAATGGAGTATAAATTAGTCAAAATAATTAAAAATATCCTTAAATAAACTTTTTATCAAGGAATGGATTCACTATTCTTATATTTTTGGGAATAATCATTACATATGTAATGAATATTCAATACAATAAAACTTATGAATCATAGGATTAAGAATATACTCCGTTATTAAGAATGCACATTTCATTCCTTCGTACTTCATAAATTTAGTGTAAATTTCAAAACAGCGGGATCTTAAAGGTAATTGTGATGTGAGATTAATTAAGAGTAAAATTGTCAATAATTAAAACATTTTTTCTAATATATATATATATATATATATATATATTTCTTTATTTCAAGCACATAAATAATAAATTTTATACTCCTTTCATTTAAAGTTAATAAGTATGATTTTTTTGACATAAATTTAAAAAAATATTGATATGTATTATAAAGTAGATAGATTAAATGGTATTATAAGGTATTAATAAAGAGATTATGTAGGATTAAAGTGAATGAGTTTCTACTTGTCAATAAAAAAATTAGATTTATTAAATTTGGAGAGGATGATTACTGTTTTTATGGAAAAAAGAAATATATTCATTAATAAATAAGAAATACTAAATTAAAATTAAAAAAATTAGTGCCAACTTTTGTGATATACAATTAAGAAATTGTATATTTATTTTGAATTAGTGAAACAACTAGTGGTTCCACCTCACGCAAAAATGTGGTTCTAATTTCTTATTTGGTTTTTGTCAGTTGCATGGCTGGTTTGTATTTTTTTTAATTTTTATCTCTATATACACACACATAGATAGGAGTGGTGCACTCGTGTCGACACGTGGGTGCTTGGAAGAAATGAGTCATTTTACCGTTTCCTACCGCCACATTTTTCACATCTTTGACGGGTGTCGTTTTCGTTGGTGATCACCGTTTCGTACAGAGGTGTACACTGAGTTGATCTCAAGTTACTGTTTTCCACTTTCTACTTTGGACGTATCGCTCGGCCCCAAATGACGCCTTTCCAACGGTCTACTTTACGGGGCGCCGACTTTTCTTGCCTTGCTGGTCACTGTCACAACGAGATTTCTATAATGGGACCACATTGGTTGATTGATCTGTTGATCCATTTATTTATTTTTTTGTTTTAAATCGTTTAGTTCTCACTTAATAGTTGTTTTTCTTATTGTCTATATCTCTAATTTGTGAGTTTTTTTTTTCTTTAATACGTTATAGATCTTTTTGCGTTTTTGTGTTAGATTTTTAGTGCAAGATAATTGTCTCACTTCAAGAATGAAGATCTGATTTGTACGTTAGTGACAAAAAGTTTACATTTGTCTCCGTCTCCCACTTTTTCACAGTTGAGAAAGGCAGTAATTTCGGATTAAATCCTCAAAGCTTACTCGGTGATACTTGAAGATTTCTGATTTTTGTAACCATTTTTTTCATTAAAGAAAATGAGCCGTTTTAAAACTCGCGATAAATTAATGAATTGTCAATTCTAGCTAAATTTTGATTTAAGTGGTTAATCCAATTATATGTAATTATTGTTTAAGAAGAAGCCTCTTTCTTGCAATTTCCATGCAATAAATAAATAAGTTCTACTTATATATAGATGAGTTAATTCTCTCTGAATTTCATTATATATATGATAGGAAACATTTTTTTGGTTGGGATTTAAATGAGCTAGGTTTGCCATTTTGATAAATGGTAGGGGTATAGATTTAAATGAGGTTTGCTATTTTGATAAATGGTAGGGATATATAATAAAAGTTAAATAATGGTCTGTCTATTACCTCCTGGTATTCAATTATGCACCAAACTTTTTCCAAACTTTGAGTATTATTTAATTCATTAAGTTATATTTTTGTAACATGGCATGGAATTTATTTACATATATATATTTATTTCTGTTTTCTTTCATCTATATGTGAGACGGACTTTATAAAATCGTCAGTCAATTAATTGTTTTTATTTATTTATATTGATACACATGTCAATTAATTGCTTTTATTTATTTATATTGATACACATATAAATACACATGTATGTCTATGTGTGTATATATATTAGGGATAATGTAGTATAAGTGGTCGTATATTGTATAAATACCTTTAGTCAAGATTAAGAAAAAATCAATTGACTTATCTCAGCATGGTAACCGGAGCCTACTTTGGTAACTACATATTTTTTTTCGATCCTTCTTCCCAGTTATGTGAGAATAGGTATGAGATTATCCTTAATGAGATGATTGAAAAAATCCAATATATATAGTCAAAGATTTACAAGAAAATAATAACAAACAGTTAAAAGGAAATTTAGAAGATATGGTAAACAATAACTTAATTATTTCCTAATAATTTCCTTCTTTGTTGCCTAGCCCACCGTTGCGCTCCTAAACCCTACGGGGATGTTTGCTTTGGGATGGGAAATCCGGATTTGAGATTTTGAAACTCCACCCCCGTTACATTTTGAAATTTTGATTCACGATTTCAAAATCCCACCCTATAACACTATAAAAGTCAACTCTATAAATACCTACAAACCCTATATAAATACCTATAAAATCTATAATTCTATACTATATAAATACCTATAAAACTTATAATCCTATACTATAAAATTAAATCATATCCTACATAAATCCCAAAATAAACACAAAATATAAAAAACATTAGAATTTTGAAATTCACTAAATTTTGAAATCCGAATTTCAAAATCCCAAAAAATCAAAAACTAACGGTACTAAACTAAATACTCCAATATGTATGAGCTAGTAAATCATCGATTGATATTTTGTACTTGATCTATGAAATTAATTTATACAGATGATATACCTGCAATGAAATGTATCTTTCTAAACAAGAAAAATAAATAATTATTGAAATTTCCCATATACCTAGCTAGCTAATTAATTAGGACCATATTTTAAATTAATTTTAAAATTAAATAGCACGGGTGTTTGTGAATGTACGTACCACGTACACTTTAAATTAAATTGGACCAACTTTAATTATTGGACAGTTGAGTACAACATTCATTGTTGCTACTTAGCCTAAAGCATAAGCGTTTCCATAAATGAACAATAAAGTATGTTAAAGAACCATTATTTAAGCTTGCCAACTAATATATCCTCTTATAGTTCATCCGCCCCAATTAAATAAATATATGATGATAAAAAAATAAAATCAGTTCGACTAATTTGGGGATCAAGAATTCTACAATTCACTAACGAGGGGCTCACTTAAAGTCAGAGATAAATCTCTGTTTACTTCTATAAGTTGATTGAACAGAACATTAATGTTTTGAAAAATCTCTTGAATTTCTAAATTTGTGGAATTGTTTATGCAAGGTCAAACTAAAACAGCATGTCCACGATTTATGCTTTTGAAAAGGATCTATCGACAATGTCCCTAAGACGAACTCGACAAATAGGGAGGACTTAGGAGTATGCTCCTCTCTAGGTCTCAGGTTCGAACCCTCTAAGGTGCAAACAATTTCGAATCCTCTAAGGTGCAAACAATTTCTATTGGTCCCCGGAACTAGTCGGTCCAAGACCGGATACCCTATACTTCAAAAAAAAAATCGGTAACTCCACGATAAGTGAGCAACAATGTCTGATTTGATCCGTTTTGATTTGAAGTAAAAAGGGGACTCACCAAAACTCCTATGCCTAAGTGTAAACAAGTGTAAGAGGTTTATTGCATCCTATAAAGTATAGAAATTATTACACTAATTGAAAAGTACAGAAAGTATAATTAGATCATTATCGACTGACAATTATTAGCAATAACTTAAGTGAAAAGTCAATAAACTAGGGTTAAATTACTAATTATTATTCGATATCGAGGTTAGAGAATAGTCAAGTGGAGTGTAATTTAATCTGTTGCACCATAATTATGGTGGTAATTAAAGAGTTAAATAAGATTAATTTAATTAAATGGTGGTTTGGTTAAATAATTCTGCACTCGTGCCGTTGCCACCGACACAGGTAAAAATAATTATAATAACAATACTATTATTTCAAATATTTATGTACTTTTGGGGGTTGGTTCTAACTTCCCACACATGTCTTGTCACACTGGTTTTAAAAATTATTTCTCCCATCCAAATTTAGTATGTGTAATTTTATTTATTTTATTTTATTTACGAATTTCATTTTCATATTGTGTTTCCCATTTGATTAAAAATTCAAATGGATATCAATATGCTTTTTAGGCTAAAATATCAAAGATATATATGAATAGGTACAAGCATGCACAAATGGTTTCGATTCAGAACTATCGATTACGATATTTTGAAATTTGGGAATTTTACTGGTTTTAATTACGATTTTCGTAATAAGCAGTTAAATCGATTTTCATTTCGCTTTTAAAACATCTAACTGAATCAAACGGCTTTATGGAGTATAAGATTTCGTTTCAATTTTTTAACTGAACTCATCATGTCTAGCAATATGGAATAAGTTCGAGTATACAAGATGTACAAGGAAAAAATAAAGGTGAGATTACAAATGGGGAGTTTATTTTAAATGATAAAAATGGGTGTTTGCAAATTTTATAAACAACTTAGAAATATTTCTTAAAAATTAAATTCGTGAGAAAGACAGCTTTAAAAAAAAAAAAAAATACCTATTTCACCTTTGTGAGTGTTTCACAAAATCTAGATACGAATTAAATGTAAAATTCAAATGGTATTGAATGTTGTGACAAATGAAAAATAATGTGTTAACCACTATAGCTACATAAATGTTCAAGTGAATAAACAAGGATTTTTTATTTTACTAAATTTAATATCATTTAATTTATCAAATAAGGTAGCAATTTATTAATTAGTATCGTGAATTATAATGTACGTGCACATTAACTTGAAACCTTAGAGGTACAGAATCAGCTTGGACCCATGAACATGAAGGTACATCGTACAAATAGAAACCACCGGCAACTGGGTTTTGCCGGGTCCCCGTCCCAAAATCTATCACGTTGAGACGGAATATAATTTGAATATGTGAATTTAACACTTTAAAAAAAATTGATGTTAATTAGTGTAAATTTGTGAATTTAAGTCTTTGTTAATATAAAATATTATTAAAAAATATCTGAGTTATGGATATGCAAACTAAATTATCGTTTAAAAGTTGTAACATATCGTCAATTGGATTTTAATTTGTTATGTCCCGAAATTCTAAAGTTTTTATTTTGTAAATTAAATTTTCTTTTTACCTTTAAAATATTATTATTCTGATTTCTTTTTCTATCTCACACGGAATATATTATGTGAATATATATATGGGTAGTATATGTCCAATTCTCGTGTTAAAAGGTATACTTTATTAACGAGTTCAAATTAAATGTATTTTATTAATTATTTTGAGATTATATTTTTGACAAATGAACAATTTTAAGTAATTTATCTCACTTGTGATGTTTTCACAAAAGTGTCTCTAGATGTATTTGATAAAATGGGTGATATACAATAATTAATTTTCCAAATTTATAAAGTTCGAATCCTACTGAAAGCAACTCCACTCGAGGCCGTTTGAAAATTTCCATTGAGATCATTCCTATTCCCTAAAGTCACCATTGTTAAGCAAATCGACCAAATCGTGAGCTCGGCTTGCTCATATAGATACAAAAAAGCGAACTCGAGCTTGTTATAGATATTCGATTTATTAACGAGTCGACTCGTGCTGGACTCGTTAAACTGGATATAATTATATTAGACTAGTTAGACTCGGTTCGATAGACGCATTTACGAGTCAGAACGAACTCGATTTTCTGCACGTCAATGTAGTTGAATCGATTTGAGCTCGGCTCGATAAAAAATCGAGTCGAACTCAAACTTCATGTATTCATCTCAATTCGCCTCGAATAACAGCTCTCGTAATAATGATCACATACTATGTGGCTATATATACTAATTTCTAGGTTGACTAATCTTGAGTTAATCCAACTTTAGATGAAAATCAAGGGTCAAAATATTTTTCAATAGTAAGACAAGGGTCATAATAATGTGTATTATATTAAAAAGATAAGAAAATAGCAATAATTGAGTAGCACATGCATGTGATGAGAGTGATATGGTCATACATGTGAACTCGGCGGCGCATCATCATCTATCATATGTATTTTTGTTTTTTGTTTTAAAACAAAAAAAATCGACATTTTTTTCTTCGTAAATTTATGATAAATGTATAGAAAAATCCAGTCATGTGCAGTGAGAAGTCTTTATATAAATCTATAATGAATTTTTATATTAAATAATGAAGTATATGTAGAAGAATCATGACTAAATTCAGTAACGACTCTTATATTAGTAAAAAATAAACTAGTTCACATTGAGTTGTAAATTATTTAACAAGTTATGTATTTGTTGCATTTTAAAAGGTAATTTCTTGTTTTTTATAAAAATAAAATAACTCAATAAATGAAATATTTGAAATTCGTTTTTTTATCAGTGATTACAATGTTAATTAGGGCAGGTATTTAAATATTAAAAAATACAATTTAATATTAACATATTTTCTATATGATTTGTTTTATATATATATTTACATCAATATTTATCATTAAATATTTCAAAATACATAAATATGACATTAATATATTGACGAAACTTAGAACGTCTAACTTTCCTGTTATGCATATTTTTGCGTGAATTTTTTTTAATGTAGATTATGTGAGATTTAATAAATTTCAATAATGAAACAATCTACCATGATTAAAAAAAATGCAATATAACGTAAAAAATGGAAAAAGAAATTATACTTAGAACTAAAAATCTACATAACTCAAAATTATTTAAACTCTTATCAGCTAAAATTAAAAATAGAAGAATTAATGTATAACAATTAATAAAAAAAAATAAACACGATAGTGGGAAGCCGTGAGAATTAGAATGCAAAGGCTGTTGATTTTCCAATTCCCAATTTTAGTGATTATTTAAATATTTTATTTTAATAGTTTTTTATTTATGCAATTTGAACTGACTATATCTTTGGACTTCCCAATCAATATCATATACACATTAATTAATTAATTAGGAATCCAAAACCCAAATCAATAAATATAACTACAGTTTATTAAATATATTAATTTATTATTATAAATATAATAGTAGTAAAAAATTCTAAAAAAATTAGGTAAAGTCTAGTATGCACTCGAGTGCATGTTATGCACCCTAGTCCATGTTGCACTTTTCAGTTTTACTGACTTACACTTTTTGGTAAATGGTGTTGCACTTTTCAATTATTACAAAAATATTATTATACAGTTTAATAATTGAAAAGTGCAACAACATTTATCAAAAAGTGTAAGTCAGTAAAACTGAAAAGTGCAACATGGACTAGGGTGCATAACATGCACTCGAGTCCATAGCAGACCAACCCAAAAAATTAAGGGCCATGACCACCCCTAGTATACACATAGATCCGAGCCCCATGAAAATATTTGACTTAAAAAATTAGAATTCACATATTTTTTATATATGTATTTATATAACAACTTACGAAATAAAAAGAGATAAGTAAATTAATATGTAAATTTATGTCCAATTTGCCCCCGCACACAGGGCGGGATTGGCCTATATTATTTTAGGGGACGAGGGGCTAGAGATCCAAATATAAAAAATCAATCTAAGACAACTCCAACGATCTCGAAAGAAACCTTTAAAAATCTGCTCCATTTCATTTTGAAGAAACGGTAGAGTGAACCGCACTTTGTGCCAAACTGTGCGCTCGTCGATTTAAGCTTCTTTGAAAGTGATTGAATTTGCACACTACAAATTCTTTTGAAAGCTTGATAATTCGTCCCACGATGCCACATTCCGGTCCTCTTCCTGTTGTGCCATTTTGGCACATTCGTATCGCTTGAGCCGAATCCGAACGGACTTCCATTGATATGAAATTCTCTGTCTTAGCCTTCCGTAATCCAATTTCAATTGTTTTTAGCTCAGTCCCAAGTGGTGATTGTTGCAGTAAAATTCTTTCCACGAAGCACATTTTGATCTGCCCATCTCTTGTACTCGCAAAACCTCCAACATCAAACTTCAATTCATCCGGATTATGAGCCCCATCAACTTCAAGTATAAACGATGTCTTCCTCATTTTTACTGGGATTCTCAAATCGTTTTTCCTTATGGACCTTCCCTCGGGTAACGTTTCTAAAAGCATCGATATGTTATTACTCTTTCTTCCATAGTTTTTCAAATTTTGTGTGGGCCTGATTCGTCTAAGTGGACGGGGCGACTTCAAAACAGATAATTTTGTCATTCCTACACCTTACTGAATGAAAGAGGGTGAATAGATTTGACTACAAAATTCGAAACTAATTAAATAATGGGAAAATGAGTTATGTCGCAGATATCTATTGCACACACAACTTTTTTTTTTTATTTTACGGGCACACACAACATTAATTAATGAGTAGTTGATTTATTGAATGTGAAATAGACAGTCCTAATTGTAGCAAATATTATCGAATTTAAATTCGAGTCGTTTTCGTGTATACACTTTTCCTGACTCTAATTCTTTTCTTTTTGATAGCTCACTTCTCTAAAATTAAATGACCCAACTTATAGGTAGATGAAGTTTTGTTTTGTTAGGGCAAATAAAGTTTTTTTATTAAAAAAAATTTATATATATCATAAGTTCACATGTCGGATAGGTTGGAGTACCTTTAAAATTTTGTCCAGAAATTTTTTTTTAGGGACAAAATTCGAGTCAAGAAAAAAAACGCACCCCTCCTTTTGGTTGGGTTTTGGTACCGCCGAAAGCCAATTGACTCGGGTTATGCACAGGTTCAGATTTCTCATCCGACAATAGTACATGTACAATAATCTCTTTCCTTCCTCTCTTTCCACGAAACACACCAAGAATCTCGCATTCACCGCTAATATAGAACCATTTCAACTAGCATCATTTATATAATATCATAAAACCACGATTTCCGACTAATCAATCATGATTCCCGATGAGAAGAATTGTAAATAAATGGTTGTTTAGAAGAAAGTTCTAAGATATAAAAACTAACCATCACAAAAGATGGAATGAAAAAGAGGTTAAAGTAATAGGCTTTAGAATATCTCAGGTTACAATTTTATTGGGCTACATTTTGAAGTATTGGACCCATCTCTGAAATAATCCAATGTCGTTGCAGGCCTAAGTAATGGGCGCGGCTAAAGGCACACGGATTTCTTATGAGTACACCCACGGGAATTTTTTTTAATCCCAAGGGTGTTGCGAAATGACGTATTTACCCCTCCTATACTTTTTTTAAAAAACGCCGGATGAGTACACCCACCTTCTATCTAAACGCCCGAATTCGAAGGGTCATCACTTCTTCCCAACATTGGGTCCATGTTCGAAAAAAACTTCCCAACATTGGGTCCATGTTCGAAAAACCAGTCCAAAACGCTGCAATCGTGCTAAACCATGCCAATTAGATGTCCATTGGTTTATTTTCATCCTAACACATCAAAAATTGATACATTCTACACATAAACATGATTATAACACAAAAAATCAACCTTAATCAACACATGCATGAATTAACACCAAATTCAAAAAATAAAACCTAAACCCTACAACAAAAATCGAAATTTAACACGCGTCCTCCTCTTCTTCTCAAATATAAGCAAGAAAAACTAACCTTTAACCATTTTTGCAAAAAAGCAAAAAAAAAAATGTGTCCTCCTCAAATGCTAAAAAAAAACGATGAAGGGCCGTGTCTCTCAATCTCCTGTTCGACGTCGCAGATGAGTGAGGTTTCGTTTTTGGAGGGGGGAACGGTGGAGTGGGAGTGGGGGAGAAGAGACGAGTGGTTGAGAGAAGTTGGGAGGGGTGGGTGTACCGAATGGACAAAATGGAGGTTCCTAGGGGGAGAAATGTTAAGGGCAATTTTGGATTTTCCACGTGGATGTACTCATCCGTTTTGTGTGTGTACTCATCGCGTGGGTGTACTCATAGGAAATTCGGGTGCCTTTAGCCGCGCCCCTAAGTAATTAATCCACGGCCCATTTTATTTCACATTGATTAGGCCCAATTATTCTGTAATACATTGTCCAAAAAAAAATGTAATTTAACAATAAAGCTGCGTATGAAGAAAAAAAAAATTAAACTAATTAAAATTTATGCTTTCTTTATTTTAATGTGTTTTATTTAGACTTACCGTCCGTCCTAAATTTTGTTCTTTGTTACGCCATTGTACTCTCCACAAAATGATTTTTTTGGAGAAATCAAGTCATACTCTTATCCTCTTGCTATCTTAATCATATTTATTTACATTTTTTTTATTTACCTCTAATTTTTTTTAACAATCACTATCTCTATTTATTTTTCTTTTTTCTACTTATCTTTACATTTTATTTTGATAATATCTATTTATCTCTACAACTCACAATACAATATTTTCTCCATCTAATTTAATTATTTTTATTTTCTTTTTTTAATGTCAATGCCATTATTATCATTTTTAAATTAGCATGCACTCTATTTGTAAACAATAGCATGATTTATAAATGAATTTTACAATAACTCATCATACTCTCAATATATCTATTTTATATATAAACTAATTAATATTCATAAAAAATATGTGTTCAATTGACCTAATGATTTTGAACGAAATGAATATTATATTATTTAATTAATGTAAAAAAAATAAGAACGCTTACCCTGAGAAAAAAAAAATCGTAAAAAAGATAGTGATAAACCAAACATATATTTATAATGAAAAAAAAAAAACTTAAGATAGTACTCAAACACTTAGCTGCTAGACTAAACCCTTTTGAGAGATAGAGTGAGTTTCTTCTTTTTCGTTTTTATATACATCTTTATTTGTTTACACAAACTTGCATTAAAATAAAAATAAAAGATATTTAAACAAAGTAAGTAAATAAAGAAATCCGTATAATAATGATTCGGTGCAGCAACTACTCCCTCGGTCTTTTTATATTACAGTACATGGTTTAGAGTGGAAAAATTATCTCAAATTACTAGAGTCTTATAATATTGCCCTCATATTAAATAATAAGAGAGAGAAAGTGTGTGCTCCATTCATTAAAAAAAAATCTAAATAATTTTGAAATTGAACAATAAAAAATGAAAACTATAAAATTGAGAAGAGTATGATTCTACAACATTTTTAAGGATGTGTGTTGATAGATGGACACACATATTAAAAAAAATGTAATAATGAGTAAAGTCAACAATGTACGAATATTGAGAATATTGATTGTCGGGGCACACATAAGAGATTTTAGGGTCTTCTTCGTGGCATCTATCTTACAGGGACAGGTATCGTCTACTGGAAAGGACAATTTCCCATACAACATTGGGTGAATAGTTGAATCCACTAATGAGTCTTCCACTTTCTAAGTTTATAAAGAGTTTTCTAATTTAAGAGTGGAAATTATTGTAAAACGTACCAAAAAAAAGTGTAAAAGTATCAAAAAAGTATAGTCGGCTCAATAATTGCATAGTATAAAACTTTTATTTCAACTAAAATATGAGTACCTCAATAATCCAAATAAGTTTTTTACCCCAACCAAACATAAATGGAAAGAAGGGGGAGCATATGACAAATTTTGGTGACAAGTAAAAACAAAGGTGGGGGTAATTAAGTAAAAAAGCATGCCTTTGGAATTGTCTCACCCATTTTTTTATCCCACTGCACTATTTCTGCAGTACGGTGTGTGGTGGCAATTCACACTTCACGGGGAGACGAAGACGTGTAATCACATTAATAGCCACATTTATGGGCACATGCCTAAAATATCTCCACACTTCTACCCTATTTACCAAAACACCCCTCCCGACATCATACCGACACCAACCATTGCAAAAAGAAAGTACAATCTCTTATTGAGTAGTATGCAAATTAGTCAAAGAGGGATAGATAATCGAAAATTAATCATATCTAAAATAAAATTCCCAATTTAAATTGTGGATTTAATGTACCCGCATAGTTTAAAATAAGAGTTATTTATTGTATTAAACAAGATAAAATAGAGGATATGTAAGTCTTTTAAGTAATAAAATAAATAATACTCCCTCCATCCATGAAAAATAGGGACATGGGGATGGGGCACAAGTTTTAAGAAAATGGTAGATAAAGTAGATAAAGTAAGGGTATTATAGAGAAGAAAATGGTAGATAAAGTAGATAAAGTAAGGGTATTATAGAGTATTGTGGGGTCCATTGTGAATAAAGTGATTGTTTAAGAATAAAGTTGATGGCAAATTGAGTAATTAAGTGATAGTTGAAGGGTGATAGTTTCCATAAAGTGCACGGGACTACATTTGGTGGACAAAGAATATGTGTCAAATGGGACTACTTTTCGTGGACGGAGGGAGTAAAATATTATGAATAATAAAATTCAGTGGTAAAGTAATCACAATTTAATTTTAAAATGTTTGAAAAATATAGTTTAAAGTGAAAAATTATTTTATTGCGGAATGGAGGAGTACTTAATAACTCATTTTGTCATTTTTTTGTTTTTCATACTTAATTACTCGTACTTAAAACATAGCAAAAGAAGATTTTATTTATCCCTCAAATATCCCAATATTACTCTAATTATAAAGTTGAATTTTTTTTCCTATTTTCATTTTATCTGTTAAAAGATTCATGTGTATGGAGTATTAAACACACAAAAGCACGTTAAATTGTGTGCACACTATACGATTCAATCTAAATGAGTTAGATATGCGGTTGGATTTGACATAAACATCACAACATATGGAATCTTCATGAAACAACACTGCTGCATTTTCCAGAAATACCCTTCCAGATATGGAAAGTAAATTTAATATTTTAATGGAAATAATTTCTGGGCTGATGAAAGGTCCAAATTTATGCAATCAATGGGGATTTACAAGCAATCTTTGATAACTATATCATAGAAGAATTATTAGTGCTTCAAAGATTTACCCATGGCCATGGATGAAACACCAGTGAGATGATATGACCAAAATGCCCATGGTTTTCAGATCCACCGCATTTCCATCCAGACCCTACCGTTAACCCATATTACAAAACAACCCTAAACAGAACCCCAGAACTAAACAAAAATACAAAACGACCCCTTAAAAACCATCAAATTTCCATTTACTTCCCCCTCCCTATCATGTCCTTGTACCTGATAATGGAGTCCAGCCTCTGGAGCTTCAGCTGCTGCTTAAACCTGTTGATGAAATCATCCGCTTTCGCATCCACGCCTTCGTCGGCGTCGGCTACTTTAGCGCTTCCCTTTTCCCTCACCGTCGCCGGCCGCCGCACCTCCACGATGTCCTCCTCCTCGAAATGCTCAAACGTCGATTTCATAGTCGCCGATTTTTTCATTTTTTTGCCGCGTTTGACCGGAATCTCGCCGGCGGATGGTTCCAAGTCCGATTTGGTCCTGGTGACGTGAGTGCCGCCGCCGCCTGATAACTGACTGTAGACTTCATCCATACTCTGCTCTTCTTCCTCTTCTTCAACTTCTTCTTCTATAACCTCCGATTCCTTCTCTTCTTCGAAATCGAAATGGATTTGACTCTCCTGGACGCTACGCTCATACGCGTGCGTCTCCGATTGATGAACGGTTTCGGTACTATTCTCCTGGTGCGAATTGTGCTGGAAAAAGTAGTGCTCCTGCGCTTGAAACGTGTTGTACGCGGTGTCAGAATCCGGAACCTGTTTCTGATGAATCGACGGTTCCTGATTTTCCTGAGATCTGAAATGCGCGTAGAAATTAACCGATTTCAAACGCTGCAGAACGGAAGGGGATCTAGCGATGGGATGCGGAAAATCATTCTGAGAATGTTGTTTCTGCTTGTTGGAAACGGAAGAAGTGTAGAAAATGGTGCCGATCATTAAATTGAGGAGAACGAAGAAGACAGTGGGAGTGAACCAGCTGTTCATTGAAGCCCATAGCGAAGATTGAATTGCAGATGCAGATTCTTCAAGCATTGTGGTTAAAGTTGGATAAAGATTGAAGGGGGGTGGGTGGGTGGGGGTAGGTGGGGTGAGTGAGTGGGCAGAGAAATGTGGAATGCAAATAAGCAAGGGCCAATGGTATAATATCAGTTGGATGGTAGTGTATCTTATATTTCGATTTTTAGGCTCATGGTATATTTTTATTAAATTATTATTATTATTATTATAAAAATACAAGTATCGGTTGGACGGTAGTGTGTGTTATAATATTATAAATTTATTAAATTATTATTATAACGAAAACCCATGTCGACAGCCCGTCTGGTGGTGGAATGAAAAAAAATTCAGACAAATATTTTTTAAAAAAATCATATTTTAAATATAAAAAATATATTTATTATAATAAGTAAATAATATATTTGATAGATTAAAAAAAATATTCAAAAGTGAATTAATCTTGTTAGTAAAATAGAAAAAATATTTAAAAGTGAATTATTTAAATGGAATAAGCATATTTTTTGTGAACCTAAAAAAAAATTAACACACTTTTGATTTTGATGGATGGAGGAAGTAACATTTTTTTTTATGTAAAACGGTAAATATTGTTAATTTATAAAAATGTTTTTCGTTTTAATAATGTGAAAGGTATTATGAAACATTTTTTAAAAAATGTGTGAAACGTCGTTCCTAAAATAATCATTTGACATGAACACGAATTTTAATGTGAAAATTATTTAATACTCTTTTCGTCTATTTGAAAGTTGTCTATTTATTTTTTACATAAATATTAAAATTTGTAATATTAAATGTATACTGAATTGTTGAAATGAAATATTGAGGTAGAAAAAAAAAACTTAAATAGATAGAGAAAAGAGATGAATATCTAGATAATAAAAGGAAAAGTAAAGAGATAATATTGAATCTTGTTCGAAAGAAAAATGATTAACTTTTAAAGGGATGAAAGGAGTAATGATAAAGTAGATAATGTGTTAATAGTTTTTTTTTTTTTTTTTGAAATATGTGTAGTTTTTATTTATCAAATCGGTAATTTCTATCTTTCAAGTATTGAATCAATGGAAAGAAAAAAAAATATAGATTGTAGATTAATTTCATTTTAATTTTTATAGAATATTTGATAGTTAAGAATTTATGAATAGATTATACTTTTAAATCTTTAAAAAAAAATTAGACATCATTTTAATTTCACCTAATTAGTACTCACTTTTCTTTTTTAAGAGTCTCACCGTTACTTTCACACATTTAAAATTAAAATCATTTATATACTCCATTCTCGAAATATTCTCAAATTTATACAAATGTATTACTTTTTCTCTATACATATTCAAAAATCAACCCAACTTTTTTTTTTATACATAAAAATTTATAAAATTACCTTTCAAATTTCCACTAAATTCACTTTTCTTATTTCGCGGGCCACTTCATATGTGAAGATAATTATGGAATGGAGATAATATTAGCTATTAAAATAAATAATTATAATAAAATTTAAAGTTTAAAAAGGCATAGTATTAAATTTTGTGTTGATTTTATCAAAGTACATCATCGGCTGTTGTCACAGCTGTTGTTGATCTGATCCTTTTAAAATGTAGTATTAAGTTATTAACCAATTTCCAACGTCCCACTTTATAGAGTTGGGATATAAATTAATTTCTTAATCTAATCATTTTAATATTTTAATGTGTGCCATGTTTATATTAATGTTATTATACTCAATACACCAATTTCCAACATCCCATTTTAAAAAGTTGGGATATATCAAAGCTCATCTTATAATATTTTGATGTGTGTCACGTTTATATACGCTATAATTTTATTCTTGTACATAATTAAATGACGTTTTAATATTTTTAATATATATATTTTTTAATTTGAACCTTCTTTTAATTTTAAAAAATACTTATAATTTTAAACTTATCATTATGATAAACTAAAATCATTAATCGTAAATTAAATCACCAACATTTTATTAAATTGTAATTTAATTTGAACTTTTGAATAATTTTAAATAAATCACCGGCTTTAAATATTGTTGTAATTTTAGACTTCTAGACAGTTCCATTAATGCTCAAATTTTACGTTTTGAGATTAGATCGAAATACAAAACAATGTTGTTTCATTAAGGATGTGTCACAACAGCTGGCCACGTTAAATTTGAACACAAATGAAGCGTCAAAAAGTTTAAATCATAACAATATTTAAAATTAATAATTTATTTATAATTATTCAAAAATTTAGATTAAATGACTATTATGAAAAGTACGATAATTTAATTTACAATTAATATGTTACTTCTTAATTATACAAGAAATGAAAAGAAAACATCATTTATTACAACCCGAAATAGAGAATCTTATGCGTTTGTCGAAATAAGATAAATCTTTTTAGTTTCACTTTTTTCTACTTATTTGCTATTTTGTAAAAGGAAAAGTGTTTTACAATTAGATAGCTACATATATATAGATGTTGCAACATTTTTAGTTATTTTTTTGGGGTTGGAAATTGAATCCGAGGCCTAGTGGATTCAAAACACAAATTATATATACTACCTGATCTGTATAGTTCATGTGATAGAAAGATGGAAAAAGAAAACATTTCCGATTGGGTGACAATACTAGAATGAGAGATTTTAATTCAAGTTAAATATATTGTGTAAAAAAAATTCAACCGTTCAAATAAAGTTGAAATGATGATAGTTTTTTCTTTGGGAAATATTAATTTTGGTAAGCCAGTTTTACCTCTTTTCATATTTGGTCACCCACATTTAGTCACTATCAAAATTGGTCACCCAGTTATTATATTCTATCAAAATTGATCACTCTGTTAGTCAATCTGTCATTGACTAACGGGGAGAGAGTTTTGAGCCGTCAAATTTCTCAAAATCTAAGATTAAAACGTCAGAAGGAGTTCTGATGCATCTTCTAGAACGTGATTCAATCAACCAAGCTTTGTAGTCAGAAAATTTTAGTAAGTTTTTAATAATTATTTAACTCAATTATGAATTCATTTTTGTTGGTTTACTTTTTATTTTACAGAAAATGAGAAACTCGAGATAAAATGCAATTTTGTACCCTGTTTTTTTTTTTTTTTTTACAATTGTACTGTTTTCCAATTCTTTGTTTCATATTGAATTTGTATAATAATTGGAGATATAAACATATTTCAATTCATTTCCCTATTTATAATTATTGGAGCATAATTTGTGGTGAAGATTAATCGTAAAGAATTTTCTAAAATCCATTCAACAAAAATTTCATACTTATTTTTCATTATTGCATATTTCTTGAAATGTTAGTCAAACAATTGGACATTGGAAATTAATTGAAATAAATTTCTATCTTCTGAGTTTTTCATTTCCTAATTATCTATAAAATAAAAAGTAAACCAACTAATCACGTTCTACAAGATACAAGATGCATCAGAATTCCTTCTTGCCTATTATATCACGTTCTACAAGATGCATCAGATTTCTGACCTATTATAAATATAATGTAAATATTGGTAATTTTTGCACTGTGTTTGTTTCATTAGTTCTGGAAGATGCATAAAAAAATTTTAATCTCAGGTTTTGAGAAATTTCACGGCTCAAAACTTTTTCTCCGTTAGTCAATGACAGATTCACTAACAGAGTGATCAATTTTGATAAAATATAATAAATGGATGACCAATTTTGATAATGAGTAAATGTGGGTGATCAAATATGAAAAGAGGTAAAACTGGGTGACCAAAATTGATATTTTCCCTTTTTTCTTCTTCAAAGTTTACTCTTATCCAAATGTCAAGCATTTTTAATTAAGAAATTTGTCAATTAATGGCACCTCGAACTTTATTTGCCATACCTCTAGTCTTTTAATTATCTCTCATATGTTGTATACATAAAAAATTTAAATTGGTTATGAGTAAAATAAAATAAATTTTAATTATCTATTTTTTTATTAAATTGCTAAAAAATACTACCTAATTTAAAACGGAGTATGTTTATACACTTCATGAGTTGAAAGATGGAAATTAATAAAGAATCCCTCCTCCAACCACTTAATTATAGTACAAATTATTACTCAAAAAAATTTCACAAAAATCACTTTATTATAAATGCATTCATATATTTTATAATATTCTAACTTTATTTTATCTATTTTTCTTTAAATTTGTGCATATGCCAAGCTCTCAAATGCATTGGGTGTATCACTGTATATCACATTTTTTTTTTGTACATTTCAGTTATATTGATATTTATGTTTTAATATTTTACCTTTTTGTTCATATTTAGGGTACGTTTAAATTATACTCCCTCCATTCCTGAAAAGTTTTCATACTTTTCTTTTTAATTTATCCTCCAAAAATTTGTATACCCCAAAATAGAAATAACTCTCACAATATACACATATTTACCCTTTATGCCACTACTTTTAGGGCCCACATACATTCAATCCACCCACTTTATTTACTTCATATATAAAAGTTTACAAAATTACCCCTCAACATTTTTATCATTACACTTTTTTCTTAAAGCATGTGCCCAAAATTTTCCACAAACTTTTCGGGGACGGAGGGAGTATTAACTTGAATGTTTAAATTATACTCCCTCCTCCGTTCCTATTAAAGCTACCCAACTCTCATTATTCGTCTGTACTAATGAAAATTACTTTTTTTTTAACAAACTATTACTCATATCTCTTACATTTCATTATATTCTTCTTTCTCTCAATCACATGAACTCTAAAATATCTAATTATTATATTATATTTTATTAACCTACGTGTCCGAAATTTACAAGGAGCTTTCACTTGGACGAAGAGGGTATTAAACTACCTACTTTATTTTATAATAATAAATTGTCTGGTACAGATGACTGATAGGCTATTTTAGTAAAAGTAATCATTATTGGACTTCCCATATATTTAATTAATTTATTGTGTTCCAATAGGAAGACACGTAGTAAATTTTATATTTTATTTAATTGGGAGGAGGAAGGGGACTGCAGAGTGGTTAACGTAATATCTGATGAAGACGGCGCGGCAGAACATTAGCGGTGACCCTAATTAAACGACACCGTATAGCGCTACCTGAGGATGGAATTTTATTAATTTAAAGAGATACTCCCTCCGTCCGCTTATAAGTTTCACGTTACTTTTTGGCACAAAAATTAAAAAAAGTGATTAAATAATAGATATAGTACAAGTGATGTGATTGAGAGGTGAGAGAGATGAGAGAAAAAGTAAGATATAAAGTGAAGTGTAAGAAAAAGTATTTACCAATGGGAAGCTTATAGGCGGACGGACCAAAATGGTAAAATGGAAAACTTATAGGCGGACGGAGTATAAACTAAAAAAACATACAGTAAAATCTTTATAAATTAATACTAAAAAAAAAGATATAAAATCTTTATAAATTAATACTCAGGAGCATGGAATTTTATTAATTTAAAGAGATATTAATTTATTGATAAATTAATATTTATTAATTAAAAGAGAGACTTTTGAAATTCAGCAAATTTGGTGCGTATGTATTTGTAACTAATTAAATATATTCATTGTATACATGTTTACATTAATTTGTTGCACTTAAATATATTCATGCATGGTGAATGAAACATATACTCCACTATATAAATCTCAATATGGAAATAAAAAAATTCATAACACTCAGTCATGTCTTCTCATCTAAAAGACATCGCAAAATCATACATGAATGATCAAATGCGTAAAGCATTATGTGAGTATAAGAGAGACCATCCCATATACACTCAAAAATATTTACAACAGTGGATTCATATTTTAGCAAATTACCATAATATTTATAATTGTAATATTTTTAAATTATTAATTTAGAGTTTTAATGGAACCTAATATTTATAAACGAATTTTTCGAAAAATTATTATTTTATTATCTTATCGAATTTGATGATTTTTTACAAAGGCCCAACTCGGGACCGGAAGATTTTATTATTCTAGAGAGTTTATTAATTTATAGAGTATTAATTTATAGAGGTTTTACTTTATGTAATAAGTGGAGTGTTGAATGGTAATTTTGTAAATATTTATAAATAAAGTAAAGTAAACGATTGAATTGAGGATAAAAATTACTCCCTCCGCCCCGTGATTATTTGCACACTTTCCTTAATGGGCGTCCCAACATTATTTGCACACTCTAAAAAAGGAAATAACTCACATAATTTGGAAAAATTTCAAAATACATTCTGTAACTTAGATCGATTCCATTTTAAATCCTTTATGTTTTCACTTTTTCAAAATACGTCCTAAGGTGTCCAATTTACGTCCTGTAACTAAGGACAATTTCATTTTAAATCCTTTAAGTTTTCACTTTTTTCAAAATACGTCCTAAGATATCCAATTTACATCATTTTTTTATCGAAAATTAATTTTTTTCTAAAAGATGTCATGCGCGGCTCGAACTTTTGTTTAAAATTGGGGCTTCCGGCAAATTTGGTTATTGGGCATCTTAGGACGTATTTTGAAAAAGTGAAAATTTAAAGGATTTAAAATGAAATCAACCTAAGTTACAGGACGTAAATTGGACAAAAGGATGTAAATTGGACACTTTAGGATGTATTTTGAAAAGGTGAAAACTTAAAGGATTTAAAATGGAATCAATCTAAGTTACAGGACTTATTTTGAAATTTTCCCCACATAATTTTTACCAATCGTATCCCTCATTTATTTTACTTGGATCCACAACTTAACTCAATTTATAACTTTAGTTAAATCTCCATCCACTTTTGTCAATGAATTACCAATAATACCCCTCTTTTATTCTACCATACACATCACTATATTCCATTTTCTTAATTTTGTGCCGGTCAAACCATGCACAAAATCCTGGGACAAAGGAAGTATGATATTTTGTTGGAATGTGTGAAAATTGTGAGGGTGAGATTTATGAAAAAAATTCTTTTTTTGAATGTACAAACAATAGTGGAACAGACAAATAAGAAAATAGTGCAAACAATTGTGGGACAGGGGGAATACTTCCTCCGTTCCAGAATAATTTTCATACTTTTTTTTGGAATGTTCACAATAACTTTCACACCATTAAAATGAAAAACCTTTTATAAACAACTACACTTTCACAATATCCACAATTTTACACAAAATGACATTACTCTTGAGTTCATATAAACACACAGATCAACATTTTTCTTTACTTTATTTATAAAAATTTACAAAATTAATCCTTAAAATTCTACTCATTAATATTGCACTTTTATAATACATATGTCCACTCACATGTGAAAATTATTGTATAACGGAGAGTAAGTATGTTAAGTATTATTCAAGTTGAGACAAATACTTAAAATTAAAACTCAATTTAATTCAATTACACTGACAAGGAGAAAGATCAGTTTGACACAATTCATAAACGAATGTATCGTATTAAGTTGAGCCTAATGAAATTAATTATTTTTAAGATATTGAGGTTTACGAGTTGAGCTCGAGACGGTTCGTTCATATATCGAGTATTTAACGAGTTCAAGCTCAATTCATTTATCTATACAAATGAGTCGAATTTGAGCTTTAACAAATCGAATTCACGAGCAGCTCGGTTCGTTTAGCATCATTGATCTCAAGTATAAATAAAATTTTAAAATATATAAATTAATCTACCGCCTACCACCGCTTACTGAAAAAGAAGAAGAAAGCAGACGCACTGCTTATTGCACCGCCGCACCGTTTGTAGCGCAGCCTCGCCGCTTGTAGCGCCGCCGCACCGCCTGTTGAGCTCCTTTGCTCCCTTTCCTACCGTTGTTTTTCAGATTTATTTGGATCGTAGAGTTTATTGTTTCGATTTTTAGTGGGATCAATGGGTCTTCCCTCCCCGATGGCGCTACGGTGGCCAATCGGGCGAGCGATCCATTGATCCCGTTTATTTTTCTGTTTGCTATTTCTGTTTTCTTAGAATAGGTTGTTTAGTTTATTTTTGCATTTCTTTTTTTTTTTTCCTGCTTTCTTAGGTTAGATTGTTTAGTTGCTTGTAGTTATTTTATTTTCTGCTTTTATGGGCGCATTTTGCGTTTTTTTCCTGTCCCTTTGTGGATTATGCTGTCCCTTCGTGGAGTCCCTTTGTGGAGCCTGTCCCTAGTGGAGTTTGTTTATGTCCCTGCGGTGCTGAAATCGAATGTTATGGTGCTTGGTGGCTTTTGTCCTTTTATTTTCCCTATTTATCATAACAATATAGACTATCTTAGTGTGGGGTTTGTCTTGTTGTTAAAATAGTGGACTGTGCATTTTTCATGGGCAATGAGTACACTTGTGTCCCCACTTCTCACGATTGGAGCGGGTAGCGACACCAATTTGATCTGTCTTGATTTGAAGACTTGGTTTGAAGATTTGGAGCATTGAAAAATATCTTTGTATTTCATTCTGATCTTATAAACCTTACAAAAAAAAAAAAATTAAAATATTTTTTGGTGCATTTAAATTCCTTAAACATTTTTACATTTTCAAATTAATAAGTATTCAAAGTGACGAAGCGACGAAGTGAGATAGTGGTTAAAATACACCTAATGTCTTGAAATCAAATCTTTCTAAATGATAGTGTGGACACGAATTCTCTAGATTCTTGAATCATTTCTATTTTATTATATTTATACTATTTTTGTATTTTGTTGTCGTAGATGTCTTATTTATTTGGTAGTATAAAAACTATGTTAATGGAGGAGAAATGATATATTTTACTTGTCTCAATTTTTTTAGTTTTATTTTTACTGAAAGAGTAAAAATATATATAAGTTTTTAATATTGTTTAAGTACAATACTCCTTTCGTCTAACCAGCGCGTGTTTGTTTAATTGTTTGCACCACCGATCACACTTTTTAGGAAAAATGTGTATTTAATAGTGTTTTACGATAATATGTAAATTTGTAAACTTTTATAACAAAACAGAGAAATTTGTTGAATTAAATAAAAAAGTAATGATATTTTATAGTGAAAATTGAATTTATAAATAAGTTTTCTTTTTAGAAGTGTATCTGCAAACAACTGTAAAACGAATGAAAAAACAATTATTATGCTAGTAGTATTTTGATAAAATAAAGTATGATATAAATTATTATTATCTTATTACAAAGATTCAACTCTAAGTAGGACCATTAGCATCATTATTAAAGAACTTAAAATTTTGGATTTCATAATTACATGAAACGTTAATGATGTTTACCTATTATTGTGTGGCTGATGCTTCGTTATAAATATTTGAAATACTAAATATATTTTCTCATTTTTTATAATTTAGCGCACACACGTATGCATGTAGTAAGATTTAAATCATAATTCAAATTTTATTTATTAATTGATTAACAAAAATTATGCATTGAATTTAGCGTCAGAGTGTTCCCATCGAAATTCCCTTTCATGTATTTCACTCTTAAGTTCAAAGATGCCCGATATTTTGAAGAACGTTATCTAAAAAACTAGGGGTTACAAATTCGTACACGATCGATAGTGTATACGAACTCGATAAAAAAAATATGAGCTAGTGTTTAAATTTATTGTGCTCGTGTACCGTGTTTGTGCCATCCCATTAAGGGCACAATAATGATACAATTTTCTTTTATATCTAGATAAATTTTAATTTTTAAATATTTAAATGTAATTTTAATTTTTTTTAGCGTGTTGTTAATTATTATTGTGTGATGTCGAATAGAGAAAAAATATTGTCATATAATAATATAATTGCAGAATATAATGGTTTTATAGTAGTACAAATTGTTTTTGTAGTAACATATTTTTGTTTTGTAGTGTCATACTGATATTTTGGTTTTGAGGTCTGCGAATTTACCAAAAATATTAAGTTTGAGTTATTATTCTTAGTATAGCATAAATTGTTCTTATAGTATCCATTTGAATTTGAGTTTGCTATGCGTAAAATTTTAAATATTACTTTAATCAAACAAACTTCTTGCTAAAATATTTCACATAAGTGTTGCTTATAAATCACTATATCAAATACTCTCTCCATTACATGATTATTTGCACACTTTTCTTATTGGGACGTTCCAAAATTATTTGCACTCTTAATATGAAAATACCCCACAAAATTAATACCCTTCCAACATCATTTTATTTTCAAAATTGCTACTCATTTTTCACATACATTTTACTTTACATATCATCAAATCTATTTTACGCATCATCAAATTCACTTTACACATCATTAGATCATCTAAAATACTCCTTATTTATCTTACATCACCAACCACTAAATTATCTTTTCTTAAAAATTGTGCCGGTTAAACCGTGCAAATAATCACGGGACAGAGAGAGTATGAGATTTTGAAAGTTAAAGTATGATGGAGGATGGAGATAATGTGTCTCCTTAAATTCGAAAAAAAGTATTGGTATAAATTTAAGCAAAAACCATTGCACTAGATCACAAACCATCTTAATCAAGTAGGTACAATTTAGTGGTCCAAGCCCAATGGGATGGCCCGCTTATTGTACTATTAGAATGGGCCTATATGTACTTGACCTTATGGGCTATTATTATAATGGGCCAGTTTATTGTATTGTTAGAATGGGCCTATATTCAAATGGAATCATCTTTTGAAATTAGGAGTAACAACGGGGCGGGCCCAGTCCAGTTTAGGCCTCCTCCGACCCGACCTCGACGGAGAATTTTTGTCCTCTAATCCGACCCGAACCCGACGGAGAAAATTTTAAAATCATTATCCTTGTCACCGATTTTTTTTTTTAATAATATTAATGTTCTCACTTAATAATATTAATTATTTTCATTTGAATAGTGGAGTAGTTGTTTTCAGTTTGCTAAATAAATGAGAATGAATAATAACAAAATACAGTATGTGTTAATAATTATTCAGAAAATTATTATTGCGATTACAATTAAGATTCAGAGAGTTACATGGGTAATTAAAGACTAAATTCTCCATATTATAGTAATCTTAAAATTTATGAGAGTCAAAACTAATAAATAAGGACACATTATGATAAATTCATATTTCGGATATTAAAATTATATTATAAGTTGTATATAAATTCCACTAATTTTCAGTACTATTATTTATTTACTACCCATTAATATAATTTTTTGTTATTAATAAAATAATATGAATTAATTCAATTATTGTAGTTGTTGTATGTCCCTTTCCCATTAATGAGATTTATAGTACTTGATATAATCGCTTTTGAATAGAAATAAAAAAGTCCTTGCAATAATAGTCATATTTCCCATAATGTCGACATTTTCCCAATAAGGGAATTATATTATCTATGAATTAAATCTATACGTACATATAAAATATAATCTAATACTGCTTATGTTGGAAAAAAAAATCTGTATTTTTAACAATCTCATTAAAAATTAAAAATTAGAGCACTTTTTTTTTTTTTTTTTGAAGTTTTTCATCTGAACAATTATTTAATTTCTTATTCTTCTTTTTCATATATATTCCTTGTATTCATTTTACAATATATATTTCTCAGTTTATATATTAAGTTGAGTTTTTCTTATGAATAATATAAACAATCAATTATAATGATTATGCTACTTTCTACTTCATTTAAATAAAATAAAATTACTTTCATTTTATTTTTTTATTTTAAAGAAGGCATGGAATGAGCCTCTAATTAATTAAATTAATGAATTCAACCATGGAGCATGCTCTTGCACGTATTCAAACTTTATTTTAATACAAATTATACACTTGTAGTAATAGTTTAAAAATATATATGCTCACCCAATTACTCATTAAGTTATTAATTTTGTAATTTTGTACGTTATTTGTTAAATTGCTTAATTCAATTTTTATTAACATCTTACTATCTTTCTGCTGTTTTTTTTTTTTTACTCCAACTACACGTTAAATAATAATTTTCTATTCCAAATCAATTTTCACATTTTCATTTTTAGTTTATCCCAGAGTAATTTCACACCACAAAAATAAAGTTTCTCAACTAATAACTTATAAATTCTTAGTTTTTATATTTTATTGTACAATAACTATACTTTATCACGTTAATAAAGTTGAAAAAAAATCATTTTTTTATTTTATAGTTTATAGAATGAAATTACTTGTTTCCGTTTCGATGTTTTATATTTTATTCCATTAAATGGTTAATTGACACGTGCAAGGACGGAGCCACATAGGGCCCAGCGGGGGCAGTGGGCCCCCCACCAATTTTTTTCTTTATTATGTATATTTCTTCCGTTTTATAATTATTTGTATACTTTTTTTTTAATTTGAGATGTTTCAAAATTATTTGTACACTCATAATATGTAAATAATCTACAAAATTAATATTCTCACTACATCATTTTATTTTTAAAATTGTCACTCATTTTAATCTACCTTCTTCCCTACATTTCACTAATTTTTTTTAACACCTCATTAAATTTCTTTTATACCTCACTAAATCACCAAAAATACACCTCACTAAATTCACATTTCTTAAAAAGTGAACTTATCAACGTATTCAAGTCATTACGGGATGGAGGGAATATATTTTAAGTTATACATTTGTCTAATAATTTTAACACCGTTTCACCTATTATGAGTTGGAACAATCAAAATTTATAATGAATTAGATATAATATTATTTTGTCTTTATAGTAATGTAAATCGGGCCCCCCAATCTAAAATTCCTGGCTCCGTCACTGGACACGTGTGACGTGTTATATTAAAAAATAATCAACATTATATAATATTGAGACGAGTGAACTATTGTAATCGATTCTATTATATTAACTGGAATACAGTTTAATAACCGATTACAAGCATAAGGGTTTATTAGTTTACGTACGTAATATGTATGTTCTTGATGAAGAACAAAAGGGAGAGGGTTTGGGGTTCTTAGGGAGAAAGATAAGCGTGTAGTTTTGTGATGCGCACATGAGATTTCATATTGATTGTAGCTCTAATTGTTGACAACATAACATTTAAGTATAGTTTAATTATATTTTTCAAGTGTCTTGAATGCTATCACTACATACATTAAATGCGTCTTAAACAGATCCTAAAGTCTTATCTTCATCATTACTTGTCGCCAACCAATAGCCAATGGGACGAGCATTATTTCTTCAGTCTTCCACGTACAAGTTTCGTGGGATGATGGTCGTTGAGGTTGTTTCTTTGATGACCTCTTGGTTGTTGTTCGTCTTGAATTGGTGTCGGGCAACCAACTCGTCTTGCATGATTTTCCATTTATCAAGTGATATTCTCTTCATTAGGCGAGTATAACTCGTGCTCGTCGTCGATATCATATCTTCAAATCTTCTTGCGGATACGTAAACTTTCCTTTAACTTGTTCACCAGTCGTTGTGGACTTCTTTGCTCTTCGCTTATTGATTGACGTTAGGAGTGTGCAAAATAAAATCGGACCGGAAAAAAGATCGGAACCGGACCGACCGGTTAGATTCCGGTCCGGTCCTAGGTCCGAATTTTTTTAAGATTCCGGGTTCCGGTCCGGTCTAAAACCGGAATTTATCGGTCCAGGACCGGTAACCCGGATTTACAATTTTTTTTTTTTTAATTTGAATTTTAGAAATTACAAATCCCATTCCTCTGACTCTTCCAATTTCTTAAATCTAATTCCCCTTTTTTACCATTCTCAAAACAACCCTTCTTCAATCTTCTTACAATGTAAGTTTTCTTGAGTTATTGAGAAGGTTTAACCTATTTTACTCTATACTACGTAATAATTATTTTTAATTTCTTGTTTCAAAATTTTAGATGGATAGTATTCAGTCACAATCTCAATAAAAAAGAATACCCGGTGTTTTCTGATCAATTGGATGATGACCTTAAATCTGCTTTTTCATTTTGGACCTGAATTTTAATTTATATGAACATGGTTTTGCTATAAATTAAGTTTTCAAGTATATATATATTCTTGCACAATTGTTGTGATCAACTTGATCCAAGGGCATAACTCATTCTTTAGAATATTAAAAAGGAATTTATTATAAAGGTAAATATGAAGAAATTTCTAGATCTTCAAAAAAAATGTGATCCACTTTCCACTTCTTCTAATACACAGGAATTAAAAAAAAAAAAAAAAAAGGTCTGAAACGGTCCAAACCCGGACCAGACTGGAATTTACCGGTCCGGTCTGGACCGGTTACATTCCGGTCCGATCCTCGGTCCGTAAAATTTTAAGATTCCGGTCCCGGTCCGATTCTAAACCGGTGCACACCCCTAATTGACGTCGCCTTTATGATGACGAGGACAAGGACTTTGACTAGTCAATATTTCTTTTATGGACTCTTTGACCATACATAATAGACACAATACGTGTTAAAAAATTCAATAGTAGTATTGAACAAAGAAATCAAACGGAAGGTTTATACTCCCTCTGTCCACTAAAAGTGTGCTCGTTTTTTTTTATTCAAAAGTTAACTATTTAAATAGAATAAACACATTTTTTGTGAATCAGAAAAAAAAAAAAAAAATGAGTATACTTTAAGTGGCCGAGTGAGTATTTATGAAGTAAATGCAAAGAGTAAATGTAAAGTTGAGTTCGTATTTAAGACCATCAATAAATTAATACACCCCAAAAGTAAAATCTTATAAAAACACGAAGACTTTCATAAAAACAAATTAATAGTACCCATAAACAAAAAGAATATTTCAAATTTTAAAATAATTCCAAAGAGTGTTGACATGATAAAAGATAAAAAAAAAAGCTGCAAGAAAATAAAAATAAAAATAAAATAAAATGAATTTGAGTAAATTAAATATTAGTACTCAATTGTGTCGACACATTCGTTTCAAACAAACACAAATCTCATGTTTCTTCACTTCTCCCTCCCAAGAATGACGACATTTTTCCCATTCACCCTCTCTCTCTACCATTTTGTATCTATAATCCTATATGTATACCTTCATTCATACCCTTTTGACGAATCCCACCGTCTCGTGACGCCGAATTTTGAATCCTTCAACCCTTTTGTTTAATTCTAGTATATTTTTATAAATACGAGGCAAACACGAATCCCTGTGTATAGAAATTCGTGATTGTTGGTTGAGGATTGAATTAATTAGCTCCAAATCAGGATAAATTTACCAATCCATGTCATTTATTGAGGTTCGCTTTCTCCGTTATAATCGAGAGTGTCGTTTTTCTTTTCTTTTATGATAGTTATTTTAAGTATTGGGATTCGATTTGCCCTTGATGTTATTTTTCTAAATTCTGGTGCAGGATCTGTTGCCTGTTGTTTGGACTGGGAAATTTGGAGAGAGAATTCGGATTTATTTGGGTAATTTCAATTGTCATTCTAGTTGTTTACTTTATATTTGTGAAACATTGAATTTTAATTTTGGGGTTCTTCATTTGCTTCGCTTGTTAATGGAATAGAATCTGATGTTTTTTACATGCATAATTGATGAACTTTTAGGTAGAAAATTTGTGATTTATTCTGTTATGCTGCTATGTACTTTCGGTCAGTGACTTTCTGCTTTCTTGTTACTATGAAGTTCTCTTACCAGGTTAAAAGTTGTGTGTGTTGATTTTTGTTTTAAGGAGTGTTTTTTACTCCCCCGGGGGAATTATTGGGCACGTTGATTAAGAAGAAAGTGTAATGATTAGTGTTGAAGAATTTTGTAAACTTGTAGTAGTATGGAGTATAAAATAAAGAAATTATTGAATTGATTGTGTGGTGGACCAAAAAATAAATACTCAATAGTAAATATGTGTATTGTGAGGGTGAAAATTACTCCGTATTTTCATTTTTGGGTACACAAACTTTTGTGTGAAACGAAAAATGAAAGTATGCTAACTTTCGTGGGATGGATGAAGACGTTTTTAGGGCTGTCCTATCAAGGGAGGATATTTTGCCAGTGCCCTTCTAAATTACTGTTGATTTCATGTGATCTGTTTTGAATGTTTGCAATTTGTAAAAGTATCGCCAGTAGTTCCTGCATTAACCTGCAAATAGTTGGAAAATTGATACGGCTCTAACTCTGAGTATCCTTATTTTTGTGGTCATAAAGGCTCCCTTACGCAGAATATATCTGAATCCATGTCTAACAATTCATGTGGAACCCACGGTGAAGATGCTGACGGGTGCAGAGACGACTCGTACGCTCTCATCCTTAAATTGATTGCAATTGCTGCAATCCTAATTGCGGGAGTTTGTGGTGTGGCCATTCCTTTAGTAGGAAAGAAGCGGCGATTCCTGCGCACAGATTCTAACATCTTTGTTGGCGCCAAAGCCTTTGCTGGTGGCGTCATCCTTGCCACTGGCTTCGTCCACATGTTACCAGACGCAACGGAAGCATTAACTAACCCTTGTCTTCCAGAAAGTCCATGGTCAAAGTTCCCTTTTTCGGGGTACATTGCAATGATGGCCGCATTAGGCACATTGCTGGCTGATTTTGTCGGTACACAGTACTACGAGAGGAAACAAGGGCAGCAGAGCCAAAGTGTTGTTAAGGTTGAATCATCGGACTTAGTGTCTGAAACGGGGATAGTTCCAGTGGAAACGAGGGATGGGAAGGTATTTGGAGAAGAGGAAGGAGGGGCCATGCATATTGTCGGGATGCATGCGCACGCAGCACATCATAGTCACAGTCACTCGCAAGAACAGGGGGCATGTTTAGGGAATTTCCAGGAGGATTCACACGGTCACTCACATTCACATTCGTTTGGAAGTAACGGTGGGGACGAGGAATTTAGTGTCAGGCACATCGTTGTTTCACAGGCATGTTCGTCTCTATTGCATTTTCCTTTTTTAACTGCATGATTTTGCCTTTGGATAATGCTTCATGTAGTTGATGTTACATATTTTCTAATTCTTAATTACTGCAGATAGATTTCAAGAACTGAAAATTCATAAGTAGGAGCTTAATTTGTCTAATTTTCTTGGAATGATTGGAAATTTATATATTCTGACTAAATTCAGTCATAATTTTAACCATCATCGGTACAAATCTAGCATATCAATTAGACTGTATGTGTCTGTGTCTTTAGATCTATCGCCCTCTCCCACGTACCAATTCAGTTACTATGAATCTTTTGTTATGTTCATGGTAGTCTAAAACTTATAAAAATATAAAAGTTATTCAAACTACTTTTTATAGTTGATGGTGCTCGATTTTCTGGATTCTGTCATATCGTTCTTGCTCCAAAACTAATGGAATCGCCTATAAATGATGGTAATTTTGTGGGAAGTCACAACTACACAGGGAAAATTGTAAATAATTGATGTCAATTTTGTCTGATGAACTTATATGGAGTTCTAGAGTGGTCTATTTTATCGTTTAGTTGATCAATTTGCACTTTTTCTTGGCTGATTCCTATTCCTGCACCAGGTTCTTGAACTCGGGATAGTTTCACACTCTGTGATCATAGGACTGTCGCTCGGAGTTTCTAACAGCCCATGTACAATTAGGCCTCTGATTGGAGCATTATCATTCCATCAGTTCTTCGAAGGTTTTGCTCTTGGAGGGTGCATTTCACAGGCCAGGTTTCAGAGCTTGCAGTCAACCCTAATGGCTTGCTTTTTCGCTGTAACAACCCCAATCGGGATAGGCATTGGGATTGGTATTTCTGCGATTTACAATGCTAATAGTCCGAGAGCTCTTATAGTCGAAGGCATCCTGGACTCGATCTCTGCTGGGATTTTGGTGTACATGGCTCTGGTGGATTTAATCGCGGCGGATTTCTTGAGCAAGAGAATGAGCTGCAACACGAGGCTACAAGCGGTCTCGTATTTGCTTCTCTTCTTGGGAGCTACTTTGATGTCTTTACTAGCAATCTGGGCCTGATAAATTAATCAAGCAAAAATAGAGGCTGTTTTTTAATTATTTTGTGTTTAGATATATCTTCTTCTTTTGTTATTATGTTAAATGATGAACTCATGGTCTGTGATTCGTTTGGCCATTTTGTTCTGAGAATTTCTCCTCTGAAAGTGTTGTTGTATTTTTGTCGTGAAAGAATTGTTTTTACTTTCTCCGTCCACTAAAAGTATGCTTATTTTATTTGTCTGTCTACAAAAGTATGCTCATTTTCTTTTATTTTTACCTCACAACAACAGTTGTAAACATACTTTTGTTGGACTTTTAGAGTGTTTCTCTCTTTTACATTATAAATTGTGTTGGAAATTGTCCTTGATCGGACGACACAGATAGCATCATATTCTGTCAGCATCAACGGTTGATTTAGTGCAAGATTCACCAACCCCTATACTGATTCGTCAGCACCTGGCCTACCAAACCCACCAACCAATTATTTTTATTTTTTTTAACGAGCCCACCAACCAAATTTAGAAAAAGTTAAATTAAAAAAATACAAATAATTGGATTCTGAAATCTGAATCTTGATCTTAGTATTAAAATATTTGAAAAGAAATGTATTAAGGTATTAGGTTATGTTTTTTTTCGTGATTTAGGGAAATTATGATTTAAATTTTTTTAGATTTTAAATTTTTGTTGAATAATAAAAATGTGGGTTTGTTTTGAAATTTTGATAAGTTGGGATTTTATTTATGTTAAATTAATTGATGAGTGAGTTAGTTTGAAGTTTATAAAACAAATTTTATTAAAAAAAGTAATAATGGGTTTACATGTAATTTTAGGTGAAGATTTAGTTTGGGATTTGAAATCTCTAACTTATATACGACGGAGATCGTAAAGTTCTAAGTTCATCTGTGTAAGTTATGAAATAAACATGCCCTTAGGTATCTTATACTTGGGGAATAAATTGGTAAGACGTTTCGTGTTTTTCTTTACTAGAAAAATTGTAATGAATACTTGAAAATGTGTATAGGTTTTGGATATGGATAGGTTGAAAACCATAAGTCTGTTTAGTTTGAGATGGTGGTGGATTTGATGAAGATGAAAAAATGTGAATGTGTGGAAGAAAAATAAGAGAATGCGTTATGATTTGCATAAAAACAGTTGTGTTACTTGTGTATGTGTATTATAGATATGAATGAGTATTTGAATTTCTATTTGAACGGAGAAAAATTGAATGGGGGATGACATCCAAATCCAAATGTGTCAATCCCAAATCAAACACCCTCTTAATGAGAAAAACTGACAACAATTTTATCCATTTACATTATTCACTCTATAGTTCTCTATCAAAATTCGTGACTGACTTGAGCGCCGAAGTATTGTTATCGAAGCACTTTTCGGTCCGATTTAACACGATTTTACAGGTCAATATAGTTTGGACCCTTGATCTCAACTATCACTCCTAACAAAGCCTTCTCACGGTGAGCTTAGTAAGCTCCCATCACCTTCCATTCAATGAATGTCATTATTCTCAGTTTTCTCATTTTAGTTTTCTATCAGTTTTCGGATAACTTGCACGGTTTGATAACACACTTTTTAACAAAATACTGTAAAATTAATTTAGTAACTGATGATGATGTAAGTGGTGAAGTGTAAAGTAGAATGTAAGGTTAAAAATGAATGATATTTTAAAAAATATATATATTAGGAGTATATTAATTTTCTTACACAAGTAATTGAAACATTTCAATTAAAAAAATGTACAATTAATTATGTGACCGATAGCACAAAATAAAATTTCCTTTTTTTCTTGAAAAAGACAAGAAAACCCCGCTTGTTGCAGAACTTTCCATATTTGCACGTGAACAAATCCACGTCATTTTCCTCAAAGTTGATATTCTGCATTTCATCCCACCCACCACCGATCTCGAAAGTTTAATAAATTGCCTTATTAATAGCACAAAAATTTCAAGAATCCAAATGCACTGGCAACAATAATCAGTTAAGATCATATATACATATATATATATATATATATATATATATATATGTGTGTGCGTGTAAAGACAGTGTGACCTCACCACCCCATTACCATAATCAATCATACAAAACTGCAAAAAAAATCACACTCCATTTCTCATTTCTCTCCCACCAGATTCACAAAAAATGGAGCGAATTCGAAAATTAGCCAAACCGGCGATTCTCAGGCGCCTCGTTTCCGAATCGAAACAGCAGCCATTATACAGATCTTCAAGGTACGTTTCTTCATCTCCGAATCGAAATTTAGCGCAATTTATTCCCTCTCGATCCATCTCCGTCGATGCACTGAAACCTAGCGACACTTTCCCCCGCCGCCACAACTCCGCCACAGCGGCGGAGCAGTCCAAAATGGCGGAAATCGCAGGTTTCAATACTCTCGATTCACTAATTGACGCCACTGTCCCTAAATCCATCCGAATTAACAAAATGGCGTTACCAATTTTCGATGAGGGTTTGACAGAGGCGCAAATGCTTAAACATATGCAAGATTTAGCATCTAAGAATAAGGTTTTTAAATCGTATATTGGAATGGGGTATTACAATACTTTTGTCCCCCCTGTGATTTTGAGAAATATAATGGAGAATCCCGGCTGGTATACCCAATATACCCCTTACCAAGCTGAGATCTCACAGGGGAGGCTTGAATCCCTGTTGAATTACCAAACTATGATCACTGATCTCACGGCCTTGCCTATGTCGAACGCTTCGTTGCTCGACGAAGGCACGGCCGCAGCTGAAGCTATGGCTATGTGTAATAACATTTTGAAAGGGAAGAGGAAGACATTTGTGATTGCAAGCAATTGTCATCCCCAGACTATTGATGTTTGCAAGACTAGAGCCGATGGTTTTGACCTTAAAGTTGTCGTTGCTGATGTTAAGGAGATTGATTACAAGTCGGGGGATGTTTGTGGGGTGTTGGTTCAGTATCCGGGGACTGAGGGTGAAATTTTTGACTTTGGGGAGTTTGTTAAGAGTGCTCATGGTAGTGGGGTTAAGGTTGTTATGGCGACGGATTTGTTGGCGTTGACTATGTTGAAGCCTCCCGGGGAATTGGGGGCTGATATCGTCGTTGGCTCAGCTCAGAGGTTCGGTGTACCCATGGGTTATGGAGGCCCTCATGCTGCGTTTTTGGCTACTTCGCAAGAGTATAAACGTATGATGCCTGGACGAATTATTGGTGTTAGTGTGGATTCGTCGGGGAAGCCTGCTCTTCGTATGGCGTTGCAGACTAGGGAGCAGCATATTCGTCGAGACAAGGCTACTAGCAACATTTGCACAGCTCAGGTATATTGGAACAAAAGGGTTGGTCTGCTATGCACTGGAGTTCATGTTATGCACCCTAGTCCATGTTGCACTTTTCAGTTTTACTGACTTAGGGTGCATACTAGACTTTACCAAAATAAATCTGTATTTTCCAATTGTGTTTCAATTGCTTCTAATTATGACTTTGATGTGTTTTGGGAACATGTAGGCATTGCTTGCGAACATGGCTGCAATGTACGCGGTTTATCATGGGCCCGAAGGGCTAAAAACCATTGCGGAAAGGGTTCATGGTTTAGCTGGGACGTTGGCTGCTGGACTGAAAAAGCTTGGAACCGTACAAGTCCAGAATCTTCCATTCTTCGACACTGTGAAGGTCAAATGCGGGGACGCAAAGGCCATTGCTGATGTTGCTTACAGCAATGGAATAAATTTGCGAGTTGTGGATAAGGACACCGTAAGCATCATTATATGCACACCTTGATCAAATGTATTAATGATTTGGAAATAATTTTACCATTTGCCTCTTAGATAACTGTTTCTTTCGATGAAACAACCACGTTGGAAGATGTCGACAAGCTGTTTGAAGTCTTTGCAGGAGGAAAGGCGGTATGTACAAGAATCTCTTAAATGACATATTTGTGACTTGGCTGTATATAACGCGAATATAATGTTTATCAGGTGGCATTCACTGCTGTCTCTCTTGCACCAGAGGTTGAGAATTTGATTCCTTCAAGTCTTGTACGCAAGAGCCCGTTTCTGACTCAATCGATATTCAACTCGTAAGAGCATTTATAAGTTGATATTTGATTTATGAGTAACACTTCTGTACACCAATTGTACAGTGCAACTGTACTCAACCATCACTTTTTAGTAAAACTTTTAAAAATACATATGAGTTGCATGGTGTACCCGGTGTATACAAGTTTTTGTCGTGATTTACAGTCTTTAATGAGAGATATAACTGTAATTCGGGCTATGTAGGCACCACACAGAGCACGAGCTTCTTAGATACATTCACAGGCTCCAGTCGAAGGATCTCTCATTGTGCCACAGCATGATTCCGTTAGGATCTTGTACGATGAAATTAAATGCCACAACTGAAATGATGCCGGTTACATGGCCCGCTTTTGCCAACCTTCATCCATTTGCTCCCACTGAACAAACTGCCGGTTTCCAGGTTCAAGAAAAACATCTGAATTTTCTATTATACAAGTATCAAGGCTACCCTTCTATGAATTGAAGAATTGAACCGTGATATTCTTCGTGCAGGAAATGTTCAAGAACCTCGGTGAAATGCTGTGTACCATTACTGGCTTCGATTCCTTCTCGTTGCAACCGAATGCTGGTGCTGCTGGAGAGTACGCAGGGCTGATGGTTATACGTGCATATCACTTGGTATAGAGTATGAAATTTTTAGGATATTAAATGTAGGGAAAATAGTTTTTTTTTAGTCCTGTAAGTTAATTACCCGTATTTTGGTTTTAATTTTGACATTTTGGGACCAACAAAGGATAACTTACGGGACTAGAAAAGTTATTTACCCTTAAATATATAATGATAGTATGAATGAGTGGCTGGATAAATTTACCGTTTATTTTTCTAATGTAGTCAAGAGGAGACCACCACCGTAATGTGTGCATCATTCCCGTCTCTGCTCATGGAACGAACCCTGCAAGTGCAGCCATGTGTGGAATGAAGATCGTTGCAGTTGGAACAGATTCCAAAGGTAACATCAATGTCGCAGAATTAAGGAAGGCTGCAGAAGATCATAAGGATAACTTGTCTGCTCTTATGGTATGGATGGATCCTATGATCATAGTTCTCTTAATTTGTTGTTCGTTTTTAAAACAATTTCGACCCTAATCCAGGTCACATACCCATCAACTCATGGAGTATACGAGGAAGGAATCGATGAAATATGCAAAATAATTCATGATAATGGTGGCCAAGTTTACATGGATGGAGCTAACATGAATGCTCAGGTACAATAAATCTCAAAAACACATAAACTTATGCTCTAATACCATTTTGAAGATAAAAAATTAGAAGAAAAACAAGCTTAAAATGAAAAATACAACTTTATAAAGCCTAAGGACATTTTTTCAGCATAAAGAATCATTTGAGAACTATTTTTGGCATATTTAACTATATTGGGGTGCGAATAGCCTCACTCTATCAACAAAATAGATGGATAAACCCGGTTTTTCAAATGCAGGTTGGTCTAACGAGCCCAGGTTTTATCGGTGCTGATGTTTGCCATCTCAATCTCCATAAAACATTCTGCATTCCTCATGGTGGGGGTGGACCTGGTATGGGGCCGATTGGCGTGAAGAAACACCTAGCACCGTTTTTACCATCACATCCTGTGGTAAGTAGAACTCGACTGCTTGTCAACCACCGTTGATATTCTGTACCGTCTTAGTAACTTGAATCGTTTATAGGTACCCACTGGAGGTATACCAGCCCCCGATCAGTCTCAGCCACTCGGTACAATCTCTGCTGCTCCTTGGGGCTCGGCCCTCATTCTGCCAATATCGTACACTTACATTTGCATGATGGGGTCAAAGGGTTTAACTGAGGCATCAAAGATAGCTATCTTGAATGCAAATTACATGGCCAAGCGTCTTGAGGTCATTTCTTTTAGGGTTGGTCTGCTATGCATTCGAGTGCATGTTATGCACCCTAGTCCATGTTGCACTTTTCAGTTTTAACTGACTTACACTTTTTGGTAAATGGTGTTGCACTTTTCAATTATTAAACTGTATAATAATATTTTTAGTAATAATTGAAAAGTGCAACACCATTTATCAAAAAGTGTAAGTCAGTAAAACTGAAAAGTGCAACATGGACTAGGGTGTATAACATGCACTCGAGTGCATACTAGACTTTACCTTTCTTTTATCTAGTTACATAACTTTACATTTTCTCAAAGAAATATCATTCTTAGTTGTTATCTTTCGATGAACAGGAGCACTTCCCGATTCTATTCCGTGGAGTCAATGGGACAGTCGCCCACGAGTTCATTGTGGATTTGAGAGGTTTTAAGGTGATTCTTGGTTAATTAAGTTCATTGATCTACACATTCGATTAATTTAATTTCCAGATTTTAGAAAAGTGTGGTTGCTGTAGAATACTGCTGGAATCGAGCCTGAAGATGTAGCCAAACGTCTAATGGACTACGGGTTTCATGGACCAACAATGTCGTGGCCTGTTCCTGGTACGCTCATGATTGAACCAACGGAAAGTGAAAGCAAGGTACGGCTATAGAAAACATTATGCATCGTCGTATAAGTATATGAATGCTGACCATGTCTGTTTTGCTTCGTCGTGTTTGCAGGCAGAACTTGACCGGTTTTGTGATGCTCTTATCTCTATTAGAGGAGAAATCTCACAAATCGAAAAAGGAAAAGCCGACATTCACAACAATGTGCTCAAGGTATGAGAACTATGATCATGTAGGAAGAGAGAGAGAGAGAGACTCAACTTCTGTATATTCATTTTTTCGGCTTCTATGTGGTTTCAGGGGGCACCTCATCCACCATCAGTACTCATGGCCGATGCGTGGACAAAACCGTATTCTCGGGAATACGCGGCTTACCCTGCTGCATGGCTCAAGACTGCCAAGTTCTGGCCATCCACAGGTGAACTGACAAAATCTTTATATTAGGCAAATTCTTGTATGCACAAGTTGCACCTCATGCAATTGGTGTAATTGCTTGCAATTTGTAATACTACACCACTTATCAAGTAATACCATTACGCTTATAAAGTAATACTACAACATTTTCCACACAATCCGGCATGTTTGTGTGTGTAAAATGTTGTGGTGTTATTTTATAAACGTAGTGGTATTACAAATTGAAAGAAATTGCACGGTGCAACTGGTGCGTGCAAGTGTGAATCTTTATATTATACTCCGTAATATCATATAGTCTTACAAATTAAGAGGGGTGAACTCTTATTATGTAAATGTCTAAAATGGTAATTTTACAAAATCCGTCAATTGCCCTTTGTGTCCACTCTATGAATCTGCTCTTTTCTATTTACATTCAACGGACTGATTTCTTGATAATGATCTCGTTTCTCGTTTTTATCTCAGGACGTGTCGACAACGTGTATGGTGATCGCAACCTCACCTGCACTCTCCCGTCGGTATCTCAGATGGCTGAGGAAACAGCTAAAGCAGCATCGGGTTAAGGCTATGAAAAATGATTATATATTCTTCCTTCTTGTCCCATTGAACCAAATCAGTAGTAACAAATTGTTGCAGATTGCAACTTTCTCTTGTTTGTAACTGTAAATTTTCATGTCCTGAATTTCACAATTTAGTACTATCAGTTTCATCAGTGCTGATGAACAGGTTTCTTTTCGAGCTTTTATCGAATCAGCTTAGAGATGAGAATGGTTCGTTCGTTGCATACCGAAGAATGGTGAAAGATCCGAATGGATGTTGGAGAAGCAATTAGATTGTTTGAAGCTTTTTGATGATTTCATTTTAGCTTATAGTTGAATGTTTTCATGGTATCGTCTTGTCTCAATTCGACTTATTCGTCGTAATGTCAATTTAGTGACAAATCGTCTTGCTAGAGCGTCTCGTTCATTTGAGAGTCATTATTGACCTTCTTCTATCTTTGTGAATGATCTAGTTGTCACTTGTCACGCCTTATTTTTGTTCTTATATTCGGGCTTAAAATGAATCAAAACAATAATTCAATTTTAATTAGTCAATAAAATTCAAGTTGGTTACATTTAGGTAAGTAATGGAATAATTATATATTAAATGGGAAATAATACCATAGACTCACATTGTTTTAATTTTATTAGATGTCTCAAAAGAGGGGGGGGGGGGGGGGGGGGGGAAAGGTTAAATTATTTGGTTTGTCCATAAAAAGGCATAATTCAATTAATTCAGTTGAAAGATAGATTATATCTACCAAATCATAGAATGTCCATCCTTGATTATTTCATAGTAATTTTATAAACAAACTCGTCAAGTCATCATACATGATTTGCGTTTACCTCTCATATCTTACACTGTTTATAAAGCGTGAATAAGAAATGAACGACCACTTTATTTCTAAATGTAGGTTAAAAATTTGATACGTGTCTTCACATTTTTCTTGGGCGTGTCCTTCTTTGCTCTACTTGTAAAGACCAAATGAGTTACGTCTGGAAGATTCGCCATACGTGTCTTCACCTTTTTCTTTAACGTGTTCTTCTTTGCACTACGTGTAAATGTTGGGAGTCACAATGGTGGAAATTGAGCTGCTCATACCTCTTTTTCTGCCACGTCACCAGTTAAATAAAAATATTTCTCTATTTTCTTTCATTATATGTGGTCGAAGAAAGTTTGGACAAGAACTTCTATAAACTCAGGTTCACGTGAACTTTTTTTTTTGAGTGTCACTGTTATGCATATAGTGTCACTATAAAGGCAAATTCAGCTAATATTTTTTTTTTAATATATAAGAACAAGGATCACAATGAAATAAATATAAGGATAATTTAGTAGTGAAATATTTATATGTTTGATTTTCACAAGAAAAGAAAACATAACACACTTGAAGAGGTGAGAGAGAGGACAAAACTGTAGCGCATAGTTGGAGGGAAGCGGGCAGTAGTTTATTTGTTTATTGTTTATTCCACCACTGATAAATCACATTTTGATTGATACATCATTCATTCATAGCTTGGCGATGAAGACTCATTACTCTCACTCTTCTCTCTTCTCCTAGTGCGCCGCGTTCATCCACCCACCGCTCTCTCCGCACATGAATTCCAAATTCCCCAAATCACACGCCCCTAAACCCTTCCGATTTCGCAATCGGATCGATTGAACACAAATTCTATATTCCCCACAGTTTTCTCTACAAATTACGGTTAATTTTTCTGATACATGAGACTCTACAATCATGTCGAAGATGAAACACCTGCTGCGGAGGCTTCACATCGGCGATCACAACAATCAGGGGCGGCAAACGCCTGCCGTACTGGATGCATCAACTCAAACGGCGCCGGCTCAGCCATCGAACTCATCGTCGTCGCCGTCTCCTTCTCCGTCGCCGTCCACCGAGTTGCCCCAAACGGCGTCGCCGGGGAACGAGAGCTCGAGTGCCAACTTTAATTTTCTGGAGGAGGAGTTTCAAATGCAATTGGCGTTGGCAATTAGCGTTTCGGATCCTGGTCAAACTCGCGTTGACTCGGAAACAGCTCAAATCAACGCTGTTAAGCAGATTAGCCTTGGCCGTTCACCTTCTCAAAGCCTAGCTGAATTTTTGTCGCTGCGATATTGGGTAAAAATACTCTTATACTATTATTTTGCCTATTTTGTATTTTTAAGTTTTGATATAATTACCTGCTACCATTTATAGGCTAATTGCATGTGTAGTAATCATTTTCCTTGTGGTTATATGTGAATTATGTGCAGAGATTTTATTTTGGTCCTTTGGATTGTATGCTGCTTAAAATTTTGGGGAAATGGCGTTTAAGGCAGTTTTTTTTTCTGAGTAGATTAATTGCTGTATGAGGTTTGGGAAACGGTTCATGTTAAGCGGTGGAGAAAAGAGAAAGTGCATTGCATCTGATCTTAGCGTACATGACAATGAATGTCCTTGTAAAAACAGACATAGTGGAGATTAGGCCACCACAAACCTTGTGTATAAGATGGCTTTTACGATGTGGCTCTGCCCAACGTTGTTGTGGCGCCACTTCCTTTTTTTCTTACTTTAAATATCTTTTATAGGTTAATTGGATGTGTAGTAATCATTTTCCTTCTGCCTTCTGTTTATATTTAAGTTATGTGCGGAGTTTTGGTCCTTTGGATGATATGCTGCTTTAAAATTTGGGAAATACTAATGTTTAAGGCAGTATTTTTTCTGAGTAGATTAATTGCTGCTCAAATTATTTTATGAGGTTAAGCGGAATACCCGGCAAGCGGTGGGGAAAAGAGAAAGTGCATTGCATCTTATCTTGGTGTACATGACAATGAATGTCCTTAAAAACATAGATAGTGGAGATTAGGCCACCATGCACCTTGTGTATAAAATGTCTTTTACGATGTACCTCCACAACTTTGCTGCCGCTTCCTTTTTTTTTTTCTTACTTTAAAATTCTAAATACGCGTATTGTGTAGAAGCGGCTGAGTGCATTAAGTGTCATGATTCTGAAATGACTGCACACAGGCTTCTTTCACATCTTAGCGGTAGAGTTGATAAAATATTATCTGCAGCTGAGAAGGCAGGATTCATGTTACCTGCAAAACTTGCACCTGCATTTCATTTAGCTGGAATAATTTTAATATCAACATTCCTCTGCAACTAAGAATGTTCCATGCTAAACTGGCACCTGTGTTTCATTTTATTAGATAATTTGATATCAATCTTATCATATATTGCCTGCATGTATGTATTGGTGCACAAAATTCCAGCCAACACGCCAGTGAATAAAACTTCTAAATTGACATCGATTTCTATATCTATGTTTGAATATCGGTAGCAATGTGGAAGGCTTTTATACTTATGAATTGTTACCTCTCTCTCTTTGTGTGTGTGTGGAGGGGTTAATATTATGGATTTAGGGTTTTAAAACCAGTCTAACCACATCCCCACATGGGCCACATCCAATAAATTATCTGTTTTAGGACTACTTATTTACCAAACAATTGATGAAATTGCTCTTTCTTTATTTTTCTTAATGCAGAGCTGTAATGCTGTAAATTATGATGAGAAGGTTATAGATGGGTTCTATGATGTTTGTGGAATTGATTCAAATTCGATACTCCAAGCCAAAATGCCATCCTTGGTCGATCTTGAAGGTCTCTCTGTTTTGAATGGCGTTGGTTATGAGGTGGTTTCAGTCAATCGTGCAGTTGATATGGAACTCCGGGAACTTGAGGAGAGGGTTTGTCTTATGTCCATGGAATACCATTCTCTAAATAAGGGCCGGAATACACGTATTTTAGTTCAAAAAATTGCTGATCTTATTGTTGAAAGAATGGGAGGTCCTGTAAGTGATGTTGAAGAAATGTTTCAGAGGTGGAGGGCCAGAAGTCATGAATTAGGAATCCGCTGCAATACAGTCATCCTTCCCCTTGGCTCCCTTGATGTTGGACATTCACGCCAAAGGGCCTTACTCTTTAAGGTTGTAAAATGTTTTCTTTCTCCTAATTAAGTAATGTATTTCGCATGTAATATATAAAATTACCAATGGTATCCATCTCTCTTCCTTTACTGAGAAGAAAGTGCACTTAACCGCTTCAGTTTGACGAGGAGCTAAACATGTAATGACTTCCATGGGTAAAGTAGTAGTTCTGGCTATCTACTGCATAATTGTAAAATGATTATAATATTATGCATTATATGTGGAATTGATTACTCTATTATTAACGACTATTTCCACCGTTTAGTGACTGCACTGGATTGTTTCTACCTTTGAACTAAAATTCTGATTTTTTTGCTGTTCTAGGTACTTGCTGATAGGATTAACCTTCCTTGTAAGCTAGTTAAAGGGAGTTATCATACTGGCACTGATGATGGAGCTGTAAACTTGATAAAATTGGATAATGGAAGGTAACGGCTTGCTTATTGCTAGTTCTGCAACTTACATTTCACGTACTGCTACATTTCATGAAATAGGCCTTGCCCTTCATCTTCAAAGTCTTGGTGGCTGAAAATATTTGATAGTAACTTTCGGTTGCATTGTTTTGATTTATCATTAACCAATATGAATGGGTCTCTCTCTCTCTCTCTAAGACTCTAACCCAAATATGAAGAAGCTAATGTGCTTACTTTGAATTTCGTCTGAACATATTTGATGCTAACTTTCGGTTGCATAGTTTTGATTTATCATTAATCAATATGAATGGACCTCTCTCTCTCTCTCTCTCTCTAAGACTCTAACCCAAATATGAAGAAGCTAATGCGCTTACTTTGAATTTCGTCTGAATGTTATGCCAAAAAAATGTGAAGGGATAGTTTTGTCCACTTCCTTGCTTCATTATATAAGCTTTCATTATTGCCCTTTTTGTATAATTCTCTTCATATTTAGTTGCCGTCTGCAATCAAATTATGTTTTCTACTTGAGTACATGTTTTAAAGTGTCTTCAGAGAACTTTCTGGGTGTTTGATTAAACAGGGATAGAAACACCTGATGATTAGCATAATTTCTTGAATTTATGCAGTGAATATATTATTGATCTAATGGGTGCTCCTGGCACTCTCATTCCGGCTGAGGCACCCAGTGGTCATCTTCAAAATTTTGGGTTAGATGCAAGAACTGTTTCAGCAGTTGGCAGAAGTTCATGTATAGAACCTGACCAAGGTGCTAGAGTTGGATCATCTTCAACGAGCTCAGAATTTCTTCCCAGTGCTAATGAATCAAATATACAGAGCAGCAGATTAGTAGAAATCCAGTCTGACCTGTTCGAGTATGATGTTGGAGATGACTATGTACTTTCAACTAGTGGAGAATGCAAAGTGTTGTTGGATGCTGACAAAAAAACTGGAAGAGAGTTGCTTGTGGAAGATGTTCCCAGGTATGTTAACTGCCAGAAAACCATAATTTTCTAAACATTTTAATACTATGTTGTTAGAAGAACTTGTGTTAGGACATAAAGTTCTCATGATTTTAAAGATAAATAAAAAACCTCGCTGGAAAGATAGATAGACTGTGTGGAGAGGAAGTGCGCTCGTGTTAACATCATTTATCACTACAGCAGATGCAAACACCCATCTGATAGATTGGGGGGACATGCGGAGTTAGGTGGACATAAATTGTCTTTTGACACTCAAGGCGAACAAAATGCAACTCTTGAAGATAGCATGGACGAAGTAATCCCAAATGAATATGCTGCAGTTAGTGCTGACCACATTGACTTTACTGAAAATAAAGAAGCTATGGAAATTGTCTTCCCTGGCCAGTCTAATTCTAATGAGCTTCAGAATGTGCAAATTGATCCCATACTAAATGGAGTAGCCGAGATTTTATGGGAGGATCTTCAGATTGCTGAACGCATTGGTATAGGTAAGAGTCCTATTATTAGATTTTGTATCCTTCATTGAAGGTTGTGATTTTGATTATAAATGCACTGTTTTAATTTATTTTAAGATACATTAGTCTGTTGATTTGGGTATGAAATCTAAAGGATTTATGCTCATAGTGTATGATCTTTGCTTGAGTTTCATTTTGTGCTTGTATACTGAACCCATGTATATCCTGCAGGATCATACGGTGAGGTCTACCGAGCAGAATGGAATGGCACAGTGAGTTTTACTTATCCCATGTTGTGCCTTGGAAAAATCTGTGTTTTGAAGTAAAAATTACTAGAATGACTTTCACTATTTTTCCAGTACATATGTATTTGTTGTCATCACCCAACTTATTCGGTAACATACTGCTCATGAGAATGTATACACGTGTGTGTTATTTTTTACCTTCCAGTACGAACAGGTATTTAAAACCAAATGTAATTTATACTTACTGTGACATAGCTGTCGTTATTTCATGACAGGAAGTTGCAGTGAAGAAGTTTATGAAACAAGATATATCAGGTGATGCACTCACACAATTTAAATGTGAGGTAGGTGCTATTCTTATTTAGCCTTCGTCTCATGAATGGTACTTCTATGCTAGATATATATTTATTTATTACTGTATGTTTTCTTTGCGTTCTACGCTTCCTGTTTTGATAGGTCGAGATTATGTTGAGGCTGAGGCATCCAAATGTTGTTCTTTTCATGGGAGCCGTAACACGACCCCCAAATATGTCCATATTAACAGAATATCTCCCAAGGTTTGTTTCCATCTAGCTGGAGGATAACTAAATTTTGTGTGAGTTATATAAAGAACTCCTTCAAATAAAGTTTCACCATAGAAAATGTATTGGATTTATCTATTTTGTTCTAGCATCTTACAGTTCCTTCACTACTTGCAGGGGTAGCTTATATAGGCTGCTGCACCGTCCTAATATCCAACTTGATGAAAAAAGACGAATAAAAATGGCCCTTGATGTGGTATTGGTTTGAATGGTTGCATTCCAGTTTGTTTCTCCTATCAAGTTCCTTATCTCCCTGCTAACATGCAAACTTTCTGCAGGCCAAGGGAATGAATTACTTGCACACTAGCCATCCGATTATTGTGCATCGAGATTTGAAGACTCCAAATCTCCTTGTTGATAAAAACTGGACTGTAAAGGTTTGATCTATTTAGAAACCCTGACAACTATGAACTAAGAATTCCTTTTCTCTCTCTTGCTAATATATGCTTTGTGTTAGGTTTGTGATTTTGGGATGTCGCGTCTGCAATACCATACTTTTTTATCTTCAAAATCAACTGCTGGAACGGTAATGTCTTGTGCCTATATTTAGCCTTGTTTTTTTAGACCTCCTATTTATTGACAGTCGGATGTCTTCTTCCTCAATATAAGATTTTTAGTGGGTATTTTCTCGTTCATTGTGTAGGCAGAGTGGATGGCCCCTGAGGTGCTAAGGAGTGAACCATCTAATGAAAAGTGAGTTAATTGCCTACCCTTGAAAGAATATTGACTCTTGCTAGATGTAATGATTCATCTCACTAATGAGTTTGGCTTTTGTTATTTGCAGATCTGATATTTATAGTTTTGGGGTCATACTATGGGAGCTAGCTACTCTTCGAGTGCCGTGGACAGAAATGAACTCGATGCAAGTTGTTGGAGCCGTTGGATTCCAGGATAGACACCTCGATATCCCACCCATGGTTGATCCGTTGGTGGCTGATATAATAAGCGACTGTTGGCACAGGTGAGTTTCTGAATCCTGTTCTTGAATTGCTTAATTTTCTTCGTATGAATGATTTTTAAAGTACATCCCTCAAAACAAATTACGATTTAGGGCTAGTCTTGGGTGAGACCGTCTCACAGAATGAGTTGAAATATGGGTTAAAAGGATCTGTCTCACAGAAAATGATCCGTGAGACGGTCTCACACAAGTTTTTGCCTTGTTCTTTACATGCCAAGTTTAATGTTGAGAATATTTGTGTGCAGAGACCCACAGGCACGGCCTTCTTTTGCACAGATTATTGCCCGTCTCAAACGTCTGCACCGCCTTACTGTGCAGCGAACTGAGAGTCGTACATATCAGCTTTGACGTTGTAAGTATAGCCGAGAACTCATTTCTAAGAGTGCACAATGCAAGTCATAGGTTGAGAAATCTTCAAAGGTTAGGTTTCGATGTGTTGGTTCATTCAAAGCGGGAACTCGACACAGCCAAATGAGAAAACTTCAAAATTTGGCTCAACACATTTGGGGGATGCTTACTAGTAGATTTGAGTGTGGGTGGGGGATAAAATGGCATTCTCTTATGCTGTTACGGTTAATTCATGTAGTACAGTATGTTTGTAAGAAGTCTCCTAATAATTTAAAAAAAAAAATGAAAAAGAGAAGTGAGGGAAAAAAGGGAAAAAAAAAAAAAAAGAGGAAGAAAGCTTTTGGTATCTGTTGAGACCATAAAAGAAGCAACTGTAAAAACTGGTCTCAACAGATTTGTACCAAAAGATGAATTAGATAACGAAAGAAAATGTCAAATTTGTCGTGTACTCTACAGCCTTTATATTTGTTGGTATCTGTAATACAGTAAGAAGGTGGAGAAAATAAGTAAATGTAGTAAAGCAATGGGGTATATTTGTGTTGTCTGATTTACCAGTTCCACAATTGTAGCGCAGTTGTTGGCATGGTTTAAAATTTAAATATTCGTCAGCCAATTATGTTGTAAATGGGCATTTTATAAAGGGTCCGACTATTTACACCTCCATTTGCGTTGAGAACACTCCCCCCGATTGATGCACCCCCCAGAAATTGGTCAGAATAGATGCACCCCCCATGAAATTGTCTTAATTACCCTTTTCTCATTTTTATCTATATAATACTCCCTCCGTCCACGAAAAGTAGTCCCATTTGACACATATTCTTTGTCCACCAAATGTAGTCTCATGCACTTTATGGAAACTATCACCCTTCAACTATCACTTAATTACTCAATTTGCCATCAACTTTATTTCTAAACAATCACTTTATTCACAATGGACCCCATAATACCCTTACTTTATCTACTTTATCTACCATTTTCTTAAAACTTGTGCCCCATCCCCATGTCCCTACTTTTCATGGATGGAGGGAGTACAACTTTACTTATCACACCCTCCCTCAAACCCTACTTCTCTTTCTTTTTTTCTTGCCGCCCGCCGCCGCCGGCCACCTCCTTCTCCCTCAGCCGCCGGCCGCCGGCCACCTCCTTCTCCCTCAGCCGCGGCCGCCGTCGCCGCCCGCCTCCTTCTCCCTCAACTTCAGTCGCGGCCGCCTCCATCCCCCTCAGCCTCAGTCGCGGCCGCCTCCATCCCCTCAGCCTCAGTCGCGGCCGCCTCCTTCTTCCTCAGCCGCGGCCGCCTCCTTCTCCCTCACCCTCATCCGCGGCCGCCTCCTTCTCCCTCAGCCGCGGCCGCGACGGCCTTCCCCTCTCTCCCGTCGTCGCGACGGCATCCCCTTCCCCTCCCTCTCTCATTTCTGCAAATTAATTTTTGTTCAACCCGATCGAAGATGCCGGCCACCCCACCTCAGGTAAGTGTATCGCCGCCGCCGTCTGGTAAAGTTCAGTCGGCGGCAATTTTGAAGTTTTAGGTTTTAGGGTTTCTGCAATTTGCAGCAGAAACCCTTTTTTTTTTAATTTTTTTTTTAATTTTCGACACCATATCGTCGACCATGTAACCTCTCGTCGACGATTTGTCGTCGACGAGAGGTTACATGGTCGACGATATGTTGTCGAAAATTTTAAGTTTTTTTTTTTTTAAAAGTTCGACCTTCCTAAGTCGACCATATAAACTCTCGTCGACACCCAGGTGTCGACGAGAGTTTATATGGTCGACTTAGGAAGGTCGAACTTTTTATGTTTTTTTTGTATTATTCGTTTCGACAAACCAGTGTCGACCATATTCACTATAGTCGACACTGGTTTGTCGAAATTTTAAAAAAAAATTGAAATTTTTTAAGTTCTTTGATTTTTTTTGTTTGGGGAGAAAGTTTGTTGTTTGTTGTTTGTTGTTTGGTGGTGGTGGTGGTGGTGGTGGTGGTGGTTAAAGGTGGAGGAGGGTGCACTTAGTAATAGGGGTGCATTTAGTAGTGTAATATAAGTTAAAGGGTATTTTTGGTTTTTTACACTATTATTTTATTATTAAATTCTGAGGGGGAGTGTTCTAAACCGAAATGGAGGTGTAAATAGTCCCACCCTTTTATAAAATATATTCATCAGCCCACATTATCTAGAAAATGCTGGCCCATATGTTCGTTAGTGGGCCTTATAATTACTATAGTTGGGCCTTGCACCTTATGTAGTAAATGGGCCTTATATTACTCCCTCCGTCCTCCGTTTTGGGATTATTTAAATGGTTTGATCGACACAATTTTTAAGAAAAGAAGATTTAGTGGTTGGTGTTGTAAAATAAAGGAGGGGTATTTTAGGTGATTTGGTGAGGTGTAAAGTGAATTTGATAAGGTGTAAAGTAAAATGTATGTAAAAAGGAGTGTCAATTTTAAAAATAAAATGATGTTGAATGAGTATTAATTTTGTGTGGTATTTTTATATTAAGAGTGTGTAAATAATTTTGGAACATCCTAATAAAAAAAGTGTACAAATAATTACTGAACGGAGGGAGTATTATTGTTGAATGATTTATTTTGATATTTTACTTTAATTTTTTAAGTTGCATGAGTATTTTTTTTTTTTTGGGTGTTGAGTGGTTTTTGGGATTTCATGGTGTTGTTGGTGTTTTTGAGTGGTTTTTGGGATTTCATGGTGTTGGGTGATGATTTTGTATGGAATGGTGGGTGTACTAATCACGATTTTAACCATGGGTAGAACTGACGTTAAGCATGGAATTAACTTGTAAAAAAATCTCGGTGGGTGTACACAATAAAGTAGTGGGTGTACTAAATGGGCCTTATAAAATAGTGGGACTTATATAACAATTGTTGGGCGTGGCCCATTATGTAGTAAATGGGCCTTATAAAATATATTCGGGTCCGACTATTTACACCTCCATTTGCGTTGAGAACACTCCCCCTCTGGACGCACCCCCCCTAAAATCTGATGCACCCCCTCAAATTGTCATAAATGCCCTTCTCTTATATAATTCCAATTACTACTCACACCCCCCCTAAACCCTACTTTCTCCCCAAAATCCTCCATCTTCTTCCTCCTCCACCAATTCTTCTTTCATCTTCTCCCCCACCCCTCACCACCACCGCCGGCGACCTGCTCCTCCACCACCCGTCGCCGGCGACGCCACCCCCTCCCTCCCTCGCCGAATCCGTCGCCCCCCCCCCCCCCCCGCCTGTAAAAAAAAAAAAACAGATCGTGGCCGCGCGCGGCCGTCCCCTCCCTCCCCCCTCCGCCCCACCCCCCGCCTGTAAAAAAAAAAAAAAACAGATCGTGGCCGCACGCGGCCGTCCCCTCCCTCCCTCCTTCTCCCATCTCAATTTGTAAAAAAAAAAAAATTTACAGTAATGCCGCCGCCGCCCCCGACCCCGCCCAACGGCCGCCGCCCCCTCTCAACGGCCCTCGCCCCCGCTCCCGTCCATCGGCCAAAAATCCAGGTTTGCTTTTTTTTTTTTTTTTTTTTTTCCTTCTTTTTCTTACCTTTCGACCACTTTAGGTCGATCCAAATACACTCCGTCGACAACAGGGTGTCGACGAGTGTATTTTTGGTCGACCTAAAGTTGTCGACGAGTTTTTAATTTTTTTTTTTTCGATCAACAAATGTCGAGCATATACAATCTTGTCGACAAACCAGTGTCGACGGGAGTGAATATGGTCGACACTGGTTTGTCGAAATCTTTAAAAAAAAGTTGAAATTTTTTAAGTTGAATTTTTTTTGTTTGGGGAGAAATTTTGGTGTTTTTGGTGTTTGGTGGTGGGCGGCGGCGGCGGCGGCGGTGGAGGCGGCGGCGGCGGTGGAGGCGGCGGCGGTGGCGGCGACGGTGGCGGCGGAGGATGGATAAAACTTAGGTTTAAAGGTGAGGGTGCATTTAGTAGTTTAATATGACTTAAAGGGTATTTTTGGTTTTTTACTTCATTATTTTATTATTAAATTCATAGGGGGAGTGTTCTCAACGCAAATGGAGGTGTAAATAGTCGGACCCCCCTCTGGACGCACCCCCCTAAAATCTGATGCACCCCCCTCAAATTGTCATAAATGCCCTTTTCTTATATAATTCCAATTACTACTCACACCCCCCCTAAACCCTACTTTCTCCCCCAAATCCTCCATCTTCTTCCTCCTCCATTTCTTCTTCCTCCTCCATCTTCTCCCCCACCCCTCACCACCACCGCCCGTGACCGGCGACGCCACCCCCTTCCTCCCTCGCCGCCCCCACCCCCCCCTCCGCCTGTAAAAAAAAAAAAAAAAAAACAACAGATCGCGGCCGCCGCGACCGTCCCCTCCCTCCCCCCTCCTCCTCCCTCCCTCGCCGAGCCAGTCCCCTCCCTCCCCCCTCCTCCCTCCCTCGCCGAGCCAGTCCATCGGCCAAATCCAAATCCAGGTTTGTTTTTTTTTTTTCCTTCTTTTTCTTACCTTTCGACCACTTTAGGTCGATCCAAATACACTCCGTCGACAACAGGGTGTCGACGAGTGTATTTTTGGTCGACCTAAAGTTGTCGACGAGTTTTTAAATTTTTTTTTTCGATCAACAAATGTCGAGCATATACAATCTTGTCGACAAACCAGTGTCGACGGGAGTGAATATGGTCGACACTGGTTTGTCGAAATCTTAAAAAAAAAGTTAAATTTTTTAAGTTGAATTTTTTTTTTGTTTGGGGAGAAATTTTGGTGTTTGGTGTTTGGTATTTGGTGTTTGGTGGTGGCGGCGGCGGCGACGACGGCGACAGCGGCGGCGGAGGATGGATAAAACTTAGGTTTAAAGGTGGGAGTGCATTTAGTAGTTTAATATGACTTAAAGGGTATTTTTGGTTTTTTACTTCATTATTTTATTATTAAATCCATAGGGGGAGTGTTCTCAACGCAAATGGAGGTGTAAATAGTCGGACCCTACTATTGTTGGACCTGGCCCATTTATTCGTTAGTGGGCGTTATATTACTATAGTTGGGCCTGACCCATTATATAGTAAATGGGCCTCAATTTTTCTGGCCCATATGTTCGTTAGTGGGCCTTATATTACTATTGTTGGACCTGGCCAATTATGTAGCAAATGAGCCTTATAAAATAAATTCATCAGCCCACATTATCTAGTAGGGTGGGACTATTTACACCTCCATTTCGGTTTAGAACACTCCCCCTTTCAATTTAATAATATAATAATAATGTAAAAAATCCAAAATACCCTTTAAGTCAAATTACACTACTAAATGCACCCCTCCTTCCCCTTTAAACCCTAAACCTAATTTTTACCAGTCACCATCATCACCACCGCCGCACCACCACAATCACTGCCGCCGCACAACCACCACCACCAAACAACAAAATTTCACCACAAACAACAAACAAAAAAAATTCAGGAATTTAGAAAATTTTCAATTTTTTTTTTAAAATTTCGACAAACCAGTGTCGACCATATTCACTCTCGTCGATAATAAGATGTCGACGAGATTGAATATGGTCGACACTGGTTTGTCGAATTTTTTTAAAAAAAATAAATTGAAATAATTCGACGAACCAGGGTCGACCAAAATACACTCTCGTTGACACCCTGTTGTCGACGAGAATGCAAGGGGTCGACCCTGATTTGTCGAAATTAAAAAAAAAAAAAAGAGAGAGAGAGAGAGAGAAAACCCTACATTTTCTGCAACAAACGTGAGCGTATAGAGAAGGAGGAAGCTTTGTTTGAAAAATAACATAGAAAAAAGTAAAAAAAAAAAAAAAAAAACGGAGATGGCGTTGCTGCTGCAGAGGGGCTGGAGGTAGGGAGGGGCAGTGGGGGTGGGCTGGGTTTTTTTTCTTCTGCTGCTGCGATGATGGAGGGATGAGGGAATTGGGAGGAATGAGGGAAGGGAGAAGGAGGGAGGAGAAAAAAAAATTAGGGTTTGGGGATGTGTTTGGAAAATGTATTAAAATAATAAAAAGGGTATTTATGACAATTCATGGAGGGGTGCATCAATCCTGACATATTTTAGGGGGTGTTCATCAATCGGGGAGAGGGTTCTAAACCGAAATGGAGGTGTAAATAGTCAGACCCTATCTAGTAAACGCTGGCTCATTTATTTCTTAGTGGGCCTTATATTATTATTTTTGGGCCTGGCCCAGGCCCATTATGTAGTAAATGGGCCTTAAAATTTTGCAGTGGACCGTATATTTGCATTACATTTAATTGAGGATTCGATCTCAAGACTCAAGAGTATATTTACTATAATTATGTGGCGCGTATATAAGAGAGAATTGATTAATTTCAATTTCATATAAAGTGAACTACTTATAAATCAAGGATGAATTGAAATCCATTTATTTAAGGTTTTTTTTTTTTTTTTTTAATGGATTCAAAATTTTCTCCAAAATGTTTCGATCCAAACATTACCTCAGTTTAACATGTGGATTTGTAATATACAACTAACACAGCAACAAATACACCACAATATGGACAAAAGAGCCTACAGCAAGTACACCTAAGGCCACTTGTAATAGATTTCAAATATATTAAAAAAAGTGACAAGAATTATGCACCTTATAGCAGGCTAAAGGATGTGGATCTCTCCATTTATTTTGGTAAATTCTTGTAATTTTTTTTTTTTTAAGAGAGAGACATATTTGGTAGATTTTACACTATTTTTTATTTTACTCATAATTTTATCACGTGTCTATCTCTCTACAAAATTTACAAGAAATTTACCAAAAGAAATTGAGATGATTCAATCCGCCAAAGAATCCTGCTATTCCTGATAGTATCTCCAACAACGATTGAGACGCTCGTGTCATGGGAACTTGACTTTACTAGCGTCGAGCATATTCGTGAAATTCTGATCCAGGAAATGCTCTGTGTAGCCTCAATCTTCAACCTCAGTGTTGAATATAAAACTGGGAAAAACGGTAGTGATGTCCCTATAAAGAGCATTAACATGAGCCATATTAATACCACTGTTACGGAAAGATAAGACTCTATTGGAGGGGAGTTTACGATCACAGGTAGTTGCTAAAAATCACTTATTTCTATATCACTTTTAAGCCGATTCTGAGGAGCAGTCATAGACAAACTTTAAATTATTTACATTTAGTAGGAAAGACATAGGTGTAACAAACAACAGTCACTTGTAAACAGATAGGAAAGACATAGGTTTAACAAACAGCTTACTTTAAGTAAGGTAGCGTCATATTCCTCAAAAGTGATGGATGGCGCATAACGAATGCCTTCCACTCTTCTGTATTAATTTTACCATCCTTATCAGCATCAGCATCCGCAAATGTCTTTTACAAAGATGGAACACAATGAACATATGCTAATTACAACATCTGTAAAGGAAAAGGTTGTGAATTCGGTGTAATGTATATATACCTTATCGATTATTTGCTCAAGCATTTCATCAGAAAGTTCCATTTCAGATTCCGCAAGTATTGCAGTCACCATTTCCTTCACCTGAAATAACATATTTGTCCACAAGCTCATGAAACCAGCTTAAGACGTGTTCGATAATTTATCCAATATAGTAGAACGATGGATTTGAAAATAAAGGAAGTATCCAAATTGCTTGTTATATTCTCCCCTTCGAAAAAATTAAATATATTGCGACCTCTGAAAAAATGAAGAGACATATCACAGAAGAGTTCAAGGCAGAACTTGATAAAAAGTATGCATAAAGAACGACTATACAATTCATGCACATCAGCTGGTGTGTTCTTATTGTAAAATTTATTTTACTTAAAAAATACAAACCGACTTACTTCTTCTCGCTCTATGAACCCAGTTTGTCTCAGATCATAAAGCTTGAATGCAACTGTGATATAAAGAATGCCATTAAACAAGGTTAGAGCAGAATTTGGGTTCCAATTATTCAAGCCGAAAGAAGAACTAGTATAATTTCCTACAATTTCGATACTACTTGGGTTATAGCTCACAAGTAAAAATTCAATTTAATAAATATTTGAAATTAAGTCTTATGATGATCTCTTACAATCTATCTTCTCTTCCATAGGGGCACAAGGATGGAATACATTGAGTCCGTGAATAAATTCATCAAATTCAATTACACCATTCTTTTTCTCGTCAAAAAGATCAAAAACCTGTGAGCAAAAGCAGGAGCACCAAGGAGCTTCTTCAGTAGATGCAAATAAGTTATTAGAATATAAGTATTCATTATAACTAATATGCAAGCTATCTAGCTCTATGCAACGGCGGAGAATGAGAGATTTCAGAATTTCTCAGTACCAGCCATAGATTTATAACAGTTGTTTTATTTAAACTTTTGATTTATAACAGTTGTTTTATTTAAACTTTTGATTTATAACAGTTCATTCTCCTTGATTTGCAACATTATACGATACTATAATAACATTTTTGCCCCTTGGATAATGTTAATAATGAGCTGTTTTGATAGCTATCTCAGTGTATAAAGCATTCAATAATAGAATGAGAAATCAAGACTGTGATTACCCGATCCAAGAAAAGATTCTCACCACTAGCAGTTCTGAACAAAGCCAGACGAAGCTCTTCCTACATTTGAAGCAAAAAAATATATTATTTCGGTCAAGCAGAAATTGCTCAATTAACTGATGAAACAGTTATGAAAACGAATTAATGAATTCATCCTCAGAACATTAACGAGAATAAACTTTTAGGTTTCCTATAATTACAACAACTTGGCCGAAAAATCGATAATACAGTATTACCTAGGAATTATACCTTGTGAATCAATCCATCGTCAATGATAGAACTACTTAACTTTTTGAACAACTCATATAATGCCTCCACCTCGTTTAAAGTAACTGCAATTGTTTCCAAAAAACAAAAGTAATTTTCAATATCGATTTGAAATTTAAACAGCATAGGAAATTCAAATTACGCAATCAAACTAATGTACATCGAGATTCCTCAGAGAGTTGAACAATCTGCTGGTGCACATAGCGCAATTCCTTTTTACGACGCAGCTTCTCGCAATTGAAACAACCGCAAACCGCGAATATCATCGCCTCAATTACAGATACAATCGGAATTACAGCAAAGCATATTATCTCTGTAAATCTCAATGAGCTTGAGCTCTGCTCATCAGCCATCGCATCACCATCAATATTTAACAAAATTACAGTTAAAATCAATCAGTTCGACAATACGCATCGATATAATTGCACGATACACACCAATGATTAGGAAATTACCAGAGAACTGTAGGTCGAATCCATTTGAAATCCAGTAAACCACGAATTCAACACACAGACTTCCGTTCCGTCTTTAGCACACTGAAGCGATAATTATCCTAATATGAACTCCTTGATTTGTTGGTGAACTTTTTCTATCCGTGAGTTGTTGTTGATGATTGAGGAATATTGTATTTGTAGTGGGTGAGAGTGTACCGGGAGAGTTTTTATACTTTTATATGCGAAAACCTTTGCAGTTTGCATGTTTATAAAGCAAAAATCAGACTCATTTTCTATTAAGGGACTGTTTGTCACTATGCATTCCAATTTTGAGATCTCCATGTTTTAAAATTTCGGTTGAAATTGAAAATAGAACGGAAAATACATTTTTTTTTTCTAATAAATTATACTATTACTTCATTCGTCTCTTACTTAATACAGTTGATTTTTAGCATGACATTTGATGTAACATTATACGGAGAGTAATATTTTTAGTGGATAATTAAAATGTTCCTTTTATTATTTTTAGTATAAGTCATTAAGTAAGAAACAATCAAAATTTAAAAATGAGTCATTAAATAGGGGCGGATAAAGTACCAGTTCGATTTTTATCTTTTGAGTTTTTCGACATTGAAATAAGTTATTTGTGTTTACATTTTTGTTTTGTTTTAATCATTCTACTAGTAATTAGAGGTAACACATCTAATTTGAGAATGATAATATGTTAGACAATGATAATGATTTTAATAGTGCGAAAGATTTGAAAAACGACAATGTTCATTTAAATGTATAAACTAATCAATATTTATTAAAACTTGTACTCATATAAATGGACATAATGATATTGGACGAAGAAAATACTTATTTAGTTATTTATATAATATAGTACGGAACAAAATTGTAAAGGTCGGTTAATATGTAAATTCATGTCCGACCTGCCTCGTTTTAGGGCTGGGCGAGTCATTTCGTCCTTCCTAGTTGTCAATGAAGATTTGGATGACTTGGACCTTGGTAGACTGTCGTGCACGAAACAAACGTTTTATTGCGTTTCTAATTGAGATTTAAAGTTCTTCACATCACTTCAGATGATTGAGGAATTGAAACCACTTTGATTTTATTTTTTTACGATAGAGTACTCCTTAGTCCTTATATACTCGAGTAGTTTAATGAAAAAAAAAAAACATTTTCAGGAAAAAAAAATTGTATTCATTATTATAATTCAAGACTTGTAATCTATACTTCCTTAATATGGAATTTTATATTATTATTATCTTAAGAGTATATATGTATATACTCAAATTAGATTAATGAGAATATTAGTTTGGCAAAAAAAAAAAACCCTGTCTAAATTTGGTATGCATATTCATTTCACATGTTTTAAAGAATGTTAATTATTTGTTGTTTGTGTGTAAAACAGATCTGCAAAGCAAAAAGTAATTGATGTATTGAAATAATAAATATTTTAATTTAAAAAATGTGCATATTAAATTTTAATAAATTTAAAATGAATATTTACATACAAAATTTAGACGAAATAAGTAAATGAGTAAAAACATTATTTAGAAGAATCGAAATCCCTTTTTCGAGTGCTTGAATTCAAAGAATTAGGGTGGTGAAAATAGTAGCAAATAGTGAGTAGAAAATTATAGTGTAATTTTTTTCCCCAAAGTTTAACATGGAAAATTCATCAGTAAAACTACTCAAAGAAAATTAATATACATCGAAGTTCATTGAATTTTTTTTAACAATATGTTGATTCTCATAGAGCATTTCCTTTTTATGACTCAACTTCTGTCAATTGAAAGAATGTCATTACCCCAGTTACGACTGTACAATGCAACTGATGCACAATAATATACAAGAGACTAACTATATATTTAATTAATGAGAAGTCAACAGTGAAATCAAGTAGGATATGCAGTCAAATTAAATTCTCCTTACTTGATAACATTTTGACATTTTTTTCCTTGGGTGTATCTTGACAAAAATAAATAAGAATAGGATAAAATTAAAATAAAATCATGTAATACCTCTTTAAAAATAAAAAAGTTCTCTAAAACAAAAGTTATTATAAAACGAGGGTATCAATCATTTGATTAGTTGTTAGTTGAATCATAACGCTGATCCGATTCAACAAAACGTTAATCATAATCAATAGTTTTTTAGGTGTCGACAAAGTGGGATAGCTCAAGTGGTTAGAGCACCACTACCTAGGCCTTAAGTCCTGGGTTCGAGTCATGGGGAGGGGAAAAAAGGGATGGGTATTTAGCTTCCATCAAAAAAAAAAAAAAAGTTTTTTAGGTGTCGAGACTAAGGGGCAGTCCCAGACTCCCAGTTTATGCCTCCTCTGGTCTTGGTTCCGACGGAGAATTTTTGTCTCTGAATCCTAACAAGAAATTTTTTAAAATCTTCTTTCCTGTCTCGATCGATACCAGGTTTTTTCAACTACGATCGAATTGTTTAATTAAACATAAATAGTTAAATGATACTCCCTCAAAAACCCCCGGGGCGTGGACGATAAATTAATATGGCAACATTCAAGGGACGGGCAATATAGTGTGAAGTCGGCCTACAAACTAGCAAATTGGTTGATTAGGGGAGGAGATAATCACATCTCACTGGATTGGAAGAGCTTGTGGAAAGTAAAATGCCCACCTAAAGTACTGAATTTTCTGTGGAGATTGTGTAAGGGCTACTTGCCAACGAGAGAGAGGCTGGCGCACAGGCACATTTCAGATTCTTATGCATGCCCACAATGTATAACTAGAAATGAATCAGAATGACATATTTTTTTGACTTGTCTGTTTGCTGTGAGGGTGTGGAGCAAGTGAGTTTTCGGGGGGGCTTTGGGTGCGGCTATGGTGGCTGCTACATCAATAACGGAGTTAGTTTTCGAATTGCTAAGGGAACTAAATGCTGAGGACATGGGTGCTGCTGCAACTTTATTGTGGCAGATTTGACGAGATAGGAATGTGAAGGTGTGGACGGGCGAGGAGCAACTAACCTGAATGGGCTCGGATGAATGCGCTGACTTATTTGATAGAATGGCGCATGGTTAATACACCTGTTGCACGAGTGAGCGATGATCAGAAGTGTCGTGTTGGCACCGGCCAGCAGCACCGACAGTGAAAATGAATGTGGATACGGCTTTCTTCGAGGATACAATGGAGATGGGGATGGGGGCAGTTGTTTATGATGCAGATGGAGCCTTCATGGGATGCCAGTCAGCAGTATGTGTTGGCCTCTACGGAGTGGACGAAGGCGAGGCAATGGGACTCGCGGAGGCATTGTCATGGCTAAAGCAAACTGGGATGGATGTGGTGGAGGTGGAGGTGGACTCACGGCTGGTTGTAGAGGCAATTAAGGCAGATCAAACAGCTGCAACAGTATTTGGAGACTTTGTGGGGGAGTGTAAGAGGTTAATTGCTGGTTTTACTTATTGTTCCGTGAATTATGTTAATCGTGATGCGAATGCAAAAGCACACGCGCTAGCTAGGATTGCTAGGACGTTTTCGAGTCCTCATGTTTGGTTCGACCCTCCGGCTTTTGTGGTGGGCGTGCCGACCGGTTTATGCAGATGCTGAATAAAGTTTTTACTTTCTGTAAAAAAAAAAAATGATACTCCCCCGTCCAATTTTATAATGTTCACTTTTTCGAACACGAGTTTTAATGAATATATTGATGAGTTTATGTATAAAGTAAATAAGTTGGGTGTATGATGGGATGTTGTGGAGTCTAGATGAATAGCTAAAATTTTCAAATAAAAAATGAGAATAAATTTGCTCCGTTCTTAATTTAATATTTTTAAAATTCGCCTGCCAAATTTGGTCAGTCAGTCAACGCCTGAAAGTATGTATAGTGCCCGCACATTCTCCACGTGTCAATCCGTTGTACTCATCCGGAACACTTCTCCACCTATCAAATCCTTCGCCATATTTCTCTTCAACCTCCGTCGAAGAAACGCTTTCTCCGGCGGCGAAATGGCGACTCCGTCGTCAATTGGCGGTGTATCTTCCAAGACAGCATCATCGGGAAACGACGGCGATGAATCCGCTCGCAATCGAATTCTATCGAGCCAGCTCTACTTCGATGTGCCTACTTCTAAGGTCAAATGCTAAGTTCTAATAGTTAATGGCCACTATTTTTTTTAATTTTGTTCTACGAGTGTTTCATAGATTATCGAGCTTGAATTTGAATTTAATTATCTCGTTTGTGATTTTTTTTTTTTTGCAGGTTCCAGTGATATATTCGTCGTCGTATGATATCGCTTTTCTCGGCATTGAAAAGCTGTAAATAATCTCCTCCTTTCCTTCGTATTATCCGTTGAATTTTTTACTTGTATACATAAGAAAGTGGTGATGTGTGGCTGAATTAATCCCCTGTTTAATTATGAATGTAATACAGTTGAAATCACACGAAAAATGAGGATTAAACCGTCTCTCTAACAGTCACTTCCGCAAAATCGTTATTGACATTCCTCAAGTTCCCCATAATTTGAATATCTGGTTTTTACTTGAGTAGCTTTCTGATGATGGCTTTCTCACTTAATGTAGTTATTGACATTCCTCAAGTTCTTACTCAGTTTACTAAAGTTTGTACATGGTTATTCGATGAAAGTATTCATTGATGAGTGATGCCTGAGAAAGATATGATAAGTACTGAACATGCGTTATGCAAACAAAAATAAGGAATGAATTTTCTTGTTGTCTCGTTATCCGAAGTCTGAATCAGAATTCCTTGCCTTATGTTTGTAAGGTTAATCGTGCTCAATCAACTTATTGTGAACATTTCAGGCACCCTTTTGATTCATCTAAATGGGGTCGCATCTGCCGCTTTCTGATTGCTGAGGGTGTTCTGGACATAAAGGACATAGTTGAACCTTTGGAGGCTAAACGAGAAGATCTTCTGGTGGTATTGTCTTGCTCACGTAGTTTATTTGGTTATTTTTGACACATGTGCTTGGATGTTGTGGTTATTCTTATTCACCAGTCTTATATGCTTATTGGGAATTAGATTTGACAAGGCAAGCAACTTTGCTATTTTCAACCCGTGCTTGTCAAAAATATTGACGTCAGCCATTCCTTCTTGCGGTGCTAGAAATTTTTTAGTTGGTTGCTGCTTTACTGCACTTTTTTTCAAAGTGAGCTTGTTTTGATGTACCACTCAATCATTAACATCATTCTCGGAGTTTCAGTTTTGGTGAAATAAGATCTTTTTCAGAACGTTGCTGATGCCGTCACTTATTATGTCTGTTTATGTAAATGGTAGACTAATGCGTGCATTATCTTACATATGAAATACTCTTGGCTGCCAGGTTTGATGATTTGTACTCTGCTACCTTGGTGACAGGTGCATTCGAAATCATACTTGGATAGTTTAAAAACCAGCTTAAATGTGGCCAAAATAGTTGAGGTATAATTTCTGAGTTCTTGCAAAAGTTTTCACTAGAAAAGTAAAGAGAAAGCATCACTCATCTTCTTTTCTATATTAACATTATTAAGGACCAACAATAATTATCTAAAAATAAATTGTTTGATAGAATAGTTGGACTGACATGATGAAATAGCTTTATTGATTTTTAAGAAGGCATACTTTTCTGATAGATATTTTAACGGATTTCTTAACAACTTGATGGTTGCAAAGTTTAGGTTCCTCCAATTGCATTATTGCCAAACTGTCTTGTGGATAAGTACGTTCTTTTCCCATTTCGCAAACAGGTATATAACTACATAAGCGGATGTCTAATTCTGTTATTTTTTTTCCGAAATCGTTCTGTTGAGACTAAAATTAAACTGCAGGTTGGGGGAACCATCTTGGCTGCTAAGCTTGCAAAGGAGCGAGGATGGGCTATCAACGTGGGAGGTGGATTTCATCACTGTTCAGCTAGAAAAGGAGGTGGATTTTGTGCTTATGCAGACATCTCTCTTTGCATTCACTTTGCCTTTGCCCGTTTAAATATTTCAAGGTAATGAAATGACATTCACCATAAACTATTAAGTTGGAGGCGGCTTCAATTTGAAGCTGATCCTTGAAAATTAAGCTGCGACTTATCTTCTGTGCTCATTAGCCATAATCCACACACAGGGTGATGATAATTGATCTTGATGCACACCAAGGAAATGGCCATGAAAAGGATTTTTCTGATGACAGTATGACATTTAGCTTTTCTTCATATACTTTTTCAGGGCTTTGTTTATCACTGTAACATTCTATGTCTGTTCACGTCTTTATGATATTTTATTTGTTTTGTTGGTGCAGGAAGAGTGTACATTCTCGATATGTACAATCCAGATATATATCCATTAGTAAGTAACCCCATGATATATTCATTATAAAGTATAAATCCTTGTCACTTTGTTTTGGAAATTCCAAAGATGAAAAAGAGAACATAGAAAGGAGATATATCAGTTCAGGATTCTGCAAAATATCAATGTTAGATAATTCGAAATATCACCTTCTGTGACCTGATTATCTTTGAACTTTCTGTGTGAAGGATTATGAAGCTAGAAGATATATCAACCAGAAAGTTGAAGTAGAGGTAAGAATGATAACAAATATCAAGAGAAGTAAAGTTCATTTCCTCTTTAAGTGTAGGTACTGTGTATTCATTACTTTATCATAATAGGGTGGAACAGAAACGATTGGATATTTGTCAAAACTTGATGAAGCTCTCAAGGTACGTTGCACAGTCCACCTTCTTACTTCCCAACTTGGATTAAAAATGTTTTTCTCAAGGGAATTCGATGTAGTTGGATTTGTCTTAATCAGTTTAGATTGTGGGATTTCTATCTTCCATCAGGATATGAGACAGTGTGTGTTCTAATGAGCTTGCAGGTTGCTGCTGGCGCATTTGACCCTGAATTGATCATCTACAATGCCGGAACAGATATTCTTGATGGAGATCCTCTGGGTAGATTGAAGGTAGGATTTTTTTAAGCTGTAAAGTTGTCCATTTTTATATGCTCTCTCTCTGTCCCTCGGAGTCTGATTATGGGAATCCTTTTGCATCAGTAACTTTTTTGGAGTAACTATCATATAGAGGCCAGTTTTTTATTAATGCAAGTTTCATTTACCGACCCCAAAAAAATAAAAAAATTCATATGGAGGTCAGTTTAGGAAACCTTAATTTTGGCATTGACATGTAACCTATGGTGAATAATTAGATTGTGGTTCTTCTATCTATTATTAGGTCACAAGTTGCAATTGTGTTTAGAATTTAAGTCAATTTATAAAGTTACTAGCCTTTTTGCTCGTTTCTTTTGGGTTATTGGTTAAGGGGTCTCTGTATGGGCTCATTCATCACATCGTTTCCCACTTTGTCCGATAAGAACTTGTGAAGGTCTCTTGTGTGTGTAACAACCGGAAGCATGAGTACCTCATCTAACATATTAAAAAAATAAAATTGAGTGCAGGTCAGCCCTGATGGAATAACCAAAAGAGATGAAAAAGTTTTCATGTTTGCTCGTGAGAGGACTATTCCTCTAGTAATGCTTACATCAGGTTCTGATTTTTTTTTCTCTCTAAAATACGTGATGAGTTATCTCTTGCGCATCTCACTCCAGCTTCTTTTTTCAGGTGGTTACATGAAATCTAGTGCTAAAGTGATTGCAGATTCAATCATAAATTTGTCGAGGAAATCTTTGATTACTATCGATGGTGCACAAAATATAACAGTGACGTGAAGATCTCTTTCCGACTCCATCGAGAACTTGTGGCATTGTTGTTACACACTGTCAGTACTGGTTAAAGAGAGTATAATGCAGATAACTTTTTACTCATGTGTATGTGTATAGTTCTATCTGTGTACAGGACTAGTTCCTTCGTCCCAATGCCACGGCCTACTTCTTATGCTTCATGGTGGCCTGAACGGACGGGTATCAAATCAAGTTAAGATGTGTCAAAGCATGGTTTTGCAAGTTACTCGTTGTGCTGTTAAGCGAATCGAGCTAAAGCTCGAGCTCGTTAGATACTCTATTTACTAATGAGTCAAACTTACGTTTGACTTGTTAGACTTGATATCTGAGAATTTTCTTTTAATTCTATTAGGCTCAGCTCGACTCGACCTGACTTGATAAGCTCTTTACACTTCTTTACGAGTCGAGTCGACCTGATTTCGTACTTCAAATACTTGACTTGACTCGAATAACAGCTCTGGTTACTGGCCATAGAGCAGTGGTAAGCTGCAACCCACCAAAACATACCAGATGCATAATGGGACGTACGTAATTACTATTTCTTTATGAAACCAAATCTATTCTGAAACCAGTAGCTTGTCTGTTATATTGGTTGGCTAGCTCTTTGGGCATCTCTCACTCCCCCTCGATTTGATTCATGATATGATTTTGTCGGCAAGATTATTTAGTCCAACTATAGTTGTCAGAATTCTGAATTCTAATAATGTGTTGGTGCATTATTGCAATATGTATATATTCCTTATTTTGTAGGTAATATCATGTATACTCCTTGTATACTTTTTGTTGATTTCTTCAATTTTGATATGTTTTCTTCAATGTGAATGCAAACAAATTTCGTATAGAAACAAAAGGATACTACTAAAAGTGCTAAAGTACAAGAGAACAAAAACGAAAATGCTTATGGGCTTAAAAATACTCTATTAGTCCTAATCAAGTAGTGTCGTAATTGTAATAGGTGTCAACGCACTATTTGCATGTACCAAATGAACGATATTTTTATGCTATGACTAAGTTTATTCAGAACTTATATTATAAAATCTGACACATAACGTGGCGGTTTAGTATGATTGATGTTTTTTATTTATGAAATATACAAGTTCACCATCATAATTATATCTTGGGTATAAAGAAAAACACGAAGACAAATTCCAATTTGAAGGATATGATGATCAAAGCTGGTTTTTAGCTGTGATAAATTGATATCTCGATAACATGAAACATGAAGGAAGAAAGGGAAAATAGATGAAAAAGATGGAAGAATGAAAAGAAATGGAAAGAAGAAGATGGCAGATAATATTACTATATTAAATAAATTGTACATTAATCTTACATAATTACAAATATATAAACTCACATTGGAACGGAACTAAGCCCTACTTTATGTTCTTAATTTCAAATCTAGTTCCAGCCTTTATTTTATTATTTATTTCTCTCTATATAATAATATGACATTCTTAGCTTTCATTTTCTTCACAACATTTTCCATAATTGTATTTTCTCTATTTTTCAAATTTACTTTAAGATCAGCAAATCTTAATAATTATAATGTGACACTTAAACAGAACATTCTATCAAACACGTTCAAACATGAAACACACCACCCTATTTCAAATTCTTCAATTTAAAAATTTAAAAAATACTCATTATATTTATACAAATCACCCCATTCAAGAGACGTTTTATTCTTCTTTTTTTTTTTATATCAAATTTTCAGATAGAATTTATTCCTTTTCTTTATCAAAATTTCAGATAGATTATTATTGTTTTATTTTATCAAAGTACGGTACAATTTTATTTAATTATATTTAATATAAAATTATTTCGAGTAGATACATTTTTTAAATAAATCGTTCAATGTAAAAAATTTATTCTTGTGTTTTGTTAAATGAAAATATCACAAAGAAACAGAGAAGAATAAAGTTGAAAAAACATTATAAATATTTCATGAAAAATAAAAAATGACCGATATTTTGAAACTTTTTTTCCAATTTTAAAAGTGACTGATAAAGTGGAACGGATATAATATTTTCTTAATTATGTTCATTAATTCAAATTCAAAATAGCTTATGGATAGGGAGTAAGTACTTAACTAGTCTACAATCACGCACTTAAAATATTAATATCAAATGTTATATGGATGAACATCTCCACTCTCTCTCTCTACTTTCTACTCTCCACTCTCTCTCTAGCTTGTACAGTCTGTGTAGTAGAAGCAGCACAATTATAGTACCTGTGGTACATCCTGCAGATAGCGACAAGTTGATTAACCGACACCCTACGTGCGACGGTGCTCGCTTCCCCTGCGCCGCCGCCGCCGTGCCGTCTTCAAATGAGTAGATTATCAGCCGCCGCCGTTTTACTGGTTCTGATTCTGGTTGCAACGACGACGACTTCGTTAGCTGCATCTGAAGATTCAAAGTTGAATGGAGGTACAGAAGTTTCCGCTTCCGTTTCCGCCGCCAATGCAAATGGCACTGAGTTCACTGGGAATAAGACTAACCCTAAGGAGGACACATTTGCTGATATGATCGATCGTGCTTTGGAGAAGGAATTCACTGAGAATGAGGATCGGAATGAAGGTTTTTCTAGATCTCTAGTTTTTGTGATGCTTTTACTTAGCTAGGTTCATAATCAATGTTTTGATATGCTTGCAGTTGATTGGGGTTGGCATTGGGCATTGTTTGCTTATGATGCCGAATTAGAGACATACTTCTAAGTTTAAACTTATTGGAATTTTCTTTAGTTGACGTTATATAATTCTTCTTTTAATATTTGATTGACTAGGGTTTGAAATCTAGAGGTTTTATGAGAAATCTGAGGTGTATACTGTTAAACTGATTTTCTCATTATTTGGGGGAAGGATTGTGAAGTTTTCTTTTTTGGATTCATAAGGCAATGTGGACTAGGCTTTAGTGATTATTAGTTTAAGCAATATGGATCTATCATGATTCATGAATCCTTGCTTTTGTTTCGCTTATGTTTTTCATTATTATTGTTGCTTTCATGCATGGAGATTGGTAACAGCTCGACTGTTTGCTGTAAGTTGTGTATGACTAAAGTCATGGTGGATTATCAGTTCATAATATCTGAAATCAAACTTGAATTTTAATTGGCAGTAAATGATGCTGGTGGCTTCAACAACAGTGTGACTGAGCAACAGGTTTGTCGATTGCAACTTCCTAACTCTTTCGATAGTGTTATTTATCTGATTCTAGTATCTTTGAGGGAGAGGCAATGAACTTGAGTTGCAGTCTATGGCCAATGTCCCACTATTTACAATGTCTAGGTTCTTTTGCAAAATGTTTTTGGAATTTGGAAACGCTTGCTAATCAATGTTTGTATTTTTTATAGAAGAAGCCAATTTTTTATGCCCACTTTTTAATAAAAGCTTCAAATACTCAATCGGATGACTTCATAATTTACTTGAGTCCCTCAACCTTTTTTTTTTGTTTCTAGATAGGGAAATGATGTTCCAGTCATTTGGATATGGTATTTACTACACTGCATTGACCATGAAATCATAATATATATTCGATAATCCGGAGATGAATGCATAAAACTTGTTACTGACAGGGCAGATATAAGCATTGGGATTTTAGGATGCTCAACATTAGAAGTTCAAGAATTTAGCAGTGGAGGCCTTCTTAATCATGAGCTTTTCTGATGGTGGTGTCAGTGTCTAGTGAAAGTAGTGATTTCGAAACCAAACATTTTTAGAATTATTGATAAGTTGTTTACATGCATTCTGCATCTCCATACTTCTGTGTTTTGACTAGATATGCCATGAAAGAGATATCTGCTCAATCAAATATCCTAAAAAAATGAGCAATCCTGCACTTGTAATAATTTATTAGTCTGTAAAAGTTCCAAATATTTTGCAGATTTATCATGTTCTTTGTCAATGATTAATGTTTGGACTATGGAGTGTTAGACTATTAGCATAAAAAATCTTGTTGAAGTACTGGAAACAAATTATTTCAAATTAACAAGGAATGTTGTTACATTATCAAAGCTCTTTCAATATTTTGGCCTTATGTTGTCTCTCTTGATCAGGCTGTATTGGAAACAGTAGCTAGAGTCAAGTCAAAGAAAAATGAAACAAAGGAGGAAAAGTACGTAGCTGCGCCATTTTTGCAGGATTGTTTATTTCCTAAATATTTGGTTTCCTTTTAATTTATAAGTGTGTCCTTTTGTACCTATAGATCCTTCAAACTTAATCAAGTTTTCAATTTGGATAATGACAACGGAGTTGAAGAGACCCCGACATTAATCGATAGAAAGGTAAAACAATGTTTTTGCTCCTATATTTTGTTCATATATGAAACTAATTTTCTTAATGCTTTTCTAGTAGCATTCTTATATCTAAGAAAACTTAAGAAAGAAGTGAAAAGAGAAACAATCCAGTTGGTTATCAGTCCATAAACAAACAATCTTCATGTATATTTCAGGACAATGTCTTTATCATATCAAATTTCAAATCAAAGTACCCCGTCTTGCAATTAGACTTGAGGTACTGTAACCAGTTTGATAAAGTCTACTCTGTCTCATCTTGTTTGGTTACATATTACCTGACATGGTGATTTTTCAGGCTCATATCTGATCTGGTTGTTGTCATTGTTTCTGCAACTTGTGGTGGAATTGCTTTCGCTTGTGCTGGACAACCGGTCTGGTCTCAGGCCTTGGCATGTGTGTTTATGCTCTCTTTTCCACTTTTTTATTCTCTAATTCCTTGAAGAATCCTGCAGGTTATTACTGGATACTTGTTAGCAGGATCAGTTGTTGGACCTGGTGGTTTAAATGTTATCAGTGAGATGGTGCAAGTATGTACCTGTACAATTTTCAATTCATGACTGCTAAATGTGCTATTTTGTGTTTCTAGAGGTCTTTGCGAAGTATATTCTGCCTCTGATACATTACAAACATGACTTGCGCAGCCTCATTAACAAGAGAGGCAAAAATTTGTGGAAAATTATTGTCCGATTGTTTTATGGTCTATTTGGCTAGAAAGGAATAACATGATTTTTTTAATTTACCTTCAAGTCTTTAGAGTAAGTTTGGGGTAGGATTAAATTTGAGAGCCCTTTGGGTGTCAGGTCATTAGAATATCACTAGTCTTCATGTATCAGACCTAGTTAGAGATTAGAGTTTCGCATTATAAGCATCTGTAATTTGTTTTAACTAAGGGATCTGACATCAATATCTATTTAACAATGATGAGATCTGACATGTTCTTGAATTACATGTGATTAACTGATCCCAAATAATTAAGCACTGGAATGATTTGTCATGGGCTCTTTATTGATCTGATGACTGCTTATTCCTTTGATCATTATAGTGAGTTTGTTCTGACTTTTGGCATATGTTTGAACATAGAACTGCACAAAATTTGAAGATTATTATGTTATATGACATATACAGATATTTGTAAACTTCGGCCTAATGTACACTTGTGCAAATAGGTTGAAACAGTGGCCCAGTTTGGTGTAATTTTCCTTCTCTTTGCTCTGGGCCTGGAATTCTCCACAACAAAGGTTAGCAATATGCTGCTTTAAGGATGATTGAGTACTGTTCCTCCCCCCTTCTGTACAAATTTGATGCCTGAGCTGTTGTAAACTAATTATTCATTCACGTATTACAGCTTCGAGTTGTTCGTGCAGTTGCTATTCTTGGAGGGTTACTCGAAATTCTTTTGTTTATGTGCCTATGTGGAATTATAGCCTCGGTATGTTCATCAATTTTATATGTTACTATTGCTGTTATCTTTAATATTTGCTTACCATCCCAGGCTTATGCAACTAGAAATAAATGGCCATCTTCCCTTGACTTAGTTCTGTTCTTTGGAATTGATAAATCAGTTTTCTACATTGTGAAGCCTTTTTTCCTCTGCTTCAATGGTAAGCCTGTTTTCACTTCTTTGTTTCTAGGCATGTGGCGCCAGAGCTTCTGAGGGCGTTTTCGTCGGTGCTTTTTTGTCGATGTCATCTACAGCAGTGGTAAGCTAGTGCATGGTTCACTTGGTTAAGCATTACGCTAGTATGTTTTCTTTAAATTTACCCTTATTCTCGACTTCTTTGTTTAGGTATACAAGTTTTTGATGGAGAAAAATAGTTCCAATGCTCTTCATGGTCAAGTGACAATGGGGACGCTGATCTTACAGGTATCTTGACCTTCTAAGAAACTAATCCATTGCCTGTCTTTGATGCTTAATCTTTTTAAAAAATCTGCTTAATCTTATCTTCAGGACTGTGCTGTGGGATTGCTGTTTGCCATGCTTCCAGTTCTTGGTGGAACTTCTGGTGTTATGCAGGGTGTAATATCCATGACTAAATCGTAAGTTCGATCCTTTTTCTTTCTTACACACTGGGTTTTCTTGAAACGGTGAAAGCTCCTGCTTTTGCTTTCTTGAGAATATTTAGCACGTCTAATTTAGAAGTTAGATTTTAGACACCACACTGATAATCCATTAGCCAGGTTGGTGGTGTTGATTGCATTCTTGGCAGTTCTATCAATATTGTCTCGGACCTGTGTGCCTTGGTGCCTGAAACTCATGATAAGTTTGTCATCACAGGTAAAAAAAAAAGGGATATTTTTTTTTTATTTGGTTATGTTGAGATTTTTGTCATTCTCAATGACATGTTGCATAATACTTATGTATAAGTTGCTTGAATTGTTACAACTTATTCTCCTTTTTCACAGACCAATGAACTTTATCAATTAGCATCAGTTGCATTTTGCCTACTCGTGGCCTGGGTTAGTTTACTTTTTTCCCTTTATATTATTGAGATGATCGTTATAATTTTCTACTTCCTGGATATATATCATTGGTATTTTCATTGTTAATTTTTCTTGTAACGACGTAACCTCTGTTGACCTGACAAATATCTATTCTAATATGGTTTCAGTGTAGTGATAAGCTGGGTCTTAGTTTAGAATTGGGTTCGTTTGCTGCTGGAGTGATGATCGCAACGACTGATCTTGCTCAGCATACACTTGATCAAGTATGATTACTTTTAACACTTCTTTAATTATTGAACCCAAATTCGAACATACTAATGCCTGTTTTCCATGCATAGACCGGTAACCGTTTTCATGAATGTTTGTGCATTTTTTACTGATGCAGGTTGAACCTATACGCAACATGTTTGCAGCTCTTTTCTTGGCCAGCATTGGCATGCTGATCCATGTTCAATTTCTGTGGAATCATGTTGATATCTTGCTCGCTTCAGTTATATTGGTGGTCATCATTAAAACTTTAGTAATTTCTGCTGTTGTCAAGGGATTTGGCTACAACAACAAAACTGCACTTCTTGTACGATACTAGCTTGTAGTACATTTTGGGTATTCTCTTTACATGTAGTATTCATTAACAGCATTAACCTGGTCGTTGACGTATGTAGGTCGGGATGTCTTTGGCACAAATAGGGGAATTTGCTTTTGTGCTGCTTAGTCGTGCTTCAAATCTTAAACTTGTTGAGGTAAATGCTTCTATTGCTGTTTAGTAAAAACTTTGATAAAACATCTTACATTTGATCCATAATTTGTATGATGTCGTTTATGAGATTTTCTGGTCATTTTGACGACATAATTTGTTTTTTTCAGGGGAAAGTGTACCTGCTGCTTCTTGGAACTACAGCACTCAGTCTGGTAAAATCATCTTTCCTCCGATTTTGATTATTCACTCTGTAGTATTTTTTTTCATGCTTATATATGCACTTTTGGATTCTTTTATTATGTGATGATGAATGCATAATATTCGGGATTCCAATTTACACAGTAACATAATCATATGTGTGGTTGAAAGTACATTGCAATTAGATGGGAAAATGACATATTTTTCTGCAGGTAACTACTCCATTGCTTTTCAAGTTAATACCAGCCGTCGTGCACCTTGGTGTCTTGTTACGCTGGTTCTCACCTGAAACCCAAGTCGACGTAGTGGTATGTCCGATCTCCTTTTTACATAAAAAGGGAACGAGGCAATCCCCCTCTCTCTCTCTCGTGTTTACTTTTTTCTGAATTGTTCTTTGAACGCTATTTTTACATCCAGCTTGGATTCAAAGGAGACAATCTCCGCTCAGACAGTGCTAAGCAGAGAATCGCTTTGATAACTAAGGATCTCGACTCTTGATACATGAATGACGACTCTTTACACCATCTGATGTCCAAACGACTGGAAGTGTTGCTTGATTGGTTCATCTTTTCTTCTTGCGCCAAGTTCTTGCTCGTGTGAATGTGGTATATCGTATACATTTCTAACCAAAGTAGTGAAAGACAATGCGATACAAGCCTCGGCTAATCAAAGAGTAATCTAACTGCTAGAGCTGCCAGCTATCCCAAGAGTCATATTGGATTGCATAGTAATCTAATCCCCCCTAGTTTCTTTATTTTCTATTCTTCTTCAATGTAATATAGTTTTCTCCTTATTCTCTGTAATTCAAACAATCTATCTTTCTTTTCTTTTCTTTTCCCTTCCCATTTTTTCGGTGGCTGCATTTTGCAGAGCTTTGTGTGTGTAACATCCGAGTTGATTTGAATTGGCCCGATGTACAAAAAATGCTTGGCTGACAAGGAAGTTCGAAGAGGAACTTTCCGATGTTTATTTCTTTTAAACATTGTTTTCTTTTCTGTACACGAAATAGCTTCACGTTCATTGCAAATCTCATAACAAAAAACGTCGACATCTTAAAAAGAAAAACATGCACACTTTATGTGGACGGAGGAGATGTCACTTTGTGCAAGCCCATACCCTAATATTCGTTAAATAAGAACACCACGACGACAACAATGACGATGATGGAGGTTGACGACGGTAAAACATCGACGCAATTTTTTGATGATGATGTAATAAGTTAAATGAATGTTGTGTTTTTATTCAACAATTTAATAGATGGGGTCCTTTTGACATTGTCACAAATTGTAAACATCTATTTGACATGTATTCCTATTTTTCAATATATTTTGTCCCCCGTATGTCAATATCTAGTCACATAGTTATGGTCAGACTTTTTGTTCTCTTAGGCCATGTTTGATAGCTTAGATTAAATCTAGATTAACTATATATCATTTTTATTGGTTGTTTGATAACTTAGATTAAGGGTAGATTAGGCTTTAAAATTTATAAAGTTTAGTTATCATCTTAATCTTAGATAATCCATCTTTGCTATCAAACATGCCCTTACTAGTCTTAAATGTTTTTTTAAACAACAATTTCATTACTTAATATGAGCAGCACTATCTATCAATGCGATGCCACTAAAATTAGCAACTATGTACAATCCTCTAACCACACTTCAAATCTTAGTATATGTCCCCTACTTTAACCTAATAGAATGCGTAATGTACGATTGAAATTGGTCGAACGGTCTCTAACTCTAATTTAAACAGGATATCACTATCATTTTATATACGTTCATTTTTATTTTAAAATTAATAAAGTGTGCTTAGAGAGTAATATAAGAGGGTAGTAGGGAATGAAATCACTTGTTCCATTATTTGTGTTTCACACCTTATTTTACTATATAGATGATTTGATACGTGTCATATTAAAAAGTAATCAATGTCGTATAATATTGAGAACGACACGTGTTAAAAATTCAACAAGATAAAACACCGTTGTACATCAAAAGTGAAATAGAGAGACGGAATCAGGGTAGTAGTCACTATCCAAACAAACTTAATTCTAAATAAAGGGCTTTGCGATATCAAATCACCAATAGCAGTTCAAAATTTTAAAAATAGAACTAAACAGAAACCTTATTATTTAATTCTTACATAAGTATATATTTATATATTTATTGGGAATAGATTTGTGAAGAGTGCACATTTGACCTTTGGGTAGCACGAAATTATTCAACTAAAAAATAAATATTATAGGAAAAAAAAATGGCAGTAGCCAGCTAGCTAATTGGAGCTGCCACTCATATCCAATCGTATGCTTGCAATCTTTGAATCTTGATGATGCGCACTCCACCCCCAAAACTATATTTTATTATTCTCATTCTATATTATTATCTCCATTCAACTTGTAATTTATTTTATTTTTTATTTCTATTTATAGTAGGTGCTATTGCTAATGATGAAACTGAGACATCGCTGACTTCTGCCCTCTAATTTTTAAACAACAATGCTTATATTATATTTCATCCGTTTTACGAAAGTCCGCCAAAAATATTGGATATAGAGTTTAACAAAATGGGTGATAATTTTATATATATATAAAAATTAGTTAAATTAAGTGTATAATGAGCTAAAAAAAAACAATGGAATGAAGAATAAATACGTATATTGTGATGACTGAAAGCTTGCTCTTGATTAATGTTTAAAATTCTTTTCAGGAATAATTGGAAGAAAGAGCCTAACTTGTGTGTAATTTAGAGGAATTTCTGCTATTATATATTTTTTGTTTTTGGTATTTCTTATATCCATTAATAAAAAATTATCGTTTAAAAAAAATGTGTATGGTGAAAATAAGAATTGTAGTATATTAAATTTCGTGAGATAAATGGAGTACAAGTTGTTCTTAAGAATCAATTTTAATTCCTCTAAAAAAAAATCAATTTTTAATTGTTGTGAAAAATTATACCAGCTCATCTTTTGGATGGGTATATATGCTATAATTTTTTTTTTTTTGTGTGTGTGTGTATAAATTAATAATTACTCATTATGTTTAATAATTCTTTCAATAAAAGTTTAATTTTTTAATATATGGTTGCTAATGAGTTTGGCATGCCTCATTATCTCATTAGCTTAGCCTTTTCCAATTTTAATTACTTAAAAAAATATTTTTAGAACACGATTTTTAATTTGTGATTACATCTAAACATCATGCAAGATGTATTTGTATACAAGGAAACTAGTGTATGGTTCTAATTTTTTTTTTTTTCTACGTATCCAAAAAATGTAGAAAATTTCACTTTTATTTTCATTAGATTTCCTATGGAGCAAAACAGAATATAACTCGTGTATTTAAATATAATAGGTCAATTTTATGACACCTCATACGTGTGTGTAAATTTGTTTGCTTGTGGTGTTCAAATTTAAGATTTTAAAAGCTTAACTCGTTTTCAAAAAAAAACTGCTTAAGTTTTAAAAATTAAAGACGTTTGTAAAAACTTTAGTCCGGTCTGCATAAATAAATGAACGTTTTTTTGGACAGAAATTTATTTATCACTTAATCGAGTTTTAAAAGGTTAGATCGTAGGCCCTATTTGGTAATAAAAAATGATGAACAACCGATTGATTTAACCGTTGATTTCTATTTATTTTCATCCATTCTTCATTATTATAAATAAATAAATTAGCTTTCAAAACAAAAAAATGGGAATAAAATTTTGAATTTCCTAGTACAATGATCAGTAGCCAAACACAGGCTGTGTGATGTAAGATCTGCACCGATTGTGATAGATAACTGAGATAACAACAAAAGCTATGCTCGAATCAATCAAGGACCATTAAACTTTAATAATGAACTTTTTATATATAAATTTAATCAAATAATTTGAACAAATTCTATATTTGTTATTGACATTTTATCACATATGATATTTTTCTGAATTTATTTATGTTTTGCCAATTTTGTACTCCCTCCATCCGCCTATAAGCTTCTCATTTTACCATTTTGGTCCGTCCGCCTATAAGCTTCCCATACCTTTTTTGGTAAGTATTTTTTCTTACACTTCACTTTATATCTTACTTTTTCTCTCTATCTCTCTCCTCTCTCAATCACATCACTTGTACTATATCTATTATTTAATCACTTTTCTTAATCTCTGTGCCAAAAAGTAACGTAACACTTATAGGCAGACGGAGGAAGACATTTTATTATTATATTTTTTTGATATTTAATATTTTTAAAAAAAACGAGAAATAGAAAACTACGTAGAGACAAATTCTTCTATGCAATTGAATGTATAAATACACTTGAATTTTAATATTTAATTTATTTAGTTTAATTTTTAACCTGATATTTGACTTAATTAATTTATTAAAATTAAATTTTAATTGTATAAATACAAAATTGCACCCAAGTAGAATTCACTCTATTATTACATGAGTGATTTTTTCGAGGGTATAGACGAGATTTTTAATTGTAAACTAATCTTAAAATCAAAATACATTAAATTTAATTATAATAATATGGAATTGTGGAAATTAAGAAACTATATTCGTGTGCATCAGATAGAAATAGAATACATTGGTGTTTTTTTGTCAGATAAAATCAAATTATATTAAATTAACCATAACTATTCATTACTTCAAGAGTAAGTATACCCAATTTCCTTTAATTTCAATTTATTTACTGACCCTTTATTTATTATAATTTAATTTATTAATTGTTTGGGGTTTGTGAAGGAATTTAAAATATTGACTGAGAAGTTACCAGAAGTAGTATATTTATTTATTTAATTATTGTGTACAGAAGTATAATTATTTTATAAAAATGTTGGTGTCCCCTTGTGTTATTACAAATCTATAGGCTAGAATATGTAGCCATTAATTAGGTCTTTGGTCAAAACATATAAATATAAAAAATTAAAAATTAATCAAGAGACAGGGTTTATTATTTTAATTATGCTGCATCAAGATGTGTCCATGTACAATATAAATATTTGATTTATTTATCATTAAAGTGAATAATGGCATGCATGTTTTGTCACATGAACCTAGTAAATTTATGAGAAAAAATTGTCAGATTTTTCAAATAAAAACTTCAGCGCTAAGTTTGAATTATTTGAGGGAAATTTTCTTGTATTTTACGTCAAATTGTTAATGTAGATTAGCTAGTCTGTAAATGAGTCGGAGTGTTAAAAGCTCGAATTCGACTCAATTAAAAAAAAACATAAAATTCGATTATTCGATTCAAACTCATTGACTCGATATCTTATACAGAGTATATCATTATTTAAATATTTTTATTTTAAATTATAAGTAAATTTGTAAAATTATGTGAGCTTAATTAGGTTTTTGAGTTTAACGAATCTACTATTGTTGATCTCAAACTTGAATAGCTCGAACTTGATTCGATTTTAAATTTTTCTCTAGTTCAGCATGAGTAGCTCGTAAGTCAGTTGGACCAACCTATATATACCCCCAACCTCAACTAGGGTTATAAATGAGTCGAGCCGAACCGAATGCGATATAGTTCAAGCTTGTTTGAAATATTATCGAACTTTGAAATTATTGTTTGAACTTGTTTGATAATTAAATGAGATGAACTCGAACGAGCTTTATTCGATCTTAAACACGAGCCGAACTCGAGTAGTTTGACATTTTTACACTAATTTAAACTTTAGACTATATCGAACATAAATATATGTATTTGATATTTATATTAAACTGGACTCAAACGAACTTTTATCTAACAATCTCGAATCTAATATTAAATAGTTTGATTTGATTTCAACCCCAACCTCAACAATGGGTTTGACTCAATAAAAGAACAATTCACTATTATTATAATGAGAAATGAAGTCCACTATGAAAATCGATCCAAACCGAAAAATAAATATAAAACTCAACTTAGATAAATTCAAATTTTCATGAAAAAATTAATGGCATGTCACATGCATTATTGAGTAGATATAAAGAATAGTCTACTGAATTCAAGGGTCATCATTATTCGTCAGATTTATCTCTCCAAAATAATGACCAATTAAATAACTAAGTTGTTATATAGATTAATTCACAAAATATATGAACCATAAAATTAATTTCAAGTGAAAATATATATATTTGTTGGACCACAATTAAATTAAATTAAAAAAGTGGGGCATGTGCAAAGTGGGAGTTATGGATCACGCGAGAGCAGTTTGTTAACTTTCTCTCACATGATTTACGAATCTACTACAGTAGCACCTTTCCCTTTTCAACGATTCCGACAACAACCCTTATTTAATTCTACTATCTCCGTTTTTAGATGATTTGCATATAATGATCGATCGACGAACTTTAAAATAAATTAGTGAAGTGTAAAGTTAAATGAACAAGAAATATATTCGATGATATAGTAAGAGAATTTAGTGAGGTATAGACTCATTTCCACCTATAAAATTTCAGAGATTCGAGAATTGACTTTCTGTTCATTAATTAGTAGACTTTTTAAATCCGAGTTTTAATCTATCGTTTAAGATCTCATATTTTAGGGTAAAAATATGTTTTTCTTCTTAAATTGTAGTAGTTGTTTTGATTTTTGTCTTTCAAGTTGATCGATTTTGAAAATTTATTATAATTATTTTTTCAATAAATAAAAGTAACTCATCCGATGTAAAGTACTGATAGGGTAAAAAAAAACTTTGTTTACCTATAAAATAACTAAAACACTGAATTTTATAAACATATAGTAAGATTAATTTCAAAGTTCAAAATTTTAGAGGACAATAATAAAAATGTGTACAATTTAGAATACAAAGAAAATGTACTTACCATTATTTTAATTTTATTTCATTCTATATTTTATACAATCGTCACACATCATTTGACGTGTGTTTAATAATATAAACAACTATGATGTAATTACAATTATATATAAAATTTATAATGACTACATATCAAATTAAAACTAGATAACATTTCAATTCAAATTACCTTGTATACAATTCATTAATTATACTTTTCATGTTTAACTAGATAACTGAATCGATAACATATGTCGTTCTCATTATTACAAGACATTAATAATTTTTTAACATGACACTTATTAATAATTCAGATAATAAAACATAAGATAGAACACTAAAACTGACACATATAATCTCATAACGGACCATTTGCTTTCATGAAAAGAATGAAATAACACCCCTAGATAAAGAAAGGTACGCTACTACTTACTCTTGCTTAAAAAATAGTACTACTCATTGCTCAATGCAACTTGCAAAAATTATAATCATTAATCACACACAAAATAATCTATGTTCTCATTCTAGTTTCTTCCAATGATACTCCTTTTTCATAACTTATCTTATTCTTTGATTCTTTTCTTTACTATAAATGGAAAGACATTGCCCTAAAGTTAAGGTAGACATATTACTTGTCTTTTATCAGAAACTAGGATAAACCTAACAAATAAAATTATGTGTAAAATTCCCTAATTTACCCCTTTCCAAATGTAGTTAGAATTATCAATTATGACATTCAAGATGGTATAATTTGTGAATGCTAATTTTAATATAATGGTAAAAATACCTTTCTTGGAAAAATGACAACTGACAAGATAGTTATATAAATCACAAACACCAAGGGCAGATCCGTCCAAACACACCCTGTCAACTCTAAACAAACACCCCCGGACCCCCACCCCAAGCCAAATCCACAAGATTCCAATTTTAAATCCATAAAATTATGTCAATTCATTAATTTAAAAAAAAAAAAAAAAATCTAGATTTACTAAGTCACTACTATAATTTGGTAGCAACTAACAAATTGCAAATATAACAAACTTTACAATGAAGAGATTGAATGTTGATTTGTTTAATTTATAAATAATTTTATTATGAAACCATATACTTTCTTTATACATTAATGTTCTCATTGGATCCAACACAAAAATTAAGAAAAAATGAATAAAAGTAAAGATATTATGAGATTCATTATTAATAAAGTGGAAATTAATTTAAATAATTAAATGATAATTTTAAACAAATTTAATGAACAGACTAATAAAACAAGTGAAAACTAATTTAATGGAGATATATACCAATGATTTGATGATGTTCCATTTTACGTTGCATAGTATGGGTAAATAACACGTGAAGAGTAAAAAATATAAAAAAATCAATGAATTGTAAACACTACACCGATGTACACTAAAAAAAATACGAAAATTGAAACAGATTGATCTAAGTGCATACGTAGTACCCTAAGTAAAAGTATTATACACTGTGAATGAATGACATATGAAAAGTGAAAAAAAAAAAAAGAACGGTAAATACCACCACACCAAAAAAAACACTTTCTCTGTTCCACAATAATTTTCACACTTTCTTTTCGCAAACGTTCCACAATAACTTTCACACCCTTAAAATGAAATCCTCTTTATAAATTCCACCCTCACAATATTCTCAATTTTACACAAATGTCAACTCATTTTTTACTTTATACATAAAGTTTTACAAAATTACCCCTCAAAACTCCACTCATTATTACACTTTATGTGTCCACCTATATATGAAAGTTATTCCAAAACGGAGGGAGTACACCGTAGATGTAGTCCCATAAGTAGGAGTAGTATATAAGTAGACAAACACACACATATATAAAACCTCCCTTGAATCAAAAGCCATTGTCAACCCCCCTTTCCATTCTCCATTAATCCACCCTCCTTTCCTCCCAAAAAAAATCCCCCACAAAATAAAACCAATCAAACCCCTCAATGGATGAAAACCCCCAAATCCCCCACGGCCTAACGCCAGAAGAATACGCCCAATTAGCCCCCGTAATTCACGCCTACCACATGTTCGACGAATTGCCCAACACATGCACGTCCCTAATAACCCAACGCATCGACGCTCCGGCCGCCGTCGTGTGGCCCCTCGTCCGCCGCTTCGACAATCCCCAACGCTACAAGCACTTCATCAAGAGTTGCAAACTCACCGGCGACGGCGGCGTCGGTTCCATCCGCGAAGTCACGGTGGTTTCCGGCCTCCCCGCCTCCACCTCCACCGAACGCCTCGAAATCCTCGACGACGACCACCACATACTCAGCTTCCGAGTCGTCGGCGGCGAACACCGCCTCAACAATTACCGGTCGGTGACTTCCGTCAACGAATTTAATTTTAACGGCAAGATTTACACGGTGGTTCTAGAATCGTATATTGTGGATATACCGGAGGGGAATACAGGGGAGGATGCGAAAATGTTTACGGACACGGTGGTGAAGCTGAATCTGCAGAAATTGGGGGTGGTGGCGCTGGCGGTTATGCATGACCAGCAATGACCGGCGCCGCCGTGGGCGGCGGCGACGGTTTGGTTTGGGTTTAATAAATGTGTTTGTGATTATTTGAGTAAGCTAAGGGCTTGTTTCGTCAATCGTCATGCAAGTTGGAATTAATTATTAATATTATTATTATTTTTTTCTTTTTTTTTTAATTTGTGGATAGTTGTTATAGAATAGTTCAATGTGTTTGGTAGTTTATGGGTTGGTCATTACTAATGGACTCGAGTGTATGTTATGTTTATGGGTTGGTCTCGAGTGTATGTTATGTTTATGGGTTGGTCTGCAATGGACTCGAGGGCATGTTATGCATACTTTTCAGTTTTACTAACTTACACTTTTTGGTTGATGGTGTTGCACTTTTTAATTATTAAACTGTATAATAATATTTTTAGTAATAATTGAAAATTGCAACACCATCTACCAAAAAGTGTAAGTCAGTATTAAACTGTATAATACTCCCTCCGTTTTTTAATAAGTGTCACTTTGACTTTTTAACTAATTTTAAAATAAGTGTCATTCTATGGTTTTTTCTTTAATTTTGACTATTTTATCCTTATTCATTTACCATAAATATCTTTCATTAATAAATTCCACAAAAATTGCTTATACCAAAATTAATTTGGTTTATGAATACTAACTATATTCTTAACTACATTCTTTATCAAACAAAATTTCTATATTAAAATTAGTTATAATTAATGAAGGGTGATATCGACCAAAATTTATAATCTTAATTTGTTGAAAAAAGCTAAAACGACACTTATTAAAAGATGGAGGGAGTAATATTTTTAGTAATAATTGAAAAGTGCAACACCATTTACCAAAAAGTGTAAGTCAGTAAAACTGAAAAGTGCAATATGGACTAGGATGCATACTAGACTTTACCGTAGTATATATAGTTCTAGTTGTCAATGCAATGCTAGTTTAATTTGGTTCGGTTCGATTTCTCTGTTAATCAAATACATCTTATTTAGTTATTAACAAGTGTTTATATGTTCTTTGGCAATTCATTTGAATGTGATTGGGTGATTTGGGATCCCATTGATATTTCCAAATTTGGTACTGTTTTCTCTTTAAAATATTTTTATAATATTTAATTGGCTTAATTTTACTACTACCATTTTAGTGGAGAGTATTAATGATGTATTATTTATTTTTTAAATTTTTTGGTGGGCTCAAGAAATTATGAATATTATAGTTTATAAGGCCCTACACTAAATCAGTTTCTCAAAAAATCCATTTGACATTGTACTTCTCATTAATTGGCATTAATTAGACAACATTTTATCCAAGTTTCTGCACTTTTTTTAAAATTATTTTATATAGCCTGAATAGATAAAATCTATGTATGCTATTGCTTATATTTAAATGGAAAATCAGGTTAAAGATATATTTATAATCATATCTTTTATATTCAATATGTAAAAATATATTCGATTATGTGCATATCAAATTATTAAAACACACCATTTGTAATTCAATCGAATGTTGAAAGACATTATACAGAAGCCTCTTTGTATGGCCTTCATCGATACAACAAAGTCATGAAAATAGGTAAAAATATATAAATAAAAACCTTATCCATCAATATTTAATCACATCACATATATTTGTGTTTCATATTCTTCCAATACATAATTTAGTTGTTGAATTTATGACCGACAAATTAAGATGTGACTGTGAAATGTGAAACATGACCTTGTGTGTGAAGAGAAATAGAGTTGATAGCTAGCTTTGTATAGATATACTTACAAAAATATACTATTACGTGTTCCATCAGCGGAATCTTTAACATATGTTGTTTACACTATTATAAAACGTTGATTTGTGTTTAATAAAACACGTGTTAATAAATCAGATAGTAAAACACTAAAACTGACACGAATGATCTCGATATACGTACATACGTGTTTCATTTAGTGTTCTAATCTGCTGAATCTTTAACACATATTGTTCACATTATTTTGAAACTTTTTTTTTTTTTGATAAGATACGCGTGTTAATAAATCGGATAGTAGAACACTAAAACTGACACGAAAGATCTCGATAACATACCTGTTCCATTTAGTGTTTCAATATGTTGAATTTTTAACACATGTTGTTCACACTATTACGAGACGTTGATTATTTTTTTGAAAAGACACGTATTAATAAACCAGATATATATCATAACACTAAAACTGACACGAACGATCTCGTTTCTATTTATATGTCCTGCAAGTAGTTGAGCAACTTGCATCAAAACTTTAATAGTTGGGTTGCAATATGTCAACTCCACAATTGAATGGGCATGGACAGCTAGATATATATCGTGTGAGAGACTTGTGAGAGTTTTGCCTTTGTTTGGGGTCATGTGAAACAAAGAATTGTGATCATCAAGTTTTTTTTTAAAAATAAATAACACATTTTTGTACCTTTATTAATACTTTTGTTGTTCATCATATGTGTGCCCTTTGTTTTTATGTCTTTTGGAATCATCTTAATTTGTCAACAACCATTGTTATAAAAAAACAGTTGTCTACTTATATATATACACACAAAATTACAGATATCATTTTGTATTGAAGTGATCAGTGCTCATAATTGCATGTATATATAAAAATAATAAAATTATATTATCGAGATGTTTGTGTACTGGATTTTGAAAAAAAAAAAAAAAAAACTTAGTTAAATTTCATTAGTTCAATGATATTATCTAATTGAAAATGTTGTATTATTTCATATGAGTTCTGTTCCCTTTAATTCAAAATATACATGATATATATATATATATATATATATATATATATATATGGTGGTGTACTTAGTAAAGTGCATAAATAAATTAGGCGGGAAGAGCTGTTATTCGAACCGAGCCTTAACGAGACTCGGCTCGGCTCGACTCGTTAAGGCTCGATAAAGCTCGACTCGTTTAGCTTAACGAGCCGAGCTCGAGCTCGTTAAATACTCGATTTACTAACGAGCCGGCTCGAGCTCGACTTGTTAGGCTCGATAACTAATTTTTTGTAAAAAATTCCATTAGGCTCGTTAGGCTCGGCTCGACTCGATAGGCTCGTTAAGCTCGATAGACTCGTTAACGAGTCGAGCCGAGCTCAATTTTTAACTCGGTAGTGTTATCGAGCCGAGCTCGGCTCGGCTCGATAAGAGCTCGAGTCGAGCTCGAACCTCAAATACTCGGCTCGACTCGGCTCGAATAACAGCTCTAGGCGGGATGGGGGAGGTCTAGTAATCTTCCATATAAAGAGGCCTAGTAAATGAAGTCCAGGCCCATTAAGATGTATTTGGGCCGACTATTTGGGCTCTGTCTAATGAAGGCCATGGCCGACATGGTCTTCTTTGTCCGATTTTCTATAGATTGTGCAAACTTACTACTTTCCGTCCCGGATTATGTAAAATAAATAATGACATTAAATATAATATTTTAGATATTCTATGAGTGGAGTTTCTTTGGGATGGAGGGAGTATTTAAATACTCCTTTCGTTTTTTTTTTATACTATGTTTTAGACCATTTTTCTCTGTGCATAAATATAAGATGTTTTAGATTTTTTACAATGTTTATTCAAATTATGCTATCCCTTTAACTTTAGAAATAATCATAATTTCTAAATTACTCTAATTAATATAATGTGTATTATGGAATGAAATTAATGTAATTAGAAACCTACTTTATTATTTAAGAATATATTTGTAAAAAAATACCATTTCTTAATTCTAATAAATTACTCTAAAACATCCTAAAAAAAATGAAGGGGTATCTGAGAAGGTTAATTTAGTCAAACTAAAAAAAGTTTTTTTTTTTATAAATTAATAGATATAAGAACAACAAAAGAAGCTTATTCACATCAGTTGGAGACTTGACCCAATAATGAGAGCTTGAAAAATAATCATATGTTGTAAAAAAAGATGAGATAAATTATTGAGTTTTCTACTAACAAGATATGGTAGTGAATAAATTGACTACTGTAGAATTACTATTTAAATATCTGAGAATGTTAAGTATATTTTTTTTTTTTATATATATGGAGAAACGTAAAAACAAGTGTTATCGAAAAGATCATTCACATCAATTGGAAACTTGAACTCAACCCAATAATGAGGGTTTGAAAAAGAACTAGACGTCCTAAAAAAAAAAAATGAGCAAAATTATTGACTTTTCTACTAATAAGACAAACAACATAATCATTATATTGTCGTAATATTGTAATCAATCTATTTTTAAGACGAATTCGTGCAAGTGTGCCCACTCCAAACCAAATTGACGTGAAGTCTAATTTGAATTCCTAACGATAAAAGACTCTCTTTCTTTTTAGGGTAGAATCTGATTTGAATTCGTGCAAGAATTTATCCTTAACAATACTTTGATATGTATATATAAACATTTAGAAAGAATTATATCCATTTAGGGGTGGTTCGGTACGGTATATCGACCATACCGTTATTATACCGAAAATTTCGATATTGAAAAAATCCATACCGTACCTAAGTTTCGGTATACCTTAATCTCGGTATACTGAAATTTTCGGTATGTAAAAATTCATATCGATACCGTAATTTCGGTACGGTATATCGGTATACCGATTCATATCGAAAATATTGCACCATCATTTTATATCGAAATACCGGTATACCAATTCATACCGAAAATATTGAAACATTATTTTATACCGAAATTAATTATTTAAGATTTATTTAAGTTTAAATAATTAAAGTCATTTTAATTTAAAAATAATAGTATAAAATTATTATTTTATTAAGGTTTCGGTATTTCGGTATATCGATATACCGTTTCATATCAAAATACCGCGGTATGATCATTTTCCATACCATTACCGTACCGAAAATTTCGGTATGATATCATACCGTACCAAAAATTTCGATAATTTCAATATTTTTTCAGTACAAAAAACTTGCTATACCGAAATTTCGGTATATTTACCCACCCCTATATCTATTGCCATATGAAAGATATTGTAAACCAAATTTTTATAAAAAATTATTGTAAAAACAACTCTTGTTTTTTTTTTTTTTTTTAAATAGATAGTAGAGTATCAAATTAAAAATAAATTCAATACCTTGCTTGTTCTCATGTACTACTCCATTATTAGTACTATTTCTAATTGTGATGATATTTAATTTTTCACAATTATACCCAATGCACACATCATGTCACTTGATTATGATCTTTCCATATTTCCCCCTCTCTGCTTTTTTATTTACCAACTCAGAAGAGTCTGAAAATAGCCCCCAGCCGTACAATATATAGAATCATTACAAAATTTGATCATATTTTCAACACAAATTAAATCCATAAAATAACAATATCAACGACACCGGATCTTTCATGCATTTAATTAAGTGAAGTGAAGCATCTACTCACTTTGCATTTTTTAAATGGTACTCCTTCCTTTGCAAATTAAGTACTTTTTTTGTTACGTGTTTTTCATGTAGCATTCCGACCGAATGACTTTATGAAATTACATCGATACTTCAACATATTATGAATAGCGTAGAAGACATCTCTATTTTTCTCTAAAGAATCTTTAAAATTTACATTGCTTAGCTTTAAATTCGCCTTTAATCATCAAATGAAATGTGAATAATTAATCCTCGTCTCTATGAAAGAAGGGGTTTTATAAAATCGTCTATGAAAGAAGGGGCGCTTCCAATTCTGTCAGTGCTTGGAACTATTTTGTATTTTCCATATTACTATATCTCTAGAGTAATAATTAGTAGAGTTTTGAGAAGTAATTATATAAATATTTAATATAAAATAAAGAAAATAGTTGATTTGTGTCCTTGTGTGAGTTAAAAGTAATAGTAACATTTTGTGTATTGTGAGAGTTGAGTTTATAAAGTGTTTCTCATTTTAAGGGTGTTAAAGTTATCGTGGAACGTCTTAAAAGGAAAAACGTGAAAGAAAAAATGGAATAAAAATGGGACGAAAGGAGTATTTTCCTACGTACGTCCCGGTAAAAATGGAATACTTATAAACTTTGAGCACAAAAAATAAGATTGAATAAATAATGTATTGTGTTGTGATTGAAAGGAAAAAAATATAATGAAATGTGAGATAAAATAATTTGACTAAAAAAAAAAAAGTAATTTTTATTAGAACATATAAAAAAATTAAAATTTAGCGCTTTCACTCGAAATGAGAGACTACCACATTATAATTTTGTTTGTTGAAAAGTATTCGTTATTTTCACTTAAAATAAATATCTTATATACAAGTTGCACCTCATACCGTTGGTATAATTTCTTATAACACTTATCGAGTAATACCACTACGCATACAAAGTAATACTTCGATCACAAAAAATATTGTGCATTTTAGGGACCCACACTTATACATGCGTCTATATGTATTAAATACTCCTATTTATTTATTTTCCTACTTTGTTTTTTTCTTGAAGAACCCTTCAAATTAAATTGCAATACATAATTTTTTTGTTTATTTCTTTCTTACTAGAGAAGAGCCCTTCAAATTTTAAAACCAAGTAATTTATATTTACGAATTACGACTTGTTATCAATTGTAAAAGACCTCACTAAACAAATTGATAATACTTGCCTAATTAATAATTTCAATGCAGGTTGTATTTAAATTTGTCATATTTATTTAAGCATAAAATATTATTGCGTAATGTTTAACATAGTGTCGTATAAAATTTTATAATGCCTTCTTAAATTTATATAATTGAAATATTACAATCTCAACTCTATAATTTCTAGAACTGGTTCGAGCAATAAAGTCACACATATCATTTTTTTTATTTCACTACATGCTTCACTAGTAGTGCTGTTAAACGAACCAAGTTGCTCGTGAGCTCGGTTCGACTTGTTCGTTAAATGAGTCGAACTTGAACTCGTTAGATACTTGATTTACTAACGAGACGATTCGAGCTCGATACATTAGGTTGTATATCTTTTTTTTTTTCCTTTTAATCCAGTTAGGCTCGGCTCGATGGACTCATCCAGGTTATCGACACGTATTAAAAATTAATGTAATGAATGAGATATATAAGCTAGAACACTATTTACATAGGAATAATGTGATTGATAAATAGTGTGGTTTTGTAATTGCGTTTGCATGCACGCATATAATTCAATTCAATTCAATTCGTCAAAGATTTTCCCAAGATTTCCCTCCAATATTGCTTGCATCATCATTTCTCCTCTTTCTCTCTCTCTCTCTAACCAATGACTGAAAGTGTACTGCTGGTGAAACAGTGTTACAGACCCTTTTTTCTCTACTTACTTGCCTTAACCATTTACTTGTTTTTTCAGCTTACAAAAGTTGTGTTCTTTTCTTACCCTTTCTCTCTCCTTTCGAATCACCATTATTTTTCCATTATCTATTTTGGTTAAAAGTTTAAACATCTTTTTTAGGACCAAGATTTTTTTGTATCAATTGGGATGCCCAAATGGTTCAATTTAATTTCACACATGTTGTTTAGTGTCTCCTCTATAGACTCAAAGTCCGATTCGAACGATCGACCACGTTTTTTTTAAGGTGGAATCTATGGGGGTGTTTGCAAACAATAGTAGTTGATTCAAAGTGATTAAAATTGATTTTTGTAGTAAAATTGAAAGTAGATAGTGTTTTAAAAATAAGCACTTATAATCAATTTTTTAAATGTTGTGGTGTATGTCATACAAATCACTTTTTTATAATTTTACAAAAAACACCCTTATTACATTTGAATAAATAATGGGTAAAAATAAAATATTGTTTAAATTGTGAGGGCAAAATTGTAAAATTAGTGAGTGTAATGATTAGAAGCACTTAGAAATTGTTAGAAGCATGGGGATGGGTGCTTGACCAAAAATGCTTTTAAGTAATTAATTTAATCACTTACTTGTGTTTACAAACACTTCAAAAGTGATTCTATTTAAAAAAGAAGTGCTTTTAAGCACATAGTTTTGTTTGCAAACACCCACTATGTTTTGAACAAGACTGCCATTTTTATACTATACACAAATTTAATTGTGAAAAAATAGCTATCAAAATTGGTCACTCACTTATTATTTTCTATCAATTTTGATGATGCTGCTGTTAGTAAATCCGTCATTAACTAACGAAGAAAAGGTTTTGAATCCGTAATTGTTTAAGGGGTGCTCAATTAGAAAATGTGACGATTACTTTTGCTAGAAGGAGTGCAAATATTGTTGCTCAGAACTTAGCTAGTGAGTCTCGTCGTTTTAACAACTCATTTTTGCATATGTAATAATAGAATCTAATCTAAAAAAAAAAAGTGTGAAAAATTCATTTTTATATTTGTCGATATTATTAAAAAAAATCATTAATCGATGTCTAAACGAGTGAAAATTCGTCCGATTATCGATTTCCGACTTAAAACTCTTGGATGTATATAGATGTGTGTAAGGGAGAAATGATGGGCCCTCAAAAAAGCTGCAGGGGAAATGAGTGAAACTGCAGCATGCAGCATCAGAGAGTAAATGCATAATACTCCCCTTTTTTGTTTTGTTTTGTTTTGTTTCACTCTCTCTCTTCACTCTCTCTCATCAATTTAACAAGCAATAAACAGCTTTGATTCATTGCCCTATTTCCCTACTACCTCTGAGCATACAAGCCCAATTTTCTCTCCTTTTGATGGCTTATTCATAATGAAACCCTTTGTATTTTGCGTGCACAAAATCAATAGCCCAATGGTTAATAAGCCTCTATGTTAAAAGAAGAGTCTTTTAAGAAAGAGAGGAGATTTTGTGATGATTCTTGATGTGTTGTGTTTGTTGTAAGGCTCTGAATTCTCAGTTTTCTTTCTTGGGGTTTGAATTCTTGCTGCTTTTCTTTATTACATAATAGGTAAAAAGAAACTCTTTTTTTCCCTTTGTAACAATTTTTGGCCTTTTATTCTTTGTTGTCTAGTTTTTTCAGAATTGTGGTGGGGTTAAGTACTTGCTGCTCATTCTTGTTACATTGCAACCCTTTTCACTGCATTATTCTTTCTTTGTTGTGGTGAAAAAACTCACAACAGTCCTTTTTAGCTTTTGATTTATGCACTGTTTAGGAAGAAAGAGTAACCAATGATTTTCTACATATAGAATCAACACCTGAAACTGCTCCCTTTTTCATTATTTTTATCTTGTTCTAAAGTGTGTTTTTCTTTTCTTGAAGGAGAAACTGCATTTGTTCTGTGAGGATATAATAAGGTTTGTTCTTACACTCTATTGCTTATACTTATCACAGTTTGTTCTTCTTTCATGCTATAAATTGGTTAATAGTTTCTTTATAGCCCTTCTGATGTTTTCTGTTATGTTTGTTTTACCCTTTTGTGTTGATTCTGTATACATAAACAAGAATTTTTAAATGTGTTGTTGCCACTAGTAATCTATGATCAAGAAAAGGCTACTCATTTAGACACACATTTTACACACACCAACATGGGTGTGTGTTGTAACTTGTAAGAACTTAGCCCTGTAATTCCTGATCTGATGTTTTTAGGCAATGTGTTGTACTCCCTCCGTCCCATGATTTTGTGCATAGTTTGATCGGCACGAAAATTAATAAAATGGAATATAGTGATGTGTATGGTAGAATAAACGAGGGGTATTATTGGTAATTCATTAACTAAAGTGGGTGGAAATTTGACTAAAGTTATAAATTGAGTTAAGTTGCGGGTCCAAGTAAAATAAATGAGGGGTAATATTGGTAAAAATTATGTGAGTTATTTTCTTTTTTAGAGTGTGCAAATAATCACGGGACGGAGGGAGTAACATTCTTGTGATTTTGTTAATTTGGAAGTTGTTTAAATCTGATAAATGTAGGAATTTTGATGTTGTAACTTTTCAGGATTTTTAGTTAAAAAAAAGTGATCCTAATGAACATGCAAAGAGAGGCAGGTGGATCACATTCTGCTGTTACAGATTGTTACTCATTGAATTCAGCCTTGTTTTCGCTCGATTCGTTCGATAAACAAGTCGAAAACCATGGATTTCCGTCGGGTTTCGGAGAAGCCATGATCAGTTTTGGTCGTGGCCAATCGTCGAGCCGCGTGGCAGACCAAATCTGGAGCATTCAACCAGCAAAAAACACTTATGCAGATTTCTCAATTGAGGGGATTAACTCTCCAATTGGCTCGTTTGAGAATCGAGCAGCCCCGTTTTCGTATCCGTTTGAGTCCCCGAAAACTGTCATCACAGGGTACTCTTCCACATTTGAGACCCCAAATTACAGTTATGACGGTTGCTTACCGTTTGTTGGCGGGGTCGTTGAAGTTCCGCGTGCTGGAAACTTCAACGAATGGGTATCGAGAGGAGACGAGGATACGAACAATCCGGGCCCGTCTCGATTTAGTAAAGAGTTGTCTCTGAGTCTTGCAACGTCTCAACCTTGTTCAGACATGAGCTCGTCGCATAAACGACACGTTGGATCGGACAATACGTCGTGTAGCAGTAACAGCCTCTCGTTGAACTTCAATTCTTACAAGCCGACGACGCCCCAACTTTCGCCAATGTTGTCGGGGTCAAGATTTCTCCACGCAATGCAAGAAATTTTAGCTGAAGTTGCTTACTATGCACTACAAGATTTTGATCAAACAAGTTATGGGATTGAATTCGATCACCACAATTCCTCGTTTTCATCGAGTCGCCCCGTGTTTCAGAGCAAACGAGACGTCGAATCCAAGAAAAAACATCTCCTATCTTTAATGCAAATGGTAAGTAGTGTTTTGATTCACTTGATAATTTGAACTTACATATGTTTATTCGTTCGTGTTTATCGATTTTTTCAGGTGGATGATCAGTACAACCAATGCTTAGACGAAATCCACACGGTTGTATCCGCATTTCATGCTGTAACCGAATTGGATCCCAACGTCCACGCTCGTTTCGCCCTCCCCAAAATCTCCCTCATGTACAGGAACCTAAGGGAGAGAATTAGCAGCTACATTCTTTCAATGGGAGACAAATATAACGAAACAGAGACGAGAGACGACGCCTCATTCGAGACATCTTTCGCTCAGAAACAGTGGGCTCTCCAGCAATTAAGTAAAAGTGATCATCAACTATGGAGGCCTCAAAGAGGCCTCCCGGAACGTTCTGTATCCGTTTTAAAGGCTTGGATGTACCAGAATTTCCTTCACCCGTAAGCTCATTTACGCGTGCATTTTCGTCATTTTACATATCAGCAGCATTATAAAAACTTCACATTTTGAATTCCAGGTATCCAAAAGATGCAGAGAAACACTTGCTAGCCATGAAAAGTGGTTTGACAAGAAGCCAGGTATCTTATCTTGCTCGTGTTTTCGTAACTAGGTGTCGAATTGGTTCGTAATCTTGCTCGTGTTTACATAACTAGGTGTCGAATTGGTTCATAAATGCACGTGTTCGTCTCTGGAAACCGATGATAGAGGAAATGTACGCGGAGATGCACAGACGAAAGGCTCGGAGAATCGAGGAAGAACCGAATAGAAATCATCAGATGAGTTTTGAAAACATGAGATTTTCAATGGGTTGCATGGATAATAATAAATAAGGTACTATAAGATATTGTATTTTGGGTTGATTGATGAAATATCAATGCAACTGTAAATTGGTTTAACAGCCTACTATATATAATGTTAGAACTATCAGCAATGGAATCTTTGGTATGTATGAATTTTGAGTTTCAGAATCTTTTATATTTCAGTTTTTTTGACAAAATAATCATTCATCATGTTATAATCATATAATTCAATCACTTATTTCAGAAAATCTATCATGAAAAAGTACATTAGATAGCATTGCAATGTGACACAATTTAATCCTACAAGGCAGAAACCACTAAAAAAAAAAGTTGTTCCACTTTCACAAACATAGGTCAATACCTAAGGATAATTGTGGAAATCCAGCGATTAAAATGTCAAGTCATTGAGAGTTTTGTTTTTCGAGTTGAGCTGAGTACTTGAAGTTCGAGCTCGACTCGAGCTGTTATTGAGCCGAGGTGGATTACATTGATGCAAGGGTGGCAAATCGTATAATTGTGTTGTTGTATTGACACAATACGACACAATAAGGTAAAACACGAACACAACACGATAAGCATATGGATCGCCACAACACGAAAATGAAAATTTTCGCGTCGACATGACACAATAAGAAATAAAATTAAATTAAAAATAATACTATAAATTACTCCATAAAACCTTCGATAAGACATGTCAAGCAAAACACGAAATTATTATATATAAGGTCGTTAACAGGTTCATAACAAGCTATCATGTCATCTGTTAATTTTATCGTGTTTAACGGATTGATACGAAAATTGCAGACTAGTGTTTGAGCTTATTGTGTCACCCCTGCTTTATAAGCAAAAAACGAGCTTAATTCGACTCGTAAAAGAGTGTAACAAGTCCATCAGGTCGAGCCTAATATGAAATTAATCAAAAAATGAAAAAGACCAAAGTGTCCAGATGTGGAAACCAACTGAATTCTCACAACAATTAACAGAAAATGAAATACTTCGCCCACCTTTTATTAATATTATTTCCTGCTTTATCTTCTTACATAATTTAATTGTTGGAATGATGTACATGATCCATCTCTCACTAATTCTATCTAGAGTACATGTAGTAAAAAATCCAAAAATAGTATAAGAAAAACTTCACCCCTTCTTTATAGTATATAGTATCTTCTTTCCCTTTTATCTATATTTCTTCTGCTCCCAATTTGCTAATTATAAGTAATTTCTTTATCTACAACTTCCCCAGCCTAAAGCATTCTTTAAAACGTGCCCGATTTTTTCCTCGTTCCGTCACACTTCAGCCTGGATTCTTGTTTTTATCGGTTTCAACTTTAAGCCCATGCTTTCTGGTGAGAAAAGCTCGGGTGAAATGCTGCTCGGACTTAAAGGGCTTCTTGGGCTGACATTGAATTGAGACGACGGCCTGAAGAAGCCATAACCCATGAGAAAATACTCCAATGGTATCAACATAGCATCCGGTTGTTCTTCTGTAACCATCGATCCACATGCTTGAACCTGCATTAATAGTAAGATAGTAGTCTCATAAGCACGATATGATAGATAATTGCATTTAAAGAGCAGCTAACGTGTGATTTAACGTACCTCAACTAAGGCGCTGAATCTCCTATCGAGCTTTGAAGTCATATAAAGAGATTCATAATGGAAAGGAGAGTTTTCTCCGACAAAAATCAATGAGCGACACTGTAATTTTCGTAAGCCATCGGTGATATCTGGTCTCCTGATAGAGAGTGGGTTAAGTACTTTGGATAACAAAGTGTGGACCTTGTAGTTTCTTTAGTAAATGTATAATAGCGAAAGATAAATACCCATTAATAGCTTCAAGAAGACGCAGCACGTTAGGACTCTGTCTCTCACCCAGCAACTGCAATTAATCATTTAGAATTTTGTCGGAACTTAGAGGTAAAATCATGTGGTTATATAAAAGGACAGTGAGAAAAGTGAGGAACTAACTCTTCTGCACGATTGGACGATATCTGATTCTGGTACATCGACTCCGCCACGAACTTCCTGTAACATCATTATTAAAATTCAAATTGCCCATCAATTATTAAAAAAAGAGTAAATTTTTTTTTTTAAAGGATGGATCTGAAACACACCTTGCTGAAATAACGCATGAGCAACAGCTCCTTTACAATTCCACACATGCCACAGATGTAAAGCAAATTTGACATCACCTGTATATAGTTTATCGTTAATTCACTGCGATCTCTTAAAATGAAAAACTGAACGTGTTATGTAGATAGAGAATTCTTTCAAACAATCAGAAAGCGAAAAAGGTAGCGAACCTTGTTACAGAGCCACTCTGTCCAAGATGGTGCTTTGCATAGCGGAGAAACGAGAATCAGGCCCGCAACACGTTGTGAGTACTTTGTCTGTAGTAAAGCAGTGTACAATTATGTTAATCAGAAGGGATGAAGAGAGATACAGATACAGCCATAGGAGGATGGATGACTCACAGCAAAGAGAGTAAGAATATAAGCTCCAGCTGTTACACCCATGCACATCACAGCACCAAGTCTGCAGTGAGATTATACTAATTAGAATCGGAGAAGAAAAACGAAGGCAAGAAAATATTACTACCACTAGAATTACCCAAAATAGTCGAGGATTTCAGCAATCTGATCAGCTAAATCATCAACAGATAACGCGGGTTCATCAGGATCAACTATTGCAGCTCCTAACTGCAATAACTCTCGACGTAAGTACCGGATAAGAAGCTTAAACATATGGTGTAAGAAATAACTTAAATAAGTGATTATTAAGAAATCAAGGGACCAACCTCATGACCTGGAGGACTGATGTGGTAGATGCAGAAATTGTGGAGAAGAAGAGAACACGCGTCGGGACAAAAGAACAATCCTTGGAAACAGGACATGTCTGTTTGGCAGCATGCAGACAAAAAAGGAGTCAGATGCAATCATGCAAACAAATGTTGGTTGAAACAGGGTTCATAACATAATTTTGAGAGTTTGCAACTATGTAACGAAAAAGGCGCAGCAGGATGATCAATTATTAGTAAAAGATTAACAGCTAGGAGAACAGCAGAAGTTTGGATAAAAATTGACAATACGATTAGTGACGAGGACAGCAGAAGTTTGATTAAAAATCGACAATACGATTAGTGAAAAATCAGTTCAATTTCCTTACAGTTTAAAGCCAAATCAGGATAGGTAATAAGAGCTGGCTTGTCCTGGTCTCCGTAAACAGCAACCGAAACAGAACCATAACCAGTTTTGACAATATGCTCCTGTAAACCATTATGAAAAGCTAGTTTGTCAAGATTGCCACGTAAGCCACGAAATATGCCGACAAGAGCTAAATACAATTTACGAAATTCTTATAACACATGCTTTACAACATGGGAAAAACAGCTTATGATATTTACAAAAGTATAATTTGCTTGCACCAGAATCCTCAAGTGGACCTTACTTCCAGCTAGCTTTAAGCAACTTTGCTTTGGGGAATTAAGGTCAATGTTTGCCACTAATTATCATGAATCAATAAGCAAAGAATATCTTAAGTATAGGGCTTTCTTCTAATAAATACACTATTCTTAAAGACAATTTTTCTTGCAAATACAGAAACCATTCATACTTTTAGCGGATTTTACTGATTAATTCCTGAAACCTTGGGTGGATATGAAATCAATGAAGGGCCGCTAGATTTCAAAATACTAAATTCATTCAACAGAACCTAACAAAATTCATATAAAACTATGAGAATAACAGTTGAAAACGAATAAAATTGACTTCCCCAAACTAATAAAGCTTCTGAATAAGATTCTACGATAAAATTCAAACATTATTTCCCAAAATGTGATCATTAATTCAATCTACAAAATCAATGCTACGAAAATTGCCAGATTAATCTCAAATCCACGAAAGTGAAAAAACGTAGCAATAATAGATAATTTCCAACGGAAAAAAGGGGAACAAAAACTTTATTTCCCCTCTAAGCAAAAATCCTCCAGAAATTTAAAACCACACAACGTTGCTCAAAATGTAGCTCTAGAAATCTACTTCTACAGGACAAGTACACACAATAATCCACATAATTTCAGTAACCGCTAACCAGCATAGACAAAAAAACAAATATGCACACATATAGCTATAGCTAAATATATACGTATACGCGTGTGTAAGCATAATGTCAGCGCAGTTTGGCTTTGACCTTTCCGGCGAGGGGAATGGACTCCATATCGACGGAGACGGAATCGCTGGAGTCCGCCATTGCGCTTTAGCGATATTCTCTCTCTCTCTCTCTCTCTCTCTATAATTATTTTTCTCCTCTTTCAATTCAAGTTCCAAACGCCTTGGATTTAGGAACCACAGCTTATATTCTCTCTCTCTCTCCTCTGTGTGTTTATGTGTGCGCATATATATATACAGAGGGGTGTATGTAATGGTGAGTTGAGTCCAACGTTCACTGAGTCACCGACGCTTGTGGTGTGGGCTTTGTATGGAAACGGAGTGGGTCCAACTCGGTGACATAACATAATTGGATTTTAACTCGAGTTAGAGGCCGACACAATTTACTTTGAAATGACAGATGTGTCCTCATCACTCCTCACTGGCATTTCTTTTCTTTTCCCTTTTCTTAAAATTTTATGTGATTTAATTGACAATTTTGATAATATTATTTAGGAAAATATCTTTTTTTGTCTAATAAATTTAAATTCTGTCAATTTTGATTTTTGTCCTTTGAAATTAGTCTTTTATATTTATAAATTTTTGTCTTCTAATTTTTTCGACTTTTAAATTAGTCTTATGTTTACAAATTTTGAAATTTTAGTCCTTATTATATGCAATCGAAGTTAAACATCATGTATTTATCTGCTAATCACTGATTTTGTCGTTTACTTGCACATTGACCCTCAAATCGCGTATTTGTAGATAAAAGACAAAGTCAATGATTTGCAGATAATTATATGATATTTACCTTCGATTGCAGATAATGAGGACTAAAATCTTAAAATTTGTAAACATATGAGACTAATTTTAAAGTCAAAAGATTTAGACAATTTATTTTTTAAAATTTATAAATGTTAGGGACTAATTTCAAAATCGAAAATTTTAGAGGACAAAATTCAAACAGCTTAAGAGACAAAAAAAAAAAAAGTAATTTCCCAATTATTTAATAAATGAGTGATACATTAAAAGTAACACTCCCTCTATTTTTCAATAAGTGTTGTTTTAACTTTTTTTCTTTTGTACATGAATAAATGATGTTTTAAAATTTTTTTTACACCTTTTATTTCATCATGCATTTCCTTTAACTTTAGAAAATCTCATAATTTCTAACTTTATAAATAATTAAAAAAAATTGATTAAAGAATTTAAAAAAATTTGAATAAAATTAGTGTGATTATATTTTTTTTATTATTTAAAAGTATACTTCTCACTAAAAAAAACTCTTTTTTAATTTCAATAAATTTCATAAAAATATTTATTGAAAAAAATTGAGGGACTATAGCATAAGATAAAATAGTACTGTATTTTGCAATAGATGATCTAGTACTTGAAATATATATAAAGAAATATATGAAAAAAGGAAAAAATCAAACCTAGTAAATAGTTATTGCACGTCCTATAAAATGTTATGACAAGAATACGATTTTTACTACTAATAAAGTTTCAATTGAAGAACAAAACTCTGTTCACTTTCTCCTTTATTTAATCAAAATTTCCCTTTTGATATTAAAAAATTGAAATAATCTATTTATGGTGGGGATCCACTAACATTAAGGACACCCAGGCACAAAAACCATAGTAATATTATAAAAAATCACAATTCAGATTAATTATTTTAAATAATCATAGTGGGTGGGGAAATAATCATTTTCTAATTTATCTTCAATATATTACTAATATAGCTTCGATGCTCTAATTTTAATATTTTTTTATTTTTATTAATTTATGAGATTGACATATATATAATTGTCAAATCAAATAAGACATAAAGTTATAACATAACATGCTATAAAAAATTTAAAAAAAAATTAAAAAAAAATATATATATATATAGCTCAATATTAAATAGGGCATCTGAAGGTTGGTGGGCACAGATTTGTACTCTAATTATTTACTAAATCAAATTATTATCATATGGTAATTATTTGACAATAAAATCTTCAATAAATTTTACCATGCATGATTTATAAACTAATAACTTAAATAAATTTTAACATGATTTTCTCCATATATACACTTTCTCATATATATTGAATTTATTTATTTTCTGCCTAGTTTATGCTTAAAATCCTCGTATATTTTCACTAAACATATAAAAACTTTGTACGAAATTATCAAATGATGTAGATTAAGCCCCGTTAAACATGAACTTGCATGATTGTCTTCCGTATAAATAAAAAATACGCAGACAACATTTACACGAAAACACATATAGACGTAAAGATGTACGTATTAAAAGTGTCAAGAAGTGGATTTTCATGTATTTAATAAAACATACGAGATACTTGTATACGAATTAAGGGTACAATTACATGCAAAAACGTAGCTTTCATTTGAGTTGAGAGTGTCTTTTTCTTACATTTAACCCCATGAGGCCTCCTTTCTTTAAAACCCCTTTAGTCATTTTCACATCACAATCCAAGTTTATATCATGTTTGGTGCTCTTTTGCAAGAAACTCATGCCCCAAATTAAATTAACAACCACCTTAATTTTTTAACTTATAAATTTGTTTTAATATTATATGGGTTTTTTAACTCCTTTCTTTAAATTATTAAATCTTTCAATATAAATTTACTACTAGTATATAATTATTGGTTCAACATTAATGAATAGCTTTAATTTGGATTTATCTTGTCTTTTTTTTTTTTTTTTTACCTTTTGTTAATAAATGAATATTTAATTAATTATTGATAGTATTTATTTTTGCTTCTAGATAGTAGAATGTTTGACTAGAATTTAGTTGGTAGTGTACAATCATAATAAGTTCCAATGTCCTCTCAATAACCTGCCAAACCTAATATCTTGATTTACTATTACTACCTTCTCATGAGGTCTTAATTATATATTTGTTTTAAATGTGGCAGTATATTTTATAGGATAATTAATTAATTATATGTTGTGACTATGACAATTTAATTAGAACCAAATAATTAATTTAATTGATATATATATATATATATATATATTTTATTTTTTACTCCAGATCGAAGAATTTATATGTTTACTCCACGCCGTTAAAAAAAGCTTGGACAATTTTTCACACAAATTAAGAAGACATAGTAATCTTTTTATTTATTTATCATTACATTCACTACAAAAAAAAAAAAAAGACATTTAATGAAAAAAAGAAGAAAGTTATTATAGTTTCTTTAATTATAAACGATTAATGTCAAGAAATTGAAAATCATGATAGGATCCGATCTATTATTAAAATTAAGTACTCAATTTTCAATCATTAAAGGGCTAGTCTTGGGTGAGACCGTCTCACAGAATGAGATCCGTGAGACGGCAGTTATATATAAAAAGTGATAATGTTTGAGCAAAAGGTGATATTGTTTAAGTAAAAAGTGACAGTCACTTTTGTTAAAAACATTATCACTTTTTACTTAAACATTATCACTTTTTTTACAAACCAAAATCTAGAAAAAAAATGTGGGTTATCCTACCCAAAATTTTGAAATATGGGTTAAAAGGACCCGTCTCACAGAAAAAGATTCGTGAGACGGTCTCACACAAGTTTTTGCCGTCATTAAATATTTTTACCTTAAAAAAAACTATAATGATTCTCCTTTCATTTAAAAAAGTTTGTTATTTTTTGTCTTAAATTTTGTTTCAAAAAATTTGTCCCTTATACTATTTTTATCACGATTCTTCCTAAACTACCTCTATTTAATATCTACAATATCTCATTTTTATTGAAAATATATAAATATATCCTCTTTTCTCTCTTGATAAAGTAAGTTGACATTTATTTTACTTTTTCTATATTAATATGTCTTAATAAAAAAAAGATAAATATTAATAAAAAATAAATATGTTTTTTAATTTTATAAAATAGAAAAAACGTCAAACTTTATCAAAATGTAAAAGATTTGTGATTTCTTTTACAGTGAATAGAGATGGCACAAAAATTAAGTATGTTAAAAATAGACATTTTGGTGAATCAAAATATATTTAATGACTTCAACAAAGAAACAAAACTATTAATTTGATAGTTATATAGTACACATGCACCACAACTCGAAAGGTTGCTTATTTCAATTGTACAAAAAAGGATATGCGTTTTTTAAGGAAAAAAATTGATTTTCTAATTATAATAAAATAGCTTGAAAAAGATTTAGAAGTTCTAACAAAATAATGTGTTACTAAATTTACATTATATTTAAATAAAGGAGTCACACATTTTATTTTATTTCAAAACTGCAACTAATTATTGAAAGCAAATATTGCTTCCATACTTCAAAAATAAAAAATGTCCCCCAAGGCCCAAAAATTTTACACTTCAATATTTAATAAGTGTTGACTTATTATATGTTTTATAAATAAAAAAATATCTAAGCCCATTATATAATTTTGACTTTACAAGTAATTAATGGATTTGCATTTTTCAAGAGAGACTGTAATTAGATCTAATTGCAAATTAACGTTGGGGATCACCCAATTAGGGAAACAATTTTAGCTGTTTTACCTTATAATTGAAGCAAAAATCTCGTACTACAACATATTTCACATTTGACTCGTGGGAAATTAATTTTATTAGCAATTAAAATAACTAAAAATATTGAATTTATTATTTTCCCCAATTTTATATTTTTGAAATCTCGAATTTCGGAAGGTATTTCCGGTGAATTTGGGCGTTTTTTCCAATTTGCCACGGGTGGGTTCAATTTTCAAAGCTATAGGAGTAATTAACAACTTTCTCATAGTTTCTCATTTTAATATGAAATTACTATTTCATCCCTTTTTTTTAATATATATATATATATATAATTATATATATGTCATTTTGAGTTTTCACAACAATTTTAAAATTATAAATGTATATCAATAATACATTTCATTAATTATAACTAACTAATTTTAGTATAAAAAATTTATTTAATAAAAAAATTGACAAAAAATGTAGTTAATATTTATGAATCAAATTAATTTTAGTATAAACCATGTTTATGATTTTCTATGATTTTCACCTATTTATACCACTATATTTATAAGAAATATGTGTGGTAAATGAATAAGGGTAAAGTTATAATTTTAAAGAAGAAAACTCAAAATGACATGTATTTAAAAATAATTTAAAAGTTAAAATAACATATATTAAAAAATGGAGGAAGTATATTTTATCATTTATGTATCCTTATTTCCTTTTCTGTTTTACTATAATGAAAGTAAGTTTGACATTTTCCTTTTCTTCTCCTTATTAACTGAAGGGTAAATTTGTAAAAAAAAAAAAATGACACTTAATTTTATCTACAAAATAAGAACAAACGACAAACATAATGAAACTGATGAAATGTATATATACAATTTAAAGTTTAAGTAGGATATAATGTATATTTATATTAAATTAATTGTGTAATGGTGAACAATATTATAATATACTCTATATTGTAATAATATGATATATATATATATATATATATATACATTCATTAATTTTTAGAGATGAATGTAGTTAAATAATACGGGTGCCCTGACATTTTCTCATCATTGTAATAGTCCTCTCCATGGCCCTACGTACGTACATAGGGGAATTTATAATTAGACTAGCTAGGTACGAGTACATATAATATATATAAAATTAATATATTTAGATTTAATTTCAATCGGGTTTGTCAATATATTAATATATATAATTGATGTCGACTAGCTAGTACTTATAGTGGAAGTAAAGCATGATCAAATTTAATTAATTTTGTAATTAAAAAATTATGAAGATCGAATATTTTAAGTATATGTATGTTAGGCAAATAAAAGGTTATATATTAAAAATAGAAAGAAACAAAGAAGTCATAAGAAGTTAACAAGTACAACCAAATATTAGAGCATTATTAAAACTTTATTTAGAAAAATAAATCGAGATAAGGAAAAAAGGCAAACCCCTCTATATCAACCAATCAACATAATAAAAATCGCAAAAACAAACTAAACCCAAAAGAACGGAAACAAGAAAAAGGAGATCATGGGGGATCAAAAACATCAACCCATCGTCCCGCATACGAGACGATAAAGTGTAACTCATCGACAAACTATGACGAAGAATCAACAGTAAATTGAGACTATAGTCTAACTTATTAATAATGCTTTTGAAGACCAAAGACGATAGTCTATAACTTATTGATAAAGTTTTTCGACGGTTACGGTTGTGATGTAACACACTAAACACTTACTATAAACACACTTCCCCTCTAATTATTTTTGATACTGTGCCAAATTTAAATCTGAATGAGTGAACACATTAAATTTGATTACCTAATTTCAACCTTTACACGATTATTATGCATGTGGAATTCTTATCATTAGTTCATATTTCACATTTTCACATGAACACTAGCTAGTACGGAGTATATCGGATTTTTTTTTTTTTTTGAAGTTTCTAAAATTATATTAGCAAAAAAAAAAAATTACTATTTAACTTAAAAGCTAGGGTGAAAATAATGGAAATTAATATACTGCCTCTAAAATTCTAAAATTATTTATTTTCCAGGCTCTAAATTTTGCTTGTAATTATTTCTCAGTTTATATATTCTTCCTCATTTTTTCCAAAATTTCCCCACCTAATAGAATTTTAGTAGTATTTTTTTCATTATTCAACTCTTTTATACCTTTCATAAGAGGAGAGAAAAGCATTGGAGATATTTTTTTTAATAAAGGTTGAATTGTCTAAAAACTTTTAATTCTTTATTTTATTATTATTTTTTGGAGGATTTTTTTGTAAATCGTTAAATAGGTATTTAATCTGTAACGGAAAAATAATTGTTAAATAAGTAAATAACCACGTTGAATATCTTTGAAATCAAATAATTAGATTTTTGCTAATAATTAAAAAACTTATAGTAATAAAATGTAATCATTAAAATCCAATATTCTTATAAATCGATCATTAAATTTCCCAAAGTATTTATAATGAAAATGAGGACGATATAAATGTGCTTCTGTCGGTAGCTTATCAAGACCATGCATTCATCGGAAATAATTTATTTAAAAAAAAAAAGTTTGAATTTATTATTTTTGTCTGCACTACACTACAAACGTTAATAAATACTTGCAATCAAATAGTTTGGGGGAGGAAGAACAAAAATGAAAAATCATTTTCAATAACCTTTTTTTGCTTATTGTTATTTCACAATAGTGAAAACTCCATCCCACCAACCAAAGACTTTTTAGTTAATGGCCATTTTTTTATATTTTTGGTGGGGTGTATGAGATTATTTGTGTCAATTTTCGCATTTTAGGGTGTCTTTCACTATCTGATTTATTGATACGTGTCATGAAAAAATATCAATATATCATAATAGTGAAATCGACACGTGTTAAAGATTTAGCAGGGTAGAACACCAAGTGAAACACAGGGAGTGAAATAGATGAATTGATTTGAGTGGCTTATACTCCGTTCATTTTATAAAGTTAGTCGTTTTTGCTATTTTGTCTAAAATTAAAGAATATATTTTTTTGACACATTTACTCCTCATTAATATTTTTTTTTTATTAAGATAAAAAATAATATAGAAATAGTATATTAATGTCAACTTACATTGTTAAGAGAGAGAAAAAAAAAATATTGTAAAAATTAAATTGAGGTAGTTTATGGAGATTCGTGGTAAAAATAGTAAAAATGATAAACTTTTTAAAACAAGATTTATGACAAAAAAAGATCATTTTTTTTAATAGATAAAGTTTTATTATAGTATTGAGTTCTTTATAAAAGCAGCTTATTTAAGTACAATTACTTATAAATAATCCGTGTTATATACAGTGAGCTTCATAAAGAATCCAACTAATTATATGTCCCATCAGAATTAATAGGTATAATAAATACAATTATTTCATTTTTGAATAAATTCTGAAAAATACAGAAATTAGATAATTAATTTAACCCCTTTTCAGCAATTGCATGGTTCAGCCATTTCTCCAAACACAAACCAAATTAACCTCTGTGTTAGCGTATTTTTTATATAAAATTATGATAATTAGAAAATTACAGTAATTTTTTTTTAAAAAAAATGATCATTAATTTTTCTGATTTGATTTTTAAAAAATGTAATCATTTTTTCCTTGTGATTTCACAATGTATGTTTTTGACACTCATTAAAAATGTGATAATAATGAATAAAAAGTTAGATTTTGGGGCTGTCGGTGGATACATCTTCCTTAAATTTTGATTCAATTCACAAACAAAATAAACCTAGTTATTGGTCGTAACTACACCAGGCCCTCTGGGTCCCTATACTTTTAATTATTTTGTAAGAGTGTTAATAATATAAAATATTACTCATATTTAATAGAAAAATAAAAGGAAAAGTACGTAATTTTAATCCTTTTCTTAGTATTTTTATGATTATTACTAATTTGTAAAACATTTTTGAAAGCCCCTTTGGTTCATTTTATTAATCAAACGAGGTGTTTCGATTATATTAATAATTATTAAGATAATATTTTTATGATTTAAATTGAGAAACTGGCGATGAACTTATATTATTATTTTTTTGACTTATATTATTAATCTGCTTAAAATTTTACTTTTTCAATTTCGTTATACTTATTCTTTTAAAAAATAATACACATTATTATTATTTAAACTACTTTAACTTCATTCTCTAATCATCACTTATTTATTCAAATTATTATTCACTTTATTTATAAATAAAATCATCATAGTCCCAATAAATCTACTTTATACATATATTAATTACTTCATCCATCCACCAAATGTAGTCCCATAGAGGAGTTTTAAGAAAAATGTAGATAAAGTAAGGGTATTATAGGGTATTGTGGGATAAAGTGATTGTTTGTGAATAAAGTTGATGGCAAAATGAGTAATTAAGTGATGGTTGAAGGGTGATAGTTTTCATAAAATATATGAGACTACATTTGATCGACAAAAAATATAAAGCAAATGAGACTACTTTTTATGGACGGAAGGAGTAATATTTATTAAAATTCGTGTTCAGATAAATTAACATAATGATTTTTTCTAGTTAAAAATATCATTCAAATGAGTTTATATTCTTAACAAAATTAATTACATTATCTAAAGATTATATATTTTTTTTTTATATACAATATCAATTTTTTATTGAAAATACATCAATGTATCCTCTTTTCTATTCTCTTGAGAAGGTAAGTTGACATTTTAATTTTTCCTATACTCCCTCTATTTCAGAATTACTTTCGTATGTAGATGAACATGCATATTAAGAAAAGTGTAATAATGAGTGGAGTTTTAAGGGATAATCTTGTAAAATTTTATGTATAAATTAAATAAATGAGTTGACTTTTGTGTATGTGTGCATAAAATAAATGAAATTTGTGTAAAATTGAGGATATTGTGAAAATACCGTTTATTAAAAGATTTTTATTTTAAAGGTGTAAAAGTTATTGTACAATGTGCAAAAAAGAAAAGTGTGAAAGTAATTGCAGAATTGGTCGTAATGAAAAGTTAATGAAAAAGATAAATATTAATGAGAAATAAATATATTTCTTAATTTTATACTCCCTCCGTTTCAAAAAGTTTGTCGCATTTATCATTTTGTATAGAATTAAGGAACATATTTTTTTGACACATTTACCCCTCATAAATTTTTCTCTCTCCCTCATTGACCTTTATTTTCTATCACACTCTTACCATTTGAAAAAAGTGAGAGAAAATGAATCATTAATATATTTTCAATTAAAAGTGATATTATATGAGTTACAAAAGGGCATTTTAGGAAAATTCGTGGTAAAAATAGAAAAAGCGACAAACTTTTTAAAACAAAAATAAAGACCAAATACGACAAACTTTATGAAACGGGGAGAGTACAAAATAGCAAATCCGATAAACTTTTTGAAACGATGGAAGTAAAAAATAGGGAGCCCATGGGAATAAGGGCCTGTATGGCAAGCATTTATTTCCTTAGTTACACGATCCAAGGCCTCATCTATCTCTCGCCATTCACGCCATAATTTATGGCTTTCACATCTAATATGGTGTGCCACGTGGCACCAGATCCAAAATGTCATTCATATCCACTTTTATAAAATTATTATCAATTTGGTCCCTCATGTTTTCTTCAATTGACACAGAATCTGAAAGATAATAAATTAAAATTCTAAAAAATAAACAATAAGAGTGGATTTTTTTTAAATAGTAATAAAAATATAATAAAGTTAAACACGATTTTAAAGTTCACAAGTCCTAAATTGATAATTTTATCTTTCAGGTTTCAAATTAATAATTATTTTTCTTTCACATCCTAAAATCAATATTAAAAAATTGATCATAGAAGTGTAGAAATGTGATGAGAAGATTCAGAACCCAGTTTCTTCCATCCAAACGTCACTTAAGGGGGTGTATGCAAATTTTACAATCTACTTCTATAATCACTTATTTTCAAAGCTCCATGTCATAACATTTAAATAAAAAAGTGATTATCGAAACAGTTTGTAGAATTCATAAACAACCCCTGAAACAACAAAGTGAAAGTTAAAATCAAAGGAACTTTAACGAGAAAAAGCAGTGGCTATATGCCATGATAATAAACTTTCAACAAGTGTCCAAAATACAACAAAATATCCTACTAATGGTCCTTGTTATTGCAACGACAGAATACGAATAAACGAGAACGAACAAGGCCAGATTCTCCCCCGTACGATGAGCATCCTAAAGCTCAATCTTGGCATCGTTTATCTACTTCCATTTCATCACCAGAGGGAAGGTAGATAACTGGATTCTCACAACGGGATCCATCATGAATCTTGAAAGGTGAAAACTTCTCAACGGGAAATCCAAAAACATCGAGCTTGATATGCTTGTTCGAAGATTCCCCTACGTCACTCAAAGCCGCCTCTTTGCGCTTTTTGCCACCATCCTTTCTCAAACACAAATCACCTGGAATTCCGTTGTTTAACTGGCCATTCATTTCCTGATCCTCGTTTACATGGACGACGTTGACATTGTGTGTTGGAAGAAGCCTATGTTGTGATGGCCTGTTCACCACGCATGCCACTGCTTTAGCACGGAGCAGTGACAAGCTAAGATCAAATACTAGGAACCCTTTATCTTCAGCCAGTAGCCAACCTGCAAATCAGAATTTTCAGATATATATTTCAGGCTAGACAATTCTGCAATAGAACATAATAAAAGAAGGCAAAAAAAAAAATAAAAAAATTAAGGGGAAATTTCCTGGAACACTAAAAATTGTGAGCCATCGTCTTTTAAGATTCGAGCGAATTTCAAATTAAAAAATTGTGGTTTTCAGCTAAGTTCGAACTCAAATTGCAATAAATTTTCCCAATGCATGAACTGCCCAGAAATTTCAATTTAAGGGGAAATTTCGGAACCCAAAAGTTTGGTAGAAATTTGCATGTGTTCCATCATTTGTCTTTTGAGATTACAGCAAAATTCGTTCTCGAATTGCACTAAATTTTCCTAATGCATGAACTGCCCACAACTTAATAGATCAAGTAAGCAGTTCTAATCAAGATTATTTAGAGTGGAGAATAATGAAACAAAAACTCGAGTATATAAATTAAAAAATGAGAAACGGACTCACTTATAAGGGCTCTTGGAGTGGTGATTTCAGGTCCAGCGTTTGGGTGCACAGCTCCAATTCGGCTATTCACCCACTTAATTAACTCAGTCACCATTTGAGATTCACGGAAAGCATTAAGGTACGCAACTGCCTTTGCTTCATCCGCTGTAGCCCTGCAACTCAGAAAATTTCACATATTCATATCATAGAGATTGTTTAGCACTATGTGTAGTGACCAGAGTAGTTTGTTCCATACCTGGCAAACTTAACAGCATGGTCGGTAACTAACACCCATACCAAAGACAACTTTTTTGACTGCCTGATAGAATCCGAGTGAGCCCATCCCAAAGAATAAAATGAAAAGTCAACCAAAATAACAGCATCGTACAATGCTTTTCTTAGAAGCACTGCATCTTCAGAACTCTGCAGAAATTACATCATAGAATTAGCGTAACTGAGTGGGTGTTTGCAAACTCAAGTGAGAAGGCCATAATCAATTTTCTTAAAATTTTAGATTATAGAAGTGATTTTCACTATTAAATCTTGGTTGAAAACACCTCTTGAGCATGTTACTTATACTTTCCCAAAATCAAGGACATGAATAAATCCCGGTAAAACTCATCTTCTAATGAAGTAAAATGCTAAATTTATCATCTTAATTGTTTCTAAATGTAATACAAAATTCATCTTCTATGATGGATTGACGTACCAATGAGGCTGCAACAGGCAAGCTGGGCTCCAATAGCATGTTGAGGAGCATATCTGGTGAGGAGCAACATACCAAAGAAAAGTTATTCTACTACATGGAATTTCAACTACTATGTAGAATGCTATTTTCATCATGAATATATAAAACCAAGCATAAACTTGACATCTTTATCAGCACATTTATGACGTAATACTTAGAGTAACAGATGAAATTGGCACCAGTTAGCTGGCTTCTTTCAATCAATATTAGCTACTATTTCTTATGACTTAGCAAGGCACAAGTGCAGTAATAAACTACTTAAAAGCTAAAACATGGTTAATATCCAGATCCAATGAATGTTTTTTTTTCAGAAGTTGAATCTAAAGAAGGGCAAGAATCTACACAAAGTGATTTTATATAATCTCGCAGACAATGATGTGTATCCAATCAATTCAACCACTGGTACTTACTCAAATCTACAAACACGCAAAAGGTATGTCATGCTAAACTCAACAAAAACACTAGAGAGATGATGGGGTGTGCTATTTAAACCAATTCAAAATAAGAGAATGCAAGCTTGACTCAAGAACCAATAATAAACAGCAGAACAAAAATAGTAATCACGATATTAATTAAAAAACAGTCACCTAGAAAGTAGAAATTCCGAAAACCCTTAATTGTCTGAATAGCCAAATTTAGCATATCTTGCCGCAAGACTTCTTTATCAACTTCTGGCGAGATTTTCAGACACAGCCTCAATAAAAGGGATTCATTCATAACAACCCCAACAAGGTACCCCATAGAAATAATGACTTCTTGTTGAAACTCATTACTCAGGGTAGGGAAGAAAGATGTCAACACATTGACTTTGTTGTTGATTCTGATCTGATCCACCGTCCAAACCCCTACTAAATCTAAGACACATATCCCTAATTCATCAACCATCCGATCTCCTTCATAAAGACTTTGACAAATAGTAATGTGGCTCACTATTTTCTCAACGACAATTCCAATCTCTTCTCTAAGGGATGGATCACCAGGTGAAAAATTAAAATGCAACCGATACAAAAGATAAAGAATAGGAGCCATTGCAACCATCTTTTTTACCGTACTATTTGAACATAAGTGCGATTTCAGAAGCTCCAAAAAATCCTTAACAAACATAAGATTTTTGTGGGGTGACGGAATGCTTAAATTAGATTCGTGAAATTTAACAGCGCCGTAAAACCACAAGATTTCAAGAGGTTGAGTTTTCGACTCTAGAACCACCCTCTGAAATATAGAAACCAAATCGGACAATCCAGAATTGGTTTTAGCATAATCATCAAGAAAATAACGAATTGTGCTCATGAGTAAGCCATCACTATATACGGATTGGTTCTGACAGACAAACAAATCATTATCTAGAGAATCAATATTCATTTAGAGTTAACAAGAATTGAAAGTAAAAAGAATATGTATAAACTCAATATAATTTGTATGTAGCTTATGAAGACTATGTGCTATCTCAATTTATAGTGAAGGGTCAACTCTAAACATTAGGCAATCGAAAAGTAGATTCCGGCGACGGTTTAATATTTTCTCCTAACCATCGAAAGGCATTATCATTGATGACAATCACATCCACAATTAATTACTCAACCGTAATTATTACTCATCACAGTATTCACGGATTTTCACCATTAAATGCATTAAATAAGCAATTAAAGTGCCAAATTAGATATTGATTGTTTTATGCAATTAAACTCAACTATGCAAGGTCAACTATACGTATCATATTTTGCCATCTTTCTCGATTGAAACATTTGTTCTCATTTATATTAGTATACAGTTCCAATTCTTTTTAGGTCCTCCATACCTTTTAATTTGAATTAATGATTGTTTATTTTTTATGTGGCGAGAATTCTTGTGCACATGTTCAAATCCTCTTAAGCACACCTATCATATTTTCTTACCAATAGCACCAAATGTGTCCAGCAAACCAAAGGTAACTATGAAAAAATCAGCACAAACACACACTTAAAATCTAAAATTTAGATCTTATGGTTTATGGTTTATTTAAATTATTAGGTTATAGGTTGTGGTGGGTTAAGCAATCTCTATAGTTGGGTAATTAATTATGAATGAAATTGTCATCAATGATATTGATTTTTGAAAGTATGTATAAAATCGACGCCATAATTTACTCGTAGAATACTAATGGCAAAAGTCAACTCTTCATTATAAATTGAGATAGAATTCAACACACAATCCTTATAACACATACACAAATATGTACTGAGTTTATACATATTCTTTTCTATTTTCAATCCTTGTTAACTCTAAATGAATATGGATGCTCTAGCTAGTGATTTGTTAGTCAGTCAGAACCAAACCCGAATATTGTGATGACTTACTCATGAGCTCAATTCGTTATTTTCTAGATGAGTATCCTAAAAGCATTTATAGATTGTCCGATTTGGTTTCTATATTTCATTTCATAAGGCAGTTCTAGACTCTAAAGATCTGCCTCTTAAAATCACTTAATTTTATAGTATTATTATTACATTTCACAACTACAACCTAAGCATTCTGCAACCCCGAGCAAATCTTATGTTTGCTAAGAAATTGTTGAAACTTCTAAAACTTATGTTCAAGTAGTATGGTAAAGAAGGTGGTTGTGATTGTTCTTGCTCTTTATCTTTGATCTATCTCTTAGAGAAGAGATAGGAATTGTTGTCGAGAAATAATGTGTCACATTAGCATTTGTTGCACTGAATAAGGACATCGGATAGCAAATAGTTTAGGGGCATATATCTTTGAGATTTCGGTACACCTTCACAACATTCTGGTCAACTATACGTGTTGAATCAAATATTTCATCTTCGTCACTAGATACAATGAGGATTGCATCACCATTAAATACACATTAGTAATTACACAACATTAAAACCGAATATAAACACTAATACATTTTTTTCCTCAAAACTTTGGATAACTACTAAAAGAGAGTTATTCTTAAGAAAATGAGGCAAGAAAAAAAACCTAGCAAACAACACAAGAGAAGCGACGACAATTGTACTTTTTCTTTTTGTGTCGTCCACGGCATAAGGGGCATGATGATTTGACATCATTTTCTTTCCCTTTTGTTAATTTTCAATATATATTTTTTTCAAAAAAAAAAGGTTTTAACATATAATATATATCATTAATCATTTCTTTATAATTTTAAATTTGACACCACCACTAATATATACTTGAAAATTAAATTGTATGTCTAAAATGTGAGTTTTTGGTAGTTTAAGTGTTTTTACTCTCTTTCAAATTTGATACATATGTATAATAACAAATAATGTGTATTAAAATTTTAAATTAGACATACTAGTCGTGTATCACGCAAACACATTTCTAATTATATATTACACCAATAATCCATGTTCCTCTATTATCACTCCATAAGTATAAGTCTCTAGAGGACTAGAAAAAATATTGAAAAAGATGTATGTAACTCCCATTTAAGTTCATTTATGAGAAGTTCAATTCGGGGTTTTTGGAATTTATATTGACGTCCCTAGATTGGACATTAAAATGCATTCCTAAACTTTACAAGATGCATAACCCATATCTTAATGTTCATACTTAAAAGCACTATCAAAATAATATTTTGTCCAAAATTGCTCCTCAACATGCAAACAATGTCTAGTCCCAAGAGAAACAAACTCACAGTTTCTTGAGTTTCCCCTCATCCATTACATACAAGATTCCTTCATACTCTTGCCCATGCATGTAAGCAATAGGCAACGGGAAAACTATATGTATGCTAATTTGAAAGATATTTTTGAAGTGCAATTTTTCTCGTAAGACAATTAAGAGCAATGCAGTTCAAACAATTCAATATGTTTCAACAAAGGAAAATGAGCAATTAAAGACCATGAAGCAAAAATGCATCCTCAAAAGAAGCATGACATAATTGATATTATCTTGAAAACTCAATGGATGCAGTTTGTTACTATAGTGCAATATAAAGCAGTAAGAAGAAAACTCGCCTAAAAAGTAGCAATTCCGGAACCCCTTTATGATTTGAACCATCTGATCTTGTGTATCGTTTATGCACATCCCAGAACTGAAACATAGGTACAGCTTCAGAAAGAAGACTTCACATTGAACAATCCCCACGAGCTCGTGTACCCCACACCTTGCATTCATGCCCTTCCAAGTTCCATCAGTCAAAAGAGGAAAAAAAATTCTCAAACTTTCTGCAAAGTTGCAATTCCCCTCGCCACGATCAGTAGTCCAAACCTGAACCAAATCCTCAAAACAAACCATGCCATTGTCACATTCAACATCCTCTTTTCCATAATTATATACCCCAGCTGACATCGTAACATAACTAACCACATTCTCTACCAATTTGTAAGCTTCCATTTTCTCACATTGATCACTCTTACTAGTATCACATACAATGTTGTACAGCTCATATACAATGGGAGCAAGCAATGCGATCTTTTTTGATGCACTGCTCAAATTAGAACACGAAATAAGTAAGTTCAGCAAATCTTTGGCTATCACAACTCTAGGGAAAGGATTTTTTTGTGAGCTCGATTTTGCAGAATGAAATGTAACTGCAGAGTAAAACCAAGTGATTTCAACAGGTGGATCAAGCATTGTTTGGATTAATCGGAAGAAAATCGACTCAAAAGGTGAGAAATCTGAGCTGCCTCTGTGGTATGAGGTTAAAAAGTGCTTAATGGATTCTTTCAACATGGATTCTTGATTTTGAAAACGGGGATCCATACTGGAGGAAAATGGCAGCGGAGTGTGTGGATCAAACTCGAATTGAGAATTCCAAAGGGAATTTCAGTGTGGGAATTGGGGGTGGGGGGGATTAGGCTCTGCAAGTAAGATATAAAACCCTGTGAGGAAGGGGACGAGAAGTAGGTTTTGGGATGAAGACAGCAAACAGTACTAGCTACTAGCTAAAAATTGGTCAACCCTAAGAATATGAATATCAGCCTCATTTGAAATCTCGAATACCTGTTGATTGTTAATACAATGTCAGAATGCAAGAATGTCTAAAAGATAGGTCCACTTTATTCAAAGAATTGTATCTTCGCCTGGTTCCCATTTTCACATAATAATCGCAATTAATACATCATACAACAAAGTATAGGATGCTAAACAAAATTTAGGACATGTAACTTCACCTTGTCTGGTACTACAAAACTCCATGCAAATGTTTCCGTGAGGTCCCACTCCTAAGAAGATCAAATAAGTTGATTGAGTAAACAATTCAAAATACAAGCCCACCAAAAAGCTAAAATATCAGTATGCATGTCCTGAGCATCTGAAAAATCAGCACATTCCCAGTTAATGAACCTGGATTTAGCAGAATAAAATAATTCAGTCGATGAACAGGAAATGGTTGCAACACAATTTGACAAAAATAAATGGATCAACAATATAATTCACCAAAACTATGTCAGCACATTTATAAAGGGAAAAGGGGGCAACCATAATTAAATTATGGAAAATTAAATGAAATCCCCATCAGTTATTAGAACTCAACAATCATCTTTGCAGGAACAATTGAAATGCTCTTGATTTTAACAACTAATGTATATCAATCCCAGATTATATCAGTATTAATGGAAAACATAAATATCACCATCATTACCTAAATTTGAAAACCTAGTTTACCAGTCCACAAAACATAAATAAATATGCCACCAAGAAACTTTTCAATATGTAAAGGCTTTGGTTAAGAAAGAATAAGAGCATCAGCTCAGCAGATTACAGTAAACAACTAAAATTTTGTTAATCCTATGAACTCGGTACAAAAGGACATCACACCATTGATCAATTTCTCGTTATAAACAGCATAAAAGGGCATCCACAACAGTTTAATCAGACTCATATAGGTTAATACTTACGGAATAAATGCTATCAACTCAGGATCACCACCATTGCTTTCAAATGACCCTGTAGCAGTTGAAACAAGCTCGGAATTCTGACTTTACACTTCGAGAAACAGCCTCATTCAGTGCAGATACCTTTTTTCACAGCAAATTTTCACCTATCGTAGTGTTGAAACGAACCAATTTGAATTCAATTAAGAAAAACGGGAGGGAATAGAGTTGAAAAAACCCTAATCAAATGAACCAGTGGTCGATTATAGTAAGTTTTAACGGACCAATATTTTGAATTTTGTTATGGGCCGTTTTTATGGGCCTTAGCCCGAATCCAGATTTTGTTACAAGATCGATTATTTTCAATTCAATATCTTATCCAAATACAAATTTAAATATTAATTTATTTTTATAATATACCTAAAGACTTTTTCTTTGACATATTCATTATCTCTCTTTATTATTTTTTTATCCACTAATAAAATATTAAATCACTTTTAATTTAACATAAAGTTACATTCATTTTTAATCTCTATCCAAACGCAATTTAAACATAATTATTACTCATAATTACTTCAATCCACTTTTTTCAATCTTAATCCAAAACACAATTTAAACATAATTACTATTCATATTTGCTTCAATCCACTTTTTTCAATCTCAATCCAATACAGCACCATCTCTAACCAAACATCACTTTAGATTTTAAAGAAAATGTTCATAAATGTTATTCTATGAATTATATTATAATAACGGACTATTTTTAAAACATAATTACTATCAGTGGATTACCCTCAAACCTTTTTTTATCAATTTCAATTCAATTAACTTCAATCTCTAACCAAACACTAGATTTTAAAGAAAACGCTCATAAATGTCTAGTCTATGAATTCTATTATAATAAATGATTATTTTTTAAACATAATTACTATTCATGAATATCCTTTTTTTTTAATCTCAATTTAATCCACCCCAATCTCTAACCAAACAACATTTATATTTTACTCCATATTTTAAAGAAAATGTTCATAAATGTCTAGTCTATGGATTCTATTATAATAAATGGATAGTTTTCAAACATAATTACTATTCATTGATTACCTCCATCATTTTTTTTTTTCCAATTTCATTCTCACTTTGTAGTTCACCACAATCTATAACCAAACACCACCTTAGATTTTAAAGAAAATGTTCATAAATGTCTAGTCTATGGATTATATTATAATAAATGACTATTTTTTAAACATAATTATTATTCATAAATTACACTAAATCCTCTTTTTACAATCTCAATTCACAAATGTCTCTAACCAAACAACCCTTAGATTTTAAAGAAAATGTTCATAAATGTCGTCTATGGATTTTATTATAATAAATGACTATTTTTTAAACATAATTACTTTTCATTGATTACTCTAATCATTTTGTTTTTCAATCTCAATTTAATTCACCACAATTTATAACCAAACACCACCTTAAATTTTAAAGAAAATGTTCATAAATGTCTTGGCTATGGATTATGTTATAATAAATGACTATTTTTTAAATATAACTATTTTTTAATAAATGACTCATTTTTCAATCTCAATCCAATTCACCACAATCTCTAACCAAACAACATCTTAAATTTTAAATAAAATGTTCAATTCATAGTCTCTGCGAGTGTGTTTGCAAATCATAGTAATTGATTCAAAGTGATTAAAATTGATTTTTTGCAATAAAATTGAAAGTTTGTAGTGTTTTAAAATTAAGCACTTTAAATCAATTGTGTATATGTTGTAGTGTTTACCAAACAAACCATTTTTTTTTTATAAATTTACAAAAAATACCCTTATTACATTTGGATAGGTAATGTGTAAAGATGAAATATTATTTAAATTGTGAGGGTAAAATTGTAAAATTGATTATTATAATGATATAGAAGCTATTAGAAGTAGATGGAGGGGTGCTTCACCAGAATCACTTTTAAAAAATTAACTTAATCACTTTTAACAAATTAACTCCAAAAGTGATTCTATTTAAAAATAAAAATAAATGCTTTTAAGCACTTTATAGTTTTTGAATTTTTGAAAACACCCACTGCCCCTCTGGATTTTATTATAATAAATGACTTTTTTTTTTTAAAGCATAATTACTATTCATGAATTATTTCAATCATTTTTTTTCAATCTCAATCCAATTCACAACTCTCTAACCCCACAATCTCCAACAAAACAATAGATTTTAAAGAAAATGTTCATAAATGTCCGGTCTATAGATTCTATTATAATAAATGACTCTTTTATTTTAAGCAATTAAAATATTTCATTCACACCATTCAATTATTTTGTCTAATTTGTATTAGAAAATTTAGTTATTTACACAATTCAATTAAACAACGGTATCTGTATGTTGATTTGATAACTGAACCAATTTATCAAAACAAAATCGATCGAAAGACAAAACAAGCTGAACATTAATTGAACCAAAATATTCGATTTGGTTTTAGTTATAGCTAAATTACCATTTTTTTTAAAATTAATTTTTTAATGGATTGTTATTAAATTATTTTTTATAAGAAAATCTCAGTTTACATTAATACTTCTTTGTAAAATTCCAACATAAGAAACATATTATGTGACGGAGAGTATATACGAAAGTAAGATCATAAATAAAGAAAACCTCAATTGTGGAGTACCATTTTCCTCTAATTTTTAAATTATAGCAGCTGAGAAGAATAAAACACTTGAATGAAAAGTTTCAAAGTTGCAAGGAAAAAATCGTAAATAACACAAAGAGGCCCGATATATTTTTCTGTAATTTACCATTTTATTATAGGAAACCAAAATATTAAGAAGACAAGGATCAAATTATTAAAAAATAGTTTCACCACCTTCTTAGTAAAAATGTAAATTCTCACATAAGACATTCATATGACACACAATTAAATTGAAAATGAGACAATGTTCCGATTTTAACCGAAATCTGCCAAACGACGTAGAAGCTGTCTTCACTTGGTCCACCAATGAAGGAAGTCCTTTCGTCTGTTGATCTTCTTCTGCAGTTGGAGCAGTCCATAGAGAAGGGCCTCAGCAGTGGGGGGGCATCCTGGAACGTAGATGTCAACAGGGACGATCCTGTCACAACCTCGGACAACTGAATACGAGTAGTGATAGTAACCACCACCATTTGCACAGCTTCCCATAGATACGACCCACCTTGGCTCAGGCATTTGGTCGTAGACTCTGCTCAAGAACATTTGATATAAGTGACAAGAAAGTTATAGCACATAATGTACAAAACCTTTTGAAATTATTCTAGAATTAAACCAACAAGATCGGATTAATACATCGTAACTTTAAAATGCTAGCCAAATTCCACATTTCTGTTCTCTATATCACAATCACAAAGAAGATATTCTTTAATGCCCCTACTTGTAAATGTTGAGATCGATGTAGCTCTTAATAGAAACGACACGTAAGAAAAAGATTTACAATTGAAAGAAGCCATTACTTCAGGTTCCTCTGTTGATAAGGTGGGTTATGGAAGGCAATAAGTCACGGATTAGATTATTCTATTCAAGGAATCTCAACTTCCATTGTACGGTATATGGGACTTGTTATACCACAAGTTGATAATCAAAACGGTGGTCAAGATAACCTACTCCTGCAGCTACAATGAAACTCTTACTTGCAAGAATGACACCAATGTGGGAACACTCACTTCTCGAATTAATTCAAGAACATATTTGAAGAAATTCAAACCCCTGAATCCTGACCAATCCTGCAGTTCTTAGGTATACTTTTTTTAAGAGGTACGATGTGCCACACCTAGATAACATAAGAATTGCTCGTGATTCGTTGTGGACTGGGCTCCTAATTAATTCTGGCTGAGTACATCTAAAAAGTCATGTATGTTGAACTTTGACAACTCCAACAACACACACAAAAAAAAAAAAAACTGCAACTGCGATTATACCAACCAGTGATAGAATACAATAGCAGTATGTGTTAAATCAATTTATGATCGGCTAATAAATTCACTAGCCCTGTGTTTCATTCTTTGGAGCAGCATTCAGATTGATAGAATTATGTCTCATCTAAAAGCCCGAACTTGTAGAGAGGTGGAGAATTAATTCTTGTATATTCCCCTTACTCGTAGGCCGGATTAACACCTCTTACCCTTTTTGGGAAGGAGACCCATCGAGTGGACAATTTAAATGGGTGGAGTGCTTTCACCAGGAATCGAACTCAGGTCGTTTGCCTGGTTTGCTCTGATTCCATGAAAGAATTCCGTCTCATCGAGAGGTGGGGAATTAATTCTTGTATATTAATTCCTAACACACAGATATTCCAAATAATTGCATCACAGAGGAATAGAGTACACACAGCACACTATCTTGAGAGTTTGTGAAAATATGTTTTTCCTTGCATCTAATTCAATATTGGCCTAGCAAATTGACTAAATTATTAGCTATGGTTTAAGGTATAAGATGCCCTAAGTTTAGGCTGAGGAGTTCTACACTTCTCACTTCTGGACACTAGAGAATAATATCAATCAAATAATGCACAAGCAATTGGAAAAAAAAGAGAGAAACCCGCCCACAAAATTCACACGCAGGGAAAACAATAGCGGAATTCAACAATTACACATCCTAGGTCAACAAATTACACACCCAAATCCTAGTACAAAATTAACAAAACTGGACATTCAAATAGAGAAATCTCACTTGCGAAGAGCAGGAGCCATCTTATTGGTGAGAGTTCCAGCAACAATCATGCAATCCGACTGCCTAGGGCTAGGCCTGAAGATGATCCCAAATCGATCCAAATCATAGCGCGCGGCGCCTGTGTGCATCATCTCCACGGCGCAGCAAGCCAATCCGAAAGTCATCGGCCATATCGAGCCGCGACGCGCCCAATTCATGAGGTCATCGACCTTCGAGATCACGTACTCAGCCGACTTTGATATGCCGGCGGGGGAGGAGGTCGACGGAGGAAGTGCCGAAGTTACAGCAGGACTGGGTGTGGATGATGGGGCGAGAGAAGGTACGGTAGTGTGGAGAGAGGCGATGGCGGAGCGGTGTTGATAAGCCGCCGTCCGGGAGAACACGCGGCCGGCGTTTCTAGCTAGCTGCGCCATTTTTTATTTTATTTTTTCGTTTCTTTATTTGATTAATATCAAATGTGAAATAGACAGATAACTATGCTGGAGATCGAAGGCTATTTATGCTGAAGTGGTAACGTGGATCAATTTGTAATCGAATTTGAGGCGGTCAGTCTATTTATGCTAAAATTGTAACATCGATCGATTCATCAAATACTTTATATATATATATATATATATATTTATTTTTTTTGGTAAAATATTATATATATATATATATATATATATATAATATATTCCACAATCCTATTAAGTTTATGAAAATCCATATAAATCAATCAAATAAATCAGTAAAACTCTGCATAAACTCTATAAATTTTATAAATCCACGTACTTTTTAAAGTCTAAAACAATCCAATAGAATCTCAATTATTGAATACACCCTCCTATTTATTCTCCTATCTCACTCTAACTTTTTCATATTTTTTTCACGTTACATGAAAAGATTTGGACCTAATTTATAAATACCTAAATTTGACCTATTATTTATGATAGACTTCTTTTTTATATCACTTGTCTTGCCTTTTAAGTAAATAGAACAAATCTACAAAACTTTAAAAGCCTATTAAAATATACGTATTCAATATGAAACACAAATCAGTATTCAAAATTGCAACAAAAAACACGAACAAAATAAATGCATTACAACAATGAGTTTAAATACAAACATTATAACGATATCTCAAATATTCCCTCCGTCCCAGTATAAGTTTCTCCTTTCTTTTGGTTGTTTTGATTAAGAAATATGATTAACTTTTGGTTGTTTTGATTAAGAAATATGATTAAATAATAGATGTAGTACAATTGATGTGATGGTGAGAGAGAAAATAATAGATGAGTGTGAGATGAAGTATGATAAAATAATAGATAAAGTGTAAGTGATGTGATTGGGAGAGAGAAAATCATATGCCAAAAATGGAAAAATATGAAATGGAAAACTTATTGTGGGACATCCATAAAAGGAAAGTGGGAAACTTATAGGGGGACGGAGGGAGTACTAAAATAAATTTAACTTGCTTTAATATTAATGTTAGTACTATATTTTAAAAATTATATAATATATAATTTCAAGTAAACCTTAGACTTATAAGTTCTCATATAAAGCCTAATTATAGTCTATTTAACTAAATAGACTTTTTAAAAAATCTTAGCCCGACTCGTATTTTAAATAGGCTAGACTTGACAAGGCCCTTAATAAGCTAGGTCGTAGGCCCTGTCGGGTGACCCGACCTATTTCCACTCATATTGGTCTCCTGTGCACCGTGCACCCTAGTAGGGGTGTGCATCGGTCCAAAACCGGACCGGAATCTATCTGGTCCAGACCGGACCGAAAAATTCCGGTCCGGGTTTGGACCGGTTGGATCGGAATACTGGGAGCCCTATCGGCCGTTTTTTTATAATTTTCGATTTTTTATAATTTTTTTCGTTTTTTTCTTTTTTATTTTGGGCCTTTTTTTTTTTTTCCCGTTAATGTTTGAATTTTTTTATAGGTAATTACTGGGTCTTAGGGTTTTTGGGTTTTTTTTACATATATTTAGTTTTAGTTAAGGATGAAAATATCGATATCGCAACCTTAATTTTATGGATATATCGCTGGATATATCGATATCGCAAAAAAATTGAAAAAATGATGGAAATCTTATTAAAATCTTGAAAATTTAATATGAAATTTTAGGGATTATTATAATATACTATTATGCACGTATTCCATTAAATAATCAATAGAATTATATGTTTAAAACAAACATATAGATAAAAACTCATATAAATACTGACTGACGAAAATTAATTGATAATATAGTACAATACAAAATGATTAAATATATAAAATAAAATACAGTTAATATCAAAATGATGACCTATGAGGTTCGAATATAGTAGGTGAAATTACATATTTGTCCAAACAACATTGATACTAACTCATCACAACATTATAGTAATTTAAGATATACAGTAGAAACTCTATAAATTAATAATCTTGAGACCACCAAAATTTATTAATTAAAAGAGTTATTAATTTATCTATAAATTAATAATTATTAATTTATAGAAACACTCTTTCAAACGTCCACTTCTAATTATTTATTGTATAGCAAATGAAGGGTCTAATTTAAAAGAATCATTCAATCTTCCACATTATTATATTTCTTGTGTTCATTGTATCACTTTATGAACATTAAAAAATATTTTCAATATAAATATACAAGATCAAAATATATGTTAACACTAGAGATGTTTATCCGGGCTGGGCTAACCGGGCCGGCCCGTTTAACCCTAAAAAATGTAGGGTTAGGGTTCATGAATCATAGGCCCGTTTAAATCCGGACTTTTTTGACCCGGACCGATTAGCCCGCGGGCTAAACCGGGCTAGCCCGCAGGTCTACAGGGCCAGTCCGCTAGCCCAAATTGTTACCATATATATATATTTTTTTTTAATATATAACATGCAAATAAATTTTGGGTTATTTGGACCATAGCCATAAGTATAATCATTAAGCAACCAATTACCATTCATTAGTCATTATTGCTATTTTTTATTAGATTATAATATTTTTTAGCTTTATTTGACTATATTAAGGATCAATGAGTTCTAAAATTGTGTTTAAATTATACTTTTATTTTCTCATTTAACGATCATCAACTAATTATATATTTTTCTATTTTATTTTCTTGTTGGACGTGTCAATTGAGACCTTTAATTTTAAAAGTAAAAAAATTATTGTAGCCCGTTAGTGGCCCGTTTAGCCTGTGGCCCGCTAGGGTTAGGTCCCAACAATTGTAGGACCGTTAAGTATGAACCGGATAAGGCCCTAACCCGTTTAGCCCGTAACCCTGTAGGGCTGGCCCTATAGGGCTAGGGCTAGCCCGATAGACATCTCTAGTTAACACAAACAAATCATACACACACCATGACTTCTCATCTTACAGGTGTGAAGTTAATAACAATGACCGACGAGATTTGAAAAACATTATGCAAGCACAACAAGGATAATTCAAGTCTCACTCAAAAGCAATTGCAAGAATGAGTTCTTAGTAACTATGGTGAAACTTTTAGGTGAAATTGATAAGGAAAATTAGAGACGAGATTTAAGGTGAAATTAATTTCAACAAAAAAAAAAAACAAAAACAATTGAGTCATTTTTTAAGAAACATTCATAAATCATTCATGCAATAGGTAGTATATATGAAATTATTAATTTATATTTTAGGGTTAATTGCAAAAAAAATCACAACCTTTAATAAATTTATCAATTACAACATATATTTTTTTTCTTTGCAATTCGATACACCAACTTTTTTAGTTTTACAATTTAATGCACCGACAAATTTTCCGATCAATTTTAAAATGATGTGACGCCGAAAATATCAAAATCACCACATTGGCGCCAACTAAGACGGTCAATTAAATAATAATTATTTTTTAATAAAAAAAAATAGTACAATTTTAAAACTAAAAAAAATACAAAATTAAACAAGTCCTTATTAATAATTATCCTAAACGCACACGCACAAGAAGACACCAATTCTATTCATTCGGAATTCGCACGCATCCGTGCACACAATGATTCCTATAATCCTTAGTCAATAGAGGAAATAAATGTGGTTAGTCAATAGAATTTGCATGCACCCTTGCAATTATACGGAGTAATTTTTTTTCTTTTATTTTGGGTATATTCTATTCATGGTGTCATTTAATTACTCTTCTAGAGTTTATCAATAAGTGTGGTTTGTGCTATTGGTGCGTGATTAGGAAAAATTAAGTTAATAGAGAAAATAAAATTGTGTGATTAGTTAATAAAATTGGGTTTCTCATGCTCTCTTCCCAAATTTCATGGAGAATAAGAGCACCGTGAATCTGAGCCCATCTTAAACAAACAAATCGGTTGAAGGATTGAGGAATTGAAGAACGCGATTAAGATTTCTGTGCAAATAATGGCTTGTTTAATTTTGTATTTTTTTAGAGTTTTAAATTTGTTTTTTTTCATTAAAAATAATAATTAATTAGTTGGCAGTCTTACTTGGCGGCAATGTGGCGATTTTGATCTTTCCGGCGCCACATCATTTTAAAATTAATCAAAAAATTTGTCGGTGCATTAAATTGTAAAATTAAAAAAGTTGGTTTATCGAATTGCAAAAAAAAAAAAGTATATGTTGTAATTGATAAATCTACTAAAAGTCGTGATTTTTTTTGCAATTAACCCTATATTTTATTTGGGGTCTATAGAAATTACAAAAAATGTATTATCTTATAATTTTAGCGAGTTTATTAATTTAGCACGCTATCCCCGAATCGGGACCGGCCAAAAATATTATCTTAGAGAGTTTATTAATTTATCGAGTATTAATTTAAAGAGTTTCTACTGTAATTATGCACATATGATTCATATGTTTAAAAAAAATATTAAATATATGAGATTAATTGAGAATATATTTTCTTGCACTATTAAAAATAAAATAAAAAGTATAATTTCATACATATAAAAATAAAATTTTAAATAAGTTTGCGATTTTTTCAGATTTTGCGATATTGTGCAATATCGTGCAATATATCCGCGATATTTTCCGATTCCCGTCCAATTTTACACTACGGTTGAACGATATCGATATTTAGCGATATTTCGCGATATATCCGCGATACCCGGGAAAAAATACATTAGACCCCAATATCCATATCGCAATATCCAAATTTGCGATATATACGCGCTATTTTCATCCTTGGTTTTAGTTAGCTGGGGTTTAGACACACACAGATTTTACCTTTTCAAAATAATTTCATTTTTCAAACGAGAGGAATAATTTCATTTTTCAAACAAGAGGGGGAAGAAAAAGCAACAATGGATGAAAGATCGATGGCTGAAGCTGAAGATGATTTTGTCGATATTGGTATGCTAGAGGACAATCAAAGGATGTCTGAAGCTGAAGATGATTTTGTGGATATTGGTATACTGGAGGACAATCAAAGGATGTCTGAAGATGATTTTGTGGATATTGGTATGCTGGAGGACAACCAAAGGATGACACGTCTTTTTCTAGTAATACAAGATTCCCAAGGTACGTTTTTTATTTATTTACATTTTGTTCATAGAACCTTTCTCTGATAGGTTGTTTTGCATGATGTAGAAAATCCTGTACATGTACAAGCCAACTTTGAAAAATTGTCTTCTATGAGTGGATTCATATGGATGATGTAGAAAATCATGTACATGTCAAGTCTATGAAAATCCATATAAATCAATAAAATAAATCAGTCAAACTCTGCATAAACTCTATAGATTTTATAAATCCACGTACTTTTTAAAGTCTAAAACAATCAAATAGAATCTCAATTGAATACACCCTCCTATTTATTCTCCTATCTCACTCTAACTTTTTCATATTTTTTTCACTTACATGAAAAGGTTTGGACCTAATTTATAAATACCTAAATTTGACCTATTATTTATGATAGACTTCTTTTTTATATCACTTGTCTTGCCTTTTAAGTAAATAGAACAAATCTACAAAACTTTAAAAGCCTATTAAAATATACGTATTCAATATGAAACGCAAATCAGTATTCAAAATTGCAACAAAAAACACGAACAAAATAAATGCATTACAACAATGAGTTTAAATACAAACATTATAACGATATCTCAAATACTAAAATAAATTTAACTTACTTTAATATTAATGTTAGTACTATATTTTAAAAATTATATAATATATAATTTTAAGTAAACCTTAGACTTATAAGGTTTCATATAAAGCCTAGTTATAGTCTATTTAACTAAATAGGCTTTTTAAAAAACCTTAGCCCGACTCGTATTTTAAATAGGCTAGACTTGACAAGGCCCTTAATAAGCTAGGTCGTAGGCCCTGTCGGGTGACCCGACCTATTTCCACTCATATTGGTCTCTTGTGCATAGTGTGCACCGTGCACCCTAGTAGGGGTGTGCATCGGTCCAAAATCGGACCGGACCGGGACCGGTTTGGATTGGGACCGGAATCTTACCAAAAGGTCGGACCGGAGACCGGACCGGAATCTATCTGGTCCAGACCGGACCGGACCGAAAAATTCCAGTCCGGGTTTGGACCGGTTGGACCGGAATTGTTTTTTTTTTTTTATTATTATTTTTTTAATTTATGGAAGCAAGAACAAGATTGATGAATTTGTGTATGAAAATTAAAGTGTTTGCTCTTTATTACGTCAATGTGAATTTTATTTACATTGTTATTAATGATCTTTTGACCCTAAAAATAAATTAAATATGTTTGTTAAATTATATATTTGTAAAAAATGTAATAAGATCTCAACACATTTTCACCAATTACTTGGTTTTGAAAAATAATTGAGAGTGCATTAGTAAAAAAATATTAAAAAAAAAAAAAATCCGGGCCAAACCGGTCTGGACCGAAAAATTTCGTTCTTGGACCGGACGAAATCTAACCGGTCGGTCCGGTTCCGGACCGGTTCCGGTCCGGTTTATTTTTGAACACCCCTACACCCTAGTGCACAAATCAATCATTTATGTATTAAAAAAGGCAAAAATATAAAACCAAGTAATCAATGTCTAAGCAGTTATAGGCACTTTTTATAACTATGAGGTCACAAGTTCAATTCTTGTGACCTTTTCTATTTTTTTAGGTGGTGTTTGGTTTGTGATTGATTTAGATTGGATTTGGATTGAGGTGGATTGGATTGGGATTTGGGTAATTCATGAATTGTAATTGTGTGTGTAAGTTGTGTTTGGTTAAGGATTGAGAAGTATGGGTAGATGTATTTTTATGTCACATCAAAGTATGAGAGAGAAGAAAGTAGGAGAGAGAATGAGTGGTTGAAAAAAGTGATTTGATTATATAAAAATATATGTATTACAGGGGTGGATTGGTATTTGGATTGAGAGAGATTGGATTGGGATTGGGCCAATCCAAATCCGGATTGGCCAATCCCAAACCAAACACCGCCTTAATGAACTCCTTCAAAAAAGTGTGTGTTAGTGTCTACTAACACTACCCATAATACAAATACGTTGAAATCTCTGATAGGTTTTAAGGCAGGAGTCGACATAGGCGGTCCATGATCGATTCGATTTTCGACTTCTAGACATTCTGACAGAAAAATTGGCATAGACATCCTAGCTAATTCTTTTTTATTATTTGCGTAGGTGTCTGATTTGGTTGATCGTGCTCACATATCAAAATAGAAACGAGGCTTTGAGTAGTACACATGGTTATGCCATGTAGTAAAAAAAAATTGTGTCAAATTTCATCGTTTTAGAGGTAGAACTATATATATAAAAAGTAAAAAAGAAAATCGCCCGATAACTAGTTTTGGAGTCTTGTAGACTTGTTTTTAGGGCATGTCTATTCTGTCGAAATATGATAGATGTATATTCTTATTCAGTTTATCTCGTGTTTGGTTCACACGACACTAACTCGTGATGGATCTCCGACAGGGTAACAAAACTCTTATTGTCTTGTGAATGGGAGATAATTGGTCACAAAATGAGAGGGTTGTCCTAATATGATAGAAAAATGTAACTCAATTTGTCTATGCGTATTGTGTTTATTTTTTTTTACTTTAAGTAACATTTTTTTAAAAAATGAATAAAGTAATAAAATAGAGAGAATATAAAGTAAGTGTAGTCGAGGGAGTATTAATTTTCTAGAAATAAGATAATCACACCCATTTTTTCGAATTTATCAAGCTTTCACCCAACACAAACTTAAATTACAACTAATATTTGTGCGCCTTGATCGAACATCATTCACGCCGTTCGACCTTCTTGATTGAATGTCAATATCGCATCACTGATCATTCACATCATTTAAGTATTTAGGGTGAATGTAATTCATATCGTTCAATCCACTAGACAATAATCTTTTCCTATAATTCATTTTGTTAGGGTAAAACATAACTTATAATTATTATTTTTAACTATTTTATGATAGGTTAGGTGGCTTGACGCATCTTTGGGTTTATGTGTATGAATTAATTTTATACAATTTTTTTTTTTTGGATATGAGTGTATTAAGAAATTGAACATTAAAAGGAAGATAGGGTCTTCCAAATTCAACCATGATTAAATAACATTTCAAAAAATAATAATCATATTTTTAGTTACACTCTTAAATACTCCAAGTTCATAAGAAGGCTGTATTTAATACACATTTCCACACACACAAAAAAAAAAAAAAAAAAAAAACGAGTTTGTGGTACTAAATCGGAAAACAGGGTCCAAACTATCCAAATTGAACCTACTACAGTGGGCCTTTTAAAGGCTTCACGCAGACAAATTCTACTACTATGGGCCTTTAAATTTACCCAATATTAAAAAAAAAAAAAATTGCCCTAATTTTTTAAACAAAATTCAAATAAATAAATTGATATAATTATTCAACACATAATAAATTTAAGCTTTAACATGTAAATTTGAAAGATACTTTATAATACAAACTAATACATAATTCATTAAATCAAATCAACAACAATAAAATTATATCATTGACGTAGAGATAAACTTTACAAATAAAACCACTTTTCCTAAAAAAAAAAAAATTATCACATCACTATATCACTTTAGGGCATGTTTTATAACTTAGAACCTAGATTAAACAATTTTATAATACTAAAACAAAAAAGTTTCTTTAAAAAATAACTTTTACAATATTTACAATTTTACAGAAAATGTCATTGTTTTTAAGCTCACACACAATTCAACTCATTCATTTACTTTATAAATAAAAATTTATGCAATTATTCTTCAAAACTCAACTTATTAATATGTGTACCTATATATTTTTTTAGAAGGAGGAAGTATAATATTTCCAAACTCAAGGGGAACTAATGCGAATAAAATAAATATACGGGGCGAAAGTGTAAAACTGAAAGAAATTTTCTGCCCACTAATTTTATTCTATTTACAAGTAGACCCCCGCCCCGGAAAAAATCTGCAGTGGGGTCATCCGCGAGTATCCGATATAAATTCCCAATGACGCCACTTCACTCTTTAATCCTTTCTTCCCAATCTAGGGTTTTGCAGCCCTTCTCTCTCACTCAAGAAACTGCACAAATACTTTCTCGTTCTTCTTCTCTAATGGCTGACGAGTCTGTTTACGCTGCCGGAGGCGAGTCTAACAAGCGCAAGTACGAGGATTCGCCGCCACCTGTGGGACGTAGAACGACAGGATTCTCATCGCCTCCCGATTCCGCCGCTCCTCCGCCGGTGTACAATAACGTGCCGCCGCCAATGAGCGAGATCGAGCTGGCTAAACAGAAGGCGCAGGAGATCGCTGCGAGACTTTTGAATACCTCTGACCCTGCGAAAAGAGCCAGAGTTGAGAACGGCGCTGGTGCTGGCGGTGGATTTGACTCTATTGATTCAGGTTAGGGTTTCTCTTGGAATATAGATTCTTGATGTTTCTTTTTAGGAATTTGGTGAGCTTATAACATCTAATTTAATTAGACATTTTAGTTCCTGAAAATTGAAATTTATCTCATAAACTCATGCGCTGTGTTCTTGTATCTGAATTGAAAGCTATATTGTTCTGCTCTTTCTTGTGTGGTTCTGACTTAGTAGGCTTTCTTGGGGATTCTTTTTTATGTTCTGATGAAGAGAATAAGAAATAACGAATTTGTTTATCTTTCTTGCAGGAGTAGGTCAGAAGCATTTAGGTCTGGGTGCTGGTGCTCCACCACAAAGTGCATCATATGGTTATCCAGGTCCAAGCAAGAAAATTGATATACCAAATGGAAGGGTTGGAGTAATAATTGGCAAAGGTGGGGAGACTATCAAGTATCTTCAACTCCAGTCAGGAGCTAAGATTCAGGTCACAAGGGATATGGATGCAGATCCTAACTCTGCTACTAGGGCAGTTGAGCTCATGGGGACACCAGAACAAGTATCCAAGGCAGAGCAGCTGATCAATGATGTTCTGTCTGAGGTGCTTTGCATAACTGCAATATTATATATACCCTTTTTTCCTGTGTTGATGACCACACTTTTTTTGTACCATAAAAATGCTTGTGACTGACATGCCAATGTTGTCATTTGTGCTTGTCAGCTCTTTGGTTGTGAAAGTTTTTAATAGTTATACATTAAAATACCTCTCCCCATTTTTTAGTTTGAGTAATTCTCTGTACTAACACCATGCAGTCAATGGGACAGGCTGAAGCTGGTGGCTCTGGCATAGTTTCTCGACGAGTGACTGGGCAACCATCCGGAGCTGAGCAATTTGTGATGAAGATCCCCAATAATAAGGTATATTAGATAACATCTATTGGTGCGATGATTATTTATTACACAGTTTTTGTAACAGCAAGTGGCATTTCCAGGTGGGGCTTGTTATTGGTAAAGGTGGTGAAACAATAAAAAATATGCAAGGACGGACTGGTGCTCGAATTCAGGTATGACTGTTTGTTTTCGTAATATCGCAGTAAACAAATTTTCTAATACACTGCATTCATTATGGAGCATCTTACAAGTCTTTGTCACAAATACTACAGGTTATACCTCTGCACTTGCCACCTGGTGATACATCAAGGGAGAGGACAGTACAAATAGATGGAACTAGTGAGCAGATTGAAGCTGCAAAATTGTTGGTTGATGAAGTCATCAGTGAGGTTTGTTTGATGGTTACTGTTTGTTTGTTCTCTTGCGACCTGTTGAAGAGCCTTGCTTGTACATTTTCACCCATAACTGTTGCTTCAAAATGCTATTACTAAGTCTTGATTGTGTATTGCATGCTATTCAACTATTTAGCGTCGGATATGATTCTGTTACATGATTTCATTTAGTTTTTGTTTACTCTGGATATTGTTGCATTCTTCTCAGAATAATGATCTGACTTTGTTATTCTAGATCTATAGCATATCCTTAAGAGTAATTATTTTTAGGAATTGTCATTTTCTTTGATATAGTGTACTCCTAATATCTGTATTATTAACTTACTTTTAATTAAGGTATTAACTTACTTAGCCCCTAGAGATATTTTCCTTGCTTTTAATTAATATCTGTTTCCTGTTTATATGTATTTTATAAATTAAAAAATCATTAAATTTATAATGCTGTAAACATATCATCAATGGAATTCTCTCCACCCTCAAATACTATAGCTGGGCATATATCCTTCTACATATTTTGCAATATATTGCAATTTTGTTTGTCTGCCATCCCTTTTTTGCCATTTTTGGATATAGAGACTTGCAGATTTGTTTGCCCCAGTCAAAATGAATCCTGGATGGCGGAGTCCAGCCTCTGCTGCTCTTCTTTCCGTATGAGGGAGACCACCTTGATATCTGGTTTGGACATACTCTTAATTTGTGGTTGCAGTTTGGGGCCTTAGTTCATGATATTATTCCACTGTAGTACATAAATTATACATACTTCTTCCTCCAAGATTTTGGTTACTTCCCTGTTTATTTGTCAATAGTTAGATTACTACTAACTCATCAGCTTGGTTGGCGGGTGGTTGCAAGGGATTGGAATTAGTATTTTTAAGACATTTCATTTATCCTTCTTTTAATTTGTTGGATTACTGGATATTTGGATATATGGTTTTTTTGAGGCAGGTTTTGCACAATTTCTCTTCATTGAGGTAAACTAAGCAGCATATGAAGTTTTTTATAGTGTTGGGAATATATCTGAAATTATATTTTGAAACTTAGTTAGATGGTTAAGTGATTAAATATTGTGGATTCTAAGCCTCTTATATGGATATGCTGGCTTAAATTGCATATGATAACTGATGCTCTTAATGGGGACTGTTGTAGGGGTTAGAGAATGTTGGGCAATTGGCGACACCAACATGTGCTCATTTCATGTTGGTGTTTCCTCAGCATTGTTCTAGTATCATTTTACCCTCATTCTATATTAAACTTCCAACTTATGGTTGGGAGGATCTGCTCTGGACAGAAGACTCTGCAGTTTGGTCAGCACGAGTGGAAGCATCATATTAATGTTTTCATTTTCTATGTAAATCATATTTGGTTATTTAGTTCCAACTGCTGTTAGGACGCTGAAGTGACTAGTTATTTAGATAAATGATACTCTTGGGGTATAACTCATGGCTAAGTTTTGTTTGCTGACTTCGTATTCTGTTGTGTGTCGTTGCCTTGCAACTGTTCCCCTACTTTTCAAGGGTTAATGCCAGACTTGATGCTGAGAGATTTATTCTGGTCATAAGCTGTCATTAACTCTTTACGATTTTAGAGTTTTGAACTGTTAATTTTGTTAGTTACCTTGGTCGTTAATTTATTCTAATTCAAATCTTTGTGATATTTGCATGTTGCACAGAATGGTTAAAACCGTAAATTTCTGGTGTTGCTGTTTTGGTATTAAAACGAGTCCTATACAAGAAAAAAGGGAATATATTTTAGCTTCTGATTTGCATAATTCTATCTTGATATATTGATGCGTCTTCAAATAAATTGGTGTATTGACCTGTATACTGGATACTGCCTATGAACCATTAGTCCTGTTTATTGCTATAGTATCTTGCTATTCTTCTTTTGTACCCATTCGCTTCGAATAGGGAGAGGATGTGCTTCTGCAGGCGTTATCCAATAATACAACCCAATCAGTACGGTATGTAGGCGTCTAATCTTTGTCTTCATGCAACTGTGCTATGAATATTGCACCTAGCATATGAGGATTTATATGTTACATTGTGGGGGACCTTTTCTGTTAGTTGAAATATTTTATGAATGTCTATTTTTTTTTTTTTTGATTTGAGTATATATGTTTTGTTTTGTTATGTGTATTTTGCTTCTGCAATATCATTGCATCTGTTCTAGGTTCATTCTTGTAACAATTTTATGCAGAACCGTATGAGAAACCAATCGATGTCCGGAGGATATCCTCAGCAAGGCTACCAAGCTAGGCCTCCGACCAACTGGTCCGCGCCTGGTCCACCCGCTCAACAACCTGGTTATGGCTATGTCCAGCCCGGTGCATACCCTGGTCCACCACAATACAATCAGCAGCCTTACCCTGGCTATGCTCAACCCGCTCCCGGCAGCTGGGATCAATCAACTGCTTCTCAAAACCCACAAGCTGCTCAGGGTGGTGCCTATGACTATTACAACCAACAGGCGCCACCTCAGCAGCAACAAGCCCCCGGTGCCCCAACTGATGCTTCTGGCTATGGCTATACCCAACCTCCTGCTTACAGTCAAGGACAAGGTTACGCCCAAGATGGCTACAGTGGTTATCCTGCTCAAACTGGTTACGGCCAAACACAGCCTAATCCAGCCGCTGCAGGGTACGACCAGCAAGGTTACAACTCTACCTATGGTGCTACTCAAACACCCGACGGGCATGCATCTGCCTATGGAGCGCAAGGAGCGGACCCTAATCAAGCACCTGCTCCTGGACAGGCATACAGTGCCGCCGGTGGTCAGCCCAGCCCGAACCCGAATTACCAAGCTTCTGCCCAGTCGGGTTATGGGGCTCCTCCGCCAGCAGCGTCTTATGCAGGTTACGGGGCTCAAAAGCCCACTTATGCTCAGCCACAGCAGTCACCAAGTGCTCAAGGTGGCGGCTATCCCCAGTCTGGATATCCTCCCCCATCACAGCCTGCTGCTTATGCACAGACCGATTCAAGTGCACAGAAACCCCCGTCGTCAGGTTATCCAGCTGGGTATGGAGCTCCGCCCTACGCAGGTGCTCAACCTGGCTATGGCCAGCCTCAATATAGTAGTGCGGCTTATGGTGGTGGTTATGCCCAGCCCCCTGCATACTCTTCTGAAGCAACCCCACCTCAATCGGCCCCAGCTGCTGCCAAAGCATCGCCGCCCAGTTAATCAGCAGAATTATAGTATTTTGTAATGTGCTTGCTCATGTTCGTACAATTTTTAGAGCATGATTTTGAACTAAGATAGGTTTTCTAGGGTAAGGTGTCGCACTTTTTAACGTTTAGATGTTCTGTTTTATCTTATGCTTAAAAAAATCTCATGCATTGCGTTTATGTGTTGTATGTGATTTCTTCTTTGAAGTATTTTTGTCTTTTGAATAATTCATTATGATACTACTATTTGTTTACTGATTTATTGGTGAAGTGGATACCATCTTTTCTAGGTTCTATGACAATTTTGGACTACATTTTTCTTTGAGGTAGTTTTATATTAAAGATATTTAATTAAAGTTTTGTGTGTTACAATATATCTGATAAGATGCTATAGTATTAAAAATTGACTAATATAAAGTACTGATGTTAATTTCTTTTTATGAAATGTCTCCATTTGAACAAGTAGGGGACGTACAATTTTTTTAAATAATGAATTTCTTTTGCAATTACATAAATAATACTACTATACTAATAAAAACAAAAGCTTAGTGCAGTTTATTAACTTATAAAAGCTATAACCACAATTTTAAATCAGAAATATTTTATTCTGTTTTGTTTGACCAGTTGCATGGTTTTTTCAAGTATTTTCCTAACCACATGAAGACCTCATTCCACGTACTAGTTAGTTAAAAAAAATAAAAAAAATCTGACCCTCATCAATCATCATCATCTCCTTTGAATTCTTTCAGACCAAAAAGTTTGTTGATTGAAGAACATTATTACTCCATAGATTCGATATTAGTTATAATTTCAAATCAATTACAATGAATCTGGAAAATGTGGATATCGGAAATCTGAGAAACATGACAAATCGAGCGTTATGCACAAGTGGAAGCATGACCTTTAGACTTGCCACCATTGCTGTTTACATGCTTGGATTCTTCTTCATTGTTTTCATGTGCAATTTCCTCCACCTCCTCCTCCGCCCTCTCTCTCAGCCTCGGATTTTCTCCGAATGCATAGTCTCTCCCTCTCCAAGATCTAACATCATATATAGATATATATATATGGAACCCGATGATGGATTTCTTATCTGCATAAATTACTTGTAGCATGTACAAGTATTTTATGCAGGTGGTGCGTTTGTTATCTGGTTTCATATCAAAACTGTATATTGTATAACGATTGATTTCGTATTGCAGATAGGCCTTGCTCTGAGTAATCTACCGGTGATACGAAAACACACACACGGAGAAGGGATATCGAACACACTGCAGTATATAGTAGAAGTTGCAATGGTTCTTCACATGTTTGTTGTAGGCCTAGAAGTTGATCCAAACATATTTCTCCAATCCCATTTGCCTGAAGCCAAAGTGGCCTATACTGGAGTTCTCACAACTTTTGTCATGGCATCTTTTCTTTTACCATTCCTTGATATCCCCAAAGCTGTAGATGTCCCCTTCAATCTTTGCCTCTCTGTCATTATCTCAGGCACGGCCAGCCCGTTGCTTACGCGCCTAATAACCGACCTCAAGATTGGGAAATCGGATATAGGGAGGTTTGTGGTGTCTGCTGGTGTGCACACAGATTTGGTTTCAACTCTCCTTGTATGTGTTGGGTTTATAATATTTGACCCTTTGAATGCTTTCAAGTATCGGGCGGCGAAGAGTGTTTTAACGATGGTTTCGCTTCTGGTGATTGAGACGGCGTTGGCTGCGAAGCTGACTCCCGTGATCATGGATTGGGTGAACAGGGAGAATCCGGAGGGGAAGCCGATGAAATGCTCGCATTTGGTTCTTGCGGTGGCGTATGTGGTGATGGTGTGTAGCTTTTCGCCTATTTGCGCGGGGTATGATAAGGTGTTGAGCGCGTTTTTAGCTGGGGTGTTCATGCCGAGAGAGGGGCGAATCGCGAAGCTGATGATTAGTAAAGTGAACTACTTGTTTGCTGCTATTTTCTACCCACTTTTCTTCTTTTGGGTTGGGAATGAGGCTGAATTGAGTAAGTTTGAAGCAGGGAAAATGGTGACATGGGGTAAGTTGTTGTTTCTTTTCTTGATTGCAACTGTTGGAAAGATTGTTGGCTCTTGGCTGTCAGGGGTAATGTTGGGATTTCACTGGGAGGATTCTGTTGCTGCTGGCTTGTTGCTTAACATCAAGGGGCATTTCCATATCTACTTGGCTATAATGGCCTCAAATGTAAGCTTCTTGTTGTTAATACTGCGTGTTTGATTCCGTCCATAAATCGAATTGGGTTGGTCTGCTATGGACTCGAGTGCATGTTGTGCACCTTAGTCCATGTTGCACTTTTCAGTTTACTGACTTACACTTTTTGGTAAATGGTGTTGCACTTTTCAATTATTAAACTGTATAAGTAATATTTTTAGTCATAGTGACTTACACTTTTTAATAACATACACTTTTCTTTAGAATAGGGTGCACAACATGCACTCGAGTGCATACTAGACTTTACCAATCGAATTTGACTTGCAGATGCATCTGGTGAGTATCTCAACCAGCATTGCTCTGGTATTCGCAACGTTCCTGACGATCATCTACGCGCCACTGGTGGTGGCAAACATCATCCAACGAGCAAGGAAGCACGCCCCGACTCAAAGAATGGCCCTGCAATGGCTCGACCCCTCAAGCGAGCTTCGCATCCTGCTCTGCCTCCATGGCTCGCAGCACGTTTCATCTGCTATAAATTTGATGGCGATTGCGAGAGGCCCAGCTGATCCGGGACTTCTCGTTTACCTGACAGACATGGTTGAGCTAACGGACAAAATAGCAGCCACGTTGACTCACCCTCAAGGCGTGGACGCTGTCACTGTGACAGATCCAGGCGTCGTGCAAATGAGAGAGCACGTGACTAGTAGTGTCAACGCTTACCTCAACGACGACGCAGATGGGGTCACCGTTAGGCGAATGCTTGCTCTTTCTACCCTCAGTAACATGCATCAAGATATCTGTATCATAGCAGAAGATGTAATGGTTTCACTCATTGTTTTGCCCTTTCACAAGAAGCAAGAGCCAGGTGGCAGGCTCAATCTCGGCCACCCTGGCTATCGCCACGTCAATCGCAAGGTAAGAGATTATATTACACAGTTGCCCAGTTATTATATTCTATCAAAATGGATCACTATGTTAGTCAATCTGTCATTAACTAACGGAGAAAGAGTTTTTAGCCGTGAAATTTCTCAAAACCTAAGGTTAAAATATTTTCATGCATTTTCTAGAACTAATGAAACAATCGCAGAAGTAAGAACATGTGCAAAAATTACCAATATTTACCGTGCAACTGGTGCACAACTAATACTGTTCAATGAAAATAATTGTACAGATTCTTCGTCATGCACCATGCTCGATAGGAATCTTGGTGGATCGGGGCCTAGGGGTACCGATATTATCAAGAAAGTCGATATCCCTATATGCAGCAGTGATCTTCATAGGGGGGAAAGATGACCGAGAGGCGTTAGCCTATGCGGGGCGAGTGGCATGCCACCCGGGGGTGAAGCTAACAGTAATAAGGTTCCTTTTAGAAGCTACTGGAGACACTGTATCGTCAATAATCACGATAGCAAAATCGAACACAGTGGAGCATCAAGAAGAGATGAGACTTGACGACGAATGCTTTGCTGATTTCTACGATAGGCACGTTGCTGGAGGGCATGTAGCGTACATGGAGAAGTACCTTGTTAACTCGGGGCAAACATTTTCGACGTTGAGGTCACTCGAGGGGCAGTATGGACTTTTCATAGTGGGACGAGGCGGGAGGGTGAACTCGGTTTTGACAGTGGGAATGAATGACTGGGAGGAGTGCCCGGAACTCGGCCCCATTGGTGACATTCTTTCTGCTTCGGATTATTCAGTAACTGCTTCTGTTTTGGTGATACAGCAACACTGTTTAAAAGGTGAGTTAGATGGCCTGCAAGAAGGATTCTCAATCATGTAAACTAAGATTAGTGTAGAGACAGAAAATGTGTACAGAAGAAAACACTGTAATTTGTACTCCGTTTTCAGATCAATTTTCACACTTTTCTTTTCCAGTCTCACGTTAGTTTTCACATCCGAAATGAAAATTGATCACAACTTCTATCTTCAAAATTCTCACTATTTTCTTACATAATACACAAAATTTATCACTTTAATAAAATAAAAAGAACTTCAATGTGAAAACTCATCGGGGACGAAGGAGTACTAGTTATCAATCTACTTCAAGAAATAAAGTTTCTTTTTCTGCCCACAATTTCATCAAGACTATAATTTACCATGCACATGTAGCATAATATTAGCAAAAACTGCAGAAACTCATTTTTCACAGCACATATTTCTTAAATATAAAGCAAAAAAGCGCATGGGTCGATATCTCAATTTTTCTGGGATAAAGATCCAACGAACGTAGTCTAAAATCGTACGTATTACAACATGCGAAGTAACACTACTGAAAAAGTCGATTCATCAACTGACTTTAGGAAAAAAAAAAAAAGACCACATTTGGCTCTTCACAAGCCAGGAATGGGGAATTGGGTGGTCAGCGCCTCGACCCTTCTTTGCAGATCCAACACGCGGTCCATCAATGGAAAGTCCGGAGAAGTCACAAATTTCATAAAATCTTGGAGCTTAGAGCCCGAAACCAACTTCTTTGCATCTACAGTAATTTGCACACCCTCGTGAATGAAGTCTGCAATGGCGACGAATTCCTTTTCACTGAAGCCTCTGGTAGTCATGGCAGGGGAACCAATACGTATGCCACCTGGCACTAGCGCACTTTTGTCACCTGCATTGTGAAAAGATGTGTAAGACCCTGATCTGCCACCTCTATACCACAGACGACATAGAGAAGTTAAAATTGTAAACACTCACCAGGAACAGAGTTTTTATTGAGGGTGATAGATGCCATGTCGAGAATTTTCTCCACTCTAGCACCATCAGTACCCTAATCAAACAACACAGGTTTATTAACTCTAGCAAAGCTGATTAAGGGGCAAAATGGTACAAGGACATATAGCATGTACAAGAGATGGATAAAAGACGAGTTAAAATTATTTTTCGCCCCATAACTATCTGACAAAATACTTTTAGTCCCAATAACTTTTTCTTCAATTGCATCTCAATTTCTTTGACAATGTACAATTTACGTCCCAAATCAGCCGGACAAAGCAAAAAAAATAAAATATTGTATTTAATTGATAAATGGGCTTTGCAGTCGGAAATTCCCAATTTTCCCCAGAGCACGCAACCCATATGACCAAAAATGACTGGGTGGTTTCATTCTTTCCAGCCGATTAGGGATTTAAATTGTACTCCCTCCATCCATCAAATGTAGTCCCATTGGAGTTGGACACATGTTTTAAGAAAATGATAGATAAAGTAGATAAAGTAAGGGTATTATAGGGTATTGTGGGGTCCATTGTGAATAAAGTAATTGTTTGTGAATAAAGTTGATGACAATTTAAGTAATTAAGTGATGGTTTTCATAAAGTGTATGAGACTACATTTTGTGGACAAGAAATATAAGTCAAATGGGACTACAGGTTAATCTTGGGACTAAATATGATTTTAACTCGGAAAAAGACTAAAGATGAAGTTGAAAGTCATGTGCTCACCAAGGGACGGAGATCCACAAGAACCAAATGGTTATCACTCCCTCCAGAGACCAGAGTGAATCCCAACTCCGTTAATCGAGCAGCAAGAGCTCGACAATTAGAGACCACCTACAGGATATATAATTGGGTCAAAATAAGCACATATAAATGGACCATCATGCAACCAGGAGTGACTCCTGATACCTTGTTTTGATAAGCTTTGAACTCCGGGGATTTTGCATGCTTCAGACTAACGGCGAGCCCTCCAATCGTGTGATTATGCGGACCTCCCTGTTCACAGTAACAAGTAGATTGATAAACTGGAAAAAAAAAACGTTTATTCCCATAGATTTGATAAGTAGATAGCTGCAGACCTGTAAACCTGGAAACACAGCATTGTTAATTGCAGATTCCAGATCAACTCCCAGAACAGGTTCCTTCTTGAAAAAGATCATGCCGCCTCGAGGACCCCTGAGAGACTGCAGAAACATATACAGGTTACAGTCCCATAATTAAGGGCATACAGATGTACACAATAAAACGTAAAATAAAGACGTAGAAGCAATTCATAAAGCACACTAAATTCAGTTAAATGGCCATGAATAAATATCAACCTTGTGTGTTGTTGTTGTTACGATGTCGCAGAACTCGAAAGGATTAGCAACAACAGATGCAGAAACAAGTCCACTGATATGAGCCATGTCCATCATGAGAAAGGCTCCAACAGCATCTGCAATCTATAAGGCATATAAAGAGAAATAGTTAAGAAACTAATGAAATCAAGAAAATTAAAAGAGAATCGACATTAACAAGAAAACTTGTACCTTTCTCATGCGAGGATAGTCAAAATCTCGAGGATAAGCACTGGCACCAGCAATGATGAGTTTTGGACGAAAGAGGATAGCCGTTTTCTCAAGCATATCATAATCAACAAGACCTGTAAAAACAAGTTTCCAAATCAGAAAAATTTGCAGACAACCACTTTAGACCATGTTAACGAAAGAAGTAGCACACCTGTGGATTCATCGAGTCGATAGGGCATGGATTCAAAATAAATAGAGGTGCCTGAGACCCGTCTCTTGGGAGTCATGAACCCATGAGACAAGTGTCCGCCATGAGGTAAATCCAAGCCCTGAAGTCAATTCAAAATCTTCAGACTAGGATACTAAATCTACCCATTTTCAACTTTAACAAAATTATTTTACCCACAAGATTTTTACAATTCTAAATACTCCAAATCTTGGATGCAATTGATGGAAGTCAAAGTATTATTACCATTATGCGGTCATGAGGCTTAAGAACGGCTGTGTAAACCTCAAAATTAGCAGGAGAACCAGATAACGGCTGAACGTTTACACCCCATGTCTTTGCATCCAAATTAAAAGCGGCAAGAGCCCTCTCTTGACAAAGAGTCTCAAGTTCATCAATGTGTTCATTTCCACCATAATATCTACAGACAAAAAAAAAAAAACATAAATAAATACTAAAAAAATCAAAACTTGAAATAATTTATTCAGCAATCACTGTACACATCCGTAAGCATAACTGCTTACCTTTTACCAGGTAATCCTTCAGAATACTTATTAGTGAGGCAAGAACCAACTGCTTCCATCACAGCTCGAGATGTGAAATTCTCTGACGCAATAAGTTCCAAGCTTCTAAATTGACGATTCTTCTCTTTGTCAATAATGGAACGAACTTCGGGATCAACTTCACTCAAGCCATGGTCAGCAAAGCCACTACCAGCACCTAATCATTAAATTAAAGCAAATATAAAAAATAAATCTTTCACCAATTCACAAACAGAAAGTGATTTTCTTGCTCAATCAATCTATAGTGAGAACTATATTATAGACACATCATCACAATAGCGCACACACATCAAATCAATAAGCATGTTGCATGCTGCACTTTCAAGATATTGAGGAAAAATAATAAAAAAAAAAAGCAAGAGAACTATTACATAGTATGCCAGCATATATATAATAAAAATTCCATTTGATGCACAAGATTCTATAGATTCAAACAATCGATACCTCCGATCTCAGGGATTGGAACAGAAACGGAAGAGGGTGGCCTCCCAGTGACTAAATTCCCATCAAGTTGAGATGTTCTACAAGGTTTGACTGAACTAAACCGAACATGATTTGGGCAGCCGCTGATTCCAATCCGATTGGAAGGAAATACTGATCCCTTGATCCCAACAGACTGTTGAATAGAATTCATAGTTGCAGATCCAGCACAAGCATGCATGATGTCTCCTGCGCTCGCGAAATTCCTAATTCCAAGAACATATTTCAATGATGAGTTCAGTTTGAGAAATGGGACTCAGTTGTACATACAAAAACTTATGCATATTTTTCAAAAAAATCGTATATGCTAGCTCACAAGTTTTCAGATTACACAGTCACATGCATTCAAGTTAAATTTGAGTACACAAAAACTGAAAAATATAAATCAGAACCTTTACCCCAAAATAAGATTCATTTCAACACAGTTTATCGAAGTAACAGAAAATTAAAAAATCTACAATATTGAAATTAACAGATTGCCCAACTATAACATAAAACTCATCAAACCCATAAACTATGTCATTCGATTCAAGATAGGAAAACAAACTCCCAACTGAAAATAATAAAAAAAGTAAAAAATCGAAAAGTTGTTGTGCCCAAAACTCGGAAACGCCGTACAGAGTCACTAATGAAGAAAACTATTCATAATAACAGAGGTTGAGAAAGAGAATAAGAACAAAACGAAAACATATGAGAATAACAAAAAACTTCCATCAAACATTATTCATCACACAAATGATAAACTACAATTCCATTAGCTTCAAATAAACTTAAAATTACTATTACTAACCCAGACGAACGTAAATATTCCTTTACGTAATTCGGCTTCTCCGGTGAGAGTTCTTGAATTAACACGAAACTCCCTTTATCCGAGAATATATAAAAAGTCTGTTTTTGAGGCCCAAGTGAATGAGTGAATGAGTGAGAAGCAAAAACCTAGCTGCTATGAAAAGCGCGCGCCGCTCAGTTTCCTTTATTCTATATAATCTGATGATATTTTGTAGGGTTAATTTAAAAAAAAAAAAAAAAAAGAATCGAATTTTGATTTTTTTTTTTTTTTTTATTAAGGATCGGGCCCTCAACAAATTTACTGACAAAAACATAAATAAACAAAATTAACGATAATAACTCATGTTTTACTTTTACCTGAGGTTATTTTTTTGTAACAACTAAAAAAAATTTGGTACATATTTTATTAAAATTTAAAAATCAATTCTCGAAGTCCAATTAGTGACAAAAATAAAATTCATTTTTATAATTTATCATATTTTCCTAAATAAATTGAGGAAATCTTACGCTACGTTTGGTATTTGCTTTAATGTAGTTACTGATAATGATACCGTATATAATCATGAAAATAAAAATGAGATTTTCAGAAAAGGGAATTACTAATATATTTCATTTTAATGGTGTGGCATTTAAAACAACAGACTACGTATCCACTTGGACAACACTTGTCGATTATCACTTGTTTTCTAGTAGGTATAGCCGTATAGGGGCCATTAGATTATTTTTATAGACATACGACAATCTACCCCTTATATTGTACCTAATTTTAAAATATTGTTTTAAGAATGTGACGGTAATTAAATAGATTAATGTTAATCATCTTCACATATTTTTATTTCGAAAATTATGTTCGATTATAAATTATAAACACTTCTTAATATTTATTTTACTTGGTAAATCGTGCAAGAGTTAATAAAAGTAATGTTGGATATCTCATATACTACACGAATCGATTCCCTTGGGAAAAAAGTATGCAATTAGATTATAATTGAATTTCAAACATTAAAATCAAATTAAATTTGTGGAGCATGCAATTGAATGCCATTTTACAATTTAATCAACGGAATATTTGAATCAGTAAGATACACATACTTTAATAAGGTGCAAACAATGTCCAGGAATCAAGTCCATACAAAGTGCAAAACTCTAGCTTTTTCATCTCTCTTATGAAAAAACTAAATTAGCATTGGCAATCAGAGAGGTTGTGGTATTGAGAAATGAAAACAGAAACAGAAACATACATAACATAGGATCATCTGAACTGTTTAACTCGAAGTCCAAGAAAGTTCGTCACTCGTTATACGGCAGATAAAAACAAACAAAACGACCATTTTCGAGCTAGTATATCTCATGATCATAAGATTACATCAAGAGAAATTAAACCTTATTAAACATGCGAAAGGCCACCACCTGTCTCCGAGCGTGTTCTGAAAGAGATCCAGAATTTAAAATGTATCAGGGGTGAGTTTCAATAAATTGAAAATGATATGTAAGCGCTTATATCATTAAGACGTCGTTTACAGACATGTAAATTGTAATATCACAATAAAAACATCAAAATCGTCGTTAAGCTATTGATAATGCATATTGTCAACAGATTAATCTTGAAAAACTATGAAATGATGCAACCTTGCTCGTATTCTCAGTGTAAATGCCACACACGGAAGAGTCTCGCGGAATTATAATACAATTCTATATGTCCAATGTCAAGCAAATATATCGTAAAACTAATTTTGGCCAAGCAAATGTGAAAATGGTCTCAAGGTAAAAAAATTTGGTCAAGATCGAGAACTTACTTGTGATCTGAAGGATTTGGTGTGATTTCATAGACTATTGTTGCAATAACATCTCTCTTCAGCTGCGGGAAGTTGAAATTGATTTTATTAAATAAAAGAGAAATAAAGAATGGAATCAAAGCCTGCAACCAAATTTACCTGTGTTGCTTCTCCTTTCAACCCAATGTAATGTATCTGAGTTGTATCACCACCAAAATTATCCGGGAAATGCAGTGTAATGTTTCCAACACTCTGAAATTTCGAATACCTGTTGATTGTTAATACAATGTCAGAATTCATAGGCTTGCCTTATTCAAAGAAATATATATTCACTTGGTTCCCTTTTCCATGGAGAAATCACAATTAATTTCATAACACAACACTGAAGAGGATGAAATAAGTTGATTAAGTAAAAAATTTAGGGCGTGTAACTTCACCTTGTCTGGTACTCCAAAACTCCTTGTAAATTTTCCGCTAGGTCCCACTCCTGAGATGAAATAAGTTGATTAAGTAAAAAACTAAAATTATAATCCCACCTAAAAGCTCAAATATCAGCATACCTGCACCGGTTGCATGCTCTGAGCATCTGAAAAATCAATACCTTCCCGATTGATGAATCTGGATTTAGCAGAATTTAATAATTCCGTCAACAAACAAGAAATGGTTGCAAGATGGTTTAACAAAAATAAATTGACACTGAATCCAGGATGTATACTTGGAAGAGTGGGAGTAACTGAAAACTTGATTTAAGTATAACTAAGAGAAGAGATTAATACTTACATAGTAATATAATTATACACATAGAACAAAAATAATTGGGTGGTTCTATGTCGGCAAATTAGAGAATGGTAAATTAAAATGAAATTATGAAAGCCACATCAATTATTAAAACTCACACCCTCATCTTTGCAGGACTCGTTCCGTCAGCACCGCCAACAATTGAAATGCTCTTGATCTTAACATCTGAGGTAAATCTATACAAACATTCACCAAATTATTAGAAGGTAGAAATTTCAATTAAAATGTGTGGTCAAAGACAGATTACATCAGTATGCATAGAAAACATAATTATAGCCATCGTTATTTCCTTAATTACCTTTGAAAACTGCAAACACATATTACCAGTTCAATTTTTCAGAGTATAACATAATAAGTAGTTTTTGCTTCTGCATTCAGGTATATGAGATACAACAAACTTTGCAATCAGTAAAGTCTTTAGTTATGCACTTCAAAGTGCTTCTGTGTCAGACGCATTGATCAATTTCCTTATAAACAGACTAATATAGCTTAATACTTACGGAATAAATACTATCAACTCAGGATCACCATCATTGCTTTCCAAATGACCCTGTAGCAGTTGAAACAAACGTTTTAAGTACTGGATTACTATTAAGATACATCCACAATCAAATTGAAGAATCATAACATATAATTTTCCCTGCACAGATATGTGACTCTATACTTATACTGTATCATGATAAGAAAGACAGCAAATCATAGGAACTAAATACTTGTTAAACCTATGAATATGCATATCATCTCAAGGAATGGTGGAATACCTCTGAAGAGTTAAGACGTTGCTCCCAAGCTCTGAACACTGACTTCGCACTTCCAGAAACTGCCTCATTCAGTGCAGATACCTTTTGTCACAACAAAAACTTTAGCTATCGTACGCTTGAAACGCAAATTTAATTCAATTAATAAAAAACGGGTGAAATAGAGTTGAGAAAAAGCCCTAACTGTAGATTCTAGACTAATCACCGAACAAAAAATCCATAGCAACTTTACGAAGATTTTTGCACAAACCATTAAATTCTTCAGCGAAAACAATTGAGTTTTCCATAGAGAAACAAACAAAGAGTACACAACAGAAATATAGCGCGAATATTATATGATTATAACTTAGGATTTGCGTGTAAAAACTAATGTAAAGGTATGATGAGAGAAAGGGAGAAACCCTTGAGAGGTCTATGCTCTTGTAGAGAGACCAATCGGAGGAGCACTCGTGATCTTCGCAGCTGTGATCGTGCAAGCACGCCATTTTTGTCTCTGTGATACTGTGAATCAAGAGATTTCTTATGAATGGGAAAGTTCGAGTTTCTACAAAAAAAATCTTCAGAATTAGTGTGATAAAACGAAAACGTGCAAAACTTTATTAAAATAAATGGAACTTAGAAACATGGGCCGTTACAGATTGGGCCCTTGCAGTTTTGGTAAATATCATTGGGCCTGCAGCTAAAAGTCCAAAAAGCTATATTTTCTTCACCTGTCCATCTATAAATTTTTCAATTTATCATTTTGATATTTTGATATATACGTCAATGAAGTTTCACAGACAAATACCTTCTAAATTAATATCTCTATACTTCACTCTTATTTATCACTCAATTATACTTTAATATTTTATTTTTTATCTCTTCCAATAACATCAATTGTACTATATATATCTTGATATTTAATAATTTGTTTTAACTTATATGTTCAAAAGTAACAAAAAGCTTATAGATGCAGGGACGGAGGGAGAGAGGGCCCAGGGGGGTCACTGGGCCCCCCACCCATTTTACAATTTTTTTTTAATAATTTTTTTAAAAATATTAAATAATAAAAAATAAAAGAAAAATAATTATAATTAATCATATTTAATAGTTATATAATAATTTTTAAGTGTATTAGTAAAATATTAGTAGTGCAATTATTACTTTTTCTGTCTTATAAGTACTTGTTTTGTGTATAATTAAATAACTTTTTTTTTTAAAAAATTATCTTTCATTATCATGAAAGATTGAGGGAAAAAAATGAATGAAAGTATAAGAGAGTGGAATAACTTGCTTTAATAATACAGAAAGAAAGATGAAAAAGTATTAAAATAAAAATTATAGGAATTTACATATGAATAATTTAGGGAGAAACATGTAAAAATAGCTAAAAATGATAATTTTTTGAAACAAGAATTAAGACTAATAGCGCCAATCAATATGAAACGAGTGAAGTATATAACAATTTAAAACATAAAAATTAAAAGATGCTCGTGTATAGACTGTATAAATATTATTTTGTAGGTAATGAGTGGAATGAATGAAACTTTTATTGAAATATATTAAAACTTAACTTGATTAATTAGTAATATATTATATGTTTCAAAAAAATTTATAGATATTAAAAGCGAAATTTATTATTCATAATTGGGCCCCCCATCGATTAGTTTCTGGCACCGTCACTGTACAGATGGACGGAGAGAATATACATTTTAAGAAATTCGTTGACTTTATTTTATGGAAAGCACAAAATGTTATGATTTGAAATAACAACAAATATTAGGCTGAAACGAATCGTGATGAAGGGTGTCATGAATGTAAAGTTTAATAAATTGTGTTATTTTGTTATGTTTTATGTGGAAACAATAGTGACACTATTTTTTGTGATGACACGATATAATAACAATGCTATATTGTTTGTTTACATGAGATAAATAACTCACATTATGCTAATTGTAAAATGCAATTTCCACGAGATAAAACAAATTGTAGTTTTGGGCTATTAATTCAATTGAAAAGATGTATGTTTATTTTTCGGAATGTCTTTACAGACGGTGCCTTCAACTTCGAGTCTAATCTGTATGGAGTGGGATGTATCCGGATTGACCAATCAGGAGTCTGTAGCAGCGGACTTGTCATAGGATGCCCCCCGGATACGATTCTAGGGGCGGAGCTGACAAATGTAGTAGTGGGCTTGGACGCGTGCATAACCAAACATATTTCGAGGATCAAGGTCAGGACGAACTCTAATGATGTCGTTGTAGCTATTAATCGACTAGCTCACTATGGAGGAAGATGGAGGAAATCGTAATGTGGACGTATCCTTCATCTCGCGAAGTTTAAATAAGAAAGCACATAAATTAGCTATTTTTTCTTATAACTCGCCCTTTCCTCATGATTGGAATGGAGACGAGATTCTGGATTGCATCGGTGCCTAATGTCTAGGCGGCCTTTTTCCTATAAAATAAATAAATAAAAAAATCCCCCCCCCCCTTTTTTTTTGGACAAAAGGAGAAACCTAGTACAGAAAGCTCAAGAAGACTAAAAATCTAGGTTTCAATAACTCGTATCTCCAACTCTGTCATGAGAATTGGTAGTACCGAACGCTTGTTGCGCCAAAATGTGAGCTTGCTTGTTTCTTTCCCGGCTTATGTGTAAAAATTTGCACACTACAAATTTTTGTTGAAACTTTGTAATCCTTCGAGCAATAAAACTTTTCGGGCCTCTTATTATTTCGTCCTTCTCTTTTCCACATAAGGCAACTGCTTGCACTGAGTCCGATTTGATCAGAATACTATGCATTTCTTTTTCAATTGCCATAAGTTCGGATCCTAAAGGGCTTCGCTGTGGCGGGATTTTCCTCGAGAAAGAATCGACTATTGCACCCTCCTGATTATATAAGACCCCTCCCACACCGTATCTATGCTTTTCTTGGTTAAAAGCTCCATCCACCTCGGCATAGAAGGACCAGTCACCATCCACAAAATTGACCTGATCATCAACAATTCTAATATTCCTTTCACTCATAAATCTCCTCTTAACGATGTCCTGGTAAGATCTCAAATATTCCACCACTTGATTCCCAATATGTTCCTTAACCTTATATCTAGTGGCGTTTTTATTATGAACAATTTGGCATCTCTCCTTCCAAATCCCCCATGCAATCATAAATATTTTTTCAAACTCAATCAAAGCCACTGACTTTTTTAGATGCATGATAAAGTCGAATGTGATCATATACTGACCTTGTTTGATCAAATTCCAGATGTGCGTTTGTTTCCAAACATCCTTCACTCCTTTACACAAGAACATGGCATGAAGAGTGGATGGGTAATAAGCTCCGCACAATCCGCAGATAGGATGAATTGGTACATGATGTGTAGCGATGTTACCTTCCGTAGCCACAATATCCATACACATCTTCCAACCAAAGATACGAACTTTCGGAGGCAAACTAAGATTCCACAGAAATTTCCACCACGATTTTGTAGACTCTTCATTTGAATTTCCTGGACTATCAATAGTGTCCTTTGTCATATTAATGCTCTCCCAATATCCTGATTTAACTGAGTAATTACCCTTTGAATCTTGTTTCCAGTATCTTTCATCTTCATCCTCCTGCCCTCCAACCGATGTTTTTAAAATGCCATCAACTTCAAATGGCCAAAAGGCAATTTTTAAGGTATCCTCTTTCCAATATCTTTCTGCATCCAGAAAATATGAGACATTGTGTCCTGCTGCAATTCTGGATTTAATCATGCCCTTATCCAGACCTTATACCCAAGCATGCAATAACGACACCTTGTTGCCATTGCCTATAGTCCATCGAATACCACTTTGAAGTATTGGAAAACTGGAGAGGAGGGACCTCCAGACAAAAGATGGATTGCTCCTAATATGAGCATCTAGAATTTCAATGTGCTTAAAATATCTTGCTTTAAAGACCCTTGCAATCAGTGACTCTGGTTTGGTCATCAATCTTCAAACTTGTTTTGCCAAAAGAGCTTGATTGAAATGATGCATCTTCCTGAATCCCATACCCCCCTCTTCTTTTGACTTACACATTTTATCCCATCGTATCCAGTGTAAATTGTTGTGCCCCTGTTCACTCCCCCACCAGAAATTTGCTATAATTTTTTCCATATCCCCACACAATTGCATGGGGATTTAGAAGTATGACATAGCATATGTAGGAATTGCTTGAAGAACTGCCTTAATTAGAACTTCTTTACCCCCCTCCGAAATTTTTTTGTTCTTCAAATTGTCCACTTTACTCATCAGTCTATCAAGAAGATACGCAAACTGAAGCCTCTTACCTCTGAGCGAAAAAGTAGGGAGACCAAGGTAGATACTATGACCCTGAGTATGGTTAACTTGAAGCAAATTGGATACCTGCATCTTAACATTGTCGCTGGTATTTGGGCTGAACAAAACAGAAGATTTGTCGAAGTTTACTATTTGTCCTGAGGCCTTTTCATACCTCAACAATGCCTGCTTCAAGTGATCCGCGTATTCAAGTTTGGTTTTAAAGAATACAATACTATCATCTGCAAACAGAAGATGAGTGATCATGGGGGCCATGCGAGCAATCTTTATTCCCTCTATAATGCCCTGATTTGCCAAATGATTGATATGAGTAGACAGAGCTTGAGCACATAAGACGAAGAGAAAAGGGGACAAAGGATCCCTTTGTCTAAGGCCTCGAGTTGGTTTAAAACCTTCAAGAATAGAGTCATTGACTTTAAACGAATATGACACCGAAGAGATACACCTCAATATCAATCTAACAAAATTTTCAGAAAATCCAATGCTTCTCATCTGTTTATCCAAAAAAGACCATTCGATACGATCATATGCTTTGCTCATATCTAATTTGAGTGTCGCGTATCCCGTCGAGCTCCTATTACCTCTCAACCAATGCATGCATTCATAGCTAATAAGAATATTATCAAATATTTGCTTATCCTTAATAAATGCACTCTGATTTTCATCAACTATCTTGGGCATGATCGCTGCAAGACGATTAGCAATGGTTTTGGCAATAATTCTATAGAAAACATTGCTAAGACTTATGGGTCTATAATGAGCTAGACTAGAAGGGGATTTGATCTTCGGAATCAACGAGATAATCGTATTATTCCATTCCGATAAATCCCCTTGGAGATTGAGGATGATGTGCGCTGCATTAAGGACCGATTCCCCGACTATATCCCAATTTTCTTGAAAAAATCGTGCATTGAATCCGTCAGGGCCTGGTGCTTTATTTGGATTCAAATCGAAAACAGCCTTCTTAATCTCCAACTTTGAATATTCCCCCTCCAGAAACCTGTTCATGTCTTGTGAAACCTGCTCCTGATTGTTAGCCGTGAAAGTTTGAATCTCTTGAATAGAAGAGTTAGAAGTAGAGAATATATCTCCAAAGTAATAATTAAGTTCCTTTTCAATTCCGTCTTTGGAAGATACCCAATTTCCCCTTGAGTCTATGAACCCATTGATAGAATTCTTCTTCGATCTTTCAGAGGCCCGCCTATGAAAGTATGTAGTATTTCGATCTCCACTCAATATCCAATTTGTACGAGCTCTTTGATGCCAATACTCTTCCTGCTGCGTTAGAAGCGTTTCAAGATCTTTTTCCAAGACTTCAAGGTCCTTCAATTTCTCCTGGTCTAAATCCAGAGCTTCCAGTTTAGTTATCTTATCAACCATATCTTTAGCCCTTCTGTCTACTGCTCCAAAGTTCTGTGATGCTCACTTTGTAAGGTCTTTTGTACACTGATCCAGAAGCCCAATAAGAGAAGCACCCAAAGCATGCCTATTCCAAGTATTTTTAATAGTTTCTTTGCATGAGGCATCAACCATCTAAGCATTTTCAAACCGAAACTGTTTTTTTGCACATTTCTGCCAACGCACTTGATTTAATGTACAGGAAAGACTGATGACCCTATGGTCAGAACCCCACCAGTGCAGATTTTGTACCTCAAAGTTCTTAAAACAATTCTTCCATTCAATACTTGCTATAAATCTATCAAGCCTTTCTTGAATGTTATGATCTCCCTTCCTCTTATTGTTCCAGGTGAAGCAAGGACCCTTAAAGCCCAAATCCACCAATTCCAGTTTCAATAAACATTCCCTGAATTTATTAATGTTCTTCCTGGTTTTCCAATTGTTAATCCCACCCTTTTTCTCTTGAGAATTAAGAATCTCATTAAAGTCCCCTCCAATAACCCATTCTTTAGTGTTACCATGTGAATCCTTAATCTTACTCAACAATTCCAACGAAAAATGTCTCAAATTACTGTTAGGGTTTCCTTGAAAACCAGTGAAGAACCAATTCATATCATTCGATTTAATGCTCACATCAATGTGTCCAAGAGAATAAGACTGCAACATAATTTCCATTTCATCAGTTGCTAACAAAATAAGGCCGCCTTGCCTGCCCACGGCATCCACTACAATACAGTATTTGAAACAAAAAACAGAATTCCATGCCTGCACTATTCTAGTGGAAACCTTAGATTCCATGATAAACAACAATGAGGGCTTATTTATGGCAATAACTCGCCTAATTTTATGGAATGCTTGTGGGCCACTCAAACCACGAGCATTCCAGGATAAGGTTCTCATTCAGATCGGCGGAGATGGGGCTCGCCCTTCTCCACCATACTTGAGTTGGCTCCGTCGTCATCACTTTTATGCCTCTTTCTTCCATTCTCGACCTCTGTAAAGATTTCTTCATCCACAGCATGCTTATTACCGTCCTTCTCACTTACATCAATGGGGCGACCCCTTTTCTTCAACCCTTTTGCAGAACACATAACAGCCTTTCCTTTTCCTTTCTCCGGGTACATATGCCCCTTAAGCTTTCCACTATTGTCTCCATTGTCCATCCTGATCATGACTCCTTTACCAGCTCCCACTCCTTCACGGATTTGAAGGCTACGAGGTGGTCCATATAGTCTGCTGGCATTGAAAGCCTCCTCTTCATAGTTAGCAATCTGTGTATCCCTCAAAAGAGCTCTGGCGTTTTCATTATCCAAGAGCTGGATGTCCTCATCTTGCAAAGCTGAATCTGCAAAAAACCTTTCTTCATCAGAAAACCTGTTAGTATTACCTCTCCACACTACTGGTGCGAGCTCCATCCCTAAATAAGAAGTAGATCTTCTAGGAGGGTTGGAAGAAGATGCTCCAGCATTGTTATCATTGACTGTATTATCATTGCCCGGAGTTGATATGTTATTCTCTCTCTTCAAAAACTCATACAGCCTTGGGTCCAGACCACGCAACCCTTCTGCCCTCAACCACATTGGAAATCTCTTGATGTTTGATGGTTCATGACCATTCTCATAATACCTCTCAGGACATTCTTTTTCCACATGAGTGAGTAAACCACAGAAATAGCAAAACTCCCCAAGTTTCTCGTACCTGAGGGGGAGAGTGATAGTTTCCCCTCGAACAGTGATATGAGTAGTACGAAAGAGAGGCTTACTAAGATTCATCAAGACTCTGATCCTGAGGCAGCGTCCCCAAGCAGTTTCTCCATTAGGGCAGTCTAGTTCGATCACATCTCCGAACCTGTCCCCAAGTTTGTAAGCTATTTGCCTCGTCATTGAATACAGTGGCAGTCCATGGACCTGTATCCACATAGGAATCATGTTGATCACGAGATCTCTTGGTTGTTCGTCCCCCCTCACCTTTGACAGGATAAGCATTGGGCCATTCACTATCCATGGTTGACGATGGAAAGCTTTGCTCCAATCGAACTCATCTTCGAAGTCGAACAGGAAGTAGCCCTCACCAAGATGGACTGCATTGATGTTGGACTTACACCTCCAGATTTTTTTCATGGTAACCAACAACTCTTTGATACTTATCGGTTTTCTGACAGTGAATCTCCCCAAGAAGGCGAAACGAGGAAGGATCAACTCATGATCCCCCACCAAAAGGGGATTTTCTTCAGTTTCAGAAAGGGAGACTCTGCGAAAAGGACTTCTAAGATTCTCAGCCATAGTGAATTGAAAAATAAGAGGAGAAGGGAAGTAGTGATTTGTGAAGACAACTTGGATAGAAGCCCTATTTATACCAGCTTCCATCCCAAATCTAACCAATACGGCGCGGTTGCTGTGAAATAGCCCAACCCTACTCATAGTTTCCATCATATCCCTCCTAGGGTAAGTGAATCGACTCATCAGAAAAAGAGAAGAACGACTGAAATCAAATACAAGAACACGCCAAATACCTCAGCAAATTTTGGGAAGGGGGAAAACTCCGACCAATTTAATACTCGTACGCCAAAGCAATCAGAAAAAATATTAAAAAACTCAACCGTAATGATCGAAGAAAAGCGTGAAGGAGAAAGCTCGAAAACCAAAAAAACCTAGAGGAACATTCTAATCTGCCAGCCTTGGGAATCGCACCGTGTAAAAGTGAAATCGCCCATACTTAAGAAAATCACACCTTGCACTATGTGAAATCGCCCGCGTGTTCCATACTCGCCCAACTCATTTTCCAAGATACTACCTACTAAAAATAAAAAAATAAAAATCCCCCCCTTTTCCCACACTTTTAAATTCACCAATGAGTTTTTTTTTTACTCGGATACCCTTCATCTGTCTTCAAATGACAAAATCACCCCCAAAAATGTTGTGACGAAACCCAATTGGAAGCCAAAATTTGTTGATAGAGAAATAACCAGAAACCCCCAAAGATGGAAGTTACAGAGTTCCGAAGCACGAACGCACTGCGAGTAGACTCTCAATCTCCGCCAGGACAGGGCGGCGGAGGATACACACTTCCGGCGGTCCGAATTTCAAATGAAGATATACTTTTCTGCATCGATGCGGGCCCCGAAACGATGGTGGAGATGAAGGTAAACGGCCCTAATGGACGGCCTTACACCAGGTTGGAGTCAATTAAGCAGGCTGTTATGCTATTCGTCCATGCTAAACTTACCATCAACCCCGATCACCGTTTTGCCTTCTGCGCCTTTGCCAAATCGACATATTGGGTATTCATTTCTCCATTGTTTTAGTATCTTACCTGCATTTCTATGGCATAAACTGTTAAGGAATTAACAGTTTATACTGTTAATTTGGTTGGAGAGGTTTAACATTTAACTTAGGGTTTTTCACTTTTCATCAGCATGTGTGTAGGGTGATAGATTATTCATCAATATCCCTAGATAGAGTTAGTTTTTGCGTGTTATTGAGTAAATGTTCCATTATACTAGCTTTCAACTTGCATGTTTAGCTTATAAGATATTGAAAGAATATTGCACTACTTAATATACCCTGTGATTTGAGTCTTGTTTTTAAGCAATGGGTGTGTGCATAATACTATAGATGGTGGTTATTATTATGTACTGAAATAGTGAAATGTTCGTAGGCAGATGCTACGTGCACTGCCAATGGGACTATGTGAATGCTATGATTTATGCACTATTGCCGTTCCAATGAGCATGATATTACATTACTTAGCTGCATGACCCATCTTAGGTTGCAGTTCTTTATCTTTCTGTATCATGGTATGAACTTATGGACCGCTAAGAAAATTTCCTCACGTTCTTTCAACTTTTAAGTTCGTACTTTGCCAATGAGTAGCTATAGCTTGGCAGGTATATTCTTCTCCCCTAGTGGGTGTGATCCATGCATGCTAGAGAGGCTATGTGTTGCTGTTTGTTAATAAAGAGTTGAGTTTTCTCTGCACAATATAGGTGATGTTTTCAAACACAACAAACTGCTTCTAAAATCACTTATTTTCAAAGCTCCTTCTCACAGCTTTTGGAAAAAAAGTGATTTTAGAAGTTGTTAGTTGGATTTGCAAACACTCCTATACTCTGCCAGTTACTGTTTTGATTTGACTGAAATTGATTTGTGCCGCTAGATGCACTAAATCAGAGATGTGCTTTTCAATCCAGAAGCGCCTTTCTCGAACACAATATTTATGTCTCCCATTTCCCTTGTAATTTAATTAGTGATGCTACTCTTATTTGGGCACATGGGTCTAATTTTCTCCTGTTTATTTGTAAAGCTCCGAAAAGAGTTCAGTAGTGAAGTCGACTCAGCATCTGCTGCTTTACGAGGTATCATAGTGGATTCATCACCCAGTCAAGCAGATCTCACTCAGCTATTTAAAGTAGCAACTCATGAAGCGAAGAAATCTCGTGCACAAAATAGGATATTCCGATTGGTGAGCAGTCTTGAGTGACCTGAACTAGATATTCTCTTGATTTCTTTTTTTTACATTGATCAAGCTAATCCCTCACCCCCCCACCCCCCAACAAAATAAAGGCTGCCTGGAAATTATAGGAAAGTTAAATTTCTTACTTTGGGTTACTAGGTCCTGGATAATTGTGGGATCAATGTTCTCGTAAAACTCATTATGCAGAAGCGGTACGAAAATGGTTACTATTAGTTAGTAACTGCTTGTTTCTCTTTTTGATATATCTGATATATCACATAAAATTTATTATGCAGAAGGGGGAGAACAATGAATTTAATTGCTTGCCTGTCTTTTTGAGAAAAGAAAGAATAGGGTTTTACTGGAATTCCCATTCTATGTTTTTCTGACCACTGTCAAATGATCGATTTATGTTCTTATACTGCCAGTCTTTTGGTGGAAGTTGAAAATGGAACCTCCTTTTTGTTTCTTTGAGAGAGCTATCAATGATGAATTTATGTTATTACATTTTTTCGTCGAATTGTACTCAATCTTTCGTTTCATTAAAAATAACATTTCATTGAAGGATCTGTACAGAGACTAGAGAATGTTCATCTATTCTTTGAGTTTATCCCGATAGTATTCATTAATTTTTCATTCTCCCGTTTTTGGCTCCCTAATAATCTTCACCTTTATTCTGTTGTTTCAGGTCTTTATCTACTGCAGGTCATCTATGAAGCCACTATATCAGTTGCCTTCAAATCTGAAGCTCTTCACCATGGATGTTATGTACCTTCACGACAAACCTGGACCCGATAATTGTCCACAAATTGTGTACGATACCCTGGTTGAAGCCCTCGAACATGTCAGTGAGTTTGAGGGGTATATATTTGAGAGTGGTCAAGGGTTGACACGTGCCCTTTTCCGTGACATGTGCAAGCTGTTATGTCACCCTCAGCAACGCTGCTTTCAGAATGACTTCGATTTGCCCAAGCCTTTGATAAAGAAGTCTTCTGCACTCGACTCATCGCAAGGGGACGAAGGTGCTATTGTCCTCACTTAATGAGGTCAAATTTCATTAGCCAAGAAAACGAGACTTTATGTTGTGATCTCCTTTTGCTGTTGGTCAATCCGTATCTGCACTAGAATTAGAAATGCCGGTATATGTGTATGTGAATTCGTCCCTTATCTTTGCTCCTCTGTATCGTAGTGTTGTCAACTGTTATGAATACTATTCTGAAAAAAGAAATGGATTTAGTTTGCGACTTTTTCTTCTCATTTCATTCTGTGACTAAAAGAAAAGACTAATGAAAATTCAGTAAACTAAAAACACCCCACTAATAGGTTTGATCTTCTCCATCGACATCTTTGTCGTGGTTTTGGGAGCGAGAACTCCTTTCTTTAATTGGTGTACGTACATGAGCCGGATGAAAGGAAACTTTCACGTTTGATTTTGAATGTTGTTGTTCGATATATGTGTGCATTATTGGACTTGGCCGTATAATTTATTTTTAAATTTTTACATACATCCCAAATTAAAAAAATCACGAAAAATTCTTCTTCACTACGTGGTGAAACAAGAAGAAGTACAAGAATTAAAACTCTAGATTCTGTCGTAATTTTTTATTTTAAAAAAAATGAGTTATAATTGCCAAAAATTGTAGTAATTGGAGTTATGGAGTGTGTATAATAGAATTGTGGGTTTGTTTAGGCTTGTCATTCAGACACAGATTCTTGATATATTAATGGAAGAAATTAAGACTTGTTGTTGGATAAGATAAGATGCATGAATTAATTCAGTATATTCCTTCATCTTACCGTGTTCTTACTCTTAAACAACTCTATTATTCATGACTCATTATTTTCAGGTGAGATGAGTGGATAATCTGATCCATAAAATGAGATGGAATTACATCGATAATGATTCGATATTCTTCATATAATATAATTTAATTTAATCTCACCTGAAAAATAATAATACATGAGATTGTGATAAGCACTACCTTATGAATTTAGTCTAACCAAATAAAATTTAAAATGCTACAGCTACACACTTAGCTGTCCATCTTTCTGGTATTTGCAATTTAAATTTGACACATTATGATAACTACAACAATTTCATATGCTTATCAATTCTCACGAATAATAAAACTTAGCTTATCCTCTTAAATAAAATGTTCCCATCGGGTCTGTGTTGGATTTGCCCCGTTTCAGGACCCGTTTTATCATAAAATTTACGGACTCGAGATCCGCCCCGCCTGACTTTTTAATTATTTTTAATATATATAATATATTTATTTTGACATTAATAATACATGTAAGTTTATATAAATATACATATATCATAGTGTTAATATACTTATGTATGATGGGTTCGACAAAAATCACTGTCCATCCCATACCCATTCGATCGGGTTCAAACCCAATTCATGCAGTCGGACCCGAATTTGAACCGGCTCCATTATCATTCATATAAAAACTACTTAATCTATTCAAAACTAAAATTCGAAAAATATTTACTTTTCTATTTCTAGGTTGGTCTTGTTTTTATGTTGGCTATATTTGTTACTCTAAAGTTGAATAATTTAATATGTGGTGTAAGAAGATGCAAATAAGTTATCATCAAAGTCTTATAAGACAAGTATTGAATAATATTATTAAAGTCAATATTATTGCCCTTTGCAAACTATGTAAAGTCTGTATATTTGCATAATAGGTGACTTAATTTTTATTTTATTTTATTTTATGGTTGTCATTTTCTTGTTAGTTAAGTTTATCAAATATTTAAATTGTTATCAATAAAAATGTCGACGAATTAAGCCGTAACGTTCCAAATAATTGAAAAGCTATCTACAATAATAAAAAAATAATGATATGACGATGACAAAGAGTGTGGCAATTAAATATCAAATTAAAACAGAGCTTATATAACCTGGAAAATAAAATATTTTATCAATTTATGATCTGTTTTTTCTTCCAAACCTCAAGGTCCCTCCAATGAAGTCTAACCTTAATTAGTGCATTTTTTAATGTGATTATTGAATTCAAGTTTGACAAGATCTTTACAAATTTTAGACCAATCATCATAATATTATAATTTTTATATTAGAGGAAGAAAAAGAAAAAAAATGTGATAGGTTATTTCCTAAAGTCAACTCAATCTACTTATGTAGGTGGCAAAGTTGATGTAATTGTTATCCATTTAAATTATAAGTACTTGTATGGATTACTATTTTCTTAGCTCAGGAAAAAATTATGTGTTCAGAATATTTTAAATTTGTAGTAACATATTTTTTATCTTATAGTAACAGCTAGTAATATAATATTTTTATCATATATTGGTAAGGTCAAAACATATACAAATCATAATTTAAAATATATAATATATTTTTTTTATTAAACAAATTAATTGTAAAAATATTTAAAGTTGATAATTTTATTTATAATTATTTAAAAATTTAATTTAAATTACAAATAAGTAAAAAGTGATGATTTAATTTTCAATTAAGCATTTTTTATTTAGAAACTTGTGCCTAAGTCAACTTAAAACCTATTTGTCACATATAATTCAATCCCACGTAACTACACATCGGATGCCCTTTGAATTGAATCTTGGGGTATCCTAAAATAATATTTAATTTTCTCATCTTAATAAAATAAACTCAATTATTGATCAAGATTATATTCTCAACTCTCTTAAGGCTCAATTATTCTAAATAAAAATAATAATTAAATCCATCAACCTGCATATTCCTTGGTCCCCCAACTCCTATATATTGGGATACTTTGATTCTAAAGTATATACACAACAAGAAATTATAAACTCATAAAAAGATAGAAGAAAATGGGAGTTTGTGGGTCAATTCAATCTAGAGAAATACATGATGATTCTTATGGCCAAGAAAGTGCTGTTTATTATACAGGATTTATTAACAATGAATCACAAAAAATTGGATCAACTTATTCTCATACTGGAAGCAAAGGAGTAAACCAAGATTGTGCTATTCTTTATCAGGTATGATTTAAGTTCTCGAATTGAATCTCGTTCTGTTAACTTTTAAAATTCAATATTTTTATCACATGATCGAGTACAATAGTCCTTTAGTAGTCGAGTTTAGACTGATATCAACATATCATGTTAACTTTTAAAACTGGTTACTAATTTTGGAGGATTTTTTTTTGTATTTTGTATTCAACAATTATTTATTTTTCATAATTTTGATTAGGGTTATGGAGTTGAAGATGGGGTCTTTTGTGCTGTTTTTGATGGGCATGGCAAAAATGGACATTTAGTGAGCAATATTGTCCGAAACAGTTTGCCGACTATGCTTCTTAACCACAGGAATTCCTTTGCAAATAACCTTCTATCTCCGCGATATCCGGGAAAAAATGAAAAATTAGATAGTGATCAATCTGGATCAACCAAGAATTTCCTTAAATGGAAAGATGCTTGTTTGAGTTCATTTAAGGTTATAGACAAACAAATGAAGTATATTCCTAGTTTGGACACTTCATGTAGTGGAACCACCGCTGCCGTTGTCATCAAACAGGGTGACGATCTTGTTATTGCGAATCTTGGCGACTCTCGAGTAGTTCTAGGGACGAGGACGAAGACGGAAATAGTAGCCACTCAATTAACTATTGACCTCAAACCTGGAGTGCCATGTAAGTAAATTATAGTAAATTCCTTTGTTCCAGCTAAATAGGCTGGTTTGACTTTTCATAAAGATTAAACAAATATTATATTACAGGCGAAGCAGAGAGAATAAGAAAGTGTAAAGGCAGAGTTCTTGCATTGAAAGAAGAGCCACATATACAACGAGTTTGGTTGCCCTATGAGGACTCTCCGGGGCTAGCCATGTCTCGTGCTTTTGGCGATTTTGTGCTAAAAAACAACGGTATAATTTGCACACCCGAAGTTACCTACCATCGTTTATCTCCAAACGACGAGTTTCTCGTAGTAGCAAGTGACGGGGTAAGGAAATTGCTTGTACATTTTAACATGTCTTTTCCTTTTTTAAAGAGAAAAACGCTTATAATAGTACTTTTTTTCTTTAGTTGTGGGACGTGCTAAGTAACGAACAAGTGATGTCGATAGTATCGAGTGCGAAAAGTGAGGAGGCGGCAGCAAAAGCAGTGGTGGATGCAGCTATTAGTTCATGGAAACACAAGTTTCCTAATTCAAAGAGGGATGATTGTACAGTGATTTGTCTATTCTTGCAAAAGTAATGACAAATATATGATTATAAATATAAATTTATAATGTATAATGTATTTTCCTGGGCTTCTGTACAATTTTGAAGGCTATTTGGCTTCAATAAATAATGGTATCTATATAGACTATTTTTAGAGTGATTTAAGTTTACTTTCATATGTGAAATCTCTCGACCTAATCCAATGCAATCTTTGATGTCTCAAAGGCAAAAGGCTTCTTATATCAAGTGTGATCAAACTCTTGTCGAGTTCAGCTCGGCTCGATTACATTGACAAACGAAAAAATGAGTTTAACTTAATTTGTAAATGAGTCTATCAAGTCGAGTTCATTGAAACTTAATGAAAAATCTTAAATTTTTTTAAAGTTTCAGTATCCGATTCAATAATCAACAAATTTGAGGACCAATCTCAATGTTCACTAGCACCAGTTGACGCCGGTCGCCAAAGTATTGGGACGTCCCGTGATTACTTGCACACTTTCTTTATTGGAACGTCCCAAAATTACTTGCACACTCTTAATATGAAAATACCCACAAAATTAATAACCTCACAACATCATTTTATTTTCAAATTTGACACTCATTTTTTCCATACATTTCACTTTACACATCATCAAATTACCTAAAATACCCCTCATTTATCTTACATCATCAACCACTAAATCCACTTTTTTTAAATAACGTGCCGGTCAAACTATGCAAGTAATTTCGGGACGGAGGGAGTAATGGAATTAGGATATAAAGTTCAATACTTGATTTATCATAAGAAATTGATTTTACCTCCTATATTTTATGAAGAGAATGAATATTTTTCTGAAAGGATCAGGGAAAAAAATGGGTTTGAATCTCTTGCGAAAATAATTTGAAAGATTCAAAACAAAAAATAGTTGTATTTACTAGAAACAACATAAAATGGAGGCAGCCAATTTTTTTTTTCCAAATCAAGGAAGACTTAGCTTCCATTATTGCATAAACAATGAGTGAAGGGGAGTCCAACCACATGAGCCGGCGGATCTATCCAAGTGTAAACATTATTGTGGAATTGAGAATGCCTCGCCATATGTGTGCAATCATATTTGCACTCCGTCGAACAAACGAAATCGATACATTACTAAATTGAGCCAACGATGCTCTGCAAGCTATAGTCTCTAAAGGTGAAATCGTACGAATCTGTGGAATTAATAGCATTCACCACCGTTTTTGCGTCTCCTTCCACCACTACAGAATCCATGTTTTGATGTTTTAGCCAAGAGAGAGCCTTGTATATCCCATTGCCTCTCCTATATCCACATCCACACAATCATTTTTCACCATCGAGCTTCCCATATAAGGGTATAAGAAATACCCATCTACAAACACATACAAAAACATTACAATAAATATAGATTGATCTGAAATCTGATTCAAATCCAATATAGTATATTAATTTAATATTGAATTCCATAGAATCCATACAAAAATTAAACTTAAAATATATAGACTTGTTTTGTAATATAAAATTACCCTTTGAAGGAATATTTCAGAATTAATTTGTTTAATAATTTTTCGTGTTATAAACACACAATATGTCATTTTATATTCACTCTCTATAATTATTAAATACGTATTTCGTGTAATAATTGAATTCCTATGATAATTAAACACGTCTTTTACAGGACGTTGCACACTCAGCAATTGATGTTCTTAATTACTCAACCTATATATTCATACTTCAATTAAATTTGATTAAATAAGCAACAAAATAAATAATTACACAAAATTCAATCTATTACTCCTTCCTACTCAAAATAATTGAGTTCTAGGTTTCACGTTCGAAACCCCTAAGGTGCAAACAATTTATATGGGGCCATGTCTATACAGAGCGCAAAGCTCTGACTTTAAACGGGAACCCCGCAAGTGGACGGTGGGATTGGTCCCCCGGGATTAGTCGGTCCTTGGTCCGGATACCCGAGACTTAAAAAAAAATAAAAAATTTACATTGAAAATGTAAAACATTATCTCATTTATAAATGCAAATAAAATAAAATGTCAGAATGTTGTATATTATGAATTATGAATAGGAGGAGTTTTTTTTTTACAACATCCATATATGATGATAAAACAGTTCTAAGCTCTAGATCTCCAAATCGAGATGAATTTAATCAGCGTCGTTGTCCCCTCCAAGCATGAGGAAGTAAAAAAACGAATGAAACATTTGTCCACCAAATAAATACAGACCTCCATTTCTCGATTCGAGACACTCCACACCACACTAAGGTATCAACAAATCAAGATATAATTAAAGATAAAAATATAAAGTCAAAAGATCACCAAGCACCAAGATCCTTCAAAGACATTCAAGCCCCAAGCACCAACAGGTCCCATAGAAAGAAAATAGGCCAAATATAGTGCACAAAAGTCGAAGAAACCGACGACAACATAAGATAAAAAAAACACAAACTAAAAGCCAGAAACTAAAAAACTAGGAGGATTTTTTTTTTTTATTTTAATTTATAGTCAACACCATGTTTAGTTTCCATTGGTTACAACTTAAAACCTTGTCACATACTATTCAATCCTACATTAATACACATAGGATGCCCTTTGACATGAATCTTTGGCTAATATTTAATTTTCTCATCTTTACAAAATTGTCCCCCATTTATTAAAAAAACAACTCAATTTTTGATCAAGATTGTGTGTTAAGTTTCAACTCTATGTAAGGCTGAATTATTCTAAAAAATAATTATTAAATTCACCAAACTGCATATTCCTTGGCCCCCCAACTCCTTATATATTGGGATTCTTGGAATCTGCAGTATATGCACAACAAACAAAAAATGGGAATTTGTGGGTCAATTCAATATAGAGAAGAAACAAATGAAGATTCTTTTGGCCAAGAAAGTGTTGCATATTATACAGGAATTATTACCAATGAATCACATGAAATTGGATCAGCATATTCTCTTACAGGAAGCAAAGGATTAAACCAAGATTCTGCTATTATTTACAAGGTACATATGTTTAATTTCAGGCAAATTTAGTTTTTTATTGTACGTTTGTTAAGTTGGTGTTCCACTTTTTCGAATTGAACCTCGTTCTGTTAACTTTTAAAATTCAATATTTTTTGTCATTTGATCGGTTAGTAGCCGTAGCCGGTTTTAGGCTGGTATGACATCTTCTCTTTTTATTTTATCATGTTAATTTTTAAAACTGGTTACTAATCCGTTGTAGCCAACCAATTGAAAAAAATAAACCCAATAATCCGTTGTAGCCACTTTTTCGAATTGAACCTCGTTTTTTTAATTTTCAAAATTCAATATTTTTGTCATTTTATCGGTTAGAAGTCGGTTTTAGGATGGTATGGCATCTTCTCCTTTTATTTTGTCATGTTAACTTTTAAAATTGGTTACTAATCCGTTGTAGCCAGCCAATTGAGAAAAATAAATTCAATAATCCGTTGTAGCCAATTTTTCAAATTGAACCTCGTGCTGTTAACCAATATTTTTGCCATTTGATTGGTTAGTAGCCGGTTTTAGGCTGATATGACATCTTCTCTTTTTTATTTTGTCATGTTAACTTTTAAAACTGGTTACTAATCAATTGTAGCCAGCCAATTGACAAAAAAATTGAGTTTTAAACCTAACTCAGACGAAATTCAATTCGTGAAAGTGGGGGTGATTCGAAAGCAAAAATAATATTTCCCCTTAATATCTGATTTCTTGGGGGATTTTGTGTGTGATTTTTAGGAGTTTCTATACAACAATTATTTATTTATCATCATTTTAATTAGGGTTATGGAGTTGAAGATGGAATCCTTTGTGCTGTTTTTGATGGACATGGCGAAAATGGACATATAGTGAGCAATATTGTCCGAAACAAATTGCCTAGTATGCTTCTAAGCCACAGGAATTACATGGAAAAAGACCATTCTATCCCCACTATATTAGAAAGTGATCAATTTGGACCAACCAAGAATTTCCTTAAATGGAAAAAGGCTTGTTTGAGTTCATTTAAAGAGGTAGACAAACAAATGAAGTGTATTGCTAGTTTGGACACCTCATGCAGTGGAACCACTGCTGCTGTTGTCATCAAACAGGTACAAGGACGGAACCAGAATTTTATTATTATACGAGCGTCGATTTTTTTTAAAATTTCAAAACCGTGTTTATTAGGGTGATGATCTTGTTATTGCGAATCTTGGCGACTCCCGAGTAGTTCTAGGGACGAGGACGGAGACGGGGATCATAGCTGCTCAATTAACTACTGACCTCAAGCCTGGAGTGTCATGTAAGTAAATTGTTTATATGTAACATTTTTTCAATTAAATTCTGAATTTTAAAAAATGCTATGTTTCAGCTGAAGCAGAGAGAATAAGAAAGTGTAAAGGTAGAGTGCTTGCACTGAAAGAAGAACCACATATACAACGAGTTTGGTTGCCCCATTCGGATTCTCCGGGGCTTGCCATGTCTCGTGCTTTTGGTGATTTTGTGTTGAAAAATAACGGTATAATTTGCACACCCGATGTTACCTACCATCGTCTATCTCCAAACGACATGTTTCTCGTGGCAGCATGTGATGGGGTAAGACAGTTGCTCGTACATTTTAACATTTCTTTTTTAAAGAGAGAAAGGCTTATAATAGTACTTTCTTTCTTTAGGTGTGGGATGTGCTAAGTAACGAACAAGTGATGTCGATAGTATCGAGTGCAAGTGAAGAGGCAGCGGCGGAAGCAGTGGTGGACGCAGCTGTTAGTTCATGGAAACAGAAGTTTCCTAATACAAAGAGGGATGATTGTACAGTGATTTGCCTTTTCTTGCAAAAGTAATTTATAATGTATATGTATTTTCCTGGGATTCTGTACAATCTTGATGTCTATTTGGCCTCAATAAATAACTATATCTATCGATATAGACTAGTTTTTGAGTGATTTAAGTTTAAAATCCATCTTTGTCAAATCTCTCGATCCAATAGCTCGAGCGCATGTCGAGCCTGCAGAGCAGCGAAAAATCTTCAAATTCTATACGAAAAATAAAATAGAAAGCAAGGATTGAGCAAACTGGGAATTAACTCCTTTACGAAGAAGAAAGTAACAAAACTTGTATGTTTTCATCTTCGCTCTAAATCATTCTGAAGAGAAAACGAGAAAAAAAGCAGCCTATTATTCGGGTCGAGGTAATTCATCTTTGTGATCCTCTTCACCAAGCAGATCATCATATGAAACAGGTACTCGTATACGATCATGAACAGATACACGTGTCTTTACAGCAGTCGAAGGATCAGGATCTGTTTGGATTTGATCACGAGGAATAAGCCCCAAACTATCTGATGGATTATCCTTCATCTGATTAGCAGGGGGAGAGACGCTGTTTGAAGTAGCTTCTCTCTGTTGCTTAGGTTGTTTATTACTTTGAACTTGCAACTTGAATTGCTTCTGCAAAATTCAATAAATAAAAAACAGTTAAATTTATTTTACACGAACAGCTTCTTCACCCAAATAAATGAAAAACCAAAATTGCACCTCCTAAAACACTATTCGTGTATGTAACCCATATAATTTGCATAAGGCAGTAGGCCGACAAAATTTCAATCTTCACCTACACTCGAGCATTAAATAAATACACGATTGTCTTAATTTGCAACTGCATGCATCTCCTTTGTTCACAAGTACGTATTTGTAGGATTAACGAGTGACCAATAGAATTTAAATGAAAAGGGGATGGATGGTAAACTCGGGGAAATTGTAGATTTGAATGTACGTCTCCAAGAAACAACACTCAGGTCCACTCACACAATATGGGACCAGGGAGAATTCAACTAGAAATAAAAAATAAATTAGCAAGTAACGAATAATAGTTTTCGTTTGCAGCAAAAGCTCGAGTTTGTTGCAACAACAATGGCATTTAATAACCTTGCATTCCTTCAGTATTTTGAAATAAAAACCAAAGCAATCAAAAACCTTGTATCCATTCACATCATATAGAAATCAAACATACCTCAAAATCTCTTCCTTTAGTCATGATCTCTTTGTAAGCATTTGGATCACGTACTTTGATAATATTCCACAATACGCCGCTGCCACTTCGAAAACGCTTCCCATCGGCAGTCTTCTGACCTCCACAGGCCTGAATTGCATCAACCTAGAATGTTGTTTTTCATGTTAACAATCTAGGACGTTAAGCTGGCTAAATCCGGAAAGGAAAAAAAAAACAATAGGGGAAACAACAATCTTGTCCGAGTGGATTAAGATCACAAATATCACCAAATGGAGAGTTTTATGTTTTGAAGAACTCCAAAATGTAAAATCTACACACCTGAGTCTAATCCTTACGACAAAAGTATTTGCATTACTGAAATAAGCAGAACACTCTCAAGTAACATCATGAACTCAGAAACAATACTTTGGATAATCTAATTGTTAGGTAGGTAAGTAATACATATACAAGTTTAATTGGTTTTATAAATAGTGATTGAACCCCCGTTCCACTGACTCTTGATCCAATCATTAAAAATTTCAGTTATCTATTGTACTCTGTACTCAAATGGTCACTCCAAATAACTGCAGGATTATTTTTCTTCTTATCCCACAAATCCAATGGCCACTCAAAATAACTGCTTGCGGTAGGATATCATTGATAACAGGCTGAAATTAGACAGGTTTCGATGATATTCTGCCATGGTATTACAGAAAAGGGCCATTTGAGTCTACCTATATTAATGGAATTGTGAAGTAGTGTCACGAACAAGCTATCTCAGATCAAAATTTCATGAGCAAGATAGCAAGAACTTATACTTCCAGAAGAATCTGCGATTGAAGGGTGATGATATTGAGGATCAGAATAATATGTGAATTGGAGCTTGAGCATTTTGTCAGACAGCTAACCAGAGTCTCACCTTTAATCAAGATACGTGTTGATTTAGTGATTTACAAACATAAGCATGCAAACACATACCAATGTTCATCCAAAAAGTGATGAAATCTGATGTAGTCACTTATGACCATCATCGGGGATCTGGAATGTACTTCACTGGATTAAAATGTCAAAGAATGATTAATCATGAAGAATATCGCATAACATTACACAAAATCCACAAAAGCAGTGACGGATGGGTTATGTTCCTACCTATTATTTCTCTTTTATTTTAGTTGCAAACCTTAGATAATGTAGAATTTGAGGTGCAACAAAGCCCTCAAGTTAAGTGCTCTTCTTACCACCTTTTTGTCAATAACTCAACAGTCAAACAACTCTAAATGACCAAAAATAGATAAATGAGATAACTACAGACATTAAGCAATCATCAACAAACTTCATCGGTAGTTTGTAATATCAGAAAACAATCAAATTTCAAGAGCAAGATAGCAAGAACTTATGCATAATTATGTTAATTTACCTCCTTCATGAGATCGCTTAAAGCTGCAACACCCAGACAGCCAACAGCAGTATACATAAGATAAGACTTTTTCTCTCGCAGACGCTTGCATGCATCCAAAACAAACCTGGCAAAATGTCATAAAAACAAAACACTTACTGCAATGTGAAAGCAAAGCAAGGAAAAATTAACAATTTTACAAAGCAGCAGCAAAATGTGAAACAGTAATGAATATACCAATTGAATCAATAAATGTAAGACGTATAAGATACCAAAGTGACAGACCATAGCATAGCAATCAAAATAAATTAGCAAGTGACATGTGAGTATATATATGAAAAGATTTTAGTGATAGATCATGTCTCAAAAGGTGGTCATCCCTTATAAACAGATAATTGTGGAAACGACGAAGTATGAAAAGAATATCAATATATCATATATTAACCAATACAATGATGATAAAACAAAATCAAACCTGTTGATATTGGTAACATTTGGGTCAGAATCGATGCCTCTCTTTCGCCTTGTTTTCTTTTTCTTCTTCTTATTTATCGAATTTGGCCTGTTAGATTCTTGATTTCCTTTATTATCACCAACAGCAGAACCTTCTCCTTCTTTACCCTTCGAACTCTGTTCAATTAACTCGCCTTCTTCAACATCAACATCAAGCATCTCAACATCTTGGGCATCCTCAAAGCCTTCCTCGTCAAAAAGAGTGTCTAGCAAGCTCTCTCCTCCTTCCATCTGATCAAAAACCAACAACATATTCCAGGTCAAACATTCTCCACATACAAAGAATGAAATTAAAATTACATTAAATAAAACGAACTAAAAAAACTTGAAATCATTCGAAAACATATCACAATAACAATAAAATCAGAACACATAAAATAAAAAAACAAATCAACGCGGAGTTGTTTTGCTCCTATCACGACGAAAACAACATTCATGCATTACAAGACATAAACTACAGATTCCAGTTCAAATAACACTAACCAATATGTGCAAAAATACCAAAAACATAATCGAAATTTTAATAACTCGAAAAATATTCGAAATCATATCACAATTTAACACATAAAATTAAAAAACATATATCAACGGCGCGATTTTTGCTCCTAGCACGAAGAAAACAACACACATACATTATACGACATAAACAGCAGGTTCCAGTTCAAATAACCCTAACCAATATATGCATAAAAAAACAGAAACATAATCGAAACTGTAAAGCGAGAATTTCGAATAGAAATTGCGAAGTGAAAACGATAAATGCATCATACTTTCGATTATGGGAATTTCTACAGGGTGCTGACAGTAGTGAGTTGCATACAATCAACTGCGGCAACAATCAAAAAGAAAAAAGGGATTTATAAATGGGGTTTTTATTTTTAAATATTATGTTGATGGGCTTTTATTAGGGCTCAATATGGGCCTACTTGCTAGAATGTGCACCTACTATTGGCCCAGTTTTTTTTTTTTTTTTTTTAAAAACAAATTATAGGTTTTAATTTGAGAATATCTTCATTCATTAGTATTTAATTCGAATCATTGCCTGGTTTTAGAAATTATTATTCTTTATTAGGAAATAAATTATGATTACTTTCACTCTTAGAATTTTAAAGTTGGGGTATCCAATCCAATTTTTTAAAAGACTTTAAAAATTTTGAGGTACGAATTTTAAAAAAACTTTAAATTAACATATTGATTATTTGAGTCATTATATTATATATATATATTTTGTTGGGAATTTTTTAAGACATATTTTATCAATCTTTTTTTAAGATTTTTTTTATCACAGGTTTGAAATTAATGAATTCCGTATTTTATTATTATGTGAGTCGTATGCTGTATGAAAAATATTGAAATATTAGAAATCAATAAAAAAAAGTTTATTCCACAATCTTGTCAAGCTCATGAAAATTCATATAAAACAATAAAAAAAAGTCAGTCAAACTCTGCATGTACTCTATTCAATTGGAATTCTATTGGATTTTTGTTGGACTATAAAAAGTATGTGGATTTAAAAAATTCATAAAATCCATGTAGAGTTTGATTGACTATTTTTATTAATTTATATGAATTTTCATAGAATTCACAAGTTTGTGAAATATACTTGTTTTTTATTGATTTACACATGGTTTCATAAACTCAGCCGTTGTAATTATTTATGCAAATGTATATGAAACACCCTTGTATATGCTCTGGACCAGCCCCGGGTCCTAGATAGTCGTCCCGTGCCCAGCCCCGTGAGGATCGGAGCGGACCCATCCCGTTTTTCATATCATGTTGAATTTATTTAAATTATTTCTCACAGTTGAAAATAATATTTTTCATGCATATAAATATTGAAATTCACAATAATATAAAGTATTTTCTAATAAAATATGTATATATATATATACTATATAAAATTTATATAATAATTCGGGTCAGATCGAATACTCGTAGATCCATAAGACCCAGACCCGGTCCGTTCATATACGGGGCGGGGCAGATCCGACCTGACCCAAAGCTCGCGGGGCAGGATGGGTACCCGCAGCGGGTTGGGTCTAGTTTTTATAAGAGATTTTGGATAGTGTGATTTATTTATATTTTTTTAGGAGAATCCACCAAAATCCATAAAGAAATACAAATAGGGAAAATATTACTTTTGGTCACCGAAATTAGAGATGTTTATCCGGGCCGGGCTGGCCCGTTTAACCCTGAAAAATACATGGTTAGGGTTCATGAATTATAGGCCCGTTTAAAATCGGGTTTTTTTTACCCGGATCGGTTAGTCCGTGGGCTAAACCGGGCCAGCCCGCTAGCCCGAATTGTTACCTTTTTTTTTTTTAATAAATAACCTATGAACAAATTTTGGGTCATTTGACCAATAACCATAACTATAAGCATTAAGAAGCCCATTACCATCCATTAGTCATTATTACTAGTATTTTTATTAGATTATGATATTTGTTTAGCTTTATTTGATCATATTAAGGACCAATGAGTTCTAGAATTGTGTTTAAATTATACTTTTTTTTTCTCATTTACTGATCATTAACTAATTATGTATTTTTCTATTTTATTTGCTAATTGAGACCTTTAATTTTAAAAGAAAAAAAATTATTGTAGTCCGTTAGTGGCCCGTTTAGCCCGTGGCCCGCTAGGGTTAGGGTTAGGTCCCAACAATTGTAGGCCCGTTAAATATGAATCGGTTAAGGCCCTAACCCGTTTAGCCCGTAGCCCTGTAGGGCTGGCCCTATAGGGCTAGGGCCAGCCCGATAGGCATCTCTACATGATACTCCCTTCGTCCCACAGGAATTTACCTATTTTCAGATTGGTTAGTCAATTGACTAACGGAGGCAACCCTTTCTCCAAAACATGTACTTCATGTTTCTATATGTCCTATTATAAAAGAGTTTGCAAGTATATCCTTTAATAAATGTTTGATAAATTTGAATAATGATGGTTGTTTGGCTAAAGTTTCAAGAAATCTGCCATAATAATTTTAATAAAACAAAGTCCTTGGGTATACACTATCTATCATTTAAAGGAATGCACATGTATTTCAGGTTTCCATACTATAAAAGAGTTTGCAAATTATCTGGAATAAGTTTCTATCTCAATCATTATACAAATTAATTATGAAAATCAGTAATTGAAATATTGTTAAAAAATTTGATAAAATGCAAATAAAACAAAACATTCTTGTATAAACCTTTGGAAAATATTTTTTTAGTCCTATAAGTTTGAATGATTCCAAAATAAATCCTTTAAGTTTTAACTTTATAAAAATACATCTTATATCTAATAAGTTATTAATTTTAATCATTTTTAAAATTAAATTTAGTCGTTTAAATTTAAAAACAAAGTAAACACTAAATAAATGTTTAACAAAATTTTATTTGCTAAAATTGAAAAGTACAAAATTTTCAGTTTAACAAAAATTTATTTAAAATGTGAAAATATAAAATTTACAGTATTTAACAAAAAATATTTAGAAAAATAAAATAATTAAAAACCAACAAAATAAAATATAAGAATTATTATATTAATCATAAATAAATCTGCATTTTAGAAAAATAATAGTACCAAATATTATATAAATCATAAGTTAAATCTGCATTTTTTTTTTTGTCTTTCTAATATATTTTTATAATTTTCTTAATTTATTAATATAATTTAGACTTTGTTAATACACTTTCCAAAGTAAAATCTAAAAAAATCTATCAATTTAATTTTCATTTTGAAAACGGGGGTGGGGCTTATATTTTTTAATTTTAAAAAATATTTTAATGATGTTTAAAAAAAATTGTTAAATGGTAAAAATTTGTATGAAATAGTTTGCATTCAATTTTTTTTGTTATATGTATTTAAAAAAAAAATTACGCATTATCCCACCCAAAAATATTTCACTTAAATTAAAAAATATAATTGAAATTAATTTTAAACTAAAATCAATAATCAGAATTTTAGTTGTTAATTGGGTAAGATGATGATTTAGGTCAAAGGTTATGAAATTGTAGCTTTTAATTGGCATTTTGGCAATTTTAATTCTTTAAAATATAAAGGAATAAAATTAAAGTAAAAAATGAATAAAATTGAAAAGTAAAGAACATGTTTTGTAAAGTTAAAATTTAAAAGATTTATTTTAGAATATATAAAATTTATAGGACTAAAATAAAAATTTCCCCTATAAACATTCTTATTCCAATCCATAGACTTAGAAACACTATATTTGATAGTCAAATTCTTATATGTTTTCGAGTACACCGTGTACTTTAGTCTATTATGTTCTCCAGCCCATTATATACTCCAGTCCAATCCAATTGTATATTCCAGTCCAGCCCATTTGTATATTTCGATCCAGTCCAGCCCTTTTTTTTTTTCACAAATTATTGAGCATCGCAACATTTTAAAAAAATAGAGATATATCAAAAAAAAAAAAAAAAAAAAAAAAAGCTAAATAAAAAATCAACAAAGTATAAGATGTAAAGTAAAAATATAAGATTATCTCTATTTCATGTAACACAAAAAGAAATACACAAATTTTTTCATAGAAATCTCTACATTCCACAATAACACTCGGTGATTTTTCATTTTATTTATTGAATTTATTTATTTGCCGTCTTAAGAATTATGATAAAGTTTTGTTTTTTAAACCTGCTATGACAGAATGTGATGGATTTGTAGCCAATATTAGGCTATTTCCAAACATAGGAAGAAAAAGTCTGAAATGGCGAGGGCAAATAACAAGGGCATCAAATCCCTCGCCATTTGCCAAGAAATAAAATTTTGAATCGAGTCCATTTTCACTTGATAAAACTGTTACTCCCTCCGTTCCATATTAATCTTCATAGGTAGATGGGCACGAAAATTAAGAAAGTGTAATAATGAGTGAAGTTTTGAGGGGTAATTTTGTAAAACTTTAGGTATAAAGTAAATAAATGAGTTGACTTTTGTGTATGTGTGGAGATAAAGTAATGACATTTGTGTAAATTTGAAGTTATTGTGAGGGTAGAGTTTATAAATGATTTTCCATTTTAAGGGTGTGAAAGTTATTGTGGGAAGTTCCGAAAAGGAAAGTGTGAAAGTTATTGTGGGACGGAGGGAGTATTAAATTTACACATATTATTATTATGAATATTATTGATACATTTTTTGTTTTAGAACTTGCATTTTTATATTCTAGATAAACTGTTCCTAATTTTTTTTAAAAATTGTTATTAAATTTATACATTTTATTATTTAATCTTGCACTTTATGACTATTAATGATAGTTATTAGTACTTGCATTTTTATAATCTAGATAAACTGTTTCTAATTTTTTTTTTTAAAAATTGTTATTAAATTTACACATTTTATTATTTAATCTTGCACTTTTATAACTATTAAAGATACACTTGTTGGTTTAAATGAATTTGACTCAATTACTTCGAATCCACGTTTGTTTTAGATTATACTTGTTACTGATAATTTTTGTTTTCATAAAAAATGCAACATTGTATTACTAAGTGCTGGTCATTTTTTTTAATTAGTTCTTCTTGCACTTTTATGCCTATTAACCATACACCTTGGTTATCAGTACTTGCAATTTTATAATCTAGATATATAAATCGTTTCTATTTTTTTTTAAATATTGTTATTAAATTTACACATTTTATTATCTAATCTTGCACTTTTATGAATATTATTGATACACTTTTGATTATTAGAACTTGCACTTTTATAATCTAGATAAACTGTTCCGAATTTTTTTTTTAAAAATGTTATTAAATTTACACATTTTATTATTTTATCTTGGACTTCTATGACTATTAATGATACACTTTTGGTTATTAGTACTTGCACTTTTATAATCTAGATAAATTGTTCCTAGTTTTTTTTAAAAAATTGTTATTAAATTTACACATTTTTATTATTTAATCTTACACTTTTATGACTTTTAATGATACAACTTTTGGTTATTAGTACTTGCACTTTTATAATATAGATAAACTGATCCTATTTTTTTTTTTAAAAATCGTCATTAAATTTACACATTTTTATTATTTAATTTTGCAATTTTATGACTATTAATGATACATCTTTTGGTTATTAGTACTTGCATTTTTATAATGTAGATAAATTGTTCCTAATTTTTTTTTAAAAAAATTGTTATTAAATTTACACATTTTATTATTTAATTTTGCATTTTTATTACTATTAAGGATACATCTTTTGGTTATTTAATCTTGCACTTTTCATTGTGGGTGGGATTCGAATGGTATAAAATTAAAGGGGTGACCACTGGGCTATTAAAGCTACTATGTAAATAAGCGTGCATTATTACATTTATTAGCATTTTGATTCAGTCTAATGTACTCAAGAACACCGTGTACTTGTGTACACAATAGCTCTACCCCTAATTGATAATGTTTCAATGTTTTCCGCCATTACTTTTCCTCTCCCAATGAGGTTCGTTTGAATTGAAAAGGTAAAAAAATATGTGTGTCTAAACTCTAAACCCGGTAATGTAGGTAAGAAAATTAAACGGTCATATTTTTTTTTAAATCCGACTAGGTAATATACGAAATAAAAAATTTTAAAAATTGTAAAATGAAAAGAGAAGAGGGTGAATGGGTGTATCCATAACAATTGAGAAAATGAATTTTAAAAAATATAGTCCATGCCTAGTTTGGTTGACTTTTTTTTTTTTATTGATTTATATGATTTTCATAGATCTGACAGAATTGTAATTTTTTTTTAATTAATTTACATAAATTTTCATAAATTTCGGCGCTGAAACTATTGATACAAATGTATATGAAACACACTTGTATATGCTCCGACCCGCCCCATACGGGTCCTAGATAGTCGCCCCGTGCCCAGCCCCGTGAGGATCGGAACGGACCCACCCCGTTTTTCATATCATATTGAATTTATTTAAGTTGCTTCTCACAATTGAAAATAATAATTTTAATGCATATATACATTGAAATTCACAATAATATAAATATTTTTCATATATATATATTATATATAATATACATATATATACTATATAAAAATTATATAATAATTAGGGTCAGATCGGATACTCGTGGATCCATAAGACCCAGACCCGGTCCGTTCACACACGGGGCGGGGGAGATCCGACATGTTCTCAATACCCAAAGCTCACGGGGCGGGATTAGAGTTCTATGAGATAATCTTTTGAAATCTCTGATTTTTAGAAGAGATTTTGGATAGTGTAATTTATTTATATTTTTTTGAGGAGAATTCAATAAAATCCACTTATATTTTTTTGAGGAGAATTCAATAAAATACACATAATAGATCATTGAATACCCATAGATTTTTTTTTTTTAAATCCACATTAAAATCTTATAATTTTTAAAAACTTTTAAAATCCCAATTAAATACCCCAGCCCCAGGATTTGAAAGTCTAAAAAAATCATATAAAATTCACAACCAACACCTCCTAAATTAACCTACTTTTTAAAGTTAAAAAAATTCAATACATTCTCAATTTGAAAACATCCCTAAGTTGAAGACATATTATAAAGGTATAATGTTAATTGAAGGGTGTAAAATAGTAAAACTATTCATTTATGGGTTAAATGTTTTTTGGTATAAAACATAGAAAATTATTAATTTGAGGTTTGGAAGATAGAAACTTTTGACCGTTTATATTTTTATTTATATATAAACATTATTGTATTTTCTTATTACTGGAGTATTATTTTTTCTTAATACTCCGTATATCTCTAATTTTTTAGAATTGTGATATATAAAAATATTATTGGATAATTAGAAATTATAAAATGACATGGTCAATGTGTGATTGTGTGAATTATAAATTGATAATTTCTATCTTTCATGTTTTAAATTGGTAATTTTCCATTTTTTTAGATTAAATTAAAAAAAACTTCTATATCTTAAATTTATAATTTTATTTGATAAACCTTTGTATTATAAATCAATCACCTTTAAAATAGTAATATTTTAACTTATCAATTCAATCAATCAACCAACCTTTTCTCGGGGCCCACCTTCATAACTCCCGTCTCACAAAAAATCAAACATTTTAATTACAGCACCCATAATTTAATAATATTTCAGGTTTTTTATAATTAAATATTATTATTTTTAATTATGTATTGGTGTTTGTTAAAATAAATTTAAAGAGCCCCTTTTGTAATTTTCAGCCAGACGTTCAATAATATAGAGAGCACAAATGGTGAGGGAGCTCTCAGTGTTTCAAAATGATAGTATTAAATATTTTTTCAAACATTAATAATTAATTAAAAAAAATCCAATAATATAGGTAGTTATCAGTTTTGATGTTACAAATTGATGTATGCATTTGATTGGTAAACGTCCATTTTAAATTCACAGGCCCCATTAATATAATAGTATATACTTATTTGTCTTGGCATGAACACAAAAGATTCTATTTTATTATTTTGTATTTTCAATCAATGATTCTGTCTTTGCTTTCCATCTTCATTCTCAAATAATTCTATATATGTCACGATCAGATATTTTTTTGGTACATTCAATTATTTTCGTAAATTCCCTAACCTTCACGTTTCTTGTCGTGAAATCATTCACGTCTTGTGAGACTGTCTTCCCTTCTATGAATTGTTGCGTTTTATATTGGGTTAATTGCAAAAAAAATCACGATCTTTAGTAGATTTATCAATTACAACATATTCTTTTTTTCTTTGCAATTCGATACGCAATCTTTTTAAGTTTTACAATTTAATGCACCGATAAATTTCCCGGTCAATTTTAATATGATGTGGCGCCGGAAACATCAAAATCGCCACACGGGCGCCAAATAGATTGCCAACTAATTAATTATTTCATAAAAAAAAAATTTTAACTAAAAAACATACAAAATTAATTAATCTACGCGCTCTAATTATCTACCCAAAATCCTAATTCCTAAACACATAAAAATATCAAAACAGCAAACTAAAATTAAAAGAAGGACGCAAAGAGGTAAAATGAGATGTATTCCTTCCGCAACCAAAATCCAATTTAATTAATCCAGTTTAAGGACGCAAAGAGGTAAAATTAGGATTTTGGGTAGATAATTAACTAAAATTAAAAGAAGGACGCAAAGAGGTAAAATGAGATGTATTCCTTCCGCAACCAAAATCCAGTTTAAGGACGCAAAGAGGTAAAATTAGGATTTTGGGTAGATAATTAGAGCGCGCGCAGATTAATTAATTTTGTATGTTTTTTAGTTTTAAAATGTATTTTTTAAAAGAATAATTAATTAGTTGACAATCTATTTGGCGCCCGTGTGGCGATTTTTTAATGTTTCCGGCGCCATATCATATTAAATTTGATCGGAAAATCTATCGGTGCATTAAATTGTAAAACTTAAAAAGATTGTGTATCGAATTGCAAAAAAAAAAAGAATATGCTGTAACTGATAAATCTACTAAAGGTCGTGATTTATTTTGCAATTAACCCTTTTATATTTCTGTTGTGCTTTGTTGATGTGTTTTCGATCTTCCTGAATTAAGTGTTGATAGAGTTTAGAGGAACGCAGTGAAAAAGACATCTTAGTACTGTATGTAGTGTTTTTTGGTTGAAAGTTGACTTTAAAGTTGGTCACGCATTTACCTCTTGTACTTACTCTCCATCTCCTCATGATTGTAATGAAATCGTTTTTCCTCAATGATTGAAGACTTAATCTTCGGGTGAGTTAGTGATGTTGTCGTATTTTATGTCCATATAATAGACTTTGTTTTCTTAAAAGGACGTACTCCATCTGTCCCACAATTGTTTGCACTCTTTCCTTATTCGTCCGTCCCACAATTGTTTGCATAAACCCCACCCTCACAATATCCACATATTTACACAAAATGCCATTACTTTTATCCTCAATCCAATCATTCACTTTACTTTATTCATAAAAGTTACAAAATTACCCCTCAACACTCCACTCATTACACATTTTTCTTAGTTTACGTGCCCATAAAATGGTGCAAACAATCTTGGGACGGAGGGAGTAATTATAATCTATAGGGATCAATAGTTCCGGTCGTAAATTAATTAAGGTCTACAATTATTTTCATGTCTAAGTAAGACAATTGAATTTTAGAACCTGCACGATTATCCACATTCAAATTTATGTTCAATACACTAATATAGTATGTACTATCACACATAGTCGTACTATCACACATAATTGTAAAGTGGGTGTACTAAACAAATTGAAGTACTATCATACAATTAGAGTACGATTTTTTTTTTAGTCGTATGTACTATCACACATAGTTATAAACAGTGCCGGTCCTGAGATTTTGTAGGCCTGGGGCGAACAAAAAAAAATGGGCCCCTTTTTTAAAAACCATCAAATAAAATAAGTGAAATGCGTATGCACATATTAAAAATGAATGAATGTTATAAAAATAAATCATTTAAAATGACTTCTTCTAGCATTTTGAGAAGCAAATTCTTCAATAATATCTTCATATTTAATCTTTTTTGTGACATTGTGGATCGTAGGTATGTTTTTAGCAATTTTAATTTAGAGAAAATTATTCATCAACAATATTAGATTCATTTTCATTTATATCCTCATTTGAATTATTTATATCTACATTCACTATAAGACTAGTTTGTCCATTCAAATTATTTACATCTATGTTGTTTGGTAAAGTCTAGTATGCATTCGAGTGCATGTTATGCAACCTAGTCCAGTTGCACTTTTCAGTTTTACTAACTTACACTTTTTGGTAAATGGTGTTGCATTTTTCAATTATTAAAATATTATTATACAGTTTAATAATTGAAAAGTGCAACACCATTTACCAAAAAGTGTAAGTCAGTAAAACTGAAAAGTGCAACATGGACTAGGGTGCATAACATGCACTCGAGTGCATAGCAGACCAACCCATGTTGTTTAGCTCTGGTCCACTATTAACATTATCATTCAAGTCTTTTAAACGACTCGATTGTCCTAAATTTTTTGAAAAGAAAAATAATAATTCAACTAAATGTAAATGAAAAAGAAACAACAAGTCAAATAATCAATACATTCAATAAGTAAAAAAAAAATAACAGAAATAGTAAACATTAAAAAGAAATGAATAATATAACTTGTAGAGAGGTGAGAAATTAATTCTTGTATCCCTCACTCGTGGCCCAAGCTCTGATACCATGAAAGAATTTTGTCTAATCTAAAAGTCCGAATTGTAGAGGGGTGAAGAATTAATTTTTGTATATTAATTTCTATTAGATCAGATGTCCAAATGAGATAAACATATGCAATAATATATGGAGTATATAGAATAAATAAATAAAATGGAGTGTATAGAATAAATAAATAAATAATAGATTGAAATGAAATAGAATATAGAAGTGAAATGCATAGGAACAAATAACAGTATTAAAGTCATGATCATTTTCAAGAATACAATTAATGCTAGTTTATTAGTAATTTTTTTTTTACGTTTATGTACTCACATTAATTATTATATTTATCTCTTAATTTATTTAAAGAATATTAATCATAATATTGCGGCCCCCAATATTTTTTAATATTATATTATATATATATATAAAAGTAGGTCCCCAAAAATTTGGGGCCCGGGGCGGTCGCCCTTCTCGCCCTGCCTCAGGGCCACCCCTGGTTATAAAGTGGGTGTATTTAACAAATATTCAAGTCGTAGTAGTCAGTTTCCTTTTAAAATCGAACAAGTATACACTTATAGTGAATAGAGAATAAAAGTTGATCAATAATGTAACCACTGTGGATAACTGGATATAACTAATCTTTCATTGATTTTTTTTTCTTTTCAATCAAGCATTGATTTTTTCAATTAGAACATATAACCGTTTTTTCCCAATAAGATAAAATGACAAATTGACTCTTTTTCTTGCAGGGGAAAAAGAGTATAGCGTAAACATATTACATACACAAACACCTCATTCTTGTGGGGATCAATGGCGTGAGATTTGGCTACCAAAATTTTCGAGATATGCTACTATATATATATATATAATTTCTTATTCCTTTAAATTAATACTAAACGATTAAATTTTTTTAATGGAGTGCTTAATGTCAAATAATTAGTGTACTCCATATCAAACATGTATATACATTGTACATATAACGCTTGCAATAAATAATTCTTGTAGAATTCAATTATATTCATCTCTTCAGGCTCCTAAAGTAGTATTAAAAAAAATACTCCATCCAATTTTGGTAGAAGCTACGTCAACTTTCTTTTTTCTGTCTACTTTCTTTTGATATTTCATTATATTATTGTCTCAGTTCCTTATTTAAGGACCATAACTAGCTTTTGTGAACATCACAAGTTTTAATGTATAAATTATTTATTAGTATAATGAAAAGTAAAAATGAGGACAATAAATATTTTTTAACTTTATAAATAGTAAATAGTTAATTTTTTTTTTTTTACAAAGTATGATTTATTGAGAGATGGATACAAAAGATAACAATCGTGTGGACTTATTGCAGCCACGTAGTAATTTAAGGTGCCTTATCAAAAGTCATCACAATGCTTAGTTTCTAACCGGCACACGTATAATAATTGGGTTAATTGCAAAATAAATCACGACCTTTAGTAGATTTATCAGTTACAACATATTCTTTTTTTCTTTGCAATTCGATACACAATCTTTTTAAGTTTTACAATTTAATGCACCGATAGATTTTTCGGTCAAATTTAATATGATATGGCGCCGGAAACATTAAAAAATCGCCACACGGGCGCCAAATAGATTGTCAACTAATTAATTATTCTTTTAAAAAATACATTTTAAAACTAAAAAACATACAAAATTAATTAATTGCGCGCTCTAATTATCTACCCAAAATCCTAATTTTACCTCTTTGCGTCCTTAAACTGGATTTTGGTTGCGGAAGGAATACATCTCATTTTACCTCTTTGCGTCCTTCTTTTAATCTTTGTTAATTATCTACCCAAAATCCTAATTTTACCTCTTTGCGTCCTTAAACTGGATTAATTAAATTGGATTTTGGTTGCGGAAGGAATACATCTCATTTTACCTCTTTGCGTCCTTCTTTTAATTTTAGTTTGCTGTTTTGATATTTTTATGTGTTTAGGAATTAGGATTTTGGGTAGATAATTAGAGCGCGCAGATTAATTAATTTTGTATGTTTTTTAGTTTTAAAATTTTTTTTATGAAATAATTAATTAGTTGGCAATCTATTTGGCGCCCGTGTGGCGATTTTGATGTTTCCGGCGCCACATCATATTAAAATTGACCGGGAAATTTATCGGTGCATTAAATTGTAAAACTTAAAAAGATTGCGTATCGAATTGCAAAGAAAAAAAAATATGTTGTAATTGATAAATCTACTAAAGTTCGTGATTTTTTTTTGCAATTAACCCAATATATAATAATAAGATGATAAAAGTTTGCTCTTAAACTATTCATGGAGTCCGGACCAAAAATGTTTGACTTTAACGGGAATACTTCGCTTTCAATTTAATAAAATCACATTCTACCTTTTTTTTCCTTTTCTTTTTAGACCAATTATATATTATGTACCTTACTTATTAAAAATTATATTTACTTATTTTTTAAAAGTCATCTCAACTAGACATATTTTATGTACGGTATGAAATATTTTAAATAAGTGTTGCTCAACATGAAATTACTTGTTCAATTTTAATATTTTATATTGTATTTTACACTGTTGATATGTTACAATTAAAAAAATAATTAACGCCTCATAATAATGTAAACAACACGTGCTAATGATATATGGTGAAACCTTAAGTTTTTTTTTTTTCTTTCTAAAGTCTCGATATTCAATCTAAAGACATACTAATTTGGGGGACCAATCTTACCGTCCACTAACGAAAGTTTTGTATAAATCGACCCCTTAAAATGTCAAATTTTTAATATAATTGAGTGCATAGATACAATTGAATTTCAATGTTTAATTTACTCAATTTAATCTTTGACTCAATATTTCACTCAATTAATTAGAGTCCAATTTTAATTGTATATGTGCAATCAATTGCATCCAAGTATCACTCCCTTAAAATTATTAGCACTTTAAAAATTTTGAACCTTAAAATTTGGAGAGTAGCACACCCTCAATTTTCGATTCGATTTTTCTATTCCATTCTACAAAAAATTTAATACATGTCCTTTTAATATTAAAATATTGATTATTTTTTAATTTTTTTTTAATGATGTGGAGGGTTAGTGAATGAAATATTCCACAACACTGCAAACCAGAGAATCTCAACCCGCAGATACTTTAAACATACGCCACTAAATTGTTTTCTTTTATATATATTCATCATCTATGCTATCACCAATTCCTCAAAATTATTCCCACCATAATAGTAGTGTATAGAATATTCCTCCCCACGTCTGATGACGATACGCTACGCCGCCGGTGCACTGTTTCTCCTTGCACTCTCGATCCTGACGGTTGCCGATGGCCGGAATGATTTCATCAAGCTGCCTACTGAAGCTCGCCGTTTCTTCGGTGGAGCCGCCGCAGAGACCAACGCCGGAGCAGACGATGATTCTGTAGGTACCAGATGGGCTATCCTCTTCGCAGGTTCATCTGGTTACTGGAATTACAGGCACCAGGTAATCGCGCACTCCTAAAATCGTCAAAATTCCGGTGTGTTTGATTTCTGATTTTGGTATTTGGCTGTTAACACACAGTGTGTGATTACTATGAGTACGGTACGGACGCTCTGAATTTTAACGCTCAAAGTTTCGTGTTCTGGAAGTTTTGTTATAACAGAATACAGTGTTCTGATGATCTGGTTTAGTTTTTTATGACGATTTATTTCCTGAAGTTTTAGTCGATTGATTTTAAACAGAGCGCGTGTTTTACTTTTGTGTACAAATTACCACTGAAAGCATCATCTATTGCGAAATCTAAATTTCTTCAAAATTTTATCCCAATTTCTTTATACGATAGCGAAGGATATGAACTGTTACTTGAATGAGAAGTCAAAATTTATTTAAGCCAATAGCCTTCATCGCTGCTTGAATTGGCTTTCTGGACCATCATAGCGTGACGAGGAAGTCGCGGCTTGCTTACTTTAATTCAGATGCTTTTGATTTTTGAGATTGATTTAAAAACTTGCTTTCGGTACAGTAACAAGCTTATGGAGCAGTTAAGTTTACTCAATCGAAGAAATAATTACTCCAGCTAGCAGTACGAAGTTGAAGAGTATATTTTGTATGGACTATGTTTACCGTAAATTTACTTTGAATCATGTAGGCCCAAGGTCTATATTATTGACCCGTTTACGTGACAAATCTTGTTTTCGTGATAAACCTTAGTATGAAAATGGTTTATATAATACATTAACAAAGTACGATGTTAAGGGAGGATGTTAATTAAGAATCTTTTCCAGCTAGCAGTTTCGATGATAGGAACTAGGGGGCCCCTCAAGTTTTAGAAGTATTAAATTTGTTTTTGACAAATAATGGAGGTGGATGGATCAGCTATATACCTAATTATTTAAATTACTGATTTACGGCTGATGTTGGCTAGGCGATAATTTCACAAATTCTTTAAATATCTCCAACAACTAATTATGTTGAAAGCGGCCTTGTTGCTAATTGCTCTACCTTTTACAAGTTGATCTTACCTTTAGTAATGAATATATTAACTAGTGATTAGTAAACTAATAACTTAGTTACATGATATTGAGCATCTAACTGCCTCTGTGGAAATAATCAATGTTATATCCATCTACATACTTTATGTTTATCATGGTATTGTTGTCTGGTGAATGATACTGATACAAGGCCCTTCTGTTCTGTACTAGGCTGATATATGTCACGCGTATCAAATCTTGAAGAAAGGTGGTCTGAAGGATGAAAATATTATCGTATTTATGCACGATGACATTGCATATAATGTAGAGAATCCTAGGCCCGGTGTCATCATAAACAGTCCTCATGGCGAGGATGTCTACAAGGGAGTTCCAAAGGTTCGTGTTAATTTTAAATCCTTTGGGTGCTTGTTGTTTGTAGAAAACCATGTTTTCTTTTTCCTTACACTGTGATTTGACCCAGGATTATGTTGGACATGACGTAACGGCCCACAACTTATACGCCGTGCTTCTTGGCAACAAAACTGCACTTACAGGAGGTAGTGGAAAGGTTGTAAACAGTGGCCCGAATGATCATATCTTCATATATTATTCTGATCATGGTGGTCCTGGAGTGCTTGGTTAGTATCTTCTTTTTTATAACCTTTTGTTGATTGCTTATGTTCAATATTTTGTGTTTCCTCTTAACAAAGTTTATGCATTTGATCATGATGTTGCTACATATGCTCAGGAACACCTGCCGGTCCTTATATATACGCGCATGACCTAAACGATGCCTTGAAACAGAAACATGCTTCTGGAACATATAAGAGCTTGGTAATTGAATTATAGGCTTTCATTTATTGTGCATGATCATTTATCTCAAAAACAGGACCTAAAAATCTCCATCAATTTGTTAGGTATTTTATCTTGAAGCTTGTGAAGCTGGAAGTATATTTGAAGGCCTTCTCCCGGAAGGCCTAAATATATACGCGACGACTGCATCCAATGCGGAAGAGAGTAGCTGGGGAACCTACTGCCCTGGAGACTACCCTAGTCCCCCCCCTGAATACGAGACCTGTTTGGGCGACCTCTATAGTGTTGCCTGGATGGAGGACAGGTATATCATATGCCTAAAATTTTCTGATTTCAAATACTAGTTGTTCCAAACAGCCCCTTCTATCCTACACAATATTGATTTTGTGGCATTATCAACAGTGACTTGCACAATCTTCGTACTGAAACTTTGAAACAGCAGTACCAACTGGTAAGATATTGTAACTTTGAGACACAATTCTTCAGATATTTACTTTTAAGGATAAATATATTTATGTATCGGCATTTGCAGGTCAAGGAGCGAACTATGAATGAAAACTCTTATTATGGTTCCCATGTCATGCAATATGGTGATGTGAATCTAAGTGTGGAGTCTCTTTTCATGTATATGGGTACCAATCCTGCAAACGATAACCTTACTTACGTGGACGACAATTCTCTACGTCCATCTTCAAAAGCTGTTAACCAGCGCGATGCTGATCTATTACATTTTTGGCACAAGGTGCTAAAATTAAGCCACTTTATATCTCAATCACTTTCCTCTATGATTGTGTGTGTATATGTACAGTACATGTATATTTCATCAAGATTCGTGGTTGACTTTGTTTCTTTTTCACTTACAGTTCCGCAGAGCTCCTCAAAATTCTGCTAGAAAATCCGAAGCTCAAAAGCAACTTGCTGAAGCTATGGCACACAGAACACACATTGATAACAGCATCAAACTCATCGGAAAACTTCTTTTTGGACTTGAAACTGGTCCCCAAGTGATAAATTCCGTTCGACCTAGTGGCCAGCCTCTTGTTGATGATTGGATTTGCCTAAAATCTCTGGTAACAAATCGAATTCAGTTACACATATTTACTATAGGCCTAATTGCACGAAACACACCAAACTATTTTTATTTGCATCAAATTATACGAACCATCATTATTTTACACATAAACCACTGAACTAATTTTTCAAGCCAAATTTCTCCCAATTATGTTCAGCCATTCATGAGTCGGTTATAACACACTGCTTGTTGTATCTGATATGCAGGTTAGAACATTTGAGACTCATTGTGGTTCGCTATCACAATACGGGATGAAACACATGCGATCTATCGCTAACATGTGCAATGCTGGTGTGAGCGAAGAACAGATGGCTGAGGCATCGGCCCAAGCCTGTTCTAGTTTTCCTTCCAATACTTGGAGTTCTCTTCACAGGGGCTTCAGTGCTTGATTCCACCGAAAACGGGTAGGATCCCCTATTACAAATCGGTGTTTTATTATATTATTTAATGTACATACCGTGTTTATTGGTGATGTCATTTAATACACATGACGTATATGAAACACCATAATGGAACAGGGAATCCCGTGCCTCTTGTATATAGTGGTGGCGACCGTACACCACACACACTAGATGGGGTTTGTGTTCAATTAAAGGTGAATATTGCACACAGTATAATTCACCATGTATAGGGATAGGATGGAGTATAAATCAAATAGTGTGGTGGCTTTGTATGTACATATATCTCAGAAGCATATGAATATTGTTTGAAATTGATCGTGATGTACCAAATAGTAAATATGATATTCTACTCTTTGAAATCTCTTATTTCAATTCCTGTTATTGTAAAATTATTCTCGTATTTATTGGGTGTTGGCGATTATAAACTACAATGTTAAGAGAGCTATACGAAAACAAAGCAGAGGGGGATAATCTTCTTAACATAAATAAAATTATTTGGCAAATGTATTTTTAGTATGACAAAATTTTGTATGAAATGATTTAACATTTATGACGAGTTTTCATCACATATATTTCATAAACGACTCATTATTCTACTTAAATTGTATTTTAAAATAAAGTGAAATATTAGAATTCCGACACATACATGATTTTGATTTTCATTATTACTAAAAATAAAAAAATTGTTTAACAAAGTTCCATTGGAGTATAAGAAGCACCCGAACATGTACAAACTTTACATATTTTTATCCATCAAGGCCAATCTTAAAATGTCGAGTTTCATATTAGTAGAAAAATCAACTCCTAATTTAATTTTGATTTCTTTCACAATTCTGTCAATGTCCCACTTCAACTTAAAAAATAGTCGTCTAACATAAAACTCATATTTTTAGAATAAATATAATTTACACAAATAAACTATTACCAATAAATGCCAAAAGATATCAAAGAATGGTAAGTTGCATGCTAAGTTTTCGCTTTTGACCTAAAAAAAATGTTCCATCTCTTTTTTTTTTTTGTCCATCGCCTACATGGCATGTAATAAATACTTATAAATAATTTTGGGTTTTTATTATTGACTCATTGACTTATTCAAATTCCAAAGTCTAGCAAGTTCCATGTTAAGTGGAGAAAAAAAAAAGGATAATTAGTTCAACCTAACCATAGTTAATTAATTAACTAAAGTTAAATTAATCACATACTTAGTGCCAGAAGGCTCCACAATTAAACTATAGCAAATAAAAAACTAGCCAACTAACGGCGTAAATATTCCGTCAGGTCTATTAACGCCGTGCATCACCCCCGTGTTAATGTAGGTACAGTAACACCGTCACTTAACAGTTGAAACAAAACGATCTAGGCCGTTGATTATATATCGACGGTCAGAGATTGAAAACGTAGAACGGGACGGTATAAGAATGGTGGTTTGAAGGAAAAGAGGGCATTTCGTGATTTTCTCTTCATTCTTCACAAGCAGAGAAGAAGTAGAAGAACAAACAGCTCTCTCTTTCCAATTTCTCTCTCATTTTTTTGAGAAATCGTATTTGGTGAGTTGTAATGTTGTGAATTTGTGATGATCAAATGATCTAACCTCGTTTTGTTTATCTGATAATGAGATTCTTCAATTTTACGAGTTCATGTAATCCGTGACTAAATTTGTCGTTGATCCTTTGAACTGCAGGTGCATTATTGCGTTACAGTGAAGATATTGAAATTTGACTCTGTTGGAAGTTAGTGAAAGATTAGATGCATTTTGATTTGATTTTCGGAAGGATATTTGGGTCTGAAGGTTTGTAATCGTCGTTATGTTTCCGAGTTTATTTGTTTTTGTTTGATTATCTTATATTTTAATTTAATTGTGTTAATATCTGTTTGATAGGTATATATTTGGGAGAAATTAGATCGGTTTCCTAGCTGAAGAGATCGGAATTGATTGCAGGAACCTTAGATTTCTTCTTGTTTCTCTTCTATATGCGACGCATATAAGAGTAAATCAGCTGAAATTGCTGTGAATTCTGAGCTTTTTTGCGTATACGATATCAATTCTTCTCTCTTCGAAGTCATTCCGAGAGGTTAATCTTGCTGTTCTACACCAAAATCTCGAGAATCTCAATTTTTCTCGGCAAGAGCAGAAAATTGACGTGTGCGTCTTAATACAGATTCGGAGAGAACCTGTCATTTTTATCAGATTTTGAAAGGGAAATTCAGATTTTATTTGCAGAAGAGGTATAGATTACAGTGGAAGATAATACAAGTTTGCAGGTAATGTGATGATTTTTTTTTTCTGGTTTATTTGTTGAGAAATCTGAACCTCTTTCAAATTGTTTCAGCTCATCTCTAACCAATCTCTACCCCAAATTTCGTGATGTTTGATTCTAGTTTTGCTGCAATTCTCCCTTGAACATTCTGGTTTCTTCTTTTTCCTCAACTGATGTTCAAACTTCAAATTCATTTGTTGACCTATAAATCAAGAGAGTTAGAAATTCCAACCACATCTTTCCTCCTTTTCTGCAATTTAATGCATCACTCATCTGTGTTAATTTTCCCCTCAAATCCGAGCAAATTAGCCCATAAAACATGAGCAGAGTCCTGTGTTATACACGCCTACATTTTCGTTTTCCAGAAAACCAAATCTCTTCACTCTATAGCGATGAAACCTCATCTCCATTCATTCCTGTGATTTTTCTTCATAAATTTTCTGTTCTACCGTATTGGCCAATCTGTGGTGAACTTGAAATTTCTTCCACCTGCCATTGGCTAAATTTTTTGGCAATTGAAAATGTCAAAAAACTATTCTCATATTTTCTCTACACTGTATGTAAATGACACAAAATTCAACTTGAGTAATTACGCTAACTGAACATTAACTCCGTTAATAACCGCTGTGATTTAACGGTTTACAGGTGTACAAAAGGCGGAGATGGAGAGGAACAATACTCACTCTACCAATAATCTCTCATTGAGATCCGAATCCAGATCAGCCGCTACGACGTCGTCCGACTTCGTTTTGCAGTGGGGGAACAAGAAGAGGCTACGCTGCATGAAGTTCCAAGCGAAGGACAATAGCCATACCATTAACAATTCGTCCGGTTCAGGCCCGGTTCCGCGATCCACTATCCGGGTCGACCGGCGGGTCATCAGGACGGATCCTAGCAATGGCGGTAGTAAGGTTCCGAGTTCAAATCAGTTGAAAAATAGTAATGCTGGTAAGAGTAACGGCGGAGGTAACGGATATTTGAACCTCCGTCAACGGCCGGCCTCTCCGTCTCATCGAATTTTGAGGTAAGCTCTCTTTTTTTTGGATTAAGATTTAAGTTTTATGTAATAACGTTCCAAAAGTTGGATGGGTTTTGAAAATTAACTAATTTCTTAATATATTTTATTAATAAAAATATTAAGATTTTAAATTTGTAATAAATATTTATGAATATAGATTAGTAAATTTTAGTCGTTAGTTCATTTACACGCTTTTCATTTTATCATTTTAGTTTGTCAGTCAATAAATTTTTCTTTTTCTTTTAAATACTTTTATTTTTATATATACTTTACTTTATATTTAAAGTTACTACATCACTTATACTATATATTATTTAATTATTTTTTTAATTTATGTGACAAAAAACAATGAAAATTTTATAGAACTGAACGGATGGAATACTGAACCATTTGAACTGTGATAAATTCTGATACTTCTTTTGTGTAAAGTGTGTTTGTTTTTTTATATTATTTACATGGAATGTATCTATTTTCTTTTTTTAAAAATAGATTTTTAATATACACTTACTTTTTAATTTTTATACATTATTATTTACTCTACTTTTTATCTATTTTATTTATAAACAAATAATATTCTTTAAAATCTCTTAAAATAAAAAAAGGAAAATGCACAATATTGGTATATGGAGTGAGTAATATGTAACGTTAATTCATTCGGAGTATATGTTATTTTCAAACATTCACTCGATAAAGAAATAAAAATATCGTACAAACTTATTTCTTTCCAATAATGACCACGAAAAATTGAAAATATCGGCGGACATTTTCTTTCTTACATCCTATTTTTATATGAATTTTTTTTATGAAAAGGATGATTAAAAAAATTTAGTGGCAATTCAACTTGTTTTGTTTTGCTTTAAATTATGTCTTCGGAAGGTGGGTCCCACCATTCCCTCTCAACTCCACTCTTTATTTGCTTGAATTGTTAGATCCACGCCACACTTTGTGCAAGATTAGGACACGTAAAACCATCTATAATTGTTAACGATTTTCAATCAGACGGCTTATATTAATTCAAAACCCACCCTTTTATTCTAATTTTTCTCTCTATTAGGTACGTTTTGTATTTGCTATATCAATTCTCATTTCTCACACACACACAATTACCACCACAACTCTATTTCTCCAGATCCAAGAGGCACTGTCCCATAAGGCTATTTCTGTAATTTTATTCCTACCCTTTAGTTTTTCCTTTTTACTTTTACTCTTTTTTGTTCAATTTAATTTTTTTTTGGTAGTTTAACCTTTTTTTTGGGTAGTCAATTTCATGAAGTCATTGCAGTACTTATTTATATAACTATTTATACATTTTATGATCTATATTATATAATTTCAACTGTTTTTCATTTAATCTTAATCTTCAGGAATTCAGATAGCTCGCTTGCTATGAGAGGGCATAGCAACGGAGTGAAGGGATTAGCATCGCCGGAGAGAGAGAAGAGAGGTGGTGGCGCCGCCGTCAATAATCATAGTAGCCACCACCATAATAACAAGAGTAATAATAATAATAGCCATCCTAATGACAACCACCACCACGGAGGTGGTGGTGGTTCTGGGTCGTCGGAGACGGCCCAAGATGGGAAAAAAGGCGGGTCATCCTCCGGCGGTGACGCAATCGCCGCCATGTGGCCGCCTAAGTTCGTAATCGGTTTGACAAATAAAGAGAAAGAAGAGGACTTTATGGCAATTAAAGGATCCAAGCTACCACAAAGACCCAAGAAGAGAGCCAAGTTAATTCAACGTACACTCAATGTAAGTTTATTGCGCTTATTCTTTGCCAATTGATTCTTAATTTTATTTTTCAATCATGAAATTAATGTTTTAGTTAATGATTTGTTTTCTTGTTTTAGGTAGGAATTATATGATAGATTGATACTAGTAAACTTTGGGTATAGGAGGAGGCATTTTCCATTTTCCCAATAAAGTCCATTAAATAAAAGCGAGAATAAAACAGAATTTTAGAGTTTACTTTAGAAATTTCACATTTTTATATTTAGAAAAAAACGCTTATTTTTACTTTACAGCCATGTGGGGGGTTGTCACATGCATTAAAGGGTTTGGTGAAGGTATTTATTTTATTTTATTTTATTCACCCACATTAAATTATACTATTATAATATATACGTGGTTGATTGTAATAAAAACAAAAACAAAAACATTATTTTATGGTTAAAGGGGCTTTTTCGGTTTCAACTTTAGCTAAAAATTCACATGAACCCCGAGTCCTATACCACTTTCAATAATTTTACTATTGGGCTTGTGACTAGGTAATGAGTGATTTTACTAATTGCATTTTACTTTTTTTACTATTCACTTCTTTTTAATTGAAATATTTTAAAAGAGGAAAAATGAACAATGGAATATCTAATAGATATCTAATCAAATTTAATTGAACAATGGAATATCTCTAGTATGTCTACCAAACATGCCTTAAAAGAGGAAAAATGAATTGTTGTTTGGTCACACTTTTATCTTTATCATTATCTTCATGAGAATAGTAACCACCGATCCTATTGTCTCAACTTTTGTACTAAACAAATATCTTTGGAATTTGAATCATAGGAAATTAGGAATATAATAATTATTTATATATTGAAATTATTAAAATCGTCTTCATAGTTTATAATTTTTCTTACAATAAGAGTTTATTTAAAAATTCATTGATTTTTCTAGTCAAACTTCACTTTTTTATTTATTTAAATAATGTGAAGGAATATCCAATTCTTCCATAGTGGGAGGAGAGAGAAGCGATGACATATTGACAGCTAACCCAAACATAAAACAGGACATTTATGACGGAACTTTTGTTTGGTTTTGAATTTGTGTTGGACTCAAATTTAATATTGTTAGGTTGTATAAATTTTTATGTGAAGTTGAATAAATTTATATTTAAAGTGATTATTTTATTAATTTCGCAATTAATTATATTTCTGTATTTGCAGTTGGTAAGTCCAGGTACATGGCTATGCGATTTGACACTTGAACGATATGAGGTCAGAGAGAAGAAAGTTTCCAAGAAGGTATAACTCATAATTTGTGTAACAATTGTCTCAAATATTTTTATACATAAAATACGCCTAAATAAATAAAATAGTTTTAAAAAATATATGAATTACATTCCATTCATTCATATAATAACTTAATTAGTTATATTTCATATGAAATATTTTATATAAGGATTTGTGTTAAATTTCAACGATATTTTTTTCAAGAAATAGTCATTTTGTGTTAAATTTCAACGATATTTTTTTCAAGAAAACACATTTTTTTGTCTTTTAAATTTTATTTTCTATATTTTTCGGCTTTAAATTAATTATCTATTTTTGCAAAACTTAATATTTTAGTTCCTTTATCGTAACATTTAACTCGTCCAATTTAGAAATGATGGTGATTTAAATAGTGTTATAAACTCATATAACAAAAATTGAAGGTCAAATTTGTTTAATCTTTAATTCAGATAAACAAAATGACTAAAGCATTGAGTTTTATATACATATAAAACGGGAAATTTTTTTATTCCATTTTAAATCCTTTAAGTTTTCACTTTTTCAAAATACATCCTAAAGTGTCCAATTTACATCCTTTTGTCCAATTTACGTCCTGTAACTTAGATTGATTTCATTTTAAATCCTTTAAATTTTCACTTTTTTAAAATACGTCCTAAGGTGCCCAATAACCAAATTTGCCGGAAGCCCCAATTTTAAACAAAAGTACGAGCCGCGCATGACAGCTTTTAGAAAAAAATTAATTTTCGATAAAAAAATGATGTAAATTGGACATTTTAGGACGTATTTTAAAAAAAGTGAAAACTTAAAGGATTTAAAATGAAATTGTCCTAAGTTACAGGACGTAAATTGGACACCTTAGAACGTATTTTGAAAAAGTGAAAACATTAAGGATTTAAAATGGAATCGATCTAAGTTACAGGATGTATTTTGAAATTTTCCCCGTATAAAACTAATTTTAAAGTATTTACCCACACAAACAAATTTAAAAATTATCTATAATTGACTTTTAACAATACTTTCGATTTTTAATTTTTTTCTTTCTATATAGATAGCTCTTGATTTTCAAATACTATTCACTTTTTTTTTTTACACAAATCAAATTAAATATTTGTATATAACTTTATTATCTAGGTTTTTACTAGAGGGAGTTAATTTATTTGCAGAGACCAAGAGGGTTGAAGGCAATGGGAAACATGGAGTCGGATTCAGAGTAGTCACTAGAGCTGGTGAGCAAATTGGTGAAGTTTTACAAAAATGTCTGTATTCCTGTAATTTATTTTAAATTTTGTTTGTTTTTCTATCAAGTGCAATAAAGTCATCTACCTTCAATAAAGGAGTATCAATTTATTTATTTATTTTTAAATTTTTTGGCCTTCTAATAGAAATCAAAATTAAATTATGGGTTGGTCTGCTATGTACTCGAGTGTATGATATGCACCCTAGTCAATGTTGCACTTTTCAGTTTTACTGACTTACATTTTTTGGTAAATGGTGTTGCACTTTTCAATTATTAAACTGTATAATAATATTTTTAGTAATAATTGAAAAGTGCAACACCATTTAACAAAAAGGGTAAGTCAGTAAAACTGAAAAGTGCAAAACATGGACTAGGGTGCATAACATGCACTCGAATGCATACTAGACTTTACCTTAAATAATTAATCACTCCGTCCCATGATTATTTGAACACTTTTTTTATTGGAACGTTCTAAAATTATTTGTACACTTTTAATATTGAAATATTTCATAAAATTAATACCCTTTCAACATCATTTTATTTTAAAAATTGTCACTCCTTTTTTTAAATACTCCAATTTACTTTAAATTTCATCAAATCACCTAAAATACCCATCTTTTATTTTACATCATCAACCGTTAAATCCTCTTTTATTAAAAATTGTGTCGGTCAAACCATGTAAATAATCCGGGAGGGAGGGAGTAACATTTTATTGAGAAATTAGGCTCTTATCTCCTACCTTATTAAAGGCATATAGTATGAAAGCAAAAGATAAAATCTAGAAAGAAAAGCAATGATTTAAAGTTAAATTACCAGTACGAAAAGTTGAAGCAAAAAAAATCACTTGAGGCTGAGGGCCGCGAACTAAGATTTAAAAAAAAAAAAAAAAAACTCCTATTATTGGTTTTAAACATTTAATTTAATCTAGGGTACATGACTTTTTATTGATATTATTAAAATTTAAAATAACATTTCATAAACAGGAAAAATAACTATAATCTTTTAATATTTTAATTTAATTACTTATAGGTGAATTTTTACAAATGAACGACGGAATTGTTATTCAATAATTACTATTATGATGAATTAAAAGATGTTCAAATTTTTAGTCAAGGAAATTATAATTTAGTGAATTCAAGTTCACACAAATGATATCATAATTTCATCCATAAGAGACACCTTTCTTGTGGTGATGATTTCATGAGACCGACATATTATTTCACACCAAACTTTCTTTTGTCCAAAAAAAAGTTGTCTATTATCTGATATTCAAACTGAATTATTTTTTAGTAGGAAATTCACTGTAATTGCGCCACAATTTCAGTTTGATTGATTCAATTTTTGTGAATGCATTCGAATCATTTAAAATTCAATAACATCATACACTAACTGGATTTTGGTTCTTGGTAATTTGTCTCAATTATTAATAATTCCAGGTGTTGGAAACTCTACAATTAAATTTAAACCCTTCTTTTCTTTTAAAAATAATTTTGGACTTGTTAGTAAACTCAAAGCAGCGTTGATTTTGTTAATTTAAGTCGAAAATCAATGGCGGTCAAGTAGCATTATTATGTAAACCAATTATTTTAATAGTAATTGTTTGAAAACATTGTAGAATGTCTTTTTTTAAAAATACAAGTTACAACATTAATTTCATCATTTTCAATAAAGAACTATAGCTAGATAAGTTGGATCAAATCAATATTTAACGAATTTAACTAAAAAAACAGAAGCATAATACAACAAATGGAAGATAGTATTATAAAAAAAATGGACATAAAATGTCAAAAATTTTAAACAGCAAAACAAAATAATTCCAACACAAAATCCCAATAACAGAATCCATCGAGAGAAAAAATAGCAAACAGATCTGCACAAAACACAAATCAACTGCACAAATCCCTAAATACAATCACTGTAATATCTCTCACATCCTTAGTGCAGATCCAAAGACGTACGAAACAGCCGCGACGGCGCAGCCGACGGAGAACGACGGCAACGCAATTCCAGCTGCAGACGCCGGCGCCGGTGCAGGAGCTTCTTGCGCCATTGACGAACCGATGAGAGCGAAAATTGTGACAATCGCTGTAGCAACAAACAGAGCTCTGGATTGAGAGATCGCCATTGTATGTGTGCTACTGTGTGTGAGAGAAAGTAGTGAATAGTGTGTGTGGGGGAAGGTTTTCAGTTATGAGAGAGATAATGTTTTTCTACTCTTTATATAGAGGGGGAGGATAATGGGCCATATAGCCCGTTGGGCCCGTAGCTGCGGCCCATTAGAGGGGTTAACGGGCAGCTAGGTTGTAACGGGCAGCTGCCCGAATTTACAGACTGGCGAGTGGTGGAGGACAGCTGTTTGATACGACAGCGTACTGGAACAACTAATTATCGTTCGTAATTTCATTTCTATATATGTATAATCACGAATTAATGCATACAATTTGTATAATAAAGGCTGTGATTATTTGTGGAATAATTTTAAAAAAAATCTCTTTAGTAATTTAGAATTTAAATACTTAAAAATATAAGGTAAGAAATTTTTTTTTGGAACAATTACAATCCTATTTTCAACACTTAATCGAATTGTGTTTTTTTATTATTGATTTTGTATCTTAAAAAAAATAAAGTCCCTCTTTTTTTTTAATAAGTGTCAGTTTTTTTAAAAAATTAAGATTATAAACTGTTTTCTATACTACCATTCTTTAATTATAACTAATTTTGGTATAGAAATTTTGTTTAATAAAAAATGTGGTCAAGATTTTAGCTAGTATTCATAACTCAAATTAATTTTAGTATAAAGTTAATTATGAAATTTATTTATGAATTTTTTTGAGTAAGGTTAAAATAATTAAAATTAAAGAAATTTAAAATGACATTTATTTTAAAATTAATTAAAAATTAAAGTGACACCTACTTAAAAAAAAAATAAAAAAAAATTGGGGAGTACTATGGAATTTGGTCTACAGTGTTACTTGCTGACAATTTTTTGTAATATTATAACAATTCAAATTATACAATGATTCTTAAAAAGAGAATGGGGGTGATGTACAATAGTATGACAGTTATTACATGACGTGTTTAATTGATTTTTAAAATTTAAAAAAAAAATATATGGTGAATTTAAAAGCCTTTAAAACTCGAAATTTTCATGATAATGTTGGCGAGTAATGATAGTAACAACGAATTTTTGAAAGCTGCACTAACAACGAAATTAAGAATAGGAGCAAATTCCAGTTTGTTGGGGCCACGTTGTTGGCTAATATTTTTCTAAAAAGTAAAATTTTAAAGTTCAAAAATTAAAAATATAGTACTTCCCAAAAAAAAAAAAAAAAAGTTAAACTCTATTAATCTTGCCGCACAATCTATCCAATAATATCTGCAATTTTGGTTAATATTTTTCTAAAAAGTAAAATTCTAAAGTTTAAGAAAAAAATATACTTCCCAAAAAAAAAAGGTCAACTATAATAAATCATCCAATAATATCAGTTTTTTAGCAAAATAAATCAAACGGTTTGTTTCGATAGGAGAGAACCGTTATTCGAGCCGAGTCAAGCCGAGTACTTAAAGTTCAAGCTCGACTTGACTCGTTAATGAGCATTTCAAATCGAGCCTAATAAAATTAAAAGAATAAAATTAGTTATCGAGCCAACTCATTAGTAAATTGAATATCTAACGAGCTCGAGTTCACCTCATTTAACAAACGAGCCGACAAACAGCTCAGTTCATTTAACAACACTAGTTTCGATTTTTTAAATCTTTACCCAAAACTTTGAGTTGATTGGATTTTAATTGGTCGTTTATCATTTAAAACTGCAGGCATAAATCTATATCTATATATATATATATATATAAAAACAGAATAGTGGCTTCTCTAGCAAGTTCCTGTCAAAATTTTGTAATAGTAAAATATTACGTAGTATTTTTTGTGAGCCCACCAATAAAATATTATCTTTTAAAATTATTTTTCTCTCTTCCTTTATTTTTATTTTATCTCTCCTCTCTCTATGCAATCAATTTTTCTTATTTGAATTTCTTCATTATTCTCCATTAGGAATATACTCCTAATATTGTATCATTCATATAATATTATAATTCATATATATCTTTTTAATATATTTGATCAAATCTTTATGTCTATTTTATAGATATGCTTCTTTGTAGAGTTTATTAACAATATATAAGACCCATAAATAAAATGAGACAAAAATATTTAACAAAACAATTAAGACAAAAAATGTTACAAAATATCAAGTATATAAATATAACTATGATAAAACATTATTACTTATTAAAGAGTATATAAAATGAATATTTATTAATTATGCTCAATTAATTATTTTTGACAAATCTTAATTTTATCCAATATTAATTTGACGTTTATTTTTCAAATAAAATATTTAAAATTAATGGTTCTAAAAAAAATTCTTATACTATTGTATGTATACAAAAAATTATTTATTAACGTCGGTACATCACATTATTTATATAAGTTTATTAATTTATAAACCACGGGAGAATACTAGTTCAAACAAAAACTTCAGAATACAACTAGTTTATTTGAACAAAAAGTAGTAGTATATGATTTAAAACCTGTCAACCTCTTTTGTCTGTACAAAAACTTCAGAATACTACAACTAGTTTATTTGAATAAAAAGTACTAGTAGTATATGATTTAAAACCTGTCAACCTCTTTTGTCTGTACATACCAGTTTTTCACAATGTGTGAAGTTAAAACCCTAGAAATTTTGGGGCTAACAAGAGCAAAGGTTGCAAAGTACTTGGAGAAAACTTCCTACCAAAAAGAAAACAAACAGACGAAGGCTCATCATTATACGAACAGCTCTGACCGTCATAGATCCTCTTGAAGAAGTCAATTGTAATATCCGATCGACCAAACGTAGCCGGATGGGCCCCGCCCCTCGACCAATCGACCCATGTTAGGCTCCTATTGGCCAAGAGTTTAGCAGCTTGAATAGTAAGCATAGTGGGGAAATAGTGCTCATCAACATAACATGCTGGTTTGCAAAACTCGGAGAATTTGGGGTAGAATTTAGTATCTTGGACGATGTAGTGGGCGAGCTGTCTGTTGACTTCGAACCATTGAGATCCCTTGCGCCAGTCTGTGATGTTGATTTCTGGTAACATGTGGTCGTTGTAGCGTCCCCTTCCGTAGGGCCCAGGGTCATCAAATGCACCCATGAAGCTGTATTTGGATCCCATTGTGTAGTGGTAGACTGTGGTGAAGTTGTAGAGTGGAATGCAGGATTCAGAGAGCAAGACGAAACGTTCATTGGATATATCAAGCAAGGCATTGGCTAGGAGTCGTCTCTCCGCATCGCACATACTCATCTTTCCCCATTCCGACACCTGTGGAGGACACAAATTATTGAATAATTCACCAACTCTTGCAAATTTGAAAAGCAAATAGAATTATAAATCATACAAATGGAATGATGAGTAAAGCATATATGAAGGGAGGGCATATCTATTAGTTGGAAAGGCCTAATTTCATTTCAGAGATATCCAGTAGGAACACACCATAAATGAAATCACATCTACGGATCTACCAAAATAATCGAATTTTCTAGATAGCCACGAAAAACACCATAAATGAAATCACATCTATGGATCTACCAAAATAAAGTAGCCGAGTCAAAATGCCATTCAATATAGGCCACAGCTAAATAAACCGCCGGTTCTACTCTACACACCCCAATTTTTTTGAACAAAAATACCCTTAACTTAAATGGTCTATAATACCCATATATAAATGCTGCTTAAATTATGAGTTAGATTTTCTTCTTTTTTCATCTCTTTTCTTATTACCTTCTTCCCCACTCGAAACTCTAAAACCTTAGATTATTGTCATTGAAATAAACACAAGATCTAATTCAAGTTTATAGTGCATAATGGAGTCAAATAATGTGATGCAATACAAACTATGAAAAACAAATATTCAAGATTTTAAATGTAGATTCTTTTCCATTGCTTTTCTTTCCATCCCATATACTAGTCTAACATTAAAAGAACAATGGGAAAAAAAATCGGAATCCAACTATGGTTTGTTATGTTCATGGAAAAAAACGATGGAACTAACAACAGAGGGAATTATATTGTTTGTGCTCCTTCATTAAAATGGTTTGTTCAACAAGAAAACAATCAATTTTTTCATTGTTTTTCTCCACTCTGGAGCACAAACTGATGATGGAGCTAAATTATTTTTGAGCAGTCTATGAAATAAAGCAAGAAGCTACCGGAAATCAACTAATATAAAAATTTCATTGATGGCAAGAAGAATGAATCTCCGAAAGTTACTGGTTCTTACACATTTAGTTTGTTGTACATTATTGAAATCTATTGAATTAATTCTTTGAGTAATTAAAAGATATCTTTGAAATTGTTTACCAATAAGGGTATACAGGTCAAAAAAAGGAGGTGTACAATACGTGTACGATAAAACCGGGGGTTTGTTTAGGTGCGGCCTTCAATATATATATAAACCAATTGAGAATGAATCATAACAGACAAAAAATGACCTCTCTAAATATAACTTTCATAAGTACAGCAAGTACATTCAAGCAATAAATCACATAAGTCCATGGAAAATCAATCCCAACATTAAAAAACTCCAAATATATACTATATACTACATTATTTAGCTGAATCTTAATTCAACACATACCTGACTCGGAATTTGTCTCTTGTAAAATACAGATTCGCGCCGGAAATCAGCCTCGAATGAAGGCAATGAATGAACATAAATCGAATACCGCCCCTCATGCCCTTGGAAAAACCTCTCCCAAAGAGGTGCTAATGGCAACGGCCCCTTAGTCAAGAACATGAATGCAACTTTGGGGACCCTCTCAAAGGGATATTTCTTTACACGGGGGACGAGAGATGCCCTCCACAACAACTCCTCATCACTCATTTTGTGCATCAAATTGGATGGAGGCTTAATCCATTGTTCTAAACTCAATGATTCTATATTGCAGGGTAGTAAAGTAGGCATCACAGAAGTAACTACACTATTAGTTCCAAAGTACCTAATCATATAGATGCTAACAATAGAGAATGTAGAACATAGAACCAGAAAAAATACAAGTAATTGGAGCAATCTATGAGGCAAAGCCCTAACTGGACCAGCCCTGTTCACCCCAACAGGATCTTTGCCTTCTTCCATATCTACAATCAATCTCTAATTCCCTCCAATGAATAATCCTCCTAAAATCTAAGTAAAAATCCCAATTCTTAAGTTACACACAAATCCAAAATTATGAAATCAAGTTTATATCTATCACACTCTCTGTGTGTTCTTGACTCTTCTGAGAAACTCTAAACCACATAATTATCTAATTGTAATTACAGAGAATATAAATAAGGATCTTTGATTTTCCAAACAGAGGACGATACAGGGTACTGGAAAATTAAGATTTCAGGAAAAAAGTAACCGTCTACTTCAAAGATGCTAATTATTGGATCATGCACCGAATAGGAAGAAATTGAGAAAAATTAACAACTCTCGAATTGGAAAAAACTGCTTCTACGAAGATTTTCGGAAGAATCGCAACTGAGCAGTCCCGAGGACTGGATTTGATCAGTTCTTCAAAATTCAAATCATGTGGCGTATAGCGTTCGATTGTTTTTCTGAAAGCACCGAAAACAAATCCAACCAAAATACGGCGAAAAGCAGCCGGATTTAGAGGTGTGAAAAAACAAATTGAACTAAACACCCCGATTTCAGTGAAATGAGAAATGAATGTTTGTGGAAAAATCTAATGGGAGGCAAGAAAAGTGACGCAGGGAATTCAATGGCACATGAATGTGCGAAATCATGCGTGAATTTTTTATTTTTTTTAAGAATATTGTAAATCGCGGTCACATGCTTAGAGAAAAAAATTAGGGTTGTAATTTTAAGATTTAGGGAGGGGTGGGTGGGTTTAGGGTTTGGCGAATTGGTGACTTTGTTGCCACGTAATTAGGACGTTGCGTCAACCGTCAATAAGACGAAATTATGGAGATTAAATTTAGGTCAATTACTACTATTAATATTTATTTAATGTTAGCGAGAAAGAAATACTTTATGGAGTATTGTTTACGTTGTAAAATCCGCGGACTCTTTTGGAATTTTGGTTGTTGAATTTTGTTAAACAAGTGGTCTGCTTTTCCGGTCCCAAATTACGTAATACTCCCTCCATTCCGAAATAATTTTAGATGCAGATCGACCCGCAAACTAAGAAAGTGGTGAGAAATAAATAGTTGGCGTCAAAAGTAATTACATTTTGTATAAAATTGATGATATTTGGGACAGGGAGAGTAATAAAATTAGGTAAGTCTAGTATGCACTCGAGTGCATGTTATGCATCCTAGTTCATGTTACTTTTCAGTTTTACTGACTTACACCTTTTGGTAAATGGTGTTGCACTTTTCAATTATTACTAAAAATATTACTCCATCCGTCCCAAGATTACTTGCACGATTTGACTGGCACGTTGTTAAAAAGTGGATTTAGTAGTTGATGATGTAAGATAAAGGAGGGGTATTTTAGGTAATTTGATGATGTGTAAAGTGAAATGTATGAAAAAAATCATTTACCAAAAAGTAAGTCAGCATAGAAGGCCAACCATAAAATTATTCACCTCTAAAATTTATATTTCACTTTCCTTCAAAATACTCCCTCCGTCCGCCTATAAGTTTCCCATTTTACCATTTTAGTCCGTCCGCCTATAAGCTTCTCATACCCTTTTTGGTAAGTACTTTTTCTTACACTTTACTTTATATCTTACTTTTTCTCTCTATCTCTCTCCTTCTTCCAATCACATCACTTGTACTATATCTATTATTTAATCACTTTTCTTAATCTATGTGCCAAAAAGTAGCGGGAAACTTATAGGCGGACGGAGGGAGTATAATTTATAATTAAATATAATCTGTGTAAATCGGAACATGGAATATTGCGTATAAGAACTTATCATACAAGAATTTGTTTTGGTATAATAAAAATCTTATTACTCCAATATAATCTTTTATTCCATGAACCTATTATAAATGGAACATTGAGTGATTTATCGTTTAGCAATTAAAAGAATAATTTTGAAAATTTCTTCTTGATATTAATTGGAATTACCCACAAAAGGCCATGATTGAAAACACCTCCATAAAAAATTGTTTTTGATCAACACAATTTTTAAGAAAATGTGATGTGATTAGTGATACAAAGATAAAATAGGGGTATTTTAGGTGATTTAGTTGGGTGTAAAGTGAATTGTTAAACAAAATATAGATAAAAACTGAACGACAATTTTAAAAATAAAATGATGTTGTGAGAATGTTAATTTTGCGAAGTATTTCCATTTTAAGAGTGTTCAAGTAATTTTGAGACGTTCAAATGTGAAAAGTGTGTAAGTAATCACGGGACGGAGGGAGTACATTTTATGGGTTCATTCACATGGATGATTTTCAACAAACTTACATCTGGCCTACCTAGGGCATGGATTTTATTCAACAATTGCATACGTTCAAATTGTAGACAATAATTACCTTAAAAAAAGGACAACGAGCAGCATATATGCATTATGAAAGCTTCATCTTCATGTAAGATTAGAAGCCCATCTGCAGATGTGCTCAAGTTATCTTACAATTAAGGCCAGAAGTTTCCATCAACATTAGTTCGTAAAATCAGATTTTATTAAACGCCAACGACCTACTTCACCACGTCAAATTTAGCACGAAGGTTGGAGATCATGACAGGGCATTCTCCCTTCTCATCATACTCAGAGAACTCATCTGCCGATAAGTCAATGTCAGTAAACTTCGTTCCTTCGAGCTACAAAGAAAATGAAAAAAAGGGGTAGATTACATATCATATGATAATTACAAAGTAATTAGAGCAAGCAAGTAAACAAAAATAGTGAAAAAGACCTGGCATATATTTGTCGACAGTATATATTGTATTGTTCACATGCACTTTTATTCTTCACAGTACATATTTTGGTTGTTAAAGGACAAGCCTCATGTCATACAGGCAACCATTTTACTACAAAATAGGTAACTCAAACGATCTTTTGCACGATACTTAAAGTAAAAAATGTCTTTAGCACGCAGAAATCAATGTCGACAAAAAGTAACTTCAGGATCTTTATGTTAATTAGTGAATGGTTTAGTCAAAAATTACCTGTAACACGCAGTTGACAAAATAATTTCAGGATAGCTTGGGCAAATTAAGAATGCACAAAGAGAGAACTATCCTGAGCAAGACCCAAAGAAGAAAAAGAACCCGACTTACAGATTCGGCTTTCCACCCGGTGCCAAATACAAAATCCAAAGGTTCATAACCTCGGCAGTCAAACAACATTAGAGGTGCATAAGTTCCACTCTCAGCTTGATCTTGAGTAAGAGGACGGCCTCGTCCAGTGGCCATACATATAGTTCCATCTCTAGAGCAAAACTTACACTAGAAGAAGAAGAAACAATATCAACTAATAATGATTGCAATAGCATGTAGCTTGACAGTATCTGAGAAACTCCTAGCTATGATAACAGGAAACTGGTCATATAGTTTGTTGAAAATATAATATCTTTTACCGAAAGATAGATTTTAGAGTCTAATTGATAAATTTTGATTCACAAATTATATGAAAACACGTAGATAATGATCACAGAGGCGTGACAGTAGAGATCCACACTCTACTCGACTAAAAGATACAACTAACTACTACACATTTTGTGAAAGAAGGATGAAATCAAACCTTCTGGGAGAGATGAACATCGCTCTTGCCTTTTGCAGAAGGAACTGTCTCGTTCAAGCTGACACAAGTCTCTTTCTGGGTTACCTCTCCACAATTCCCACATTTCAGCTGCACAATACAAGAAAAAGGATGCAAGCATACAGCTGTATGAGTAACCCCACCCAAAACTTTGGCAATTAACCATTATTATCAACTCAATTTAATTAATAAAGATACCAGAAATCCATACAAATTCTGAACACCACAATAGTTTTTCCATTTTCTCAGATAAACAGTAAACCCAACATGAAAAACAAAGTGCCCTGTCATTTGATGCTTCCAGAATAGTCCAGCAGGCATTTTGAACCAAAAGAGAGAGCCAAGAATGATCACAACATCACATGAATAAATAAGAAACAAAAAAATAATGAGTTAGATTATGTCTATACGGGAATCCCTTTAATGAACTGTAAAGCCCCTTGAATTTGATTCAACTAAGTTGAGATGGAACCAAAACACTCAATCACTATGAATAGTTGCTGCTTCAATACTACGTGAAATAAATCTAATATATAACCATAATAGCATCAAAATGGGTTGAAATGAGCGCAAAATTGAGCACAGGGCACAAAATTTCAATCACCAGCAACACAAATAACCAAAACCTACCAAAAAGCACTCAATCGACGTAATATAGGCACGAAATCAAGCTAGCGAGCCCAGAATCGAAGTATAAACGCCAAATAATAACTATTAAAAAAAAAGGATTGCTACTTCAAGATATAAAATTAAATTCACCTTGAAGTAGTATGTGAAGTTAGAATCGTCGCAACCGCCCTGAGGCTGAAGATCGGTGAGATTCTCGAGATCGGCGCAGATCATCAACAAGTAGTTCACCATTTTCCTTTAATCAACTTTGAACCCAAGATTTTCTCACACTGTGCGACTTCGATGTGTCCTCGCTCGGTTATTCGAGTCCACTGGGTAAATTTTTTGATGAGCATCTGCGGAGACGATTCACTTATAGCGATTTTGGTTCTAAACACGCTTTTTCACCTTTTGGATCTTTTTTTTTGTCTTAATTTGGATAATTTTCCTTAATTATAGTAATAGCAGGGCATTATTGTCTTTGTGCATAGAGGTGGCATTCGAGTGAGCTGTTCGATTTCCCAACTTATTAATATGGTGGAATAAGATGTGAAATACTAAAATTGAGACGAAATTGTGTGGAGTTAGTCACGTGTGAGATGAAACTCAATTTTAATATTTAAGATTTTTTTTTTGAGTTTTGACGCACTTGGTTGAAGTTTGAACAAGAGAGTAGTCTCACGATTCGTTGATTATTGGGTACCACCCGATATCATAGAGACTATGTGGTACCCAATAATCAACGAATCGTGAGACTACTCTCTTGTTCAAACTTCAACCAAATGTGTCAAAACTCCAAAAAAAAATCTTAACTATTAAAGTTGAGTTTCATCTCACAAGTGACTAACTCCACACAATTTCGTCTCACACGACCAATGAATAAAAATGACGAAATATGATATGGCCTATATTATGATGGTTTGGGCAATATTACTTACTCCCTCTGTCCCACAGGAATTTGCACACTTTCCATATATGGATGTCCCATACCAATTTGCACACTCCATAAAAGGAAATATCTTCACAACCCTCACCCTTGAAATATACTCATATTTACCCATATGCCATTACTTTTCCACACTCAATCTACTTTTTACTTTACTTTATTCATAAAAGTTTACAAAACTACCCCTCAAAACATCAATCATTACACTTTTTCTTACACATTTCTTAAAATGTGTGCCGGTCAAAGGGTGCAAGTTCCTCCGGGACGGAGGGAGTAATATACTTTGTGTGGCCCAGAAAATGACAAAGGGTTCAGATCTACGTTTGGGCAGGTTTATCGGGAATCGAAAGGCCTATGAAACCAAGTGTCTTGTTCCTAAATTATCGGAGCTAAACGATCAGATCGTTCCTAAATTATCGGAGCTAAACGATCAGGATTCATAGAGACGATCAGGATTCGTAGAGAGGATCGTGAGATAAGCCATGACTTCTCTGATAAATTGGGATAAGAGGTTAATTGGAGATATAGAAGAAGATGGTTTATCACAAGAGACTTCTATATATACTGCAATACTGCATGAACATCATACTTAGTCTGTTTGATCATCTATTTTCTAAAGCGTCAAAGTCCACTGTCAAGTTATGATCATCTATTTTCTAAAGCGTCAAAGTCCACTATCAAGTTAGTTTCGTAATTTATTGTGCGCTATGTTAAGATTTTTAATATATACCTCTTTTAATAATAGATTTTTCAACGACCAAAAAAATGTATGTCTCACTGATTCCCTATTGCTAGGTCGTCTATTTCGTGGTGTAGAAACACTCTTTTTGTTGCCTTTTCAACCATAATAATTTATTACTCCCTTTGTCCAGTATTATTTTCATATGTAAATGGACAAGCATATTAAAGTGTAATAATGAGTGAAGTTTTAAAGAATAATTTAATAAAATTTTATGTATAAAGTAAATAAATGAGTAAAATTAAGAATATTGTGAATGTGAAGTTTATAAAGTGTTTTCCATTTTAACTAATGTATGGAACATCTAAAAATTGAAAGATGAATGAAGAAGTACTCCCCGTTTACTTGCATAGTTTGACCGGCACATTGTTTAGAAGGGGTATTTTAGGTAATTTGATGATGTGTAAAGTGAATGTATGGAAAAAAAGAGTGACAAATTTGAATGCATAGTTTGACCGGCACGTTGTTTAGAAGGGGTATTTTAGGTAATTTGATGATGTGTAAAGTGAATGTATGGAAAAAAAAAGTGACAAATTTGAAAATAAAATGATGTTGTGAGGTTATTAATTTTGTGGGGTATTTTCATATTAAGAGTGTACAAGTAATTTTGGGACGTCCCAATAAGGAAAGTATGTAAGTAATCACGGGACGACGGAGGTAGTGTAGGCTTGGGGCTTAGGAGTATGCTCCTCTCTAGGTCTCAGGTTCGAAATCCCTAAGGTGCAAACAATTTCTATGGGGTCATGTTCATACAGAGCGCAAAACTCTGGCTTTAAATGGGACCCCCACAAGTAGGCGGTGGGATTGGTCCCTCGGGATTAGTCGGTCCTGCCGGATACCCGAAACTTAAAAAACAAAAGTAATCACGGGACGACGGAGGTAGTATTATTTTTTAGTCCTTTTCGACAAAAATAATAGTACTCCGTAATTTATTTTTTTTGTTTTTGTTGGAAGTAGACAATAATTTATTGGCTGTCCTAATATTGGTAGATTTTTTTATTGACACTAGGCCTATCTTGTGTCAATACTTTATTGGCTGCCATTCTTATTCTATCCGAATATTGGGTCCAGTGGTCCACAAAGCATTGCACTTTTTGCCCTTTTGGACTCTCAGATGAATAACCCAAACTTCTTTCTCTTGTTCTCTCAACTTCTATTCCTATTTTGATTTTCTGCTGTTGATCTTGCTGCTAAAGGTAATTTTCTTGCTACAACTTTTTCAATTTCATACATAATTATTGTTCAGTTGTTATAGAATTAGTTTCTGGATATTGAATTGTTATGTAGCTGGTGGTAGGTGAAGTATTTGTTAATTAATAGGTGTGATTTCATGAAAATTTGCATAAAAATTAGTAGGAAGATCGATCTTGGTAGTTGGGGTTATGATTTATGTGAAAATGTTGCAGATTGTTTGGTCAACTTGGTTATTTGGGGTTTGAAGAAGAGAGAGAAAATGAAGAGAGGGAAAGAGGAGATGGTTCCTATGTTTCCTAGGCTTCATGTAAATGATACTGATAAAGGAGGGCCAAGAGCACCCCCTAGAAACAAGATGGCCTTGTATGAACAGCTTAGTATCCCTTCGAGTCAAGTGGCGATTCAGCGTAACCCGAATAACGCCCCCAATTCGTTGCCTCCGTCGAGCCAGGTAGCTTTAATGGTCGTAAATGTTGGTATTGATTAGTCTCGGACTCATGTTTAGTTTGTTCAAGTATATCACCATTTGTATTGCTTGAAAGTTGATTCCCTTAGGTTGCGTTTGGATTGAGGGATTTGATTTGAGTATGCATTTCAAATGACATGATTTTAGTGAAAATTTGCAAATCTAAGTATTTGAAATCCATTCATAATCCACAAACATGTGGAATGGATTTGGCTGTGGATTTGAAATTCATAAGCCCAAATCCACCCAACCAAACGCAGCCTTAGGTTGCGTTTGGATTGAGGGATTTGATTTGAGGAGGCATTTCAAATGAATACATGGATTTCAAATGACATGATTTTAGTGAGAATTTGAAATTTCTCTCAATTTTAACTAAAAAGTGTGTGGACACAAATCTAAGTATTTGAAATCCATTCATAATCCAAACATGTGGAATGGATTTGGCTGTGCCCAAATCCACCCAACCAAACGCAGCCTTAGTTTGAAATGAATGGCTTGAAAATGTTTATAGTTCGTAGATGTAAGATTGGATAACCAATGGTTTCAGTGTGTCGAATGTAAACTCATTCTTCGTTTGATTGATTCTAGGGTGGTGGAGGTATGTTTTTCTCTCGGCAGGTGCATCCTAGATATCCATCTGCGAATCAGAGAAAGCAATTGGACGAAGATGAGGACTGTAATGTTCCTGTTTTCGTCCAGTCCGTACCTACAGAACTTGATAATTATAGCAATAACATGAACAGCAATCGAACCTCACTCTCGAACTCTACTTATATGCACCCTTCGTTGAAGTTCCAACAGCCCAAGGAGACGAGTGTATTTGAAAACAGTGGTGTTGGTAGATTAAGGGATAATGGTAGTGGACAGCAAGAGCTCTGTCAACAATCACGATTTTCCAGTGATACGTTTAAAAGAAATTCATCTTATTCACAGGAATATTTGCCATCAGAAAACCGGAATATTGTAGATGATCTTAGTGACTACACAGGGTCTGGAGACGACGGGTCTTGTGGGTCACTTGGAAACCTGGAGAGGGACGACAGTGTTTCTGAAACTTCGATTTTGGATACTGTTTCCATCCCGGATATAACACCTGATGATGTTGTAGGTATAATTGGTCAGAAACAGTTCTGGAATGCAAGAAGAGCTATCATAAAGTAAGTTATTAAGCTCATTACGTCGTATTCTGTCGTAGATGGGTGTAATGTTTGTTATTTCTGTCTTTGTTTAAGTCCCCAGCTTCGACGGTTTTTTAGATTTAATTTTTGTTTAAGTTGCTATGCAGTATAGGTTATAGGATTTGAGGATATTTTTTAACTTCAATTTTAGTCTATGTGTTGAATGCTTACTTTATTGGTGGGTGGATTTATTTCTTCAGCCATCTTTGATGTATTCAGACAACGCATGACATTTTGTGTAGCATGGTGGGTTCGTGTGAAAATATAAGGTGAGTCAATCGAAATGTAGGCTAATCGAAATGATTTTTTTACTCCCCTTAGTCTCTAGATCTTTGCCATTTCGTCGTTTTCGTGGTTGGGGATGATTGATTGTGCTTATTGAACTGCAATGCTGCACCAATTGTTTATGCTAAATTCGTGTTTTGACGTTTATTCCTTCGTCGTCGCAGCCAACAACGAATTTTTGCTGTCCAAGTGTTTGAGTTGCATAGATTGATGAAGGTATGGTTTCCGCTATTTCAATGTGCATCCGTCGCTTAATTATGGTTTCGTATTTACGCGTATGCGCTTTGTATTGAATCAGGTCCAGAAATTGATTTCTGCATCCCCACATCTTATGCTGGAGGACTCTGCTCTTTTCGACAAACCTGTAGTAAAGCCTGTTGTACCCTCGAAGAAACGCTCTTTGGATTGTTCGAATGATCCCAAGAAGAAACGAGAGCTGGAAAATCGAAGCGACGAGAACACTGTTGACAAAGCATCGTTGTCATCGCCTCAGAACGGGAGCTTGGACGACCCTCCAGCACCACTCGTTAACAACAATAGTAGCTTCAATCATCCTCCTCCGCAAGCACATCAGTGGTTGGTTCCGGTTATGTCACCTACTGAAGGACTGGTATATAAGCCTTATCCAGGAACGGCGCCAATGTATGGAATCGCGCCTCCACCTCATCAGTACCCGATGCCTTCGTATCCTCCGTTTGGACCTCATGGCTACTTCTCCCCTTACGGAATGCCAATTATGACCACACCTGTCGAGCAAACGAACCCTCAACCTGTGCCACCTCAGAACGACGTGGCTGTTAGGAACAGACGGATGTCGAATGCAGGTAAGGAAACTGATGTGCAAGGCAGCAGCGCGAGCTGCCCTAGTGAGAGACAGACGAGTAGACGAGGAAGCAATGGAAGACGAAACATGCTTCCACTTTTCCCGACTTCTCCATCTGCTAACGTGGGCTCGTTGGAAGGCCCGGTCGCTGAGAAGCCGAGCCGAGTAATTAAAGTTGTACCTCATAATAGCATGTCTGCATCGGAATCTGCTGCGAGAATCTTTCAATCTATACAAGAAGAAAGAAAACAGTCTTTGCCCTGCTGTAACTGAGAAGCTGTATTTGGCATTTCAATTTTTTCAACTTGTGTTGTGTGTTGTAACCTTTTGTAACTTAGATTTCATGTAATTGTATTTGTAAGTTTTTGAAATATGTATCATGGATTCGATCTAAAGAGTATTTTGTACACTATGGTATTTTCTTTTCAAGCCACTGTTTTGCAGATTTCTAATTAATTAGCTCTGTTGCAAAACTCGGCGTTGCCCGACTAGGCGGCCACTACTGACAAGGCACTAGTTTTTGGTCTACTGCTTGTCTAACGATTTTCAACTACGCTCTTTTCTTTTTAATTAAACTTTTCAGAGTCGAAGTCCGGTTTGAACGACCGAGCACACTTTTTCAATGGAATCAGAGCTCCGAGCAAAATACATGGCTTTTACATGATGTATACTTTTTTTTATATATAAAATTATATCGTCTAAGGGGTGAAAATTTGCATTTTTTTATTTTTCGTCATCATTTTTGCAAGTTTTAATTTCTTCAAGGATCCATTTGCAATTTTTTACTTTTATTTATTAGAATTTCATATTTCTTGTTTGAGAATTATAAGATAAAATAATTCAAAATAAAATTCTAAGCAGTTGCTTAAACTCCAACTAGCCGTCTCGGTGTTAGGCGATGTTAATCCGTTCGACTATCGATTTTCGACTACTTGTCTACTAATAATCCAAATAATAGTATTAATAAAACAGTGACATAGTCAAAAAGTCTTGATAGAGATTATTATTGATTACGGTTGAGATTTAGCCCAATAGTTGTTTTGGCCATTGGGCCTACACACAAGGGCCCAACTTATTGGTGCCCTAGTTTTTTGCAGTCTTCCCATATATTGAGTCACCCTCTGACCCTCTCCATTAACAAGAGACAAGACGAGAGACGCGTGATATAAACGTGAGATTGGAGAGTGGAGAACAGTAAAGGGGAAGTGCTACCCATCTTAATGTCTTGGTTATCTCCACTACGTCCCGATACAATCCCACACGAGTCTGAGCACATCTAAGTGACCCGAGTTCGAGTGGCGACCGGCGGCACCGAAACCCAACAATTACAGAAATGGAACAAAATATAATACTCTCCCACTTTACCTTGCACCAATTTTTCGGCATATAAAATAAGCTAAGTGAAGTAATGAGTTAAATTTTAAGAATTAATTTTATACTTTCTTCGTTGATGATTATTTATACATTTTTTTAATTGTGATATATCAATAATTATATGTGAACTCTCAATATAAAAATATTTCACAAAATTATTATATTCAGTAAAATCATTTTATTTTAAGCTAACATTTTAACCAATATCACATTAAATTCATTTTACACTTCAACACTAAATCAACTATGGGTATAAAATACTAACCGTTATTCCACCAACTAAACACATTTTTCATTTTTGTGATCCAATTAATTAGTTATCTGTTATTAACAAAGATTTGTAAGAGACAAAATTAGTTCACGAAACAGAATTTCATTTAATTAATATTATCATTTAATCTAATCATTCCGAAAAAATAATTAATTACTTTTTTAGACATGTGCAAAATCAAACCACCGACCTATTTTTAACCGTCGATTCGACTAAATCGCCGATTACGATTAAAAAATTGAACCGTAATCGAGTAGTTACTGTAACCACTAATTCGAAAACTGTAACCTAACCGAGTAGTTACGGTTCGATTTTGGTTGGAGTTTTTAACAAATCGTAACCGTCGATTTATAACCTACGGGCGGTTTAAACCGGCTGCACATGTGTAGGTTAAATATAGAACTTACTCAAAGAATTTAGTGTGGACTTTTGTTGAATTGATGCATCAATTAGGTCGGTGAGGTCGCGTTTCATATGGTTATAATATAGAAGAACTGCAAAGAATTGGACGAAAACAAACCGGCGCGATCTGAGCTTCTCACGTTTAATTTTGACGCTGAAATCCAGTTGGAAAATTTCCCAAATTTCTGACATGGCGTCGCCTCATAAGACCCACATTCCTCTGCCTCCGGACCCTGGTGACTTTTCTCTTCCTTTTTCTTTGCTCTTTTCAGTTGATTCAAATTGTATATCTGTTTTATTCGATTTTGAATTGATGCCGACGAATTTAAGTTTAATTTGCATTTGAAATAATTTAACCGGTTGTTTTTCACTTGCGAATATGTTGTTAGCTGAATTTCTTGAAGTGAACTGATGATATAATAATGATTGAAGTTTTGTTAACTTGTTTATTTGATTTGTGTTTTTCGATTTTGGGCAAATTGTTCGTCAGTGAGGGATGGAAAAAAAACTGCTCTATGCAGTTAATTGGGGTAGCTGTTCAATTGGATCATCTTTCCTTCTTTTATTAACTTTCTTGTTTCTTTTTTTTGATAATATTGTTAGTTTGGTAGTTAGTGGGGGCGATTTTGTGGATTTATGAGCTTAGTGTTACTGTCAACTTTTTTCATGGCTTGCAAATCATAAAATCATGGTGGTTTAGGATTGAAGTGGGAAGTGAATGACCAACATCTGTTTTAGGAAGTTATGTGAACAGAGAGCCGAGGCTATTCACAGGTTGAATCATGTACTTTACATCAATTGCCATTAAATGTCCCTTTAAAATGGATTAAATCAGTGGTATAGAAAAACACTCACTAAGTTTCAAATGACCGCGTGCAGAATTTCGGTGAGATAATTCCTTGTTTTCGTGTTTACAAATGCATTCTTCGAGAACTTCGTTAATCCTGGTTTATATGTTAAAGTTCCTCCTCTCTTGTATTTTCAGGTGATAAGCCCTTGGACACTGAAGCATGTATGTCTACGGTTCCTATCCATATTGTCACCCGTGCATCTCAACTTCCGGAAGAGTTTCTGCAGCCTTCACATGAGAGGCAATTGGTCATCGGCTTTGACTGTGAGGGGGTTGATCTATGCCGTCATGGGACACTTTGTATTATGCAGGTTTCATTTGATTTTGTTATAGCATTGCATTTATATGTGGAAAAGAAAAAAGAGTGTTACCTGGGTTTTAATAGATAATTAATCTTTTTACAACATTTTAACATCTCATTTTTCTGTACACTCCCTAATGAATTATTCTGTAAGTTTATATGCTTAAGAGACATTTCTTGAACTCCTTTTCCTTAAATTAGTGCCTGCTTATCATAGCTGGCCAAGATATATTTTAGTGATACACAAATTTTTTGTTCTTATGAGATATTTTAGGGAAGTTATTGGAGGAAATCAGGGTTAACAATCTAAGAATTCAGGAAGAAACTTTGTTCTTTTAGCTGGAGATTTTCCTTGTTCAGTGTAACAAAAATAGTGTATATAGAGAAGAAATATTTGTTAATATTCCCACATAATTAATATAATGTCAGAACTTTTTTTTCATGGTATTTATTTATTAAATATAATTATTTGAAAGGGAATAAAAAAGAAAGCCATTCACTAAGTGATCACCATATTATGTACCTGTTGTTGCCTAATACTATATTTTTTTGACCTAGAAACGTTTTAGTTTCCTATCTTAAAACAATGCAAATTTCACTAAGTGCAATTTGACTATTTGACCACCTGATCTTCCATTTAACCAAACAACAGATTTCAGTTTGGTTATTTAGGTTGTTAGGGATGTAGTACTGATACTTACTGGCTACTCATCTAAGAATGTCAGGAAGACACTTTGTTCTTTTATGCTTAGTAAGTTAGACTTAGGGTTTTCAGCGTTCGACTTTTACTTATTTTTCCTTTTGTGCAGCTTGCATTTCAAAATGCAATATATCTTGTTGACGCCGTTGAGGGTGGAGAGACACTTGTAAAAGCCTGTAAGCCTGCACTTGAGTCTAGATACATCACTAAAGTTATTCACGACTGCAAACGAGACAGTGAGGTCTCTTGTTGATTGTACATCCCCTCCCAACTACATGCAGTCCAGAATATTCCATTATTTGTTTCTTACGCTTGTTTATATGTTTCAGGCATTGTACTTTCAGTTTGGTATAAAGTTGCATAATGTTGTGGACTCCCAGGTTGGTAATTTATTCTGGTTGTTCATGTCCGAAAAATGATTAATTAATATTGTGTATTGGTTATCTTCGTCTTCATCTATCATATGTGACAAGGAATGTACTAAAGTTTTCTGTGCCTGGAAAAAAAGATGAATGTTCTAGTACTTAATCTTCTATCTACAATTTATAAGTACTACTCATAAACAATGCTTCCACTGTCCCTATAATATAACTGGTCTTCTTGGCTTGATGTGTAAGAGAATTTACTTGAATAATTGTGGGCTCATTTTTGTGCCAGTAAGTTCTGTTGTCTTTTCCAGTTTAAACCTTTTGGTGATTGAGTGGGTGTATACATCTTGGTTAGATATGTTAACTCCTTAAACCTTTAGTGATGGGACTGCATGTGTGTGTGTTTACATGTTTGCATGGGGCCAGATTCTTTCTTTGAGGAGACTGAGTTACAGAGAGGTGGTGTGCTGCTTTGATTGCTATGTTTTGTTTTGTTCGCTTGTTTTCAGTTTCTTGTGGAACTGAAAACAAATTTTCTTTGTTTTGACTTTAAGAATGCAGTTGATGAACCTCTTTTTTTTCCTTCATTTGTTCGCAAGCAGATTGCATATTCTTTGATTAAGGAGCAAGAAGGGCAGAAGAGAGTGCCAGATGACTATATATCATTTGTTGGCCTGCTTGCGGACCCGAGATTCGGTGGTAATTAGTTTGCTTAGACTTTTATATCTAATACACTTACTGAACTATGGAAGAACTGAAGAAGGCTATAGCAATGAGGGTCTATATTTTATTACTAATTGTATTATGAGAGAGTGTTCTATCTTGGAAGGTTAGATGTGTATATTCTCTCTTCTCCGCGAATTCATAGGAGTTGTGTTTTAAAGCCAAATGTATTGTGAAATTTCTATTGTTTAGCAAATTTTTAGAATTCTCATTTTGGACAAAATATCTGGCAAGAATACTTCTTAAGACTTAGCTTAATCAAAATTAAATGGAAAACCTTAGTTGAACTTACCCTTTCCGTTTATTTTCTTTCTTTTTCCCCCTTGTTAATTGGCTGTTCTATCATGCTCATGTACAATTCCCTTCCAATTATCATTTGAAGCAACCACTAAATTTCAAATGCTAATAACTCTCTAATTGATTCATTACTCGGGGACCGTATACTTTTAAGTTATTGTGGTTATTATTATTTAAGAGCTTCCATATGCTTGTGCATTTTGATAAGAAGGATTTGATACAGGTATATCATATGATGAGAAGGAAGAAGTTCGTGTTCTCTTGAGGCAGGTTAGTTTTGATTTTTCTTGATTTCTTCTGGAAAAAGTTATGCTTCATGTGATTTTGGTTGATTGGGTTTAATGGAACCTAAAGTAATGTTCTGTCATTGGTTTTGCAAAAAAATTATGGTTCAATACGATGGCTTGTCTTCATCAGTCAATGGTATATCTAAAAGCTGTAAAGTATAACTATAAGGTGACTTCACCCCTAAGCAGTTTATCTACAGACTAAACTTTATTTTATTTGGAACCTAAAGCTATATATGTTACATACTTTGGTTGGTTTTGAGCTTAAATTTTTGCAAATAACTATTATTCCCTTTGCAATAGTTAATATACTGTATTTTTTTTCCTGTTTTACAGAGTCCTAATAATTTCTGTTTTTTGTTCCCAGGATCCCAAATTCTGGACATACCGACCATTATCTGAACTAATGGTCCGTGCAGCTGCAGATGATGTTCGCTTTCTTCTATTCATCTATCATAAGATTTTAGAGAAGTTAAACGAGAGATCCTTGTGGTATCTTGCAGTTCGGGGTGCACTTTATTGCCGCTGTTTCTGCATCAATGATAATAATTACGCTGACTGGCCAGCACTGCCTCCAATTCCAGGTTTTTAATCTCTTACAGCGTGCTAATATTTTGATATCTTCATGCTTCAACCAGTTCATTGGTGTGGGCATAAGCATGAAAGACATGGATGCACATGTTTTCAATTGTATCATGTAGCCACGTATGTATTCGGTACTTTTTTTGGACTAATTATCTGCAAACAGCTATTGGAACATAATGAATCATGGACTTAAAAAACTGTTACTATACAGCAAATCTAACATTACAATTTGCGGGAGCAACACGATACCCTAAATATACCTTTTAGAGACTGCAAATTGATCTTGACGCATTAATGCTGCTATATATATCTTGACGCATTACACTTGTGTGTTGATCTTATACTTCTTTCATCACTGCAGAGACTATGACTTCTGGTGAGCATCCTCTAGAAGAAGAAACCTTGTCTACTCTTGATGTTCCTCAAGGAAAAATGGGATGTGTTATTGGAAAACGAGGAGCTAATATACTGGCAGTAAAGGAATCATGCAGGTATGAATTTCCCATGGATTGATGGATATAAGTGATCGTCTGTCAAGTTTAGTCCATAGTAATACTATAGAATCTGAATCCTAATTGATTAAATGCTTATAGTACACTTTGCCAAGATATACTGTATTATAATTGCTTGTGAAGAAATGAGTAGACAACAACTTCTCCTTTATTATTCTTGGAATATGTAAAAATTGGCATGTGTTCTATAGTAAGAGAACAGTTGATTAACAGTTTACTGCAGACTGTGAACTTTATTTTATTTGTTATTGGATTCTGGCACTCTATTTCATCAATCGTGTTTTCTTCCTTTTCTTATAATGAAATATATTTGCAGTGCTGAAATATTTTTTGGAGGTGACAAGGGTCCCCCGAACAAGGTTAGTCTTTCACTTACCGAGGCTGTAAAAGCTATCTTACCTTATTACCCTATACCTTTTCCATTTCTTTTGGTTAATAAACTCGTGTAAATTACATAAAAGATTCTTAATAGTTGGTTAAAATGAAACAGGGGATCATTTCTTTGTTTCTTCTCCCGGTAAACATGTTTGGGAACCTCATTTTTGTTATGCCTTTGATGCAGGTGTTCATAATTGGGCCGGTAAAGCAGGTTAAGAAAGCAGAAGCCATGGTAAGGGGAAGAATGCTGGAATTGTACTAGAAGTGTTGTTGTGTAAATAAATGCTCCGTACTTGGTGATCATATGCTAATGCAAATTGTGGGGCGAACCAGATATTAGACCATATGTTGTGAATCCAGGATCTTCCTCTGGTTTCAACTCCTCTAAAACCCATTTGCGTTTTTCAAGAACTCTTGATCGATCATGTTAATTGTTTTCCCGTGTTACTACTTGTTAATCGATACAGGCTGTTCGATCAGAAAAATGCAGAGCTCAAGCTGAATGGTAAAACGTTGGTTGATCTGATTACTTACATAAATCCATCTCACGATGCGGCCTGTATTACCCTTTCAAAATTTTACCTTAAATTGATTCATATTTTACATACCAACTTTTTTTTAAAAAAAAATTACCTTTAAAATGATGAGTTTTCTATTTAGAAGTAATACCAATGTGAAACAGTCCCACACAAAACTTGTTCTTTATAGTTCAATCTAAAAGATAGCAATTAGATAAAAAAAAAAAACATTTTCACTGTAAAAGTATTCTCGAAGTTCATGAACAGATATGTAAGATTTTTACTTAATACCACGTACAGCAACAAACATGCGCAACCAACGCAATATACAACTCGAATTCTTCACATGCATCAAAAAATCAGACCATCAATGAAATTCGAAAATGATAACAATAACATTAGTCATAGCACAACACAAATATTATACTTGAGGAAAACCAATTATTTCTGAAAGCTTCCGAATTGGTTCTGTTGGCTGCTTAGGCTTGAGAAGAAGTCGTCGTCTAATGCTGATGTAAATCCAGATTTACCAGCAGCCGTCGATCCAGCACCCATAGCTCTGCCCATGTAAAACGAAGGTCCTTTGTCTTGCGTTTCCATTCCAGCGCTCAGCCCACCGATGACACCAACATCTGCTAGGTTAACCTTCTTAGCTGCAATGCAATGCAATATAAACATCAGAAAAAATCACAACATTAATTACCAGAAATCCAAAATTCGAATAATTAGCGTTCAGTGTATCGAATAAATTGTGGCCAATTCATAATTTGGTACATGTTTGGAGTGATTTCCTCGTGGCTAGAGAACTGCAATGAATTTTTTGTGAGCAGCAAAACAACAGTCTTTTGTGTAGGTGATCAATCATTGAAGCACCTCTATAAACTTTTAAGAAGTCACTAATTCAGGAGGAATTATCAGGAGTTTGTCATTTAAACTTGGAAATTTTGAAATTTTTGCATCCCCAGCAAAAGTTAAGGGGGAAGTTATAGGATTGAAAGTGCAGGAACGAAGAGTTGAAGAATTCGAAAGTGCAGGGGTGGGGGTGGGAATGCGAATGCAATAATGTTTATATAATATTAGTGTTGGGGTATAAAATATGTATTTCTCCTTTAAATGATAGTATAAGTTCTTGGTGCACTAAGAAATACTTACGTGCACTTATATTTAGGTCAATCAATCCTCGGCTCAAAGAATCTGCCCATATTCCAGATTTGACTTGAAATGGATCCTTGGCTAGGGGTTTGGTTTCATTTGAGGCTCCCTTCATGTTCCCATTGCTTCCAGTATTAGAACTCTGATTAGAGACTGTTGACAAAGGATCCGTATTAGAAGTAAAGGCACCAAATGGGTCTGTTCCATCAAAGTTGTTCAATGGAACATTAGCAAATGGATCAACGAAGTTGCTAGTTGCATCCAATTTTGAAGCTTTATTGTCAATCTGAGAAGCAGTTTCAGGTGCAGCAAAAAAATCCATTGTTGTCGTAGGTTGAGGGGCAAACAGATCAACACCCACTGTTGTAGAAACGGCAGGAGGAGCAGGCTGAGACGCAAATAGGTCAACCTTAATCTGCAGGAAGTTAAAATGGTTAGGTAGCAGAAGGATATGACCTCTAAGCATTTTCCAAAAAGAAATTATAGGAATAATATATCATTTTTGGTCCCTAAAGTTTATTTTTTTCGAGTTTACTTTTACTCCCACATTTGGTCCCAACGCTAGTTGACTAACAGACCAAGCCATTTTGGAGTGTTAAATGTAATTAATAATTATTTGGAGGTGATATATTTATTTAATAATTTTCAAATAATTACATTAGCACCCCCATATAGTTGATTTTGTTAGTCAACAGACAACACTCAACTAACGGTGGGACCAAATATGAGAGTAAAAGTGTGCTTCTAGGACCAAATTTGATGGTAACAGTGGCCAGTGGGGGACCAAATATGGAAAAAGATAAACTTTAGGACCAAAAATGATATTATCCCAAAAATAAAAGAGCCTCGTGTAAGTACTGGAAAGAAGGTATATTATCATTGTAGAGGCCCGTTGCCCTCCCTACATGCTGGTGGAAACCATACCTGAGGTTCAGGATTTTTTCCTCCTGTTGGTAGGGGTGGTGGTGCTGATACAAAATCAGCATCGGCAAATAAATCAACTTCTGATGGATCATTGTCTAAGGAAGTATCTGTTGGAACAGATACTTGGACATCCAAGAGGTCACCAACAAAATCTTGCCCGAAAAGATCCACTTGTTGGCCTCCAGAAGAAGGTTCTGTTCAACAGAAAAGATAATTTAAATTAATTGCTTTAAGCCAATTGTAAAAGAAATTGCGTCTCTTTCAATAAGTAGCAACAGTAAGGGGAAAATGCCGTGCAGAAACTTGTCATCAAAATGGGAGTACTAAAAATCCTCATATAGAAAACCAAGGCATTGAGAGAGGAATCGTGAGGACTAAATATCTGAGCACCATGATTTACAGTTCATGGTGCCAAATTGTGAACAGAAAAATCTATGTGGTTATCTGCATCTATGTCCATCATTACCAACTATTAACCACTCCCCAGCCATTTTTTTCCCCAGATTCACCACTCTTAAGCTTTCACGTACATTATTCTTTAATCAATGATCCATAGGTCAATGTGAAGATGGAACAGAAGCATCATTATGATATACAGAGAATCTACTTCATCATTTAAGATTTAAGATTTTAGATTTCCAGCATCATGGTCTCAACTGGAAAGAGGCTGTAAGACAAGCAAGCTGCAGCTATCCCTTCTGACATTTTTGGTCAGATAACAAAGAATTGAAAAGTTTGCAGCTGCAGCTATCCCTTCTGACATTTTTGGTCAGATAACAAAGAATTGAAAATTTTGCAGCATAACAAGACCAGTACTTACTGGCACTTGAAGTCCCTCGTGGATCAAAATCATCAACATCTTCATCATATTTATCTGAAGGTGCATTTTGTGAGGTAACTGGATCATAATTATCTGGCTTGATAGTTCTTGCTGATTTTTTTGATGCACCAGCGGCGGGAGAGTCCGTGCTGCAAAACATTCTCCGAATTAAAGAGAATTAAGCAAAAGCACAATCAGGAAAAATAAGCTGTCACAAAATTCCAGACTTCATACATTTTATGGATTTTACCCTTACGCCCAAACTGACCCCTGTATGGAGCTTATGCCAAAATACGATATAAGACATATCATTTTTGGGTTCTTTAAATCAAGTGGGAAAATAGGTATCTATCTGTCAGTCACTTGTGTGACATTTTGCAGTTATGCAAAGCTCCAGAACCAAGAAGGCACATTACTGAAAGATCTCAAGGTCCCAGAATAGAAGACAGTAAAACTCTTTCAGCAAAATTGTAAATTCACTAAAAATGGTCAGGTGGGCCCAGAAATGCATTCAAAGAAGAGAAAAATGAAAGTAAGTTCAAGTAGAATATGAACAATGAACAATACCAATGAAAATTTCAAATCAAGTCAAGGAAAAGAATAAGCTAAAGCATGCACTATTAAAACATTAGTGCTGGTTCAAGCATTTGTTTGTCAGCAAAGAAACCATAACATTGTTATGATACTTATGATGCTAAAATTCATTAAGAAAACAAGAAAATCATAATCTCATTGCATAGCTAGTTAGCTACGGATAAAACAACACAAACCTGCCATAGCGAGAAGGTTCTTTCTTTGATTTAGAACTCTTAACATATTTATCTTCATCATATAGATCCTTGTCCTTATAACTATCATTAAATGTTTCGCTGTCTCTCGTGCTGCCAAAACCTCCATATCGATCACTATTCCTCGAACCTGTATTAGTGAATGAGGCTGCACCTGACCTGAATGTTGCTCCAGATGATGAAAGTCCAACATACCTAACAGGCAACGGCGAAGATCAGACACCAACAAAAACTACAGTGAGGAAATGACTTGCAGTAAAAGAAGACACTACAAGTACAACTCAAAGCCTAAGCTTACTTCTCGCGATTGGCAGCAGCTTTATTCCTTACTTCCTGTATCTTGTCTTTGTTATTTAAAAGAGCCACAATGGTTTCTGCCTTTTTCCTCACATTGATTCCCACATCCTTCCCACTTGGCTCAACATACTCAAAACTTGCCAAAGACTAGAGGATTGAAAATGGAAGGCGGAAAAATATAATCAAAGAATGAGACAATCTAAATCCTTAGAAGTGAATAACCTTCTAGAAGCATTGGTACATGCAAAAGTATATTACTAAGAGTTGGAGATGAATAAAGATACATACGGATATCTGAAAAGTATGCTCTATTATGTCATCAACAGCACGTTCTGATCCATGCCCCACCAGATACTCTATAACAGTCAATGACTATTGCAGAAAAAATGTTAAAACTTTGTCCACGGTGATGTTAAAGGTAAACAGAAAACAGGAAGATGATAGAAGTAAATGAAAAATAAACACTCGGACGTTTCATTATCCTGTTGCTACCTTATAGACAAAACGCCAATTCTTGTCGGTCTCGGTCAATCTTGACCAGAGAACATTCATAATCATCTGACACTCGGTGCTGCATATATTATCACATATAAGGTGTGGGACAGGAGCAAATCAGAACAACATAAGCAAACTTACAGCAAAGAATATGATACTCAAATTCAGGGGGGAAAACTGTGAATGGAAAAAGAATAGAAAGTACAATTTCTTTGTGGCCTGTGCTAGCTCTGCCAAAACTGTACCATGAGGACCCCAAGGTTCGTCGTCCGTTGCATCCAAAACCTGATTTTAAACGGAAAAATGAAGGGTAACCCATTTACAACATATTATAAAGTCATTCAATTTCAACAACTCAATATCACTTACAAGAAATTATAATATTCCAAACCATAAGGTAGTAAAACTGTAATCTCTTTATCTGCTTTGCAACAGTATTCCTTTCAATCCCCTCATAACTATCCAAGGTCCAAAATAAGCAAGAATGGAATTTATATGAGTACTAAATTGCCAAATAATCCTTTCTCTCTAAGCGATCAGAAATTGATCAAATTTACACAGAAAATCATTATATTCACTCTCTGATAGCAAGCCAACATCATTACATAAACAATTAATTTCATCTTCTCCAAATATCCTGTTTTCCCACTCAGCTTCAAATAGGTTGAAACGTTAAGTGATAACTCGTAATCTACTAAAAACAGTACACAGTAAAATCAAGTAGCAGAAATTCACCAATTTAATCCAGAACTGAAAATCGGACCCCAATTGATCAATAGATTTGAGCTCATAAAACAACAAAAGTCACATACTAATATTTATTAGTTTCACCTTTTGCTCTATTTCTGGAACCTTCAGCACCTTCAAATTCACCTCCCTCTTTCTGAAATAATTTACGAACATTTGAAGGTTAAGATGAGTGAAGTAAGAAACTGAATCGGGAAACGAAGAATAGAAATACATACATTTCACGGACAGTTTGATCAAAGACTTTCATGAAATCCATTGGTGGATCTGCTAGGAAGATGGAAAATAACAGATCAATTTGCGGAATTTGAGATAGATCTGTATATCAAGTTAGATCGATTGAGCTGAGTTGCAATTCGCGAATCGCGGAGAACCTTTTGAGCAAATTACGAATGAGAGTCAGCTGAAATGTTAGTGTGGATTGGGATACAAATTTGTACAGTAATTTTCTAAATTTATATATATATATATTACTCACTCCGTTTCATGGACGTAGTCTCATTGGAGTGGGACACGTGTTTTAAGAAAATTGTAGATAAAGTAAGTCTCTGTTTGGTTAGGTGGATTTTGACTTATGAATTTCAATTCCGCATCTCAAATCCGTTCTACATGTTTGTGTTATAAATGAATTATAAATACTTAGATTTATTTTTACACATTTTTTAGTTAAAATTGAGAGAGATTTCAAATTCTCACTAAAATCATGTAATTTAAAATTCATGTATTTTTAACTCATTTCAAATGAAATGACTTCTCAAATCAAATCCCTTCCAAACACAACCTAAGGGTATTGTAGAATCCATTTTGAATAGAGTGATTGTTTGTGAATAAAGTTGATAACAATTTGAGTAATTAAGTGATAGTCGATGATAGTATCATAAAGGGTATGAGACTACATTTTGTGAATAAATAATACTACGTATAAGGTAAATGTGATTACTTTTCGTGGATGTAGGGAGTAGTAATTTCCTAAATTTAATAAGTGTTGAGGCTAAAATGGAAATGAAGCAGACAACCAGGACGAAAATGCAAAAGCATCCGAAATATTATGAAAACCATATTTTTTTTATCCCTTAGGTTGTGTTTGGACAAAATAATCAACTTCATTCGACAAAATAATAACTTGATGGATTTTAAATCTGGGTATTTGAGATCAAAGTATTTTTAGTTAAAAGTGTGAGAATTTTAAATCCATCCACAAACCTACATATTTGAAATTTAAGAATTTTTAAATCCTTTCATTTTCAAATCATTTGTATTTAAAATGACTCAATCCAAACACAACCTTATTGTATTTTTTATTGTTAATATTTTCCTCTAAATTTTAAATTATAGCAGCTGAGAGGAATAAAATACTCAAGTGAAAAGTTTCAAAGATGCAAGGAAAAAAACCGTAAATAACTCAAAGAGGCCCAATATATTGAGAGGAAAAAAATCCGTTTAAATAGGTAATACTAAATGAATATTTATTTATAGAAATAGAATTCATGCTTGTTTTTATATTTTTTTTTAGCAAGGTAATAATTTGATTGTTATTTTAATTAAAATTAAAACAAGTAAAACTAATCACATAAATTGTGCCATTCAAATTTAATGTATTTTTGTTAATTAGTTTTAAAGAAATTTTTGGTTTATTCATTTAAAAGCAACATTCAGATTTTACAAAGCAACGAAAATATTTATTAAACAAAAAAGATAATTGAATAAGGCGACCCATCGTGAGGTGAGGATACCTACGGTGAAAACTCAAAAATACTCTTTTTCTTCTTAAAATTCTATTTTTTTTCATTTATTCATTTTCTCAATTGTTATCGGTACACTCACTCACCATTTTTTCTTTTCTTCTTCATGATGTCTAGTGCTGTTATTCGAATTGAGCCTTAACGGACTCGGCTCGACTCGTTTAGCTAAATGAGCCGAGTTCGAGCTCGTTAGATACTTGATTTGTTAACGAATCGGCTTGAGTTCGACTTGTTAGGCTCGATAACTATTTTTTTATAAAAAAATTCATTAGGCTCGTTAGACTCGACTCGATAGACACGTTAAGTTCGTTAACAAGTTGAGTCGAGCTCAATTTTTAACTCGGCAATGTTATCGAGTCGAGCTCAAACCTCAAATACTCGACTCGAATAACAACTCTAACGTCGCCCACTCCGTTGGAGAAAGTTGCAGCCGCCACCACCCCCACCCCCGGTGGAGAAGGGTGCAGCCCATGCCGCTTCTAATGGAGAAGTGGAGGGGAGAGTGCATTTATCTAGATCATTTTAGTATAAGTATAAGGGTAGTTTAAGTATTTTACATTATTATTAAATTAATAAATAGGAAGGTGTTATTCTTTTTTCAAAAGCTAAAGGGGTATATGGCCAATCCCTTTAAATAATAACTTTGGGCCTTGGGCCGAGCCCAAAATATATATATATTAGTTAGGAAAAATATCATTTTTGTCACTCAATTTACACAATTTGGTCACCCACATTTAATCACTATCAAAATTGGTCACTAAATTATTATTTTCTATTAAATTTGATGTTGCTGTAGGTAAATAGTGACTAATTGAGAGAAAATGTTCAGACGCTAATTCTGACATCATTTCCCTATTTTAATTCCTAAACCTTCAACTTTTTTTTTTTTTCAATTTTTACTGAATTTATTTTCCATTAGTATTATTGGTGTGGGGCTAAAAAAAAATACAAAATTTACAAATATAGTGATGTTGAATAATAATAGAAAAATATCTAGAATATAAAAGAAAGAAGAAAAATAAGTTTTTGAAATATTCTTAATATGAATTGATAATTGTAAATTCTTTACCATTAATCGTTACCACACAAATGTTAGTAGATGATCATGTGAATAATTATAAATAGGAAAACGAATTCTAATAAATAATAGAAATAAATTTCTATTTTCAATCATTATACAAATTTAATATGAAAATCAGATAGTAATTAAATGTGAGTGTCACAAATATATAAACTTTAGTTATAAAAAATAGTTATAAAAAATGATATTTTCCTTTAGCTAAACCCTAATTATTTTGTTCTTCAATTCGATTGCCATTTCCCTCTCGGCAGTTGCCCTTCAATCAAATAATGGAGGTGGAGGCTCTTTATCTTTCATTCTAATTCTTTTCTCTTTAGAAAATTTTAAACATGTACAAGCGAGAATTTTGAAACATCGTTAAAAAGTAAAGGTGCTTTCTAAAAGTTTAGTTAAATTTTGTCGAATCGCCACGTGCGTAGTAAACATTGTAACAATCTACTACCTGTTATACAAATTTAAGTTATTTATATTATTTTTAAAATTGTAAACTATATTACCTTTTTTTTATTTAAATTATTTTAATATATAGTATATATTAAGTAAAATTACTATTCTACCCTTTTTTTATACAAATATTATTATTTTTAAAATTAAATAAACCAATTCAAAATTTAATTAAATAATAAATTAGTTAAATTAGAAATTATGTTTTTTTTCTTCTCCAATTTCAATCGACAGCATTTTGATAATGACTTATTTCTTCCCAAATTTAATTTGATTTTTTTTTGTTAATAAATTGATTTGATTTTTTTTGTTATTAATTTTATTAATAACATAAGGTATATGTAATTTTAACATTACATATTTTAATTAAATTATAAAAATGTAATTTTACAATAATATATTTTAATTAATTTAATAGAAAATATAAATTTATAAAAAAACTGTTGGATCACACATTGCTCTACTAATAAATTATATTAATATACATAAAATGATGAAAACATCCTTTTAAATTAAAATATTTAATTATAAAATAATATATGTATATCATTAATTACATTTCATTTTTTAAATTAAATCACTTTTAACATAATTAAAACAAAAAATTTAATATTACTCCGTACTAATTTTCAATAAAATTCCCCAATTTAATTACATCATTCCCACAAACCGAATCTTGATCCGGAATCCCACCAGCGCCCACGGCCCACGACCCACACACACAGTCCCACGTTGCGTCGGCGCCGACCCATCGCTACGTCGCGTCGCTGCGCGGCCATCTCCTACGCCGCTGGTCGACCACACCATAGCAGACGCACGCGGTTCGTTTCATGGCGTCAAATAAATTTTCTTTACTGTATACTCTGTATTTGAAATCGAGGTAGAATTTAATGTTTAGTGTGAAAAAATAAGTTGGAGTACAAGACATGAGAGAAAAAACCCCTACAAAACAAGAAGAATTGTATAATTAGAGTTAGGAAAAGGGAATTTGATAGAGGAATCAAAGAAAAATGAGGAGAATTAATCATGTTAAAACGAAGAGCAAGCCCCGAAGAAAGAAGAAAAACGCAAGGCAAAGGCATATAGAGAGAGCAGGCAAAATTTGACAGAGAAGAACTTTTTTTTGTTGGAATTACAATTTCATAGAATAATTGTAATGAAGAGTCTTCTGGATGGATTTACGTTACTTTTTATGTTTCGCTAGAGAAAAAAAAAAGGTAAAGTCTAGTATGCACTCGAGTGCATATTGTGCACCCTAGTGTATGTGCATTTTTCAGTTTACTGACTTACACTTTTTGTTAAATGGGGTTGCATTTTTCAATTATTACTTATGTTTAATAATTGAAAAGTGCAACACCATTTACCAAAAAGTGTAAGTCAGTAAATGAAAAGTGCAACATAGACTAGGGTGCACATAGCAGACCAACCCGAGAAAAAAATGTTAAAATAAAAAAGATTACGTGTTTAAAACTTTAAAATAAATATTTAAGGATAATTTGATAATTTTATATTTTTCTTTATAAAAATTAATATTTTAATTCAATTGCAAAGTGCAATCACACATGGCGAAATTAAATGACGTGTCAACTTTTTATAGGACGCCTTATAAAAGATAGGGTGAAACCCATGTCTCGCCGTAGAAAAATCCATTTATGTATTATTTTATCATATTTCTTAATCAAAACACCTCAAAGAAACTACGGTAGTCATTACAACACCCTGATTACATATAAAATTCCCCTAAAAGTTAGTTTAGTACTCCCTCCGTCCGTCTATAAGTTTCTCATTTTACCATTTTGGTCCGTCCGTCTATAAGTTTCTCATATATTTTTTGGTAAGTATTTTTTCTTACATTTCAATTTATATCTCACTTTCTCATCTCTCAATCTTTCTCATCTCTCAATCACATCACTTGTACTATATCTATTATTTAATCACTTTTCTTAATTTTTGTGCCAAAAAGTAACGTGAAACTTAATATTTGTATTTCTTAGACTATCTTTATCGCTTGGCGTGACGCCCCCAACTAACTAAAAGACAAAAAAAAAAAAAATCAAAATTATATTATTTGGAACGCCTTGGTCTGTCACACCCCCGAAAGGCATGTGTGAACACCTTCTCAAGAAATGACACTTGTTAATACTCCCTCCGTCTCACGATAAGTTTCTCATTCAACAGCAATGGTGGCAAGTCTCACTTGTGCATAACGCTCGATTTGTCATGTTTCTCATATTTCCGATATCCACATTTTCTAGATTCATTGTAATTAATTTTTTATTATTTGTTCTACCTGATGATTGCTTTAGATTTATTATTTGTTCTGCCTGCTGCAGATACTCACTACATCTGGAACATCCCCATCCCCCACTGTTTGTTTTCCAACATTTGATCGCATCACAGCATTGCCTCCCCTGCAGTAAATGAAATGAAAACACTCGTTTCATAATCATTGCTCAAGAATTATAGTACTCCCTCTGTCCCACAATTGTTTGCACTCTTTCCTTATTCGTCCGTCCCACAATTGTTTGCACTACCCAAAAAGGAAACTTTTTCATAAACCCCACCTTCACAATATCCACATATTTACACAAAATGCCATTACTTTTACCCTCAATCCAATCATTCACTTTACTTTATTCATAAAAGTTACAAAATTACCCCTCAACACTCCACTCATTACACCTTTTTCTTAGTTTGCGTGCCCATAAAATGATGCAAACAATCCTGGGACGGAGGGAGTAGTAGTTATTACTATAAGGCTTAACTAATTACCTCCCATGTTTTCAAGAATGTGGGGGAAATCTTTTTGGTTTTCTTGATAACTCACAATTCTCATCATCATTTTTCACTTTCACAACATTGCTAAAGCTTCGAAATACATCTATGATACAAACCATGAGATCGCCAAGCTTTTGTGTAACCACCACTTCATTTGCTGGCCAAAGGAGGACAATAACACTTCAGAATGCTGCTGCCTGCAACTGCAATGCAAGTATTACATAGATTAAGGAAAACCACAAGTGCTAAATACCAAATGTAGTAGATATGTGTTTGCATGGGAAGAAAGAAGGAAACAGCATATTCTCGATGAGCATAAAAGAAGTGTACAAATTTCCAAGTGTAATTTTAAAGTTCCTAGCACCAAATTGTCCCTCATAGCGCGTTTGACAATCTGAGTAACATCAATTAGAAGACCAAATGTTCAAGATTCTCGACATTTTTCAACTCAATGTTCAGCCTCTCGATTAAACTTTCTTTTTCATTCATCAAAACTTTGTTATCATTCACATCATCCCTTGCTCTTCTCCTAATAGCTTCGGTTGTTTTTTCTGCAGCCAGCTTAAACTGATCATATTCCTTCTCGACAGCTTCGATTTTCCCCCTAAATTTATCAGGTTCCAACTTATATCGTTTCTTGAAATTGTCTAGATATCGTTACAATTGATGAACAACTACTATAACTTAGAATTTCCTGGGAAGATGGAACGTTCCTATACAAATCATTAACTTTAAGCACAAGATTGTGCTCGTGTTCGTTCAATTAGAATAGTTGGGGATCTATATCATTCAAGAAAATTGATCATTCAAGAAAATTGCTTGGCCTCCTCCACATAGTTTGGATTAATCCCAGAAGCAAAGCAACAATCCGAATTACAAAACAGTAGAAATCAGTGTTTTTCATTTCTCGGTCCTCCAACAACAAAAACTTTAATCTTATCAACGAATTACAAAAAAAAAAAATGATTTCGCTCTTTACAAAACAAACTAACCCTCCCTCGTCAAGATTACACAAACACTACTGATATATAATAGTATGGCACCCATGCTAATTAAAGTAATTTTGGGACGTCTCTCAATCTATCGAGATCATGAAGAGGCAAGTATATTGCCTAATTTCATTTTTTGTAATTGCCTTTGTCACAATTCAAATTGAATCATATGGGTTCTTTGTTGCTTAACAGCTGCTCCTGGAGATAATTAAGTTGGAATGATTCCTATTGCAGTTAAATCTTGTCCCCGATTCATACCCTATTTCTATTTCTATTCAAATGAAAAATGAATTGAGATATATATATGCCAAAAACTTCTTTTAACTTTCAATATAAAATTGTCTGAGTCAATAATTAAATAAAACTACTTGAAATATATTCAAATCAATTATATATATAAAATGTGTCGACCATCTAGCAAAAAAATCATACAAAAGTGCTAGCAATCCAAATATAGATTAACTTTGAAAAATCCAAGTGAGGGCACGTTCTCCATTTTAAAACAGTCCAGTGAAAGAAAGCTGGGAGTAAAAGAAAGCACCTGACTCGCAAAACCTTGGAAGTTGCAATTACTAAGATTAACCTTAGTATTTTCTCCATCCTCACTGGAATAGTAGTAGAGGGATGTGTCATGAGAGAATAAGATAACCCCGTCTTTAGAAAATTTGATAGGACAAATTCTAGAATCATGCCAAATTTCGATGCCAAATTTCGATGTTTCTTTTGATGATAAATTGTCTTGTCCAAGAATTCTCATCCCCGTATTCCTTCATCAACCAGATCTCAGCATGTCTAAGTGTATAATGACATACACACAGGGTGTCTCCAATTGTAGCAACCCCCACAGGGGGGTCTTGCCTTGGATAAGGCCTCCTAATAATTTCAATACGATCAATTTTAAAAGGTGGAGAAAAATCTTTGAAAATTTCAGTTTCAAGATCAAAGCAAGAAATCCATAATCTGCCATATATATCATGTGTTATCCAATGAAGATTCCCATTCACAAATGGACCTCTAAGAACTTTATTGGATTTGGAACGGACAGGTAAACGGACTTTGTCCTGAGGCGCAATACTTCTCCATGATCCAGTTCCAATGGTGTATACCTTAGGTGTTTGAAACGCAGCAACACCAACCACCTTATATTGACCAGTTATTTTGCTCACTCCAAATCCATATACTAGTTTTGCAGCCTCGAACGATAGCGAATGAGATTGAAGAAGGTCAATGTACTCACGAGTGATTGGATTGTACACGTAAAGTGTACAATACTTACGTCCAAGCCCCTCATATTTCTTCAAAAGAAGAAGCCCATCAACAGAACCCTCTATGTATAGTGAATTATCAGACTCGACAGCGAGAGCAATGCCAGCGGGGACTAGTGAATTAGAATGATAGGACCTGGCAAAGTTATGAGTCTCGAATAAATGACGCCATGACTTGCAAACACACTTAGATCTTAAAATGGTTTGTACTGGAAGTCTTAATAGGATTTCAGTGATGATTTCTGGTGGAAGATATGTGGAGATATCCTGAAGAAAACAAACAAGCCGAATAACTATTAGACTACTACTATCGATCATACTCGTTTCAAAACTCTAAAAACAATTTCGAATTACTACTCGTTTCAAAACTCTAAAAACAATTTCGAATTACTAAACAACATATAGAGACCTTATCCGATGATAAAGAATACAAACCGAATCAACCTCTATTTTTGTCTCAAAACTCTTAACCAGAGTAATCGTGATTTCAATAAGGAGGAGTAAAAATTGGCAAACAATCAGCACAGAGCAAACATTAGAATTGAAAATCAAAACCATATAATTTCATAATTTTCATATATCAACCTTACAATTTATATATATCGACTTGTTATTAACACCACAACAATTTCGAATTAACAAAAACAAATACTATATACTTTGAGATATTAACAGAGCAAACGCAAATAATAATGGAAAAATACCAACCTTTAGATGCTCCGTTCTCGTTCTCTTGTGATTATCCTTATGCACAGATTTAGGGTAGAACTTTTGATGCCCCATTCTCGTGCGATTAATTTTAGGGTAGAAAGAAAAGGAGCCGCTTCTCTTTATTTATAGAACAAAAAATTGATGCCCCATTCTCGTGTGATTCTCAGTATTGAAAGGGATTTAGGGCTTTTTTTTTTTTTTTTTTTTTTTTTAACCTAGTTTGGTTTGCTTGATATAGTTTGATTTGCTTGATGAGGTTGGATTAGGTTTGATTGACTTTTTATTCCCAACTAATCAAACGTTTAGTTCGATTGATTATGGCCCGGGATTAATGCAAGGCCCGATAATTTTGTACTACTACTTTTCATGCATGTTTCAGCATGAAGATGAGATTATCTTGAAAAATTGATGTATTTTTTCGTAGTAATTGTTGAAAGAACATTTTGTTATTTTTTTTTTGAACATTTGTTATTGTTTTTTATGATTTGGTGGTACTGGTTCAATTGTTGTATTTTATTTTACTTTGAAATACACTTAAAAAAAGGCCTTTAAAAGGCTTTCGGGTCAGGCATATTTATTAAAAAGGTCAAGCCATGGGCCATGGGCGGAGGGAGGGAGACGGCGAGCGGCGGACGGGTGGAGACGCTGGTCGACGGCAAAAGAAAGATGAAAAGAGGAGAAGGAGAGTTGGAGGCCGTTGAAAATGAGGAATGATCGAATAAAATTAGGGTTAGGATTTATGTTAGAAGGAAAGGGTAATTTTGGAAAGAAACTGGTGGGTGAACTCAACTATACGGTGTGAAGACATCTAAGGGATGAAGTCATAATATAAGGGGGCATTTATCCGTGGCCTTAATTGCTCACGCACAATTCAAGAAATGTGCTGGTCAATTTGGTTCTTTTCTTTGATAAAACAATTGGGCTGCCTACTTTTAATTAAATGCTAGCTCAAAACATTCTCCACTTTTAATTAAATGGGCTAACATTGTTGGCCCAAAAAGTCTCCACTTACTCGGTTTGCTCTCGATCACAATTTCTTCTTTCTTTGACGTAAAGGAGGGACAATGTCACAATGGGCAACGCCCATAAGAAATTCAAATAAATTTATAATATATTTTAATTTGTCAATTAAAAAAATATTTGAAACATGTACTCCATAGTATAAATTTGTAAATTTGTTATTCATTTGAATCTAGGTAAATATTGTTTAATCCACTCTTAACTCTAAAGGTTGCAACTACACACCTACTATGAAAAGAGACTGACTTTTAACTTTTATTTATCGTCATTGCAAAAGACAATAGAATAAGAAATTATCTTTTTCGAAACTTTACGAGAGTCGTGTCATCGAAACACTTAATATTATTCTCAGAATAAAAACTTTACTATCAACATTCCTTCCAAAATAAAAATGTGTCCTCAATAATGTAATTTTTAAGTCTGGTAACAATCAATCTAGTTACATTATACAAATCGAACTTTAGGTCAATGTTCGTAAGCAACATTATATGGACACATATTTTTTATAACTAATCGATGGTCTAAGCATGACGTTTTCCTATAGTTCCATTCACATTTCCTAAAGTTTTTTTATTCTGATTTCACCAAAATTCTGCTTTCTAAAACATAGTTTGAGAATGACGTTTTAACACTTTGGAAAAAATAAGTGTTTATTTCTACTAATTTATGAACAGTGTCACCATGAGACCATCTCACTTTGAATAAGATAAGTGTTTATTCGTACTAATTACTGTTAATGGTATTACTGATTATTATTGGGGCAATTTTTCATAAGGACATTTCACACCTAGATTTTATATACAAAAACAACTTTTATTTTTAATTCAAATAAGGACAAAATTGATGATAAATGTACTATTCTACCCTTATCATTAATTAAATCACAAAATTACATATACTCGTAATTAATAAGTCAATCATTAAAAAGGAAATCAGAAACAATCAATTTTATCCTACCAAAATTCTAGGAAACAATCTTATCTTACTAAAAATTAAATTTGTTACGTCAACTATAATTTAAAATAAATAATTCAAATTTATTAATATATTTTAAAGATATAAATTCATGCTATTGTTACGTCAAATCATTAATATTTTTTAAAAATCTTCTTCTTACTACTATATTTTATTTTCTTCTTAAATGTTTTTTGAGAAAATAAAATATTTAAAATACAATTATTAATAAAATTATGCATCGCAAAGTTACACAAATATATGCAAAATTATGTTGCATATAACTTTTAAATATATTAATACGAATGATTTGTATTTATTTTTTAAATATATTAATAAATTTTAATTATTTATTTTAAATAAATTATAGTAATGAATTATTGAATTATGTGGATAATGATTTGATTACAACTCACTAATCTGGTTACATAAAAAAAAAATAGATGTTTGGTTTTAGATTATTACTCTATATGCAGATTTGAAAATATATATGCAAAAAATTGTTACATATTCTTACTGACATATGCAAAAATATATTGCATATAACTTAAAATACGTGATAATATGCAATAGAACAATATATATGTAATAAAATGTTCTAAAATATTGATTTTATTTTAAAAAAAAGGAGAATGATAATGTTCGCCATGAAAACCAAAACCCTTGTTTCTAGAAATCGTTTTATTAAGTCATATGCACCATATTTTTGCATATTTTTGCTAATTGTTGCATATTCTCGACGACATATGCAAAAATATGGTGCATATAACTTAATAAAACGATTTATGAAACACAATCTCGAAAATTGCAACCATTTATTATCTTTCCAAAATTCAGAAAATTTACTAATCTTCCAATTCGATTCCCAAAAATCACGAAATCAATTAGCTGCATATGGAAAAAATTGTTACATATTCTCATTGACATGTAAAAATATGTTGCATATAACTTAAAATACTTTATCATATGTAATAGAATAATATATTTTTACTAAAATGTTCTAAAATATTAATTTTATTTAAAAATATTCGAAATATGCATTATACATACAAATATATGCTATAAATAGATATTAAAAAATGTATTCATTCTTTAGCATGGAACAGGGGCGAAACAATGAACTTTTGCCGTCTTTTCCCAGGGACGTTTAGTTTTTTTTTTTGATGGAAGTTAAATACCCATCCCTTTTTCCCCTCCCCATGACTCGAACCCAGGACCTCTAAGGCCTAGGTAGTGGTGCTCTAACCACTTGAGCTATTCCACTTTGTCCAGGGACGTTTAGTGATGATGACCAATATCAATGTCCCACAAATCATTCTAACACACTAACACATATACCCTGTAAAAGTAACTCATAAGTTCTTCACATAAATTGAACATGTATCAACCTAAAATAAAAATGATCAAACTTTATACATCATTGCATAAATTGAACACTTATCAACATAAAATAGTAATGATCAAGAAATGTGTGGAAATGCAGAGGACAAATCTATAATTAAGTACATTTAAACCAAATCTCCAACAATGTAATAGCTTCCAATGTTTATATAAGCAACCAACACCTCCCAATGACTATTAAGAAAGAATATAAAACCAATCACCAGAGAGTTGGAGACATAAACTTTAGTAGCAAACTTGGCAGATTTTTCATTTCCTGCTCCAATTTCATATGCTACACGAATCCTGAATTCATTAGGGCCAGTCGTTCAATAAACTATTAAGATAATACTAATAGAGACACAAAACATATTGAAAGCATATAATGGAATAAAAAACATGACTCAAAAGTCAGTGTACTGAAAATACATAAACTTTGGCATTTCAAAACACAAACTAAAGAAATTTTAAGACAACAAAAACTGTATCCAACAATGCCTGTGTTGAATTAATAAGATCACTGGTGTAAACAACTATTTATCGTTACCGCTGGTCATGACAAATACTTTCGTGATTGTGATTTTAAAGAAAATAACCCTCTAAAAAAGTGATCTTCTTCTTCCTCCAACAGATGTTAATGACGACAAATACTTTTGTGATTGTAGTAGACTTTCCTTTGTGGCTTTTTATGAGACCCTTTATGTATTGTAATTTGTTCGCATAAAAATTCACTTCACATAATCTTATACAAAATTTAATAAATTTCTGTACATTTGAGGATAATGTATACAACAAAGTGTGTGCTTAATTATAACAATTCATTAGAAATTAAATCCTTATTTCCTAATTGGAAAATTCCAGAATAGCATACCTAAAATTTCGAGCTTCAGTCCAGAGTTCAAACCCTGAAAATTCCAATAAAAACCCATATCAAATAAAAATCCCCCAATCCGCCAATAAATCCAATTAACACTAAACCAAAATTATGAAGATATTCATATATATGAGAAACATAGGCTTCGCACATCTGTGGATCACCAGATTCCCCATCTACATCTGTGGATCACTAACCTCAAAATTATGAAGATATTCATATATATATAAAAATTTAATTGCAGAAACATACCTGTATTTCCCTTTAACACGTCAACACGCTTTGAAATCCTAGGTCTCAAGTCAAATTGAAATTCGAATGAGCCGCCCCTCGATCTCTCCGACGGCGACGACTACGGCGGCTAGGGCTTGGTGTTCATCTTCTCAAATGGCGATGACGATGAGAGAGAACGATGTAGAGGACGACGCCGCCATCTTCAGATCCATACAAACCGGTCAACAACGGCGAAGATGGAGAGGTGGGCACGCGAACTGTTGGTTGGAGGCTGCGGAGGCCGTGGTGGGAGGAGCAGTTAGGGTTTTGGAATAGATTAAAATAAGAATGGAGAATAAAAATGAAATCAATTAATTATATTTTTTAAAGAGAAAGGGCATAAGAGGGTTTTTATGTAGGTTTTTTACCTTAATTGTATTGTTTTAGTTTGTTTCCTTTATTTGAATATTGGTCTATAGGATTGTTCTTTCTAGTGATTAAACTCATTACTATTTATGGTATTACTCGTTCTTACTTATTGTATTATCGACTATAATAAAATCATACCTATAATATTATTTTATATTAAAATTTAAAAAAATACACATGAAAAAATGGAAAAAAAAAAGTAAAAGGAAAAAAAAAATGAAGAAATTAAAAGTTTAGAATAAAAACTGAAAATGGGAGAAAAAGAGGAAGGGGAAGAAAACTTTAAAAAAAAAAAATCAAGATTTGTGTCTAATTTCGATAGTTTTTTTTAAAATTATGTTTTACGATTTTTTTTCTAAAAATATGGGTGACTTGATGGTGAATCGACGGTAACTCGGTAATGACTCGATTATAGATTGTAAATATACAAATTAAGGTTGATTTTATTATATTTTGTGTAAATTAATAAAAGGATAACATAGTCTTTTAAATGTAATTACTTTTTTAAAAATATTTTGGGGTGAACTCATAAAATGAGGGGTGTAGATAAACATGGTAAAAAAATGATTTAGGGGTGAACTCATAAAATGAGTGGGTGTGCATAACCGTGATAAAAAAATGATTTGGGGATGAACTCATAAAATGAACTGGTGCAGATAACCGTAGTAAAAAAAAGATTTTTGGGTGAACTCATTAAATGAGTGGGTGTAGATAAAATATAGATAAAAAATTAAAATTGGTGTGTACTGGTATCTTGCATGTACCCGAGTATCACCCTACAAATTGGGGTTTGATTTTATTATATTTTGTGTAAATTAATAAAAGGATAATATAGTCTTTTAAATGTAATTACTTTTTTAAAAATATTTTGGGGTGAACTCATAAAATGAGGGGTGTAGATAAACATAAAAAATAATTTAGGGGTGAACTCATAAAATGAGTGGGTGCACATAACCGTGATAAAAAATAATTTGGGGGTGAACTCATAAAATGAACGGGTGGACACAGAATTTGTGTGGCCGCCGCAGCCCGCCCACCATGGCCGGAAAAGTACCATCAGATTCGAAAATGTAAAAAGTAATACCAGAAATCGAAAAAAATCGACAAACCCCTTCGTCTTGATTTTCAGTCGCCGCCCTCTTCGTCTCTCACGGTGGAGTTGTAGATCGGCAACGACGTTGGCTAACTCCCCACGACACAAGGAAATCGACCCCTGTAATGTCTTCGTCTTCGCCGATCTCTCCGCCATGGAAAATCACCACCACCACCTCGGCCACAATTTCGACGGCCAAGGCTAAATCCAGGCGGCAGCCACGACAAACCATCGACGGCTGTTTCGTCTTCATCGGCGGCCACGACGATCTTGTACTCCTTCGAGTATCGATCTAGGTTTCGAGGATATCTGTACAAAATAAGAGACGAGAGAGAGATTTGAGGGATTTTTTGAAAATGAGATGAGAGAGAATATAGAGTTTTCCGCTGCCGCCTAGAAGAAGCCCTGCAGCCGCTCAGAAGAATAGAGAGAATATTTCAGTCTTTGAAAATTATACTCCCTCCGTCCCCGAAAAGTTTGTGGGGAATCTTGGACACATGATTTAAAAAAAAAGTGTAATGATGAGAGTGTTGAGGGGTAATTTTGTAAACTTTTATATATAAAGTAAATAAAGTAGGTGGGTTGAGTGTATGGTGGGTAGAGATGTTTATCCGGGCCGGGCTAACCGGGCTGGCCCGTTTAACCCTGAAAAATAAAGGGTTAGGGTTCATGAATTATAGGTCCGTTTAAAACCGGGCTTTTTTGACCCGGACCGGTTAGCCCGTGGGCTAAACCGGGCCAGCCCGTTAGCCCGAGTTGTTACCTTTTTTTCTTTTTTTTTAATAAATAACCTAAGAACAAATTTTTGGTCATTTGACAAATAACCATAATTATAAGCATTAAGAAGCCCATTACCATTCATTAGTCATTATTACTATTTTTTATTAGATTATGATATTTGTTTAGCTTTATTTGGTCATATTAAGGACCAATGAGTTCTAAAATTGTGTTTAAATTATACTTTTTTTTTTTCTCATTTACTGATCATTAACTAATTATGTATTTTTCTATTTTATTTGCTTGTTGGACGTGCCAAGTGAGACATTTAATTTTAAAAGAAAAAAAGTTATTGTAGACCGTTAGTGGCCCGTTTAGCCCGTGGCCCGCTAGGATTAGGGTTAGGTCCCAACAATTGTAGGCCCGTTAAATATGAACCGGTTAAGGCCCTAACCCGTTTAGCCCGTAGCCCTGTAGGGCTGGCCCTATAGGGCTAGGGCCAGCCCGATAGACATCTCTAATGGTGGGTCCCAAAAGTAATGGCATAAAGGGTAAATATGTGTATATTATGAGGGTGGGGGTTGTGATGATTATTTCTATTTTGGGGTATGCAAACTTTTCGACAAATAAAAAAAGAAAGTATTAAAACTTTTTAGGGACGGAGGGTGTAGTATGAGATAAGATTTGACTTATGAGTGGAGAGAGAAATGGGAGTTTCAAATGTAATGAGGGTATAATTGAACTTTTACACGAATTTTGAAGTTTTAAATAATAACCAAATATTTTTGTTGTTTTAAATACTAAAGAGCTGCATTTTGAAGGTTTGAGTCAATATTCACAAGAATTAATGACATGGAAATGTCATGTAAGCGGTGGGCACAGAAAATAGTGCCCACCGATGGCCATTATATCATTCTCGAAATGATATAGAGCCTACCAGTTGTGCCCATTCTTATTTATATTTAATTCAAACTTAATCTAATATCAACATTTTTTTTATCCATATCAAAATTATAAAAAAAAAAATATATTTAATTTAATATTATTAGCCATTAATTTTTCTCAAATCTTTTCATTGTCATCAATTTTTTCTCAGAATCTCATATCAATATTTTATTTTATCCGTATCAAAATTATCAAACCACTAATCTTTTCTAAAATCTTTCTACCAACATTGATTTTTTCTCAAAATAAGGATACATGTAATATCTCGGGTATTCCACAAACTAAATATTAGTAAGGAGTGATGAGTTTGAAAATCAGTGGTTAGAGTTGATGAATTCTACTGAACTAGAGAGGAATGAGTGGTTGAGTAATATGTATGAAATTCGATATCGATGAGTAGGCTACTGGTATGTCTACTAGTCACAGAGTTGACACAGAGTTGTCTGCGTATTTACACGTCTTTGCTGCTAGTATGTCTACTAGTCAGAGAGTTGTCTGCGTATTTACACACGTCTTTGCTGCTAGTATGTCTACTAGTCAGAGAGTTGTCTGCGTATTTACACGTCTTTGCTGCTAGTATGTCTACAAGTCAGAGAGTTGTCTGCGTATTTACACTGCTGGTATGTCTACTAGCCAGAGAGTTGAAAATAACCATTCTTTTTTAAGTGAAGATAGTGTTGTTCGTACTAAAGGATGTGGTAATGTCGACATTTAGTTCATTTATTGCATTTTTATATTTCTTTCACTTTTAATGAAGGTTGTGATGAATGAAATTCTCATTTGATAACGGGCAAGTGATTTTTTTAATCTATGGTACATCAAATCTTTCTAAAATATTTTATGGTACATGAAATATCATGTTTCAGCGCGCGTTAAAATGAGTTCTCAAATCTTTTTTTTCCATGATAATACTTAACATTAATTTATGTTATTTATTTTTTTGTAGAGAAAAGATTTTAAGATAAAATTAATGGCAGATGAAAAAGATTTGAAAATTAATGGAGTTAGTTATAAATTGGATAGATGGATAAAAAAAAAATATTGATATTAGATATGCATTAAGTTTGAATTAAATATAAATAAGAATTTATTGACGAGGTAATGCCACATAGGCGGTTAGAGCCGGTAATTTGGACCCGACCCGATGGTCCAGCCCGGCCAATCCGAAATCTAGTATGGACTGGGCTCTAAAATTAGAGGCCCATATAAAACTGGGTCTATTTGGTCCGACCCGATGGGCCCAACGACTCTAATGGGCTAGGCTGAATTTGGCCCGCCGGTCCATGGGCAGCCCATTTGGCCAGATTAATTTTTTTCTTTAGACAAATAAATAATTAAAATAAGTAAAAAGTACATTATTTTTAAATATTATTGTTTTATTTTATTTTATTTAGACTTTGAAATTTGAACTTATGAATTATTTATATAGTGTAATGTTATACTTTATGACCGTTTATGAATTATGTGTACTTAATACATTAGTAATATATATTTTTAATTATAATTTTTGCTAAATATTTTTTTAAAAATATTTTATGGGCTGGGCCGGCCCGCTAGCCCAGCAGGCTCGTGGGCTAGGTTGGACTCAAATTTTATAGGTCCGATTAATTCATGGGCCGGCCCGACCAACGAACATTGCTTGGCCCGATGAGCTGGGTTGGATTGGGCCGGACGATCCAATTTGCCAGCTCCAGCTCTATAGTAAAGATTTAAAAATATTGATGCATAATTTACTTAATATAATATTTATGATATAATTTTTTTGGTAATGAGTTATAAATATAGGAGATATTGATCAAATATATTTGAATTTCCTGAAATTAAGGACCAAATATTTTATTTGAATATTACGATCAATAATCAAATTTCTGTTATCGATTAGACTTTTTTTTTTTTTTTTTTTTTTTTTTTTTTTTTTTTTTTTTTTTTTTTAAGGTTTACAAGATCAGATCATACAAAATATTATCCAAAGCACCAGCTACCCGCTACAATCGTGAGAAGTGGGATGCGAGTGTACTCTTTGCCCACGAAATCACACACTAAGATAGTGTATATTGTTATGATAAATAGGGAAAATAAAAGGACAAAAGTCATCAAGCACCAAATCATTCCATTCCAACACCATTATAGGGACAGGGACAGGCTCCACAAAGGGACTATTAGGGGTGGGAATAGGCCAGGTCAGGCCTTAAGAAAAAAAGCCTGGGCCTGGTATATAATATTTAGGCCCAAGCCTGGGCCTTTTTAGTACATAGGCCTGGCCCGAAAGCCTTTTAAAGGCCTCTTTAATGTTATTCAAAATTAATTTTTACCACACTTGTATTACCATTAAATTATAAAACTAACTTTTTAAATCTCAAAATGAAGAAATAAGAACAATAAAAAATTAATCAAAAGATCCATAGAATTATACTCAAGAAAATTTGCAGAAATCGTGAAGAAACACGATGAAAATACCATGTAGAATTGCAAAGCATTAATCATGATTGAATTGCAAAGTGGGAGAAAGCCCCAAAAGAATACAGAGAAGAAGAATTCTTCTTTTGTAGAATCTCAAATTAAGAAAAGAAGGAAAGAGCTGTAAGCTCTTAAATACTAGACCAAAAGAAAACTGCTGCTAAATAACTAACCTAACAAACTATCAACCAACTAATCTCTACTAACTACTTCCTCTGTTCCGGAAGTGTTTGCACCACTTCGTGGACACACTTATTAAGGAAAATGTGTAATGAGTGGAGTGTTGAGGGGTAATTTTGTAAACTTATATGAATAAAGTAAAAAGAGTAGTTGGAATAAGTGTAAAAGTAATGACATTTTGTGTAAATATATGAATTTTGTGAGGGTGGAGTTTATGAAAAAGTTTCCTTTTTAGAAAGTGCAAACAATTGTGGGACGAACGAATAAGGAAATAATGCAAACAATTGTGGAACAGAGGGAGTATAAGACAGTGGTGTATCTATCAAGGAGGTGTATTTATCAACCCTTGATATTGTAGAATTGCAAAGCATCAATCATGATTGAATTGCAAAGTGGGAGAAAGCCCCAAAAGAATACAGAGAAGAAGAATTCTTCTTTGGCAAAAACTTGTGTGAGACCGTCTCACGGATCTTTTTCTGTGAGACGGATCCTTTTAACCCATATTTCAAAATTTTGGGTAGGATAACCCATATTTTTTTTCAGATTTTGGTTTGTAAAAAAAGTGATAATGTTTAAGTAAAAAGTGATAATATTTTTAACAAAAGTGACTATCACTTTTTACTTAAACACTATCACTTTTTGCTCAAACATTATCACTTTTTATATATAAAAGCCGTCTCACGGATCTCATTTTGTGAGACGGTCTCACCCAAGACTAGCCCTTCTTCTTTTGTAGAATCTCAAATAGATATGGGAAGAGATTGAACAGGTGGTGTGTTGATGTTAGCAAAGGGAAAAACAGTCTCAAAAAATTTCACATTTCTAGAAATAAAAAATTTTCCAGATTGAAGATCTAGAAGTTTGTATCCTTTGGTGCCAAAAGGATAACCAATAAACACACATTTAGTGGCCCTAGGATCAAACTTTTGTCTATGAGACACAATAGTGCTAGCAAAACATAAACAACCAAAAGTTCTAAGAGAAGAGTAGTCAGGTTTTATGCAAATATTCATATCAATTATTTTTAACTATTACAAAGAAAAATAAAACAAAAAATATATAATTTCTTCAAGATAATCTCATCATATATTGAATATTATATATTTATACATATAGAAATAGAGTTAAATAGGTCGGCCTGTTGGGCTTCAAAGGCTTACGAAAAAGCTCAAGCCCGGCCTATTTAATTAAAAAGGCTTTAAAAAAAGCTTGAGCCTGGCTTGTTTATTAAACAAGCCGAGCCGAGCCGAGCTTTAGAAGGCCGAGCCGTAGGCCCCTGTCGGGTAGCCTGGCCCATTCCCACCCCTAGGGACTATAAACTCCCAATTGAGAGAGGAAGAAACGCAACAGCATGATGCTCCCTAGAAAGTAAAAACAACAAAGCCAAATGCAGAAACTAAACAATCTAGACTAAAACAGAAAATAAAGAACACTAAACTAAGAAAGTAGAAAATAGAGAACAGAAAATAAAGAACACTAAACTAAGAAAATAGAAAATAAAGAACACTAAACTAATAAAATAGAAATTACAGAACAGAAAAATAAACGGGTCCCTCACCCGATTGGCCATCGGGGAGGGAAGATTCGTTGATCCCACTAAAACTGAAACAATAAACCTTTAGTACGACGGTAAATCTACAATTTTTTTTGAAAAGGATAGAAAGTAGAGGAGCGTAACGGTCGGCGGTGCGGTGGCGCTTTAGACGGTGCAGTCGCGCGACAAGCAGTGATTTTTGGAGAAGATAGAGAAGAAAGGTGAATTGAATAAGTAGAAGGTGAGCGGCGGAATTTATGGGCGGTGGCTTTATTTTTCCGAGAATTTTTCCGCTTTCTGTCTCTTTAACATTGCTTCTAGTTCCTGTTATCGATTAGACTTAAAACTCAAGATATTCGTAACTAAGTCAAATTACCCTATATTCGATAATGAATGTTACCACCGTGACGTACACACGTCATTAAATTCTTTCTTATTTATATTTAATTTAAATTTAATGTCATATTAATATTTTATTTTATTTATATTAAAAAAAAATACCTTTAATTTAATATTATCTATCAAATCAAATCATGCATCTACCATTAATCTTTTCTCATAATCTTCTCTCCAAAAAAAAAAAAAAATTAATCTCATGTCATAACAACCTTTTAGAACCTTCGTATGTACGAACATGCTATTGTATTATTTAGGTTTCTTTTTAAGATAGAAATGACACAAAGGAGTAGAACATGCTATTGTATTATTTAGGTTTCTTTTTAAATGTTGTTGAGAGATTAATTTTTATTTTTGGGAGAAGTTTAAGAAAAGATTAATGGCAGATGGAAAGTTGCTTGATTTGAGAGAGATAATATTAAATTAAAGGTAAAAAATGATTTTATAATTTTAATATGGATAAAATAAAATATTAATATGACATTAAATTTAAATTAAATATAAATATAAATAAGAAAGAATTTAATGACGTGTATGCACCTAAACGGTCATTTCGTATAATGTAATATTCGTAATTAAGAAAATCGAATTGAACAAGAAAGATGACTAATCTTAAATAAATTAGAATTTAATTATTAATATAAACGAATTATAATAATGCACGAGTTCTTTTAATTCATTGTTTAAGACCCAATAGATACTCTCCCAATACACAATTTAAAAATAAGAATACTTGAATTAAGTCCTAATTAAATACCATCAAATCTTTTAAATCTAAAAATATGAATCCTTGATTTTTTTTTATTTTTTTTTCCTAGCCATTATCGTTCCCGATTTTTGTGATTCCCTCTAATGTTGCTAATAAATTCCTTAAATAATGAATTTTATTAATGGATCGAATCTTTATAATTAATTTTTAGTATAATTAGCTCCCACAAATAAAATCTTTTCCTTTAATTACGAAAATAGTTGTGAAATCTATAAACATAATTTATGTAACAATCTAGAATGTACTAAGTCAAATATACTTTATATTTATAAATTGTGATAATTTTTTTAATTAATATTTAAAAATTTATCAATGCAAATTATAATATTATGTTCTTTTCAATACACTCTAATTTAATTTATATGTAGTATATATTTGTTTGTTTAAACATAGATAAGGTTGACTATTTAATAAATTATTATATGTACAATTTTTAATTTTTAAATGTTCACGATTTTTTTTTCAAATCAAATATTAATTCACATGTAATATTTTTTAAATGTTCACGATTTTTTTTTCGTCAACTCGTCTACATTTTTTTTCAAATTTATTATTACATTACAAGTGTTTTAATTATTTCCATATATCTGCATATATATATATATATATATATATATATATATATATCATAAATCTAGATTTTAACAGAACACATATTTACAAGTATAAAAATAATGACACAATTTATTGGATAAGTCTATGAAATTTTAAATTTAAATTAAAAAAATTATCCTTGAATTCAATTTCAAATTTTAATTACTTTTCCTTTTAAAAATTGCTAAATTTTAGTTGTTGCATTAAATTAAACTCTTAATTTTTAAGTCTTCAACATTTTTTATTTTTTCGAAAATTTATGTAATTTTAATTTTTTTTCAAGAAAGGGGCACATGTCCTTTTTTCTCTCAAGAAGAAAGTGGATGAAGGTTTAATTTATAAATTGATATACATACTTTTTCGAAAAGTGTGCATACACTTAATAATTCATTAAAATTAATATATATAATTTCAAACTTTTTTTTAAACTATATAATTTCAAACTTATTATGCGGGCGTGATTTTAATTTATTTGCATTTACATATGAAAATGTATATTTTCTTCTAATTTTTAAGTAGGTTAAATCTCCAATTAGCTAAAAGATGGATACAAGTGTAAGTTTAATACATTAAAATTTCAATATAAACATCATTTTTATTCATTCATTTAAAAAAATTATATTTTTTGAGGAAATTTTGCTTGAGAGCTTCTCGCCTTGAGATGACCTATAATTTGAATATGAGAACCAGTGTATTACACAAAATATAAAAAAAAAAAAAAAAAATTTGTAAACCGACGGAATGAGACAAGATTTTTTTAAATACAATCTTTAATAAATATGAAAATAATCTTAGAAAAAATAATGATAAAAATTAGAAAAAAAAAACAATTTATATTATAAATAAATAATTGAGTCAATTATCTTTTTTTGGTCAACTAAACCATTGTTTGGTTCTTAAAAGAAGTGTGTTATTTGGGAATATTGATATGAATTTTGATTTGTACAATTGAACTAAATTGATTGTTACTGGACTTAGAAATAACATCATCGAAGCACACATTATTTTTAGAAAAATGTTGGTAGTAAAAATTTTTTTTCAAAAATTACATTTAGTGTTTCGGATGACACAATTCCTGTAAAGTTTCAAATGAGACAATTTTATATTATATTGTCTTTTGCAATAACGATAAATTAAAATTAAGATTAATCACTTTCCACGGTAGGTGTCCACCTTCAAGAGTAAGGGTGAATTGAAAATTATATGTCTAAATTCAAATGGAAAAATATGTAAATATACAATAATGCATTCAAATTTTTATATATATAATGTCATTTATATTGATACTCCATTTTATTTTTTATTTTTTAATAGAATAACAAATTTATAAAAATATATATGTTTTACAATTTTTTAAATTAATAAATTAAATTATATTCATAAATTTATTACAATCTGCGTATTACCGGAGTGAGACACGTGTTTTAAGAAAATTGTAGATAAAATAAGGCTCCGTTTGGTTGGGTGAATTTGGGCTTATGGATTTCAATTCCACATTCCAAATCCATTCTACATGTTTGCGTTATAAATTAATTTCAAATACTTAGATTTTTGTTCACGCACTTTTTAGTTAAAATTGAGAGAGATTTCAAACTCTCACTAAAATCATGTAATTTGAAATCCATGTATTTTTAACTCCTTTCATTTGAAATGACTTGTCAAATCAAATCCCCTCATCCAAACACAATCTAAGGATATTGTGGGATCCATTTAGAATAAAGTTGATGACAATTTGAGTAATTAAGTGATGGTCGAATAGTATCATAAGAGTATGAGACTATATTTTATGAACAAATAATATAAGGTAAATGTGACTACTTTTCGTGGACGGAGGGGATAGTAATTTTCTAAATTTAATAAGTGTTGAGGCTAAAATGGAAATGAAGCAGGCAACCAGGGCGAAAATGCAAAAGCATCCGAAATATTATGAAAAATATACGTGTTTGGATAGGCGGATTTGGGTCCGTTTATTTTAAATCCACAGCTCAAATCCATCCTACATGTTTGGACAAAATAACAAGTTGATGGATTTTAAATTTGAGTATTTGAGACCAATATATTTTTACTTAAAAGTGTGAGAATTTTAAATCCATCTACAAACCTACTTATTTGAAATTTAAGAATTCTTATTCTTTCATTTTTAAATTATTTATATTTGAATTTACTCAATCCAAAGACAACCTTATTGTATTTTTTATTGTTAATATTTTCCTCTAAATTTCAAATTATAGCAGCTAAGAGGAATAAAATACTCAAGTGAAAAGTTTCAAAGATGCAAGGAAAAAACCGTAAATAACTCAAAGAGGCCCAATATATTGAGAGGAAAAAAGATCCGTTTAAATGGGTAATACTCTGATGAAATGAATATTTATTTATAGAAATAGAATTCATGCACATATTATTGATTTGAACAAAAAGATTCCGAACATAAGGGCGAAGTGTTTTTTTAGCAAGGTAATAATTGACAAAGTGGGATAGCTCAAGTGGTTAGAGCACCACTACCTAGGTCTTAGGTCTTATCTGCAAATTAGAAAGAGAAGAAATGATTAAATTAGTAACTTGTTTAAAAATTAATTGATGCGGAGAGCTATTGTGGGTGGGATTACGAGTTTAATAATGTTAAAGGGTAATATAAAGTAGTGTGTTTATACACAATAAACATGTATTGTTTCCTTTTGTAACTTCCTTTTGTTAGTTAATTTGAATAGTTAGTGGTTAGTTAGTAACTACTAGTTGTTACTTAGTCTATAAATATAGATTAGACTCTTTTGTATTCCTAATGCATTTTAGTATTGAAAACATTGTAACACTCCATATATGAAATACCTTTTGTTTTGTATTTCCTTCTTTACAATTATTAGATGAGTGTGTGTTTACATCTCTACATGGTATCAGAGCTATGTATGGATTAATTTATGATCGATTAAATATGTTCGTCGATCTAGGTACGTTTCCGTAATTCGGTATGAATGAATTTTCGAATTTCTTGAGTTTTTGTACTCATTTCTGCCAAATCTTTGATGGATTTGGATTTCTACTTTTTTCTCTTTTCGAGATTATTCTTTATGGTTTTTATGCTCGTGAATTTTTGGATTCGATTTTATCTTGATTCGAATTCTTCTTTGAGTTTAATACTCATTTCTTTGCGAGTTATATCCTCGTGAGTTTTATATTTGATTTCATGTTGATTCGAAATCGATTTTTCGTGTTTATCACGATTCCTTTTTTTTTTTTTTGGAATATTTGTGGAATTCTCACCACGGATTGGATGAATTCGATTATTGGTGTCTATGATGGACATGGAGGTAAGGTAGTTGCCAAATTCTGTGCAAAGTACCTTCATCAACAAGTGCTCAAGAATGAAGCATATGTGGCTGGTGGATTTTTGTGTTGTTTTCGGTCGATTCTCGACGTTTGGAGATTGATCACCACTCACATTGTCAAAATGAGGTTGATTGACATCCACTCTCATTTTGAGGGGGTGTAAAGGGTAATATAAAGTAGTGTGTTTATACACAATAAACATGTATTGTTTCCTTTTGTAACTTCCTTTTGTTAGTTAATTTGAATAGTTAGTGGTTAGTTAGTAACTACTAGTTGTTACTTAGTCTATAAATATAGATTAGACTCTTTTGTATTCCTAATGCATTTTAGTATTGAAAACATTGTAACACTCCATATATGAAATACCTTTGGTTTTGTATTTCCTTCTTTACAATTATTAGATGAGTGTGTGTTTACATCTCTACAAATGTCCATAGAGAATGTTAAAGGTGAAAACTCAAAAAATATCCTTTATCTTCTTAAAATCCTATTTTCTTTCATTTATTTCTATTCTCAATTGTTATCGGTACACCCACTCACCATTTTCTCTATTCTTCTTCATGCCGCCTAGTGTTATTATTCGAACCGAGTCTTAACGGACTCAGCTCGGTTCGACTCGTTTAGTTAAAGGAGTCGAGTTCGAGCTCGTTAAATATTCGATTTGCTAACGAGTAAACTTGAGCTCGACTTGTTAGGCTCGATAACTATTTTTTTATAAAAAAATTCATTAGGCTCGCTAGGCTCGACTCGATAGATACGTTAAGCTCGTTAACAAGTTGAGTCGAGCTCAATTTTTAACTTGGCAATGTTATAGAGTCGAGCCGACAAGAGCTCGAGTCGAGCTCAAACCTCAAATACTCGACTCGAATAACAACTCTAACGCCGCCCACTCCGTTGGAGAAAGTTGCAGCCGCCACCACCGCCAGTGGAGAAGGGTGCAGCCCACACCGCTTCGAGCATCCACTGTGCTAGTGAGGATTTTTTGGTTTTAAGTTTGCCAAATGGGTGCCACCTCAAAAGTTTCTTACTTCTATCTCAAAAAACTTCTACCTCCTCTAATGCATTATACCCCATAAAAACAATACAAATAAAAAATAGTTGGGACCACATTAAAACTCTCGCAAGTGAGTTACACTCTCTAAATTGTTCTATTTTTTTCTCATGTGTTGTACACTCTCCCTCTATCCCACTCTCTTTTTTTCTAATTTTTTACTTCTACTTGGATAGAAGTATTCCTACCCCATTTACTCTCTTTCCTCCACATCACCACATTCACAATGTGTCCTATCCTTATTTTGAGTGAGGGATAAAAATTCACATAGGATTCCTCACCCCCATTGGAAATGCTCGAAGTGGAGGGAAGAGTGTATTTATCTAGATCATTTTAGTATAAAGGTAGTTTAAGTATTTTACATTATTATTAAATTAATAAATAGAAGGCCCGCTCCCAAAATATATCCCCTATAATACTAATATGGAGTTTTAAAATGATGATGTGTCGTCTTGTGAGAGTTTTGGCCTACGTGTCATTTTATCAAAAATCGAGTTACACGTGTAATTTTCTTATTTGTTATGAAGTCACGTCTATAATAATATTTTAAGCATATATACTTTCCTTACTTAATTTATAATTACATGTTATTCAATATTTTTCATCTATTAATCACTTAATTTCTAAACTACATTAATTATTCAATACATTCCATCTATTAATTTTCCAATTATATTATAATCTTTTAAATCTTTATATGAAATTTTATAAGTGTATCTTTAAAATATGAGTTATACTATCTTGAATATTAACTTTTATCAATATACCGCGCAATATGCGGGGAGTCATCTAGTACATATATATGGGTAGGGCTGCTGTGTACTCAAGTACACGGTGTACTTGAGTCCAGCTATATAGGAAATATCAATTATATATAGGATAAATAATAAAATATTTAACAAAACTTATTGTGGTCTAGTGGTTGTCTTTGGATTACCTTAACATCATGCCCCTTGTAAAATAAATAGCAACAGTTTTTTAAAAAAATAGCAACCATTTTTTATACATTAAAAGTGCACTTAATAAATAATAAAATTTGTAAAATTAATAATAATTAAAAAAAAAATGCAAGAAATTAATAATAATTTTTTTAAAAAATAGCAACAGTTAAAAAAATAGCAACCATTTTTTATACATTAAAAGTGCACTTAATAAATAATAAAATTTGTAAAATTAATAATAATTAAAAAATAAAGTGCAAGAAATTAATAATAATTTTTTAAAAAAATAGCAACAGTTTTTTATACATTAAAAGTGCACTTAATAAATAATAAAATTAATAATAATTAAAAAAAAATTGTAAAATTAATAATAATTAAAAAAAAATTGTAAGTACTAGTAATATCATTAATTAATTGCACTTACTAATAGTAAAAAAAATAATAAAACGCGTAAAATTAATAATAATTTTTTAAAAAATATTTAGCACTAGTTTTTCTAGATTATGAAAGTGCAAGTACAAATAAACAAAAGGTGTATCATGACCATACACTTTTCAGTTATAATATCATACACTTTTCAATTATAATACCATACACTTTTCATTAATAGAACATACACTTTTTAGTTATAATAACATACACTTTTCATTAAATAGATCATACACTTTGCAGTTATAATAACATACAATTTTCATTAAATAAACATACACTTTTCATTAATAGTACACTTTGCAGTTATAATAACATACAATTTTCATTAAATAAACATACACTTTTCATTAATAGATCATACACTTTGCAGTTATAATAACATACACTTTTCATTAATATATAACTTACACTTTTAAGTTATAATATCATACACTTTTCAGTAGTTATAATATCATACACTTTTCAGTTATAATAATATACACTTTTCATTAAAAACAATGTTGCACTTTTCAATATAGTAACATACACTTTTCATTAAAAAAACAAAGATACACTTTTTAGTCATAATAACATACACTTTTTCAAAAAAAAAAATCGAAAAAAAAATCGATTTTTTTTATAAAAAAAAAAAAAAAAAAAGTCAAAGTTTGACCGTTGACCGGTCAACGGTCAACATTTGACTAGTAAAAGTCTACTCAAGTACATGGTGTACTTGAGTACATACAAGAATTTGGTCATATATATTAGCTAGGGAGAAGATCATTTTTGGTCACACAATTTTATCACTTTTTAAATTTGGTCACCCATATTTAATCACTATCAAAGCGATAATTCTTTTTTTACACCATTTCCCTATTTTAATTCCTAAACCTCCAACCCTTTTTTTCCAATTTTTACTGAATCTAAAAAAATACAAAATTCACAAATATAGTGATGTTGAGTAATAATAGAAAAATATCTGGAATATAAAAGAAAAAGAAGTTTCTGAAATATTCTTAATTCAATGATGTTGAATAATAATAGAAAAATATGTGGAATATAAAAGAAAAAGAAGTTTCTGAAATATTCTTAATATGAATTTATAATGGTAAATTCTTTACAATTAATACACAAATGTTAGTAGATGGTCATGTGAATAATTATAAATGGGAAAAAATTTGGTCACCCACGTTAAATCAGTATCAAAATTGGTCACAAAGTTATTATTTTCTATGAAATTTAATAAGTATCAAAATTGGTCACTAAGTTATTATTTTCTATGAATTTTGATGTTGCTGTTAGTAAATCCGTTATTAATAGTGATGTGGAGTAATAATAGAAAAATATCTAGAATATAAAAGAAAAAAGAAAAAGAAGTTTATATTCTCACCACACAATTAATCATCACCACATACAAATTTAATGTGAAAATCAGAAATTGAAATATTGTACGTTAAAAAAGTATGAATTCTTCTTTTGTTCTTTAATTCAATGCGTGACGGAGATCGACCAACCATTGTAGTCGGTCGTTTATCTTACCATCTCCCGACTGAAAATCAAATCCAAGCCCATAGTATGCTCCGAAGGATTTTTCTTACCAAATGGTCAGCAGTTCTACTTAGTTGTTTATGGACAACAACAAACATATGAAGTGGAATTAATTCAACTTTTGCCCCCCGCCGACAGATAGCACCCTTGGATTATAAACTGTCATGGGAGAAGAGATTTTCATGGAAGACTAGCTGACTATGACTATGTATACACTAAACTGTTTGGCTATATACTCTTATCTTTAGAGTTTGACTATTAAAGCCTTTGAGAAATTTGATGCATTTGATTCTTTTGATGGTATCATACTCTTATCTTTCTTTAGCTTGTAATTTCCATGCCAACTAGTCAATTATATATTACTTCCTCCACTTTTAATTAAGTGTCATTTTAACAATTTTTAACAAATTAAGATATATAATCATGAACCATTTTACCCTTCATTAATGATAACTAATTTTAATATTAAATTTATATTTAGTAATGAATGTGGTCAATATTGTAGATGATATTCATGTATACAATAATTAAGACTTATCCATGATGTATGTTATAGTACTATGTTCAAAAGGGAAAAAGCTTAAATCAAGGTAAAGAAAATGAAGGGAGTGTAATGTATAAGGGTAAAATTGTCAAAATTTAAAAAAATGGATAGAATGACACTTATTTTAAAAATATTAAAAAAGGCAAAGTGACACTTAATATAAAACGGAGGGAGTATCTAACTAGTATCTTATCTTTGTTTAGCTTGTAATTTCCATATTAAACTTGTGGTCCATATTATATATTGTCTAACTAGTATTTTAAACGGTCAACATATACTCTATAGAATATTCCGTGTAAAATATTAATTCTCTATAGAATATTCCGTATAAAATATTAATTGTGTGTTACAAAGTCAAAAGTTATTATTATTTCTTTGAAAGAATAATTTAAAAATATATATTCTATATAATACTCTGTGTTAAATATTAATTGTGTGTTACAAAAGTTATATTATTGTTTCTTTGAAAGAATAATTTAAAATAAAAAAGACATTGATATACTCCCTCCATTTTAATTAAGTGTCATTTTAACATTTTTCAATAAATTAATATATTAAATTATGGACCATTTTACCATTCATTAATGATAAATAATTTTAATATTAATTTTTTTTAGTAATGAATGTGACCAATAATGTAGATGATATTCATATATACAATAATTATTATTTTTCCATAATTTATGTTATACTGTATTTATTAGAGTAAAATTGTCAAAATGAAAGAAGAAAATGTAGAATGACACTTATTTTTAAAATATTTAAAAAGACAAATTGATACTTAATTAAAAATTGAAGGAGTATTAATTAGACAATTAAGTTTGATTGATTTCATGATTAATACAACATATAATATACTGCGTGCAATCTTAATTTAAAAAAATGTATACACTATTAACATTGTATAAAAAAGAAATCATTTAATTCAATATACTGTAAAATCGTAAGTTGTTAAATCAAGCTAGTGTAATTTAATTTCACTTTTTTATTTTGCCTTTTTTTTTAATGCGATCAGCCCGAGGTCATATTGGAAAGTTTTGTTATTGAAGTACCTAGTAGGATTTTATTTTAAAAATTGTATTAGTTTAGAATACAACATTTTTAGACTTTTAGTATATGGAGTTTGTGATATTAAGTATCAGCATTACTGGATTAGTAGGGTTAAGTCTCTTTTAGTCCTACACAAAAGTAAACTATACTCTCTCTCATAATTATCTACCGCTCATTTTTTATTGAGACGTTTCAAGATTTTTGCACATTTTTAATATGAAAATACTCCCACAAAATTAATATTCCACAATATCATTTTATTTTTAAAATTGTACGAAATAACTCTTTTATATTTTACTTTACCCCCACTAAATTATCTAAATATTCATCTTTTATCTTACCTCACCAATTACTAAATTCTATTTTTTTTAAAGTGTGTCACCCTGGTAAAGACAAATATGTTATAAGCCATCGTAACAAATCTAATACTGAAGGACACAATCAAATGCACTCGAAAATGAAGCCATAATAACAAATATATTAAATTACTAACCATTCTTATACATGAATATGAACATAAACATATAGTATTCGATTTCCCTTTCACCGTCTTCCTCCACTCAATGAAATAAAATGAAGATAGCCTTCAATACATTCCGAAGGGTGGCACCACTTCATTCAAAAGTTTAATTGTTGTTAACCCTTCAATATTCAGATGTACGTATTTTTTTGTCATTAATATACCCTATTTAAAGCTTAATTGCTGAACAAAAAATAATCAAATAGGTTGCTTGTACTAATTTTCTCTGGAGCATGATTTCATTTTACACCATCAGTACTCAGCAAATTAGGGAAGATAATATTCAAGGATTAAAGCAAAATAGTAATAATAATAATAACGAAAGCACCACAAAAAAGCCTAATTAAAAAAGAGTGGGAGATAATCTGGTTGAAGCCCACACACTAATGCAGAGGCGGATCCAGTGTAGAAATTGGGGGTACAGCTGTACCCCAATTTTTATTTTTATTTTTAATCTTAGGTAAAAAAATTAATTAATTAGTTAATTTTGACACAAATTATTTTAGTTGCATCCCCGATTCATTTCTCAACTCAAATTAAAAAGGTTCGTTCAATATTTTAAAACTACTTCAATTCTCTTACCGTCTCAAAAGTTAACACACAATACTTCTTAATTTTCACTGTTAAATGATGTTATGCATTTTTTTTTTAAGTTGCACCAAATTGTATTACTTTTATTATTAAATACTCAATCTGTTCCGGTGAAAATTAATAATAAAAAAAAAATTGTTCGTCCCAATGAAAGATACTTATTCTTTTTTTTTTTTGGCAAATAACGCTCTCTCACATTTCAGTATATATTTTTTTCTCAATGACCAAAGATAATGGGTATTTTTCGTCGAGACGAAGGGAGTAGAAATTTGCTTAATATCTTCCGCACCCCCGAATTTTAAATCCTGGATCCGCCACTGCACCAATGCGCAAAAATATTAAAATTAAAGTGATAAAGTAAACTGAAAGAGTTGTCCATCTTGACAAAAAATGTAGACATGAGAAGGGAGAACCATAGTGATACTAAACCACAAAAAAGGAAAAGTAAAATGGTTTGTTATTTCTTAATGGAACAGGGTTGAGATAGTAAAATAAACCAGCAAGGATTGACTGAATGAAAATTTAAAAATAACAAACAACAAAGCCTAAGTAGAATGAAGACAAATCGTTTGATAGTTGAGAATATTCAATTAACTCAACTGCATACTGCTGGCAAGAAAAACAGCCAAAATTAGGAAACACCAATGATGCCATTCGAAAAAATTAGTTAAAAGTCCAATTGAAACGCAAACATTCTTTGGTTTTTCGACACTTGTATTCAATTTATCGACGGAGAAATTCTACAAAAAAATTGATAAACAAAACCGAAGATACAATTATGAAACATAAGTGATTCAAATTATGAAACAGACCTTGAAACTGAATTTGCCTTCTAAAATCGGAACTGTAAAACTCGTTGAAAAATTAAACAAAGACTGTCCAATTCTGACAACACAAAATAAAAATGACTCTGAACATAGTTAAAACTCAAAAGATTTAAAATAGAACCGCAAAGCCAAAACTTAAATAAGAATCTAAACAAAATAAACAATTGATTCTAAAATAAATAAAAAAACCAAGCAAAATTTAAACGCAATGAACAAATTAGTAAAGTGAAATTGATTTGATAATATATATATTCAAAACACAAAAAAAAAATGGCAGACAGAAGGAAAGACCATGTACTCTGGGCGGGATCGAAGAGGATGATGGGGGCGTGGAGCAGCACCCTCCTCGAAGCCCTCGCTTTACATAAAGACCTACATAACCATGATTCGAGCTCTTCTCCATGAGTACCTTGTTGATCGTTGCACCAGTATTTTCAGAAAATATAACTTTTGAAAATAAAAATTAACTACAAATCTTAGAAAAAATAATTTGTATTTCTTCATCAAAATAATAACAAAAAAACTAACCCATTTGTCAATAAAACTCAAAGAACAATTTTCACCAGATCATGAAAAAACCCAAGTGATTAATCAAAGCAACAGTTTTCCACCAACTCATAAAAGAATCGTGCTCCAATGAACAACAATATCTGATTCAGACATTCTATCAAACACCTTTTGTGCATGCTTAATCTTTGAAAAACTCGAGTACATGTCAATTAAGGCAATTCCACAAACACATCCAACCCAAATCCATAAACAATTGAATGCCCATGAAGCAAAATTTCAATTTTCTTAGATAAAGATGAAGGAAAACCCGAAAAACCTGGAATAATAAATGAGAAAGTGAAATTGTCGGGGTTGAATCTAGCTTTTCGGAGTAAACTTTTAGCTGCAGGGGCATGGGAAATATTGGGGGTAGCGGATGATTTGAAGCGGGAGGCGAGAGGACGCCGGACATGGGTGATATTGGGGGGCGGCGGATGATTTGAAGCGGAAGGCCAAAGGACGCCTTTTATTAATGGGAATAACTAATAGAGTCATATCACCCTATCTTTTTTCTAATATAACCTATCATAATTTTTTTTAATCTAATAGAGTCAAAATTGATTTTTTTGAGACAATTGTGCCCTTCCCCCATGTTTTGAAATTTCGAATATATCAATTCAAAATAATTAGTCAACTAACCATCCAATCAATTCTTAAATGCATTCTCTCTAATTCCCGAAAATCTTTCACCTTCTAAAATATAAAAAAAATTCCTAAAAGATAGCTATCTCCATTTATTTCGTGTAATCTTGTTAAACTGAGGGTTTTGAGAAATCTGCAATTCAACCTACAGGTTTAGGAAAAAACTTCTGCAAAAACGGCGAAGTGTAGAAGAACAGAAAAATAAAAGCGTATGTATTATCTACACATATGCATATTGAAGTTCATGTGAATTACGTTCACTATTATGCAAACTAAAGTGCATTTCGACAATTTTGCATAAAAACATGCAAACTAAAGTGCAGTCTAAACATATGTATATTGAAGTTCATGTGAATTACGTTCAGGAGTATGCAAATTAAAGTGCATTTTAATAATATGCATATTGAAGTACATATGAATGACATAAAAAGTATCGTCATTTCAATGCATATTCCATCACAAAAAAATCAGTACAACCAACAGCTTAAACAAAACTAAAAAAAAGTAGAGATCAAAACCTAAACAGAAAATTCAATTACCTTAAACTTCAAATCAAAATCCAACAAAACCTCAATCCAGAGGAACCTCCATGTCGCCATCAGTAATCTCCTGCTGCAAGTCCTTGGGGTCTTTTCCATCAAACGTACAACCAACAGAGACGCAGGTACCCAAAATTTCCTTCACGGTACCACTCAAGTTCTTCGCAATGGATCTGGAGCTCATCACCTTCGCGATCTCGATGACGTCATCGAACGAGATGTTGCCATTGTGCTTGATGTTCTTCGTCGTCTTTCGGTTGCGCTCCGGCTCCTTCAACGCCTTGATGACCAAAGCGGCGGCGGAGGGGACGACGGTGACCTTAGCCTGAAGGTTTTGGACCGTGAGTTTCACAGTGACTCGGAGACCCTTCCAATCCTTGGCGGTTTCCTTGGGATGTCCTCTCCGATCTTCTTGGGGGAAAGACCGAGTTTTATTAAGAAATTAAGAATTGATGACCAAAGTGGCGGCAAAGGAATTTGCCTAGTTGCACGTTTTATGGAAATTCAAAGATCAATTCAGTTTTAAATCACTAATTTATTTGAATTAATTAGATTAAGGGTATTGTGGGTTTTTTGGGTTCAATTTGACTCTATTAAGAAACTATTGAAGTTGGTGTCTCTATTTGCTTAATGGTGTTAATAGTGGACTTATTAGGAAAAGAGTCATTAAAGAATGTTGTTACATCATAATTTTTTTTTTAAGGGGTTAAATCATAATTCATAATATCTTGATTTGTGTGATTGATCCTACATTTAAAAGGTGTCAATATTAACCATTCCATAAATATGGATCTACACACAAGAATAATAAAAAAATATTTTTTCTAAATTCTGTCTTATATTATTTTTTTCGATACATACTTTATAGGTAAAACTCAAGACTATATTTGCCCAAAAAAACTCAAGACTATTGTTTTTTAATTTTGTTTATTTTTAATTTATTATTTTAATATAGTTTCTAAATATTTATATTTCTTATTTGATGGTTTATTTAATATAAGTTTTATGAATATGACTATACTTTTTTCAATTGCATGTTTAATTTTTTTATTATAACGTAGTTACTAACCATTTATCTTTCTTATTTACTCATTATTTTTAATAAATAATATATGTTCTGTATATATTGAAAAACCTCAATTTATATTTGTTCATATTTAAAGTCAAATGTTTATAATCAAATACTTTTTAAGGTGCAACTAATTTGATTGATAAAGATTTTAATTATTACGAAAAAATTAAGGAATTAATTTGACTATTATGTCTTTACCATAAATATTTATACTACCACGAACCATACTCTTTAACATAAAGATAATTTATTAGTTTTTAATGGTATTTAAGCTAAAAATATAATATGTGATTATATCATCCAAAAAATAGAGGTGTAAAATAATTTTTTTATTTTTATTTTTGAAAGATGTGAAATAAATTACAAATAAACACACATCCCTTTCAAAGTGTTAAAACTACATGCCTAAAAGAATACTCTATCTACCGTGAGAGACGTCGATCCCACACACATCATGTCTTTTACATACACATATAATATAATTTTTTAATACGTATAATAGAATAAACACACCTATTTTTTTCATGAAAAATATAATTTCTTATATTTTCACTATAATTTTATGATTTTGAATTGTGTAATCTTAAATATATATATATATATATATATTTGTTTATTTATATGTTTAATTATGTCTGTATTTATTTTTCATGGTGAATTTTAATATATTTAATAATTATTGTGCAAAACTAAGATATGCTAAAAAAAATCAATATTATTTATTATTAATTTGTATTAATTGTTAATTCACACCATTAATTTGTATATATTTGGTAAGCATTTATATTAATTTTATAAAGAATTATTAATTCAAAACAGTTTTGATTATTGTTTTAATTAATATTAATTTTCATTCAAGTTACTGTTGAATTTAATTTCTCTCTTTCACATACACAATGAACATATTAAAGTTAATTTATTAGTTAAAGTAGTCATTAATATAATTTAATATCAAATTTTATTACTTCTTACAATATAATTGATTAGCGTGTAGTCACTGCTTTAAATGTTAACTATTATTTATATTAATTTGATGTTGCTTCGTTATATATAAGTCTCGAGTTTTATATTTTCATATTGTATGAGAAACTTAAAGTTCAATATTTCATAATACTAAACATATTTTTTTATAAATAAGACTAATGACAAATATGACTAAAAATATCATTGATGGTTTGCATTGTATATATAAATATATAATGCAACATCGCATTTTCTAAAATAGTTTTTTCACCCCTTTTTTTTTTTTGGACTGTTGATCATTTATTATTTATATAAATATGAACTAAATTCAAATAATAAAGAGAATAAAGTTAATAATTGTTTCTATTAATAAATGTTTGACCTATTTAATTGACTATAATCACTTAATTGAAATTGATTATAAACTCTAATTTAGAATTCAATCTATAATTGAAATATATATTCATATGAATATAGTTCAAATTATATTGACTATAAAATCTAATTTAGATTTTTTTTTTTTTTTTTTACATTCTAATTGCATAATGATCGACTTTATACTATTTATTACTTAAATTTAGTTCAATTACTATTCAACGTTTTTCTAAGTAAATTTTTTTTAGTATCTAATTTATCGTGAATTGATAATTTATGTATGTATATCAATTTATACATTACATTTAATGAGAAGAGAGAATTTTAATATAAAAATAATATTTTTAATATATTTTCTTCATAAATTACTGTCAATAATAAAATTAATTGTTTGTAACTATAATTTTGGTGTTTACCATTATTTTGTGTATATCTATAAATTACTTCAAAAATTATGATGTATTTGATATGAAAGGTGATATAAAAATAATTAACTATATAATTATAATAATAAATAATATTGAAATATATGATTTTCTTAATATATCTTTGTTATTATAAAATGAATACATTATAAACAATAATTAAAATTTCAAATGTAATGGACATTTTTCAACCTATCAGGCCGTGCGTTACGGGTATTCTACCAGTAATATTTTAATACCTAAAAATTTAGGCGGGAACTTGTGCAGCAAGCCACTGTTGTGTTATTATATATATATATATATATATATATATATATATATTTTTTTTTTTATTCTGCAGTTTGTCGTTGAATTAGGTGATAAAGTTTCACCTACTGAATACTGATATTGAAGAAGGCAGAATTGAGGCCTCCACTGGCCAGAATTGAGGCCTCGACTAGCCAGGTCTGGGAGACTTCTTCAAGCTCCCTGGAATCTCGGGATGACTGGCTGATTTGAGAGATAGGGGGAGACGGTTATCCCTCCCCAAGGTACCTCTACATATACTTCAAGCATCTCTTCCTTAGTTTTTTTACGTAGCTTTGATTTATAAGATATATATTTATTTTATTTAAATAGTTAACTTTGAGTATTTTATTTACTTTATTAAAAAAATTGAGTATCTATTAACAATATTTTTTCCTTATTATTCCACATATATTTTTTATAATTAAAATATATTTCTTAAAAAATATTTATAAAAAGAAGTGGACAAAATTTTAGTTGGACAAAGAGTTATAACTCAAGGAACAAAAAAATGTATTTTCCTATATTATCCATCTCCAGATTCTATTGGGTCTGTCACATTTAGGGATGGAAATAGGTCGGGCCACCCGACAGGGGCCTACGGCCTGGCCTATTTATAATATGAGCCGGGCTAAGACTTTTTAAAAAACCTATTTACTTAAGTAGGCCGGGCACCGGCCTATTTAAAATTATGTGTTATATATATAATTAATTGTAGATAAATATTTATATATATATTATAATAAAATAATTCTTAACATATAAGACTAACATTAATAGTAAATTAACGCAAATTAAATCTGTTTTTGTACTTGAGAAACTATTTTTTAGTTTTTATTTGAATTTATTATTGTATTGCACTTATTTTGGTCGTGAATTTATTTGTAATTTTAAATATTAATTTGTATTTTTTAATTTTCGTATTGAATAAATTTTAAATAGACTTCTAACAGGCTCGTAGGTCTGGCCTGTTTACTAAAAAGGCCGGACCAAACCCATAAAAAAAAGCCTATTATAGATAATAGACCAGGCTTAGGCTAATTTTTTTTAATAGGCCTAGACTTTTTCATACAAAGCCTGACCCGGCCTATTTCCACCCAAGGATGAAAAAATCGGGAAATTTCGTCGAAATATCTATGATATTTCGGATTTTTGGACTCTCCGATATCGATATGCACCGAAACGAGGTATCTTTCAAAATATCGGTATCGATATCGGTATCGGTTATGTTTAGTACTCCCTCCGTCCCGGAGGAACTTGCACTCTTTGACCGGCACACATTTTAAGAAATGTGTAAGAAAAAGTGTAATGATTGATGTTTTGAGGGGTAGTTTTGTAAACTTTTATGAATAAAGTAAAGTAAAAAGTAGATTGAGTGTGGAAAAGTAATGGCATATGGGTAAATATGAGTATATTTCAAGGGTGAGGTTGTGAAGATATTTCCTTTTATGGAGTGTGCAAATTGGTATGAGACATCCATATATGGAAAGTGTGCAAATTCCTGTGGGACGGAGGGAGTACAAATTTTCCTTGATATCGCCAAAATATCGGCGAAAAATCGGAAAATGTCGGAAAAAATCGGTAATATCGGTTTGAATTGTTTTGTTCCGTTTTTTCAGAGTTTTAATTGTTATGTTCCCATTTTTTTCAAAACAAGCAAGTATCTTGTCTATCATTTTGGTATTAATTGTCTAGTGTGAAATAATTATGAACATATATTGTATCGCTTTAGACTGATTTTTTATTTTTTTTTACTAATATGGTTGTCATAAAAAAATCATTTTGTAGTGATTTTAGGCTAAATTTATGTATTAATGTTAGTTATAATATTTTCTAAAATTTCATCTTAAATTTTCATCATTTTAATAAGATTTCCGTCAATTTTCTATATTTTACCGATATCGATATTCGATATCGATATTTCCATCAATATATCCGTAAATTTAAGGTACCGATATTTCCACCGATGTCGATATTTTCATCCTTGTTTCCACCCCTAGTTACATTCATAAACTCATAGCCTATCACTTGATAATCCCCCAACCCAACCCCAGTCTACCAAGAAACGACTTTTTATATCATTTTTTTCTTATTTACAAATTCCCCAAAATTTAATCCGTAAAATCTTCACGGAGAAGATCAGGCCGATTATCCCATCGGTTGAATCCACAGGTTAGTGATAATGATTATCGAAGACATTCGTAGATTTTTTCATGTTTGGTTGAATATGCGATATTATCGAATCTAGAGTAATCCCAATTGTTAATATCATTGGATCAAAGTAACGGGTGTATTTGATTTTGTTGCAGGGTTAATAGATCGAATTTTGTTTTATTTCGCGGTGGTTGATAAACTTTTCGGATAATAATCATCGAAGATGTTTATGCGAATTTTCGGAAAGCCCAAGCAAGAGACTAATGCTCGTTCAACGTTAGACAAGTTGAACGGGGTATTTTTATTGATTGATTTATCTTTTGATTTCTCCCTCTTCTCCTTTATCCTAACCAAGGATGAAAATATCGATATCGGTGGAAATATCAAAACTTTAAATTTATGGAAATATCGATATCGGTAAATTTTAAAAATTAAAAAAATTTAATAACAAACCTTTAGTATATAAAATCAATAAAATAATTTGAATACATTTTATATTAGTGATAAATTTATATAAAATATAATGTACTATGTTATTTCGTATGACATTTATCGATATTTTTCGAAATTTATCGACATTTTCTCCATATTTTCCGATATTTTTTTGATATTTTACCGATATTAGGTTCGATAGTGTTATTGTCTACCGATATTTATCGATATTTTCAATTTTTAAAAAAATATCGTGGAAATATCGATTCTTCCCAATATCGATATCGATGACCCCGAAAAATGGATATATCGAGGATATATCGGGAATATTTCCGGATATTTTCATCCATGATCCTAACGCAATAATTTATTTTATATGTTGAACTTTACAAAGTCTGGTAAATGGTTTCAGAGTAAAACTGTAGCTTGGTTACTGCAGAGTCAATTTTTTGACTTTGGAGTAGAAATTTGCAATGAACATATATATGTTGTATGTTTTCAATTTGCGTGGTATTCAGCTGTTGAATGTTGGGCTGAATTCAGAATGCAATCACTGTGTTCTTTTTTGTATTAAATTGTGGACTAAACATCATGGAATGCAATGTGAATTATTTCAAAATTTGTATGTTGCTTTATTAGTGACAACCATGGTTGAAAATATTCGGAAATATTCCCGATATATTCTCGATATATCCATTTTTCGGGGTCATCGATATCGATATTGGGAAGAACTGATATTTCCACGATATTTTTTAAAAAATTAAAAATATCGATAAATATATGTAGACAATAACAATATCGAACCTAATATCGGTAAAATATCGAAAAAATATCGGAAAATATTGAGAAAATGTCGATAAATTTCGAAAAATATCGATAAATGTCATACGAAATAACATACTCCCTCCGTCCCTGAAAAAGCTTTCATTTGGTGGAACGAAGTTTAAGGAAAAAGTATAATAATTAGAGCTTTGAAGGTAATTTTGTAAACTTTTATATATAAAAAGTAAATAACGTAGTTTTGATTAAGTGTATGATGGACCCCAAAAGATATTGTATGAAGGGTAAATACGTGTATATCGTGAAAGTAACTATGAAAACTTTTCAGGGACGGAGGTAGTAGTACATTATATTTTATATAAATTTATCATTGATATAAAATGTTTTCAAATTATTTTGTTGATTTTATGTACTGAAGGTTTGTTATTAAATTTTTTTAATTTTTAAAATTTACCGATATCGATATTCGATATCGATATATCCATCGATATTTCCATAAATTTAAAGTCGATATTTCCACCAATATCGATATTTTCATCCTTGTTCAACTGTTTACAATAACTAGAATGGTCCAGGCCATGGATTCAAGCCACGTTTCACTGGTGGCGCTTCGGTGGGCAGCGAGGGCTTCGAGCACTATTGTTGCGACCGCAACATCTTCATGGGGATGAATCTTAACACCATGGCCAAAATGTTCAAGTGCTCCGTAAATGAGGACATCATCACCCTCAAGGCTGACTATGGCAGCGACACTGTAACCTTCATGTTCGAGAGTCCCAGTATGTTAATATATTTCTCATTTTTGCCCAAAAAAAAAAAGGCTTATTTTTGCCTATGTTTAGTCTACCTTCAACCTTGGGATTTGTTTAGGCGTTTTACAGTTTTTTCCAAGATATTTTTCCGTCTTGAATTAGATGCTCTAAAATATTATCTTATTATGATTAATTTTTTTCATGGTTAGGACAAATGGCAAATTTCTGAAACTAATTTGTTTTGGTCTTATGGATCTACTCAATTCTTCTTTACTTTTTAAAGCTTATTTTAAACCTGTTATTTTCTCTGAGTGTTTTATTTTTGTGGTTGTTCTTTGCTTTCCCTTCTGTGATAAAATATATAGGGCTGGGAATTCATTTTGTTGTGTTCGTTTTTTAATTTAGGCTATTTTAAGATAGAAGTGGTAAATTTGTGTAGTGTTTTGTGCTTGTGTTAAAGCAGGTTATTTAACATTTTTGTCCCAGAAGCTGAGAACTATGCTATAGTTAAGATGTCATCTATAGAATAAACAAGGATCTTAGCAGCATTGATGACACAGGTAAACATAAATTATGGATTCAGATGCTTGGTTAATATAGTTGTCATTTGATTTTGACTCCACATATCTTTCATATGCAGTTTATTCTAGTAGGATTTCTTGTGATTATATCATGTTGAATTTGATGCTTCAACAATTTAGCTAAATCAATGTATATGCTCATCAACTTTTGCTTATTAGTTACTCTTAAGGAACCAATCATACCATTATGTTCATTATATCCCACAGTTAGATTAGACTCTTTTTTTTCTATTGATGTAATGAATCAGATAAGTATAAACATCAAATGCAAGCGTATGCTTGCGTACATTCATGTTTTGTCGTATTTTCCGCATAGAGTTTTCTAAAACTGGCTTGATAATCTGTGTTTCAATTGATGAAGGCATAAATCAATCGAATTATGGACTCGTAATAATTGTGGAAAACTCCTTATTTGTAATGAATACGTAATGTTGAATCAATATAATAATTTCAGTCCTTAAAAGGAGGCAGGAGTGCGTATATTTTCTGATCCACATTGAAGAAATGCAACAAATTTCTATTTGAGGAAGTAACATATTAAAAGACATTAAATTTTTATAGGTAAAATTTCCTGGAGTGTTGGGTCGTTAATAAGAACTACATATAATAAGTCGTTGATCTCACTGCTTACTGTTCATCTCTTTAGGAATGGAATTTATGTTCACATGATGTTCGTTTGCCTTCATATTTTTATTGGTAAAGTCTAGTATGCACTCAAGTGCATGTTGTGCACCTTAGTCTAAAGAAAAGTGTATGTTAAGTACAACACATACTAAAGAAAAGTGTATGTTATTAAACTAAAAAGTACAACACAGACTAAAGAAAAGTGTATGTTATTAAACTAAAAAGTACAACACAATATTACTAGACCAACCCATTTTTATTATATCTACTATGACAAAAAGTTTGTTTCACAAAACCTTATTTATTATAGAGATAATATATATATATATATATTTTTATTTTTTTTATTTTAGTGTTTTGATTAAAAAATATGGTAAAATAATAGATGTGATATATATGATTGGAAGAATGAAAACAAGTGAGAAATTTACAGAGGGAGTGTACAGATATAGATTTTATTTATTTATTTAATGAGGCTCGGCTCGACTCGACTTGTTTAGCTAAATGAGCCGAGCTCGAGCTCGTTAGATACTCGATTTACTAACGAGCCGACTTGAGCTCGACTTGTTAGACTCGACTTGTGACATTTGATGCTTTGGTGGTATTATACTCTTATCTTTCTTTAGCTTGTAATTTCCATATTCATTGATGATGCTTATAATTTTTAAGTGATGGGGAGGTACATGGTATCCCATTTGGAACATCCTCAGCACAAATACTTCAGAGTAGTTTACTGCAATGATCTAGTTCCGTAAGGCTGGGGAGGAAAACAACATTAGTTGAGTAACATTATTTTTCAGGTTTAAATTATACAAACATTAATCTGAAAAAAATATTAACTAAACTTGTCATTTGTCGATCGAATCTTTGAATACGAGCAACACGTATAGAGGAAGATTGAAGGCAGCAATGGTGATCACTAGTTGCACTGCTCACAACAATCTCCACAGAGGTAATAGGGAAATGGAAAACGAAGATCCACTTGGATCTGGACCTCCCAAAAAGTTAGAGTACGAGACTAGGTAAAATTTGTCCTTTTTGAATCTAAATTTAAGCAGAGTTTGAAAAGAGCAAGGTATATATTCATAAGCCCTAAACATATCCAACGATTCTTGAGAAAAGGAAGACGAACATGTAACCCGATCCTTGAGGGCCTCGTCGGTTACAGGGAAAGGGTGAACCATGTTTCGAGAAGAAGAGGTTTTCGAGAAAGAACCTTGAGGAGAGAGACGGAGGGGGTACCTCGATAAAGGCCCTCAGAATGGTAGTCGCGAACGGAGGATTTCTAATCGTCGGAGATGGGGGCTTGAGGCCGTGATTTTTCGAAGAAGACAAGAGTCTGAATAATTTGTGAAAGTGTTCGAGAAAAAAGTGTTAAAAGCCCTGAATGGACTGATACTTTGAATTTAAAAATGAGAAGAGACACTTCTCAAATTTTGAAGAGAGGGAGAGGAAAACCGTAACTGATTTGACGGGTGTGATGGCAGCCTGGCCTAAAGGTGCCTAGGAAACCAAAGAAGAGACACGCAACGAGTTTTGTGAGAAAAACTCGAGACTTTCGAGATTTGCGAGAATCAATGGAGGCCTGATGACGAGTTCGATGAATCCTTGTTTAGAATTGAAGGGGACTTAATGCGGAAACACATGAGGTTTCATTCAGGATATGAATATGACTTGGATGGGGATTAAATTAGATTTAATCCAAGATTTGAATGGGGGCATAATTGAGGATTAAAAGAGGTTTATTTCAAAATTCTGCTGAGGGACGCGCGATGGTTAAAAGAGATTTAATCCTAGAGTTTGCTAAGAGATTGAGGATTAAACGAGATTTAATCTAGACAAATTTTGAGCTTCGAGGCGGATCTTGAGGTCCTCCCCAAGTTCTTTGAGAATCAAGAGAGACTTGATTCAATATTAACATTAAGTTATTTTTTAGGACCTAGAGGTCCATGAGATTGTTGAACTCTTATTTGCAGGAGTTGCAGAGCTGGTGGAATTGAGAAAAGAGGCGACACATCTCTTACTACTCTCACGAGACTTGGGCTTCATGAGAGTAGGGGGAGTAGTTGATGCGGCCAAAATGTGTCGGTCTATGAGATAACGACATGTGTAATATACGGGTAATATTATTACATGTTATTTGTCCATTTATTCCTTTGATTATGTGTAAATTATGATAAGTAGGGACCATGTCAACTGATACCCCGATTGTGGACCATACTCTATGGGTTGGGACCTCCCTCGAGGCCCAGGACTTAACCAGGCCCATACCCACGTCTTGTACAAGTTCATCGAGAACCGGACTTAAGCCCAGCCGTGCAGAGCTGATCGAACCAAGGCTCATGAGGAATCCTTGACTTGCCTCTGAATTATTGGAGCTGAATACCAGTAGAGGAAATCATGAGATTGTTTCCCATTTACGAATAAAGTTTGACCGGGCCAAGTGAGCTAGAATTGAGGTCTCGACTAGCCAGGTCTGGGAGACTTCTTCAAGCTCCCTGGAATCTCGGGATGACTGGCTAATTTGAGAGATAGGGGGAGACGGTTATCCCTCCCCCAAGGTACCTCTATATATACTTCAAGCATCTCTTCCTTAGTTTTTTTACGTAGCTTTGATTTATAAGATACGTAGTATATATTTATTTTATTTAAATAGTTAACTTTTGAGTATTTTGTTTACTTTTTTAAAAAGGTTGAGTATGTATCAAACAATATTTTTTATTTGTTATCCCACCTATATTTTTTATAATTAAAATATACTCCTATTTTTCAAAAAATATTTAAAAAAATGAGTGGACAAAATTTTACTTGAACAAAGAGTTATAACTCAAGAAACAAAAAAAATGTATTTTCCTGAAAGGGATTATATTTTTTTTAGTCCATTAAGTTACCACGATTTTGAATTTAGTCCATTAAATTTGGATTTATTTTGATTTTGGTCCTGTTACCTGTTACAATAGGTTTAACATGTCATTTTTTAAAACACACCCCATAAAATGTTATACACACCCCAAATGTTAAACACATCACACTAAAATTTAAAAATTATTTTTTATTACTATACACACCCCAATTCTTTCTTATTTAATAAATTACCAAAAATATTAAATTAAACAAAAATAATTCAAATTAATATGAAAAGTATAAATAAAATCTATAAAAAATCACCTAAATCTTAAAAAATTAAAAAAAGCTAAAAAAATTAATTAATTTAATTAGTTTTGAAGATTTAATTGATTTTCTACTATTTTTAAATTTTATTTAGCCTTATTTCAATGTTTTTTAATTTATAGAAGTTAAAACGCAAATAAAACATTAATAAAGTGATGGAGTTTTAAATTTATTTTATTTTATACACTCCAAATGTTAAAACACAAATAAAACATTAATAACACCCCATATATATTATATACACTCCAAATGTTAAATACAAAAATTCAAAAATTAAATATAATTAAAAAAATCATAACTATATTTAATAAATTCTCAAAATAATTTTATTAAAAAAAGTAAGAATTCAAATTAATATGAAAAATATAAATAAAACCTATAAAAAATACCCAAATCTTCAAAATTTTAATAAAGCTAAAAAATTAATTAATTTAATTAGTTTTAAAATTTTAGTTGATTTTTTAATACTTTTAAAGATTTTTATTTAATTTAATAATTTTTTCAAGTTGATTTTTTTTTAAAAATTTATTAAAAATCTTCAAAAAATAGTAAAAAATCAACTAAATCTTCAAAACCAATTAAATTAATTAATTTTTTTATATTTTTGAAGATTTTTGTGATTTTTTATAGGTTTTATTTATATTTTTTATATTAATTTGAATTTTTACTTTTTTTTAATTTAATTATTTTTTGCAACTTATTAAATATGAAAGAATTGGGATGTGTATAGTAATAAAAAAATAATTTTTAAATTTTAGTGTGGTGTGTTTAACATTTGGGGTGTGTATAACATTTTGTGGGGGTGTGGTATGTTTTAAAAAATGATCTGTTAAACCTGCTATAGCAGGTAACTGGACCAAAATCAAAATAAATTGAAATTTAATGGACTAAATTCAAAAAGTGGTAACCTGGTGGACTAAATTCAAAATCGTGGTAACTTAATGGACTAAAAAAATATAATCCCTTCCTAAAATATTATCCTTTCTCCAGATTCTATTGGTCTGTCACATTCATAAACTCACAGCCTGTCACTTGATAATCCCCCAACCCAACCCCAAAACCCAGGCGATCTAAATACGAATACAGGTCTACCAAGAAACGACTTTTTATATCATTTTTTTCTTATTTACAAATTCCCCAAAATTTAATCCGTAAAATCTTCGCGGAGAAAATCAGGCCGATTATCCCATCGGTTGAATCCACAGGTTAGTGATAATGATTATCGAAGACATTCGTAGATTTTTTCATGTTTGGTTGAATATGCGATATTATCGAATCTAGAGTAATCCCAATTGTTAATATCCTTGGATCAAGGTAACGGATGTATTTGATTTTGTTGTAGGGTTAATAGATCGAATTTTGTTTTATTTCCCGGTGGTTGATAAGCTTTTCGGATAATAATCATCGAAGATGTTTACGCGAATTTTTGGAAAGCCCAAGCAAGAGACTAATGCTCTGGCAACGTTAGACAAGTTGAACGAGGTATGTTTATTGATTGATTTATCTTTTGATTTCTCTCTTTTCTCCTTTATCCTAAGGCAATAATTTGTTGTCTGATAAATGGTTTCAGAGTAATACTGTAGCTTGATTACTGCAGAGTCAATTTTTGGACTTTGGAGTAGAAATTTGTAATGAGCATATGTTGTCTGTTTCCAATTTGCGTGTATTCAGCTGTTGAATGTTGGGCTGAATTCAGAATGCAATCATTGTGTTCTTTTTTGTATTAAATTGTGGACTAAACATCATGGAATGCAATGTGAATTATGCATATGATGCAACCAGACGTGTGCTGTTGTGGTCAAGATACCCCTCATAGTCGTAGTTGTAAAAGTTGGCAGTTGGAAGATTTTGCTTATCAACTCATCACTTAGCTTAATCACTACTGTGCAGAGATTGTTAATGAAAGCCAACTGGGAGACCTATCTTAGGCACATGCTTATTATTTCTTTTGTTATGTATTGGCCTTGTACTCCAATAGAGTTTAGTTATCATATCTATCCTTTCTAATTTTACTGCTGTGTGGTATGCAGACTCTTGAGATGCTGGAGAAAAAGGAGAAAGTTCTCTTGAAGAAGGCTGCCGGTGAAGTTGAAAAGGCAAAGGAATTTACTAGAGCTAAAAATAAAAGGGGTATGATCTATCGATTGTATATTATGAGTCATCAGACTTGCATTCTTTGGAGTTTTGTAATTAAAATTATGTCTTTCTATCTATTTTTGGTGATTTGATTTACAGTCCTGACATCCTTCACAAAATAAAATAAAAAATGATTTAGGTTAACGGATGTTACATGCATCTGTTAATGTGATGTTCTAACCTTTGGAATCCTCAATTCTTGTTTTGAATTTCTTTAGGAATTTTTTTGTTTGGCTTCATCCACTAAAGAGTTTACACTTAACTGTATTTCTCTGACATTCATGCTTTACAACGTGTGCTAATTTAATGCCAACTTTGTTTGAAAAGTTATATTTTAACAAGCGTCACCCAATTATGGTAACTTTGGTGAGCAGAATGCTGTGTTTCTCTCTGAATTTTTTGTTAGGTGAGCTTGTGTCATCTTATTAAAAAACGCTGGTGTTATGTTCTTTTGTTGTTTCTCACTTCAGCGCTGCATGCTCTGTGAGCTTGAAAAAGTGCTACCAGGTCAAATAGTCCACCTCTTGAGACAACATAAACCGTTTTATTGATAAAAATTCATAATACTGTTTCATGTGAGCAGTTATTTCCAATTTTCCTGGAAAACTATGTTTGAGAACATAAATGATTTTAGTGGTGGAGTCGGGTACCTAGAAGCAATTAGTCTCATTTTCTTTAATTCTATGATTGTCCTGTTTGTTCTGCTTATCTTTGATGTGTATGATAGAGGTAGGTAGACGCTTCTTTTGCTTGGACAAGAAGCAAGTCTGCATGCAAAGTGATCATGTGTATTGCTTCATACTATTACTTAATCTGATTAATGCTGCAGTACTCTGTACTCTCCTCTAGTCCTCTCTTCAAATTTTATAAATGTCACCTTGTGTAACTTTGTACTTTTAGAATATCTTTGGTCCAGCAATGTGGGGGCTTGTGGCTTACATATGCTTGTAAAGTTTCAATTGAGTTTCTTGTAAATAGGATTTATTGTTTTTAAATGGTACCCTGTTAATGAAGTTTCCTTGTCAAATTTGTTTATAGCCGCAATACAATGTTTGAAGAGGAAAAGGCTTTATGAACAGCAAATTGAACAGCTCGGAAATTTCCAGTTGCGTATTCATGATCAGGTGATCCGTCATAAGTACTTAATCATATATCTTCCCTCGATAATTTTTTTGGTCTGCATACCCTTTTAAGTTGTGCCTGCACGGTTTGTAGATGATAATGCTAGAGGGGGCAAAAGCTACAACAGAAACTGTTGATGCATTGAGAACTGGAGCAGCTGCTATGAAGGCTATGCAGAAAGCAACGTAAGTTGAATTGATCTTAATCAAAATGCAAAATAATAAGCATATTGAATTAATTTTGACTATGGAAGGTAAAAAGTCATGAGCAGCCAAAAGATACAAACCTAGCTATACTCTATTTAAATGAAAACTAAAATCTCCAGAATTATGAACTTATATAAAGAGAGACGGAAAAAACAAGAAGAAAGATACGTTTTTGACTGGAGATGAAGGAATACTTTTAGGACAACATAATTATAATGAAGAAAGATATCTGACTACAACATGCCAACTTGTTGCCAATTTTACTTCGAGACACAATAGCCTTGTCCGTAAAATATAAATATAGACCCTGATATTTTCTATTGGCTTTTGCTGATGTAGCAATATTGACGATGTGGACAAGACAATGGATGAAATCAATGAGCAGACTGAAAATATGAAAATGATTCAAGAAGCTCTATCAACACCAATTGGTGCTGCAGCTGATTTTGATGAGGTATGCTATAGTTTCTGATAACTTCTTCTCGTTCCTTCCTCTGAAGAAAGCATTTCTTACCTGTTTCACTTTGCAGGATGAATTGGAGGCAGAGCTTGAAGAACTTGAAGGAGCTGAGCTTGAGGAGCAGCTTCTACAACCTGCAACAACGGCTCCTGCTGCTCCTGTTCGAGTACCAGCTGGAAGGCAACCAGCAAATAAGGTTGAAGATGATGATGATGAGCTGGCCGAATTGCAGAGGGAGATGGCTCTTTAAGCAGGTTATTTTCTGGAATATGTAATTAGTTACTCAGTTTTGTTGTTTCCAGCTCATAATCATTTGTGAAATTACTGATCCTGCTATTTCAGCCGATAATTAGTTTCTTAGTTTTGTTGATCCTTGCACTTGATGAAACTGGCATAATTGACTATGTTAAAGATTTGCAACGAAAAAGATTATCTGATGAACTATATTACAGAATCCTAGTGTTTCTTCCAATTTACAGTAAACAAACAATTGAGCACCACATGATTGTCTAATTATTGGCACATTTAGGATGGAGGATACTTTCGCATACTAGTATGTTCGGAAGCTTCTTTTATGTTAGTACTGCTGCATACACATTTGGAAACTAAAGAACTTGATATCAATAATGAGATATTCCATGTCTCAAAATTAAGCCTCTTCATTAGGAAACTGATGAACGTGATAGCTAGACTAGTCCTTTCTAACAGTGTTTTGAATGGAAAATTCCGACAATGCAAAGAGAAATCAATTATAGTGATGCCACATAAAAGCTGAAAAATATTGTCAGTTTATCTGTGAATTACCTGTAAATCGTGAAAAAATTGTCCAGTCGTGAAAAATTTATCTACATTATATGTTGATTTCCTTGGTTTTTGTTATTATGTTCCCCTCATGCAGCATTTATTTGTACAATGTGATGACTGTTATTTTGATGGGTGGTTTGCAGATATCGGTTCCTAGACCCGAAGAAATGTAAAATATTGGGCGTACCCGTGTGATGGAGATGCATAGTTGAGCTGTTGTCCCTATTTTCAGATCAAATTTCAGTGGATGTGCATTTTCCAGGAAAGAAACCTGTATAGATGAATTTTATTTGACTGCAGTTTGGCAGGGAAGAAGTGTGCTAATAGCATGCATTTATTGTGGCATTTGGAGATTCTAATGTCTTATTTTTACCTATATTTCATTGGATCTTTTTTATATGCATCTAAATAGCCAGGTCATTCTGTCAAAATTTCTTTTATTAATTTAGTATTAGGGTTTAATATTATTTTTTCTAATCGATTTAGGACTTAGATGAAAAATTATCAATCTAAGACCTGAAAGGCAAACTATCATGGACTTAGAAATATTAAGTGGACCCGGCCCAAACTTTTTTTTTGCAAAAATGCATCTGGGCCGGTTACATTAAGCTAGTCAGGCCCATCTTATATGATTGTCCGATTTCGGCCCGGGTCAGAAATATTTGACCCGTCGTTCATTTATCGATACCAAATTACTACTCCGTTCACGAAATGTAGTTCCATTTGCATTATATTTTCAGTCTAAAAAACGTAATCTCATACCCTTTATAAAAACCATTAACATTCAATTATTACTTAGTTAATGACCCTACAATACCACAAATTTTCCAGATATCTCATTTATTGATATGTTGTGTTGACTTTATGATTGTCCGATTTCGGCCCGGGTCAGAAATATTTGACCCGTCGTTCATTTATCGATACCAAATTACTACTCCGTTCACGAAATGTAGTTCCATTTGCATTATATTTTCAGTCTAAAAAACGTAATCTCATACCCTTTATAAAAACCATTAACATTCAATTATTACTTAGTTAATGACCCTACAATACCACAAATTTTCCAGATATCTCATTTTATCGTCAAAAGTCAACACAACATTAGTCATATTGAGAGATTAAAGTGAGGGTTAATTTTTCATCACCAGTTTAAATTCAGAACATTTTCGAAGCTTTATAAGTATAATTATATGATTATTCAGTAATTCATTTTTATTGTTGTACACATTTTAGATGTTAGTGAGAAGATACCATTTTATTTTACTCAAATAGGGAAAAAAATGTTGATGAGTTGTTCTGTCATCATAAATGTTTGGTTTTATATACATATATTTGGTTGATATGATTTGATTCAATTAACATGCATAACTGCATAAGTTCTATTAGTATGCATCTTTTAATTTAAATTTCTTCACATTATGTATTAGTTATTTTGAATTATAAACTTTTTTTTTTTCATACTTCTAAAATTAAATTTCAATTCATACACACGGACGAGAAGAGTTGAAGAAAAAATTAAGTTTAAAATTTTCACTTTTAACGATATATGTCAGTCTTCAAATGGGACATTTTGATTGAAACAAATCATTCAAATTTTAAATTACATTAAATCGATCAATTAAAGTCGAACTAAAAATAATTGTCGTTGCACTCAACACATAGTTAAATAGAAGTGAGTGAGTGAGCCGCCATGGACTAAGAAATCACACAATAGTTTAGTTGATTAATCAGTTTACTAATATAATTAAATTCGAATAAATCAGTTTTAAAATTAGATTGAGTGGGACGTACATACAATATAAAACCGTGATTGTCAAGAAATTTAGTTGATTTTAGGGAGAGGGAAAAAAAGTCGAAATAAAAAAATGTTTGCTTGTGAGTGATAATTTATTCGACCAATTGGTAATAATTAATCAAGTCAAGAAAAATACAGTAAATATTACTATAAGCATTGAACAGGAGAGGGCGGCTTCGGTTGACCTTAATGTTTTAGTGCGTTTCTTTGTCATCTTTTATCATTTTCACACCTTTATTTATTGGGATTGGAGAAAAGATAAATGAAATGTTTTACTGTACATCTTATTTCATTATATGGATGATTGACATTTGTCATATTAAAAAATAATCAACGTCCTATAATAGTAGGGGCGACACGTACTAAAAATCCAGAAGAATGGAATTCCAGTAAAACACGAAAAGTGGAACAGATAAATCGAAAATATATACTCCTTCAATTGACCATCTAACCTTCATAAAATGAACAAAGAGAGTACATTATGTTCAATGTATATAAAGGCCCCGATTCTTTAGGGCATGTTTGTTTTGGGACTCACTCCACGTCCTTGTTCTACTTCGGGATTTCACATACGAATTTCCCCATCCAATTACACTCATCCCTAAAAATACATATACATCCTACTATTACATCTCATCCAACCACTCTTACACAATTTGATTTGACATAAAGTTATATCTTATCCTACTCAAAATCTCAAAACAAACACACACAATTACTATTCATCAGGATTTCCCCATCAGGATTTCCCCCATCCTACATAATCCCAAAACAAACATACCCTTACTGTCTCGGTTCGTGTATTTTGTTGTTTATAAGAGACGGTAGAGAGCAACCTAAAATCCGAAAATAAATAAATTACACAATATGTAACATATACTTTTCATTTTCAGTGAAAACTACCTAACTTTCTATTTTCTGTATGTTCTAATAAAATCACATCTAATATACATATTTAATCTATTATATTTCTTAACTTTCGTGTTCAAAATTTAAGAGTAGCTTTTACCGAAGCGAAGTGCTCGCTTAAGAGTAGCTTTTATCGGAATTGAATGAGTACGTTGAAGAATAACTCCCCAAAAAAACAAGTAACATGAATTCAAAGAAGTTATGGGAGATGTTGTCGTATGTGAGTCACGTTTTATTCACTCCAAACATTACATATGTAACCTAAAAATCGATCTTTTATGTCGATTTATTTGAGTACATAATATTATTTTTAGTTTTTTCGTTTCCATTATCTTGAGATGACCACCCTTGCAAGGATATTCGTTTGTTTTTTTCGATTAAAGTCAAAAGTGTCAATTTTTTTATGAGTATAAAACAAGACAGAGAGAGAAATGGAATTGGAGGAAGATAAAGGGTAGGCCCATTATCAAATGCAGTGGGCCTAAATCTGCGGGAACCCAGAAAACAAAAGGGTACCAAACAAAGGAATGATTCATTACTTTATTTAAATTACTCGTTCCGTCTAGGGATGGCAAAATGACCGGCTCAGAAGTCGCCCCGCTCTAACCCTAATTTGTATCAATATTTATTTTACTTTAATTTAATGATGAATTTTAATGTTTAGTTTATATCATTTTAAATATTTTATATACATATAAAATGAGACTTGGGGTAGGACGGGACGAGACTCAAAATGTTGCCACATATCAAGCGTGGGGCAGGGCGGATGCGTATATGTTCGGGGCAGGTTTGGATATTGAGATACTCGCCCTGCTGTGCCCCATTGCCACCCCTAGACTTCCGTCCTTCGAAATATGCTCACTTTTTTAAATTTTCTATGCATTAAATGTATGTTTATTTTCTTTTATAAAATAATCTTTTTATTTTTATTTTACAATAACTCTACAACACTCTTATTTTGTTTATATTATCTACTCCCTCTGTCCCATATAAATTTGCACACTTTCCTTATATGGATGTCCCATATCAATTTGCACACTCCATAAAAGGAAATATTGTCATAACCCTCACCCTCAAAATATACACATATTTACGCATATGCCATTACTTTTTCACACTCAACCTACATTTTACTTTACTTTATTCATAAAAGTTTACAAAACTACCCCTCAAAACATCACTCATTACACTTTTTCTTACACATTTATTAAAATGTGTGCCATCCCAGAGGTGCAAATTCCTCTGGGACGGAGGGAGTACTTTTTTTTAAACATATATTCAAAAGTATGAACATAATTTTAGTTGACCAACGAAGTATGATCAATAATAAATTGCGTTTACTTGGAAAAATAAAACCAGATTCTCTAACAACGTGAGGATGAGGGAGAAGGAGAGGGGTGGGTTTTTTTAAAGGTAATTAAATAAATTTATATAAAAAACAATAATATATCAACTCCTATATATTAATAGGGAGTTTTGTGTAATAAGGGTAGATGGTGTGTTATTTGTAAAATTAATGTGATCTCCTCTGTCATGATTTCAACGAGTTAGAAAGTTTATAATAAGTTTATTGATTGAAATTTAGTTTTAAAATGAATAGTTGACAAATATTTATCATGCAATAATATTGTATAACTTAAATTATTTATTTCCTGAATTTTGTCATTCATTTTCTTAGGATTGTATTTAAATAAAATAAAATCTCGCCTTTTCACTAAGAAAGGTTCTACCCGTTGTGCATTTAAAAAAACTTTTATGTGAATTTAGTCTCTCAATTATTTAAGAATACTACATATTTTATAATTATTCAATTTTATTAATGTCATTTTGTCAAATAGTAATAGAAGTACACAAAATTCCCTACCTTTGTGATCAAGATATAAATTTTCTCAATTTACAACCTCACAAAAGAAGAAATTAAGGCTCCGTTTGGATGGAGGGATTTGATCTATGGATTTCAAATCCATCATTTAAATCCACTCCCTTTATTTGGATTAAAAATGAAATGAATGGATTTAAAATCCTAAGCATATTTTTTTAGTTAAAATTGAGAGGATTTTAAATCCTCTCTAAAACCATGTCATTTAAAATTCATCTATTTTCAAAACCTTTCATTTGAAATACCTCCTCAAATCAAATCCCTCCATCCAAACACAGCCTAAGAATTTTCCGTAAAACTGAATCGAATCCCCGCGATAAACGGGGATTTCCCGCCCTGCTGCTAAGCCTATAAGTGGGGTGTGGAAATGGAAACATTAGGACCTGGTTTTGTGCAAAGTTGAACATACATGCATGAAAATGGTCGACAAAGGTGAAAAGTCCACAAATATTTTTAATCACAAGGGATAAGATCAGTTTTTCAAAAGTTCTTTTGTAGAAGTCCATGTCACTATCTTGACCATGCCTTTTTTTAAGGCTTAAAATTATACTCTTCCTCCGTTTCACTATAAGTTTTTCATTTCATTTTTTTTTTTTTTGCATGTGATTTTCTCTTTTCCAATCATATCAATTATACTTTATTATTTTATCATAATTCATTTCATACTCATCTACTCCCTCCATCCACCAAATGCAGTCTTATTGAGGGTGGACACAAGTTTTAAGAAAATGTAGATAAAGTAAGGGTATTATAGGGTATTGTGAGATCCATTGTGAATAAAGTGATTGCTTGTGAATAAAGTTGATGGCAATTTGAGTATTTAAGTGGTGGTTATGGGGTGATGGTTTCCATAAAATGTAGTATGAGACTACATTTAGTGGATAAAGAATATGAGACAAATGAAACTACATTTTATGGACGGAGGGAGTATTATTTTCTCTCTCACCGTCACTTGTACTACCTCTATTATTTAATCATATTTCTTAATCATATTTAAAGTTAATAAGTATATTTAATTTGATATAGAATTTAAATAATACAGAGTACTATTTATTCTTTATATATAAAATACGTTTATAAAATAAAAGGTGAAGAATGTATTAGTATATTAAGAGAATAAATGATTTTATTTACAAAAATTTATGTATTAAATTTGAACGGATTAAAAAAATTAAACATATTAAATTTGAACGAGTAATAACTTTCTTTTTGCTAAAAAAAAAAAAAAAGACATGGTGTTCTGGTCTGGATAAATATATTATATTTATCGAGATAATATTATTATTAGGTTTATTAAATTAATGATTGTTTGTCTTTCTAAAAAAGATGGCATATAGATATATCTTTAAAATTTAATGATTATGTACTTATCAATAGAATATTCTTAAAAAATACTTAAAATATAGATTAAAAAAATGAAGTTATCACTATTTCCTATATAATCTCGACATTTTCCATAAACAAGCCTCTATTTTTTTTGACAGGATAAACAAGCCTCTAATAAAGCTTTTATAATCTCGACATTCTATAGGGCCGGCTACACTTAATCATGTTACTAAAGCTTGAATATAATATTTTTCTTAGTATTTAATAATTTAATACTTCATCCGTTCCAGATTAAACGAAGCGTTTATTATTTATATGAATTTTAATGTACAAATCATTTATTATGGAGTATTATTTTTTTCATCAATTTTTTTTTATAGAAATTGACACATATTTAAAAAAATATATAAAGTAATGATATTGTAGAATTAATAAAATAATTATTTTTAAATAAAAATGAATGATAATTTAAATAATTAAGTGATGATTGAATGTGTTAAATATAGTTAAAACGATAGTTTTCATAAATGTATACTTGATAGAGAAATAAGGTAGGTGTAAACAATTTTTTTGAACAGAATGAGTAATATTAAAATGATTAAGGTGAAGGGATAGTACGATCATTTAAACCTTATTGAAGAACCCTAAAAAAAAAAAATTAAACTTTATTGAAGAAAGTAACAAAAAAAAAGTATTTTAAATTAATAAAAAGTTAAAATTGTGTAATTTAAAAAAAAAATTATTAGTGAAACTGACAGAGTGACAATTGACAAAAACGACGCCTGTAGCTAAAAGCATTTTTCCAATTTGGGAAAATTATACGTAAATAATTAATCAGATAATCGATATATTGCCGAATGTAGAATATACCTTATCGATTTTAATCAGATAAAATAGGGAATTGTCGGCTGCAATCAGAGATTTTTTATTTTCAGTTATCATATTTTATGAAATAATTTTCGAATAATAATAAATATAAATAAAAACGACACATTTTAAAATACTTTAAGGCGGAACACAGGTAAAATACAAAATAATTACAATTAAAAAGAGCAAAAGCCCGAATTTCGGCAGCCCCATCGAAATTTAAATATTTTTATGTGCAAAAATTACAAAACTTGCAATTTGCATTTCCAAATATATCCCTCGCACTCGCAAATCCAAAAACTAAAATTAACCACAACAAATTTTCAAACCGACCCGACCCGACCCGAAACCCATATTTACAGATCATGTTCAATGAGTCAGCAAACATATTCACAGCAAAAAAAAAAACTTGAATCCGAATGAACCATCAACCCAACCCGACCCGACTCGGACACTCAGTTGACGAGTTCTGAAACCCACGCAACATCAGGAACTGTACTCACTGAGTCAACTCGGCCGGACCTATCCAGTGAGTTCTCTTTACCGAGTTTCGCGTATATTTTTTCACGGAGCGCTCTTCCCGACTCAACCCTCTCCATCGTCGGCTCCTCCTCACAAGGAATTTCCCAGGCGTCGAATGCACTGAGTCCAGACCGAGTTACAGCGCGTATAGGAGTCGTTGGGAGGCTCGTAAACCCGGGTCGAATAGATGGAAGGGTACGGGGCGACCCGTACCCGTTTCCCCAAGACGGTGGACTCATACTCAAACTCATTCCCATTCCCATTCCCATTCCCAGGCCCAATTTCATCTTGTTAATCTGCAGACCGCGGATTGACTCTGTGAGTTGACTCAACCCGCACGGAGAAACCGGTGGCGAACCGGTTCTCGGAGAAGACGGCGGAGAATAAACCGACGATTTCGGAGACGAGCCGAACACGACGAACGACTCGTGACCGAGTCCACGAGGCGACTCGTCGGGGCTACTCGTGCACGGCAAAACTCGGATTTGCTCGGGAGTGTGAGCGAAAAAGCAAACGCGGCGGCGGCAGTGAGTCCCATCCTTGCACGGCTGCGTACGATAGCGAGCCGGGTGTAGCCAGCACTCGAATACGCCGTGCGCGTACTCACAACCGTCTCCCCTCTTACACGCGCCCTTCCGAAAGTCAGGACACGCGCTACCGGAATAGTGAAACTTCCGTGGATCCCTCCGGCGAGCCTTCTCCCCGGGATGTGCGAACGGACACTCCGTCCAGTCATGTGATCTGGCACGTGCGCACTTTTTCACCTTAAACTCGTACATCCGGAAATCGTCGCACGAAAACGCGTCCACGGGAACATCAAAGTCGTCGGAGTCGTCGTCCTTGTTCGACGGAAGGTAGCGCTGGAGCGCGGCCATGGCGGAAGCATCGGAATGAATGTTGGCCGTCGGATCTTCGAAATAGTGGTCATCCCAAGGGGGAATATGGACGGTGGGATTGGACCAATGAGAATCTCCGATCATCATCATTTTTTTCTTATCTATTAGTTCAGTCTGTGAAGTGGCACTGTCATGATCGCCATGGATTTGCATGCGAGGGTTCCAATATAAACTACTTTGTTAACCATGGTTAAAGGAGTTTGAGTTAACAATGGTTAGGTGAAAGAATATCTATGAGAGTTGAAATGAGTTTTTGCTAAAATTAAATTAGGTGGTTAGGTTTAATCCTAGAGTCCTTCACCACTATATCCACTGGGCTTACCTTGTGATTTACTTCAAATCCTTATTAAATGCTAGTTGCTCGCTCTGTAAATAAAGTAAGGGTATTATAGGGTATTGTGGGGTTGAATAAAGTTGATGACAATTTAAGTAATTAAGTGATGGGTTGAAGGGTGATAGTTTTCATAAAGTGTATAAAACTACATTTGGTGAACAATGAGACAAATGAGACTACATTTCATGAACGGGGGAGTAGGATGTATGAACTTTGTTTACGAAATCGTTAGTTGGACGGATTTCAATAGCGCTTTTTTTTTTGGGAACGGCAAATCTATTATTTATGGGTATCAGGAATACCCCCAAAAGATACAATGTAGGTTACATTATAAAAGAAAACAAACTCACAACAAGGATAATATCTAACTCACACAATACAAAGGTTCTCTATTCCAATCCTCGAAGGATGTCCATTGATGAACCAATCGATGTGCCTTAAACCATTTGAAGGTCGTAATTTTGATATTGTCCACTACTCTCCCTTCGTTTGGCTGCTCCCCTTTGAACGCCGCTTCGTTTTAGGTTGTCTAGAGTTTTAATTTCACCACAAAAGTTCATACATATGTTTTTTTCGAAGCGTCGATTTCTTTAAAAAATGTGTGTTCGATCGCTAAAATTGAATCCCGATGCAAGAAAGTCAACCAGAAAAATGCACTCGATCAGTCGAGAATCACTGAGCAGATGGTAAATTGGAGCTACCATTTTTTTTTGTCTCAATCTAAATGTTATATTTTCTTATTTAAAAAAACTATCCTTCTACATTTTCTCTCATATCTAACTATCCACAACATTAATTACTACTCTATTGTCCCACAATTATTCAGACACTTAAGTTATTTATCTATTTCACAATTATTTGCACACCTTACATGTTATTACGCTTACATAAAATGTCACTAAAAATGAAATTCTTCCATAAATCTCACGCTTATAAAATTTATATATTTACACAAAATGTCATTACTTTTACCCTCATTTTAGTTATCTTTTTTATTTTATTTATATAAATTTACAAAATTATCTCTTTTAACACTTTAATTACGTACTATATATTTTTTCTTAAAAATATGCCTATTTTGAGTGCAAACATTTATAGAATGAAAGTTTTTTTTTATTCTATGTGCTAAAAATTTATGTATAAACCGCTTGGAAATAAGCTGACTGGCCTTTATTCTGTTATATATCAATTTGAACAAACTTTATTTGCTTACCACGACTCGAGCTTAAATAATTATAGGTTTAACATCTAGAAAAAATCTTTATATAAAGTAATATTTATTTAATGTGCACAGTTTTGGGTCACAAGTTGTGTACATAAACACGCCAAATGGCAGCAGGAAGTGTAATTGCAGGGTCCTACGAGCATAATCCCGGGGACCCATGTATAATAACGTTAGCTGAATGGGGGAACCAGTGAGATTCAGCTTTGACCTGCGTTGCCTCACAGTCCGTGAAACTAGCATTCTCTCTTCAACTATAACATATACTTGGCGTTTCATGGAGGAAATTTGAGAATCTCAGTACACGCTGCGGCTTGTTATGATGCCGCGTGGAGCTGCCATATTGAGATTTATCTAGAGACTTTTTTTTTTTTTTTCTTTTATATATACTTTCTAGTTCCTTCAAAATATACTACTGACTACTGAGTATCTCTGTATCATACTTGAAGATCCATTTTACCATTTTGAATGTTCCATATTCGAAGACATTTATTTAAAATAGTAAAAATATTTTTAAATAATTTTCTTAAAACATCACAATATTACAATAAATGACTATAAAATTGAAAACTCTTTACTATCCCCAATTTATCTTACTGTGTAGTTTAATAGGTGAATTTGATGATATGTGATTGTGTGAATCTATTGAACAAGTTGTGGAGCTCCTGCAAGACTTTGAGTATTTGTGTACGTAGATGACGATCTGTTGGACAAGATTGTAACTTATTTTGTTTATGTTGTTATTATGATGTTCCTTTTGAATATGTATACCATTGTATAATCTAGAACGTACTAGTTTATCGATTTAAAGGTTTTATGTGTTGCTGATATTTAAAAATAAATTAATGCAAATAGTTGTGTGTGGGATGATGTTATATTAATGTTAAAAGAAAAAAATATATAGTAGGTATATTGCTTTTAAATTTATATTATGTTTAGATTATTAAATGTGACCGCAACAGAGTGGTATTAGAGTGAATTTTTAATTTCCATTTTCTTTTATTTACCTATATTCTTGAATATTTTTATATTTTTAACACTTGATTTAAATTTTAATATTTAATGTTTCAATTTGAGACTTGAATCGTGGAACATTGACTATAGTTTGATAATTTAATTTGAGTCGTTTTCAACTTTTGTATTGTTGATGACTTTAATGTGTTTACTTCAATATTAACTTTATAAAAATTATAATTTAATTTTTTTTATAAATGCATAGTATTTTATAAATTATTGAACAGTAACACATCAATTATCATTTTAACGGTTTAACCATCTATCTAAATTGTTGGACGAACAAGTGGTCTCCTTATTAATTTGGGAGTAATTTTGTGCGTAAAAAAAAAGTTGAATATACAAATAAATCCTATAAATTAAAGAATTTGTGCTGAGAAGGATTATATACTTCTATCAATTTGATATTTCCCTTGTGATTTATAATTTTTAATGTGTTAATATAACATTCAATTATCAACAGCTAGAATATAATGTGCATTATATTTTAAAAATAATATGAAAAATCAAAGTAAAGTAGGTCACTGATTGCCTAATTTTTGAGACCACTATAGCGGTATAGCCTGTTTGATATAGTTGAACAGGTACTACCTCATCCACAAACATCCAAAATTAATTTCAAAATTATATAAAATGAAAAAAATGGTGATTTTAGGTTTTGTGCCCCCATCTACCAAACATAATAATAATAAATGATATCTACCCTACCATTTATTTATGTTCAATGTAGTTGAAATGCATTTTGCAAAATCACTCACATGGCACATTCATTTCCATTACACTAAAATTGAAGTATTTTAGTTGGAAGGATTAATTGCATGAACAATAATTCAATATTTAAAAGTAAGAAATTATAGTGTTAGATTCATCCTTTAATCATTTTCATATTAATTACTAGTATTATATAGGAGTAATATATAGTAGATGTTGGAGTATTATATAGTTTATAAAACTAGTGGAAGATCAATGTATTACGCGGAATGGTAAAAAATAAGTTTACAATTTAAATTATATTATGTTCATATTTTTTAATGTAAAAATATTTTATAAGTTTAATATACAATTAACAAAAATTACTATTAAAAATAAATAAGTTACTCTTTTGTTTAGTTTTTCAAAGTAAAAAAATAGATATTTTATCTTTCATGATATTCTATTTTTCATAAACAAAAAAACTAAGAGAAAAGAGATTGATGGTAGAAAGGAAAGAGAAATAAAAGAAACAATTAGTTACGTTTAAAAAAAAAAAGTGAAATTCAAAAGATATATGGGAGCAATTTATAATTTTAGAGTGTCGTGTAAATGATAAAAAATTTAGAATTAGATGTATGAGAGATATTTAATATAAAAAAATTATGATAATTTAGATTACTAATTTTTTAATGAACCAATTACCATTAATGATAATAATCATAAATCCCATAATTTCCCCCTATTTTATGTTCTACTAAACAATTAAACACTTATCATGCATTTAGATAATCAATCATGAATACATAAATTGATTATTACTACATTATTGGAAATAGCGGTGTTGAAATTTAATGCTCAATAATAAAAATAATAATATCTCACCTATCGAATTTAAGTTGTTGGCCTTCAAAAATCAAAAGGATACACAGATTATCCCATTACAATTATCCGTAATTAATTCGGGTTAAAACAATTTGTTAACTAAGGAATATTGTACTTAGTTACTTTTTTGATGGTATTAACATTTTTTTAGTAAACAATATTAGTGAACTTCACGAATAATATCAACAGAAGTGTTTTTCTTGGAATAAAAAGTTACATTTGTAACTTGTAAGCAATTTATAATATTACATCACTTATTAAATATTACCGTTACACTTATAGAATAATAATATACTGACAAACACGTCAAATATTGTGGTATTATTTTATATGTTTAACAAAATTATTTGATAAGTGATTTAATACTACTCTACCCGTTCCAAATTCATTTGAGGTAAGGAGTCGTTTATATTTAAAAAATAAAAATAAAAATTCAAGTAAGTATAAAACAAATATTTTCGACAAAACTTTATTTTATACATTTTTGAGTCTGTTCTTTATTTTGAAATTCTGCATATGTGAATTTATATTTTTTATGGTATTTTTTATTTAATTTTTGTAGCCACTTTAATTTTAAATAAGAAATATCTAATCTCATATCCATTTTAGTATAACACTGTGGCTAATCTCAATTCTTAAGGGGCTGTTTGGTTAGGGATTGTGGTGGATGGGATGGGGATGGGGATTTGAAAAATGTGGATGGGGGTAATCCATAAATAGTAATTGAATAAAAATTGTGTTTGGATAGAGATTGAAAAATAGGTGTGGATGAAGAACTTTATGTCAAATCAATAGTGATGTTGTATTATTTTATTATTGTTAGTTAGTAGAGTAATTAGTGTAAGGAAGAAAAATAGGAGAGAGAATAAATGTGTGGAAGAAAAGTAGGAGAGAGAATAAATGTGTGGAAGAAAAGTAGGAAAGAGAATAAATGTATGGAAGAAAAAGTAGGAGAGAGAATGAGTAATTAATATAAAAATATGATGATGTAATGATATAAAAATAGGTATATAGGTGTATTATAGGGGTGGATGGGTATTTGAATGGGTATTTGGATGGAGAGGGATGGAGAGGGATGGGATGGGGGATGGCCCATCCAAATCCGGATGGGCCAATCCCTAAGGGGCTGTTTGGTTAGGGATTGTGGTGGATGGGATGGGGATGGGGATTTGAAAAATGTGGATGGGGGTAATCCATGAATAGTAATTGAATAAAAATTGTGTTTGGATAGAGATTGAAAAATAGATGTGAATGGAGAACTTTATGTCAAATCAATAGTGATGTTGTATTATTTTATTATTGTTAGTTAGTAGAGTAATTAGTGTAAGGAAGAAAAGTAGGAAAGAGAATAAATGTGTGGAAGAAAAGTAGGAGAGAGAATAAATGTGTGGAATAAAAGTAGGAAAGAGAATAAATGTGTGGAAGAAAAAGTAGGAGAGAGAATGAGTAATTAATATAAAAATATGATGATGTAATTGTATAAAAATATGTATATAGGTGTATTATAGGGGTGGATGTGTATTGAGATGGGTATTTGGATGGAGAGGGATGGAGAGGGATGGGATGGGGGATGGCCCATCCAAATCCGATGGGCCAATCCCTAAACAAACACACCCTAAACAAACACACACAATTGAATGAATTACTACACTAATCTCATTTATTCAATGAAGGAATCATGAGCAATGAAAATCGTTTGTATATAGGCAATCTTAATTTCGGGAGTATTGCATTAATATTTACGAGTCGATGTGATAATTCGACTTACGAGTAAGATGGATATGGAGTAATAGAAATTAATATATAAGAATTAATTATTCACCTCACTACAAGTTTAAACAGTAAGATGGGATAAAATTATTTGGAGACGAATGTAACTAAAGGTTGGTCTGCTATGAACTCGAGTGTATGTTGTGCACCCTAGTCCATGTTGCACTTTTCAGTTTTACTGACTTATATTTTTTTGTAAATGGTGTTGCACTTTTCAATTATTAAACTGTATAATAATATTTTTTAGTCATAGTGACTTACACTTTTTAGTAATATTGTGTTGTACTTTTCAGTTTAATAACATACATTTTTCTTTAGACTAGGGCACTCGAGTGCATACTAGACTTTTATTTAGTCTAGGGCACTCGAGTGCATACTAGACTTTACCATAACTAAAATGTGAGGTGGCAAAGCAATGGGTCCCAGGGTGGGGTACGGGATCGCATGCAGGCAAAAAAATATCTTCATTTATCCAGTTAGTAATCCTGTCTGCTAAATCCGGAAAAAATCTGTACGACAATCAAGTTGCACATGTCGGTCACGTGACTAAAATCACCGGCCAGTAAGCGTAATACAAGTGGCGGTTGGTCATGGCCGAACGTGAATGCGTGGCCTTACTTCATTTTTGGATATGGATGAAAAATTGTCCTTGTTCCATATCTCTCGTGATTTTGACTCTTTTCCTTTTTTAATTCATTTAACTTAGCATCTAATTTTCCACGTCTTTAAATCTTATCCACATTGTACGGACTTTTTAACTAATTCCCACTTGCAAGTCTTTCTCGACCGTGAAGAGGAGAGAGATAGAAGAGTCATGTTCATTTCTTTAAACACGGATTTTAATGAATATTGATTAGTTTATGTTATAAAGTAGATAAGTTGGGGTTCAATTTTATTATGTTCATTTATTTAAACACGGGTTTTAATGAATATTGATTAGTTTATGTTATAAAGTAGATAAGTTGGGGGTACGATGGGATGTTGTGGGTCCATTTATAGAAAAAATGATTGTTTATGAATAAAATTGGTGACAATTTGAATAAATAAGTGATGGTTGGAGGGTGGAAATAAAGTAGTGTAAATAGTATTATTTCTTAAAAAGGGAATGAGCATAATAGAATTGGACAACAAAAAATAAAAAAGTAGGAATAATGAAATTGGAATATAATTTAAAAAGAAATGTGTGTTAATTTATACTTTTTTCGTTCTATCCGTTCTACTATAATACTTCTTCCGTCCACCTTTCTCATTACTTTTGAACACATAAATTAAAAATTAAATTATTAATTATATATATATAGTACAAGTGATTGAGAGAGATAAGATAGAGACAAAAAGTAAGATATAAAGTAAAATGTAAGAATAAAAAATTAATAGAAGATATTTAACAAATAGATATGAAAAACTTATAAACTTACGTACTAAAATGGCAAATTGAGGGTCTATATTTCGTGGACGAAGGAAATGTTTTTTTTTCTCGAAATGTTATGCAATAACCTCTGCATTGAAAAATTATTTATGAACTCAATTTAATAAAAAATGTCATTACTTTTCCACGTGAACACACAAGTTAAATTTTTATTTTTATTGAGGAGTATTAGTTTGAGAAAAGTTGTAAAATTATCTCACACAAATCTTTTATCATATTAGATGTAGTATTCATATTTTGTTAATTTAAAATGTCATTTATTTTGAATGAGAGAGTAGTAAATATTTTTAGGGTAAATATAGTATTTTTCTTATTTGAAAGTAACGATTTATAAATAAAACAATACCTAATTTTTACAATGGGCATAACACAATAAAATGTCGGAAATAGGATTTGAAATCTGGGCCTGAAATTTATGTATTGCAAGCCCACTCTATTGAGGCCCAAACGTATGGGCCTCTAAATCGGCCCATATGCCAAACGAACAATCCACTTACGATGCCAAAACGCTTCTTGAAACGCAAACGCGACTTTAGCACATTAACGACCAATTGTCTGAACAGCAGAAACTGTAGTTGACTGTTGCGATCCAGCTCACAAGAGCAGGAAGGCACCTTCGCGTTTTGCAGCAAAAGGAAATTCCCGAAAAAAGGTACGGTCTCCGGGTCGGGTCTAATCGGAGGCATTCCGGTCGAATTTGTAGAGACCTTCACAATTCAGAAGAACATTGATTGATCAAGAGGTATTAACATTTATCAACGTTGTAATTGTTATTATGCTTAATTTAAATTTGTTCGTTGAATAAGCTGGGTCGAAATGTGCCAAATTTGTTTTTTATTGTTTCAGTTATTCAGTTTCTTTTGGAGGTTTTTGAATAATCGTGAGTTGTTGCGAATTGCTGGAAGTACATATTTTGATATTGTAGGAACAGTGGGGAAATTTTCTACGTTTGTATGTGAAACCGTGATTAAGTTTAAGTATACAATAAATAGCCTCAATGATCCTGAAAAAGTTGATGAATGAAGTATCTACTCCCTTTTTGTATATTTATCTGGATTGAATGCTGAGTTTGGCTATTGACATAATAACTGCTATGTTTTGAAAATCTAGAGATACTAAAACTGTTAGTTATTCCATTTAAGTCTTGTGGCAAACAAGGTAGTCAAGATGAAGGTAGTATGCATTTGAGTAAACAAGATTCTTTCGTGGATGAGATCGAATATTGAAATTCGTAGCTTGATTGACTGCTTGAGTAGTTCAGATCATTTTAGATGGACGGAGCCTTGCACAAGCTATATAATACAGTAACTTTTTGTTTGGACCCCCACCTCCTGCGAATTGGCATATGGTATCAGTTTACAGCTACTTACTTCTATAATTAACACAATTATTTTGACCCTCTAGAAGGCACCAGAATTTGTATAACCTGTTATGTACATCGAAATCATATAAATCTAATAAGAGGAGAAGTTGGAATGCACTATACTTTTTGAACATTTTGATATATTAAGGCTATTTTCACATTTTCTTAAACTTCTTTTCTAGCTTTTCACGGCATGTGTCATTTATTGTCCTTTTAAATTGTTGTTACATATGAAGCTATATGAATATCATATTTCTAAATTCTAAGCCTTCATTCTTAGTGCCTTTAGTCACATATCTGGCGCAGAAGTTTTAATAAAATTCAGTACTTCAGAATAAATTTACTAACAGAAAAATTAGGTCAGACTTTTGAAGTAGAACTATATAAGCACCTCGGGCCTGTTGAGTGAGACCCCACCCCCATTCATTTAAATTACTATACTGGGATGAATATAGAAACTCACATTATCAGTCCCATGGATTCTGGTTTTTTCTTCTTGTGCACAAAGAAATAGATGGCAATGCAGTTTATTGAGAAAACAAATGAGCTTACTTCTTCATATCAGAATTTACCTGGTACCTTAGATACGGGTATAGTGTGGAAATTGTTTGGACTAATGCAATTAAACACTGTTCAGGTTCAATATTCACCTTCTTTTCCCCCTTTCCCTCTTAGTTTCTCACCTTCACTTTTCCCAACAACAAGATTCACAAGAATAAAGGAAGTTGCATGTCTAATAAAAAAGAAGACTTTTAATTGGAAGAAAATAACAGGTGCCATTAATGCAATCAATTTAGTTCTCACTTAAGCATGCTTTCTTTTTTGCATTGTGGCATCTAAAAGTAGTTTACCTTGGTTTACTCATATCCATTCATAGCGCAATAATATCATCTGTAGTATGATCATGCAATCTCTTTGTGAGGAAATACTCTATTTGGATCCTTTCATTTGTTTCCACGTCCAATAGTTTTTCCTGATTTGTTTGCCTGTTTGCGTTGTCTTAAGTTTATCTCGTATTTGAAATTTGTTCTGTTCTTTTATGTGCTAATTGTCACCACAACTTTCTATGGCTGCTAGTAAGATTTTGGACGTGTTGCAGGGTGTACAAGAACTTCCTTTGGAATTGCTATATCATAAATGTCATGAGATCCATATTGGCCTTGCTGTGAGCCTGTTAAACTTCAACATATGCTATTAAGTTGATAATGAAGCGTTATGCGTACATAAATGACGACAATCTAGCACCAGATCTCTACTGTGACAATCGTATATCAAACAGAAAGTATACAATATGGAATTTTCTCCCCAAAAATCTATGGGAGCAATTCAGGTTAGCATACTTTATCTACTTCCACCCCACAAACTCATGTATACAATGAATTGATTTCTACTTGATATTGTTCTTAATGTGGAAAAGTCAAACCCACCTTTTTAACATGAAGAATTATACAATTCTGAGCCTGCAAAGTAGCATTCTTGTATTTCCTTCACTTGTAGCAACCGGCATATGTCCTTTAATGGACTTGTACAATTCTTGCTTCATTTCCCTTCAACATCAATTTTTATTGGATCATGGAGGTGCCTCAAATCCACGTTCTTCATCTGTCCTTATATATTAACACTCTAATTATTCATGTTCTATTTTCAGTCATTTACATTTTCTCTCTTCCTTTTTGCATGCAGTGTTTGGTGTACTATTATAAGGATAAGGAAAATATTCCAAATGCATGTGTCTTTGTATATAAATGTTAATCAATTCCGTCCTATTTCATGTTGTCTTATCTAACAATTCTTTATTTTTTATCCAGCCGATTTATGAATCAGTACTTTTTGTTGATTGCTTGCCTTCAACTGTGGTCACTGATTACTCCCGTGAATCCTGCAAGTACATGGGGTCCTCTTATCTTCATATTTGCAGTCTCTGCATCCAAAGAGGCATGGGATGATTACAATAGATATCTCTCTGATAAGAAAGCAAATGAGAAAGAAGTATGGATCGTGAGGCATGGAGTCAGAAAGCTTGTATGTGAACTGTCTCAACAATTTGGTTATTTTTACTTCTATTTCTGATTTGATAGCTCAATATTTCTCTTCTATTATCAATTGGCTTGGATGAGGTACTTGTTGCAGCTCACCAAAATATGGTTTTGCAGTTACCATTTTGTTTATTTTGTTTGCCATGCTTTTTGTTTATTCCCTCTAGGTTCAAGCCCAAGATATTTTTGTCGGGAACATAGTATGGCTGCGGGAAAATGATGAAGTTCCTTGTGATCTTGTGTTGCTTGGTACATCAGATCCTCAGGGTATTTGCTATGTGGAGGTAAAGTTATCTTTGCATCTCTGTTATTATCCTAAGTCACTACTAAATGCTAACGTGGTTTTTCAATCTGAGAACACAAACTGAATATGCTCTCAGACTCATGCAAATTTGATTAGCTCCATTTCTTCTACTAATCAAATACAAATAATAGTTGACCTTTTGAGGAAGTTAACTTGTGCCATAGGATTGAACTTTAAATGAAGAGCAGTAAGCAAAAGCTTTCATATCAATTAGTTGCAGTATGACTGGCTCCGAAGGCCGAACCTTTGGGATATTCCAAACAATTTACAGCAAATTACTGTGACACTTAACTTTGTCAAGGAGTTTAACTTTGCATAGGATTAGCATCTAAATGATCACAAAGGTTAGAATGGATAACTATTATTAGCAATAACCTCAAATTTACTACCCTTGTGGCTTGAGCCTCAGCGTTTCAAACAGTTTAAGGGAAAGACACCGACTCACTGAGTGAGGAGCATAAATTTGGAAATTAAAGTGAGATGCATTCTTTTTCCAAATGAATCTTTTCTAATTTCTAAAGTACCTACTACCTAGTTAGGTTTTCTTCCAAATTGTCCAAAGGTTTTTTGTGCAGTCACAAGCTGAATTTAAAAATTGATGCCTGCGGCCGAATTGATTTTGACAATTATTTTTCTACTGGAGTCTCTCTTCTTTTATTGGTTTTATTCTCACATTCTGCAACAATTTAGATAATTGAGCCTAAGTGTTCTGAATCTTCTGATGTCCTTGTAAATTGACTATGGCAATTGAGTAAGCAGCCCGTGTGAGATCTTTTAGATCTTTCTCATCATGTTCCTATATTATTTTGAAAAATTGTTTCTGCATGTGTATCTGATCTTATGTGTAGACAATAATGATGTGCTGTGTTTTGTAGACAGCAGCACTAGATGGTGAAACTGACCTGAAGACACGGGCGATACCTTCTGCTTGCATGGGAATAGATGTTGAGTTGTTGCATAGAATTAAGGCAAGACATCTATATGTTAAGAATAATAGACTTCGACTTCAAACTCACACAAATTTTCCTCTCTTGTGCCAGGGTGTAATTGAGTGCCCCAGTCCAGATAAAGATATTAGAAGGTTTGATGCAAACATGCGACTGTTTCCTCCGTTCCTTGATAATGATGTTTTCCCCCTGACAATTAAAAACACACTTCTACAATCATGCTACTTAAGGAACACAGAGTGGGCATGTGGAGTTGCTATATATACAGGCAAGTGTGTAAATTCTTACACATCAAGATAGCAAATGTCGTTAATTGTCTTGAAGGAGATAATGTTTTCCCACTGATGACAGATATAATAGAAGTTCGTATTAGATTATTTTCTAGTGTCGTTGCTGGAACTTATAAATATTTGTTGAAGGATCTATTGGCTAGAGATTTGATGCGAAGTTGAAGAGGACATCTGCCTTGTATGCATAGTCATGATCTTGGGGCAGATCCCAAAGATTCATCAATGGTGCCATCGAGTAGTTTACATTGACACATATGCTGAGTTACAAAGTTTCCAGCTTTCAATGTTTGTTACACCATAAACATATCTACAACAAGGACACGATCCAAACTTCTTCTACAATTTTAAAATGTGATAGATTTATACTTTTTGACAGCTGATTTTCTCTCTTCGTTTTTGAAAGAAATTAAATTGGTCGAATGCTAACCACTAACCATTAAATTACCGGAAAACACATCCAGGTAGTTTGGGCTTCCTTTGATCCAGTGGGGTTTACTGGCCCCATAGGTCATAAAGTGATTATGTCATTTGTTATTATTATTATGATTACTACTACCACAATAAGTTGATTATGTCATTTGCTATACATAAGATTTGTAAATCTCTTAGGTCTTTAAATGCGAACCAGGATACCTTGTGTTAGTAATGATTCATCATATTTAGTTGTACACTTCACTTAGATTTTCTTGTCCGCATATCTTGTGCTTCCTCTGGGATGGTGTTGTCCAATGTCATGATTTTAAGTTCTTGATCATTTCATTTGCAAAACTGCCACAAGTTGCTTCATTTTTTCCTTACATAATGTAATTTCTGGTTTGGCGCTATCTGTTTCTAATTACAGGCAATGAAACCAAGCTGGGCATGTGTAGGGGTATAGCTGAGCCAAAGCTTACAGCTGTAGATGCCATGATTGACAAATTGACTGGAGCAATATTTGTTTTTCAGATAGTTGTTGTTATTGTTCTGGGCATAGCTGGGAATGTTTGGAAGGACACAGAAGCAAGGAAGGTGTATCTCGCTAAAATAACTTATTTTTCTTTATTGCTCCAATTTTTAGTTCATGAGTTCAATAGAACATGTGCGAGAAATTCAACCTAAAATGGTGTAAAGCTAGTGCTGACTGTGGAGGTCTGTTCTCTTGCGCTAATAGAAATCCTTTGAGGACATATTTTGAGAACTACTTTTATGCTTAAGTGTGTTTATGAAGCTTGTTCAAATACATCTTGGAGATCAAGGATAGTAGTCATTTAGTCTATATGTATCATTCTAGTTCATCTATGTAATAATCATATAGGGATTTGGTTTGAAGTACCTTATTATTATTATTTTCATTCATCATTTCTCCTTGTTGACAAAAAGTGACTACAATCAGCAGTAGAGACGTGAGCTGAGATTATAGTCCAACATTGACTCTTAATATGGATTTATTTCACTGTCCCCTTCATAAGTCATGTACCTTGTTTCTTTTTCTAGTATCTGATGCCCACAATCTTGATCCCTCTCTTGTAGCTATGGTATGTGGAATATCCAAAAGAAGGTCCTTGGTATGAGCTTCTGATCATCCCTCTTCGATTTGAACTGCTTTGCTCCATTATGATTCCTATATCTATAAAGGTAAACTTTTGAGATTTGTCATCTTATTATGATATTTCCTAATTGGTACTGACGTTTTGTAGTTACATTTCTTTTCTTTAAAGCCATTTGTTTACTTAAAGAAATTGGAAATAGAATAAATATATTTCATTTCGTGAAAATTTTCTTGTGCATGCAGTATTGCGACTTACTTGATCATGTATATAAGGCCTGTCACATTGTCTTTGATTCAGGTGTCCTTAGATCTTGTTAAAAGCTTGTATGCTAAATTTATCGATTGGGATGATCAAATGGTTGATCTGGAAACAGGAATTCGGTCCCATGCAACCAAGTAAGAAACTTTGGGTTCACTCGTGATATTGAATGCTGGTTTTACATGCAATTGTGGTTTAATTGTTGTGTTTCTTGATATTGGCAGCACAGCAATTAGTGAGGACTTGGGCCAAGTTGAGTATATACTGACGGATAAGACGGGAACCCTTACTGAAAATAAAATGATTTTTAAAAGATGTTGCATAGGTGGAAGTCTTTATGGGAATGAGAATGGGGATGCTATTACAGGTAAAACTAGGTTTGGGTAATACAGTAATTTCTTTCTTTCTTTGAGTCACGGCCAAACTCTTGTAACGCCCCACGTCCATTGTGTCTTATTGAAACACTTCTGTAATCAAGGTGTGATCTCTGTATCCATTAATAAATTGTTAACACTGGCTCTTGTTGAAATCCATATTTCAAAAGTTTATTAGCTAATGATGCAGAATGTTACAAGTTATTTTATGGGATTTTTCTGAATCTTGGTGTTACTGTGTCAGTGGGGTTATATTCCTCATTACCAGTGCTTCTTTTGGAAAACACTGTGTTTGAATAGGAATGAGATTATTAAAACCTGAACTAGATGAATGGGCCTTCCAAGTTCCAACACTAATATAATTTGCAACCATTATTTCTATGATGAAGTGTGGAGTCTCATTATGCAGTGCTATGGTGCTTGTTACTGTAGAGTATTGTTTGTATGCAGCATTTACTCATACTCAACCTTGCTATACAGATGTGGAGCTGCTCAATGCTGTATCCACTGGCTCTACTGATGTTATTCGATTCCTCAAAGTTATGGCAATATGCAATACCGTGGTTCCTGTCCGAAGGTAAGCACGGCAATCTGTATGGAACTGCTAGCTAAAATGACACACAAAGAAGCTAGAAAAAGAGTTGTGTTTTTTATGCTTTGAAAAAATAATTATCTTTTTCCTGTTAGTAATCTCTAACCTGCTTTTTCTACGACAATGGTCTGTGTACAGTAAAAGTGGGGCAATAACATACAAGGCACAATCCCAAGATGAAGAAGCTCTTGTATGTGCAGCTGGTCGGCTGCATATGGTTTTTGAGAATAAAAATGGGAATATTGTTGGTAAGCTTGACTGTTTTGAGGATGAGGCTATGGGCTTGGTGGGGCCCTGGCGCTCCATGATCTGTTGCAGCACACACATACACCAGGGCGAACATATTGTAACTTAAAAAGACAAATTATAGAAATAATTTTCATTTAGATAATTTTAGGTCTGGAAAGTCACACCTCTCCAATTTACCTTCTGTGTGGATTACTGGAATCATTCAAGTAAACATATGACTTTAATAAGTAAACTTTAGATATAGTCTTTATTATTGTTCATTTTTCCATCAAAATTCAACTTTATCAAAGTTCTACAGTTTTATTATTACATACTTTTTGCTGATAATAATAACTCCCACACCCCCTCAACCCGATCTTTAACATGCATCTTTCCGTGTTGAATTTTTATGTACGGTGTATTTTGTACATAAGATACTCATATAACTTTCCTGACTGTGCAGACATTAATTTCAATGCTTCTCTAATCCGCTATGAAGTTCTTGACATTCTGGAGTTCACTTCAGACCGGAAAAGAATGTCTGTGGTGGTTAAGGACTGTCAAAATGGGAAATATTTTCTCTTATCTAAAGGAGCAGATGAAGCTATTCTTCCTCATGCTTATGCTGGTAATTTTATTTTTTATTTCACGCATGCTGAGTTCAGTAAGATTGTATCATATTGCATTATCTAACGGATAGATTGCATCAGGGCAACCAATAAGGGCTTTTGCCGAAGCCGTCGAGCAATATGCTCAACTGGGTCTGCGAACATTATGCCTTGCTTGGCGTGAATTAGATGATGATGAATATCAGGAATGGGCCTCAATGTTCAAAGAGGCTAATAGTACACTAGTCGATAGAGAGGTATAATGAGACACTTTCCACTGTCAATTTGCCCTGCTTTTACCAAACTCCTTTTTGCCTGGCTTACCACCTTTCTGTGTTAACTTAGTTGTCTGTTTGGATCCTTTAGCAACTATACTTACTTTAGTTATCGCATTTTGCAGTGGAGAGTAGCCGAAGTCTGCCAAAGAATAGAGCATGATTTTGAGATTCTTGGTGTGGCTGCCATAGAGGATCGTCTACAGGTGATTCTGTGTGCCTTCAGATCATCTCTTGCAGTTTAATTAGATACTTATTTAGTTTCCATTTGTTTCAAGGAAGCTGTCAAATAAATTGTTTTATCTTAACTTCTCCTACTTTGGTAACAATCAGGATGGTGTACCTGAGACAATACAAACTCTTAGGAAAGCTGGAATAAATTTTTGGATGCTGACTGGTGACAAGCAGAGCACAGCTATACAAATTGCTCTTTCTTGTAATTTTGTGTCTCCAGGTGATTTTTGTTTCAATATTTACTCTACATATTTCTTGTGTAGTGGCTTGACTGTAAATACTCTGGCAAGCAAATGAGCTTGAGAATTATGAAAATCAGAAATACTTGGAAATTTGGATGATAATATCTGTAGATTAAAAAAATTGTTGAAAATGAAAACCTTATGGAATTATGTAGCAGAAAATTTGAAACCAATCACTTTTCCAATCTCTGATCCCGTGATATCCTTTTTCCTCAAATTGTATCAAGAACTCCTTCCCAGTACACGCTGATCACCAACAACTATCCACACACATTTCTTTTTCCCACTATTTTTCCTTCCATTTATTTACTCCAACATGTTAGGACGTGGTGTTGAGCTAGGTTCTTTTATACTGAACTTTAGCTTTTGGTTCACTACATTCTGGAATTAGTCTTAGTCATGCACGCTCTCTTCCGACTTCTGAGTGCTTCACGAGAACCTTCTATTTCTGTCAAACAATATCTTTCATTGCTACTAATTCTCCTGTCCTTCAAAGAACCACAAAGTTTTTTTTCCAGTAACCTTTTACAGCACTTTTTATTCTGAGAAATACTCAGCTCCTTTTACAGCACCGTAGATTTTCATAAATATAACATGTTACCAGTGATGAGAATCTTGTATAATAATTTGTTGATGGCAAATTGTTAGGGAACAAATAGTCTGTTAATTCCGTAATAATACTCACTTGACTGACTGAAGTCATGTCCATTTAATTTCTCATTTTTTGCAATGCCATTTTTAGTATCAGTCAAGTTGCTGGACCTTCTGCACCTGATGCTGCTATATCTTCAGCTTTTGTCATTTTTATGAGCTGCAGTGTTTCACATTTCAAGCTATCTTTGTGCTTTGTCAACAGAGCCTAAAGGTCAGCTACTGATTATTGATGGGAAAACTCAGGATGAAGTGTGTAGAAGCTTGGAGAGGGTTTTGCTTACCATGAGAATCACAGGTTCAGAACCCAAGGTATGATTGTAATATCCATTAATCTGAACTTTTTGCTGCTAAATTTAGTACTTTCTCCAAAAATCAACCTGCATTCACTAATTTTTTCATGATCTATGTAAATTTCAATGATTGCTTAATAAACTTTTTGTCCTATCAGGATTTTCTTATAGAGGATATTTGTTGTTGCAGGATGTAGCTTTTGTTGTGGATGGATGGGCTCTTGAAATTGCCCTTAAGCATCATCGTAAAGCATTCACTGAACTTGCCATTTTATCAAGAACAGCTATATGTTGCCGTGTGACTCCATCCCAGAAGGCACAGGTGTGTTGTTGCTTGACCCTGCAACTACTCTAAGGTGGACAATAATATCATCAACTTTCTGCATACACCTTAAAAAAAATTGTATTCTTCCAGGTATATGTATTTGTGTGAATTTTTACAAGTACACCCATGAATCTTGTGGCCATAACTAATTCTTCATCACTGCTAATGTCTCCGCTGCGCAGCAAATATTTTGCCAACTTATTGTGTGTCAATGTTTCAAAATTAAAAGGAGAACCCGTAAGAGGGGAAAAAAACACTAAGCATATAAATTTACATTTTCGGATTCAGAATCTGAGATTTAATATTTAATATATTTGTTTTGACAAAAAAGACTAGTATGAGACGGTCTGATACATGAGACAAATCTCATTTACTCATATTATATGACCTATGAGAATGTGGGGCTCCAACCCGACTATGTTTTAAAGTAAAGGGAAGCATGAGCCCAAATACTTAAGTGGAGCACCATCTCATGTTTAAGACTGTCTTACTTTGTTTTTTGTTTGGGGAGGGAAGAGAAGGGGGTGGGGATTAGGAGCTGATTGGATGTAAAGTTGACTTTGTGCAAACATTAATACCAGACAACAGAAACAGCATTTATCACTAGAAAGAACTAATTAAATATGGTTACTCATATTTACACATTTTTCTAATAAATGCTATCGAATCGTTCTCTTTTGATTTTTTTTGGTTTGTTTTAGCTTGTAGAACTTTTGAAGTTATGTGACTACAGAACTTTGGCCATTGGGGATGGTGGAAATGATGTGAGGATGATTCAACAAGCTGACATAGGGGTTGGCATAAGCGGGAGAGAAGGTTTGCAGGCAGCCAGGGCAGCTGATTATAGCATTGGAAGTAAGACCTTTTTGTCCTGTCCAAATCAACATGATCTTTTTTTTTTGAGAGCTAGAGCTAGCGTATTAAAATTCTAGAATTTAGTGATAAATAGAGAATGTGTTTGCTAAGGCGACCTTGGTGAATTTGTGCCCCTGTTTATTTTGATTTACAGAAAACTAATATAGGTCATCAAGGCATCCATGTTCACTTATAGCTTAGTATTTTGGTTGGAAAAGATTTTCAAAGATATACATTTTTCTTTCTTTAAAAGGTTGCACTGTTTTCATTTAAGAGTTTATTTAGTATATTATTGCAAGAACCTGGATTTGTTAAATAACGGGTTTTTAAGTTCAATTTCAATTCTAGTTCATTTCTGGAAACTATTTTGAAAATTCACAGCATGTAATATATTCTTTATATGTGAAAGCATTTACATATTCTTATTATATCTTTGCCTTGCAGAATTCAGATTTTTGAAAAGACTGATACTCGTACATGGGCGCTACTCATATAACCGCACAGCATTTCTTTCCCAATATTCCTTCTATAAGTCGTTGCTAATATGTTTTATTCAGATCTTGTAAGTATCTTAATTTTCTGGCATCCAGGTTTCTTATATCAGTTGCTATTGTGTTGAGCAGCATATGAGTATATGATTTTCTCTTGTACTAACAGTACAATGCTTCCAGTTTCTCTTTTATTTCAGGTGTCTCAGGGACCAGTCTTTTCAACTCTGTTAGCTTGATGGCTTATAATGTGTTTTACACTAGTGTTCCTGTTTTGGTCAGTGTTCTTGATAAAGATATTAGTGAAAGAACCGTAATGCAGCATCCCCAGATATTATTTTACTGTCAAGCAGGAAGGTTTGAACACGTTCTCTCTCCTAAAGCTATTTCACTTTTTTCCAACAGATTGCACTCTCACTAAATGACTGAAATTTCTCTCTGTTGGATACTTATCTCTGGTAATTTTCAGCTGACTTGAATTTTTATGAACAGACTTCTTAACCCTAGCACATTTGCTGGATGGTTTGGGAGATCTCTCTTTCATGTGAGTGCCTTCTGCTTTTGAGTATGTTCTGTTACAATATAATACATACTTAGATAGGTTTGCAGGTCAATTCCTGATTGGGAATCTATATCTATATTAGGGTTTACAGAAAACGAGGTCAAAGAAGTGTTAGTACGTGAAGAAATAGTTAAATTGACCTGCCAGTGCTCCTAGTACTTTCCATCAATAATTTCTGTGAAAATAAAATTCGTGGATTTATAATGAATAGAGAGCACATAGCTGCTTAATATACATATGACTTGAAATCAAGATTTCTATGCCACAGAAACTACTCAATGATATCATTATACCAAAAATTAAACCTACGTGCAGAAACTGTGCATAAAAAATTCCTAGAAAGGAGTTTTGGTGGTATTCTGCATGAAGCTGAAACTTGAAATATGAGACTTCATGTCTGACAAGATAAATGCCTCAGAAGAAATAACAAGTGTCAATATTCTCAATCTACACCAACAGACCTTATGAAATTTATTTGCCTGTGACGTATGTGTTAGTATGGTGAAGCTTCACCTTTCCATGTTTAAGTACTTGATGCTATGCTTCATAATATTCTCATCAGGCAATTGTTGTTTTCGTCATCACGATACACTCGTATTCTTTTGAGAAAAGTGAGATGGAAGAGGTAGCAATGGTTGCACTGTCTGGATGCATTTGGTTGCAGGCGTTTGTTGTTGCATTGGAGACTAAGTGAGTAGCCATCTTTCTCTTGCACTTTTCTATGCCAAGTATTTGCAAATAAAAAAAAAATCACTTTCTTGGTTCCCATATATTATCCACATCTATCCAGATTCATTTTTTTTAAGGCTTTCGGACAAGGCATTTTGTTTTACTGCACCACATGTGCAAGTACGTAGAACAGATGATATCCATTTTTAAATATGCTAGGTCGAAATAGTTAAATGGTTCTTGGTTACTTCTTTAGCTCTGTGTGTAGTTTGCTATGTTTTCTTCATGTTATTGGCCTCTTGAATATATTCGAGTTTTGTTCACTCCTTTGTGTTGGTGTTGACAGTTCTTTCACAATACTGCAACATTTAGCAATATGGGGCAATCTGCTCGGTTTTTATGTCATCAACTGGATTGTTAGTGCCATTCCATCAATGGCCATGTACACGATAATGTTTCGTCTGTGCAAGCAGCCATCTTACTGGATTACAATGATTGTGAGTCTTCTTTTCCATTCTTCTGTCCCTTTAACATTACGAACCTCCACCTTAATACACACTAGCTAATTTCTGACAAATTGACCGAGATTATCAAGGCCGCGACTATCCGCACTTCAAAATTACTAAGTACACCACTCATTTTCTTAAAAAGAACATCTGCAAAATATCGAAAATACCCTCATACTAATATTTGACAAGATTAGACTGAACAAAATCAATTTAAATTTGATAATTTTAGTGTAAAGGGTAGGATTTATTTTAGTTTCTTGGATTTATTTTTGGCCATGCTTAAATGGTGTGTTAACTAACCGAACGCCCGTTTCACTGTTCCAGCTTACAGTAGCAGCAGGTATGGGTCCTGTCCTTACACTGAAGTACTTCAGATACACATATCGGTCGAGCAAGATCAACATTCTTCAGCAGGCAGAACGGTTGGGAGGGCCGATCCTGACTATAGGAAACATCGAGCCTCCATCGAGATCGTTGGAGAAAGATGTTTCCCCGTTGTCATTGTCAATATCACAACCCAAGAACCGAAATTCTGTGTACGAGCCTCTGCTTTCAGAATCTCCGAATGCAACGAGACGATCCTTTGGACCAGGGCCACGATTCGATTTTTTCCAGTCACAGTCTCCGTTGTCTTCTTCCACTGATGCAAGAAAAGAGAACTGATGATAACTATGACTGTTGAATGAGAAATAGAGAATATATATTGTAGGTGTTTGAATTACAGCATGGGGGGATTATGTTATGTCTACTTCATGTTGTCTGCTCAATCAAACCTGGTCGGCGTTAGGTTATAGCCTTAATATGCAAATTGTTTGAGGGATTTGAATTTTAGTATTTTGTTTTTCTTTTACTTTTGGGTTTATATGAGAAATATCAGGTTGAGTTTGTTGTAATTATGGAGGGAAACAAAGATCGACCACACGATACATTTTTTCCAAATATAAACGAAAATACTACACTTTTTCTTCAAAATAATCACCCCTTTAATAATACTATCTGTAACATTGAATTCTAAATTGTATTGTTCGACATTCCTATCAATAAATTAAATAGTGAAACATTAAAAAGTTATATAATATTGTAAGCTACCCATGTTAAAAACGTTGGTGTGATGGTAAATAGTTTAGATGGAATTAATTTAGAAGAATTTGAGAATGATCATAAAAAATAGAAGTAAAAACGTGTGAATAGCAATTGAGATGGGGAAGCAGTGGCTGAGAGCTGACTATACCAGCAGCATATCACCCCGCTCATATCTTGTTCACTTTTCATCAAAAATCTTCCTTCCCAATCGCAATATTGTGCTTTCAGCAAACAAATTTTGTTCATGGGATTTAGGCTAAACCTCAAATGGTCTGGTCTTTCAGTCCAATCCCCTCTCTCCACAAGTTCATCATCTTTGCCTTCTTCATATTCCTGTGAGTCTCTCCATTCTTCATATTCTCTTGTTATATGATTAAATTAATTTAATATGCTTGCTTTATGTTAGACTTTCTCACTGATTTTGCTTCTATGAGCAAATTAAGGGCTTGCATGTTTATTGAATTCCAGAATTTAGGGATTTTTTTTACCTTTCTGGCTGAGCACAAGTGGAAATTCACATTATTGCGTTTAAATATTTTAACAGATATGCATCTTTAAATTAACCTAATAATAATTTACAGGAATGGTCCTTGCCCAGATCATTTTTCACACTGATTTGAGCAGGATAATTAAAAAAAAATGATAAAATAAGACGATTGTGTAAGAAAATGTAATGACCGGTGAATAAGTGGAAAATTTGAGGTTAGAAGTTGTTAGAAACTTCTTTTTTTGGAATGTGAAAACTAATGTTAATGTGTAACGTTACGTACCAAAAAGGAAAGTGTGAAAACTGATTTGAAATGTATGGAGAAATTCTAGAGCATGTAGAAATGTTTAAGCATGGTTAGCACTAATAGTATTGTAGTTAACTAACTCTAGTTATAGTATCTGATATTACTAGTTCTTAATAAACATGGGTTGTTTGGAATCCGTACAGGTAGAGGCAGTGATAATTCATACTTGTTGATGAGATTGACTGCTACATCCATCTTGTACGGTGAGGCTGAAACTGTAAATGATACTTCCAAGGCACAGCTCTGTTCATCTTCCCACCAGCTTTTGGAGAAAAATTTATTAGCAACTAGAGAATTGAAGGTTGGTTTTCTTATCCATGAATTAGTTTGCACATTGGTAAAGTCTAGTATGCACTCGAGTGCATGTTGCACTTTTCAGTTTTACTGACTTACACTTTTTGGTAAATGGTGTTGCACTTTTCAATTATACAGTTTAATAATTGAAAAGTGCAGCACCATTTACCAAAAAATGTAAGTCAGTAAAACTGAAAAGTGCAACATGGACTCGAGTCCATAGCAGACCAACCCTTGCACATTACATTGGTATTAGATTTATTGATCAACTTTCATTTTCATGCTTGCATGTCTATTTGTTTAGAAGGCACTTGGGAAGGGTTCTGGTGATGGTTTATACAGTTTACTCGACAATGAAATCCGAACGTCTAAAAACGAGGATAAGTTGAGATACCTTACTTCCTTACTAGCATCACAAGGATCACGGTACAGTTTGTTGATGAAAAATCTCGATATGTTGGAATACATGTTTTCTGATTCTCATTCAGTAAGGTTGGAAAGAGATATTATGGAGCAATTAGAAAGACTCGGAGCTCTAAGATTGTTCCATTCGTGTCTATCCAGGACCCTTAATTCCTCGAGTTCTTTTGAGATTGTTGACAAGCCCAGGGAAAATGACTTAGTGGATAACAAGGTGGTCGTTCGATCTGGTATAAAAGAACTCAGAAAATCGAGAAGAAAACGCGTATTGGAGAAGGAAACTGATACTTCTGTACAAGAATTACCCTCACAAACCATTTCAAAGAAGCCTATATTTGCCTCTGCTAGAAGATCTAGATATAAAAGACGGAAAATTGCTAGGACTGAGGCGGAAATGTCGAGTGGAGTTAAGGTTGTTTTGATTTCTGTTATGCAAGAAGTGATTTCTGATTAACTAAGAAATATATTGTCTCATACTTAATGCTATTGTGTGGCAGTTGGTTGCGGAATTGGAAAAACTTAGGACGATGTTGGAAGAAGAAACTGGTCGAGTATCTAGCTTGACTAGCTGGGCTGAAGCTGCTAGAATTGACAAGAAAGAATTGCAACGCCGTTTGTATTATGGCTGGCATTGCAGAGACGAGCTTCTGAGAAGCACGCGCTCATTGGTTTTGTTTATCGCAAGAAATTATCGAGGACTTGGAGTAGCCTTCGAAGATTTGATCCAGGTTTTCTTCTCTTTTGCATTATTTAAGTTCCTTTTTTCCATAGCATGTTGGCGATTTTAGTCCATACAAATCAATTTTCTCAATTAAAATGCAGCAATTTTAGTATTGTATTGACAACTTTTTGTTCTAAGGGAGTAATTAATTTGTTGTTTTTTTAAATAAGTGACACCAAGCCATTTAGTCCGGTTGCTTCCAACAACTTGTGAGTGGCACATGCAAAAATTCTGCAACCATTTCAGTATAGGACTAAAATTGCATTATTTTAAAAGTTACGCGACTTGACCGAGAAAATTGGTTCTTACGAGACTAAAATCGCCAGCATCCAATGGATACATGACCAATTTTGCAATTTACTCGATGAATTTATACGTATAAGCACCTAAATTTTTGCTCGTCTGTATATATGATGGTTGGCAAAAACTTGTGTGAGACCGTCTCACGGATCTTTTTCTGTGAGACGGATCCTTTTAACCCATATTTCAAAATTTTGGGTAGGATAACCCATATGTTTTTTCAAGATTTTGGTTTGTAAAAAAAATGATAATGTTTAAGTAAAAAGTGATACTTCCTCTGTCCCATAGGAATTTGCACACTTTCTATAAATGGATGTCCCATACCAATTTGCACACTGCATAAAAGGAAATATCTTCATAACCCCCACCCTCAAAATATACTCTTATTTACCGTCATTACTTTTTCACACTCAATCTACTTTTTACTTTACTTTATTCATAAAACTTTACAAAACTACCCCTCAAAACATCACTCATTACACCTTTTCTTACACTTTTCTTAAAATGTGCGCCACCCCAAGTGTGCAAGTTTCTATGGGACGGAGGGAGTAATATTTTTAACAAAAGTGACTATCACTTTTTACTTAAACACTACCACTTTTTGCTCAAACATTATCACTTTTTATACAGTCTCACCCAAGACTAGCCCATGATGGTTTACAGGCAGGAAACATAGGCGTGTTGCAAGGAGCAGAAAGATTCGATCAATCGAGAGGATATAAATTCTCAACTTATGTCCAATATTGGATTAGGAAATCAATAGCAACATTGGTGGCAAGACATGCTAGAGGAATCCGTATTCCTGTATGTCTCGTTTTCTTTTTCTTCCTGTCAGCTACTTATCGTTTGCGTAAACTCTAAGATGCAATTTGCTACTCTGTGTTCAGAGCACTTTAACAAAGGCCATAAATCAAGTACAGAAAGCACGAAAGGCCCTTAGCAACAGCACCGGGAAATATCCAGATGACTCTGAAATCGCCAAGTTTACTGGTCTATCGATAGCTAAAATTATGTCAGCTAGCAAATGCCTTAGAGTTGTGGGGTCGATTGATCAGAAAATAGGGGAGAACATCAACTTAAAGTATATGGTAAGCTTAAAGTTTACTTGTTTTCAAGTGTTGTTGCATGACTTATGGCCTTATATTTAAGGTAAAGTCTAGTATGCACTCGAGTGCATGTTGTGCACCCTAGTCTAAAGAAAAATGTATGTTATTAAAACAAAAAAGTACAACACAATATTACTAAAAAGTGTAAGTCACTATGACTAAAAATATTATTATACAGTTTAATAATTGAAAAGTGCAACACCATTTACTAAAAACTGTAAGTCAGTAGACTGAAAAGTGCAACATGCACTCGAGTCCATAGCAAACCAACCCTATATTTAAACCTGTTTTCGTACAAATTTGCAGGAAATTACGCCTGATACGTCGATAATGAGCCCAGAAGAGGCCGTATTTAGACAACATATGATTAGTGATGTTTACACACTTCTTAGCGGATTAGAGCCAAGAGAAAAACAGGTCATAATCCTGCGATTTGGGCTCGGGAACCAGCATTGCAAGTCGCTCGAGGAAATCGGGAGGCGTTTTTGTGTGAGTAAAGAGTGGATAAGAAAACTAGAAAGAGCGGCTCTTGCAAAGTTGAGGAATAAAGACTCTCTCGAAATTTTGAGCCAATATGTATACATGGTGTAATTTTACAGCAGTAGATATTTTTTGTTACAAGTATATAGTCAGTGATGTAGAAACATTACAATTATCCTTTTTAAATGAATTGTTATTTAAATAAATTGTATTTTATGTATTTCGGTGTATTTTATGTGAATATATCATACCAGTTATTTTTCACGATCTCAAGAACTTATGTACAATATTTAATACATTAGTTAGTTAAAGTAAATTGAAATAAAAAATTGTGGAAACCCTATTAAAATCGGGTCAAACCCGAGTCAAATCTATTTTTTAGATATTGTCTTATTTCGAGATCTAATTACGTTATTATAAGATCAAAATATATTGCAAGTAATAAAAACTTAGTTGTTTGGGCCAATCTGGAATTAAAAATTTATATTTTTACTTTATAGTAACTCATATTTTGAGTCTTTGAAATTAAGTGAGTTACTATTCTTGTGAAACTGAACTTGTGATTTTTTTTTTTTTTTAAATGGCAGAATGACTTTCCATAAAAGGGGGGAGTTCGATCCAAACTGACAGACTAAAATAAGATCTAGCGGCTATATTGACTCTACAATTAATCCAAATAATAGATAAATCAAGAAAATAAACAATAAGATTATGGCAAAATTTGTTTTAATTAGACTATTTTATGAGTAAATTCCATTTCAAGGATCCTCAATTGATGCTAAAATTCAGACATGTGGCATGATTGTTCCTCGAAGTTTTAGCGGGTAGTATTTCATAGGGGAAAGAAAAACGAAACGTAAAGGTGTTAAATAAGATCAAATTGTTTGTGCAATAATCGCGTTTCTGGAGTTGCGAAATGCTTGACCCCTGGCAAGGGGCCAAAGTCGTGTTTTCTCTACTTGACTGTTTCCAAAGTTTTGATGAGTGCTTTGTTCCCTACCAAATTTGGACATTGTTGATTCCTATGTTCAAAGTGTTTCCAAACAAAGAAAAGAGAACATGCTAATGGGCCCTATTTTTAGTTACACATTAATTAAACTCCACTAAATTGCAAAATTATTAATTTGGTTCCATGTGATCTATTTTTTCTTACTTCATTTGTACATTTTTAATTGAAATTAATACGTATTCGGGTATACGAAGAGAAAACTTTCTATACGGTTCTAGTGGGGATTGTTCATCAACATCTATTTCAATGATAATAAAAGGTAGATAATATAAAAAAAAAATCTAGGATCATAAATTCACATGTCGAGTCAGAAGTCGGAACGCCATTAAAATCTCGTCTGGGAAAGAAACAAAATTCAGGTCAAGGAAAAAGTACACTCCTCTAAAGATCAATGTCTATATAAAAAAAATAGAGTACAAATCATTGTGCAGTAATGAGAGTAAAAGGTTCGGGGGTAACCCTCCAGACACAATCAAGGCCTGTCTTGGCTATAGCGTCTGCCGCCTGATTGGCCTCTCTGAAGACATGTGAGTATCTGATGTGCATGTCCTGCGTAGGAGGGTGAATCTGGCTCCAAAGACCCTGCAGACGCCAAGGAATGGAAGGCCTGGAACTCTTAAAAGTGTCAATTGTCCGATTCAATCCAAAGGAAGTGTCAGCCCTGATCATAAGCATAATTAATGCCCATAAGAGCAGCAGTCAGCTCAACTTCAAAGGGAAGGCCCCAGTCCACCTTAGTGACAATTGCAGTCACGAAGAATCTTCTGAAAGTCCTAAAGATTGAATTGATATTTAGATTTGTATTTGAATTGAGAGAGATTGAATTGTGAATGATCAATCCGGTTGATCAATTTCAAACCAAACACAACCTAATAGATTAATCAACCCGTTTTTTTTTTTTTTTTTTTAAGTCTTGGGTATCCGGTCCAAGGACCGACTAATTCCGAGGGACCAATCTCACCGCCCACTTGTGGGGTCCCGTTTAAAGCCAGAGTTTTGCGCTTTGTATGGACTAACCCCATAAAAATTTTTAGCACCTTAAAAGATTCGAACATGATCTAGAGAGAAGTATACTACTAACTTCTAAGCTTATACCACTAAATCAACCCATTTAACATCTCCGGTTGTATGATAACATGATTTATCAACTATGCATCTTTCATAATTACAAAGGGACCAATCTTTTATTGGAAATAGAAAAAATTGACACAAGAGATCAGAATCTAGCAATTAAAGAGAGTATGAGTGCTTGACTATACTGAAGTAAAATAAGCATTTTTTTTTTTCAAAAGAGGAACACTCTGCTGTGAGCAGTGAGGTCATATAATTAAAAAGAAATTGTGTAAGAATAGTAAAATTATAAACTAGTACATTTAATTTTACTCATTTCAAACAAATTAAAAATTGTCTTCAAATAATTCATTTTGTCAAGTTTGTGATTCCAAGTTTCAATCCAATTAAATGATCCAGCTGTGTTTGCAGGTGTGTTGTAAATAATTAAAATTTATTTCCAAAATATTCAAGAATTCATAATAAGTACACATTGTATTCTCCTTGTCCCGTCTATTTTTCTTCTATTTTGAAATTAATAACAACCTATGTAATTATATTGAACTAGTTTTACGATAATCACGACTCGTTCACTACCTGCTTAATCGAGTTCAAATCCGAGCTACGTATGAGGTAGTTGAGATTGAATCTGTTTTCAAAAAGTGCAGCTTAGCCACCATGGATTGAAAGTGACTTTTCTATTTATTTTTTTAAAAGGGGACACCACACAAAAAAAGGACCCTGCAATGTGACCTCTTGCTATATTGTTTACTGCCAAAACAATAAGGGCATGTTTGTTTTGGGACTTTATTGTTTTGGGACTCACACGTCCGGACGTGGGACGTAACGTCCCCCGTCTTGTTCTAGTTCGGAATTTTACATCCGGATTTCAACATCCAATTACATCCACCCCTAAAAATATCTATATATTCTACTATTATAATAATACAACATCACACACTCTTACTAATTGATTTGACATAAAGTTACATTATATAATATTATAATACAACATCACACACTCTTACACAATTGATTTGACATAAAGTTACATCTCATCCTACTCAACATCCCAAAACAAACATACACAATCACTATTCATCAGAATTTCTCCATCCAGGATTTCCCCATCCCCATCTCCCCCATCCTACATAATCCCAAAACAAACATGCCCTAAATTTTTATCAATATGAGTTGGCTGCTCTCATAAATATTTTTTCCAGATAAATATTTAAAAAACGTGGAATAAAAAAAATTCAGATACAGAAAGTTTTTTTTTTTTTAATGAATAAACTCCGGAAAAAAAAAATTATGTACTTGCTTGTGGGTATTTTACTAATTCCAATTTATTCTCATTTATCCTTTATTTTCTGGTATGCTCAAAAAAAAAAAAAAACTTTATTTTCTGGTGGTTGGAGTTTGGGGTAAAACGAGAGTGGTAGGTGGTTAATTTGATTCTTTTTGGGTTAAAAGTTGGGCTAATTTATTTAATTATTTTACTTTTCAAGTGTGTTTTCAAATTAAGTAAAGTCGCACACTGTGTATGAAAATAAGAAAAAATGATTTTAGTACTAATTTTACACCTTTTCAATTGTAATTTTGAAAGTATCAATTAATTTTAGTTCTACGAGTATCAATTTTAGGAGTTTTTATTTTTTTATTTACATCCATAACTTTCACATTTTTTAAAAACGTTCAAAAAATATATAAAAAAATTAATTTATGTCCAATTTTTATTGGATAAACTCAAACAATATCATTTCATTCACACTTTTATCATGTGCCCATAAAAAACTATGAATAATCTATATAAATTGGAACGTGGTCGATTTTAACTTGTATAGCGTGAAAAAATAATGATTACGTGGATTAATTTTTTTTACAAGTTTTACTATTTACAATTTACATAATAAAGAAAAAAGACATAAATTAATCAAGTTACGAAATTATGAGACGTATATAAAAAAAATTAAATATTTGTTAGGACATTTTTTAAAAAAAGGTTAAAGTTACGAATTGAACGTAAAAAGACGAAAATTGTACGTAAATTAATTTTTTTTTTTTGTGACGTTTTTCTAAAAAAAATGGAAGTTACGGGACTTAAACAAAAAAAATTCTTCAAATTTTATTGTAAAGTTACAGGATTAAAATTTGAAAAAAAATCAAAATATAGGACTAAAATTGAAAAAATGCAAAATTACAGAATTAAATTTAAACTCGACCTAAGTTACCTAACTAAAATTGATATTTTCTCATTTAAAAAAAATAAACAAAACGGTTGTTCACATGTGTAAAAAAAATACTCTCTCTGTCCACCAAAAGTGTGCTCACTTTTTTTATATATTTTTTAAAAAATTATATTTTAATTATAAAAAATATATTTAATATAATGAGTATAAAATATATTTGGTAGATAATCAATCTTATTTTGTTAGTAAAGTAGAAAAAATATTCAAAAGTTAACTATTTAAATAGAATAAACACGTTTTTTGTGGACCAAAAAAAAGAAATTAGCACACCTTTAGTGGACGGATGGAGTAGATTGTTTATTTGATTAATTGGAAACCCACCAAAAAAATCACTACAATATTGAAAACTCAATTTAATAACAGTGTGTCCATTGTTTTATATTGATTCAATGACTAAAATAAAATTATAGAATTAAAGTTGAACTCGACTAACTTAGGTAACTAAATTTGGTATTTTCAAAACACAAAAAACTAAACAAAACGGTTGTTCGCATGTGTAAAAAAATAGATTGTTTATTTGATCAATGGGAAACTCACCAAAAAATCACTACAATATTGAAAACTCAATTTAATAACAGTGAGTCCTTTGTTTTATCATTATTGATTCAATGTTTTTTCAATCTGACTGTCTGTATTAATTTTAGTGTTTTATGCCTTATTTTATTATATAAATAATTGATATGTATCACATTAAAAAATAATCAACGTTCTATAGATTTTTTTTTTCATTTGATTTATAGATTACTGTACCATAGTGTAGAGTTTAAATTCCTGTTCATGTTTTTGCATTAAACCATTGTATAATACATTTTTTTTTCGTATAATTTGTAGATTATTGTATGAGGGCGTAGTTTTTAATCCATGCACATTTCTCAAATTGCAGAAATATGTGTGATTAGGTATTTTTTAAAATAAAGAAAAGGGTCATTTAAAAGTAAAAAAGATAAAGAGCAAAATAGACATAAAGTTGCAAGTGGCGTACAGCTTATTAATGCATATATATTATTAGCATAAAATAGACGTTTTCACCTGAATTTCAGGACATGTGTCGTCAGGTTATTACAATCACTTGAGCCAAATTTTTTTTTGCTGTTTCATAGTCCATCTCGAAATAATCCGATGAAAGTTACCAATGAATTTTAGGCATGAGGTTAAAAAATATGATAGAATAAATAAATATATTAAAGGTGAAATGATTGAGAGAAAAACAAATATAATACTCCGTAAAATGTCGACGTGCATAATTAAGACACGTTCTTGGCAAATACTCTAGTACTAAACTTGTTTACACTTCTTTGTCTCTCTTTGTGTAATTTACTACGAATGTGATTGTTTTTAATGTCTGTGTTTTTGTAAAATTACTCTTCTATATTTGTAAAATTTTGTATTTTAGTAATTTAACAATAAATAGAGGTAAAGTGATGATGATATGTTGGAAAATGGTGGTAATTTTTGATAGTGGGAATGATTCATGTAGATAGCCACAATAGTTAGTTATAAGTGTTCAATCTTTAATTTAAAAAGAAAAAAAAAACACATTTATCGATAAAATGATTAAAATATTGAGTTTTGTAAGTATAGAACACTATTTAAAAAATAAAAAACTTAGAGAACAAAAAAATTACCCCCTACCTCTTGAAATAACTTTCACACATAGATGGACAAACAAATGTAATGACATTTTATGTAAAATTAAGATTTTTTTTAATTGAGAATATTATGAAGGTGGAGTTTATAAGTGAATTTTATTTTAAGAATGTGAAAGTTTTTTACGTCTCCAAAAAGAAAATGTAAAAGTTATTGCGGAGAAAATATAATATAGTCCTAAGTCGTGCCCGTTTATAGAATTTTATATTTTCTTTTATAAATTTCATTTTATATATGAGAGATTTTGTGCATTTTGGGTAGTTTTTATTTGGGGCATGCTTGAAAAAGGAGATAAGATAAGAAAGTCAAAATTATAAAGAGAATTTTTAGTATGAAAAAAGTGAGACATATATTTACGAGTGATTGATAAGATACATTGAAAAATTTACAAATTTCAATAATCTATCATCATTCCCATTTTTTCACCAATTTATCGAAAAATCTTAAAAGATGTCGAATTCAAACTATGTTATTTTGTTATTATATGTTCTATAAATGACCAATCAAAATTAGATGCTCTCCTGTAATGATATCTTAAGTCATACCTAATTAATTCCTAATTCTTTAATATCTAATACTATATTGATTATTTTTGCATAATTGAAAAATATAAATTTATATAAAATAATTTATAAATAAAATATAACATTAATTTAATTTAAACATAACATTAACTTTAAGGTTGTGTTTGGATGGAGGGATTTGATTTGGGAAGGTATTTAAAATAGAAAGTTTTGAAAATAGATGGATTTCAAATGACATGGTTTTAGGGAGGATTTAAAATCCTTTCAATTTTAACTAAAAAAAAAATATGCTAAGGATTTTAAATCCATTAATTTCATTTGTTTTTTTAATCCAAACAACTGGAGTGGATTTGAATGGAGGATTTGAAATCCATTGATCAAATCCCTCCATTCAAACGGAGCCTAATTGAAACAAGAACATACAGATATTGAATTTCACGAGTTATTCACACCCCCACCCAAAAAGATTCAAGAGGTGGGGTGAACTTCCCCAAACTTTGATTTTGTTTTTTTAAAAAAAAAGATTAAGGTGATTCCACATATGCAATGATTATTTTTTACGAGATTATGTTGTTGCTCGACGTATGTTGTTGGCAAGCTTTTCAAATGTTATGATTGTTTATACGAGGGTGGCCAATGTGAAGTCCCGTCATTTTAGTAGTTCTCGGGTTTGGATAAATCTATCAAACATTGTGGTTGAACTATCTACTTTTCAATATTTATACAATAATGAAAGGTAAGTCTTTCAAAAAAAAAAAAAAAAAACTCTACTCCCCATATCCCTACGATGCTAAACACTTTGTATTCTAAAAATGAATTTCCCTTATACCTTTTTTAAGGTATTTATATATTTACACAAAAAAATATAATTACTTTTAAAGTTCATACGTACCATCAATTCAATCAATTTATATATTTTATATATAAAAAGTTTAAAATTATATCTCAAGACTTTTAAATTAATTTATTTACTTTATATATAAATATTTTCAAAATTACACTCCAACTATCAATTTAGGAAATGAAAATAGAAAATTATACTCTCTCCGTTTTATAAATGTTGTTGCATTTTTCATTTTGTATAGAATTAAAAAACATATTTTTAACATATTTATTTTCAATAATTTTTCTTTTATTTTCTCATGTTCCATTTTCGAAAAAAAAATGTCATTAATATATTTTTTTAAAAAATAAATATTGTAAAGATTAATAGGGATAATTTAGATAGATTATAGGTAAAAATAGGAAAAGAGATAAAATTTTTAAAATAAAATTTTAGAACAAATGCGACTAATATTAAGAAATTAATTAAGAAACAAAAAAAATGTGTAGTTAAAGTGGGAGACATGATGAAGTAAAAAAAAACTTCTATGTGACGATAAAGGAAAGAAAAAGAAAAAGAAAAAGAAACGAATTTTTTAACTGCTGTCATCTTCTCCCCCGCACTAACCCCCACCCCCAAATTAACCCCTACATTACGCTCCCTCTCTCTCTCTCTCTCTCTCTCTCTCTCCATTTTCTACAACTTTCTTCTCAAAACCCATCCTCTACCTTTACGTACGAGCCTGTATCAATCTACAGATTCTGTAGGTAGCTACGCAAGTTTCGCACAGCTCCTACTCAGGCAATGAGTTTGTAGGTACCTTGGCGTGCTCACAGTTTGGCGGCGGTTTCCGGAGTGATTTGATCGGATTTTTTTTACCGATGCAATCCATTTTTGCTTTTTCCACTTCCGGCGACTTGATGTGATGACTATGTTCTCCAGTCGATGGCTATTTCCAAGCTTCGTTTCACTCGTGCTCCTCATCTGGTAGGATTGTTGGGAATACTATTGCTGTTAATCTGTACTAACCCTAGTTCGATTTTTGCATTAGCGGAGTCGGATTTTGACTTGGATTTCGACTCGGATATTCTGTTATACCACCAGGACTACTCGCCGCCAGCGCCGCCACCACCGCCGCCGCATCCGCCGTCGCTTTCATGCGAGTCTGATCTCGGCGGCATTGGTTCGTTAGATACTACTTGCCAAATACTATCCAACTTGAACTTATCTAAGGATGTGTATGTAGAAGGCAAGGGTAATTTTGTAATTGCAGCAAATGTTACTGTAAATTGCTCATCGTTTTCTGGGTGTGAGCTTGCTATAAATGTAACGGGGAACTTTAGTTTGGGCGAGAATTCGTCAATAATTTGTGGCACTTTTCAGTTAGCGGCAGATAACGCGATATTTGGCAATGGTTCTACTGTTAATACTACAGGATTGGCCGGTGACCCGCCGGCCCAGACTAGTGGGACCCCTCAAGGAGTAGATGGAGCGGGTGGGGGGCACGGAGGCAGGGGTGCAGCGTGTTTGAAGGATAAGAGTAAGCTCCCTGAAGATGTGTGGGGAGGGGATGCATATGCATGGTCAACTTTGGGGAAGCCATGGAGTTATGGGAGTAAAGGGGGGACAACAAGTAATGAGGTCGATTATGGGGGTGGTGGAGGGGGGAGGGTACAGTTGTTGGTATCAAAGCTATTGGAGGTGAATGCCAGTGTTCTGGCCGATGGAGGAGATGGAGGTACAAGAGGAGGAGGAGGGTCTGGAGGCAGCATATTCATTAAGGCTTATAAGATGTAAATTTCTTTGCTATTCTCTAGTTATGTTTTCATTCTGCTTTTCTTACCAACTGATCTTGGTTGTAGTGTGGAGTGAAGAACCCCATGTTACTAATCTAGATTACAGATTATGGTTTTTGAATGATCATTTCGTGATAATTGTCAGTAACTTTTTCAAGTGTGAAATCTATACACCTATTTGTTCTCGAGTATTGTGGACTACAACACATTATTGTTATTATTGATTTAATATTAGGTTCATCAAAATCACAATTAGCAGCTTCATCCTGCCTTAGTGTAGGGGGTTTGTCTAGTAAATTGAAACCTTACGTGATTTCATGCAGCTTCTTTAGTTCCTGAGACCTTGGTCACTGATAGTGTGTAACATTTATTATTTGAGCTTAACCTGATTGTCATCTTTATGAGATTTCATACCTCGAGGATTGCTTGTTGTGTGGTTCCTCTTAAATCTGTCCAAACATGTATTTCTCCAGGAATCTGCTAGCCCAAGTTAGATTCTATCATAGTTCAAGTCTGTATGTCTGAAAAATGATTGCCATTGCAAGCTATTTCACATTTTCCGTTTTGTGGATCAGTGGATTCTTTGATAGCTAGGAAACTAATATATGAAGTGAAAACTAGTAACGTTTCCTCCAGGATGTTATTGTCAGTGTAAAGTCTATTATCCTCTTTCCCTGTTCTTTTACCACAGAGAGCTGTTAAAGTACGACTTGATGGAGTTAAATACGTGATGAGTATCAGCATGATCTAGTTACATTTACTTCCTTGAAAATGTTGCAAACATAGCTTCTTTCTTTTGGTTTTGATTCTGTATCCATTTTCTGAGATCTAAATGTGTTGGCTTATGTATATCTGCAGTTAAGTTCAACCTTATTTGACTATTAACTTGTCCACTATCGTATTCATTTTTTTTTTCCCAAACTTGTAATTATCATTATTTAATTGCATTCTGATTTCTCCCATGTCTGTGTGAAGTTAGATGAAAATCACTAGAATTAGCATCTTAATTGTGATGGCATTATATATTTTCAACATTTCTAGTTGATGAATAAGCATGCCATTTTTGTTGTACAGTGTTTTTTCATTTTCAGCCTTTAGGTGATCCTGTATCCTTGTCTACTTTTGTTATCTTTGGATAATTGTCTGTCCTGTCTGAGGCTAATGGAAAGTGTTGCAGCACAGTCAATTTGTTTTAACCATTTTATTTCTTGTGAAGTGCAGGACTGGAATTGGCAGTATAAGTGCTTGTGGAGGTAGTGGTTATGCTGGAGGTGGTGGTGGTAGAGTTTCAGTTGATATATTTAGCAGGCATGATGACCCAATCATTTCTGCACATGGTACGACTCATGACACATTTATCATTCAATTCTGCTGAGGAATGAGCCAGTGGAATTTCACATCATGTCTTATGTTGCAGGTGGAAGCAGTCTCGGGTGCCCTGAAAATGCAGGTGCTGCGGGTACATTTTATGATTTAATTCCTCGCAGTCTTACTGTGAGCAATCATCACAAATCTACGTATACGGACACACTCCTTATGGACTTCCCTCAACCATTTTTAACAAATGTCTATATCCGGAACCAGGCAAAGGCTGCTGTGCCTTTGCTTTGGAGCCGAGTCCAGGTCAGAAATGTTCGGACCATTGAGTCATATCTACTGAGTTAGCATTTCTTTACTGCACTGTATATTTGACTAGATAAGTATAAACCTATTGCATATGATATGATGTTTCTAGAGCCAGTTGAAAATGTTACCTGTAATTAAAAGCTTTATATTTCCTTATCATTTTTATAGGCACAAATATTGCATGAATAAACCAAATTCTGCTTTCTTCACGCATATAGGTTCAAGGACAAATCAGCCTTTTGTCTAGAGGAGTGTTGAGTTTTGGGCTTGCACATTATTCGATGTCTGAGTTCGAATTATTGGCAGAAGAGCTATTAATGAGCGACTCTGTGATTAGAGTAAGTAACAGTTTCTCTTGATGTATGGTAAATTATTTTAAGTTAACAAACTGAGCTCTTTTTCTTTTTTAATTTTGGCTTTTTCTGTGGACAGTTGGACATTCACTAGATAAAATGTTAGAATAGACTGAATTACATGTTGCTATTGCAGTGGAGGGAAGTCAAGCTTATGCCAGCACTTCCTCTGCTGTAATGCATTTATCATGTTAGGTATTATTCCTGCTATGATTTTCTCATTCACATTCTTCTCTAGGTTTTTGGGGCTCTTCGCATGTCAGTTAAAATGTTTTTGATGTGGAATTCGAAGATGTTAATAGATGGTGGTGGAGATGAAAACGTTGAGACATCGTCCCTTGAGGCTAGTAATCTCATAGTCCTCAGGGTGAGCACCCTATCCATAAGACCCTTTCCTATGTCATTGTACTTTTGGCATCATCTATATGTGACTTGGTTATCTATTTTCCTTCAACAGGAATCATCCATTATTCATTCAAATGCAAATCTGGGAGTTCATGGGCAAGGTTTATTAAATTTGACTGGACCAGGAGATTGCATAGAAGCTCAACGCCTAGTGTTGTCGCTGTTTTATAGCGTCAATGTAAGAATCAATCTAATCATTTTCATCATTTTGTATTTTATTTATGGTGTGAACATTAAAGCTCAAATTCTAGATGGTTTCAGTTGTCTTGTTTCTCCATAAATAGCTGACAGGCATACAATCTCTTGATTCGGGTTTTGGATATGAAACTGTCAGACACTTCTCTTGACGCTTCTCTGTGATTTCTATACTTCACCTTTTAGACTTTACCAACACAATATTGTAGTTATCTGCACCCAAATGGCAATTTGGTCTCACTACACCTTTCACCTAGCTGATTTATGATCAGCAACATCCAAGATGCTTTTATCTTGATTGAAGCTAAAACTTGTCTTCTTTTATGATACTTGAGACCATGACATCACATAGTTCTTGGGACTATCCTCCGACTTATTTTATTACAATTGAGATGAAAAATGAAAATTTTAACTTCTTTTTGTTGTGCTTGTGAGGGATCATTGTGTTTCACCTGTAATTTTGACCCTGTGTTAGTGGTGTGGTATTGGATATATATGACCCAATCATTTCTCTCTTTGTTGTGGATGGCCAACTTTTGCTGCTGTACAGACTGTTCTGAGTCTTTGTTACTGTTTCCATGTGTTTGGAAGCCTTAGTTTCAATGTGTTTTTGCAGTTTCGTTTTGTATTTTACTCTTTTGAATCCTCTGTTCGTCCATGGTAGTTTTCATGCCTTTTTCTTATACCGGCCTACTTCATAAGTTCAATTAATAAGCTGATTGCTTCATTTGATTATATTAATGGACTTTGAAACTTAGAACCTTCAAACCTTTTGCTGGTTTGGTTGATATAAAAGAAGTGTAAGTTGCTTTGAGGTGTATTTCTGTCTTTTCTTCTTTTAACTTGGCAAGACTTAACTTGTTTGCTCATATGTCGGATCTTTGATGTTAGCCCCTGACTTCATCTGTAGTATATGTTTTTTGGTATAATATATATGGCACGGTTGTAGGTTGCATATGCGGCATAGATTATATTCAATTAATTGGGTTTGCCTTCTTTTTTTGGCTCATGATGTAATGAAGATTGGACCTGGATCAGCTCTGCGTGGTCCTCTGAAAAATTCCTCAGATGAGACTGTGTAAGTTTAAGTTCCTGTTTAAGTAGACCTGGAGACTCAAACACTCTTTTTTGGCTGAAAATTAATTTTCATTTCTCTTTAGGATGCCAAAACTTTATTGCGATTCACAAGACTGCCCTGCTGAGCTGCTCCACCCACCTGAAGATTGTAATGTGAACTCTTCCCTCTCCTTTACGCTGCAGGTGCATATTTTCTGTTAAGGAATCTTTAGATTTTGTATTTATCCCATTTATATTAGTTTGAGATCTACTGCTATGTCTGTCACCATTCTTTTATGCAGTTATCTTTGCCGGAGGCTTTCTTTTGAATGCTTTTTTGTTATGCAGATCTGTCGTGTAGAGGATATCCTTGTTGAGGGTTTTGTTGAAGGCTCTGTTGTTCATTTCCATAGAGCGAGAACCATCAGTGTCCAGTCTTCTGGAATTATAAGCACATCAGGAATGGGTAAGACTCCAGCGGTATTGTACACACACACACCCCTCCCGGGAATTTGTTATTCACTGCTCGAAATTATTGGTCTCTGGAATGAATTTGGAATTGTTTCTGTTGCTTTTCTACAGTATTCTTATAACAGAATTTGGTGTTATGAGCCATATTTTCCTTACATTTAACCATCTATTTATGCAGGGTGCCACGGGGGTGTTGGTCAAGGAAAAGTCTTGATTAACGGTCTTGGCAGTGGGGGTGGACATGGTGGTAGGGGTGGAATGGGTTGTTATAATGGCAGCTGCATTGAAGGTGGCGTATCATATGGGGATGCTAATTTGCCTTGTGAACTTGGTAGTGGAAGTGGAAATGATACCTTGGCAATGTCAACTGCTGGTGGCGGTGTTTTGGGTGAGATAAAAGTTTTTCAGCTGAATTTTTTGTAGCAGTAGTATCCTTACAGCCACTTTTTTGATGATGCCATAGAAATTGAGTTAATCAATGGCATCTCTTATCTGTGTATCCTGTTAATGTTTAAAGAGTGCATATCACTTGAAGTCTTTGCTTTGGTTTACATGCTTGAGGTACCTTCATTTATTCTTTGTAAAGTTGAGTTCACGTCTACATGATATATTTAACATATTAACCAAAATTGTGCTTCAATGGCTCTCTTCTTGATAAGTTGCTTTGATCAATTGCTATGGTGGGGCCACTTTGTTATATACTTATATTGCAATCTGAACTCAACAAGAAACAAGAACACTATTTCAGTTCTTGGTGTTCTGTCAAATGCACTTGTATTTGCAAACTAGTAACATATATCTCGAAGTAGCTCCATGGACACGGTTATGATTGTACTTTCATGTATCTTGAATGCCTGATTATTTTAATTATTTACGAATAAATATTTGCCTCTGATTTCAATTTCCCTTTCCTTGCAGTGATAGGTTCATTAGAGCATCCTTTGTTAAGTTTATCTATTGAAGGTTCTGTTACAGCAGATGGAGACAGCTTTAATGGGTACTTCCTAGGGAAGAATGACTCCACTGATAACATGAATATTGGTCCTGGGGGTGGATCTGGTGGTACGATACTGCTATTTTTACGCAATTTGGATCTTGGTGAATCAGGCAATTTATCGAGCGTCGGAGGTCATGGTAGCCTAAGCGGTGGTGGAGGAGGAGGTGGTGGAAGGATTCATTTTCATTGGTCGGATATTCCCACTGGAGATGTGTATTGGCCAGTAGCGACACTGAATGGAACAATTCATACAGGGTTAGTGAAACTTCTCTTTGCCGGTGGCAGCACTGGCAGGTGCTCTTGCATGATGCTATTTTGTGTGGAATTTCTTTAGATCTTGTTCCATGTAATTCTCTAATTCACTATCAATAAGCTTTCTGTATATTTTCTCATTCTGTACTCCGAAATGATCTTATGGTTCCTCATATTTTGTGGTCTCGATTAGTTCATTTCTGTTAATTGTTGGTGAAAAATCGGAATGGTATTAAAGAAGAAGTGAGACGTCAAATTGACCTTTGTGCTGTTGTGATGATGAATAGGAAACTTTGGAGATTGTCTTGAGAATGTCAAATTGATGAATTTACTAATCTAATGTTGGAATGTTCCTCAACTGAGCAGACCTTAAGATGAAGATTCCTTGGCAATGAGGCTGCCAGAATACTCAGATTGTTACAAATAAATGAGTAATCAATAGAAGTGATTTTTAGGACAAAGTGGGATAGCTCAAGTGGTTAGAGCACCACTACCTAGGAGGTCCTGGGTTCGAGTCATGGGGAGGGGAAAAGGGATGGGTATTTAACTTGTAATCAAAAAAAAAAAAATAGAAGTGATTTTTAGAGGATGTGTAGATAAAATAAGTTATTGGATATGAAAAAGTGCATGATTTTTGTTAATGTGGCATGTCTTTTGTGTAGAGATGGTGAATGGATGTGTTTTTTTTTTAAAATAAATGTTGGAGGCTATAGAAGTTTCATTAGTAGCGTTATGCGTCAATTTTATTCCAAAAAATGGGCAACACACGTCTCTTTTGATTTCTTACAGTATTTTGAGAAAGTTAATGTGACCACTATTATTAGTCAAAATTCTCCATTTCTCATGGGCGGAGAATATAATGAGATTTAAGCTATGTCAAATCATGAATAGTGAAGTATATATATTAAGTCTCATATAATTTCTAGATAACCATTCATTTGAATACATGCATGAATCTTTACTGTGCTCTTACTCTTACATGCATAACTCTCAAAATCTGTGGTCCACATCTGTTGTCTTTGATGGTTTTAATATTTCCAGTAATATTTGCCTCTTTTCCATAGGGGTGGATTAGGTGGCAATGAAGGTCACATGGGTGAAAATGGAACAGTCAGTGGAAAATCTTGCCCAAAGGGGCTTTATGGAATATTTTGTGAGGTAGTTCATGATTTAATGTCCTTTTGAAGTATAACTTCATCTTCTTCAATTTGTTGTTGCAGTTGGTTTGAAAATTCATTATTTTGAATGACAAGAGGGTATTTGACGAAGTTATGTTGCATGCTGAATAAATAAATGAATTATTCACTTATTTTAGAAATATCCTGTCCAAAATTAGAGCTGTATTTGGTGCAACTTTTAAATGGGTCCTGATAAAGTGAAACTTGAGTATATCTTTATAATGTCATCCTTAAAGCGGCGTGTGGGCAACTAATTTGAATAGGAGGGGTTTAAAATTAAAAAAAACCTTATGAGGAAATAGTGCCTTATGTTGACTGTTAAGAGTCCTAATAAATCTGGGACAACTGGAGCTCTTTTTAATAAATGTTTTCTGTTGTACCGACTTCTTTTACAAAACTAATCAAGTATCAATTAATAACTTATCCAGTCATACTATAGCCAAGTGTAATGGTATACTGAGCTACAATATAATTTGAGTTTGAGAAATACTAACTGCCTTTTAAATGTCATGCTGATTTACTTCGGTTTTTTTTCCTGTTTCCTATAGTGAAGATAGTAGTTGCTATTGTGCTTTTTTATTTTCCCATCAGAAACTACAGTGCACTTGGTGATGGCTGTTCTCCTATATATCAGAAATCTGATCTTGACTTAATTTTTGTAGGAATGTCCAGTTGGCACGTATAAAAATGTCACAGGATCTGATAGACCCCTTTGTGCTTCATGCCCCGGTGATGAGCTTCCCAGTCGCGCCCTTTATGTTCATGTCCGAGGTATCTCAAATCAAGGGGATCGTGTGGTCTTTTATGAACATTTCCTTTATTAGTATTGATGGCTGATGATATCTTTCACATTTTTTATTTATCCCCTTTTGATATTTACTTTCAAACTTCATACCATATTCTTGACTATGCTAGTTTTACAACCTCAATTTAATAGGGAAAGAGGATTTTCTTTTTTTTGATTGCCTCAAATTCATGACTTCCAGTTATGTTGCTTATTTTCATTTTATACGTGTTATAGCTGGATATTTTAAGTATAATTTGCGGTTGCTCCTGTAGGTGGTATTACTGAAGCACCTTGTCCTTACAAATGCATTTCCGATAGATATCACATGCCACACTGTTATACTGCTCTTGAAGAGTTGATATATACATTTGGAGGACCCTGGTTGTTTGGCCTCCTACTTTTGGGTCTTCTTATTTTGCTTGCTCTGGTTCTAAGTGTTGCACGAATGAAGTTCATTGGGGTTGATGAGTTACCTGGCCCTGGTCCTACACAACACGGTTCCCAAATAGATCATTCATTCCCTTTCCTCGAGTCTCTGAATGAGGTATCCAGTTTTTTCATGATTCCTGAATATTGGAGAATAATGCTGCAATTCTTATTTCTTCCCAATTCCAGCCACCATTTTCGATATCATTAAAGAAAATCTACATAATATCTGCCAATCAGGTTTTGGAAACTAATCGAGTGGAGGAGTCTCAGAGTCACGTGCACAGGATGTACTTTATGGGTCCAAGCACGTTTAGTGATCCTTGGCATCTTCCTCATACACCTCCTGAACAAGTAAAAGAAATAGTGTAAGTCCTTTCTCATTTAAATGTTTTTCATCTCATATGGCATATGCAACTATCGTTTTCTAAAACATGTTATCTGAAAAGTTGCATTCCCTATATTAATCCTTCACATTTGTCCCCAGAGACAAATATGCTTTACTCTACTTTTCTTTCCGGTAGGTAGGGTTCACTAATAAACATAAATGTTGTTTTTGAAATGGCAGATATGAGGGTGCATTCAATAATTTTGTGGATGAGATCAATGCTCTTGCTGCATATCAGTGGTGGGAAGGTGCAGTTCATAGTATTCTTTGCATTTTTGCCTATCCTTTTGCGTGGTCATGGCAACAATGGCGACGGAGAATGAAGTTGCAGAAAATACGAGAATTTGTGCGATCTGAATATGACCACGCTTGCTTGCGTTCTTGTCGTTCACGTGCTTTATATGAAGGGCTGAAGGTAGAATACACATGCCTTCTTCATGTTCTATATGGTTATATTATTTGTGGCATAAATTTCTTGCAATTTTGTTTATTAAGTATCAGGTATTCTCAAGGATTTGATGATCATTTTGCCATGCATGATTTTTTTAATGCTACACTAGCCCTTGTATTATGCTTAATAGCTGATTGTAATTTAAGATGTAAGTGAATAATTGAGCAGGCTTTCTGTCGTACATTCTTTCTAACTTGCATTCACAGATTATTTCATTACATAGAGCATGCCTTAGGTTTGAATGAATATGCACGCAATTGCTCTTTGTTTTTGTGGGTGGAGCTCTCTTTTTCTTGTTGTTTCTTGATGGATTGGACACTGTATGCTGACCGTGATGTAACAGATGCCATTGTGCTACTTATCATTCTTGTTATTCTATTCACTGGCATTTCAGTCAGATATGTTGTCCATATCTTTTGTTTCTAACACCATCATGATCTATCGGTGTCGAGACTCATTATTGGATGTCTCTTGGAGTTGCCCATTTCTTTGAGCTGTGTACTAAGAACTTGGAATCTTAAGCTATAACTATTCTTATGTATAACTGTAGGTAGCTTCAACACCAGATCTAATGCTAGCATATATTGACTTTTTTCTCGGTGGTGATGAAAAGAGAGATGATCTTCCTCCTCGTCTCCATCAAAGATTTCCAATATCTCTATTATTTGGAGGTGATGGAAGCTACATGACTCCTTTCACCCTTCATAATGACAACATCATCACCAGTCTGATGAGTCAGGTTTGTTGTACAACCCCATAGAACTGATAACTATTATTGTTTGAAACTATAAATCTTGGAGAAAGATATGTGTTCTGTAACTTCTGTCATCCTTAGTTGATTTCTCTACTGAATCAACCTTTTCTTTCAGGCTGTGCCTCCAACCACATGGTATCGCTTTGTGGCTGGTTTGAATGCACAGTTGCGCCTGGTAAGAAGGGGTTGTCTTAGAGCCAAGTTTTGCCCGGTCCTTCAATGGATTGAAACTTTTGCGAATCCCGCATTACGGAGCTATGGCGTGCATGTGGATCTTGCTTGGGTTCGTGCTACAAATGATGGTTATTGTCATTATGGGCTGCTGGTATGTGCTGTAGAAGAAATGGACCGTTTGCCATTAGGACACCTCACAGAACCTGAAATTGAACAGCATGCACGGTATGTATCTTTGCCAAAAAATATGGTTCACCGCCGCACCGCGTAACACAGAAGTTAGCTTGCTCTTCTATTGCTACTTTTGTTGTTATGGTGTTTGCGAATTCTTTGAAACTGCATCAAGGCTTTTTGATATTTCACATCTTAATATGCTTCATTCATTTAATAGTCCAATCGCATTACTTCAAAATTTCTGGTTGCATTGTGTGGAATACATTATATAGATAAATTTCTTTACAGCTTGTTTGATACATTGTTTTTGTGAATCAGTGCTACAAGTGTATATCTGAAAGATGAGAGTTCAAATAAGAATTATTTAGGTAGAACTCAAAGAAGTGCTGATGGTAACTGGAGGAGAAAGATTTATGGCGGGGTTCTTGATACTAACAGTTTGAGGGTGGTGATCAAGGAGAAAAGGGATTTATTTTTTGTGCTCTCTTTTCTAATTCACAATACTAAGCCCGTTGGCCATCAGGTATCTCTCGCCTTCAATCCCCCACCCCCCAAAAAAAGGTTGCCGCTGTTTAGTATCCTTGTTGAAACTGCCTTTGTTTTTATGCTGCAGGATCTGGTTGGTTTGGTCATCTCTATCCTGCTTCTAGGAGATTTTAGTCTAGTGTTGCTTACTTTGCTGCAGTTGTATTCACTTTCGTTAGCAGACGTCTTTCTTGTATTATGCATTATGCCCCTGGGGATTCTGCTTCCCTTTCCCGCTGGAATCAATGCTTTGTTCAGTCATGGACCAAGGCGATCCGCAGGTCTTGCACGTGCATATGCTTTGTGGAACATCACATCCTTGATAAATATTGTGAGTATCTTCATGGTTATTTTAATACCATATTGAGTGAAAATGTGCTAAGAAGGTTTCTTAATTTGCTTACCCAGGTTGTTGCGTTCATTTGTGGTTATGTTCACTATCGTACACAATCAAGTAGACGGATTCCAAATTTTCAGCCATGGAATATGTGAGCCAAATATTAATCTATTTGAACTTCTTTTTTGGTCATGTGCCTCTTGGTTGTTCTGATAAATGTTTTGTATGAGTGCAGGGATGAAAGTGAATGGTGGATTTTTCCTTTTGCACTCCTTTTGTGTAAATGTTTCCAATCGAAGCTCGTAAATTGGCATGTTGCAAATTTAGAAATTCAGGATCGTTCGTTGTATAGTAATGACTTCGACGTGTTCTGGCATTCATAGAATTTTGTTGAGCAAATATATCATCCATTACAGAGACGCCCATCATTTTTTGTCGTGGGTTCTTTTGCAACGTGCTTATTGTTTAGGAAATAGTGGTCCACACAGGTGTAGGAAAAAAGGTTGAATGAAAAGAAAGCACTAGACTACAGAGTTGAGGCATTTGTTTTGTAGCCTTATGTGTTTATATTCATTTTGTCCTGTAAATATCAAATGGGATTTTCCCCATTGCTATACATATATTATTACTCTTATCGTAATTCATTTTTATCTAATAAAAGATTTATTTTATAAAGTTGACTATATAATATTCGGGAAAAATAGGTAAAAATACGTTTAGATTTCGAAAAAATGAAAAAAAAAAACGGAATTTAATGATAAAACAATAAAAATCCGAAAAAACAAACTCGAAAAATGATTTAGAATTCGAAGAATGTTAGAAAATTTGTATGTAGATTTCGATTTTTTTTTCAAAATTTTGGAAACTTTTTCAGAAAAAGCAACAAAACGGATTTAGTTTCCGAAAAAATAACAAACTTTCATTCAGAACTTATTTTCGTAAAAAGATAATACTTCCGGAAACTTATTTTTTGAAAAGAATATTTATGGGATTTAGTTTCCCATTTTTTCTAAAACTAAATCCCATAAATATTCAAAGGAAAATATTTTGGTGTGCTATTAAAAAGGAAAAAATAAAAAATTACTTTCTCATCTTAGTGCGGTTTTACTTATATACTTCTTCCCTCCCTTCAAAAAATTTAAAGAATATAGTATTTAAATGTATCGTGAATAGTTAAGATAGAGAGTAACAGAAATGTAAAAAGGCAGAGAAAGCTAATGAATTTTGACAAATAAGAAAATATATGTTAGAGGTGAAACAGACCAAAAAAAAGTGTAAAGCTTTCAAAGCTTTCAAAAGGACAAAGAGAGTATATTATTTTGATATAGCATGCCTATCAACTCTCACTCCTTGTTGAAGACCTTGGGAACTTTGATATAAGTATCTTCATAGTTTGGGAGAGCTGCAATTATAGCGTCCCTATAAATTCAACAATGTTATAGAGATTAAGTTAATCATCGGCTTTCGTCTATACTAGGACAGTGATTCACATAAACAAAATTACATGTTCATACCTGTTACTGAATATTTCAGGCACATCATCGCGTAAATGTTCTCCTTCAGTATCTGAAATCCCACATAGAAATTCTATTTAGACGAACTTCCATAATCTCCTGGCTCAAGGGGAAAGGAATTAACGAAAGAGTATTCATTCTTCACGTGCATTTATCATCATTGTCGCGTATAAGCAAGACAGGACCATCAACGGATGAAATATGTGATATAAAAAATGAAACACGTATATTCATATTGCACTTCAGGAACCTAATGCCCATGATGCTGCCTTAGAATGAAACATCATAGGAGTGTAAAAGACAAGAATTTGGGAGGAGCCGAGGAGGGTGGCACATACATACATACGAAAAACCGTGGATGCATACATGAAACATGTTCAAATATCAATAGATAAAATACGTGAAAACGGAACACATTCAAACACATACATGCACTTTGGTTGGGAATCTAAATGTCTTAGCTAGAATGGGACATCATAGGGGGTGAAACAGTGAAAGCCAACCATTAAGGTGGAGGATTGGAGTTTTATGGACAACACGGCCATGTTTGATAGCTTAGATTAAACCTAGATTAACTATATATCATTTTTATTGATTGTTTGATAACTTAGATTAAGGGTAGATTATGCTTTAAAATTTATAAAGTTGAGATATCATCATAATCTTAGATAATCCGTCTTTCCTATCAAACATGCCCCACAGAGTGGAAGAACTGCAAAAACGAGAGCTGAAGTTGGCAACAGAATAGACATAGAGATCATATTCTTTAAGCAATTAAATGCTACATATGCACAGTATGAAAGGCAACATATGGTACCTAAACAGGATGTAATAAGAAATCGATTTAGAAGGGAAAATTATACTCCATTTCAAATGAGATAAACACGAGACTTCAAAATATAACCTGCTCTTATGGCTGGTTCAACACTGTGCAGGTCTACAGCCTGAAGTTGCCCAAACCTGTATCATATATACATCACCGATGTGACTTACACGTTAAAACACGGGCATTACTACATACTCCCTCCTATTCAAAATATATGTCATCCTAAGCTCATGCACACATATTAAGAAAATAAATTATTTCTCATATTACCCTTAATTAATGATTGTACATCTCATAAAAAAAAATAATACATTTATGTGAATATTTAATGATCTTAAGGTTAAATTTGGAAGAAATGCAATTAATTTGCATTGAAAGGTGTAAAACGACATATAATTTGAAAAGAAAACGAAAAGTCAAAACGACTCATATTAAAAATAGGAGGGAGTATTCGTAAGGGTTTTCAAAAGTAGAAAACCTAAACAATTGGTTGATATGATTACGGATTATCAGTCGCAAAATCATGGTCAACATTGGTTTTTAGATTCTCAAACAAAATATACTTCAAATTACGAGCCTTCGATCCTCATTATACACACAAATATGATTATATGAATACAATTAATTTGACCAACGTAGACACACATAGATACAAGAGGATACCAATCCACAACTTGTCGGATTTTAGGTGCAAAATCTTCAACCTACAAAATAATTGACAAAACGAACAAGTCATTAAAAAACAAACCACTTACACAAAAGGAATCCAAAGTGAAATTAGTACCTCTTGAGGAGTGAGGGAAATCCGAGCTGTTTCAGCTAATCGCGGTACATCTGGTGGCTCAAGACTAGATTTCACCGCATAGAATCGTTTATTAGCTACAGACACTGACGGAAAACTGCAATGCCTTAAGCTGAAGAGCATCGACGACGGCAGCGGCGGCGCTCTGAACAGAAACTGGATAGTTTTGCTAGCCATTCTGTTATGTTGTTTGAACGCCTGCGAAATCCTTTATCCAAAATCTAAATGTTCATTTTTGGGCTCCAGTTGGGCCTACTTTTTGACAATCCAAAAGCCCAGCCCATAAAAGCGGAAGGGATATAGGGCGCGGCTAAAGGCACCCAAGGATCCTATGAGTACACCCACTGAATTTTTTTTTTTGCAGGAGTGGTATGCAAAATGACGTTTGTACCCCTCTTGCACTTTTTTTTTGCACTTTTTTTTTAAAAAAAAGGCCGGATGAGTACACCCACCCGTTCTATTTCACTACAGAATATCTCCACCGGCCAACAAAACACAAAAAAATCAACAGCATTATTCAACAAAAATACAAAAAATCAACAAAAAAAAATTCTTAAGATGTACGGAAATTTTTACCCAACAAATTCAACATGTTCGAAAAAATATTCAAAACATCTCAAATTTGTCCGAAAAAAAAAAAGAACAAGATGTTCGAAATTTTTTCAAAAACAAAAACGGAATGTTCGAATTTTTTTTCAAAACAAACACCAATTGTTCGAAAATGTTTCCAAAACAAACTCAATAGGTCCGAACTTATAAAAACCCTAATTTTCCTACAATTCATAATTTTTTCAAAAACCTACCTTGAAACGAGCGGCGGCGAGGGCAGGGGCGGTGGCGTTCGAAGCTGCGACGTGGGGAGGGGAGGGGAAGAGCGGCGCCGCTAGGGAGGGAGGGGTGGTGGGCGGACGAGGGCAGGGGCGGCGGCGGACGATTCACCCTTCTCCAGCGGCGGCGACGTGGGGAGTGAAGCGGCGCCGCTAGGGAGGGAGGGGTGGTGGGCGGACGAGGGCAGGGGCGACGGCGGCGGCGAACGATTCGCCCTTCTCCAGCGGCGGCGGCGTTCGAAGCGGCGACGTGGGGAGTGAAGCGGCGCTGTCGCCGCGTGGGGAGGGGAGGAGCGGCGGCGCCGATTGGGAGGGGGGAGGTGGTGGGCGGCCGCGCCGATTTGGGAGGGAGGGGGAGGTGGGTGCACCCTTCCTTCTGTGTGTTAAAATGTGAGAATGAGAGGATTGAGGAATATAAAGGGTCTAGATAAGAAAGGTTATTTTTGACATTTCCGTGTGGGTGTCCTCATCCGTTTTGTGGGTGTCCTCATAGTATTCTTGGGTGCCTTTAGCCGCGCCCAAAGCGGAATTTAAAGGAAAAAACTAGATTAGTAAAAAATCAATAAAAACTTCATTTTAGTTTATCACCGTTTGTCAGATAAATATATATGTTCAGACCCGAATATATCAATTAATTCAGATTAATATACTTATTTTTACGTGTTGAGTAAAAAAAAATATTTTAAGTCTGATTAAATATTTATCTTGAGTTTAATTACCTATCTATTTTCCTTATAAATTTTTCATAAACAACTAAATTCCATATGCCCTTTCTCTGTATTCTAATGACCAACAGGAGTTTAACTATAGGTTCATGATATTAATATGTAAATATTCATTTCTAATGATGGTAAAGTGCAAGTGCCCTAAGCAGCTATACTTAAATGTACAATTTAACAACATTTATGTGAACATGGTGAAATTTGAAAGCAAGCAATATTGGTAAGAATGGCCAGCTTCCAAGGCACCATGTTGTCCATGAATGAAGTCTACTTTTACCAAAATAAAAAAAATGAAAAAACAGAATGATTTCTAAAGAGCACTTGATAAGTATAACTGGATTAAATTTGGGTGGGTTTATCTGCTGGTGCATCATTTTGCAATTCCAAGTTGCAGGTTTCAACAGCAGGATTGTTGCGGTCAATATTTTGTTTGTCGTTGGATGATGCAGCAGCAGCAGCGTTGGCGTTATCTGGTTGTCCTGAACTGCATCTGCCTGGTGTTTCAGACAAAGAATCTCTAGTCGAATTGAGTGTGCTGTCTTTTGGGGGGGACGTGGAAGGTGATTTCTGTGTGCCTGGCAAATTCGGGGTAGCAAGTTTATGGTTTTCAGGCAATGCTGAGTGAACTTCACCGCTCCCCTCTTTACAAGTTCCACCTGCAGTCGAGATTTTTCAGATCATGACGGGGATTGATTTTTTATGCTCAATGTTGGGTCTCAGTAGCTTTTTCGTAAATCGTAATAAATAAGTTAGGTCTCTGTACTTGGAATTTGTTTAAATTTGTTTCCAGGTGGCCACAAGGACCAAATTTATTGCAAATTTAAAGTACAGAGACCTATTATTACAAACAAAATTGTTTACTTTACAGGAACCTAATTTGGAAATACAAATATACTTGATTTTAAGAAGCACAAGATTGAGTGGGACCTGCTTGGGAAGCATTGGCAGTTGGTGTGTGGACAATTGGAGTGGATGAAGCTCCTGTTCCTTTTTTGATCCTTGACTGCATGCAAAACCAGAATCAAAATCGTGAAAGAGATTACGAGTGAAGTTTCACCCATTAAAAATAGGGTTATGGAAGACTGTAACTTACCTTTGCAATGTCCTCACAGTACTTGATAACATGCGACACATGTATGCAATGGCCGTGCAAAAGGGAGTACGCCCATAAAAGAAGCTTGCGTGAAGTATTCATGTCGAGTAAGTCGACTCCATCAATGCCAGGCTGGATATAAGTTTCTGTAGCCAGTTGAGCTGGCACCATATGCAGGTTTATACCAGATGGAAGCAATGCACAGGAGGTATCCTTGTAGAAATTGTACGAAGATCTAAGCAGTGTGGCTGCACTTTCCAAATCTTCGTCGGGAACTCTCTTGATTACAACACCCGTGATCTTAGACAATGAAGGGTTCCATTTAGTTTCGAGAGTCTTGAGATGATTCGGATCCTCAAAGGCTGAACTCCATACTTCATCTGATTGCAGATCAACACACAGCAGCTGTTCACTATCCAGTCCACCAGATGAGTTCATACCATGAATCTGGATCAAGGGTCTCGAATGCAATGGTGTAATCAAAGCCATACTGATCACAAGAGATCTACACCAGGCAGCAGAAACATGCCTATACACTTTTGCAATGTTACTATTGGACAGTTTTGGATTCTTCAACCGTTTCCTGATCTTCTCATTTATTCCTTCAAGTGTTTCTACCTTGACATTTATCTCCAGCAGCTGCACATATTGATACACATATCTGCAACATAACAAAATGGCATGCTCATACGAGTAATTTGCTTTATGGGTTGAAGGAAACAGATTGCCACTGAAGATCGGGGTCTTGAATTGCTAACACATATACATATACTCCCCCCTGTTCAAATTAAATGGCGTTTTGGCTATTCAAACTATTTGCAATTTAAATGTCATTTTGCACTTTTCTATGTTAATTAATTACGTTTCTTCCCAAATTACCCTTAAACTCATTAAAAACAACTTAGATAGTAATAGTATCAATATCAATTAATTAAGGGTATAATAGGAAGTCAATAATTTCTTAATATGTGTGCATTAATCTAAGGTTACAATACATACATTTTGAATAGGAGGCAGTATATATAGAGAGATTATCAACAAACCCAGTATGGATTTCTGGTTGTAAGTATCCCGAAACAAATTTTTCTGCATACTTACCCGTATAGACTGGTTTCTGTCAGTTCCGGGCTCTTAAGCTCAGCCAGACTGCAAATATCTGACCACAGGTTGACTTGCTCCAAGAACAAATTGAAAATTTTCTCTAGCATATGCTCAACATGGTCAGTAGCAGTATGCAATCCAGTACCAGCTTGAGATATGGACATAATCAGGGCCCTAATGTACCTCCCAATAGCCACTGGCACAAGATCTTCAAGGCACAAGGAGAACTGCATTGATAACTCAATTATAAATCACATTCCTAGATAAAATATGAATTCGATAATAGCTTTTCTTTCCTATTTATGTTGAGATTGAAAAGCTGGCTGCTGAAAGAGATATTAGTTTAGGACAGAAATATCAATCTGGATTTCCAGACTACAAAATAATTAATAGGAACATCTCAAATTATGAAGTTCCATGGATTTCCACGGATTATTGTTCTTCAGAGGAAAGAGCAAGAAAGGGACTAGTCATAAATGTGCAGCACATGTTTATATACTGTAACGAGAAGTCTACTGTCAAGAGAAGAGGTATATCTTTATAAAATCACAAGATAGCTTCTCTGTTTCAGGATGGATGACAATCATTATGGCTGTCTAATCTCACATCCATGCAGGCATGGATTGGCTGTGAGGCATCTTAACAATCATAAAATGTAAGCGATTTAATGCTGAATAGCAGTTCTATAACAAGAAATATACTTTTTGCTGTCAGAATGCACTCGTGCCATAAAAAAGAGTCAAAAGACCTCCGCAGGCTGAAAAGAAATTTGATTAAGCTGTTGGTTTTAATGTAACAATACCCTTTTATCTGCTCGAAGAGAGATGTAAGCTCGTTCAAGGGTAGAGATATCTCCAGTCTCCTCCAACAATTTCAGATAGAACAAGATGTACTTCCTGATACAAGTTATGAATTTACGGGAACTTTCTGCTAAGTTAACTTCGAGACATCGCTTGTTCCCAGATGGACCTGGAGTTTTGCGTCTGGATATAACAAGGAAAGAAAGGATTAACTTATTGTGATGTATCATTCAACATCAGGAAATACAAAATTCAAAATCAGTACAACGAAATGGAATCCTTGGTTATTTTGGAATAAGGAACTCAAAAGGAGCTTTGTGTAACACTATGCAAATGTTTGCTGCAATTAAATATTTCCTACTAATGTTTTCACCTAAGAAATCACCCAGCTGTATTTAGGATAAATTCTTTAAGGCGCTGATATAGGATCCTATATGCTTAATACTTTCTAGAGAACCAATAAAATTTGGGGGGCGTTAACTTCAATATTTTTACAATAAACAGGAGATAAACTAGGGTCCAATACCTTCCCTTCTTCACCATGCTGTCAATTTCCCACATATTTACTGTAAATGACGAACGAGAAGACTTAAAGCAGAAAGAGAGCTCTTCCTTTGCTTTCTCTAGATCACCGGCCCCACCTCTTCGGTGCAACCCTTGAGCCAGCATGTATCTTGCTTTGTGGAAATGCTTAAGGTCTCCTTCCACACAAGTTTCAAGCGCAGAAAGGCAATCACTATACAGCAGATTCCACACTTGTTCAAATTTCTGGACATCTACCACCTCAAAATTACTATTGGATACTCCATCCTTGCTATGCATTAATGACTCTGAACTTTCACAGCCAAAAACATCTGTAACAGTTCCCTTGACTGATTGAGAAAAGGAATGTGCAGCAGCAACCTGAAACACTCACAGCAGCGATTTAAACCAATGTCCAAGAAGTTTTTAAGTGATCAGGATAAATGTGGCTGATAATAATCAAATGCTACAATTTTTTAACAGCTCGCAAAGGTGCAAATAATTACTATATGCTTTCTTATGCTTATGTTGATCTCCAACATCTTTACTAAGAATTGCACGTGTGCCAATTTCCGAAACAGAAATAGCATACCCATTAGCAACACAAATGGTAGAACAAAAAGAAAACTAGACTTGAAAGAAGAAAAGACAATCACTGCATAATATTAAAACCTTTAAAGCTTCTTCATTTTGCTTTCCGCATTTGTAGAGTAATTTCAGCTGTGATGCATGCATCCTGTAGAATGGATCTACAGCTAATGGATTCAAATCAATAGCCTTGGCGTAGTACGCGAATGATGCATCATGAGGGCATCCAAGTTTCTCACATAGTTTTCCGACATAAAATGCATGAGACCAATCTTCCCTATCAACATATAATTTCAAATATATAAGTCCATACAACATTACCCAGAAAAATTATGAGAAATCAAATGAAAGGGGAAATCACTTGTGTTTGAAGGCTTTCTCAAAATGGCTCATAGAGTTCTGGCAGAACATCTTCCATGCTGCTTCTTTTAAGGGCGTAACAGATCTTTGATCATAAAATGGTACCACATTCTGAACGCCATCATAGTACACTAATGCCAATAACTCATGAATCTCTCCCTGAAAAAAATTGGCGAGTGGTAATGAATTATAGTTAATGCAAAATTATTTATTCAAGCACAGCTGACAAGTCAATTCAGTTTTAATTTTTTTTTGGCAGAAACATTCATGCAGAATTATCCACCTAAAGAACAGCCCAACCTAGAGAGGTAGAGTTCATCCATCAGATAAAGAAGTTAGTTTTATCCATTTCTGGGACATCAAGATTTAACCAAAAAGATAGATAACCATAAAATCTACTGTACAATTGTTTCCAAGATCATAGTTCTCTTTGATAGAACCAAAAAATATCAATAGAACCACTGAGAAAGTAATGAGACCTGTTGAATTGTGGTCTTTGCCAAAGCCAAAGTCATCAATAAGCACCGCCTGCTCCTTCTCCGACTTGCCTCAACTCTCTGAGGTAAAGTAGCATTTTTCCTCCAACCCAAAACATTGATTTGCTTACTGCCATCATTCAGCAGCAGGTCCACCTCCTGTAAACCAGAAAAGTAGGAGACAGTGAGACACTATTGAGATTAATTAAGGTTCTAACTTTTACGGTAGCCCCAGCCTCCATTTTGCCTTGTAATGAACAGATAAAAGAAGAACGACAAGATCATACTTCATCATATATATTTGCAAGCCTCTGCCAGCTTTCGAAGCGCAGAGGATTGTACAATAGATCGTATTTGAAGAGTTTTGAGTTGTGCTCTACAAATTCTTCTCCTTCTTTAGTTAGAACAAAACCAGCCCATTTATCTGTTGCACTCATTTCCTCGGACTGTCCAAGAAGGTAATACAAATTGCAATAAACTTCCAGGTATGGGTCAGAGCTGCAAAGAATACAAGCTACATATTTAACAGACTCCCACGGTGATAATCAATGTAGCAAAAAATTTACCGCAAACAAGTGACCCAATTATACCCTTTCACTGATGATGTGTTCTGCTGTTTGGTGGATTCGTTCTGTGAAAACACAATCTTCCTCATGGTATCCAGAAAGCCTTCCGACCCAGCCTCCTCTGAAAGCTTATCCTCACATAATTCTGGATTGTCTAGGAACTTATCAATTGCATTTCCAGCCAAAACATTTTCAGGCGGTTGAGGAAAATGCTTGCGTATGGCTCTTAGAACCCTCCGAAGTTTAGCCAGTCCAGTTCTCTGAAAGGGAAAAACTTACATCAGTTTCTCAAAAAATAATAATTATACAGCACAATCAGCCTGTACATTTCTAGATGACCAACATGGGGAAAACTTGGTTAAAATGTGGTGGAATTGTTAAAAACCAAGAGAGGGAACAGTAAAAACTACTTACAGATGAAGCTTTTGCATATGGAAGTATATAATGGAAAACATCGGCACACTGCTCCTTTGTCTGATAATCCCCCTGGCTTGTGTTTTTATGCTTGACCAAATCCTCGTCACAAGAGGAATCTGACCTCATATTTAACCCATATAAACAATAAAAACATTGATCTAAAGCATTGTCAATTATTAGCTCAAGTTCCTCTCTTTCATCTTCTGTTATCTCATTCCCACATTCAATTTGATTGTTTTTCATTTCTCCACTGCTGCACATGCTGTCAGGCCCATTACCTACATTACTATCACATTTTACACCTGATTTATCTTTATCTATTTGACCAGAAATGCTTTCTGCTCTAGAAATTTCAACAGTATCATTTTGTAAAGAACTGTTTTCATCCTTGTCAGTGTTGCTCACTGCAACATCAAGCATATTCGAGTGTGATTCATCTTGAGATCCTGTAAGAACACTACCGTCGGAAAGCTGTTCAGAAATTTTAGAGTGATCAAATTTTGTTTCTTGTCCCTTATTTAGAGAGTGAATGCTGGATTTAAGCTTCATGTCTAAGGCCAAAAGATGCTTAATTGCAAGTTTCAAGAAAGACCCTTCTTGTTCTTCACCATTCCCTCGCGAACAGCAAATCCCAAACTCTGCAAGCATATCATGAATTGCCACAACCAACTCAGCCTGAAAATATCGTAAATAGTTAGAATGCAAGTACCAGAGAGAAACAAAAATGGCACTAGTAAGCAATCAAACTGAAAAAAGTTCACAGTAGTTAAGAGTATTTCTTACTTGAGATTTGATCGGAGTATTAAACTTCAACTGATGTAGTTTGAAGAACGTAATAACAGCATCAACAAAATAGCACAGTTCACTTTGCTCGATTGGCTCCACAGCATCAAGGGCATATGACTTTTTAGAAAAGCATGAATTAGCAATATTGCACATGAGAGTTAGCAATAAAGACAGAATATCACCAATTGCTGCAACAGGAATATTTATCTGCAGGAAAATAGCCAAACATTGTTAGAAAAATAGAGCAAGGCAACATTGTAAAAAAAAAAAAAGTCCGAAATTATCAGTTTGGGATCTTGCTATAGCTGCCCCCTTTCCCTTTTTCTACTGCTAATGATTTAACCAAGTTTGTCATCCAGTTGGATGGATTACTTTCTATTGTTGTAAAACAACATGCAAGATTTAATTTATTAACTCAAGACACACTTACTGGAAGTATCAAGTTTTCAATATACTTACAGAATTCTCATTCTGGGTAATGATGCTCTTGATTTTTGACGCTGAATGAGAAATAGCCTTCACCTCTTCCGCAACTAAATGAATCCAATGGTTCCATAGGCTTTCTTTTGATTGATTGTCGGAAAGTGAATTTAAACCTGGAGTATTTTCAGTTGGATTTCCAGCTAAAAGTATTTGCAGTTTCCTTCTATGACAATTCAAGTAGACATCAATATCCAGTGGTTCTGCCAGCTCACATGACTTGATCAAAACATCTAAGGCAGATATCTCAACTGAATTATTTCCTTTACCTTCAGTATCCAAATCATTTAGCTCACCGAAATGGACATCCTTCGCCAATATTAAGAGAGGTGCAAGCATCTTAGTAATCTCAGCATGCATGCTTTTCTCAAGCATCTCACCCACAGAGTTTTTTAACAAGTAATCAGCCTCGATCAAATTCATTTCATGAAGGACACTATCAACCGTCAGTTTTTTAATCACTTTGCTGTGTAGCAAGCAAATAGAATCAAGAGGGTTGTTTATCTTATCCCTGTCCAAGAAAAGAGCCAATACATTGGAAAGTTCCTTTTGCGCTTTTTCTTTGTCACCTTCCAATAGAGACAAGCGCGCGCTTAACCAGTAAAAGCGTATCCAAAAGCAATGGTTGCTTTTTAACAATGATGAGTAGTCTATTGGAATTTGCTGCTCTGAAACATCTGTCATTGGGCTATCAGTTTCATCATTTGTTCCAGAGATATGGAAAGGATATCCTAGAGCTACAGATTCTATAATCTTACAAAGATGGTAGGATGCTTCTGAGAGGGAACTGCTTATTGGCGATGTTTCAAAACACTGTAACCCCTTGTCATAATATAGCTCTGAAAGAAAAAGACTACATTCAGGAGATCTTTCCTTACCCCAGTGCCTGGAGACCTTCTCCAAGTCCAAAATTTTTGCAATACCATCCTGATATAAAAGGTTTCCTCTAGCAATTTTCTCTAAAAGCAAGTGACACATATGATAAGCACCAAAATTATTGGAATTATTTTGGATAAATTCAATGACATCAGCAGATTCTAAGTTTAGTGAATCAGCAACTGCTCCAGAACCATGAGAAGAAGGATCAGAATTGTGTTGGCAATCAATAGTTCCATTTCCATCAACCAAAACAGGCATCAGAAATTTCTGCACAACTTTAGCAGGATCTTTATTGGTCAAAAAGTCTGAATCTTCTTTCCCTGGTTTACGACTCCGAAGCCTTTCAAGGCGACTGCTTCTTCTCTCTTGAGGTTGTTCTTCAGATATGGTTCCTTCCTTCTCACTTACAGAGTTGCAATTATCAAAAGGCATGCCTGGACCAGCTGGCATGTGTGTAAGTCCTTTATTTTCAAGGGAACCTGTTAAGCTTGATGCAGATTGAGGCAAGTGTATGGTTAGCCTAATATCCTTGGGTATGTACCTCCCAGGTTCAGGCTCCGAAACAGAAGTAGACAATGGAGATAAGATCTCCAGTAGTTCACCAACAAGAGCGAGCCAGGACACTTCTGGAAGTTGTATTTCAATACTGTGCTTTAACTTTTTAGTTGCTGAGACTCCATCCAAGTCCTCATCCGTCGCTTTTCTCTTTTCTGGAAATTTCAGGCGTATATGTTTTGGTTCCAGTTTATCTATACCTCTTGGAGTAAATGGAATTGGCTCAGAGTCTTCAATGGTATTTTTGACATGCAAGGCACGAGGATGTGATGGCCAATGCCTTAATATTAATTCTGCAACAGAAAGACAGGCCACCTCATCACCAATTGCAATTAAAACTTCCAGGAGTTTCTCCATGCAGTTCCCTGCATATTTAAAAATGAACATAACAGTTTGGTTTCTGCTATAACATAGTTCTACAAAAATGGAATTGCAGAGATAGCAAACAAGAAGTAACAGGATAATACAAAGAAGAAACTGAAAAAAATAGTTTTTTTAAGGTTATGAGAAGGGAACTAGAATGGGGAGTTAAAAAAAAAAGTGCTTACAGTTATTAGGGCTGCAGAGCAGTCCTTGCTCAAATGCCCAACGGGAGATACTTAAGGACCCCATGGAGCAAGCAAGTGTCCCTAATTGGTTCCAGATAACAGAATCTTTGCTATCAATGTCTACAGCTTGAAGATAGCAATGCAGAGCATTCTCATGATAGGAAGGGCCTTGTTGAAGAAAAACTGTGGCAAGGTTTTTTAATACCAAAAATCTGCAGGTACCTAAAAATATCAGCTAACGGAAATATATATAATACAACACAATCTATATTTAACAAATACTGTTTGTAAATACACCTTGCTCAAGTTTTCAATTAGACAAAGAAAAAAAATACTCGATGCCGAGTAACAGAGATTTTTACCAACTGTGCCAAGAACCAGATATTAAAGCAACCTAGTGAGATAAAGTTTATTTATGACTCAGTCATGACATTTGTGAAATTTCCGTAAAGATAAGTCCACAATTAGAGACTGTAAGGACCACATCATTCAAAATATTATACAGGGATCATTAAGGAAAAGTAGTATGACCAGATGAAAGAAATTGGATTTATCGAGCCTTTATTTGGTAGTAACTATGGGATAAACCAACAGAATAACACATTACAGTAAAAAAAAAAAAAAAATATATATATATATATATATAGAATGATTCATCAGTTTTCACAGGCTAAATGGGACAGAAAGATTCAGACAAAATTCATGTGATTCCAGACCAGAAATCATAACTAAGTGAATTCTTTTGAATATTGAGGGTGACTGTCAAAAAATATGTTGAGGGTGGGTTCTTTAGCCAAGTCAAAAGCATATAGCTGAATGAGGGAGACATAATGGCTTCTTAAAATAGAAGGACTCCTCGGATATGCTTTTTTAAATTTTGTGGGTAGGGAGATGGGGACTAGAAATTTATGCAAGTTGATTGGTATAACATATATAAAGCATGTGAAATCATAACCATGACGAGAATAGCTAACAGGAAACAAATGTGTGTGTGCATCAAAACCTGAGCTGTAAAAGGTGACCATCACTTGCACTATTTTCCACCTGAAAAGCACCAAGAGAATTGTAAACTGAGGCAATCAAAAGAAGTTACGCATGTAAAGAACTAATAAAATGACATGAAACTGAAACTCTAAGTACAAACAACCTGAGCATTTGATATCATTGGATCTTTTAATACAGACTCTAAAAGTTCCCGAGCTTTTTCATATTCCTTAGCTTGTAATCTCAAAAGCCCATCATGATATAACTGAGATAAATGATACTCCTGGAAGAGCAAAAACAAACTCATTAAGATATAGATATTTTATAAACTTCAAATCATACTTCTATGAATTTCTCATCCTAATAGGCGAGACTACTCTTTCATGCTTTACCCACAAAACTAGCTGAATAAGGGAAGCAACAATATCCTTGTTGTACCCTGAATCATTAGGGATTTGTGAGCCTTTCTCGCCAAAGTTGCACATCACACCTCCACTAACAAATGGATATCATCATTTGAACCAGGATCATTACTCATGAGCCACCAAAACAGCAAGTTTTATTTCATTAACAGAATTTCTCCAGTTTGTTAAACATTAAATAAATGAAACCTAGCTTGCAGATTAATCAATAGTACCAGCCAAAATTAACAGTATAGCAAGCTAAAAAACATGCCTGCGCTTCTTTTGTCGGAGCTAATGGCTGCCAGTCATTTCGCGAGTCTGTATCGTTAATAGCTGAAAATGAAAACTGCAAAAACAGAAATTTCAGCGACGATAAGATATATTCATTCGAACAATTAGTTGAAATTGAAGAACTTTTGTATGGAATAAAGTGCGTAATTGTGCTGAAATTGTACGCTCTTACCATTATGGGCGATCTCGGCGATGAGCAGAATCGAGATAAAACAATCAAAACATCTTTCTCTATAGTTTTTGAGATTTAGGCGGGGTTTTCTGCTGAAATTTCAGTGTTCCAAAATTACAGTTTCCAGATTTTTTTTTTGAATTTTCACCTTTTTGGAGATTATCGACGTCGAGATTTTTCAACCAGGGTCTATACTTTTTCGTTCTTGTGGATTGGCCACATTTGTTTCTATCTCTTTTTTAGTTTTTAGGGATCACAATTTCACTTTGCTCCGCCCTAGTCTGTATTGTTTGTATTGTTTGAGTCACCCCGCCCCGTGCTCCGTTTTTAATAAAATACATTATGTTTCTATATTTTTTACATTTTGTTCGAACATTCCACAATAACTTTCACACATTTTTAAAATAATTTTTTTATAAATTTTACTTTACAATATTCACAATTTTACATAAAATGTCATTTTTTACTTTTATATAAGATTTATAAAATTATTTCTAAAAAACCTACTCATTATTACATTTTTATGAAAATGAGAGATTACATAATAATTATGTTTTAGGTCAATATATACACAACACATAAAACTTGATATGAAATAATACAATATGACATCCCTAACTAAAAATTCCTATCAATATTAGTTTTATTTAATATAAAAATAAATTCATGAACACACTTCTAATATTATTTATTTATTTTTCAATTGAAGTTTTATTTATTTGGAGCCTTGACCTAACCATAAATGTTATCAAACAAACATATGTATTATGTTAGTTATGAACTTATATGCCACATTATTAACATTACAATTTACAACCTCACCCACACACACAAAAAAAAAAAAAAAAAAAAAGACAAGAATTACAATGCAAAATATGTTTAGCTTGATCAATGTAATTTCAACGTGTGTGTTAAACGAGCTGACTCTAATTCATTAAAACTAACTTTATAGAATTTAGAAGTATTCAATGTGCAATCTTAATAGATAAGTTGATCACTAATCTTAGCGGTTTGAGGACTAAATGAATCACTATGGGGTTACATATTAAACATTAACACGCCGTCTTGACAATGACTAGGAAGAATGTTCGTCCTTCCTAACATTAGAAAATTTATTAAATATTAACACGTCGTCTATTTTCGTCATAGAGCAATCTAGTTTCGTCATGTGATGAAATAATTATTTTCTAAACAAAATATATATTATTACCAAAATATTCTTATAACATTTCACCTTCTAATAATTATAAATTATATTTAAAAAATCTCTAATTAAAATTTACTACATATATATATACTAATTAAAATAAATTTTATTTAATTCCATAAAAAAAAAATTAAAAAAACTACCCCCATTTCCATCCCCTTCGCTCTCCCCTCGGCACTGGCACACTGGTTTGTCATTTTCTTCCCAGTTGCTTTCTGGTTCATCGTGCTTAATCAGGTGATTAAGTTTTCATAGTTTCATCTGTAAATATATATGTATATATAGATCGATATACATGGTTAGAATTGTTTATCTTATGTTTTTAGAGGTCATTGCTTACATGAACACCCACACACCTTCTAATTGTATTGCTGAACTTGGCTTTATTTTGAGAAATCCAGGCCAGAGAAAGATCCGAATTAAAGTTTATCAATTAATTAATTAAGTAAAGGATTATGTCAATTGTTGATTGATATTGCATTTTGGGGAGAGCCCAGAAAATAGTTTATTCTATCTCCTAGTTTGCTTTGACTGTCAGCATACTGTTTGAAAAAATGCTGCTGTGAATGTAAAGAATAAATACGTTAATTGCATTGCGCAGCTTCTCATAATATTGTTTGAATTTAATGTTAACTGTTCTTTCAGGTTTCAAATCAAGTTAAAAGAAGAAATATGATATGGTTTCGGTGGCTGTGCTTATGCACTCTGATCACTCTACTCAGAGCATCCTCATATGGTCATGGAAGTATGTAAGTGATTGGAAAATCGACCGAGTTTGTTCATGTGTCTTCATTCTGTTCCTATGAAAAACGTTGACGTCATACTTCTTTTCGGAAATTGACTGTTGTCTTGATGAAGATGCAAAGATATTTAGATTAATGGATATTGATAAGAAAACAAAAATACATGGTATGAATTAGTGAAAATCTTGTTAGTGATGATGACTTGAATAATAGGTTCTGCCTGTTTGCGTTTTCACTAGTTTTTAGGAAATTTGATAGGGTTAAAGAAAAAGATTTGTATGTTGGTGAGGAGCTGTTGAAGGAAAACCTGCCGTTACAAAATGGTGCTCGCCTCTACCACTTGCAAGGGTTGAGGCCCCAGACGTGGTATGAAGTGAAGATATCATATCCTGCTTCTGTATGTGAATCATATTATCTCTGTTGTCATATACTAACTTTTATTGACAACATTCACTAATGAGCTTTAAGGAAATAGCAGATACCTTCCAGTTTCTCTTTGCAACTAAAGAGAGGTACTTCAGACTTGGGGCTGAATCAAGGAAGAAAATTGCTCAATACCGAAAAGTTAATTTTCAAAACAGATGGACTCCTCCCATTGGGTGAACAGGTTTGATAATGCTTTTTCTTGCCTGTAAATAAGTATCATCATTCCTCTATTTTGGATGTTTACCATTCTTGAAATTGGCTCAGGGTAAAATCTCTGTTCTGGTGAACGTGGAACCTGAAGGGGTTGTTGCAATACCTGGGAAAAGGGAAAGGGAGCACGTCGTGTTTAATATAGGTACCACAAACATTTTCCCTAGTGCTTTTCATACACAGTTCTTTTTCTTCGTAGTTAACTATACACTGAATTCTCAGCGAGCATCAACATTGTTTCTTTTGCTTCAGTCAAAAAAATAAAAATTTATAAAAACTTTTCTATAATCTCATTGAACTGATTTCTCATATATTTTCAATGTCGTATGTTCATATGCTCATTTGCAATGTCCTAGTAGTATTGTAGGCCATATCATGTTTCGAAATGTTACTCAACCTCTCATCAACTGTTTTTCTCTTTAGTGCAATCCTTTAGATGCATTAGTTTTAATAGAACACATTACTTGACATTAGAGTCTAATAAACTACGGCCAAATGTGATTTTCTTGACGTTTCTTGTTCTTCATGGCAGTTTGTGATGAATTGTTGCTGGGCATTCCTCACAAGGCTTGGTATGTCGTAGTTTTGGTAGTGGTTTGTTTAGTATTGGCCTTTGTAATCCCATCCTTTCTTCCTGCATACTTACTGCCAAAAAACGAGAGACGTCCATTATCTGATTGTACAGTAACCAAGAATTCGTAGTGTCATCTTTCAGTCAAAGCAATGCTTTCACTGATTTGATTGAGTTGTATGATTTAGCTTGCCCAGAAATGCATTTCCCTTTTTTTTTGTGTGTGTTATGTTTGCTGCTGGGGTTTTTTTCCAAGTATTATTCTTTGAGATATTTATAAAACATGTATTCTTTGAGATAAATCGTAAAAGTGGGGGAACATCTCACTCTCAGATATTTATAAAACATGTAAGCTCCAACAAAGAGCTTCACAGTTTCTATTTATTTCATTGCCATAATACTCATCATGTCTAATAATCCAAGTCTCAAATTCTCCTGATTATCCTTATGAACTATATACAACAAGGATTTTAATAGCTTTCGGATTGGCAATGCCGGAGGATGAATGCACCCTCATGTTATGTTAATTTATTACAAGTTCTTCAAATAATTTACTACCTTTATCTCTACTTCAGTTGAATTAATTGTAAAAGTAACGACATTTTGGATCAATGTGTGAATAGAACCATGGACAAGTGTACATGGGATGGAAGGAGTAATTTCCTACCCTTGTGTTAAAATCTCAAATAATTTACTACAATTGTCTCCACCCTCAGAGAAGAAAAGTTCATTTCTTGAACCAACACAATTTAATGAGTATTATTTTCCTTTTCACATTTATAATATTCTAAGGGCTCGTTTGGTTTGCTAGATAGGATAGATATATTAGGATATGATAGATATATTAGGATAGGATTTAGTGGGACAATTTGAAAAATTGATTTAAAATTCATGTTTAGATTGATGGATTGAAATTTAAAGTTTATATGATAATTTATAATCAATTTGTTTGGATTGTGGGATAAAATTGAATTTTAGTTTCAAATGTCAAAAATACCCTTTGACATTAGTTTTTTTATATTATTTATATTTACCATTGAAGGACATAAAAAACAATTCATTTCCTCAATTGAAATGAGATTATTAATCTTAGCCCCCTTGCATGACAAATAATCACATGAATGAGGGACAAAAATAAAAACAAACTCGGGCCGACTTTCCAACTCGGGCCATAACCTTGCAAACCAAACAATGTACCGGGATAAAACAATCTATCCATACTAATCTAACAAACCAAACATACCCTAAGTGAAAATACAGAGACCATTTTTGTTAGTTACCATTTACCAATAACCAATCACGTGTGATCAGTGGAATACATGCAGAAAAGGATCAGCTATTAGTTGTATATCTCTAAATAAAAAAACAAGGCGAACACAAGGCATCCTAACAGATCAGTAAAGGTGAAATTTGTTCCTACATGAATCCATTAGCTCAATAGTCTAGAACAAACAAATCTTGTACGTTGGAAGACGACTATGTGGATCAGCAGTTTCGGAGCTATCTCAGGTACGTTTATTTCTTATTTTTGCTGGTGCCATTTTGACTTGTTTTCTCATCTCCACAATTTGTGGCGTCGTCCATCAGTTGAGATTGAGGTACCTCCTCGTTTTTGGCGTCCTCCATCTGTTTAGGGCTCAAGAAACTCGGTTGATTAGTTGAAGAGAGAAGCCTTGCCCACATCCTGTCCGTTATGACAACCCTGTTTTGCTCTTCAGTAATACGCTGCACAAACCAGATAGCAACACAATTTCTGTCATGTTCATGTGATACCAAATTCAAAGCATAAAACATCCCAACATTTGGTGCAATAACCCAGAGAATGTCCAAACGGGCAATTACAGAGGGGATTTTCTTCGACTATAAAAAATACTCGAGTTTCTTCACATTTTTCGACAAACTGTATTAATTTTCCCAAAGTCTAGTAGTTTTAGTCCAAGAGGAGAATAAAAATATAGATTCCTACTTCTCATGAAAGTAGGAGCATCATATAATGAAACTTACGTTGAAAGGAATGTACGTATGTCGGCCATTGACAAGCCCAGTTGTGAAGCCTGTGAAGCCTGCCATTGCTCCATGAACAGCACTTTGAGCAAGGAGTGTGCAGTACACATTGTCGGATGCATTGCTAGGAATAGCTCGGATCATGTAAGTTGGATCTACGAAAACATGGAGTTAGTTTCTAGTTTGAAACAAATGCTGATACAAAATTTTCTTGAGTGCACTAACCTATGTATTTTAGAGTGACAGGATGTTTGCTTTCCGCTGAAAATTGTTCCTGTAAAAATCGACATACTGAGAAACCAATCGACATAATATATTATCTTTCAGTAAACTCAGTTTTGGAATTAATAATCTGAGAGACTCATAAATCAGTCAATATTAATTTTGTTATTTCAGTCACAAGAATATATTGGCACCTAATTTGTATTCATGGGCACATAAGTCAATGATGCCTAATTTTGTAATTTATTTTCTACTATATATTCACATGTTTCTATGAGCTTCTTAGACAATTTATAACATGACCCACACCTTTATTTTTTGAGAAATCCATAACCCAATGTCTTGAAATCGCTTGTTCCCTGAAGCATCCCGTTCTTCTGTAGCAGAGAAAAGATCCTGACCAGCTCCTTCAGCAATAACAATGACCATGTGTCCATTATCTTTAAGGGTTTTCTCAATATATTCAAAAAGTCCACCTTGCCCTTCTAGATGAAAAGGCGACTCCGGTATCAAACAACAGTCAACATCTCGGCTAGCCAGCGTAGCATACATTGCAATAAATCCTATACAAATAGTTCAAAAGGTTAGAGGATTCTACGAGAATGCCAGCCTGGACATACTTCTACTTCTCAAATATCCAGATGTTTCAGTTATTTGAAATGGCCATCTTAATTTTTATTCATATTATTGCGTTAACGCTCCTTTGTAAATGAGGGAGGAGTTAATATTATCTTATATTCAACATAGTTGGAATATAGGCAGAAATACAACACCCAAAAACATAAAATCCTTCAGAACTACTGCTGACTTAATATAGGGTGGGTGTATATTCATCTTACCACTCTCGCGGCCCATTAATTTCACTACACCAATTCCATTCTCTGCACTCTCAGCCTCAACATGTGCAGCATTAATGGCACGTTGAGCTTCCTCGACGGCAGTATCAAAACCAAATGACTTGTCAATAACCTGATAACAGTAATGGAAAGAAAGAAATTCTTATGTAGGAAAGACTGGAGTTCATAAACTCCAATTGCAGTTTGACCAAACATCAGAAGATGGAATAGATGTTTAAGTTCACGTGGGTTATGATGCAAGAAAGTCATGGATTCACCCGAAAATTTGGAACAGATCATAGTTTTGCCAATACAGCCTACATGGTATTAAACATACATTCAAGTATATTGGAGGAAAAAAAAATACTAATATAGAAATGCAACACTCTATTTGTGAAACTTTTCTAACTTTTATTTCTTTCCTTCAAGTTAACCATATATGATCTAGATAATCCATACAAGGAACCCAATACAAATGAAAAATGGAAGGTACCGGTATGTCATTGTCAATTGTCTTAGGAATCCCAGCAACTGCAACCTTTAGCCCCCGCTTACGGACTTCCTACAACATGAACATAAGGCAATGAGGATATCTCCAGAAATTTTGAGCATGTATTATTTCAGACCAGACAAATCAAAGGATCAACATTTATGTTCGAAAAATGAAACTGGACTGAATATAAAGACCGTATAATGACCCATGCAATGAAAGGAAGAAACCTCAATTTGAGCTCTAGTCAAGAACTGAAACTCAAAACTTAAGATGCAGCTATAAGTTTATGAAGAACTGCACAACATCATTGCAAAGATTGTGTAAATATAAGCACAATGTGAGAATTGATGTTTGAGAATTATGATAGCATATTAGCATCACGTGAAAACCCATCACAAATCTTTATATATACGAGAATAAGTAGAAACCATGGATAAAAAAGAACTTTCTGCATCTGTTTCTCCAATGGAACTGAGATAATTTATTATCTAAAATTTCCAGCTAATTACCAAAAAGCCTATATCACCTACCAAGCCAATTTTAAATTGCATCTTTTAGCCATTAGGAGGTAAAACTTCATAAATAAGATTACCTCATATATAGCAGCTGCTCCTTTTTGGGTGCCATCTCCTCCAATTATGTAAACCTGAGCCAGTATAATAGCGTTCATCAGTGTCCAACTGCAGTTCATTACAGACAGAAACCATAGAGCATTCCTAAGCAGAAAGTCATACTACATATCACTGGTACAGATATTCTTGCAATACAAAGTAAAACGAACACTTGCCTGATTAATTCCACGGTCCTGAATGCTGTCAACGATTTTCATTGTATCATGACCACCTCGAGAACTTCCTAGAACGGTCCCACCACGCTTATGTATGTCATCCATAGACTTTGGTGTCAAAGTAATGGTATTTTTTGAATAAAATCCCTTATAGCCTCCCTAAGTGAAGAGCGTTTGCTTTATGAGACTATAAAACAGTAAAAAAATTGCAGTACTACCCTTAATAGAGCAAACATGAGATTGACAAGAATTACAATATTAAATATGAAACACAGACAAGGAAACATGTGTTGCATGGATTTTATAGAATTTCAACCCAGAACTGTTAAAAAGAAGCTATAACAGCAGCACTTGATAATATATCACAGTTTCAACCTATGTAGCACCTCTTTAAACATCACAACTAGCAATAATCATGCGACTTACATCAATTCCGAGGACATTTCCAACACCATACATATAATCAAGGCTATGCACAATCTCCCTGGTCACCGTGTTTAAGCCAGGACAGAGGCCTCCACATGTCACGATACAAGCATTCACTTCTTCTGAAGCAAAACATACCTGTGTAACATTTATGCATTTCAAATTTGGGATTCCCAACTCCTATGATTTGGAAAAAAAAAGAAAAGGAAAGGCATACTTTTTGACGGGGTCCAGCTCGCCGGAAATGTACCCCTCTTGGGGTGTCCTTGTGTACAACAATCTGTAAAGATGTCATCAAACTAAACATAATTGGTCCAAGAACCGTAAAAAAATTTAGTCTTTCACTACTAGGGCATAGCGCAATGCTGCAGTATAATTATGACCTTATTTCAGACTCACTTAAAAAAAAAATTGCATAGTGAACCCACCTTTTGAGGGACACTGTCATCCATATCGACAAAGTACTGCCTGAAATCATAAGAAATGTAACAGATGCTGTACTGTAAACAAATTATGAAATCTGGACATATACCACGAGACACTTACTGAGTGAGAAAAGGGATTACTTACTTAACAACTGAATAAGCAGGATTGGAGCGTAAAGGATTGGGATGTGTCTGCAAAATAAATAAAGCATCAATGTCAGTGGTCACTTCTTCAGGTTTTATACTTCTCATGTATGATGTATCTTAAGTCAAAACTCTTCAACTTCCCAACCTCTGCTCTTTTAGGAGGGAGAAGAGGATTATTTTATCAGCTTCAATCAGAAAATCAAATTGAACGTGTTTGCTCATTTTGCTTAGTTTAGCATATTTTCACAGTATTTTGTGTTCATTCTCCAGGAACTTCTAATTCTTAGCTGATCCCTGTAGACTGTGGACATCATAATGTGAGTTCTATGAAGTAAATGGCCACAAACATCCCAGGACCTATTACGAAAAACCCCATAGATTGAATGTTGTACACAAATCCTAACTCATGAACTGCTCCCCTACAAACTAAATGCATTCATATAAGAACTGATCACTGATCAGCCATTCAGTTTCTGGAAATGCATAGGGCAGTTACATCACCGAATGTTGTGCAATCAAACCAAAACGCCATTTCCTCAACTCCCCGAAATGACCAAACATATATTTCATTATTTACACAAAATCATTCTCAAACAAAAATCCACCAAAAACTCAATCACGCAAAAATGCACCACACAACAACATTTGAAATTGCGGCAGGCATCATCACTCACGCAGCATATACACAAACACAGTAAACAACATTGAAGGGCGGAAAATAACAGGAACCGATTTATGTATATATACGGAAAAAGAAAACATACAGGGAGATTAGGGATGTAATCGGAGAGATGAGGCACATCTTGGAGAACGTATCCGTACTCTCCTTCCACCACCTTCATCTGAGAATTGCTCTGCGAATCCATAGTTTCGCGAATCTACGGCTACTCGTTCTCGAATGGTGTAGAAATGGTTTATTATAACTTAATTAAATGTATAGTTGAAGTTTCTTTGGAAATTGGAGCCTTTATTAAGAAGTGGTCTGTCTGTTGTACGAATTTTGTCGCATAAAGTTTGTCGCATTTCTCATTTTGTATAAGATTAAGGAACATATTTTTTTGACAAATTTACCCTCGTTATTTTCTCCCCCTTTCTTCTCTTTTTCCTTTTATTTTTCCACTTCATTTTCCACTATTTTTTTGACCTTTCCAAAAAAAATTGTAATTAATATATTTCCAAAAGAATAGGGACAATTTAGGGAGATCATTGGTAAAATTAGGAAAAGCGACAAACTTTTTGAAACAAATTTAAAGTCCAAATGCAACAAACTTTTTGTATCGAAGGGAGTAAATATTTTTTAAATGCGTCACTTCATTTAGCTTATCATTTTTTATAGATTTAATTGCAAACTTAAATCAATTCAATCGCTTAGTTGCAAAACTAAATCTAATTTTAAATATTGGGAGTACAAATTAGTCTCAGACAATTTTTTTTAGCATTACTTGCTGATTTGACATCCATATTAATCTAATCTCAAAATATGAGTAATTCCTCACAATTCTAATTTACAACCATATTTAGAGTAGTTAATTGTTTTCTAATTATTCAAAATTTTAGATTAAACTACAGTTAAGCAAATGTGGTGATTTTTAATTTGTTATTAAGCCTTATTTATATCTTCATTCTTCACCATCTTTTTTAAGACAAAAGGATATCACTATAAAAGTGCATTTTAATCCAACTTATTTAATTTATTATTATTTTATTAATACACTATCATTTATTACCTATTATCCTCCAACTCACCTATTTTATTTTATACATAAACAATTAATATTTCTTCAATTGGTTGTAGAATGCAATTTAGGTAATTAAACACAATTTTAATTTAGTTCTAAATTTCTAATATAATAAAAGGAAAAATCTAATTAACTAATTTATAATATATCGAAAAATACATGCAGAACGACCAAGTTATATGTGCTGTTTAATCGTAATAAAAAAGCTCCAAAGATCATGGTAATTTTACTCATAAAGGAAATCTTGAATTGGTAAATTACACAAGAACCGGAAACACACATTTTCTAAATTCGGAAAGCTAAATCTACCAACACCTTTTATTTTCATCGGCCCCTCCCATCGGTTATCCGTCGCCGCCGCCGCCGCCGTCTACGGCAGCAGAGCCGCCGTAAAGACTTTTTCGATTAATCATTCCGTACGTCTTGTCAGCTCGTTACTGTCATTTATCCAGCAAGCAGAAATGGCAGTTCTTCATCTCTCTTAAACCCTCGGTACATCTCTCATCGTTCGCTTAATTAACTCAAAATTCGGAGTTTGCAGTTTATTTAAGACTATTTCATGTTTTTAATTAGGTTTCATTAGTTTAGGGGAATTCGATTGAATACAGTTTTACGACGATGCATTACCCCAAATTGGTCAATCCGATTTCAATTGGCCATCAGAATACAGATTTCGCTGTAGAGATTTACATCTGAAATAAAGCTGTGAGTAGAATTGAATAAGCAATTGTGTGTATTGTAGGTTGGGTAATTTCATTTGTTTGCTTTTATTTTTGGATTGCTGAATTTTTACTTTTATTATGCATTTTGTTGTATGTTGTTCTAAGACAAATTACTAAAAAATTGTGTGTTCATAAGTCACAACATACTAATTTTGTAGTAATGTGTCAAAAAGCTATTACTGGAGCCATATTTATTTACATCTAAATGCAGGTATTTGGTGGATGAGTGGAACCTGTTATTATCTCGTAACTTTCGTGATGAAGCCAAGAAGCGGTGATGTACCTAGGGGGACGAGAGATTTCCAGGAGGGGGGTATAAACTGGGTCGTTATTGCAGGGGGAGCTGTGCTGAGTATGTTGTCAGGTCGCCTGGGATATAAGCTTAAGCAGGTCATTGATACTAAACGAGTGGATAATAGCGGCTCAGGTTCAATAGGTATAGGTTGCAAATTAATGTGACTCATTCCATAAGTCTCTTTATTCTATTTGTGTGTTTATCGTAGTGCAGATGGAAAATCTGTTGATTGGGACAAACGAAGGAGCTGCAATTGTCGTTCAAATGCCTTTTGTTTTAGTCAAGAAGATGGTTTCTATAATGATTACAATGGTAAATCCAGATCACTTATATCCAAATAGTTTTGAGTTATAACTTATAAAGTCTTCTTTGGTTACTTTGTTGTTTTTAGTTAGTGATTGCTGTTTGGGGATCTCTTGATAATTTAAACACATGCCCATAGTTGGTTTAGTCGAAGATTTATTTGGGAGACGGTAGCATATGCATTAAATTTTAACATGAGTAGAAATCTTCTATGTTCTTGCTTTGCTCTGTTGTGCTGTTATTAAGGGGATGTTTTGAAACTCTACAAACTGCTTCCAGAATCACTTTTTTTTAAGTTGCCCTCTCACAGCTTTTACTTTTAAGAAGTGCTTTTAAGCTGTTTATAGAGTTTGCAAACACCCCTTAAGTAGGAATCATCAATAATATAGGTTAGGGATTGTTCTCCCGGGCTGAGTTTTGATTAAGCAAACAAACACTTGTCTCGTCGTTCACCTCATTCTCTTTCCCCACCCTTGTATAGAAACAGTCACCGGGCTATGCCAGAAGAAAACCATAGACATATATAACATAAAATACGTATTGACAAATGACATATCTTCGTGTCTTTGTATTGGAAGCGAAAATGATTCAAATTGTAGTATTTAATCTGTTCTCTATTAGACTTATATTTCTAGCTTCTGTGGTGATCAACCAGGATCCAGGAATGTCAAACAGCCACACAATGATCATATTGTGACCGAACCTGACACAGCTCTCGTGACTGTTCCCCAACCCGAGTTCAACAAGGACAATGGCATGATGTGGTCATCTTCTCCAGACCGCCACAAGCCTTTCCGCCATTCAAACAGCTCCGACTCCCCATGTATTTCAGAATCTGGTTCAGACATTTTCAACAAACGGGAGGTTATCCAAAAGTTGAGACAACAGCTGAAAAGAAGAGATGATACGATACTGGAAATGCAAGATCAAATCGCGGAGCTTCAGAATTCTATTAGAGCTCAGATTTCACATTCTTCCTGTTTGCAATCCACGCTGGCTGCTGCAAATCGGGACTTGATTGATTCAGAAATGGAAATTCAGAGATTAAGGAAGGCAATTGCAGATCATATAGCAGAGCCTGCAGAGGAGACCAACGGTCATCTAAATGGGTATAATACTAATATTGATAAAAGAAGAAGAGATGGTGAAAAGATCGAAACGTTGAGGAGTGAAGTTAACGAACTAAAGCAAATGATCAACGGGAAAGACTATTTACTCGAAAGCTACAGAGAGCAGAAATCAGAGCTCTCAATGAAGATCAAAGAGTTGCAGCATAGACTGGATTCTCAGCTTCCCAGCATTCTCTAATTTCCCTGTTTTACCCTTCTAGCCCGTCTCGTTTACGTCTTCCTCAGTTTTGATTCGCAAGGTTCGAGCTGTCCTACACAAAGTTAAGTAACATGATCCCATGTTTGGTGAGTTTGTGTTGTGGAACATGCGAATGCCATTATTTTTTGGCAGCTTAAAATAGAGTGTGGTATAAGGTATTCATCTTCATTTGATCATTTCTGCCACCATCTTTTTATTCGTTTTTGGATTTTTATTTAGGTTTCGATTGAATCACAAATTGTGTGTCTTTCTGTCATCTGATATGCACACAATCATGTGTGTATTTTGCGTGTTAGGTAAAATTTTATTTTAAATCTGATTAAATATCTATTTTAAATCTGAAGTCAATATCTTTTTGTGCTATTTGAATCAATCTTTGAATTTTTATTTTATTTTGTGTTGGATTTCAGTGCTTAAGCCACGTTGAATATAATATTTCACAATTGTACAAGTCGTTGGTCACTATGAAAGCAAATACGAAATTGAATAGAATTGAAAAAGGGTGCATCTTATATTATATGGAGTTATGGACTATATAATTTAAAATAAATATTTCCAAAATTAACTAGGGTAAATTCCAAAACTTATCTTGAGAGCAAGATGGATCTAGAATTTTTCCCTTTATTGTACAGTATATTTTAAATTAAAAAAAATAAAATTCATAGGAGTATAATTTTATTTTTTACATATAATAATAAATTCAAGGGTGGTGATTGCCCCCAAACCCCTCTTAATTCATAATATGAGAAATAACTACAAATATTGTCATCAAATTTGCCCTATTTCCTTATTCATCCATTTTACAATTGTTCACAATATTTACATATTTCCTTATTCATCCATTTTACAATTGTTCACAATATTTACATATGTATACAAAATTTCATTACTTTTACCTTCAAAATTCAATCATTTAATTTACTTTATTCATAAAAATTTACAAAATTACACTTTTTTTTAGTTTGTGTGTTCATAAAGTGGTGCAAACATTTCTAGAATGGAGATAGTATTTCACAACAAAGTAAATAATATTGCCAAAAAATACCTAACATATACGCTCTCTTTAAAAAAAAATTGCTCATTTCTTTGACCGTGGTTTTAATGAATATTGAGTATTAATTAATTTATGTATAAAGTAAATTGATTGGATGAAATGATAAAATATTATGGTCACTCATAAAATAAAGTAAAAGTGATATTGAAAAATAGAGATAAAATAAGTAATTTTTTTTAAAATAATGAAATTTGGGTAAGAAAAAAAAAGTAGGTGTGAATAAGAAATTAGATTTTATTTATATAATTTCTTCAAAAATAAATAATTTATACTACTATAATATTTCATAATTATTAGGGAAGTGGAGGGAATATTACAACCATGATGTTGTCACGTGGATTGGTATTAGAGCCGTCAAAACGGGCTGGGCCCGTTGGGTCAGCCCGCCCCGCCACTTAAAATAGTGGGTTGGGCTAAGCTTTTCCAAGCCCGCCAGGAAGCGGGCCCAGGCGGGCCGGACCGTTTGGTTCGCGGTCTTTGGCGGGTTGGTGCGGGCTTTGGCGGGCTGGCCCGCCTTTTTTTTTAAATATTATATTTACTTAAAAAATATAAAAAAATGTATTTTATGCCTTTTGTAGGGGTTGAACTCAAGACCTATCTAGGTAATGATACTCTAACCATTTGAACTATCCAACTTTGTTTTAAAAAAATATACAATAAATCTAACTAAAAGAAAAAACTCTAGTAAATGACAGATTATAGAAGCAGCTCCATTTTTTTTCCTTCTTTCTTCATTTTCTGATATATATAAATAATATTATTGTAATTTATAGTGTATTGTACAATTAATAATGACAATGTTTCTAATTAGTTTTTTTGTTGTTAATTATTAACACTATAATTCTTGATATATACTGTAATTTTTGTGTTTCTTAATAAATTTAATAAATACTTTTGTAAAAAAAAAAAAAAAAAAAGTTGGCCCGCCTAAACCCGCGGCCCGCCCATTTTTGGGTTGGGTTGAGGTTTTTGCAGCCCGCTTAACAAACGGTCTGGCCCGCCCCGCCCCGCCAAATGGCGGGCTTTTGCGGTTTTGGCCCGTCCCGCCCCGCCGGCCCGTCTTGACAGGTCTAATTGGTATGAATGAGCGTTAATAATGCGTCCAATGGAGGTGTAAAGCATCAACAACTCTGACGCCACAAACTTAGCTTAAATTCAACGCTACTTTCCTAAATCTATATAAATTCAGAGGAAAATCGGAAGATCATCACTACAATTAGCAGAGAATTTAGCACAACAATTTTCTCTTCTTCAGTTTTTGGAGTAATCGGAAACAATCCAGAAAATGTCGTGGCAAAGCTACGTCGACGATCACTTGATGTGCGAGATCGACGGCAATTATCTCACCGCCGCTGCTATCCTCGGACACGACGGCGCTGTTTGGGCTCAGAGTGCTAATTTCCCTCAGGTCTCTCTTCATTTCTCTGTTGTTAATGGTGTTTTCAGTTCGTGCTGAAAAGGAATTTTAGGTTTGAAATTGCTGTAGAACACGCACAAATTTACTTCCGATCAAGCTTGATCTAGTCTTGTAGACACGTAAAACGCTTGGAAACGGAAGAGTAGGAAATAGTAGTGTATTTTATCATCTGATCTAATTTAATTTGATCGAATTGCAGTTTAAAACGGAAGAAATAGATGGAATTATGGCTGATTTTGAGGAACCGGGAACACTTGCTCCAACCGGCTTGTTTCTCGGTGGCGCAAAGTACATGGTTATTCAGGGGGAGCCTGGAGCTGTGATTAGAGGAAAGAAGGTAATCAATGTCACTAAATATTCTCTTGATCGTCATTGTGGCATGTTTATGAATTCAATTGTTGTATGTATACAAAAATTAAGCATAAGATTCCTGTCCAGTTATTGATGTTCTTTGTGAATGGTGGTACTGTTACATCCTAAACAACACAATTTGATTATATAAAATGTCAGATTTCACATTCTCATTCATATGTATGGTGGATATAACCGAATGAAATCATTTGTTAAATATTTGTTGTTCCATGGTATAGATTCTGTAGGGCGGAACACTAGTAAAACACAAAAATTGGAACAGGGCAATCGAACTGGGATATAACACTCAATGCAGCATAGTTTGATTATCCTTTTTCTTCTACGGAACGTCTAATTCAAATTTCGATCACTCATATGATTGTTGTGAAATCTTGATTGATTAGGGTGCTGGTGGGATTACGGTGAAGAAGACGAACCAGGCGTTGTTGGTCGGGATATATGAGGAGCCAATGACCCCTGGTCAGTGCAACATTGTGGTCGAGAGGATTGGCGATTATCTCGTCGAACAAGGCCTCTAGATTATAGTGGCTCTTTTGGTTTTCAAAACTTCTTATTCTTCTTCTTATTCTCTATCAATTCCTTTGGGTTATTTCCCTCTTCTTTCTGTTATAGGACTAATATCCATTTGTCCTGTTGTTTTTCTGTTTTGGTTCAAACTTATATCCGAAATAAAAGAGAGCTTGTCATTTAAGTTTGAGTTTTTGTTTTATTATTTCGAAACATAATTGGTGAATGTTACATTGGTGAATAATTCATTTGTTTTTGAAGCTATTTCTCAGGGATTTTGTTTACTTTACGATAGACTAATGTTACAAACAATATGACATGTGCACATTATTTACGTACGTGCTGTCCAGTTTCGGTTTGGAATATATATATAGGGCAAGTCTTGGGTGAGACCGTCTCACAGAATGAGATCCGTTTAATAATCACAAGTTCAACATAAGGTTACTTGTCAACATTTGATGGATGAAGGGAAAAAGAACAATTCTCCCTCTCAATCACTTCTCTTCTATATTTTTTTTTTTCTTTTCATTTTCATGTAATTTTATATAAATTATTTGATGCAGTATAAAAATAAAATGTCAAGACATGGATAAATTGTAATCTCCCCGACTTACAAAAGTTAGTATACTTTCATATTTCACTCCGTGCAATACACCCATATGTGTCATTATTTTTGTGACTCGATTCAATCAATTTTTTAATTTATACATAAAAGTTTATAAAATTACTCTTCAAGCCTCTAATTGTTAGACTTTAAGATAAAGTCTGCATCCAATATTTTCAGCGGGCTTTTGTGGAATTGAGGGAGACAAGAATTAAACAATAGTATGCTACACTTGAAAATGCTCCCCACGTCGTGTGAATTTTTCCATTTTTGCTTTGAGACGACCTGTTTTTTTCTCAGCGTCTAGTTTATGGGCTTGCTTCTCTGATGCTTACCATATTGTTAATTTATATATTATTGAACTAAACATCGAGTTGAAAATGTTAATCACCGATTGCAAATGTTATTGTTTGATCACAGACTGAGGTCGATATGAAGTTCGTCCCGATTTAAACTACACAGCTCAGGCACTAGGGTACGTTTCTTTCGGGACTCACACGGATGAACTGAACTTGAGATTTTACGATCTCCATCCATACGAGTTAGGGATTTTCGGAATCCTTCATTAACAAAGATAACAGGAAGCACGAAATCCAATCATATCATTATGTTCTTATAAATTAAATAAACCGAGTCATGGAAAAGAATTTGATGAGTATGTATATTTTTTGTTTCAATTGGGATATAATTTATTAGGTGCATTCCTTTAATCTAAAAATGAAGCCTTGATAATTCGGCCTGAAAAAATACTCAGAATGCATACCGATATATTGCATCAGCAGCACCATCTTCGTCGTTGCTGAGGCCGATCACATTTGCGACAGCCTTGGCCTTGTCCGATCCGTTGCTAAGAGCAACCCCTAGAGAAGCCAATTCAAGCATCTCCACATCATTTTCTCCATCCCCAATTGCCATCACCTAATTATATAAACAGTAAGACGCTATGTACCAGATGAACATATCAAATTATACTTATACTTCAATTGATGTACGTTAATATTAAGTAATATGAAATCCTTCCCCCACAGCCAACAATCAGATGGCCCTATATCTATGTTTTAATTTTCTGGTTTCCGTTTTGATTCAATCAATATCACATACGACAGAAGCATGTGAAACTTAAGATCTAAGCAGACAAAGTCATTGACTGTGACTTAGCAATGAAGATTGTCAGGATGGGCAAGACATACCTCATCAGGAGTAGCACCAAGATGATCGAGAAGTATTCTTACTCCACTACCTTTGGAGGTCCCACGCGGAACAATTTCAAGCATATCCGGTTGTGCTTGAACAACAGATGCACGATCTGCTGTTGCTGCAGCCCAGTATGGCCGCAGAGTACCAGCAACTCCCTCTCGAGTGTCTAAAAAGAGCAGTTTCTGCAATGATAATGGATTGCACCGAGAAAAACGATGCCTGAATGAAAAGAATATACTACACAAGCAATAGTAATAAACAACTTATATTTGGAAGAGAAATCAGAGAATGTCTTTTTTTTCCCCTTAAGAAAACTTAAAACCTTTTTATAGATGGGAAGGAGGGGCAGGAAAGAATTCAAACCCCGACCTTTCTATTAGAAAAGCAGATGTAATATTTCTACAGGGGCAAAGAAGTAAACCTGTATTTCTACGCCCGCCATGAGCTGATCAACTGATGGTATTATCTCTGCCTGTCCATAAATTAGTGACAAATAAATATTCAAGAAACCATAAGTGAACCACATGCAGAAACAGACTTGAAAAAAAAAATTAAAATAGGACACCTTCGGCTCATTGTACACAGTATGAAGTGAATCCACCAGAGGGTGCTCAAACAATGATAAGCATCGATCCTCAGCAAAGGCAATAATAGGAATTTTATGCTCGAGAGAGTAAAGAAGTGCCTGAAAAAAGGTAATGTGTCAATACTTAAACGACTTGGTTGATTCAGTCATAAATGAATTTCATTATGCAGATAAAATAATCAAGTGTTTTATTTTAGTGAAGGTTCGAAGATCTAAAGTAGAACATTTAACAAACAGGTAGAATTCTATAAGAAAAATAAATAAATAAATATAGATCGATAGATAGATAGATTACTCTTTTTACAGCGAAAATTAGATGTACTGTAATAGTGTAGATAAAAGATTCAAATATTGACAAAACTAGTCTAAACTTAAAAATACATGTTTTTTGCATCGAAAGAGGATATGCACTAACCTCACTGCAGACACCAGGATCCAGATTCCTTCTAAATATTTCTCGTCCTTGTCTGCCATAGACAAGCAATCCCTGGATGTTGGACAACATAATTGAGTATTTGAGTATGATATATATGAGACTATTTATTTATAATCAATAACAAAGTATTTTGTTTTTTTAATGCAACAGCCTGTAACTGATTCCTACCTATACAAAGTGAATAAATGGATTTAATCCCTGTATATGGAGTACCATTTTTTGCAAGAAGAAAAATTGCCAATAGTTATCTTTCTTCTGGCAAAAATAATAGATGAGGATAAAATAAATTTCACTTTAGACTTGTGAAATAAGAAAATCCTGAAGTGTCCTGTCACAACACATCAAGAGACACAGATTCCTACAACTGCAAAGACATTTAATGAAAGCCATTCACTCTCCGAGGTAATGTGGAAAGGAGAACACGAATCGGTAAATCAATCATTCAGGGAAAAGAGTTGAAATCGCAAATGACAGGTTTTCTTTGTTGGATATGTACAATGATGAACTTGATGAGACAATGAGGACCTTAATCACCTTATTGCAATGTTAATTTGGATATTAATTACTTCTAAATGAACAACAAAACTCTATGTCTAAGTTAACAAAAAAAAAAAAAAAAGAGAATTAGACGTGCACAGAGCTATACCTGTACAAAAACCCCAGGAGATAACTCAGAAATAATGCCATCTTTGCCAGTCAATTTCGCCATCTTCAGAATATTCATCACAGCTGGACGAGTCTGTATCACATATTGAAGAACGAGAGAAAAAATAGCTTTGATGTCAACAGAAGTATCCCAAACAAGGACGTTAGGAGTCCAATCAGGAGTAGGAACATAGTTGTTTCTTACTTTTCCAGTGGCTATCACTACTTTTACACCCCTTGAAGAGGCTTCTTTTAATGCTTTTGCAGTTGATAAAGAAATTTGGCTTTTGCTGTTGAGCAGGGTCCCTTAAATTAACAATATAAAAAATGTATAATGAGACATTATGCTAAAGAATCAACATCATGTATCTGTCTATTTAAAATAACAAAAAATAAGAACAATAAAAGACCATAAAATCAACCCTTTATTTATATATCTTACCATCCATGTCGCAGAATATGTATCCAAATTTTGGTTTGTAAAATCGGAGACTGCCTTCTCTCTTCCTGTCTTTTGACAATTCAGAAATGTGATTTTCTCTGGGATATCAGAAATAGAAATAGAGCTATAAATGGATGGTGAGAATATCCACTAAAATTAGTTGTATTGACAGAACCCAGCATATCAGAATTCATTTCGTAAATTACCATCTGAACGATCAATCTGTGGACTCCCATTAGATTCAGAGTTATATGCACTGTGAATGAGTCCTTTCCCCTTCCAACCAAGAGTCTTCAGTAAGAGTTCCTCCTCGTTCTCCATTTCCTTTTCTGCTTCATCGCTCAACTCATGATCGAATCCTATAAGATGTAGCAGCCCATGAACCTATAGATAAAAGCCATTAGAAATTTATAATTACGGGCATTAACAAATCAATATCCAGCCAGCACAGTATTAATCATATCTTTCAATCTGAACCTACTTTAGAATGACACCCTCCCAATGTTCTAAAGAACGGTGCCGGTTACAGCCAGGTGGACATTGAATGGGGCCTAGCACCTATGCGGAACCTAGTGGGCTAGACATGGTTCATTTGGCAGAAGTAGGAGCAGCTAAGGGGCTAGCATCTAGGCAGGGTCGCAGGGCATTTTAGATCAGTAACACTGCATCCACTAGCATCCAGTACAATGTCAAAGTTTCTGATTCATCACTAGTTTATTCCATACAAGATTTGCCTGATTGATGTCACATTAAAATCGTTCTGCAGCTATCTGTGATCAAACAACCCAATTATGTAACCGGACCCTACAATGCATTTCACAAATCTGACTCAGTATCACGGATTTTTAAATTCTGGGGAGGATTTCATGTGAATCCATATGAACAATTTTAAGGTATAAACAACGTGAATCCATATGCCTAAGGAAAAAAAAGGCCTCGAGATGATTATTAAGGTACTCATCACAGCTGAACAGAATTGTTGAAATACCCACCAATCTATGCCAAAAAAGCAACCACCCTAGCTTCTTGTTTATGCTCTACATTTGCACAATTTCAAAAACACTAAATGTTTGATATTAAAACAATTTAATTACTGGATGGAAGAAGAGAAGCCAGTTGCAGATCATTATAAAATGCTGATGCACAGTTAACCCTAATGGGAGAAAGTGGGGGTGTAAAACCAACCATGAGGATTCGAATTTCGTCAATAAGAGTGTGTCCTCTCTCCTCTGCTTGACGTGCAGCTGTCTCGACCGAAATAACAATATCACCCAGCATTAGCTGCAGGAGAGCAATGTTTATAAAGTTTTGTCAAAAAAACACATCTATCTATAACTGGATGGCAGATGCTTACAATTGGAAGCTTGAGTTCAGGGATATGTTGCGACATTGAGAGGACATCTGTGGGGTGATCTTCACCTCTCCAATCTTTATTAAGTTTCTGAATGAACTCATCATTGCAAAGAAGTACTGATAGCTCAACACTCTCAAAACAGCCAATATCAGTGATTACAGCATCTCTTGTTTCATATTCTGAATCATGTAGACGCTCAAATGCTATTTTCATTGCCATGGGAACATTAAGGCGCATTATTTCTGAGATACCCTGGAATAAGTGAACAAGAACACAATAAGCAAAACCTAACAGCATCTTCCCTTCATTTATACAATAAAAAGTCCTATTGTCAAAAGCAAATTATTGGACAGAACCATGGATCACACAAGCCCTCAAATGCATAAACAAAAATTAATTTAGCACCTTCCCAACAAGTACAGGAGGTGCCACATCATTTGGCGAGTGAATTAAGGTGAAAGCCAATTTATTAGAAACGCCTTTTTTTTTTTAATTAGATCCTAGTCAGTTAGTTTATTCTAGCTTCTTATCACAGTGATCTTCATCTGGCAAATAGATTCTAAAGAGCAGTGCCACATATTTGATGAAGCATAAAAGCATGCCGAACAAATTAACAGCTCATAAACAAACACCAGGATACACAAAAACCATGGGAAATAAAGATACAGAACTGCAGAAGTTAGTTCTAACGAATTTCTGCACCGCATTTGGTGTCACTTCAGAGGCAGTTTACGAAAAAGGAAACTAACTTTAGAAGATTGAAATGCGAACTCGTAACACCCGTGCAAATAGCAGTAATATACAGACGCAAACGAATATTGAAACAGTACCATAATTTCAGGATCTTCTGGCAATTGTTCTTCGAGGCAAATCTGCACACTCAACTCCAGCTCCTTTGCTTTACTCTTCTTCGCGGCCGCCGCTCTTCTGGTGCTACTCTTACGGTACTCCCTCCGCCCTGCCGCCACCACGACATTCCCATTTCTGCCACCGATTCGACGCGCGTTATGTGAGCAATTATTAGAATCAAACCTAATCCTTCCGGAAAGAGATACAGCCCCTAAATATGAGGTCGTTAAACGAGTAGGAGGCAGCGGAGACGAATGCCTTACGGAGGAGAGTGGGTGTGAAAGAACACGCGCCGCCATGAAGGGCAGGGGATGAGGTGCCGTGCGGAGGAGAGGGGATATGCGAGAGAGCATCCAGTCTTATTTATCGATTATTCCCGAATTTTGAATATATTATGGTTGCTGCAATTGCAAATGAGCCACTGTGTACTGATTACGACGGCCGCCGTGCGGGTGTTTTGACTGGCGTCGTTTCCAGAGTAGGTGCTTTGACGATTTTGCCCTCGATCATCGCTTTATTTTTAACTGAAAAGCAAATTAAATCCTAATGGGCCGTTGTCAAAAAAAAATCCTGATGGGCCCAATAGCCTTCTAAGGAAGTATCAATTCAGTTCGAATTCATAAATACTCGGTTCAAAAGAATTGTGAGTCTAATCGAATTTTCGAACAATATATATTATTTTATCATTAATATATAATTTATATAATTATATACAAGTAATCGAGTCGAGCTCGAGTTTATTTTAGAAAAAAAATACATGTTTTACAATTAATTTTAAAAATTATATAGGTCGAGTCGAACTCGATCTTTAAAATTTTAAGCCTCGATCGAGTTGAGTTTCGAGCTCAACACTACTCGGCTCATTTACTTGGCCTATGGGGTTGTAATGTACCGTGCACCTATGCTGTTAGCTAAAAGGTGAATTCATCGCCCTCTATGCACTACACATTTTGTTAGAGTTAAGAGAGTGGATACACACACCTCACCGAAAATAAGATTGAATATATTATAAGAAAACACCGGGAATAATCCCGTCCAAGCCTAATGGCCGATTCCTATGGGAAAGATCCCGCCCCAAGCCTAACGGCCGAGTCCCAAGCCTAAGCCGTAAATAATGATCTCTAAGATAATCTTACTAGAGGGACAAAGACAATATATAAAGACTAAACCCTAGATTACTAAGCCCCATGTGCCACTTTATTAATTAAAGTAAATTACTATAATATCTAATATCTTATGCGTAAAAATTTCCTTCCCCTTCAAAACAGCCTTGTCCTCAAGGCTGAACAGAGGAACAAATCACGAGCAGGGACCTCAAGTAGGAAAATCTGATTTTCTTGAATTGACCTCAGGCGCACGATTCAACAATGTACCAAAAATTTTCTTGATTGTGTAACTCTTCTCCACTACATCATCCGTTGCCTTTTCAGCAGGCCCTTTTGTTGTTCTACTCATGTAAGAATTAATATCTTCTTTCACAACTTCTCCAGGCCTATAATGAATTTCTTCTTTTTGATTCGCAAAAGTTCTCCCCTTTTTCATAACCTCTTGAAAAATACTTGATGGTGTCTCTTTTATCTTTTCCTTGTCACTGGAAAACTCCCATTTTTCATCAACTCTCTCAATCACAACTTCCTCTTTATTAATTCTGGCATCATCTTCGGATATGTATTTCTCTGGAATTGGAAGGGATTGGTCATCATTAGGTTTTAGAGAGTCATCGTGAACGATGCCCTCCTCATGCCGGAGTTGGCTCACCAAGATCTTTATCTTCTCGACCCCATTGATTATCGTCGTCACAGTAGACTGCATCTTTGCCACAATAGACTGCAACTCATCCACTCCCTTCTCTAACGTTTTCTCACGAACCTCCATTCGCCTCATTAGAATCCGGCAGGTCGGACCAATTTGTTAAGAGAATGGATACACACACCTCACCGAAAATAAGATTGAATATATTACTCCCTCCGTCCCGGAGGAACTTGCACCCTTTGACCGGCACACATTTTAAGAAATGTGTAAGAAAATGTGTAATGATTCATGTTTTGAGGGGTAGTTTTGTAAACTTTTATGAATAAAGTAAAGTAAAAAGTAGATTGAGTGTGGAAAAGTAATGGCATATGGGTAAATATGAGTATATTTCAAGGGTGAGGGTTATCAAGATATTTCCTTTTATGGAGTGTGCAAATTGGTATGGGACATCCATATATGGAAAGTGTGCAAATTCCTGTGGGACGGAGGGAGTATAAGAAACCACCGGGAATAATCCCGTCCAAGCCTAATGGCCGATTCCTACGGGAAAGATCCCGCCCCAAGCCTAACGGCCGAGTCCCAAGCCTAAGCCGATCTCTAAGATAATCTTACTAGAGGGACAAAGACAATATATAAAACTAAACCCTAGATTACTAAGGCCCATGGGCCACTTTATTAATTAAAGTAAATTACTATAATATCTAATATCTTATGCGTATCACATTTTATACTATATTTTTTAATCTTCGTACAAAGACGAAAATCTATAGCGGAATGAAAGAAGGTGCATTGGATGATGAAATCAAGGATGCAATCTATTTGGATCAAATTATCACTGTTTTTCAACTAGGAGTCATTTGTACTGCTACATTAACTTCCAATAGGCCTTCTAATAAGGATTCTTCAGAATTCATCTAGTCCAAATATAGAGTGAATTTTGGTATGAAATTTACACGCTTAAGGATCTTTTAGTAATTTCCTGCTTTCTCATATACATTATACAAATGGCAGAGTATCTCTACACAGAAAAAGTGAACACAAAGACATATGTTTATACTTGTAGCTTTGGAGTGCTTCTGCTTGAATTGACTATTAGAAGAGAAGATCACATGAATTTAGCACAAAGGGTTCGTTAAGTCTTGTTTGAGACGAACCGAGATGTTGTCTGAAATATATCACTGGAAGGACATTCTTGATATCAAATCGAAGCTCTCTTCAAAGTACATCTTCCATAAACAACTGCCATTCTTGATGCACTGGATGATGAGATCAAGAAGTCGATATACTTGGATCAAATTATCGCAGTTTCTCGACTGGGAGTCGTTTGTACCGTTACTTCACCTTCTAAAAGGCCATCCATGAAGGATTGTTTGCATATTCTTCAGCACTGCAGAAACAATTCTTCTTTCGAGCATTTGAATTTACTTTGTGCCAGATAATTCTTAGTCAAAAGTTGTCCAACAGATGCATATTCCATTGCCATATCATCATACATCATGTGAAGAACTCTGTGTATTTGTTCTGCATCTTCGATTAAAACGTCGCCAGCATGAAACTCACGAAGGTGACCGTCCATCTCAATCCAGCTACATCCCGGAGTTTTAGTAACACCATTCTGTCTCATTAACATTCTCATCCTAGCACATTCGTCCCACCGCCTCAAATTGGCATATATTTGTGACGAGATAATATAGTTTCCAGAGTTCGACGGCTCCATTTCCAATAGAAGTTGAATCACACTTTCACCAACATCTATGTTTTTTTGCTTCTGGCAGGCTACAAGCAATGCCCCCAACAAAATCTCATCTGGTTTTTGAGGCATCTTCTGAATGAAGTCCCAAGCTTCATAAACCCGCCCAGCACGAGATAGAAGATCAACCATGCATGAATAATGCTCGACTTTTGGAGTAATCCCAAAAGACGAGTTCATCATATTAAATAAACGATACCCTTCATCCACCAAACCGGCATGAACACAAGCAGAAAGCACACCAATAAATGTAATACCATCTGGACATAAACCTTTTTCCTCATCTAACATGCGTTTAAATAGCGCGAGTGCCTCCTCTGCTCGCCCGTGAGAAGCATGAGCAGATATCATTGTGTTCCACGAAACCTCGTTTCTATTAGACATGTTTTCAAAAACTCTCGATGCACATTCCAAATTTCCACACTTTGCGTACATGTCAACTAAAGCTGTAGCCACATAAACATTATGCTGAAATTTTCTCTTGGATGCATACTCTTCGATCCATATCCCCAAATCGAGAGCACCAATTGACGCACACGCGGAGAGAACTGCTATCAATGTGATTTCATTAGGTTCTGGCCCAGACTCCTTCATGACGTTGAACAATGAGATAGTTTCATCTGATTGTCCATTTTGAGCATATCTGTTTCACATTATATTGACAATCATCATAAAGACATCAAATACAAAGGACAGGGGTAAAAAATTAAGATTTATATCATGTTACCCTCTCCGTCACATAATAAACGTCTCACAACAACTTTCACACACTTGAAATGGAAAACACTTTATAAACTCTACCCTCAACAAACAATATCACAATTTTACACAAAATGTCATTACTTCTCAGCCAACACGTGCACACAAGTCAACTCATTTTTTTTACTTTATACATAAAGATTTACAAAATTGACTCACAAAATCATACTCATTACTACCCTTTCTTAATCTGTACGTATGGAAGTTATTATGGGATGGAAGAAGTATTTTCTTTTACGGAAAAGCAAAAAATAGAGAGATTTGAAACAAGAATACACTGACCCAGTAATCATGGCATTCCAAGTGACCACTTCTTTCCTTTCAATGCAATTAAAAACCCTTCTCGCAGATTGAATCTCCCCACACTTTCCATACATATTAATCAAAGCAGAACCAATATATGAATTAAGTTCGATGCCTTTCTTTATTACATGCTCCTCAATTGAACTTCCTAAATTCAAGTCTCCCAAATCTCCACAAGCCCCAAGCACACTCACGACTGTCATCTCATCAGGCTCCATTCCCCCCTCCTTCATTTTCCCAAACATTTCCACCGCCTCTCCAGCAAAACCCAACCTTGAATATCCCGATATTATCGAATTCCATGACACCAAATCCCTCTCAGTCATTTCATCAAACACCTTCCCTGCGAAACTCATCTCTCTACATCGCGAGTACATTGTTATCAACGAGTGAACCACATGAAAATCCACTAGCAACCCACTTTTCACAACCTCACAATGAACTAATTTTCCCATTCCTAAAGCTTCTAGATTCCCGCACGATACCAAAACAAACGGGTAAGTGAAATTGTCCGGCTTCACTCCTAAAAGCTTCATCTTGACGAATAATTCTAAGGCGAAATCGAACTTTTGCCATGTCGTTGCAGAGCCCCTGATTAATACATTGAACGCGTAACTATTGATAGGGATTTGAGGGAAGAGAAGAGCAGAGTAGCTAAAATCTTTCAGTTCAATGATTTTGGAGAGCAAGAAATTGGGCATGGGCATCTGGATTGAATGAATGAGCGTTTGTGTGTGTATTTGCTGCACCAATTTGGTCGATTTGCACCGTTTCAAGAGAAACAAAAGCTGATGGATTAGAGTCTTGTCTTGCCGATGCAAGCTTCTGCTTTGGGCCAGGACTTCGCGGGAAATCTTGTTTCGAAAATTCATTTGTTGGTGAAAGAAAATGGAAGAATTTGACTATGTAGATTATTCCTATAAGTAGACATGTTCGCCGGTTGAAAACCGTCGGTTTCGGTTTTCGGAAATAGCGAACCGTCAATCGCCGGTCAGTTCGACGGTTTTATTTATTTTTTTTTTTTTAAAATATTATCTCCGTTTTCGTTCGTTTTTTATTCATTTTAACTCATTTTTTAGAAAATACATTATTAGAATTGAATAAAAATTAGTATAACTTAAATTTATACATTAAAAATAGAAAAATTGTGTATTAAAAAGATTATTATTATTATTATTTTAATAAAAACCATCAAACCGGCGGTTTTCGGTTTTTAAACTGACGGATCGGTTTTGCCCATGTCTACCTACAAGAGAGTAAAAAATTGGAAACAAAAGTCAATGAAGACTACGAAATATAATTCACACCTAATTCGAGATTTTGTACAAATGAGTATAACTTTATTTTAGACCAAGGTTGTAGAAGTTAAAAATTGGTAGTCGAACACTCGAACGGATAGGTGCTAGCCCAAATAAAAAGGGAAACATCTAATCGAAAATCGTTAAGCGGACGGTAGATCGCCGACAAGCGCATCCAAATCGGGGTTTAGAATCGGGCCTAAACGCGGACTTTTGCATTTACACCTAATTCGAGATTTTGTACAAATGAGTATAACTTTATTTTAGACCAAGGTTGTAGAAGTTAAAAATTGGTAGTCGAACACTCGAACGGATAGGTGCTAGCCCAAATAAAAAGAGAAACATCTAATCGAAAATCGTTAAGCGGACGGTAGATCGCCGACAAGCGCATCCAAATCGGGGTTTAGAATCGGGCCTAAACGCGGACTTTTGCATTTAGCTCTTACACTTTAAGATATAATTTTGATAAATTTATAAGCCAAAGTCATACAAAATCTATACTAGGTTTTATAAATTGTAAGTATATTTTTTTAAAAGGGATGATAATATATTAACTTCATTTGGAATTAAAAAAATATGTTTGTATAATTTATGTAAAAACAAAATCACCTTTTAATGATGATATATTACCTACCAATCATTTTGCAAAAAAAATAAAATAAAATTGTTAATTCAAAAAATTGAGGCATGATCCAAGCACAAAACTCAACTATAATCTGCAAAAAACTAACTACTAGTACTTAAAGGGACCTAAGCTCACTTGAAACAATTTGCAACTAACTCTTAACATGAAAGGGCTTGAATGTTGCGAGAGTCACACTAAGTCCTTGAATTGAGCCACAAGCAGCAGCCACAGAAATGATCAAACACACCAAGTTTATAAGCTCAAGCCCGACCCACCTCCTCGTCCACCTCCTAACTTTGTTCCTAGCAATGTACATTTCTATCGGGAAATAAACCGTCAAAGGCCAGAACGCAATCGCCCCAAGAAACGCAAGAACGTCGTTGAAAACGGGCATTATCAACGCAACCAAAGTCACAAGTATCACAAAAGTGCTCCTCCATACCAATCTGAACAAATTGATTGTACTAATGCCAACAACCTTGTGCTCTCCAGTAACAAACTTTGAATTAGGCCACTTTTTTGCTGCCCATGATTCGACCCCACTGTAGATGGGCTGCACGTACACTTGATACGCTCCGACTAAGTGCAGCACAATGCAGGCGTTGGCGAGGTCCACCAACCAGAACGGCTCGTAAAATCCAAAACCCGTTAGGAAATTTCCAGGTGCGTTGTTACCAAATGCAGCGTAACCGAAGCAGGCACACATCATGTAGAATCCTGTTGTGGTTAGGACAGAAACACTGTTGGCCTTCTTCATCACTTGGTTTTCTGATGGTGTTGATTTTAATGTATCCTTTAACAAGACACAAGATTACATTATAATGTGTTATGTGTGAGAATTAAAAATGCAATTTTATTAATTTTACCTGAATTTCAACCAGAATTTGAGAATAAGTGTATGCAAAAGCAATATCTCCCAATGCACTAAATATTCTCCATGTTTTATCAGCTCCTGATAAACCCGGCCCAATTTCCACCCCCGTAAGGGTGGTCTTTCCTGCCGACCCTGGAAAAATATCGAAAATTTCAGTATACAAGTGGAAATATCGAGATCTTAAATCGTAATTTTAAAAATTATAAAAAATTAATAACAAACTTTTAGTACATAAAATCAACAAAATAATTTGAATACATTTTATATCAGTGATAAATTTATATAAAATATAATATACAATGTTATTTCGTATGACATTTATCGATGTTTTTCGAAATTTATCGACATTAGGCTCGATATTGTTATTGTCTACCAATATTTTCAATTTTTTTACAAATATCGTGTAAATATCAGTTCTTCCCAATATCGATATCGGTGACCCCGAAAAATGGATATTTCGAGTATATATCAGAGATATTTTCGAATATTTTCATCCATGGGTAACGTTATACCAAAAATAATCAATTTTTTGTAAAAGAACATTTGAGACATTTTCTCTATACCGTACTGAACCACCCAATTTACCTGAAACGAGTTTAGCAATGGAAAGTCCGAGGCCTATCGAGGAATAGGCGAACGACATAACGGCAGCAATAATTGAGAGAATTGAGAGCTTATGGAAGTTGGGAACTTGAGACACAAACAATTCAAGAACTCCCATTGCAATAATATATGGATTGTAAGAACCACTACATGAAGTTCCATGGCCTCTTCTGTGGAAGCAATCTGATTTCTGGATAGCACTGAAGTACAATATACACAACAAAATTAAATTATATATATAGGTGTAAGTAGTCCTATATGATTTCGTCTATGCTGGACAATAGGGCACTGTCTCAAAAGTGCCCTGCTGCACAGCATAGACGAAACCGAATAATATACTGCACACTTACGCCATGCTAATGGATGCAGTGATGGTATATCCAATTGCACATCCAACTAAGTTGACAAATCGAATAGCAGCACAAGCCTTATACATCTTTTGACCTGTCAGAACGTGGTAACGAGACTCAAAATTATAAAATTAGAGCAAAATGTTGACATATCGAATAGCAGAACAAGCCTTATACATCTTTTGACCTGTCAGAACGTGGTAACGAGACTCAAAATTATAAAATTAGAGCAAAACAGTAACAATACAACACTCGTTTACCTAGGTTGTTTCGAACAACTTCAGTGTACGTATAATTACGTTCTCCAGTGTTCGGAGAACGGTAACAATCAGCTAGGAGATTGGAAGTGTATAATGTGACGCAGGAGAAAAGCAGAAGAGTTAAGACCCCAACAACCCATCCAAGCTGTGCCATTGCCCAAGCTAGGGACAGGATTCCAGAACCTATGACTGCTGTAATAATATGTGAACTTGCTGTCCACATGTTACCTACGAAAAAAAACGACAATATATGTGTTACTTGTTCTTACATAAAGTTATATTTTCCCTTATATAAAACGTATTTCTCTTACAGTAACACAAACTTATGAACGAACGAGTTTAGACCCGACGTACCTGTCCTCTTTGGCTTCCCATCATCATCCAAATCTGAGTTTACAACTTTCTGAATTTCCAACCCTGCTTCACATTTCTCAATTTCATCTCCGAATTTCTGCATTATTAGCTTGTACCCTCCGGTGTAGGAGTAGTACTGTCGCATGATGGAACATCACAATTTTTTCATAAAAAAAGTAATTAAAACCAAACAAATTTAATAATATCCATATTTTCATAAACGAGCCAAATAAATATTTATTTATTTAAAATTTGCAGCCGAAATAAGTAAATTAAAACACAAACCATCATCTCAAATTCCTATATGATTTGAGTGTTTTTATTATGGAAGTTTTTGCTTAAATTAATTACTCAAAATCTAAAATTATATGAGTATGCTTCTAGCTGATTAATATGTTACCACTTCTATTATTAATCAATTTAAATTAAATCACTTTTTCTACAACTTTTTTTTTGTAAACACCCTTAAGGTGCTAGTTTGCAACTCAAGTAAAAGAAAAAAGAATTTCGATCTTTAAAAAAGTAAGGAAAACTATAACTATTTTTCATAAGGCATGTGAAAACATTGATTAGGAAACTCTTAAATTAATTTTACTCAAAGTCAATAGACTCAGATTATGCCAACACTAGGTTCTTTGATTTTGACTTTTTAATTAAAAAAATACGTAAATCAAATATTATTTCACTTATAAAAATCTCTAATTGAAATTCAACTGTTCTATATATAATATTTCGTAATCAAAACCATCGAACCAGTCAATTGAACCCCATTCGACTACTCGAAAGAAAAATAGACGTAAACGACTTGAGCAAATAATAGCAATCCTTTTCAAAAGAATCAAAACAAATGAACAAAAAATAATACCAATTGATATTTGAATGCAACTGATTGCACTTAAAATTATGTTATATTTATATACTAAATTGCATTGAAGAATTAGACTACATACCTCTTATGCTCTCTTTGCCGTGAAAACAAACCAGAATGCTGCTGAAAGACGCGGCTACGTTTTTCAACTACACAAGCACTAAATAAGAAAATAATTGTATAGAGTATATTTCTGGGGTTTGTTATTTATAATAGAGGAAGTAGGCACACGAAAAATCTCATTTAAATTTAAATTTCAAATATATCTTAGATACAGATTATATTTTTTTTTAAGATTAATTTTGTTGGTGAGAATCCTTAATTAAGATACTAATAATAGGGAAAATATCAATTTTGGTCACCCAGTTTTACCTCTTTTCTTATTTGGTCACCCACATTTAGTCACTATCAAAATTGGTCACCCAGTTATTATATTCTATCAAAATTAATCACTATGTTAGTCAATCTGTCATTGACTAACGGAGAAAGAGTTTTGAGCCACTATGTTAGTCAATCTGTCATTGACTAACGGAGAAATAGTTTTGAGCCGTCAAATTTCTCAAAACCATTAAAAAATTCTCATGCATCTCCCAAAACTAATGAAACAAACGCAAAAGCAAAAATGAAACATGTGCAAAAATTACCAATATTTAAATTATATTTATAATAGGCCAGAAGGAATTCTGATGCATCTTCTAGAACGCGATTCAATCAACCATGTTGTTGGTAGATAGAAATTTATTTCAATTAATTTCCAGTCCAATTGTTTGACTAACATTTCCAATTGTTTGACTAACATTTCAAGAAATTTGCTGATTTTAATAGAAAAATATTTAGAATGAAAAATAAGTTTATGAAATTTTCTGGATAATTTTAGAAAATTATTTACAATTAATTTTCCCCACAAATTATGCTCCAATAATTATAAATAGAGAAGTGAATTGAAATAAGTTTTTGCACAAATTATACAAATTCAATATGAAACCAAGAATTGGAAAACAAAAAAAAGAGTACAAAGTTTCATTCTCTCTATTGAGTTTCTCATTTTCTGTAAAATAAAAAGTAAACCAACAAAAATGAATTCATAATTTGAGTTAAATAATTATTAAAAACTTACTGAAATTTTTTGACAGCAAGTTGATCGTTCTACAAGATGCATGAGAAAGAATTCTCATTATCTATTAAAAAAAAAAAAAGTAAACCAATGTATCAGAATTCCTTCTGACGTACGGTTTTGAGAAATTTCACGGCTCAAAACTCTTTCTCTCCGTTAGTCAATGACAGATTGACTAACAGAGTGATCAATATTGATAGAATATAATAACTGGATGACCAATTTTGATAGTGACTAAATGTGGGTGACCAAATATGAAAAGAGGTAAAACTGGGTGACCAAAATTGATATTTTCCCCTAATAATAATATCTTAGAATATATAATAAAAATAATATATTTAACTTTCACATTATCCTTTAAAAATATATATATACCCTTCTCCTTATTTTTCGAATTTAAACATGATTATTTGCGATTTTTACGAGAATCCTTATCCTTTAATAATATCTTGAGAAAACCTAATGAAAACACACCACATTTTTCGTGATTACACATATATATTTACATAGTTTTGGCATTTTGAAAACTAAATTAAAATATGCTCAATAGATCTTTTAAAAGACACCCTGCCAAAAAGACACCCTGCCAAAAAGTCAACAGACACCCTGCCAAAAAGTCAACAGGAAACTGACTTTTAGTAACAAAATCCTTTAATTGATAAGTTGCAAACCCAAATCTTGTTCGTTCATTTAAGATAAGACAAGAAAGTAAGCTAATTTACAAACTTACTTAGATGCTAAAATTACAAGAAAAGTGATGAACAAATTACTTTCTTCATCTTATTTGATACATATATTACAAACCTTTCCTAGTCCTTGACTTGGAAAGGCTTGTAGGTTTCGAGTGACTTATCAAGGCCTTGGATCGAGCCGCAAGTAGCGGCCACAGCGACGAGCAAACACGCCATGTTTATGAGTTCAAGGCCGAGCCACCTCCTCGTCCACTTTCCGATTTTGTTCTTGGCAATGTACATTTCTATTGGAAAGTAAACCGTCAAAGGCCAGTACCCCATTGCACCAAGAAATGCAAGAACGTCGTTGAAGAAGGGCATTATCAACGCAACGAGCGTTGCTAGAATTACGAACGAGCTTCTCCAAAACAGTCTGAGCAAATTAAGACGAAAACCGTATCTTTTGTTGTTGCCAATGCTTATGACATATTCTTCGGTTACAAACTTTGACTTAGGCCACTTCGTTGTCGCCCATGACTCAACCACACTAAATATGGGCTGCGCAAATACCTATAAACCAAGAACGGGTTACTTTATAGTAAAACAACTGATACTGTTTAAGAAAACGCGTAATTTCTAACCTGAAATGCTCCAACTAAATGCAACACAATGCAGACGTTTGCTAGATCCACCAACCAGAATGGCTCATAAAAACCGAAACCAGTTAGTAAATTTCCAGGCGCGTCGTTTCCAAATGCAGCGTAGCCAAGGCAGCCACACATCATATAGAATGCCGTTGTAGTTGATACAGCAACAATGTTTGCCTTTCTCATCACTTGGTTTTCGGGTGGTGACGCTTTTAGTGTATCCTTAAACGAGGCAAACAACGTTTAATCAGCACACATGTATTTCAATATTTGAAAAGGGCAATACATCACCCTTCACTAAAGACTTTTAGATAGAGAAGTAATAATGAGAGGAAACTGTCACTAAAAGTCAATTTTTTTGTATTTTTTTTTTTTTTTTTTACCTGAACGTCAATCAAAATTTGAGAATACGTATAAGCAAAAGCAATGTCACCGAATGCTCTAAACATTCTCCACGTCTTCTCAGATGCTGATAAATCGACCCCGACTTCAACGCCTGTCAATGTGGTTCTTCCCCCTTGCCCTGAATACAAATTCATCAGATGCAACTGTACACAACTAATATTTTTTAATGAAAACGACTAATAGTACGAACTTTTACCTGAAATAACTTTTGCAAAAGCAAGGCCGATTCCAATGGACGAATAGGCGAAGGACATAATAGCAGCAACAACCGAGAGCATCGACAGATTATGGAAATTGGGAATTTGAGACAAAAATATCTCAAGAATTCCCATTCCAATCATAAATGGATTATGAGAGACCCTGCACGAAGCTTCGTGGCCTCGACTGTGAAAGCAATCCGATTTCTGAATAGCACTGAAATAACATAATAAACCGTTTTCATACTAAAACTTATCATAAAAACAGAATCAGTCATGTAAACATAATTTATACAAAACGTACTACTAAATTAAAATTTGCATACTTACGCCATGCTAATCGAAGCTGTGATGGTATATCCAACCAACATGCCACTTAAGTTGGCGTACTGAACGGCTGCACACGCCATGTACATAGCTTTGCCTAGGTTGTTTTCGACAACTTGTTTGTAAGTGTAGTTGCGTTTCCCAGTGATTGGAGATCGATAACAGTCTGCGAGGAGACCGGAGGTGTACAATGTGATGCACGAGAAGACGACGAGAGTCAAGACACCAGCAATCCACCCAAGCTGAGCCACTCCCCAGGCTAAGGACAGGACTCCAGAACCTATAATTGCTGTAATAATATGTGCACTTGCAGTCCAAAGGTTGCCTATAATTACACACACATTCAATTTCTTGGATTTATAAATAGTTTAAGGCAGAGTAGCAAGAAGCCCATTTTCTTCACTTTCTCTATTTTTAAGCTAGACGTGAGATGTTATGTTCCTCGTCTATTGTAGTTCGGGATTTAACATTAGGATTTCACCATCCAATTACATCTCTAAAAATACTTATTCTATTGTTACAATAATAAAACATCTCCTCTTACAATATTAATTTGACAAAAAGTTACATCGTATCCTATTCAAAATCCCACACAATCGCCATTCATCGAAATTTCCTCATTTTAATTCAGAATATCAATAATTTCTACTTTACTTATTGGCAAAAACTTGTGTGAGACCATCTCACGGATCTTTTTCTGTAAGAAATTTTGGGTAGGATAACCCATATTTTTTTCCGTATTTTAGTTTGTAAAAAAAGTGATAATGTTTAAATACAAATTGATAATATTTTTAACAAAAGTGACGGTCACTTTTTACCTAAACACTATCACTCTTTGCTCAAACATTATCACTTTTTATATATGAGAGCCGTCTCACGGATCTCATTCTGTGAGACGGGGTCACACCCAAGACTAGCCCTTACTTATTACATCCAAAATTTCAATTTTCTACTTTCAACAAAGACATTAACAACATCAGATTAAGATTCAAATGAAGCAAAATACTGCAGTTATTCACAATTTTCACTGTAACAACAACTACTATTATTGACCTTAAATTCACAGAAAAAAAAATCAAGAAAATAAACAAGAATAACAATTTCTTTAAAAAAATTGAGATTTTACCAACCTGTCCTCTTAGGCTTCCCATCATCATCAAACTCTTCATTTCCAGCTTTCTGGATTTCTCCTGATTCACATTTTTCAACTTGAAAACCCTGCATTGTTAGCTTGTACCCTCCTTTTATTTAGCTTGTACCCTCCTTTTATTTTGCCCTTAAAACTCCAATTTATAGCTCTTGCATGCTTCAAATACATTGGTGTACTCCATTGCAAAAATAAAATACTACTCCATGATTCATCAAATAAAGTGTAAGAAATGGGTTTTTTTTTAAATTTCTTGTCTGAAAATTAGGTGGAAAATTAAAAATGAAAATAGGCCACCTTGTTCTGCATTTCTCAAGATTGATGAATCATTTATGACAAATGGGGCAAAATTTAGACAAGTGTGACATTGGTCACAAATTAAGAAATTAAATTTCCTCAACTGTCTTTTCACTAACTGCAGAAAAGATGAGAGAAAAAAACAAATTCTTTTATTGTCTGCATTCATTGAGACATTATTACATTCAGAATTTGAATTTGAACCATAATTCCTCTTTTTGCCAAAATTTAAAACAAATACAATATCGGTATTTATTTTTTTTGGATATATCAAAAGTCAAAACTCCATATTTGTGAAAATTGAAAAATATTGATAAATAATAAATATATTGGTATTCAATATCAATAAATTTAATAATAAACATTTAATATTGTGTTTGTATATTGATATTTATCAAAATTTTCAAAAAAAAAAAATCAAATACTTAATATAGGTGATTTGAAAAGTTGGTAAAATTCTTACTGTATCCAAGTATCCTCACCTCAGAAACATAAATAGCATATTAATGCAGAGATTTTGAAAAGTTGGTAAAATTCTTACTGTATCCAACAATACACATATATACAAGGCTACCACCGTGCAAATAAACTCCTACCATCATTTATTCAGCCTGTACCTTTATTAAGCTTATACAACCACTTAATTCAGCCCGTGCAATTGTTTTTAAATTCGTATCACCATTTAATTCATCTCGTACCATCATTTTTATATTCGTATATATTAAGTTTGTACCATAATTTAATTCAGTATATATGCACCTTCATTTTCAAGTTCGTAACACCTTATATTAATATCGTAATACTATTTAAATCAGCATGCACCATCATTAAAGATATATTGGACTATTTATAAATGCATCCCTAACAAATATATGCAGATAAGATTTTTTTTATTCTAGAGGTGCAAATATCAAGATTCAATTTTAAATGGATTTGACTATTTACACCTCCATTTACGATGGATGCACACCCCCAATTGATGCACCCTTCTAAATTCGGTCTAAGATAGATGCACTCCCTATCAATTGTCCTAAATGTTCTTATTTTCATAAAATTCCTATTATTATCCAACCATATAAAAACTTATTTTCATCTTCACTCTCCATTTTCCACACCAACCCACCACTCACGTCGGCCGCTGCGCCCCCTCGTCTGGCCGCCCTACGTCGTGGACCCCCGCGGCCCAGCCATTGCCATGGGTCGTCGCGGCCCTATCCCCCATTTTTTTTTTGTTGATGCATCACACCCCCTCCACCGTCCGGTGGTCTCCCTCTCCCCTCGATTCTGGTGCGACCCTCTCCATTTTTTGTGTCAACCGCGCACCGCAGCCTCCCATTCACTCTCCCGTCGACCACGCTGCCTCCCTCTCCAGCTCCCGATCGACCTCGTCGTCGCCTCCTTGTCCAAGATGTCGGCCACCCCTTCCCCCAGGTTTGTGCATCCGCCCTTTTTTTGTAAGGATTTTCTGTAGATTTTTCCATATAAACCTTTTATATATATATATATATATATATGTTTTTTCGACAACTTAATGGAGAGGGAGACCGTCAGACGAGGGAGGGGGTATGATGCATCAACACAGACATAATACACCCTCGTCAACAAATTGTTGTTGATGAGGGTGTATTTGGTCGACAAATCGTTGTCGACAGGAGTGTATATGGTCGACACTGATTGGTCGAAATTCATAAAAAAAAAAAAAATTGTGATTTTTCTATATATTTTTTTTGGTTTGTTGGTCACTGGAAATGGTGTCGACGGCGGTCGAAAGTGGTGATTTGGAAGAAAGGGTCGAAATTCATAAAAAAAAAAAAAATTGTGATTTTTCTATATATTTTTTTTGGTTTGTTGGTCACTGGAAATGGTGTCGACGGCGGTCGAAAGTGGTGATTTGGAAGAAAGGTGAAAGGTGAAAGGAATGAAAGTAGGGGGTGCGTTCAGTAAGAGTAAGGGGGTGCATCTAGTATGATGCATTTTAGTGAAGAAGTATTAAATTGAAAGGGTGGAGTGCATCCATCATAAATGGAGGTATAAATAGTTAGACCTATTTTAAAAATAAATACAAAGCCCAGTTATTAAGCCTAACGGGGTGTTACAAGCCCAAATAACGGCCCAATTAAAATCTTGTAAAGCCCAGATTTAAAATAGGCCCAACTTCTCAAATCGATATTAACCCTATAACATTTTATGACGGTTTCCAATTTCTCAGCCTGCGGGTTTATAACACCACCACCGGCAGCTCTCTCGTGTTCTCCACGCCATTAACGCCGCTTTCTGAGGTGAACCCTAACTCATTTCTTCGTTCTTTTGATTTGATTTTGGAGCTACCGGTGCATAATCTTCTCGTATATTCTTCTATTCTCGCGATCTTGTTATTATTGAGTTCTTATTATTTATTATTGTTGATTCTGAAAACTATATTTATAAACTCTTGATTTTTTCGTATGAGATACGGAAGTAAATTTCCGCTTGCTGAATAGGTTTATATAATTCTTACTCCCCGTTTTTCAGCATGTTTTTGACGGGCATCATCATATTGTGTGAATTTTGCGATTTAGGATGGGGTATTTTATGTTCACGGTTTACTTAATTGCTTCGGTATATATTCGTATAGAACTGTTCTTTTTTTTTTTAATTTTGATTTTGTTGGAGAGGGATGAGAACAAGATTTGTGCTGATTCATTTTTTTTCTTGAAGTGCTTGATTAAGTCTTTGTCTCATATCATTTGTATTTGTGTAGTGGTGGATATCAAGATCATCACAGAGACTGCTATGCTAGCTTAAGAGTTAATTGTCTACTTAGTTACATTCCAGCACAACTGTCAAAATCCCCACTTATTGTTGGCTCTGATAGTTGATCCATGGGGACGCCAGAAACATCTCGTGAACCATGCCCAGACCGTATTCTTGATGATATTGGTGGAGCTTTTGGCATGGGTGCAGTTGGAGGCTCTGCTTTCCATTTCTTGAAGGGGATCTATAACTCACCCAAAGGTGAGCGTTTGATTGGAGGTTCTCAAGCTGTTCGCATGAACGCACCTCGTGTAGGTGGTAGTTTTGCTGTATGGGGTGGTCTCTTTTCCACCTTTGATTGCACAATGGTTTACATTCGTCAGAAAGAGGATCCATGGAACTCCATAATAGCTGGTGCAGCAACTGGAGGCTTTCTGCAGATGCGTCAGGGATTAGGTGCTTCTTCACGTTCAGCATTGTTTGGTGGTGTATTACTTGCTTTGATTGAAGGAGCTGGAATAATGTTAAATAAAGTTATGAGTGCACCACAGAACTTTCCTATGGAGGAGCCTCTACCGAATGTGACTGGTCCTCCGGGATATCCCATGGGGCAAATTCCTGGTCAAGCTCCAGTAAATGTTGAGAGCATGGCCGAGGGATCCTCAACATCTTCTGGTTCTTCTTCCTCATGGTTTGGAGGTCTTTTTGGTGGTGGTGGTAAGGAGGAGACAGTTTCAAGTGATGGAAGCAAGACAAAGGTTTTGGAGAGCTTTGATGCTCCAAGTCCACCATCATTTGAGTACAAATGAGTTCAAAAGGAAATATCTGGTAACTGAGATATTATGCTCTTGTTGGTTTTGCATCTATACTTGAAGCTGAGATTGGTAGTATTTGTCCTGCATTATTGCATTAGTTGTGATTGACGGCCCTAGTGCAGCATCTGTTGGATAATTAGGTTTTAAGTTGTATGTTGCATGTTCAATTGTGTTTTTAACTACGTTTCCAGGAAATCATTTGTTTTTGTTTCTTGATAAGAAACTATGTCAAATCTATATGAATGTTCTTTTTTCAGCATCTTTACCAGGTTTACTACACATAGTTACCCCAAGTAATTGAATTTTCATTTGTATTTAATTTCTGTGACACATTTTTCTGTCATGTTGATTATTGTTTATCATGGCTATAGTTACGTATATATAAGTACAAGCACCGAAAAGACCGGTTGCAGAACAATGTCCTTCAGGTGAAAAATTTGAAAAAGCTCGTCTCTTATAGAAGAGCACAAAATAGAAGAAAGAGGCCAGTGGCCCAGGACCACACCTTAGTGTTAGCAGCAATGTGAAACAATTTGAGTTCCAATTTTTTCTTTCCATTTGTTAGAATGAAATTGCTATTTTGTTATTGGTTTCAAATAGTGTGTTGTACATTATTATGTAGAGATATTATCTCATCTGCTTCTGTGTTCTGTAGGATTATCTGATACTTGTATCGGATTTCAGCGCGTGGATGAGGATTCATGCTGTCCTGGAGATTGATGATAAAAGAACTTAAGTCTCGATCTCATTTGTTTTGATCAATGTAGTTTGATCTTTTTTTTTGGCATTCTATATACTAAGGATTTGAAACTTGCCTCGCTTTATAAGTTAGATTATTGTAGTGGCCACATTGAGTTTGTAGTTTGTAATAATATACACCGTGGTTTTAACATGTGTTTGACTTGGTTTGATTTTTGTGTCTTGTTTTCCTTGCTAATTGTGACATATAGCACTTTATAATTGAAATTTAAGACTTTGGGTTCAAATGATTTCATAGGAATAGTAAACGAGAATCATTCTTTGTAATTTTGAATTGGTGAGGACAAAAATATATTGTTGATTTCTTTTTTCCAAGATTTGGTATCCCAAGGATTAACTAATTCAGAGTACCCGTTTCACCGTTCACTAGTGGGTAAACTAACTAATTCAGCGTACCCGTTTCACCGTCCACTCGGGTAAATTCTACTGTTGTCGATTAAGAAAATACATCTTATATTTGAACACATTTTTTTATAGAAAAAAAAAAAAAACTTCTATTCGAAAAACATTTTACATACAGTATATACTTTGATTTGGGCTATAATTACAAAAAATAACAAATTGTCTACAATTACAAAAAAATAACAAATTGTCTACCGTTACATAATATTAGCACTGCCATAGTATACAAAATGATATCTTTATGTTGGAATTCTATAAATCAATTTCTATAATAGCGCGAATCTGCATTTTGTCTTGCTCCCTTTAGGATGGTTTTGTCTGCGGTAATGAAATAGGCAGCTATGGAAGCTGCAAAACAGCCAATGAAAAATCCCTTTTAAATACGGTCTAAATGTCACTATTTTTTTCGATGTTAGGGTGTTGCACACTGCATAACACATGTTTTCATATAATCGGTTGATTTGAACTCTAAGTGAAAGAAAGATAGTGATAGACTCCACATATATTTGTGATGCAAAATAAAGATTGGACAGTATACAACACCCTAGCATAGACTAAATCATAATCTTAGAGTTTTATTCATTATCATATATATATTTATACTTACTAAAATAAAATAAAATAAAATAAAATTATAATGTTGTAATTGTAAATACTAAACAATTTAGACCAATAAAACTAATTTGCAATTTTTTGGAATTTCATAAATCATTTTATTAATGAAATAAAAGGGAGATTTTTTATTTTTTTTAAAATGTTCACACGTACCACCAGATATGATGAGAGCTTGACCGGTATAATTCAGATTTGCCTTTGCCCAAGGTATTGTACGAACTGCAAGTAACTGAAATCACAAGTGAAATAAATTAATATACCAATATCAAACAAATTTGATTTCTATGTATATTTTATTTTGCATTTTAATATTTTAATGATCAATATACATACATTTGTAAGTAATACTTTACTCCTAATTTATTATGTTCTCGATTTCTATCACATTATTTGTATTAAGTCTATCATTTTATCATACTTTTTAATCTATGTGTCAAAAAATTGTGGATAATATATAGCAGAATACCGTAGGAATTGTAGTAATCACACATGTGACACAAGCAGATTTGAACCCGGCCAAAGCACTAGCTGAAAATTCAACCATTATATATCATTTTAAATGAAAGGAAATAAATAAATACCACTACTACTAAATACAAAAATAGGAGAAAAAATCATAATATTTTAATATAAAAAAAACCCTTTTTTTTATATTAAAAGATATAGAACAACAAAAAAGTTCAAGAATTCCGAACCTTGGACACAGTTTTGAGCAGTAATGGCGTTCTGATTTTCCCTTGACGATCCCATTGTTTATTGGCACTTACACCAATATATACAAAATAAATTATAATGTTTTTTTTTTTTTTTTTTGGGAAATGAGTAAATTATTATGAATTTAGTATACGTAAAGATGAGGGAGGGAGAGATGAATTAAGGAAGAACGGGAAAGGAGTGGGAGAGATAGTCGATCCTTAAATCGGATATCGAAGCAGAATAAAAAAAATGTGGAAGGGATACTTGGGCTTCATTTTTACGCCACAAATTAATAAATGGTCCCTAGTAATTGCCAGGGCAAGAATTTCTCTCGGCCTTTATCGTGTTTTTTTTTTTTTTCACAAAAAAAAAAAAGAGAGAGAGAGAGGTAAATATATATTCTTCCTTTTAAACATCAAAGAAAAAATAGATTAATAAGAATGTAAATTATAAGATGTTAAACATGATCATAATATTCATGAGTCATAAATTAATCGTTTATATATTTTAGCTCTTAGATTGATAGATTTTATCAGGTGTAATCATACTGAATCATACCGTTATCATAGCGAAAATTTCGATATTGAAAAAATTCATACCGTTATCGTACCGAAATTTTGGTATATCGAAAATATTGAACTATCATTTCATATTGAAATACTGGTATACCAATTCATACCGAAAATATTGAAGCCTTGTTTTATACTGAAATTAATTATTTAAGGTTAATTTTATTTATGTTTTAATAATTAAAGTTATTTTAATTTAAAAATGATATAAAATTATTATTTTATTAAGGTTTCGGTATTTCGGTATATCGATATACCGTTTCATACCGAAATACCGTGGTATTGTCATTTTCTATACCGTTATCGTACCGAAAATTTCGGTACGATATCATACCGTATCAAATATTTCAATATTTTTTTGATATAAAAAACACGGTATACTAAAATTTCGATATATTTACTCAGCCCTAGCTTTTATACTTCACGCCCTAAGTCGATAAAATGTCTATTTTTTTACCTTTATGTTCAAAAAAAAAGAAGATAAAATGTCTATTTATTTCACAACTAAAGTGGATTGGATGGGGGAGTAGCAAGTAACAACTATAAAATGTGCATGCACTACCGATTGTCACATTTTGTTTATATTGTATTACTCCTTCCGTTTAGAGTTATTATATTCGAGTCAAGTCGAGTACCTTGATAACATTGACAAGTTTAAAAACGAGTTCGACTCATTAACGAGTCTAATGAAATTTAAAAAAAAAAAAAAAAATTAGATATCGAACCTAACGAATCGACATCGGGTTAGTTCGTAAATAAATCGAGTATCTAACCAATACAATCTAAAACCCAAGGCTCAAGGGCTCATTTACGGCCCATCAGGAAAAAAAAGCCCAATAAGGCCCAGTCCATTTGAGGGAAGCCAACTACTATTCACACGTTCAATGTGCGTGTAGTGTAAGTACAAGTGTACAATGGAAATAGATCTCAATATCTCATTGACTTCTTCCACACTGTCCTTAATAATTTACTCACTTTATTTTATTCTATTATTTTATAATAATGATGATAAAATATTTAATTCACATTTATATTACTACTCCTTATTTATGGCTCTAATTAGGCCTAACCTTGTAAATGGCTTTTATTAAAAGTTGTTCTTGGTCAATATGATTAATGAAGTTTGTTTATTCATTTAAATAGAACACATTGTATATAAGTTTTCTATTTATTTATAAAGATGACAAATAAATTTAGGACAAACATCAGAATATTCAGAATCTTGTAGAAAATACCTCTAACTGAATGGTATACTTCTCCCATTATATGTGGAGTAGCGAGTAAAGGGTATTGTTTGGTAACTCATCAATTTTTTTAATAAAGTAAAATTTTATTTAAAGAGCGTATTATGGTAAAATTATATTTTTTATTATTTTTAATCAATTCTGACTAGCTATTCAATTTGTATAGTCATCTTTTTCGATAATAAAAAAATACACAAAAGGTTAGTTTAGGAATGTGTTTACTAATAAAATGACCATTTTACGCATAGTAATAAAACTAACGAAGGAATATTTTGATAATTTTACAGTCTTAAACGGTCGAATACAACTATAACCTTCGGAAACTTAGATCGTTGTACGAAAAAAAGATGTCGCCGCATAAATCAATAAACAAATTAACAATTATGTCTTATTTATAATGGCATTAATATAAAAAATGCATTCATCGTTAATTGCCAATCTCATAATCTCATTGTATTATTTGACCACTCATTAAATCATATTTACTCAAGAATCAAGAGCCATTAACTAGCCTCACATGCATTATGCACATATGTTGCAAAGTAAATCCGACTTTAAGATGATGATCCAACCATTTTAAACATAATCATTTATGTTGAATTTTGGTCAACAATATTTATTTATTATAATATATTTGTATTATAGACTTATAGTAGTATATTTATAACAAGATGGTAGTAGAGATGTACACAAAAAAAGTAAGGAGCTATGTATACTAATTGATACTTTGGTAAAAGGGGAAAAAAGGAAAAAAAGTAAAAGAAAGAAAGTGACTTGACTTAATATTTTCTTTCCCCGTTTTAATTTTCGTGTTTTATACTACTGAATCATTAAAAAATATCAATGTAATCTTTTATCATTCATTTACACAGTAGAACACTAAATATAGAACTGCTGATATTATAAAAGATAAAAAAAAGTAAAAGAATGAGGCTTGTCCTAAATGTTGGTGTGAACTTTACAATTATCGATTTGTTTTATCATTCATCTACGCAGTAGTCGGTAGAACCCTGAATATGGAACCAATGATTTGGTAAAATATAGAAAAAGAAAGAAACCTAACTTAAACGTTCGATTCATCTATTTCAATTTTCGTGTTTTACTGCTGAATCAGTAACAAATGTCGGTGTTGTATTTACAGTCACCGATTTTTTTGTTATTCGTCTACACTATAAAATACGGAGTACTAAATATTGAACCGATGATTTGATAAAAGATAAAAAAAGAAAAAAAAGTAAAAGAAAGAAAGAGACTTGACTTGCGTTCTAAACTTTGGTCAAAACGTTCACCCAATGAGTGATTTATAAAATGAAAAAGATAAATAATCAAGGAGAGGCCAACCCTATATGAAAGCGCTTTCTCTCTCTCGGGGTATTGTTTACAGTAAACACACAGCCCATTCCTCATTTTCACTCTCTCTCCGCCATTCTCCGATCTCAGGTACGTTGAAACGCCATGGATTTTCAACAACTTCTGTGTTGTTTTTATATTTATTTTGCATAAAATTGCAATGCAACCGCAGTTACTGTGTTTTTTCTGCTTGCGCATTTATGTGATGTTTGATGCTGGAGCGTGCCTTTTAATTGTAATTTATTTGTTGTTAACTGATTTGCTTTGATTGATTATGTTTTCGAGTAACTTAACCGGAGAATTGATGGATGTTACAGTTTCTGATTCGTTTTTTGTGCGATGATTTGAGGATTTCACGTGTTGTTTGTGTATAAACTCTCAATGTAAAGAGAATATGTGTTGATTCATGTTTCATTTGCTTAATTTGTGTTTGAAGTGAATAATTGTGATGTGTACGGCTCTTTTCACGGACATTTTGTGCTATATATCTACCCTTGGTACTAATTGTGTTTGAATTTAACACAAATCCTCGTGTCTTGTTTTCTGCTGAGATTTATTGAACTTTGTTGATGATCTAAGTGAGTAATTCAAAGGGGATGGGAGTTTTCTTTACAAATTATGGAGGATGATTTTTTGTTATATATTGTTTGTATGATTGATCAACATTATCATTCAGTGTGAAGCATCCCTGAACTTTGCTAGTTGCTTATAGATGCTGTTTGAGTTACTCACTTGAGACGTCTATGTTGATATAGCTTGTGAAGCATATGCTAACATTGTTTTTCTATTGCATTTCCTATTTGTTTGTGCCATCTGATCACAGATCAATCAAGGTGACTGATGGACCAGGTAATATACATGCTAACTTCTGCACTCATTTATTTATGTATGCTTGTACTGAGTTTTGATATTCTCATTTTCTTGTGCAGTATGAAAAGGTTGAGAAGATTGGTGAGGGAACATATGGAGTGGTATACAAGGCTCGTGATCGTGTAACTAATGAAACTATTGCTCTGAAGAAAATCCGGTTGGAGCAGGAAGATGAGGGAGTGCCAAGCACAGCTATCAGAGAGATTTCACTATTGAAAGAGATGCAACATGGAAATATTGTAAGGTACTTTAGAAATCAAATAGGAACATGGTACTTAAAAATTCAGTGATTGGAAAGCTGAAATTGTGAAAGTAGTCTCAATGCAAATTTAGATGCCCCCCAATTGATAATGATGTCACATCCGATGCAACTATTAAAGGCCACTTGAAATTCTTTTGATGTCACAGGTTGCAGGATGTGGTACATAGTGAGAAGCGCTTGTATCTGGTATTTGAATATCTGGACTTGGACTTGAAGAAACACATGGATTCTAGTCCAGATTTCGCCCAGGATCCCCGTACTGTTAAGGTGAGTAACCTCTTTCTTCCTGGTGGAGGTCTTATAACGTGATATTTTTATGATAATGTTCGAGATATTAGGAGGATTTGAACAGAGGTATTTATTCCTTACGATCTATCAGCTAGAAATTTACTATTCTAGAATACACAAATATATTATCTAAAATTCTTCATTTGCTTTAGTTTAGTTTACTGAATTGCTGCATTTAGCATAAGTAATCTGGCCTGTGTTCGGTGGGTTGACATTCTGCACCCAGCAGTGTAAACAAATTTTGAGGAAGAAAGTATATCAAACATGGAGTGTTGATGAAGCATATGTGATTTGAATATGCACACGTGCGCGCGCACACACCCACACCCACATAATTGTTGTGAGGAAATCTTTGTTCACAAATTAATGCTGTCAATTTTACAGATGTTTCTTTATCAAATATTGCGTGGAATTGCCTATTGTCACTCTCATCGCGTCCTTCATCGAGACTTGAAGCCTCAAAACTTGCTAATAGATCGACGCACCAATGCACTGAAACTTGCAGACTTTGGATTGGCCAGAGCATTTGGTATTCCTGTCAGGACATTTACTCATGAGGTGATCGTTTTTGTAGTTTTTATACTTCTTTGCAGGCTACTATACTTATGCCACTTTTATCTGCCTTCCTGTAGAGTTTCTCGCTGTGCTGACTTGTTTCAAATCTTATCATACATGACAAACCTAATACCTGCAAAAATTTTCAATCAATATATCCGTTTTCCAGATATAGATCTATTCTTTTCAACATTTCAAGCTATGTTTTTTTTCCAGGTTGTGACTCTATGGTATAGGGCTCCAGAAATACTACTTGGGTCACGCCACTATTCTACCCCCGTGGATGTGTGGTCAGTTGGGTGTATATTTGCTGAGATGGTAAACCAGCGAGCATTGTTTCCTGGGGACTCTGAGATAGACGAACTCTTCAGGATTTTCAGGTAATACATCTTAACCAAGCAACGAATTGCATCATGCAATCATCAATGTTTCCTTTCAATACTCAATTTCATAAGTTAAAATATGATTCATAACATTATTTATTATTTTATGCAATAAAGAGTCATGGGCACACCCACCGAAGATACATGGCCTGGAGTAACATCTCTGCCTGATTTTAAATCGACATTTCCCAAATGGCCATCTAAGGTGATTATACTTGGTCTGTTACTCTTTTTATGAAGCATTCATGATAATTAAGTCTAATTGATTTCTCTATTTTGCAGGAGCTGGCTTCTGTTGTCCCAAATCTCGATTTACCTGGTCTTGACCTCCTCGGTGTAAGTTATTTCTTCTTGTAGATGCTTTGTTTACCTATATCCAACCACCCTTGTCACATTCTCATTTAAAGATAGGAAGTAATTATTCTTGTGAAAAAACCCTTTAATTTTGCATGTTTGTTAACTAAAGAAAGTTAGTGATACTAAGACAATTGTATTACTGTTTCACCCTTATAGAAAATGCTCTGCTTAGACCCCAGCAAAAGAATTACGGCAAGAAGTGCTCTCGAGCACGACTACTTCAAGGATATCGGGTTCGTCCCATGATATGGTCTACCCTTACGATGGTGCTAATGTATATTGGTATGTTTAAGAATTGTGTGATATACTGGCGATATTACCTCCCGCCTTCCTTTTGGAGTGCTTCAGTTTATATCGAAGTTATTCTGAGCACCCGTACTTGGTTCTTTCGATTCCTTACATGCCGTCGTGTGATTGCTTCAAATTTTTGCCCTTCTCATTTTGTTTGGATTTGTTGTAAGAACATGTTTATTATGTAAACATACGTTGGCTTTTGTTGGCTTCTTTAATAGATTAAGGCTCCGTTTGGTAGATATGTTGAGATGTTTATGGTCAAACCTAAATATCTAAATCGGCCCAGATTGAATCGCAAATGAAGTGTCTTTTGATAATTTGGTATGCACAAAGTCAAGTGTGTTTTTGTGTGTTTGATAGAAATTTTATTTTAGACTTAATTATCCATTTATTTTGGATTAATCTACCCCTACTAAATTGAACTTAATATGATTTGATATTCCTTCGTCCAATACTTATTTGAGCATTTGTCAAAATATCTATCATATACCTAATTGAACATTTTCTTATGAAAAAAAACAATTATACTTCTTTAAATATTTCCCTAAACCATCTTTTATTTAAATAAAATGTTATATTACTTTTTACACTACCAAAAGATTTCTTCTATTATATACAATATTCTTACTAATTTTTTTTAAAAGTTATTTTATCACTTTTAATATAAATAAATAATTTTTACATTGAAAAGTATTGTTTTCAACTTCTCAAAATGTTTATTCCTAATATTTTCGGAGTGTGAAAATTTTGAAACCTAACATACAAATGAGACCCGTGAATAATTGATTGTTTTCGATTCACATCAAATTTCAAAGTTAGGATTCATCCTTATAAAAAGATACTCCTATATTTTTTTAAAAAAAAGATATTTTGACCCTAAAAAAAAAAAAAAAAAAGATATTTTGAAGGATAACGAGTATATTTTAAAAGACAAGTTATTATGAAAATATTCGATAACGTATCAATTTATAATTAAATGTTTTTTTATAAGTCTATGAAAATATTAGATGACGTGTCATTTTTTTATAAGACGTGAACGAACTCCAATCACATACTAAAAAAACTCAATCAGTCAATCACATACTAGAAAAACTCAAATAAATACTATAATTAGATGATTTTTATTATTGATAGTCTGCAGATGTGTTTCATCCCTTAATATGAACTTTTTGATAACAAAAAAATCGAGCGACAATAGAAATCTGCTAAATTATGATGAAATGTAACAATCCACATAAAACACATATAGATGTAGGAGATGAAAAATTCAATTAAATAATTGAGAATATATTCCAATCACTTAAAATTCAATTGAATACAAAAAGTCTAAAGATAAAATGCCTCCACCATTTAGCATCATGACAAAATGCTAACAATCCAAATATTGATTAACTCTAAACAATCCAAGTGAGAGCACATTCTCCATTTTAAAACATTTTAGTGAAAGAAAGCTCTGAGTGTAAGAATGCAACTTATGCTCACAACCTTGAAAGTTGCAAATAGTCTTAATACGAGTAGTTTTATTACCCTGGTTGGAATAGTAGTAGACGGAGTTGCCATCCGATAATAAGATAACCCCATCTTTAGAAAATCTGATAGGATAAACTCCAGAATCATTCCAAATATCGATATTTCTTCCGATGATAAATTGTCTGGTCCAAGAATTCTCATCCCCGTATTCCTTCATCAACCAGATGATGATCTGGTCAGCATATCTACATGTATAAACACATACACATAGGGTGTCTTCCACAACATTAATACGCATACACCTACTATTTTCTTTTTCAGGAGGAGGAGAAAAAGCACTGAAAATTTCAGTTTCAACATCAAAGCAAGAAATCCATAATTTGCCATATAAATCATCAACCAGCCAGTGAAGATTTCCATTCATAAATTCACCCCTATAAGGTTTTTTGTAACGGACTTCAGCATGAGGTGCAATGCTTCTCCATGATCCGGTTCCAATAGTGTATACCTTACACTCCACAGGTTCCTGATACGGGCCGTAAAAAATACCAACCACCTTATATTGACCCGTTATTTTACTCACACCAAATCCATAAATAGTATATCCTTGTTTTATAGTGTCAAACGATTGAGAATTAGAATGAAGAAGGTCAATGTACTCACGAGTGATTGGATTGCACAAGTAAAGTTTACATTTAAGTCTCTCATATTTCACCAAAAGAAGAAATCCATCAACAGAACCATGTATTTGTAGTTTATAGTGAGTGAAACTGAGCTTGGTGATTGTATTGACGTGAAGGTCATCCGTAATTTTATCATTCTCATCAGACTTGACAACAAGAGCAATGCCGGGAAGTGATTTAGAATGATGGGATTTGGCGAAATCATGAGTCTCAAATAAATCACGCCACGACTTGCAAACACTCTTACACGTTAGAATAGTTTGTGCGGGAAGTTTTATCAGGATTTCGGTGACGATTTCTGGTGGAAGATATGAGAAGATATTTTCCGTCACATTTTTCATCTTTCTTCTCTTATCCTAAACAAAGCAAACCGGATAACAATCAAACTACTATTCATCACACTCGTCCCAAAACTCTAAAAACCATAATCATAATTTCAATAACATTATTAAACCACAACAATTTCTGTGATACAGAAAACAAACTGAATTAATCTCTGTTTTTGTGTACAATCATACTCGTTTCAAAACTCTTAACAATCATAATCATGATTTCGATACCATAACTCAAAACTCTAACAACCAGAATAAGTATTTCGACAAATAACTTCTCAAAACTCTAACAACAACACAATTTCAAATTAATAAATAACATAAACAAAACAAATACAGTATATAATTTGAGATACGAACAGAGCAAAAGCATATAATAATCGGAAAAAAAATACTAACAACATAAGAAGATGTTACCTCTTGATGCTCCATTCTCGTGAAAATGTTTTCAGATTCCCACGTCTTCGCTTCCCTTGTGTTACAAAGAGATTTTTAGGGTAGAAAATGAGATTTTTTTACCGCTTCTCTTTATTTATAGGGCAAAAATGATTGGGGGAACTATTTAAACATATCATAAATTTATTCGCACTATTGAGAAAAATAACAATAGGTAACAAATTCAATCCGATAAATCTCACCAACTCTCCTCTTAAGGATAATTTTTGAAAGATATTATTATCCAAGAGATATTATCTTTTATATTAATTAATTAAAATATTCACTAGATTACAGTAATTTTTGGATATTGAATTTTAAATACGGAAAATAATCGAGAGTATATTTTCTAATATGGATTAGAATGGATAGTGTGATATAATTTTTTTATATGAAACAATATATATATATATATATATATATATATATATATTTTGAAGAAGATATATAGAAAGTTGACCAGACTCTTTTAATAAAGACCCCTTAATTAATTATATTTTATTTTGTTAGAGTAAATACACCTCAACATTATTATCTTATCAGAAATAATTAATTAGAGTATATTAATTATAACATAATATTTCAGTGTTTTTTCTAATGAGATGTCTTTTGCGAAATCACTGAAATAGTATTTACATAATCTTTTTTTTTCCTCAAAATTATAAGTTAAGAGTTGATTTTTTTGAGTTATCAAGATCAAATTGAGGGTTATTGGTTTCAAATTTACTCCCGTCCGCCTTTTTTTCATTTTACCATTTTGACATGTCTGTAAGCTTTCCATACCCCTTTTTGATAACTATTTTTTCTTATCGTTTAAGCTATGTAAATTATTACTATTTCTTGTACTATATCTATTATTTAATCACTTTTTTTAATTTCTGTGCCAAAAAGTAACGATAAACTTATAGACGGACGGAGTATTACTCAAATCCAACCCACTGAACCAACACATGATAAATGAAGATGTAATTCAATACTTATAGTTTATAGAATAGAAGCAAAATTGAAGTATGAAATGGGGATATTAACACCAGAACGTAAGACATCGTCTCAAACGTTATTTCTGTCTATAATGAGACATTCACTTGTAATATAGCATCGTATTCTTCTTCGTTCCTTGCACGTTTATTTGGGCGAGGCGAGCTAACGAGCTTGTCTTGCTAGCTGAAATTACGACATGAAAACCAACTATTATTAACTTGTAAAAATGTACTTCTATTATTTATGTATACAAATACATAAACATACATGCACAACGTGAAAACCTGAAAATAACTCTCAAGCTTCCTCTTGAGGGTTATATGCTCTTGTTTCACCTCTTGGAATGTCCTAATGCACCTGCAACACGTCCCAAGAGTCTCAATTCTTGTGTTTGTAATACATCTTAGAAAAATAATCGAAGACGACTTGAAAAAATTACGAGTGCAAGACGTATTATACAGTACAGTGGAATCTGAAGATGTATTTAGTTTGGCTTGAATACATGGTAAAAAGAAAATTACCCCTCCGGGTTTCCAACTTTACAGTATTCTTGAAATTGTGTGCATTCCTTTTTGACCCTTTTGGCGCCAATGCTGCAGATACAGGGGAAATTTTATTAAATAAGTATTTGACAAGTTGTAGAAAAATAATTAAACAAGGCAATCACCTATAAATTATCGATTAAATTTTTTAATGGCGTTTTGGGTTCACAAATTCCTCGTAATTACATAACCAATCTGTTTTCCAGAAGTTGGTGCAGTTGTTTACCTTGAGCTGCTGCCCTTGAACTGATGCATAATATTATCCAATTTGTCGAAGTCCCGAGGGCTCTTATCCCTGGACCAAAAATAAATGTCGGAAATTACAAAATCCAGTAAAAATCATCTTCACAATAAATAAACTAAAATCTTGATAATCTTAAACTTATGCAACTCACAGTGTTACTTCTATGTTTCGAATAAATCGAGCTGAATCAGTGTAAAATAGCTTTACTACTTCCTCCACAAAATTTGGGTTAGCTTCGTCTTGCAAATCTTCTAGTTGAAGGAACTGCTCATCAAGATAACCCTGAAATACAAGAATCATCCGAAAAATTAGGTAAAAAAAAAACATTATAAATTTATAAGTTAATAAGACAGTTTAAGGAAAAACTAAATGAGAAGTGTTGAAACTTCCAGTACATTTCATGAAATGGTCAACTAAATACCAGTTCCAGAAAGACTAACTATGGCCTGAATTTAGTTAATGCAGTTTCTCCTAGAATGTAATCACTAATTATTTTTGGGTGGCTGTTCTTTTGCCTTTCGACATGTTGAAAGAAACTATCAGATGAACGAAAAGTACAATTGCGGTTTTATTAAACTGCCAACAAATTTTTGTGAAACTCATTATGAAAAATGTAGCCAAACTTCTCCAGGGAAATTATATTTTGCAAGAACAAGTGAGAGATTTAACCTGATCAAAAAGGGCATTCCTCATGTAGGCAGCTTGGCGCTGTAGTTGGTTACCCTCCATTGATACAATAAGGAAAGAGGTAGAAATTTGATATTGAATTGGTAAAGAGGCCTAAGGTCTGTGTATGGTATATATAGGAGGGAACATAGGACACTAAAAGTATGTAATTGGGAAAAAGATTCGACCAGGGTCCTCATATGCCCCATGTGTGTTTTGTGTATGTGTTATCTCAGTCTTTAAGTTGAGATTTTAGGTGTTGTAATATATTTCAGTAAAATTATGCTCAAGTGATTTTGAAAGACTAATAACTTGATACGTCCAAGAACTAAGGACCCGCTTGATTGGGTAAAATGAGACTGAGTAATGGAAATGAGAATGAATAAGGAGTCATTACATATTACTAGGTAATCAAAGTAGGGTAATCAATAACTTATTTTCATTCTAAATTACGGTGTATCAAATATTACCAAGCACTATTAATGGGAATGACTCCTCATTCATTTCCATTAGCCCAACCAAGCGGACCCTAATAAGTTTTAACATGATAAACAGGTCAAAGAGTTACTTGATGATATATTCATATACATAGACAGGGATAACAATTACAAATATAATAACAGTTCAAGCTTTTTATAAGTCACAACCATATCCAACAACATTTTGCAGGTCTGAATTCTTATCTTTGCAATTTCAAGACATTTAAAAACCCAGTCAGCATTAAAATTCTATCGTTATCCTGGTTAATTTTTAATATAACTTCAACATATTGAGTAGGAGTACAAGATAAAAGGCATGGTCTTCTCTAATTTTATTATTATTGTGAGAGAGGATTTTGAAGCTACAAATACAGATAAATTTAAACCATTAGTCATGTAATATCAATAACAAAATCGCATGTGTCAGATCCTTGTTTGAGTTCAGGGCATATATACAAACTTGGACAGACAATTCTGCCCATGGATTGAAACAAAAAAAAAAAACACTTATGCACAATATTCTCTTTCACTATCATCCAATCACATATAAACACATATCTTTTTACCCTTTGCTAAATTTAAAGAATCAATCAGTTCAATTCACTGGTCCTCCCTCCCCTTCATGCATCCTCTACCCTCCACATAACCACCAAAAACACTGGCACAAAAAAGCACCAGTCCACTTGTAGATACAAATGAATTGAAACAGGAGGTTTGATAGAAACATGATTGTTATCTTGAAGTTATAATCTATTTATATATTATATGAAATCTAATTACATATAACTATTAATCAGATCGATGCTTATTTTGATTGAAATAAATAAATTTATCCCCCTTTATTGCCCAACGAGAATAAGATGAAGCATAATACAAGGTAGCCAAGATTGATTTCACAAATTGTTAAAAATTAGTAAAATAGTATACTATTGGCGAGTTTAAATGCCCAATAATCATTCTTACAGACCCATCAAATTATTGTAGATGATGGCAAGGAGGGTGGGTGGGTGACAAGATACTATATAGAGACTAGAAAGACCAAAGTAAAAAAGACTTCAAAGTTGCCCTTATTCATATTATCACACAAGGAGATCTTATCCTCAGAATACTCTTCCGACTTGGAACTTCTTAATCATTTGAGAACCACTTTCAGATGACATCCCTTTCCTGCAACCTTTTTTTTAACCTTTGCCAGCAAATTAGGTTACTTTGTGTGACACTTTTAAAGAAGTCTAAAAAATCTCAATTTCTCTTAACATCTCCATTCCAAATTAGATACATGAAATGGATACAGATAACATCCTTATTATGCTCTTTTGACCATCAAGCTGTCAATATGCTCAATTAATCATAAAGCTGTCAATATTCTAATCATTTCGCTATCGATTATTTTCATGCATGCATACTTAGATGTCATGGTCATATACTTTTGATGTGTATTTATATGTAATACAAAACATAATATTGAATTGAATAGACAATTAGACTGGAATAAGGAGGTAAGTCAACAATTTTCTATATGAAGCCATGTCCATGAAAAGAAGTTTATCTAGACTTTTCTGAAATTTATGGCACCAATCCATCATATCTAATTGAGCTGTATATTGAGATTTATGGCACTAAAATATTGAAGAGGATTGTTGAATCACCTCTTAACAAAGAATTCTCAGTTAATTAATGGACAGTCATGATTGAAAGTTCAGGCAATAAGTTAATAAATGGACAAGTGGATACTTTCTGAGTTTGCCCATGCAAATCAAGCTCCCCCAAAAAATTCTTCATTGGCCTTTTGTAGGATTGATAATTTTATGCAAGTAATGCTATCAAGTAAACCAACAACTATATATTAATGAAATGCACCAGACACCACTAACCAGCAACAATTTGACATCCAAACAAAGAAAGGAAAAACTAATTTCAAATTTGTATAGCTAATTAAAATATTTAAAAAAAAACAGTTACCAATTAGTGGGATCCTTGGGAGAATAAATTAATAAATTTAGGAATCCAGGGAACATAGATGAATTGACCACAAGACAGAAAGCTATAGAGAGAAGGAAATATCACAACAATGATTAGAAGAGAGTGTATTACCTTTAGATAAGCAGCCTGCAATCATAATCATGACTCCCCATCATTGCAGCAATCCCACCAGAATGTGCAAAGTGAAAGCAGAGTCGAGAACCTGCAAACTTTATTCCTTAGCCATCCACTGATCCACCCATGCAAGAAGAGATGTCTCACATACCATGAACCCATAAGCAGTTTTTCACGAATGGTTGATGCGTATGTGTGGTCACATAACATCTTTTTGAAAGAAACAAAAGCTTTGGTATCCAATTATATGGCAAAAGAATGTGATTTTGAGGTGTTTTCTTTACTTGAAACCGAAGGATTCTCTTTCCCCAGGTCTCTGTCATCTGTGTTGTTGATAAGGAACCCACGGAGGATATGATAATCCTTACATCTTTTCAACTTGACTCCAAAACTAAAGTAAATATGAAAAAACAGGATTCCTTTACATCCGGTATGTTTTCGAGCATTTGAATAAAAACTAGTACAGATGTTTTTTTCCCTTCATTGGAGCCATGATTATGTTCCAGCAACTCCTTCCCCTAGCTCAGACCTCCCTTCCTCTCTCGAATCTAGCACATTTGGGCTTTGGACTTAGGGTTAAATTTAACAAACATTTGATCTGCAAATTATTACAAAGCTCTTGTTAAATGGTGAATGATTGTATCACACCTATTAAAAGCCAAAACACAGATTCATGTTTCTACATTCCTATATTAGGTTAAATTAATCAAAATTCGAACTTGCAGAACACAAATGCATTGGGAACAAATCTTATTCTCCACATCAAATACGCGATTGACATAAAAATAAAACTAAATTGACATGCTAGCTCAGCTGGAACCATAGAACTCAGTCAAAAGAATAAATTCCAAAACCTAGAGAGCATAATTTCAACCAATTACACATCATAACGCGTCCCCGATAACCTACCCAAGAGAAATATTCGCACCTGGAGGGTTGGGTAATTGCATAAATGATTGTAACTTTGAAAAATTGATGTTTCTTCTCATCAAAGGAAAATTCTGAGAAAATTAGGATCGCTAATAAAAAAGCTTTTAGAAGTAATTACCTAGTGAATTTTTCAGCAACGGCTCCATAAGCGTCAATTGAGCGTGTTTGCTGCGAACTCTTGAGAACCAAATTAATGAAAATTATTTGAAGATAATGGTATTTATACTACTCCTAATTTATGTTATTAGCGAGAATATGCTTTTTTGTGCGCGCGTGTTTGGTTTGTGTATGCATGTGTAGTGTGCATGTTGTTGTGGGGCGCGGGTGAATATACTCGTAACTTAAGTTGTTTTTTACAAGAAAATAAAAATTTAGAAACTTTCAAAATAAAATTTTATTAATACTTTAGCTATTTTAAAGTGAATATTATGCCTATAAGTTTGTCATAATTCTTGCTTGAAACAGGCTACAGCTATGTAACAGAAAATAAATTATTGTTTAAGAAATTGAGGATCAATAGATTGATGAATATATATGATCAATTAATACAACTAGATCACAATTTTGACTTATTTTATAATTGGGTGGATTAAAATTTAATTGACGAAATTTACGATTTAACTTTGTGATGTTGTGAAATTGCGTGATGAGAGAATTCACATTTCTCTTAAAATTACCACGAGGTAAAATACATGTGCTTCATTTTTCCTATTATCAGAAAACAATCCGGAAGCCTATAATCCACAACCCTCTTGATTGATGTGAATAAGAATTATTGGTAACTAACTATACAAAAAAAATATATGTATATGTGTCATGTGTGTATATAACAAAATTCGATGCACAAGTGTATATCTCTCTCTCCAAAATGTCAAATCCACGGTAAACGAAATGACGAGACTACCCTTGACGATAAAAAGTTTCAGGGATGATCAGCGGTAGGTGCGGTAGACTGGAGTGTACATGCAGCTCTCAGCAAACTTGACTAGATCCTTCGGGCGGGGGAGACGAGAAGCCAAACCTGGTAAGGGCAAAATTGTCATTTCACACTCAACAGCTAGAAAATTTCCAGGCCTTCAATTCTAAGTTTACTTTAAAGCAGCTAACTTACGAAGTTCATATGCCTTGGCAGCTACATTAGCTGCAATGTTGGCAGAGATCTTTCTGATATTCGTAAACGGAGGGTAGATCATTCCTTTCGCATAGTTCTCCTCCGTCGCCTGTGATGCTAAAGCTTCCGCTGTACACAGGACACCGTTAAATGATCGTCTCGTCTAAATTCATATAAAATCTAAATATCCTGAATAATAATGAGTAGTTACATGCTGCCAAAAGCAAATCATCGTGAACACGAATTGTGCCCGACATGATCAATCCTAAGCCGAATCCAGGGAATATATATGCGTTATTTGCCTGTGAAGACATACCAATAGTATAAATTTAGGAAAGTACCTTTATGTATGTATTAAATAAAGAATTGTAGCAAACCTGGCCTGGCACATGTGTTACTCCGTTGTACTCGACAGGATCGAATGGGCTTCCGCTAGCAAATATTGCGCGTCCCTGCAAGAGAGCTCTAAGTACGTACATTTGTTTTTATGACAATAGAACCCATAGCTACTATCTGAAGATGTGCATTGAGTAAACTCGGAGGGGTACAAAAGTCATTTACCTCACTCCATGTATAAGCCTCTTCAGCAGTACACTCTGATTGTGAAGTTGGGTTTGATAAAGCAAAAATCACAGGTTTCTGAAAGCACCAAAATGATGTATATATCATCTTTATATATATATATATATTCTAACAAACGAAAACTTAGCCGAGAGAGAGAACCTCATTGAGGGAAGCCATGGTTTCTACAACTTCTTTCGTAAACGTTTTTCCGACACCAGAAGTCCCTATTAGAACTGTTGGCTTTATGTCCTAAAATTGGAAGGATCTATATATGTCATCAACAGAATTTGCGTCCTATATTATTAATTTCATTCAGATTAAGAATATACGAGAGATCACTCCAACCTTAACTGCATCCAACAACTCCTTGATCGGTTCATGTTCGTGAGCCCAAGGCTGTTTGAAATGCTGAAGAGATTCTTTACGAGAACTCACAATCAGCCCCTGTAAAGAAACTCTTGAATGAATTTGGTACTACTCACGAAAAAAAAATCTGCATTATTGCCTGCACCAACCCTAGAGTCCACGAGCCAAATTTTCTTCCTCGTCTCTTCAACTGAAATGTCCGTCTACAATTGCAAGAGCAAAAATCGATGACTACAACTTTAGATAGACAAAACATGTAATGATGATCCTAAAAGTAGCCGTTACCCTTTTAGATATCTCGAGAGCAATAAGTTCAGCTATACCTGTCCCAGCCTTGCAGAAACAAAAATCAAAATCAGAGGTAATTTTATGTGTTCATTTATTGCATGAAAATCTTCATGATCAAAGTGAAGAATATTTGCAACAAAGTACATTTATAATACTGTTACATGATTTCAACCACGTGTTACATGTGTTATCAGACTTAAGGAGGATCTAGGATTTTGCTTCAAGACGGGCAAACTCATAAATTAAAAGTCTAATAACTTTTTACGTATAAAATTAAAATATTCAGGAAAAAAGAGTCGCAGGATATTCAGGCTGACCTCTCCCGCGCCCAGGAACAAGAAAGTATGATCGTTCAACTCTCCACCGATTAATTTCAAAGCCGAAACAATTCCAGCAAGAACCACAGAGGCTGTACCCTGAGACAACAAAAGATTATATTTTTGTTTTGAAAGAAACACTTTTAAGTCAAAATATGAAATTTCAGACTATTTATGGCAAAGACTTCTATGAACCTGAGTTCACACATGAACTATCACAGTATCACTGCTACTCATATGAAGTGTCACTGTTTAAAAATCAAGCATTTTCTTGAACAGTGACACTTCATATGCATAGCAGCGACAATAAAAAAAAAAGTTCATGTGAGCCCAGGTTCACACAAGTGTTACTCTATATTTATTTACTTGGATGTCATCATTGAACACGAGATGGGTTGTGCGGTATTTAGCAAGCAGATCGAAGGCATTATGGTTTGCAAAGTCTTCAAACTGAGAAAAAACAAGAGATTTAGATCAAATCAGCCATGACTAACACATGGTAAAAGATTAGGTATTTCCAGCGACCTGCCTGTACGAGGATCTTCTCACCGTAGTTTTGTTTAACAGCAGTCATAAACTCTTCTAGAAGCTCCGCGTATTCCTACAACCAAAATGGAAGATCAAAAACATAAAAAGAATGTGACTTCAGTATATAAGCGTTTTTGAGACCTGTCCAGTTGCTCTGTTCTGCCTTAGACCTATGTAGTATTCATCGTCGAGCAACTTCTTATTATTCGTGCCAACATCAATTGTTATAGGCAAGCACTGTTGAGGTTCACATAGAAAATTCATTAAGGCATTCAGAAAGTTATAAGTCCAGTGTTGCTATAACTTAAAGTGTATCAGAATGAGACGACACCTTATTGTGTAGTGATTTCATTGTCTCTTTCTGATACAATTTAAGTCCTAATAAAGCTGCATGCACTTCACATTTACATACAAGATACAATAATGGTTAAATAGAACAAAAACCAAGCTATAGTTATGCTTACAGCTGAAGGACGAACACCTCCAAGAGCTGTATATAGAGAGAGTTTTCCAACAGGAATCCCCATACCCTGCAACAGTTTTGAATAATCGTATATCATGGACTTAATCAAGAAAACATTCGGTTAAAGTCAAAGAAATCGATCATATGAACCTGGCAGCCAAGATCTCCGAGTCCTAAAATGCGTTCACCATCTGTTACCACAATCACTTGAATCGACTTTTCAGGCCAATTTCTCAACACCTCAAGTACCTTTCCCCTTTAAAAAAATAAAACAAACAAACTTGGCATCAAATAAAGAAGTTAGATCAAATCATAATATAGGCCAACAAAATTGAAAATATACTTCTCATTTAAGCTGATATAAAGTCCCTGAGGGCGGCGGAAAATGCTACCATACTTCTGACAGGCCTCACCAACAACGGGGGTGTAAACCACAGGAAGCAGCTCCTCAACATTATCGATAAGAAGCTTGTAAAAGAGCCTCTCGTTTCTCTCCTGCACGTTTTAGACACAAATAATTAGTAGAGAATGTGCAAAAAACAGTGCATTTGCAACTTAATAATGTACCTGGAGATCCATCATTGCCATGTATCTCTGTAATGGGACTGTATATTGACGAAGAATGTGCATCAACCGCTTCTCCTGTTAGTCGGGAGAGATAAATTATATACTGTCTGACCTAATGCAGAACAGAATGCTGTAAATTTTAAGGTAATATTGTGACCTGAAGCTCTTGAGAAAGAAATACTGGAGGTAGAAGTCCTGTCAAGTAATGTGCCTCTCGTTCCTTTTCGGAGAAAGCAAGTCCTTTATTGTGGCGTGGATCACGCAACATGCTATACCCACTGTGATCATACACAAAAGGGATTGTAAATCTCTAGCTTAGAGTGTTGTTCTAGCCCAAAATAGACGTGTAATCAGAACGCAAAATATACTCGAATGTGTGCATCTCCAATGACTAAAAAACACATCATTTCCAATTGAATTTAAGATATCTCAATATATCTACCAAACGGAGCCCTAATATGATTAAATTTTGGTTCTAAATGAAGGTAGAATTATGATATGGACTTTCAAAATTATAATCTACACCTTGTTAGATCCTACACTCGGCGAAATGCATCAACATCAAAGTAACTGAGGAACAGTTCAATACTTCAATTCCTCTATTCAACTTTTCGTATTTTTTAAAATAACACATGACAATAATTCAGTGAAACACGAAAACTCTGGAACATAATAGAAGTTTGTAGATGACCTAGCAACGGAAGTAGACCATGGCGTGATTGGCTGATTCTCGGAGGCTCTATCCTCACCATACGTATCTTCAACGCCACCACCGATACCACATTTATCCTCTAAATCGAGAACTGATTCACCGTCTAACTCTTTCAATGTACTCTCCATCGCTATTCGTCTTTCTTGATCTCAAATCCAAAAATTGCATGTGTCTGAAAACACGAAATTGAAATCACAACTCAAAACCACATTGTATTATTGCTTTTCACAAAATTGATGAGTTTACCTGAAGAAAATGAGAGTTGTGTGAAGTGTACCTGATGGAACAGGGGCATAATGAAAGCTAAGAATAGGGTAAGGGGACGTTACATATGGAACAGCTGTGCGCTAGTCCGCTCACGTAGAAGAGAATGTGATATCCGCGTTTTGAGACGGTTTTTTTGGCCCTTCTTGGAGGTTACAAAATGCAGTATCAAATTTGAGCGGTTCGATTTTACATTTTTCACTTTTTGTGTTTTACTACCGAATTTTTTATACTTGTTGTTTATAATATTACTAGATGACTCCCCGCGTATTACGCGGTATATTGTAAAAGTTACTCTGTAATACTCAAAATAGTATAACTCATATTTTAAAGATACACTTATAAAATTTCATATAAAATATTGAATAACATGTAATTATAAATTAAGTAAGGAAAGTATATATGCTTAAAATATTACTGTGGCTTCATAACAAATAACAAAATTACACGTGTAACTCAATTTTTGATAAAATGACACGTAGGCCAAAACTCTCACAAGACGACACATCATCATTTTAAAACTCCCTATTAGTATTATAGGGGATAAGATGTTGATTAATTTATAATATGATATATATTGGAATGAGATGTGAAATATCAAAATTAAAACCAGTGATCTTTCTGATTCTCAAGTGATACTTGAGTGATTATTTTTATTTTTTTTAATTGAATCAATAGTAAATGATAAAATATATGAATTCATGGTGTATATAATAATACTCTAATGTAGAAACTTATTCAAATCACTTAAAATTTAATTGCATGATGTATAATTGAGTACATGAATTTGCCAAGTTCATGATGATAATTAGTTTGTGAGTTATTTATTTAATTTTTATTGGAGTTTTATTATTTCACACAAGTACATTATTTTGATTATTAAATGAAATTTCAACTGTATACGCTGCAAAATTAAAGTGTATTAAAAGTTAAAGGAAAAGAGAATATCATGGACGATATACAAAGTATTGATCAAATGATTTGGGCTCGAGAACTGTGAATAGCTCATAGTAAGACGATGAACTAAAACGTTGGCATTGGAACGAACATGACGCACTGACACCTCGTGATTTTACACTAACAAATATTTGCAAGTTGTAACAACATCTCGAATGACTTAATTATCCCAACTAGACAAGTAAATATCTACGTGATCAGGCTTCACATTCACTTTCACGATAGTTCGCTCGAGTCCATGCCTCCTTGGTCCAAAATAAGACTCACAACATCACACATCGTGTGACATTGACAATTACATAAACTCACCATGATTCCACGATCAACAAAAGATATTTTCAAATAATCATCCTCATAATAACTTTAGAAGAGCATTCACTTTGACTTTCACAAACTTGACAGGTGATTTGTGTCCATGAACATTCAAAGAGTTAGACTTTATTCTGTTAAACAATTGATCATCGTGGACTTTATGGTATATTTTTATACACATATGTGTACTTTATGACAATGTGACACATATCACGAATAAAATTACATGTTTCATTTTTTATGTTTCACATCTTATTTATTAACACGTGTTATATTAAAAAGTAATCAACGTCCTATAATATTTGAGACGACACTTTAAAATACCAATAAAATACAAATAGTGAAATAGAGGGACAAATGAATGAAACCAAATAAAAGCCCAAATTTGTAATTTAGTCACTTTCCAAAAGATTCATCTTCCGTGCGCTTAACAGAACCCAAAACCCTCCAGGGAAGTGGTATGAAAATGAAATGGCCCTCAAGCGGCAATTCTCCATGGCTCTTTCTCTCTCTCTCTTAGCGTGATATACATTCACTCATTTCCTGAATTTCACGCAGAATTGTGGCTTTAAGCGGCAAATGGACCTCCGACCAAGGCAAAGACAATCCTTCTCAGGGTTTACCAAAAACGAGGTTTCCTGCAATCTTTTCAATTTATGCGCGCCAAATATTCGACCTAAGTTTTGCTGGTTATTGATGATCTTATGGTTTATTGTTATTATTTTAATTAATATTTTGTGTGTGTGTGATGAATTACTCCGGTATGCGGCGTATGCCTAATGGATTATATATTTGTGGTAAGAGAAAAGAAGAGAGTGAAAAGTTTGGATTAGCATTGAATTTTTACTGTGTGTGTGTTTGTGCATTGGATTATTGATCCGTTGGCCTTTTCTTAATGTTTGATGCTGATATGAAACTGAAGGAACAAAATTGTTCATGTATAAGATTGTGCACTATGATTTGTTAGTTTAAATGAATTGTTATATTTCAATTTGTTAGAGGTGAATAAATTCAACTAGCATTCTCCATATGGCATTGTCAATTGGACATAATTTATCCTTATGTATAATTATAAGCAATAAGCGAGATGGTGTTTTTTAGCTGATGATAATTTGTGATAATTCTTTGTAAACTTTGTTCTAGATGCATCTAACAGAAATGAATCTAAGAAGAGGATTCCCCAATTCTAACTTAGAGGGTGCTTGGTAATAAGTTAACAATTACCCTAATTTGGTTACCCCTCCCCCCGTGGTAATCACTCACTTCCAATCACGTTAGAGTGCTTGGTAATAAGTTAACTATTACCCTAATTTGGTTACCTACTCCTCCCTCGCCCCCCTCGGTAATCACTCACTTTTAATCATTTTAGCCCCCCTCAATAAAATTATAACTCACTCTTCTCTCGTCGGCTCAAAAATAAACCTATCGCTCTTCTCTCGCCTCTTCTGCCTTTGTCAGTCTAACTATGCCAACTTTTCCCCGTCGAAGCAGAAGATCTTTGTTGCTGCCCAATGGGGTAAGGATTCTTTTCCCCAATTTTTAAAATTCTTTCAACAGCATTTTTATATTTTTCCCGTTCTTCCCCCTGTCGATGGCTTCAATCCTTTTTTATCATTGCTTGTTATCTCTTAATTTTGCCGATCTGTACACCTCTGTTAATTTCTGGTAATTTTCTTTATTTGGATTCTGCCATTTTAATTATTCAATATTTTATTAAGCTAATTTGAAGTTATCTAGGGGCCGCTTTTTTTGTTAGACGTATCTATTTTTATTGAAGTTGAACTTATGGATTGGTTGTTTATATTTTGCTCGAGTTAATGGAGAGCGTTGCAAGTTATTTCAGGGATGTGTAGGTGTTCTTTTATTTTGTAATTGTTGTGCATTCATAGTTAATTGAATATATGCTTAATTATAATGTTGTTAATGTGGTCATTGAAATTGTATAGGGGAAATTGTAAAATTGAACCGATTGCCATTATTACGTTTGGAAATAAAACGAGTACCATATATCACAATAATACCCATTGTGGATATTTTTTACCTAGCATTAACAATGTGATTCCAACCCCATAGTGATTGACTCCTTAATGATATTCTCCAATGTTTATACCAAGCTCCCCCTTAGTTTTATTGGATGCTGGAACACTTAGATGTCATCACATTATGTGCCATGGTGTTGTTGAAATATCAGCTAGCAAAAAATGTTATGCCAAATCCTGCATTTATAAAGAGCTAGGACATTTATATGGGAGACCGGTTTTGTGTCGTTAACAACATAGGTTCTGAAAATGGAGCGGTTACTTAATGAATCTAAAGAGCAATCTATGGAAGAAGAGTTCTGCAAGAAATTGGCAAAACTTTTCAAGTGAGTTCTATCTTTTAAGTGCTTGCTCTATGATCTCCCTCTTTAGCATATATGGGGGGTAGTTTCATGTTCTTGGCATACTTGCAGTCGTTCAAGTGGTCGTGCTGGAAAACCTGTTGTAAAGTGGACTGAGGTTTTGATCTTCTGTCTTTGCTTTGAACCACCGTTGTCATAACTTGATCTCTTTCTGTTGGATGATTTTTTCTTGATACCCTTGCCATTTAACTGTATTATAGGTTCAGAGCTGGTTTCACCAGAATCATCAACAAGACACCTTCAAAGAGACTTCATCCAGTGAAGCCAAGGATTTAACTGATGCCACAGAAGCAGCTGGAAATCCAAAAATTCCCGAGGGTGCGTTGTGTTAACATGTCTATTTTACATTTGGTTGTAATTGTTAGTGAAAAGTTTCTGCCTGTAATAACATATGCCTTGTTGGGAATGCATGATATGACTTAACGTTGTACTATGGCAGGAGATATACCTGTAGATATATCCAAGTTGGAATTCGAAGCAAAGTCTTCGAAGGATGGGGCGTGGTAAAGCTAATTTTAACATTTATGGGTTTTTTTTTGTTCGTTTTGATTTTAAATTTGAGTTCTCATTTGTGTTTTCATCACCCCCTTGCCTGCATCTTCAAATCCACCTTTGGTTTCTTTAATTGAATAACCAATTCTTTTATCAACTCTGCAAACAATTTATATTAATTCTGGAATTTTTGAAAATGATATTGTAAACTATGCCTGAGGATTAATCAGAGCTGTAACATGAATTGGAGGTATGAAGGTCTGAGATTGTTGCATCTTCTCTCACTTTTTAGTTTTTACCGATGAACCAGTGAACGGGTCATGGTTCTCTACAGACTACAATCTTATTTCAAAGGAATATAACACAGAGTTAGAACTGTTATTTATCAATATATTATAAACAGCACAGAGAGAAAGAAAGAAACAAACAACATATTTTTCTTTTCTGGCCAGACACTAGATCATATACCTGCATTCATAAATTATTTGATTTATAGTTGTGTACTATTTTGACCCTTTTTATGTTGTTTACAGGTATGATGTTGACAAATTTCTTTCCTACAGATTTCCCAGCCCCGGGGAAGCTGTAAGTGAAAACTCTTGTTCCTTTAATTGATCATGATCTGGACACAGTCTTTGTTTAGATAGTTCCTATTGTTTATTGTTGCAGATTAGAATCATTCTATTAATCGGTTTTTGAGAGAGTAGTGCTATAAATTACCTGTTTAATCTATTAGTTTGCAACTAGTCAGGATAATGCTATTGAGCTTTGGGATAGGTTCTCATTTTCCTGTTCACCAATCATGCTACAATCAATAAAAACTAAGGGAGAAAATATATTTAGTAAAATGGAATCGCCACTGATTGGTCTTGTTCAATACAGGAAGCTCTTGTAAGATATGTTGGATTTGGAGCAGAGGAAGATGAATGGGTGAATGCAAGAGGTTCTGTGAGATTGCGCTCTGTTGCATTGGAGAATTCAGAATGTGATAACGTGGAGGTTGGGGATCTAGTATTATGCTTTCAGGTATTTTTTTCTTCCCTTGTACTAAGCAAGATCGTAGATAATCATGACCGTAATTGATGTATTTTAAAATATAAAGAGAGGCATAGTGGAATATATGCACCTTTCAGTCTTTAAGCATATGACACAGTGAGCAAGATTGTCCTCACTGTCGACAATGAGGTGCTAAAATAGATCTACGACCAATTTGAACTTGCAGTAGGCTTGGTAAAGAAGAAGAAAATTCTGGGACTGTGAGCCTTTTACATCAAATAAAGGAAAAAAGATATATACAAAAGGATTACGAGTGAACTATATGTTGATGATGTGCTCATGTGTATATTCTTTGAATCAGGCGAAAGATAACCAAGCAAAATATTACGATGCTCATGTGCTTGAGATTCAAAACAGATGGCATGACATAAGAGGCTGCAGATGTCTTTTCTTGATTAAATATGCACATGACAACACAGAGGTGAATACTTATTCCTTTCAAAATCATAATTATCTGTTAAGTATTGCTGTGTGCTTTCTGCTGTAAGTTTTCGTTGTGATAGGAGAAGGTCCGTTTGAGGAGATTATGTTGCCGGCCAAACAAACTGCCGCTGAGGGAGTAAAAGTTGCTCGTTGAAGATGTCCCTGGTCCTTCATTATCATTTGCTGAGAGATGGAAGCTATGATAAAACTGATCCTTAATAAGAAATTGCACCTGGCATCATCCTATGGTCGTTTTCGCTCTAATAATTGGCATTTTATGACGATTTGAAGTTGCATCGCATGACTTTTGCCATAATTTTCTAGGTTTCCGAATTTTGTGAGCTGTTTTATGAGTCTAATGTGCAAATTATAACTTGGAAGTTTTTGCCTCTTCAGTCTTTACTTTGGTGTTTGAAAGTGAGCAAGATTTACTTCCTTAGATGCAAGCCAATGACGCCATTGCATTGATTTTGTGAGCAAATCATGTTATTTGCACTATTTTATATTGTTATTTATTTTGGAAACACGTGCTGAAAATACGATTTGAGAAAGTAGGAGAATTTAAAACGGGTGGTACAAGGAATGGAATCAATAACAGATTTGAGAAAGTAGGAGATTTTTTTTTTAAGGGGAGAGGTAGTGGGTTATAGAACAAGCTAACCATCTATCTAGATCGGAATTTCATCACCACTCCAATTAAGAGGAGAGGGCGATCGATAAACGGACGTTGCAAGCTTATGGGAAATCTCGCACACTACGAGCTTTTCCATCATTTGTCATATGCCTTCCAATAAGTCTGCTTTATAGCCTAAGAATTCTTTGCTCTTCAAACCGCATCCATTGAGTTTGTATGTACTCAGACTCGTAGGAGGGCATCCCTTTAAATTTGCACAAATTGCTGCCAATTCCGCTCCTAGGATAGTGCCTAGGGGTGTAAACGAGTCGAGTCGAGTAGTGCTGAGCTTGAAACTCGACTCGATTGTTATACTCGAAGCTCGAAACTCGACTCGACTCGATCGAGCTTAAAATTTTAAAGATCGAGCTCGACTCGATAAGAAACTCGATAAGCTCGAGCTCGGCTCGACTCGACTCGATTACCTATATAATTTTCAAAATTAATTTTAAAACATATTTTTTTCTAAAATAAACTCGAGCTCGACTCGATTACTCGTATATAAATATAAATTATACATTAATGGTAAAATAGTAAATATTATTCAAGCTCGATTAGGCTCGCGAGCCTTTCGAGCCGAGTATTTATGAGCTCGAACTCGAACTCGGTAGCTACTCGAGTAGCTCGAAACTCGACTCGACTCGATTAACTTTGAGTCGATTTCGATCTTTTTTCGAGTCGAGCACGAGTAGCTCTCGAGTAGGCTCGACTCACTTACACCCCTAATAGTGCCCGACGGGTCAATCCTTTAGAAAGTATGATAATTTAAATTGTAGTGAAAGGTGAGTACATGATTTTATGTGTTGTTTGGTAGGAGAGATTGCTGCATTTGATCAAATCGGGCTATGTGGTTGGTCCGGTAGAAAGCCCACTTTCTGGACATCACAATACACCCACTTTCTACAACAATTTAATTTGAATTTAATAGTGTATAATACTTTCTACTAAAAAAAACGTATAAGATTCTTATCTCAATTATCCATATAAGTATTTTTTTACCTTCTACCAAACATAGCTCAAGGGTACAAATTATGAAAAGAAAAAAAATCAACAATTTTACATTTGTCTATACATTTTATATTTGACACATTATATATACGAATAATCTCGTATTTCTCCGATTTTTACAAAAGGCTATGTTTCCCAATATTCATTTTTCGATTACTTAAAGGCTCATTTGCTAGTACGTGTGTAAAATAATGTGAGATACGGTAACAAGAAACATGTCACACGTGATAAATTTAATCAACCATTTAATATAAGTGATGTGTTGTACTTGTTGTTTTATTTTATGTTTGTAGATGATAAATATACCCTTCAATTGAAAATATAAGAAAGTTTAACAAAGGGACATTTAGGGGTAGTGTGACAACTTTTGTGGTAGGATGAGTTGGGGATTAAATAATACTAGAAGAAAGTGAGATGGTGAATTGATGATACTATATTTAGAGTATTATTTAAAATATATATATATATGATTACATGAGATACAAATTTTAAAAAAAAAATGAGTGGATCGATTGGTCGGATTTTTTTTTTTGACAATATAACAAGGAAGCATAAAGATCTTAAACAGAGAACAAAATATCCTTGATAGATTGAGGACAGCTATCTTCAAGTCAATCTTGAGGTCCTGAAGATAAATACGCTTGATGCGCCAGAAAATGAGTCAAAGTATTTAATTCACGAGGCACTGATTGACAATCCCACACTAGAATTGTACGAAGCAACTGTTTAATTCTAGCCGTGATTAGTTTGACCGCTACTCGGCAAGAGCAATGAACCGACTCGAAGCATTGAATTGCTCGACTTTTGAACTGCTCAGAACACAAGAAAAAGCAGAACGAATCGGTTAACCAGTGTTTTATTTATTTTTTCAAATGTTATTTGCAACTTTTGAATACTTATTAAAGTCCTAGTATTATTTTTCATTTCGGTACGGCCAAACAAAGAACTACAAATTTATTTTTAATTATGGCGTCATATGGGCCCAACCCACTTAATAATAATCAGATTTAATTGAACTCAATGCTATCAAAAGCGCCAATAATGATCAGGTCAACATCCGTTACCACTTTTAAAAACATTTGAAAAAGGAGATAAGGCTATCACTCATCCCTTGGCAAACAGGTCTTAATAAAATAATTTCTCTTTAATTATGACGTCATATCAACACAACCCACTTAATAATAATCAGATTCGATCGAACTCAATACGATCAAAAGCGCTAATAATGATCGGGTCAACATTCACTTCTACCTTTTTAAACATTTGAAAAAGGAGATAAGACATCAATGACACTCACTCATCCCTTGACAAACAAGCCCTAATGAAATAATTTATCTTTAATTATGACGTCATATCGACTCAAACCACTTAATAATAACCAGACTTAATCGAACTCAATACGATTAAAAGCGCTAATAATGACTAGGTCAACATGTGCAACCAGCTTTTTAAACATTTGAAAAATGAGATAAGACATCAATACCACTCATCTCTTGACAAACAAGCCCTAATATTTTACCTTTAATTATGATATCATATCGGCTCAACCCATTTAATAATAATCAGACTCGATCGAACTCAATACGATAAAAAAACGCTAATAATGACCAAGTCAACATCCGTTACCACATTTTTAAACATTTGAAAAAGGAAATAAGACATTAATACCACTCATCCCTTTACAAACAAGCCCTAGTGAAATAATTTATCTTTAATTATGACGTAATATCAGCTCAATCCACTTAACAATAATCAGACTTAATCGAACTCAATACGATCAAAATCGCTAATAATGACCGGGTCAACATCCGTACAACTTTTTTAAACATTTGAAAAAGGAGATAAGAGACAAACAAGACCTAATAAAACAATTACCAAATGAATCCACATTAAAATAAAATTTAAAAATTATTATAGTGCTAATTTTTGTAATTATTTGGATAATGATTATAAAGCCTGCCAGTGTCATCTCTCTTCTCTCACCAATTTTTAACCTTTTTGAGCCATTAGAGGTTTTCATTCCGCCCAATTCCTCTAACCCTAATTCCCAAAAAAATCGTCGCTGCCAATATCCATTTCAAACGCTATATCTGTTATCTTTGATCGCTGATAGTGAACTCGCTCTTCGTTTGCCCTAGACCTATAATCTTGCCGCCGCCGATCTGTGAGTTGATGAAGTGCGATTATGGAATCTATGGTGAACGACCATCGTTGTGCTTCATCTTCGTAAAGGAGTGTTCAGAAAGTTAAAGAGCCTGCTAAGGGGGAAACTGCACGAATCGCAAAGAAACGAACCGCAGGAAAGTACAACTTTAATCTGTAGCAGCAAGAAAGTTAAAGAAATGCTGGTTCTGGTTTGGGGGAAACAACTTTGCTGAAGACTGACTTTGGTAGCTTTAGAGAAGGGGTAGTTTGAAAGAAAGGTAACATACGATATGGATGATAACGAAAGTGGTGGGCACGGCAGCGATAAGGGTCTGGGAGCCGATGACGAGGGCGGTGGAGCTCCCCTTCCTGAAAGGGTTAGTTATATCTATTTTTTTTATTGGGAAAGGTTTGTAAATTTTTGTGTATTTAGGAGTTTGCATTTTTCAATTTTTGATGAACGTGCTGTATTGTGAGCTGCACTTTTTTTTTCCGCAAGCTCTAATTTAAACGGGTCATTGGTGAGAAAAAATGATATTTTGATTGACCCGTGCAAATTGATTTTTAAAAAAAATCGATGCAACTCATTTCTTGATTATATTAGTGTTTCATTTAGAACTTGGGAGATGATTTTCTTGAAGGTTCTGGTGTTTGTGTTTAAAAATCTGTCTTGGATCTGTCACAGCTCAAAATGTTTTCTTAAACTTGTGCATTATGTTAATTGGTATTTGATATGTCTGCAACAGGTCCAGGTTGGTGGTTCTCCTTCTTATCGAGTTGAAAAGAAACTTGGGAAAGGAGGATTTGGACAAGTGTATGTAGGCCGTCGAATCAACCCCACAAACCCAAATGAAAGAACAGGTCCAGGAGCCGTGGAGGTATATACTTGTCAACTGATTCTGTAATCTGTGGTAGGGACTCGTGTTTTCTTAGCGATGTAATAAAATTATTTATTTCCTGTAGGTGGCCTTGAAGTTCGAGCATCGAAGTAGCAAAGGCTGTAACTATGGACCACCTCATGAGTGGCAAGTCTACAAGTGAGTATAATTTCATTTTCATTTTTGTGTTGATTCTCTATGGTTTTTTCATCTAAGGTCGCAAAGACTGGACTCAAGAATTTGTCGTTTTTTCCCCTAGCACACTTGGTGGGAGTCATGGCATACCACGTGTCCATTACAAAGGACGCCAAAGTGACTACTACATTATGGTACGTGATCTTCATAGCAAATCTGTCTCCACACACACACACACACCGGGCCTTTGATGTGGTCTTCTTTTGACAAACTTTACCACCCTTCAGGTTATGGATATACTTGGTCCTAGTTTGTGGGATGTCTGGAACAAAAATTCACACAGGTTAATATCATGTTTCCAAGAAATAGAAATTTGACTTCCCCTGCTTATTTGCTGTTTTGGATCGTGCAGCTAATATTAACATCCTTTTTGCAGTATGTCAACAGAGATGGTGGCATGTATTGCCATTGAAGCGATCTCAATTTTAGAAAAGTTGCACTCCAGAGGGTAATTTTCTCTAAGTACTCTCACTCCAATGATGACTTGATTCTGGTCTTAATCGTGTTAGATTAACTGTAGTTGCTTTCAGCCGAGTGTTGCTGCACTCTTAAATATGTGTGGTTATTTGAGAGCATGAGACATTAATGGAAGTGAATAATTGGATATAAGTGAACAACTAAACATAGGCGCAAATGGTTCAAGGTGTTCGCCATGAATATATTCCCAATTTATATGAAACTTAATGTATAGATAACAAATTTATCCTTTTCCATATGTTTCCACGAGATAATGTCTGTTATCAGCAACGAGACTAATGTCATTCTGATAGTGATACTTTTTCTATCTTTTGATATTAAGGAAACTTTTTTGTGTGCCCCCTTTAGATCTGAAGTTTTGACATTGTGATTTTCAAGTGCATTTTTTTACACAATAAATGAAAATATTCTATTACTATTATAGTCAAGTTGCATTTAGCCTTGGTATTGGATTTGCCTACATCCTACAAGATCTGAGTTTTATTTCTTTCCCTTTCTAAACCGTTACCTCAAACTCTGGATGTTTTGGCTTTATTGTCTTTGCTAAGCAATACTTGGTGCCATTTTTATATTTTGGTTTTGGTGGTATTTTTTTTCTCTGTTATATTTTTATGATCATTTGGATTGGGCAGGGTTGGTTTTGGACAGGAAAACGCGTAATAGGTTATTTTGATTGACCAATGAGTCAAATAGGTTTATAATCTAAGATTGGAAGTTCTTCTGATCCTGTGAAGCCGTGAGGGTAATCTGCTGACTGTTTGAAGTTGAAACTGTTTCCTGATCATCAGATACTCTGTGTTTCCCCCCAATGCTTTTAGTGTTTATATGATCATTTCTCTTACACATACAAACTATATGCATTACATGTTATTGTGATGTGCTTTTATTTGTGGATACCTTACTTGATTTCGTAATTCTGCAGACATGTGCATGGAGATGTAAAGCCGGAGAATTTTTTGCTTGGTCCACCTGGAACACCTGATGAGAAAAAACTTTTCTTGGTTGATCTTGGACTAGGTAAGATTGCTTGCTATAGCAGATTTATGTAGAAAAATTAAGTCACTCTACAAAAACTTAGTACAAACATTATCCTGTTTTTCACTTGTATTTATGCAGCGACACGTTGGCGTGATAACTCAACTGGCCTTCATGTTGAATATGATCAGCGCCCAGATGTGTTCAGGTAAAATCATTATTCAGCTGTCTGTTCTCCCTGTATCTGTTGACTTTAAATAGTGTTTGGTATTCTTGAAAAAGATTTTTAATATTTGAAATTTAAACCGAAAGTACAGATTTATATTAATATGGACTATCTATCACAGACAGCGCCAATTTTTCAGTTTATCTGATATATATGAAAACCCACCACTTTTATTTTTCAACTTTAATTTTCATAATCAAATGAAAAGAAAAAAATAGATCTTAAATTGCATCATTTTTTCATACATACAAACGTATAGATCTCTTTTTCTTTGAATTCATGTCCTTACACTGTGATTACGTTGGTATTGCAGAGGGACTGTACGCTATGCCAGTGTACATGCTCATCTTGGAAGAACTGGTAGCCGTAGGGACGATTTAGAGTCCCTTGCTTATACACTCGTTTTTCTTCTTCGAGGCCGTCTTCCTTGGCAAGGTTTCCAGGTTAGCAGCAGATCTGGAATGTGCATCTTACTTTCGAAAAATCTATTATTGACCCTTATGTGATGGTTCATTTAGGGTGACAATAAAGGCTTCCTTGTGTGCAAAAAGAAAATGTCAACCTCTCCGGAGACTCTTTGTTCCTTATGTCCTGCACCATTTAGACAGTTTGTTGAGCATGTTGTTAATCTGAAGTTTGATGAGGAGCCTAATTATGCAAAATATATATCCCTCTTTGATGGAATAGTTGGTCCAAATCCAGATATTAGGCCAATCAATACAGAAGGTGCTCAGAAGGTATTTCTTTGAAAATGTAGTGTACACTACTACACGTGTCAGTATTGTTTGTTTACTTTGAAACTTTATGGAAGTTTGCTTCTTTTGTGTTCTGTTCTAAGACATAGTTTTATCATTTTGAAGCTTATACAAGTGGGACATAAGAGAGGACGACCTGCGTTGGACGTCGATGACGATGAACAACCAAAGAAAAAGGTTCGCATGGGAATGCCTGCTCAACAGTGGATAAGTGTGTACAATGCTCGACGCCCAATGAAGCAAAGGTATCAAGGTTTAACTTATAACTAGGGTCTATGGGAGAGGTTTTTCAGACGAAAAAAATAGTTCACCTTGAGTTTTTTTCTTGTAGATATCACTATAATGTTGCGGATGCAAGACTTGCTCAGCATATTGAGAAAGGAAATGATGATGGACTATATATCAGTGGTGTGGCGTCAGCTTCGAACCTGTGGGCCTTAATTATGGATGCAGGGACTGGTTTTAGTTCTCAACTTTATGAGCTGTCACCTTTTTTTCTTCACAAGGTTTCTATTCCTCCCCACCCACCCCACACGTCTGCACTTTTTTGGTTGCACATAATATTTGCTTATGTAAAGGGGCTACATTTCATGTACCTCTTTTGCGTGTGGTTTACTAATCAAACATGATTAATTAACTTTCACTGCCTTAACCGCAGGAATGGATTATGGAGCAATGGGAGAGGAACTATTACATTAGTGCAATAGCAGGGGCAGACAACGGGAGCTCATTGGTAGTTATGTCTAAGGGTTAGTTTCAAGCTCAATACATGCAAATATTGTGTTAATGCCATGTGTATCCTGCTAATGATTTTAACTTCAAATACAGGTACGCAGTATGTGCAGCAATCTTATAAAGTTAGCGAATCTTTCCCGTTTAAGTGGATCAATAAGAAATGGAGAGAGGGTTTCTTTGTTACTTCCATGGCCACTGCAGGATCTAGATGGGCAATTGTTATGTCTCGTGGGGCTGGGTTTTCTGAACAAGTATGTTGAGTCATTGCCAGTATTTGAATTTTTGCCCCTGTTTTCTCGTCTGCACCTGAATAATATGATATATTTTCTTGTAACTGATTCAGTGTGTGGAGTTGGACTTTCTATATCCAAGTGAAGGTATTCATAAGAGGTGGGATGCTGGATATCGTATCACATCAACTGCAGCAACAGGAGATCAAACTGCTCTTGTTCTTAGTATTCCCAGAAGAAAACCTTTTGATGAAACACAAGAGACGCTTCGGACTTCTGCTTTTCCAAGTACACATGTCAAGGTTTGACTTCTATATATTATAGTATATTTCTTTGTTGTTGGTTGCAACTGTCTCCTGCTTGTTTCTTAGGGTTAATTTTGTTGCATGCAGGAGAAATGGGCCAAAAACCTTTACATTGCATCAGTATGCTTTGGAAGAACTGTGTCTTGAGGCTGAGAGTTGAAAGATGATTGACTGAGATACTGTTCATAACAGTAAATCGAAGCTGTTCCTTCATTAGAGATTCAGGGTCCTTTTTCCTCTGCTGCTACGCTCCTGTCGTGGCGGCTTTTGGGACTTTGATGTATGCTTACTCTGACCATCAACGTAAAATTATATGCAACACCTGTGTACTTTACTGCAATTGCGTCTACATGTTTTAGGCAGTTTTAGCTTCCCAGTGGGATATGTTCACTCACCGTTGAAAACTTTGTATAGCATCAAACGGTAGTCATTTGAAGGCCTAGTGCACGGGCTATAGTTACATTGGTGATGGTATTTTGGTACATTCAATTTTTGCAATGGAGGCTGCTTCAATTAAATTTTCCTTCAGTCATTTCTGACATGAACTTATATGCCTATTATTTTGTGGAATATATATTTGACCTGGAAGTGGGCCTTTACTTATCTGAGTTTTTGAGTTAAGAGTTTGCTGTTGTTTGTTTATTCAATTTCCTTTCATATTTTTGTAACAGGTTGGAAATTCTCGAGATTGCGAGTTTATAGAGTAGAATATACAATATTTGTTGAAACTGATGATGCCCAATCTAGGAGATCAGATCATGACATTGTTTTTATATATACATATTTCCTAACTGCATTTTTGTTTATGTTTGATTGGCAAATTGACAGATAAAAGGAGATTCTAAGGTGCACCGACGACATTCAAGCTACAATTCAACTGACTCTTCTACTAACCTTTATTTTTTATAGTTTTCTTTATCTGTTTGTCTATTGTGTTGCAGCATGTCATTTTTCTCTATAATTACAAGTTTGGATTTGGGTTGCGACTGAAGGTAAGGCTTTTTATTGTGCTCGTATATCGCTGAATTTTTTCGAAGTATTTGATGTTGAACATTTAGTTTTCTCTTGGGAGAGACTCAGTACACTTAAGTCAATGATCAGAAACTGGGCTACTATCGTACACTTATTCAGCTGTATGTATTGCGGAGAAAGTGAATTTTTGTTTGATCTCGTTTCTTACACTCGATTTCTCAGGTCTTTCGTAACGATTAGACAAAGTGACAAATGTCACTTTATAATAACGTGTTGTAGAAGTTGTGTTGCTTTCTTATGTTAATCCCAGGCTTGGTATAACGTGTATCTGTAATTTCTCTGTTTATATTTTAGTTAACGTGTTGTAGAAGTCGTGTGTTTCAGATTGTATTAATTTATTACATGATGGTTGATGGCTAGGTTGTAAGTGCTCGTCCACGAAATGTAGTCTCATTTGACTTATTTTCTCCGTTCACAAAATGAAGTGTTTTACATTAAATGAAAATCACCACCCTTTACAATATCCTTACTTTATTTTTAACACTTTTTTTTTTAAAATTATTCGGTGGCAATATACACCACCCCACACTCTCTTATGTATATATAACACCACCAACACTCACAATAGTCTGTTCAAAATGGAAGAAAGCCATTCACAACAAAAATATAACACCACCAACACTCACAATAGTCTGTTCAAAATGGAAGAAAGCCATTCACAACAAAAATAAAAATGGGAAGGCAAAGTCTCCACTGAGCTAAAAAAAGCTAGGGCAGACCAAATTTGGCCTCTTTTCCTCGACTTTTTTGGGCTTCACAAATGGTTCCCGGGCCTTCCCACTTGTGACGGAGTCCATGGTGTCAACGGCCAGCCTGGTTGCATTCGTCGTTGCTCGGGTTTTGGACTCAAACGACAACAAACTAACGACGACTCTTCTTTGAGTTGGTCTGAAGAAAAACTGGTCTCCATCGACCATGATCAAATGTCTTTAACTTATGAGATGGTGGCTAGCAACATTGGATTCAAGTGCTACGTTTCGACTGTGAAGGTTGTCCCGGGGGCTGTCGAATGGTGGATCAGCCTTGATCCGGTGGCCGGATGGAAGTTCGAAGATTTGGTGAGTAGGTATCAAGTCGGATTGCAGCTAATGGTTAACAAAATGGAGGATGCCGTTTTTGGTTAATCGCACTAAACTCCCCATTATTTTTAAAATGTTGCACGAAATTTCTCTTAAAAATTGTATGAAATTCCCCCTTAATTTTCCCTTTTTTTGGGAAGCTTCTCTATATGAATAAAATTTCTATTTAAGTATTGCAGTTGTTCTGGTCATCATGTAATTTCTATTCAGTCGCATGCACATTATATGCTAGTGATGGAATTCTATAAAAAAAAGTACTCCGTGTATTTTACAATAACTTTCACATTTTATTTTTCTTGACTTTTCCACAATAACTTTTACACCTTTAAAATGAAAAACTCTTTAGAAACTACATCCTCACAATATCCACATTTTTACACAATATATTATTACTTTTAACTCTATATATACACACAAGTTAATTAATTTATTTACTTTATACATAAAAAATTATATATTTACCCCTCAAAATCTATTCATCATTAAAAAATTTTAATATTTATATCCACTTACTTATGAAAATTATTGTGAAACGGAGATACCGATGTATATCACTAAATTTATAAATCGAATTTTAGTATTTAATTATTTTTATGTATCGTGATTAAAGATTGAAGCATCTTTGTTAATATATAATTAGTGCTAAAATCTTTAATTAGTGCACCATGATCAAGACCCTTTAATAAATATTATCACAAGAATAAAAATCGAACCCATATAATTAGAATATGCTCACAACTCTCCCAATTGTCATATAATTTGGTGGATAAAAAACAACATTTTAGATGGCTACAATTGAATTGAATCAAATTGAGTCAACTCCAATGTTTTAATTCTTTAATTTTAAAAATGATTTTTTTTTTTCGAAAGAAGAGATTACAAAAGTAAGCATAAAAACAATAGATTAGTATTTATTACAGAAATTAAAGAAATAAAATAATTAATGATTTTTTAAAAATATCATGTAATTAACGGGCCAAATTGGGATTAACCGAATGGGCCTGAGTCCATCCAGCCCACGAGTGACTTGGGCCAAGCCCAATAACCCCTCCATGGTACGCCACACTTATGCTTTGATACCTTGCATTTTACGTCAATTAAAACATGTGCAAAAAAATAATTAAGTTATTTAGGGTTAAGGGTCCATCTTGAATTATATAGTGTAATTTGTTTTGTTATTTGATATGTACATAATTAAGTGTTTTTTTTATATATTGGATATAAAATTTATTTATTAGTTGGTTATGCATATATTTTGGACATAATTAAACACATATATTAAGCTAACCTATCCTATTAAATTAGGCATAAATGTATATTTAATTTGAAATTTTGGTGTCTTTTGACATTAGAATTTTAAAATTTAGCGGATTTTAAAATGCATTTATTTTTTGATTTAGGTAGGTTATGATATTTACATGGCTACCTTTTATAAAAGTAGAATTGGTATTAGATTTTAAAACATGCACAAACATATCTTATGTACTACCTTGATTGAAAAGTTTGTAAAGTCACTCTCACGATATACACTAATTTATCTTTTATACAATATCTTTTGAGGTCTACCATACACTTAATTAAACTACTTTATTTACTTTACTTTATATATAAAAGTTTACAAAATTAACTTCAAAACTCTAATTATTACACTTTTTTCTTAAACTTCGTTTCATCAAATGAAAGCTTTTTAGGGACGAAGAGAGTACAATTTAGAAGACGAAAATCAAACCAAGTTATTTGATACTCAATTCGATATTTTTCGTTAAAAAATAGTTTGAGCTCAATTTAACATAGGTATCAAACAAGTTTGAATATATATTTATGTTCAGTATATTTTAAAGCTCAACTCATTTAGTGGGTGTTTGCAAACAAAACTATGTGCTTAAAATCACTTCTTTTTTAAATAGAATCACTTTTGAAGTGTTTGTAAACACAAATAAGTGGTTAAATTAATTACTTAAAAGCCAATTTTGGTCAAGCACCCCTTCCATGCTTCTAATAACTTCTAAGTGCTTCTAATCATTACAATTTTGCCCTCACAATTTAAATAATATTTTATTTTTACCCATTATTTATTCAAATGTAATAAGGGTGTTTTTTGTAAAATTATAAAAAAGTGATTTGTATGACATACACCACAACATTTAAAAAATTGATTAGAAGTGCTTATTTTTAAAACACTATCTACTTTCAATTTTACTACAAAAATCAACTTTAATCACTTTGAATTAACTATTATAGTTTGCAAACACACCCTTAATTATCAAACGAGCTCAAACAAACTTTAACTACATCACGTTCGCCTCGACCCAACTCGACTCATTTACCGCTCTATATAAATTTATCCACCTCATACATTTACTACTACTAATCTCACTCACCTACCAATATTTCTCTGACTAAAAAAAACAAACACCTTAATGGAAGAATGGCAAGGCAAAGCCACAGCAAACCTAAAACCCACAGCACAACAGGTATGGCCTCTCCTTTCCGATTTTTGCAGCCTCCACAAATGGCTTCCAACAATAAACACCTGCTACAAAGTCGACGGCGTTGACGGCCAGCCCGGCCTCGTCCGCTACTGCGCCGCCACTCCTCCCGACGGCGGCGACGCTCTGCGGTGGGCGCGCGAGAAGCTTGTATCAATCGATCCGATCGGTAAGTCGTTGAGCTATGAAATTTTGGAGAATAACATGGGATTGAAGGCGTACAAAGCGACGCTGAAAATCAACGGCGGAGATGATCCCGATGGGTGCCAGATCGAATGGTCATTTGTGGCGGATCCTGTTGAAGGTTTGGGTTATTCAGATTTCCTTGCTTATTTCGATTCGAGCGTTGAAGGCGTTGCCAAAAATCTCGAGAAAGAATTGGGAAAATTATCTGCTAATTAATTAGATCCATGTGTTGATTCTCTTCTCTAGCTTTTGAAATAATGTTGGTTAATTTGATTTGATGAATGTTTGATTTTAAATAAAGTTGTTTTACTCCTCATAACTTTCATATTGCAAATTAAAAAAAAGTGTAATAATAGATTAAAAAAAATAGTTAACTTGTGTATATGTGGAAATTAAAATTAATGATATATTTTTTTTTTTTTTTTGTAAAATTGAGAATATTGTGATGTGAAGTTTATAAAAAAAAAATTCAATTGAAAATTATCGTGGATGAATATATTTTTTATTTTTTTTAATTAAACTCTGTGCTATCAAATGAATTTAATTGAGACTAACTTATATCATGTGTATATATAGGATAAATAACAGAATACTCCTCCGTTCCACAATAACTTTCACACTTTCCTTTTCGGGACGTCCCACAATAACTTTCACACCCTTAAAATGAAAAATCCTTTATAAACTCCACCCTCACAATAACCTCAATTTTACACAAATGACATTACTTTATCTCCACACATACACAAAAATCAACTCATTTATTTACTTTATACATAAAGTTTTACAAAATTACCCCTCAAAACTTCACTAATTATTACAATTTCTTAATTTTCGTGCCCATCTACCTATGAAGATTAATATGGGACGGAGGGAGTACTTAACAAAAGTCATTGTAGTCTGGTGGTTGCCTTTGGATTGTCTTACCACAATGTCACAGATTTAAAATTTCAACAATTTTCGAAATTTTATTTTATTTAGAACCAATTTTTCTATACACTAAAGTTACATGACTCTCTCACCAAATCCATGTTTGTATTTTTTATTTTAGCACCAATTTTTCTATATACTATACTCGTACTCTACACGAGTGAGCTCGAGACTCTCTCACCAAATTCATGTTTTTATTTTTGTTTAATTATTTTGATATTTTTTCAGATAATGCTATATTATTCTGTAACAAACAAGTTTTTCTCTTGAAATGGGTGGATAAACACTTATTTTGATGTCGAGCACAAAAGATAAGTTTGGAGCAATCACTTTGTTGATCTGGTTGATTTTGGTACTAAGTGCAAGAGTTACAAAGTGATGGCTTGTTTTGTCTTCGAGATCGGTAAAGTAATTATGCAACTTTTGTCAATGTTGTAATGATGTAATGATGATTTTCTCAATGCTGTAATGTTGTAATGGAAATAGAGTTAGTAGACTTTTTTTTTTTAGGTAAACATTTTTTTTTCATACTTAAATTTGTTTTATGTAATTTACTTTTCTTTGTTAAACACGCTTTCTAATTAACAAACTTTCTTGGTATATTTTTACAATATATATAGGTGTATTCCTAATATACAGAGAGATTATTTATTTTCTAAAATATTCTAAAAAATAATTAAATATAATATATTATGTATAAAATATAATCTAACCTTAATTTAAGAGTCTGATCTTCCGTTATGGATAACTCGTTTACCATTTTCTAACATGTCCATAATGCATGATGTGAGGCTAGTTTTTTTTTTTTTTTTTTTTAAATTGAACGGCTACGAGTAATTTCTATTTGATTCGCTGATAATGCATGGCACGGTTCTTTTTAATTTTTTTGAACGACTATGCCTAATTTCTTCTTTAGAACAACCCTACTTAATTTTATTAGTAAAAAAACTTCTATTAAGGAAATCAATTGGTACAAAACATCAGGTATAACAGCAACATAGAAACCAGGCCCAGTTTTTTTTTAATAGTGTGTATATGTAATCTGATTCTTTGTCCACCAAATGACACACCAAATGACAAATGTAGTTTCATTTGCATCATATTCTTTGTCCACCAAATGACAAATGTAGTTTCATACATCACTCCTCAACCATCATTTAATTACTCAATTTGCCATCAACTTTATTCACAAACAATCACTTTATTCACAATGGACCCACAATACTATATAATACCCTTATTTTATCTACATTTTTTTTTTAAATTTGTGTCCACCCCCCATGGGACTACTTTTGGTGGATGGAGGGAGTATAAATTAAGAGTCTGACTATTTACACCTCCATTTCGGTTTAGAACACTCCTCTGATTGATGCAACCCTCTAAAATTTATCAGGATGGATGCACCACCTTGAATTATCCTAAATACCCTTTTATCTAAAAAAACTATCTACTAAACACACCCCACCCCAAAACCCTATTTTTTTCCTCATTCTCCCTGCTCTTTCATTATCCTAAATTGCATATTTTAAGTTGAAAATTTGTGTGAGATAATCTCGTTCATAAACCAATGTCTCATGTAATTTGATAGATAAGTGTTGTCTAGTACTTTCACGGTTCATATTAGTAAAATTTTGATTACTTCTTTTTATACATGTTTTTAAAGAAAATTATATTTTAATTATAAAAAATATATGTGAGATAACGAGTAAATAAAGTAAAAAAAATACTCAAAAGTTAACTATTTAAATAGAATAAACATATACTTTGTAGACCAAAAAATCTGTATGAGGAGTATTAAGTTTTTATCGCACTTTAAATTCTATAAGATCTGTGTAAAATGACTAAAACCCCCCCATTTACCTGCTCCATTTTATATATTGGGTCATTATAGAAAAAATATGAATTAAATGAAGCAGTGAATTGGAGATGTTTTTTCAAACAGAGATTTCATTTAATTATATAATTAACCATTCGAAACTAACTAAAAATAAATATATTTTGATAAAATATTTACAGATGTATATTTACATACATACACACATATAATCGAGACCAATAAAAAGAAAATACATTGGACACCAATCGAATGTGGTCCATACATGCACACTGAAGTCAATATCATAAGTAAATTGTCTGGTACACTTGCCAAAATTGATAGCATGCTATCATGTCGAGCCATTGCACTTTTGCTGCAAAAAAAATATCACATGCAACTTTCCTTATATATCTATATTATTTTCATGAGATCACACCGACAGACTGGATTTTCCGTTCAAAATCATCAATCTTCCGGTGAAACTACGTTGGATCACGTTGATAACCTAATTTTAACGGTTAATCTCACCAACGCAGCATTCCTATCTCAGTAACGAGCCAATCGCCTCACCATCCAATCAATGATATCCTGACCGATTTCTTCACGTTCAGGCTCAAAGAGAAGGTCGTGCAAGAAACCTTCGTAAAGTCTAATGTTCTTAAACTTGGAAGGTGCCTCGTTGTACAGATCCTGTGAAGCCAGTGGATCAGTGACCCGATCAGCAGTCCCGTGAAGGACGAAGAATGGGACTGTGATGGAACAGAAGTTTCGCGTCAAATACGAGGAGATGCGCAAAATCTCGTGCCCCGTACGAACTCTTATAGGTCCCACGTAGACCAAAGGGTCCGAGTATTTGGCCAAGAGAGCGGCAGGGTCCCTTGAAACTGGAATTCCCCTTTTGTTAGCACCTTTGAATTGGAACCTCGGAGCCACCAACGAGAAAATTGGTGCTACAGCCTACACATATAGATTATAGAATAAGTTGATCGTTCCAAAAAGTGTATGTCTGATCAAGAATTAGCATATAATTAACTTACACCAACAATAGGGTGTGCTGGCTTGACACGCAAAGCGGGTGAAGTCAATATAATTCCCTCCAGCATTACCTCTATATGAGGATAGGAAGAAGCCTGTGCATACATACAATCAGAATGTCAACAGCGTATATATAAGATGAAAATGTATCTCTTCTAGAAAAAACTATACCTTCAAGACCACTGCACCTCCAGTTGAATGGCCAAACAGGAAGCATGGGACGCCCGGGTTTTCTAATTTGACCTTTTCCAGAAAACTCGCCTTTCAACACAAGAATGGAATCTGTGAGACCACATCACATATTCCTATAGAATGATGTATACAATAGCAGTGCCAAATGCATATACAAAACAAGTGCTAACTTACAGTGTCCGCAACAACTTGATCCAGTGAAGGGACATATCCATGTAATCCATCACTTCCACCATGACCTATTGAGTATTGAAGAAAATCTCCAGTCAGTACACGTGCAATTTTTCACCTGTAAATTGTAATTGTGGCACATTTACATATTCACTAGCACTTTCAAGTCTACGAACCGAAAACACAGTTTCTCAAATTGTCCATATAATAGCAGGGAGGCAGTATTGGAGTTACAATATTGCATAAATATTTATACATCAACGATCAATATATGTTCAGAAGTGGGGTGAATGCGAGACAGAATGAGAACACACTGTATACGTAAACACTAGGCTGTATGAAGACTTTCTTTGAAATAAATAACTGAAACACAGATCTTAATCCTTGCTTCATTTTTATAGCTACTGTGTTATCTTTTATAAGGCAAGATGCAGAAGGAGAGGGAGAGAACCTCCTTGAAATCTAGTTTCATGAACTCGGACTGGTACAATATATAAAGAATTCAAAACAAAAATAATAGACAGTACTTACCTATCCAATCCATTGCATAGACCCCAAAGCTGCTAGAGACTAATTGTTTAGCAAAAGGCGTGTAGCGTCCACTGAAAGTAAAACAACAGAATGATCAGCATTTACTAAGCATAGATTAGCAACAACAACTTTGTTTAGGAAGGTAACATTGAAGAAAATGAAAACTCAAGTAAATACCACACCTGTGTTCATTAAGCCCATGTATGATGATCAGAATACCCCTGAAATACAAGTCCTTTGTGAGTGAACAGTAAAAGCAAAAATGAAAGGCAGTCAATGGACAAGACATATAAGGTGCACATAGATGAGGTATGCAAACAACATACAGGATCACCGCGCAGAGGATCACCACTCAAAACTAGCACACTCATGCATCAGGTACATATGCCAATAATAAACATATGGTATTCATATCTTGATATTAGCGAGACAGAGTTCAACTTCGAATATACACTAATCTTGCTCAAATAAGAAAATTTTCACCAAAAAAAGGGTTATTATAATGCTGAAAACTAATGCTCCATCTGTCTGAATCACAATTTGGTGCTGTGCTTTCATAGTAGTACCAATTGTGATCATTCAAATTCTTCAATTAACCGACTAAATCTTCTTATTACAGTTTACAAAATAATCATATTAATCGTTAAGTCTTGAGGAAACAAACATATTGATCTGTTCTGTGCACTGCTCAAACAGTGAGAATTAAGCAATCTAATGAGTGATAACAACGGAATCCGGAAGATCCTTGAATAACAGTCACGCAAGCATCAAATTAACAAAATTGAAGAAAACATACCTCATTTCCCCGGAGACAGGTAACCACGACCGGCAAAAGAGAGCATTCCGTCTTACTCCATAGAACAACGACGTCGTCCACTGGCACCAGCTGTCATCCTCCGTCACCATCTCAATTGCCTCAGCTAAAGCCCTACGCCTAATCGTATCCTCCTCATCTCTCCGAATTCCGAATTTCCGACGCTTCACCGAGGACGGCGACGTTCTAGGGGACGAAGGCGGTGATGCGGTTGCGGAGGATAATCGGTGGCGGCGGGGAATGAGGAGCAGGATCCAAACGAAGAATGAATAGATAAATAGGAAAGATTTGTGAATAGAGTTGTATGAAAAGAATGATCGGCGGAGGTTTCTGAAAAGCGGAATTAGGCGGCCGCTCGCGCCCGATGTTAGCTCCTCCACCTGCAACGCCGCCGCTGCCTCCATTTCCGGTGCCTCTTTTTGGGGGTTAGATGTTTACGATTGTCTTCTTTCTATGTTTGTACAGAGTAATAGAGAGAGAAAATTGTAAAGGTTTTAGAGAACGAAAAGGGAGGGTGGATTTTTTGACGCGTGACCGGGCTCTATATAGACGGTGAGAAAATCGCCTACAGTTTTTGCTTTTACAGTGCAGTGCAGTTCGACTCCTTTTTTTTTGTAGCGATAAATTAATAGTAATAAATAAATTAATTAATTTAACAATATATTATAAATTTGAAGTTTTGGAATGAGATTAGATAAATTTCATATATGTACAAGATCTTTTTTTTTATTGGAATATTAACGCCCTCTTTTTAATTAGGAAAAAGAACATGCCAAAAAAAAAACTCCATTCCCTCAATTTCATAATAAATGTTTTTTTTTAATTTAAAGAATTAAGGAAGATAAAGTTTAGATATCTTTCCCTAAATACAAAGATATAGTACTGAGATACGATACTGTATTTTAAGTAGGAGTAAATCGAAAAATATAGGAAAAATTGTAAATATATAAACTATGTATATAAATTCCTACAATTTCTCATTTTAATTATAAATATATTTTATATATCCTTTCTTTTTCTCTATTTATTTTAAAATAATAAAGATGAGTTGACATTTAATTTTCTTTGCTATTTTGTTGTATTGACATTTTAGTAAATTTGTTAAAAGACATGTTTTTAAATTTTATACTAAATAAAAAAAAAATTGTGAAACGGAAACAATATTTATGGAGTGTATTAAATTGAGATTGTATTGAATTTTCTTACACTTTAAAAAGTTTGACTGACTTTTTTTTTTATGAACATAATACTGTATTAATATTAAAAGATATGCATAAATTTTGTTAATATTATATTTCTAATATTCTTTGTACCAGAAACAAAATAATTAAAATTGATGACGACAAAAAATGCAGTAGGTTAGAAGTCGAGTTTCCATCACAGAACAAACAAAAATCTATCAAGCCCAGATTTATTAATAGAGAATAATGTTAAATAACTTTCACACATCAAACATTTTTCACTTGCAACCCTCCACACGCACACTCCTACCCCAAAATCACCCAAAACGAAACGACAAAGTAAATAGTAAACAACTTCAACCAATCCATACTTAAAATCCAAAATAAAGAGCAACAAAAGATTTGTACAATAATTTGATTTGCACAGTACTTTGTTAGAAGAATCATAAAAGTTTTTTCTTTTAAACTTTTGTTTTCAGGGTTAGAGTATTAAAATGGTGTTGAATTGGGCGGATGTACGTTGAGAGTGGGGGTGGCCATGGCCCCCCTCAACTTTTTTTTTTATTATTTATATATATATTAGTTATTAAATTAGATTATCAGTTAATTAATTTTGTTATTAAATTAATTTATACATTGACATAGTTCTTAATTGACCAAGATTTAATTGTTTCCGCTTTTTTTTAAGTTACACAGAATTTATCCCAAATATTAATATTAATTATATAAATTAATACTAATTTATAAAAGCCAAACATCAAATATTAATATACATTTTAATTGATAAATTCTTGTCATATTAGATAATTAGATTTTAAGTGATTTTGATATATTCTTAATTATTTAATTGGATTTTGGACCTGTCACAATAGAACCAAATCAAATTGTGGTCTAATTACACCATAAAATTGGATTCATGCAAATGTGACTCGTTTAAATTTCTTATATTTTAATTATTAGAATTATAGATCATAATTTATTTTTCATTAGTTAAGTTTTTCTTTTCTTCGTCTTAACAAGATCACAACACAATTAGTAGAAATGCATACACAATTTTTCTAGATTTTATATTCTCTTTAAAAATTTAATTTTTTTATTTACCATTCATTATTATTTTTAATTTTCAACTCAAATGATTATAAATTATATATATAATTTTACATTTTGATATTTTTAACAGCGAATATATATATATATTTTGATATAAACATAAAATATTTAAATTTCATTAACAAACATATAATAATGTCGAACAATATTATTTTTTGGTCCCCCCTCAACGTCAATCCTGGGTCCGCCCCTGGTTGAATACATAATTTTTTTTTAAGACTTTCTAAAATTCCCACAATCAATACACCCTCTTTAGATTACCATAGATACTTGATTTCAAGTATCAAGAATCATTGTGTATAAAAATTCATGTCTTAATTATATAAAAACTTATTGTGTATTTTTATGTATTCACATAATTTTTTTTTTACATTCTAATTTAATAGCACGCTTATTATTGTTTTGAAGTTTAAATTGGAGGAATTGCAGGGGGAAAGGCGCAGGGAGAAGCAACTTATAAAACACGGAAAGAGAATAGATATATATTGCAACGGTAATTGGCTCCTCTCATCAAAGGCCGGACTAATTCAAAGACAGTTTATGAGTTTGACAACTGAGGTGACGGATTTTATATATAAATAAATAAATAAAGGCTATAGTTTTAAAATAAAACACACAGGGTCTGACGTGGTCTCTTCTTATTTGCCCTTTGATTGATTTAATGTGGGTCCGTTTGGTTGTGCGGCTGGTGTTCGAGTGGATCAAATTGGCCCACGTAGAACCCGCCCCGCATAGATTGAATTTAAATTCGATTAAACGGATATAAATTGAGTCGTGGTTTTGCTTTGTAAGTATTTGCATCATAAAATAGATACACTTTTTAGAGAAAAAAATGTAATAAATGAAATGTAGACAAATAATTTTATAAATGGGCGAGTCTATAGACTCGAGTGTATGATGTAAACTCTAGTTTGTTTATAGCCTATTGGTTTAACTTAGCTTATTCTATCCCAAATTCGCAATATCTTGTGTTTGAATCCTAATAATAATAGACTGTAAGTACTTTTTTTTAAAAAATGTGTTGCACTTTTCAGTTGTAATACTCACACTTACTTTTAGTAATATTGTGTTGCACTTTTTAGTTATACTCACATACACTTTTTTTATAATGTTGTGTTACACTTTTCAGTTATATTGACTTACACTTTTTAGTAATATTGTGTTGCACTTTTTAGTTATATTGACTTACACTTTTTTTTAATATTGTGTTGCACTTTTCAATTATATTGACTAATATTTTTTATTAATATTGTGTAAAAAAAGGCGAAAAAAAGGAACAACCAAAAAAAGGAAAAAAATAAATAAATTACACCTGAGTGCACGACGTGCATCCGGGTGTATATGAGACCTTGACTTTGTAAACTAATATGAATAAAGTAAAAAAATTGAATGGAAATAGTGTAAAAGTAATTGCATTTTGCGTAAATATTGTAAAAGTGAAGTTTATGAAATAGTTTCACTTTATGGGTGTGTAAAATATTGTGAGACTGTTGTGAAACAGAGGGTATGGTAATATTTTTATATGTGTGTAGTTATATAAAAAATTATATTCATATTAATGTATATATATTTATGTTAAAAAATATCAAATGAATATTAAAATAAAGATTTCAAGTATACTAAAATTAATTTTAAAAGACTTCAAAATGGTTAAATGATAGTACCAAAAGTTAGTTCACCGAATTTTTGTTCCTAACTTTTTTGCACACCTATTTTTTTTATTTACTTTTTAGGTACGGGTTTTAACTAGCATATGTTAATTAATAATTAATTTTTCTCTTGGGTTAAGGGAGTCCAAAGAAGTTGCACCTAACACCAGTGAGTAAATAAGAATTAGTGGGGGTAATATTTAATTATTTATTTGATTTAAGAATATAATTAATTTTCAACTTCTGCACCCTACTTTTATTACACAAATTTTCTTAAAATAGTCCGATTTTGAGTAAATAAAAAGCTAATATTAAAAAGAAAAGAAAAAAAAATACTTAGAGTCATAAATACACAAGTCGAATCAGAGTTCAGGACGCTATTAAAATTTTGCTTGATAAAACACTTTTTAAAGACAAAGTGCAGGTCAAGAAAAAAATGTATATATACCCCTCTAAAATAGTCACAAACAAACCCGTAAAACTAATCAAGCTCAACTCATGTACGAACTTTGCCGATTAATCTATTAACTCGTGTTATTTAAGAAGAGTGTGATTGAATAAGCATGTGATGATGATGATGAGGTGTAACAATAAGATGGTGGCATGTAGCTAAATTCAAGACTCAACTTTATGAAAGTGATAATCAAATTAGGCCAAATATTGTTGATAATTATTAGGTAGTTGCTTGGAGAAAACTAAGATTCTATTCATAAATTTAATCGATAGTTGCATGTGGATTGTTCTTACATATATACTTTCTTTGTGGTCCTAAATTCTTAGAAGCTTATAATATTTAAAATTATATTCTATTGAATAAAATTATGTAACTGCTCTTCAACTTCCATCAATATAATATTATTATCTTTAAAAATACAAATTTGGTGGACAAGTTGTACTAACTATATATTTTTTCATTAAACATTATTATTTGTGCATATATAGGGGTAAAAATAAGTCGGATCACACAACTGTAATATATGGCTTGACCGGTTAAGAGCTTGACAAGGTCTAACTTATTTATAATACGAGTTGGGTTAAAATTTAAACAAAAAAACACTATGTGAATGAAAAAAAATTAGGGATACAAAACTCTATTTTGGTTTGACATCAAACTACAACAACTAAATTACTTAAAATCCTCCTTAGGAACGGAATTCAGGTCTAAAAAAATTGTACATTACTCTAATAAAAAAAAATTAAGGATACAAAACTCTATTTTGTGTTTTCCTTATAGTGTTTCTTATAAAATTAAGAATACAAACATATAGAAATAATAATAAAAAAAACGTGGAAAAAATAATTCAAACAACAAATATTGTGAAACAAGATTTCAAAAAAATATTGGTCCCCTCACTACCTCTTTAAGCTTACTTGGTTCAAAGTTGGATACTTGTCGATTCATTTGCCATTAATTGTGCGGAAAACATGGAAATTTTCACCTTCAACCCAACAACCAAATTTGGTGTATATTGAATGCATCATTTTAGATTTTTAATAAACATACGAGAAAAATTCTTGTATGCAATTGAATTATATGCACGATTTTAAGTGATTTGAAGATGTTTTTAATTGTTTAATTGAATTTTTAACTCATCATATTAGAATCAAATTAAAACTGCGACTCAACATTTAATGTAATATCTCTAAAACATTGTTTTAAAATTTTACATAAACCAATAAAACGTTCTAATTTGAAAAAAAAAAAAAAAGCATCTTTCCAATATACATTAAATATGTGAATTTTAAACAATTTAAATAAAGAAAGGCCTATAATTGAGTACACAAATGAGTCACAAAGATCAAACTTCATTGCCAAGTTGCCAAAATCCAAATGACAAAGTTGGGCTTGTAGCCTTAATTTAAAGTGGCCAAATGGTGTACAAACAAATAAGGTACTTAAAAAAAAAAAGGCCATGGTTAAATGCCCCTTTATTATGTCTTCTCCGGTTGAGTTCACCCCCCACGAAATATCATAACTACCTATTTACCCACACTCTCACATATCCTCTTTCTCTTTTTCTATTGGAACTTTTCTAATTTCAAACTAATTCAATGTACGAATTTTATTGGTAAAACTGAATTTTTACACGAACATAAGTAAAAATCGCAAAATTTTACCACAGTATCGAACTCGACACTAGTTCGTTGAGAAAGAGAAAAAAACTCGAAAGTTTTTTCATAGATAGAGTGGGTTAGCATTAGGACATCATTTGCCCTTTTCCATAAGGGATGGGGTATATACCCCTCCAGCTTTGTTTAATACACTCCCCCTTTAATTTATTAATTATAAATTATATATAAAATACCATATTTGCTCTTTAACTAAAATGGATAGATACATACACTCCCCTCTAAAACCACTCTAACCCTAACCCTAATTTTTCTATTTCTTCCCCATTTTCATCTCTTCATTCTTCCATTTTCATCTCTTGTTGCAGCTTCCAGTAGCCGCCCAACCCCCTCACCGCACCGCTGCCGGAAAGATCCCCGCAACAGATCTGCCCCGTTGCCGTGCGTAGGAGAGCAGTCGCGGCGGCCATCTCGTTTTCTTTTTCTATTTTCTGCAACTCCCACCCACAATCCGCCCGTGCCGCCCCCTCCTACCACCACCCGTCGTGCTCCTTCCCCCCTCTCGTTGGCCGCGCCGCCCCCGCAACAGATCCGTTTTCTGCAACTCCTCCCTAAATCCGCCCTCCAACGCTCCAGCGCCTGCCGCCCTCGACCCGTCGCGGCTCGCTCGCGCCCGCCCCAACCAGGTTGAAGAACAGGTTTTTTTTTTTCGACCATTATTGGTCGCCCAAAAATACTCTCGTCAACAATAGGTTGTCGACTAGAGTGTTTTTGGGCAACCAATAATGGTCGAATTTTTTTTTTTTTTTTTTAATTTTCTTTCGAAATTTGGTCGACAAACCAGTGTCGACCGGAGTATTTTTGGTCGACGAACCAGTGTCGACCGGAGTATTTTTGGTCGACTCTGGTTTGTCGAAAATATATTTTTGTTTTGTTGAATTTCTAAGTTTTTAGTTTAGAGTTTATGGTTTGTTGTTTAGTTTAGTTAAGTTTTGTGGACTATTGGGAGTTTATTTCTAAATTTTGTTGTTGATTTTTAATTTTTTTTTTAATTTTTGGTGCTGTAAAAGAAGATGGGGCGGAGGTGATGGCCGCTACCGGAGGAGCGGCGGCTGGTTGACGGAGGAGTGGGCTGCAAAAATTAGGGGTGGCTGGTTGACGGAGGAGTGGGCTGCAAAACTTAGGGTTAATGCATTAGGATTAGGATTTAAGAAGGGGGTGTATGTATCTATAATACTTTATTAAAAGGGCAAATATGGTATTTTATATAAATTTTGAATTATTAAAAATGAAGGGGGAGTGCATTAAACAAAGCTGGAGGGGTATATACCCCATCCCTTTCCATAAAGTGGGTTAGCACTTAGCATTAACCTTTTATTTTGGGCTTTTAGATGTTGGGCCAATAACATAGAGAACCACTTTTTCAATGGTGGCCTTCTGGACTACATTTAGTATGGGCTGAAATAATTCCCAAATTGAATGAAACAACATAATGTTGATTGGAAAGGGAAATAAATAATAACAATAAATAATATTTTATCATTTTATTCATTATACACAATTAAATGACGTTTTACTATTTTTAGACCATTTATTTCAATTTCACCCTCTTAAATTTAACTTACCTTCACTACAAGAAAATTGACTTTTAGTGACAGAAATCCTATCATTATAGCTTCTTTAACTAAAAGTACAGGAATTGACTTTTAGTGACAGGTCCTGTCATTATAAACTTTTAGCTACAGAAGTAATAATGAGAGAAGTTTGTGACTAAAAACAAGCATTGTTGTAGTGCTTTATGATAAGTTAGATGATGGAATGTAGTTAGAAGATTTTATTAATGACAAACTTGTCAAATGCATATCCCTCTTAATTAAAAATATAAAATAAATATTAAAACATTATTTATTGAAAAATAAAGGGAGTAATTAAATAATATAGGGGTTAATTTTGGCTTAGACTTGAGTGTTGGAGCGACTTCAATGTTTGATAAAAGGGTGGCACTACACATCCAGATTTTAGATATCTAGAATCAGGTAAAAAAGATCGAAAATACCGCTGACCGTTAATTAAATATAATACTTTCTTTAACGAAGGTATTACGATAAAATCATATTTTTTTAGAAGAATTTAGATAGCCATGTTTTTCGTTGATAAAATAATTTGATATGGGTAGGTTTAGTATGGACTCGAGTGCTCGAGTCCAAATTTTAAGTATATATAAGAATTCGCGAATATCTCTCATAATTTGGTTATAGCCTAATGGTAGGACTTTCTTTATTTTACTATAACATCTGACTTACACTTTTCACTAATATTGTGTTAATAAAAAAATACAAACAAATACAATTTTTATTAATAAATAAAATATTTTCTTATTTTAATTTTGGTATACTTTTCAGTTACAGTTATAATGACTAATATTGTGTTAATAAAAAAATACAAACAAATACAATTTTATTAATAAATAAAATTAAAAAATAGGCTGAAAGAAACTTAAAGCGAAAAAAAAATAGTAATTAAAATTTTGTCAAGAAGCTTTGAATATATTTTATATTTCACTACTTTCTTGGCATCCTTGTGTCTGCCTTGTAAAGAATAATGAAAACCCACAATTTAATAGGGAGATACACCTTCCGTTTTCGTGAAAGCTATCACATTTTTCTTTTTCGTTTGTTCAATGAAAACTTTTTTTTTTTTGGAAACTACTCCTTTTAAATTTTATTATTTTATTCTCTTTCTCAATCACATCACCTCTATTATATTTTTTAACCTCCGTACTCAAAGTTTGAGTAGCTTTCACTCGGACGGAGGGAGTATATGATATTGCATAGAGAGGAATGATGAAAAAAAAAAGGCAGATTACTAGTTTTAGCTACCCATCAAGACTCATGTGAGTTGATTTGATGGCAAAGCTGCTAATAACTTTATACTCTACAAATTAAACAAAGTTTAATTGCCTTCCCGTGATGAATCTGCCATATAGACATTCAAATAACATAAAAAAATAATTACACTCCTCGATAATTTCGAAAGTTGTTCATTTATTTTTTACACGTTTATTAAAAAATATAATATTACATATGTAGTAAATTGTTCAGATAGATCAACATAAAAAATGAAAAGGTAACGTTCGATGGACACTCAAAATGATAAAATAAGTAATTTTTGAAAGAAAAAACGGACAATGAAAAGGAATGCTCGAGGACAAGATTGATGCATGTAATCATGTGTGGTCTTCAACAAAAGCAACAATACATACATGGCTACGATACAAGGTCCGTGAAAACAGCATGAATTCACGGAAAACAATTATTTATATGAACAAAAAGATACGCTACAGAAGACAATATTGTGAGCCGACATCGAATTCGTTCAAGACAAACATAAAAATTCGATATTCAGTCTATTTTATTATACATCTGCTCTTATAGTAACATAAATCTAAGAGTGAGTTTTTCGATGCTTCTTCTAATTTGACACAAATTCATAGTATAAATTAACACAGCTAGCAACATTTCCATTAAACAAGCATAAAGAAAAACTAATCATAGTATAAAATTTCAATTTCATATTTATTTCAATTATATAATGTGATATATATTATTATAAATGATAGAATATTCTTGTTTTGTCTTGAGATGAAGCTCTAGCCTCAACTATCAAATACAAAGACAAAAAATAAAATCAATTCACTTTTCAATGACAAATTGCTATTGAGTGATTTTGACAATTGATAGTCTCACAAGAAAACATATTTTGTTAAAGTTGGTCTCATGTGAAATTGGTGCACAATTTTTTTTTTTTTAAAAAGCAAAACAAATAGACTCCCTCCGTCCCGAAATTATTTGCATGGTTTGACCGCCATAATTTTTTTTAAAAAAGAAGAGATTTAATAGTTAATGATATATATAAGATAAATGAAGGGTATTTTAGATGATTTGATAACGTTTAAAGTAAAAAAAGAAGTGACAATTTTAAAAATAAAATGATGTTGAGAGAGTAATAATTTTGTGGGATATTTCCATTATTTGCAACGTTATAATAAAAAAATGTGTGCAAATAATCATAGTACGGAGAGAGTAATACTTTGTAATTAAAAAATTAATACTTTTTAAAATACTCCTAGTTTATTGTTATTACAACCTTTATGATTGAATCCAAGAAATGAAACAATGTGCTAAGAGGCTTAAATGACCACAAATCTTCTTGAAAAATCCAGTTGCTTCTTTCTCTCCACACACACACATGCATGCACAATTGTCCACAAACACAACCATGCTAAATCCTATCCACACACACTCTTTAAATCATAATCCAACAATACACTATAAATATAAACCTCATCTACACACACCCTTTACTCTTCTTAATTCATGCTTGCAAAAATCTCTCCAAATTTCACACTTTATAACAACAATTTCCAAAACCCTAATCCCCAAATTCACTCTACAATGGCACCTAATAGAGACACCACTTTTCTCCAAAACACCACCACCACCACCTTCAACCAAAAGTCAACTAAACTCTCCATGGAACCCCTACAACGAACGATCTCCGACATCTCGTTCGAGCTCTTAAGCCAAGAAGCCCTAGCCAACGTCGAACCCCCCACTCCCACTCCCACTCTGCCTACCCTACCTCCAATATCAGAGGTAGAGGACGCAAAGTGCGAGTGCTGCGGGATGTCCGAAGAGGCCACCCCGCAGTACGTGAAAAAGGTGCGCGACAAGTTCGGGCAAATGATATGCGGCCTCTGCTCAGAGGCCGTTAAAGAGGAGATGGAGAAAAACGGAGGGAAGAGAGACGAGGCTTTGCACGCGCATGTCAGCGCGTGCGCCAAGTTTAATCGTCTGGCACGGGCGTACCCGGTCCTGTGCCAGGCGGAGGCGATGAGAGAGATTTTTAGGAAAAATCGGGCCAAATCGCTTAGCCCGAGGGAAAAAGGCGGGAAAACCAAGGGTGGAGGGATTGCTAGGAGTTCGAGTTGCATACCGGCTATTACTAAGGAGATTAATACTCCGAAGCAGTGACGGACCGAGGAAGTGCCCAGGGGGGTCACTGGGCCCCCCACCAATTTTTTTTTTTTTTTATATATATATTATATATATTTTTTTAGTAATTATTTATATTATGTTTTATGTTTTAAAATTACTTTGTACACTTCAAATATAAAAATAATTCACAAAATAGATACATTTACTATATCATTTTATTTTTAAAATTATTATTAATTTTATATCCACATTTTCTCTTATTAATACACCTCACTAATTTTTTTTAGACCTCACAAAATCTATTTTATACTTTATTAAATCACGCAAACTGATTCTTACTTATTTGATCTCACACTCCACTAAATTTACATTTTTTAAAAAGTGAGTCAATTAAAATATAAAAATCACTATGAACGGGGGAGTATATTTTAAGTTCTACATTTGACTAATAGTGACTAAAGTCTCAACAACGATCGGAGTTGTGTATACTTTTTCAAAGCTAGAACAATCAAAATTGTTTTATTTCAAAATATAACAAAAATCGTTAAATTTAAATGAATGAAATGAGATGTATTGAAAAATTTATAATAATTTTTTTGTATATATAAATATTTTATCTTTGTATTAATGTAAATTGGGCCCCCCAATCTGTAATTTCTGGGTCCGTCACTGCTCCGAAGAGATGATTAATTAACAATTATGGTGTTAATTAAGTTGAATTTTAAGAATTAATGATAGGGTTTAATTATGAGTTAATTAATTATGTGTAAGAATAATTTAGTGAAAACTTCTGACTCCGTCGATCGGTTCTTTCAACTGATATGTACTCTTAACATTTGTCAAAAGTTATGGAATTAAATATTTTATATATATTACCTTTTTCTAACGATTGTTTAATTAATTAATTTCAATTTATCAAGTGAATTAATTAATGACTGATTCTAATAAAATATAACTTAAAATTAGTTGAAATTAAGAAAGAGTATAATTGACAAATATACCCTTACATAATAAATGACATCTTTAATCACATTAATCATTTCTTAGTGTACGTTATATTTTAAATCTTTCTAAATTCTTTAACCAATTTCATCATTTTTTTCAAGCCTTTCCAATTTTATGTCTCAAATAATTGATTTTCTAAAGTTAAAGGGATAATATAATTGAAACAAAAAATTCTAAAACATCACTTAATTATATACGAGAGAAAAAGAATAAAACATCCATTATTAAAGAATGGAGGGAGTAATTAATAAAACGTGAGTATTAAATTGGACCGTGAGTCTTTTGAATTGGCCTTATATATAAAACAATTTTTGTATTGGGCCATTTTCTGTGAGTTAGTTAAGTCGTGGGCCCAAATCTTGGCCCTTTCCTGTGACTTGGTTAAGTTGGCCCTTTCCTGTATTGGGCCTAATAAATTTTGTTGGGCCATTTGGGAATATATTGTCTGAGAATCCAAGTTTAATTCGTTTTTCTTTTTAAATCCAAGTTCAATCAATTGAATAAATAATTAGGTATAATTATGAAATTTCAACTTGGAATTAACTGCATCTTGCATTATTATAACTCGAAGCCTAAATATCATTTCAACATAAAATATTATAATCAAGTTATTTCAGATAGTTTTTCACATAGTTAGATGAAACTTCACTTTAGTTTTAAAAGTTACTTTATTTTTAATATACTTTAAATAGAGTTATAAGTAGAACATACAATTATGTGATGTAATATACTTATAGCAACTGGCAATCAACATGGACCATAATTTTAAATATTAAAAACCAGCAATTTGTATGAAATCTTATCTTTTATGCAATTTGATCATGTGCCTCACACATGACTAATAAATATGATCCTCAAATTTCATAAATGTATTTTTGGACAATTTCGAAACACGTATATATGTAAAGGACCAAATATACGAGTATTCTAACTATCTAATAACCCTAAAGATCAACTTGTAAATTATAAGGATAATGATGCATCTGGTGCACGTATTTTACTCGTCACGTTTCAGTTAAAGGTATTGTCATATTACAATCAAAGCTAATATGGTTAAGTCGTACACAATTTCAGTTAAAATCAGTATCACGTTTCAGTGAAAGACGAGAGTGACAGCTCTCGTCTAACATTGCAACGAGAGTGACAACTAGCCTAACATTTTCTTGCACGTAAGTTCTAGAGCTAGCCTTCTATCCAAGGCACGATCTCGACTTCAAATTTTGATGTATATAAATGGTTCATAATAATATGGAGTGCAAATTGCAGTGTAAAAGCCGTAGCTAGTTGCAATTATATCATTTATGGTTGCTACTAGAAAGCACGTCTTATCTCTTTCAAATACACAAACTTTAACCTGTAAAGGCTCTTTTTTTAATTAAAATTGAAAAAATAATGCTTCATATCTCGTGTTTCATCTCATGTTGATGATTAATTAATACCAATTTGCACTCCCATTCTTTAATATTCAACACACAATATATATATATATAGATATTTTGTTGTGTGTAAACGTTATTCTATATATGGCATAAAAACTATAAATTCTTATCCAACGAGAGAGATGACAATTAAAGCCCATCAACAAGAAGTACACAACATCCTTCCAATTATGGTATGTGTTAAATCTCATCATGTGTAGATCTTAGTGAGTATCATATTTCCTCATTATATTTATTTATATATATAAATGATATAGAATCCGATAGTGAATTTCTTATGGAGCCAATCATATGCATAAATCACTTGTACAATTTAACATGTACAAGTATTTTATGCATGTGGTTAATTCCATAAGAAACCCACCATCTTACTCCCTCTGTCCCGAGATGACTTGCACGGTTTGATCGACACACTTTTAAAATAAAAAAAAGATTTATTGGTTGGTAATGTAAGATAAATTGGGGATATTTTAGGTGATTTAGTGAGTTGTAAAGTTAAATGTAAGTAAAAAAAGAATAACTTTGAAAATAAAAAGACGTTGGGAGGGTGGGTATTAATTTTGTAAGCTATTTTCATATTGAGAGTGTGCAAGTAATCATGGGACGGAGAGGGTATAGTGTATATTTGAAATCTTGGATGAGATCGGAGCATCTATTGACACCAATGTTTTTGCTGAATACACTCATTTTACAGTTGTATATATATGATAGTACATTATGCTTAAAAAAAAAAAAAAGAGAAAACTCTTGATGATATTTGTCGTTTCATCGATCAATTTCAAAATTCTAGATCCACCTCTGCATACAAATGTATTCAACGAAAACTCGTGTCAATCATATTTCCTTACATGTGACAGAGTGAAAATCAAGTATTGCGAAGAGTGACATCTGATGTAACAAACAAAATAAGCAACAATAGCATTGTTGATTTGGATGAAACAATATTACAAGCAGAATGTGATTGTTGTGGCCTCAAAGAAGATTGCACTAAAGAATACATTTCAAGGATCCGAAACTTGTATTCGGGTAAATGGGTTTGCGGGCTTTGCTCCGAAGCAGTGAACGAGATGAGGCTGAATCACGGGCCCTTAGCCATGGAAGAAGCAATGAGCACACACACTAATTTTGTGCAAGAGTTTAATTCTACTACAAGGCTTAATCCTAAGCTATCGTTGACTTGGACAATGAGGGATATTGCCAAGAAAAATGGTGACAAAAGAAAGATTAATTTATCAAGTGGGATCAAGATTATGAGAAGTTTTAGTTGTGTTCCAAGGATTAATTGAACGGTTAAAATATCAATCCACTCGGAGGCGGGCCTAAATGGGCAGACTCATTTGGGGTGCGAATTTTGGTGGGGGCGGACCAGTAATTTTAAATATTATATATTTTTTTATAAATTTTAACAAATATAATGTTTTTTTTTGGGTATTTTGTAAACTATATGTTTATAAATGATTGATTTAATTAGTGTGAGTTTATACTTATCAATTATTATAGTTGATGCATGTTTGTAATGTTAGTGATTACAACATTTTGTACCTTCTTCAAGTTCTAACATAAATATTGATGAATTAAAAAAAAGAAATACATCAAATGACATCAATTCAACACTATGACCGAGGAGAACAATCATCTACTCCACCAATGATCAATGGCTTTGAATGAACTATTTCCTTTTTCTTTTACTATATAGAGACAAAAGCAAAAGTATCATGAATCCCATAAAGAAGTAGATACATTAATTTGTAATAAAGGGTGGTCCAAAATGTTTGATAGGGTTCATTTTTCATGTCCAAATACCCCTCCCAATTTGCAAAATGGTCCCCAAAATTGAGGGGTTCATTGTTCATGTTCAAACACTCCCAATTTGCAAAATGGTCCCCAAGATTGAGGAGTTGAGTGCTCATGTTCAAATACCCCCAATTTTGCAAAATGGTCCCTAAGATTGAGGGGTTCATTGTTCATGTTCAAATATAAGTTTGATTCTTCTGTTTCACTTTTCGTGTTCCACTGATATTCCATTCTACTGAATTTTTAACATGTGTCACTCTCAATATTAGAGGACGCTGATTATTTTTTAATATGACACATGTCAATCATCTATATAGTGTGGAACACCAAAATTGAAATAGACGATCTCGTATGTTCAAATACACCCCAAACTTTCTCAATCCAAAAAAACTTTTGCACTCCATTATGGAAGGGTAAGCTAAAGTTGATGCAACGTTCTAACCCTAGCTAGCCTTGACTCTCACACGTGCACTTCAATTTTTGCTTTAGGGTTTTGAATGTGAAAATAATGGACCACTACAGTTAAAATTTTCAAAAAGTTGCATGTGAATTTAATCATAAAATTGGAAAATTTCTTAAAAAAATGTTGCAGTTAGTGGTAAAGGTGTGTGTGATTGTGACATTGAAAGCATGCAATTCTATTTCAGGAAGGCATTCATATTGTAGCTCTACCTAGCTCCCTATTATTTGTGTATTTTTTTCAAAATCATCTATAATAGTAAATATTATTGTGAACCCAATATTGCAATAATGTTAAGATTTATGAATAGATTTCATGTTTATTTGGTAGAATATGTATTTTCATAGAAATGGATAGTATGTGTAAAATACTTCATTCGTTCGTCTACAAGTTTGAATATAAAATTTAATGGCATTATATGTAAATAAAAGTGAAGTGTATGAATAAATTTTAAAAATATTTGTTAAAAGAAATGCAAAAAACTTATAAGCGAACGAACGAAAATGACAAAATAGAAAGCTCGTTATCGGATGAGGAGTAAAAGTGTCATTATTAGCTGGTCAAATAAGAAAAAATACACTCGAGTTTGACTTTCCTAGTGGACTTCTTCCGGGCCCATCCCGATCCAAATATTGTGACTATTGGGCCACACCATGGATCCAGTCTGGCCCATTGAAGTTCATATGACTCACAAGAAAAAAAAAAAAAAAACCCAATAGTTAATCTTTGGCATATATTTAATTGAAAACAGAAGAGTTTTCCATAAAAAAAATACTATACTTTATCCGTAACAATTAAAGTTATACAACTCTTTTTTTTTTTAATTAAAGTTACACAACTCTTTTTTTTTTTTTTTTTGATCCAATAAAAACTCCATTTTTTTTAGTAAATTACTCCAATGGTATATTTTTTCACATTTTATTATATTTTTTTGTTTTTTAATCAAATCACGTCTAATACTTTTTTTTATTTTATTATATTTTTGAACATTCATATCTAAAATTCATGTGTAGCTTCCTCCGGACGGAGGGAGTACTGCAATTGTTTATATTTTAGATTTTCGTGCATATAATTTATTGAATTTTGTTAGGTGTAAAGAGAAATTAATCTAACGAATTATTTATACTGTTTTATTTAGCACGCGCAAAAATGGAGTGGAACACTATCCTTGTTCACACTTCATTGACAATTATATTAAAAAAAATGGCGATTTATATATTTATATTATAATGTTGGCATTGGACCACTCTCAAAAATAAATATCAAAAGCCTTATCTTAAAAATTAAAGCACTAGACAAATCTTATTTAGTGGATCACTGGGTCGCTAATCAAACAAAATAAAATTTAAGAAATATGTACTTACAATTAATATTTTTTAATTTTCTCATGTATATATAAATATGTTTGTTGTTAATATTTCTTTACTTGATTTCTCAATACACCCAAGCTCTTTGTCAATTATACTCCCTCCATACTAGACCAGTTTTCACATTTGTTCGAACACGAAAATTAAAAAGAAATGATAAAGTAAGGGTATTAAGATTTTTTTAATTTTATTAGAGTGCAAGTAAAAGTAATGATATAGAGGATAAATAAGTGAAAAATTTAAAGGTGAGAGTTGTTATAATAAACCTTTTTTTAGGTGGAAAACTATTATGAGAGATAAAAAAAAATAAGTGTAAAAAATGGGAATGAAGTATATATTAATTAATGAGAGCATGGATTGTAATATTTTTTAAGATTGATTTAGAGTCAATTTTACCTATATAATAAGTGATTATATTGATGTTTAAGTTCTATGTTTAGTTTTATTTGCAAGTCTCGTTATTTGGTCTAAAAATCGACTAATTCGAGAGATTAATTTCATCTTTCATTTACGAGAGCTCCTTTTAAAGTCAGAACTTTTGCTCTGGTATGTTTAGTAAATTTAGGTTTAATAAACCAAAAGTGTAGGATTATATTTAGTGGAAACAGGGGCACTAGATTTTGGATGTTTGTGCTCTTTACAGCATAATGGCATAAGTTAGCTTTCCAATAACATCTAAAAGGTGGGTGAACTGCATTAGGAGTCCATAGTGCTCAATATTTAATTAAAAATATGATAATTAGAATAATTCATAAAGTCTTAAATCTTTATTTATTTTCTACTTAATTAGCTCATGACCATGTCATCAATTATTGTGTTATATCACACAAAAATTATATGATGAAAATGACTTCTAAAATGGGGACATTATTTCTTAAATAAATTCAAAAAATCTTATACTTATTTTAATGGAATTGTAGTACTTATGAAGGTGGAATGGGATTTTCAAGGCCACAACCCACTTACCAGTCCAAGTAAGCGTGCAGCCTTTATCTTCGTTAAGTTTATTAAAAACAAAGGATTTTCAAACTTTAAATCAAGGTGGTAGTAGTCGGAAATCGATAGTCGGACGAATTGACACCACCTATACCGTCTAATCATTCGCTTATAATTTTTTTTATTTTATCTTATAATTTTCAAACAATAAACACGAAACCCTAATAAACCAAAACAGAAAATTGCAAAGGAATTTCTGAATAATTCAAAACTTGCAAAAATGATGTCGAAAAAAAAAAAACGCAGTTTTCACCCCTTATACGATAGAATTTTACAAAAAAAAAAAGTTATACATCATAGCAAAGCCACGTGTTCTGCTTGGAACGTCAATCCCACTTGAAAGAGTGTGCTCGATCGCTCGAACTGGACTTCGACTCTGGAAAGTCCAATTAAAAAAAAAGGTCTAGTCGAAAATCTCTAGACAAGCGATAGATGGGGGACTAGCGTCTAGTCGGACCTAGATGCCGACTTTTGCAACAGAGCTATAAATACCCTTACTTTATCACATTTTTTTAGTTTTTGTGTTTAAATCAATGTAAAAATTGATTTAAAAGGGAGGAATTATTTTTCAAATATTTACCCAAATGTGTATAAATTCATAAATTGAAGCTAGGGATCCCCCTCCCTAAAATTTATTGGTGACATCTTGGATTTTCTTAATTATTACTGATTTATAAATACTTTCTTATACTAAAACAGAGATAGTTTTTAAAAATTTATAATTTTACATGTGAATTTTTTAGTTCATTTTATTTTAATTACTTATATTTCATATAATTTTTTAAATTTTTTTATACATTATTTAGAAATAAATATAAAATGTAAATTAAGAGCATGGTGAGTTGATAAAGACAATACACTGTATATTCCTTGGAAGGGTGGGGGTCCATTTCATTTCATCTGATTAGCAAAAAAGATATTCCACTTTTTCATTTTCATCTCCCAATATGCATACACATTCTTTACATATATCATGTATTTTCCCTCTCACTCACTTTTGTACTACTTCATGTATGTATATATGTCTTTTGCAATCCCACTGTTTTTCCACCTACTTTTTGCTTTAATTGCCTGCAACACCAGGTGACTGAAATTTCAGAGTTTCTAATAAATATATTCTTTAGTCTAATTCACAAAAATATCCACATTTTTTCATGTTTTATCATGAATTTGTTAATTTGATCCAATTTGTGGGAGATGATGTGGTTATAATGCTTCAAGTTAAACATAAATATTAACCAAGTATTTTAGTGTTCTTGATGGAACTTGTAGGGGGAAGGGGGGAGAATTTTAGTGAAATAAAGTGTTTTGTTTGATAACGATGAAGTTCTTTGATTTCTGGTCAAAAGATCTATTTATATTACAAGATTGATGTGTTGTCGACACTATATTTTTTTAAGACTTAGTGATTTACTATTAAATGTCTGGATGATCTGACTTAATCAACCTATTGACATGTAGGACGAGATGACTTATGTGAAAGATATTTTCGATGGAGGTGGTTGTTTGTCACGGGTGGGCGCCCACGTGAAGATGACTTGCTGACTTGGACGAGCAGAGTGTCGACCTTGCCGACTTGGATGAGCATCGATCAACCTAGTTTTGATGATTTATGAGTTGTTCTCGTCTCCTTTGATCCTTTGAATGTTCAACCTCTTTGACTTTGACTTAAGTGATGAAAACTCAGAATAACGGATAAATAGACGTTGATTGGTTATTGAAAAGAAAACATTTTCTTTATCTCTCTCGATCACTTACGCAAAACTAGCTAAGAAGAAAAGTTGTAAAGCATATATGTTGGCAGTAATGTTGATGCAAATAACTCCAAAGTGCAAAGGCAAAATAAGCATGGCCATTGCCAACTTTTAAGCTTCAACGGTTACACATTTCTCTTTCACTTTTCAATGCCAGTCAAAAGAGTATTTTCGAAATATTAATTATTATATATCCCACAAACTCTATGCCTTTTCACCAACATCTGTCCCTCCCTTATTTCCTTTAAACACATATAACAAATTTAAAAACGACATCCTCTATTTTAAAATTAGGTATTTTCTCACTTTTGCCCATTATGATAAATATTGTTAGGAATTAAACTGCAATTATGATAGAAGTATGCTATAAGAAAAGGGTTGTTCTGCTATGCACTCGAGTGCATATTATGCACCATAGTCCATGTTGCACTTTTCAGTTTTACTGACTTACACTTTTTGGTAAATGGTGTTGCACTTTTCAATTATTAAACTGTATAATAATATATTTAGTAATTGAAAAGTGCAACACCATTTACCAAAAAGTGTAAGTCAGTAAAACTGAAAAGTGCACCATGGACTAGGGTGCATAACATGCACTCGAGTGCATACTAGACTTTACCATAAGAAAACTGATTTTTAGTGACAAAATTCTATTATTACTAATTCTTTAGCTAAAAATTCTCAAAATTGAGAATTAATGACCATACACTTGTCTCTAAAAATCAGTATACGTCATTAAAGATTTTTAGCTAGAGAAACTATAATGAAAATATTTATATCATTAAAAAACAATTTTCTTGTAGCCGTGGGAACATAAAATATAAAGAACACAAATTTGTTCAGCACTACTAAGACAAGATGTCTACTATTTTCGTGTTACAATTACAATGAATCGGTGCGTTATTTATACCAAAACGGGAATGCAACCCTAGGTCCATTCGAACTCGAATACTGCTTAAAATATTCAGGCCCATTCGAACTCGTTGGCCATGGTGGTAGGCTAGTGTATAGTTTATCAAACTCCATAACCCAACATAAATACTAGGGTTGGCAACGGGGCGGGTATGGGACGGGTTTGGCCTGTCCCAGGACCCGCCCCACCAAAATTTTTAAGATCCGTTACCCGCCCCGCCCCGCCTCAAAACCCGCATAAACCCGCCCCGTCCCAACCCGCGAACCCGACGGGTATACCCGCCCCGCCTTCACTTTTTTTTTTTAAAAAAAAAATTTATTATTTAAGAACAGTAAATTAAGGGATTGAAGGATTGAAAAAACGTAAGAATAAATTAAGAATTGACAAAAAGTAGAAAACTAACCTTAACTAAAAGTGGAGAGGGGACTCTGGGCGAGCGGAAAGAAAGCAGTGTGCTTTGGGAGAGAAAGAAAGCAGAGTGTGTTCTGTTGTTGGCTTGTTGCCAACCCGAGAAGACTTATGTTATTATAATATATATATATATATATATATATATATATGCGGGTCGGGTTCGGGTCGGGTATATGCAATCCCATTACCCGTCTCATACCCGACGGGTATTGTTTGACCGGGTAAATATCCGACCCGGAACCCGTTTGACCGGGTATTTACCCGCCCCATGCGGGCCGGTTTTATGCGGGTTCGGGTTTTTACCCGTCCCATTGCCAACCCTAATAAATACTCCCTCCGTTCCACTTTAAATTCATTATTTGCAAAAAAAAAATAAAAAATTGATGTCTTAAATTAGTTTTACCATATCTTAATTAATTTGATAATAAAACAATTTTCTCACTACTCTACTTTATTACTCAAAAAAAATTTCATGTATATTCACCATTTTATTTTCTTTAATACTAATAAACATCTTTCGGTAAATGATGAATCTAAAATGAGTTATTTCAAAATATTCAATTTCTCAGAAAATCTTTTATAAATTTCAAATTGCGTGTGTAAAATACTATGTGCATCATTGTACATAGTAAGTACCTTTTTTCATCTATTTATATATATTCATACCCTTGATAAATTCCTGCCCTCAGACCCTACTATTCTCTCTTCACTTCTATATTTGCTTCTTCAATTATCTACTTCTTCACCTCCTTTTTCTGCAACAAAATCTCGTTTCTTGCTTATCCAACTTCTCTCTTATAAGGTAACCTCACTAACCTTAAACTTTATCCATATGCATATATCTCAATATCAATATGGAGTAGTACTAATTATTTAAATATATTTTTAGGGTTTTCTTCAATTAATTGTTTTAATTTCATGCATTTCCGTTCTTAATTAATTTCCACATGCTTTCTTGTTGTTTGCTTTTCTTGTACTCATGATTATACCTACCAAGTCTCATTTTTTATTTCTCAATGTATCAAAGATTCTTTACAAAAGCTGTACTGTGTGTTTGCGTGTTTTATGATTCTTGTTCTTCTGTTTTTGGTTTTTTTTTTTTTTTAATTGCAGCCCCCACAAGAAAATCGACATTAAATGACATAAATCCTGTCATTACAGATTTTCTGGCTAAAAGTCTTTTTAATTACAGGAAAATACTCCCTCCCGTTCTCAATAAGTGACAAATTAGACGACATTTTATACTTTTCAATATAAATTTATTGCATTTCTTCCAAATTTGCCCTTGTAAACATTAAAAATTCAATAATTTTTTTAATATGCGTGCATTCCAGAAAAGTTATGTAATGAGAGAATTTTATCATTAAAAGACAGTTTTCTTGCATCCACTACAAGAAAATCTCATTACACATTTTCTGGCTAAAAGTCTTTTTAATTACAGGAAAATACTCCCTCCCGTTCTCAATAAGTGACAAATTAGACGACATTTTATACTTTTCAATATAAATTTATTGCATTTCTTCTAAATTTGCCCTTGTAAACATTAAAAATTCAATAATTTTCTTAATATGCGTGCATTCCAGAAAAGTTATATAATGAGAGAATTTTATCATTAAACTTCATTTTCCTGCCATAATAACAATTTCTTATTGTTTGCAGGAAAAGTATGAAGCTTTATATATCTTCACAAAACATTACAACAAATTCAGAGTTCAAAATGGGATGCAAAATGTGGATGAAGCTTATTCTTATTACACTAATCTTCTTCATCAACTTATGTACATGCAAAGAGTTTGACGGTGAACTACTTTTGTCTCTAAAATCTTCAATCACTGATCAATCTCACACACTCAGTAACTGGAATTCATCTCTTCATTACTGCAAATGGAATGGAATCTCCTGCCTAGATTCCTCCCACGTTTCCAAGATTCACCTCTCTGGCAAGAATCTCTCTGGAAAACTCCCAGATTCCATTTTCAAGTTACCATACATCCGGTTCATCGATTTTTCAAACAACCAATTGTATGGAGAAATCCCTCAAAACATTTCACTCTGTAAATCTCTCAAGTTCCTCAACTTCAGCTCCAACAACTTCACCGGCCCGATCCCGATCCCGTGGGGCCCTCAACCCGTTCTCGAAATCCTCGACTTATCGAACAACGCCCTCACGGGCGAAATCCCCGAAAAAATCGGGCTTTTTTCGGGGCTCAAGTTTCTCGATTTTGGCGGGAATGCTCTGTCCGGAAAGGTTCCGGACACGACGTCGAATATGACGTCGTTGGAGTACTTAACGTTGGCGTCGAACCAGTTGACGGGCGAAATTCCGACAAATTTGGGAGGAATGAAGAAGCTGAGGTGGATTTACCTCGGCTACAACAACTTCTCCGGCGGAATTCCGCCGGAGATTGGCGAGATGACTTGTCTGAGTCATCTCGATCTCGTGTACAACAATCTCACAGGTGAAATTCCTCAATCTTTAGGGAATCTCACTAATCTTGAGCACCTTTATTTATATTTCAATAAATTCAATGGTGAGATTCCAAAGACTATTTTTAATCTCAATAAATTAGTGTCACTTGATTTAAGTGACAATTTTTTATCAGGTGAAATTCCTGATTTTTTTTCAAATTTACAAAATTTGGAAATTCTGCATTTGTTTTCCAATAAATTCTCAGGAAAAATCCCAAAAAGTTTATCTTTTTTACCACGTTTGCAAGTTCTTCAGCTTTGGTCTAATGAATTATCAGGTGAAATCCCTGAAAATCTTGGAAAGTTTAATAATCTCACTGTTTTAGACCTCTCTACAAACAATCTCACCGGAAAAATCCCCGAAAATCTCTGTTTTTCGGGGCGTTTGTACAAGCTTATCCTCTTTTCGAATTCGCTAAAAGGCGAAATCCCGAAAGGTGTAGCTCGTTGCAGGAGTCTGCAACGAGTTCGTGTTCAGAAGAACGAGCTGTCCGGTGAGCTTTCACCGGACTTCACGTTGCTTCCGTTGGTCTACTTCCTAGATGTCTCGGGAAACTCCCTCTCTGGAAGGATTGATGATAGGGAATGGAGAATGCCGGAGCTTCAAATGCTGAGTCTCGCGGATAACAAGTTTATGGGGCCGTTGCCAGGGTCGTTCGGGAGCGAAAAGCTCGAGAATTTGGACTTATCGGGGAATCGTTTCTCCGGGGGCATTCCTGGAAAATTCGGGGAATTTTCCGAGCTGATTGGACTTAAATTGAGTTGGAATGATCTATCGGGTGAAATCCCTGACCAATTGTCTCATTGTAAGAAAGTTGTGACTATAGACTTTAGTCACAACAAACTTGTAGGCGAAATTCCGACGAGTTTCGCCTCAATGCCGGTCCTTGGTGAGCTTGATTTATCCGTAAACGGACTCTCAGGGGCGATTCCGTCGAATTTGGGACAAGTTGAGTCCCTTGTGAGGGTTAATATCTCCTACAACCACTTCCATGGTGGCTTGCCTTCTACAGGGGCATTTTTGGCAATAAATTCTAGCTCATTGATTGGTAATAGCCTTTGTGGTGGTGGAAAGGCGAGCGGATTGCCACCCTGCAACGGGGCTGCACGAGCCAATGTTCGTTGGTTCGTGCTGACCTTCCTTCTCGCCTTTGCAGCTGCGTTTGCGATTATTGTCTTTATCGCGGTTTTTATGAAGGGTTCGAACGCGTTGAAGAAGGCTGAGAGTGAAGATGGGGCTTGGGAGATGCAGTTTTTGAACTCAAGAGTTAAAAGATTGGTTACTATTAAGGATATTGTATCATCTTTAAGGCAAGAAAATCTTGTTGGGAGTGGGAAATTAGGCTCATCTTACAAAGTTAAGTCCTCTTTAACCAATAAGCAATTCTTGGCTAAAGAAATTGGCTCGATTTCGAAGGTGCAATTTTGTAAGATCGATCATCCGAATATTGTGAATCTCCTCGCGATGTGTAGGTCCGAAAAGAGTGTCGTTTTGGTGTATGAATTCGTCGAAGGGAAGGTTTTGAGTGAAGTCATCGGAAGCTTGACTTGGGAACAAAGGCTTAAAATCGCGCTAGGGATCGCGCGAGCCCTCAAGTACTTAAAGTGTTCTTGTTCACATCAGATCATAATCAGACCTCATAGAATCATTGTTGATGAGAGGGGAGAAGCACACTTGAGATTATATCCTTTTGTTGATCAAGGTAATTTAAAATTTTGTTACTAATAGTCTAATTATTAATGATGTCATTCTGTACACGTGACGAATTTAAAATAGATGAATTGGCAGATAAGAGGGATGACGTATACGGGTTCGGGCTTCTGCTGATCGAGCTGCTGACGGGGAAATCGAGAGACGATAACGAGCTCGGGATCCATGAGGGAATAGTTGAATGGGCAAGATATTGCTACTCTGATTGCCATCTTGAAATGTGGGTTGATACAATGATCAAGAATGATGAAGATTTGATGAATGATGATCAGAACAAAATTGTGGAGACCATGAATCTTGCCCTGCATTGCACCGCAGGGGATCCAGCAGCTAGGCCATGTGCAACTGATTTGCACAAGAATTTGGAATCAATTCTAAAATCTAGTAATTGTGTGTCTTCTTTTAAGTTTTTTTCTACTAATATCTAGTTTTATTTGAATTTAATTATCTTGCATTTTTTTTTATTTAAGAAAAAAAGGCTGGTAATGAATCTTTTGGGTGTTGTAATGACATATGATGCTGAGTGTAATTGTATATATAGATTGAAGTTTCTTTATATATTAACTACCTAATTCATTTAACTTCAATTCCCTCCTTTAATATCCTCAAAAAAAAAATCGAATTAACCTATCTCAATTGTCATTTTTTTTAAGTGATTGAAACTTAACTTTCATTATTGCAAACACAAGAAGGAGCAGACAGTTCAACCACAAAATCTGAAAGATCTATCCAACTATAAGTACGATCGAAACGACGGAACTTCCTAGCCACCATTGTATTGGCACAACAGTGTAGGACTAATAAAGTGAACTGTTACATTAGTGAGTTGAGCTAACAAAACTCTAGAAGCTAACACATAATCTCAAAGCAAGAATCAATAATCTCAATTGTCAATTTAAAAATGGGGAATTTGTTGAATTTAATAAATCACACGAAATATTGCACAATTTTCAAACTATAAGGAGATTTCGTGTAATATTTTCAAACCTCAAAAGAGTTTGATGCAATTACTCCAAAGTTTAATGAGATGCTAAAGAATAAAGATCATAAAATATTGTACAAGTTTCACTTAAAAAAAATAAAAGAGGATTGCCTACCGTATACATATTATTGTTGAAAAGTCATTTTTTAGTATATGGTCGTTAGTGAGTTTTCATTTTCGTATAGTATTAAAATTTAAAAGTCAGATGCTTTTTTTACATAAAAGAAGAAAATTTGATTATTGAAGGGTCATGATCAACAGTCAGAGTTACTTAGGTCTGCAAAAGAAATTCTAATTGTTGGAGGGGACCATAATATAAATAAATCATACTGATATTACATACATATATATGGGGTACGAATTATTCTGATTGTCTCATAAACGATGATGATGATAGCTTTTGTCTCTTTGTCTAACACTACTTTCAAATCAAAAGATAGCAAGAATTCCAATGTACCAGCCAACAAATTGATATACCATTTTCTTGTTACATTTATATTCTTTCAGTAGAGCTGGTAGAGCTGTTATTTGACGTCAGACGAGCTGAATACTTGAAGTTCAAGCTTGATTTGAGTTATTATCGAGTCGAACTCGAGCGAAAAATGAGTTCAATGTGTCTAAAGAATTTATTGAGCCTAATATTACGAATCTAATGTAATTAAAAGAAATATCTTAGATGTCGAGTCTAACGAGTTGTTAGTAAATCGATTATTTAACGAGCTCGAACTCAATTCTTTTATACAAGAGAGTCGAGTTCTAGCCTTAACGAGTCGAGCTCACTTGTAGCTGGGTTCACTTAACAATATTACTCTCCCTTTATTAGGTGTCCATATATACTATTTACATAAAAATTAACGAACTCAATTTTTAGACAATTTTACTAAAAAAATATTTAATAAATTATGATAGAGTGGGAAAATTATAACACACATTTCTTTTTAAATAGAATTTAGTTTTCATTATTGCAAATACAATGTGTAGAAATAATTCGATCAAAATATTCGGTGGATCTACAGAATTATCGAACCAACAAGCCTCTCTAGTCAAAATATGTGTCATTACATTAGCATTTCTCCTAACGAAAACAATCATGATATTCGTGAACTGAGCCTTTAATGCCCAACAAACAACAATGTAATCACCAAATGTATAGTCCATCAATTCCGTAGAGTAGGAAAGATACGATACTTAAATAATAAAAAACATCCTTAATTTTTTTTTTTAGAATATATGAAGGGAGTAAATTGAAAAGAAATGAGATGAAAATGCTAAAAACAACAATTACTTAAGAATCAAGCCCTTCGTTAAGATTTATTTCGATTTGGGAAATTGATTTTAATTAATTTATGATCACACTTTCAAGGTCGATACCAAGCTGGTTAAGAATTTATTTCACCAAACTAAAGTAAGAGGAAAAAGGAGTAATACATAATCAATATATATATATATTAGGTGTAATTCGATAGTTTTTTTTTTTTTAATAATAATTTTGATTTGTTCGATTTCAATTTTATTTGGGTCCATTTCGCAACGTTATCATCCCATGTGTCCTAGTGTCACTTTTTGAGTGATGTGGAAAGGGTATATTATTATGAAACAATTAAATATGGAACATATATAAGGTTTGATTAAGTGTTTTTCTTGGCAAAATGATATAATTATTACGTACACCACTAATAAATTTGTCATCATGTTTTTCTATTTCGTTACAGGCTAGCTAGCTACGAAGCATATGCATGCATGATGTAATAATTACTGAATCTACATCATATGATTATTAACCCTAATTATTAGGACAACATCTCATATACACATTGATTCTTCTGTTCCACTTGTGTTTCTTATTATTGTTGATTCTTTAACACGTATTGTTTATATATATTAAATCAGATAAAAAAACACAGAGTCAAACACTAAAATTGAGACATACTAATCGCATGCATGTTGGTCCCTACCCACAAGGGTATTAGACGAGTAATTAGAGTACTTGGTGTGCTCTAAGTGTAGAAAAATAATCAACTCTTCAAGACAACTAGTTTGCTGATTCACTAGGGGTCTAGAACTAGCTTATCGACTGATTTATCATTTATCAGAATTAAGTGCGGAATTTGATGTGCCCATAATTATACCTAGTTGATCACTTAAGTTCCCCCTTGTTTGATTCTTGCTCTTCTAGTGTTCTCCTCCTCTTCTCTTCTCGAACATTGACTTGTCTCTTCTCACCTGGGTTCCCCTTCGACTGGTGCTTACCATTAACTAACTTTTACAAGATGAATAATGAAGTTGATTATACAAACAACTTCTCCTTACAAGTCTGACTTATCAAAACAAAATATATAGAATATCATCTGCCCTGAATATCCCAACAATGCCATACCCGCCAACATTTCTTTTTAATTCTCACCTTAAGGGACATAATTTTGATTTAAATTAATAGTCATTTTTGTTAATTTTTTCAATATTTATCTCTAATTTATTCTAAAAATTCTCTTATTCTTGAAAAATATATTTTCTCCTCACTTACACCCTCTTTTTTTAAGGGTAAATCGGTACAAAAGTGACAATTAAAAAAAATTAAAGATTAGACTATTTATGGTTTAAAAAAAAAACATAGTTCAACTACTCTCTCTAAAATTAAAGATTGTGTTCAAGTCGTTAATTAAATATGTTTACTGTAAAAATTAATTAAGAATTTAATAATAATCCTATTAGATAGCAACTAGTTGCCGTATGAAAGCACGACAGAAGCCATGTTTTGTGAAAATAAATCGATCATATCACAACTACACTATGTTGTTTTTTTCAGTTTAAAATTGATGAACATAAATCGAGGTGATATGATGTTAATGCTTGCTAGCTATGAGACAAGCATCAATCTGAAATAAAACTAAAAAAGGTTTATTTGAATATAAATGTGTTAAATTTATGTCACTAAAAATATTATTCTCTTCTATAGCACGAGTGACACTGCAATTTTTTTAAGAAAGGGGAGCATTCGAAGAACTTGAACTGAAATTTGAAGTTCCGTGAGCCGAAATCCGATTTTTGCAAGTGGGCACACTTTTTCAGATGGAAACGATGCTCCGAATAAAATTGCATTTTATTGTTTAGAGATTTTTCTGTAATTTCCTAATTTCGTGACATTAGAGTTTCGTATTTAAGTCTCTTCCAAACTTTGTGGAAGACATTCTTTTTTTAAGATTTTAATTTATATTATTGAAGATGTGTTCTTTGTTTAATCGAGATTCTGATATTTTTTTGAATCAACGAATTTTAATTCTTATTCGTTTTTATCACTCATGCACGTTGCATCATGCACCTTCATTTCTTTTTATTTGTTACTTTTATATTTTGTATATAATTAAGATTTACAAAGTGAGAAAGAAAAGGAAATGTGGTATTCATTTGATATTTTGTCTAATGATCGACTAATTTGAGAGATCAGTACTCTTATCGTTCTACCGCCTATTGATGCTCTATATTGCTTGATTTATCTTAGATCAATCCCACCGTCTACTAACAGAGTTTCGTATTGACTGATCCACCCATTAAGGTTGGCCACATATTGCCATGCTACGAACTTTACCTTTCTGCGTCCTAATGATGATATTTCAAATTTCCTCAAGTGTTTTTTTATTTTATTGGCAGAGTGAAATTAGAATGATCATAATTGTGAACAAGAAACCACTCACTTTTTTCACAATGAGAAAATAGCTAGAAGATTCTGTCCATAAAGAAGAGTCTAACCATATAAATATAAATCTTCATCTGACATACGAAAGAAAAAGATCAACAGCTAAGAGATTTGTTGTCATGATTTTTAATTTATTTCTTTTTCTTTTTAATTTTTTAATATGAAAAGATTCATGAATTATAATCATAACTTCTTGGAGACCATGCAAAAAAGCTCTCTATTTGTCTTTCCGTTGAAAAGGGCAATTTTTTATTTTATCTTATCTCGATTGGAAAATAGTAATGACAAAGAAGAACGTCACTTCTATTAGTTGTAAAAGAAAATTGAATAAGATCATGATATATATTTGTAAGAATTTGATTGGGTTTGGGAGTTAATGTTAAAATACAATAAATCGTTATGAAATAATGTGTAACAAAAATCACACACGACAATCTATAATTAACCCATAGCTAGAGAAGAACTTATGTGAATTTTGCACATGTTCTTGAGTCAAATGAAACTTTTCACAAAAATTGGCGAAAAAAAAAACTCACTCTCATGTTTATATTATGTTATTATAAGAGAAAATGTATGTTACTATAAAAAGAAGTAACATATACTTATTCTTACAGTAACATATATTTAATTGCTTGTATATTAACACAGATTTGGAGACGAGTTTTTCTATTTGTCTACGCACGTGAATATTTTGGACAAATTCGTTTGACCCGCTTTCAATCTGCAAAATTTTATGTTTATTTTCTAATTTGTGCTAATATTACATACTCCTATAAATTTTTTTTTTTTCTAATGTATGCAATTATACAAACATATCATGATTGATGGATTTCTTTTATTCGATCCAATTTATAAGGAATAAAATAGTGTTTTTATATTTCGAAATTCGTTTCAAAATGCTACGTAATGATGATGATTGGTACACACGTGCAAATATTATTGGAACTTCTCCATGCACACCAACCCCACTTCAATTAAAAAGAGGTGCATGCATGCATTTTTCTTTAGATTTAATTTTTGTAATTCTAAAAAACAAAAACAAAAAGGTAAGAGGGAGAAAATCGTAAAAATAAAAGATAATTTTGACATAGAAGAAAGTGACAAAGAATCTTTGTCTGAACTTATTCACCTTCTTCTCCAATCTCTGCAAATCAAAACACGCTTTATCAGAGGAGAAACAATCTTTTTGTCGTTGAATTAATTATAACCTCGTTGAATTTCTTCTTTTTATCTAAATATAATTTTTTATGTTAAATTTCCACAAAAGATTTAAAAAGTAGCCCAATATATATAGATGGACTCATTGAATTTTTTTAATACCCATATTTAATTAATGAGACCGAGGTAATTTTACATGTTTAAGACTAAAAGAACAAATTAATCATGATTAATGCATTATATTACAATTTGAAAATCTTAGCTAAGATTTGTGATGCGCGTGAATTCGATTGCTGAAAAAGTTTGTAGCGATCGAATGTCCACTTTAAAAGACGTGCATTGACTCTATTACAAGAATTTTATCTCATCTAAATGTCTGAACATGTAAAGAGGTGTGAAATTAATTCATTTAAACGTTTTTAATGGGTATGTATAATGTATAACACATACGTAATCGACTTTATATATGTATCACAAATTCACAATCACGTGCTTTTGAGGAATAACTACATAAAATAACATTTGATTTAACAAATTAATTATAAGTCATAATCATATAATTGTAAAATTTTAAGCACATGCGCATATTAAAGTAAATTAGAGAAAAATATAGTAAAAAGTAAATTAAGTTTTAATGTTTTAAGTCAAAATAGTGTTTGCGGGGAACAAATTAGGATGACTTATAAGTACAACTCAACCTCAAACATAAACATGTTGAATTTTCTAATTAAAGCCACTTTACAATACATACTAATATATATAAAGGGCCTTTAGATCATATTGAAACTTTTGACCACTCAAAGTACAAAAGATGTGACAAATAATCATAGCTTAAAAATTCCTTGAAATTGGTGTTAGTTAATTAAGCAATTCAATTCAAATTTTGAGCACAGAGATAGCATAACTTACGCAATAGAATTAGGTTTTGTGATGATTTTGATCAATGTGAATGGGAAATAGTGGAGAAACTCTTTATCAATTTATTTTGTCAAACAAAGCATGCTATAAGGCAGAAAAGGAAAATATTAATGGAAAGGAAATTGGTTTTGTGAGTGGTGAATCTTGATGTCCCACTATAAATTTGTTATTTAAAAAAAAATGTTAATCTATGTGCAAAGAAATTAAAAAAATAATCTAATATGAACCATAAAAAAATAGGAGTGAAGGACATTTGAGACTTTTTTTTATGAAGCAATCTACTTCATAAAAAAATGTGTTGGATGGGTATTGATAAACTTTTTTAAACATAATCTATCCAAATCAAAATAAGTGTTTGTTTTGAATCAAATCACGAATATTAAGAAAATAATTATCTATCTTATTAAAAGAATGCGTTTATTTTAGTATTTTAATGATTATAAGGGTAAATTTGAAAGAAATACAATTAATTTACATTGTAAAATGAAAAACGTTGCTTGTATATTTAAATAATGAATTAGAAGAAATTTTTAATTTTAGTTTTGAAATTAATTAAATTAAGCATTGTTGGAATATTTAAACTATCCCAATTGGGAGATACATGTGCCCACAAGTTGAATATATATAGGGTAAAAGAATAATTTGGTGTTAAATTTCCTCATGAAAAGCATATATTTCATAATGGAGGGGTCACTTTGAGAATTTTGATCAATAAAAATGAGACACCATTAACGACAAATATTGGTGTTTTGATCAAACACATGTTTAGTCACTTGTAATATATATATCATCATCAATGTGACATTTAACATTCTTCAAACTTTTGACTATCTTACCTTCTATTATTAATTTACATATAATAATATACTGCAATTCTAATTAAATTACTCATTTTTTTTTTTTTTTTATCAACACTCAACCCTCATTCTTTTACTTTTTATAATTTTTTCTTTCGTATCTCTTTACCTCAATACAGTAAATTGAACATTTAATCTGAGACGAATGGAGTATTAATGCGTAACTTTTTGCTAATCTATCCCATCTGGGTCGGGCCCATGCCATATTTGTCCCAACCTTAGTGGGTTGTCCGAACATCACGATTAACTGGATCACTTTGGCCATTCATAACTTGACATGATAGTAGACAATTGATACTCTCTCCGTTTATTAAAAAGGGTTCGTCTGCTATGTACTCTAGTCAATGTTGCACTTTTCAGTTTTACTCACTTACACTTTTTGGTAAATGGTGTTACACTTTTCAATTATTAAACTGTATAATAATATTTTTAGTAATAATTGAAAAGTGCAACACCATTTATCAAAAAGTGTAAGTCAGTAAAACTGAAAAGTGCAACATGGACTAGGGTGCATAACATGCACTCGAATGCATACTCTACTTTACCTATTAAAAAATGGAGTTTTCGTTAAATTTGTGAAATTAATTAGAGAGAGTATGTAATGTCAAGTATACTCTTAATTAATAAAATATATTTCTAATTATATTAATTTTCTAAGTTAAAGAGAAAGTATAATTAAAACAAACATGGTAAAAATGTTAAAAGGTCATTTAATTTTGTATAAGGAAAAAAAAAGGTTAAATCTTCACTTATTAAAATAGGGAGAGAGTATCATTTATTCATTTAAAATCTATGAGATATAAATAGGCAAAATTTGATTAGGCCATAACTATGGAGTATATTCTTTTTGTTGTATTTTCATTGGTCCAATTTTATTTTTTTAAACTGAGAAAGTCAAACCGCCGTCTCGTTGTTTCTGTTACGACATATATATTAATATATGCATTGTTTGTCTTATAAAAACTTGTTTCCTTTTAATCTTTATATATATATTTTTTATTATAATATGAATACGCGATTGTGATAGAAAAATAAAATTAGAGGGAGTAGTGTTTAATTATTTGTGTGAGTGTATTGTTTATTTAATCTAAGGGGTTGACTTGATTTAAGAAGAAGAAAAAAAAAAAGATTTGATTAAGAATATCGAATAGAAAAGTAAAGTAAGAAAGTGAGAAATTACAGTGAAGTTGTAAAAAAAAAAAAAAAAAAAAAAAAAAAAAAAAAAAAAAAAAAAAAAAAAAAAAAAGGTAAATTGCAAAATAAATCACCACCTTTAGTGTTTTTATCAATTACAACATATTCTTTTTTTTCTTTGCAATTCGATACACCACATTTTTAAGTTTTACAATTTAATACACCGATAAATTTTCCAGTCAATTTTAGTATGATGTGACGCCCGAAATATAAAATTCGCCGCGTAGACTGTCAACTAATATATATATATATTAAAAAAATTAAATAATTCATAACTCATTTTTTGTTTCTCAATGGCTCTCTTGCTCAAATTTTCGATTAGGAAAATTATTAATTTAATCCAATAATATATTAGTATTATTTACTAGAAGGATATTATTTTATCTAGAACAACCCAAAACCCTAAGACAAAAAATTGTATTTGCTTTAAAAATCTTGGAATATAAAATTCACTAAGTAAGGATTATAGGGATCACCATTGACAAGGATGCATGCGAGTTCTGTATTGAAAGAATTTCCGTCTTCTTGTGCGCAGTTGAGGGCCACTTGTACGTTTAGGTTTTCTATGCAAATAAGGTTGATGGTTTAATTCTATAACTTAAGATACCAGAATCTTCTTATAGGTATATTTATAATATTTTAGAAAGATCTGGTACTTCACATTACATTTTAATTGTATCTAAATTATTTTTCTATCTTTAAGAATATTTTCAAACGTATCTCTAGATTAGAAAATATTTGTATATATTGGACAACTATACATGAGAATTCAATTCATCAAAAATCTCTAGTCTACATTTACAAAATGCTGTTCAATTTTCATCATATTATTTTAAGAAAATGGATAAAATTCAATATATATAGATCAAATAGGAGAGAATGTAGATAGGAGGTGGCTTCTAGTTATTTGTGATTATGGCAAATTAAGAATAATCCCCTTAAGCATGTTGAATCTTATAAGATTTATGAAAGCAATACTCTTTGTAAAATCAAAATGAATCAAGTATGCATAAGTAAAGCAATTCTATGCAACAAATCTCTAAATGTTATTTTTGCAAATAGAGTCGTGCAACATAAATTCACACTGAATTAAAAGTTTTATTTATTTATATAACAATAGCATGCAACACAAATTTTTATACAGTAGACATAATAACTATAACCTCCACCCTTAATCTCCTAACTTCTAAGTACCTAGAAAATATTAGAGATTATTCCCTAATAATCCCTTAAGCAAATAGAAACACCAATTTCAATAATTTTCTAACAGAGTCAAATCAAACACAAATTACTCATGATACCCTTAAAATAATTATTTAAAATAAATTTGTAATTTAAATTAATATGAATTTTAAAATTAATTCCTAGAATTTAGTTTTGATTACCAGAATTTAGTTTTGATTACCAGAAAGTTTATGAGTTTCCAAATTCGAAAATTAAAACCTAATATGAATTTTGAAATTAATTTCTAGAATTTAATTTTGATTACCAGAAAGTTTCTGACTTTCCAAATTCGAAAATTAAAACTGAAGTTTCTTGTTATGCTCTTAAACCAAATAAAGGAAATTTCCCAAATTCCATCTTCAATTTCAATTTACGAGATTCGGATATGCAATGAAATCAGACTAAGATATTTTTCAAATTGGATTATCAATTTCGATTTCAATTTGTCATATTCGATTATGCATTGAAATCAGAATTAGAAACTGCATATTGATAATAGATCCAGATTCTGGTACGTATCCAATATTTGTCTATTGTTTTTTTATCGTTCGATTATTTTTCATATCCTGAAGCCAATCATTGAATTCTTTAATCATATGCAGTCATTGTTGTTACTCCACAATTCATATCGCATATGACATCATAAATTTATTATTCTAATTTTTAGTTCTTGCATTGTAGATTAGGTATTCTGGTACATCAATTAATTGTTTTTCGAATATATTTCGTAGGGTCAAGACTACAACTTGCAAGAGATGTGGTAGGACAGGTCGACATTATCCATTAACTTGTGCTGCTATTTTTGGAATGGACAAGACAAATATTCAGATTTAATCAACACAATAGTTCATTGTGTTATTATTCTGTAATTCTTTGTTTGATTTCGGATCCTTTAATATATATTTAACTTTTATCTAGATTAAGTCAAGCAACTCTGAGTTCTCAGTTTTTATTTTTCAATGAACAACAGATTTCTCTAAGTATCTATTTTTACTACTTGAGTTTATATCTATTTTACATTTGAGCATATGAATTATGTAGGTCTTCGAGAACAGATCCTGTCACATATTCTTAGTATTCACATGTCAAATATTGTGCATATGCACCAAATACAGCAGTGACATTTATCATACACTTGCAGTTTGTATGCCATATGTATTCATAATGGCATGCATTGTGTACTGTGGTATGTTGCCGAATGTGCATATTTATGCATATTGCAGTGCATATGTAGTAGGAAACGATTATGCATACCTTTACGCTTTTCATCTTTGAAAACTAGACAACTTCCACTAAAAAAAAAAACAGTGACATAGTACATAAACCTTTACGCTTTTCATCTTTCTTTTCTTCCCTCCTACGCTTTTCGGAAGATCATGTTAATACATAAAAATAGTAATTAGTTATGAATCAATGTTTCCAAATATCATCTTCATCACGTTCTTAATGTAGTGACATGTGTAAGTTGTATAATTACCTCTTGTTTCTACACGCCGTACGCTCTCATCAACAATTTTATTTTGTTTCCCACTTCCCCTGCTTGATCCTTCACCCGATCGATTTGCTGGTTTCCTGGTTCTTGCCATCTTTACATATAAAATAATACATATATGTGTAAGTGCACTGAGACAAAACATATAATTCTTCTATGCACTGGGTAGTACATACTACTACTTCATTAAAATAATACTATCAAATATTCAGTCCATACTACACATATTTCTAAAAAAAACACCCATTATTTTATAAAACTCAGCAGCCAACCAAAATCAGTTTTTTTTTCATAAAAAACTAATTTCCTGATTGCTATCACCAAAACCATTTAATAAAACATCTATTTTCTAGGGTTTACATACTTCGTAAGTTAATGTGTTATGCCCTATTTTACTCAAAATTTTGCAAATAAACTCTACGAAACAACACATGCAGTTTACACACTATGAAATCCATCTTTTTCAGTATCGTCTACAACTAATACGTTGAACTGGGGTTTGATTTTCAATATCTCAAAAACATTATTGGTCCGAAAACCATTAAAATCGAACATGCAGATGATCCCATACCTGATGCGGTGAATCGAAGTACTAGTCGCCGAAAAATGCAGATAATGATGAACAATCGTTGGAAGAAAATCAATATTCTGCCGAATTTATCATATTAAAAAATTAACTCTTTAAATTTCAAAATGAAGAAATGGAAGTAATAGCAAATTTATCAAATGTTCCAAAACAAATATTCAACTATTACACAGAAAAATATAATTAGTGTTACTAAATTTTCTTAGTTATTTATTTATTTGAAAATTACATACTTATATATAAGTATATAGTTATAATATATGTATATATATGTGTGTGTGAAGTTATATAGGTCGGTCTGTTGGGCTTAAAAAGCTTACGAAAAAGCTTGAACCCGGCCTATTTAGCTAAATAGGCTTTTAAAAAAGTTTGAGCCCGACTTGTTTATTAAACGAGTCGAGCCGTGCCGAGCTTTAATAGGTCGAGCTGTAGGCCCCTGTCGGGTAGCCTGGCCCATTCCCACCCCTATATACTCTCAATAGTTCTATATTTTAATTTTGGTTCCGCCCTTTCAAATATTTATATTCATTCTAAACTTTAAACACTTTTAACCCTTAATATAAATTTAAAAAAAAAAAAAAAGTAAATTGAGTTTTAATCCTTTTATGTCAAAATAGTGTTTGGGACAACTTGTGATGACTAATTTAGGTGAAAATCATATGATATTTAGCATTTTAACCTTAATTTAATAAAATTTATGTTATTTCTACTTTTTTTTTTTTTCTGATTTTTTTTTTTTTTTTCTGATTACACTCAACTATGAAAAAGATAATGATTTGCTATTTTTATTGATAAATTGAGTATTTTTAAAAATAAAACATTGTGTCTAAATATTTTTAAGTTATAGCCAAACAAAAGAAGAAAACGAAATCATATACTGTATAAGAAAAGGGTCGGACTATTTACACCTTGATTTCAGATGGCACTCCCCCGATTGATTGATGCACCCTCCTTTAATTGTCATAAATATTATTTTCTCTATAAAATTTTGATTTTAAATCTTTAATTTAATTAAATTAAAATTTTGAAACTAGTAAATTTTTAAAAATTTCGTAGTACTAATATTTTATCAGAATTTGCCTTTTGTGGTGCTGATTTTCCTCATCTTTTTAGTTGCAAACTCAAAATTAAATATTCAATTATTTTTATAAATATACCAGCCCAGAAAATACGTTATTTTTGCCCTATAAATAAAAAAAAGAGAAGCGGTAAAAGGCTCATTTTCTACCCTAAATCTTTTTCTATATAAATGATAAAAGAGGGCCACAATTCATACAATTTTTTTTTAAAACTAGTAATTTAAATTTTCGAAATTTTAAATTTTTTTAAAATCTTCAAACTAGTAAATTTTTTAAAAATTTCGTAGTACTAATATTTTATCAGAATTTGTTTTTTGTGCTGATTTTTCTCATCTTTTTAGTTGCAAACTCAAAATTAAATATTCAAATATTTTTATAAATATACCAGCCCAGAAAATACGTTATTTTTACCTTATAAATAAAGAGAAGCGGTAATTATTTTTATAAATATACCAGCCCAGAAAATACGTTATTTTTGCCCTATAAATAAATAGAGAGAAGCGGTAAAAGGCTCATTTTCTACCCTCTTTCTATAATTACACACGAGAATGGGGCATCAAAAGGTACAACTTAGTATTTTTTTCGATTATTCTTTGCTTCTTTTTTTTTTTTTTTTTTTGGAGTTGTTAGAGTTTTGAGACGAGTTTGATTTTTTAATGTTATTCGATTTGTTTTGTTTAGGGTAAGAGAAGAAAGATGGGAAATGTGAAGCAAGATATCTTCTCATATCTTCCACCGGAAATCATTACTGAAATCTTGGTAAGACTCCCAGTGCAAACCATTGTAAGATGGAAGTGTGTTTGCAAGTCGTGGTGTAATTTATTTGAGACTCGTGACTTCGCCAAGTCTCATCATTCTAAATCACTAGTCTCCCACAATTTATTCGAGACTCGTGACTTAGTCAAGTCCCATCATTCTAAATCACTAGTCTTCGACGATACTCTCACGGTCAAGTATGATGAGAAGGATAAAATTATTGATGACCTTCAGGTCAATACAATCACGAAGTTCTATTTCAATTATGGCCATACAATATTCATACAGGGTTCGGTTGATGGGTTTCTTCTTTTGGCGATATACGAGGGTGTTAAATTAAAACTTCACTTGTGCAATCCAATCACTCGTGAGTATATTGACCTCCTTCATGATCAACCATTTGGCACTTTTAAATTAGGACTTAGTTGTTATGGATTTGGGATGAGCAAAATAACTGGTCAATATAAGGTGGTTGGTATTTTTCATCAAAAACTTGCTGAAGTATACACCATTGGAAGTGGATCATGGAGAAGCGTTACACCTCATGCTAATGTCCATTACACTAAAGTTTGTAGAGGTGAATTTGTGAATGGAAATCTTCACTGGTTGGTTGATGAGTTTGATTTTAATGGCACAAAATGGATTTCTTACTTTGACCTAGAAACTGAAGTTTTCAGTGCTTTTTCTCCTCCTCCTCGAAATGAAAAGAGTAGGGGTATGAGAATTGATGTTGTGGAGAACATCTTATGTGTAAGTGATCTTACATATGATAATTATGATACCCAGATCATCATCTGGATGATGAAGGATTATGAGGTCGAGAAATCTTGGACAAAGCAATTTATCATCGGACGAATCGTTGATCTTCGTAATAGTAATCCTGGAATTTATCCTATTAGATTTTCAAGATGGGATTATCTTCATGTGTTATAACAACTCCCTCTACTACTATTCCAAGAAGACTAAAAAAACTACTAAGGCTACTTGCAACTTTCAAGGTAGATTGCACTCTTCACATTCTTACACTCCTAGTTTTCTTTCACTCAAATGCTTCGAAATGGAGAACGTACTCTCACTTTGAATTTTTTAAATCATGTTTGTTGGAGACATTTTATCCCATGTACTCTCACTTTGAATTTTTAAAGTCATGTTTGTTGGAGACATTTTATCCTACTTTCATTTACATTTTATATCTATATAAGTGAATTGTTAGCATTTTGTCATAGATTATTAGATTTGTATTGTGATATGTATTGTTGAAATATGGATTTACTTAACTAGGGACATTTGTGAAAATTTTAGAAAAATTAAGGATAATTTAGAATTAAAGTAAGCTACAAATTTAAACGAAATATAAATGAATCCAAGTAAGTAGCCCTCTGAATATATATGATGAAAGAGGGCCACAATTCATACAAAAAGTTCTAATTCTCTGTCTGGATTTCGTATGTTTAATTTGTGAATCAAACAAAAGACCAATTGGTGAACATGAAGCAAAGGCAATGAGCATCTTCTTCGTCATTCATGACCTTCCACGCCACGGCTCGCTCGTACGAAATCGGTCGCCCCATACTCGACACACATATTCCACCTTGAAGACACCCGAAACCCTGCCACGGATACATCATTCGTTAGCATATAAACTAGACGACTATTTTATACGAATGTCGATTATTTTACCTGTTGCATGATTTGTGGGAGGTCTGCGAAGAGTGCTTTGCGTCCATCGTCATTGAATACCTTGTCGAGTGTGATGTCCTGGAGTGCGACTAAGGTCGTCTCCAGCATATCAAGTCCGGCCTGATTCGCGAATGTGAAAACGGGCAACGCCTGCGAATGTACAAAACACGAATCTCATCAAATACAAGAAAAGAAATCATTATGTCTTTATTTATTTGGGCTAGTCTTGGGTGAGACCGTCTCACAAAAAGAGATCCGTGAGACGGCCCTCATATATAAAAAGTGATAATGTTTGAGCGAAAAGTGATAGTGTTTAAGTAAAAAGTAACAGTCACTTTCGTCTCACAGAAAAAGATCCGTGAGACGGTCTCACACAAGTTTTTGCCTTATTTATATAGTCGAAAATACCTTTAACGAGCAACACATGATAGCATCCGAATGATGCCAGAGTGTTTTAAGAAGCGAGTCGTTTCCCTCATTCGTCGGGGCAGGGGGTTTGAGTAGCTCGGCGCCTAAGAAAAATCTAGACAACATAAAGAATAAAATCAGTATTAAGAAAATAAAGATTCAAGAAAAGAGGCAATGGTAGTTACCTATAGCTTTGGCAAATCCAACGAGCGAGTGTCTGAGCTTCCGGGCTACCAGGGGGAGGACGCAAAGTAGGATTGGGGCCGAGACGAGAAGGGGAGAGCGCCAACGCCACCCTCTGAACTGATGCAATGATACTACGAACATACTGTCGAGCCATAGCAGCTACACTATCTTGAAGATGCATCTCGAATGCAAATTGAAACGCGATTGTCATAACTGATTTCGCGTTCCCTGGACTCTTGGAATGGTCACCTGATATTCTGTTTCCAACTTCAAGCGTCGACGCAAGGTCCAGAGTACGATTTGGACTAGACGCGTCCTGTAGAATTCAATTATGTCAGAACAAAAAAATCGAGTGCATGTTGTACACCCTAGTCTAAAGAAAAATGTATGATATTAAACTGAAAAGTACAACACAATATTACTAAAAAGTGTAAGTCACTATGACTAAAAATATTATTATCCATGCACTCGAGTCCATATCAGACCAACCCTAATAGGAAACTACCTACACTGCATTGTATCAGCACACTTACTGTTTTCGAATCCAGAGGAATTATACGAAATCCAGACGGAAGAAGGGGAGCATCGTCGCAGAAGGAAGCGTCTATTGGAGCAAATACGAGCTCTGCACACGTTCCAACTGCATTCTCGTCGACTCCATTACACACCTGAGTAAAATAATATGTTAGTTACTACAATTAGTCCCAAATGACTTAAAGATTGAATTTCGGAACTCACTTGCAAGAGGAAGATGTCACTAGGCATGACGACGTCGTCTCGATACTGTGTCATGTTTTCGAGCCTGATCACTTCCATGAACTGTTTTCATTTACAAAAGAAATTAAGACAAAGCAGACCATATATATAAGTAAGGGTTGGTCTGCTATGGACTCGAGTGCATGTTGTGCACCCTAATCCATGTTGCACTTTTCAGTTTTACTGACTTACACTTTTTGGTAAATGGTGTTGCACTTTTCAATTATTAAACTGTATAATAATATTTTTAGTTATAGTGACTTACACTTTTTAGTAATATTGTGTTGTACTTTTCAGCACTTTTCTTTACACTAGGGTGCACAACATGCACTCGAGTTAATACTAGACTTTAACATAAGTAAAAGGAACTTAAAGATGGTTAAAAACTTACCTCTTCATTCTCAATAGTGTGAGCCAATGGAAGAATAACCTGCCCACCAAAACATCCAACGCGAGAAACGGGAACGCTGCACGGACCGGCTTTAACAGCAGCAACGGAATAGGCGTCTATACCACTGTCAGCCCACTCTGATCGATGTTCCCGTAGAAACCTCAATAGTATAGCAGGGGGAACATTCTGCCACCAAAAAATGCTTCAATAAATAGAGTAAATACTCCACATTAAGTAATTATTCGATTCAAACCTGTAATAACATGGATGCCTTGGCACACAGCACTGCATTGCTCATAGATGGGAATCCATTTGCATATGTTAGAATTGTTCCCATCAACTTTCCAGGAGAAGAGTTCACATGAACAGTAACATCATCCATCCCGTCGCTTTCAATCATCGACCATCCCTCGTCTGTGAACCCGTTTACAGCCTCATTGAAGCCTCTGCACATCAATCAATCAATATGGATACAATAATTAACAACATTCAGACATATCCCCTTCTCAAAATTATCAAATATTATACTAACCGGCTTAATCTTTGACCAAGGGCTCGTAAAGCCGCTGGTCTTCGCCCCCAACCCGTGACATTCGGTTGAGAAATCTCTTGAGATATCTGCCTCAATTGGCGTAGAGCCTGAGAAAACAAAAAAACACGATTTTTCGTGTTAACTAAAATATGTTCAAAGGCGAATGATTTCAGATAAAGATATGGATCGTACGGCCAAGGTAGTCCTCTGAGCAAGCAGCGTTGATGACTCGTACAGTGGACGCAACACTTCAGGCACGCTCCAAGGCTGAAACGAAAGAAAACGTCGACTTTTTTTAAGTTGCTACACAATCAATCAGAACAAGAAGCAACAGAGAAGCTAAAATCATACCTCTAAATCCATGTGATCAACTATATGAATGATGGATCCTCCACCTTCACACGGCCTAATTAAGTACCCACTCGGAAGCAACTCAGCGCGTACAAAATGTTGCACGGGGGGCATGCTGGGACCATTCTGAGTGTTGTTCAACGATCTCTCGCATACCACAAGGCTTCCATCCTCCATAACAGACGTGTAGCGCAGTAGCCAGAAATCACGAGCAGGAGCCAAAGTAGTCGGGGCATACAGCTGCATCGTTTATCATATTAGTATCACCACAAATTAGACGAAATCTTCGTATACTCCATATGTGTTATATTTACCTGCATATACAGCAATTCAATGGTTCCACCAGTCCCAGTAGACAGGACATTTAGAACATCCACAGCTCGACAATCACGATACCATGAAGGCCGATCTTTGAGGATTTCAGCGACCTAAATAAGCGTCGCAACATTAGTTTTCGACTCATGCTGAAACATTACCAACAAGAATGGGAATAAACTTACTCGTGTAGGTTCTAACCCCACGAGACCACACGCACGCGATGCTACACCAGTGCATCCATGAGAAATAGCAATGATTCCAATGGAATCCGGACCAGGCTGCCAATCAAAACCACACGAAATTTCAGTAGACGCAAAAAGTTTTATGACGAAAAGGATAACAGGGGTTGGTCTGCTGGTTATGCACCCTAGTCCATGTTGCACTTTTCAGTTTTACTGACTTACACTTTTTGGTAAATGGTGTTGCACTTTTCAATTATTAAACTGTATAATAATATTTTTAGTAATAATTGAAAAGTGCAACACCATTTACCAAAAAGTGTAAGTCAGTAAAACTGAAAAATGCAACATGGACTAGGGTGCATAACATGCACTCGAGTGCATACTAGACTTTACCGGATAACAGATGTAAAGCAATCAATACCTTCATCCCAGGCATTTGGACCCACTCCACAGCGGTTCCAGTAGCCTTCGATAGAAACTCTGTTAAAGTCTCCTCGGCGATGGACACAAGTCTAAAAAAGATACAAACATAATCGAATAAGTCATGGCGAATAACAATATAAAGTACTAATCAGTATACAGAGGTAAAGAAAAAGACTCACCCTGCAGGACTTGCATCCTTCGGTGGCTCTTGAGGAGTCAAGTGGTGTTGGCCACTTGTTACCACCGATTCGCAACTATTGTCAGTCGAGGCAAGCGTTGCCTACAAAACCAAAATCGCGAAAAAGATCGTCTTCTCAATTAGTTTTCAACTACACAACTTCAATATCTTCCTTTTCTACTCATATTTCATAAAAACTGCATAGAATTAAGGTAAAGTCTAGTATGCACTCAAGTGCATGTTGTGCACCCTAGTCTAAAGAAAAGTGTATGTTATTAAACTGAAAAGTACAACACAATATTACTAAAAAGTGTAAATCACTATGACTAAAAATATTATTATACAGTTTAATAATTGAAAAGTTCAACACCATTTACCAAAAAATGTAAGTCAGTAAAACTGAAAAGTGCAACATAGACTAGGGTGCTCGAGTGTATAGCAGACCAACCCTAGAATTAAAGGAATCAAGGCAGAACAAACAGAGGATTCCAACTTACATTTTGAGTATGTTGGCGGAAATAGCTGTTCTCATACACCAACTGCGAAACTTGCTTCTGCAACCGATCATTTTCCTCCATCAACAACTTGTTCATAGCCGTCAATTTCCTATTCACGGCCTGTAGGCGCGACGCCTCTTTTCGCTGTTTTTCCCTACATCTGCACGTTTCAAGACAAAGACTTGCGTGAGATAAGACTATTAACAAATTAGGCCTATCTCTTCCAAACGTCATGCTCAAATTACACTTCGTCAAATTAAGAGTGTAGTACACAGTATACCTTCTGTTTTGAAACCAAACTTTGATCTGTTTTGGTTCAATGTTTGAGAGAATAGGACACTCTCGAATAAGCTGTTGTCTTCTGAGTGAACTCGGTTTCGGACAGTCATGGTACAACCTCTCCAAAGCCTCCACTTGCTCTGGGGTGTACCTTACATACTTCCCATTGTCTATCCCCATTTTGCTGCAGCTTGAACTCACCGCCATCATACCTTTAACAAATCACTATCAAAAACCATCCTAAATTAACAAACACATCCCACTTTTTTCCTCAAACCCTACAAACCCTTTTAACTAAAACTCAAATCCAACACAATAGTCCATTAAAATCACAAATTCATAGCACCCCACATAAAAAAGCACAGTTCTTGATGCATACATGACATGATATTCATATAAACACTACAAATACACTACACTACAATACACTAACTAAAACTCAAATCTAACACAATAGTCCATTAAAATCACAAATTCATTGCACCCCACATAAAAAAGCACAGTTCTTGATGCATACATGAGATGATATTCATATAAACACTACAAATACACTAACTAAAACTCAAATCTAACACAATAGTCCATTAAAATCACAAATCCATAGCACCCCACATAAAAAAGCACAGTTCTTGATGCATACATGAGATGATATTCATATAAACACTACAAATACACTAACTAAAACTCAAATCTAACACAATAGTCCATTAAAATCACAAATCCATAGCACCCCACATAAAAAAGCACAGTTCTTGATGCATACATGACATGATATTCATATAAACACTACAATACACTAACTAAAACTCAAATCTAACACAATAGTCCATGAAACTCACAAATTCATTGCACCCCACATAAAAAAGCTCAGTTCTTGATGCATACATGAGATGATATTCATATAAACACTACAATACACTACACTACAATACACTAACTACACATATATAAAAATAAAATATGCATGTGTCTTTTCAAGCATGGAATTAGGTGTTCTTGAAAGTCCCACCATTCTTGAAATTCAAGAAACACACACACATGCACACAAAAAACAGAGGAAATTTGTGGTACCTGTGGGGTTGTAAGAAGGCAAACGCAAACTAGTTGTTTCTTAACACGCAGCGTAAAGCACTAAACGCAGATCTTCCATAATCGCCGTTGCCTATTAACGTTTTCTTTGTTTTCACGCTTTTTAGGAAAATGAAGAAAATGTTGAACTTATTAGCTTTCAAGATTCATATAAACACAAGACAGACAGAGAGAGAGAAAAACAAAAGAAGATTTGATGTGTATATGTATGTGTATGTATAGAGAGAGAAAGGGGACACAATTGAAGAGTGGAGACCATTTTTAAGGGAGTAAATCAGTTTTGATGTTCCTTTTTGCGGCTTCTTTTGCTTTCTTTTCTTTTCCTTTTGCTTTTCCTTTTTTTTATTACATTTTTTTAATTTTATTGCTAAAACCCATGATTGTGTAGTATTAAATTGGTTTATCTTTATTTTTCATGAAATGCATGCTTAATTACATATGCCCATTAAATTAAGGGCAAATGTTGGTTAATTACCTAACATGTTCAGTCTAAACTCTGAAGCTCATTTCTCGATTTATGGGTGTCATTGTTACTTAATTTTAAGAGTTACGTATTTCCATCAAATTGTGGGGTGTTTTAAATTTTTTATTTAGTGATGACCTCCCATATTAAAAAGAGGAAAAATAGCATATGGGTCAATTTTAAAGTTTATTTCTTATAATTTACGCCTACTTTTTTGAGAAATATGATTTGCATTCAATAAAGTGTTAGCCAATAAAAATAAAGTTGAGCCTTGAAAGAGAAGATGAATTTGTTTATCCTGATTTCGACTAATTATCTTTTTTATACAAAAAAATGAGTACTAAAATTATTTCTCTTCCCCACTCCACAATTAATTAATCTTTTTTGTTTTGAAATAAAGTTTAATAATTTGTTTAACTCATATATATATATATACATATAATTATGATCCTAATATCATTTACATATATTATTTTATCTCATTTTCATTTCTTAATTTTCTCATCTATTTACTTTTTCCTTTTCCTGTTTTTCTATTTATTTGTATCATTTTTTTATCAAAAATGCTATATTTCTTAAAATTTGTGCAAAAAATATACGAGTAATTTACACCGAAACGGAGGGTCGGAGAGAGTAAGTTTTTTTGGAGGGGTGGGGTACGATGTAAGGAATGACAGAATAATGAGGGGTGTGTGCATGCGTCTCACATAAAATTTCTATACTTTTCCAGCACAATCATGCTCTTTTTTTCATTTCTCATCATTATTATTAATTATATATTATTACATGCATCAATTAATGTTACATTTTGATAATTGATTTTATTGTTTTATTTCATCTTTTAATGTATGAGAAAATTAAATAAAAGTTGTCGAATTTATAATGGTTTTTACCTAGTCAACAATGGTTGTTCCTTTTATAGACTTCCATCTTTCCATTTTATACACCGGTCTTCCTTAAATTCTGCCACTATAACTTTGAAAATTTGAACATATACATATATATACACACACATTAACTTGGTTTTTTATTGGCAGACAAATTTAAGTGGCTATATGTACACATATATTTAAAAGTTGATTTTACAATTTCCAAAATGTAGAACTAGTGGAAAAAATACTTTTTTCTCTTTTTTTTTTTTTTAATATACGTATACAGTTATACTCAATCAACGATCTAAGAAGTCAGGTGTGTAATCTCATCTAGTTATGTCGACAACCAAATGAAGACACCTCAAACTTAAAGAACCTTGCTATCCAATTAGGTCGTTCATCCAACTTCTGGTCAATCATACTTGGTCGACCAGGTCAGCGAACAAGGCTACATGAAGACCTCTAGGGCCGATTAGCTACCTCGGTTGTCAAAATAGAGCTCCTTACATTAGACGCACGTCAAGAAGACAACTTAGTTGTTTCGTCCATAGAGACGTCGTCCCAAATAGTCATCAAGTTGAGGAGAATACATCGACACAAAACACTTTTACCACACATAAAATTCTTCCATTTGTATAGTGTTCATTCTCGTATTTAGTTTCTTGGTCATACACTAGTAAATAGTAATAGTGATAATATTTGTAAGAGTAAAATAAAATAAAAGCAAAGTAGAAAATAAGGATTAATTCAAAATTAAGTGTCATGATATCATTTTATGATGGGATGGTTATAGCACATGAAAGATTAGGTGAATGTTTTGTTAATTAATTACTGGAATTAGCTTTTGCGTTGATAGAGGGTTAGTGGCCTTATATAATAATTATTATTATTATTATATTAATTTGGGGTCAATTAATCTAAAAAGTTTCAACCTATTGCATCAATGAGTGAAAGTTTTATTTTATAATCTCCCTTTCACAAGAATCTAATCTTCCTATAAAATTCATAAAGTCTATCTTTGCCCTCACTCGACTTAATTAATTTTCTAATAATGCATAAACTTCCGACTTTTAATATTGTTTCAATTCGATACACGTTTTTATTTTTTCTCCGATCAACAAATGATGATGTGGCTCATCAGCTAGGATAAAAACTCGTTTAAGCAGGCTCATTAAAGTAATTGAATTGAATTTAAATTTTACGATATTTGGTTCAATAGGTCGTATTTACTACTCATGAAGTCCAAAATTAATATATTGACACTTCATATATAGATTTAATTTTTTTACTTATAAATAATAAAATTATCTACATTGCACATATGTATTTGCTTGAATAAAATTATAGATCTTTAGGAGTACCATTTACCCACTTTTAATATAATATAAAAATGACTTAAATTCAGGAAAAAAAATAAAAGAATGACTATCTTTTTAATTAAACTATACTACTAGTTATTATTATCAAATATTTAAATCAAACTCTCATCACTACTAGTTAGACAATATCACTTCATCAATTATTGTTGTTATAAAATTATCCAAATTATCCGTCAATTTCTAGGTTTAAGACACTCAATTGGACCACTAGATTCGATTAATTGTCGGGCCTTTCAACATTAATATTAATATTTGTAAATTGTTATTCATATTTAAAAAATTAATTAATTCTCTAATATCTATATTCGATACAATAGAAATGGCGCACACTTACATTTTCATAGATTGTCTCTTTTTAAAATGAATTTTTCTTCCTTCAATTAACTAATTCAAATATCTCAAAATTACATAAAATAATATTATTAAAAAATCTTACAATAATTTTCTACTCCGTGTTATTTTATTAAAAAAAAATGTTCGTATTAGTCAAATTTTAGTACAATTAGTTGGTTTGCTTGATTAGGTTGGATTAGGTTTGATTGACTTTTTATTCCCAACGTATCAAACGTTTGGTTTGATTGATTGTGGCCCGGAATTAATGCAAGGCCCGCTAATTTTGAACTAATTATCATGCATTTGTAGGACTAATAGTCCTAGGGGAGGGGTGAGTTAATTTGTCCCATATTTTCCCATCCATCAATCCAAACTAGCCCTTAGTTTACTTATGTAAAGAAAAAAAAGAAGAAAATAAAAAAAAAGGAGGTGAAAGCACGTGTCGGAGAAAAATGTCTGGCGTGTGGTTGACGGGAGCAGACCGTATCTGAGTGATGGCCCGCATGTGTGGCCCGCACGCGTGAAGAATGGGCGTAACTTTATATCGTGCTCCACGCCTCCCTCTATAACTATTTCTCACGCCATTCATTCCTTTTGTCTACGCCCATGACCCACCTTTTTTTTCCCCTCAATACATTTGCGTTTTTCAAACTATCTTTCTTATTCATATATTCCCGATGAAAGCTACTCGTGAACTTTGGTTATAAAGATTAAAAAATATGATAGAATAAATAAATGTACTGGAGGTAATGTGATGGGGGAGAAGAAAAATATAATAACAAGTGAGAGAAAAATTTATAAAACAAAGAAAATGAGTAGTTTTTATATATTGAGACAAACAAAAAAATAAAAGTTAAATAGCTTTTATAAACAATGTTTTTTAAAGTCTATGTGTTATTCTTTTAAATTAAAAGAATTTAATTAGAGAAATGACATCATCCAATTCAGTTCATCTACGTATTCTTTGCGTTAAATTTTATGACGCATTTTACAATAAAGGGGTTGTTGGATAGGCTAAAAATAAATTTGTTGTTTAATTCTATCTTGCTCTACATAGTCTATGAAACATTAAGAATGTCAATGAATTTCTATTTAAATTTGGGGGTCAATAGTTTGATTTCTGAATAGGGTCTAAGAACTTAAGACTAGGTCTAAGTAAGACTCGTGAATTGATCAGTCGCATTTTCGAACCACCGTAAAAAAAATGGCATAATAAGTAGGAATATCAATGAATTCTCACTTAAACCTTGAGGTCAATAGTTTGATTTATTTAGATAGTTAAATTATACTATGTTATTCGTAATTTGGGTGAAATATGTATATAATATATTTATATTATCAGAAAAATGTGTGCACAGAGTATTTCATTAATACACCCTTCGTTCAAACAGAAGCTATTACTATATTTTTTTAGTAAATTACTTTTTTCCATATTTTACTTTCTTTATCATATGATATATATATATATGGATTGTATTCAAGGGCGGAGCCTCCTTATGGCTAAGGAGGGCTCCAGCCCACCCCAATTTTTGGGGTTTTTCTTTTATATATATATATATATATATATATATATATATATATGCGTTCCGTAATTATTTGTACATTTTTTTATTTTTATTAAAACATTCCAAGATTACTTATTAACTCTTAATATGAAAATACCCCACAAAATTAATATTCTTCCAACATTATTATTAACTCTTAATATGAAAATACCCCACAAAATTAATATTCTTCCAACATAATTTTTTTTAGAATTGTCACTACTTTTTTATCTACATTTTACTTCAAACTTCACCAAATTCACGTTACACCTACCATTAATCTATATTAGTTCTTGTTAAACTATTTGTAAAATATGCAAATTTAACTCTTTACATAATTTAAAATTTCAATTAAATAACCTCAAAAAAGAAATCAAAATTATCAACTATTTTTTAACTACATAAAAAGTTAGTCGAGACAAACAAGGTGCAACTGTATGCTCTGGTTACGAGACTGATTCGCCTAGTTTTAACACTTGTTATCACTATCACGAACGAACAAATATTTTCAACAATGAACTATGTCAAGCTAGAGCGTATTCGAAACAAAATGGAGAACTATTAATTTATCAGATTATAGAGTTGTCAATATTAAAAGATAATTTTTTGAAAGTTTATAAATTCTATCGAATAAAAATTCGAATATTGCAACTTATGTAAAAGAAAATGATTTTTTTTTTTTTTTGTATTGCATTCATTCAGCACACTCTAAAAAAAAATTCTGGCTCCGCCCTTGATTGTATTTTACTTTTTTACTAATTTTTTTATTTATTTAAAAGTTTAAAAGTTATGTGAAGTTTCTCCTGAATGTTGGAGTGTATTTTTGTATGTATAAGTTTGAGTTGAGAGATGATTACCCAATAATAGTGGAAGAATAACGACAAAAAAATAGTATGAATACAGAATACAAGCTCTGAATGGATGGGACGTGAAAGATACGCGGACAGATTAAAAGTATTTATACAGTACAGTAGAATATACTATGAGAATTTCCACGCATGAAAAGAAGTTTGTCAGTGGGTCGGCTTCGGCGTGACCCGACACCGTCTACTAAGGTAAGGGGCCCCACAAAACAAATAAACAATTTTTTCTCCACATTCATACAAGAATATTCGGCGGCGCCTTTTTTTTTACTTAAATATATACTCCATATTGATGGAGTTGGATTTATTTATGACGTGATGAATATTTTAGTTTCTTGAGAAGTGAGTATAAGCATAGTCTATTATTCGTGATAATTTTCTTTTTATGTTGATTCAAGTTTTTTTTTAACATAATGATTATTTATGAATAAAATTGAAGACTACTTAAGTAAATTAAGTAATGATTAAAAGGTATTTTCATAAAGCGTGTAAAATTACATTTTATAACAAACAATATAAATTAAATGAAACTACATTTCGTGATTGAAAAGAGTACTACTACTATTTTAAATCCCTTTTATGGTTGAATTTATTTATTTATTTTAACTCCAACGACAAAAGGTATATAAATATGGAAAGTTTGGCATTTGGTTCGGAAAACTTACGGAGGAAATTCCCAGAATTCATCGTAATTTTAATTATTGAATAATAATCTCATTGTTCATATATAAAAGTACACCTAAATGGAGCACTAAATAATCATAAAAAAGGGTTTTGTTAAAAATATTATGGAGTATCATTTTTTTTCTTAAACATTATCTTACCCAAAATTGAAATATGGGAAAAGATATTCATCTAACCGAAAAAGATCCGTGAGAGTCGGTGAGACGGTTTCACACAAGTTTTTACCTATAAAAATATTATATGGGTTTAAAGATATCCATCTCACCGAAAAAGATCTGTGAGAGTCGGTGAGACGGTCTCACACAAGTTTTTACCTATAAAAATATTATATGAGTTTAAAGATATCCATCTCACCGAAAAAGATCCGTGAGAGTCGGTGAGACGGTCTCACACAAATTTTTGCCTATAAAAAAATATTTTTATACTCCGTTATCTGCCAGTTTTTTTTTTTTTACGGAATAAAAAAGAGAAGTAAAATGGAAGGTTGGATACATTAATTTCAACATGAAAAATGATTTCTCATATGCTTCTCAATAACAATAATCAAGATAAAAAATGGTTCTACATTAATTTTTACGCTTTTTTCACCACAGCTGAATGAATGACAACATATAAAAATAGCGCCCAAAGAAACACGCTTTTTTTAAATTAACAGGCCGTCAGTTAAGAACATGAATATTATAAAAAAATATTGTACGTATAGATTATATAAAGTATAAATTTCAAAATTTACTAAAAGAGAGAGATGATATGATCAGAGTATGCTCCATGTAAAACAGGTTACCAATTATTATCTCTGGCAGATAGCAATGTGAATTTCACACAGGAACTTCGACCAACTAAACTTTGTGAATCGTCAAAAGGGAGTGGGATAATGTAGCAGAAAACAGAATGTGTATGCTGCCAAATCCTTCGATCATTACCTTGTAATCATTCTAGACCTCCAACGGAATAAGGATGTGACTTAGTCCGATGAATACACACTCTAGCATAGAGTATGCAATTTATCTATCAATCATATAGTCGATGAGGAGTTTATCAAGCTCAAAGTGCCGGCAAAGAAGTTTCTGCAACAACAATCCGACATGTGTGAGTATCACAAAAACAGAATTGGAACGAGCATTCATTTCATGACACGGAGGTTCTCAGGTGCAGAAACATGCATGTTATCAAGCATATCACATGAAAGTCTATGGCAAGATTGTTAAACTAAAATACTCCATTAATAGTAAGTACAATTGTTCGAAGACAAAATTCTTTAATTTTGAGCAACTAAACACAAAAATAGCAAAGCTGCAAGTTCTGCCTTATCTTATAACAATCTTTTAGGCATAAAGACTTTTAAAGAACAAAAGAGTTTCTTTGCTCTCATACTGATATTATACCGAGTTGAAGTCCATGGAATACGAAAGATTGGAGGAATTAAAAGGCAGCCATTGAACAGCAAAATCATGTAAGCCAACAGAAGTACCAAAAAACTGAGAAACCCATAACACAGTTGATGGAAAAGCCATATCAATCACAGGTCATGGAAAAAATATCAAGAAAGCAGCAGTTAGGGCATAGGATAACATTATTGGTTTGGCACTCGATGAAACCTTAGTAAAGGAAGTATCAAAAAACTTTGCTTCAGCGTCAATCTCAGGTAAGCGTGAGAGCCCAGCTCCATCATGGAACAATATATATGTTGGAAGTTGGTGTAGGCTTCCTGTGCATCGATCAGTGATGATTTAGTCATAAATGGGAATATAGAAAACAGAAAAAACTACTAAGCTCTGTGCTTAATAGGCGAAACGTCTATGAGAAGTCATGAAAGCCACAACCATGAACTTCAATTTAAGTGGATACTTACCAAGGTTGATTCCAAACTTCTCAGCAGCATTTGGAAAGAGTCCAAGATCAATTGTTCCAAATGATAAATTTTTATTTGAGAATCTGCAGAGAAAAGACTAAGTATGAGAAACCATTAAAATGATAACACAGGAGACAAGATAAAATAAGCAATAAAATTGATTAGCATGAGAGGGATAAGGAAACCTCAAGACTCACGTAATTGAGAGTTCAGGGAAAAAAGAACTTGCTCTTATGCAACTAGAAGTAGACAGTGAACGAAACTCCACCTGCCAAAGATGCATGAAATTAATTGAGGAATCCTCTGTCAAGGAAAGAACAAATTAAGAACCAAACCATCTGTACCGGTATAAAGGTTAGAATGAAAAAATTATAAAGAATTGTAGATTCAGCACTCAAGATAAAACACATTTATGCAAATTCCACGATCTAGTAGAGAATTATTAACTCGATATTATTAGATCATTAAAGGTTGACCTAAAGACATGTTAGTTATGGAAACTTAAGATAGCAAAAATCGAACCAGGATTGATATCGATGTATGCTAGAACAACATCTCTTTCCCCAGTCAACTTAGTGCAATTACAACTTGAGAAATTGTTAATCAATATTTTCTGTTTCTCTCAACCACCAACTATACTAGTTATCAGCACATTCTGTTGTGCTTGTCATGCATATGCAGTGGTGCCTTTATTATAAGCAATAAGAGAGAGTCTACACACCAACCATCCAGTATTTTGACGTATTCCCTTCAGTAAGCAAAGTTTCCAACTGGAGCGGTGTCAACTGACTTGTTGTACCTGAATAAGTTAAAATACAGACAATGGAAAACATTTAAGAGATGAGTGTTATGCTGTGCATATTCACCACTTTGACTGTTGCAAAAGATAACATTAAGATGAGATGAAAGAAGCCAGGTAAACATAGACCAGGAAATTAAAGTGGAGAGATGCAATTATTTGTGTACCTAATCCTCCATATGCGGGTTGTTGTGCGATGATATATATAACTGTCATGAAGAAGAAAAATAAATGCATTAAGAGTTATGAATATTCTTATACATCAATGCATTAATGCTAATGGTAGTAGATATCAATTTGTCATGGCAACCACTGCAGCACTGCCTCCATTCAAATGCTACTATCACCATATGAATGCTATACATGCTAAACATTTGGCACATTGCTATTTAGAAAATGCTTTACGATATGATAAAATTCACTTGGGAATACCATATGTTTAACACTTATAAACAAGTTATCAGGTATATTGCACTGTGAACCACTTAAAACTCCATTTTCAATTAGATACAAAACTGAAAATTGTGGTAATATACAGAACACAAAATTCTGCAAGGCATACCTAAAAACGCCAGGGCATACCACAAAGTGAAGTGATAGTCCACGACCAAAGTGACAGCAGCAAGGAAAGTCTGGAAGATGGACTTGAGTTAAAATAATGAATGAAACAACAAATAATTACCAAAAGTACATAATGATTAAATGAAACAAAAGCAGACCCGTAGAATTAAAACATATGTCCATTATGGAGGTCTTTATCATGGTTTTCAAAAAATTTACTCATTAATAATACATACTTTGTCTTCAAAACTGCTTCCTCCTAAGAGAGATTCTGCTTGCATTACAAAGACTGAACGTGCATGAACCACAGATGTGACAAATAAGTAAATAACATAAAATTATGCAAAGCTCATTTGGAATGTTTCGGATTATGTATTAAGGAAGGTTTAGTACCTTCTCTATTCAAACGCTCATTTTTCTATGAACCACAAAACTCAAACTAAATACAAGGAAATTTCCCTTTGCAATGAATCAGCAGGATATCGCATCCAAAATTATAGAAGCAGCAACTAGGATATACCTTTGCATAGAATAAAGTGTCCGCTATAAAAGCCTCCCAGGATTCCGTTTTAACCACCTGCAAGTTAACATTGAGTCAACACAGACTAATGATCTCCAATACTTATAAACAATTATCACAATCCACACTTGATCTTCAATAACTAAATTTAACAATAGTACGGGTGCCATACAAATCAAATTTCAACGTACCGCATACTCTCAATCAAAATTATACCTCAATACCTCCATAAATTTGATAAGGTACGAGAGTAACAATTTGATCAAAAAAGGGGGGAAAACGTACCTTTATAGCAACTAAAACAAAAAAAGCAAGCAGCGCTTGGATCTCCTGCAACAAACAAACAAATTGAAAATGAAAATCCAAAACAAAAGTGAGAATTCATAAATTCACGAAATCACAATCAACAAGTACACGGTGAAGAAGATGAGCTGAGCGGACTGGAGAGAAGAGATTAGCGACGGAGCAGCGTATAGGAATGTAGGAGAAGAAAACTAGGAAGTGGAGCAAATAGTATGGTTCCGAAACCATACGGTTCATCCAGTTAACTGGATTCGCGTTCGCCATTTCTGAATCCGCAGATCCGTCTGCAATGTAGCAATGTCTTCGCCTGAGTTTTCCGCCTGAAAAAATTCTTAAATACTCAACTTTGGGCCATTTTGTAGGCCCATTGGAAGGCCCAAGGCCCTTACCGAAATGTAAATTGGCCTGTAATTTTGTTGGTTATTATTGGCTTAATTTTATTAGCACCTAAAATTTATGAGTTCACCACTTGTATTACTTCACCTCTCGTTAGATTAGTTCACCCCAAATATTTACCCAAACTACTCCCCTCCTCATAAATAATCTTAACTTTCATCCCTCGTCTCATCTCTTTTTTACTATAATCACTTACTACATTTTTTATATCACGTCAGCTAACATCATAGTAATTTGACGGTCCCCGTATAATACTCCTCAGCTGAAAATTGATACTAAAAATTGAAAGTGTGAATATAATTTGGGTAGGAGAGAATGTCATAAACTTGATAAAGAAGTTATAAAGAAAAAGTTCTAACATTGAGGATTTCAACTTTGTTTTAATTGTTAGGTGCTTTTAGGATAGTACGTTAGTATTACTTGTTTTATTTAAAAGTATTAATTATTATACTTTTTCCGTTTAAATTCATTATGTTATTTTTTTTGGGTAAATTTTTTAATAAATATTAAATAATTTATATAACAAATAAATATGTTAGGGGGTATTACGAGGTATTGTAGGGTCTATTTGTAAATGAAGTGATGGGTTATTAATAACATGATGAAAATTTTGAGTAAATAAACGATTATTAGTGAGAATAATGAAATTAGACGGATGAAGTAATATAAATTTATAGCAGAGTCTTCCGTGAGACGGTCTCGTGTATGAGACAGAGCTCCACTCATGCATTTACACCTTATTTCGTTTTAAAATAGGATTCGACTAAAGTTATAAGTTCATGTATCATACAATATACATGTGTTATGAAAACTCGTTCAATATATGAAATTGTCAAGTACCATTTATAATTGTTAACTAGTTGTATTGCAAAATTGTTGCATCTTATGTTTTTAAATATGTATAATTGTATTATGAAATGTAATTTAATATTTTTCTATATCTTTTTGTCTTTTCCAAGATGATTTAAGTAAGTGTCCACCAACATTATGTCCAGACTGTGACACCAATGTCCAAAAATACCAAAATGTTTTCATAAATTCAGATAATTGGAGTCAAATAACATTATTTTTTTTATTTACAATTTAATAATTATTGTCATTTTCAAACCATAATTTTTCCTAGTCAAGTTCCATTTTTTTCTGTCCCCTTGAAGCGCAAATAAACCCCTCCCCTCACTTCTCTCTCTACACTTCCTCTCACCCCAAATTTCCACTCACACACACTACACACATTCCCCATTCTTTATTTCTCACCCTTTTTTCACACACACATAAATTATTCCCCTTTATCTTTTCTTCTTCCTATCTCTCTCTATCTGTACAGTAATAATTCCCCAATGGAAAACCTCGAATTCTTCCAAACAAACAATGGCTTCTCCTCCGACAACGGACTCTCCGACGCCAAAAACGGCGACCATTTCATCATCGACGACCTCCTAAACTTTCCTACCGACGACGTCTCTCTTGAGGCGGCCTTAATTGGAACCTCCGCCGACACCCCTTGCAACTCCTCCACCTTCTCCACCGGTGTCGGGCCTTATTTCCAAAGTTCCGACATTGGTGGGCCTCACACATTTGTTGATGATCCCTTCTCTAATGAGCTTGGTGTACCGGCGGTACGTGCATGTTTTGATTGCGATTTAATGTAAGGGTAATACGGTAAACATATGTAATTTTATGTTTGAATTAAAGACCGGACACTATCAAAGTGCATAATGTATAAAAAATCATCATTATTGTCTAACGTATCAACATTCTCAGACAAAATTAGTTACCTCCTTTTACTGATAAAATGACGAAAACAATCAATTTTATAAATATAGATGATTAAACTTTAAATGACAGAAATTAAAATTGATACTCCTCGGTCCCTGAAAAGCATGCACATTTATCCTCACAATATACACATATTTACTTTTCATGTCATTACTTTTGAGGTTCATCATACACTCAATCCAACTACTTTATATACACCCTCTGTCCGCCTATAAGCTTCCCATTTTACCATTTTGGTCCGTCCGTCTATAAGTTTTCCATACCCTTTTTGGTAAAATTTTTTAATTTTTTATTCTTCTATCAATTTATATCTATTATTTAATCACTTTTCTTAATGTTTGTGACAAAAAGTAACAAAAAACTTAAAGACGGACGGAGGGAGGGAGTATAAAAGTTTATAAAATTACCCCTAAGACTCTAATCATTACACTTTTTCCTTAAACTCCGTGTCAAAAAATGCAAACTTTTTAGAGACGGGAGTAGTACGACCTAAGAAAAAAAATGTATTTACTGTAATTTATTCCAATCACTTGTTTAGTTGTCATATATGGATGTCTCATACCAACACACTTCATAAAAGAAAATATTTGCATAACCTTCACCCTCAAAATATACTTATATTTATTAATATGTTATTACTTTTTCACACTCAACCTACCTTTAACTTTACTTTATTCATAAAAGTTTACAAAACTCAATGCAGTATGATGAATTGGTTGACGCCGCTGACCTGGAGTGGCTATCGACTTTTGTTGATGACTCATTCGGAAGCGTAGACTTGCCCAAGCAGCAGACCCCACTAATGATTGAAGGAATGAAGCCCCAAACCCGAACTAATGAAATTCCAGAGATTCATCAATACCAATTTCAACCCGAACCCGAACTCGAACCCGTTAGCCCGAGCCCGATGATCCGTTCGGTGCCGGCAAAGGCCCGGAGCAAACGCTCACGCGCGGCTCCAGGAAATTGGACATCCCGCCTTCTGGCGGTATCTCCAACTCCAACTCCAACTCCGGAGGTTTCCCTCATCACATCGTCGTCGGAGTCGAACATCACCGTCAACAAGAAGTTGGCGAAGAAGAAGGAGGTTCCCGAGACTTCAGGGGGCGAAGGACGGAGGTGCCTCCACTGTGACACCGACAAAACCCCGCAGTGGCGTACCGGGCCCCTGGGCCCGAAGACGCTGTGCAATGCCTGCGGGGTTAGGTACAAGTCGGGCCGACTGGTGCCAGAGTACCGACCCGCGTCCAGCCCGACTTTCGTCCTATCGAAGCATTCGAATTCGCATAGGAAAGTTCTAGAGCTGAGGAGGCAGAAAGAGATGATGAAGTCCCATCAACAACCACAGTTTATGCATCATCATCATCAGAATATGATGTTTGATGTGTCCAATAGTAGTGATGATTACTTAATTCATCAACATATTGGGCCCGATTATCGTCAGATGATTTAATTAGGAGTAAGAGAGGATCATAGTTTGGAGAATTAAAGCTTAAATTTAATTTAGAGAATTAATTAATTTACAACAATATATTTTCTTAATTAATTATATAACTAGCTAGGAGTATTTATTCCTAACTTGACCATTTTTAATTACATTAATGCCCTCTTTCGGGTTGTACTTTTCCCTAAATGGGGCAAATTATTGAATGAAATTCAACTTTATAGTATTTTTTTAGTTGCTTGTAAATTACTATTGTTTTAAATTTATGTGGGTTAATTAAATTTAACCTTTGAAATACGTACTTTAATTGTATATGAATAAAATAAGTAACAATTTGACTAAATAAATAAGAGCTTAAGATAAATTTTTAAAATTTACGGGTCATAAGTCTGAATTTGGTTCATCCAAAAAATTTACGAGTCGCAAACAGATGATCTACTACATGATCAATATAATGTTACTACAAGGCCAAACGTTTAATACTACAATATTATGATCATATAGTAACATAGTTTTGACCATACAGTAAAACAATACTTGTAAACGTATACAATTAAATTTGACTCACATTGACTCACGTTGATCCGAGTAAGAACATATTATTTCTATTTTTTTTCCCAATCAATGGCATAACGTGCCTTAAAAACAACCAATTGACCAAACCAATTTAGTCTCATCCAAAAAAAAAATTATTCAAATTAATTCTCATTGTTTTCACTCTTACACAATCCCTCACGTGCCCCCTAATACTCTCCAAAGAATCTCCACCACATTTAATTTCCAAAAAATACCACATTTCCATTTTATCCCAATTCCAACCGCCATAACTAACTTTTATACTCATGGAATCCGTTGCCTCCACCTCCGACCACCGCCTCCGCCGCCCCGCCCAACCCTTCTCCGATCGGATCATCCGCGCCGTCCGCCACCGCCTCCGTCTCCTCCACCGCGCCGACTCCCTCTTCTTCATCTTAGGCGCCACCGGAAACGTCTACGCGGTCAACATCGCCGCCGCCGTGACATGCACGTGCCCCGACCGCGCCACGCCGTGTAAACACATCCTCTTCGTCTTCATCCGAGTGCTCGGAATCTCCCTCGACGACGCTTGCATGTGGCGGCGGACGCTCCGGCCGTGCCAGCTCCGCCGCCTCCTCAGCCTCCCCACCGCCGGCGAGTCACTCGCCGGAGCTTCTTTGAGGGAGAGGTTCCACCAGATGTATTTTCAGTTTGGATCACGGCGGCCGGAGGTGGTGGCGGACGGCGGCGCCGCCTGTCCGGTTTGTTTGGAGGAGATGAGGAGGGAGGAGAAGGTGGTGGCGTGTGGGACGTGTAAGAATGTGGTTCATGAAGAGTGTTTCTTGTCGTGGAAGAGGAGCTGCCGGAGAAGGTCCGCCACCTGCGTGCTCTGCCGTGCGCGGTGGCGGAACGGCGGCGATGAAGAAAAGTATTTGAATCTTTCGGCTTATGTTGGTGATGAGGATATGGGGGAGGGGGTTGGGCGGTGTACTGATTAATTGATTGATTGTTTTAGATAATAATTATTTAAATTATTTAATTACGTTTATAGTGCAATTTGTAAATACATTACTAATTAGTAATTGTAAGTCTCACCTTTGTCAAAAGAAAGATAATTATTAGCAGGGTTGGTAAATTGTGTTATCGTATCGTATTTTGTGTCGACATGATAGTGACACGATACGTTAAGGCTAAACATGAACATGACACGATATGAATTCGATATAAAAATTAGTGTTAATTGACTTATCATGTTTGTATCGTTATCGTGTCGACTCAATAATGACACGAAAATTTCATGTCGGGTTATTGTTGACCCGTTAAGCACGATAAAATTAATAGGCAACTCTATAACCTGTTAACAACCTGTTATTTACATGACACGTATTTGATAATAACACGATAATTTTGTATATTTAAATAAATATTTTATTTTTTTATATATTTAAATGTAATTTTATAATTATTTATTTCCTTATCGTGTTGTATGTCGTGTCATGTCGACACGAAATTTATCGTGTTCATATCGTGTCGACATATATTCTTATCGTGTTGTATTTGTGTTTGGCCTTATAGTATCGTGTCGACACGAAACACGATACAATAACACAATTTGTCATGTCTAATTGGGGGAGAATAACCAAGTCTACATAAACCAACTAGCAAAAATAATAAATCTTATCTTGATTAGTGAACTCACGACAATATTAATACGTTATTTATACGACTCTTTTTTTTGGAACGAAATTTATACGACTCTTAAAACCTTATCACTCTTATCTACAAAAATAATAAATATTCATTGTCAAAATTGCACTCAAAACCACATGACTTGTCCTAACGTAAGTGTAAGTTGAAATGTTGAATGATTGCAGTTTTATTAATTGATAAGGCCATGTTTGATAGCTTAGATTAAACCTAGATTAACTATATATCATTTTTATTGGTTGTTTGATAACTTAGATTAAGGGTAGATAATGCTTTAAAATTTATAAAGTTTAGTTATCATCCTAATCTTAGATAATCCGTCTATGCTATCAAACATGCCCTAAGTGTTTATAGTGATTACGATTGGATAACATACTAAGATTATTCTTTTGCATCCAACTTATCAAATAAATAAGAAAAGAGCCGTGCAAGAATTTTGCAATTTAATTATCATACATTTTATTGGTTTATTTTATCCATTTTTCAAGATTATAGAAATATAGTTGAACAAATTAACGTCACTTAGATTTTTTTTTTTTAAATATTTTATCTGTAAATTTTTTCAAGTATTAAATACGAAAAACTAATTTAACAAAAAAAAAATAATGTAAAAAGACCCTAAAGAAATTAAAACTTACAAAAATAATATCATAAAAATATAAATACAATTTTCACCTTTAAACGACGCAATTTTGACACACACACACACAAAAAAAAAAAAATGGTCATACGTCATGGCGAAGCGACGAGTATGACTCAAAGTCTCGTTTTCCCTTGAAAAGTATGCAAAATCATCCAAATCGGACTTCCGCACCAAAATAAAAGAGTAAAAAAAAAAAGATCAAAATTTGGACGGCTAGGCCGCCACCGCCTAGCCCATTTAAGCTAATTTTTCGTCAAGAACACCTAAAAATGTAAAATCGAACGATGACTAACGTCTAAGCGCCGACTTTTTACATAAGTAATTTTCTTAAAATTTATGTCCATTCGACGGAACAAATATGGTCGACATATAGATGAAAATCTAAAAGATGGAATGAAATATAAAAAAGTGAAATTGAAGAATAGGAATAGAACTCGATTCAAAGATACTTTTATACCCTATAAATTGAGAATCTTGTACTAGTAATTAAATTATTGTTAACATTTGGCAATATCAAACTCAAGAATGGAAGAAACTGAAACCCCCACCAATGTTTCACGCAAAATCATTTCAGTTGCCGCTGGGGAAGCTCATACTCTCGCTCTTACAGGTTCTCTCTCTCACACACACATATGTGTATGTGTGTATTTTGTGTTTTATATACTTGAACTAGTTGTGCAAATTGAATTTGTCTGTGTAGGTGATGGAAAGGTGTATTCTTGGGGGAGGGGAACATTTGGCCGGCTCGGCACCGGTTCGGAGGAAGACCGGAATTTACCGGTCCGGGTCCGGTTCTTTGGGTTTGATGATGAAAGGGAAGAAGACAAGCTCAAGATTGTTGACATTGCTGCTGGGGCTTATCACAGTCTTGCTCTTTCAGGTCCAATTCTGTGTCTTTTTGTATATTTTTCAGTTAAATTTAATCTTGGGTTTCTTGATGTTTGTTGTATTAGAGATTCTTGTGTCCAAAAGATTAAATTTTGGAACTTTAATTCGTTTCGATTCGTGATAGTTATTGGAAAATTGGGATAGAAGTGGAAGTTTTGGACTATAATTTGGGCTTGATGCTTTAAGCCTTTAACACTTTGGAAGAGATAGTGTTTATTTGTGCTAATTTGTGAACGGGAACAAGTCTTTGTCATCAAAGAAACAACAAAATAAAGACTAATGCTGTTGGTTTAATCAAGATTCTTGGATTGTGTGGTTACGAATTCGCAATATTTGGTCTGCTTGAAACAAAACACAATCAAGATACAACCATAAAATTTGGTGTCTCGGATGATTTTTATAGTTAGGTCTGCTTTATCAAGTACTGGTTTTCATTAAGATTCACTTATACGTGCCGTAGTTCAGTTGTTGATGAGGAATGGTTTTATTTGATGGTAATATTGGCCCTCGATTTTCTGTACTCATTAGTTTCTTGCTATGGCAGATGATGGATCAGTTTGGGGTTGGGGATACAACACCTGTATCCTTTATTACACTCTTTCTTAACAATAAAATGCTTTTTATTTGTTCTCTATTTCGTAATTTGTGGCTTACTTTCGTCTATTGAGTATTCCTTGACCCCGAAATGGATGGCCAAATTGGTGTTGATGGAGAAAAACATTTGAATCCTCGCTTGCTAGAGAGTTTCTTTGGATTGGGACCACAAGATCCCGAAACGAAGACTAGGAAGCCTCTAATGGTGTGTGCTCAATTTTGTTTGGGTAAAGTCTAGTATGCACTCGAGTGCAACCCTAGTCCATGTTGCACTTTTCAGTTTTACTGACTTACACTTTTTGGTAAATGGTGTTGCATTTTTCAATTATTATTAAAAATATTATTATACAGTTTAATAATTGAAAAGTGCAACACCATTTACCAAAAAATGTAAGTCAGTAAAACTGAAAAGTGCAACATGAACTAGGTGCATAACAGACCAACCCTTTTGTTTTAATCATTATTGAGCCGTCTAGAAAATTACTCCATGACCGTGTCACTTTCTTTTTCAGATTTCTTCAATCAAAGCTGGAGGAATGATGTCTCTGGCAATAGACAATCTTGGCTCGTTGTGGATGTGGGGAAACTGCCCCTATTCGTCGCAAACCAAGTCATCTGAAGGAGAATTTGGGGAATTCACACTTTTCAGCAGTGCGGCACCAGTTCCAGTATGGAATTTCCATGGTCACACTGTTGTTAAGGTGGCGTGTGGAAACGAGCACGTCGTTGCATTAGTGAGTGCTGGCGAAAGTTATGAAGGCGGCGATCTTATATGCTACTCTTGGGGAGGTAACAACCACGGCCAGTTAGGATTAGGCGACATTGAAAGCCGGATGCTACCCGAGGTTATACAAGCGTTTAACTTAGAGTCGTCTTGGGAGGTTTACGATATATCGTGTGGTGCTTTTCATACAGCTTTATTAGCTCAGAGGAAAAGACCGAGTGACACTTTAGAAAGTGCTTGCTGGACATTCGGTTTGGGGGATAACGGGCAGCTCGGTCATGGAACGACCCAAACTTTACCCTCCCCTGAACTCGTAATGGGATTGCCAGAGAGTGTGTTCTTAGTATCAATCGACTGTGGGTTATTTCACACGAGTGTAGTTTCGTCTGCTGGAGAAGTATGGTCTTGGGGGATGGAGAAAGGCTTAGGTCTATGTCCCGATGCTAGATTTACCGGGACAGATGCCGGTGATGCTCTCTCTCCGTTACTTATTCCTTGTAATGGATTACGTGGTGGCCATAGATTTACCGAGCCTCTGCAAGTTGCGTGTGGTGCGGCCCACACGGTTCTCGTTGCTGATTCGGGGTACAAGCTTTGGGCTTGGGGCAGGGGACGGAGTGGTGTTCTTGGAAACGGTAAGAACGTTGATTGCTACGTGCCAGCTGTAGTACTATGGCCTTTACTGATAGATGATTTCGTGGAAGACGAGAATCGTGAACAAAGTGGAGAAACGGAGAAACGATTATCTGATGCGATGGTGGAGATGAAGCTTCTTCAATCGAAACTGTCGGTTATGGAAAGATATGCGAGCCTGCTTCATGGCTCGATTTATGGGAAGCCTTTGGAAGAAAATGAAATTCCACAGTCTGTACAAAGCTCGGGTACATTTGATATCGGGAAAGAGTGGGAGGATATGTTGGAGGCATCGATCAAAACCTATTCGGTCGACACTGGTTTGTCAACCAAAGATACTCCGATCGACTCTGGTTTGTCGACCAAAGTTACTCCGATCGACTCTGGTTTGTCGATCAAAGATACTCCGATCGACTATGGTGTTTCGTTTTTTTTTTTTTTAAATAAATTAAAGTTTTCGGCCATTATGGGTCGCCCAGAAACACGTTCATCGACAACCTATCGTCGCCCAAAGTCTTTTTAGGTGACCCATATTGGTCGAAAATAAAAAAATAAAAAAAAAAACCAAACCCGTTTCTTCTTTCTTCATCGGCGACTTGGAGAATGGCGGTTGGCTGGCTTGGGTGGGGTTCCCGGCGGCGGAAGGCTGTAGAAGTGGCGGAGGCGGCGTCGCTGAAGGAGGGGGCGGCGCCGCCGCTCTTGTTGCAGAATTAGAAAAAAAAAAGAAGAAGATGAAGGAGGACTAGAGGGAAGTCATGGAGAAAAAACAATACTCCCTCCGTTTTTTAATAGATGATATTTTTGTGAAATTTGTTGGAATTAAAAAAGAGAATGTATTAATAAGTATACCTTTAAATAATAAAGTATGTTTCTAATGAAGCATTAAATCCCTTAAATAATAAATGTAAGTTATAAATTAGGATACAAGATTACTTGCACATTTTCCTTATTTTGATTAATTGCACACTCTTAATATGGAAATATCCTCCACAAAATTAATACCCTTCCAACATCATTTTATTTTCAAAATTGCCACCGTCTTTTTATATTACACCTTATCATATCTGTTGGGATATGGTTTTGAGACCAACAATATCCACTTTACACCTCACCAAATCACCTAAAATACCCCTCATTTATCTTACATCATTCACCACTAAAATCACTTTACGATCAAAACGTGCAAGTAATCTTGGGAAGGAGTGAGTATTTTCTAAAGTTATAGGGAGCACAACAAGATAATATTGATTTGCCTACGAAATTTTCCAACGAACATAATTTCATCCTTAAATAGTTAGAATTGCCTACCGTTTACCTACAAATCTTCAAGAATTGTTTTTACTTTTTTCACCCACGAAATTAACAACCAAAAAACTGATAGTGATTTATCTACGAAATAATTCATAGGCAAAACTGTGTTTTCCTACATCAAATAGTTGTAGGTGGATTTTTTTTTTCCTTTGCCTAGGAACATTTCCGTAGCTATTTATATATATATATATTTAAAATTATTTTAATTTTGTAGGTGGATTTTTTTTTGCTTTGCCTACGAACAATTCTGTAGCTATTTTTATAATTAGTTTACCTACAGAATTATTTTGTAGGTGGATTTTTTTTGCTTTGCCTACGAACAATTCTGTAACTATTTATATATACTCCCTCCTATTCTTTTTATAAGTCGTTTTGACCTTTTATTTTCTTTGCAAATTATATATCGTTTTACACTTTTCAATGTAAATTAATTGCATTTCTTCCAAATTTAACCTTAAGACTATTAAATATTTACATAAATGTGTTTTTTTTTATGAGATGTACCATCATTAATTAAGGGTAACATGAGAAATAATTTATTTTCTTAATATATGTGCATGAATATTTTGAATAGGAGGAAGTATTTTTTAAAATTATTTTACCTACAGAATTACCTGGAAACTTAAAAAACAATGTTTTATATATTATTTTAATTGGATTACTCATAGAACTACGATCTTAAAAATATCTAAAATTAAACTCAGCGGAGTATTTTCTTTTCCTCTTCCCCATTCGAAGATTTTTGTTCATCTTCTATACAATGCGATCTCTCCTCTAAACGCACGATGAAAGCTCCACCGCCATGATAATCGAAAAGACGAATTTCATCCATTCCAGTCTTCATCAAGTTATTTATCTAGTTATGAGTACATATTTTTCCCAAATTTCACTCATTATTTGAAACCCTAATTCCTTAGACTCTACATTGTTGATGCAAAATTTTAGTTATTTGCGTAAGGGAAGATATTGTGGTATGGTAGATATTTTTCAATCATTCTTTGATTCTTAGATTCAGTATTTTTGTTAGAACTCTTGTTTATACATTCCGCCTCCTCCACAGCGTAAGAGTTGCAGCGTATTTGGTTTCTCTCTTATAGTTATTTGATTCTCGCACAAAAACTATGTTTTCATAATGAATTTGTGAGTTATAGAGTGGAGTAGTAATGTTTCCCATTAGATTTTGAAACAAACTTAAATTTGATGGTAGTTTATTGCAGATGTGAATACATACCTTTTCACTACTTTTAATTCACCTTTAACTTCTTTTTTGAAAAAGTTCTAAGAAATCACATTCCGCATTTAGTGCTTGTCTTGAATTTTTTTAATCCATGCTGCTTTCATTGAATTGGTAGTAATTCTCTTTTTCTTCTGTTACATTGTTTGTTCTAAAGTCTGTTTAATTTATTTGTGGTTTGTTTAAGCTGAAACAGAGAAGGAAGTAGGGGAAAACAAAGGTGTTTCAGACAAAAAAGTGAGTAGGAATATTAGATATACTCACTACAAATTTTGGCCCTGGTACCAAGGGAATTTCTCGAGGGAAAGAAATCCCTCGAAAAATGCCGAGGGACGGGGCGAGGGGTGTATTGGGCGAGAGAAAATACGGAGGGAAATAAAATCCCTCGCTAATTGGCGAGGGAAATTAAATCCCTCGACAATGTCGAGCAATTTCCCGAGAAAAATCAAATTAAAAATTTGCCTAGGGACTGGCCCTAGGGAATAATGGGATTTTTTTTTTATTTTTTTTACGGCTTCCAATTCTAAGATGTGAGTTTTCAATTTTAAGATTTGCCGAGGGATTGGCCCTCGGGAATAATGCAGATAATTGAGAATCGTGAATTGACAAGCTTTTCTGACTGTACATAAATTGCTCATTTAAAATAAGTTGACTGTACATATTTTTTTTTTGCTCATATAATGCAGATAATTTCATACTCAATAATTTGTTGAATTAAGTTAAAATATAATTTTTTAATAAATAATTATTAATAGTATTAATCTATATCTATATATATATAATAACAGGATAGTCTGCTATTTTTTGTAACTATCTGTTTTCCCGCTCATTTTTTTTTCTATTTCTGGAAAATTATTTTTATTTCTGAAAAACTATATTTTATTATCTTCAGACCCATTATTAATTTTTTGGCGGCATGCTTCTTTACTTTTTCTTTCTTTTTTTGAGAATCGAGTCAATATGCTTCTGCTTAAAACAATGCGACTGTTGAGTTTTTTTATTTTGTTCAAAAATTCAAAATAAAATTTGTAGACTAGGAAATTTATTTCAATTTCTTGATTTTTCCTCATCTGCTCTATACAATTTTGTAGAAAAATATCCTGCTTTGCAAAAATGGCGGACGGTTTTATAAGGAAAAATGAGGACTTTGGAGGAAACTACAATCATGGTTGTTTGCTGAAAGATCAATTATTTACATATTTGGGAAGGTGGGTCAAAAATGGTTTAATTTTTTTTAGCTAATTACTATAACCTTTTTCTGATTTTTTCATTTTTTGTGGATTACTGTAAACTCTCACTCTCATTTTCATCGCAGCAGCACCACCCATTCTCTTCTCTGCGCCGCCATTCTCCCGGCATCCCGGCGTCGCGCCGCCCTTCCGCATCCACGCACGTCGACGGCCACTTCTCTCCCCCAGCCCCCGGCTCCCGCCTGCAGCCATTACGCTACCGTCGCGTAGCCTCCGCAGTCGGCCGCTTCTCTCCGTCGGCCTCTTCTCTTCCCCTCCGCAACCGCCGCGCCTTCCTTATCTTCTTCTATCAATTTTGAAATTTTATGTATTTTTTTTTAGGTATTCTATAATTTTTGTAATTTAAAAAACAGATCTATAGATTTCTGAAATTTTTATGTGTTTGGTGGAAGATTCAGAACATTTTCTACAGCCAAACCTTTTGTTAAAAAAATATTTTTCTTTTTTCGAATTGTTTTCTTTTCGAAATTTGGGTGTACCACTTTCAATGGATTTACCAACAACCCCTAAAATTTTTAGATATTAAAATATTATTGTAGTGGCCCTGTCTCATTTCTTTCTCCAATTATTTTAAAGCGTCCTTTCGCCTCCCGCTTCAAATCATCTGCCGCCCCCAATATCTCCCACGCTCCTGCCATTAAAGTTTACTCCAAAAAGCTGGATTCAACCCGATAATTTTACTCTCATTTATTATTGCAGGTTTTTCAGGGCTTTCCTTTATCTTTATATGAGAAAATCGGAATTTTGCTCATGGTCATTCAATTCTTTATGGATTTGGGTTGGATGTGTTCGTTTGATTGCCTTAATTGACATGTACACGAGTTTTTTCAAAGACTAAGTATGCACATAAGGTGTTTGATAGAATGTCTGAACCAGATATCGTTCATTGGAACATAATTTTTTCTGGATCGGTGAAAAACTGTTGCTTTGAGTTTTATTGACAAACAGGTTAGTTTTTTGGTATTATTTTGATGAAGAAATGCAATTTTTTTTCTGTTGAAGAATGATTTGGGACGAAGAACAGCAAAAAAAAAAATTGTGACTTTCTTGGATTTTTTCTTCTTCTGAGATTTGTAGTTAATTTTGATTATCAAAAGTTATATTTGTAGCCTTCTTACATGTTTTTTTCTTTTTTCTGACATCTGTGGCCAGCAAAACAGAAATTTGAGCATTGGGACTAAGAAGCAATTTCTCTGATATCCTCGACCAAAGTCATCGTGTATACATCTGCTTTGTACTCATGGAGAAGAGCTCGGATCAGGGTTATGAAGGCCTTTACGCAAAACGAGGGCCTCGAGGAGGGTCCTGCTCCCCGCCCCCATCATCCTCTTCGATCCCGCCCAGAGTACATGGTCTTCTGTCTGCCATTTCTTTGTGTTTTGAATATACATATCTATTATCGAATTAATTTCTCTTTTCTAATTTGTTCATTGCATTTATTTTTTGCTTGGTTTTTTTTAACTTTAAAATTGATTGGTTATTTTGTTCTGATTCTTATTTAAGTTTTGGCTTTGCGGTTCTATTTTAAATCTTTTGAGTTTAACTATGTTCGGAGTCATTTGTATTTTGTGTTGTTGGAATTGAGCAGTCTTTGTTTAATTTCCGATGAGTTTTACAGTTCCGGTTTTAGAAGGCAAATTCAGTTTCAGGATCTGTTTCATAATCTGAATCACTTATGTTCATATTCAACAATTTTTGTTTACCGTCTAACAATTTCGTTTTCTTCGGTTTTGTTTATCAATTTTTTTTGCTAGAATTTCTCTGCTTTATTTCGTCGGAAAATTGAATACAACAGTGTCTAAAAACTAAAGAATGTTTGCGTTTCAATCGGACTTTTAACGAATTTTTTCGAATGGCGTCATTGATGTTTCCTAATTTAGGATTTTGTGAATTTCTATAGTTTGGCGATTTTCTTGCCTGCGGTTGAGTACTCAAATATCAAACGATTTGTCTTCTACTTAGGCTTTGTTGTTTGTTATTTTTAAGTTTTCATTCAGTCCATCCTTCTTGCTGGTTTGTTGTACTATCTCAACCTGTTCCTTTAAGAAATACTCCTATTATCTTCCTTTTCGGTGGTTTAGTATAGGAGTATTTTTTTTTTATGGAAGTTAAATACCCATCCTTTTTTCTCCTCCCCCATGACTCGAACCCAGGACCTGGGGCCTAGGTAGTGGTGCTCTAACCACTTGAGCTATCTCACTTTGTCATATAGGAGTATTGATGGTGTAATATGAGAGCATGCTCTAGAGAAAATTAGTACAAGTAACCTATTTGATTATTTTTGTTCAGCAATTAAACTTTAAAGATGTAGGTATTTTTTGTTCAGAAAATTAGTACAAGTAACCTAAGGTAGTCAATGCCTCCGAGTCAGTTTTACCTCATTGTGTCGTGCTATCTGTACAAATTCTGTAATACCATGTTGTTTGACATTCAGGTCAGTTTTTGTTAGAACTCTTGTTTATACATTCCGCCTCCTCAACAGCGTAAGAGTTGCAGCGTATCTGGTTTCTCTCTTATAGTTATTTGATTCTCGCACAAAAACTATGTTTTCATAATGAATTTGTGAGTTATAGTGTGGAGTAGTAATGTTTCCCATTAGATTTTGAAACAAACTTAAATTTGATGGTAGTTTATTGCAGATATGAATACATACCTTTTCACTACTTTTAATTCACCTTTAACTTCTTTTTTGGAAAAGTTCTAAGAAATCACATTCCACATTTAGTGCTTGTCTTGAATTTTTTTAATCCATGCTGCTTTCATTGAATTGGTAGTAATTCTCTTTTTCTTCTGTTACATTGTTTGTTCTAAAGTCTGTTTAATTTGTTTGTGGTTTGAAGTAGATGATCTTGTGGTTTGTTTAAGCTGAAACAGAGAAGGAAGCAGGGGAAAACAAAGGTGTTTCAGACAAAAAAGTGAGTAGGAATATTAGATATACTTATGTATTTAATTATATATATAGAAGCAGTGCAGTGATTAGTTAAAACCTAAATTAGAAAACACTGTAAAGATGTACATGTGATACTGTTGTTTTGTCTTAACGACATAATTAGCTGGATTTTTGGCATGTTTATGGGGTTAGACTTTTGAGCTAGTTGTTTGTACTCTGCAGAAATTTAGTTAATAGAATTAGCATATCTTATTGTTGAAAATTAATCAGCTTAGTTTTATTTCACTTTACCTGCAAATTAAAACAGTATATTATGGTAGGAAGCCCATTTCTGTTAATCAACTTTGGAGGAAAGTCGTACCAACCCAGAGATTCACCAACTGTGTAGTTCCCCATGCCTTGAAAAAGATGCAGCAACAACAAGGAGCAGTGGTATGATGAAGAATAAGATGCCTTGTTGTTGTTGTTGTGCTGTTTTCTTTTTAATCATCCTCTTTAATTGGAAACACATTCTCTACTACTATTCTCCAAATTAAAGTGGATGCAATTATTTATTTTTATGATGTGTGTGAGATAGAGAAGGTGACTTGTTATTATATCTTTAAATTTTCTCACCTCACTTTGTGAATTCAGGTTGCAAAATAGGCAGAAGATTAGCTTTTGCTTCAAGAATAATTATTGTGGACTTAAACTCTATATGATTTGAAGAAGGTAAGTTATAAAGCCACCAAATATGTTGTTATTCATGTTCTGAGTACCAAAATGCTCTCATCCAATAAGAAAGTTGAATTCTCATGATATGACAATGTTTCACAGTATGTTTTTAAGTTCTTTGCTTCAAGAATAATTATTGTGGACTTAAACTCTATATGATTTGAAGAAGGTAAGTTATAAAGCCACCAAATATGTTGTTATTCATGTTCTGAGTACCAAAATGCTCTCATCCAATAAGAAAGTTGAATTCTCATGATATGACAATGTTTCACAGTATGTTTTTAAGTTCTTTGCTTCAAGAATAATTATTGTGGACTTAAACTCTATATGATTTGAAGAAGGTAAGTTATAAAGCCACCAAATATGTTGTTATTCATGTTCTGAGTACCAAAATGCTCTCATCCAATAAGAAAAAGTTGAATTCTCATGATATGACAATGTTTCACAGTATGTTTTTAAGTTCTTTATTTGACACTGTGTACATAAGTTAGAAAAACATGTGGAATACTTGATATATTATTTGTTATTTCATTGTTTCCAATTTTTCTCCTTCCACTATCTAGTGATTGATAAATTCTCAAAGAGGACTTCTTGTTCATCAATGATGATGATTCAACACATTAACTACTAACTAATATAACATTGTGTGCAAGGGATTCCTCATCCTGTACACTTTCTACATTAATAAATTTCAGTTTTCTTACCAAAAATACATTTTTAAGAATTCATCTGAATGGACGGTGTTGTTAAGTGTTGGTTCTGAATATATACAATTATATCTCCTTGTACGTATTCATGTTCTATTTTTATGGTCGTTTATATTTAAATACCTGCAATGAAGACTTGTCAATTACAATTATTTGGGTGCATTTGGTTGCACTAACACTATATGGCATGTGGTTGTAATTCTTTAAAGTTGAAAGATATTATCAAGTGTACGTTTGCAAACTCCTTTTTTTTTTTAGCATCAGTTTGCAAACTCCTTAAAACAGCTTTGAGAATCACTTTTTTTCCAAAATCTGTGAGGAGCAACTTTTGAAAAAAGAGTGATTCTCCCATATTTTGTATTTTGTAGAGTTTGCAAATATCACCCAAGTATATTGAGTGAAAATCCTTTCCACTTCCTTTTTGTAGAATACATTGAATGCAGATTATCAATTACATAAATGGCATTAATGCCTACTTCTAGTGCTTCTAAATGATTAGGGGAACTAGGCATCAATTATTAAATTACTTCTCAAAATTTGAATATTTTTCAAAATTGAGAGGCACCCATTCTTTGTTCTTTCCCATTCTGTTGGGTGAGATATTACTTTGAAGGTTCTTAAATGGATGTATGCATGGATGAAAGTGGCAAAAAAGACTGAAATAGTAAGTAGGAAGTCAGCTGTATATCCTATGGCAAATAGTGCAGCTCAGGCTTTCCTTTCCTTCCCTTAGTTTCTGAAAACTGGCTTATTTATTTGTTCTTTGAAAATAATTGTAAAAGATTGAATTGTTGTTTCAAATTTCTATTTCTCTGTGTGATAGGTTGCATGAGAGAGATAACATGGTTTTGCTATTTAACCATTTTCTGGTAATACAGACTACAGAATTTTTGCCAAATATTATGGTGACATTGGCTTGGATATTATCTCCCTGCTTGGGGGTTACTGTTACCACACCTCATCTCATACAGTGGATAGATTTTTATTTTGGTACAGAGCAATGGATATTTGTATTCATTCACATTCTCTTTTCGTCTTTGCCTAAATTGGTTTTTTATTTCTGTGAACTAGACCAGGAAGCATGCAAGCACGAATGCATAGTTTAAAGAAAGCATTTGCCAATTCGTCTAAGTTATTAACTGCCCAAGAATGAGAATCCTTTAGAGCTGATGCAAGTGGATCCAAAGGTGAAAGATCACTTTTCTTTGATTACTATGCATTCTTCTTGGTATGCCACAATATCTATTCTTGATTGATTATAGGATTGTAGGTTACAAGCAGTGAGACCAATAAAGCACATGAATTCCATATCAATTCTAGTCTTTAATTTCTTCAAAAGAATAAACCGTATAAGCAATCTAAAACATTTTGAGTACCTTGAATACCAAATCTAACAAAAAAAGAACCTCAAGAATTCATCCTAATATTAAATTAACTAGATCGTCCATTGCAGCTTGGGTACCGTATGAAATTGCCGGGCTTGATTGACTTACATTTTTTAAAAATGTTGTCGGTTGATTATCGTATATCTCCAGATAGTAATCGCCGGGAAGTTGAGGGGGAGGACGTGTAAACCTTATATTCAGGTTGGGTTCTCGAATCTTGAGTGCATTGTAGTACCTCTGCAGCATCTGTACAAATTCTGGAATCTCATCGCCGTTGTGCCTGAAGTAGACTATTCTTCCGTTGGCATAAAATAATGTCTCAGGGTCTTCTGTGAAGAGAAGTACTGCGTTTCCGGCTCAAGACCTAGTCCTCGCACCCTTTCCCGCAAAATATCCGCTCGCTACAACGGATGTCCCCTCCATTTGAAACTAAGTGTTTTATAGGAGATTTGAAAATAAGTGTTTTAGAGGAGAGGTATACTTTTATATATATATATATATATATATATATATACACTATATGGTTATAAAAAATAACGGCTTTTAATTCCCGTTAAAAAAATTATGGTATATAATTAGAAATTAAAATCAATAAAATTTAGATTTTTTTTATTCTATATTATGAAATTTCACGCATTTATATAATATAATTTTTTTATATAATCTGAATATATATATTCTTTTTTAACCCATTTTTTTTAATATAATAAAAAAATCACTCAAAAACAATGCAGTGTAAATTTTTAAATAACTTTTGAAGATTTTTTTTATTAAAACTAAAATATATACAAAAATTCAAATTAAAAAAAAAAAAAAACAATATACATTTGATTTGAGATTAATTTAAAATTTAATTAGATAAGGGTTGGGGTATATACCCCTCCAGCTTTGTTTAATAAACTCCCCCTTCACTTTTATTAATTAAATATTTATACAAAATACCAATTTTACCCTTGTAATAAAATACAAAAATACATACACTCCTCCAAAATTTAAAACTAATCCTAACCTAATTCTAACACTAACCCTAATTTAAAAGACACACTAACCCTAATTCTAATATCCTCCAGCAGCCGTCGCCGTTGCCGCCCCCTCTCACTGCCGCTACACCAGCCACCATCACAACCTCAAAATAGCAAAATGAGTCATCAGGTAGGAGGGACATGTGGAGTATTTTTAGGAGAGAAAAATTATTTAGATTTAAAAAAAATTTAATTTACATATTTTAAAATGATTCATATTTTTTAAATATATTTTTCATTAATTATTAATTTCATAATTGAGTTTTTTTTTTTCTAATTTACAATGAGACTAAAAATGTAGGAAAATGATCGAAAGTAATATGAACTCATTTTACAGGACTAAAAGTGTATATAAAATGATCGAAAGTGATTTGATCTCATTCTTACGTGATCAAAAGTGCAATTATGGAATTTTATAGTACTACGTATCTTTAGAATATAATTTATTATTATTAGTAGTATTATATAAAATAGTTAAAGTGAAACCATTTCCATAGTACGTGCACAGTTTTATGAATTGAGTAATCAATTTGAAACCTAATAACCCTAGAATGTTTATATGAATTGAATTAATTCCCCAGATTTATATTTTAACTAGTCCTATGCCCGCGTTTTACGCGGGTTGAGAGAAAAATGCGTTTTTGGTCCCACCCACCACGGGCACTCATGTTTTTGGTCCCAACACTTTTAATATTGGTCCCGAACGTACAAAATTTGACACATTGAGTCCCAAAGTTAGTCAAACCGTTAGTTGACCTTAGTCAACCGTTAGTCAAACTTGAAACTCCCATTCGATGAGTACACACCCTAAGAAAGTACAAAAATACCCTTATCCACCATAAAACCCTAACTCATTCATTAACACCCCCAATTTACTCACCCTTCTTCCTTCCCCCACACGATACTGTTATGAAACACCCAAGCACAAATCCGCTATCTCCGTCAGCGACGTCTCTTTTTTCTCTTAATTCTTTCCCTTTTCCGATACCCATTACTAACATTTAAAAACAACAAAAATGGTTTCCAAAAGGCCCAGAATTGTGATTACTGGCGCCGGAATGGCCGGCATCACCGCCGCGAACAGGCTCTGCACTTCACGCGCCTTTTCGACCTTTCCGTGGTTGAGGGCGGCGGCCGAATTGGCGGCAGGATTAACTCCGACGACTTCTGCGGCGACCGGATTGAGCAGGGCGCGACTTGGATCCACGGAATTGAAGGAAGCCCTATTTATAAAATCGCGCAGGAGACTAATTCCCTTGTCTCAAATCAGCCGTGGGAGTGCATGGACGGAATTCTCGAAGATCCCGGGGGAGCCCCATTGACGAGTGTGGAATCTCCGGCGAGGTTTTGAAGAGGTGCGGCGGGAGTTGCGGCAGCGTGGGGGAGTTTCTCCGGCGAGGGCTTGCGGCGTATTTGAAGATGGAAAATGGTAAAAACGAAGTGGATAAAATAAAAAATTGGAACCGGAAATCGCATTTGGCCTTTCAAAAAAAATTGGAACGGGAGTTGCGGCAGCGTGGGGGAGTTTCTCCGGCGAGGTACCAGTCGATTTGGCCTTTCAAAAAAAATCATATGGAGGCGTGAATGTGGCTATGGGGTAGATTTGGCTTTCAAAAAAATTCTCAGTGGGTGTCCTCAATAAAGTCGTGTGTGCGTATAACCACGTGACACGCACGTGACTCGTTCCGTCAACATTTAACGTGCATGGGACTAAATGTGTTAGAATTTCCGATATTGGGACTCAATGTGTCAAATTTTGCACGTTCGGGACCAATATTAAAAGTGTTGGGAACAAAAACATGAGTGCCCGTGGTGGGTGGGACCAAAAATGCATTTTTCTCCGCCGGTCGATTTATTAAAATAATAATTTTAAATATTAGAGTATATTAATTTTTATACATTTTTTATTGTTAGTTTGTTATAAGTTATTATTATTTTTTAAATATATTTATAATGTATATATTTCTATAAATTATTAATTTATAATTATTATATATTGTAATAATTTTAATATATGAATAACTTATACATTAATAAAATTATGACAGTGATGTATTGTAATATTTTTAATAATATTATAAACCCACGTATTCCAGAGTTATCATAAATTACCTCTCGAGAATATTTGGAGAATTTTTAAAACTGTTTTTCTAATTAAATCGTGGGTTGTTATAAAAATAATTTGTTATATTGAGAAAAACATGGGTTATTCAAAACTTATAATTAAAATAAATAAAAGAGTTAAACTTGTAGTAAAATGGTTTATTGGTTTATAAGATAATTATTTAAATTTGAATGGTTGTATTTCTTTACCCTCAATATATTAAAAAAAAATTTATAAAACTTAAGAACCAACATGTATAAATAATTTTATAAGTAAAATGAAACACGAATATTCCCCTTATAATAAGGAATTATAAGTTCAACATTAAAAAAATTACACCTTAATCAAACTTAACAAAAATAGTCCAAATCAAAAAAAGAAAATAGATATTTCTTTCTCCTTCATTATCCACATATTCATTTTCATCAAGTGCTAAAATAAAGAGAAAATATAACAAATTATTAAAAATTATTAAACTATGAAATATTAAAACGATCTAATAATAAAGTACTAAAAACATATAACCAAAAAAAAATTAAATTTGATACTTCTGATATTGGAGAAAAAGCGTCTAGAACATTAAAGAGATAAAGATAACAAATTATTAAAAAGGGTTAATCTATAAAATATTAAAATGATCTATTAATAAAGTACTACTATTAAATTATAAATATAAGTACTTGACAATTCTTCTGCTAAAAAAAATTAATGATTAAAACATAACCTAACCTAGGATAACAATGCATTGCATAAAACAATCAAAATAAATTTGTAAAAAACGTTTTCTTTCCTCAACCTTCCCGATAACAGAGATTAGAGAATAGATTGACATATTCTATACGAAAAGAAATTATATAACTTTTAAAAAAAAAATTAAGTGACCAAAAATGAGATAATGACATGAGAGTTTCAGTTTTTTCCAGAGAGTGATCGAAGATGAGATAATGAACTGAGAGTTTCACCTATAAAAAGATTAGATAGTTGAGTTAGTTGAGAAAATGATGAGGTTATTCAAAATTTAAATTTAAAATTATTAAAAATTTATGAGTAAATAATAAGTAAATTTTTGTAATAGAGTGTTGAAATTGTGACACGTGTTCCATTATATTCTCACAAATACAGAGTATTAAGATATTCTAAATCAAACTTCACTTTTTTAATTATAATATTAAAGAATTAAATAAGATTAAGATAAGATTAAGATTAAGATTAAGATTTGAAATGGAAGAATTTGACAAATTAGAAGAATTAATTTTTTTAAGGGGAAATTATTGTTAATGTCATTTCACTAAAAGATTTATGGCATAGTTTTTTTTTTTTTAAATCTATTAGAGTCAAAATGGCACCTAATAAGACATTGTTGCCCTTTACCCATTTAAATAATTTGAAATTAATTAAAATTAATTGGATTTACATCAAATCTTTTGAATTAATGCAGTTTCTAGTTTTACGCATATTCCTAAAATTAAACAATTCGAATTAGTTGTTAATTATTCAAACAAATAAAGTATTCAAATATTCCTAAAATTAAGCAATTCGAATTAATTGTTAATTATCCAAACAAATAAAGTTAAAAAATCTGCATTTTATGATCCAAAGATAATCGTGTCATAGAGTATACAATTCCCCATATGTTGAATATGCATATATATATATATGAAATAGATTATGAATTTTAATATGAACAGTGAAATGAATTTTGGTATGTAGAAATGGGTTATGAACACATATGTTCATTTCAATATGAAGTTTAAAACGGCATACAGGACTGAATTTTTTGGTATGCATAAAATAACATGAACCAATGTGCACAGAGTGACATGCATATCAATATGCAAAATAGATGTGCACATTTGTAAATTGCATATTCAAAAAGCACATTTGTAAATGTCATATTCAAAAAGCGGTTTGTTGTGATTAGGGTTGGGAATAGGCCAGGCCGGACCAGGCCTTAAGAAAAAAGTCTGGGCCTGGTATATAATATTTGGGCTCAAGCCTGGCCTGTGGCCTATTATAGGCTTTTTTTAGAGGCTAGGTCTGACCTTTTTAGTAAATAGGTCTGGCCCGAAAGCCTTTTAAAGGCCTCTTTAATGTTATTCAAAATTAATTTTTACCACACTTGTATTACCATTAAATTATAAAAACTAACTTTTTAATATTCATATAAATTATTTTTAACTATTACAAAGAAAAATAAAACAAAAAAATATATAATTTCTTCAAGATAATCTCATCATATATTGAATATTATATTATATATTTATTGTATTTTTATATATTATATATTTATACATATAGAAATAGAGTTAAATAAGTCGGCCTGTTGGGCTTCAAAGGCTTACGAAAAAGCTCAGGTTCGGCCTATTTAATTAAAAAGGCTTTAAAAAAAGCTTGAGCCTGGCTTGTTTATTAAACAAGCCGAGCCGAGCCGAGCTTTAGAAGGCCGAGCCGTAGGCCCCTGTCGGGTAGCCTGGCCCATTCCCACCCCTAGTTGTGATGTAGGGATTTCATACTTAATTCTGTTAATATCACTGAAAAGAATTGTTCAGAATAATAAGACGAAGACATAAAATGATAATGCCTACATCGGTATTCATGTTTCATATTGAAAGTTCATTTTGATATGAAGTTGTAGGAGTAGTATATGCACCTTTCGTATGCACTTGCGAATAGCAATTGAATAATCAGTTTATCTAAATTCAAGCTGGAAAAACTATAAACGAAAAACTATATTTGTAGAACGAATATGAGGTCTCATGATAGAATAACAAAATCAGGCAGTTGTTTTGAGCTTCTTGGTGATTCCAGCAATGTACTTCGCTTGATGGAAAGCCTGCTCTAGTTCCGTCCCTATAGGCGAACAAAATCTGTCCTAACAGAAAATAAGCAGATAAATGCAGAAAAAGAAAAAGTTAACTAAGAGATTCACTTCTAGCTGCACTACAGTAAATTTTCAAAGATAAGTTGTGTGAATATAAAAGAAAAGGGCATCCCCTCAAGAAAACATCACATACTTTTAGCCATGGAGAATCATATCAAAAGATGATGTTCCAAGAATTTTAAGGATCACATACCTCAGGACTAGAATCATCCGAAGATCCCAATTCCTGACATGCAAAGCATTGGTGCTTCTTGTACTTGCAATTCTTGCAAATAAAAGGAAGATTTCGAATTGCCTGAAAATAAAATCAGGAACGTCATTAAATTCAGTCACACAGAAGAAAGAAGTGTGAGGGAGAGTAGATGCAAACTCTGAAGAAAAAGAAAAAAAAAAAAAGAGAGAGAGAGAGAAGGCAATAGAACTATGAAGCATACCAGCAGTTGTGCTTCAGTTAAACATAGAGATTCACAACGAGAATCTTCACCATCCTTTTCAGTTGCATGGAATGACCTCATGCACTTGCCATCGCAGCTAATTTTGACAAATATTTACAAGGAAAGATAAGAATTGCATTATTTAGTAGAAATTGTGCCGAGGAAGATATTAATACAAATGAAGTTACATATGTGGCACATTATCTAGACAAATTAAGATCATGATATTCAAAGTGTAGAAACACATACAATTTCCCAGCAGGAGCAAAAAATTAGAAAAAGAGATAATATCGCTTACGGAAGAACTATTCAGCTAATGCATAACAACTCAAACGACTCAAGCATCAGGTAATCGTGAAGAACTATTTGGTTCATTAACTTTCTTTGTGATCCAATTATGCAATTCCACAGAACAAATGAATGAAGGGGGCAAAAAACAAAGGTATTCACATCTCTTCCAGAAGAGAGTGTAAGTACATTTTCATCAACCATTTGAGCTCTGGAGAACTAACCGTAATTAAGGCACACAAGTGTAAAAGACAATATTTCGACAATTCATAATTTAAGATCCAAAAAAAATAAAAAAATACATATTTCGACAATTTATAATTTTAGTAAGAGGATGTTTAATGAACAAAACAGAGTGCTAGACCAGAAAAAATAAAACAGAGTGCCAGACCAGAAAAAGAAGAAAAGAAAAATAAAAACATGAAAAGTTACATTATGAACAAACATGAACAGGCCCAAACATAGACACATTACCAAAACAAATCAATTATAGATCTTGGGTTTCACAGAGCCAACATAAAGCGACAATACACGTAAGAATAACCAACACCTTAAAATATCCGGAGTTTTAGGGAGGTTCCGGCCACAGATCGTCCTCTCCGGCCATTAATAGAATCAGTCGACGGCCACCACTAAGAACAAAACAGATCGCGGTCGGCTAGGCGTCTTCGACTTCACGCACGGCGACGGTAGAGACAGGTCAACAGCGAAGAGGCTCGGCGGCAACGAAGCTTCGTCTTCGACCATCTTCTTCGTCCAGTGCGACGACGGCGGCAAGGTGGGTGCGGCGGCCAAGGTGGGGAGGGAGCTCGACCGATTGGGGTGGGGGGAGGGATCTAGGGTTTTGTTTTTTGGATTGGTCTTATATAGAATCAATTCTATACATGGAATTGAGTTGACTTGGTCAATTTTTTTTTTTTTTTTTTTTTTTTTTGTAAATTTCTTTTATTGGTCTTATAGAATAAATTCAATGTATTCTATACATTTTGGTCAAATTTTTTTTTTTTTTTTTGTAATTTTTTTTTGTTGGTAATTTTTTTTCCGAAAACGTGTGTGTTGAAAAGTGTAACTCAATATTACTAAAAGTGTAACACAATATTACTAAAAAGTGTAACACATTTTTTTATTCAAAAGTGTAAGTCAGTATAATTGAAAAGTGCAACACAACTTTTAATAAAAAATGTAAGTTATTATAACTAGAAAGTGCAAGTTAGTATAACTGAAATGTGCAACACAATATTATTAAAAAGTGCATGTCAGTATAACTGAAAAGTGCAATACAATACTTTAATAAAAAGTGTAAGTTATTATAACTGAAAAGTGCATTTTTATATAACAAAAAAGTGCAATATAACATTACCAAAAAATGTACGTCAATATAATTAAAAATATTATTTTAAAAAGTGTAAATGACAACAATTATATATCACTGAAAAGTGCATCTTCATATAACTAAAAAATGCAACATAACATTACTAAAAACTAAAAAATGCAACATAACATTACTAAAAAGTGTAAGTCACTATAACTGAAAATATTGTTGAAAATGGTAAGTCACTACAATTGAAAAATGCAACAAAGTACGACTAAAAAGTGTAGCATAACATTACTAAAAAGTGTAAGTCACTATAACTGAAAAAATTGTTTAAAATTGTAAACCACCAACTGAAAAGTGCAACAAAATACGATTAAAATGTGTAACATAACATTACTAAAAAGTGTAAGTCACCACTATAACTTAAAAAGTCAGTATAACTTAAAATATTGTTGGAAATTGTAAGTCACGACAACTGAAATGTGCAATAAAATATATCTAACAAAAAAGTGTATGTCATTATAACTAAAATTATTATTGCAACACTATATAACCTAACAGTACAAAATATCATGTTAAAAAATTGTAAAATGCATGTTACACTTTTTCTTATTTCCAACGTGCACTTTTATAATAATTAAAAAAAAACTTTTATACTAATTAAAAAAAATTATAAAAATTGTTAGACGTGAGAGTTGAACACCTGACCTCAAGATAAAATTGACTATATTTAACCATTTGGACAACAAAACTTAGTTTACATGTTTTTCGTGTATTTTATTTTTATTAGTAACCCTACCCATTTTACTCAATTCCTTATAAGGAATTGAGTCTACAAGAGACCTACCCTTGTTTTCAATTGAGATTCTGTTGGATATTTTTTGACTTTTAAAATCTGGGGGTATTCAATCCGGATTTTTAAAAGTCTTTCAAAATTTTGAGGTATTCAATACGGATTTTAAAAAGTCCTTAGAAATTTTTAGGTATTCAACAATCTATGGATTTTAATACTCTATGGATTTCGTTGGATTCTCCTTCAAAAATATAAATAAATTTCACTATTCAAAATCTCTTCTAAAAAGTAGAGATTTCAATGGATTCTCTCAGAAACTCTGAAAGAGAAGAAAGTAGTGCATTTCGAAACACAAAACAGCCTCATAGTTTACAAAATCGAAAAGTTGTCCATCTTTCTGCTCTTCTTCAACCGAATCTTCCTGCTCTTCTTCAAACGAAATAAAATCTAACCATTTTCTTCGATAAGCATCACATATTCTTCACCACCATTATTATTATCGTGAAGACTGTATTTTAAAATTATATTTTTTCTTTAAAAATTATAGTATATCGTATGTTAGCAATATCAAGGTCATCACTCCAATAATCGACGTCAACTCCCCATTACGTAATCTAAAAGATTTTGGTGGTCAAGGTTGTCACTCAAAAAATGCAATTATTCAATCTTTCTTCTTCGTCATGCATCATTAAGAAATGTGATTGAGAGAATTTTTGGTATTTTCAAATCACAAGTTCCCATTTCAAACACAAGCAAAGCAGAGTTAGTACTACCATGGACTGGATTACACAACGTGGAAGAGGAAAATTTGGAATTGTTTTCTCAAAGCCAACCACAACAAGCTAATGCATTTGCTAATAATAATGAAGATATATTTTTGATATTTTTTTTAAATAATTAAGATAATTTTTTTTATATATACAAGTGTGTTCGATATACGTTTGCATCAATAGTTTTAGGGGCGTAGTTTATGGAAATCCATTTAAATAAATAAAAAAATGTGTATTTCAGAATCCTGTCAAATCTATGAAAATCCATATAAATCAATAAAAAAGTCAGTCAAACTCTGCATAGAATCTATGGATTTTCTAAATCCACTGACTTTTTAAAGTCTAAAAAAAATCAAACAGAATCTCAATTGAATACACCCTCCTAAATTGACCTTATTAAGAAATTTTAAAAGTGATAGTATGTTTTAGTTGTTTAATAGACTATAGAAATGACCTTAGTTAATAATCTCTTTTTTTAAATAAGAATGCTTTTGAAATGGAAGAATTTGAAGAGATTAAAAATAATAATTATAATTTAAAACTTTGAAATTAAAATAGAAAAAATGAATTTTTTTAATTAGAATGACTGACAATGTTGGGATTTTGAAATAGACGAGATTTTGGTAAAAAGAGAGATTGTGTAGAGGGATAGAATTATATTATCACAAATATTAAGATATTTTATTTATATGATATTCTATTTTATAAATACATGGGCCTTTCTTTCTTCAGCCCAGAAAAATACATCATGTTTGCCCTATAAATAAACCTAGAGGAGCGGCTCCTTTTCTACCCTTAATTCTACGCTGATAACACGATCGAGGGAAATCAGAATGGGGCATCAAAAGGTAACATCTCAAATTATGTATTTGTTATTTATTAATTCAAAATTGTTGTTGTGTTAATAACCTTTCGTCTATTGATAGAATCTAAATTTCTTTGAATTAAAAAAAGAACCTTTCACTTCGCATCTGTTTTTTCAAAATCCAGTTGATTTATCAAGATCATTCAAATTGAGTGCTATTTGTTTCAAATTTATTACTCAAATACTAATTCGTATTTTGTCAAACTCAATCTATTAATAATTGAATAAAATTATATTATTATATTATTGTTTGTTGGGATTATAAATATAATTACATTTGGTGGTGTTGTAAGTAGTTGAATAATAATTTGATTTTCAATACTCACGTTTGCTCATAATTTGCTTTTTGTGCTGATTGTTTGCCAATTCTCACTCCTCTTTATCGATGACAATCGCACTGCATTTTGATTCTTCTATTCCACTATTTAATAATTGGAATCATGATTGATTACGGTTGTTAAGAGTTTCTAGTCGACCGTGATCAGTTTAATTAAACATATAAGTTTAATTAAACATATAGGACATGTATGATAGCAAAGACTCATTATTTAAGATTATGATGATATCTAAATTTTATAAATTTTAAAGTATAATCTACCCTTAATTTAAATTATCAAACAACCAATAAAAATTATATATAATTAATTTAAATTTAATCTAAACTATCAAAGATGCCCGTGGTTTGTGGTACTATGGTTTAATTATGTTATTGAAATGGTTTTTAGAGTTTTGAGACAAGTATGATCAATAGTAAGCTCATTGTGATTGTTATCCGGTTTATTTTCTTTAGGGTAAGAGAAGAAAGATTATGAAGCAACATATTTTCTCATATCTTCCACTCGAAATAATCCCCGAAATTCTGTTAAGACTTCCTGTACAAACCATTCTAAGGTGGAAGTGTGTTTGCAAGTCATGGAACCATTTATTCGAGACTCATAACTTCGCCAAGTCCCATCATTCTAAATCACTCATCCCCGGCTTTGCTCTCGCTGTCAAGTTTGATGAGAAGGGTAAAATTATTGATGACCTTCACCACGTCAATACAATCACCAAGCTCTATTTCATTCATGACCATACAATACACATACATGGTTCCCTTGATGGGTTTCTTCTTTTGGTGAAATACGAGAGTTTTAAATTAAAACTTTGCAATCCAATTACTCGTGAGTATATTGACCTTTTTCATTCTGATCAATCGTTTGACACTTTAACATTAGCATTAAGTTTTTATGGATTTGGAGTGAGTAAAATAACTGGTCAATATAAGGTGGTTGGTATTTTTTATGAAAGACTTGCCAAGGTATATACCATTGGAACCGGATCATGGAGAAGTATTGCACCTGATGCTAAAGTCCTTCGTTACTCTAAAATTTGTAGAGGTGAATTTGTGAATGGAAATCTACACTGGTTGACTGATGATTTATATGGCAAATTATGGATTTCTTGCCTTGATCTTGAAACTGAAATTTTACTGAAATTTTTAGTGGTTTTTCTCCTCCTCCTCAAAGTGAAGAGAGTAGGGGTATGAGCATTGATGTTCTGGAAAACACCTTGTGTGTAAGTGATCATACATATGGTAATTATGATGCCCAAGTCATCATCTGGATGATGAAGGAATATGAGGTCGATAAATCTTGGACGAAACAATTTATCATCGGACGAAATATCGATATGTGGAATAATCCTGGAGTTTATCCTATCAGATTTTCAAAAGATGGGGTTATCTTAATGTCGTATGACAACTCCCTCTACTACTATTCCAATAAGACTAAAAAAACTACGAAGACTACTTGCAACTTCCAAGGCAGTGTGCACTCTTCACATTCCTACACCTCCAGTTTTTTTTCACTCAAATGCTTTGAAATGGAGAACGTGATAACGTGCTCTCACTTTGAGTTTTAGAGTCATGAAGACATTTTATTTTATTTTCGAATACATGTTAATTGTTAGCATTTTATTATAGACTTTGAATTTTAGAGTCATGAAATGAAAGACATTTTATCTTATTTTCGAATACATGTTAATTGTTAGCATTTTGTTATAGATTGTGTTATAGATTAGCAGAACTGGATTGTGATATTTATTAAGATTGATTTAGACTCAACTTTACCTATATAAATTATACTAAGTGATTATATTGGTGTTTAAGTTCTAGTATGTTTTAGTATGGAAATGATAATTTAGATTTACTAAATCAAAATTGTATGATAATTGTATATTTTTATCATTTGTAGCAATGATGCTGTAATTAATGATAATATCATACGTTGTGCCCATTAATTGTGTATCTGATCACAATAGATGAAAATTGTAATTTAATTTCAATTTTTAGTTTTGGTAAATAAAATTTATCTTAACATTTCTAATCTTAACTTTTAAATTTAGTAAACAAAAATCTAACTTTAATAATTTTTTAAATTTGCATTTTGGGTGGATAACAAATTACTCCATTCGTCCCAGGATTTTATGCACACTTTGTGTAAGATAAATAAAGGAAGAGTATTATTGGTAATTATGAAAGTGAAAGAGACGGAGGGAGTAAGGGAGAATGTTTTTAAATTCAATATTCCCATTTGGGAATATCTCGAATTATTTTAGTTAGATTTTTATTCTATTAAATTACAAATGGGTAATTCTTAAATAGACAATATTCCAAAATACTACAAACTATAAATCTAACAAAAAAACAGTTATAATTATAATTAGGCTTTTATTCTATTAAATTATACTTCAATATTCCCATATGGGAATAACCTAAAAAGTAGGCAAAATCGCCCAAATCAAACTTATGTGCCAAAAAACAAAAATATGAGCGCTTAGACCATGACGTAATTTTCTAAAAAAGTGTGTCCATTTATAACAAATATGGAAAATCTAAAAAATGGAATGAAATATAAAAAAAGTGAAATTGAGGAATAGGAATAGAACTCGATTCAAAGATATTAAGTATATACCCTATAAATAAATTGAGAATCTTGTACTAGTAATTAAATTATTCTTATATTATTTCTTGCTCCTTAGCTAACATTTGGCAATATCAAACTCAAGAATGGAAGAAACTGAAACCCCCACCAATGTTTCACGCAAAATCATTTCAGTTGCCGCTGGGGAGGCTCATACTCTCGCTCTTACAGGTTCTCTCTCTCTCTCACACACATATGTGTGTGTATTTTGTGTAACTTGTACTAATAGCATATGTAGTTGTACAAATTGAGTTTGTCTGAATGGGGGTATGTTTGTGTAGGTGATGGAAAGGTGTATTCTTGGGGGAGAGGAACATTTGGCCGGCTCGGCACCGGTTCGGAGGAAGACCGGAATTTACCGGTCCGGGTCCGGTTCTTTGGGTTTGATGATGAAAGGGAAGAAGACAAGCTCAAGATTGTTGACATTGCTGCTGGGGCTTACCACAGTCTTGCTCTTTCAGGTCCAATTCTGTGTCTTTTTGTATATTTTTCAGTTTAATTTAACCTTGGGTTTCTTGATGTTTGCTGTATTAGAGATTCTTGTATCCAAAAGATTAAATTTTGGAACTTTAATTCGGTTCGATTCGTGTTAGTTCCAATCTGTTTGTCAAGGCATGAAAGTGATAATTGGAAAATTAGGATAGAAGTGCAAGTTTTGGAGTATAATTTGGGCATGATGCTTTACACTTTGGAAGAGACGAGTGTTTATTTGTTGTGTTAGAGATTCTTGTATAAAAAAGATTGAATTTTGGAACTTTAATTCGTTTCGATTCGTGTTAGTTTCAATTTGTTTGTCAAGGCATGAAAGTGATAATTGGAAAATTAGGATAGAAGTGGAAGTTTTGGAGTATAATTTGGGCAACTTTGGAAGAGATGAGTGTTTATTTGTGCTAATTTGTGAACGGAAGAAACAACAAAATAAAGACTAATGCTGTTGGTTTAATCGAGATTCTAACGCGAATTTGCAATATTTGGTCTGCTTGAAACAAAACACAATCAAGATACATCCATAACATTTGGTATCTCTGATGATTTTTATAGTTTGTTCTGTTCTATAAAGTTCTGGTTGTCATTAAGATTCACTTATACGTGTCGTAGTTCAGTTGTTGATGCGGAATGGTTTTATTTGAAGTTGCAAGCTGTTGATAACACACAAAAAGCTGTGATATAACTCTGTTTGTTCCGTCAATGCTCACAGTCCTTTGTATTTTACAGCTAGAATTTGATGGTAATATTGCCCCTCGATTTTCTGTACTTATTAGTTTCTTGCTATGGCAGATGATGGATCAGTTTGGGGTTGGGGATACAACATCTGTATCCTTTATTACACTATTTCTTAACAATAAAATGCTTCACATGATCTCTCTATGTCTTCCTGCATTTTATTTGTTCTCTATTTCGTAATTTGTGGCTTACTTTCGTCTATTGAGTATTCCTTGACCCCGAAATGGATGGCCAAATTGGCGTTGATGGAGAAAAACATTTGAATCCTCGCTTGCTAGAGAGTTTCTTTGGATTGGGACCGCAAGTTCCCGAAACGAAGACTAGGAAGCCTCTAATGGTGTGAGCTCAATTTGAGAGTTTCAAATCATTATTGAGCCGTCAAGAAAATTACTTCATGACCGTGTCACTTTCCTTTTCAGATTTCTTCAATCAAAGCTGGAGGAATGATGTCTCTGGCAATAGACAATCTTGGCTCGTTGTGGATGTGGGGAAACTGCCCCTATTCGTCGCAAACCAAGTCATCTGAAGGAGAATTTGGGGAATTCACACTTTTCAGCAGTGCGGCACCAGTTCCAGTATGGAATTTCCATGGTCACACTGTTGTTAAGGTGGCGTGTGGAAACGAGCACGTCGTTGCATTAGTGAGTGCTGGCGAAAGTTATGAAGGCGGCGATCTTATATGCTACTCTTGGGGAGGTAACAACCACGGCCAGTTAGGATTAGGCGACATTGAAAGTCGGATGCTACCCGAGGTTATACAAGCGTTTAACTTAGAGTCGTCTTGGGAGGTTTACGATATATCGTGTGGTGCTTTTCATACAGCTTTATTAGCTCAGAGGAAAAGACCAAGTGACACTTTAGAAAGTGCTTGCTGGACATTCGGTTTGGGGGATAACGGGCAGCTCGGTCATGGAACGACCCAAACTTTACCCTCCCCTGAACTCGTCATGGGATTGCCAGAGAGCGTGTTCTTAGTATCAATCGACTGTGGGTTATTTCACACGAGTGTAGTTTCGTCTGCTGGAGAAGTATGGTCTTGGGGGATGGAGAAAGGGTTAGGTCTATGTCCCGATGCTAGATTTACCGGGACAGATGCCGGTGATGCTCTCTCCCCGTTACTGATTCCTTGTAACGGATTACGTGGTGGCCATAGATTTACCGAGCCTCTTCAAGTTGCGTGTGGTGCGGCCCACACGGTTCTCGTTGCTGATTCGGGGTACAAGCTTTGGGCTTGGGGCAGGGGACGGAGTGGTGTTCTTGGAAACGGTAAGAACGTTGATTGCTACGTGCCAGCTGTAGTACTATGGCCTTTACTGATAGATGATTTCGTGGAAGACGAGAATCGTGAACAAAGTGGAGAAACGGAGAAACGATTATCTGATGCGATGGTGGAGATGAAGCTTCTTCAATCGAAACTGTCGGTTATGGAAAGATATGCGAGCCTACTTCATGGCTCGATTTATGGGAAGCCTTTGGAAGAAAATGAAATTCCGCAGTCTGTACAAAGCTCGGGCACATTTGATATCGGGAAAGAGTGGGAGGATATGTTGGAGGCATCGGATCATAGAAAACTAGCACGTCTAGAAATGTTTTATCGTAACATGCTTGCTGGTGTAAAGGATAAGCTGTTGAAGAGAAGGATACAAGAGATCGTTCGAGAGTGTCTCCATTCAAACGATACAACAACTAGCAAATGAATATTGTCGACCTCAACAACGATGCAATCGGGTTAGTATAATACTTTCGAAAAGTATCTTGTACAACATATCTGATCTTTTATACTGTTATTTGTTAGACGAAAGATACCGCTAAATTTGAATAAGAGTGGATTTTCCTTTTCTACTGTTGATCAATGCAGATGTTTCATTAATATATGCAAGTGTGTAGGTTTAAAATTGCGAAAATTATTCGACTCATTAGAATCACAGGAAAATTACATAAACTGTGACTTTATTTTACTGATATAATGATAACACAATTACATTTAGATAGTGCAGAGAATGATAATGAAATTTATTGAATGGAAGTAATCAGATAAAGAACCAGCCTTATTTTAGGCTATATTGGCAGAAGATTTTCGACTGCTGTTATTGTATATATATTGCATAAGAACATCCGAATGTGTTACTCAAGAGTCGAGAGAAAGACGACTTATCTCTTGCACACAACTCCCCGACCATCAAGCCCACTCGAGCATTTCAAATTCGCAAACTGAAAACCGTTTGAAGAGCTGCTCAGTTGAGTTCCCTTGAAGCTAGCAACGGCGCAGTCCGTGGAGAAGAGGCTTGAAGACGCAAATTCCACCTGTCCTCCTAACACGGGCATGTCGACTCCCATCTTCGCCCTGCTCACGTAATCTCTCGCGTAAGTTTGGCCCAACACTCCGTTCACATCACCACTCAACGAGTAAAACTTGAACCCCAAATCAAGATGAGCAAAGCAATCCTGTTCCGTGACTCCGTACTTATGAATCATTGAATCCTTCTTCGTGATAGGAACGACTGATGCTTTGATCTTGAAGTTTCCGTCTGCTTCAATGATCACAGCATTAGTATCGCTGGACCTTGAAATGCTTATTCCTGGTGCTTGCCATTTTGCGCCTTCGCCTTGATCGAGTGAAACGGGTGTTCCGTCGTACGACAGGTCTAGGCGGTCGACAGCATCGTCCCAAGTGGCTGTCTTCTTAGCGCCAACGAGGATTTGGTGGTTGTCGAAGAGGATTCCGAGAGACTGTACCCAGGTAAAGTCCCTTCCCATGTTCGTGTTTCTCCTTCCGATAAAATGAGCGTTGATGTGCAGGTTGGTATCGGAAACTATGCAGAAGTCTCTGTCCTTTTTGCCGTGGAAGTAGAACGTGATCCCGTCTGCTCCGATGAATCTCGGGTCTTGACACACTGCTCCAGGCTTGTTGCAGTCTAATCACAGTATTCACAAATGTTACTTACAAGCTAGAAAAATTCCTGATCCTCAAAAATGTCTTGGTAAAGTCTAGTATGCACCCTAGTCCATGTTGCACTTTTCAGTTTTACTGACTTACACTTTTTGGTAAATGGTGTTGCACTTTTCAATTAAAACTGTATAGTAATATTTTTAGTAATAATTGAAAAGTGCAACACCATTTACCAAAAAATGTAAGTTAGTAAAACTAAAAAGTGCAACATAGACTAGGGTGCTCGAGTCCATAGCAGACCAACCCAAATGTCTTTATGCTTTCTAAGATTTATTCTAATTTTCGATCTAAGAAACTTACCGCATACAGGGCTGCAGGTGACGCAATCAACCTCGCAACGATCAGGACAAGCAGCCGGACATCTATGTTCGCGATAGTAGCAGCTTGGGTACGATTTGTTTTTGCAACGAACCCTTCTCCCTGCAGCTGCCTCAGAACTATCTGGAGGTGGTGCTGATGGGGTGGAATTTGTTGGTGGAGGAGAAATCACCGGTGGAGGAGGTGATGATGGAGTGGAATTTGTTGGTGGAGGAGGCGACGATGGAGTGGAAACTACTGGTGGAGGAGGCGACGATGGAGTGGAAACTACTGGTGGAGGAGGCGGGACGTACGTAGGGGGAGGCCAGATGGGACATATCGGGCTGCACGAGGCACAATCAACCATGCATGTTTTTGGGCAGGTAGCAGGGCAATAGATGTCCTTGTTGCATGTTTTTTTGAATGCTTTGTCTTGGCACTTGACCTTTTTCGGGGGTGGGGGCGGAGGTGGTGGTGGTGGTGGGGGCGCAGTGCAAACAGCTTGGCACGATGTGCAGTCGACGAAACAGTCACGAAGACAGGTGTCGGGACAGTAAAGATCCTTCTTGTAACAAGGGGAGTTCTTGTCCTTACACTTAACCTTCTTCGGTTTTTTAGGTGCTGCGTTGGAGGATACGGCCACCAATACAAGGACGAGAAGTGATAAAAATAGACGAGCCATGATCGATGATCGTTGTTTGTATGAGTTTGTGTTAGTGTGAATTTTGTTGAAGAAGATGGGTCTTGTTTTATAGAGATGGAAAAGTGTAGTGTGTGCTTAAATCTAGCACATAAATTGCAAGGTCAACTCTTGATTTAACCACAAGAGTGTTAATGAAACTATCTCTTACATTATGTATGTTGTAAAGAGAAAGTTTTTCTCTTTTGACTTTCCAGTTTAAAGTAAAAAAAAATGAAATTTCTTCTTCATAAAGGAAAGGTGGATTTCTTTAGAGTGGATCCATATTGTGAGAAATCAGGTATGAAGCACCCCAGTTATTCATCACCCAGACAAGAGAGGTTTAACTCAGTAATCGTGTATTGTGTTGTGGTTTGTGTTAACACGATTTCGATAAGGTTAAATACGAATACGATACGGTAAAAACACATATGTCAATACGTCACGAACAACAACACAATAATTTTTGTGTCGATAATACATGATAATAATATGATATTTTTGCGTGTTTACGTGACGCGACACGTAACTCAATAACGATAAGAAAATAACTCATTTTTAAATTTCATTTAACTATATAAAAACTAAAATATTTATTTAAATATAAAAGTCATCGTGTTATTATCGAATATGTGTCGTATCGTATTAGGTTAATAACAAGTAACAAGTTGTTAATTTTTACTCCATCCGTCCCTTACTTGAGGACTCAAACCTTTTGCACACAAGTTTTAATGTATGAATTATTTATTACTCCCTCCGTCATGTAAAATTTTGCTCAGACAAATTTTTTGGTTCACAGATTATATGCTTATTCTATTTAAATAGTTAACTTTTGATTATTTTTTATACATTATTAACAAGATTGAGTATGTACCAACAATATTCTTTATTCATTATTCCACATATATTTTTTATAATTAAAATATGATTTTTTTAAAAAACATGTATAAAAAGAAGTGAGCAAATTTTATTGGACAGAGGGAGTAGTATTATAAATTTATGAGAGATATAAAAGAGGGTAGTAATGACTTTTTAACTTTATGAGTAGTGGAGTTGATTTTTAGTGTGAATAAAGTAATGACATTTGATGTAATATTGCGATGTTTTGAATGAATAATTAAAATATTTTTTATTATTTTAAGTATGAGTCCTTAAATAAGGGATGCTAAAAATGATAAAATGAGTCATTAAGTAGAGGACGAAGGAACTAGGGAGTATATGTTAAGTTTATTGTGTTTAACATGTCGACACGAACATGATAAAAATTATAAAATCAAACGTTAATCCATAATTATCGTGTTTATAGTTTGATGATCACATGCGTAATAGGAAATGATAATAAAAAATTAAAGGAAGATGTAAACTCAAAGTAGATGAAATTGATACGAAAAGTACGACTTTATTATAAAATGGAATACATGCATTGTTCAGTGACCGACACCTTAAATGCGACAAAGTTAATAATACTCAAACGCCTTAGATTGAAGGAGAACATGCAAAGTCGTCAATTTCAAGCAAAGTCGTCATATACTAATTCTTATCATTTAAATAATGGAGTATTTAAGAAAGCGCGACAATAAATGGAGGTTGATTATCATAACAAATATTATTCACTTGGTTTTGTATCAACTCAATCTACATATGGTTCCTTTATAATGTTAAAACATCGTGCCTTCATTATGTTGTGAGACAAGTCAACTCATTCTTTACTTTATACATAAAATTTTACAAAATTATCCTTCTTAATTTACGTGTCCACCTACCTATGAAACTTAATAAGGGACGGAAGGAGTATTATATATATGAGATGGAACACGAGGGTAAATTTTTCTTCGGAAAACAACCACCTGCATAAATCACTTGTACACTTTTTAACATCACACAAAATTTACATGTAAGGATAGATGAAAATGTATAGACATATCAGAAAGCAAGAAAAAACAAATGAATAATAGGGTAGGGGTGTTGTATGAATGAATATAACAGGACAGGCGATCTAAGCCTAATACATGTAATAATAAATATATAGAACAAATAAATAAATTCAATCTCTCTCGCAAACCTTCAAATATTAAGCCTTAAAGTTGTCCCAACTGGAGCAGCAGCAGAGATTTCCGAGTATCTGTACAATCTGCCATTTTTCAGAATCATAGCTTCTTCGGTAAATTGTACGTCTTTTTCAGAAACTTCGATGCAGCTTCGTCGTTCCTGTAACACAGAACTCGCAACACCGTGTTAGGTTCAGAAGAGCTCCATTGCCCAGAAGTTGCAGGCAAGGGAAGTCGAGACTTGGCAGACGACCCATATGCTTCCAAAGTTAAGCGTCTAAATCGCTCGATGATGTTCTCTGTATCTATTTGCAGAAGTGGAAGAACGTCCCTAACTGGGGCTGAGAATTTGTCGATTATATCATCAGTCAAACCATCGCCGTTGGCCCAGAAAAGATCCTTCAGGGCTTTGAAATCTTCCTCGATTATGGGGGAGTCCTGCTTAGAAAATGAACGAGTCGGGCCTCCAGCAAGCAGAACCAACAAAAAACCATCAAATGAAGCTCTCATTACATCGGCAATAATACGTGTGCGAACTCTCTCGTGTACGGTGTCAGCAACAATGGTTAGGTTGCGCTCGAGTTCCTGGAGAAAGGGCTCGATTCTTGAAGATGACAGATCACCGACATACAGAGAATCCCATAAAACGTGGCTTAGATCATGGAAGACGACTTTATAAGCAAGACCTTCAGACAATTGTTGGACTGCTTCGATGCAACTAGATGGAGTGAGTTCAAACTTTTTCGCCAACCCGTTTGAGAAGTCCTCCACATGAGCAGATTCTGAGTTCCTCAAAAGGGTGATTATTCGTTTCTCAAGAACTTCCAACTCGGACCGTAGTTTATGCAATGAATTTATACGTACGCATATCTGTGGGACCCCAAAAGATATATCTCCATTAACAGTAGCAACCTGAGGATTCCTTCTCTGGGAGGTGACTGTCTTCTCCTTCTTCATCCATTGGAACTTCGTCCCCACTGTACATCTGGTTAAGGCTGGCATTGTAGGAATATACGTGTTTTTTGATCCTGCAGACGGAGAAAAAAAATCATTTATTTATTTTATAAAATATTGAAATTTCAGGTGTGAGATTCTGCTGAGCTTAGCAATATTACCACAGCCAGATTTTGCTTTATTTGCATAATATTGTAGACATTTATCGAGACCGGTCACTAAATCGGGAAGTAGTGCAGGATGCATTGGTATTGGCAGCAGAAAGAATGCCTCCAACGTCTCGTCGATTATTCGCAGAACTTCCACAACTGAAGGAGCACAACCCTCTTGATTAGATCGTGGATTCCAATCCTATCAAGTAGAAGAAGATAAAAATAAGAAATCCAAGATTTACACTGAAATCAAATAAAACCATTCAGGTGTAAAATCACTTTTTGCCTACGAATATACATGAAAGATTTCAATTCATATTAAATTAAACAATCTGGTATTCGGAAATGGAATACCAACAAGATAAAATGTGTCCACTATTAACAATGTTTAAGCTCTACAGAGGCCAAAAATTGCTTAGAATTTCAATAGGTTACAAGCATAGATATTTATGAAATTTAAGTTAGTAGGTTATAGAACAGAGGCAAAAAGATTTGAATAAAGTACCTCTTGTTGAAGATTTCTGTCAACCCATTCTTTTAGCGTGTCTAGTCTCGTCTTTATCCATACTTTAACCAGGTTTGCCATTGCACCTTCAGCTTCATAAGGAGGCATCTCGCGAATAATGGCCTTCCCGCCATCATCACTATCTACTGAATCTTCAACAGCAATTAGGACAAGATCTTGTTCCAACTTATCTGCAGCTCTTAATATTTGTACAGCATCTGGTGTCAACTCTGTAATGCCTGAAATAAACTGCTTTAGCTCATTCCCATAGCAAGCATGTAGAGTGGCAACGGCAACACCAGCAGAAAATGGGTGCCATTTCTTCAAGATGGGGCTAAATGTATCCTTCTCTTTGATTGCAAGCTCACCAACATCCTTGGCCAGGATGGCAAGGACAGGAAGGGGATTTGGCTGGTTTCTTGACGCTCTTCTACTTGAATCAGCCTTTTCCATTCTCTGAAGATCAAAATTCAAAATATGTTACAAACTTTCGATACCCAAGTATTTTTAAAACTTTTTAAGTATGCATACATAGAACTTCACTCATATATGAAAAGGTTTGACATCTTAGTTTAGGTCTGATAAAAAAAGGTAACCAATTGCGTGTAGAATTCAGGGCAAAAGAGTTGGATAATTTTGCTATGTGATCACTTTATAAGTTATCACTGTGCTACTAATGTTTTCAATTTTGAAAGTTGGGCTCCTATATCATTTTCAAGTCAACTATACCTCAAATTACTAATCACATCTTCAACTTGCCTGAGCAAATGCAGTGCGAAGAGATGATCTAATGTATGTGTCAATCCGGCTACGAGCCACATCAACCTCATTTTTTCTTCTTCGACGATACTCATTGGATATATCTTCAACCAAGATCTTAGCAGACAATATCCCAATGGACACAATGCTTTGCATGGAATCCATGTTCCCATTGTCAAATGTTTCATGATAAGCAAGGAGTCTTTTCTCAGCCCAACTCAGCATGGCAGTCAAAGTAGAACTCAAAACTTTTGAGTAATTTGGATCTTTAGCCAATTTCGCATCTTTGGAAACCTCAGCAAGTTGAGAATCAGCAGCACACAGAAGATCAATTTCAACTTGCCCAGTAGCAACATATCGATTGAACAGAACCCACGTAAAGCAAACATTATGTAGCATTTGATTCAGTCCGAGGATTCCCCATGTTTTCTTTATGAGTTCCATGAGCTCGTCAACTTCTTCAACAATGGATGTCTCGTCATTAATATCAAACAATGCTTCCAGAAGCATCTCATAGAGACGGAGATTCAATGGGATACCATCTGCCCAGTGGCACGACTCAAGTAGGGCTCCGTCAGATGTCCTATTCGTAAGTGCTATTACAGTAGTACGAAGGACTTGCATGGACTCATTGTTTCTCCCAGTTTCTATTGGCCGATCCAGGGCCGCATGAATAGTTTGGCGCAATCGTTGAGCAGCTGTATTACCTCTTTCCAATGGCATGTGAGGGTGCAGAAGAAGACCGGCTTCAAGCATTCTAAGGTTTCTCTTCTGCCACGCTTCATATTCTTCTTGATCAGTAAAGTCAGACGCTTTGAATTGTTGTAATAGCTCGAGAGGAAGAACCATTGTTTCTGTTCTTCTTCCAACCTACACCAAGCAAATAATGGGTGTCTTTATTTAAACATTTCTCCGCAGCCGAATAAACATAGTTTCAAAAGATTGAACTATATATACATAGTTTGTTCAGCAAAAAAATTTAAAATTTCTAGGTCAATGATAGACTAAGAACTTAAACTTTGGAACGTAGTACACATCATTAAAGATGAATATATCAATTTATGCAGAAGGAGACAACAACAAAAGTTAAGGTTCTTGAAGTCAGCAGTGCAAAAGAGTGTAAATTAATTGTGTCACTGTTGGAAAGTAACCAGAAGCTTTACTTAATCTATTATTTTGTCCATTTGAGTGACAATTAGACTTTAATTTCGACCAGGACTTGACAAGCTTCAAAAAAAAAAAAGAGTTCTCAGCTTGCCTACTTGACCACATCTTCTAGAAAAAGTTCAGTCATTGAAGAAATAAATTAATAAATTTACAGTCACTTGCGACAAAATCCAATTTAGAAACTGTGGAGAAGAATGCAAACATAGATAGTATTTGATATGTACAAACCAGGAAATAAATGGGGAGAATCGAATGATCAAACAACAATTAATCAACCATAAGCAACGGAATACAAAAATCTAGCAACATAGACTCAAAGATCACCGAAATCCCATCTTTTATTGAACAATCAAGTTAAGTAGATCACAAGAATCAACTTTCCCAAACAATGAATACAATCAAATTCTTGATTCTCACTTTGGAAAAAGTAAAATTACTCAGTTCATCAAGACTTACCCAAGACACAGACCCTAGATCAAAGCCCCAAAAGTTATAGTAGATAATATCACAACTTCACAAGTATGATCATAATATTCTCAACAGAAATTCAAAGCAAATCAAACCTGTCCAGCCGAAATTCTCAACAATCCCCTACGAATTCTCGAATCTGCAGCCTCCGAAACCCTCATCTGCAATCTCATTAGCTCCCCTATAGTTACTGGCTTCTTCGGTTTCCCCGCAGCGCCGGAATTGTTCGAATCGGAGCTCCGTTTAGTACTGCTAGATCTCATTCCGAGCGCCTTCTTCATCTTCGACGCCGCCGCCGACGTCAACGACCTCTGAAGAGCACCATTCGAATTGCCGTTAGTACTACTGTTGTTGGGTGAACTAGTGTGATTGTTGTTTGAAATGTAGGTAAGGGGTTTGGAGGAGGAGGAGCGGTTGGCGGAGAGGAAGATCTCGTAGGCGGAGGAGCGGAGGTCGGATTCGGTGAGAGTGGGGGTGAGGTCGCCGAATGGGGATGGGAGTGGAGAGAGAACGGCGGAACTGGCGGCGGAGGTGAAACGGGAGGTGGCTGACGACGGAGAGGCGGTGGCGGCGGTGGTGGTTATGGAGGAAGAGGAGGAGAAGGAGTCTCTCTTGGAGTGGCCGAAGGTTCGGTCTCGGAAGAGAGAAGCCATTGTTGCACAGTGAAGAGAGAGAAAGAAGAGTAAAGTGAAATTGAAGAGAGAGAAAAATGTTAGGGTGGATTTATTTCCCTTTATCAATGAAACATTTTAGTATTTTTTTTTTTTAAAGGGAAAATTAAACAATTTATATATAGATTAGTATGAAATTTCCAATAATTATGATTTTTTTTTCAACTTTGATTTTGTTACCATTTTAATTAATTGTATGATTAATGAATCTTCTCTTTTGAGAGGGAAAATGAAAAGTTGAATTTAATTATTTTCTTTCAAATTTTCAATTTTCGGTATCGTTAAAATATATAATTCATTTTATACCTAAAACTAGCTAATGTAAAAAAATTTACACATGCATGTATGCATTAATATGAATATACAAATTTATATAAATACAAAAATATTACCCCCTTCGAAAAAATTTCATTTATTGGAACGGAGTTTAAGGAAAAACTGTAATAATTAAAGTTTTAGGGGTAATTTTGTAAATATTTTTATATAAGTCTAAAAAAATATTGCATGAAGGGTAAATATGTGTATAGCGTGAGAGTAAATATGCAAATTTTTCAGGGACGGTGGTAGTACTATATTTATGTGTAATGAGTCCGAAAATCTATTTGTGGACGAATTCGACTATGACCCGTTTCATACCCGATTGTCTGAATTCAAATTCGACCATTGTGGTGTAGGTTAAATGCATATTCTAATTTAGACCCGCTCCATTGTTATCCCGTAGATTTAGTAGATCATAAGTAGGTTTAATTCTTCTTCATCTAATTCATATACTACATGAGTAGTTCATGACTCAACTATTTACTACTACAGTATTTGCAGTATATTGTAATGTTTACATTTATTTAATAGGTTGAAAGATTCAATTGGAAGATACAATAATAAGCAAATCACTCTAATACAAATAAGTATGATTTGACCACAAAATTTAGAATAGAGATTGTGGGGTGAACTGTCCTTTTCAAGTTACACTACACACTACAATCATTCAATATTTTTTCATTTTAATAAACAATTCTAACCAGGATTTAAAAAAAAAAAAAAAAAAATTAACCGCATGAATAATAGATGTTGATATTATATTGGTCTTCTCACAAAAAATGCGACTCAAGTGTATCTGTGGACTATCCTTAAATACTGATATTTTTAATAAAAATAATTATCATTTTTTACTCAAACGTTACTATCTTTTTTTTTTTTTTACATCGAATCAAGGAAAATCACCTCACAAAACAAAATCTTTTCATTATTAGAATAAAAAGGATCACAAATATTTGGTATAATTGTCACATGACTTGTAATTAGATTTACTTTATATAAATGAGCTGCATATATAAAATATAAGTTGAACTTTTGTATTTAAATTATAATAGACGAGATATTTAAGTTAAATATAAATTACGGAGTACAAAATAAAATAACACAACTATTAAAGAATGACAATTACTTGTGTGTACCAGTTACATACATGTAACTTGTTCCTATTTAATACAATTTTTTAAATGGATGAATTTTACACCTGAGTTATACTAAATATAGTATAGTATTAGTCTAATTACAGTATAGTATTAGTTCAAATATAGTATAGTATTAGTTTAAATACAGTATAGTATTAATTCAAATATTAAATATGAACCAGTTACATGCATATAACTGGTACACATGAGCACAACTCTTAAAGAATATATGACTAATTAAACCTAAATATTGCACAGAAACAAAATTATTTCCATCTCAATAACACTCTAGATTCAGCGCTAGCCCACAATAATGAACATGCATCTCAATAATTAGTCGAAATCACTAATTTTTATTGCCATTTTGGAAAAGACATAAAAGTCGGTAAACATGTTGTCTAATCTTCCTAATTAGAGTGTTAACTAGATCTTTTTTAACGTTGTATCAACTAGGCTAATCATGCCTGCCAAAACAAACAAACAAACAAATTAGGTTAATTTGACTAGTATTCAAATTTACATGAGCACATCAACTACAAAAGCGGTTCACTCTGCTATTTTTCACGATTGAAATTGAGTAGTTTTGATGATGCATATGAGTCTTTCAGTTTTGTTGAATTCAATGGTTCACTCCTACTAATTTAGAAAGCGGTTCACTCTACCATTTCTCACGATTGAAATGGAGTAGTTTTAATGATGCATATGAGTCTTTCAGTTTCGTTGGAGTCAGTGGTTCACTCTTACTTGTATCCCTAAAAAAAAAAAAAAACTAGTGTTAAGTGAATTCTTCTGCGCAATATTTTTATAGTTGAACCGACAACAAAATCGAATTGAACATTGGTTGCCGTCTTGTCGGTTCAACCACCAGAATGATCTCCGTTAACTTTTTTTTAATATTTTAAACTTTTAATATCTCCTATATTACATTAACAAATACCCTTATAAAATTATATGATCCACATTAAAATAAACATAAACATCCACATTATAATTAAAATTGTGCTTATTAGCAAACTATGGGGGCATGAATAGGAAGTTTTGCAAAGTGAGAGTCAAAGATAGAGGATTAAAGCTGGAATACATGGGAAATGGGTTGGACTTTGGCTGTTATTAATACTACTATTTGAAAAGTGACTTGTTTATTTATTTTGCTTTAATTTATGTTTCAATTATTTATTTATTTATCCACATGGAGATACAGGAAACAAACAAAATTTGGCACTGGCAAAAAAATCTTGACATGTTCTACTAAATTCAGGAAATAATCATATTTCAATTTTCATGACATTATCAAATAATTTAAGCACTACCTGTCAAAAAGCAAATATTTTTATATATACAAGAGTATATTACTACACTATAACATGTGTTATTCAAGAATCAAGAACAAAAATACTAATATTGAAATATTTCATACATAAAAATACTGTTAAGTGAGGTAAATCTGGAAAAAAATTCATCAGTTAAAATTGGTTCAAAATTTAATTGAATTTTTTTTTTTCACTCTGAATGATTATCTTACTACAATATTAAAATATGTTGCTACAAGTTCCGCATGCAAACATTGCCAAACAAAGTAGACAGAGTTAAAAGCAAAATATTCTGATAAAAGAACCAAGGGCAAATTCATTATTTATTTATTTTCATTTTGTCATATTACACTTTTCCCTTTAGAATGTCGGCGACAGCTGCATAGTTTCAACTTTCAAGTTTGATATTTAAAAAAAAAAAATATCTCATCTATATTTATTTTTATGATAAACAAATATTATTCCAATGTCGTTCATGATTATTAATTTATTATGTTATTATTCGAGCATCATAAATGAAAAAAAAAAACTACAGTATTATTTTGAAAAGATGGCGTGTCAATGAGATTACTATTTAAATTAATTGGGTACGCTATACATAGTGTGTGATCAAAATAAAGAATAATAAGAATCGTTAATACTCTAAATCTTGATAAAATAAAGAATAATTCTTCAATAATATTTCAATTTTCCAAAAACTGCCCAACAATGTTTGAAAAACGAGAATAAAACCAAACCCTAGTGTACGAAATTAGAAAATTACAAAAAAAAACCCCAAAACAATTAAAAATTGTAAAAATAACACAACAAAAAAACAATAAAACGCGTTTTTTACCACTCAAACGATGGAATTTGACCAAAAAGCGTCACACGTCACGACGAATCTGTGAGTTTGACTCGTAGCATCGATTCCACCCGAAAAAGTGTGCTCACACGCCAAAATTGGGTTCCGGCTCCCAAAACTTCAAAAATTCTTCAGATGCTCTCGTTTCTTCAAAAATTGCAACGCCACTCGTGCTACATCAGTAGGTCTAAGCCAATAAAAAACTATATACTCCGTATTAAAATAAAAATAAAGACGTAAAAAAGAAAAAAATGTACTCTCCTCTAAGCTTACTAAACACGCACACAAAAATCAATTAAACTTAAAATGACCGGAAAAAAAAATAAAACTCATAGAAAATAAAAAATCTTGCTCCATCATTTCACATACGAAAAGACAATAATGTTTATTTTGGGATTTTGAGAATTTTGAAATCCGAATTTCAAAATCTAGTGGATTTCAAAATATTAATGTTTTTTATGTTTTGTGTTTATTTTGAGATTTATATAGGGTAGAATTTAACTTTATAGTATAAGATTATAAGTTTTATAGGTATTTATATAGGATTTGTAAGTATTTATAGAGTTTGACTTTGTATAGGGTTATAAAGTGGGATTTTGAAATCCTGAATCATAATCCCAAACTGTAACGGAAGTGGAGTTTCTAAATCCCAAATCCGAATTTCCCATCTCAAAACAAACATGCACTAACACAATGTCCATCTTATTGTCAAAGTCGTGATGGATCAACAAGGATGGTCTAATTAGACAATAATATTAATTCTTGGAAATATGTAATAACATTAGTTTTCTTGATCAAAATAGTATTAAAAATTTCGAAAAAAAAAAAAAAACAATTTATTTAATACTAGTACTTAATTAAATAAAAATGCTGTAAAAAAATTAAATAAAAATAAGTAGAGTATCAGAAGATTTAGAACCAAAATCACGACTGAAAAATGAGTATTCAAACAGAAAAGAAGCTGAAAATTTTCCAGAAAAATCAAAGCAGGAAGAGAAAGGCGGATGAATTTGTGGGTTTGAAGGATAAATGAAAAGATGTACTCTTCGGCAACAATAAGAGGTTTTGGATCATTAATCGTCAGATTTCGGAATGGGGTTTCTTTTAAACCCCTCAACTCACTCTCCTACCAAAGTTAAACCCTAACCCTTTTGTTTCTTTCTGAATAAATTGGGATTTTGATGATGATGATAACAGATTTCTTCTGAATTGGGGTTCAGGTGAATTGAGTAGCAAGTTATCCGCATTGATTTCGTCTCTTGGGCATAGATATGGAAACTCCGATCGGAAAATCTCGACTCTGCCGCCGCTGTGTATGGGTCGGCGATCCTGCAAAATCGCCGGAAGAAAGGTAATAATTAGTGTTTATCTGCTGTTATTAATTTCTGTTTTAGATGAATTATAGACTCTGTTCAATTAATAGTTGGATAAATTGATAATTAGTACTGAAGTAGATTTGGTGGCTGTGGGGAATTAGGATACTAAGAAACATTTGATTAGATTCTTATTACTCCCCTGATCCTGTTGAAAGCTATAGAATAAATAATGTATGTAGGTGATGTGATTGAGAGAAAAGAATATAATGAAATAGTTTGCAAAAAAAGGAATGAGAAACTTTGATTGGAGAGTTGGGAAGCTTTCAATGGAACGGAGGGGGAGTATATTATAATTTATAAGGAGTGGAGGGTGTGGTTTTCGATTGTTGATATCTACTCTTGTGTGCAGACTGCCCAGAATGCTAAGAAGATGAAGATGTGTTCAAGATTCGGAAAGGAAGTTGTATCTGCGTAAGTTAGTTGTTATTTGCTAACCTGTACTTAGAATGGCTTATGATTAAGATGAACTATATCCTTTTAATTGATACAGAGCTGCTAGGCTAGGACAAGGTGGATTTATTAATGAGAAATGAAAAGTAAAATTTGTTGAATTTGCCATGGATTATGTTTGATATCGACACTCTATAATGAAATAAGCAGAAACTTAATACTGGTTGGCATAAACAAACATATAAACTGGGATGAACAAGGCATGAAACATGATTAAAGTATTTAGAATCTAGCTTCTCCTTTTTACGGGTTTTTAGGTTGCTCTGATTGAGATCTCATAAATATATCAGATTGGTGTTCATAACAAGTTGAAGGAGTTACAATTTTTTCTTGGAGTTATATCAATTCAGAGCCTTCAAGATAGTAAAACTTTCAATGTAAGGCCTAAAAGATTTTTCCTATTGATTCAGGATTTGAAATTGAAAGATAAAAACGAGTATCAATGTAGAGGTCACACATTTTAAGACCTTATTTCAGGTCCCGAATTGTTAGTTTCTATCTTTCAGGTCCGTCAATTGATAGTTCATCGTCTTCCTTTAGCTAGATCAAGGCTCATGTTAATGTTAATTTTAATAGTTATTACTCCATTATTTAAAAAAATGAACGTCCCAGGATCAAGAAAGGTGGTCATAATCCAGCATCTAATACAGCTTTGGCTGCTTTACTTGAGAAAGCGAAAGAAATGGATATACCCAAGGATATTATAGATCGCAACATCAAGAGAGCTTCAGAGAAGGGTCAGGAAGCCTACATTGAGAAATTTTACGAGGTGGCCTGCTATACCTAAAGCTTTTGAGAAATCTCGTATTTTATTAACCAATAATCTCAAATAAATGTATTGTGTGTTTTCAGGTCTATGGCTATGGTGGAGCTGGAATGATTGTTCAGGTTTTAACAGATAAACTGACCAGAACTTTGCCAGCGATTAGATTGGTTCTCAAGGACTACGGTGGGAAAATGGCAGATTCTGGATCAATTATGTTCAAGTTTAAACGTGCTCGGGCTGTAACTGTAAAGGCTACAGATGTTGACAAAGATCGACTTCTTGCTATTGCTTTAGATGCTGGTGCTGATGACGTAATCGAACCCTCTTTCGATGAAGATGATTCTGAAGAAGATTCCGAAAGGTACAAGAAAATACTAGTATGTCTTTGTTTGTCGTAAGAAATGTCCTAATTATTCCTGTTTGGGAAAAAATTGCTGCATGTTACTCTTATCCTTGTTCACTGTATATTTACATTTTATTTGGTATGCAAAATTGGTTTATTGATTCAAAAGATTAGACGCACGACCACATATTCGATTTCTTGGCCCTAGAAATCAAAATTTCATGCTACTGATGAACTTGAATGTCTCTTTTCCTTTTGGTTTTAGGTACTACAAAATTGTAAGTTCGATGGACAACTACACTGACATATTGTCAAAACTACGCGAGGAAGGAATTACATTTGAAACTGATGGTGGATTCGAACTTGTTCCCTTAAGGACCGTTGAGGTATGCAATATAGGAACCTGAAGTGCTTGAACCCTTCCTTCTGTGTTCCGATCAAATAATTTTTTCTGGGTTGCAGGTCGATGATGAAGCTATGGACTTGAACAAACTGATAGTCTCGAAACTGCTTGAGCTAGACGATGTTGATGCAGTATATACTGATCAGAGATGATTTTACGAACCAGATATTTTTGAACTACTCCTTTCACGAACTCAGCAATCAGGTTCGCGTTTTGGATTTGTGTCAGCTCTGCTCGCGGAAGAGTTAAAAATTTTGCCCAGAAAACGAAGCGAAGTTTAGCTAGTGCAGTTACCATTCATCTGATTCAAAATACAACAATACTGTATCAAACTTCATTGGCATGGTATCTATCTTTTGATTTTTTATTTTTTTTTCTCTCTTGGGTCGATTTTATTCTCTTTGAAATCATATTCTGCTGCTGAAATTTTATTTTTTTATTAGATGGGCAGGAATCAGCACCAATATTACATATATGTACAAGGTACATGAATACTTTTTTGAGTAAATGGGTCAAATATAAATTACAAAAATATTATGAAATTTATTGATGATTACATCACGAACACTTTCATTACATATATAGTAACAATACTACGTCAGAAAACCCCACACATACTAAAGGCTTCTGTTTATCGGTATCTGATTCAAGAACTGACTAAAATACAGTAAATTAATTTATTTGTTTGGAACCCAGCATCCATGCAAGCCATAAGGAAGACCATATGGGAACTTAGCTCTTGCAATTTCTTCAAATGTGGATCCATCTAGCAACAATGCATATCCTTCCCCATTTTTCTCACTGATCATTGAGATTACCACACCTACATATCCATCAATACAATTTAAAAGTTCATTCGTTAAGATCGATTTGATCACTAATCTCGTTGAACAACGGTAAATTTTCTTACCATCATCTTCCTCTGTTGCACCTGGGCGAGGCACGAAGAAGGGCTCAGAGGGTACTGAACCCTCGTCGAGCCAGTTCTTGGCCTTCTTCTCCATCAAGTCGATCTACAAGGTTCAATGAACGAAGTTAGATATGTATATAGTCCCTCCGTTCATCTATATTTCTTAAAACTTGTGCAAAAAGCAAACTTGTCAGTCAATTATAGTATACCTTAGTGAGTGTGTTAGGAAAGTGGCAAGGCCTTTGAGCACCACATGCATAAGCATATCTATATTTCTTCCCTAGATAATTAGGGTTTATGCTACACATATCCATGCCTTTTCCATGTTCATTTGGATCTAAAGCTGCCTCTAAACTCCCATATGGACTCCCATCCATTGGAATCCTGAATCTCCCAACCCTGCACCATTAATACAAAATACTTAACTTCGTATCCAAAAATACGAAATACCATCGATCAATCACGCTTCAAACGACGTTGTACCTTGCATCTGGTAGCACATCTTGGCCAGAAGGCGATCGGAGATTTTCTAGCGTCAGATTCTGCAAAATGGTGACGTCGGCACTATGTTCGCAACAATCCGCGATAACCGCCGTCACCCTTCCCTCCTCATCTTTCTCCTCGTATGCATTGATGAAATGAAATGTGACAAATAGAGGAACTTCCACACTTGCCACCTTAAGTAATTTCAAGAACACAAATTAATTAAATTGTTTCAATTTTTAAGTATAATACAATTAAATAATAAAAAAAAAAAGACTCACAATTTTGCCACTAATTTTGCACATAACATGCATGAAAGCTTTGGACTCGGGGTGCCATTCGAACTTGTAGAGAGGTGTGGGCTCTGCCTTTAGCAAATTTTGGGCACAATATCTAAGGGGCATTTCGGGCACAATGACGTAATGTTCGGTCACGGGGAACGAATGGACCCACCCGGGGGATGGCCCGCCCCGACAATCGACCCGCCCAATCACTTTCCTCTCATTCGTCCCGGGCTCCATTCGCACCACCGTATAACCCGGATTAATTAAATCGGGTAATAAAGTCAAAAAGTCACTATCCGTGACAATTGGGTGGGCCGAGTGGATCAACCAGCCCAAATTATCACTATATTCAAATTTACCCAAAGTGTCCAATGTATTCGGGTCTATAACAATAGACCCTTTGATGGTTTCGGTCAGGCAAACGACCCGCCCGTCACCTAGCGTGACGACTCCGGTGTTTGCGTTATCTGTTAACGAAGCACCGGAGAATAGGCTCGCTAGGTCACCGATGTAGGCCAAGAAGTTGTCGGGCTTCGGGGCCTCGGAGAATTCGCGGTAACAAAGCTTATTGTTTTTTCTAGAAGCTTTGTAGGCTTCCGACTCGATTTGTCGGTGCCCCATGACGAGGTTTCCGCCTTCAAAGTGGAGGCGGACGATGGTGGCGTAGCCGTCGAAGAGGTGGCGGAAGTTGTACTCCCCTATGTGCCATAGCCCCGGACCATTCCTTAGGTATGTCCCATTCTGCATGTAACAATATTTTTTAGAAATAATATTATTCACACTACTTTATGGTAAAGTCTAGTATGCACTCAAGTGCATGTTGTGCACCCTAGTCTAAAGAAAAGTGTATGTTATTACAACACAATATTACTAAAAAGTGTAAGTCACTATGACTAAAAATATTATTATTATACAGTTTAATAATTGAAAAGTGCAACACCATTTACCAAAAAGTGTAAGTCAGTAAAACTGAAAAGTGCAACATGGACTAGGGTGCACAACATGCACTCGAGTCCATGATATACCAATGAATAGAAAATGAAAAGGGAAAGTACAAGAAATACAACACAAGGTACTACATACCAGCCAAAGTGGGATCTCCCCTTGAACATGAAGCTCTCCTTGCCACCTCTCTTGCTTAACACTAGTCCATGCTACATGCTTCTTAACATTTTCATTTTCTTGTATAGGACAAGAAATTCCAGGGGATTTTATTGCAACATTTGAAATTGCCAATTTCGAATTTTCTTCCCTCGAAAAGTTTTTTCGGGTTTTTCCAAGAAACGAAAACTCGTGTTTGACTCGATTAACGCTTTCGAAGGGAAGTTTGATGGAGGAATAATATGATCCAGGGGAAGCCATTGATGATAACTCAAAATATGATTTTTAAGTGTGGAGAAAGATGGAGGGTTGTGACAATATATTTATAGATCCTAAGGTTGATGCAGTATGTATATTATATTAATTTATTTTTCTAAAATAAATTAGTGGAATCTTGATTGGTGGCAGGCCTTTTTACTACAAGACATGGGGCATTTTAATCATGGTTTTCTTTGTGGACAAAATAGTTTAACACTAAAAAACGAGAGTCGATTTTATGATTAATTTGGAGTCATTGTGACATGGGATCAAAACTCGTGTTACCAATATTAATTGACAAAGGAATAATTGTAAGAAATATACGTATTTAAATGAATTATACTATAATTTGTTTTTGGTATCTGACTTTTTTATTTTTAAATGAGAAAATGTGTCATAAGGGAGACCCCTTTTAATTTGTTTTGTTTGTTTCCGATGGGAACTAAACATGTTTATTTATTTAAGGGCATGTTTATGATTTTGAAATCTGAATTTTGAAATTTTGTGGATTTTAAATTTAAATACTTGTAATTTTTTTTTTAAAAGATTTATGCAAGTTATAAGATTTATAAATATTTATACGGTTGATTTTTTTTAGAATTTATAAAATTTTGAATTCTAAAATTTTAAAGTAAAATCAAATTTAGATCTTAAAATCCCAAATGCAATTTTTAAAACTTAAAGAAAACACACCTATTGTCATTCAATTAGAAAATAGGAATTCCAAAAAATAAGAAATAATGATTTATTCCATACCCAGTGGGTTCACACACACATATATATATATATATATATTTTGTACGTGTCATATACATTTTAAAATATAAAATGAAACGTGAAGTAAATATATATAACACCTTCATTAATTAATTAAGGTTGCTGATTTCCGTTGTACCACAAATATTCCAAATATTTATTTTTTCGTGAAACGAATTAAAACAAGTTTATAATACTCCTTATAAAAGGGTTTTTGTAATGAATTAATCAAGTTTATATATTGATTATAAGAACCTTATTCTCTACAATAATTAAAAGGAGTATTAACTTTCTAATTCTAATTAGGCTGGAATTAACTTTTTTTTTTTCTGTTTAGTTGTTAACATTAGCATAGTTGTCCTCTCCCCGATATAGCGTAATTAGAAATTCAATACTCGTGGGTACTGGGTAGTGAGATGTGATGGAAACAAGAAATGGTAAAGAGAAAAGAAGAAAGTGTAGGGTTAATTGTGGTGTTGTAATATTTTTGCTAAAAAAAATCGATGGAATACCTAAAATGACGAAATTGTTAACTATCAAAAGAACTGAAGGGGTAATCAATACTCAAGAAAGGTAATACTGTTACCCCGTGAAAGCACTGTCCAGTTGTGCTTTAATGTTACATGCGTATTTCTGAACTTATTTATTTCAATTATTGAGTTTGAAGTTAATGATGTATCTTTCGATCATTTGACATGCACACATGACACAATCAAATGTATTTTTACATAAATATATAAATTTTATTTTAAGTTTGATTATGTACCATTTATCTTCGGAATATTCTACTCTACTTGTATGAGCTTAATATTTTAAAAACCAGCAGCTCTCGTCTGTAGTTAAGATGAATTACGGCCACTAAGTATTAAATTGCAGTAGCTGTTGACAATAGGAACTCTATTTGAAGTTATATATCGTAATCAAGAGTGATTTACCCAAAGTTTTTATTATCTTGAGCAATTAATATTGTAATATTAATGTTAAAATAATTTAATCTGATGGTAACATTTTGTTGTAATTAAGTCTTAACATTTTTTTGCACACGCATGGTGGGACCTAAAAACACAATAATAGCAATGCAATAAGACATATGTATAGCTGCTTTGGATCTTTCCAATTTGATTCTCATTTCAAGTTTACAAGTTATTCCCCTCAAAACAAATAGTCCCTCTATCACATGGTTATTTGCACATTTTTTTTATTGAAATATTCAATCACCGTGAGTGAGATGATAAGAATGGTCCACTATATATAGGGATTACAAGTAAGATACACGTAAATAAATAAATAAGGAAATAAATATAAACCATAAATAAAAGATTGTTATCTATAATTATACTATTCCTATAATATATTACTCCCTCCGTCCCAGAATTTTATGCTCACTTTAACCGGCACAGAGATTAAGAAAATGGAATAAAGTTATATGTAAGGTAAATAAAGGAGGGGTATTATTGGTAATTCATTGATTACAGTGAAAGAGATTTGATTAAAGGTAAAATAAAGAAGGGGTGTTATTGGTATTATTGTTTCCTTTTTTGGAGTGTGCAAAAAATGTTGGGACGCCCGTTAAGGAAAGTGTGCATAAAATCCTGGGACGGAGGGAGTATTCTATAATATTCTCTAATACTACTTATAATATATTATATTATTCCTATAATATATTATCCTATTATATTCTCTAATACCACCGGTCAAGCGAAACTGGGAATGTAAATGAACACGAGTTTGGTACGCAATAATCTGAAGCGAGTTTGAGATAGAAGCTTTGTGATGACATACGTAAAACAATGCACTTTTGTTGTCATAGAGCAGGAGAAATAACGGAAATTCGGAATCACCAAATAGGACATGACAAGGCGCAAAAAAAGGGGAAGCAGATGGATCAAAACACCGAAATCATTTCAAGGACAAACGATGACAGAAAATTAGGCAAGAAACACTTGCAAGTGTGTCGAAAGCACTTGATTCGAGCACAAACCAGATAGATCGAAGGGGCGAACAACTAATGATATTGATCATGGGCTTTCCGAATAGAGAGAAAAGTAGAAGAAAAGGATACAATATGAGGTTATAGAGAAAATTAGAATGTAGGTGAGTGTGACTAACACCATATGAGTGAAAACAGTTATGGAGATAACATGATCGACCATGAGAGAGAACGAAGAGACTTGCTCGCTCGAGAAGAAGAAGAAGGGAGGACGAGGAGACTTGCTCGCTCGAGAAGAAGAAAAAAGGGTGGACGAGGAGACTTGCTCGCTCGAGAAGAAGAAGGGGGACGAGGAATACAAGCTCGTTGGTGGCGACTAAAAGCGGCCAAGAGAGGGAACGAGGGATGTATAATATATTATCCTATTATATTATCTAATATTAACACCCTCCCAATATCATTTTATTTTCAAAATTGTTTTTCCTTTGTTTTACATCACCAACCATTAAATTCTCTTTTCTTAAAAATTGTGTCGGTCAAACCGTGCAAATAATTTCGGAATGGAGGGAGTAATAATAATAAAAAAAAGAAGTTTAAATACAATTATTTTGTTTAAATTGTAATTAATGTGAAATAATATATTGAAAACGGGCTTAAATTTTCGGTGGAAAAAACAATTTTTTTTCTTTTAAATTCAAATAACTTTTTTATTCAGCAGCTGCAATCAGCAATCGAGCCGCCCACCGTAAAGTTCGGAGGGTCGTACCATACATAAAGACTAGGAAAAGTCCTGACAGCTCTAGCAAGTCGGTGTGTCCAAACATTGACATCACGATAGATAAATTCAACTGAGCAAAACGGAATAGTAGAAATAACTTCATTACAATGCATAATCATATCTCTAAATACTGAGTTGTGATCTGTTGGGTTTTGTATCGCATCAACCACCACTTTCGCATCCATCTATTGTATGCCAATTATAAAAATATTTTGAAAAGTAGTTTTAATGAAAAAATAAGGACTTTTTATTTATATAAAGGTAAAGTCTAGTATGCACTCGAGTGCATGTTATGCACCCTAGTCCATGTTGCACTTTTCAATTTTACTGACTTACACTTTTTGATAAATGGTGTTGCACTTTTCAATTATTACTAAAAATATTATTATACAGTTTAATAATTGAAAAGTGTAACACCATTTACCAAAAAGTGTAAGTCAGTAAAATTGAAAAAGTGTAACATGGACTAAGGTGCATAACATGCACTCGAGTGTATAGCAGACCAACCCTTATATAAAATTCTATTTTTGACTTTCTATTAATACCCAAACATTTTGTCATTGTCCCGTTTTATAACATAAGTTATCATGCATGCAGTTGGTGTTAAATTTACTTAATTTAAAATATCTGCCTGAATTTTTTTATTGCATTTAACTGTTTGTATTTGGAAGAACGGCTACTCTAGGATCTTGATTCGTTTTGGGGAGTTTGTCTGATAATTTGGATCGACGTTATAATCATTGAGACCCTCTTCAATTTTTTTCGAACTTGTCCACGTTGAATCGCAAATAATGTATTTTTTAATTATTTGATATTTTATAATTGAATTTATTTTTATATATATGTTGAGCATAAATTTTATTTTGGTGGGGCAAAAAGTATTAATTAGATTTGTATTTTCTTCCAAGTTGTTAAATTATTTCTCCAATTATTGTATAATTAATCAAGAGATATTGTAGTATAATAATTTCAACAACCTTCTAAAAGCGGATACAAAGCGCAAATTTTAAAAAAAAAAATCATTAATTAATATTCAATATAAAAAAATATATATGTGTACCCCCATATATAAATAACTTAGTCTTCAAAATATATTTATTATTTCGTACCTCAAAACTCAAATTTCTAATTCGCCAATCGCAATCTTCATTTCATTCACACAAATTATAATTATTAAATATAAATTGTTATGAAAAAAAAATTGTGAATGAACACGTCTTTTAATATTTCAACCATTTTTATATTCATATTAGTTTAAAAAATCGATTTAATTCTTGATTGGGTCTGTCCTAAAATGAAAATGCATGCATGAGCCCTTTATATACTAATATATATGTCGTTATTACTTACAAAATGATAAATTAATTATATTTTGGACATCATACGTATTTTTTTTCTTTTTTGAAAACTTATACGTATTTGTTAATTTCTCACAATCGATCGATTAAATTTAATATTGTATGAGACGTAACGATGCATTATCAACAGTAAATTCAATCTCACCTTTAATTTGACACCATCAAATTAATACAACAACCTTAATCAATTCTAATCAATTGATTCAATGATCAAACAATAACCATAAGAATATTATTACTCCCTCAGTCAAACAAAAATAGCCACATTTGACTTTATACACAAATTAAGAAAAATCAATAAATGTGATCAAGTTTAATTAACATGTCTATTTTATACTTGATATTTCATAAATTTGGTGTAAATTCTAAAAAGTTGAATCTTAAGAATAATTATGGAGTGAGTTTAATTAAGGGTAAATTTGTCAATAAAACATTTACAGTAATAGTTAAGTAAAAAAAAAAATGTGACTATAATTCAAAATATTCAAAAAAGAAAAATGTGACTATCTTCGTAGAACAACAGGGGATTAACTAATGCAATGATGATGAATATGTAATATGTGTGGTCATTCAAAGTGATGGAGATATAATAAAATAAGTCAGAATTAGGAGTTAATTATGGGTTTAATGTCTGCCACCAATTCATGTCAATATAATTTTTTGTGAAATTTGTGAACTCTGTACAATTGATGTAATTTTTAATATCATATGATTATTAATATTTGATATAACTATCTTTATTAATTAGTATCACAGTATTTTATATACACAAACACATTGAATTGTGTAAAAAAATGATGTAATGTTAGTTTATAAGCGTAGTATCAGTTGTTATACGATGTGATACTAAAAGTTGTAAGAAATTGCACCTACACAAATTTAACGTTCAAATACATTATTTATTTAACTTCCAATCTTTATTCAGAATTTTTAGTTAATTGTTGACTTTTTACTCTTATGAGAAGCAGTGTCACAATTAAGAATTGAGACAATTCGGTATGAGACGATTAGACGAACTATTTGAATGAATCATATTTTCTTTTAAAATGAAGTAACTGAATTTGGGCTCATAAATTCATGAAGGTTTTTTTATTTAACCGTATATATAGAGGTTTTAGTTCGATTTCTTAACCGAAACTATCGAACCATCGGTTCATTTTTATCTTTTGTTTCATATCTATTGACTTTTGGTAGGTGAGTATGGGTGAGGAGAATGATGTCCAATCTAGTTCACAATTTGAAACACTAGAAAAAATAATGCAATTGAAGAATTCACAATTGCTTGTGTCTAAACATGTCCGTTGATTCCCACACACTTGATATGAAAAGTATAAATATAAATAAAATTCCCAAATGTGGCAGACATAATTGGGGATCACCACGAAATTCTTTTATCCTAGATTTAATATTTGTTTTTCCTCCAACTTCAATATTTTTATATATTAAATAACCAAAAAAAAAATATGATTATCATAACAATATTTTTGTTTATATATAGTTTGTGATATTTATTTAAACTACCACTTTTACGCATATTAATGACGTAATAGTGATGCAGTGAATGAGATATATAAGTATAACAATCGAGAAGGTCTTCTATAAAATTTAGAGGCTCGTTTTAGCTATGTAAACTCTCAAAAGAACGAAAAGCTCACAAAAATAGCAGGTGACACATAATTAATTAGTAGAAGTTTGAAATTAGACATCAAATTCAAAGTTGATTTTAAATCAATATCCATTTTAAATTAATTAAACTTGATTTCAAACGGGACAATAGAAATTGCATTGACGTGTCATATATGCAACTTGTTTGAATAGTTGGTCAAATGTGAATTATCTGAAAAACTTTGATATAATGTTGTCATTTCAAGTCAAATATATTATTTAAAAAATGTGAAATTCATCAATTAATTATATATAAAGGCCAATTTTGTAGACGATTCTTTCGACAAAGTGCAAGCATATTATGAAATTATTGTTGGTTAGTCAAAATTTAATAATGCTTAATTAAACCATGGGCTCCTCCTACTTAGAAATAACATAAAATATTTATTAAAAAAACAATTAATGATGTATAATTTGGGATTAAGTAAATTGAATTTAAATTGGTAAACAGTAATATGCTATTTTTATAAATTTATTATTAAAATGATAAAAATATTAAGGAGGTGTATCGACCTATATTTTGGGTGTGTTAATAGCCTAGCACTAAAGTAATAGCTCGTGTGGGCCGCTCTTGTACGATTTAAATTAGGCCCATATTATTTAGCCCAGTTAACTTGAAAATCGGTACAATAGGGCCCGAAGCCCACATTTTAAAATATTTATTGAGATGATTCATTTTGGTAGCCCATATTATTTCTGGGCAGTTGGTTATTGGGCCTTTAATTTACTGGTACTTTAATTGGGCTTATTGGGCCTTATCAATAAGCCCAAATAAGAAGTGAAATCCAGATTGAAGCTTTTCCATGTTGTAAGGGTTTGGCTATATACCCCTCAAGCCTTGTTCAGTATACACCCCCCATTTATTAATTTAATATTCGTGTAAAATACCAAATTTACATATATAGATAGATAGATACACTCTTCATAAACCCAAATTCCAAGGGAAGCAGCCGCTGCCGTCAACAACCATCACACCACCTCCGGCGGTGGCCGCCGCGGGCAGGCATCCCTCTCCCTCCAGATCTAGAAATTAAAAAAATAAAAAAATAATATTTTTTCAACAAATCAGTGTCCATCGATCGACATTGGTTTGTCGACCATACACTACATTTTTTTATTACAGATTGTCGACGAAACACACCCTCGTCGACAATCTGTTGTCGATAGAAAAAAAAATCGACACAAAATATGTCGACCATAATGCGTTTTTTTATGAAGAAGAACAAGGAGGACAAATGGATGGAGGGGCAGCGGCGGCGCAGGGGCAGAGGTGGAGGCGGAGGTTGCAGAGAAAAAGGAAGAAAAAGAGGGAGGGGGCGGCGCTGCAGAGGCGAGGAGCGACGTAGGGGCAGAGGTGGAGGCGGCGCAGGGGCGAAGGTGGGGCCGAATTTACAGAGAAAAATGAAAAAAAGACAAAGAAGAAGATGGAGGGGGCAGTGCAAGCGAGGGTGGGAGCGGCACTGGTGGAGGTGGACGTGGGCGGCGCTGATGACGACGGGGTGGTGGTTTGGTGGAGAAGGGAGGAGGAAGAAAGATGGAAAAAGTGAAATTAGAGTTTTTAATTGGGGGAGTATATTTAACATTTGACATTTGGGGAGAGAGCAATTTGGGTAATTTAGGAGGAGTATATCTAACATTTGTCATTTTAATGGGGGTATATTAATCGGGGGAGTATACTTAACAAAGCTGGAGGGGTATATAGCCAAACCCATGTTGTAATCAACCCGTTAAATTATTGGCCCAAAATATTTGGCTTATTGGGCCTTTCCAAATAAGCCCAAATAAGAAGTTGTGTTCTTATTTTTTGGACATGTATATAGGCTCAAACTTAAAGATAAGGCCCAACTAGGTTGTGAACTACAATTAATCACTGATTTGTTCTATTTGAATCTAAAATGTTTTACACAAACTAGCTTGTCATATACGGCACGTGTCATGTCAAAAAAAGATATACACCTCATAGTAATTGGGCAACATGTTTTAAAAATTCAATCGGAGGTAAAACACGTAAAAGTGGAACAGATGAATTGATGTAATCATATACTGTACTAAAAGTACAAAATATGATTAGATGAATTCCTCTACTCCAACCAATAATGGACATGCATAAACAAAAAGAAAAGGAGAAGGGTAGTTTGAAAATGGACAAAAGTGAATGCATATGAAAAGGGACATGTCATTCGTTAGACTGCTTACCAAACAAAGTTGTACATGTGGTCCTAACATTTTCAATCTTCACTACCAGAAGAAAACTTGTGTAAGGTTTGATTATTGGTCGTTGCTGCTGCCACAGGTCAAAATATGGGCCTCTCATTTTATGTCTCTCCACTTGTTTGCAACCGCCTGTCTGTAAGAATTCGATCTCGTTTAAAAGTTCGAACTTGTAGAAATGTGGAAAATTAATTCTTGTATATTACTTCTCAAATGTTGATCATATACATCCCCTTTTTAATACTCCCTCCGTCCCACAAGTGTTTGCACCATAAATTGGGCACACTTTTTAAGAAAAAAGTGTAATGAGTGGAGTGTTGAGGGGTAATTTGGTAAAGTTATATGGATAAAGTAAAAAAGTGATTGAAAAGAGAGTAAAAACAATGACATTTTGTGTAAATATGTGAATATTGTGAGGGTGAGGTTTATGAGAGTGTTTCCTTCTATGGGTGTGCAAACAATTGTGGAACGGACAAATAAGGCAAGTGTGCAAACAATTGTGGGACGGAGGGAGTATTGAAATGCTAGAGTCAAAGATTGCCTGTACAAGTTGGTTTGTGAAGGTAGTAAATGCTTTTAACCTAGGCGGGGCAGCTGAGACCATTTTGTCTGAATTCACTCGATCACGTTAATAATTTATAAATACTAAAAGTTCGAATTTGTAGAGAGGTGAAGAATTAATTCTTGTATGTTAATTCCTATTACTCTCCCTCACTCATGGGCCGAATTATCACCTTTTATCCTTTGGAGACGAGATCCATCGAATGGACAATTTAAATGGGTAGAGTTGCATTCAACTGTCTCATCTAAAAGTTCGAACTTGTAGAAAGGTGATAAATTAATTCTTGTATGTTAAATCCTATTAAAAGCATTAATGTGATCATACTGGGGGTTCAATCATCGGGTCTTCTTGAAATTACTCGTTTCAATTTTAGTATTCTACATTTTAATTTACTGTACGAATGATTGACACATACTTATATTATAAAAAATATTCAACATTCTTTAATATTGAGATGAAATATATTAAAAATTGAGTAGAGTGAAACACTAAAAGTGAAATTGAGGAATCAAATTGATTCTTTAAACTTTCTTTTTATTTGGAGAATTTTAATTTTAGTTCCAACGGCAACAAACGGACTGGCCCGCCCCGCCAGATGACGGGCTTTTGCGGTTTTGGCCCGCCCCGCCGGCCCGTCTTGACAGGTCTAACTATACGTCCTTGCAGTATAATATTTTAATGTTGTAGTAGAGGCGTAAGTGTGTCAAATCAACTCGCGAGCTACTTGTGCTCGACTCGAAAAAATATCAAAATTGACTTTGAGTTCATAAATATTCGACTCAAAAGGCTCGCAAACCTAATAGGTTTTATACAATATTTACTATTTTGTCATTAATTATATAATTTATATACAAGTAATCGAGTCGAACCAAGCGAAAACTCGAGATTATTTTGTCATTAATTATATTAGAAAAATTATGTAAAATTTTAAGATTAATCTAATTGAGTCAAGTTTAAATTTATCAAGTTTCTTTATGAGTCGAGCTCGAACTTAAAATTTTCAAGTTCAATCGAGTTTAAGTCATGTTTTGAATATAGCAATCTAGTTGAATTTGAGCTCAGCACTACTCAACTCGTTCGACTATTATGTTCATTTAAACTCCTATGTTGTAGACGTAGTAACTTATTTTGATTTTGTTGTATACTTGTTTGAACTAGTTGTGGAATAAAGAAAGCCGCAATTGGTACAGAAGCTTGTAAAGTAAATATAAATAAACAAATTGCCGCAATCGAAATGGTGGAAATTTTAGAGTGACAGCGGTAGCACCCAAATCAAGTTTTTGAACTTTGACGGCAACTTGCTTCCGTACAGATGAAGCCCTCTCCAGGTGACACGTGGTAAAAAGTAGCTTTCATACTGATGCAGTGGTGCTACCTCCCGTCGATCTAGACTACCACCACTTTCCCTGTGTCGACAATCGAAATGGCACCGGCTAATAGGGCTGACAAATCGTAGTATCGTACTATCGTGTCGTATTTCGTGTCGATACGATAGTGATGAAAATACAATAAAGATATATGTAGGAACGAACACAATAATTTTCGTGTCGACACGATAACAACACAATAATTTTTTTATCGACGTGACATGACACGATAAGAAAATAAATCAATTTAAAATTGCATTTAAATATATAAAAATTGATATATTTATATAAATAAAAATAATTATCGTGTTATTATCGGATATGTGTCATTATCGTGTTGTGTCGTGTCATATCAGGTAAATAACAGGTTAACGGGTTGTTAACAAGTTAATGGATTACCTGTTAATTTTATTGTACTTAACGGGTCGACACGAACACAATAAGACAAAACACTAACCCACAATTTTTGTGTCGGATTCGTATCGTGCTATCTTGTCGTCTTGAAAATTGCCACCCTTATTTGCTATCAGTTACTTGAATCCAACGTATCATAACTTCTTTCGTTCATTTATAAATTTTTTATTTTTATCCATTTTTTTAAAATTTTCATACACTTTTTTTTTTTTACAAATAGTTATAAAATTTATATCCTACGCTTCGAATCAATTGAAATAAGACTAAAAAGTTTATTCTAATTAAGTGTACCAAAATTACACGTTAAATGAGTTATACTTACTTTCACTCAATTGCATTATATAGTTTGTGTAATTGAACCACAATTTTAACTTGTACCTAATATTGTTGAGCAAAAATTCAAGTTAACAATAATATTAGCAAAAATTCAAGTTAACAATATATTGGTGATATAACAAATTACTTAAAATAAAATAATATTATAGTATACCCCAATTAAATACAAGAATTCCTCTTATTCTCTCTGTCACTTGATTACTTACACACTTTTAATATGGACATCATTTTATTTTTAAAATTGTTACTCATTTTTTATCTACATTTTAACCAAATCACCTAAAATATCATAGTTATATCACCAATCATTAAATGCCATTTTTTAAAAAAGCGTATTGATCAAACCGTGCAAATCATCCCGAAACGGGATAGTATTATATATTATCATCAATCTTTGAGTATTATAAATAACCCAAATTCACTTGATAACACCTGCCCATTTGCACCTTAAAGAATTGTTATTGAGGTTTGTTTGCCTAAGGTAGTAAATATATAGTAACCTTGTCCAAATCAATATATTAATCTCATGATGTCCTTTCTGATAATGACATATTTTTTAATTGTATTTAACAACACTTGTCTAAATTAAACTATTAAAGTGTTCTCACTACTATTTTTTAAAAAAATAAAAAATATATTGAGGTCGGCATTATATAGTAATGTCATTACATTAAATTCTTTTTGGTCTTCATGATTCTTTGGGAGGATGGGTCCATCAAATGTTGACAAATTTGTTCATATAAAAAATGTCTTAAATCACATTTTTTTCAAAACTTACTTTAGACCTTGTCGGATTTGATCAGCAATGATTTTTTTTTTATAAATGTAATTAAAGATTCGATCACTGTACTTTTAGCTATAGTGGAAATTAATGATTGACATTAATTTAGGTAATAAAATAAAAATATGCTTCATTTGTTTTATTATGTTTTTCGCTGTAAACTACTCATGAGAAGATTAAAAAAATTGGATACACAAATCTAATTTAATTTCAATTAAAATGAGAAATTATATGAATATATACCTATAATTTTGAAAGAAACATGAGAAAAGTAGTTTAAAAAATAAATATTTTAAAATTAAAAAGGACAAATAATACTCCGTATTAAACAGAGGGAGTAATACTGTAATCAAACATTAAAATTTGTATTTAATTTGATAAAAAATACTATGAATTATATTTGATCATCCCAAAATTACATAAAATGATAAACCAATAACTTTATTCTTTTTAATTATCTCTTTCGAATATCACAAAATTACATAAAATGTAGTATCATGTTAACGAATGACGGACAATCTTTGAATAGAGTATCAATCAATTTGGGTTAATATATAATTCCAAACTCACTATCAGAGTTGCTTAATATAAAATGGACCAATTAGGGTATGTTTGTTTTGGGACTGCACCGTCCAGACGTGGGACGTAACGTCCCCCGTCTTGTTCTAGTTCGGAATTTAACATCCGGATTTCACCATCCAACCACATCCACCCCTAAAAATATTTATATATCCTACTAATACATCTTATCAATATATTACTTTCTTGAAAATCACACCTAACATCATTTTCTATTTTTCTCTTACCTCATAATAAATTTCAAACTCGCACTCAATCGAATAAATTTTAAACTCGACTCCACCGAACCTAAAATTTCATGATTGAGCTCAACTCGATAAACTCGAGTTCGGCTCGACTCGACTCGGTACCTATATAATATTCAAAATTAATTAATAATAAAAAAAAAAAATTAAAATAAATTCGAGCTCGACTCGGGCTCGATTATCTGTATATAAATTACTATATATTAATGGAAAAATAGTAAATATTGTTCAAGCTTGATTAGGCTTGCGAGCCTTTCAAGCCGAGTATTTATGAGCTCGAACTCAAACTCGGTAGCTATTCGAGTAGCTCGAAACTCGACTCGATTAACTTCGAGTCAATTTCGATCTTTTTCCGAGTCGAGCATGAGTAGCTCGCGAGTTGGCTCGACTCATTTACACCCCTACTTATGATTGGATGAATAAGGTTATTGAACGGTATAATTCACACTTTTATGACCCAATTACACACTTTTGTATATATATTTTTTTTAGCATGAACTTGCAGACAAAAAATTCTAAATTCACATATACGTAGAAGTCCAAAATTAATTATATGTTTAACGTAAATTTATTTATATTTTTTTATTTGCACTCTCGTATAATTTTAATTCATTTTATAATAATTTAATCATCTAATAATTACTCAAATCATTCAATTATTACTATACTTCTCAAACAATTAATATAATAATATAACATCACTCATTTTTACATAATTGATTTGACATAAAGTTACATCCTATTCTACTCAACATCCCAAAACAAACACACACAATCACTATTTATCAGGATTTCACCATCCAGGATTTCCCCATCCCCATCTCCCACATCCTACATAATCCCAAAACAAACATGCCCTTAGGGTTCCTAATCACCCGATCCCTGCATTAACCCTGTCCTCACTAAGCTAATTTATCAATACTCCCACGGTTTCATAAAATTTGTCGCATTTCATCTTTATTTTTATTTTAAAAAATTTATCACATTTGATCTTTATTTTTATTTTAAAAAATTTATCGTTTTTCCTAAACTGCACTTATGTAATTTCTACAATATAACTTTTAATTAAAAACATGTCAAAAGGGATAGAAAAAAATAATGATGAATAAACGTGTCAAAAAAATATGTTTATTAATTCTATACAAAATGCAACAAATTTTATAAAACGAGGAAGTATTAAATTAAACACAAATCTAAACCCCCTATAGTGTCGACACATAATTAATTAAAGAAAACCGACTAAGATAATGTAATAAAAAGAAATAGAAGCAACTTGTAATTCCATTATTAGTAGTGTGATTAAACCCATCGAATCTCAACTGAATCATATGGGGACACACTAATCATTTCTTAATTTCACCCTACACGTAGGATCTTTGTCCTTATTCCCATAATCACTCATCAAGATACAAATTTCCTTTTAGGGATACAATTCAAGAATCTTTGCAATTTTATATTAATCAATATTTTAATACTACTAATTTTTTGTAATTTTGTTGGACTATTTTAGTACAGGTTTCACTGTTCCATGTTTGAAAGTTGGGAGAGGGTCAAATAAGCTTGATACTTGAAGACTATATAATCTCTTATTTTTATTAAAAAAATTTAGGTTACAACACTCGTTGATCTGCTTATTCATTTTCTGAAGATATGAACTTGATTTGTGAAATCAGCAGTGTCTCAGCGACTTGTTCTGATTTTTTTTTTCCCCACAATTTAATATTTTCTCCGTCCGTCTATAAATTTTCCATTTTACTATTTTGGTCCGTCCGCCTATAAGATCTCCATACCCTTTTTGGTAAGTATTTTTTCTTACACTTCACTTTATATTTTATTTTTTCTCTCTATCTCTCTCCTTCTCCCAATCACATCACTTGTACTAGATCTATTATTTAATCACTTTTCTTAATCTCTGTGTCAAAAAGTAACAAGAAATTTATTGGCGGACGGAGGGAGTAGAAGGATTTGACCTACAATTTAGTAGAATCATTCTAAAACTTAATAACATAGAGTTGATGAAATTGTGTGTGACTTATTCTATTGAACTACTCAAACTTTATCTTTAATACTCCCTCTGTCCACCAAAAGTGTGCTCACTTTTTTTTTATATATGTTTTTAAAAAAAATCATATTTTAATTATAAAGAATATATTTAATATAATGAGTATAAAATATATTTGGTAGATACTCAATTTTGTTAGTAAAGTAGAAAAAATATTTAAAAGTTAATTATTTAAATAGAATAAGCACGCTTTTTGTAGACCAAAAAAAAAAATGAGCACACTTTTGGTGGATGGAGGGTGTATCATATTTTTCCCTGAAAACTTTTGTTATTTTGTGCCGGCCATGACCCAATAAAAGTTTCAATATTCTTGCTATTAATACTAATAATATTTTATACTAGGATTTATGACTTTTAATCATCAACCACAAAATAAAATAATTATCAACTTGACATAAATTACAATATGCATGTAAAATAACTTTAGATTTATAAGTCTTTAATTAATAAAGTTTTATTTTTCAAAACATAATATTGATCGATATATACTTTTAGTCTTTTACCTTTAAAATTAAATCTCGTTATTGATAATGATAATTAACTATACCTTTTAGGCCTGAAATTAACAAACAACAGCAACAATATATAATAAGCAATTTCTACCAATTTTTATTTTTAAAGAAGATAATAAAATTATAGTTTCTTTAACGATACATTTGCAATTATTTACCAGCCCACTTACATTTTTATACTCAATTTATTCTATTTACAGTAAATTGCAACTGATTGGGTCTACGCAATCCTGCAGACTTTAAGTTTTATGGATTCTACCTGAAAATATCTTAATATTTAATTTGTATATTTTATATTCGTAAATATAATGCTAGATATTCGTATATGTGACATTGTTGAGGATTTATTATAATGATTTCACATGTGAGTGTTCTTATCACACATTAAATTAAAATAAGTAAGAAATTGCCTCCCATTATCTTAAATTGTCCATAAATTAATTTATATACAAGTAATTAAACAACATATTATTTGTATCAATATATTAAAAAAAGGCCTTTTTTTAATATATTGACTCTCTTAAATTTCGCAAGTGCAATATAGTAATCCCTCCGTACCCTACTTGATGACCCATTTTGCAATTTTTCGATGTCCCTTATTTCATGACACATTATCTAAAATAACAAAAACATTTTTAAACAATTTCCTTAAAATATCACAATATTATAACAAATGTCACATTTTACTATTCTCACTTTATCTTTCATAATACTAATAAATAAATTATTTATTAAAACTCGTTTTCAATAGTTTTTTGTCATCAAGTAGGGGACGGAAGATTTGAGTATTTTTTTAAGGTGAAAAACTTATTTGGCAGGAAGATTAAATCCAACGTATTAATTGATTAATGCCAAGCCAAAAAAATTGACCTTTTTTCCTAAAATAAAATAGAAATAAAAATAGTAATCGGGAGACAAAAAGGTGAAGATCTATTTAGTCGGAAAATTTCAAACAAAATCCACGACTTTTTTTTTACTGTTCATCTTTTTGTGTCCAAATTAAGAAATATTATAAGGCATTATAAAAGGGTACTGAAGATTTTATTCTAAAATGCCACGATTTTTTTTTTACTTTACCATTCACGTCCGCATTCGTTGACCACACCAAAAACCGCTTCGGCCCACACACCTTTATCTGTATTTTTTGAATACGAGTTTTAATGTATAAATTATTTATTAGTGAAAATATTTTAATTTTAAAAGTAATAAATATACTTTTTAGGATGAATACAATATATAGTTATATTGATATAATATTGAGATATTTTTAAAAAATAATTAAAATGATCTTTTATTATTTTAAATATGAGTCATTAAGTAAGAGACACATTAAAATGACAAAATAGATCATTAAATAGGGAACGGAGAGAATATTATATTACTAGTATTTCGATTTCATCGTTGTGAATTTTAAAATGAAGGTGTATAGAGAAGTCACACCAGCAAGAAAAGTGATACTTGAATGCAATTAATTTAAAATTAGTACATACAAAAGGTATATATATATAGTGATTTTATTATTTCTTTTATGTGTGAGTAAAAAAATCTATTCTAAACTTCTAACTCAACATCCAAATTCAAATTCATATTTATGGTATTAAAAATTAATGTATAAGAATTAATTATCGATCTCTCTACAAGTTTAAATTTTTAGATGAGATGAAATTATTTCATGAGATCAGAGCTAGAAAGGCTCGCGTTCACACATCTTTATAAATTCGATCTTTTAGATGAGACAAAATTATTTAAAAAAGACTTAAATATTCTTCTTCCATCTCCTCAATCCACATTATATTTCTCTTTTGTCGTCGTTCACATTTCAATTTCGTAAAATAATATTATAATAAAACTAGAAATATTATTATTAATAAAAAACATTAAAATAACATTATAGTCTAGGGCAGTGGAGATCAATTATTTAGGTTGAATTAATGGAAGAAATATTAATGCGTGATAAAGTCGTAGTAGTATTATTGTCCAAATATCGTCCCATCAATTCCATTCCACTATTTGTTGTAAAAAATATATATTCTCATTTCAATTATATATATATATATATGTTTATAATGTATACTAACGTACCATCAATATCAAACAACCACCATATATCTGAGCATGTCTTGATTTGATCACTTGTCAAATTTTGATAATTAATAATAGTACTCCCTCCTAAGATTATTTTTGATTATTTGTACGGTTTGACCGACACAATTTTTTTTTAAAAAATGAATTTAGTGGTTGGTGATATAAGATAAAAGAGGAGTATTTTAGGTGATTCGATAAAGTGTAAAGTAAAATATACGTATGTAAAAAATGAGTGACAATTTTAAAAATAAAATAGTTTTTGAAGGGTATTAATTTTGTAGAGTATTTCCATATTAAGAGTGTGCAAGTAATTTTGGAACATCTCAATAAAAAAAGTGTGCAAATAATTATGGGACGAAGGGAGTAATATATAAATATGTGGAAGAGAAAAATATATCTAAATAAAAATGTGCATATATATATTGATGGGCAATTTTTGTCCACCTCTTTCTCTATAGCCCACAATTATTTTCTCATATGTCAAAATTAAATATTAGTATAAAGACTTAATATTTGCCAAAAATAAAAGCAACCATCACCAAAATAAATTTATTCCATCACATTTTGTTTACTTTAACTTGTCGAATTTTAATTTCATAATTTTTCTTTATTCACGTTGGAAATAATATATTAAAATAAATAGGAGATATCTAATCTAACTTAGAATAAAGACAACTAAAGAAACAAATCAATTAAAAAAAATCCATATAAAAAATGTTACTAAAAGTTAATAAAACCTTTATCTTTATTAATTTATGTCATCTCATGCATCTCCATCATGAGAAAAACAAATAACAGGTGGATTATGTGTCCCCAAATATACAGTAAGAAAAAAAAAATACCAGTAAAATTAAATTATTTTATGAAATATAATGGAGAAGCATATTTGTTAGGTATATAACAAGACGTTTCCCTACTTATAAATTTTTAATGTCACTCTGGCATATTCTTAGTTGTAAAATCATTAAATTGTGGTTCATAACTAATATTTTATTTCTTATTTCATTTTATCATGTGTATATATACATTGTATTTTTAATCCTTTTCCCCAATTTTCTTCGAAAAATCTTATAAGTGATCGATCGAGTTCATCACTACTTGATGTTCCATCCTGCTGAATTTATACATATATCGTCTTCAATATTATGAGGCTTTAAGACAATTTTTTGACGTGACACATGTCAATAAATCTTATATCAGAAAAAATCGAATTTTTTTGTTTTAAATTTTCACTTAATTAGGCCCCTCTAATGAGATAAGTGGCTTGTAATTGTGTTACAACTATATGCAAATAATGCAATGATTGTAAGGAATGATGTCGTTTTCTCCCTTTTATCCCTGTCGGATTTGAAAAGACTACACAAATTATTAATAAAACACTGCGGGAGAAAATTTCGTTTAATATGCGGATTTTGATAGTAAAAATAAAAATAAAAATAAAAATTATAACTTGCTTCAATTTAAAAATAATAATTACCTGTGGTAATTCTTTGGTAGCCTGTTCATTTTTTATGTTAATTATACACATGAATAAATGTTTTGACTATATTATATATATAAGAAAACAAATGAATTGATACTGACTTTTTGCCGATTTTCAACGTACGGTTGTGAATTGCGATAGGGCTTACACAAAACGATAAATCAAAAAATAAAATATGTTATATTTGGACCAAAGAAAAGTACAAGACTTATCTCTTGTCTTGGCATCCAGTTGGCATTAACACGAAATTACCATCTTGATGTTAGACCATCTCCAGAGCGGTGGCAATTTTGCCACTAAAATCCTAATTTGCCATCAAATTTGAGCGTAAATTTGAGTTAAATAATAAAATCATTCTCAACCATTCAACTCAAATTTTAACTCAATAAACTTAGAATATTCTTAATTTTATCTTTTTTATATTTCATTTTATTAAATATTTATTTATAATCAAATATTGAATTTTATTACGATTAAATTTAAATTAAATAAATTAAGCAACAAAATAATTCATTCAATACAAAATAACACAAATTTATTTCACACAAAACACCCAATTAAATTACAAAATACATCACAATTACATATTAATACTAAGAAATTAAATATTAGTACAACAAAATGCAATACTTAATTAAATACAAATTAAATGCAATACCAGAATATTGAAATTCGTAGTATTTATATTTAATTTGTATTTCCTTTGTTTAGTTATATTTATGCTCGTTGTGTTAAATTTAGCGTGCTTGTAGTGTTTTCGTTAATTTTCTATTGCATTTTGTAATTTAAATTCGTAGTATGTATGTTTTATTTGTATTGTAATTTTAATTTGTAGTATGTTCGTTTTATTTTCTATTGTAATTTAAATTTGTACTGTAGTATTTATGTTTTATTTCGTATTGTATTTTTGTAATTTAAATTATTAATGTTGTCTTAAAATTAAATTGTATACTTTTAATTTTAAAATTTTAATAATTATTAATCAAAATCAAACTAAAAAAAATATATATATTTACCACGTGAATAGTGTTGTGGCAAATTTGCCACACACTATTCATAAGTGGCAATTAGCCTCACAATTTGCCTCAGCGTTGAAGATCAATTGCCACAAAAACATGTCATTTGCCTCTCCCTTGGAGATGGCCTTACATATAATTACTCCCCATGTTTTATACAAATAAAATGTTTCACATTAAGAGGAAAAAAAAAAAATAAAGGAATGGCTAGAGCGATAAGTTTACAGGTCGAACCAGAGATTGGGTGCCATGAAATTAACCTTGTCTAAAATCGGACAAGATAAAAAGGAACACCCCTTTAAGAACAACCGGATACGAAAACGAAAAAACTATTCAAACTCAGAAAGACTATAACAACAGACTCATGGAGATCAAAAGTACTATCGCTCCGATCCATCGGCCCTTATACTTGAGGATAACGCTCAACGCATTGTTAAACTTTACTGTTGGATCAATTACATATAATTACTCCCCATGTTTTAGGTGATTTGATGTACACCAAATTGAATGTATTTTCGTATGTTTATAGATTTCATTTTATACATAATTAAATATTTATCTTGGACCTGATCGATTAGCCATCACTACAAGAAAACTGTTTTTTAGTAACAAAATTTTTTCACTATTGCTTCTCAAACTAAAAGTCTATAGTGACAGAAAATTGAGAATTAATAACAGGACCGTCACTAAAAATCAATTTTCTTGTATTTGTAGTGTATATTACCTCTGGTGAGAGGTGACAAACTTCAACAAACGATACTGTTACATACATTTTATTATCAATAATATCATATTGATAATAAAATGTACTTAATATCACTTCTGTCTAACTATCATAACTACCACAATTGTAATAAACGACCAAGATTCGATGTCATAGTGCATTGTATTATATATAGAAAGTTTGCTTATCTTTGATGGAGCAGTTGGGTGAACCACTTTCAAATAACTCAGAATTAATAATGATTGAACATGATATTTGATACTTAATTATAGAAGTAGTTATTTAGGGGATGCTTACTTTTAATTTTAAAAATCGGCTTTACTTCAGAATTTAAAAACTAATTTTAAAAAATCGCCTAAAATCACCCCTGTTAAATTGATATAAAGTTAAATCTTCAACATTAATTATGTTAATTTAAAAGAAAACACAAATACAAGTATTATTTATTAAAATTTTAAAAATTGAATTTTAAAATCATGAAAAATTCAAAGTAAACACCACCAAAAGCATGTTTGGCATGTATGTCAGCATCAACTATATGAAAATAACCCTCGACCCAAATCATTAAACCATTTTCAAATAACTCAGAATAAATGATTGAACATCATATTTTGATACTTATTGAAATAGTAATTTAGTGGTGTTTACTTTTAATTTTAAAAACAAGTTGTGAGTTTTAAGGTCATATAGTTTTACTTGAAGAATAAAAATTAGTTTTAAAAAACCACCCCTATTAATCTTGATATAAAGTTAGATCCTTTTATTTAAAAATTCAAAAGAAACACAAGTACTATTTATCAAAACTTTAAAACTACGAAAAATTCAAAGTAAACGTCACCAAAAGCATGTTTGGCATGTCTTTCACATCAACTATATGAAAATAGCCCACGACCCAAATCATTGAAGGACAATTTATGACAAAAAGCCTTGATTTGCTATATTTAAAACGTGCATAATCACAAACTATACACACCCTTTGGTAAAAAATGAAAATGACACTAGGAAAATTTCCATTTTAAAGTAGTTATCAAGTTGGGCAAGAAAAAGCGATGAGAAAGAAGGAAAGATACATAACATAACATTGCAATAAAATTGGAATATCTCCAAAAGGTGTCTATTATTAACAACTTGTTACGTCCTTTAGTTATTTAAATACAATATACACAAATATAGGTAAGGAAACGAAAACGACACAACGAAATTCCTTTTCCATTTTTGCATACTTCCAATCATCATATATTTTGACAATTAAGTCTAAAGTAATTTCCAAGTTGGGCCAATTTAAGTATTTAATGAGAGAGAAGGCAAATTATAAAATTGCATTAAAATTGGAATATCTTCAAAAAAAAAAAAAAATATCCCATTGGTTTGGCCGATTAGGTGGTTTTGGTTAAAAAAATCAAAATTAAACCTTATATACATTGGTTCGATTTAGGTTAGAGATTTTTAAAATTAAAACTGGTAGTTTCATTTCAGTTCTAAATTTTAGAAAATTGTACCTGAGGTTTTGAAATGTTTGTCATTGTCTATCTTCTAATTATTTAAAAAATATATCTTTGAATACAATTAGATTTTAAGTGATTTAAATATATTTTTAATTGTTTAATTAAAATTTTAATCTATCACAAGAAAATTAAATTAAAATGGAACGAGAATAACTCTATTTAATATATAAAAGTAGTAATAAACAAAAGTTTTAAAGAAACGAAAAGGATAGTGTTTGCTCTTATTAGAAAATATTGTCAGTTTGATAGATTCTCCATCATCACCCCACCTACCAACCAAAAATCAAATTAAAAATTTCATAAATAATTAAATATATTCAATTATGAGAAAAAATTGATCTCAGTAAATACCTTTTCACTATCTTTTACTAATTATAAATTTGTAAATATATTATAGGATGTAGTTTGTGATTTATTATTATAGTGTGCAAATTATTAAAGACATCCAAATAAATGAATTTACAAATAATTTTCAAATTGAATAAATTAAACTTCTGGTTCTGAACACCACTATTGGAAGACTCCCACTTCTTTTTGGAACGTACGAACACCTCTACTGGAACATTCCAATATTTTTATTATAATAATTAGAAGAATATCAATTGGTGTACAGGCGTCTCAATTAATTTCATCAATTTTAACTTTATTTTCGGTCAGATTTTAGATAATAATCTTAAATACTACTCCAGTACTCTATATATTGAAATTCCATAAATATATTATTTTGATCTTGTAATAATATATTTTATATTTATAGTAAAATAATATTAAAAAAATATATTTCAATTAAATTTAATTTAGTATGACCAAATTTGACCTTCAATTTTTTAATTTACCTAATTAGCTAGTAGGGGCGAATATGGAGTGCACATATATCACTATTTTTTTAATCTTTTTATATGGAATTGTCAATTTCAGTGAATTATTTGTGCTCTTTAAATTGATAGAAATGTTTGTTGGTTGGGCTGTCAAATTTCAAAGAAAATTGGTATGATATTTCAAGTCGATATTGATTAGATTTAAAGAAGTCAGAATCAAAGATAAGATAATCCTACGTACATTATCATTGAAATATGGAATTTCATCATTTCATAATTTGTCAAGCTTAAATTAACGAATTGTTTATCAAATTCTTAATTCAAAAGAGAGTTTAATTTTTTGTTTAAAAATCAATTTAAGAGTTGAAAATTATAATATGGTATGACATGACTCTCCACGTGTAAATTTAATTCACATAATAACTGAAAACTAGGCTATCATATTTTGACATTTTTTAGTTTATCCCAATGATCATACCGTACCATTATCCTATTCCTAATTCACATCCTCGAGTACATGCATAACAACAATCGAGATATTTTTTATTTAATTATTCAATTAATCTTTCAGAGAAATTAAATCTTCAATTAAACTGCAATTAAAAAATCCGTACCAAAATGATGGTCTTGTATTACTCCCTCCGTCTCAAGCTACCCAACTTCCCTTTTTCGTCCGTCCCAATGAAAGCTACCCATTCCTTTTTTGGTAACTATTTTCTCTCACATTTCATTATACTTTTTTCTCTCTCAATCACATCACCTCTAATACAACTACTTATTATATTGATATTTCTTAACCTCCGTGCCCGGAGCTCATGAAGAGCTTTCCCCCGGAGGGAGTATATTATATTTCCCAAAATATAGTTCAATTTCCCTCTAGAGTGTGAAAATTACTCAAAATAGAGTTTTTCAATTTAATCTTATACATAATAAATGATATTTTAGTCTGTATAAAAAATGAAATGTGACCATTATCTTGAGACGAAAAGGCTAATTTTTCGTCTGATATTATATTTCAATTTCTTGTCAATAAAAACTTTTAGCTCAAAAATTTCTCAAGAAATAGTTGGAAGAGAGAAAATGTAGTGGGGAAACTTAATTCAATGAGGTCCAAAACTGTATATTTATGTACATTGAAGAGGGGTAGGGGTAGGGGTCGGGTGCATATAGATATAGGGATATTACGATGGAATTAACAAAAAAAAAAAAACTTCTACCCTTCAATGAAAAACCAAAAGGGCAACTACACAAATTTAAAAAAAAAAATTACATAAACGAAACAACATGAAAAAAAAAAAAAAAATTAAAACCCCACCCTTAAAATTCTTCAATAATCCCATAGAAAATTATCGAAATTTCCCGAAATGCCCCCATCATCTCCGCCGCCGTTCCACAGCGGCGGAGGGTCCAACCACCCCTCAAACAACGAACTATCGGAATACACAAAGTCATTCCTCACCTCCATCGAGTCAAAACACGTCCCCAAACTCGGTAACTCAACGATCTCACTCAGCTCCTCCGAGTTACACAAGTCAATGGACGACACTAGCGACGACAACAACGAAGACGACGACGAAAAAGCACTCGAAAGCGACGACGAAGAAGTACTCGACGGCGACGAAAGCACGTCCATCGCGGCGGCCTTCGCGGCCGCCGCCTGCACGTCCCGTGGGCTTAGCGACACGGGACGTGGCAAAACCGAAGCCAGCTCAGGAAAATTAAGTATAGCCGACGCGCCTTTGATACTCAACGCCGCCACGTCATGTGCACGCGCCGCCATCTCCGGCGTCGGAAATGTACCTAACCAAATTCTCGATTTCTTCCTTGGCTCCCGGATTTCGGACACCCATTTGCCCCAATTCCGCATTCGGACCCCCCGGTAAACCGGGTGCTTGCTCGAATTCGTTGCTTCACGAGTTCTCTTATTTTTCTTGGAATTTTCCGGTACGGCGGCGGAGCCGCCGGATGAGAGTGAGAAAAATGAAGAAGCATTATTTTCAGTAGACATGATTTTTCTAGAAAGTTACTATAAATAGTAATTTAACGGTTGTGTCTGTTTGCATACGTGGATTTCACATTTCCATACAAGGAAAGAAGTGTACTAATTGCAGGGGGTGAACTGAAGAATTTGTAGTGCAGGGAAATAGAGATGAGAAGAGAGTGTTTTATGAAAGAGTTGGAAAGTTTAGCAGGGAAATGGAAGGAATATATAGTCACATGAAAAGTCATTTTTTATTTTCAATTATTAATATTTAATATTTATTTAATTAATTAATGTGGGGCCCAGGGGAGAAATGGGTCGTTCTGCTAGACCCTGTTGTAAAGTGGGGTCCTCTTCCATAATACACCACGCAACCCCTCATTAAATTTCAACCCTTTTGATATTTTATGTTTTTTACCTAGCTATGTTAATTAACACTGTTCATTTATCCTTGTTTTATCATCTTTATTGGCTAGGATAATGACACCTTGGTGATGATCATATCATTGACTCCTTTCCTTTTGACGAAGTTGGATAGCTCAAGTGGTTAGAGCACCACTACCTAGACTTTAGATCTTGAGTTCGAGTTATGGGGAGGGGAAAAGGGATGGGTATTTAATGTAATTCAAATTGACCCATTTCCTTTATACACCATATCCTTTTTTAAGCTTTCTTCCGTTTTAAAATAACTTTTACATATAGGTGAACACGTAAATTAAGAAACTGCAATAATGAGTAGAAGTTTGATGAATAATTATGTAAATTTTTATGTATGAAGTAAAGAAAATAGTTGATTTTTGTGTATGCATGTGTGAGTCAAAAGTAATGACATTTTGTGTAAAATTAAGGTTATTGTGAGAATGGAATTTATAAATGATTTTTCATTTTAAAATTGTGAAAGTTATTGTAGAACGTTGTGAAAAAGAAAAATGTGAAAGTTATTGTGGAACGGTAGTAATATTTTATATCCATAAAGTTTTTGGTGGAACGTGTAAGAAGGTGGAGATAGAAAGTATAAGAAAAATAAAAAGGTGGGAGGAATGTAATTTTGCAATTGTTAATAAATGTGGGCTCGTAACATGTTAAAAATGTAAACATAAAATTTTAAAAGAAACATTTAAAATGACAAAATGTAAAATTCAAATAGATACCGAGTAAGAATGGCATTGGGCTACACGCATGAATCAATCTAATTTCTCTGTGTTCTTCTCTTTTTATGTAATTTTCGTTAAACTTCTTAATCTTCTAATCTTTACGTATGATCGTTCAAATCATGTCTTCGATCTTTAATGTGTCCCCCTAAAAGAATTCAAGTCCATCGACTAGTACATGTGCATCATCTATAGGCCTATAATGATAAATATATTTGTAAAATTAAGATACTCCTCTATCTGTCTATAAAATTTTCATTACTTTTGGACATATGACATTAAGAAAAGTCATTAAATAATAGATACAGTACAATTTGATGTGATTGAAAGAGGAAAAAAGTAAGATATAAAGTGAAATGTAAAAATAATAAATTAAAAAATATTTATCAAAACCTATAGAAAATTTATAGACCAACAAATCAAAGTGAAAGTTTTAATTAATTAGACACTAGTGATTTTATATATGTTTGTTTTTTTGTTTAGAGTTGAGAAATGTGCTTTTTTTTTTATTATTACAAGTTAAATATCCATCCCTTTTTCCCCATCCCCATGACTCGAACCCAGAACCTAAGATCTAGGTAGTGGTGCTCTAACCACTTGAGCTATCCCACTTTGTCAGTTGAGAAATGTGCTGCTGTCAAGTTAGTCTGCATATCTTTTATGTTGAAAATAATGAAGATTCTCAAGTTTTTGTTGGTGTGTGTTACATTTTTTAATGTAGGCTTATCTGATGATGTAGCAAAATAAGTGTTAAAGTGTCACCAAAGGATTCCTTTATATTGCAAATTAGCCCCCTATAATCTCTTATTTACAAGCTTATAGTGCCGTCAAAACTCTTGAAGTCACTTTAGACCCACAATTTTAAAAAATAAAATAAATTATTAGTTTATATAAATAAATTGTTGGTTAATCGGTATTAAACTTTTCAGTATCATTCCACAGATAAGAATATTTTACCTTGAATATTTCATCAAGAGATATATAATTATTTTGAATATGAATTAATCCTAGCTTATAATTACCCAAAGTAAAAGATCATGGGTTTTTAAATTCATCAATTATATAATTATACAACTTAAAAGAAGGTAAATTAAAGGATTATGATAGGTTTCTTTATTTAAAAAATTCAGGATAATATTTGTCATTAGGCCAAAAATATTTGGAGGTAGCATAATTTTTGTACACATTGAAATACTTTTTGAAGTAGATAAGCTTTTTTTTTTCTTATGAGTGCATAAGGTTAATTAAAGTTATGTTTTTAAATTCGCCTAAATTGTATATGAAATTATTTTAATATGGAGACAATTTATTAATGGATTATATATATGTGTGTGTGTCAGTATGTGTGTATATATATGCCAGATTGTGTAAATTATAGAAGTAAATCTTTAGGGTAAAGTTTATACTCATGAGATCTATACATGTGAAATATGGTAATAATGTATGTTATTGAAACATTGATTTTTTTTATTTTCACTTTTGTTTTTTTAGTTTGTTTTTTTTGGTTGTACAATTTTTATGTTCATTTTTTATAAAATAGTACTATTCACATTACTTAATCTTCCTTATTCAATTATCACTTATTTATTTAAATTATCATTTATTTTATTTATACTCCTCAATTTATCTACTTTATATATAAACTAATTAATATTCATTAAAACTCGTATTCGAAAAAATGAACAATTTGGAACACTTTATTAGAATATTAAGATGATATCAATAATAATAGTAAGTCTAGGGAAATTTTCAATTAATTAAGCTAGGGCTTTTTTATAATGCAAAAAATGTTAGATATTTTGTGGACTACTTTTGAGTTGGTCCCAGTGAGAAGCAAATATGACAAGTTGAAGATTTCAGCAAAGGGTCCATTTATGAGGGCCAAAAACATTTAATTCTTAATAAAATATTACTAATATTTGGACATGAGTGCTTATATTTGCATTTTTCACTTTTTTAAGACAAGATGTTTTGTCTTCCTATTATAAATGGTGAAAAAAAAAAAAGGATTTTATTTCACTATATAACACTGTATATACCAATCATTGTGGAAGTTATAAGCTTAATTTTCAGATGGGAAGTAACCTTGTAAGAGTAGAATTTAATAAGCTAGGGTGCTCACAAATTAGTTAAGTGAGTCACTCTCTTTTATCGTGTAACTAGATAGGAGGGTGAAACGTGACACCAATTTTAATTAATTAAAATTAGTTTTAACTGAAATTTAATATTACGTACTTTAACTGAAATGTGTAAGCTAGTGTACGTAATAGATAAATAAATAAAAAACATATCAGAGTTAAAAAGGGTCAGTCAAGAGTTTTGTACGTAGTTGCTCGTCTGGTGCCACCTCGGAGGTCATCCACGACCAAACATCAACTCACCTTACACATGTTTGTCTATATGAATAGTTGGTCAGCTCGTCTAACACATTGTACATATGAGTCATCAAGTCTTAATGAACAAAGGTGACTCATATAAGATACTATGACCTAACGTCACATAAATTACTCCACGCCCATGGTATTTAATATCATTTGTTCAAACACCTAAAACCACATTTCCCACAAATCAAAGAGCAAGAAATTTATTGTATATACACTAAATTTGCACTTAAATTAAAATGAGTGATTAATCATATGAACAAATCAAACTATTGATAAAATAAAAATAAAGTTTCTTTTTTCCTCCCATTTAAATTGGGGGTGTGGGGGTCCTTTAACCATTTGTTGTTATTAGTGATTTGGCCAAGGTTGGTAGAAGTTGCATTCATTTTCTTCACCTTTTAGCCAATCACCCACAGCACCATGGACCAACCCTTTCTCCAATTATTTATGATCATGGACGATTTTATTTTTAAATAAATTAAAAAATATATATATAAGTCGAATTTCATTGAGTAAAAATGATTTTTTTTTTTAAGTATTGAACATCCACAAATTATTGTAATTATGTTGTCTATAATGTTGGTGTGCGTACCCTCATAGCGTTAAGGGTCCCATTCTAATATTAATTGGTGACATATGGAATTGAATTTCAAGAAAATATTGAGAGATTATTATTTGACTGCAATTGTAATGAATTTCACCTTTTAGCTATCAATTGAGCTGAATATTTTCCTTTGGGTTTTAAATGATTTTTTGACAATCAATTATTGAAATTTAATAAATTGTAATATTTGTGTTACTTTTGATTTTTTTTTTGAGTATAAGAAGATTTAACTTTATGTTAATTTAAGTGTAAGAATTAATGATATTGTATTATTATATTATTATTAAGTATGATTGAAATGATTGAATTATGATTTAAATACAAAGTGTAATTAGGGAGATCATAGCTAATTGTATTGAAAGTTGTGATTTGTAGAAGTAATTATTTTTAAATTTCCAAGTAAAACTGATCTTAAAATTCAAAACCACAATATGAAAATCCAAAGTAAACATATTGTTATGTCAAACTCCTAAAAAGTCCCTAATGTGATGATGGTAATTAATAAGGCAAAATAAAACAAGAAGAGAATTAAATTAAAGTTGAGGGACTTAATAGTATATATATGGTCTTTCATTTAATTATATATTTGTTGGAGAATTAATGAAACTTTCCCTACATGATGAAAATCACTTTCAACTAGCAAAATTTGGGGGCCCTTTGAAATCCAAATCATCCCAAATCTTTGTAAATCAAGTCATTATCATTGTATATTTGATTATGATAGGGTTCTAAATCTATCATTATTAACACAAAACAAAATATAGTTGTTCTATTTTAAGTTGTGACATACTGTATTGAAAAAATGTATTTACATTGCCAAAGAATGGAGCTGAATATTATTTAATTTATATTCATAAATAGACTCATACTAATAATTTGAATAATATTTTCAAATTAACCTAGTTACATGGTACTCCTAATATGTAGTTAATAAAATAATTCCATTTTCTTTATCTCACGGGATGACGTAATGATGATTCGATTAACGTACGATAGTGAAAGGATCAGAATTACGAAAGTTTAGTAATTAGTACTCCGTAATTCTTTTGTATTATTGTCTAATGAAATAGTGTGTATATAAATCAGTCTAGCTAGCTATCTTTATAAATATAATCATCCTAATTTGATAATATATCTAATAATTTCTATTTCATCTTATATTTTAAAATAATCATCACGCCCACATGTATTTTACGAATATCACTAATTAACTAAAAATAATAGTATTAAATTCAACAAAATACTTAGTTAAAAATTAAAATTAATAAATGATAACCAAAACTATATTTGATCATGATTGAAAAAAATGAATACTATATTTTTTTATTTTTTTTTCTATTTGGATGTGTAATTTTTTTCTTAATCTTTTTTACGACTCTTAATTATGATATCATTACATGTACAATTTCATCGTTAAAACGACATTTATTCCCCAATCTTCAAGCCAACTTTGGCAACACTAATTCAACTCACTTAATTATTTTATATTGTAACTATCATGGATAAATAACCTTATTATAAATCGAATTAGATGTGATGTACTTATCACATCTCATTTGTGTGGTGTATTTGTCTTTCTAATTTGGTACACTTTCTCTTTCTTCCTGGCCTTTTCCCCTTAACCCTAAATTGGGGTTTCCAAATATGGTATAAGGACTGTTTTGTATTTTTCTTTTGGTTGGTTTTCTATGTTTAGTATCCACTAGAGCTGTTACACGAACCGAACCGCTCGTGAGCTCGACTCGTTCGTTAAATGAGCCGAGTTCGAGCTCGTTAGATACTCGATTTACTAACGAGCCGGCTCGAGCTCGACTTGTTAGGCTCGATATCTAATTTTTTTCTCTTTTAATTTCATTAGGCTCGGCTTGACTCGATAGGCTCGTTAGACCTTTAACGAGTCGAGCCGAGCTCATTTTTTAGCTCGCCAATGTTATCAAGCCGAGCTCGAACTTCAAATACTTGACTCGGCTCGAATAACAGCCCTAGTATCCACGGTGCATACTAATTCATTTTTAAATTCAGATCGTTCACATTTTTATAGTACAAAATTCTCGTTTATTTGAACTAGGGTGCACTTTTCAGTTTTACCGACTTACACTTTTTGATAAATGGTGTTGCACTTTTCAATTATTACTAAAAATATTATTATACAGTTTAATAATTGAAAAGTGCAACACCATTTATCAAAAAATGTAAGTCAGTAAAACTGAAAAGTGCAACAAGGACTAGGGTTCATAACATGCACTAGAGTTCATAGCAGACCAACCCTTGAACTAGTAAGACAACGACCTCATAGTAACAATCCCAAATGCACGAAGAATTATGGAGAAAAAGAAGGAACTAGATCAAACAAAACCAGTAGATATGACTTTTGCAATAGCTATAATTATTTACATATAATTTATGTATTTTTTTATATACATATGCTTAGACAATTGGTGATATCTTGCATATGCAAGATTTTCGTCATTTAATTTATTTTAATATATATAATGATCAATATTTTAGCCAAAATTATTTTACACACTTTTAATTTTTCTTCACAGATTTATTTTGAATCACTTCTGCAGAACGTACGTAACCATTAATTCATTGCAAAAACCCCCAATTCTTGAAAGAATCATTGGTCTGAGAAAGCAATCCAAAATAATATACACTCATTCACTCCCTTTAAAAATTGTCAATTTATTAATGTATAAAGAGATATAAAAGAAAAAAATGTAGAAAAAGATATAAGAATTGAAAAAAAAACTTTTGAAATGATGAAATAGCAAAATTGATAACTTTCGAAATTACGAATAAAGTATAAAGTATTAGTATGGAGTAAGTACTCTCTCCGTCCCATTATTTATTGAACATTTGTCAAAAACATTCGTCTCATTATAAAAATAACTTTATCACATTTAATATTTTTTCCGTCCGCTTATAAGCATCCCGTTACTTTTTGCCACATAGATTAAAAAAAATTGATTAAATAGTAGATATAGTACAAGTGATATGATTGAGAGAATGAAAGAGATAGAGAGAAAAAATAAGATAGAAAGTGAAGTGTAAAAAAAAGTACTTACCAAAAAGGGTATGAGAAACATATAGACGGACATACCAAAATAATTAATAAAATAAAAAATTTATAGACGAATAGAGGGAATACTAATAAACAATTCTTACATTAAAACTCATATAAATAATAGTCAGTAGGAGTACTCCCTCCGTCCCATGATTTTATGCACACTTTCCTTTACGGGCGTCCCAACATTTTTTGCACACTCCGAAAAAGGAAACAATAATACCAATAATACCCCTCCTTTATTTTACCTTTAATCAAATCTCTTTCACTTTAATTAATGAATTACCAATAATACCCCTCCTTTATTTATCTTACACATCACTTTATTCCATTTTCTTAATTTCCGTGCCGATCAAAGCGTGCATAAAATCATGGGACGGAGGAAGTAGATAATATGAAAACAAAATAGCTAAAAGTGTCAAATTCAAGAGAAGTACAATTATTTTTGGGGTTTGTAAATCATGATGATGATGAAGTAGTCCCTTTCAAAAATTAGGAAAGGTTGATAATGATTTTAATTTGACATGATAAATCCCCTGACACTATATCTGACTATATTAATTACACTAAGAAATTGTGTCATCAAAACCCTTAGTTTGACCTCTTTCAATTCTCTTTTATTTTCTACAATCTTCTTTGACTGTTCATGCAATATATATATATATATAATAACAGAATAGTCAAGTTTCCGTCTAAATGTTAAAGTATTAAAATATTATTTTTGTGGACTCCATCATTAAAATCTCATCTTTTAAAATTCTTTTTCTCTCTCTTTCTTTATTTTCATTTTCTCTCTCTTTTCTCTATAATTTTCGATTCTTTTTTTCTCAATAATATATTTTATCATCGTTCTTTTAATAAATTATCTCCAAAATTGCAGATTTCAAAATAAATACTCTCAATATTGTTCTTATCTACCTCTCTTCCTCTCTGTGAAACCCCTTTCCCCAATATTCATGTCTAAAATTGGGTATTGATCTTAACCGTGTGAATTATTTTTTTAAAATTAAATGATTTATCAGTGTGTATATTACATAGCAATAGCACCGTTCAAATATCTTTTTTTTTTTTTCATTTCAAAATCAAATCTAATATTCTGTAATTAATGATATATAATAGGATTTTTCATGTAACCATTTACGGGCCAAGTCAACCATTAAATTTAAAATGTGTATTTTTTTTTTAATAACTCAGAAGTATTTATAATAAAAAAAAATTGATTTGCTTAATAATACTGGATTTTATAAATTATTTAATTTTTTTATTCATATTGTATATAAAAAAGTAAATATATATATTATTGAAAATAGACGAGTTACCTCCATATTAAAAAATGCATGCTGATAAATGAATGTTTACTATTTCTATTGAAATAAAAAGATTAAAACTTTTAATACTTGAAATAATATAATTCTAAAAAACATATATAGATAGTGGGAAACTTATATGCTCTATAGGTATACTCTACATGTTAGTGTTATTATATATATATATATATATATAATTAAAGATTAACATATATATTTACCATTTTATTTTAATTTTATTTTTGTTGGAAAGAACGTTTTTAATTCAATTCTAATAGCCATTTAATTAAAATAAAATTAATCTATTAATTATGAATTCTTCTCTCTTAATTTTTATTTGCTTTTAATTTCTCTATAATTTCTTCTTTGTTTTTAATATTTTTTCATTGTAAATCTATTTTTGATTCACTATATATTAAATTAATCATTTTTTACCATCTTTTTGTATGACATCCATATTGCATATATACAATAAAAAGTATATCTAAAATATTAATTTTTTTATTCAATAAGTATTTTTATTGTAAAATGTAATACTCCCTCGGCTTCGTCCATTAAATGTAATCCCATTGGAGTGGGTCACATGTTTTAAGAAAATTGTAGATAAAGTAATTGTAGGGTATTGTGAGGTCCATTGTTAATAAAGTGATTGTTTGTAAATAAAGTTGATGATAATTTGAGTAATTAAGTGATGGTTGAAGGACGATAGTTTTCATAAAGGGTATTAGACTACATTTTGTGGACAAAAAATATAAGTCAAATGAGACTATTTTTCATGGAGGGAGGGAGTACTAATAATGATTCAATCGGACTCTGTTGTGCCATATTAAAATTATAAATTTATCACAAATTCGATTATTCTTCCTTAAATATGAATGCAGACACTCCGAAAATATATATATATAAATTGGGCTTATAATTTTGGGAATTCATTTTTTTTATATCTTTTCATTGTACTTATTCTAAACATAGTTTTTAATTTTGTTACATTGAAATTAAAGATGTCGTTTATCCAAACATTTAAAGAATCAACACTTAGAAACAAAAAAATTCAGGTAAGAGTTAGTACAAAGTATGATTAAAACTTATATAAATAACTTTCAATAAAATAGAAGTTTGAGGGGGAATAAAATTTAACAAAAGTTTGAGAAGATGATTTATTTTAAAAATCCAAAAGAATACTTATGATAATGTTAAAAATATAATACTAATTTATTGTATAAAATGTTATAAAATAAATCTTTAATTAATGTAGACACATAATAATAATTTTATAATTAGTAACATAACATTTATATAGTAGTAAAATTCATAAACCGTGCATCGCACGGGAGAAATACTAGTAATCTTTTACTAATAAATTAGCTAGGGTTGATGCTGCAATAAACAAAATGGTTCAAATATGACAAATTCAACATTATATACAAGACAAGTTCAATAAAATGGTACGTGGAGTAATATTCTTAATGAGCTAGGGCCATAAATTTTCGCCTTAGCATTTGTCATGCTTACTTTTTTTTTATATACGGAGTATATTTTTAGAATAAAATTGAACACACTTTTGATGAACATGAAAATATTAATTTGGTCAGATCCCCAAAAGCTTCTTAAGCTTTCAAGTATGATATATTGACTTCATCCAGTTCGATCAGTCGGTTTCAATTCAGAATCGCGGTCACGGTTTGGAAAAAATAAGAATCGAAATCGAACTGGTTTTGATTACGGTTTTTGAATTGATGATTTGGTTCGATCTATCCGGCTGATTTTCAAGTTTTTTCATTTTTTTAAAATCCAACAATCAAAATCAACGGTTGAACCGTCGATTCGGTCGATGCGATTGTACCGAACGAATCAATTTTCATCGTCCATCTCCAACACTCAACATATCAAAATAGTAAAATTCAAATTTATATATAAAGGTTTTGATTCGATTTCTTAACTGGGGATGAAACCGTCGAACAAGGTATTAAAGACTTAAGAGTATGTTTTTTTTTGTGTATTTGAAATGTAATATTATATGATACATGTCTTTTTCAAACTCAATTTCAAGTAACATTAAACAACTATTTAAAAAAAAGTGAATCATAATACTTTTTGTTTTTACTCTTGACTCAATTTATTTCCATGGGTTCACATGTTATGTAGACAGATTGGAGAAGAGTGTAGACAATCTGATCATATCTAACTATTAGTGCAAATGTTTCTACCCAATATATGTAAAAAATAAATAAAAACTATTCTCAAGAGACGACAAAATATACTATTGGTCTATAATTCAACAAGTCACCAATTCCTACATTATTTACTAGTGGGATTTTTTCCTTTTTCAAAATAAAATAATAATAATAAAAAATGTCTCTCTTTAACCACACAAGGGAAGGGGAAAGCTTTGGTTTGTCCTAGTCCATGGCCCCTACACATTTATTGCACACCTTCCACTTTGGAAACCTTTTTCTTCTTTCATTGAATCATCTGCCAAAATTTACTCTCCATTTGCACAACAATCCAAAACTAGAACTAACTCCCTCTCAACTCATCAATCTTCCCTCTACTTTCAAAAAATAGATGATCATAGTACGTTTAAAATGTCAAAATCGAATTACGATAAGTGAGAAATTAATATAAGAAATTGAGACGTTAAATGATATACTTTACGTATTGAAGTGTTGTTGAGATTTGTGAAAACTAAGTTCATATTCCTACATTGGTTAATTAGTGGAGTGATACTAACTATCCAAAATCTAGATATTAAAAAAATAGCAAAATTGTAATATTTTTATTCAAAATGTTTAAAATATCTCAAATAAAAAAAATAGATGTCGAAATACGGTCTAGATATGGGGTAGCCTGGGGAAATGGTTTCGGCCTCTTCCCAACAGGAAGGGAGGGGAGGGTGTCTCTATGGTGGAGGGATATTCTAAAGGTGATAGGTGAGAGTAATGGGGGTTGGTTCCATGAAAATTTGACTAAGGTCCTAGGGGATGGGAAAAGATCTTTCTTTTGGGAGGAAAACTGGACGGGGGAAGGTATTCTTAAGGATAGATTTAAGAGATTATACTTAATTAGTATAGACAAGGGAAAAATTGTAGGGAAAATGGGATTCTGGGAAGGGAATACTTGGAGGTGGACTTGGAGATAGAGAAAGACACTCTTTGATAGGGAACAAATATCTCTTAACGATCTCTTATCTGTGATGGACATGTTCAAACTGAAAGCAGGAATTGAAGACTAATGGAAATGGAAAGCATCGAAGACAGGGGAGTTCTCCACAAAAGAGACGTACTCAACTTTATTCAACCAAAACCAAGACACTCAACTAGAAGACAAGTTGTTGCAAGGGTTCAAGATAATATGGAAGAATTTTGCACCATTAAGAGTCAAGGCTCATGCATGGAGGCTGTTATGGGGAAGACTACCGACTCGGTCCAACCTCAGAAGAAGAAACATCCTCAACCAGAATGACGATTTAAGGTGCGTACTCTGTGGCGACAGTGAGGAAACCGAAAGACACATCTCTCTGAAATGTCCCCAAGCATACCAAGTATGGATGAAGTGTCTGTCGTGGCTCAAGTCCCCGTCAGCTCTCCCGTCAAACATCCTGGACAACTTCCTAGGCTTTGGGGGCATGTTAAAGTATAGAAATGGGAAAAAGATAGCTACTTGTATATAGCTTTGTGTGGTTTGGCTGATATGGAAATGGAGAAACGCATTACTATTCAAGAATGAAACTTTCTCGATCACAAAAGTCAAGGAGGAGCTGAGAGCAAGAGTATGGAGTTGGTTCATGATCAAATACCCAACCGAAACAACCTACCCTTTAGATCATGGGTGCTAGATCCAATTAAGTGCATGACTTGAAAATTGTGTAGTGTAAGAGTTTTTTTACTTCTTTCTTATGTTATATCCTGTACACTGATTTTATCGGGTATCTCTTGTACCCAATAATAATATAATCTTTTACCGATCAAAAAAGAGAAATTCATTGAGAGTTAAATATTCATTACAAAACATTCTGGATATTCAGAATCTGGACAATCATTTTTATTGTAATTTGTGAGATTGGGAGTACTCCTTATTAATTGGAGTTTGTTAAACTAGATGAGACGTGTTTATTTTTCAAAAAAAAGTTTTCACGACGATATATGATGCTAGTACATAACGTACTTGGACATTTTTTTTGTCTTTAATTAATGATCTTATTTTTTGTTTTTATTCTCAAGTACTCTAGTTTCTTCTAACAAGTAACATCAATGATCGTGCAATTAAAATTTGGAAAGAAAGAAGACAAAAAGAATCACACTAACTAATGCAGCTGGATAGCACAATTAAAAGACGGAGAATAAATGCAATATATTAATAGAGAAAAAAAAAAAACTTGAAAGTCATAACTTAACGAACCAGAAGTTGGGGTGCTATTAAAATCTTGTTTAAGAAAATCAATTTTAAGGACAAAATCCGGGACAAGGAAAAAAGTTGTGAATCAACGTATTTGACTTTTACCAAAAAAAATTTCTGGTATTTATATAATCAACGAATTAGTGTGTTCTTCGTATTTACCTTCTTTATTTATACGCTCTCGTTGTTGCATCAGTTGGTAATCAGAGTCTACGTACGATTCTCGATGATGATTTCGAGATTTCAACTGATTTACGATACTATTCTTGATGAACAATCAACGTATGAAAATGATAATATGCAGATCTGTCAACCAATCAATACCTTGGTATGTAGTCTTATATTCCATGGTGAATCTGGCGCCATTAAAACCTTGTTTGAGAAAACCCTTCGGGGACAAAGTCCGGAACAAGGAAAAAAGTTACCCCTAGACTAAACCGACCAAATCACAATCGTTGATTAAATAAATATCGAATTTTTCAAAGACAAAATTATTTCCCATTTTTATTTTAATTAATTCAACCATCAACGGCACAGTAAAAACATACTTCATCTGTCCCACAATTGTTTGCATTCTTTCCTTATTCGTCCGTTACACAGTTGTTTGCACTACCCAAAAAATGATACTTTTTCATAAACCCCATCCTTACAATATTCACATATTTACACAAAATGCCATTACTTTTACCCTCAATCCCATCATTCACTTTACTTTATTTATAAAAGTTTACAAAATTACCCCTCAACACTCCACTCATTACACATTTTTCTTAGATTACGTACCCATAAAATGGTGCAAACAATCCTGGAACGGAGGGAGTATTTTCCTATAATCCAATTTTTACATAATACATACATATATGTATATATATATTTGTTGGTATACGAACCTTGTAGATTTTTTTTTTCTGATCCATCACATGTACATCACGTGGTCTTTATGAATGCTAAATTTAACTACAACATTAACATCTGTTTCTGATCATGTCATGGTCTCAAACATGAACACCACTACTACTTTAATTTCTGAATCATAAATTTTCAAGATTTTGGACCATATTTTCTTTACTTTTTTGTTTAATGTAACAGAAGTCATGTTACAACCCTGCCTTTGCTGCAGATCCTATCCAGGGACTAGTCGAGTCGCGAATCCCGACGCAAATCAGAGGATCAAGAAACGTAATCTTGTTCAAGATTGATCCGACACAATGTATAAGAGTACGTACAGAATACGAGAAACTAATAGCAAATACGTACGAGGAAAATCCCTCAAGACGACGAGGGTAAAAACCACGGGACTAAATATGATCAAAGTAATTTTTGTTTCACTAGTGAAGTGGCCTTATTCCATTTTAATTCATGTGATGTAACATTAATCCATGATAAAGTACAAAGTTTTTTTTTTCCCACTATAAAGTACAATTTAGATGACTAAGAAATCAAGATTCAGCTGTATCTTTATTGTTTGATGACAAGTACAAGAATAACATCCGAGTCAGATTCATCTATTTGAATGCTTATTCGACTACAAACAGCGATTCCAGCTCGATTTTGTTAAGCTTTTCTTCGTTTGTGACTTAGCACAAAATCATCATCGTCGTCATCATCGTCATCTATCCGTTTCTTTGCTTTTACATCACCATTCTTGGGATTGGCGACCGACGAGGCTGGGAGGGGAGTGTGTGTCCCAAGCGGCGTATTTTGTTTTTCACGCTATATGATTTGAGAGAATAAGGGGAGAATTATGGTTATGTAGGAGAAGGGTATTTTCGATCTTTCATGAGGTGTGTCCTAATCGTACGGGGTGTGCGCTAAATTCTCGTGTGTGCGTATAATCGACTATTAATTACTGATTATTGTTCATGGTATTACTAAATATAATTATTTTTGGTATTACTTAATAAAATTAGATGTGTGAGATTATTTGTTATTGTATAAATGTTACTCATTAATGTTCATGGTATTAATGATTATTGTTCGTGGCATTACTAATAATTATTTTTAGTATTAATGAATATAATTAAATGTGTTAAATTATTTGTTATTGTATAAGATATTACTAATTACTGTTAATAATGTTAATAATATTACTAGTACTATTTATGGTATTACTAATTAGTACTCCCTCCGTCCCATATAAACTTGCACACTTGAGATGACACAAAGTTTAAGAAATGTGTAAGAAAAGGTGTAATGAGTGATGTTTTGAGGGTTAGTTTTGTAATGTTTTATGAATAAAGTAAAGTAAAAATTGGATTGAGTTTAGAAAAGTAATGACATATAGGTAATAAGAGTATATTTTGAGAGTGGAGGTTATGAAGATATTTCTTTTTATGGGGTGTGCAAATTGGTATGGAACATCCATTTATAGAAAGTGTGCAAATTCCTGAGGGACAGGACAGAGGGAGTATTACTTATTGTATTATGAGATTATTCCCTAATAAGTCCACTATTAGAACCCACTAAACTAATAGAAACACCAAGTTGTATAATTTTCTAATAGAGTCAAATTAAAGCAAAAAATACCATTATACCCTTAATCTAATTATTTAATCTATTTATGCCAATAAAAAACTAACTGCATATTTTAAATTCAAAAAAAGTTGCAGAGTCAAAATCCTAAAATTTAGGTTATGTTTTCCGTAATTTACTGACTTTCCAAATTCGATTTTCGAAAATTATTCCCTCAGATTCTTGTTATGCACCGAAGAAAAATTCTCAAATTCGTTTTTCAAATTCAATTTCTCAGATTTCAATTTCAATCCTAGAATTAATGCTTTGTTATTCATTATTCCTATATTTACAAAAAAAAATCTTATATTTCCATAATTGTTAAGATTCCAGTTTTAATGCATTTTATATTATAGTGATCAGACTTATAAATTTTATTTATTTTATATCAGTGTACAATATTGCACATATTTATTTATGATATTTGAACTGCACAATGCATATCTATTTATGATATGTGAACTGCACAATGCATGTCTATATATGCATTGGGAACTGCACAATGCATGTCTATATATGCATTGGGAACTGCACAATGCATATCTGTTTACAATACACAATGCATATTTATTCATGCTTTTTAATGAATATGCATTCCTTATTTCATATGTGCATGAACTTTTCGATGCTCATGCAAGTTGTATTTTGATTTTCGAAATTAAAAATTAAGTCAGTTATTTAATTTCCATAATCTCCCCAAATCAAGGAATTCGTGAATATTAGGGTTTGGAATCGAAAAGTCTCAACTTTCCAAATTTCGTATTTTCAAATTTTGATTTCCAAAATTTTCCTGTAGATTCGATCAACACTGAAGGAAAAATTTCATATCAAAAATAACGGAACAGTCCCGCCAAATTTTGTTAATTTTTCATACTTCATATTAAATATCATTGATAGTTTAAAATATGAAGTTAATTTTTGCTATCAACAAAACTATTTAATAAAACATGTAATTTCTGGGGTTTACATCTTTCGTAAGTTAATCTTATGCCATGTTTAATTCAAACTCTTTAAAATATCAAATCTAAGAAACAACAATCAGTCTGACACAAAACATGCAGTTTAAAAAATATACAGTCCCCCTTTTTTTTGTATCGTCTACATCATATAGTTTAAATGGGCGGTCGATTTTCAATACCTCAGACGCATTATTGACGAAAATAACATTACAATGAAACATGCAGATGATCGCACTACCTGATGCGGTGAATCGTCCTCGTCGTCGCCGGAAAATGCAGATTAACTCTTTACAATTTCTGGAATTAAATGCAGACTCCCAAAATTCAAAGTTGAACCAAATGAACAAAATTAATGGGAATAACTACTTTTTAGTAAATTTTTTAAATTTTGGAATATCCTTAAATCTCACTGTTTTCCAGATTCTATGTTAATAGATGATTAGAAGATTTATTTGACTTATTTAGTTGAAATAATTATTTCGCATTTATTCAAAGCAATCAAAGGGTATAAGTCTCTTAGAAATATAATTTTGAATCAATTAGACAAAAAATAATGGACTAGGTTCTATTAGGGAAAATTAGGAGTGAAATGACTCTATTAGAAATTTACCCTTGTATTATCGACTATAATAAAATAATGCCTATAATATTTATTAAAACCCGTGCTCGGAGAAGTAGGCATAATAAAATTGGATGGAGGGAGTAATATTTTCGTACGTGCATGAGGTATCACTATGCCAAATAAGCTGATAGACAGCAGTTAAAAACCGCTGTAAATCGATATCAGCAACCACTGTGGTACAAAGCGCTGTAAAAAGGGGGCGCTGATAGACAGCGGTTATTAACCGCTGTCATATCTATATACAACAGCAGTTATTAACCGCTGTTATTTATTCAAAACCGATGTTGTATGTGCTTAGTTTTAACCTCTTACAATGTCTATGACAGCGGTTTTATTAGCTACAACAGCGGTTATTAACCGCTGTTATTTGGTTTGACTACAGCAGTTTTTAACCGCTGTTATTGCTTCAAAATTGATATTGTATTAATACTTATGACAACGGTTTTATTATCTACGATAGCGGTTTTTAACCGCTGTTATAAATGTCCAATATTTAAAAAAAAAATCCGAAATTTTAATTTGCTAAATTCATAAAAATAAAATACAAATTAAAAAAAGTCAATAATTGATAAATTGGGAATACATTAGAAGTCCCTACAATATCAATCAATAATCATAATTAATGTTCAATGTACGATACATTCATGTATATCTATAAATTCAATGCAAATTAATTGTATATATATATATATATATATATGTATGAGTGTATATATGAATGTATATTGTAGACATATTAATGATCAAATCCCACCATGCGTACAAAATGTTCTTAGGACTCAAGGGCTTGTGAAAGAATGCCTCCTTCCGTCATCTTCGTCTCCTTCCTTCATCACCATCGATCTTGTTTCTTTTAATTTCTAAAATCAACTTGGTAATTGCAAAATATATATATATATATAAAATGCACACAATTTTATTATGATCAAGTTAAAATTGATACAAGTAATTTGACTTACAATTCCTTCCGCATTTTCTTCCTGTTCATCCCCTTCAAGCTCTCTGTCTTTATTCTTATTTCCAATTTTCTCTCTACTGAAGAAAGAACATGCACAAATAAGAATTTCAGAACCTTAGAAAAAACTAAGACTTGAACACTTGTATCTTGAAATTCTATTTCAGCAAAAACAAACACAAAGTGAGTGAGAGAGAAACCTGAAACTTGTGTAGTGAAAGAATTTGAGGGTGGAGGAAAAGATGATGAGTGCGAGGATGTGTACAACGTGTTGCGATGAGGAAGGGAACAGCCGGTTGCGAGCGTGCAACTGTGTCGCTATGGTTTAATTTGAATTTGAATTTACCGCATACTCTCACTTAACTATATATACGCATATACAGAAGAGTGGAGAGTGAGGGAGGTGGGGCGGTTGATAACATATAATACTCCTATAATATTATGAATAATTTGTATATACTTGATAATAATAATTAATTATACTTATGTTAATATATATATATATATATATATATATAATACGTATATACCTATATATATTGTAAGATTTGATCTTATCACTATTTATATCACAAATCTTAAATCTTGTTTTCATTTAATTTTGTTATGTAATATTTTGAAAAAAAAATACAGTTTAATGAAGCTTTAATTAAGTTACGCCAAATGTCACATTAACACAATATTAAAAAAATAAAATCTAGTTATCATTTTAAGTAAATCTCAAATTTATTTTATAAGCATATAATATTAATTAAATAGGAAGGATATTTAAAAAATTGAGATCTTTTTTCAAAAATTTAATATAAATAATGGAGGAGATATAAATTTTTTTTTTCTAGTTAACCCGCAACCCTGTCAAAAAATTATATAAAATATTTTTAATATTGTATTAGAGTATTAGGTATAAAAATATATATAATATCTCGATAAATAAATAAAATTTGAATAAACTTTCTGATTGTATTAGAGTATTAGGTATAAAAATATATAAAATATCTCGATAAATAAATAAAATTTGAATAAACTTTCTATGTCAGGTGTGAATTTTAAATTAACAAGATTTTTGTGTTTTCTATTTTATTGGGTCAAAAAGTTTGGTTTGTTTTTTATTTTTAAAATTTTTTTATCTTACAAAAAAAATCAGTATTCCATATTATAATCATTAATTAGTTTGCTAAAATCTAATTATTATATGTTTTCCAAAAATATAGATTTATTAAAAATAATTTTAAATTTATATTTTAGAAAATTTCAATAATTAAAAATTTTGTTATCGCTAAGGAGAGTTTTTTTATCTTCATATAGTTTTTAGGATTTATAAGATTTTAAATATATATATATATATATATTCCCAATATATTGTATATATAATATAGTGGATTAGCACAAGTTCAATAATTACTAGAAATTAAAATTAAGAATTAATATAAATTAAAATTATGACACAATAAAAACAAGTAATGAATACATACATATGTTAATTAAATAACCGTCAACCCATGACCCCATCACTTTTAAAATTTATTTGAATTACTATTAAAGATTAATTACTTTTAAAGATTTATTTTAATTTTTTAATATTTTCTAGATATTAGTTAGTTTTAATTAATATTTTAAATTTTTTATTTTCTTAATTGATTTTTTTAATATATTTATTTTTGAGAATTTAATCGTATTTTATAATATTTTTCAGTAATTTTAAATTTTTTATAATATTTTTACAATTTTATTTTATTTAATTATTTTTAAAGATTAATTGAACTATATTCCATAAGAGCAGTTATTACAGCGCATATCTAAAACATATGACAGCGCTTACGAAAACCCGCTGTCTATCAGCGCACAAATGAAACCTATGACAGCGGTTCTGAAAAAAGACGCATATGACAGCGGTTTTTGAAGTTTTAACAGCGGTTCTAAAAATAACCGCTGTTATTCAACTGCTGTAAAAAGCAGAATTTGGCATAGTGTATGCAGGTATAACTTGTATTTTAAAATTATAAGAAATTTAGAGCACGACATAGAAAATTAAAGTCACTTGAAATGAAGAATAAAACAATGAAATTGAAATTAATATAATTACATGAAGTGATGAAATATTTTTGAGTATACAATATTATTTTTTTGTTAGGAGAACAATTATGAACATTAGATATAAATGTGTAGTATTTGTAGAAGTTTATAAAATAATATAGAGAACATGTACTTTGTAGAATAATATAGAGAACATTTGTTAACAGTTTAATTAAAATCATGATAGTATATAAGAACAAAGATTAAATTATGGTATAATTAAAATGTGTGCTAGTTGATTGAAAATACAATTGCACAACTTTTACTTTTAATAATTAAGAAATTCTAAATAAAAATAATTGTGAAAACAAAAAATTTTATTAAAAAAAAAAGAAGAAATATTTAAGGAAATTATTTTTTTTTTAAAATAAAAGAATATTGAAGAAAACTGTAAAGAGAGATTTATATATGTGTTTAAAGTGGTTAATATATATTAAATTAACTGCCTACTGCCAACGATATCCAACTTCTAACCGATCCATCTATAAATATGAAAATCAATCGTGTACTACAGTCCAGTCTAATTATATCATATATATCATATATGGAGTCTGACGTATGATATATGGAGTCTGACGCTGCATCCGGTTGTTCGAGCGCACGTACGCGATTGCGTGCTGGTAACACGGCCGTCGTAATAAATGACTCCAACTTGGACGCAGTTACACGACCTGGTGGAGGTCGAAAGATCACTATTACGCATAGTCTGGACAGAGACCACGCCTTCATCAAGGTGTTAAGTCGAATAAACAACGCTTAGAATATTTAATTTGAAGATTGAAGAATAGACCTGAACGTAGTACTGGTTTTATATTTTGAAGATCGATTACATGCAAGAGTCCAAATTCTTTTTGTGTATATATAATATTAAAATTATTCATTTTAGGACGGGGAAGTAAATTCTCGTCAGTAATTTTTTAATTTACCATCAATAATAAAGACTTTTAGTCGAACTTTTAGTCGAATGAGCCAAATTAAAATTAAAGAATTGGGAGAGAAATGTACGTACGTAGTGGAGAAACTTAATTGAACTCGATATTAATTATATATATTCATTGTATTATGATGGAATTAAGAAAAATAAAATTCGACCCAGCTTCAATGTAAAACCAAAATGCAACTACACAAATTTTTTAAATAGAAAATACTGAAACGAAACAAACGGTTAAAAAAAAATAAAAAATATGGGAGAACGCATCTATTTTAGATCCATTGGGCCTTGCAATGGGACTAAGAAATGGCCCAAAGTTGACATATTTAAAAATCTTCTCCCAAACTATATTTAATTTAGACTTTTGGGTAGTTTTAAAATTCGAGTTTATAAAATTTCGGTTTTTGAAATCACGATAAATAGTAATTTGAGTGTTTCTTTTGAGTTTTGAAATAGTGGAGGTCAAATCAAATTGTAAGATTAAATGAGTTTGTATTATTATATTATTGTTTGGTGAGATAATAATGATTAGTTAATTGTGTAATAATTAAATATATTACTATATTATTGTAGCCAAATTCTCCCGTATGCACCGTACACACCTATTTTAAATTTCAATTTCAATCTCAATCTTATAATTAACTATACCTCACTTTTGTTAACTTCACCCCTACAAATTTTGAATATGCAAGACTTTTGTCATTTTATTATTTCATATGATAAGTACGACCCTACACATTCAAATTTTGAATATTCAGAATATAATAAAAGGTCGAAAATGCCTATTTAACAAGAATATTACGGTATATATTTTTAAATTTTTTTAATTGATTATTAAATGGAAATATGCACTCTTAAAAAAAATCATAACTAACCTTAAAAACATTTTTAAAAAATAGGTATAGTGATCGATATCTTGGCCAAAAATATTTTACATGTACACTTCAATTTTTTCTTCACAAATGTATTTTAAATCACTTCTACAAAACGTAATTACTCGCCACTTCTTGAAAGAATAATTGGTCTTGAAAAGCAAAATTAGAGTTAAAAAATTACTCCCTCCACCCGGGATTAAAATTGCAAAAATACCTCATAAAATTAATATTCTCTTATCATCATTTTATTTTCAAAATTACCACTAATTTTTTTTCATACATTTAACTTTACGCCTCGTCAAATTATCTATAATACCCCTCATTTAATTTACATCATCATCAACAGCTAAATTCATTTTTCTTAAAAAAAAAAAAAAGCAGACAATCTTTTAATCCGATAGTGTTAAAATGCTGCAATAAATACCTATCTGAATTTCTGATTTATCTGCCCTTAAAATTGTTCAGACAAACTCCCAACATTATTATATACTCCATGTAAGAGAAAGTTCAAGAAAATGGAGGAATAATATTGTTAATGAGCTAGGGTTATAATTTTTCTATTAACATGGGGAATCATGGATGGTGACTTGCATTTTTTTTATAAAACATCATTTATTATATTTGAAATATACCCTTATTTATTATAGCTAGGGTTATATATATATTTTTTTTTATAAAACATCATTTATTATATTTGAAATATACTCTTATTTATTAAACATTAAACAATAATCATTTAATAAATAAAAGTATTTTGTACATTTTGCATATTCTAAAAGAGAGGACTATTTTATGACAAACTAAAAAGGAATAAAAGATCATCATTTTTTGGACTAAGGGAGTATTAGTTTGGTCTCATTGCCAAAATATTTCTTTCAAGTATGAATTGGCACATGATTGGAACCGATGGTTACTGTTTGCGAAAATTTTGAAATAAAAAATCAAATCGATCTAGAATCAATTTTAGTTATGGTTTTTGAACGGGTGGTTCAGTTCTAACCGACAAATTTGTTAATTTTTAAAATTCAATGGTCAAAACAGGTGGTTGAATCGTCACATTGGCCAGTTCAGTTCAAACTGTCAATTCGATCGTACCGTACAAACCAATCTATGTCGTTCATCTCTAATAGTCGACATATCTGAACCATTAGATCTCTAACAGTTAAATAGGCCAATTGATGGTTTAAACTATGGAACCTAAATTGAATTCTTTGTATGAAAGATTCAATTCGATTTTTTAATTCGAAATCGACGAACCATTGAACTGGTGGTTACACACTTTCGAACCAACAAGTTGAAGATTTTTATTTTATTGTGCATGTCTAATTGACATGCACAATAAAACAAGGTGTTAAAGAGTATATTTGTGTATTTGATAAAAAATACTCCTATATGATACGGAGTATATGTCTTGTTCAAACTCAATTTTCAAGGAATATTAAACAAATATTTTAAAAAAGTGAATCATAATACTTTTTGTTTTTACTCTTGACTCAATTTATTTCCATTCGTTCACATGTTATGTAAGGGGTGTTTTCAAACTTTACTAAGTGCTTTTAGAATCATTTTTTTTAAAGTTGTCTTCTCACATCTTTTACTTTAGAAAAATATTTTTAAATTGTTTATAGAGTTTGCAAACAACCCGTAGACTGATTGGAGAAGACAATCTGATCATATCTAACTATTTGTGCAAATGTTTCTACCCAATATATGTAAATAAAATAAAATAAAACTATTCCCAAAAGACGACAAAATATACTATTGGTCTATAATTCAACAACTCACCAATTCCTACATTATTTACTAGTGGGATTTTTCCCTTTTTCAAAATAAAATAATAATAATAAAAAATGTTTCTCTTTTACCACACAAGGGAAGGGAAAGCTTTGGTTTGTCCTAGTCCATGGCCCCTACACATTTATTGCACACCTTCCACTTTAGAAACCTTTTTCTTCTTTCATTGAATCATCTGCCAAAATTTACTCTCCATTTCTACGTTTAAAATGATAAAATCGTATTTGGATGAGTGAGAAATTAATATAAGAAATTGAGATGTTAAGTGATATGTTGTTGAGACTTGAGATTTGTGAAAACTAAGTTCATATTCCCACATTGGTTAATTAGTGGGGTGATACTCTAGATATCCAGAAAATAGTAAAATTGTAATATTTTTATTCAAAATGCTTAAAATATCCCTGATAAAAAAAAATGTTGAAATTCATTGAGAGTTAAATATTCATTACAAAGTATTCTGGATATCCAGAATCTGGACATCCATTTTTATTGTAATTAGTGAGACTGTGAGTACTCCTTATTAATAGGAGTTTATTAAAGTAGTTTAAATTATAGCGGCTAAGGTGCGATCCTATAGAGGGCACGTGCGTCACCTGCCCGTGGGTCGTTGCAATTGGACTGGATCTGAGAGTCCATCTATCTTATTGGAGCACGGAAAATGGACTCAACCCATTTGTAAAATAATTTCGATCTAAAAGATGAAAATCCAATTAGATTGAACGTCGGAGTGACATTCTCACCCAAAATGGCATTTCATTGTCTTATACTCAAATTGAATTGGAAGACTCCCCATGTTTAGAACATGCCTATAAATAAAACATGTAAAGATTCGTTCCGTGAACACTAACTAAGACGTGTTTATTTTGCGTAAAAAAGTTTTCACGACAATGGTGCTAGTTATGTGTACTTGGACTTTTTTTTTTGTCTTTTATGATCTTTTTTCTCAAGTACTCTAGTTTCTTCTAACAAGTAACATCAACTCAATCAATCTAGTTAATGATCGTGCAATTAAAATTTGGAAATAAAGAAGACAAAAAGAATCACACTAACTAATGATAGCACAATTAAAAGAAACACACGAAAACCACTTGTTAATTAAATAAATATCAAAATTTTCAAAGAGAATATATATATTTTAAGGGAAAATCTTAAATGCACAGGGTGCACCGGATTTTGAACATATGACCCGTTCCGGCCCATATACTTATATTCGGGTCAGTATATAAACCTAATATTTTATTTTTTGTATTTTTTATTCTATTCTTCACGTCCTTTTGCATTCCCGCTCTCTATCATCCTCTTCCTTCTTCAATAAGCTAGTACTCTTCCTCTTGTTGGTTATCTACTGTTTTTCGGCGATTTTGCTCTCCTTTTTCTCGTTATTCTCGTATTTCCGACGGTTATAGTGTTTTTCCTTATCGTGTTATCGTTTTTCCGGCGGTTATTGTTCGTTCACCACCACGCGCCACCATTGTTAAGTTCTGTATCGATTTCACTCTCTTCCTCTCCTTTTAACACTCAGGTACTATGTTTTATTGTTATTTTTACTCTTTATTTCATTTTTATTTGATTTTTAGGGTTTAGATTTTTGTTTTACAGGTTTTTACTGTGGGTATGTTTCATCTGTTGTTTATATTTGTTGTGTTGTAGTTCGTATCTCGTTTGTTGTTGTTTATATCATCTTCTATATTTCTGCTTTGTTTATTTCTATTTTTTTTTGTTGCATGTGTTCTTTAATTTTTTATTTTTTGTTAAATGTTAGATCTATTACTGAAATTCGTTGATAACCGCCGGAAAACCGTAGATAATCGCCTGAAATTCGTAGATAACATCATCTGAAAAGCATAGATAACGACCTGAAATTCGTAGAAAACCACCTGAAATTGTATTATTAATGAAATTCGTAGATAACCGCCTGAAATTGCATGCTCTCCTTTGTTACATGTATTTTGTATTCTAAATTTTGTATATTGTAAGATTTATTACTGAAAAGTGGTGGTTATATTACTGAAAAGTGTAATTGTGGATATTGAAAAGTGTTGTTATTCTTACTATTTTTTTATCAGTATTTTTTTTATTTTATCTGTTTTTTATAGTATTAGTGATCTTTCATCTACTGAATTTTATTTTTTTTGTTGTTTTTATGTAGTTTGATATGTTAAATTTTGTAAAGTGTAAGATTTTGGTTACTATTTTATGAAAACTGTTTTGTTTCATGTTGTTTAAAAGTTTAATGTGGATATTGAATACTGTTATTATTCTTAATAACAGTATAAGATATCATGGGTAATGAATGCTCTTTTATTGACTGTTTCTTTGCAAATTTTGTGTGCTTAGGCTGAGTATTCGGACATTCAAACACTTTGGGATAGACTAAATGATGCAATTAACACTATAATTCGAAGGGATGAGAGTACTGAAACTGGAGATCTTTTGCAGCCTTGTATTGAAGGTATACCATTGGAGTGTTTGTGTGTTTTTCCTACATTCTTTGCACATATATAGAGTGGATGTTAGTTATAATCTTATCCATTATTTATTTAAATGTAATAAGGGTTTTAATTGATTATTATTAGTGAAAGGGGAAATTTAAGGACACAGGTTCTTATCCATTATTTATTTAAATGTAATAAGGGTTTTAATTGATTATTATTAGTGAAAGGGGAAATTTAAGGACACAGGTTTTGAACCTGTGACCTTATATCCATTTCCAAGTATGGTAACCACCAGTCCAGCAGTTACTTTATTGTTGAAAATTCGCGTTTTTGTGTCTTATAGTTGGTCACTGGTGCACAGGAGACCAACTCATATTTTAAATTTTATTTCAATCATCAACAACAGTCTTTCTATGTAAAAACATATTACATTTACGAAACAAGCCCTCATGAGGTTTGAATTGATTGATAAAGACACTGAAAAATGATAATTTATATAAATATATATTATGAAAAAAAATAGAAATAAAAACACATTTTCCTAAATTTGACATAAAAATAATATATATATATATATATATATTTGTTGGTATATGAACCTTGGTAGATTTTTTTTCTGATCCATCACATGTACATCACGTGGTCTTTATGAATGCTAAATTTAACTACAACATTAACATCTGTTTCTGATCATGTCATGGTCTCAAACATGAACACCACTACTACTACTTTAATTTCTGAATCATAAATTTTCAAGATTTTGGACCATATTTTCTTTACTTTTTGTTTAATCTAACAGAAGTCATGTTACAACCCTGCCTTTGCTGCAGATCCTATCCAGGGACTAGTCGAGTCGCGAATCCCGAAACGTAAACTTGTTCAAGATTGATCCGACACAATGTGTCCCACGACATGATGTATACGAGTATGTACAAAATACGAGAAACTAATAGCAAATACGTACGAGGAAAATCCCTCAAGACGACGAGGGTAAAAACCACGGGACTAAATATGATCAAAGTAATTTTTGTTTCACTAGTGAAGTGGCCTTATTCCATTTTAATTCATGTGATGTAACATTAATCCATGATAAAATACAGAGTTTTTTGTTTCCACTATAAAGTACAATTTAGATGACTAAGAAATCAAGATTCAGCTGTATCTTTATTGTTTGATGAGAAGTACAAGAATAACATCCAAGTCAGATTCATCTATTTGAATGCTTATTCGACTACAAACAGCGATTCCAGCTCGATTTTGTTAAGCTTTTCTTCGTTTGTGACTTAACACAAAATCATCATCGTCGTCATCATCGTCATCTATCCGTTTCTTTGCTTTTACATCGCCATTCTTGGGAATCGGCTGAGGCCTTCTGGAACTCTCGGGTTTAGAAGGCACACTGCGCGATGGAGGTGGAGGTGGAGATTTCATAGGCATACCTGACCGAAGCTGCTTTTGCTTCCTCTGCTTCTTTTCAAACGCCTTTTTCGCTCTATCTGGTGATAGCATACCGTGCTCCATCAACCTGAAAATAAAGACAATTACTTGTGTGTACCAGTTACATACATGTAACTTGTTCCTATTTAATAGTACAATTTTTTAAATGGATGAATTTTACAGCTGAGTTATACTAAATATAGTATAGTATTAGTCTAATTACAGTATAATATTAGTTCAAATATAGTATAGTATTAGTTTAAATACAGTATAGTATTAATTCAAATATTAAATATGAACCAGTTACATGTATGTAACTGGTACACAAGAGTGCAACCCGGAAAATACCAGATTAATGTATCTATTATGAATTATTTCCACATGAATCTGGAGCTACTGAATTCACATTGTCCAAATTGTGTCTCATTCAGAGACCCTATACCTTATTTAAGATACATTATTTTCTTGTAGGGTGTTATATAATAGAAATTACGAAAACTAGTAGTTATATAGAGCGAAATTCGATGGAATTTATGCGTTTTTGAAGCGTAACCACATAGCCAAAACTATAGAAATACGACGAAAAGAATAGCTGTTGTGTTGTTAACTAAATCTCAATAGAAAACTCTAAACATTCAGCAGTTTGAAAAAAACACACAATGCTCATATTCATTACTAGTTCAACAATGCATATTCCAGCCATTGAAACCGAGATAGTCAGTCGAAGCTTAGAAGATTTGTTTTTGGCAATTTATCAGCAATGTATGTTTTTGACAAATTTGATGTGAAAACATGGTTTATAATATATCAAGTCTGAAAATTTACTCAATGAAAAACTCACCAAAACTCTGCCATTTCACTTGATGGTATCTGCTTGGATAACGATTCATAAAATATTCTCAACGGTTCTCGCTGTAACCAAACAGAGGAGAGAAAGATACGATCAGACAATAGCTCCTCGAATAAAAAACGAAAAAAAAGTAAACAGAAACAGAACAGAACCTCTTCAGGAACATCATATTTCTGGCCTGGCAAGGAAAAAACTTTCTTCTCTCTTGGTTTAGGTTTAGTGGCCGGTTTTGCAGCCGGTTTGGCAGCCGGTTTTGTTGATTGACTCGATGTATTCTTCGTCTTCACTTGATCAGCATATATATAATCAAAACCAATTAGCATACCATACACACTACAACAACAATCACTTGAATAATTAAGTGTTTGTGCCCATTATTAGATACAAATTATATGGAATTCACCATCACAATTCAACTGATTATTCAAATGCCAAACTCATGGTTTCAAACATAAATCTATACATGAAGGATTGCAATCAGTCCAAGATAGATGTCTCAGACCTGAAATAAAATTTCAACCAACACGCAAAAACACAGTCGATTGTGTCCATACCAAATGACCGAAAGACACACCATTTACGATTCCATCTAGGTCAATTGATATATACGGGCCTGAACATAGATAATCGCAACATATCTACCAAACGGGGTCTTCATATATGCAGAATTAGGCCAATTGATTGAAATTTCCCCAAATGTCAAGAAAATCAATTTAACATATAGATCAGCCACAGTGTTGCAATAAAAGCACATCAGTTTTACATTGATAAACAATCTGATGATGAAAATGGTAATGAAATCAAATCGAATATAACAAAAAAAGGAAAGCAACCTAACAAAAAATTGCAAATTCTACAGCTAAACAGAACAGTCTTTCAAGATAAGCAAACCCCATCTAAAAAACAATCAAACACAAAAAACCCACCAATCTTTTCAAATGGGAACCCAGATTTCAGCTATAAAAATGAAATCTTGAAGAAAAAAAGAGCAATTTAGGTCAAGAATACCATTTTAGACACAGTTGAAGCAGATCTGTTCTTGGCATCAACAACAGGGCTCCTGATTGATCCCTCAACACCTTTTTTCTTCAAATCTATCTTCGATCTTGAAGACGAGGGCCCATCTCCAATACTGGGCTTTAATTTTGATAAATTAGTCGATTTAGTATTTGTTGCCATTTTTATTTTCAAGATTTTTATGTAATAAATTGTGTGCCCCTGTTTCCAATCTGATCTATTTCATTTCTTTCACAAATTCGTAGAATCTTTTCTGGGTGGAAATTAAAGAAATTGAAGGGGAAAAAGAGAAAGATGGAGGCGGACAAGACAAAAGTAGTTCGGTGTGTTTTAACCGTTTTATTTAGGTTTCCTTTTTCAGAATTTACTGTTCATTGCATGAATTACATGAAGTTGCTTTTGGGGTTTTCGATGAATAATTAATCATAAAGAAAACCCCATTAATTTTCAGGCATAAAGATTATTTTTTTAGTCCAGAATTAGAGACCAGAGTTATAATCATCAAGACAAGAACAATTATTATGGAGACAAGAATTATATCCATATTTTTTTTAATGAATAAGAGATTAGCTAGAGAAGAAATAAATTAGTAAAGTAAATTACTCACCAAAGTCTTGAAAGGAGATGATGAAGAGAGTAAATGGGGTGTTTTCGAGAGGTTTATTTGATCAAAACAAAATGTCAATACAATTTCACGTTTAAAACTACTGATCTTCAATTCAAGACGGATTGTCACTACCTCTTCAATCGTGAGAAAGAGGAAAACAGAGTAAATTGGGGTGTTAAGCTGAAGGATATATGGATTTTTTTTATGTCGAAATTGAGTTAACAAAAAATAAAAAACTCACTTTTATTTATATACATAAGTATTTATTTGGTAGTATAAATTATATTCATTAAAAAATTATATACTAAAAAATTACTCACTTCATTTTAATTTTTTTTTAACTATGATATAATGAATTCGAACGAATTGAATAATTATGTGCAGTACAATTGAGGTAAAAATGAGAGCCTTGTGCAAAATAATGTTCCATTTTAATATTTTAATTTTTTTTTTATGTAAAATATGATTGAATTAGAGTTTAATTCATAAACTCATGAAATCAAATTAATGAAGTTAATTTTTCTCTTGTGAGATTTTTTTTTTTTTTATAACTATAACCATATACTTGTAAAATCAACTATATTCATATACAAAAAGTGGAATAGGGAAACCAAATCATTCATAAAATAAGCAAATTCAACCAATCTATTTACATAAAAAAATCTCCTGACCTCATTATTATAATAATATAAACAACTAAATTTTGTAAAACATAGAAATTTGCTAAGGTTTTGTTTGGAGGACTCTATTGTACCATATAGAGTGCAATATCATGTGAAAAACATCATACTTTACAGGCCTTGAATGCCAAAGAAAATGCTGCTGTACCTTCTTAACCCTCTGCTGCATCTTAACATACCTTTTCTGGGAAATCGAAAGCAATATCTTCTTCAAATTCGGAATGTCCTTCTCCGTCACAAACACCGCAAACGATTCCCAGTTCAACGTCTCAAAAAACGGGGGCACGAAATTATCCGATATAATCACAGGAACGCACTCGTAGAAAATCGCCTCCACTACTCGAGGACTGTTTACCTCGAACCCCCTAGCGCATATACAGTACTTGCTACTCTTCATATACTGCGCGTAGCTCATTTGACCTCTCGCCTTTTTTATCTTGCCGAAGATCTTCATATCGGGGTCTTTGTTTTCCCAATGGTTTAACAGAATGGGACGGAGATAGCCGTGCATGTTGCCTGCAAAGAAAGCGAGGATTCGTCTCTGGGAAGGCGGTTTGCCTCCAAGCTGGCGAAGAGGATTCTGAGGTGTCTGGACGTACGTCTCGGGAAGAGACGCGTCTTTACCTAAACGGAATCCTTCCCTCATATCAGCATTGCACAAAGCTCTGATGCAATTAGCCATGACTCGCTTCGTCTCTGCGGGTGCCTGTGAAAACCGGAAATCCGGATCAGGATCCCGTGTTTTTAATACTCCCTCTGTCCCACAATAACTTTCACACTTTCCTTTTTTGGACGTCCCACAATAACTTTCACACCCTTAAAATGGTAAATCTTTTATAAACTTCACCCTCACAATAACCTCAATTTTACACAAATGCCATTACTTTATCTTCACACATACACAAAAGTAAACTCATTTCTTTACTTTATACATAAAGTTTTACAAAATTACCCCTCAAAACTTCACTCATTATTACACTTTCTTAATTTGCGTGTCCATCTACCTATGAAAATTAACATGGGACGGAGGGAGTACATGACATGTGTATAGGGTGCGGATTCACAACCCAATTTGGTCAACTTTAGTCAAACATACAAAATTAAAGAAGTAAAAAATACACTTTATATCCTAAAAATCACTAAACAGTAATACTTCGTATACTAAACAGTATTGTTTCGAATGCTAAACATTATACCAAGTCGTGGTATATACGTGATGTACGATGTCACCATTTGGAATAGAGTTAATCGTGTGTGATAGTGAATAAGAGGGGGAAAATAGGAAACGTACCCAATCGTGACAGGCAACAAGGAAATGATCGGCCCCACCAGTTCGATTCCAGAAGTCATATTTAGTCCTGATCACCTGAACGTAGTCAGTTAACCGTTGGATCAAGGGCTTACGATCGTGAGAATCAGGTACGTATAGAGACACCTCTAACGCCCGTGAACTAAAAGGTAAGTAAAATAGGTGAGCTTTTCTGGGCTTCTTAGTAACAAATTTTTTGCTCGATTTTAGCAGCTTCATGAACCACCCCTCTGATGCGTATATTCCTTTAAGAGGCGGCTGATGAAATATAGGTCGTTCTCCTTCAGCGTAGATATATACCTTGAGAGTCTGCTCCATCAGCTCATAGCTCCTGCACACGACGATTTGAACTTCAACGATCGATGAATTCCACATACCAAACGATTATTTGAGCAAACTTTATTGGGAATAACTTTATTTCACATAACTAAATTCACTGAGGGTTGGTCTGCTATGGACTCGAGTGCATGTTATGCACCCTAGTCCATGTTGCACTTTTCAGTTTTACTGACTTAAATTTTTGGTAAATGGTGTTGCATTTTTCAATTATTAAACTGTATAATAATATTTTTAATAATAATTGAAAAGTGTAAGTCAGTAAAACTGAAAAGTGCAACATGGACTAGAGTGCATACTAGACTTTACCATTCACTGAAACCACCAAACAAGCACGATTAAGGCAATATAACACTAATGAATACCATCATACCACAGTCAAATACTTTGTGCTTCGGAAACAATAAGATCGAATCTTGAAAATTCTAGAAATTTAAAAATGCTAAGCAGGTTCAGTTTTGTTCACCTTATGAATTCAGAAAAGTTTCGGTACAAGCTAACATCAAACCGAGCATCACTTTCTACAATTGGTGCCTTTTCAATTAGTGACTTCGCCTTTAGCAGTTCCTGATCAACTGGCGAAGTCCATCGCATTTTCTGCAAACAAAATAAGAGAAAACGATGTCAAAAAAAACCACACTGCCATAAAGTATATCAAATAACCGTTTGAATCTTGATACATACATCTGTTTTCGATACACGACTCTGTAGCAGAATATCATTCATTTTAGATACAGTTACTACTTCGGGTTCAGGTTCCAGTCCCGTCGTGCTAATGATAGAAGGAGCCACTGTTGGAGAAGGATTTTCATTCTTTTGAAGTACATTTTCAGCATCTTCGACTGTAGGCAAAATTTCTGTGTTTTGTGGAGGTAATATCAAATTTGACGACGATTTAGCAACTGAAGGAGTTTCTCTGTCGGGAATTTTCACAGATATTGGGACGACGTCCTCTATCCCATCATGATCCAGCGAAAAACTAGTATTCAAAGCAATTTCCGACTCAATATTTGAGTTTCGATCCATTTCAATGAAGTCATCCAACGGAGGCTCGTCCTCAGGATCAATATCATCATTTGATTCTAAAGTATCATTTAGAGTCCGACTGTTTTCAAGATCAAAACTATCTATAACACTTGGTGCATCAGCATTCATTCCTACAGAGGCCTTTGTAGTACTAGTATTCGACGCCCTATCAGCAACATTCAAATCAGTAGAACTTGAGCTACTAAACTGTGTCACATTAGGTTCATCCGATGTATTTCTACGAATAAAATTATCCTTTGAAGCTACATGAGATTTGCTAGTTTCGAAATACTGAAAACACAAAAACAACCCGAAAACCACCCCTATCAGCAACAGCAGCCTCCTCGTCTCCCACAGGAAAATGTACCGAAGTTCATTACCCATGCTTAACCCCTAGAACGAAATCGACCTACACAATTCTGCACAGCAAAGTCTAATTGAGCTACTTCAATGCAACATTGAACAATCAGAAACAGAAAAACAACATTATCACTTATATGCACCAAAATTCTGATCTTTCAACAATCAATCAACCAAACAACAATACTATTGATTAAGCAAGCACTCAGGGAAATCAATTGCAAAATGTTTCAATACAAATGGGATTTAAAACTCATAAAACAACATCAATGTATTTAAAACAAGAACTAACAGCAAAAAGAATCTGAAAAATCCCATTTTCAAGATTGCAAAGCCCACAAAAAAAAAAACCCTTCTTGAAGAAAAGCAGAGAGGCCCAAATTCAAGAACACACTACAAATTCAAGAACACTGAAACCTTAAATTCAATTATGCAAATTGTGAAGAGGGATCTATCATTGGTGGATTAGTCAACTACACTCATACAACAATAATTGAAGTAAAGAACAAAGCTTTTCTCTTTATTAAATAGTTTCAACATATATATAACTAAAACGACCACGATATGATACTTGGGTTAATAATTGGGTACCTGTCAACTCAACTAACTAATCGCATAGTATATGATTTTCAGAGCAACTTGCTTCGATTTCTGCTGTTTCTTAGTACGATGATGTTCTTGAATAAATAGATACTTTTCCCCCCTTCTTTCCTTTTGGTGTTTTCTTGACCGCTTGGTGTTATGACTCACACGGTCCAAATCACACCTGTAGTAACCTTTACTATAATTTCCTTCTTTAAAATTGTGATTTTTCAAAATCTTCAAAATCAGATTGTTTTTTAGAACAGATTTTTAATTTTCAAAGTAAAATTAAAAAATAGATTTTGTTGGATTTTTTTTTTTTTTTTTGAAAATATCTTGTCGGATTTGATTTATTGGGTGAAATTTTGACAATATTAAAATGGAATGTGCATTCTTAATTATATTCTTAATATTCATTAATTTTTAAGTTTACATAATTATCCTCAATCCAAATTATTCAACAACGACTAATTATAATTTGAAGCTAAAAAATAACCTTATAATAAAATATGAAATAATTTACATAGAAGAATATGTAAAAAATAATACGAATTTTAAACTTTGCAAAATTATTAAAAATTTACATAGTTTTTAATTAATTTAGATGTTTTTAAAAATAATACATGTTCAAGGATAATTTTAGTCATTACCGTTCTTATTTCATTCCTTTCCCATTATCATTCCATTCTTGAATTAATTCCATTGAACCCTAATATCATTCCATCATACCAATCATGCCGTAAATGATTCATTGTCTATAGGGGTGGGAATGGACCAGGGACCTACGCTCGACTTGGCTCGGCTCGTTTAATAAACAAGCCGGACTCAAGCTTTTTTAAAAGCCTATTTAGTTAAATAGGTCGGACTTGAGCTTTTTTGTAAGCATTTCAAGCCCAACATGCCAACCTATTTAATTTAATATATATAGTATTATACTTAAATATAGAAAACATCCTAAAATAAGAGTATCTAATATATATAATTTTTAACTAGTAAACATTAAACAATATAATTAAGGATTTTTTTATGATTTTATGAAATACAAGTGTTACAATTTTATTTTTAAATGCACTAATAGACTTAAAAAGACTTTTAAAAAACTTTCGATCAGACTTATTTATTAAAAAGGTCAGACCAAAAAAGCCCTAGATTCAGCCGATAGACTCATAGACATCTTTAATAATGAGTTACTTATTTTATGTGTTGAGATACATTCTCAAGTTTACAATTTGAATTTTTTTTTTTTTTTAATTGATTTAGGTGATTGAAAAATATAATTCATATACTGGATTGGGGTCCTAATAGAGAATTAATATGTACACTCCTCTACAAGTTCGAATTTTTAGTACAGATGAAAATTTCCTTGTCTCTGAAAAACTTCATATCATCTGTTGTGTTACATCCGTGACTCGTATAATATATGAATCGTTTCGTATTGTGTACCATCACATTACTTCACAACAAACTTTGATAAAACCACCCCACCATAACTTAATTTGCACATACTATAAATTTACATGGAGTTGTTAAGATCAAAAACAAATTTACAAAACCCCTAATTCCAAAAAATAATTGAATCATCAAGATCCCATCTGGAAAACCCTAGTATACCATATAGAATGAAGTATCATATGAAAAACATCAAACTTGACAGGCTTATGATGCCAAAGAAAATGCTTTTGAACCTGCTTAACCCTTTCTTGCATCTCAATGTACCTCTTTTGTGGAATTGATGCAAGTATACTCTTCAACTTGGGAATGTCCTTCTCCATGATGAAAACGGCAAACGACTCCCAATTCAACGTCTCGAAAAACGGGGGCACGTAGTTGTCCCCTATGATCACGGGGACACACTCGTAGAAAATGGCCTCAACGACTCGAGGAGTGTAGGCTTCGTAGCCTCTGGCACTGATGCAATACTTGCTGCTCTTCATGTACTCGATGTAGCTCGTCTGCTCGTTCAGCTTACCGAAGATCTTCATGTCGGGGTCTTTGTTCTCCCAGTAGCTCAATAAGACGGGGCGGAGATAGCCGTGCATTTTTCCAGCAAAGAAGGCGAGGACGTGCCTTTCGGATGGTGGTTTCCCTCCGAGGTTTTTGAGTGGCTCGGTGGCGTTGCGTATGTATGTTTCGGGTAGAGATACGTCTTTGCTGAAGTCGAATCCTCCCTTGACATCAGCATTGCACAGAGCTCTGATGCAATTCTTCATGATCCGATTCGTCTCTGCTGGTGCCTGAGGCGATGCAAGCAAAATGCGACGTCAGACGCGCACGTATTACTCGATTTTTACACCCCAATCTCCTCTATACACACTCCAATTTACTCAAATTTAGTCAAACATGTTCACAAAAGTAAAAAATACCCCTCAAACAACTTTATATCCTAAAAAACACTCTTGGAGACAAACAACTCTTGAAGAATTTATAAGCATAAAAAACGTATGGCGACGTACCCAATCATGGCAGGCGACGAGAAAATGATCAGCTCCATTGGCTCTATTCCAAAACGGATACATTGTTGTGATATTGTGGAGGTAGCTGTTCAAGTAGCGAACCAAGTTCTTGCGGCTGTGGGAGCTCGGAACGTACAGAACCTCCTGCAATACATGTGAACTAAAAGGCAAGTAATAGAGATGGGCTTCATCGGGGTTTCGAGTGACAAAGTGCTTGTTTTCTCGTAGCTGCTTCATGAACCATCCTTCAGAAGCATATATTCCATTAAGCTCTGGCTCGTGGAATACGGGCCTTTCTCCTTCCGCGTATGTGTAGATCTTCAAAGTCTGCTCCATCAATTCGTAGCTCCTGCAAGAATCATTGATGAAACTAAAGCCTGATCTAAAGAAGTTGTCGTTTCAAAGTCGACACTTTTACCTTAAAAACGCAGGAAAGTTCCTGTACACACTAGTAACATCAATCTCCGACTTCTCTTCCACACTCTCTATCAGTTTCTTTGCATTCAGCAGCTGTTTGTCTGCTTCTGAAGGCCTCTTAGATTTCTGCAATTGAAAAAAAGTCGAAAGAGGGTAATGAGTAGTTGATAGAGTAAGCAAAAAAAGAGCTTCGATGTTCAGTTTACACATACCATTGGCTGAAACGAAACGCGACTTTGTCTTAGCATATTGCTCATTTCAGATATTGGCACAACTATAGCTGGTGGTCCCTTGACCCTTTTCGTATTACCACGATTCTTGGTAACGAATGTGGCAAGGTCACTTCGTGTTAAACTAGGCATTTCCGTCTGATTTCTACTCGTATAGCCTGCCACTTCTGGTATGTTCCTAACCACACCGCCATCTCTAGTGGTGTTTTTCGTTCCCAAAAAGTTGCTAGACGAGTTAACATCTTCACGACCATCACCACCACCAGATAAACTATTGCTTTCTAACCTCAAATCACCTTCACGCGTAGCATTAACCAAATTCGTGGCACCATTTACATGAGATTTGCCCAAAGATAACAAAGATGATAAAACATATCCATATGGAAGTTCAATATAGTGAACCAACAAAACCACAGAAAAGGCCAATGTCACAAACCACAGCAGCCTCCTACTCTCCATAATCGAGAAGCTATCGCATTCGTTCTACCTCCATAATCGAAAATTACAGAGCCCTACAGATTTATTGCCCAGTTTTTTCTTCAAATTCAATTCCTTCTACCTACAAGATTCTAAGGTTTAGACAATAGTACAAGAAAATAACAAACAACAATGGCATTCTTATTTAATAATTCAATCAGAATTTTAAATTTTTATAGGTAAGCAGTAATTATAGGAACCACATGAAATTAAATGCTTTCACCAATCCATTCTACACTATTTCACCAATATCAAATTGAAACTAATTTAAAAAATAAAAATCAAGCAATTAATTCTCTAAACACACAAATACATAAACCCTTACCAAAGAAACAAAGTAACACCAAGAAAGAAAAACTAACAACATATTCAAGATTAAATTCCCAGAAAATTAAACCTAATCAAGTTAAAATGCAAGAAATCCTCTTCTCCAAAGGGTCTTGAATAAACAGAGCAAGATAAATATCAGAAAAATGTAAAATTAAAATTCCCATAACTCTTAAAACTGCAGAAAATTAAACTTACCCAAAAGAAACTACTGAAAATGCAAGAAATTCAGCTGTAGAGGCCAAGAACTCAAGAGGGTTCTTCGATAAACAAACAAGATAAACAACAGAGTTTGAATTTTTTTTAAAAATGGAATAAAAATATAGATTTAGCCTAGGTTACCGTGCCATTTCAGGTGCATTAATTAATTTCCAAAGAATTAATAAATCAATTCTTTATTAATCCCCAGCCTTCAGAAAGCAAACACGCATGTGACTCTGTGTGTGTATCTTGTGTGTAATAATTTTGAATTTTTGATAAATTTTTCAGTAAAGATTAAATTTTTGCCCATTTTCTGGGTTCTTTTTTTCTCATTAATGGCAGTCTGTGTCAGCACCATGCATAATTCCAATTCTCTTCCGGTCATTTTCAGGAATAAAATAAAAATGCCAACTTTATTTCCTTTTTTAATATATATATCAATATCAACTAGTTTTCTCTGGAGAGCTTGCATCCTATTTTGATTTATTATGATTATGATATTATTGTCATAGTTTCATCATATTAAATTGTCCGTAATCACAAGTACTCATATGATATGAAATATATATCCTGTGGTCCATCTGTTCACGTGATGATTCAAATCTCTTTTGTATCATGTGAAGAATGTCAAATTTCACAAAAAAATTCAAATAATGGAGTACTTGTTTAATTTAGTTTTTAATTTTTATTTTTGTCAAATATTTGTAAAATTGGTTACACTCAATCTTCACAAAAGTCAACTAGCTCGTTCTAATCATGACGAGACAAAAAAATAGGACGAGAATAATTCAGAGTAAGTGAAAATCGGTCAAGAGTCAACATCTCGAAGACAGGTCATCAATGTCACCTCGATATTTCTATTTACCACCTCATCGGTCAGACTAACGAGCTCATTCCACATGACAGTTCATCAAGGACGATCAGCCATCGCAGCTAAGACCTTGACCCATCTCAGCCAGGCCATCCTACGTGTCTAAGTGAGAAGACTATGTCAGCTCATGCGTCCCTTTTAGGACACCGACTATATTTAAATGATTTTTAATCTAATTAATAAACACAATCTCAATATTCAACACAATATGCACCTTCTCTTTATAAACGCTCTTAGGCATTTTGAACAACAATCAATAAACCAACTGGATAATTATTGCCTCTCCCCTTAAATTCATTGTTTAATTTTTCAAACAAACAACAAAATCAATTAGTATTCCATGACAATGATGATGAGTATACATCTAAGCACATAAAATCTTCAATCTCCAAGCTTATTTCTTGAATGTTGGATTCAAAAGAAGATGAATTGTCACATTTGTTGATTCTCTCAAGCTCCATGGCAACTTCCCTTATGGTTGGCCTTTTCTTCCCATTCAAATTCAAACATCTCTTTGCTAGATCACACACAACAATATGCTCATCCTTAACACCTTGTTCAATTATCCTAGGATCAAGAATTGCCTTCACACTCTTCTCTTCCATGGTTAACAAAAACCGCGTAACCAAACTTCTCTCTTCCTCTTCTCTCGCTTCCGTCTCAATAGGTTTCTTGCCTGACAAGAGCTCGACCAGGACAACGCCAAAACTGTAAACATCGCTCTTTTCTGTAAACATCCCTGTCTGAAAGTACTCGGGATCCAAGTACCCAAACGTCCCTTTCACCTTCGTTGTCAAGTGAGTTTGATCAATTGCAACTGATCTTGAAATCCCAAAATCGGACAACTTTGCTCGATACTTTTCGTCTAAGAGAATGTTGGAAGACTTCATGTCTCTATGAAATATAGGAAATGAAGTTGCATAGTGTAGGTAAGCAAGTGCATTGGCTATCTCTGCAGCTATTCTCAATCTAAGATCCCATGAAAAAGGAAAGCCAGTATCTTGATCAAGAATGAGATTATATAAGGTTCCATTAGGTATGTATTCATACACTAGTAAAGGAACTTCTGTTTCCAGACAACATCCTAGTAACTTAACCACATTCCTATGATTGATCAAAGATAGTATAACAACCTCGTTTACGAACTCCTCGCGTTGATCCTCGTTCACTTGCTTAGACCTCTTCACTGCAACGATTCTTCCATCCGATAGCATCCCTTTGTAGACGGTACCTTGGCCTCCATGACCAAGTATTCGACTCTCGTTGAAACGATCCGTGGCCCTCTCCAATTCTTTACATGTGAAAATCCTCATCTCTTCAAGAACACTATCATTAGCTGATAGTTGCTGCTTCAGCAAAAGACCCCCATTTCTTTTGAAAAAACTTTTTTTAATCTGTCTCACTCTCCTCTTTTTCAGCTGTTTGTACAACCAAAAGGAAACTGCCACCAAAACAAATAATCCCAAACCTACCGGTAAACCTACAACCAAGATAACAAATATGTTGTGTAAAGGGGTCGCAAAATGAGGACAGTAACTTTTCATGCTGGCAATTTAAGTACATTAGCTTTTAAAAGTTGCGAATGGAAGCCAATTTAGCCCGAATCAACCCAAATTTAGGCTGAATGGGTTGATTCAGGCTAATTTGACCTCAATTCACGACTTTAAAAGTTAATGTCCTTAAAATCCAATAACCCTAACCTATAAACAAGGCCAATTGTTTTAAAGGTGGCACGGAAATGCAACCCGAGCCGCCTTTTTGGCCGTTGCCCTGGTAACCGGGCGGGCAAGAGCACTTAAAGTATCCTGGATGGTTCCAACATATGGCTGTCTCATGGCATGGATTTTTCTCACATTCATTTATTTCTGAAATAAAAAAAAACATCACAAGGTTCAACACAAGTAGTACTATATATAATCCTGACTGATACTTTTTAGTGAAACAACTAATACTACTGTACCTTGGCAGCCAGAGCTGAGGTACGGATTTCCATCGTACCCTGGCAAGCACGCGCAACGATAGCCTCCTTCAATCAACCCCGAATCGAGACACAAACTATGTGGCTGACATATTGTGTCACCAATGTGATCACAAGTTTGGTTTTTACCAATATTCCAATCAAGCACAAGGGGCACTCTCTCCACAATTCCACGAACAAAAGATGAATCCGAAATATCATTCACATTGAACACATAGCTATTTCCCCGTGCAAGAAACGAGTAGCCACAAGAAGTGAAGTTGCTGATAGTTTCATGACCATTCACCGTCGTCATCGTCGCGTAAATCGAGACGAGCCCCTTCGGAATCGAGGACTCGCAGCACCCGATCCCCGTACACACCCCCTCACTCAAATCCTCGGGTTTAGAGCAAATTCCGACACAAGAACTTACATAATTAGACAACTCTTCATCCTCCTCTGTTCTTGAAAGCAGAGCCACGTCATCACATCCGACAAGTGTGAGCTTATTATCAGTGGAAATGGTGAAAGGTGTGTTTGATAAGTCTATGGAGAATTCAGTGTAGTTGGGGTGGTGGCCATTTCCGTCGTAACAGCTCCATGCAACTCGGTTTCTTACAAGGACTTGTGTTTCGGATATGGATAGTATCTCGAGGCTGTCGTCGCCTACGAAGGCTTTTGGAGGGTCGAACGACTCGTCGCAGTTGACGACGAATACCGAGTTTAAGGAGCAGGTGGAGTTTAGGCCGTATGGGTAAGGAATTTTGATCGTACCACATTTGTTCGGACATCCCGCCTTCGTGATGTCCGAACCGAAAGGCGTGTAGGCGAAGTTGTGATCTGCTGCAAGTGTTGGCAATGGAAGATAGATCAAGATTATGATGAAAATGTGTGATGATGAAATTAGGAGTAGCATGTTTGGTTTGTTCTTGATGTAAAGTTGAAAGATTTCTTAGATTTTCCGAACCTTAATTTAACTCATATATGTGTTGTAATTGTAAGTTGTTGTAACATTTTTTATTGAACGCAAAGGCCTGCATTATCTAATTAATTAGTCAAATGCACTATGTTTGCGTTTGTCTGAGATACCAATATTTGTGATTCACATAGAGTTGCACAGCCGGTTCCGGTTCGTGTAAATGAAACGGTTCGGTTTTGGTTCCTCTCTTTCAAAAAGTGGAATCGTAGATTTTAAGTTTTTAACATTATTTTAATTTAAGGGAAAATATCACTTTTTGATCACTCAAGTTTACCCCTTTTCAAATTTGGTCACCCACATCTATTTACTATCAAAATTGGTCACTCAGCAGTCAGCAACATCATTTTTTATAAAAAAATAAAAATTGAGTGACCAATTTTGATAGTAACCAAAATGTGGGTGACCAAATTTGAAAAAGGGGTAAACTTGGGTGACCAAAAGTGATATTTTCCTTTATTTTAAATATATTCTACTGTCAGAATTCGGGTTGGACGATCGAAATTAAGGGCCCAACTAATAGTTTTTAGAATTTTTTTTTTCAAAATTTGTGAGAGGAAACTTGAAAAATAAGTGACTTTGAAAACAGTTTGTTGTGTTTGAAAATACCACTTAAAAAAATTATAGCGGAGGCTGAAACTGCAGGTTCCAACAATTTTTTTATTCTTAAAGTTTGATTTTTATTGATCAACAGTCCAAATTGATTCGAAAACTAACCCTTTTTTTAATCTTAAAATTCACTTTTCATATAAATTGCATGATTTTAGAACCAGGAATTGACGGTTCTGAAACTGAAACCGAAAACGTGTAATCCATATTCCAATTTCATGTTTTTGAGAAAGAAATATGTAAAAATATTACATCTCCATACACATTTACTTGATATGACACTACTTTTTTTTTTTTTTTTTGAATTAGCTATCCAACTTCGTCCTTGATATGACACTACTGAAAATCTTAAAACGAACACACAACATTACTGTGTGCCACATTTCAAACATCCCCTTAAGGACAAGAATAACATCTGTTTTCAACTCTAATGTGTGCACGAAAAACTGTCGTCTCCGAGAGTCGAGGAACCTGCTTCCGTGCTGCTTATATCTTGAATGATGGAGTCGACAAAAGATGGATTTTCACTTGTTCTGATGCTCACTAGCTCGGCAGCTACTTCTCGTATCGTCGGCCTTTTCTTCCCGTTTAAATTCAAACATCTCTTGGCTAGATCAGAAACAGCAATATGCTCTTCCTTAACACCTTGTTCTGTTATACGAGGATCAAGAATCGTCTCTAGGCGATTCTCTTCCATGGACGAGAGGAAACGAGTAACTAAGCTTCGTTCTTCTTCGTCTGTTGTACTCATTGCTATCGGTTTTTGGCTAGTTAAAAGCTCAAGGAGAACAACCCCAAAACTGTAAACATCGCTCTTTTCTGTGAACTTCCCAGTACGAAAGTACTCAGGATCTAGATACCCAAACGTCCCTTTCACCTTCGTCGTCAAGTGACTTTGCTCTACTTCGACTAATCTTGAAATTCCAAAGTCCGATAACTTCGCCCTATACTTTTCGTCTAAAAGAACGTTGGTAGACTTCATATCCCTGTGATATATAGGAATCGACGTCGCATAGTGTAGGTAAGCGAGGGCGCTCGCTATCTCTGCCCCGACTCTCAACCTAAGATCCCACGAAAACAAGAAACCCGAATCTTGATCATGAATCAGATCATACAAGGTACCATTGGCAATAAACTCATAAACAAGTAATGGAACTTCCGTCTCCATACAACATCCTAGCAATTTCACCACATTCCTATGATTCACATGGGACAGGATGACAACTTCGTTGATGAAATCTTCGTGTTGATTCACTTGCTTCGATTTCTTCACTGCAACGATTCTTCCATTCGACAACATCCCTTTGTAGACGACACCTTGACCACCTCTGCCAAGTACTCGACTTTCACTGAATCTGTCCGTTGCCCTCTCCAATTCCTTAGATGTAAAAATCCTTATTTTCTCAAGGACACTTTGCTGAAGCATTAGGCCTCCGTTTCGTTTGAAAAAAATCTCCTTCACCTGCCTCGCTCGCCTCTTCTTTAGAAGTTTGTACGACGAAAAGGTAATCAACAGTAGTAGAAATAACCCCAAGCCTCCTAGTAAGCCTGCAAGTTGAAGTATGAACAAATGAACTATGAAAAGACAGTAAACTAAACAGGACAAAGTACAAGGATACATACAGAACACATCTCTAACCTACATACAACGCAACTCTTTTTCGAGGGGGCAGAAAAACGCAACCAGTGCCATGTTTTGTGCCGTCGCCAAGGTAATCAAGAGGGCAAGAACAATTGAAGGAGCCTTGAAGATTATTGCATTTGGCCTTTTCATGACATGGATTGGAATCACATTCATTGATATCTGTCAAATTAGTGTGTCTATTAGACTATTGATAAACACTCCAGTGCATGTTGTGCATCCTAGTCTAGTCTAAAGAAAAGTGTAAGTTATTAAACTGAAAAGTACAACACAATATTACTAAAAAGTGTAAGTCACTATAACTAAAAATATTATTATACAGTTTAATAATTGAAAAGTGCAACACCATTTACCAAAAAGTGTAAGTCAGTAAAACTGAAAAGTGCAAGACTAGGGTGCACAACATGTACATGATTAATTTTTGTTACAACTATTTGCTAACCTTGACAGCCCGGGCTGAGATATGGATCTCCACGGTATCCTCGAGAGCAGTTGCAGCGATATCCTCCAAGGTTCGTCTCAGAATCGACACACACGCTATTCCCTTGGCATATGATCGATTCGCCTGCTTCACGAATTTGGCCACAAGTCTTGTCCCCGATCGCCCAATCAAGCACGAAGGGCACAGTTTCCATCACTCTAGTAATCAATGATGAACCCGAGATATCAGATACTTTGAACGCGAAGCTACTCGTCTCTGCAAGAAACGCGTAGCCACACGAGCTGAAATTACTTCTTTCGTTACCACTGAATGTCATCATAGTGGTGTAGATGTACTGGAGGCCCTTTGGTATTGAGGCCTGGCAACAACCAATCCCCGAACAGAAGCCGTTACTGAGGTCCCCAGGCTTTGAGCAGACGGCCACACAAGAACTGATGAAACGAATCCATGAGCTGTCGTCTCGTCCCATTAAGGCAACGTCGTCACATCCAACGACTGTCAGCATATTATCATTGGAAATACTAAAAGGGGTCCCTGTCAAGTTCACCGAAAAGTCCACAGAAGGATCTCTTGTCTTCTTATCGTGACAGTTCCAGGCTAGTCGGTTCTTGATGCGTATTTTCGTCTCCGATATGCCTAAAACCTGGAGGTCAGACGAGGCGAGGAAGGCCTTAGGAGGGTCAAAAGACATGTCACAGTTTATGTCGAAGAAGGGATTGACGGAAGAAGAGGCATTGAGACGAATACCAAACGGGTATGGGACGGTTAAATCCCCGCATTTGGCGGGGTAAGCTCCCATTAGGGGAACAAAGAGGGAAATCAGAACCAAACCAAAATAAACAAGTGAGCTTATTTGCATGTTTGCTATATCAAGAATCCTTTGAATCTCCATTTGTGATTCTTTAATTCTTATATGTTGTTATCCAAAAGGACTGAGTATCTTAAATCCTTGTGTATAAAAAATTGTCGTTTTTATTTTTATTCAACTCTTGGTTTGAACGACCGCCTGCATCTAACACACACACACTTTCTTTCAATTTTAGTGCGCGTTTAAGTTATATTAGCTAGCAATTATTCGACATACTGTGCATCATAAATATAGAAAATTGCATACGGTGTTTCCTACAACCACAATATAAATTAAACACTGTATATTACATTGGAAATATCTCCCCACACAGGCATATATATGTATATTCGCATAACTGTCTAAATTCTCCAATGAAGTTGTAAACAAATCAAAATATTAGAATTTGAATACAAATTTTCTATTATATTTATATATTTAAATATAAATACAACATCATAATATAAAATTTATTTATCATTAATCAAACCTTTTTATTCTTGTATTCAAAATTTTATTAATTAAGTTTAGTCCCTTTAGTCAGTTGGGCTAGTGACATAAGCAAATAAAATATTTTTAGTAGGTTATAAAATTCAAAATTATGTTATTCAATTGAATATTTGAATAAATATTAGTACTCTTTCTGTCCCAACTTAACTTTCACACCTACTTTTTCTATCTTTTAGAAACTCATCCGTATAATATCTACAATATTACATTTAATGTAATTATTTTTATGGTCTATATATACATATAAGTCCATTCATTTACTTATTTTTTTATAAAATTATATCTTAAAATTTTATTTGTTATAATATTTTTAAAAAAAAGTGAGTGAATAGTAAGTATGAAAGTATTTTTTTGGGACAAGGGAGTAGTAGTATTTTGCCATTAAACGCACTTGCACTCAGCGATTTTAGGTCCGGGGCCTTAAACCCCCAAGTATGAACATTAAACCCTAATTTTGCTTCAGCGAAAACGAAGATATATCTTTCATCTAATTTTTTGGCAAATACAGTAGAGAGAGAAGTCCCTGTCTGTGTAACAATGGATGTAGAGAGAGAAGGCGGGCGTGGAGCGAACCAATTGAGGCCGATTGACTGTTCCCTTAGAGTTCTCAACCGCGCCAGCGGCTCCGCTAGTTGCTCTCATGGTACATCTCCTTTTGAATGCCTTTTTATTTCTTTGGTTGGTTGGTTGAGGGGTGCCGGAGTGTTTGATTTCTTTTGGCATATCTCTTGATTACATTTGTTTAGAATTTGGTTCTCGTAGCATGTGTTATATTGGTTTTCATTTTGTTTCAGGGGAGACAAGGGTGCTTGCTGCTGTTTTTGGGCCTAAAGCTGGGACGAGGAAGAATGAGAACCCTGAGAAAGCTTGTATTGAAGTCATTTGGAAACCCATAAACAGGCAGTTAGGTAAGATCAGGTCTAGTAGTTTCTATAATTTGTAAAGAAATTTCATTGACTAGGGTTCAAATTATTGATGTTTAGGCATGGTTGTAATTGGTGATGTCACATGAAGATTTTACATTGAGGTTTTACTGGAAATAATGTTGTTTGCGATTTTATGTGAAGTTTTGATGTTGAAAAAAAATAGGAATGAGCTTTATGTATCGTTTATCTACTAGCCATGTATGGTTGATATACTTATATTTCATTTTTGCTGTGTAGTTTATAATGAAATGTAACATGAATTTTTTTCAGGAAAATCGGAGAAGGAGTTTGAGATGATACTGAAGAGAACACTGCAACATATCTGCCGATTGAATGTTCATCCGAATACCACAACATCGATTATTGTTCAGGTGAGGCATCAAGCATCTGTGAACCTTCGCATTATTTTATATTTTGATGTGGCCAATTATTTTTGTGATCTGAGGCAAATTCTTAGGTTGCAACAGGATTTAAACTATGATATTGTGTTGCACATATATTCTTGATTAACCGGCATACAAACTTGAATTTGTGCTAGTAGGAATGTAGGATAATGTTGTGGAGGAGCACAGTATTACTAAGTTAAATTAATAATTTTGCTTGAAGCTGTTGAATCAAAACGTGAATGGACTCTGAGGGAATTTAAAGGACTGAAGAGTAAAAGTGATGGAAAATAGAAGGAAATATATGAGAATGAACATATCTTAAATCATTCCTGTGTCTCTACTAGCCTTATTTTCTTTTCAATGAGAATTTCTTATGACTATCAACTATTTTTGTCCTTTCATCTTGGTGTTTGAGGTACATGAAATTTGTATGTCTTGCAGGTTGTCCATGATGATGGTTCTGTATCCTTTTCTGATCTTGTTCAATTGCTCGGTTTCACTATGTTATTGGACTTGATCTTTCTATTTCGGGTTTTTTGACGTGAAAATTCTAGCACATCTGCATGTGCATGTGTATTTCTGCCCTTCCTTTGAAAGTCTTATATTGTGCAACTTCTTTGACCAAGCTTTCAATAAGCTTCTTCCATGTGCTATACATGCCGCATGCGCTGCTCTCATAGATGCTGCAATCCCTTTGAAATCACTTGCAGGTAAAGCAATTCATTAGCATTTTCCATCTTATGCTTTTTTAGTGGGGGTATGTTGTCTCGACTCAATATGATGGCGAGATATAGTCCATATAGCTAACCCCACTTTGTGGGATAAATGCTTTGTTTGTTGTTCTATTTTTCCCTAATCTATTTTGTTTAATATAAAATACTAATGTTATTGCTTTCAATTCCTATAGTCTCCATATCTTGTTGTCTGACTGAAAGCGGGCAGATTCTGTTGGACCCCAGCAAGCTAGAAGAAGAGGTATACCTGTTATCTATCTCTAGCATTACTTTCTCCTTTTGGTTTATATACTAATTTGATTTCATCTAATGCGTATCATTTTATTCATTAAGAGCTTATTAGTCTTTCTGTGCTAGCTTTTTCATGGTGGTTTTCTGAAATAGACATGACAAGCCACCCTGCATTTTTTTAGTACAATCAAAAGTGAACCTTGTCATCCTTTATTTCTTTTATGGCTTTACTATGAGTTAATGCTGCGTTTCTTTTGCATCATTCAGTTCCTGTTTCCCTCTTATAATACATGTTGGTTTCTTATGGCAGAAAATGAAGGCATTTGTATGTTTAGCTTTCCCCTGCTCGCTTGCATCTGTACTCCCTGAAGGATCAACAGATGCAGCAGGTGGAGAATCAATGGAAGATGGGCTTATTACATCTCTCACACACGGTGTAATGACAGGTCATCTCATTTCGTCCTGTGTCCTTATTTCAATAAAACTCACTTCTTTTGCCATTAGCCATTGAAATTGTGTTACTCTGATCTGCACATTGGAATAACAATGGCTTCTTTTACATGCATCTAATATATTTACATTTGTGTGTAATTCTCTACACAGTGGATGATTACTTTCGTTGCATGGATCACGGGCGAGCAGCTAGTAAAGCGCTATCTAAAATTCTAAAAAAGAAGATGAAACCACAATCAAGTAATTCATCCATGGCCGGTTGAACTTGTCGTGGCCAAAGCACAATTCAAAGGGTATAGGGTGTATTATTCCGTCATACACTTGGCGAGGAGTACGTTCTAGAGGACAAGTCCTACCTTTGTCTCACTTTTTTGTTCGACTTACAGAAACATGTCAACGGGCAAGCTGGATATCGGAATCCATTGTACTGTTGTCATTCTTGGTCCTGCTTTATTGCTAGTTGCTGAATTACATGTATCAATATTTCATCCAAATGATCTTTATTTGTGGTTTACAACAGAGTTGTAACTTGATGTTTTTCGAAATTCATATTCTATTCCGACTCTTACAAAAATCGATATTCATCTTGTTTTGCAATTGCATCCTTTATTCTTTAATAATTGCAAAACAAGATGAAATGTGACTTCTTTATTTGCTGTAATGAAATGTGACATCAATTTTGACTGAAACGTGACGTAATGAAATGTCTATATGTGAGTTGACTTTTTGTAAGAGCAAACATATTGTACAAAAAAAGTAATGACATGTAGTATATTATTTTCACAATGTTCGATATATATATATACATATATTTTTTATATTTTTGAATCACAATGTTCGATTTAATTTTCAATAGAGTTGACCATTTTTAAGGGACTTTTTTTTTTTAATAAATTAGGTGGGATGATTAACCGGATTTAGAAAAAGGAATACTAATAGTGGGCCTTAATCATTTAATTATGGCGTTATTACCATTTGAAGAAACAAGTGTTGTAAAGAGTACAAAACAAAAAGATGCTGTAGTAAAGTATCAGAGATCCTCGACAACATCGTCTCTAATATAGTAATGTACTTGAGTCGTCATCGATCACTCCCTCTTTAATCTCTTATATATACATTACATACATGCATAATGTAAGTCAAATCTTTGGAGAGAAAGAGAGATGAATAGTGTAAGTTGCTGCTGTAGAATTCAAGTGCATTGCTCCTCCATTAGGCCTTCTTCACTTGATCATCAACCTAAATCTTCCATCACTTTAAAGGTAAATTTAACAACTTTTTTTTCATTCTTGAAACATATACACAACTTCTTTATCTCAAAGTTGTGATCTTTGGCAGCCATTGTTGCATGAGCTGAAGCTGCACCATGTTTCAAGAACAATCAAAGAGGTGTCTGTGGGGTTGTTGGATGCCTTTGTTGATTCCGTGTTCGAGTTTGTTGATCAACCCTTGCTCCCATCTCAGGTTATTAGTTCACGACGACTTTTAGATAAGACTAAATTCTTTTACTGTAGTATAACAAGTTCAGACGTTTAAATGAGGTGGAATTTCAATTCACGTTTCATGCAAAATTTGATTTGTTTGGATGAATTTGTGCTGACTTTTTGATGAACAGAGTAATTTTGCTCCAGTGGAAGAGATTGGAGAGGCAGTAGATGTGAGTGGGTCCATTAATGGAAGGATTCCGGATGGTTTTCCGGCTGGTGTTTACATCAGAAACGGTACGTTTCTTGATTCTTGCGGCGGAGCTGCATTTCTCTAATCATAACTCATTTTAAAAGGGGTTGGTCTGCTATGGACTCGAGTGCATGTTGCACTTTTCAGTTTTACTAACTTACATTTTTTGGTAAATGGTGTCGCACTTTTCAATTATTAAACTATATAATAATATTTTTAGTCATAGTGACTTACACTAGTAATATTGTGTTGTACTTTTCAGTTTAATAACATACACTTTTCTTTAGACTAGGGTGCACAACATGCACTCGAGTGCATACTAGACTTTACCTTTTAAAAATAGAAAAACAGACAAAATCTTGTCTGTTTTCTTCGTAAGTTTTAAAAAATCATAACTCTGTAACTGAATCTTGTTTGCTATTGAATACACTTTCACAAATTCTCGGAATAAGACTCCAAAAATCTTGCTCGACTGTGTCGATGGATATATTGATATTGGCGTTCTAACTTCTAGCTTTTGTAGCTTGTTCCACTTCACGTTTTAAAGGTTCATATTTTATCCTAGTCGTCTGATTTTACGATGTGATCGAGTTATAGCCTTTGGACAGTTCGAATGTTATTCGTTTCTAACTTCATGGAAACATTGTAAAGGACAAAGTTTCAATTGTATATAGCCTTTGGACAGTTTGAGATATGGTGTTGTGTTTGATACAGGATCAAACCCCTTATTTGGAGGTTTAAAGTCCACAAAGTCTATATTTGGAAAAACTAGTCACTGTTGGATCGAAGGGGAAGGCATGCTTCACGCGTTGTACTTCTTTAAAGACGACGACGACAGGTGGATGATTTCGTACAACAACAGACATGTCGAATCAGAAACATTCAGAGTCGAAAAGGCTAGAAAGAAACCAGCGTTTCTTCCTGCTATAGAGGGCGATTCTCTCGCTATCGTGTCATCTTATCTACTTAACTATGTAAGCAAATCATGTGAATAGTTACAAGTATTAAGTTAAGGTAACTGATTTCTCTTCTCTGTTTGCAGTTGAGATTTGGCATTGTGAACAAAATCATAAGCAACACTAATGTGTTTGAGCATTCTGGAAAGGTGTACTCTGCTGCTGAGAACTATATTCCTCAGGAGATCGACGTTCTTACCCTTGAAACGAGACGAGATTGGGATGTAAATGGTGCGTGGACTAGGCCGTGTACTAGTCATCCAAAGGTACTTCCTTTTCCTCGTGCTGGTATCGACTATTGAGCTTTTATAACTAGTCGTTTTCGTGTCACAGAAAGTTCCAGGCACTGGAGAGCTAGTGATTACAGGAGCTCATCCAGAAAAACCTTACTTGGAGCTGGGAGTAATCTCAGCTGATGGAACTAAATTACTTCACAAAGTTGATCTCAGATTGAATAGATGTTGCCTTAGCCATGAAAATGGGATTACACTGAGGTAATTAAGAAGGTATTTTTCGTCGTCTGTGATTGTGCATTGCAACTTTTTTGATGCGTCGTCTTCTTCTTTTCCAGGTACAATGTGATCATGGACTTTCCCCTGACTTTAGACGTCAAGCGACTCGTTCATGGAGGGCCGTGAGTGTTCTTCGCCTTCGTGACATTCAATGTCAGTATATTTCTTACGTACAACTGTTTTAACTGATTGATTTCAATATGTAGGCTAATAAAGTACAACAAAGAAGATTATGCTAGGATTGGAGTAATGCCTCGTTATGGAAATGCAGATTCCGTGCAGTGGTTTGAAGTTGAGCCAAGTTGTATATTTCACATTTTGAACTGTTACGAGCAAGGTAACGAGGTAAGCAATCCACACGAAAACAGTACAGAGAAACTCTGTTCGGTATCTGATTCATGCTTGTGCTTGGATGAGATTGCAGGTCGTAGTCATAGCGTGTAGAGCGCGTGACTCAATCATACCTGGCCCCGACTTTGGTCTGAACAAACTTGAGTGGTTCTCGAAAGGATTCAAGCCTATTGGTAACAAATCAGACGAGGAGGAATCGTTCCTTTCGCGTGTTTACAAGTGGAGACTCAATATGAAAACCGGAGAGGTCGTTGAGACGAATCTCACAGGAGCTAACTACTCTATGGAATTTCCATTGATAAATGAGAAGTATAATGGCAGAAGAAATAAGTATGGATACACAATGGTGGTTGATTCAAAATCGAGCTCTATATCAGGTAACACAAAATTGAACTATTTGAAGTTTTGTTAACATGTAATAAGGTGAAATTGTGTCTCCACTCTCCAGGCATGCCAAAATATGGAGGGCTGGCGAAACTTTATTTAGACGAAAAGAAACTCGAAAGTTGTTCGCAACAGATAAAGGTAGAATATCATGAGTTTCCGGAGAATACCTTCTGCTCCGGGGCTGCCTTTGTGGCAAAACCAGGTGAGGGCGAAGAGGACGACGGTTGGATTATTACATACGTGCATAACGAAGATAGCAACACGTCTCATGTTAGTACTAATTCTCAGACAACATTATGCTCAATGATACTAATCTTGTACTACTAATTTGTGTTAAATTTTAACATGTAGGTATATGTAGTTGATGCCAAGAATTTCTCGGACGAGCCTGTTGCTATAATCGACCTTCCAAGGCGAGTGCCTTACGGGTTTCATGGAGCGTTTGTGCCACTATAACAACCGTATCTATGAAGAATTAGTTTGTTAGGCTTACGGTACTTTGTGCTAATTTGTGAACAGTCTCAGTGTGAGAACGTCTCCGTCTCATGCAACTCTTTGTCTAATGTAATTGGATGTGAAATTATTGCAATAAATAAATCTCTAAATAATGAATATTGACATTCTTGTTTAAACGGTCTAGAATCACATGCATCTTGTTGTGGCGTTGATTTTGTTGTAAAATAATACTATGGACAGCCATTTCCAAGACACAAGAGTACAAAACAAAAAGATGCTCTTTGTATACTCCACTAATGTACATGGGTTTCCATAGATCCGCCCCGCCCCATAGTGGAACGGGGCATATTTCGACACCAAATGTAGTCCCATTGGGGTGGGGCACAAGTTTTAAGGAAAATGTATATAAAGTAGATAAAGTAAGAATATTATTGGGTATTGTGGGGTCCGTTGTGAATAAAGTGATTGTTTGTGAATAAAGTTGATGACAAATTGAGTAATTGAGTGATGGATTGAAGGGTAATAATTTTCATAAAGTGTATGAGATACATTTGGTGGACAAAGAATTTGAGGCAAATGAGACTACACTTCATGGACGGAGGGAGTATTAATTTTTTTTTTATATATAAAATTGATAAAACATAATATGAAATACTCCCTCCATCCATGAAAAGCAGTCCCATTAGAGTGGGGCACATGTGCCCCGTTGGAGTGCCATTCCCTATATAGACTCCCTCCTCAATCTGTTATACATACATACATGTGTAATCACAGTTTCAACTGATGGATAGTGTAAGCTGCTGCTGTAGAATTCAAGTGAGTTGCTCCTCAATAAGGCCTTCTTCACTCGATGATCATCGTCCTAAACCTTCTCGCTCGTCTCCCGTCACTTTAAAGGTAAACGAAACAACTATTTTTCATTCTTGAAACACATATCTGAAGTTTGTAATCTTTGACAGCCATTGCTGCAAAACCCCATATTGCACCATGTTTCAACAACAATCAAAGAAGTCTCTGTGGGGTTGTTGGATGCCTTTGTTGATTCTGTTTTCGAGTTTGTTGATCAACCGTTACTCCCATCTCAGGTTTATTATTCACTTTTCATGAAAATTTGATTTGTTTGGATGAATTTGTGCTGATTTTTTAATGAACAGAGTAATTTTGCTCCGGTGGAAGAGATTGGAGAGGCAGTAGATGTGAGTGGGTCGATTAATGGAACGATTCCAGATGATTTTCCATCCGGAGTCTACATCAGAAACGGTTAGTACGTTTTGTATGGACTATGTTTACTGTAAGTTCACTGTGAAAACAATGGGCTGAAAGGCCCATGTTTTGATTAAGATATTACGCTTCATGATAAGTCTTAGTATGAAAACGGTTTACATGTTGTGTTTGAAACAGGATCAAACCCCTTATTTGGAGGATTAAAGTCGACAAAGTCTATATTTGGAAAATCTAGTCATGCTTGGATTGAAGGAGAAGGCATGCTTCACGCGTTGTACTTCTCTAAAGACGAGGACGACAGATGGAGGATTTCGTACTACAACAGACATGTCGAATCAGAAACTTTCAGAGTCGAAAAGGCCAGAAAGAAACCGGTGTTTCTTCCTGCTCTAGAAGGCGACTCTCTTGCTGTCTTGTCGGGCCATCTACTTAACTTTGTAAGCGAATGATCATGTGAAAAACGTCGTAAGATTGTTAGTTTAGGTAACTGATTTCTTTTCTGTGTTTGTAGTTGAGATTTGGGATTGTAAACAAAGTGTTTAGTAACACTAATGTGTTTGAACACTCTGGGAAGTTGTATTCGGTTGCTGAGAACTATATTCCTCAAGAGATCGACGTTCTTACACTTGAAACGAGACGAAATTGGGATGTAAACGGTGCTTGGAATAGGTCATTCACTAGCCATCCAAAGGTACTTCATTGTCCTGCTAAAAAAATAGACTTTTAACCTTGTATAACTAGTCGTTTTCGCGAAACAGAAAGTTCCAGGGACCGGAGAACTAGTGATTACAGGAGTTCATTTAGAAAAGCCTTACTTAGAGCTGGGAGTAATCTCAGCTGATGGAAATAATTTACTTCACAAAGTTGATCTCAAATTGGAAAGATGTTGCCTTTGTCATGAATTTGGGATTACAGAGAGGTAGGTAATAAGTAAGTTGTTTTTCTTGTATGTGATTCTGAGTTGTTGTGATGTGTCGTCGTCTTCTTTTTTTCCAGGTACAATGTGATCATGGACTTTCCTCTGACTCTAGACTTAAATCGACTCGTTCATGGAGGGCCGTGAGTGTTCTTCGCCTTCATGTCATTCAATGTCAGTACTGAAATACTATTGTTGTAACAGATTGTGTTCAAAATGTAGGCTAATAAAGTACACCAAAGAGTATGCTAGGATAGGAGTAATTCCTCGTTATGGAGATGAAGATTCCGTGAAGTGGTTTGTAGTTGAGTCGAGCTGCACGCTTCACATTATGAATTGTTACGAGCAAGGCAACGAGGTGGTAGTGAGGGCGTGCAGAACGCGTGACTCAATCATACCTGGCCCGGACTTTGGTATGAACAAATTTGAGTGGTTCTCTAAGCGATTCAACCAGATTGATGATGACAAATCAGACGAGGAATCATTCCTGTCGCGTGTGTACGAGTGGAGACTCAATATGCAGACAGGGGAGGTGGCAGAGGCGAATCTCACAGGAGTTAGCCACTCTGTGGAGTTTCCAATGATAAACGAGGCGTATAATGGCCAAAGAAATAAGTATGGATACACGACAGTTGTTGATCCAAAATCGAGCTCTTTATCAGGTATGGCGAAGTATGGAGGGCTCTCCAAACTTTATTTAGACGAAAAGAGACACGAAAGTTTGAAGCAGGAGGAGGATATGATAAAGGTAGAATATCATGAGTTTCCGGAGAATACATTCTGCTCCGGGGCTGCCTTTGTGGCAAAACCAGGCGTCGTTGATGAGGACGATGGTTGGATTATTACGTTCGTGCACAACGAAGATAGCGACACATCTCATGTTAGTACTAATTCTCATACAACATTTTGTTGAATCATGTTATTCTTGTACTAATTTGTGTTTATCTTGCAATGTAGGTATATGTAGTCGATGCCAAGAACTTCACGAACGAGCCCGTTGCAATAATCGACCTTCCGAGGCGAGTGCCTTATGGGTTTCATGGAGCTTTTATGCCACTACCACAGCCACAACCATGTCTGTGAAGCTGTCACTTTTGTACAAAAGTTGGGGGTCTTTCTGCATTTTCAATTTGTTCAGTGTTCTGCAATTTTTCTTTCAATTTAATTTTTTGTTGTATTACAATTATGATATTCAATATATCTGAATTTTTATGCTGCCACCATATAAAACAACCATTATTTATTGCAGAACAAGATAAAAATGAAATATATGTTTAATACTGAATATAATGTAGTTAAATCAGGTAGCTTAAAAGGAATATTCGTATATAAAACTTGAGTAATCAAATAGTCACTAGAAAACACATCTTGTAGTTGGGCTGTTTTTGTCCCATTGGGACATATGAAAAAGGATATAGACGGATATGATATCTCTATTTCTTTGTGTAAATTTATGAGAAAATATCAATTTTAATCTCGTAATTTAGGACGAGTTCAACTTTAGTTTCCTTTTACTTTGCATTTTTTTTTTTAATTTTAGTTTTGATGGTATTAATTTTAGTCCGGACAGTACGTATCAATTTTAGACTTGTAAGTTGTAATTTATGTAGAGCTCAATTTTATTCCTGTAACTTTGACTAAAATTTGAGAATTTTTTATTTAGGTCACATAACTATCACTTAAAAAAAAAAGTCCCAAAACTATAAAAAAAAATTAATTTAAGTCTCATAATGTTTTTAATTTGGTTAATTTACGTACAATTTTCGCATTTTTACATCCAATAACGAGAAAAATATATATATATTTACGTCTCGTAACTTTAACCTTTTTTTAAAAATGTCCTAAAAAAGATTTAAAAAAATTTATTTACGTCCCATAATTATTTGGTAACTTGGGTAATTTACGCCATTTTTTTTAGTCTACAAATTGTAAATACTGACTTGTAATTTTTTTAAATCCACGTGGTCATTGTTTTTCCACGTTTCAATTTACGTCGGCTATCCATAATTTTTATGCGCACGTGACAAAAGTGTGAATGAAATGTCGTTTGAGTGTCTCCAATAAAAAATGGACGTGAATTAATCAAATTACAAAATTATGAGACGTAAATTAAATATTTATATTTTTTGGGACGTTTTTAAAAAAGATGAAAGTTATGTATCGTAAATACGATTTTTCTCCTAAAATTGAGAAAATGCAAGTTACAGGACTAAAATTAATACATTTAGGATTACAATTGAAAAATGTAAGGTTACAGGTCCAAAGTTGACTCGACCTATTACAGGATTAAAATCGATATTTTTTCTTAAATTTCTTGTAAAATTCAGAAAGTGACAACACATGGAGTAGGTATACTTTCATATTTACTCTTATTATTTTATCATGTATATATCTATCTCTATACAAAAAATTAATATGAAAATAATAATAAAGAAAAATGTAAAAATGGAGTTGAGATAGAGGGATAAGGAGTACTATTTTAGGATTTTTTTTTTTTTTTTAAAGTAGAGGTATTCAGCTCAAGAAACGACCTATTTGGGAACCAATCTCACCGTGTGCTAGTGAAGGTCCGCTTAAATATATATTTTATTACAAGTTATGACTCATATATTGAAAATAATTTACACAATACAAATTTCACGTGTAAACAATTAGAAAGAATATTTAGTCCAATAATTTAAATTAATAAACCTTTGTATAAACAAAGTGTCGTAACTCGTAAGTGTAAAACAATCATCAAAGATGCTCTTGTAAAGTAGAGAAGATACTCGGTTCCAATAAACCAATTCTACTTTATATATATATATTGTGTAGTCACAACAAATTATTTTTTGTGAAAGAATTAAAGATGAATGGTGTAAGCTTTAGAATACAAGTGAATTGCTCCTCAATAAGGCCTTCACTCAATCATCATCCTAAACCTTCTCTATCATCTTCCATCACTTTGAAGGTAAAATTAATTAAAGAACAATGTAATTTCTAGCTTTTGTCGCGACTTTATAAGTAAAATTCAGAATTTTAAGCATAATAAATGAGACGTATTATTGTCGAAAAACATGCATGTTTATGTGAAGTTGTAATCTTTGACACCATTGTTGAAAAAGGTGAAGGAGAAAATCCCCATTTTTCGCCATGTTTCGACAACAATCAAAGAGGCCTCTGTGAGATTGTTGGACATGTTTGTTGATTCTGTGTTTGAATTTGTTGATCAACCGTTACTCCCATCTCAGGTAATTTGTTCACAAGAGAAAAAAATTATTTACGTCCCAAAACTTTCACTTCTTTTGAAATTCGTCCAAAAAAAGATACTCCCTCTGTTTCGGAGGAACTTGCACCCTTTGACCGACACACATTTTAAGAAATGTGTAAGAAAAGGTGTGATGATATGTTTTGAGGGGTAGTTTTGTAAACTTTTATGAATAAAGTAAAGTAAAAAGTAGATTGAGTGTGAAAAAGTAATGACATATGGGTAAATATGAGTATATTTTAAAGGTGAGAGTTGTGAAGATATTTCCTGAGTGTGCAAATTGGTATGGGACATCCCTATATGGAAAGTGTACAAATTCCTATGGGACGGAGGGAGTAAAAAAAAAAATTAACTTTATGTCCCAAAAATGATAAAAATTTAATTTACATCATTTTTCTTCATTATGCAAGCTATAAATAGTGACTTGTAATTTTTTTTTAATCCACATGACCATTATTTTTCCACTCCTATACAAGTTGAGTTTGACCATGTTACAACTTCGTACGATTTTTCATAATTTTTATGCGCACTTGACAAAAGTGTGAGTGAAATGATGCCCTTTTGGTGTATCCGCAAAAAAAGTACTGTAAAAGTTATGAGACATAAATAATTTTTTTCTCCTGTTCACAAACATTCAATGCAAAAGGGATATGAATTTTTTTTATTAGTGAAATTTTGATGAACGAGTACGTTTTGTATGAACTATGAACAGAGTAATTTTGGTCCAGTAGAAGAAATCGGAGAGGCAGTAGATGTGAGTGTGTCCGTAAATGGGAAGATCCCACATGATTTTCCTGCAGGTGTTTACATCAGAAACGGTACAATTCTTGTACGTTGAGATATCTATGATCAGGCTCGTATATTTGCAGATGAGATAATGAAGTTGGCTTTGATGCTGCAGGATCAAACCCCTTATTTGGAGGTTTAAAGTCGACAAAATCTGTATTCGGAAGATCTAGTCATGCTTGGATTGAAGGAGAAGGCATGCTTCACGCGTTGTACTTCTCTAGAGACGACGACGACAGATGGAGGATTTCGTACTTCAACAGACACGTCGAATCAGATACTTTCAGAGTCGAAAGGGCTCGAAAGAAACCAGCTTTTCTTCCTGCTGTCGAAGGCGATTCCCTCGCAATCGTGTCAGCTTATCTACTTAACTATGTAAGCAAATGAAATGATCATGTGAATAATCAATAATGTGGTAAAAGTATTAAGCTGATTTGGGATTTTTGTGTTTTTGTGTGTTTGCAGTTGAGATTTGGGATTGTGAACAAAATTATGAGTAACACTAATGTGTTTGAGCATTCTGGGAAGGTGTATTCGGGTGCTGAGAACTATGTGCCTCAAGAAATTGACATTTTTACCCTTGAGACGAAGCGAAATTGGGACGTAAATGGTGCTTGGAGTAGGCCGTGTACTAGTCATCCAAAGGTACTTCCTCTTCCTCCTACTGGTATCGACTATTGAGTTTTTATTACGGGTTGGTCTGCTATGGACTTGAGTGCATGTTGCACTTTTCAGTTTTACTGACTTACACTTTTTGGTAAATGGTGTTGCACTTTTCAATTATTAAACTGTATAATAATATTTTTAGTCACAGTGACTTACACTTTTTAGTAATATTGTGTTGTACTTTCCAGTTTAATAACATACACTTTTCTTTAGACTAGGGTGCACAACATGCACTCGAGTACATACTAGACTTTTACCTTTTATAACTAGTTGTTTTTTCGTGACACAGAAAGTTCCGGGCTCTGGAGAGCTGGTGATTACTGGAGCTCATCCAAAAAAGCCTTACTTTGAGCTGGGAGTAATCTCAGGTATGAATGAATGTTGTGTGTTTTATCTAAAATACGAGTTTTCGAAATGAGTCCCTTTTCGTCCTTCAGCTGATGGAAATAAGTTACTTCACAAAGTTGATCTCAAATTGGAAAGATGTTGCCTTTGCCATGAGATTGGGATTACAGAGAGGTAGGTAATAAAGAAGTTGTTTTTCTTGTTTGTGATTCTGAGTCGTTGCAATTGTTGATGTGTCCTCGTCTCCTTCTTGCAGGTACAATGTGATCATGGACTTTCCTCTGACTTTAGACGCTAATCGACTAATACATGGGGGGCCGTGAGTTTTCTTCGCCTTCATGACATTCTATCTCGTATTTCTGAATACTATTGTAAACAGATTGTGTTCGAAATGTAGGCTAATGAAGTACACGAGAGACGATTATGCTAGAATCGGGGTAATGCCTCGTTATGGAGATGCAGATTCGGTCAAGTGGTTTGAAGTTGAGCCAAGTTGTATATTTCACATTTTGAATTGTTACGAACTAGGCAATGAGGTGACACTAAAAGAAGTAGTGAAATTCTGTTTTTTTCGATTTTTTTGGTATCTGATGTGATCCACAGGTAGTCGTCGTGGCATGTAGAGCGCGTGACTCAATCATACCTGGCCCCGAATTTGGTCTGAACAAATTCGATTGGTTCTCGAAAGGTTTCAAGCCAATTGACGACGAGAAATCATTCCTTTCGCGTGTTCATGAGTGGAGACTCGATATGAAGACTGGAGTGGTGGTTGAGACGAATCTCACAGGAGCTAATTACTCTATGGAGTTTCCCATGGTTAATGAGAAGTACATTGGCATAAGAAATAAGTTCGGATTCACACAGGTTGTCGACTTAAAATCGAGCTACATGTCAGGTAATAAAATGTACTTGTGTGAAATTTCATAATAAGAAGAAATTGGATAGAGTGCATACTGAGAGAATTGAGAAATATAGAATTCATATTGAGTAGTAAATGAAATTGAATAGTGAATTAGAATCACTCGTGGAGGTTTACAAGAAAGGTTATAAGTTATACTCCGTAACTACTAAACTAGAAGTTACAACTAGAATAACTACTCTAACTAATATTCTTTCATTTGTTGGCTTGACTTGTTGTTATTCTTCACAACTTGTTTGAATGTTTTTTGGCTCGTACTAACAAGGCCTTATTTTGTCTAGGGATGGGAAAATATGGAGGGCTCGCGAAACTTTATTTGGAAGACAAGAAACGAGAGGTGAAACAGGACGAGGAAGGGAAAATAAGGGTGGAGTATCATGAGTTTCCGGAGAATACATACTGCACGGGGGCAGCTTTTGTGGCAAAACGAGGCGATGGCGAGGAGGACGATGGATGGATTGTTACGCACGTGCATAACGAAGATAGAAACTCGTCTCATGTAAGTAATACTCACACAACATTATGTATGTAAGTTCAATTTTTATGTTAATCTTTTTCTTCACATGTTCTTCTAGGTGTATGTTGTTGATGCCAAAAAATTCTCCGACGAGCCCGTTGCTGTAATTGATATCCCGAGACGAGTGCCTTACGGGTTTCATGGAGCTTTTATGCCACTGCAGCAACAAAATCTATGAACAAGTAGATAGGACCTCATTGATGAATGATGCTGATCAAAGCTGTCATTTTTTTACTTTGTACAATTTGGCGCCTTTCTGTATTTCAATTGTAATTCAGGGACTTTTTTTTAACATTGTAAAATTAGGGGTCTTTCTGCATTTTCTGTTGTACTTCAGGGACTATTTTTTGTAATTTTCCTAATTTGAACTCAGGGCGTAACGTGAGTAAAAACACTATGGTATCAGACGCGAAATTAATTAATTTATATTAATTCTCTAATATATCAACACGGCCCCTGACTCCTGAGTCATGTCTCACAATATTTGTTTGTAAATATCGATTTAATCAAATGGGTCGTTAGGGCTGAAAATAAAATCAAACTATTCGGTATACTTGATTTGAAATCGTTCGATAAAAATTTGGTTGAACTCTATTTGCATAGATATCAAACAATGTTGAAGTTAAAAAAAAGGACAAAATTCGTATAAAAAAAGTCAAACTACTCGAGTTTGACTCGATTAAAGTCGCCTTTTGCTGACTAGACATACCGCGCACATGTTACATGTACACTGCATCGTTCTTTTTATTTTCCAATTGGTTCCATTGTGAGAAGACATTTATGTCTTTATCAAAAACACACAAAAAATAACAAATAAAATAACATACCAAACGTTACTTAAAAAATATAAACAGGGGCCCTACACCAAACATAGTCCAATAAGACGAAAGATAACATGACAATATTGTACTTATTTGTTTTATCATTTGTCTTACGTGTTTTTCACAGCTGTGTACTCAAGTACAAGTACACGGTGTACTTGAATCCAGCTATATAAGAAATATCAAATATATATAGGATAAATAACAAATTTCTTAACAAAAGTCATTGTAGTCTAGTAGTTGCCCTTGCATTGCTTTACCCAAGACTTTGGCTTTTGAATTTGGTACAAACGGATTACACATTTTAATTTCAATCCAATAAGTATATTGAAATTTTGAAAATTGTCCTTTTTGGTCCAAACGGATTACACATTTTAATTTCAATCCAATAAGTATATTGAAATTTTGAAAATTGTCCTTTTTGGTTCAAACGGATTACCCATTTTAATTTCAATCCAATAATTATATTGAAATTTTGAAAATTGTCCTTTAACAGGTAATGTAACAGGTTCTAAATCAAAACCTTACTCATTACCCCGTTTTCTTATTTTGTGTACCAAAAAATTGGTGCAAGTTAAGGTGGAACGGAGGAAATACTATATATAAATATAAAGACATGCAAATGTCTTCATTTGTCAACATGTAATTAATATACTATTTCTATCAAATATTAAACTTAAATTTTTTAACATTCAATAATGTCGAGTTGACAAAGAATAAAACCAAACAAAATTTAGGTGTATGTATAGTCAAGAGGGATAACATTTAACAAATTCTAGTTTCTCCACTTGTTTTATCAATAATCACCTAAAGATGCTCCTTGAAGATGAACAGAAAGATCCAAACCAAAAAAACAAACAATCAAGAACTAAATTTTACTAAAAAAATGTTTTCATCTCAAGATCAAGAGCATAATCTGTGCAAATAGTACTTCATAAGAGCCAAGAAATCGTCGAAAACGAAAGATTGAGGGAGATGAACATCTTTGTCCTGTTCTTGTTCATATGTGCAGAAGCTCAGAACACATCCAATCAAAACAATGTAAATCCACTTCATCCAAGTATGGCTGTTGTCCTAATTGTTCTTTCAATCATGTTGTGTGTAACATTGTTCATAGTAGGCTATGCTAAGTTTTGTCAAAGAATTGAAGTTCGTACGAGTGAAGTTGAAGCTGATCCGGGTGGGATCGTGAGATCAAGATCGCGTTTTTCGGGGATAGACAGGACGATAGTCGAGTCGCTCCCCTTTTTCAGATTCTCTTCACTCAAAGGCTCAAAAGAAGGCCTAGAATGTGCTGTTTGTTTATCAAGATTTGAAGGGGCGGAAGTCCTTCGATTGCTGCCAAAGTGTCGCCACGCTTTCCACGTGGACTGCATCGACAAGTGGCTCGAGGATCACTCGAGCTGCCCCTTGTGTCGGTACAGGCTCAATGCTGGAGACATTAAAAATGCAGCTTTGTCAAGTATTGAATTCTTCATTCAGAGAGAGGAGGATCAGCCTCAGAGCCAGGGGAGATCTTCGAGATTCTACGTTGCGAACGCGTTTCAGAAACTTGCAAGAGGGAAAAGAGAAGAGCCCTTGATTCAAGATTTCAAGAATGAGGTGCACAAGTTTAAGCACAAGATCATTGCATCAGATGTTATACATAAAAGCAGGTGGAGTGATGTCAACTCTTCAGACATGATGTCTTTGAATTTGGAGATGTTGTCGAGAAATGAGTCGAGTAGTGCTGAACTTTCTGCGAAAGACCACATTTTGAAGATCAAAGAGGATATGGAAAGGAAGCGCGTTTACGAGGCGAAATTTGTTGCCAAAAATGGAAATGGCTCGGGTGAAACCTCTGAATGTTTGGAGTTAGATGGGAGTATGATGTCTAAATCATTGGATCCAGCACATAAAAGATCAATGTCTGAAATCACCAACATTTCAAGATTCCCAAAATTGAACACAAGTAGCAGGATAGTTGGATCCTCAACTCAACTGAATAGGGAAAAGGATGACAAAGTTAGAAAGCTTTGGCTACCTATTGCCCGAAGAACAATCCACTGGTTTTCAGTCCAAGAAACGAGCTTTGATGCAAGAAAAAACGTGCTACATGTCTGAATTATGCATCTTAATTATTACTATTATTTTGTATTTTCAATACAAATATAAGTTAGATTGTAATAAAAAAAATTCAAAGTTAAATACTTTTTCTAATAGTTAAAGTTTTCATCGGCGAGTCCCTCACTTTTATGTCTATTAATATTATATACAAATAAGATTCATGTTTTTATTGGATTAATGGCTAGAACTTGAATCAATCTGGAGAGAAATATAATTGCGTTACGTTATTCCACAAACCATATCCATTAGTTGGAGATCTGAATTTCTATTTCAATGCTATTTTTAATTACCTAATTTTCGACCCCATAAAAACCACATTTTTATCTTACATGGGACGAGCCATTCATTTAGCGAACTATTGCTTGATCAACCAAATTTTATTATTGTAAGACTGACTACTATTTACTTACTGTTATCCTACAAAACTTTATTACTGTTCTCATTGGTTATATATCTAGAAAAAAATTTATAACTTAAAAAAAAAATAGAGTTAAAAATATTTTTAAACTAAAAAATTGAAAGAACGGATATTTATTTCTGATATTTTATTCAAAGGTTAATCAAAAATGTCCTCCAGAATATTCTAAAACATTATGGAATTATTTTAAAATTATCTTTAATATTCTAGGGAGTTCTACATGTTTAAAAAAATAAATAAGTTACATATTTTGTTTCTCCAGCCAACAATTGATGATGTGACTTGTATCTTTAAATATTTACGATTATTGGTAAATAAATACATATTTTTTTTCTCTAGCCAACAATTGATGATGGGGTAGGTCTCTTGTAGACTCAATTCCTTATAAGGAATTGAGTAAATTTTAAAAAATTGGTAGGATTGATAATAAAAATAAAATACGCGAAAAACATGTATGATAATTTATGTAGTTTAAACGGTTGAGAATAGTATTTTAGCATGTTATTTTGCAATATTTGCAATAATAATTTGAGAAAATTTATAAAAAATGTCATTTAGGCACCTAGCTTCTTAAATAAAGACAACTTTTATAATCTTTTTAAAAAAGGACAAAAACGCATGTTAATAACCCATTATACCCTTATATTTAAATATGGAAATTAATTTATTAATTTAATAATTAAATAACAAGTCTTCATCTTCCTTATTTGTCGTCATAGATTTTTGGTTAATTTATTAATTTAATAATTAAAGAACGGGTTTCTTGGCCGGAAAACTCAAATCTTCAAGCTTTTTGGTTAATCCATGATGAATCAAACATAATCCCGCTGCATCTACAAACGATTGGCCATAGATTTCAGATTGGTGAAGCAACAATCCTCGATTTCCTCTTGAAATCGAGGGATCTTTTTCTTCTTTTAGTTTCTGTTTCAGTTTTGGGTGACCCCTCACGCCCAAAAACTGATTTCCGATGATTCTCAAAGTTTCTGCTGCTTAGAGACTTGTTCCTCTCTTTCAACGACGGCCATGGCTATAAGGTCTCGTCTCCTTTGCTCTTCCATAATTGTTTCCTCGATCTGTTCTTTCGACTGCACATGATCAAGAGACTTTCCACTCGATCGTTTCTTTATATTCCTAAGGGATTCAAACTTCACCGATTTCTTCATTATGGATGACGGACGCGAAGCCGCCTGAGATACAGTAGAAACTTTTAATTCCAAGGGTCAGATGAAGAGTTTTGCCAAGGGTATGATTATTAATTCCACACGTACACACATAATTTGCAAAGAATTTAGAATTTTTTGAGATGATTTTAATTTAGGTTCAATTTTGCTCTATTTTCGTGAAATTGTGATGATTTACGTGCGTGTTGCTGAAATGTAGTTCATGATTATTTGTTATTGGTTCGGTCAAGGGATAATGCAGATCTTATTTTGCATATGTATACGTATTTCTGCATAATCACATTCTAATATGAAGACACCGTACTATTTTTTCTGCATTATTCATTTTATTATGCAGTTTTAGATTTCATTGTTTTGCATTATTCATTTTATTATGCAGTTTTAGATTTCATTGTTCTGCATTATTCATTTTATTATGCAGATTTAGATTTTATATTAATTTTCCAACCATGGTCTAGGGAGCAAAATGTTCTTCTCACTTCTCACTTCGTCTTCTTCCGTACTTCACGGTTTCCTTTCTTCACAAATTGAAAAACCCCAAAATTCTGCACAAAATTTACAAAGTTTGACCGGAGTTGTTGATAGAGTTTAATTTTAGGAAGTTTTAATTAATTGCGTAATTCGGGGGGCTTTAATGAGCTGATAGAACTTTAGTACCAAACCTGTTTTTCTTCTCATTTAATTTTAGGAAGGTTTTTCTTAATTGCGTAATTCTCGGAATTAATGAGCTGATAGAGTCAGCTTTAAATTTCAAACATTTAAATAATTTCTCCATATTAATTCCGAATTTATGTATTAAGGGCATGATGGTACATTTATGTGCCATTTTGTCCTTATTCTGAAACTATTTTGAATCATGTCTTTATTTAAAAAAATACTAGGTGAAATGATCTTTTATGTGAAATCCCCTAATAATTTCAGTTATAATGACATACACTTGTTAGTGATGTTATGTTACACATATTTTGTTGCACTTTTCAGTTGTAGCGACTTACTATTTTCAACAATATTTTTTAGTTATATTGACTTACACTTTTTAGTAATGTTATGCTACACCTTTTAGTCATATTTTGTTGCACTTTTCAGTTGTAGTGAATTACAATTTTCAACAATATGTTCAGTTATAGTGACTTACACTTTTTAGTAATGTTATGTTACACTTTTTACTCGTATTTTGTTACACTTTTCAATTATAATAACTTACACTTTTCATTAAAATATTGTGTTGCATTTTTCAAGTATATTGACATGCACTTTTTTAATAATATTGTGTTGCACTTTCTAGTTATACTAACTTGCATTTTCTAGTTATAATGACTTATACTTTTCATTAAAAGTTGTGTTGCACTTTTCAATTATAGTGACTTACACTTTTTAATAAAAAAATGTGTTACACTTTTGGGGAAATTATTGTTAAGGTCATTTCACTAAGAGATTTATCTAATAGGGCATAGGTTTTTTTTTTAAATCTATTAGAGTCAAAATGGCACCTAATAAGACATTGTTGCCCTTTACCAATTTAAATAATTTGAAATTAATAATTTTGAATTAATGCAGTTCCTAGTTATACGCACCTTCCAATTATTAAAAAATTCCTAAAATTAAGCAATTCGAATTAATTGTTAATTATTCAAACAAATAAAATTAAAAAATCTGCATTTTATGATCCTTCCAATTATTCAAATATTCCTAAAATTAAGCAATTCGAATTAATTGTTAATTATCCAAACAAAAAAAGTTAAAAAATCTGCATTTTATGATTCAGAAATAAGCGTGTCATAGAGTATACAATTCCCCATATGTTGAATATGCATATATATATATGAAATAGATTATGAATAGATTATGAATTTTAATATGAACAGTGAAATGAATTTTGGTATGTAGAAATGGGTTATGAAGACATATGTTCATTTCAATATGAAGTTTAAAACGGCATACAAGACTGAATTTTTTGGTATGCATAAAATAACATGAACCAATGTGCACAGAGTGACATGCATATCAATATGCAAAATAGATGTGCACATTTGTAAATGGCATATTCAATATGAAAAGAATTGTTCAGAATAATAAGACGAAGACATAAAATGATAATGCCTACATCGGTATCCATGTTTCATATGGAAAGTTCATTTTGATATGAAGTTGTAAGAGTAGTATATGCACCTTTCAGATGCACTGCGAATAGCAATTGAATAATAAGTCTATCGAAATTCAAGCTGGAAAAGCTGATTGTAAACCAAACAACATGTGAATAAACAACTTTTTTTTCCATAAACTTAAGTATAATCGCATAAAACAACACCAAAATTACATGTTACATTCTTTCCCCATGGTGCTTTTGTAAACCCCTCTGCTGTTGCACCCTCACGGCCTCTCACCAGCTGAATGTACTTATCCGCCTCATTCGAGTCCATCACTAGCCTTGACAATACCGTTCCTCTCTTGCCGTGCTCGCACCGAATCCTCTCATTGAGATGCAGATATGTCAGATAATCAAACCACTGGAGCAAATAAGGTATCAAATTACACATAGGAATATCAAGATTTAAATATGACTACTAGCTACAAGAAGAACAAAAGCTTGTTGCAAATAATAAAAACAAGAGAGAATCAATAAGATCATAACCGAAGACATATCCAAAAAAATTTAAATACATAAAGAAGAAACAACAGTCAAAACCAGTGAAAAGAACATGATTGTGTATTTAAACCTCAAAACAAACACATATAATTACTATTTATCAAGATTTTGAAATCCAGTCAAAATCCCAAATCAAACATACCCAGTGAGATTGAAAAACTTTGTTAAAAAAATGCCAACAGGCAATATATTTCACGATAACAAATTCCAAAGCAAATAATTCTTTTTCAGAAACTATTCAATATTTATCTTGCTGCACAAGACAAGGATTGAAAATAAAGAGTAGAGCGTGTTTTCTTATCATTTCAACCACTGATTTTAACTCTTCACACAGTTAACTAGACACAAGTATCACAGCTTGCAGCAGTTTTGGATCCTCTTAATGCAGACACGTGTGCACACTCTAGTCTTTAAATATTGGAAGGGACTAATTTAACTATAAGTAACTGTAGTAAAAAAAATTGAATCAGAGAATCATGAGAAAGGGACTTGTGGCTCCTGAATGATACTTTAACACTTTATTTTGGCCATCCAAAATAAAAAATTTAACCATAGTTTTAATTAAAAGACTTCCATAAGCATTACCAGCTACAATAATGAAAGTAAACTACTCACAGAGTCACCTCACATGTAGATATTCACTTAAACGCATGCAGAGAGGCCTTGCCTGCTTCTTCGATAAATTCCCTACAAAAGCATATAACATTAACCTCTTAAACCCTAATTAAAAGTTGATTGTACACATAAATTTAATGTAATACATTTGACAAGTGATCTCACCTATCCGGATGCGTATGCCTACATAATTCTGCAGAGTCAATAACTGTACAAACCTACCAAAAAAAAAACACTCAAATTACTTCTTGTAACCAAAGCATAACAGAATAAGTCTTATGAACATAAAAAACATTGATTTGAAACAGAATAAGATATGGTTTAGTTTCTTTCACATCAGTAAGTTGATTAATTATCCGATCGAATTAAAGCATACCGTGTCAGAAATTTCATCCATTGCCTTGACAATTTCAGGAGGTGAAGGCATTCCAGCAATATAATTAACGAGTTCATTAGACCTAGGAATCAAACAAGTAACAACATTATAGAATTTAGTAAATAAGAAGTGCAATACCTGAATCATTTCACAAAATTACCGCTCAATTGCATCGTCGACCATGCGCTGAAAACCTTTGGCAGTTTTCAAGTGGTCGAATCCGTAGAGACCGGTTTCTCTTATGGGCTTTTATTCTGTAAAAGAGAAATTACCTAACATTTCACATCTACCAAATAACAAGCCAATTTCGTCGTCGCTGCCGTCACCGCTTATATTTGCTGATGGTTTGGTCACCGCTTTTATTCCCCTTCTACTTCACGCACGACAAGGCATCAGCGTCTTCACATCTGGAAAAGCCGCAGCATCGCCGACGATCGTCCTTCGTCTTCGCCGTCAGTCGATCGTCCTTCGTCTTCGCCGTCAGTGGCGACCACGATTCCGGCGACAATATCAGCCCCCACGGGTGCCGCCTCATCTATTTTCGTACCCTCCTTTTTGCTCAATTTTCTCCGGCGACCAGCGGCGGAAGGCCTCCATCTTCATCGTCCCTCTGTCTAGGTTGTCGATCATGGGCAGCGATGACGGCGGCAAGGTGTAAATACGGTTTTTTGACACTAAATTGACCTTATTAGGAAATTTTAAAAGTTTATGTTTTAGTTGTTTAATAGTCTATAAAAGTGACCTTATTAGGTAATATTCTCTACACTTTTTAGTAATATTGTGTTACACTTTTTAGTAATATTAACTTACACTTTTCAACACACACAATTTCGAAAAAAAATTATCAATAAAAAAAAATTACAAAAAAAAAAAATAATAATAAAAAAAAATTAACCAAGTCAAAAATTTTATTCACAATAATCTTGAATATTTAGGGTTCACAATATTCTTGAATATTTAAGATTTAAGTTAATCAAGTCAACTCAATTCCTTATAATATATAAGACTATAAGGAATTGATTCTATATAAGACCAATCCGATGATGTGGGTTTTCGGAGCTTAATTGGCACGTCAAATTACTCGTATTCTTTTTTTTTTTTCACATCAAATTAAACTTTATACAAATAAAAATAAAAATAAAACTTCCGCTTCTTCTTTCTTTATCTTCTCAACTTCTTCTTCTCAAACTCAAAAATTCTTCTTTTTCTCTTCTCTCTTTTGCTACTCAAACTCAATAGAATTCTTTTTCTTTTCAAACTCAATCAAGTTTTTTTTTTTTTCTTACTCAAATTCAATCAAGTTCTTCTTTTTCCCTTTTCAAACTCAATAGAGTTCTTCTTCTACGTCTTTCTCACTTCTCTAACTTAATCAAGTTCCTAAAAATTAAAATCTCCTAGAAATCATCCAAAAACAAAAAAAAATCCTTACAAGAAAATGCCTAGACCCAAAAAGATGAGGAAGAGAGGTCCTGAGGAAAATCTTAGAAAAGGTTGTCCCCGTGCAAAGACCAAACTTCAAAAGACCAGAAAAATTGCATGTAAGATTGTGTTTATGGTCATTTATACTGCTTTTTTTGGCACACATATATAGTATTGCAGCTTTCAATTGAAAAAGAGGTAGACCAAGAAAGGATGCAACTTCTAATGAAACAAGTGGATTAGGAGCAAATGAAACAAAGTGGAAGATGAGCAAAAATAGAAGTTAGTGGAGCAAGTGCTAGTGGGTCTGTGATGACCAACACCTCTACTCAAAAGAAAGAGATTGCAAACGCAAGAAAAATGGTAAACCAACGCTTATTTTATTATGAGGGTAAGTTTCTTATTTTATTAAATATTTATATATTTCTCATAACTACATTCTTACATGCCCTAGTTCTAAAAAGAATGTTGTATATGTGAATGGTGCAGAAGGTATGACAAGTAAGAGAAGTCGAAGAGTAGGTGGTGGAGCCCGCGACAGTTCAGTGACAGTGAGGAGTAGAATATGAGGTGGAGGGATGCATGGTAGTGAAAGTGATGGTGTCGTTAGTCCTCAATAGAGTCGTGTTAATGAAATGATATGTTTTGTAACATGAAATAAGTTGATGATTTATATTTTTTTGCACTTGGATACTTATAGTTATTGCAAATGTTTTGTACATTAGACGGTCTAACTATGACTTTTAGTGTGCCACATATATTTTTTTCAGAATATTTTAAACACATTAATTCCTAAAATTTTTTTTAAGAATATTTTCCTCTCCCATAAAGCATATAAATTGTAGTCGTTGAACAACAAAATTATTCAATAATTGAAGAATTGCTGAAGATTTTTTTTAGTTTGAGAAGTGAGAAAGAAGCCTTGATAAGTTTGAAAAGAAGAAACTCTATTGAGTTTGAGAAGGAGAGAAGACACAAAACGAGAGTTTATTTTTATTTTTATAAAATGTAATCTGATGTGGAAAAAAAAAAAATATGTGTAATATGACGTGGCAAGCTCCGGCAAGCCACATCATCAATTGCTGACCGAAGAAAAAAAAATATGTATCTAATTACAACACGATGGTAGTATATTTATTTAGTGTATTTATTTAGAATTAACCCTTAAATATATTATGGAATACAAATAATTAAAATTATTATATTGTTGTCCATTTTTTTGATTCTTTTATGACTCCTCCTTTTCTTTTCAACTCCTTTAATGCGTACAAATTAACTCGATACACATATTTTTCATTAAATCAAAACTAATTTATTTACTTTATATATAAAAATTTATAAAACTATTCCAAAACTCTAATTATTACACTTTTTCCTTAAACTACATATTTTTTTTAACACATTTATCCCTCATTAATTTTTCTCTCTTTCCATTGACCTTAATTTCCTTTCTATCACACTCTTGTCTTTTAAAAAGAATTGAGAGAAAATGAATCACTAATATATTTTCAATTTAAAGTGATATTGTAAAAGTTACAAAAGAAAATTCGAAATGGGAAAAACGAAAAGAGAAAAACTTTTTGAAACAAAGATAAAGAACAAATAAATTTTATGAAACGGAAGTAAGGAGTATTGTTTATCAAAAAAGTACCTGAATAAATACATAAGTAATTAAGCTGGATTAAAAAATAAAAATTGCAAGTGAAATTAAAACAAAAGAATTAATGGGTGGAGGGAGTGAGCCAAAGCGGACACCAAAGCGACGAATCTTTTGAAACATGATTGGGATAATCCAAAGACAAGAAGGTTCGGTCTTTAAAATTGTAAATGGCACTATCATGGGGAGTATCAAAGATGCCGCCATTCCTCCATTGCCAATCGAAGTGGCGCGGGTGGTCCGTAAAATAAATGGAATCGGGTTTCAATTCAGGATAGTCGTCAGCTCGTAGTGCGAAAGAGTGGTTGACCCCGATAAACATGACCAAATTATCTAACGACCCTTCTATGGGTCTAAATTCAACATCATCTCCATCCCCTACTCCGACAACTTTATAAACATCGAAACCAATAGTTTTGATTGCGTAATTTTCGTCCCAATCCTCCCTAACCGGAAAGCCATCTTTGTGTCTGTTTTCCAAGTACGGAGTTCGCTTCATCAAGTGGCGACACACAACGTAAAGTTGATTCGTATGCTCCGCGAATACAACGTAAGGTTCTTCCTGGCACATGTCGTCGTCTGTCATCACATCCACGAAACCACTCCACCAAAAATCTTGACGTTCGTTTTCGTCGTCTATGTCCTTGATCTCGGGCACTAAATTCTTGGGCTTACGTCGAAGACGAAGATCCCACTCCTCCAAGTCTGAATCTGTCGTGCATATGAACCTTTTGTGTCTCTTGGAATACACGATCTCCAAGTCTGAATCTGTCGTGCATATGAACCTTTTGTGTCTCTTGGAATACACGATATCAGTGTAACCTTTAAGGGTTGGCCCGAGTTCGATCCACTCGATGCTGCGACTCGGATTGCAGAAGGCGAGTCGGTTTGTTGCGCCAAACATCATCAAAGCTCGGCTTTCGTCGTCAGAGATGACCACCTGTCATTGAAAATAACTAATTAAACAAGGGTAGGTCTCTTATAAAATTGATTTCTTATAAGAAACTGAGTTGACCAAGTCAACTGTTTTTTTGTTTGTTACACTTTTCAATTGTAATGACTTACACTTTTCAAAATAATATTTTAAGTTATATTGACGTACACTTTTTGGTAATATTATATAGACGTGTACTTTTCAGTAATATTATGTTGCATTTTTCAATTATAATAACTTACACTTTTCATTAAATATTGTGTTGCATTTTTCAGTTATACTGACTTGCACTTTTTAGTTATACTGACTTGCACCTTTTAGTTATAATGTCTTTCACTTTTCATTAAAAACTGTGTTGTTGTTGTTGCACTTTCAATTATAATATCTTACACTTTTTAATAAAAAAATGTGTTACACTTTTTAGTAATATTGTGTTGCACTTTTTAGTTATAATGACTTACACTTTTTAACATACACATTTTAGGGAAAAAATTATCAAAAAAAAAAGAAAAGTTGACTTAGTCAACTCGATTCCTTATAAGGAATCGAGTCTATATAAGACTAATAAATTAAACAATCAAGAAGATTTTTGAAATAAGCATATAGTTGTAATAGACAAATTGTTCTGAGTGTACATGATTTTACCCAATTTAATATTTATATTTGACTCAATTCATTCGAGTCTAATTCAGTCTAACTAAACATTTGACTCAATTCATTCGAGTCTAATTCAGTCTAATTCTAATGGTATAGTTACAACCAATCAATTCATTGAGTGTAATTCTTTTTTTTTTGGAACAACAATAGTAATATATTGAGAGGGAACAACAATAGTCTTATTTTTCGACAATTTGGATCAGTTTTGATCACAAAATAGTTAAATGCGCCAATTTATTACTCCCTCCGTCCCAGTGAAAGCTACCTAACTTTTTTTTTCGTCCGTCCCAATGAAAGCTACTCATTTTTTTTTTAACTATTCCCTCTCACATTTAATTATAATCTTCCCTCTCTCAATCACATCACCTCTAATACATCTACTTATTATATTAGTATTTCACCTCTAATTCCCGGGACAGAGGGAGTACCATTTTATTTTGTAATTTGTGATCTTCTGATTTGTTCCTAAAAAAAATTAAATATAATTTAATATTTAATTCAGTATTCAACTCAATTCCTAGCTTCCATCTAATTCTAATGGTAGAGGTGCAACAATTTAGTCTCATAAATTTAAATATTTTTTGAAATTTCCCAAAAAGTTGGATATATCAATTTAGTCTCATTTTTTTACAATTTATTCTGTTTTGATTACAAAAAAGTTAAATACATTAATTTAATTTCATTTTTTTTATTTACATTTAATTTTTTATTTTTTAAGACCAAAACAAAACTAATTAAAAAAAATTGAGACTGCATGTAACTCATATAATCGTTTAAAATAAAGGTAAAAAGTTATAGGACTAAATTAACTTTTCACAACTAACCTTCCACGTTTGGGCGGCGTTGGGGCATCCCAATATGCCGTGGGGGATGTCGGGGTTAGTGCGAATGATGAAGGGAAGGTCGATGCGGCGGCCGGAGATAGGATTGTAGAGAAACAATTCGTCGACATACTCATCGTACAAAATAAGAAACCCATCGGTAGATCCCACTACCGTCATATCCGAAAACTTCAATCCCTTCGGCTCCAAGTTGACAACTTTTTTCTCCGTCAAGTTGTAGAAGCTGTACACACCTTTGCCGGTAGGTGGCACCATCAGCCAAGGCGCCGCCGCGCCGGAGATCATGCTTTCATCCACAACATTACTAGTTCCGATTCGACAACGACGTTTCATAGTGGAATTACATAGAAGCGAAGAATTAATACGACCTCCACAAGCGTACATGAGTGACGGCGGGGCTACGGAAGAGGAAGCCGTTAGTGACGGCGGTAGGAAGGAGGAAGCCATTTTTAGTTTCTTTTTTAATTTTTTAAAATGTTATTAGTCAGTATATAAATCTTTTTTAAACAACTCTTATTCACGGAAATTAAGTATTTAGTTGCTATTTTTTAGCCTGCTAATTCTTCAACTATAATATTTATGTATATAATTTGTATATATACAATTAAATTTTTAATCCATACAATAATTTGAATCAAATCAAAAAAATTAATTCCCACATTATTAATGAATTTATTATATATACATACAAAGTTTGAATGTGAAGGATAGTTATAAAATGGTACCTTTTCATTAAAATTAGAAAATTTGCATACATCAAATTCGTTTTTTAAAATGCTTTTTTTTTATTTATTTAGTATTAGTTGCGATATTGTAGCCAGCTAATTCTCCAACTATAATTTATCCAATCTTTTATGATAAAGATGAGGATGATCAAAGCTACATGCACCTTTTTTATAACTTAAGGTTAAATTTAAAAGAAATGCAATTAATTTGTATTAAAAAGTGTAAAACGTCATATAATTTACAAAGAAAACGAAAGGTCAAAACAACTTATATTAAAAATACGAGGGAGGGAGTATATCAAAACCAGTCCCCTGTTCATGAGTCATGTCTCACAATACTGGTATAAAAATATCGATTTAACCAAAGGGGTCGTTAGGGCTAAAATACCACAAAAAATGGCCGATTTGGCGAGGGCCCAACCAAAATGCCGAGGGATTTGCCTAGGGAATCAATCCCTCGGCAAAACATTCATCGGTAAATTTTTGCCGAGGGAACGCAAATTAACCCTCGTCAATTGATTTTTTATTTTATTTAATTCGTCGGAAAATCCCTTGCAAATTAGCGAGGGATTAAATCTCTCAACATATACGTCGGGCAATCCCTCGCTATTTAGTGAGGGGTAAAATCTTTGAATGTTGTAATGATCACAACATGTAGTTAGATGTGTGTATCCATATATATATATAAAAACAGCATAGTTGACTTCTGGTCAATTTCCGGCAAAATTATTGTGGGCCCAAGTTTTCTCTCTCTCTTTTTTTTTTTAAGTAAAGGTTCACTATTTTAGTTTTTAGCTTATATCACTCCTTAAATCTTTTTTATTCTATTCGTAGTCTATAAATTTTAATTATTAAAAAAATATTTTTAATTAATTTATGTATATTTGTACATATACTTTTGTTTCCCAATGTTATATATAGATTTTAATTATTAGTTAAATTTGTATGAGATAGTTTCATGAATCCATTTCGTAAAATTGAATTTTAATTAATTACTTTATTTTGTCAGAAGCTTTCAGTCTTTTCATTTAGATGTCTCACAAAAAAAGTTCTCATTTTATTTTTGTGTATACATTGCTCTTAAATTATCCTTCCAATCATATCAATTTTACTACACCTCATTTTATATTAATTTTTTTCAAATTCTGTGATAATTAGAAGGATAGAGTAATATTCCATCAATAATTATGAGGGAAAATAGATTTTAAAAAATGTAATTGAAGCTTCATTCACAAGATGAAATCAATGATATGATTTCATATAGTATTATTGTTCTTCAAATTCTGTAAAATTCAATCATTGAAAATTTTAAATCGCACGAATGCATTTTATAAATAATTAATTAAAATTTATTAATATTCAATTCGTGTTGCACGGTAGAATTACTAGTTATGTCTAAATCATTGAATCCAGCCCATAAAAGATCAATGTCCGAAATTACCAACATTTCAAGATTCACAGAATTGAACACAAGTAGCTGGAAAAGGAGTAAAATTATTTCAATTTATAAAGAGGAGTAAAATTAATCACAAAAACTTATTAATTCAGGTTCTCCTCGGTGCAAATTTTTAAGAAAAAATTGGGAGTGACATGGCCCTATGCCTTTCTCTTTCTCAAAAAAATAAATAAAAATTGAGGTATGTATTCAATGGGAACATTACATTGGATCGATCAATCAGTTGTATCAAAATTGTTCAGATAGATCGGCAAAAATCATAACTTAGCCTAATTGCAATTTTAACTTTTTCAGTGCATATGATGTGCGGGCGATTTAAATTATCAGACTGTATTTTTTTTTGAGGAAAAATTATCATACTATATGAACAGGAAGAGAGGAATCAAAGTAATATAGACAGCAAGGGAACAATTCTATGAACCACGAAATTGTGAATAAATTCAAATCGGTACAACCTTAAACAAAGTGACGACTAAAAAAGAAAGGGTTGGGAAAGGTCAAACAAATGTCCCACATCGAAAAGGGTATGGTATGAGGCCTTTTGAGGAAACTCAAAAGCAAAACTGAATGTTTGATACTTGAATTCCATTGTGCCACATAAACACACCATAAATGAGCTATCAACACTAGTACAAGTGATAACCATAATCAGAGCTGTCAACGTCAGAATTACTACTAAAATCATGATTTTTCTTCATTTCATCATTGATCAATTTTCGTCTCTCCATCCTCCATCTAACCTTGTTATACCAAAGAACCATCTGAGATTGAATCAAGAAAATAAGTTAATCTTGAGGTATAGACAAACTTTTACTATATAAATACAATTTTCATTATTTTTAATTTTTCTATATAAATACAATTTTTACTCCTTAATCGATAAATTTTGGCAAAAAAAAAAAAAAACACCGTACATCATGGCAAAACTATGATTATTACTTATATTCTCTTTTTTCCTTGAAAAAGTGTACTCGATTGCCCAAAATTTAACTCTTAAACCAAAAAAAAAAAAAGTTAAAATTAGAATATGGGCACCTAGGCCGATTTTTCATCAAAAGCATCTAGAGGGGCAAAATCGAGTCGGTCAAGACCACCTAGGGCCGATCTTTGTAACAGAGCAGGGATGGATTTGAATCTAAATAAAGGGCACGTTTGCTAAACGTGTCTTAATTAGTTTAAAAGTTTTATTCGTAAATATTACTCTCTACGTTTTGTCTTTTCACAATCACAAACAATCTTCTTTATATAGTTGAATTTTATTACAACAATTATCACACAATTTCAATTAAAAAAATACAAAGTTGTGTACTTTTTCTTTCTCCGGTTCCATCTCAAGTCCCCTGTTTTCGGGGGATGGAGAAAGTATAATTTAAAGATTTCGTCCCTGAATTGTTATATATGCAGTAAAAAAAATGGAAAAGTTACCGCAGTAAGTTTTCCAGCAGTGGCCAAGTGAAGGATAGTGTTGCCATCATTATCTTGCATGTTGAGTGATTCTGTCAAGTATTTCACCACATTGTTCTTGACCGCGCGCAAGGTGAAGAATCGTCTCCCCTTTACTTCTCGTCTCGAAAAATTCAAGACTATTGGAAAGAATCTCATCAATGATTTTGATTCGGCCCTTCATCACCGCGAAATGGAGGGGTATATGTCCTTCAAAGTCTTGAATCAAGCAGAGATCGGAATCCAGCTTTACAAGTTCTCTTGTTATCTCTAAATTACCTTTACTACATGCAACGTGTAACGGCGTCCACCCCTGATGGTTCTTTTTCCAAGTAAAATCGGGTCGAATTTTCAGTATTTCTTTCATTATTTCTGAATATAGAACAAGAAATTCAATTGTTTCACATATTTTGTAAATACATGTATATATATCTGAAAGCGAAATTTCATGTGCACCACCGTATAATTGATGATGTTTTAACTCATTTTAAAATATCATAGGAAAAAAATTGAAATAAAAACCAAGTAATAGTTTATATATTAATTGATAGTATAATTTTATTTTATTTTTGGATTAAAGATTTTATAGTCCAATAAGTATATATATCAATTAAAGACTCATTTTGAAAATTATGAATATTAGTTAAATAGTAATATAAATAATATTTTAAAAATTCTGAATAATATTTAAAAAACTAAATAATTTTTTTTAAATATAAAAAATTATAATATGAAAAAAATAATAAACCAAATAAATTCATTCATAAATTAATTAATTATTAAAAAATAATTAACTTACCTAATTAGAAAAAAAAATCTATGAGTACAAAATAAGTATTAGAAAATTATTTATTAATTTTTAAGTAATTAAATAAATATAAAAATTTGTCTTTAAAATATTGAAAATTCCAAATGAAAAAAATACTATATATTAAAGCTGCCAAAAATATAAAGATGATGATGAACAAAAATTGAGAAAGTGCAAGTTACCGTACTAAGATTAATAAAATTGAAAAAAAATGTAAAAGTTAGAGGAACAAAGTCGGACTCAGTCTAAATTACATGACTAAAATTGATATTTTCTCGTAATTTAAAATTACCTGTATTTCCAGACGAGACAGCAAGATGAAGAGAAGTTGTGTGCATATCCAATTCCATCATAAGCAGCCCGAGAATCTGTCCTCTCTCACACGACCCGAGCAGAACACTCTCCTCCCTACAATTCGCTCGATACGCGATCCAAGGATCCGTCTCGAGCAGCAGTAGAGCGATGTCGAGATGCCCTTCTCTGCAAGCTTCGTGCAAAGGCGTCTCCAGCTCCGCATTTTCCACGGACACCATTTCAGGGCACCTTTGCACCACCTCTTTCGCGTATTCCACGTGCCCGAACCGAGCTGCTAAGTGCAATATCGTGTTACCCGACCCTACCACCTTCTGCTCGATCATGATTTCGTCTTGTTCCAACAGTTTTTTCAGGGTTGGAACTTCACCTATGATTACGGATTCCAGGAGACGACGATCCATCAGTGAAGTGAGATTCTACGACGGAAACAACAAGGAAAGTCCCCGGAGGAAATAATCTCACATATTTTTTAGTGTTTTAGTTGACTAGCCATTTAACTTGGGTAATTAAGCTTCTTCTCTTCATAATATAAAGTTTACACTCCACTTTATATTTAAAGTTCTTCTTTATTTTTCTTTCTTTCTCAGCCACGTCACTTGTATATTTTTTTAAAACGATCAAAAATTTATTAAAAGGTATCAGAAATATTCGAAACAATTACTCCACATCAATAAAAAGCTAAAGTGAGGAAAAATTAATCAATACACAGATAAGGTTCCCTCCTCCAATTGTCAAAAGATGCCCAATTGTGAATATTGGCATGAGCCTTAAGCCACCTAAATATCTCCAGAATCACGTCACTTGTATTATATATTATTTAATTACTTTTTTTAATATATGTGTTCAAAAGTAATGAAAAATTTATAGACAGTAATGGAGAGATTATTTTTCAAACTGAAATGTATTCGTCGGTCATTCATCATGGTTATAAATTATAATTAAATATATGTGTGCACACACATGTCTGCGTGTCTTTTTTTTTTTTTTTTTTTGTCTTTCTGATAGGAATATAAATTTTATGTATATTTTTATTGGTCCATTTTTATGGACCATTTAGGACTTGCATTTGCACCTACTCCGACCTAGGACTGTCCCATTAAATCTGACTTTGTGTCATATTTTCGAGTAATTATAAAATTCGCCTAGTGGTATGCCTGATTGCCTTCTCAGATAAAAGAAAAGAAGAAAAAAATTTAGTTGATGTTTACTTTAGATTTTTTAAAATTCTATATCAATTTTATTTCGTGATTTAAAAGGCAATTTTTAAAATTCACTTAAAATTATCTCTATCAAACATATTAATTTAATTAACATAAAATTATTTTTTTTATAATATTACTTTAATTTTCAGTTAGGTACTCCTCCGTCCTCGTGAAAATTACTCGAAAGTTTTAAACACAGAGGTTAAGAAATACGATAGAATAAATATAGCTTGTATTGGTACGAACGATGTAGCTTTTATTTGTACAAACGAAAAAAAAAAGTTGTGTCTATTGCCCAATTAAATAACAATCCACTGATTTTCGGTCCAAGAAACGAGCTCTGACGCAAGAAAACGCACTACATCTTTTGTAGATGCACTACAAATTTTGGCCCTGGTACCAAGGGAATTTCCCGAGGGAAGAAATCCCTCGAAAAATGCCGAGGGACGGGGCGAGGGACATATTGGGCGAGGGAAAATACCGAGGGAAATAAAATCCCTTGCTAATTGGCAAGGGAAATTAAATCCCTCGGCAGTGCCGAGCAATTTCCCGAGGGAAATCAAATAAAAAATTTGCCGAGGCACTGGCCCTCGGGAATATGCCAGATTAACTATTCCATTTGGCAGGTTAACATTCACAAAACTATTTGGTATATACAAAAACTAACATATCTAATCATGCATCTAATTCGACCCAGTAGTTAAAGTACTATTTTTTTGTATATACAAAAATTATCAATATTTAAATCACGCATTTTAAGACATATCTGACATAATATAATTCTAACCATATTCAACAATATTTCTTTATATAATGATTTTATTAAGAATTAGTGCATTGATCATAGTTAAGATTTTTTTGCAAAAATACTTACGGTAGTGACAATAAAAAAGTTAGAAAAATAAACTAATATAAATTGAATTAAAGAATTTAAAAAATTTTAATAAGAAAAAATACAAAAAAATGCAAAATAAAATAGCAGAAACTGAACTAAAATGTTGTAAAATAAAAATAGGAAGAAAAATTAAATAAAATGTTGAATTAAAAAATTAGAAGAAAAAAAACGAAACATAAATTTTAAATTAAAAATAGAACAAAAAGCAAAAAAAAAAAGGCTTATATAGTTAAATTGTACATAAATTATTAAAAAATATAAATGTATTAAATAAGCAATCAAATTAAATAATACATAAATTATTAAAAAAATAGATTAAAAATATAACATATATATTAAGACATTCAAACTATAAATGAAAATAGCTTCTAGCCTAACGGCAATAGGAGCATCCATAAGCATTACCTGGACCGAGAGGTCCCGAGTTCAACTCCTCGCCATAGGCTTGATCGCCCGAGTTCATTTTAAATTTCGGCATTTTTTTTAGCGAGGCTCGGTATTGCCAAGGGATTTCAAATTCCCTCAGTTCAACTCCTCGCCATAGGCTTGATCGCCCGAGTTCATTTTAAATTTCGGCATTTTTTTTAGCGAGGCTCGGTATTGCCAAGGGATTTCAAATTCCCTCGGGAAACAATTGCCGAGGAACATTTCCTCAAGGGACTCTTTCCCTCGGGAATTCCCTCGCAAAATTCAATGCCGAGGGTTTTTCCCTTTCCAATTCCTTCGGTACGAGGGCCAAATTTTGTTGTGATGAATTTGTAATCTGCAAACTTCAATAGTACAATCAAGTTGTGCTATAATTTGCTCTGTTATAAGATATCTACACAATAATACCAGTCCATGTTTCTAACTTTAACTTTATTACAAAATGTCACAAACTAGTACAAGTGATAACCATGATCAGAGCTATCAACATCAGAATTACTACTAAAATCATGACTCCTCTTCATCGTCCTCATTTCATCAACACGACTAATACTACTAATCGGGCTATCGTCCTTGATCCCTTTCCGTCTCTCCCTCCTCCATCGAACCTTATTATTCCAATGCCTCACCAACAAAAAACCAAGCCCAAAAAACACGACGACACTACACCCTCCTCCAACCACCACCAACTCCACATACACCCAACGATCTCCCTTCCCATCAGGCATGATTGTCCAAACACCAGCTATATAACCAACTGTCATAAACAACGTCGACAGCCACATCACCTTATGAGTCGCGCTAAGTAGCCTCATCATCGTCCTTCGCGTAAAAGGGACAATGCTGACTAGAACATTCACAACACCAATAGACAAGAACAATGCCACAATGTTGCACGCCATGAACACCTTAAACGCAGCGCGTTTCCCCCTGATCGCCTTCCCCGTTTCCTGGTGGAATCCACCAGGGGGGTTTATCCCTGCAGCAAATGTCACCGTTGCAATTAGAACTGCCACAATGGTGACAGTTTTTCGCGCGTTTCTTAGGCCTTCCTTCTGTAGATCCAACTTCTTGGCTCTGGCACTGGCTCTGTGGCGATTTCGTCTGCGATTTGGGGTGTGATTATCTGAAGTTCTGTTGATCACATCTCCGTTTAACTCTCTTGAACTTCTCTGTTCTCGTAGTTGCTGAATGTCTACCAATTCCGGAGATAGTTCATCACATCTTTTAGCTCCGGCTCCTTGTAATGCAGGTAGAATTGCCAGAACACCTGAGTTTGTTGCATCAGCTTCAACAACATCTAGAGCTGTGAATCCCTTTTTGTTCAAAGAATTCACCTCAATTCCAATTTTCAGCAGATACAAAACCATCTGAAATTGAATTTAAAAAGTTAATCTTATCTATAATAGTAGTTGAATTTTATTACATCAATCGTCACACAATAACTTTCGCACTTTCCTTTTAAGTACGTTTTAATGTTTCACAATAACTTTCACATCCTTACACAAGAAAACTTATTTTTAGTAACAAAATTCTCTAATTATAGTGACAGGAAATTGATAATTAATGACAGACCTGTCACTAAAAGTCAATTCCTGTCATTAAAAGTTTTTAGACAGATAAGTTATAATGACAGGATTTCTGTCACTAAAAGTAAATTTTCTTGGGGCTAGTCTTGGGTGAGACCGTCTCACAAAATGAGATCCGTGAGACGGCTTTTATATATAAAAAGTGATAATGTTTGAGCAAAAAGTGATAGAGATCCGTGAGACGGCTTTTATATATAAAAAGTGATAATGTTTGAGCAAAAAGTGATAGTCACTTTTGTTAAAAATATTATCACTTTTTAGTTAAACATTATCACTTTTTTTACAAACTAAAATCTGAAAAAAAAAAATATATATGGATTATCCTAATCAAAATTTTGAAATATGGGTTAAAAGGAAAAACTCTTTATAAACTCTACTACTCTCACAATATTATTTTATGGTCGCACAATAACTTTCACACTTTTCTTTTTCAAATTTTATAAACTCCACTCTCACAATATTATTATGACGGAGGGAGTAGAAAGTTGTGTAATTTTTCACTCTCCTGTCACATCTCAAGTCCGCACTATACAATATTCCACAATTTGTGTGTAAAAAGCAGACAGAAAGCGATTTCGTCCCTGAATTGTTATGCAGTAAAAAAAAATTAAGAAAAGTTACCGCGGTAAGTTTTCCAGCAGTGGCCAAGTGAAGGATAGTGTTGCCATCATTATCTTGCATTTTGAGAACTTTGCTAGTGTTGAGTGATTCCGTCAAGTATTTCACCACTTCATACTGATTGTTCTTAACCGCAAGGTGAAGAATCGTCTCCCCGTCGTACGTAGTTGTCTCGAAAAATTCGAGACTGTTGAAAAGAATCTCGTCGATGATGTTGATTCGACCCTTCATCGCTGCGCAATGGAGGGGTATACGACCTTCAAAGTCTTGAATCGAGCAGAGATCGGAATCCAACTTCACAAGCTCTCTTGTTATCTCTAAATTACCTTTACTACATGCCACGTGTAACGGGGTCCACCCCTGGTGATTCTTTTTCCAAGCAAAATCGGGTCGGGTTTTCAGTATTTCTTTCATTATTTCTGAATCAAGAACAAAAAATTAATTTAATTATTTTATAAGTGTATATAATTTGCAAAGAAAATAAAATGTCGACTTATATTATAAACATAAGGGAATAGAAAAAATGATGATTATATTGGCGTTCGTGTGGAATGATTGAAGTTCTTAAATAAACTAAGGATATAAATGCAAATAAATATACCATCAATAAATTGAAATTAGTCAATAAGTCAATCGGTCAATAAATAAATTGGGGCATACACGCCGACAAGCATCTAGTGGATGTTGTGGGTTGACTTGTCAAAAAGGTTCCGAAAATTGGAATCGGGACAAATTAAAACACAATCGTGTATGTTAAAGGTTCGATTTCGATTTCACATATCAAAAAATTTAAACCATCGGTTTTCAGTTCAAATCGGTTGTTCAAACTTTTTATTATTATTTAAATTGTAAATATACTAGATTTAATTGAAAATAGCCGTTGCAAAATCAAGGCCCATATTTAGTTTCTTTTGAAACCGAAACTTATGGTTTCAAACTGAAATCGACGATTTGGAACCCAAAATCGTTGGTTCCATCAAATGTTCTATTGATTTATGGAAAAAGGTACAAAAAAAAAAGGAATTGTCGGTTTTGAGGAAACTGACAAATACTTGTAGCTAGTTCGGTTCCAACTTCATAGTATTGGAACTGGAAATCGGGAATTTGAATCGAATGGGCAAAATTACTGAAATTGTTTAAAAAAATTAGAAGATTTTCATATATACATCAAATCCGCGACTTTTTATTTTATCAATATTAGTTCTTTTGATTTCAATTTTGGTCCTAATAGTCTCAATTTCAGTCCTTTGAATTCAATTTTAGTCCATTTAATTCAATTTTAGTCCTTTAATCCAATTTCAATCCTTTTCATCGAAATAGAACGTGGGTAAAATACTAATGTTCTTTTCCAGTGTGAATGATGAAATTGAATTAAAATGATTGAAATTGGACAAGCTGTACTAAAATTGAACTCGAATGACTGAAACTAGACTTAAAGGACCAAAATTGAGATTAAAGTAAAAAGTTACCTAACTTTTTGCAAATTCGAACAAAGTTAAATGACCATTTGTAAATTTATCTCCATCAATTGTACGAAAACAAAATAAATGACCTGTATTGCCAGATGAAACAGCAGCATGAAGAGAAGTGGTGTGCATATCCAATTCCATCATGAGCAGGCTGGGAAAATTGAGCAAATGCCTCACAACATGAATATGTCCTCTCTCACACGACCCGAGCAGAACACTCTCCTCCCTACAATTCGCTCGGTACGCGATCCAAGGATCCGTCTCGAGCAGCAGTAGAGCGATGTCGAGCTGCCCTTCTCTGCAAGCTTCGTGCAAAGGCGTCTCCAGTTCCGCATTTTCCACGGACACCATTTCAGGGCACCTTTGCACCACCTCTTTCGCGTATTCCACGTGCCCGAATCGAGCTGCTAAGTGCAATATCGTGTTACCCGACCCTGCCACCTTCTGCTCGATCATGCTTTCGTCTTGTTCCAAAAGTCTTTTTAGGCTTGGAACGTCGCCTCTAGTAACGGATTCCTGGAGACGACGATCCATCGTGTCGAAAATGTTGTACAAATTCAACGGAGAGTTCTCTACTTGTATATATAGTGTGAATTGTGAATGATTTTCCACCGGGGAAACAACTAGGAAACACCCTGAGGGAAATAATATCACATATTTTCATACTAAAAACTATGGTATCGTTTTTTTTTTTACGAAACCAATAAAATAAAATGTCATTTATTGTGCATAAAATTTTGAATTTTATTTATAAACTTTCAAATATGTCCTTATTTAAATGATCTGAAAATTATAAAACTCTATTTTCTCCGATACGTTACAATAATTCAAATATTCAGGATAAGTTTGACATTATACCTGCGGATTATCATTTTTAGGATGGAGGGTATTTTTTTTTTCAATTTGATTTCTTTTGTACCAAAAAAATAAAAATCAATTTCCATTTTATTCAAGGCATTTTTTATTTTATTTTTAATCGTCAATACACACTACGTGTGTATGTGTGTTGCTATAACCGCATACAAAAATTGACCAGAGTGTCCAATTATTTAAAGTTGTAATTTAATATATTTCTTGTTAGGTAAGTAATAAAACATTCTATAAGTTAATTGGAGTATATATTGTTATTTAATAGAGGTTAGTTAGTTAGTTAACAGAAGTTAGTCAATCCATAAATAAAAAAAATATATAGGGCTCATTTGTAACTATTAAGTTTTGTTATACTTATAATTAAATAATGACAAATTCATATATATATAGCTAAATTTTGGGTGATTTAATATATTCTTAATTATTCAATTGAATTTTTAACTAATCGAATTAAAATTAAGTTAAAGTTATGACTCAATTGTGTCAAGTGTGTACATGTCCTCTTTTTCCTTCTAGAGGAAATTAATATAAATTTTATGTAAATATTTTTATTGGTCCATTTTTATGGACCACTTAGGACTTTGCATTCTGCACCTACTTCGACCTGGGAGGACTGTCCCATTAAATCTGACTTTTTGTCACAATTTCGTGTATTAATTGATTTCTCACTAATTATAAATTAAATGACAAAAATCGCTTAGTCATATCATATGCCTTCTATAAAAGATAAGAAGAAGGTTCTCCTCGTGCAAAATTTAAGTAAAATTCGGAAAGGCATGATCTAGAACAATTAAAAATATATTTAAATCACTTTTTAAATATATTACATAAAAATATTTATTTAAAGTCCTTCTCTAAAATATTTTATTTTTGCTACATTTATATAAAAGAATTGACGTAGGCTAACCTTTTTAATTATCAAGGTTCAATACCGACATGAATCATCTTCATTTCTTTATCTAATATTTTTATAAATTTTAGAGAGATACATATCAAATAGATATTATACTTTCCTATTTTTATCCATTAATATTTTATTATGTGTCTATTTTTTAAAAAAAATTACTAAAAGAAAATACGAAAAAAAAAAATGTTAAATAGTTTATAAACTTGAAATCTATTTATCAATAATAAGAAAACTAACAGGATTTTCCATTTCCTATTTACAATTACTGAAATAAGAAATCTAAAGATCTAAAACAGTGTTGAAGGATTATTGTTTTGTGATTCAGAGAATTTCCACCAAATTTCTCAGGTTAATTTGTATAATAAGAATAGAATAATCAACTGGTCAAGAAATTCAGCGCGCGGTTGCAACACTGAATAACGAAAAATCAAGGTAATAGGCTAATAGCCTCTGAAAGGGTTTATCCTATAAACTCTCTGTTTAGGAAATACACCTCTTAACTTACACCCTTTTCTCATGCTTTTGATAGATACCCTTCCCTTTTATTTTTTAGGTAGTTAGTTTGTTATTTGTAAACAGTTAAACTTACTTAGCCTATATAATCTAATTAGGGCCGGGTGGTTAGTTAAGTTTTTCAGATATTCATTTTTCAATTGTAAATCTTCTTCTTCGAAATACAATTCTCTTTTTGATATCAAGAATATGGAGTTTTGATTCTTATCTCCACATGGTATCAGTTTTTCCAATCCATGCCAGGTCCTTCGTTCCTCAATTTCTGGCCAAATTCATCTTGAGTCTTTGATCGCGATTTCTTCCGTTTCCCCAAATGGCACCAACTGTCACCGATCCGGATTCGTTGAACCCTGCGCTCAATCCATTCTCGCCTCTCGCCCTTCATCAGAATGACAACCCCGCCGTCGCCATAGTTCTTGAACCACTCGACGGCACAAATTTCGTGTCCTGGAGCCATGCGATCAAGCGTGGCCTCTCTGTCAAGAACAAACTCCGGCTGATTGATGGTTCTTTACCTGTCCCTGATGAAGACGAGGATTCAGCCATATATGCTGCTTGGGTAAGAGCTAATGATTTAGTTTTGATGTGGATATTGAATTTTATTGTCCCTGATATTAAAAGGACCCTAGAATATTTTTGCCTAGCTAAGGATGTTTGGGATGAATTGAAAATTCGATATGTTTTATCTGATGGAACTAGGGTTTACCACTTAGAGAAGTCCCTTAGTGCCATCACCCAAGGCTCTCAATCCTTAGTGGCCTACTATAACCAATTTAAATCTTTGTGGGATGAGTATGTTAGCTTTAGGCCTGTTCTTAAGTGTTCTTGTGGTGCTATGGATGGTTGCACATGTGATTTACCAAAACTTATGACTGCCACTCAAGCACAAGATGCTGTTATGAAGTTCTTGATTGGCCTACATGATTCCTATAGCACCATTAGGAGCCAATTCCTGCTGCAATCTCCCTTTCCTCCTCTTTCCAAAATTTATGGCCTCTTACTTCAAGAAGAGTCCCAAAGAACCTTAAACACTGCCTCTGACCCTACTCATCCTGACTCTATTGCTATGGCAGCAAGAAATACTAGGTTCTATAGAGATAAGAGAAAACCTCTTAAGTGTTCCCATTGTGATGGCATTGGTCACACCATAGATAGGTGCTTCCAAATCATAGGATTCCCTCCTGGTTGGAGAGGTCCTAGAGGTTTCCCACCCAAAGAACCTCCTAAATCTGCAAATCTGGCCCTCATGGATACCCCAATGGATTCCAATCCTCTGTTTGATCAGGACTTATATGATAAATTCTTGAGTTTCTCTAAGATGCAAAACACTGGGGAAACACAAAGACATTCCTCATTCTGTAGCAGGGGCATCCACCTCTCATGTTGAAGAGCACAAAAACTCCACTACTTCAGGTATGTCTTCTAGTTTTTGTTCCATTAATCACACTCTGACCTCTTGGATTTTGGATACTGGGGCTACTGACCATATGATCTTTGATCTTTCACTATTTACCTCTCCCCCATCCAAAGCCAATGTCAACATATCTTTGCCTAATAATGTTGTTTCTACTGCCACTCACATGGGTAATATAGTGATCAATGAACATCTAACTCTTTACAATGTTCTTTATGTCCCTGATTTCACATTTAATCTCTTGTCCATCAGCCACTAAACTAGGTATTCCAATTGTCCTGTATGTTTTCTTTCCTCACATTGTATTTTACAGGACAACACCTCCAAGATGGTGATTGGTACTGCTGATCAAGTTAGGGGCCTTTACATCCTTCAAACTGCTCTCACCCATAGCACCCCTGTTACTTCTGCTCCTTTCATTTCCTCTGTTAAAACTGATTGTACTTTTAGTTTGTGGCATAAGAGATTGGGGCACACATCTAAGAAATGCATGTTACATATTCCTGAACTCAATGTAAAAGATAGTGCCACTCATGATAAGTGCTTCATTTGTCCCTTAGCTAAACAAAAGAAGAAATCTTTTCCTTTAAGCACTTCTGTGTCTTCACATGCTTTTCAATTGATTCATTGTGATGTTTGAGGACCATTTTCTACTATTTCTGCCTCTGGACATAGATTCTTCTTAACTATTGTGGATGACTTTAGTAGATGCACTTGGATATACCTTCTAACTGCCAAAAGTGATGTCAAGCTCTCATTGCAGAATTTTTATAACATGGTCTTGACCCAATTTAATGTCAAAATTCAGACTTTAAGAAGTGATAATGGAACTGAATTCCTTCTTACTGACTTTTATCATAACTTGGGTATAATTCACCAAACTTCATGTGTGGAGACACCACAGCAAAATGGTATAGTAGAAAGAAAACATCAACACTTACTCCAAGTTGCTAGAGCCCTCATGTTTCAGTCTTCTTTACCCCTTAAATATTGGAGTGAGTGCATCAAAACTGCTGCATATATCATAAATAGAATTCCTTCTTATATGTTACACCATAAATCTCCTTTTGAGTTATTGTTTCATAAGAAACCTGATTACTCATTTCTTAGAACTTTTGGTTGTCTTTGTTTTGCCAATACTTTGCTTGCTCACAGACACAAATTTGCACCAAGAGCTTCTAAATGTGTTTTTGTTGGTTACCCTTTTGGAACAAAAGGGTACAAGCTCCTCAACATTGAAACTGGTACTGTTTTTATATCTAGGAATGTTAAATTTTTTGAGGATATATTTCCATTTGCTGACAAACCTACTTCTATGTCTAACAAACATGTTGCCACTGATTGTGATCTCTTTAGTGATGATGAGGACATGTATCCTCATCACATCTCTGACTCTCCTCCTTCCATTCCTGAACATGCTATTTCTGATCATACTTCTCTGGAACATTCTCACACTGATAACACTGCTCCTCTCACTGAAACTAACTCTAGACCTAATAGAGTTAAAACTCAACCTGCTTACTTGGAACTTTATGAAACCTCCTTGCCTGCTTCTGTGGACCATGCCAATATTCATTTCTCTTCCACTAGACACTTATATCCCATACATAACTACTTATCCACTCATAGGCTGTCTCCTCCTTATAAACTTTTCACTGCCTCCATTTCTCAAAAACAGGAGCCCAAATCTTATAAACTTGTTTCTCAAGATAAACATTGGGTAGATGCTATGACACAGGAGTTAAATGCTTTAACTAAGAATAACACATGGACTCTTGTCAATCTACCTAAGGATAAACACTGCATTGGATGTAGATGGATTTATAAAATAAAATACAACTCTGATGGATCCCTAGACAGATATAAAGCTAGATTAGTAGCCAAGGGCTTCACCCAACAAGAGGGCATTGACTACTTTGATACCTTTTCTCCAGTTGCAAAAATCACCACTGTAAGAATCTTGCTTGCTATTGCTGTTTCTAAAAATTGGCACATTCACCAATTAGACATTAATAATGCTTTCCTACATGGTGATTTAGATGAGGAAATTTATATGACACCTCCCCCTGGCTACTGTTCCCCTAATGATACCAGAGTTTGTAGACTACACAAAAGTCTTTATGGCCTTAAACAAGCCTCTAAGCAATGGTTCACCAAATTAACTACATCCTTACTATCCCTTGGTTTCACTCAGTCTAAAGCTGACACCTCTCTATTCACCAAGCACCAAGGGCATCATTTTACTGTTATCTTATGTTATGTGGATGATCTGATTGTTACTGGCACCAATCTTGACATCATTCAATCTATCAAAGAACATCTACACACCAAATTCACCATAAAAAATCTAGGCACTTTAAGATATATTCTGGGCATAGAGGTTGCTAGAAATTCCACTGGCATGACTCTATCCCAAAGAAAATACACACTTGATTTGCTTCATGATTCTGGTTATTTGGGAAGCAAACCTTGCTCCACTCCCATGGATCCCAAGGTTACCTTTGATGATCATTCCCCCACACTCAAAAATCCTGAACAGTACAGAAAGTTAGTAGGTAAACTTCTTTACCTCATTGTCACTAGGCCAGACATCTCATATGCTGTTCAAACTGTAAGTCAATACATGCAAGCTCCCACTGAATCTCATCTCATTGTTGTGCACAGAATCTTAAGGTATATCAAAGGTAATCCTGGTACTAGCCTCTTTTATCCTAAAGATAAAACCTTTAAATTGCATGCATTTTCTGATTCTGATTGGGGGAGATGTCTCCTCACAAGAAGAAGCATTACTGGCTACAGCATATACTTTGGTAACTCTCTAATATCTTGGAAATCCAAGAAGTAATCCACTGTTAGCAGGTCCTCTGCTGAAGCTGAGTACAGGGCCTTGGCCTCCACCACTTGTGAGCTTCAATGGGTGCACTACATTCTTAAAGACTTGAACATCCAGCACACCACTCCCTCAACAATGTACACAGACAGCAAGAGTGCATATGCCATTGCTCACAACCCCTGCCTCCATCAAAGAACCAAGCACATTGCTCTGGACTTTCATTTCACCAGAGAAAAGATCAAGGAAGGCTTAATCACACTCATTCACATTCCAACTCAAGAGAATTTGGCTGATATCCTGACCAAGCCATTGCCTCCAGCTGCTTTCCTCAATCAGAAGTCCAAAATGGGCCTTTTGGATATCCACTCCCATTTTGAGGGGGGTAAAAGGGTTTATCCTATAAACCCTCTGTTTAGGAAATACACCTCCTAACTTACACCCTTTTCTCATGCTTTTGATAGATACCCTTCCCTTTTATTTTTTAGGTAGTTAGTTTGTTATTTGTAAACAGTTAAACTTACTTAGCCTATATAATCTAATTAGGGCTGGGTGGTTAGTTAAGTTTTTCAGATATTCATTCTTCAATTGTAAATCTTCTTCTTCGAAATACAATTCTCTTTTTGATATCAAGAATATGGAGTTTTGATTCTTATCTCCACAGCCTCCGTGTGTGAGAGAGTATTCTAGATGTGGAAAATATTTATATAGTTAATTAAGGTAAATTGAGAAATGTGTAGATTAAACTCATATCATGGAGCATTAACGTTATCAACGAGCTATCACTTCAAATATTGAGATATACAATCAGACTTGTCCAAAAGATTTCGAACCGTCGATTTTGATTCCAGTATTTCAAAATCGGGATTCGACTATTTCGAACCGTTGAACAAGTGGATACAATTGTGTATGTATGGTGGGCCTTGGGCTGCCCTGTGCAAGCCCTATAGCTGATCCCGTTTACATAAACTTTTGGTTCAGTTTACAACCTAACTTAATAAACACAATTAATAATATACAAGAATTAATTCTCAACCTCTCTACAAGTTCCGACTTTTAGATGAGATGAAATTTTTTCATGATATCAGAGCCATAAGGCTCACGCGGTCACGCCCACACGTTCTAGGTTCAATTCCAACTGAGTATTTATATAATATAGAAACATAATGATTAATGGAAATTAATAAGCAACAATGTTGTTGGTGAAGTAGTAAAATAGTTATGCCACTACCTACCAAAACTAAACACCCATGAAGGTAGAAATAAAGATATCACCATCCATGTGTTCACTTATAAACACTCACTTTCAATGGTCCCAAAATTGCATAATTAATAAACCCACCCCCAAATTTATACTGCCACCCCACACGTCTTCAATTCTTCCCTCATATTATAATATTCTTCCGTATGTCTACCCCATACCCTTTATGCCTGATTTATTGTCTACACTTCTTTTGTTTTTTTAACTTTTTCTGTTTTTTACCTTGTTATTCAACGCTGCATATATAATACGGAGTATTATATTCTTTAATCTTCGTGCAAAAAGCAGAAGAGAAGCTTATAGAAGGATATATTATGTACATCTTGTGCTCCTTAAGCAATTAATAATATTAGTGATATATATATATGGACGATGCACAAAATGCATATTCTCGGAATCCCGTGATTACTTGTACATTTTTTTTATTGGAAGTCAGATCATTTCAAGATAACTTGCACACTCGTAATATAAAAATAACTCACAATATTAGTGGTATTGTATTCTCATAGTCGAGGTGGCTAAGATCATTTTTTTCGATGGTTTTTTCGAATTCCATGTACGACTGTGAAATATTCACAGTTTGAACTTTTGAGACTATGTTAATTTTAATTTTTGTGAATTGAGAGTGGGTCTGTAGTGATCATACAGTTGATTCATGGCTGATTATTCATCTTGTAAACATTTGTAGCAGAGTACATCTTGGGCTCTTTTTTATTGATAATCAAACCTTCCAAAAAAAAAATCACAAAATTAATACTCATTTTGAGCCCACAGTTTTCCTTACATCCCACCAAACTCACTTTACACCTCATTAAATTTCTTTTACATCTAAAATATACTCCCTCCGTCCTGTGATTACTTGCACACTTTCCTTAACGGGCGTCCCAACATTATTTGCACACTCTAAAAAAAGGAAATAACGCACATAATTTTTATCAATATTACCCCTTCTTTATTTTATTAAGGAAATAACTCACATAATTTTTACCAATAATACCCCTCATTTATTCTATCATACACATCACTATATTCCATTTTCTTAATTTCCGTGTCGGTCAAACCATGCACAAAATCCTGGGAGAGGCATTATTTTACTCTCACACAACTACTAAATTTTATTTCCTTACAAAAATGTGTCGATCAACTTGTGCAAGTTATCAGGTATATATATATAAATCCTTCATTTCTCTCCCATTCTTGAAATTAAGTATATCACCAAATGGAATACTACACAAGGAGATCAGCCTCCCTATCCAACTTCTTTGAAGACGGCGGCGGCGACCCCAAAACCACCCCATCGCCGCCGCGGCGTTCCTTCAAATCCAACCCCCAAATGTACGACTACCGCCACGATAACCTCCTCTACAGCCCTCCAAGAACCTCCACCACCAGCCCCTTCCACCCTCCGGCGAGCCCCGACTCCCCTTGGACCCTCTCCCCCCACCAAACCCCCTCCCCCTCCCTCCTCTACCACTGCATCGCCTCCCTCCACCGCCAAGACGGCACAATCTTCTCCATCGCCGCCAACAAGGGGCTCGTCTTCACGGGCTCCGAAAGCTCACGCGTCCGCGCGTGGCGCCAACCGGACTGCACCGAACGAGGGTTCTTCAAGTCGCGGTACGGCGAGGTTCGCGCGATTTTAGCTCACGGAAACACGCTTTTCACTTCGCATAAGGATTTTAAAGTGAGGGTTTGGAACATCGCGGCGGCGCCGGAGAATTTTCAGGCGAAGAATGTGGGGAGTTTGCCGAGAGGGAGGTCGATTTTTTTGTTTCCGAGAAGGAGTGGGCCCAAGCATAAGGACTGCATTTCTTGCATGGCGTACAACCATGCAGAGGGGCTGTTGTACACTGGATCGTGGGATCGTACGGTCAAAGCGTGGCGGATTTCCGACAACCGTTGCGTGGATTCTTTTACGGCACACGAAGATCAAATCAACTCCATTCTTGTCAACCAGGTAAATTTTATTCGGTTCGATTTTTCTGTTCTCACTGTCACTGATATTCCATTCTACTTAATTTTTAACACTTATAAGTCTCATTATTTTAGAAATTATTTTTTAATATTACAAATGTCAATCATTAAAATAAAATGTGAAACACTAAAATTAAAATATGCGATATCAATTCGATTTTATTCATTCATTTGTTAAAATAATAAATATAGTATAAATGGTGTAATTAAGAAAAATAAAATAATATGTAAAAAATGGAATGAAAATTTTTACTACCTAATTTGGTACTGGCTTTTTAGAGTCTAAATGTTTTCCCATAATTCTTTGTCTTTTACAGTTTTACCTAATTACTATTTTCTTTTTTTCGAATATACGTACAATTATTTATTTTTCACCTCATATTTTTTATATATTCTTCAAATTATCTGTCATATATTTAATTCTCCGGTCCCCATATTTTAAAATGTTTGTCGATTTCTTTACATTTCCTCTTAGATTACTCCTACATTTCTTCAATTATGTACATTTTTATTCCTTATTTTCTTTTCTAGTTTTTCATTTTCCCTTCCATTCATAATAATGAAGGATACTTAAAAAAAAAATTATATACTTTTTATTTTATATAAAGCAATAAAAAAGACACGACTAATATTTAAATTATGAAACAAATGGAGTATATCATAAAATATTCTTTAAATTGATTGGTTGTAAAAGTGTTTTAAATTAGTTGCTTAATCTTTTTGTAAATAATTAAAAAAAGACAAAAGAAGTATTATTACCTCATTATATGCATATATATATAGTACTCCATATGCTCCCTATTTACGTTTTTGTCTTCTAGCTAGTATTTTAATTAAAAATAAAATAAAAAATCTTATTATTATTATTTGGATTGAGTTAATTACAAATAGTGGATATGAAAGTCTTTAATGTATTAATAATAAAATAATAATGTGTCTATAATTTTGAGATGTTTGATGGGTGTATTTGCAGGAAGACGGGTGCGTCTTCACATGCTCCTCCGACGGGGCGGTGAAGCTCTGGCGCCGCGTCTACGGCCAGAGCTCCCACATCCTAACAATGACACTAAAATTCCAGCCCTCCCCGGTCAACGCCCTCGCCTTAAGCTCGTCTCCTAGCTCGTGCTTCTTGTACTCGGGCTCTTCCGACGGGTTCATAAACTTCTGGGAAAAGGAAAAAATGTCCGGAAGATTCAACCACGGCGGGTTCTTACAAGGGCATAGGTTCGCAGTCCTCTGTCTGGTCGCCATCGAGAAACTAGTTTTCTCCGGGTCGGAGGATACTACAATTAGGGTTTGGCGGCGGGAGGAGGGGAGCTGCTTCCATGAGTGTCTGGCGGTGGTGGAGGCGCACAGAGGGCCGGTGAAGTGCCTGGCGGCGGCGCTGGAGATAGAGAAAGTTGTGGTGATGGGGTTTTTGGTGTACAGTGCGGGATTGGATCAGACGTTTAAGGTGTGGAGGATTAAGGTTTTGCCGGAGGAGAAGGCGGCGGCGCCGGTAAGCCACGTGGAGGCTGTTGATACGACGGTGAAGGGTGGTGCGGAGTATGAGATGAGCCCTGTTTTGTCTCCTTCGTGGGTGGAAAAGAAGTTGCAAGCTGATAATCCTTTTCAATAGTTAATTAAATTACTCGTAATTCTTTGTATTAATTGATTAATTAGACCTCAAAGGTTGAATTGGAAAGTGAAAAGTTTATAATGAGATCACATGTTATTCCACATTTTATTGCATTATATGGATTATTGGCATTAGTTATATTAAAAAATTAATTGTTTTTTTTAAATGTGATTTTACCGTAATACCCTCATTAAAGAAAATATTACTCCCTCCGTCCCACAATTACTTTCACATTTTTCTTTTCGGGATGTCCCACAATAACTTTCACATCCTTAAAATAGAAAACCCTTTATAAACTCAACCCTCGTAATATCCTCAATTTTACACAAATGTCATTACTTTTTATCCACACTTACACAAAAGTCAACTCATTTATTTATTTTATACATAAAGGTCTACGAAATTACCCCTCAAAATCCCCACTAAATTTATTTTTCTTAATTTGTGTGTCACTTCACATGTGAAGGTAATCATGGAACGGAGAGAGTATTAATATTCAATTAGGGGTATTTTCAACTTTTTATCAGAATCTGAATATTTAGCGGCGTCCTAAAAAGTAATCAATATCATATAATATTACTATATTAGAGATGAAACGTGTTAAAAATTCAGTAGTGAAATATCATTGAAACATGAAAAGTAGAATAGGAAAATAAACAAAATTTTCTTACAGCTGTTGTAATTTGAGAAAAAATATGACCATTTCCATTTTTTTGTCATATTTTAGAAAGTAAGAGTGAATTGACATGCTTGTGTTATTATACATGGGTATTCTAGTCTCGTTTGATTTATTTTTCTTGTATGCTATTTAAAAAAAATTAAGTTATTCATATATAGGAATCACGGATTTTCTTAATCTCAAAATTCTTATATGTCTTCAAAATTTTCTATTTATTTACTATGCCATTATTTATTTTTTATACAATACCCTTACTTACTTTATTTTATTTTTCTTTTAATTTTCGTGATCAGCTGAAAATTAATTTGAAATTGAGAGGATGGAGTGTTTATTTCTTAATTAACATTATTTAAAGAGCTAGATGAGGTAGCTAGTGCGCACATGGAATATTCATTTCTTTTTAATTAAAATTGAAGTATTTACACAAGTAATAAATGTGTTTAAATGAGTGACAAAGTAATGAACGACATTGGCACGTACCCATAACATAATTGCAGTGCTGGTCTTTATTTTTGGAGCTACCCAAGCTATAAAAATTTAATGAATGCATACGATAATTATAATATAATAGTGACTCCATAACTACTTTTTTTAATTCAAATTAATTAGGTCGATAATAAATATTGGAAGTTTGTTGCAGTTGGAATTAAATTATGCACTAATGTAATGTATATATATATATGCACTTCGTTCGATGGATTCTCTAAATCAATTGGTTAAATTTTCTCCAAACTTTCGTGTGGTTTGAAAATTGCACGAAATTCTTCAGTTGTTTATTAAATTAAGCACACCTCCTAAAAAAAGTTAGCAATTTTACCTATTTTTCGTGAAATTGAAAAATAGCGTTTCTAGAAAAAAAGGAAGTACTCGGATTTCGTGCAATTTTTAACTAAAAAGGAATTTTATGCAACATTTACGAACGGGGAAATTTGATGCAATTAACCCTATTTTGCAAGCTCGAGTAGAAGAGCAATATAATTAAAAATACATGGGAAAAAAGGTAGAAAAATAAGCATAAAATACATTAATTAAAAAGCCTCATCTCTAGGCAATGGAACATGAGTCCTAACAATGAAAAAATTCTCGTAAATAAAGCCTGCAAGCCCACCACCAATGAGCGGCCCAACCCAGTAAACCCAGTGGTCGGTCCAATCTCCGCTGACCAAAGCAGGCCCAAATGACCTTGCAGGGTTCATTGAGGCCCCTGAAAATGGGCCTCCAGCCATAATATTAGCCCCAACAACAAGCCCAGTAAGGAGTGGGCCTAGGCCCTCAAGGTTCCCCTTCTTTGGGTCCACTATGGTAGCGTAGACCGTGAAGAGCAACGAAAATGTCAAAACAATCTCCAATATTACTCCTTGTACGGCGCCCACCCCGCTTGCAAGTGAATGGATTGGTGTAGTCTGCAAAATATACCATATATTTTCAGATTACTTACACGGTTTGATCGACACATTTAAAAAAATAAAATAATAAGTAATCACGGAACGGAGGGAGTAATTGATATGCAATTAGTCCTGTTAAGTAAATCGAGCTACTCGAACTCAGGGTCGTTCGTATAGATAAACAAGTCGAACTCGAGCTTGTTTGATACTCAACTTATTAATAAACTGATCAAGCTCGAATCATTAAGGTAGATATCTAAAAAAAAAATCTTTTAATTGTATTAAGCTTGTTAGGTTCGGCTAAACTCGAGGGCTTGTGAGACTCGTTAACTAGTTTTTTTTTTTTCGGGATAATGTTAAAAATATTAAGATAAGGAAAGATGGTGTTACCAATCCTCCGGTGACATAACTAAGCAAAAACGATGCGGCGACAGAAGCCAACAACTGATCAATCCAGTACAGAATTGACCTGACCACCGTGATGTGACCGCCGACGAGGAGGCCGAGGGTGACGGCAGGGTTGAGGTGGCCGCCGGAAATACGGAAACCGGCGGAAATCATTACCGCCACTACAAAAGCATGTGCAATTGCCACAAAGAATAGTCCCACCAGTGGATCCCCATTCAATTTATCTAATCACAAAATTCCAAGAATAAATGAATTATTTCATTATAACATTTCTAACTAAAACATCACAAAAAACTTATATGACATAACAAAATTTGTCATTAAAAGTCATTTTTTAATTATTAAATACTACTTTCTCTTCTTTTTATATATGTTTTTTAAAAAATCATATTTTAATTATAAAAAATATATGTGGGATAACGAATAAACAATAGTGTTGGTACATACTCAATCTTGTTAATAAAGTAAAAAAAATACTCAAAAGTTAACTATTTAAATAAAATAAACGTATAATTTGTGGACCCAAAAATCTGCTTGAGCAAAATTTTACATACTTTTTAACTAGAAAAATTACATTGACTTATTTTTTGTAGTTAAATATCAAAAAAAAAATAAAAAAATTGTAGTGTATCAACGTGATGGGCTAATATTCTTAATAATAGAAAAATTGAAAATTAAAGTCCGATTGAATATTGGGACGTGATTGTAATATCTATGAACATTTGGTAACAATGTAAGGGCGACAACTCACCGGAGGCCATGGCGGCGCCGACACCAGCGAAGACGAAAAGGAAGGTGGAGATGAACTCCACCACCAGGGCTTGGAGGCAGTCCGGCTGGAAAGCCTCTCCGACGGTGCCCAAAGCAATCTTCGCCATCAATTACAAAGTTATTTAAAAAAATTAATTTAGTTTCCGACTTTGTTTTGGCATATGTTTCCACATATATAGGTGTATTTATAGGACCACGCACATGCAAGAACCTGCGAGGTATCAATGTAATATTCCATCAAAAAACTATAAAAAAAATGCAACAACCTATTATTATTATTATCATCATCATAGGGGGCATGTGATGTGGAAGAATTATATTACAGCCTAATTGAACCTTAATTAAGAATTAATTTTATCATAACTTCTCTAATGCCATAAAATTAACTTTTAATAACATGTCTTGTTATTAAAAACTTTTAATTAAAAAAATTATAATGACAAGATTGCATTCTACAACTATATATAGATTTGAATTTGATTATAGACGCGCGTAATTAAAACAAAAAATGAATCTTGTGTGAAAAAAGTTCAATAAATTAAAAAAAATGAAACTCCACTTTATAATTTACACCTTACTTTGCTTTAAAATATAATTTAATTAACTATTATTAATTTGACATGATTTATAGGAAAATAAATATTAGTATATTAATTTGAATTAATTTAATTATATTTTCAGTTCAATCATGCAACTACACATATATACTTTTGGTAGCTAGCCTAAAAAAGCCATGAGTTGCTCTTCACCGTTTAAATTGCTCTCAGCAATGAGTATGTTTCTGTAATTGTTGTCGTCTTCATATTTTTTTAATTCTGCTTAATTATATAAACTTTTTCTCAGAAAAATAAAATAAAATTACACATACCTGTCATGTCACATGAAACAATCTCTCCATTGACTTGTATTTTTAAATTCTGAATAATTGGAGTTGAATTTAGAGCGCATGTTGAAGTACATCATGCATAAGTATTGATAATAATATTTTAAAATTTAAATTGTGAATAATTGGAGTTGAATGTGGAGCGCATCTTCAAGCACATCATGCTTAAGTATTGAGTAATTTTATTACTTGTAATTCCTTTTTCTAATGGGGTCTTCTTGACTTTATTTAATACGATGAATTACTAAAATCATGTCTTTATTTATTAGTTTCCAAAATTGAAACTTTTTTTTTTTCTTCATTTTTTTTTTTTTACGTGTAAACACATAAGTTATGTTTACTAACTTAGATTAAATTTAAATTAACTTCAGTATTTGCTATAAAAAAATGGCCTTATAAATCGTTTATTCAAGCAATCTACTTCTATCCAATCGTGAGGATGAAGAGAGTCAAGCGCAGCTTTAACCATTTTGTATGAACCAGTGTTTGTCTCCTAGACAAGTACTGAACACCTCACACTAAAACACCTTTAAGTTTGTAACGCATCTATTGTATAAAGTTATACTTTATATTTGGTTTATACTTCGTATTTGGTAGAGTAATGATACAGAACCTGATATGAGTTTTTTTTTAATCAATCATCTACATAAACTATTTGTACATTTTAGCATATACAAATATTTTATGCAGGTGGTTGGTTCCATAAAAAACTCAGATTCCATATATATCAAAACCAATATTTGGTATACGAGATACTTTTTTTGACACCCTTCATACTAGTGCCAACAAAAGGTATAAGCCTCGAAGCTATATATGATGTTTTTTTGTCTATTATTGAAAAGATAGGATGGGCATTGGTAGGAAAACGTGATTACATGGTGAGTGAAATACAACTCATCTTAGAATTATTGAGTAGTACATACTGACTCATCATTTTTGTCATTTTCACCTTTTTATTTAATTAAACAATTCCTTTTAATATGGATCGATGCATGAAGTCCAAAATAGTGAGTCAATGCAAATATTTTAAGCATCCTCAAAAAGCCACTACGTTGACAAAATTGATTGGTTTTTGGCTATTGCATAAGTTGGAGACATTTTGTCCTTAATAATAATAATAATAAAAAAGTGGAGCTAGACTTCCTCTGTAAATGTTAATGTTATACTCTCAAAATTATTTGCACCAAAATGTATAATTCATAGAATACAGAATAATTTTGTAAATTTTTATGAATAAAAAAAAAAAAATTAAATTGAGTATAAAAGTAGCTACATTTTGTTTAAATATGTTAATAATGTAAAAGTGAAGTTTATAAGAAAAAACTTTTTGGAAGTGTGCAAAAAAATGTAAAACTGACGAATAAGGTAAGTTTGCAGAAACTTAAATATGGGCAATGTAATTATTTTGGAAGGCCACGGATAAATGACCCCCCACATATTATGTGTTCACCCCACTTCAATTTATATTTTGAATCAATAGGTAAAAAGACTATGCTACCCCTGTATGCTGAGTTCACCCTCACCCATAAACAAAAAAAAAACAATTTTTTTGTATTCCTTTCACCCAAAACATAGTATTTCTTTGTAATTGATTATTTTTTATGTTATTATTATTTTATTTGACAGTATTATTGCATGATTGTGTAGTTGTAATGAATATATGTGTAGTGTATTTCGTTTTCGAGTTTTTTTTATAAAAATCGTGTTTTGCAAAAACTCAGCACTGGTTTGCCGAATTTTGTGAGATTTTTCGAAAAAAAGTTCCACATTTTGAATCAAAACTCGGCCAACTTTTCCACGTTATGATTCAAAACTCGGACAAATTTTTCACGTTTTGATTCAACTGGAAAAATTGGCCGAGTTTTGAATTGAATCATAACGTGGAAAAGTTGGTCGAATTTTGATTCAAAACGTGGAATTTTTTTTCGAAAAATCTCACAAAACTCGGTGAACCAGTGCTGAGTTTTTTCAAAACGCGATTTTTGTAAAAAAAAAAACTTGGAAACGAAATACACTACACATATATTGAGTAGTGAGTGTGAAATCGAACCATGATGAAGAAAAATCCAAAAAAGGGGGTGAAGTAGGAGGAAAATTAGAGTTTTTGAGTAAGAATGGTAATTTTGGAAAATAAGAGGTGGGTGAACTCATATTTAAGGGGTGAAGACATATAATGGGTGAACACATAATAACTAGGGGGCATTTATCCGTGGCCATTTTGGAATAGAAGTTGTGGCCCAACCAATTTCAACATAAGCCCAGAACGCAATGGGCTTAGATAACCCTAATTGGGCCGGTGTCCGTACAACTGTACAAGGCAAATAAAACAACACGTTTGTGAAATGAATGATACCCCTTGCACTTTATGAAAATGATTTTCACGTGAGCTTGCACAGTATCAAAGCATATTCAATGATAATTAGCATGTTGCAGTCTTGCAGACAACCTCATTTTGTTTATAGGATTAATTTCTCAGTTTCCTTGTCGTTTGGTCGAACCTAAAATTTTTAGCGTTTAGTCGAACCCCCGCTTTCGTAGGTGACCCTCTCGACGTCACTTGACGAGGCACTATGCAAAGATTGTGGTTGATGCTATCAATTGAGAATGTTCTTACAACTCGATTTTTGGGGGATTATGTCAAGGCGTGTTCGGCCCTAATGGCTAGTTTTACGAATATTTACGTCTCTCTTGTTAAACATGATGGTGCTAATAGTGTATCATACGAGTTTGCTCGAGTCTCTCGTAAAGTCGTGCACTTGCATTAATGAAAAAACAGTGAAATAAAACCCAGCCACTAAAATTTGATTAAACCCCAAGATTTAAACAAAAATTATGAGGAAAACCAAAAGTTACTCAAGAAATATTTTAATATCATGTATCGAACATTCTTGGCAATAAAAAACGGAGATGATTAAGAAGCGGCGGCGTAGCTACGTTGTTTTTCCGGCGAGGACGTGGACCTCCGTCTTGAAAAGGAGAAACGAAAGAGAGTCAATCGTGAAATAGACGAATCCACCCGGTGAGTGAGTCACGAACGATCCGAAACTCGTCCCTACCACGCAGTGCCATGCCGGTCCGTACACCGAGTCAAATTCCTAACTCAGTAACAATCCGTCACCACCACCATAACGTAAATAAAAAAGGTACTGTAAAAGTGTAAAATCGTATCGATTTTTTTTCTAGGGTTACCTTTTTGAGGGAGCGAGCGAGGAGGGAGGGGCTAGGGCGGCGGAGAGGGGCGGAGTCGAGGAGAGCACGGGCATGGCGGAGGGCACGCTCTTGCATTGGGAACGCCATGTCGGCGGATCTCAACCGTATGTTGAAGCCGATTGCCATGGCTGCTAGTTTCACTTCTTCTTCAGCTCCTCCATTGATCTTGTTGGATCGGCCGCGGTGAGTCTTCATAATCATCAATTAATTATGGAGAATATCCTTCGTCGTGAGGCGAAAATTAAATAGGGCACAAATTGATTGCGATTTCGGTAAAAGAATGTTGAACGGGGACCAAAAGAATGTACGGCTACCTACTCCCCTCTTTCTGTGTATGGAATGGTCGGTACACCTTTGAATTTTGACTGACTTGAATTTTTTTTTGAATTTCTGTCAATGAATCTGTCTTCTTGCGCCGTACTAATAAGCATTTTACAAATTCATGGGGTTCTTATATTTGAATTCATGCGTGGTAATTGGTAATTCATGCTTTTGTGATGCTTAATTGTCTGTTTGTAGCACTGTATGTGCTTGTCTGCTGGTAGATGAGATGAATGAACATATGTGTTTTGTTTTCTTGATTTTTTTCGAATTCCCTTTCTAGTTTGTTCGTTTATTTACAGTTCGTAAGTTGAAGTTTGTGTGATTAGTTCTTGAATAATCATTCGTTTTCTCGAAGATACACGAAAATCAGGATCAAGTTTTCCATTCAATAATAATCATGTCATATCACATGTAGATGCAACAAATATTGGATTCCATCAAACCACATCTGCTTCTCCCCTTTGTTTCTGCACTCAAATTCAATAACTCTATCTGCCGTTTGTATTGCGAAGTATGCCATCGGCTCCGCACGCCCTGGCCAAGCTGGAATGTCAGCGTGTACAGCGGAGACCACACCTGCATCCAAAATTGAGTAATTAGGTTTAAGTTACTAAAATATTTGTCTTTGCTGTGAAGTAGTTAGCATACATTTCTTTTTCTTAGTAAATGTTCCTCCAATGTGCTTGCTTTTCATTTTAGCCACCACCTGTTTCATTTCAGGATTAGTGAAACTCGATAGAGTAGATGCAAACTTGATTATTATAAGTCTGAAATCTTTAATCTGTATTATCTATCAATGCTTGTTTTTTACCTGCCAGTTTGAATTTATGTTGAAAGAGACTTCCTTCCAATGAAGATCTCCTACATTAACCACAATGTTTTGAGTAACATACATGTAAGGATTCTTTAATTTTAAAGTTAAGTAACATAGCTTAACCCCTTTACCTTTTCTTGTACGCTTAAGAAGTTCGCCACCTTTAGCGACGAAACCTAGAGCTAGTGAAACATTCGATTCCTTGCCGTCCCAAAAATTTTCCTCTGTTAGAGCGATGCTTGCTCCTCCATGCTCTTTGTGTAGCCTTGCTTTTAGTGTAGCAGCACCTCTTAATGCTATACAACTATACATTAGTATTTCATTTTTTGTTTTTACAAGTATAATTATTATCTTTTAGGTAAAAGATTACCTGTAGCAGCACCAGCGGTGAGTGTCATGACATCGCCATTGGTCCTTGCGTTAACCGCAGAATTCACAACTGATAAGATGTGATCGTGATCTGCCCCCATATCCTCAGCCATTTCTATGCAGTGAGATGCAACTAGAGCTGCTGCTGATGCCATTGAAGTAGATGTTTTCGAAGTCTTGTTATGTTTGGCATTCGAGGCTGCAGATGAGGCTGCAAGAGCAGCCACCGCAGCTGCAACCCCTGCAACCGATACTGCTGCATGCAGTTGAGCATTGTGAGCTCTAATCTCCTGCTTTTTCCTCTCTTTCTGATCCTTGATCCATCTCCCCGTCGTTTTTCTCTTCACGATTGTCCTATAGATCTGCTAGAATAATGCCAGTGAGAGTGAGGTTATGTTTCTAGTTCACAACATGGAGAAGTTTCAGCTGAGATCGAAAATCATACCCCATTTCTGAGCAACTGCTGGTTAGATAAAAAATCCGGGTTGAGAGCTTGATGCAATAGAAATATTTCCTGTTAAATATAGGGGTGCATCTCTTAATTTAGACTATTAATGCGAATATTATATAGTCGGAACATTTTCGTTGCAGATTTAAGTCACCTTGGATAGAGTAGAGAGGTTACCTTAGCATCATCACTACCTCTTGGAGACTGTGGAGGACTCTCAGAGGCCAACAAAGTTTGATTCTGCTGCAACATTGTAAGTAGCAAATAAAAATAGTGTTTAAAACTATTGAAAATAAATTGCATTTAGGGAGGGAGCAAAGAGCTTACATGATGAGGTTGCTCGTTTTCGGGTTTTGTTGCATCGTGTGTATTGCAAAGAGCCTTGGAGAGCTCCTTAGCAGAAACACTCCATGATCGAGCCAAGAACTCCATCGACTCAGTCGGAGTTTCTGGCTGAGGGCATGCAACAGGTAGCCATTCACCTCCAATTTCTTCCTCGATGTTTTCGAGTTTATTGCTAAGCTTACTCTCTTTCGCCATGTGATTAGAAGATCAAATGGTGATGGAAAGGAACAACAAACCTATGCTAGTATATATACTAGTAATGCCCCAAAGTTTGTTATAAATTCAAAAAAAGAAAGATTCCATATTGAAGTAGTACTATATTCCAAAATGTCACCTTTTGAATTTCATTTGTGCATTTAAATTCTATTTTTATCTTGAACGGCGAGTTCATTATTACAATGTGTTTCCTTTTTATCCTCCATTAACACACTGTTTTAAGTATGAAAAGGGACCCTCCACCCATTATCTGCATGCTTTGCTTTATTTCAAGTGAAATCATCAGGAATATATTTTCTGACCCAGATTTCTGCAAAATTTATGCACTTGGACTATAGTGCTCTCTTCTTGCCTCCTGGGATTCTCTCCTCTACTTACTAGTACTACTACTTTGCAGTTTTTCTGCATTGACTTGTCAAACTAAATCCTTTCAGTTCATCACCATCATCATCTCTCTCTAATCACCAAAACTTGTATGAAAATGGCTCAAAATATTAATTGGAGTAAAGGTCTTACCCAAGAACTCCTTGTTTACCTACTTTGTCAGTATTCCCTCGTTCGTTCTGCCATAAGCTTTTCACTTACGCATAAATGACAAAATTTCATTTTTACCTCTTCTTCCTTTGTTAATCTCCGTAAAAAAATAAAGGAGAAGCTTATGAAGGGAGGGAAGAAGTATAATAAAAAAAGGGGGTGTTATTATATTTCAAAATCCAGTATTTGGGGCGGCCTCTTTTTGTGATAACGGCAGCCATGAATATGATAATTAAGTGGATAATGGAAATTTTGATCAGCATAATGATGGTAGTTCTCTAAATTGTAGGCAATATTTAAGTTTGAGTGTGGCTTTTAAGGCTAATCAAGTGTTTATATGTTTAATTGTGGAGCACTAATAACAAGGTCCCATGAACGCACTCCCTAACGCTTAATCCTAGGCCACCTAGCTTATAAATTCTATTTTACTATTTTATACTCGTTTATTTAAAAAGGATTAGTATATACTATCAAAAGAATAGCAAAAGTTTTGAGGGAATGTTGCCAATTCGTCAATTCTTTTTCTTGTTATTTGGACTACTAATGACATGTGCAATGAAACTAGTTAAAATACAAGGGAGGTTCGTTCTTGTCTTAGGGGAGCCTCTCTCTCGAACTAAAAAGTCACTGGCATTTCCCATTCTCGTTTATCTTTTTTTTTTTTCTCTCTCTAATATTTCTTACAATTTTTTATTATATTATGAAACTAGTTAAAAATGTATAATACAGGTTATATTTATTAATAAAAATAAAATTAAGTAACGATATAGAGTAATAAATAATTATTAACACTTGTGTGAAATATTTCACCTTAATTACTTATATTTCATGTGAAATACTGTATTTCAAGTTTTTATAATAATTATATTAAGTAATATAATAAAATCAATATATAATGTAAATAAAATCTCCACATGCAACAGGGCTAGAATTCCAATGGGACAGACACAGAGAGCATGGTCTTCATTCCCTTTAACGAGAGATGATTATTCTCATCTCCGGTCATAACGCGTGAAAAATCGAAAATTTTATGCCCCGTTCAAGATGGATCTGAAGTAATTTTATATGAATACAATTAGATGACAATTTGAGCATATAAGTGATGGTGTAGAAGGTGATAATAAAAATAATATTTCTATTTTGAGACGTACCCATTAAGTTTAAACAGACAAAAAAAATACTTATATACAAACTTTGTACAGAAATCGGAATTTCAAAAATCTAAAATTTCAAAAACCAATATTTAAAAAGCCATTACTTTGTATTTTGGGTTTTGAAAATCAATTTTTGAATTCTGGATTTTTAAAATCACTGGTTTTGATTCAAGTTGTTGTAGCTGCTTACAGAATCTAAGAGTGATGATTTGATATATGTAGGATCAATGTATTATTAATAACGGTTTCATATCATTTTTCTTCTTCTTCTTCTCAAATTTGGCTATATTTTAAAATTTTGAGTCTCTAATTCAGAAACACAAGACAACTGTGTTTAACAGCATCGCCCTACTGTCTAAACACAAGTGCTTACAAGCCAGGGGGTTTGAGAAAAGGAGCCAAACCGAAGATTCCTTCTACGTCAACAGGAAGCCCGACAACACGATTCAAAATCTCTGGTGTCTCAGTCTTGCCTTTCCATGATGTGAACCACGGTCCTCCCCCAACTTCTAAGGCTGCCATCTTGCTCGTAACATCCAAGATAACCTAACCGCGAAAATCAAGCTTAATTAAAAAAATTGTAGAGCACATTAGGGCTGAGCTCTGTACTGCCCGAATTGTCGTATTTTGTTGGCCATAACTCATGCTTTTACGTAATAAGATATTGTGCAGTTCATGAATGCTGTGTTAGATATGCTTAATTTTTTTCAAGTAAATGTAAGGAGATGAAACTGTAAAACACAAAGTCAGAAACCTATTAGTGTCTTTACAGGCAATTGAACCAAAATGTACCTTTCCTTCAGTTCCATCGTAACGCTTTTCCCAAATGCGCATTCTTAAGTGACCATAACAAGTGTCCCTGCAAGCTGGAGCAAGGCCGGCCTCTGTGGTGGGAGCACGCAGTGTTGTGCCTGGATCTTTTGTAGTTGCTTCCAATTCCACCTGCTCCCTCCATAAACACAAGATTAGAAAGGTGCAACAGATCTTTGTGGAAGTTTACTCAAACGTACTTGGTTAGAATCACAGTTAGGTTTAGACTTCTTTTCTATTGTTTAGATTCTCACACTACTTTAAAAAGTGTTTAGCATAAGAAGCTTGGTTGAAGGAAAGAGTGCTTACCGCATGTGTTTCACTCTCCGCAGAGATGCACCAATGACCCCATGGAGAAATATCCCAGGACACCACTCCAGTCCACGGTGTAAATTCATAGAACACCCCACCATAATGAACTCCAATCTGAATTCACAATTTGATAAATGTATGCATCTTCTTTAATAACAAATTCGTAAACAACAATTTGCATATCACTATGGGCCAAAATCATCCTCTCACACGAGATAAGCAGACTTTATTTTTATCCTGATATAGATAGTTATCTAAGACAAAAAAAATCAACCATAAAAATACACAATTAACATAATGATATTAATTTAAACCCAGTATACACGTGTCTTGTATAGACGTTTTATAAACATTAACCAGGTAATAAATTAGTACCAGTGCAGCATTCTCAAAAGTCTCGTTCAATCCAGGGAGCTGTCTCAATCCACCACCAGAAGTTAAAGCAACTTCCCCATCCGCCCCTTCGAAAACATTGCATTGAATCTGCAGAAAAAACCAAACAACAAGCATAGTGAAATTGTGTCACAAAAAGCTCAGTTAATAACACATTTAATATGAGATCTTATACCTCTTGAATGAGATTTGTGGGAAATCATTTCAGATACTAGTAATCACAGGCTTAAATAGCATCATAATTACACAAAACTTCTACTTGTGTTGTTTTATCAATATGTGTATATACACACACACACACACCACACAAAGATAGATGAATTGGATATTATGCGCAGAAGAAGAATAAAGAATAAATAATCCAAGAAGAGATGTGAAGTACCCAGAACCACTTTCTAGGAAAGCCACCACCCCAGTTCTTCTCCGAATATGATGGAGCATTCTTAAACTCATACCGTTTGTCATCCCACTCAATCCAACCTAGAGCAAGAGACCAAATAATATGTATTAGCTGATATTACAATGTTCTGGATCGAAACATATTCCCCATTCAGCACCAAATAAAAAAATTACGTGCAATTTATACATGAAATTTGCTTTCGCAAGATGCAATTATAAGTCAAAATATTCTGGTCCATAACAACAGCTAAGTATGATAACGGTATAACTGCTTTGCTGACAAGCATTTTTATCTCCACTGAGCAATATAATTTACCAAGTATTTCATTATTAGTCAACTATAGAATCAACATATTATATTAACTCCATTACTATGATATTCTTCTTCAGTACCATAGAATCAACATGTGTGGCACTCAGATGAGATGAGCCACATTCTTTATAAAATGCAATGGAATAAAAACTAGTTGATTTTTGTATCATACGCCAACATAACAGAGTTGACTTCTAAGTTGCATGGATATAATTTTCAAAAAGGGCAACAACTAGAAGGCAGAAGCCAGAAGCGTGGACCCCCCTCCACACACACACACACACACACACGGAGTACATAACTAAATATTCAGGGTTTAGGAAAAAAGGTTGAGAACTACAAGCCAACACCTGTTGAAAGACCGCCTGCCATGCATATCTGCCAATGAGGTTCAAAGACAGGGAAAGCAGCAAGCCAGCCTGCTGTCGACTTTTGCTTTGACCCAACATTTCCCCATCCATAAACGGGGCGTGTGCTGTATGACCAGCGTGCTGTCTTTACAGTCTCAGCATAATCGGTCCTGTCAAGCTAAATTGTGTCATAACAAGCATAAGAATGATTACATAAACTTCCGATTGGCGAATATACTGGTTACTGATTTAGCGTCAACAGAAAAGTTCAAACCAAAAAGTTTAAGCTGTTTTCACAGGTCGTTCAAAGAATTTCAGTTGTCAGACCTATAACCAATCTGGAGCAGCTCTTTATAAGAATGACAGTTGTTCAAGTACACAGAACATAGTCAAAAAACCCAGGTAAGAAAATGACAAAAGAATACAGAAATCAGCAAATATAAGAGACTTGAAGCATTCTCCTTTCAGTTGATTTCAATAGTCAACCTCCTTTACTTGGCAAAGTCCCCATAGCACAAGAAATCTGAATGTAAAACTGAAGTTCTAGTGACCGTTGAACAATCATAGAGAATTTGATGGTAAATCCATATCGTCTATGCATTAACATTTTTATTTATGTGCAATTGTACATATTGTATACCATTATTCTACCTTGTTTAATCCTGTAAATAAATTGAAAGACCTCATCGTGGGTGGGTGGGGTGGGGGGGGGTCTTCACATCTAAACTTTATTAGTGTTAAGTTTTCTAATTCTATTTTGTTGTTCGTTAAGTTTTCTAATTCTATTGGTTGCCAGACAAAGACCCAAATATGGGCACACATCGAAATTTAGAATAAAACTCTATAAACACTCAACTCACTAACATCATTCACAAAGTGAAACTTTTTCCAACTTTTTCAGTCATCAGTACAGGAAAATTTTAGAAAAAAATAAAAATAGAATAGCTATTCAACACAACATTAAATTAAGAGTTTCGGAAGAAGGTTTACCTTCCATCATTACGTATAAAGCCTTGGTTCCAAAGTGGGGTAGCTTGGAAACCCTCTAAAACCCTTTGATTGAATTCCTGAACCAAAAATATTCATAATTACAATAGAAATGACAGTGGTCATATCCATAAGAGCTGAAAAGGGTCTCAAATTGGTAAAAATTGTGTAAATATGGACACTAAGAAAAGAAGTTGTAAAATAAAAGCCCTTTTCCTGCATTCCGGCTTTTGCAAGTATGGAGAAGCATGCTGACCTGTGGAGGGATCTCTTTCTTTGGAGGTTTCATATTCTTTTGTAGTGTAAAAGTATTGCCAAGAATCAGTTCATCCCTATCTATCAAAAGCAAGGCTATCAATTAGATGATGAACAAAAGTTCATTCACTTAGCCAAACAGCAAGTAGTAGTTCTAAAGATTCAGTGGTCAGTGCTCCAACGATTCTATGAGAATTCCACTAAAATATGAGAATTTCCTTCCTATTTTGAACAGAATATTCCAACTGATTAAGAAATTCATCTTTTTTCTATTTGGGAGTGTAAGAGAGTGGTTTGAAAGTGTGCTATTAGCTGAAATCATCCTATTTTGAGAATTCAACGAGAAATTCCATTCTATTTGGCCAGTGCTCCAACAATTCAATGAGAAATACCACTAAAATATGATAATTTCCTTCCTATTTTGAACAGAGTATTCCAACTGATTCAGAAATTCTTTTTTTTTTTTTTTTCTATTTGGGCGTGTGAGGGAGTGTGACCTGGTGGATTTAATTGACAGCTACAGGTCTACGTGAATTTTGCTTTGAGAAACACTTATTAATAATGGGTTCAAAGGAGAAGACCAGGTGCAGGAGATATTTCTCAATAACCAATCATGGAAAAGTAGATTGTATTACGTATGATTATATTTGATCTTTGCTTTTAAATTTAAAGCTTATAAAACATCCAATAGTTCCCACCTCACCCAAGATATTCATTAAAAAAAAAAAAAAAAAAACATATTGATGGACAATATATAGGCTTATAGCAGACACATTAAGAGTCACATTATAACAAGCAAACTTACTTCCCCAAAAGTTGTGTGATTCTCCTGTGTATTGACAAATATACTTGTCGTCAGCCCCTAAAATTTGTGCACCAACACCTGTAGATCGAGGCCCATACTGTACCTTCTCCAGTAGACTCAATTCCTTACGGAATGATGGGTTCTCTATGGAGTACATGAAGCAGAAACTTTGCCTACATTCTGGAATGGAGACCTTGAAGTACCAACCTTCAAAAAAACTCCGAGCAGTTCCATCAAAGTGGTACCTTAAAAAGAACCAAGATGGAACAGGAAAAAAGTTAAAAATAAAATTAAACAAGCGTAGGGTGGCATGGACAAAAGTTAAATCATTTAATGCTCCACAAAATACGTCAATTATTAAGTCTGAGCATTACAGGTCATACAAGCTCAACTTTGGTTTTGTTAAGATGTGGTAAATCCAATTAGCGGACCTCCCCCAAAAGAAAAGGACAATAAATGGATAAACGTCTTCCATTATGCAATAACAGTTTGTAATGAAGCTCTAACCAGAATAATGTACTCCAACTTCAGTCCAAGTTAGCCATCGAATCAATTACAAAAACGTGAAAGCTTAGCCCTTAAAGCTAATTAACAAGTGATCTCAGTCGTAATCCCGAGCAGTTAATCTTCTACTATTGCTATTTCACTAAAAAAATCCAGTTCAATTGACAGACACACTTCCATAGTAAAAGCCATGGTGCTTTGCATACAAACCAAATGTTGCATCAACCATAAGATCATCACAGAAAGAAGTCTCCATATGCAATCCATGTTGCTTACTCAGTTTGATTTTCCAAGAAATGTACTCATGCAAGCTCGATCATCAAATTTTAACAGATACTCAATTATGACGGCAAAACCAAAAACTCATATACAACGACCAAATAAACCACAAAATAAACGAAAAACACTGCAACTTCTCCCCAATTAACACGAGAATCATCCGGTGGAAATTTCAGAAGAGACTAAAATCCTCCGACTCTGAATTTGCGATGCAACAAAATAATGAATAGTTAGAGAAATTAAAAAATTACCCGCTGTGAGGCGTTCGGAGAGGACGATTGCGAGGCGTAGGTTCATAAACCGGCTCCACAGTAACGACCTCCGATTCGGTCTCAGTTATAACAGGGGAATTAATTGAGGCGGCATTCAGTACAGCTTTAATTGCACACGATTGGCGCGATTTTTTCCCGAACGGCAGCTCGGCCGGAGAAAATGGAAGTCCGGCGGCGGATTTAAGACGAGAAAACGACGAACTAAAGCACGGGTTGTTAGCGATTGTACACGCATTCTCCATTGGTGAAGAGTGAAGGCTAGAAGCAAGCCAAAGTGTGTGTATGTATGTGTTGTATACTTGTATGCGGCGGAGAAATGGAGAGTTACAGTTACACGTCACGTGGCGAAATAAAACCACCATGAATAATACTATAATGATAATTTCGAATATAATTTTTAATACTCCAGTATTATGTGTTTTATCCCTCACCTCTTACAATTGTCGACGAATTTGGCAAATAAGATGCTTATATTAAAAAAAAAAAAAAAAAAGAAAAAGAAAAGACTTTTAAATTAAAATCTTGTTTGAAATAAATTATTTTTAAAATGTATACCCTTCTAAAACAATCACAAATAAAATTTGTACAAGTTATTCAAATTCAAAATGACTGTAACAAGGAAAAGAACTTACGGGGATTAAAAACATTGCTTCATCGTCCCGCATACGGGACAACAAGGTTCAACTCATGTGCAAACTTTGTCGATGGATCAATAATGAGGGTCTCGTAGGCGATCCCCTCTAATTAATTGATAACGTTTTTCAGTAGTTGTCGTTATGATACGCATCGAGTAGTATTGAAGAAGTTTTTTTTTTTTTTTTTGCCATTGTCATATAATGGTACTCCCGTTATTTGCACATTATTTTTCGATCCATTTCAAAAAGTATTAAAGTATTTGTTTTTATAAAAAGAAAATAAATGTTCTTATAGCAATTTTTAAAAAATTAAGAAACTTAAAATTTTAATAATTTGACCCTTAATTCACTTTCATTTGTAAAAAAATGGTCCGTATATAAATGAAAAGTATAATAACAAATTTTAATACAAATGCAGATACAATGTCCCAAATTAAATAAAAATCGAGAGATAGAAACCTAATTTATAAATAATAATTATAAATTAAAGAAATGAAATCAATATACATTTTTTAAGAATAAAAACTCTGATATGAAAATAAGCAATAACTGGCAAGTCTGGCATGAATAAAAAAGTTACTCAACATTCAACAATTATAATTAAGCAATAATTCATTTTGGCCCCTCAGAAGTTGCAATTTCAATTTCAAACCCTTAAAAATTCTGTCCAGAAATAACTTGGAAGCTGATGCCATACAAACAACGAATCTGAACAACATGAGGAGAGTTAGCAGAGATGCCAACTGGATATCACATCTTAAAATGGCAAGAAACCAACAAGCATATGACGCAACTTCGTAGAAATCGACGAACAAGATCAATAATAGAATGATGCCGAATGCAAGAAGAAGAGAGATGAAGACAGCAAAGGTAACAAAAAGAAGAACTAAAGATATGACTGAACCATGAAGAAGAGCTAGGAGGATTAGATCAACATTAGGCACCATCGAAGAAACGGGTTTCTGGAAAAAGAAAACTTTCGACAAAGTTTTCATGAGAGACAGAGGGAAAGTAATAGCATGGAGTAAGTTACACTTATTCTCCACATACCTTAGCTTCTGTAGATTACATAATATTCTCTGTTGAAAACAGCCAAAGACTTACGTTGAGGTACAATACCCGTGATTACTTCTCTACAAATATCGAAACAAGCATTGTTTCATGAAGAACAAGATGGTATACACCTACTGATGATAATCAAGAAACCCAATAGATAAAATAGGTGTAAAAAAAATGAAACGGTCTAATTGCCAAAATTGCAAATCTTCAAGCAAGAGATGGCATGGAATTGTCTCATTAGCATGCTTCCTCAAGAAATGGTTATAATCAGCAGCTGTACAGAAATAACACTCAACCTCAAAAACAGGGGAATAATGTACAATGGGGATCTGTATGGCCATATCCGGTTTCTATAAGGTCATCCAGGCAGCGAGCGATTTTGACCAAACTTCCCCATACCTTGTGCGAATTTAAAAAAAAAAAAGGAAAATATATGAGCTTATTGAACTGAAGAATGTCTAGAAATAAAGGACATAGAAAATGCTAGACATTATCCATCTTACCTTAATCAAATTGCATGACTTCACACAAGTTCAGCCCAAAGTATTGCTCGTAAACCAATTACGAGGTTGGGAATTTGTGTCAACGGTATGATGCCAAACCATGATTCCTGAAGAGTTCATTGAAAAGCACTCCATTTGAGTTTCATCTTCCACAACTTGCTCAATGAATATGCTTGCCTGCAACAGAGCAGATATCTCACCAATCAGAACCAGATTAAAAAACAGTTAGACATCATTCAGTCTCTCTTATTCTTCTTTCCTCCGTTGGGCTAATAATCTTATAATCATCTCCTGTTTTTCTTTATGCTTTTATATGGAGCCTTTATTCAGATCCTCAGTCTTGTTAAGGCTCGAAATAACACTGATATTCCATGTGCCTATAGGCAATTGGATTATTAAAAACATCATGATGTTTAGGATGGTCATTATTTGAATGACAAAGTGGGGCCAGTATTGAACAACAGTTCTGTATGTGATTTTTACTTATACTGTAGTAGATACAATGAGCCCACATGATCCACTTCACTGGGACGAATAGCAATTGCTAAATTTTCCCACTAATGAAATGGATTGGAGTATATGCTTAGTGTTCAAATTATATTTGGTCAACTGTCAGATTAGTATAGCTAAAAAACTCACTTGCATGCCTTCCTTCACTGTGGCAAGCTGCCTTATAGGTTCAATTGTACGTCCATGCCATCTTTTTGGATCCCAAATGACAGTGCTATTGAAAGCAAAACCTGACATCTCAGCATGGAATCTCCTAGATTGTTTCTCCATGTCAGAAACATGCCACCCTATCACTTTGGAGTTGTTACAAATTGGGCCCTTTAAGAATATTTTGTCAGTGCTTTCCACCAACGTGGCTACTGTCCATGCCCCGATCCGACTGCATAAGAAAAAATGTTCGTTAAGGTCTAATACTACCACAGATAATAATGTTATCCCTAAATAACTGAATGAACTCATAAAACCATAATCAATACCTGACTGATAATACAACAACTAAAGAGTGAATCAAATTATAGAGAACATAGAAAATTTGAGGAAATACATTTGAAGCTTACTTAAATAACCAACATATGTGATGAAGCATTTTATACCCAAGAAAGTACCTAATGTTTCTCATTTGGTCAAAGAGAGTAGCAGAGTATATCTTATCATCATCTGCAAAGTAAACAATCCCATCCAGACGGTGTGTCTCTATGTGTGAGAGGGCCACATTTCTAAAGTGTGCACTTCTATCTGCCATCCCAGTAGTGTTCTTAGTACTGCATACGAGATGTCTGTACAAGAAACCAGTATTCCTCAGCAATTCAGCTATTTCCATCGACTGAGAACTCATCTCCACAACGATCCACAGAAGAGGATGTGGGACCAGTCGTAATGTCTGTGCCAAACGATTCAGATAAATGGCCTGAAATGGCCTAGTGTACGTTGGGGTCACGATGATCAGAAGCTTCTGGAAAGCCACATCAGGAACCACATATAATGACCTATTCAAAACGTTATGCTCAACAGGTGGATTATTTAGCTCAATATTCACCTTATCTGGCTCCAATTTAAAATTTTCTTTGAATGAGAATCTGTTGACTACCGGAATCTCATTTTTCTGAAGCTCGTCTTTTGCAACTGGTTGAAGCAACTCAAAATCGAAAGATTGGTGCTTAGGCATGACATTTATGGACAAATTCAATGGAATGAAAGGGGTAAGTCCAACAAACATACCAACAACAAAGCACACCAAGAAATATAAATATGCTTTCCGCCAAATTTGCCCCCTTAACTTTGATCTATCAAATGGCCGAGAAGATCGTTGTGAGAAAACACCAAGAACAAAACTCCGTGCTTTGTACAACACATAGTCCAAGGAACTCAACAGGCCACTTTGTGGTGGGTAGTTGTTCTGGCTGTTAGAAGACGACTTCGACAAAGGGGACGCAACTTGACAAGCTTCCCCATTCATTAAAGCTCCTCCGGGACGAGGAACAGGAGATAGTGTTCTCCTGATTGATGCCATCAAGAATGAATCACTACTAACCCAATTTTGCTCAATATACTTTATGGAAACGATGCAACGCGATTCACACATTCATCGTTTTAATCTTCATTATAACAAAGATCCCTCCAAGCAAGCAACATCTGCCTAACATAGCAATAATCCAGTTTGGCAACTTTCCCCAAAATTATTGCTACACACTGGAAGAATATATATGGTATTAATGTTGCTGTACCAAAGTAGACACTAATTATTCATTCCCCTTTGTATACTTTTTTAAAACAGATTGATTCATTTCACCACACATGTTCCATGCTGTAACATACTCCATTTATGGGCATCATCCTCAAAACAATGCAATTCAGAATTCCAATTCAAAATGCAAATAGTTTTCCACCCAATCAATACTAGCATAGACGCAAGTTACAAACGAAGATGCTAAACCTAATCATCCAGTGAATATTTCAAACTTCATAAGAAACTCCAATTCCATTCCAGATTTGAAGCTTAAATACGGAAACGGCTCGTAAAACGAAATCAATTTACCTTGTTTTCATCCCAAAACAAAATGGGCCTTCATTCAATCTTTTGAAGAAATCTCGAAGCAACACGATACAAGCAATTCGCTGTTCAGCTTAATTACAGATCAGCGGGGAATTTGTGAGAGTGGATAGTGCTTGAATCTGGGGAATCAAGCTGGGGCGTTTGAAAATGAAGTGAAGAGTGTGAATTCTGCAGAATAACACACATGAAAAAGACTATATATAATTCAAAGAACAGAGGACCCACAATGCTTATACAATAATATAATTCACTTTGGGGACCTAAACACTCCAAAATTTTCAGATCTCTTTGAATAACACCATGAATCTTCAAAGAGTGATGAGTATCCAATGTATAAAACTCGTTTATAGTTCAATATTCTCAAATATTCTAGACTAGAGTGCTGAAGTAAAATTAGGGATAAAATATGCCTAAAATCAGTGTTCGATTTTTAAAATGTACAAAATATCTAATGTACTAATGAAGAACGTTAGAAGATTTTAGAATATAAATAGTGTTGATATCATATGATGATGAATAGAATTTTTCATTAAACAATAATGAAAGCATTTAACCAATATTTATTCATAGGGTAATCAAGAAACCAATAAGTGGTTACAACTTTTTAATAACTACTTAACCTCTTTTTTCTATACCAACAAAGAGTATAATTTTATTCATAAGGTATTTTCATCTGCAAAAGTCGGCGTCTAAATGCTAGTCGTCGGTCAAACGTTCACCTTCTAACAATTTCTGATTAAATGCGTCTTTTTTTAACTTTCTGACGTCGAAATCTGATTCAAGCAATTAATCACACTTTTTTTTTTCAAGTGGAATCGACGCTCCGAAAAAGACATGTGATTTTGCCATGATGTATAATATTTTTTTTTTTTTTGTAAAATTCTATAGTTTAAAGGGTGAAAACTTCATTTTTATATTTTTTTACCATTATTTTTGTAAATTTTAATTTCTTCATAAACCTCTTTACACTTTGTTAAATTAGGATTTCGTATTTATTACTCAAATTTTTTACATATTAAATATAATTTTTTTAAAATTATAGACGGAGCCTAGACGCTAGGTGACGTTGTCAATCCACCCAACTATCAATTTTCGGACATTTTTAAATAGTAACAAATTGCATTGATATATAAATATATAAAAGAGATAATGTTGATATTGAGTGATGAAGAGACATATATCATACCTAGACAGTCCCACTGCTTGCAATAATGTACATAATTGTATTGTTCAGAACAACTGGAATTCTCCATTTTAAGACACTGCAATGAGGACAACAGCTAATTTAGTTTTTTATTCAATAAATATTCCCAAAATAAAAATAAAAATTTATTCCTATTTCATTTTACTTGACATTTAGGGATGGCAATTTATACCCGCCACCGTTACGATTGGGGCGGTTTTTTAGTCTCTTTATCGGATTCGGTTCGGTTTTCGGGAAAAACCGAAAAATATTAAATTGGGGACGGGGCGGGGACAGTATTTATATACACTGCCCCGCGCCCCGCCCCGATATACATTATATACATATTTTTTTATATTTATGTATGCACATATATCTATATATATTTATGTTTTTCCTTTTAAATGTTTTTTTAATAATATAATAATTTTTTTAGGGAGGTATAATAATTATTAAAATAAAAAAATAATAATTAAATAAATAATTCGATTTTCGGGTCGGGTTGGGGAAACCCTATACCGATCGGGGCAGGGATGGGAATTTTAAAATTTTCTCCTTCGGAGTTCGGGTCGAGTTCGGGGACAAAAATTCCCCGTCGGGGCTGGGGCCGGAGGAGGCATAAACCGGCCCCGCCCCGTTGCCACTCCTATTGACTTTCTAAGAAGAATTTACATAAATGTTATAAAATGATTGTACTATTCTTTTTTAATTCAATAATTATTTTACAAATGGGCTTTATGATGAACATATATTTTATTTCTTATATTAATACGATTAAAAAATTAATATGCACATTTTAGTACTCTTTAATTCCAAAAAACATCAATTAATTTGGAACAAAAGTTTTACTCTACTATTTAAAGCATGTCATATGTCATATACTCATATTTTTCCATTTTATATACATGTAAATTAATGAAAATCAATAAAAATAAAGAAAAAAAATTATAATTTGACTGTCATTCCGAATTTAATTCAAGTGGGGGTCACCTCTTTAGAATTTAAAATTTTTGTATATATTTTTTTTTTATTCCTTCGATATATAGAATTTTGTCATATCGGCCCTGAACTATAAATTTTTGTCTGCGTTGGAATATTTTTTAATAATATTACTCCGTATATAATATCATAAATTTTTTTAAATTCTGAATTTGCACTGTTGTTTAATTTTGGAACATACAAAATTAATTATTCTAGTTGCAATCTTTCAATCAAACACAACTAACTATTTGTTATTGTCCATTTGGTGTCTATATATATAATATATATACTCACTCTGTCTCGTATCACATGTCTTTTTATACTCTAAATTTTGTCTTAAAGTATTTGTCCTTTTACCTATTTTCACCTCATTTCTTTTCAATTTTCACCCTTTTAAATTTAATAAAAATGATAGTATTAATAAATATGGAGAGATAAAGAATTATCAAGAGTCAAATTGTGTAAATTTAACTTTTTTTCTTTTTTTTTTTAAATGGCTAAAAGAACATTTATTATAATTCCCTCTCCATCTTGCCATAATTTTTTTGCACAATACTCCATAATATAAAATGTGTAGCTGGTAAAATTAAATAATAGAGAGGTCGGAAGAAATAAAAGTAGAAATGTTACAAAACTACAAAAGAAAAAAGAAAGAGAAAAATGTTACAAAATTGATTTTTTTTTGTCTTTTAAAGAAATGAGAAGATTAGGGTGGAACTAAGATGTCCAAAATATATACTCCATCAGTTTCACAATTGTTTACACTTTTATCTTATTTACTTGTTCCACAACTGTTTGCCCACCTTAAAAAAGAAATTCATCCATAAACTTCACTCTCACAAAATTCATATATTTACACAAAATGTAACCTCATTTCAACTTCTCATATAAGTTTATAAAATGGGTTGGTCTAGTATGCACTCGAGTGCATGTTATGCACCCTAGTCCATGTTGCACTTTTCAGTTTTACTGACTTACAGTACTTTTTGGTAAATGGTGTTGCACTTTTCAATTATTAAACTGTATAATGATATTTTTAGTAATGATATTTTTAGTAATAATTGAAAAGTGCAACACCATTTACCAAAAAGTGTAAATCAGTAAAACTGAAAAGTGCAACATGGACTAGGGTGCATGTCAGTGTATACTTAGATTTTACCTTATAAAATTATTCTTCAATATAGTCCACTCATTATATATATATATATATATATATTTTAATTTGTTCATTTTATGGTGCAAACAAGACAGAGTTAGTATAAGGGAGAGGTGGAGAAATGAGCTCGAACAAATTATATAAACTTGCAAATGTGTAATTAAATAACAAAATCATGTCCCACTATATATATATAACTTTAAAATGGATCAATAAACTAAATCATCCAAATATTGGATGAGAAGTAGAGGAATATCTACAAACCCTAGCTTCATCATACACAAGACCTCTTTGACAAAAGTATCCATTCTTAGGGCTACAATGCCTATCCTCTGAACAAACACACAACCCTTCAAGACCACACCCATCTTCCTTAACATCCCCAAACACCCCTTCATAACCCCCAAACACATTCTCAGGATCCAAAACTTTCTTAGCCTCCACAAACTTCCCAAACCTAGGATACTTCTTCTCAACTCCCACAAAAGCCACATTCCTATTCTTAGCCCAATGTGGCCTCCCCCCATACTTGAAAAACGCCATTTGCTCGACTTCCTCCCACACGTCCTGGTTTAATCGAGGCGTCGAGCCCTCGTCCGCTCGATAGTAGTTGAAGTCGACCACCACGGATGCCTCCAACTGCCCTAAGTAGGCATCCGATTTCGCGATGAAACGGAAGAGGATCCCGTTGTATACGTCCACGCCACAGAAGTTCTCCGGCTTCAAGTCGCGTAAAGCCTTCACATCCCGGATGAAGTCGGGGAACTTCGCGGCGGGGAGTATGGCGGTGGACTCGTAGAAGAAGAGGCCGTTTATTCGTGGGTCCCATGCACAAGAAACGGCTTTGTTTGATTCCGATGAGTAGAGACAAGATCCGGATGTCTGCATCTTGCCTTGGTGTCCGATCACGGGGTATTTTAGGAAGATCAAGTTGTTGTTTTTCAATCCGTTTGCAATTAGCTTTTTGTATGCATGAAACGATGATGCTAGTACGCATTTCCCGTTCACATCTTTGGCTTTCTCGGCAGCTTTCTCTGCACATTCAAAATCGAATGAGATCACTTGTTCTAATTTTCGTGTTCCACATATAAAAAATAATCAAAAATTCAGTAGGATAGAACTTTTCAGTTTTACTGACTTACACTTTTTGGTAAATAGTGTTGCACTTTTCAATTATTAAACTGTATAATAATATTTTTAGTTATAGTGACTTACACTTTTTAGTAATATTGTGTTGTACTTTTCAGTTTAATAACTTACACTTTTCTTTAGACTAGGGTGCACAACAACATGCACTCGAGTGCATACTAGACTTTACCAGGATAAATAAATTGACAAATAAGAACACAAAATTTAGATGATTCCCTAAAAACATGAATGGGTGTGAAAATACAAAATTAACCCTAAATTAAAATGTTCCCTACCCTAGAGACTGTGTCTAGAAAATAAACTCAAAACAGAAAACGTGACTTGCTGACATGACACAAAACCTCGACAAACTTGCAGTTTCAATAAAAAGCTTGTAAACAAACTCGATGTAAAAATTAGTAACGAATAATTACCTGATGCTCGAACCGATTTGGCGATTAAGGCGAAATTGGATTGAAATCCGATGAAATCGTTTAACCCGTCTCCGGGTGTGTCTAAGGGGACTCGATCGTCGTATCTATATACAGCAGCGTGTCGTGACGGGTACCATTGAATGTCACCGAACTCGTATTTGTTGGCGTGTTCCATGAATTCAGTCTCAATATTGTTATCATTCGTGAAATTGAATGTGATGCTCCTTTTGAAAGCCGGTTCCAATGAGAATGTCACCTGCACACATATTACATGACTATATTAATTAATTGTTTCACCATGTATTTATTTAATATGTAATACTTCTATTTTTCTAAGGGTATGAAATTAAGACAAATTCTTGTATATAATTAAATAATTTGAATATATTAGAAATAAATTAAAATTGTAATTCAAACTCAGAAATCAATTTCAGCAATCAAAGTCCTCTTCAATAATTCGTTTTTTGGCTATGATATCTTTATGTCGATCAGAACAGTAATGATATGGGCCATATTGGAGCCAACTGTATAGTTTAGGTTTCTTTATGAAGCCAAACTTAATACACCTTTTTTCGTTACAAGCTTTTCGTTTATCTATTTAAAATGTTTTATATAAATTTTTTTATTTTTTTTTAAATGATAAAATCTATTGTCTTTCTCTACATTTTATCATTCATACTTCTCTTTACCTCAATTATTCATTTCACATTTTATATTATATTTTATAAGTTTCGTGCAAAAAACAATTGAGAAGTTTATGACAGGATCGAGAGAGTATATATAAATTATTAGTAATATGCATGTATTGAGTTTGATTTAGTAAAGAAAAACTCATTTTTAATTATGATCCACAATAAAATCGTCAGTAAGGAATATAATCTCCTATTTTACCTAAAATATATATTAATTATATATCGAACATAATAAGTAGAGTCAGTCTCATATACCCCGTGCGTGCAATTGAACACAGGATAACATCTTTAATTAAAATGTGATACTAATTTTAGTTTAAACATGTAAGTTGATGCAACAAAACAATATATATATCACAAAGTAGGCTTTGTTGTTTTTTTACTTAAAAAGTGTGAATTGTATATTTTTAAACTTGTAATTTAATATAACTAGATTACTTATATAAAAATAGGGTTGGTCTGCTATGGACTCAAGGGCATGTTATGCACCTTAGTCCATATTGCACTTTTCAGTTTTACTGACTTATACTTTTTGGTAAATGGTATTGCACTTTTCAATTATTACTAAAAGTGCAACACCATTTACCAAAAAGTGTAAATCAGTAAAACTGAAAAGTGCAACATGGACTAGGGTGCATAACATGCACTCGAGTGTATACTAAACTTTACCATAAAAATAAACTTACCTTAGAGATGACTCCCAATAAGCCCAAAGACACTTTGGCAGCATTAAAAAGTGGGTCACCCCCTTTCAAATTCACAACTTTTGCAAAACCTTCCGATTCCTTTGCCGCAACAATAAGCCTAATTCCGATCACATGATCATGAACTGCTCCGCCGTTGCCCCGCCACGAGCTGCCGTGTGCTCCGGTGCTTATCACTCCGGCGACACTAACACCCTCCCAATACGGCGCAGCCACCAAGCTCAGCCCCTCCTCCTCCACCCTATCAATCAAGGCCCGAAGCCCGACCCCTCCGTCCGCCGTCACCGCCATATTCGCCGCATCAACCACGATCCCCGAGTTGTACCTTTCCGTGCTTATCAGGATTGTACTCCCATTTCGGGCCGTCGGACACGCCAATTTCGGTATAGTGTGTGAGAATTTGGACACAACTTTTACCTATGTAACATATTTTGGTGCACAAATTTTTTTATTAATGTGACGATTTATAATAATTAATAATAATAAATTAAATCATATATATACATTAAAATTACCTTAGCCTTATTCTTGGTAGCATTAGCCACGGCGGCCCGGAGTTCTTCCTCGGTGGCGGGGTACACGGCAGAGGTGACGTGGCAGGGTTTCCGGTCGCCCCAAACGCCGTACGAATTGTAAAGAGTGCAGCCCGATTGGTCGCATTGGATCGGGCTTTGTGGTGGCATGGCCCGAACGAGGGCTGCAAAGATCATCAATGTGGTACATAGAATTAATTCTTGAAACATAATCAACATTTTTTCGTGTAGGAAATTTTAATTGATCTCTTAGAGGGATATATAAATTGAATTAAAGGGTTGTCCAAATTCGAAGGGAAGACAAAGAAAATAGACTACTTGTATTTTACGGCAAGATACATATATATGGCGTAAGATGTTTGGTTCATGCTACTAAGTTGGATTTATACCAAATTAGGGTTATTAAGTAGTTGGATTTTTAATATGAAGAGAGGATAATGAAAATAAATTATTATGTGCTATTTACTGACTAAAAGTTTTGAGTTTTAATGAAAGAATCTTCTCATTATAATTGTTTTGACTAAAAAAATTTAATGACGGAAAACTATAATGACATACATTGCAAATTAATTTTGGAGATTTTGTTAAGAGCTGCAGAAGGGTAATGTGTGCTTTACACAATTAATATTGTTCGATTTCTTTTATAAAGCGTGATGCTAATTAACACTTATATGCACACGCTATTGCTAGGGTCTCTCGTAACTTTGAGAGCCCGTTTATTTGGGATGATCCGTTATGGCACACATTTAAGAGGGTGTGGGAATTCCAATTGCCAACCACACACTACACAATTACACATAAAGATAGGTGACATTTTTTTTATTTTATTGGGTGTGACAACTGGCAAGAGGGGTACCCTTCGTGCCTAAAGTGGGTGCATAGTTATTAAATTACGAATATATATATATAGGCGACATAAAAACATGTAGTAATAACCTAAGGGGGTGTTTGTTTTCTCAGCTTAAGTTGGAGGGAGTAAATTTGGATGATGAAATTAACACAAAAGGTTGGATGGAAGTACTAATCAGTTAATAATGGGTGACGGGGTGTAAGTGTAAAATAATTGAGTAGTATTGAGCTCGAACTCAACTTAATTGTATGTATGTTATACTTAAAGTTTGAAATTCGACTCGAAATCGATCGAGCGCAAGTTTTTCAAGCTTGAACTCGAGTCAACAAGAAATTTAAAAAACTTTAGCCCGACTCAATTACCTTTATAATTTTATAAAATTAAATGTACAACACATTCTTTTAATATAATTAGTAATATAAATTCAAGTTTGGCAACATAGGAAATATGGTACTGCGTACACAAATTTGAATAGGTGAGGAATGAGTTTATGATTTTTGATTCATTTATGCTTTCAGTATTGTAAATTAGTGGCCTCTTTATTTTTAGTTGCACGGGATGGAACACATTCTCTTTGTCATATTGTGTGGCCTAAGTATAGAACGTGGCTATTGACCATTTGTTTTGGACGAGTGAAAAGAACTCGTCATCAGAAATGAATATTGTTGTATATTGCTCTATGTGTTATTAAAAAAACATTTTTTTGGGTAATTTTATATGTTGTTTTGTTTTTAAGGGTATGGTGCTTTAACCATTTAAGCTATCCCACTTCTTTGAAAAATGATTAGTTAGAAAATGAAAAATGAAAGAAGAAAAATGCATTTACACAACTCAATATAGATCGTAAGAAATGAAAAATGGGAAAAGAAACTTCATGATCAAAGCTAAAAATACTAAAGTAAAAATTTATTAAACAAGAAAAATATGAAAACAATGGTAACAATGGAACACACACATATATATATATATATATATATATATATATATATATATATAGACATTCAGTACTTATTCTTTTACATACTACAAAAAAAAGTAAAACTAAAATGGGCATTTGAATCGCACGTGAAAAAATATAGTATTTTAAATAATAAAATATATATACATTGATATAGTAATATATTATCAGTCTCGTTTAAAGGGGAAAATGTGATGTGACGAGGAATCATGAGATAGAATTAAGGTAAAATTGTTGGGTGTATGATATAATAGATTTAAATTTTTTTTTTTTTTGTGAAAATATGGTGATAATAATGTATTAAATCAATCTCACATTTCAATGGGTTCGGATATAGTTCAATCTCCATCCTCGTTCTCATGAAACAAATGGATACAATATATAATATATTTATTTATGAAAATTAAATAATGTAAAAAAAATATTTTAAAATATGTATAAAATTATGTAATATAATACATTAATATATGTTGAAAAAAAATACATTAATATATAAAATTTTCATGTGAAAAAAATGAGAATAAAGTATATATGATCCACATCCATACAAATGAGAGATAAAAAAAATTCCTAGGGTCAAAATGGAGAATTTTCTGTTCCATTATTAACACTAATGATATAGATGTATGATAAAGTGTTGATGAGTATTTGAATCGAGAATTCGTACTAATGTTTTTTTTTTGGGTTAATTGCAAAATAAATCACAACCTTTCATTGAGTTGCAATTTAATCTAAACCTTTGAAATATTGCAATTTAATCACGAACTTTAGCCTTTTTGGCAAATTTGACTTTCGGGCAGCTCTCCATGTGCCCGAGTATGACGTGGCAGTCCTAGTTGGCTTCTTAAGTAAAACGACGTCGTTTTATTCAACTTGAATTAAAAAAAAAAAAAAAAAAAACTTAATTACACATTAAATTCTGAAATGTTCTTTTCAATTAAAAACAACAACTAAATAATAAATTAAAATAATAAAAGATTAAAATTCTAAATTTTAAAACAAGAACAAAGAAACAAAAATTAGAGATTTATTAGGCAATTTCTTCAGCAATTACTCAGAAAAGGTTTTCAAAATCGCGATCTTCAACGCCGATACTTTCTTTCACTCACTCGCTCCTTCACAAGCAATTTCTTCAGCAATTACTCAGAAAAGGTTTTCAAAATCGCGATCTTCAACGCCGATACTTTCTATTACGACCTCAATTTCATTTTCCCCAAATCGAACCCTAGAGAGGAACGCGGCTGGAAATTAATTCTCGGTAATTGAAAGAACTCGTCCATTTAATTGCACTCAAAATCGCGATCTTCAACACCGATACTTTGTATTACGTCTCTATAACCTGAAGTGTATATATTTTCTGTCTCATCTAAATCTGGAGTGTGTATATTTCAAGTTTTGGATTTTTTTCATTTCTGCAAGTATATGAATATGTTGTTTTTTAGCTGCAAATATTTGAAGCTGTGTATTTTTTTTCCAGAATCAATTGGTGTCAAAATACATATACATACACAAATGGTTCAGAATCAATTGGTGTCAAAATGAACAAATACATATGGAGTTGGGGAGTTGAGAAAGGCTTACTAAAGCCTGGAGAAGAAGCAGAATGGTTGATATGCCTTTGAAGCTTTTGGTTATTTAGGCTATTTTGATGAGCTTTGTGTACTGGTGTTGAAATCACATTCTTATACCAAAGAAGTTAGTGTGGATAACATGCATTATCTTAATGATGGTCTTTGAAAGGTGCTCTCATGAACAATCAACAAAGGAGTTGGTGTGAAAATTAACGAATACAACTCTCAAATTGAAAGGCATGATGTTGCCCTCGAAGAGAAGATACAGAAAAGAATTACGGAGAATACAATATTAAATCGGTTGCTTGTAGTATTGTAGGGAAAGAATGTATTAGTTTTCCTTTACAGATTGGATATGTGAACCATGGAAAATCAAGTACTAGGTGGCTATGTAAACTTCTGTTATGCTGCTTCTTATTATCTTGTTTAGGTATTATTGATACATTGTAAGACTTTTATGTTGTTAATTGGTATATAATGTCCAGAATTTCTTGTTAAGGGACACAGCTTGTTCATTTTCTGTCATACTTATTTGGTATATAATATACACAATTTGTTGTCAAGGGAAATAACTTGTTCATTTAGTTTCTTTAGAATGCTATAAATTTTGTAAATTTGCAGACAAAATTTTGCAATTTAAGCAAAGATTCAGGAGACTGGTTCAATTAAAGTATCAACATCTTTCCACCTGATCCATCATCCCAATACCACCTGATCCATCAATGACATTGATATTAAAATTTTAAATGACATCTCAATCTCCAATTTGCATACCACAAACAACTTGACACCAAAATATAGTAGCAAAAACTGAACATTTTCAAGTGTTTACAAAAAATGCCTATTTGGAATCAAAATATAGTAGCAAGCACTGTACTTTTTAAGTGTTTACAAAAAATTCCTACATGGCATCAAAATGTACTAGCAAACACAAATGCCTACTTAGCATCAAAAGTGTGATACGTGGCAGCAAAAATATCATTCCCTTAACATCCATCCCTACTTGGCTGCACTCTCTTGAGTTTCGACTATATCTCGTGCAATTGTACAGTGAGTGATTCTTGAGCTTGGTCTTGTCCCCATACGACCTCTTCCTCTACGTCCTCTTGTAGAAGAGGAACTTGAACCAACATGTGTTGAGGCTACAAAATGCGCTCTATTCTCCTCAGGCATCTTCAACATAAATAAGTAAAAGGTTAGCATTAATCATATCTAAAAAAATTACAAAACCACAATAGTAATACATACCCTCATGTATATATTTCCAGCCTCCCCTCCCACATGCATACCAAATCCTTTTCTTGCACGCGATGCGGATGTAGACACATTATCTGTTTGACCGGATTGAGGTGTTTCAAAAGTCGATGCACGCGTTCTTCCTATGCGCGAAGTACTCTCATCCATGCGTGGTCTTCCTCTTTTGCGCTGTTAATAAAATTTTGTAATTTAGTATACTCATTTACTTTAAAAGGTAAAAAACAATGCATTACCTTTTGCGGTTTCTCAGCTGCTTCATTGGTACAAGATCTTTTGTTATGGCCAATTTTGAAACATCTTTGACATGTCATCTGTAGACCGAAATGTTTAAGTCTAGTCGCATTTTTCCTCTCTTCCTCTGGTCCTCTTCTTCTTTTCTTCTTTGGCCTTCCTGGCATCTTTCTAAATGGTGGTGGCTTTATTGGATTACCAGTAGATTCAGGCCACAATTTTTTACCATTAAGCGGTTGTAATGCATTTTGATATGCAGCAATGTACACTGTGACGGAATAACATTGATCAACAAAGTCCGCAACATCTTTTTTCATGAAGTGAATGGCTGAACAAGCATGAATGCAAGGGATTCCAGTCAACTCCCATGCCCTACACGTGCAAGTTGAGTATTTTAAATCAACTACAAACTGATCATCCTTAATTGAAACCTGAAACCTCTCTCCAACAGCTGGCTTTGTGATGCACATTCTACTCCAATATTTTACAGCTTCAATTTTTTTCCTTATTCTAGGACAAATTTTATCAGTCACTCCACACATATTTTGTAAATTTTTATGTTGTCTCCCCATCAATTCAGATCTGATGGTTTCAAGCATGTCTATAATATGCTTTCCCCTTGCCTTCACAATATATCCATTGAATGTCTCTGACACGTTGTTATCAATCATGTCTGACCTTGGAATAGTTGAGATGAATGTCTTGCAAAATTTCTGAGGGTCTCTCTCTAAAAAACCTTTGTAGGCAGCTTCATTTTCTTTCTTCATTTCCTGAAGCGCTATGTTGTAATCACCCATGTACGTACAGCGAACACATCTCCAGAAGATGTTCTTCAATGTTTTTCCCTTAAAGTTCTTTTTCCAATTAATGTAGATGTGTCTTGCACAATTTCTGTGTTCAGCATAGGGGGTCAACTCAGAAATGGCTTTGACAAGTCCCTGAGATAAAATTAAAATCTCATTAGTAATGCAAATAAGAAAATATACATAAGAATGTAAATTCTCACCTTTTGCTGATCACTGATAAATGTCCAGCCTAATCCATCAGAAATGCCTAACTCTTCAAATAATATAGTAAAAAACCACCTCCAACAACTTTCATTTTCAGCCTCCACCACTGCCCAAGCAATTGGAAACATTTGATTGTTTCCATCTTTCCCAGTAGCACACAATAAGGCACCACCTAAAAATGTCTTCAAGAAGCAGCCATCAAATCCTATAATAGGCCTACACCCTTGCAAAAAACCTTTCTTTAATGCACTAAACCCAATAAAGAAACCCTTGAAGACGCTATCATCACCCAATAGAAATTCAAATCTTCCTTCATTATCAGACTCTAGCAATGCAGCCATGTAACTTCTCAAACTTGCATAATGCTCACCAACTGATCCTCTCAGTAGCTCAAGAGCCATCCACTTGCCTCTATAAAGCTTCCACTTTGAGGGGTTAATAGCATAGTTCTTAAGTAAATCAAATGCCAATTCATCAATCCCCCAATTTGGATTTTTTCTGAAATTTTCAATGTACTCATTAGCAATCCATCTAGCAGTTGCTTGTCTAGTGCACATGTCTCTACTACAAGTGTGCTCATGAACTAATTGCTTAATAGCAAACCTTCCCTCTTTTGATATTAAACTGGCATAAAGTCTCCAGGGGCAACCATCTACACATCTTGCCTCTACTTGCTTCGCGTTAGTCCTTGTAAATTGAATATTATACCCATGAACAATCGCTTGTCTCTGAATTGCTGAACTACACTCTTTTTTACTTTCAAATCTCATACCTAGCACAAAATACAGTTGCTTATGATCACATTTTGGATCATATATGATCATGTTTTTTTTCTTTCTTTCTTCATCAACGAATTCTCCATCACTGTTTGATGAATCTGAGTTAACTTCACCCTCAGAGTCTTCATAATCTGATTGAAAACCTCTATTTTCTTCAGTCTCATAATTAATTATTGCACCCCAATTGCTTTCACTTCTGTCATTTGCCATATTTTTTCGAGCCATGACATATTCTTCATCATCTGTTTCTAAATCATGGTATGACAGTCCATCATCAGACTCACTCACATCTACCGGCATATAGTCTTCATCTTCACTAGAGTGGCCACTAATATCACCAAGGAAATCATCAATATTATCATTTAAAAACTCAGGCTCATCAACCATAACAACCTCATCAATTGCAGGAATCATAGCAACATCATCACCCCCATCATCATCACAATTAAACTTACCACCATCTACATATACAGTTACAGAATATTGTCCATTGTTGGATTGCTTAATCATATCCATCACACCAGCATCATCAAAAACTTCTTTCACCTCAGTCTTTACCCTTGGAATTTTGTAGAATAATTTATCCCATTTTTTATAGCCTAATTTGTGAACTTCTTCTTCCAAGTCAAAATACCCAAATCTATCAATATCTAAACCATGCTTCGGAGCCAATTCAACACCACCATAGATCAATTTCCCATTTTTTGATAACATTTTTCCACCATGATGAATATAAATAGAGAGTTTACTGTAAATCAAAACATACACGTAATGTATTAGACCACAATTTTGCATACATGTTTTGCAGAAATTTTAAATTAGATTATTTTTGCTAATTTTCATTTTCAGAAATTAGAATTTTTATAGAAACCCTAATTTTAAAACTCTTAATTTTCAGACCCCACGCTATGAAGTCAAAATTATTAAACAATTCAAAAAACTCATTAAACTATTCTAGAAATATGCCACAGTATTTGGACACTTTCGAAAATTTCAAAAAATTATATTAAACTAGGGCTTTACCTGTCTGGCATTGTTGGACCTGTTGTGACCACCATCAGAAAGTGACAAGAAACGCGATGACCAAGGAGAATAAAACCGTGTTCCCCTTTTTATGGCATTTTGCTTCTGAATATTGCTTGTAAAGGAACACTAAATGAAGAAGGATGTTCCTTTTCTATATTTCTTCAAGATCGCGTTTCTTTTCTACGGAGTATTTTGTTCCAAAATCTATGATTTCTGAGTATTGATGAAGATGCCGATTACTCAAGGGTTCTTCTTTAAGAAATTTCTTAAAGTCTGTTGAGTTGAGTGTGGAAGAAAGCCTTGATTTAGAATTTAGAATTTCAATTCGAAAAGGACATTTCAGAATTTAGAATTTTAATCTTTTATTATTTTTTAATTTCAGAATTTCAATTTTGAATTTTAATCTTTTATTATTTTAATTTATTATTTAGTTGTTGTTTTTAATTGAAAAGAACATTTCAGAATTTAATGTGTAATTAAGTTTTTTTTTTTTTTTTTTAATTCAAGTTGAATAAAACGACGTCGTTTTACTTAAGAAGCCAACTAGGACTGCCACGTCATACTCGGGCACATGGAGAGCTGCCCGAAAGTCAAATTTGCCAAAAAGGCTAAAGTTTGTGATTAAATTGCAATATTCCAAAGGTTTAGATTAAATTGCAACTCAATGAAAGGTTGTGATTTATTTTGCAATTAACCCTTTTTTTTTTCATATATATAGTTCAAGCTCAAAATAAACACATCTTAATATATAAAAGATAATCATACCAATTTTTATATTTCAATGTGGAACATTATCATATTTTTCAATTGTGGAACGGAGAAAGGGCTATTTGTCGCAGTGATGGTCTGCCTCTAGGCCTTAAGTTTGATTTGAAGTCCAAATTAGAAGTTATACAAGCAATTAATGAAATGATACCGTCTGAAATATGTATAAAATTAAGTAATATAATACATTAATATATGTTGTCGAAAAAAATACATTAATATATAAAATTTCCATGTGAAAAAAATGTGTAGTAAAGTGTTGATGAGTATTTGAATCGAGAATTCGCACGCACGAATAATTTTTTTTATTTTCATATACTGTATATAGTTCAAGCTCAAAATAAACACGCCCTAATAGAAGATAGTCATACCAATTTGTATATTTCAATGTTGAACATTATCATATTTTTCAATTGTAGGACGGAGAAGGGATATTCGTCGCAGTGATAGCCCGCCTCTATGCCTTAAGTTTGATTTGAAGTCCAAGTTAGAAGTTATGCAAGAAATTAACGAAATGATGTGTCTGAAATACGTATAAAATTAAGTAATATAATATATTAATATATGTTGTCGAAAAAAATTAATTACATACAAATATCTTTTAGCACCGTGTATTATATACAACTGTAAAGTGATGTATCGACAAAATATTCGAAATTTTTATTCAATACACTTATAAATAAAAGTATCTTTTAGCACCGTGTATCATATACAACTGTAAAATGGTGTATCTAGATAATATTCGAGTATTTAATAACACGCCCTATTAAATTAAATAAAGAAGAAAAAAGAAAAGGAGAAAAATGGATTTTCAAGTAGTATATCAAGTGACACGATGCAACATCATGTCATTTTATATAATAATTTATCATATGTGAATATTGAATGGGGGTGCAATTATATATACCTATTCAAATATTCACTCAATACACTCTATATTAACAATATTTTGATGCGTCTCATTTATCTGTTTCAATTTTGATTTATCTCATTATTTGTCACAAACAATATGGCATCATGTCATTTCACAAAATAAAATCTATCTTATGTTGTCGAAAAAAATACATTAATATATTAAAATTTACATGTGAAAAAAATGTATAGTAAAGTGTTGATGAGTATTTGAATCGAGAATTTGCACGAATAATATTTTTTTTATTTTTATATATATAATTCAAGCTCAAAATAAACACACTCTAATAAAAAATAATCATACCAATTTTTATATTTCAATGTGGAACATTATCATATTTTTCAATTGTGGACGGAGAAGGGCGATTTGTCCAAGTTTAAAAGTTTTGCAAGCAATTAACGAAATGGTGCGTGCGGAAAGCGAGTCCGACTCGTCATCCACCGTCATTGACCTGTCCGATTCGCCGCTAAATAGAGAAGTCAATTCCAAAGAATCATTGATCGTCGTCCACGCTGAAATTTGTTTTCAAATAATTAAGAAATGCAGTTTTCATATTTGTGGTGGTTTTTGCTACTCCCCTCTCACACATTCGACTTTATGCAGCATAAAGACACACTTCTATATATCGTGCAATACATGTGCAATTTTATGTATATACACATAATTTTTAACATGCAAAATACATATATTTCATTATGTATAAAACACAAGTGACATTAGAACCTCTAGAAACAGAGATTTAGCTTATTGCCTGAAAGTAGTATGCTGAAATCCAAATTCATACATCAAAACTTAAGATATGAAAACTGTAAAATAATTCCAACACAAACAAAAAAAGTTCATTATAACCCTCAGCTTCTCATTCTCTGTCTTCCCTTCTTGGCCTCAATATTCACCATTCTAGAATTGTTGCGCTTTCTCAACTTCAAGTCTTTGGCGCTTATAGTGAACTCGTTTCGTGCATCAGGAACGCTGAAGTCAGCTGGGTTACGGTTTAGAGTGCAAACGCCAAATTCTCGACCACTTGTTGCTAAATGGCTTGCTTTTGAGCTCCCAACCTCCTGCACTAGTTGAGCTACGAAAAGGGAAAGTTTTCAGACTACATTTAAATGTTGTTAAGTAAAACAGGGATTAAGGAAGATTGATTACCACTATAACTGCACGAAGCATTCTTCGAGCCTGCAGATTGCCTATCTTGAGAAAACAGCCTTCCATTTTGAAAGATTTGCTTCTTCGGTTGGTGGTGGTTGCTACTGCTGGGAGAGAAGGAACTTTTTGCCCCAACTTTGAACGAAGAGTGCACTGCAACGCGCGGGTCCATCAAGGACAACAACTGCATAGCTGGAATCGCATCCTTCGAGGAGTAAGGATTCAAAGATCCACGGGACGCAGAGATGCCACCCGTATCTTTCATATCAGTGACAGTCTTCCCTTTGAAGCTTCGGTTAAAGACTGTGTCTCTGCACGTACTAGTTGGCTGAATGTTGAGAGGGAAGGGCGCATTCTGATCTCTTGTAGAAGACCACAATAGGCTGCTATCTTCTGTTCGGCTTGTGTCCAAACGATGATAGCTGTTTAGCTGGGGAGTTACGCCCAGGTTCCCGTTCCTCAGAGTTAAACCACACGTTCTGTTATGAGAATAGCCGGTTATGCTAGGACTAGGACGTCCATCCACGCACAGTGCAGAGTACCCCCTCGGTGAGTTATTGATTCCTAGCATGTACCTTGAATTTCCAACTGCTCTTTCACGTTGGTTCATGGCCAATAGTTCGACTATGTCCATCGGTATGTCATCTGAGGCTTCCTGACTTGCTTCTTTGTTTTCCGACTCAGAGATTCTGAAAGGCCGTTTTCCTTCACTAGTTGTTCCATTCCAGCACTGGGGTGAGGCGTCCTGGAAAATGTGAAAGAGGAATTCAATTAGCCACACAAATAAATAAAAAAAGGTATGAAATAGAGACAAAGAAACAGATACTGTATTATTTTATTTGTTTACCCAAGTATTGTGCAGAGGCAGACTCTTCTCAGGAAGAGCTAAATGGTTTCCTTCTACAGGTTCCTCGTTGAGATCAGGAATTCCCGTATGGCGTGCGTTATCCTTGGCAGCATCCACAATGGTGTTGAGGTCCAATGCTGTTTTTCCTCGTCCAACTTCAGGCATCTTACCCGTTTCCTCTGTTGTGGAAGGACTACGCCCCGACTGACCAAAATTAATCAGAACAGGAACACCATGTTTCTGTGCATTTGAAGAGGACGCACCGTTTACATGTACAGCCTTCCTCATTGGTGCTGTTTTATCCTCTTTATGGATCTTCTGCTTCATCTTCTTGCTGTTAAGAGCTTTAATTTTTTTATACTCGGACTTCGCACCCAGATTCAAATCCGATCTCGTAGAAGCATCACCTTCCGATCCAGAGTCACAAATATCAACTCTCCCACAACTTTTCCCTCCATCAATACCCTTAATTCTCTTAGCTGCAGACTTTCGACAAGTCGCCCTTGAAGGCCCTCCATCTTCTCCAAGATCCGTCTTTCGTTTCCTCTCAGAACTTGCAGCTTCAGCAGGCACATCTAACTCCGGTTGAGGACCTAAAACTGCTTCCATTTCAGCAGCTGGATTCCTTTCTATCCCCATTATATCAGCTATAGAACGCAGCTTCGGCTTTCTCTTGGGTGGCACACTATCGTTTCCCAGTTCTGGATTATCAACAATGCACGAAGGGCGCACAGCAGCACATACCATATCAGAAAAATCTGCCATAGAAGCAAAGAAAACCGCTTGATCATCTTGACTAGAGAAATAACTAATGAAATTGTCAATTTTTTACCTGTAGTATTATCAATCCTCTCTACAATCCGTAATTCATTAGCTTCAGAGGTATCGCACGAATTTCCTCCTTTATCCCCAACACCTGTTTAACATTTTTTTCCTGTTAAATATTGCCAACACTCCACAAGCTATATGCACAAACCACATATAATACAACATTTACCTCTATTCTCCGTGCTGTGCAAGATTACACAATCTTCGTCTCCACCATTCTGAAGAGAATCTGTACCAGCACAATCACTTGCCGTTTCCACCACTGCCATTTTGCCCTTGGTACCTCTCTGGGCATCGGTGTCTGGAACACAGGTTGGGCACTGCCACCATCGGAAGCTAGGAACAGACATCGGAGGCAGCTTATCATCAGCATCGCCAAAAGGCAAACAGGCCTTCCGATTCTTTTCCCTCATATCAGCAACATAGCCACTGCATCCATGTTAGACAATAGAATATTAGTTGTCTTCTTACATTCAAGAATAATGATAAGCACATTTTCACACGCGCACGCAGCACAAAAATGATACCAATTTAGCACGAATCAACCATAGATCTCAGTCAAAATACTTTCCAAATCAATGATACAACAAGTTCAAAATTAAATCAAGAAAAATACTTATAATTAATTATTAAGCAAGCATTACTAATGACAGTGCACTTTTTCGCACGCAGAAGAAAAAATATAATTTAGCACGAATCAACCATAGATCTCAGTCAAAAGATTTTCAAAATGATACAACAAATTCAAAATTAAATCAATAAAATTACATATAATTAGTAAACAAGCAAAACTAATGATGGAAAAATGATACTAATTTAGCAAGAATCACCCATAGATCTCAGTCAAGCAAATTAAGAAATGAACACTTACCGTATGGAAAAGCGCTCGGGTTTTGGTGGCTCCATTGAACTACGAAGGTCTATTTCAATCGAGTCGATTTGAACTACTGATCCAGTGACGGAAGCCACTGAATCCATTCTTGGGACACCTTCTTCCATTACTAACACACAATCCCCCATTCCAGTAGCACAAACCTAATAAACCAACCAGTGAATTAAACTTTTAGTACACAACTACAAAAATTGTGCATAAAATCATAGTACCAAAGTCCCCAAAAGTTCAAACCCTCAAAATAAATTCACTAAACATGCATAGATTAGTGACCTATTACGGAAAATAACACCAATTGAAAACCAACAGCGAAAGAAAAACGCATAAATTCGAAACGATGACCCACCTTTTAATAAAAAAGATTCCTTGAAAACCCTAATTAGCAAATTCAGCAAACACAAATCAAGATCCATATCTCTGGTCAGATCTATTCGGTTTCCGCATGCAATCGAATCGAGGTGTAGCCAATCGCGACAAAGGGAAAGTAAGCAATTATCCGACGAAAAATTAGGTAAAAAACGGCAAATCAATTTTAGGGTTTTCTAGTTTGGGGAAATGCTATTCCGCGTTTCGAATTACACAACGGAGCTCAAAATCACCCAAAACCTGTGTAATCGTACCTCGCGCCGCTCAATTTCACAAAATCAAATTAGGGTTTATGAATTCAAAATTCACCAACTTCACCAACTACACATTAAAAAAATTCACAAATACCCAATTAAAGTAGCATCAAATGATAAATTAAGCAAATAAACACACAATTAAATCTTTTTCAGTAAAAAAAAACAAAAAATTCAGCTCAAAACCAGCACAAAACTTACACAGGAGCAAAATTTCATATACAAAAGAGAAAAAAAGGGAAAAACTGAAATAATAAACAGTAAAAAGGAGTAGGAAAAAGGGAATAATTACCAATCGAGAAACGAAATCGGATCAGTGATGAACCGGAAACCTCCTCAGCCGTCCGATCACTTCACAAGAGTCGTTATCCGATAGAACTAAAATCGGAGTTTGCCGGATTTAGCGATTTATCGAAGGCGAAATCGAGCTGAAATAGAGTGCCCTAACTTTTAGGTCTGAAAAAAATTCGTTAGTGAGAGAGAGAGAGAAGATGTGTTTTAGAGAGAGAAACGAAAATGAAGAGAGAGAGAGACAGACGGTGTTTCCTTTTTACGTGAGTGTACTGTCGCGTGTATCTATATAAGCAAGTGTATCTAATGCCGGAGAGAGAAACTGTCAACCAATGAGAGCGTGACAGCGAGGCACTATTGTGCGATGTTTATCACTATCCACTATGCCCTTCGGAAAACCCTAGTCAAACGACAGTCTACGCGTGTGGACACGCGCGGCAATTTCAAGGGTGGGTAAAAGGTCTTTGTTTTGTCAAGCGGTGGCCCCACACACGATGGTGGAATCTTATTGGTGCGTGTGGTACACGCGGGTGGAATGAGAGTGGTTAGGTTTTGAGATTGGGAAAAAGAACCCTAAATTGTGTGGTAATAAAACGGTGGGGATAACCCTAAATCCTTGTAAGGGTAATTAACTTGTATTTTATCATTTTTTTAATGCGTATAAAATGTGTTTAGGGTTTCATTAGTTGTATTATTTCATTTAGATAAAAAAATTTGTGGGTATTTTCTAATTTTAAATAATAACAAGTCGTATAAATGTACGCGTCCATTATTAAATACGCGGCTCTAATTGAGGATTATTTGCATTAATGCGGATAAGTACAGATAAGAATAGATTGACGCGTCATTAAATACGAGAATCCGAACGTTATAATTTATTTAAATTAAAGGTCAATTTACGCGCTTTTTTTCATATAAGGATCTAGAATTTCATTCTAAAGATTTTGAAATGTTATTAAAAAGATTTACATACAAATCTCTTTAATTCTTACTACTTAATTTCTAGGTTTACTCACATATGTTTTTGTTTCACATTATGCAATTTGCATATTTTTTTTATGTGACCTACAATTAGTTCATTTATAAGGTGGGTATTCATGATAGTGAATAGAGTTGCCCAACTGTAGGGCTCTAATCTAGTAGCCTATAAAAAAAACCTTTTTCCTTTTCAATTTCTTTTTCATAAGATATGTGTTATTAACTTATTAATTACGTACTCAGTGTTGAAATTAAAATGATTAAGACATACTACGTACTAATTAATATAGTTAACAACAATCATCGGGATAAGTAAGTGCTATATATTATTCAAAAAAAAAAAGTAAGTGCTATATATAATTGTTTTATATGATACTATATGACAACAATGAATTTGATTTTAAAATATAATCATAACCAAATTACTTTTAACCCAAAAAATAGTAAGACAAATGGTTGGCTGGGTAACCTCCTACAATATATAGAAAAATGGTTGCATGTGCACGTAACTTCCAACCAATCATTTTAAATTATTACTATAACTTTTTCATATAATTTACATACAGCCTCCTTTTCAAAATAAATTATGCTTTAACCATCTACAGATTTTTTATTTTTAAAAAGCTAAATATTTAGACAATTTATTGTAGAAAAGATGTGGGAGATGAATAATAAAAAAGAATTATAGATTCTTTTAGTGAAGGTATATTGGGAAGAAGGGTATGAGAATAGTTAAAACTTAAAACATCAAATATTTTGAGATTAAATTGAAGGTTAAAACATCATTTATTTTGAGACGGGAGAGTATATATATAGTAAATATCTTTATACATATTTAGTTTTTCTCATATAAACTTCATTTTTTTTCTTTATGAAAGTATGAGATTTTGTTTCAAAATAAAAAAAAAAATTGAAAAAATGTTTGGATTATATTAATTTTGTTATATATTTTTTTACACAAATTTTAAGATAACTTGCAACATGTTATGTGACAAAAATAAAGTGGTTCTGAGTTAATATGATGAAATGACAAAAAGTTTATTCCTGGCCAGATGTTATTGACACATCAACGACCAACACGGTAAGTTGTGCTCATTATGATTGAGAGCATATATATATATGAACGTTTATTTGGAATTAAATGTTATAATATTTTTTTTTATACAATATTTCACTTTAAAAAAAAAATTAAATTACACCATAAATGTTGCTCGATCTATAAAGCATGTTAGGGTCGGGCCCACTATCCGCATGATATATATGGTATTGTCCGTTCTGGGCCAAGCCCTCTATCTGCATGATATGATATTGTCCGTTCTGGGCCAAGCCCGGACGAATTTATTTTTTGGCTTTCCCTAGTAAAAAGCTTATTAATTAATGAAGATATATACTTTCATCCTTATAAATTCCATGATGGTGCCATGTTTATTCATTAATTAAATGTTAATTTATTTACTAGCAACTAATTAATTCAAGAAGGAAAAGGGGAAAATATATATTACTATCATGTTTAGGTTAAAATTAGCCCTTGACTCATTCAACATATACATATATACACATATATGACAATCAACAAAACTAGGTTGAAACTTCAATTTTTCTAATTTCCTTATTACAACATTCAGTTAATTACATGCATGTAAATGTACGTGTGTGCATGCGGTAATTACCTACGTATATATAAATACATGCATGCATACTCCCGTAAAATTAAAATTAATGGCTTTTCATAAGATTTTTTTTCTTTAAATCAGAATATAATTACTTGTCTAGTATTAATTATGCTACGTAGATTTTGAGGCAGGCCAAGTAACCAATGCAACGATATAGAGATTTAGCCCAAAATTTAATCAAGAATTTAACAAACCCTAGATCTCTCGAATCTCGATGCATGGTATATTGAATAGTTTTATTTTTTTTAAAAAGGTGTATTGAATAGTTGAATGTGCGTTTAATTGTTTTTAATTATAAGGTCTCCACATTGAATAGTTGAATACTTTTTTTAAAATTTTAATTTAGGAGTGAAATTCAATGATTAAATATTTAGGAACAGATAGAAAATGATTCCAAAATCCCTGTTTAGAGACAGTGTTTATGGTATCTAATCCGTCTCTAAATCTCAGTTTTTTTGTAGTGAATGGATAGTGAGGAATTGATGTAAAGAGAGATAAGAAAAATGAAAATGTAGGAGTATATAAAAGTAGGAAAGAGGAAATGTATAAAGAGAGATAAGAATTAAAAAAGTTAGATAGAGATGATAGTGGATTGTTAAAAAATGAAAATGAATAACTTAATAGTTTAAGACGTCTTAAATAGTAAAATGAGTGGCTTAGTCTGAGACACCGGGGAGTATATAATAATGATATGAAATTGCCCGGTGGATGGTACCATAACAAATTCATCATTTTGTTTCATTGCAAAATTGTATACTATTGATTTATTTTTTATATTTATGACATTAAAAGTTAGTTTTTCTAAAACATTAAGAATCAGAATCAATGCATATAAAAGTACAACATTTATCTTTATATATATAAATAATAATTTAATTTACTACAGGTGAAATTAGATGCTCTATATATATATTTCTAATAAACTAAATTATACGGAGTATACAAGAGTTCAATTTAAAAAAAACATCGAAATTTAAGTATATATAAATTAGTTGCATTGCCGGCAATATCCGAAAACCCTTATTATTAGGCACTTGTCTTTACGTGAAAAGGACTAGGGCTTTGTTTTTTAATTATAGTGGAGTAATAATTATTTATATCAAAGCTATAAAAAGTAATTTAAGATCGATACTCATTTTATTGTTTTAAAAAAAACTCATTTCATTTAACGCTAATTAATTTTAACGTATCACTTAAATTTATTAATTGCGACAGTAGCCTTACCTAATTTAATTAATTACACACAAAATAAACGGTTCAAAACCTAGCTCTAAGCGGCTAAACCCCAAATCGAACCGGTGATTAAACCGACGGTTCTAGTTCCGAACCAGCTTAATTTTCAAAAAAAAATTATCTTAATCCTCAATTTTAATTTTTTAATTAAAAAAAACGACTCACCGTACATCGAAGTTGCCAAAATTTATAATCAGATCGTTTACGGTTTATAACCTAAACCGGGTTATAAACAGCAAACCGGCCCGGTCCCAGTGTTTTTCCAGCAGGCCAGTCTGCACAAATGGTCGCTGAAAAAAGAGCCAAACTGATGGAGCTTCATAAATTTATGGCAGATATATTTGGCTTCTTTATACTGTATATGTTTGTAGTACATATATATATACCATGTCTTGCTTACATTAATTTCTATATTTTCAATTGATAAAAAAAATCGAGTTGAAATTATTTTAGTAAATATTGTCTTTTCCCTTTAAATTTTATATTTATATTAAAGTTTTACATTTCTTTTTTTTTACAAGTTGTGGCCCACATGTATAGTATTAGCAATTATCTCTACTTTTGCACAAAATAATACTCCGTACATATTGACACTCAATTTTTTCTCTATCTCTACCTATTTTTTTTTTACACTTTCAACTGATTAATAACTTTATATGAAATATTTTAAAATTTGTGTCATTTTCAAATGTAAATCTTAAAGGAGATCGAGTGAATTATATATAAAAAAAGTATATATATATAAGGTTGACTGGGAGTTAAAAGATTACGATTGGATGTAATTTTCATTAAAAAAAAAAAAAAAGGAGAGAGGGAAAGTATAAATAAGAAAAATAATTAATTTATCCTCCTATTTTTTATTTTATTTTTGAAAGAAGCAATAATCTCATTTGATTGATATTGGTTACCTGACTTTGAGATTATATACGTGATTAAATTTAATGTCCTAGTCGAAATGTGTCGTTGTCACAATTGATGATTAATATTCCAGAAAATGAGAGAGTTTTAAAATTCTATACGAGTAAAAATGTAATTTTCTATATTTTTATAACAACAAAGAAATTTTCGTGTGCATTTTTGCATAAAAAATTGTTGAACATTTTTTTTTCATAACCAAATTACACAAGAAACGTACTGTATATTTTACCTCTGAACGTTTACGTACTGTATATTTTACAACAGTGCGTGTTAGGAATTAATATACAAGAATTAATTCTCACCTTCTCTACAAGTTCGGACTTTTAGATGAGACGGAATTCTTTCATGGTATCAGAGCAAACCGGGCAAAACGACCTAGGTTCGATTCCTGTTGAAAGCACTTCACCCATTTAAATTGTCTATTTATTAATTCAAAAAAATTGTTGTAAAATACTTCCAAATATAATCAAGTACTTTTGCACTACTGGAGGAATACTATTTTGAAAGAATATATGTGGGTCCTTCACAATCACAGTTCACACACACACCCTTTATCTGGCACCCTAGCTACACCAACCCACCCCATATAAATGTTGTTAAATGTATTTTTTTTAAAAAATTTGTCCTTCAAATCATTTAAATACTAAAATAAATGTATTTTTTTAATAGGATAAATAAGCATATTTTAATGGTATAATAAAAATTAACTTTTTTTTAATATATATTCGTGCATGAGAAAATCTCAAATGCACCCTAATTACACATCGTGCACATGAATCCATTTAACATGCCCCCACACACATTTGACCTGTTCCACATCAAAAGAAGCAAACCTTCATGGATTTACCTCAAAAGCTTAAATTCACAAGCAGCGGCGCGCGGGTGATGTTTATTTACAATGGTCTCGTATTTAAATATACGTGCTCCGTAATCCTAGATCTACACAAAATCTCTAAAATGCCCAACAACTAAATGCAACCACATGTCATACTCCCAAAGGGTAACAATATACACATTGTGAATTTATGTAATCAAGAATCTTACTGGCATGTGAATGTAATGGTAAATATCTATTAGAGATTTAATTCTTTCAATTGAACTAAAATGTTCTTAAAAACACAAGAAATTGTAGAAAAGTTGTAACAATTCATTTTTATTCGAAAAATGGTGATTTTGTTACTTCGCTTGGTAATTTTGTTTCAAACTTGTGACCTCAAACATATCAAACACATTGATAACCGTTGGGATGCGATTAGTTTTGATTAAGAATTCACTTTGACATATATATATGGGTTAACCAGTCTCCATATGTGAAATAGTGTGCACTGTGCACACTATGCACAGGAGACCAACTCGTGCATAAGAAAATCTCAAATGCACCCTAATTACACACCGTGCACATGAATCCATTTAACATGCCCCACACACATTTGACATGTTCCACCTCCCTCCGCTCCTTTTACCGGAGTTTGGAAGAAGAAGCAAACCTTCATGGATTTACCTCAAAAGCTTAAATTCACAAGCAGCGGCGAGTGATGTTTATTTACAATGGTCTCGTATTTAAATATACGTGCTACTAATCTTAGATCTACACAAAATCTCTAAAATGCCCAACAACTGAATGCAGCCACATGTCATACTCTCAAACGGTAACAATATACACATTGTGAATTTATGTAATCAAGCATCTTACTCGCATGAATGTAATGGTAAATATCTATTAGAGATTAATTTAATTCTTTCAACTGAACCAAAATGTTCTTAAAAACACAAAAAATTGTAGAAAAGTGATAATTTTTGTTACTAAAAAGTGTAGCTCTTTTTTATTCGAAAATTGGTAATTTTGTTACTTCGTTTGATAATTTTGTTTCAAACCTGTGACCTCAAACACATTGATAACCACGGGGATGCGGTTAATTTTGATTAAGAATTCACTTTGACATATATATATGGGTTGACCCGTCTCCGTATGTGAAATAGTGTGCATCGTGCACACTATATGCACAGAAGACCAACTTTACGTGCATTGATATAGATCGAATGACACTTATTTTAAATGGGAGGAAGTAGTTGAAATTTCAAAAATACCCTCTAATTCATTATTTAATTTATCCATACGCATTAATAATATTGGGTAGTAAATAGGGTTTTACTTTTGTAATTTATTTTTTCAATAAAAAAAATATAATCTGTGTGTGCAAATTAACTTCAAACTGTCTGTATAATTGGGGCATACCACTCCAGTAACTGTACGAATTAAATACATGACTTAATTGCTGTATTAAATCGAAAATCGGAGTTCAATCTGTTCTATTCATATTAATTGTTTCAATTTAATACAGAAAATATAATTGTGTTTAAATCAATCATCCATCTTATTAATTAAATCGTTGAATATTCATTTTTTTTTTATTATACCTATGAACACTTGTCCTTGCATGCCATTAATTTATTCTATAAATTAATCAAAAGTGTCTTTTTCCTATCCTATGATTATGTCATTCAGAATCAGGTTTCAAATGGATTATATTACAAAGGTGCTTGAATATTAATTTTATAAAAATAAATATTTTAGGGATATATAACGATAAGGCAAAAAAATTAAAAAATACAAAAACTTTGTTAAACAATTAATTACTATGAAAACAATAGTAGCAATGAAACACATACATTTTTTTATATATATACATATATGAGCATTCACTTATTCTTTTACATACGGCTGAAAAAGAAAAAAAATTAAGTGAATCGCACGATAATAATATATTAAATCAACCTCTTGTTTCAATGGAACGGGGACAGGTCAATCTCCATATATACTCGTTCTTATGAACCCCGTGTGGGAATCCTCATTTCTCAGGAATTTTTCGTTCACGTATTTTTTTATTTTAATTTCTTGTATACTTTACTGTATTACGTAAATTATTTAAAAAAACAAACACACTCTAATCGAAGATAATCATACCCAAAAAAAAAAACAATCATGGAACATTATCATAAAATCTATACTCCGTACTGTATCATTTATATAAATTTTTTAAAAATCTAATGGTGGATTTATTAAATTGAACGTGATCTAATAATATAGATAAAGAAAAATAATGGAATGGTGTAGGTAAAATCTCTAAATTACAGATTTCCTAATTAATTCACGTATATTTTACTCGTTAAATAGCCTTCATAGATTTAGAATATAAGATAAACGGGAGAATCCCTTTTATATTTTGACCATACAATGCTTCAAAATATATTCAAGATACACTTTTATATATCATGCAATACATGTGCAATTTTATGTATATACACATAATTTTTAACATGCAAAATACATATATTTCATTATGTATAAAACACAAGTGACATTAGAACCTCTAGAAACAGAGATTTAGCTTATTGCCTGAAAGTAGTATGCTGAAATCCAAATTCATACATCAAAACTTAAGATATGAAAACTGTAAAATAATTCCAACACAACCAAAAAAAGTTCATTATAACCCTCAGCTTCTCATTCTCTGTCTTCCCTTCTTGGCCTCAATATTCACCATTCTAGAATTGTTGCGCTTTCTCAACTTCAAGTCTTTGGCGCTTATAGTGAACTCGTTTCGTGCATCAGGAATGCTGAAGTCAGCTGGGTTTCGATTGAGAGTGCAAACGCCTAATGCTGAATCACTTGTTGCTTTTGAGCTCCCAACCTCCTGCACTAGTTGAGCTACGAAAAGCGAAAGTTTTCAGAATACATTTAAATGTTGTTAAACAAAACAGGGATAAGGAAGGTTGATTACCTCTATAACTGCACGAAGCATTCTTCGAGCCTGCAGAATGTCTATTTTGAGAAAACAACTTTCCATGATGAAAGTTTTGCTTCTTAGGGTGGTGGCTGCTACTGCTGGGAGAGAAGGATTTATCAAGAAAGCTTTTTGCCCCGACTTTGAACGAAGATTGCACTGCAACGCGCTGGTCCATCAAGGACAACAACTGCATAGCTGGAATCGTATCCTTTGATGAGTAAGGATTCAAAGAACCATGGGACGTAGAGATGCCATCTTTCATGTCAGTGATGTTCTTCCCTTTGAGGCTTCGGTTAAAGAATGAGTCTCTGCACGTACTATTTGGCTGAATGGAATGCTTCGGGGCAATGTTGTGATGGAAAGGCGCATTCTGATCTCTTGTAGAAGCCCATAATAGGTTGCTGTCTTCTGTTCGGCTTGTGTCCAAACGATGGTAACTGTTTAGCTGGGAAGTTACTCCCAGGCTCCCATTTCTCAGAGTTAAACCACATGTTCTGTTCTGACGATAGTCGATTATGCTAGGACTAGGACTAGGACGTCCATCCACGCACAGTGCAGAGTACCCCCTCGGAGTACTATTGATTCCTAGCATATACCTCGAATTTTCAACCGCTCTTTCACGTTGGTTTTTGGCCAATAGTTCGACTATCTCCATTGGTATGTCATCCGATGCCTCAAGCTCCCTACTTGCTTCTATGTTTTCCGACTCTGGGATTCTAAAAGGTCGTTTGCCTTCACTAGTTGTTCCATTCCTGTAGTGGGGTGAGGCGTCCTGGAAAATGTAAAGAGGAATTCGATTAGCCACACACAAAAAAAAAAAAAAAAAAACAACAACAAAGGAATTCGATTATTTTCTTTTTTTTACCCAAGTACTGTGCAGAGGCAAACTCTTCTCAGGAAGAGTAGCTAAATCGCTTCCTTCTAGAGGTTCCTCGTTGAGATCAGGAATTCCCGTATGGCGTGCGTTTTCGTTGAGTGAAAGGTCCAGTGCAGCTTTTCCTCTTATATTGCAATCTCCTAAGTTGCTCTTTCTAGGAAGCACTACAGTGTCATGATTAGCTCCAACTTCTGGCATCTTACCCTTGGAAAGATTGCACATTTTCGGTCCCGTTTCCTCCACTGTGGAAGGACTACGCCCCGACTTACCAAAATTAATCACAACAGGAACACCATGTTTCTGTGAAATTGAAGAGGACGCACCGTTAACATGTACAGACTTCCTCACTGGGGCTGTTTTATCCTCTTTGTGGATCTTCTGCTTCATCTTTTTGCTGTTATTAACAGCATTAGTTTTTTTGTGCTCGGACTTCGCACCCAGTTTCAAATCCGATCTCATTGAAGCATCACCTTCCGATCCAGAGTCAGAATTTTCAACTCTCCCACAATTTTTCCATCCATCAATATTAACACCCTTAGTTCTCTTAGCTGCAGATTTTCGACAGGTTGCCCTTGAAGGTCCTCCACCATCTTCTCCAAGATCGATCCTTCTTTTCCTCTCAGAACTTACAGCATCTTTTGCAGCTTCGGCAGGGACATCTAACTCGGGTTGGGGGCTTAAAACCGCTTCCATTTCAGCAGCTGGATTCCTTTCTGTCCCCATTATATCAGCAATAGAACGCAACTTCGGTTTTCTCTTGGGTGGCACACTATCGTTTTCCAGTTCTGGATTATCAACCATGCACGAAGGGCGCACAGCAGCCCATACCATATCAGAAACATCTGTCATAGAAGCAAAGAAAACAGCTTGATCATCCTGGCTAGAAAAATAAATAATGAAATTCACAATTTTTTACCTGTAGTATTATCCTCTCTACAATCTGTAATCGATTAGCTTCAGAGGTATCGCACGAATTTCCTCCTTTATCCCCAACATCTGTTAAACATTTGTTGCCTGTTAATTATTGCTAAACACTCCACAAGCTATGCACAAATCACATTTATCTTAATTCAAACTCTAATTTTTAATTACCATTTATCTACCATCATATCAACACATATATTTGCAATTCCATCTATAAATACAACATTTACCTGTATTCTCCTTGCTGTGCCAGATCATGCAATCTTCATCTCCAACATTCTGATGAGAATCCGTACCAGCACGATCACTTGCCGTTTCCACTACCATTTTGTCCTTGGTAGCTCTCTGGGCATCGGTATCTGGAACACAGGTTGGGCACTGCCACCATCGGAAACTAGGAACAAACATTGGAGGCAGCTTATCAACATCATCGCCAAACGGCAAACAGGTCTTCCAATTCTTTTTCCTCATATCAGCAACAAAGCCACTGCATCCATGTTAGACAATTGAATATTAATTGACTTCTTACATTCAAGAATATTTTAATTTACTTATAATTAATAAGCAATTTAGCACGTGCACGCAGCAGAAAATTATACCAATTTAGCACGAATCAACCATAGATCTCAGTCAAAAGATTTTCCAAATGATACAACAAGTTCAAAATTACATCAAACGAACTTACTTATAATTAACAAGCAAGCATAACTAATGATAGTGCGTATTTTAGCACACATACGCACGCAGCAGAAAATGATACCAATTTAGCATGAATCAAGATCTCAGTCAAAATATTTTCCAAATGATACAACAAGTTCAAAATCAAGAAAATTACTTATAACTAGCTAGTAAGCAAGTAAAACTAATGATGGTGCACGTTTTCGCACGCAAGTGCACACAGCAGAAAAATGATACTACCAATTTAGCACGAATCAACCATAGATCTCAGTCAAAAGATTTTCCAAATGATACAACAAGTTCAACATCAAGAAAATTACTTATAGATAATAAGAAAGCAAAACTAATGATGGTGCACGTTTTCACACCCGCACGCAGCAGAAAAATGATACCAATTTAGCACAAATCAACCATAGATCTCAGTCAAAAGAATTCCCAAAAGATACAACAAGTTCAAAATCAAGCAAATAAAGAAATTAACACTTACCGTATGGAAAAGTGCTCGAGTTTTGGTGGCTCCATGGAACTACGAATGTCTATTTCAATCGAGTCAATCTGAACTGGTGACCCAGCGCCGGAAGCCACTGAATCAATTTTAGAGACACCTTCTTCCATTACTAACACACAATCCCCCATTCCAATAACACAAACCTAAAACCAACCAGTGAATTAAACTTTTAGTACACAAGTGCGAAAATCGTGCATAAAATCATAGTACCAAAGTCCCCAAAAGTTCAAAAGCTCCACATAAATTCATTAAACTTGCATAGATTAGTGACCTAATACGGAAACTAACACCAACTAAAAACCAACCGCGAAAGAAAAACGCATAAATACGAAACGATGATCCATCTTTTAATAAAAAAGATTTCTTGAAAACCCTAATTAACAAATTCAGCAAACACAAATTAAGATCTTTATGCTATATCTGACCAAAGATCTGCTTTTTATCCACATGCAATCGAATCGAGGAGTAGCCAATCGCGATAAAACGGAAAGTAAACAATTACCCGACGAAAAATTAGGTAAAAAAAGGTAAATCAATTTTAGGGTTTTCTAGTTTGGGGAAATGCTATTCCGGGTTTCGAATTACACAACGGAGTTCAAAATCACCCGAAACCCGTGTAATCGTACCTCGCGCCGCTTAATTTCACAAAATCAAATTAGGGTTTATCAAATCAAAATTTACCAACTTCACCAACTACACATAAAAAACATTAACAAATAAATCAATTGATAAAGGACAACAAATAAATTCACAATAAAATGATAAAGGACTGCAAATAAATACACAATAAAATCAACTTAAATTAAATCCCATAAAAAAATTAAAAATTCAGCTGAAAATAAACCAGCTCACAGCTTACACAAGAGAGCAAAATTCACATAAAAATGAAAAATAAAATAAAAATTCAGACAAACAGAAAACCGAAACAATAAACAGTAAAAAGGAGAATTTACCAATCGAGAAACGAAATCGGATCGGTGATGAACCGGAAACCTCCTCAGCCGTCCGATCACTTCACAAGAGTCGTTATTAGATTCAACTAAAATCGGAGTTTGACGGATTTAGCGATTTATCGAAGGCGAAATCGAGCTGAAATAATAGTGCCCTAAGTTTTAGGTCTGGAATTCGTTATAGAGAGAGAGAGAGAGAAAAGGTTTTAGAGAGAGAAACACGAAAGAGGGAGACAGACGGTGCGTTATGCGTGTTTCCCTTTTACTGTCGCGTGTATGTATACATGCATGTGTATCTAATGTTGGAGAGAGAAACCCTCGACGAATAGGATTGTGACAGCGAGGCACTAATGTGGTGTGTTTATCACTACCCACTATAAGCCTCGTAAACCCCTAGTCAAACGACAGTCCACGCGTGTCAACACGCGCGGGGAATTCAAGGGTAGGTAAAAGGTCGTTGTCTTGTCAAAAGGTGGCCCCACACACGGAGGTGGAATCTGATTGGTGCGTGTGGTACACGCGGGTGGAGTGAGAGTGGGTGGGTTTTGAGAGTGGGAAAAAGAACCCTAAATTGTGTGGTAATAAAAGGGTGGGGATAACCCTAAATCCTTGTGAAGGTAATTAACTTGTTAAAAGGGTTTGGAATCATTTTTTTAATGTGTATTTAGGGTTTCATTTGTTGTATTATTTCATTTAGCAAATCATGTATATATAGAAAACATACCATGGCCCCTCTTGAAATAAAATTTAGTGGGTATTTTCTAATGCTAAAAAATAACATGCCGTATAAATATACGGACGCGTCTATTATTAAATATGCGGCTCTAGTTGAGGATTATGTGCTTTAATACGGATAAGTCGATTTAATGTGCAGATAAGAATAGACGCGTCATTAAATATGTGAATCCCAACGGTATAATTTATTTTAAGGTCAATTCACGTGCTTTTCTCCGTAGAAGGATCTAGAATTTCATTCTCAGGATTTTGAATTTTTCTCACATTATTAAAAAGGTTTCTCCAAATTCCTTTACTCACATATGTTTTTGCTTCACATTATGCAATTTTTTATGTGACCTAATTCAAGTATTGTATAATTAGAATTAGTTTATTAAGGTGGATATTCATTATAGTGGATAGAGTTGCCCAACTGTAGGGCTCTAATCTAGTAGCTAGAAAACCTTTTTCCTTTTCAATTTCTTTTTCTTTTTCATAAGATATGTGTAATTACTCAGTGGTGAAATTAAAAAATTTAAGATTGTACTACGTACGTACTGTTTAAAAAAATCATTAATTAGGATACGTAAGTGCTATTATATAATTGGTTTATACTTGTGAAATAACAACAATGAATTGATTTTCAAACATAATCATAACCAAATTACTTTTAACCCAAAAAATAGTAAGACAATTGGTTGGGTAGCTAGCCTCCTACAACATGGAAAATTGGTTGCATGTGCACGTACGTAACTTCCAACCATTCATTTTAAATTATTATAACTTTTTCATATAAACTTTTAAATAATTCATATACACCGTCCGTTTCAAAATAAATGGTGTTTTAACCATTAAAAAAATAAAAAAACTCAAAATATTAATTTGGATAATTTTACCCATACTCAAGATGGGGATAAACTGAGGAGAGATATGGGAGATGAATTAATAAATAATTTTTTTTTAATATAAATTTTTCAGTGGAGGTAAACTGGGAAGGGGGTGAGAATAGTTAAAACTTAAAACATCAAAATAACTGGATCATATATAAGAAATCTGTATTTAGTTCTCATAATTCTTGTATATGCTTCCATTTTTTTTTAAGCACAAGTTTTATTTTCATATTTTTAAGCACAAGTTTTAAGATAGTTATTGTGACAAAGATAAAGTGGTTCGTGTATGAACCATTAGGCTTGAGAGCTTATATGAACGTTTATTTAATTTGTAATTAAATGTTAAGAGAATTTATATTTTCTATACAATATTTCACCTTTAACATTTTGAATTAATACACCATAAATGTTGTTCTACAGCGCATGTACTTTAGGGTCGAAACCTTTTTCCGCATGCTATTGTCCGTTTTGAGCCAAATTCAGACGAATTTATTTTTGGACTTTCCGTAAAAGACTTCATACCAATGGAAATACTTGTCCAACCTTATAAACTTCATGGTTCCATGTTTATTTAATGTCTATATATATATTCACTTTCACACGAAGGAAAAGTGAAAAATTAACCCTCGACTCATTAATTCAACATATACATACACATATATATATATATGTGGCAATCATTGTACAAATTAATTAAACTAGCTAGGTTGAAACTTCAATGTTTTTTTTTTTCCCTTATATATTACAACATTAATCAGTTAATTACATGCATGTTAAATGTACGTGTATGCATGCGGTAAATTAATGGCTTTTCATAATTAGTTATTTTAAAAAAATAAATGCTAAAAAAAATTAGTACTACTTGTCTAGCATTAATTATGCTACGTAGATTTTGAGGCAGACCAAGTAACCAAAAACTTAATCAAGAATTTAACAAACCCTAGATCTCTCGAATCTCGATGCAAAATGTGTACTAAATATTGTTATATTTTAATTTTATTTGGAAAAATGGGAATTGAATATATATATATTAATATAGTGTATGCGTGTGGTGAAAGTGCGTTTAATTGTTTTTAATTATATACTCCAAGGTATTAAGGTCTCCACACACACATATATAAGTATATAATAATAAAAGTATAAATTTTATCGTTATATAAATATTAATTTAATTTACTACAGGTTGATTATATATAGTTCGATGAATTTCTGAATTAATTTATAAGAATTCAAAAAAAAAAAAAAAATCGAAATCTAAGGATACAAATACGTGTTTAATTATGTGCAAGTTAGTTGCATTGCCGGCACGTACTGTCCAAAAACCCTTACTATTAGTTGCACTTGTCTTTACGTAAAAAAAAAAAAGACTCTAATTAAAGGGCTATAACATGCCAATTAGCTATAAAATTATTTAAAGCTACTCATTTCATATAAGGCTAATTAAGTTTAATGTATCACTTAAATTTATTGCTATTGCGACAGAGCTTAATTAAACCGACGGTTCAGTTCCGAACCACCGATTATACTAGGGGTGTAAACGAGTCGAGTAGTGCTGAGATCAAAACTCGACAGCCTAAAATTTTTAAGATCAAGCTCGACTCGATAAGATACTCGATTATGTACCTATATAATTTTTAAAATTAATTATAAATCATATTTTTTCTAAAATAAACTCAAGCTCGATCGACTCGACCCGAGCTCGATTACTTATATATAAATATAAATTATATATTAATGGTAAAATAGTAAATATTGTTCAAGCTCGATCGATTAGGAGCCGAGTATTTATGAGCTCGAACTCGAGCTCGATAGCTACTCGAGTAGCTCGAAACTCAACTCGACTCGATTAACTTCGAGTCAAGCACGAGTAGTTCACGTACGAGTTGGCTCGACTCACTTACCCCCCTAGTTTATACCGATTTCAGCTTAATTTTCAAAAATTTTGCCATAATATATCCTCAATTTCTAGAAAAAAAAAAAGTCCCCGACCCAACGTCAGGGTCCAAATTAAATTTCTAACCGGGTGCAATAAGATTTCGTATAAACCGAAATCAAGCAAGCCGGCCCGGTTCCAGTTTGAAGAGCGGATTAAACCGGTGGTTCCAGTTTTTTCCAGAAGCTCTGCACAAATGGTCTCTAAAAAAAGAGCCAAAACTGATGGCTTCATAAATTTATGGCAGATATATTTTGGCTTCTTTATAATTTATTTTATTTTATTTTGCAAGTTTTTATAATGTTTTTAGATGTATATGTTTGTACTATTTTATTAGTACAGTATAAATAAGTTGTGCCTTCATATTTATTAACAATAATTATCTCTATTTTTTTAATAAAATTACATCAATCAGACATTCATTTATTTTTTCTCTCTCTAACTTTTTCTTTTTTTTAACCCTTTTCCCCTACAACTTTTCATAAATATGATATTCCTCCAAATATAATGGGAGTGAAAATGAATATAGTTGGATGTAACTTTTCTTTATAAAAAAAAAAGTTAATAAGGCAAATAATTAATTTATATATATACATATTTAATTTAAATTAAGAAAAAATCTCATTTGATTGATATATATTGGTTATTTGACTTTGAGATTATATATGATGCATATATACGTGATTAAATTTAATATTAATTGTTTGTTTTCACAATTGATGAATAATCCAGAAGATGATGTAAAACTGAGAATAGTTTTAAAATTTATATACGAGTAAAAATTAATTAATTTAATTTAGATTTTATATAACAACAAAGAAATTTGCATAAATACATATTAATAGATTTTTTTTTTTCCACAACCAAATTAATTACAACAGATCAAGCATATATATATTTTATAACAGTATTCTACTGATTAATATACTTTACTTTTAATTGTATATTTTATTTTAAAAAACCCACAAGCAAATTAAGTGTGCCATATTAGTTCTTACTTCTGCATGTATATTGTTCAGCCATATGATTAATCATTGTGGCAAAATCCTTCCAATTATAATCAAGTACTTTTGCACTACTGGATGAAAACTATTTTGAAAGAATATGGGTCCCTTCACAGTTCACCACCCACCCTTTATTTGGAACCCTGCACTAACCCACTCCCCATTTTTTGGCAGTCAATTATAAATGTTGTTCATATATCATATACTTCATCGGTTTTTGACTTATTTTTGAGGGGTATCATGATCTTTAATTTTAATTTCTACTTTAATTAGTAAGAAAGTAGAAAATAAAGTGTATTGATTTAATGTGGAAAATATAATGACATTTTGTGTAATTTAAAAATATTTAAGGGATCGATATTTCTTAAAAAGGGATGATTGCTTTATTTACATTTAAAAAAATAATGTATCTAATATGAAAACAGACATTTTGATCAAATGTTGCATGTAGTTACGAATAAATCCGTAATCCCTAGCTTAGGCTAGCAAAAAAACGGGGCTACAAACTATTTTGCAAAATTAATTCTATTATTTTCACCTTTCATACGGTAGTTTTCACCTCAATAGAGATTTAATTATTTCCCAAAATACCATAACAAACTAACTACCCAATAATATCTTCTAATTAATATTCAATAATATCTCCTAATATCCCTAATTTATTATGGGCCTCGACTTCACCTTGACCTGCTAAATTAATTTATTGGACCGCCCTTCAATCTGGCTCTCGACTGTATGTAATTTAGAGTCCACGACCCTCATTCCCATCAGTAGTATGAAACACTGGAGTACTAAAGCGCATTAGTCGAAATTCCAAGACTCTCTATTTCATTTACTAATTTATCTCTATGCATGTACTCCCTCCGTCCCAGAAGTATTTGCACCATTTTATGGACACACAGACTAAGAAAAAAGTGTAATGAGTGGAGTGTTGAGGGTAATTTTGTAATTTTTTATGAATAAAGTAAAGTGAATGATTTAATTGAGTATAAAAGTAATATCATTTTGTGTAAATATGTAAATATTGTGAGGGTGAAATTTATAAAAATAAATAAAAAATTATTTTTAGAATGTACAAAACAATTGTGAAACAAACAAACAAGAAAATACTGCAAACAATTGTGGTATAGATTGAGTATTACTTCTCCACTGGACCACTAGGTAGTAAGTAGGGTTTTACTTATCTAATTTGTGTGCAAAACTCAAGCAACCTATATAATTGGGATAAAGTTGTTGTGAAACAACTTAAACTTATAACTTTGTATGTAAAAGAGAACAATATGTAAAAGGAGTATAGAAATATTTGATTCAACTTCAAGTGATTACTATAACATTTGCACCCCTATTTATAGGTCCCAATTCAAGCTTGGGAAGATGAAATGAGAGGTGCACTATAAATGTAGGTACATGAACAACCAAAGGACACATAGTGGGTATTAAGGAGGAAGTAATGGACATTCATACAAATAAATATTATTCATAACACTCCCCCTTGAATGTTCAGTAGATAAAATTATGTCTTGTTAAAATCTAATGAGAAGAAACGTGTATTAACTCCCCCTGATGATTACATCACTTCACATCCTTAAGACGACGCACTCCAATTTTGTACCTCAATTTCTCAAATGTTGAAGTAGGTAAAGACTTGGTAAATAAATCTGCCAAATTATCACTTGAACGAATTTGTTGCACACTGATGTCACCCTTTTGCTGAAGATCGTGAGTAAAGAAGAATTTAGGATCAATATGTTTTGTCCTATCACCTTTGATAAATCCTTCCGCTAGTTGGGCAACACATGCAGCATTGTCTTCATAAATCACCGTTGGATTATCTTTCTCTGAGTTTAATCCACACTGCCTGCAAATATGATGTGTGACGGAACGCAACCAAACACATTCACGACTTGCCTCGTGAATTGCTAGGATCTCTGCATGGTTAGATGAAGTAGCAACTAGAGTTTGTTTAACAGAACGCCATGAAATAGTTGTACCTTCATATGTGAACAAATAACCTGTTTGAGATCGAGCTTTGTGCGGGTCTGATAAGTAGCCTGCATCTGCATAACCAACTAAACAAGGTTCTGATGAGTTTGAAAAATATAAACCCATATCCATTGTTCCTCTAAGGTATCGAAAAACGTGTTTAACACCATTCCAATGCCTACGAGTTGGAGAAGAACTATATCTTGCTAATAAATTAACAGCAAATGATATATAAGGCCTTGTGTTGCTAGCAAGATACATTAGTGCACCTATTGCACTCAAATATGGTACTTCTTGACCAAGCAATTCTTCATTTTCTTCGCGGGGTCGAAATGGATCTTTCGCTACATTCAGTGACCGCACAACCATAGGTGTGCTTAAGGGATGTGCTTTATCCATATAAAACCGTTTCAACACTTTCAAAACATAAGTAGATTGATGCACAAAAAATCCCATTATCAAAGTGTTCAATTTGAAGACCCAAACAAAATTTTGTTTTACCAAGATCCTTCATTTCAAATTCCCTCTTGAGGGAAGCCACGGCCTTTGATAACTCTGTAGGAGTCCCAATGATATTCAAATCATCAACATATACAACAATAATCACATATTCACATCCATATCTTTTAATAAAAACACAAGGGCATATAGGATCATTGTTATACCCCTCCTTAATCAAGAATGCACTCAAACAATTGTACCACATGCGACTAGATTGTTTTAATCCATATAAGGATTTGCTCAACTTGACTGAATATATGTTTTGAGAATTCTCGTTTTTCATTAAAGGTACCTTTAATCCCTCAGGGATTGTCATGTAAATATCTTTCTCTAATGAGCCGTACAAATAAGCTGTAACGACATTTGTTAGACGCATTTCAAGTTTTTCTTGCACTGCCAGACTTATTAAATAACGAAAAGTTATTGCATCCACCACAGGAGAGTAAGTCTCCTCATAATCAACACCTGGCCTTTGGGTAAAACCTTGTGCGACAAGCCGGGCTTTATACCTCACGATTTCATTTTTCTCATTTCTTTTTCGCACGAATACCCATTTATGCCCCACGGGTTTTATACCATTAGGTGTACGGACAACAGGTCCAAAAACTTTTCGTTTAATAAGAGATTGCAATTCTGCACTTATTGCGTCTTTCCACATTGGCCAATCATCTCGTTTCCTACATTCATCAATAGACGTAGGTTCAGGATCCTCATCATCTTCCATTATATTGAGCGCTACATTATATGCAAAGATATCGTCGACGTCGATTTCATTTCGGCTCCATCTTTCTCCTGTTCTGACATAATTGATCGATATTTCATCATTTTTAGGCGCCTGAAATTTATCAATGACTTCAATATCATTTTCTGGGACTTTAAGTAGTGTGTCAGATTTTTCAACAGGAGTGTTCACATTATGGCCATCCTCATTTGCTCCTTTTCTTTTTCGAGGATTTTTGTCTTTGGAACCGAGAGGTCTACCACGCTTCAGGCGTGCCGTAGATTCATTTGCAATGGAAGATGGTCCTTCAGGGACATCAATTCTGTTAGGAGCATTAGCAGCTGGAATATGAGATTTTGTAACTCTTTTAAGGTCAGTAAATGCGTCTGGCAGTTGATTCGCAATCTTTTGCAAATGAATTATCTTTTCAACTTCAAGTTCACATTGTTTTGTACGAGGATCCATGCAATTCAATGATAATTCATTCCAAGAAATATTCTTTGCCAGCTGCTTACTTTCCCCCCCTAATGTTGGAAAAATTGTCTCATCAAAATGACAATCGGCAAACCTTGCCGTGAATAGATCTTCGGTCAATGGTTCTAAATATTTAATAATAGACGGAGATTCGTACCCAACATATATCCTCATTCTCCTTTGGGGACCCATCTTTGTACGTTGTGGTGGAGCAATCGGTACATATACAGCACATCCAAAAGTTCTTAGATGGGAAATATTTGGTTCCTGACCTTGAACCATTTGTACGGGGGAAATGCTATGATAACTTGTTGGTCTGATGCGCACAAGTGCTGCCGCATGCAATATAGCATGACCCCAAGCTGAAATGGGGAGTTTAGATTTCATCAATAATGGTCGGGCAATCAATTGAATACGCTTTATAAGCGATTCAGCAAGACCATTTTGTGTATGGACATGAGCAACTGGATGCTCAATATGTATTCCAATTGATAAGCAATAATCATTGAAAGCCTGGGATGAAAATTCACCAGCATTATCAAGACGGATTGTCTTAATTGCATTATCAGGAAACTGTGCTCGCAATCGTATTATTTGTCCCAATAATTTTGCAAAAGCCAAATTGCGAGATGACAATAAGCATACATATGACCACTTAGTCGATGCATCAATCAAGACCATAAAATACCTAAATGGTCCACTTGGCGGATGTATAGGTCCGCAAATATCCCCTTGAATTCGTTCCAAGAATATAAGATTTTCATGCTCAACTTTAGCTGGTGACGGTCTTACAATTAATTTCCCTTGTGAACAAGCAGCACATGAAAATTCATTGGGATGTAGTATTTTCCGATTTTTCATTGGATGCCCACATGAATTTTCTACAATTTTTCGCATCATTATGGAACCGGGATGGCCCAACCGGTCATGCCAAACATTAAATTCGGTAGTAACCTTTTGGTTTACTACGGCATAAATTTCAATTGTTCTTATGCTCGTGCAATATAAACCCGAGGACAAAGCGGGTAACTTTTCCACCATACATTTCTTTCCCGCAACAATTGTAGTAATATTAAGATACTCAATATTGCCTTCTTTCGTAATCTCAAGATGATATCCATTCAAACGAATATCTTTAAAATTCAATAAATTTCTTTGAGACTTTCCAGAGAATTTTGTCCCTCCGGGTAATTGTATAGTGGCTCTTCCAAAGCCTTCAATTATTTTTGTACAACCGGATATTGTATTTACATTAGCTTCTCCCCAATTTATATTTGAGAAGTATTTTTTATTGTTGAATATAGTGTGCGTAGTAGCACTATCCACGAGACATAGATCTCCATCTTCTTCCTTGAAAGTTGATGTTGCCATACCATTTTCCATTTCTTATAAAAAAACAAAAAAAATACATAGTAAGACATTTAAAATTTAATTGTTTTATTTTATTTTTAAGGTAAATGAAAATGTAATAGTCACTCATATTATAAAGGACAAAAATATTAAGACATTGCATAACATAAGAAAGGTAAATGAAAATGTAATAGTCACTCATATTATAAAGGACAAAAATATTAAGACATTGCATAACATAAGAAAAACAAACATTACATAATAGATTATTGAAAAGAAATTATGATTGAGTATTAGAACAATTTAATTTCCACCTTCAGGGTGGGTAAGGTAATCAGCAACATCCAATTGTGTTATGTCAAACATCTCATTATCGAACTCACTATTCACAAAATTTGTTTCAACCTTTTTCTCTTTTCCCTTGATCGATTCTTGATATAGGTTAATGAGATGCTTAGGCGTGCGACATGTCCTAGACCAATGTCCATTCGCCCCACATCGATGACAAGTGTCATATTTGGGCTTTGTATCAAGTGAGTCATTCTCTTTCCTTTGATATTCAAAAAATTGTTTTCCTTTGTGGGGGCCTTTAAAGTTCTGACGGGAATTATGATCATTTTGAAATCTGCCTCGGCCAAATCCACGTCCTCGGCCACGTCCAAGCTCACGTCCAAGTCCCCGACCCCGTCCACGTCCACGTCCCATTCCACGACCGTTATAGGAATCGTGATTATTATAGAATGAGACAACATTCATTTCGGGGAGTGGAGCAGAACCAGTTGGACGAGATTCATGATTTTTCATCAAAAGCTCATTATTTTGCTCAGCCACCAAAAGACATGAAATTAGTTCAGAATATTTAGTAAAACCCTTCTCACGATATTGTTGTTGCAAAAGCACATTAGAAGCATGAAATGTGGAGAATGTCTTTTCAAGCATATCATCATCAGTAATATTTTCTCCACATAATTTTAATTGAGAAGTGATTCTGAACATAGCTGAGTTATACTCACTCACTGATTTATAATCTTGCAATCTTAAATGCAACTAATTATAACGAGCCTTTGGCAAAATCACTGTTTTTTGGTGATCATACCTTTCTTTAAGATTCGTCCACAATTCAAGTGGATCTTTCACAGTGAGGTACTCAGTTTTTAATCCTTCATCAAGATGGTGGCGAAGGAAAATCATGGCTTTAGCCTTATCTTGATTAGATGCTTGATTTGCCACTTTTATGGAATCTCCAAGACCCATGGCATCCAAATGAATTTCAGCATCAAGAATCCATGACAAATAGTTTTTTCCGGTAATATCAAGAGCCACAAATTCAAGTTTTGTTAAATTCGACATGATGAAAACTATCAAATAAACAAGAGATTGATTAATTTCAAGAACAAATGATCATCAAAATAGTAATAAAATAAGAGGTGACAAATAAATATTGTTAGATAATATATTCTAAATATTTCAATACATAACTTTGTACAATACCTGAAATTGGTCACTATCTGAATTTCGTCGGCAGGAATGTTTGACGAGCCTCGTGCTGATAACGTGTTGTGAAACAACTTAAACTTATAACTTTGTATGTAAAAGAGAACAATATGTAAAAGGAGTATAGAAATATTTGATTCAACTTCAAGTGATTACTATAACATTTGCACCCCTATTTATAGGTCCCAATACAAGCTTGGGAAGATGAAATGAGAGGTGCACTATAAATGTAGGTACATGAACAACCAAAGGACACATAGTGGGTATTAAGGAGGAAGTAATGGACATTCATACAAATAAATATTATTCATAACAAAAGTGAATATATTGACTTAATTTCAATTGCAATTAAATTAATAATACAAATAAAAATTGTAAACCCGTAGTACATGATCGGGTCGGGTTAGTAGTGATATAACGTTAACGTTAACGGTAAACAAGTATTGAATGGGTCACACGCCGCCCACCTCCACCACACAGCCTAACCTCCGCCTCCTTTCTTCTTTTCCCTCCTTTCTCCTCCTTTTCCGTGTAGAAATTATGTAGATCAGTCGGCGCTTATTCAGATCTGGGACCGTGGGCTTTCTACGATTTTACTCCCGTCGATCGGCGCCCGTCCGTCTTCTGACCGCCGACTAGCACCGCCGTCCAGATCTGCTCGCCCCGTCAGTTTTATGTTTGTCTTATGATACATTTTATGTAAAAAATTTATAGGATTTAGTTGGGAACAATGGACAGTCTATCCTAACGGAGCTACGGTGACCGTTTGGAGGAGTGTTCCGTTGATTCCGTTTAATTTTTCCGTTGATTAAACTTTTTTATGGTTTTTCTAGATAGTTTTCTTATTTGCGTTTTCCCTTTCATTTCAGTTCCTCTATTTGTTTTTTGCCCTAGTTTTAGATAGTATGTTATTTCTATTTCTATAGAGCATTCTAGTTTTATGATTTTTATGTTATGATGTCGTCGACTTTGTCCGACTCCTCTACGCTATATGCGTCCTGCTTCCCTTCTATGGGACCCTGTTTTCCCTCTTTTGGGACCCTGTTTTTCCCTCTCGGGACCTGTTGGTATTTGGGATTTGGATGTCCCTAAAGAATCTTGGTGCTTGGTGAGCCTTTGACCTCATGATTTTATCTCCATTATTTTGATATGCTGGTACCTTAGTGTGGTGTGTCTCGTATTGAGATTTGAAGATCTGTGCTCTTTTGGTGGACAAAGGATTCACTCGTTTTCCTCTTCCTCGCGATTGGATGGGGCAACGATATCGAGTTGATTTGCTGTGGTTTGAAGATCTAAAATTTAGAATTGTATTATCTATTTTTCATGTATTGATCTTGTAAACCTTCTCTCAAAAAAAAAAAAAGTATTGAATGGGTCACATAAATGGAGACTGACATGATTTGGTAGTCATTAATTTTTGTCGTTGCATCACATTTATTTATTTATATAATTTAATTAATTATAAATTTATAAGTGTCTTTTTCATATCCTATGATTCTCTCATTCGGAATCAGGTTCCAAATGGATTACTATATTATAAAGGTGCATGCTTCAATATTAGTAACTTTTTAATAAATAAATAAATAATATATATATATATATATATATATATATATAGATTCCTCAATTTATCTTTAAATAACTCAATTTTGATATAAATTTGCTGTCAAAACTTTCTTCGTTACTTTTTTTTATCAGTAACAGCCTACCAACTGGCTAAATGGGTAGTTAAACTTTCCTATTTAATTTCATAAATCAGTTAAACTGTTAGTAATTAATTAATGTTACTTACTGCCTGAAAATCATAAACAAACATTTTATCCAAAAAAAAAAAAAAACACTCCAATATTTGTTCTCTCCGGTCATTCTCTATTTCTATGTATTCTTTTTCAATCTATTCAGATTTTTTTTTTGGGCAAATTTAATTACGTTAGATAGTATAAATGGCGTACGTGATTTTTGTTACCCTCATAATGTCGTCAGTGCCAAATGTGGTGTCGTTGGAAATTAAATATGAATGAAATACAATTAATATTTAAGTTTAAAATTATGTCAAATATTTAAAATCGTGTAACATGTGGGTCTATGCGCTAGTTAAATTATTTGGTTACTAGTACATTTTAAAAACCGAAATTATCAAAAGTAGCTACAGTATATAGTCAATTAGTTGGAATCAACTAATTTCAATTACAAATATAAATCGATTAAACTAATTGTAGGGATGTTCAAATTAGTGGGGTTGTCACCGTGGTCAAACCCAAGAAATATTTAATTTTAGGGTAAGATACATATTTTTATTTTTTTAATAATGTTTAAAGTCTTACCGCTCATGCAACTACAAAAATAAAATGAGACACTTTATTATGAGACAATAAGAATATGATTGAGTTAATTGGTAGTAAAGGGAGTGTGAATATTAACGTAAGTTATATTTCACCGTCTCATACAATTATTTTAAAAGAAAAATAGAAATATTTTTAAAAAACTGCAATTATAGTCTACGATAATACAAGGTAGATTATAATTGTAATTTTTTATATACTGTATTTTTTATACCATAGAAATTTGATGGGTTTTTTTTCTTTCATTTTGAAGGTACAAAATTGTACTCCCTTGCATCATGACAATTAATTACGCCACCAAACCTTTTTTGTCGTGCTCCTACAAGTATTATTTACTTCTTATTTAAATAAAAAATTAAAAAAATTAATAAATGTAATTAAATTTAACTAATATACATTGCTATCTTTTTCGTAAACTAGCGAGCTATATAAGTGAGCATAAAATAATTCAATTCTCGGTTGTATTGATTGCATTGGATTTGGTTAATGTTAAAACTTACTGAATGATTAAAAATTGGAAAACTATCAATTTGAGTTCTCAATTTTTTTTTTTCAATTGACTCAGGATCTGAAAATTTGAAAATGTCAATATATATAAATCTTGATCGAAAGATAGAAACTATCAATTTTTAACTCACATATTTTAATATAATGTTTGTCATCTTATTATTTTTCATGAATCACAATTCCAGAAAAAAAAATTAAGATATACTTTCTTTGCCCCTACTTAATTACTTATTTTATCATTTTTTACTTATTTACTCATATTTAAAATAACAAAAAAAGTATTTAAACCATCCCCTCAATATATACACTAAAAAGTAAATTTATTGATCATAAAATTAAAAGTTTTTACTATATTCCTCAAGTTTATCTCCCACAGTACTAATAAGTGGAGTAATAAATAATTCGTACACTACACACCTGTGTTCAAAAGTTGTGAATCATTGAGTAGTGAAAATTAATTAACAATAACGTACATAAATAAATAAAAATTTAAATTATAAGATGCTAAACATAAATTTTAATATTTTTAAGTCCTAAATTTATAGTTTTTATATTTCATGCCCGAATCAATAATTTCCCATCATAGGGCTTTCTATCTATAAATTGAGTCATTACTGAGGAGCTAATTCGTTTAGAAAAAAAAAACCATTTAAACCCTAAATTGATAATTTTACTATCTTTTAGATCTTCAGTTGACATTATTTCGTATCAAATACCTAACTCCATTTAGGGGTGTAAATGAGACGAGTCGAGACGAATACGATGTAGTTCAAGCTTGTTTGATCGATTGAGCTTTGAAATTATTGTTTGAGCTTGTTTGATAATTAAATGAGCTGAACTCCAACAAACTTTATTCGAGTCGAACACAAGCCGAGCTCGAATAGTTTGATATTCTACACTAAATTTATCCCTTTTTTTTTACTTATCCAAGTTTTAGACAGTACCGAACATAAATATATGTTCAGACTTATTTAATATCTATATATCGAACTGAACAATATCGAATCGAGTATCAAATAGTTTGGTTGGATTTTCAGCCTACCTCCATTTTGATAGATTCAACTTTAAGATTTAAGATTCACAAATTTATATTTCTAAGCTAGCTATGGACACATTAATTCATAAATAAATGAGTCAACATTCTTATTTGCTATTTAGTGTGCACTTTTTTTTATTTGTTCACTAAATATATGTTCATTTTCTTTTATAAAAATAATTAATTTATTTTTAATTTACAATAATTTTACTTTATCTATTTTTTAAAAAAATTTATGTTAAAATGTATGTGAATTTTGAAATTTAAAACTCTCAAATAAAGACAAACAACAATTGAGACATTGAGGTCCATAGTGCTCCACCTTCTGATCAACCCAGGTACACAATAATAAACACCATCATCTGTCCAAACAACACACAATATTCCAACCAATCATAACAGCCCACGTGGAGAGTGCAACTTATTTTTATCGCACCTGAATATCTCCTCTTTAGCGCCAAAACTCGCGTCTTTTTCTAATCTAGACATAATTTTCTGCCCTCGTTGACTAAGCTTTAAATTACTCCTCTCTCCGGTTCCCTTCCATCCAGTTTTGTCCAATTTTCCCTCTGCACATGTGCATCTTTTGGAAACTGGGTTTTGTTTAATTGTTTTTGTAAACGTTTTTTTTATATTTCTTCACATGTCCCAACTACTGATCAGCCGTAAAAATAAAATAAAAAAGTACTGAATCAAGTAAATCATAAAATATCAATAAAATTTTATTCCATTTGTTATTACATCCATCATATTAAAAAAGTGTAAATTTTATAAATAAATTAGTTGACTTGTTTGTATGTGTTGGCAAAAAATAATGACAGTATTGTGGAACGTTTCGAAAAGGAAAATGTTATTTTTTTAATATATGACTCTATTATTCAATCACAACACCTCTGATAATATATTTTAATATATAATTAATTGTTAGTAATTAAAATTATGAGTCATATATTGCCATAATTTTGTTTTAGTTATATTTTATCTCTATAAAATTCGTACTTGTTATCTCCGATCACGTATACTAATAGGGTGTTTGCAATAACTTAAAAACACTTATTAGAAACTAAAGTTGTAGGAGGACAACTTTTAAAAAAAAATGATTTTGCCCTTTTCAATTGAGTTTGCAAACACCTCTTAAGATAAGTTCAATATTAATGCAATTACTCATGATTTTTTTAAAGTCTCGAATATTCGATTCAAGAACAAATTAATTTCGAGAAATTACTCATGAATTTTACGAGAGGTAACCACACCAATCAGATTATATTAATGTGTTTTAATAAAACAGTTATATTAAAATAATATTATTGGCATATAATAATAATAAATTAACATAAACACTTATGTTTACAAATTAATCTATATGAATTTAATTAAAAAGAAGCTAGCCCGCTAAGTGTTTTGGTTTTCTATTTTAAAATTTTAAGTTAATTTACCCGGAAAAATTGAATGGAGATTTACTCTAAATTTATTTAATAGGAGAATTAAAAACAAATACTATAATTAAATACAAAAATGATGCGTGATGTTTATCTAGATCGCATATATTCATTTACTCAATAATAGTACTAAAATAAATTATTTTATTGTGAAATACCCTAAAGTGGAACAAGTCTTCATCGTATTTATGATATTTATTTATGGTGAATATTCAAAGATATACAAAATCTAAGCAGATAAATATCAAACAAATTTACCACATACATACTATATGTATTGTACTGAATACAATGAACAATTTATTATAAAACTTTGTTGAATATTTAATTATACCTTGTTCTATATATACTCCCTCCCTCCCGGTATAAGTTTCCCCTTTCTTTTGTTGTTCTGATTAAGAAATATGATTAAATAATATATGTAATACAAGTGATGTGATGGTGAGAGAGAAAATAATAGATGAGTGTGAGATGAAGTATGATAAAATAATAGATAAAGTGTAAGTGATGTGATTGGGAGAGAGAAAATCATATGCCAAAAATGGAAAAATATGAAATGAGAAACATGTGATTGGGAGAAAGAAATTCATATGCCAAAAATGGAAAAATATGAAATGAGAAACTTATTGTGGGACATCCATAAAGAAAGTGGAAAAGTGGAAAACTTATAGGGGGACGGCGGGAGTATAATTTAAAAATAATTTGCAGTATGCAAAAAAAAAAAAAAAAAACCTATATATATATATATATATATATATATATATATAATTGAACATTGAACGATTTATCTCAATTTATTTTGAATTATTGTATGATTTTAATGGTAATGCGATTTGGCTTCAAAGTATTATTAAATGATTAATTATTTTGTTCTAAATTTAACCTAAAATATATAAATAAAAATATTATTAATTAAAAAAAGTAATTTTTAATTTTTCATGCATCACACCAATAAAATTAGAAAATATATTATGTGAACCGTCTTTAACATAGAGTAGCTTTGACTACTGACACACTGATTACCGTGATTAATCGATTTTTGAACCGAATATATTATACATTTATTAGAAGAGCAATTTGGTAAAAAAAAAAAAAAGACACATTATACATACATTTATTGTTATTCAATGAGTTTTAAATTCGCGTAAAACATCCTAAAACGAAAAGATAGAGTACAACATTATTTTTTTTACAAAATAATAATACAACTGATGTATTATAAATAAAATTGACATGCTCCCCCTTATATTAAATAACGTTTCAATTTTTCATTTTATTTTACACTTTTTTTAATGTTAATTAATTATGGTTCTTTTTAATTTACCTTAAAAGTCATTAAAGATAACTTAAACAATAGTAATAGCTTTCAAATGCAATTAATTAAAACCCTAACCCATATATGAACTGAAAATCATTGATATAAATAACATTAATATCTAAGCATTTAGTGGCAAAATCAATTCTACTTGATTTATGCATAGATTTTGTTACTAATTTAAAAAATATTCCTATAAATATTTTTGTATAATCAATTTCAATTTAAATTTCCTTTTTATTTTAATGTAGTACTGACAGGCACAGAATTGGATAGATAACTACAGCAGATACGCCAATTCAATCATAGCCGTTCGAATAAACCCTACCCTTCATCTCTACCGTACACCTCAGCAAAATTAAAATTCAAAAGTTTTGAAAAGAATCGCACATCATATACGAAAACTCAAATCAAATTTCTCTCACTACTTTCTCTCACTAAAAAAATCCCCAACTCCATTCGCAAACTCTCAACACATTAATTGCATTTTTTTTCGAGAAAAAAAAGGAGGATTCATTTTTTACCGGCAAGATACAAATTCCCAATTTGTAATTGTTTGCGGCAGTAAAACGCGCAATTGTTTGTTTGGAGATAGAAAAGTTTTGATTTATTTTTGTTTGTTTGTTTGTTTAAATTCGTCATTAATTTTGGTGGAGTGAGAAATAGAAATCAAAATCAATCGGATTACTTTGTTTTTCATGCTCATTGCTCGAAATTCAGAGCCTACAGTGATTTATTTCGAGGAATTTGTACGATTTTAGTATATGGAGCAGAGTGGAGATGCGACTGCTGCAATGACGGCGGCGACGGTGGTGAGGCAGCTGGATTTCAACGTTAATATATTAGCTACGGCGAATTCTAATTCCAAGGGGAATTCGTTATTGCCAGAACATCCACAGGCTCAATTACAGTCCAAGTGGCTGGCTCTAGGGGAATCGCAACAAGTGCATGGGCGTGGAAGGTCTCAATCTCCGCCGAGAGCGGTGGCGCAGACAAAACTGCCCCCTCGGAAAATGGTAATGCCGCCTAAATCTCCGCATCAGGAACTTCCGCAAATGGTGGCGCAAGCAAGATCGCCTGCAATGGCGCCACGGTTGTCTCACTCTCACCCGGTGGGGAAGCCGGTAGCGGTGCCCGTGCCTAAGCCTGCAGTGCAGCCATTGCTGTAAGCCTATTGTTTATCTGTTGGAAGATTTATGGGTTGTTTCTTGTTTCCATTTTTGTGTTGAATGTGTGGAAAAGAGTTTGTTTGTTTGTTTTCTATGTTTGGTATTCTGTTTAAAAAATTTAGATCGTTATAAAGGAACATCAAATTTCAAATCTCAACTGATACAATGTACTTTAGTTTTTTGGTGTACTGTGCTCAAGGAATGTATAAGAAGCTTAAACTAATGTTCAATGTTTGAGCTAAATTTTCAGCTGCTTGTTACTATAATTGGTAACATAATATTTTTCTTATTATAAGTCTGATTTCTTCTTATGTATTGAACCATAATGTACTGTTCATGATTGACCTAACAATTCGGGTGCTTGTTAGTTTGAGAGACTTTAATTTTTATAACAAAATGTTCCTTTTCTTTCAGGAAGATGGAGTCTCCAAAATCACGAGAAAGATCTAATCTTGAACAAAATGAAGGCACTCCAAAGAAACAGAAGCAATGCAAGTGTAGGAATTCTAGATGCTTGAAGTTGTAAGTATATCCGTTGAGTCTTTTTACATCCCTGTATTTACTTTTCTGCAAATGCATTAGAAAGGTATCAACAAGTTTCTGCCATAAGCTTCCATTATCTATGATCTGAGTGTGTACAGATCATATTCACTTGTAGTTGGCTGGTTCTGATTTCTGGATAAACTGATTGCATTGCCCCACAGGTACTGTGAGTGCTTTGCCTCTGGGGTTTACTGTGATGGGTGTAACTGCATCAATTGTCACAATAAAAAAGAATACGAGGATTATAGGAGAGAATCGATTGAAGCAATCCTAGAGAGGAAACCCGATGCCTTCAGATCAAAGATAGCTAGCAGTCCAAACGGAGCCGTAGATGGCGGGGTATGTAACATGACTTTATGATTCCTGTATGATTTTTTCAATTGAAACCCAGTTCTTCAGTTCTGCTTACCCTGCATCTTTGTTGTATCAATAATCTTGCCTTGTGTATTGCTCTTTTTTTTTTTTTTAACACAATCTTCTCAATCTTATGGATATGTGGAAAAATCTCGGGGGAAACAACAACTATGACATGAAAACAGATAATATTCCTCATGAAGAAGTATGCATCAGAAGAGGTAGACATTCAATATGGGACCAAATTTAGTAATAGTGATAAAATCTGGAGTAGTAGTTTTCTTGTCCCCACCAATTTTAATGTATTCCCTTAGAAAAGGTTTCAGTAAAAAATTGTAGTTTTGCACCAAAAAGTTTGTTGAAAATATTCAAGTTTGATCAATAAGTCACCCTTCAACATTTGAAGGTATGAAGCCTATTTTAGCTTTTCCACACCATAAATCAATAGTTTCTTACACAGGCAATTCAAATCTATTGTGAAGTTGTGTTGTTTAGTTTGCGAGAACATTTTGATTTCTGAAGGCTCATGTGATATTTCACTGATGTTATTTAATCACAAGTATGCAGATGTAATTCAAAGATTAAAAAAAAGCTGTCTGTCATAGTTGAGATTCTGACAGTTTCCCTGTCTGATAGCTAATTGAAACCTTCAATTGACTTACAACTTGCTTATTTAGCATCCACATGATTTCATCTGATTCACGGAATACAGGTAGAGCACCACAAAGGATGTAATTGTAAAAAATCTGGATGTCTCAAGAGGTACTGTGAGTGCTTCCAGGCCAATATTCTATGCTCTGACAAATGTAAATGCATGGACTGCAAAAACTTTGAAGAAAGTGTCGAGCGGAAAGTTCATTATCATCAACATGCAGCAAATTCATTGGAATTCATCCAACAGGCAGCTAATGCGGCCATTAATGGAGCTATTGGAACTCCAGTAAAAAAGAGTCGAAATCAGCAAATTGGTTTTGAGGTGGCATCTAATAAACACTTGACTGGCTGGGCTCCTCAATTTCATCAGGTTCTAATTGGCTTCTTGATATATTTGTGTGTTTATTTTTTCTTTTACCAGTTTTCTGGCTCTGTTCCTTCATTTTGCACAATGCTATGGCTACTTTAGTGGAGTTCTTACATTAATGTAGCCTTGATTAAAAGGGGGTTCGTCCCATGTTAAATGTTTTGGATGTATTTTGTACTGATTAACTATTTTATGGCCATATTTTCTTTTTCCCCATCTGATGGAATCTTGTTACCTTTGCAATCAGGAAACTTCCTTGACACCTAATATCTCATATTCCCCATTTTCTGGCCACCTGTCTAAACCGGGCACTGCAAAATTAGGGTCATCTAAAGCCTCTTACAGGTACAATGTTCGTATTTTGTGAGTGTGTGTTTTCCTGGTTGTAGATGTACAGCAATATTAGTTATTCTGGTTTATCGATTGCTATTCTCTTCCTGCGATTGTAGGTCTCCTCTAACTGGCATCCTCCAATTACAACATGTGAAGGACTTCTGCAAACGGTTGGTTGAAGTTTCAACAGAAGCAGCTAAGACTCTTTCAGGTAGGTTTGTTAGCGTCAGAGTTTGTGATTTCTTCGATTCTCATAGTTGATTATATTGGGTATGGAGAATACTATTCTTATTTCTATTGGAGAAAACTGTTGGTCTACAAAAGCTGCTATAGAGTGGTAAGTACAAGCTATTATATCCTGGTGGTAAGTAAGTGGTGATCCTTATTTTGGTTCTAAGTTTCCTTGAGTTACTTTTTCTTCTCTATTAATAAACTATGAGGTGGCGCTTGGTTCAAGATCTTCAACGGGAATGGAAATGGAAATGGAAATGAAAATCTGTTTTCCCTCTACGCACCCGGATATGTTGGAGGAATGATTGTCTTTGTGGTGGTTACTTACTGGAGTTGTGCTCTAATTTTGGAAAACGTTGTGCTTTAAATTTGGAAAAAAAGGGAACGAAAAAAGGTTGTTGGTTGCGTCATAGGGGGTGATTGAGGAGAAACGGTTTTAGGAGGGGAGATAATTAATCAAAATGGGTAATGATTACTTTATTTAGGAGGGGAACTAGGGTCGTGGATCATCATTAACCACTATAACTACTCCATTCCCATTGTAGAATTTCCAACCACGTGTCACCTGAATTGATTTCATTTATACTTCTTCTAGATTTTATTGGTCTGAACATTCTTTATTAGGGATTGCCTCCTCAACATAGTTTCTAGACTTTCAACATGGTTTATATGGCGTTATGTTGCTACATTTCTGAGTATGATTGCTCAAATGTGTTATGAACTATATAGACTGGCTCATTCAGAACCCATTGCTCTTTGTAATAACCCTCGCACTATGAGCTGAAACCCTTGGTGTTGATTTACTGAAATTACCTTCAGCAAAATTAATCATGGGCAATAGGAACTATTCTATTTCTAGTTTTACAAAGTGTTGGGTGTTATATAAGATTACCACACGATAAATTTGGCTACAGTAATGCAACTATGAACCATATTGGGTGCTTAGTTTATCAGAAATTTTACATTCACTTCTCTAATATTTGTATGTATCTTATCAGAAGAAAGCAAAATGATCAAGAATGTCGTGGATGTAAACAAAGCCGAGTGTCCAGTTCCATCACACTATGATGACAGTAAAGATGATCAAAACCAACGAAATAGAGATGGAATTTCATTGTGTGAATCCGATGGCAGTAGTATTCTTAATGGGAGACCATTGTCTCCTGGAACACTTGCATTAATGTGTGACGAGCAAGATGCAACATTCATGGCGTCTGATGCTCCTTCCACAGTTGCAGAATCTAATGCAAGTATGAATTTGAAATTGGCGTCTACAAATGGCCTCGACAAGTTATATGCTGAACAAGAAAGGCTCGTATTGACCGAACTTCACAGTTTTCTCAACAAACTTATCACTTGTGGCTCCATAGAAGGTGAGACATTGTCTCCTACTGATTTCAACAAAAATAAGCTATGAAATTAATTGGATTTCAACGTAAATATCAAAACTGACCATTTCATCTTGTATAATGCAGAAACGAGAAGAGAGCAGGAAAACCCGTAGCTAGGACTCAAGTAGAAAAGTGATTTTCTGCAGGTAATCGACAATTGTTGTTTGCACGGTAACTAAATATTTTTATTATAGCTGAGTTCATATATTTAAGACTGTAAAAAGAATTACTGGTGTATGAAATTAATAACTATGTGTCCAAAGGTTAGGACCTGGTTATGCAGTTTCAATTCCTTGGAGGTTTGGTATATTCCGCCAGTTTTGCTTGTAATGATCATACTACTAATCCTTATTCATCATTTTATAAACCTATATTTCATATTTAAATCTGTGTAATGCATTGCTTTTCTTTAGAATCATAAGAGAGTACAAATTGTAGCTTATATATGGCCTAGGTTATCTGCACCCCATTTTTAATTAGAATACCCACTAGATTAGTACATCCACCATAAACTACCAATTATACCCCTTATTCTATCCAACCCTAAATTTCTCTCCACCTTCTCTTCTCCCTGCTTTTCTTTCTTTTCTCAATCTACAAGTTGTGCCTCCCACCTCCTGTCGCTGCCACCATTGCCCCTCCCCTCGTGCGATATGGGTTGTTGAATCTCGATTGGATTTCTTGTTTTTTTGTTCGAATTGCGTTTTTGGGTTGAACTTCCATCCATTAATACGTTGCTTGGTTTTGAAATGGGTCGAATCCTAACTTTCTCGTATTTTCGATTTTCAAGATATAAAATGTGTTCTTTACTCTTTTTTTGTTCAAATTCGAAATTTGTGGCTTTTTTCGAGTTTTAGGGTGTTTTTCAGTTCACAACGACTCGGTGACGACAGGTGAGGTGGCGGGTGTATAAAGTAGGGTTTGAATGAATTAGATTTTGTTGAAATTGATACAGCACGTGTGCCGGCTGTAAATGTGTAGATTCTCGTATACTCCTTTGTATTAGGCTATAAAAGTGTCTTGTTAAGTCAATGTTTGGTCTATACATAGCTGTACACTGTAGCTCCAGATTTATATTTAAAAAATGCAATTTAAGAATTTTAGTTCTCCAATTACGTCAATAATTAGGTGATCGAGACTTGATACATGCAATACGCTGGCTTCGTACCAGATATTTCTGCCAATGTTTTTATGCAGCAGCTTTATTAAATAAATAAATAAAGAAAAAAAAAATCTCTTACAATTTTCTTTTCGAAGCTTCCTTCCTTTTTACAATGAAAATCATCTATAAATTTTATCATTACAATTTTACTCAAAATATAATTACTTTTAGATTCACACGTTACTTTATACATAAAAATTTATAAAATTATCATTTAAAAGTCAAAACCCAATTCACTACTCTCTTCATATCTTTAAAAGCTACTTCCTCCGTCCGCCTATAAGTGTTACGTTACTTTTTGGCACAGAAATTAAGAAAAGTGATTAAATAATAGATATAGTACAAGTGATATGATTGAGAGAGGAGAGAAAAGTGATTAAATAATAGATATAGTACAAGTGATGTGATTGAGAGAGGAGAGAGATAGAGAGAAAAAGTAAGATATAAAGTGAAGTGTAAGAAAAAGTACTTACCAAAAAAGGTATGAGAAGCTTATAGGCGGACGGACCAAAATGGTAAAATGGAAAGCTTATAGGTGGACAGGGGGAGTATCAATTTTGTCCTTTGTGTGTCTCGTCGAAAGTTACACTCTCCCTCGTCTCGAAATAACTTTCATATGTAGGTGAACACGTAAATTAAGAAAGTGTAAAATTTTAAAAGTGTGAAAGTATATATGTCTCTACTTTTTCTCTTTTATATTCCCTCCGTCCCATACTTGAAGACACATTTTACCATTTTGTGTGTCCCATACTTGAAGGCACATTACCTAAAATAGCAAAAACACTTTTAAACACTCTCCTTTAAACATCACAATATTACAACAAATGTCACCACTTTATTACACTAAAAAGTAACTTTATTACTATTTATAAAGTTGAAAAGTCTTTACTACCCCCACTTTATCTTACACAATATTAATAAACAATTCATTTATTAAAACTCGTGTCCAATTGATTTGAGCCTTCAAGTGTGGGACGGAGGGAGTATCTATTTTCCATTTTTTTTTCATCTATATCTACTTTAACAATTCACTTTACATATAATATTATTTTTTAATCAATATGTAAAGTGTAATACTCCCTCCGTCCGCCTATAAGCTTCCCGTTTTACCATTTTGGTCCGTCCGCCTCTAAGCTTTTCATACCTTTTTTGGTAAGTACTTTCTCTTACATTTCACTTTATATCTTACTTTTTCTCTCTATCTCTCTCCTATCTCAATCACATCACTTATACTATATAAAAAGTAACGTGAAACTTATAGGCGGAGTATAATATAAATAGACCAGGACAGTGAAGTATTATATAAGAAAATTATTATGTCCAACTGATTATTATATTTTGATTGACTAAGATACGAAGAAGAATAAAGAAAGAGGAAGAAATGAACATAATTACAATCTTTTCTTATCCATGGTCGCAGCAACCATGGTTGGATTACTGCACGTGCCAAGCACCATCCCTTACGTACGAGCACGTGCGCTCTCAACTGTCAATTATAAACTCAACTCAAACGCCAAAATCACCAACTCCGCAACTACTCCACAATTCCTCTCACCTGATCATCGGAGAATGGAACATTCCGACGACGCCGCGAAGATTCGCTCCGAATTGCTGCAGGTCCTCCGCAGTCGTCGGACTGCTGAAGGTCATCTCCAACTTTACTCTCTGCGTCTCTGTTTGTTTTGTTTTATGAATGCCTTTTTATTTTTCCTATTATTGGTGAAATTACGCATGTTCTTCGCAATGATTCAGTGTACTAGCTGATTTAGGTTTGGAATTTGAGTTCATTGATGCGTTTTAATTTGAAGTTGACTCTAGAGAGGGGTACAATAACTGAAGCGGATGGTACGACGTTGTGATCTGTTGTTTCAGTGATGATAGATGAAATGCATATTTGAGAGCTTCAGTTTATGAATGCCTTTTATTTTTCCTATTATTGGTGAAATTATGCACGTTATTCGCAATGATTCAGTGTACAAGCTGATTTTGGTTTGAAATTTGACTTCATTGATGCGTTTTACTTTGAAGTTGACTCTAAAGAGGGGTACAATAACTGAATCGGATGGTACGACGTTGTGATCTGTAGTTTCAGTGATGATAGATGAAATGCATATTTGAGAGCTTCAGTTTGTAGTAGATCACAATTACAAGGAAAATGAAACGTTATTATTCTTCAATTTGTATGCATATATGAAACGCAAGTGCTCTGTGTTAGTAGGATGAATAATGGCAGCAAATCTTTAGCAATTGAAGTGATGCACCATTACATACTATGATAATCTTGTACGGAAGTTATGTGCAAGATGCTTGAGTGTTAATGTTGGGGGAAAATCATCGATTTGGAGCTTTGGAAAAAATGTTATCCGCGAGGGGTAGCAATGGTGTTAATTCTGTGTTTATCATTTCAACATTTTGATCATATTCATCTAGAATAGTCATTTACTGGAAGATCCTGCTTCATATATTACTCTGATATTTTTGTTGCAATCTGTAAGGGTGAATCTGCTATAATTTTTCCTGAACATTTGATACCAGTGAATGTGTTCATCAAATTTCTGCAGTTCCTCTTTCTGTTGAACCTGCGAAACCTGTACAAGATCCATTATATCAAGAAAATCCTAAGCCGACATTCAGTGAGGTTGACTATTGCTTTAGAATTCCTTTTGCTTCAAAAAAATAAATAAGTAAATCTCATGCATCGTCCTTTTGGTGAAACATCAGTCTATGGAGTCTTGTCCAAAGAAAGAGATTCCCAATTTTAAGGAACTGCTTCAGGAGGAGAACCTTTACCTGATTACTGAGGTATTGTAACTGTTGTTATTGTTGTTGTCTGTGTGTTGTGTTGTGTTTTTTTTTCTTTTTTTTCAAGGATTAGTATCTTGGGGAAGGAAATTTAGGCATCCTGTATCTAGGTTCTAGAAAGTTTCAGTCAAATTTCAGGTTAAAAAAAATACTCGTCTAACCTGTCAATGTATTGCTCAACTATGACTGAAGTTCCCCAGATGCTTGACGTTTTTATACTTCATCAAATATTAGGCATCCAAGTCTTTGATTTCCCGATTATTACACTTGTGCACGTCATGCATTGATGTTCATCTGTCTACACTTCAAATATTTCTAATCAGGCAGGAGAGCAAGGGCGTTTGCCTGTTCTGATATTGAAACTGGAAGAAACCAGTGGGAAGAAAAGGCCAGCAATTGTTTTCCTGCATAGTACACATAAATGCAAAGAGTGGTTGAGGCCTTTACTTGAGGTAACCGATGGTTGTATTTTCAGTGGGAAGAAAAGGCCAGCAATTGTATTTTCAGTGTCCTTTCAGAATAGTAGTCTGACCTGTATATTTTTTAAATGGTTTCAGGCATATGCTTCGAGGGGTTATATTTCTGTAGCCATTGATTCTCGTTACCATGGAGAGCGTGCTAGAAATCTAACTACTTACCGAGATGTGTGGCTTCTGGATCTTTGTCTATGTTTTGTTTCACGTGGATAAGTTGAACTTGCAGTGCAGAACATTTATGAGTAATATTTGTTGATGCAGGCTCTAGTGTCATCATGGAAAAAGGGTGATACGATGCCTTTCATGTATGATACGGTACAGTTTCCATTTTCTGTAGCAAGAGAAAATTTTGATGAATTCTTTGCTACCATCTTATTCTTCTTCTTTTTTTTTCTTTTTTTTTTTCTTTTTTTGTGTCTTAACTGTTTGATAGACTGATGAACCAAATTTTATCCTTTTAAACTGAGACATACATCTTTAATTTCTCAGACGTGGGACTTAATAAAGTTGGCGGATTATCTAACACAAAGGGAGGATGTGGATTCTTCTAGAATAGGAATTACGGGTGAATCCCTTGGAGGTCAGAAGAACACGCTCTGAGATTATATTTGTATGCATCAATCTTTTTACAACTCCTAATATGATACTCCATTCAGGAATGCATGCATGGCTTGCTGCTGCTGCTGATACTCGCTATTCAGTGGCTGTCCCGATAATCGGTGTTCAGGTTGGTTTTTCAGATATAGACTGAGTAGGTAAAAGAGTTTATACAGTCTCAATGGCATTACAATTTCAGGGGTTCCGGTGGGCTATTGAACATGACAAGTGGCAAGCTCGAGTTAACAGCATCAAGGCTGTATTTGAAGGTGAGAAGTGGATATGACTTGGACGAATCTCTAATAGCTTTATGCATGATTGCATTCTATCCATCTAATCCCACAATTTATGTATTGTAATTTGGTTCTTGAAAGAAAAAAGGTCAGTGGTCTATAAATGCGGCAATTAATTTTTTATTTTTTTTCTCTTCATTTCAGAAGCAAGAATCGATTTAGGAAAAAACACAATTGATAAAGAAGTAGTGGAGAAGGTCAGCTTATTGTTGACTCGTCCCTGTTTCATGTTATTTTATCTTGATAAAACTTCTAAGCTTTATGTCTACTGACAACCACTAAATACATCCAATTCTTGGATAGCTATTGATTTGCCACAAGAATGGCACCATCTCGGCAATGTATTCTGAATTTAGTAAGCTAACATGTATTAACAGGTTTGGGACAGGATAGCTCCCGGTTTAACCTCTCGTTTCGATTCACCTTACACAGTTCCTGCAATTGCACCTCGTCCTCTATTGATTTTGAACGGTAAGGCCATTAATTACACTTCACTGTCAGGATTCATGTCTATGAAAGCAATACATTTGGTCTGAAACTAAAACATGGAAACTTTAGGTGAAGATGATCCTCGAAATCCTGTGGGTGGATTGGAACTTCCAGAATCAAAAGCAAGAAAGACTTTCGCAGAGGCCAATTCTGTTGATAACTTTAAGGTGTGAATCACTATAAGCCACCAAAATATTAAAGCAAATGAGCAGCACTCCTCTCTCTCTCTCTCACACACACACACACGTACAGAGTTGCTTCTGACTATCAGCTTGTTTTCAGCTGGTAACTGAACCGGGGATTGGGCATCAGATGACATCTCTGATGGTAAAACAAGCAAGCGAATGGTTCGATCAACACTACAACCCTTGAGCTTACTCTCATTGATAAGCCAAGACGCTTCTCTCAAGTCTCAACTGCAGATCGTGCCTTAATTTGCAGGTGATTTGTATGTTCATTCACTATGTACCTTATTTTCTCCAAACCCATTATGCTTTATCGTTTTTTCTCTCGTGTACGAAATTTGCCTCCTCTGCTCAATTGACACTACTGAATAATTAGAATGGATTCACTGTTGTATTTTGTTAATTCATTCGCAAATTCTTCAATCTTAATGCATTCCATCCTAATGCTTGCTTCAGTATTCTTTAATATACAGATGTTAAAACTTAAAAGTCATATTGTACTTCTTTAGATTAAAAGAGTAAAATCGAAGGACATGCTTTATTAATGTGTCGATTACATCCTCATAAAACAAAAATGGAGATAGACAATAGACGAAAGACATACAATTTAAACAAACCTCATAATCATGAGGCAGAGAAACAACTCCTGTTTCTTCTACTCTTTGACATAAATAACTGGATCAAGAAGTATAGGAGCTATTTTCGGATCATCGACGATGGCGTTGAGATCCTCCTCAACATTGCCTAAATAACATCTCAGAAACGCGACCACAATGCCTCCAACACTTCTCCTCATGGAATCCTTGGAACCTTCCCCACTCTTGCATACATATTTCATCTTATCCACAACCCAATCATCCATCATGTCCACATGACCATAATCCTTTGTTAGAAAATAACAAGCAGGTGGTTTGCTCTCGTTATAGAACTCCGAATGGTTCACCCCATCCGGGGCGAACGGCGGAACCAGCCCTTTCGACTGGTTCCCATACCCGGTGCCAATCACTGCCACTGGGACGGACATGTTGAAGCTCCGAGGTATGTATTTGAGTATATCGGGTGGGGGACGGCTCGACGGGGAGGCCCCTCCCACCGGATCGATCCCTATAAGTGCTTTGAATTTGTAGGGGTTTGGTGGTGGGGGTGTGGTATCCCCCACAGCCTTTTTATTTTTCTTTCGGGACCTTTTCTTCTCGATTTCCCCTAACGCCAGGGCGAAGGCAGTCTTTCCACCCCGGCTGTGGCCGGAAAGAGCAAGATTATCCATGTCTCCGGTAACGTTTTCCGGGAGCACTAGAGGGAGGCCTGTGGGTAGCCATTCTGTCACTTGGGCCGCTTTCTTCACTGCCTCAGGAATTGATATGGGGATAATTCCATAAAACTATATTTATACACGAGATACATAGTTAGTTATATACTACGGAATGAAATCATCTGCATCATTTTTTAGTAATAATCACAGCGACACGTGTTAAAGAATTCAGGTAGTGGGCACACTGAAGAAATTAAGTACCTTAGGGGCAATAAGTATGTAGCCATGAGAAGCTATAAACTTCAAGAGTGTGGTGTACCAAGTGTTTGGAAGCATGAATCCATGGCAGAAAAGTAGGATAGGGTATGTGCCCTTTTCAAGAGGTGAAACGATAAATAATTCGGTTGGTGGTTTTGTGGTGTGTGCACTTGTAACAGTGATAGTTGTCACTTGATACTTTCCTGTTTCGAAAACATCAGACATTGATGATGATGATGAATCATTCACACTCATTTTAGCTTCCAACTTTGCCATTTTTTTTTTCGAATTTACTTTTTTTTCCCCCTCTGATGTAATTGTTGTGCCGTTTCTCCTCATTTTATAGGCGCCACCACCTCGCGAAATATTTTTCACGTTTTATTCATTATAATATTGCGTTGAATATTATACTACAGTACATTGTTTCGTTTTTTTGTCCGAACATATATATTTCCAGCTGTGGCATAATGATTAAATCAACAAAAGAAATTGCACGAGTTTTTATATTCTTGCATGAGGAAGTCGGAGACAAGTATAATTTGGGCATGACACTTTAATACTCTGGATTCAAATTTTATGTACAAGTAAGTTCAATCAAATCACAACTTCGTAGTCCGGATTAAATTGGACATGGAAATGGAACTTCCGCTACTCTTTTAATTTAAAGAAATAAAATGTTTGGTTTGGGAAAGCATTTGATTGATGGTGGATATTTTAGATACTCCAACCCAACATTATTTTGTCGATAAAAACTGGTATAAAAAAGTTCATACATCACTTGTAAATTCTATAATTCATGGACTTATAATCTTACTCAAATCGTTTTTTGAAGCAAAGTAAGACGTACATACAAAAGTTGAGTTACGTCTCTCGCATGAGACCGCCTCACACAAAATTCTCCTATGTTCTGTCATTTACTATGGTGTCTTCAATTTTTGACATCCTTATCGCCTGCAGTAATTAGGTCTTGGATGGTGATATTGATTTCTCCATTCACAAGCATACCAAATATGATTTTGTCATTTACGATATTTGACATCCTTGTCGCGTTCAGAAATTATTAGGTCCCCATACACATGTAACACAATAAGAATACTGCAACCATATATTTTCGGTATCCAATGTGATTTTTGTCTATATATTTGCTGCATAATATTACTGACTATTCGTTCTTTTCTTTTGTTTTTATTTAATGGTAGGAGCCGGATATTGACAACCTCACTTAATTTTTTTGTATAATTATAATTATAGGGTTGGACTGCTGTGTACCCAGCCATATAGAAAATATAGTGTATATATAGAATAAATAACACAGTACTTAACAAAAGTCATTGTAGTCTAATGGTTGCCCTTGGATTTAGTGGGGGTGTTTTGTGATATTTTGATTGATTTAGTGAGGTGTATGTATAATGTGAGCCCAAAAGGAGTGGTAATTTTAAAAATAAAATGATGTTAGTGGTGAGTATTAGATTTGTGTGTTATTTTCATATTGAGAGGATGCAAGTAATCTTGGGACGTCTCAATAAAAAAATGTGACGGAAGATGGATGATTCATTTTTGTTGTTGATTTCCAGAAGCAAGGATTGATTACAATTGATAAACCAAACAATTATCACCTTGATTTATTTGCAACACAACAAGATGCTCAAGCAATAGAAAGAAGGTGAAAATTTTATTGAAGAAAAATACTACTACTACAAATTAAGGACGGATGTAATATAGTTTATCAAATCTAGAGTATAGAAGGGCATTAGAGAGATTAGTGGAACATACATTTTCATCCTTTTATGGAAGAGCAAAACGCAATCACCCTTCACCCCTTCTTGGGCATGGCTGCAAGTCTGGTATACATCCGCGCCATCGAGTGGAATCCTCTGACATCGCCAGATCGGAGAAGGTTGCCTACTCAAAACACCATGTTTACTCGAATTACAACTTTCTCAAAACAATGTATGACTACTTCGCAAGAAAATTTTGATTTCTGAAGATATTATTTGATTTATGTATTTCTTAAGGTAGAAATCATATTGCTGCATGATTCTAGACCAGTAACTTGTTTTTATCATTGTTTTAGGAAGTTGAATTTGATTAACGAAGAAAACGAGGGTTCTCTCATATCTCTTTTACAGTATTCTCGTGGATCAACGCAGTTGAGTTTGAGGAACAAATCAAGAGTAAAATACCTGAATCGCAGTTCAGTGGGCTATCAGCCTCTGGATTAGCCATCAGCGCAATTATAGCCAGGCAAACTGATTGCAGGGTCCATGCCGGACTCCAACTTCTCTTCAAAATATCAAGGCAAATGTCACCCTTCTGCATAAGTGTGCCATCAATAATAATACCATGCATTAGAAAAAGAACGCATGCAGGTTAGGTTACGCAGGCTAGACTCATCTGGTTTTTCTATCAACACATCGAGCACAAAGAGCGCTAGTTTCTCTACTAAGATTTTTCAGCACACAAACAACTTGTTTACTGGAGGAACTCGCACGTGATTCTTGTTTGCTCGTTAAGAGTTAAAAATGGATATTGGTTTTGAAAACAGCAAAAAATGACTTGAAAAAGAGATAAAGTACCTTGAAATGTACATTTGGGTGGAATATTTTGGTTAAGAAACGAACTTGAGGAGGAGCCAAAGGATAGCGCTCTGGTACAGTAATCGCAAGCTGGAAAACTCCACCATCATAAGGAGTTTCTGATGGACCCTACACAGCATAGAATCGAACGATTAATTTTCTACTCTCAAACGAATTTCATACGACTAAGCACAATCATTAATAAGATTTACCTTAATGAGAGCTGTCCATTTAAATATGTTTAAATCATCACAAACGAGTTGAATATCAGGATCAGCTACTTTGTCTCTCTGCACTTCTTTGTATTCCTTCAAAAGCCTTGCCCTCGATGGCTATTTACCAAGCACATAATCAATCTAAATTTGTCGACAATAGACACCTAATGTGTGATATTTGGACAATTCGGAAGTCCTTTGATAAGATAAAACACACGACTGCAAATTTAATGCCAGAAAAATCCATTCTAGTATAATGTCTTCCATTTATTCTTAGTTCAGTGCATTGCATCTTACAGTTCCTAAAATCCTTATGTATTTACTTATCTGTTCAGAACATTTTTTTAATATTTGCTCCCTCTGTCCCAAATCAGTTTTCACTAAAGTTGAAAGGACTTCGATATCCTTACTTAAACTTTAACACTTTTTCTTAGTTTCCGTGCCCAAATCAAGGTGAAAATTGATCGGGGAGGAGTAGTTTGCAATCAACCTCACATTAGTCACTTATACCGGCTGAACTGGATGCTTCCTTCAAATTTGTAAATGAAATAGTGTATAACCTTCTGGTTTCCCTACTAAGTACTAAGGGCACCTATTTTCATTCATCTCCATGCTCTATGCCTACTTATGACTTTAATTTGACAACGCAAATAGTGAAACCATGAAATCTTGTTCTTCAAACTCATAAGCAGAAGGAATAATCAAGCCATTTTGAAACCAAGGTATGTATATAGCTTAACTTCAATCTAAAGCCTGAACCAACTACAACATAAGAAAATATATAAACTCCAAGGATTTTATCATTTTATACAACAAAACAGAACGTATATTCCATTGATCCAGAGAAATCGTGCAAAAATCAAAATCATGAAAAAACCAAGTGACAAGGAAAAGAAACTAGAGGAAACAACAATACTAACCTGCATATTGAACGCCAATAATGTATGCTATTGAATTCGCACTCACAATAAGCTTAACCTGCGTCAATTAACCGCAATTTTAAGTTATAATTCACGAGAAGCTGAAATTACTACCAAAAAAACTCCAAAAAACAAACAAACAAACAGAGAATGAGCATAAACTGATTTTTATTTTGTTCAAATGGTGATAGCACCGGGGGATCATGATCGAAAAATCCAAAAACAAAAAGAGAAAAAAGGGAAAATAGAGAGAGAGAGAGAGAGAGTACTTACTGCGTTCAGGATTTATTGCTGATATGGAAATAGAAACTCCGCTGAAGGCAGTTGTGTTCTTCAGGTTAAGTAATCGAGACAAGACAGTCAGGTGATCCGGTGTGTGCCGGTGCATGGTATTACTGTGGTGCGAGGCTTATAAGCCGTTTATTCACCCGCGTGATGTCACTTAAAATGGATGTTCTAATTTCACTTGGAAAAAAACAATTAGTCGAAGAAGTATTTGTTTCATAATTTCACTATAAATTTTAAATGATTTTGATATATATTTAATTATTCAATTAAAATTTTAAACCATCACTAAATTATAACTCAATTTTGCACCAAATAATTGAGTACACACGAAATTTAACTCTATTTCATTTTTGTCTTTTTGAAAGGAAATTACATTTTAATATTTTAATCATATTTTCATAAATCCATAGTCACATACTCACATACTATTTTTTTTCAAAACTTCTCACAACAACTTTCACACCATTAAAATCGAAAACCATTTATAAATTTCACTCCCATACGCATACCAAAAATCAACTCATTTCTTTACTTATACATAAAAATTTACAAAATTATTCCTTAAAATCACCACTTAATTCATTTCTTATTTTATGTGACTTCATATGTAAAAGATCATGAGACGGATTGAGTATTTCAAAACAACTTTGATGATCAGTCATAAATTAATTCTTGTTTGGCTGTATATTCCAGTCTTTTTAGACTTAAAAAACTATTTTTGAATATATTTTCTGTATTGCCTCGAAATAAAAGAAAATTAATATACGAATTTCCCTTTCTACATGAAATGTATACATGATTCTAGTAAGAAGGAATCCAAACAATTAAAAAAAAAAGGCAACAAGAGAAAGGAAGAACTGCAGGCAACACAATCAGTGAAGAATATATATAATAGGAAAAATAGCCCCAAAAATAGAAGACTGAGGTGAGCCAAGCAAGCAAAATAACAAAACTCAACGCCCGTCATCACATACTCCCAGCTCTTCCTTGCGTGGCTTTCCCCGATTTAAATTTAGACATGTCAACAAGGTCTCCAAATAGCTTGTCCTCTGGTTTAGGTGGTCTTACAGATGCCAAATTGCTCGACGATGAATTTCTAAGGCCAGGATCATCCCTCACAGATAACGCAGATATGGTTTGCTGAGCAAAGTAAGCATTTTGCTGTTGGTTTTGAGGATAACTATAGCCATATCCGTAACCAGCCATTTGGTTGTTGTTGTTGTTGTTGTACATCTGTTGAGGATACATATAACCCATTTGGCCAGATTGCATGGGCTGAGGATACATCGGGCTCTGCATGGGATAAGGATGCATGCCCCCCATTTGATTGTTTTGCTGCATATGCATGCCCCCCATTTGATTGTTCTGCTGCATATGCATGCCCCCCATTTGATGATTGTTCTGCTGCATAGTTGGAGGAGTGTTCAGTGACGTAAGATGGCCACCATTGTAGACTCCAACTACCTGGTCAGCTTGTGGTGCTGGAAGAGCGAGAACTCCCTGCTGCTGCATTTGTTGAGGATGGTTTGTGGTGGGCAAACTCTCGTCTAGTTGTGCCTCCCACGGTGGAGGGGGGAAAGCGCTACTGCTTTGACCACCTATCAAACAAAAGACACAGCTCAGATTAGCTTCAAATATTTGGGAGGTGTACATATGAAAGATATCACAATTGCGTGTAAACTAAGTATAGTTGTACCATAAACTGGTGACGGTGGCTGCTGAGTCGGCTGACTGTTCCAGGCAGAAGCAGGGGCCTGTGAATAAAGTTGCTGTTCTTGTGCCTGTGAATAAAGTGGCTGTTCTTGTTGAGGTTGTTGCATTGAACCCGAAACATGTCCATTTGGGTATAAAGGTTGAGGAGACACCGTATAGGCTTGACCAGCAGAATTCAAAGGTTGATTGTTATTAGTATTATTTTCTGAAAACATGTCAACAAGAGCAAGAGCATTATTCTGCTGAGATGCAGCAGGACTAGCTGGTTCGGGCTGTCCCACAGGAACAAGTGCCATTAAGTCATCTCCACTCAAAAGATCTATCTTAGAATCAGCTTTTGTTGGAGTCGTCAGCTGACCATTAGTTGCAGGACCAGAGAGCGACAACTGTGTCCCTAAACTAGTAGATGTAGATCTGCAAATGAAATGTGCATCCGAGATGACAACATAAGAATTAATATTTTTTGCAAGAATGAAGAATACAGTGTTCAATTTTCAACAACATACAAAAACTGAAGAACAGACAAGTTTGAAGCTAAAAAGAAAATCAAGATGGATCAAAAGCATAACATATGATTAGCAAAAAGTATACAAGTAATAATGTGCTAAGCCTCCATTTTCCAAGCACAAAGATAGTGTCCTCTCTTTTAGTAAAACATAAAACACTAATATCACAATAAGAGGTCAGCTCAGTTGTCAATCAACAAGTGTATTAAGTAAGTTAACATTTTTTCACTTCAGAGAAAAGCTTAAAATTGCTGAGCACCCTATCCATGTGGAGGAACTAATTAGCCAAACGAGCTACACAACCTACCTATGCTGGCTCTCATAAACCAGATATAATAGGTTACATAGTAAACATCAAACCAGATGAGTCATAATGCAGTTGAAATATTCACTAAAACATCAAAGGTTATTTTAATCTCTCAAGATAGCAAGGTGCAGAACTCAAGTAGTGACACTTCCTTGCATTTAAGTAAAACAAGTTGCATAACTAAATAGCTGAGCAGGGTAACAACAAAACCACAAAAACCAAGGAGAGCATATCCAGTGCAAATCTACTATACATGCTCAATAATAATCAAAATTTACCCTCCGTCTGATTGCTTTGTGTCACCGGTGTCAATAAGTGGAGCATCCACAGGGACCAAAGCTTTAGTAATTTCAAGTTTTGGCTTGTCTAACTGAAGAGGGGTACCTCCCGAGGAAAGTGATTCGTGCTTGGCCAATACACGTTGCAAGTCGTCATTCAGGGCCAACCCTTGGCACAATAGTGATTCATCCCTACATCAGGAAACATAAACAGGGATCCCAATAGTTAATTGTGCTTCCATCAAACTCATCCAAAATCAAGTTGCAACACAATAAGTAAAGCTGGTGGAAATAAAATCTGTGATCAAGGAGTATGTATTAAATGACTGCAGGACACTCTAGTAGGTTGTGCCTGATCATTAAGAGCCATATTATTCAGGGATTTAAGGTCACACCAATACATCAAATGATGTAAGCTAGATAATGTCCTCATCAGTAATATAGATTGCACAGGGTCAAAAAGATCATCAACCAATACATACAGATGCAGCAAAGCTCAAATCCACCATTTCCATTAATGAAATTCAAAATTCACAAACCAACACTTTCATGGAGAACATAGATTAAGTGAGTGTTTGCAAGCACTATAATGTGCTTAAAAGCACTTCTTTTTTAAATAGAATCACTTTTGAAGTGTTTGCAAACACAACTAAGTGATTAAATTAATTATTTAAAAGCACTTTTGGTGAAGCACACCTTCACATGCTTCTAATAGCTTCTAAGTGCTTCTCATCATTGCACTAACTAATTTTACAATTTTGTCCTCACAATTTAAATAATATTTTATATTTACCCATTATTTATTCAAATGTAATAAGGGTGTTTGTTGTAAAATTATAAAAAAGTGATTTATTTTGCATACACCACAACATATAACAAATTGATTAGAAGTGCTTAATTTTAAAACACTACCCACTTTTAATTTTACTATAAAAATCAATTTGAATCACTTTGAATCAATCACTATTGTTTGCAAACACACCCTAACTTTAACCAGAAGTGATTGTGGTTAGAAATCTGTTAGCTCGGAAAACTTGTGAATAAATAGATGAGTTGCAAATAAGTAGATCGGAAATAAGTAACATCCTAGACCAAGTACTAGCTCATTCCATCAATCAGATGTTCCTTTGAGGTTCATAGTATTTATATCAAGAAAATATTCTTATAGTAAACAAGGAAAGGTCAAACAAAAGGACAAGAGAAATCGGAGATAAACATAAGCAGATGATGAGTAGCAGAGAAAGTAAACAGTAACTCACGAAGTTGAGTTGACAAGGTGTACCACTCTTTGCTTGTATGTACGGCATTGTTCAACCAGATCAACAATGACCTCCTGCTTGAGACCCTGCAAGACAAAAGAAAATAAAAATCTCAAAATCTAATGCTATGAAAAGGGTGTTAAAAGTAACGGATAACATAATAACAATTGAGTAACTTGTGTTTCCACAAAGAACATGTAAGTCAATTTTGTAAAACAACATAATGAAATTCCACAAATAGTCATTATTCATATTCCATAATGTGTTACGTTGCTCAGAATTCTATTTGAGTAGCAATGGCTGACACGAAAAGCTTTTCTATTGTATAGTGTGATTGTACCTCTTGGTTCGAGGGATCTAAAGCACTCAACATTTCTGTTAGGACATCCATGATACCGCGTGCATTTTGAAGTTCTGTCAAGCTGATATAAGAACAGTGAGCAAATACAAACATCAAATAACTACAATTAAGAACATACAACCTCAGAATGAAGGCACAGCCACATTTTTTAGAGCAAGAGCACAACCAGTTTATATTTTCATATTTACCAACTGCAACTATGGAGACACACTAGGTTAACATAAAAGTGGGACTCTGTGTCTTCACAACTAAGGCTCATCAGTTATTTTACACAAGTAGCTTCAAAACATCAATGCTAAACCCAAGAAGCAACATAACAATAGAAAGGAAAAGAAATCAACAAATGCTTCACTATCCTCACACGTAATTTCTCCAAGTGAGAATTGTACCAGGTCTTCCATTAGATATAACATTATCATTGCATACAATAAACTGAAATCCCCATTCATCAAATCCATTCAAGCACCTTCGGCATACATCCAATTTACAGAATTTTATGTGTGATGTGAAGCTATGAATAGAAAGTCAAGGAGCAGGATTTCTGATGAACTAGAACTCTATTATCAATTTATCATTACATGACAGCATATATCATTAGATAAAAGAATGACTTTTCATAATTCCAATAAAGTTGCAATAACATGTGTCATTATTCTACGTAACAAAGTAATGTTTGAACGTGCCCAGAAAATTGCACCTCAATGATGGATATTCAGCTTCAGCAGAAGACTCAGCTCCATCAGCTCTAGGTTCTGGATTACGAACATTCGGAGGATATGATGTCAAAGGATGCGTTTGTGGTGGTGTAAAAACAGGAGCTGACCTCTCAGATCTCTGAGGGAAAACTGCCCCAATACGCTATAAGAAGGACACAAATTGATTATAAAGGAACAAGAAGCCATTGCATATGCATCAGAAATTGAAAATTAGAATATTAGAGAGAAGATACTGGCATGACATACCAATAAATCCTGGTATGCTACAAAGTACTGGGGGTATCTTGCCCTTGATCCTCCAAAAGCTTCTTGCCAAGTATCTATGAGAATCAATATCTTCTCTTTTACATGGAAGTCTGGCTGCAGTGACAAATTGTGTGTCACTTAAGATGGAGGCACAAAACTAAGACAACGAAAGATAGTGGCAACGATAGATGAATTAGATTACCTTTTTTTTCACTATTCTCACCATCTCATGAGGTAAGTCTTTCTCAGCAACATGCATATGGACAATATCTCCACAATTCTTCACAATGGTCTCCAATAGCTAGAAAATGCAATAGAAACATTTGCAATTGACTGAGCAATTTACAGTACTTCAATTATAAGGATATGTCACCTCTACAAGAAAGGGATAATAAGTGCATTTCAAGACAGATAGTTTACTCAGATACTTTCAGTCATTTAGAACCCTCAGAAATCGGGTCATCATTGCATTGGTTTACTCGAGGAGATTTATACAATCTTACTTTCCTTTCCGTTGCATGTCAAATACTACTCTAATACTTCCAGTCATTTAGAACCTCTTGAGCAATGGAAAATTTTGTGATCCTTTCCCACACACATTCATCTTAAAAAGTATGCACCCCATTTAACTGCTTAATATGCAAGGATAAACATTCACTTAATAGTAGGAAGTTGAAAGAGTACCAATCAGTAATTCTCCAGAAATCTAGCAAAAACTTAGAAGTCATGTGTTAGATGCACTATAAAGCATACTCGTTGTTCAGTTAATGGTTTATTAGCCTCAGTTCAGTTGCTTTTAATCCTCTTCAGCTATTTGAAAGCGTCAAACACTAAAAAATAGCACACACGCCAAAAGTGTCCATGAACATAGGGTGATTGACAACTTTAATGTCTTCTACAGTGCAGGTCAACTTTACTTGTTATCAGCCAAATAAATTATAGAGAAACTAGCATTTGTACTCCCTTTTACTTGCACTATTACTATCCATCATCCTGATTATAAAGCTAGAAGTAACAGTGTCTCAGCTTTCTAAATATTAAATAAATGTGATCAAACCCCAGTTCAGTTTCAACTTCTATTTCATGCTCTTCTTTATTCTTAGTCCTTTTATAGCAGCTTATGTAAACTATAAAAAATCAGCAGCAACCAACTGGTTTACAAACATTACACTCCTTCAGTTTTACAATTTTCAATTTTCTCTTTAATCCATGGAATGAATACATCTTATTCAGGCTCTATAGTCCCTCAGTAATCCTAAATTCAGCTTGAAGGGAATAGTTCCACCCAATTCTCAAGGTCCTCGTTTTACATAAACAAAGCAATTGACAAGATAACTGAACTTAATGCAACAATCTCTTCAAGTACACAAGGCAATAGCAAGCATGTGAAAAAACTCAATTCAATATTTTTTAACTTAAAAGTCGAAATATGAAAACTAGCTTACTGTTAAGGCAAGCAGCTGGACTTTTGGATTTCTGCTACCAAGTCGCTTTTTAATCCCCCTTACCACATCTTTTGCTTGTCTGGCACAAACAAAAAGTGAATTAACCTCAAAGAACACATTATTGCATTAGTTATCGTAATGAACTAATCAGAGTTTCTGACTAAAACAAGTACACAAATATCCCTAAACCTTCTCCTGAACAAAGTCCCCAACCCCCTTTTTCCCTCTAGTCCTCTAGAGGCTCTATGGTGCTGAAATGGTTTCTTCTTCCCTTAATTTTCATAGATATTATAATTGTCGGTTTAAATAAAATCTCAAGGCAATAGCTCAAGCAAAAATAAGCAATACAGTCCACATATCCCCCACCCAACCACCAACATGGAAAAAAAATGTCAATTAACAATCCTTGCAACTACAACTACGAAAAACACAATTAAGCCAAAGCTTACAGTAAACATGCACATCTTCATTCATTACAAAACAAACTAAAACCAAACCAAACGAAACGAAACGAAACAACTCACGTCTTTAAAAAGGGGAAAAAGAAAGCGAGAAAGAAAATTACGCAGGATCATGATTGCAAATATCACAGATCTCAATATTCATAGCCCAATCCGGCCCGATTAGCATATCGCTGGTCGCCCTTTCCACCATAACATTTACCATTTTTCCTCCTCCTCGATCCACAAACCCTGGATTAGACAAATTCCAGAAAGACCCCCCGAGAATCAAATTACTTGAAATACTAAATAATAACACACCAGAAACCAAAAAGATAAAAACAAAATTCTCTTCTCGGGGGATCCGATCGAGCAATTCTGTTAAGATTGCCACTAAATCGAGAAAGGCGAGAAAATCAAAAAATATTTTGGATATGAAGAATTGAATGAGGAAAAGCCAACAGCAGTAGGACGCGTGGATCTATCTTGTTTAATAGTTTGACGCCGCCGACTTTGAAGATCGGACGGTGGTGGTTGCGTTAAAAATACTATAGTGCTTTTTAGTGGGTCGGGTGGCCACGTCAGCTATATATATATATGGGAGGGGAGCTGCTTTCCAATAATTGATGCCCTCTCAATTAATATACCCATCATTTTTTTTCATGTTCTAGTAATATTTACTTTAAATTTTATAATTTGATGTTTAACAAATTTTAAAAAATATTGTTTATTTACTACTCCTACTAAAGTAGATAAAGTACATAATAAAATATACTCCGTATAAAGTAAAGAGAAGATAAAGTGTGTGGTGAGGTATATTTTGAAAAAACTTGGAACTATTACTAAGTGGATACATTTTTTTTTTTTAAGAAAATGTAATAATTAGTAGAATTTTGAAGGGATCACTTTTTAAGAAAGTGTAATAATGAGTTCTGAATGGTAATTTTGTAAATCTCTATCCATAAAATAAATAAATTAGTTAACTTGTGTGTTTGTGTGAGTTCAAAAGTAATTACTACATTTTATGTAAAATTGTGAAGTTTATAAATGGTTTTCATTTTAAGAATGTGAAATGTGTTGTGGAATATTACAAAAGAAAAGTATAAAAGATATTGTGGAACAGATAGAGTTCATTTTATGTGAACAACTAAAAAAACACTTTATACAAATAGAGGGAGTATAAGACAAAAACTTTATTCATAGTGCAATATCAATGCACCCCTAGTTAACCTTATTTGTCTACTTTAAAACATATTAATGTATACAAGTTAATTTGTGTTTGTGATTCAATGACTTTTTGGTTAATTTTTTAATGATTTTGAACATTGAACAGTTAGAAGAACAAGTCGTATATCAATTTTTCTCATCCCTTTCATTTTGGCATCCTATGTAGTGAATGTTGCATACTACAATTTCAATTTGACATCACATATTGCCAATTTTGTATACCGCATCTCCACGAACTTGCATGATTTGTAGTATGAGTTATCATTCCTTGTTCACGATTCAATGGTTTCTAGATTAATTTTTAAAGATTCGAGAGATTAATTTGTGTTCGTGGTTCAATGATCTTTCAGTCAATTTTTTACCGATTTTGAACAGTTAGAAGAACAAGTCGTATATCAATTTCTCTCAACCCTGCATTTGGCACCCTATGTAGTCAGTGTTGCATACTACAATTTCAATTTGACATAACATATTGCTAATTTTGTACACCACATCTTTACGAACTTGCATGTTTTGTAGTACGAGGTATCAATCCTTGTTCACGATTCAATGGCTTCCCGATTAATTTTCGAAGATTCGAGAGAGGAGCTATATATATCATTTTCTTTCTCTCTCCATGTTCATTAGTTTGACAATCCATATTGCCAATTTCACATACCATAGCTCCACAATTTTGTGTTTTTGCTCATTTTGGTTGTTCCAAATTATGCATATTCACATGGAGTGGTATAGTTTCTAGAATATTGCAAGTTGATATTTAAAAATGAATTAAGTCAGATGTAATGACTCGAGCAATTTTGGTGGATACATGTGTGGTGGCTATTGTTTGGCTATTATTCTTCGTTTACATCAAATGTAATATACATTAATATTTTTTAGATTCTTCTCGTTAAATTGTTATAAAAATGACGATGGCACGTTGATTTAAACTTATAATAAATTTCATGGTGTGTCGTATTTCGTGTTTGTTAATAAGTATAATGATATTTTATTAAAGCTGTTTTCACCGGCTGAGTGTACGGTTTTTTGGCATTGCAAGTTTGGTCGAATAAATGTGGTATATTAAAAGAAACAAGAAAAATTCAATAGACATAAGTTTACAGGTCGATTTATAGGTCGGAGTGCCAACAAAACTCTACCCAGAAAAACCATTCAAGCGGCAAAACTCGAGCTAAGAAAAAAGTTGCACCCCTGTAAACTCACCTACTAACCACAACGATAAAAGTCTGTAAAAGCTAACCAAAATCAAAATGATCGAAACAGAAAAAATGACATATGGGAGATAAAAAACATTGTTCCATCGTCCCGTATACTTGACTAACTAAGTCCATCTCATTGTGTTGCAAGTTTGGGTGTTGTGAATTGTGATTGTTGTCCTCTCCCCAACCTATTTTTTTTAATGTCTCGGTATTCGGTTCAAAATCGATTATTTCGAAAGATCAATCATCCAGTCTCGTCTCTTCTATTTAATCTTTACATAAAGAACTTATCACAATGCAATTTTTGCTTATGTTGTTATATAAGTATATCCATGGAATCTTATTCTATTCCCTCCCTTGTAAAAGCAGTGGCTATAAAATAGTTACAGGTATGATTCAATTCTCCAAATTTAGGTATTTAAGACATATTTTTGGCCTAAATAAAATGGCTCCATATAACATGCAGAAAGAAAGGCAAGATTCTTGATTAGTTTCAGGCAAGATATTTTTACTCATTTTCATCCATGAAGACTAGCCTGTCATTGAAGCTGTATCAAGCTATCAACATTATTATACATGCTACATCAGGTAGTAGAGGTAGACACAATCGACACGAACACAATAAAACGAGCAAATGAAAGGTCGATACTACACCAAATTTACATGACAAATCCTTTCCTCTTTGTCTGAAAAACACATGATAAAATCCACCACTTGAAATGCCATTTCAGAATCTAGTAACTAACTTACAGTCTCGTTTCATCGCAAACTTCAGCACCCGATCGGGTTAATAAGGAACAGGAACTCTAACTGTTGCTGGACCAGCTTTCATATCCTCCAAAATGAGACTTAGCAGAGACTTCGCCACTGGACCTTCATTGCCTGCAAAAACGAACCATTTCATTTCACCTACAATATAAGTATGACGAAAACTCAAGTGTATTTTTAAATGATTTTTTGTACTATTTCACTGAAAAATATTAGTTGTGTTAAAAGAAATTACGTACCATCACCAATCACTTGATCGTCCCATTGCACCACTGGACGAACGATAATTCCACTGCCAACGAGCATCATTTCATCGGCCTTTTTGCCTTCCTCCACAGTCACATCTCCAATTCTCACTCCACGAAGTTTTCCCTCACCCACCAAACTCTCCGCGAGCACTAACACCCTCTTCGCCGTACACCCAGAAAGAATTTTATCAAAACGAGGCATCAAAAGCTCCTTATCCCCCGTAACAAACGCCACATTCATATTCGGCCCTTCAGCTATATACCCATCCTCATCCACCCAAATTGCAACACTAGCATCCTTTTCTTCAGCCTCCATTTTCGACAGCACATTAGGTAGATAATTCACACTCTTTGTAACTGCAAATTCTGGAGCTTTCATTGGGACTGATGAGGTTATAACTTTTATGCCACTGCGATCGTAAGGCAACTTATCTTGGATCACAATGGCATAAAGAGACGATTGATAGCAACCAGACGAAGATAACTGGAAATCACCAGGTCCTGCTGACAGCCAATATCTTAGTGATCCTTGCCTACACTTGGAAGCACTCACTGTTTGAATCAATATTCTTCTAATGGTTTCTCCATCAAATGGAAGCTTTATCTTAGCCCTTGCTGCTGAGCCTAGGAAACGAGCAAGGTGTTGGTCCAACTCGTAGAGATGTCTGGAAATATAAAACGCGATTACTAAATACCAAACCAAGGCAATGCTATACAAATAGCTCGACGTACTGATACCATTCTAGTTAAACACGACTACTCTATATACGATTATACTTAAGCTAGGGTCGAAGAAGCAAATACAATTCAGAATACACATGACTTCAATATATCACTTTGTTTGCTGGCAAAATTAGGGGGTTGTATTGGTTGTGGATTCTGTAGAATTTTTTTGGACTTTCAAAGTTTGAGGGTATTCAATTCGGATTTTCAAAAGTCTTTAATAAAAATTCTGAGGTACTATTAATTTTAACAAGGGACTCTCTCAGAGAACTATAAAGACAAAAGATCAGAATGGCAATATTGACCCGACCCGCGAACTTTGGGTCAAATCGGATCCACCCCATATTGAGTATGGGTCGGGTCGGGGTCTTATGTCCGACCCGCCCCAAATTAATATATAAACTTTATATAATTCCACAATTCTGTCAAATTTATGAAAAGTCCAAAAAAAAATCAATAGAATCTCAATTGAATAGGCCTCCCTTAATCTTTGTAAACAGAAAAAGATTGATCACATTGAAAGAATCGGAGAATTTCGTATTAACAATGAGAAACAATGCAACAAACATGAGGTTATATATACTGACCCATCAAGAATGGCGGCAGTGTCGAAAACACCATGGCCTCTGTGCACCATGTGATCATCCATTGGGATCACCATTGCCGTTGGATCAATTGTTATTCCACCATAAATGCTGGAGTACATAGCCATATATTGCTGCTTGCTCTCAAAACTTGTTCGAAATGTTCTTAATCTTTCCATTGCCTTCAAATGAAAGAAAATGTACCTTCATTCATTAATCTCAGTTATATAAAAAAAAATAGATGAAATAAACAAACCTCTGAGCAAGAAAGAAGTGGGACATCGGAAAATTGCCTTGATTCAGTTTCTAAAACAGCAGAAAACAACATGGAAATTCAGAATCATAATCATTTATAAAAAAAAATCAGGGGAATTTCATTCTTGAAAAAATTGAGAACAAAGTGTTTGATAAAATTACCAAGAGAGGTTTGACTTGAATTTTTGACAGGACTTGATCGTGATCGGAGTGTCCGAAGGTGCCCATTTCTTGGAGATGGGAGATTTTTCGAATCAAACTTTGATTGGAGAAATGAGATGGGATTAATGAGAGATACTGCAGACGCCATTAGAACGATAAATTATTTGTTGGGTTTGGTAAATATTCCAAAGACAGAGCATGCTCTGCCGATGTTGTTTTGAGGTTTTTATGTATCCTGCTTGTTTGGAACCGTATGTAAGATAAAAGGAGAGGTATTTTATGTAATTTAATGATGTGTAAAGTGGATTTAATGATGTGTAAAGTGAAATGTATGGAAAAAATGAGTGGCAAATTATTATCAATATATATTTATCTAATTTTATTTTTATATGAAAATTAGTACTCCCTTCGTCTCACTATAAATTTTTGTATGTCTCATTATAAGTTTCTCATTCCATTTTTGACAAATTATTTTCTCTTTCAATCACATCACATATATTTTATCTATTATTTTATGGGGATTTCACATAAAAGGTCTTTCCACCTAGTGTTTTTTTAAATTCACATAAAAGGTTTTTCCACCTAGTTTTTTTTAAATAAAGACATGTTTTAAAATAGTTTCAAATTAAGGACAAAATGTAACATAAATGTACCATCATGCCCTTACTATCTAATTTCGTAATTAATATGGAGAAAGTCAATAAATGTTTGAAATTTAAAACAATGTCTATCAACTCCGTGAATTACGCTAATAAATTAACACCTTCCAAAATTAAAACCTCTCAACAGCTCCAATCAATCAATTAAATGATTTGCAGAATTTTGGGGAAGAAATTTTGTATGATTATTCTACATCACCAATTTTAGAACTTTCCCAAAGATATGGTATTCAATTCTTCCCTAAATCTCTAATATTCAAGTCTTTTACAAATATCACATTTTCCCAAAGCTCTGATATTCAATTTCATTGTCAGACTTGAAGATCTGCACAAAAATCGTCAAATCAAATTAGATATTTTCTCCAGAAAAATCTCTGACTTGATTATGCAGAAACATCTGCAGGAAAATCGTACAATGCAGAAAAAAAAACTAAAATTGCATTAGCATATAAATAATGCAGAATTAAAATTGTATCAACATATAAATAATGCAGAAGTGTGCAGTACATTACGTGCATATACAAATATCATTATGCAGAAAAATGAATTTAATGCAAATTAGATCTTTTCTTGAATCATCATCCGCTTCACCAAGGAAATCCCAAGCAAAATCCCGTGTGGTGAAGACATAGTTTTGAATAAGTCCATCTCTGAATTGCATTGAACAAATGATGAGTGTACGAGTAAAGAAGAGAAAAAGCACGAGCAAAAAAAATATTAAAGTTGCATAAGAATATTAATAATGCAGAAGTGTTCAGTAAATTATGTGCATATGCAAATATCATTATGCAGAAAACCCTATAATAATAACAAATATTGAACCAGTCACTTGCACCGTGTCTGTATTGTCACGTCGTCGCGAATGAGATTGGGTGGGGGTTCGATTGTGAACGACGCCGGCAAGGAAGATCTGCAATTGGAAACGACGATCTGATGAGGTGAAACCACCGCCACGACGGATTAGGGCAAAAACTCTTCGGATTAAGACGCCACGACGGATGAGGTGAGATTGGATTAGGGCAAAACTCTTCATCTCACCGGATTAAGACGCCTTTTCGGCAGAGAAGAGCGCGAGAACCTCCGCAATTGGAAACGACGATCTGATGATGTGAAACCACCGCCACGACGGCGGTGGATCCGACGAATTTGCACTCTGTAAAATTAGAAAAAGAAGGGTGAATCGCAATCTCGTCTTCCATATCTTTTCTTAGTCCGCAAACAGTCGTTATCCCGAACTTCGGGCCTTGCTGAGAAGTTTCCGGCGCCGTCGACGGCTTTGTTTCCGGCGATTTTTCAGAATTATGGAATTGATTGAATCTGAGAATAATTGTGATTGGTTTAATTGAAATGTGGTTGAATATATGGCGACAATTAAGGAAGATGACGATTTGTTATTTAATTAATAAATTAATTTTCATATTTAAATATAAGGGCATAATGGGTTATTAACATGCGTTTTTGTCCTTTTTTAAAAAGATTATATTAGTTGTCCTTTATTAAGAAGGTAGGTGTATAAATGGTATTTTTTATAAAAATTCTCTTATTTTATCATACTTCATCTCATACTAATCTATTATTTTCTCTCTCAGTATCACTACATCTATTATTTTATCATATTTTTTAATTAAAACAATAAAAAAAAGTGAAAAACTTACTCAGAGACGGAGGGAGTATATTTTTATTTTTGGAGCGTGAGTGAGTGGTAAGGATTGACGACTAGTCATAATTAATGTTGAATTAATTTTAAATAATAATATATTAAATATATGGTGAATATTTACTATATATTTTAAATGGTGAAAAAAATGGCTTACTTGAAGAATAATTTAATTATTAAATTATACTAATAAATTAATAAATATATTATTTAATTTATTGATTTTAAAAGATACTCCCTCCGTTCCAGGATTTTGTGCATGGTTTGACCGGCACGGAAATTAAGAAAATGGAATATAGTGATGTGTATGGTAGAATAAAAGAGGGGTATTATTGGTAATTCATTGACTAAAGTGGATGGAGATTTGACTAAAGTTATAAATTGAGTTAAGTTGTGGGCCCAAGTAAAATAAAGGAGGGGTAATATTTGTAAAAATTATACTCTCTCCGTCCCGGAATTACTTGCATAGTTTGACTGACACGTTGTTTAAGAAAATAAGATTTAGTGGTTGAATATGTAAGATAAATGAGGGGTATTTTAGGTAATTTGATGATGTGTAAAGTGGATTTGATGATGTGTAAAGTGGAATGTATGAAAAAAAGAAGTGACAATTTTGAAAATAAAATGATGTTGTGAGGTTAGTAATTTTAAGGTGGTGCTAAACATACAGAATCTGTATATACAGATAGGGGTATTTTCGTCAATTTTTTGTTTAAGTTGTGCTAGAATGACTAATATACCCTTAATTCAAATATATTGCTTATATATTACTCCCTCCGTTTTTTATTAAGTGTCACTTTGACTTTTTAATTAATTTTAAAATAAGTGTCATTCTAGAGTTTTTTCTTTAATTTTGACTATTTTACCCTTATTCATTTATCATAAATATTTTTCATAATTAAATTCCACAAAAATTGTTTATACCAAAAATAATTTGATTTATTAATACTAGCTACATTCTTGACCACATTCTTTATCAAACAAAATTTCTATATTAAAATTAGTATAATTAATGAAGGGTAATATAGACCATGATTTATAATCTTAATTTGTTGAAAAAAGCTAAAACGACACTTATTAAAAAGTGGAGGGAGTATTTTTTAATAAAATATTAAAGTCTACCCTCTTTTCTCTCTCTTCTTATTTCTTCAAGGTAAGTAATAATTACACTAATACAACTTTCAATATGTGTATTTAATTAAAAAAATTCTTCCCTTTATTACCATCTCATCCCAAAACTCTCTTCTTCGTCTCTTTCTTCTTTTTTTCCTCTATCCGAACTTCATCTTCTACATTGCAAAAAAAAAAAAAAAAAAAATCATCTTTCTATCTGAATGTTTAACACAACACATAGACAACCATAAAAAGCACAATGACTGTAATTTTCTTGACTATTAGAAAGCACAGCCATTAAAAAAAATATTATAATCGTATAAAATTTTATATTTGAATATTATTAAGATTAAATTATCATATACTCCATTTTATTACATAATTTATTTAATATAATAAATATTATTAAAAAAATTGAATCTTTATTAAGATAAGATTAAATTTATTTTAGTAGAATTTTATTGGAGTAATTTTAGGAAATTCATAAACAATTGGAGTAATTTTAGGAAATTCAAATTATCTAATTTATTTAAGATAATAAATATTATTAAAAAAATTGATTTTTAAGTCGAATTTGTTGAAGTAATTTTAAAAAATTCATAAACAAGTAATTTTAGGAAATTCAAACTATCTAATTTATTTAAGGTAATAAATATTATTAAAAAAATTAATATTTTTTTCAGCAAATTGAACATACACTATTCTTGAAAAACAAAATTTATTTTCTTTAATAAGACAATTAAGGAAATTATGTTATATTAACATTTAAAATGTAATGATTGCATTCTAAATTATATATACATTTAAAAAATATATATATGTCAATATATATATAAAATTATGGGGTGTTACAGTTTAGAGTTCGACTACTCGATTCTCACCTTTCAGAGTTTAGGGTTTAGGGTTCGATTACTCGTTTTAATGTGTTGATCACATTTAAATTCAATAGTGTACACTTATGAATCATTAATTTAATTTCCAATGTGTTGATCACATTTAAATTAAAATAGTGTACACTTAAGGTTCGACTATTCGATTATCACCGTTCAGGGTTTAGGGTTCGATTACTCGTTTCAATGTGTTGATCACATTCAAATTCAATTAGTGCACTTATGATTCATTAATTTAATCTTTAATGTGTTGATCACATTTAAATTCAGTAGTGTACACTTAAGGTTCGACTATTCGATTCTCACCGTTCAGTGTTTAGGGTTCGATTACTTGTTTCAATGTGTTGATCACATTTAAATTTAAGGTGTGTACACTTATGATTCATTAATTTAATTTCCAATGTGTTGATCACATTTAAATTAAGTAGTGTACACTTAAGGTTCGACTATTCCTCACCGTTCAGGGTTTAGGGTTCAGAGTTTAGGGTTTAGGGTTCGATTACTCGTTTCAATGTGTAGATCACATTTAAATTCAAATATTGTACACTTATGATTCATTAATTTAATTTTCAATGTGTTGACCACATTTAAATTAAATAGTGTGCACTTAAGGTTCGACTACTTGATTCTCACCATCCAGGGTTCAGAGTTTAGGGCTTAGGGTTCGATTACTCGTTTCAATGTGTTGATCACATTCAAATTCAAATAGTGTACACTTATGATTTATTAATTTAATTTCTAATGTGTTGATCACATTTAAATTCAATAATGTACACTTAAGATTCGACTACTCGATTCTCACCGTTCAGGGTTTAAGGTTATGATTACTCATTTCAATGTGTTGAATTATTAGTGTTCGAAATTAAATTAACTACTCTACAATTATCACCTTAAGTTACGAAAATTGAATTATTAGTGTTAAAATAAAACATTTAACACTCAGGGATTAAAAAATTCATAATTTTACACTAAGGTTTTAAAATGAAATATTTTACAATAAGAGATTTAAAAAATCATAATTTTACACCAATATTGTTAAAATGAAATATTACACGTAGAGATTAAAAAAATCATTTTACACCAAGGTTGTAAAAATGAAATATTTTACATTTGGAGATTAAAAAATTCATAATTTTACACCAAGGCTGTTAAAATGAAATATTTTACACTTAGAGATTAAAAAAATTATAATTTTACACCAAGGTTGTTAAAATGAAATATTGTACACTTAGAGATTAAAAAAATTATAATTTTACACCAAAGTTGTTAAAATGAAATATTGTACACTTAGAGATTAAAAAATCATAATTTTACACTAAGATTGTTAAAATGAAATATTTGTTAGATTAAAGTTTACTAGTATTGTACCCGTGCGATGCACGGTTATATATTTGTCAATAACCAATTAATTATTATTATACATTAATTTTTGTAAAGTATCTTCAAAATATCCCTTTTATGAGTATAGTGAAAAATGTTTAGATTTGTTGTGAATTACTTTTATCCATTGAACCATATAAAGATCATATTGTTTTGAATTTGACATTATAGTGTACCTACAGTCTGTTATAAAAATAAATAAATAAACTTTAATATTCATATTTATGGACGGGCTTAGGATTCCTCTTGTTTTGTATTTTTGTTGTGTCCATTTCTGGGTATTCCTAATACCCTTTTAATAATATTTTTGTCGTTTTCAAAAAAAACTATGTTCTCATATTGAAATTTTTATCTAATATAATTTCAATAATCATTTTACACATAATTATATGTTGTCCAAATAAAACTAACACTTACTTCCTTCATTTTAAGTTAGATTGTGCATTTACAATTTACACGTAGTGTTGTTTATTATTATTAAAAGAATAAAATAGAGGGTATGAAAGTCTTTTGGGTAATAAAGTAAATAATAAAATATTGTGAGTAATAAAGTAAAGTGATAAAGTAATGACTATCCTATTTTTTTTAGATGTTTGAAGAGTGTGATTTAAATTGAAAAATATTTTATTGCCAAATAAAAAATGTACTCCATAAACAGCAAGACTATCCTGTCCAATCCCCCTATATACTAATAGAGAGTTCTTATTGCTTATGTGTCGATTTTTCATGAGTTTGGATGATGTGTCGATTAATAGAGAAGTTATAATTATGTAAATGATTAGGTGTCAAATATATAAAGAGTTTAGTGTATTAATAATAATGACATGTCATGAATATTAATACCATCAATTCCTAATCAATATATATAGTAGTGTATATATTATTACTAAAAATATAATTATAATACATTTTTCATTTAATTATAACAATAAAAAATGTGTTAGAATTCCAACTATTTAGTTTTTCAAATGTGTTTAAATAATTTATAAGTTTACATATTTGAAAAGTGAAGCTTTAATATATATTATAAAATTTTAGAAATATATTTATTTATATTATTATTATTTTATATGATGAAAATTTTAATTTATACAGATGTAAAATATTATGTTGTAAAATAATTTTTATGAGTTGTCTGGTAACACGCGGGATGTCATCTAGTAAGATATAGAGTAGATTGCAATACATTTATAATTATTTTATACATAGTAAAATTAAAGCACTATTGAAATTATTTATTATAAATCTAAATCATACTACCAAGTATTAGTATTACTAAATATATAGGATATATCTCACAATATTTATAATATTTTAAACAACAATACTCATTTTTTTAAATTTTCGCTTCACTAAATCGCAATTTATTTTTATAAATATTTTCAATACAAAATTCGAATATCATTGGTAATGTCTTTCAAATACCATGAGAGGTATGCATTACATATTTACATCTAAGCAATAATACCAAAATGATGATACAATTTTATTTTTTTACAGTGATAATCCAAATTATCCAACTTTATGTTTCCACAATACACACCTAAAATACAAATAAAAATAATTAGAACATTAATAATGCAAATAAAAATAATTAGAACATTAATAATGCAAATAAAATTACTAACATTAATTAATGGTGCTGGCCTGTTAGATTATCCATCCATCACTGCTTATTTTTATTCCCTAACATTGCTGTAATGTTAAGTCTTTCACTCTTACCAAGTGATAAAAAAAAATTAATACAAACATATAACCACAATACCCCTATCCTAAGTATATTGTAACAGTTTAGGCGGCTCAGTTCACCTCCATCTACTCAATTTTAATTCAAATTGCCCGAAAACATGAATAGTCCCCCAACAATCATCTCGTTTTAAACCGAATTCTCCTAGAAATTCCAAAAGCATGTTTTATCTGCAAAACCAATAAATTCCATATTACAAATCCACAGAACACATCAATTTAATATATGAAAATCTAGGCAAAACAATATTAAAATATGTTAAGCAGACTGTGTTGTGTATATATATTAGCGGGAAATTGTGATATTTCAGCGTGATCATAACAGTAAGTAAACTAAATGGACCAAAGAAGTTGCTCACAAAAGGGAAAGTAAGTCCTAATAAATTGTTTAAAATTTTCTAAGTGACAACCAAAAAATTAAAGATCCAGAGAGCAGAGAAGAAAAGATTCAATTCATGCAGAAGTTTGTTACACGTACATCGATTAATATATATTTCTCTTCGGTTGCTTAGCAATCAAGGTCTTTTTACCTGCAAAGAATCCAAAGCAACCACAAGATTGAATTGTAAACCGTACAAAAATTGTGGAGACTCTGAAACTAACACTGAGATCATGGTTGGGAACCAAAATCTCGAAGGTTAGGGAAAGCTCCATTACAGGTTGGCTAAGAGAAATGACTTCTAGAACTCTACTTCTTTGTTTTCTTTTTCCTATTGGGTTCTGCTGTGGTATACCCAACTTTGCCTTTTAACTCTGTACTCCTCTTGATTGATAAAAAAAAAAAAGCAACCACAAGATTAATCTGAAAAACAAAGACTCCACAACTAATCACCATCAGATTCTGAATCAGGAATCAATCCAAAACATTTATTGACTTCAAGGAAAGCTCTAACAATAAATATGTAAAAGATTTAAAATTTAAGTATATATAAAAGGCAAGAGATAAACCGAACAAAGGAAAGCTCTATATTCGAAGATGTGATCACAGTTTCAACAACTTCTATTAATTATTCTACATTTAATGAACTCAACAAAGACTATTAAATTATATCACAAAAAATATAAACAAAGTTAAAGAATAGTGATTATCTAGAAAGTAACGATGTTATCATAATAAAAGAAAACACATAGTATATCGTCCCGACGTCCTCTAATCAAGTTCGTTCGGAGTGGTTGTGTCTTGCGTAAAAATCATTCAATTTTAGCAAAAGGATTAAGTAAATGCGCACCTGATTCAACGTTGCAGTACTTATTATTTGAAGGAGACACATTGACATAGAATGCGAAACTCCATAATCCCTCACCTCGATCGATTATAATATTGAAGATGAGACTAAACCCACACCTGAATTTGGAGCCAAAAGTTTGTGAATAACTCAGACACATAAGATGCGGTCTATTCCGGCAATGAAGGGAGAAACCAGCGGTCACCGGAATAAGAACCTTTTCAAACTTAATGTTGACGTTTTGAAATAGAGCACTGAGCGGATCTGAAGAAATCCAATCAATAATTTGTAAGACACTCCATTGATTTTTATTTTAGATCCTCAATCTTACAATCAATAAACCCAGAAACAAAATTTACCTTGAAAATCTCTGTTTTTATTAGAAATAGCTTGAAACTTGCAGAATTTAAGGTTTTTTGATAAATTTACCTTGATTCTATAGAGTTTTCGTGATCTCTTTTCTATAGAATATACGGAGTGCAATAGAAGCAACATTTGGGGGTCCATTCCAGCGATAGAGGAGAAGCAGATGATCGATATATTATGCACCCAAATCATTTCAGTAAAAAATAACTCTAACAACATATTTTTTTTTCTCTATTTATAAACAGGGAGAGTGGGGAAGGACAACATTTACGGGTAGGGATGCGAAGGTTTGTGAAGGGGGAAGGAGCTACTCCAGCAGGATCGATCTCCCGTAGAAATTCAAGGGAGATGAAAATGGTGTTTTCAAAGTATTTGTGAGCAAGATTAGAAATGAAGAAGACCACTACTCTTCTCTTCTTTGGTTAAAATTAAAAAAAAAAATGGAATTTGAAGAGTTGGCTTACTCAGTAAGCTAAATGTCTTCTTGAAAAGCGGACAGAATAAGAGTTTAAAAAATTGTTTTTTAGAAATAGGAGGAAAGCAAACTATCTTATTATTATATGCTTATATAATATATATAGATATATAGATGTGTAGGCAATCATGTTAGGCTAGACTTTGAGCTGTGCGTCTGTGCTTTAATAAAAAAGTGAATTTCCAAATACTGTAAAAAAAAATGGGCGGGAAAATAGAAGTGGCGGCTATTGCGTTTTTATATATATATAGATTAAAATTAAATTAGCATTTGTTAGATTATGGTCTATTAAAATTAAATTAATGTTTGTTAGATTAAAATTAAAATTCAACCATCTCTATCAAATCTATTTCAATCAACTTAAATTAAAAATGTGAAGTTTTTTTTTTTTTTTTGAACGGTAGTAATGTTGAAGATTTGGTTATTAATGGAGAAGAAAAAAACTTAAAGCAAATCAATGATGTTAATGATTGCAGCACGTATTACATTTCAAATTAGAGGTGCATTGAGAATTAATTAATTGACCTTTGCGTGTATTGATTAGGTAGGGAAAAAGTAGAAGAGATAAAGATGCGTGAGTTAATTAATTAATATTTAATTATTATTACTAATTAAGGGTATAATAGTCATTAAGTAATTAATAAAACATTAATTAAATAAAAAAAAGAATTTGTATGTACAAATTCTGTATACAGATTATCGGTAATTTTATAGGGTATTTCCATATTAAGAGTGTGCAAGTAATTTTGGGATGTTTAAGGAAAGTGTGCAAGTAATCACGGGACGGAGGGAGTATGAGTTATTTCCTTTTTTAGAGTAATTTTATGGGGTATTTCCATATTAAGAGTGTGCAAGTAATTTTGGGACGTCCCAATAAGGAAAGTGCGAAGTAATCACAAGAGGAGTATGAGTTATTTCTTTTTTTAGAGTAATTTTATGGGGTATTTCCATATTTAGGGTGTGCAAGTAATTTTGGGACGTCCCAATAAGGAAAGTGTGAAGTAATCACAGGACGGAGGGAGTATCAGTTATTTCCTTTTTTAGAGTATGCAAATAATGTTGGGACGGCCCGTTAAGGAAAGTGTGCACACATTCTGTACACAGATCATTACGGGTAATTTTATGGGGTATTTCCATATTAAGAGTGTCCAAGTAATTTTGGGACGTTTAAATAAGGAAAGTGTGTAAGTAATCACGGGACGTAGGGAGTATGGGTTATTTCCTTTTTTAGAGTAATTTTATGGGGTATTTCCATATTAAGAGTGTGCAAGTAATTTTGGGACGTCCCAATAAGATAAGAAAAGTGTGCAAGTAATCACAGGACGGAGGGAGTATGAGTTATTTCCTTTTTTTTTAGAGTAATGTTGGGACGCTCCGTTAAGGAAAGTGTGCAAATAATTGTGAGATCAAGGGAGTATTATCTGTTTTATTCGATTCTATTCTCCGCATAATACGCTGATGTTGAGTATATATAGATTCATGGGTTTTAGAAGGAAACTGTAAACCCTTCTCTGTTTAAATACACAACCTTTCCCGCGGTTTGAAGTTTAAAGGTGAATTCACTGTACGCGAATAGCTCTCACGAATCCGCCATGGCCGACGTGATGTCAATGGTTGAAATCCGCGCCACTGCCGCCCACCTAAACATTGATTTAGACTCCCTTGATCTTGATGCGATTCGTCTACCCCCAGGCGATGATTTTGGCGTCCTCAGGTACTGAATCCCGAAACATACTTCATTAATTGTTTCTGCACTTATTGTCAATTGATTTTTGTAATTTTTTTCGTAGTGATGATGAGGATTTAAAGGAGGTGGAGCCTTTGGAGTTTGAGGAGGGCTTTGGCAACATAATTGTGGTCGATAATTTGCCAATCGTCCCCCCTGAAAAAGTCGAGAAACTGGTAGGTGTAATTAGGAAAATCTTCGGTCAAATTGGGACGATAAAAGAGGATGGATTCTATATGCCTGAGGATCCCGAAACCAGGAAAATCCTAGGATTCTGCTTCATTGAGTATAACACTCCCCAGGTAACATTTGAAATTGTTTTGTTTTTTTGTCTGTTGATTGTTGCTTGTACTTATTTGTGGATTGCTTGTGATTTAATTGAAAATTTATAACTACTGGAATTATTTTTTTTGGGTTGTGGACTGTGGTCATATGTGTTCTTACAGTCTTCACTGCTTCTTCTAAAAAAGGTCTTACTATTGACACTATCAAGGTTATGTAACAATGTAGTGACATAGTTGGACAAAATTAACTCAATCATGGGGGATAATTAATAGAACGTGTTGAACGAGGAAATATAGATGCTAATGTTTAGTTACTCGACATGACATCATTCAAGAAATTGGTATTGTAGTTGCATAACTTGCATTCATCTCTGTTCATGAAATTAACAATTCATACAATCATACTCCATTCAAGAGACTCGTCATGTTCATGCAGATGCTAATCTTATACTGTATTTCCTTATAACTATTCAAGAGAAACTAAACACTTTTGTTTGTCTGGTAGGAAGCTGAATTAGCTAAAGAGAAAACACATGGCTACAAGTTGGATAGATCCCACATATTTGCTGTGAATATGTTGGACGATATCGAAAAATTCATTAAGGTTCCGGAAGAGTGGGCTCCTCCTGAAACCAGGCCGTATATTCCAGGGGTCAGTACCTATCTCTAACAAACCCAAAATCAAAATGAAAGAAAGACTGGATGAACTATTTTCCAATTTATAGACTTCCTCATTTCATTTCATTTCATTTCATACTACCAATTTTTGTAGGAGAATCTGCAAAAATGGCTTACTGATGAAAAAGGCAGAGATCAATTTGTGATTCGGGCTGGATCAGACACTGAGGTTTTATGGAATGATGCTCGACAATCAAAAGCTGAGCCTGTTTACAGAAAATCAGTAAGTTTATTTTTAACTCTTTCATTGTTCATATACTGCCATAATGTGTTCATTAAATAGGAACTGATGATTTCATGACCATATGAATATTGTTTATGATGTTGGTTTTAGTTACTTACAATAATTATGATGTCGTGTTGGTACAGTATTGGACAGAAAGTTTTGTGCAGTGGTCACCATTGGGGACTTACTTGGCCACAGTACACAGGCAGGGTGCTCTAGTGTGGGGTGGTGCAAGCACTTTTAATCGCCTGATGCGATGTGCTCATCCCCAGGTATTTTTCTATAGCCATTGTTCCATCACACTTAATTATTGATTTTGTAGTTTTTTAGCTTAAATGGTGGGTTTACAGGTGAAACTTATAGACTTTTCTCCTTGTGAAAGATTTTTGGTGACTTACAGCAGCCATGAGCCCAGCAATCCCCGTGATACTCATGTAAAAGTTTCTCTTGTTATTTTCTTTAATAATTGTTCTTAATATTAATTTTTTTGAGAAAATTATTCTTAAGTAAATAAATTTTCAGAGGGTTTTGATAAACATCTTTGATGTGAGGACTGGCAAAGTTATGAGAGATTTCAAAGGTAGTGCTGATGAATTTGCTGTTGGCGGAACAGGAGGTGTTAGTGGTGTGTCTTGGCCTGTTTTCAGGTACTTGATATTCATATAGGTGTACCTGTTCCTATCACTTTCCTGGTTTCTTGAAATATAATCACTTGCACATTCTATTTCAAGTTGGGTGGTACTGTCTAATTTGTCAGAACTGTTATATTCTCAGGTGGGGTGGTGGGAAAGAAGACAAGTACTTTGCCAGAATAGGGAAAAATGTTGTTTCTGTTTATGAAACTGAAACCTTCACTCTTATTGACAAGAAATCTATTAAGGTTGAAAACGTAGTTGACTTTAGCTGGTCACCAACTGACCCCATTCTTGCACTTTTTGTTCCTGAGCTGGGTGGAGGAAATCAACCTGCCAGGGTGAGCTTCACTATCTAATTTTTAAATTCTCTTTTCCGCACCTGCTGTTATATCTTGTTTTTTCTTATTTCATGTTTTATTTTAATCTCAGGTGAGTCTCGTGCAAATCCCAAGTAAAGAAGAGTTAAGACAGAAGAACCTCTTTAGTGTCAGTGATTGTAAAATGTATTGGCAAAGTAATGGGGATTATCTTGCTGTTAAAGTGGACCGGTATACTAAAACCAAGAAGAGCACATATACTGGCTTCGAACTTTTCAGGATCAAAGAACGTGATATACCTATCGAGGTTCTGGAGCTTGAAAACAAGAATGATAAGATTATTGCATTTGCTTGGGAGCCAAAAGGCCACAGGTTTGCAGTGATTCACGGTGATAACCCAAGGCCAGATGTGAGTTTCTACACAATGTGCAGTGGTACTCACGCTGGTCGGGTTACAAAGCTTGCTACTATTAAGGGCAAGCAGGCAAATGCTCTTTTTTGGTCACCAGCTGGCCGCTTTATCATACTTGCTGGGTTAAAGAATTTCAATGGGCAGTTGGAGTTCTACAACGTTGATGAGCTTGAGACCATGGCAACACACGAGCATTTTATGGCAACTGATGTTGAATGGGATCCCACCGGAAGGTAATGACATATCCAATATGGAGGAAATTAACCTCTTCACTTATTTGCACTTGGTTTCTGGATTGAAAAGCTATTATTCAACTTATCTCATTTTTTTGCCTTTATTTAGGTATGTTGTTACGGCCGTTACTTCTGTTCATGAGATGGAGAATGGCTTCCAGGTGTGGTCCTTCAGCGGCAAACAGCTGTACAAGATCCTCAAGGACCACTTCTTTCAAGTAAGTTGTTTGAAGTTTTAATAATCTTATTTGCAATCACTCTTCTGTATCTCTTGCTGTCAAATGTTTCTGTTTGGCATACATATTGATTGGTGTTAACTGCAGTTCTCGTGGCGCCCAAGGCCCCCATCTTTCTTAAGTGCTGAGAAGGAAGAAGAAATTGCAACGAACTTGAAAAAATATAGCAAAAAGTATGAAGTTGAGGACCAAGATGTTTCTATGTTGCTCAGTGAGCAAGATCGTGAAAAGAGGAAGGCGTTGAAGGAAGAATGGGAAAGGTGGGTGAGTGAATGGAAGAAAATGCACGAAGAAGATAAGCTGGAGAGGCAGAACCTACGTGATGGGGAAGCCAGTGACGAAGAACAAGAATATGAAGCTAAGGAGGTCGAGATTGAGCAGATGTTGGATGTTTCTCAAGAAGTTATCTCTTTTGATTGATCTCCTCCAAGTGAGAGCCTTTTGCTGTTAATATTACTGATGTTCATTTTGCAAGCAGCTATTATGATTTGAATTTTGTAGTATCTTCTAATTTAATGTTTTGCCTTGCCTATAATAATAAAGGCTTGTTTCTTTACACTAGTCGAAAATTGACAGCTTGTTTAATGGTAGTATCATTCTAATGTATTTCAGAAAATGCAGTATTGCATAAATTTATTTTAAATTAAATTATAAACATTTGTTTTAATGATGAGCATACTATATCTTAAAAGTCAATATACAAATTAAAAGTAATTTATTATCTATGTTATATGTAAATTGAGTTTGTAATTTAAAGAGTTGAAAAATAATTTTAAAATTCTAATTTTTTTTAATGAACTCACACATTCACTCTCTCAATCTAAAATAGAATTATTTATTTTTTTGACAATAAAATAGAATTATTTATAAAATTACAAGTTTCTGTAAATGTTGTACTTGAACATGATCTTTCATTAGAATCGAGACAGCTAAAAATTTAAATTTTTGGAAGGGATTATATTTTTTTTAGTCCATTAAGTTACCACGATTTTGAATTTAGTCCATCAGATTACCACTTTTTGAATTTAGTCCATTAAGTTTCAATTTATTTTGATTTTGGTCCAGTTACCTGTTATAACAGGTTTAACAGGTCATTTTTTAAAACACACCCCATAAAATGTTATACACACCACACTAAATGTTATACACACCACACTAAAATTTAAAAATAATTTTTTATTACTTCGAAGTTTTTTATAAAAGTTAGAACATAAATAAAACATTAATAAAGTAATGAAGTTTTAAATTTATTTTATTTTATTTTCTTTTTAAATATTTCTTTTATATTATATGAACCTAATAACACCCCATAAATATTATATACACTCCAAATGTTAAAACACAAAAATTTAAAAATCAAATATAGTTAAATAAAATCATAAACATATTTAATAAATTGTCAAAAATAATTTAAATAAAAAAGTAAGAATTTAAATTAACATGAAGAATATAAATAAAACCTATAAAAAATACCCAAATCTTCAAAATTTTAATAAAGATAAAAAATTAATTAATTTAATTAGTTTTAAAATTTTACTTGATTTTTTAATACTTTTAATTTTTTTTATTAAATTTAATAATTTTTTCAAGTTGTTTTTTAAAATTTATTTATAATCTTCAAAAATAGTAAAAAATTAACTAAATCTTCAAAATTAATAAATTTTTTAGCTTTTTTTAATTTTTGAAGATTTTGGTTATTTTTTATAGGTTTTATTTAGATTTTTTATATTAATTTGAATTTTTACTTTTTTTAATTTAATTATTTTTAGCAATTTATTAAATAGAAAAGAATAGGATGTGTATTGTAACAAAAAAAATAGGAAATATTTAAAAATAATTTAATTATTACTATAAAAAATTTAAAAAAAAGAAGTAAGAATTCAAATTAATATAAAAAATCTAAATAAAACCTATAAAAATCACCAAAATCTTCAAAAATTAAACAAAGATAAAAAAAAATTAATTAATTAAATTAATTTTGAAGATTTAGTTAATTTTTTTACTATTTTTGAATATTTTTAATAAATTTAAAAAAATCAACTTGAAAAAATTATTAAATTAAATAAAAAAAATCTTTAAAAGTATTAAAAAATCAACTAAAATTTTCAAACTAATTAAATTAATTAAGTTTTTAGCTGTATTAATTTTTTTAAGATTTTATGTATTTTTTATAGGTTTTATTTATATTTTTCATATTAATTTGAATTCTTACTTTTTTTTAATTAAATTATTTTTAACAATTTATTAAATATATTTATGATTTTATTTAACTATAATTGTTTTTTGAATTTTTGTGTTTAACATTTGGAGTGTATACAGGGGTGGTCTGCTATGCACTCGAGTGCATGTTATGCACCCTAGTCCATGTTGCACTTTTCAGTTTTACTGACTTACACTTTTTGGTAAATGGTGTTGCACTTTTCAATTATTAAACTGTATAATAATATTTTTAGTAATAATTAAAAAGTGCAACACCATTTATCAAAAAGTGTAAGTCAGTAAAATTGAAAAGTGCAACATGGACTAGGGTGCATAACATGCACTCGAGTGCATACTAGACTTTACCGTGTATATAATATTTATGGGGGTTATTAGGTTCATATAATATAAAAGAAATATTTAAAAGGAAAATAAAATAAATTTAAAACTCCATTACTTTATTAATGTTTTATTTGCGTTCTAACTTTTATAAAAAAAAAAGTCAAAAATAAGGCTAAATAAAATTTAAAAATAGTAAAAAATTCAACTAAATCTTCAAAATTAATAACATTAATTAATTTTTTTTAGCTTTGTTTAATTTTTGAAGATTTAGGCGATTTTTTATAGTTTTATTTATATTTTTCAAATTAATTTGAATTCTTATTTTTTTAATTTAATTATTTTTTGCAATTTATTAAATAGGAAATAATTAGGGTGTGTATAGTAATAAAAAAATGATTTTTAAATTTTAGTGTGGTGTGTTTAATATTTGGGGTGTGTATAACATTTTATGGGGTGTATTTTAAAAAATGACCTGTTAAACCTGCTATAACAGGTAACTGGACCAAAATCAAAATAAATCGAAACTTAGTGGACTAAATTCAAAAAGTGGTAATCTGATGGACTAAATTCAAAATTGTGGTAACTTAATGGACTAAAAAAAATATAATCCCTTTTTGAAAACTTTGCGGATTCATGCAGACCGTTAATTTCTTTAAATTTATTGTTTTCAGTTAATTTTATTCAATTTAGGTGTTTTCAAAATCACATTTTATTTAAAAGTTGTAAGAGGAGTGTTTCTAGAAGCAATTCATAGAGTTTGTAAATAACACCTCAGTGTTACATGTCTTAGCTACTCAACTATACAATAGTTTCATGGAGGTGTCCGACATGCGGAGACTGCAATTTGGGGCGTGACTGGGTTTAGAAACGCAGGAAATATGTGAAATTTCATAACAAAAAGAAATATTAATTGAATAGAATGCATATATATATACAGAGGGAATTGAATAGCTGTTTACAAGAAGAAGTTGCAACTGCTAAAATAGAAATTGCAATTAACAAAGATACTAGTAACAAAATGCTCTTTGACTATATTCTTCACAAAAGGTTCCACTAAATCAGGGAGAGGATCGAAAAAAATTTAAGATTTGACGTCGAATTAGACTCTGATTACGATATTGAGATGATGAGAGTAGTTAACTAAACACAAGCTATACAAGAAAACGGTTAACATATTCTCTTTCTTCAAATACACACTTTCCCGCGGTTTACAGTCTAAAGCAGATTTGAATTTCAATGGACGCGAATAGCTCTCAGGAATCCGCAATAGCGGACGAGATGTCAATGGATGAAATTCGCGCCACTGCCGATCGCCTAAACATAGATTTAGACTCCCTTGATCTTGACGCGATTAATTTACCCCCAGGCGAAGATTTTGGCGTCTTCAGGTACTGAATCCCGAAACATACTTCATTAATTGTTTCTGCACTTATAATTGGTTTTTGTAATTTTTTACGCGGGAAAAAATGTAGTGATGATGAGGATCTAAAGGAGGGGGAGCCTTTGGAGCTTGAGGAGGGCTTTGGCAACATAATCGTGGTCGATAATTTGCCAATCGTTCTCCCAGACAAAGTCGAAAAATTAGTACGCGTAATTAGGAAAATCTACGGTCGATTTGGGACGATAAATGAGGATGGATTGTATATGCCTGAGGATCCCGAGACCTGGAAAACCCTAGGATACTGCTTCATTGAGTACAACACTCCTCAGGTAACTTTTAAAATTGTTCTGTTTTTTTGTCTGTTGATTGTTTCTTGTACTTATTTGTGGATTGCTTGTGAGTTGATTGAAATTTTATAACTACTGGAATTTTTTTGGTTGGTGTTCTTACGGTCTTCACTGGATCTTCTAAAAAAGGTCTTGCTATTGACACTATCAAGGTTGTGTAACAATGTAGTGACATTTCTTTCTTGCAATGTGGATATGAGAGTGTCATAGTTGGACAAAATTAACTGAATCATGGGGGATAATGTTTAGTTACTCGACATGACATCATTCAAGAAATTGGTATTTTAGTTGCATTCATCTCTGTTCATGAAATTGACAATTCATACTCCATTCAAGAGACTCGTCATGTTCGTGCAGATGCTAATCTTATAACTATTCAAGAGAAACTAAACACTTTTGTTTGCCTTGTAGGAAGCTGAATTAGCTAAAGAGAAAACACATGGCTACAAGTTGGATAGATCCCACATACTTGCTGTGAATATGTTGGACGATATCGAAAAATCCATTAAGGTTCCGGAAGAGTGGACTCCTCCTGAAACCAGGCCGTATATTCCAGGGGTCAGCCCAAAATCAAAATGAAAGAAAGACTGGATGAACTATTTTCCAATTTATAGACTTCTTCATTTCATTTCATACTTCAAATTTTTGTAGGAGAATCTGCAAAAATGGCTTACTGATGAAAAAGCCAGAGATCAATTTGTGATTCGGGCTGGATCAGACACTGAGGTTTTTTGGAATGATGCTCGACAATCAAAAGCTGAGCCTGTTTACAGAAAACCAGTAAGTTTATTTTTAACTCTTTCATTGTTCATATACTGCCATAATCTTTTCATTAAATAGGAACTGATGAATATTGTTTATGATGTTGGTTTTAGTTACTTACAATATTTATGATGTCGTGTTGTTACAGAATTGGACAGAAAGTTTTGTGCAGTGGTCACCATTGGGGACTTACTTGGCCACAGTACACAGGCAGGGTGCTCTAGTTTGGGGTGGTGCAAGCACTTTTAATCGCCTGATGCGATGTGCTCATCCCCAGGTATTTTTCTATAGCCATTTTTCCATCACAATTGGTTATTGATTTTGTAGTTTTTTTAGTTTAAATGGTGGGTTTACAGGTGAAACTTATAGACTTTTCACCTGGTGAAAGATATTTGGTGACTTACAGCAGGAGCAAGCCCCGTGATAATCATGTAAAAGTTTCTCTTGTTATTTTCTTTAATAAGTCTTCTTAATATTAATTTTTTTTGAGAGAATTATTCTTAAGTAAATAAAATTTTCAGAGGGTTTTGATAAACATCTTTGATGTGAGGACTGGCAATGTTATGAGAGATTTCAAAGGTAATGCTGATGAATTTGCTGTTGGCGGAACAGGAGGTGTTAGTGGTGTGTCTTGGCCTGTTTTCAGGTATTTGATATTCATATAGGGGTGTACCTGTTCCTATCACTTTCCTTGTTTCTTGAAATATAATCACTTGCACATTCTATTTCAAGTTGGGCGAAACTGTATAATTTGTCAGAACTGTTATATTCTCAGGTGGGGTGGTGGGAAAGAAGACAAGTACTTTGCCAGAATAGGGAAAAATGTTGTTTCTGTTTACGAAACTGAAACCTTCTCTCTTATTGACAAGAAATCTATTAAGGTTGAAAACGTAGTTGACTTTAGCTGGTCACCAACTGACCCCATTCTTGCAATTTTTGTTCGTGAGCTGGGTGGAGGAAATCAACCTGCCAGGGTGAGCTTCACTATCTAATTTTTAAATTCTCTTTTCCGCACCTGCTAGTATATCTGGTTTTTTCTTATTTCATGTTTTATTTTAATCTCAGGTGAGTCTCGTGCAAATCCCAAGTAAAGAAGAGTTAAGGCATAAGAATCTCGTTAGTGTCAGTGAGTGTAAAATGTATTGGCAAAGTAATGGGGATTATCTTGCTGTTAAAGTGGACTGGTATACTAAAACCAAGAAGAGTACATATACTGGCTTCGAACTTTTCAGGATCAAAGAACGTGATATACCTATTGAGGTTCTGGAGCTTGAAAACAAGAATGATAAGATTATTGCATTTGCTTGGGAGCCAAAAGGCCACAGGTTTGCAGTGATTCACGGTGATAACCCAAGGCCAGATGTGAGTTTCTACACAATGCGCAGTGGTACTCACGCTGGTCGGGTTACAAAGCTTGCTACTATTAAGGGCAAGCAGGCAAATGCTCTTTTTTGGTCACCAGCTGGCCGCTTTATCGTACTTGCTGGGTTAAAAAATTTCAAAGGGCAGTTGGAGTTCTACGACGTTGATGAGCTTGAGACCATTGCAACACGCGAGCATTATATGGCAACTGATGTTGAATGGGATCCCAGCGGAAGGTAATGGTTTCTTTAACATATCCAATATGGAGGAAATTAACCTCTTCACTTATTTGCACTTGGTTTCTGGATTATCTCATTTTTTGCCTTTATTTAGGTATGTTGTTACGGCCGTTACTTCTGTTCGTGCGATGGAGAATGGCTTCCAGGTGTGGTCCTTCTTCGGCAAACAGCTGTACAAGATCCTCAAGGACCATTTCTTTCAAGTAAGTTGTTTGAAGTTTTAATAATCTTATTTGCAATCACTCTTGCCTTGTGTATCTCCTGCTGTCAAATGTTCCTGTTTGGCATATTGATTGGTGTTAACTAACTGCAGTTCTCGTGGCGCCCAAGGCCCCCATCTTTCTTAAGTGCTGAGAAGGAAGAAGAAATTGCAAAGAACTTGAAGAAATATAGCAAAAAGTACAAAGCTGAGGACCAAGATGTTTGTATGTCACTGAGTGAGAAAGATCGTGATAAGAGGAAGATGTTGAAGGAAGAATGGGGAAGGTGGGTGAGTGAATGGAAGAGATTGCACGAAGAAGATAAGCTGGAGAGGCAGAACCTACGCGATGGGGAAGCCAGTGACGAAGAAGAAGAGTATGAAGATAAGGAGGTCGAGATTGAGGAGGTGTTGGATGTTTCCCAAGAAGTTATCACTTTTTACTGATCTCCTCCAAGTGAGAGCCTTTTGCTGTTAATATTGCTGAGATTCATTAGATGTTGTAGATATTTTTGGATTTTGCAAGCAGCAGCTATTTTGATTTGAATTTTGTATCTTCCAATTTAATATTTTGCCTTGCCTATAATAATAAAGGTTTGTTTCTTTACAGCTATTATTAAGTTGATTGAATTTCAGTACTATCTCAATGGTTTCAACGTTGTTGCACAATACAGGCATAAACCCAGCAAAAAATCAAACCATAAAACCCTCTAATAAACCCAATATTACATGATGAATGAGTCAGTCAGTCACTTGAAATCAAATATTTGTCATCACCAAATATAAACTAATAGTGGAGTAGTATATATTTCAATTTGTACTAAGATTCATCTCCCCAAATACTATGATAAATTCTTCCCAATGTGTATTCTTCATTGATTATCATCACATGATTTTTCCCTAATTCTTGTTGGATAATTGAGCTATTACTCTAACCACTATTAAACATAAAATAACTATATCAACTAATTAACCTACTTTTTTTTAAAAAACTATGAGTAATTATTTTCTAATTGTTTCCCCAATTAGAAATGTATGTACATGATGGCACTCCTTTTGATTGAGTTGGACTCGACACTAACGATTGACACTTTTATGAGCATCAATCTCTCTATTTCTTAGCGTCGGCAATGCCTTTGAAGTCAGATTCACCCTTTTACACGGGACATGCACATCTGCCAACCAAGCGGCGAATGTTGGACCAATACTGGCCTTGATTGTGCCTAGAGAGGCTACCCTCAAACTTTTTACTCTCATTTTTGCATAATGATTTATATGTTGTTTTCTATAGCCATTGACTTTTAGAGGAGCGTACTTTTTTCTTTAATCTAAGTTTTATTCCTAAGGAAGGTTTTCCTATATAAGGTTTTAATAATACTTCGGCTCGACTTGTGAGCTTATGCTCCTATGTTTCTTTTTATAATCTACATTTTATTGTCCCCAACAATATAAGTACTCATATACAAGTTACAACAGTAGAAATTCTATAAATTAATGTTATTGAGACCATCAAAATTTATTAATTAAAAAAGTTATTAATAATTATTAATTTATATATTAATTGAGAGTGTGATTGAAACTGATAAAGATGATGCTGAAAGTTCTGTCATGGAGCCGCCTTCACTGAAAAGGGTGATTAATGTGACAATCACTTTGAATAATTTTTTGTTTAGCTATGAGGAAATGACATTCGGAGTTCTTACAGTGATAAGAAAAATTCTCCGTCCCATGATTTTACGAGATTCAATGTAAAATTGATTTAAAAAAAAAAAACTAAAGACAATTGAATCATTTTTTCAATAAATCTTGATAAATCATTCATGTAAGGAATGAGATTTGTAGAAATTAAAAAAAAAATGTATTACTCTGTATCTTTGGCAGTGCACAGTTTGAAGACTGTGGAGAAGTCAAAATGATATGATTTTCAATGAAACACCACTCCGAAAGAGATATCTGATTCAATCAAATTAAGTATTTGGAAATGGTTTAAGATTCACAAGCCTGAGGCTCGGGACTCTCGTTTTATGATTGGGAACAAGCCCCTTGGAAGTGTATTTCGAACTAATTGTAATTCTCATGTAATGGGTTTTGAGTACCCCTTGTGCTCACTGTAATATAAGCTTCACCTTTACCTTTTAAAAAAAAAAAATTATTTTAAATTATTATTATTGATTATTGTTATTAATATTTTAATAATTATTATTAGTAGAAGAGTAATTATTATTAATGTATATTTATCTAATTTTATTATTTATAATCTTAATATCATATATTGGCAAACATTTCAACAGCACATTGTTTTGCAAAAAGGATTGGTTTATCACAATTTTTTTCTTCTCAAATCACTCCATTTTAAAATCTATTTTTTCTCATTAATTTCACTTTTTATTAATTTTAATAATTAATTTCAAAATTCTCATATTTTAAATGCACAGTTTTAAATATTAAAATTAAAATGAATATAAATTCTCAAATTTAAAATGAAACAAAATTTTAGCATTATCTTCTAAGGAGTATTCTATATAAATCTCAACCCCTTTCTTTCATTTCAACAATCATAATTTTATTTATTTTCGTTTTGCAGAATTCTTCGATTTTTTGTTTTGATTTTGTAGAAATTTATGCTTCAAATATACTCATCAATCTCATCTCTTTTCTTTTATTTTTCAGAATTTATTTTCTTCTTTTCTCATTTCATTGTTCTATTTTTTTTTTATTTGTTCATTTTCGTTTTTCTACAATATTTTTATCATTGTTTTCATTTTTTTCGTTTTGCTACAATATTTACTATAATATGTTTATCATTGTTTTCGTTTTTCTACAATATTTTTATCATTGTTTTCGTTTTCCAGAATTCTTCAATTTTTTCTTTTGATTTTGTAGAACTTTATGTTTCAAATATATTCATCAATCTCATATCCATTCTTTTTTTTTTTTTTTTGCTGAATTTATTTTCTTCTTTTCTCATTTCATTGTTCTATTTTTTTTGTATTTGTTCGTTTTCTTTTTGCTACAATATTTTTATCATTGTTTTCATTTTGCAGTATTCTTTGATTTTTTGTTTTGTTTTGGTTCTGGAGAAATTTCTGTTTCAAATATATTCATCAATCCCATCTTCTTTCTTTTATTTTTTTGCAAATTTTTTTTCAGTGTAGAATTCTTTGATTGCATTTTTTTCCCCACAAATTCTATACTATAACTTTCTTGCTAAAGTCAAAGTCATGGGATCAATTTAAATATTTACATTTCTTTTACAAATAATTCACGTGTATTAATTATTAATTTTTTTAAAATGTGTTTATTTGCTCAGTTAAATCATCTATATTTTTAAATTTAAAACTACGATTATAAAGAATGGAGGGTGATAAGGCTACAATGAAGAAAATATTTTTTTAAGAAGATAATGAAAGGGTGAAATTTATTTTTAATTAATGCACATTTCCAAAATTATCTCATTCCTAAATAATAGAAAACATTTGATATTTTGTGACTTTTGTTGAGAAAATTTTCGTATAGGATTGGTCTTATATAGAATCAATTATTTATAAGGAATTGAGTTGACTTGGTCAACTTAAATCTTAAATATTCAAAAATATTGTGAACCCTAAATATTCGAGATTATTGTGAATAAAAATTTTGACTTGGTTAATTTTTTTTTATTATTATTTTTTTTTTTTGTAATTTTTTTTTATTGATAATTTTTTTTCGAAATTGTGTGTATTGAAAATTGTAAGTTAATATTACTAAAAAGTGTAAGTCACTATAATTGAAAAGTGCAACACAACTTTTAATGAAAATTATAAGTCATTATAACTAGAAAATGCAAGTTAGTATAACTAGAAAATGCAAGTTAGTATAACTAGAAAGTGCAACACAATATTATTAAAAAGTGCATGTCAATATACTTGAAAAGTGCAACACAATATTTTAATGAAAAGTGTAAGTTATTATAACTGAAAAGTGTAACAAAATACGAGTAAAAAGTGTAACATAACATTACTAAAAAGTGTAAGTCACTATAACTGAGCATATTGTTGAAAATTGTAAGTCACTACAACTGAAAAGTGCAACAAAATATGACTAAAAAGTGTAGCATAACATTACTAAAAAGTGCAAGTTAATATAACTAAAAAATATTGTTGAAAATAGTAAGTCACTACAACTGAAAAGTGCAACAAAATATGTGTAACATAACATCACTAACAAGTGTATGTCATTATAACTGAAATTATTATTGCAAATATTGCAAAATAACATCCTAAAAAATTATAAATTATTCTCAACCGTTCGTTTAAGCTACGTAAATTATCATACATGTTTTTTACGTATTTTATTTTTATTATCAATCCTACCAATTTTTTTAAAATTTACTCAATTCCTTATAAGGAATTGAGTCCTTATAATGTATATAATAAATTTATGAAAAATTGGAAATATATATTTTTGAAATTGTCTTTAATTATTGAGAAATAGTGTAGTATTATTTCCATATTACGTAATAAAAATATTGACTAAATCAATGATAAATTCGAATTGTGGTAATAGTTAATATATTTCACTTATTTCAAAATTTAAACACAATTAATTAATACTTATAATTACATATTTAAACTTTCTCTCCTTCACATTTTCTTATTTTACAAAAATTTCATATTATTATTTCCACCTTTTCTTTTTCTCTTCCCTTTATATTTTTAACTAAATCAAAATTAAAGTTTAATGGGATTTTCTTAGGATAGTTTTTGTATCGCCTGGACTATTAATAGTTCGGATGTCAAATTGCATCGCTCTGTGTCGCCCTCTGTGTCGCCTTAACTTGATACCTGTTGCCTTTTTTTAATATTTTAAAATAATTATTTAAATTTTATTTTATTATTTACTATTTTATCCTTTATTAAAATTAATAATAATATTATTTAAATTAAACAATACGAACGTAAAATTAGATTTTTTTAATAGAATTAAATTATTATTTTATTTATATTTTATCTACACCTGCTCATTTAATTAGTTCACTCTCAAATTATTTTTTTACTACGGTTATCTCTGCACCCGCTCATTTTATGAGATCACCCCAAATCATTTTTTATAAGTTCACCCAAAATTATTTTTTACTGCTCATTTTATAAGTTCACCTCAGAAGATTTTTTTTAAATGGAGTAATTACATTTAAAGTACTATATTATCATTTTATTAATTTACACAAAATATAATAAAATCAACCCTAATTTGTAGGGTGATACTCGAGTACATGCAAGATACCGGTACACACCAATTTTAATTTTTTATTTATATTTTATCTACACCCACCTATTTAATGAGTTCACCCAAAAATCATTTTTTTACTACGGTTATTTGCACCCGTTCATTTTATGAGTTCACCCCCAAATCATTTTTTTATCACGGTTATGTGCACCCGCTCATTTTATGAGTTCACCCCTAAATTATCTACACCCCTCATTTTATGAGTTCACCCCAAATTTTTTTTACTACGGTTATCTGCACCCATTCATTTTAGGAGTTCACCCCCAAATCATTTTTTATCACGGTTATGTGCACCCGCTCATTTTATGAGTTCACCCCTAAATTATTATTTTTACCACGTTTATCTACACCCCTCATTTTATGAGTTCACCCCAAAAATATTTTTAAAGAAGTAATTACATTTAAAATACTATATTATCCTTTTATTAATTTACACAAAATATAATAAAATCAACCTTAATTTGTATATTTACAATCTGTAGTCAAGTCATTACCGAGTTACCGTCGATTCACCATCAAGTCATCCATATTTTTAGAAAAAAATCGTAAAACATAATTTAAAAAAAAAACTATCGAAATTAGGCAAAAATCTTGATTTTTTTTCTTTCTAAGTTTTCTTCCCTTTCCTCTTTTTCTCCCATTTTCAGTTTTTATTCCAAACTTTTAATTTCTTCGTTTTTTTTTCCTTTTACTTTTTTTTTATTTTCCATTTTTTCATGTGTATTTTTTTTTAATTTTAATACAAAATAATATTATATGTATGATATTATTATAGTCGTTAATACAATAAGTAATAACGAGTAATACCATAAATTGTAATCAGTAATACCATTAACAGTAATTAGTACGAATAAACACTTATCTTATTAAAAGTGAGATGGTCTCATGGCGACACTGTTCATAAATTAGTAGAAATAAACACTTTATTTTTTTCAAAGTGTTAAAACGTCATTCTCAAACTATGTTTTGGAAAGCAGAATTTTGGTGAAATCAGAATAAAAAAACTTTAGAAAATGCGAATGGAACTATAGGAAAACGTCATGATCAGACCATCGATTAGTTCTAAAAATTATGTGTCCATATAATGTTGCTTACGAACATTGACCTAATGTCCGATTTGTATAATGTAACTAGATTGATTGTTACCAGACTTGAAAATTACATTATTGAGGACACATTTTTATTTTGGAAGGAATGTTGGTAGTAAAGTTTTTATTTTGAGAATAATATTGAGTGTTTCGATGACACGGCTCCCATAAAGTTTCGAATAAGATAATTTCTTATTCTATTGTCTTTTGCAATGACGATAAATAAAAGTTAAAGGTCAGTCTCTTTTCATGGTAGGTGTGTAGTGTGTACCTTCTGAAACATGTTCATGCATAGACAATTATATGTTGCAGCCCTCTAGAGTTAAGAGTGTATTGAAAAATATTTACCTAGATTCAAATGAATAACAAATTTACAAATTTATACTATGGAGTACATGTTTCAAATATTTTTTTAATTGACAAATTAAACTTAAAATATATTATAAATTTATTTGAATTCTTTACGGGCACTAACAGTCCTACGTTGCCCATTGTGACATTGTCCCTCCTTTACGTCAAAAAAAAAATAAAAAATATTGTGATCGAGAGCAAACCGAGTAAGTGGAGACTTTTTGGGCCAACAATGTTATCCCATTTAATTAAAAGTGGAGAATGTTTTGGGCTAGCATTTAATTAAAAGTGGCCAGCCCAATTGTTTTATCAAAGAAAATAACCAAATTGAACAGCCAATTTCTTGAATTGTGCGTGAGTAATAACAAATGTTAAAAAAAAAAATAACAGAATGTTCTTTCAACAATTACAACGAAAAAATACATCAGTTTTCAAAATAATCTCATCTTCATGTTGAGCCCCCTAAAATATTATAAAACATGCTGAAATTTTATAATATTATAAAACATGCTGAAATTTTATAATGAATGAACAAAAAATTCCTCAAAATTAATCCACACAATTGATGTCTTTTGTCTTTTCTTTTTAATGACAAAATCATTATCTTATGTATTATTAGATGAAGTTGTATCATCATTCTCATGTTGAGAAGACATATATCTGCAAAATATACATTAAAAATAAAATTAATAAATGTCAGAATCTAATTATATTCATAAATAAAATTCATAAATTTCAAATAAATCTCATAAATCAATAACCATATACTCATGTTAGAGAAGATATATCTGCAAAATATACATTAAAAATAAAATTAATAAATGTCAGAATCTTATTATATTCATAAATTTCAAATAAATCTCATAAATCAATAACCATAGAGAAATCATACAAATTTTATATGAATAACAATTGAGATTTGAGAATACTGCGTTAATGTGATTGTGCAGAAAAAACAAAGTATTAACACAGAAAAAAAATCAAAAGTTCAATCAGAGGAATGCTCAATATCACATAAAAAAACTAGAAGTAATTATCAACAATTTGAGAATACCTCTTTTTACTCATGATTCGACTAAAAATGAAAAAAAAAAAAATATATAAATTACATAATGTTAACTGGATCGGATGTGCAGAGAGTTTTTTTTGGAACGTGTTTGGGATCGGGAATGGAATTTTGTAGGTTTTCTCCTGATTTTAAAAAATCCAAACGAATCTCTTTCTGTTATCTTCTGCTAATTTTCTGATCATAAACATATCAATTACTCCATGATCATAAATTGTAACAACTAGTTTTCTGAATTTTGAATAGACGACAATCAATAGCACATACAAAATAGCCGCGTCCAATTTTGTGATCTCGAAACAGAAATTTGTATAAAAAATTCAACTAAATTAATAATTTAACCTAAAATTCAATTCATTCAAATAAAAAAAGATAATTTATTGTTTATTATGATTATTAATGATATGAGAATTAAAATAAAGATTATATATTATCAATTAATTTTTTTATTAATCATGTGAGGATAAATTTGTAATTTTATAATTATATATTTAAAATGATTAAATTTAATTTAAAAGTGTAATAGGGCGACAAAAAACGATAATAAGTGCAATGCAAGGCGATGGATTCTGCGACGCCAAATGCAACAGGTAGCAGGTCATCAAATATAAGCCATTAGATTTCAGATCTGATGGCTCAGATTACTGGACTGTCGATAGTCCAGGCGACATTGGACTATCCTTAGAAGGCCCCAAGTTTAATTTGGTTCTACTCAAAATTTAATCAAAATACTTAGAAGAGTTTAAAATTTTGAATTTACTTCACCATCCAAATATGCACTCCTATCCAAGACTATTATCTAACTATTCTATATATATGATCTAATATATATTGTTACAACATTTTTTTTTATCTTTTAATATAATAACAAATTTATACATGTTTTAAAAATAATTTTTTTATTAATAAATTAAAATATATTACAAATTTATTTATCGCAACCCGCGTAATAAGCGGGTACTAGTAAATGTATATTTTATATAAAAATAATATTTTTATTTTTATACGAAAATAATATTTTTGTTTTTATTTTCAAAAACAAAAATAAATAAAGAGAATGATTATTTATAGAATACGAATTTTAGGTTAATTAAATAATGAAGTATGGGCCTAACTATTACTCTCTCCCCGTTCCAAGATTTTATGCACATTTTCCTTAATAGTCGATCCAACATTTTTTGTATACTCCAAAAAAAGAAACAATAATACCTCAATCTTTATTTTACCAATCAAATCTCTTTCACTTTAATCAATGAATTACCAATAATATTAGAGGGTGTTTGGCTCAACTTATTTTAAATTGCTTATAAGCTATAACATCTTATAAGCTCTTAAAACAACTTATAAGATGTAATTTTTAAGTAGCTTATAAGTTATAAAAGTGTTTGGCTAATGGAACTTATAAGTTCTTATACAATCTTATAAGATGATGATGTGTTTGGCATTATAAGCTATTTTTAGTATTGTAATTACAAAAAAGGACCTGCAGAAATGGTCGATCAAGAAAGGGGCGATTGGTGAAAAACTGGAAGTAAGAGGAGAGCAATAAAGGCAGCAACCGACGAACACACATCGCGAATCGACGACAGCAATTCCGACGAAGACAATCGATACACAGACAACGAAAACGACGATAAATCATCAACAGTCACATCCCATTCAAATCTCCCCGATCAGAATCAACAATACCGCAAGCAATTCGACGATCGAGCATCAAATTACTCCTCGTATTCGCACTATTCCGATACCAGTTCGAAAAATTACCCTAGGCCCGCAACCGCGCCGAAGAAGAACCCGCCGCCGCATTTGAAAAGCTGGGAAAGCGAAGAGGAGGAAACGGAGAGGGAGGAGGTACAGTGCAGTGAATGGGGAGACCACGATCATTATTCCAGCTCAACCAGTTCATCTGATATTGATGATGAGCGAGAGGATTTGAAATCGAGATCTAATTTTGGGATTAGGTCGAATTTCGGCTCGGTGAAACACGAAGCCGCCGCCGCTACTCCGCCTCCTCCTCCTCCTGTTAACACAGGGCGTCCGAAGGCCAATGTGAATCGGAGCAAATCGGAGAATTACTCCTGGGAGGATGATGTCAAATCGTCGGTTAGTTGGGGCGATTGGGGATTAGGGTTTTGAGAGAGAAGTTTGGGGGAGAGAGATCGTGAGGAGAGAGAGAGAGGGGGGAGAGGAGAGAGAAAATAAAAAAATTATGATTAATGAAATTGTTATTTTTTGTATTAATATTCATGTAAATAATTAAAAGTATTAGGGATATTTTTGTAATTTACATATATCTTATAAGTTTCTAAAAAATAAGTTGGGGTTGTCCTACTTTTTATTTTGGAGCTTATAAGCTTCAAATAGCTTATTTATACAACTTATAAGATGTTTAAAAAAAAAAATTGTCAAACACATTTACACAGCTTATAAGCTCTTAAACTATACAAGGAAATAATAAATCATATTCCCCCTTAAATACACCCTTTCCCGCGAATTGAAGTCTAAAGCAGATTTGAATTAACTGTACGCGAATAGCTCTCATGGCGGACGTGATGTCAATGCATGAAATTCGCGCCACTGCCGCCGACCTAAACATAGATTTAGACTCCCTTGATCTTGATGCGATTCGTCTACCCCCAGGCGAAGATTTCGGCGTCCTCAGGTAGTGAATCGCGAAACATACTTCATTAATTGTTTCTACACTTATTGTCAATTGATTTTTGTAATTTTTACGCCGAAAAAACGTAGTGATGATGAGGATTTAAAGGAGGGGGAGCCTCTGGAGTTTGAGGAGGGAGTTGGCAACATAATTGTGGTCGATAATTTGCCAATCGTCCCCCCTGAAAAAGTCGAGAAATTAGTAGGCGTAATTAGGAAAATCTACGGTCAAATTGGGATGATAAAAGAGGATGGATTCTATATGCCTGAAGATCCCGAGACCAGGAAAACCCTAGGATACTGCTTCATTGAGTATAACACTCCTCAGGTAACTTTTAAAATTGTTTTGTTTTTTTGTATGTTGTTGATTGTTTCTTGTACTTATTTGTGGATTGCTTGTGAGTTGATTGAAAATTTATAACTACTGGAATTTTTTTTTTGGGTTGTGGTCATATGTGTTCTTATGGTCTTCACTGCATCTTCTAAAAAATGTCTAATTAACTGAATCATGGGGGGTAATTAATAGAACGTGTTGAACGAGGAAATATAGATGCTAATGTTTAGTTACTCGACATGACATCATTCAAGAAATTGGTATTTTAGTTGCATTAATCTCTGTTCATGCAATTGACAATTCATACTCCATTCAAGAGACTCGTCATGTTCATGCAGATGCTAATCTTATAACTATTCAAGAGAAACTGAACACTTTTGTTTGCCCTGTAGGAAGCTGAATTAGCTAAAGAGAAAACACATGGCTACAAGTTGGATAGATCCCACATATTTGCTGTGAATATGTTTGACGATATCGAAAAATTCATTGAGGTTCCGGAAGAGTGGGCTCCTCCTGAAACCAGGCCGTATATTCCAGGGGTCAGTACCTATCTCTAACAAACCCAAAATCGAAATGAAAGAAAGACTGGATGAACTATTTTCCAATTTATAGATTTCCTCATTTCATTTAATACTTCCAATTTTTGTAGGAGAATCTGCAAAAATGGCTTACTGATGAAAAAGCCAGAGATCAATTTGTGATTCGGGCTGGATCAGACACTGAGGTTTTATGGAATGATGCTCGACAATCAAAAGCTGAGCCTGTTTACAAAAAATCAGTAAGTTTATTTTTAACTCTTTCATTGTTCATATACTGCCATGATGTTTTCATTAAATAGGAACTGATGATTTCATGACCATATGAATATTGTTTATGATGTTGGTTTTAGTTACTTACAATATTTATGATGTCGTTACAATATTTATGATGTCGTGTTGGTACAGTATTGGACAGAAAGTTTTGTGCAGTGGTCACCATTGGGGACTTACTTGGCCACAGTACACAGGCAGGGTGCTCTAGTTTGGGGTGGTGCAAGCACTTTTAATCGCCTGATGCGATGTGCTCATCCCCAGGTATTTTTCTATAGCCATTGTTCCATTACACTTGGTTATTGATTTTGTAGTTTTTTAGCTTAAATGGTGGGTTTACAGGTGCAACTTATAGACTTTTCTCCTGGTGAAAGATTTTTGGTGACTTGCAGCAGCCATGAGCCCAGCAATCCCCGTGATACTCATGTAAAAGTTTCTCTTGTTATTTTCTTTAATAAGTGTTCTTAATATTAAATTTTTTGTTAGAGATTCTTAAGTAAATAAATTTTCAGAGGGTTTTGATAAACATCTTTGATGTGAGGACTGGCAAAGTTATGAGAGATTTCAAAGGTAATGCTGATGAATTTGCTGTTGGCGGAACAGGAGGTGTTAGTGGTGTGTCTTGGCCTGTTTTCAGGTATTTGATATTCATATAGGGGTGTACCTGTTCCTATCACTTTCCTTGTTTCTTGAAATATAATCACTTGCACATTCTATTTCAAGTTGGGCGATACTGTCTAATTTGTCAGAACTGTTATATTCTCAGGTGGGGTGGTGGGAAAGAAGACAAGTACTTTGCCAGAATAGGGAAAAATGTTGTTTCTGTTTATGAAACTGAAACCTTTACTCTTATTGACAAGAAATCTATTAAGGTTGAAAACGTACTTGACTTTAGCTGGTCACCAACTGACCCCATTCTTGCACTTTTTGTTCCTGGGCTGGGTGGAGGAAATCAACCTGCCAGGGTGAGTTTCACTATCTAATTTTTAAATTCTCTTTTCCGCACCTGCTGGTATATCTGATTTTTTCTTATTTCATGTTTTATTTTAATCTCAGGTGAGTCTCGTGCAAATCCCAACTAAAGAAGAGTTAAGGCAGAAGAATCTCTTTAGCGTCAGTGATTGTAAAATGTATTGGCAAAGTAATGGGGATTATCTTGCTGTTAAAGTGGACCGGTATACTAAAACCAAGAAGAGCACATATACTGGCTTCGAACTTTTCAGGATCAAAGAACGTGATATACCTATCGAGGTTCTGGAGCTTGAAAACAAGAATGATAAGATTATTGCCTTCGCTTGGGAGCCAAAAGGCCACAGGTTTGCAGTGATTCACGGTGATAACCCAAGGCCAGATGTGAGTTTCTACACAATGCGCAGTGGTACTCACACTGGCCGGGCTACAAAGCTTGCTACTATTAAGGGCAAGCAGGCAAATGCTCTTTTTTGGTCACCAGCTGGCCGCTTTATCATACTTGCTGGGTTAAAGAATTTCAATGGGCAGTTGGAGTTCTACAACGTTGAAGAGCTTGAGACCATGGCAACACACGAGCATTTTATGGCAACTGATGTTGAATGGGATCCCACCGGAAGGTAGTGTTTTCTTTTAACATATGGAGGAAATTAACCTCTTCACTTATTTGCACTTGGTTTCTGGATTGAAAAGCTATTATTCGACTTATCTCATTTTTTGCCTTTATTTAGGTATGTTGTTACGGCCGTTACTTCTGTTCATGAGATGGAGAATGGCTTCCAGGTGTGGTCCTTCAGCGGCAAACAGTTGTACAAGATCCTCAAGGACCACTTCTTTCAAGTAAGTTGTTTGAAGTTTTAATAATCTTATTTGCAATCACTCTTGCCTTGTGTATCTCTTGCTGTCAAATGTTCCTGTTTGACATATTGATTGGTGTTAACTAACTGCAGTTCTCGTGGCGCCCAAGCCCCCCATCTTTCTTAAGTGCTGAGAAGGAAGAAGAAATTGCAAACAACTTGAAGAAGTATAGCAAAAAGTATGAAGCTGATGACCAAGATGTTTGTATGTTGCTCAGTGAGCAAGATCGTGAAAAGAGAAAGATGTTGAAGGAAGAATGGGAAAGGTGGGTGAGTGAATGGGATAGATTGCACGTAGAAGATAAGCTGGAGAGGCAGAACCTACGCGATGGGGAAGCCAGTGACGAAGAAGAAGAATATGAAGCTAAGGAGGTCGAGATTGAGGAGGTGTTGGATGTTTCCCAAGAAGTTATCTCTTTTGACTGATCTCCAAGTGAGAGACTTTTGCTGTTAATATTGCAGGGATTCATTAGATGTAGATAGTTTTGGATTTTGCAAGCAGCTATTATGATTTGAATTTTGTAGTATCTTCTAATTTAATGTTTTGCCTTGCCTATAATAATAAAGGTTTGTTTCTTTACACTAAGTTGATTGAATTTCAGTAACTAACTCAATGGTTTCAATGTTGTTGCACAATACATGCATAAACCCAGCAAGCGGGATGGATTGTCCGCTTTGGGTTCGATAAAAACTCACAACTTTACTTTTGAGTTTCTCCAAAAAGCTTCATGGGATACTAGTTCACTATTTTATAGTTCATGATCCTTCAATGTTTTTTCGATCCTCAACAATACGATTGCTCTAACTACTACACCATATCTAGTCCACAGAGGCTTAGACTATCATTTTTTCAAAGGGTTAGTCCGTTATACTATTTTCGACACTGGGGGTATCTCCACATCACATTCGTCATGATCATGGCCCCCGACTCTGATACCACTAGTTGGGATTCTCGGACTGGACACTTTCATATTTCCCTTTTAATATAATATTGTTCGATTTGTATTTGTCAAACCCACACGATTTTACTTTTGAATTTTCTCAAAATACACCCATACCAATTGAAATACTAATCTATAGTTTATTTATAGAGCTATTGTATTTAATACACATAAATTTATACTCTAATTTACAAGCATTTAATACAAATGGGAAGAATGAAATGAAAAAATCTAGAACTCAAATATTCAATACATCCTCTGACTGAAAGATACGATAATGATGGTTTTTGAAGTAGAAAGCAAGCCAAATAACAGCAAAAACAGCTCATACTTATAAAACCCCATTTCCACCCACCCCCAGCCCTAGCTCTGCAACAAGCCGAAAACGACACACAATCGAACAAAAAATTTGTACATATGTGAGATATATACTATTCAATTGAGGATGGCGATGATTGGGAACGCCTTGCGTCAGGCGTTCATGCCAAAACACGAGTACGAGAGCCTCCGCGACGAGGAGAAGGCATGGTACAAGCTCCAGAAGCCCTTCGTTGCACTCGCGATAACCCTAATTGTACTCGCTATTTTCATTTCCACTGTGATTAGCTTGAAAATTGTGTTTCCGGCTGACAATCTGCGCCGGCCGTTCTGCCGTGATCTTAGGATTCAGCCTTTGTCCATTAATTTCACCACTCCGGCGGCCACCGTCGCCGGTGGGGAATCGGATCTATTTCCAGGCGCGTTTTCGTTGACGGATCAGGAGACGGTTGATTATTACTGGATGGTGGTGTTCGTGCCTTCGGCTATGCTTTTTGCGGTTTCAATAGTTTACTTGATCGCAGGTGAGCAAATGTGAATTCGAAGCCTCCTTGAAATTAATTAAATTTCCGTATTTATTTTAGCATACTCCTATACTGTATATGTTAGTCGTGATTATGTGACTAGAGATGGTTTCGTAATTTGTGTATATGGCTAAGCAACTTTGAATAAGGATCTGATTTGAATCTTAACTATCTATTTTTTTACTAGCTTCGTAGATTTGATAATGTACTACTAAATTTGTGTCAATGTGGATAACATTTTTTTTTTTTTTTTTTGCATTATTGACTTATAGGATACCTGCTGGATTGCCTATGCAACCCTACCTACGTTGGTTGTCAATCTAATCTTACAGACTCTTTGGACTTACTTGTGAAATCTTGCAGTGCTTTAACAGTTAAATGCTTAGGTTTTAAAATGCTATTTGGAATTGCAAATCTGCCATAAAACATACTCCGTACTGTACTCCGTAGTAGAATAATTGAGTGAACTTCTAACTGCTTTGAGACTTTGAGTAATGCAAATGTGTACACACATGTGTTCTTGTGTTTCGAGTACTGTGAGGATCTACTTTGTTTTTCGTCTTTAGTATAACACTATCCTGCACATACTGATTCTTTTGTTCAATGGGTTTCATGAGTAAATCTATTTTACTTTGTTTGTGTGAGTGGCGGATACATCCATCATTTTGCCTTTCCTATACAATTGTAATTGGTGTGGCCTGTCATGCAGGAATTGCTGTTGCCCATACGGCTCCTGTACGGCATGGATGCTTAAAGGTGGTTGAGAACAATTACTGTGCTTCTAGAAGGGGTATGCAATTTTCTTTTACTTGTTTTTTCCTGTATATCTTGGTTTCTTCAGAATGAATGTCTAGTTTATTACCAGCTTATGCATGTGTTTTGGTGCATCAAATATACCAACACGTCACATGTGTTTTCTAGCCATGTTATAATCTATTAAAGCTGTGAGGTTGAACTTGGACTGCACTATTTTGGGGGAGAGAAAACTTGTGGACTGCACTATTGTTAAGGCTGTCCAGTGCTGATTCTGTATGAGTTCTTTTTTGCTTGTGTAGTTATTGAATTGTTGAAAGGAGAATAGGATAGTAGGAAATATCATTCATTTGAACTCCGTTGTATTACAATGAATTTTCTGTAGTTGAGTGAAATTTATATGAGGTGCCGATGCTTTTATCAAGACAAAGAATAATGCAAGGCGTTATAACGACTGCCAAGTTCTTGGGGTGAGATTAACTGGATTACTGATTGTAGGCTTCATTCATTTGCTTACCATCTGATGACTTGTGCGAGGTACCTTGTAGGTTCATTATTTATTCATCCTTATGCATCCCCGTCTATTGTGTTTGGCTTGGATTACAAGGGCCCTTTATTTGATGCAATAAATCCAATTTTAGAAAAAAAAGACTGTTATTTGTGGCCAAATTTTGGTGGTAGAACACAACTTAAAATCCCTTTCATCGTCATTTACAGGTGGTGTGCGATGTCTATCAATACTGAATGTTGTGTTTGCCGTCATATTTGGTCTTCTGGCGCTATTTCTTGGTTCAACTCTGCTCACACTTGGTAGCAGTTGCTCGTTGCCTTTGTTCTGGTGCTATGAAATTGCATCGTGGGGTTTGGTCATCCTGCATAGTGGAGCTGCTGTCTTTGTTAAAAGAAAAGCAGCAGTGATGCTTGACGAGAGTGACTTTTCTGGAAGGAATATGGGGCTAGAGATGCTCGAAGCAAGCCCAATGGATGTCACACCTGATGTGGAGAGACGTGTGAATGAAGGCTTTAAAGCGTGGATGGGTCCGTCACTCCTATCCTCTGATGATGAGGATGAACCCGATGATTATCTAGAAATGCCAAACACGGCACGCTCAGTTTCTGCCCGTCAAAGAGTGTGAAGTAATAGAGATGATTCAGGGATTTGGTGCAATGGCTGATAGGTGTGGTAGTGGTACATTCATACGGATTTAGAGGCAGCAACAGCAGTAGTTTAAAGGTGTACATTATATTGAGAATTTTTATTTGATCTTTCATTGCGGTATAATAGGAAATCACTACACCAACTGAAGAGAAGAGCCTTCGTAATTGCTGAATTTGTGCAAATCATGTTTTTTTCACGGCCAAACTTGTTTATTTGTATGTATTCTAGTCCGAGAACAAAAAGGCAAATTATAATGAAATGCATACGAGGGTCATTATTCACATCCTAAAATTCTCTAAACACACCTTGAATATTATTGTATTACCACTTCAGTTGAACAAAACACTATTGTACGGTCACTTCGGCCGAATGGAATGCTTAGCGGTAAAATCCGTTGGGTCCTCAAGCGGGGTCGATCGGCAGGACGGGTCCGTTTTCATCCCTAGTCATTTTTATTAGTAGTTCAAATAGTAGTTCAAGATAATGTTGTTAATAAATTCTATACATTTGAATATTTCAAATTACTCATGTATCTAATACCTTTGTATTCGGCTATTCAGCTGTACATATTCAAGTTGAAAGCATATCCCTTATTATAATTTTGACGAGTGTTTATTTTATTTTAAAATTGATGAGGTGTGATTAGTAATGACTAATGAGTGATGGGGTTGTACTAACTGAAAAGCCCAGTTCATAGGCCCAAACTGAAAAGCCCAGTCCAATAGATTTTATTTTGCTAGTTCCTTTCTCCTTCAGTGGTGTGTTGGTAGACTGGTAGTGGTACTAACCCTCGCTCTCCCCTTCAGTAACAACTATGGCCGGTACGACGTCGTACGACACCGAACAGCATGTCGCCGGCGACTCCGCCGCCCCCGGATATGACCCGAGCTACGTACCCGATTCCGTTAAGTCATTTGTTGTCCACATGTACCGCCACATACGAGAGAAGAACGTGTACGAGATCCACCTGATGTACGAGACTTCGTTCCATAGCATCAGCGACAGATTCTTTAAGGATTCTCCCTGGCCTTCAGTCGACGCCGTGGCCCCCTACGTTGATAACGATCATGTCTTTTGCTTGCTGTATCGTGAGATGTGGTTTCGGCATCTGTATGCGCGGCTTCAGCCTACGCTGAAGCAGCGTATTGATTCATGGGATAATTATTGCAGTCTATTCCAGGTTAGGATGATTTTTGGTTTTACTGAAATTTGCGATGAGATGATTTTATTGAAATTTGCCTAGATATGAATATTGCTGATAATGTGGGTAATTTATACTCTATAGGACGCTCAAATGCTAGGGAGAGAGAAATTTAGAAGTTAGATAGATTGAAGGAGGGTGTTATTAATGACTCAATAATTAGTTGAATAGATTTGTAGTGGTGAACTTAAGAGAATACGTATTTCTTTGTTGTGGTTGCAGGTTGTATTGCACGGGGTGGTGAATATGCAACTTCCCAATCAGTGGTTGTGGGACATGGTGGATGAATTTGTTTACCAGTTTCAGTCGTTCTGCCAGTATCGAGCCAAGATGAAGAGCAAGACCGAGCAAGAGATTGCACTTCTGCAGCAATATGATCAGGTATTACGATGAAGATTTTGGATAGTTTTAATTTTGGTGGTAAAAAGTTTGTTTAGTAGTGCGAGTTAAGTTTAAAGTGACTATCACTGTTATACAGAGTGTCGGGAACTTGCATCTTGGAATGACTGATATGTAATTATTACGGAGTATAAGTTTATTGTTCACTCTTAGTATTAAAATCAGATAGGCTTGATGAATGAATGAGGAAGAATTAGATGATTAAAGTAAAAGTGTAAAACTGTTTAGTGGTGAGAAAACTAGTTTTACGTGTATATTCTATATTTCAGGCATGGAATGTGTACGGTGTTCTGAATTTTTTACAAGCATTAGTGGAGAAGTCCACGATTATTCAAATCCTTGAGCAGGAGAAGGAAGGTCTGGTCCAGTTCACTGCCACTGATGGATATGATTACAGTGGCGGGAGTAATGTTTTGAAGGTGTTGGGTTACTTTAGCATGATAGGCTTGCTTAGGGTTCATTGCTTGCTGGGTGACTATCACACGGGCCTAAAGTGCATAGTTCCAATTGATATAACCCAACAAGGTGTTTATACAAGTGTTATTGGGAGCCATATCACTACTATTTATCATTATGGATTCGCAAATATTATACTGAGGAGGTACTATTCATCTAATATTATTGTTTATTCAAACTTTTGTAGATCTTGCTTTGCCACTTTGTCTATGACCTGTTTATTATTTGTTAGATAATTAAAGTAAATTTATTCAAGCTTTCTGAGGTATCACGTCTGAATTTTTTCAGGGGGACTATTTGGATTTCAATTTAACTTTCATTCAATATGAGTTTTGTTTCACTGAATTGAAAACCAGTCTATAGTAAATCTAATTTCCCACCATGCCTGTTCTGCTTAGTTTAAGTATGCTGCTATTGCGAGGTATCATGCAAGATTCATAATCATTTAAGTGCAATCAAGAAGACAAGAATTGTATATAGTCACCTTAATTATCCTCCTCCACCCCCCTGAGGAAAAAGAACTGGATCATTTAAGTGCAATTAAGAAGACAAATCTTGCCTTAATGGTTATGCTGTGCTGGTAAACTGGATCTTGCTAAGCAACAAAATTTGTCCATGTATTCAAAGAACTAGTATATCAGTTTTTGGAACTTGCTGATGTTCTGTGATCGGGGTACATTTTACGTGTAAAATCACATTGTACAATAAGCGCCACGATAAATTTCCTATGCATTTAAGTTTTTGAAATAGATGTTCTCTCATACTTCAGTCTAATAAATTAACATTCTTACTCTTACAGGTACGTGGAGGCAATCCGGGAATTTAACAAGATACTCCTTTACATTTTCGTGAATAAGCAGCATCACCAGAAATCTCCACAGTATGAGCAGATACTGAAGAAGAATGAGCAGATGTATGCGTTGCTTTCCATATCTCTTTCTCTTTGCCCTCAAGTGAAACTTGTTGAGGAGAACGTGAACTCCCAGTTGCGGGAAAAATATGGCGAGAAAATGTTGAGGATGCAGGGATATGATGATGAGGCATTTGCTCTTTATGATGAACTCTTTTCATATGCATGCCCAAAGTTTATTACACCATCTCGTCCCAGCTACGAGGAGCCTCTTGTAAACTATAACCAGGTATAAGTGGTAACCTTATTAATCCCAGTCAAGTGGTTAATATTATCATGTGGGGACATTCTGGTCATATTGTAGAACCAAGCATAAATCACAATAAATTTTAATTGGTTGTTTGGTGGGATTTAGTCCATTCTCTGCATGTTGATTTTCACTACATATGAGGATGTTTTCTGATTTTTTGTGTTAGTTGGTTGATGATGCAAACAGTTTTACTCTATGAATACCTGGATATATATGATACTGATCAATTCTTAATTTTTTTCAGGATGCTTATAGGCTACAATTGAAGTTGTTCCTTTATGAAGTGAAGCAACAACAACTGCTATCAGGGGTCCGTACATTCTTAAAAGTGTACTCTACGATCTCCCTTGGGAAGCTGGCTACTAACATGGAATTGGATGAACCTACTCTGAGGTCTGATAAGCGTTCCAACTTGAGCCTCTGCTTTAGTGTCGTATTTGTACTAATTTGAAGCAAATTATGTACTCTTATCTGCAGGACAATTTTGATGACATACAAACACAAGACCCATGCTGTAGATGCCAATGGAAAAATCACCTCTAATGCCGATGTGGATTTCTACATTGATGATGTGAGTTTCTTTGGCTTGGTGGTGGAATGACATAATGTTTTATTCCTTAATGAAAACATCAATCATTGTTTTCTCATCATTTTATGAATTCTCTCTTTAATTGAAAACAGCATTTGGATATAAAATTGTATTTCCTCGTTCCATCAAATCAATAACTTATCAGCAGATGACCGTCGATAAAATTCTACTAATTAATTATCGTTGATACTGCCATGATGCACATCCCTCTCTATTACTAATAACTTATCAACAGAGTGAGTGAATCTCCATTGGCTGTGTATGTGTTTGTTTACACTTTTGTTGTATATCGTGATCCATTCAACTTATTCTTTGATTTCAGGACATGGTCCATGTTTCGGCATCCAGACCAGCCAAAAACTACGGGGATTATTTTATGCGCCAAATTGTCAAGGTAAAATCTTGCTTGCTGATATACGTTTTTGCAACTTGTTTTGTTTGATGAATGTGCTAACCGTTCTTTTTTCTTACGTCCCATGAATACGTGTATGCAGCTCGAAGGGGCAATAACTAATATCGATAGGATAAAACTGGAGTAAGCATTTGAACTTGAAGCCCTTTTCGTAGTTTCTGATATAGATTTCAATGTCTAGCTCATTCTGAAATGTATTTATTAATCTTTTTCTAGGGTTCTGCTTTATATCTCTTCACTTCAAATTATTGTTATTAGTTTTTTTTTTTTTCTTGTGCAAATTTTAGTAGTCATCTTTTTGCTATTTTGGCCCTCATGTAGTAGAGCTATAGGTGTTCTTTTTGCTCTTCACATAGAATTTTATTTTTATTTATTCATTTATTTATATAACTTGGTAATAAGTTAACAAATTGCACATATTTCTGTCGTGTTGAATTTACTCTCTTGTTTTAGTATTATTAAAAAAGAGTTACACTCGTGCAATTGAGCCACAATTTTAACTTCTTCTAATGTGACCGGTTAAAAATTCAATTGAATAAATGAGAATATAATCAAATCACTTAAAATTCAATTGCATATAAAAATAAGGAGTACAATTCTATTTGAGGTAAAAATTAAATACAATACTCTTAAAAGAAATAAATATCATGCTCGCACAGAAAAAATTAGTTAACGAGGGTTACATATGATATACCTAATCATGACTATACAAGAGCTTGTGTCAAACAAGCTTTTCATGTTTGAATTAGGTATTTGCCTCTCGGTCATATATAAATTTGCAAAAAAAATTTTAGCCTTCTAAATTCTAATTACACAAATTTTACTAAATATATCATTAAAATTTTAAACTAGTGATATTAGAATTTCAACTCTCACCTGAATTTACAACTTAGGCCACTCATAAACTTTGACTGTTTCAAAAAAATAAACTTTGAGTTGCATATATACGAGTATATAATAAATAATTCAATGAAGGTGTGTCGCACGCAATAAAATGTTGACAAATATCAAATATTTGGGGGAAAAAAAAAGTGGAGCACGCGTTCAACGAGAGCTAATGTATTTTAAAATAATAGAAAATAAATTTATCTCAATTTTTTGCCGTTTTCCAACCTCGAAATCATCATGCCTATCCAGAGAGCCCCACAATTAATTGTTGAAAGAAAATAATAAATATATTGAAACATTTTGAATTGTTGACATGTGTTGTTAAAAAAGGGAATCAACCTTGTATAATAACGAGGATGACACGTGTTAATAATCCAATAAAATGGAACATCAAGTGAAATACGAAAAATTTAACAGAGGAATCTAACCAGAACCACCAATTACTATTTCAATCCATTAGATCGATTTTCCTATTTTAACCCTGTAATGCATGTCGTCTATATATATAATGTAGAGAGGTGAACAAGCATTCCATTACAAATAAGTTAAAATTTGGTTGAAGAAGTTCACAAAATTGTTGCAGCCATCATGACTAATAGCACCACCACAGGAATCATTACATGCAAAGGTTCTCTTCTAATTTCTCATTACACTGTGCATTGTTGACATGTGTCGTTTAAAAAAATATTCACGAATTCAATGAATTCTTGCAGCTGCGGTGGTTCGGAAATCCGGCGAACCGCTACAAGTGGAAGAGATTGAAGTGGCGCCACCACAATCCAGTGAAGTTAGGATCAAGATGCTTTGTGCAAGCATGTGTCACACTGATATCTTGTGTTGTAATGGTCTCCCTGTTGTAAGTATTTCTTATTTTCATTTTTCAATTTCTGATTTTTACTTGTAATTTTTTTTAATTTACTTTTTTTTTTTTTACAGCCTCTCTTCCCTAGGATCCCAGGACATGAAGGAGTAGGGTAAATTTTCTTTACCACTCTTACCCTCTCCCACTTTTCAATTCAAACCGCCGGTTCCAGAATCGGTGTTTATGGTTTGCCAAAATTCGGAACCGAAACCGGAATTGAAGGCCCTAATACCGGTTTCGGTTACCGTTTGCAAACCGTCGATTGGGCCGGTTTTTCTCCTTTTTAATTTGTTTCTTATTCGTTTTTTTCTTTCTTAAAATTTAATAAAAATTAATAAATCAGTGGTTTAACCGTTGGTTTTTCGGTTCAACCGCTGATTTGACCGGTCAATCGACAGTTCAATTTTGCAGTTTTGTTTTTTAAGACACTAGGGATGTTTGGTTTGGGATTTTGAGTATTTTGAAATCTGGATTTTAAAATGTTGTGGATTATTAAATCCTAATATTTTTTTATATTTTGTGTTTGTTTTGGGATTTATATATAAGATTTAACTTTTATAGGTATTTATATAGGGTTTGTAGGTATTTATAGAGTTGACTTTTCTTCGTCTGTTTTGAATAAAATGTTTTTTTTTTATTCATGACAGCGTGGTCGAAAGTGTTGGAGAAAATGTGAGTAATTTAAAGGCAGGGGACATTGTGATGCCACTGTATTTGGGAGAATGTGGAGGCTGTCTGAATTGCAGCTCAGGGAGAACCAACTTATGCCACAAGTACCCCTTGAGCTTCACTGGTGTGCAGACTGATGGCACATCAAGAATGTCCGTCGGAGGCGAAAAGATCTTCCACCATTTTAGCTGCTCGACGTGGTCCGAATACGTGGTTATAGAGGCCAATTATGCAGTTAAAGTTGATCCAAGAGTGTCTCTTCCACATGCTAGTTTCTTGTGCTGTGGTTTCACAACAGGTTTTGGATCAACATGGAGGGAAGTTAGTATTGAAAAGGGCTCAACTGTTGCTGTCATTGGCCTTGGAGCTGTTGGACTAGGGGTAAATCCGTCTTTTTCTCTCCAAATTATGTCCTGCAACTTGTTTACATTTTGTGTATACTACCTCTGTTCCACCCATGTTAGTTGTAATACTGATGACTAATATACCCTTTTAGAGGCTATTGATGAATCATTTACGGTCATTTAGTTGCATCAGTTGACACAAAACAAGGCTTGGTCATAACATGCTGATTTTGAGTATACTACCTATGTTCCGCCCATTTTTGTATAAAATGACTAATATACCCTTTTAGAGGCTATCAATGAATCATTTATGGTCGTTTATCGTAGAGTGATAGTTGCATCAGTTGGCACAAAACAAGACTTGGCCATAATATAACATGCTGATTTTGTGTATACTACCTATGTTTCATCCATTTTTTTATAAAATGACTAATATACCCTTTTAGAGGCTATCAATGAATCATTTATGGTCGTTTATCGTAGAGTGATAGTTGCATCAGTTGGCACAAAACAAGACTTGGCCATAATATAACATGCTGATTTTGTGTATACTACCTATGTTTCACCCATTTTTTTATAAAATGACTAATATACCCTTTTAGAGGCTATTAATGAATCATTTACTGTCGTTTATCGTAAAGTGATAGTTGCATCAGTTGGCACAAAACAAGACTTGACCATAATATAACATGTTGATTTTGTGTATACTACCTATGTTCAGTTCCACCCATTTTTGTATAAAATGACTAATATACCCTTTTAGAGGCTATTAGTGAATCATTTATGGTCGTTTATCGTAAAGTGATAGTTGCATCAGTTGGCTCAAAACAAGACTTGGCCATAACATAACATGCTGATTTTGTGTACACTACCTATGTTCCACCCATTTTTTGTATAAAATGACTAATATACCCTTTTAGAGGCTATTAGTGAATCATTTATAGTCGTTTATCGTAAAGTGTTAGTTGCATCAGTTGGCACAAAACAAGACTTGGTCATAACATAACATGCTGATTTTGTGTACACTACCTATGTTCCACCCATTTTCGTATGAAATGACTAATATACCCTTTTAGAGGCTATTAATAAATCATTTATGGTCATTTATCCTGAAGTGATAGTTGCATCAGTTGGCACAAAACAAGGTTTGACCATAACATAACATGCTGATTTTGTGTATACTACCTATGTTCAGTTCCACCCATTTTTGTATAAAATGACTAATATACCCTTTTAGAGGCTATCAATGAATCATTTATGGTCGTTTATCGTAGAGTGATAGTTGCATCAGTTGGCACAAAACAAGGCTTGGCCATAACATAACATGCTGATTTTGTGTACACTACCTATGTTCCACCCATTTTTTGTATAAAATGACTAATATACCCTTTTAGAGGCTATTAGTAATCATTTATAGTCGTTTATCGTAAAGTGATAGTTGCATCAGTTGGCACAAAACAAGACTTGGTCATAACATAACATGCTGATTTTGTGTACACTACCTATGTTCCACCCATTTTCGTATGAAATGACTAATATACCCTTTTAGAGGCTATTAATAAATCATTTATGGTCATTTATCGTGAAGTGATAGTTGCATCAGTTGGCACAAAACAAGGTTTGGCCATAACATAACATGCTGATTTTGTGTATACTACCTATGTTCAGTTCCACCCATTTTTGTATAAAATGACTAATATACCCTTTTAGAGGCTATCAATGAATCATTTATGGTCGTTTATCGTAGAGTGATAGTTGCATCAGTTGGCACAAAACAAGGCTTGGCCAAAACATAACATGCTGATTTTGTGTACACTACCTATGTTTCCACCCATTTTTGTAAAAAATGACTAATATACCCTTTTGGAGGCTATTAATGAATCATTTATGGTCGTTTATCGTAGAGTGATAGTTGCATCAGTTGGCACAAAACAAGACTTGGCCATAATATAACATGTTGATTTTGTGCAATGTAGGCTGTAAAGGGAGCTGAGATGCTGGGGGCATCTAAAATAATTGGGATAGATATAAATGAGATGAAACATGAGAAAGCAAAAGCTTTTGGAATTACAGATTTCATCAACCCTAAGCTTTCTGATAAATCTGTATCTGCATTGATCCAAGAAGCAACTGGAGGACTAGGTGTGGACTATTGTTTCGAGTGCACGGGTGTTCCGGCCCTGCTCAACGAAGCCATTGAGGGCTCCAAAGTGGTAATGATCAATTCTCGTTGTCCAATTGTTTGGGATTTAAGGCTCGGATTATTTGTTAACGAACATGTTTGGTTGTCGAACAGGGGCTTGGGACAGTAGTGTTTATTGGTGCAGGACTGGAGAAAAGTGGGGAGCTCAATTATATACCTCTCTTGTGTGGAAGGACTATTGTTGGTTCAATTTATGGTGGTGTGAGACCTCAAACTGATCTCCCTCAAATTGTTGAGAAATGTGTCAACAAGGTACGACAATTCGTCCCAATTATATAGGCTTGTTTTTCTTTTATTCCCCATTTTTGTAACATATTTTAAATTTGGGCAGGAAATTGATCTTGATCAGCTCATTACTCATGAGATTACACTTGATGAAATTAACAAGGGCTTTGAGTATATGAAGCAGCCAGACAGTATCAAGGTTGTCATCAAGTTTTGATTTGAGGAAATTAGTGTCTGAAGAATTTTATTTTTATTGTTGTTATGTTTAATGTTATGTATTAAGTTGGACCCTCATTTACACTCAACTTTATAAATAAAGTAAAAAATATATTTAAAAGTTAACTTTGAATGGGCATTTTCTTAGTGGACACAAAAACAGAATTAAGCTTAAAGGAGTAATACATTTTTTTAAAAAAATTGTTTAATAATACACACAATATGCAAATTTAGTTGAACAATCAAACTAATTTCAAAGAGATTTTTTCTATAAAAATATTGTTAATTTCAATGTTCAGAAAGAATCTCAGCCAAATCAAAACTTATATCATAACTCACTCAGCATGGGATTAATCATGGGATTAATATAGATATGTGACTTAACTAGTAAAATATTTCAATGCATATGCATTACAGACTAATAGATAATAGATAGGTTAAAAAATCCTGTAAATTCTAATACTTGAAAAACAATAAATAAATAAGTATACGGTGGGCTAAAGTGAGAAAGAAGCAACATAGATAAACAACAAAATTGTTTGTGTAGGTCAAAAAAGGCCCAGGATGTTGTGATCGATCATGCTGCTGCCACGTCTTTCTGAAATTTACTCGGGCGATTATCGTTTTCTCCTCTACCGCGAGAACGCTTCCCACCAAAATGACGACCGCCTCTGCTGTGCCTTCCTCCCCTGGGAATTGATTGTAATGATATTACGGAATCTAAAAATTACTGCTTTTAATAAACAGAAAGTGTATTTGTAACAAACCTTCCTCCACGGCTGTTGTTTCGGTAGTTGTCGCGATACTTCTCCTGATCATTACGAAGTTTACTCCAGTATTCCTTCTCCGCCTCACCTGAGTTAAGAAAATTGACTAGTCATGCACACATATATTATAGTACATGAAAAGCTACACCAGACATGCAGTGACTAACTGATATCAGTATATATATCAAGCATATTATATTTCTAGCAATCACAATTGAGAACTGAAACAATGAATTGGGGGCACCAAATTAACAATAACAATTCTAACCATCCATTGTGAAAATATAAATACCAACAAGTACCAAGAAAGAGATTGTTACTAACCAGTAACAGGATCCAGAACGGCGATGAAATTTTTTACAATTATGCCACCCTCCTTAGAAAGCACAGCAGCTGCACGAGCCTTCTGAGATTCCCCAGCATCATCGAATCTTATAAATCCAGAGTCCGATCCCATGCTAAAATCAATATACTACAAACGACATGATAAGACCAAAAAACATTAAAGATTTGTTTAAAAAGAACAATTAAAAAATCCTAAATAAATAAATAATACAGTAAGGACTGGCATTTACTATGGGTACTACAGTGCTGATATTTTTAACTCATAATACTACACAGCTCTCCAACTCTCTTCCCAACCAACAAATAGATTAAAGGACTTATTCAACTGAACAAAAAATATCACAAAACTAGATAGAGAAAATTCGCACGAAAAAATAAATACCTTCACATTCCCAAACTTTTTGAAGACTTCTTTTATATCCTCTCTTAAGACAACATCTTTGTTGTCCTTGTTAGCTTCAACATTTTGTTTTCCTTCAGAGGCTCCATGGTCTTCCTTCTCCTGGGCTTCAACATCTTCACCAGTCATGTCTGATTCCTTTTCTTCACCATTCCCAGTATTCTCTACAGAATCCTTAGAATCAGTAACAGCGGATTCTGTCACATCAGAATTAACTTGTGTTTTATCTTGTTCTCCATCTTTTTTAGAGGCATCTTCAGTTTCACTCGTTGACTTGGAATTACCATTTTGTTCGGTAGATTCTTTAACAGTGCTCTTCAATTTAAATGAAACAACTAAGCCTTTGGGATAGCTGCAACAATAATTAATAACTCGTCAATATAAAATTTTGACTTGGTATAATGCAAGGGCAATTATGGTATCATTATGCACAAACTCACTCAGGTTCGGCTTTGGGCTTGTCATTGCGGTTTGAACCCCCTTGTGGCCGAGTTTTCACAACTTCAGACTCCTGCTTAGCTCTTTCTACATCAAATTCCTTCCTGCATCACAATAGTAAAAGGAAATGATGAATTGTGAGGTCTAATGTTGTTAAGCGAAAAATAACAACTGCACAAGTGTAACAGGGCAATTTACTCAACAGCCAAAACCCCTAAAAAAATTACCTAAAGGGGACTTAGTAAATTTGAGCATAGATTTTCTCCCCACAACCAGAAGAAACATGAAAGAAACTCATTTTCCACACATGACAATCAAATGCAAAGACAAATCTAAATCTGACAATTCGTCAATGCTTTAACATAAAAAGTTGGGAAATTTCAGCCATAGTAATCAACATAGGTGAACAAATATTTGCTAGGACATTCATTGGCATACTTACTTTGGTTTGAGTTCCAACTCAACACCTGAATAACTCAGGGTTTGCTTCAAAACATTTGAAGCATCCTCCTCACTTGAAAACTCAACCAGTGCTGTGCCGCAAAACCACCTGTTGTCAGCAACATGTCGAGGTAGCCTCACACTATTAACCTAGCACAAACAGCAGACACCAAGTTTCATGAAAGGTTATACACTTTTTAATTCAAAGATTATCAGTGGTGCAAGGCTACAAGAATAATTTTACTATTGCAGGAAAACTTGAAAAAAAAACTCTGCTCCTGTAACATATAATTCAATGTTTACATATAGGATATCTGTGTGCAAAGTGTTTGCACAATCCTCCTCAGAATTCATTTAGATATATTAGCCATTAAACATGTTTTCAGAAAACTACTGAATTTTGAGCTACAAATGCAAAAGGCATTATGTCAAATGACTAAATGTATCAAAAATAATATACCTTAGCATATTGGCCGAAAAACGACTCGACATCTTCAAGCTTGACCTCATATTCTAGCGGTGAGGCAGCAATTGTTCTTTCATCTAATTGCTTAATAACTTCTTCTGGTTTTGCAAGCTCAGTGACTCTACCCACGCTCTTCCCTTAATAATGAAGAAGAGGAAAGAAAAGGGAATTGTTACAAAACAAGTCTATAAATTTGAGCACCATTCCTTAATTCTAGGAAACTCACCATCTTCAGAAACCTTCAGGAAAGTAGAGGTCCTCAGAGTCTCAGCCACAGCCTGAATACTTTCTTCTGGTACATCTTCTGGTTTCACATCTCCTAAGCCCAGGTGGAGTCTCATTCGAGAAAATGAACAAAGCAATGCCAAGCTTACCACTGTAGTCTAGTTAAGAAAGACTTATATATGATGATTCAACCAGTTTAAATCATTCACCATATTCTGAGAGCAATTGAGCCCTGGTATAAACAACCCTACCAACCATCTATATTTCGGTAAAATATTTATTTTACCAAATATGCATGTATAATAAGGATCTGAGCAGACCATATTGAAATATTCAAGTCATCTTACAAATCCATAGTCAGTAGTAATGGACTATAACGAAAGCTTCGGGCCAAATTAATTTTATCATCTTATTTTTTTTAAAAAATGTTGCTAATCTCATGAAAAGTGTGATAAGCATTAACCTAGCTGTCGAAAACACTACCTAACCAACAAAAAAATTCAGAATGGGCATGATAGAAAAACATTTAAAGTATGTTTGTTTTGGAATTTAAAATCCATATTTGAGACACAGATTCTACTTTGGGATTATCATACCCTATAAATACTACGAAAGTGAATTCAATAAATACTTATAAAAGCAGTATAAACACCTACAAACACAATATAAACAACAATCAATCATTAAACCTCAAAACAGACACATACGTTACAAGCATTAGGGTTTTAAATACACTATCAAAATCTCAAATCAAAGTTCATTAAGGTTACTAAACGACTGAGCGTGCAAACTAAACAACAAAAACGAAAAAAAAAAACATAACAGCCGCGCTGAGTAAGCAACATTAATTCAATTTAAAAAAGATACTCCCATCATCACTTTCGCTGATAGTTTTCCGCAGAAACTCGTCTCTAGGAAGATTACTATCACTGAAATAGAACTCCACCTGAAATAAACGGCATAAGCGGGCGAAAACTGAAATCCTTTTGTCTTCCAAAAAGAAACTATAAAGAATTGAAAAGGATATCTTAGTATACCTGACGAATAACTTTCTTTACAGTTTCTTCATCCAAAGGGGCCATTATCTCAGCGCTGAATTGAGAGACAAAGGAACTCGACTTCGTGAATGAATTCAGAAGAACGGAACGAAAACAGCGGTTTAGGGGTTTTAGGGTTTTGGAAATTTGAGGTAAATTGCGATTTTAAAGGATTTTTTTTTTGGGCCCACCACTCCGCTCCTTTTATATTTCAAATTTAAAGAAAAATAATTAACCTTAATTATTTCTCAAAATTATTTTATATGAGTCGATCCACGATTGCATTTTTTGGCTCCATTTATTTCCACCATATATTATTTATAATATTTTGGCACCTAATTTAATTTAAGGAGTGATAAAATAATAAAAATGATATAAATGATTATGATAGAAAAAGAAAAAATAATAAAGTATAATAAAAAACTTTTATCAAATGATTAAGACAAATTCTCTAGAACTCTTAATAACTTTTTACATATTCTAAAAAAAATTATTTTAAAATACTATATATTTAAATTTGCGTATGCAATTAAATACATACATGTAATTAAACTTGAATTGATTTGAATATATTGTGAATGATTCAATTAAATTTTTGATCCTTCACATTAAAACAAATCTGGATTGCATATAATATAAGTGTCACTCAATTTAAAAACTAACTTTTATAATTCGTTTGAATATACATGACTTTAATTTTAATATTGTATGAATTCAATCTTAATCTTAATATCATATTTCAAAATCTCTTTTTTCTCATTAATTTCACTTTTTATTATTTTTTTTATTTATCTTAAAATTCATATTAATTTTGAATATTAAAATTTTAAATGAAACAAAATTTCTGCATAATCTTCTCCTAAGTATTCTATATAAATCTCAACATCTTTTCATTTCAACCATAATCTCTAGGGTTTGTCCTCTCCCACCGATAGGTTTTCTTCACATGTTTATTCTCTCTTTTGTGTACAATTCGATTGTATCAAGAATTATTATTTTTTGTATTTTCTCATGTATTTTTCTATAATAGAATTATCTAGATTTTCATTCTAATTTATTATGTATCTTTTTATATTTTTTTTAAGTCTCTCATTTACATTTTTTAAAGGTATTTTCAAGAGTACTCATTCTTCATTTTATCTTTTGTTCATCTTTTATTTTAATTGAGCATTCATTCTTCATTTTATTTTTTTTGTTCATCTTTTATTTCTATTTTTAATATTTTCAAGAATATTCATTCTTCATTTTATCTTTTTTGTTCATCTTTTAATTGAGTATTCATTCTTCATTTTATTTTTTAGTTATCTTTTATATTTTTTAGTTATCTTTTAATTTTTGCGTATCCTATCTATTTCATATCTCTCAATTCTTCTTTCAATAGTATTCATTTTTTCATTTTTTTTTTGTTCATCTTTTAATTGAGTATTCATAAGCTTCTATCTATACTATATTTGTGATTTTCCATACCTCTCTTCTGTTTATTATATAGATTTAGAACAATTAAGAATTACCTATATTTTATTTTTAATATTTTTAAGATGGAATTTAAAGGTGATGTCCAATAAATATTTGTGTTGACGGAATAGAATTTCTAAAGAATTTATTGAAGTTTTCCAATAATGATAACAAGTTTTAATATTATTTATCTGTTAACAATTTTCTTTCTCTCAAGGTCCTAGAGTAAAAGAGAGAGAACATATACTAAGTATTAAATAATTATTACAATAATTTGATTTTTAATGTTATTTAATGAAGGAGAATTATGGACAATTAAAATAAGCATAAGATATAATTAATTTGTAGATAATGATGGAGAATTCAAAAATTTCATTTGAACAAATTTTATAATTGAAAAAAAAAAAATCGATAGTACTCTGCCCGAATACTCGATTACAAAATACCTGAAATTAAGGAAATGATGAAGGGACTAAATTGTTTTGACCCAATTAACCAATGAATTATGGTAAAGTTACTTGTACAGTTTAATTAACTGAAAAGTGCAACATGACACACGAGTCCATAGCAGACCAACCCATGAATTATAATTAAGAAAATAAGTTGATTATCTTTCATTAAAAATACTAAAATTAAATAACTTTTAATAAAAAAATATCGTGACTTTCGGAACTAACCAATAACCATTCCTATTTATAATAGGAAATATGAAATTTTGGTAAGATATATTTAATTTATTTATTTATTTTATTGAAGAAGAAATGGAAAGAATGATTGAAAAAAACAAAAAAACAGTTAGAATTGATATAAAATAGAAAAATAAAAATAACTAAAATTAAATAGTTAGAATCGATATAAAATAGAAAAAGAAAATTAATTAAAATTAAATATGATGACAATAATTTTAATTTTGATTTTTAATGTTATTTAACGGAGAATTATGGACTATATAAGGATATAATTAATTTTTAGATAAGGATGGAGAATTTGAAAAATTATTTTGACCAAATATTTTGAAAAAAAAATACTAAAAAATTTCCTGAAACTAAGGAAATGACCGAGGAACTAAATTGTTTTTGACCCAATTAGTTTTAAAAATTAATCAATGAGTTATAATTTAGAAAATAAGCTGATTATCTTAATTGAAAATACTAAAATTAAATAACTTTTAATAAAAGATGTCGTGAATTTTCGTAACTAACCAATAGGCAATAACCATTCATATATAATAGGAAATATTAAATTTTGGTAAGATATATTTAATTAATTGGTTTGATTAATTTCAAAAGAATTATGAAAAAAATTACGATTTTCAATTTTAATATTTGATAATAACTTTAATTAATTAAAAAATTAAAAAAAATTAAAATAATTGTTACATGTGCTTATAAAAGACATTAATATCTATTTTAATTTTGATATTTGATAGTAATATCTTTTAATAAAGTCAATTCCTTCAATATCTTTTATTACGAGAAAATTTCACGGATGGTCCTATAACTTTTTTAAAATCCATAAAAGGTCCTGTAACTTTTTCTTTTATCAATTTGAGTCCTTTAAGTCTCAATTTTAGTCCTTTTAATTCAATTTTGATCCTTTTTATCCGATTTTAGTCCTTTCCGGCGATGATTTTAAATTTCAGTCAAAATTTGCCACGTCATCATTATTTCCGGCCAGAAAATTCACATGGACTGCCACATAAGCTGTTTATAACTTTCTTTATTAATATATATGGTTACACCCTTTTAAATTTTTTAATTGCACATAATATATTAATAAAAGAAAAGAACGAGACTTATCATCTCTCCCAAATCACAAATTGAGCGCAGAACATCTCTCCCATTTCGCAAATCAAACGAGAGAACCATCTCTCCCAAATCACAAGAACCATAATCACTCTATATTTGGGCGTGGGGCATTTGCGATTTTTGTATATATTTGCCCTAATTTTATTTAATTGGAAACTCTGTTTTGTTGTAGGAAACTCATAGAAATAGTGTGGAGAAGAAAATGGGGAATGAGTTTGTGAAGGTGTGCCCGAGCTGCATGTGGGTTCACGATTGAGTGTAGGTGCGGCGGGAAGCACGTTTGCTGGCCGACGTGCTTGAAGATGTTTGAGAGCAGCACTGATTGCTACACCCATTTTTTATAAGTATAACCACCATTCATCATCTGTCAATATATCCCAATCCCACTTACAATATGTTGTATATATCCCTAGCTAGTTTCTGTCTCTCTCTTTTTTGTACATATGCTTCGGTCTCATTTCTCTCTAACTATGAATGATATCGCCTCTTCTTATTAGAATTATGATTCCATTATTCTTTTGTCTTGTTTTATTTTATCTTTGTTTTGTTTTGTGATACAAACATTCTGCTGTTCATTCATTTAATCAATCACAGGAGGAACATGAATAAGTTCTGAATTATGGTCTGCTATAATTTCATGTTCATGTTCTGATGCTGTTCGAAACAATGAACATGAAATTACAATGAAATAAGATAAAAAAATTCAGAAAAGATAACTGCAACCAAATGCAAAACTCATAATGCTATAGCTGTGCACCATTTCTTGCTACTATTACTCTCATCACAATCTTCCATTTTCGGGTAATTTCGGCCAGCGCTCGGAATTATCAAAAGTTTTACTACTTTTGTCAAGAACATAATTTTGACTCTTGGTGTATGTCGACAAATGAACAAGAGGGCCAAGAAGAAGACATAACTACATTCTATGACAGAGATCTTAAATTGAAGAACTTGAAGAACATTAGCATGAATTGTCACTACTGCTCTTGAGAATCATAATGATCCTTTATCCATAATTATGATTCCTGTTGTCATAATTCTGATTTGGATTAAATGATACAGAGTATGTTATGTTTGCATATTATTTTGAATGGTGTTATGTAATGATCAAGAGAATCAATGTAAGGGATGTTTTTTTTCAAGTGTATTTAATTTGTAAATGAATGTCATTTTCAAGTTTAGCTATGCAGTCATTGAGATCAAATAGTTACAGCCTGAAGAAAAATGTACATATATTATTGATCAAATAATTAGAACCTTAGACAAGAACTAAAAACTCACCATTGAAAAAGCAAGTTGACAGAGGATACAAATAATCTGGCCTTCATTTTAATAAACTAGAGAAATCACTCAAATCTGATAGTCTTACATAAATGTACATAAATCACTCAAATATAATGCTAAATATACCAAACTCATCATCACTCAAATATAATGCTAGATATACCAAACTCATCATCACTCAAATTCATCATCAGTGCAGGGACAAAATATAATTATCAAGTTTACACAACCAAATACTTCATCAAGTTTACACCTGAGAAAAACAAAATATAATGCTCAATTAAACTTCAGTACTAGAATAAAAAAAGAACACGTGCCACACAAAAAGCTGAACAATTTTAAACTTCAGTACTAGAATAAAAAGAAAACAGGAGCTGCACAAAAAGCTGGACAAAAAGAACTTGAGCGTTGCACAAAAATAACTTATTGCCCTAACACTAATTCATTTTATCTTTTCCCTTTCCACTTCCATGACTATATTGAGATAAGTCAAATTTCTTCCCTCCAGAAATAATTATTGCCTTTGAAGATCTTTCCTCTCGAGTTTGCGTACTAAACTGTGGCCTCAAACCTCCACTTAAGCCAGGTGGTGTAGCTCTTAATATAGGTCCAGTGTGCATTGGTGGTGGGACTAAGTTGAGACCTTTTGACATTTGCAATTGTTGAGTGCAATTTGGTCCAGGTGTTACTCGAACTGTAGGTATGCCCAATCCAGTAAGATGAGATGCACTGCTAGCCTGACTCATTAGAGCTTCAAATTCTTCATCATATTCATCAATCAATCCCCTAGGTTGGGATACAGGTGGCAGAATGGATCCTCCTTCAAGATTATCTCTATTGCTCTAGAAATAAGAAATATAAACACAATAAAAACAATATCAAAATAAATTCTTCATAATATTCTGAGTTAAAAGATTTGTGCAGAATAGGTTTTAACTTACTTCATTTTGAGTGCCCTCTTTGGCATTAGTAACTTCACTCCTACTCCTACTACCACTTCCACTTGCATTTTTTTTAAATTTATTCTTCCTCACCTGCAGCAATCACAAAATAATTCTTTTAAGCAAAGTAGCAAGACATTGTAAATGGCTTAATAATGAAAAGTAATGTGGATTACCCTTAATTTTCTCTTTCTGGTAGAACTTTTAACTTGTTGAGACCCTTCTCCATCCACTCGTGGTTGAGTGCATGTCTTCATGTTGTGTCCAGTTTGACCACATCTGCTGCACTTGAGACTTTTTTGTTGCCTTCTCATCCGCACACCTGTTTTGGTTCTTTTTTTCTTACCATGAACCTCATCAGGTTCCATCCTTCTTGCCTTTGTAGGTCTGCCCTTAGATCTTCCAAAATTTGGTGGAAGTGGTGGAATGTACATTGTTTCAGCCCAATCAATATACCCAGCAATTGGCATAATTGTAGGCTCATACACTCTCCTATAGGTTTGAACTGTGTATGCTTCATCTACAAATAATTCAGGATCTTCTCTCTCATGCACAATTGCAGCAAGTGCATGCTTGCACGGAATGCCACTCAACCCCCACAATCTGCAAGTGCAACTTCTGAGCAATAAATCCACAGCATACTGAGAGCCATTCCCAGTCTCAATCTGATAATGTCTACTATTTCCCTTAATAGGGATGCAATCTCCTATTCTGTCCATGTGCTTTTTCAAAATCTCTTTGATTTTAGGAGGCAACCTTCCCTTCCAATTATGAAGTGCCCTATCTCTACACACTTGAAACCTCTCCATCAACCACTGCCTAATCCATTCAAGCATTGTAATTATAGGCTTCTCCCTGGCATCTAAAATACAAGAATTGAAACTCTCACACACATTATTCAACAACATATCACACCTACACTTCTCACTAAAATGTGACTTTGACCACTGTCTTGGATGTTTGTTATCAAACCAAGCAGCTGCATTTTCATTCATCTCCCTCATTTCTAGCATACTCTGATTAAAAAAACCCATTGTACTAGCCCTTGCAGCCTTCCACAAAGCTACTTTATAAGCTAAACCCCTAAACCCTGCTGTCTTAAAGTTATTATGCAAGTGTCTAACACAAAATCTATGTTCACAATCAGGGAACACATCATTAGAAGCATTAATCAACCCTTTTTGCTTGTCAGACATGAATGTGTAATCAGCACCACCTCTTAAGATATTCAAATCATTTTTCAACAAAATAAGAAACCACTCCCATGTTTCTTTATTTTCCTTAGATACTACTGCATATGCTATAGGGTACAAAGCATTGGATGGATCTACACCTACAACAGAAAGAAGGATCCCTCCACGTGGGCCCTTAAGCCAACATCCATCCACCCCTATAAATGGCCTACAACCTGCTTTAAAACCCCTTTTTATAGCCTCAAAACAAACATACATCTTACTGAACCGGTCTTGACCATCTATTTCCTCAGTCTGTAAAACAATTGAGGAACCTGGGTTTGAGTCCCTCAATTCTTGTGCATAATCCCACAATTTTGTGTATTGGAGGTCAGGAACTCCCTCAATAATTTGCAGTGCCTTGCTCTTTGCTCTATAAGCTTGTTGCTTAGAAATGTTTACATTCAACTTTCTTATTATTTCTTTTCTCCACCCCTTCACACTTTTTTTAGGATCATTTTGAAATGCAGGCACAAACCTCTCACCTAACCAATTACTTGATACATTGGTCACATTGAATGTTGGTGCACAATTATGAGTTGGCATGTATTTCCTAATTTGGAAGGTTTCTTCATCTCCAACCTTAAGTGCATTTATCCCCCACTTGCAATCTTCCCCTCTACACCTAGCATACACCCTGATCTTATCATTCTTATTAAAGTACAAGGATCTTCGAGTGTTTATTGCATGTGAGCCGACAGCCTTTTTAAACTCTTGTTTTGAGCTGAATACCATCTCCAACTCAAATGCGGGTTTAAAAATGACTTCTTTATTAAATCTAGGGGGTACATTTTTTTCAGATTCATCATCAGACACCCTTCTCTCATCAAAGTCATCCCCATGGCATACAATATCATCATCCCCACTATCCTCAGCACTATCATTACTGTACTCAACCACCTCATTATCTACATAATCCTTCCACACCTCATCATCACTTTCCTCAGTACTATCATCAACCTCATAGTCACTGTCAACTAAAGAACTATCATCCTCATCATCAAAGTTATGTTGCCCATCATTATCTAAGTTACCATGCCATTGTTCACTACCTCCACTCACCTCAAAATCAGCCTCTGTATTATCCTGCTCTCTTTCATTAACACGCTCACCCACCTCAAAACCAACCTCTATATTACCCTCACCTATCTTAATGTCTTCACTACCCTTACCCACTTGAAAATCAACCTCAACCCAAACATGCACTTCCATAGAAAATTTACTTTCTGTAGCCCATGCAATCAGTTCATCATCATTCCCCAACACTTTAAACCCATTCATAAATAAGGCATAATATCTTTTTTCACCATAAATACCCAAGCCTTCACAAATTCCATTAAATGTATCATGATTCACATCTTCCCTAATATTTAAGTGATCATATATTATGACCTCACCACCAACATAATTAACTACAGGTTTGCTGACAAACTTACCACCATAGTGCAACTTCAGTGTAATTAGATCCGACTCAACAGCTGCAATATAGATACAGAAATGAAGTTACACAAACCACCTTAAAAAAATAGATAAATATATGGGGCGATTGGTGAAAGAATAATCAAAGTATCCATTTAAATAAATAGAGGAAAAACAGGGGAAAAACAGGGGAAGTAAAGACATTAAACAATCAAATAAACATCAAACCCCTTACGGTATTTTGGAGGACCACTACGATCCCGTCTCTTTTCTCGTATCCACATCAAGCTCTTTGATACTTTGTGATTATCTAGGGTTTTGTGATTTGGAATTTAGTGTGATAAGCGTGTGTGTGTGTATTGATTAGTGTGATTATGTAGCGCTAAATTTGAGAGATGCGAAACCCTAATCTATTTTTTTAATATATTATGTAATAAAAAAATTAAAAATAATTTAATCCTCAAAACCATGTATTTTGTGGCAGTCCATGTGGATTTTCCGGCCGGAAATATTGATGACGTGGCAAATTTGGACTGAAATTTAAAATCATCGCCGGAAATGACTAAAATCGGATAAAAAGGATCAAAATTAGACTAAAAGGACTAAAATTGAGACTTAAAGGACTAAAATTAATAAAAGAAAAAGTTACAAGACATTTTGTGGATTTTGAAAAAGTTATAGGACCATCTGTGAAATTTTCTCCTTTTATTACTATCTATAAATTTACATATTCACATACTTTATCTTAATAATGATATTTAAGAAAAACTTAAATATAAAAAGAATTAAATGTAGAGGTAAGAAATTTTATTTATTTAATTGAAGAAGGAATTGAAAGAATGATTGGAAATAAAAATTAAAGAGTTAAAATTGATATAAAATAGAAAAAGAAAAATACTCTCTCTTCTCTATCCATATTTTATTTTTCTATTTTATATTAATTCTAACTCTTTAATTTTTTTTCTCAATAATTATTTCAATTTCTTATTCAATAAAATAAATAAAATTACTTACACTTACATTTAATTCTTTATATATTAAATCTTAATAAATAATAAAGAATATTTCACAACCCGCGTAATTACGCGAGATCTTATACTAGTTTTAATATAAATATAAAAAAAATTTGTGTTGATATTGAGGTTATAGAAATTAAACATTTGTTTTCATATAATATAAGTTTCAAAATGATTCTTCAATTGATTTATAAGTTTATGTTATATGCATATCTTTACATCGTATATTTGAGAGTTTTTATCTCTCCTACGTGGCATTCTCTTTTAGCCTCTAATTTAAAATACTGCAATTCTGTGAGTCGGTTTTTTTTATGATTTTTTAAATTTTAAATTTTTTGACATACGGTTATCATCAGTTTTCTTCTTTTCTTATCTACAAAGTTAAGCGTTCTTTTTTATTACTGTATTATTATTCTTTCTCCATTTTTCTTTTCTCTCTCATTTGTATTATGTTTATGTTCTAATTACATATCTACATTTTTTTTCTCTCTCATTTTTTTTAATACTGCGAACTATCTTTTCACTGCACTATATTTGTCTGACATAATTTATCATCTATTAACAAATTTATTCGTCCTTTCTTTTTCTTCAAGTTGTCTCTATTTTCTCTTCAGATCTTTTCATTTTGTAATTCTGAATTTTTTTGTGTATATTATAGGTTGCCTATATTATTCCGAATTTTCTGCTCCGTTGCTGTTGCAAATTTGAGATAAAGAACATCATTTTGTTTTTCTGCAATTTCATCTGAGACAAAGAACATTTTATGCAGGTATTGTTTATAATTTTAAAGGATTGGATAAAAATAATTATATATCATTCTTTCATTTCTCTTCAGGTGGCTCTGTTTCTTTTCGGGTATAGAAATTCAGATTGGAGAAAATTTGTTAAACAAGACAACATTTGTTTCTTTTACGGAACAAGGTAATTTTATATTTCTTCAGCGTTTGAGGAATTACTGTGGTTTGCTTCTGTATAATACAGTTAATATTTTTCTCAATAAAAACCCATTTCTAACCTCCGCACGAAATTCTGTGAAAATAAATTTATTTAGATATTAATATGAAAACTATAAGATATTAAAAAGATAAAAAAAAAAAAACAGTGTAAGTAATAATTATTTTTATTATATCATTTTCTACGTTTAATTGCTAGATTTTTTTACTTAATGGATGAGATTCAATTTTGCACAAATTTTTTACTTCCAATAAGATAATTTTATGTTTTTTTTAATAGTGTAATTTTTTTTTTATTTGTATTGTGTTAACATTTTTTTTATTTTATCAATCCAACTCCTACTAATTCGATGATTCGAAATACAGAGGTATCAATCAAACTCCTACTTCAGAGCATATTGTTATTTTAAAACTATAACTAATTTGTATTGATTTATTATTCATTTTAAATTAACATGGAAATTTTAAAAGAATATTAAAATATAGTTTTTTTTGTTAAAAATGAATTGCCAAATTGACTCTGAAATACTTGAGTGGGTAAACAAGACGTTTGAATCCATCTTTTTATTTCAACTCAGTATACAACTCTAAAAATGATCATGAGATGGTGACGGTTTATAAATTCATTTTGTTTACTCATGATTTCTGCATGTTTTTGTAAAGTTCTACATTTTTTTTAGTATTTTCTAAACCTCTTATGTTATGTCAATCCAACCCTCAATACTCGATCATATCATCAATTGTTATTTCTAATTTATGAAATTTGCAACTCATTTTATTTCTTAGATTTTTTCTCTTATATTTGAGAGTTCTTATCTCTTCTCTTTTAGCCTCTAATTTAAAATACTGCAATTCTGTGAGTCGGTTTTTTTTTATGATTTTTTAAATTTTAAATTTTTTGACATACGGTTATCATCAGTTTTCTTCTTCTTATCTACAAAGTTAAGCGTTCTTTTTTATTACTGTATTATTATTCTTTCTCCATTTTTCTTTTCTCTCTCATTTGTATTCTGTTTATGTTCTAATTACATATCTACATTTTTTTACTCTCTCATTTTTTTTAATACTGCGAACTATCTTTTCACTGCACTATAATTGTCTGACATAATTTATCATCTATTAACAAATTTATTCGTCCTTTCTTTTTTCTTCAAGTTGTCTCTATTTTCTCTTCAGATCTTTTCATTTTGTAATTCTGAATTTTTTGTGTATATTATAGGTTGCCTATATTATTCCGAATTTTCTGCTCCGGTTGCTGTTGCAAATTCTGCAATTTCATCTGAGACAAAGAACATTTTATGCAGGTATTGTTTATAATTTTAAAGGATTGGATAAAAATAATTATATATTATTCTTTCATTTCTCTTCAGGTGACTCTGTTTCTTTTCGAGTATAGAAATTCAGATTGGAGAAAATTTATTAAACAAGACCACATTTGTTTCTTTTACGGAACAATTAATTTTATATTTCTTTAGCGTTTGAGGAATTACTGTGGTTTGCTTCTGTATAATACAGTTAATATTTTTTTCAATAATAACCCATTTCTAACCTCAGCACGAAATTCTGTGAAAATAAATTTATTTAGATATTAATATGAAAACTATAAGATATTAAAAAGATTAAAAAAAAAAAAACAGTGTACGTAATAATTATTTTTATTATATCATTTTCTACGTTTAATTGCTAGATTTTTTTACTTAATGGATGAGATTCAATTTTGCACAAATTTTTTACTTCCAATAAGATAATTTTATGTTTTTTTTAATAGTGTAATTTTTTTTTTTATTTGTATTTGTTAACATTTTTTTTATTTTATCAATCCAACTCCTACTAATTCTATGATTCGAAATACAGAGGTATCAATCAAACTCCTACTAATTTCAGAGCATATTGTTATTTTAAAACTATAACTAATTTGTATTGATTTATTATTCATTTTAAATTAACATGGAAATTTTAAGAGAATATTAAAATATTGTTTTTTTTTTTTTTTGTTAAAAATGAATCGCCCAAATTGACTCTGAAATACTTGAGTGGGTAAACAAGACGTTTGAATCCATCTTTTTATTTCAACTCAGTATACAACTCTAAAAATGATCATGAGATGGTGACGGTTTATAAATTCATTTTGTTTACTCATGATTTCTGCATGTTTTTGTAAAGTTCTACATTTTTTTTAGTATTTTCTAAACCTCTTATGTTATGTCAATCCAACCCTCAATACTCGATCATATCATCAATTGCTATTTCTAATTTATGAAATTTGCAACTCATTTTATTTCTTAGATTTTTTCTCTTTTTACAATCAATTGTACCTATTTCAATCATGTGTGCCTCTGCATTATATGTACATGAAGAAAATAATTATTCCCGCGTAGTACGCGGGTCGTGCACTAGTGTAATTCATATATTTAGCAGTATTAGTAATTGCTTACGTGGACCTTTCTCTTTCCTCTATTTTAAAATCCTAACTCTCTTAAAAAGTTATTTTAATTTTTTTTAACCTTTTTAAATTTTGAAAATGAGATATACTTTGATTACTTTCATCCCGGAAGTTTGAAATATTCAAATATACAAAAGTTATTAACAAACTATCATATGAATTATGCGGAGATCTGGAGATCTGCATCAATCATCGCTTGCACACTGTGAGTTCTATCCTTCTGCAATTTCAGATACATTTATTTTATTTGGCTGAAATTTTTGAGATCATATTATCCTGAAGAACATACTAGTAAGCAACAAAACATCATGCAGATATTAATTGAACCAAATCCATACGCCTCAAGAATACAACAAAGAATGTATTGAAATTCTCCTACTGAATGATATCTGATTTTTTTAATGATAATTCATAAAAAATACTAATGACACAACAATGTATTAATACAGGTTCAAAGAAAGTTTAGCCGAATGCTTTATCTGTGAAGGCAACTATCTGCAAACCTTCAGCATAAGAGGAGGGGAGGGGCTTGAGAGACCATGAAAATTTCCCAGTTTCCTTTCTAGGTGTTCTGCATTTGCTAAAGTCGAGAACCCGCCTCTTCGTCTGCCAAGAATCATCCCATGTGAAGGAAGGCAACTATCTGCAAACCTTCAGCATAAGAGGAGGGGGGCTTGAGAGACTAATGCTGATTGAAAATTTTCCAAGTTTCCTTTCCAGGTGTTCCACATTCACTAAAATCGAGAACCTGCCTCTCCGTCTGCGAAGAATCATTCCATGTGAAGGGCTATCTGCAAACCTTCAGCAGGTAAGAGGAGGGGCTGGAGAGACTAATGCTGCTTGAATTTTTCCCAGTTTCCTTTCCAGGTGTTCCACATTCACTAAAATCGAGAACCCGCCTCTCCGCCTGCCAAGAATCATCCCATGTTAGATTGTTACATTTGATAAGGAACAGAAGAAAGCTCAACAGAACAAAGAGAATTAAGGAGAATTGTACCATGAAAGCTATCTCCTTTTCTGCTTCACATTTTTGTTTAAGTAATGACTGTGGAGTTTCACCTCCCAACACCTCCTGTGCATCAGCAAATGCACTTGCAGTCTGCTCTCCCAACTGCTTCATTAATCCAATGGCATCATAACTTCGATCCCTTGGGCTTAAATAGTAGCCCATATCCTACAAAAGAAGCACATACATACAATGACAATGGGGACGACACCTCGATGGAAAAGAATGTGTTCAAATGCATTGATCGACTCCGGACCTCAATAGTTATATCAGTATCAACTCTGGGGCCTGCCACAAAACTGTTAATAAACCAAGGTGATTTCCAAGCTGAAGGGGATTCTAAACTCGTCCTAAACGGTGTCCCCATGTATCTGGAAAGAGAAAATCGAAAATTAAATTAACACTGAGATAACACCACTGCTGCTAGAGAAGACTCATGAATTCCAGCAGATCAACAAGTGAAAACTAGAATATATGCAACCACAATCACCATACGTGCTATAGTTTTCAAAGGCTGTGCTTGTGCCAGAACTTTCGACTTTCTTCTCTGAAGGGCTCGAGGTTGCATCAGGTTTAGATATAGCTTCTATCCTTCTAGATTTCTGATTCTCAAGAACTTTGTCACTCAGGCCAGTTGGCCTATCACCGTTGATTCCAACGCGATCAGGAGAGAAAAATAGCAGGTCATTAATATCCTGTTCAATGAGTCTGGAAAACTCTTCTGTCTGTCATAAAGGAAAAGTAGCACAAGAATCAGATTACTATATGCTTGATAGAAAGTGTGTGTGTGTGTGAAAAGTGGAAATGAGAAAGCAGCACTCACCGTATCCACTGCATCTTTATCTATAGAGTTAGTTCTGTCTTCTGCCACAACAGTCTGTTCTGTTCTCATTTCTGAACATTCACCTGCATTCTTATCTTTCTGTGAAACTCTACTTTCTGAAATAAAAATGCTATTATCGCCCTCATTCTCTGCCTGTTTGCAGGCAGGGGCCATGTTTTCTTTATCTCCTTCGCAGTTTGGAGATACTGATTGCATTGCTCCTTTCTGGTCTTCTACACATTCATTAAACTTAACCTCTAACCGAGAAATATCATTGCTCAGATTCGAATACAGCTCAGGCTTAAAAATACCTTCAAACTTCTTTTGATCTCTCTTTTGTGACAAAGGAGACACCAAGTCACGATGTCTTTTCTTCAGTATTGATGGTGTGCCTGTAAAACTTTTGGCCGCACTTTTTAGAACAGCTACAGGGCTATCACAAAAATCCCTAGAAGGTGAATCCCAAAGTTTGTAGGAAGATATCATCAGTTGGCGGATGCCAAGTGGACTGTACTCTTGATGCATGTCACCAGATTGTATTAGATCACAACTGAAAAAAGGTATATCCAACCTTGGAAAACGAGGAGGTTCATACGATAAGTTTCCTGGTCCTTCAACAGAATTTTGGTTCTTTGAAGAAGCATGCATTGGGGTCAACATAAAATCATTCACAGGTACTACTTTTGCCCATCTATTTGCCTCATTGGAATTGTCCTCACAAGGGAAGCTATCAGATTCCTGGGCATACACAAAGCCGTCATGTGTTCTTGGGGCAATAGTCTCTGGTTCAGCATTCATACAAGGATTGTTATACTGGTCTGGATTTTCGCCTAATATGACCGGATTATCATCTGGTTGAAGTTGAGTAAAAGTGGAGAAGGGTTGACTAAATGAAGTTCCCAGCTGTTCAGAAGGCACATAAGGGATCTGATAATTTGAACAATTCTGAAGTAATGAATTTTCCGGTCCATCAATATCTATGGTGACATTTTCGGAGGGACATCCATCATGGCCAACCTCAGGATATACCTTTGAGCAGTCTGGATTAGCTATGGGGTTAGGTGAATCAGAATCCATGCGGATAGAATCGACCAGTCCCACGTAAGCCTCTGCTGGAAAAGTTGTGCTCTGGTTTTCTCTGCTAGTTAAAGACTCTTGCCCAAGATCCAGCAAAGTCATGTCGGGTAGCTCATTTGTATTTACTTGCCAATCATTCGATGCAAAGGCCCCCCAATCTAGACATAAATCCTGTTCAACGAACTTATCACCCACTTCACAAGGCACTTGTGGTATGACAAATGATACTAATTCTTGAAATGTGGGGTGATAAACTTCAGAACATGGTATCGAACTGGGACCCTCAGTTGTGACACAATCCTCTTTGTGATCTTCGATTCTGCTTAACTCGTTATTTGTAGCTTGACTACATTCAGAAGCTTCCTCCATTTCTGCCCTGACTCTATCATCTTCACTGCTTTGTTCTGCCTTTGAAGAAGAAGATGCTGCAGAATGATTTGGCTGGCTAATGAGGGGTAGACCTTGGAATTGTGAAAGTAACCCTGACGCCAAATACATATCCAGCTTCTTCTTGACAGAAGAATTCCAATGATTTTTTATGGCATTGTCGGTTCTGATGGCATAGATATGCAACACAATGCAAATGAGTAAAAGACAGAAGGCATAACATGGTATGTGGATGATAGAGATGTCAATTCTCATAAATTTTCTATATACTGGAATCGTTGCTTCCTGTTATAATATATATTGATGTACCTCCCTGGCAAGACCTTTGTTAACTCTGCCCACTTGTTTCCGTGAATCTGATGGGCATGAATCAAAGCCAACTCCTCCTCTTGTGTCCAAGCTTCTTTGTTTATGTTGGGATTAAGATGATTGTGCCACCTGCAGAATTGAATTTTACGAAAAGTAATCCATGTCAGAAAAAAAAGAGACATGGAATTACACCCTTCAAGGACTTTTAATAAAGGTAACAACAACAAATATAGTTGTACAAGCTTACCGTTCCCGACACTGCTTTCCAATACGCCCAGGAAGATGTTGTGCAATGGTAGACCACTTTTTTGGTCCATATTTAGCTACCAATTCAATTATTACTTCATCTTCCTAATTAATAAAGTTAGTATATTCCCATAACTTACGCAATAGAGACCAGATCCAAAAGAAAGAAATCAAGAAAAGTTGCCAAACCTCTTTTGACCAGGGGCCTTTAACAAGATCTGGATTAAGAACCTTCTGCCACCTGTGTAAGCACTGTACATCTGTTCGATCCTTGAAACACTCGGCTACGTATAAACATTACATACAACAGAAATAGAAAATTGCTCAAAGAGTTAGAATTTAAGCAAAAAATTAACAACTCGTTAGTCTATTTTATTGCATTCAAAACTTGCCAATGGTGTATACACAACTCATTAAAGACCGTAGTTTACAAGAAAAGCCACTGCACTGCATCATCTCATTTAATAATATCGAAAAGTATATAAAATTGAGGAGAAGGCTTGTCACTGCTTCAGGTGACTCAACCCAACAATACTCAAATATCTCTTGTTACACAGGTTAATGAGAAAACTTGAATTCGTATTTCTACCTATCTTTTTCCAATTTTTCCCTTGGAAGCGTTGAACAGCAATGCGTAAAATATCATCCTGTCGGAAAATAGACAATTGGTTTTTTAGAGTCGCAAATTAGAGTTCTCTGCCAACATATTTATGATGATACAGTCTTGGTACGAATACATATCACAGAGACTTCCTACACATATACCATCATGTAGTTTTAAATGAAAACTAAGCTTTTTTACCCAAAGTGCAGCATTTTTAACGAGAAGCTAAGCGAACATATATCTGCCTGCTTGTTTGCTCTGGGAAGGGGGGAATTTTTTTTTTGCAGAGTCACAGATTATGTGTTTCTTTAACATCCATTTAACCTTAAAACATGCCATTGTATCTAAATGTGTATGTTCTAAAAGTATAATACTTTAACATAATGCACTATGGTGTTCCATGTTCTCACAAGCAACTTTTATTTAATAATTTATTTATTTTACAAAGGTGTTTATATTTTACAAGGCTTCTACTTCACCTCTTCTGCAGTCCATTGCCCCTTTGTGGAACGCCTTGTCGGACCACTTGTCCTCCTGCAGAGAATGAACAAAATGTCATTTATACCAATTTCCAATCTAATACAGTAATACTTCAATCTGAAGCTAATGCATGATTTGCAAGAAGTGAAACATCACACATTGATTAATGAATGTTTATTATGCTAATAATTGCAGCAACTTTTTTCTTTTAAACTCAGACACCTTTTACTAATCAGTGCAATCTCAAAAGTCGACCCATCACATACTTGAGCCGAAAATAGATATACAAATGAAAATGATACAACATGAATAATCAGCATTTTATGTGCTTAAAAATATTACCCATGTGGAGGACGAGCTATATGTTGACCATCTCTACCAGTACCACCATCTGAAATCGTGTTCGTGTTCCTATTCCTATCACTTTCCATATTTACTTAAAAAACAAGCAAATCTGATTCTGTATATCCCAATTCCCACACGTTGGCAATTTTCTCCAGAATGTCTTCTCCAAATCATCATATGCTACCCTATAACACTGTCCCAACCCAGGATGAGGTCAAATGCTAAGAATGTGGATACGAAAATATAACACACAATTACTGTAAATACACAACAAAATACAGCTAGTAAGAATCTGTTCTCTTCAATGCATAATTCAGCGCTATATCAAAAATAAAAAGCTGCATCGATTATCCACTCAATGTACTACTAAATATTCAAAAGATGCTATTCTTTGGAAACTTGTTGGGGCTTGAAATATTAAACAATTGACAACTGATATTTTGTAAACATAAACGAAAAGGAATATTCAAAATCCAAAACCTTCAAATAATATCTTCAAACAATATTCAACTCTGAAAAAAAAAAAACTAGTTAAAAAAGATGAAAAATAATAGGAGATATGCCACCAAACACCAAAGTTTCCCATCAAAAGCCAACAATTTCACTCTTAGCACATTACTAAGGAAAAAAAAAACTCGAAATCCAGAAGCAACAATCCTGACTTCAAACAGAAAACCAAAAAACAGTCCATTTCACCTGACCAAACCTTAATGGACGCCAATCCTATAGCTAAGAAAAAAACTGCACATTACATATTTTACAAGAAATTACAGAAACCCACAATCCAAATTTGAAATTCCCTGGCTCGATCAAGTAATTCATGCTCTCCCACTCAAAACTCAGCAACAGAATCTTACCAACAGCGATGCAAATTCAAAAAAACATTAATACTCAGCTTCGCGAGCTTAAATCCACCTAAAGAAATGCTCAAATTCCACCAGATCGATTCAACGCTCATCAGCAGATCCTGAAGTAAAACTTTTTCGTCTCTAAATCCTTCGTTTCGTACTAAAAAAGGGGATCTGTGCAGATGAAAGTTGAAATTTACGAAGAGTGCGCTTTGAGTGAATCAATGTGTGAAGTGTGAACTGTGTTTTCAGGAATACCGAAATTAGAAATATTAAAAAAAAAAAAAAAAACGGTCTGAAATTTTCAAATTAAAAGAGGGCGGAGAATTAGTAGTTGTTTCAAACCCTGATGACATAATCGGCCAACAACTTTGTTTTACATCAACGGCTGGGAGAGTGCCACGTCCTAATATCTCTCTATTTTCCTTCAAATATTTAATTCCAACCGAATTAATTTCGAGAGACACTTTTTTTATGTCTTGGTATCACTATCCACTAATTCGGACCGTTCACTTGCGTTTAAAGTCAAATAAAGCTTTATATGGAATGATATCTTAAAAAAAAATGCGATTTAAAAAAAATACGAATATATGTTTTAATCAGTGGTAATATAATAATAATTAAAGTATTATTTTTGAATGAAATATCACTCTTTTAAAAGTCTATAATGCTTTCATAATTTGTACCCTACACATTATTAGCAACTGTGTCTCTTCAATTTATATATAATTTTTTTTTAGATTCTCTTCATTAACATCAAGCTAATTGTACAAAAATTCATTTGTAATTTGTAAATGTTACGCGAGATTGCACAAAATCTCTAATGGTCTATTAGATCAAACGAATTATATATATTTTTTTTCTCTATGTTTTTCAAAGTATAATCTCAGAACCTATTTATTTGGATAAAAACATATGAAAAATAGAGGAAGTAGGTAAAATTGTTAACTTGATCCTGAAAAAATGAGAGAACTTACTTGATTTTTATAAATCATACAGGATTACTTTATAAATCATAATCAAGTAGTTAAAACAAACCTTTTATATTGATTTCTGAGTTTGAAGTTTCGAATTAATTTAGTTTCAGATTCAAAAAAATTATAAAAAAAAATTGTTCATAACAACTCCCAGTACTAAAATCTAGTGTTACCTAGTCAACATAGCTAATGAAAGTAAAACATGTTCAAACTTGAATAAGGTAAAATTTATATGACTGTAAATTTATTGATTAAATATCAACCCAATAGTGTTAACCTGAAATGAATAGATCATACTAACAGCAAACAAGCTAATTAGTTGAACTATTATCAATCCTAACTCGTTTTAGCTTTTGAAAACTTGAATTTAGTTTGTGATCTGTAAGACAATTTTGGACACAATCTATGCAGTATTAGCTGATTTGGCATCAGCTAATCTAAAATTGTTATGGATATGAAGTGTCACTATTTAAAAAGTGTTTGTTTTTTTACACAGTGACACTTCATATGTAATAGTGATAGTTCGTATGCACAACAGTGATATTTGGGGGAAAAAAATCATGTAAACTGGAGTTTATAGAAGTTTTTGCCATAATGCATTGGGTACACCAGGATTCGTTTAAGACGTTCTCAACGGTTCCAGCCGACTACAGTTTTCCATGTTCTAATCTACCCTTGCAATCAGCTTACTAGCTATTTCAATTCAATGGACTAGTTTCATAGTGCTTCGTCCACTCTTGGGTGATACTGAGATGAAATAACTAGAATGACAAAAGGCATCAAGTTTCATGATATTCAACATATCTCTACCATGCCTTCTTCCAAGAGTGTATGGCTCTGGAAACGAGAACGAATCTGCATTCATTAAAGAAGTACGGCAATCACTCAAGAGCTAGTGCATTCCTCTCAATTGAACAAACAAATGCAACAGAAACGAATAGACAGACAGATTACCATTGTCGCTGGTTACCTGAATCTAGATGTTAACTAATTGGTGTTCTCTTCTGTTTAAGATTATTTGTGAGTTTCGCTAATTCCTTCGTTTGTTGCTGAGAAACATTGAAAGAACGCAGCTTTAATAAAATGCATGAATGCAACCTAACAGAAAATGGAGAGGTATAAATAGTTACCTGATAAAGCATTTCCCACCATTTATCAGATCTCGATTGCAGTAAGCACCACTCCATAGCCATCTCATATTCGATTGTGTTGTTCTGGGAGTAATGAGAAGTAGCCACAGCTTCTTGCTGGACAATGCAAAAACAATAACAATAGTACTTGGGAGAGTAAGAAAGCATGCAAAGGAAATTCAATGTCAATATCCACACACACACACACACATATATATACACGATCTCTTATTCAAAATATGTCATTTTAGTTAAATGCACAGATATTAAGAAAATTATTGACTTTTTACTATACTCTTAAATTAATTATTCTGGAATTATATGGAAGACATTGAAGACTATTATCTAAGTTGTTTTTTTTATTAGTTTAAGGGTACTTTGGTAAGAAAAATAATTAATCAACATTGAAAAGTGAAATGAAATTTAAATTGCAAATAGTGTGAATAGCCAAAACATCATTTAATTTGAATGGGAGGGAGTATATATATACAGAGAGAGAGAGAGAGAGAGAGATCACCTTTTCCCTCTGAATTTGATGCCTAGCTTTATCAATAGACAAATGACCAACAAATGTTATCTCTTTTCCAGACAACTTCGGTAAAACTCCAAGGCAGCCAACAAGAGGCCTGAAACAGTGTAGATTTTTCAGTTGTACACCTGCCGTTAGAAGCTAAGCAAGATAAATTACTTCTCACATCACTATATATACTGAAACTAGTATAAGTTCAAACCCTTTTACAAGTGGGAAACAAAACATTGGCAAGCTCTTTCAATAGGCGATTATTAGCGGGAAAAGATTCTAGTTTCATTAAGCATTCATAGTAGATTTATTAGGCCCAGACCTTTGATTCGGTAACATTAAGCATCCATCATCCAGTTTTTGCAAAACTCTATTTGCAGCATCTCTTGATCCAAAAACAACAAAAGCTTGACCTGAAGCATAATTTCAAATGGAAGGGCGAACAAATATCATTCGAGTATGCTCCAAGAATTATATTACTAGAAAGATGTCCAAGAATAAATGTGTTCTTATTTGCATAAAGGGTATAACTATCTACATACCAGAGTGAGGATTTGAAATTGCAGTTTGTGGCACCATTTTAGCTGTACACTTTTCCTGAAATACATGCCACATCATATCCTGCAAGTAAGAAAATGAAACTATCACTCAGAAAAATGCAAAGCGAGAAAATAGGGGACACTTGGCTCTCCCACGACAGGAGAACAAGATTACATGGCAAAAGAATTTTATAAGAAATGGGACAATCTCTTACCTCTACCTCTTCTGAAGAATATTCTGGATCCAAATTCTGGAGCAAAACCAACTTCTCTTCGTCGTGAGCAGTCCTCAATTTTTCCTCCCAAGTCTGAACACAATGAATTGAAACATATACATTTCAGTAAAGACACAAGGGCAGATCACAGTGTCCTCACTATGAATTTGAGTGATGAATATGGATAGCTCCGAGAATATTCACAAAGGTTACAAAGATGTTTTTTAAAAATATAATAAATTAAAACATGATCATCTGATTTATGGGCCAATGATAGGAAACCTGTCTCTAAAACTATAGAAATGTTTATATCCTAGATCAATTAGAATCACATCACCAACTTATTATACCAACAGCAGCCAAGTATTTCTTGATTAAAAAATAAATTAAAGGAGTATTATTGCCTATAAAGATGATCAGTCAAAAAAGTAATACATGAGTCAGTCACACCAACAAATTTAATCAAACCAAAAACACTATATATTCTTCGAAAATGATCCTTGGACAGAAGCATTAAAAAAATAGAATACACGGAGAGAACGGTGAAGCTTACCAGTTTAATCCATTTACTCTTTTCCTGCAAGCAAATCACAAACAGACAGCATTAGCGAAGATCACCACACAACTTTTAGGACGTAGATAATAAATAACACATTAGGATAAAATTAAAGACCTAGTTCCAGTTTGTTTAAGTTTAAACCTCAATTTTACAAAAAAAAAATATATATATATATAAGCATAAATTTTTTTTATGAATTCCATTGGGTTAGAAATCCTGTAGTTGGATTTTATGAATAGTAAAAAGTATATTTTGATTTGGTATATGTCTGACAATGTAGATTAGTAGGATTTTGAAAATATAGGTAGTAGATTGATTGAGCATTGAAAATTGTGTGTAAAGTAATAAAGAGAGAGTGTTGAATTGAGTAAATAATAATTAAAAAATAGGAGACAAGTAATTAACTGTGTATAGGAGGAAAATGTATTTGAAAAAAAGTAAAATAGTCATTATAAATACTATAGGGTAGAATTTTATATGATTTGAAATCATATACCAAAATCGGGTTTGACAAACGAGGAATTAGATTTGAAATAATAATGTGGAGTAACAAATCCTAAATAAACACACCCTTAAGGACTCAACAAATCAGATCAATGTTATAATTTAACTAAAATAAAACATCTCCTAATGAAGGTAGTATTTGTTACAATCATATTACGATGCATCATCAATACTCTTTCGCTGTGCCACTCTTTTGAAAACTATATTCAACGCTCTTTCAAAACTACAACAATTTCTTTTAGTATCCCAAACAATCTACTTTGTAGTCCTCCAATTCCTTATCCACGGTTGCTCAACATCCATTAAGCACCAATAAAAGATAACACGCACGTCTCACACATACTCCAATAAAAATATTTCAACACTCTTTTTTCCAAAAGAGAATCAAAAGTAAACACACAATAGGTTTATCTCTTCATTAGTATCCTTGTTCGCCCAAATTTCACTCTCTTTTTCCAAAAGAGAATCAAATGTAAACACACAATAGGTTTATCTCTTCGTTAACATCCTTGTTTCGCCCAAATTTCTTGTTATCCAAGAGACCCTTAAAATCTATCTTACCCAATTGTATATGCTAAAAGAATCTTCAACAAGCAATAGGTACACGGATCATGGTACGATCCAGGTTCTGTTACAAAGGAGGTAAGCTCAGTTGTACATGATTTTGAGTCATAGTAATAATGCTGAAGAGTGCATTGACTATTCGCTTTAAAGGAAATTAGTAGATTATAAAACCCAAATTATTAATTGACCTTTTTCCATTTTGTTGTCCATCTTACGAGGTGTGTCATCTCAAGAACTTCAAGCAACCGAACTTCAACCAAAGCCTCTCTTATATTATCTTTGTAAATTGTTTCGCCCTTTTCACTAATCAAGATACTAATCTAGACACCCGTCCACTTCAACAACTTATTTCCCCCTATTAGACAAACACTTTTGTTCACCAACAAAATTAGTTTCCCTGTGTATTGATGAGCCTCTTATGCCCCTTGGCGTGGTTGCAAGTTGCCATACAACAACCAAGGTTTCGATTAGTGTAGGACATAACTACACAGTTTCCAATATTAGTTATAAGCCCCAGTTCTACTGCAAGTAAGGTGTAAACAAACATAGCCTTGGTTTTACAGATATCTATTTGATATTGATATATCCATTGAGAAATTTGTGAATTTGAGATACGGGTATTTCCGTCGGTATTAAAATTTTCAATCACTAGCGAAAAAGAAGCAATTTGTCAAAAAAAATGGTCTCAAGGGTGTGTAGGTCTAAACCCACCGATTCACATCCAGGGCAATCATGTCCAAGGGTAGATTAGCACGAGATGTGGTGAGCATGTTTGGGTCTAGGTGGAACCTGCCCCATTGACATTTACAAGCATGCAACTTGATACATGAAACAAGTTGCTATTGATAATGCTAGGTCGCAAAAAAAAGGTGAGCAATGCTATTGATAAGGCCAGTGAATTTTTTAATCTTTATATCATTACAACAGAGGCATTTTATCTTAAGGACGGATGTACACAAGATATTCCCGAGACCATCAATAATTATGAATCATGCATTATGACTCATCTAATAAGAGGTTTTTTTTGGTTAGTTAGGGAGTATGTATTTCATGACACTTTAAGAGAAAATGAGCTTTAGCCTTAGATTTGGTGACACTTCATCTACCAAAAAGATGTTTAATCCCTTGATATATAGGGACAACTAACAAGGTTTGGATAATATTGGCTATGTTAATTTACAAACTCGCCCTCTCATTCCTTATTTGCGAAATGAACCAATGCTTCTCAGCTTTATAAGGGTTCTTGATCCTCTATGCAACCATTCTACATTCTCTTAATCTCTTCAAAGATCCCCCCTCTATGTCCATCCTTAACATCAAGTAAACCTTAACGAATCAAATCACCAGGAAAATTGCAATGTACCAAAATGAGGTGTTCTATTAGGTTGACATCCAACACAAAATTATGTCACTTAATCATATGGATCATTAATTTTATTTAATTAAATTGAATCATGTAGAATCAAATTAAAATCATTTGTATTAAAGTATTCACAATACAAAACACAATACGTCAAAACTATAAACAAATCTTAGTTGGGGAGTTGGTACCAAGCCTCTCACAATAGAGATGAGAAAAGGGTTTCAAAGCCTTCATTCATCTTTCCCAATTTGGAAAAAGGTTTCGGAAAAAAATGCCTAGTCATTGGATATATCACAATAGTAATTGCAATAAGCTAATTTGAGAGGGTGTTTATCTATGGGACATTCCCTAACGAATAACTTGGCCCCTAAATCATGCCCATCTAAAGACATAGAATTCGAGATAAGTTTATAATAACGTTGGTCATATAATAGTGTAATACTTAAGCTAAGGATTAATGGTATTCTAATAATCGAACAAAGTGACATATAAAGGGAGATCAACAACCTTTCATAATAATCAAAATTTTGAAAACATGGGAGACCAAATTTCAAACAAACAAAATATTGCTTGTTGCTCAATTTGAGAAATGGCTCTTGACGCAACTTCTCAATTTTTCCTTCCACATAATCCCCTCTAAGAGTGGTTTCCAAATTCCAAAGCCAATTACCATAAAATTCTAATATTTGGCTTCTTCAGAAGAAGGGGATTTTTATCACACAAATGACCAATTCCTCTTCTATGGCTCATAACATCTTTCCTATCCAAGAGCATAGCACTCAAGAGATTTGAGGCTTTCCATAAACAATAAATCTTGGAAGATAATCTACTTCTCCCTCATATTCAAATCTCCAAGGTGCAACTAATGAGGGGTGTTAGATATTTTGGAGAGGAATGGAAAAGGAATAAGTATGATTGTAGTGGGGAATGGTTTTGATACCTCTCATTTAGTATAGGAAAGACTTATTCCTCAAAATGTTGCATTTCTTTTCTTCCACACCAACACCTACTCTACATTTCATTCTTATTCATGCAAACCATTAAACCAAGGACCCCTTGAAATATGCTAATGTTTAAAGAACATAATATTGTATGTGGCTCAACTTACAATTGGTCTCCGAGTAACTTCAATAACTTGAACTCCGACTTCCTCACCTCCTTTGGATCTCGAGATTAATGGATCGAGCAAGTTATCACTTGAAAGTTTGTCATCCTCATTGTTATTCAAAGCCGCCTCACCAAGTTTTGATTTTGGCTTATTGTCATATGAAGTTGCAAGTTTTGGTGAATTTTTTGTTTCACCGACACATTTTTTCTCCTTCAACTTCTTAGTAATATCATCCTCATTGTCTTCCATTTGCTTGATGGCATGATCACCTTTGGCTTTCTTTAAAGTTCCTTCTTCTTTAGGACAAGAAGATTTGCTATCTTCCGTTCGCTTGATGGCATCATCACATTTGGCTTTCTTTAAAGATCCTTCTTTAAGACAAGAATTACTAGCTCTTTTTTTATACTTGACCTCATAAGACTTTGCATGCTCAACATTTAACTTTTCCTTAGTCAAATCAGCAATTCTCTTCAATGACCTTTTCATTGAAGTTGAACTCTGAATTAATTTTGCAGCATGCTGAGAACCCTCAAAATCCTCATCGGTACCTAATTTGGGTGTTCCATTGTGTAACGCGTAGGGTGTTGATGACCTTGGTGTTTCACCACATGGAGCAATATTGGATATTGATGGCATGTTACTAAAAGCACTCAAATCTCCAAGTTTGTTATCCTTTTCAGTGCGAACAGAATCTTCATGGGCAGATTCTGATATTACTCTAGATGGGAAGGAATTTGATTTTGATAGCTTCCCTTGCGAAGCATTCAATTCATTGTTTAATTTTGATTCATTTTCAAATCTAACGGCATCCTCAGAGTGTCCAGATCTTGGTGTTTCTTTCACATCTTTCCCACACCCAACAGGATCCTTAAGTTCTGATTCTAATTTTGCATTAATAGGAGTAGCAGCGCCATTCACCAAATGCGCTGCATTGTCTCCAAGAACAGTCAGACTTTGTACTTCTCTTCTGTTAAATACATATTTAACTGTTACAGCAATAACAAAACATAGGCGTCACTTCCTGAAACAATACCAATCCTTGCAGCAATAATGATAAACCTGACTCGTCTTTTGTTAGTTGTAACCACATAAAACTGAATAATTTTAAAAAAAAATCAACATACCTTCAAGCTCACCAACTTTATCATCCATCTTATCTGATAAAGTAAGGCTTTCAACATCAAAGATGCAGCGGAAGACATAATCTGCCATTTGAATCTCTTTAGCAGAAGGCTGAGGATTTCTGCTGTCCGTTGAAATGCAAACGACATTGCATTTACCAGCAATTGGTTCCTGATTTCATTCACGCACACATAAAAAATAATATCAATTTAACTGACTAGGGTAATAAACTAATACAGTAGTGCAATAAAAAAGTAACCAATATTTTCTTTACATATCTTTTTGGGGCAGGGGAACAAGTGCTCATTAAAAAGTAACCAAAATTGTGTATGTCAAATGTTCATATCCATGAAAATGGGGATTAGATCCAAGAGACCTAGATGCCACCTTCAGTGAGACTATAGATCATTTTCTATCCCCATTCCCCCAACATCAGGGGACTCATAATTCATGGTAGATAAAATATGTTCTTCTTGACCTTTTACCTTTGACATCTTCTCCATCATTGCCCTACTTTGATCCAACATATAAGTCAACTTGTCATTGTTGTCAAAACAAAATCTTATTCAAATCTGAACCAAAAAACCCAAGACTGTTGCTTGACCACAAGAAGTGTATACATGAAGAATCAATGAACAGGTCCTTTTTCTGAGTCAAAACCAAAATGGTATGAAATAATCTCCAAGTGCTAGTGGCAACTGGCAAATTTCATGTTTTTAAAAATATTGTCAAAAAAATGATTACATGAAAAAAGGCTACTCATAACTCTTCACCCACCATTCCTTCCACCAAAAAAGGTAACACAATTTAAACGATCACGTGAAAAAAGGATTGTTTATCATATCAACTTCACAAAGGTTCCGACCTTCCATATCCAACGCCTCCAGACGCAAAAGCAGATACAGGTTTGCACTTCGCAAACGCATGTTCGCAGATTTGTTGTCGCCTTTTCCTAATTTCCTTGGATTCATGCTCTACCTAGAATTAGGTTACAGATATCGTGGATTTGTGGGGTTGTTGGACTTGGGGGGTACGGGGGTATTGTTGCAGACTTGTTGTATAAAAAAAATAGCCCAAGCCTTGCCCTTGGTACAAAAATGTCCAATGTAGTAGAAAAAAATGCCCAGTGTTTATATAAACAATTAAACACTAAACAAAACTCTTTAAAAAATGGACAGCCTAGGCGCTAGGCGGTCCAAAACCGTCTGAGTAGCTATTTCCGACTTCTGCACCCTTGGTCATAAGTGACTACCACTTACCATTATCAAAAGTCATAAAGTAACCTAGTCAGTCTATGTAGGTTAGAAACTATTCCTGAATAAATGTCAAGTAAAAAGCAAAAAAAATCAACTAAAACTTTGTAACTTGATAGAACTAGCAAAGATATCTATAGTGAATTAAAAGACAATATTTATTTAAAGTCATAATAAAGTTGGTGAATTACCGGCGTATTGACATTTGCAAGACCTTTGCCTTTCCCGGACGCAAGGAATAGTTCATTCTCCAAAACCTCTACGTCTCTTAAATGATTAGAAATTTCCGAGGGCCGAAAAAACCATTGAACCTTAATCCTTTTAGCCTTATTACCCAGTTCCCAAATCTTAACCAATTTTCCAATGTAGGGAGCTGGTGCATCTTTGTTGTACATATATACACAATCATATAATGCATAATCCACCCCGTCATAAGTAAATGACTCATAAAACTTGACTTCTTTTTTTGGCCCTCCGACGCCTCGCTTCTTACCCCACTTAAATTCAGCTTCACCGATTTTCTCAGACTCAGGTAAAGCGGGCGTGCCTTTACAACTCACTACAGGATCGCCCATAGATAATAAACCTAAAAATCACAAAAAGAAACAAAAATTACAAGTATTAAACAAAACAATGTGTGCAAAATACTTATATCATCAAGAGAAAATGAGCTTGATTGTTGCATGGGAAAAAAACGCAGTGTGTTGTGAGCGGAAAAAAATGGCGCCAAAATATCCGAAGTGATGAGCGCCACTCTGAAAACATTACACAGTATATTATATACCGTGATATAATCGGCCGTTTCCCGGCGACGCACCCCGCCGGAAATCGAAAAAGAAAAAACAAAACAAATTAATAGGATTTACCTTCTTCAAATTCGCGCAAAGCTGAATGTGGATTATTGCCCTAGTTTTTGTGTCTTGAGCAAACGAGGCTGATAAAAGCCCCTTTTTTCTTAAATTAATTTGCGAAAAACAGTTTTATATCTCATTAAAAAAAAAAAAAAAAAACATAAAACTTAATTATGGTGAAATTTGGAGTCACTTAACTTTTTAGGTCCAGGCCTGGTCTAGGGCCGGTTTTTTTAAAGGCTCAAGTCTGGCCTTTTTAATAAACAAGTTTGGGCCGAAAGCCTTTTAAACCTTTTAATCTTATTAGTGTATATTTTTTTTAAAAAAAATCTACAATAGTATTATTAACTTTTTAAATCTTAAAATGAAAAAATGAAAGTAATAGAAAATTTATCAAATGTTTCAAAAAAATATTCAACTATTTTTTTTAAGTATTAAAAGAAAAATATAAGTGTTACTAAACTTTCTTATTTATTTATTTGAAAATCACATAGTATTATATAAATATATACTTATAATATATATATGTGAAGTTAAATAGGTGGGTCCGTTGAGCTTAAAAGGTTTATAAAAAAACTTGAGTCCGATCTATTTAGCAAAATAGGTTTTTAAAAAGATTTGAGTCTGGCTTGTTTATTAAACGAGTCGAGCCGAATTTTAATAGGTCGAGTCGTAGGCCCCTATCGGGTAGCCTGACCCATTCTCACCCCTAAATGCAAATATTAATATTAGTTGATAAAAGGAATTTTTAAAAATCATGCTCTTAATGAAAAATATGTAAAAAAACAAGGATGAATCTAGAATTTCACTTAAAGGGAGGAGCAAAATTTGTTGTATTATAACATCCTCAATATTACTAATTGGTAATTTCGCTGAGTAATTCAAATTTCAAAGAGTTATTTATTCGTTAAATGTGAAATTTATTGGTTGATTTATATGTGTCATTGATTCATTATTACTATGTGGTTTTTTTTCATATATTAAGATTGTATTGAGTTCATTAAAAAATAGAAAATTTGACTATTAGGATAGTACTAATTATAATCAAACACTTCCTCCATTTTTTTATAAATGATGTTTTAGACTAGTTTGTTGAAATTAAGAAATGGTATGTATGGACTATTGACTATAGCTGTCAATTTGGGTCCGGGCATGACCAACCCAAAATCTAATATGGACTGGGCTCTAAAATTAGAGGCACATATAGGACTGGAGTTATTTGGCCTGACCCGATGGACCTAACGGGCTATGCTGAATTTGGTCAGTCGGCCCATGGGCAGCCCGTTTGGCCCGATCAATATTTTTTGTTTAGGCAAATAGATAATTAAAATAATTAAAGTACTTTATATTTAAATATCACTGTGTTTTTATTTTATTTTGACTTTCAAATTTGAACTTATGAATTATTTATAATTTTATTTGAAGTTGTTATATAATGTAATGTTATATTGATTATGACCGTTTATGAATTATGTATAGTTAATACATTAGTATTGCATATTTTTTATTATAATTATTTATATAAATAAAAATTATATGTGAGTACGTGACCATATATATATATAATTTTTTTAAATAAATTATTTTGGGTTGGGCCGACCCGTTAGCCCAGCGGATTAGGATGGGCTAGACTGGACTCACGTTTTATAGGTTCGACTAATTCATGGGTCGGCCTGACTCAGCCCATGAACCACGCTTGGCCCGGTGTGCTGGGCTGGGCGGCTCGATTTGCCAGCTCTAGTATTGACAAGTATACCCTTAAATAATAAATAATGTTTATAATTACATTAATTTTTTAATGCACATTGATCCCTTTAAATAATAAAAGTAAATTATAAATTAGGAAATTTCCTAGATTTAAAGGAGGACATAATTGGACTAAACGGTGTAGAAATTTTAAAATATTATCTAATTATGTACAAAAGAAAAAGTCTAAAAAATCGTCAATAAAAAATGGAGGGAGTAGTTAATTGTATTAATATTACTAATTGCTTAAAAATGAAATACATACATTTTATTTTCCTTTTCTTTGTGTGATAACATTTGTTAACATTCCGTATAATGGGCGGACTTGTGTGGTGTTATTGTCATTGAGCCCTAAGACAAGGTCCCCGTTTTTTTTTTTTTTTTTAATTTAACTAATTAGACAAGTGGAGTGTTGTTGTTTTAATATGAGGTATAGTGGCTGAATTACAATAGTATCACTTGTTTTACATATGATTGCAAAATACGGGTTAGGTGGACGTTTATGTGACCACTAACCATCACCAACCGTCTCGATTTATAGTAAATCGGTGTAAAAAACAATTTGAGGTAGGGCGTCGTCGAATCGCCTACACCATCAAATTGTTGTTACTACTCACATTGCTCGTCGCATCACCCTATCGCCGCCTCATTCCAAAATCAAATTGATTGTCGACCATGAAAAGCTTACCGTCTCGGCATCTCCAATCTTTAGTTTGATCATCCGGCCAGATTCACAAATTATGTGTACAACAATTTATTTACTTGCTTCAAATCCTAAATATGTGGGCTTTGTATTTATTGGAGACTAGCTTTATTGTTTAATATGGATTCAATTTCACGAGTGTATAGTTTTAACATTAAAATGTGTTTGGGATAAAACTCCATAAACTAACTTACAATGATATGAGCATATATCATATATGATCTATCTTATATATGAAATTGAAATTGTCTCGTATATTAGAGGGACAAAAATACAAAATAACCTATAACAAAAAAAATAAAACATACTCCCTCCGTCCATGAAATGTGGTCCCATTTGTCTTATATTATTTGTCCACCAAATGTAGTTTCATATACTTTATGAAAACTATCATCCTTCAACCATCACTTAATTACTCAATTTGCCACCAATTTTATTCATAAACAATCATTTTATTTACAATGGACCCCACAATACCCTATAATACATTTACTTTATCTATTTTTTTTTTTAAATTTATGCCCACTCTCAATGGGACTACATTTGGTGGATGGAGGGAGTATAATAAAAGAATTTAGCCTATATTTGAAAATAAATTGGGGTGAATGTGATGATCAAGAGATGAAAACACATGAATAGGGTAATAAAATGAAAATAAGCACGTGCTTTGGATGGGTCATCCTCCATCCCATCCCTCTTCGTCTCTCTCCATTCAAATACCCATTCACTACTATAATACATCTATATACCTATTTTTATACAATCACATCACTCTTTTTTTCTTTTAATCACTCATTCTCTCTCCTACTTTTCTTCCACACATTTATTCTCTCTTCTACTTTTCTTCCACACATTTATTCTATTTCCTACTTTCTTCCACACATTTATTCTCTCTCCTACTTGATTTGACATAAAGTTCTTCATCCACACCTATTTTTCAATCTCAATCCAAACACAATTTTTATTCAATTACTATTCATGGATTACCACCATCCATATTTTTTCAATCTCCATCCCCATCCCATCCACCACCATCCCTAACCAAACAGCACCTAAGTGCCACAATGGGGCCAGGCCAGTGGCCTCCCACCAATATATATTTTATCCGTTTCGTAATTATTTATACATTTTTTTTATTGGAACGTTATAAAATTATTTGCACACTCTTAACATGAAAATACCAAACAAAATTAATACACTCCCAACATCATTTTATTTTCAAAATTATCACTCATTTTTTGCATACATTTTACTTTACAAGTCAATAAATTCACTTTACACCTCACCAAATCACCCAAAACACCGAAGAAATAAAATGTTTTTTAAATTTAATATTTTAGCAATTTTTAAATTGTTTCGCTTCATTTTGAATCGAACTATCAAAACTTCAAAACAAAATGAAAGTCAGCTTGTTCAATTTAATTTAATGAAATGTATTGACAATTTTATCATATAAAATTTTGATGTATTATTTTATCTTTAAAGTAATGTTAATCGGGGCCCCCTACCGAGATTTCCTAGCTCCGTCACTGAGTGGATTGAACAATATATTAAATTAAGAGTGATGTTATATTATTTTGTTATTGTCAGTTAGTCGGATAATTAATGATTGGTGGAAAATAAGTAAAAAAATAAAGTGTGTGGAAGATAAGTAAAAGTGAGAGAGAAGTGGTGATATAATTGTACAAAAACAGGCGTGTAGTGTTACACATAGAGATGGTTCGGTACGGTATACCGAACAATACCGATATCATACCAAAAAATTTCGGTATACCGAATTTATCAAAATTTTCGGTATATACCGAAATACCATGGTATTACCATTTTTCATACTGAAAAATTTCGCTACGATATCATACCGTATCGAAAATATCGATTTTTTCTGATACAATAAACCCGGTATATTAAAATTTCGGTATATTTTCCCACCCTTAAGTACACATGGAGAAGAAGATTAGCCCCTATAATAAAGTTGTTAATTTCCTTGTGAATGAATATTTGAATGGAATAAAATGTGACTCATCCTACAAGTAGGGGTATAATTGGAGATAAAGTAATACTCGAGTGTAATTGATTACATATATACAACTGAAGAATGATAATTTGGTGCAATTGATTGCACATATACAATTGAAGTTGGACGGACTATAATAAATTTGGTCAAAGATTAAATTGAGTAAATTGAACATTAAAATTCAAGTGTATCTATATCGTATATGAGAATTTGCCATAATTGAAATTGAGCTCCAATAAATTTGGTCAAAAATTAAATTAGGTAAATTAAATATTAAAATTCAGGTGTATCTATACACTTAATTGCATAAAAGATTTTGTCTTGAACACAATTATGCACTTAAAGAAAAATGTAGGGGCAAAATTGCAATATTTTCTTCCGCGGCGTGCAAGTTGGGCAAAAGAAGGTTTTAACGGGCACATTTGCAAAAAAAGAAAAACATAAATTTGAATGGCATCTCAGTCTCCCCCTCTGTTACTACCATATGTATATATACATACACTGTACGCCTTTCAGTAATCCAGATTTCAACATTTCTGTTCAATAGACGAAATCAAGAAGACAGTGGCTTCAGAAGATCACCGGAAAGGCGCGGAAAAGTCAATCCATGGCTTCCGATTCTACTCGTTCGCGCATTGATAAGGTTTTACCGGCTTTATATGCCCAATTTCTTTAGAATTTCGTTACTGAATTTACTCCCGTTATTTTATTCGTACATTTGATTGTTGCCCTAATATTTTTAACGGATTGAATTAGTGTTTTGGAATGTGCTGTTGGGTTTTTATTTATTTTTTGATTTTACAAGAAATGAAATTAGAAAGAAGCCGTGTGAATTTATAGTTTCGAGAATTTATCAGTAGCTGTTAATTTTATTCTCCCGTATTCATGTGTTGTATTGAAATTTGCAGTTCTTTTCTTCGAAGAAGAAGAGAAAGTTTTTGTCCCCGGCTTCAAAATCTGGGAGACCCGAAAAAGAAGCAAGAATAAACGTTGAAGGTTCACCTAGTGCAAAAGGGACTTTGGAAAGCTATTTAGAAAAATCGAAGGATGGTACTTTAGTTGCTAAAGATTCTGTTTCTGGTCAAGTCAAGAGAAATTTGACTTTGGATAATGGGCTATCATCTAGAGATGAGGGTCGGAATGCCTCACACGTGAAGCCACAAAGTCATGAAACTTCTGGAATTGACAATGGATTGAACAATGAACTGTTATCTGATATAGGCAGCAATCCCACAACAGGTATTCAGAAGGAATCTTTTGAAACTGAGATTATTCCGCAAAACCCTGAACTTAAGGAGTTTGCCCTTGGCTTCTTGTCATTGTATTGCAGGTAATATTTATTCTCTTATTACTCATTCATGGGGTAACTTATTTTACCGAAAATTAACTCCCTACATTTGGTTGACGGTTTTATGGGTGTTATTTATTTTATTAGTTGATCATTATTGTCTCCGTGAATGTATGGCATTGCTTTTCTGTCTCACTTTCTGAAAATCTTTTACTTCCATGCACAGCGGGTTAAAAAAAACTGTAAATCTGCCTTCAGAAACAAAGGAGATTGCAGCTAATAGGCTTAGTAGCTTATCCACCCTCCAGCTAGAGGAGAAAAAAAGGCATTGTACGAAGGGAGGGAATCAGGAGATTCAAAACGAATCCATTTCATCTCCAAAGGCTGTCCAGCCTTATATTGCCAATGAATTAGGAGATATTGGTAGTAATTGTTTGGAGAAGGTAATTATCATCCCATAAAAGATATATGCATCCTCCATCAGAACGCCTTCACTAATTCAGTCTTTGATGCTGGCAGGTTGTTATGGGTGATAATCCCTATGCATCAAAAGCAAGTTTAAGAAAATGCAGTTACATATCTGCTCAATGTACAGATGAATGCAAAACACCTGGTTCTTTTCATACAAAACTTGGAGCTCGAGAAACTCCTAAGTCATCACGAGGAAGCTCCCTGTTTTCTCCTGGAGAAGCATTTTGGGATGAAGCAATGCTAGTTGCTGATGGGCTGTTTGATCCAAATGGCGGCCTTTCTTCTCATGTTGCCAGAAATGATGAAGCTCCAAAGGTGGATTATGGGATTTATAATTCGAACAATGTAAAAAACGAAGCTCATCATGATATGTTAAACGCTGCTCTGGATAGAGTTATGGATACAGTTTGTGATGCTGGGGCTAGTTCTTCTGTGGGCTCTCTGGGGCCGCACGCCAAAGATCTGAACAAAGAGGTCTCACCATTACCTGTGAAGCACTTTGACTTCAATTTTGAAGCTAATTTTTTTGACAAGGAGAAACCATCTGATGCTAACAATACCAAAGCTGAAATTTTAACCAGCAAAGTTGAGACACTTGCCTCTATCAGTCAACCCAGTTTGTTACAACGTGATATCACTCTCATTCGTCCCAAAGGTCAAATGGGTGAAATTTCTTCTGATTCCAAAGGAAAAGCCATTAAATGCGCTAATTCCAAAAGAACTGAGGAGCATTTGAATCCAAATAGCCACAATGTTGAATCTAATACACCGAATAGAGAGTATAACAAGATCGCTGCTAACGAATCCAAAAGCAACTGTACTCCAGCAAGCTTGCCAATGAAGGATTGTTTGGATCTTAGTAATTGGCTTCCACTTGAAATATGCAACATATACAAAAAAAAGGGTATACCAAAATTATATCCCTGGCAGGTATGCTGATGACCTTTTTAATTTAATTTTTTTAGATTTATACCAAAATTATATACATATTTTTAAAAAAATAGTTTCGGTCTCATGTCGTGATCTTGCTCAACTTTTACTATATCCAAATAAATGTTTTAAGTGATATTCAAATTTTCGTGTGTCGTGTCTCCACTTTGTAGCGAACATTGATTACTGTTTCATACAATCCTTGTGGTAGACATTCCTGTTTCCTCATTTTATTATGCTGAAAGGTTAAAATAGTTTAGTTGGATGGAGTGCTGATTTCTTCTATACATGGTTTTTGGCTCATTTTAAAGCTTGTTTCCTCATTTTATTATGCTTAAGTTTTTTGTATAAATCTGTACGTATTGTTTTATTTCTCAAAAAATTAAACTATCTTAACTTTCTTCAGGTTGACTGCCTTCAAGTGGAAGGTGTCCTGCATAATCGGAATCTTGTTTACTGTGCCTCTACAAGGTATAATTGATTAGCCTAAACTTGCATTCATTTTGTTTTTTCTCTCATTTTCTTGAGTTTCATGCTGCAGCTGAATATATTTGCACCACACTGAGTTTCATTGGTTTATAAACTAACCCATAAATTATAAAGCAATAATTTTTTTCATGTAAAATACGTAAATCTACTAAAGGAATTCTGAAGAAAACCTTACCTCATCAATGGATGATGTAGTTGCCTGTTAAAATCCTTTTCTTTGGTTGTCATAGTGCTGGTAAAAGTTTCGTCGCTGAAATACTGATGCTGCGGAGAGTTTTAGCAGCTGGAAAAATTGCCCTTCTTGTGCTTCCATATGTGTCTATCTGTGCAGAAAAGGTGCTGTGGTTTCACCGCTTTAAATTAAAAGACAACTCGACACCCTTTGGCTCATGTCTGATGATTCAATCTTGTTTCGGGAACATGTAGGCAGAACACCTCGAAGTTCTTTTGGAACCAGTCGGTAAGCATGTTCGTAGTTATTATGGAAACCAAGGCGGTGGTTCTCTTCCCAAGGATACATCTGTGGCTATCTGCACTATCGAGAAAGCAAATTCTTTGATTAACAGGTTACTAGAGGAGGGTCGTTTATCGGAGCTTGGTACCATTGTTATTGATGAGCTGCACATGGTATCCACATTTCTTTAGGTTTTCGCTAAAGTTGCTTACAGCTTGTCATCTTATATATTTTAACCTGATTCACATTCTTGCATTTGGATTGTTATTATGGGTAATGCCAGGTTGGTGATCAGAGTCGGGGTTATCTTTTGGAACTCATTTTGACGAAGCTTCGATATGCTGCCGGTGAAGGCAATGTAGATTCTTCCAGTGGCGATAGTTCCGGGACGAGCAGTGAGAAGTCCGATCCTGCTCGTGGCCTCCAAATCATTGGGATGAGTGCAACACTTCCAAATGTGGCTGCAGTTGCTGATTGGCTTCAAGTAAGTCTTTCATGATTATTAAAACTATTATGAGCTTGATGAATGATGATGATATTGATACTGGATAGTTTGTCTTCAGTTAAATGGTCAACCTTTTTAACTAATTTAGGCTTGCAGCCTAAAGCAACCTTGTAAGATTCCTCAGTTGCTTACCTTTGTAATCAGTCTGTAATGGCCAATGAGATGTTATAAGATTGTTACTCAAAGAAGGTTTTCAGATAATGATTTCATCATTCACTTTTATTTTGAGTCATTGTTTTAGTGCATTCCTGGAAACTTACTTGGAAGGTAAAACTCGATTGTGTTAATCAACATTTCAATAAGCCAGTTTCCCTTATTAGAAAATGAATGATTTTTTTTAGGTTTACGGAGAATTGAATTTCTCTTTCCATGGGATAGAAGAATCAACATTGCTGTTTTTTTTTTTTTAATTTTGACCCAATTTTTTTTTTTTCAAAAAATGAAGCACTTTTAGCCAAAAGTTTTATGGATATTTTTGATGGCATAAAAATCTCATGGTCGTTACCTCTAGCTTTTGGCATAGGTTGCATACACTCCCATCTAATGGGACCAAAGGCTAAGTTGCCCTATAAGCATATCCTATGATCAGACAGAGCATATGATTGTAATAAATTGATAAACTATAAAGATGGAAAGGTTGATTTTATTTGTTTAAATAATGCCATATTTGAGTTCTGTTCTTGAGAACCAGAACCTTTTTAGGGTCCTTGAATGAGTACTATTAGTTTGTAGAGACTCAAATTTTAGGCTATTCCTTTTCAAACATGGGTTTCATGTCATTTTGTAAATAGTGTAGTAAATCCAAGGATCTATCTAGTTATGATGCTTTAAAAGGTCGATGGAAAACTAAATCTTCTTGCTCTTGCTGAGCATTTCAGGAGGCCGTGTTAAATGATTTACAAACACTTATTATGTGACCCCAAATGTATAATGAATGAATTGATTTGGTATTTACTTAAAAACCCACCTACAGGAGCTTTACACCTAATCATTCCGGATAACGCATGCATATTTTGCAGGCCGCACTCTATGAGACGGAATTTCGGCCCGTCCCATTGGAGGAATACATTAAAATTGGCAGCACAATATACAACAAAGAAATGGAAATTGTTAGGACAATCCCAAAGGTGGCTGACCTGGGCGGTAAAGATCCAGACCATGTAGTTGAACTCTGCAATGAGGTTTGATCTTTTCTTAGTTTTTCACTCAATTTATTTCTTGCTTTGGGGTTGATAGATTATGAGACTTTGAATCATATTAGGTTGTCCAAGAAGGTCACTCGGTGCTAATATTTTGCTCCAGTCGAAAAGGTTGTGAATCAACTGCAATGCATATTGCGAAATATCTCAAGAGATTTTCTCTAAGCCCTCGCAGTGAGCCAGGGGAGTCTTTTGATGTTTCTTTTGCTATTGATTCGTTGCGAAGATCTCCTGCTGGGTTGGATCCTACACTAGAAGAAACTCTTCCTTTTGGAGTTGCCTACCATCATGCAGGGCTCACGGTTTGTCAATCACATCTTATTAGTTTATATTTAGCTGATCTGTATGTAGCAACTCTAGGTTATGCATATTCATCGTTCCCAATGCTTACACATTCCATTTCTATTAAAGGTTGAGGAAAGGGAGACCGTTGAAACATGTTACCGCAAGGGACTTGTACGTGTCTTGACTGCTACGTCAACTCTAGCAGCTGGGGTTAATCTGCCTGCTCGGAGAGTGATATTCAGACAACCACGCATTGGTCGTGATTTTATTGATGGCACAAGGTACAAGCAGATGGCTGGGCGGGCAGGTCGGACTGGCATAGATACAAAGGGAGAAAGCGTAAGCTTAAGTTTCTTATGTGCACTCTCTTCTCTTCTTTGTCCTAATTATTTGTGGAATATTGCAACTTCTCTGTTTCCTTGGTGTTGCACTTGCACTTATTACTGCGTAATTAAGTCAATAACATTTTGTTTTAATTGAATACGAGCCAGCCACTTTTTACCTTGTTACTTCTTATTTCTTTTGTCAAAATATTTGCCAACAATGTCAATTGTTCTTCTTTTAGTACATCAAGTTCAGCAGTAACAAATTTTTAAATGACCCAACAGGTGCTAATTTGCAAGCCAGAGGAAGCCAAGAAAATATTGGCACTACTGAATGACAGTTGCCCTCCACTTAATTCTTGTTTGTCAGAAGATAGGAATGGTATGACCCATGCAATACTTGAGGTTGTTGCTGGAGGAATTGTTCAAACGGCTTGTGATATTCATCGGTATGTGAGGTGTACCCTTCTCAATTCCACAAAACCCTTTGAAGATGTTGTTAGATCAGCTCAAGATTCCCTTCGATGGCTATGTCACAAAAAGTTTCTTGAATGGAATGAAGAGACTAAGCTATACACCACTACTCCTCTTGGCCGTGCGTCTTTTGGCAGTTCTCTATGTCCAGAAGAATCACTTGTAAGTATCCTAACCTGTTCATCGTTAATACCCTCAGCAAATCGATAGTTTTAAAGTTTAAATTGTTTCTACTTACTTTTACCAAGGCACTTTACATGATTTATTTAAATCTCAAACATTAATTCAATTGATCTTAGTTAGATCATATGATTTGGATAATCATTGAACTTTGAATACTCTCTAGATTGTGCTGGATGATCTCATAAGGGCAAGAGAAGGTTTTGTTCTAGCATCAGATTTGCACTTAGTATACTTGGTAACTCCCATTAACGTTGATGTGGAACCAGACTGGGAACTGTACTATGAGAGATACATGCAGTTATCTCCTTTAGACCAGGTATATACTTTACTTCGTTTTCTTCTGGTTATGCAACAACTTTGTGTTCTTCTATTTTTTTCCTTATTTTAGAACTTCTTTAATCATATGTGCGTTGGTACTAGTTACTACACTGTCCATTTGGGTTTTATTTCATTTATGTTGTTCTCTTATCTCCATCATATTCTTATATTATGAGGTAAACCTGATGCTCCTTCAAGTTTCACAACAATTTATAAATGCTTTAGTTGAAAATGAAATATTAGATTCAATCTCAAAACTTTCTTCTGGTTGATTTTAAGTTGAAAGAGCATACTCTATGGATCCTGAAATAACTACCAGTAGATATGAATATATGGAGGGCTGCTTGCAATGTTCTTCAAGGTTATGAACACTGCTGCAAAGATTTTTGCATCTTGAATTTTGAAAAGCTGTTTGAGATTGGAATTGTGAATCTCTTGTAAAACAGTCTATCTGGGGACACACAGGCTAAAGATTGAATCTATGTCATGTACCTGTTGACATGTCTATTGTTATTTCAAATTAAAATTTTGAACTGAAATATTATGCTCTGAAACAGTTTGCAGTTTTGATTGGGTGGATATCTGACAAGCATTAAATTGTTTTAATTTAGCCGAGATATACATGACTACATTTGTATAACCCTTTTTTCGGGTGCAGTCTGTTGGCAATAGAGTTGGAGTACAAGAACCGTTTCTGATGCGAATGGCTCATGGTGCACCTCCTCGACTGTTGCAAAGATCTAGGAATAATGCCAAAAGTTTCCCCGGAAAATATGATTGTGTTCCTGGAATGTCAACCCATGGCATGCTCTCGGATGAGCAGACACTTAGAGTGTGTAAACGATTCTTTGTTGCTCTTATCTTGTCACGTCTTGTGCAGGTAAACTTGTTTCACGCCATGGTGTCATCAATCCTCCCCCTTTCTGTCAACCTACATATTTCACTGTTTAGATCAATCCAACTCTTATTAAAGCTTCTGCAAGTTCATGAATTCTTTTGGTTTATGATATGGTGAATTTGTATTTTTATCAATTGCTGCATCTGTACACTATTATTTTAAATTTTTTTAAATTGCCCTCTTATTCCTTCCCTCTAATTTCCAGCTGACTACAATGGATGTTAGTTCTCCGTACTGTCTCAATTTCCCCTTATGAGTTTTCATATCTTCATCCTATTTAGTTTGTTTCACTTTCACCAATAATATCTGGCCATCTTTTAGGGTCATTTATCTTGCACCAACAAGTTGCTCTGTGCTATGACATCATTAAACTGTGTATAATACACTCTTCATGATTGGATTTTGTGATGCTGGAATATAGGAAGTACCTGTAGGTGATGTTTGTGGAGGTTTTAAAGTCGCTAGAGGCATGGTTCAGGCCTTGCAAGAAAATGCTGGAAGGTTTGCATCTATGGTTTCGGTATTCTGTGAGAGGCTTGGTTGGCATGACCTTGAAAGTTTGGTTGGCAAGTTCCAACATCGTGTTTCATTTGGAGTTAGAGCAGAAATTGTAGAACTTACAACCATTCCCTTTATTAAGGTGTGTATTGCTTGAACAGCTGTTTCTTATACATCCAAATTCAATATTTTAACTGCTATTTTGGTATATTTAGGGTTCCCGAGCTAGAGCACTCTATAGGGCTGGTTTGCGGACACCTCAAGCTATTGCTGAAGCATCAATTCCTGAAATTGCCAAAGCGATTTTTGAATCTTCATTTAGTGTGCACGGTAAGACTTTTTTGGGTGTGTGTGTGTGTATCTTAGATTCATGCACTTAGATTTTTAGTACTTTTTGATATATAAGATTAAACTAATTTGGATAACTTTTTCTTTGTGGCCTTAGGAGGCCCCGGACAAAGGAAAATACAACTGGGAGTTGCCAAGAAGATTAAAAATGGTGCGCGTAAAATTGTTCTTGAAAAGGCTGAAGAGGCGAGGCTTGCTGCATTCTCAGCCTTCAAATCTCTCGGAGTTGACGTTGCACAGTTCTCTCTGCCATTTATGGCCCCTCAAAAAGAGGCTACATCATCTTCAGGGGAGGAGTCTACGAGTGCTTTTCTTCAGCCTTCTAAGACCATTTTAGATTTACCTTTGCTTGAGGATAAGCATGCTGAGGGAGAAAAAACTTTGGATCCTCCACTTGCTGGTTCAGTTAAGGAAAAGTCAGGAGTAACTACACAAGGTGAAATGCTTGTGGAAAATCCTGGTTTGCCCAATCACCAGTCTAATACCATTGATTACAATACAAGTATTACTACTAACTGCATCAGTAATACCGAGGGAATTGAAAATCTGTTGAACAGAAATGGTGGGGAACAGCAGCCTGAAAATGAAAATAAGCTGGAAAAGGGTCCTTGTAATGCAGCTAGTTTTCCGGGTGGACTTAGTTCTTTTTTTGATCTATGGAGTGCTAAAACCGAGTTCTTTTTTGATATCCATTTTACTAAAAAATCTGAATTCAACAACATCGCTCCATTTGAAATACATGGCATAGCCATCTGCTGGGAAAAATCTCCTGTGTATTACTTAAACATTCCAAAGGACTTATCCCGCCATGTCAGCAAGGGAAATGATAATTCAATTGGCTTCAAGGATATTCTGACACCAAATCTGCAGGTGGAGATGGCCAAGAAGAGATGGGATAGAATTATGGCTATAATGGGGAATAAGGATGTCAAAAAGTTCACTTGGAACCTAAAAGTACAGATTGAAGTGCTTAAGCGTCCGGCTGTTTCTGTTCACAAATTTAGCAGCCCACATGGTGGAATCAAAAGTTTGGGTCTGGATCTTATCGACAATTCATATTTCATGTTCTCTTCTGTCCAAGTGAGGAGTGCAATTGACATGTCTGTTGTAGCGTGGATGCTTTCACCTGATGAAGTGAAAAGTTCTTGCCCTAATCTGGAAAAGGTAATCTTGTTGCTCGTGTGGTTCTGTTTTAGGAGAATTCCTAAGATAAAGCGTGGGAAAGATTTCTCCTGTTTCCTCTTGAGAAGGAGCATGTGTGTAGGCGAGTCGTTTTTATAAAGCAAATTTGTTAAATGCTTAGTTTACTTTCACAGTGTGCCATATTAGTTGTCATGTGTCCCTTCTAGTGGGTTTCACATGTGATGTTACTGCTGCCCAATCCTGAAATTAGCCAATTCTTAACCACATAAGAATGGGTAATAGTAACACGAAGGCTGATTAAAATGATTGTTTAATTCATCTTGTTATAGTTTTTTTGTTTTTGTTTATAAGTACAGCTTAAGAGTAACTCTGGATTTGAATAGAATGTATCCCGAAAAATGGTTTTAAGAATTTGTAAATCCTTATTTACTGTTTGGATAGTGAATTTGTCATTCATAGAGTAGAACCAAAGTGAGGCTATAAAACTTATTTCCTGCTCCTTCCTAATCTAATCTTCTGATGCTAGCTATCTTCCATTAGAATTCACCTTAAATGAAAGTCCCACCATTGTAATTCAACAAAATCACAAACTACAATGAGTAATTTTGATACAGGAATAATTCTTTGGGCCAAGACTTTATATGCTTATTTATCTCTTCAGTAGACGAAAACACTCTCTCAAGTTACAGTCTTGACAGGAAGTCAAAAGGAGGTTATCTACTGATGCTGTCTCATTTGCTAACCGCTGTGGTAGATGGAAGGATCAGACACGAAGAGCTGCACATAATGGATGCTGCCGTAGAGTTGCACAAACTCGAGCTTTGTTTTCTGTCTTATGGAAATTAGTGAACTCTGAAGAACTGGTTGAACCACTTATGACTGTTGAAGCTAGATTGGTAAGCGATCTTATTTTCCATTGAAGGGTAAAGTTAACAATCCCCCTGTAAAGCATGTCGGGTCCGTTAAGACAACACAAAATGTTTGCGTAGCTTCAATTGACAATTGACAGGAAACATCTGAAAATCATAAACCAAGTTTCTGGTTTGCTTAAGGGAGCAGTTTGTACTGTCAGCCTTTTTTTTAAAATCAAAATGGTAAAATATAGCTTTATTAAATTTGTTCTTTTATCCAAAAAGTTGGAAGGATAATGGGAAATGTTTGAGTTGGATGTTTTATTTACTTAATTGGGCAGTTTGTTAGAATCAGGTTCTAGTTTGTTTGTTGGTTATTTCATGTTCCTTTCTGCTATGTTTGTCTGGATTGTAAGGTTGAAAGTTATTGGCCTTCTGCTTATTGCTTGTTCAATGATCATTTTTTTTAATGAGAAAGTTGCATGTTCTTTTTGTAGGTTAATGTTCTTGCTGATATGGAGATCTGCGGGATAGGTGTTGACATGGAAGGATGCTTTAGAGCGCGGCAAATCCTTGGAAGAAAACTAAAGTGTCTGGAAAAGGAAGCTTACAGATTAGCTGGCAAGACATTTTCATTATCAATGCCTGCAGACATAGCAAATATTCTATATGAACACTTGAAGCTGCCCATGCCTGAAGGGTGTGAAGGGAAACAACACCATAGCACTGATAAACATTGTCTTGAAATGCTCAGGTACTAAATGGTTGGTGTGCTATGTTTTTTGTTGACCTTCCAACGTGTTCATTCAAATTTTACATTTTCTGTACTCTATTTATATTTGGAAGAAGGTCATTAATCAGCAAGTTGATATTTTTTATAAATTATATCCCAAAGTTTTGCAATTCCCTGTGTTTCTTCTATAGTATGTTTCGAACGATTACAACTCCATATTTCCATCTAGGTCAAGATTTCGTATGAATTTCAAGAATTGGGAGGTGAATTGACATCGCTCCTTTTCCTTTTCACCCATCTGATAATATATTCAATTAACATTCGTGTTCTAATAGTCTCTACATTCACACTATGATCACTAATCCACCCCACAAAAATCCCCTTTTTTGTCTTCTTATATTCTTGATTAATCCATTCTGAGTTACCAAAACCCCTCTCTGTTTTGGAAAAAAATCAATTCACCTCCTAATTCTTGAAATTCATACGAAATCTTGACCTAGATGGAAATATGGAGTCGTAATCGTTCGAAACATACTATAGAAGAAACACAGGGAATTGCCAAACTTTGGGATATAATTTATAAAAAATGTATTGTATGGAGTTCTGTTCTTCCTGATAAAGTTGATTATGTTGTCATCACACCATTTTCTTTCTTCCCTGAAACTTTAGTTGTTTAAAAAAACATGAGGCACTATATAGTTTAGAGAACAGGTTGCTTCAACTTCGAAGTCCCTTCCATGCATGGAAAACATTTTTATGGTTCCTGAGTTACATTACTTCAAAAATATTCTGAAGGTTCTAGGCTCTTCTGCGCAACATGAAGTAGGGGTCCTCTTGGGTTCGATGTCCTTGACTTGTGCTTGGGCGTCAAATATGTTTATTTGAAAGGCTTCTCATTTGAAGGATTATTACATGCTTATTTCTATTTAAATTATCAATTATGCCAGTTGAAAATAATTATCATTTTTCCTTAAAGAACTCTTGGTCTTTTACGGAAAAAGTACAAGCTCTTGTCCTGTTCTGTACTTTTACTTCATAGTGATGTAAAGCCTCTGTTATTTATTTTTTCTGGTTTGCATTATTACAAGACAACAATATTTTATTCCGACGTGTTCCCCTTCATAGTGATGGTAAAGAGTTTCACACTAGCTTCAATTTTTTCATTGACGAAATTGATGAGGGGGATGCTTATTATTGTTTGAAGTAATTTGCTTGTTGTTAGCGTGCACTAATGATGGTGAGTCACTAATGTACTGCTTCAGAGTTTGTTGGACTTATTGGACTTACAGACTTTGCTTTATTTCAGGAATGAGCATCCCATTGTCCCAGTAATTAAAGAGCATAGGACTTTGGCTAAACTCTTGAATTCTACTTTGGGATCGATTTGCTCACTTGCCAAGCTTTCCATGAGGGCCCAGAAGTATACTTTGCATGGTCATTGGCTCCAGACATCAACAGCAACTGGCCGGCTTTCAATAGAGGAGCCTAATCTCCAGGTTTTGTTGATTGTGACAACCTTCTTTTGTTATTGTTTTACTATCACATAAATTAATAAATAATGCCCTATATTTTTTATTTGACCTGTGTGGATACAGTGTGTTGAGCATATGGTCGAGTTTAAAATGGATGAAGATGATGGAGAATCATGTGTTCGCCACTATAAGATTAATGCACGTGATTTCTTTGTGCCTACTGAGGTGAAGATGCGTCAGATTCCCATACTTAAATTTCTTTATTATAACCTAGAAACATGCTTAATTCGTTTCTGCTTCCTTTTCTTGTTGCAGGATGATTGGTTGCTTCTAACTGCAGATTATTCTCAGATAGAACTAAGACTTATGGCCCACTTCTCAAAAGATTATTCATTGATTAAGCTCCTGACTAGTCCCCAGGATGATGTCTTTACCATGATTGCGGCAAAATGGGGCGAGAAACCTGAGTCCAGTGTGAGCTCACAAGACCGAGATCAAACAAAAAGACTGGTTTATGGAATTCTCTATGGGATGGGACCTAACACATTGGCAGAACAGTTGGAATGCAATGCAGATGAAGCTGCCGAAAGAATTCAAAACTTCAAAAAATCATTCCCTGGTGTTGCTTCCTGGCTTCAGGAAGCAGTTACATCTTGTCAAAATAAAGGGTGAGGCCAAAATTTGCCATATCTTCACGTTGGATAACTGATTATTAATATGAAACTTAAAAGTATCATAAAGGTTATCTTGAAATTTATCATGCATTTTTATATACAGAGAAAATTTCTAGTAGAAGTCCATATTGGTTCACTGTTTGCCAATGCTTTGCAACGTGCTAGTTTAATCTATGCCTCTTGATAATTATGTATTTGGCTACTAATATCTCATTTACAAGAAAAAAGATATTAATAAAAGCTGCGTAAGTTTCTATTTCTGATGGTTATTCCGTTTCTACTGCAGTATGGTCTCTCTTTCTGTTTTATCTTCCATCATATTTTCCTCTCTAGGAATGCATCGCCCCCTGTTCTGCAGTTATGTGCAGACCCTGAAGGAGCGAAACTGTTTCTTGTCCAAATTTAAATTTTAGAGTAGTAATGAAAACCTGGAACTTGTATCTCATTTTGAAAAAAAAATGAAAAGTTGAAAAGATTGTAATTAAAGCTACAAAAAGTTTATATTGCAGATGGTTATTATGTTTCTACTGCAGTAGGGTCCCTATTTCTGTTTATATCTTATCCTCATAATTCATCTCTAGGAATGACACAATCCCGTGTTCTGCAGTTATGTGCAGACCCTCAAGGAGCGAAAGCGTTTCTTGTCCAAAATTAAATTTGGGAACAGTAAAGAAAAATCCAAAGCTCAGAGACAAGCTGTGAATTCCATCTGTCAGGTGATCTTTTCCTCTGCAGTTCTGCTCACATCACTGTTCTTCACTGTTGCTTTAGTAATTATTGTTCGATATCCTCAATTTTAAGAAAATATTTACAGGTTTCTATTTTCCTTTTCGTTTTGTATTTTTTTGGTGGGAACAACGAGATTGAAATAGTACACAGTTGCTATTTTGCTACTGTGTATTTGTTAACGTTGTGTTTCAACTGTTTTAAATGTTATGTTTCTAGGGATCTGCTGCCGACATAATAAAAATCGCAATGATATGCTTACACAATGTGATTGGTGAGGATACTGAAGCATCTTGCCCGAGTTTTATTGATGCTAAAATGTTTCAAATGCTTAGAGGTCGTTGTCGAATTCTGCTACAGGTAAAAATTATTGTATGGTCTTTAAATAATATTTGCAAATTACATATCAATTCTTGCTCTCTTACGGGCAGCCAAATACTTGGTTGTTTGATTTCATTCTTGTGGTAAGGCCTAATCTGTGAATTGTGAAAGTAATAATGCTTTCTGTACAATAGTCTAAATTGTCTAATTAATGCACATCACTGCTGTCTTAACTTGTACAAATATCACTGCCTTTCGATACTGCTTGTTTATGTGTTAACTCATTGATTTCTAACTTGCTGCGACTGGGTTGATATTGTTCTTTTTTTTTTTTTTGATTAGTCGTTTATACTTGTGAGTTTGTCTGACACGTATGTCTTCAACCTCTGGTCCTAGGTGCATGATGAACTTGTTCTGGAAGCTGATCCGCTGGTTGTAAAAGAGGCTGGATTGTTGCTCCGAATGTGCATGGAATGTGCTGTGTCGCTTCATGGTATGGTGTTTGAAATACTCATACTATATTAACATCAATATAATTCTTCCAATTCCAGCCAAGCTTGGCTTGCCTTAATCTACTTTGTTTGGGACTTCTTCCTTTTTTTTGTTATATATACACACACACACATAAGTATATATATTCAATAAGTGATTAATTTTCTCTATACTGGAAAACACACAACATATTTTATAATTATATATGCTCAAACGACGGTCATATTCTACAGAAGTTCGTTGATTAAATGATCCAAGTTTTTGGCTGTCTACATACTTCGACTATATTCTTTTTATGTTCTCTGGAAAGTAGTATGCTATTCTCAGCCCTGCTGATCATATACTGTTGTTACTCTTTGAGTTTTAATATATGAGTTCTTATTTGCCTGATAAAAAAAAGTATGCTATTCTCAGCATTGATAATTAACTTACTGACTTATCTCTTTTGCAGTTCCTTTGCCGGTCAAATTAAAAGTTGGCAAAACATGGGGATCTTTAGAACCTTTTGATCCTAATTGCTAGGCATTCCGCATCCCGTCAGCTTTGCTTTAATATCACACGTGTTAGGAACCTGTATTACATGGCCCATGTCAGTTTAAAGGTATGCTAATTGAGGTAATGCTGAGCAATGCACATGCATTTTTATGGTGATACTTTAGCACTGTGTCTGAAGTGTTTCAATTTTTGTGCTGATTTCTGTATCTCAGTCTTATCGTGAGTTGAGAAAAGAAACGGCGAAGACATGTGGTATATTTGCCATCATGCAAGGGTGTCAATAGTTACATGAAGTTTTTTCAATTATTTTGTAGGAATTGTTTATATGGGTTGACATTTTACTGGAAATTCTCTAGCAATATTTGTTTTTTCTCAAAGATTTCTCCATTTGGAATCTGGAGGCTCTTGCCTTTTCATATCGTTGAGTTTGAATATTCGAAGCTGGTCATCCATGAATATCATTTATTTTTGTAAACATGATTGCATTTAAATTCTGATTATTGGCGCTGCAACTTGCATTGTGCCAATGTGATTATCAAATTCTCTCACTAATTCATATTGATGTGTACTTTGGTTTCCTCTCTGCATTTTGAATTTGAACTTTATAGCCATTTTTTGTTGATAAATCTCTTGAGATTATAATAATATACTCAAATATGCATCGGAATACGGACTAAAATGATTATAGATGCGTATACATTTCTTGGTCTAGCTCTTGTACCTCTGATCTTTGCCAGCATCATAATTTTCATGGATTTAAATACAACCTGTTTAGTCGTATTTTTTAAAATCTAAATAATAAGTGGTTTTTGAATATTTGACAGTCATATCGTAGAGGCACAAAGGTATGGACTTTGATAGAGATGGAGCAAGCCTCGCATGGGCAGAACAGTACGTTTTTCTTTCGTTTTTCAATTCTTTAGTCAATTTGAGTGATTTATGTGCATAATGCTTTTGGATAAGAGTTTACTTTGGCTTTTGTTCCCCATGAGGAAATAGGGTATTTCTACCTGATCTTCATAACAAAAAGAAGAAAAAAAACCCTAAAGACCCTTGAATTTAAACACCTGACCTACTCTTTCTTTTATTCCTCTCTTTACTAAATACTTCATCTACTATTTATTTCATCTCTCCATTTCTTTGCAAGACTTAAGTAATTTATTTGCTCGTGATTCATGTAATGACATTATACTGAACTTGCAAATAAATCACCGGAAAAAAGCGGGAGAAAAAAAAAGGAACGAAAAAAAAAAAAAAAAAAACTTGGTTGTGCTTCATGTGTTTTGGGTGATTTTATACCAGATGCAAATATGTTTGCTCTGATACAAGTCTTTTTCATATTTTTTTTTTTAGAAATCATTTCTTGAAAATTATATGGGCAGGTGTGTTTATTTCTTTTTATGTCAAATTGGGTAAAAAAATCTACATTTTCTCAGGAGAAAAGGGCATGAATCCCATCGCTCCTTTGTTCCATTTATTCACAGTGAAAGAAAAACCACTAGTTCATTAATTTATGCATATCCATACATCATACATGCATACAAGTACTTATATATATAATGCTAAAATACATTCACGTACACAAACTATAATGTAAACAACAAGCTGGATCGTTTTCTAATTCTTTGAAATCCACACAATGTGATCCTCAGGTAGAAAATGGCAGATCGGAACCGTCCCCGGCTTCACATTCAGCACCTGAAAAGCCAAGTGCTTAGGATTCCACGCCGCCGTATCCTTGTGGCACACTGCCACCGCCTTCACCTTGGAACCACCACCTCCCACCATCACCACCTCATAAGCATCGGTTGTGTCCGTTTTGTGGCAGTAAAACACTGCGTACGCATACTCCTGGCTGTGACACACCACTGCCGATTTCTCACTCCCCACCTTGTTCACTCCCACGATACGGTACTCTTTCCTCCCCCCGTTTTCTGCATTTGTTGATATTGCCCTCACGTCTTTCCCAAGCTTGGACGTCGTGAAATCAACCATGGATTTCAAAGAAGTTGCACATAATTTCTCCTCTCCTTTAATCGCCTTTTCCTCGCATTCTTTAATGGTTTTCTTCATCACCGTAGCTTCGTCTGAGCTGGGATTGACCGAAAACTTGTTGAAAATCTCCGGCAGCTTGTTTGATGAAAAGGGTATTGAATCAGCAACCTCTTGAGGCAAGAATTTAGCCTCGTTTGTAGTTTTAGTGAATTGCAAGTTTATCTTTTTGCCTGTGTGCAAATCTTTCTCTAAGAAGAACAGGGCAACGTTGGGGTTGTCATTTAGCTGAGTTTTTGTGGCTGCGTAATTGTAAATGAAGGGCGCTACATTAACATGGATAGGTTTGCCCTTATGGGGGCGTGTCCCGACGTTCACGCCGCCTTTGCCAACGTGCACGTTGGTGCCGTGGCCTGGTTTTCCAGTGTGGACGTTTACGCCACCCTTGCCGACGCCAACATTGGTGCCGCCTCCTGGTTTTCCGGTGTTGACATTGACGCCACCCTTGCGAACGCCGACATTAGTGCCGCTGCCTGGTTTTCCGGTGTTGACGTTGACGCCGCCCTTGCCGACGCCTACACTGGTGCCGGGTTTTCCGGTGTTGACATTCACTCCGCCTTTGCCTACACCAACTGAGGTGCTATCGTTTTCCAGCCATTCTAGAGGATGCATGGAAAACGTGTTAAACCTTTTTTTTTAGTGTTATAACAATTTTTATGTAACTAGTTTGAACTCGTGTAATTTTTATTCATTTTAATGATTTATAGGGGGAAAAAAAATAGATCGAAGAGTAATTAATATTTTTTACTATATAGTCTCAATCTGGGTAACATGAAAGTATATATATCATGTTATTCATTCATTATCAACTAAACTGTAACACTTGTGATGCTGAATTTATTATAAAACTTTTGTGAACCAAGTGTATGAAAGTTCTGGTGAGTTCACCGTAAAACTTTTGTAAACTGAGTTCACGGAAGTTTTTGAAAATAAGGCATATCTGAAAAGGCAAGCAAGCCATGCTTTTTTCTTTATGAAAATGCTAAAAAGTAGAATTAACCATACCAGGAAGTGGCTGCAAGAGATCTTGTACAGCTTTAGGCATTGGAGTATTTGGTAAAACAGAATTCCAATACTCCTCTGAAGGCAAAGTTGCATGGCTTGCAACTATTGCTACCTGAAAATAATTAACATTAATTTCAGTAAAAAAAATTTGAAAAAAATAAACAACTAAGAGAACAATAAACCAAAAACAAATCAAATTGAAGTGTTGTTTTAAAGCAAAAAATATATATATACTTATAATGACTCACAGAAAGAAAGGCTAAAATATGCAGAAACTTGAATTCCATGAAGTTGGTTGGTACTGATACAAAACAATTCTAAAGGTTTGTAGTGTTACTAATTTGAAGAAAATGAGATAAATTGCTTGTTATTTATAAGTGGAACACACCTATAGATACACATACGTGTGTATCTATATGTCTTTGTCATTGTGTGTGTTATTTGGGTACGTATTTTAATTTTTGAATACATGTATATATGAAAAATCAACGTTGGATCCCTAAATTTACGACTAGTCACTTTCTCCAACTGCATTTGCCTCATAAACATTTAATGAAGTGTATGTGTATACCTTTACATATAATATTGTTCGCTAATTCTATTCTCATACTTTTAGGCACAAGTTTTTAAGACAAAAGTCGATAAAATAAGTGTATTGTATGATTTTGTGGGGTGCATTGAATAAAATGATTGATATGAACAAAGTAGAATGAATATTTTGGATAACTAAGTGATAATTGAAAATAATAAAGATAATGATCTTTTTATTAAAGTGTATGAGAATAAATTTGATGAATAACTGAAAATAAAATTGGTGTACATTTATATAACATATAGTCAATAGGAGCATATAGATGTACATAGAGTCAATAGGAGCATTAAGGCCTCTCTCATTCTTCACATGGATGTGTAAGAGTTTTGTTATCCTATTATGCATCTCTTGTGAGAAACTCCATAAATATATGATGATGTGACAACATAAGGACTAAAAGATAGTAAAACTATCAATTTACATGATTTGTAAGATAAAAAATTATCAATAAGAGACCTAAATGTTAGAAACATGTTACTTATAAAGTTGAAAAATATCTATTACCCTCACTTTTATTTTTCATAATTCCTTATATAAAAATTTGTAGGTGTTTAATGGCGGTGGAGGCAAAATTTAATGTTTGGGCGGAAAATAAACAAACATGGCTTTTAATACCCATATTGGGTTGATGTGAATTGAATTATGAAACAGAAATTAGAATAAAGTCGCAATAATGGATTAAATTGGTGGGCTACGAGCAGATGCAACCCTAAACAAACAACCACCAATATTTATTAGGACATGCATTTGATGGAAGTTGAGGGCTGCTAGTTACCCGATAAAAATTGATATGACAATAATACCCCTTTAAAATTTGAGTTAGGGAACTGTTCAGCTCTTTCAATCGAACACTAAGTTGTTTGTTCAGCTAAAGTGGTCGTACACTAAGCATTCTGTTTGATTAGAGTGACTGTACGTTGAAGTTTGAAGTGTTCTCAAAGACCGAGTAAGTGGTGATCGATTAACAGCCAAGGGAGCGAAGCCTACTTCTGAACGATTGAGAAGGACAACATTGTGAATATTTTTGGCATTGGAATTCTTTGGCGATTCAAGAGGCGGCTTATAATTATTCATAATAATGAAAATTGAAGTAAGATAGAATTGTTGGGCTCAACACGTGTGAGTGGGATATAATTAACATGTTTTTTTTTATTGGTTTATGAATATGAAATTTTCAAGGTAGATGCGTGAGAGACGAAGTATTTCTCAAGTTTAGAGAACTTTAAAGTGTAAGTACTGACTGTCTTTTATTTTATTGAATACTCGATAAATATTTAATTACGAGTAATTGGTCGATGCATTTAAGTTCATACTACTTCATAAAGATATATACTGTGCCCTACTCTATGCGATAGAGTTATTATGATATTTACCATTTTCTCCTTGCTAGACCTTAAATTTTGCAATTTGATGAATGTTACTAGAATTTTGTTTACCCACATTTAGAACAATCTTTGAATGCATAAATTACTGGAAAAATATATAGTTTGGGTACTAATATAATGTATAAATTCAATCATTTTCTATTGTAAGTCTAGCTTCAATATCATATTCATAAATCAAACGGCAGAAGTAAAATTATAGTACTAGACAAATCATGTGTGACGGGCTCATTAAAAAAAAAGGTAATTATACATTCAATTTTTTTTTAACCTTATTCTCAACTTATAAATAAGTTCAGACTTTAAAAGTGAATACATATCACATATTAATTCTTATTTTTAAAAAATAATCTCCCAAAATGTAAATTTATATGTCCAACTCCAACAACTTTTTATCTCAATCATGAACACGCTCTAGGACTAGAAGCCTTAAAACTATTTCTTAAAACAACACATATAAACTTTTGTATCACCATCATGATCATGCAAAATTCACATATATATATATATATATATATATATATATATATATATATATATATATATGATATATCACACAATATGTAAAATATTAGTAATATATAAGCCTAATTGCACTTAACTCACTAAACTATCATCGAAACTGCACGTAAACTGTTCAAATTATTTTTCTTTGCACCAAACTATGCAAACTATTACGGAGTAATATTTTTACATATAAATCAATGAACTAATTCGTATATATATATTTTTATATATATTTTTTTAGTTTATTCTTCAAAAGTTTGCATATCCTTAAATGAAAAAAAATCATTACAATCTCAAAACTCACAATATACACGCATTTATTCTGCATGTCATTATTTTTGGACCACTATATACTCAATTCAATTACTTTATTAAAAAAAATCTCGTACTAAAAAAGAACCGTAAACTTTTTAGGGATGGAGTGAGTGTGTTGTTAGGTTTGATACATGCATGATGATTATTGTAATATTGGAAGATGAGAAGTTGACATCAAAACATTGAAATGTGGGGGTAAAATGGGGATTGAGTGCCGATTTTGTAAATATGCACCAATAAATGGAGTTTAATTTGATGGTAGAATTTTGACTTAAATTGGACACGTAGCTCATACAAAAGAAGTTGCCATCCATATTTAATTATTCTCTATTGTAACTTGCCAAGTCTAGTATTTATTTTTATAATGTGACCCTTACTGACTTTTTCCACCATTTTTAGGTATTGTTATTTATTTATTCATTCTTCATATACAAACTTTTTCGTTTCTATAAAAATATCGCTTTAATTAGAGAAAATAATTATTTCAAAATATCAGTCGTTTCTTACTTTTTTAATCATGCAAGAGTGTATATGTAGGAGGGTATATTTATTTTACACAAATAATAATTAATTGTGATAAATAGTTTTCTTAACATGTAAACAAAAATAGAATAGTTATTTTCATCATGGCTTATCGGTAGGTATACTCAACAAAGACGCGTGTGCGTATAACCGTGGCCTGTAAATTTCCAAATGTACTAGTCATCTGCTGGCCCAATAATACTTAAATGGGCCATCATATTAGTTTGGCCCAATTGATATTTTCACATAGGGTCCGACTATTTACAACTCCATTTGCGTTGAGAACACTCCCCCTCTGGACGCACCCCCTCAAATTGTCATAAATGCCCTTCTCTTATATAATTCCAATTACTACTCACACCCCCCCTAAACCCTACTTTCTCCCCCAAATCCTCCATCTTCTTCCTCCTCCATCTCTTCTTCCTCCTCCATCTTCTTCTTTCATCTTCTCCCCCACCCCTCACCACCACCGCCGGCTACCTGCCCCTCCACCACCCGTCGCCGGCGACGCCACCCCCTTCCTCCCTCGCCGAACCCGTCGCCCCCACCCCCCGCCTGTAAAAAAAAAAAAAAAAACAATAGATCGCGGCCGCGCGCGGCCGCCCCGTCCATCGGCCGCCGCGGCCGTCCCCTCCCTCGCCCCTCCTCCTCCCTCCCCCCCGCCTGTAAAAAAAAAACAAATCGCGGCCGCGCGCGGCCGCCCCGTCCATCGGCCACCGCGGCCGTCCCCTCCCTCCCCCCTCCCTCGCCGAGCCAGTCCCCTCCCTCCCTCGCCGAGCAGTCCATTGCCAAATCCAAATCCAGGTTTGTTTTTTTTTTTGTTTTTTTTTCCCTTATTTTTCTTACCTTTCGACCACTTTAGGTCGATCCAAATACACTCCGTCGACAACAGGGTGTCGACGAGTGTATTTTTGGTCGACCTAAAGTTGTCGACGAGATTTTAAATTTTTTTTTTTTTTCGATCAACAAATGTCGAGCATATACAATCTTGTCGACAAATCAGTGTCGACGGGAGTGAATATGGTCGACACTGGTTTGTCGAAATCTTAAAAAAAAAGTTAAATTTTTTAAGTTGAATTTTTTTTTGTTTGGGGAGAAATTTTGGTGTTTGGTGTTTGGTGTTTGGTGGTGGTGGTGGTGGTGGCGGCGGCGGCGGAGGAGGAGGAGGAGGATGGATAAAACTTAGGTTTAAAGGTGGGGTGCATTTAGTAGTTTAATATGACTTAAAGGGTATTTTTGGTTTTTTACTTTATTATTTTATTATTAAATCCATAGGGGGGAGTGTTCTTAACGCAAATGGAGGTGTAAATAGTCGGACCCTTTCACATAATTCCCGGCCCGATAATCTACGTCTCCCCCAAAAGAAAGCCGACTGACTATATGCACCTCCATTTCGGTTTGATGCACTCCCCCTTTCAGTTTTATTAATAAAATAATAGGTAAAAAATCTAAAATACCCTTCATTAAATATAGACCATACTAGATGCACCCCACCTCATTTCTTTCACCTTCCCCTAACACACAACTTCCGGTCGCCGGCGACACCATTTCCGGCGACCATCAACTCAAAAAAAAAAAAAACAGAAATGATCGACCATATACTCCAAAAAATCACAATTTTTTTTCAACTTTCGACCAACCAGTGTCGACTATATACACTCTCGTCGACAAATCGTTGTCGACGGGAATGTATATGGTCGAAACGGTTGGTCGAAAATAAAAAAAAAAACAAGTTTTTTTTAAATTCGATTATGTAAGGTCGATCAAATACACTCTCGTCGACAACAATTTGTCGACGAAGGAGTATGTAATCGACCTTATACGGTCGAAAATTGAAAAAAAAAAAAGAAGAAAAAAACTAGGGTTTTCTGCAAAAATGCAGAAAACCCTAACATTGGGAAAGGGGGAAAACCTGGTGGGGGTGGGGTACGGGCCACAGGCTCGTCGACGAGGGGGGAGGGAGGGGACGGCCGCGGCGGCCGCGCGCGGCCAAGATCTGTTTTTTTTTTATTTTTTTACAGGCGGTGGGGGTTGGGGGAAGGCGACGGGCTTGGCGAGCGAGGTAGGGAGGGGGGCCAAGATCTCTTCTTTTTTTCTTTTTTTTTACAGGGGGTGGGGGGGCGACGGGCTTGGCGAGGGAGGGAGGGGGGGCGACGAGCTCGGCGAGGGAGGGAGGGGCTGGCGTCGCCGGCGGTGGTGGTGAGGGGTGGGGGAGAAGATGAAAGAAGAAATGGAGGAGGAAGAAAGATGGAGGATTTGGGGGTGTGGGTAGTAAAAGGATTTTAATGAAGGAGGGGTATTTATGACATTTGAGGGGAGGTGTGACCTAAAATTCGGGGAGTGTATAAATCGGGGGAGTGATGGGGGAGTGCATCAAACTGAAATGGAGGTGCATATAGTCAGACCCTACTTATATACCCCTCCAACATTGTTAGATGTACTCCCCCGGAATATGTACTTTAAAAAAAAAAAAAAAAAAAAAAAAGGACAATTGATAGGCCCAATAATACTTAAATGGGCCATCATATAATGGTCCAATATACCTAAATGGGCCATCATACTTAAATGGCCCAATTGATTTATATTTCATGTTATTTAAATCAAACTCGAGAAAATACAAAACGATGAATTTAATTTAAACAATAATTGAATTTGATTTTGATTCGATTCTAAATTTAGAAATACACTTGAGACCAACTATTAATAAATAATACTCCCACCATCCATTTTTTAATTCTTACTTTTTTTTCAATTTTGTAATTCATATATTTTTTAAAATACTATTCATACACACTATATTATTTTTACAGTCAAACTTCTACATTTTACATACCGTTTTCTTTAAAATTTGTATTCAACTCAAATGAAAATTATAAAAATGAACTGAATTAGACTTTGAAATATGGTTATATTTTTTGTTATTTAAATAAAACTCGAGAAAATACATAACGATCAATTTAACTTATAACATTAATAATTGAATTTGATTTTTAATTAAATTCTAAATTTAGAATTAAAGAAAAAAGGTTTGGCCCTGTTGCACTTTTGTAAAGTCGTACCTACATTCCAAAATTCTCAAATATATATTTTTATTTATGGGAAAGGCGCACTAAATCTTTCAATATGAAGTGCAATCTCAACTCTCAAATGAGCTAAAAATATACTTTTTCAAGCTAAATAATAAATATTATTTTTTTCTTCTTTCTTCCTTTTATTCTCTTAAGTAATGCATAAACTCCATTTTCTAATAATTACTGACTGACCCACAGATTAAATATTCGACTTTTCAGCTGCACTTTGCTAATCATTAATTAGTTAAATTAATCTGTCTTATCAAAGCTAATATGAACACAAATTATGTACTGTAGTGTATTAGTAAATTAATATAATATGAGTGCCGACTGTCCTTTATTTAATTTATTTTGTCAATTACTTCACTTGGAAGTAGGTAAATAGTGTACTTCAAATCCAATAGTTGACACTGATAAATTACAAGAATAATTAAATATTTATTAATGTGTGTAAGTAATAATTAATTAACTAGATGAACATCCCCATATAATCAACCAATATTATTATTACCTAGTATATAATATATTTAAATAATTTAAAGAGTATAATTTTTATTTTATATATTTTTATAAAATACAAAAACCAATTTTCTAAAATTAATATTGTAATTATATTATTTGATTGATTAGTTAAAAAATAAATTGTCACAATGCTCAATTAAGCAAGAAATAAATCTCTAATAAATTTGTGTGAGTATCATTTTATAAGGAATTTTTCTTATAAATTTGCATTAAAATTTATGTCAATCAAGAATCTTTTGAAAGTAGAATTTTCAATATAAAATTAAAATATGAAATTCTACATTCATTACACTAATACCACGTAAAACTTAAGTAATTCAGCATCCAACCCATAAACAAGACGAAACATCAACAATTTTAACTCTCTATTAATATAATAATACATTGTTGATGATGCATTGCACATCCACGTTAAAGGTACGTGGCATGCACATTACTAATAAAACTCTGCTAATTATAGCTTTTAGCTAATATTACATTTGAATTAGATTGAAGATCTGATAATGATAACGACTTTGAAATTTATAACAAAATCATTGAGAGTTATTTAATTAGATTGACATGTTTTATAATTCATTACTCTAATCTTGAGTAAATTTTACAGAATTTAAATAGAATCTATCCCAAATCGAGTGGTTTGAAATTCATCATAGCTCCATAGTTTTAATAAAGCAAGCATAAATTAACTTTATTGATGAATTTTAGAGTGTTTGTCATGTCGTTAAACTCGTATAATAACTTTAATAAAATAGATTAATTTAAGTAGCTAGAGCACCACTATCTAAATCAGTGTGAATATGAGTTCGATCGAGACGAAAACAATATTTTCAAACTTAATCCTACTATAAGCTAATTTTGAGAAAAATCGATATTCATCCTCGACTGAATTGAAGGGGTGTTTGTAAATTCTACGAATTAGTTGAGAATAATTTATTTTCAAAAGTAATTCCAAACGACTTTTAAGAATGAATCTAACCCTAAATATTATTAATAATTTTCATAATTATTGATTTATCACTATAAGACGGTTGGGAAGCTTCCGATTGCCTTTATTTAGTTGGAAAATCACTTGGTAGAGCAATTAGCAAAGTGTTCCAATAACATTAATAATAACTTTGGGGAACTAAAAAATAAATATATTAAGTACTAGTAGCTAATATTTTAAATAATAAAGGGTGGAGGGTTTTCGATAAATTTGGGGGCCTGAAACCCGACAGCCAAAATAATGATAATGTAATATAAATTGAACTTATCTTACTAATTAAAATATATAAATTTATTCTATAAATTGAATAATGTGGCATCATAGGGGAGATTGATTAATTTATCATCTTATTTGTTTATTAGTAGTTGGTGTTAGAATAGAACGTGGATGATTGGACTGATTTATCTTATCAATATTAATCGGTTCGATTTTTTTATTCCACTTTTCATATTTTATTAGTGTTTTATTTTGCTGAATTTTTAATATATGCTTTCAATATTATAGGATGTTAATTTTTTTTTTAATATGACAATGTCAATCATTCATATTTTATAAGATGTATCAAAATTGAAACAACTGGTCTAATCTGTATATATCACCTCATTTCTTCCGTAATTCATCAGATTTAGAGTTGGTGTTATGTAGATGATTTTAATAGTACGAAAAACTTAATTTCAATTTTAAATTCAAACAAAAATAACTTATGTTTTTCTGTAAAATGATTAAAATATTGAATTTTGTACATATAAATGACTAACTTAATAATCGAAAAATATAGAGAACAAAAACCAGAATTGATACTTAAGGAAAGAAAACATTTACCCTAAAGATTTTTTTTTGATAAGACTTGCCTCTGGTGAAATTTTAGATTTTGCGCGGTAGCAAATTTCTAAAAAAAGTAAAATTAAGTAGAAATTCACATTTTAATAACTTAGCCTGATTTAACTTGCTTTTGCAATAATAATAACTAAGTCTCCTTTGACTAAAAAAAAAAATAGAAATAGAAATTCACATTTTAATGTGAGTGGACTCTAGAAAGAAAAATAATATTCCTTCTATCCATATAAAATACGTAAAATATGTTTTTTTTTTGTTTGGAGTTATAAATATATAAAATGTGTCAATTTTCTTTTAAAAAATATATATACTCATTACATTTACTTTACCATCACTTTATTTATAAATAAATAATATTTTTTTAAATCCGTATAAAATAAATAAATACACTATATGTGCACGGATGAAGTATTTAATTAAGAATAATAAAAAGTTTAAAATTGAATAAGAAAGGTAAAAGAAATGGGATGTAAAAAGCTGGAAAAGTGCTTTATATCACACGAAAGTAAAGACCCTACTGCTGTCTAATCAAATATCCAGAGCATTAACAAGTTTAAAAATGGCATCTAAAAATAGAGAAAATATTAGAGTGGAAGACATGATGCTCACCTTGATTTTTCTGTCTTATATATCTATATAGTTTTTACAAAGTGGAACAGAATATTTTCAATAAAGTCACATTTACCTTTTTTAAAAAATAATTTCAACAATAATAGTATAAATTAACTAATTAAATATTCAAAACTTATTAGCCTCACCACGCTCTAATATTTGTGTCCTTGCATTATTTTTCTCCCCATGCACACACACTAAATTAATTGGATTTTTTTTTTACCAGTTACATCACTACACTAAGTGCATTAAAGGTTATATATTAAGAGAGAAAAAAAATTTAAAATCATAAGTTCAAAGATTGGAGAGCTAAAAATTCAGCTCAGAAATAAAATCCGGGACAAGGAAAAAAAGTACACCCATTTATAAACTGACCAAACCAACTCGAAAAAATCAATCAAACCCAAAATGACAAAAAAACAAGAAACATAATTCATGGGCGATCAAAAGTGTCGCCCCATCATCCCACATACGAAACAACAAGATCCATCTCTATCATGAAAAAATGAAATGAATTAAGAATACTTCATTTAAAGAAGATTATCAATTCATAATGGTAATAATACTATTTTTAGCTTTTCCACAACAAAATATGCTAAATTTCCAATTATATTTATAACAAAAATTGATATGAACATAAATAATGACATGACAAAGCACAAGACTCATTATTGCAGAATATATAGATCTTGATTTGCCAGAAGTGAAAATTAAAAATCAATAAACCATTAAGCAACATGGGAGATATGACTGAAATGACCATTATGGAATTTGACTAGCCAAGATCCATAATAATTATTCATATAGATTTTGGTTCAATCATTGCTATCTTTTTAGTGTTAGCATATTTAGGTTACATTTTAAATTAAATAGGTTCAATTACTTTGAAATTAAGAGTTTATAATTAATCTGTATATTTCAGTACTTTAAAATTCATAGAAAATTTCAACGATCACGATTCATTCATCTGACATTTGCAATCGATGAAAAAATTCAACAGAAATTCCAAAGATCACTTAAAATTTTCACTGAAATTTTACAAATGTCGTTCAAAAAAAAGTTCAATATCGAATTTTTTTTAGTGTTTTACGATTCAACATATTATGATTTTATTGAAATGTTACACAATGCTTCAAAACTATATAAAAATAAATTAAAAATATATAAAAGTACCATCTCTTATACATAAAACGATTTTATACATAAAAGTACCTCTATAATAATTTTTTTTTTCTTAGATCACCAATCCAATTTCATGATATTTAATATTCTCATGCCTCTATATTTTGGTTCAAGTACAAAAGGCTTCATGTTGAAGTAGGAGTATATTATGCATTTTCTTTTACCTTTAATGATTGGATTTACCCTCTTCTTTTTTCCTTAATACACAATTTAATTATCCATGCTTTGCTACAAAGTTCAAGCCTTGTATATATAAAAGTACTTCTAAAATAAGCTACTATTCCCTTTTACCATTCCTAATCACTTTAAAGATCCGAATAGATGAATATATAATCAGATTCAAAATAAATATTTAATTATGTCTAAAATAACTAAACATGCAAGAATACCAAATGAATAAAAAACACCATATTTACGATTCAATTTGAATCAGTTGAGATAATCAGATCTGATCATAAACATCTCGATAACGGGGGTGTAATAATTTTCTATTGCCGTCGCTAATTATACCTATAATTAACAAGATCATGTAACATGAATACATGATTGTAGTGAAATATACTTTCGGCCCTTTATTTTGTTAATTAATCAAATAATAAGATTGCTTTGTCAACTCAAAGTCAACACCTAGCTCAAGTGACTTTTAATTACTAGGTCAAAGAGATAAAATTGCGCGTGCATTAGTGGAAATTATGGACGGTAACTACTGTCCGAATCATGAATTAGTACACTAATTAATTGTATTTTATTACTAAATTAGTATCACGAGTCACATGTATAGTAACAGTACATAATATCGTCATTACAATAATTTAAAAAGAAAATCGACTGGTAAAACAATATTTTAAAAAGGAAAGTTAAGTGGTTGATTTGTTGTTTTACACGTGGGTCCGGATGAGTATTAATTGTTTGTATTAGAAATTAATATACAAGAATTAATTCTTCAACTCTTTTCAAGTTCGGAGACATAATTCTTTCATGGTATTAGAGCTTTCAGGCAAACGACATGGGTTCGATTAGATGAGATGAAATTCTTTCAGGTTCGATCCTTAAATTGAACTAACAAGACGTACAAGTTTTGCAATTTTCCGACTAAAATTTATTTTATTTTTAAGAAAACATTTTATGTTAATATTTTTATATTGTTATCAAATAATTTTAAAATTAAATATTATACTCCTATTTATTTTTATCAATCTTTGTTACAAAATCATTAATCCAGATATTTCACTCGATCTCCCTTTTTTTTTTCTGCCACAGGGTAGGGTATATAGGCCATGAGCAAGAATGTTATATAAAATAAAATGATTGAGATGTATTCTTGATAATAAGGATATTATTGACGTTTAATTATATAAAACCACCTGAAAATGATAACACATAATAGTAATATTAAACTATCAACTTTATAAAAGTACTAGTATATTACATAAATTTCACTTCCATTAATTCAGGGAAAAACATTTAATTTCATTTCACAATTATTTGTTGAAAAAAATGACGTAATATACATAGTATCTTTATGACTAACTCTCTTTATTCAACAAACATAATAATTAGGATAATATTGGTGCATATTTCTGCACAAAAACACATAATTAGTGTGGACCATCTTATATATATTTTTTGTTTTTTAAAATTACTACATTGAAGATTCTAAATTTATATGTCTCAACTTTGAGATACTCGAAATTATCTCACATTAATATTAAAAAAACAATTAATTATTAAAAAATAAAACAAATACGAGTATATATTTTAAAAAGGAAAATAGCTCTCAAACAAATACTGCACCGATGCTAGATTTTTGACCTAACTCGAAATCTCTGCTCCACTCGAATCATGAAGTGGTGAAGAGCTTTTGACGAACTGTGCTAGCACATGTGCCACACCGTTTCTCATTCTAGGGATATAAAAGACGCCGCACACTATAACATCGTCAGCCCGATTCCAAATTTCCTCACGAATAAGGCCTTCCGGACCCCAATTCTTTTGATTCTTCCTAATAGCCAAAATAGCATCCATCAAGTCAATGTGAAAGGCTAAAATTGTTAATACCCAAATCTTAACCACATGTATACTACAAGAGTCTCACACACACACACAAAAAAAAAGTTCAAATTTTAAGTATTCTCTAATTTTCTTGATCTTAATTCACATGCTTAAATGGGAGATTGATTTCTAGGGCCTAGTAATGATTTTCTTATATATCATGCCTCAATGTTCTTTCATCATTATTTTTTTGCCAAATAAACCCCATAAAATTCATTATAGTTTTGTACACAAAATTAGGTCGGGAACCATGTAATCATTACGTATTGCAATTGTGAGATTTTGTGGGTTTTACTTTTTTTTTTAATTAAATTTTGTGGGTTTTATTTACATTAAGCTAGAGAAGATGTTAATGGGCTGGTATAAAGGGACGAGTTGCACGAGAAAGTAGCCCTAATTAGTGGGTGGATATTCATTTCAACCATTAATTGGACCATAAACCTTTATATTATTATTATTATTTTATTTTTTGAAAGCGAGCCTTTATATTGATTAAACATTTATAAGTAATATGTATACATAAAAAACCAACTAAAATTACCAACATTTTTTCCCGCAATTTTTTATATACTATAATGAAAATATCAAGTTTAAAATTCAGCAAGATGCTAAAACAAAGGTACAAAACCGGTCCATATACTTGAGTGATGTTTATTTTGAATTTTAAGTTACTTAAAAATCAATATTTAAGATTTACGAGATATTGAAATCCTGATAAATAGTAGAGCTTGTGTTTGTTTTAAAAAATGTTAGTATGGTGAGATTTGAAGATTAAGCTTATAAGTGTCGTAGTGAAAAAATCGATTTTCAAAATCTCGAACTAAAACGAATGTTGTATGCATGTCACTATAAGAAAGCTGATTTTTAGTGACATAATTATCTCATCTAGCTGACATGAAATTGAGAATTAATGACAGGACTTGTCACTAAAAATCAATTTCTGTCATTAAAGACTTTTATACCTAAAAAAGTTAAAATGACAAGGATTTCTGTCCCTAAAAATACATTTTCTTGTAGTGTGGGTTAGTAATGAAATCATAAATCTATAATATACCCATTAAAATCTTGAAATTTGTATATATCATCTAGCTTGCAAGGTACACAAGGATTAAAGGTGACCATATATCACCATAATAAATAAGAGTTGGGGTAGATGAAAGGAGCCTTCAAGCATGGCCCCCATTAAAATTGAACCAAATACCTTTTAGCTTGTTAATTAGTTTTAAAAATTGTTGTACTATATAATACCATATGAAATGAGTGGCCAGCAACACCATTATGTGGGCCTTAAAACACACATTTCACCCTCACACCTCCATGCCATTTCTTTCACAATGTGAATTACACACACTAGGAGGTGTGATACACACACATAACATTATACATAGTACCTATATAGACCTATAACCCTAGGATATAACCTAGATTCTCCTCAAACCTAGTTCCCAAGTGAGAGGAACAAGGAATAAATATTTCATAACTAAATTTAGTAATAACTTTTTTGACTTTGTTTGATAGCATTATAGTTTTCTTACTATTCTTGGAAACCACTCTTCCAAATGCACTTACCCTATATTTCAAGCAAATCCATTTAAACTGTACTCTTTTATGTAAAATACAGTATATTTATCCCAAAAAGTATAAAGGAAACTAAATTCTATACCCAATATCTACTTATTCTTTTTCAAGATTTTATATCTTCAATTTTCATATGTAACCCTCCCTTTGATAGACATGTTGAGATATTTATGGACAGACTCAGATATTTCAAGTAGGTTAGATTGAATCGTAAATGATGCATTTTTTTCGTCATTTGGTATGTACATAATCAAATGCGTTTTTCTATGTTGTGTTGAAATTTGATTTTAGATGTCTGATTATCTTTTTCTCTCAAAAGATGATCGATTACTTTATTTTTAAAAAAAAATTGGCAGATAATTGTATATTACAATTTATAAATAGTGCTCTTAATTCATTAGTTGCTTTTCCTTGCAACTTTCGAATCTACAGTTTTTAAAATTGAGTTTATTGTTTCATTTTGGTTGAATTAGAGTAATTAACTAACGAATTTTCTTTTTAACTAATTCACAATACACATATAGCACATTGTTGAGTCTTTTAGTTTAATTTAATTAATATACGGCCATTTGAAGAAAATACAAATAAAACAATATTTTTATCTTAACTCATTTTCAATTTATCTTCTCGAAGTCATTTTCATTTGATCAATCAGAACCAGATAATAATTAATGGCTGGGAAGATAAACGAGAAAACCCCATATTTTATAATATTAAAATTTAATGAGTTTTGTAGATTATTATGTATATATTTTTGGCGGCTTGTATATATAATTGTATTGGCTCTTTAAAATGATCAAGACAATGATATTACTATAATTCAATGAGAAATAGTCAATGAAAATATATGAGGAAAACAATGTGATAGACCAAATAATATAAATCCATTATGGATAGATATAGATAAGAATGAAATTTATACGAAAATCAGATTAATCCATTTTATAACTTCCCTTCAAATTTTCTATACTACTGATTATTTTTTGACAGATTAAAAAAAAACGGTCAGCTATATAGACTTTCTTACAATGATCCATATATTATCAGTTGCTTCAAATTTAAAAGTTACACTATATGTTTAAAAAAACATTATATAACACATTTGATCTTGTGACATGTACATGTTGTCTGAACCGTACGTCATGAACAAGATTTCAGATTGGGCTCCCAATTATAACTAAAAAATGAAAAATAATTAAAAAAAACTTTAGGTAATGATTATCTGTAAGGGCATTTAAACGATCAATTTGTGGAATAATGTGTCATCCAACAAAATATTGCACACAAATACCCTAAAAATATATATATGTGACGAAAAGAGAATAGTATTCAACGACTTAACACAAATGAGATTGGACAATTTAATTTAATTTTGTTAAAGATAAAGATAGTTTTATTGTCCCATGGGATTCACAAAGGTCTAATGCATTGATTCAGAAGTACAAGTAGCTACTTGTACCAACGTTTATAATTAGGCCACATGTACGTACTGTACAACCCAAAAAAAAAAAAAAAACACATAAATAATTTATAGATTAATAAAGATTTTATTTTTAACATTAAAAAGCTACAAACATTTAAAAATCCATTTTTTTTTTTCTAAATTTCTTAATAACTTTATACTCCCTCTATTTTGTTTTTTTGTATAAAATTAAGTTAAATATTATATCTAAGTAATTGTTAGAATAAAATTAAGTAACAAGTTTTACCCTTTAATTAAATAAGAAAGAAGGAATATATCAAATATATAATGAAAGAGAAGAAAGAAGGATACATAAAATATAAATGATTTTGTAGAAATATGTAGGGGCAATTTAGGAAGAAAGGTGAAAATTTATAAAAATGACAAATATTTCGAAATAAAATTTAAGATCAGAAGCGACAAACAATATGAAACGAAAGGAGTATAATTTTAAGGTGCACCATTGATAGGTAAAAAGTAAGAAGGGTATTGGGTGGAAATGAAAGGTTCAAGAAGAATGCATAGGTGCCAAGCCCAATGCACAAAAGTCCAACCCAATGCCAACCACAACCAACCCTTTAAAGCCCTATATTATCTTAATTTAAATTTGTACTCTATTTGCTAATTAATTAATTTGAACTTAATTAATTAATATTATATGTATTAGTGAACTTCTTTAAGGATGTAACTAAACTTAATCTATAAACAGACATCCAATGACCACTCCTAATTTCGCCTATGACAGACGTGGTGACGTTAATTCAGTATATGGTTAATTAATGATTATCACTAATTATATTAATATCGGTCACTAAAGTAATTCGACTAATTTAATTGATGTATAGTCATTTTTTAATATTATTGTACATGTGCAATATATTTAATTTCAAACTTATTTCTAAATTATTAATAGTACTATGGGTTCTAAATATAATATATTTTCAATTTCGGTTGTTTAGTTTCGTTAGTTGCATTCGTTATTTAAATCTCATTTATTTTTAGTGCGTCTCAATGATAAAATTATACTCGATTCAAACTACTTATAATTTTTTGATACAGAGATTAAAAAATATGATAAAATATAGATGTAATAAATGTAATTTGATTGAAATAGCTAGAGAAAAATATAATGAATGTGTCAAAAAAAAAAAGACTTTAATTAAAACGGACAAAAAAATAAAAGTTGGGTAGGCGGTACATATGGAGTAGATTAAAGCCATTGTCTTTAACCGCCTTTCAAAACCTTAATTAGTTTAGTATGGATAATTAAAATGATTTTGACTTTTTACATTTGATTTTTAAATATTGTAACTTCCGTGCAATTCGTGTGTTAATATAAGTTATTGTTTACCGTTAAAAATAAATAAAAATCAATTCGTATGTAAAATTGTCGGAAAATTTGAAGTGAGGAAAATCCGTGGCCATTTGCACTGAATGCGGCATTTAGAATTGGAAGAATCTTTGAGAGTAAGCATCTTCTAAAATGGGTAAAATATGACCCATATTTTTAATTTTTTATTATGGAATATAAAAAGTTGCTTCGATTAATTACTACTATAAAAGAAATAATATCATGTATTTTTCAAAGGTAATTAATTAGTACTGTAAAAAGTCGAAATTTTAATTAATTCATATAAGCTCTTTTCTTTAAAAATATTTCTTCCCTCCCACTATTATTTACACTTATTTCATTTTGTACGTTAATTTAATATTCGAGTCAAATGAAACTCCGTAACTCACAAACTATTTAACATGAGTAAATGAAATTCGTTACACATATTTATACATAAAAATTTACGAAATTACAATTGAAACCCTAACTCATAGGGGTATTAATTTTTTCAAGAAGGGCCGTACAAAACACACACTATATATATGCCCCACTCCCATTACTTTCCGTTTACCGCTCTAGTGAAACATATTCACTTCTCACTCCTATTCATCTCTCTCTCTCAATATATATATAATTAAATTTCCTTAGAAAAATTTGAATATATATATATACACACACATGCCTATATGAGTGTCCTGATCAGTTTATTTGATTTTAACTAACTCATTAGTTGAAATATTTATCTTAATATACCATCATCAATGAATGCTGATTAATATATCCGTATCCTTCCCCTATTCTCTCTCTCATAACTCTGTCTGTCTGATCATTCGATCAAACCACTTAAATTCTTGCTGTATGGAAGACTATTTCCGTGAAATAGAGGGCAAGATGGCTCATGATCCGTACCACAATATCAAATTCGGGCTGGGCCCGGTCATCGTCGGCGCCGGGCCTTCGGGCCTGGCGGCGGCGGCTTGTCTGAAGGCCATAGGGGTACCCTCGACGGTTATAGAGAGATCTAACTGCATAGCTTCTTTATGGCAGCTCAAAACCTACGACCGTCTCAAACTCCATTTACCTAAACAATTTTGTGAACTTCCACTTATGCCCTTCCCCAAGGAATTCCCAACGTACCCCTCGAAGCAGCAGTTCATAAAGTATCTAGAAGAGTACGCGGCCCGGTTCGAAATCCGGCCCGTTTTTAGCCAGAGGGTGGTGAGGGCGGAGTTTGATCATAAGTTGAAGATGTGGAGGGTGAGGACGGCGGCGGAGGAGGGCGGAGGGGGGGAGGTGGAGTGGATGTGCCGGTGGCTGATTGCGGCGACGGGGGAGAATGCGGAGGCGGTGGTGCCGATGATTGAAGGGGTGGAGGAGTTTGGAGGAGATGTGGTGCATACGAGTGGGTACAAGAGTGGGGATAAATATGATGGAAAGAAGGTTTTAGTGGTTGGATGTGGGAATTCGGGCATGGAAGTTTGTTTGGATCTTTGTAATCATAATGCTACCCCTTCTCTCGTTGTTCGGGATACCGTAAGTCTTTCTTACTTTATCTACTTTTTCTATCATTTTTTTTTACCACTAGGGTTTATTCTATGTTGCTCTGCACAGTACTGCAGAATAGCATAGAAAAATTTGATCTGAATTAGCTAGTGTAAAATCACTAGGGTTTCTACAGTGTCCTGCAGGACAGCATAGAAAAATTCGTTCAGAATTATATATGTGTGTGTGCATGGGTGTGGGAATATGTACATACTATTTGTTCTTGGGCTAATTTTGTTCTTGTTTTGGGAAACCCTAATAAAGGTTTAATTTTGGGTTGAAATTTTAGTATTTAATTAAAAGTGGCACAAGATTTTGAAGAAAAGTGTGGGGGGATCTTCTTACTTTTCAGTCGCGTTTTCGGTTGTTACTTCAAGTTTCGAAGTGAAGCAAAATGCGATTTTAACACACCACCAAGCACTTTCTCTCTCCTCACTTTCCCTCACTTCAGTTGCAGGGAAAAAAAAACATCCTTAAAGTTTTCACTTTCTTGGGACACTAAAGCATGCGCAACATTGGCAAGAAAAGAGTTTCAATATTAATTTTGTTGTTTTTTGGAGGAATATAATTATGGGCACAAAATAAAAATCAATTTATATACTACTATTAGGATTCATGATTTAATTTAAATTTTTTTAATTAGGTATCCCTTTTTAATTAATCTCTTTGTTGATAGCTTTCAATTTTATGATAATTTTAGGTGCACATTCTACCACGAGAGATGCTGGGAAGATCAACTTTCGGGCTGTCCATGTGGTTGCTAAAGTGGCTGCCCATGAGCCTTGTCGATCGATTTTTATTGCTCGTATCGCGTTTAATACTTGGTGATACGAGCAGATATGGGCTGGACCGGCCCCAATTAGGTCCACTGAAGCTTAAAAACTTGTCCGGAAAAACCCCCGTGTTGGACGTTGGAACCCTTGACAAGATCAAAAGTGGAGACATTAAGGTACAATTTCTCTTTTTCTTTACTTTTTTTTTTCATAATTTTTTGTTGTAATCTCACCTTTATCAGTCATTGATTTGATTCGCTAATTAATACCAATTTCTATTTTTTAGCGTGACAAAAATCACTAATTTTGTCGAAACAATTTCAAGGAATAATTAAAGGGGTGTTGTTTTTTAGGTTAATTGAGATGTTTATGGCTGGTCTTTTCTGGGAAAAAAAGCTATTAATTATATAATTATAAAGATAAACACTTTACCATTCTGAATTATTCTCCTTTTTACTGTTAGTTAACTATATATGTTTAAACCAATGTTTTAAAGTTTTTGGGAGTTTGTTGACAACAATAGTATCAATTTTAATTAGTTGTTGGCCTGTCCATATTTTCATGCTCGTCTTTATACATCAAATTGAAATGCAATCAATTGACATAAAACTTTTCGTTACAGTTTCTCTATAGTTTTGACATTTATTGAATAAATTTATGTCATTAAAGATCAACAATTTAATTTATAGTAATTTCGGAACATTAATTAAATGTTTGCAATATTTTTCACTTATATAGGTATGTCCAGGGATCAAAAAATTAAGGCATCAATCAGTTGAATTTGACGATGGAAGAAGAGAAAATTTTGATGCAATAATACTAGCAACCGGTTATAAGAGCAATGTACCAAGTTGGCTAAAGGTGCTAATCCCTTTTTAATTACATAATTAAAATTTACTAAAGAATATTTGGTTAAATTTCTGAAATTAAACCTTGTATTTTTATTTTTCTTTAGGAAAGTAAGATGTTCTCCGATAAAGATGGCCTCCCGAAAAAGCCATTTCCAAATGGCTGGAAAGGCGAGGACGGGCTATACGCGGTGGGGTTCACCAAACGCGGCCTTCTTGGGGCGTCCATGGACGCGAAAAACATTGCAATTGACATTAAAAGTGTTTGGACAAACTTGATCGAAAAAAGGTATAGTTGCTGATTATGATGACGACGATGATGATGAAAAAGGCGAAGTCGTGGTAGATAAGTGTTTTTTTTTGTTTTGTTTGGGTAGATATCAAGTGTGTTTATACATGCATGTAGGATTGACTTGAATTAATCAAGAACTGGAGAATTTTGGGGGTACTAGTGTTTGATAAATTAAGGGCTCCAGAAATTTGAGGCTAATGAAATTGGAGGAGAATTTGGGAAAAAGAGTAGGATTTTAGACTCAAGAAATGGGATGGTAGGTTAATGTATTGATGATCCTCAATACATTTTGTACATGGACAATTTTTGTCTGATTTAATTGGAGTATATTGACTTTTAGTTGCTAGGTAAAAGAATGTTTAATATTTATTTATTTGTTTATTCAGCATTTTGTTTGGTGAAATGATATGAATTTGGTACTTCAATCATCTCAAGTTTTGGCAATTGTTGTTGTCACTCAAGTGTAAACTTCATGAAGATAATACCTGGATTCTGATGAAAAGAAGAACACTTTTGTAACTTTATTCAATATCTCAAAACTGTCGTCCACAATGATTGAACAACGCTTCCCTAATTCAAAAAAAGCAAAACCAACAACATAAAAACGCAGTTTTCACTCTTTAAACTACTAAATTTGGCCAAAAAAGGTCACAACTCATGGCAAAGTCAGGAGAATTGATTCCACTTGAAAAAGTGTGTTTGATCGCTCGAATCGAATTCCAACGCCGAAAACTCCATAAATCAAGCACAAGTTTTCAGGTGCTCTGATTTCTCCATAAAATGCAGTCCAATTCGTGCCACGTTAAAGGGTCTTGGTTAATTTAATGCAGACTTTCGAACAACGAAGTCCATTAAGGGGCCCTTGTTAAAAAGAATGCTTTAGAGGGAAAAGCAAAGAGAAGTGTTGATTTGGATTTTAGTTAGTCAAATTATATATGGTTCACTTCATTTTGTGATTTTCTTTTCATATTACCTAATGTTGGGACTTATAATTATTGGCTATGGGAATGAATTGAATTGAAGGATAATTAAAACTTGATGGTGAAATATTGGGTACCAAAATTCTACATGATCACTAGGAGCGACTCATTTAGTGCAATTTGAAAGAATTCTGGCAATTTCGATGGGGAATGATTGCTATCCCAAGTAGTAGATAGGACCACTCAAATTAAATAAATAAATAAAATCAGATCATTATATTGTGCCCAAAAAACTGGTATACTTGACGACTTTAATTGCTCAAAAAATATTAAATGCATGACCTTCAATATTATTATTTTTTATGATTTCAGTATTCTTCTCCATAGTCTGATCCAAAAAAATAATAATAAAAAATTAGGTGTCACACCTTGAAAGTCCACAAAATATCAGTGTATGCTGCATTATTTTGAATTATTTAATAAAAAATAGAATTTTAAATACCTAAATAGATAAACACCGCCCCATTTCATATCATGAAGTGGTTTTATTGAAATTATGGATAATTGAAAATTTTAATTTAACAAAAAATAAACTGCACCATTGAATTATGAGTGTTGAGCAGTTGAATTTTTTTGTTCCAATTTTCGTGTTCTACTTAGTATTTCACTCTGTTGAATCATAAGGCGTGTTAATATGATATTTAAGATCCATTATTTTTTTCACCCTTCATATATGATCATTAATCCACTGTGTATTTTAAAACATCTAATATGAAACAAATGATTTTATTCAATATTTGAAACCGTCTAACTAATCTCACCTTGTGCGACGATATTACTTTTTATCACTCTAAAAGAAAAATGTAGTATTATCATTTTGCCTCAAAAGTGATGCATTTTCTACTAAAAAAATTTGATAATGCAAATCTTATTCTTGAATTATTTTTAAAGAAAAAAAAAATTAAGAAAATTTGAAAACTAGCTAATTTTTATGATTATCCGCTATATTATTACTATTATGTAGTTTTTCTATTCAACGAATTTGAATTGGGTGGTTAACCGATCGATTTAATTTAATATATATATATATAAACAGTAAATTCCCAATATAAGGTAGCATATCTTATCATTAATAAAGTGTTTTATAGCTATGCATTCATAAAATTCCACGTTTCGAATGTAGCTCAAGTCTGGTACGCAAAGGCTTCCCCTAAACTATTTTATTTTCTAAGTTTGAAATTAACTTGTCATTTAAAATTCTAATCTAAAATTTAATTAAGGTAAGAACCAATTATGATTAATCAATTAATTATTAAATATTTATTTGTATCAGTTTTTTTCTACTTGTTTTAGTCCATATTCACAAGTGAAGATATATTATACAAAAAATCACGGCAAAAACTTATACATGTGCAATATTAGGACAAATTAGGAAATTTGCAGAAAAAAATTGAGATCGAAACCTGGTCCAACGGATTTACCCAAAGAATTAACGGAAAAAACAAATAGAAAAATTTGCTCTCAAATTGTACGCAAGGAAGTAGCCACATTGGGCCCACAGGGCCCAGTGGCCCCCTACCAATTTTTTTTATATATATATATATATGATAATTTTTTTAATAATTATATGTATTATTTTAGTAATAATTATTTCTATTATATATATATATATAAATGAAAATAAAATTATTATTTTTATTTTAAGTACTACATCTTAAGTTTAGACGGAACAAAAAATAAATGCTTGCATACAAAGTTTGAAAGGAAGGAATTTTTTTTCTTTTTTTTCATGTATTTTCTTATTAAATTTGTTTCATAATTCTTTAATTTTTTAAAAATAGAGTTAATAGATTGATGGTGTATTTGAGATTATTGTCTAAATATTTGCTAAGACTTACAAAAATGTCCTTAAAATTGAACAATATTATTGATGTTTTTAAAAAATTACTCCCTCGTCCCGCAATTACTTTCACACTTTCCTTTTCGGGACGTTCCATAATAACTTTCACACCCTTAAAATGGAAAACCCTTTATAAACTCCACCCTCACAATATTCTCAATTTTACACAAATGTCATTACTTTTTCTACACACATACCCAAAAGTCAACTCATTTTTTTACTTTATACATAAAAGTTTACAAAATTACCCCTCAAAATCTCCCACTAAATTCACTTTTCTTATTTTGTGTGCCTCTTCACATGTGAAAGAAATCACGGGACGGAGGGAGTATTAGTTTAGTGATTTAAAATTTTTGTACATTTATATTTAACAGTATTATATTGTATGAAACATAGAATATTGCAACACATTAATATAGCTTCATTTTGAGTCGGAACTATCAAAATTTCTTACAAAACTTAATTGTTCGATTTAATTTAATGAAATGTATTGACAATTTTATCATGAGAAATTTTAATGAGTACATATTATTTTATCTTTAAAGTAATGTTAATCGGGTCCCCAGTCGAAATTTTCTGGCTCCGTCACTGTTATGTACGTATTACTATAAGACCAAGTTTTTTGCAACACAAAATTAAGAGTAAATTATTTTATTTAATTTGTGATGTCTTACGAGAAGTTTATGAGAAGATCTATTTGACTCGATTTCAAATTAAAATATATATTTTTTTATTGGGATAAGTTTTTATTTTTATTTTTGAGAAAACTAAAAAATTAAAATTAAGTAATTTTGTGAATTAGAACGAACTGATTTGGAAGGATGCGGAACCAACCCATCAACTAAAAAGTTTTCATATATATATAGTGTATAGATTTTTATATAATTGTTTCAAACGATAAGGCATTCTTTAAAAACGTATCAGGCGGCACGTGAGCTAAACATATAAGACGTGTTATTTACCTTTTGATCAAAAATAAATATATATATAAAAGACGTGCAAACTCTTTGTAGTCATATATAAAATATTAATTAAATAAGTTACTAACAGGCAATATTCGAATTGGCAAAGTGTTGTAAATATGCAATCCATTAAAAAGTTTAATAAATAATTAATATGGAGATATGAGTGCTTAATTATAAAAGTAATAAAAAGTTCATTGAACCTAAAAATACCAATATCTCATGCATAAGCCACAAATAAAAGCATATATGCCTTCTAATTGCGTTTTAAATTACAATTTTTTAACAATGTGCGCTTTTGTATATTATGATTGATAATTATTCTTGGATATTTATTTATTTTTTAAAAAAAAAAATCCCTCTTCCCTTTTGCAAATTTAATGCCCAAATTTGTATATATTATATATGTAGAATCTATTGATTAAACTTGTCGCCACATTGAGCTCTGCTGAGTGGTGAACTGATCACCAAGAAGTTATTTAACTTGTTGTTGGGATAATTCATTAGATTTAATATTTTAAATTTAAATTAGTTACTTATAGGGTCGCTCTAGAACAAAGTGAACAATGAATTAATAAATAAATTAAACAACAAATAGTAAAACTAAAAGGCATAGTGTTTTTTTGTTTGATTTTTGGTTCCAATTTCACCCACTGAAATTAAAAGGAAATAACATCATGAAATTAGAAACACACACCATTCATATGAATGGTTACTCGAATTGAATAATTTAATTTAAAATTGATATTATTAAACTCGCTCGATAATAATCAAATCAAGTTGATAAAACACTCGAAAGTTTGAGTTGGTTCGCTTCGTCATTCCTATGGACGATAAGGATCAAGAATTTTACTTTAAGGGGCGAAAATTTGAAGAAAAAAAATCAGGGGACAGCCTAAATGTGTGCCAAAATCCAAAGGCAAATCCTCACAATTAGTTTAATAGCTTTTGAAGGACATAATAGAGAAGAAATAAAATATTAGCTAGAGCTATATTTAATCATATATATTTTGGGAGTTAATTTAAAGAAAATATAAAGTATAATGGACTAGGTATGTAGTTTAGGGGCATTATAGGGTTATAGGTGTTGGTGTATGCATGCTTTAGAGCCGCACCACATGCAAGCTTCTTTTTAGTTTCTAAAACCTAAAATTATTTGTACATTACAATATTGAAAAAGAACAAAGGCTACTCCATTACCCTTTTTGTGTTTGGTCTTTTCTGCCCCTTCTTCGAATATTCTCTTCGTGATTCCATCATGGGCTTAAAAAAAATTAATTTTTTTTGAGTTAATTATACTTAATTCTCCTTTTGTTACAATTTATTATCAAGTAAAATCGGAAAGAAAGACTTAAATTATTAGTGTACGTAATCTATATATAGACCATTGATGAAGTTAAACAAATTGAATTTTATAGAACAACAAGTATAATGAAAAGAGAGTAGTGTATAATTAATTCAAAATGTTTGTCATGCCTTGACACATATTACTAAATGTTTTTTTTTTATTATTATTAATTCAAATTGGAGGTATGTCTTATATAACTTGTTTAATTATTTAAAATTATACTTATTCTATAAATTGACTTCATTTTATTTTTTTCTGAAAGTTCGAATATTCGATTCAAGAAACGATTAATTTAAGGGAATTAATTTTATCGTTCACTTACGGAGTCCCGTTTAAAGTCAGAATTTTGCTTCTTATACTCCATTTAAAATTTGAATAGGATGATTTCAAATGAAAGTGTGTAGTTTCATAGTGCGAATATAATTTTAAATTATTAAATATAAAGAACATGTTTTCAACTTGAAGGGAGTGATCAAATGTAAAAAAAAATTAAAAAAATCATAATTATACTAGTCCAACACGTGTCACGAAGGGCAGTATGGTAGGCACTAGGCACGATAGTGGGTGTATGAAGGGATAAAAGTGGACGAATGAGTTAGAACATCAATGGCAATTTTATTATTATTATTATTTTATTTTATTTTGGAATGGGAACATTGATATATAGGCAAATAAGTAGACAAATTATTATTTTACATATATTTAATTGAGAAAGTTTTTAAATTTTTATGAGTCATAAATTCGTATGTTTAAAAAATTTCGTAAGTCACAAGTTGATGATTTACTATAAAATAATATGTGGATCATTTACTATAATTAAGATCAAACTAAATGTATTACAAGAACAGTAACGTACACTTAATATTTTTCTACAAAAATGCTAAAAATATATTACTAAAACGACAATTTGTGCTATATACAGTAGGGTTTTTTACCCGTAAAAAAACTAGTATGTTTTTGTTATTATCCTTACAATATATATATATATATATAATCTTATAATAGCATATTTTTGTTTTTGTCTTACCCGTGAATTTATATCTCAATTTACTTTAAATAGTTATATTTCATTTATTTAAATATCTTTTCTGTATTATATTATAATAACAAGGATGCAAAATGGAATTGAGACACAAAATCCTATATGATTTATTCTTTAAAAGATCTAGGGATGAAGTAGTTTGGTAATAAACAAGAATTGTGGTCCTAGTACTATGCAATTTGATCCACAAGCTCATGGTGGGGGGAACTCTCGCATACCCTCCCTCTGTACGTACGTACACATGCGCCACATGCAAACTCATCAACTCATATTTCCCTTTTTTATACATATAATGATATGATCAAAAGAAATAAAATCATTTATTTTTTTTATTTTTTTTTGTGGTCCTATATTTTTATTATAATCTTGATCCTCTTAATCTAATGTACTCCCCCCATCCTTTCGTTAAATTCATCATTTACTGTTTGTACAATGTTTCTAATGAAATTGAGTTTTAGTGTGGAAAGCTTGCTAAGTGAAAAAAATGGATGATCCTGATCTAAATTCTGTTTTTTCAAAACAAAGGTTTAAAAAACGAAATAAAGGATAGGTGCAGAGACTCAATGAAAGTTGTTCTAACAAATGGAGTTGACTCTTGGTAAAGGAATCTTTTTTATGAAAATTTCAGAAATGATCTATCGAATACTATATCAAATAATTAATGATGGCTGAATCCGTATTTAAAAAAAAAAAAAAAAAGAGTAATTTTACAAAAGACGTTTAAGCGGGTGTATATTTAATTTGGGGGTATGGGAGGAGGGGTGGACCATATATATTTTACATAATTACATCTCTATATGTATGTATGTATTGAATTGGGTGCAGGGTGTCAACATCTAATCGGATGGGGCGTGTTATTTGTCAATCATGATTCAAATAATTAAATATTATTCGTAAAGGAGGGTACAAATTTAATCATTGGGATTATTAATTCATGCAGGGTTTATATTTCAGAATGTCTGTCATCGACTCATAAATGAATTAATACATCTATATCTCTGTCAATCTCGTTTTACAACTGTTTGCACACTATAAAAAAAAAAAAAAAAAAAACTCTTTAATAAATTCAAATGTCGTTACTTTTATTCTATTTTTAATCATTTTTTTACTTTATTCATATAACTTTACAAAATGTATTCATTTTATGGTGCAAACACTTATAAAACGGAGGGAGTATTAATCATTACCCGATTAAACTTAATTAATTAAGGCATGACTTTTAATCAAGATTTATTTATTATTGTACCTTTTTTTTTTTAATTACATTTTTTATGGTCCACGGGTTGTAAATGCTCGTGAATGCCAGCAGAGGGTGGATGAGTTTGTGAGAAAGATGGCTGACAGGGCAATTACTGCCTTGACTTTGACATATTACCACATTTTTTCGTTTTAGTCTAACAATGATTAACTTTTATAAGCTTTAGTTTGTTATATCAATCATATTATTTCAATTTGTTACGTCTCTCTAGCGTAACAGTTACATAGTATGTAGTTGGTGTACAAACATTAAGTTTATCGTCCAATCACTTCAATCGAAAGTTAAGTTTAATGTTTGACCACTCTGATCTAACCAGCATAGTGGTTATACATTTACAAATTAGTTTTTGTGATTTTGATTACAATAGATTTTTTTTTTTTTTAAATATTGCAAACCCTAGCCATCAACCCGTCGGCCGAGAAAATATATACTATGTTTTTAATATTTATATATCTAAGAGAATAAATACATATTATATTGATCAAATTTTATTTTAGTTTATTATGCAAGAGATAGTGGTTGGAAATATGTACTCAATTTGGTGTTGCATCAACGTACATATATATATATATATCAATTTAATTGAATTTTACTCTCCACCCTCCTAATATAAATCATAAATATATGCATCTTGGACCATCAGAAATTTTGAGGAAAATACTGGAAACTTTGAAATGATCATGAACTTAAAAGAAGAAAATAAATCAAAATAATTAGTTAAAATATAAAGCTGACGACAATTTATGAATTACAATATTAAATTTATTAAAATTGTTCTGTTACAAAATAATATTTTATCTTGTGATTACACACATCAAGTATATGATATAATGTGTAATGAAATATAAATATTAGATGAAACAATACATACGCACGTACTTTTTTTTTTTAAAAGGTACGTATGTAGTACGTACAATGTGAAAGCTTAATATCCAAAGTTGATTTTGTAGACATGAAAGTAAGCAAAAAGACCATCGTGTCATATAGCCATAATTTTTTTATTTTATTAAAGCCTTATATATTTTTTAAAATATATTAATGAGTTCCAAAATTAACTTTCTCCCATTGAAACTATGTACTTTAAAATTGCATTAATTTACCATTTTTTTCTAGTATGAGAGATCATCTTCTAGTTTTAGTGCGCGCTGTCGATAATTTATTGACATGTGTAATGTCAAAAAACTATCAATGTCAGCATCACGAGTTAATGGTCTATATATATAGAATTTGAAAGCTTAGAGACTTACTAAATAAATCAACTGCAGAAAGACTTAATGAAATTAATTATAAAACATGAAAAATGATTTTATTTAACTTATTTTATTTATTAAAGTATAACCACTATACTAATTATGCCAAATGTTTGGCCAATGGCTTCATTGCCTATCTAACACAGACAAGATAAGTATAACTACATCTAATCAAGATAATTAAGACCAAATTAGTTAGTTTCCCACATCACTAGTATAGGGTTGCCACATTTATAGGACTAAACTTTGAAAGTTAAAAATACCCAAAAATAGCACAAGGACTCCTCTCACTCAATGTGACACAATTATTAATCATCTTGCAATAATACTTCAAGAAATTACTATTGTCAACCCAATAAATAAATATTCCCTCTGGGGCGTTCCACAATATCCTTAATTTTACACAAATGTCGTTACTTTTTCTTCACACATATACAAAAGACAACTCATTTATTTACTTTATACATAAATTTTTATAAAATTATCATTCAAAACTCTATTCATTATTACATTTTCTTAATATACGTGTTCATCTACCTATGAAAGTAATTCTGATACGTAGGGAATATATTTTAACCATTGACTATAAATATTGACCTAGAATGAAATAATTATATTTGCATATTGGCCCACAAAATTTCCAGTATCTTTGGGGTGGAAGAACCCTTTATACATAAACATAACATGCAAGAAAAGATCCATGAATACATGCGTAGTACATTGATGAAAATGACATATCATCTTCTTCACCATATATTATACCATCAATGGCCATGATATTATGATCATAGAATACACACCATTTTTCACCTCCACTGTGTGTAAATATTCTAGGGACCAAACACTTTTTTCTTATTAGTTTCAAGAACATGTCCATTCTCAATCATATTTCCTCCACTAGATTCTTTAAAGTGCAAAAGTGTTTGTGTTTTTTGTGTCCCAAGTTACACCTAGCTAGCTAGCTAGAAGATACCCTAGTGAAGTAAATTTTGGTGGAATATCTACCTATCTTTTTTATCTTTTAAGATACTTATCTCACAATATCTTCCTTTGTACTAGCATTCCTTTTTCCATACCCGAAAAATGACGTTTTAGCATCATATATTTGTACACAATTTTTAAGGGGTCAAGTTCATACAAAAAGCAAAGTTCTGACTTTAAACGGAATTCTCACAAGTGGACAGTGGAATTGGTCCCTCAAATTAGTCGATTCTTGAATCAGATATCGAGACATAAAAAATGACACTTTTGATCTTCAAATTTTAATTACCTTTACAATATACCCATAATTTATAAATTACATTTGTTAGTTCTTTATGAAAAAAATAAAATTATGGAATGTGAAAAATTAATTCAATAATTAAGGACAGACTTGTCAATGCTCTTTTTAATTCCACCTAGAAGGATTAAAAAGTCATTTATTTATGAACGAAAAAAGTATAATAAAATGAAAATCAATAAATATATTTTTACAGTGTTTGATTGTGACTACTCTTTTACTAGCATATGGAATCTAAGTATCTCTATTGAAAGCCTTCCCAAACAAACGTGCTGAATATTCTTCTCACCATTTTCTGAAAAAGTTCCTCCTTCCATCATGAAAAAGGGATCAAAATTAATAATTTAATTAAAACTCTATAGTTATGTGTTAGTTTGATTTAATCTGTATAATTTTTTTTAGCAGTTAATTATACAAAACAAGCTTAAATTTCTATTATTTGATGAATGCATGCATCCCTTTTAAAGTTGTGCAACAGACAAATTCCACTGTTTTAATTTATGGATTGTTTGGCTATCTAAAGCACAATTTTATTATAATTAGTCATCTTTGAAAAAGATTAATTATCACCATATATTGTATGTTCTTGTTTTTCTAAACCGAGTTGGTTTGGGGCTTTGTACCTCTTAAATATAGACATGTCTCAATTACAGCTCTCACTTGTCTTATTCGTCCGTCCGTCAACTAAATTTGTTCTAATACCTTTTATAAAAATCGTCATTTTATCTTCGTGTACCCTACAATCCTCACTTAATTACTCAAAATTGTAATTCGACTTTATTCACAATTTCATAAACAGTAATTTTATTCATAATGGACCTCATAATACTCCATTACTCCTCTCTTTCTTTTGTGACCCCTTATTCTTTAACAATATTAATGCACTTTAACTTTCTAGCTCATGGTGAATTTCCAGTTGTGTTTTTCTAGTTTTGGGATTATGGTATTATTCATTTCTATTTTAAGTAGTGTTTTATTCTTTTTTTCATTGATTCACATTTCCAATTGGTGTGGACAGGTCACACGACAATATTAAAAAAAAAAAACTTGGGAGTTAACTCATGTAAAGAATCTTGAAGAATATCTTTAGATTCTCCCCAAGAATTTGGAAAATTTAAGTCCATAAATTAACATGTTATTTTTAATTTATTTAAATAAATATAATATAATTCAAATATTCTTTTCCAAATTTCAAAGGAACTCGATTCTAAAACATATATAGTTTAAAGTGTCAAATTTGGAGCATAAACGCACACTTATTTTTAATTCCATTTTATACAATAGTGCTTCTTGATTATACATTAATGGAATATATTCTTTCTAAATTGAGAACAAAAACATCACTTTAAAGAATCATAATTTTGTTTTATTTACCATTTAAAAAAAATAAAATTCAAGCCCATGGTTTAGCTAACACACTCACACTCACACTCAAAATTATTAAATACATACAAATTTAGATTCCATTGTTATCGTAATCTTTGTGACTGTTTTTTATAACTTCTTTTGTTGAAGCATTAGAAAAGTGAATTGGTTTATGTTCCTGTATAATTAGATAATTTATTTCGTCAAAAGATGCATGGCGGTGGTAATTATATTTAATTTATACATTATTAGTCATAAATCATTATAAAATCATTACGAAATTAATGAAGATATTATAATTAAACGAGAATAATCATTTGTGTTTGATTTGCTAAAGTGTGAAGATAATGTGATATTCTGATCATACCCCTTTAAATTCTTTTTATTTAATTCTATTTAATATAATTACTTTTCAACATAAAAACAGCTGTCTAACACGGTTTCAATGACTCACAATTATAAAGAAATTTAGAATAAAGTTAGAAAAAACAATTAAAAAAAGGTGAAAAGGGTAAAATAGTAAAAATGTATTTGAAATTCTTCCAAATATAAAAATGCGGTGAGCGTGGATCGAACACGCGACCTTCAGATCTTCAGTCTGACGCTCTCCCAACTGAGCTATCCCCGCTTTTGTTTATTTGTGTTTGATGAAATCTACTTATACTTTGTAAATTGTAATTCAAAATAAATTCATAAATTGTGATTAAATTTCTACCCATTTCAATAAATCGTTGGATAGTAAAGGCTTATGAAACGCACGAAAATTTATCCCAAAAATGGAGATTTTAAATTACGGGTCGAACTTGAATTCGGAATCCGTTGCAATTTTAACGTGGCTAGTTAAAAATCAATTGGACAATTGAGATTATATTAAAAATAACTTCAAATTCAATTGCATAATGCAAATAAGATTTGTTTTCCAAAATAAAACAGTAAATATTTTTGTATAAAATATAATTATAAAATTGAGACTAAATAATTGAAGAAAACAAAAAAATTATACATTTGGGGGCCTTAAATAAACGATTAAGGGTGTGTTTGTAAACAATTGTAGTTGATTTAAAGTGATTAAAGTTGATTTTTGTAGTAAAATTGAAAGTAGATAGTGTTTTAAAAATAAGCACTTCTAATCAATTTTTTAAATGTTGTGGTGTATGTCATTCAAATCACTTTTTTTATAATTTTACAAAAAACACCCTTATTACATTTGAATAAATAATGGGTAAAAATAAAATATTATTTAAATTGTGAGGACAAAATTGTAAAATTAGTAAGTGTAATGATTAGAAGCACTTAGAAGTTGTTAGAAGCATGGGGAGGGGTGCTTGACTAAAAATGCTTTTAAGTAATTAATTTAATCACTTACTTGTGTTTACAAACACTTCAAAAGTGATTCTATTTAAAGAAGAAGTGCTTTTAAGCACATAGTTTTGTTTGCAAACACCCACTAAGTGGGCAAAGTTTGGATCAACAGGCCTTACAATGGGCTTCTTTTATGGTATACTCTTCTGAACTCGGCCCATCAACTGACCTCTTTTCTTTTATACTTTTGAATCCAATGGGCCGAAAATAACCTTTGAACGACCGGAGACTTTTTAACGTTTTAATGGATAGGTCCATATAGCTTGAGTACATATTTTGGGCCAGTACTTAAAAATGCCCGACCCATAACATATATTGGGCTTTTACACTAAGAACTCACCCACAAGTTTTGAGCGAATTTTGTTTGGTTTAAGAAAGAAAAAAACAGGTCTTAGATTTTATCTTATTCATATTAATGGTGTTCAATAGCCTAAGGATGTGTTTGAATTTTATTTAAGAATTAATGGTTAAAAGTTTAACAAACATATAATAAAATAAGTCTAAAATTACTTATCAAATCATTCCTGAGACAACTAGTTTGATCCTTATTCCATATCTCTCATTCACGAAACAAGTAGATTTTTTTTATCAGATCGACAATCAATTACGGACTGAGGTCACATGAACCAAATGTCGAATAAATGGAATAAAAATATTCACCACCTATAATCCAACAAAGCAAACATGGTCATAGAGGGACATTTGTTTTCAAAAAATTAGTAAAGCAAACATGTCTTAGAGGGTCATTTGTTTTCAAAAAATTAGTAAAAGATGCATGAAATACTCTAATTTGATTTTTATGAATATGAAACTCGTTCAAAAATTCAAAATAGTTCCACTCAAATATTATTCTAAAATATTACTACAAATTAGCTTTATGATTAATACAAAACAAGGAGGTTAAAGCTATTCAACATTAACATAAAAACAACTAATTTAAACATGAAAATCCAACTAAATTAAAGAACAATAATGTACAGATGAATACATGCAAAATAATCTCCTAACACAAAAACAATAAGCAATTCAATTACTAAACAATGTCTGACAAATTTCAGAAAACACGTCGAATATAATCGCATGATAAGAAACCGCATTGAGCGATAAGAAACAGTGCAGCAGCCTCTCCAAATCCGCCGCCGCAAAAATCCGTTTCTCGACAATCATCTCCACCATCGACGCCCTGAAATCGCCGCGAGGATCCATCGAACTCTTCTCCACCGCGCGGCTCTCTCCGATCACCGATCTGCAATCCAAACTCCTCCTCGATGATTCTCTCTTCTTAAATTTGCGGCGGTTTTTTCCATTTTTCGAATTCGCCTCGGATCCGCCGTTGTAATACATCTGAGTGGAGATATGGTCAGATCCGAGCTCGAATTCCGGCCAGGTTTTGGCGGATTTTCTCGTTCCTTTTTTCACTTTTGGTTTGGGGGCGGTTAAAACGGTGTCGTATGAGCGTTGCCCTGTTTCGTCGATGCTTTTCATTTCCTCGCATTTTCTGATAATCCGGCCGCTTTTGAGGCGGAAGGAGTCGCCGGAGTTTGACGAAATGCTGAAATCGTCGCCGCTGGTGAACCAGCTGGCGCTGTTGGAGGAAGAACTGTGGGAGGACTTTTGTGGAATTTTGTCAAATTTGGGAGGGCATTTTCGTCCTTGTGCGTATGGAGAATGAATTTTAGGGTTAGGGGGCTCATGAATGGAGTTTTGTGCAACATCATGCAAGGTTGTGAAGTGGCAAGAAGTGAGAGATGAAGGGAGAAGACGAGAGAATTTGAAGAGTAAATTATGGTTAGAATTATCCATTTTAAATTTTCAGTTGTGAAGATTTATTTGGATGTGGTTGGTTTTTATAGGGGGAGAATTGAAGAATGTTTGTCAATTGCTTATGGAACACGAGTCGAGTGGACTGTTTTATGTGGCATGTCGACCTGTATAGACCGTTCGATTTATCTGTTTCACTTTTCGTAAACACGTGTAGCTGATTATTTTTCTAGAATACAATGTGGAATACTAAAATTAGAATTCCAATCACCAAGTATCACTCTAAATGAAATATTTAAATTTCAATATTATTTGATTTTTGAACTAGTTTTCTATAGAACAATAGTGTACGTGTCATTCCTAGGAAAAATCATGCAAGGGTACTACCAACTACCAAGTTGGTATTATGTGTCCCACGTTGTAGTCACGTGATTAAGCACAATTTCCACATAATAGCACTCATACTCTTCACTTAATTTTATTGACAAACAAAATAATTACACATCATATCTAGTTTCCATCTAAAAAGAATATATATACACATTTGTTTTTTCCTTGGAACTCCCTGTTCATGCATGTTACTACTCATGCAACTTTTTCCTTATATGCATATATAAATTTTTTATTATTACCATCATTTTCGATTGAACGTCATGCTTAGTGTTCGATCGAACGTGAGACAAAATGATTATTTCTAGCATATTTTGTAAGGTATTGTTAATAATTGAGTACGATTTAATTTAGTTTATTCAAATACTTCAACGTTTATATTTTGATATTATATAATAATAATAATTCAAAACACATAGTAATTTAGTGCAATCATTAAGTACACAACACTATAATACTCACTACAATAAGTAAATAATTTAAAAGAATTAGTGGAGGTATTATTATTATTATATTTATTATTAATTAAATAAATATGGGGAAAATCTGTCCGTGGGCAGCGGCGCATTCCCTGTTGAGTGTAATGTCAATAAGCTAGTGTCTTTTTCAAATTCCCCAAATCAATGATAACAAAATAAATGTATTTTTTTTTTAAATGTAAATATTTATATTCGGTTCTCTTTTCTAGGGCCCTGCCACATTATATTCTGGGTGTGGGCCCCCCATGAGGTATGGTGCGGGGGGTGTACGAGTGTGATACGGGCGCGGGGGGTATACCAGTGGGGTAGGGTACACCCACGGGAGACGCACATTTTCAAAATATGATTCTTCTATTTATTTATGTTTTATTATATACACCCTCCTCCGTATATATTTTATACGGAGGACGTCTAAATTAGATTCGTGATACTCTCTCTCCGATTCATAAAATTTGTCGTTTTTATTATTTTGTATAAAATTAAGAAACATATATACTCTCTCCATTTCATAAAGTTTATCGCATTTCTAATTTTGTATAAAATTAAGGAACATATTTTTTTGACAAATTTACCTCTCAGTTATTTTCTCCCCCTTTCTTTTCTTTTTTCTTTTATTTTTCCACCATTTCTTTGACTTTTCCAAAAAAATTAGTAGTAATTAATATATGTCCAAAAGAATAGGGGCAATTTAGGGAGATCATTGGTAAAATTAGGAAAAGCGACAAACTTTTTGAAACAAATTTAAAGTTCAAATGCGACAAACTTTTTTGATCGAAGGGAGTATCTTTTTGACACATTTACCTTTCATTAAGATTTCTCGTTCCCTTATGAAATAAATAGAATGTCAACTTATCTTATGAAAGAAAGAAGAATAGAGGGATATATTAATATATTTTCAATAAAAGAGAAATATTGTAGAGATTACCTAGGTGTAATTTAGAGAGATTTGTGATTAAAATAGCAAAAGCGACAAACTTTTTTAAACAAGATTTAAGATAAAAAACAATAAACTTTATGAAATTGAGGGGGCAAGTGAGAAGCTTATGGGGAAGCAATTGAAAAAATTATTAGAAAGATACCATAGGGAGAGAGATTTGAAAGATAAAATGTAGAGAGATAGTGAAATATTGACATTTTAAAAAATGAGTCAATTAGATTAGAACGACAGAAATATCATGATAAATATGGCAAAATTGATCAAAATGGATAAATCCATAAATCAAATATATAATTCACGTTTCTCCATTCAAAACATATGCATTTTTTACAATTTAATCTAATTTTTTTATAATTTAATCTAATTAAGCAACAACATAACCATTCAAAGAATTTAATCTAAAAAGTGTCTCATTCTTAATTTAAATTACATTGCATAATAAAGTTCAATTGAAATAAAACATTCAGCGTTTAATAACATGACTATATCTAATTATCTAGCTGAATTAACGAATTTCGCCCCCAAATTGCTCTCATACATGCCCCTGCATGAACTTGACAGAATATCATGGTTTTTTTAAAGGTGAATGTGTGCAGCATAGGGTTTTTGCTGCTGTAATTTTATAATTTATTTTTTGAAATATATTATTTAATTAAATTATTATAATTTATTTTTTGAAATATATTATATAATGAAATTGAGATGGTATCTTGAGTTGGTAAGAAGGTTCCAAGAGTTAAAAAACAGAAATTGCAGCAGAAGTTTGGTGCGTGAATTTCAAACTTGGAGTGGAACGTCCTACAAAAGCTACACGACGTTTATCATTACAGCTTTCCAAGTAAGATGCAACCCCTTTGCTCATAAGTCAATCACTTTTATTTTTTAACTAAATTTATGTAAAAATTTATGTTGTATTTCGCCTATATAAGTCGGTAACATAGAAATAGATATCCATTAAAATACTTTTTGACTCATTTTATATCCATTTTTATCATTTCAACTTATTAATTTATTTTCCAAAATATTAACATGTACTTTCTAATCATTTTTCATCCAATCAATAATATTTTAATACTATTTTTTTAATAGTCAAAAAAGCAAACATTTCAAATATAGAGGGAAGTAGCTAGGGAGTACTCCCTCCGTTTCATAAAATTTATCGCATTTGGACTGAAATTTTGTTTCAAAAAGTTTGTCGCTTTTTCTAATTATACCAATGATCTACCTAAATTACCCCTACTTTTTTGGAAATATATTAATGACCTTTGTTTTGGAAAGGTCAAAGGAATGGTGAAAAAGGAAGGTAGGAAATAAAAAAGGAAAAAGAGAAGAAATGGGGAAAAAATAATGAGGGGTAAATGTGTCAAAAAAATATGTTCCTTAATTCTATACAAAATGAGAAATACGACAAACTTTATGAAACGGAGAGAGTATATTTTTAAAATTAAAGAGACCCCCTTCACATAAATTAAGTTGTTGTTTTCTTTTTCCTATTTTATTAAATTAAGTTGTTGTTTTCTTTTTCCTATTTTATTATGTTACATAATCTTATGACAGTTCATTTTTTTCTAACCGTAATTAATAATTAAGGTTTATCTTAAATATATTATCTATTGTCCTAGAACAATATTTGGGTGCACTAACGACTATATTGTGCAACTAGTGTACGTACAATTAATATTGTTTAATAAAAATAATTAAATATTTTTCTAGTAAAATCAACTCATTCTGCATTTCTGATTCACAAAATACTCTTTAATAAAATAAATAATTATCATTTGAAAAGATACTTGAGTTGAAAATAGTGAATAATACTAGTATTTGTTATTATCTTACTTTTACTTTGACCATGTGAAATTTTTCACTTCAACTTAGACTCTTGTTTATTGGCTGAAATTTGTTGAAGTTCAATTGGATTGTTAACAAATATATATCTTTTCGAAAGAAGGCTCATGTCTAAAATTAAACGATTTCGTAAATATATTTTTAAAATAGTAATAATTCAAATGAATTTCCACAGTAGTGACTTGTGAATTGTGATATATCATGTATGTGTGTATAGTCACTTCCTTAATTTCAAAAAAGAAATAATTTGAGATGATTTTTCATAAATAAATGTACATATTTATTCTACTGTTATGCATGAGAGTGCAATACGATGTGTCTGCACATGGAACTTTTGTAATTGATTTTCAAAACGTTATACAACCAAAAGCTATCAAACAAAACTAGCTGTTTTTAGCCACATCACAAATGATATTTAAAATAATGGTATATTTGTAACCCACTTTTTAATGTCAGACATTTTAAAAAAAAAATACTCATAAACATTTTGACTTAATTTGATGTGATATAAATGTTGTCATGGAATTTGGGTCACATTTTGTCTTCTTTAATTTGAACTTATTCATCTCATGTAAAGCCCAAATGTATCCCACTTTGATTAACTTACACTAATCTCTTGTATTTTTTTTAATGATACGGTATCTGGTATAAGGACCGGCTTATTCGGGAGACTAATCTCATCGTCCACTTTCAGGGACCCCATTTAAAGCCACCGGCCTACCCAATAGTCAGTAATGCAGAAATCGAGCTATGCAGCCATCAACTGACCCATTTTTTTGCAAATCGCATGCATGCTTAGACAGAAATGAGATTTGACATCGTCTAGACAGACTAGATGTCTAAAAAGTAGAGAACCGCATAGCTCAGGCATTTTTAGAGATTGTTTCAAAAGGTTTATTGTGATTTTTTCTATGTCTGATTTTATATTTTTATTATGATTTTTAAGTGTATATATATTAGAATGACTAGAGCGATCTAAATTGTTCAACTAGCGATTTTTTACTTCTACACTCTCGTCATTATCATTAGATAAGATAAGTATATGTATTTTGAATTATCTACCAAGATATATAGGAGTGCTAAGTTTTGGTGGGATTTTCGTTTTTGAATTTAGATAGTTTGTTGTTTTTATTGGTGTCATATTTTTTGTCTCACACTAAAATTTTCAATTCGAACTATCATTTTCTTGAAGGGTGGGGGTCGCATAGAAGAAAATGGCAGGGATAGGGACTTTGCCTTCGTATATTTTTCTTTCTTTGTGCCTATATCAAATTTTAGTAAGGTTCTGTCAAAAAAAAATAAAAAATTAGTAAGGTCGACTCATGGGTATAAAATATACCAATAAACAAAATTAAAATCCCAAAGGTGAAATTTCGAACGAGTGAATTTCATGTGTATTTCACCTGCAATATTAATTCATTTAAGAAATTAGATAAAAAATTATGGAACTTTCGGAAGGTCAAATCGAGTTAAACATGTCTTGACTTAAAAAATCGTACAAAAAGCAAACAGAAAAACTCGTTCGATGTATGTGTGATATGGGAAAATGTATTATTGAAAAACTCGTTATTTCACATAAAAACTAGTTCACATGCTTGTGCTACTATAAGGGTTGTTTGTCAGTGTTACTGAAAGGACAAGTGATAAGTATGTATCACTAACACATACTTGTACTTATAATAACACAGGTAAAATATTATAAATTGTGTTACTATGAACATAAGTGTATTAAAGTATGAACAAAACGCCATTAATGAGCGTGAATAAAATACTCGAATTAAAGAGATGAAGAACAAGTATAGAAACTACGAAACAATCCAGATAGAACATCGTGATCAAAACTATTTTTTAACAGTAACAAAATGTTATCTCAAGAACATGAAAGATGAAGGAAGAAGAAAAAACAGATGAAAAAGATGGAAGAATGAAAGAAATGTCATGGAAGAAAAACTAAATTTGTGACCATTAAAGTGCAAAAAAAAAAAAAAAAAAAACGCATAGAGGTAATTTAGGGAGATTTGTGGCAAAAATAGTAAAAACGACAATTTTTTTAAACAAAACGTAAGACCAAAAGCTACAAATTTTGTGAAACAGATGAAGTACCATGCCTTCTTCACTACTATAATCTCATGAATGTTGTCTTTGGGCCTTAGGATTTTGGGCTGCTAATAATCTTATGGGCTGCTGAATAATTACATGAGGGTCTGACTAATTACACCTCCATTTCGGTTTAGAACACTTCCCTGATTGATGCACCCCCCTGAAATTTGTTAGAATAGATGCACTCCCCCCTGAAATTATCTTAATTACCCTTTTCTCATTTTTATCTATATAATACAACTTTACTTACTACACGCTCCCTCAAAACCTTAATTCTCTCTTAATTTTTTTCTTTCCGCCGCCGCCCCCTTCCTCCCTGTCTCTTCACGGCCGCGGCCGCCTCCTTCTCCCTCAGTCGCGGTCGCGACGGCCTTCCCCTCCCTCCCCTTGTCCGCGGTCGCCTTCTTCTCCCTCATCCGCGACGGTTTTCCCCTCCCTCCCCTCAGTCGCCGACGGCATCCCCTCCCTCTCTTTCTCCCTTTTTTTTTTTTTTTTCTGCGTAACTTTTTCTGCCCTCCCTCTCCCTCACTCTCTCCCTCCCTTAGTCCAGCAACAGAAAAAAAAAAGCATATCCCCTTACCCCAGACCACCCACCTCGCCACCACCCCCAACCTTCCAAAAAAAAAAAAAAACAGAGGCGCTACAAAAACAAGGTATGCTTTTTTTTTTTTTTATTCTTCTTCAACACACGATCTTATGCATTCTTGTCGATAAATTATTGTCGACGAGAATATGGTCGACCAACTGTTGTCGATTTTTTTTTATTTAATTTTTTTTTATTTTTTCGACCTTTGTAGATCGACCATATACACTCTCGTCGATAAATTGTTGTCGACGAGAGTGTATATGGTCGACACTGGTTTGTCGAAAATTGTTAATTTTTTTTTTGAGAATTTTCGAAGTTTTTATGGAATTTTTTTTATTTAATTTCTACCGAAAATGGTGGTGTTTTGTGGTGTTTGTGCTGGTGACGGCGACGGCAGCGTCTTTTGCTTCAGATTTTAGGTTTAGGGTTCAAAGGTTACGGAGGGGTGCAGTTAGTAATAGGGGTGCATTTAGTAGTGTAATATAACATAAAGGGTGTTTTTGATTTTTTACATCATTATTTTATTAATAAACTTATAGGGGGAGTGTTCTAAACCGAAATGGAGGTGTAAATAGTCCCACCCTTACATGATGGGCTTTTTGCTCCCACGGTCAGGCCTTACAAAGATGGTAAAATGGGCTCCTGATTAATTTTATGATGGGCTTTTTTTTGCTCTCACGAGTAAAATTGCAAAATTTACCCCTCAGGTTAGGAGATATCGAAAGTTACCAATTTTGTGCAATTTATGCATAAAATCACCGGAAAACGTAAATTTCACCCGTCATTTTCCGGTGAATTTTAGGACGAGTGGTAGATCAAATTCTTCGTCACCGTTGAAAAACAGCCTCGATTCAAAACTGACTCAAAGAGACGAACACGTAAAGAAAGTGACCGCAAATTGATGTGGATAAATCATTTAAACTTAAATTTGTAGAGTTGTATGTAGTGTATATGACGAATAATTGGAGGTACCAAATTGACAAGGTTGAAAAGACGAACAATTCAATATATCACTCGTGCATTAGTTCACCAAAAAATGACAATGACAGCAATAAAAGTATTTTAGATGGAACCACGTACAAAAAATTTGCAAAGCAGCAGAGAAGTTTTATGAATTTAAAGGTATAAGTCTTTTCTTTATACACACTTTTTCAACTGTTTTAAAAAAAAAAAAAAAGCAAACCATTTAGCATGGTTAGTGAGAACTCAATGCAAAGGTTTAACTAAAGCAGCAGAATCTTAGAGAAGACAATATATTGAAAGGACTAGGATTACTTATTAGTGTTTGAGCCAGTAGTTTCGTAGCTGTGACATGTGCAACAGTATCTCGTCCCGACCTTGATTTGTGACGCTGCTTGTCATAATCCAAGGGGGCACCGTTTGGAAGAAATCACGTATCAGCCCCTGAAAGTCCTGCACGTTTTCTTCAGGTCGTTTCCCTCCATTCTTTTTCTTCTTCCGTTTGTCACATTTGGTGAATACCAAAGTCATCGGAATCTGAAAACAAGTTAGAACTAGTTTGCATAAATTCAGAGGCAAGAAGATTAGTAATATGTCTTAACTCTTAATTACTGACCTGATTTTGTCCCAACCAACTTGCATACTCAAGATCAATCTTTTTAGCAGGAATGCTGGCATCGATCAGAAGGAATACTGAGACGAGGGATGGGCGATTAAGGAAGTAGTCCTTGGTGAATTTGTCCCAGTCTGTGCGAACCTCATGTGGTGCAGCAGCAAACCTAATCAGCACGAATGACAATCGTACATTTGACACAAATAGAAGAAAAAATTCAGATGTTTTGGCTCTCAATACACCACATCTTCCAAGAAATTTTAGTTATCGGAAATTTATATGAACTATCGCAATTCACTATTATCTGCATCAATCAAGCAATACTGCATGATAATTAACTAGCTAAGGAATACTGAAATAAGAATCTACTGTTGCATTTCTTTTTTTCGAATTTCTCTATTATTCTTCCTTTATTTCTAATAGCTCGTAGCTTATCATTCCCATTTCTTTGCAAAAGTGGCTAAATGATATGCAAAGTCATGGTCCAAAAATACATCTACTGCTACTGTGAATGAAGATTACTGGCTTACTGTAGAAAACTAGATAGCTATAGCTGTAAAAGTTTAATTATACCAGACTCTTGCATTGTAAAGAAATTTGCGATTTCACCAGAGGTGTCAACGTGTCCACACACAAACAATACAATCAAGGATCTAAACTACATTAGGAAATTCCAATTTCTAATAACAAGTAAAATGGCAGTGCAGGAAGACGTGATCTTGATCATCGGAAAAACAAAATGTTGCATAAGAAACGGCAATTAGGAGAAATACAAATATACGAATGTCTTCTTTATACAGTATCACATGCAGGCAGCTTCCTTAATATCAACAACCATGACAAAAATTGAATCTTTGAAGGTATTGAAATTTTCAAGTATAAAAATCAGGTTGGGGGGCTAGCAGCTGTTTAATCATATCAGGCAACCAATTAACACCTACTCATCACAATAACATCAATAACATAAAAAACGAAAAGCAGGTTTCCAGATTCGGTTTCATACCCGTATCCTGGCAAATCGACCAGGTACCAGCTATCACTAATGCGAAAATGGTTGATGCATTGTGTTTTCCCTGCAATTGATAACAAAACCGGCATACAATGAACCTCCATTTCTAGCCAAGTTCTACAAAAATAGTTAAACACAAACACCAGTAGCTCACACCAATCCAAAGTAAACAAACCAAACCATTTCCCAGAAAGAACAAATTACTCAACCATTTGATCATGGCAAATTCTTGTATGCAATTGGATGTATACATGCAGTTGAATTTTAAGAGATTTGGATATGATTTTAATTCATCAATTGAATTTTTAACCCACCAAAGTAGCACCAAGTCAAAATTACGGCTCAATTGCATCAGTACACACAAATATCACTCTTTGATCATACTATGTATGCAAACGAAAAGTATTATACGGACCATTTCCGTGCCATGCTTAACATGAAAATTGTTCCGTCATCAGTTTTCTGTCACAGCTTCCGGGTCAGTGGGGTTAATAACGTGGGTCGTGCCCATGATTCATGGTAAGTTTATAGTAAACATAGTTCATCAGTTTTCTGTCACTAAGCAGAAGGGTTAATAATGTTACTTGGCCCATGATTCATGATAACTTTACAGGAAACATAGTTCATATACAAGATACATACGTACAAAACATGGAAATCACCATAAATTGAAACAAAAGATGATTTAACTACTGAAATCTCAATACAGAGAGAGAAGGGGGATGATACCAGGCTTTTTAGAAGTAAGGGCGAGGCGCTTCCTTCTAACAAGAGAGTTCAAAAGCGATGATTTTCCCACATTAGAGCGTCCAACAAGCGCAAACTCCGGCAATCCATCAGAAGGGCAATCCTCAGTAGTCACACTGCTCTTCACGAACACTGCATCATCAACCTCCACGCCCTCATTGCCGTACTTCTTACTCAGCACAATGTTCGACCCTTTCAATATTCTTGCGCTCAGACTCCCGTTTCTCAGTGACGAAACGTCTGTTTCCGGTGGCAAGAAGAGGGATTCCAGAGAGAGCTCTAGGTTTTCCGGCGGCGGCTCTACGGCCGCGGAAGTGAGTGTGGAGAAATGGGAAAGGGGTGTAGCTAAGAGCGTGGAGGCGGCGGCGGTTTCCGGTGTGGGTTTGGGATTGGATAAGAGGGTTGAAGTGATTAGGTACAATTTGTGGGGTTTAGGGGATTTTTTGAGAGGGTTTATCAGAAAATGGGAATGGAATCTAGGTAATTTGTGAGCGAGAAACATTTCAGAGAGAGAGAGAAAGAGGAGAGAGAGAGGGATTGGGTTTTTGAAGCAATATCTTCAACTGGAAATATTATTTATTTTTATTTTATTAAATATATTATATATATATTTATTGGAAAAAACCTGCAAAAAAACGCATCAATGGCGGCGTTTTTCCGCAGAGCCAAAAACGCATCGCCGATTACTGAAACCTGCCGCCGATTCGCGCGAATTCTCCTCACCCAGAAACGCGATTCTTCCACGGCGGTAACTCATACCCCTCTTCTCCGGAAGCTTCTGGAAGCGCCGAGTTCAAGCATCAAATCAACTCTCGAATCTGAGTTCCCCTCCGATTCAACCGAGTTTCCATGGGCTTCCCTTGTTTCTTCTCTCAATTCCTCTGCTCCACAGAAAGCTAATTTGGTAATTTCACATGGCTCATTATTCATGATTGTATCATAGCAATGAATTCACATCCAATTCAATTGTTTCTTTATCAAGTATTGCATGATTTTGGTTTTGCTAGATCATTGAATGGAAACTAGAGAAATTATCAAAGGAAGACAGAAAAACACATGATTGTTACATTCAATTGCTGTCATTATGTGAAAGCATTAGAAATCTCCCCATTGCACTGTTTGTATTTTCTTCAATGGAGGGTGAGGGAGTTAGGCCAACGTCTTCGGTTTTCAATGCCCTTATATCGACGAGCTTGTCGTCGAGTAATTTCCTCACTGCATTGAGCTTATTCGAAATCATGGAGAGTTCGGAGAGCTACAGGCCTAATTCAGACACTTATGATGCTTTCATCTCTGCGTATGCTAGCTCGGGTAACAAGACTGCAACCGAATCTTGGTTAGCAGCTAAACGGGGCTCTGGATTTCGTGTTGATGCTCGAACATATGGTTTTCTTGTCGATTGTTGCATCAAGTCGAGGGCGTTTGAGGATGCTGAAGGATACGTTGAGAAAATGATGTTGGAAGGACTAATGCCAGACGAATCGACCCTTCAAAGTGTTGTCGTCATGTATTGTAAGCATAAGGATTTTGGGAAGATGAAGGAGGTATTAAAGCTTATGTTGAACTGTGGGATGCAGATTGATCGATTTATGAGCATGAAGGTGGTCGACTTGTATGCTACACTAGGGGCGGTCGAGCAGCTGGAAGAATTGGTGGAAATGTTGACAGGATGTAATCAAAGTTTGGAGGTTCTTGCTGTGGTTCATGGGGCTGTAATAAGATGGTATGCTGAGAAAGATAGATTAGACGACGTTGAGTACTGTTTGGGACGAATGGGAAAGCAGGGGATTTCGTTTAGCTGCGAAGAGGATGTTCAGAAGGTAATTTGTTTGTATTTCAGAAGGGAAGCTTATGATAGTCTGGATTTGTTTCTGGCAAGTATAAAAGATTCTTACAAACTCGCGAGATCTAGTTACGAGCTGTTGGGTGCTGGCTATCGACGAGTAGGGCTGTTAGAGAAGTTAAACGAGCTGGTGAAGGAGATGAAAGAAGCTGGTTTAGCTTAGTTCCTTGAATCAAAGAATTCAACTTTGTTCCATTTTACTGGAGTATTAAATTTCCCAGAAAGACAAACTTCAAACAACATAAATGTCAAACATACATTTCTTTGTTTCTTTCAAACATTATAACAAAAGACTTGCAAGTTTCATCCTTGTCTTTTGAAAAAATAAGTGTTATTTCTCATCAGTAGACGGAGAAACACTACTGAGAAGCCATATTAGAACTACGCCAATAAGGGCACCTGAAAGATGTGCAATGTGATTTACATTCTGTAATCCATAGCCTCCTCGAAAACTTCCACCGAAGCTTGCTGAAGCTTGGGCTGCTTCCATAACCTGATAAGTCAATACACGTGAGTACGACAAATATTAACTGATCAGCGACGCAAAGTGGATACCATCAAACGCAATTGTGGGAAAGATAGTAACATATGTAACCTAGTTATCATTCTCAAGACATATTTTTCTTGCAAATACCTCTCTAAATGGTGCAATTGGTGAGGAAATATACTTAATTTTACTGAAACCCAGTATTTTAAAAATACGAAATATGATACCTTCTCCACAACAAACTGTCCCAATATAAGAACTTCGAGGATCTTCCTCCAGTCCCAGGACATCTGTACCACACAAAAATACATGAGCAGTTTACGCCAATTATTTGGAAGGAAAAAAAAAAGGCTCAAATTTTGACATGATAATCGTCAAACCTTCACGAGTACGCTAACTGCGAAGAGTCCAAATACAGCACCAGATGCACCAATAGATACTGCATTTCTTGGGAGAACTAACCATGAAACGAGGTTTGCACCAGCACCCGTCAAGATGTACGAAAGCCACAGAGCAAAGTTTCCTTCCTCTTCTTCAACTAATTTTCCTGGATTATAAACAATTCTAGATGCAAACTATTAACGAAACCTATGAGTACAAACTTTTCTTGGAAAAAAGTGAACAAAGTCTCACCAAATATATACAAGAAAAACAGGTTGCTCGATAGATGGTTCCTGCAAGCGATATACATACTCAGTACATCTCCCTCCATATCTACATGTATGTGCACCCCAAGAGAAAAGCAGAATTACCAACTAAAATGGCAGAATGTCGCAGTTATAAACTGGTACCAAACAGGTTGATTATGATACAGATACAGTCCCTTAACCCATGGAACCTGAAAAAGTTATCAATTAGCATTATAATCTAAATCGCTTACATCGGTTAAGCTTTATTCAACTCAAGAAACCAATTGCTATAGTTTTGTTTTGATACATATCACGAAACTTTGAAATTCCACTCAGGTTACACTACTAGAGAATGAAGCAATAATACATTTGTAACTATAGCAGCATACAAGGTAAAATCACTACATTGCAAAATGAAAAAATGCACCACTTTCTTGATTCTTATTTGTCACAAGATAGCAAGATTTGTAATAAGGAACAATCATATGAAACCTGGATAACATGATCAGCCAAAAATATCCCAATGTTAATGAGAAGAATCCAGAATATGCCATTGACACGCTTTTCGGGCTTCCTTCTCGGGTCGGGCTTCCCGAGTTCCAGCTGCGACACCATGTCTAGGAGAAAAATCACCAAATTGATTTAAAACTTCTATGAAAATCAAACCCCAAGTTCCAGCTGTGATTATAAGTTTTAGCAGACACACTAAATTCAAAACCAAAGAGATAGGAAAATTAACTATTTAAGTGATCAAGTTTCAAGTTTTTTTCATAACCTAAATCACGCTAAAAAATCCAAGTCATCCCGTAAAAACTGCAAAACGCACACCAACTATTCGTGGAAATTCCCAAACGAAATACTGTTCAAATAAACTAGGCAAATTATGCAATAGAACAAAATCAGCTATTTAAGTGATCAAGTATCACGCTAAAATGTCATCCCGTAAAAACTGTAAAACGCACACCAACTATTCGTGGAAATTCCCAAACGAAAACAAGAGAGAATTGACCTGAATTGTCTTTCACTCTGCAGAGCAGCAACCGGAAATTGGGCTTTTGCCGTAATTTAAAACAGGGTCGATTGATATTGGGCGGAAGAGGGCGCAACACCGGCAAGGCTGTCGGAGTGGATTTGGAGGGATGGGCGCCATGGAATTTAAGCTGTGAAAGAAAATGCTTCTGCTGCTGAAACTGGAGTTGAAGCTGTATCATTCTCTCCTCTTGTGGATTGAAATCGTAATAACGAAGAAAATGGGGGCTCAAATAGTTAAATTTTAAATAAAATCGCATTAGAATCACTGAAGTCGCGTTTATCCAATTTCGTGAATAAGTTTTTTCTTTTTTTAAGTTTAAACACCCATTTATTAAGAACAATAAAAGAACGTTCCGGGAATGCTATCCACAATGGATGAATGTTCGATCCAATAATAAGGTCTATGATAATACCTAGAGATCCTAGCTAACTTATTAGCCATAACATTGGTCTCTCGATTCACTCACCTCATCGAACAATTTGGCAAGGTCCTTAGTTGGCTCTTGCACCCTTCTATAACGTATCAAAATACTGAGTTGTCTTGACGAATCATGAATTGCATCCTCCACTAATTTCACATCCATTTCTACAACCACTTGTCCCATAAATTCAAGTATTTGATCCAACAGAGTGCTTCGCCATCCTCTGAATCGTAGCACCTCGTAGCAGCTCGACATAACGTGTAGTCGACTAAAAACATGGCACCCGTGGTCATGTTTGAGACTACACTTATTGGTGACATTGGTGTAAATGTCATAGCTAGATGACAAACAATTTAATATTAAAATAATAATAAATGCTCAACCTTTGCATGACATTGGGGCGGTTGACAGACTCAGTGTCAAGGAGTTTATATTGTTGAATAATGTGACAAGTGTTGCATTTCTATTGATTGCTGTGATTTTTTTTTTTTTTTTTTGTGATATAATTAGATTTGTATATATTGAAAACAATATGTATTAAATAAATATATATATATATATATATCAAAATTCGTAATTTTTTTTCTCTATAAATAGAGTTCAATATCGAGCTATTTTGAAACACAAACTAAAATTCTCTCTTTTATCTTCTAATATTTGTAGCTATTATGGATTCAAATTATCCCAATTTTTTTTTCAAACTCTCAAAAAATTTCAAACACTCAAGATTATCCAAATCTTGTAATTTTAACTTTGTTATTGAGTTCATTATTTATTTTAAGTGTGTGATAAAAAAATTCATATTATAATTACAAATTTAGAATATCAAGTAATTTTTATATACCAATTTACACATTAAAATATAGTAAAAATCAATAATATAATATGTATTTAAAAAATTATTATTATTTTTGGGTTGGATCAGTGTCACTTATAAAGTTAAATTTGAGTTGTATTGCAAATTATATATGTGAATGAGAGATAAATCTTTATATCAAATAAAAGCATTTTCACTAGATGAAGTGCTTATTTGATCAGATTGTAGAAGTGTTTTTCTTAAAGCTGGTGTGACTTGTTGGCCAGTCTTGCATGAAATATTTCAAATATGCATCATACCCAATTTAGGTAAAAGTCTAAATTTTTTGGTCCATTTAATTAAAAGTTAAAAATCTTAAACTAATTTTACAGATTCTCAACAAATATGCATATACAATACACAATAATATAATAAAATATGTACAGTATATAAAGTAACGTAAATAAACTCTAAATTTATTTAATTAAAATATACTCCATTATGTTAAATTACAAAAATATTTATCTTAATATGACAAAAGATTTTTAAAAATACATGAATAGAAACATATTACTACATGTATCAAAAATATTATTTCATTAAATAAAAAATATTACTACATGAAAAATGTATAATATCACCATGTATCAAAAAATTTGTCACTACATTTGAAAAAAAATGTTTGTATAAAAAATGTTACTTTATTAAATAAAAAATATTACTACATGAAAAATGTATGATACTACATATTAAAAAACTTGCACTACATTTAAAAAAAATGTTTTACTAAAATAACAGAATTAAACTACTACATGTATAAACAATATTAATTATTATTACATGAATAGAAAAAAAAATATGACAACAAATTTTAAAAAATACATGAATAAAAATATATTACTACATGTAAAAAAATATTACTTTCATTAAATAAAAATATTACTACATGAAAAATGTATAACAATACGTATAAAATTAATAGAACAAATTAAAATTTAATAAAACATGTTAACCCAATTTACAGTCCAATTCTACAGTGAAACCATTAACTAAGCGATGCAATATTTGCATGCAATTTTTTGTGAATTTCTTTTAGGGAAAAAAAGTGATTATTTTGTTAAAATAGTGTTTAAAAAGAAGAGAAAAAAAAAAAGGATTATGAATGAAAAACTTAATGGATTGTGCGGTTACAAGGGCCCGGCCCAGGTTTATTGATTCAGAAACTAAGGCCCACCCCAGTGGCCCATTGGGATTCTTTTTTCATCGTACTGAATTTTTTTTTTTTTGCACATCATGATAATTTATCTGTCACCATATGACCAAAAAATTAAATTATTTGTGTTGGGTTGCTCTAATCTTACTAAAATTATTCATTGTTGTATTTAATTAATATTTTATTAAACTCTAGTAGATGTAACAACCATACCATAAATTTGATATGTTATAAGTTTTAATATGTAGAATTTATTGCATAAAGAAATGATAAAATATTACTTAGAGTAGGTAGAATATTAAATTGATGGCTGCATACAGAGAAGTTCAGTGTAACAACTACACCAATTTAAGAGTATAATATAATTAAAAAAATAAAAAATGTATCTAACATGGGAAAACATGTCATATAGAAAAGTTTGCTTAGGATACCCAGAAAACAATTTTATTAAGTACTGTAGTCCAGTACATAGTGTGTGGCCTCCTTTTATGGTTGTTGTCTGGTTGATGTATGAGTTGCATGAAAATGGACTTTATGTGTTCACATGGCAAATATATTTATATTTGTATTGTAGTATATGTTTTGGAATTAGTACGTCATGGGCTAATGGGCATTATATCTGATTGATGGGAGTCCCGTTTGGTAGATATGTTGAAATATTTATGATCAGGTCTGACTATTTCAATAGACACTATTGAATTGCAAATAGTGTATCTTTCGGACAATTGATATGCAGACATGCAATCAAGTGTGTTTTTACTTTGACAAAGTGGGATAGCTCAAGTGGCTAAAACACCACTACCTAGGCCTTAGATCCTGGGTTCGAGTCATGGGGGAATATAAATTTTATACTCCCTCTGTCCTGATGAAAACTACACATGAGTTTTGGACACTGTTAAGAAATATGATTGGGTTATAATGAACGTACAATTATACTGATGGAGGTTGTATTATTAGGGTTGATTGCAATTGCATATATTAATGTATGAGAAAATTAAAGAAAGAATGTTTCACTCTCTCACGTAGAACAAAAATATTAATATAGAGAATAAAATGTATGATTGGACAAAAGACGTGAGGAAATAAGGTTTGAACAATGTTGTGAAAAAGTATATATTAATCATGTATTTTATAGCAAATTGATAGCAATACTTAATTTCCATGCATACATATATTATGGTAAGGACAAAATTGTCCTTGTCGTGAAGACATGAGAACAATACAATAGAGTACATCCAAATCAGAAAAGAATGACAAAAAATTGTGTTGTATCGATTTACGTCGGTTTGAATCTAATAAACGTTGACAAACAATATCATTTATATTCAAGTGGTTTCTTACGAATTGAAAGATGATCAAATATGTTCTTGCATAAACTCTTAGAAATAGGGTTTGTTCTTGAGGAAAATATGAAGATAGCTTCGAGAGAAAGCTAAGTAAAGTGTTAGTGTTTTTTTTAGGAAAGATTAGGAGTGATTTTATTAAGCCTCAAAAGGGCTTTATATAGTAGGTTTACATTTGCATGCCTTAATTGCAGCTCAGCATTAATCCACCTATTAATATAAATACAGCTGTCATTAATATGATCATTTCATGCATCTACTTTGCATTAAATTTCTCTGCAATCAGCCATTATAAGTCTCATCCTACATTATACTCGGCGCCGATCATACCACTTGCATCGCCTTTGACTTGTCAATACTCCCAAGATGAATTTCATAGTTGTTTGATCGATGTTGCTCGATTATATTGTCTTCTTGGTCGTCCTTGCTCTAATTTGGGCTCATGGCGAGCATCCAGACTTGAGATCTTCTCACTATAACTGCATTCTTGGGTCTTCAAAATATCTTCTTCGCCGATGGCGTTGATCGCCATTCTTCATCTCTGCCGATCTTCTTTTCTTCAGTATATATATCACTTTGTCACCATCTTTAATTACTCTTGCTCGTCGAACATCATAACTTTTGCTCGCTGCCACGTGGATCTTTTTAGCTTGGTGACCATCAAATGACGACTTGTTTTACTCGCCTTTTTATTGGTTGCTCGCCTTCCTTTGACCTTGCTGACTAGGCTCGACGACTTTGACTATTTTTCATTGAATTGTTGACTGGTCAATAAAACAAATGTTGACTCTTTGACTGAACATAGTGTATATAACAAATTGCATGCATCACTGAAACTTTCATTATGCAGTAATGAAATTATATGGTTTCAGAGAATGGCCGAAGCTATTCAATATCATTTTTTTAAACACTTATAAAGAGAGTAAGCGTCGCAATTGTACACACCCGATACATTTTTTTTTCACTTATCAAGTAATACATGTATATTTATAAAGTAATATCACAATATTTTATATGCACAAATTTTTGTGTTGTGGGTCAGACATTTAATTGAATAATTAAAAATAACTTAAAAATCAATGGTATAACTAGTAACTACACAAATTTGTCTAGTATAGATTGATTAATCATGAGGACCAATATGTAAATCGTGTATAATTATCGTTACAAGCTACAACATGCAATTCAGTGAATGGATAATCTCAAAGTACTACTCTACCTCTCCTTTTCCCCATAACATAAAAGTCTAAATTTATGGAGTAAATAAATGTGAAGGTCCATTTCACCCCACCTAATCTATCAAAAAGCTGCAATAATAATGTGATAGGATACACTTTGACCCATTATACAACTTTCTTATCCACTTAAAACCTTTTTTCTTTGTCTTTTTTCTTTTATTTCTCTCTAGAAGATAGATAACCAAGCCAAAACAATTTAATTCTCTCGGCTAAATTCCTAACTTAGATGGATAAATACACCCAATTAAAGCATTCATTGAAAAAAAAAATACACTATATTTATAATTGTCATTCCTGTCTCGTCTATAGTTGTATTAGGTAGAATTTCTTTGAAAATATTAAGAGCAATTAAATTATTTAATACCCTTTCAAAAGAAATTCAAGTTGTCTATATTTGAGTAGATACATTCAAAAACAAACAAACAAAAAACGTATAAATATTTACTAGTACAATAATAATAATTTTATTAAATTGTATGTATTTGTCGGTATAACTTTTTCATTTAAAAGTATTAAGTATTTTATTATAAAGCGATATATATCAAAATTATATTGATACCTGATTAGGCATATTTTCAATATACAATTACAGAGACCAAACACGACAACGTGGACAAGTTATTTGGTGCAAGCCATCATTTTGTAGAAATGTGAAAATTTAATTGTGTTGGGTAAATAATTTTCATGGGCCCCACTAGTTCTTTATTAATTTTGTTGGTTTGCATTTTGTGGCCAAATTTTTTTTCGACAATTATTAAAAAAAGATTCTTTTTTTTTTTTGAGCAAAAAAAAAGGAAGATTCTCTATATGTATTGTATTTTCTTTTGTTTTCTTATTCATACGATAATTCCCTGTCTGGTTATTACAATGTTTAGGCTTTTGTTATCTAATCACTACACTTGTGCTTATCATCTTTCGATAGCTGCTTCATGTGAACACAAACATTTATTCTATTATTTGTATAATTGCTCGTTTAAAACGTTGTCAATTTATTTTATCACACAATTGATTGCATTTTGTATTTTATATGTAATTTTTATATGGATTAATTGTTTCATTTAAAATACTACTACTAGTTATTTTACTGTAAAATGAAAATTATGAACTTGATAAAATTATTTCAAAACCAACTAATTAGTTCATTAATCAATTATACCCCACCGACACTCTTTAATTGCAGTTGAAAGACGCTTCATATGAATTAGAAGAAAAAAAGGTCAACAAATAACAATGAATAAAAATATGTACAATGTGACATTTGCATTTTTTATTTACTTGCCTTGATTAAATTTACTTAATTAATTCATATTATCACACAAATAGTAGAAGGGTAATATTAGAATAATTAGATATTAAAGAAAAATAATACACTTTTCGTTTATTTTTATAGTTTCTATTTGAGTTAGGTATGAGATTTAAAGAATTTTTTTGATTGATTATGTACATATTAAAAATTTGATGGTGAAGATAGAATATAAATAAAGTTGCGTGTGTGTAAAATTAAAAATTGTAAAACAGTGGACGTATAGAGTATATTATTTGGATAAAAAAATTGTTCTTAAGTATAATTAGTGGCTTATATTTTTTCAGTTTAATTTTATAATTCTCATTTGAGTTGAACACGTATTTTAAGAAAAGCTGATTATTTATATAAAAATAAAAGACAGAAGTTTAAGAGTGAAGATAAAGAAGTATATGTGATGATAAAGAACTTCCATCCAATTAATTCTAAGATCGATCTCAAACTTCATAATTAATTTTTGGACATAAATTCTCCATTTCATTTGATAATTTCTTATAAATTTTAAAAAGATATAAACAGGTCTATACTTGTATATTTTTACGTATTATTTTATCAACTCTGCAATAGCGATTTAAGTTTTTTTCTTTTAAAACTCCAATTTGTTCAAAAGTCAAACCATGCAACGCTGGACAAGCAGAGAATAGAAACGTGACCCCACGTGGGGTCAATATTCGAAAATAATTGCAAAAATACAAAACCCAGTTATTCAGAGCTATATAAGCCAACAATATGCATTTACTTCGAAAAGAAACAAAAATAATTAATCTATCTTATACATATATTTACAAATATAATAAATGAAATTTCTTTTATCAATTAAAAAGACGAAATAATCAAACTCGCTGTCGTTGAGATCAAAGTTAATCCCAACCACAACTTCACACAAAAATAATGCGTGTCATGTAATTAAATTACAACCAATTTAATAACAATACTGTACTATAACTTTAGACAAAATTTTATGTAAAATAAATTTAGGTACACAATTAATATACCACTAATGTTATTGATTGTAAAAACAATGATATTGCTAGTAAGAATAAATATTCATTTTTGACATAAATTAATTAATACTTCCTTCCTTTCATTTATAAATTATTTTGTAATTAATAAAATAATTCTTTTGTTTTTACTTTAATTAATGTTTGCACTTTTCATTAAAAAAATAACACATTTATGTAAATATTCATTGATTTCAAGGGTAAATTTAGAAGAATTACACATAATTTACAAAGAAAAAAAAAAGATCAAAACGATTTATATTATGAATAGAAAAAAGTACTCCGTATTTATTTAAATTCGTGTTCAGAGAAATGGTCCTAATGAGTTTGTACTGATGAACTATGGAGTATCATTTATATTTTCTTACAAAAATTAATTTTCATACAATTTTTATATTACTATGACTAAGCTAGATTACACACACTATTTAATTATGATAAACCATGTTGCTCTAGCCTCTACGCCTCAACCTACCTATTTAAATTATGTTTAGGGTAATATTATAATAGTGTGTTAATAAGGTCGAAAGATCCCATCTAAGATTCAACCTAACCTTTTGAAATATTCAACTGTCGGCATCGTCTTTCAGGGATCTTGTCACTTCATTATCATTATTTCAATTGGTTAATCCTCCTAAATTACAATTTGTAATTGAAGCTTCCACAATGATTATCCTAAAGATTTTTTTTTTCCGTTAAAAAACACCTCAATAATTTTATAGAATAACCACAGTAAATATAAATGATTGTAATTTCTATGTATTAATTTTAAAATTTTAAAAACAGAGTTATAGAATTAAAGAAATTCAAAAATTCGAACTCGGAACCGTTTAGTTTAGATAATGGTGCTCTAAGGGCTAGTTTGGTTTATTAGACGGGATAGATATATTAGGATAGAATTAGGTGGGATTGCACTGTTCACAAATTAAAATATTGAACTAATTTGTTTGTTTGGATTGATGGACAAATAAACTTACCCCCTTCCCTAAGATTAATTATCATGCATATGTGGGAAAATTGACTCGGGCCCAAATAAATTCTCGGGCCTTAATATAGTAAACCAAACCATAGAAAAGATGGGATAAATAAGTTTTTCCCACCTTTTCTATCAAACCAAACTAGCCCTAAGTCTTTTAGGGCATGTTTGTTTTTGGGGTTGGTCTGCTATGGAATCGAGTGCATGTTGTGCACCCTAGTCCATATTGCACTTTTCAGTTTTATTGACTTACACTTTTTGATAAATGGTGTTGCACTTTTCAATTATTAAACTGTATAATAATATTTTTAGTTATAGTGACTTACACTTTTTAGTAATATTGTGTTGTACTTTTTTCAGTTTAATAACTTACACTTTTCTTTAGACTAGGGTGCACAACATGCACTCGAGTGCGACTTTACCTTGTTTTGGAACTCACACGTCCGGACGTGGGATGTCCCCCGTCTTGTTTTAGTTCGGGATTTCACATTCGAATTTCAACATCCAATTATATTCACCTCTAAAAATACCTATATATTTTACGAGTTGGTCTCATGTGCATAGTGTGCACGTGCACACTAATGCGGAGGTCAACCCTTATGAACTCAAAAAAACAAAATCTAAATATGTTTTTTTTAATTAAAATAATTTTAACACTACAATTATTATCAAAATTATCATTTTTCAATAATAATATCTACCAATTTTCAATAATAAAAATTACATTTTTCAGTTAAAATATCTACCACTTTTCAATAATAAAAATTACACTTTTCAATAATAAAAATTACACTTTTCAATACTAAAAAAAAAAAAAGATTTAAGAAATATACTGTTTTATCTTATCAGTTCGCACCGCCTCCATACACATACATTTTTTCTGCAATTTGAGAGATGAGAGAGAGATCTATGGCATCTTAATCTTATGCAACCCATACATCATCTCCAGATTCGAATTCATGGAATTAAATCGAATTCCAAAACGAAATCGAATTCCAAAACGAAATCGAATTACCAGATCAAGTCGAATTACAGACATCGACGCCGGCGGCGGGGCATTGTTGCAGGCGGCGGCGACGTAGAGGAAGCACAACAAAATATTTGGGGAAGTTTGTGTGACAATACTCTGATGCTTCTGATTTGGGTTGGAAGTGATTTTCGATTTGAGTGGAGTGATAACAGTCCCACCACTGAAGAAAGGGGAAGAAATGAGAAGAAGAAGGGAGAAGAAAGAGAAAGAAAAAAAACATGTGCAGGTGCACAGTGTGCATATGAGAAATTTTCATATTTTACTATTATAACATAAAGTTACATCTTATAATACAACATCACACACTCTTACACAATTTATTTGACATAAAATTACATCCTATCATACTTAACATCCCAAAACAAAAATACACCATCACTATTCATCAAGATTTTCCCATTCAAAATTTCTCCATTCGAATTTCCCACATCCTACATAATTCCAAAACAAACAAGCCCTAACAGAGTTGTAATCTGTGTACGTAGTCTTTTATTAATTAATGATTTTTTTATATGAATAAAATAAAATGAGAGAAATACTAATTAAGAATGAATATACGTGTATGCGGACGTGTCGTATACTAGACAGGGCCCCCACACAGTATCCCAGCTACGGCCTTTGAGGCAACAAAACTTCGTCGTTTCGTGCCCTCATGAATCAGCGTACTCCGATTCTCAACCGCATCTAATTCTATTCTATTTATTATGTACTTTTCTTCTTCATTTTTCGCACACACGCAACTCGCATTCTCCCCCTCTCTCCGAAGAATTATGTTTCAATTCTCGCTCTAATCCCCATTTCCCCTGTTCCCGAATTTTACTCTCTTGACCAATAATTCTCAGGGGAAAATTCGGTTCCAGAATCTGTTGATTCTGTGAAAGTAGAGACCGTTTTCAGTTCAGAGTGTCAAAAGGTGACCAAAAGGTGGAAAATCAAGGATAATCTTCAATGGCGGGAAGCGTTGAAAAATGGAGGAGGGCATTTGGACCGTTATTCACTGTTTTGTGGAGTTTTGCGTTGGCTTCAATCTTTGTTTCTGCTGAGAGAAGCTTTAAGCAGGAAAAATCTCTGTCTCATAATGCAACGGGGACTTCGGATTCAGATTTGTTAACATCTGTTCTGAATTTCTTATGGCAAGGAGATGAATCTGGCTACAAGCACCGTTGGCCGGTGAGTTAAGCTATAATTTGATTGATTTTGTTTGATTCAGTGTTGATACTTATCTCTTTTATTCCTTAACTTTTTCTTATTTTGTTTTATTTATTTGTGAAGAAGTATTTATTGCTTATGGATGTGTTTCCTTATTGGACGGTCATGATAAGTTGTTGGTTTAAGGGCATGAGATCTTCATATATGGCGTTGAATCTGTAATTGTCATATTTATTGCTATTGATTGTGTAGATGGGTATGGGTTTGGGTAAGTTGTTCTGCAAGTGCAGTATTTATTGCTATTGATTCTGCGGATAAGTATATTAAGAAAATTAATTATAATACTATTCATACTTTTATATGAGATTAAATTCTTTGGACATGCTAGTTTGACAGTATAAATGCTACTTAAGTTTAATTTAAAATTTGATGTATCATAAGCACTGTAGTACTTTGTAGTATAGATTAGGACATGATTGTTTGTGTAAATCTGGAAAATACAAAGCACTTATAAGATGGAGGATATATCATACCATGCTTGATGCTTGTATATGATGAAACATGAGTATGAAATAAATTAATGGGAGTTACTGGAGTGATAATTTCGTCCTATGTCGACTATAGTAGATCACAGTATACTTCTATGCAGTGAGGGAGATGGGTTCATACTATTTCTGTGGTAGGAGCCATTCTTTATGAGCTTTATTCTAGTTTGCTTGTTTTGTGTGGTCGTTTAATTTATTATTCTGGTCTTTGGTCCACAGGAACTGGAATTCAACTGGAAAATTATTGTTGGTTCCATTGTTGGATTCTTTGGTGCAGCCTTTGGGAGCGTGGGTGGTGTTGGTGGTGGCGGTATTTTCGTTCCTATGCTTACTCTGATTATTGGATTTGATCCAAAATCAGCAACTGCCATCTCTAAATGTGAGAGGAATACATTTTTAACAAATCCTTCTTGCTTTTACATTTGATTGATCAATATTTGTTGGTTAAAATGGAACCTCAGAACTGCTACATTCCCTTTCTTTCCTTGGAAAACAAAATACTGGGCTAACATGATAACCATAACCAGAAAGACAATCTTGCTAATGCTTTCAGCAACTTGAATATGTTATGGATACATTTGCTTTATTAGGGAGTTTGACTTTCCTCTATGATGAACTGAAAAAGTGTGGGTATATATTTGGAGTTGGAATGTTTAGGTCTGCAAGTATTTTATCATGCTTAACACAATGCTAAATTTATTTCTTGATTTGACAGGTATGATCATGGGGGGCGCAGTTTCAACTGTTTACTACAATCTTAAGCTCAGGCATCCCACCCTTGACATGCCGATTATTGATTATGACTTGGCTGTTCTCATCCAACCCATGCTCATGCTAGGAATTAGTATTGGAGTTGCTTTCAATGTTCTATTTGCTGATTGGATGGTTACTGTACTTCTAATCGTTCTCTTCATAGGTGATTAGTTGGCACATTGCAATTTGTTTATACAAGTTCAGCCCTTGTTGGTTCTATTGATTTAATGTGATGGTTACAGGAACATCAACTAAGGCCGCCCTCAAAGGAATTGAAACTTGGAAGAAAGAAACTATCATGAAAAAGGCAAGTCATGTGTTCTCTTCTCTTAGTAATATGATTGGTCATTAATAAGGACAGTGTCTTATCCTTTGAGATAATAATGTTTTATGAAATATAAACTTTAGGATTATGTTTTAGTGGTTTTCGGATGTTGAAACATAAAAAGTATTTGCAAGAAAATACAGTCATTGCATTTGCATGTTAAAACTTAGGATGTAGTTTCATTGTGGTGTCGGATGCTAGACACATGTTACAATTTCAAAATCCATATACTAAATCGGAAATGAGTTAGCATCAAGTCAAAATGGGCACCGTTCTTTTAAAACAAATAAAAAAAAAATTATTTCTTTTTTCTCCCCAGCTGCTTTTCTTGGAATAACTATTCTTAAATTCCCATGCTGAATATGAAATTGTCATTGCTGCAGGAGGCTGAGAAGCGTTCTTCGACAAATGGTGCATTTATTCAGACCATTCATTTTCTCAATACCATGAAGAACCACATTTCCCCCTTTCCCTTTCTACGTTCTCTTATAATTGAACCACCTTTTCTCTTGTTGTGTCAGGCAATGGTGAAGGAGCAGATTACCAGATTCTTCCCGGTGGCCCCAACAACAATGAGGTTAAAGACGTAGATGAAACGGTGAGAAATATTTAGATCTGACAGCTAGTACTAATTCTGCAATAGCAAGACTACCACTGATATATCTCTTCATCTCAGGCCAGTATTCTCGAGAATGTTTGTTGGAAGGAATTTGGGCTTCTATGTTTTGTTTGGTTCGCATATCTTGCTCTGCAGATCATCAAGGTCTCATTCATCATATTTTCCCTTTTCACTATAAGCCCATATCTCGTTCATTTGATTGAATATGTAAACTTACTGGCTTTGAATTGAAACAGAATTATACAGACAATTGTTCAGCACTGTACTGGTTCGTGAACTTGCTGCAGGTACCTATGCAAATTCAGTTTCAAGTTTTATTTGTCAGAATTTTGTAATGAGCTGCCGCAGAGTCAAGCTTGTGATTCTATATAACGTGGATTGCTATTATTTATTACAATCTTACAATCTCATTGGGGTGAAAATGGTGTTTTATCCCATTCAAGTTTTTACCTCTTTTAATGTTTTTATGCAGGTTCCTGTATCTTTAGGCGTATCTGGTTATGAAGCAGTTAGCCTGTACAAGGGATGGCGGAAAATTGGATCAAAGGGAGAGTCGGGAACTAACTTTAAAGTTGTCCAACTGCTCACTTATTGCTTTTTTGGCATCCTTGCTGGCTTGGTTGGTGGCCTTCTAGGTCTTGGTGGTGGATTTATCATGGGTCCACTATTCCTCGAACTTGGGGTCCCACCTCAGGTGATTTTCATTTGTTTTTATCATAACCCCCCCCCCCCCCCCAGTTGTTGTGAGTCCATGTTTACGGGGTGGTTACAATAAGTGAATCTGTGTGGCCAGGTTTCAAGTGCCACAGCAACCTTTGCCATGATGTTCTCCTCATCAATGTCTGTGGTTGAATATTACCTACTAAAACGGTTTCCTGTTCCTTACGGTTAGTGCAATTGTGTAATTATTGAGTTTATATCCCTCATAAAAAAGACAATATTGTCGTCTTTTTATATAAATTGAAATGAATTTGTTCAAACCGCATTTTATACAACAGCTCTCTATTTCGTTGCTGTTGCAACCGTCGCTGCATTCATCGGACAACACGTTGTAAGAAGGATGATTATTGTACTTGGAAGGGCTTCCATAATTATCTTCATTCTGGCATTCACAATCTTTGTCAGTGCAATTTCTCTAGGTGAGTTAAGAGCCTTTTATTACGCGCATGAACGAACCTATCAACTGTGATTCTTGATCAAATTGTTGATTCATAACGTATCATTTGCCTCTAAACAGGTGGAGTTGGCATTTCGAACATGATTGGCAAGATTCAACGGCACGAGTACATGGGATTCGAGAACCTTTGCAAGTACAATCCGTAACACGTGAATTGTCTACATTCTTGATTATCGTTCAATAGTGGAACTTGAGTATCTCCCGTTGCAGAAATGGTATTCTTTCGTATTTGGGGCTAGGGGACAAAACTCATTTGTTCTATTACATTTAAAAAAAATTAAATGTTTTCCCACGTTGTTCAAACAATTTTCGTCCATTGTATAAGATGTTGTTTCCAATAGATCAATGCGTCTATGCAGTTCTTAGTTTATTGTTCTGTCCTTTGATTACGGTTCTTGGTGGATTCTTTTTTTTCTGATTTTTTTGACACGAGAATACTATAGTGATGGGTATTTGTCATGTATTGAGATTTGAGATCTTAATGCTTTAGTGGGCAAGGATTTCACTAGCTTTTCACTTTCTCACAATTGATTTATTGTTCTTAGTTATAATGATTTTGTAACTCCTAGAAAAAGTTTGTAGCGTAGGTTGAAATTGAATTTTTTAAAGTTTGTGGTTCAGAAAAACTTTTGGACAAAAGTGTCGTATTTTTCTGTTTTCTAGGTTTATGAACCTGTACCTGAAATTTCTGGAAGTGGTGTACCAACATTGCTTTCAGAGATTCACGGGGTGAACTGAGAATTTTGTTAATGTGTCAGAATACTTGTACCTTTTATTCTTTCAAAAAAATTACTATAATTTAATCATTGTTTTTTATTTTTTAATTAATGTAAAAATGTTAATTGCCACATCAGGACTGTGTATGATAATATTTCTTGATTCAATTGTAAGAGTTATGTACACTATGCATAGGAGACAAACTCAATAAGTTGTAACGAAAAATAGTGTAGGTGATTTATAAATCAAAATTGTTATTCCAACCCACAAGTTAAAAACACGGTTTGTGCTAAAAGTGCTTTCAAAGTACAACTGTGGTTTAAATGTGAACTCTGCCGCAATCCATGGCGCATGTGCTTAGAATTTCAGTGGATATGTGAGATAACAAAATTGCAATGATGAGCATCACGAACGAAAAAGGAAAAGTAAAGGAGTTACATATTCCCATTAGTCATCATTCCACTAAACGCAGAAAAATGCCTTCGAAAAGACTGGCATTAAATAAACATCACAAGGTAAAAGTCGCTCCAAAGTCTAATCTTCTACAATGTTCAAAAATATTGATAGAAATATTGATATCGAATTTTTAAAAAAATTAAGAATAATAAACTTTTAATATCTACATTTATGATAAATTTACATAAAATATAATGTATAATTTTATTTCATATACTTTTTTTGATATTTTTCGAATTTAACAACATTTTTTTTTTTTGATATTTCTCAAAATATTTGACTCAATTTGCACAACAAATTACTCTATATTAATATTGCATACTGACATTTATGAATATTTTTTATTCTTCCTTCTACTATTATATTTGTGTCTGTCTTGTGAAATGGACCATGCCTAATTATTTATAGAGAACATTCTTTTTCTTTGAAAACAAAAATAACATTCTTTTGAGAATAAAGATTTTGTTTTTTTTTTTCAACGGGTAGAAGAAATATGGAAATTGTAGTATCTATTTTGTAATTTTCTAGTGGGAGACGGTGAGAGAATTAAGTTTGGATAATTTTTTCCCTTCTTCCAATTTATTTGAATTCGATTATTACTTTTATATTTTCTAAAAATAATTATTAGTATAATCTTATATGATTAAATTTTGTATTATTATAGAAAAAAGCAGCAAGGGAAAACGAAGGATTTGGGGGTACTGAAAAGAACGTTTGCACCGTGGCCTCTTCTGCCTGTCGGATTCCCTCGTGACCATTTTTTATACCTTTTTGGCTTCTTGCTAGAAGGTTAAAAGGGACATTTTACATGTGGTGAAGGTTTCATTTTAGCAATAATTATCTATCAATCAAACGCTTTGGATTATGTTTGCTAAGGTGTATTGGTCTAATTATGAGGATTTTGTACTCACTGGTTTTAAACAACACAAGGTCTCATGTGCGACTTTAGAACCTATACATTTGTCATCACACGTTTTAATTAAAGTTAGTGTTGTATATAAATTAAAATTAGTATTATATTTTGATCAAAGTTAATGTCACATTTCAATCATTTGCTCACTTGTATATTATAAGGGCATGTTTGATAGTATAGACGGATTATCTAAGATTAGGATGATAACTAAACTTTATAAATTTTAAAGCATAATCTACCCTTAATTTAAGTTATCAAACAACCAATAAAAATGATATAAAAAAAAAATCATATTCATGGTTTGATAGAAACATTCCTTTATGATCATGACAAGGACCAATCAATTATTAGTTGTTTGAAATGAAATATATTAATGGCATAGTGTTGTTAAATGAATCGAGCTGCTTGTGAGATCGGTTCAGCTCGAGCTCGACTCATTTGTTATAAATAAATCGAGTTCGAGCTCGTTAGATACTCGATTTACTAATGAGTCGGTTCGTGCTCGATTTCTATTTTTTTTAATTTCAGTAGACTTGTTAGGCTCGACTTGCCTTGATTGACTCGTTAATAAGTTGAGTAGAGCTCGTTTTTTAGCTCGTCGATGTTATCAAGTCGAGCTCAAACTTCAAATAGTCGACTCCATTAATAACTCTAATGCCATATAATTACACCATAAAGTGTTCAAGAGATAGAGAGTGTTATTCATCGAAAAAATAGAACATCCAAAAAAAAGCTAGTAAGTCGAGGCTTATTTATACCTTTGGGCTTTGGAAAGCCCATAACCCATGGCCCAAATTCGAAAAAAGGCCCAATAACAAACTACTTGAGCCTGGTCCGGTCCAAACAGGATTCTGGTAACTCGGAACGGTTCGGAAAGTATATTACTCCGTATTTTATAAAATAATAAAAATAATTGAGTTGTTTTAATAATAATAAAACGCGGAGAAACAGGGGGAGAGGTCAAAACGAAACGCTCTCGAATCTTCATATTACAATCTTTCTATCGCAAAATCAGAGAAAAGAGAGAGAATCGAAACCCTAGAGAGAGAGGGGGAGAACGAAGATGGTTTTTTACTTCAAGGCGCGGCCGGAGGCCGGGGACTACCCAATTTTCATGGGTCTCGACAAGTATGAGAACGAGGAGCTCATCAAATACGGCTTCCCTGAAGATATTTGGTACTTTTTTTAGAATTTTATGTTTTGAATATTTGAATACGTTATCAAGATATTTAACTTGTTTATAGGAGTTGATTTGACACATTCTATGGAAAACGAGGGTTTGGCGCGTTTATGTTAAAGAAAATAGCTATTTTTATTATGCTAATCGAATGATTTTTTTGTCGAAACTAGGAATTGTTTGTGTTTTTGTGAAGCTATTATGGTTCAGAAGCTTAATTGACGTGACTTTATTTTTCCTATTAAAAAAAAAAAAAAAAAGCTAACGACGCTGATGACATGTGTGGATATTTAGGAGAAAATTTTAATTGGGAATTCGTTGAATTTAGAATGAAGCAGAAGTTTGTTATGAGTTGTTTAGACTAGGAGGGTTAGGGTTGTTTTGATTGTATGGTGAAAGGAATGTACTTTGCCACAATTAAGGATTGGTCTTGCTATTTCTCAGAGCTCCTTTCTAGAATTCTGTAACTCATCCTTGATTTGCCTAAGTTAGTAAATTTTCCCCTGCAGTCGGATGAAATCTCAATTAGTATTATTTTTTGTAAATTTGAACTGGCGATTGCCATTAGGCAAGTTGAGAAATATAAGATTTGATTCTTGGAAATACTCCGTAGCATTTAGGTTTTTGAATTTTAAGAGCCTGCAATTGGAGTTTTAGACACATTTTAATATCATTGTACTTTAGCTTGAGACATATGTTTTAATAGTTCTACTAGGGTGATTTGCAGTGGTGTTTACCAATGCATCTTTATGAGTTTTGACTGGGTAGTTTAATCAACCTATTGAATCGCCACAATGCTCTTCTGAATATGGTCTTTTCTGTTCAATCATTGTTACAGCAGAAGCTGACATTGATGATTTTCTGCAGGTTCCATGTGGATAAAATGTCTTCAGCCCATGTTTATCTGAGATTGCACAAGGGTCAAACTATTGATGATATACCTGAAGGTGTTTTGGACGACTGTGCTCAACTAGTCAAAGCAAATTCAATCCAAGGCAAGAGTTTCAACATTACATAGCATTTTTATTGAATGTAGCACATTTATCAAACTTTTGTTCAATTTGCTGGTAGTGGTATCTGTTTTCTTGAGTGGAGTAGTTGGGGTCTTTTTATTTCAACATATGTTATTTAGGTTCAGTTCATCGATCTGGCAGGAAACAAAGTAAACAACGTTGATGTTGTTTACACTCCCTGGCAAAATCTCAAGAAGACTGCTTCCATGGATGTTGGGCAAGTTGGTTTCTATAATTCTAAAATGGTGAGCTTCATTCTGCGTGTGTCTTTGTGATTGCTGTGATGGGTGTATCCAGTAGGCTGCATGTTGAAATCTTCATTTGGCTGATGTGGTCAAAGTTAATTTATTATTAATTTTCCCCAGGTTCGTACCGTGAGAGTTGAAAAGAGAGTAAATGAGATTGTCAACCGGTTAAACAAGACAAAGGTGGAAAGAACTCCTGATTTGAAAGGTGGATATGCAGTTCCTAAAAAATCTATGTAAAGCTCTCATGTTTTTTTTTTCATGTTAAAGTGTGTACAGTGTACATTTCCACTGCATGTCCGCTTGAGTTTTTGGCAAAGATTAAGTATTATGTTTTATAATGAGCCTCGATCATATTATGACTTGTACTTTCTTTGTGTCAGCTGAGCGAGAGGCAGTTAATGCAGCTGAAAGAGCAGAGAGGAAGCAGCAGCTCCGGGATAAAGTGAGTAAATTCTCTCTTTGTTTAAGCCCAACGTCTAGGAATAAAAGTTAATTTGTTCTTTTTTCTGTGTTTTTCATGAATACATTAGTGTGCTATTACATATCACATGGTTAGAGCCTTGTCATCGCTCCTATACAGATAATTAAGGTTGGGTATTTCACATGAAGTTCTTATGGCAAATCTGATGAACCTTTCTGTGGTGGCTTATTGTGTATCCCATCGTTGATTGCAGTTAATATAACTGCTGCTAGAAAATTCTCTTGGCTCAAAATATGACAACACTATCCACAAATTAATGGACCGCTTTCCAACTAAAATTCAGTCTGTTAGAATGGTGTCCCCAGTTTTAAGTAAATGAGGCATAACAAAACCTGCTTTAGTTGGTTGGACTGTCCAGATAGACATAATGACCAATTTACTGCTTCAAATTCTGTCCTTGGAAATCATAGGAATGCTTGATAGATTAATGTTATTAACGGATCAGTGCAGGTCGGTCAATGGTGGCCGTGATGTGTTCTTCTCCATTAGCAAGTGCATTAAATTCTAATGTATAATTTAGTAATGCTCTATTTTCAGTTAAATTATTGATTCAAGTGGTATCGGGAATTGTTACACCAGCACATTGTTTTGTTATTGAAACTTTTGAGGGATGCTATCATTCCTCATAGTTTTCGAAAAAGTGTTGAGAAATTGCTTTTACTTCCTAGTACTGCTTTCTGTGGGATGAGAAGGTCCAACTTGACGTATGCCGATAGTTCCTCGTTGCAGAGGTTCCATACAAGATAAATGTGGACAGCAAACGCCTAAATTATTTTGGGTTTGTTATAGTTGGTTTGTTCCATTGCTTGTATTTTTATTTTTATTTTATAGTTGGTGTGCATACATCTTGCAGAAACGAAGGGAAGAGCTAGACAGACTTGAGAAAGAGAAACAGACGGAGTTAAGGAGCTACAAAAACTTGATGGTAGCTGAAAAGATGACCTCTAACAAGGACATAGCATCGACCAACAAGTCCTTGCAAGAACTGGAGGAAGATTTCATGTGAATCTGCTGATATACTTGCAACTATTTCTCAAAATTGAGCTGTTGTGCCAGTATATGAGATTTATAACCCGTAAGGGAGAAGAAGGTCCGTGAATTGGTTGGGTAGGTCGCTGGTTTTTCCTTTTTCTATAAAAATTGATTCTGCTGTGTCAAAAACACAATTGTCAAATCTTGGGTCTTGGGTCTCTTATCACAACTCGTGTTAATAAATTTTGAGGGTAGAGACCCCAAATTTGATTGTATTGAACAGGGATGGAGGGGGATTGCCCCTCTTTATTTAGACTTTTATTTTAAAAGGATTCACCATTGAAACTATGTTATGTAGATTTTTGCATTTTGTGATAAATTACTAAGTCGGGAACATACTAGATGCGTCCGACTGTGAATGCATATATTGGTAATATAGTAGCATATGATCGGCAATGCTTTGCTTTTTTCCAAGAACGGGCTCCGTGTGTTAGCATCGCATCGCCCTTTGTAAAGATCAAGGCGAGTTCTAGGTGAGGCAAGGCCGAAAAGAATTTTATTTTGGTGCATAAAAGTGGTTGAAAGTATTATACCAGTTCAAAAAAGTCATTAGAATTCGTAATAGTGGTTAGATATATATTTAACTACGAAAATTTTCTTTCTTATCGTGTAATTTAAACTGAATGTATTACCATCCAAATCTTTCTTATGATGTAATTCCAGATGAATATAAATTGAGATTTAGTATGAATCTTTTATAATTAGAGTTCGAATGGAACTTAAAATTTTATTAAGGACGAAAGACCACTCTGGCTGAACATAATGCTTAGTGTACAATTATTCTAGTCGAAGAGACTGTTTAGTGTACGGTTTAAAACTGTCGTAAAGTCTCTAGCTGAGATTACAAAGGGATGTTATTGTCATTTCACGTATATCTATTTTCGTCTTGAAATTTAGGGGATGTGCTGTGGTTTTATTTAATTTTCGAATTTTTTTAAGGTGCTAGACAGGGAGCCGGACTATACATCATTAGAGCAACTCAACCTTTACCCCCAACCTACAAAGAGAAATGACTCATTAATTAATTAATCAAATAAATAATTTCGAGAGTGAGAGATTGCTTCATATTTATTCAAGAACCAGATTCTCTATCCAATTACCTTTTTCCTTTTCTTTTTTATTTTCTTGATTTCTAATGTTTGAAATAATAACAAGACTTTTGTTTCAAGGAAATAATAAATAAACATAAATTTGTTATTAGTCTCTCAAAAAGAAAAAGTGAATACCAATACAAATACAAATAAACATAAACATAAACATAAAACTTTGAAACAATTTTTTTAATTGTCATTTTAGACCGATGAATGGAATATTAGTCAATTATGGCATGAACTCACTCCTTATCTAATAATCTATCATATTCATAGGCCAAAAAATCAACACATACATACATGATAGATACAGACACATATATGTATATGTTGCTGCTTATAAAAACTTGTATCCATGCACATTGTCTGAAAAAACATCCAAACAGAACATTTATTTGGCGATGACAATCACCAACTGGAAGTTTTCACGCAGTAAAAGTGTGAAATTAGGCCAAAACTACAACAAAACAGAGTATGAATATCCAACAAATCAGAAATGGCTCATGTTTTGGAGAAGAATCAGAAGGGGGAAGAAGAAAGGGCAAGAAGAATCTCCATTTGGGATGCAGAAAACATATGATCATCAGAGTTATATGCAGAATTTCGATCAGGGTACAGAGACGATCGAGCCCGATAATCTTTACAGGTCTTTCTCAGCAAGATATGCCAATCCTTCAAGATTTGATCACAACAACTTGAATGAGTTCTGAAGTGTGTTTGTGTAATTTCTTGCCATTTTTATGGCTTTTCTCTTCTGTGTATGATTAATTAATTTTAACTTTAGTCCAGGGCATTCAAGATTGATCTTTTTTTTTTCTTTTCTTTTAATTAGTACTCCAAGATTCTTGATTGATAGAACTAATGGATAAGTCATCCATTGTAGGCTTAAAATATGTTATTAAATCTGCAAAAGGGTTTGAATTATACAACCAAGACGTTGCCAGTCAAATGCATCTAGAAAAGGGGCAAATATGTAATACATATCTTTTTTATTTTCATCATACATCATTATCATTCTGTCATCTTAGGGAAATAAATCACGGTTGTCTGGTTATACGAATCGAATGAGCGATTCTTCTAGTCGTTTAAACTGCAGCAGGCTTCGCAGCTGCATGCTTGCATGGGATTCCTTCTTTCTGGGGCTTCAGTTCGTCTCCAGCTACAAGAAAGAACGCGGTGTGCCTGGAAGCAGAAGAGTGTCAAGTGAAGCTAAAAGGGATAGACGAAGATGCTCGTTTATCTTGAAAGAAAGATGAGTGAGAGGGTCTTTTACCTAAAGAAGTTCATCATTTTGATTTTGGAATCGGAATCAATATCCTTAGTGGTGTCTAGTGCTTGCTGCATATGGTGCAGCCACCTCTCTGCAGCTTCACGAGTGACGGGGAATGGGCGGTGACGGGCAATCAGTGCAGGATGGCCTGTCAAAGGCAACACAAATTCAGTTTCAAGAATCAAGATTAATAATACTATAATCTTAGAAACAATCAAAGATTAAATTCAGTTTCAAGAATCAAGATTAATAATGTGCGGGCCCAAAGAGGCAGTGATTGTGCGTAAACGGGCTTACAAAGACCATATTTAACAACTTGAACCTCAGACAATCTAGTACAAACACAACTAAGAGGGCACTTGGTTCAAAATTCTTCAATGGGAATGATATTGAGAATTAGAATGGAGGTAAGTGTGGCGGTTAATGAGTATAAAAGATGATCAATTCACATTCATCATACTGCGTAGAGGTAATGAGACTTAAAATAAATTAATCATTACCCCATTGTGATTAACTATCTCCCATTCTCCTAAATCATTCCATTAATCCTCAACCAACAATCATTTCTTGTCTCCACTTATCCCTAGATTAGAGCAAAACACTACAAATGTAATTCATACTTGCACAGAGGAAACAGATACAATAAAACACCATGATATGCACTTCAATTTGCTGAAAGGAGACTTTTGCATACCAATAAAGGCCGATTTCGAGAAAACTAAAACACGATTATTAATAAAGGTTTCACAGTGTTTACAAATCACTCTAGGCATATGAATATATGATGAAGCAGAAAACATGAAAATCAGTCACCTCTTCTTTGGCTGAAAAGTGGAGGCCCTCCCATTCTTTGTGAAAAGAACTCGTATTGGTTTTGTATGGCTTCCTCCTTTTTAGAATTTGCAAAAATCGATCGGAACCACTCTTCCTCATCATCATAAACTCTGTTATCCAACAATACAAATGAGAAAACACAAACACAAGGGAAATTTGAAAATTTAAAAATGAAAAATCAATTCCATCACGCCCTAAATTAATCCTAAAATCCATAACTGGGGCAGGGTCAGTTAAATCTAACCACACAAACTTAATTGCATTTCTTAACAACCCATTTTCAGAAATTAACAAATTAAAATAAAAAAATCAATTTCATCACGCCCTTAATTAACCCTAAAATCCACAAACTGGGACAAGGTCAGTTCATCTAACTAACCACACAAACTTAATTGCATTTCTTAACAACCCATTTTCAGAAATTAACAAATTAAAATAAAAAAAATCAATTTCATCACGCCCTTAATTAATCCTAAAATCCACAAACTGGGACAGGGTCAGTTAATCCAAAAACACGAACTTTATTGCATTTCTTAACAACCCATTTACATAAATTAACAAATTAAAATAAGAAAAAAAAAAACCAATTTCATCACGCCCTTAATTAATCCTAAAATCCACAAACTGGGGCAGGGTCAGTTCATCCAAAAACATAAACTTTATTGCATTTCTTAACAGCCCATTTACAGAAATTAACAAATTAAAATAAAATCCAGAAACTGGGGCAGGGTCAGTTCATCCAAAAACACAAACTTTATTGCATTTCTTAACAACCCATTTACAGAAATTAACAAATTAACATCAAATCCCCCATCATAGCTAGTAAAAAAGGAAAACAATAATGATACTACATATACCTGTTGTAAAAGTTGGTTGAGAGATCAATGAAAGTCTGAAGGCCAAGCTTCTGGTATAAATTGGTTTGATCAATGGCGAAAGCATCGTTTGTGTGCACTCCACTCCACTCCGACGCCTTCTCTTGTAGTGATTGCATAATCTCTCTCTCTCTTGTAGTGATTTCTCTTTCGGCTAACACAAAAATCCTTTCCTGTTTGAATGAGCTCGTTGGGCTTGTTCTGTATTTATAGGGGCTTGTGGATTTCGCGTGGATGCCACGCTTTTCAGTGATGACGTGGCCTAGTGGGAAAACAAGAATCTTTGAAAACTAGTGTAAGGGATTAAAATAAATTTATTATATAATTTAATTTATTAATTAAAAAATAATTTTTTAAACATGTATATAAAAGTATTAGATTAAATTATAGTTAAATAATTTGTACATAGTAATTTAAACAATCATCTTCTTCCCGAGAGTATATCGTCTGACATTGCCTTTGCCTCCCATATCCTTTAAAAATTATGTCTAGACAACTCATACTTGATAATAGAAGTAGAGTTGAAAATAAATTTCTAAAATAATGAGATGATGTCCAAAAACTTACCTTCAATACAATTTCATCAACATACGTTCTATCATCATCTAAAATATTCACTGCATAGTATTATTTTCTCTAAGAATCCACTTGTGATTTTGATTATTCTAAATAAACCTAAAGGGAAATTCTATATACGTAAGATCCCTTACAAATTCATTTTCTCTGTTGAATTCCATCTAGGCTAAAAAACATCGAATGTTGTGTAGAAGGTCTTTCTAGAATATTGCCAATGTGTTCATCATCATCATCAAACACAATTGTTTGTTTGGAAGATGAAATAACAATTTTTGCAAAGAAATGAACTTGTAGTAAATTTCGAATTCAGGTGTTCTCCAGGCAACTTCACATGGGGAAACATATCAACAATTGAGATTTTTTTAACTTCATCTTTAAACGTAAAATCCGCTTCTCCCTCTTCATCACTGGAAATAGTTGCAAATAACTATCACATCCCTTGTTGATATACTTAAACAGGTATTTGATAGATTTGTGTTTGTTTCACCACTCGGCATTTATATGGACTTGATACTTACTCAATAAATTGGCATTGTAAGGTACCACATACCGATTGTCGAGACTTGTTTTCCATCTATTGGCTGAACGATCCTCGTTCCTTCTCCTTTAAAGAGGGTAGTCGTCCTCGTCGATTGTATGCAGTTCGTTCTATGTGTTTCTTTGAAAATCTTTTACTACAACTCTTATCTATCATGTAAGGACGGTTCTAGTTCGCAGCACCACACGAACTAAGCATCCTAAATCGTGTAATCTCAAATCAACGTCTTTTTCAAGTATTTATTATGTAGATATAATACGATCAACATCCTCGGAATTTGGAATTTTGTTGTCCATATGCAAGAACAATAATATGTGGGCATAGAACGATCCTCCCTCTTATAACTCAACTGGGTAAACCACTGTAACAAAAAAAAAAAATTATAATTTGTGACATAATTTTTTTTACTTAACTAAGGCAGTTCTTAATTACTAACTTCATTAGAAATTTTGTACTATATATTACAAAAAACCAACTTACCTATATATTACTTGTGTCATATACCCACAATGCACATTCAAACTCTATAGCACAGAGATCTAAGATAATTAAATTACTCTATATATATTAATAGAGAATTTAGATTATCATTTTTTGGTTAATTTTACTTATGTGTCATTTTGTAGTTTAATTTGTTTATGTGCCTTAATTTAATGAAGTCGTTAATTTTAAAAACTATGGCCTGTGCTTAAATTATTGGTTGCGCAACATATGTAATGTGACACATCCTCTGTTCACTATTTCAAAATATTATTATACTCTTATTAACTATTGAATTTTCTTTCTAATTATTTATGATTAATTGCAAATTAAATTACCACTTCTCACTCATCTCATCTGTAATCTAATCTAAACTTTTAAATAATTACAAATAAACCAATAACTTTAAATATTGTTACATAATTAGACTTCTTGAAAGACTCATTTGTGTTGAATCAAACGTTTAGAAATTAAATCAAATTAAAAAAATAATATTATTTTATTAAGGAGATGTTATGTCAAAAAAAGTTTAAATTTCATTAATTAGATTCAGTCACATGAGATTTGCTAAGAAGTCTAAATTACAAAGTTAGTAAAATCCTAATTACTACTCCATATCCCATGTGTTATAATCTTGTATTTTAGTTCAAAAAATAATTAATATACGTTATATGTATTAATTAAGATTAATAGTGAAATAATTAAATTATAAGCGAAGACCCATATAAAAATATTATGATAATATATACTCCAAAATAAAATAGTGAGCCTAAAGTGAAGCAAGAAAGGTCAAAAGAAATTTCAGTTTACTCTAAAAGAAAAAATAATGAGTGATAATAATATGATGATAATCAATAAAATTAAAATTAAATAGCAGGCCTAAATATTGATTGTAATATATTACTAACAATAAAATTCGAATAAAAGATACATTATACTTTTATTAAAATTAGCTTCATCTTATATTGATGGAATTAAATCATTCCAATTTTTATAAAAATATAATCTAATAAATGTTAGATAATATTTTATATTCTTAATTTAAATGTCTCCTTAATTCGTTATAATATAATTTAAAATGATACATAACTTACTTTCGTAAAATAATGCTAAAAAAATATCCTTAAATTTCGATACATAATTTGTCAATTCCATATCATTACTTAATATTATTATGACATATAATTTGTCAATTCCATATCATTACTTAATATTATTATGACATGTGTTTAAAATTTGATTTCTAACTCTAATGTAGCTTAGGGGAGTCATTATTATTTTCCTAACAACATGTACTCATACATGGAATATGATTATGTATTTAAGTTAATTTAACTAATGTTATACCAAATTGGATTTTAGTATCTTGCATGATTTATAAAACTATAATTTTATTTTTTAAAAGCATAAACTCTTAAAAATATGCATACGTTTGTTTTAAAAAAAATGTTTCACGTAATCAATCAACTGGAAGTTGAATATATATAATTAAATTAAATTATTAATTTTTTTTTACTATAATTGAATTAGTCAACTGAAAATTAAACATATATTTACTATATACATTTATGATAGTTAATACACATATAAAAAAATGTAGTCAGAATTTGAATTTAAGAGGAATGAAAAAAAATAGGGTTAATTGCAAAAAAAATCACGACCTTTAGTAGATTTATCAATTACAACATAAATTTTTTTTCTTTGCAATTCGATACACCAACTTTTTTAATTTTACAATTTAATGCACCAACAAATTTTTCGATCAATTTTAAATTGATGTGGCGCCAAAAAGATCAAAATCGCCACATTGACGCCAAGTAAAACTGCCGACTAATTAATTATTAATATTTTTTAATGGAAAAAAAAAACAATTTTAATACTTAAAAAATACAAAATTAAACAAACCCTTATTAATAATTATTCTAAATGAACACGCACACAAAGACATAATTATATTCACTCAGAATTTGCAACCCCTATAATTACATGGAGTATTTTTTATTTTTCTTGTTTATGCTATTGGTGTGTTTTTAGGAAAAATTAAGTCAAATAGAAAAAATAGAATTGTGATTAGTTAATAAAATTGGTTTCTCATGCTCTCTTCCCAAATTGGAGAATAAGAGCACCGCAAATCTAAGCCCATCATAAACAAACAAATCGATTGAAGGATTGACGAATTGAAGAATGTGATTAAAATTTATGTGCAAATAAGGGCTTGTTTAATTTTTTTTATTTTTTTTTTGAGTTGTAAAATTTTTTTTTTCATTAAAAATAGTAATAATTAATTAGTTGACAGTTTTACTTGGTGCCAATATGGATATTTTGATCTTTTAGGCTCCACATCATTTTAAAATTAATCGAAAAATTTGTCGGTGCATTAAATTGTAAAACTAAAAAAGTTGGTGTATCGAATTGCAAAGAAAAAAATGTATATGTTGTAATTGATAAATCTACTAATGGTCGTGATTTTTTTTGCAATTAACCCAAAAAAATACTAAAACTCTTTCCTAATTATTTTAGTTTAATCTCTGAATCCCTCCAAATATGTCAAACGTTTCCTTCAAATTTTGTAATCAAGATTGTGGAGTATATATTAATATATATAGATTCACCTTAATCCATGCATTGATTGCAGCATTCCAAAATTATATATATAAAACGTTCTAAATTAGTTTATTTCAAAATTAATTTCATTAGCACAATTTAAGTAACATGTACTCAATTAGTAATAATTGACACATAATTCTAGAAACTTAATTGTAGTTAAATGCATCATTAAATTGTGCTATTTTTTTCTATAAATATGAATTCGAAAAAACTTGATTTATGGAGTATTTTTTATAGTACTTAGTTATTGTGTATACCATATCATATGCATTTATGTTAATTAATAAATTCTACATTAATATATATTTAAATCTTTACTTTACTTACATTAAAAACAATAAAATATACTTTACTAAAACAACTTTATTCGATTTCTTAATATAATTAAAGAAAGATATATAGTTATTATTTCATTTTTATATTAAAGTTTAACAAATTCAATTAAATTTTTTATTGTTTTTAGATGTGTAACAATTTTCTCCAAAATATGAAAGACTGCATATAAGATAAAATAGTTAAAATGAATATCTAGAAAATGGTGTATACAACTTGGCTTCGAATATAAATTATAAATCATCAAAATAATTAATTACATGATCTTCGAATATAAAATAAATTACTAAATCAAAGCAAAAAAATTACACCATGAAAAATTGGCAGAAATATACATCGTTTTCATTCTAACTTTATAATTTACATAAGAAACTTATGTAAATGGATCGTACATAGGAAATAATAATAATCGTTAGGGCTTCGATTGTTGCTCTTGGATTTGAGACGCGCTATTTGAATCGTTTAGCATGTTATGGATGACGATACGAAGATGAGACTTTTTCAATATGACTGGGTCACATGAATGACTTTTTGAGTAGTATGAGTGCACGCGAAGATGTTAAATTTCTGCAAAACGTAAATTGAGGCAAAAAACAAATATATATATATATATATATATATATACGTGAGTGTGTGTGCGTGCGTGCGCGCGTGTATATGGATCGTGAATGAAAAACAAAAAGATTAGAAATCTACATTATATATACGTATAAAATAAATAATGAATTCACTGAGAATGAATAATACATACACACATCATAAACAAACGATATATTTGAGAAAAAAATATATTAGAGATCTACGATCTAAATAACTCTAGGTATGAAAGACATACACAATTCGTTGATTGACAATGAATACACCATATGTACACCATAAACGAAAAATATGTTTGATTAGAGAATAGTGTGAAAGGTTGAGTGGTTGAAATGAAAGGACATGAAATTTATATAGGAGTGAGATTAAGAATGAAGGGTGGAGATTAAAACTTAAAATGAAGATTAAACAAAATGAATGATTAAGATTAAAAGAAAAAGATGAAATGGATGAGAATGAAGGAATTTTGAAATGGGAGAATTTAGAGGAGAGAGGTTGAGGGAGAGGGGGTGAGAATGTGACATGTGTCACGACAAAAGTTTGTAAATATATATATAGATTTCAAAGTGGCCGAATCTGTGTGGGCCCGATATTGGGTTGGCCCAAACTCACTTTAAATAATTTGGGCCGGGTTACTTCGGTATTGGCCCATTAAGTCGGATCAAATAAGGTCATTTTAATTGGGTTGAGGTATATACCCCTCCAGCTTTTTTTAATGCACTTCCCCCTCATATATTTTAATTAAATATATTTATTAAATACCATATTTGCCCTTTCATAAAATGTATCGATACATACACACTCCATTAACCCTAATTTCCTCTTCTTCCCCGACCACTCTCTACCGCCTCTCTCTTTCCCTTCCCTTTTTTTTTTGGTTTCTGCACTCCCCTCGCCGTTGCTCTCCCCCTCCGTCGCCGTCGCTCGCCTCGTCCGTTACCGCGTCGCTATGCTTTTTTTTTTTTTTTATTTCTGTAACAAGCGGCGGTGCCGCCACTCTCGCCCACCGACGCCGCCGCCCTCCTTCGCCCCTAGCCGCCGCGGTCCGCCAGCCGTCGCCGTTGCTCTCCCCTCTCGCCCCAGTCGTCGCCGGCGAAGAACAAGTTTGTTTGTTTGTTTTTTTTTTTTTTTCTCCCGACCATTATTGGTCGCTCAAGAACACTCTCGTCGACGAGAGTGTTTTTGAGCAATCAATAATAGTCGAAAATTTCAATTTTTTTTTTTTTAATTTTCTTTCGAAACTTGGTCGACAAACAGGGTCGATCGGAGTATTTTTAGTCGACAAACCAGGGTCGACCGGAGTATTTTTGGTCGACAAACCGGGGTCGACCGGAGTATTTTTGGTCGACAGAAGTGTTTTTGGTCGACTCTGGTTTGTTATAAATACTAAGATTTTTTTTTTAATTTCTAAATTTGATTCGAGGTAGTTATGAGTCGGTTGGAGTGTTATTGCTATTTTATTTGATCAACATGTTCATTTTTGTGGGTGTTAGAATTTGTTTGTGGCGGTGGGGGACGACGGAGGTGACGGCAACCGCGGCGGCGGCGGCGAAATTTTAGGTTTAGGGTTAATGTTTAAATGGTGAGGGGAGTGTATATATCTATCATGATTTAGTAAAGGGTAAAATTGGTATTTTGCATGAATTTTGAATTAATAAAAATAAAGGGGGAGTGTATTTATAAACAAAGTGGGAGGGGTATATACCTCAAGCCATTTTAATTTCATTTCATTATTTCTACATATTTTTTTATGCTTATTCTAATTTTACAAATACTCTAACCAACAAAAGTTACTCTTTTTTTTTTTTCCATCGAAAGTTACTAATTTGTTGTTGGTAAACTATTCTCTCTTTATTTTATTCTTTCAATCTATCCAAAGGAACGGAGGGAGTAATTCTATTCACATTATCTTATATTTATTCTTGAGCCATTACTTATTTTTTCGTCTGTCTATAAATTTTTCATTTTACCATTTTAATTTATTAAGCTTCTTATACTTTTTTTTTTAAAAAATAATTTTAATTTTTTTCTTATACTTTATCTTATATTTTACTTTTTATTTTCATTTCTTTTCTTCTTTCACTCCCACATCATTGTACTATATCTATTATTTAATTTTGGGTAACTAGAGGAGGCATCATTGTACAATCTACATATAGCGATTAAGCACATCATAACTTGTGACTAAAAAAGTAATTCAAAAAAAATAACTTGTGACTAAAAAGGGTGCAATATGCAATTAAGGAAATTTACGTGAAGGGTTTTTATTTTCCATTTCCATCAACTTTACCCCTCTCATAATTCGTTTTTACACTTACCCTGACGAGGAGAATCGGTTTGCCTCGACGAATTTTTTCAATCTTATTTCAAGAACAATAGCTTAATCATCGCTGTTTATGCTGTCTGTTTTGTTTGTTTGGTGCAGAAAAACTCAAACACACTCACAATCTCTCCAATTCTCTTGATTGAACATATATACATACATACACATACATTCGTGCATTCGTCGGAGCTGCCGGTGGCGTGGTGATGGGGGAAGAGTATCAAGGCCGGATAACACGGAAGCGCCGCCGTTCACCGTGGGACTTCGCGTCGTCGGCGCAGCTAGAGGTGGTCCTTTGGTTTTGAATTTTGTGTAATTTAGGGTTTCGGGTTAATTGAGATAGGGGGGAAATCGTTAACTCTCTTTCAATTTTCTTTTTTAAGAAAATTTATTGGGTAATTTACCTTTTACAGGTTGGTCAAAGGGACGGTGACGATAACGAAGCTAGGGCGCCTCCGCCTCCGTCGCTGCGGAGATACCTGTCGCCTCCGAGGAGGAATGACGACCCCGATGGGCATTACATGTTCAGCCTCGGCGAGAATCTCACCTCTAGATGTAATTTAGTTTTTCATTTGATTGATTTTTTTGAGTGTTTCTTACTGAGGCATAACTTGCTATTGCATGTTGTTGTTACATAGTTTTGATTTGTGTTCACTTCTCTGGGGTTGAGATTTTGATTGTCTTAGTAGAGTAATGGTGCCTTAGCATTTTATCGATTGCTTAATTTTTTAGCATTGATTAATTTAGATTCTTTCAGTTATTTGAGTAAGCTCAAACTGTGTGTTTCTTGTATCAATCACCCGTAGTAAACTTGAAGTTAATTCTGTTTGGTGTTGGGGTTACTAAAGTCGTTGTCTTTTTAATTTTTACATAGGCACTCTTTTTGTAGAATACAGTAATTTCTCTGTTAATTTTTTGTATAGCCATTTGTTTCTGTTTGATCCATGGGCTTCAGTATAGTCTTTGTAAAGAGTCGGTAAAATTAACAGTTCAACATGTTTTATTAGATGATTGCAACGCTGGACTTACATAGCTTGTGTCACAATTATCATCGAATCTTAGTGTTTTATTATTTTTCTTCTTTTATATGCAGATAAGATACTTGACAAGATTGGTGAAGGTTAGCGGTCATGTGCCTGCTGATAAAAAAACCTTATATTTTCCTCATTGTTCTTGTATCATATCAGCAAGTTGCTAGTGCTGTAGGCACATTTGGTCGAGTATTGGATTGTTGGGACCGTCAAACACGAGAATATGTGGCTATCAAAGTTGTTAGAAGCATACGGAAGTATCGTGAAGCAGCAATGATTGAGATAGACGTACTTGAGACTCTTGGTAAAAAATTGAAAGACGGGTCACAGTAAGCAATTTCAGTTAACAAGTTTCTGATTGATGGTGTTTATTGTTATCTTATTTTTCTCTTGTCTTTTGGCAGTTGCGTGAAGATGCATGGTTGGTTTGATTATCGCAATCACATATGTATAGTAAGTATCCCTTTTGAATCTCCTCGTCTATCACCTTAAAGTGATGATGCGTTCCATGATTTAAGTGGTCCAGTTTCCTCTCAACTTGTTGCTGCGTGTGAGGATATGGTATTGATGTCTGATTGTGTGGCCCTTACTCAATGCACAATTAGAATTTGAGGAAGAAATATAGTTAAAGTCTATTTCGAATGATATATTCAGCGAGATGTTTAGTCATGCATGGCATTTAGTGATTATGTGTTTATTTTGTTTGCTTGAGTTGATTAGTCTGTGCGAATTTCATACATAATTTTCATAGCTTCATGGGGAACTATTTTTCAATGGATTTTAATGGTTTTATCAGGTCTTTGAGAAGCTTGGACCAAGTTTATTTGATTTTCTAAAGAGAAATAGGTTCTCCCCCTTGCCTGTGGATCTTGTTCGGGAGTTTGGGCGCCAGCTTTTGGAATCTGTAGCATGTCTGTGGATTTCCCTTGGCATTGCCTTCATTTTCTGTATTTACTTGGTTTTCTAACCAGTTGCCCCACTCTTTTATTAGCATGTTATGTATACCCAGGCGCTGCATTCCTAACGGCGTCCTTTTTTGACCTTTTATTCCTTTAATATATCCAACAGATGTACATGACTTACGATTAATCCACACCGACCTGAAGCCGGAAAATATACTTCTCGTCTCTTCTGAGTTTGTAAAGGTTCCTGTCCGCAAGGTATTTGGCCATATACAGTTGGGAAACCATTTATAATTTTGACTTTTGTCTCAAATCACATCTCTGAACACTTTTATGGTTTGTTCAGATGACATCAGATGAAACAAATTTCAGGTGGTTGCCAAAGTCAAGTGCCATTAAGCTGATTGATTTTGGTAGTACTGTGTATGATAGTCAGATGCATAACTGCATTGTTTCAACAAGGCATTATAGGGCACCTGAGGTCATTCTAGGTAATTAGTTACTGTTGTCAGTGAGATTTACATTCTTCTGTTCTCAGTGTTACGACCTTATAGTCCAACAACAGTTAATCTGCTAGCATTCGATTCCAAGCTGTCCCAAGACCACTTAATTGTTAAAATCCCTGAGGGGAGAATTAATAATCCCTATGGATGCTACTGATGCAATTATCACTGCTTATTCGAGTATATGACCCCTTAAAGATGAGATATGTTGGCATTCTGCTTTGCTGAAACACGTTGACACACTTTTACAGTAGATGTTCTTAACAATGTTCTTCTAAGTAAATATCACCACATATCATTGTTAATAACTTGGTTTATCCTTTTAGCTGGTGACAATTGTGATCGGTGAATGGTCTTTGGTATGAGTTTGCATTAGGCATTCTGAAATAAAATTATAATTTGTGACACTAAAACCACATCTCATGATGCTAGTATGTCACATCTTATAGTTCTACATTATATTTCATATGTACACGAGTAGCTCCTCTGACTTTCTTCTTGCATGATGGTGTGCACGGCCTTCTTACGCTTGTACGTATAGTAATTTTGACAATTGGATGCCTTTTGAGAGAGGTGACTTGGAGCACTTGCTGAATTTCATCATTTTTCTGTGTGTACGGGATGCCCTCAGTGTCTAGGATTATGCACTAGGGTGTAAAGAAGTATTCAATTTTAGGGGATTATTTTTCTTTTTACTTAGAACATAAAAAAATGCATAGGTGTCTTTGTTACTTATTTATACTTTAGAGTAATACTTGGTAGGACTGGGAGCCTGTTACTTTGTTTATGTTTTTGCTATGTGATGGTAGTAATTCAGTCCTTGAAAATGCGTCTTTGAATGTGAAACCGAGGTTTGTCTTAAGTATTTATCTCCTCTGTTTTGTTTTTGTTAGGTTTAGGATGGAGCTATCCTTGCGATATTTGGAGTGTTGGGTGCATACTTGTAGAACTTTGCACGGTTTGATCTGCTTCCCTCCATCTACTTATCGTTCTTTTCTTCTATTTTACTGAAACGTGAAGAGATGATTGTTGCAGGGGGAGGCACTTTTTCAGACACATGAGAACTTGGAGCATCTGGCTATGATGGAGAGGGTGTTGGGACCCCTGCCAGACCATATGATTCGAAAAGCAAAGTGAGTACAGTTTTATGTTTTTGTCTTGTTTGAAAAAATAATAATAAGCGTAATTCTTGTGTGCGTAAAAAAGGCCGATCATTTTCTGGTGGTTTTTGCAGCAAAGATGCTCAAAAATATTTCAGACGATCACAGCTGAACTGGCCAGAAGGAGCAGTTTCCAGGGAAAGCATTCGCTCCGTAAGGAAGCTAGACCATTTGAAGGTTGCAATCTCTCTCTCTCCTTCTATCTCTAAAAACATCACATTGTGTGCATGTATAACAAGTTTGGGTACTGCACGCAGAAACTGGTTTCGCAGCATCTGGATTCGTCAGGATCGTCGCTTTTGAACTTGTTGCATGGGATGCTCAAGTTTGAGCCATCGGAACGTGTTACTGCTCAACAAGCCCTTGAGCATCCCTTCTTTAACAACCCTAAATTTCTATAAACATACACTCTGTTTTATCTGCTCTGCTACATGGATTGGAGAACATCTAGTATCTCAATTTTCTCATTTTCAAATAACTCTGTAAAATCAAGTTTTACGTACATTGTTTAGTCATAAAATATAATACTACTATAGATGATTAAGTTCGACTGTATTCATGGATTTATGTACATCTTATGGCTAGTTTGTTTCCGGAGGAATGGAGTTACAACTTTACAATCTTAGTTGAATTTAAAAATGGATTTTTACCCTCAATCAATATATAAAAATATTTATAAACCTATTAATACTCTTTCCAACTTTCTAGTACAAGCCCCTTGTAGAATTTCATCATACATAAATTCCAAAATTTATTTATTGGCCACGGCAATTAAACTCTGAATGTCAAATTTTTAGAATTAGGTTATACTCTCTCCATTTCATAAAGTTTATCGTATTTCTCATTTTGTATAAAATTAAGGATCATATTTTTTTAACACATTTTTCCCTTATTAATTTTTTTTTCTTTTTTTTTTCCATCTTTCTTTTTTCACACTTTCTTTGACCTTTCTATCATTAATATATTTTCAAAAAAAATACTCTCTCCGTCCACCAAGAGTGGTAGTTCAGAAAGATCATTGGTAAAAATAGAAAAACGGGCAATTTTTTTGAAATAAAATTTAAGATTAAATGCGATAAATTTTATGAAACGAAGGGAGTAATTAACTAGAATTGAGACGTGGGTATTAATTTTTTAAAAAAATATACTTTTTCGTAGATGTATTAAAGGTGATGTGATTGAGAGAGAAAAAAATATAATGAAATATTAGAGAAAATAGTTACCAAAAAAGAAATTGATAGCTTTTCAATTGGGACGTACAAACAAGAAAAGTTGGATAATTTCATTGGAAATTATGTGATGGAAGGAGTACATATTTTATACTAGTAATTAGAGTTTTGGGGTTGTTTATTTTTCGTGAATTAATTAAAAATAAAAGAAGTAATTATGAGAAGGAAAAAAAAGAACAAACGGTTTAGGTGTTTTTTAAGTTTTCACTTTCTTAATTTGATATCTATTTCTAAATCACCGTTCCTTACTCAAAAACCCTAGTAGCTGGAATCGAAATTTTTTATCTCTAGAACCCAGAACATAGGAGCTCCGAGCGAAAAGAAATTCACAAAAAATGGCGTTCAGGTCACGAGAAATGATGAAAAAGTTTGTGAAGAAACTCGGCGGGGAAAAGAATTTAGCGCCGGCATTGAAAGACCATTTGAAAAAAGCAATGCCAGATAGCAAAATCGTAATGGGTCGAGCCCACCGCGGGATTTTCGGCGGAAAACACATCCGATTCGGGAACCGCGTTAGTGAAGTCGGAGGCAACAAGTCCGTACATTTATTTGCTTACTGTGTGCATTTTAGTATTGCGTGTGTCTGCGTATGCGTTTATTTGATGAATTCTTCCAGGAATTTGATTTGGCAATAGTATCTGAATGAAAGATGTTTGATGTCGATCAAAATTATGTGAGTAGAATTGTGCTGCATCTTTCATCCTTGAGCTATGTTATATATTGAGGGGTGGGTTTTTTGATCAATTCGATATTTGTTTTTTTAAGAGGTTGTGCTTGTTATTGCAAAAACTCATTATTTATAAGTTAGGTCCTTTATACTTTAGTTCTTTGTCTCTTCTAGATAATTCTTTGTAGCATTTTGTGGTAGCAAGAATATGGCTGTTTGATTGCAGGGTAGGTTGGTGGTGATGTACCCGCTAGGATAGTATTAGAACTGCAGAAACTTTTTGTGTTTGTTGTATTCTGAGTATAACAGTGCCGATAAAGCAGAATAATGTTAGAGATAGTTGCTGTAAGATTAGCTAAGGAATGTTGGGGAAATGTGTGTTTTTTTTATAATTGAAGGTACTGATCTGCTACTATGCTGTATAAACTTGGTAGATTTCTGCATAGTAGCAGATCATCATTTGTTCGTAGTAGAAATGGTTGGTGGTCATCACTTTTGCATATGGGAAATACCTGTATGGTTAGAAGAAGTAAATCTTGCTAAAATATAGCCAATTGAGCATATCTGGCTGTTGCTTATTTTGCATTTTTACGCCGGAGCTTGTTATCCTCTGAGTTATAGTTATCAACGAAATGATTTGACATTGATTTATTCAAGTTTCAGGTTTGCTGTGGTGAAATGTTATAGTAGTTCTTATCTTCTTTCAGCCCATTGAATACTCCATTTCTGTGTGCATTATTCATCTATCATTTTGAAATGAATAATTGTCTCATATTTCTTTATTCGATGACTGTTGTAGGTCAAGGAGGTGTTGGAAACCTAACGTGCAGCAGAAGCGGCTATTCAGCTACATTTTGGATCGTCACATCCGTGTTAAGGTAACAACTCACGCACTGCGGTGCATAGACAAGGCAGGAGGGATTGATGAGTACTTGCTGAAAACACCTTACCATAAGATGGACACAGAAATGGGCCTTTTCTGGAAAACCAAAATCGAGAAGATGTATGAAGAACTTGGGGAGATGCAGGTAGTTTTTTTTAATCCTGAGGATGAAGCCAACTTGGAAGAACAATTTAAAGAACTCAGTTTAGAAAAAAAAGTTGCACGTAGAGAAGCAAGGAGAGGGATTTATGGTTCGACTTCACAAGAGCCAACAAAGGAGGGACCTGATGTTGGGGAAGACGCAGACACTCACTCCGATTTCCATGAATCCTTGGTGGCCAATGCTTGAAGACTCTTTACAGTTTTCTTCTCATCTTTGATGTCAACCATCACATTTTGTAATCTTAGCAAGAATAATGTTTTAGATGGCAGGCGTGGCGATGATTTTATGGATTTACTTCCAGCAGTTGGGGTTATATGTCATAAATTAAACAAACATATACAGATGATCCTTAGTCCTTACATGCAGTTGAATCAGTATTTGTTGCTGAAATGGTTCGCCTTTAGATTTAGCTGAAAACGTTCTATTCTGTAAGGTGATTTTTTTTTTTTAAAACCTGGAATTTTGAAATTTAAGAGATTTTAAAATCCTGATAAATAGTGGAGTAGTAAGGTATGTGTTTGTTTTTTGCTTTTTAGTAAGGTGAAATTTAACTTTTATGTCAAGTCTATGTATAAGAGTGGATGATGAATTGATGATGTGTTATAACAGTATTTTTTTTTTTTTTTTTTGAGGATGTGTTGTAACAGTATTGAATGATGTGAATTACACCTATGATTTAAATATCTGAACTAAAACAAGATTTAAATTTCAAAACGGGCTGTAAAACTCAATACAAACTACTTGTATTACCTAAAGTTTCTTGCAAGTGCTATTGTTGGAAATGCCAACCAAACGGGCCAAAAACAAAATTCAAAGCTATGTGACATTTTACATCTAATATAGCAAGAACTCACATAGCGTCTGTTTTTATTCTCTTCTCCATCTGTTTGAGAACTTCATCAATCTCTACCATGGCGATTTTTGTCAACTTTTCACGCTCTTTCGAGCATTCATGTTCGATTCACCACCCATTCTCAACCGAATTTGTCTCCCCATTTTGATATTTTTATGTGTCCTACAAGCATTAAGCAAAGTTTGCCATATTGCAGCATTGGGTTTCAAAGGCATCTTCTCTATGAGGTCCTTGGCTTCTTTTAAACATCCAGCTCGACCAAGGGCATCCACCATGCAAGAATAATGCTCGACTCCAGGTTTCAGCTTTTTCTCGTTGCACAACCCAGCGAAGATCTCTCGGCTCTCTTCCAAGAGCCCAGAGCGACTGCAAGCAGAGAGCACTGCCAAATACGTCACAAGGTCAATCTCGATTTTCTCTGCCTGCATTTTCTTGAAGAGTTGAACTGCTTCTTTACCAAGACCGCGATGTCCATAGCCCTTTATCATAATACTGTAAGAGACTACATCTTTAATTGGCATCTTATCAAAAAACTTGTCAGCCTCTTCTGTTAATTTACAGTTGAGATACATATCCAGAATCGAATTAGCTACTGAGCAGTCCAAATTGAAGAGGACTTTGATTGTGTAGCAATGCATCTGCTTTAAGTTCGCAGAATTTGCAAACAAGGTAATAATGCTCGAAAGAACTACACTCTCGAGACAAATGTTGTTTCGTCTAAGCTGTCTAAACAGGGCCACGCTCGCTGACAGATCCCCCTTTCGAGCATAACCCAAGATAAGGGCAGTCCACGAAACCATCGTCTTTGTTTCCATTTTACTAAATATTTCTCGTGCTTCAGACAAGAATCCACATTGAGCATAAAGATCAACAAGGGCACCAGCAAGAACTGTGTGAGCTGAAATGGAGTACCCTTTTCTGATCAGAAATCCATGAATTTGTTTCCCCTCTCGTATAGCTCCAACACCACGGCACGCCTTTAAAGTGCTCGAGAATGTAAAGTCATCCGGCATTTCTCCATGCTCTTGCATTTCTCGGAGAAAACACAGTGACTTCTTGCCCGTATCTTCAAACTTCGCGTATCCTGCTATCATGGCATTCCATGTAACCAGACCTCTCACCAGCGTTCCATCGAACACACGTTCAGCTTCATCGATTCTTCGGAATTTGAAGTACATATCAATGATCGAGTTTCCAACCTCAGGATACAAACCAAGTCCAGTTTTACAACATACTGATTGAATCTGTTTCCCAGTTTCTAGAGCACCCAAAATCCCACATGCTTTGATATTCATCGACAGAGTATACTCATTATGATTCACATTTGAATGCCCCATCTCATTAAATAGCAGTAATGAAGCCTTGGCATCGCCTAATCTCAAGTACCCAGACATTAAAGAAGCCCAAGAAACAACGTTTCTCTTAGGCATTATATCAAACACTAAATGAGCACAATCCATTCTGCCGCATTTTGCATACATATCCATTAGATCGTTGTTTATCATTATATCACACGCGTACCCAACTCTTAGAACCGCTCCATGCACTTGCTTTCCTTCATCGTGCATCAATTTTTTTGAAGAATTCCTCAAAACTTGGGATAAAAACTGTCTCTGTCTTATCAATGGAATACCAAATTGCTCCATTAATACGATGAGAAAAGAAGCTATTGTTGTTGCTGCATTTCAAAATTCAAACAATACTGAAAGGGATTTCAAGTCGTTACACAAAACGCATTCCCAGTAACAGTGAAACTTTTTGTTTTTCACCATTCTCTTCACATTAATTCCACTTTTACTTTAGGGGGTTTAAGACTCGTTCGATTAAATGAGACGAGCTCGTTAGATACTCGATTTACAACTGGCTCGAGCTCGCTTCTCCATACTCGATATTTAATTTTTTATTTTAATTTCATTAGGCTCGTTAGATTCAACTCGACTCGATAGGCTCGTTAACGAGTTAAGCCAAGCAAATTTTTTAGCTCGTCAATGTTATGCAGTCGAGGCTCGAATAACCTGAGTAATGTTGCAAAAATGAAAGATTCAATCAAATCGCACCTAAAAATGGCAGCAAAAGTGAGGCTTTTTTCCATCAAAGAATTGGAAGATATGTTCATACCTATATTAAGAAAATGCAATAACACGCGAGTGTTGAAGAGAATTCATGCCCAAATGGAGAAGCATTCGCTGTTGCAGAGCAGTTTCTTGGTGACTAAAATGCTGGAGATTTGTGATAAAAATGGCGAGATTGATTATGCAAGCTTGCTATTCAGAAAAGTTACTGATCCTAATATTTTCCTGTATAATGCAATGATTAGAGCGTACACAAACAAGAGTATGTATGTAATGGCTATGAACGTGTATAAAAGTATGCTGGGAAAAGCTGAAGAACAGATTTTTCCCGATAGATTTACGTACCCGTTTGTTATTAGATCTTGTGGAGGACTTTTGAATGTTTGGTGTGGCAAACAAATTCATGGGCATGTTTGCAAATTTGGGCTGATGGGTAATAGTATAATAGAGAATTCATTGTTGGACATGTATGTGAAGTGTGATGCGATGGCAGATGCCCGAATGGTGTTTGATGAAATGCCTGAAAGAGATGTGATTTCTTGGAACAGCCTTATTTCTGGGTACATGAAGTTGGGCCAAGTAAGGAAAGCTAGAGCGTTGTTTGAATTGATCCCAAATAAAACCATTGTTTCTTGGACTACAATGATCTCAGGGTACACGAAAAACGGTTGTTTTAGTGATGCATTGGATGTGTTCAGAAGAATGCAAATGGTTGGAATGCAACCTGATTGGATCAGTTTAGTCGCGGTTTTGCCAGCTTGTGCACAGTTGGGAGCATTAGAACTCGGAAAATGGATCCATTTTTACGCGGAGAAGAATTCGTTCTTGAGAAAGACTAATGTATGCAATGCATTGATTGAAATGTACACAAAGTGTGGCAGTGTGGACCAAGCCCTGCAGCTGTTTAAAAAAATGTCTGGAAGAGATGTTATTTCCTGGAGTAGTATGATTGCTGGGCTCGCACATCACGGGAGGGGTCATGAAGCAATTGACTTGTTTCACAAGATGGAGAAGGCGCAAATCGAGCCAAATGAGATCACGTTTGTTGGTCTCTTATCAGCTTGTGGGCATGTTGGTTTGTTAGATGAAGGGTTAAAATACTTCGATTTGATGCAAAATGCTTATGATATGGAGCCTGGAATCGAGCATTATGGGTGTCTCGTCGATCTTCTTGGACGAACAGGGCATATTGATCGAGCACTGAAACTGATACATAGCATGAAAATGAAGGCTGGTTCAGAAATATGGGGCTCTCTGTTGAGTTGTTGTAGAACTTATCGCGATCTTGAAACTGCAGTTATCGCGATACAACATCTGTTAGAGCTTGAGCCAGACGATACAGGGAACCTTATCTTGCTTGCGAATATATACGCGGATTTGGGAAAGTGGGACGAGGTTTCAAGAATGAGGAAGTTCATTAGAAGTAAGAGCATGAAGAGAACACCAGGTTGTAGTTCAATCGAGGTGAATAATGTGGTTCAAGAATTCGTAGCAGGCGATGATTCGAAGCCATTCTGTAAGGATGTTTTTCGGATGTTGGGTGTATTGAATCTGCATCAGATCAGAAGAAACAATCATCTGATTGAAAGTATACTTGATGAATGATTCATGTAATCCATTTTTGTGTTTTGGGTCAAAATTTGCAATTATTTGTACACATTTTAGCATTATTACAGCCCTTCTTAAAAAATATCATCCAACAATAGATTCTCAGTTTTTTTATTTAACAATCATCATTAATTAACATTTAGCATTCTTTCTTTACAGACAAGTTCAACAATAGATCAAATTAAAGAAGATCCCAATAATTGGAAAATAGCATAGGGTTATATTAGGAAAAAAATTGAAATGTCAGAAGTGGGATTTGAACCCACGCTCTCTTACGAGAACCAGAACTTGAGTCTGGCGCCTTAGACCACTCGGCCATCCTGACTTTTGTTAATGTTCGCAATTGTTTTATATATATCCTCACTTATACCAACCTTATATTTCTGTTGATAGGGACATAGGGTGAATTTTGTTTTATGCATCAACGAATTATGAAATATTCCCTCCATTCCACAATTTCTTTCACTATTTTTTTTATGTCTCAAAATAAATCTTTAAAATAAAAATTCTTCATTAATTTCATTTTTACAATATTCATAATTTTACACAAAATAATAAAATGTAATTACTTTTGAATACACATAATTCAACCCATTTTTTTACTTTATACTAGAGTTGTTATTCAGTCGAACACTTGAAATTCGAACTCAGTTCAACTCGATTACATTAACAAGCGATAAAGCGAATTCAACTCATAAATGAGTTTAACGAGCCTTCTCAAGATGCTCGTTTCTAATCTACTTTATGCATATAAAATTACAAAATTACCTCTCAAACCACCCGCTCAAATTACAAATTATTCAACTTTCTTATTTTGTGTGTCATTGCACACATATGAAAGAAATCTCTGAACGGAGAGAGTATGAATTTATTTCACTTTTACCCACTAACGCAATTAATTTACCACCTCACTTAAAACGGTCTCACAACACCAAATTTCCCTTGATAGCATTGTAAGGATATATCTAACAAAATCTAAACAAATGCGATTCACTTCAGACAAAATCAAGGAGAAAAGTGTTACACTAGTATAAGTCATAGTAACACTGCTACCCTTCTCTTTGTGTTTAGTCTACGCATCAATTCTAAGATATTGAGACAACTGGTAAAGCAATACAATATATGCCTCGATTTCTTTTCTACTTTGTTGCCAAAACTATGTTCTACACTTCTTTAAGCAGCACAAAAATTCCTTCAAAAAACCATTTCTACATGGCGATACACCATCACTTTCCAGAGTCTCCTGAGCAGGCCTCATCTTCCGAATCAGCAACCACAATTGATTCAATATCAGTATTTATCGAAGGTCTTTGCCTCAACCTCTTCTTCGCACCTAAAATACCATTTTCTGGACTAATATGACTAGGAACACCAGCTATTCTTTTACTGAAGCGCGATCCTTTAGGCCTGTGAACCAACGGTTTGTTCTGATTCCGGGAGCAAATGTTACGTTGATCTCTGTCACTGTCCTTTGCACCATCATCCTCCTTTTCTGACTCATATTCTTCGTCGCTGGAATCTTCTGAATCATCACTTTCTTGATGACTGCTTCTCTCAGCATCAGATTCAGTGGCAGAGTTATTAGATTCATCAGATGCATGTTTTTTCCTTTTACCAATCTGGCTCGGTTTTTCTGCCTCACTTCGCTCTTCACTAGTCATCCTTTTACTAAAGCAATAGAAAATGCAGGTATAAAAAGAATCGAGTTAATAACAAGACTAGAAGTCCAATGCTGTTGCAAAACAGGAAAGGCAGAATTAAGAGACATTGTAAAGGTATGATCGATGGACCCAAGGTAGGCATCAAATCGAGACAGGCTTTAGCATATGTATTTCAGCATTCAAGCTCAGTGAACTTGATGGGAGCACAACATAGCCAAAATGTTATTCTGCTAAGTACGTATATATTTCATTTTGACCAAGTGCAATTCAAATTATCACGACTTTTCGAGTCATTAGAGTTTTAAAGAACAAAAGGATCTAACTATTACTTCTGCTCTGCATTTACTATGAATTCTCTAAAAAAAAGGTTATGCGGTCAATGACAATTTTAAAAGGAAGCAAGTGTAGTAGTTCCAGCTAACCAAATCTCTGAGTTGATATCTAAAGCCAAGCAAACTTGAGCTGGCCTAATAAAAATTCAAAATTTCAAATCGAAAATCGAAAATCATCTGATTTGTAATTAAGTCAAGGAAGAGAAATAAAATCTATGCCAGGATTTAGAAAGATGTAGGAGATGAAACTGTATTACTGTACTTTGTGTGTTGTATTGCCTCCTTAATAGCTTTGTCGTAATCATCTGCAATATAATAAACACTGTTAGTCAGGGGGGGTGGGGGTGAGATCAGGCTGTGATCATAAAGAGGTCAAGCATTACTCCACAAAATTGTGAGAAGTTTGATTTTTGGTAAATTTAAGAAACAAAACAATTTGGTAATGCTGCATTATAATCCTAGTTAATGTTTGAAATTCACAGCTATATTGCCTAACAAATTCTGATAGATAAACAAAGCATGAACTTATAATCCTTAACATGTTTAGGCACAAGGGCAGAGTATGTATATTAGGAAGTATACAAGTCAATGGCTCCCAATCCCATAGCAAGTAACAAGCAACTTTGTTGATGCATTATAGTTTAAATGCATAGCACTATCAGTAGTACAGTACTTCACTAGCAAATCACACAGTTGCAAAACTGTAAGCATCTTCCAGAGGCTTAGCCAATACAAGCAATCAGTGTTATGCCCCACAATATGCAGAGATAGTGAAAAGCCTTAGGATAAAATTCCCATACCAAATCTATAATCAACAGGCTTGCCACTACAACGAGATCGAGTTCTAACAGAATGTCGAAAACCATTCCATAACGTCTGTTCTCTTTGCTTCTGTAGCAGCATCTTCTGTTTCTTCTGTCAGTAAAATAGAAATATACACTGATGAAGTGAAGCCAATTGAATATTAAAACTTGAAACACCAAAGGGAAGTATCAAATTTCTAACCTTCCATTGCTTTTCAAGAACAGGAATAATATCAGTTTCAATAGATTTACTGAGAGCAGCCTCCCACTTAACTTCACTGGAGGAAAGTTCATTCTACCATCCAAAGTAGCAGAGAATAAATGCAATGTGGCAATGAGGAGTTTAGGTAACTAACATTCATACATACCACAATCTTTTTGAACTCTTCTAGATTAGTTGCAAGGGTCTCCCATTGGCAATTTACTTCAGGGATGGTAGCTTTACCTTTGCCTTGTTCAAATTCAAAGAACCGAACCTCTTTATATAATCTGTGACCAATAGTTTCGCTTCCATCATACCTGTAACAAAAAACAATCATATTTACCAGCACTGCTACCTTACTTTGCAATTCAAAGTCCTACAAAACATACCAGAATATTACTCCACCTCCATCACTCGCAAGCTTGTTCATTCGGAAATATGAAACGTCAGCTCCATCTTTCATCGTGTCATTAATATACGCCACAGCATCATATTGCTGCACAGAGAACAAAACATCAGAACCATGGAAATTTTGAAAAACTACCTTGTAATAATTATGTTGTCAAAATATCAGAAAAGTCTGTAATTATATGATGATATGGATATAATAGTCAGGAAAGAGTCTTTGAATAGATATTGACATGCAAAGAAGATGAATCCGGATATATACTTCAACTCGGACTTCGCAAAGAGCTTTAAGGATAACAAGGCGAGTTATTGGTTCAAGTTCCTTATAAAAAGATATCTCTTCCCTGAACATCAAACAAAAACAACAGAAAATTAAAAAAAAAGAAGGGGAAAGGAAAAATGATAAAAGTTACCACAATAAACATAACAGTAGAAATTACAACTGACTAAAGAATAATGTACCCTTTGGCTCCAGTTAAAGGGAAATCTCCTTTGGCAACCTGCAAAGCAAGATGAAGTGCAGTAACATATTTAGCACCCAAAAAGTATCCATCATCCAACAAATGCCTTAAGAGTCGAGAGTTTGACCTACCCATCGCCACCACGTTGGGAGTGTCTTAGTGAGAGCAATGATCCATGCATCAGGGGTGTTCAGCGTTTTTCTCGATGGGAGAATTCCCTGAAAATGACAAAATCATGCATAATCTTTCCCAAAAAAAAAAAAGATAGCATGTAACTTAAGTAAACTATTTTCCAACAAGTACAGTTTATGAAACCAGGTGGAATACAAAACCAGGAAACAGGGCAACTGGTGAATGATTGTTAAAGAAATGGTCATCTAGTTAAACTGTTCTCCATACTACATCCCACAATTGTTTTATACCTTTAAAAGTGCTATATGAAGCTGCGAAAGTGTACTGTTTTGGTCGATGAGTGCAGTTTCTATATCTTCAGCAGATATCTTCAGATCCTCCCCAATAATCGACTTAAAAACCTGCAAATGACGTTACACAAAAACCCTTTAAAAAACCATATGCAATAAAAAACCAACGACCGAATTAAAATAAAAAAATTGTGATGCCTAGTCTACAATAAGGCAGTGCGATACAATGAAATGCGTATATAAGCACGTATACTTCCAAACGAAGGCATATCTTTACATAGAAAAAACAGAAGAGAACCACCAGTAACGAAAAAAACATGGACTAATAAGAAGAAAGTAGACTTGTTACGTTGAGAAAGTTGAGAACTGAAGCTAACTCCCATCGCTGGCGGAGCTTTCCACGAACGGACTCAATTTCCGTCGACGGCGATGTCATTACAGTGTCGTTTTGCGCAACTCCGCCACCGCCACCGCCAGACGCCGCCTCTCTTCGGCTAACTTCGACCATTGTCTAAGAAGAACCAATTTTTTCCCCTTTTTGCAGAGAGAAGTTTCAATTTTGAAATATCAAGCGACTGTAAAATGAGGTTTAATTTGGGGGGAATTTCATTGGTACGTGTAAAAATTTCGCTCTTCCCGCCTAAGTTCCTTCTTCGGTACAAGTTGATTTTTCCTTTTTTTTTTTTTTCGGCTAGTCTTGGATGACACCGTCTCACGGATTTGTTTGAGCAAAAAGTGATACTCCAGTGTTTAAGGAAAAAGTGACGGTCACTTTTGTTAAAAATATTATCACTTTTCATTTAAACATTATCACTTTTTTTACCAACCAAAATCTGGAAAAAAATATGGGTTATCCTACCCAAAATTTTGAAATATGAGTTAAAAAGGATCCGTCTCACAGAAAAAGATCCGTGCGACGGTCTCACACAAGTTTTTGCCTTTTTTTTTAACCTCTTTTTTACTACTCCCTCCTAAAATTTTGCTCAGACATATTTTTTTTGGTCACAAAGTATATGTTTATTCTACTAGTATTTCACCCGTGCGATGCACGGCTTATAAATGTATAAGTATCATTTTAAAAAAAAATATTACAGTATATTCTAAGTGTTTGTTTTTACGTTATATTTTAAAAAATGTTTAGTATTTAATGATACTCTAACCACTTGAACTATCTCCCTTCACCTTCACGTATGATTTCAACTAATATAATTAAAATTATCATTAATTCAATTTACACAAAATTGTATATTGTCCCAAAAGAAAAAGGAAAAAAACACTTGCATGTTAAAGGGTAGCTCACTGTACATATAGTATACAGTAATTGTTTAGAATACGGAGTAGTAAATAGTAATTTTATACCAATCACAATTCCAGATGCCAGAAAATTAAAAAAAAAAAAAAAAAAAGATTGTAAACACTAAAATATGTGGACTCAAAAATGAAATAAATAAAGATATTAAAATATAAATCAAATCAGAAAAGTCCAAATATACTTTAAAATGTAATCCTGCACTGCAACAATCAGAAATTTAATTTTATATATTGATATCACTTATTCACAAAGTTAATTTACAATGAGTGGAAAAGACACATATCATGCCCATATTTTTTGGTCACAAAGTATATGTTTATTCTATTTAAATAATTAATTTTTTAGTGTTTTTTTTACTTTATTAATAAGATTGAGTATGTACCAACAATATTGTTTACTTGTTATTCCACATATATTTTTTATAATTAAAATATAATTTTTTTTAAAACATATATAAAAAGAAGTGAGCAAAATTTTACAGGATGGAGGGAGTTTCTATTAAAAAAAAAAGTTAATTTCTTTTAAGAAACCATTCTATATTTATTTTATCTTTATCTATAATCATTATGAATAACATCTATTTTTTCTTAAAGTTTAGACGAAGAAAGTATTTTTTAAAACTAACTGCACTATACAACCCAATAAATAAGTTCGTTTGCAATTGCAATTATAAGTTTATATAATCATGATTGATTTAAGTATTAAAGATAAAGTTTTGTTGCACACAAAAATCTCTACAATAATCATGATTGTTTTCTCATTGAGATTTAGAATTATTAGCTTTATCCATTCCATTCATATTTCTATGGAAAGATGACTTTTATTAAACATTAAATAAATAAAATCTTTAGAAATTTACTCTAACTCACATCAAACTCATTTTATGTATTTTTACGTAGCTGACGATTTGAAACATAATCGTTTCACTCTTCTTACTCATCTATGATCTTGTTGTAATAATAGTTTTTTTTTGTTCTTTATCACATTCACATTACCCTAAGGTAGCTCGAGCTCGTTATTACCCTAATTTAGATATTTATGATTTTGACACTTGAATTATCTCACTTCATTGTTGGTAGTGATATAAAATACTCAAGCATACATCATTTAGATTGAAGTTTAAGGCCGTTTAACACCAACACTAATTTTATAATAAGATGTTTTCTTAAGACTAAGTAATTTTATTAATCAACAAATCAAACAAGATAATAAAATGAACTTCTAAAAAAAAAAATCCAAACATAGGCAAGGAAGAGTAAAAAAAAAACTAAGTATATGTTGTTCACAGAAAGTACGGTCATTCGGTATTGATGAAAGAAAAGGCTGGTATTTGGTACTAGAAAATTGACTTAGACTTACAAGTTCACTTTAATGACAGAGTCAGGCAAAAAGGCGTTAACTTCACTCTCTGGACTGCTTTATACTTCGTGCCTTGGTAGCCATTCCCTACCTTACCGCTCACTCGACCACCCGACCTCGTTTCGCTTGCTTTCAGTTGATGGTAGGCGTATGCTATCGACAATTCTTTCTTTAAAAAAGAAATAGAAAAAACTATTTGTTGTTAAACAAATAAATGTAAATTCACCCCTTGTCCACTCTATCGTTCCGAAGTTGACTTCGCCTCCAAGGGTTGCCTGACTTTCGCGGACCCATTTCGGTGTTACACGGGAGTGCCCCTACCGTGGTGTGACCCACAACAAAGACCTTTATCTCACAGGCCAGAGCTCTGGGTCCTAAAGGGTAGGGGTGGCAATTTTCGACACGATACGAATCCGACATGAAAATTGCAGGTTAGTGTTTGGCCTTATCGGGTTCGTGTCGTTATCGGGTCGACCTGATAACGACACGAAAATTTCGTGTCGTGTTCGTGTCGGGTTCGTGTCAACCCGTTAAGCACGATAAAATTAACATGTAACCCATTAACCTGTTATTTACCTGATATGACACGACACGATAATGACACATATCTTATAATAACATGATAATGATACGATAATTGTTTATATTTATATAAATATATAATTTTTTTATATATTTAATACAATTTTAAATTGATTTATTTTCTTATCGTGTCGTTATCGTGTTGTGTCACGTCGACACGGAAATTATCGTGTTGTTATCGTGTCGTGTCGTGTCAACACGAAAATTATCGTGTTCGTGTCGTGTCGACACAGATCCTTATCGTGTCGTGTTCGTGTTTGACCTTATCGTGTCGTGTCACTATCGTGTCGACACGAAACACGACACGATAGCACGATTTGCCAGCCCTACTAAAGGGTACTATGTGAGCTCTGGGTCCTAAAGGGTACCGTGTGATCTTCCAATTGAGAGAGAGATTTCACATTTCTACGAATCAGAAGTGTTAAGCATATAGCCTAACGAACATGATTGCATCCAAAGTGGCCGAGCCTCGTGAACCGGACATAGTACGTACTATAAAAACTCAAGCTCCAAGAAACTCAATCAAATAACCTTTAAGACCATACACTCAAGTTACTATGTCACTTCTTGCACTACTGCACGACCGCACTTGAGTCATAAATCGCTTTAAATTGACCAACCATGATAAAATAAATATGACCATCACATCTCATACATGAAGCCATATAGAACGAAGGAAGAGAACCATTGGGGACTCGTGAATGGTACAATGACGAAGCATATAAGGATTTAAATTGATTAATTCTAACTCCGCTTCAAAACTACGATTAAGAGGAGAGATTTACATTGAACCCTAATGTGGGATACCTAGAAGGCTTACTAGTCACCACATAATTATCCTCCCTTAACCCCAAAGTGTTAGATTGATAGACATGCAACATATAAAAAAAATACTACACCTTATGTGAACAATCAAAAAAAGAAAAACCTTTTCGTACACTTTTAAAATGAAAAATTATTCATAAACTTCACTCACACAATATTCTAATATTACACAAAGTGTCATTATTTTTGAGTTCACATATACACACAAATCAACTATTTTCTTTACTTTATTAATAAAAGTTTATAAAATTATCTTTCAAAACTTTCTCATTTTCCGTGTCTAACATACATGTAAAAGTTATTTCGGGAACAAGGGAGTATCATATATGGAGTATATATTTTGGGTAGTGATTTTGCAATTTAACGGTTTTCATGTACTCTTTTAAGGATTATGTTTACTTAGAACGACGTCGTCAAGCCACATCGTCTATCTCTATATAAGCTTCTCCGGTAATATCATTCCAACATTTTCAACTGAACTCTCTCTCTCTGCTCCGTGAGCACAATACATGTGCATCATCTCATTCGAGCTCAGTTTTCAATCATGGAAGACAAAGACACCGACCTCCTCTCTAAAGTCACAGCAAACCATTTATTCCTGGGCCAATTTGAGCCGTTTCGGGCCACGTTGCGCAGCCTGCGAGCCCGAAATCCGGACCTTGCACGAACCATCCTACAAACAATAGTTGCACAGGGCGGGCGTCTGGGCACACCCGACCCGGTTAATTGGTCCGATTCATGCCCCTCTCCTGCAATCCTCACTTTCCTCTGCACAATTGAATTGCTTCAGTTCCCTGACGCCACTTCGAATCTATGGTCGTTTGACTCGAATATGTTGAAATTGCGCTCTGAATTTTTGTTGTATGTACATATGATCAGTTCTCGAGTTCTCGAAACAGTTGAAGGTGGTGTAAAAATGGATGTAAATGAGACTATTGATGAAGGCTCTGCGAAGAATGACCAGCTGCGGGTTCTGGAAAGACTTTCAGAGGTGGGTTTGAATCGTTTGAGGCCGGATTTGATTGGTCCTGAAGAAACGGAGGAATGGGCTGCAGGAGGTTTGGGTGAAGACGATTTAATCACATTGAGGGGGTCTATTTTGGAGAATAATGATGTATTTGATGTGTTGTGTGAGAACATAGAAGAACAAGTGGGTCGCATAAATAATGAAGATTCAGGGGGTTTGGCAGTTGCTTTGAGAAAGAAGGCGAGGCTGCACGAAGAGAAAGAGGAGGAGTTGATGAGGTTGGTCCAGAGGTGTGTTCAGGTAACGCATCTGGATGCCATGAGACAGTTCTTGGAGAATGGTGATGAGGATGGAGCAGTTTCACATATTAGGTTTCTTCATCTGGACAATGGAGTTGAAGAGGCCGAGTATCGGTATGATTTATTACCATCAGTATTATTTGTGGTCATAAGTGAGTGCTAATTATGTAGATTACTGTGCTGGACATGACTTTTAGTTATCGTAGGCTGTGTATTTATCTTCTTGTTGATATTCTTATTCCTTAGGGATGGTAAATAAAACTTGAAAAATCCTTATATTTTTGCACCATATGTTATTGGGTCTAGTTACGTGATTGAAGCCCCGGTGAAGAGAAGCATGAATTGGTATAAATGACTTATGCTCTTTCTTATTTTTTGATAGCATGGTTTTGCAAGATCTCCTTAAAAAGGTGTTGTCAGGAGTACATGATTATGGAGACACCTCAAATGCCATGCGCAATAAAGTTTTTTCCGTATATACAGAAGCAATTTCATCCCGTTGCATACGTCTTGTTCAGATGCTTCAGGTTGTGTTGATGCTTCTATTTTTTTTGCTGTTGCATAATTGTTTGAATGTGATGATCTTCTACTATGTACATGATTTCTTAATAATATTCATGAACCAGTAACAACATATGTTCAGGGTATGGATATCTGAGGTCATTCTTTCTGATTCAAAGTACTTTTGAAGCCCAATAATATATTTTAGAATGCATTCGCATATTAATTTCCAGACTTAAATGAAGTTATATGCTTCTTGTTTGTTGAAAACAAAACTAACTTTTTCCTGTCATGAAAAAAAATTGGGTATCGAGGGAGTGACCTTGGTAAATGACCTCTGTGAACTTACTTAAGGAACTGTTTCTTGGAAAGAAAGAGTTAAACGTGGCAGTCATTTTGGAATGCATTCAATAATCTGAAGCAAAATATTGCAGCTGATGGACGATCTGGATATCTTTGTTTATTCAGATATGATGGTCTTATACTGTGTGTAAATAGAATAGATGCCTTGCCCTAAGTGTATATCCATTAATGGGCAACATGTGTGGCAGAAAGTTTATGTCATATGAAATGATTTCATGTTTTTGGTGGTTAATTTCCATAGCTCAATGTGTGCTTTACATTTGTATGTATAAGAAACAAAGCAGTAATGAGGAGAACAATTAGGCAATAGCTCCACCTGGACATAGGTCTTTCAGAGACATCAGTATTTTGGATTTAACTAGGGATAAGAGTTTTGCCTTGTAATTGGCGTAGTCATCCGTTAAGTCTAAATGTTTGTATTCAGGGGAAGGATCTCTCATCCCTTACTCCCTAATTAATGAAACTTCTGTTTCTTATAAAAAAGAGAGGATAACAATAAGCAACCATAGCATGGATGTTGTTTTTAGAAAGTTTAGGTTTCTTTTTGGGAGGTGAATGCAGACAGCAGAGGTGTTGAGTGGGAAAAATCTACTTTTATGGGATACCTGTATCCCAGCCCAAAGATGTGGATTGTACTATTACTAACTCCTTCAAGGGTACTTTGATTTCCTCACATATAATTTAAAAGAACGAGGACTGTCATCCCATGACAATTAACTATGTTCAAATTCAGAGATCTTGATAAGGGGGTGTTTTAAGTAATGTGCGTGAAAAAAAAGGTGGTGGTGGGGGAATAGCTGGACCCATCACCAACTTGCTTTTAGAGGCTAACAATCATGAGTTTAAGATACCTTTGAACCTCCACATTCTTCTTATGACATGTAATTGCTTATATTTTGGATTAAATGTGTTCCTTTTTGCCGTGGAGGCATAGACTGATTATTCATCAGCTTTTAAGGCTCGTAATTTTTTGGATGATGTTCAAGCCATGAGTGGAATGATAAAATTCTTCAATGATGTTCAAGCATATCTTTTGTGTTTTCTTAATTGTTAAAGTTATTCCAAGAGCTGTACATAAATTTCAGTGTTGAAATGAAGTCAGAAGACCTTTTGTGGTGAGTGTGTTTGTCCGACTACTGCTCGTGCTATATTGTTTGATTTAAATTGTACACGTGCACTATGTAGTAAACTACATTGGCATATTATGCTATGAATAAAGGTGCCAAATCATGGATTAGAGGCTGTTGCTTCTATAGTATGTACATACCTTTGGTGTGCAAGTGTTAAATAAAACCTGTTTACAGTTGGTGCTTGTGAGTTTGTTTTAGAAATTAATTCTTGATGTTCTATTTTAATACAAAAGAATTCTCAAGTGTATGATTGATATCACAGATCATTCAAGATGAATTACTCTCTCAAGAAATTGAGGCCTACAGTGCTTCTGGAGGCAACCAAATTCCTCTCCCCCTTCAACGCCTTGAAAAGTCTATTGCCCAATTGTCATCTGAGACAGTTTCAGTTGAGACACTAGTGAATTTGAAAGTTGCAACTGCTTTATGCATGAGAGATATGTATCATTATGCTCGTGTTCGAGGCTTGCATGTACTTGAATGTGTTGTCGATACTGCACTTTCTCTTGTGAGGAAAGAGCAAATTCAGGAAGCATGCCAGGTGTGTTCTCTAGTACTTTTGATGGCAAAGTCTGTGTAACATATGACTAAATTTTATTTTCATTTGCCTTTCATCTGTGGATGGCCAAAGGACATTATATATTTGAGTTTTTCCTACTCTCTCAATCCTATCTAGAAATTCAAATTTCAAAAAAAGAATATCTAGTAGAAGTTGTTGGTGTTCTTTTGGTCCTGGTGGAAATTTGTCATTTGATTGTTAATAAAACCAATTATGATTTCCTATCGTATAATACATGCTAATGTCTTGTATAATGCACATTAGGTTCTCATGTTATTTCCTCGATTGCAACCCCTGGTTGCTGCCTTGGGATGGGATCTTTTAGCTGGAAAAACAAAATTGAGAAGGAGGTTGATGCAGTCTTTATGGACAAGTAAATCTCAAGCTCTTCGATTGGAAGAGTCTTCCCCTCATAATAAGATGGATGAGGTAAGTATGTTGTACATCCCTTGTTCTGCTACCACCCATCTCTATTCATTCTAGTGAACTTGTCTCTATTCACACAAGTCAACTATATTTTTGTACGTGCATATGAATACATCCATTACAGTCTCCCTGTATTTTCTAATGCCTAGACTTGCTTACTATTTTCAATGTTGGCAGGTATCCTGTGTAGAAAATCTTTGTGATACATTGTGCTACCGACTCGACATTGCTTCTTTTGTTGCCTGTAACAATTCTGGTCAATCTTGGAGCCTAAAATCATCTTTATTATTATCTGGAAAACACTTGTTAGAACGTGGGAATGATGATGCTGAAATTGATCCATTTGTGGAAAATTTTGTACTGGAGAGATTATCAGTCCAGAGTCCTTTTCGGGTAAGGCTCTAAACTGTATGCTGAAGACTTATATGCACACTTGACTGGTCTGTGCTTATTTAGTGAATTACCACAAACTATGTTTGGACTTCCATTATTTCTGGTTTATGATATATATATATTTTTTTTACTTTTTCTTTCTGTAGGTGATATTCGATTTGGTTCCTCACATAGAATTTCAAGATGCAATTGAACTCCTTAGCATGCAGCCTATTACTTCAACTCCAGAAGCTTGGAAGAGGTGCAGTCATAAGTTCACATTACACTTATTACATCGTTTGGGTTGTTACATGTACATTTGGTTTTTTGAATTTCAACTAGCAATTTATTTCGCGAAGGTTAATAGAATTGCTGACTTAGCAAAGAACTCTTCTGTTCTTTTATTGGTTGGGGGAGAGTGGGGGCTTTAAGTCCACCCCTGCTTTGAGTCACTTGGTTCTAGTATGTGTTTGTCTATATATAATTTCCCCCAAAGGCAACAAAACAGTTGAATTTATTGCTTTTAAAGTATTTTTTTGTTCATTTCTCACTTGCACCTCCATGAGCTTCTACCTTTAATTTTGTAGCTGAATCCTATTACTCCGTATTATATATTGCCCTTTCCAGTTTTCAATCAAAGTTATCTAGTCCATGCTTTGTGCTTTCTACAGTACAGAAGTCTCTCAACCCTCTACCTTTTCAGGTTGGATATGGGGAATCTTGTTCATGTATTGGTTCTGATGCTTATATTGGTTGAAACTCAGAGAAGGAATCTATTAGTTCTATTCTTTTTATGCCATCTGAAATATTAAGAACTTGTTCTACATAGATTCTAAAAGTTTGACTTTTCGTTTTTTACTCACGATTCTGAAAATTCTTTTGAGATTGGGTTCCTATCAATCTGAAAAATATCTATAAGTAGAATCTCCTAATTGTTCCAGAGCAACTAGAGCGAGGTTTAAAAAAAATTAGAATTTGTCCCAGATGTAGGAGAAATTTCTGTAATTCGAATGATTCTGCTGCCAACTTTGTGACTGATCATTTTCTTAAGAATAACCAAACAATGCAATTAGGAGAGTTTTTTTTTTTTAATTTTTTTTTTTAAATTTTAATAATTAAACCTGATATATATCCCTTTTTTTTATACTAGAGAAAAGTGTTGCTGCCTCGTCATAATTACTTTTAACTGAATAATGAGGAATTCTTCTACTTAAACCGTAGTGGGTTTTGGCTTCAAAGTCTCTATCTCGTTATTAAGCATTCTGCACTTGGTTCATAGTTTATTTAAAAGCTTAAACTTCTATAAAATGGTCGCTAATATTTGTTTCACACAACATGTTGCGCATTACATGTTTGCAGGATGCAAGATGTTGAACTTATGCACATGCGATATGCTCTTGAATCTGCTGTTGTTGCACTAGGAGCTATGGAAAAGAGTACCACTGATGGAATAGTGGATCAGCAATTGGCTTTTTGCTGTTTGAAAGAACTGAAGAATCATTTTGATGCAATCACTAACACTTCGCGCAAGGTTTTCTGAGCTTCGCACTCTGCACACACTTGTTTTGCATTTTAAATTCTTGGCTTTTTTTGGGTAATAAACTGTTTCCTTATTGGTGTCTGCACCAAAATGAACAGATTGTGTGGGATACATATCACTTAAAGGAGTAGCTTTAAATAGAATGTATCATTTACTGCTGCCACCAATATAAATATATTTTTTTTTCTCTTTGAAAGTTTTAAGAAGAAATTGGCATCATAATATAGGGATAGGATTTATGCAGTTGTGTGTGCCTTGCTATTACGTTACATCAACATTGCTATGCATTTTCATTAAATGAAACATATCTTGTCTACAAATTCTCATTTATATTTGTTAATAAACTGTGCCGTTTGAGTTTTATAGTATATTCTGTCTAATCTGAGATGACGGGATGAACAAGGCTTTCGGTGACTTGGAGGAACAAATTATTTTGTTCTTGAGTTGATAGTCTTTGAATCGCTAGTTAGCATTGGTATGGAGAAAATAAGGAAAATAAGTTGGGAAAACCGAGGAGCATAATTTCAAGATTGCACATTGTCGATAGGTATTCACATATTGAACCAATGCAGTAGAATGGAATACTGGTGATTATGTTCTTAATCTCCTTTATTGACGGTGCAGAAACTTTTTATATGCATGATAAATTTTGTAATCACATGTTAACTTGAAAGATAAAATCTTCGTGCAGAAGATTTAGAGGTGATCTTAAACCTTTCCATGCTCATAGCATTCAGTTCTAGGGGCCTAAGTTGGCCTTGTTTTCACTATCTTGTCTGTTAGCTGGATTAAACCTGCCATACTTGCCAAAGTTATTTTTATTTTTAGCCTTTATTTATTTATCTTTTAAAACACCATCTATCTTGTAGTTTTATCTCTCATGCCTTCTCCTTAAGTACTTATACTATGGTGGGCCGTCTTTTGAATGCAGATATATATGGTGAACATTGTTATCTCACTTTTATACATGGACAATCTACAAATTGACTTGGCACCATATGATCCAATAAAAAGACATTCCAAGTCATTAAATGCTCGTGGTGGGGGACAAGCTGATGTCACAGCCCATGAAGGGGGAAATGAGATGGTTGTCTCCTTTACCGGACAAGTCCTTAATATTTTGCGGCAGCAACTACCACTATCAATATCTGATCTTGATGATTCCTTGGATGGTCATTCATCTGCTGGAAGTAAACAAGCTCTAGAATGGAGAACCTTGAAGGCAAAACGTTTCATTGAGGATTGGGAATGGCGCCTGTCAATTTTACAACGCCTCCTGCCACTATCTGAACGTCAGTGGAGGTGGAAGGAGGCTTTAACAGTGCTGCGTGCTGCCCCATCTAAGCTACTTAATCTGTGAGTTGTTATATTGATTAATATTTGTCATCTTTGTGAATTATTTCGTTCCTTTATGCTTAATGTTTTGAGCTTGAAAATCTCTGTAATTGTTGTTTGTAGATGTCATGTGAGTTCATGTAAGATTAAGTGCATGCCAGCAGTTTAGACATATATTCATGTGTTTTTTTGTATGGGCATATATGTCTATATACTTGTGGATGGGATATGTTATTTATGCCAACGACATTGGGTGCTGGTATTTGCTTGTGTTTCAGTTGCATGCAACGGGCAAAATATGATATTGGAGAGGAAGCTATTTCTCGTTTCTCCTTACCTCCAGAAGATAAAGCAACATTGGAATTGACTGAATGGGTGGATGCTGCCTTTGGATTAGCTTCCGTATGATCTTAACTTCAGCCTATTAATTCCTTTCTTGATTGCATATCTCCGTGTTTAAAATATTCAGATTTTCATGAATGTCAAGTCATTGTTTTTTCTGAAATCCCGCTTCTTGTCACAATACCTGGGTTTGGCTTTTCTGTTGCTTCTGTAAACTTATTTATTGGAGGAAAGTCTTGTGCTTTTCCATAAGAACATTTCTCATCTTAAAATATTTTTAGACAAATCACTGCTTATATACCTGGTATTGGCCATTCCAAACCACCATGAATGCTTCTATCCTGCACTCAACAATACTGAAGGAACAAGATATATGTTGGGAGGTTCAGAATTTAAACTGATAACTCTTACATTCTAGCATCTGATGAAAAGAACCATCTTGCTGATTTTAATGTTCACATTTATCTCAGGATCTCATCATTACTTACATCACCTCAAATACGTTTTATTAAATGATTTAATAGATTTTCTAAACACCTAAAATCTGATATCCGTTGAGTGATTATTAGGTGGAGGATGTGGTGTCGCGTGCTGCTGATGGTACTTCTGTTCAAGAATTGGATTTCCTGTCATTGCGTTCTCAGTTGGGTCCTTTGGCAGCTGTAAGTGTTCTTCACTATCCTTAGCCCTCTAAAGTTGCAGCTGCAGTGAAGTTGCTCAATAACTTCAGACATTCTAGAGATTGATGGAATTATTTCTCTTTGCAGATTCTTCTATGCATTGATGTAGCTGCAGCATGTTCAAAGTTACCTAATGTATCTCTGAAGCTTCTGAATCAAGTACCATAACAACCTTGTGCAGTTTTTTTGTAATTATAGGCTTTTTTAGTTGTCAGTTATTACTGTGCTCTCAAACCCATCTAATATTTTTGTACTTAATTATTCTGTTCTGTCTTTATTTTGTTGTGGGTGAGGAGGTTGATTAATTATTAAAAAAAATTAAAAATTCTGTCTTTTATTAGTGTTAGTAATGCTAGAAGAGATATTTCTGAATATTGTGTCTGATTTAAAATGAAATGGATGCACAAGCTAGCTTGAGTTTGACCATGTAATCTTTTTTGACAAGTAGGCACAAGTTATGCTTTCTGAGATCTATCCTGGCACTGCTCCAAAGATTGGATCAACTTACTGGGATCAAATCCGTGAAGTGGCAATTATTTCTATCGTCAAGCGTGTTCTGAAGCGTCTGTGTGAGTTATTGGAACAGGTAATTTGAGCTTTCTAGTTTGATACCAGAGTCTATTTAAATAACTTGCAGATGTATGCACATTCGTGTTCTGATCTTTTATTGCTTTGATCCGAAAGCATGTTTAACCTGATATTAGGTCCTGTATTTTCCCTCTACAAAATGGTAGCGTACTGGCTTGCTTCTTGATCCAAAAAGTCTAGATTGGATGACATGGCCCCTTTCCAATTGACAATATTTTCAACACTTACGGAAGTAACATTATGGTTCACATTTTTGAATCCACGTGGATTATAACAAATATTTGGACGTTGTTTTTTTTTATAAACTTCCTGCGTTTGCATGTGCGTTGTTTTTTTTTTATTTGGACAGTATGCATCAAATTATTCTCTATTTTCAAATGTTCTTGTTTACGTATCTATCAAGTTTAAAAAAGGTCCTACAATTATTAGGCCAGTGCTAAGACCCTGTACATTTTCCGTCCTGCAGTATCCTCCAGCATTTGCATATCATGTGACATATCTTTACTTGTTTCTTCAATACTGTTTTATCTCTCCAGGACAAACCCCCAGCTCTCCAGGCTCTCTTATCAGGGGAAGCGATCCTTAAATTGTCAAAGGAGTTTTACAGACAAGGAAACAGAGACCGTGCCCTTGTTATGCTTCATCAAATGATTGAAGATGCTCATCAGGGCAAACGACAGTTCCTTAGTGGTAATCACCTGCTAATGCTATACAATTTTCTCTAGAATTATTGTTATTAAAGTAACCACGGTGACATACAGGTATGTTGCCTAGCCTTTTGATCTTAACTTATCTGTTGAAATTTCAGGTAAGCTTCATAATTTAGCAAGAGCTATTGCTGATGAAGAAAATGAAAGGGATCATGCTAGTGGGGAGGGGTCAAATTCCGATGGGAGTGGGCTTCCAAGTCTTGACAAGAATTGGGTTCTTGGGCTTGGTTTGAGAACCTTAAAGCAGTCACCAGTCACTCCAGAGTCTGGAGAAAGTAATGCAAATTCTGCAAATTACGTTGTCAAAGATTCTGAAAAAAGACTTTTTGGCCCTTTTGGTTCCAAGATCACAACATTCCTTTCTCAGTTTATTCTCCACATTGCTGCAATAGGCGACATTGTTGATGGGACAGATACCACTCACGACTTCAACTATTTTTCACTAGTTTACGAGTGGCCCAAAGACGTAAACTTTCTACCTCTTTTTATATTTTTATTGTTTTCTTTATTAACCTTGGAAGATATGTTTTCCACCACACTATATATTGGGAAAACTTGGTGATAATATTCTTACTGGTTTGCAGTGGTTAACGTAAAACATAAAATTTTGAAGATGTTTTAATTTATAATTTAATTTAAAATGTTATGCACGAACCTTTAATCCAAAATGCAGTGCGGTTTGGAGTTGTGCTCTGTTCATTAAAATGAGCTGTAGTTGTGATATTTCTGTCTTTACTATTCACTGTTCTTGTGTAACTAGAAACTTGTTTCTATTTCTGCGGACACCTTTTTGCGAGTATTTTATGCAAGTATTTTGATTGAGTTTGTAAATAAACTTGCTCTCGCCAATAGATGTGACTTGTCCATTACAAAGAGAAGATATTGACTAATCTGTATTGCAGAAAGGGATAACTTCTGCAATCACTGTAAAAAAAATGAATACAATCAGGCTCATATTGTTTTATCATTTTTTGCAGCTTTTAACTCGTTTGGTATTTGAAAGAGACAGTACTGATGCAGCTGGAAAAGTAGCAGAAATAATGAATTCAGACTTTGTCCATGAAGTAATTTCTGCATGTGTACCTCCCGTTTACCCTCCAAGATCTGGCAATGGCTGGGCTTGCATTCCGGTGATCCCCACTCTCCCCAAAAGTCATGCTGAAAGCAAGGTTCTTTCACCTTCTTCCCGAGAAGCTAAACCCAAGTTTTACACTCGTTCTTCCGCCACTCCTGGTGTCCCTTTATATCCACTTAAGTTGGATGTAGTGAAGCATCTTGTTAAGTTATCTGCTGTTAGGGCTGTTCTGGCATGTGTGTTTGGAAGTACTATGCTATACCGGGGCAGTGATCCAGCTATCTCTAGCTCCTTAAATGATGGCTTACTGTCAACACCTGATGTTGATAGGCTTTTTTATGAATTTGCTCTGGATCAGTCAGAGAGGTGCATTTCAACAAAATAATGTGATAACATTGTATATAATTTATTGCAAAGTAACTGATGTGCTTATGCCGCAGGTTTCCGACCTTGAATCGTTGGATACAAATGCAAACTAACCTTCATCGAGTTTCTGAGTTTGCTGTCATGACAGAACATGGAACAGATGATGTGAAAGACAACTTAGAGCCCAAAACTGCTATGAAACGATTTCGTGAAAATGATAGTGATTCTGAATCTGAAAGTGATGATTTGGCTGTTGCCAGTAACATTTCATCACCACTGCCTGAGGTTAAGGATCAAAGCAATGTGGCTTCTGATGTCTGGCACGACTCTCCAAAGTCTGATACTCCTGAACATGATGATACAGTTTTCCTTTCTTTTGATTGGGAGAATGAAGGACCCTATGAAAAAGCTGTAGAGAGGTAATGTATTGATTATTCTGAAACTTTTGAAGCATGGGGAGGTCATTTTTCTTATAGAGTCAATATTAGGGATGACAATGGGTCGGTGTCGGCTAGAATATTATATTCTTCGTCCTCATCCCCATCCCCATACCCATTGGGTATCGGTATCCTACTCAAATAACCTATTACTACCTAAATACTTGGGTTCTTTCGATGAATCTACGGATACTTACCAAGTTCTTATGAGTGGGACTTCTTAAACATAAATATGCATATATTGGTAAAGTAAACTTCTTGGAACAAAATACAAAAAAAAAGTGAAAGAAGAAGGGCAACACGGCTTTGGTTGGGAAAATAATGGTTAAGTGAAGTTATTTACTTCTAAGGTTTTCTTAAACATAATATGCATATATTTAAATTTAGTCATGTATAAGTCACGTATCCCAAAAGTTCCCTCCTTTCCCTCCTCCATTCAAGTCGAGTAGTGGATTCTCCATTAGATTCAAAGGGAATTGCCATCTCAAGTCTAGATCATATTTTTCCCTCAGCTAAAATATTAGTATGATATTTCTCTTTCAATAAGTTGAAAATTATAGGTATTGTGTAATAATAGTTACTTTTGTTTACAGTTTCTAGTGAGAAACTCTATGTTGCATTTGAGACATATTAGAATTCAATATGTATGATGCCTGAAGTCTGTTGATATTACTATACTAAGTGTTCTTCTGATTGAATCAATGTTCTTATGATTGGATACAGCCCGTTTACTTGTACGAATTCCAATTACTTATTCTGATATAAATACTTGGGCTCTTGAAGTTCAAATAAGTTGGCCAGAAAACCTGTGATCTGCATGCACAATGCCTTGGGGGAAATGTTATCTCACTCATCTAACCATGTTAATGAATGTATATGCTATCACAAACCTCTGCTTAGGAGAAGGAGTTGCTTATTTATGTCTTATACTTTTTCATACGTGGATATCTGACCTTCAACTTTCATGAATATAGGCTTATTTTGAGCTGCAAATTTTATGGCTTGGCATTCTAGAAGCAGTGTAGATTTTTTCAGACTGGGTTTTGGTCATTTTTACTGTCGCAGGTTGATTGATGAAGGGAAGTTTCTGGATGCTCTTGCTCTGTCAGACCGCTTCTTGCGCAATGGGGCCTCAGATCGTTTACTTCAGATGCTCATTATAAGTGGAGAGGATGACACACTTTCAGAACAAACTCAAGGTAGTTCAGCCCTTCGCGTCTGGAGCAATAATTGGCAGTATTGTCTACGCCTGAAGGATAAAGAACTGGCAGCTAGACTTGCTCTGAAGTATGATTACTGGTTTCTCTCTGTGGCATTTTTATGAATAATGAATATTCTCGTTGTATAATTGCATATTACCATGAGTCTTGACTTTTCTGAGATTTATATATGTAAATTTTGCCCATGCAATTCTTTTATTCTGTTATTTTCTTTCCTTTTCATTGCAACAGATGCTCTTTTGTAATTAGTATCTTGTCTTTAAGTCCTTTACTTTTATACTATTTCTTTCCTCTTCAATACAACTTGTTTAGCAGATAGTTTATACTCTCTTTATTCAGGTATCTGCACAGATGGGAGCTGGAAGCAGCATTAGATGTTCTTACTATGTGTAGCTGCCATTTGCCTGAAACTGATCAACTTAAAATTGAGGTTCCTGAATTGCCTTTATCTGTTATTATTGGAAGTAGAACTCTTGTTAATGTAAGGAGTTTTTGTTGTGGTGGATGCTAAATCAAGTTGGCCTCGTGTTCTTAATCTTTCATAAATAGGTTGTTCAAAGGAGACAAGCCCTCTGTAGGTACAAACACATTATATGTGCAGATGATCGATACAAAAGCTGGCAAGAGGTGAACTTTTATTTGCTTTAGTTATTATGCATAAATTGAACAATAAGAAAATAAATCTTTGTTCTCTCTTTATGGATCTTTACTACTACGTATAATCTAATTATTCTCCGATTGTATCCAAATTTATTTTTAAATAGGTTGAGATGGATTGTAAAGAAGACCCCGAGGGCCTTGCACTTAGATTGGCTGAAAAAGGAGCAGTTTCTGCTGCTTTGGAAGTGGCTGAAAGTGCAAGACTTTCTATTGAATTTCGAAGAGAACTTCAAGGGCGTCAACTTGTCAAGCTTCTAAATGCGGATCCTGTAAATGGCGGTGGCCCTGCAGAAGCTTCACGCTTTCTATCCTCTCTGCGTGACCCTGATGATGCTTTGCCTGTCGCAATGAGTGCAATGCAGCTCTTGCCCAATCTCAGATCTAAACAGCTTCTTGTATGTTGAGAGAGTTTCTTTCCATTTCTCAAGTTGATATCTGAAAATGTGATTTTTGACTCGGTTCTGGTTAGTAAAGCTGTGTTTACTTTCAATAAGGTGCACTTCTTCCTAAAGAGAAGACATGGAAATCTGACTGAGGTTGAAGTTTCCCGGCTGAACGCCTGGGCTTTAGGTCTTCGTGTATTAGCTTCTTTGCCATTGCCATGGCAACAAAGATGCTCAGCCCTACATGAACACCCTCATTTGATCCTTGAAGTTTTGCTGATGAGGAAGCAACTGCAGTCTGCCTCTCTGGTACATTATATTGTATGCTAACTACTTTACAATGTAGATCATGACGTGAACCATTTGGTGTATTAACTGCTTGCAGATTCTCAAAGAGTTTCCTTTGTTGAGAGACAATATCATGATTCTTGCATATGCTGCGAAAGCTATTGCTATTAGCATGAGTTCCCCGGCCAGGGAATCCCGAACTTTAGTTTCTGGGCCAAGACCAAAGCAGAGAACCAAGGTTAGTACACCTACACGGTCATCGTTTAGTAGCAGCCTAAGTCATTTGCAAAAAGAGGCGCGCAGAGCATTTTCATGGGCTCCTCGTAACATGGGAGATAAGAGTGCAGCAAAGGATAGCCAAAGAAAGAGAAAGAGCTCTGGATTGACACAATCTGAAAAAGTTGCTTTGGAGGCAATGACTGGCATTCAGGAAGACCGTGTTTCAGTATTCACTGTAGATGGGCAAGAAAGGCTTCCTTCTGCTTCGATCGCTGCAGAGTGGATGCTCACAGGTGATATACGGAAAGATGAAGCTGTTCGGTCTTCTCATCGATACGAAAGTGCCCCTGATATAATCCTATTCAAGGTACTGTAGCATATATTCTGGGGATTGCGCACAACACTTGGAAATTTGTGAAATGCATTTGCTGAAATAGTTCTACTACTATCTACTGAGCCTGTCATATCAACCGAACCCAATTTATTTCACCTGCAATTGATATTCTGCTGCATGGAAAATGTTTCTCAATCTACAATTTTGAGTTTGAATTTGTATCTTAGGGCTCCTATTTTCCTTTAACATGTAGCTGATGTTATCATGCATTTTCGCATTGTTGTGTGAATCAAGAGCATAGGCATTAATGCTTGAGTCAACTTTTTGAGTTTCATAACAACTAATTGCTGTTACTTGTTGTGCATAGGCATTGCTTTTATTATGTTCAGATGAAAACACATCTGGAAAAGGTGCTTTGGACTTGTGTATGAATCAGATGAAAATTGTTTTGAGCTCCCAGCAAATACCAGAAAATGCCACTATGGAAGCTATTGGGCGAGCATATCATGCAACAGAAACATATGTGCAGGTATCCGGTTTGGAAAATACTTTTTTAATTGAAGTAGAATGCTCACATAAATTATTACAGTTTGATGTTTGTTTCTGCATCTTGCAGGGTCTGATGTTTGCTAAATCCCAACTCAGAAAACTTTCTGGGGCAACTGATTTGTCTAGTAATTCTGAAAAGGGCCGGGATGCTGATGATACGTCATCTGATGCTGGCAGCTCTAGTGTGGGCAGTCAGTCGACTGATGAACTTTCGGAAGCACTGTCACAAGTTGATAAATGGCTGGGGCGTGCTGAACTGCTGCAAAGTCTTTTGGGATCAGGCATAGCTGCCTCTCTTGATGATATTGCTGATAAAGAGTCATCTGCACGCCTTAGGGATCGATTGATCCAAGAAGAACGCTATAGTATGGCTGTATATACTTGCAAGAAGTGTAAGGTACGAATATAGAGTATCATTTTTTGAACTCAATTACCCCAGAACTACATAAAGTTGACATTTCATTCTTACCTTTCAGATTGAGGTTTTTCCTGTGTGGAATGCATGGGGTCATGCCCTGATTCAGATGGAGCACTATGCGCAAGCTCGTGTGAAATTCAAGTAGGTCAACTTTTTTATTCTAATTATTTTTGAAAAAAAAAACTAAAAAATTGTATTAATGCAAAAAGTGTAAGAGATGGGGAATCCCTTACCCAAAGTAAAAAATGTAAAACCACGGGCATACTCCAGTCTCTAGCTGAATCTGTTACAGAAAGATTTTGAAACTTTTGTGACCGGTCACACAAAGAGCCACCCTATATTTAATCCTATCCCAAACTTCTTCTTGGGACTCCATTGACTCCTAAAAAGTTATCTTCCTTCTTTCTAGCCAAATGGACTAAAATACAACCGGAACTATCCCCATAATGCAAGTGTGTATGTGGCACTGCTTAATTGGTTTTCTGTTACTGAACATTCTGTTCTCTACTTTTCATTCTTAATTTTCTTAGTCAGAGCATATGTTTGTTGCATTTGCTTAGCTTTTATGATAATGTACAGGCAAGCTCTTCAGTTATACAAGGGCGACCCTGCACCAGTGATCCTAGAGATCATTAATACTATCGAAGGAGGTCCACCAGTTGATGTTGCATACGTTCGGTCCATGTAAGACTGCACAGTTGAAAACCGTGAATGATTGCTCTTATTCTGTCCCATATAATTGTGTTTTTTCTGTTCTCAATGAAAAATATAACCGTGCAGGATTGAGATAAATTCCATATAATTAATGAATTACCTTTGCGTGGGAGTATTATTTTTTTGTAGAAGAAGCTATCTATCTGTTGGTGATTTTCTAGTTATAAAGGGGTTTTCTTTTTGAGTTGAATAGTCTGATTAGTGAATGTATGTTGGAATCAATATTTTATCTTAAGGTAGATTATGATCTTCAGATCTGAAGAAGTCAACTTTCTAACAGAAATTGCTACCCACCTAGAATTTTTTACCCTAGTTACAATAATTTCATTTTAATTGAATTCGCAGCAAAGTGTGGTTGGGCTGAATTCTGTAAAGATCTGAAACATGTTACACCCTTGGTCCCCAAATATATAGTCCATTGTTCCTTTTTTGGGATGTCCCAGATAGGTAGTCTGTTTCCATAGTTGATATCATTTCTCACACTCATTTATAAATATACCCCTTTGTTAAGCACTGTTTTGCATTCTAGGAAATATTTAATAATTTGCTATTCCAATATAATTTCATAATCTGTGTGGAAAATGAAACTGATCTATACATTTGGGATGGAGGGAGTATGATTTAGTGAGCAGTGGAAGATGAACCCCAAACTTGGAAAATATAGGGAATCAACTTACAAATGAAATGTGGAATCTGGAAAAGTCATCAGTATCCTAAAATGATTAAACACGTCTCTGATGTTTTTTCATTATAATCTGAGACTTTTGAAGTGTTGCTCAAACCATGATTTTGTTCATTTTTGGAGAAAACGGTATAAAACATTAAATAATAATGGTTTCAGCTACTCCTGTTTAATCTCATACTGGATGTGTTATTTTAACGATACCTTGCTAGGGTGTGGTCGGTTGTGTATAAGTGTATTTATGGGGCGTGCAAAGCTTTCCAAAACTTATTTCAGAATTCAGCATGACCTCTCAAGTATGATCAGTGGAGTATCCTACTTGAGTATTAGAAAAATACAAATGCTTCGCCTTCTCGATTTATTATATGAAGCTTAATCTTTAAGTATGTTGTTCACTGACATCTGAAGTTCTGTTTGACTACATCTCTGACTTGAAGAAACTGGGGACCACTTTTTTGTTTTGTATTTTTGTGGACTGTGTTAACAAGACAATTTATATTTTTCATTCAACATATGATATAGGTATGAACATTTGGCTAAAAGTGCACCAGCGGTCTTAGATGATCCTCTTTCTGCTGATTCCTACCTCAATGTCTTGTACATGCCTTCTACTTTCCCACGTTCAGAGAGATTTAGGAGGTTTCAGGAAGCTGCGAAGGATAATTCTACACATAGTACAGTTATTGAAGATGGGCCAAGAAGTAACCTTGACAGTGTTAGATACCTTGAAAGCGTAAACTATTTACAAGAAGTATGTGCTCAAATTATTGACTTGATATTCTGTTTTAAAATTGAATCAACTATTTACAAGAATGATGCGATCAGAATACTTGTGACTGATATTCTGGTTTCAAAACACTTTAAATACTCGTGATGATACATTTAGTTTTAAAACTCTCTCTCTCTCTCTCCATATTATTGTTCGCTGTACATTTTCAAATCTTACATGCCACAGAATGAAACTTCACTTTGCTCTGTAGGATATCTATATCATATACATGGAGAACTTGTTCCATGACATTTAATGGGTTATCTACTGTTGCATTTGCTATATTTTGAGGGATTCTGCTGTTATAAGATATTTTTATATGAAAATGTTCCTTTTTTATTTGATACCTTAAAGATCTTGGTGCTTGTTTGATCTGTTTTGCATGCTAAAATTTTTGTGCATCTGTTTGTTCTGTATTATTCTTTATCCCCAATCAGTATTGTCATTCTTTCCAGATACTGTGACTTTTGTTTAGTTTCTGCTCCCTTGGCTGGCACTCTTTGTCTGTTAAATTAGTTTTTTATTCAACTTTGTTGTAAACATGATTCATCAATCCTGCCTGGCTTTAGTAATAGGCATATCCATAATACATTATTACTTCACCTTGCAGTATTCTCGTCAGCATTTGCTCAGCTTTATGTTTAAGCATGGCCGGTATAAGGAGGCATGCTTGTTATTCTTCCCTGCCGACTCTCTTCCGCATCCATCCCCGCCATTGTCTCAGGGAGTAGTTACTTCAACTTCTTCCTCTCAAAGACCCGATCCATTGGCAACTGATTATGGAACAATGGATGATTTATGTGATCTATGTGTTGGTTATGGTGCAATGCCTGTTCTGGAGGAAGTGATATCATCAAGGATTGCAATGACACGTGATCAGTTGCTGAATCAGCAAACTACTGCAGCAGTTTCCCGCATTTGTGTCTACTGTGAAACTCATAAGCATTTCAATTATTTGTACAGGTTCCAGGTATGTGCACTTCCTTTTTAGGATACAATTGCAATTACCTAAAATAATGTATACAGTGGCTGTTCGGATCTGTAATTAGAAAATTTAACTCACACCTTTCAGAAGACCTATTTGAAATTCTAATAGGCCTGATGAATAGCTCCCCGACTATAAAGGGATTACTATATGATCATTACACTCTACCCTACCAATATTGCACAACTTGTATTTTGCCCCCCAAAAGTTACCATGCGACATCTTGAAATTTGAGTTTCGCTGCTAAAGTTCTTCTATCTGAAAGTTGGACTTGCTGTTTAGTTGTGGATTTATTTGGTGAATAATTCACTATTATGTGTGCCAGACAATCATTTTTGGCTTGCACTGGCTGGCACTTGTAAGAGCATTCAGTAGTTGGTGGTATAAATTCTGAGAAAAAAAAAAAAAAAGAAAAAAAAAACCGGCTTTTCATATGGCACCTTATATTTTTCCAAATTCGTGGGATGTGGCACTCCCTCCCTTCCATACTCCTTTTCCCTCACACACAGAGGATGTTGAGGTTTAAGTTTTACTTACTTGTTATCTGTTGTATAAGTGATCACTTACAAGACTTGAATTTATGGCATAGGTGATCAAGAAGGACCATGTAGCCGCTGGCCTTTGCTGTATTCAATTATTTATGAACGCTGCTTCTCAGGAGGAAGCTATAAAGCACTTGGAAAATGCAAAGGTAGTTTTGAGTCTCATTGATTCCTTGTTATTAACTATCCCTCTACTTGCTTCTGGTATCAAACGACTTTCTTGAGGATTATATGCTCAAGTTGACTAAAGGAGTGGCAAGCTTTTAAGCACATAACCTGATTAATTAACATGAATACAATTTTTTTTTTCAGTCTCTCACTATTTAAGAGTTTGTTATGCAAAACTTGAAGTTACGTTGTGGATTAAGTGAGATATGTAAGATGGAGATTGGCTATTGGCATTGATGATTGTTGATAGTGTCAAACGTGTAAATTGACATGTTGTAGGAGTTGGTGTTCTATTTAAAATGCATGAATTTGGCTAGAACTATCCTCATACAAACATGCATTATGATGCTCAAAAATATTTTTGAAATCTTAATATTCATAGAAGATAAGAGCAAAAGATTTAGTCAGAAGACAATATGTATTTCAGTTGCAGAGGTATCTTTCTCTAATCTATGTAGATAATAAAGGTTTATTGGACTTACAGACATACTTGAGCGATGGTTATTTTTCTGGAGTTGCGTTGTATATTTCTTGTGTTTTCTGTGGAAAATTTAACTGGAAAACAAGCCATAGAACTATAGAAGGGTTCAGAAATGGTAAAGCTACTTTAAACACCTCATTCTCATCATTGCAAAGTCTAAGTTTTAATACTGTAAAGTGTAAACACTCCTCTGTTGTAAAATAGGCTCCTTCCGATTGCCTCAACGGTACTCAAATGTAATTTTTCAGTGTTAAACAGCATTCACGTCTGTGCCGAATTTGTATGCATCTTATTTGCCGAATTTTATTCAATTTGAGTATTTAAAAATAAAAAGAGCTTGATTTACTTCAGTAAGAATACTCTAAGTCGTGTCTGTTGCAAACTGGTGACTTACATTGTGTTCTCATTTTGTACATCTTAATCTGGTTCTGGTGCAGATGCATTTCGATGAAGGGTTATCAGCACGATATAAAGTGGGAGATTCTATGAAACTTGTTACCAAAGGTGTTCGGGGAAAAACTGCTTCAGAGAAGCTTAGTCAAGAAGGGCTTGTCAAACTTTCTGCTCGTGTTGCTATTCAGGTATACTAATTGTTTTCCCTATATTTCAAGGTAGTCAACGCTCAAAGAAAGTAAAGCACACCTTTAAAAATATTATGTATATTATTCTCGAACAATAGGAAAAAACCCTAGACCAATATGATTTCATAGAAGCTATAAAGCCATCCGCTTCACGCTTCAGATAAAAGTGCAGAAAGTGCGCGCTTTTTATTGTTCCTCAGTCAAAGTATATGGTTTTCTTAACTTAGTTTCTAATATGTAGCTTAATGGGTTCCCTTTCCTTATATAATTCAAAATTTAACTTGGGTTACGTTTTTTAAATTCCTGTCGCTTTGTAGATTGATGTCGTGAGAAGCTTCAATGATGCAGAGGGACCTCAATGGAAACACTCTCTTTTTGGCAATCCGAATGACTCTGAAACATTCAGGTGCCATGCTTGTGCTCTTTTCTTTTTGCTAGGTTTTCTTATCTTTCACCTGCTGTTAACTTAAATTTGATTTCTTTTGTCACAAATATACTAAAAATAAAGAAAGATGGCCTCTCCTTTGTGTACTGAAACTTGAGTATAGTTTGGTTATGTTTGTGTACAAATAATAAAAAACTAGGGGAGGAGGTCGAAAAGACTTAGGTTTTACTTCAATCATTTTATTATTCGTTTGTGATGAAACCTAAGTCTTTTCGACCTCCTCCCCTCTTTTTTTCTGTTGTGCCCTTAAGGTTTCACATGACAAGTTTTAGCTGATTATTAATTATTGCCATATTGCATTAATTTTAAATACAGGAGAAGATGCATAATTGCTGAGGCTCTTGTTGAGAAAAATTTTGATTTGGCGTTTCAAGTAATATATGAATTCAGTCTTCCAGGTAACTTTTTTATTTTTTTTAAAATGTCAAGTATAAGTCTTCCTCACTTAATAGGTCCATTGTACTATGGTTTTGAAGATTAACATATCGTTCTGCTGACACCATTCCAGCTGTTGACATATACGCTGGTGTTGCTTCATCACTTGCTGAAAGGAAGAAAGGGGGCCAATTAACCGAGTTCTTTAGAAATATCAAGGGTACCATAGAAGATGTTGATTGGGATCAGGTACTATTGCTGTTTCAGTGTTCCTCTAGAAGTAGTTCCCCTGTATAACAGATGGAGAATTGTTGTTTGGGCACAGGGTATTTTGGGAAGACTGACAATTACGTAGGTTTATTCAAATGTGAAGACGAAATCTCAGAAATACAAAATGCAGATGTTTTAAGTCAGACTGAGTATACTGTAGTTTGGATTTTGGAAGAAATCTTAGTTTGAATATTATATTTTCATTCAGCAAACAAGTTTACTGGCTTAAATATACTTTTTTAGCCAAGATGCACCATTTAGGAACAATGCTACTCAATTTAATGGTAAATGAAATTGAAGTAGGCTAATGTCCCATTTAAATCATGTGATTAAAAATGTCTGAGCCATTATATTTTAGCATTGTGAAATGTATTTCCCCTATAGTGAACTAATTCTCCCATGAAAGAAGTGACTCCCTCCCCCCCCCCCCCCCCCCCCACACACACACACACAACAACAACAACAACAACACACCCACCCCTTATATAAGGGATTATTGATGTTTCAATTTAGTTGCTATAAGCACATATATAATCATAACACATTTAAACTGACTGTTCTGCAGGTCTTGGGAGCAGCCATTAATGTCTATGCCAACAAACATAAGGAACGTCCTGATCGCCTCATTGACATGTTGACTAGCAGCCACAGGTGGGATCTCACACTTATCCTGCTATTTAACTAAAACTGCTCGGAAGTTATGGGAAAATATGCAATTTTCACCAATTTGTTGATTCATGCATGTGCTGTTATTATATCAGAAGTAAAAGATTATGCATTTCAAGTGTTATAGCCTTTAACCATTAAGAAATCAATTCTTGAGCACAATATTCTTTTTTAAAGTGTGATTACTATGTTCAATGAGCTTGAGGTTTTGGAGTCTGGGACTGTATATATTTCCATTCCATCTTCATTGGTTTTCAATTTTTCTATCACCAAGTGGAATATGAAGGGCTTCTAATCTAAGTTGGGTTTTGCAGGAAAGTACTGGCCTGTGTAGTCTGCGGTCGTCTAAAAAGTGCTTTCCAAATAGCATCTAGAAGTGGAAGTGTAGCTGATGTTCAGTATGTTGCACATCAGGTTATTCTTCACTCTTCAGTAGTTCAAATTATATCTATACGTATGAGGTTGTATATTTGATGCATGCCATCGAACTTGATGATCAATGATAGCTGTGAAATTGAGTAAATGGATAAAAAAAATTATGGTTCCTTCATGTGCGTTTTCAAAGTGTTATACGGAGTAATATATGTGTGCTCAAACATATGTAATATATGCACAAACATATGTAATTTTTGTATACTTGATCCTTTCTATTCACACTGTTAAATCATCTCTTCAACTATAATCACTGTCGTACTAGTTATTTGGGCACACTCCCGTGCTTAATTATCTAGTATATTTATCACTTATTTGCATAGCATTTTGTGAGTTGTTGAATTTGTAACAATGAAAGACGTATATAGGACCCATCTTTATTTTTCACTCTAAATGAATAAATTTTTGCCCTGATTTAAGTATAATAATAACAGTAGTTGTATATGAACTCATTTTTGCAGGCATTGCATGCCAATGCACTCCCAGTTCTTGATATGTGCAAGCAATGGTTGGCCCAATACATGTAACTTCATGGCCAGCATCAGAACCATTTTTCTCCTCTCTTTCTCTCGATTTTTGTGGATGCTGGTACAAAATTTTGACTTGTGTGATTATGAACTAGGATTCGACTGGGTTTTAGGTTGCTAGCCTTCGTGATTTTAATAGCTAGACCTAATTCGTGGAAGAATTACATTGTCACCAGAGTGGAACTGTACAATTATGGAAGAACTTTTGAAACACACTTCCGTCGTGAACAGGTTATTACCATTTTTTGTATTAAGGTGTTGTAGCAAATACATATACGTGAAACATAAGAGTAAAGACGATGTCGCCATACTTGTTCATAGTTTCTGTCTGTATTGAAGTTTGAACAAACATGTCAATACCAGGTGTTGGTACCAGGGGAGGGGTTCGGGTTTTAAGGTTGCCCTTCTTAAATACTTGTTCTTAGTTGACATGTATAGTTACCTTATGATCCACTACACTTCCTGTATTTTATACTGTTCTTTACATTTTCTTCTGTTGTTGAGATTTTCTCCGTGAACACACGTATTAAGAAAATGTAATAATTAGTGTAGTTTTAAGGAGTAATTTTGTAAAAAAAATGAGTTTATAAAGGAAAAATATCTTATTTATAATTATTTTGAACATGATCATCTAATAATATTTATGGTGAAGATTAATAGTAAATAATTCTCTAAAATTATCAATTCATATTAATAATATTTCTTGGAACGTTTGCCAAACAATCACCAATATTCAAATTTATGCTTACGAGCTCTTTCTTAAATCAAAAGTGATATTTTTTCGTTTATAATTGGTTTTTAATTTTAAGGATTTAAAAATTATTGTAAAACATCAAAAAATAAATAAATAAATAAATTGTGAAAGTTATTTAACACCAATATTACACATCACTTCTGACTTTTATCCATTTAAATAATTTATATCTAGGTGAACGATATTCCATGTGTCCCAATCAATATTTATGAAAGTCCATGCTTATTAAATTATATCATAAGTCAAACATTTATATCTTAATCGATTAGAAATGGACATTATTAACTGAAATTATGATCATATATAATTAATATAACTATCATGAGCTTTGTTTGATGAGCCCCACTACTACACAAAACTCAAAATAAACCCAATACATTCTTTCTTACTCTCATGTTACAGTTTTGTTTTTTGTTTTTTTGAAGTCTCGGTATATATATAATAAAATGGCGGCGCCGGAGGGGAGGTCGCCGCTGTTCCGGCGGCATTCCAGCGGCGGAATGTCTATCTCCAGCAGTTTGTTGCCTGCTTTTGGTACAGTTGTGGGTGATAACACCCCCACTTTGAAAAGATTTGTTATTGCACCTTATGATCGAAGATACAGGTATGTATCCTCTTTGTCTCTACAAAATTCATGTAATATATATAGAATTATATGTACATGTGTTTATATAACCTTTCGTATAAATATGTATAAAGTAAATGAATTAGTTGAATTATGTTATGTGTATGTGTTGGTCTATTAATTACTTTTGGTATCTATGTAAATCTAGTTTTGGTGTGAGGATGAAATTTATGGAGGGTTTCTATTTTGAGGGTTGGTACGGATGAAAAATGAAAGTTTATTAGTTCATCTCAATGGTTATAATATCATATACACACATGCACATCCACGTGTATTGGAAATGTTTTCAGTTTTCACAAGTTGATGAATTATTTCTTCATCTGTTTTTGTACAAATTAACTTCGTGGAAATCTTCCTTTTAGTTTAAAAACAATGCTTGTTTTCTTGCAGTTATCACTTGGCTAGATAAAATCCATTTGAATCATAAATTGAACAGATCAATCTATATTTGAATTTTGTACTATTAGCCAATTTACAGATACAGAGTTTACATTGCTTCATAATCATGCCTAACTGTTTATTTCATTGACTACTACGGACATTATACTGATTTAATAATAGAATATACACTATTTTTGTTTTGTTAAACGTCAACTTGATAAATACCAGTCTTTAATGTAAAAGTTGTGAGTCTTGATAAATTATGTGTGTAGTTAATAAGCATAAAGCAAAAAGATAAAGAGGAGAATTATACCTGTGCAGGTTGTGGCAAGCCTTTCTGGTGGTGTTGGTGGTGTACTCGGCATGGTCGTCTCCTTTGGAACTAGCTTTTAGGAAACCATCAACCAGTGCACTCTTGCCTATTAGTTTGGTAGTCGATGCCTTCTTCACTATCGATATCATTCTCACTTTCTTCGTAGCCTACTTAGACAAAGAGACGTATCTCCTCGTTGAAGAACACAAAAAAATTGCAATGAGGTAGCTTAGCTTAATTTACTTAGATATACCATACCAAATTATTGAAATAAATTTACCTCTTCAGGTACCTTAAGCATCTATGGTTCCCAATGGATGTGGCCTCAACTTTGCCGTTCCAAACTCTGTACTGTCTTTTCACTGGGAAAATGCACCATGGCCAAGTCTTTGGCTTCCTTAACTTGCTCAAGCTATGGCGACTCAGGCGTGTCAGTGAATTCTTCTCCAGGTAATATACATTGTTTCCACTGAATTCTCCATATTATTAAGCCAAACTCAAGAGCTTATTCTTAGCTCGATTCCACGTGCAGGCTAGAGAAGGACACTCGCTTCAGCTACTTTTGGACAAGAACCTGTAAACTCATATGTGTATGTAGATATCTCTTTGCAACACAGACAAACACACTGAGAGAGTCTGAGAGTTGACTTATCATGTGTGGTTGTTATATAACAGGTGACACTGTTTGCTGTACACATTGCTGATTGTTTCTACTTCTTGTTGGCTACACATTATCGCGTAGTGGATAAAACATGGATCGGAGCTCAAGTTCATGATTTTGAGAAAAGAAGTGTGTGGCTAGGATACACCTATTCCATATACTGGTCAATTGTCACCCTCTCAACAACTGGATACAGTGACCTCCATGCACAGAATACGGAGGAGAAGATTTTCTCCATCTTTTACATGCTTTTCAACATTGGCCTCACTGCCTACTTGATCGTCAACATGACCAATCTTATCGTCCACAGCTCCATCCCAACACGTGCCATGGTAATAATCTGAATCTCCCTCCTCTCCTGTTTAGACATCATTATCAGCATAATACATTATTATTCCACTTTGCAGTATCCTCTTCAGCGTTTGCTCAGACTTATGTTTAGGCATGGCCAGTATAAGGAGGCTTGCTTGTTATTTTTCCCTCCCGACTCTCTTGCGCATCCATCCCCGTCTCAGGGAGTAGTTTCTTCCCCTCAAAGGTCTGATCCTTTGGCAACTGATTATGGAACAATAGATGATTTATGTGATCTATGTGTTGGTTATGGTGCAATGCCTGTTCTCGAGGAAGTGATACGTGATCAGTTGCTGAATCAGCACACTACTGCAGCAGTTTCCCGAATTTGTGTCTACTGTGAAACTCATAAGCATTTCAATTACTTGTACAGGTTCCAGGTATGTGCACTTCCTTTATAGTTGCCCCATGTTGAAGTTTAAGTTTTACTTATTTGTTATATTTATGGCATAGGTGATCAACAAGGACCATGTAGCTGCTGGCCTTTGCTGTATTCAATTATTTATGAACGCTGCTTCTCGAGAGGAAGCTATAAAGCACTTGGAAAACGCAAAGGTAGTTACGCGTCTCATTGAGTCCTTGTTATTAACTATCCTTCTACTTGCTTCTGGTATCAAAAATACTTTCTTTGAGGATTGTTGATAGTGTCAAACTTGTAATTTGACATGTTCTGGGAGTTGGTGTTCTGCTTAAAATGCATGAATTTGGCTACAACTATCCTCATAAAATAGATAAACATGCATCATGATGCTCAAAAATATTTCTGGAGTTGCTTTGTATATTTCTTGTGTTCTCATTTTGTACATCTTAATCTGGTTCTGGTGCAGATGCATTTCGATGAAGAGTTATTAGCACGGTCTGAAATGGGAGATTTTACGGAACTTGTAGGGGAAAAAACTGCTTCAGAGAAGCCAAGTGACGAAGAGCTTTTCCAATTTTCTTCTCGTGTTGATATTCAGGTATACTAATCTGGTTTTCTTAACTTAGTTTCGAATATCTAGCTTAATAACTTGGGTTACGGTTTTTCTAATTCGTGTTGCTTTGTAGATTGATGTCGTGAGAAGCTTCAAGGATGCAGAGGGACCTCCATGGAAACACTCTCTTTTTGACAATCCGAATGACTCTGAAACATTCAGGTTCCATGCTGTGCTCTTTTCTTCGTGCTAGATTTTCTCGTCTTTCACCTGCTGCTAACTTAAACAAATTCCAGGCGAAGATGCATAATTGCTGGGACTCTTGTTGAGAAAAATTTTGATTTGGCGTTTCAAGTAATATATGAATTCAATCTTCCTGGTAACTTCTTTTTTAATGTCAAGTATAGTCCATTGTATTATGTTTTCGAAGATTAACATGTCGTTCGTCTGCCATCATTCCAGTCCTTGACATATATGTTGGCGTCGCTTCATCACTTGCTGAAAGGAAGAAAGGGGACGAATTAACCGACTTTTTCAGAAATATCAAGGGTACCATAGATGATGAGGATTGGGATCAGGTACTATTGCTGTATATCAGATGGAGAATTGTTGTTTCCATTTAGTTTCTATAAGCACATATATTACTATAACACATTTAAACTGTTTTGCAGATCTTGGGAGCAGCGATAAAAGTCTACGCCAATAAGCATAAGGAACGTCCTGATCGCTTCGTTGACATGTTGACGAGCTAGCAGCCACTGCTCCGAAGTTATGGGAAAATATGCAATTTTCATCAATTTGTTATTATATCAGAAGGGAAAGAATGATGATGTATTTCAAGTGTTGTAGCAAATACAGTACATGATATGTGAAACACTGGAAGAGAAGTCTATACACTAGAGAATTACTGAGAATATAAAAAACAAGTCAATTGTTTCACTCCCAACCCAACAGTTTTTAAAATAAACTCATGACATAAATCTCAACTATCATAAACTAATATAACTCCAAATCAATCTGTTATTGTAGAAACAGATTTTCTAAATAAGGGACTGCATTATTATTATTTTTTAATACCGGTTCAGAAAAAATATGCGGATAATTAAAGCGTATGCATCCATCTGTATAGATACTCGCAGAAGTACCGTTACGCAGGTTATAGATGATATGGAATCTTTCTCCAATTTTACCTGCATAGTAAACTATAATCTCCTCTTCACTTATCCAACATAGAAGGTAAGGTCCTTCGATTGCATCCGACGGGCGGCTGTTAGATTGCAGCCGCACCTTAAACTCCATCCATGAACCCTCTAGTTTTTTCATGATCATTATCTGATTCGGACCGAGTTGTCGCCAAAAACAAACATGGCCTCTAGAAGAACTCAAATTGAACCTAAAACAAACATCGGGTACATCGATTTTTTTGAACTTCTCGTCTTTCCAATCAAAACAAATTAGTATTCCATTCTTAAACGAATACCTTAGCCACCAATACAAAGTTCCATTAACAGAGACCCCCTTATCAGAAGATAATGAACAATGCCAGGAAATATCTTGAGTCTCTTTCACCTCACTCCATTTGTTGGATCTACAAGAAAATACTGCATAATGCTTCATATCACCAATTACTACCTTATAATCCTTCATGAATGGATCGTAATAAATTCCATACAGGGTATCGTAATCACCTATTTGTTCTGGACACCAAATTTCTCTGTACGCTCTGCAAGATGGATTCCACACCACACACATATTCACCTCATCATGAAGAGCAAAGCAACGTATAAGATATAATCCATCACAACTGAACAAAATATTGCCAAACCTCAAGGGACATTTCCATGAATGTCCAATTGCTGACACAAAATATAAATTGTTGGTTTGATGAAGTTTGCCAACTTTTAATACAGAATAGCCATCAGAAAGTCGACTTCCTGAGGTTGAATCCTCCCATGCGAGTAGACTTCGAGAGGATGAGTTGTTGTATTGTTGGAGATGGGTTTCAGCGAATCTTGGATCGGATATCGTGGCCTTCCACTGTTTGCAAACCAATTTGTATCTAAGGAGATATTTCACAGGTAACCGTGAAAGGATGCTTTCTACGATGTCATGTGGAAGCACATTTGGTGTTTTTTTCCTTGTTTCGGAAGAAGATGCGGTCCACTTCAGATTGCTATATTTCAACATTCGATCATAACGTGGACAGTTGTTGTAATCATGGCCAATGGTACCACAAGAGAAGCAATAGATTGGCAGTGACTCGTACATAAGAGGAAGCCACAAATGTTCCTCTTTAACCCGAATGGTGATTCCTTTCACCAATGGTTCTGTGATGTTTATAGAAACCTTAAACCTTATAAAGGTGCCAACAAAATCTTCACCCGATACATCCACATATTCCAGAATTCCAATCTGTTTGGCAAAAAGGCTGAGTGTTGTTTCATTCATGCACGAGAAGGGGACATCATACAACCGAGCCCAGAATGAAGTGACATTAACTGACTGCTCGTCGCCTCGTGTAAACTTCTTTATGGCAAAAAGAGATTCATTAAAAAGCCAGGGCTGATTCTTCAACACCCATTCTCTATCCATGACATGATTAAAGCAAAATAAAATCAGTTTAGACTCCTCAAACTCTTTCCATGACATACCATATTTAAGTTTCCAGTCTTTTGTAATGGTATCTATTAGATTTGAGGGATTCCAGTGTTCAATATCTGTAACAAACCTTCCCACAACAAGGGATTCTTTCTCAACCTCGTTAATATCATCCACATCAATTACTTCCATAGCTGCACAATAAACTTAATTTTAAACACAAAAGGGGCAACACATATTTTGATCGATTGGGAGAAATTAAAGAAAAGGATTTCAAATGACATTCCATTGTGATTCTTGAATCATACAAGTACTAAAATTTCATCACTCCTAAATCTAAGATTTTAACTCATTCTTGAACAAAATGTTTGATAAAAACTCATAAATCAATGGATATGAATTCAAAATAAACCCAAAGGAACAAAGATCACTTACAGTTACAGAAACGTCGTCGGCCAAGTCCAACTCTTTTGGGGCGATGGAAAGGTTTAATGTGATTTTGATATTCCAACTTAATAGCTGTGGGGGAAAGTAAAAAAACAAACAAATAAACAATCCGTTACGAGATTGGCGAATATATCTCATAAAATTTTGGTATACCACTTCACGTATAGTTTATTTTTCCCCGTGACTCGAACCTAGGATTTAAGGCCTAGGTAGTGGTGCTCTAACCACTTGAGCTATCCCACTTTGTCACGTATAGTTTATTCACTTTCAAAATAAAAATAAAATCACACAAAAAATTGATTAATATTTATCAAAAAAAAAAAAAAATACTCCCTCCATCCAATTTCATTATTCCCACTTTTCTTTTTTGGGTGTCCAATTTTATTATGCTCATTCCCTTTTTTTGAAATAATACTATTCACACTACTTTATCTCCACCCTCCAACCATCACTTATTTACTCAAATTACCACTAACTTTATTCATAAACAACCACTTTACCTATAAATGGACCCCACAACATCCCATCATACCCACAACTTATCTACTTTATACATAAATTAATCAATATTCATTAAAACTCGTGCCCGGAGAAGTGGGCATAATAAAATATATGAGAAAATTGCAGATTTTATCTCATTAACCTAAGTCTATTGTTTTTTGCTCTCATGTTATTTAAATTTAATTTCATACAAAATAAGTCTTGCAAACTTGGTCTTATACGAAATAGATCATATACGGCTTGATAGCCATTTGATCGGCTTGATTTTGACAGTGAATTGTGATTCTTGTTAAACTAAGAACCACTCTCTATGCTTTCTCACATATATGAACAACTGGTTCTTCGGACAATCAAAATTTACTTTGAATCAAATTCTGCGCCTATGACTCATGTGCTGTTGATTTTCGGATATGATCAGGTGATGGCAGTAAACTACTGGAGTTGATTTTCTTAAAATATTGTAGTACTGCATTATAATCCTCACATCACTTCTGACTTTATCCTTTTAAATAATTTATATCTAGAGTCAACGATATTGCATCCCTCGCCTCCATAATCAGTATTTATGACAAGATATTTACCAATTTGGGAAAAAATAATTCCTAAGTCGGTGCCAGATAGTGATAGGGATATATGGCTTGATGATTCAGGCGGTATTTTCAGACTTCTTGATATACTTCCTCCGTCCTTTTAAATAATCTCATAGGCCAGTCATGATCAATGAGAAGTGAGAACATAAAATGGGAACGCTTATGCATTTCATAAATATAGAGAAATTAAATAAAATCAAGCTTAACATAAATATCTAAATAAAAAATTATCTAATACTCCGTCCCGTTAATAAGTTCCTCATGAGTCATGACAAAAATAAAAATTGATAACTTAACAAAAAATGTTTTAAATGACAAAATAAATTAATAGCTTCACAATAGACAGTACTAAATGAGAAGAATTGGGATATAATTATGTTATGCTTTTTTAATCTTAATTAGGAAAGATTACACCAAGTAGACATTGTAGCACGGGTAACATTATTATTATAACATACAAATCACAAATTGATATTGACGTGTCCAGATTATTATTATACACATGCATTAGGTTGGAATTTGATTTTTTACATATAGCCAATAAATGCAATTTATGATTTTGAGGCTACAAATCTGAAAGTCCATGCCAAACAAAAACCTTCGTTGTTAAAATATATGAAAAAGTCAAACAATTACATTAGCATACTATATATATTACGTTATCTTAATCGATTAAAAATGGACATTATTAACTGATATTATGATTATATATAGTTAATATACCTCTCATGAGCCCCACTACTTCACAAAACTGATCAAAATAAACCCAATACATAACTAAACCAACACACATATATATATATATATACACATTAGCATACCAAAGGCCACTCTCTTCTCTTTCCTACGATCTCATGTTTCAGTTTTGTTTTTTATTTATTTAAATATTATATATATATATATTAAAAAATGCCGGCACCGGAGGGGAGATCGCCGTTGACGTCGGAGATGAGGTCGCCGTTGACGTCGGAGATGAGGTCTCCGACGCCACTGCTGTTCCGGCGGCATTCAAGCAGCGAAATCCGGAACCTGGCCTCTATTTCCAGCAGTTTGTTGCCTGCTTTTGGTACAGTTGTGGGTGATAACACCCCCACTTTGAAAAGATTTGTTATTGCACCTTATGATCGAAGATACAGGTATGTATCCCCTTCTCTCTCACATACACTTTTGTGTCTGAAGAATTTCATGTAATATATATAGAATTATATGTACATGTGTATATAACCTTTCGTATATATACGTACGTATGTTTTCAGTTTTCACAAGTTGATGAATCATTTCTTCATCTGTTTTTGCACAAATTAACTTCGTGGATCTTCCTTTTGGTTTATAAACAATACTTTGTTTTCTTGCAGTTATCACTTTGCTAAATAAAATCCATTACGGACAAATAACATATACTCTCATAAATTGAACCGATCAATCTATATTTGAATCTTGTACTATTAGCTAATTTACAGATACAGAGTTTACATTGTCATAATCATGCCTAACTGTTTATTTCATTGACTAATGCGGACATTATACTGATTTAATATTAGAATATACACTATTTTTGTTTTGTTAAATGTCATTCTTGAAAAATACCAGTCTTGAATGTACAAGTTGTGGGTCTGGTAAGTAATGCAATAGTTAATTCTAACTGATACATGTCCAACGCACCAACGATTATATATTTTTTTCGATTTTAAATTGTGCAATATGATTAAAGCATTTTAGTTTTATTGGCAGTTCCTAAACTTTAGCCCCAGAGCATGCCTACATCTAAGGGAAACCCATGTTACTTAACTTTTTTTTTTTTTTTTTTTAGAAACAGTCTAATTAGAGGAGACCATGTGAAAATTCTTAATTAAATAAAATCCAAATCAAATTAATGGACAATTATATTTTTATCTTTATCTATTTGCCCGGATTAATTTCTTGATATTTTCTTTAATTATAGCGTATCTTTTGTAATTAGCAGGGAAAATAATGGCATGTGTGATAGTAGCGACACGTACACTGCAAAATAAAAAATATACCTATGCCATTTTTAATATTTAAATTGTGTAAGGATTCCATTTTTAATATTCAAAACCTATGTATAATTCACATGCGTCTATATGTCTAATATGAGAAGCCTAGGCAACTTTTTCATTTTAGTTAAAATATTTGAGTGTGAGAGAGAGAGAAACAGAATATAGGCTCGATGGATCTAAGATTAAAAACTTAACCCACCTATTTTGTAAAAATAAATCAAATGGTTCAAATGAATTTAAATGAAAATATATCCATCTCACGTAATAGGACACACATGTTATTTTCCTTTATCTATAGAAACATTTGAGCTTTTATAAGGTTTGCATAAAAATATACTTATGGTCATGTGGATTTGAAAAATGCAAAGTCTTTTTTGTAATCATCTAATATTATTATGGGGTTTAATCGTCTAATGTAAAAATGTAAACTCTATAGTATATCCAAAAACCAATATTAGCAATCCAAATTTTAATTTGAAGTAAGTATCGATCACAGACTTTGAATTTCATCAGAATCATCAAACTTAATTTTGAAAAATTCAATTCAAAATTATGGTGAATAATTAAAAATAATGCGTGTAGTTAATAAGCATAAAGTAAAAAGATAAAGAGGAGAATGATACCTGTGCAGGTTGTGGCAAGCCTTTCTGGTGGGATTGGTGGTGTACTCGGCATGGTCATCTCCTTTGGAGCTAGCTTTCACGAAAATGTCAACCAGTGCACTCTTGCCTATTGATTTGGTAGTCGATGCCTTCTTCACTATCGATATCATTCTCACTTTCTTCATAGCCTACTTAGACAAAGAGACGTATCTCCTCGTTGAAGAACACAAGAAAATTGCAATGAGGTAGCTTAGCTTAATTTACTTAGATACACCATACCAAATTATTGAAAATTTAATTGACAAAATTTTACCTCTTCAGGTACCTTAAGCATCTATGGTTCCCGATGGATGTGGCCTCAACTTTGCCGTTCCAAACTCTGTATCGGCTTTTCACTGGGAAAATGCAGCGTGGCCAAGTCTTTGGCTTCCTCAACTTGCTCAGGCTATGGCGACTCAGGCGTGTCAGTGAATTCTTCTCTAGGTAATATATATTGTTTCCACTGAATTCTCCATATTATTAAGCCAAACTCAAGAGCTTATTCTTACCTCGATTCCACCTACAGGCTAGAGAAGGACTCTCGCTTCAGCTACTTTTGGACAAGAACCTGTAAACTCATATGTGTATGTAGATATCTCTTTGCAACACAGACAAACACATTGAGAGAGTCAGAGAGTTGACTTATCATGTATGGTTGTTATATAACAGGTGACGCTGTTTGCTGTACACATTGCGGGTTGTTTCTACTTCTGGTTGGCTACACATTATCGCGTAGTGGATAACACGTGGATCGGAGCTCAAGTTCCCAATTTTGAGAAAAGAAGTGTGTGGCTAGGATACACCTATTCCATATACTGGTCAATTGTAACCCTCTCAACAACTGGATATGGTGACCTCCATGCACAGAATACAGGGGAGAAGATTTTCTCCATCTTTTACATGCTTTTCAACATTGGCCTCACTGCCTACTTGATCGGCAACATGACCAATCTTATCGTCCATAGCTCCATCCGAACACTTGCCATGGTAATAATCTGAATCTCCCTCCTCTCCTGTATCGACATTATCAGCATAAAATGATATATATATTCACAGCCATGATACTAACTATTTTGACTTTAAAGAGGGACTCAATACACGAGATACTACACTATGCAAGCAAGAATAGACTTCCAGAAAGCTTAAAAGAGCAAATGCTAGCACACATCACACTCAAATTCAAGACAGCAGAACTTCAGCAAGAAGAAGTACTTGGAGGCCTACCTAAGGCTATAAGATCCGGAATCGCACAGCATCTCTTTCGTCAAACTGTAGAGAGCAGCTACCTTTTCAAAGGAGTCTCTGAAGATTTCATCGTTCAGCTGGTAACTTCACCTTTCTTTCAGTTACCAATGTTCGTATGTGTCCTCCTTTCTCACATAAGATTGATAGTATATTAATCTTGGTTCTTTGCCCTATTCCATAGGTTCCCGAGATGAGAGCAGAATATTATCCACCCAAAGTGGATATAGTCATACAAAACGAGATATCAACAGATTTCTACATCATAGTATCCGGAGCAGTGGTATGAAAGATAACCAGATTCAATTATCATTTCGCATATTTCTACAGCCAATGTCTAATAAATTCTAAAACTGCAGGACGTGCTGACACACCAAAACGGAATGGAGCAGGTATGCACTCTTTTATTTTCTTTTTCTCAATTTTTGCCCACATGATGATATTCGGATGCCCTAAGTAGAGATTACTTCTTCCTACACAATTAATCACCATGTTTCTATTTTATCAGACTTCTGCAAAGGAATAAATCATATCTTTAATAGGTAATAGAATATCAATAAGAAGTGAAAGTATGTCTATGAAATGTCACACTACATGTACAAGGTGTTTGAAAACATAAAATCCAAAATTATTCAACTGGTGTCCACATTGTTCCAATCAGTAAGTAATAGAAGTAGAGTCTATTGGAAGAGTCCTAAAGGGAAGCCCTCCTCATCAGCCGTTTCTTCAAAATATTGAAACCCCCTGCAAAGGAATCCAGAGCGGGGTGTTACAGGTGAAGGTATTAATAACATACTACATGAATTGAATTCCACATGAAATAATAAGCAGGAAAATATATGAGCTGTAATTAGTGCATATTATTTCAAATGAATATTCTGCTCGTGAATAAACTAGGAATTATTATGCCTAATATGCAGATGAAAATCTAAAATTAGAGAAGGAACACAATCATTAAAAATAGAACTCAACCACTATATTACATGCACAAAAAAGAAGCTCCATATCAGCAGTAAAATAGTAACATTCCCAGCTGGAAATTTAGGATTAACCAACTTGAAATGGATTCGAAGTTTCAAATAGTATCAACAGTGTTAACCAACAATTCTATCAATTAACTTCATTATGACCTAAAAAACTGATGGGGGAATTTGCAGTTTGTGTCAAAATTAGAGTGTCCGGAAATGTTTGGAGAAATTGGGGTGATCTTCAATATTCCCCAGCCTTTCACTGTGAGAACAAAGCGGCTCTCCCAGGTCATCAGAGTTAGTCACAATAATTTCAAGCAATTGGTGGCGCCACTCAGAGAAGATGGAAAAATAATTGTCTCAAACTTGATTCAGGTCAGAGTCATGAAAATGAACATCACTAGTAGCCACACGCCAACTTATTTATAATGTAAAAAAATCCCACTAATATGGCTTTTAATTCAGCATTTGAAAGGCTTAAAGAAGGAGGAGCTAGAGGAGTTGCCCTTTGTAACAGAGTTGCTGGGTGAAACAAATGTTGAGGTAACCTTCCCTTTTGCACTAACATAAATCAAATGGATCCAATAAGGGCACAACAGGTGGTGAAGTATGTTCAATTTGTCTTTTTCTAGGCACCAACAACAATGGAGGCACCCCAAAACTGTGAGGGGTCAGTCCAAGACACGAACGGTAAGCCATCATCTCACATACACAATATTGTGTACTCCTTAATCCTGGTAGTTAATATGAGCAAATTACTTGCCAAAATGTGAGGAAAATTTTTTGTTAGAAAATGAGGTGTCCAAGGAATGAACATAATAGATCTGCTTGACAAATGTTCATCCTTAACCAGCTCAACTAGGGGCATAAGCCGATGCAATATGTTTGGTGCTCAAACTTGTGTGTTAAGCAAGGGAACAAGAAAATGATTTATCACAGCCTTACTAACATGTAACATGAGTTTCAATATTTAGGAAGCCCCATGGTTCATACACCAAACATACTTCCAGCAAGGGTGGTACTCCATGGGCATCATCCAGATATCAAACAAAAAGAAGAAAATGGGGGAAAACTTGCTCATCTTCCTGATTCAATAGAAAAGCTTCTGATATTAGCAGGTGATAACCTTATGTGGTTACAACGCATCATATTTTCATTGATCTCACGTTCCTAATTAGATCTCTGTCTTTCCTTAATAATTTGACCAATCAACAAGTAGAACAAGAGACAGATCTGTTTAATTTGTAAGAGTGTACTCATATGTTTCTGTGAACACAGAGAAAAAGCTCGGGAAAAGAGGAACCACAGTTCTCATGGCTGATGGGTCTCAAGTGGAAGACATAAATGCTTTAAGGGACAATGATCACTTGTACATCTTTTGAGGACAGATGAGTTCAGAAAGTGCAATTGTCAATTATATGTATTACTTTCTTTATTATATGCATATAAACAAGCACATCAATATGATACTTTCAAACCATGTAAGACAAATGGCGAACCTTAGAAATTCAGTTGATATCACGATTATTGAGCATGTCAAGAACTGCATAAGCAGCTTTCTGAAAATGGTTTTTCTCTTCTTCTAACTCAATCTTCCTCTGAAGCACATAATCTTTGGACTTCTCCATCTCTTCCTTTATGGCAGCAGAGTTCTGATCAATTTCACTGAAGTTTCATGTGGAAATAGGTGAGCATAGAGTACTAGTGAATCTGTATAATTAAATCACATTTGTTTTACTACAGTACATGAATTTAAAATATCTAATTATTTGCAGAATGGAGTGGAAGTGAAGAGACAAAAAATCGAATCACAGGCAACTATTAATAAAATTTAAGGTTGTAGTTTCGAACATTAAAATCATGCAGAAACTATAAAATATTTTATAATGAGTTTTAGCAAACTTAATCGCGTGGACTTACCTTATCATCTTATGCATATTGTCCATCGCAAGTTGCACGTTCTGAGAGAGATCTGTTCGTCACACAAATAATATAACCAAGTAGGAACAATATGTGATGAATTTATGAAACTGATCTAGTACATAATATGTTATGTCAGCAGTCATAAGGAAGTTAAGACATCTTTCGATACTTTTGAAGTGGTTATAATGACATCAACCTTATATGCACAGAATTTTGTTTACGACCATGTGGTAGATCGCCCAATATATGATATAACCATTTCCCTCTATTAAAGGACCAATACATAATTCAAAAAGAAGCTAAACATGACACATGCATATCTCCTATAACTTGATGCAGATCCTAAATTAGAAATCAGAATGCCCAAAAAACTAAGTATCTGAAGTTTCATCTTTAAATTATTTACAGAAATTAGACTGGTTGGGTGCACCGTGAAATACTAGTCTGTAAATTGATATATGGTGGGAAAATCTTAAATTCGATGTAGAATTCAGAATCAGCGGAACAACTGAGCCTTGCTGCTATGATTTTCATAATACCGTAGCTCTCCTATCATCGTACATTTCATTAACTGATAAATACTTCACAACTGCTAACATAATTATATCAACGAGTATCAAATCCACTTTGAAAACAGGTAAATAGTCTAGTAATTGCTAAAGTTAACCTAGTTCCAAATATATTCATTAATGACTACAATAAATCAGGAGAGTGTGCGCATGTAATCGGAATCGGAACGAAGCATCAGAAATTCAGGTAATTGCATAATCCATTACTGCGCATAAACACACAATAAGTCTATGTGCGAGTGTGTGCGCACTCTGCAAATGCGTTACCGCAAACTAGAGAAGACAGCTGAGACGCGGCGGCGGGTGGAGCGAGGGAGAGCTCTTTGCCTGTTGGAGGTGGTGACGATGCCATACTTTGAAAGCTTCAGATTTGAAAACTGAAATTGGGTGCGCGCTGGTTTTTGATTTGGAGTTTTCTTTATTTATACTACTATTCCTTCAGGGTCTATTTGTAATTACCAGATACTTTGGGGCTGATATCAAACTTAAAGGAAAATTGAGCTTTTTTATTTTGAGAACTTTGTAATTAGTCTAGTAACTTTCGAGTTTTCTGTATTTATACTTGCACCCAATATTCACATTCCATAAACAATAATGTCCCTTTTAAAACTCAATTATGAATTATTTCAACGATACGCTAAGTATTTTATTTGATAAAAGTGATCGTACGATTAAACATAATGTTTAATCGAAGTAATTATACACTTATGTATATTTTCTTTTACTACATTGGAGCTTATCGACAATGTTCTACTTCATTGGGAGAATGTGCAATATACAAAGTAGTAACTAAATTTTGTGTAAAATCATTTTAGTGAATGCATTTTGTAGTGGAGAAAAAATGTAGTAACTTTTTTTAAGTATTGATTTAAAAATATTAAACGATACTTTGGGGTTGTCTTCCCTTTGAGTGAATCCCCTTTTGCACCCTCAAATCCAACTTCAAGTTTTTTCTTGAAGAGCAATTACAGCCGACTAACTTCTGGTTGATTGGAATAGAACGGGTTTCCAAAAGGTTTCATACCAATGGGGATACTATTCCACCCTTTTATACTCATAAATCATTCTATGTCTTTCTGATGTGGAATACTTGTTTGATCCTCTCAATAACAATAAAATAAGTATAGATGTTAAAAGAAACAAGTTGACTCGCAAAGACTCGAATTCAATTCGTTTATATAAAGGAGTCGAATCTGAACTCGTTAAATACTCAATTTACTAACAAGTCGGTCAAATTTAACTCGTTAGACTCGATATCTAAAACTTTTCTTATAAGTCAATTAGATTCATTAGGCTCGGCTCCTAAACTTGTTAGTCTTGTTTGCAAGTCGAGCTCACTTTTTTTGCTTATTAATGTATCTAATTCGGCTCGATTGAGTCAAGTTCGAATTTCAAACAACTTAACTCACCTCTCTTGAATAATATTTCTATTTATACACACTCATATAGATTTTGTGTGCTACATCATAAGGAGAGAGAGTGAGCTCTTCAAGATTTAAGAAGGGAGAAATTGAATTCTTAGTATATTTTTTCCTATTGTTATCTCCGTGAACTAAATTTATTTAGCTAATAAATATTGGAATATGATACTACTATTTAAGTTAAATAAATTGTTGTTGAATTTCAAATCCATATTCAAATTTCCAATCCCAAGACAATTCAAAAATATTTATCACACGTGAGTAGGTGAAAAAACAAATAAATTACTACATCCCTTTATCAATATTAAATAAACCGATGCACGAATTATCCTCTAGTATTATATATCTCGAATTTGTTGCAAATAAAATATTTTAAAAAAAAGAAAGCTAATTAATTAATTCTGCAAAGGGGTATGATGAAGCATAATTTGTGAAGGTACAATTTTATATGATGGTAGAATTTTTCGTTACTTGTGATGAGATATTGTTTGAATAAAGCAGTGGGAAACCAAAATATTTAATTGGTGAACCAAACATGGCCTTATTTTTTAGTAAAATGTCAGTGTACTGGTTATCTGTCACATGGAGAACAATCCAGATGTTTGAATATTTCTATATGCTAAAATCCAATTGCCTCTTGGAAGTTTTGCTTCTTATTTTCATAATTTCCTTCAATTTACTTTATTTATACTTTTGTCATTTCATGTTTGGCTTCAATTTTTTATATATTCCCTAAAAAAATTGTTTGTTTTTATATACCTCCACATTCAATCAAAAGTAAGTTCCTTTGAGTATAGATTTTTAAGAAAAAATAAAAGTATTATGTAATTGTTGTGAGAGAGTACAGATTTTTAAGAAAAAATAGATAAAATAAAAGTATTATGTAATTGTTGTGAGATAAAAATAAAGTTATTAGGTAAACAGACAAATAAAAAAAAATGATACTCTTGATGGACGGATGAATTTTTTTTCTCTAAAGTTAGGAGTTTTATCTTTGTTCTCAATTCTTTTGACTCTCAAATTAGTACTCCCTCTATCAGTTTATAAACTTTCCGTTACTTTTTGGCACGTACATTTAAAAAAATTATTAAATAATAAATATACTACAAGTGATGTGATTGATAGAAGGATATGGCTAGAAAGAAAAAGTAAAATATAAAGTAAAGTATAGAAATAAAAAATTAAAAATATTTACTAAAAAAAATATGAGAAGCTTATAGATGGACGAACTAAAATGGTAACATGAAAAGTTTATAGACGAATGGAGGAAGTATCTATGATTACTTTTCTATGGTTCTAATCCTTTAAGGGCATGTTTGGTTTATTAGATTAGATAGGATATATTGTTTTATCCCTATAATTCTCATGTTTGGTTTACTTGAATTTAGCCCGTGATTATAATTGGCCCGAGATTGTTATCCTTGATAATCATGCATTTGAGTGTTAATTAGTCCCAAAGAGAAAGTGAGATAATTTAATCCATCAATTCAAACACAAATCTCAATTCCAAAAATAATGCAATCCTATTTAATCCTATCATACCTTATCTATCCCAACCTGTAAAACAAACGAGCCCTAACAGTAAACGAAAGTAACTCATCGATAATATATTAGATATTGATGATGATTTTAATTGACAGTGCACAACACTCAAATAGCAAGATTATAAGAGTTGGTCTCTAATTCAAAAAAAAATAGTTATGTTTACTAATTTTTTAATAAAATACTGAGTTTTGTAAATATGAAGAACTAATTTTAAAATTTTGTATTTGTTGAGAAATTTTAAATAAGATTGTCAAGGCACAAAAATCAGTAGGATCTTATAATTTTTTATTCTTGACTAAACAACAATTTGCGAGTGTCAATGTAAGGATGTAGTCATGATGAATTTTGGACAAAACAAAACAAGTCGCAATTCAATTAATTCTAATTAATGGACCGATAAATTTTAAAATATTTTGTAAGATTCGAAGTAATATTCAAAAGATTTAACTATTTGTATGATTGTATACCATCATTATTGAAGTCAAATTTGAAAATAGACCACATAAATACATACACAGTGTACATAATTATATAGAGTAAGGTCTTGATGATATGAGACCAATTTTAATATTTATATTTTTTTATTGTTCAATTTTACTATTTTCATTATCTTTTATAAAATAATATTATTCATATTATATAAATTAATTAAAATTCATGCTAAGATAAAAGAAATAAACATTATGAAATTGTACGGAAAAGGGTATATAAGCATTATTTAGAATAAGAGCTTGTTAATTGTTTGATTTGAAAAAAATAAACCTTAAAATTAAAAATAATTAACAAGGCTCAAGTACGGCTTTAAAAAAAATAAAAATTGATCGAACCGATGGAATAGAACTACGATGGCAAATACTTGTATATACCCGTTACAAATTTGTTATTTTTATTGTTTGTAAATTGTTGTACGGGTAAATGTAGGTTGGAATCAATTGCCATATTTATTTTTCATTTGCAAAAATGATTTGAATATAAATCGACATAATAGATGGTCAAATTCGAAATAAATGCATTGTCCAATTGTAATATTTAGTGTTTGACTGCTTGTTATACACCAAACAAAAATTGGATATAAATATCCTCCATTATTTTTTACTTCTTTTTTACCTTTAAGTTTCAATTTTTTTTAGCAAATTGTAGTCACGTACTCTCTACTATTCAAAATATATGTCATTCTAAACTAATACACACACATTAAGAAAATAAATTATTTCTTATGTCTATCTTTAATTAATGATTGTATATCTCATAAAAAAAATCATATTTATATAAATATTTAGTGATCTTAAGGTTAAATTTAGAAGAAATACAATTAAATTTGCATTGAAAAGTGTAAACGACTTATATAAAGAATAAGAGGGAGTATTCATTAACAATTATTAGTATAATATTACATTAATTGACACTCATTTTTTATTTTTCTCTATATTTTTTCTTTTTTTTACCCTTTATATCTCAATTTGTTTACCTTTTCTTTTTACACTTGTCACCTACAACTTTATATAAAATATGAGTATATATTTTTTTAAATCAGTATCATTCCCTGAGCGTAAAGTTTAAAGGAGGAATAGTGTTGTTAAATGAATCGAGCTGCTCGTGAGCTCAAGTCGACTCGTTCGTTAAATAAGTTCGAATTAATTAGATACTCGATTTATTAATGAGTCGGTTCGAGTTCGACTCGTTAGACTCGACATCTATTTTTTTTTATTTAATTCTATTAAGCTCGGCTCTATAAGTTCGTTAGATTCATTAACAAGTCGAGTTGAACTCATTTTTTCGTTTGTCAATATTATTAAGATGATGCTCATACTTTAAATACTCGACTCAACTTGACCGATAGCTCTAAGAACGGAAAAGGAGTATATAACAAATTAAATTAATATGTAAAAAAAAAGGGAAACTTAAATGAGTGGGTAATAAAGTGAGAAAACGACAAAATTGGAAACAGTAGTACCTTAAAGTGAAAATAGTACAAGTGCGCAATCATGATGGGCCCCTAACTGTGGTTACCTCAGCTCAACCTTGGTTAGGTTAACGTTTAAAGTGACGGTGGAGTTAACAATTATGTGGCGAACTAACGCCGTCAGTTGTCGGTGCTTGGGGAACCTTTTGATTTTGAAAGTTGACCAGAGTCAATACAGGTTAACGCGGCGAGTTATTATTATTATTGTCTTAAATAACCTTCACCATTATGTTAATGCTAGGGTTAATAATTTTTTGTCAAATGCCTCTACTGCATAATAGTGCTTGCTTTATGTTTGTTATAAATGTTTGGTTTCCTATAAAATTAAATTGATGATATGTCTTTTTATTTATTATTAGGCTGCTCCTTAATTCAAACCGGCCATGACTCAGATCTCTGTTTTTCATCTTCTCTCAAACGTGTCTAGTTAGTCGTAAATCGTGATCTTGTGATACTATATTAATAATGTTGGTTGATATTGTTTAGTACAGTGAATACGAGATTATTTGTGTGTTTTGTGAGATGAGAGGATGGAGAGGGATTCTTGTACACGTACAACGTCACCGAATGAAGAATGTAAGCCCATGTACAATTCAAGTCAATTGGCAGCCGACGCCACCAAAACTCAACACAAAAGACATGTTGCACCTTTTTTAAACACAGTCCTGAGAGGTCTTCACTATTAATTTATCGTCATCTTTTGTCTAAAATGCATTTTGTTGTCTCGTATAAGGGACGATGTGACTATGCTTTTGATACGTCGTGATATTTTGTGACCTTTAGAGAAATGCAATTCAATTTTATTTTTTCCGGTTAGTTTATGATTGATTTGTTATTTCGAGTTGTTCTCTTTTCAATTTGATCTAGAAAATGTATATTTTCCTTCACATATTATTCATATAAGAGAATTTATAATTTAATATAAAAAAAATCAAGATTTTATATACATATAAATGCATAGAACTTGAAATAAAGAGACAAGGTGATGCATATAACTTGTTTATCTTGTATTTGTATTTTTTTTTTTTTAAATTTATGCCACGGTATATTTGTATTTTTTAAATAAGTCACATTTATATTAACGACGTTATTTTAAATCTGAAGAATGCAGGTATAATATAGGTATATAAGATTATAATTATTTATTATTTGCATCAAACAAATGTGAGCTACGTACTTCTTTTACTTTTTCCTTTTTTAAAAAAAAAAATTATTATTTAAAAAACCGACAATTACAACGTATATGTTTTTCAAAAGCTGTATAGCCTTAGATATTCTATACCCCACAAATTTGAAATTAGTACACTGTTAATTAAAAGTAGCATGCAATTTATTGACTTAAAAAAAGGTTATATAAAAACGAATTAAATTAAACAGTTGAGTAAATTAGTTGTCAAAAAGGTTAAAAAATAAAAGAAAAAGGTTAAAAAGGGAAAAAGTGGTCAGGCAGTTTTTTTCATTGCAAATTAATTAATTATAAATTAGAGTTAAAGGACATAGAGTGGGACCTCGTTTTGTCGTTTTGTGATGAATCGTCATGCCCTAAAGTGAGACACAAATAAAAGAAAAATAATTCTGATTCTTTTTCAGGAATTAATATAATAAATAAATATATTTAATTATTTTGTTTCACCGGTTTGCCCAATTATTTTTTCAATAATAATGATCATGACGTACTTGGACATGTATGTATTTTGCATTTCTGTACTCACACGTGTACGACTTTACATGTGCCATGTTTATTACGAGTTATTTTTATTTATTTTGAAGTTTTTTTTGTTTTGGAAATTTCAAAATGATTACAAGGAGACTAGCATCGAGTCTGTCTGATAGAGTCCTTAATCAGAATTTAGGATGGAAATTCAACTCCAAACTAATTTTAAGGCTGTGGATAGGATTTGAGTCTGCTTTGCTAGTTCATGAGCCAGCATGTTTTCGATTCGTGGGATATAAAAAATATCGCATAATATGACTTTTCTAAAAAAATCAAGGATCGTTTTCAGCGTCACTCATTTCGAAGTCAAAATCAAGGATGAAAATATCGCGAAATATCGTGGATATATCGCAAATTTGGATATTGCGATATGGATATTGGGGTCTAATGTATTTTTCTCCGTGTATCGCGGATATATTGCAAAATTTCGTTAAATATCAATGTCGATATCGTTATCGTTCAACCGTAGTGTAAAATTGGACGGGAATCGGAAAATATCACGGATATATCGCACGATATCGCATAATCTGAAAAAATCGCAAACTTATTTAAAATTTTATTTTTATATGTATAAAATTATACATTTTATTTTTAATAGTGCAAGAGAATATATTTTCAATTCACCTCATATATTTAATATTTTTTTTTTTAGAATTTATATGATACTCTATTGTTTAATAAAACATAAACACATGGTACATGTATCAAATCATGCATTAATCTTTGTGAGGAGAGGCGTGTGGTGACTGGTGGACATGTTTATCGGATTCAAGACGCTGTACCTTTTTTTTGTACTGTATATTAATTTTTTATAGATTTTTTATACGTACGTGAACACACATATTAATAAAATTTAATAAAATTTTTTATATATTAATTTTGAATCATTTCTGAATGAGGTGGTTTCTCCAAATGGTTCGGTTAATTCCGTTAGTTTGAATTAATTTTTTTTTTTTATAGATTTTATAACTGTCTTTCTAGTTTCTTCTCTCCCCCCACCTATTTACATTATGAATGTTATTTGGACAAATATGTCATTTCACCTATTATATTTGAATCGGTCATCATTTTGATATTAATTGTATTTTATCATGTATATTTATTTAGTCATTTTGTATTGTATTATGTTGTTAATTAGTTTTCGTCAGCCAGTATTTAATTGTATTTTATCAATGTTATTTGGACAAAAAAGTCATTTCACCTATTATATTTGAAACTCATAGATCATCATTTTGATATTAATTGTATTTTATCATGTATATTTAATCATTTTGTATTGTATTATGTTGTCAATTAATTTTTGTCAACCAATATTTATATAATTTATTATCTGTATGTTTGTTTTAAACATATAATTTTAATGACTCTTGAATGAAATACGTGTATAATAGTATGCTTTAATAATTCGTAAAATTTCATGTTAAATTTATAAGATTTTAATAAGATTTTCATCATTTTTTCAAGTTTCTTACGATATCGATATTGATATATCCAGCGATATATCCGTAAAATTAAGGTTGCTATATTTGTTGCGACAATGATATTCTCATCTTTGGCCAAAATCGTGTCTCTCTGTTTGATGTTAGAAAATTCAGAAGAAATAATTAAGTTAAATATTTAATTAGAAATACTTTTATATGTATTTCAAGTTTTAATAATTTTTCGACGTGATTAACAGTGATTGAGAAGCGTTTATATTTACCACATCTGAATTAAATTAAAATTGTACTACTGTATAATTGAATTGAAGACACAAAATAAATATTGAGACTAATTTAATTTTTTTTTATCCACAAAGAATATTAACAGTTCACGAGTGAAGTCAATTATACTAGGAGTTCTACATAATATAAGAAAAAAAAAAAAAAAAAGGTTTAAATTTATGATTATGGGTTGTAAGAGTTGTGATCTATAAATGAACCCGAACGAACCCTTGTGAAAGTAGTCAAATTCTACCTTCTTCGTTTCACTATAAAATAAAAAGGGATGCTTGCTTGACAATAAGTCTTTTATTATACATTTTTTAATATTTTATTTCATTTCTTGCAATCATATCACATTTATTATTATTTTTATTTTTCTTAATAAAAAATACACAAAAAATAGAAAAATATAGCGGAACGAAGGAATCATATAAAAGTCGTACGCGTAATATTAATACAATTCAATTTATGTAATCCTAATATTTTAAAGTTCAGGATTATGTGTTACAGTAATTTAAACTGTGACCTTCAAATTCGAAGTGATTTTTCATTTTCGAGTAACTCAATTATTGAATAAACACATTAAAATCCGATTCCAATTTACTACTATATTTTATTGAATAAAATATTACTTGCGTTCACATTTATTTTTGTCGGTTCTACTTTTACATTAATTTTCACACTTAAAAAATAAAAGTTTATCACAATTCTTACCCTCAAAACTCCCACTTCTTATCTTTTATGGTATGTCATTACCTTTTTTAGTACACAATACCATTATTTTATCATTTTAATAAAATTAAAAAAACCTCAATATCACTAGTTTATCATTTTTCTTCTTTGTTATATTTAGGTTCCTATAAAAATTCAAAACTATATTCTTATCAATTTTTTTTTTTAGGGTTCACACTCATGATCTTCAAGTCAAGTGTAATCATGGTATCGTTGCTCCCTCCATTCGTGAAAAAGAGAAAAATCAATGTACCCGAATCTCTAATTTCAATATTATAAAAAATGATAATTTTTAAAGTGGAAATAATAAAGAGACTATTGCTTCATGACCAAGAAAAAAATAAAATTAATAGAAACTGAATATGGTACAGATGTAGAGGTGGGTACATTGCATATGTCAAAACTATAAATACATACAGTCCATCTACGAATACACACAGTATTGCGGAAATTAACACACACATGTACAACATTAAATTAAAAATACTTTTCTACAGTGAGGAAAAAATAGAGAGAGAAAGTGTATACGAGAAGCTCATTGCTTCTCTGATTTTGATGCGCGAGAGAGGAGAGAGGAGAGAGAGAGAGAGAGAGAGGTGTACTGTGCAAGGTTCACACACACACACACACACACACACACAATAAAGACAGGAGAGGGGTCTCCATTTTGATTTCATCACTGCATTTGGGTTTTTCCTTCGTCTCACTCTCACTCTAACCCAATCTCTCTCATCACGTTTCTAGAGAGAGAACAAGGTGGGTTTTACACATTTTCCCCCAATCTCTTTTTAATTTCGTTCTTCGTTGTTTTTTAATTTCTGGTAGCATGATTTTTTCTAGTTTCTGGGTAATTTCTTAGGGCTGAATGAATGTTGGTTGCATATAGATGAACAGATTGCAAAGAGGGAAAGAGGGTTTTTATCTTATTTTTTTATTTTGTTCTTGTGGATCTTGATCATATTTCTTTTAGTTTCAGATTAAATAATGCTACATCTAGATATAGCAAATCTTTAAAACATTTTTTATGGTCCAATAATTGTATATTTATTTCCTTAATTTGACTCTTTATTACTGTGTCTAAGTTTAAATTTGGCCCATTCTATAATTATATCCGATTTTTTGCTATTTTTTTCCTTATTTCTTGAATCTTGATTCATCTGTTTTTCAAAATTTGGTTTAAATGTATAATAATGCAGCTCACGCTTTTCATTTTTCTGCTGTATTTTTGATCCTGCATTTATTTTTCTGCAAATGTACTAATTGTGGGGAGCTCTTTTTTAATATTGAAACAGGTTTTTTGGCTTTTGGTGTATTTTAAAATCCTAAAGTTTGGAAGAATGTTGAGGAAGAGGACTCGTTCGCACCAGAAAGATCAATCCATGAACAATAATCAGATGCCTGATTCCATATCAGAGTCCTATTTTCACTCTGATATCTTGAATCAGAGGCATAAAATTAGTTCCTTTTTGAAGGTGAATGGCCTGTTTCTTCCCAAGAATTCTGACTCTGATTCAGTGAGGAGCCCTACATCCCCATTAGATTTTAGGATTTTTTCGAGTTTTGGAAACCCTTTTAGGTGTTCAAGGTCACACAATGAGGGGCATAGCTGGGATTGTAACAAAGTAGGTCTAAGCATCATCGACTCCCTCGATGATGAAACTGATCGATCGGGCATCCTTGCCCGATCGTCTGAGAATAAAAGTATAGTCTTTGGACGACAGATGAGTGTTAGAAGCCCAACTCTTGGTGGTAGTAATGCTAGGTCTTTGGAGAAACCTAAGTCACTGCCTAAGAATGTTTCTGTTTTTCCTAATGCCCTTGCTAAACCGAAGAACGATTCTGATGTCGTTTTTGAAATCGGAGAGGCCCCGGTTTTTGATCGAGAGTTTAGCGAAAGTTTTCGTGCCCGTTCAATGGATTCAGTGAGGTATGGTGGGTCACACTTGACCAATTTTGGAAATCGAAAATCGAGGCTTGGTTCTGGGAACTTGATTCCCGAGAGTAAATCGAATTCAACTCCGTTGGAATCGGGACTTGTTGAAGGAAGCATGAAGTTAGAGAACCACATTGGAGGGAATTTGGGTTCTATTCCGATTCCAGCTAGTGAAATCGAGCTTTCTGAGGATTATACTTGTGTTATAACTCATGGTCCTAATCCGAAAGTTACTCATATCTTTGGTGACTGCGTTTTAGAATGTCACAACGATAAATTGACTGATATTTGTGTAGCTGATAATGCAACAGGTGGTGATGATGTTGTTGCTTCATATCCTTGTGAGGATTTTTTGAAATTCTGCAACTCTTGCAAGAAGAAATTGGATGGTGAAGACATTTACATGTATAGGTATATAGCCTCAATACTCAATTACTCATTGCAATATCATACTAACATTCACAATATAATGCATATTTTATCTCTTTGTGCAGAGGTGAGAAAGCATTTTGCAGCTATACGTGCCGTTCTGAGGAGATTGAGATGGACGAAGTGGAAATGGACTGAAGTTTCGAATAAGGCAAGTATATGTGAATAAAGAGATTGCATCACTGTGGCCATGAATGATGAAACTGCAAGATAGGTGTGATCTTCTATTTACTGAGAGCTGTGTTATGTATCTGATTGCAGCCTCGGATGGTCGTTTAGTGTTTCGTTTCTCATGGTTATAGTGGGTAGTCTCTGGTTTTGGACTCTCTTTGTTTTGATAATAGGATAGATGAAGAGATTTTGTTGTGGATTGTGGTGACTGGTGATGTTATAAAGGGTAGTAGCCCTATCTATAAGTGGCTCCCCAGATTTTGTCACCTGTTAGATCTCTCGTCTAAATTTTGAATCGATATAAATGACCCTTTTTTGTCGGATCATAGATAGATCTCTCTTAACTCGTATTCAATCTGTGATGAAACCTTGTCGTAAGCTTGCTTTGTTTTCTGCTGTAATTTGGATCGAGCAACGTGCTGGCTGTCGGGCTAGTTCTAACCAAATGCACAAGGAATCGTTTGGCCAGTTCCAACCGAACAGTACGCTCAACAATTGACATAAATTTAACCTTGTTTTTTGCTACCCAAATGCCAATTTTTTGACACACGAGAGAGTGTTTGCCATCACGATTAACAACTTTTAGAATCGTTTTTTATTCAAAAACTGTGAGGGAAAGATTTGAAAATAAGTAATTCAGCAAATTTTTAGAATCGTTTTATATTGAAAAACTGTTGGGGGAAAAATTTGAAAATGAGTGATTCTGCAAACACATTGTTTTGCCAAATTCAAGTTTTTTTAATTAATTCTAATTGCGGATTTAAACCAAACCCATATGAAGAAGATCGAACATCAAAATTTAATAAAAGAAATATCTAGATATCATATTGATATGAAGAAGATCAATTGCGTGTAAAAAAGGGAAGAGAAAAAGAGAAATAAATGAGCCAACTACTTTAGAACAGAAGATAAAATGAGTAATTAATCTGCCCATCCAAATAATTTTCTCATATAAGGAAAATTGAAACCGACCAAATATTTAATTTACATTTAATCAATCCTCGTGACATATAATATCATTATATATATAGACTGGGTTTTCAGACTAGGTACTTTAAGCTACGAAAATGTAAATAAATTCAACTGATAAGATTTAAACCCTGACACATAGATCAGCTCAGAAAGACTTAATATTAGGGTAAATTTTGCAGAACTTATCATTAAAGACTTACCACATATATATATATATATATATATATAAAAAGAAAACAAAACAAAATATAGATATGGCAAATGCAAGTATACAGCTGAAGACTTATTTCTATTTCACACTGAAATTGCAACATAGAGTATAATAATTTTTTAAATAGAGATACTTAAAAGAGTAATTCTTGTACTTGACGTTTGATAGTTTTTGAAACCAAAAATGTAAAAAAACAAAGTTTACTCATTTCCATCGAGTGCAGTGCACAGAATCTTACATATAGCTTACAGACCAAAAATCGTACACTATCTAGCCAGTCCTCCCAACATTCCACAGTAGCCCTACAAGATAGAACAAATAACATAATATTAATAAGACATATACAAATTATATTAATAAATACTCCCTCCACTGTATAAGTTTCCCATTTCTTTTAGGATATGTTTGTTTTGAGATGGAAAATTCGGATTTGGGATTTCGAAACTCCACCCCCGTACAGTTTGGGATTTTGATTCAAGATTTCAAAATTTCACCCTATAACATTATAAAAGTCAACTCTATAAATACCTATAAACCCTATACAAATACCTATAAAACATACTCCCTCCGTCCCAGGATTGTTTGCACCATTTTATGGGCACACAAACTAAGAAAAAGGTGTAATGAGTAGAGTTTTGAGGGGTAATTTTGTAACTTTTATGAATAAAGTAAAGTGAATGATTGGATTGAGGGTAAACATAATGATATTTTGTGTAAATATGTGGATATTGTGAGGGTGTGGTTTATGAAAAAGTTTCCTTTTTGGATAGTGCAAACAATTGTGGGACGGATGAATAAGGAAAGAGTGCAAACAATTGTGGGACAGAGGGAGTATAATCCTATACTATAAAGTTAAATCCTACCCTACATAAATCTCAAAACAAACACAAAACATAAAAAACATTAGGATTTTGAAATACACTAGATTTTGAAATCCGGATTTTAAAATCCTCAAAATCCCAAATCAAACATGTCCTTAGGTGTTTTGATTAAGAAATATGATAAAATAATAGATATAATACAAGTGATGTGATGGTAAGAGAGAAAATAATAAATTATTGTGTGATGAAGTAGGATAAAATAATAGATAAAGTATAAGTGATGTGATTGAGAGAGAAAAAATAATTTGCCAAAAATATAATGTGAAACTTATTATGGGACATCCAAAAAAGGAAAGTGAGAAACTTATATAGTGAGACGAAGGGAGTACTACATTTGTCCGCCTATATAAGTTTTCAAGTGATTAAATAATAAATATAGTACAAGTGATGTGATTGAAAGAAAGAGAAAGATAGAGAGAAAAAATAAGATATAAAGTTAAGTCTAAGAATAAAAAATTAAAAGATATTTGTCAAAAGGGTATGAGAAACTTATAGACAACAAAACAAAATGGCAAAATGAAAAACTTATAGACAGACAGAGGGAGTAAATAGTGCTCCTTTCGTCCACGCTTAATATGCATTTTACAGAATATGAGTAATTTATGTACTAGATGTATAAAGTAAAAAAAGTGAAGGGTGTATTATAATAGTATTAGGGTATGTTTGGTTTGATGGAAAATGTGGGAACTACTTTTTTATCTCACTTTTCCATTGTTTTGTTTTCTAAATTAAAGCCAGGGAATTTATTTGGGCTCGAGTCAATTTTCCCATCTTTTCCCACATTTGCATGATTATTAATCTTAGGATCTTAGGGTAGAGGGTGAGTTTATTTTTCCATCAATCCAAATATACAAATTCAATATTTTAATTTGTGAACAGTGCAATACCACTCAATTCTATCCTAATATATTTATCATATCTAACCAACCAAACTAGCCCTTAGTGTATTGGGAGAATACATATTTCCATTTATAAAAGTGTGCATATCAAGCGTGGACAACTAGAAAGGGATAAAAGTGCATATTAAAACCTTGTTTGCTTGATGGGTTAGGGGTTGGGTTTGATGTATAAACACACCTACTCTCATGTTTAGTAGCATTTAACTTTTATATTCATGTATGAAAAGTGAACAAATATGAGATGGGTTCATAAACCTAAGATTTACACATCCCAATTCTCAACCCACCAAGCAAACAAGTGTAGATAGAGAGAGTATGTATTAGTACCTGTGCTGTGATAAAGAGTTGTTCAGTACAAATGGCCATCACACTTTTCAGCGCCGCAGTAACACTCCTTTTTCTTGACGTTTCCATCAGCGTCACGAACTGAACCCTTGCGGTAATTGTAGTGATAGGTGAGCTCTTGCAAAGGCGAAATGTTCTCCATTGCGAAAAGCATGATGTGGGGACTACGCTTGTTATCGTGATCAAAAATCACATTCTGTGCATGAAGGTTGGGCAAACAGCTGTGGTTGATGAACCTTCCCACGTTTCCATACTGGCAGGCGTCAATTGTGCAACCTCCTTCTGCATTTTCACCATCAACTTCTTGTCCTTCAGCCTCGCCACTGACATCATGCCCTATATCGAAGAGATATTCATCGTTGCCTATTCTTTTTTCAGCTTCCGTGTCTTCTAGAAGCTCTCCTATATACTCACATATAAAGCTTCCGGAAGGTATAGAAGTAAGGGGCCTAACGCCCCAGCCTCTCGACTCGGTCTTGAATATCTCAAGCTTATATTTTATGCCATGTTGGCTGGCCCGGTTGTAGCAGGAAGGAGGGCATTTACAATTAGGACCACACTCGTATACAACAGTCTTGGTTTCAACCAAAGCCCCAGTGCGATTGTACGGGATTTCACCTCCGTTTTTTACTGCACATGAGCATCTTTTTGAAGATGAGCATCGCCCGGTGCAATTACAACCTTGTGGGGATTTCAACTGGAGCCAATCAGGATACATCATCTTTGAAATGTAGTTGAACGGAGGTGGTTTCTGATCATCTATAGTGTTGACAGCAGCAATAGGCAACGTCTCTTTTCCTTCGGAAATATCGGAGACGCACGTTCCTGGTCTGGTTTTGAACTTATTTGACTTCTTCAATTCTTTCCAAGCAAGCTCAGGTTGGCCAGGATTCCTCTTTAACTTGAACTGAAAAACCTGCTTACCGCGGGGCCCGGTTTCCGTCCAAAAATCTGTGACGGTGTATAAGCCATCATATATATATGTTGTGACCAACTTAGGTCTTGCATCCAAAGGATCAACAATTTTTGATTCCTTCCATCCCCGTACAACACGAACTGGAGTTTTCGCTTCTATACAGTTTTTTAGAGCCAAGTTCCCCCTTTCCAGCTTCTGATCTTCAGCTTCCTTGGTCTTCCCAATGACATTACCCCCTTGCCCAGAATATATTAAGACATCGGCATCATCAAGGTTATCAGAATAACCCCCAGAAGCAACAATACTAGTACAAAGCGGAACGTCATTGATTTTCGTACTATCTATACCAGATTGGTAGGGGAAGTGAATACCAACTATAGCAAGCTCCACTCTGTACTGAAACTCGTCACCCACTTCAACTCCAGGAAGTGCTCCAATAATCTTATCCTTATTAACTACCATTCCTTCACCTTTGAGCAACTTTGCGGTCGTTAGATCAATCCGACTGGATTGCTTTGATTTTCCTTCCTCTTCTGGCTTTGAATTTGCTTCTTCTTGTTGCAAGGACTTTCGATAAACGGTGTAGAAGTGCCGAAGAGTTTCTCTCACTCTCATCCGCGCATCACCAGGGCCGGAACTGTTGGTGCCAAAGGGAGGCAGGTTAACTACAATATCTCGTGGTTTATGGTTAGTAGAAGAATTTGTTTGAATATCTCCTTCAAAGGCATCTCCATCATCTGCAACCACCACAGCAGGACTGTCATCCACATCTTTCTTCTTAGACAGTGCTCCTGAGGATCGCATTTTAGAGGTACCTTCATCCACTTTGGTTTTCTTCTTAGACGGTGCTCCTGAAGATCGCATTTTAGAGGTACCTTCATCCACTTTGGTTTTCTTCTTAGACGGTGCTCCTGAAGATCGCATTTTAGAGGTACCTTCATCCACTTTGGTTTTCTTCAAAGACGGTGCTCCTGAAGATTGCATTTTAGAGGTACCTTCATCCACTTTGGTTTTCTTCAAAGACGGTGCCCCTGAAGATTTCATTTTAGGTATACTTTTCCTAGCCTTCACCTTCTTCCGCCAGGATACATTCGCCTTCCTCTTATTTTCTCCGCTCGTTTCCGTTTCAACATTACCCAAAACTGTTTTCCCATTCCTCCATGGGCAATTAGGTGCAGCCATCAGACCATGCACGACCTCTCTATCCACATCATCCTCCGGTGTATATACAACATCGTTCTGGATAGGTCCTACATATTCATTGTCAGAATTTTCATGTGCATCCATGAACATGGAAATCGGAGTAATTTCAAGCGCACTGTCATTATAGGCGCCACAATTTTCCTCATCTACGTAAGTCAATGAATCAGGAGTTCCATCTGTGGAATCAGGACATTCAGTCTCCTCCAGAGATGGTCCTCCCGAACAATTTGCTTTAAGGTTACTATTCAAAGCAATGTCGTTAGGCTTCTGTGTCTGAGATAAATTCTGCTGCTTCGCTTTTTTTCCACTTGTTCCACCATCTGAATTTTTTAATATCCTCCACGGACAATTTTGTTCAGCCATCAGGCCACGTACAACCTCCTTGTTAGAATCATGATGAGGCTCGTCTTTATCCTTTATATCTGGTGAGCAGACAACTATCTCTTTACCCACTGGTCTTTCAGTATCCTTAATGCTATCAACCACTGCCTTGGATGTGGTACCTGATCCAGGACTAGCTCCAGTTTTCTTAGTAATGTTATGCTGTAAATCTGTGTTGCAGTTTTCAAAATCCATTGGCCCCACTTCTGCAGCAGCATCATTCAATGTTTCACTTGTATCATTTTCAAAGGGAACGTTCTGAAGTCCAACCAGGCATCCTTCTTCAGAGCTCATCAGCACCTCTTTTGTTGTCTCCCTCTCAGAAACAATCTTTGGCATAGCCGGTGATTGTGCCAACTCAACTACTTCTGTCCTGTCCAGACAACCATTTCCTGACTTGACCATCTGTTTTTCTTTATCTGCTAAAGAATCATGCATCCTGCTAAGTGGAGGGAAGTCACGAATCGCAGACACTCTTCTTGGACGGTAATTATCTTTTGGCCTAATTGAAGTCTCCAGCTCAATACCACCACTTAATGAAGAAGATGCATGTGGATGGCACAGAAAGAGCTCTTTCTCAACTGAAGCACCTCCAGAATCAGTAGCACTTTTCATTCCCTTCGGTGAATCGACTCCAGTAAGATTGGTTTCCGGTAAAACTTCCTCGCCTTCCTTCAAGAAACCATTTGTTACTATTGTGGTCACCTCTCCCACACATGATTCCAATGTTTGATCTCTCTCCATTTCAATAGAATTATTTACAGCCCCATGTCCATGAGACCCAACCTCGTCTGGCGACTGAGTTATTAGCGGTTTCATTCCCTTTGGTGAATCGACTCCAGTAAGATTGGTTTCCGGTAAAACTTCCCCACCTTCCTTCGAGAAACCATTTGTTACTGTTGTGGTCACCTCTCCCACATATGATTCCAATTTTTGACCACTCTCCATTTCAATAGAATTATTTACAGCCCCATGTCCATGAGACCCAACTTCGTCTGGCGACTGAGTTCTTAGCGGTCCAATTTCCATCACCAATCTCTTGGAGTCAGTAACATTCGCCATCACTTCTTCCCATATTGCATCTAATGATTTAGTCCCATCTACATCCACACCGTTGACTTCTTCTTGTGGTTGACACTCCTTGACATCAGAGTTTTTGACATCATTAGAAACCAAACAGTTTTGTTTTCCAGAATCTTTTATTTCATTAACCTTAGCAGATTTGGATATTTCAGAATTTCCAACCACCTCCACCTCCATTGGATAAGTTTCACTAGAAGTTCCAGCACCATTAGCCACCACAGCGTTGTTCGTTTCCAAATTTAAAACACCAACAGCACCCACAGTCCCAGTTTGACAAAAACCATTTTCTTCATTCTTTAAATTCTCTGGCACAGCATTGGGGCCACCACACCCAGGTGGAAATTCCCGAATGGCAGATACTTTCCTGGGCTTATATTTTGGCACATAACCATTCTCTAAAGGCCTCTTGTTTGAGGCCTCACCAGATAAGCTACCATTTGAAAATGAAACCATCATACGCAGTCAGCAATTCCTCAGAAATTTCCAGAACCCCAATGTTCGTCAGCAATAACCTGGAAATATAGATATTAATTAACAACAAAAACAGTAAAATCAGGGGTGTAATAACCACAGAAAATGAAGTCCAAATATCTAGCAAAAGTGTTAAATTATAAGTTGAACAGCAAATATACGATGGATAGCATCGTAGAAATGAATTGTTAACGACAAGAACAGTAAAATCAGGGATGTAATAACCATAGAAAATGAAGCCCAAATATCTAGCTAAAGAGTTAAGCTATCCGTTGAACAACAAATATAAAAGAGGGGTAGCTCTATGCTGTAACCAACAAACAACTAACACATCTATCCATAAATGCATACACTAAAAGCATAGTAGAAATGAATTGTTAACAACAAGAACAGTAAAATCAGGGATGTAATAACCACAGAAAATGAAGTCCAAATATCTAGCAAAAGTGTTAAATTATCAGTAGAACAACAAATATACTCCGTTTGTCCAATTTTATTACTCCCATTTCCATTTTTTGAAATAAAACTCGCCACATTACTTTATCTTCACTCTACTTTATGCTCCATTTTATCTATTTTTTACATAAACTATCAATACACCCATGCCTAGACAAATGGGAATTGTAAAATTGGACGAAACACAAATGAGAATTGTAAAATTGGACGAAACACAAATGAGAATTGTAAAATTGGACAAATCGGAGTACTAGGGATGCTATATCCATAAATACTGTAGCCAACACACAACTAATACATTTATCCATAACAGCGTACACTAAAAGCATCATAGATACCTCGGAATAGGAAAAATTAGGGCAAAAAAAAAAAAGGAAAAAGGAAAATTGATGAAGATGTCAAATTAAATGCAACAAATGATCGCCCTCTGCCAACACAAATCCGGCAGATCAACACACAAATCCAAACATGCAACCAAATATACAGAACATATACCTGAAGCGGTGAAAGTTGCTGCAAATCTCTTCGAACAACTAGAGAGAAATTGAACGAGCCGGACACCGCAAACTGCACCACAACAACGAAAATCATTTCTCGAAATCAGAACTATATATAATAACAGATGATTTATATAAAAAAATGCAGTAAAAACGCTTATCACTCTACCAAATCGCCACCGAAGATATCAAAACCAGAGATTCCACCGAGAGTGAAGCAAATTACATATGCATACATACACATATACTCCAATTTATATGCGAATCTGTGCCTGTATGCAAAAAACAAATTAGGCATCGGATTAAGCAAGGTGACATATTCTGCAGCGGAAAAAGTGTGTCGGGAACTGAAGAAGAAAATGAGAGAGCGCCTGGTTCGATGCGATGTGAATTTACAAATCTGCCCCCATTTTTTTTTGGGGAAATGAATTTGCTGCGCGAATTTAAGGGGAGGAGAGGAGAGGCGTGTGGTGACTGGTGGGCATGATTCAACAGGTATAAATACTCGTTCCTCGTATCGAACTTTTTCATACGCACGTGGATACACATATTAATAAATTTTAATATTTTTTTTATATATTAATTTTGAATTATTTGTGAATGGTGTTGTTTCTTCAAATTTTTCGGTTAATTCCGTTAGTTTGAATTTTAAATTCTTTTTTTAGACGGATTTTATAACTGTCTTTCTAAGTTTTTAAGTAATAGATTAGTACAAAGAAATGTGATGATAAGAGATAAGATAAAATAATAGATTAGTATGAGATAAAGTATAATAAAATAATAAATAAAGTATAAGTAATTTGATTGAAATAGAAAAAATAATTTATCAAAAATAGAATGAAAAATTTACAGTGGAACATTAAAAAAAATTGAAAAACTTATGAGTAGGATGAAGTATATGTAAAAAAAAAAAAAGTTTTTTTTAGGATTTATATGATACTATATTGTTTAATAAAAAATAAACACATGGTACATGTATCAAATCATGCATTAATCTTTGGAGGATAGGCGTGTGGTGACTTGTGGGCATGTTTACCGGATTCAAGACGATGTACATGTTCTTTGTACGGAACTTTCATACGCACGTGAACACACATATTAATAAAATTTAATAATTTTTTTATATATTAATTTTAAATCATTTCTGGTTTCTCCAAATCTTTCGGTTAATTCCGTTAGTTTGAATTTTAAAATTTTTTTTAGCGGATTTTATAACTGTTTTTCTAGTTTCTTCCCTGTCCTCCCCATATTTGTATTTTTAAAATCTAATTCAATATCAATTTAATTTTTTTTAATTATATTCTTTTTTTTAACAGCTCTCTCCCTCTGTCTAGTTGCATTTTACATCGTTGTGCATATGGTATACAATTAAAAAAAGCTTTCAGGATTCAATTTTATTAAATGATATACTGAGTAGAGTACTAGTTTTACTTGAATATTCAAAGTAAACCAAGAATTACTTGAATAGTGTGTCGGGAACTGAAGAAAATGAGAGCGCCTGGTTCGATGGGATGTGAATTTACAACTCTGCCCTCAATTTCTTTTTGGGAAATGAATTTGCTGGCGCGATTTTAAGGGGGGAGAGGAGAGGCGTGTGGTGACTGGTGCCGGTGGGCATGATTCAACAGTCATAAATACTCGTTCCTCGTATCAAACTTTTATATGCACGTGGACACACGTATTAATAAATTTTAATAATTTTTTTATATATTAATTTTGAATTATTTGGGAATGGTGTAGCTTCTCCAAATCTTTCAGTTAATTCCATTAGTTTGAATTTTAAATTCTTTTTTATTTTTTGGTGAATTTTATAACTGTCTTTCTAGTTTCTTCTCTCTCTTCTCCGTCCATTTACATTTTTTAAAATCTAATTCAATATCAATTTTTTTTTTAAAATTTCTATTCTTTTTTTTCTTTTAATTTCCTTTTATATTTTTTCAATAAAAGTAAATAAAATTATATGCATATACATTTAAACAAAACTATACTAAAATTAGTTAAATAATTTTTTTATAAGTGGTTCTTATAAGTTATAAATGCTTACTCCTCTTGTTCGATAATGACTTAGGAGGTAAAAGTTACTGTGAAGGTTTCAAGAAGAAAATTGTACTCCTCCGTCCCATCTTAACTTTTATACCTACTTTTATGGTCCTTTAGAAACTCTATCCATACAATATCTAAAATATTATATTTAATTTTATTATTTTTATGGTATAGTAAGTATGAAAATTAAGTTGAGATAAAATTTAGTAGAGAACTAAATATATTTTATTTAAAAAAGTTTTTTTAATAAAAATTAAACACATGGCACATGTATCAAATCAAATCATGCATTAATCTTTGTCATTAATTTTTTTCGATAACATTATTACATTCCCTAATCTATTAAAATATATGTTGTCGAAAAAAAAATCTATTAAAATATATAATGATCTCCTGCATATCATAAAATACTGAAACAATATATTTTAATTAAATAAAAAAATATTAAATATAAATACTCCCTCCAATTTAAAAGGGATAGTTCGTTTTTATTTTTTACACAAATTAATACTCTCTACATTCTACCATAAATGAAGTTTTATTTAATTTTTAAAATTAAAAAAAGGGTATGTATTGATAAATTTTTCCTTAATTTGATTTTAGTTTACCATTAAAAGTAAGTTAGAAATTATAAATATTTTTTAACATTAAAAGGAAGAGTAACATTAGAATAAAGGGTGAAACAAATTAAAACATCATTTAATTGTGTAAGAATAAAATGCTAAAACATCATTTATTGTAAAATGAATAGAGTAAAACATTTTGGACATATAAAATTTTGTCCTAATATTCTTGTTATACCCTTATTTTATTTAATGTTATTGACCAATATCGCGCCCCGTCCACAAACCAAGAAAAAAATCAATCCAAAACCAAAAAATGCATACTATCGACACATATTTGTCGAAAAAAATTCATTTTTTAGAACTTTTGACAAACCAGTGTCGAGTAGATGCAATATTATCGACAACTACTTGTCGACGATAGTGCATCTACTCGACACTAATTTGTCAAAATTGAAAAAAAACTGAAACTGGAGATACGACCGTGATGGGGAGGGGCAGAGGCGGGCAGCCACGGTCGCGAGAATGGACAGGGAGGCGACCGCAGTCGCAAGAATGGAAGGGAGGGCGGCGACGGTCGATTTGTGGAGTGGGGGCCATGGCCATACAGATACAGAGCAGAAATAAGAAAAAAAAGGGAGAGGGGAGGCCGGCAGCCGTGAGGTGGGGGGCCATGACCGACCTCCATGGCGCAGAAAAAAAAAATGGAGGGAGAGGCGGCGGGAGGGAGAGAGAGAGGCGTGAAGACGAGGAGGCGCCCATGGAAACCGACCGCGGTTGGCGCCGCGGCGGCGGCAGCGTCAGCTAGGGAATGGGGATGTGATTAGGGTTTAGAAAGAAATGAGAAGAAACATAAATAAGATTAGGCTCCATTTGGATGGAGGGATTTAGGTATGAATTTTAAATTCACAATCTAATTCCACTCCATTTGTTTGGATTAAAAAATAAATGAATGAATTTCAAATTTTGCATCTTTTTTTAGTTAAAATCGTGAAAATTTTAAATTCTTACTAAAATCAGGGAGTGTATATATAATTTAAATTTAATGGGCAAAAGGGTAGATTAGGTATTTCGTGGGGAGTACATCTAATGTGTGCCAAATGGTAGATTAGGTATTTCGTGGGGGAGTACACCTAAAGTGTGCCATTTTTAGGGGGATACGAAAATCGGAGGTATATTTAAAAGGCTGGAGGGGTATATAGCCAAACCCTAGAAAAAAAAAGTGCCGAGCCAGCCCAAAAAATCAGGCCAAGTCCAGCCTTAGCCCAGCAGGCCAACTGGACCAGGCCAAAACAGCCTGATTCTTTTTCGGGCCATTAAAAATAAAACCCAGCCTGGCCGAGCACGTTTTGACAGCTCTCTCTCTCTCTCGTTGCATTTTACAATGTTGTGCATACGGTATACAATCAAAAAAAGCTTTCAGGATTCAATTTTATTATGATATACTGAGTACTAGTTTTACTTGAATATTCAAAGTAATCCAAGAATTACATAACTAAAATCCTGAAGATCAAAATTATAAAATCGAGTAAAACCAAATACAAAAGAAAAAGCAATTTACTTTAATTACAACTCAAAGATGGATGGTCTCATAGGTTTGAAAGAAACTTAAAACACAGTACCCATATCAACATGAAATCAATATTGCAGGCCTCGCTGTGGTTCCAGCTCCAGCACAGCATATGCTTTCATTGCACTGAAGATGGTGAATGGCCTATCGGCTCAGGCCCCTCGTCTCACGGGTGTTGTATGACTTGCATTCCACGCATTTATGGCCAACAATGTGATATTGCACTTCCGAGTGCCTTCCACAATCGTTGCAAAGAATCCATACCTGTAATCGGAGACTACCCTCAGCATCCTTCAAGCTTAATACACAGTTAGACAGAGAGAGATAGATAGAAAGAGAGAGAGACCATCTTGTCTACAAAATATGGGGGCAGGGGCGTCGCTGCAATCTCTGTGTCAATCTTCTCCCACACTTTAGACATATCGCAAACGGACTTTGAGCAGATAGGGCAAGAATACCTGTTACAAAATGATGTGGATGCAGTGTTGCAAAACCAAAAAGGTGGTTGTGTGTTTGTATGAGATAATATTACTTACCTAGAGTGTTCCTGCATCTCTTCCAAGCACGCCCTGTGCATGGTGTGCCCGCAAGGCAAAGATATCACGTCTGCTCTCGACTCAAACAAATACTGCACATCATGATCATGCTACTTCACTTGGTCTGTTCACGTGAGATAAACAGGACAAAAACATCGATATTGGGTACTACCTCAAAACAAACAGGACAATCGTGGTGCATTGCCCTTTCCACACATGGATGGCTGCTCTTTATAAGCAAGGAGTAGCAGCAGTCTGATTTACGGAGACAGAATGTCATTATCAAGACACACGGTACATAAAAAACAAGCACATAGACAAAGAAAATAAAATGCTTACCACATTTGTCGCAGTGGAAGAAATTCTCGGAGCCTCCAATCCTATAAAATGCAGCGTGAGCATGAGAGAAATGTGGTTGCAACTTAGATAGTTTGCAACAAAGTTAGTCGAAGAAATTAACTTATAAACTAAGGTGCCATCATTAATTAGTAAAATCTGAAATTCTTCTGCTAAATAATCTACGTGACTTATTATTTTTCTTTCTTTTCCCCATAATGTAATGGACAACTTGCGGAAGGAAACGGGGGTAGTGGTTAAATTACCTACAAATGTTACAGCGATCACAATGATACTGCTCTTTAGATGTCTGCAAATTGAGAGAAGTTTCATCAGCCACACAGTCGTGTAAACCATCAAAGAAAGAATGTGTGATATCACTGAATTCCCTCTGAAACATCGTTGATGTCTCACACCACTTAACAAAAAAAGATCAAACATTGAAACAATAGGGTACTTCATACTCACATCATCATCGAAGAGCTTGCAAACTCCACAATAATATCTTCCCATGCAAACACCACAATTTGTGCAAACTTGTTGAATCTGAGAATAACCCCAAAAGGAACAATAGTTGGTGAGTGGCAACGAAAAAACTATAACAAGTTTGAGGAATATTTTCCATAAACATCATCTGCCCCCACCCTACGACATAAAACATGATTACACTTTGATTAGCCCAGCCCCCCAGATACAAAACAAAGGAAGTTCTCAAAGACTTCAAAGATGTGGCCAAATATTCAGTAAGCTCAAATGAAATAGATAATAGAACCCAACCTCTTGTTCCGTGTCGCAAAGTGAGCATATGACCTGCAAAATACAAAGATATGGTTTTTCAAGGATTGCCTAGAGTAGCCAGAAATAGCACATGGAAAGAGCTCATAAAGAAATAAAAGCAGTGAATATAGGAAAAAAAACAGAAACAGAAGGATCCAAGATAAAGCATACCTTCTGAATCATGTGGCGAGGGATTTCATGCCTGAGCTTTTGGTCAATGCAAATATTGCTCTGTTAATGGGAAAAAATAAACTAGCCAGCATGAATTTACATTTCCTTGCAGATAGGAATCAATAATAAATGTAAATTCAACAGCCATTTGACAGAACAAGAAGAAAACAAACTGGATGACTGCCAATTACCTTTGCCTCATTATGACAATGACGACAATCAAATAACTCATCGCAACAAGGGGCTCTTATTTTGCACCTCCGACGATAATGAGAACACCTGTCAATCAAGCTACAAATATGAGCAGAATTCATGGAATGCAGTTTAACTCAAATGTAAAAACATAAAGCTAGGAGATCATACCCATATTTCATGTATCCATTATCTAGTGTTCCAGTACCAGTAACTTTTTCCTGACACATTGGCCCCTCTGCTGGAATATGCTCTTCGAGGGAAGGCTGCAAGGGTGATTCACCTGCTTCCACGCTAATTGCATTCTCGTTTTCTTCAGCTAATGTCAATTGTGGGATTTTGGACTCAACTTGTGGAGCGCCAGAATGATCAACAGCCTCTAATGCCATTTAACTGTATGAAGTGAGAATACCTAATATGTAGCAGCTAGGCAATAGGTGAACACCTGCATTCAGAAAATAACTTAGGCAGTGACTCTAAACCTATTCATGAATCTAGCTGCTCTCCAGATGGGTGAACACCCCAAGATCATGTGGCTTTGCTAGCATATTTGCCGAGACCAATTCAATCAGCATCAACAAAATCCAAGGATGAATGCTCCACTCACAAAACCCAAAGAAGAAGAAATGCATCCATACAAGTAGGCATACAAGAAATCCAGCTAACAATTACTAAGTAGCATTCTGGAACTCCAAAGCTTCCAGCAGGATACGATAACCATTGTGTGAGGCTGGATTCTTGGAATGCTCCAGCTTATGCACAGCAGTATAAAAGAATCAGGCAAATTCTAATAAGTCCAAACAACGATGGGTAGAAATGTGAGGATTGCAAGGATCAGTTTGCCATCCTCGACTCCTCGTACTGAAGAGTACAATCTACCTCATCCAGTATTCTGCACAATCTTTTCTTCCCCATATGATAAAGAAAGCAACTAGTTTAGTATCAAGCATCTTCTCCAATTGTCTCCCATTCAAAATATTCCCTAATATATTCTAAATTGGGTTTGTTTATTCCAACTAGCTGATCTTTTGGCAATTGACTCATGTCAAGTAACGAACATAAAGTATAACTCTAACCTACACTAGGAGTTGAATCACTTCATCAAGTTATTTGTTTGGAGCAAAAATTCCAGGATATAAATGGCAAGAATGGAAACCGCTTCAGAGACAACTTGAAATTAACTTCGTAAGGTGGCATGGTGTGCATATGATACGAAGTATAGGGATGCCAGGTGAAACCTAGGTAAGTAGTCTACATCCAAGCACTTTCTCAATAAACAGGTGACAGAGACACCAATAGAAAAACTGAAGAATTGGTTCTAAATAGCTACTCATTACAGGCACAAAAATTTAGGTCTTAGTTTAGGCTACAACAGAGTCCAATGAAATAGTGAAATGCAGCTTTTCCAAAAACACAAATAAGAACTCCACAGCAAGTTTTGTGGCTCTCCAACCATACAAACAAGAATTCCACAATAAATTTTCACCAACACAAAAATGCTCTATTCCGATACCTAATTAAGATGTGGGGCATATCCAGTGAGATCTCCACATAACTAACACAGGGAGGACAGTAAATGAAGGAGAGTTCCGCGTTGAACTTGCAGATATTAGAGGAAAAGCAAAAACTTAAATTATACTAAAATTGCCAGTCTAGTGCCAAAAATGATTCAAGTAACTTGATCAGCATCGCATCACAGTTTTATCCAGCATGCGATTATAAAATTCTTTACGATCAACAAGGTAATTTGATCAACAACTTATTACAGTTTTAACCAAATGATATGTGCAATAATAAGAATTTCATGGTAAACATGTTAAATTGCATTTTCTCGGTAAGTTAAAAAATGAATTTACGTTATATTTTCTAAAAATATAAGTACATCTCTTAAACAATCTAACACTTTTCGTACAACACTTTGCCATGCTTTTCGGGTTGGAGACCAAAAAAATATAAAAAGGTTTCCACGTATGATGAATAATCAAATAAGAGGAAAAAAAAAAAGGGAAAACACTCGGAATAATCAACACAATCCAAATGCAACAAGAAACAAACTTGCTGTCAAGCAATATCAGAAGAATGACGACACAAGGATCTAACGGAAAATAAGACGTCAACTACCACGCCAAACCAAGTGTTGCTACATTATTCATAAACACACAGCCCAACATTCGATTTTCAATAATTTTTTCCAGCATATTTTCAGCTTCATCCCTGATAGGTACCCTCATCTGCTAACTAAAAGCACAAGTAGCATATGACTTATCTGTACATGGAAAGCAAAGCCTCAAAGACTCATGTTAGTTAGATACATTTTACCATCAACCTCAGTAGCACCTAAATTGATTAAAAATTCGGGCCCATTTCCCTCCAACAGAGTATTAAGATCATAATAGTTCCAAATATGTACACATGCTCCAAAATCACAGATTCACATGCATGCACATAAAAAATTAACCATTAATTTTATAACGCTCTCTATAAAAAAACCATGTTTGCACATTATGAGTACCATTAAAACCAGATTGTGGGACAACTTATACATGCTAAAGTGTACAAGAAATCCCCCACCTGGTTTCCGATCATTACTCTATATATATATATACACAAATACCACAACAAACTCAATTTATTAAATGCAACAAGAGATCTTTTAATTTCCAGCTCCATCAAATAATTCAGTCACCAAAATTCACAGTGCAGGGCTTCCAAACTTAATCTACATCTGAAACCCCAAATCACGAAACAAAACAAAAAAATCACGCCAAAACAGAAACAGACAACAATTAACTACACAGCACCAGTAAACAAATAAGAATATAAAAACATTCAGAAGAACGAACGTTAAACCCGAAGTCCTTGCAGTCGATCCACTCCTCCTTTCCAGATCTCCAACCGCCTGTAGAAAAAATAATTCGTAGGAACACTATAACATCTATAATTTCACAATGTAGCTCTGTGTTAACAGTGTATATGTAGATCCATACAACGTGTCGCGGAATTGCATTAGCTAATAGCTGTAATTGAAAGGAGAAAAATAAAAAGTAGCTTTTTCATATTTCATAGTATTCGAGAGTAGGAAATTTGCAAAACATGGGGCGACCGCCAACGATGAGGAAGTTCGATGACGTGTAATACATTGTACAATGACAATGACATTTCTGATTTTTCAATGTATTTTGCTTTTTGGGGGGAAATGAATGTATCCTGCGCCCAGATCTACTAAATGAGTATCACTGTTCATACTTCAAAAAATTCCCTACACATGCACTCTAAAATACTTATGGCAATGCTACTTCGATCGAACATAAAGCTCAGTATGATTGAAACGAGCGTTATTTGTATTCGAAATTTTATTATTTAAATTTGTAAACAATTTTTCTTTTAAATTCGACTAGTAAATAAATATAAATGCAAAATTATAATTCGAATCAAATAGTTTCAACTTGAATACGAATGATTTTTGAATCAAATACTCGAAAAATATTGTTTAAAATATGTTCTAAAAAATTCAAATCGAATATCTAATCAAATTTGTTATTAAAACAAAAACGAATATGAATATGAATATTCGAATACTTTCACGAATCGAATATTGCATTATTTGTTTCGATTCATTTACACCCCCTATGCAGGTGTTCAAATAATAGCACATAGATCACACACACAATTTGGACTATGAATTTAAGCCCTAAATTTGGGAGTCCAAATAACGACCAGCCCATATCCAACTCCCAAGGCCCAAATTATATTTTCTCTACGTCACCTTACATGGGAATATGGGATGAGAAAAAAAATTATGATTTTCAAATTTAAGAGTAATACTTATATTAATAATAAATAAGTTTAAGTAAATGAACGTGAGAGAGCCTAAAATGAGTGCATGAAAATCTCATCTAAAATGAACTATTCAGCAACAAGACTCAAAATTCCTGCATCATTTTAGCTACAATCTTAACAACAATCTCTCTCTTTCACTCTCACTCTCACTCTCACTCCTCATCAAGCAAAACAAATCAAATCTGAACCTAAACCCCCCAATTCCCATCACACACCCATTGTCACTTGCCAAAAATCCCAATGAAGCTAAACATTCACACCTCAAAACTCATGTTTCTATGCACCATCTTCCTCATCAACCTCTACACCTCCCACCAAGCTCCCACCATTTCCGCTCCTCGACGCAGAAGCCTCTTGTCCTACAATGGAGATCCCCTCGCAATCGAGCCGTGGGTAAAGCCCGAAAACCCCAGATTGAAGAACGCTTACATTGCATTGCAAGCTTGGAAGGACGTCATGCAATCTGATCCCAACGACATGACCGGAAACTGGATCGGACACGACGTTTGTAACTACACCGGCGTCGTCTGTTGGGAAGCGCCCGACGGCTCCGGTGAAATTACGGTGGCGGGAATCGACATCAACCATGCAGATATTGCCGGATACCTTCCACATGAGCTAGGGTTGATGTACGATCTTGCTCTGTTTCATGTAAATTCCAACAGATTCTGCGGTACGATCCCGCAGAGTTTCGTGAACTTGAAGCTCTTATTTGAGCTTGATCTTAGCAACAACCGGTTCGTAGGGAAGTTTCCGGATATAGTCCTGCATTTGCCTAGCTTGAAGTATTTGGATATTCGGTTCAATGAATTCGAAGGTGAGGTTCCGAGGAAACTATTTGACAGAAATTTTGATGCTATATTTATAAACAACAACAGATTTTCGTTTAAGTTACCTGAAAACATCGGCAATTCACCCGCTTCTGTGATAGTTGTCGCAAACAATAAGTTTGAAGGTTGTGTTCCTGCAAGTTTAGGCAATATGGGGGAATCCATAACCGAATTGATCCTCACAAACAACGATTTTATGTCGTGTTTCCCGACTGAAATCACGAAGCTGAAGAACTTAACAGTTTTGGATATGAGCCGTAACCAAATTATAGGGCCGTTACCGGATAGTATCGGAGACATGCACAGCTTGGAGCAACTGAATTTGGCTCATAATAGGATGTCTGGAGATATTAGTACAAAGATATGCGAGCTTCCGAATTTGGTGAATTTCGAGTATCATCATAACTTTTTCTCGAACCAGTCTTCAACTTGCTTGGAATTGCCCAAAACTGATGATGAAATGAACTGTTTTAAAGATAGACTGAACCAAAGATCATCTGTGGAGTGCCAAAGGTTCTTGTCTCGAAAGGTCAACTGTAGCAGTTTCAATTGTACGAAACCAGTTCCAATATCACCGCCGCCACACTCTCCTCCACCAACTGCCACCCCAGATACTCCACCAACTGTCGCCCCAGCTTCTCCACCTCCACCACGTCAACAGCCCTTACCGCCAGCATCACCTCCACCACGTCAACAGCCCTTACCGCCATCATCACCTCCACCACGTCGGCAGCCCTTACCGCAAACACCTCCACCAGGCCATCAACAGCCCTTGCCGCCTGTAACTCCATCAACACCACCACCGCCATGTGAATGTCAGCCTCCTCATCCTCAAGCATCAAATCCACCACCAACCGCTTGATCATATTTTTCTCAACCCTCGAGACGAATATATTCTACTATTTGGGTCTTTCCTGCACGTGAAGTGGAATATAATGGATGTTAGTATGCTGTTGTTCAGAAGCAGGTTAAAGAGCTTAAAAGGAGGTAAAAGAAAGCCATTTTATCACTTGTTATGGGAAAATTTTATGTTTTGACTGCAATGGGTAATAATTTTGTAGCGTTTATTATTATTCAGATTATTTCTATCTGTTACTTTGTAAATCTAAGACTACATGCTATAGCATTCATAATTTCATATGCATATTGCTGGTTTTGACTGAGTGGTGGTTCTAGCAACTCAAGTGCCTCATCTGATTTCCTAATAATAAACATACAATAAACAGAGTACGATAATTACAGACTGGGGGTATCAGGGTAATTGTATCATCATCTATAGCCTCTGAAATCTTACATACTTAGAAATCATAGGTAAAATCAAATAGAGCAAGGGTAATCAACAGGAAATACATAAAAGAGTATGGCAAGTCTAGTTGTAGCTGATTTTTTTTCAAATCAAATAGAACAAAGAACAATCAGCAGGAAGTACATATAAGAGTATTGAGAGTATATTTTCTTACTTTGCCATATCCAGAGAGTCATCCTTCCTCTTGTGCAGTTTAACTTCCGAGGGTTTAGGGACGATTTTCCTCTATGATCTCTTAGATCAAGATGATCTCTCCAATTATGGTTTATAGGAAAAATAACTTTTCTCAATGCAAGAAAATAGTACTCCATATCTTTCGTAACCAGGAAACTTACCGCCAAGAAAGGGCTTCCAAGATTTATTAAAGAGCTTAAAGAGCTTAGAATCTGCAGCTCACCAAATTGACTGATACACGAGACTGCATTATTTTACAGTCTAGCCTCTCATTTACAGAAAGATCAATTGATCCGTGGAAAAGGCTGGATATTATCTGGCAGCATAGTGCTTGTCCCAGAAGACAATGGCTGCAGCAGTCCACTGTTCGCCAAATCCTCCAAACTTTTGATGTCTTGTTGCACGCGTGTCACCTGAGAGATTGCATGTTCGAGAACTAGAGGGTCATCTGGAAGATTCTGTAGCAAGTTAAGCAAGGCCTCCCGATAAACTTGTGCAGACAACAATGGCCTTGCTATTTGTCGACTTGTACAGAAAATTGCAACCTTGATTGTGTGCTTGCACATATTACCCATCACTGACCAAGAACAATCACACAGCCCAAACTCGGAACCAGGATTCCATATCGTATACGCCACACTATTATCTGCCTGAGAAACAACTTTTGCAAACTGGAGATTTTCCTCATCGAGCAGAATATCAATGTCGGGGATGTGCAAAGCTTGATACCATGGGTTGGTTAAGCTGATTCTATCCCTCAAATCTTCAAAGTAGCCAGTCTCAGCTATATATTGGTCAAACCAATAGAATGAGTGAAATTGAGTTGTTAAGGTATGGATCAGCAAGTCAACTCTGTGGGGCAATTTTTCTACCAACAAACTGAGAACCCTCGATTTCAATCTTAGGTGATAGGATTCTATTGACGCATAAGGCTCTTGACCTGCCACCGGGAGAGTCCTTACACAGTTTGCCCATAACTCTGCTAGATAAGATTATTATTACATTAAAGACTGCATAGTTGTTAAATGGTGCAAAGCGCACTAAGGCACTTGCAGCTTGCCCTTTTCACAAAACATTATTCGTAAATTTATATAACATATTTGACACATGGTGTCCTATAGATTAAAGTTCAGTACCACATAAAATCACATAATAAAACCCAAAAGTCAACTAATGAACATTAGAACTACTGTAAACAAGGAAAAAAAAAATCAAATGTAGCCAGTCAACAATAAATTAATAGTCTAGTTCTCATTCTCATCATAAATTCAAATCGTAGCAACAAAGATAAGACCCACAAAGAAAACTGGGGAAAAGAACCTAGGCTAATATAGGGGCAGCAGTGCTGTTTCTCAGTTTCTCATTTCTTTACCAATTTTTTTCTTAAACCCTAGGCTAGGCCTAAATTCAACACCACCTTCTTGTTTATGATTTTCCTTTGTTTTCTTTCGAGTTATTTTTTGGCAAGTTTTTTTATTTCAAATTTTTTACACAAACAACGTTTTGGGGTGAAGAAAATCATGAAAAGTACAGGAGGCGTGAGCCTTAGAAACCGTGTCTGACTAAACACAAAAAAGGTGCACAACCTATACCCTCTTGCAAATAGATGATAAAACTGATGAGCAGACTCGTTCAAAGAGATACCCCCACAAGAAAAGCAAGAAACAAGTGCTCCCAGGACCTGGATGAATGGTACCTATTTTTGGCAACCATTTATTTCTGAAACTCTCTACAAATGCAGACTGATCAATATATATTTGCAGGAACTCTTCAACAGCATTTCTAGTGCTTGACCCATTTCTCGTGCAGTACAATATCCTGCCTAGGTGCTTAAACATCTCCCGTTGCACATCAAAATTGATACAATATTTTAATAGACCTTTAAGCCAACCACGACGAACACGCCAGAGGCATAATAGGATCCGACATTGGAAGGCTTCTCTGAGAGGAAGATACACAATGTTAGATAATTTTCCTCAAAATCCTACAATGCAGTGGTACGATACAGTAGCCAAATTTTACGGCTTACCGTATAACTGAGACCTGAAAAGAGGGATCATCCACTAGAAATGCATTAGGGCTCCATCTTGTGTCCTTGCCACGTATTCTTTCAATAAGAGACGGCAGCCATTTGTGAATATTTTGACCAGGGGAAGAGGAACTAATGATCCATGCAATTGGAACTGCATTTTGTGATGAGTCGAATGCGAGTAGAGAGCATAATGAATTCTGTATAAGCCAGAAGGAGAAAAATAAAAATCTAAAGAAGTGACAACGTAATTTGTAAAAGCCCTATATAATTCTTGCAAATATCTATTTACTCCTTAAGAGTCAAACAAACTTAACTATATCCCTGTCAACTCTAGCAATGTATGGCATGTATTTGAGTTGAAAACCATTTTGGTCTCACAACTCCTTAGCCTGTTCTGCAAAAGGTCCCAAAAAGCTTAAGTTTTTCAATTTAATCACATAACTCCTAATTGGTCCAATTTTGGTCCCAAAGTCGCCGCAATTTAGAGTACGACGTCTTTTTTGGCACGTGAGGTTTAAAATTGGTCCCATAACTTTTGCCTTTTCCGATAAAGGTCCCAACATGCCACAAAATGACGGCGTAGTTCAAATTCCGGCGACTTGGGGACCAAAATCGAACCAATTAAGGAGTTATGGGATTAGATTAAAAAAACTTCAACTTTTTTTGGGACTTTTGCGGAAAAGACAAAAGGTACGGGACCAACATAGATTTTGTCTCGTACGCATATATCAGGGGTGAAAAAATAACTTATAGCCAAGAATTTTTTTTTAAATACAACCTTAAGCTTCTTAGAGCCCGGGGTGGAATGAGAAGCTATCAATCCACTATGTCCATATCGAAGCATTTGTTGCAGCTGCCAATCGGTCTGTATACCCAATATAAAAGGTTCAGAACCTGAACTCTGCTGGAAATAAAATATGTGCTTATGGTGGCGTTGCACCCACATTTTAACACTGCAGTCGTCATCGGGATGTAACTCATGGGAGGAGTTGCGTATAAGCCTTTCCATGTTACGTACATCATTACGCGTCAGAAAATCATCACGGTTGTGTGGGCCACCATGCCTCTGCACTTCTTCCATGTGATGCTGGACTAAAGTGTCTACAGATATTCCAGCATGAAGCATGGAGATTACCTTTTGACGAAGTTCCTCTGATATTCGAGGAGCATACATAGCTCTTGTCCCCACAGCTTCCTGATCGAGTAATCCATGGCAGGGAGCCCCTGTCTTATCCACATGATTTCTCTGGTTGTATATAATGAGAGCGAGTAGAGGCCGTGTGTATAATCGTTTCACTGTAAAATGACAAAGGCACCCCCGCATCATGTGCCGTCTCCCTGGCCTACTTCCCTTACCCGTAGCCGGTTTAATACTTGAGTTTTCACCTATATGAGGTTCAACATCCCTGTAGTCTTCAGGACCATAAGAGCACCAATACCTAAATATCAACAAAAAATTGCTTGAATTTGCAACAAATTTACTATAGGAAGATATCTTATACTCCCTCCGTTCCAATTTAAGTTTCGCTTTTGGGTGTTTCACCGACCCATTTTGTTCGTCGTTTAATGATGTTTCACAGGAATTAAGAAAGTCATTAAACAAAATAAATATTGTATCGCGACATTTTTACCCTTTTATTTACCTACATAGTCATGTGACTCATGTAATGCATAGTATAACAAATACGGAGTAACAAGTAAAAGGGAAAAATTGGAATATGACATTTATTCTTCTATATTAGTGCAAAAAGACAAAACAAAATGGGTCAAAAAAAATCTTCTTTAGAAAGACAAACAAAATGGGTCGGAGGGATTATTTAATTGCTCTTGGAAAACCAAAAGCAACTAATATTTTGGAACAATTTGTTTTCTATAAAACAACAGTTAAATTGGAACGAGTATTCGAGTACATAATCCGTTCATCAAAAGAATACAATGTCACGAACTCAAACATGCAATTCTAGTATAAGATCATCTTCAAGAAAGCACAACGAGTAACACAAAATACGACTTACAGGAAGTTACATACAGTGTATACTCAAGATATCCATCAACTCTTGGTTTGTTTAGACTCCCTTCAGCTCTCTTCCTTCTCGATTCTACACGAAAATTAGCTGGGCACTCGGCATTACTGGATTCCCCTTTTACAAAATCATCCACTCTAGAAAACGGAATTAGTGCAATGTCATCACCACCTAGACGACCCCCCTCTACTTTTACCCAATTTATATGTGCTGCACAAAATTCTACATAGGGAGGATCCTGCACTGGCAGGCTTAGTATATCTTCCATTCTCGCAACCTAATACGAAATTCGATCAAAGCTTCAGCTAATGTAATAGGGCATAGAGAGTTGTTGTATTAATTTTCACCATAAAAAACAATTAACATCTCAATATATGGAAAACATTAGGAATTTCTCAACATTGCTCGAATTTGTAGACATAACAAGATTAATTTGCAAGCTTGTTATTGATTGAGTGACGAAATAGCATAACAGATAGCAGGTAAGAGGAACATGAGCTGTGAAATCAATTTATAAGAAAAACCGAAGAAGAATTAATAATCAGTGGAGCAAAATTGTACCTTAGCTTCATGACCTTTCATCCTCCTCCTCCACGCTTATCCGATGAACGAATTCAATAATTCAAACTTCCAATTGAATTTCAAGGTTAAAAAGATATTGTTTTCTCCAAGAACTGTGAATTTACAACAAAACCTAAAAAAAAATGATCAGAAGGGAAAGTTTTGAAGAGGAGTGAAAGCTGTAGTTCTCGTTAGCCCCCAAATACGAAGAAAGAAATAATCCCTCCATTTTTTTCAATAAGTTGCAGTTTTCGTCAAATTTATTAAATTTAAAAAAAAAAAAAAAAAAAAAAACAACTTAGATATAAAAAATAAGTTAGAAATTAGAGATTTTTTAAAAGTTAAAGAGAGAATATAATTGGAAGAAATGGAGTAAAAAATGTTAAATTGTGTAAAAAAAAAAACTACTCCTCCATTTCATTATACGTTTTCCCAATAAATTTTCCATATAATTTTTTTTTGCATATTATTTTCTCTATCTCAATCACATCAGTTATACTTTTATCTATTGTTTTATCTTACTTCATCTCATTCTTATTTTTATTTTCTTTCATCTCATTTTTATTTATTATTTTCTATTTTACAATCATTTTACTGATTCTATTATTTAATCATATTTTTTAATCAAAACAATCAAAATAAAGGGCAAATTATAGCGAGACGGAAAGAGTTTTATTAATTTTTATTTTTTTCAGACAATCAAAGAGTATTATTTATTAAAAAATGGAGGATGTATGATTTAGATTAGACTAAGTCCAATACTACCCACAGGATCATCTTCAACCCAGAATGATCAAACCGAAAGCTGCTCCATTCCAATAGTGAGGAAGTAGAGAGACGAGTGTAACCTATGCCCACCGTACGTCCAGATCTTCATTCTCAAAACGAGAAAAATACCCCACACTAAGGTATTCCCATGTCAAGAAAACACAGAGAAAAAAAGAAAAGACAAAGGTCACTTAAAACACCAGATCCAACCGCCATGAACCAACAGAACCGCACAAGGCGAGGAAAAAACTCACAACTGGAAAATTAGCGGAGGAGAAAACAGAAAACAAGAACAAAAGAACCGAAGCTAAAAACTAGAAATCTAAGAACAAGTAAAAATAAAAATAAAACTAAAAAGCTAAAAAATTAAAGGGGGTCAACGGATTGATTTACCAATCGGTCACCGCATAAGCGGTTCCGTTGGAGAGACCGAACCGTTGGCCCGAACACTTACACCAAGAGAAGCTCTTGACGACTATACTAACGTGATGCACCACCGGTCCAATACTACTCACTTGTAATGTTATTTCCCGCATATTATGAAAATGATCATGAGTAAAAATTAAAAAATACAGTATATTATATTAAATAACATAAGTGTAAAAATGTAAAATTATAAAATGTATTTTCTATTTTCTTTTAATAAGTAAGTATTATATATTTTTCTATAATGAAAATACATTTAGGAGGGTGTATTCAATTGAGATTCTGTTGGATTTTTTTGAACTTTAAAAAGTCAGTGGATTTAGAAAATTCATAGACTCTATGCAGAGTTTGACTGACTTTTTTATTGATTTATATGGATTTTTATAGATTTGACAGGATTTTGAAATACACATTTTTTTATTAATTTACATGAATTTCCATAGAATTAGTTATTTTTATATTTTTATATTTTAATTATTAAACACATTCTTAAGTATAATTCTAAGAATATGGAACATTCCTTTGACTTGATGCATGACCAGTGCTTACTGCTTAGTTATTTTTACTCAGGAAAATACAAATTTGGTTAATGTATTTTCTTTTTCTCTTTTCGATTTTATTTTATTAATACATACTTATATAAATAATTGTTATTCATATATAAGGTACCATATATTCCAATATCGGGTATTGTATGTCGAGTTGATTTTTTTAAGTTATTTATCTTTATTCTTTTAAGAGTTTATTGCTGCTTAGGTGCAATTTTCACCCCCAACTCTATGTAGGTACAATTTTTTTAAAAAGTTGATTTTAGGTGTCAAAAAGTTGATTTTAGGTATCAAAATAATCTGAAAGACCCAAATTGCCCTTACTTCATTCCTCATTTTTCTCTCCATTCTTATTAAACACCTCACCCACCCACCCTTCCTCTCAAACACGCCTCATCTTCTTCTCTCTTCTCCTCTATGCTCTCTCATACGTCTTCAAAATCCCACCCCATTGCTACCGCTGAAAAGTTTTCCTCCACCCCCAACCGCCATCGTAATGCTCTCCTCCCCCAACTCGGTGTTTTAGATATCTTCTCTGCGACTCCAGGTTCGTGGTGTGTTAGATTTGTTCTTGAATGACCGATCTACCATTTTTGAATGGAGAGATGTAGATTTTGGACTGTAATTTTTTAGAATTGTTTGTCCAAAAACTGAAATTTGTGATTTTGGAGATGGAAAGAAACAAGGAGCAGACATGGTTGAGATGACACGAAGCCGCCATTGTTGAAGGAGATGAAGTAACATCTTTTTTTTTTCTTTACTCGAACTGTGTAAGACTCAATTTTTATTTTGTGATTCAGAAAAGTGTTATGAATATTCTTGAAGAAGGCAGATATGTAATTTCATTTTTTTTTTTTTTAACAATACATGATTTTTTATTTTTAAGGTAGGTTTTCATTTTTTGAATTTTGAAACTTGATCTGTAACAGCAAAATTGGTGGAATTTGGGTTTGGCCATTTCCATTTTCATGGAACTCAAAATGTATGATTTCTTGTTATTATTGTACAAATATTGACAGAATATTACTCGAATTGTTGGTGTAACTTCATTTATTGTTAATGCAAATTATTTCTTAGGGTGTGTTTGTAAACAATTGTAGTTGATTTAAAGTGATTAAAGTTGATTTTTGTAGTAAAATTGAAAGTAGATAGTGTTTTAAAAATAAACACTTCTAATCAATTTTTTAAATGTTGTGGTGTATGTCATTCAAATCACTTTTTTTATAATTTTACAAAAAACACCCTTATTATATTTGAATAAATAATGGGTAAAAATAAAATATTATTTAAATTGTGAGGGCAAAATTGTAAAATTAGTGAGTGTAATGATTAGAAGCACTTAGAAGTTGTTAGAAGCATGGGGAGGGGTGCTTGACTAAAAATGCTTTTAAGTAATTAATTTAATCACTTTACTTGTGTTTACAAACACTTCAAAAGTGATTCTATTTAAAAAAGAAGTGATTTTAAGCACATAGTTTTGTTTGCAAACACCCACTTAGTTGATGCAAATAGGTTTCTTCATTGATGCAAATTTTTAATTGTTGATGCAAATAGGTTTTTTCATTGATGCAAATTTTTAATTCGTTGATGCAAATATTTTTTTTGGAATTTTTATTCGTTCGATTTTTGTTGTTTGTTGATGCAAATTATTTTTCTCATTTCTAATCAAGTCCTTCTCTTCTAATTCTAAAAATTAAAATATAGTGAGAATAGTGTAACAATTAAATCATTGAAAAGTGACCGTAATATAATTTTAATCAAAGTTTAGTTAGTTCATTCTCGAAAAAAATAATTAAAATTCTCGAAAAAAAAATGTAAACATTAGTGTTTGAGTAGTTTTTCTCCCTCTTATGGAAATTTGTATTGACTTGGTAAATTGAGTAGGAGTACAGGATATATATATATAAATGTACGCATGTGTAAATAAGGAAATGTTTTTAACTGTATGCACAATTTTAGGGATTATATAGGAATTATATAAATCAATTAATTCTAAAGATATTCCTAAATCAATTAGTCGTTAGTGGGGAAATGTTTTTAACTGTATGCACAATTTTAGGGATTATATAAATCAATTAATCCTAAAGATATTCCTAAATCAATTAGCCGTAAGTGGTTATTGCATTTTTGAGCTTTGCTCTTCCTTAACCAAACACAACTTACACACACAATTACTATTCATGGATTTCAATCCCAAACCAAACACCACCTTAGTTTCTTGTGCGTTCTTATCAGAATTAGATTGTTGATTGTTCAACTCTTGCACCAAAACCTAGTTGCAACATAAGACGGTATAGCTCGTTGATTCAAATTTATTTTTCGTTGATGCAAATTTAATTTTGTTCGTTAATGCAAATATTTTCTTAGCTGATGCAAATTATTTTTTATCATTGATGCAAATTTTATTTTTCTACTTTTTATGATTTTGTGAGTTTTATATTAATTTCTGTATTTTTGTGCATTTAGGGACTTGACCACTGCCAAAAGGTACTAGTCAATTTTTCTAGTCTCTCTCGTAATAAAAACTCAAATTTTCATTTTTTTATTTGCATCAACAAACAATTTATTTACACCAACAACAAATAATTTTTTTGCACCAACAGTTCGAGTAAAAATAAAAAAATAAATAATATACATTTCTGCTTCATCTACAAAAATAAAAGTAAAATTCTCGCAGAGAATCCGGTCAATATTCCAGCAAGCAGTCCTCCCACCAATAATAACAAAAAACCATCAATTTTTGAGTTCCATGAAAAAAGGAAGAAAATACAAGAAAATGAGAATAGATCCAAAATCGAGAACAGATCTTCGTTTCTTTAAACAAATAAAACAAGTTTGTGCTCACCATGAAAAATAAAATTTCGGTTACGGCGATGGAGATTCGTCGGCCATGGCGAACAGCACCATCTTCATCAAGGGGATCGCGACGGTGGCTTCGTCTTCTTCCAGTCTCCGGCGAAGGGCGGCGACTTCGTCTCCTTCAAGGAAACAACCAAAAAATTAAAAAGAATGAATCAAGAAAGAGAAAAAATGGAAGACGACCCAGCCGAGGAAGGAGAGGCATATTCGTCTGAGCCGGAGGTTCCGGCCATCCTCTCACCTCCACAAAAAACCATGGAAGATCCGATCAATATTCCGACAAAGAATCCGGTCAATATTCTGGCAAAGAATCTTCACATCAATAATAACAAAAAACCATCAATTTTTTAGTTTCATGAAAAAAGGAAGGAAAATACAAAAAAGAGAATAGATCTAAAAATCGTAAATCTGCTCATCCAGACCTTCAAAAAATCGCACACCCGTCCCTCCGGTGTCCCTTCCTCTTCGTCGATCTCACAAGAACTTTTACAATTAAGAAAGTCGTCAATGGAGCCTAAAAAAACGAGAACAAACAATGTTGAAAATCACAGAAGAAAAAAAAGGAGACAACGCGTTGAAATTAACAGATCTGAAAAAACGAGAACAGATCTGAAAAAAATCGAATCGGCGTCGGAGAAAAAAACGAGAACAGATCCCAAAAAGTAAAAAACGAAAACAGACCGACACACAATCCATTTCGTCTTACAGGTGGGCGGCGGTGATCGACGGTGGTACAGGTGGACGACGCTAAGGAATTACAGATCGACGGCTTGGGCGGCGGCGGCAACAAAGCTTCATCTTCGCCATGGAAGATCGACGACGAAGCTTCAACGGCGGCGACAATGGAGTTCAAGGCGGACGGCCATGGCGGGTGAGTCGACGGCGAACAGCTTGACCGTGGCGATTGTGGTGGACCGTTTTCGCCGGAGAGTTAGGTTAGAGTTGGAGGCGGCGGCCATGGTGGGGCGGCTGCGGCCAGGGGTTTGCCGGAGAGTTGGGTTAGAGTTTTTTGGTTGCTGGGATTTTAAATAAGAAGAAGAAGAGGGAGGTGGGGCTGAAGGAGAGAGAGGAGACGGTTAGAGAAGAGAGAGGGGGTGAGGTGTTTGTATAGGTTAAGAATTTTATCTTCTCCCCTATAGGGACAAGAATGTAATCTTAACTTCAAGATAACACCTACATGAAACTATTTTAAAAGGTATGACTAAATGGAAATGGACAAGCCTAAAAGATACCTTAGTAGAAATCACTCTCATCTCATTAAGAACCTTCATTTCTTCTTCGAAATCCCTTCAGAAATCTTCGAAACTCCAAGGCCACCGCCCCTCGAAGCTCCATGGCCACCGCCCCTCGAAGCTCCATGGCCGCCGCCCATCACCGTCTGCAAACCTATGAAGACGAACCCCCCCTGTTGTCGGTGACGGTGGCTTCGACTCCATTTTCCAATCTTCTCCCTCGACCGCGATGTGGAAGACGGTGACGATGGCTACAACTCCATTTTCTGTCGAAAAGCTCCAATTCGTCCAGATCTGTGGTGGCGACGATCTGCATCTTCGATCTTGAAGAAGGCCTCCACCACTGCGCCGCCGCCCACCTGTTCTCGGCCGCGATGTACAGTAGTTTATGATTTGATTTGTTTAGTTAGGTTTTTCCATTACTTTTTTTTGAATTTGGTTTGTTTGGTTAGTGTTGTTCCATTTTCTTTGGGTTTGAGAAAAAGGTAAGGGATGAGACATCTTGGGGAAGATGACCGTCGCCGGAATTTTCTCAGGCGGCGGCCTCAAAATTGCTAGGCATGGGCTAGGGTTTCCTCACCCCATTGGGCCTGTTAGTGGGCCAGGTTTATTTTTATTTTTTTTGGAATTTTGATATTTTATAGATAAATTCTTCGTTGGTGCCATTAAATTCTTCGCTGGTGCAAATAAATTTTTCGTTGGTGCAAAATTATTTTTCGTCGTTAATGCAAATTTATTTTTTGAATTTTTTCTTTGAATTTTTTGTGAATTTAGTTTCGTATTTTTTATAAAAAATTTTTGAGGAAGGTTGAAAAATAACTTGTGATTTTGTATTCATAATTTGTTTCGTTTCATAATTGGTGGAAAAGCAAGACGTTTCGTATTCCAATATGCTTTCATGTTATATATCTTAGAATGTGCTTTCCTACTATTTATCTCATAATTAATTGGTGAAAAAAGGCAAGACGTTTCATAATTGGTGAAGAAAAGCAAGACGTTTCTCTCAACTTGTGTAATAAACCGACACTTGTTGAGTTTATTATTTTTATTCTGCAAATGATGCAAGAAAACACACTTTGACTGTGGGCCTGAATTTTAAGCAAATTCAAGATTGGTTGGAAACAGAATATGGATTTTTTAACCCAAAATAAATTTTGCATCAATGACAAAAAATAATTTGCATCAACATAGAAAAGATTTGCATCACAAACAAAATTTGCATCGACGTACAAAAACGAAAAATAAATTTGCATCAACGAAAAATAAATTTGCATCATCGACACACGCTATTTGCATCAACACAAAAACGACTTTACAACAACACACCAGTTCTTTTTAGTAAAAAAAATAAAAATATAGCAGGACAAGATCTTCATCTTCTTCAACACAAAAAATTTAAAACTCAAAACCTCCATTACAAAAGCTTCTGTTGACGAAGATCTTCATCTTCTTCAACACAAAATATTAAAACTCAAAACCTACATCTTCATCTTCTTCAACACAAAAAATTTAAAACTCAATACCCCCATTACAAAACCTCCATTACAAAAATCTGCACTCCCCTGAACTTCAAGAAAAAAAAAAAAATCAAAGCAATCAACAATAAAATAAAAATCTGCACTACCAATTTCAGATATTAATGTTTTTTTTTTCCTTCGTCGAGATTTTTGATTTTTTGAACAAATCTTTACCTTTTAAATGACTTTGTCTTCCTGGGAAGAAGACGAAGGCCGTACCCAAAGCATCCATCGGCGGTGCGTCTCCCAAGTCCCAAGGCTTCGATCTGGAATTTTCTTAAAGAAGGAGGCGATGAAGCTTCTCCCAAGGTCGCCCACTTCTGTAAGAAGACGAACAGGAACCCTTAGCCGTCGCCGCCGATCTGCAGCACTCCGGCGAAGAAGTCATGGCCGCCGCCGCCCCAAATCTGAAATATTCTATTTCTTAGATCTGTTACATTTCTCGTTTTTTTAGATCGCCGCCGAGGCACGACGACTTCCCCGGCCATGGCGGCGGCCACAAAGCTTCATCTTCGCCATGGCAGATCGACGACGGAGCTTCGAAACTTGCGGAAACCTTCGAAAGGTTTTTCAGATCGGCCACATATTCAGATTTGGGGCGGCGACGGCCATGGCTTATTCGCCGAAGTGCTGCAGATGACAGAAACCTGTAAAGTCGACGAAGCCATGGCGGCGGCCACAAAACTTCATCTTCGCCATGGCAGATCGGCGACGGAGCTTCAAGGCGGACGACCATGGTGGGAGCGTCGACGGCGAACACCTTGGCCATGGCGATGTTGGTGGGCCGTCTTCGCCGGAGAGTTGAAGGCGGCGGCCATGGTGGGGCGACTGCGGCAAGGGGTGGCTAAAGAGTTTTTTGGTTGCAGGGATTTTGAATAAGAAGTAGATGAAGGAGGTGGGGTTGAAGGAGAGAGAGAGGAGAGAGGAGACGGTTTAGAGAGAGAGGAGGGGTGAGGTGTTTTAAGAATCTTATCTGACATGACATCTTCCTTCTTTCATCTTCTATAAGGGCAAGAATGTAATCTTGCCCTCCAAATAGCACCTATAGGAGTTTTTTTTATTTTGTAGCACCTAATGGATTTTGCCCAGTCCAAAATGCACCCTAGTAGAACGGCCCCAAAAATAAATACTCAAATTAAATTGCAAAATGCTAGAAAATTCAGGAAAACAAAATCTTATTTCCAGTATTCCCCAGGTAATGAAAACAAAAAAGGGACGAACCAGTGAAGGCAGTATTAGTTGACAAATATAAAGTTAATGGAAATAAGATATAAATATTCCAATTTAAAGTTTATAGAAGCTATGAATATATTCCAAGTTGTTAAAAAAGTTATTTTCCATAGAAAATTGAATACTTCATTTTGGTATGACGTTGAAATCTTATTATTATACTGTGAATTAAGAAGGTGTAATAATAAGTAGAGTTTGAGAGGTAATATTGTAAACTTTTACATTTAACATAAAAATAAAAGTTGACTTGTGTGTATGCATGTATCCAAAAGTAATGACATTTATGATGAAGTTTATAAAATATTTTCTATTTTAAAGATGTGAAAGTTATTGTGGAACGTTATTATAAAAAAGAAAAATGTAAAAATTATTGTGGGACGGAGTGAATACAAAATAATATGATTATTTTGTTGTTAATTAACTCAATCACATCAACCAAATAATAAAAATGTTGATCTTTTTTTGTGAGACAGATTCCTATTGATCCATATTCTAAATTTTTGGGTTGGATAATTTTTACTTTTTTATAGTTTTTATGTCTGTAAAAAAAAAATTGTTTAAGTAAAAATGATAATGCTTTTAACAAAAATGTCGATTAATTTTTATTTAAACATTGTCACTTTTTATATTAGTTTTTTTTTTTTTTTTTTTGAACTTAAAAAAAATTATATTAAGTTAATGGAGACTCGTCTCATGAAATATAATTCGTGGGACGGTCTCGCCCAAGACCAACTCAAATATTCATGAAGATATTACAATTATTTGATGTTTAACATCAATGCTACATAACATAATATTGCAAAATATTACTCCGTATGAGTTATATTAATTTGTGTGCACTCAATTGATTCTAATTTATTGAAGAAAAAAAAATTAATTGAACAATTGAGATTATATTCAAATAATTTAAAATTCGATTGCATCTATACATTCAATTGTATATATAAAAAAAAAAAATTGTTATATTTTTAACTCGTTTTATTTAAAATATACACCAAAAAAAATAAAAAAATTCAAGAGACAAAGTTGACTATGATTATTGGAATATGTTGAGATTAGGAATAATAGGCATAGCTTGCGGGTTTGGAAATGAAATGGATAATTAATAGTGGGCAAAATTATAAATAAATGATAAAATGTTTGAACGAATAATTAAAGGAAAATATTGAATATAATACGTCTAAGCCCACTTTAAACGGCCCCTCACAAATTGTAGGGACAATTTATAACCCCGGCCCACCCCCAAATATATGAAATATTTTGTCTCATACATATTCTATTGTTCATAAATTTGTGACTCTATGTCTCTATCTAAATTATATTTTAAAGAACGAAAAAATGCTATTCAAATTTAATCAGAAGTATTAATGTGAAGCTCCGTGTTTCACACGAATCACTCTTTTTTAATAGTTTATGTATAAAGTGAATAAAATAGAGTAAAAATAAATTTTTTTTTTTAAATGAGAATAATAAAACTGATTAATCTGAAATGAAAAGTGGTAATAATATAATGTAACGTATGTACTATTTGAAATAGTTAAATTCCATTGGAATAGTGAGTTCTATCACATAAATATATTTACACTTATGGTAAAATTTAGGGGTTAAATCAATAATATAGTACTCCTATAAACTATCATTAGTTATCACTTTTGTTCCATTCCATATATTTCATTATTATAGGATTAATCTGTTCCATTAATAAATTGAGATAAATTATCTTTCATTCTATTTTAGCAAAAAGAAAGAAAAAAAATGTTGGCTTGCAAGTTGCGGGGGTTTTTTTCATTTTCAAACACGGATTATAATTTTATACCTGCAATGAATAAAAATTTAAAAAAAAAAAAAAAAATTTAGTGTATATATAGGGTGAATAAAGATTATATATTAAAAGAAGAAAAAATATATCAGAGGAACTCATCCATGCAGTCATTTGAGAGGCAGGAGAAAGAGTTGCTCACCGGGATCGAAACGACCACAATAGTTGAGGAAGCGTGAACCTTCAAAGGCACACGAGTATTGTGGTCAAAATAATTTTGTGAGGTAGAGTTTATAAATAATTTTTTATTTTAAGGGTGTGAAAGTTATTATTAGACTTGCCAAAAAAAAAAAGTGAAAGTAATCGGAGGAGGAAGGGAGTTATTATGATATTGTTTTTTGATACATAATGGCATGCTTCACACATTCTAAATTTTTTTAGGCGACGTTAGATTCATTTTCAAAACTAGAATATTTAAATAAATAACCTAAAAAATAATATATATACTCCATTTTTTTTTTTTTTGTATATATAGGTGTATTGTTGTGTTCATTAGAATCCTGCAAACATACATATATTTCTCATCACTATCATCCGTATAGTCTATACACAACAATGGCGGACGGAGGTGAGAGACTGGAGGCCGAAACGGGTGAGAAAGTGCGGAGGTCTCCGTCGTACGTGGTTGAGAAAGTGAGAAATAATTTGAAATTCAAGTCAAAATTGGGTGAGCTGAATGGCGCCATGGGAGATTTAGGCACGTACATCCCCATAGTGTTGGCCTTAACTCTAGCCAAAAACCTAGATCTCGGAACCACCTTGATTTTCACCGGAATTTACAATTTCGTAACCGGCGCAATCTACGGAGTTCCGATGCCTGTTCAGCCGATGAAATCCATTGCCGCCGTGGCCATTTCCAATCCGAGCTTCGGAATCCCGGAGGTCATGGCCGCCGGAATCTGCACCGGCGGGATTCTCTTCCTGTTAGGCGTAACAGGATTGATGAAGCTTGCGTATAAGTTAATTCCGATTTCCGTGGTCAGGGGAATTCAATTAGCGCAGGGGTTATCGTTTGCGATGAGTGCTGTGAAGTACATTCGAAACGTCCAGGATTTCGCGAAATCGAAATCTACAGGGGAGAGGCAATGGTTAGGGTTAGATGGATTGTTGTTGGCTCTGGTTTGTGCTTGTTTCATCATAATCGTGACTGGTGCGGGGCATGAAAATGAGGAGAGAGAAGATGAGGAGGAGAGAGAGATTGGGAGAAGTAATTGGAGTAAAATCATTAGTTTACTCCCATCTGCATTCATAATCTTCTTATTGGGGGTGATTTTGGCTATCATAAGAGGGCCTAAAGCTGTTAAACACTTCAAATTCGGGCCATCTTCTATGAAAGTGATGAAGATTTCAAAACATGAATGGAAGGAAGGGTTTATCAAAGGAACAATCCCTCAACTCCCTTTATCAATTCTAAACTCTGTTATTGCAGTTTGCAAGCTATCGACTGATCTTTTCCCCAATAAGGACGTATCAGCAACGTCCGTTTCCATCACGGTTGGCCTAATGAACCTGATCGGGTGCTGGTTTGGTGCAATGCCGAGCTGCCATGGGGCCGGAGGGTTAGCCGGGCAGTACAAGTTTGGTGGGAGAAGTGGTGGGTGTGTGGCATTGCTTGGAGCAGCTAAGTTGGTTTTGGGACTTGTTTTGGGTAGCTCATTGGTGAAAATCTTGATTCAGTTTCCTGTTGGTGTGTTGGGGGTGTTACTCTTGTTTGCGGGGATTGAACTAGCAATGTGTGCAAGAGACATGAATTCTAAGGACGAGGTGTTCGTGATGCTCGTTTGCACCGCGGTTTCTTTAGTTGGATCGAGCGCTGCTCTTGGATTTCTCTGTGGGATGGTTGTGCATTTGCTTCTCCGTCTAAGAAAGGCCGGAAATGCAACTTCTTGTTCTGAATTTTGGTTTCATCGCAATCCATGAAATTCTTCAAATCTTCTTCATTGTATTTTCTTTCTTGCCTTTCCTTGAATGTTTGTGTTTATAGTATATTTTATTTTTCTTTTCAGATGTTGTTGGGTGTTTATATTGAAATTCAAATCTTGTTGATTGCTTTTCTTGAATGTATATAGTGGAGTATTTCTTTTTCTTTGGTGTTTATATTGAAATTCAAAATTTGTTGATTGCTTTTCTTGAATGTTTGTTTTCTTTTCTCGATTTTATTTTTGTATCGATTTTATTGCATGCATCAAATTCTTCAAATCTAACAACCTTTAAAGCAAATACTCCTAATTATCAAGTTCTTTTAATGTCCAATTTATTGCATGCATCAAATTCTTCAAATCTTGCAGAGGTTGCAGCACATTTAAATAGGTCAACGTTTTTATTGCAGCCTTGAAAGGCGCATTTCGGAATTTTCGCACTACCAATATGCACAGCTGCATGCTTCTTAATTTTTAGAGGAACTCTCGTGATAATTTGAAAACTCAATTATTTCATTTATTTTTGGTTTAATTTTATTATTATGAGCTTTTATTTGAACTTGTTCATGCATGGTTTAATCTTGAGCTAAATATATTTGTGTTTCAGCGTTTGAAATTACTTGGTTGACTGATTTTAACCTAGCTTGAATGGTCTTTTTTTTTTTTTTTTTTTTTATCGGTAAAAGTATTTTATTAATATTGGGTACAAGAGATACCCGAGAAGATCAGTGTACAAGGTATATCAGATAAGAGAAAAATGCCTCTTTAACTACATAAATTTAAAATCATGCACTTAAGTGGATATATTTGATATGATTTCAATTATATTATTAAGATTTATTATATTATTAAGATTGAATGGTCTATTTCTCTTGGAAAGTGAGTTTATTATATTATTAAAATTTATTTGATATGATTTCAATTATTAATTAATATGCAAATTCATTAGAACCTCGTTAAATCAAACGGGTTACTGTAATCCAAATTTTGGCAGTTAATGAAGAGGACGTCTGAGTTCGGGCTCTAACATGCAAGTAGAATAGTATGACTATGAATTATATTCCGGTAAGAATGGAGTAATAGATTATGTAGAACCTTTGTTATATGATTACTTGGTAAGAACGGGTCTACTCATCCTCTCAATTTTTCAATTTTAGGTTTGTGATTTGGAACCTCGATTCTAGGCTTATCCAATAAAGGTTACATTGATTATTTGTGAGTTCTGACTACTATTATCAAGCACCAACAAAATAATTAGACGTCTAAGTTAGGTTTGAGTACCCTAACACTCTCACTATTTTATTATACATTACTTTTCTTAATTAGTATTTATTTTGTTGAATTCTGCATTTATTTAGTATATATGATCAATAAGACTATAATGGGCCTGTAATCTAAGTAACTTAGAAGAACGCGGCCCTCGTAACTTAGGATAGGCCACGGATAAATTCCCCCCAATTTATTATGTGTTCACCCTCCACTTCAATTTAATTTTTGAATTAATGGGTATAATGACCATTCTACCCATAGATGTTGAGTTCATCACTTTAAACTAAAAGGCTTTGCAATTCTCCCTTTCCACATAATGTACCAAATGTCGTAACAAATTTCCACATAATGTCTCAAATTTCGAAAAACACTTCCACATAATATCTAAATTTTCGAAAAAAACTTTCACATTATGTGTCAATTTTCGAACAATAGTTCCACATTATGTCTCAATTTTCGAAAAATAGTTTCACATTATATATCACTTTTCTGATTTTTTTTTTAAACAGTAGCAAATTAAGATTTTTGTTTTGTTTTTGTTTAACAGGGGTTGGTTGATGGTAAGGAAGATTACATAGAGGAAGAATATGATGAAGATGAGCATGGCAAATCTGCGAATGAGGGAGTTTGTCACCGAGTTTTGTGTGAAAATGTGGAAGTTTGTCACCGAGTTTTGTCACCTAACTCGACGAACCAGGCTCGAGAAGGAATAGAAAAATCAATTTTTGAGTTTCGTCTCCCAATGCCCCATTTTGTGCAAAAACCAAGTTTCTTCAACAACTAAAACTCTAAATAATTTCCAATAACAACGGGAATTGCACGATTTCGCTCTAAGAGGAGTTTTTTTGAATTGTGGGTGAACTCAAAACATTTTGTATTGTATACTCCCTCCGTCCCAGAGGAATTTGCACCTCTGGGATGGCACACATTTTAATAAATGTGTAAGAAAAAGTGTAATGAGTAATGTTTTGAGGGGTAGTTTTGTAAACTTTTATGAATAAAGTAAAGTAAAAGGTAGGTTGAGTGTGAAAAAGTAATGACATATGGGTAAATATGTGTATATTTTGAGGGTGAGGGTTATGACAATATTTCCTTTTATGGAGTGTGCAAATTGGTATGGGACATCCATATATGGAAAGTGTGCAAATTCCTATGGGACAGAGGGAGTATTAATTATGGGGAAAGGGGAAAAGGTTATATGTGGTATTTTATGGGAGATGAACTCATATTTTGGGGGTGAAGTCATTTGGAGGGTGAACACATAATAAATAGGGGGCATTTATCCTTGGCCCTTAGGATAATGGGCCTGTAATCTAAGTATGTCAGCCCCAGGAAGCGTAATATAAAAAAGGGTACGGTTATTTGCACCTCCATTTTTTGTAAGATACACTTCTCTCCTTCATTTATTTTTTCATATTATTATATAATAGTAATACCTTAATATCTTTTTATATATAAACTCTAATTTTTTATTTAATAGTTACACATCCTCACCTAACCGATTGTAACCACCACCCCTCGTCCAATCAGTTTCTAAGAAGGGTGTATTCAATTAAGATTCGGTTGAATTTTTTTAGACTTTTAAAATCTGGGGGTATTCAATCCGGATTTTTAAAAGTCTTTCAAAATTTTGAGGTATTCAATACGGATTTTAAAAAGTCTTTAGAAATCTTTAGGTATTCAACAATTTATGGATTTTAATACTCTATGTATTTCGTTGGATTCTCTTTCAAAAATATAAATAAATTTCTCTAATCAAAATCTCTTCTAAAAAGTAGAGATTTCAACGGATTCTCTTAGAAGACTCTAAAAGAGAAGAAAAAATAAACTGTGTTAACTATGTTCTTTGATAAGCATCACAGATTCTTCACCACCATTATTATCGTGAAAAAAATTACGTATTTTAAAATTATGTTCTTTCTTTAAAAATTATAGTATATCGGACACCGTCAATAATATTTAATCGACGTCGATTTCCCCATTACGTGGTGTTCGATATCATCTAAAAGATTTTGGTGGTCAAGGTCGTCACCCCAGAAATGCAATTATTCAATTGAATTTTTGGTATTTTCAAATTGCAATTCACAAATTCGCTGGATTACATAACTTTCTTCGGAAAGAAGGTCGCTCTGATGAATTTCCAGTCTAATAATAACTTTCTTCGGAAAGAAGGTCTTTGATGAATTTCCAGTCGAATATAAAGAAGATCAAGATTCACCACATCTCGACATGAAAGAGGAAAATTTGGAATTGCTTTCTCATTCTCAAAGACAACTATAACAAAGAATTTAAACTAATGCATGGAGAACTAGTATTGCTAACTATGTGAAAATGAGGCTAGGTTTAATTGTGATGAAAATGAAGATGAGAATAATAATGGAGAACTAGTATTGCTAACTATGTGAAAATGAGGCCAGGTTTAATTGTGATGAAAATGAAGATGAGAATAATAGTGATAAATAATAATTTTTTTTTTTTGAACTAGGTTTTAGGGGCGTAGTTTATGGAAATCAATGTAAATCAATAAAAAAATGTGTATTTCAGAATCTTGTCAAATCAATAAAAATCCATATAAATCAATAAAAAAGTCAGTCAAACTCTGTATAGAGTCTAAGAATTTTCTAAATCCACCAACTTTTTTTTAAAGTCCAAAAAAATCCAACAGAATCTATACACCCCCATAATCTCATAAAAAATCTAGAAATCTCAGAATATTTTTTTAACCTATTTCAATAAATTAGTGTCGTTCATTAAAAATTTTATGTTTTACCATTTTGGACTTTTCTCATATAAATTTTCTAAACATTTTTTAATAAATATACCTCCACTTTATATTTTAATTATGGGTGGGGCTATTAACACCCCAAATAATGTTATACATACCCCATTATTTTATAGACAAAAATAGATATTTATAAAATGACTAAGTAACCCTTATATAAATATAGAGTAAAATAATTAAAAAAATGATTTGAAAAAATATAAAAAAAATTTGAAAAATATTATAAAAAAGTCGACTAAATATTTAAAATTAAATTTTTTGAATTTTTTTTTTGAGAAGATTTAATAAAATCTGAAAATATTCAGAAATAAATAAATAAAAATAATCAAATAAATTCTTTAATACCAAATAAAGATAAATAAAATTATAAAAATATTTAATAAATTTGATAAATTGTAAAAAATATTTAAACTTAAAAAAAATTAAAAAAAGTAAGAATTCAAATTAATATAAAAAATAAATAAAGCAAAAAATATATTTTAAAAATACCTAAATCTTAAAAAATCGATTAAATAAGATTTGAAGATTTAGTTGGTTTTTTAATATTTTTAAATTTTTTGTAGCTTTAATTTATTTTTGAAGATTTTTATTTTATATTTGATTTTTAATTTTATTTTATTTACTTAATTTTGTTTAGATTTAATTAAAAAAATCAATTTAATTCTTTTGAAAATTTAGTTGATAATGTTTTAGATTTTTTAATTGATTTTATCATTCAGATATTTTTTTAATATTTATTTGATTTTTTAAAATATTTTTCAACTTTTATTTAATTTTTTTCATATTATTGAATATATTTTTTGATAAAAAAAAATTTGACGGATGATAATTTTTTTTTAAAATTTATATATTTTTAAAATTTAGTTAATTTTAATACGGAGTAATGTGTTATATTTTTTATTTTTATTTAATTTTAAGTGTTTGAAGGGCAAATATGAAAGAATTGGGGTGTGTTTAGTAATAAAAATTGGTTTTTAAATTTTAATGGGGTGTGTACAACATTATGTGGGGTGTTAATAGCCCCACCCTTTAATTATTCGTATCATAAATAATCATTTTTCTTAATCTGCATGCTAAAAAATAATAAAAAACTTATAGACAAACGGAAGTTACAGTCGGAAGAGTATATAAATTGACAAATTTCGAGAACGTGTCACGTTTGAAAGAGTTGCCTAAATAATGGGTGAAGGGGCATATTTCCAAGTTTCCAACCAACTTTCTCCGTCTTCTCACGGAACTTAGGAGCCTTTTGTATTCATCGTCGCCGGTGGGTCCACAAAACCCTTCATATTATAATGAAATTCTACCTAATAGTACTCCATTTCCACTACACACTGTGGAGGAGTCGCCGGAAACCACCACCCCTCTCCTTCGCCAACACCTCCAGGGATGGCGCCACCGCATCACCACTTCCCTCCGCCTCAAGACCTCCCTCCTCTCCGAGGTGAGCGGCGCCGTCGGCGACCTCGGCACCTACATACCTATAGTGTTGGCCCTCACGCTCGTCTCCAACCTTGATCTCTCCACCACTCTCATCTTCACCGCTCTCTACAACATAGCCACCGGGTTTCTCTTCGGCACGCCCATGCCTGTCCAGCCTATGAAATCCATCGCCGCCGTTGCTGTCTCGGAGGTACCGCATCTGACGGTTTCCCAGATCGCCGCTGCCGGGATCTGCACCGCCACCGTCCTGCTCTTCCTCGGCGTTACCGGCCTCATGTCTGTCCTCTACCGCTACCTCCCCCTCCCCGTTGTGCGCGGTGTACAGCTCTCACAGGTCAATTACATCACCAATATTTGTGTACTGAAAATATTCCAAAATCAACGTTCATAACTGTATAAGACGATTAAGATAAATAGGAGTATATGTTTTGTTGTGATTTATTGAACGATTTGAATTAGGTATAGTATAACATGTTTTCCATTGTTCATGTGCAAATGTATGCTCTCAAGGTGCTCGATAAAATACCTAAATGAATCCTGTTTCAAAGAAAATTTCCATGATTCCTGAAATACAATCTTCACCTTGTTCACAGGGACTCCAATTTGCCTTCTCTGCAATCAAGTACATTCGCTACAATCAAGATTTTTCCAAAACAACTGCTACAAAAACCGACGATCCCCGGCCCTGGCTCGGCTTAGACAGTCTTATTCTTGCACTCGTTTGCCTCCTCTTTCTAGTTCTTGCAACAGGAGATGGTAGTAACAATGAAACAAGTACAATAATTGTATCTACGAATCGAAGGAGAGTTCAGAAAAGGCTAAGAATTTTGTCAGCAATACCATCAGCTCTTATAGTGTTCTTAATAGGCTTGGTTCTGTGTTTTGTCCGAGACCCTTCAATCTTCAATGACATAAAATTCGGCCCGTCTAGATTCCACGTGTTGAAAATCACATGGGACGACTTCAAAGTCGGATTTCTACGAGGAGCAGTGCCTCAGATTCCCCTATCAGTGCTAAACTCTGTTATAGCTGTCTGTAAGCTTTCGGGTGACCTATTTCCCGGTACAGAACTATCGGCTACCTCAGTATCGGTTAGTGTAGGTTTAATGAACTTGGTCGGATGTTGGTTTGGAGCAATGCCGGTTTGCCATGGGGCGGGAGGGCTAGCAGGGCAGTATAGGTTTGGGGGGAGGAGCGGCTTATCTGTCGTGTTTCTTGGATTGGGAAAATTAGTGCTTGCATTGTTGTTTGGAAATTCTTTTGTTCGGATTCTTAGGACTTTTCCAGTGGGGATTCTTGGGGTGTTGTTGTTGTTTGCTGGGATAGAACTGGCTATGGCGTCAAAGGATATGAACTCTAAAGAAGATTCTTTTGTGATGCTGGTTTGTGCTGCCGTGTCTTTAACAGGTTCAAGTGCTGCATTAGGATTCGTATGTGGGATCGTCTTGTACTTGCTTTTGAAATTGCGCGAGATCGATTGCTCGGGTTTTCCCTTTTTGGGATCCAAATCTGACTCGACCGCTGAAGAAGAATCCCTTATAAATCAATAGAATAGAAAGGAAAACCCAAGCAATCGATCTCCGCAATCACTTTTTTTTTTTTTCATTTTTTAAAAATAATTGATTTGCTATCACATTTACAAGCACCACCTTAGAACGGTGTTCAATCTTGTATTTTGTCTCATTAGCAGATGTTATGTATGTATTGATTCATTAGAAGATGTTATGTATGTATTGATGGATGAAATGTGATTGTGTAGTAAGATTTAGTCGGAATTTAACGGGTAGAATAGAATAGAAGATAGACAAAAACTTGAATGAGAATCTTTTTTAAAATTCAAACAATTTTCACTTCAAGTAGGGCTCAAAATTAGTCCAACTTAAAGGACTAATTTTTTTTTAATCCATAGAATTTCATTCCATGTCACAATTATTATGGCACCACCAATCCTTCTTTTACTAGCTGTTGTAACCCTTTGTTGAGCCTTCTGCAACATTACAACATTGTTCTTCCACTAATCCCCCGATCGCACAACTTCAAAGTCCTTGTGTTGTACTCTTTCGGAAGTTTCGCCCACGAGTATATTGCACCTTCTCCACCTTTTGTAGCATCTTTACCTAATGGGGACATCACATCTCGAAGAACTTCCCATTTTTTAACAATGCTTTTGACTTGATCGGTCACCCAATCGGGCCCCATCCATCTTCAACGAGTGAAGAGCAAGACGTTGGCTTATAATTGAAGTACATATAGAAATGTTGTCTTGGACTTAGTTGAGCTGACAAACCTTCAACTTCTAAAGGATACACAATCTGCAGATGACCGTATAGATTTCTAGCTTCAGGGGTTGATATTAAAAGATCAAACACATAAATATGATATCTGAAATTTACGTATCCAACTCTCCATCCCATCGTCTCATGAGCATTGGAAAACGAAAAATATATTAACAATATGATCGCCCCTCTATGCAAACATGCTTCCTACGGTCCTACCCTCGTACATGAAGTATCTGCATTGAAATTTGTAATTGGATATTATCTCGTAAAAAAAAAAATGTTGCCAATTGAAACTTTTTAAGTTATTTATTAGTAAAGGGTAATATAAAGTAGTGTGCTTATACTAAACACAATAAACATGTATTGTTTCCTTTTGTAACTTCCCTTTGTTAATTAGTTTGAATAGTTAGTGGTTAGTTAGTAACTACTAGTTGTTACTTAATCTACAAATATAGATTAGACTCTTTTGTATTTCATATGCATTTTAGCATTGTAAACATTGTAACACTCCATATATGAAATACTTGTTTTGTATTTCCTTCTTTATAATTATTAGATGAGTGTGTGTTTACATCTCTACATTATTTTTATTATTTTAAAAAATATATCGCACTAACGAAAAATAAACCCTCAAATTACAAAATGCTAGAAAAAAATTCAGGAAAAAAAAGAAGAAGTCGCGGTTCCAGTATTTCCCAGGTAATGAAAACAAAAGGCAACGAACCACTATAATAGAATAGTTGGCAAATATAAAGTCAATGGAAATAAGAGATAAATACTCTAGTGCATTTAATTTAAATTTTAAACTAGCTACGAATATATTCCCAAGTTGTTCGGTCAATTTAGAATCTGATATTTTGAGTTTTTCTCGTTGGTCTGATCTAGAGTGATGTATCATTTTCATTCGTATCGAGTTTTGTTCAAGGAGGATTTTTTCGGACAGAATTTTAATGATTTAATTTAATTTTTGAACTTATGACTTAAATTTTTTTTCATTATGCCCCACAAAATTAATACCCTCCCAATATCATTTTATTTTTAAAATTACCACTCATTTTTTTTACATACATTTTACTTTATAAATCATCAAATCACCTAAAATATTCATATTTTATCTTACATCATCGATCACTCAATTTTTTTTTAAATGTACTCTCGGTTGACTCGCCAGTCGTTATTGGAATATATTTAGGAATAATAATACAGTAAGAGAGAGAAAGTTGAATTATCATGATGAAATGAGATTAGTGGAATATATTGAGATTAGGAACAATAGACATAGCTTGTGGGATTGTAAATGAAGATGGATCATCAATGGTGGGTATACTTATAAATAAATGATAAATTGTTTGAACGAATAATTAAAGGGGAAATATTATTGATGAGAATATGTCTTAGCCCACTTTAAACGGTCCCTTATTTTTTATAACCCGAGTCCGTTGAAAAAAATATATAAAGACATGAAAGGAAAATATTATACTCCTTCCGATCCAAATGAATTTGCAATATTCGAAAGATGTTTTGAGGAGTAGTTTTGTAAACTTTTATAAATAAAGTAAAAAAAAAACATGATGTTTTAAAAAGTAGTTTTGTAAACTTTTTTATAAATAAAGTAAAGAAAAACAGTAGATTGAATGTGAAAAAGTAACACATATGAATAAATATTTGTATATTTTAAAGGTGAGAGTTATAAAAATATTTTTATTTATAGAATGTCCAAATATAATAAATGTGTAAATTTCTATGAAACTGAGGGATTACTGAATAATTTTCATTTGATTTTGATTGTGCACGAATTTTAAGGACTGTTATAATTTTTTAAACATGTATGTTCTATGTTCCGTGTTACCTTGTACTGTATTTTTTAATGTCAAATTTAAAAACCAAGAAATCATTTATTTTTTTAGCTTATTTAGAATTCATAACTGCAAGTCTTCAACATCCATCCAATAATTTTTTATTTTTTTGGTGATTTATGAATCAATATCTATGTAGCAAAAAATGACCACCTCAAATACCCTCCCTGCCCAATTTTTCTGAACACAAATTTTAAAAAATATTATTTATTTATAAATAAAATATAAATAAAATAAAGTAGGGTGGAGATGTAAAGTGAAGATAAAGTAAAATTGGGGAGTATTAACTTTATCCCATAGTAAAATTGTAATGCTAAAATTGAACGGACTAAAAATTAAAGTTGCAAAACTAGAATGGATGGATGGATAGCTCTCATTTACATTTCATAATATGAAGTATTGAATGAATTCTTTCGTGAGACGGTTTATACTTGAGACGGCGATTAATTTTTATTTCTTTTGTTCCTATAAAGTGTGTTTGCTTTAGTGAAGTGGAATATATTTTTAAAAAATGAAACATATAATTCCTTTATCTGTCTATAAGTTTTTCATTTTATCCGTCTATAAATTTTTCATGCATTTTTGTGGTTGGAATAGAGCCAATATATTAATGAAGTATTCTGTATTTATAAAAAAAGATAACAATTTTTTTTTCCTTTTCTTTTTTTGTATATATATATATATAGGTGTATGCAGACGAGCTTCTCTGCACTAGCATCCTGCATTCATTTCTCACCACTATACACAACAATGGCGGCCCAACCTCAGAATCCGGGCCCTGAAACGGCCCGAAACCAGTCTGAGACCGTGCCACGGAGCTCCATCACCGTCGTTCAGAAAGTGAGAACAAATTTGATTTTCAAATCAAAATTGGCTGAGCTCAACGGCGCCATGGGAGATTTAGGCACATATATCCCCATAGTGTTGGCCTTAACTCTAGCCAAAAACCTAGATCTCGGAACCACCTTGATTTTCACCGGAATTTACAATTTCGTAACCGGCGCAATCTACGGTGTTCCGATGCCTGTTCAGCCGATGAAATCCATTGCCGCCGTGGCCATTTCCAATCCAAGCTTCGGAATCCCGGAGGTGATGGCCGCCGGAATCTGCACCGGCGGGATTCTGTTCCTGTTAGGCGTAACAGGATTGATGAAGCTTGCGTATAAGTTAATTCCGATTTCCGTCGTTAGAGGAATTCAATTAGCGCAAGGGTTATCGTTTGCGATGAGTGCTGTGAAGTACATTCGAAACGTCCAGGATTTCGCGAAATCGAAATCTACAGGGGAAAGGCCATGGTTAGGGTTAGATGGATTGTTGTTGGCTATGGTTTGCGCTTGCTTCATCATAATTGTTTCTGGTTCGGGGCATGAAAATGAGGAGAGAGAGGCTGATTGTGAATCATGGAGAAAGAATTTGAGTAAAATCATCACTTCACTTCCATCTGCATTCATAATCTTCTTATTAGGTGTAATTTTGGCTATCATAAGAGGGCCTAAAGCTGTTAAACACTTCAAATTCGGTCCATCTTCAATGAAAGTGATGAAGATTTCAAAACATGAATGGAAGGAAGGGTTCATCAAAGGAACAATCCCTCAACTCCCTTTATCAATTCTAAACTCTGTTATTGCAGTTTGTAATCTATCAACGGATCTTTTCCCCGATAAAGACGTATCAGCAACGTCCGTTTCCATCACCGTTGGCCTAATGAACCTGATCGGGTGCTGGTTTGGTGCAATGCCGTGCTGCCATGGGGCCGGAGGGTTAGCCGGGCAGTACAAGTTTGGTGGGAGAAGTGGTGGGTGTGTGGCATTGCTTGGAGCAGCTAAGTTGGTTTTGGGGATGGTTTTAGGTAGCTCATTAGTGAAAATTTTGCTTCAGTTTCCTGTTGGTGTGTTGGGGGTGTTACTCTTGTTTGCGGGGATTGAACTAGCAATGTGTGCACGAGACATGAATTCTAAGGACGAGGTGTTCGTAATGCTCGTCTGCTCCGCCGTTTCTTTAGTTGGATCGAGCGCTGCGACTGGATTTCTGTGTGGGATGATTGTGCATTTGCTTCTGAGTCTAAGAAAGGCCACATATACATCATCTTCTTGTTCTGAATTTTGGTTTCGTCGGAATCCATGAAATTCAAATCTTGTTTCTTGAATTTTTTATATTGAAGGTTTATCTAGTTTTCTTGAATGTTTATATGGTTGTTCATTTTTATTGTTTTTTCATCATATTTTAAGTGAAAAACGTTTATTAAATAGAGAAATAACATAAATTAAGGTACAATTGACGTAAAAAATGTCATGAAATCACGTCATTATAGTAAAATTTAAATTAAAAATTGTATTGGCGCTTAATTTTTTCTATTCAAAACGTTACTAACTACTGTATGTTGGAATACGTTGAGATTGGGAATAATAGGCATAGCTTGCGGAATTGGAAATCAAGAATGGGTCATCAACAATATGTGAGAAATTGTTTTAACAAATAATTAAAGAATCACACTTCTGTGCACCTCATGTTGCAATTGAACTGTAATTTTAACTTAATTATTTATTGTAGGTGACGTGGTAGCTTAAATAAATTAATCGAAAAATAATCAATGTACGTGTGTGTTTTTTTTTTTTAAATATGTGGGTGTATGAAGACAAGCTTCTATGTATTAAAATATTTTATTAGCATGCTAAAGCAGCAACAGTTTTTTATTCAGCAATTTCATTACATAACATAAGCCTCTCAGATTCATTCATTCATTCATTCATGGTGCACCAATTTTATTGCACAGATTAGTACACCACCCAAAACAGCTCTCCAATTTGGCACCAACTGCAAAACCCCACAAAGCAAAAATCTCGAGTCAGGGTCAGTTTTAAGAATATTTGGATCTCCCGTCAAAAAAAAAAAAAGAATATTTGGATCTGAATCGAATTTTGAATAACGTAAAATAATTTTTAAAAGACTAATGAATATGTTAGAGAGACGAAGAAGAATAGAGTACCAACGACATAGCGAGCTGGAATGCAGCGTTTCATAGAACAACCAATCTCACAATACTTGTTCAAGCCATTCAAGCCATTGGGAGAAGTAGGAATGCACGAGTTGAGACATTTATACTCACACGAAAGCATCTGAGTTTGCGATTGAGTTACACCGCTTCCTGGCGCGAAACAACGGTTGTAGCAGCTACCCCAACAAGTATACAAACTCGCTGCATTCACCCCATTCGCCAACACGAAAACCACCAAAATCGCGAGCATCTGAGCTCCAACTTTCGTCCTTCGCTCCATAATAGCTAGAATTGAATCTTGCATTTTTTCTTCATTGGATTTTGGCTCTTTATAGAGCAACAGCAGTAGCTAACTGTTGGTGATCATTAATCACATTCATTTATGAGTTTGGTGGTAGTTCGTTTTTTATCCAGATAACGACGATTTTAGCTACCTTACCTCAATTAAGGCTCGTGGTACACGTCAACTAACAGCTTTCAAAATCACTTTCGAAAAAGTATACTAAAACACCCCATTTTATTCTAATAAATGTACTCAAAACATACAGAAACAGCATAAATTAAGGCACAAAAGAAGCCAACTTTTTCATTAAATCAAATCATGCTACAATTACATGAAGAAAAAATTCTCAAATTCTTATTAATCTCCATTTTATCACATCAAATTCTTCAATTCTTGCAGAGGTTGCTGCAGCCACCAAAGCATTTCTCCATTCTTGCACCATCTGAAAATTAACAAACATTTTTAGAACACACAAAACCATCATAGAGACAGAGAGAGAGACAGAGAGATTACCAGTATTAGGAACCAGTCTGCATTGTTCCAAGGAGCATCCAATCTGGCAATAGTAGCGATAATTGGAAGGCGAACGAGGGACGCAGCCATTGAGACACTGATAATAGCATACCAACTTTTCAGCCCTTGCTTGGCTGCTCCTCAGAAAACACTCATTGTAGCATCCACCCCAACACTGATATATCTGAGCATTCACACAGTTTGTTAACACCACAAACGCCACCAAAACCACCACCACGACGCTCATCCTACGATCCATAGCTTTAACAGAAATATGTAAGCTCTTGTGTATTTTTGAAAAATGAGGGCTCACTCTATATAGGCCAGAAAATGCATACTTTAGTGAACACTAATGCAACACATTAATTCCCAATATGAAAAGCACCTCTTTTTACATATGCCTAAAAGTCTAAAACATGAATCATTTCAACAAAATTGGGTAAAAAGTGAAAATCAGGAAAAGACTTTACAAGTTCATGAGGGTTTTCTATTTTCATGATAGATTATACACAGTTAGGTGTATTTTTCTGCTCACACGGTTTTGCTTTTTTAAGATTAGAAATTTATTGCTTCTCATCTGGGAAATTTTGTTAGAGTTGTTAACAATTAACAGAGGACTTATTGTAGAAATTACAAGAATTCTTTAGTGTAAACTCGCATTTCATTTACGATGATATGAACATATACACGTCGCTTTACAATCGTAAAAGATCACTTATTCCACTTTTGTGTTTCATCTCGTATTTCATTATCTTTAAAATATTACATTGTGTCATTAATGATGATTTGCGATGTCATTTAATAAGAGCAGTGAAATACGAGATGAAACACTAAAATTGAATATATGATCCGTGCCACTAAAAGGTGAAATAGATACAAGTTAAAATGCCTTCATAGGCACTATCCAAATGGGTTTCCTGCTCGTGGCAACGGAGAAGTAGGCAACGCATCATGTCCACTCGTTTGCTGAATCGGGTTGAGGGATGCAAAGGCATCTTCTCTTCTGTCAAAGTTAGCATTTCCTTGTGGCCTACAAGGAAAAAAGGTAACTTGTAAGCAGAAAATTAATCTAAAAATGGAACAATCTAGTGTCATAAAATACCCCAAGAATGTGGTATGACGTATCAGAAATTAACATTGAACAAAAATAGAAATTGGTTTTATTTTTCTTCCCAATTATAAATTTCAATAACAGAACAAGACTAAGGCAGGTAAGTCATTATGAACTTTAATTTCCTATTCCTGATCTTAGTAACTGGCCCCTTCCATCCCATAATAAAATCAAAACACGTTACGCATTTAGCGACGCAATAAATTTCGTTAGAAACCAGATATAATTTACCTGGCATGCGGCATGTTAGACGCCATCTGGCCCATGTAAGCTCCAGGAACTGTGTAATCAGAAAACATGCAACAATTTAGTATTGCAGTATGGAACAAATGAATAAAAAATAATTTAGTCGTCGTCTTACCTAAATGCATGTTCATCCCATACGACGAATGAGACTCTAAAGGATTTGAAGTTGGCATGTTTGGCAGAGCTCCTTGCAGTGATGACATGGATGGATACTAAATGAAAGAAATGAAAAGTTAAAAGAGTAGTTTTTACCAGAACAGAACACATATTTCTATATAATTTTGTAAGAATGTTTATCAGGAGCATCTATGCTTACCGTTGCTCCTTGATCTTGATATCCATCATCACCAATATCAAATGGATTTCTTGATTTTGGGGAACCAGGAAAAGGGCCTGCAGCCTGTTAATATGTCAGCTTTTCGATTATTCAAGAATGAGTTTCTTTCTTGAGTTATAGACATACCATTGCAGGATGATGATATTGCATCCCATAAACTGCTCCATGAGGTGGTTGCATATTCCATCCACCAGCTGCTGGAGCGAACGAGGCATAATTTGAAGTGAAAAGGTCCTGTGGAATTTCCTTCCTTGCACTAGGTGCTGACCCTTCTCCTGGATTTACAGCTTGTGGTGATTGTTCGAGTGGAACACTTTGAACTGGCCTCATATCATTCGAGTGAGACGATGTGTTCCAATGCTGCTGCAGTTAACCAAATTTGTAAAATGCAGAAAAATTATACCATCTGATAACATGATATGAAGAAATAGTGTTCTCACTTCTCACCTGATTGTATGATGATTCAACTGATGTAGCACTTTGTTGAGTATTAGAGGTAGGAAGAGCGACGAAAGGCTGGATTTGTGGCACCTGTGGCATCTGAATCGGTTGTACTGTCGTAGTGCTATTCCCAGTCCCAAAACTATTGTTACCAGCTGAAGATGAGGCCACAGGAGACGACCATTCTAATAACAAAGAATCCATTGGACTCAGATTCTGAACATCAGTGACCGCTTGATTTGAGCAAGATGGAACGGAGCTGCTTTCGTTGTTGGTGTTCGAAGAAACAGGCTCAGTTTCACCATCAAAAAAATCAATCAAGCTACTTGTAGCTACTACATTATTTTGTGTTACATTCCCACCACCATCACCAACCTTCAGCAATGATAAACAAGTTTAAAAAATCACTTTTTGCAAAATAAATCATAACACTTCATGGATAACTTAGTTAACTCACCTCAACTATAGCAGAACACTCTGCTTTAGGAGGTCCTTCGATTCTTAGTTCCGAAACATTCTCCCCCAATATAGCTTTCACAGGGCGAATGGCGGGAAGACTAGTTGTTCTAGGTGACATGCTCCCCCCTCTAGATTCTGCTCTCGACTGCCTGTCGTAGGTTTTCACCCTTCCATCCTCTCGAAACCTATCATCAACTATCTCAAAACGTGTAGAAGCACTCCTGAGGCTATTAGATCTCATGTTTTCTTGGGGGGTTCGAGGACTTCTTTCCTCCAAGAAGTCTTGTAGATTCAATTGTTTATTAGATGGAGTTGGCTTCTCCAGTGAGTTAGCTCTTTCCAAAGACCCCCTCCCGAAAAAGTTATCCTTCTTACCAAATCTTGATCTTGCAGTAGGCCTATCACAAGAGTTTGTTCTTGAATCCTGTAGTGCAGATTACAAGAAATCACAGTATCAGGAAAAAATATATCATTATCAACTGAGTTTAAGAGTATAGGTAAGCAAGAGGCTTACAGTTGCAACCATTGATTTGTTAGGCCCGCCACAGTACCTTCGATCTACATAAACATGATTAACTAGCTCTCGAATCTTCTGAAGATTGCTGAAACGGAAAATATGATTGTATCAAAAACAGTTTCCTCGTGTAAGGTGGTTAAATAAGGTGTAGTTACCCGCTCTCAGGATAATTATTACGTTCGGGGTCCCAAGTTTTAAAGTAAATTTCCTTCGCTCTCTGCAAATTCATACCTATGTATTAGTATAACAAAATAACACACATCAGCATTTGGCTCTAGATTCTAACCTCATTTCCCCCAGCTTGAAGAGACGAAATCTCTTCGTCCTTGAACTTTGCCATCGACACTGACTTTACTCGATGATTAAATTCCCTACTGCGATTTCCACGAAACAAGTCACAATTTCAGAATGATACATAAGTATGTTTGGCACTATAACTTAATATTATTCAATGGAACCATAGCATTTTTGTAAAATGCTAGTGTGTTTGTTAACTTACTGTACTCCACTACAACTTGTGCAGATAAATGTCCAGAAAGTTGTGCACACATACTGAGGCCCCTGGTTACACGAAAACACGTTAGAATTTATCCGTTTTCACCCCAGTATAGTTTACTTGGGAAGATAGATTATAGAGTACAAATAGTCACATATACATGATGTGCAGCTGATTATTATTCATGACTTTAAACATCGTGTCGTTTCACCATGATGGTCTATGAGAAAACGTAGTTACTCGTATACAATACTTCAAGTCTCTCATACTGCAAGGAGATCACCTAATCAATGGTGCTTCCCAATATTCTTTTGTTTTCCTTTGCATATTATCTTTAGGCAGCACATAATTGAAGAATAGCCTAAGTGGTATACGAAAAAAGAGCTCATACAACGAATACTAGCTAGAATTCTCGATTAAAAAACACAAGAAAGGACTATAAAGCATATTTCATCCAACAAGCACATATTGTAAAATTGAAATCATACCAAACTGTTGCAATTGATGCATCTCCTATTGTCCGGTTGCTTAAGAAGATCGCGAAGTACCATTTCGATCCTCTCCTCTTCCTTCACGCGACGAGGCATCTTTGTGCCAATTTATATTCAAAATCACCCTCTAAATGACCACTATAAAAACAACTAACATTAATTAGAGAGGGATTAAAAGCTATAATCTCCAAACACTCAAACTAATCTGCACAAACCTAATTACATTCTTACACACATTGCACAAAAGAATAAAAACATGAACAAAGTATTGTTTCCGCTGCAATATAATTCAAAATTTGATCAATATATTAATCATTCCTGCAATGAAAGGGTAATTGAAAAACACACCTGAAGATTCTTGAAACCTGAATGTGGTTGATTTGAAGTTTAGAGAGAGGAAAATGGAAAAAAATGAGAGCTTCAACATTTCTTGTTTGCTGGTTTCTACAGAGAGGCCACGAGAGAATATTGGCGGGTTTGACGGTTGATTGCTCTTTTCTATAAAAAAACATTATAAATTTTTAAAATTAAAATGACATATTTTAGACTTTTAGTTATAAATATGAGTGATTTATTGAAAAAATAGTTAAAACTATAATCAATCATTATAAAATTAAATTAAAGTTCTGAATCTTCTGATGCAACCGGACAATATGGTATTACGAGGTTACGCTTCAACAGTTTTTTTTTATTAATTTTAGTCGATTCGATTCCGCATTCCACTTTTTGTATTCCATCAGTATTTTACTCTGCTGAATTTTCAACACGTTTCGACTCCAATATTATAGGACGTCGATTATTTTTTAATATAACACATGTCAATTATCCATAGAACAGAATAAGATGTGAAACATCAAAATTAGAACAGGTGATCTCGTCGTATTTTCTAGCTGCCATTTTTTACTGGATCACACCAGTTTCACAAAAAAACACTTCTGCACTGTGCAACAGAAGTTGAAAACAGTCCTTGAATCTGAATAATTGATCTTGAACCATCATCTACTTTAACCATCCGATTTCAAATAAAAAAAAATTGACGACTACAATTTTAAAAATCTTATAACTAAAATCGAACTTTAAAATACACAATTTTGGTTACGATTCTAAACAACCGATGGACTGTTCTGATTCCGGTTGGAACCGAAAAACTGAACAATAAACCATATAGTTGGCAACTAAGAGAGAGAGAGTCTGCAGCTAGCCCTGTAAAAGCATGAAAATAAGTGATAGCACATTACATATGCCAAAACTTGGAGCATTTCTCCATTGATTTAAAATTGAAAGAGCAACTGCAATTCCAACAAAAACCTTTATATAGGGCTCAAAACAATGAGCCTCCTCATAACGCATCCGAACTAGCATCGATCGCTCCTGAGGAATTCGTCTACAAAAATAATTACTTACAGCATAAAACTTCCTCCATCATTCATATATGAGACGAGATGCTAGCAAAAACAGTCTCCCACATTCAAAATACGCGACTAAAACAGACAGACAAGTACTGTAGTATTATTGTGCCAACTGCTCCTTCAGTATCCAGCACTAAAAACTAAGTCCAAGAGTTTAACTAGCATAAAGAACAAACAAACGGTAACAAAATTATGTACAGCTCCAGAAGATGTTGCGTTTTCATTTCCCGCTCCTTACTTGTTTGAGTTTGCATATGCCTCTTTCATCGCCTCTGCAGTCATTAGAGATCTCGCAGCTTTATGCAAAGCATAATCTGCCACATCGAACAATTTTTGAGCCCTCTCCCTCTTGAGCTTCGCCAGCGCACGCGCATGCTTTGCTGCACTAGTTGCTTCACGTATCCTAAACTCGTTTAGATCTGGACCTTCCAACTGCTCCGTCCCTTGCCTATGAGGAAATTGTCGTCTTTCAAGAAAGCAATTCCTCTGATTGGATAATTCCATGTTCCACTGCTGAACTCCATTCCTCTGCCCTGTTGCCCTCTGGTTGCTGAAAGAAGGGTACGATGGTCCGGGCTGCTTCTTCGATTTATTCTTATAAAGCTTCGAGACACCATTGCTCAATGCGAAATGCGCATCTCGTGGAGATAGCATCCTTGTTGAAGCTCTGAGTGATGGTGAAACGTCAGAAGAATCATATAAAATCTTGTCATCTCCAAAAACATGCCCGTTTGATCTTCTCCCTGCCACAGTGGATCGATATAAGTGATGAGGAAAAAAAATGAATGGTACAAAAAAAATCTTGACAATTGTGATAGGCAGGAATTGAACACTACCAAAAGCAAGACCGTCATGGTGCCCTGAAACTGGAAGTTTCCGGTGAGACCGTTGTTTCGAACCCTTGTTGGGAACCTCCAAGCCCCGAGGTTTTAAGCAGAAAGCAAACATGGGTGGTTTTTCAACCTTCTCCCTACTACCAACAGAAATGGCATAATTTCCATGAGCACGATCCCACTCCTTCAGCTGTTGTTGATACCTCTCCCAAAGAGGCGGCTGCGAAAAACAAGTGACAACACTCGATCACATTATTCTAGTAGTAACAAACAAACAGAGAGTAAATATATGTAAAGGCTAAAACTATACTCCAGCTAAGCTAAGCATATTTCTAGGTGATGCCAGGCAAGTTAAAACTTGCATAAAGTGGTTGGAGAGTTAGCAAGAGCAACACTGATTTATGCAATTATATTCAGATCACGACCTAAGTAACATCATGGGATTCTGTAGTTTAATGATCCAGTTGTGATGTGACTAAAATTTTATATCGCGTAAGATACAAATTACTGACAATCACTAAAAAAAACACCAGGTATACAAGAGGTTAACTTGAAGCATGCATGTCAGAGCACTATGCTATTTAGTCCAGAAAAAAAAAAGTTCAGTGAATAATAGATAATTTACTGTTCCTTGTGCTTTAGCTATAGATTACTGCTACGTAACATTTAACAAGCTGCTTAACAGTGAAATGAGAAACAATTATATGGTCTATCCTGTTGGATTTATTTGAAGGTCTATTCTATTCGATACTTAAATAGTTTATATATGAAACTACCAAACTATTTGTTTATGCTATAAATAAGAGGATAATGATGATATCAATTTTCAACACACCTGCAGATGTCTTATTAAAGGCATGCCCATTTTCTCCTTCTTCTGTTTCCAGTGTTCACATACAACTTTAGCAGCTCTTCCAGACCCTAATCCAATCGCAAGCTCTTTGATTTCATCATCTGTGAAATTGTCCCGAAGTTGAGAGTATGAAACTTTTTCAAACATGTCGATGAGCTTTTCAAAGAATTCCTCAGATATCTCTTCAGGTTTGTCAGCACGACTGTTATGTTCCATCAACCACTTTTCATCATCACTGTCGATGTCATATAGAATATGAGAAGGATCCATCGCCATCTCAACATCAGTCTGAACCTGTCTGTAATACTTCATAGGATTTCGAACAAAAGGGACTTCAGTTCCATTATCATCGCTTTCTTCAACCGGCCTTACTCCAGGGATGGGAATGTTCTTCACAGATGCAGCACGAATATTCCGATCATAACACTCCTCGTGCATCTCCTTGAAAAGTGTCCACTGGCTCCGATCAGGAAACTCCAGAACCCAGTCCTTTCCTCCTTTCCACATCATAGCATGTGAGTATCGATTAGTTGACCCAGGCTGTAATATATGTTTAACCTTATAGGAATATTTTGTAACCCCTGAAAGTTTGACAGCCAGTCTCCACTCATTATGATCAGCAGCTTCCAACACAATATGTGCCCCATACTCTCTCCATCCTTTATCCTCATGGGTGACTAGAACATTCGCGACACAAGTTAGCAACTCCACATTTTTCTGGTTATTCCCAGAACCATCAGACAGCCTCTTCAGGCTAGCTCTTCTAATTCGTTTACAAGGTAGTGATCTTGAGCTTGGCGTCTTTGGCTTTTCACTGAGATCGTAACCTGCAAAAGGCAATGTGTACTGGACCTGTGTGCGTGGCTTCTTCGGCCCATTACCAAATCCATTAGGTTTGAAATTTGACTTCCCGTCAAGCCATACCGGAGAGTGATCTCCAAGAGGAGAAGAAATTAAGCTTCTGGAGCCAACGGGGTTGGATTTACGAACAGAGCTATCACGTACATTCCAAGTCACATCAGTTGTCTGTCTTGATAAACAGTCTTTTCCATCAGAAGGCAAATCAACTTGTTCTGAAGATGGAATTTCAATCATCATGCCACCAGATGTGGAATCACTCCTGGGATTAGACGTCCCAGATGTGATGCGTGCAGATTCAGCAATCTGTTGGTGCGTTTTTTTCTTAGGCACACACTTATTTTCTCGATTTCCCCCGGTGTTATTGGCAGCGTTGCTTGCCAAGACATTGTCCATCCCCAAATCTTGTTGATAGCTTGGCAAAGCACTTAATGCAGGAGGCTCTGTGTCCAATTTTCGAACCTCAATTTCGCCGGTGCCTTTTTGAACAGCACCAAAGCTAGGGTCCAATTGAGCAAATTCTGCTTCTGGTTGGCCTCCATTGTCAGAACTTTCTGGAGAGCATGATGCATCCTGATGTTGGAGGTTGACCCAAGTAAAACTATGTTCCATGAGTAGCTGAAGATGCAGAGACAGAAAGAAAGTTGGAGCAGCAGCAAAGGAGAGAATGAATCGAGGAACTTTTCCAGCCTTCGCAGCCAGACTAAAAGCAGGCTCGATCCTTGAATTGCAAGATTCCTGGGAAACATTCATAGGCAAAACACCAGGCATATTGTTCTTCTTGAAACCCTGGTACAGAAGTAAAGAAAACCATTATTGTTATAAAAACAGAATCATCAAGCTACCAGCTTATAATTTCCAGCCATGACATAAGCAAACAAATAAAAAGCTCCTCCACGACAAAAGGCAATAATATGATAAAAGAAAATAGGATGTTGGAGCATCTTGGAAAGTTCAAATTTCATTGACCTCAAAAAATCATGCCGAAGAATAAAATTCACCTTTCCTTGATGAGTAAGTATTGATGCCTGAATCAGCACAAGGGTTAAATAAAAATCAAAACATTGCATGAGGGAATTATAAAGTTATTCAAAAATTAATAGTCGAGCTGGTAGGATGTATCATTACTTTAGGAACATAGTAAGGAAATGATTTGCTAATTACGTAAATTAAATATTAATTATGGACATCAAGAAAGGAAACAAATCATTCATTTGTGGAAAACCATCATGTCAAAACTGGAAATAGCAATTTCCCTCAGTGAAGAAGAGAGTATACCTGATTTGAAGAGTGTTTCAAACCAACACGAGGCTTGTGTAGCTGAAAACTCCCACATTGAAGTTCCTTTATGTTGTCATAAGTGCACTCTGAGACAGGTAGTTGTTTTATGAGAAGACAGCGTTGCAGAATCTTGGAATCCAGGTACAACCACTTTGACCTTTTTAGCCTGGAGAAACTGTAAAATGCAAATACATGTCGCTTCCTTGGATCTTGAAAACTGGAAAGTTGGAACCTTATTGAGGTCACGGGCAATTTCATGTCACCGTCCCATTGTTCATCAGATTGACTAAAGACGGTCAAAATTTGGAAGACGAATACCAGAGCCTGCTCCATACAGCCTTCATGTAAGAGCAATCTCAAGCCAAAATAACTATCAATCAGAAGTATTTCTAGGATAACAGCAGGAGAGGTAGTCATCACCGCCCCATGCCGAAGCATAAACATATCATGAAGCAGCTGAAAAATTCCCATATCACAGGAAAATTCCAGAGGCGGTAATAGGGGTAAGCATATTTGGAATGCTTCCAGCAATAAATCATTTAATGTTAATTTGCCTTGATCATTAAATGACCACAGTTGCTGGGCACGAGGTTTAACATCCCATGGAGCACTTCCACGTGGTTTGACAACTCTGGACAGAGAATTAACTCCTTCTCTTGTCTTGTGATATCTCTTCCTGACATAAACAGCATGTGAAGCACTTCCAAGGGTGGAGGTATTTTCCTTCTGGCAGTTATTACCCTTGCCCCAAAAAGGTAAACTATCTGCTGATGCAGGTTCACAATCTGGATTATTTATAGTTACTTTTGAGTCAGTCATGTCACTATTTGAGTTGTCATGCCTTTGCGAGGGCTTTCGTCTCTTCGAAGATTTAGGCAATGCTTTGGCACGTTGAGATTGACTAGCCAGCCACGAAGCAATGGGTTCTGAATCAAGTGGGTCCCCAATGCAGCTGTCATTATCAGCTGATGGAGCAGTTTGATCTGTTTGTAAATCTTGATCCCTTTTAGACCGTTTTCTAGATGTCGGTTTGCCAGGTAACTCACTAGGGAAGAGCAAGAGTTTGAATTTCTCTTCTCGAAGATCAACCCATTCCTCCTCTCGGTCATCATACTTTATGTGATGATGCATAGTGTCTGCGTTATAATTATCTACAAGCCCATAATACCAACTCTCGTCCAACGGCCAGAAGATTTTGATTCTCCGGTTAAGAACCCAGAATGGATCCAAGTTCTGGGGATCAACATCATAGAAATGCCGGCGTTTCCTTGCCACACTGCCTCTATTTTCCCCTCTGGGTCTTAGCGATCTGCTCTTATCATCAGCAGACGGAGACTGCCCACCACCATATGATTTAGACTGCCGACGTAAAGAGTCCTGAGGAGATGACGCTGGAAAAGATAACCCTTCAGCCTCCTGAGAAACAGAAGATTTTCTCTTAGATGAAAAACCAGTACAATTTGGATCGAATCGCGATGACAGCATCCTTGCTGCATTCTGCTCAAGGTTCTCCTCATCATCGTCATCATCATCTACGAAATCAATGCAGATCCTGTCCGATGAACTACCCACAGAAGGTTCAGATTTCTTAGCTGAGGCATCATCGCCATCTCTACCAACTACTAAATCCTTTTTCTTCCGCCTGTTGCTCTGCTGTTTTTTACGCAACTTACCTCCATTATTTGTTACACAATTATCCCCTTTCCCTGCATGATGACCTGAACCTGATTGGTCATTCCTGGCCTCCTTAACTTCTTCAGCTCCCACCTTCCTCTTTAGTTTCACATTTGAACCACTGGAATTAACGGCAGATTTTGAACCGGACTTCTGTTTTGATTTTTTATTTGAACCGTTGACTTTTTGCGTGGATTTAATATTTGAAACACAGTCATTGGTCGAGGAAAGGGTAACTTCCCGAACTTTTTGGTCATTGGGGCCCACTACTTCCGCATTTTTAGTATCTTCAGCTTTAAATGCACCTGCCGAATCATCAGAATTGGGAAGTTTAGTTGGCTCAGAACCTTGATCACTTTCCACCTTTTTCCGCCCCACCGAACCCCTTGGGCGCTTTGGGATATTAAAAGAAGTTACATTATTGCCCAAACATAACGACAAGCCATGCAACCCCTCACTCCTGTCATTCGATTTTTGTCTGGAACCTGATTCAGACTTCTTACCATTTACATCCTCCTTCCTGCCATGCAACCCCTCACTCCTGTCATTCGATTTGTGTCTGGAACCTGATTCAGACTTCACACCATTTACATCCTCCTTCCTGCCATGCAACCCCTCACTCCTGTCATTCGATTTGTGTCTGGAACCTGATTCAGACTTCACACCATTTACATCCTCCTTCCTTCCATGCAACCCCTCACACCTGTCATTCGATTTCTGTCTAGAACCTGATTCAGACTTAACACCATTTACATCCTCCTTCCTACTTTTCTTAGCATCACTCTCAAAACAACTCAATTGAACCTCCTTTCTATTCTTCCTCTTTTTCTTCTTAACACCATCCTCGCCATTTTCATCAGAAACTTTCTTCTTACTGTTTATCACTTCTGAAAACTTAGAATCATAGAGGCTCTTTAGATCCAAAGAACGGTTTCTCTTAGGAATTTCAACCCCACCAGACTTCTTTTTGCTATTTTCCATCAACATTCACTCAATTCAATTAAATCAAAACAAACCCCCTTGTGTTCATGTCCCACTCAGATCTGCCAACACAAAATTCACCCAAAAAAAGACAATTAACCATCAAAAGCCCATCAAATTCTCCTCAAACATACCCAAAGGAGACTCATTTCCAAAAAAACGCCGATTTGATAACAACAACAAGAAGAAAACGATAAGAAATGCAAAATAAATTACACAAATTAGACATGCAAGTATATATTCCGGTAAAACACACCGCACAAATAATACCTGTGATCAGAATTACGGCGACCACCTCACTGGAGAAGTGGAGATCGAGCATGAGAAGAGTTCTAATTCAGGAGAAATTTGGGGAAATGAATAAGAGAAAAAATCAGCTTTGATTTGAAGCCCTAATTTGATTCACTCCTTTTCTTTTTCTTTTTTATTTTTAAAAAACCTTTAATACATTTTTTCTATTTTTTTCTAGTGAGAGAAAGGGATGCTTCTAGGGTTTGTACAAAATGAGTGAGAGAAATTATTTAGAACAATTTCCGAGCGAAATTTGTCAATTTAAGGCAATATATATTAACCCACGTGTCCAAATCTGGTACGTTGATTTTCCATTTCAACGGTGGAGATTTGAGGGTTTGTTGGTGGATATTCAGCGGAAATTAAATTAAAAACAAATGTTTTTATTTCAATCCAACGGTCCATACTCTCCTGTTTACACGTGGCGCCAGATTGCTGAAAATTAACTCGAAGTTGTTCGACGTTTAAACGACAGAAAATGCTGAGTTGGTTTTTATGAGAAAAAGGTTAAAATGGAAATGAATTTACTTTTAATAGTAATTTAATTGGCCCTGGAGTAAAGGGAAATTGCGGGAGTGCCATTGTGGTTTCAAATTGGAGAAATTATGACGCGCCAATTTGGAAATATAAAACCACGCGCGTTGTGTTGGGAAGTTAGTGCCACTCGCTCTCTCGTGCTGACAAATAACAACGGTGTGTTTCACGCGCGACGAGGGGGTTTGGAAGTGGTGACGTAATTCAAGATCCTGGCGGAAGAAAATAAGTAAGGAAGAAAAGGGAAAAAATTGCAGAAAATTACAAACAACTTTTGTGGGCTGTTAGGGCCTAGATGGGTATGTTTGTTTCGTTTCATTGGTATGGGCATCAAATATTAAGTTTCTTATTTTATATTTTGGTATGTTTGCTAATAATTTTTTAATATTATTTTTTAAATACTTTTAGTTTTTTATTATTACACTTAACACATATATTATTTAATCACTTTTTTAATATATGTGTCAAAAAATAACAAAAAATTAATAAACGGACAGAGGGAGTAAAATATTTTACACTTATTTTTAGTAAAAAAAAAATATTGAATTTGCAATGAATAGTTATACGAAAAAAGAAAATGTAAAGAGATAGTAAATGTTTACAAATAAAAAAAAAAATTATATGGAAGAAAAGTAAAGTGTAAATCTATAGGATATGTACCATTTTGTGGGTTGGATTTTTTTTTTTTTTTTTTTATATCACCGTGTTGAAAATTTGAAATTAGGTATGGTGAAAAGTCCAAATGTCCAATGCTTGTGTAAGTAAAATGGAATGTATGTGTATAAAAAGAAAAAGCGAGACTCTGTTGAATTTTTACTTGCACTAGAAATAAAAGGAAAGTTTCTCAATAATTTCCTTTTTATTAATCCAAAACATAACTGAAATATTAACAGGAAATTTCCAAATTCAGGTAACAATTTTAATTACGAAATAAATAATGATTCATGAAAATTACTTGTTAAATATCAATTTACTGAAAAATGATAGTATTTTGATTGTTTCATCAAATTAATTATGTCTTATTGGAAAAAATATAGTACCTGTGCAATTTTATTTCGAATGAAACATATTTACCTTCTAAGTTGTTTTGTGTAAACTGCTAACGCATACAAGAGGGAGATGTACACTTTAGACTCGTTTGCTTAGTAGATTTAGATGGTATGTGTAGACCAGCAAAATTTAATTAATTTGGGCTTCCAAAGCCCAACAAATCAAGTCGGACCTCTAAAGTCCAATAAATTCAAATCGGGTCTCTAAAGTCCGATAAATGTAGTCGGGCCTCTAAAGTCCGATAAATGAAGACGGGCCTCTAAAAGTCCCATAAATGAAGATGGGCCTCTAAAGTCCAATAAATCAAATCAAGCCCAAATAGGGTATTCTTAGCCCATCAAGTAATTCAAAATTTTGAATTAAAGCCCTAACCATTTGCACAAATATCTCCAGGCCTACACCTATAAATAGAGGCCTCATTTCATTCATTTCAGAATCAAGAAATCAGAAGCATTCAAGGCTCTAAAATTCTCTGCAGAGATTTTAGAGTGTTCTTCAGCAATTGGAGGAGATTCAAAGGTGTTCTTCGTGAAAAGCAGCAAGAAGCAGTGTTCAAGTGGAGATCAAGGTGCTAAGCCTCTTCGATTCGGTGTTTCTTCAAGGCGTTCTTCGTGAAAAGCAGCAAGAAGCAGTGTTCGAGTAGAGATCAAGGTGCTAAGCCTCTTCGATTCGGCGTTTCTTCAAAGTTCTTCGTGGATCTTCAACGGAAAAGTCCCAATAAGTCCCAAAAAGTCCCGAAAAGTCCCTAAATTCAACGTTTAATCCAAAAATACGGTGCTAAACCTTTGGATTAACGTTATAAAAGCCCCAAATACAAGATCAGAAAGGATTCGGCTGCGGATCCAACTCCAGAAGTTCCAAAAGTGCTCAAGAAGTTCAAGTAAAGTTCAAGAAGAGAGAATCAGAGGAACAATTAGAGATTGTAACCCACAAATACTCGGTTTTAATCCAAAATTAAATAAAATTGTTCGCATTTTCGCGTTTTATATTTAATTCACGAATTTGTGTTTACAGTATGTTAGATATATAAATTCACCATAATTGTGGGTTGATGTGAATTTACATACCTAACTCATGCTCTAAACTTCAGAGAACGAGTCATTTCAGTTACTTTGGGTTAATTTTTAGTAGATACACTACTTTTAATTCAAGTATCAATTTAATCACGATCTTTACGATTATTTTAAAAAACTTCAACTTTTAATCGTGTTGCAACTAGATACACATTTTTGTCTCCAGCCAACAATTGATGATGTGGCTTGCCGGAGCTTGGCACGTTATTTTTTTTTTTCCACGTCAGATTACACTTTATAGAAATAAAAATAAAACTCCCGCTCTTTTTCAGCGTCTTTTCCGCTTCTCAAACTCAATAAAGTTCTTCTTTTGCGTCTTTCTCAAGTTCTTCTCAACCCTAAAAATAAAAAGGGATAGAACTCTAACACTAAAAAAGTAGAATCCTAAAAAGTTGTGTCGTTTGAAAGTGGAGTAAAGTTTGTAAACCCTAAACCCTACAAAAAAACTTCAAGTAAGTGAAATCTTCTAACTTAAAATTTTCAAGTAAGTGAAATCTTCTAACTTTGTGTATTTGAGTGTTTTACGTATAAGCTAAACATTATTTTTGTCCTTATATATTTTTTTATTTTGTAGATGGAAGACTACTGTTCTATAGCATTAGTTGATTAAGTAGAGAATATGGGATACAATTGTTTGTCCAAGATGTCGTCAACCCTAGGTTTGTCCAAGATGCGTCAACCCTATTTGGATTAGGATTTTCTGTTTCTACATAACCTTTTTTTTTTCGACAGTTTATTGTCGACAAAATGTTGCCAACGAGAGTGTATATATAATCATCAATACATGGTCAATTTTTTTTTATATATAAATTTCGACCAATTAGTGTCGAACATATATACTTTCGTCAACAAATTTTTATCAACAGGAATGTATATGGTCAACATCAAAATTTATAAAAAAAAATTGTAATTTTTCCAAGTATTGTTTAAAATTTCTGATTTTTTTTTTTGATTTGGTGATAACTAGAAATGGTGTCGACAACGGCCGAAAATCGTCGTTTAGGGGAAAGAGGAAAAGAATAACAATAGGGGTGAATTTAGTACGGGCGGCATCTAGTAGGAAACACATTTAACTAACAACTTGATTTGTGAACAATGTTAACACATACTGTATATCAGTATCTCTTCACTCTAATTCATGATTTTCAAGTTGTGAACAATGTTAACACATACTGTATATCAGTATCTCTTCACTCTAATTCATGATTTTGGTTTGGAATTGGCTCATCCGAATTTGGATGGGACTTCCCCCATCAAATCCCTCTCCATCTAAATACATATTCAAATACTCATCCATCCCTATAATACACCTACAAACTTCTTTCCTACTTTTCTTCCACACATTTATTCGTTCTCCATCCAAACCTATTTTTCAATCTCTATGCAAACACAATTATTATTGAATTACTATTTATGGATTACCCCATCTATATATTTCCAATCTTCATCGCCATCCAACACAATCCCTAACCAAACAGGGCCTAAAGTATTAGCAACTAAAACCGTAAAAAAAGTGCAGAACTTCAACATAATTAAATGAAACAGAGAAGCTCGAACCAGCAAAACCATCATCATTAGAGATTCTTCTCGACAAAAATAAAAATATAAGTAAGACGGAGTTGTCTATTAATGAAATTCTACAAATAACTCAGGAGAAAAACAACAAAAACTGATTAAACAAAATAGATCATAATGTAGAAAAGGGTACACTTATGACTAAATTTATGCAATGTTGGATGCCTTGTTCAGGATAACACCTTCATATTTCACCTGGAACCACTTCATGGCATCATCCTTGGTGACTCTGTGCTGGATTCCAACACGGGCCTTGCATCTACGACGGCGTCCAACACGGTAACCAGGGCGTTCCAAGACAACATAGAAATCCATACCGTAAATACCCGTAGAAGGATCATACCTGTAAAGATTATAGAAATAACATGTTACAGGGAAGCAAGATTTGATTAAAAAGACAGAAACCTAGGAAACAAGAGCAACTTTTTTTCTTTGCATGTAAATGACTAACTTGAGAGACCATATCAAACAGTCAATAATCATATTTTACGCAAAGTAATCTGTAAATAGATTTCAACATAATAATTTGGAAAATCAATTGAACCAAGGGTCAGAGATAAGCTTACTTTATTCCAAGATCAATGTGTTCCTGGATACCAAAACCAAAACATCCAGTGTCACTGAAGTTGCGCCTCAAAAGCTCATATTCCTTTACCTTCAAGCCACTCTCAAGAAGCTGCATTGCCTTATCACCTCTGACGGTTACATAGCAAGCAATTTTCTCATTACGCCTGATTCCAAAGGACCTCACAGTGTATCTAGCTGAAAACACAGAAACAAAATCCCACTTAATATCTACATTTATTTACAACATTACAATTAGATTAATGATATGAGTTAAGCATAAACATCTTTAAAGATTCATAGTATAAGTGGATCTAAATTCCATAAATCAACATAATTTATAGTATACTTTATAGAGACAACTGAAAACTCAAAATAGTATAACCAAATTACTGCAGCAGAGCCTTGACTGGTGTTCTTCGAATTGACAAATTACACAATATTTGGGATTTCAATAACTAAGAACAAGTGTTTTGTCATTTTATCCAACTATGACTATTCTTTAACAATTAGCTCTCCCCATAACATAACAAAATATATCAAAATTTTCAGAAAATATTTCATACTAATAATTCAAATAAAATCTAATCTCTCAAAAAGCAAACAGCCAGAACCCAGGGAAATGAAACATACACACCCCAGAGTATTTTGAATGATAAGCGTTCAAAGAACTTAATGGGGGATGTTTTGCAAACTCTACTCACAGCTTAAAGCACTCCTTGAGAGTCAAACTGACAAAATCTCAATACATTTAGCTCGGCCAATTCAACAAACAGATAATTATGAACATAAAATAACAGCAACATTATGCAAATTCAAACTCTCTGTGCTTCTTACACATTTGTACGCATATGTTTGCATATAGAAATACATATATGCAATTCATATTCCTAATTAAAATACATTTGCATATATATACTGCCGAAAATGATAGATCGTGTGTCAATTAGAATGAAATCAGAATCAAACAGGCTTACCCTTGGAGAAAACAGGGGTTTGTCCACTGAGTTGCTCCAAAACCTAGAAAAAGCAAAAACATCGTATACCAACAAATCAAGCTCACGAAATAATCGAAGGAGGGAGCCAGAGTACAATTATAAGGACGCGTCGTACCTTGGAAGCTCTGGTAAGACGATCTCCACTTTCTCCGACAGAGATGTTGAGAACGAGCTTCTGCACCTTAATCTCCCTCATTGGATTCGACAATTTCTTTTCTGAAGCCTATCATTTTCAAACAACAGAAAAATTAGACGAATCAATTGAATTTTTAGCAAAAATACATGTGCGCGTGTGTTAGAAATACAAAGAGCGGCGCAGACCATGGCGATGCTGTAGTTGGCAGTGGAGCAGCAGCGGCGGGGAGAGTGAGTGAAAGAACTTTGTGAAACCCTAAATAAGTGAAGAGTTCAGTGGGCTCTAGGGTTTTGTTGATTGGGCTAAGTATAATTTATTTTTTTATTCCGATATTTTGAAATCAAATTAAATAAAAAAAAAAATATACAGTACTCACAATTTCATCACCCAAATTCTACCATTTCAAAATTTTGGCACTTTTATTTAGCTTAGTTATGTTATATTAAAATTTAAATTTAATCTCAAGTACAAAATTCTTTACTTATTATTTTGATTTAAATTTTGATAAAAAAAAATAGTAACATCTACTATAATTCATAGCAATTTTCATTCTTTTTATTTTTATCCTGTTGGTGATAATATTGTGTTGCACATTTTTAGTTATATGATTTACAATTTTTAATAATATTGTGTTGTACTTTTCAACTACAATTTATACGATTTTCATTAAATTATGTGGTTGTTTTCATTAAATTGCTCGATTAAATTAAAATATGAAAAAAAAAAAAAAAGGGTAAAGGCAAAAAAAATGATTTGAATCTTGTAATCGACCTTGAGATATCCACTTAACATCTTGTGGTTGACATACTCAATAAATAAATAAATTTCTTAGGTATATATCACATTGATTGCAAAAGAAAGAAAGATGAGTTTCAGGGTGTGTTTGTAAACAATTGTAGTTGATTTAAAGTGATTAAATTTGATTTTTGTAGTAAAATTGAAAGTAGATAGTGTTTTAAAAATAAGCACTTCTAATCAATTTTTTAAATGTTGTGGTGTATGTCATTCAAATCACTTTTTTTATAATTTTACAAAAAACACCCTTATTACATTTGAATAAATAATGGGTAAAAATAAAATATTATTTAAATTGTGAGGGCAAAATTGTAAAATTAGTGAGTGTAATGATTAGAAGCACTTAGAAGTTGTTAGAAGCATGGAGAGGGGTGCTTGACTAAAAATGCTTTTAAGTAATCAATTTAATCACTTACTTGTGTTTACAAACACTTCAAAAGTGATTTTATTTAAAAAAGAAGTGCTTTTAAGCACATAGTTTTGTTTGCAAACACCCACTCAAACTATGTAAACCAACCTTAAAGAGACATGTTAACTTACTATTTAGGTTGCTGTCAAACTCAATAAATTAATGATCTTCTTTATTATATATAATAATCAATAATATTGTATTGCACCTTTCAGTAATATTTTGTTGCACATTTTCAATTATAGTGACTTGCACTTTTGTTCGCCGGTTAAAATGACTTGCAGGTGTCCGTAATATTATGTTGCATTTTCAAATTATAATGACTTACGTTTTTCAGTTATAAGCACTTACGCTTTTCAGTTATAAGCACTTACATTTTTTAGTAATACTGTGTTGCACTTTTTAGTTATAGTAACTTATATTTTCAGTAATATTGTGTTGCACGTTTTAGTTATAATAACTTAAATTTTTCAATAATACTGTGTTGCACTTTTTAATAATATATTGTTGCATTTTTCTATTATAGTGACTTACACTTTTTAGAAATGTACTTTTTAATAATATTGTGTTTCATTTTTTCGTTATAGTGACTTAAATTTTTTTAGTAATATTATGTTGCATTTTTTACCGAATAAAAATTTCAGCTTAAAAGTTTAACACATCATTACTTAAAAAGTTCTTGTCACTGTAATTAAAAAGAGTAACTAAAATACTAAATATAACTGAAAGGTGTAAACTTTTTTCTTAAAAAATTGAATGGGGAAACTTAATGGTGAATGTGTGTTTGAAAATACGAATTAAATGGTGAATGTGTGTTTGAAAATACGAATTAAACTTTTTACTAACTACTTATTATTTTATTATAGATAGTTAAAAAGATCATTTATTTAACTAGTATTCCGTAATAACTAAATGGTGAATGTGTGTTTGAAAATACGTATTAAATGTTCAAATTCCATTTTCATTGCACAATTGATTTATTTTATCATTTTGTTATAATATGTACGACGAAACAGAAGGTTGGTCATTAACTTTTTACATATTTTCATTAACTTTTTAATTTGTTATATTAATTTTATGTCCTGTTCTAATTTCCATATTTTCATATTTATTAATTTTACTTTATTAATTTTTAAATTTATTGACAATTTTTTTTAATATGTAGTATTATACATTATTCAAGTAGTAATATTTTTTATTTAATAAAAGTAATATTTTTTTTACATGTAGTAATATGTTTTTTGTTCATGTATTTTTTAAATTTGTTGTTATATTTTTTTTTCTATTCATGTAATAGTAATTAATATTGTTTATACACGTAGTAGTTTAATTCTGTTATTTTAGTAAAACATTTTTTTTAAATGTAGTGACAAGTTTTTTGATATGTAGTATCATACATTTTTCATGTAGTAATATTTTTTATTTAATGAAGTAACATTTTTTTGTACATGTAGTAATATATTTTTGTTCATGTATTTTTTCAAATTCGTTGTCATATTATCATTTTTTTTATTCAATAGTAGTAGTTAATATTGTTTATACATGTAGTAGTTTAATTCTATTATTTTAGTAAAACATTTTTTTCAAATGTAGTGACATGTAGTAATATTGTTTATTTAATGAAGTAACATTTTTTGTACATGTAGTAATATATTTCTGTTCATGTATTTTTTTCAAATTCGTTGTCATATTATCATTTTTTTTTATTCAATAGTAGTAGTTAATATTGTTTATACATGTAGTAGTTTTTTTATTTAATGAAATAACATTTTTGGTACTAATATATTTCTATTCATGTTTTTTTTTTTTTTAAATCTGTTGTCCTATTAAGCGAAATATTTATGTGATTTAATATATTATTATATTTTAATTAAAAAAATTATTTACGCTGCTTAATATATTGTACATATTTTATTATATTATTGTATAAATGCATATTTGTTGAGAACCCGTAAAATTAGCTTAAGATTTTTTACTTTTAATTAAATGGACCAAGATTTTGGGCTTTTGCCTAAATTAGGTAAGATGCATGCATGAAATATTTCATGCAAGACTGGCCCAACTTTTTAATATTGAATTACATTGTTCAAATATTCATTATCACATTTTATTTTAATAAACTATAAATACATGGTTTAAATCTTCCTCCCACATTGGAAAACCAAAAATAATGAAAAAACTTTGTGGAAACCCTAATAAAAAAAAATAAAAATACATGGTTTAAATCTTCCTCCCACATTAAAAAACAAAAAATAATGAAAAAACTTTGTGCAAACCCTAATAAATATGATGCTGACAATGATCGAAAATATAATGGAAAAACTTGCTACAAATCTAAAATAAATATGATCGAAAATATAATGGCTAGTATGCCTTTATAATTTAGAAATCAATTTAAATAATTAAAAATATACTCTAATAAAATCTAAAAACATGTTTTTTATAAATAAATATCAAAATCTAAATAAACTAGATTTTTCTTTCTCCTCAAAATTTTTGATTATATTTCAAAATTACGACATTCTTCTTTCATTTTAAAAGTTGTGAGATTTTTTTTTTACGAAGTGAATGATTATTACTATTTATGAAATTTCACAACTTAAAATTTTCACAAATACTCTTATTTATACCAATCCCTTTATTAAAAGGAGGGTGAAAATTTGACATTGAACTTTCACTAAAATTCTCAACAATTCTTTATATATATTATTTACTACAAATGTTCAACTATTCTCTATATATCTTATAAAGTTTTTTAAATTATTTTAGAACACTCTAAAGTTATGTTTGGATGAGGGGATTTCAAATGAAATGATTTAAAATTAGATGAATTTCAAATGAAATGATTTAAAATTAGATGTTTCAAATGACATAGTTTTAGTAAGAATTTAAAATCGTCTCTATTTAAAAAAAAAAAAAAAAAAACTAGATTGAAATTTGTTTTTTTTCATATTTTTAAAATTTTCAATACAAAATAATATTAGATGTATAATTTTATTATAGTCGGTAATACAATAAGTAATAACTAGAAATATCATAAACAATTAATAATATCTTATAAAATGGAGTAACATATTAAGTAATACAATAACCAATAATACCACAATTAATTATCAACAATACTATAATCAATAATTATTAATATTAATTCAATAATGTATTAATAGTAATACCACAAACAATAACTAATAATACCATTAATAATAATTTAATAGTATATTAATAGTAATACCACAATCAATAATGAATAATACCAGTACCACCAATAAAAATACCATAAAAAAAGTAAGACGGAGTGCAAATTTGGGTGTTTTTTGATCTGTGAAAAAAAAAAAAACTTTTATAAAAGTAATCCAAAGTGGAGTACAGGGACAAGATGTCTTGCATAAAACCATTTTTACCGCTCATCTCTCCTAAATCTCTAGACACCGTATTGGGTTTACCATCCGGTCCCTGAAATTAGTACCCCTTTTAATCACCTCCTTCGCCGAGCACCAACTCCATAAGCGTCCCCTAATCTCATCAATCATCTTCTCCTCTTCCCAAGTTTCATTTTCAAATATGACTGAGTTTCTTCAATGCCAAATAATCCACACAGCACATGACATCACTTGGTTTCCTTTCTTCAATGCCAAAATATTAGAAAATTGCACTAAGTGATCCTTGACTCTCGACAATATAACAGAGGAATATTCAGCCAATTTTGAGTGTCATTCCAGGCCTGCTGAATTTTCTACATTCTAAAAACAAATTTTGTTGTTTCGGTTGCCTCCCCCACATGCAGGGCAGATCGGGATGTACTAAAGAAAATAGGGGGTGCACATTACCATGCCCAATGGGAGAGCACCCTAGACCAGCCGTCGTGGCCTGAGATTTCATCGGCAAGGTCACCGGCGTATGGGCCGGCGCGGAGAGGAGCGAAGGCCTATGATGAAGCATCAAGGCCTTAGCGGCGTCGTTGCTGATCCGATGCTGTCGCAGCTTCGACGCGAGCGCCGTCGCCGACTGCTCCTCCATGTGCGGCGACGAGTGGTCTTCTGATCAGGGGAAAGAGGCAACAGCGGATGAAGGCACGAAGAAGAACATCTGTTGGAAATGGAATAAGAAGTTGAAGGCGTAAAGACAGTCATGAGAGAGAAGTGGAGAAATTGATAAAATTGATTTTGAAATGCTAGGTACCGTACACTTGTGTGTACATAAGAATTTGCCTAAAGAGTATTTGTGATATTTTAAATAAATCGTTCTCATGTAAAACGCGAGCATAAGACTAGTGGTTGAATATAGTTTAGCTAAAGTTTGTTCTTTAACTTACCATACAAATGCATTGATGTTCAATATATTCTACGAATGTATTTTTATAAATAATTTATGAGTTTATTTAGAAATAATAAAAAATATTTGTGTAAAATATTTTAACTAAGAGTGTAGTGTACGTCAATATATCTTAATCTTAATACTCTATATTTGTGAGAATATAATGGGACACGTGTCACAATTCTATCACTCTACACAATCTCTCTCTTCACCAAAATCGTCTATTTCAAAATCCCTACATTCTCAGGCATTCTGATTAAAAAAAATCCATTTTTCCTATTTTAATCTCAAAATTTTAATTCAAAATTTTAAATTATAATTATTATTTTTAATCTCTCTCCCTTTCAAATTTTTCCATTTCAAAATCTCAATATTCTCAAGCATTCTTATTAAAATTATCACAATCACTTCATTTCAAAATCTTTTTTTTTTTTTTCATTAATTTCACTTTTTATTAATTTTTTATTAATTTTCAGCGTACATTTTTTTAATCTCATCTTCACAGCGTACATTTTTTTAATCTCATCTTCACACTTTTGAATATTAATTTTGAATGTAAAAATTTAAATAAAACAGAATTTCTTCATACGCAAACATCTCAACGGCCATTATTTGTACTCTATAAATATCAACATATTTCTTCTCATTTCAATCAATCAAATCTTTCATTTCGTTTGTAGTTTAGTACAATTTTTAAGATTTTCTATTTTAATAAATCTTTCATTTAGTTTGTAGTTTAGTACAATTTTTAAGATCTTCTGAATATATTTTAAGATCTTCTAAATATATTTTAAGATCTTATGTGTTTACAATGCTAATATAATAATTTTTTTCGTTTTTCCTTTTCTCTTGCTGTTTTTAGTATTTTTTTTCTTTTTCAATTATCTTTTATTTTATTCATTTAATTGTCGTGTTAATATAATTTTTTTCCTTTTTTTTTTCTTTTTCTTTCTCCTGGTTTTTAATATTTTTTTTATTTTTCTTTTTAATTATCTTTCAATTTACTCAATTTGTAGTTTAGTATTTTTTTTTTAAATTTTATTGGGATTTATTTTAATGGTTGAGAAATTTAAGGAATATTTAATATATATTGTAAATCATTTATTTCTCTTTCCTTACCATCATCAATTTCTTTTCTTTTTCTTTTTAGTTTATTTATTTGACATGTGTTTTTTTTTATGTAGTTAATAACTTAAAGTAATTAAATTTTTTTATTGGGATTTATTTAAATGGTTGAGAAATTTATGGAATGATATGAGGAAGGTTTTTAAAAATTAGTGGTGGATAAAGATTTGAAAAGAAACGTGTATAATGATGGTAAATTGTATTTCTAATTTTAATCCATAAATATTTAAAATATATGTAAAACTTCTCTTTCTTTACTTTTTAGTTTTTTTATTTGATATGTTTTTTTTTTAATTTTATTTAGTTAAAAATTTAAAGTAATTTAAAATTTTATTGGAATTTATTTTAATGGTTGAGAAATTTATGGAAGGATATGAGGAAGATTTTTTAAAATTAATGGTAAAAAAATAGGAAAAATATCTTAATCTTAATCTTATCTTAATACTCTATATTTGTAAGAATATAATGGGACACGTCACAATTTTATCACTCTACACAATCTCTGTTCACCAAAATCGTCTATTTCAAAATTCTTGCATTCTCAGGCATTCTAATTTAAAAAAAAAAAAATCAATTTTTCCTATTTTAATCTCAAAATTATAATTCAAAATTTTAAATTATAATTATTATTTTTAATCTCTCCCTCTTTCAAATTCTTCCATTTCAAAATCCCAATATTGTCAAGTATTCTTATTAAAAAAATTTAATTCTCCTAATTTGTCAAATTCTTCAATTTCAAAACTTAATATTAATATTATTTTACTCTATATTTGTGAAAATATAATGGGACACGTGTCACAATTTCAACACTCTATCACAATCTTACTTTTCACCAAAATCGTCTATTTCAAAATCCCTGCATTCGCAGACATTTTGATTAAAAAAATCCATTTTTTCTATTTTTATATCAAAATAATAATTTTAATATTATTTACTCATAATTATTATTGGCAAAAACTTGTGTGTGAGACGGATCCATTTAATCCATATTTCAAAATTTTGGGTAGAATAACTCATATTTTTTTTCCAGATTTTGGTTTGTAAAAAAATGATAATGTTTAAGTAAAAAGTGATAATATTTTTAACAAAAGTGACTGTCACTTTTTACTTAAACACTATCACTTTTTACTCAAACATTGTCACTTTTTATATATGAGGACCGTCTCACGGATCTCAATCTGTGAGACGGTCTCACCCAACACTAGGCCATTATTATTTTTAAATTTGAAATCATTTTAATCTTATCTTCTAATATTGAAATTTAAATGAAACAGAATTCTGTATATTCTTAATCTCATCTTCTATATAATGGTCATCGGATCTCATTCTACTTTCTTATGATTGATTTGGTAGATTTCTACTAGAGATTATATATTTCTCTCTCTTTCGATTCTTTTACATTTTTTTTTTTTGATTCTCTCTCATTTTTCTATTTTACTTACCTGTTCTCTCCTCTCTCTCTTTTTTATTTATAGATTTACAGTTTCTTAAATTATTTTTTCTGTCAGTAAATTAATAGATTTATGAAATTGGACTTCCTTGATATTTTTGTTGTATTTTTTAATTATAATTTTTTTAAATTTAATTAGAATCAATTGGTAGATCACATTTAATTTTTTTTTTATTGTCTCAATAAAGAAAATAGGAGTATCTATTATGATATTAATTTCTCAAGTATGATTTATTTTTATTGTTTGATCAACATGTATGATTTATTTTATAGATTTCTACTAGATGATATATTTCTCTCTCTTTCGATTCTTTTAATAAGTTCAATCATTTCATTTCAAAAGCTATTCTTCATATTTATTTTTTTATTAATCGTAATCATTAATCTTAACCTTATTTTAAATATTAAAATTTATAAATTAGTTATACATATATTAAATATATTTGCAACCAAATTTTTAGGAATAGAAGAAATTCTCGAAGGATTAAAAAAAACAATTTTGAATATTTAAATTTAAGATTATCAGTAATTTTCATCTAACTTCTACCTTAATTATAGTACATTCAAATCATAATTCCAACTATAAAATGAATGAACTATTTGCTTCCTTCTGTTAGTCTATATGAGACTATCATGTTTTAGTTTTTATGCTCTCAGAACATCTACAACCATTTCTATCTTTTATATTTTTTTTAAATAATTGTTCAATTCTCTCTCCTTTCTCTTCTCTACAACTTTCTTCAATTTTCATTTACTTTTTTTTTTTACAATTTTCTTTTCCTCTGTATTTTCAATTTTTTTTTTTTGATTCTCTCTCATTTTTTTTTATGTCTACATTAATTTTTTTTTTTACTTTTACAATTTTCTTATATTTCTCTCTCTTTACAATTTTTTTTTTGAAATTTTCTTCAATTATTTTTTCCCTCACTCTTTCAGTTTTCTTTTACAATTTTAGTTTACTCTTTTTTTATTTATGCTTCTTCAATTTTTTTTATAATTAGTGATCGAAAAAATTGAGCACAAGAATTGTCCATCCAAAGTATTAATAATTAGTGACAACGCATAAAAATAAAAAGGGATGTTGAGTTAGTTGAGAAAATAATGTGATTATTTAAATATACTTATCTTTAAATAAATTAAATATTTTCTTGCGAAATTGCATATTATTTTCTTCACAAGTGAACGAAGAGGTATTTTCTTTATATACATTCCAAGCGTAGAGTGTGAATGTATTCTAAAATAATTTTAAAAACTTTCTATATATATAGTATTGAGGAGTATTTTAGAGAATTTTTTTAGTAATTGTCAATAAAAAAAATCTGAGAGTGGGATAATTTAAGAAACTTTACTGAGAATTTTTTTAGTAATTATTAATAAAAAAAATTTTAAAATCTTTCAACAAAGTTTGATTAGTTAATTATTTAAATAAATATGAAGAGTGGTTAAACTTTTTTAATAATTTATTTATTTTTTTATATTTTATTATTGTTTATATAATATTAATTTATTATATTTAAAGATATCATATTGTAATGTTAAAATTGAAAGGGAAAAAACTTATACGTGAAAATTAAGGACTATTTTGTGTCATGAAAATAGGTTACTAGAAAGATATCACAATTCTTTCTTTTAGTGATGTTTGTTTTGGAATGGAAAATTTCATCCATGTTCTACTTTAGAATTTTTAAATCTTACTCTACAAATAACTATAAACCTTACAAAAGTCAACTCTATAAATATATACAAACTCTATATACATATCTATAATAACCTATATAAACCCCTATAATTATATACTATAAAGTTAAATCATAACTACTTAAATTAAAAAACAAATTAAAAACATATAAGTCATTAGATTTCAAAATCTTCAAAGTCTCAAAACAAACATCCCCTTAATTTTGTAGAAGTCAATTTTATTGTATTTTGTCATTGTGAAAAATCATACCAGCATACTACAAACGTTGTGAAGTTTTTAGAAATTTGTAATTTTATATATTGTTTTATTATTAAAATTATTTTATAATGCCTTTACTTATTAAAAATATTTTCTTAATTTTAAAATTAAAATCATAATTTTATTAATTCATATGTTATTAATATATTAAAAAAATATTATAATATATAAAAATATAAATACAATAATATAGATTCAAATTTGTAGAAATGTATATGTTATAAATATATTAGAATAAAAAAAAGTTTAACTCTCACACACTCTAAGAATGAAAAAGATATAAAAATTATATTTAAAGTTATTATTTTAATAAAGGATTAATATCTCATAGAGTCATTCCATAAGACCAAAAAACATAGAAATACAAGAAATTAAATAATAACAAATAAGGTCGAAAACCAACATACATTCCCACTTATACCCTTTAGTTTGACAACTAATTGATATTTCGAATTTATAATGATATTATATAAATAAATCCACCTTTTATGGAATTTCCAAAACTGAATCTTCCATAATTATCGATTCAATCAAATAAATCATTCCATATCAAAACTTCCCCGACATATTTCATTAATTTGAATTTTTAAAAAACTCCTTGATTCATTCTGTTTATGACCTTCAAAACTATTTTCAATCATTCTGAATGTAGTAATTTCAATTGTTGGTAGAAATAGTCTGTTTAGTTGTTTAATAATATAGAAATTTAGATCTGATATTTTATAATTATATAGTAAACTTTTAAATGAAGTGAATGGATTAGTACTCAATTTTAGAATATTTAAAAAAAGGAAAAAAATAAAATCTTTCGACTGACTTCATTACTCTTTTTATATACTTAAAAAATATTATATTATAAAAATTCAAATCATTTAATGCAGAATTCAAATCACCATTTAATAAAATAAAGATATTATGGTGTCAAGATAGATTCGTATTTAAGAAAAATATAAATTTAATAGCTTTGCTTAATAAATTCCATCCATCCCCAACCGCCACAATAAAAAAAAAAAAAAAAAAAGACATTCCTTCATTAAAAGCTTTGAAGTTCAGCCGTCTCAACTTTCTAAAAATGAGTCTTTATCAATATATGTATCTTAATTACAAAATCAATAACTATATTCAATAATATTACATATATTACAAACAAATGCAGTAGAATATGTTTCATTATGTAATATACATTGCATAAGTCAATAAGAAATTCAAAATGTTTCTGCACATTTAGTACAATTATTTGCTATGTCTACACATCATCCGAATCATTGCAGAAATCTTGATGCCATATTTTTTGCCCAACTATCATATGTTCATACATTAAATGATATTTAATATTACATTTATTTCATCTAATATGCAACACAGTCTTTATATCTTTAAATCATCTATTCGTAAGTTTCCATCTCTCCTACGTGGCTCTCTCCCATTTCTTTATTTTGAAATTCTTAATTTTTATGAGTTGGTTTTTTTTTTTTTTTTGCAGTTTTTTTGTACAGTTTTTTAAAAATATTTTTGGCAGTTATTTTTTTTAAAATGCAACTTTTAATCTTTTATTTTGTTTTCATCCTTTTTCATTTACGTTTCTCCGTTTTTTTCATCTTCCTTTTTCATCCGCTCTCATTTGCCCTACTTCTTTTCTTTCCTTTTTCTAATTCTTTAATGTCAAATTATGTATTTTATCTCAAACAAAGAGAGAGAACTAAATCGGAAGGAGCATCTTATGTAGGTATTGTTTATAACTTTAATTTATGTTATTACATGTTTAAACTCCGTACCAACAATTATGAATTTGATTAAGTGGTAACTCTCCAACATCATTATTTTAAAATTCATATATTTGATTATACTTCATCGTATGAATATTAGTTTGTTGGCTAATTGAAGGTTAGTTTATTGGCTAATTGCATATTTATCTGTAATTAAAATTTTTAATATTGACAACCGACTCATTTTATTTGTTTGACGAATTGCTCCAATCATTTGGAGAGTTTATTCAGGATATATGTTTAATTGTTTTGCGCTCTAGACAATTGATAAATATATTCAATGGTTGGTCATCGAACGAATTAAGACTTATCCCATCAGAAGTCAGCACCGTCATCACATTAGACGTTTTCTTGATCCATCCAATCGAAAGAATATTAATATTGAACATTAGACGTTTCCTTTATTCGAAAGAATATTAATGTTGAACAAATTATATATTTCAGTCCTTCTAAGGACTTAATTTGTGTTTGCTTTTGGAGTTTTTTTTTTTTTTTTTACTGCTTTATGATTTATGTTATTTCATATTCTTATTTATTTAAACAATTAAATTTGGGTTAATGTAAATCTTCTTTATCCGTATTTATTCAGTTTATCAAGTATTGTACATAATTTTTTTTTTTAAATTCTCGCGTTTTTTTTTAAATTCTCGCGTAATACGCGGGGCGTGCACTAGTATATAAATATTCAAAAAGTATATAATAAGTAAAATTAACATCATAAATATTGATTTGTCTTACGTTAAAAACATAAAAAAATTGAAAACATGCTCATACTAGCATCGTTAATTTAGTTCAATTGAGATTAGTTTAATTTTCAAAGTAATTCGATTTAACATAAATATAGAAATATAATAATCAATAATTTTAAATTATACATATGGTCAATCTTAAAGATATATTTATCAAGAGATATGTATCTTAATTACAAAATCAATAACTATATTTCATATTATTACATATATCACAAACAAATGAACAACATATGTTTCATTATGTAATATCCATTGCATTCGTCCATTGAAAATGAAATATATTTCTACACATTCACTACAACTATATATTCATTCTGCATATCACAGTATAATACCTAAGATATAATATAAATAGATTTGGTCATCAATAAAGTTGACTTCACAATACATTCTAGGAATTACATTTGTAAAATACATTAAGTTCTCAAAACGATGATCGCATTGCATATATAGAAATTTAAAACTACTTAAAATACGTTAATACTCCGTATGTCACAAACCAACTAAAATATTTTAGAACTTTATATAGCTAGCTGAACTTATCAACCAATGCACCAGCTATCCTAATTCACATATCACTTGCATCATTTCCTTTAAGTTCTACATCACCAGGATCATGTCCTTTAAAAAAACATTCAATCAGCTTACAAACAACAACTCCCCAGTCAAGCGTTCCACTTCCCTGCTGCATGATATCGGATTGAATTGGCTTTAAGCATTATCTTATAAAATTAACATTTCTATATAACCTGAGTCAGATGAAACAATCATATAACGAATGATTCTTTTTCCTTTTCTTTTGGCTTCTTTTGCATCCAAACAAACTTTTTTTTCAGATGAAACATCTGAAACAAATATAAAATAAAATTAGTTTAAAAGTAACAAAAAAGATATACATCACAACAGATACATAGATTAATTATGGTTTAATGTTATATGTAATAAATTAACTGCATATCAACAAAAAGTGATATAATTATATGGTATATGTAATCAAGTATTGACTCAAAATCTGCATCTTCCATACCATATGTAGAAGATTAGTATAGATCTGCAATATAATTGTGATGCAACTTACTGTACATAAATCTTAACAATACATACCTTTGTTTCTGCTCTTATATTTCTTTCTCATCCTTTTCCTTCCGTCCATATTGTCATCATCATGTGTCTGTTCCACATTTCTTTTCATCCTAGCCATCTTAACTGATAATCGAATTTTTTCTAAATTAAATTGAGAGTTGTATATTGATGCTTCAAAATGGTTAATAAATAGAAATAACTATAATAGATCCGTATAATCTACTTCATTGTATAAAAAATTTACATTGTTAGGGTTTATCAAATAGAGAAACCCCTAAATGCAGAAAATACTGGTCATATTAAAATGAAAAAAAGAATCTATAAGTACTAGTTATATAAAAGGAGGAAGAAACCATAATAAACAATTTAAATATAAAAATCACTTGCAAGAGTACAATCACTTAGATTTGGTTGAAAATTGCAGAATAGTACCTGAAATGCTCACTAGGTTTCTCAGTATGAAGTTGTCTTCGTGATAATTTCGAAGAAGATGAAGTTTTGACCATTAATTTCGAATTCAAAATGCAATTTCAAAATTCCGAAATCAATGGGATATTTATCAGTTTATTATTATTGCTAATATGGAAACGTAATTAATATGAGGAATTAAATGTTTGCTTCACCATACCTAACTAGTTTAAAAAATTGTTGACTAAGTAATTAAAGAATTATTTTCGAATTTAAATATTAGAAGGGCAGTTTAGTATATTTATCACCCATTTTGACCCTATTCGAATTAAAAATAAAACTTGTCTTTCTATGCTTTTTCAATGTGTGAAATGGACTTATCAGTTTTTGAAATCGACCCCGCGTAAAACGCGGGTATAGGGCTAGTAATAGTAAATAACGAATGTTATGAAGAGTAAATGTGTCTAAATTTTTTTTATCATACACTCCAAACTTTTATATACAATACAAATAACAAACATACCCCAAATGTCTAACCCAACTTATTGAATGAATTATAGTTAAATTTATGCTTGACAATGAAAAAGTGATTTTTTCTGCCCCCGATCCTAATGAAAATCCTTTTTTTTTTTTTCACGGGGTGTCGATTGAAAACGAAGATCGTATTGCATTGTTCCATATTGAGTTCCTACAAAATTTAATTATTAAATATTTATTGTTTTAATATATTATACAATATTTACACATATATTACTACTATTATTTAAAGTTACAAGGAATAAAAATGTTTATCCATCTTGTGTGTAAAGTTCCTGTCTCAATCTTCCATTTTTTTATCTCTAATATTAGTAACTATCGTACTTGGATGCAATTGATTACACATATATAATTAAATTAGATTATAATTAATTGAGTTAAATGTTAAGTTAAATATAAAATTGAGTAAAATTGAACATTAAAATCCAAGTGTATAATTGCATGAAATAATTTGCTGTCAAAAAAAAAAAAAAAATTGCATGAAATAATTTGCCTCGTTGTATTAATTTTCTAATCGACCAGTTATCACCACACTTTTTTTTTAATGTTGTGAAAAAAGAAAAAGAAAAACTTAAAAAAAATTGGAGATTGGTGGATAATTGTCCCCGTCTTACATTTGTTCAATTGACATCCCTAATTCACTTATAAATGAGATGCATTGAAATTAGTTTGAGTTGATGATAAATAAAATAAAATAAAAATAAAAAAAATCATACAAATTTTAAAAAGTGTAAAATGATATTTTTAGCAATTGCATTAATTTCTATTTTATCTAAATAAATCTGGGGTATGTATAATACAATTTGGGGGTGTTAATAGCTCCTTCCTTAACTTATATTTTTAGGCTGTTTAGGTTAATTACCCAACATTAACATTTATATTTATAATATACAGTACATAATTGTAATGATGTATATAAATATACACATTCTTAAATCTGAAAATTGTATTAAATTTAATAAACAATGTTTTTAAATACTAAAAAATAATGTAGAAAATCTTACCACATAACAATAGACATATAAGTAATACACTGTATGTATATGTCTCTTTAAACTTTACATTTTATCATTTGGAGTGTTTTATATATTTTTTTACACTTTTCGTTGACCAGAATCATCCTAATTGAAATCACCTGTTTAATTTTTTATGTTTTACATTTTATTTTACTATAGAAATAAATAACATGTGTCATATTAAAAAAAATCAATGTTCTATAATATTGATTGTCACACATCTTAAGGGTATGTTTGCAAACAATAGTAATTGATTCAAAGTGATTAAAATTGATTTTTTTAATACAACTGAAAGTCGACAGTGTTTTAAAATTAAACACTTTTAATCAATTTTGTGTATGTTGTAATGTTTGCAAAATAAATATCTTCTTTATAATTTTACAAAAACACCCTTATTACATTTGAATAAGTAATGGGTAAACATAAAATATTATTTAAATTGTGAGGGCAACAATGTAAAATTGATTACTACAATGATGAGAATCACATAAAAGCTATTAAAAGCACTTTTTTTTCTTCAAATAGAATCACTTTTGAAGTGTTTTCAAACACAAATAAGTGATTAAGTTAATTTGTTAAAAATGATTTTGGTGAAACACCCCTCCACCTACTTCTAATAGCTTCTATGTGCTTCTAATCATTATAATAATCAATTTTACAATTACCCTCACAATTTAAATAATATTTCATCTTTACATATTACCTATCCAAATGTAATAAGGGTGTTTTTTGTAAATTTATAAAAAAGTGGTTTGTTTTGTAAACACCACAACATATACACAATTGATTTAAAGTGCTTAATTTTAAAACACTATCAACTTTCAATTTTATTGCAAAAATCAATTTTAATCATTTGAATCAATCACTATAATTTACCAACACACCCTAAAGATTCAACAAATTAAACACTAAAAAAATGGGAAAATTGCACTTTTGGTCTTGTAAAAATGTGGTTAAATCACTTTCAGTCTTTTTTCATACACTTTTGGTCCTGTAAGAATGAGATTAAATTTATGTTTGTTTTAATGGATAAAAATTGCGTAAAAGTTATACATCTCTTAAAACACAAATGTCAATAAATTATAAAACTATTAAATGTATTTTAACAATTTATTTAAATAATTATTTAAAATCGATAAATTCACTTAAAATAATTTTATGATCTAAAAATTCAATCAATTATATATAATATTAAATTAAATTATTCAATTAAATCTGAAACCATTCTCAAATCAATGAAAAAAAAAAAGTATTTAGCTTGATTTGAATTTTTTTTTGTATTTTCAAATTATATCAAAATTATATGGAGTTAAAAGTTAATTTAAATTTGGAGATTATATTTGAATATACTTTGTATATTTTTCAATTTGATTTTTTGTAGATTAAAATTACTTTTAAATTTTACTTTTAAATTTGTATATATATATTTTTTTATATTTCAGTTTTAATACAAGAAACTTCTTCAAAATTTATTTAAATTACATAATGTTTTCAGTGATTTTTAATTATATTCAAATTCTTAAATTAAAAAAAGTATTTAGATTCTATAAAAAAAAAATCCAAATTATACAACTTGAGATTTCTTCTAGAAAATTAATTAATATTCTAAATTGTATTGAAATTATTTATTTTTTAATTCTATAAATATAATTTATTACCCCCTCCGTCCCAGAGGAATTTGCACCTCTGGAATGACACACATTTTAATAAATGTGTAAGAAAAAGTGTAATGAGTGATGTTTTGAGGGGTAATTTTGTAAACTTTTATGAATAAAGTAAAGTAAAAGGTAGGTTGAGTGTGAAAAAGTAATGACATATGGGTAAATATGTGTATATTTTGAGGGTGAGAGTTATGACAATATTTTCTTTTATGGAGTGTGCAAATTGGTATGGGACATTCATTTATGGAAAGTGTGCAAATTCCTATGGAAGTATGGAACAGAGGGAGTATTAGTTTTTAAAATATTTTTTTATTTTTTAATTATAATTACTTTTTTAGGGATATTTTTTGTTCAAGTAACGATTTCCATAAAAAAAAAAAACTAACGATTTCCATTAAAAAACTATCTTACAGGACCAAATTCGCAATAAACAGGACCATTTACAAACCTCAGACTGAAAATGATTTTGAAAAATTCCTACGTGACTAAAAGTTCAACTTTCCCCTAAAAAAATATCCGGAATCATCCCAAGGTGTAAAACTCAAAGGGTGACGAGGTGGGTACATGTGCCAATAGCTTGCAGTTGCAGATTGCAAATTTACAATGCGCTAAAAGGTCATTACACACAGATACACAAAATCATAATCAATTTCGATTCAATATCCTCCATTGAATTTTATCACTATCTCGCAGATCTAGGGTTTCTCAAATTTCGTTCGTTTTCACTAGTTTTAGGGTTTAAGATCCGGCAAAAAATTCCGAAAATCCTGTTTCCGATCTCTGTTTTCATCAGTTATTGGCAAGCATTTATGTTATTGAGGCTTGATAATTTGATCTGAAAAAATGTCGGTGAAGAGTGGAAATGCTTCGATTAGGGATCGGACGCAGGAGTTTCAAGGGATAGCGGAGAGGGTAAGGAAATCAGTTTCCTCACAAAATGGGCCGAGCAGCAGCGGATCAAAGCGGGAGGAGCCACCACGGTCAGCAGTGGCGATGCAATCCGAATTCAATAGGAGGGCGTCGAAAATTGGATTTGGGATTCATCAGACGTCACAGAAGCTAGCTAAGCTGGCCAAACGTGAGTAATTGCGAATTTCAAATTTAAATTTACTTCCTGTGGTTGCTAAAATTCTTCTAGTACTTGTACGCAATTCGAGTTACCTGTTGCGTATTGATTGAATCGTTTGCATCTGAATATAATATTATAATATTTTGCTAATTGTGATTGGGATTCTGGTGGAGCTCAGGGGTGTTTTCAAACTCTTTTAAATAGTGCAGAATCACATTTTTTTTTTTTTCAAAAGCTGTCTCTCACAACTTTTGAAAAAGGATTTTGGAAGTAGTTTTCAGGGTTTGGAAAACACTCCCTTAGTTGCAGGTATCTTAAATTGGATTTCTAATTCACTCAACCTTGCGGTTGCTAGCCACTCACTTGGGTTGGATATGTTTTTGATCAATTTGTTATATCTATTTAATTGATTTGGAGATTCGTAAGATTTGAAAATTGTACAAGTCTTATGCAGGTTGTGTTTTTTGAACCAAAATGTTAATAGCTAGTTAAATCAATTAAAAAGCAACTCATGTAAATGAGAACACACGTCTTGACTAAATTTGATGGCGAGAATGAGAAATATGAGATATAACTTTTGTTGACATTACCTAGTGGTAGGAATTTTGTTGTTGTTTTTACTTCTTAGTATCATCATTTTCAGAAACATATGAATTGGTGCTTGAATGATCAAACTCGAAATAGTAAGCCATAGAGCTGTAAGCTTTATGATTGATCTGTTTTCTACAAAAAAAAAAAAAGTGATAAGCTTCTACTTTTTTCTTAAGCTTCATATGCTCTGCTTTCTTGATCTGTTTATACCATCATAGTTGGTCTGGCTAATCAATAATGCAATGCTTTCTATTGCAGTGGCAAAGAGGACATCTGTCTTTGATGACCCTACCATGGAAATTCAGGAGCTGACGGCAGTTATCAAGCAGGATATAACGGCTATAAATTCTGCTGTTGTTGATCTCCAGTATCTCTGCAATTCACGTAATGAGAATATCTCTAATGACACCACTACTCATTCTACTACAGTTGTTGATGATTTGAAGAGTCGTTTGATGAGCACCACGAAGGAGTTCAAGGATGTCTTAACCATGCGAACAGAGGTGAACCATATTATTGATGCCTATTAGTTTTTTCTTCCATTTAACTCTTATCATTCTCGAATAGCCAATAAAACAATCTGCATGCTCTGGTGTTTTTCAACAGAACTTGAAGGTTCATGACAACAGAAGACAGTTGTTCTCTTCTTCTGCTTCTAAGAGCCCTTCAAATCCTTTTGTTCGTCAGCGTCCTCTGGCTGCAAAGGCATCAACTAGTAACTCAGCTGCCCCACCTCTTCCCTGGTCTAATGGGGAGCAAACTTCATCGCCGTTAGTCCCTAAGTAAGTGTGTAAATATTTTCAGCCAGTATCTATCAGTATTTTTCCTACTCCCAGAAGTAAAAGTGTTGGTTTTATGTTCATACTGCTGTTTAGAGAGTTGAGTGGTTTATAGTTTCTGATAGCTGATAAGCCTATATGAGTTTTGGTCAAGCACTTTATAGCACATGTTCGAAACAGCTTGAATTGCACCAATTTACCAGATGCAAACAGATTCATGTGTTTCGGTTGCTTATTTTCTACAACTTTTTTACCAGGAATCAGGCGGATGGGGAGTCTCAGCCTTTGCTGCAGCAGCAAAATCAACAACAGCAAATGGTTCCACTGCAGGATAGCTACATGCAGAGTAGAGCCGAGGCTCTCCAAAATGTGGAGTCCACTATACATGAGCTGAGCAGTATCTTCAATCAGTTGGCTACCTTGGTTTCTCAGCAAGGAGAAATTGCTATCAGGTAGCATTAACTAAAAATACACGGTCATCTAAGAGCCCGTTTGACTTAGCGTATAAGCTTCTTGAAACAGCTTATAAGCTCTCGAAAAGTGTTTGGTAAAAAAAGATGTTTGACAACTTCTAAGATCTTAAAATAAGCTCTTTACAGTGCATAAGCTCAAAAAAAAAAAAAAAAAAAAAAAAGAGTACGAACAACACCCCAACTTATTTTTCTAAAAAACCTTTAAGCTATACAGCATATACTTATTAAATAATAGCATAAACATCCCCAACTTACTTTTAAAAAAGCACAAATCACCCCACCCCCAACCACTCACCCCACTCTCCAAGTTTCTTGATAATTATTTTATATATTTAACTTAAAAATTAAAGAATATTTCTCTGAAATTATCAAGGACTTATAAGTTTTATTAGCCAAACACCTTAACAACTTATGAGCTACTTAAAAATGCAACTTATAAGATGTTTAGAATAAGCTTAGTCAAATGGGCTCTAAAACTATTCAAACATACTCAGTCCTTTAAGCATTTCACATTTTTGAATGAATGCTAAATACTATTTTTAAAATTCTGTCCATTCTTTTCTTAGTGTTTCTGAAACATAGACAAATTCTTTGTTAATAGAATTGATGAGAACATGGAAGACACACTATCAAACGTGGAGGGAGCTCAAGGGGCTCTGCTCAAGTACCTCAATAGCATCTCATCGAATCGGTGGCTGATGATCAAGATATTTTTTGTATTGATGTTCTTTCTCATGATATTCCTATTCTTTGTGGCCTAGTGAGAGTCATTGGGCACTTATCACATGGGAAGAAAACTCATCATGCAGTCTGTGTTATAATTTTCCAAATATTTTTTGTAGTGTATCGAGTATCTCATGTATATTACAAACTGGACTTTTCACAAGTTTCATGTGTATTGTCTTGCAATAAGAAAGTTTACAGATTCATATGCTGAAATTAAGGTGTTGTGAGAAAGGCAAATTCTTGGTTGCTTCATTTCATGCGTCTGTATGCACAGGTTGTTAAACCTTCATTTTAGCTTCTTTCCGTACGTATGTGTATATCATCATATGTATATATAGGTTGGTAAAATTTCACATTACAATTGTAACTTGAGAAAGACAGGTAGTAGTGAGAGATATCTCCATGTGTACAAAAATAAATTCTCTGGTATATAAATATAATACTGTATTTTTATTTTTTTTTAGTTTTCATAAACCTTAATATCTTGAATTAATTTTAAATAAGTATAATAAATAACCGACTAGAAAATTAAGTGTGTTCCAACAGCTCACATATTTTTATCCATTTATTTATTTAATATATATATATCTATGTATAATAATTATTTTATTTTTGCAGTTTAATAGGAGTATATTGCCAAAGTCTTGTATGTACTCAAGTACACCGTGTACTTGAGTAGACTTTGACTAGTCAACCGGTCAACGGTTACTATATTGAAAAATGCAATATGGTTTTTAATGAAAATTGTACGTTCACATTTTATTATTTATATTGGTTCCAATTTTTTTGATAATTGTTGAAACTGGGAATTGAATAACTGACCTTGTAGTTAAATATTTGAAGGCCAGCCGCTGGGCTATAACAACTTATATTAAATTTTTTGTGCATTATTATATATATTTGATTGGGCCTTGTTTAAAATTGGACTCAAGTACACGGTGTACTTGAGTACACAACAGCCCAACCCGAGTATATTTATTATTGATGTTTATCCTAATCATATTCCGAAAATGTTTATATATTATGAACAATAAAGATATATTAATATATTTTTTTTGAAATATATTATTCACTTTTTCCAATTATATATTACGGAGTATGAACAATAAAGGTATATAAGTATATTTTATATTTTTTGAAATTAGAAAAGAGAGGAAATCGGTTTACAATATTTAGGGTCGAAATAAAGAAATAAGGTAAGTAGAAGGACCAGAAACAGTAAAAAAAAGACAAGTATATATATAAGACTGGTTTCCTTTCTCTCTCCCAAGTTATCTGCACCACAAGCCATAGCCCCATCTCTCTCTCACATCATTTTTGTGTTTACATGTAGTAACAAAAACAATAAATATACATATACGTATATCATCCACACCAAAATCCTTTTTTCACATATCCAAACCCTAGCGCCGTCCGCCCCAATTTCTACCTCAAACCCTAACCCTACATCCCCAATTCTAACTCGTCGAGTTCTCGGATTTAGGACGGCATATATTGGATCAGGATATTATTAGATTTTCACTCTATTTTACAATCTAATCGAGCTATACTTGATTTTCATTTGTTGTTGCTAATAATATAAACGAAATCTAGTAAATTTATCGATAATCGTCGTCATATTCAAATACTAGGGTTTTTAATTTAGGAGAATGGTTGGAGGTGGGAACAGGAGGGATGAGGGATCATTTACGGTGAGCAACACCAACGTTTTTGCTGCTCTCGATACTAGGAAGAAGAAGAAGGAGAAAGGTTCTTCCAAGGGAAGTACCAAAACTGGTAAATCTAAAGCCGAGGAGGAAAAACCTGTGTTTTGGGCTCCAGCACCTTTAACTGTCAAGTCATGGGCGGATGTGGACGATGAGGATGATGATGATTACTATGCCACCACTGCTCCTCCCCAGGCGATATGGGCTAGTTCTGGTGTTAATACAGCCCAAGAAACTGAGAAATCTGATCCAGTGGAGGTATATGGATTGACAATATTGTTTGATGTGTATGCATCTAATGGATTTCTTGCTTATTATTGTAGTTCAGCGCAAGCAGCATTATGTGATCTCTTTGTTGGTTTAACTTGATTGGTTTGTTGATTAAACTTCATTGCCTTTGGGAATTATGCCTGCCTATGTAGAAATATTTGATTATAAATTTCTGATACTTTATTTTGCTCATCAATTTAAACATTTGCAATTTCTTGCTTCTGTAGCAATCAAGAGCTGTTGGTCTAGCATTAAATTTGGACTTGCTTTATACTGGAAAAAAATTGACCTATGATTCTGATGGATTAATGATTTGCTATCTCTTGCTTTTGTTGATTTGTTGGAGTTTTTATGTCGAGCTATCTTCCTCCTTTGTCGTTTTTAATAGCTTGAATTATTGTTTGAAAAGTGATTGACATGGTTGATAAATATTGCATGCGGGGAAATTAAATGTTTGGCCAGAAGTTGCTCTGAAAATCATTTTTACCAACAGTTGGCAGAGGATGAATTGTCGTTATATCATTTGTGTTATATCATTTGTTTAAGAACTGCGGCGTAATTTACTCATTTCTTTTCTGTATCTCTTTCTCACAAGTGTTTATTCCCCACTCCAGTGCACCTTTATTGTCTTATAATTTGTTTCTTGTTACAGGTTGATGATCTGCATGGTAGTTGTGTCTTATTAGCTATTCATGCTTTTGCTTAATTGACTTGATATGATTTCCAATTTATGCAATTTTGTACTCCTTTCATAAAGGGTCTTGATGTTTGTACGCCAGGGAATTTGGGACAACTAGTTTGTAGACGGCAATACTTTACAATTGCTCTTTGTCTCAACGCAAAAAACTTCTTCATTTTCTGGTGGAAGAAAAATTATGCTGTCCCTCCTCCCTGTTTAACATTTTGTTGATATGAGCTACACAATATGCCCCATCAACTTAAGAGTTTTGTTTTTCATTTTGAGTTGGAAATGCGAAAGGCATAACCCCACTTCCCCCACAAAAAAAAAAAGTAGAAGTAGTTTGTACAGAGTCTCATAAATTTTAATGAATTGCTGCCAAAGGTTTTTTTAGACATTATATTATAGTTCTGTTCTGTGATTTCTTTCATTTACTTTACTTTACTTACCTTTTTTTTCTTTCTTTCTTTCGTTTTGTGTCTAATTCCCCTCTTCTGCTCACATCGTGCTGAGTTATATCTGCTATTTGACAATGCTTGCCGATAAAGCTATAACTGACATCATAAGCATGCCATAAGCACTTGCAACATTTTTTTATTTGTATCAATTTGCTGCTATTATTTCTTCTATCATCACTGCTGGTTTCTAAAGGAACCTGAAGAATATGTATTGATTTCCTAGAGATGAGTCAGATGACACTCTTTACACTTTAATATTTTAATAGTTTATTAGTGGTAAGAGTTGCACATCCCGGCATTTGGTGTTAATGTTATGAGATCATGTCTGTCCTAAAATTATGTCACAATAGTGTGCCTTTCTTCCATGATGTCTTTCAGCCATAAATTTAATATTAGGCAGAAATTTCTGAACTGTATTTGCACTTGTCATAGTTGTCCATCCATATTGCAGGAAAGTGAAACTGAAGATGAGCTTCTTGATGAAGTTGACGACGATGTGGAAGAGGAGCTTGATCATGAAACGGAGGTCCAAGAACATCCTGAGCCAATCTTGAATAAGCCTGTGGAGGCGTCTCCGGCACCTAAAGAGACAGAAAGACAGCTTTCCAAGAAGGAGAGGAAGAAAAAGGAGCTTGCTGAACTAGAGGCAATTTTAGCTGATTTTGGAGTAAACCCGAAAGAGAAAGCTGAAAATGAGACATCTGGTAATTGATCTTTCTATATCTTCATTCTTTTTCTTGGTGTGCATGCTCTTGTGGAAGCAGTCAATATGTTGCTTTTCTGACCCTTTATGAAAATAATGCTGTCCTCTTCAATCAGTTTTGTAAGTTGTTGAGAATAGTTTCAAATCATTGGTGTTGTAATGTTGTAAATATATTGTATCTGATTTTTACTCAATACCAGATATCAACAAAAATGGGAAAGAGGGGCAAGATGCAGAGAAGAAGGACAGCGCCCCTGTGGAATCTAAAAGCGCAAAGAAGAAGAAAAAGAAGGATAAAGCATCCAAAGAGTCTCTGAACGAGCCCAATAGTTCAAATGTTCCTAATGAACAAGATGAAACTGCAGGAACTGGGCAGGTAGAGGAAGATTCTGCTGTTGATATGAAAGAGCGGCTCAAGAAAGTGGCTTCTGCTAAGAAAAAGAAATCGAATAAAGAGATGGATGCTGCTGCAAGAGCTGCTGCTTTGGAGGCTGCAGCTAGGAGTGCAAAAGTTGCTGCTGCTAAGAAAAAAGAGAAGAACCATTACAACCAGCAGCCGATCCGGTAAGAACACTTTTCATCAAATGGAGATGGGCATCTATGTTCGTTAATAAACTCCGAGCTCCTAGTTTTGCAGTCGATCAACTTTGATATAATGTTGACATGTCCGATCCGAAATGTTTTTTTGGTTATTACTTAAAACTTGTTTTATTTGGTACCTGTTAGTTAGATCAGTCTGTATCATACAATACAAATACTTGCTACTGTATGTATTGCTCTTTTTTAGAATCTACAATTTGTTTGTTGGTTTGTTTGGTGTGATTTTAAAGAGTATATTTTTAAATGATTCTTAATTTTTCTTTAAAAAATAAAACTATGCCATCAAGTGGATTATGTAGAAAATTTGTTTTTGGAATTACACGTTTTTTATTGTGTTTTTTTTATTGTCATTTGATTTTTTGATAATTTGTACTATTAGTTGAACTTATATTGTTAACCTTTTGTAATTTTGAACTCCAACACAAAGATGAGTGGAAATATATTTGTAATTTTCATATAAAAAATTATTCAACATTTATATCGGACTCATAAAAATTGTACTGAAATAATCGGATAACCTACCGACTTCTGCCCTCTAGCACATATTGTCCAAAATTGTATTGAATTAAATCATTTTAATGATATACTAATACTCAATTACCAACAAAACCATCTTTGATATATAAATCCAACTAAATAAAGTGAATTCTACTAGCCTATCACCATATAATATTCTCAACAATGAAATTTATGTGAATAGTAAAATTCAAATATATAAAATCTAGACAAATTCAATCATTCAATTCAATTCGTTTCTTTATTATGATCCTGGTCGAAGCGTATTAAAATAATAAAACACCTAATACAATTAAATTAGTCTATTATATTTTAGTTAAAAATTCTAGTAAAATATAGTTAAATATAAAACTGATTTTTTTTAAAAAATGAATAAAAGTTCTACAATCAATTTTTTTACATTTAATAAGTAAAATCTCTAAATAAGTCTATTTTATATTTACTCAACACTTTTGTTTAATATAAGTGTTAAACTGGATATAAAATATTTTAATGGGAAAATTCAATTTTGTATTTAATTATATTTCTAAAAAATGTTAAATTATATATATATATTTTTTATATATTCTGTTTTGTATTGATCTAATTATATTTAAATAAAATGTCAAAAATGATTAAATCACCAAAAATTATTTAAATAAACCGAGTGTAAATTCTTTTTGATACAAAATTATTTTTCAATAGTTTGTATAAAAAAATAAATTTACGTAAGTTTTTTTTTTTTTTTAATTTAAATGTTAGAGATTCAGTTATATTTGGTGAGATAATAGAAGAATTTTATTTTGTCTATAATTAATCTAAATTAGTTACTCCATTAACTAAATTAGTAATTAAGATACATGTTTTTTTGTGTGAAATAATTTAAGATACATGTTATTCATCTAAACAGTCGTGTAATAGAAGATCTCTATTGAATCATTTAAACGATAATAAAATGAATTAAGATTTATCACATGAAATGTTTGCATAATTTTGGAATAATAAATTAGGAGTATAAACTATAATAAAATGAATTAAGATTTAGCACATGAAATGTCTACATAATTTTGGAATAATAAATCAGGAGTATAATCATATATATGCGTTTATTTGGATATAAAGATTCCATGACAGTTTGATGAGGGACCCACATGTGCCATTTCTCAATTTAAAAACTACTCAATTTTTTTCATTTTTCTTTTTCTTTTTCAATTTCCTAAATTCATATTCTTGTTTTCTCTCCCTTTCACGCCTGGAAGCAAGCTTGAATTCGCAAGCAATCCCTCCTCCTCAATCTCTCCCTCAAAGAACACAGATAGTTACGCACATATACTTATATCCTTGCGAAATTCAATCGCCGTTTTCTGGATAAATGATGCGTACGTTATTGTGTGTACAAGGTTAGTGTACTTCGTATACAAAATTGATAACCAAACCACGAGAAGAAGCAAGCAGAAATGCTTTTTTGTTCCCGTGGATTCATATGTATAGACGTGTGCTTCTGTTTTACATAATCCCTTTATTTGTTTTTTAAAAATCCGTGTTTATTCAGCTCCTCGGAAGTGTGATAGTGCTGTGGAATGTTTGGGTCCTAGACATGTTTTAGGGGGCTTGCTTTATGATTGAGTTACTAAGTTTTGGATTAGTGCTGTTTTTAAGTTGAATTCCTTGGGATAATTATCTTTGCTCCCTCTTAATGTATAGCTGAGTTCTATTTGGATTTGCCTCGTACTTCCTCTGTCCTTCTTCTGCAATTGGCACATTTGTTTTTTGCACATATTTTAAGAAATATAGTAGTATTAAAATGATATTGAGTTGTTTAAAAGTGATAAGAAAGATAAAGGTCGAGAGAGATAGGAAAGGGAGAAGGTAACAGAGATAGTGAGATGTTGATATTTTAGGAAATGAGTCAATTAGGTTTGGACGACAATGATGGAAAAATGGGTCTATTATAGATGAACGGAGGGAGGGAGTATATTTTGATGGAGGTAGGGGTGGTTTTTACAATGCATTGGCTTATTATACTCCACATGTTTTTTGTTGTGTTGTGGGGTTATTATAACTCGCACTGTTTTTCTTGATCATATAATATTGAAATTGATAGAATTTGAATGGATTTCTTGCTTCTGATTTTCAGGTTTGTGTTGTTGTTTTGCTGGCTTTGAACTGTAATTTTTTTTCTTCCAAAATTGGGATTGGTGCGGGGACTAAGGGCTTGCTCTTGGTCCCCTGCAGATAAATTTTAATAGAAGTCGAGTCCATTAATTAAGATAATGAGTGCTGAGCTCGGTAGCCCATTTCTCGGGGTTCCACTTGAGTGTACTGTTTTTGGATCAAGAAACAAGGGAGATTATGCTTACGTGAAGGGAGTTAAGCGAAGCATCTCAAAGAAGGGTTCAAATCCTCTATCCTGTAAATGTGCCAAAAAACTTGATTGGATCTTCCATGGCAACAAATTTATGCAGTTGTGTGGGAAGAATGCTGAGTTATATTGGAAGACGTTGGAACTTCGGAGTAGTCAGATGGTCAATTCCGTCAAAGTGCCAATTGCTCGAAGCAAGAATCTTGTCAAGGTTATGAGTCCAGTATGGGAAGAGGGCTTATTGCTGTTCAGGTGCTCTGTTTTTTTTACTGTGATATCTGGGGTGTGTTTATTGGTTTGGTATGGGCAGTCAAAAGCAAAGGTGTATATTGAAGCCAGTTTGTTGCCATCAGTTTGTACCCTACTGAGCGATCATCTTCAGAGAGAATTTGATTTTGGTAAGGTTAGAAGAGTATCGCCTTTAAGCATTACTTTAGAGTCGTGCTCAATTGGACCTCATAGTGAAGAGTTCTCTTGTGGAGAGGTTTCCACTGTCAAGCTTCGTATTCGCCCTTTTGCCAGCCTCAGAAAGGGAAAAATTGTCGTTGATGCTGTTTTGTCAAATCCAAGTTTATTGGTAGCGCAGAAGAAGAACTACACTTGGTTGGGGATTCCCTATTCAGATGGCCTTCCCCAGAGGCACTTATCTGCTGAAGAAGGTATTGATTATCGTACAAGAACAAGGAGGGTTGCAAGGGAGGAAGCTGCTGTTCGGTGGGAGAGGGAAAGAGATGATGCAGCTAGAGTATCTGCTGAAAAGGGTTATGTCATTTCTGATTGCAAATCTGTTATGCATGTGGATGATCCTTCGAAGGAGCGTACGTCTCTTCCGACAAGGTTGGGGACTCTTGATCCTTTCCTTTATCATCATATGGATGAAAAGTTGCACTGGAGAGATCATCATTGTATGGATGCTGGTGCAGAGTATGACTTGAAACATGCTGATTTAGAGAAATCATTCGGTGCAAAAGTTTCGAGCCCTGTAACCAGTTTCTGGTCCAGAATCATGCCTGTGTCTATGAGGCATAAGTTTAAGAAAAAGGCCAACGGAAGGGATTTATCTATCGCAGGTATTGCTTCTAAAAGTAGACTTCTCGAGCGCAGTGCATTTGCAGCGCGTTTGTTTTTTGAAGGACAATCACTGGGAAAGTCTGGAAACTCTACCAATGGATCTGCAGGCTTTGATTCTCACAATTTGGATGTTTCTCCAATGAAAAGCCGGGATGCTGCTGCTGCTTCTGTTTCGACAAAGACCAACTCTGAAGGAGATGTGAGAGGTGAGAATCACGATGTGAAGGTCGACAACAATGTTCGTAACAGAAAAGTTAAAGTTGCAGAAGATGTACTGACTGACAAGGTGAGCTTGGAGGTTGAGAACGGACTAGACACTAATTATACTTCCAGAGCAATTCTGGAAATACCGTCTAGGAATCAGATGAATAGCTTACGTGATCCATTTCTTTTCACTTTGGCTAGACTTAGTAAATCCAGAATTGGTAAATACCCAAAAGGTGGTGATACCATTATGACAGATGTTAATAATGAAACTGCTAGATTGGTTGGGGAGGTGAAGATTGCTCAGGATGACGTTTTGGATACTCAAGGTGCCCATTCCTCGGGTAATTCTACTATGCCAGAGCTCGAGTCATCAAGTTCAGTTAACTGTTTGAAACAATTTTTGCCACTGAGCTGACAATTAGGCTTATCCCCTGCTTTTAAAAACATTGGTGAAGCATGGTCTTGTATGTTTGTCAATCCTTTGCAAAGGTTGAAGTCTGAGATTGGTAAGAGAGTTGAACATATAACCACAGAAATAGTCGAAGAGATTGATGAAGAAAATACTTCAGGCATGGATAAAATGATTCCTCTTGTTCTCGATTCTGTGCATTTTAAAGGTGGTACACTGATGCTGCTCGCATATGGTGATACGGAACCGAGGTAGTATATCTGTGAAAGGTTTCAATATTTTTAAGCTCTTTTCTACTTAGTAGTCACACTTACCTTTTTCAATCTACTTTCTTTAAGAAAGGAAATTGAAACATTAATTTGATATGTAATTGAGTGTCCTTTTCCAGCAGTAGTAAGGATGATACCTTTATATGGATGTCTTATAAGGAATTTCTTACAGATGCAGGATTCCTTACTCTTTGGTTGTAATTGTTGTTCCTTTTATAGAGAAATGGAAATTGCTAGTGGACACGTAAAGTTTCAAAATCACTATGGACGTGTGCACGTGCAGCTTAGTGGAAATTGTAAGATGTGGAGATCGGATTCATTCTCAGAAGATGGTGGATGGTTGTCCACAGATGTTTTTGTCGATATCATTGAGCAGAAATGGCATGCAAATTTGAAAATAGCAAATGTCTTTGTTCCGGTAAAATACAATGATCATATGAACAATATAATTTGTTTATTCTTACCCATATATTCTACCCACACCTTAATTTAGTTGAGTCTGAGATCCTACGTCATCCTTTTGTAGCTTTTTGAGAGGCTCTTAGACCTCCCCATTGCATGGTCAAAAGGAAGAGCCAGCGGAGAGGTGCTTCTCTAACTTTATAGTTTCTCTTGCATCCGTTTGCATGTTATGTGCCCTTCACTTCAGTGTGATTAAGAAGAATTCTGCAAGTTAAATATTGTTTTGTATTTGCAAATATATAACATGAAGGCCAGAATTATTATAACACGAAAATTTATGCACTGGCCATGACATCCAGTACTCTTTGAATTATGTTTAGTCGAGATGACCTATTAATATGTATAGATGCTTGAATTCCCCTGAGAAGAAAGAGAACAATAAATTGCCATTAAGTTAATAAATCCCGAGTATTATTTTGAAAAATAACTAATACTACTAGTTTGTTCCATGGTATTATGACTGCAATTTCTCCGTTTATTCAACATCTAGCAACAGGTATATATTCAATTTGTAACTTTTTGAGAGTCTTCTTTCTTTGTTGTCATGGCTTTTCATTTCTTCTACCTGTTTCTATATCTACTTTCTTCTAACCCACAAGGCCACAATGTGATCAAATTATTCAAATCTGGTGGATAACATCTGAATTTTAAAATTTCCTGTGAACAGGTTCACATATGCATGTCAAGAGGAGAAACTTTTCCTAATCTTCATGGACAACTTGACGTAACAGGCCTGGCCTTTCAAATATATGATGCTCCATCTCGGTTTTCTGTACGTATTTGTTACAGTTGTTTTTGCTTATCTTTTGTTATTCTCTTTTTGTGGGGAGGACTGTCTTCCAGTTTTTCTTCTATTGGTTGCTAGATCAGTAAAATCATATTATTTGTGTCATGGAACAAAGGAAACAAATAGCAAAATATCTTCAACCTAAAGATATAGCTCCCTTTACCATTATAAAATTACAGATGCAATGCCAACTATTTCTTTCTGCCCTAAACAATGCATCATGTTTCGGATGAATGATATGTGCATCTATATCGAACAGTCAATAGTGATAATTTATTTTTAAAATATCAAATTATCAGGAACCATAATGACCGTTAACTTGATGACCTATTCTAACTACAGAAGAGCCATCACAGAAACTTTTAAGCTGTGTCATACTTCATACTTTAAGGTTCAATTGTTGTCATTCTCTAAGGTCAAGTATATTCTCTTTACTTTCATTATGCTTTTCCAAATGTATTTTAAAGTCATAGGCCAACTTTGTATACAGGATATTTCTGCAAGTTTGTTTTTTCGAGCGCAGCGAATATTTTTGCATAATGCCCGGGGCTGGTTTGGTGATATTCCTTTAGAAGCATCTGGGGATTTCGGCATTGATCCTGAGCAAGGAGAATATCATCTAATGTGTCAGGTCTGTCAATGATTTTGCCAACCAAAACAGTTTTATTTTATCTGACTGATTCAGACTAGGGCCAACTGTTAAGAAGTGCATTTTCTAGAAAGTAGAAGTTCTTAACAATCTGATGCTGGAATCTCAGGTTCCATCTGTAGAAGTGAATGCCTTGATGAAAACATTCAAGATGAAGCCTCTGTTGTTTCCGGTATGTGTCTCCTTTTTCCTATAGATGATTGAATTTGAGAATTGATGTTTAGATGTCTTTTCTCCTCTCTTTTATTTTGGCGATACTGGTTTTGTTTGCACAAACACAGCCACTAATTTATATAAAAATAACTTGAACTCTTTGGTTCTGAGTACTGATTTTTCATTATACAGCAATAGATTTAAAAGTTCCTGCAGATTGTAATTATGGAAGACCTATACTTTAAATTAATTGAAGGCGACTTTGAGACTCTAAAATGAGCAATAAAACTATGCCAACTGGACAACTGCCACTACCACTACCACTACCTCACTATCACATCCTTAGTATCACTTCAACTATATATTCTATTGTCGCTCCATCGACATAGGGAATTGTTGCACCATTGGTTGCTTCAAGTCTGCAAAAAAGAACTATTACCACTCTGTACTTTCAAATAAAGTCACCGACTCCATAATAAACTGTCTTGACACGCCCTTCATTGAAAACCTAAACTACTGCTTTACAATGAATAACTAGCAATTGTTACCAAAAAATAACAATCTTTTCCAGGTTACTCTAACTGATCAATTCCTCTTAAATTGCAATGTACTTTTGTTCTGTTAGTTCTCATGCATTCTTGAATCTCTTCTAATTCGTGAGAAATTGCATTTGTAAATTTTTGTTCGGCTTGTAGATTGATTTGCTAAGTGGATATTACACTGAGCTTTATTACATTTCTGGTATCACTTACTTTGAGGTTGCCTTCTTTTGTTCTTCAAAGCCTACATGATTAATCCCCTCTATTCACTTCAGCTAGCAGGATCTGTAACAGCAGTGTTCAATTGTCAAGGCCCGTTGGATGCTCCTGTGTTTGTGGGTAGTGGATTGGTCTCAAGGAAACTCATCCACTTGTCTGCTGATACACCCCAATCAGCTGCATATGAGGCAATGATGAACAATAAAGAGGCTGGTGCAGTTGCGGCCATTGACCATGTTCCACTCTCTTATGTTTCTGCGAATTTTACCTTTAATACGGATAATTGTGTGAGTGATTATTTGATAATAATCCATCATTCAGATTGGCCTGGTGTTTATATTTTCATTTTTGTTATCCACGTGCTCATTTTCCAGCTTACATATGGCAGGTTGCTGACCTGTATGGAATCAGAGCTACACTTGTTGATGGTGGTGAGATTCGTGGAGCAGGGAATGCATGGATTTGTCCTGAGGTGTTTATTATCCTAGAAGATAGTGTATTTTGTTTTGAATTTTGAATATAAATAATCTGCATCAGTAAATTCCATCGTTTTTGCGCATGAAATTCATATGTTAATGCCATTGAACTAGAGCTCTAGTTAAATTCTTCACTTCATCCAATATCTTAGCTTCCTATATTCAAATGATCGTTAATTCATGAATAAGCATGAGATATTAATTTTGTTACTCCCTGTGAATCCTGAGTACATGTGTAATGAATAGACAATTATGTTGGAATTTCTCTTTCCAAGACTTCTAGGAGAATTTTTAATGCTCAAACCAGATATTTCTTTATGCATCCAAGAATGAACCTGTAGATGTACTAATTTCGTATACTGGGTTCTTATTTAGATCAATCATCTGTAATGACCTTAACTTTGGAGAAGCATTTTCTACCATTTTATATACTTATATCAATCTGTTCTAATTACATGAAAGCCAGACCACATTTTTTTGTTGTAATTCTGGTTTCATCTCATATTAATTGCACTATTATTGTAGGGTGAGGTTGATGACACAGCAATGGATGTTAACTTTTCAGGCAACTTCTGTTTTGATAAAATTATGCATCGCTATGTACCGGGATATCTTCAGACAATGCCCCTTAAGTTAGGGGATCTGAATGGAGAAACAAAAGTTTCTGGCTCATTGTTAAGACCGTAAGATCCCTTGATACACCTTCTATAAAAAATGATGGAATGTTTTGTGTTCAAGTATTTATATCTTCATTTTTTTTTTATAAGAAAAAAAAAAGGTATTAATATCTTCTTGAGAAGTTTGTTCATGCCTTGTATAATTGGGAAATGTAAGTGTAGACCGCTTCTATGGATGCAGGAGATTTGATATCAAATGGACTGCACCAAGAGCTGAGGGATCACTTTCTGATGCTCGTGGAGATGTCATTATTTCACACGATCACATTTCTGTTAATTCTTCATCTTCTGCTTTTGAATTATATTCAAAAGTCTTAACATCATATCCTGATGAAAACTGGCTATACTTGAGAGAGTGCGGTAAAGTAGTTGCCATGCCTTTCTCCGTAGAGGGAGTTGAGTTGGATCTACGAATGCGCAACTTTGAATTCTTCAACTTAATTTCTTCCTATACATTTGATTCTCTGAGGCCTGTGCATCTAAAAGCAACAGGAAAAATCAAGTTTCAAGGGAAGGTTAACAAAAATTGCTGCAGTAGGGGATTTCAATCGGATAAGAACTCAGAATCTCCCCAAACGGAAGATGATGGAGATGCAAAAAGTATATCTGGCGACGTTTCAATCTCAGGTCTAAAACTTAATCAATTGATGCTGGCTCCTCAGCTAGCTGGAGTCTTGAACATAACATCTAAGGGTATCAAGGTTTGTCCCACCGCTCTTTCCCCTCTAAATAGTTGTTTCTTATTAGGAATCCTTGAAGGTGTAATATTCATTTCCTTGTAACTCATGCCTAAAATAGTTTTAGCTGTGGCATTTTCTATTATCTATTGGAGGAGCTGAAAAGTAATTTAAAAGCCAGGCTTAAACTTTTTTTTGATAAGAAACAAGGATTTTATTGCAAAAAAAGTTAGGGACGAGAAATCCCTATTATGTACAATAAATTGTGCAGGACACTATCCTTTACTAATATAATCTTGAATCTGATTTTCCCTTTGATATAGTCATTCCATTCTCTTAGAACCCAGGTTGCTTCAGGAAACTAAAGTTAGCAAATTTAAGAAATGTTTGGTTACTAAGGGTTTATTTTATGATTGAAATTGACTGGCATGCATTTATATCAGAAAAGCCAAATGTCTCGTATAGTTTTTTAGTTTTTCTATTTAGTACATATTAATTGGTATCTTACATACCTTAGATCTATAACTAGAACTATTCCAGTGCACCATTAAATGCTGCTTGCTTCTCCATATATGAAGCCCAAAACACCCTTGTTGCTCCAGCATCTGTTTTTGTCTTCTCATTCCTGTTGTTGTGTTATTGATTTGGTAATGCAGTTGGATGCTACTGGCCGGCCAGACGAAAGTCTTTCAGTAGAAATTGTAGGACCTTTGCAATCAACTTCCGAAGAAAATCTTGCTGGAAAATTGCTGTCTTTTTCTCTGCAGAAAGGTCACCTAAAAGCTAATGCATGTTATCGACCATTTCAGTCAGCTACTTTAGAGGTCCTTTCAACCTTTTCCAGTTACTTACTTTGCTTCTAATTATCTGCTATTATGTAATTCTTTCTTTGTTTTTTTACTACTGAAAACACATGCTCTTTTTATATGCAATCAGGTACGGCATTTGCCATTGGATGAACTGGAGCTAGCCTCACTCCGTGGAGCAATTTCAAGAGTAAACTTCTTATCAGAATGCTCAATGTTATTTCTGGTGCTCCTGGTTTGGCAATGGTTTTTTTTTTTTTTTTTCCCCCTTATTGGGGTGGGGAGGGATGAGTTTTATCTCCTTACTTTATCAGGCACTAGTTTTGTATCCATTGAAATTTAATCTGCTTTTTCAAGCTTGCTGAGGCGATTGGTTGATTAATTTATTTCCTTGGTTGAGAAAAAACTGAGGATGTGGTTAAAGGTTAATTCATATTCTCTACATCTGTTAATATAATAAGTCCACTGTCTATGGTTTGATAAATAGTTGTCTCAAAGCATTTTGAGATTGGAGAAGGGCTCTGAATAACTTAAATAACCGTATAATTGTCCATCCATGTAAAATTAGTGTTTTTAACAGTAGATTAAGATAATGCTTGTAGCTGTAACATTTTCACTTCTGTCTGGAGACCACAATAAACTTGAAATATGCGATGTAAATCATGTAATTTATCTAGTACTCCTTCTACTGTTTAGCTAAGGCTTTTATTTTATTATACTTTTTTTGCGCTTTTCAGGCTGAACTTCAGTTGAACTTCCAAAAACGGAGGGGCCATGGAGTGTTATCTGTTCTTCGACCAAAATTCAGTGGTGTGTTGGGTGAAGCTTTCGATGTGGCAGCCCGATGGAGTGGGGATGTGGTCAGTACTTTCACCATAATTTTTTGCTTTGAAAAGGACTGACAGTCAGTTTTATGATTATATGCTGTCTTTAAATTTAAGGTTGTTCTAATTATACCAGCTCTATGGAGGTGACTGCGCCTTTGCAGTTATATTTTCATCTTATGTTCAACTTAAGATATCATAACTCCACTTTGAACACTTTTTGAATGTTTGAGAGGGTACTTATAACCCGTAAATACTCCGTTTGAAAAGTTGATGTTCACATTGATTATTTTGGCCAAGCTCATCTATACCCCTTATAGCTCCCAGTACCCTTTTTTGTTTTCATCCTTTTCCATATATGTTCCACTTCTTCCATATCAATTTTACCTTTGCTTTTAAGTATTTATACCTTTTCTTGAGTTTTTGCTCATGTATCTATATCCTTCAATGGATTAGGAGATTCACAAGATACTATTGACATGCTTTATCAAGTGTCTGATTGTGTAAAAATGAAGTTGTGATCTGTAGTGTAAGTTTCTTTTTCTTATTTCTGTTTGAGGTGGTTCTGGTTTCACTAACTAGAAAATTGACAAAATGATACAAGCCTTATTTGGATTTTGGAGATTAAGTTCGTGCAGGCAACAAGTTGCATTTACCATTTTCCTCGAGGCAGAAATGACTTCCCAGGAACATGAGCATTTATACTTATGACTTCCTTATTTTTTAAGCGTAATATAATTATATAAAAAATGAGGTTCTGCCTTGCAAGTTTCTTGTCCTTTTGGGCTCATATGTTACCTTTGTGGTTTACGTAAATCGTTTAATATGGTTGATATCATGTTTGTCGCTGGTCTTATTTCATGTATATAGATCACTGTTGAAAGAGTATTTTTGGAACAAAGCAATAGCAAATATGAACTGCAAGGCGAGTATGTATTGCCTGGATCCCGTGATCGAAGCCCTGCTGGAAAGGAAAAAGGTAGCTTAATCCAGAAAGTGATGACTGGACATCTTAGTAGTATGATCTCTTCTATGGGTAGATGGAGAATGAGATTAGAGGTCCCAAATGCTGAGATTGCTGAGATGCTTCCACTTGCTAGGCTCCTCTCGCGAAGTTCTGATCCTGCTGTTCAATCCAGATCAAAGGTTGTAAATTTTCTATTGTATGATGGATGAAAATTATGTGGATTATTTGCTGTGTAAACTGTCTTACTCCATAGTTATGTATATAGGACGTTTTCATACAAAGTTTGCAGTCAGTTGGAATATGTGCCGAAAGCCTTCAAAAACTTCTCGAGGTATGTTTGACCTGCAAGTGGCAAATATTAAGTTTTATTCCCTAGGATATCTAGTGGGGCTTGAAGGTGGGATTATTTAACTAATGTTGTTTTGCTCCTTTTATGTTTTTCTCAAAATTATCTTATTGTGTGAAACTTTAAAGGAAATTCGAGGTCATTGTGCCTCAGCACTTGAAGTTATCCTGGATGATTTCGATCTTCCAGGGTTAGCCGAACTTAAAGGTCGCTGGCATGGATCTTTAGATGCAAGTGGAGGCGGCAATGGAGACACAATGGTAATCTCTCTGGCAGTTTTCTTGTGTGTTTTGGATTATCTTGATTCCTGGAGATAGTATAAGATTGAAAATTTTGGTTGCTTACTTGCTGGAAAATCAATTTAGCTGTTTAATTCTTATTTCTTGATTATCTTCATCAATGTATAATTTTCCAAGTGTGATAAAGCTGCATGAAGTTTCTTTCTTCCTTTTGTCTGTTCCAGTGAGACTTGTATAAAAGTATGCTATTGTGATTGAGAATCTTGTACTTTGACTATTATACTTTTGTAACTCCCTTTCAAACCCTTAGTGCGAAAACTTAAATTGATTTTGGAGTTTCAACATCAAGATATATATATTTTTTTAATGAAGATTCAATAATTGACTATAAAAAAGAGATTCCACGTTCTCCAGGACTTATTGAAATTACCTCTCTCCACACTCATGGTTGATTTCTTCTTTCTTCTGTAATTTAGGCAGAATTTGACTTCCATGGAGATGAGTGGGAGTGGGGAACATATAAAAGCCAGCGTATTCTAGCAGCTGGCGTATACAGCAATAATGATGGTTTGCGTCTTGACAAAATCTTCATCCAAAGGGATAATGCCACAATTCATGCGGACGGGACACTATTAGGGCCAAAGACAAATTTGCATTTTGCTGTTCTAAATTTCCCCGTTAGTTTGGTCCCTACCTTCCTTCAGGTTATTGAAAATTCAGCCACCGAAGCTGTTCACTCTCTCAGGCAGTTATTAACTCCAATCAGAGGTATCCTACACATGGAAGGTGACCTTAAAGGAAATCTTGTGAAACCAGAATGCGACGTACAAGTGAGGCTCCTTGATGGGGTAGTTGGTGGAATCGAACTTGGGAGGGCTGAAGTTGTTGCCTCTCTAACCCCAAATAGCCGTTTTCTATTTAATGCAAAATTTGAACCCATTGTTCAGAATGGCCATGTGCATGTGCAAGGAAGCGTCCCTCTAACACTTGTACAGAGCAATATGTTGGAGGAAGAAAATGTCGAGAGGGATAGGAATGAAGCATCATGGGTTCGAAAATTGGACACAGAGAGAAGTAAAGCATCTGGTGATGAGGCTAATGATCGAAAAGGAGCCAGAGATAAAAACCAAGATGTTTGGGATACACAATTGGCAGAGAGCCTCAGAGGTTTGAACTGGAACTTATTGGATGCTGGAGAAGTCAGGATTGATGCTGATATTAAAGATGGTGGAATGATGTTGCTAACAGCGTTATCTCCTTATGCTAACTGGCTTCACGGCAATGCTGAAGTTATGCTTCAGGTTGGTAGAGTTATCTGTAACTATTAATTATATAGCCAGGGGAAAATAGTTTTTTCCAGTCCTGTAAGTTATCTGTAACTGTTGAATTTCACGAATTGAAAATAGTCCTGCAACTTTCAATTTTTGACATTTTGGTCCATTAACTGGCTGTAGGATAGTGAAACATCCGATTGACACTGATGTGACAGAGTCTGATTTGTCCACGTGTTTCACCTCTTACAGTCGGTCACCGGACAAAAATGTAAAAAAATTGAAAGTTACAGGACTATTTTCAATTTGTGAGAGTCCACATGATTAAAATCAAAATAATGGTAGCACAGGACTAAAAAAACTATTTTCCCTATAGCCAGAGAATAATATACTTGTCTTGGTATTCATGCTTCTCTGCCCCTCTCTCCTTGTTCAGTGTGCACACGTTTATTTGAGTCTTATCTCGTGTAGGTGAGAGGTACAGTTGAGCAGCCAGTATTGGATGGGTCTGCGTATTTTCACAGGGCAACCGTGTCTTCACCTGTGCTTCGGAAACCGATTACCAATTTGGGAGGAACAGTTCATGTAAATTCAAATAGACTGCGAATTGGCTCATTGGAGGGTAAAGTAAGCAGAAAGGGGAAGTTGTCTGTAAAAGGGAATCTTCCCCTTCGAGCAAGTGAAGGGTCTCTTGGTGACAAGCTTGACTTAAAATGTGAGGTTCTGGAAGTGCGTGCGAGGAATATCTTGAGGTTTTTTCTTATTCCCAAATGCAAAATGATTTATTCGTACTCTTGGTTTTCAGTTAGGTGTTTGTGTGTGTTTTTTCCTCGTTTTTTGCGTTTCCTTCTGAAGTTGAAAAAAATCTTGTTATCAAAGTGGTCAGGTTGACTCTCAGTTGCAAATTACTGGATCTATTATGCAACCAAACATATCCGGAAAGATAAAGATAAGCCAAGGAGAAGTTTATCTACCTCATGATAAGGGTAGTGGAGCTGCTTCCTTGAATAGAGATGCAACTAATGAGCCAAAGGTACCAGCTGGTGCTTATGGTCGCATGGTTGCTTCAAAGTATGTTTCACGTTTTCTCAACCTTATACCCTCATCATCAAATATCCCATTCCGCCATTCACCTGGTAAGTTTGCGTATATATTATTAAATCTGAGGTTTTATTATTTCATCGGTATGCAGTTTTTTGGTTTTATTTAGCATCATTTTCTAAATTAAAGTTGTTAGAGGAAGTTGAATGACACCTCACCACCACCATCACCCATTTTTTTTAAACCATGACTGTTTGCAGATGAACATGATGAAGTTGAAAAGGAAATGGTGCTGGTGAATAGTAAGCCAAAACTTGATATCCGCCTAACAGACTTGAGAACTGTTCTTGGGCCTGAATTGAGGATAGAGTATCCACTGATACTTAATTTTGCTGTTAGTGGAGAGCTTGAGTTAAATGGCCCCGCTCACCCCAAATGGATAAAACCGAAAGGTGTTTTAACATTTGAGAATGGTGACGTAAATCTTGTTGCAACGCAGGTAATCTTTTATGTACTAGTGAAAACCTTTAAAGCAGATGGTGCAATCTTTCCTTCTCCATATATGATCTTGAAATGGTTTGCTTATTTTTCTTTTATTGGCCGTTTAAATTCAGGTAAGGCTGAAACGGGAGCACCTTAATATAGCAAAGTTTGAGCCTGAGAATGGACTTGATCCAGTTTTGGATTTAGCCCTGGTAGGATCAGAATGGCAATTTAGAATTCAAAGTCTAGCTAGCAAGTGGCAGGAAAAACTAGTTGTGACCTCAACACGTTCAGTCGAGCAAGATGTCCTTTCAACAACAGAGGTAAATTTTATGCTAAAATCTCAAGCTTGTAATCACCACACTAATTATAAGTTTTTTTCTGAATCCTGGTTTTGTTGCAATTCACTTTTCACCAACCATACATATCTTTTCGCTGAATTATTCATATCTTACATGTGGTTTCTGACTAAACAGGCGGCTAGAGTCTTCGAGAGTCAATTAGCTGAATCAATATTGGAAGGTGATGGCCAGCTTGCATTTAAGAAGCTTGCTACTGCTACACTCGAGACATTAATGCCGAGGATAGAGGGTAAGGGAGAATTTGGGCATGCTAGGTGGAGGCTTGTTTATTCTCCTCAGATCCCGAGTTTGCTTTCTGTGGACCCCACAGTCGATCCTCTCAAGTCTTTGGCTAGCAACATCTCGTTTGGGACTGAAGTTGAAGTCCAGCTAGGAAAGCGTCTTCAGGTTGATTTAAACGGCTGAGATTTTCTGAATGATTTATGATTTATACATTATTCATCGTTTTCTAAGTAAACGTTTATTCATCATGCAGGCATCTGTAGTTAGGCAGATGAAGGATTCAGAGATGGCTATGCAGTGGACCTTAATCTACCGCCTCACAAGCCGTCTGCGAGTGCTCCTGCAATCTGCTCCGTTTAAACGACTTATGTTTGAATACTCTACGACTTCACAGGATTAGTTTGCTGGATATTTACTTGCAAACCAAAAAATACAGGTGGAAAGGTTGTAGGAATTAGTTAGGTATTAAGCTTTTTTGATTCTTTCACACACGAACACCATGTAAAATTCTGGTCGTGTAATGTAAATCCCATATCATGTAAATATTAATTCTCCATTGCTCAAATGAAATTAAGTTTGGTTCCAATTTGTTGTTTTTTATTTTTTGTTGTTGTTTTGGGAAACACTATAAAGTATAATAAACTGGAAATAATGCAAATGCCTTAAATGCTACTAGAGTTTTGTACAACCAAAAAATGGCATTACAAAAGTAGTACTCTTGGCCCTGAAAACAATCTTGATTACATTCTACAGATGAATTAAGGGAGAGGTCACCAAAATCTCCAGGGGTCCTTGTCAGGAGGAACATAGTTTTCTGTAGGAGGGAGAAGGCGAAAAGACGCCACTGTTTTCTCCAGAATCGATCCCATCTGCATCGAGTGACAAAACCGTAAAAAACTATAGCATCTTTCATTTTACGATGCTTACAAGTTGAAGAATAAGCAAGGATACAACACTTACTTTGTCCCATTGCACAGTTGAAGCATTGAGAGAGTACAGATAACCTGTCATGAACATTTCTTCCTTAATAAATCAAACAGACAAAAAAAAAAACCAAGATCTCCAGAACCTCAATATTGTGAATAATTCTACAGTATTACTAGATGAAATGGTTAATAAACTCATGATGATTTTAACAACAACCATATATCCATATTCGTGCAACCTACCATCGCGTGTGGCTGTTGCAGCAACAGAATGCCGATAAAGGTTTGATCCCTCCACCTGCATCATTCAGCATAAGATGATGATGGTTTAAGTATCTGTGTTAACAATCTTCCCCACTTATCTGGCAATAGATTCAGATACTTACAGTTTTGGTAGGCGATTTACGAGCCAAATATTCATAATACCAGTACGGCTCACCATCAACCTTGGGAAATATACAATGTGCTAGACGTAAGCGAAAATTGCATCATTGCACTAGTAAATGCAATACAATTATACAACAGTAGACTTACTATTGAAGAATGTGCATCAAGAACTGTACTTTCATCCAGCCGTTGACTAGTGGTTACCCGCTGTGATGAACAGTAGAATGTAATTACGATAAGGCCACGTTTGATGGGGCGAACTATTTTGTATGGATAATTGAGATTGCGTGAATTACCAGAGCCGATTTGTCAGCTAAAACTGAATCTGCAACGTCTTTCGCACTCCATGTACTTTTGTCTTTAGATTTCAAGAAAAACGAATTGGGGGGACATATCTGAATCACAGAGTAAAACTATAAGTCTAAAAGTAAAACTTATGTATTATCATCCAACTATGGAAACCCCATTATAGAATCAAATTACCGAAACTGAAATTACGAGGTTGTCAATGAAATCAATCCTCTCAGACACAATGCGAAGGCGTGCATTAGCTGTTTGGCAGTAAAAAAACGTGTCGGTGAGCTCACAGTTTGAGTTTATACACCAAAATCTCATTGAAAAAGAAAGAAAAGAGTTCAGTACAGTTTTCACATAACCACTGAATATATGAATGCTAGAACTTACGGGACACTGGTGCAGCTGATGAATAACGCTCCGGCTTTCTAGATTCCACCCTTCAAATAGATGAAAAGAGTGAGGTTCCTACAATTTAACGATGAAACGAAAATGAAGCAGATATATTTTGTGTAAAATCTATAGTAACTCGAAAGAATATGAACTCTTCATTGTATTAAACAAACAAGGCAGTAACATTTTGTATGCACGTGAACAAGAAGTACGAGAGACAGATGCTTCAAAAGAGAACGAGCTCAAGCTCAAGCTCGACTATATCAACTTACCAATACAATAACAAATGCCATAATCAGATCTTAACATTTGTACCAGTAACCAGTTTATGGATTCAGTCCAATGTAATGAATATAATTGAAATTGTACACGGAATCATGGACGGAACAAGTGTTACCATTTGAAGACAAACTTATCGGAAGGCAATTCCGTTGGATATGCATATGAATAAGCATTTATTTCGTCAACTACTGACTCCATCTTCACCTCTTCCTCAGCACCGTAGCCTGCAATTCAACATCCAATTCAACATTACAAACTAAAAACAAATGAATAGAAATTAGCACAACATAACAATATGATTGACTACTCGTAAACATATACTCCCTTCGTCCTGCCATAAACTTCCCACCTAACCTATTTTGGGCATCCCTCATAATCTTCATGTTTCCATAAATGTCAAAATTCATTGTCTTTCTCTATCTCTCTACATTTTCTTCTTCCTACGTCTCTCTAAATCAACTAATCCCTACACATTTTAAATTATATTCCTTAATTTAAGTGCAAAAGGCAAGGGAAGTTTACAAATGAAAACCATTAATTTTACCTAGAGGTGGGAAAACTAGAGATAGTGAAGAAGATAAACCCATGAACATCAAATCCCTCCTCAAAACTACATTTTGCGATATGGGTTTTGAAGAACTACTCAAACTCGCAACAGTGTTCCTCAATTTCCCACGTATTTCAGTCTTCTTCTGGCTTGAAATGAACCCATCGTTCCTGCAAAGCAATAAAAGCTAAAAACCAAGAAAATAAAGAAAATCGCAATTCATAGGTTAGAGAAAGGGGTACCAAAGATTTGGATAATGGTGGGATTTAACTGTAGGAAGAGCTGTTGCCATTGGAGTTATCTGCTTTTCTCATCCACTCTACTTTTCCAAAAGATAACTGAAAAAAAAAACTGTATCTTTACTAATGTAATGTTATTATAATATGGGGTTTCTGCCGAATTACTTCTTAAATATGGGTTTCAAGTGAAAATAGTGAACTTTTTTTTTCTTTTGACGTAAGTACTTACGTACGTCGTATTAAAACGCTTTCAAGAAAAGGTTTTTCCTTTGTGTTTTTGCAGAACAGAAATTCCTCAGAAATGGCCGCCACTGCACCTTCCTCTTTCAATCTTTCTTTGGCTACCAAAAACCCTAAAATTCCTGCCTTTTCCTCCTCCCTCCCTCAACCTCGTATCCTCCCCTGCAAATCCCTCATTTTACCCTTTCAAAGCCCTCAAGCTCGATCGTGCTTCTCGATTTATAACCGCCGCCGATGCCCCTTCCTCCGCCGCCGCCACCTCGTTCCATGGCCTATGCTATGTCGTCGGAGACAACATCGACACCGATCAAATTATCCCCGCCGAGTATTTAACCCTTGTTCCCTCGAACCCCGACGAGTACGAAAAACTCGGTTCCTATGCCCTAATCGGATTGCCTTCCTCATACCAGACTCGATTCATTGAACCTGGTGCCACCAAAACCAAGTACAAGATTGTGATTGGCGGCGATAACTTTGGCTGCGGCTCCTCCCGTGAGCATGCTCCGGTGGCGCTGGGTGCTGCCGGTGTGGCGGCTGTGGTGGCGGAGTCGTATGCGCGGATTTTCTTCAGGAATTCGGTGTCTACCGGAGAAGTTTATCCAGTCGAGTCGGTGGGAAGATTGTGCGAGGAGTGTAGCACTGGTGATGTTGTTACTATTGAGTTGGATGAGAGTGAGAGTAAGCTGATTAATCATACTACGGGAAAAGAGTACAAGTTGAAGCCAATTGGAGATGCTGGTCCGGTCATTGAGGCCGGTGGGATTTTCGCTTATGCTAGGAAGGCAGGGATGATTGCTGCTCGGGATTAATACAAGTTCGTACTTTTAGATGAGACGTGATGGTTGTATCAGCTCTTTATTGTGTCTTTTCAAGTCATTTGGTTATGTTAAGTGTTAAGACTCTCATGACTTTGTTTTGTGTTACTTGTGTTTAAGAACCATCTGTTCTTCATATGCTTTTTGCCTCATGTAATGCAGTTGGAAATTGGAATCACTTGTTAATTTACTGTGTTGGGCATTTGCTGAGTTGTTCAATTCTTAGAATGTTTTCTTGCATCCTATATTATTTACTTGTGAGAAAAAATATTTCTGATTTATCATTGGATGATGGTGCTGCTGGAGCCGTGAAATTACAGTGACTTGCAGCAAATAATGCAGAAACATGCGGCCTCAGGTAGCACTTTCCGGGAAACCTTGTGTTTACAATTATAATGCAATGATCAGATATTACTTTCCTGGAAACCTTTGATGGGTTGCTTGAGGTTTACAGTTAGATCAAAAGATCAGTATATAGTATCCAATTCCAATCCAAGTCAACATGATGATTGGTTGAGAATGCATGTTTTTGTGTGTGTTGTTTTCCGGGAAGGGATACTTTTGCAGAGGGGTTCTTTACAATCCTAAGTTTAGCATAATGCTTCTTTGGAATTTTTTGGTTTGTTAGATAATAGGGGTTTTATGCTTTTCTTTTTACTCTTATACTGCTTTGTTTTATATCTTTAGTACAGAAAGGTTCTAGATTACATGTTTGCTTTATATAATGTAACTTGTAATTTTCATGGTCAAACTTACTGAAGCTTCGGAAAAGTAATAAGCAATGGAAAGTAAAAAAATCTTCATAATTAGTTTAGAATATATGCCTTTAACTGCTTATTTATTGACTCCTGCCTTTCGGAATAATAAAATCAATTGAAAGTACGAAAATGAATACCCAGGAAGCTTAAGAAATACAGAGAATTAGATAACAGTTCATTGTTCTTGCTGATCAGGTCATCACTTGTACTCCAGAGTCATATATGTCTCCAGGTTTCCAGTTTTCAGGTATGTCGTTGATTGGAACCATCCATTTTTCGTCTCCATTTTCATCGCTCAGTAGCATCCTCACCGAAAGTGGCCCGCTGGGTGCTGGGCTAGTCGTCCATACTGATCCATAACTCCTATCCAGTAGTTTGCATACATAATTTTGTGTCTGTATTGAAACACCAAGTTATTTCTTTGCACTAGTTTGTTCATTAAGATATCATTTCATGTTCAAAGGTTGTCGAAGATACCTCACACAGTTGCACGGCAGTGATGTCATCCTTGCCTTGTTGATTCCAAATCACAAAGGCCATATAATGAGGGTTGTTGCTGTTTTCGTCTATCTTAATCGTAATATTTGTGTTCGAATAGTTGCATGAAACCCTGCACATTCCACAAACGAGCTTGTATCATCATCTTTTTGTTAGATATAAGCTGCTTAATGAAACTGGAAAATTAAGTGACTTATACAGTTTTGCGCAGGACAGAGATGTCATTTCATGGAGCTTATTAACCGTACCTTCTGTATTCAACATCTACTACACCAAATGCTAAAAGAGATGCAGCTGCATCTGTAGTCTGAGCCATTCGCCCAAAAGCTCGTCTACTCAGAATGAAGTCAGTGTTATGACCAGAACCATGGTCAGTGATGACTACAATCACACCTTTGTCTGAACAGTAGTTACTGTTGGTACACCTCACCTGATAAAAGTAATAAAGTATTTCAAGATAAAATCACTATTTCCTTGCACAAACCATGTTGATTTCTCCTTTTGATGATATTTACCTGATAACAAGCGCCGCAACCTACTCCATCTTGATAGAGATCTGATGCAGCAGATACATCCCCACCGTTGATTGTTGCTCCAAATTTACCGTAGCCACAACGTCCATCTGCATTTTTTTTTTATGTCAAATGCATAATGAAATCATTAGCATGCATTTCTAGATACCATATTAACATGACATTTTCTGTCTGTTTACCGAACGATCATCATATTATGTATGCAAGTTTTCAGTTATGCTGTTGATAACTTACTTTCTGTTCCAGTATCATCAGAATTTGGGTAATGAGCAGCCCTGGAATTGATGAAACTATCAGCAGCATTTCCAGTACCTAGGAGGAAGGTTGCTACCAAAAGATTTAAGGAAAATCGGAGACGATTCATCATAGCAAATAGCAGATGAAAGGGAAGGAAAGAAGGTTGATTTGTATTAATGAAATGCTCATCCAAGGCTCGTATTTATAGTGAAACGAAACTCGCATTCCTACCATATGAAGGTTGACAAATGCATCTTCTGGGAAAAGGAATCGTCTGCAAGTGGTGAGACTTGTATCAGCTCTGGTAATAAACCATGGACCATTTCGAGTAAGATAGTCAATTCAAACTCCCTGTAAAGGTTGTAATTGCTGTGAATTATGTAATTGTCAGCCCATTGTATTAACGAACATATCTTTTTTTATATTACTTTTTTGAGAAATAATCATTAGGGATTTATTTAATATGTGTGTTTGTATTTTCTTGAACCCTTTCTTGTGAATGCATAGTTGCTGCAGCCGCCTACAACCACTTAGCCTGAATTCCTATCATAAAGGGTACATTATCATCTTAAAATTGCAATTGTCTTCTTGGTTAGTTGGATCTTTATCGATACATGTCACGTGTATATCGATGATTGTACTATGTATACACGAAGTTCGTTAATCGTTTTTAATATTGAAATACGATTTGGATAGAAAATTTGTGTGCTTACGAGCCTCTCGTCTCGATATCCTTGACAAGGAAGGAACGAGGAAAGTCTTGGTTTGTGGTATGCAACCAAATATTTGCTATTTTGAACACGAAATCTATCTAGAGAAAGAAACAGATAGTGAAATATCAAGTTTGGTATTTCTGCACTAACTCAAATGTCAAGAAAAAGAAATGAACCCTAAGCATTGTACAACAAAGTGGGAGATTCAAACTTGGGGGCTATTTCTTGGAGAATTGGGATTTTTAGTGAAATACATCGCCTTGAAAGAATGAGATGAGTTATGTCTAGTTTGATTAGAGATGTTTATTCGGGTCGGTCAAAACGGGCTAGTCCGATTAACCCTAAAAATGTAGAGTTAGGAACTTAGAATTGATAGATCGTAAGCCCGTTTAAATTCTAAGTTTTTTTATCCGGACCGGTTAGCCTATCAGCCCAAGGTGCTATATATTTTTTTTATAATATGTGAATACATTTAAATTTTGGTCCAATGAATTACGCATTAGTTATATACTTAATTCAATATCCAATAAATTATGTCATAATTCAATATCAGTTTAGATACCCTAATATAAATGAAAAAATTATAGACGAACGGAGTAAAATTTATAACTAACACACAAAAATACACTCGAAACAAATATGTATCCATCAAATGAGTTCCTAAAAGAATAAAACTTCTTAATCAGTTAAAAAGGCAGTAAAGGTCGTCTCTTTACGTCTATCCTATCTATATTTAACATCATTATTTTATTGAAGGAATCATATAATTCGAACACAATAAAGTCGATAATTGTCCCAGAAAAAACACTAAAATGTTTATTTTTCTCTCAAAGTCGTAAGGAGATTCAACGTTGCAACAAACGAAAATGAAGCACAAAGTAAATTAGACAAAACCAATACAGTATCATCTAAAAACTGCTCTGACAACAGCAAAACTTTATGGCAAAGAGAAAGTACAACTTAACTAACAGAATCTAACTAGTACAACTTTAAACAAGTGTCCAAAATTTATGTACAACAAAACTTTGATTAGCCTAATTAATACTGCCTCCATCTCGGACCGCGTAAATGACCCGGAGGCTGCAACCGCACAGCCCCGGGTGGTGGGTGTCCAACCCCCGTACGTTGGTTAGTATGTAAATGCATCGGCAGCTGAGCCGACGGATGCAGCAGCTGAAGTGGTGGTTGTGGGGCCTGTGGCCGCCACTCCGGTATATCATCATCGTCGTCATTCCAAGGTTCAATACCAAGATTTCTATTATCTACAACATTCCCAGTAACGGTATTATTACTACTTTGCCCATATTTCTTGATAAGCTCTCTCACATCTTCTACTGGGCGTGATGTCTTTTTCACTGTGTTGATTGAAAGCCTAGATCCAGACGGGTTTAAGTTACCAGAAAAGTTAAACTCCGGTAAGTCATCATCGTCTTTGGCAGCAACACCGGGACCAAACCCAGGTGGAACATCGTCATCATCATCATCGTCCATTTTTGGGTCAGGTATATGTGAAGTGCGAGTTGGGGTATTAGCATTAACATTTGGTGAATGTTGTTGGACCCTCGTAGGGGTAGCAAAAGGTTGCTTTTTGGAGGTGTGTTTGTGGTGTGACGATGAATTAGGTGATATAGTATTGCTTATATGAGCTCTTCTCCATACAACTACACCAATTACTCCGTTTTCAAAGGAACTAGCCCCTGTCTCGGGGCCATCTTTAGGCATAAACTTGTTCAACATATCAAACATCCTGGACGTTGGCGGGCAAAGGTAGAGTTCGACGCCAGGGAGTGGCTCTGCATATCCCAACCTCTCGTCTGTCTTGTACGAGTCAATAGCCTGAACGAGAAGATACGCATATAAAACCAAAGGATGAAATTTGCAGAATGAACAGAGAGGCAGAGAGATGGTTACCTCAGAAAAATTAGAGCGTTGTTCCTCTGTAGATTTGTCCATCAAGACGAAGTGAAGAATCTGCATACAAGGAAGCGTTTGTTTGATTAATAATAAGCACAGTAACAATTCAGATGTACAAGATATAATCACACTAAAACACTGCACGTTTATTATTCATTCATTTCAACCTGTTTATTAATTGGGATTTGAGAATTGACAACCCAGTAGTAGTAGATAAAACGTTGTAATATTGTGATTAACATTGCTGGTACAATTCAGCGTCATCTATTACCACTGATTTTAAACAACTTTAAAAAAAAAATTGGCATGATGGCCGCGCCACAGAACAGAATAACAAACCAGTCCACACTTATAAAATCGACCTCATCAAACAAGAAGTTTGCACAGCAGAAAATCTTAAATCAACGAAATTTTACAATACATTCATCGCATTTAAACGAGTAATCTGCTCCACAACAACCCGCTAGTCTCTCTTTAAATGATCAATTTAAATAACTACTCAACAATGAACAACAGCGCAATCTACTACTACCCAATTGTTGTCAGAAAATACTCTTTGGAAAAATATAAGTCTTGTTTCTTTTTCTTTTCATTTTTCACAATTTTCATTGACATAGTTATCCACAAGGAATCAAAGAATACGAGTGCAGTAGAAAAACAATCGCATAACCAAAAAAATCTCTTGGTATATTTTTCATTAGCACTGCTAGAATACAACCACAACAATACTAGACAACGATCAATGTCATTAACCATGGGCAGTGGGAGGCTACATTGCCTTATTCTCAGGCAAAAAGCCGATGCCCAGAAAGAGAGGAGGTAAAGTTTAGTTGCAAGGGAAAGGAGAAGGCCTTTATATACCATGACTGCACGAGTTCGAGACATGGGGAGTTCTTGAAGAAATTTTTCAAAAGCATCGATTCTAACTCTGCCCTTGATCTCTAGAGAGAGAGGCCACTCCTTTGTTGATGTCTTCTCACCACTGTTAGCATAAACCAAGATATCAGTGTAAAAGCAACTGAATAACACAGCAAAAAAAATTAACTTAAACATATGCGCACACTACCAAGAGAATCAATCAATTCATGATGAACTAGGATGCCTTCTCACCACTGTCAGCATAAACTAAGATATCAGTGTAAATGCAACTAACACAGAAAAAATCAGCTTAAACACATGCACGCACTCCAAAGAAAATCAATCAATTTATGATGATGCATAAACAGTATGTTGCCAAATACATTAAATGCAGAGACACTCAAGTATTTTAAAAGTAAAAACATACTGACCTTCGAAAAAGGCCACCAACTGTGACAAAGGATGATATACTTAGCTGAAGGATACCCTCCCAAATGTGATTAGGCTTTAGTATCCCACTAGGAACGGTTATCTGTTTTGCAAGACTTCCACTCGGTTTCACTATTACATCATGTTTCTTGTCAACAGCAGCCCTTTTGGAGGAAGTATCTTTATGAGTGTCTGAAGCTCGATTAGAAGCCTTAAAGTTGCTGACAGGCTTTGGGCTTACTACATGAGATATAGGAGACTTTGGACCTGCATCCACTGATAAGTTCTCAAATGGAGGTTCATTATTAAGGGACTCCATAAACTCATCTAATGAAACAATCGGAGGAAGAAATCCTGCATCCTTCAATTCATCCACTATTATTCCTTGCATTAGATCAGTCCCGTCAGTTGGAATAACCAGGCTTCCCGAAAAATCCTGTCCATCCTGGCCATCTGATTTATCTTTATCTTTCAGACTTGCATTAGAAGGAGATTGAGATTCAGTGTCCTTTTTTGGTTGGGATCGTGTCAGCACAGAAGCCCCTCCAGAAACCTCTGCAGCCATACCATCATCATGCTCAACTTCTACTTGATATACTTGATATTCTCCCTTGTGTGTTTTCCTAACCAAACGTCTCATATCAACTTGTGTATCAGGCAAAACCTTCATTTGTGCCAACTCCTCCGCCTTGGCCATACGCCACTCTGATAACTCCTTGGAAGCAAGCTCTTCACCTGACATCGCACACAACCTTTCGGGAGATATTTCACCAGACATGACTCTTTCTCTCAATTCAGGATTGTTACGATCTTTAAGGTTGAAAATAAGAGACCTACCTTTCTCTCTGTATTTTTTGTTTACATTTCCAAATAGTTTAAAAAGTTCAGCTTCAATTTGAGAAGCCAAGTTATCTGGTGTCAAAATTGCAATCTCTCTATGCCCCTGAGTTTCCTCTTTCACAGATTTGGGCTTTTCATCATGTTGAGCTTCTTTCCCCTCCCCCATATGTACGTCAAAATCAAATGCCCAAGAAAGCCCATTTCCCTGCAAAAGATCATCTTTACCAAAAAAATTATCACCAAATGGAACTTCATCATCAGGCAAATCATACTGGAATCCCTGGAAATCTTGTCCGCCATTCCCACCATTTCCACTAGCAGGTAACTCCGTGGAAAACACCTGACAATCATTGGTTTTGTTAAGTGCAGTCAATTCATTTGACGGGAATACTTCCTCAGAACCAGAAACAGGAAGCTGACCTTCCCCAGTAGAATTTGAGACTTTAGATGCCTGGGAATCCATGGGCTGGTGAGTGGTATTTGCATCATTCTGGTTTTTCTCAGCATTTGAAGCATTGTCCTGATTCTGAAATGCCAATGCCAATGCGGAAGCTAGGGACTCCCTCATTTTGGACCTTACACCTTCCAAGGGCTCTGGACGAACCTTGGACGCTGACTCAATTTGACCAGTCTGCTTCTTTCCAGTCTGCCCCCTTTGTAAGCCAGATTTATTAGACATGGAATCATTCCGCACCATTTTCTTGTTTGGCAATGGTTGGGCCGAAGAACCCAACTTGGTCTGCAATTGTATAGTTTTCCTTTGAGCTGGCGGTGATTGCAAAAATCCATGAGAACTAACATTGGATTTGGCATGCGTTGGCCGCTTGTTATGCAGTGGAAACTGCTGAGAAGTAGAATTGCTTGACAGATGTTCCACCTCAGCTTTCCGTTTTACCGCAAATGATGTATGTTGCCCATCATTTGAAGTACTGAACCCAGGGTAACTGGATAACGGCTCTAAAAGCCCACTTTGGTAAATATGATGTGATTCAGGCATCCCTGCCATTTCCATAGGCAGGCTGGATACTGGCAAGACCAGAGAATTAGGATCATGCTCCATCTGCACCACCTGCCTATCAGGCATAGAATACTGGGAAACCAAATTATTGGACATGGCACACAAGCAGTAAAGGAGGAAAGCACGGTTTTAAAAAATAAACTTTGCTGTCTCCCCTTCCTTAAAAATTGACCTGCGCAAGCAATAACAAGCATGTCAAAAATGCCAAATCAAGTGCACAACATAGAGATCATCTGTGCTTAAATTGAGATGAGCTAATTAATGTCCAATCACATGGATCAATCTGAGTGAATGAATAATTAAATAAAATGGTAATACAACACAACCAACAATTGGAAGAAAGTCAGGAAAAAAATTATATATATATATATACTGTATTATTTATTTTACAAAAACATCAATAAATGGAAAAGAGAAATAAATATGGCTATTTTTAAAAAGGGCTCAGAAGAAAGGTTATGCACCATCAAAATATAGGACTGATGAAATTTTGCTACAATAACTTTGATATCTAAGATGCTAACAGAGAATTGGTGAATGAAAAAAAAAAAAAAAATGGAAAACAGGCAGATGCACAAAAGAAATAATTTCAAACATCTAATCACCCATAGAAATCACAATATGTAGAATTTCCATACAGGAAACAAAACAGGACCAAGCGTACAAAGATCTACATAAAATCATTGATTCAAGCTCAATTACCTAAATCAAAAAACATATAATTTTTAACCCAATAAGGCATAAATTTGTATTCATGCGTGAAAAAAATCAACCCAAAACACTTCAATTAGGTTTGCTGGGTTATACTTGATTAAGCCAAAAGGGATTAATTACATCAAAACTCATACGGGAAACAACAAGATTCAATTGAATATACATGAATCGCCACATCAACAATTGAGTAAACAGAATTGTTCCAAATTCCAATAAATCAACCCGAACATCGACTCGCAGGTATGCATAAACAAATAAAGATTCACAAATTGAAACAGAAGATAATACCTTTACCTATGGCGGCTATGATTGAAGAACACGCACGAACAGACTGACGGGTACACGCATTTGCTCAAAGAGAGAGATTGAGCCTATCGAAAGAAACCCTAGAAAGATAAGATGTGTTTTGTGAAATACTAGGCCAATCTTTATATTTCATAATGTCAAACACGATTATTCAAAGTCGCTATTCGGCTTATTCGGTGACACGTTATACGTGGAGCTGGTCTACAGGTGTCGCGTTTTAAAAAGTTTTCCAAATAGCCCTGGAAATTGGGCTAAATTAGATGTTAGATCTGAATATTCTACACGAAATGTAACAATTTCTGTTTGTGTGTGGAAAATTTTGGCATAAAATTAAAAACTTGTTCAAACTCTTTTATATTTATAAATATTGCATCAAGCCCCTCTGTGTTTTCTGAAATAAGCCCTCTTGTCATGAGCAAGGTTTTCTGGTTTTTTATTGAATGATATGATACTTCCTCCTTTTCGAAATAATTTTTACACGTAAGTTGACGTAAATTAAAAAAAGTATAGTAAGAGTAAAGTTTTTATGAATAATTTTATAAATTTTTATATATAAAGTAAAGAAAGTAGTTGATCTATGTGTATGTAGGGGTGTGCATCGGTCCAAAATCGGACCGGATCGGGACCGGAATCCACCCAAATGGGTGGGTCGAAGACCGGACCTGAATCAATCTGGTTCGGGTTTGGACCGTTTCAGGCCGGAATATTTTATTTTATTTTTTTGTATTTTTTAGCCCATCTGTACATAAAATTTTGACGTCCAATGTAACAAATTAATACAAAACATTCAAAATCAATACACATTTCAATGTTTCATAAAAATTAATACTCCGTACAAGTTTAAAGAAAAATATTTTAGGTACTCCGATGAAAAAAAAGGAAATATATTTATGTTATTTAAAGGTCTTAAATTTCATTCATATTTTAATAAAAAATACTATAAATATAATTTTTTTGAGAAAGGCAAATAGAAGTAAAAATAATCTGAATTTTCGATCCGAACCGGTAAATTTAGGTTTTGGACAGGATTGGAACCCGAAATTCTAAATTTTGATGGATCAGAGATCGGACCGGAAATTAACCGGTCGGTCCGTTTTTTTTTTTTTTTTTTTTTTGCACACTTTTATGTGTATATGTAGGCTCAAAAGTAACATTTTGTATAAAATTGAGAATATTGTGAAGATAAGTTTAATATTCAATTTTAAGGATGTAAAAGTTATTGTGGATCGTGACGAAGTGAAAGTTATTATAGGATGCAGAGAGTATATAGGTAACTTCGTGCACAAAAAGTTCTTTTAATTGTGATTTTTTTTTCACTGAGTCTGAAATAATTAAAATAAAATCTTATTTTCCATAATATCATTGCAATTTATTGACTCCCAATTTTTTAAAAAATCCAAAATTTAAGTAAATTTGCAAAAACACAATTTAACTTATGTTCTTTGTGTCTACGGTTAAGTTACTCGTTTTGTCAAACCGAACATCCCAACACAAGTTATTCATTAGATATGCTAAAAAATTAAACTTACGGTTTATGTCTCGACAGTTCAATCTTCACGTTCATAAAATTGAGTTGTAGCCTTCATATAGACGGTTCAATTAGGTGTTAAAATAGTTGGCTATGATTAACCGTTCAAATTGGTGGTTTTGTTTCAATAGTTTAATTTCTTAAATATATATATATATATATATATATATTTTATATATATGATCGTTTGAAAATGAGTGACCTAAATTTGTTGATTGTTGGAGATGGACGTCGAAAATTGATTTTTGACATTTCACGTAACATACGGACACCCACCTAGAAGGAGTTATCAGTGAGACGGTCTCATGTATGAGATGGAAACTAACTTTTGGCTTTAGTATTTAAACATCACTATGTTTTAAAACATGAATTGAGTAAAAAATTAAATTTACTGATCATACACTTTATTTATACGTGATAAATGATAATAACCTATGTCATTCAATTGTTTTGTCATTTCTAATCATGATCTTATACTTGTACTTGTATAAATTAAATAATTGTAAATCTTTTGTGTTCCTCGTGCAAACAACTATATAAAGAGACTATAATTTTTTAATACAAACTAAATTCAATTTTACGAGTGAAACTACAACCATTCAAATTCAAGCATTATAGAAATCCAGTTACAAAAATGGAAACAGATATAGGAGTATTATTTTTCTCCAATAAATTATTTAAAAAATGTATAACTCATTTCGAATCTCCTCAAACTATAGAAAATTATAGGAATGCTATGGTGTCAAAAAAAAAAAATATATATATATATATATATAAGATTTGCCCACCTGTAGATAATAAAATTTTCAATAATAATTAAAAAAAAAACTCGTAAATAATAAATTTCAACATACCCAATGAGTCATACTTTTTTCTTTCATAGAATAGCTTCAATATATATCTATATATTACAATTGAGTGATTATTTAATAATTTTTTTATTTATATTTATATGTAGTAATTATTTTAAAGCTTGGTTAAACTTGCTTATTCAGGCTCATGAGTTGGCCAAAAGATTCATGCAACTGGACAATGTGATATGAAGTATATCATTCTATACATTACTAGTGCCACAATCCCTTCCCTCACATTGTAGTTATATGTTTCCTCAACACTTCACATCATCACAGGTAATATATAACACTACAACTGTCAAATCCAATCGAACGACCCAAAACTATGATCAACGGTACACCATGAAGTCCCTCGACGAAAAAACCATTTGTAAAATCACCGAATTTACCTCAACGTGGTGCTATTCCGAAGACTGCTAGTTGCTTCAGCCAGTGAACTCAAAATGTTGCCACCAACCTCAGCTTTGCAGAGTGGACACGAGGCGTTGATTCTCAACCATTTATCCACGCAGTCCTTGTGAAAAAAATGAGAGCAAGGCAACTCCTTTAGCTCGTCATTGTTCACATATTTCGCTAAGCAAATACAGCAAACCTGTGAAGCATAATTTAAGTGTTAATCAAACAATCAATCGAGAGACAAACGTGTTCATAGTTTTAGGAACGAGGTAGATGAAGCTTACCGCATCCTCTCCTGATATTACACGCTCTTTCTCTGTTCCAGCAGCGACGATCCCACCTTCACCAGCATTTGAGCTATTTTCCTTATGGCTGCTACTCTTATTCTTTTTCACTTTGAATTTATAAGTTGGTAGAGAGTTGATGGAATCTTGTGTAGCGCCTCGATTCTGAGAGAGATCTTCTCGGATGCCTAGGACTGATATTATGCAAGGGAGGCAGCAGCAGATTGTAGCACACAGAATAAACGGCATTGCATATCCGATACAGCTGAAGGTAAGGAATACTATGCACAATCTGCAAGTGCAGAAATGGAAAACAAATTGAGCATAACAAATAAGAAGGGCCTAAAGTTTACGTTTTTCCCAGTTTTGGTCCCCCTCTTTCACTCACTATTAAACTTGGTCCTGGAAGTTGATATGCCTAATGTTTACAAGAGTCGTGCGAAGAAGACTGGGCCTCAGGCCTTTTACATTATTTTACTTATTATGCATCTTACTTCCACTTTACTCACACATTTGGTCCCACCGTAAGTTGATCAGTCGTTGACTGACCAAATCAACTATATAGGGGTGCTAAATGTAGTTAATAATATTAAGATAATTACATTTAGCACCCTTAAATAGTTGATTCCATCAGTCAACTAACAGTGTGAGTAAAAATGTACTCCCAGGACCAAGTTTGATATTGAGTCAAAGGGGGGACTAAACTGGAAAAAAGTAAACTTTAGGGACCAAAAATACGAGTACAAAAAACCGTTTGTGTAAACACAAGGCAAGCATATATTCTCCACTACCTGTATAAATTGGGAGCTTCAGAGGAGGATGAATGCCCTCCAAAAATCCACACGTTACCAACTACAAACCAAACAGCAAAGAAGCAATCCAAACCCATCTTGAAATATTCGATTAATAACTTTAGCCTGAAACGGTAAGCACGGGTATTTAGATTTAGCTCCCTGAAATGTAATCGTATTTAACAATCTAGAGAACATTAAAAAAAAGATACTCCTAGCTTCAATTCAATATGGCAAACGAGCCAAGCAATTTCCTTCATTTTAAATTTGAAGTAGCAAAGGTACGAGAGGTCTATAATGAGGCAAGAAGACTGAAGAATAGTGAATGACACCAAATCTAGAACATGTAGTGAAAGAAGCATGAACCATTTTCATCTTGGATACCGTAGAATTTTAAAAACCATCAAAAGCCCTTGCGCTACTATAGAATTCCTCTTTCATTACTTTCAGGTTTGCTAGCATTTATAAAGCAGCTTATATACATAGTTGTTTCCTGATCCATGCACACATCACACTTGGCAGTAAAAACTAGAAACGAATATTCTTGTATGTGAATATATCAAACACATTTAAGAGAAACACATTGACGCCATCTCTTCCCATAAAGTTCAGAAGAATATGGTAACCTAGGAGCAGCATTAAAGACGATCGGTAAACAAATAGTTGAATGCTTGCAGATTCTTGCGAAATGCAATAAATTTTTTTCTACTATGTGCTACCTAAACTGTGCCTAAATACTGTGACCAGCCCGCAATCATATATATTCATGAAAGTGATCGCTACTGGAATAAACTAATAAAAAACAAACATTATGAATACCTTGGATTTGGTAATTGATTGTTCTGAGTACTTGTAGTTATTGTGCCAGCTGTCCAGCGATCTTCCTCGTCTGTTCCTCTCCTAGTCAGAGGAACAGCAGAGTTGTTGGCCACGGAAGAATCCTGAGATGAATCCTGCTCAGAAACTTGGTTTCGATATCTAAAACGCCAATACAGAAGGGGAAGAATCGCCAAACAACCAGATGCATAACCGACGATCCATGCTTTTAAAGGAGCACGTGATTTCTCATGTCTTGAAAAAGACAAAACAACAACTGCAGCAATAATTTGGCTAACTGTTAACACAAGTTCAATAGATATCCATAAACCAGAATTCAACGGACTCCTTTGGCGGGCTCGAGTATTTCCTCTTCGAACTAATGATGATGAGTTCCTCGAGCTTATTGCACCAGTAGTAAAGAGTTGAGGCTGATAAACTGGAACTCTCGTACTAGTAGAGGGCCCATGCTGCTCCAAGTCTGTGGGCGGCCGTTCATGGGGTGAACTAGATGAAGAAGCATCACTGCTGCTTGTGATGTCAATCACATGTTCATTATCTCTATGGTTTTCTGCTCCTTCCATTAATGAGTGGACTTCGTTTCTTAGACTTGTATGATTATTTCCCAGTATGGTTAAACCCATCCAAGTCAGCCAACAGCCCACCAAACTCCAAAAACATGGAATGATACACTAATAACCAATCACCCGAAGCTTACTGGTACAAAGTTAGTTATCGACTAGTTTGAACAGATTCTTAATGCTGGTGGTTTCTGTCCAAGCACACAAGCAGGAATGTTAGAAACCAAGTCAATATGTTTCACATTTTCACTAACATTTCATCACTACGTAAAAAAAAAAAAACCGACCACGTGGCACACATTCATGTTAGTTTTATTATACACGAGGGAAATGGTTTTAAACTCTTTCTTTCCTAACAGGCTAAGAGTGCTTAAATCTCTTCAAATCTAACTAATCCATACATGTAATAACGCCATTGGCGCCTTAAAATGCTGACAAAAGATTCTGTCGGAAATCTCATCAATCAAAGCTCATAAACTTCAACCAATTACCAATACTGATGTTTCAATTATGGAAGAAGTTACTCGCTCGCTCACTACTCTAAATCCCTTAGGGGGTGTGATTTTATTTCGGGGTTTAAAAACCATCCAAAACCAACTCAATTAAAACTATTCATTGATTTATTGATTTAACATGAAGTTAAATTCTCCACTACTCAAAAATGAAAAATACAGAAGAATCACACATGTTACTGTTCATAGGATTTACAAAATTCAGTATTTCAAAATCCGGTTTTCAAAACCAAACAACACCTTATTGAGAAATTCAACCACATAAACCCCATTTCACAAGCTAACAACACACACACACACAAAAAAAATTCGAAAAGAAACAACTGAATGAATTCAAAATTTCACAATCCCAGCTAATTCCACAGCCCAAAACTTCAATCCTTTGTTCTATTAAATCGTTGACCATATTTCCAGCTCTACCCACAAGAGAAACACAACCACAAAACTCAATACACAATTAACTTAAAAATCAAGCACCAAATAGTACAACAATGAAAAGGGCAAAACAAACCCACTGATTTTAATTTTTAACAGCCTACGAACTAAAAGCATCTGAAAATCTTCCAATTTACAATCAACTAAATTACGATTATAACACATGTGAAGTAAACCAAAATGGCTAACCAGAGGGAAATTCGGATGAAGTTTTGTTGTAAACAGAAGCTTGATTTTGTTGATGAACGATCAGACTACTACCACCGTCGGTATCCCATTTCTGAAGTTATTGATTGATAATATAACTTTTTCCAGATATTTTTTTATATTATTTATTGCAGATTTCTTCTTGATTATTATTACTCCGTATGACGTTTTTGGTTGCATCTTTTTCTTATTTAATTAATATTTTTTAAATTCATGTATTTATCGTTTTGCTTTTTTGGCCGTCGATTTGAAAACAAGATGTAATCTTGCATTCTTAAAATGTCAAAAGACCTTTTTGCCCCTGAAATAGAGGATTAGGTAGCATCTTTTTTTAATGTCCTCGATATATTATCTATTAAAAAACACTTAAAAGTTAATTATTTAAATAGAATAATTATATTCTTATGAATAAAAAAAATGAGCATACTTTTAATGGATGGAGAGAGTATATAATTTAATTTATCGGGAGATATGTATCATATTATTATATGAATACATGAGTATAATTGAATTAAGGGTTTAAATTATTTAGTAGGTCAAATATAAATTACTCTTTTCGTCCAATTTTATAATTTCTATTTTACTTTTTGAATTGTCTAATTTTTATTATTCTTCTTCTTTATTTGGAAAATTTACTATTCACACTATTTTATCTAGACCATTCAACCATCACTTATTTAATTAAATTAACACTAATTTTATTCATAAACAATTATTTTTTATACAGGGTATATAAAATAATTAATATTCATTAAAACTCGTGTCTCGATAATATACAAAATATCAACTCATTAAATAAATAGATACAATACAAGTTTTATAATTTGGAGTATGAATGAAACAATTCATTAGTACATTAAATAGTGATGTGGAGATTTTTTTAATAGAAAAAATTAAATAAAAATGAGATATTTGGTTTGTCAAAGTCGTGTAATAATTATCTTTTAAAGTTATTTTTGCAACTATGATTTTATTTTGTTGGTACACACTTGACTATGTTCACTAATAAGAAATCTTCAAATATTTAATCATTTCCAAATCAATCGAGATTATTTCATTTGTTAAGGGGTTGACTTTTTTTTAAAGCATAAAATGTATTCATTCATTGCTTTCATAATAGACAATAATTCGATCAAAAAAGAGAGACTAGTATACAATCTATCCTCTCGAGAGAGGATGTGTTAAATAATTAGCGCTACAGTACTGGAACACACATGGTTCAATTGTTATGGACAGATTGACTCTATTCAGACAATTTACGACGTCGAATTGGACGAAGCAATTGACTTTTATGAAACTTTGTCATGGATGAAAGAAAACCAAGTTGGAAACTGCATCATAAAAGGAGATGCCATGCACTCGTCGGATTTGCTGGATTCAGTTTATGGGGACTACATTATGGCATGTCGAAGCCTGCTAACGCAACTCACAAATGTTAATGTCACATTCACTAGGAGATATGCAAACATTGCAGCACATACCCTAATTAGACAATCCCGTAGATTTGGAAATCAACTTACTTGAGTCGACCCACCAAATTGTGTGGTAAGACTTCCCAACTCACCTTGTTTATGTAACCAAGGAAGCTAATCCAATAATAATTTATCCAACTAACGAAGAAATGCAGGACAAACTCCATCATTCTCTTGCAACTTAATACGGAGTACTCCCTCCGTCCCATAATAACTTTCACACTTTCCTTTTTTGAACGTCCCACAATAACTTTCACACCCTTAAAATGGAAAATTCTTTATAAACTCCACCCTCACAATATTCTCAATTTTACACAAATGCCACTACTTTTTCTCCACACATACACAAAAGTCAACTCACTTCTTTACTTTATACATAAAGATTTACAAAATTACCCCTCAAAACTCCACTCATTATTACACTTTCTTAATATTTGTGTCCATCTACCTATGCAAATTAATATGGGACAGAGGGAGTATAATATTGTGCAAAGGGCCAAAGCTGACCAATCTGGTTTGGTGGAGGCCATAACATTAGACATAGTATAAATAAAATTCATAATTAATTTTAAATAATTTGTTTGATTTGATAAAGTCATTCGTAATAAATGGAAGTTCGACCAAACAATAAGAGTTAACTGTAATAATATTGACATCTCGATACACCCAAGTTTTTTTTTTTTTTAAATGTTGAAAGCGTAAGTGCGTAACATACAAATATACGAAGCATTCTTGGAATTACTCGGCCCACTTAACTAAAAAAATATGTGAATCAGTCATTTACGTGAAAGACATTCTAATTTAGTAAATACTATATATCTCTAATTTAAATATTTTAAAATACAGTTTAATATAATTACAAGCATTGTCAAAATGTGTGTAGTAATAGATGGGAAATTTATAATAAAGCAAATAATAGATAGCAAATATTCAATTCTATATCCGTGATAAAAAGTTGTTGGAGTTGGTGAGACAATGAGCAAAATATCACTATTTGAAATTTCCATGATTTTCTTTTCCTTTTTTGATATATATAAATGCTACTCCCACCATCCTCAAAAAGTTTGCGGAAAATGTTTGGCATATTGTTTAAAAATACATAATGAGAGTGTTGAGAGGTAATTTTATAAATTTATATATATATATAAGTGAGTCTCAAAAGTAATGTTATGAAGGGTAAATATATAAATATTGTGAAAACGAAGATTGTGAGGATCATTTCTATTTTGAAATATGTAAAATTTTGGAGGAACAAATAAAAAAGGAAAGTATGAAATCTTTTGGGGAACCAAGAATACAAAATTATGTTGAGTATTGTTAATTAAGAAAATCTAGCTTATTGCAAATGGCATATGAGTGTCCTTGACCAATTTTTTTGATTAATCATATTTACATTATATATTTCACTAGTGTATAAATATAATTATGAATATGTTTTATTTTTTCAAATAAAATAGATATTCAGTATATAAATATAATTAATTAAAATGTGATTTTTCATATAAATATTATGAAAACACATTGTAATGTTTTTGTATCTATACATTTAATTATTATGAAAATACACATCCCCTTATCATATCAGTCAATGTAAAACTTAATTTTCATACAAAGAATACATGTCCTCTCCATATTATATCAATACATAATTCATTAGTGTATAAATATAATTAATTGAAATATGATTATTCATATAAATATTATTAAATGCATTATAATGCTTTTATATTAAATCAAGGTAACTTTTTGTTTTTAATTATTTTCTGAATTAGTTAGTGGTTTAAATGATTATATGTTTACACTTTTTAGTTATAGTAACTGGTCCATTTTTTTAATATTATATATTTTTTTTTTATTACAGTGAGTGACACTTTGAAATAATATAATATTGCATTAAAAAAATAAATGTGTAAAATGGATATTTTTCAGTAATTATAGACAACTTACACCTTTTCTGAATAACACTTTTTTTTTTTTTTTTTTTTATTGTGATACTATTATGTAATTGTACACAACTTACACTTTTCATTAAAAAAGTATGTGATACTTTTCTTTGATATTATATTGTAAAAAAAGTGTGATTTACTATTTTTAGTAATATATTACAATGCACTAAAAAATAAAAGTGATAAACTTTTATATGATTTTATACTGCACTAAAAAACAAAGGTGTGAAAAGTGACACTTTTTAATAATATATCCATGGATGAAAATATCCGAAATATTTCCGATATATTCTTGATATATCCATTTTTCGGGGTCACCGATATCGATATTGGGAAGAATCGATATTTTCACGATATTTATAAAAAAATTAAAAATATCGGTAGACAATAACAATATCGAGTCTAATATCGGTAAAATATCGAGAAAATATCAAGAAAATGTCGATAAATTTAAAAAATATTTATAAATGTCATACGAAATAACATTGTATATTATATTTTATATAAATTTATCACTGATATAAAATGTATTCAAATTATTTTGTTGATTTTATGTACTAAAGGCTTGTTATTAAATTTTTACAATTTTTAAAATTTACCGATATCGATATTCGATATCCATATATCCATCAATATTTTCATAAATTTAAGGTCTCGATATTTTCACCGATACGATATTTTCATCCATATATCACACGAAAAATACAAAGTGCAGAACTTTTATGTGATATTGTACTACGCTAAAAATAAAACAATGGTTCAAAGAGTGACAATTTTTAGTAATATATTATAGCACTAAAAAAATAAAGGTTAAAAAAATGTGGGTAAAATTTTAACTGCCATACTCAATTAATTAGTGATACTACATGCTTCATGGAGTATTATGTTAGCAATCCGAATTGGTTAAATTGGCTGGTGATCACTACACGAAACACAAAAGATCTTCATATTTTATATACTAACAAACAATATTTCTTAAAATCCAGTAAATTTTATTTTATTGTTTCATCTAATGTTTCACAATTTTTAATAAATTGAATAATAAATGATAGTAATACATTAATACATAACACGAGTAATAAATGATATCGCAGTTTATCGTTAAATCATTAATGTCATATGCCATGTATTAATAATCGTAATGAAAAACTATAGTAATATAACTATATAAGTGATCGTAATAAACAAAAAAAAACGTATGAGACAAATCTTATTTACTGTATTTTATTGCTATCGGGCTTGCAGGACTCCGATCCAATCATATTTTAAAGAAAAAGAGAAAATGACTTACCATATTATTTTTGAGAACATCTTACCCAAAAATAAAAATTCGAGATTATCCATTTTGAAAGAATTAAAGAGATTATCTGTATTTTTTCCTTACATAAATCGATATTTAACTTTTAAAAAAAAGTGAGAATAAAAAGGGGAAGAATACAAGAAAATTAGAAAGAAAAAAAGGAAAAAAGAAAGAAAAAGGGGAAAAATCCAAAGTGATAATTCATTCATATGGATGATGGTTGATCTGCACTCTGCACAACAGTGAAAAAGCGGAAATCATCATTTCTATTTTCTTTTATTTGTTCTTCTTTTTTTCTTGAAGAAACAAAGGAAGAAACAAACAAAAGAAGTTTGATGAAATTATTGGATTTTATTTCTCTGCTTTCAACTATCCATCCATCAATGGCAAATTTCATAGGCATACACCAACACACACACCTCTAAAAGTACATACATACAATGTATATGTAGCTGGAGATCCATCTTTTTCCCCTGAATTCTGCATGTGTAATTGTGGGCCTTTTCCATTCCCTCTCTTCTTTTTCTTCTCTCTCTCTAGCTATATTTGTTGATTCCTAGGATTTGTTCATTCCCTTTTAAACGAATTCAGGCTCCCTCACTCTAAACCCTGAAAAAGCTCAAATCTTTACATGCAGAGATTAGTGTTTATGTGTACATGAATGTGTAATCTTGTTATTTATGGTTTCTTCAATGGTGGGGTGTCTTTAGAATTTTGATTCATTGGTGGTGAAATTCTAGGTTTTTTTGTTTTTTGATCTAATTTGCTCGGAATTTGTTTAAGGGTTTCATCTTTTTGCAATTTAGGCGATTAATTCTAGGTATTTTCAATCGAGGGGTGTGTTCTTTAGGTTTTTTCAGATCCCCAATCTGTGTTTTTCTTGCAATTTTGCTTCCGCCCCCACAGCTGTACTATAAATGCCTTTAATTTGAAACCCTAAAGCTTCAATCTTTTTAGCAATTTTCTTTTTCCCTTTTCATCAATTGAGGAAATAATATTGAGAATTCAAAATGTGGAAGCAAATTCTTGGAAAAATCCCCCGGAAATCCTCAAAACCAGATCAAGAATCTTCAAGAAACCCTAGTTTGGGCCCTGAATCGAGTTCGGGCCGGGCCAATGACAGCCCTGCTGCCAAACGGGCTTCGGCTGCTGTCTTTCCGGCCTGTGTGATTGCAGGAATTGAGCCATTACTTGCATTCAATGAAGTTTCGAGTTCAGAAAAAATGAGTCTTTTCATAAGTAAGCTGAGTCTTTGCTGTGTAGTGTTTGATTTCACTGATCCATTGAAAAATGTTCAAGAAAAGGAGCTTAAGCGAGCCACATTGATTGAGCTTGTCGATTTTGTATCACAAAATCCCCCAAGATTCTCTGAGCCTGCAATTTTAGCAACTTGCAAAATGTGTTCTGTTAACTTGTTCCGCGTCTTCCCTCCTAGCAATCGGTCTAGTAATTCTAGCTCAGGTGAAAATGACATTGACGATGAGCCCATATTCGATCCTGCTTGGTCACACTTGCAGATAGTATATGATTTCTTACTCAAGTTTGTGACTTCAACTTCTTTGGAAGCAAAAGTTGCAAAGAAGTACATAAATCATTCCTTTATTCTGAGTGTTATCGACTTGTTTGAGTCTGAGGATCCCAGGGAAAGGGACTGTTTGAAGGCTATTCTCCATAGGGTATACGGGAAATTCATGGTTCATCGCCCATTCATAAGAAAGTCTATGAGCAATGTGTTTTATAGGTTTGTGTTCGAGGTGGAGAAACATAACGGTATTGCTGAGTTGTTGGAGATTTTCGGGAGTGTGATCACAGGATTCGCTTTGCCTCTAAAAGAGGAGCATAAGATCTTTCTTTCGAGGGCACTGATTCCTCTGCACAAGCCAAAGTCGTTGGGGCTTTACTTTCAGCAGCTGTCGTATTGTGTGAGTCAGTTTATCGATAAGGAACCAAAGCTCGCTAGCACTGTGATTATGGGGCTGTTGAGATATTGGCCAATCACCAATAGCCAGAAGGAGGTGATGTTTTTGGGTGAGGTGGAGGAGATTCTAGATTCCATTAGCATGGCTGAGTTCCAAAACATCATGGTTCCGTTGTTTTGGCGCCTTGGACGTTGCATAAATAGCTCCCATTTTCAGGTAACGGTTTTTTCTCATAGTTCGTTTAGTTTGTATTTAATTTAACAATGACACGTGTTATTCGTATATCTGGTTTATTGCTTATCCATACTTGTTATATTAAATGTTTCTAGTTGCTTTGTTGCATGGTGTCATTGATTAATGGACAGCGGAGTAATTTCCACGTGTTGAAAACGTGCTGTGCACGCAATTTATGTGTTTTGACTTTTGTGCATGTGTATATTCTAAACAAACATAGGTTGCTTGGTTTAGTCTTTATATTTCTGGATTAGGGATTTCCATCAAAATGATTCGTTATAAAAGCCCCGTAAATGAATGTATGCTTGTATCTGGATCTTTCTATCAATAACATCATAGTAGGATTTGCGATCTTGTGCGTCCTTTTTGCATAGTCAGACCGTACAGCTCTGGAAACTACTCAAAAGGTCAAGTGGTAGAACTTTGAGCAACTTTATACGTATCATGAGTTTGTTGTTATTTCGTTAGTATGAACATCTGCCAGAAGAAGAATAGGTGTATTTTAAGCTAGATCCTTCATAACAAGCAGCAAGAAAACCGTTTGATTGGCCAATAGACGAACAATATATTTTTAAGTTAGAAACCTTGGGTAGTAGGGCATAGCTGTGGAAGCATTAATACTTTTTCGTCTCTAAAATGTGTGTTTACGCTCTTTTGCCTACAATTATTTTATTAGTGAAAAAGGAAATCTTTCCCATGCTCTATCTTTCGTCTCTAAATTTTCAAGAATCTTGTTCGTTTCCATTTCCTTAATAGCAACAACATCCATCCATTGTTCTTTAAGATCTTAAATATTTGAGGTAAGTTTGAAATGTTTTCCTATTCGGATTTCAGGTAGCTGAACGAGCTCTTTTCCTGTGGAATAACGATCAAGTAGTCACCCTAGTCGCACATAACCGCGAAATTATACTGCCAGTAATATTCCCGGCTCTGGAAACTAATGTACAGAACCACTGGAACCAAGCTGTTCTGAGCTTAACTCTGAACGTGAAACGAATAATATCTGAGATGGACGATGCCCTAGTCGCTGCTTGCATTGCCAGTTACCAGAAAGAACAACAAAATAGAAACTTGGCCATCCAGAAACACAACAAAGTTTGGCAACGCCTGGAAAATGCCACTAGTCTTCAGCCAATGACCGGAAATACTGCTGTTTTGGTGTCTCGCTAAGTGTTTCGTCTGAAAATCGTCGTTTTTTTTTTTTAAATCAGAAGGAGGTTTATGGACAAATAGCCTGTTAGAAAACTGTGATCTGGTTCCTGTTTATCTCCCTAGTTTTTCCCCCCCTTTTGGACAGCAACCTAAGTAAAATTATTGATATTGTATGTTTGTGACTCTCTCTCAATCTGTGTTGTATTATCAAATGTATAGCATGGAAAATTGAGATGGGTAATAAGGGGAATTCAACTTTCTTTTTATTTGTTAAGTTTGCAAAATGATTTTAATGGTGTGTGTTAATATTTAATTTATTATTATCATTTCTCTCCCTCTGAAAACAAAATCACTATTTTGGGGGGAAAATGTTTAAAATAAAGTCATAGTAGCCTTTACATTAATTTATTTAACTGAATTAGCTTTTTTAACATATGTATATTATTAAATTGAATGGGCCATTGGGACCATATATGAAGGGCTAGGCTTTTTTATGTAGGTTTGGCCCAATATTGGGACCACAAATTAAGTCTGGGCTTTTATTTAAGTTTGACCCAATAGCATTATTTTTAGGAATGGGCCTTAACAAGGTTGTTCAATCCAAAAATCTGGAATATGGATCAATGGGGATCCGTCTAACAAAAAAAGATTTGTAAGATGGTCTCACACGGCTCATATCGTTCCCCTTGAAGTAGCAGGTAGCGAGTTAAGGTCGATTCATTATTTCATAAGAGAATTTCATAAGAGAAATCAATGACAATTCCCTTCCGCGTAGACGCTTCTATCTATTTGTTTATTTTGTTTTATTAACCCTCTACCACTAATTGAGAGAAACTCTAAAGGCTATGTTTACTTTGGGCTTTGAGTGATTTTAAAAATCGATTTTGAAATTCTGGGTTTTTGAAACCCTGATAAATAGTAATATGTGTGTTTCTTTAGAATTTTGAAATAGTAGAAGATTTTAACTTTATGTCAAATCAATGTATAAGATTGAATGAAATTGTATTATTATATTATTGTTGGGTGAGATTATAATGATTAGTTGATTGTGTAATGATTGAATGTATTATATTATTATAGTATTATTATATTATTGTTGAAAAAGATTATAATGATTGAAGTGATATTATATAGATATAACTTTATGTCAAATCAATATGTTTGATAGAAGTGTTTTTGAGTGAGTTTGAAAAATCGATTTTTAAATTCTAAAGTAAAACAGGTTTAGAATCTTAAAATCTAAAATCTGTTTTTTAAAATCAAAAGTAAACATAGCCTAAGGTGTCTATCAAAGAAACTATTCATCGTTTGGTTGAAGAAACTTTGGATAGGACGTGCGTGGTTCCGCTTCAAATGGAAAACCACGCCCAAGGTCCGTGACAAAACATCCCTGTAGAAATCCACGGTAAGTGCAGAACAGCAGCGGTCGGGGGTTCCCGTGGTGATTTGCATTAACCTTGGTCCAACCAAACTAGGGCTAAGTTCATCTTCACTAAAGCTGAATTCGATCAGTAGCATATGCATTCCCTCGTCGGCTCCTGACAAATATCCTAAGTGAGGTGGACTTTATCCATATTGTACTGGCATGTACGAGGATTCGGCGGTAGCTGAGGATACATATTAAACTGTTTCATTGAATGATTGCAGATTAGGAGCAGTTGTAACTATGGGACAAGAATCTGCTCTTCAAGAAGATGACTCAATCTATTCCTACCGCTAATTGAGCTACTGCTGACTTCACTAATCCTTACGAGTATGAGCACTAACCACAAGGATATAGGGACTCTATATTTCATCTTTGGTGTGCTGGGTGGTGAGAAAGGAAGGAAGGAGCTAGCACTCGATAAAGCGTCCTTCTAAGGCGGGTGTTAGCGTATGGATTGGCTTGAATGTAAGCATTTGGATAAATTCCCATCCCGATCTCCCAGAAAAGAGGCAACGAGGCTTCCTAGCCAAGCGCGATAATCCTAACAGTGAGGTGTGGCAGCGCATCGACGAAAAGGTGAGAGAATAGCGCCCATGGGAGGAGTTCTTTTTTTCAAATTATGAGAACATGGTTAGAGAACCGCGTCAACATGAATCTTAAAAGAACCCATCTCCGGCAAATGCCAATTCAGCTCAACTTCTCCTTGGCAGGACTAGATCGAAAGGGCAGCGGGTACTTCGACTGACTTGTACGCCAGCCATACATATCATTTTTCTTTACTCTTGTCAAAACTTTCTGCATTAAAATGAAAAGTAGAGCTTTAGAATATGAAAACTATTACTGGGTAATGAATGATCTAACTCATAAATGAATCCAATGATTTCATAACCGGATCGACATGTCACAAACCGGGAACCAGGCCCGGAACCGATCCAATCCCGCTTAAAAATACACTTTAACAATCAATTCGGAAAAAAACATTTGTGTTCATATAACAACATAATTTGAATCATCCTTATTCTTGGAAATAACATGTTTTTTTTTCTTCTGTTGCAATACTTTTTAAGCAAAGAACTTACTCTGTAAACAACAAACACAAACACACAGTCATACAATTAATAATAATTTATGTTCATTGATAAACAACAGAACTTGTTTCACATACAACCAGCAAGTAGTTAGTTGCTGTCAATTACTTGACATAACTCAAAATGGTGATAAAGTACTTTGTGCCTTTATAAACTGGTAGCTCATCATACCTCTCTCTCGCCTTTACAATTACGCGTTACAAAAGCAAAAAGAAAAGAGCAGTCTCTGGGGGCACCAGAGACTGATTACAAGGGTACAACAAGATGCATGAATAAAGAATGAGTGAAGAACGACAGTCGTTAACTGTCGACCACTCTGCCTTGCGGTTGAAGATATGTCAGTTTTCGCTCTCATTAATATCAGCAATGTTGAGGATCTCGTCTGTTACGCTTTGAAGAGTGAATCAACGGGTTTTTGTGAGACCAGAGTTGAGACGCGCTTGAACTGTCATGACAAACATCAATATAAGAAGAGCAAGATTCTCTCACTCTCTCTCTCTTGATAAATTATTTTGTCTTACCTTAGGTTGCTTGTATTTCTCACGAATGGCATTAAGCATGCTTCCGTCTGCATTCATGTGCAAGTCTTGCAGTTCTAGAACGGCAGTTTTAAGCTTTGATGTGTCTAATCTTGTATAATGCTCCAGAGTCGGATTCTGCAAACAGGGCATTTTATTGATTAACAATTTGTATTAAAAAAACATAAAATCAAGTGGTGTAAGAACCAACCCAAGGATGGTTTGATTGATCAAGTATCCATCGGGCTAGAAATACAGCAGAAGCAGCAGTTAGGGACGGAAGAAACTTGAGGAAACTGTACTCGGTGAGAGTTAGTTCTGCTAAATAGTTTGCCAAGAATTCCAGCTCGACAGAAGGAACCTAGAAAACAGGAGCAATTGATCTTAGACAAAGCAGCTTCTGGTAATAAAAACACAACTATACACTATTTCACATACCTCATATGAAACTTGTGCTGCTTGAATGAACCTCCTGTAAGAAGCAAGATGAAAAATTAAGAGTGAGTAAACTTAGGAAGAAAGAACGAAGAAAAGAATGTGGAGTTCAGATACACACACACACAAATCTAACAAGGCTAAATATACTTATTAATATAATTATATAAATGTACAATATATATATATATATATACATATATATATACACTAGATCTGCCTCTGACTACGAGGTACCTAAGGAACTTCTTTGTCGTGGGTACAGAAAGTTGAAATCTCAAAAAGTTGAGAACGCGACTTTCCATTCTAACCACCTGTAACGTTACAACAAGTCAGTTTTGCACGGACAAGCTACTTCGTGAGTGCTATGCAGTGGCCACGTTTTGAAGCTACAAGATACTAACATAATGCTAGATATTATTCTATTTAGAAATTTTGATTGAAGACCATATTCTTGAAATCTTTTTGGTGTAATGAACATTATATATTTATCCGGCTTATTTCAAAATAGTTTCTTCAAGCTGGAATTTCTCCATTTTGATAGTCTATGATATATTCATATGTAGGTGTAGCACAAATAACAGAATTATTACTTCAAAGAAGGCAAAAGCATACCTCTTCTTTTGGGTAGGTATTATCCGTGATAAAGCAGAACTCTTCCACACGAGGCGGACAAATTTCTTCGTATTTCCTGTAGGAAACAAACCAACAAGATATAAATAAGAACCATTGGCAGGTAAAGCCAATCAAGAAATAGAAACAAGAACTTCAACAAATTTTCCATGGGGAGTCTACAAATTAAGAACCTAACTTAGCATTTCAGAGATTTTTAAACAAAAGAAGAAAATGATGCAACTATTGGTGAATTGAAATCCATGATTTTGTTGTGATTAATAACTTACGAAGCAATTAGCATGCAGGTAACACCGAGAAGTTGCAACTTTTGCTTCTCAATGTAATTCTCAGATAGGTATCTATCTATAAGATTTACAGTGAGGTAGAGTGTATCAGGAACCAGCTTATATTCTTCAGAAACCTGAAATGAGGCAATGTACATATAACTATGTGAAATTGAGAAACAAAAAAAGATGTCTAAAATAATCTCGAAAGGTGCTGAAATAAAACCCAGAGCACTCCCGAACACAGATTGAGACATTCTTTCCGTGGCAAAGCTAGTTTAGACTTAAGAGGCCAAATTACATTATGCTAAAAAACTTTACAGTATCACTGACTTACTAACCTCCACAAGCCAATCGACTAGAATACCCCTCATGCCCTGGGTGATGTCTTTCTGCAGCTCTTCCATGTAATCAGCTGATGGTCTTCGATCAAGCTGAGGGAAGAAAAAAAAAAGGTTTGTAAAAATCAAAATGAAACACCACTATGTGCAAAACAGAAGTTCTTTTAATCAAGCCAAACAAGAGAAAATTTCTATAACATACGCATGATTATAAGAATTTTATACGTACAGAGGAAAAAACTAATTTAAAAACCCATAATGCATTATAATCAACTGAAACAGATTAGTTGGATGAGTAACTGGTGAAGCAAAATCACCCATGCTTTTGGAATAACCACCCAAATTTAGATCATAGATAGGCAATATTAGGCATTTAGCGAAGCTGTGGCAGCCTAACAAACCTGTTTTGTGAGCAAACTAACATACATATCAGCTGCATATGTGCTACACATCAGAGGATCATTGTGCTTTGAATCTATATCAATAATGCCCTTGTCTTCCAGGTTTTCTTGTTTATTGATGCAAAGTCTTCCATTATCTGCATGATCAGCCAAAAAAAAAACGTTAACAGTGTTCTACATACTCCATGGATGATGGATTCCAAGTTTGCAGTTAATATGATCATTATTATGAATATATAGTTTTCAGTTTACAGCATATTTTCTCTCTAGCAAGTGTCCTGCTTCAAAAATCACTTATTAATGATATTGATATCTAAGAATTATTCCACCATAATACATATGTGATGATTTTAAATCAAGCACACCGGTTAGAACCCCGAGCTACATAGATGGCTGGTAACATTTTACAAACAAACTCTATCACTATACTCATGCAAATAATATTCCAAAATATACATAGGTGTATTTTTAGATGGCCAAGACAACTTTTAAATGCAATGATGACTAACAGTAATGAGCAATCGAAAATCAAATACCAAGACATTATCAATCACAAGCTTAATATATCATTGGATTTAAGAGTAGCATTAGTAAATAAATATTTGACAAATTCGAACCTCTACTAGATGAACTCGTCACTGACATATGTTCAATAGTATCTGGCGCCACAAGCGTGAGATCTGTTGCATCCGAAGTTGAATTATTGACAAATTCACTTGGTGTAAGTGTCAAGTCCTCTTTCTTCGCTTTATCCACTGTGCTTTGTCTTGTATTGGCTAGAACCTTCGAATTTTTCCCCTTGTTCAATATGGAGCCTTTTCTATTCTGCCTGTTAGGCTGACAACAAGCATCATCCATACGGAGGGAGCATAAGTTTATGATGAAAACAGTGTTCTAAGTTGCTTTCTAAAGACAGAGAATTTTCACAATTGACATAGATAACAATCTTACCATAACTCTGGCTGCATTGATGCAGCTTGTTAGTGTCCCACAATTGATATTAGTTACATCTTTTAAAACTGTCCTTTTCTTCGGCTGAGGGCCTGCAGCTGAACTCCCTATTTCTGATACTGTTCTTTTCAAACCGGCTCGTAACACCCGTTTTTCATCTTGTTTTGCTGAAGGATAGAGAGGTGGTAATCCACCTGATGAGCCTAAGGCTTTCGCCCTTGCTCTTGTGATTCGTGAAGAACAGGAAGCTCCATTTTCGTCATTCATAACTGCATGCTTCATTGTGTAACACTTTGTTGCACCCAATTAATATGCATTCATGGTTACTGCAATGTCAGAGCAAGCTCCTCATTAAGCTACATTTACTAAAGCAAGATCATGGTAAACATTACAATTACAATCCAAACATTATATTCAACGAAACTCGGACAAAAACGAGTCACAGCTACATTTGAAGATATAAAACAAACATGGTTTTCTTTATAAATACAATTTTGAACTCGTTCAGCTTGAATCAATACATTTAGCAAGCAATTTTACTGTGCAGATTCCACTTAAAAAACCATTCATCAATTTTTTTTTGTAACTTGTGCTACTGTGATCCTAATTGTTCATCTGGAAACTAGAAAACTCCGTCCTGTACCATTAAAATTGAGTCCATTTAATATTAAGTAAAAAATCCAGAAATTAAAATCCTTTCAATCCCAATTCTGTATATTTTGAAATCTTTCCAAGACTTTCATAAATAAAATGTACAATGTACATAAGATTCCAATTCTATATATCCAAACTTTTTTAAAATCTTTCCAGAACCTAAATACATCCCAATCCTCATATCTGAAGTTTCTTAAAATCTTTACAAAACCTCCATCCATAAAATGTACTACAATGTACATATAAAATAAACCAAAAAAATCATAAATGAGCTGCAAATAACATAGATTGAGCTCCAAAACCACAATTTTCTTTTTAAAAAATTGAAAATTGCACTCCATTCTCAGATCTATGCAATCGTTCAAAGTTCAAATCAGAGCTCCAAATAGAAAAAACTTCTGAATAAAAGTCTGTAAAAACAAAAATCCCAACCAAAACATCAGAAACACGAAATACAACCACTTGAAAACACAAAATCGCATAAATTCCAAAAAATTATCAGAAAAAACGACGGACCGAGCTCACGCTGCCATTAGAGAGCTCAAATATGAGCTTAGGAGTTCGATTAAAGCAGATCGGACATCGAACGAAATGTAGATATGTATAGATTTAGCTGGATATATAGTGAGTGTGAGGGCAAAAAAAGAAGAACTGTCTAGAGTGTGATAGTGATAGATATATATATATATATATATATACTGGCGAGAGGAGCGTGAGAGCGGGCTGAGGCAAAGTTCAAAACCTCTGAAATTCCAAAAATAAAATTGTTTTTCTATTTCCACTCCTATTTTTTCTATTACCAATTTTGTCCCTTATTTAATTGCAAATTTACCCCTCACTTTTGGGAATCACTCAGTCAATGACTCAGTAGACATCACTGAGTTTCCTTAACAAAAAAACAGAAAATGCATGATTTCAAATCAATTAAAAATTATGTGGAGTTTACCTCATTTGTGCTAGATCCTAAAATTTATGGGGAGTTTACCTTATTCACCTGTGATTTAAATGTTATTACACGACCATCTATGTGCAATGTTACGTGGTTTGTTTAAATATACGAGTCAGGTTATTAGTATTTCGAGTGTAGTCGATGAATGCACAATTAAAATTTTGAGAATTGGAAATATGGATCAAAATTTAATGGTCATTTTGTAGGTTTGTTAAATGCTCAAGTTGGATTTTTAAAAAATGTCAGCAATTCAAAAAGGTAGAGAAACAAAGTTTGACTTTTTTTTAATTCAAAAAATATATATACACTGCATTTTTTATTTTTTTTAAGGAGACTTAACATGTTATTTTGGAGATTAATCTTAAGTTTGGAGAATTAATCTCATCGTCTTGATTTGGAAGTTAATTAGCTGCAAATTTGTTTAAGATTGTCATTGATGGTTTGCATGTAATGTATGATATTAGATAAAAAAAAAAAAAAAAAAAGGAAGCAGTATAAATACAATGCATATAAAAAAACAATAAGTATAGTATTTGATGGTTTCTTTTGAATTAATTTGTTTTTTTCTATTTTAGCTAGTTACCTAATTCTTCTTTTTTTTTTTTAATGGATTAGCAAACTAGGAAAATTAATTGAATTTTACTTTATTTCAATTTTAGTAATTAAGTAATTTCAATTTACATGATGTTAAATACTTACTGGTTAAGGAATAAGGTTGTTTATTAATCATGACAGCCATTAACTCCAAGTTAATTGCAAGGATAATATATTATTTAGGACACATAATTGCACTCTTCATATTTTTATACACATTCTATAAAGTAATAAATTAAAACATTTTATATTAAAGAGACTAATTAAAAATTTGGAAAATTTTTCTACTCTTACATTTTCTATCAATAAAAAAAAAAAATTGGATTTTAATTTTTAAAACTCATCTGTATACTATCAAATATAATAGTATATATTTATATCACAATTAACATCATCAAATCATTTGTTCTTCTACATTAATTTGACATAAATTTAGTCTTCTTTAAAATTTCAAAACAAATTTTATTATTATTACTATTTATTAAAATTTCAAGGCTGAAATTCAATTTTCAAAATTCACAACAAATTCAAATCAAATCACCTAATTAAACTATCTAATAGTGAATTTGAGGATATTATAGACTGTTAGAGTTGAGAATGAATGTTTATGTAGAACTTGTGAAATTCTTCAACTTTCAAATGTCTTACCATTGACATTGCATCTATATTTATATCGAACTACTCCTTTCAATTCAATGAACGGTGAAGATTATTTTCGATTCAATGATTAGTAACCCTGATAATTATATATGTATTTTAAAACATTATGATTTTATTATAGAATACCCTCTAAATAGTTTTATAGATGGTTCAAACTACAAATAACAAATCACATGTACTCCTATTAAACTGAACATTAAAAGTAAAACAAAAAACAGAAAATCTGACACTTGACAAAATAGATGTATATGAATAATATTTGTGTTTAAGTTGTAATTTAACATAAACGAAATTGTAGAAACTAATTCAAGTTGGAAAAAATAATGCTCCTATTTATTTTTTGAACGGGAAAGCAAAGCTATTGAAAAAAAAAAAATTGTTATTTACATGAATCTAATATAGTAATTTTTTTGAATTATTTAAAAAAAAAAGTTATATAGAAAATTATTAAGAATTGTAGAAGAGTTTATCCTAAATGTTAATAAGAAGTATTCATCATCCACTAAAAATTGCATTTGTATAAATAAAAAAACGTATCGATTATATTCAATGTTGTAGAAGTCAAAAATTGGTAATCGGACGAATTTACACCATCTAGCGCCTCGGCCACCTAGTTTTGTTTTGTAGTAAAAAATCGTTTTCACCCCTCTAAAAAAAGTTTCTTTGAAACGGAGGGAGTACTATTTGTCTAATTATTATTTGAACATTTCTTTATTAAAAAAAAAAAAGTCATTACTCCTTTCTTAAAAAATGATCAGATATCTCTTATTTAAGTCACATGATATTTTTTTTCATACACTAAACAAAAAAAACTATGTTTCCAATAAAGAAGGAAATACTCTATCTGTCATGAAAATACACTTTATCACATTTAATAATAATAATAAATAATAATTCATACACTAAAAAATGTAGAAACAGTAAATATTAAAATAAAGCGACACTAATAAAGTACTCAACAAAAGGTTAAATCTTACCTTACTTAAATTTCAAAACAAATTCAGACATGCCAATCATTAAAATTTTAAAATCCTTTAAATCACAAAACAATCTATACTTTTTTTTGTTGATGTCTCGTAACGTAGGAGTTTTAAATTTGAGACTTAAAAAAGAAGCACACTCATAAATTATAAGTCTACTCCATCGTAACAACCTAATTCCAAAAAAAAAAATAAAATGTTGAGGGAGTATATAATAAAATTAAAACATGAAATTAATATCATATACTTTAATACTTGGGTAGCTTAAAATTTGTTGCATACTTCGAGATCTACGAAATGGGAAATTTGAATGTAGTTGACCAAAAAGTCATTCTTGTTTACAGCTCATTTCTAAAATACTTTTATAATTATTATTAAGATATTATCCAATTCAATAATAAATTAGTGTACCTAACTTTAGCAGTGAAGGTTTGTTTTTTATTGGACATCGAGTGCACTGTAGATTAGGCCATGTCATTTTCTCTTGACCATTTCTGACAACTTAGCATGTTTATGTTAATGCAATAATTTTAATTAATTTTGTTTTAGTGTTAATTAGCAGTATTAGCGTACTTTACTAATCAAACGTGGTGGACCATAAGGACAATTCAAAATTTGGTCTTTTATTAATAATATATGGTTTGTGTTGATTAATGAATTGATTCATCTATATATAGGCTTGTTTTGTACTACAATGTACTACCAATCATTTAGATTTTAAATATTACGAGTAATTGTTATGCTAGAATATTTCAGTTAGTTCAGATTGAAAGTAAATGATATATTTTTTTTATCATTTAGAATATTTATAATTAAATGTATTTTTACATGTAATATTTATTTATTTATTTTAGATCTGACTAAGTATTTATTTTATTATCTAATTATTCATTTATTTTAGCCTAATTTACCTACTAAAATAAATTTGGAATTATGGATACACAGATCCACGAAAGATGGGATTATTAAGAGTTAATTTTATCCTAATTTCATTAATGAATGTATCTTATTTAGTACAATGTTAACTTTTTTTCTTTAGCAATTACATAGTATTTTGTAGGTAACTGATGTATAATTATTTTTTATCGAACTTTATGTTCGACCACTTCAGTTGAACGAGATGCTAAGGGTACGATCATTTTGCCTGATCGAACACTTTGACTAAAGTGGTCGAACCTAAGCATAATGTTTGGTAAAAATGGTCGTACATCAGTTACATAATATGTACTTCATCCGTCCATACTTTGTATTTAGGTATTCATTTTTTGTCCGTGCAACATAATATGTATTTCTTAAAATGGAATTGATATTTTTATCATTACCATCCAAATCATCACTTATGTTATGTATTCAAATTGTCATCTTTATACGTAAATAATCAATATTCATTGATGTTTGTAAAAATAAATCATCTTTATATGTAAACAATCAATATTCTTTGAAATCCGTAAAAATAAATCATACATACAAAGTTTGGACGGAGTAACTAGAGTTTCTCTATAGTTAGACAGAAGTTATGTACTGTCTTACAACAAACGTTCAATAAAAAGTTGACACACCATCAAACTTTGTCATGGGTGATTGCACTTCGTCGGGAAATTTATTTTGAGATTGGAAATCCGAATTTGAGATTTTGAAATTCCCCACATGTTCTAGTTTGGGATTTAAACTTAACATTTCAAAATCCTACCCTATAAATACCTATAAATTTTATAAAAGTCAACCCTATATAGATACCTATAAAACCTATAAATTGTATAAAGTTAAATCTCATCATACTTAAATTCCAAAACAAACACAAAACATACAAATCATTAGAATTTTAAAATCCACTCGATTTTGAAATCCGAATTTCAGAATCCGAATTAATACACATCCCCTTAGTTTGTTTAAAATACAAAATTACCAAAATGTCCTTATATACTTGTTAAAAAAACTAAAGTTCTTTTCCGAGCAAGTTGAGTCGTAAATTTATAGGCTCGAGAGAAACATGAAGCCCAACGAGCCTACATGAGAAAAACAGGTAGCCAGTCGGGATCGATTCAAGAGAAACATGTAGTTCAACAAGCCCGACCCGAGAAGAACAAACAACCTAACGAACCTATCTCAACCATGTCTGATCTATTTGACGACAATTTTAAGATATATGTCATTTTATAATTAAATACATTTATTTATTATTAAAGCGGTGCAATAAGATAAAATAATATACTACTGTAAAATGTAATCATATAAACAAATTTTTAAACGTTGAATTATCGATCCAATAATATAAAAAGTATAGCTCGGTATAAAAAGATGAATACTATTGTAAAAGACTCGAGTAACTATTACCCAACAAGATAATTACTTTAAGATTAAATTTGAAAACAAAAGGTGTGGTCCAAAATTCAAATTCACGTGGGGTGATTTAGGGTTGAGAATTTAAATTTTGGGGATGACACTGCAGTGAGAAAGTGACAATATAAAGCAACTCAATTTATTGCATGTTTCCACTTTCTAATATATTTTTGAAATGATAAGTCAATTTTGTGGGGATTCTGATTTTACATTTTTCGTTTCACTCCTTTATTTTCATTTTTGCACCTCCAGGCAGGATTTTGATTTATGGACAATCAAATCAATATTATAAGTCAATTAATGTGCTTCACATGGGCCAGATAATTCTTTGAAATTAATTTGACAGCCTTTTTTTTTTCTTTTTTCAAATGTGTAATTTAACTCATACTACTATAATTATACACAGTTAATTCAAAGGATATATATATATATTTGTTTTGAAATTTTAAAATCCGAATTTCATAATTCGATGAGTTTTAAAATTATTATGATACAGTAAGTTTGTTTTGCAATTTTATGTTATAAATTTATAATGTTTATATAGGAGTTGACTTTTGTATAATTTATACTAGTATGTATTTATAAGATAGATTTTAAAATCCTGATTTAGAATTTTAACGTAGAATGAGTTTAGATTTCAAAATCTCAAATTCAGATTTTAAATCTCAAAACAAATATACCATTTTAAAATAAAATAAAATTGGAGTGTTGAAATGTAATCTTGTAACTTTTTATAAATAAATTGATTTGATTGAAGGTAAAAATAAGTGTAAATATATACCAATAGTGATCATATTCTTTATTTACTATACCGTCTATACCATTTCTGTACTGAAAATTTCGTAAATTTGATACTCCGTATTCGTTATTATGATAAATGCGGTATACCTAAAATTTTCGTACTTATTCCACTTCTGAGCATGATTCCCCCCCCCCCCCCAAACAAAAAAAGGGTTTGATTTTCCAGATATTTCACTCTACTTAATTCTTAACACGTGTCACCATCAATATTATATAACGTTAATTATTTTTTAATACGACACATGTCAATCATTTATATAATAGAATAAAATATGAAACACGGAAATTGGAACATATGATTTCAAAATTGAAAAAGTAAGAATTGTCTTCTGAAATTTTATGTAAAAGATTTTCTCTAACAAATAAAATCAAAATTGTATAAGTAGCTTAATGCAACTGCCCGTAATTATTTATTTTTATTATGAATAAATTTGTAAATAAAAATACTAATTAGTATGATAATGAATAGGCAGATTTAGGTGCCATTAATGCACCGCTAATTACAAGTAGGGGGGTGCATTAACTATTTTTAATTTTAATTCAAGGGGGGTGCATTAACTAATCATAATTAATGTGAAAGCTCTCTGTTTTTTCAAATAATGGCCTCCCAAGAAAAAAACAGCGTAACATTTTTAGTGCATTTAATGATAAAAAAAGGCTTTAATTGAAATTAGATTCGGAATATATATTTCATTATATTCTCATAATATTTTGTAAGTTTTTAAAAGTTGAACACTGATTTTATACGTAATAGGAGTATAAGAGTAATTTAGTCATTTTATAAATATAAAAAGTTATCTTGTAATTATCGTGTTATTATCGGATACGTGTCATTATCGTGTCGTGTCATATCAGGTAAATAATAGGTTAACGGGTTGTTAACAGGTTAATGGGTTACCTGTTAATTTTATCGTGCTTAACGGGTCGACCCGAACCCAATAAGACCAAACACTAAACCGCTGTTTTCGTGTCGAATTCGTATCGTGCTATCGTGTCGTTTCGAAAATTGCCACCCCTAGGTGTGAGTAGTGCGACCCAATGCAGCGATATATTCATTGTCTAGAAGATCAATCTTGATAATGGTGCTCTAACTACTTGAGCTATTTCAACTAGTTAAAAATTAGAACAAACTTAAAAAAAAAAAAAAAAAAAAGAGTGAGGGTATATTGGTTCTATTACTAGGAGGACATATTTGTCTCAATTTATTATAGAGCTGAATGATATATTTGTACTACTTCCTTTGTTTTACAATAACTTTTTCATTTTTCTTTTCATGACATTCCACACTAATTTTCATCACACTATTAAAATGAAAAATTATTTTTAAATTGTACTATCACAATATCTTCAATTTTACATAAAATGTCATTACTTCTGTATTCACACACACATAAGTTAACTTTTTTGTTTATTTTATTCATAAATGTTTACAAAATTATCCATCCAAACTTTACCCATTATTACACTTTTTTTAATTTACGCATTGACCTGCATGTAAACGTTATTCTGAAACGGAGGGAATATCCTTAAAATTGAAATTGCGGTTTCTACTCTTTCCCATTTTCATTAGGATGGGAAGAATAGCTAAAAAGTGAACAAAAAAGCTAGAAATTTTATTTCTTGAAAGTTGTTACCGTAATGTGAAATAGTGTACTAAAATAGGAGAAACACGATTTATAGTCCAACAGTCATCAACTACTTAACCCGTACACGCTTTTAAAACTCTCAAAATTCCTGTAATTTTCAAACCTACTCTAAGCTACCGCTACTCCTCCATGCAACTGCTTTCTTGATTGCAACTTCTGACCAATAATTCTGTATGATTCATCCCTGAATAGTGAATATACGTACAAAATCAAAGAGGAATTAAAGAAAAAGGAAAAAAGGATTGATCGAGAAGCATTAATGAAAATCCTCAACAACCCCCTTTTAAGCCTCCGAAGTTGTTGTGGAATGATTAATCAAACCCCCCAGAAAAATTGTGTGTTTCTCTCACACACAAACGTCTCTTTAAAGCCTCCCACATCACTCATTTTCAAGAATTGGGATGTGTTTGTGTGAATTATGTTTTCAAGGAACATATTGAGTAATGGCGATGAAGAAGGGGAGGCCCTTGTTCTGGCTGCTCTGCAGAGGTCTCCGACGTACGATAGAGCTCGGACGGCGCTTTATCGGAATGTTTCCGGGAAGCTGTCGTTGGTTGATGTTCGTGGAATCAAGAATGAGGAAAAGAAGCAGGTTGTGGAGAAGTTGATTAGTGCTGTTAATGAAGACATGGAGGGGTTTTTCAGAAGGGTTAGGCAGAGATTTGATGCGTAAGGCTCTTAAGTTTTTGTTTCTGTTCATTTTTTGGGTTTTGGTTTATGTATAGAAGCTTTTAAGGTAATGTGGTTATGGTCGTGCTGTTATGCCTGCTATGTGTTTGTGAAAATGACTGTTCTAGTTAAGCATTGAAATGTAGTACCGTGAAACAGGTGATGGCGGAATGATGTTGCTCTGTCATATCAATGCTTTGCATTCTAGTGTTATGTGATTGCTTACCTGCATGATGATTTAGACTTACTTTCTGATAATTCAAACATTAGTTGGTTTTGCACTTTTGCTGTCTGTAAATGTGTTTGATGGTGATTGGTGAGCCTTGTTTTTCTAATAGCATTGTAAACCACTTTAAAGTTGGAATATTTTCGTTATTTTCTCCAATCATGAATTATCTGTGGTATCCCATGATTGCTTTTTTTTTTTTGTTGTTGATACTGTAATGTGGTATCCATGTTTATGTTTTAAAAAAAAAAAAAAAAAATTGTTCTGCTGCTCATTTTGTACCCTTTTTATTTTCTAATGCATGATGATTTAGATTTAGTTTCTGATAATTCAGACATCACTTGGTTTTACTGTCTGTAAATGTGTTTCTGTAATCAAATTCTATCCATGTTCGCTGCAGTGTTGGCCTAGAACTTCCAAGGGTTGAGGTTCGATTTCAGAATCTGAAGGTGGATGCATTAGTCCATGTTGGAAGCAGAGCTTTGCCAACTGTACCCAATTTTATTTTTGATATGACTGAGGTAAAGATACAGAGTACAAATATTTTATAAGCTAAACAGATTTTGATTTCAATTAGTCTGATTTGTTTCTACGGAATCATGACAATGAAATAGGCTTTCTTGAGGAAGCTTGGGATTTTCTCAGGAAAAAGACAGAAACTATCTATCCTGAATAACATAGACGGTATCATAAGGCCTTCAAGGTATAGTATGGGATTAAGTGAAACATTATTAATACCCAATTAATTGTTTCTCATAGAAATGACTGAGGCTTATGTATAGGTTGACTCTACTTCTGGGTCCTCCGAGCTCTGGGAAGACAACATTTCTTTTGGCTCTAGCAGGTCGCCTTGCACCCAGTCTGCAGGTACTGATGCAATGATATTTAATGAAAAGTAACTCTTGTGTATTTTAAATTTAATCTCTGGAGCTCGTGCCTATTTGGTTCTTATCAACTCAGTTGACCTACTTTTGAAGATGTCAGGGAAAGTTACGTATAATGGACATAGTCTAGAGGAGTTTACTCCTCAGAGGACTTCGGCATACGCGAGTCAGCAGGATTTGCACATTTGTGAGATGACTGTGAGGGAGGTTCTTGAATTTTCGGGACACTGTCAAGGCACTGGATTCAAACATGGTAACATTAACTTGACTTTCAATTTAGCATTTTCAAAGGAAAGACTTTTGTGCATGCTTCTTATCATCTGTTTGAATTTGGTTGGAATCATTTTGCATGTAGAAATGCTCATGGAACTTCTTAGAAAAGAAAAAATTGCTGAAATAGACCCGGATCAAGAACTCGATATTTTTATCAAGGTATGCCTTCCTGACTGAAGTTGTTCTTGATTAACATAGCTGACTATAGGTCAATTTATTTGTGCGTGTCAATAGCATCTCTTCCTGTCATTGAAATACTTATTTTCTCCTAGGCAGTAGTTTTGGGGCAACAGACAAGTGTTCTCGTGGAATACATTATGAAGGTGCGCCAGTAAGATGATCCTTAACTTTTTTACTTCTAGGATGAATGCAAGATTCATATGAAAAATAGAATGCTATTATCTTTATTACTTTACTGTACTAATAAGTTTTCAAATTCCGTGAATGTAAGCAGACACAAACATTTTTGCAGTTTTGTTTTTTTCTTCACTTACTTCTTTGAACGACAGTTTGTCTCGATCATGCTGTTGCTTCCATTTTACTGTTTATATCATGTTATGTGGTTCTAATATATATATATATAAAGATCTTAGGATTGGATATTTGTGCTGATACATTGGTGGGAGATGAAATGCTTAAAGGAATATCTGGGGGCCAAAAAAAGCGGCTTACGACAGGTAGTTACTCTCACTTGCTTTTGGCACTCAATTTGTGGGCAGAAAAAAATTAGCTTGAATTACTAACATATAAACATCGGCAGCTGAACTGCTTATGGGTCCATCTAGGGTGCTTTTATTGGATGAGATATCAACGGGACTGGATAGCTCAACTACTCATCAAATTATCAAATATCTTCAGCACACCACTCATGCTCTTGATAGTACAACACTAGTATCTCTCTTGCAACCAGATCCTGAAACTTACGAGATGTTTGATGATGTGATTCTTTTTAGTGAGGGGCAGATTATTTATCAGGGACCCCGTGAAGGTGCACTTCAGTTTTTTGCATATATGGGCTTTAAGTGTCCCTCCAGAAAAAATGTTGCTGACTTCCTTCAAGAGGTATGCATTTTGGAATTTAAGCTTTGATTATTAATATCCTACTCTAGAAACTTACATCTTAAAGCTCATCATAGGTTATATCTAAAAAGGATCAAGAGCAATATTGGTTTCTGAATAAAAGGTACAACTATGTACCTGTAGCGAAGTTTGTAGAAGGTTTTCAATCCTTTCGTATTGGCAATGTATTGGCTCAAGAGTTGGCTATCCCATATGATAAGCGTTACAATCATCCAGCTGCTCTGTCTTCCAAAACTTATGGCACAAGTCGGATTAAGCTTCTAGGAATTAGTTTATCGTGGCAGATGCTACTTATGAAGCGAAATGCCCCTGTCTTCATTTTCAAGTTCTTTCAGGTAACTAAGTTTTATGTTGCCCTTTTTCTGGAGCATTTAGATGTAATTTGGTATAACTCTTACTGCTCAAGACTGCAAAATCTTACATAGGAATACTTTTCACATGCAGCTCTTCCTAGTTATTTTGATGATGACGAGTGTATTTTTTCGGACAACATTGCATCATAACACTCTTGATGATGGAGGCATCTACCTTGGTGCTCTTTACTTTGCAATAGTTATGATTCTTTTTAATGGATTTATGGAGGTCCCAATGCTGATAGCCAAGCTTCCTGTTCTTTACAAGCACAGAGATTTCCGGTTCTACCCTTGCTGGATATACACTCTTCCCTCCTGGCTCTTGAGTATTCCCCTTTCACTTGTAGAATCTTTTCTGTGGGTAGCAGTTACATATTATGCCATTGGCTTTGATCCTCAGATAAAAAGGTACTTCTATGTGGTTTCGCCCTTTTTTTGTTTAGTTTTTTTGTTTTTGCACAGATGTAAATCTGACTTGCTTATGATGTACAGATGCGTTCTGCAGTTCGTGTTATACTTTACTTTGCACCAGATGTCTATAGGCCTTTTCCGTGTGATGGCATCACTAGGGCGAAATATGGTAGTTGCCAACACATTTGGATCTTTTGCTATGTTGGTTGTAATGGTCCTTGGAGGATTTATACTTTCGAGAGGTACTTGAGATGCTCCTTTACTTTTGTTACTATCTTCAACGTTTGATTCATAATTCTAGCTTGAATTTTGCTGGGATTTTTTCCCAAGCAGATAGCATCCCAGTTTGGTGGATCTGGGGTTACTGGTTTTCCCCGATGATGTACGCTCAAAGTGCAGCTTCAGTTAATGAGTTCCTTGGCCCCTCCTGGGATAAGGTAGTCTCATTCAATTACCATTTTCCCACCTTATGTAATCCTTGATTTACTTAAGATGGAACAGTCTCACTTATTCTACCAATAGCATCTTCAGTTTATTAGTAATATTAGTAAGAGAATTCAGAAAAAATGAGATTGGGAAGTTAAATTTGTTTTGGTATAATTTTTAATACACTTATTGAAGTCAATTTCTTTTCTGTCCTATCAACCTTCTATAATGAGTTGTATGTTGTGCAAATTACAAGTTTGATTTTTTTGAAAAAAATCTCTGATAGATCTCCTTTTCTAGAATGGAGCTGTCAGTTTAATAGCACGCGGTTAATATCTGAATCCAATCCTTTTCCAGGGCCAAGCCCGGTATAGATTGTTTGGCCCGTGAAGTAACGTATTGACACACACTCAGCATCTGCACTAGTAGAAATCACACAAAATCAGTTACTTCTTACTTCTTACAACTTAATAATAGATTATGTGATTAAGAGTTTCCTTTTCTTCTGATGACAGAAAGCTGGAAACAACACTACTTTGTCATTGGGAGAAATGCTATTGAAGGTTCGCAGTTTATTTCCAAGTGACCATTGGTATTGGATCGGGGTCGGAGCATTACTTGGATACACCTTATTATTCAACACTCTATTCACTTTGTTTCTGAGTTACCTAAATCGTAAGTTTCATTCCTGAAAGATCTTATGTATTATGGATTCTTAGATTGAACAAAGCTCCAACATTTGAGTTTAGTGTTGCAACAGCTTCATATTCTTCCCAATACCAAACAATCAACAGTGAACTTTGCTTTCTGATTTTCTTGCAGCCCTGGGGAGTCAGCAAGCTATTGTTCCCACAGATGATCTTCATGACAAAGGCAAGGGACAGGAGAGTGAATCTTCCATCACTTCTTTCGAAGAGGTTTTGCAGCGTTCAAACTCATTTACTGGTTTGCCAAAGAACTCCGAATCTTCCTACATGACCTTTGGAGAATTTTTGCAACGTTCCCACTCTTACACTGGTTTGCTAAAGAACTGGTACTTTTGCTTTAATCCACTTTTCCCGATTTAACAGTGCGGTCTTATTTTGTATTCTCATTGGTTTGCAGGCAAGAGTACCAAGAAACAGAAAGGGATGGTTCTTCCATTCAAGCCTCTTTCCATGTGTTTTAGCAACATCAGCTATTATGTTGACGTTCCTCTGGTATATCAACTCGAGCCCATTGAGAGAAAACCCATATTGTTTAGATAGTTAACTCTGCATATCCCTTACATGCTTCAGGAACTCAAGGGACAAGGCTTACAAGAAGAAAAGTTACAGCTATTGGTGAATGTAACTGGAGCATTCCGACCCGGTGTGCTTACTGCATTAGTTGGTGTTAGTGGGGCTGGCAAGACTACCTTGATGGATGTTTTAGCTGGTAGGAAAACAGGTGGACATATCGAAGGCCAAATCTACATTTCTGGATATTCGAAAAATCAGGAAACATTTGCTAGGGTTTCTGGCTACTGTGAACAGAGTGATGTCCATTCTCCATGTCTCACTGTGCATGAATCACTTCTGTTTTCTGCTTGGCTTCGATTATCTTCCCAATGCGATTTTGCTACACAGAGAGTAAATCTTGGTTTCTTTTACGTTCGTTTTCTTTTATCATGTTTTTCCTCTTAAGTTATTTTGAGTATCAATTGTAGGCTTTTGTGAATGAGGTTATGGAACTGGTCGAGCTAACTCAACTGCGTAGAGCACTAGTCGGTGTGCCAGGTGTCAATGGGCTGTCGGTAGAACAAAGGAAAAGGCTGACAATTGCTGTTGAGCTAGTTGCTAATCCTTCTATTGTTTTCATGGATGAACCTACTTCAGGGCTTGATGCCAGATCTGCAGCCATTGTGATGAGAGCTGTGAGGAACATTGTGGATACAGGTCGAACAATTGTTTGCACTATTCACCAGCCCAGCATCGATATTTTTGAATCTTTCGATGAGGTTTTCTTCGCTTATACGAACAGCTATTCTTTTGATGAGGTCTCAATCCAAAGATTTAATCTTTCGTTTCTCTTGTCCCAGCTTTTACTCATGAAACGAGGTGGACGTGTCATTTATGGGGGTGCATTGGGAAACAAATCTATTAAACTTATTCAATATTTTGAGGTGATAATTGTTTCGAATGTTTAATTTCATTATTTTAGTGATGGTCCATATTTTGACTTGTATATCATGTCTTTTGTTTCTCCTAGGCAATTCCAGGAGTTCAAAGAATAAGACCTGGATATAACCCTGCAGCTTGGATCCTTGAAATTACATCTCCATCAGAAGAAAATCGCCTCGGTTTGGATTTTGCAGAAATTTATCGCCAATCAAATTTGTTCAAGTAAGTATTCATTTGTTTTTTTTAAAGGGGCAATTTAGACCCTTTCCCTTTTTTATTCTCAGTTCAACACATCTTTATCACGATATCAGGCAAAATAAGATTCTGGTTGAGAGATTGTCCAAACCAGATAAGGATTCAAGTGAATTGAGATTTCCAAGCAAATACCCCCTATCGTTTTTTGGTCAGTTCCTGGCATGCGTTTGGAAGCAGAACCTGTCATATTGGCGTAACCCGCAATACACTGCCGTACGCTTCTTCTACACAGTTATCATTTCGTTGATGTTCGGAACAATATGCTGGAAATTTGGTTCAAAAAGGTTCCTATCTCAACTTTTATTTTTCTACACCAAAGTTGCCATGCTTGCATGGTTATTATTCTGTTGTCCAAAGATTTAATTAAAATGCTGCCTGCGTGTATTCAGAGAAACTCAGCAGGATATATTCAATGCTATGGGGTCCATGTATGCCGCAGTTTTATTCATTGGAATCACAAACGCAACGTCTGTTCAACCAGTTGTTTATGTTGAACGGTTCGTATCATATAGGGAGAGAGCAGCAGGAATGTATTCTGCACTACCATTCGCCTTTGCTCAGGCATGATTCTCTCATTCATTGTGTTCTCACATCTTCATCTTCTTCTTCTCAAAAGTAGTTTGACTAAAACATGCATGTTTTGCAGGTTGCAGTGGAGTTCCCGTATGTTTTAGTTCAATCGCTTACTTACAGCAGCATCTTCTACTCCATGGCAGCTTTCGAGTGGAATCTATGGAAGTTCGTTTGGTACATATTTTTCATGTACTTCACATTGCTGTATTTCACATTCTTTGGAATGATGACCATCTCCGTTACGCCCAATCACAACGTTGCTGCTATCGTTGCTGCCCCATTCTACATGCTCTGGAATCTCTTCAGCGGCTTCATGCTTCCTTACATGGTAATAATCTTAGTCTTTTCTCCATAACTCTGCCCTGATATATAGCTCCTCTGAATTCGTTTTTCGCCTATTGTTCAGAGGATCCCAATATGGTGGCGATGGTATTACTGGGCGAACCCAATCGCGTGGAGCTTGTACGGGCTTCTGACGTCTCAGTATGGGGACATGGATGGACTAATTAGGCTGAGTGATGGTGTTAACTCGACGCCGATAAAGCAGCTGCTGAAACATCAGTTTGGATTCAGACATGAGTTCCTAGGTGTGGCTGGTTTGGTCGTCGGCAGTTTCTGTCTACTCTTTGCCGCCACCTTTGCGTTTGCTATCAAATTCTTCAATTTTCAGAGAAGATGATGATGAAGAAGAAGTGGGCTTAAATAAATTCACAAATTTCTTGTTTCTAAAAACATTTTTTAATTTGTGAGAGAAAAAGAAGAAGGATTCAATGCTGCATGCATTGTTGAGGTAGTTCACAAGGCAAAATAGAACTTGTGAAATTCCCCAAAGAACTTTTACTATAATTTCCACTAAATTTAATTTGTTCTATGACTATATCGATAAATAGTACTTCATTCGTTCAATTCCATAAGCTACTCCCGTCTCGGTGAAAGTATTAGAGCCGGTGATGCGATTGAAAGAGAAAAAAATATAATGAAATGTAAAACATAATACTTTGTCAAAAAAGTGATGAAAAATAAAATTGAGTAAATGAGGTGAGTATTTAAAAATGCATATAACTAGTTAGTCATAGGAGTCAATTACTACACGAAATTGTGACAGAAAGTCAGATTTAATAAGAAATGGATCAATAAGGAAATACATATTTAATTGTGTATGTATGACATAACTACAAAGTTTAGGGAAATAATTTCAATAATTTAATTTCTTTAGATACCTGGTAATTGACTTATTAACTAATCTCAATTATTGATTGTATCTGTTTGCATGTATGATGTATGTCCCAGTTTACTTAATAAAAGAAAGAACAAGTCTTCGGCCATTGATTATTATTTTAATGTTCAATAAATAAGAATATATTTATAATTTCAGATGTTTATAGGGAAGGAGTTGTTTCGCAACTGCTTATCTAATATTACACGACACGATGGATCGTCGTCTCCTGGAATCCGTCACCAAAGGCGACGTTCCAAGCCTAAAAAAACTGATGGAACAAGACGAAAGCATGATCGAGCAGAAGGTGCCAGGGTCGGGCAACACGATATTGCACTTAGCAGCTCGATTCGGGCACGTGGAATATGCGAAAGTGGTCGTGCAAAGGTGTCCTGAAATGGTGTCCGTGGAAAATACGGAGCTGGAGACGCCTTTGCACGAAGCTTGTAGAGAAGGGCAGCTCGACATCGCTCTACTGCTGCTCGAGACGGATCCTTCGATTGCTTACAGAGTGAATTGTAGAGAGGAGAGTGTTCTGCTCGGGTCGTGTGAGAGAGGGCAGATTCATGTTGTTAAGCATTTGCTCAATTTTCCCAGGCTGCTTATGATGGAATTGGATATGCACGCACCTTCTCTTCATCTTGCTGTTTCATCTGGCAATACAGGTAATTTTGACTTTTCTGTTTGGGGTTGGTCTGCCACCCTAGCACTTTTCAGTTTGACTGACTTACCAAAAATATTATTATACAGTTTAATAATTGAAAAGTGCAACACCATTTACCAAAAAGTGTAAGTCAGTAAAACTGAAAAGTGCATAACATGCACTCGAGAGTGCATACTAGACTTTACCTTCTGTTTGGAACAGGATTCATGGTTGTAATGAACACCAAATCCGGTCCCTTGATTTTGCAACGATTATTCTTGATTAAATCTCGTTCGTTTATAATAAAAAAAAAAAAAAAAAGTTGAAATCGCCGGTTCGAATTGAAAAATTGACTCAGACATGGAGAGTCAAATCTGAATCTTAACATACACGGTTCCCATTTTATCCAGTTCATGTCCACCTAATAAGGTTGCAAAAATTGAAAATCAATAGTAGGGCGGATTGACACCGTCTAGTGCCTAAACGGCTAATCGTCCGCTTAAAAAATTATTTTATCTTCAGCTCATGTTTGCTTAAGTTTTCATTTTTTTCAATTTACACCCTTTTCGTTGAATTTTTTTCAAACTCACCCGAATGTGAAGAATAAATTGGAATTTCTGCCAAATAGTCCAATTTACATCATTTAACTTTAAAAATTAAAATTTAATAATTACAGTAATTTTTAGAAAATTTTAATTATTAATTTATAATTTTCAAACTTAAACTTGCAAATTGGACTATTTAATAGGAATTTCAATTTTTCGCAAAAATGGACCGAAAAGGATATAAACTGAATTAGTGTAAAATGAAAATTTCTAGATAAAATATGTGAAATAATTGAATTTCTTGTTGTTGATTCAGAAATAATGAAAGAAATACTGAAAATCCGACCCGATTTCGCTCGAAAAAAGAACCACCAGGGACGGACCCTGTTACATGTGGCATGTAGTAAAGGTAATTTAGAGATAACAAGAGAACTTGTGAAGTTGGATTCTGATCTCTGCTCGATTCAAGACTTTGAAGGGCGTATACCCCTCCATTGTCCGAATCAACATCATCGATGAGATTCTTTCCGACAGTCTTGAATTTTTCGAAACGACAACGTACAATGGGGAGACAATTCTTCACCTTGCGGTTAAGAACAATCAGTATGAAGTGGTGAAATACCTAACAGAATCACTCAACACTAGTAAACTTCTCAACATGCAAGATAATGATGGCAACACCATCCTTCACTTGGCCATTGCTGCAAAACTTAATGCGGTAACTTTTTTTTTTTTAATGTAAATTAATAGTATATCTTCCAATTCTACTGTTAAAATTAATAAATAGTTAGATAAGTGTTTTTTTTTTTTTTGGAGTAGAAATATTTATTAAGGGTAAAATGAGAAATTAATTATTTTATTAATATATGTACAGTAATCCACTTATATTTTAAACATTAAGTTTAGTATGCACTCGAGTGCATGGTGTTGCACTTTTCAATTATTATTAAAAATATTATTATACAGTTTAATAATTGAAAAGTGCAACACCATTTATAAAAAGTGTAAGTCAGTAAAACTGAAAAGTGCAACATGGACTAGGGTGCATAACATGTACTCGAGTGCATAGAAGACTAACCATATTTTAAATAGGAAAGAGAACTCTCTATGTCCCGCTGAAAGTTTCTCTTTACTTTTTACCACAAAATGAGAAATATTGTATAAAATGTATATTGAGGATTTGAGATGTGTCTTTTTTTTTTTTTAATTGGGGAACGATTTGTTGTAATAAAATTAGACTATAAAGAAAATTGTTTGTCATTGTGGGAACACAAAACGTAGTGAGTAATATTTACTAATAAATCTTTTAAATGGTTGTAATGTTGATTTTGATCACATTTTATTAAATATTAAGTGACAATTTTTTAATCAGTTTATGTAATGAATTTAGTGGATTTTATTTATCAAAATTAAATTTTGGATAAACGAGATATTAATGTTGAAAGTCTATCATATTGGATGGATATACATTGTTGAATATATTTGTGGTAATAGTGATGGATAGTGACTTATATTTTTTTTTATTTTTTTTTTTAAGGACGTGACTTATATGTCTTCTATTTCGAAAATGGGGTCTTTTATAATTATTATATTAATTTAAGATACATACGTTTTTTGTAGGTAGTTGCTTATTTTTTTAACTTTTGGAAAATAAACTTATAATGAAAAATCACACCTATTAACTAAGACGACTTTTGAAAGTATATAAATTGACCCTCACATTGTTTATTTCATTCAACCTTAACATATTTTGTTGATTAAATTCAATCTTAGATGGCGATTTATCTGCTGAAAATGGGAATTGAGGTGAATTCTTTGAACAAAAAGGGATACACAGCTCTAGACGTTGTTGAAGCTGATGCAACCAACTCAGTTGCTCTGGCAATTGTACCAGCATTACGACAAGCAGGAGCTAAAAGATGTGATCAAATATCTCCCGGATTGATGGATATTCAGGAAGTACTAAACCCAACAACATCAATAGAGTTAGACGAAGTTGTTCATGACAAACCAATGTCATGGCCTAACAGAACTCCAGATAATCGCAGACGAAATCGCCACAGAGCCAAGAAGCTGGATCTGCAGAACGAAGGACTAAGAAACGCGCGAAAAACTGTCACCATTGTGGCAGTTTTGATTGCAACGGTAACATTTGCTGCAGGGATAAACCCTCCTGGTGGATTCAACCAAGAAACGGGGAAGGCGATCAGGGGAAACCGCGCTGCATTTAAGGTGTTCATGGTGTGCAATATTGTGGCATTGTTCTTGTCTGTTGGTGTTGTGAATGTCCTAGTCAGCATTGTTCCTTTCACACGAAGAACGATGATGAAACTACTTAGCACGACTCATAAGGTGATGTGGCTGTCGACGCTGTTTATGTCAGTTGGTTATATAGCTGGTGTTTGGACAATCATGCCTGATGGGAAGGGGGATCGTTGGGTGTATGCAGAGTTGGTGGTGGTTGGAGGAGGGTGTAGTGTCGTCGTGTTTTTTGGGCTTGGTTTTTTGTTAGTGAGGCATTGGAATAACAAGGTTAGATGGAGGAGGGAGAGACGAAAAGGGATCAAAGATGACAGCCCGATTAGTAGTATTAGTCGCGTTGATGAAATGAAGACGATGAACAAGAGTCATGATTTTAGTAGTAATTCTGATGTTGATAGCTCTGATCATGGTTATCACTTGTACTAGCTAGTTGTGACATTTTGTAATAAAGTTAACTTTGAACTTCTTTGATTACAATCAAGTGATATTTGTATTGAAAGTACAAGATAATAGTAACAATATGCAGCATTGAACTTCTTTGATTACAATCAAGTGATATTTATATTGAAAGTACAAGATAATAGTAACAATATGCAGCTTTGAACTTCTTTGATTACAATCAAGTGATATTACACTCATTTTTGAGGTAGTTAAACTTGTGAAATTCCCCAAAGAACTTACTATAATTTCCACTAAATTTATCCGTTTCAGATTACTGTTTAATGACTATACTGATAAATAGTACTATCGTAGACTCGTAGTTAAGCTTAATTCATGAAAAAGCCAACTCAAATCAATCTCGAAACAAGTGATGATTAGGTCGACCCAAAATCAACATAGGACACAATGATGAGAATTTGTTTCATAAACTAGTAAATTAAAAAGTAAAATGACAAAATTGTCCTCAAATTTAATTTATATTTAGATAAGAATAAAATTGGAATTTTACATGAATGGTGAAAAACTGAAAAACCTGCGTCTCTTCTTACCTATGATTTCTTGATCGGAGAATGAACATCCGCCGCTATGTTCTTCCTCTAACCACCGCCTTCCGCCGCCTCGAATACCTATCCACCCAATCGCTCTTCACAATCCCCATCCTTCCACTTCAAAAACCAAACCCTTCACAGCCACCAGCTCCGTCCCCTCAAAACCCTAACGCCGCCGGCGCAGACTTCACCCGCATTTCCGACGTCCTCCTCAACCCGGCCCTTCATCCAGGCTCGGAGCTCGAAGAGGCGCTAATCATGACGGAAGTTAATCCAACTTCCGAGCTTCTACTTGAAGTTTTTAAACATTTTGATTCCAGTTCAAAACCCTTGTTCACGCTCTTCAAATGGGCTCAGAAGAGGCCCGATTATCAGTTTTCAGTGGCTGTTTTCAATGCCATGGTTAATTCCCTTGGAAAGGCCCGAGAATTTGACTCTGCTTGGTGCCTTATACTTGACCAGATTGACGGAAATCCGAGCGAAAGACCTGATTTCGATACTTTTGTTGTCTTGATTAGGAGATACTCACGCGCAGGTAATGTTTCTCTTATTAAGTTCATTTACATGATTTTTGAATTATAATGTGGTTTGTATGCACTTTTGATTCTGTTTTTTAGTTTGTAATCTTGCTTCATGTTGTGGGCACAGGTTTACCCTTAGCAGCCATTCGAACATTTGAATATGCTTATAGTTTGGATTTCTTCCAAGAATCATACCCTGAAAATAGTTTGCTTGAATCTCTTTTAGACACTTTATGTAAAGAAGGTCATGTTAGGATAGCCTCAGAGTATTGTGATAAGCTAAGGGTGAAAGATCCGAGCTGGTTACCGTCTGTTAGGATATATAATATACTGTTGAATGGATGGCTCCGAATTGGGAAACTTAAACATGCTGAGCGTGTACGCGAGCAGATGAAGAAGGACGACGTTCAACCAAATGTTGTCACATACGGGACCCTTGTTGAAGGGTTGTGCCGAATGCGTTGTCCTGACATGGCAATGGAGTTAATTAATGAAATGAAGATGGAAGGAGTTAAACCGAATGCTATTGTGTATAATGCGATAATAGATGCGTTAGGCGAAGCTGGGAGGTTGAAAGAGGCGTCAGGGATGCTGGAAAGGTTCTCAATTTTGGAACTGGGGCCCACTATATATACGTATAATTCGCTGGTGAAGGGTTTCTGCAAGGCAGGGGATATAACAGGGGCTAGCAAGATACTTAAGATGATGATAGATGATAAATGTTATCCAATTTCTATAACTTATAATTATTTCTTCAAGTATTTTTTGAAGGCGGGGAAGACCGAAGTGGCATTGAATCTGTATAATCGTATTGTTAGAAATGGGTATGAAATAAATAGGCTTACTTATCATATGTTGGTGAAAGTGTTGTGTAAGGAGGGGAGGCTGGATTTGGTGACCCAAATTATGAAGGAGATGAGAGCTAAGGGAATTGATTTGGACTTGGCTGGTAGTACTATGCTGATCCATTTACTATGGAAAATGGATCGATATGATGATGCTGTTTATGAGTTTGAGGACATGTTTCGTAGAGGCATTGTTCCGCAGCATCTGACGTATCGGAGAATGACTGAGGAGTTAGAGAGGCGGGGGATGACTCGAACAGCACAGAAACTTCATGATCTGATGCAGTCAGTTCCTCATTCGACAAAGCTGCCTAATACGTACAGGGGGTCGAGAGCTTTGTATGAAAGAAAAACGATTATACTAAAGAAAGCTGAGTCAATGTCTGAGATCTTGAAGACGTGTAAAGACCCCAAGGAGCTTTTCAAGAACAGACATCAATCAGAGAATGACATAGACCGTGCGCACAAGTTAATCGACCACATTCAGAGGAAAGCCAGCTTGAGGTAAAGCACTTCTTTTTTGATAATTGCATTAGCTTTCCGTTTGGTGTCATGGATTACATTGTGATGGGTAACCATAGTAATGAAAATATCTCTGTGTTATTGTGAATGTTTGGTCATCAGTTCAAGAACATGAATTTGAGTTAGAGAAAATGCCTCGTTCCATTGTTTGAGCACCAATCGCAATGGTGCTGAAGGAACCCACAAGAAAAGCTCGAACGACCTTTCAACGAAGAGGCTTCCCAACTGAAACATATAGGTATCAATCATCACAGTTATTGGCTCCACAAATCTTTTTTACTTATGCTAAATTTCAAGGAATTCCGACGAATGATACAGATTCAAGGAAGCTGAGAAGAATTGGATGCATATGAAAAACAAGAATGTAATAAAGCCAACAATGCAGCTCAGAGGATGCAATGAATGATAATGTGCTGTTAACTTGTTCAGGTATTTCTTTCCATACAAAATTGTGAATTATCATTTTGATATGATTAACAATTGTAATTTATAAAATCAAGTGGGAGTGATTTAGGTTGGACCACATGGAGCAGTTAGTATGACATTTTTTTGGATGGATTAAGGATTTTATTATTTCATAATTGTGATGTGATATCTGATTATTGCTTGGGTCCCATAACATAATTCATTTTTCATGATTCAATTATGAATCATGTTTATCCAGATTAAAAAAAAAGGAGACCAATTGAAGTTATTTGCTCCATTGGAGTAATTTTTACTTTAAACTTGCATCTGTTAATTTCATGTTGTTCCGGCATAAACTTCTCATCTTTCTTTTTTTCGTCTGACCTATATATTTAGTTATACTATCTACTTATTCGATTATATTTCTTAATCTCCGTTTTCGATGGCTTTGAGAAGCTTTCAGGTAGAGTGTTTTAGATGTGGATGTGGGACATTTGAAATAAAATCAATCAATCGATGATATAACAAGCCATTATGGCACAATAAAGGGAAAGTTGGAAGCTAGTGAGATTGAAAATGATTACTCATGCGACTTTAGAGATAAATATTGACAGGACTAGCGATTTTTATAATCGTTAATATGAAATCATAGAATTGATGAATGCCAATTTTCTTTGCCTTGAAGCAAGCAGCTACTATTAATCAAACAAGGATTGATAACCACAAACAGCTCTCAATATTTGTTTTATTTATTTTATAAATTGAATGACATTTTGCAGACATACCATACCCTCTGTCCATGAAAGTTTTCATGGAATTGGGCATACATTAAAAAAAAGAGAGAGGGTAAAATAGTTGTTAAAGTGGAAGTATTTTGAAATGTTGTCTGAGTCTATTATAAATAAAATGATTGTTTGTGTATAAAGCTAAATGATAATTTGAATAATTGAGTGATAATAAGATTATGAAGATCATAAAGTGATAATTTCTAAAATAAGTATGTGAACAAATTTGATGGACGAACGAACAAGATAATTGAGAATAAAATTGGTGGACGAAATGAGTATATTTAAGTCATTTAGCGGGTAGGATTGTAAATGATCCGAGTCAAACGCGATGTAGTTGCTTTAAACTTGTTTGAAATATTATCGAGTTTTGAAATTATTGTTTGAGATTGTTTGATGGAGTACTAAACAGTGTGATATTTTTACACTAAATTTATCTTTTTTTACTTATCGAGCTCAAACCTAACTTTAGACCGTATTATGTTCAAACTTATTTGATATTTATGTTGAATCGAATTCAAACGAACGATCTCGAATAGAACAATTTAGTTTAATTTTCTGCCCGAAAATGTAGGAAGAATCTTGGGGTAAATAAAAAAATTAAAAAAAGGCAGGCAGGGCAATATGGGAAAAGGACAGGTGAGTAATGAAAGTGACTTGGGAAGAAGAGAGTGGTTGCAGTCAACATATACACACACCTTTACACACTTTTTACACACACACCCTCACATGTAAGAGAATGAGAATCTGGGGTTTATTTAAATAGACATATTTATTATTATTATTTTTCTTAAATTCTAAAAGCATTTATTCTAGTAAAAGTCACGTTTGCACTCATACAAGACAAAAATACAATTAATTACATGGTAGTATGTATTTTCACTACTTTTAAATATTTAAAATAAAAAATATAAAAAAAAGAAGCATGTCAGTGCTCCAATATTCCTTCCCACTACGCACCAATTCCCACACCACTTCTCTCTCATACTATATTTTTTTATATTAAATTATTTATTCCCTTCTGGTTGATATGAGTGACATACTGACATGAGCCACTTCACTCACTTCTAAATAAAAACACTATTTTTAAGAAGGGAAATATATAGACTAACAAAAAAAAAAAAGGTAAAATGAGAAATTTATAGACGGAGTAGAATTTTGAAGGATAATTATGTAAACCTTTATGTATAAAATAAAATGTCTCGTGTGTATATTTGAATCAAAAGTAATGACATTTTATGTAAAATCGAGGATATTGTTAGGATGTGGACAGTATGGTTTATAAATAATTTTTAATTTTAAGGATGTGAAAGTTATTGTGAAACGTATAAAAAAAATTATGAAAATTATTGTAGAACGAAGGAAATAATATATTGTGAAAATAAATATTTTTATTTATGAAGTGTACGTATCAAATGTGGACTGACAAAAAATTCTGCATAATTAGTGTGGACAATATAATTTTTGAACGTATAAAATGATGATCAACACATATTGCGATTTATTAAGATATATGAGAAGTGGGGCTCAATAAAAATGCATAATTAGCCGTAAAATAAAAATGCACTTAGTTATGTATTTTTTTTATCAAATAATTAAAATATACTATAATATTTACGATTTAATTTGAAGTAAATTTAATCTAATGAGTTATGATCCACAATATAGCCAGTTGATGAGCGTGGTGATTGTTACAATTATCTGATGAAAAATGATGATGGATGAGACTTTTCACAATAATGATATTTTAGTTGAATAATTCTTATATTTTCCAAAAAAAGAGTTTCATAATTGGAAATCAATTCTTAGACTAAAAAGCAACTACTTAAAAAATCACGTGATTTCCCCAACACAATCATGCATAAAAGATTCAGCTCTATTGCATTATTCCTTTTCAAAATTACCCCTATAACCTCACTCATTTTCAATTTAACCCATATTTCATTTTCCTAAAAAAATGTAATAATTTCTTTTTTCTTATTTAATATCAACAACTATTGAGTAGACCATCACAAACAAAAAAATAATTTGCTTCTCAATTTTCATTATAACTGTCTTTACAGTTTACATACCTTATTATTAGGGTGAACGATATTTTTCTGTGAAATTTCATATGCAATTAATATACACTCCGTTTAAGTTAAAATTAGTGTTTTATTTCATTTAAAATATGTGTTACATTTCATTTACTTTTATGATCAATTTATTTAAACTAATATTATTTAATTATATTATGTTACCCATTTTAATTATAGTTAATTTTAATGTTCAACCAAAATTGATATTAAATTTCACACAGTTCAAGTTTAATGTGTACTTATTTTAAATGAAGTGTGTATTAACATGCAATATTAGTATAAATTTCTAATGTAAATTCTCCTTTTTTTTTTTTTTGGTTTAAATGATCTAGTAAGCATCATCAAACCATATTAATTCTAAAATAATACTACTAGTACATAATTAAACAAACAATATTAATTCTAAAATAATACTAGTACATAATTAGACAAACATTCAGCTTTTCGATTCATTGTTTTTCCTTGTAATCATTTGAGTACTTTTTTAAATATTTAGAAGCTAGAAATAACATTTTGCTTAAATTTTTTAATCCTTTTTTTAATCACAAAATATTTCATTGCCAACACACACCTGGCCTTACTACGTTGTATTGTGTGCTATCTGCAACTGCAAGAACAGAACAAACAGACCCACCATTTAATTATTTCAACACAGGAGAAATCCACTATATATCCACAACCATTTTTCATATCCCAATTTTCTTTTTTGAAAAGATACAATTTTTATCAAAAACAAGAAAGAGAAAGCACATCTGTATCTGTAATCTCTGTTTGCCAGAACAAAAATAAAAAAACTTCCTTTTTAGTACCCCTCTTTCTCTCTCACTCCCCCCATGGAAAAATCCTCTAATTCTCTCTCTTCTCTGAAACCCCTCTTTCTTTTACCCTTAGTAAAAACTTCTTGAATCTGTTTTATTTACTAAAGATTCTCCCAGCCTTGAGCTCCGAGCTCAATCTTGAATGATTATGGTTAAAAATGTCATCTTTGATTCAGGTGTAAAGCATATTTAACTAATTTTACTGTCTCTGTACTGTACTGTACATACATGGCTCAATCTCATGCTCAAAGCAACAGTAAAAGTAACAAACCGAATGCTGCTGCTGATTCCGATGTGAAATCCACTACTTTTCATGATTTTCTTGGTAACAAAGGCCAACCCCAAGAATCTGCTCCGGCGGCCGTTGGAGACGGCCGGCCGCCGTCTGAAGTGTCGCCCTCCTCCACTTCTGATCTGGGTTCTGGTAAGAAGATTATAACCCCCATTGTTATCTTTTGGTTCATTGTTGCAATATTCTGATTGCTTTTTTTAGTATGTTTGGTTTTGCCCTTCTTTTCTTGCTTCAATTCTGTAGTACCTGTGTGCGTATATGCATATTATTTGATTTGGATTTTCTTTAAGATGGGTGCAGTTAGATTTTCATTTGCACACAAACTAAAAAAATGAGTAATGAGTGGAGGGTTGAGGGTGAATTTGTAAAGTTTTCATGTATAAAGTAAATAAATTGATTAGCTTGAGTGTAAAAGTATGGACATTTTGTATAAATACTGTGAGAGTGAAGTTTAGGGACCCGGAGTTTCCTTTTGGGGGTGAGTGTGCAAACAATTTTGGGACGGAGGGAGTACGTATGTGCATAGTATTTGGTTCTGTTACTTGTTATTGCTAGCATTTGGTTAAATCTCATTAAATTATGTTGCTTTTGGTTAAATCAGCTCTTGAAAATCCAACCCTAAATAAATGTATGAGAATAATTTGTTTACTATTTTCTTGATCATTAAGTTCAGTATGTGAGGGCACCTGATGAATAAAAAAGTTTGTTAAAGAGCTAATTATCTGTTGATTGCTTATCAAATTCTACAATTGTGGATAATACTTATATAAAATTGTGATTTGATAGTGTTCTCATCAATTATGTTAGAAAGACACGCCGGTAACCATTTGGAGGGGATACCATTTTATGGATCAAAAGGCGACATTTCAGGGCCTGAAAATAGCAATAGGTTCACGGGGTATAAACGAAGCAACTCCGATTCATTTATGTTGTCGTCAAGAGATAAATTTCCACAAGGGCTAGCAGATTCACAAGACAGCCCGCTTTTGACTAAGGTGTGCTCCTCTTCTTCCTACATTGTTACTAGTATATATATATATACCTCTTGAATATAGTATCAGGATATTAATAAGAGTTTTTATGATGTTCACAGTATACTCTAATATTGGGAGTTTTGTTCTATATCAGCTGCTGCGATATTCAGGGGGGGAGCGGCCTCGACGCCCCCACGATGAAGATACATCGTTCGGTATGCATCAAATGAGGCCAATATCAGCCTCTTTTATATCTCAATCTTCTGCTGGTGGTAGAATTGATACCAATCCTTCCAAATGGGATAGAGCTACGCCTCTAAATCCCGGGCCTGGTTTGCAATATCCTCCACGTAGCGGGCAGGTCATGCCTTTTGGCTACCAGACGCAATCAAACAGGTTTAAGGATTCGAATGTGGGTCCTACATTAATGTCACAGACAGCAGCTGATGAAGGATCTCGTACGGGAATTAAAGGGTCTGGAATTTTGAGCTCGATTAACGCTATGCCTGGAAGACAACCTGCAGGGGTGCTCATACGAAGTGGTAAACAGAAGCCGGGAGTCGGGATTTCTGAACCCGAGTCTTCTACACCACCTAGGTAATTCAGAAAACGCGTTCTGTTTGATCGTTTTAGTGCCTGATTAATTAGCCTGAAGCTTAAGACAAGCTTGATGAGCTTTATTTTAATTGATCTTATGACAGCCAGCGTGGAACAGAACCTACAGGTCGTCAGATGACTATATTTTATGGTGGCCAAGCGCACGTATTCGACAATGTTCATCCCAATAAGGTCTTTTTCTGCATTTTTACCAAGTATTTTTATTGAAGGGGACATCAAACATAGTTTCATGTCCAATGGGGTTTTTAAACCAATAAAAATAACCATTTTATATCAAAATTGTGAAAATTCAATACATTGAATTGGTTATAAGATTAGACCGTTCGACTTTGTGCTGCAATAGACTAGACATTGAGATGTTGACTTAGGGAGTGTATTTATTACTATATGATAATGGGAGGAATGATTAAAACAAGTGCATTGGTCAATTCTAAGCAATGAACTTATTAATTAGTGGGGTCCAGATTTAATATCAAGTCTCTCTCTGACTTTGTTTAGCCTTATCCACCGAATAACTCTTTCTCTGTAGCTCGTATAGTGAACTCCACTTCTCTTAACTTGTATGTGTCAAGCTGCTCCTTTTAAGGCTATATTAAGATGAAATTACTCTCGAGAATTATGTCGTGTGCCTTATCTCTTCTTTTGCCTGTGCCGTGCTCATTACCACTACTGGCTACTAGTAGCATATTTACTACTTGTGAATTTCAATTTCTCTAGAATTTGAATTTTGATGTAGAACAGAGGTTTTTTTTGTTTTGTTTTGTTAATATAATTGTTGGATTCACTTGTTGAACATTTATTTCTTGTGTTCTTATATGATATGCCGTTGCATTCAGAAAGTGGCGCTTATTTTGTCCAAGAATGAATTTACAATTAGAATTAGCTTTTTTAGCTGCTTTTTACATCCAAAGACAGCATTAGAGTAATAGAAAGTTGGGCACAAATATCAGTTAAAATGAGAAAAGGTTGGATTTTGTAGAGCTTGATAATTGATGTTTGTGGCGCGTTGATTGGAAGATTTAGTGAAGAGAAGTCCTGTTGTCTGAAAAGAAACGTAACAACGACCCCCAAGTAAAAAAATAAAAACTTTTGGTTTCATTGTAAGTTCAGAATCATGCATTTTCCGGCTATTCTTAGATTAGTAGTTTGATCCGATTGTTTAATACTTGAACTCAGTTTTTTAGTCTGATTCATATGAGCTTCTTGTTATGGAAATCAGGCAGATGTTATAATGGCGTTGGCTGGATCAAACGGAGGATCTTGGTCGACAACATATACGCCCAATTCAACAGGAGAAAAACGGGTTGGTGATGATGCTGCTATACTGAGAGACTTACAAGGGAGGGTATCTGACAAAGATCGAGGCTTTGGTTCTGGTGATTGACAAGTTGTTACGCGCTTCGTTTAAATGCAGCCAGCCAGCAGTATTGTTTCGTATTTTGTCTGTCCATCCTAAACATCTGATCATTTGTGAACGAATGCAAGTATATATGGCAAGGGGGTCGTCTGAACGAGGCGAAAAAAGAGGCCAAACGAGTGATTGGCTATGTAACTGTTACACTCCATTGCTCTCTAAATTTCATTTCTGAAAAGTGTTGTAGAAACTGTAGGCTGTGGCTGCATTGGTTTATAGAGCAAATTAAGTTAGAATTTAGTTGTATGAAGACGAAGAATTTGTTTGAATCGAATAGCTTACGAATTTTATCAATGGTTTTTTCTTTCTTTTGTTCAGGAACGATCGGAAAATAAAGAACTAGTAAATATATTCAAAATAATTACGTATGGGTACAAGGGGTATCATTTACTGTAATCTACTCCTTAGTGGCGTATCATGTATGAGATTGTCTTATATAATTTTGTATTTAAAAAGTACACAAATATACAATTCTTTAATTTCAATAAGTACACAAATTGACTATGATATTTTGATTTGATTAAAGGCAAAAAGGGACATAATTTTCTTATATATTTTTTTATTTAAAAAGTAGAATAGTCCAAATCTTTTTGTCTTTTATCGAATCTAGCAAATGTGGATGGGAATAGAATATAATTAGCCATGTGCCACTACTTTTAACATTTACGACTCTCTATCCTACAAACTGTTTTTATCTTTGTCTTATTTGAACCCCCCCAAAAAAAAAAACCTATTCTAAATCACAGTTTCTTATAGATAAATTACATATACAAATTTACAAAATTCTTATATCTAGTATCTAAGTTTAATTTCCCAAGTGTGACATCGATATATATTAACACATACTAGTATATAGCTACATTCTTGATGGGTTTAGAGGATAGTTTTGGTATGTAAATCCACTGCAAGGTCCATAACCCATGATGCTTTTACTCCCCCATCTCTTATTAGATTTCATATCTGACTTTGATACGAGATTTAATGTGAGTTGTTTATTAATATAATAAGAGGTAAAATAATTTTTTATTGAAGATAGTATTCAATTGAGGAGATCGAATAATACAAAACATGATGCTTTTGTGTGGTAGAAATAATGACATGAGATGTAATTTTAAGATATTTTGTAGGAGATAAGGATGGAAGGAGTACTATTTAACCTGATATTATATTAGCGAGTGTGTACTCCCTCCGTCCAAACTTAACAAGCCTAGCTTTCGTTTTGTTACGTTCAAATTTAATACGTATGTTTAAAAATGAAAATACTATAAAGAAAAAGATGGTGAATTTTGATAAATAAGAAAATGTAAACTTTAGATTGAGACGAGCAAAAAAAATAGTACAAACCTTAAAGAGGGACGAAGATAGTTGTACCGAATGAGATCACATGTTGTAATTTTCGTGTTTAACATTTTATTTCACTGTATGAATGATTGACACATCCTGTGATAAAAATTTAGTAGAATAAAATACCTGTAAAACACGAAAAGACGGAGCGACTAATATATATACTAGTGTGGTGCGAGTACGACAAGCAAAAGAAACTCCAAACCACTGAAGTTGATGGAAGACAACACTAATTCCAAACTGCCGCCCAATGCCCACGTGGAAAAAAATATCAAATATTAGGATACTCTCATAATTATTATTTTGTAGAAAGATCAAGACAAGTAAGTACAAATAAAGCTACATTTTAGGTATTCTATAATTCAATTTCCTTGTGTATATTCCTCTATAAAGAATTACACCATTCCATAGTGTCACAAAATGGCAACATCTCTATCACAAGCCTATAGAGACACCCATCTCCACCCCAAGCACATTATCCCTCTCGATTTCACCTCGATTCGAGAACTGCCTGAATCCCACCAGTGGATTCAGGCAGAACGCATAGGTACGGATCATGAATTCGTACCTATTATTGACCTAGAAGCTCCGAATGTTGTGGAGCTCGTGGGAAACGCGTGCCAAAGATGGGGAATGTTTCAAGTGACTAACCACCAAGTTTCGTCAACGCTTGTTGATGACGTGGAGGCGCATGCACGACGCCTCTTCGCCCTTCCGGTTGAACGGAAGCTGAAGGCGCTGCGTTCCCCTAGTGGCGCCACCGGCTATGGGGTGGCGCGGATTTCGCCGTTTTTCTCCAAGTTAATGTGGCATGAGGGGTTCACCATCATGGGGTCTCCCATTGATCATGCTAAACTACTTTGGCCCCATCAATATGAAGAATTTTGGTAAGGCCATGCACTTTCTATATCTTTCTATAGAAAGAGATCAACTTGAAATTTTCAAGCTAAAATGTTACCGTTCATTCTGTTTCACTTTTCATGTTTCATAATACTATAAGTTGACTAGTTTTAATAACACATGGTATTCGTCTATTTAGGCTGTGTTTGATAGCTTAGATTAAATCTAGATTAACTTCATCTCATTTTTTATATGTTGTTTGATAATTTAAATTAAAAGTAGATTATACTTTAAAATCTATAAAGTTTAGATATTATCTTAATTTCAGTCTAATCAGTCTTTACTATCAAACATGGTCTTAACATACATGTTTTTAGGTATTTGGGTCAAATATTTGTAACTATACAAATTAAAATGAAACATGTGAAATTTGGTATAAAATTGCTTCAAATGCATAATTTTGTTTGTCTTTTGCATAGGGTTATTGTTTCCAATCATGTTGGAGTTAATAAACTTGTTAGAAAATACTTCATTGATTGAAAATTTAATCATAGGATCTACTTTCTCTTTCTTTGAATTAATTAAAATAATCAAATCTCTTAATTAACTATGTTAATTTTGTAGTAATCGCACTAAACGGATGTGTACCAACTTTTAACAAAAAGATCTCATCATGTGCTCGATATTTCAGATCCAATCACATCATCACATGTTCTTTTAAATTTCGCTTTAGTCGAATAAGACTCCGTTTGGTAGATATATATGTTCACTGTCTTTCAGTCATTTAATTTGCACACAATCAAGGGTGTTTATGTCTAATTAGATATTTATCTTGAGTCTGATATCTGTTTTTTTTTTTTAGTGATGCAATGGAGAATTATCAAAAAAAGATGAAATCATTAGCCTACAAAATCCTTCTCATCATCATCAAAGCATTGGGATTAGATAAACAAGATGAAGAAAAAATAATTAGTTGTAATAATTCATCAGGTGCATTGCAGCTAAATTCATACCCTAATTGTCCAAACCCTAATTTAGCAATTGGCTTAGCACCTCACACAGATTCTTTGCTACTAACAATACTCCATCAAAATGACACAAATGGCCTCCAAATTTTCCAAGAAAACATAGGTTGGATTTCAGTTCCTCCAGTGTCAGGTGCCCTAGTTGTCAACATTGGTGATCTCATGCACATTTTCTCAAATGCTCGTTTTCCGACCGTCTACCATCGTGTCGTTCCCAACGAGACGGAGCATAGATTATCCGTCGCGTATTTCTATGGTCCACTAGCGGATTCCATAGTCGAACCACTGACGTCGTCGGAGCTTTCGTTGCCTCGTTTTCGACCCGTGACGGTGAAAGAGTACATTGGTCTCAAGAACAAGCATCTTGAGAAGGCACTTAGTTTACTTAGGATTTGATTTGTTGTTTGGGCAATTTATTGATTAGGTTTCGGTTTGATTTTAATTAAGTCGAATTATGATAGAATTTTAGACAAATAATATTGCAATAGCTAGGGTTTTTAGGCCAGTTTGAATTGCTAATATAATGTTTGTGCTTATATTTTGCATAGGACCTCATTTTGTACTAAAATTAATTTTGTGAATTTAATTTCAAATTTTGACAAATTAGTTTTGGTTATACACGTTACACGTATTAAATTATGAAAATTTTGGTCAAATTTGGTTTCCCATAATTTTCTTGATTATGAGGCATGTTAGCATGTATTATGTCTTAATTAAATTAATACAAAAATTAGCAAACCTAAAAGTATGAGCGATCAAAAATAAATAAATCAAGGGTATATATATATATATATATATATATATATATATATATATATATATATATATATGCGCGCGCGCGCACACTTAATTATAAATTATATGAATTTTAGTCCATCATATAATTGTATTGTTCCTTAAAAAAAAAATCAAACACTAAAATTGAAACAAGTAATCCCATTCAGAAATCTGGTTACCTTGTTTCTCTTAATTTTTTGTCCTAATTTTCTAATTTTGCAATTTTCTCTTTTGTGTGGGAATTGAAGGAACCAACATTAATTAAATCACCAATCATTATTATATTATCTGTAAGAATTATACTTTAAATTGAAACCCCTTTTTGTTGTTTGTAATTTTTTTTAATTGTGTAATTTTTTATAATAGACCTGCTCAGTTTTAAATAATATATTTTCGTATAAAACAAATCTATAATGTGACGTTAATTTTGTTTGCTCTTAGCCAGCTGAATATGAATTAAATAATTTATGAATCCATAAATTCATACAAAAAACAAAAATAGTGCCCTGGACTGGAAATGATTATCCACGTTGAGACAAGACTTTTAGGATATACTATTAATTGCGATTACGTGCCCAAATTGAATTAATTAATCACGTTTCATCATTAGTAATAACTCCAAAATTAATCACTTTTTAGCTTTGTCTTCATTCTCCCAAACTATTGCAAAATTTAGGGCTTGGCACAAATTCACACATTATTCAGTATTGTTAATTCACACTCATTAAACAAAAAGGGAATAATTCTGAGTGAAGAGAAAATATACAGAGGGGGAAAATGGTTTCTGATTAACAACAATGTGAGTTGTTCTTGTTGATCAGGTTTAACAACGTTGTCCTTGTTCGTGAACCAGAGATCGAAGCCTCTCGTTTCTCGTGCATTCTTCCTGGAATTATAAGGATGTAAAATAAGCTTGTAGAGTGAACTCGTATAACAACGATAGCAGCATCGAAAACACTCTGCGAAATTGCTATGTACCTAATCTTATCTTAAGTGCACTTAGGACAAAACTAGACCCATCTATGCCAAATTTTCTTAAGCAGACCAATCTTGATGCAAATGACAACATGCCACTCAGAGGAGAGTATTCTAGAAGATAATAATTAAGAGGATATAACTTGACTAGTTTAATAATATAGCTTGGAAAAATCGAAACTTTGAGGAGCAATAGAGTACCTGGAAAAGTTTCAAGAGAGACGAGCTCTGTCTTTGCTCTGAAATCGCAGCTGTGTACTTTTCCTTAACAGAATCGGAAAACTTTTGTTCTGATTTGAGTGCCAGTTGCACTTTCTCTAGTTTCTGTTAATAAGAGCACTTGTTAACCATTTGTGTAACTTCTTTCTATTATCTCTAATTATGAGTTTATATGAAGAACAGACAGTGCCAACTCTGCCAAGACTATATATATTTCCTTGCTGAAAATTTGGAGAGACGAGGACTTGGAATAAAAGAAAGGTCAAAATTCAGGTGAATGGTGAGGATCCATATCTGTGCTAGACCTCAGTGATATGGGGATAAGGGAAATAAATAATAATTTCAACAAATTCAAGTAGACACAGTCCATATTAATTAGCAAAATCATGTTACTCATGTAGACATGTGGAGAGGTTAATTGGTCGAAATTAGTGAACTTTCATTTTGTAAAGTTGCAACCATTAATCGAAAGATATTGCAAGTGACTTATAAGGGTCAAGTTCATGGAAGCATAGAAGGAGATGGCAAATTTTCCAAAATGATATGAAATTGGTTTGGCATATTATCAGAAAATGTGAATTTTTCAACATGCATTAATGCGGAAGATACGCTGGATTTAGCATATGTATACAAAACCAAAAGTGTTTCCTCAAAATGAAAATGTCAAATCAACCTATCAACTCAACAAGTCAAACTTTACAACCCACTCATCCAAATTAATTTGGATAAAATTCCTTGAGGTTGAATGAATCCAAACATATTGAGTAAATTGTAAAATTGGTCACATATCTATTGGGTGTTGGCGATTTGGGGGTGTGTTTTCAAAATTGCTTCTGGAATCACTTTTTTTTTCCCTAAAGCTGTGAGAGGCAGCTTTTGAAAATAAGTGATTCTGCACTATTCCATAGAGTTTGAAAACACCCCCTTAGTCCCATAAGAATCACTTTTCTCAATTAGGTCTCGTAACTTTTAAAATCCTGCAATTTTAGTCGTATGTTGTCAATTGTTTGTTTCAGGGTGATAATTAATTAATACAGTAATTTTTTAACTGCCTCATTATGACACGTAGTGATGTTAGTCAGGTTGCTACATGGAATTTTGGCAGCTCTCGTCAGCAGCACGTGCATAAATCATGTAAGCTTATCTATATAGGACGACTAAAATTGCATCCTTTAAAAAATTATGACTTAATTGAAAAAATTGATTCACATGGGACTAGTCTGCCAACACCCAATAGATACAGGACTAATTTTGCAATTTACTCAAACATATTCAAGCAACTTGGGAGATAATGATATGCTTAATTAAATTCAAAGTTAATTTTAATATATGTAAAAGTAGAAACAAGTACCTGTTGAGTTCCATTTAAGATTCCCTCCAAGGAGTTGATGAGTTTTATCCTCCCATCAGCACTAGTAATAGCATTTTGGAACTATAGAAACGATGCAGTTTAAGTAAATAACTTGAAGGCATAATGTTCACATGAAATTTGGACTATTCTGAAGTCTCCAATTATAACTAAATCCAACATACTATTGCGATAGAAGCTCAAAATTGCTATGGTGAAGCAGACGAAAATAGAATCTAATTCAACAGGCTTTACCTGCAAACTAATTGAGTTCAACAAGGATGTTTCCTTAAGCATCAATTCTTTAATCTCCAATAAAGCATTAAATGTATCATAGTGCTTGCGTGTTTGTCGATGCTTTTTCTACAAAATAGCAAGTCTGGGTGCAGTTCAGCCTTATATATAAGCTAATAACAAGGGTGATACAAATAAATCAGATATTATCAAATTGTGAAACATATACCTGAATTTGAGTATTAAGTTCGGAAAATCGGAGTTCGTACCTGCATCATTAGCATAAGTTTAAACATAATATATAGGAACAGAGAAAGAAAAAAATAAATCAGGAATTAATTTCAGAAGCAATGGATGAAGATGTTTAGGAGGGTACTGCATTAGTTCAGCCTGCAATGGTACTTCATCAAGCTGCCGTTTTAGTGACAGAATCGATCTTAACTTTGTTGCAAGTTCCTACCATTAACACAGGAAGCGAATAATATATCAGTCAACAGCATGAGCTCAAACAGCAGCAGTATCATGGAGATGCTCATTCCAAAAAATAAATTAATTAATAATGAGAAATGGTCACAACATCAAGAATCTGGAATTTTGGAGCTTAAAAGCTGTACAAAGCTTATTTTAAGATCATATAAGCGGTTAAAGATCTTTTTTTACCACACACATTTTGAGAGCTTATAACTTATAAGCTCCTAAACATCTTATAAGCTGTTTTACGGAGCTTATAAGCACAACCAAATACCCACTTAGAAAATGGAAACAACGAACTTTAGAAGTCCAGTGCATTCAGGAAAATTCAACAACAGCTCAGCTCTATGGTATGAGAAACGCCTTATTTAAGTAAGATATGCTACCACTTCAATAGGAAGTGCTCTGTCAAAAGACATGGAATGCAATTAGCTGAATAAAAGTGATCTTCAACTAAAAGTACTACAATGCTGAATAAAAGACATGGAATGCAATTAGCTGAATAAAAGTACTAAAAGTACTACGAATACTAATTCACTACTTCTCATTTTGTTGGATTTACATCAAGTTCATTAAGTTGCCACATTTATAGTGAAGATAAAAAATGACGAACAAAAGTACTCAAGTCGCTGAAAAATGCTGCACAGGAATCATTAGAGAAAAAAGCATAATAACAAATTCAAAAGTAGTAAGAAAAATACACAAATTCACACATTGCATGTTTATATACGAAAGGGTATTGATTACTTGTCTGACCTTCTTCGCTGACTCAAGTCTCTCATTAGAGTCTTGCAAAGAACGATGGAACGTATCAGAATCTTCATAGCCTGAACCACTTTGCAACATTTTATCAAGCTCATCAATCTCCTGCTGCAATCTTGAGCAATCTGAATTGTGCTGGGACTGGATATCAAATTCTTGCTTTTCAAGTACCTAAGAATATAGTATTTTCATTTTTAAAAGATGTCTTCAATAATGGGCAGAGTTTTCAATAATACACGAAAACGAAAAAAAATGGAATGACCTTCAAAGACTCCAACAGTGAAACCACTGTCACCCCTACTGAATTAGTGCATTCTTTCTCGATTCTTTCGCGTAGAATTCGCACTTCATCCAAAACATCAGCCTCCTGTCGATTCTGGAGAATCAGCACAACAAAAAATTGAATTAAATCATAATACTATCTCCTCAAATGAACTGCCATCAAAATATATCAATATACAGAAAATTCAATCAAGGCCAGGCGACATTCTCACTTCAAAGGCTCCAAATTCACTGAATGAAACTACGTATTACTTCAATGTGATTAATGTATGGAGCAGACAATCATCATAACAGAAGAATAAGAAACGCCTATTTCCCAATAAAGCATAGGCTTCTGCCTCCAAATTGCAGAAAATGTTAATGAACGAAACTGCGTATTACTTCTTCAAAGATTGCCGTTTCGATCGGAAAAAATCTTAAATCTTGAAACACCATAATAAAGATTCAATGAAACAGGTATTTGCTGTAAATTATGAAAACGTGTAAAGGCGTCAAAATTACCTGATCTTCATCAGCCATTGTTCCGAGCTATTTTAGTATCAACCGAAACCTCTATCAAAGTTGAAATATTTCAGCAGAACAATACGCTAGGTTTTCATGGAACTTCAAAATTCCATTGATTTTAGTTGAATAAAACTTGGAATAAACACAGAAATGGGTAAAATGGTAATTAACGTATTTGCTAGTACTTTAAAAATGAAATTTACTTTAAAAATGAAATTTTGTTTATATTTTTCCTAGTGCGGTTAAACGAACCGAGTTGTTCGTCAGCTCGGCTCGACTCGTTCGTTAAACGAATCGAGTTCGAACTCGTTAGATATTTAATTTATTAATGAGCTGTTTCGAGCTCGACTCATTAAATTCGATATCTAATTTTTTTTCTTTTAACTCCATATTGTTAGGCTCGGTTCAATAAATACGTTAACGAGTCAAGTCAAACTCATTTTTTATCTCATCAATGTTATAAGTCGAGCTCGAACTTCAAGTACAATACTCAGCTCGACTTGAATAACAACTTTAATTTGGCGGAGCACACGACAATTACATATTCGAGTTCAAATTTTTTTTTTTTTTTTTAAACTACCCCTGATGAGAAAAGCCGGAAAAGCCCCCAAAGCAAGTGCTTAAAACCCTAGAACTTTCTCTCCTTGCCTTTTTCCCTCGCTGCTCTCTGAACAACTCACACGCACCTCGTTCACGAAGAAGCCAATCTAACAATGTCAGCCATGTTGGTAAGATCTCGACCTTGTTTTTATCGCTATGTGTACAGTTTTTGTTTGCCATGTCCGTAGAAAATCCAATATCGTTTTGTGTTACTTCACGCTGGATTTTGCTTCAGCGCCGGTTCTGAAATCTGCCGTGCAGCTCAACCTTTTAATTTTCTTTTTTAGGGCATGGAATAGTATTAATTAGTGTTTTGGCTCGAAATAGTCCACTGAGAATACGATAGGAGTTTGTTTGTTTGTTTGTTTATTAGTGTTGGGTGATTTGCTGCTGAAAGAATAATATTTAAGGACAAGATTCATTTTCTGGTCCTTGTCATTGATGAAACTCGGATTTCTAGTGAGAACTTAGATGAGCACGTACGGAGATCCACATGTTGTGGGTATGAGGGTTATTTTTTGTTGTCCTACATTTTCATGCTCTGCTAAGTATAAGCAGCACTTTTGGATTTCGGAAATTGATTCATTCATGTCATCCTTGTACAGCACTTGGAATACGAAACATAAAATTACGGAAATTAATTCACATTGTTCCAGCTATTTCAAAGAAAAATGATTGTTTTGTCTTGTGTCGCAATCACAATATTTCAGTAGATGATGAATTATTCGCGAACATTGTTGAGATCACCGGTTTATTTGTTTGTTCAAGTGTCTTGCTTTTTATGTTTGTGTCCTACTGAACTTTGATGAATGTATTGTTACTGTACACTGGAAGTTCTTGGATTAGCTCTTGACAGCCGGGCTGTGACATCTATGAAGCATAATAATCACCTTCCTGCGCATTTATTCCTCTTCTTTACTTAACTTGACTCATCAAAATGTCATGGTTTAACCATTGTGTGCTTTCTATTCAACACTGATGTCCACATGCTGTATCTAACTTTTTTGGTGAATTGGTGATTAAACAACAGCAACCCCAAATTATACTGCTTAAGGAAGGGACCGATACGTCCCAAGGGAAACCACAGTTAATCAGCAACATAAATGCCTGCATGGGTGTGACTGATATTGTGCGAACCACCCTTGGCCCGAGGGGCATGGACAAATTGATCCATGATGATAAGGGGAATACCACCATATCTAATGATGGTGCCACCATAATGAAGCTTCTTGATATTGTTCATCCTGCTGCCAAGATCCTTGTAGATATTGCCAAGTCCCAAGATTCTGAGGTACTGACATGTTGATGTTTTTAATCCCCGATTCCCCGGGCACTTAGTTTGTCCTTGATGTTTTTAAATAAATATTACTTTCAAAATTTAGGAGTCGTTTCTCTTTGTAACTACATATTATTAGTTTTGGGGTTCGTGGTTATTTTCCAATAAATCAAGAAGCAGAGAACTTTAAAAGGAGAATTTATATGATAACTTTATTTAATATATGATTCAAAAACTTGTTGTATTACGATGTAGTCTAGAAGTTTGTTGGTTGTACACATATGCTCGAGTCGATTATTTTATGCTTAATCACTTGGAGGTTTGTGGTTGATAGTTTCCATATCTTTGGAAAGTGGAGAGTATGACCCAAAGGTTACCGTTTGACATACAAGATTTACTCTTTTGCAAATGATCAAACGAAGTTATTTGCTTCTTGTTATCCCATCTATAACCAATTAATACTATGATGGTTGGCTTGCTTTTGCATCAAATTATTTTTCAATTATCTATTTTGTATATTCAATTTATCATAATCATAAATGTTGTCTATGGAATTTCTAGTGATTTAATCTCTTGATAATTTGATGTTGTTCAGGTCGGTGATGGTACCACTACAGTGGTTCTGCTGGCAGGAGAGTTCCTGAAGGAAGCAAAACCTTATATTGAAGATGGGGTTCATCCTCAAAACCTAATCCGGAGTTACCGAACAGCTTCTACTTTGGTAAAATGTCAGCTTAATTTCCTCTGAGTGAATTTGGGCATAGAACTATGCCTTATGCATGAATGCTTTTGTTCATTAGGCCATTGCGAAGATTAAAGATTTAGCTAGTAGCATAGAGGGAAAAAGCTTGGAAGAAAAAAAGGGCCTGCTGGCTAAATGTGCTGCTACAACACTATCTTCAAAGCTTATTGGTGGTGAAAAGGACTTCTTTGCAACCATGGTTGTAGATGCTGTCCTTGCGATTGGAAATGATGATAGGTTAAATATGATCGGTATAAAAAAGGTGCATAATTCTTGTACCTAATTTTAAAATTTCACCAATTTTGCATACCCAGTTTCAGATATCTTAATCTTGCTTTTCTGGATGTCAGTAACATTGATGTTATAATGTTTATTTCCTTAGAAAATTTTGTTCTGTCTTTGTGTTTGTGCGGCTTGAATTACTATCATTATTAGTATTGTGAAAGAGCATAATGTTTTCACTTTTCACGATGGATGCTTGGGATAATAACCATTCTTGTATATTTTTTGGCTGTAGGTTCCTGGAGGCACCATGAGGGATTCTTTCCTTGTGAATGGTGTGGCCTTTAAAAAGACCTTCTCTTACGCAGGTTTTGAGCAACAGCCAAAGAAATTTGTAAACCCCAAGATTCTTTTGCTGAACATAGAATTGGAGCTAAAATCCGAGAAAGAGAACGCAGAAATAAGGTGAATCTATATTCCCTAGTTTAACTTGTTCTCCCCTATGCAGGGTTGCTGTCCATTAGGTTCAAAGATTGCTTACATTGCCTCCATTTTTTTCTTTATACAGGCTGTCAGATCCATTGCAGTATCAATCAATTGTAGATGCAGAATGGAATATCATTTACGACAAGTTGGATAAATGTGTGAAAAGTGGAGCTAAAGTTGTATTATCACGCCTTGCTATTGGTGATCTGGCAACTCAGGTGATGGTTCTTAATAATCTTTTCATTGGTATAATGTAATATAAGTGGTTGCATTACCACTTGCCTTTTACTGAAAGGAAGTAGCATGCTTATGTATGGAATGATGCCCAATTATGTGAGATAAGCAGTTTGTATTTCCCTATGATATCTTTAACATGAACTTTAGGGTAAACTAATAATCATCAGCACTTTTATGGAAAAGAGATTATCCTTGTTAAATATATTGTATCTGTGCAGTACTTTGCAGATCGTGATATATTCTGTGCTGGTCGTGTTACTGAAGAAGATTTGCAGCGGGTGGCTGCTGCTACTGGTGGAAATGTGCAGACAACAGTGAACAACGTTATTGATGAGGTTATTTATTTCATTTTGTTACCCAAGGCCAAATTGAGCAATTGAAGATTCTTTTCATCTTTCTCTGTATGAAGTTTATTTTCTCTTAGTTGACAGTTGAAATTTCTATGTGAAAGGTTTTGGGTTCTTGTGACCTTTTTGAGGAAAAGCAAGTTGGAAATGAGCGATTCAATATATTTAGTGGGTGTCCCTCTGGTCGGACTGCAACAATTGTTCTTCGTGGTGGAGCAGATCAGGTTTGATCAAGTTTTTAACTTGCTGCCATGGGTAATTGGTCCCCCAACTATAACTTTTATCTTTGGTGATTTTAGTTTATTGAGGAAGCTGAGCGAAGTTTACACGATGCAATTATGATTGTCAGAAGGGCTTTGAGAAACTCCACTATAGTTCCTGGTGGTGGTGCTATTGATGTAAGAATTCTCTGCTGGTATCTGAGACCGCAGGCTTGTGAAGATGCTTAATACTGCCAGGTTGATTAATGTTTGTTATTGTTGTGTCTGCAGATGGAGTTAAGTCGTTATTTGAGGCAGCATGCTCGGAGCATTGCTGGAAAGTCCCAACTCTTTATAAATTCTTATGCCAAGGCCCTTGAGGTAGATCTCGTGGGGAAGCATATGTGTATTACATTTCTAGAAATGGCTACTTTGTTCCTTGTGCATGAATGGGAATCAAAACCTATAGACTATAGTCCGCCAAGATAGACATAAAAGACCTATAGCTTTATCTGAATAAGCAGATTGCAACTCTAGGGTAATATCCTCTAGAGACCAAATGTCTGTATATGTTAAAAGTTATACACCATGCTCTTCTAGAATATGTATGCCATGAAACCCAATTATTATAGGCTTATAGCAATTAGGAATTTTTTCTCATGGTTGGGATTCTTTTTTCTTGTGTGGGTGGTCTCTCATCTCTTGATCATGTTATGCATCTTGTTCATTATTGCCTTTTCTTGTTGCAGGTGATCCCTAGGCAACTGTGTGACAATGCTGGTTTTGATGCGACTGATGTGTTAAACAAACTGAGGCAAAAACATGCTCTTCCATCTGGTAGGCATTGTATACTTGAACAAGTCTCATGCTATCACTGTTTGTGGCCCTCTGGGGCGAATGCATATTTTCCAATTATGATGCTGGTCCTCTTTGGTGGCTTCATCATGGGACTTTTGTTCCATTTTTTTATTTATTTACCTCGTTGCAATTATAAACAGGTGAAGGTGCACCTTATGGTGTTGACATCAACACTGGTGGTATTGCTGATTCATTTGCCAACTTTGTGTGGGAGCCAGCGGTTGTGAAGGTATTTCAAAGTCCTTTATTATGAGTCCTGTTGATTACTTGATATTGGACTAACATTATGTTTTCTAAAACTCCTCAGATAAATGCCATAAATGCAGCTACAGAAGCTGCTTGCCTTGTCTTGAGTGTTGATGAAACCGTAAAAAACCCCAAGGTAACTTGCTATGTTATTATTATTTGGTTTGATTTGATATACTCCACTTTTAAGCTCATAAACGAGTGTACTCATTCACTTTATTCGTAAAACCATGCATAGTTCTCATTTTTTGGCATTGTTTATCCATAGATAGAGTTAAATTAAGATGAGATAATTTTTGCCTGATATAATAAAAGTGTTGGGTTAATGGTGCTATCCTAGAATTTACTTCTGAATGGTGCTATATCCTATAATAATACCTAGGGGGGTGTAATTGAGTTGAGTTGAATCATTACAATGTCAGCCTTGAGCTTGACTCGAACTCAATTGAGCTTCATTTTTTTTGAACTCAGTGGCAAGCTCAACTTAATTACTTAGTTTAAAACATAATGTAATTCAATTTAAAAGGTTACATACGGAAAAAGAAGGATCGTGTTTTTTTGATCTTGAAGCTCAAACTCGATTTTGAAGTACACTTTTGACTTTTTTTCGTATTTGTTTGAGAAGATCTAATCCTCGTTTGCTATTGTAATGCAGTCGGAGAGTGCACAAGGCGAAGCTGCTATGGGTGGTAGAGGTCGTGGTGGAGGTGCTTTCCGAGGTCGTGGCCGTGGAATGAGGAGGTGATATCATAAATCACTCTTAAACCATGTTGCCTGAATTTTGTTTAAAATTTGTGACTACCAACTTTATTCCTGACCTTAGCAATGTTATTTATTAGTTACCTTATTTATTGTTTGCAAGCGTTGAATGATGTTTTATTAGTCTTTCTTAATTTGAAAAAAAAAAATTGGTATGTAATTCATTCATTTTAAATTTTATCATTATCACTGTTTTGTTTGTTATTATTTCGAGTGGTTGAACTACTACTCTATGAGAAGCTGGTTGGATTAAATTTCTATACATGTGAAGTCAAAAGTCAATTTTGTAAACTAAGGCTTGAATTTTGTAGTATTTTATTTGATTGCGAAAGCCAGGTTGTAATCTTGATCTCCAAGTATATTTGACCGGTGTAATTGTTTAATCTTGGACTTCAATCTTCACGACCCAAATAAACTACTATAATATCAATATGCAAATCTTTTACCCAAATTTTAACATCGTTTACAAATTAGCTCAAATTGTAACATCGTTTAAAAGATTAGCACAAATTAATATTTATCTCTATTGAAGTATTAAAACGAATGTTTAAATTATGATTTATTTTACCGCGAGACAATCTCATGTGCCCCTCAACTTTTTATATGCAATAAGGTACAGAATAATATACTTCATTATCTGAAATTTTATTGATCAGACGAATTTTTATCCCTCAATTCAATCATTTTCTTACAAGGAAGTATGTTCCAAATATCATCCTATTAGCTTGGTTTAAACATTTATCGTACAAGAGTGGTGATATGAAATTTGATGGTGAATTTCTACGATTACTCACAAAATCTCTCTGTCCTATACTCCAGTAGTCCAGTTAACAAAAAAATTTCACAACTTTTACTCTCAAAATTTTCACTTATTTATTTATATATTTTTTTTTTTTCTTATACAACACCTTCTTTTATCACTTCAATAACTTTAGGGCTAGTTTGAATTGATGGATGGAAAAACATGGGACAAATTAACTCACCCCTCCCTTAGGACTATTAGTCCTACAAATGCATAATAAATAGTACAAAATTAGCGGGCCTTGCATTAATCCCGAGCCACAATCAATCAAACCAAACGTTTGATTCGTTGGGAATAAAAAGTCAATCAAGTCTAATTCAACCTAATCAAACAAACCAAACTAGGTCTTACTTTATTACTTTTTAAAAAAAAAATTGTACGCCTAGATCGGTGTAAAAACCGATTTGATTTGAGGACAAGGGTGCAATTCATAGTGGGGTTCAAAACATCAAAAAAGTCATATTGCAATTTCCATCAAGTTTCGAAACATAATAATTCATTGTGGGGTTTGGACATATTCTTTGACAAAAATATAATGGCCAGCTTGGAGAGAAAGAAAAGATTTCTCAGTCGACAATTATTTTGTTTTGCTACTATATAAAGACTCGTCTCTCATGTCTAAACCTTTCATTCTAGCTTTCATTTAATTATGGTGACATTCTCTTCCTCTTTACTTTTTCTGAAATTTTCACCAAGTAGATAAAAAAAAAGTCGATTAGCTCGATGTTTATAATTTGATCGTATTTCTCTCTCTTTGAGAAATTCTTTCCCCCCTTTCAAGAACAATGAAGATAAGAAAATTTGGTTCGCTCGTCGTTCATAATTGGCCTCGTTGCCTTGACGACACACTTGTATCTGAGTTCTCATTCTCCACGTATATATTTTCTTGACATCTTGTTTTCATCACACCTAAATATTTCATTTACCTGATATCATTACAAATAAATTTATATTCTTAATGTTTATATAGTTTAATTTTACTTTTTAATTTTATACATATTTTTTTCTATCGATTTTTTAAATTCATTGTCTCTCTTTTGTGAAAAGTTGGTTCGCTCAATGGACAATGAAGATAAGAAAAGTTGGTTCGCTCGTCGTTCATAATTGGCTTCGTTGCCTTGACGACACACTTGCATTTGAGTTCTCATTCTCTACGTATATATTTTCTTGACATCACCTTATATTCTTTACATTTAGATATTTTATTTTCCTATATCATTACAAATAAATTTATATTCTTAATAATTTTATTTTTACATTCTCTCTCTTTAATTTTTGTGAAATTCTCCTCCTCTTCTCAACTTTATTCTAATAAAGTATGTGGGATATTCAATGGCATTTGATATAAATATAGTGTTTTAGTGTATAAATTAAGTGTTGGGTAAGAGTGTATTTTTAAAAATGGTATGAAATTAAATTTTGTGGACGAAAAATATAAAACAAATGAGACTAAATTTTGTGAACGAGTGAAGTGTCTATTTAAAAATAGTATAAGTAAAATAATACTCTCCCCGAGCCAAAATGATGGCCCTCTCTCATCTTTTACACATCAATAAAACATTATTTATCGAACATTAAAACAATAATAATTCATTAAATATGATTATTTTAAATATTTTACACACCCAAAAAATAAAAGAGAACTATATTTAAAAAAAAAATAATGAAAGAGAACTATATTTAAAAATGAAAATAGAGGACCATAAAGTAATTTAAATTAGTATTGAAATTTTGATATAAACAGTATAATAACTTGCAGAATTTGATATAATCTCTTTTTTTTTAAATAAAATTTGAAACAGAAAAAAAAAATTAATAGTGAAGTAGGATTCATTTTTTAAAATAAAATCTGAAACAGAAACAGAAAAAAAAAAAAAAAAATTAATAGTAATTTAATATTAATTTCTTTAAAATAATATTAAAAATATCTATTAATAGTGAAAAGGATGCGAGAAGAAATGAGAAATAAAATGATTACACATACATTATTTACACACAAAACCAAGTATATTATTTTTCTTTAGACAAAGTGACAATTTTCAGGAAAATTTTTAAATAGTAAATTCCATATCCTTAAGTTTTCACTCCAACGGTAACTTAGACCAATTTCATTTTAAATTCTTTAAGTTTTCATTTTTTTTAAAATACGTCCTTGAAATAGTGTAAACTTAAAGAATTTAAAATGAAATTGATCACGGAACGTATAAAAAAATGAAAACTTAAAGAATTTCAAATGAAATTTACGTAAGTTACTCGACTTATTTTTAAATATTCCCCAATTTTCATAAACACATTCGAACAAAAAGAAAAAAAAAATCCAACAAAAAATATTGACAAGCTATTAAGATTTTAAAAGAAAGAAAGCAATCAAATTGTGAGAAAAGTGACAGTTAAGTGTTGTAAAAGTAACATCATCATATTACAACATACGGTTAGTTCCTAGTTCTTGAAGTTCCATTCCACATATTACAAAATCCCGAATACACCCTCAGACCCAGCCCGACGAAAGCAGAGACGACGAGCAATCCATTCATCATTTCCAGAGCTTAACATATTTATCGTGACTTGCAGAGGCAACAACACCCGCGACTGTAGATACAGCCAACGATGCAATCAAGCCTTCGTGTGCAGAAAGTGTCATCGTCTTGTTCTCGCTCATGTTCCATAGCTCCAGCGACTGCAAAACAAAACACATTCCGTTAAAATTTAAAATAGACGCTTATATGAAACTTGATTCAAATGTGAATGGTCTAATAGAGAGAGCGCGAGCTTGCCTGGTAACAACCAATGACGAGCAATGAAGAATAGGTCGGGTGGAATACACACGAATTGAATTTGTTGCCGTTGCAACTAAGCTCGTGCAAACATTCACCTTCACTTCCTGATCTAAACGTCCACACCCGAACTGAATCTTCACTAACAGATGCTAAAAGCTCTCCACAAGGGTCCCAGCAAACTGAGTGAATAGGTTTCGTATGACCCTAATACCCGATTAAACACAACAATTTATCAATCGATTTGTTTTTGTTTCAAGTTAATAACACATAACAAGGCTGGGTAAAAAACGGACCTTTAATGAATGTCGACAGGCCTGCGTCTCTGCATCCAGTATTGACACGACGTTTTCAGAAGCTGCTGCTAGATATCTTCCAAGACGAGGTTGGAATCTCACTTGGGTCGTCCCACCCTGAAAGTTGACAAACTAAATTACGTGTATGAACACAAAGGGTAACCAAAAGAAAAGCTGTAGATGATCAAAGAAAGGAAATAGTAAAAGAAACGAGAATGGAATGCATTACTTGATTGTCTCGATTCTGTACCTTGAATACTCGTGCACAGCTTCCATTAGTTATACTCCAGTATCTTATCTCGCCATCACCGTCACACGAGCAGATGAGATCATCCTTGTTGGGATGAAAGTCCAATGACATTACACCCGCCGAATGCCCAGTAAAGGTCCGAAGAGTATAAGAAGGCTGAAATATAAAAGAGAATAAATATATGCAACGCAACGGTGGTCTTTTTTAAATGAGAATAGGAGTGTGTGCATTATATAAAAGTGTATCAACTAACATTATCGACGTCCCAGACTCTGACAGTTTTGTCAAATGATGATGTGGCAAGTCGAGCCATGCTAGGGCTAAAACGAACATCAGTAATGAATGATGTGTGTTCCTCGAGTGTCGTTTTTGGCTTCAAAGTGTCCGTATACCATAAAACAACCTGCATTATTATCAAAGTTTAATTATTTAAAAGTGAATTGAGCTACATAAATTTGGGGATGTAAATTCGTACACATAAAATGTGAATAGTCTTCCGCAATGATGACATTTACCTTTTTATCATGACCGCCACTGGCAAGTAACTTTCCATCTGATGAGAAGTGACAACACATCACTTTACTTGAACTCGCACGAACAGAATTCACTTCCGTAAATGTAAAACCTGAATGATAAAATTCAAGATCAGCATATACTAAATAAACATTCACATAAAAGCATTCATTGCACTTGTTGCATGATTGAAGAATTTTCATAAAATTTCAAATTTAAAAATAGCCGAAGTTAAAATAATATTCAACTAGACAACATTTATAACCAGATGATAATCCAAAATTGTGCACATCAGCATTGAATCAGCTACATATGGTTAAAAGCATAAATTGCAGAAGTGCATAACATAGGCTACAGCATATTCAGAAATAAACCTCTGAAGGTACCTTTGCTGACATCCATACAACGACCAACTGTATCTCGGGGGTCAGCATCATCATGCGATAAAAAAGAGTCAATATTATCTTCAACATCATCCACAAAATGATCCATATCAGCTTGTACAAGATCTTTATCATCCCACTGGCAAAGCAGGTGTAAAATGAGAAAATTGCAGATTTAACAAAAACCTCTATTCACAAAAATACGAAACTATTCTTACCAATTGGTTTGATGGTGATGTAAGAGTAGCAGCATTATCAGATCCAAATATCATTAGAGGTTTTGAAGAACCACCACTGTGTGGCAAAGCAGGCATTGATATCACATCTCCAGGAGTATGTGTTGAGGGTGTTGATGGGGCCGAACTTGGAGATGGACCAGCTGTGTTTGCGGTTCCCGAGCTATTGGCAGGCCCCGAGGATGCAGGTTGCTTTCTCTTTCTTCCAGGCTGGTTTTTTGCAGCCTTAAAATGCATGAAAGGTCGTGTTAGGAACATAAAATTCTCATTGTAAACCAACAAAATTCTCTAATTAAAAAAAATTATAATATGGAAAAGGATAGACCTGCTCGTTTCCTCGAAAGGAATTTGACATGCTTCCATCGCCAGTTACACTGCCAGGACCCATAATTTTATCTTGCTGTAGATTGTGATTTGAACTCTGAGGTTGCTGACCGGAGAGAGACTGCTGTGCAAGCTGCTGCTGTGACGTTTGATTATTGTTCTGTTGCTGCTGCATTTGTGCAAATTTCAACTACACGGCAAAAAGAAACGTCACGTAATGAATAATGGGAAATAAACATTCAAAAGTTGGATAATTAAATAAAGAAGTCAAGCCATTTACTAAAGAATAAAAAGCACCTTAAGTAACATCTCCGGATCGGGACGAGGCATAACGGGGCAACCAGCTTGCAAGGGGGATCCAATATTGGGAACCACGTCACCAACTGAATTAGAGAGGCCATCTTTTCCCATAGACAAACTTCGATTATTGAGAAGCATTCTCAGCCTTCTGCTCTCCTCGCTGGCAGACGGGGAAGTCAAACTCTGTTGGGCAATCATGAGCTGCTGATGGTGCTGAGGTGTTAGCATCTGCAGTTGATGAAACGGCTGAGGGCCCTGCATAAATGACTTTGGCTGCTGAAGAAGCCCAGAACGCAGCTGATCGAAACCCTGTGATGGAGCAAAAAAAAAAGGCAAACTCCTTTCATATTCCAGCACCCAAAAATAAAATAAAACGAGAAGGAAATATTGGGTTTTCTTTGGCTTGTCAAATATGTATGGGAATAATGCAGCAGTAACATGTGTTAAAGAAACGTCAAATATCAACTCAAAGGCCTAGTACTTACTGTTAAAGGCCATCCCTTCAACGTCAAATTGTTACCACCTTGATTTGAACCTAAAACAAGGAGAATGATATTAACTAAAACATATACAAGGAGTCGAGGAAACATAAATCGAAGACACAAATGGCGCAAACGTTGTTCCAATTCTTATAGTGCAACAGAATATCACCTTTTAGCATGTCCTCATTAATATCTACTGATAGAAATTTCTTTCTTCGCTACAATGATAAGTGCATCTATGTACTAAAAAAACATTACATAGGTGCATACCAGGGATTCCAATCAGTGATCCGTCATGGCCGGCAGCTCTTGGATTCAAGATAGGATTCATTTCAGACTTGATGTCCTGATACATATAAGTGTATAATGTGAGAACAAACACAGCTAGATAGCATTTGTCTTTAAGGGAGAAATGATGGATATACTTACTGGCGTAGACCCTGGAAATTGCTGGCTTCGTGCTTGAACTTGGGGAGATACTCCACCAGAATTACCATGAAGCATTTGCCTGAAAATTGATTCATTTTCTGGTCAGAGTAAGGATAAAAGATCATTACACTTGATCGTTTTAAGACTAAATAAATGGTATAAACTAGAAAAGAATTATGATTTTTATGTTTTAACATATCCATCTCATTTGGTAAAATAAGATTTATACTTACAAAAAAGGAATTGTAGTCCTGGAAACTTTAATAATTAAATTGAAGACCACAAACTTTCCATCACGACAATATACAGCACATAAATCCCATATGCATACAGATATACATAAAGGGTAGGCAGATTGTTCTGCAATAGAAAAGACAAAGCACGATAACATTAAATATCCTATTAATCATACCCAGATGGCTGGCCAGCTGCTGTAGCTGATTTCAATATTGAAGCATGATTTTGATCTAAAAGCTGGCCTACATTATCCCCAAATCTTTGCTGAGAGAAAAAAATAAACTGTTAGACTCAAAAATAGAGATTGCACATTCTTCGATAACTTGGAACATATCTAGTACCTTCAAAGCTGCATCGTCCAAGGAATCCCTCTGAACAGGGAGCTTTAATTTCTCTTCATACATCTTCGTTGCCATAGCGTTTGCAGTACCAGGATTTTGTCTCATAAGAGGATCATTTCCAATCCCATTAGCTGTGCCATTCAGAAGGTGGCCCCCTTCACGCCGTTGCTGCTGCTGATGTGCCTGTTGTTGTTGCTGCTGCTGCTGCTGCTGCTGTTGTTGTTGCTGCTGCTGTTGCTGTTGTTGTTGCTGTTGTTGCTGCTGCTGTTGTTGTTGCTGTTGCTGCTGCTGTTGCTGCTGTTGTTGTTGCTGCTGAGCCTGCCTCTGCATTAAAATCTGCTGCATCTGCAGTTGCTGATGTTGTTGTTGCTGTTGCTGTTGTGACTGTTGCGGTTGTTGCTGTTGTTGCTGCTCTCTTGCCTTCATAAACTGAGTCTGCTTTACTCGAACAAAATTGTCAACAACATCGTCAATAATAGCGCTCAAATATATAGCATGCACCTACTTAATTGTAAGCTCATTTTTTCAACAACCAATGGGAGAACAGATTTGTGCAGAACACCATAAGGACACCAAATAATACTCCCTCCCATTCAAAATATATGTCATTTTGGATCGTTGCACACATATTATGAATATCATTGACTTCCTACTATACCCGTAATTAATTGTTTTGGAGTTTTACACAAGACTTTGAAAGGTATTAGTATTTAAGTTATTTTTTATGACTTCAAGAGTAAATTAGGAAGAAAAGTGCAAAACGTCATCTAAATTGAATAGGAGGGAGTAATACATTACTCCTTGAAAGGCAGCAATGCAGACAATTGGCAGGTTCTTGTGACAGGGACTCGTATAGAACTTAAAGAGCAGGTAAGGTGGAAATTTAGGACTTAATTAGCAAACCTCGATGTATGATGCAGCAACTTCAGAGTGCTTCTCATTTGTCCTGGCGATAAAAATATCCCAGAAAACTGACCACCATTCAAAGAGAAAACCACCAGGTGCGTCGATAGCTGAAGAACAATAAGAAAAGCAATCAGAATCTTAATGGCAAATGGAACTCTCTAAAAATCGTGTATGTGTTAAGCATTTTGTATACACACCAACAGGGTCAGACGACACTTTTCCTTCAGCTTGGAAAGCCTGAGCGGTGGCCTTCAAATCTCTCTTCACTAAGTAATCATGTATATAGACGTCCAACCTAGAAATAAGCAAAAGTTGAAATAACAGCATTAATACTTCCACAGTTTCACCTTTGGTCAACGGATTATCGTTACAAAAAAACGCGGGAAACATATTGAACAGAAGGGGAAACCATGACATCATAACGATAAGTCAAGAATGTCGTGCGGAATGTTAAAAAGCCGCAGAGTCCGGATTTCCAATAGGCAAGTTAGAAGATGACATGTTTACCAATCAAACAAGATAAAAAAAATGCCATAAACAATAACCCCAAAAAAGAATATTCCAGAAATAAAATTCTTCAGCCTATAACATTAAACAAAAAGTCCTATTCCAGTATTCTTCCCACAAAAAACCAGAAACTGTGGGTAACAGCAAACTCACAAGAAACCCTATATTACATAATACAAACACCAAAAAAACAGCAAAAACCCTATAATACATAATACAAACTCCAAAAAAACAGCAAAAACCCTATATTTCAAGAAAAGACTAACAATTTGCAAGAACTCACCGACTAAGAAACATACAAAAATCCGGAAATCTACTAGCAAACCACATAAATAATGGCTAATAAATAAGAATCTAAACCGAATACCACACAATAAACAAAGAAAAAGAAAAAATTGTTGCAAAACAGAACAGAAAAGCTTACATTTTGTCAGCTTCCCAGTTTGTTTGAGACATTTCTACAGTCGAATAACGCAATGTCAGATCCTCGAGATACAATATTTCTCTCTGTATCTCCCCCTTTTGCCTCTGCAACACATTAATGAATCAGACCCACAAACACAAACCACAAAAAAATCAACAAAACAGAACACTTTTGTTGAACTCATTCAACAAATAATAAAATCTAATGCACCCCACAAACAGAGTAAAGAGACAAGTACCGATAAATCCTGTAATTAAACAAAGATGTGAACTTTCCGCAAACAAACAAGATATTATGTATTAGAAAGAACATAAACACGGATTACACAAAACCCATAAACGCAAATAACAAAACAAGAACCCTTACAGTAGTATTCCATTTTTTTCTTTCTATGGGCTCAGTCTTTTTCTTTATTTCTTTTCTTCTTTTTAATTTTATTGTTTGGAGGAAACTATCTGTATCAGCAGCTGTTTGTTTTGCAGAGAACTAAGAAATTCCCTTTTTATTTCTCTGATTAGCTTTCTTGGTGGATTGAAGAGGCTGTTGCAGATATCATAATGGCTCTCGGAATTTAATTTGCACTCTAGTCCCTCCCAGTTGGTCAAATTTGCTGTTTGGGCCTTTTCTCATGGAAACTGACGCGAAATACCTAAAACACCCCCGGATAGTTCCTAAGTTTTAACGATGAGTGGGACTCTAATGTCAATTTACAATCTTCCGCTTTTTGAACACCCTTTCAACCGAGGGGCTTTTACTTTAGTGTATTTATTTTCAGGTCCTTATAATCGAGAAGTTTTGCAAAGCTTCCCATTGTTTCTAGAGTATCTTAATTTCTTCCTTAGCCTTGAACTCGATCGGGGTGAAATGACGGTTTTGCCCTTGGTCTTTTTTAAGGAAATTTTGTCCTTTTGTTTTTTATATGTAGTAATTTGTTAATTAGGTTTTGGACTATTTCAAATTTTAAACGAAATATTTGATTGAATATTCATGTATTAATGTACAGTCTCACATTATTAATATGTTGTGTTAGTTTATGGTAAGGCGATTGGATTGTAAGAAATCTTGATTACGAAAATTATTGTTGATGTTGTTAAATAATATTAATAAATTAAACTTTATAAAATAAATGTTGTTTGATTTAATCGACGAATAACTAACGGATAGTATGACAAATTAATTGTCAAATTTTGAATGTAAATATATTGTCATTCACAAAACTTATAAAGTATAAAATATTTCATTGTAGATATTTAAGATAAATTTGGAGCAAAATTAGTGGGTCAAACTCGAATCAATATGAGTCAAACTTAATTAAAATGTGTTTTTTCGTTTTTAAGTAGTACATTGTTTTACTACATGACTTTATATGGTCACTACAAGACCAAAATTGTACTACTACAAATTCAAAATAATTTGGACCCTTAATTTTTTGGGCAAATTCTGTAAAATATTTTTTGACATGTAATATTAATATTTTTGTCATATAATAACAATATATTGGTTATGTAATAATGGTTTAGGACCCTCAATTTTTTTTATCTTGAATCCAGGCTTTTAACCAGTGATTTTAAAAAAAAAAAAAAATCTTAATTACTGTCCTATTTCAGATAAGTATGGCTCTAAATAATATTAATAAATTAAATCTTTTTGATGACATTGATAAAGTTTTTCTCCATTTCTTTGGCAACAAGCTATTATTGTTGATTTTTATTTTTTTACTAAAACTATCGAAATGGGTCAAGATAGTCGGGTTTAAATTGAATATTTTACATATTATTTGAAATAAAGTTTAAATAGTTTGATCTATTTATAATTTTATATCCTATATATTATTTTTTAATTTAATGCAAGAATCCAAGTCTAGTGAAATGGGATAATGCATTAAAAAATGAGTAGTAAATTGGTGAGAACATTCTATATGTATACATTTGCTAAGAAATGAGTATTAAATGAGTCAGCATGTCGTTGTAGAATTTGAAACATCACCATTTTTTTATTATTAATTATTAAATGAATGTACGTAAAAGTTAAAACATGTCCTTTAGAAGACTAATTAAACATCAAAATTATAGAAGTTGACCTTGTCATTCAATTAACATTAACAATGTCGTCTATTTGAAGATTATTGGCATTGTTATTTTATTTCGAAATATTTGGGTAAAATGTGATTATTTAAGTTTTATTTTTGTTCTCGATTAAAAAAGAATGTTTTGTTTTTAATAAGACATCAAAATTATATAATCCGTACATTTTATGAAAAAATTGTATGATATCGTTATACTCGACATTATGAGTGTGCATGCTTATACTAATTGCTACCGCAATAGTGGTAGACGGTTGCAAATGATAAGTGTATGCCTACTAATACATTAATGGTTGTTTCGCATACGATTGTTAACGTCAACTGCTATCACAATAAAAGTACGCACATTGTGAATGATTAGTCTATGCCGTGAGTAACAACCCAGTGTTTCTAACAACTGAGATAGTATAGTGGACGAAAATAGAAATCACTTGAAATCTTAAAAAGTAGGTTGGTCTAGTTTCGGATTTGAGTGGTTAAACGAGTCAACGACCTCAAGCGTTATAATGCTAATTCCTTTCAAGTGTTGAAAAATGTGGATGAATCTTCGAACAACTCACAATTGAACTTGAATGTCACTGACAAGATCGTGCAATCCACAAATCTTTGATGCGATTGATAAAACGCATAATCCAATGATAATACAACCACATGTCGAACCATTTATTAATGTTAAGATCATCACTCGTCATCTTTGTCTTATATAAAAATAGCGACTGCAAAGAGTTAGGTGGATGAGGTCAGAGAAGTCGAAATTCCGCTGCACGAACAAAAAAGGTAAAGTAACACGAGTACTTTCAGGTTTAAGGATTTGTCATGTTATGTGGGTGCTCTCTTTTCATACCTAAAATGTGTTTCTCATGTCCAAAGCCCATATCGTTAGCCGACTTAGATCACAAATATTTGACCTTCTATTACCAAAGTAGGATTTATCTTTTTCATATTGTCAAATAACTACTTTCTATGAGGCGTAATGAAAACAAATTACTCCTATCTTCATTAAAATAATAATCTACAAACCATATAAAATAAATAAATCGCACTAAACAAATTTAGCCACATGATTTAAAAACTATTTTTAGACTAGTCCAATTTAAGTATCAAAGCAATTAAAGTGCTCAATACGTTAGTATATAAGTGGGCCCCAAAAAATGAAAAAAATATTGCATTATTATACCAATTATATGAGCAACTGGGGTTTAATGAAAAGCAAAATAAAGTTCTTGGAGTAGCTTATGAATATGAAAAAAGATCCCCCCTGGTCATCATCTTCTTCTTTTACTTTTGATGTATTATTATGCTATAATTTAATTATTTATTTTACATTTTTTTATTAATGATTATAAAATAACGACTGTAGTAATTATATATGAACAAAAAAACGAGTTAAATGTTTTCTATTTAATTTTGTACTGTTTTATTTCATATTACCCATTAAATATATTAGAGGCAATAGAACAGAATATAAAATACAAAAGTGAAATAGGAAATTTTTTTTTATACAAAAGTGAAATAGGAAATTTTTTAACATCAAAATTCAGAGTACTTGAAATCACAATGAGAATGGGCCTTTATTTGCTAACTATGGGCCGCGTGATAGAGTTTGCTGACAAATAAACTGGGCCCAAACTTTATCTGAATCATTGAAGGCTCATCACTGGGCTTTCATAGTTTTGAACGTATACAGTTATTTACACCTCCATATTTTGAATATACACCCAAATAGATTAAGCTATCATTTTGTGTTCAAAATAAAATTTAATAGTTACTAAACATAGATATATTAAGTAAAAAAACTTGTTTAACTATTTTTTCTAGTAACATTCTTGATTCGACAAAAAAAGACAAATTTTGATAAATCAGATTTAAAATCTACTCTTTATCACACATTAATCATAAAAAATAACAAAAAATAGGAAACTACTTCCGAAAAATGCTAAAATTTAGAAAGAAGAGAAATTAATTTCAATCAAACATAATCGAAAATATACATTTTCGACCAAAAAGTAAATAGAAATCAAGTAATTAATAAAGTTAGAGGTGCAAATAACTGATTTGAGCCCATTAACTAGTTTTACGCAAGAGCCCATTAACCAGTTACACTCGCATTAGGATTTAGGAGTAGCATTTTTTTTTTCAATTTTTAAAGTAGCCGTTACGACATTAACTTTTTCAATTTACATCAAATATTCAAAGATAAAGTAAAAACACAAAATCGAAATTAGCATAATAATTTGAGAAAATGTTGTTTAATTATAATTAAAAAAATTGAAAAAAGGATTGTTGTATGAGAATGAGGTGACCACAGTAGGAGTTGTTTCTGTTATAAAAGGCAGGCAAAGGCTAGTACTAGTAGGTATAAGGTGGTACCATGCATATAAAACAGAAAATTGTGATTTGTCAATATTATACTACATAATTTGCAGATTGTAAAGCTACATTCCACTGAACTTAAACAGGTAAATATTGTGGACCCTTAAACACACAAATTCATTCTCTCTAGCTGTATATAAGCCGAAATTTAAATTCCTTCATCTGCAATATTCCTTTTGGACCTTAATGAATCAGCATGCACGAAACTTCCATAAGATATTGACCGCTACCTTCCTCTTCATTTCAATTCGACGTACGTAAAAACAATTTTATCTCATCTAAAAGTTTACATCAGTAGAGATATTTTTATTATACTGTGTCTCTGTTCAATTAACTTCACTATTTTTACTTTTCTTATTCATATAAACATTAGATTTATTTATAAATGGGTCCACAATACTCTATCGTACCATCAACTTATCTAATTTATGCACAAACTAATGAATATTCCTTAAAATTTGTGCCCCAAAAATGAAAATAATAAATTTGAACGGGAGGAAGTATTAATTTCTCAAACACTTTCGCTCACTCGAGGAACGGATTATCGTCTCTACCTTATGAGGACGAGATTCATCTTTATATGGATTGTACATGAAGTTATGTTTTTTTTTTTTTTTTTTTAAATAATAGAAAAAAATAATTATCATACGTAATCATACGGACAGTTTAAATTAGTGGGCATAATATGTTTTTGTGTGGGTGTAAATTACAATGATTTTTTTGTCTAATTTAAAAGTGCAAAAGTGTAAAATCAACTAACTCATATTAATGTTTGTAATGTACCATACATTAGATCATGTAGTGCAACACAATAAACGTTAGAAAAAATAAAATTTAGAGTCAATAACAAAATTTGTGGGGTGGAGGTGGGGCCCTGTATATTAGAAAAATTGACAAGAAATAGATACAATGAGGATTTGTCGTCTGAGAAATGCATGCATGGCAAAATGGCATGCATGCAACATTCTGGTGTTGATGTATACCTCTATTATTAATATAATTAATTAATTATTTTACATGTAAATTAATTTTAAGTTGTTCCAATCTGCACGTGTACTTGCAAGCTATATATATCCATTCGGCGTTAGACATTGTAATTATTTTTAATTTATTATATTTTTTTATTGCAATTTGTATACTTATATTTTTAACTTAATTGTATTGGCAATTTAATGCCTATTGGGTTTAGACATTGACTCGGTCGTATATTATTTATAAGTATTAAATATTTATATTTAAATTGTATGCATTAAAGTTGGATTATTTTAATTTTATTAAAAATAAAAATATGTAGTGCTGCATATAAAGATATAATAAAAAATGGAATTAAACAAGTTGTGGTTTATTCAATCAAAGCATTGATATAAGTGAGTTAAAATCTGACACATAAATTCAAGACTTTGTAACTGAGATTGTTTTGCTGTACAAACACGTATAATTTGACATAAATATGAAAACTGACACATAAATTATAGTGTGAACAGAGTCAGTCTTCAATATTAGTAATTGGTTACGGCAAGAATATATCGTATCCAGAAAATTATTCAAATTATCGAAATGTAAACACAGTTTAATAATCAATTTATTTTTAAAACTGCATATACATATAAACTGAATATTGGAATTAATTAAGGGAATTAATTGTGAATTTTGAAAATATAAATACTTGTTGTCCAAAAAATAAAGGGAATACTAGTTAATGTTTTTTTTTCGAATTTAATATTGTCATTGATTTATATATATATAGGTACTGTGGTGATCAACATTTAAAGTGCTGTAGTGATCTGGTGTTTTAATCTGAACTACTCTCTTAATTACAAGATCAAAATTCGTCCAATAAATCCTGTCGCGGAATACTATAAAATCCAATTGATTTTTACTAATAAAATACTCTATTCTCAACGTACTAAAAGTCAATTTTTTTATATTGATACTCTATCTATCCACAATTAATATGTAATTTTTTCTATTTTAGTTGTCTACTTTTATAAGTTAACATATTTATTTTTTTGGGAAAATATCAATTTTGATTATCCAAGTTTACCTCTTTTCATATTTAATCACCCACATTTAATCACTATTAAAATTTGTCACTCAGTCTATCAAGATTGATCATTGCGTTACTTAATCTATCATTGATTAACGGAGAAAGAGTTTTTAGGGCAAAATTTCTCAGTCAATCACAAAAATTATCATTTTTTCATGCATCTTCCATTCAATCAACTCTGTTGTTTGTTTACTTTTTGATTTACAGGTAATCAGAAATGAGAAACCCAGGAGATATTCAATTCATTTCAAATGCCCAATTGTTTGACTATCATTTCAAAAAATCTGCAATAATGATCTTAAAGAAAAATATTTAGAATGGAAAATAAGTTTGTGAAATTTTCTTATAATTTTAGAAAATTCTTTACAATTAATCTTCCCCATAAATTATGCTCTAATAATTATAAATAGGGAAATAAATTGAAATAAGTTTTTATCTCCCATTATTATACAAATTCAATATGAAACCAAAAATTGAAAAACATGAGTACAATTGTTCAAAAAAAAAAAAAAAAAGTACAAAGAACACATTGTATGAATAATTTTCAACCACAGTGAATACAAACTACCCCATAATTATAAAAATAGAGTACATCAATCTAATACATGATCATATTAATTTGGCTTGACACCTTATCACTCTCACTTATTTTTCCATATCACTTGTTTTTCCACTACCACTCTTTTCATAGCTAGGTTTGACAATGTAATTCACTCATCCTTTCACATGAACTATTTTTACATATAACTTGTTTTTCCACTGCCGCTCTTTTCATAGCTAGGTTTGACAATGTAATTCACTCCTCCTTTCACAATAATTGAACTGTGTACATTTGCACAATTTATAAAATAAGAAATTAGTCACATAATATTACAAAAATTATAAAATGAGATTGTAAGTCAACACACATACACATTTTTCAATATGATTATTTTTTTTCCTACTATCTCCGAGTTTCTAATTTCTTTTAAAAAAAAAAATAATAAATAAAATAAAATAAATCTAGAATAAGAATTCATTCTGACCTATAATAAAATAATTTAGTCATAAAAAAACTTAAATTGAAATAAGAAATACGGTAACATATTGGTAATTTTTGTAATTGACTGAGATTTTTCAATTGATAATCCACATGTTTCATTTTTGCTTTTGCGCGTTTGTTTCACCGTTAGTAAATGACAGCGGAATGATCAATTTTGATAGAATATAATAACTGAGTGACCAATTTTGATAGTGATTAAATGTGGGTGACCAAATATGAAAAGAGGTACCCAACAAAAGTGATATTTTCCCTTGTTTTTTTAATATATTAATATACCTTTCATCTTTTACATTACATATATACTTTTACATAAACTATTTTAAAAGAAAGATTATGGTGTAGGTTTTTTAAAATGGGAAGGGTTAACAATAACTAAATATTACGCGAAAAATCTTCAATTTAATTCCTGTAGCTGAAATGGTTAAGAATGTATCATTTTACCTTGAGGTCAAGTGTTCAACTTCCAAATCTAACAACATGCATTTTATAAATTTTTAACAAGTATTTTTGCACAGTTTATATAGTGTTGCAATTATGCTTTCACTTATAATGACATACACTTTTTAGTAATGTTATATTACACTTTTTATTCGTATTTTCTTACATTTTTCAGTTGTAGTGGTTTACAATTTAGAATAATATTTTAAGTTATAGTAACTTACACTTTTTACTAATGTTATGTTACACATTTTAATCGATTTTTGTTGCACTTTTTAGTTATATTGACTTAAAATTTAGAATAATATTTTAAGTTATACTCCAATAACTTACACTTTTTAGTAATGTTTTGTTACACCTTTCAATCGAATTTTGTTGCACTTTTCAGTTGTAGTGACAAAAAATTTAGAATAATATTTTAAGTTATAGTAACTTACACGTTTTAGTAATGTTATGTTACACCTGTTAGTCGAATTTTGTTGCACTTTTCAGTTGTAGTGACTTAAAATTTAGAATAATATTTTGAGTTATAGTAATTTACACTTTTTAGTAATGTTATGTTATACCTTTTAGTCGTTTTATTGTTACACTGTTCTGTTATAGAGACTTACACTGTTTAGTAATATTATACTGCACCTTTTAGTTATATTGAGTTGCACTTTTCAATGATATATAATGTTATGACTAAAAATAAAACTTCATAAAAAATATTATCTGAAAAAAAGTTATATAATGTGATTTTTTTGTTAAACACTTCCACAAAGAGAATAGAATACCATGGTAAACAAGAGCACATTAAACTAAAGTCAAGGTAATCTAACAAGAAACAAAAAAAAGTAATATAGTGAACATGACAATTCATTCGTATTAACACTCTTCACTACTAAGCAGCCTTTGATGGCGATTTTGGCGTCTTCTCAGCTTCTACCTTCCCTGATTTCTTTGGCAGAAGAACTGGGTTTATGTTAGGCAACACTCCACCATGTGCAATAGTAACTCCCGAGAGATGCTTTCCCAGCTCTTCGTCATTCTTCACCGCCAGAAGCACGTGCCTCGGAGTTATCCTGTTCTTCTCTCAATTCATTACAAAACGGAACAATGCACAATCTTATATCCAGAAAATTAGGGTTTATACAAAAAAACGTAAAAATAAGAACAAATGAAACGAAAAAAAGAAAAAACAAACATAAAACATGAAAATACAGAAAATACCTGATATAGGTTGAAAGGAGAATAAATCTTCGATTATACTTGAAACTTCAACGGAATACTACAAATACCAAGTAGAAATCGCTACAAAACAAACAATAAAACACAAAATCAACACAAACAAACTGCAACACACTCGATCGGAGAAGAAAAACGATGAACGGAGAAATTGGGAGAGGTGGGAAGTTAGAAGAAGAAGAAGAAAGAGTGAGAAAGAAAAATCGGGTGAAAAAAAATTAAATGATCTGAATTGATGAATGTGAATTGGAGCGGGTCGGGTCGGGTCGGGTCAAGAAAGTGGGTTTGGACTCAATTCCTTGTAAAGAATCAATTCCATATAAGACCAAACCAAGTTTATGTTATTGTTAAGTGTATGAATGTATTATATATTACTCCTTTTATCCCAAAATATGTCCTTATTTATTGAACTTTGGTAGTAATAAAACCATCCTTTCTTATTTATTGAACAAAAAAAGTGTATGTTATTGTTAAGGGTATGGATTCAATTTTTTTTTTTTTTTTTTTTAAAGTTATAGATCGATTCAAATATTTATTAAATAAGTGTAATGTTGACATTATACACACTTCTAAAAAGAATTGAAACTATATTGTTGGTACAAAACGAGAGTAATAATACATGTACAATAATTACAGTGTAGATAGAGCTCAAATTTGTGTAAAAGTGAAAAAATTGGCTGAAGAAAATGTCAGTGAAATTAAGGCAGGCAGAAGAAGGGTAGAGTGGAGGGAAAGAGAGGAGGTCAGATCAGGTGTGCCTTTCTTCCAATATTCGCAGCTTTCTTCAAATATATACTACTATATTCATATTTCATTATTAGGAGAAGAAACATAATAAAAACAAAGTTCTAGAACATAATAGTTTTAGTTTTCAAAAATAAAATCTTTAGTATTACCCTAGGTTGTTTGAATAAAATATTTTCTCTACTTGGTAGATAAATTCATTTATATTATTAATTTTCAAACAATTAGTGAGCACTATATGTCATTTTGATTTTATGGTGCAACCATGTTAAGTAGGTATATCTTTTTTATCACAACATTTTTTTTCATTTTTTACAAAGACGGAAAAATATGATAGAAGTAATAAAATATATTAAAAACGATCTGATTAAGATATAAAATAATATAATTAAGTATGAAAGAAAAAGTTTGATAAAACGGAAGGATATAGAATTAACTACAACTGACAGAAAAATAAAGACAGGAGAGTATTACACCGCACAATTATTTTATTTCAAAACATGAGTAGCTCGAGACAGGTCAACATAATTATTTGAAAATAGTGAAACTTTTTCTATACGTTTCAAGATTATTTGTACATTTTAATATAAAAATACAATGCATAAAATTAATATTCTTTAACATTATTTTATTTTAATATTACCACTCATTTTTTTTAATCTATATTTAATTTTACATTTTAACAAATCACTTAAAATATATTCATCATTTAATTATCTTATATCATCAATAATTAAATTTTATATTTTTTAAAAGTGTTTCGATCAAATTGTGCCAGTCATCTTAGGGTAGAACGGAGGATAAAGAATTATTACAACATTATTAAAAGCATGCAATGCAAGCAGAGTGTAATATCTCTCGTGCAATCTGAGTTAGGGCAGGAGGGGAAGAAGAAGAATAGAATAGAATAGAATAGTGTGTGTCAGAAAAGGTATGACGTCATTTCCCCGTAAAGCGTGCTATGGAACCGTGTCATCTGAGTATCAATCCTTCAATGCAAAAATCCCTTTTTTTCAATTTAAATAATACTACTAATATTGTGTTTTGTTTTTCTTAAAACTAATGGATATTACTATGTGCTACCTCCTCCTACACACATACCTATGGATTACTCCCTCCGTCCCAAGATTTTTTACACACTTTGATCGTCACGAAAATTAAGAAAATGAAATAAAGTGATGTGTAAAGTAAAATAAATGAGGGGTATTATTGATAATTCATTGATTAAAGTGGAGTGATTTGACTAAAGGGAAGGAAAAGTAAAATAAAAGAGGGGTATTATTGGTAATTCATTATGTAAGTTATTTCCTTTTTTGGAGTGTGTTAAAAATCTTGGAACGGAGGGAGTACAATACTTTTATAAAAAAATAAAATTTATGTAATAGAAATACTTGTTTATCAGTATTATAAAGGTAAAATAGTTTTTTTTAAGTGTACAATACAATTGTAGAGAATAAGAGTGTTTTTCGTGTGAAAAAGTAATAATAATATTTGATATAATTACAAGGTGTTTGAAAATAATAAAATGATTATTGGTCCATTCTAAGAGGAACAATCTAATAAAAAGATAAATTAAAAAAAATGAAGATCTAATAAAAAGCAGGGATAGTACCTAAAAGCATAAATCTAGATATTTTCAACCACACTTAATAAGGGTAAATAAAAAACTATGTATTAAAACAAAAACTTAGATACTTGAATTCACAAGTTAAACCACATACACGATAATGGTAGATCGATTAAGAGAATAAATTGGAGGTGAAAAAAAGGCGAAACAAATCCAAAAAAACAACGAACACCCTTCAAATGAAAAGAGGGAAACAAAATAGAAATCGATATGAGAATCGAATGAGGCAAAGCAGAAGCGAAAGGATTGAATGGTGTGTCAATTTCATCACGAAATTAATACCATATTAAATTAAAGAATCAACTTCATTCTTGAACAAAATCTGAAAAAATTTACAAAGTTGAAAACCGAATGAATGACGAAGAAGGTATAAACCCTACTAATCTCCTCAACTAACTAATCAATTATTGTCTAACTACTTAAGTTAAAATTAGATACAAAACAAGAGTGTATATACAAATACAAAGGGTGTATAAAAGGAGTTTATTTATCAACACTTATACAAGGTTTAAGGTAAATTTATAAAAACTATCCACAAATGAAACATAATAATTAAAATATTTGTGAATTTTGGAAGATTTTTTTTTTTTTGTTAACTTACTCCCTCCGTCCGCCTATAAGCTTCCCATTTTACTATTTTTGTCTGTTCGCCTATAAGTTTCTCATACCTTTTTTTATAAATACTTTTTCTTACACTTCACTTTATATCTTATATTTTCTCTCTATCTCTCTCCTCTCTCAATCACATCACTAGTATTATATATATTATTTAATCACTTTTTTTAATTTCTGTGTCAAAAAGTAAAGTGAAACTTATAGACGGATGGAGGGAGTATTTTTTTTTGCTGTCCATGGTTTGGTTTGGGAGAGGTGTTGGACAATCGATTGTCAGAGGCCCATCATTGTCTCAATGATCAGTGTGACACGCTGCATTTCATAATAGTATAATACTATCTACCATTTACTTTTCTACGCACTGTACTATACTACTTGCTGCTATCTCTACAAACAGAGTACACCTTGCAAATCTGGTTTTTATTTTTCAATAAGTGGGATATAAAGGGATTATTTTATTGGTTTTTAATATTATTTGCAAACTTCTAATATAAATATACAAAATTAATACTCATGACATCAGTTTGTTTTAAAAAATGTCACCCAATTTAATTCCACATTTTACAAACTCACTAAATTATTTAAAATATCCTCATTTACTTGACTATGCATCTAACTAAATTCACTATGGGGAGTAATATTTAGTCAACAATGAATCAATTATAAATCCAGTGGGCAAGAGTGTTACAGTTTCTCACTAGGTACAGCATGCATTAAAGACTTGGTAATGTACAAATTGCTCATTTTCCCTCCGTATTTTATTTCAATCTTCAAAAATATTTTTAATTAGATTTGTGGACTCTACAATTTATTCGTTTTGATAAACAAAAATAAGCTAAATTATCATATATTTATATTTAATCAGAAAAAAAGAAGTAAAACAATGGAAATTTAACAAAGATGACGTTGGGAAAGGGTAAATAAATACTACAGTGGTACGTTATGTAAGGTACAAAGTACGAAATGGCTTTTGTTGACATATGTATATAATAACATATATTTCGATTCAACCATATGTTACTCATTTTATTTTTAGCTAAAATATTTATATTTTATTTTATTATACTAAAATTTATTACTTTTATCACATTATTTATACTATATTTATTATTTTATCATACTTTTTATTTGTCAAAATCATATTTTTATTAGAATTGATTTATTTTATTTTAACTTTGTTGGTTGTTTTAAATGACCGAAAAGGCCTAGGGGACTGTAAAATGAGTAAAAAATGTCATAATCAGTCTGTAATCTGATAATGATACGTATGAAAAATGAAATCTTTCTGAAGAATCGCTGGATTCATTTGTACATTAACACATTAAATATTGGCAGATGCATTAGAATAGATTTAATTTAATACTATTATTATCTAAATATACTAATTTAAGCAATTAAAAAAATCAAGGAAATTTATATAGATATATAATAAAAAGATTTGAGACTGGATTACTGGTGATGTAATCGTGTTGCAATCATTACATCAGAAAAAGCAATTTCAATAGATTCTCTTTTTTGCGTGTAAAAACGTACTTGATAACTGAAATAAGAATTGAGTTAAAAGATTTGAAAATTCCCAAAGTAGCTATCTCTGAAATTGAGCCCTTTGTAAAAAAGGTGTATCTTTCTTTGGCAAAGGCCAATGATCGCAACCACTTTTAAACAAAAAAATGTGTTTTTTTTATACATGAACACAAGGTTTTACATGAATCTATTTCGTTTGGGGTGAAATTTGAGATGGATTGGAGTAACTTTTATCAAATCCGAATCACATGTTTGTACGTAGTGGGTGTTTTCAAACACTATAAGGTGCTTAAAAACACTTTTTTTCTAAATAGAATCACTTTTGGAGTGTTTTCAAATACAATCAAGTGATTAAGTGTATGTTTGCAAACAATTGTGATTGATTCAAAGTGATTAAAATTGATTTTTATAGTAAAATTGAGAGTAGATAGTGTTTTAAAAATAAACACTTCTAATCAATTTTTTAAATGTTGTAGTATATGTCATACAAATCACTTTTTTATAATTTTACAAAAAACACCCTTATTACATTTGAATAAATAATGGATAAAAATAAAATATTATTTAAATTGTGAGGGCAAAATTGTAAAATTAGTGAGTGTAATGATTAGAAGCACTTAGAAGTTGTTAAAAGCATGGGGAGGGGTGCTTGACCAAAACTGCTTTTAAGTAATTAATTTAATCACTTACTTGTGTTTACAAACACTTCAAAAATGATTCTATTTAAAAAAGAAGTGATTTTAAGCAAATAGTTTTGTTTTGCAAACACCCTCTTTATTGGTTAAAAGTCTTTTTGGTGAAACACCCCCATCTACTTTTAATAGCTTCTATGTGTTTCTCATCATTATAATAATCAATTTTACCCTCACAATTTAAATAATATTTTATTTTCACACATTACTTATTCAAATGTAATAAGGGTGTTTTTTGTAAATTTGTAAAAAAAAATGGTTTGTTTTGTAAACACCACAACATATACACAATTGATTTAAAGTGCTTAATTTTAAAACACTATCAACTTTCAATTTTATTACAAAAATCAATTGTAATCACTTTTAATATGCAATAGCTGAACCGTGCAATTCAGTATAAAAATGAAACGTGCACTATTTAACGTACTTGAGATATTATTAACCCTATTGCTATTCCTTTTAACCAGGGTAAAATAAAATTGTGTGGTAAAAAAGTTACCATGAAAAGTTATAGATACATAAGTTTCACACTTGTAAATAATAAGTGTACAAACGTAAAATTTCGTTATATATACAACTTGTCATATTGAAAAAAATGTTACAGTCTGATGGTATATGGACCCAAAATCGTGACACTACATACGTATATAATTTTGTCTTTTGCATTAAATGATGTACAAAGTTCTTTCCTAACTATCTGAAATCGACAATTCCTTTTGTCTTTGAAAATAGTAGCAATAAGGTCTTAGTATTATAGAATTTGAACTATATATTTGGGCCCCACAATGATCTTTCTAAATCGAATAATATAATTCTCTGCAATAATTTCATAATTCTTTTTAATGAGAAGTTGACTGCAACAATTTGATAATTTAGAAATTATGATGGAATTAAAAAATGGTAAATGTGATTTCATTCCATATTTTATATTATATGTTTAAATATAAAAAAAAATGGTGTTAATGCTTAAAGATTAATAAACCTGAAATAATGAGGATATTTTTTGTTTTTATAAAACCAGTATTATACATAGTTAAAAGCATACAATTAACCTAAGACATCGTACAACTTCCCCACACAAAACTGATTGATTTACAACTGAAAATTAAAAAAAAAAATCCTTAGAAGGAAAAAAAAAAGATTAATTAGAACAAATCAAAGCTTTAATCTCCTGTTAATCATCCGCCATTGATCAGTAATGTCTCTAGCAATTTTAACGGCGTCTGATGAAGTACCAAGGAGACCTCTTCTGGTGAACCCTACCGCATACAATCCCTTCTCCCCTTTCCAACCATTTGGGAATGGTGACTTTGGCATACCATCTTTCGTGAAAAAATCAGTCCCCTATTTCAAATAAAATAAATTAATAACAATATTCTTGACTAAAAGAGTAAAATATGTATGCATTGAACAACGTGACATGGTTATAATATCAAGATATACAAGGTTTAATTCCTTCTCAGTCTATCTACTACACTCTATAGCTACTACATAGGTATCACATTTCAAGGTACCCAAAATTGAAATTTTAATTTTTTTAAGAGAATATTTTATGACAGTAACACATCATAAATCGAAACAAAATTAATATTTTGAAGCATTGGGAGTAGAAGGAATGATCCAAACAAATGCCATCAGATTTTCTCTTTTCTCCAACAGTGGAAGAATACATTTTGTAGCCCACTGCATGTGTAAGGCCGAAAGCGATATGTGATTGCAAATAGAGCTAAATTTATTAAAATTAAATAAAAATAAAATAAATAGTACCTTGAGCCAACTAGGTACATTACTCTTGTAGCCCGTTGCCAGAATTATCGTGTCGAATTCTCTCTCTTGACCATCCACGAATTTTGCCCCTTTTTCACTTATTTCTCGTACTGCTTCTACCACCTTCATGTACATATTTTTTTTTATTAAAATTATATGAAATGATTAAAACAAAATTAATTTAGACTAATAAAAGTTGTGTATTAAAAAAACATTATACCTTAATTTTTCCACTTTTGATGAGGGAGAGAGCGCCGACGTCGAGCACCGGAGACTTTCCGGTGGCGTTTTTTAGCTCAAGAGGGCCGGTTTTGGGTCGCCGGAGACCCAATTTATCGGTGGTGCCTAAACTCAATTGAGCTATCATTATTAAAAACTTGTCCACTACCTTCAACGGTAGCCATTTCAAAAGCGTCATTCCGATTGAAAACGTGGACACGCCGCACATTTCCCTCGGCAAAATATGCACCTATAAAAAATAATAATTAAATATACATGATAAAATATACAAGTGATTTATGCGTACACTTACGGAATTTCGGACGACAATGTGGGGGTTAGCGTTGTAGCGACAAAGGTCCAAACTAACCTCCATGCCCGAATTCCCACACCCGACTACTAAAACCTTTTGGTTGTTAAAAACCGAGCCCGATTTGTATGAGCTAGTATGTAAAACGGGCCCCCGGAACTTATCAATCCCGGGAATATCGGGTAAGGCGGGCTCGGCGTTTTCGCCTGTGGCGACAATGAGCCATTTTGAGCGGTACTGAAAGTCCCGGGTTTCGACGTGCCAAAACCCGGTTGAGGAGTCGTATGCAGCGGAGGAAACGGGTTGGCTGAACCGGGGGCGGATGGAGAACCGGGTTGCGTAGGATTCCATGTAGGAAATGAACTGGGCTTTGGAGGGGTATTTTGGGAAATGGGGAGGGAAATTTAGGTAGGGGAGTTGGCAGAAGTGCTTCGGGAGGTGGAGTTTGAGGCGGTCGTAGGTTCGAGTTTGCCATAAGGAGGCTATGCAGTCGCTGCGTTCGAGTATGAGGGATGCGACGCCGTTTTGGTGGAGGCATGCGGCGACTGCGAGGCCCGAAGGCCCGGCGCCTACGATGATGGGCCCGTCGTGGAATAGGACACGATTGGAAGTAGCCATTTGGGAAAATAGAGAGGTGTGGTATTGGAGAGAGTAATGGAGGCGTGGAGGTTAAGAAAATGATTTGCAGGAGAGAAATGGCACTATTTATGTGGTTTACTGTATTGGTATTTATAGGCCGTGTGGTGTGAGTGACTAGTTTATTTAGTATTTAATTCGTTTCGTACATTTGCTTTTTAGCCTGCAGATTACACTTTTTTTTTAGTTAACAAAATACTCAACTTTCCAAGATTGACTCCTTACTCTTACTTGTGGTTCGATTTCTTTTCTACTTTTCATGTTTAATTGATACTCCGTATTTTATTATACTCTCTCCGTTTATGAAATGTAGTTCCATCTGTTTTTTATTTTTTGTCCATCAATTGTACACTTTATGAAAACTATCACACTTCAACTATAACTTAATTACTCAATTTTCCATCAACTTTATTCACAAATAATTACTTTATTCATAATGGACCCCACAATATCTATAATACCCTTACTTTATCTACCTTTTCCTTAAAATTTGTCCCCCTCCTCCATGGGACTACATTTGGTGGATGGAGGGAGTACTAAATTTTTAATACGTGTCATTTTTCATATTATTGGACTATAATTATTTTTTAAAAATTTGAAACAATTAATCTCATTCGGTCGTGTAAGATATGAATTTAGAATAACCTAAATATTTTTTTAGGCTCAGTTCATAAATAACTTTATCCGACTTAAAAATTGGGGTTCATCAGAGAAAGACGAAATTAGTCCCTTAACTAGTCGATTTATGAACGAATACCGAGACTTTAAAAATAAAAGAACTCCCTCGATATCGTTTTGTTTGGCCATCTATGATCTTTTACTTTTTAATTAACCTACATGATCATTTAATTCTACATTTTAAAATGTAGTGAATTGGAAACTTACTTTATGCTATAAGATTTATTGAATTTTTAAATACGGATTCCATAAACTTAAAGTAGAATTATTGTTAGATTTCAAAATTTAAATCCGAATATTAAATCTAAAAAATAAGCATAACCAAATTTTTTCTAGATTAGCTCAAAATGACAGTTATTTTAGGACAAAGAGATTATTTATAAAGAGAAACAAAAACATAAAGTGCACCATATATATATATATATCATACATGTGACAAATACTCACATGAATATATATAACTGATCATCTATATAATGTTTTTGTCATTATATGTCAATATCCTAGAGCTCTATTTTATTTCTTAAACAATGTGACGCATACTACTCCAGAAAATTAAAATCGAGCATGAAATGAAAGAGAATCTCAAAAACTGAGATGCATATCGATGTCATGGTACCTGTGAATAGAATAACGTATGTACTATATAAGAGAAAAAAATTGGTAAATTTAATGTCAAACTCTCTTCTATTTGATAATTTTAAATCTTTATTTATTTTTTTATTTTATTTTTTGTGCAGTTGTACCATACTGCAAAGGAGATATAAGTGCAAAGTAGTACACACTGCATCTACATTAACTAAAGTGTATAGTTTTGGGTTGTCATATTTCTTGCTGGTAAGAAGCTACACATGTACATGTTGGTAAATAATTTGAAAGATCCAAATATGTACACACATTGCTTCTTCACATATATTTAAATCAGCAAATATGGACTTACACTAAATTTATTGCAATAGTGAATTTCGTGTGAAAAAATAAATATTTAGTGGAGTACTATATTACTATGTATTACTACAAGTTTTCAGAATCCAATTAGTTATGTTAATGATTAGAAACACTTGGATTCCATTATATAGACACTTGGGATTGTTTCTTTATGGGAAACAGCTAGAAATTAGTGAAGTAGGCATAAATGGAAAAAAGAAAGAAAGCATACTAAGGGAAATTGTATGAAATGGGACAGGGTCACAGGAAGAATAGTGTTGAGACTTGAGAGCATATACATATATATAAATCTTGGTTATTATATGTTATACTCCTTTGTTTATGATCTTGTTCACGTTATACAGATGACCAGCGAATGAGACAAAGACACATCGAGTTCAATAAAAAACGGTTAATCGTCAATGACACTTCGACAGTTCTGCTTGCCCACCTTTGAGGTCAACACTTGACCGACCACCTTGTTTGTCCAAATAGACGAGCTCTTTCCATGTGATTGTTGAACAAGAAAAAAAATGTGAACAATTCAGCTCGTCAATTGAGTTAAGAATACCTAGTCACTAAGTAATAAGAGATCAAGTGTTATAGTTTGTCTTGGACGTGCCTTAGAACTGTTCTCAACAGTTTGTGTAGCCATAGATTATTGTATTCATTGAGATCTGTTGACTTTGTATATCTTTGCGTTGTAAATAAACGATTTTATGATAGATCTGTTGGGGTCTTGAAATTATATAATTATAATGGAAATAGCAACCCTAGTTGTCATCTTTATATCTGGTTACTTGTAAATTTTACGGGGTACACCATATATAACGCTTTTGGGCAACCTTCGTAAGTATACACACGTCATTTTCTAAAGTCACGACAAATATAGTAAAGATAGTTTGTATTTGCATGTACTCTAAAAATAGTCATTTTACTTGATTAATACCTAATTTGAATTTCAACTAGTAAAATCTCACTCTTACATTCAACACAAGTTTTTTTACATAATCATAAATGGAGTACTTGTTTGTTAATAAAACTAAAGCCAAATCAAATCATAACTCGTGACTAGCAACCTTAAAACTAATATACTTCATTCGTTCCGCTATAAGTTTTCACTGAATTTCGTCATAACTTCTCATTACTTAAATAACAAAATTCACTATCTTCTTCTAACTTTTTCGCATTCTTATGTCTCTCTTACATCTTTTTTTATTCATATCTCTTTACTTTTTTCTTTCTACATTTTTCTATCTACTACTCCATCCGTTTCATTGAAAGCTACCAAATTTTAATTTTTTGTCCGTCCCAATAAAAGTTGTCCATCTCTTTTTTGAAAATGACTCTTCCTCTCATTTCATTATATTTTTCTGTCTCTCAATCACATCACCTCTAATACAACTACTTATTATATCATATTTTTTAATATCTGTGTCCAAAACTCCCGATAGCTTTCACTTGGACGAAGGGGGTATACATTTTATATTGTTCTTGGTACAATTATGACCTAATAAATAGAGTATATGGAGTAATTAGATAAATGGAGTTATGAATTACTCCCTCCGTCCGCCTATAAGCTTTCCATTTTACCATTTTGGTCCGTCCGCCTATAAGTTTTTCATATCTTTTTTGGTAAGTACTTTTTCTTACACTTCACTTTATATCTTACTTTTTCTCTCTATCTCTCTCCTCTCTCAATCACATCACTTGTACTATATATATATTATTTAATAACTTTTCTTAATCTTTGTGCCAAAAAATTACGTGAAATTTATAGACGGACGAAGATAGTATAATACAATAATGTGTAAGAAGATTGCGTTGACTCACTAAAGAGAATATATATATAACCTACACTATATATATAACCTACACTACACAAGTTGGCTCCCACTCTCACTGCGAGTTAGTATTCTCCGTAGCATCATCTATCATGTCATGATTAATTTCTTCACTTCTTTTTATGTCTATTTAATCTTTTTTTAAATTATATATGTGTGATTTGGTTGGTTGGATTATTTTCAATTGACTAGGGAATAGCAAATGTATGACTTCATACATTAATTGTTACGTGTTGCTTTTTGGATGTTTTCCAATTATCTATATTCTATATTAATATTATAATGAATTCTGAAAATTTACAACAAACTTCTACTTGGAACTTGCAAGTACTGTACTGTATCAGATTTTTTTTTTATTATTTTCAATAGACGTTGTATTATTAAATATTATGATCAGTTGAATATAAAATTAGAAAAAAAAATTAAAAAAAAATTTAGAGGGAGTACTCTAGCGAGAAAAAGTTCCATTTTAGCATATATACTTATATTTACTTTAAAAAATATTTCAGGATTCTAAATACACAAATTATATCATTCACATGTGATGATAATATATTTTTTTTTTATCTATAATTAATTACTCCCCTTTCATAAAATCTGTCGAATTTCTCATTTTTTATAGAATTAATTTACATTTTTTTTTTTACACATTTATCCCTCATTAATTTTTTTTTCATTTTCTTTTTCCATTAATATATTTAAAAAAATATATATAATATGATATTGTAGAAATTAATATGAGTACGTAGTTTAGAAAGATTATTGATAAAAATATAAAAAATGATAAATTTTTTAAAAAATAATTTAAAATTAAATGAGATAAATTTTATGAAACATAAGGAGTATGATTTAGTGGTGTAACACTTGGAAGTTTGCTTTTATAGGTCTCAAGTTTGATGCAACATAACATTAATGAAATACTTAATCTGGACATGTGACGTCTCAATCTGATGACCCAATTTTCACTTTTATTTTTTCCTAATTATAAGCATTTTTGTTTTAATTGTATACTACCATAACTAATTAAAGTAAAACTAGAAGTGAAGTGATGATGGTACTAATCAATAATTGTTCAATAGTTTATAATCATTGAAATAATCATAGAATTACGCTGCCAATACTAAAATGAAAAGGCCCCTTTCCTTTATATACACAAATTTTATTTAACGGGTAAAACAAATATTTTTCAAGTCAAATCTCGAATAGTTCGCTAACGATTTCACTGGATAATATCCCTAGCTCATTGTGTACCTTAAATTAAATGGAGCTCCAATTTAATGGTATACTCCTGTCCCAAAATTTTATGCACACTTTCCTTAACGGACGTTACAACATTTTTTACACACTCTAAAAAAGGAAACAATAATACCAATAATACCCCTCAATTATTTTACCTTTAATCAAATTTCTTTCACTTTAATCAATGAATTACCAATAATACCCCTCCTTTATGTGCCGGTCAAAGTGTGCATAAAATCATGGGACAAAGGGAGTATAATATACGAAGGGGAAGAGATAATTACTCCAGGATATATACAATTTTATTGAGTATAAGATTTCATTACTCCCTCCATCCAGCCTATAAATTTCTTATTTTATCATTTTTTTAGTCCGTCTATCTATAATCTTTTCATACTTTTTTTGTTAAGTATTTTTTCTTACCCTTCACTTTTATATCTTACTTTTTTTCTTTATCTTTTTCCTCTTTCAATCAGACACTTGTATTATATATATTATTTAATCACTTTTCTTAATCTTTATACCAAAATATAATGTGAAGCTTATAGTTATAAACGGATGGAGGGAGTATTTCATTTTTTTTTTTACATATACACAAGTCAACTAAGTCGGAGATGGTTAATTATTGAAGAGTGAGGGTAGTGAAATAGACATCAGTTATAGGAGGTAGTGCACGCTAAGTTGTTAAGTTGGAAATTTTGATGTCACGTGACCTCATCCACCGTCACTTTCCCACTCACGTGTCCCTAGTACTTTACCATTCTTATTCCAAATTTCCAACGCTGCCAGGCCTACCTAATGAATAAATAGTTTTATTTTTTAACAAATTCTTTTATACCATTGATACATGCATCTAATTTTAATTTTAATGTAGGGAAATTATCAATTTTGTTCACTGAACTTTACCACTTTTTATATTTGGTTACCCACATTTAATCGCTATTAAAATTAGTCACTCAATTATTATTTTTTACTCCCTCCGTCTCAACTTAACTTTCACACTTAATTTTTCGATCATTTAGAAACTCCATTCGTACAATATCTACGATATTACATTTAATTTAATTATTTTTATGGTCTATATATAAATAAAAGTTCATTCATTTATTTATTTTTTTATAAAATTATATTTTAAAATTTTATTTATTATAATATTTTTTAGAAAAAGTGAGTGAACAGAGTTTTGAGTGCAAGTTGACACCATTTCCCCTATTTTAATTCCTAAACCCTAATTTCATTTTTCTTTTTCAATTTTTACTGTACTTGGTGCAGAAGCATTCTTATTTCTTTTAGACATCTCCAATTTTTCGTGCAAACTCAAAATAACTCTATGTTTGGATTTTTTATTTCTTAGTTAAACACAGTAATATTAATGGAAGATAAATTCAGTAAAAATTAAAAAAAATTGAAGTTTGGGGTTTATGATTTAGGAATTAAAATAGGAAAAATGATGTCAAAAGCTCAAAACATTTTCTTAGTTAGGATTTACTAACAACATTAAAATTGATAGAAAATAATAACTCTCTAAAATTGGTAGAAAATTATTAGAATTAATTTCCCCATTTATAATTAATTTGGCATGATTATCTACTAACATGTGGTGAAAATTAATGGTAAAGAACTTTCTAAAATTATCAATTCATATTAAAATGTTTCATAAATTTATTTTTCTTTCTTTTATATTCTAGATATTTTTCTGTTATCATTATTGCAGATTCATTGTACATACTCAACATCACTATATTTGTGAATTTTGTATTTCTTAGTCACAAATATTAATTGAAGTACATACTCAACATCACTATATTTGTGAATTTTGTATTTCTGAGTCACAAATATTAATTGGAGATAAATTCAATAAAAAAAAAGGGGGTTGGAGGTTTATAAATTAAAATAGTGGAAATGGTGTCAAAAAAGAATTAGAGGCTCAACACATTTTCTCCGTTAGTCACAGATTTACTAACACGAGCATTAAGAGTTTGACGGACTTTTTTATTGATTTATATGGATTTTTATAGATTTGATAGGATTCTGAAATACACATTTTTTTTATTAATTTACATGGATTTTCATAAACTACGTTTTAGTTAAAAAAAAATTATTCCATCGGTTCTCCATGCATTAGCTTCAGTTCTAATTGGCTTTGAGAAAGCAATTCCAAATTTTCCATTTTCCTCTTCCACGTTGAGATGTGCATTAGCTTCCGTTCTAATTGGCTTTGAGAAAGCAATTCCAAATTTTCCATTTTCCTTTCCACGTTGAGATGTGCATTAGCTTCCGTTCTAATTGACTTTGAGAAAGCAATTCCAAATTTTCCATTTTCCTCTTCCACGTTGAGATGTGCATTAGCTTCAGTTCGAAAAAAGCAATTCCAAATTTTCCATTTTCCTCTTCCATGTTGAGACGTGGTGAATCTTGATCTTCTTTATATTCGACTGAAAATTCATCAGAGCTAGCTGACATTCTTTTCGAAAAAAGTTATGTAATCCAGCACGAGTCAATACTAACTCTGCTCGTGTTTGAAATGGGAACTTGTGAATCGATTGCAATTTTAAGATACAGAGATGTAATCTTTTTCACGACAATAATGATGGTGAAGAATCTGTGTGATGCTTATCGAAGAATATAGTTAACAAATTTTTTTTTCCTTCTCTTTCAAGTCTTCTAAGAGAATCCATTGAAATCTCTACTTTTTAGAAGAGATTTTGAATAGTGAAATTTATTTATATTTTTGAAAGAGAATCCAACGAAATTCATAGAGTATTAGGTGTGTTTGCAAACAATGGTAATTGATTAAAAGTGATTAAAATTAATTTTTGAAATAAATTTGAAAGTGGATAGTGTTTTAAAATTAAGCACTTTTAATCAATTTTGTATATGTTGTGATGTTTGCAAAACAAATAGCTTCTTTATAATTTTACAAAAATACCCTTATTACATTTGGAAAAGTAATGGGTAAACATAAAATATTATTTAAATTGTGATGGCAAAAATGTAAAATTGGTTACTACAATGATGAGAAGAACATAGAAGCTATTAAAAGTAGGTGGAGGGGTGCTTCACCAAAATCACTTTTAACAACTTAATTTAATCACTTAGTTGTGTTGCCAAACACTCCAAAAGTGATTATATTTTAAGATAGAAGTGGTTTTAAGCACATACTAGTGCTTGCAAACACCCACTTAAAATCAATAGATTGTTGAATACCTAAAGATTTCTAAAGACTTTTTAAAATACGTATTGAATACCTCAAAATTTTGAAAGACTTTTAAAAATTCGGATTGAATACCCCCAGATTTTAAAAGTCCCAAAAAATCCAACTGAATCTCAATTGAATACACCCCCTAAATTTCCAGTTCAATTCTTGACCCACCATAATTTAGTTACATCAATTGTACCGTGTAATTTAGTGAAGTACTGAATTAAGGAGAAAAATAGCATCATCAAGCATATGGATGGCGGTAATTTGGAAAATCCGGAGACACAAGAATGCTATATATTTTTCGGGTGAGAGATTTGATCAGAAAAAGTCTTTAGAGAACATCAAGTTGAATGTATGGGCATACCTAGAAGGAAACAATCTCATCAATATAAATTCTTCTATCTTAGCGTGGTGTTGTGATCCATGCACGTATATATTTTGTTGTGTAAAATTGAGAGCTGACGTAATACTATTCAATCTCAGTATTGTAACTATGTAAGACTACGGGTTGAATACACGTTAAACTTACGAGTAATATAATTTTCTATTAAAAAAATATTTCATTCGTCCGTCTATAAATTTTTCATATCATTTTTAATTGACAAATGCAGAGTATTTTTTAATTTTTTATTCTTACATTTCTCTTTGCATCTATTTTCCCTCTTAATCACATCACTTATACTATAATTTAATCATTTTTTTAATCTATAAGTCCAAAAGTAATAAAAAGTTTATAGACGGGACGGAGGAAGTGTAAGATTTTCTACTATTTACCCTTGAATAGAGTCGTCTAGTTTCCGTAGAACAAAAAGAAGGGCCTAAGCTAGCCAATAATTACTTAATGTAGAAAAAGAAGGGGCAGGCTAGGTAATTTTTACCCAATAATTACTAGTGCATATCCGTGTGAGGTGACAATCAACTATTTTACTACCACTGTAACTGGAACTCACACTGCTGAATTGACGCTCGCTTGTGCTGTGATCTCATTGCAAAATTACACGTGTCGACACCCCTTTTGCTCTCGTTGTTACCATTTTCGGATAGTTTCTTGGGCTCGAATGACCTGATCAATATAAGGTGGGGGTCTACGGTCCTCATCGGATTTGGCGCCTCATCCAACGGCTCATATTTTTTCATCCACGGTACCCTCTTTACTGTTGACTATTTTCATTGACAATGTTTTAAATTTGATTGCTGGTTTGATTGCATTTGCCTGTCTATGTCTTGTAAAGCTGTTAAAATTCAGGTAACTTGAATTGAGTAATAATGTATGTTAAATATTTTAGAAAGGAAAAAAAAGACAAATAAGAATACAATAATTGACTGTCAATTAAAAATCTTTTACTTGAATGTACTAATCTATTTGTATTTATCTTGTAAAAAGAGTATTATATTAATGAGTAGTAAGGATATTTAATAGGATCAGAGTGCATAACTAATCAGAGTTACAACAAAGTTTAGGGTTACAACACCACTAAAATGTAAAGAAAAGAGACTTCATACTTTAGCTCGAATCTCCTCGAAAATCTTATTTGGGGTAACTCTCACCTTTAAAGAATACAATATATACACTTCAAATCTAACTGGACCTAAAAGAATGAGTCGACCAATTACAACATGTATAATGTGGGTTCAAGACATTCCTAACAAATTGAGAGTTTTTTGTAATGTATATTTACTCGGAGTATTGGAGTTAACTATAGGATAAACAAAAAAAAAAAAAATGATGGTAAATTATCTTTAAAGGTATTTATTAGTTACTCAAAATTCGATAGTTACAATCAATCGAATTTCAAAAGTAAAATTAAACTGCAAGTGTTCAAATAAAACAACTAAAAAATATAACTCAATCTTAGCATATAGATAGACTAAAAAATACTCATCGAAGTTTCATGTGTTGGTTTATAGATTACCAACAATGGCTTACAAAGAATTTAGACGAAAATAAAAAGACAGTAATTGAAATTACAAAGTCTTCGAATTCTTCAACTTTCCAAAAGAGGCAGCTTCCTTGTTTGAGCAGCTTCTTAGAATGGCAGGTCCAGAAAGGGAAGAAACAGCACTGTAGATAAACAGAAAATTAGGGAAAAGAGCCGAGTCAAGGTGATACCTTTTCCCTTAAAACAAACACGTCCCGGCTAGTGTTCACGGAGTGACGAGTTGCTTCGAAAGGTAAAACGACTTCCTCTTTGCACGAGCAGCACCGCAGCGCACAAAGCTCCAAACTTCCACGCAATTAAGACAATCACATAACTTAAAGAGGAACACTCCACGATGTAAGAGGAAGTAGAAACGTTTTCATTGATAACTTTCTTGCCTTTACGGCTTACAACCATTACACTCAGTTTGAACAGACCATTCTCGAGATAACCTCGACCAAGGAATTGTCCAAACTTGCTAAGTACAACTTTATCAGACTCAAAAACTAGTTTAAACTGATGACTAACTAGAAGAGAGCTGGAGATCAGATTCTTGCGGATGTCCGGGACATGCAGCACATCCTTCAGCTTGAGCTCTTTGCCGGAAGTGAGCTTGAGCACAACAGTTCCAACACCAGCCACATCAGACGAGGCATGGTTTCCCATATGGAGCTTTCTCCCATCAGCAGGAGCATAAGTCGAGAAGACACCCTTCTCGGAACAAACATGGCAAGTAGCGCCGGTATCCACGAACCACTCATTTGGATTGTCAACCATGTTGGTCTCAAACACAACAGCAAACATATCCATTTCAGTGAGATTATGTTGTGCCACATTAGCACTTGATTGTCCTCCCTTACCCTTGTTTTTATCAACTTTCTTAGAGACGCGCCAATCAGTTGCTTTGTGGCCCGGTTTTTCACACTTGTAGCAATTACCATTAAATTTGGGTTTTGCAGGAACATGTGCTTTACCTTTGTCATTAGGCCTTTTTCGTTTTTTAGACGATTCACCACGTTCCATTAAATTTGCCTTTGCCTCATCCGAGACTTGATTTGATTTACCGTCCATCTTTTTATTATCTTCTTCAATTCGAAGTTTGACGATCAAATCTTCTAGGCTCATTTCTTTTCGCTTGTGTTTGAGATAACTTTTAAAATCCTTCCAAGAAGGTGGTAGTTTCTCAATCACTGCGGCTACTTGGAAAGCGTCCGAAATGACCATACCCTCCGCGAGGATATCATGTAGGATTAAATGAAATTTTTGAACTTGTTCAACGACAGATTTACCATCTACCATCTTGAAGTCTGAAAATCTCGCCACCACGAACTTCTTAGTTCCGGCATCCTCGGTTTTGTACTTTCGTTCCAAAGACTCCCACAGTTCTTTGGCAGTACGAACCGGTTGGTACACGTTATACAACGCGTCAACTAGTCCTCCAAGGACGTAGTTCCGACACAAGAAATCGCCATGAGACCATTGGTCAAATGCGACCCTCCTAGCATTATCCGTTTCACTTTCAGCGACAACGGGCGGGTCCTCCCAGAGGAACCTTGCTAGGTGAAGTGTCGTGAGGTAAAACAACATCTTTTGTTGCCACCTCTTAAAATCAGTACCCGAGAACTTCTCGGGTTTTTCCCCATGCACAATGAAATTGCGAGTTTCAGAGGGTGGAAAAAATATGGGGGGTAAAAACGTGTTATTAGGGACAACGTTTGGAGTTGGGTTCGAGGTGTTCTCAACAGGGGTGTTGTCAGAGCCATTTCCGTCAGATGCCATTGTGGTATCTTTTTTTTTTTTTTTTTTTCTGTTTGTTTTACGATTGTTGGTTTATAGATTACCAACAATGGCTTACAAAGAATTTAGACGAAAATAAAAAGACAGTAATTGAAATTACAAAGTCTTCGAATTCTTCAACTTTCCAAAAGAGGCAGCTTCCTTGTTTGAGCAGCTTCTTAGAATGGCAGGTCCAGAAAGGGAAGAAACAACACTGTAGATAAACAGAAAATTAGGGAAAAGAGCCGAGTCAAGGTGATACCTTTTCCCGTAAAACAAACACGTCCCGTCTAGTGTTCACGGAGTGACGAGTTGCTTCGAAAGGTAAAACAACTTCCTCTTTGCACGAGCAACACCGCAGCGCACAAAGCTCCAGCGAGCAGAAACACGTTAGAACCGAATTGCACTCTAAAATGCTATGCAGAATGCTGAAAATAGTGTATGCAATTTTCTGTATTTAAGGCAGTAGATATGGCAATTTCGTAATGGTAACTTCCATTCTTAAACTTCCACACAATTAAGACAATCACATTTCAAATTCAAATTCCAGAAGTCAACTTCCGCAGACTTGGGCTGCCTAAATCCGTGTGGGTCGAGGCCCACATTTTTAGAACCTCAAAAAGATAGCGGGGCCCCAGGCCCAAGCCCAAAGTCCACCCAAAGTCCAATTGCCAAGATCCAAGATCCAAGGCCAAGGCCCACGGACACGGACCCGGACCCGGCGCGGCACGCGCGCGTGCGTGTGGCTAATTGAATGGTTCAATAGTCACTACAATTTGAACATTCTTAACTAACTCCTATTAATAAGGAGGTAGTTAATTCTCTCATTTATGAATGTGGGATAGTTATTAACACTACTCCCAATGCATCACTTTGTCTTAAACTTCGTACATTAATTTCTCACTCACCGAAATTCGATTTTGAGATTTTAAATATACTACGATCATCTACTCGGAGAGTAGAACGATCCTACAATATTTAATTCTTCGAAAATTAAATATTCATACCCTCAAATAATTGATTAATTAAAATCAATTAAATATTAAAAAATTGAATAAAAACCCAATTTCTCCAACATCATGTTGCTAAAATTACACATTTTATTAACTAAAACATTTGCAACTTCACCACAAAAAGAAAAAGAAAAAAAAAAGCTCTTTCTGTAGTAAATAAATGTATATGTCGAATCGAAGATTTGAAGAAAATCTTGTTCTCATATCATTAATTAAGATTTGAATCTCCCTTCATAAATATTTGATACGGGAGGATGAGGAAATCTGGCAAATCAAATCAGATGAAAGAATCCCTCCGTCTTGAACTACACATAACATTTACTATTTGCACGAATTTTAATGTACGAAGAAACTGTTTATTTTACGAATTTTAATGTAATAGTTGTTTAAAATGATAAAATTACTTTTTTTTAAGGGTAATATGATCATTTTAATTTTATTAGAGAAAGTAATAACAAAATTCGCAGATCGAAACCTTGTTGAAATTAAGCTTAGAATAACTCATACGGCCATACTTACCAGTTACCTCTACCGTAAATATGTGTGAGTACATCCAATGATATATTTTGTTATCATAGTAAAACTTATATCTATGGAATTATGGCCTTGATATAATACTCTCCTGGTGCATTACAGAGCGTCATTGCAACATTTGCAAGTTACAACACTAATAAGTGAAACATAGTATAAGTTGTGGGCAACACAAAATCTAAGTACAATATTATATATAGATCCACAAATTGACTTGTAGGGCCATACAAATATCATGAAAATATGGACAATTTTATGATATACTATGTTTAATCAGACATAAAATAATTTTTCTACTCAATACACAAAAAGACATTCGATTATATGTATATCAAATGATCAAAAACATAGTATATACGATTCAATGTGTAGAACCAATTGAGAAATCCAAACTAATCCTAACATATCTACTTAAATAAGCCTACATTTGTATATATATGTATATGTTGGTGCTATATCAATCCAATCTAAGTAGAGGGCTAAAAATGAAATAAAAAATTCATGTTGGAAAGAACAGCTACAAAAACAATACAACATGAGTGGGAAAATATATATGTGACTTATAAAATCTAGTAATGTTTGCATGTAGAGACTAGAGAGAGTACGCTTTAATTCTTGTGTTGCAATGATGAAAGCGTGATTGCGATGTGCGACCCTTAAACAATAAGTCCCCACCTTCAGATTTTCAGAATATATATACCCATCTTCACAAGTTGACATACAGTCCGGCTGTACGTAAATGTGACATCAATTTTAACTGAAACGTGACATTGTAAATTTTAATTAGAAAAACGTGTAAGTTAACATAACAAAACATTATTTGTTTATATAAAATAATTACAGGTAAATGAAATGTAACACTAACTTTGACTTAAACGTGATACTTAGATTAGTTAAATATCTGATATATAACTTGTGTGATGCAATAGTTTTCTCCACTACAATAAGCTGTTAAATATGCCATGCAAGTACTTGAGGCACACATGCATCTGCAATTCTTTCTTTAATCATTTAAAAGTGTTCTTCCCACTACCATATATAGACTAGCTAACCTAGCTAGATGCTGCATTTGTGTCTATTTTGTATGCATCTCCACACATCTTAATTTGTTTTCTTGTGAAATCATCATAAACTCAAATTTACGTAATAATTAGTGTTTTACATTGTGGTCATGGCCATGTACTATATATATATACATGCAAATATGTGTTGTTGTATTTACGTTAAATGTAGTTTTAAAAGTTGTCACGACTATACAAAACCACATATTTAGACTTTTCTAACGGAGGTTATATAACATAAATATTATAGCATACTACTTAGAATTATTGTTGTTAGGTTAAAAAAAAATGAAATTTAATCTCTCTTTTTTTTTGTACTTTTTTAACAAGAGAAAGAAGAAAGTAATTCCTCATAAAATCATGGATACCTAGATGGGATCTTACAAAGTATTAATTTGTACAATAGAAAATAATACTGAATTCACTATAAAATTTTCGTGCATCATGGTTATAAAAAGTTTATTATGTGTTCTATTAAAAGGTAGTATTGCTCAAAAATGGTTTGTTGGACATGAGACATAGTTTCCAAATTTAAGGATGACAACATTAACATATATATTTGTCGACCAACAAACATCTTTAATCCTTTATTGAAAGTAATGTTTCATATACTATATAGTAATTGTTACTACTATTTATACACCATTACTAGTGCGTGTACATATGTATATATATATACTCCCTCCGTCCCAAAGAAAGCTATCCGACTTTTCATTTTAGTCTATCTCAGAGAAAGTTCCCCATACTTTTTTTTTACAAACTATTATCTCTCAAATTTCATTATATTCTTCTCTCTCTCAATCACATCACCTCTAATACATTTACTTATTATATTATATTTCTTAACCTTCGTGCCCGGAGCTCATGGGGAGCTTTCCCGGGACGGAGGGATTATATATTTTTAGTCGTTGCATAGAAATAATAAATTATTTTATTTTAAAATGTGATATTATAATCAAAATATACTTTGGTAGAAGGTGACAACTCCACCCGGCGGCCCCTTCTTTTTTGTGTGACACGTGCATGTAATGATCAATAAAAAGATTTGAGGTTATATATATTATTACTGCATATTGTAATGGGAATAGTTGACAACTATTTTAGACACCAATTAATGGGCCCCTGGCCATTAAAATTTTGTCCTTTTTTTACAAGATGAATAAATTTATTAAACAAGAATTTCACTAAACATATTTTCCGTTCCTTATTGGGGATTACAAGCTCATCTCACTAATTATCCTGAAGATAAATAAATCCAACTATGGAATACTATAAATCTACTAAATTTTTAACAATTTGTCATTTTGAGAGTTTTAATAGCGCTCTGATCTATGGTTTGACATGTGAACTTATAACTTTTAATTTTTTTATTTTATTTTTAATATACAATCTTTATTCGTCAACGGACTGAGAGAAGTCTTGGGGTATATTATTGACCTTTGTTATAGGGCTTTGTTTTTGGGAGACTGATCACCGATAATGTTCTTATTGATTTTGAATGTAGGCATTGACTTGTAATCTATAAAAACAAAACGGCCCTGAGGCACAAGCACAAATGGTTGATATATAAATTTTAAAAAAAAAGTAGGATCCGAATACTTGTTGGGCTTTACAAAGTAAACCTATGATGATTTTGTTGGATGGGTCTGACTATTTACACCTCCATTTTGGTTTAGAACACTCTCTCCATTGATGCACATCCCCTAAAATCGACTTGAGATAGATGCACACCCCCTTAATTGTCATAAATGTCCTTCTCTCGTAAAATTTTAATTACTACTCACACCCCCCTAAACCCTAGTTTCTCCTCCATCCTTTTATCTTCTTCTTCCTTCTCTCCCCCTCCCCAAACCACTCCACCCACCAGCCCCCGTCGCCGCCGGCGACCCCCGCCACCGCGGCCTCCCTTGTCCCACCCTTCGTGCAGCCGATCTGTAAAAAAAAAAAAAAAAAACTTTCCAGCGGCCTCGCTGCCGCCCCCTCCCTGGTGCCCCGTCCATCCTTTCGCCGCTCTCCCCCTCCCTTCTCCGCTCTTGATCTGTAGAAAAAAAAAAGCAATCGGTCGTCGTCCCCGCCCCCGCTCCCGCCCATCGGCCCCCTCCATGTTTTTTTTTTTTTTTTCTTCTTCTTTTTCTTAATTTCGACCACACTAGGTCGATCCAAATACACCCCGTCGACAACAGGGTGTCGACGAGTGTATTTTTGGTCGACCTAAAGTTGTCGACGAGTTTTTATTTTATTAATTTTTTCGATCAACAAATGTCGACTATATATAATCTCGTCGACAAACCAGTGTCGACGAGAGTGAATATGGTCGACACTGGTTTGTCGAAATTTAAAAACAAAATATGGTCGACACTGGTGGCGGCGGCAGGCTTTGCCGTTAGTAATAGGGTTGCATTTAGTAGTGTGTTTTTGGTTTTTTACATTATTAATTTATTATTAAACTCATAGTCGGAGTGTTCTAAACTGAAATGGAGGTGTAAATAGTCCCACCCTTGTTGGATTAGCTTTCATTGGGCTTCTGATGAATACTTAATGGGCTTGTAAATATGCCGAATGGGCTTTAGTTTCATTCTTTTATTTTATATTTTTATACGCGATTTTATTTTTGCTTTCGTAGTACTGCCTGTACTTCATTCTTGAAGTACAACATAAAAGCTGTACAAAATAATGAAACCTATCATATTTTTTAATTTCTCCACAAAATTAAGTAAATTAAAAAAATGAATACGCATAAATTGGACTCTAACAACTCCCATTACGTTATGTAAAATGAAATTTTCTCGAGTTCTCATGATAATTCATACAGTATAGACTTTTAGAAATTAGATTAGTATATTTTGCAGGTAAATAACAATGAGTAAATTAGTAATTCAAATAAACTTAAATAAACACTGTACAGTATATAATTTCCCTTTACAATTCACCCCTAAAGCACATACACAGGGTACAAATGTAAAATATCACAAACTGAAACAACTTTTATCGCCGGAAATGAGCAGAGCCTTGACGGGCGGCGCAACCTGAGAGAAGCCAGTGGCCTCCCATCGCCGCCGCGCGTACGGCCGCGGGAGATTTTCCGGCACGATCGTCTCAAGCGAATTGTTCCGCCACGGTCGGCAAGCCGTTCTGTCGCTCCACCGTGGGATCCTCCTCTGCATATCCATCGCCGTCGCTGTTTCCTGATCGCCGATCGCCGTAAAATCGCCGATTTGTAATCCGATTATCGCACATGATAAGCTCATTAAACATTTCCTCTTCCATGATTGCTCTTTTGAAATCAGATTGCTGCAAATACATAATTATTGATTTAATTCAGATTTCGAAAATTCACCCCCAAACAAAAATACAATTGATTGTGATCAAATTGTCCGAAACACCGATTTGTTATTCAATCTGAATCAGTTGAAATGTCAATTTTACTTACCATGAAACTGGTGGATTCGTTTGAATTGGGGAAGGAGGAGGGGGGAGATTGAGAGAGCAATAAGTTGAAATTGCCATTTCTTTTTTATACGTATTTTGTGTAGATATTTTTTTTTTCTGGTAAAGTGAGAGGGTATTTATACAGTGAATAAAAGTGATATAAATAGAGAATATATATGAAAATAAAAGTTTATGATGTTGATGGTCAGTTTACGGTAGCTTTAGTAGAAAGATCTTTCTTTTGCTTGCCGTCTAATAACATCTATATTGAATTTTATTTATCTAATTATATATATATAATTAGCTTTTATTTTATTTTTGAGAGAATTTATATATGAAATTGTACTTCTTGTAAATGTGTTTGTGAAGTACACGTCCCTATTTATTTCCCAAACCATTGTCTCTTTTGGAGTGAGATACTTGCATTTCTCCACGTGCAAAAGGACAAAATATTTTTGTTATTTTCAATTTATTAATTTCATCTACTATTTACTTATAGGTTGGTGTTTTGGTACCGTTTGGAATTACTCATTAAATTTATTAACGTGATTATTTGTATTTTTTTTTTTTATTGAGACATTTCAAAATTACTTATACGAATACACGTCCTGAAAATACCCCACAAAATTAATAATTTTACGACATTATTTAATTTTTAAAATTGTCACTAATTTTTTTTTATCACTTTACACCTAATCAAAACATCTAAAATACCCTCATTTATCTTGGATATAGGGAGTATTTAAGTATGGGTTAATAGATTTTAGATGGGAGTGTGAATCACTACTCCAAATTATAGAAGAACACTCTACGATGTGTTAGCTTAGAATCATGGTTGTACATCAGACATTTTGTAAAATTAGGAGATTTATTTAGAGCATTATAAAGCCTAACTGTGTAAGTAGTGAAACCATGTGTAATATAGAATAATATTATTGTACAAATTTAGGTTTTAATAGGTAATAGTGTTAGGGTTATACTGGCAAGTATGCTTTTAATGCTACTTATGTATACAAACTGATTTTTGCACTTATTAATGAGAATAAATTTTTGTCACTGGTTGCTTTAAATATAATGAATGATAATTATTTATTGCATAAACGTTCAGATGTACTTTACATTGTAGACAATGTGGTGTGTAGAAGATCACAAAAGATCACATTGTCAGTTCCTTGTATATAAGTACAATTGATTCGCAACTTAAATGGAATTGAACAATCCATTGGTAGAAGTTGAGGTGTAAGGCTCGGATTGGTTTGTCTTGACCAAGAGATTACACTAATGCATTATGATGTGCTGAATAGGACCTACAGAGAGGTAATTCTTCTAGACTGGCTTAAGGAATGAAGAATTAGACCTCAGTGGTTGTTGATTTCTTAATCTCTGTCACTTAAATGGAATTGTCTGTAGTTAAGAAGTATTGTTTTGATTTATTATGGGTAAAGAATAAATGTGATTCAATACTTTATATTTTGGGCAATATTATTAATTATAGGACAGATTGCCAAAATTAATACAGAGAATCGTGTCTTGGAGTGTCAAGTTGATTATGTCCCCTTGGTGGGATCAGAAGGTTTATCATATCAAATCTGATCAGTGAAATTTATTTCCGGTATGATAATAATGTTGAGCTGTCCTTACTTCGAGGAATAAAAGATATTAATTAATTAAAGCATTCAGTAGCTTAAATTAATTGATGGACATTGAATCTTAAACACGTGAAATAATAACCGGGAGCCATATTTCGTAATATGGGTTAGGATGGATAGTGCAATATTAATTCTATAGTGGAATGAATTAATATTAATGGGCTGGAAAAATATTGTGGCTCAATATTGATTTATGGGCCCATTGGGAGGTCCAATCCTAATTCTCCTAAAGGCCCCTCAAGTAGCCCAATAAAAGTCCATTAACTAATGTAATTGAAAAGATAAGAATTAATCTTGTTGCAAGAAAGAGAGGAAGTAGCGCTTATTTTGGGGAGAGAATATTATGTAGAAAGATATGAAAATAATATAATATCTCTTGGAGAATAAAATATTTCTAGATCTCCAATATTTTCTAATAAATAAATTTGCTATTCTCTCTTATAAATAGAGTCAAAACCGCCACTCTTAATTTTAAGAGTTAAGAGAAAAATCGGTCTTCTCCAAGAGATCTGTAATTTTCGAAATTACAGTGTATGTTAATAGTTCGTGAGATCTCCCACCGGATCAACGGGCTAGGACTTAGGGAATACTTGAAAAGGCAATTGGGTTGAAGTTGTTATTCTTCTCAACGGTATCTCTCCGATTCAAAGGTAAACACGTAATCCCTTAGTTCCGCATGTTTAGGCATTTAATTATTTACCGTACATTCATTACATGAATTAGTTGGTTTAATTTGTTAAAATTATGAAATTAGATTTATGATAATTCATATTTAAATTACGTCTCAAATAGATTCTGGTAATTTTAAAGGTGTCTCAAAGGATTCCCGGGAGTCTCGAAAGATCCCTTGGGCATCTCAAAAGATTCCCGAGAGCCTCAAAGGATCCCTAGCGTGATGGTCCATAACCCACAAGTGCCAATAATTCCCCACAAAGGAGATGGGGACCACATTGTTGGGGGACTATTATTGGGTATTGGGATAATTCCCAACAAATAGTAATATATAAGAATTACTTTTTTACTTCTCTACACAAGTGCGAGATGCAGGGGCGGTTTCACCATGGAGTGTGTGCGATTTTCTCTTCTCTTTTCGTTTGTTCAAATCTCTCGGTCAAGTCTTCCCCCTCGTGTAGATCTTCAAAATAAACTGGTAGATCTTGTTAGATCCTTTCGCCACCTTGTCAATACCGCCTACCTCCGTCGTCGCCGTCTTATCAGATTTAGGAAGCAAATCCTCATATCTACTTTTTTACCGCCGTCACTGCCATCGCGGTCGTCGCCACCGCTTTGGTCCTTTCAGTTTTTCCCTTTTATGTAGGTGTTCTTTATTTCTTGGTAGGGACCAGCGTAGAAATTATCTCAAATGGAGCTACGGTGATCATGTTTACTGTTTTCTCCTTTTATGTAGGTGTTCTTTGTTTCTTGGTTCGGGTATTTCTCCGTTGATCTTGTTTACTGTTTTCTAGGTAGTATTTGTACTTGTCTAGTTTCGCTCTTAGTTGTTGTTTGTTTTGTTCGATTACGCCTTCTGCGTCTTTTCCCCGTTTTGGGGGGGGTTTTGTTGTGGTTGTGTGTCTCCTTTTTTGATGGTTGGACTCCTTGAGATAGATTCGAGAGTCCTTGGGTTCTAGTTCTTGAGATCGGGTATGTGGTGGAACTTTGTCTATTTTTTTTGTTCCCTATTCTTGACATGAAACACCTTAGTGTGGGGTTGTCTCGTTTAAAGATTGGGGACCTGAACATCTTTTAAGGCAAAGGGAAACTCGTATTTCCTCTTCTCACGATTGAAGTGGACCGCGATACTTTGGTGATCCGCATTTGTTTGAAGATCAAGATTTTAAGTTCTTGAATTGTAATTCTATTTTATGATCTTGTAAACCCTCCTTAAAAAAAATCCTCACACCTTTACAAATTCAGACTTTTAGATGAGACGAAATTTTTTTATGGTATCAGAGCCTCGTAAACGCGTAAACGGAATTCTTTCAGGTTTGTTAGGTCGTCTCATCTTAGATTGTGCCACCTTTTGTGATTCATCTAGATTTTCAACACATCTATATGTTGTATTTATAAATAGATGATTGTTTTTCAAAATAGTAAAACACAACGTGAAATACAATTTGATATTGTAGAATTGCAAAACCATAATTGTTCTTGAATTGAAAAGGGGGAAAAATCCCAATGAACACAAAGAAGAGAAGTTCTTGTTTCTGCAGAACATTCAAATTGAAAAGTTACAAATGAATACATCTACAAGCTTCTTATAAACTAATCAAAAGAAACTGCTAAGAAACTAACTAATAACCAATTAACAAGACTAATTGGTAACTAACTAACAAGAGGTGTATTTCCCAATATGGAGGCTATATTGGTCCTAATCAGGAGGTGTATGTACTAACCCTTGATACCCCCCTCAAAATGAGAGTGGATATCCAACAATCCCATTTTGGCCTTGTGATTGTTGAAAACAGCAGGTGGAAGAGGCTTTGTAAGGATGTCGGCTAAGTTGTCCTCAGTTGGAATGTGAACAAGGGTGAGCAAGCCTTCTTTGATTTTCTCCCTTGTGAAGTGGCAGTCCAAGGCAATGTGTTTAGTTCTTTGGTGAATGCAAGGATTGTGGGCAATAGAGTAAGCACTCTTGCTGTCAGTGTACATAGTTGAAGGAGATGAATGTTGAATCCTCAAGTCAGCAAGTATGTAGTGTATCCACTGAAGCTCACATGTTGTGGATGCTAGCGCCCTGTATTCAGCTTCTGCAGAGGACCTACTAACAGTAGATTGTTTCTTGGATTTCCAAGAAATTAGGGAAGAACCAAAATAAATGCTATAACCAGTTATACTTCTCCTTGTTAGAGTACACCTACCCCAATCAGAATCTGAGAAAGCATGCAATTTGAAAGAGTTTTTAACGGGATAGAAAACACCAGTACCAGGATTACTCTTAATATACCTCAATATCCTATGAACAGCCATCAAATGTGAGTTAGTAGGACATTGCATGTACTGACTTACAGTTTGGACAACATAAGATATATCAGGTCTAGTAATAGTAAGATAGAGGAGCTTGCCAACCAATTTTCTAAAAAGTGCAGGATTTGAAAGTGGAGGAGATTGATCATCAAAGACTATTTTAGAATCCATTGGAGTAGAACTTGGCTTGCTACCCAAATAACCAGAATCATTTAGCAAATCCAAAGCATATTTCCTTTGAGAAAGAGTCATACCTGTTTTGTTTCTGGCTACTTCAATTCCCAGAATGTACCTCAAAGGACCAAGGTCCTTAATGGTAAACTTGTGATGCAAAAAGGTTTTGATGGTCTGAATGATATCAAGAGAAGTACCTGCAACAATTAGATCATCTACATAGCAAAGCACAACAGTGAAGTCAGATCCATTCTGCCTAGTAAATAAAGAGGTGTCAGCCTGTGATTGAATGAAGCCTATGGAAACTAAGGAATAAGTCAATTTAGAAAACCACTGTTTGGAGGCTTGTTTCAAACCATAGAGACTTTTATTCAATCTACAAACCCTCTTATCATTACTAGCACAATAACCAGGAGGAGGGATCATATAAATTTCTTCATCTAGGTCACCATGTAGAAAGGCATTATTAACATCTAATTGATGTATATGCCAATTTTTAGAGGCAGCAACAACTAACAAAATTCTGACTGTAGTGATTTTAGCAACAGGTGAAAAAGTATCAAAGTAGTCTATTCCTTCTTGTTGTGTAAAGCCTTTAGCAACTAATCTAGCCTTGTATCTTTCAATGGTGCCATTAGAATTATATTTCACTTTATAAACCCATCTACAGCCTATACAGTGCTTGTTTGCAGGTAAATGAACAAGAGACCAAGTGTTATTTTTGTGTAGTGCTTCTAATTCATTTTTCATAGCAAGGACCCAATTATCATTTTGGGCAGCCTGTTTATAAGTCTTAGGCTCCTGTATTTGAGAAATTGAGGCTGTAAATGTCTTATAGTGAGGAGACAGTCTATGAGAAGATAAAAAGGCATGTATAGGATATTTAATGTTAGAACAAGAGTGAGATGCATGATCAACAGAGGGTGGTAAGGATGTTTCATAAACTTGTAAATATGCTGGTTGAGATTTGTGTCTAGAGGGTCTAGAAGTGGTTCCCATTATAGGATGAGAAATATCAGGACCAGTATCTACACCATTCTCATTGGTAACAAGATTATCAGAAACATCAATATTGGGAATAGGAGGATCAGAAACAATATTAGTAGATACAGAGGAATTATTGTCACAATCATTGTGGCCATTAAAATGAGCATCATCATCAGAATCAATGTAAATGTCATCAACAACAGGAACTGATAATGGATGGACAAGTTTATCAATACCAGCATTGTCAGAATAAGGGAAAATATGTTCAAAGAAAGTGACATCCCTAGATACAATAAACTTTCCAGTCTTAATATCAAAAAGCCTATAACCTTTTGTTCCAAGAGGGTAGCCAATAAAAATGCATTTGGTGGCCCTGGGCTCAAATTTATGTCTATGAGAGACCAAAGTGTTGGCAAAGCATAGGCACCCAAAGGTTTTAAAAAGGGAGTAAACAGGTTTCTTGTTATACAAAAGTTCAAAAGGGGATTTCTTGTTAAGAATGGCAGATGGAATTCTGTTTATAATAAAAGCAGAAGTTTTGATGCATTCACCCCAAAATTTTAAGGGTAAACAAGATTGAAACATAAGTGCTCTAGCCACTTGAAGCAAATTTTGGTGTTTTCTCTCTACAATGTCATTTTGTTGGGGAGTTTCAACACAAGAGGTTTGATGTATAATGCCAAGATTATGATAAAAGTCAGAAAGAAGGAACTCAGTCCCATTGTCACTCCTTAGTATTTGAATTTTAGTACCAAACTGAGTAAGAATGAGATTGTAAAAGTTCTGTAAAGAAATCTTGACATCACTCTTGGCTTTCAATAGATAAATCCAAGTGCATCTACTAAAATCATCAACAATGGTGAGGAAGAATTTGTCACCAGTAACAGAAAGAGTAGAGAAGGGGCCCCAGACATCACAATGTATTAAATGAAAGGCATGAGGAGATACAGAGGAGCTTAATGGAAATGACTTTCTTTTCTGTTTAGCTAAAGGACAAATGAAACAATCATTATGCATAGTAAAAGCTTTTACATTCAGTTCAGGAATTTGTAACATGCATTTTCTAGAAATGTGCCCCAACCTTTTATGCCACAAGTCAAAAGTACAAGCATCCTTATTGCTATTACTAGAAAAAGTAGAGTGTCCTAAATGAGAGCAACCAGAGGAATGATCAATGTGTAAGAGATAAAGGCCCCTATCCTGATCAGCAGTACCAATCACCATCTTGGTGGTATTGTCCTGTAAAACACAGTGTGAGGACAAAAAACTCACAGCACAGTTGGAATATCTAGTTAAATGACTTATAGATAACAAGTTGAAAGTGAAATCAGGAACATATAGCACATTGTACAGTGTTAAGTGTTCATTTATAACAATATTCCCCATGTGAGTAGCAGTTGAAATGGCATTATTAGGTAATGAAAATTGAACATTTGTAATGGAAGGAGGAGTGGAGAACAAAGATATGTCAAAGGTCATATGATCAGTTGCTCCAGTATCCATAATCCAAGTAGAGTGTTTAACAGTGTTTAAGCCAAAAGAACAGGACATACCTGGATCTGGTGTGGTCTTGGACTCCTCAATATGAACAGCAGATGCCTGCCACAGAATGGGACATGTCTTTGCCTTCACCTGATTGCTGCATCTTAGAAAAGCTCACAAATTTGTCAAATAAGGCTTGATCAATAAGGGGATTAGATTCCATGGGTGTGTCCTTGATGGAAGTGTTAGCAGACTTAGAGGAGTCTTTATTAGGGAGACCTCTAGGACCTCTCCAGCCAGGTGGGAATCCAATAATCTGAAAGCATTTGTCAATAGTGTGGCCAAGGCCATCACAATGGCTACACTTAAGGGGTTTCTTCCTATCCTTAAAAAACTTGGTATTCTTGGCAGCCATAGAAATGGAATCAGATGGAACAAGATCAGGGGTACAGTTTAGAGTTCTTTGAGACTCTTCTTGAAGTAACAGGCCATATATTTTGGATAAAGGAGGAAAAGGAGATTGCAACAAGAACTGGCTACGAATGGTACTGTAAGAATCATGAAGGCCAACCAAAAACTTCATAACAGCATCCTGCTCTTGAGTTTTAGTCATCAATTTAGGTAAATCACAAGTACAAGTATCCATGGCTCCACAAGAGCACTTGAGAACAGGCCTAAAACTAAGGTATTCATCCCAAAGAGACTTAAATTGGTTGTAATAACAGACTAGGGATTGAGAACCTTGATGGATAGCACTTAAAGACTTTTCTAAGTGGTAAACCCTAGTGCCATCAGATTGGGCATATCGAATTTTGAGTTCGTCCCAAACATCTTTGGCCAAAGAAAAATACTCTAGGGTTCGTTTGATTTCAGGAATTATGGAATTCAAAATCCACATTAAAACAAGATCGTTAGCTCTTACCCAGGCAGCATAGATGGCTGGATCATCATCCTCAACCGGAATATCCAGGGATCCATCGATCAAACGAGCCTTATTCTTGACGCCGAGACCTCTCTTGACTGCGTGGCTCCAAGAAACGAAGTTTGTGCCATCGAGAGGTTCAAGAACAATGGAGACGGCCGGGTTGTCATTCTGATGAAGAGCCAACGGAGAGAACGGATTCAAGACTGGGTTTAGAGAATTCGGATCGGTAACAGTGGGTGCCATAGCAGCGAAATCGATCGGAAATCAGAGAGGAAGCAATTGATCGAAACTTGGCAGTATCTTCACAAAACTGATACCATGTAGAATTGCAAAACCATAATTGTTCTTGAATTGAAAAGGGGGAAAAATCCCAATGAACACAAAGAAGAGAAGTTCTTGTTTCTGCAGAACATTCGAATTGAAAAGTTACAAATGAATACATCTACAAGCTTCTTATAAACTAATCAAAAGAAATTGCTAAGAAACTAACTAATAACCAATTAACAAGTCTAATTGATAACTAACTAACAAGAGGTGTATTTCCCAATATGGAGGCTATATTGGTCCTAATCAGGAGGTGTATGTACTAACCCTTGATAGATATAAGTGATTGAAGCAACTTGTCTTTATAAGATTCTTGTGAAAGGTTAACGTGTATACATATTTGTATATAAATAAATAATAGTAGTAGTGTAGTACATGTATTGAGATTTAATAAAACACACGTAATATAATTTTTACAAGTATTTAGTAGCGTGCAAACGGTGGCTTATTTGATTGTCATGACTCATATACTTCTCTCTCCGATCTTTGTCCGTCAATTTTTATCATTTTTTTTTAAACATTCTTTTAATACGGAGTATATTTTTTTATTATTTTTCTTCTTTTTATATAAATTGAAATTTCTTACTTGCTTCATTGGAGTTTCTTTCCTCGTCCCACCTAACTCCTCTAATTCTTCAAATGGGTTTGGAGGAAAAACCAACCACTTATTTCTTTTATATTGTGGTTCCGATTTACATAAAATTTCAAATTATTTCACATACTTATTGACTATTGTTGTCCTGGAAATACAGACCACAAATTAATATTAATCTCCATTGCATTTAATTCTAAAAAAATAAATATATTCTAGGTGGCACTCCAAAATAATTCTATTTATATTTTCTTATTTTATAAAAAAATTATAATTTTTTTATTCTTTCTTTACTCTCATTTTTCCTTCTTTCATTGCGTTTTTATTTCTGATTCCTCTATCATTTTTTTTCTCTTTCTCATTTTCTCTGATATGTAAGCAATATGTCTATCATATTTAATGTTAGATTCTCTAATTTTGCAACGAAGATGCTACGTTTTTATCATATATTCACACTTAAAAATATATAAATATTATAGTGAATTTTAATAAGCAAACTTTTAAAGTTTTTTTACTTTCGAACATTAACATATAAAATAATCGTTCGGCGGATTTTGCACTTGTATATAATATTCCTGGATGACTATAAATTATAAAACACCAATTTTTTATTTAAAAAAAAAAACACTATAAAACACCAATGCATAAAACATGGGCCCATAATCTAAACAACTCATTTCAGAATTGGGCTTATCATCTTGCAGTGGCCCAAATATTAGTCCACTCAAGGGCCCGTATGATATAAAAGTATTCACTAGTTCACCTGCAATTTACACACGGGGTCAAAATAGTAATTTCCCCGTAGGTGTTGAAACTTTCAAAGTAGATTCTTTTGGAAAAGAATCCATATATTTATTTGCAATATTTTTTATTTCAAAAGTCACGTTCTCTTAAATTATTATTTCAAAATAAAGTAATTTACCAACGGTCTATACATAGGCCTTAAATTTTTGGTGCCTAACATATTAGAATAGGGACTCATATAGACATATAATAATTATTCCGCTAACTTTTGCAAGTTTAAATGAATGAATTAGACAAAATAAAGTTGAATAAATTACTCAATTTACAAATATAAATTTATTACCATAAATTACAACAATTATATCAGTTCAAGAGAGAAAATAAATTCAAACCATAATGTGAAACATGGGGACAAAATTTTAATGCAAACAAATTTTATTTTTATTTTTTTAATGAATTGAAATTCAAATAAAAATATTGTTAGATACAAATATAAAAAAATAAAATTAGAAGTTCAAGGGCATGGGGATCGAGCACCTGTCCCTTGACACCCAAAATCCATCCATGTGTGCGGTGTATAGTTACTTTAAATTCATGGAAAAAATAAATATTATATTCAACAATTTTTATTTAGTTCACGTGTTAAAGTTTCACTATCGATCCTCTGGTTAGAGCGGTATTTAATGTAATTCAAATTCTTTGACTAGTTCTTCTTTTCAGCGTTTTTTTCTCAGCGTTCTTTTTAATTGTTGTTAAGGATAATTTTGTAAAAATATTTTTTTAATTTTTTTTTTTTTAGAAAATAAAAATAATTTGATTTCACGTAGAATGAAATGGGTAAAGATAGGGGGATGAAGAGAAATCAAAATTCTTTATTTTTGGGAATCACCATTCCACGAGGAATCACGATTCCGTGTAAAAAAACATAACAATCATGAGATTAGGAATAGGTCCATGAATGTTCATTCCATTCTAAGCCCATTACCTCATACCAATCATGCCTTTAATATTATAAAAAGTTGATTATTTTTTAATATGACACATGACAATCATTCACATAATTAAATAAAATGTGGAACACACAAATTAAAACCTGTGATCTTATTCGAAAGACCCAGTAGAATGGAACGCCACTGAAACAGAAAAATCGAACAAAAAATCCAACTATATATAGAAGTGTTACTTAAGTGAAGTTTCGTCTCACGATCTCATTCCGTTCATAGTCGAACTTGTGTTATGACAGTAATGAGATTGAGTTTGAATAATTAAATTTTGGTCGTCACGTATGACGTATGCAAAGATGAGATAAATACATTATTATGTAAAGTGAAATTTGATGGAAGTAAGATTTTTCATTCATATTTTTATCACAAGACGACAAATATAGTATTTAATTGCATTCATAGTAAGCAGAGGACAAAGTTGAATTTGATACAAGAATCTCATCGATTTAAATTTTAAAATAATATATACATGCTAGTACTACATAGTTTAAATACATTTCTTTAATATATCAAATAACTTTTTATGAGAAGTATTAAATTAATATGGTGCACTACCATTTTTTTTCGAAACTAAAATATATTCAATTCCTTGTATAATAAGTGTTCTATTAACCATTTTTTTTTCTGTACATAAATTTATTATTTTAAATTTTTTACCGAGTTTATTTCCATTATATACTTACTTTAACTTTAGAAAATATTCTAATTCCCAACTTACTTTTATTTGAAACATAAATTTGAAAATAATTGAAAAAAATTTATTGAAAGAATTTGAAAAGATTTAAAGGGAATTAATATGATTAATTCTTCCTATATTATGTAATAGTATACTTGTCAATACATATCATTTAGTAATTCCAATAAATTTAATGAAAACACAACACTTATTGTGGAACGATGGGTAATAAATATTACTCACCCCCCCTTTTTTAAACTTTACATCTTATTATTTTAGACGTCACCTTTAAAATTTTATGGTAAATTGTGATTTCATATTTTATCAATAACTATCGATACTTTTACACAAAATTACATTAATTGACACTCACTTTTATTTTTTTCTCTCAACACTTTTTTACTTTTTTTTTACACTTTTTCTCTTCACATTTTTTTAATACTTTATACCAATAACTTTACATAAAATATTATATTCTTTAAAAATACGTGTCATCTCTAAATGTAAAACTTATACTCACAATGTATCTACCAAACTTTTTTTTTTGCATATTTTAATGAAAACTACTCATTTTTTTTTTTTTAAACTACTCTTATATATCGATACACTTTTTATTCTCTAGCTCAATTACATTATCTCTAATACATCTATTTATTTTATCACATTTTTTAATTTATATATCTAAAGTCTATGAAGATAGCAAGACAAGTAACAAACCAACAATAAATATCAAAATCATATCTTTAAAAAAACAATAAATATCAAAATCTATAGTGGAATTTCGCGTCGTTTGAAAAAGAAAAAGAAAAAAACCTTAAAAAGGTACACACGTCAAAAACCAAACGTCACACGACGCCGTTTCTCCATCGCACACACACACCTTTTCACACGTATAAATACGCAACTCGCAGCGCCAGAATTTCTCAACTCTGACCCAACGCCACCAACTTCAACGTTTCTCTCTCTCTCTATCTTTCTTTCTCAGATCTCCTCTTTCACAAATTATACTTATTTAATTTCGAAACCCTAGCCCCCAAATCGGAACCCTACCTGAAAGGCGCCGAATTTTCCACCCCCATTGCGTTGGAACTGTAATTTCTCCACTATTTTGTTTTTGTTTTCAGTTTCGACTCAAAAACCTTGAAACTTCTTCTGGAGGAGGGATGGTTGAGATTTGTAATGGAGGGCAGTAGAGTAATTATCAACATTGGTGATGGGAACTGCAGCTCCGCCGCCGGACTGCCGCCGATTCCCAACCCCTTGGCCCGACACTGCTTGAACTCTGGTGGCACGCCGCCTTTGAGTACCAAGTCCCTCGTTCGACACCCCTCTTTGGTAATAATTCCACTTGGAATGAATTTTGGTTCCTTTCTTTTCTTGTTAAAGTTGCCTTGCGTTGTTTTGAAGCAATGACTGATTTAAGAATTAAGATAGATAGATGCTTATTGCTTTGGATTTGATAATTTGTTATTTTGTTTGTGATTACTTTTCTGTAACCGCATTTGTATAATTGAGGATGTAAGATCATGAAATTGCACACTAATTAGATGTAATTTTTGTTGGAGGAATTTCATTTCTGATCCAATTAGTGTTCAATTACTCTTTCCGGCTAGTTTGTAAATGAACATATATAATGGTTAGATTTTTCTCTGAGAAAAATATTCTTGAAAGAAGATTTTTGGAAGTGATTGTATGAGAGAATCTGAGGTGCTAGATGTGTAAAGAGGTGTCGGTTTTAGAAATATAACTACTCTTACTAATGAGCAAATGCCTGTCTATGCCCTTAAGACCTTCCTATTTTGCCGTTTTGGAACAAAGCTTTTAATTTCCTTTATTTGGAGATGTAAAACAGTATTAGAGTCAATCTCTTGCGCCCATGTCAGAATTACTTTCTGACTAGAGCTTTTGCAGGTGAAGACCAGGCGGCCAGATACTTTGAGTGGAGATGATAGTGATGCTGAATATATGCCCCTGCTTCGCTCAGGTGCGTGGGCAGACATCGGTTCTCGCTCAAGCATGGAGGATGTGTATGTTTGCGCAGACAGTTTGATGAATGAATACGGTTTAAATATTTCCAGCGAGAAGCCTAGTGCATTCTATGGGGTAACTCTCTCACTCTCACATTGTTACTGTTGTTGATTGACTTTACTCTTGGTTCTTTACTGGATGGTATTTCAATTACGAAAGGGACCTTTTCTAGATGGAGTAAATATTTTTTGACTTTTGCTGAAATATAGAGTCATCTCATGTAAGTATATTGTCGGTTTAGGTTTTTGACGGACATGGAGGAAAGCATGCGGCTGATTTTGCCGGCTACAATCTGCCGAGGCTCATTGTTGAGGATGAAGATTTTCCTCAGGAGATTGAGAGAGTAATTTCATCTGCATTTTTACAGACAGATGCTGCCTTTGCAGATGCTTGCTCGTTGGATGCGGATCTCGCTTCTGGCACCACTGCGTTGACTGCTGTTGTAATTGGAAGGTTAGTGAGTGTTGTGGTAGTTTCAGAGTTTGAGAAAGTGCACTTATTGTTGGAAAAAATCAGACATAATCAAATGTTTTCTCGTTGTCTTAATGCAGCTCCCTTGTGGTTGCCAATGCCGGAGATTGCAGAGCTGTGCTTTGTAGACGGGGTAAAGCAATCGAGATGTCGAGAGACCACAAACCCGTTTGCATGAGGGAGAAACGGCGTATAGAAGCCTCGGGTGGGTATGTATACGACGGTTATCTCAATGGGCAACTCAACGTGGCTCGTGCTTTAGGCGACTGGCATATGGAAGGATTGAAAGGGCAAGATGGCCCATTAACTGCAGAGCCTGAAGTTATGAGCACTAAACTAACAGAGGAAGACGAGTTTCTAATCATAGGGTGTGATGGACTGTGGGAAGTGTTTTTGAGCCAAAACGCAGTGGATTTTGCACGTAGAAAGCTTCAGGAGCACAACGATCCAACAACGTGTTGTAAGGATCTTGTGGACGAGGCTCTGAAGAGAAAGAGTGGGGATAATTTATCGGTTGTGGTCGTCTGTTTTCAGGCACAGCCGCCGCCTAACTTGATCGTACCTCGTGGAAGAGTTCATCGGAGCATTTCTGCTGAAGGGTTGAAGGAGCTGCGGAGCTTCTTGGACAACTTAGATGATTGAATTGTCTTGTCTTTTTCTTTTTTCGTTAAATTTGATTGAGAGGATGATGTAATTTTCAAATGTAACAACATATGCGGCTCTGGATATTTTCCTTTTGTGTTATTGAGTTTAGGACCATTTGTCAAACGTATTTAACCCTATATTTAATTATATGTACTAATTAATCACATGAAGTTATTCACTTTTTTTTTTTAAGACGTTGATCTCTTACACCATTTGATTTGATATAAAGTTATATCACATACTTAAAATCCCAAAACAAATAAACAATATTTATCACGATTTTCCCATCCAAAATTTTCCCATCCTACATAATCCCAAAATAAATATCCCCTTAGATTGTTCACTCTTGTTTGGATAAAAAATTGGATGGAGGGATTTAGGTATGAATTTAGAATTCTAAATTTACTCCACTATTTTTTTTTTTCGACATTTACTCCACTATTTTAAATGAAAGATTTTAAAAATTTATGGTAGATTTGAAATTTATAGATCAAAACTCTCCATTCAAATGGAGCCTAACATTTATAAAATGTTACTATCTTTTTTTTTTTGTACATAGTCAAAATTAATTCATTTATTTACTTTATATATAAATATTTTATAAAATTACACACGTTATAAAACGTATTATGAAAAGAAAAAAACAATACAGCTTTGATGGATGGACTAATAAGAGACTTGCATGGACTAATAAGACAACAAGAGGAGTAAAATGTATTACAATGATATTCACGTGCTTAAAAGCTTAATTAGTAACGGATAATTAGTGTGATCAAAAGCGAGGGAAATTTAATTAAGATACAGAAAGAGATTAGGGTTTGTCATCAACAAATTTTGCAGAATATAATGGTTGGAGACCACGACGAGTCTCTCTCTTCCCTTGATTCGAGAATTCTTGCGTCACATCTCCCCGGGGCGGATTGTTGATGAAGGTTGAATTATGTCTTCCTGGAGGTCGTTTGAAATGATTGAAAGGTGATCTAGACTCTTCCAGCAGTTCAGTTTTCTACTTTGAATGATAATGAATGTTGATTGAATAAGATCTCTATGTAATGTCTTTCCAGGGGCCAGTGTGGATATTCTCTGTCTTGGTGATCAAGATGAAATTGATGCTGCAATTCTGTCGCTTACAGCAGATCCGATGCAAGGTAGTTTATGGTGCATTTTTTTTATTCTTTCGTTTGGAGGTACTATGTGTGCTTTCGAACCTCAATTATTTCTCTTGAGTTTTTTTTTTGAACGTAGTGGTGGAAATACCTAAATAGGAATCTGTATTGGGATGGAGAATCTGTATTTGTTTTAGAATTGCATCAAGATTTATGCTCTTGTCTACTCTAATACTTATTGAGAGCAACAACAGACAAATGTTGTGCAGATATTCTACCAATGGAAGATCTAAAGAATACAGCTAAATTAAACAAACCAATTTCTTTGGTGCAGATATTATACCAATGGAAGATCTAAAGAATACAGCTAAATTAAACAAACCAATTTCTTTGATTAACTTGGAAAATTGAATAGGGAACTATAATCTATCTCTTTTGGAAGTTAAGTGCTCTGATAGAGAAAGCAAAAATGAAGCCAAATGAGGCTGCCATTCCAACTATGATTATTGCAGCATGTCCCAGAAAGTCGTGTCTATATCCCAAATAATTTCTAACAAATTCTTCAACTGTTTCTCCAGTCTCGAGCACAGTTTTTATGTCTCCAAACTGTGAAGCAACCAATCCATATATTGTCCAAGCAAAGGGACAAATGTAATAGTACCAAATCCACCATACTGGTATTCTCTGTTATCAAACAAGAAGTAATATCAGCACATGCACTATTATTGTCACTAATGCATTTAGTTACACAAACTCTGGTACTTACTGTCTTTGCAATCATGAATCCACAGAAAAGGTTCCATAGCGTGAAGAATAAGGACGTAAGTACGGCGGCTATATTACTATTTGGTGTCAAAGCTACTGTCATCATCCCGAAGAATGTGAAGTACAATAAGGTAAAATACATGAAAAAGAGGTACCAAATGAATTTCACAGTTGTCCATTCAAATCCAATCATAGCATACACTATGACACAATATATGAGATTTTGAATGAGAATATGAGGGAGTTCAACCACAATCTGCAAAGCAAATGAGTTGGCGAGAATACCATGTTATTACATTTTCCTCATACTCATTATAGCTTTTAACTGAACTATGTTTGTGCATAGTTTTGTGAACTTACCTGCCCAAAGGCATATGGTAAAAAGGAATACATTCCTGCTGCTCTCTGTGTGTAGAAAACTGTTCTCTCAATAGCAACAACTGGCTGCACTGAGATAGCATTTTGAAACCCAAGAAATAGAACAACAGCGTACATGGAACCCATTGCATTAAAGATATCTTGGTGCCTTCTCCTGCAAATTCATGCATATCAACATATTCAACAATTATCTGCTTTGGTGAAACATGTTGTATCAATCCAAACACATGTTGACTCTTATTTGTATACTAACCTTTTAGAGCCAAGATCCCAAAAAATAGTCCCAAACATGACTGCGATGAATGCTGTAAACAACAATCTCACTGCAGTATATTGTGGGTTCCTCCAGTATGACCAATGCTGTTTTCACAGGCAAATTTTGCATTGGGCCCAAAATGATTGAGAATAATGGTTTGGGAAATATAGATCTCTCGAATCTGTGGCTGGCACACTGTGTTCTTTGATCAGTGCTTTGTTTCTCCTGAATTGTACACCATATAGTTGATAATAAGTTTTAAAGAAAACATAAAATACCGCAATATAAAGCTTCTAGTTTGACTCTTCAAACTTACTACTATTACTGCAAGGTAGGATGTTGAATTGATTTCAATTTTTTGGTTAGGTTAAATTAATAAACCATTCCTTTTCTCAGTATATTACCTGTATAGATCGGAGTTCTTATATAGTTGGTTAAAATTGGCTCCAAGAGCTGATTCTTGTTCTGCTGAAGTTATCTCCAGCATCCACGTGGCTGGATTATACCCATCTTTGATCTTGCTGAGTCCATCAATCCCCTATATAGATAAAAGTTAAGAAGCGTATGTTTGCATAGAGTTGGGAGTTTCATTTACATATTTACACATTCTGATGGTTATCTCACCTCAAAGTATTTGATGAGCTCAGAAGAATGTCGGCCTAGAGGACCAACATATATTTCTTCACCTCTTCGTTTGAGAAGTAGTAACTGCAATCATTTATAGTTATTTAGTTGATCTGGTATAGGGCAAAGCCAAATAATAGCCATTCAAGTAGATACCTCGTCGAAGGCATCAAAAATGTCGATGCTTGGTTGATGGATGGTGCAGACCACAGTTCGACCTGTATCCACTGTGTTTCTGACTGTTCTCATTACAATTGCAGCCGCTCTAGCATCAAGCCCTGATGTTGGCTCATCCATGAATATGATAGAAGGATTGGCAACAAGTTCAACGGCAATAGTTAACCTCTTTCGCTGCTCAGTGGAAAGGCCATTGACACCTGGCAAGCCTACAAGTGCTTCTCTCAATGGTGTAAGCTCAACAAGTTCCATAATCTCCTCAATAAACATCTGCAGTCATTTATTGGTTAGAATTCTGAAATTCTGGATTACCTTTTCCATTATATTTAATTTGACAAATGTCTAGTAAGCAGAAAATACCTCTCTTGTTGCAGCGTTGACATCAGGAGGCAAACGAAGCGATGCAGAAAATTGTATGGACTCATAAACCGTAACATGAGGTGAGTGAATGTCAGTTTGCTCACAGTATCCTGCTATACGTGCAAATGTTTCCTGCTTTTTTGGGTACCCTGATATTGTGATTGTCCCTTCAATGTATCCTCTTGTTTTTCTGCCTGACAATACATCCATCAGAGTAGTCTTTCCTGCCCCAGTTATGCCCATCAGGGCTGTCAAAACTCCTGGTCTGAATGCCCCGCTGACACCTTTTAAAAGTTCTATTCTGTCCTCTTGAATGCCATGAGCTTTTATTTCCTGCAACCGTAACCACCCCTCATTACACATATGAGACTTCAATTAGTTGAAGTTAAATTCTCACAGAAAAAAAAGGAAACTACCTGTGGCGTTTCTACTGCATAACGGATACCATCAAACGTGAGTGAAAGAGGCTCAAAGGGTAAAACCATTCCTCTCTTCTTACTAATGCCTCCCATTCTTATTGACATAGTTCCTGATGATATACTCTTGTGAACCTCATCTTCTGTCCCTGGATATGTTATCATTTGAATTAGTTGTTACAACTTTGCATTAGTTCCGACTTACAAAAACACATTGAGTGGTTAATGACTCACTAGATGTTCTCTTTCCAGTTTTGCTGGCGTTCCTCTTGGCTAACGTTTCTTCTAATAGCAGAATACCTTGGGCTTTCCCTAATGCTGTTGTAGATACCTTTTTCCCTCAGTTTGAAGTAAAGAAACTAAATTGTATTAAAATATTGCAAGAATACTTACGGTTGAGGTAAATTAAAGCCATGGCCACTAGGAAATTAAATAGGAAGACATATCCTATAAGTGCTCCTACACCAATCCAGTACCAACGTGCTTCTGGAGAAATCCCTCTAGACATCAACACTGACAATCCCATTGGTTTTATTGACCCAGAAGGGACCTGTTAAAAAAAATCCCATTAATGTTAATTTTACACAGATCATCTCTTTCATAAAACCCGTAATGTACTGAAGTTTCTTACGTGGCTCCAACTCTTCCCAAGAAATTCATTAACTGCTATTGCATTCTGTGCATACATCAAAGGTGAGGTCCAGTAACCCCACATCCACCATTTTCTGATGTCATCTGGTGACAGGTAATTAGGCTAATGAGGTTTTGACACTATAATGTCTTAGTAGACTATGCATAAGATTTTTCTGGAAGCATTACTGCAATACCTCTTGATAAGATGAATCCACCTAAGGCCATAATGGTGAGAAATGCACATGATCCAAATGTATATGCAATTATCATGTTTCTTCCTAGTGCTCCTATCAAACGAAACAGCGCAGAAGCCATTTGACTGACACATATAAGTAGAAGCAACTGTTTGAAAAATCTGCAATTGAAAGAACCGAGGGATGACAATGTGTATATGTATATGCACAGTAATAAAGTAGAATGAATTATTACCTTCCCACATCAGAATCAAATCCTGTGGTGTAATAAGTCATGCCCACCCAAATCACAATTTCGACAAGTGTGAGTGGTATTTTGAGAATCCATGTTGGTAAAGAATATGCCCATGGAGGAAAAAATAGGAGGTCCCTTTGCTTATAAAAGACTGGGAGCTTCATAATAATGAGAGCGATCTCTGAAATTGCATTGAAAATAGCCACTATAAGGGCATTAAAGAGAGCACCCATGTAAACTCCACCATCTGTTTCTGTATTCTTATGCATTTCTGTCCGTATAAATACTGTCATTGATATGCTAGCTATAAGGATAACCTAAAATTTCAAAAGAGCATTGGTGAGCTTCAACCTCAGAGATTCAGAAATATTAGTGTAAAACTTAGTTCACTTATCTTACATACTTTTATCATCCTTAATGTGTACACGAGTGAATTCCTTTTTATCAGCAGAAATTCTCTAGCTGCACAAGCTTTAAGAAGTTCCTTTTTGCTAACTCCATATTTATCAGTGGTTAGTGCAGCAGGGTGGCTCTTTTCCTTTTCAAAAGGAACAGCAAGCTCATCGCCAATCTTTTGCGCAATATGGAATGACTGAAATGCTTCAGAAAACTCCCTGACAGAAACATATTTGTAAGTCTCATCTTTGTGTATCCAGTACTGCTCTTGATCTTTCTTTGATGTCACCTATAATTTTGCATGGTAAAACAAGTTTCAATTGCTTTTGATTTCTTTATGGATATTTGCAAAGTAAAAAGCCAATAAGATAAAGCATAAAAAGGCGTACTTCTTGGAGAAAATCTGCTACTCCTTTCCTCTCAGGGCATCTGAAACCCATATGTTCAAAGAATTCCTGAACATTCTCTCGTGGACCTTGATACACAATCTGACCGTACGATAAAAGAATTATATCATCAAATAAGTCGTAGGTTTCTGGTGTGGGCTGTAGAAGTGAGACTATAGCAGTTCCTTGTAAAATGTGAATGAATTGCCTGATTGAATTCACTATCTGGAAAGTTGTTGAAGTATCCAAACCAGTTGATATCTCATCCATAAATAGTGCTCTTGCTGGTCCAACCAGCATTTCCCCTGAATAGAATAAAGTACACTAACTCCTTAAGCATGAATAAATGTACGTACAGCATATTCAGAAAAAAAATGTAATAAGTTTTCAATAAATATTTATGATAAAGCTTTTTCAGAAGGAATTCAAAGAAGAAAACTTTTAATTCATTAAATTACTTCATTACTATATTTAGAAACTATTTTATTAATATGTGTTACATAATAAGTACTAGTATAACATATTTTTGTATTTATGCTTATGTATGTTTATTGTTCCTCTTTTTCAAGAATTATACGTTTTTCTTCTATAATCTTTACAACTCCATATGTAGGGTCAGTATTTTATTTAAAAACATTTTATAAATGTTAATTGTTCATGCATAATAAGGCATAGTACTTGTAAACATGGATGCAGAAATCGGGCTAGGCAGCCAACGGCCGAGCCAATTTCAATGTAATTGGTTGTCCTATGCGTTTTCTGCATTAGGCGGCGCCTAGACGGATGCTTATTATTATTATTATATATTTTTGTCGTGAAACGACGTTGTTTCATGATTAAAAAAGAATATAAAAATAAAAAATACTAAAACAGGGGCTCAGTATACGACTACACACCCAAATTCATGAATTCAAATTGAGAGAGAAGAGAAGAGGGGTTCGTTGAATCATTAATTCATAGCAGTATACTTTATACATGTTTGTTGTTCGTTGAATCATTGATTTATGCAGTTATATATATAAAAAGAATATTTAAGACGTATTTAAATTGTTATCAAATGACTTTGGAAAAATGTAGAGAGCAAAAAAAAAAAAAAAAAACTGACTGGTCCAAATCCGCGATTTTCGACCTTGCATAGTACTTTTGCCTAGGATTGCAACATTTAATTTTTCTAGTAAAGCTACCTGTTGTCAGTCTCTTTCGTTCTCCTCCAGAAATTCCTCGAATCATTTCATCGCCTACCACAGTATCAGCACACCCCTCAAGCCCCAAGATCTGCGAGTGAGATGTTTTCACTTATGTTTCAATACACATACTGAAAATATTTTGAAAATTTTAAGTTACCTTGATGATGTAATCTGTCACCACATTTTCTGCCTGACCTTCAACAGCTACTGCCTGTAGAACTTAACTTGTGTAACAACTTGTTTCTATATATGTCTATACCAGTTTGTTGGCATAATAAATGTTTTTTAATTGTTCTAGTGTTTTTGCACTATTTCTACCTTCATGAATATGTCAAGATCAGGGTCTGGCCTAATGTTTGCATCTTTCTCCCTCCTTGCCAATTCTACTAGCATCTCTGCGAATTACAAACAGATCATTTGTTATTATGCTAATTTGTATGTCAAATAAATTAAATTAAATTTTTACTGACCATAATGAGCTCCTGCTCCTTGACATCTCGCAGAAAAAGCCAGTGTTTCTCTAACTGTCATTTCTCCTATGTGCAGATCATGCTGACTTATGTAGGCAGATGTCCTTTGTGGTACAAACTCTTTCATCTCGTGACCGTTGTATGTTATTCTTCCAGATACCTGTGAAAAGGTCGATACATTTAATGGTGAAAATGGCTATATAAATCTATATGTTTGCTTACTTTTAACTCCCGGTCTAGTTTTCCAGCCAAAGCTAGCAGCAACGTTGTTTTTCCGGAGCTTGGTGGCCCTAAAAGCAGCGTCATTCTGCCAACGGAAAACATGAATCGAGTTTGGACCAAGAAACAGAGTTAGTTGGTTATATATTTGATATTTCTCTGCTTACCTTCCAGGTTTGATGATCCCACTGACATCACGAAGAATTGGAAATTGTTTCTTTTGACTGGGAAGAATATGAAGAAAACCCAAGAAACCCTGCGTGTGATCGAGTCAGAAAGGTCAGAAATTCAGACTTCTTTTTCTTTTATTCATCAGGTATTATGTTCACAATTCAAATGATGGAGCTGAATCATGCACCTCCAATATATTAGCAATGAAATTGAATACTGTAGGCAATGCTCTACTGCCGACATATGCATTTGCAACGACGCTTAGGTGCTCAAAACGGACTTCAATTGTTGGAAGACTAAGACCAACCCTGCATCAAGGAATTATATATAAGGTGTAGTAGGGTGTAGCAATATAATACAGGTGGTAAGAGTATTTCGATTACCTCTCAATACGTTCCTTTTGCTTCAACAAGAAATTCCCATTACCTCCCTCACCAATTTTCAGTAGCCTCTCTACCAGGTTCTTCCTTTCTACACGCCCAAGATTCTTTATATTTATTTCTTGTGATTTTCACTCGTCGTCTCTAAGTATGCCTCTTCTTATACGATGGTACGTCGGAAGTCTCTCCAGCGCTGCCCACCTCAATGCTTCTTCATCCTCAACATCTCTATTCGACTTTGAAAAACCGTCCAAGATATTGGCGCTGGCCATGTTTAGTTAATGAAGCTTAAACAGGTATATCTTGCTATTTTCAATTTTGGTCCCTTTTTATAGCTAGTTTTAGCTAGCTAGAACACGAAATATTCTATTTTAGCTGTAGCTCATCTGTCTTTCCATCTGTGAATTTTTTATGTGTATATTGAAACTAGATGTGGTGAATTTAATTAGAATTAATCCATTTTTTTAAAAAATGATCATTCATGTTTATATTATTAGTATTTTTTTTTTTTTAAAAATGCCTTTTATTTTAAGTATTTCAATTTTTTGTTATAATTTTGGTTTTTTTTTTTTATAAATGATCCGTCACTTTCATATTTTTAAAATTTTAATGTATTTTAAATTTATTTACAATTTTTACATAATTAATTTGTTTTTAAAAAATTTCGTTACTTTTATAAGTATTGAATGATAGTATATACTTACCTGAAAGACGTGATGGACAATTAGGGGTCCAAAGAATTGGGAACTAGGTTTAAGATCGAATTTTGAGGTAAAATTAAAAGGAACACACTTGTTAATCGACATTTACTAGACATATTAGTTGGTAATTTTTTTATAGAGTTTATATTTTTTTTAGTCCATTAAGTTACTACAATTTTGAATTTAGTCCATCAGGTTACCACTTTTTGAATTTAGCCCATTAAGTTTCGATTTATTTTGATTTTGGTCCAGTTACCTGCTACAGCAGGTTTCACAGGTCATTTTTTAAAATACACCCCATCCCATAAAATGATATACACACCCCAAATGTTAAACACACCACACTAAAATTTAAAAATAATTTTTGATTACTATACACATCCCCAACTATTTCCTATTTAATAAATTGTCAAAAATAATTAAATTAAAAAAAAAAAAGAATTCAAATTAATATAAAAAAAATATAAATAAACCTATAAAAAATTAATTGATTTAAATATGTTTATAAAATCTAATATAGTTAAATAAAATCATAAACATATTTAAATCAATTAATTTTTTATAGGTTTTATTTATATTCTTTTATATTAATTTAAATTCTTACTTTTTTAATTAAATTATTTTTGACAATTTATTAAATATGTTTATGATTTTATTTAACTATATTAGATTTTTTAATTTTTATGTTTAACTTTTGGAGTGTATATAAAATTCATGGGGTGTTAGTATTTTATTTACGTTCTAACTTGTATAAAAACGTCGAAAATAAGGTTAAATAAAATTTAAAAATAGTAAAAAACCAACTAAATTTTCAAAACTATTTAAATCAATTTTTTTTTTTTAGCTTTGTTTAATTTTTGAAGATTTGGACGATTTTTTTATAGGTTTATTTATATTTTTCATATTAATTTGAATTCTTATTTTTTTTTAATTTAATTATTTTTGGGCAATTTATTAAATAGGAAATAGTTGGGGGTGTGTATAGTAATAAAAAATCATTTTTAAATTTTAGTGTGGTGTGTTAACATTTGGGGTGTGTATATCATTTTATGGGGTGTGTTTTAAAAAATGACATGTGAAATCTGTTGTAGCAGGTAACTGGACCAAAATCAAAATAAATTGAAATTTAATAGACTAAATTCAAAAAGTGGTAACCTGGACTAAATTCAAAATTGTGGTAACTTAATGGACTAAACAAAATATAATCCATTTTTTATAAATTAATCCACTTATTTCCTTTGCAGAAAAATAAAAAATTAACAGTAACTCACCTTTTTTCACAGCAGTACGGTGACGGTGGTTAATATTTCTGTGGAAGTAAATAAATAATGTCACAACTCCTCTTCAATAGTGTAGAAGAAATCATTTAGGAGATGTTTGTTTGGGTATGAGAAATTCGGATTTGAGATTTTGAAATCTCATCATGTTCTAGTTTGGAATTTAGATTTAGGATTTTAAAATCGTACTCTACAAATGCCTATAACTTTTATAAAAGTCAGTCCTATAAATACCTACAAAATCTATATATATTCTTAAACATCTATATTTCTAAAACAAACATTCTTTTAGATAAACTCACAAATGGATCTCTAATTTTGCTCGAATTCGTAAAAGGTCATTTAACTTTTTATTTTATCAATTTTAGTCCTTTTAGTCCTCGGGAACAAAATTTTCGGTCAAATATCTGACATGGATGCCACGTCAGCTTTCTCATTTGGAGGAACTAAAATACAGAAACTTGCGGGTTCTTCTTCCTTAAAAAAAAGGACCGAAATGAAGAACCCTAATCAGCAAAAATTAATCGATTGAGAGGGTTGACTTGTAGGATGAATTATGAATTCATAAATGTGAGTTTTTTTTTTTTTTTAAAAGAAGAAAATTACGCTTTTGAGGAGAAGAAAGGCTAGTGCATGTTATATTTAATATTCTTTTATTTATAAGGCTATTCATTTTTTAACTTTAGTGATGAATGTATTTAGATGTGTCCGTCATTTATAAGAAAAGGTGAGTGCTAATACCCGATGCCATATTGATTTTTGTTCTTTACGGTATCAATTCTAAATAAATTCATTAACTTTAGTCCCAATATCAATTTAATCACGATTTTTAGAATTATTATAAAAAAATTTCAACCTTTCATATTATTGTAATTTGATATACGTTTTGTGAGAAGGGCCGGTTCTAGAGAGAAGGGAGAGCTTCTCTCTCTAGAGAGTTGCTTCTCCCTTTCTTCACCGGCCTCCGCCGCCGTCGCAGATCTGTAGTTCACGTTGTCGTCATCGTTCTTATCTCTGTTGTTGTGTCTTTGTTGTCACTGAGTTGTAGATCTGCAGATTTGAGTTGTAGATCTGTAGATCTGGTGTAGTTTTTTTCAGTTCTTGTTAGGGATCAACGTAGATCTTGTCCGTAACGGAGCCACGGTGACCGTTCGGGTATTTCTTCGTTGATCCTATTTTACTGCTATCTTAGGTAATTTTGGTGTTTTCTTAGTTTTTTTTTTTTTTTTTCTTTTTCCGGTTGGTTGTCTCTATTGCGCGGGCTTTGTGGTTGTGAGACTTTTTTGATGGTTGGGCTCCTTGAGATTGACTTGAGAGCCCTGGTGCTCTGTTACTGTTGATTCGGGTACTCGTGGAACTTTGTCTGTTTATTCTGTTTCCTATTCTGTATATGAAAACACCTTAGTGTGGGGTTGTCTCATTTAAAGATTGGAGACCTGGACACCTGTTAAGTCAAAGGGAAACTCGTCTTTCCTCTTCACGCGATTGGAGTGGACGACGATATCCGTTTTGGTTTGAAGATCAAGATCTTAGGCTCGTGATTTGTAACTCTATTTTATGATCTTGTAAACCCTCCATTAAAATAAATAAATTGATATACGTTTTTTCTGTGACGTGATGAGTATACACGAGCTCCTTCACGCCACGTTATCGATTGTCGACCAGAGAAAAAAAACTTGTACTCCCTCCGTCCTATAGAAACTTGCACACCTGAAATGACACACAATTTAAGAAATGTGTAAGAAAAGTTGTAATGAATAATGTTTTGAGGGGTAATTTTGTAAAGTTTTATTAATAAAGTAAAGTAAAAAGTAGATTAAGTGTGGAAAAGTAAGAGTATATGGATAAATAAGAGTATATTTTGAGGGTGGGGGTTATGAAGATATTTCCTTTTATAGAGTGTGCAAATTGATATGGTATATCCATTTATAGAAAGTGTGCAAATTCTCGTGGAACGGAGGGAGTATCAAATTACAATAATATGAAAGATTGATTTTTTTTTTTTAAATAAAAATCTCAAAAGTTGAGATTAATTGATACTGAGATCTTTTTAAAAAAAAATAAATAAATTTAGGATTGACCCATAAATAAATTTAGAATATGATTAAAATACTAATTTCATATCAAAGCAAATCATGATATGTAACATATCTCTACATGATTTACTTAATATTTAATTTTACAATTCTATATATTGATACATATCTGAACATCTGAGCTGTTAGTTTAGAGGGCGTCATGTCATTTAAACGTGCAAATAAAAATAATGATGAGAATATAAATCAATAAAATAGACCAAATTGCTTAATTTTAATATAAGAAGATTTTCATATGTTCACTCAGAGATATTCTCATTGAAATTAATATATTTTTAGCAGATCACGCTTGATATTTCGACTTTATTCTAATACACCAACCAATTGGGAAAATCGTGCAAAAGAGTTTATAATGAGAATGAAAAAAATAATGTGTCCCATAATATTTAGTTGGAAAAATCGTGCAAAAGAGTTGCCAAAATTAAGAGTAAACGATTTTTTTTATGGATTATTGCACATCAAATATTAGCACAAATTAAAGAAGAAGCAGAAAAAATTGTATGTTAAATCGGATTGAAAGCAATCTTCTTAAAACAATCGCGATAAGATAAACATAAAAATTGGTTTTTAGGTCTATATAGTGCTTTTGTACCATTTATGTGAAGATCTGTTTGACTCAATATCTATTTGCAAATTTTTCTCTCCCTCCCTTAAAAGCATTGATCAGATTCAGCTCTGGAAAAACGGGTTCAATTAAACGTTTTCTATTTATAAAGTCCACCCTCACAAACTGTTATATGTTGTTAATAAAGTAGAAAAAATACTCAAAAGTTAACTATTTAAATAAAATAAACATATTTTTTTGTAGATTCAAAAATAGAACCGAATACACCCTGTACTGAGGGAGTATTAAATTTTATATTACTATGACACAATTAAATTAAAACTTGGACTTTTTTTTTCTCCCTCATCGTCTTCTTAATTCACCACTTCAAAAACCATAGATTATTCAAAATGATATAAACACAAGATTTGATACAAGATAAAGGTGCATAATGGAGAGAAATAATTCGAAGAATTCCCTAGTTTTTGTGTTCATTGATGTTAGAAACTGTTAGGAATATAAGCTATCGGACAAGGACGGAGCCACATAGGGCCCAGCGGGAGCAGTGGGCCCCCCACCAATTTTTTTTTTATTATGTATATTTCTTTCGTTTTATAATTATTTGTATTTTTTTTTTTTATTTGACACGTTTCAAAATTATTTGTACACTCATAATATGTAAATAATCTACAAAATTAATATTTTCACTACATCATTTTATTTTTAAAATTGTCACTCATTTTATTCTACATTCTTCCCTACATTTCACTAATTTTTTTTAACACCTCATTAAATTTCTTTTATACCTCACTAAATCATCAAAAATACACCTCACTAAATTCACATTTCTTAAAAAGTGAACTTATCAACGTATTCAAGTCATTACGGGATGGAGGGAATATATTTTAAGTTATATATTTGTCTAATAATTTTAACACCGTTTCACCTATTATGAGTAGGAACAATCAAAATTTATAATGGATTAAATATAATATTATTTTGTCTTTATAGTAATGTAAATCGGGCCCCCCAATCTAAAATTCCTGGCTCCGTCACTGCTATCGGACGTCCATGGACGACACACTCCGGGTGGCAACCTACATGCCAATGCCCAATTCCCGGGTGGCAACCCCTGGGCCCACCATCGGGTAGCCCCTTTCCGCAGTCCGTTCGGATTCGACAGGCCAAACAAATTGTTAGAAATATAAGATAGATAGTTTTAACTTTACCCAAAATTATGGTTAAGGGTGAAGGATTGACTCTCACTTATATACCCTTTCATACTTAATGTGAAAACGATATGAAATATCGTAACAGAAACATGTATTTTTAGTAGTAGTAAAACATGTTCGGTCACCGTAACCGAACAAAAAGAATTATTAAAACACAGTGAAAACACATACCTAATATGTTCAGACACAATAACAACAAAATAAATTACTCCATCAAAAAAAAAAAAAATTATTAAAACAAAAAAAAAAACTTATTGTGTATATGTATTTTAGTATATACTTACCGTTTACCAATTAATTTTCATCTCTTCCAAAACGTTAAAACGTCATGTTTAAATTATATTCCGTCTTCGTCCTTTCACACAAAACTTCAAATAGATTTACTTCAACGAGCCCAGTCCAGTATTATTACTAACGGCTAGGAAAAAAAACAGATTTTGATCACATGCTTAAGCTTAATTAGTACTAACTGATAATTGGTTTGATAAAAAAACGAGGGAAATTTAATTAAGATAAAGAAAGAGATGAGGGTTTGTAATGGAGAATCTGTATTTGTTTTAGATTGCATCACAGCCTCTATTAAAAAATCCGCCTAGACCGCCACTCTAGGTGCTTTTGTTGAAAAATTGGCCTAACCGTCCATATTTAAAAAATTTTTTTTAATTTTTTTATTTAGGAGTTCGATATGAATAATCGTACGCATTTTTTCAAAAGAAAAAGATCCAAGTAAAACTCCATGATGTACGATATTTTTTTGTCAAATTCTATGGTGAAACTGTGTTTAAATTAAAAAATTTTAAAAATCTAATCGGGCGCCTAGTCGACGCTAGGAGGTGCTAATCCGCCTAACTACCGATTTTCGACTTGTACAACCTTGATCACATCCAAAGGTTGTGCAGATATTCTACCATCAATGGAAGAACTAAAGAATACACACTACAAAAAATAGTCGAAATAGCGATTTCGCTCGCAGTATCATTTAAAGAGGGCAATTTCCTCGCCAAAATGGCCAATTTTTTGTAGTGACATCTAAATTAACCAGACCAATTTCTTTGATTAATTTAATGATACAGTGGAACATAGACTAGAAGCTGAAACAAATTGAATAGGGAACTATAATCTATCTCTTTTGGAAGTTAAGTGCTCTGATAGACAAGGCAAAAATGATGCCAAATGAGGCTGCCATTCCAACTGTGATTATTGCAGCATATCCAAGAAACTCATGTCTGTATCCCAAATAACTTGTAACAAATTCTTCAACTGTTTCTCCAGTTTCAAGGACAGTTTTTATGTCTCCAAACTGTGAAGCAACCAATCCATACATTGTCCAAGCAAAGGGACAAATGTAATAGTACCAAATCCACCATACTGGTATTCTCTGTTATCAAACAAAAAGAAGTAATATCAGCACATGCACTATTATTGTTGTTACTTTCATTAACTATATCTGGTACTTACTGTCTTTGCAATCATGAATCCACAGAAAAGGTTCCATAGTGTGAAGAATAAGGACGAAAGTACGGCGGCTATATTGCTATTTGGTGTCAAAGCTACTGTCATCATCCCAAAGAATGTGAAGTAGAGTAAGGTAAAATACATGAAAAAGAGGTACCAAATGAATTTCACTGCTGTCCATTCAAATCCAATCATTGCATACACTATCACACAATATATGAGGTTTTGAATGAGTATATGAGGGAGTTCAACTGCAACCTGCAAAACAAATGAGTTGGTGGTGAGAATACCATGTTAATTACTATAACTTTTAACTGAACTGTGTTTGTGAACTAATTACCTGCCCAAAGGCATATGGTAAAAAGGAATACATTCCTGCTGCTCTTTCTCTGTAGAAAACTGTTCTCTCAATAGCAACAACTGGTTGCACTGATATAGCATTTTGAAACCCGAGAAATAGTACAACAGCATACATGGAACCCATTGCATTAAAGATATCTTGGTGCCTTCTCCTGCAAAATCATGCATATTCAAAAACATGTTACATGTTGACTCTAATTTGTGTACTCAGTACTCACCTTTTAGAGCCAAGATCCCAGAAAATAGTCCCAAACATGACGGCGATGAATGCTGTAAACAACAGTCTCACTGCAGTATATTGTGGGTTCCTCCAGTATGACCAATGCTGTTTCCACAGACAAGTTTTGCATTGGCCCCAAAATGATTGAGAAAAATGGTTTGGGAAATATACATCTCTTGAATCTGGGCCTGCCACACTCAGTTCTTTGATCAGTGCTTTGTTTCTCCTGATTGTACACAATACCATAGAGTTGATAATAAGTTTTAAAGGAAACATTAAGTACTGCAATATCATTTGACTCTTCATTAACCTGTATAAGTCTGAGTTTTTGTATAGTTGATTGAAATTGGCTCCAAGAGCTGCTTCTTGTTCTGCTGAAGTTATCTCCAGCATCCACGTGGCTGGATTATAACCATCGTTGATTTTAACGACTCCATCAATCCCCTATATAGATAAAAGTATGTTAGCATAGAGTTTGAAGTTTCAGTTACACATTGTGATTGTTATCTCACCTCAAAGTATTTGATGAGCTCTGCAGAATGCTGGCCTAAAGGACCAACGTATATTTCTTCACCTCCTCGTTTGAGAAGTAGTAGCTGCAATTAGTTATAGTTATTTAGTTGATTTTGTATACAAGGCAAAGCCAAATAATAGCTATTCAAGTAGATACCTCGTCGAAGGCATCAAAGATGTCGATGCTTGGTTGATGGATGGTGCATACCACAGTTCGACCTGTATCAACTGTGTTTCTGACTGTCCTCATTACAATTGCAGCTGCTCTAGCATCAAGCCCTGATGTTGGCTCATCCATGAATATGATAGAAGGATTGGCAACAAGTTCAACGGCAATAGTTAACCTCTTTCGCTGCTCAGTCGAAAGGCCATTGACACCTGGCAGGCCTACAAGTGCTTCTCTCAATGGTGTAAGCTCAACAAGTTCCATAATCTCCTCAATAAACATCTGCAGTCATTTATTTGTTAGGAGTCTGAAATTTGACAAATGTGTAATAAGCAGAAAGTACCTCTCTTGTTGCAGCGTTGACATCAGGAGGCAAACGAAGCGATGCAGAGAATTGTAAGGACTCGTAAACTGTAACATGAGGTGAGTGAATGTCAGTTTGCTCACAGTATCCTGCTATACGTGCAAATGTTTCCTGCTTTTTTGGGTATCCTGATATTGTGATTGTCCCTTCAATGTATCCTCTTGTTTTTCTGCCTGACAATACATCCATCAGAGTAGTCTTTCCTGCCCCAGTAACACCCATCAGGGCTGTCAAAACTCCTGGTCTGAATGCCCCACTGACACCTTTTAAAAGGTCTATTCTGTCCTCTTTAATGCCATGAGCTTTTATTTCCTGCATGTGTATATGGGACTTCAGTTAGGTGAAGTTAAATTCTACTCCTAACAGAAAAAACTGAAACTACCTGTGGCGTTTCTACTGCATAACGGATACCATCAAACGTGAGTGAAAAAGGCTCAAAGGGTAAAACCATTCCTCTCTTCTTACTAATGCCTCCCATTCTTATTGACATAGTTCCTGATGATGTGTTATCATTTGAATTAGTGGTTAATGACTCACCAGATGTTCTCTTTCCTCTTTTGCTGGTGGTATCTTCTGATAGTAGAATACCTTGGGATCTCCCTAATGCTGTTGTAGATACTTTTTTCCCTCAGTTTGAAGTAAAGAGACTAAATTGTATTAAAACATTGCAAGAATACTTACGGTTGAGGTAAACTAAAGCCATGGTCACTAGGAAATTGAATAGGAAGACATATCCTATAAGTGCTCCTACACCAATCCAGTACCAATGTGCTTCTGGAAAAATCCCTCGAGACAATAACACCGACAATCCTACTGATCTTGTTGACCCAGGAGATATCTGTAAAAAAAGTTATCCCATTAGTGTTAATTTTACACCCAAAATGTAGTGTAGTTTCTTACCTGGCTCCAGCTCTTTCCAAGAAATTCATTAACTGCTATTGCATTCTGTGCATACATCAAAGGTGAGGTCCAGTAACCCCACATCCACCATTTTTTGATGTCATCTGATGACAGGTAGCTAGCTGATCAGGTTTTGATACTATAATGTGCATGCATGAGACTTCTGTGAAAGCATTACTGCAATACCTCTTGATAAGATGAATCCACCTAAGGCCATAACGGTGAGAAATGCACATGATCCAAATGTATATGCAATTATCATGTTTCGTCCTAGTGCTCCTATCAGACGAAACAACGCAGAAGCCATTTGACTGACACATATAAGTAGAAGCAACTGTTTGAAAAATCTGCAATTGAAAGAACTGAGGGATGAGAATGTGTATTTGTATATGCAAACAGTAATGAAGTAGAATGTGTTATTTATTACCTTCCCAAATCAGAATCAAATCCTGTGGTGTAATAAGTCATGCCTACCCAAATCACAATTTCGACAAGTGTGAGTGGTATTTTGAGAATCCATGTTGGCAAAGAATATGCCCATGGAGGAAAAAATAGAAGGTCCCTTTGCTTATAAAAGACTGGGAGCTTCATAATAATGAGAGCAATCTCTGAGAGTGCATTGAAAATAGCCACTATAAGGGAATTAAAGAGAGCACCCATGTAAACTCCACCATCTGTTTCTGTATTCTTATGCATTTCTGTCCGGATAAATATAGTCATTGATATGCTAGCTATAAGGATAACCTGAAATTTCAAAAGACCATTGGTGAGCTTCAACCTCAGAGATTCAGAAATAATAGCTTACATACTTTTATCATCCTTAATGTGTACACAAGTGAATTCCTCTTCATCAGCAGAAATTCTCTAGCTGCACAAGCTTTGAGAAGTTCCATTTTGCTAACTCCGTATTTATCAGTGGTTAGTGCAGCAGGGTGGCTCTTTTCCTTTTCGAAAGGAACAGCAAGCTCATCGCCAATCTTTCGCGCAATATGGAATGACTGAAATGCTTCAGAAAACTCCCTGACAGAAACATACTTGTAAGTCTCATCTTTGTGTATCCAGTACCGCTCTTGGTCTTTCTTTGATGTCACCTAAAGTTTCACATGACAAAACAAGTTTAAATTTCTATTGAAGAAATATATAGCACATAAGGCTTACTTCTTGGAGAAAATCTGCTACTCCTTTCCTCTCAGGAAATCTGAAGCCCACATGTTCAAAGAATTCTAGAACACTCTCTCGGGGACCTTGATACACAATCTGACCGTCGGATAACAGAATTATGTCATCAAATAAGTCATAGGTTTCTGGTGCAGGCTGTAGAAGTGAGACTATAGCAGTTCCTTGTAAAATGTGAATGAATTGCCTGATAGAATTCACTATCTGGAAAGTTGTTGAAGTATCCAAACCAGTTGATATCTCATCCATAAATAGTGCTCTTGCTGGTCCAACCAGCATTTCCCCTGAATAGAATCAATTCAATATAGCTACAAGTGCAACTGTTTCTTGAAATACAGCTTTAGTTTTTCTTTTATGATCTCCACAACTCCATATATAAGGTCACTAGTAAAGCTACCTGTCGTCAGTCTCTTTCGTTCTCCACCAGAAATTCCTCGAATCATTTCATCGCCTACCACTGTATCAGCACACCCCTCAAGCCCCAAGATCTGCGAGTGTGAAACGTTTTCACATACGTATTCAATATTTTGAAACTTTTAAGGTAAGTTACCTTGATGATGTAGTCTGTCACCACACTTTCTGCCTGTCCTTCAATAGATACTGCCTGTAGAATTCAAATTCAAATTACGACAATTTGTTGGCATTACGAAACGACAACAACTGAACTTCATTGTACCTTCATGAACATATCAAGATCAGGATCTGGCTTAATTTTGGCCTCCTTCTCCCTCCTTGCCAATTCTGCTAGCATCTCTGAGAATTCCAGAAAAACCATTTATTAGAAGCTAATATGTAGCTGCATTACAACATATGTATGTCAAATGAGATTTAAATTGACCATAATGAGCTCCTGCTCCTTGACATCTAGCAGAAAAGGCCAGTGTTTCTCTAACTGTCATTTCTCCTATGTGCTGATCATACTGACTTATGTAGGCAGATGTCCTTTGTGGTACAAACTCTTTCATCTCGTGACCATTGTATGTTATTCTTCCAGATACCTGTGAAAAGTCAGTACATTCAATGGTGGAAATGATTCTGAATGGCAGTATGTTTGCTTACTTTCAACTGTTGATCAAGTTTTCCAGCCAAAGCTAGCAGCAACGTTGTTTTTCCGGAGCTTGGTGGTCCTAAAAGCAGCGTCATTCTTCCAGGTTTGATGATCCCACTGACATCATGAAGAACTGGAAACTGTTTCTTTTGACTTGGAAGAATATGAAGATAGGCCAGGAGACCCTGCATGATCAACGAAATCGAGACAGAAAGAGAGGTCAGTCAGGCATTGAGACTGTTACACCAGGTCAAAGAAGTCAATCTTTGACAAGTCAATCCTAGTCACCAGCTTGCGTGGCGACGACTAGTCAACATTATGAAGAAAATGTAATTGTGTGCTCGCCCAAAGATGTTGGCGAGCACATGTAGAGCTAGCTAGAAAAGATAAGTGTAAGTCTTGGGAGAGAGTAAGGATCATGGCGAGCATGAAGAAAGACGACCACCATCCATGGAGATTACCGGACGACCAGGTCCTCCGGCGACCACCAAAGCCCAGTTCCTCGTCTCGGGCGAGGACGACCACCAGAGGCGGTTTAGCATTTAATGCAGCGTCCCATCACCTTTTCGAGGTGGGATTTCAGGTCCAATATCAGCCCGCCACGTGTAAAGGCGGGCAGACCTAAAAAACCAGTATATAATGCCTAAATGGCTCATTTGTATAGATTAAGTTACAATTTTCTACAATCACCCCAACCCAAAGCAATAAACACTCCCAAGCTCAAAGCTTTATTGTTCTTCATTTAAGATCACAAATTATCATATTAATCCGTATTAACACGTAATAAACCCCACATATAATTCATGTTTGTGTAGTGCTTACGAAAAGTCTACATCCAGATCAACCCTACAAAAGCACGTACAACAGAGAACAATATTCTTTGTTCTGTTATTATGTATGTTTGAAGTACCTCCAATATATTTGCAATGAAATTGAATACTGTAGGCAATGCTCTACTGCCTACATAAGCATTTGCATCGATGCTCAAGTGCTCAAATCGGACTTCAATTGTTGGAAGATTAAGGCCAACTCTGCATCAAGAAAATATGTACATATATAAGACTAAGCTGTAGGGTGTAGCAATAAGCAAATGGTAAAGTCTAGTATGCACTCGTCGAGTGCATGTTGTGCACCTTATTCTAAAGAAAAGTGTATGTTATTAAACAGAAAAGTACAACACAATATTACTAAAAAGTGTAAGTCACTATGACTAAAAATATTATTATACAGTTTAATAATTGAAAAGTGCAACACCATTTACCAAAAAGTGTAAGTCAGTAAAGTGCAACATGAACTAGGGTGCACAACATGCACTCGAGTCCATAGCAGACCAACCCTAAGCAAATAACACATGTAAGAGTATTTTGATTACCTCTCAATACGTTCCTTTTGCTTCAACAAGAAATTACCATCTTTCAGTAGCCTCTCTACAAGGTTCTTTCTTTCAACAGGCCCAAAATTCTTTATAATTTTTTCATGTGATTTCCCCTCGTCGTCTCTAAGTACGCCTCGACGTCTCAATGCTTCTTCGTCGTCAACTTCTCTATTTGACTTTGAAAAGGCCTCCATGATATTGGCACTTGCCATTTTTAGTTAATGAAGCTAAAACAGGTATCCTTTGTTATAGGTAGTTTTAGGAAATATTATTTTTTCTGCTTATCTGTCTGTCTTTGTGTGAATTTTATATAATGCACTATCTGAGTTTTGAAGAGTTCAAATCAAATGCATGTTACTCTCAAGGATTGTTTGCTTCAACTCTATGTTAATTATTTTGTGCACCACATGTGCAATAAATTAATTTTATATTCGTGAAATAAATATCTTGATTAGATTCTTGTTTAGGTTGACTTCTCCTGGTTTGATTAATTTTACAATTCTATATTCATATATATGATACTCCTATATCTCAACATCTTATCTGTCAGTTTAGTGGATGCCATGTCATCTAAACGCGCCAATAAAAAGAATGATGAAAATGTAAATCAATAATATATTTCTATGTAAGAAATATTTTCAGTGAAATTAACGCCCTCATTCTGTGATAACTTGTGATGAATTCACTTTTTAATGAATCAAAGGTACGTAATTTGAGTGATTTAATGGCTTGTAAAGAAAATTTAGTGACTGTAGGGAAAAATATGAGTTTAAAATAAGTGATAATTTTAAAAATGAATTAATATTGTTTGAACCTTAATTTTGTGTATTATTTTTATATTAGAAGTGTGCAAATAATCTTGAGTCAGTTGCATGTAAGTAATCGTTGGATGAAAAAATACGATTTTTTTTAGTAGATAGATATTTCAACTTTATTATAATATACCAACCAAGTGGGATCATCAAGATTCAAATGTAGATCTCATAAAAAATACTAAAAAAAATGGGTTCCCATAATATTTTGTTGGAAAAATCGTGCAAAAGAGTTGCCAATTAAGGGTAACCTTCACCAGCCTTCACAAATATTGATGATCCTACTCAGTACATATGTGTATTTAATTTTTCTAGTTGGGTTAGAAATAAAAAACACTCCTCTGTAGTTATTTTTTCTTTTTTACAATAATTTTAAAAAATATAATATTTTGATATTGAAATGAAGAAAAGTTATAAATTGCTGAATTATGGAGGAAATAATGTAAATTATAAATTCAAAGTAAAGTAGATCAAAGTCAACTCGGACAAAGCTGTTTTGGTTGACTTACACGCTTTCTATCGGTCAAAGTCCACCCTCACAAACTGTTTTGATTATATATTGGCGCCAAACAAATTTTTGGATTTACTATACCCACCACGATTTTTTTTGGACGTAATATGACACAAATTAAAAGTTAGGACTTTTTATCTCTCCCCACCTCAAAAATTCATAGATTAGTTATTTGTCTTTTGAACAATATTATTAGTTTTTATAAGTAATAATATTAGTAGTATACAGTGAAACACACAATATTTGGTTATGTATATACCCTATATAGTTTTAATTTAAAATTAAATGATAAATTTTTTTATTGAGTCAATCATATGTATAAACTACTTGTATCATAATACAATATGATGAGTTATCCTCATGACTAAATATTTATATTCATTTTATGGGATGATTAATACACCATTAATTATATGTTTTGTAAATAGTTCAATGAGCATCTCGAGTTCAATTGTATTGAGAATATATCCATGAAGTGGCCCAAGTCCTTAAGAAATAAATGGAGAGATGGGCCTAACCCTTGGCCCATATCATCAGCCCAAGGCTACGTGGACTGAGGCTCGGTGAAGAGGAGTAAGCCTCGATTTCGGAGGGAAGTTGGGGCTGGAGAGACGGAACTGACTCCGTGAATCTAGGGCTGAAGGCGTGGAAGGAAAGGATGGGCCCTGGACCGAGTTTAGGGCTAAACAGTCGAGAAAAATGGGGGAAAAAACTACCTTTTCCCAAGGTACGATCTTAGAGTCTTATGATATTTAATATACGAAACACACGATCACAACTATCATTCTACACACCTACACACTTGAGTTTACTCATTTACATTCGTTTAGAACACGAAATACTCTTGAAAATACATGATTCTTGCGAGAGCTTCCCCTTGATTTGGGTAGCTCCACCCTGATTCTCCCGAGAGTGATATCTGACTAGAGCGTTGGAGATTCCACGTCGAAAACCCCTTTGGTGTATTTTTACAGGTCTACGGAAGTTTTGGAGGGATTTATTTATACAAAGCCCCATTCAAGAGTTGCAATCTAAGCTTGAAGGTTACGATCCAACCCGTTGGATCCATTATCACAGTCCCGTCAGTTTTTGACGATTTGCGAAATATAAAATGTTTTATACATTTATTGTGCTCCATTAAAAACACATCATTAATTGGATTAAACTTTTATTGAGAATTGGAGAACTCATTTTGTTAGGTTAACCCGTCAAATTTTATGGTTAAACTACTAGACGTACTTTTATTTGCAATAATCAAAATCCACTCAAAATCACTCCTATTAAATATATTAATTTGAATATAATAATACAAACTCATTCAATTTTACAATTTGATTTGATCGGTACTTAAAAAACCCCGTGAACCACCCAAAGCCCAAATTATACATAACTTTAACCTTAATGTATAGATTGATTGAAAAAGAAGTCCGCACAACAATTTTGGTAGAAACGGAAGTGTTTTTAAAAAGATTTTGAAAGCTTATGGATGTGATACTAACCGCGTGTTTTCAAGTAATTATGGCATTGTGATGCAGTGCAGGACACGAAATGCAGGTACACTCTCCATTTTCGTTCATCGATTTTCAATTCCCCTTCTATACGCGCAGTGTGCTAGGGATTTATAAACATACTTCTCTGTCTCTTCGGTTGGTTTTTGGAATTGGAACAGTATAATCCTTGACCAGTTTCTGCTCTTATGCCTATGTTAATTTCTGCAAAAATGAAAAATTACGTGCTATCTTGAATTTGAGAAATGCTGAATGATCAGTATTTACACAGAAAGAATCTCTGTTCGATAACCGTAGTAGTAGATGAAACTTGTAGGTCATATGGTATGAAACTGGAATTTTACGTTATAATATATGTTAGAGTATAATTGACAGGATGCTTTTATAATTTGTGCTAATTTCATGCAAGTCTTTGTCTAATATGTTGTGACAGAATAGGATTATAGAGCATGAACAAGAAACGTAAAGAAGACAAGTGATTTACGTGGTTCACCAATGAATTGGCTACGTCCACGGGCAGAGAGGAGAACGGATTTTATTATCAATTAGGGTTACAGATCTCAAAGACCATATATATAGCACTGAGATAAAACACCGAATACCAGTATAGTGGATTTGGTACTATTACATTTGCCCCTTCGCTTGGACAATGTATGGATTGGTTTCTTCACAGTTTGGAGACATAAAAGCTGTCCTTGAAACTGGAGAAACAGTTGAAGAATTTATAAGAGGTTATATGGGATATCGACATGAGTTTCTGGGATATGCTGCAATAATCGTTGTTGGAATGGCAGCCTCCTTTGGCTTCATGTTTGCCTTCGCTATCAGAACACTTAACTTCCAAAGGAGATAGATTAAATAGACCAGAAAGTTTCTTCTGTACAACATATTCTTTTTCCTACTCTAGGTTTTAACAAGACCGGTTTTGATAGCCCTTTGTCATGTTTTGTAGAGTGGATTCTGAAATTTTCGTTTTCTTTTATAATATTACGACCTTATTTGTCCTCAACTAAACATATTTGTTGGTTTCGGGGATGGAGTTGCAAACATAATCTTCCTTCCCCGGAACCTGGAACCCCTCTGGCTGAGTCATGTAGATATCATCTTCAAGCTTTCCATGTAGAAAAGCTGTCTTCACATCTAGTTGCTCAAGTTCTAAATCCTGATGTGCCACCATTGCTAGTAACACTCTGATGGAAGTGTGTCTGACCACTGGTGAGAATATCTCATTATAATCAACCCCTTCCTTCTGTGTAAACCCTCTTGCAACTAGCCGAGCTTTGTATCTCACACCCTCACCAGGTGTGGTTTCTTCCTTCCTCTTGAATATCCATTTGCAAGTAACAATCTTCCTCTCCTTAGGCCGTTTGACTAGCTCCTAAGTCTCATTCTTGGCAAGTGATTCCATCTCTTCTCTCATTGCAGCGAGCCATTGGGCCGACTCACTGCATGAAACAGCCTCTCTGTAGGTGAATGGTTCACCTGCAGACGGTTCTTCCTCTTCCACCTCGTCAGCGACTTGTAATGCATAAGTCACCATATCCTCAAAACCGTACCGCACAGGAGGCTTCACGCCTGTTCTCCTAGCTCTATCAACAGCTATGCTTGTCTGGCGAGCTTCTGGATGAACATCAGAACTTGTACTTTCAGCAGTAGTATGTTGATCTTCTCCACCTTGGAGTTGTGATTTACTCTCATCGAGAGTGACTTGCAGCTCCACCTGTTTAACATTACTACAATTTTCTGTACAAACAGACTTCACAATGGGGTTAAGCATAGAATTCTCATCAAAAATCACATTCCTACTGAATATAACTCTATTCTCTGAAGGTGACCAGATTCTATATCCCTTAACTCCATCCCCGAAACCAACAAATATACCCTTCTTAGCTCTTGGTTCTAATTTACCCTCACTAACATGATAATAAAATCCGTTCTCCTCTCTGCCCGTGGACGTAGCCAATTCATTGGTGAACCACGTAAATCACTTGTCTTCTTTACGTTTCTTGTTCATGCTCTATAATCCTATTCTGTCACAACAAATTGGTATAAGAGCCTGGTCGTTTCGATCAAGTTTTTTTTTCCGCACTGTTAGGGTTTTTTGGAGCCGATCGAGAATGTCTGCTTTCAACATAAAGGTTGACAAATTCACCGGGAGAAATAGTTTTGGCCTATGGCAAATCAAGATGCGATCTCTGCTGAAGCAGCAGGGTTTGTGGGCGCCGCTATCAGGAAAACCTAAATCTGACGATGCAAATGAAGAAGAGTGGAATACCCTAGAAGAAAAGGCCCACTCGACTATCATGCTATGTCTGTCTGACGATGTTATCATCGAGGTTGCGGATCAGGAAACTGCCGATGGTCTCTGGAAGAAGTTAGAGAGTCTCTACATGACGAAGTCTCTAACCAACAAATTGCTTCTGAAGCAACGTCTGTTCCGTTTACGCATGCAGGAAGGTACATCTCTTCGGGATCATCTAGATAAATTAAATAAAATTTTACTAGATTTGCGTAATATTGATGTTAAAGTAGAAGATGAGGACGCTGCTTTAATTCTGTTAGTATCTTTGCCTGAATCGTATGAGAATTTTGTTGAATCGTTCATTACTGGGAAAGATACTCTGTCTCTGGAAGATGTTCGATCTGCTCTCCACAGCAGAGAAGACCGTCAACAGGCAACTGGCTCGGCCACAGAAAATCAGGCATCGGGGCTGTATGTTACGGGTAAGGGACAAAAGAAATCTGGGAAGAAAACTGGGAAGCCGAATCAGAAAGGTTCAAAAGGTCCTAAACCCGATGACATCTGCAATTACTGTAAAGAACCAGGGCACTGGAAGAATGATTGTCCTAAGAAGAAGAGGAAGCAGGAGAAGAAAGATGGTGTCGGCGGTTCTGCAGCTGTTGCAGAAACTGATACAAATTCTGAATATGATCTGGCCTTGGTTGCAGCTGGACAGTCACATCGTAATGATGTGTGGGTTCTTGATTCTGGGGCATCATACCACATTTGTCCTAACAGGGAGTTCTTCTCGACCTATGAGCAGATAGATGGAGGAAATGTTACCATGGCTAACAGTGCTGCCTGCAAGGTGGTTGGGATTGGCTCAGTCAGGATACGGACACATGATGGGGTATTCTGCACCTTGGATGAAGTCAGGCATGTTCCACAGATGACGAAGAATCTGATATCATTGAGTCTCCTTGACAGCAAGGGTTTCAGTTTCAAAGGTGAAGGTGGAGTTATGTATGTTTGTCAAGGTTCAAAGGTGGTTCTGACAGGCTTGAAACGTGGTACCTTATATTATCTGCGAGGTTCCACTGTGACAGGTTCTGCTAATGTTGCATCATCTGAGGTTCAGACCATGGATATGACCAGGTTGTGGCATATGAGGCTCGGTCATATGGGAGAAAGAGGGATGCAGATTTTGTCTAAGCGGGATCTTCTTTCTGGGCATAAAGTGCAGAGTCTTGAATTCTGCGAACATTGTGTATTTGGGAAGCTTCATCGCAGCAAGTTCCCAAAGAAGGCAGTTCATCAGACCAAGGGGACTCTTGACTACATTCATATGGATTGTTGGGGTCCGTCACGTGTTGAGTCTATTGGAGGCCACATATATTTTGTGTCTATGATTGATGACTACTCAAGGATGACTTGGGTAATTATGATGAAACACAAAAGTGAAGCTTTCAAGAAATTCAAGCAGTGGAAGGCGTTGGTAGAAAATCAGACTAGGAAGAAGATCAAGAGACTGCGAACTGATAATGGCCTGGAGTTCTGTTCGTCTGAGTTCAATGAGTTCTGCAAGGATGCAGGGATTGCTCGACACCACACTATCCGACATACACCGCAGCAGAATGGTGTGGCAGAGCGCATGAATCAGACATTGCTGGAGAGAGCGAGATGCATGCTCTCGAATGCTGGTTTGGCTAGAAAGTTCTGGGCAGAAGCAGTAAACACGGCGTGCTATCTGATCAACCGTGGTCCACACACTGGCATTGATTGCCAGACACCTTATGAGGTATGGTCTAATAAACTTGCAGATTATTCTTTGTTGAAGGTTTTTGGCTGTACTGTTTACTATCATGTTAGTGAGGGTAAATTAGAACCAAGAGCTAAGAAGGGTATATTTGTTGGTTTCGGGGATGGAGTTAAGGGATATAGAATCTGGTCACCTTCAGAGAATAGAGTTATATTCAGTAGGAATGTGATTTTTGATGAGAATTCTATGCTTAACCCCATTGTGAAGTCTGTTTGTACAGAAAATTGTAGTAATGTTAAACAGGTGGAGCTGCAAGTCACTCTCGATGAGAGTAAATCACAACTCCAAGGTGGAGAAGATCAACATACTACTGCTGAAAGTACAAGTTCTGATGTTCATCCAGAAGCTCGCCAGACAAGCATAGCTGTTGATAGAGCTAGGAGAACAGGCGTGAAGCCTCCTGTGCGGTACGGTTTTGAGGATATGGTGACTTATGCATTACAAGTCGCTGACGAGGTGGAAGAGGAAGAACCGTCTGCAGGTGAACCATTCACCTACAGAGAGGCTGTTTCATGCAGTGAGTCGGCCCAATGGCTCGCTGCAATGAGAGAAGAGATGGAATCACTTGCCAAGAATGAGACTTAGGAGCTAGTCAAACGGCCTAAGGAGAGGAAGATTGTTACTTGCAAATGGATATTCAAGAGGAAGGAAGAAACCACACCTGGTGAGGGTGTGAGATACAAAGCTCGGCTAGTTGCAAGAGGGTTTACACAGAAGGAAGGGGTTGATTATAATGAGATATTCTCACCAGTGGTCAGACACACTTCCATCAGAGTGTTACTAGCAATGGTGGCACATCAGGATTTAGAACTTGAGCAACTAGATGTGAAGACAGCTTTTCTACATGGAAAGCTTGAAGATGATATCTACATGACTCAGCCAGAGGGGTTCCAGGTTCCGGGGAAGGAAGATTATGTTTGCAACTCCATCCCCGAAACCAACAAATATGTTTAGTTGAGGACAAATAAGGTCGTAATATTATAAAAGAAAACGAAAATTTCAGAATCCACTCTACAAAACATGACAAAGGGCTATCAAAACCGGCCTTGTTAAAACCTAGAGTAGGAAAAAGAATATGTTGTACAGAAGAAACTTTCTGGTCTATTTAATCTATCTCCTTTGGAAGTTAAGTGTTCTGATAGCGAAGGCAAACATGAAGCCAAAGGAGGCTGCCATTCCAACAACGATTATTGCAGCATATCCCAGAAACTCATGTCGATATCCCATATAACCTCTTATAAATTCTTCAACTGTTTCTCCAGTTTCAAGGACAGCTTTTATGTCTCCAAACTGTGAAGAAACCAATCCATACATTGTCCAAGCGAAGGGGCAAATGTAATAGTACCAAATCCACCATACTGGTATTCTCTGTTATCAAACAAGAACTAATATCAGCACATGCACTATTATTGTTGTTACTTTCATTAACTATATCTGGTACTTACTGTCTTTGAAATCATGAATCCAGAGAAAAGGTTCCATAGTGAGAAGACTAAAGACGAAATTACGGCGGCTATGTTATGATTCGGCGTCAGGGCTACTGTCATCATCCCGAAGAATGTGAAGTACAGTAAGGTAAAATACATGAAAAAGAGGTACCAAAAGAATTTCACTGCTGTCCATTCAAATCCAACCATTGCATACACTATGACACAATATATGAGATTTTGAATGAGAAGATGAGGGATTTCAATCACAGTCTGCAAAACAAACGACTTGGCATGTTATTTGTTCATTTATAGCTTTTTAACTGTACTGTACTATTTGTGCATAGTTTTGTGAACTTACCTGTCCAAAGGCATATGGTAAAAAGGAATACATTCCTGCTGCTCTCTCTCTGTAGAAAACTGTTCTCTCAATAGCAACAACTGGTTGCACCGAAGAGCAATTTTGAAACCCAAGAAATAGAACAGCAGCGTACATGGAACCCATTGCATTAAAGATATCTTGGTTCCTTGTCCTGCAAAATCATGCATATTCAACACTTATCTGCTTTGGTAAACACATGACTACTTGACTCTAATTTGTGTACTCACCTTTTAGAGCCAAGATCCCAAAAAATAGTCCCAAACATGATTGCGATGAACGTCGTAAACAGCAACCTCACTGCAGTATATGGTGGGTTCCTCCAGTATGACCAATGCTGTTTCCACAGGCAAGCTTTGCATTGGGCCCAAAATGATTGAGAATAATGGTTTGGGAAATATAGATCTCTTGAATCTGGGGCTGGCACACTGAGTTCTTTGATCAGTGCTTTATTTCTCCTGAATTGTACACCATAGAGTTGATAATAAGTTTTAAAGGAAACATTAAATACTGCAATATCATTTGACTCTTCATTAACCTGTATAGGTCTGAGTTTTTGTATAGTTGATTAAAATTGGCTCCAAGAGCTGCTTCTTGTTCTGCTGAAGTTATCTCCAGCATCCACGTGGCTGGATTATAGCCATCTTTGATTTTGCCGACTCCATCAATCCCCTATATTGATAAAAGTTAAGACCCGTATGTTAGCATAGAGTTGGGAGTTTCAGTTACACATTGTGATTGTTATCTCACCTCAAAGTATTTGATGAGCTCAGAACAATGCTGGCCTAAAGGACCAATATATATTTCTTCACCTCCCCGTTTGAGAAGTAGTAGCTGCAATTATTTATAGTTATTTAGTTGATTTTGTATACAAGGCAAAGCCAAATAATAGCTATTCAAGTAGATACCTCGTCGAAGGCATCAAAAATGTCGATGCTTGGTTGATGGATGGTGCAGACCACAGTTCGACCTGTATCCACTGTGTTTCTGACTGTCCTCATTACAATTGCTGCTGCTCTAGCATCAAGCCCTGATGTTGGCTCATCCATGAATATGATAGAAGGATTGGCAACAAGTTCAACGGCAATAGTTAACCTCTTTCGCTGCTCAGTTGAAAGGCCATTGACACCTGGAAAGCCTACAAGCGCTTCCCTCAATGGAGTAAGTTCAACAAGTTCCATAACCTCTTCAATGAACATCTGCAGACATTTATTTGTTAACGTATTCTGGATTGTCTTTTCCATTATACTAGTTATTCTGATAAATATCTAATAAGAAGAATGCACCTCTCGTTTTGAAGCGTTGACATCAGGAGGCAAACGAAGCGATGCAGAAAATTGTAAGGACTCGTAAACAGTAACATGAGGTGAGTGAATGTCAGTTTGCTCACAGTATCCTGCTATACGTGCAAATGTTTCCTGCTTTTTTGGGTATCCTGATATTGTGATTGTCCCTTCAATGTATCCTCTTGTTTTTCTGCCTGACAATACATCCATCAGAGTAGTCTTTCCTGCCCCAGTAACACCCATCAGGGCCGTCAAAACTCCTGGTCTGAATGCCCCGCTGACACCTTTCAAAAGCTCTATTCTGTCTTCTTGAATGCCCTGTGCTTTAATTTCCTGCAACCAAAACCACCCTTCATTACACATTTGGGACGACTTCAAGTAGTTGAAGTTCAATTTTCACTGACTACCTGTGGCATATCTACTGCATAACGGATATCATCAAATGTGATTGAAAGAGGTTCGAAGGGTAAAACCATTCCTCTCTTGTTACTAATGCCGCCCACTCTTGTTGACACAGTTCCTAATGATACACTCTTTTGAACCTCATCTGAATATGTTATCATGTGAATTAGTTACTTGTTACAACAGTTTCAACTTACAGAAGCACATTGAGTAGTTATATAATGACTCACCAGCTGTTGTCTTTCCTCTTTTGCTGGCGTTCCTCTCAGCTAATGTTTCTTCTGATAGAATAGCTTGGGACTTCCCCATTGCTGTTGTAGATACCTTTTTCCCTCAGTTTGAAGTAAACAGACTAAATTGTATTAAAAAAGCATTACTAGAATACTTACGGTTGAGGTAAACTAAAGCCATGGTCACTAGGAAATTGAATAGGAAGACATATCCTATAAGTGCTCCTACACCAATCCAGTACCAATTTGCTTCTGGAAAAATCCCTCGAGACTTCAACACCAACAATCCTACTGATTTTGTTGACCCAGGAGAAATCTGTAAAAAGATTATCCCATTAATGTTAATTTTACACATATCATCTCCTTCATAAACCCGAAATGTAGTGTAGTTTCTTACGTGGCTCCAGCTCTTTCCAAGAAATTCATTAACTGATATTGCATTCTGTGCATACATCAAAGGTGATGTCCAGTATCCCCATATCCACCATTTTCTGACATCATCTGATGACAGGTAGCTAGGCTAATCAGGTTTTGATACTATAATGTGTTAGTAGCATAAGACTTCTGTGAGAGCATTATTGCAATACCTCGTGATACGATGAATCCACCTAAGGCCATAATGGAGAGAAATGCACATGATCCAAATGTATATGCAATTATCATGTTTCTTCCTAGTGCTGCTATCAAACGAAACAATGCAGAAGCCATTTGGCTGGCACATATAAGTAGAAGCATTTGTTTGAAAAATCTGCAATTCGAAGAAGCGGTGAGAATGTGTATTCATATATGCACACTACTAGTAGTAATGTAGAATGAATTATTACCTTCCCACATCAGAATCATATCCTGTAATGTAATATGTCATGCCCACCCAAATCACAATTTCGACAAGTGTGAGTGGTATTTTGAGAATCCATCCTGGCAAAGAATATGCCCATGGAGGGAAAAATAGAAGGTCCCTTTGCTTGTAAAAGACTGGGAGCTTCAAAATACTGAGAGCGAGCTCTGAGAGTGCATTGAAAATAACCACTATAAGGGCATAAAAGAGAGCACCCATGTATACTTCACCATCTGTTACAGTTTTCTTATGCATTTTTGTCCGTATAAATAATGTCATTGATATGCTAGCCATAAGGGTAACCTGGAATGTCAAATGAACACTGGTGAGCTTCAATCTTAGGATTCAGAAATATTAGTGTAACGTTATCTTACGTACTTTTATCATCTTGAATACGTAGACAAATGAATTCCTCTTCATCAGCAGGAACTCTCTAGCTGTACAAGCTTTGAGAAGTTCCTTTTTGCTAACTCCATATTTGTTGGTGGTTAGAGCAGCAGGGTGGCTCTTTTCCTTGTCAAAAGGAACAGCAAGCTCATCACCAATCTTTTTCGCAACGTGGAATGACTGAAATGCTTCAGATAACTCGTTGACAGAAACATATTTGTACGTCGGCTCATCTTTGTGTATCCAGTACTGCTCTTGGTCTTTCTTTGATGTCACCTAAAGTTTCACATGACAAAACAAGTTTAAATTTCTATTGATTTCTTTATGGATATCTGAGAAGTTATGTATAGCACATAAGGCTTACTTCTTGGAGAAAATCTGCTACTCCTTTCCTCTCAGGACATCTGAAACCCATATGTTCAAAGAATTCAAGAACATTCTCTCGGGGACCTTGATACACAATCTGACCGTCGGATAACAGAATTATGTCATCAAATAAGTCGTAGATTTCTGGTGCGGGCTGCAGAAGTGAGACTATAGCAGTTCCTTGTAAAATGTGAATGAATTGCCTGATTGAATTCACTATCTGGAAAGTTGTTGAAGTATCCAAACCAGTTGATATCTCATCCATAAATAGTGCTCTTGCTGGTCCAACCAGCATTTCCCCTGAATAGAATCAATTAAATATAGCTACAAGTGCAACTGTTACTTGAAATATAGCTTTAGTTTTTCTTTTATGATCTTTACAACTCCATATATAAGGTCAATATTTGATCTTTTATGATCTTTACTAGTAAAGCTACCTGTCGTCAGTCTCTTTCGTTCTCCACCAGAAATTCCTCGAATCATTTCATCGCCTACAACTGTATCAGCACACCCCTCAAGCCCCAAGATCTGCGAGTGTGAAATGTTTTCACATACGTCTTCAATATTTTGAAACTTTTAAGGTAAGTTACCTTGATGATGTAGTCTGTCACCACACTTTCTGCCTGTCCTTCAATAGATACTGCCTGTAGAATTCAAATTCAAATTAAGACAATTTGTTGGCATTACGAAACGACAACAACTGAACTTCATTGTACCTTCATGAACATATCAAGATCAGGATCTGGCTTAATTTTGGCCTCCTTCTCCCTCCTTGACAATTCTGCTAGCATCTCTGAGAATTCCAGACAAACCATTTGTTAGAAGCTAATCTGTAGCATTACAATATTCATATGACAGTATGAAGTTTTAACTGACCATAATGAGCTCCAACTCCTTGACATCTTGCAGAAAAAGCCAGTGTTTCTCTAACTGTCATTTCTCCTATGTGCAGATCATGCTGACTTATGTAGGCAGACGTCCTTTGTGGTACGAACTCTTTCATATCGTGACCGTTGTATGTTATTCTTCCAGATACCTGTGAAACAGGCAGATTCATTTAAAGGTGGCAAGATCTATTACACTTGTGAATCCACAGTATGTTTACTTACATTTAACTCTTGATCAAGCTTTCCTGCTAAAGCTAGCAACAACGTTGTTTTTCCCGAGCTTGGTGGCCCTAAAAGCAGTGTCATTCTTCCAGGTTTGATGATCCCACTGACATCATGAAGAACTGGAAATTGCTTCTTTTGGCTTGGAAGAATATGAAGATAGGCCAGGAGACCCTGCATGATCAACGAAATCGAAACAGACAGAGAGGTCAGTAAGGCATTCAGACCAATATTTCTGTTCTGTTATCATGTTTCAATTACCTCCAGTATATTAGCAGTGAAGTTTAGTAATGTAGGCAATGCTCTACTGCCTACATAAGCATTTGCACCAATGCTTAAGTGCTCGAATCGGACTTCAATCGTTGGAAGATGAAGACCAACTCTGCAAGATGAAAAAATCTATATAAGACAGAAGAGTGTATGCTGTAACAATAACACAGGTACAAGTATTTGCATTCACATTACCTCTCAATACGTTCCTTCTGCTTCAACAAAAAATTCCCATTATCTCCTTTACCATTTTTCAGTAGTCTCTCTACAAGATCCTTTCTTTCTACTGCTCCAAGACTCTTTATACTTGTCTCTTGTGGTTTTCCCTCGTCGTCTGTAAGTAGGCCTCGTTTCATACGAACATACGTCGGAAGTCTCTCCAGCGCTGCCCACTTCAGTGCTTCTTCGTCGTCAACTTCTTCTCTATTCGACTGTGAAAAAACCTTCATCCCAGTGTCCCTCCATATATTGGCACCTCCCATTTTTAGTTAATGAAGCTAAAACAGGTATCTTCTGCTTGGCCTCTTTTTATAGTTGGTTTTAGTTATAAACAGGAAATATTCTATTTTAGCTTATCTGTCTTTTTGTGAATTTTGCTGTTTTTTCTTAATGAGTCAGTTTCCTTGGACAAATAGGTGAAACGTGACATTAACTTTAACTGAAACGTGTAAGGTAATATGATTTTTGTGCACCTCCTGGCATCACATGCACAATAATATGATTAAAATCCTAATGCATATCTAAGAAAATCGCGAAATATCTTGATCAGATTTTGCAAAATGATAGTTTTCTTGTGGTTGACTTCTCATGGTTTAATTAATATATAATTCCGTATATATCTGGGGGTGGATTATGTGGAAACAAATAAACATAAAATAAATGTTGAGTAATTTTATAGAAAATGGAGAACAAAGTGATTAGTGAGAAAGTAATTTGTTTATAATTTGTGTGCGGTACTTTTTACAAATTAATGCGACCTTAAATAAAATATGTGTTCTATAAGGTGACATCTTTGTCCATTAACACTTGATGACTCATAGGCGCAACGCAATACTTGTAGACGAGCTGACTAAACTACTGACTTCACTACCGGGGTTGAGGTGTTCTATATGGAAATCCAGTCTGATTGAGGTGGCTGCTCGTCCTAGGTGGGCATGCCGACCAGGGTGAACAACCAAAAGGTTGACCTCTGATGTGGACGGGGGTTGACATAGAGACGGTCTCCGATGTGGCATTTGATGAGCACCAACATACCCTTGACTCCTGATTAACATGTTTTGACTTTAAGCTGTCATTCAGATCGACTCTTTAGCTGGACAAGACCATTGTGAAATGTTAATCGAGTTTCACAGCAAATATAAAAGAATGATGAAAATGGAAATTGATAAAGTTAAGGTAAGATTTTTTTTTCTTCTTTGTAAAGTAAAAACTTATGGGGATAATTTGTTTTAAAAGTATTTATAATATGATCATACAATCTCCCAAGGGTCTCTATTAGCAAAAAGTCGTCAATTTACCCAAGAATATTTATATATAGCACTGGATTTTACATATCATTCAATAGATATTTTCATTGAAATAAATATATTTTTGGCACATCAACAATACATATTCAACTTTATTTTTATACACACACCAAGTGGGATCATGAGTCATTAAAAAAAATTATAATTAAAATGGGAAAAAAATTTGTTTCCCATCGTGCAAAAGAGTTGCCAAAACCAATATTTTGATGATCTGAACTGTCCAAACATACCATTAGAATCCCAAGCAATGTGTATTGATCAAAGTCCACTCTAACAGACTGTTTTTGCTTCAAAATTACACGCTTTCTGTTTATCATGTGCTACACACGATACAGCTGTTCTTAAATTATAAGTATGTGTGTGTGTATAATGATTGAGAAATGAGAAATTAAATGTAATACAATGTCAACCATAGTACAATAATGTGAAATACCAAAATTGAAATTTACGACTCCGTGTATACATGGAGTAGTTTTTATCAACATAGGCCTGCCCAAGTCTACTACCTTTCTGACCTTCAAAGTTTTACGTAAATTTTTGGTATAGAGATTAAGAAATACACAATCCGTTCACAAATAAGTGACATTTTTTACTAGTATATTGATATTTGCATGATTAGTATTGTGTATTTCTGTTGCACTGATGTGAACGAATTGTTAAAATGTCACTTATTTGTGAACGGATTGTGTATTGATATTTGCATGACTTGAGGAATATCAAACAAACTTTAGAGAATTTGCTCTGTATTTCTATTGCAGCAAAGTCACATAATAGGAGTTGTCCCCAAAGAAACACAACTTTCTAAGAATATACATTGGACTATAACTAACCACTTTAAAATCTATCTCTTTTGGAAGTTGAATGTCCTTATAGAGAAGGCGAAAATGAAGCCGAATAGTACTGCTATTCCAATGACACATATGGCTACGTATCCCACGTACTCGTGTTTAAATTCGAAATAACTTCTTACAAAATCTTCGACTGTTTCATTGTTCTCAAGCTTGTCTTTAATGTCTCCGAACTGTGAAGAAACCAATCCGTACAGTGACCAAGAAATGGGACAAACGTAATAGTACCATCTCCACCACACTGGTATTCTCTGTTATCAGATGAGATAAATGATTAGTACAAGCCAACAGTTTCTGTTACTAATGCATTTCATGAAGTTAAATGCAATACTCACTGTCTTTGGAATGATGAATCCAGAGAAAAGGTTCCAAAGCGCAAAGAACGAGGAAGAAGTTATGGCGGCTATGTTATGATTTGGTGTCACAGCTACGGCCATCATCCCGTAGAATGTGAAGTACAGAAGGGTGAAATACATGAAAATTAGGAACCAAAGGAATTTTACCACTGTCCACTCAAATCCTATCATTGCATACACTATGACACCGTATAGTAGTGTTTGAACTAGAAGGTTAGGGAGCTCAACCATAACCTGCAGAACAAATATGATTTTGTAAGTAAACTAAGCCAATGTTGTAGCTTTTCAACTTTTCTACATGTAGATTTCTGAAGTTACCTGTCCAAAGGCATATGGTAAAGCAGAATACATCCCTGCTGCTCTTTCTCTGTAGAAAACTGTTCTCTCAATAGCAACAATTGGTTGCACTGATGTAGCGTTTTGAAATCCAAGAAATAGGACAGCAGCATACATGGAGCCCATTGCATTAAAGATATCTTGCTTTCTTCTCCTGCAATCATGCATGTCACACTTGTAAGTATTATATGTTTCAGTAAAACGTGTCGTTTCTAGTTTTTTTACTCACCTCTTAGAACCAAGATTCCAGAAAATAGTGCCGAACATTACAGCAATGAATATTGTAAATAGCAGTCTCACTGCAGTGTATGGTGGATTCTTCCAGTATGACCAAAACTGTTTCCATAGACAAGCTTTGCATTGTGTCCAAGATGATTGCGAATAACGATTTGGGAAGTATAGATCTCTCGAACCTGGGGCAGGTACGCTGAGTTCCTTGATCAGTGCTTTGTTTCTCCTGAATTAACACCAAAGAAGTTGAAAATGAAACACTCCTGTGTAGTTTTTCCAACATGTGCATAAACAATGAATTTGTTTTCTCAGTATTACCTGTAAAGTTCAGAGTTTTTGTATAGTTCAGAAAAGTTAACCCCAAGAGCTGCTTCTTGTCCTGTTGAAGTAATTTCCAGCATCCATGTAGCTGGATTATAACCATCTTTGATTTTACTGATTCCATTAATCCCCTATGTATAAATCCCAGTTAGAACATGCAAGCATTGAGTTTGGAGTTTCAAATTAGACCTTGTAATAGTTGTCTCACCTCAAAGTATTTGATGAGCTGAGATGATTGTCGGCCTAATGGACCCACGTATATTTCTTCACCTCCGCGTTTGAGTAGTAGTAGCTGCAGTTATTCATAGTGATTTACTTGGTTTGTTAGTTGTTACATAAGGCGAAATCAAAGAATGTCGTCTGGGAATGTACCTCATCAAACGCATCGAAAATGTCAATGCTTGGTTGATGGATGGTGCAGACCACAGTTCGTCCTGTATCCACTGTGTTTCTAACTGTTCTCATTACAATGGCAGCTGCTCTAGCATCAAGCCCCGACGTTGGCTCATCCATGAAAATGATACTAGGATTAGCCACAAGTTCAACAGCTACAGTTAATCGCTTTCGCTGCTCAGTTGAAAGACCATTTACACCTGGCAAGCCTACGAGGGCTTCTCTCAATGGAGTAAGTTCTACAAGCTCCATAACCTCGTCTATGAACATCTGCATTGATTTATTTGTTAGAAATCAGCAAACTGCATTGTCTGTATATATTTAATAAGCAGAAGTCACCTTTCGTGTTGCAGCATCAACTTCAGGAGGCAACCGGAGCCAAGCTGAAAACTGTAAGGACTCGTAAACTGTGACATGAGGTGAGTGAATGTCGGTCTGCTCACAGTATCCTGCTATACGTGCAAACGTTTCCTGCTTCTTTGGGTACCCCGATATTTTGATTGTCCCTTCAATGTATCCTCCTGTTTTTCTACCTGCTAATACATCCATTAGAGTAGTTTTTCCTGCTCCACTAATACCCATGAGGGCAGTTAAAACTCCTGGTCTGAAAGCACCACTGACACCTTTCAAAAGCTCTAGTCTGTCCTCCTGAAAGCCATGAACTTTCATTTCCTGAAACGATAAACGTGCTTCAATTAGGAAATGCGAGTAAGAAGTTGTTCTAATATAGTTGAGCACTTCAATTAGACAAACTTATTCTTACAGTAAAACCAAAACTACCTGTGGCATATCTACTGCATAATGGATATCGTCGAATGTGATTGAAAGAGGTTCAAAGGGTAAAATCATTCCTTTCTTCCTATTTGGATCACCATTGCTAAGACTACGCACTCTTGACGATATACTTCTTGAACTCTTGTGAACTTCATCATCTTCTCGTCCTTCATATAATACCATTTGAATTAGTTAATGACACACCAGAAGCAACATGAGAAGTTAATGACATACCAGATGTTCCCTTTCCTCTCGACGAGAGTTCAACAGGCTCGCCACTCTTGCTGGCAACCCTCTCTGCTAATGTATCTTCTGATAGTACAGCTTGGGTTTTCTCAAATGCTGCCTCACAGATTCCAATATTCATCAGTTTTTAGTAAAGATACTACACAGTATGAGAAAGTTAAAAAGAATACATACGGTTGAGATACTTCAGAGCCAGGATCACTAGGAAATTGAACAGAAAGATATATCCAATAAGTGTTCCAACACCAATCCAGTACCAACGCGCTTCTGGAAAAATACCTCGAGACTTTAAAACCGACACTCCAACTGATTCTGTTGAGCCTGTAGGAATCTGTCAAAATATATAGGACTAATGTTAGTTTAACCATAAGTCTCCTTCATAAACACCATGACATAATGAAGTCTCTTACATGGCTCCAACTCTTTCCAAGAAACTCATTCACTGCTATTGCATTCTGCCCATACATCATAGGTGAGATCCAGTAACACCATATCCACCATTTTTTTATATCAACTGATGAGAAGTGGTTATGGCTTATCAAGTTTGAACAACACAAACAAGTAAAGTATCTTAGTAGACTATGTATATTTTTCGATACCTCGTGATATGATAAATCCACCTAAGCCAAGAACAGTGAGTAATGCACATGATCCAAATGTATTTGCAACTATTACATTTCTTCCTAATGCTCCAATCAAACGGAACAGCGCAGAAGCCATTTGATTTAGGCATATAAACAGGAAAAACTGTTTGAAAAATCTGCAATTGCAAGAATTTAGATTTTAGTATAAGCTTGCTTTATATTTGTGTAGTAGTAGAGAAGAATGAATCATTACCTTCCTGCATCAGAGTCATATCCTGTGCTATAATAAGTCAAACCCTCCCAAATGACAACTTCTGCAAATGTGATTGGTATCTTCAGAACCCATGCTGGTAAAGAATATGCCCATGGAGGGAAAAACAGAAGGTCCCTTTGTTTGTAAAAGACTGGAAGTTTCATAATGCTGAGAGTAAGCTCTGAGAATCCATTGAACATAATCATCATAAGGGCATAAAAGAGAGCACCCATGTAAATTCCACCATCTGTTTCTGTAACTTTAGGCATTTCCGTCCTAAGAAATACTGTCGTCGATATGGTTGCCATAATGGTAAGCTACAATGCCAACACTCAGTATTTCTTAGTGACTTGTGAACTAGAAATATTAGTGTAAACAGTTGTGATTAAGGGCTAAACTTGTACCTGTGTCATCTTGAATATGTAGACGAATGAATTCCTCTTCATTAGCAAGTATTCTCTAGCTGCACAGGCTTTCAGAAGTTCCTTCTTGCTAACTCCGTATTTATCAGTGGTTAAGGCATCAGGGTGGCTTTTTTCCTTGTCAAAAGGAACGGCAAGCTCATCGCCAAGCTTTCGACCAATATGGAACGACTGAAAGGCTTCAGAAAACTCTTTGACAGACACATAATTGTAAGGCTCATCTTTGTTTATCCAGTATTGCTCTTGATCTTTCTTTGATGTCACCTAAATAAATTTTGCATGCCAAATTTAGTTATGGATATCTGAGAAAGTAAAGTAAATGGCAAATGATTTAATAAAGCATATAAAGTTTACTTCTTGGAGAAAATCTGCTATCCCTTTCCTCTCAGGACATCTGAAACCCATGCATTCAAAGAATTCTAAAACATTTTCTCGGGGGCCTTGATACGCTATCTGACCATCTGATAAAAGAATTATGTCGTCGAATAAGTCATAGGTTTCTGGTGCAGGCTGCAGAAGTGAGATTATAGCAGTTCCTTGTAGAATGTGGATGGATTGCCTGATCGAATTCACCATCTGAAAAGTTGTTGAAGTATCCAAACCAGTTGATATCTCATCCATGAATAGTGCTCTTGCTGGTCCAACCAGCATTTCCCCTGTATAAGATTAAATACATGAATTCTCTCTGCATGTAAATGCTTCAGAAGAAGTTTATCCTCTGATTTGCCTTTTGGTAACATACATACCTGTTGTCAGTCTCTTTCGCTGTCCTCCCGAAATTCCTCGAATCATTTCATTACCTACTACAGTATCAGCACACACCTCAAGCCCCAAGATCTGAGACAATATCAGTTGATGCTTACTTGCATATTTTTATAATATATATGCTGAAAATATTTTGAGGTATATATTACCTTCATTATGTAATCTGTCACAACATTTTCTTGCTGCCCTTCAATTGATGATGCCTTCATGAACATATCAAGATCAGAGTCCGGCTTAATGTTTGCTTCCTTCTCTCTCCTTGACAATTCTGCCAGCATCTCTGAAAATTTTGGACAAACCAAATATTATGTACTAATATTACTCTATGATTATGCCATCTGATTGCTTGTTTTATTACCATAACGAGCTCCAACTCCTTGACATCTCGCGGAGAAAGTCAGTGTTTCTCTAACTGTCAATTCTCCTATATGCAGATCATGCTGACTTATGTAAGCTGATGTCCTTTGTGGCACGAACTCGTTCATCTCGTGACCGTTGTATGTCACTCTTCCTGATACCTGTGCAAATGGAACATCAACTCAACTCTGAGGTCTGTGTAACTCAAATAAAAATAGTATTTTTAGGTGTCTGCTTACTTTCAACTGCTGATCAAGTTTTCCAGCCAAAGCTAGCAGCAATGTTGTTTTCCCGGAGCTTGGAGGCCCTAAAAGCAGTGCCATTCTGCAACACAAGAGTAATCAATCATAAACTGAAAGAAAGGTTCTGAATATGGTTTATGTTATCTGTGCTCACCTTCCAGGTTTGATAATTCCACTGACATCATGAAGAATCGGAAATGGTTTCTTTCGACTTGGAAGCAGACGAAGATGACTCAAGAAACCCTGTGCAACAGAGGCCAAAAGGTCAGACATTTAGGCCAATACTCAATAGTAAAATCTCTACTATAATAATGCTTAAATCACCTCCAAAATATTAACAATGAAGTTGAACACAGTAGGAAGAGCTCTGCCACCAACGTAGGCCTCTGCATCGACACTTATGTGCTCGAATCGGACTTCAATGGTTGGAAGATCAAGACCAACCCTGAATCATTCAAAGTAGAATCTTGATCCATTACAATAAATCAATCCTAAATGATGAAAACTTGATCAGTTTTTCGAATATTACCTCTGAATTCGTTCCTTGAGCTTAAGCAAGTACTCCTCATTACCTTCTTCTGCAATTTTCAATATCCTCTCAACAAGATTCTTCCTTTCTACTAATCCCATATTCATTATGTCAATTTCTCGCGATTTCCCCTCGTCTTCTGTCAGTATCCCTCTCCTTATACGAAGATTCGTCGGGAGCTTCTCCAGAGCTGCCCACTTCAATGCCTCCTCATCATCAGCCTCAACAGAAGACCTTGAGAACACTTCTATCCCACTGTTCCTCCATATATTGGAACTACTTAAACGAGCACTACTAACTCGAAATATATCACCACCTTCCATTGTTAAATCATGCACTGCACTGCACAACTTCCATGCAAAGAAATGAAGCTGAAACTGGTAACTGGTAACTTTTTCTGTTCTATATGTTTCTATCTTCTGAGTCTTTTTATAGCTAGTTTTATATATTCTATTTTGGTCTTACCTGTCTTGATTCTGATCTTGAAAATTTAAATATATACTATATGATAATACTTATAAGTGCATTATTTGAAGTACTAGAGGTCAATGTGAAGAAATATGTTATTTTAGTTGCTGATGTAAGAATGGATGTCATTGGGATTAATATGATGAATGTACATTGTACAGTATAGGTTTTTTGACAATTTCCCACTATTTAATACTAGCTTCTTTCTAGATAGGTGGAACCATTTCACCTAACGTTTTTCGTCTTGTTCCGTTTGGAATAATTTGTAGAATAATCCCCTTCCCTTGATTATGGAAAATATTTCCATGTTTGCAATTATTTGAGACAATGTACAGGCTCGAATTAGCAGGGATATGTTCTGTTGTTCAAGATCAAGAAAAATCAATCTGATGTTTCAAAATGAGATGAAGCCAACTGGAAGTTATATAAAATAAATATGTGCACATGGAGTCCTTATTTTCAGTAATATTATACAAGTTTTGATTTCTTTGTCTGCTAAAGAATGCACATATTGATTGTCTGAACATATTTCATTTTTGTATCCTTCAACATAAATGGTGGTTATTTGATTTGAAATTCTTACCACAAAAAAAACCATGAAAGAAATTTTGTTATGGTGATGTTTTGAGTATATTTTACTATTGTTTTTTCATTGAGTTGAGTAGTTAGAGTTTAGGAGTGCAATGAAAGTGAAGTGCTTAAAAAAGAAAGTTGAGACTTGAGAGTCGTTCCCCACCCTAATTATGAGCATGTGCACATCTTAACTATACAGAATCTTTTCTTTGTCCTTTGGAACAAAGAGAACCTAGGTTTCCGAGAGGAACTTCCGTATTTCATTTGGTATGATATTGTCCGTTTTGGGCTAGTTAAATTTTCAGGGCTTTGCTTTTGAGTTTCTCCAAAAGAAGAGGTAGTTGTTCCGTCTTTTTACAGTTTGTCACGGACTTCTCCACATCACATTCGTCCAGGACCATGACTCTAATTTTCCACAGACGGTATTCCACTTGGTATCATATTGTCCGTTTTGGGCTAGCTAAACTCTCACGGCTTTGCTTTTAAATTTTCCCAAAAGGCCTCATACCATATGGAATACTAATCCACTCATTTATACCCCACGATCCTTTAATGCTTTTTCGATACGAAACTTATTTGACTCCAACACTAAATGAATTAGAAAAATGTAAGGAGGTCTACTCTCCCAGAGTTTAAAAAACAATGTGTTATCTTTATCTATTAAAACTGTGTTCACTTTTCTTATCTTTATCGAATAATAGAAAAGCTCGACATGATTAATGAATATTGAGGTTGTGAACCCACCACGTGTAATAAATCAGGTAAAATCCTAAGAAGATTTTGGCGGTCCAAAGTCAACTTAAATATCATAAAATATATAAATGGATCACAATTACACGCCTCTAATTACTTTTTTTTGTCCATCTTCACAGCTGTTTACATACAGAAACTAATTAATTAAATACTAAATAAAATTTGTCACTGGGATTCCCAAAATTTTCCGTACCTACATCTTACATATTTGCATCCTCAGTTGTTACCAAATATTGGGTAAATATTCTTTTTTTTTATATTATATATATTATAATCTTTTATTTATCAAGTTAAGAAGATATTCATAATCTTTTGATGCTATTTTCGAACTTGTTGATCCTCTATAAAAAAAGTACTAATATCATTAGGGTCCGGTTAATAACTGTATTTTCACAAAACTATGTTTAAGTTTTTTTTTTCTTAATGAATTAATACAAGTTGCATCAATCTTGTTTTTTTTTTTTTTTTTTTTTTCTTATTTGATTCCTTCTAAGGTTAGAAAGATACCAACATAATTTATTTTGGCTACAAGTGTAATTCTTTTGGCTACAAGTGTAATTCTTTTTTATATATTCGAGAGTGTCTGTTGTTCCAAAATGAATTGTTTACAAGGTAATTGACTATGATGATTTTTTTTTTCTAACAGCAATTGACTAAGATGATTGATGGATACAGAACAATTTATTTTGTTATAATATGCACATCATATAACTTTAAAAAAAAAAAAAAAAAAAAATTGTATACATACCATGCAATTCATGTGTATGATAGATTGATAGTTTTAATGAGATGGCATAGGATGGTTTATAGTATGATATACACAAAATATATATATACGATAATATTATGTGAAGTGACGGACCCATAAATTTTCAATTTGGGGGTCCGATTATCATTACTATAAAAATAAAATAATACTCTCTATGTTCCGTAATTATTTATACACTTTTTTTTATTGGAACATCTCACAATTACTTGCACACTCTTAATATGAAAATATCCCACAAAATTAATACCCTTCCAACATTATTTTATTTTCAAAATTGTCACTCATTTTTTACATACATTTTTATTTACACCTCACCAAATCCACTTTACACTTACCAAATCACCTAAAATACTCCTCATTTACCTTACATCACAAATCACTAAAGTCATCCCGAAACGGAGGGAGTATGTCGTATTAATCATGTTCATCAAACAAATTTATGATAAAATTGTCAATACATCTCATTCTATTAAATTAAATTGATGGAACAAGTTGATTTCGTTATGGTTTGATAGAAGTTCATACTCCTCAATTTCGTGATAACTTGCACATCTTAACCGACTCACTTTTTAAATGAATTAAATTTAGCATGGTGTGAGATCAAATAAAGGAAAAATATTTGGAGTGGTTTGGTGATGTGTAAAGGGGATTTTCAGTGAGACGTAGGATAAAATATGAATCCAAAATTAGTGACAATTTTGAAAATAAAATAATGTTGTAAGAGTATTAATTTTGTGAGTTATTTCTATATTACTCCGGAGTTTTTCAATAATTTTGAAACGTTTCAATAAAAAAAGTGTAAAAATAAATATGAAATAAAAAATTAATTATATATGTGTGAAATTACTAAAATACCTCTAGTAAACTTTCAAAATTAGTGGAGGACCCATTGCCCCCTCTGGAACGTTGGTACGTTACTTATGTGGGGGGTAGTGGGTGACGGGTCTGAAGACGAGTTCATGAGACAGAGTTCTATAAAAATCACGATCTGACTATCCACCTCAAATGGGACAAATTCAATGGAGGCATGGATTTTTAAAACTGATTGTCATCCATAATCAATTGTCTTGACTATGGAGGAATCTTATTAGTTAATATTCTTGCTTATGTATTATTATCATTATTTAGAGGTAATAATACTCTAGTTAATTACAAAATTATAGTTTAAGGTATGATGAACTCATACCCACCTAACATAAATGGACAAATCCAGTTTCACATAAGCTTTTTGTTCCTCACAAAAGATGCTATTTTTTTTGGATTTGTATGCTTTCATTTAATATATTATTGCAGGTCACATATATAAAAATAATACCATACTATAGTAAGCTTAAAAATGTTTTAAAAAAAGAGAGTGAGTGTATTTTATAGTGGGCTAGAATTGGGTGAGACGGTCTCACAGAATGAGATCCGTGAGACGGTCCTCATATATAAAAAGTGATAATGTTTGATCAAAAAGTGATTGGTTTAAGTAAAAAGTGACAGTCACTTTTTTTAAAAACCAAAATCTGTAAAAAAAAATATGAATTATCCTACCAAAAATTTTAAAATATGGGTTAAAAGGGATTCGTCTCACAGAAAAAGATCCGTGAGATGGTCTAACACAAGTTTTTGTCTTTTATAGTTGGTAAACATGCCATATAATATATTTTAAGGGCTCGTTTGCTTAGTGAATTTAGAGGACGAATTAGACATGTAAACACACCACCATCCATGGTTAATCAATTAGTAGCTTAATCAGGTTTAGTTAAAGACCGTAACCATAAGATTCTACACGCATATTCTTTCATTTAGCTGTGGGCCTATATGGATTAAGATAGTTAATTACATATGGCTATGGTCAACATAGCATGAGCTCATGAATTTATCATAAATTAGTAGAGTTTAAACTTTTAATTTGTTATAATTTTTATGTTTCACTATCAATTTATGGCGTGTACCATCGGTATACTTGATCATCAATTTGGACAATAGTTGATAAATTTATTCAAAGATGAAAGACTAAATACATCACACTAGTCACAAGTATTTATAAAGGTCAATTTTTCTAGAAGAGTGGAGTTTGTTTGTTTGTTTGTAACGATGAGATATGATATTTTATACGGAGTACTAACTTCGTCACTTTCGAAAATTATTCTGTTTTCTGCACATTAATTAAAGAATATAATATTATATGTATAATAGATTATTGAGGAAGATAAAGATATGATAAAAAAAAAAGTTAAGAGAGATAGGAAAAAAAAATGTAGATAGAAATAATAAATGTCACTAAAAAAACATGTTACTTTCAATGAGACACACAGATGATGAAGTATCATATAACTAAGCTATGAAATGTTTAACAACAAAGCGTCTGTAGTCCAACGGTTAGGATAATTGCCTTCCAAGCAATAGACCCGGGTTCGACTCCCGGCAGACGCAATTTTTTTTTTTTTATTTTAGAATTTTTCCCAGATTTCACAATCACACACCCTATTTTAGATTTTTTCCCAGATTTCACTGGATTTCTATTATAATAAAATTTATCGAAATGCAAAACGACATTTAAATTGCAAACGAAGTGAATAGTTCAAACTTAAAACCCCATCAAAATCTTTGGACCAAATCTTTTAATCAATGCATCTTCTAGAAGCTTCTCAGCTTCATCTTCTGGAAGTGTAACTGAAACCACTCTACTGTAAGGCTCAACCCTCTGCTCCGACGACGGAAGTACGAGTATCCGACCCGCTCCAAAACCCGGCCCAACATAGTAAGACGCCCTTAACAACCCTACATTCTCTTCAAAAACTGCAGAATATGAATCCACATTCTCTAAATTCACACTTATAAGATGAGAACCATGCATGCAAAATGCACGATTTTCGCAGTTTTCGCCCTCCAACCATTCGATCAACTCCATGACCTCATCACCGTGGATCCTCGAAACCGCTTCTTTAATCAAAGTTGCGGCTTCAGACACATCTACTCCATCAGCTCGAACATTCTTATACACCATGCAATTCCCAAAAAAGCCCTTTTCCAAGGCTAATACTTTTCTCATGTCCAAACACAATGACAAACCAATTAAGCCATTTTGGGTACCCTTCACCTTACTAATACACGTCCACAAAAGCGCGGTCAGGGCCTCAAACGGCGTGAGGCCATGATCGCGCCCATTAGCCATGTCCATGCAACTCATCACCATTTCTTGATTGAAATGAAGACTAATAGTACTCTCTTTTACATCTGATAATACTAATCTCAATTGTTGTGTAACTAATTCGTAGTCTTCGATCAAATGATCGTTTTTCGCGTGTTTTTCGCTTTTTTTAGAAGGCAGAGGCAGGAACAGAGGTGGTGAACTAATCTCACCCCTTAATGTCATATCCGCCCACGCTTTGATCACATTCGTCGCGCAAATGGGATCAGAGACGAGGCTCGTGCAACTCAACCCGATTGCTAATCCACCTTCTTTAAACTCTGTAATCTACACATTTCAAGAAAAGCATCAAAAACATGAAACAGAACTTCACCAATAGAGTAAGGGTTGGTCTGCTATGGACTCGAGTGCATGTTGTGCACCCTAGTCCATGTTGCACTTTTCAGTTTTACTGACTTACACTTTTTGGTAAATGGTGTTGCACTTTTCAATTATTAAACTGTACTATAATAATATTTTTAGTTATAATGACTTACACTTTTTAGTAATATTGTGTTGTACTTTTCACTTTAATAACTTACACTTTTCTTTAGAATAGGGTGCACAACATGCACTCGAGTGCATACTAAACTTTACCATAGAGTAAAAAATACATACTTGAACATAAAAAGTAGACCAAAAACATGTGTTATGAAACATATCCTCCCAATGAACAAGTTTGAGCTCCTTTTCACTATCAACATTCTTTAACCAGTCCTCAACCGTTGCGTCCACGCGGGCTTCCACCATTCGTACGCCTGCATCGTTGCATTTTATCGTCCAGTGTCCTTCCGGGGTCCTCGTTAGTCGTCCTGTAACGTTTGGAAAAGACGAGAGCGTCTCAGATATCGACTCTCTTAGCTTTTTAGTGTCTCTCCTTGTTGGAAACTTGTAATAGAATACGAATTTGAGGTAATTATTTTCCATTATTCTATCAAGAACTGATAAAGGGACTAATTTTCCTGGTTCTACTGGTTTAGTGCTGATCACAGTTCGTTTGCAGATCAATGAAACTTGGGACATTTTGTGATTTTAGTACACTTGAGAGGACTTGTAAGTCATTTTATTATGTGTGGAAGGGGGAAACTGTCCCCTTAATTGATGGAAAAATGAATTTCTCATGAACTAATGTCAGCAGAAAATCTGGTAACAACAATATTGCCTACACTTTTTTTATTACATGCTAATTACATGAAATTTCTGTATTTTAGACCACCATCAAACAATGGCGGACCCAGGATTTTTAAAGTGGGTACGATTAATAAATAATTTTAAAATATGTATACATAAACATTGTTTTATATATAAATAAAATATACTCCCTCAGTATGTTTATTCTATTTAAATATTTAACTTTGAGATTTTTTTCTACTTTATTAACAAGATTTGAGTATCTACCAACCATATTCTTTAATCGTTACTTCACATATGTTTTTTATAATTAAAATACGGAGTGATTTTTTTTTAAAGCCAAAGTCTTGTATGTACTCAAGTACACCATGTACTTGAGTAGACTTTGACTAGTCAAAAGTTGACCGTTGACCGGTCAAACTTTGACTTTTTTTTTTATTTTATTTTTTTCAATTTTTTTTTTGATTTTTTTTTTTCAATTTTTTTTAAAAAGGTGTATGTTATTATAACTAAAAAGTGTATCTTTGTTTTTTTAATGAAAAGTGTATGTTACTATATTGAAAAGTGCAACATTGTTTTTAATGAAAAGTGTATGTTATTATAACTAAAAAGTTTATGATCTATTAATGAAAAATGTAAGTTATATATTAATGAAAAGTGTATGTTATTATAACTGCAAAGTGTATGATCTATTATTGAAAAGTGTATGTTACATTAATGAAAATTGTATGTTATTATTGAAAAGTGTATGTTATATTAATGAAAATTGTATGTTATTATAAATTCAAAGTGTATGTTATTATAACTAAAAAGTGTATGTTTTATTAATGAAAAGTGTAAGTTATATATTAATGAAAAATGTATGTTATTATAATTGAAAAGTGTATGATATTATAACTAAAAAGTGTATGCTAATTTGTATTTGCACTTTCATAATCTAGAAAATTTGATGCTAAATTTTTTTAAAAAAATTATTATTAATTTGACATGTTTTTTTTTTTTTTTTTAACTTGCACTTTTATTACTATTAATGATATTATTAGTAAGTGCAATTAATGATATTATTAGTATTGCACTTTTTTTTATAATGGATAAAAAAATTGGTGCTAATTTAAAAAAAAAATTATTATTAATTTTATTTAATAATATTATTAGTAAGTGTAATTAATGATATTACTAGTGGGTCTCGAACCTTGGACAGCCCAACCCTTTTTTAAATATATATAAAAAGAAGTTAGCAAAATTTTAGTGGACGGAGAGTATTTCATAAAGTAAAAATAAAATTACAACTCCAAGTTACAAATATATTTTATAAGGTGGGTTGTTTTCTCATGACATTTGATTTCTTTGATTTTGATGTTTCATCTCTCATTTTTCTAATTCAATTATACAAAAATAGTTACGGAGTATAAAATATAACAAACCATAAAACCCTAATTTTTTTAGCATCAATTTCCTAATTCAATTATACAAAAATGAGAATACAATCACACAATATATAAACTTAAAACTTCTACAATTCTTCTCTAAAAAAAAAAAAAACTTCTACAATTCTATAAAAAAATGTAAAATATAAGTTATATATCAAGCCCTAAATTCCTAATTTTTTTTAACATCAATTTAATTCAAGTAACTTGGAAATTTAACAAAATAAAATTATAATAAGAAATAAATAAAATAAAAAAGTGGCTTCTATTGTTAATTGTTAAATAAATATGAGATCTGCTGTTAATTTTTGACCAACTCCACGCAACGCCTCGAGAAAGTGGCTTCTATTGTTAATTGTTAAATAAAGTATGATATTTCTTTTTAAAAAATTATACTCCCTCCGTTCCGGAAGTGTTTGCACCACTTTGTGGGCACACTTATTAAGAAAAATGTGTAATGAGTGGAGTGTTGAAGGGTAATTTTGTAAACTTATATGAATAAAGTAAAAAAAATGGTTGAAATAAGTGTAAAAGTAATGGTATTTTGTGTAAATATGTGAATTTTGTGAGGGTGGAGTTTATGAAAAAGTTTTCTTTTAGGAAGTGCAAACAATTGTGGGACGACGAACAAGGAAAGAGTGACAGAGAGAGTAATATTTTTAATTAGTAGTGGTGCAACTTTAACAACTTTAATAAACCGTGTCTAAATTAAATACAATTTTTGGGTATGTTGATGATTAAGCCCTGAATATGACAAGAAATATCGTTATCAACTTTCCAAAATGAGGCTATTATATTAGTACTGATTCCATCTGTTACATGTCTTAGTTACAATTATTAAGTAGGCCTCTCCAAGAGAAATAATTATGGGATCTCAGTGTAGTGTTTTCGTCAACAAGACGAAAGTTGAGCTGGAAATTCGGGTTTTCCAGCCTCCGGATAGGCCCGATAAGTACAAAAAAATCATCAGGATAAAACCGGGTGAAGTGAAGGTGTTGAAGATCTCAAAGTTGTGTTGCGATGACTCCATCCCTACTCACCTGATGGTCTTCGCAGATGGAGTCTACGCGGGGGCGACTTTATATCGCCCCCATATAAAAAAGTATGCAAAATTGGCTATTTGGACAAAAATGGAGGTGTTCACCTCAAAGGCATCAAAATCAAATTTCCTAGCTTCATCAAGTATTGCAAATATGCAATGGATTGAAAGAATTGGAGAAGAAAGCTCAGATTGTTCATCATCTTATCTTTTAATTTTCTGTTTTTGTAAACTAATAAGCCCTTCAGATCTTGTATTTGTTTGTTGTTAATCTGGTGGTGTGGTTCTGTTTCTTGTATTTGTTGTATGATTTCTAATGTTCTACTTATTTATCTTGTAATAATACATGGTGTCTATTGTCTAATGATTTGCACTTTTATGATTTTAGAATATTATTTGATATGATGTGGAAGCAAAAGTAATTTTAGGAGGATGTTTACCAATTGTAAAATGTAATTGAAAGGGATAATTAGGCGTTTGTTAGTTAATTGTTGTTATTTATCCATGGCATACCTAGTCTTTCTTAGGTAGATTTGTAAAAAGCTTAAGTATTTGATCTCGAATAGAGCAACAACATCTCATAATCAATGAAGATCGATCAACGGTCAACAATTTTAAGACGGCTCATCAACGTCACCTCGATAATTTTGTTCATTCACCTCAAAGATCAATCTTTGATCAGCCACCCTGTTCATCCAGGTCAGCAAACTCTTTCTACGTGTCAAGGAGAGCATTCCACACAAGCCATCATGATTATGTCTTACATGTAAACAAGATAAGACCAATTAGATCTTTCACCGAGCATTTAGTTGTGAGTAACCAAGTTTTAAGAGGTACGTTAACACACGTCTTTTTCTAAAAGCATGTTGAATGTAACAAATGTCGTTCATAATTGTATATTAGTCATTTGACTACTCTCTCAACATTGATTGATGATCCTTCAATACACATTCATTACAACCTTAAATCTTGTTTGCTAGTCAAACATCCTGTAAGATAAACTTTACCACATGAAAACTTACAACAATCCAACACTTTAATTTCTAAAATTTTAATCAAAACCACTCTATTTTAATTTCAACAACTACCTACCCTTGGTTTTATTTAATTTTCCTCCAATAATCACTTTTCCAAATTTAAATTCAAAAAGGAAAAGAAGAAAAAAAAAATACAAGTAGAACCCTTCTAAGGGCATCTCCAATGCTAGTGATGAATTTTGGGTTTTAAGTTTGCCAAATGTGTGCCATCTCAAAAGTTTTCTACTCCTATCTCAAAAACTTCTACCCTCTCCAATGCAATCTACCTTAAAAGTGGGTCCCACTCTCCAATTATATATATTTTTCTCTTCACATTTTTTCTTTCATTCATTATTTTTATTTTATAATTTAAGTATGAGTATAATTTTTTATACTCCCTCTATTTTTTTTTAAATAAATGTTACTTTGATTTTTTAATTATTTTTAAAATAAGTGTCACTTTTATAATAAATATTTTTCATAAATATTGTTTATAGACAAATTTATTTAATTTATGAATATTAGCTACATTCTTGACCCCAAAATTATTTATTATATAACATAAATATTGTTTGTACCAAACATGTCGTTATTTGGTTTGTCAATCATTCAAAATATACCACTAGCTTTGTAAAATTTTCATGAATTCTTGAACTTGTTTACTTGATTTTAATTTTTAAAAAAATATATTTTTTTACTATTATATACATAAAAATAAAATAATGTTAATATATTTTTTGACAAAATATTATTGAAATAATACAAAGAGTACAACATAAAAAATACATTAATTGTAAATACAATGAAAATATAAATTATAAAAAAAATAAGAAAAAAATTGTTGGGACCAGTTGAAACTTCTACCCCATTTCTCCTCTCTCCTCCCCATCATCTCTCCCCCAACCCCTTCTACCCCTAATTTGAGCTTTTGAGTAGCAATCCACGTGGGATTTCTAACCCCCATTGGAGATGCCCTAAATAGTAAGTTAGTGACGCGACTAATGTACGAAGCAACAACTTGATGAAAGAAACTGGAGGCAAATGCCGCCCGTCGTTTAATTCCATTAAACTCGTTATTCTGAAAATGGCAAGAAATTCTTCATCTCGACCGGCGGTGAACCAGAGAGAACCTGGATCCGCTGAAACCGGTTCACATCGACCGGCCCTCCTCCGATCCCCAATCCTCTCGTTTTAACTCTGTAGCCAAGGATTTTTGCGTGAATTCATCTTACTTCGGTCCAATTGTTGAAGGAAATTGTTTGTTAGTATGAATATGCATCCGCGCAAAAAACTTTGACTATCAAAGAATGGAGGTTTGGAGATGAGAGGTGCTCTAGGTTCTGATTTGAATCGGTATCAACGGTCTCATGTTCTCTCTCGCTCTTTAAATATTATCGATTCAATCTCAAGTCGGTTTTTGAATATGGTTTGTTCCGAGTTGAAATCTTCAATTTTATTTATTAATCTGATGTTGAAATCTTTATATGATTATCTATACTAGTGATTTGATGTGTAATTGGCGATTATACTTGCTGGTTCGTGGTATTGATATGGAGTGGTTCTTGTATGACTAGTCAGGATTCGATGAATTTTCTCATTGCTGTTTATATATATAGATTCCAATTTAAGTGCTTCCAGATCGTAATTGTTATGCATACTACACCATATTTTTTTAAATGTTGTTGTACATACAAATGAAAAATGGCAAAAGCTGGAAAGAAACCAGTACAATATACACTACATCAATATCGATGGAATACTAGAGAAATAGGGTATGTTCTTTAGGTAGAGTACTTTGCTTTCTTCTTGATTTGCTTTCATATGATCAAAGAGCTCACGATCAGGGAGGGGTAGCCGTTGCTTTATACGTCCCATTCTTCGTGAAAACAGGACTTGCTCTGAAGCCACCGGAAGCCTAATAGACTGATATTCTTGGAGGGCTGAGTCCAGATTGTCCCTACCCCATTTTTCAAGACATCTTCCCAACACTGCAGCATCGAGTATCGACATGTTGGTGCTTCTTGCACCATGAGGACTTATGGGGTGAGCTGCTTCTCCAATCAAAACCACATTGTCCCAATAGAATTGATCAATTGGATCACAATCGTATATGGCGTTGAGGAAAGGCTCTCTCGTTTCTCGCATCACTTTCACCAGTTCAGGTATCCAAACTTTCTCTGCTGCTGCATACATGTCCTCAATCATATCTCTGCTAACTTTTGTGGTGACCGAGTTTCCCTGAGGTTGATTTGTGATTTATGCTTAGATTTTATAGAGAATCATGTGATTTTGAATGAGGAAGGAGATTATGAGAGAACACTGTGAACGTGTACCTTAAAATCTGGCTCTGGTTGATTAAGATACCAAATCCAATTGATACGTTTTTTGATTAACTCGTATAGAATAGCATGACCTTCTGATCCTATGTCGAAATAATTGCAATTTCCAAGATCAGGATATGCCTTCTTGAGTGCCTTTATGGTTTCTGAATTCACATTATCTGAAAAATCAAGGACTCCTCTCCATGCACAATAACCTGAATATCTGCGAGGTAAGATTTATTATTTTATAAACATTTTTGGAGGAACTGGAAATTGAAAACATAATAACTGCAAAGTTTTACTCAAACCTGAGTTTAAGGCCTGGAAGAAAAGTTTTACGGATTGAAGAGTGGCAGCCATCTGCTGCAACGAGTAAATCACCAACTATCTCGATTGTTTCATTTGTTTCAAGCACTTGAGCTCGAACTTTTACTGAACTTTTATTACCGGAAATGCAGAAGGATGAGAACAAATGTCCCCAGAGAACAACGTTTGGTGGTAAGGAGCTGTACAGAAGGCTATGGAGATCAGCCCAGTGTAATGCTCTGAAATTGAAATTCTCATCTCTTGACAGTGTCCATGTAATTTTCTTGTCACCATCTATTGCTTGTTCCTATAATAGAGCAGTGATAAATGAAGCACGAAGATGGATGATGATTCACCCTATGCATATAAAAACAAGAAAATTGAACTTCTGATCATTTTTAATAATATTGTAACTTGGATGAACTAGGAATTTAGATGTCCAGCATAATGAATTAGCTCATGACAGACGCAATACTACCTCCATAAACTATATACCACATTATATATACATACAGACACAGTTTCTGCAGGTTTTGAATAAAGAATATTTGACGTACATGCTCAATAGTCATGGGCAAAGTCATAAGCTGGAGAAGTTCGGGTTGTTTAATCCATGGCTCGATGAGCTTTACAGATACTGTGTCAAGTCCGAGTCCAGCACCAGTGGCACAACCACTTGGAGGCGACCATGTTTTCTCAAGCACCACCACGTCCCACCCCGCTGCAATCAGAGCGTGTGCACATGAAATCCCTGCTATGCTGCCTCCCACCACCACTGCCTTTGCTGTCCTCCTTGCTCCATTCATCTCCGTATTGAAATAAGTGTAGATACGAGAGAAGAACGAGAAAAATAGTGGATGATTACATATTAGGAACTATCGTGTTACATTTGCCTTCAACTCTTCACTGATTGATGCTATTATATTAGATAAACTGTCATTTTATATTGTGGCATTCCTTCACTTTGTTGAATTATTCACTCTCTTTTATGATTGTGTCGTTCTTTTCTAGGTGTCTCCTAGCACAGGTGATGGTGACATGCTTTATTTATTCGATATCAGTTGGATAAAATGTTATTTCTCAATTTTCAAAGGAACTTAGGAAGGTTTCTCTGATTATTGAACTACATTATGCTTTATTGCAAATTTCATTATTCAATTTTCATATGATGTCCTCGTGCTATTTCAATAGAGTACATAGATATATGCTAAAACTAGCATCCCTTATGTCACTTTTTAGGTACATAAAGAGATTAAGAGGTCAATGCTCTATGCATTTACTCAAAATAGAAGGTATTTCTAACAGAAAAGGCATGTTCTTTTGCTGCAGCTCCTCACATTCTTCTTCGCTTGCTATAATTGGATGGCGATTGGGAAGGGCTAAACCTTGCTTGATACGGCCCAGTCTGCGTGAATATAGAACCTGCTCTGAGATGACTGGCAAACGAGTGGATTGATATTCTTCAAGGGCTGAAGTTAGATTGTCGACTCCCCATTTCTCAAGACATTTTCCAAGGACAGCAGCATCCAATATCGACATGTTTGTGCTTCTCAAGCCATGAGGAGTAGTAGGATGAGCTGCATCTCCAATCAAAACCACATTCTCCCAAACAATTTGTTCCAGTGGTTCACCGTCGTAAATCACATTCAAGAAAGGATCCTCTGTTTCTCGTATTACTTTCACCAATTCAGGTAACCACACCTTCTCCGCTGCTTCATGCATATTTTTAATCATATCGTTGCTCACTTTCATGGTTACTGAGTTTCCCTTTACCACCAAAAAAAACACACATCTTAGAATTTCATCCCATTATTAAGAAATGTAAAAAATAGAGTTGAGAGTATACCTACCTCTAGCTGTGGCTCTATCTGATTCACATACCAAATCCAATTGATCCTTTTGTTCAATAGCTCGTAAAACACGGAGTGAGTTCCCGATCCCAAGTCGAAATATAAGCATTTCCCAAGGTCAGGGAAAGCCTTCTTGAGCCCTACAATAGTTTCTGAATTCTCATTGTCTGATAAATTAAGGACCCCTCTCCATGCACAATAACCTGAATATCTAACAAAATCTGCATTTTAGGTAAAGAAACATACAAAACCCGAAACTATCAAAAAATTCGATTCACATACCTCAGTTTAAAATCGGGGAAGAAACTCTGACGTATAGACGAGAGACAACCATCAGCTGCCACAAGTAAATCGCCAACAACGTCGATAATATCACCAGTTTGACAAATTTTACTCTTTACTTTGACACAGGATTTGTCATCAGGAATGGAATAGGAGATAAAGGAATGCCCCCAATGAACGGTATCTGATGGCAATGCTTTGTAGAGAAGGTTATGCAGATCAGACCAGAATGCTGCTCTAAAATTGAAATTCTCATCTCTTGTGAGTATCCTGCTGATTTTCTTGTCCCCATCTGTTGCTTGGTTCTATAGCAAAACACAAAACACCATATTTTGCTAAACTGAATTCATATAACTAGTTTGATTAATTGATAAAGTTCACATCTTTCTCTATTTCAATTCAGCGTTTGGATTGAAGGATTTGAAATGAAACAAGGATTTTGAATTCAAGTTTTCAACAAAAATTAGTTGATAATAATTTCAAATCTATGTCAACACTAAAAATCATCAACACTCGGTGATTTCACTAAAAAAAAAAAAGTAAAAATCTAGGAAAGTTGGTAAATTTACTTGATCAATGGTGAGTGGCAGGGTGGTACGGTGAAGGATGTGGGATTGTTTGAGCCACGACTCAATGAGTTGCTGTGACAGATGGTCGAGTCCGAGTCCAGCACCGGTGGCGCAACCCGTCGGTGGGGAAGATGTTTTCTCCAGCACCACCACTTGCCAGCCGGCGGCGATCAGCGCGTGTGCGCATGATATTCCGGCGATGCTGCCTCCAACCACCACCGCTTTCCCACTCTTTCTTGCTTCCTTCATTGCCAACTCTTGTGTGGTCTACAGTTTGTTTTTGGTTCTTATTTCCTTGAGGTAGGACCTACAAACATTTGTTGTTTTATTTTTCCCTTCTCTTTTTTTTTTTGGTTGATTAACTAAAAAAGTTAAAACACTTTACATTAAAATTTTAATAAATTTATGTTGATAAATTATAATGGCCTCGTTAGTTTCACTAAGTTTTTGTCTTTCTTAAAACGTGTGCAAAAATAAAACTTGGACATACAAATTTAATCTACTCAGAAATTTTATCAAATTAAGAACACACAAATCACACTCCTCCATACTTGTTGATATCATGAGTTTAAATCTATATTGAATGTTACTGAGTTTAAATTTTTATCATTTAAAGGATTGTAAATAAGTGGAGATAATTTGAATAATTAATCCAACAACATACTCCATCCGTCCCGGGATAAGTTTCCCACTTCTTTTGGGTGTTTAGATTAAGAAATATGGTAAAATAATATATGTAGTACAAATGATTGATGTGATTGAGAGAGAGAAAATAATTTGCCAAAAATGGAATGGGACATCCAAAAAAGGAAAGTGGAAAACTTATAGTGGGACGGAGGAAAGTTTTTAACTACGATCCCTTCTTAGATTCTTTAGATTGATTCCAGAAACCCTGGGACAAGAACGATCAAGCTTCTTCTTCTTTGGTTGATGGACTCAGACGTCAAGCTGTGGATATTGGATCTGATTGATTTCATTTCGTTCAAAAGTTGTCTAGGGCAGTAGGTCTTCCCGAACAGGGTAGGACGGTGCCTAAGCCTTTTTCAACTAATCGAAGAGGGCGAGCCGCCCCATAAACCACGTATTCCTCACTCACCTAAGTCCTTCCGAATAGGAGGGAGTATTAAGCAATTTTTTATCATTTAAAGGATTGTAAATAAGTGGAGATAATTTGTACAATTAATCCAACAACATATTAAACTTAGAGGTTGCGCCAAAGAAAATCTGACCCAATCACCCTTCTTAAGTATTTTGCATCACTAATTGCGTCATTATGCTTAAATAAAAAGAGTGGCTATTATTACAAAAAAATAAAAGAGTGATTATTACAAGTATACAACAATTTGTGGTTCAGCAGCAATGTAAAGTATATATAAACAGAACACAATTAATATTTACATTCGTTGTAGAGGGTGTTAATATGCCACACCACCAGAAAAGCTATCTCCATCATGAAGTACAGATTCAGTAAGCCAGTAACCATCCCATGAACCACCAACTTTCTGAAAACAATTCAAAATAAAAAAGTTAATTTTTGTTCTGATGAATTTAAAAATATGCTTTTAGTATCCAAGGAACAAGAAATGACCTGAACCATAGTAAATTGGAATACTTCTTCTTCTTCGGGTCGAGCTCCTCGTATCCACAATCGTTGTTTATAGCAGTTCTGTTCCATATATGCATGCCATATCAGTAGGGGAAAACCAGTAAAAGCTACCTTTCTAAAATGGAACTGACCAACCTCCTTGACATGTAAACTGCTCAAGGTCTTTCTTTCTCGGTGGCCAAGTAAAGCTCGGTAGCTCGAATGGTGGAAAATCCGCCTAAATCTTTCAAACTGCCATGCTATTAACACCATTAACATATAGAATTCCAAAAAATGTGCACAAACATTGTTCAGTTACATCCTTCTGCAACTACTCAAATTCTCTCCACAACTAAATTGGTCTGGTTTTAAAAAGTGAAACACTTAAGATATCAACTGACCTGACCTAAGTCAAAGAAGGGGCCAAAATAGGTAGATCTTTCAAATGGATCGAATCCAGCAAACTGTTATGGCATATAATAACATTAATCTTATAATAATAACTAGTTGAAAAGAATCAAATACACACTGGATTGAAGATTTCAAATTACCCTATACATGACTTCAATGCCATAATCAGGCCGGGGTTGGTCATTGAACATCAATGCATCTAGTTGGTATCTAACAGCTTCCTCTGCGCTAAACTACAACAGTAAAATAAAAAAGAAACCATTAACGCACTGCAAGATAAAGATGCAAGTATGTATTAAACAAGTAAAGTTACACTCAGTCTTGGACCAAGAGGTCTTTTCCTACGAGACTCGAGCCTGCAAAATGGACATTGAAATACTTTCAAGAAACAGATGATCAAAACGAACTAATGACATATAAGTAGAGCTTAATGTAGGCCAACTTACACAATTTTTCACAAAAAATCAAGAGGAAAAGATAGAGAGGGTAGATACTACATCTAACAAACATAATTTTGTACTCTAACAAACATAGTTTTTTATACCAAAAAAAAAGGTAAAGTCTAGTATGCACTCGAGTGCATGTTGTGCACCCTAATCTAAAGAAAAGTATAAGTTATTAAACTGAAAAGTACAACACAATATTACTAAAAAGGTGTGAGTCACTATAACTAAAAATATTATTATACAGTTTAATAATTGAAAAGTGCAACACCATTTACCAAAAAGTGTAAGTCAGTAAAACTGAAAAGTGCAACATGGACTAGGGTGCACAACATGCACTCGAGTCCATAGCAGACCAACCCAAGTGCACCCTACCCTAGTCCATAGCAGACCAACCCAAAAAAAAAACACTGCAAGTATATTGTTCTTAACCAAGATGATCATGTTTTCTAATGCAAGTCAATATTCAGTAGATGGGCACCTAGAAAACAGTATGAATTATAAATCATTCAAGTAATATCCCATGCTTGATGGAGTTTTCGGATCACATATGACCTAAATCTTCGCATACACAAATTGGTCAAATACTGAATACAAATGACAACTGGCAACTGCAATTACCAACCACAAAAAACAACTGCAAGGTTTCAACAAGGTTCAGATCAAATATATCCTCACCAAGCAGAATCAACAATTCAGAAAAGAAGCTTCAAATAAAAACGAACATCGATCGTTTTCTACTATAGAACTAAGAAGAAACATAATTGAAATCCTGACAAGGAAATTAGACATAAAACCCACATATTGATTTGAGATTATAAATAAAAGCGTAAATAGAGACAAGCGAGACATACCAGTCGCCGGAGAAAAAGTCCGGGACGTCGGCAGCGCAGGCTCTGCACCGTAGGTTTTGAAGTTTGGAAGCGTGAAACGGGAGGGAGAGCGGAGATGCACCAAACGACATCGTTTAATCCCGATCCAGGTGCACGTGCACGATTTCGACTATTGAGAATTTGAGATGACACGAAATATGGCGGGGAAGAACCGGAAAAGTAGTGGTGCTCTAGTTGCACCAATTTACACTACAATTTCTGCATTTTATAAAATTATGATGAAAATATTAATTTATGTAATAAAAACAATCACTTGTATATTGAGAAAAAAAAAAGAGAGGTTATAATTTGATCAACCTATAAACTAATGTTTTTCATTAATTTTATTTTATTTTAATTAAATAATCTCACGTAAGTGTTAACTGTTTTCAATTACGCGTGTAAAGACTTGGATACGTCGATCACATTTCAATTTTACTTGTTCGCAATGGCATAAACCCCCTCTGACATGGGTAAAGGTGAATGTGGATTAGCTATAAAGACTTCTTTGACGCTTCGGTGGAAACAGGTGTGGGTATAGTCATTAACTATAAAGACGAAGGCTTCATAGCATGAAGCAATAAAGTGGGTGGTGGCCTATGAATTTTGAAAGATTGGAGATTGAAGCAATAGTGACAATGGTTTTTGAAAGAGTAGAGGTGGAAACGGATGAATGGTACATGATGACATGATGCCTTTTGGAGATTTTATTAGATTGATGAAGATCTTGTTTTGGAACATCCTCATTTTGTAGGATTATATTAAACGTAACCAAATTTTTACCATTTTTCACCCACATTTAATCACGGTTAAAATTGGTCACTTTTTTCTATCAATTTTTTTTTTTACATTATTTTCCTACTTTTAATTCTTAATTCCTAAATTCTAAACTCCAATTTTTTTTCAATATATAATATTGCTAAAATTAGAAATACAATAAGTTGTATTAGTTATGTACTCTGTTTTTAAAATTATGGTGGATAGTTTAATGTTTTATAATTATTCATACTTGCTTTTTGTGCTCTGTTTTTTTAGATTTTTAGAACAATATTTTAAAGTAGTTAATTATTATAATTCATTTCTCCATTTATAATTATTCGTATGATCATGTACTAACATTTGTGGTGAAGATTAATTATAAAGAATTCTCTAAAATTATCAATTCATATTAAAAATATTTCAAAAACCTTTTTTTTTTTTTCTATTCTAGATATTTTTCTTACCAGTAATATTAATTGAATATAAAATTCAATGACCAAGTGATATTTTCGCACGTAATGTCAATATGGTGACACATACGGCTTGGTAGACATTCTCAACATTTTGAGAGTCCTCATAGTTAGACCAAGTCTTCGATTTGTGTGGGTGACTTTCTCACTCTTTTGTCTTGAAAAAAAAAAATGTTTTCAAGAAAAAATATTTACCATTTTTTTTTTTAACAATATTTACCAAGTTTTTAGGCAAAGTCGCTACTTCAGTTACAAATTCCAACACAGCTCGGTCCACTCAATGAATCGCCGCCCATTTTCATTTCGTTCCCTAGCCGTTGCCGCCACCGCCGCCGAAATGTCTTATCGTCCACATGTAAGTGTTACAACGAGAACTTAGAGAAACAATCAACCACACACGAAGAAGCTGAAGCTTCTCTTAAATGTTGTTTTCATATCAACTAATTGAAACATTCAGAATCTAATTTTAGATGTGTTTTGTTATAGTAATTCGAGCATATAGTTAACACTTCAAGGTTTTACAGTTCAGAGGAGGGCGTCCCCAAATCAGGAGAAGCTATTCTGATAAACCCTGGAGTCCCGCCGAGGACCACGCGGAATTGGTCCCCGGAGGTTCCCAATCTGTTAACCGCGGTTTTCGGCCCAGATATAATGCTGTCCCTCCGCCTTCCCAATATGTAACGGGGCAGCAGTTTTATGGTCCTGGATCCGGGCATTATCAGCCCGGTCCGCCTGCCGTGCATCAGGTTCACGGGCCTCGCCCGTATATGCACCCACTGCAGGTGGGACCAGCTTTCGGCAATTATCAGCCGTTTAGACCACAGCAGCAAAGGCCGCCGCCGCAGTTCAGGCCAAGGGCCACAAAGCCTCCGGATTATCGAGAGTGGGAATATGCGAGACCGGTAGTGTCCCCTCAATTTGGTAATAGTTCGTGTTCTGTTTGCTCTTCTGAATGTTTCTCCGGTTTGGACATTTTGAATTAGTAAGTAATGGCAGAAAGGTAAAGTCTAGTATGCACTCAAGTGCATATTGTGCATCCTAGTCTAAAAGAGAAAAGTACACCACAATAACACTGTAACTAAAAAATATTATTATAAAGTTTAATAATTGAAAAGTTCAACACCATTTACTAAAAAAATGTAAGTCGGTAAAACTTGAAAAGTGCAACATCTAGGGTGCACAACATGCACTCGAGTCCATAGCAGACGGAGAAATTAGTAAATTGAAGTTGCTGTGTATATGTGCAAAGTTGATTAGGCATTGACAGATCTGAGATGGCATGCGTGAAAACAAGTAACATAGCTATGAAGATTGATTATTTCTTTTTCTGAAATGACCGTGTAGTCAATGAATTATAAATGAATTATACCTTGTAGATTTGGTTGCCTTAAAGAATGTTTTAAGGGGAATAGGGGAATGTTATCTTCTGAGAATTGGAGTTATAAAATTATCCAGATCGCCTATCTCTTCTCTGGTTAAGATGCCCTGCCATGCATGTCCTTAAGACCATGATAATTTATTTATTTTACGTGTGACTGTTTAAGTAAATGTGAATGCTTCTGTGAATCAGTCCTATATTATGGCACTTTATTTTCAACTTGCGGATGCACCATGTTCTGTTACGTTAACATTGTGTCTCTTGCTTTTCCCATGCAGAGCGCTTCAGTGTTCTCTCATATAACATACTGGCTGACTACTTGGGCGCAAATCACTGGCATGATCTTTACTCTCATGTTCCTCCCTATATCATGGACTGGAACTGGCGCAAGAGAAATATAATTTTTGAGCTTGGATTATGGTCAGCTGACATTTTGTGTTTTCAGGTATGTCTTTCTAGATCCATTTCTCTCAAAGATTGCATTTTTTTTATGTGAAGATCTAGAAGAAGGTCCGAAGAAGATTGCATATCTCATCAATGTCACCCTTTTAGGAAACATACAGGGAGGATAATGAGAAAATAAATTTTGGATAGAGAGTGTTCTAATTCAGTGAGTAAAGTGTACTTTGTGATCTAGTTTAGAGCCATGTCTACTGTTTAGTGCCTTAATTTTAAGATCTCAATAAAATTTTATCTAATTATTCTATTTTCCTTGTGGTTGATTTGTATCACTTTATTTTGATTTGCATTTCATTGGAAATCCAGGAGGTTGATAGATTCCCAGACATAGAGGCAGAACTGAGGCCCCGTGGATACAACGGCATTTGGAAGGTTACTTGGAAAATTCTTATTTGCAGTCATGTTATATGAAATTTTATCCCATTTGAGGACTGTTGGTTATTTAATACTTGCTGCTGTCAATTCATACCGCATATTGGTTTGGTTCCCGATAGGGATCAAATTACTCTCACTATATTCTGAAGTCAACTGTACATTTAAGTTGGTGAACAGTGGTTGTTGAGCTTATATTTAAAGTTCTAAGGTGTAAAAAGTCTTAGAGATAACAAGTAATTGAATAAGTGGTCCGTTGTTTTTTTCAGTGAGAAACTGCTGCAGTGTCGCAGAGCCTAACTCCACCTCAAGACCATGGTCAAGAGGTGAGGTTTGCTCTTACACCTTTATCCAAGAATAGTCTTACATCATAACCCGATGTGGGAGTGGGACGCATCCTTAGGCTTACCAGACACCAGGCGTCCTCCTCCCTTACTTCCCAAGGGCTAAATTGATTCCCCTGCATTAGAAACCAACTGTTGCATAGTGTATATTAGAATGAAGCCGTGCCAGTTTACTAGGTTCTAAAAGTAAAGCACAAGAAGGGTGATAAAACTTGAAAAGGAAGTGTTAAGGCCTGTTAGCATCATTGTAAACATACAGCTGACCAATATTTACTTAATCCATTTTTTTTGTTCTATGAACTTGGGATGTTCATCATTGATTTGGCTGTTTGTTATATTCATTTTCGTTGTTATATGCTTTGTTGCTCAAACCTTTGTTGTGGCACAATGGATGTTTGTAACTTCAATTCCAGAGTTGTAAGTAATGCTTCTCTTAGAGAATGACTTTTATTAAACTGTGCTGGATGATGACATTTTTATTGATTTTTAGATGCGAACTGGAGATCATTCTGATGGTTGTGCTATATTTTGGCGTGTATCAAGGTACTCCCAGTTTATTGTAGGCATTTCGAATGGAAGTATCATGAAAGCACTTCTTCTCTGCTTGTTCATGAGCAATATGCTTTCCTCTATAAGACTCAACACAGTCAACTGTGAAACTCCCATGACTGTAATATGTTAAAGCTATCTATTGTACTACTATTTATGTTCAATTTGCATGTTGACCATTTCGTTGCTTGTTCATTTAGTAGTTAGGAATACTTATCTCTTAAGCTACTCATTCCCATCGATTCAACTTAATTGTCTATATAATTCCAATGAATATCATTTTATCAGTAAATTGTGACAGAGCTTTTCTGGACTAATATCAGTATTTATTTGATGCTGGTACAAATGTTGGAATATCAAAAATCAACAATAGAAAAAATAATGCGGAGAATTAAAATACTGTTCAGGTGAATAAATCTTATTGTTTTACTTTTAACACATCTTGACATTTTTTATTATTTTTAGATTATATTTTGAAGTTGAACATTGTGACCTAAAGGGGTCGTGTAACTTTTCTCTCCAAATCGATTTCGGTGGTTCTGTTATTTTGGCATGTCTAGATGTAAATTAATGCCTCTGGACGCAGGTAACTGCTGGAAATTCATTCCGAAAAAGGTTTTAGAATATCGAGGATGACTTTAGAATTTGCCTTATCATCCAAGAGACATTTGATATATATAGAGAATTATAATTATGATTTATATAATGCCAACTTATTTTAGGTTCAAGTTGCTGCATGAAGAATCTATTGAATTCAATAAGCTTGGCCTTCGGGAAAATGTTGCCCAGATAAGCGTGTTTGAGGTACATCAGTTTTCAGAATATTTTCCAGTTAACATTGACTGAGTTTTGAGTACTTACTGTTGTCCAAGACTCTGTACTATTTGTAATCCTTCATTTAATGTGTTTTTTCTTGTTTTACAGTCTGTGAACACTCAGAACCATAAAACTGGGGTATCAACTCTGTCTACAAGGCAAGAGGCAAATCCTATAGTATTTCATTGCAATGTTTGTTCCTCAATAATTTGTTCAATATGCATAAAAAGTAATGTCTCTTTTATCAGTTTTTCATCATGTTTGTAATTTCAGATGTTATATTGAAAAGGTTACAACGAAGAAAATAATCAAACTTTTGTAACAACATTAATATGAGATATTTGAATATCTACACTTTAATGTGTTTTGTCCGTAATCACGCCTGCTAATTAGACCCTGAAGTTTATCAAAATATGCATTACATGTATTTGGCAACAACTGAACCATGATCAGTAAATCAAGTCAAGCTTGGCAGCTAATAACACAAAATGTTGTCATATTATTGTTGGTCCCTTTGTTGGGTTTAAGTTGAATTTCTGTAGTTTGATCTAGAGAAGAAGTGGTGGAAGAAGAAAGAAGAAGCATTCGGTGAATTTAATAGAAAATGAACATTGCATCATGTGAAATTAATCTGTTGTTTTACTCTGATGCATCATTTACGTATGTACAACATCCAATTATTTTCTGCTTAAAATGTTGGAGAAGATTTTGGCAGCTGTCTAGCTGAATTGTGTTTCTTCTATGAAGCATGCCCATCGATGTTTAGGCACGATTGTTGGCTCATTCCTTTTCATTTTAAAAGGAAGTATGACACTATCTGATGCTAGCAAAAATTCTTCTGTTGCAGCCCTGCAAGCTCTAACAGGGTTGTTATCTGCAACATTCATGTGCTTTACAATCCTAAAAGGGGAGATATTAAGCTTGGACAGGTATGAATGTTATCTTAAATATGGTCCTTGTTTGTCTTTGATATCTGATAAGACACCGAGTGTGATTTATTTAACTTTTATTTCTGCTGTACTGAATGTCATAAATATGTAAAGCATAGGTGTGTATCTATTGCCAATCTAGCCATCCTCCTTTCACCCCTTTAGCCATTCCTTTGAAAATGTATGAGATGAGAAACGACTCTTATCATGAGGTAGTCACAGGGATTTTGAATTAAATGACTTTGGGAGTCCTCATATGGGTGGGTTTCAATTTTACATGAAATAAGTTTTCATATCGTTCTTATCTTCATTTTTAACTACATATTTCCAGTAAATTGTTTAGGCGCCCTTTTTTTCTCTTAGCTTACTGGATCTCCTTTAAAACCCTTTCTGCTCTTTTCTTCAGTTTTATTTCCCTGATATTTATGTCAATTATAGGCCTATGTCCTATTTCATATATGATGGGCGTGCCTATATAATGTATTAATGTCTCTCCAGCCAGTAGGATCTTCATGTTTGCCCATGTTCATATTTGCAGTCTTTGTCGTCCTTCTGTGACTTCAGTAGTTATACATGCTTGTATTTTCTTCTTGTCCAATTTTCTTCTTCTCTCAAGTCTTATCTGTATATAGTTCTCTAGAGAGTATCGAGCTATACTAGTTATACTTCCTCCTTTACCCAACAGCCAACTTTACAGAACTTGCCCTTCTAGTAGATATGTCATCTGGAGTTCAGATTAAAATTAGTGTGAGTTTCATATTCCTCCGTTGATTCTCTTATGCTATACTTTGCATGCTGAATTTTGAGTCATCTTTGAGAGGCATGACACCTTTAACATGTTACATGGAGTTGATTATCTCTGTCAGATTAGGATCCTCCTGGACAGGGCACATGCTGTTTCTAAGCTTTGGGATGATGCTCCTGTAGTTATCTGTGGAGACTTTAACTGCACTCCGAAGGTTGTTTCCTTGTTCTTACATCACAATACTATCTGCTTTATCTTGTTGCTTTATGTATTCTTGTAGAATTTTTGGATCTAATTTCATCCTTCACATCAAAATTAATCTTATTCTTGTACCAGAGCCCCATGTACAACTTCATCGCAGAACAGAAGGTATTTGGCTGTTCAAATTTTCTTTATACCTTGTCCTTCCTTTCTTGCTTCAGTTCTCTACTAGCACAGTTTAAATGCTTGCAGATGTTTTCATCTTCTTACTGCAGCTAGATCTGTCAGAGCTGGCCCGCGATAAGGTTTCTGGGCAAACCTCCGCTGAGATACGGCGTCCGCCGATGCCTGCTTATCCCAATTTCAGGTATATGTTTGTTTGCTGATTAATAATGTCTGATGAGGCCTTGAAGTCTTATTGGCTGATATTTACGGTGGAACGCCTGTTTGATGTAGGACACCAGCTGCTGATAATCCTACCCAAGCTTCTGCAGGTGATTTTGAAAAAGTAGACTGTAGTGCAATCAAGAAAACGTCGGCTGCATGTACCACTCAGGATGTCTCGAGTCAAAGTGACACTACTCAAGATGATGCTGAGTCTCCTATTTTGCCAGATAGAGGCACCAATGAAATCTCTGTATCGGTTTCTCATAATGAAAAAATCTACTCTGAGGCAACCGAAGGAAGAACAAACGTAGAATCAAATTCACAAATACTACCCGAGACCCCTGATAACCAGATTAATGATCTGCACTTGCCTGACAATCATTCCCCTTCTAAAACATCCGAACCGTTGGGAACCTGTAACTCATATACATCTCAACTTGAGGGGCCTTCTGGAAAGTCATTTCCTAATTCTCCTGATGCAGCTTTGTCTGAACGTGTTGTTTCAGCTGCACATGGGAACAATTCTGAGCCGTCTGATGTGTCTGCTTCCTGTCAAGCATCAAGTGTTGATATCACACTGGATGAGAAATTCGAAGCATTGTCACTTGATAAAGTAATTGATGGGGCTACAGGAGAACCTGCTGAAGATTGTGACTCATTTTCCTCTGGTCAAAGTCCTGATTCGGGTTCTGGCTCCTCCATCCAACAGTTCCATTCTCATAGAAATGAGATTCTCAATGAAAACCTTAAGCGTGAGAGTATCTATAGAGGAAATTTTCCCTACAATACATCAGCTTGGACTCCAGCAGAAATTCAATCCGCTACAGGCAGTGCAAACTGCAAGGTCGTGGAGCACCCTTTGAAGTTGACAAGTGCATATACAGAAGTTGAGGTATGCTTTATTAAGGATGCTAAATGTCTTCGGAAGTGGCTGGTTTTCAATCATATAAAGGGTATGACTTTTTGCTCTTGCAGAATTCTTCAGGATTAAGAGATTCGAGTGGTGAACCATTTGTCACTAGCTACCATAGACGTTTCTTAGGCACAGTTGATTACATATGGTTAGTGATGGGGCATCTTTTAACATTCCCCTTTAAAACTTATCTCTTCTGACTTGGTGAAGTAACTAAATTCTGTCCCATGGTGTCCAGGCACTCTGAAGGTCTACAAACTGTGAAGGTTCTTGCTCCAATTCCCAAGGATGTTATGCAGCAAACTCGGGGATTCCCCACAAAGGTATAGTCCCTAAAAAAAGTTATTGGCTATAGATCATTTTATCATTACAGTGAGGGAGTTACCGATATTAGTCAATAAATAATGGCGCTTCTATATTGTCAATTCGAGCAAATTTCAAATATGGATTGTGAAAAGTTTTTCGCGAGTAGAAAATTTGTATGCCAAACAATTTGGGATACAATAATTCTTTAGCCTGATCCTGATGTAAAATCAATCATTTTCTAAATGCTTTTGGATGAAATCTGTTGATTCTGAGTTTAACACTCAGGCTTTCGTTGGGCGTTTATTTTGCAGAAATGGGGGAGCGATCACATTGCATTGGTCTCTGAATTTGCTTTTGCTACAGAAACCACATCTCAGAATTCCAACCAATGAATGATACTTGAGGCTTCTTGCAACAATCATAGTTTTTTTTTCATTCTAATTAATCTATTGTCGCTTTCGAGCTCCATGAGTAGTTCTACAGATGTAAATACTTCGATGATAGATGGTACTTGATCTTGCCATTGCCATTGCAAATCATATGGTAAATCTTATTTAACATAGCCTTCTTTTTAAGTCTGCCCAATAAAAAAATCGACGAATTCGTGAGACCAATCTTATAGTCGTTTGTTTGTTTGATTGAATCGTTTTCTTTTTCTTTGGTTGTAAACTAACAGGACAGCCAAATTCTGGGATGATTCATCACAGCCTGGCTGTGTCCTCATTGCCATGTGAATTACCTACGCATGCATGGCCCCCCATATTCTTTCTACTAGAAAAATACATATTTTTTTGGAAATTGAAAAATACATTTATAATCAAGTAAATCTTATATAAATCAGTTTCACCGTGCAATTTATGTGTATTTTTAAACAGTACTACTGTAGTTGTTTCATTAATAATGCTCTTCTTTAAAAGATAAAACTGAAAAGACAACTGATTCCATTTTTAAATAATTTGATGAACTAAACAAAATTAATGATTATGCTAGTCATTTTTATTAATAACTATTATCCATATTCCAATTTACATTCCTCACGACGAACCAAAAAAGGGTTAAAATTAGTTTAAGTCTAATGTGGGTTAATTATAGATTTATGGAAACTTATTGCGCAGTATACAATTTTGACTTTGCCTAACGTTGTACTCATTAGTCATTAGCTAGACGGAAAATACCTAAGGGGTTCATCATGATTATTTTATATAAATAAATAATTCATTATATTAAGTACTTTCATTATATTTTCTTTTATATGTTAATCAAATCACCTCTCATCACCTCTTATATGTTAATCACATCACCTCTATTATATCCAGAGGCCGAGCGCCAAGGCCACCCCAACAAAATTTTTTTTTAATATATTATATGTAATATTATTAAATTGGTTTATAAATTAATTGATTTTGTTATAAATAAACTTATTTCTTAATTAAGAGTTGTGCTACTAATTAGATTGTACTCCACTTTTTAAGACACGGACCCTTACCCAAATACTAGCAATTACTTGTGTGTACACTTGTTCCTATTTAATACGGAGTACAATTTTTTAAATGGATGAATTTTACACCTGAGTTATACTAAATATAGTATAGTATTAGTCTAATTACAGTATAGTATTAGTTTAAATACAGTATAGTATTAATTCAAATATTAAATATGAACCAGTTACATACATGTAACTGGTACACAAGAGTGTCAACCCCAAATACTAATATTAAAATATATTTTAATTTCTTATATTTTAATTATACAAGTTAATAATTTTTTAAAAGGTCACTATCAAATATTAATATATATTTTTATTGACAGTGAAAAAAGATTACAGGGCTTGAAATCTTTATGTACTCCATTATGATATATTTAACAGTGAAAAAAAATATAAATATACAATATTTAAATTTTATTAACGAACATATAAAATTGGCCCCCTCAGTGTTAATCCTGGGTCCGCCTCTGAAAATTCAATCGAACCTATGAAATTCTTAATTATATTTTCATTTTCGTCCTAAATTTTGATCATGGGTCCACCCTTATCTATCATATCACACTCCCTCTCTTTGTCCCGCAATTACTTTCATACTTTCTTTTTCAGGACGTTCCAACTTTCATACCCTTAAAATGGAAAACCATTTATAAACTCCACCATCACAATATTTTCAAATTTACACAAATGTCGTTATTTTTTTTACACACAACACAAAAGTCAACTTACTTTTTCACTTTATACATAAAGGTTTACAAAATTATGCCTCAAAACTCTCCTCACTTTCATAATATAGGGATTAATGAATCTTTTAATATTTGCGTTTCAAACTCATGTGTAGCTTTCACCCGAACGCAAACGCAGAGGGTGATGAAGTGATGGCCTGATGGGCAATGTTGAGGTCAATCATTTCTTAAAAGCGTATGGGTGAGGAATCACGTGCGATGAATGGTAAAAAAAAAAAAAAAAAAGTAAAATGATGAATAAATAAATAAATTGATAGTTGACGTTGAAAATATGACAAGAGAAGCTTCCCACGGGACTGCACTGCATGTTATGATATGTCGCTTTTCCCCCATTAATTTATTTTAACTTTATTTTATTTATTTAATTGAAACTAAAATTTGGCCATTTCTCATCAGCTCTTTCGTAAGCATCTCTCTTTTTCAACAGATACCAAAATTGTGGAGCCTAATTTATCCAACTTCTACTTAACTGCAATTCCTATTATTTTTTTATTCAAGGTTTAGAACTGGATAATTTCTCTAAAACTAATTTTTTTGTTTTTTTTTTAGTTATATTTCTTGCATAATTGGGGGTTGTTATTTGACTTGTTTCAAAAACTAATAATAATTGACAACATAATATATTGATATTTTAGCAATAAACTGTTGAGGCGGCTCTTGGGGTGTGCTGTGGCAAAGGGCCATCCAAACAAAAGTTTGTTTATTTTTCGTGAATTAAGAAATATAGTATTATATGGTTAAATTGACATCAAATTAAAAAATAGTATCAGAAGTTTAAGTAATAAAATTCAAAATTCTGAAATTATATCAAGAATTTAGTAGCAATACAAATCATTCAGAGTTGAAAATGACCGTTTTTTTCATTTGATTTCAAAATTTGTTGACAAGGCTTCACTTTTGCCTGCCCTTCAATTTTCAAAACTCCGTCACTCTTGTAACTAATTTTTCAGTTATACCAAAAAAAATTATACCTAAAAACTTATAACAAGACGTTCATAAAAACAAAATATAGAAATATCAATTATTATGCTCTTTTATTAAAATAAAAAATAGAAATACTACCTTTTTTCGTAAGACTTGTTTGGCCAAGAGTACCTTTAATATAAAATAGAGTTAAAAAACTTATTTAATATGATGAAATTTTGTTTATGTAAAATAATAACAAACTTTAATACATCTAATTTCATGATTATGATAATTATATAGATGGGAGGCATAATGTGAGATGAGATTGTCTAATTTATTTATTGGGATTAAAGTTTTTGCAATCCTTAATGATTATAATAATTTATATATTAGAAAAAAGTACTCCGTATTTATATTCTCACTTTTTATAAATGGTCGAATTTCACAATATTTCATCAAACCTCTCACTTATTTATCTTATACATAAATTAATTAATATTCGGTGTTTATCGGCAATAACAGATAATTTGATTGAATTTAAAATTTGGATAAATTTATGGAACCAAAATCAAAATGTGTATTCCATCTAAACCATATATTTTGATTAGGAGTTGAGCTTATGTGCAATATTTTTTAATTCTATACAAAATATATAAAAGGTGAAAAATAAAAAAAATACAGAAATAGTATTAATTTATAATAATTTTTTTAGAGCTTAATTTATATAGAACTCCCAAAATCCCTTTTCTAGTCCCCCTTTCTCCAACTACCAAATTCCCAAATAATTAGTTCAAACTCAACCACAAAAATAAAATTGTGGAGTAATTATGATTAAAAAAATGCTGAAATTAGAGAATTTTGGAAGAATATGGAAAATAGCAGCTTTATTTTCCAGATGTGCTGATCTCACATTCCTTATCCAACTTGTTCACAACTTTTTTGTCTTTATAATAATTTATTTTTTAGACTTTTATATTAATTATTTATTTTTATAATAATATCTAGAACTGTAGAATGTGCCTTTAAAACGAAAGATGCTTCCACTTCAAAAAGTCTTCCATTTTTCATTTATTATTTCTCACCCATTTTTATGTCATTATTTTGATTTTCAGAGGCATATGTTCGAACTTCCTACATGATGTAATTGGACATGCCCATACGATTCAAACTGTCGATTTCAATTTTGAATTTATGGTTCTCGATTTTAAAAATGTAGAATTGAAATTGAATCTACTACAACTACAGTGAACAAGTGTACGTTGATTCTAGCTTGACCGGTTCCAATTTCGATCCCCGTCGATTCCAGTTTCAAAATCGATGATTTTTTATCAGTTTGACCGGATTTTTTTTGTATGAATTTTTTTTTTTTTAAGTTAATTTGATGAGTCAAATAAAATATTATTGTAATCAACATGCAAAATTACAAATAATTAAGAAGGTACAATCTTTAAAATATGAAATACAACTTTAAAAAATTACGAATTTTCACTTACAAATTAAAATATAGTAATCTAAAAAAAATCCTACATGGTATGATACTATTATACTTATTTTTTTTTTATAATATGCATTAAATAATAACTATATAGATAAATAAAAGAGTAAAAATATCACCTTACATACATATGTATTGATATTCAATGTATTTCTTTAAACCGTGTGAAAATCATAAAACGAATAACAAATTGGACGATAAGAGTAGAAAATACTCACTTCTATTAAAAATATATGTAATTTTAAATTAATGTACACATATTAAAAAAAATGACTTCATATCACACTCTCAATTAATTACATTGGAAACCTTGAAAGTAGTTACTCCTATCTAAGTTATTTTAAATTGCATATTAAAGGTGCAAAATGTTACTTAAATTACAAATAAAATAAAGAATCAAAACGTGGAGGGAGTATTTAATTTATTCAATTTGTTTTTTTTTTAGAGAATTGATCATTTTTCCTTTAGTACTTTTTTCTAAACACGCAAGTATATTTCAGTTTACAATTCTTAGTAGATAAAAACAAGAATTTCAACCTCAGTAGTATTCATGATGGCAATAGTCAATTTTGTGGACAAGTATATGGTTAGAATCAATGTTTTCATTTATTATAATTATATCTTTTTCTGCAAAATAAATTAAATGTACAACATTTAATGCATACGTGATATGATACTGACACTACAATTTTTTCTATTGTTGAACTTGGAGTGGTTGAAATCATGAAATGAATAATAAATTAAATACTCAAATGGGCTAAAATTCAAAATTTCTATCTACACTTCTCCAATTTAAAATTTGAATACTCTATCCGTCTAATTTTGTAGTTATTGTGTATATTTCAAATCATATTCATCTTTTTTTTAATTTGATAATAAAACTTTTTTTTTTTTTACTTTAAATTATATTCTTCAAATATTTTTAAGGAAAAATACATTTTTTTGTCTATTAAATTGTTTGAATTTTAATTTTTGTCCTATAAATTTTTCGATTTTAAAATTGATCTCTTATGTTTATAAATTTTAAAGTTTTAGTTCTTACTACCTACCACCAAAGGTAAACATCAGGGGTCTTATGTTTATAAATTTGAGTTCAGGACCGATTTGCAGACGTGAGATAAACGACAAAGTCAGCTATTTACAGATAATTACATGACATTTACCTTTAATGACATGTAATAAGGACAAAAAATCTTAAAATTTATAAACATAAGAGACTAATTTCAAAGTCGAAAAATTTAGAGAACAAAAATCAAAATTTGTGCAACTTAAGAGCCAAAAAAATATTTTCCCCATCTTTGTTACTCATAATATTTCATTACTTTACTTTATTATCCAAAACACTTTCACACCTTTTTTAATATTACTTTTTAATGTTCAAAATATAAATCATTTTAGATTAATACATACACATATATTAAAAAAATAATTAATTTAGAATTTTGGAATAATTTATCGAAAATTAGAAAAAGGGAAGGTACAACTCATTTGCACAAAGAGAATATGATTTACAACTCATTATATACACAACATGCATTCAAATTAACACATGTTGTCGCCACACTCTCCACACGCACCATTTTTATTGACCCAAACGCCTCTCTTCTCTTCTTGCCAAATATACGGACTCTCTCTCTCCCTCACACACACAAACACACACTAGGTTTGGTTTTTTCCAAGAATCTTGAAACAAAAACTAAGGTTAGCCTCCTATGATCTCTCTATCTAGCAATAATCAGTTTCTGGGGGCTGCTTTTTCTTGTTTTTTTTTTCATTTCTCTGATTTTATTTGCATGAATGGTGATGTAAAGCCATTTTTTGATGATAAAGTTGGAATCTTTTGCATCCTCCCCCTGTTTTTTTCAATTTTTGACGATGGGGTTTTTGATTTTGCAGGGGTTTCTCAACTTTTGAACTGCATTATCATTTCTGTACAGAGTCTGAAAAAGGTAATTTTTTTGTGGGATTTGAATTTCATCAAGAATCTTGATAAATCTAGCTTCTGGGGAATATGTTATTGTGTTAGATCTATAGAATGCTCTGATTCTGGAATATTTGAATTATATGATGCCAGTTTTTGTTCTACGGTTGATTTGAAGATCTTTAATGGAATATAGAATTTTTACAATACATATGAAAAAATTTGATTTTTTTTTGTTTTTTTTTCAGAGTTGAAAATTGATGAGTGAATCCAAGGCTTCCACGCCTTTAATGGCGCCTTCAACTTCACCAAAGCTTCCTGATTTCAAGCAATCTGTAAAATTGAAGTATGTGAAGCTTGGATATCATTACCTAATAACTCATGGAATGTACTTGTTTTTATCTCCATTGTTGGTGATTGTTGCAGCTCAATTATCCACTTTTTCTCTCCATGATATCTATGTTCTTTGGGATCATCTTAGGTTTAATCTCATATCTGTCATAGTTTGTTCAGCCCTATTGGTTTTCCTAACAACAGTGTATTTCCTCACTCGTCCCCGCCCCGTTTACCTAGTGAATTTCTCGTGTTATAAGCCCGACGAGGCTAGGGAGTGCCCTAGGCAGATTTTCATGGAGAGGTCTAAGTTAACTGGTACTTTTACTGATGCAAATCTTGAGTTTCAAAAAAAGATACTTGAGAGGTCGGGCCTTGGTGAGTCGACTTATCTTCCTGATGCTGTGCTTCGTGTGCCACCCAATCCGTGTATGGCTGAAGCGAGAAAAGAAGCTGAGACTGTGATGTTTGGTGCGATAGACGAGCTTCTTGCTAAAACGTCTCTCAAGGCGAAGGATATAGGGATTTTGATTGTGAATTGTAGTCTTTTCAACCCTACGCCTTCTCTATCCGCGATGATTGTTAATCATTACAAGCTTCGTGGGAACATAGTTAGTTACAATCTAGGTGGAATGGGTTGTAGTGCTGGTTTAATCTCCATTGATCTTGCTAAAGATCTTTTACAAGTTCATCCGAACACTTACGCTTTGGTGATCAGCATGGAGAACATAACTTTGAATTGGTACTTTGGAAACGAGAGATCAATGCTCGTTTCTAATTGTCTCTTCCGTATGGGGGGTGCTGCCATTTTGCTCTCCAACAAAAGGTCCGATTATTGGAGATCCAAATACCGATTGGTCCACACAGTTCGAACCCACAAAGGCTCAGACGACAAGTGCTTCTCTTGCGTGACACAAATGGAGGATCCTGCGGGTAAAGTAGGCGTTGCTTTGTCCAAAGATTTGATGGCAGTTGCTGGGGATGCCTTGAAGACAAACATAACTACTTTGGGTCCTCTCGTGTTGCCTATGTCCGAACAGTTGCTTTTCTTCGCCACGTTGATTGGTAGAAAGCTGCTGAAGATGAAGTTGAAGCCTTACATACCAGATTTCAAACTGGCGTTCGAGCATTTCTGCATTCACGCTGGCGGGAGGGCTGTGCTCGATGAGTTAGAGAAGAATCTGCAGCTGTCTGATTGGCACATGGAGCCATCAAGAATGACTCTTTTTCGATTTGGGAACACTTCGAGCAGCTCTCTGTGGTACGAGTTAGCATATTCGGAAGCCAAAGGGAGGATTAAACGGGGTGATAGAACATGGCAGATAGCGTTTGGATCCGGGTTCAAATGTAACAGTGCAGTTTGGAAAGCTCTGAGGACTATTAATCCAGCAAAGGAGAAGAACCCGTGGATGGATGAAATTCATCGATTTCCAGTCGATGTTCCTAAAGTCGCAACTCTGTCAATCTAATGACTCGTTTCTTGTTTTGCGTCGACGAATGGACGTCTATTTTTTGGCATTTTGGACTTGTCTAATGATGTGTAGTTGAGAGATGTGTGCAATGGGGGGGATAGGGTAGGGGATGATAGGATTCTTATTTTTATGGCTTCTGATGAGGCATGCCATTAGTGTTGTTGAATGTGTTATTCTGATGTAAGTTTGTAAGTTTATTCATCTTCAATTCAAACTCGTGAGCAACTATTTTTGCTTTTCTCGTGTTTAAATCTTAAATTTTACATCCATAATCATTCTTTATCTTTAAGACCTAGTGTCTCAATTTGTTTTTAATACAAGTACTCGATTTACAAGTGCTTCAATTCAAAATTCGACTTTCACTTGTTAAATTCAAAATTCGACTCACTTTTGTACTAGATTAATTGTCGAAAAAGACTTGATTTCCATTTATTTGTTTATTTTAAAACGAAAATTGACAAAGGGCTACTCTTGTTGGGTGAAACCGTCTCATAGAATGAGATCCGTGAGACGCTCTTATATATAAAAAGTGATATAGTGTTTAAATAAAAAGTGATAGTCACTTTTGTTAAAAATATTATCACTTTTTTTACAAACTAAAATCTGGAAAAAAATATGGGTTATCCTACCCAAAATTTTGAAATATGAGTTAAAAGATCCGTGAGACGGTCTCACACAAGTTTTTGCCTTATAAGAGTTTTTAGAAAATTTTTTCGAAAATGGTTCATTTTTCATGACTATTTTTTGAACTTTTAACAAATAATAGGCCTACAATTGAGATAAAAGAATTTAAATCAAACATTAAATTGAGAAAAAGTCGAGTCTTGAATTGAGACATTTGTAAAATGACTATTTGTTCTGAAACCCAACATAAAACCGACCGAATTCTGGCCCCTAATTAGAAGAAACAGAGAAGCAATTCACCTCCTTGTATATACGATTAGAATAACAATCAAATACTAACCATTTAAATAACCTGCAATCACACTCTTTTCACATAAAATAAATGCTACGTCCATGTACCATATTGCATTAGTTCATCGGAAACAAAAGCCTACAGTCGAATCCTTCAAACAAAATGCAACCAACATGCCATGAATAGAACATCTGAAAATGCAGATAACCCTAATTTATCCTACGACCATCTTACTCCTTGGACGACTTGTTGATGAGGGACTTGTGTATATGCGGGATCACCCCACCACCAGCAATCGTCCCTTTTATAAGGGTATCGAGTTCCTCATCCCCACGAATAGCCAGCTGAAGATGTCGAGGTGTGATACGCTTAACCTTCAAATCCTTGCTGGCATTTCCTGCCAACTCCAACACCTCAGCAGTTAAGTATTCCAAAATGGCTGCAGAGTAAACTGCAGCAGTGGCTCCCACCCTTCCATGAGCAGTAGCTCGCTCCTTCAGCAGACGATGGATACGCCCCACAGGGAACTACAAGAATAAGTGATGAGTGAAATATCGAACAAGTTTCACCAACAAAGTAACAAGACTATTCAATCAAGCTATATAAACAGAAATGACATCAAAATGGATACATATCATGTCACGATTTCTTCATTTTTATTAACGTACAAAAGTGATACATCATAAGATCTTTAAAATTGTATAAACAAACTTGCACTCGCACTGGTTTGAGCCAGAAAACACATATTGAAAGCCTAATGCAGGTCAAAACACACGTAGCAGACATCTATCCTTGCAATCAAAGCTAAAAAAGCTGTGCCAGTTTTTCAACTCACACAAAGCTCCTATGTCATCATGTTTTACGAAGGAAGTTCAAACAGACGAAGCAATTCAAGGTCAAATGAAGGTTAACTAACACAACATGGAAATTCTTAGAGCTCCACTCTGCCCCTTTCCTGCCAAAGGGCCAACCAAAATCAGATTACAACATTCAAGAAAAAAAGGAAATTGAGTCCATGAGTACAATGTAAGAACTCAGTCTGATTTATAAAGCGAACCTTCCTATCTCTGACATTCAACAAAAGTACACAACTTTTAGACATCTTAATATCCATCTGAATTGCAGCTACTCAAATTACACCAGCTAATTCTCTCCTAATCTTTTCTTTTCAGTAATAAAGGTTACGTTTTTATTCTTCTGTTTTTTTAAAGCAAAATCTTTGTTCACAACACAATAGTTAATCTCTATGAAAGCCATACCACAGAGACAATAGAAAATTCCCAAAACAAACAAAATTAATAACAATTTCAGCCAATTATTATATACAAACACTCCAATAAACCCATAACGGCGGCCCATAACAGTCCAAACTCCAAACCCACCCAAAAACCAAATCTAACATTCCAAGAGCCCAAAAAACCCACTTCTAACACAATAAAACGCGAAATTCGCAATTAACAAAAACTTCAAACAAAGCCCACTAAGAAAATCCGAATAAAAAATGAAAATTCCCAAAATCAAACAAAACCTGAAGGCCAGCACGAGAAGAACGAGAAATTGGCTTCTTCTTGTCCTTATCTTTGTCCTTCGAAGCTGGAGTTTTCCCCGTCAACAATCCCTTAGCTCCTTTCCCCGACATTCTCTAATTAATTACGCAGATCTGAAAAAATAAACGGAAAAACAGATGGAAAAAATGGGAGAATTGGAGGAGAAGAAAGGAAGATAATCGGGACTCGACGCACGACTGTTTCTCTCTCTAGGAAAGGGGAACGGTTTGGATTGGGGCTTTTTGAGATTTTCGGATACTTTATTTTAACCCTGTGTGGGGGCCCATATTTCTTTATATATTTCGGCTCTTTGTCTAATCGGGTCGGGTCAGATTAGGATAGGGTTAGGATTAATGGGCCATTGGGGCTCTAAGGTATAGTGGGCCCAATGATTTGGGTCGGAAAGAAAAGTATATTTAAAATTAATAAATAATTATAAAATCACTTTTCTTTTTTTTTCTTTTTTTTTTTTGAGGAATTGGAGTGCAATAAAATATGATAATTTATTGTATGGAATTAAATTTTAGGTTGGGTTTGGAGGAGATAATTTAATTTGTGAAAGACATTTTAACGTGATTTTAGTGAGAATTTAAATTATATTTCTACATGAATTTTAAATGACATGATTTTAATGTTAATTTAAAATTCTTTTAATTTTAATTGTATTTAAAAGTTATAGATATAAATTTCTCCATTCAAATAGAGTCTAATTTGAACATATTTTTAATTGTTGAATTAAATTTTTAATTCCACATTCGAATCAAATTAAAATTATTACTTAATGCAATTGGGTGAGACTTTAAAAATGTGTGGAACTAAAATGAATTTCCTTCGCCTTCCCTTTTGTTCCTGGTAAAGAATCGTTTAACTAACTTGGATTTTTGCAAAAAAGCAAAAGTTATGGTCTCTCCATCCACCAAATGTAGTCACATTGGGTTGGGGTACAAATTTTAAGAAAAAATGTAGATAAAATAGATAAGAAAAAGTAGATAAATTAAGGGTATTGTGGGGTTCATTGTGAATAAAGTTGATGACAAATTGAGTAATTAAGTGATGGATTGAAGCCTTGAAAGGTGATAGTTTCCATAAAGTGTATGGAACTAGTGGACAAAGAATATGAGACTACATTTCATGAACGGAACGGATGGAGTATTATTAAAAAATAACATGTAGAGTTTTCTAGAATATTAAAAATATATACAGTTTTAAAATAATTTTTGAAAAGTTTAATTCAACCTTTAAACTAAAATATCTAGACCATTCAGTAAAGAGGTTGATTAGTATAAATATGAGAATTATTTGACTACATATCTTAACCAGTAACTAAATGATGTAAAATTTACAAGACGTCAAATATTCAAAAAATTGGCATTTAACCGTGTCCAAGAAAATGTCCATATATTAGTTGAAGTGTTAGTTTGATCATGATATGACAAATCTACTAAACTAAATAGATGTATTTTTTACGATAAAATAATTTCATTAATTTTGTGGTGGAAAGTCTTACATCATTTTGAATCCATCCAATATAACAAACTCGGACTTCCTCTAACAAATTTTTTTTTAATTAATTGTGTTACAAAAGTTGAACCGGGGGCCACTACATTTGTCTCTCGCACGCCCCCGGCCTCCTGTGCCAATGCTGATATCTTCAACTATCAACATTGCATAAGGTTCGGTCAGTGGTAAGGACCTTTGCAATGATTTCAGCATCTGTTTCGAGAATAAAGTTATAGAAGCCACAATCGATATCCTGGGTTGCTGATGAAGAGTGATGAAGACTCACTTGCAAATGAATTAAGTGAGTGAGTTGAAGTTCTCTGCTGTTATGATTCTTTTTAATAGATTTTAAGCATTTGTTATCATAACACTTATAAACTAAAAATTATATTCATAAAAAATTAAAATAAAGTGATTAAAAAATGAAAGTTCGGAAAAAAATAATTAAACAATGCAAAACGAAATAAATTTGGTAAGGAATGAAGTAAAAATTTTAAAGGATAAGGTGAAAATTATACACCAATTAATTAAATTAAAATAGTATCAATAGAATTGAACACTTGCAGCTAAGAGAGATGAGAATTTTATTTTTTAAAACTAATTATTATTATACTTTAAAATTTTCTTATTAGACTTTACAATTTTAGAATAATTATTTACCGTATAAAAAGAAAGTACTTGAAAAAAAATTATCATTTGAAACACAAAAGATAAATAGGAAGAAAAATAAATTAAAAAAATAATGTTAAAAAGAGAAATATAAATATCAATTGGAGTAAAATAAAATAATAAAAAATTTATGGAGTATTATTTTTTAATGACAAAATTAAAAAAAAAATTGAAGAAAAATAAAGGCTCATGAAAATATCTATGTACTAAATTGATAGAGTAGATGAGTCATTTGTTATTTGTAATGTGTTATTGGATTAGATATAGTAAATGAGTCATGTGTTATTTGTAATGGGTTATTGAATCCAGTTACATGTATTATTATGTAATTGGTACACAAGAGTACAACCCATGACTTTAAAAATTAATTGATAATAAAATCTATAGAAATCAATTTTCTATCAATTAAAACTTTTACCAAAAAGTTATTTTAAAAAAAACTATTTTTTTAACGTTTTAATATCAAAGGATTGCATTTAGTTTATAGATAAAAGTAATCCACTACTCCACACCTTCTATTTCTATAAATGTATGTTTCATATCAATTTGCATACCCACAAAAGGAAATATCTTCATAACCCCACCCTCAAAATATGGGATTAAAGTTTTTTTAGTCCTTTAAGTTGGACTAATTTTAAATTTTGTCCCATTGAAATATACATTTTGATTTTGGTTCCATAAGTTGACCAAAAATTTGAATTTGGTCCTATGACCTGCAACAGCAAGTAAATCTACCGGTGACACCTATTATATATATATTTTTATTATTTTGTATTTTCACATTGCATTATTTTAGTGTTTATTTATATTAAATGGGTTTAGGTCATGGGTCGGGTCACCAAAGCGGGCCGGGTCAAAACAAAACAAAATTTGGATTGAACAAAATACACCATCAATGTTCTCACACACAAACAGAACAACTCCACTATTTTTTTATTTTGTTGATGCTGAATAATTTTTTGACAACTCAAGATAATTTTTTATTCTATAAATAAATAATTTATGTGTTTTTTTTCACATCACATATAGGTTTTCTCTTAATAAGTGGGTATTTTCATAGTTTATGTATCTGCTATATTTGCTTTCCAAAAAAAAAAATGCATCTATAACCTTTTCAATTCGAAATAACAAAGAATTTGGATTATAGTGGCAAGTTAAGTCTATTGAAAGTTAATTTGATCGACTCTTATGAATTGATTATATATTCTTACTATATCAATACTAGAGAAATCAATTAACCAAATTCTCTTGTAAAAAGTAAAAAAAAAAAAAAGTAAAATTATTCTGAAAAGATGTACATAAGAATTATCATGCATGTTGGTGTAGCCACATACGGAGTATATAATACATATATATTTTTATATTTATAATTATAATTATAATTTGGTATGACCAAACTAGCTATACTAATTTCATTGCCTGTGGAGTTGGTTGAATAACCATTCCTTCCACCCAACGACGTTATAGCAACTACCTACTACTGTAAAAACAGTAGTTAAAGATTTTATTTACTACTCCCTCCGTCCTGGTATAAGTTTCCCCTTTTTTTGGGGTGTTTTGATTAAGAAATATAATAAAATAATAGATAAAGTGTAAGTGATGTGATGGAGGAAGAGAAAATAATTGATGAGAGAAAATAGTGGAGTAATATTTTTGAACAAGGGACTTTGTATTCTCTCCGTTTCACATAAATTTGCGCACTTGTTATACTTGGATGTCCCATACAAATTTGCACATTTCATGAAAGAAAATATTTTTATAACTATACCCTTAAAATATGTAAATATTTACACATATGCTATTATTTTTGAGGAAAATCAACTTTTTACTTTACTTTATTCATAAAATTTTACAAAAATACTCATAAAATCAATCATTACACATTTTTTTTAAATATGTCATCCGAAGGGTGTATTCCGTTGGAACAAAGGAAGTACTCCGTACTAAATTGAAGGGTTGCACAGTAACCTCAAAAATTGTACAAATATGTGTCATTTTAAATCAATTTAGAAAATAACTAACATTCTATTGGACAAATAATAATAATGGCAAATTAGAATATGCATTTAAATTTAAGTGATTTTAATATAATTTTAATTGTTCAATTAATTTTTTTTAATTTATTAAATTTGGTTTGATTGTATTATGTAATTAAGTGTATGTCCTTTTCACACTTGTGTTGAAGTGGACGAAAGAGCATTCAAATTGGAGAAGCTCGATTTTTCAAAGATATTTGTAAACTCGCTTTCGTAGAATGTTCCTTTGAAAAGTAAATTTCAACTAATTAATTAATTAATAAAAACAAATAAAGGACGAAGTTGGATAATCAAGTGGTTAGAGCACCACTACCTAGGCTTTAGATCCTAGGTTCAAGTCATGGGGAGGGGAAAAAGGGATGGGTATTTAATAAAAACAAACAAAACAAATAAAGAGACATGAGAAAAGTACAAGTCGTACAAATTCAATTTTAAATTTATAAGTAAATTAACAAAAGATTAACATTACTGTTAGCTTCCACGGCCGCGGACGCTAATCCAATTCTTCAAAGTCTGCAAAATAAATTATTTATCCGTTATTTTCAGAATGGAGATTAAATTATTTTAATACAAAAAAGTCATATACTTTTACATTTGGAGTGATTTTCATTAAACAATACTCCGTAGTATATTTTTGGTCTTAAGAGAGTGCATTTTTAAATGTGGAGTATGTTGTTTTAATTCAACCATTGCAATTATTTTCACTAAACAATATGGAGTAGTTTACAATTTCAGTAAAAGCATGTGTATCTTTAAATATTGTACGTTGTTTTAATTTAACAATTATTTTTACCAAACAATATTAACTTACGAAATGTTATTGTTCAATAAAATAAACTACAACAGTTAAGTGAAAAACACGATATTCCCTCTGTTCCTCCAAAATTTATTTATATATTTTTTTTTTATAGAAATTTATATGGAGTATGAAATATAAATAATTAAGGTAAATTTGAGATAAAAATTTGTGGATTAAATTTGACTAAAATATATTTTTTCGTTTTCAAGTATTGTTTAACTGTATGATCAAATTATTGTCACTATAAGATTAAAAATGTACTACTACATGGTCAAAAATATTTTAAACCCTTAATTTTTTTGACAAATTTTCTAGAAGAAGTTTTTCACATGTAATAGTATATTTTTGATCTTTTAATGATAATACTTTAACTCTATAGTAAACCATCTATTTGCGATCCATTTTTTTTTTTTTTTTTTGCACGATTTGACATAATTCATGTATGAAACATTTTCCAATTAATTTAGTGTTTAGTAGTATATACTTTTGCACATTTGTGGATGACAAAAAGGAAGTCTTATCTCTTTGTCGCTCTCCCTTTCCGTAAATCACACGTTTCCACAAAGACTAGTTCAAAGGAGAGTAGGGGCCATCACTCAATAAAAAGTACTCCCTCCCCGTCTTCGAAAAGTTTGTAGGAAATTTTGAGCAAATGATTTAAGAAAAAAGTGTAATGATGAAATTGTTGAGAGATAATTTTATAAATTTTTATATATAAAGTAAATAAAATAGGTGAGTTGAGTGTATCCAAAAGTAATGACATGAAGGGTAAATATATGTATATTGTAAAGTTAAGAATTGTGATGATTATTTTTATTTTTTAATATGCAAACTTTTAAAAAATAAACAAAAAAGAAAAGTTTTCAAGTAGGGAGAGATTAGGGAGTACAAACCAACAAACAAATTAACTACTTTTACCTGGATTTTTATCTTACTTGTGCGCGTGTGTGTAGCAGTGTACTGTAGAGAATATATATACATAGTATATACTTACTGTTGAAACTCGATGTTCAAGTAAGGAACCGCAGGATCCGCAATGGACTGAAAAGCTGTATTGGACAGCACAAGGCTAGACCCTTCTCGTGAGGGCCGAGAAACCGAAGTCAGGGCCCGATCCACAACCCTGATTTGAATCGTCTGGCCCGGTATACAGGCCAGAGGTGCGGTGGCGCTGATGCACCGCACCAAATACTGCCGCCCACACGCCGCCCCATTGTCCCAAATCCCCTCCCCCGCCGCCGCAAACAAATTGCTCGACGGAAAGTTCGAGAAATCACTCCCGTAGCATGCTGTCGCTGTATATTCAATTTTCGTGGTCATCAATATCAATATTTAAAAAAAAATTGAAAATATTAGAAATTTCGCTTACGTGTATAGGGAGGGGAATAGACGCTAGCGGTGCCAATGTCGGCTCGAGAAAGTCGAAATTGCGGAATCAGAACGACGAGCAACAGCCATACGAGTACGGAGTCGGGCTTCGTCATTCTGAATTCGAACAAATGGAGTGGTTTATAATAGTACTAATTGAGATATTTACATATGTAACGAGTCATGTACAATAATTGTGAGGTGCAATTTATAGTTATAGACTCCAATTTACTAGTCAACGGGGAACGTGACATTAGGTACTAGATATATATACGAGTATTTAAATTATTTTTTGGTAAAATAATTGGTCGTCTGAAAGCAATAAATTAAATGAATATACTTTCTAGAATAAATTTAGGTGGTATGTTGATAGTCAAAAACAATGGCTGTACGTAGGGCAATCATCATTAATATAAATTGGATAGGGGCTAAATATGATTGTCACATGATTATAACGTACAAACGCGCGCCCATGATTGATAACGATCAAGTATATGTGCAAAATTTATACGTGTACTGAATGACATTTCGTGTAAATGTGTACGATTCGAAGGTATCACTTATACAAGATTCTCTGTACAGAAGATAATCTCGCCCCCTTTTTAACACATTAATAACAAAAAAAAATTTGAAGACTAGTAGTGAATGTTTTGAAAGCTCATACACAATCAAATATTTGAAAATGTTCCTAGTTAATCTATTAAGGTGATGAATGGAAAAACATTGGACAAATTAATTCATCCCTCCCCTATAACTAATAGTTCCACATATGCATGATAAATAACACAAAATTATCGGACCTTACATTAAACATGAGTCACAATCAATCAAACCAAACATTAATTCATCGTAATAAAATGTCAATTAATCCTAATCAATTGAACAAAACTAGCCCTAATAGGTGTTATAAAATATATATAGGCCAGGGTGGTGAGATGCTGGCCAGCCACTGTGCTGCAAGTATTGGAAATACCGATGCTGCCGACTTTTTACGCGCTTTTATTCATTTGGAATTTTTTGAATTCGGCCATTTGCCAGTTTCTAGCCTAATTATTTTTAAAAAAAAAAATTGTAAACAAAAAAGTTATAGTGTACGCATAATTGTGTGTCAAACTAGAATTTCAATCTTCAAGCAAATTCACATATCCTAACTAATGGGAGGTATTTGCTATTTAAGAGGTTTGAATATACAAACATATTGTATTTATTGTAGAAATGTGGACTTAAATTTATAAATATCAAACCATGATGAAAAAGTGGGAATGAGTAGTTGCATTATGATATTTAAAAATTGAATGCGGGGTTTTTCAACTATTGTGGTTTAATAATAATTTTTTTGACAAAATTTAAAAACAAAAATATATAATAACATCTTTATTTCAAAATATCACTTAAACATAAAAAAACACATAAATAATAAATATAAATTTCATATTTTTCTAACATATACTCTACATACAAAAATATTTGAAGAATTTAAAGGCACCAAAAAAATAATTTAATGTACTTAGGGGCTGGCTGTATGTACATTTTCCCTTCAATTTTAGAAGATTCTATCATATTAATTAGAAATAAGAAGGCTAATAAATTAAGTTTAAGAAGAGTCAAAACTCGAAGACTTTTACGTGTGTCTGGAGAAGTTTGCGGCTGTAACAATGTGAAGTAGCTTAATTGAAGGGTTGCAATAAATCTATGGAAGATTATTATCGGCTATGGCCATTGGCTAGTGTATAGGGAGTAGTATTAGACAATAAAAGTCAATGGTAACTAAGAATCTTAAAAAGTCAATACTTCAATTAAACTTTTTGTACACTTTTCAAAAATTAAAATTTAAAGAAAAACTAGTTTACTATGAAAGAAATTAAATTTGACCAATTTTATATTGTCCTGATTTTGGAAATGTAAAATCTAAAAAGTTTAAATTCAATAATAGATTTATAAGTACTATTTTAAGACCCGTCTGTCAGAAACTCAGCTTGATCAAATTAAAATTTAGCTTGTGCGAACCGGATCCGAATTTAAACTCGTCTCATTACTATAGTTTTTACCACAAAAATTGGTATTTCATCCAAAATTAGAAGTTTTGTTTTCATCAATAATTCCCAACATATTATAACTTTAATTTCCAACTCTATCATAGTCTAGTACTAAAATATGTAAGAGAGTAAAAAAGTGAGAAATTTAGTTTGATTAATGGTGTCTGAAACACACGGATTCAGGATATGAATATGTCGATAAGAAGTAAAATACCACAATCGTATTAAAAAAAAAAAAAAAGAATTTAAACTAGAAGAAACAGTACTACATAATAAAAACTATGTCTAAAACTTAGAAAAAATAGGGAAGATCAAGATCATACCTCATGTACTAGTCTCAAATTAATCTGAAATTGGAAGCTGCAATTAGTTAGATCAAAATGGAGAAGATATTTATTTTAGTTTAAAAGAATCTGATTCCAAATTACTATACACCAAGATTGACAAAATCAATGAATTATATATATGTGTGTGTAATCGCACCACGTTACATTGGCCTTTTGCTTTTAAGGAACGAAATATAAATTGCTTATTACAAATTTATGGTGTTGTATAAGTTATAACAATCAAATTCATACTTATTTTATAAATTAATTGTATAATCTAGATATGCCATTTTAATATTTTGAAAAGGGGAAGCATTTATTTGTAATAATTTGTGTATTTATTTGAAATTCTATTAATTGAGTCGACTAAGTCTACTTTTTTTTAAATTTTTTTGTTAATATTTTTTTTTTTTCAAAAAGTGTATGTTGAAAAGTGTAAGTCATTATAACTAAAAAGTGCAACACATTTTTTATTAAAAAAATGTAAGTCACTATAATTGAAAAATGCAATACAGTTTTTTATGAAAAATGTAAGTTATTATAATTAAAAGATATAACACAATATTATTGAAAAGTGTATGTTTATATAACTAAAATGTGCAATATAACATTATCAAAAAGTGTACATCAATATAACTGATTTTTTTTTTTTTGAAAATAGTGGGTAATTACAATTGAAAAGTGTAACAAAAAAAAAAAATCAACGATCAATGATTGTCAATAGGCTTGGTCAACCAAATTTTTTATATAGATTCAATTCCATATGAGACCTACCCCTTTTTTATATTTTCTAAGGAGATTTTTGTTTTGAGATTTCGATAATTTTAAAATCTGAATTTTAAAATTTAGTAGATTTCAAAATCATAATAGTATTTTTTATGTTTTGTGTTTATTTTGAGATTTAAGCGGTGTGTGATTTATCTTTATAGTATGAGATTATAAGTGTTTATATAGGTTTTATAAATATTTATATTAGGTTTGTAGATATTTACAGAATTGACTTTTGTAGAGTTTATAAGTATTAGAGCAGGATTTCTAAATTCAAAATCTAAATCCCAAACTAAAACATTAGTGAAATTTTAAAATTCCAAATCCCAAAACAAACCCCTAAATATATTCACATTATCTACCTCTTTACCTTTTCACGTTATAATGGTACAATATAAGTGTATAACGGAGTAAAATTTTCTATCATCCTACCATATACAATTCCAAAACATGTGTTTTTTAACCATCGCGTTTTCTAAATCTTATCATTTTAAAGTCCATAATTTTTCTCCTTCACTAAAATTCCAAAACAAACATACATAAATAACGATAAATACTTTACTTATCATATATATTTCACAAAATATAATATCGCAATTCATCGATCAGAATACATGAATCTTATCTGGATAAGGATGCTGCTATAAATGGAGAAATTACTTCCCTTTAAAGAGATTGTTTTCTTGGATTGTTTTGAATGCACACGCCAAGCCCAACGTGTTGGTTTTTGTTTATTTGCATCAGATAGGGGTAGGGGTGTAAAGAGTTTGAGGTAGTGACAAGTTCCAATTCACTTCGAATTTGATTGAAATAAACTTATTTCTTTAAACAGGAGTTCGACTTGATAATTTACATAATATTAATCAAATATTTTTTAATTTATTTATAAGTAAATATAATTAATATATTAAAGGTAAAACTGTAAAAATGTGAGATTATTGTTGAGCTTGAACTCAGATTAAATTTGAGACAAATAATACATAAATAAAATATATCGAAGTTTTATTTGGGTCCAGTTGAATAATTTATATGTTTTAACAAGTATAATGCTTTCGTGAAAAACGAAAACGAAATATTGGATGTTTTCATGAAATACTACCACCGTCCCATACTTAAAGGCTCAAACCAACCAATTGGGCATGAGTTTTAATGAATGAATTGTTTATTAATACTGTGTAATGTAAGATAAAGTGGGGGTAGTAAAGACTTTTCAATTTTATAAATAGTAATAAAGTTATTTTTTAGTGTAATAAAGTAGTGACATTTGTTGTAATATTGTGATGTTTTAAGGGGAGTGTTTAAAAATGTTTTTAATATTTTAAGTAATGTGTCTTCAAGTATGAGACGTTCAAAATAGTAAAATGTGCCTTCAAGTATCGGACGGAAGAGTATCTAATTTCAAGGCAATGGGCCGAGGCGAAAGTGTTTTTGGGCCCACCATTAAACTCCACTTATGGCCCATGTACTTTTCTTTAAATTACGCATGCAATCCAATATATGTATATTCAAAATTTACCCTTTAAATTTTGTTTAAAATTTGATGTGATAGAAGATTCGATCACACCATTTTTACAATTGAAAAAAATTGTTTCAGATAGAAACAAAATTCTTTCAGTTTCAATTAAATTATCGTAAGATCTTGACAGTCGATACATATATTAAGATTAACTTAGAAACTACCACATGAAGTGATCCACGAAGCATCTCACATGCAAAGTTTTAGCCTAATTTCACTTTTAACACTTTTAACCTTTTCAAATTATTTAAAGGCGTGGTCCAGCTTTGTTAGATACACCCCATCTCCATTTATTAATTAAATATACATGTAAAATATTCATTTGGCCCTTTAACTAAAATGTTATAGATACATACATTCCCCTTTAAAATTCTAACCCTAATTTTACAGCAGGCGCAACCCCTCTGGCGGCCAGCCGCCTCCACCATCATTTTCGGCAGCCTCCACCGCCGCTACCTCTCTAGTGCCACCACCCATCCAAAATATATTCAGAAAATTAAAAAAACAAACTTAAAAAAATAGTAGATTTTTTCGACAAATCAATGTCGATCGACACTGATTTATCGACCGTAAAATATATCGACGAAAAACATCCTTGTCGACAACATCGTATCGAAAGAAAATAAAAAAAAATTGGGCAAGAAATGTCGACCAAAAACATTATGGTCGAATTGTTTTCGACCATAATGTTTTTGGTCGACTTTTCTTGCCCAAAATTATATATAAAAAAAAAACTAAAAAACGTGCATTTGCAAAACAGAGGGAAAAAAACCTACTGGAGGAGTGGCGGCTTACGGTGGGGGCCGGACGTGGAGAGAGGAGGGCAGTGGGGGACGAGGCGACGTCGTCGCTGGGCGAGAGGGGCGGCGCCGCTGCCTGTATGCACTGAAATGAGAAAAAAACGAGGGAGGGAGGAGGAGGAGAGGAGGGCGGCGGCTTGGGCGCATCGACGGACGACTTCCGAGCGCCGCACGGCGAAGGATGACGGCGGCAAGTTGGATGGAAGGAAGGAAGAAAATGTGGAAGAATGAGAAAGATAAAAATGGAAAAGAAGATAAGGAAAATTAGGATTTTGATGGGAATGCATTTATCCTACATAATTTTGAGATAAAAGAGTATAATAGTAATTGTAATTTAGGGGGAGTACATCTATCTAATGCGTTTTTTTGGAAAGTACGTGTATCCTCGAGTGCATCTAACAAAGCTGGAGGGGTATATACCCCACTCCTTATTTAAATAAGACTTACTCCGTACATTATAATAAACTAGGTAGGGGTGCACCTCAATTTTTGAGGTGTTAACCCGGATTTTTATGTTTAAATTTGTACTCTGTATTTTATATTTAATTATATATGAATTAAATAATAGAAGTTTTGATTAAATATAATATTAAAATAATGAGTATTATATAAACAATTAAATATACATATTTTAAATACTCGTATTTTATAACTACAAATTTTTAATAATATTACAAATTACTTATTGCAATATCGTGTTATTGTATACTGTGATTTTTTCAACAAACGACTTACATTTATTTTTTCTTCAATATGTATTGCGTAATTCATCGGTAGAGTAAGCCTTCAATCTATGGTAGAGTAAGCCTTCAATCTATGTTTAGAACCCTTTGTAACTTTGAATTAGAAACAAATATTCTTATTAACAATTCTTGGAATTAGAAATGAACTTTTTCTTACAAAATACAGAAATTTGTAAAAGTGATGATGTATATATACATATGATGGATAATAGTTTGTGAGAGTGTTATGTGACTAATTTTTTCTATGCATATCATAATATTATTGTATATTGTTATTCCACGTGTATCTAGGTGTTATGTAATATGTGAAACAAATATTATTTTTTACCTAGCATAATTTCTGAAATAACCAACAAAATATTAAACTTTGTACAACTGTTTTTTTTTTTTAGATTTTTATTATATGATTTTGACATTTTAGCTTCGATAACATTGACAATATTAATTTTTTTTGAGTAAGTACTTTGGTAAGCTGATTGTAGAGTATATGATACTACTAATGAAAAGTTTATAACAATATTTGCAGCACTAAATATAAAGAAAATAAGTACTAAAAACAATAAAAAAACAAACTTTTTTTTTTTTTTTGAAAAATGCACAAATAAAAGGTTTAATTCCATATAAATACAAAACCTTTAGGTTCAGTCTCAATTTAACCAAGAATTTCAAAATTATAATAAAAAATCCTAACCTTTAATGTTGTTTCAATTCGATAAACGTTTTTTTTTTCTCTCCGGTCAACAAGTGATGATGTGGCTTGTCGGAGGGTGTGTATATGTACCACAAAATCATAGAAAATTCCTCAGCCTTATCCTTGTTTAGTAACTGGAGCAGCCCCATAAAATCAGCTCGGATAGCGATGCAACTCCCGCCGCCTCTCGATCTATATTGTCTCCTACAACGGAAGCTCGCCAACACTTTCTAGCGTAAGAGCAGGAAATGAGTGTGTGCCAATTTGTTTCAGAGATGCCTTCGCATTAACTACAATTTCCCTCATCGATAATGTGTCGTCGTAAAAGCTCACCTCTAGTTGGAAGAAAACCCTTACACATTCTCCACACACAAGCTTTAACTTTCGGAGGCACTCTCAACTTCCAAACCCTGCTCCACCCCTCCTCGCTTACATAAGACGAGCCACGATTTAATTTCATAGCCAAGTTATATGTTGTTTTAACTGAGTACTGACCATTTCTCTCACCATGCCATATTAGACCATCATTGTATCCTCTCGGTGGAATAGTTGTTTTAAGGATAAATCGAACATCCGCCTCATTAAAAACTGCTTTAATTAGCTTCTTGTTCCACATATGGGAATCTGGAACCATAAAATTGAGCCTAAAAGACGTGAATTTATATGGTATTAGTCCTAAATAAAATGAGAAAGTGAGTACCCCTAAAGAATAACATAAATGTTCTTTAAAGAAAAAACCCATAAATAAAATGAGAAAAATGTTAAGTAGAACAGAAAAAATGTCGTCCTGCCTAGCTAAACTGCCTCAAGACCAAATCAGACTAAAACCAATCATGAAAACTAAAATGTGACTTATTCTACCTCACTTTAACCCAAACTCCGCATCCAGCGCATCAAATGATTCTACCTCTCACTTTAACCCAAATTCCACATCCATCACAGCAATCATCAAGGTAATAAGAGGAAAAACAAACCCAGAAACTATCAACCAACTATATACTACTTCAAGGCAATGAATAGGATTGCTGCTCCAATCTTTTAAACTGTAATGGTTCTTAATCTTTCCTCTAACTTTGATCCACCCCCATATCCTAGATAACATAAACATTCTAATGTCTGCACACCAATGCAAAAGGTATGCAAAAACCTTAACCCCAAATCTACATTGACTACAAGAAATGAAAAGACTTATATAAATTATTGAATTAGAGTCAAAATCATTGAAACACAAAATTGTAGAGAGTCATCCATCCCTCTTTTTTCAATATGGTTCTTAAATCATATGAAAAATAACAATTATAAATTTCCAAAGAAAATCACATTATGCCAATTAGTAAATTCGAGAGGCAGGTGACTTATTCGTATTTTTGGATAAGTTTTTCCCAAGTATATTTTCGTTCCAAGGACTTAATTGAGTGTCAATGAATCCCTAAAGTTGCAAGTTATCATGCTATTGTAGTAACTAAGCTTGTTTGTTTGGATTTTCGGGAATAAGAACAAAGATATTAAACTAAATTAACTAAAGTAATAAGTAATAGTGACTACAAATAGTGAACTAACTAACTTTCTTTTGGAAAGTGCAAGAGAAGTGTATTGCCTCGGGTGTTTCCGTTTAGTTAGGAATTAATGAACTAGTGAACCAATTACATGAGCTAAATATGAATTCGGATTAAGCTAAAGGCTATCACATAAGTGTGCAAACCCCCTCGAAAGGCATAGGCGAACATCGTGCATTGATTAGCAATTATAGGATCTAACCAAATACCATAAGCTCCTAGGATAGTGTTTCATAAACACTTTCAACACGGTTACTAATGCTTATGAAACGCCCTCTCACCAAACTCCTAGACGACCTCTATTCGTTTGGTGTCTAAAGTTGTCGGTCTAGCCATTAACCTCCTCTCGGTTAGCTAATTACTAATTAACTTCTATTCAATTGACCAAAGCTCACACTCACACCCCAATCATGCAAACCCAACTCTCGTTGCAATCAACACAATCGAAAATGCTAGCTAATAGGGTTGATCAATCAAATGAATCAAACAAAATACAACTCTAGAAACATTTACACCCAAATCCTAAGTGAATCATGCAATTACTTCACAATTACACTAAATTCCCATCAAAACATCCACACCCAAGGCAATTGGGGATTAGCCCATGGTTCTAGAGGAGAATCTCATGGCTACAACACAAAATAACATAAAGCTCATGCTAATGGATAAAGAAATTGCAAGATAGAAAGTAATTACCAAATTGAAACTTAAAATTGAGAGATATCACCTTGATGATGGATTTGTAGCTACAATATGATGAAATAAGCAAAGCCCACTTACAATCCTTGATTGAAATGACAAAGTAACTAAGTATTAAGCTAATCTATGGAAAACTATAAGGAAAAATGCTTCAAAACCTATTACTATGTGTAACTATGTGTAGAGTCTCTTCAAGGTGTGGAATCCCCTTTCAAAAACGAACTTTGGGCCTTATATACTCTTCCAAAAGTTCTTGGCATGTGCCCTAAGGTAGAAACACGATTTTAGGCGAAAATAAGAGGTCACACGGCTGAATCGGGTAACTCGGCCGAGTCGGGCACTTCCAAAAGCGTGTTTTCCATTTTTGTTCACTCAGTAGCTCGGCCGGATGCTGTAGCTCGGCCGAGTCGGGCCATAGAATGCATTGCCCTCTTTTTCAGGCAACTCAGCCGGATGGCGTAGCTCGGCCGGATTGCCAATCGTTCCAGATTCTGCATTCCCATTCCACTCGGCCGGATTGGAGAGCTCGGCCGGATTGTCCGTCATTCCAGATTCTGGATCAAAATTCCACTCGGCCGGATTGGAGAGCTCGGCCGAGTCGTGCCTTAAACATATCTTGAGCATTTTTTAGGCCACTCGGCCGGATGGTGTAACTCGGCCGGATTGCAAGATGTTCCAGATTCTGGACTCTTTTTCCACTCGGCCGAGTTGGGAGCTCGGCCGAGTTGCACTCCGAACTTGTTTCGTGCATAACTTTTGTTTCCGACCTCCAAACGACTTGATTCTTTTGGCCATTCCACTCCGTTTTTCGAGACGAACCCAATGGTCTGCTTCTCTTCTTGATCTAGTGAAGTATGGTATGTGTTTTGCTTCTAAAATCCATCGTTTTTCCTACAAAATCGACAAAACACTACATTTCTCTTATTTTGATCAAAACAATGATAATCAACCAATAATTCAATGAAATAAACATCAAATGAGCTTCAAATATGCATCTAAATCGTGTAAATTTCACCCGAATCAACTCCCCCAAACTTAAAGTGTTGCTCGTCCTCGAGCAACGAAAGAATTAAAACAAGAGGGTGAAATTTACAACTAGATGATCAATGAAAGATCCCACGTATCAAATGACATGAAATGAATTCTTCTTCCTCAAGATACATTCTTAGAATGATCACAAGTTCAATATTGAAGATCCAACTCATTACTCACACATGCTCTACACACAACAACAAGTGATGGTGATGACAATATCAAGATGTTCAAGTTTAACTCACAAGAAATAGTGTTTCACTCAAACACTCAAACAAATTAAGGACAATAAGCACTCATCAATCAAATCATGCATTGCAATTTCCATAAGCTTGCCCAAGCTCTACCATCTTTCCACCACAAACATGTTCAACAATGAGATCAATAGGGCTTAACCAAGGACGTAACGTTGGCTCTTTGGATGGGGTAAGATGAATATGGAAAAAGTGACTCGTCTAGTGGAGAACAAAAGTTGTTATTCAACAATTCAAGCTCGTGCTCTTAAGATTCACAACCTTCATTCTCACTTTTCATATAAGTTCCTCAAATGCATTCATCTTCTCATCTTTTTAGCCAATTTCTTTTCTTTTCAAGCACTTGGGGCTCATTGTCCCTCTTTTCTTTTCATCATTATTTTTCTTTTCACTTCCATCTTTTTCTCTTTTTCACAACTTTTCCCAATTATTTTTTTTCAAACCAAAGGTACTAAAGCACATATTTTACCACTTTCTCTTTTATTCTCCACTAGATATGGATATCAAAAGCTCAAAAGGATAAGTGGTTAAACATTGTAGGTTGCCAAGAAAATGGGAAATCAAGCTCAAACGGGCTAACTACGGAAAATTTCTTCGGTTATTGGGAAAATTTGGATAAGTGACTTATAGTACGAAAGATGGCCTACATCATATCTCAAAGTATCACACCAACATGATCTCAAGCAAGAACTTGGGCAAGTTCTAGAAAAGCAAGCAATGAATTGATCCACTCAACAATGAAATAAACCGGATTAATAATCGATTCAAAGCTCAACTCTCACCGGGTCATTCAATCCTCAAACATTCATCAATCATCACCCCACATAACTCATTGTGCATGCAAAACATCCATAGGCAATAAGATGAGTCATTCCAATCATGTACACATTCAAGGAATCAAATTCACAACAAATCACCATCAAATGTGTCTCAATGATCATTAAAGCTCAAATTTCATACATGCACTAGAGTACATCTTGGTGTCAATAGAAAATGTAAAAACGAACATACCCCCCCCCCCCCCAAACTTTTTCATTGCCAAGCAATTAAAAGTTTGGAAAAATAGTTTTGCAATGATATTGACACCAAGTGTTATCCATACAAATCTACACACATGGGCCACTATCCCAACAATCAAAACTAGGAGTAGTTAAGCAATCAATATTATGAACAAGAATATAAATACCACTACCCCCCAAACTTAGTAATTGCTATGCAATTCCTAAGAATTGGGGTGGGCGTACCTCTTACGATTGCTATAGCTACACCTTCTTCTAAGCTCAAAGTTCCACTTTCAATCCACTTGTCCATTCGATCCAAGCTTCTCCAACAAACATCAAAACTCACAAACACATCAAACTAAACTAACAAAGCATAAAAATGAACAAGAAATGAAAGAAAGCAAGTAAAAATGGGTTGCCTCCCATTTAGCGCTAGGTTTAACGTCCTATGCCGGACGGAACTTAACAAGTTCAAACTTCCCTTTCTTTGAATGGAGGATGATAGTGCTTGACATTGTGCTCATCGGTGATGAACACTTCATCCTCCTCACTTTCCAACGCAATGCTTCCTTCATAGGCCATTTTCTTCATGACCAACATTTTGCGTTCCTTGAGCTTTATCCTTCCAATGACCTCCATCACTCCAAGGGTGCACCATACCACCATATCTCCAATTTCAAAACCCTTCTCAGTCTTTCTCTCGTTCGAACTCTTTCTTCTTCCCTCTTCATCTTCACTACCCTCAAGGAACTTATCAAAACTCTTCTCCTTATAAAACTCCCCCAAACTTGAGTTTTGCTCAAGTTTGGGTGTTTGCTTCAATTTTTTATCATCTCCCGGATCTTTCAATGGGGCTTTTGGTAATGGCTCATAAATGTCACATTCTTGGATGGAGGGAGATTCCTTCTTTCTTGGGGAACTCTCAATTGAGCCATACTTGGAGAAAATCACTTTCTCTCCATTCACTTCCAATGTTACCCCCCCTTTTCTCAAATTGATATTTGCACCCCCCGTGGCAAGAAATGGCCTCCCAAGAATCAATGGGATATTTGCATCTTCTTTCATATCAAGCACCACAAAGTCGGCCGGAATGATGAACTTGTCAATCTTCACCAACACATCTTCAATGATCCCTTTAGGATATGTGATGGAACGATCCGCCAATTGAAGAGTAATTGATGTGGGCATTACTTCTCCAAGTCCCAAACGCTTGAAGATTGAAAGTGGCATCAAATTGATGCTAGCTCCCAAATCACAAAGAGCCTTCATCATAGGCCCATCGCCTATTTCACATAGAAGAGTGAAACTCCCCGGATCCTTGAGCTTCTCGGGAGGAGTTCGTTGAAGGATAGCACTACACTCCTCGGTCAAATTTATCTTCTCATCATCCACTAGCTTCTTCTTGTTTGCTATTGCATCATTTAGAAACTTCATGTAATGAGGCATTTGCTCTAAAGCATCCGTAAGTGGAAGATCAATGTGGATTTTCTTGAAGATCTCCAAAAACTTTCCAAACTTTTCATCCATCTTCTTCCTTATATACCTTCCAGGAAATGGAAGCGGCTCATATGTAATGGGAACCCCCCATTTATCACAAGGTACCTCAAGCTTCTTCTTTTTCAAATCTTTGGCAATTCTCCACTTTGGAATTCTTGGAGCAACCTCTCCACTTCCATCTTTTTCTACCTCCTTCTTTGTCTCTTCCTCCCTTTCCTTTCCCTTCACCACTTCATTCTCTTCTACTTCACTCGACATTGAAGAAATTCCATATTGTTCACCACTTGAAATTGTAATAGCATTACAATGCTCACGTGGGTTTACCTCGGTTGTTGATGAAAATTTTCCTTTGTTTGGTTGAGATCCAATTGAAGTTGCCAATTGTCCCATTTGAAATTCCATTGATTTTTGATTACTCATGAGTTGAGCAAGAATTGAGTCGGTTGCTTCGGATTTCTTCTCACTTTTCTCACTTCTCTTATCACTTTCCTCCATTCTCTTTATGAGGTGTGAAAGAAGCTCATCCGTGGAAGACTTCCCTTCTCCACTTGGAAGTTTTACTCCGGGATCAAATCCGGGAGGATATTGAATAGCACTCTTAGGGTTGGAATAGGACAAATTCTCATTCCTCCGAAAATTTTGATTTTGAGGAGTTGAGAATTGAGGAGACGGACCCCCTTGACCTTGAGATGATGAAGATTGCCCTTGGAATCGGTTTTGAGGAGGAGCTTGATATCCTTGACCACGATTTTGATATTGTGGTTGTCCTTGATATTGTTGATTCCCTTGAAAGTTTTGAGGATACCCTTGTTGACCCATGTATTGCACTTCTTCCATAGGTCCCATTTGAGGATCCTCTTGCCCAAATGGTAAATGATTATCTCTTGATTGAGATAAAACATTCACCTTTTCAATGAGTGTGGCCATCATTACTCTCATGCTATCATTATCATCCACTTGAGCTACCCTATTTCGTGCTCCACGGTCTACTCTCATCTTGAAAGTATTGCTTGATATCCCTTCTATTATGTCATTGATCTCCTCCACCGATTTCATCCAAATTGAACCACCGGCACAAGCATCAATGTGGTGTTGATCTTCCACTCGTAACCCACCAATGAACCAACATGTTGTTTGTTCTATTGGGAAACCATGATGGGGGCATGTGATGAGAAGACTCGTAAACCTTTCCCATGCTTCTTTGATCCCCTCATTTGGACCTTGTTGGAACGTAGATATCTTTTGCTTGACTTCCATCGTCTTTGAAGGAGGGTAGTACTTCAATAGAAATCTCTTCTTCAATTCTTCCCACGTCCTCACTTCTCCGGCGGGAATGTTTGATTGTAGCCAAGCTTTTGCTTTCCCCAACAATGTAAATGGAAATAACCTCATCTTTTTAGCATCTTCCGACACTCCATTTTGCTTGAGAGTGTCGACCATCTCCAAGAATTGAGCAAGATGTTCATTCGGGTCTTCCTCAAATCCTTCCTCCGTCCTTCCTTCAAATTGTCTCTCCCTCAACATCCTTAATAAAGAGGCACTAATCTCAAAATTGTTTGCCTCCACCCTTGGTCTTGCCAACCCATCGTAATGCTCCCTAGGTTGAGGCTCAAAATATTCCCTCATTGCCCTTCCATGGTACACACGTGGAGGCTCTTCTATATGTGGAGGAGGAGGGACGTATTCCTCTTGAATTTGTTGAGGTGGAGGATATTGGTATGGTGGAGGATATGGGTGTTGAGGTAGTGGATATTGATGAGGTGGAGGTGGTGGAAAGTAGGCTTGTTGTGGAGGTGGATAAGGGTAAGGATAGTATCCTTGATATGGAAGGTGGTTTTGAGGTGGATGTGGATTTGGATTATGGAGATTTTGTGGAGGGTTTTGAGGTAGATTACCTCCTTGGTGATTCCCAACTTGTGGATTCTCATCATTTTCCATTGGTGGAGGATTCAACTCTTCGTTGTTCTCCATCACAAGTTGTTCTTCGATGACTCTTTGACGGCTTCTACTTCGATTTCTCCTCCTTGCGTGCGCCTAGATCTCAAGGTCTAATGGTTCAAGATTTCCTCCACGTGATCTTGTGATCATGCACCTACAAAAGAAAAATGTCAAAGCCCACAAAGATGAACAAAAACAAAATAACAAAAAGAAATGCTACTATCAATAACACTTAACAAACTCTAAGTTTCACTAACGACACTCGCTTAAGTCCCCGGCAGCGGCGCCATTGACTTATTCGTATTTTTGGATAAGTTTTTCCCAAGTATATTTTCGTTCCAAGGACTTAATTGAGTGTCAATGAATCCCTAAAGTTGCAAGTTATCATGCTATTGTAGTAACTAAGCTTGTTTGTTTGGATTTTCGGGAATAAGAACAAAGATATTAAACTAAATTAACTAAAGTAATAAGTAATAGTGACTACAAATAGTGAACTAACTAACTTTCTTTTGGAAAGTGCAAGAGAAGTGTATTGCCTCGGGTGTTTCCGTTTAGTTAGGAATTAATGAACTAGTGAACCAATTACATGAGCTAAATATGAATTCGGATTAAGCTAAAGGCTATCACATAAGTGTGCAAACCCCCTCGAAAGGCATAGGCGAACATCGTGCATTGATTAGCAATTATAGGATCTAACCAAATACCATAAGCTCCTAGGATAGTGTTTCATAAACACTTTCAACACGGTTACTAATGCTTATGAAACGCCCTCTCACCAAACTCCTAGACGACCTCTATTCGTTTGGTGTCTAAAGTTGTCGGTCTAGCCATTAACCTCCTCTCGGTTAGCTAATTACTAATTAACTTCTATTCAATTGACCAAAGCTCACACTCACACCCCAATCATGCAAACCCAACTCTCGTTGCAATCAACACAATCGAAAATGCTAGCTAATAGGGTTGATCAATCAAATGAATCAAACAAAATACAACTCTAGAAACATTTACACCCAAATCCTAAGTGAATCATGCAATTACTTCACAATTACACTAAATTCCCATCAAAACATCCACACCCAAGGCAATTGGGGATTAGCCCATGGTTCTAGAGGAGAATCTCATGGCTACAACACAAAATAACATAAAGCTCATGCTAATGGATAAAGAAATTGCAAGATAGAAAGTAATTACCAAATTGAAACTTAAAATTGAGAGATATCACCTTGATGATGGATTTGTAGCTACAATATGATGAAATAAGCAAAGCCCACTTACAATCCTTGATTGAAATGACAAAGTAACTAAGTATTAAGCTAATCTATGGAAACCTATAAGGAAAAATGCTTCAAAACCTATTACTATGTGTAACTATGTGTAGAGTCTCTTCAAGGTGTGGAATCCCCTTTAAAAAACGAACTTTGGGCCTTATATACTCTTACAAAAGTGCTTGGCATGTGCCCTAAGGTAGAAACACGATTTTAGGCGAAAATAAGAGGTCACACGGCCGAATCGGGTAACTCGGCCGAGTCGGGCACTTCCAAAAGCGTGTTTTCCATTTTTGTTCACTCAGTAGCTCGGCCGGATGCTGTAGCTCGGCCGAGTCGGGCCATAGAATGCATTGCCCTCTTTTTCAGGCAACTCGGCCGGATGGCGTAGCTCGGCCGGATTGCCAATCGTTCCAGATTCTGCATTCCCATTCCACTCGGCCGGATTGTCCGTCATTCCAGATTCTGGATCAAAATTCCACTCGGCCGGATTGGAGAGCTCGGCCGAGTCGTGCCTTAAACATATCTTGAGCATTTTTTAGGCCACTCGGCCGGATGGTGTAACTCGACCGGATTGCAAGATGTTCCAGATTCTGGACTCTTTTTCCACTCGGCCGAGTTGGGAGCTCGGCCGAGTTGCACTCCGAACTTGTTTCGTGCATAACTTTTGCTTCCAACCTCCAAACGACTTGATTCTTTTGGCCATTCCACTCCGTTTTTCGAGACGAACCCAATGGTCAGCTTCTCTTCTTGATCCAGTGAAGTATGGTATGTGTTTTCCTTCTAAAATCCATCGTTTTTCCTACAAAATCGACAAAACACTACCTTTCTCTTATTTTGATCAAAACAATGATAATCAACCAATAATTCAATGAAATAAACATCAAATGAGCTTCAAATATGCATCTAAATCGTGTAAATTCCACCCGAATCAGCAGGTGATCCTAAGCCTATTCATATCTAATGTTTATATTTGAAATCCCGAAAATTAAATTAGCAAAATTGTAAGTAGAACAATTTATCAAATTATGTTAGAGCAAACCCAAAAAAACAACATGGATGACACTGTACACAACTCCTCCACAATACCATTAGCCTTTTCTCAACCAACAATTTATCAAACAGTTGGTGTGCATGTAAAAACCCAAACTACAGTAGCCCCTTTTCCCTTCATCAACAGCTTCACAGACAGAAAAAGAAGAAAAATATTTATCTTTTTTCCTGTTTGAATGAACTGAAAAAAATCTAAATCAAATTATAAACCTACTGCATATAAGGACAGAGAATTGGCAGGAATATTCTTTAAATATCAACCAACAAGATCAAATGAAACATCCGACGAATTCGTCATATTTATAGAGTAGAAACAGGAATGTAGGTATTGGGCAATGAAAAATTGCACAAACTTTTTTAATCAATCTTCAACAAATGAGGAACTGAAATCCCATTCTCACCAATCATCAAAAGAAACGGATTAAATCTTTGTGTTTGCTCACTAATCATCAAACATCAAGAACCAAAATTGAAATTTTAGAAAGAAACAAAAAATACCAAATTCTGTTGTAAGAGAAAAAGAAAAAAACCGGAATTTTGTTGGGGGGGGGGGGGACGAATTCGGGAGGGCGAAGGTCCAAGGAGATGAGACCAGATGAGTTGCCTAGCATGAAATGAAACAGAAGGCGCTGCCTCCGCCGCATAGAGATGAGACAGAGGTGTGAATTGGAAATTTTGAATCAAGGAAGAGAGAGTAGAGAAAGAGCGAATGAAAGGACAGATGGCAAAGAAATGGATATGCACGTATCGTTTTAGTGACTTGAAACCGGAGAAATACCGGACATTTTTACATTATTCACTCTTTATATGAAGTATGATATGATATGATGATACATCACTGTTTGATAATACATCATGAATAAATTTTGGACTAATCTAATCTCTAAATTTTTGTACATATGTAATAATCTATAATATGATTAATGGTTTAAAATAAAAATAATGTTCTTTCCGTTCTCTACTTGATGACTCCTTTACCATTTTAGATGTCTCTTACTTAATAGACATTTATATATATATAAAAACAACATAGTTGACTGCTGGTCAATTCCCGCCTAAATGGTTGTGGACCCAACTTTTCTCTTTTTTTTTTTTTTTTTTAAGCAAAGGCCCCGCTGTTTTAATTTTTTTGGTTATATCACTTTTTGAGTCTTTTTTATTCTATTCGCAGTTCAGTTACAAATTAATTATTAAAAAATATTTGTAATTAATTTATGTATATTTGTATATATACTTTTGTTTCCCAAGATTATATATAGATTTTAATTATAAGTTAAAATTGATATGCGATAGTTTCATTATTTCGTAAAATTGAATTTTTTCGTCAGAAGCTTCCATCTTTTCATTTAGATGTCTCAAAAAAAAAAATCTCATTTTATTTTTGTGTATACATTGTGACTCCACCTCTTTTACTCTTAAATTATTTTACACTCCATTTTATTTCCTCTCTTCAATCATATCAATTTTACTACACCTCATTTTATATTAATGTTTTTCAAATTCTGTGATAATTAGACGGATGATCCATCAATAATTATAAGTGAAAATATATTTTAAAAAATGTAATTGAAACTTCATTCACAAGATGAAATCAATGATATGGTTTCACATAGTATTATTGTTCTTCAAATTGTAAAATTCAACCATTGAAAATTTTAAATCGCACGAATGTATTCTATAAATAATTAATTAAAATTTATTAATAATCAATCCGTCGTGCAACGCACGGGAGAATTACTAGTATACTTAAAATAGTAAAAAAATCATTTTAATCATCCCCTCAAAACATCTCAATATTACATGAAATGTCATCACTTTATCTACACTAAAAAGTACTCCCTCTGTCTCATTGGAATTTGCACATTTTCCTTATATTGATGTCCCATACGAATTTGCACATGCACTCCATAAAAGAAAATATTGTCATAACCCCCACCCTCAAAATATACACATATTTATCCATATGTCATTATTTTATTTATAAAAGTTTACAAAACTACTCCTCAAAACATCACTCATTACACTTTTTCTTACACATTTATTAAAATATGTGTCATCCCAAAGATTCAAGTTCCTCAGTGACGGAAGGAGTATATTTTACTATTATATGTATCACATGTATTTAATTTGAAGTCTAAGCTAATCTATCATACGATCTATATTCCTTCCCTTTCAATGAAAATTACTAAATTTCAATAAAAGTTTTTTTTTTTTTTCATATTACTCTAATACATTTACTTATATTCTACGGAGTATTATACTTTCTATGTCTGCCTATAAGTTTCACGTTACTTTTTGGCACAAAGATTAAGAAAAGTGATTAAATAATAAATATAGTATAAGTGATGTGATTGAGAGAGAAGAGAGATAGAGAGAAAACGTAAAATATAAACTATAAAATGGAGTGTAAGAAAAAGTACTTACCATAAAAGGTATGAAAAACTTATAAACGAACGAAAAAAAAAAGTAAAATGGAAAATTTATAGACGAACGGAGGGAGTATTTCTTAACGTTTATGTTAAAAACTCAGGAATAACTTTCACTCGATAAGATATCTAAATAAACGCGGCACCACCGACTTTGGTTAGATAAGATGGAGCTGTAACTAAGTATGGATGCAGACAAACACCAAATAACGCGTTGTCCTTGAATTCTCCGAAAGTGGGCCCCACATGTACAGCCCAAGCACAATTACAGTTTCCGCCAAAATTACCAACGGTAACTAACTTTGCCCCTTGGAATTTCCGCATTTTTTTGTCTTGTTTCCTAAATCTTCCTAGCTTTCCATTTGCCTTTTCATGTAAATTAAAAAAATATAATAATATAAAATAAATAGTGAATGGTTGAGGTGGAGAAATATATGAAAAAAAATGTATAGAGAGGTAATTAAGAGAAAAAATATACTCTCTCTATCTAATTTTATAATTTTCACTTTTTTTTTATCTGTCCAATTTTATAATTTCCCTTCTCTAAAAGGAAACAATACTCCACTCACTGCTTTATAAACAATTAATATTCCTTAAAACTCGTATCCAACCCAAAAGAACATTATAAAAATGGACGAAGAGAGTAATGATAAAAAATATGAATAGATAATCCTAAGGAGTTGGACTAGTGGTGTAGACTTGAGATTTAGGAGTATGCTCCTCTCTAGGTCTCAGGTTCGAACCCTCTAAGGTGCAAACAATTTCTATGGGGCCATGTCCATACAGAGAGGGGCCATGTCAGTGCAAAACAGAGAGTGTGGGGCCATGTCCATACAGAGCAAAACAGAGTGCAAAACCCTGACTTTAAACGGAACCCCAAAGCTCTAGCTTTAAATGGAACCCCCCCGCAAGTGGGCGGTGGAATTGCGGGGGTGAGATTGGTCCTCTGAGATTAGCCTTACACCATAAAATTGGTACATTTTTTAGAAAAAAAGTGTAATGAGTAAATTATTGAAGGATAATTTTGTAAAATTAAATAAATAAAATAAAAAGAGTGGTTGGAATGAGTGTAAAAATAATACTCCATTCATCCCACCGTAAGTTTTCCACTTTCCTTTTATGAACGTCCCACATTTTCCATTTTATTTATTTCTATTTTTGACATATTATTTTCTCTCTCCCAATCACATCACTTATACTTTATTTATTATTTTATCATACTTCATCTCATTCTCATCTATTATATTCTCTCTCACCGTCACATTGTACTACATCTATTATTTTATCATATTTTTTAATCAAAACATTCAAAAGAAAGAGAACTTATACAGGGACGGATGAAGATGTGAATATTGTGAGAATAGAGTTTATAAAAGATACTCCCTCCGTCCGCCTATAAACTTTTCATTTTACCATTTTGGTCCGTCCGTCTATAAGCTTTCCATACCCTTTTTGGTAAGTACCTTTTCTTATACTTCACTTTATATATTATTTTTTGTCTCTATCTCTCTCCTTCTCCCAATCACATCACTAGTACTATATCTATTATTTAATCATTTTTCTTAATTTTTGTGCCAAAAAGTAACGTGAAACTTATAGACGGACTGAGGAGTAAAATAAAGTTTGCAAATAACAAATGGTAAAAAAAAAACTAGAGGGGCAGTTCAGTAATTTCGTAGAGTGAGCTGTCAAAATCCAAAGTCCAAAAAAAGAGAAGAAAAATATTGACCGATGTCTAAACTGCCAGCCAATATTTGCATGACAGCAGATACATTTCCGACGATAATATCTTCAACACACAAAACATTCCCTCCCTCCCTCCCTCCCTCCTCCACCTCCTCACTCTCTCTCATCGCCCTTTCTCTCTCTAAAATCTGCCTCGTAGAGTGGTGGCGTAGAGAGAAAATCGGAGGACAAGCTCAAACAACTACGTCATTACCCATTTCAAACAAATAAGACAGAAATTGCACATTCTTTATTATCGTTCTCCTCTCCAATTTCTCATTCTTTTCCCGGCGGCGTTTTGTCTGCCGGAAAAAGAATCCATTTCATTAAAACGATAATATTCCCCTTCCTCCCACCATCGTTGTGTAAGGCTTACAATAGCTACCACATTGTAGCCTTTCTGCATTCCTTGGTCCATTTCTCCTAAAACGAGGTCAGTTTTAAGTCATTGATTCGTACTGTTTTTTGTGTTTCACGAATGCAGGGGAGGGGATAGTTTAATTTGGGGGTTTTTTTGTTCCTGTGGAAGTTGCTGGTATTATGTTTAATTGTTAGCATTTTTTGTTATTTTATTTTGAATCTTAGTTTTGTGGTATTATAGAGATTGTTCACCGTCTTCTTGTCTAAACTTTGAAACTAGGCTTGATGAATCATGAATGATGAGTTCCATGTAGTTTTTTTTGGTTTCATTGTTATATCATGCCATTGTTGTATACTGCTGCCCTAATTTGGATGCATTGCGGATTAATTATTATGGATAATTTTAGTCTTGAGGGATTTTCCTGAAATCTGTTTTAGTATTGCATTTGTAAATTCAGAGAATATTGTTTACCTATGCAGTTTTTCTTGATTTCAGAAAACATGGATCAACCAACGGCTCCATTTAAGGGAGTCATTAATGATGTAAAAGGAAGACTGAAATGCTACAAGAAGGACTGGTTCGATACTTGTGGTACGGGTGCGAGGTGCGTCTTTGTATACATTATTAATGGGATGGATATATCATGAGAACATGCATGTCAATTGAACTGGATAGTTGATATTTTTGTACCATTGCAGGATTCTAGCTCCGACAGCATATATTTTCTTTGCTTCCGCTCTCCCTGTGATCGCCTTTGGAGAACAATTGAGTAGGGAAACAGGTCAGTTTTAACTTCCTAACTCACTAAATACTGAAAACTTTGTAAAATGCAGTTTGTATTGCCAAATAAGTTTATCCTGATTGGCAGAGTATTCGTCTTCTGATAAAAGATGTTTGCCTTTTGTAACAGATGGAAGCTTGAGCACCGTTGAGACTCTTGCTTCTACAGCTATATGTGGGATCATTCATTCAATTTTAGGGGGGCAGCCATTGTTGATCTTAGGAGTCGCAGAACCAACCATTATAATGTACTCCTACTTGTACAGTTTTGCGAAAAGAACTGTAGGAACAGAACTGTATTTAGCTTGGGCTGGATGGTAAGCAAAACTAATTTGCTTTCATATTGAGCCAAAAGGGGCATTGTTTAGCTTTAACAATCAATTTTAACAACAGGGTTTGTGTCTGGACTGCCTTGATGTTGTTCTTGCTTGCTATATTCAATGCTTCAAACATCATCATTCGGTTTACACGTGTGGCGGGGGAACTTTTTGGAATGTTAATCACTGTTCTTTTCCTTCAAGAAGCCATTAAGGTACATATATTTTTTCCTCCCTTCTTCTAAATCCTAGGATAACAATGTCCTAAACTGTCATTGCTCAAATAACAGGGCGTGGTGAGTGAATTCAACGTCCCAATAGGCGAAAATGCCTCAGAAGAGAAAAATCATTTTCAATGGCTTTATACGAACGGGTTACTTGCAGTTATTTTTTCCATCGGTGTTCTTATCACTTCCCTGAAAAGCACACAAGCTAGATCCTGGAAATATGGTTCAGGTATTTTTTTTTTTATAGTTTTATATGGTAACTTTATTTTATTTTTACATTGGCCACATCATAACATTTGCCTTATTTGAACAGCCATATTTAGGAACCTTATTGCAGACTATGGGGTTCCCCTAATGGTTGTGGTATGGACTGCGTTATCCTACGGCGTACCACGTGGTGTCCCTGAAGGAGTTCCAAGGAGACTTTTCTGTCCCGATCCTTGGGACCCTAAATCATTGTATCATTGGACCGTGATGAAGGTACATAATCAACTATGAAGCTGTTTCTTGCAAACCTAGTTGCAAATTTTGTAATATACATGCCTAAAGTGAGACCTATGATAGATTCTAAGTGTTTGTGTGTAATGAATTTTCAGGACATGGGAAAGATACCAACAGCATACATATTTGCTGCAATAATACCAGCTGTGATGATCGCAGGTCTATACTTCTTTGACCATAGTGTAGCTTCACAGATGGCACAACAAAAGGAATTCAATCTGAAAAACCCGTCTGCTTACCATTACGACATCATGTTGCTGGGAGTCATGGTGCGTAACTTTTCATAGAAAAAATATAGTTAGTACGGATAAATGTATGCCTGAGGGTTTTACGTTTTGATTTTTTCAGACATTGGTTTGTGGACTACTCGGACTTCCCCCTTCAAACGGGGTCCTTCCGCAATCCCCTATGCATACTCGCAGTCTTGCAGTCCTTAAGAAGCAGGTAGAATATTGAAAATTTTCACTGTGTGTTTGCATCTATATAATTTGATAATAGAATTTAAAAAATGAAGTTTTGATGTGCAGTTAATTCGGAAAAAAATGATGAAGAGTGCAAGAGAAGGGATGAAAATGCAAGCGACCAACTCTGAGATTTATGGAAGGATGCAAGCGGCTTTCGTTGAGATGGAGGGTGCTTCTCAAGTAAAATTAAGACTTGATATCTTTGTATGTTGGTGTTCAAATTTTTGTGTAAATTTATTTAATGTGACTTAATGGTGTTGCAGAAGCATGTTGCGGAGAAAGATTTGGCGAAATTGAAGGAAGCAGTTTTGAATTCTGAAGAGGGAGATACGGATGGCAAATTTGATCCTGAAAAATATATCGATCTCCACTTGCCTGTACGAGTAAATGAGCAAAGAGTTAGCAACTTGTGCCAATCCCTACTCGTAGGAGTAGCTATATGCATTACCCCTGTAATCAAGATGATTCCCACCTCTGTTTTGTGGGGTTACTTTGCGTACATGGCCATTGATAGTCTTCCTGGCAATCAGTTCTGGGAAAGGATTCTTCTGCTCTTCGTTCCTCAAGGCCGTCGTTTTAAGTAAGCCCCTCCTCCTCTTGTATTTTCAATTCATTTGGGATTTTACCTTATTTGGGATTTTAACTTATTTGGGATTTTAACTTATTTGGGATTCTTTGTTTGCTATGGCAGAGTCATTCAAGGGTTCCATGCTTCGTTTGTCGAATTAGTACCTTTCAAATACATCTTCCTGTTCACGCTTTTCCAGATTGCGTATTTTCTTTTCTGCTTTGGAATCACGTGGATACCCATTGCTGGAATATTGTTTCCGCTACCCTTTTTCCTCCTGATTAGCATAAGGGAGCACGTTCTTCCTAAGCTGTTTCCAGCTGAGTATCTTCAACTGCTCGATGCAGCTGAGTATGAAGAAATCATTGGGCATTCATTCAAGACCCGAAGCGTATCTCTCAGGGTATGCATACATGTTAACATAATCATCATTATTTTGTTGAAACATGCTGAATACTAAGTCTAAGATTTGTGAAAAACAGGACGATAGTGACGTACATGAAACTGATTCTGAAAGTGACAATGATGACGGTTTATCTGCTGCTGAAATATTAGACGAGATCACAACCCGCAGAGGTGAGCTAAAGCATCGCACTGTGAGCTTCAACGACAGGCAGGTGAGCTTCAACAACAGGCAGGTGAGCTTCAACAGCAGGCAGGTGAGCTTCAACAGCAGGCCAGTGAGCTTCAACGACAGGCAGCAGCAGCAGCAGCAGGTATGCTAAGTCTTTGCATTCAAGCTGAATAGTGCTGCAAAATTGGCTATAATAATCATAATAGTAGTATAATAATAAATGTGCTACGTTTTCCAGGTTCACGATGTGTAACGATCCCTTTCCCAATTAAAGCACTCTCTAGATCATTATCTTTGACAATCGAGCAAAGAGAGAGAGAGGGGATAAAGAAGACGCATACTATTATTATTTTCGCGTTTCTTTGGAAATTATGAGGTAGTTTGCTGCATGGTGTTGCGAAAAAACTTCATTGCTTGGAGTAAGAGGGAAGGGTTATGGAGTCGGAGAAAGTTTGCAAAACAGTGAAGCATTAGAAGCGATAGCTCTACTTCACTGCTTCTGCTATTGAATTGTGCAGATGAATTGTAAACATGAGCTTTTCTTCTTCATTCTTTTTTAAATTCCATTTATTAATTCCTTCTAATATCTTACTCAGTTAGGAAATTAGAGTGACGATTGGACGATTATATTCTTACCTTACCTTAGTTTAATTTTATGTTTCAAATTCAATTTATTACTAAAAGCCTCCTGGAATGGAAGGAGATGTTTAATTTACTGCGAATGTCTTTGTTGAGACATTGCATAGAGTCGAATATATAGTTGTGAGGATTTTGCAACATGATTATTGAAATGTCGCGAAAACTTTGGTGAAAATTTGCACGTAGGGTCCGTACAAATGATCCGTTTACCTGCCACACCAAACAATACTATGTCTGCAATCTTTCGAGGTATATCTTCATTTCTTCAATCTCAAGAAGAATGCATTGTCGCCGCCCACTTTGCCAATTAATCAGTGGCTGCATTTCGTATTCTAGGCGTGAATGAGACCTTGCACACTACAAAGTCACTGATCATGGATACAATTCATAGAATAAATTTTGAATGCAGTGCAATGTAATATTGTATGTTAAACAATGTTCATAGACTAATTTTTTGATTATGATAAAAAATATCACCTTATACGTTAAACCAGGGGCGGATCCACGCTTTGTTTGGGGGTGGCCATGGCCCCCTCAACTTTTGTCATTTTACTATATATATACTCCGTATATATATATATATATATATATATAGTATGTATTATTATATAACCTTGAAAGGCTGAAAGTCTAGTAAATAAATGGCCCAAGTAAATAAATGGCGGAAGTGATCAAACAAAGTAAATGGCCCAAGTAAATAGTGCTTTTTAGTGTTAAAATTTATTTTCTTTAATTGCATAAAATATTTAAAAAATAAATAAAGGGACAAAAAAAGAAAATATTGGAGTAAATTTTATTTTAGTCTAATACTTTGTCTAGGGTGTTTAAAAAATATTTATCTTTTTAACTTAATTTTAATATTAAAAAAATTGTCCAATTTTAACATCAAATTAGTCAAAAATATTTTTAAAAAATACCTAATCTCAATTTCATCTCAATATTCTAGATAACCTTTATAGTATATATTGAGAAATAAATAGAAAAAAAAAATGTATAAACTACAATTGTTGACTGTGTTTTGTGATAGGCATGAAAGAATTATAGGTTTTAACCTATTAAGTACATAATTATGTATTTTGAGATATTTAACTATGTATATAAATGTCAAAAAAAATTTATCGGCCCCCCTAACCCACGATCCTGGGTCCGCCCCTGCGTTAAACAATATTAAATGTTTGACATAATATTGTCTAGACAAATGAGTAATATTGTTGATCTAAAATTTTATTACTTTATATGAAGTGAATCAACGAGTTAGTTAGTAATTTTTTAATTTTAAACTAGAGAAAACGAGTTAGATTCTTGAGAATTTTTATTTAGCATTTTGAGGAATTTCTACGGTGTATATGTTTCAAGAGAACGACTATTTTGTAAATTGCAACGTAGACGTTCTCTTGAAACATATCTAAACAAGTAATGATATGAAAGTTAATGATATATTTGTATTGTTATAATGTAAAAAAAAATCACCTTATTTTTTATTGAAATAATGTTTTTTTCCTTTCAAAAATACCTTTAATATATGCATAAAATTATAAGTGAGGATAGATATTTAAAATGCTCATCTACTAAATAAAATGAGACATTAAGTAAAAAATGATTTTTTTTTTTAATTTTGTAATCGATCAGCCCGCTTGGTTATCCATTTATCTTTGAGCAACCCGCTTTCAGCCCAACAACAACGAATTCTCTAGAACCCTTTTCATTGCTTTTTGCGGTGCTATTACTACAGTTCTTTACAATTTTACCTGAAAGTCGTGTTCTAATTTGTAAACGGACCTCTTGAAATAGTAAAAACAGGGCTCGCTCCCCAAATAAATCGGGATTAGGAGGTTTTACATTAATCTACACCATAACACAGCGTAGTAAGAGAAAGTTCTAGAGAGAGAAAGCTTCAGAGTCGAAACGTGAAGAACATCCAATGTCGTTTATTTCCAGATGGCTGGTCGACCCAAACCGCAACCCTCTCGCTCGTATCCACATGAATACCGTGTCCAGGCGCCTTCGGTATTACGGTACGTAATTGATTTGAATGTGTGTGTTTGAGGTTAATTTGTCGACGAAATTTTTCAAATTGTGGGTTTGGTGCTAGGTCTTCGACACGACGATTTATTTGATCCGATGTACGATTTGGATGTCAAGGAGGCGCTGAGTCGGCTTCCAAGAGAGATCGTTGATGCCAGGAATCAGCGCCTCTTGCGCGCCATGGACCTCTCTATGAAGCACGATTATCTTCCCGAAGATCTCCAGGTACTCCTTACAGTGATATGCAAATAGGTCTCTACATCTAGAGTTATTCGATTGGATTCTGTTCTCTATTATTGATGAATTAGCTTGGCTAATATGCTATATATGTTTGCTGTTTATATTTTGGAATTTATGAACTATCGTTTCGACCATTTGATATGTGTGCCTGTACAGTTGTATGCCAGCTTTGTGTTTAGGGTAATTGAGGAAATTCTATTGTGCTGTTGATTTTGTTTCTTTTCTTTGGTGTTTGTGTGATAAATTATTTTGCTTGCTTATGAAAAGCTGCTTGAGCCGATTTAAGCTTTTTTGGAGAATGCGTAATTCTTTGAGCTTATTTTAGTTGATGGTTAATCTGAATGATTTCTGTTGATTCATTTGTGAAATACAATTCATGCCCCTGTTGAGATTAATATTGCATACCCTAAAATTCCATGTATTAGGTGCTGGAGGAGATATATTGCTTCTTATTTTACCGGTTGATTGGACAGTGTTAATTGTTATTACTGCTTATGATGTTGCACCGCATCAAATCTAACATGTAGCTTTTTTGCTTGGTGCATTTCTCTCTTAACTGAAAACTGGATAGCCGTTGTAAATCATTTTTCTTTGGTGTGCTATAATTCTTAAGAGTTGAAATTTATGTGTCCAGAGATGGTGTGGTCGGTTGAACACAGCATTTTAGATGCATGTAATAAAATAAATTCGTGGGTAAACAACAAATTAACTCCAAACATGATCACTGATTATGCATATCAAAAGGTCATACATTATAAATTTTGTTTGTTGCCCGTTGTGGAGGTGGTTCTTAGGCTTGCAAACACTGCTAGGAGTCACATTGGGCTCCTAGGCAACCCATTCATTATTTATTTATCGTTATTATTTAAATACGGCTCAAGTTGTACACTTGCTTGAAGAAAAGAAACCAAGAGAGGAGAGCTCACTGGCTAAAAAAGAAAGGAAAATAAAATAATTATTTTGTTTCAACTTTGACTTAACTGAGGGAAATGGATTATGGCCTCCTTCAGAATCAGATCAATCCGATGAACTGCTGGTTTCTCTCTCACTTTTGCCAAAGTTCTTGTGTTAAAACTGGTTGGGTTTTACAATTTGGCATGGTTGCAGTTTTTTCATGGGCTTTTACCCTTTAGGTATAAGTTTTCGATTAAGCCCATTAATAAAAAGTGTGTGCTGGATGCACTATTGATTTTGCTTTGCCTCAATAAATTCAAAATATTAGGGTGCCTCCTAGCTTTGCCTCGGCACAGAATCAAATGCTGTTGACTATACTGTTCTGTTCCTGATGCTTGTTGAATATGTTGTTACACTAGAATGGTTATTTTTCTAATGTTGTGCTTGAAATCTGATGCCTAATCACAGTATGTGAGTTAAGGGCTAATCAATGGCTTGGAATAGTTTTTATCTGTTAGTAGCTCTAGTTTGCCAGCTAGCTGTTAAATTGTTATATTTTCTTTCACAGGCTTTGCAGACTCCATTTAAGAACTATCTTCAGGACATGCTAGCTCTTGTAAGTACCTATATCATCACATTATGCTACTTAATGTTGAATATTTACAGAAATTGTGCCTGTGAGGATGCATATAGATGCTTTTCTTCTCTGAAGCATTTGCCTTGAAGATTTTCTACAACAGAACTAAATCCTGGCATGCATTTCATGCTTACAGTTTTTACAATAATTTGACTAGCAAGATGCAACTTTTATCTGAAACTGAAAAACTAAATCAGTTGATGAGGCTTAGGAAGATGTCAGAAGTGGTTTCAAACCTATTTAATGTTACTAAATATTTAACGGATCTAATTTTGTGAGACGGATCAAATGAGTTTTGAATGAGATGGTCTAATAGAAGAAGACTTTCCCTAATCCCCTTCGGTAATATGGTTTAATGGTTGATGTGGTTTTCCTTCTGAAGTTGTTGATTTGTGTAATTTTAGGTTAAGAGAGAGAATGCTGAACGTGAAGCCCTCGGAGCTTTGCCTCTTTATCAGCGCACCCTCCCGTGAGTGGTTATATTTATCGCTTCTGCTGTGCCATCTAATTAATTGAATTACTTATGAAGAATAAGACTTTGATGTAAGTCTGAGTTGTGTAGTTTGTTGTTAGTCAATGAGCAGCCAGGGACTGCTATTGTTTGGTAATTGGTTATGATGTTTTGCTACTTTCATTTAACTGCAAAGCTATAAGTTTTTGAGCAAATAATTTTATTTCTCTTCTACTGTCAATCTAACTGCTTATTTTGGCTTTGTTTCATGTTTCTCTAGATAAATACTCCCTCCTATACTTTTTAATTGTCATTTTAGATTTTTTAGAATTAGCAATTTAATTGATGTTTTGTAAATTTATCTCTAATATACCCCTTTATTTCCTTAATTAGGTAATTAATTGATAGAATAAGTCATCCATCATTCCCATAAAATCAGGCAATTCATTTAGGGAATATTAGAAAAATAATTTATTTCTTAATATGTGTGTGGAGATATAGGACCTCAATTTAGAAGGGAGTACGTTTAAGTAAAATTCTGGGATTTTGAATTTAATTTTTTTTTTATCACTCGTGAATCCAATTACTGAAATGCCCCGTTTTTTTCACCAAAACCCAATTGAAAATAATTGGAATAAAATGTTATGGTTTGGAAATTACAAATACATTTTTTTTTTTTGTGTAAAATTGCATTTTGATTCTTCTGATGAATCAAATGTAAATTATTTGTAATTCACAAATTTAGCTAAATCATTTTAGCAACACACATTTTCACATTATAAATAGACAGTTTTAAAAAATTCATAAACATATATTTTGCTTGAAGGTCAAAATAAAGCTACTACAAGGTTACAATATGATACTTACTTGCGAATTCGTCTAACAAATATTAGTTTTTGTTACTGTCCTTGCAATATATTTTACATCGTCATAGTAGATTTTGATCTTTTAGTATCATATTTTTAATTTTGTATAACATATTTGGACCTTAGAGCATGACAATACCTGAAAAAAAAAATCATTTTACTTAAATTTGACTTGCAATTTTTTTTGTTTATTTTCACGCTCACTTCGTCCCAGTGCAATTGATCCATTTAATTTTTGTACAAGTTTTAAAATGATATTGAACTGGTAAAAAATGATAAGAAAAATAAAGATAGAGAAAAAAAATAGAGATAGTGAAATGTTGGCATGTTAAAAATTGAAACGATCAAAATGACAAAACGAGTTGCTATAAGTTTTTGTGAAATCTTTTAATTTGACAAAGGAAGGGTGAGGGTTTGGGATGATAAGGAGAGAGAAGCGAACATCTCGATCATACATTTGTGTGAAAAATAGAAAATTAATAATGATGTGTTTGTTGGGACTAGCTTTTCTTGAACATATGTTTATGTGGTTTTTCTAGTGACACTCCATGTGACCCGTGGCCATACCTTTATTTATGCACCGTTTCTTCTAATTAATATATGTCACCCCCCATTTTGTCCCTTCAATTTATTTTATCCCAAATATATATCCACCTTATCTAAGCGTCGGTGTAACAAATGTATTTTATTTCAAAATCTATATATATAGCTATGGTATTATCTCATAATTGCATCAAATGCTTATAGGAGTGATATATGTGTGACTAATTTATAAAATTACTTTCGATGTTTGTCTAAATTACCAAAAGACCCCTTGTGGTATTGAATAGTAATAATCATATATATAGAAGATATATGACAATATTTCGAACCATATTGTTCTTTAATTTGGACAAATTTGGAGATACATATAGTTTTTTTATAATTTTCCTATATTTTTTGAAAAGGAAATTAAATTGGATCAACTGAATTTGAACTTACAATCATGATCTTGTCTCTATACATTATTGGTTGTTAGGAGAGAGCTGGATATTTAATTTGAATATTGCAATACTACACAAATTTCAACTTTACAATTTTTTTTTGGAGGTTGATAACCTCTACATTAGTCTATTACACTTAGTGTTTCATTCTACGAGTTCTTTAACACGTGTTGTCGTCTTTATTATGAAACACTGTTTTTTTTTTTTTTAACATGCATTTTAATTTTAAATTTACACATGTTAACTTTTAAAATCGGATGTTAACTTGATTATGCACAATCAAATTACTAAAAATTTGAAAATTAAGATAAAATTTAATTCGGGAAAATTGGACAAACTTACAGTAAAAAAACAAATAAATAAAATTCCAAAATCTTTAGAGATAAAAAAACATTTTGCATGCGTACGTGGTACGTGTCAATGTTCATTCATTTATTACCACATACACTGTCTATACCGCATTTAATTGGAGAATTTTCCCTGACCAAATACATGCAATAATATTTTTATTGAACTGACACATTGTGCATGAATTCTAATTTATTTATGTATGAATATTATATGTAATTAATTAAAATTAATCAATAGTCATTCGAAATGAATTAATCACACACCCCCTGTTAAAAAAACACTTATATATACACACTAGCTAGCTAGGCTTACCACATGGACAATTAGGTATTCAAAATATGTACACAAGGAGATATAATTAATTTATTTCTTTAATTAATTTTATTAAAATATTCTAAGTACTTTTTTTATTAAAAAAATCACATACCACCCCATTACTTACATAATGATGACACCTCGCTAGCTAGATGAAATTTTTATTTAAATAATTGTCACATCATCAAATTCTCATGAAATTATTATCGTGAAATTATGTGCATGCATGTGTGATGCCTCACCATCATTTTCACTTCTCTTGTCGCTCTCCCCCAATATTAATTTTGGTTTAATTTCTATGTTGAATGTAATTTAATTTAATTTGGTTGTCCACCAAGTTACGTTCTTATTTCATTATTTGAAGAAAAAATAAATAAAAAGAAGATGGAATTAATACATGATTATATACAAGAGCATTAAAGGAGATCCACGTGCACGATATAAATAGAGAGGGCCAAGGTATCATGCATGGGAATGCAAATTAGAAAAAACGAGATAAATTTTTGTATGCAATTGAATTCATACTATATAATTGTAATTAAGTGATTTGTATTAATTTTAAGTTGTTTAATTTAATTTTTAAATCACCACATTAGAATTAAGTTAAAATTATGACTTAATTACACCATGGCTGATTGCCTTCTCGAATTTCATACTCCCGAATTTTAATACAATTCGGTAATATGGTGCCACAGTGACGTATCCAGAAATTTGAATTTAAAGGTAACTTATATACCATAAAAAAATTGGATTGAAAGATATTAAAACTATGAATCTCAATATGATAAATCGTTTTCGGGTGCAAAGAAAGGCAGAAAATTATTTTTTAGATGAGAATGTTGCATATACGAATTCTATATTAAACGAGGCATAATATTTAATTAGTAGAGAGAATGTAAAAATAACAAATTAAGAAGGTCAAAGCTCGGCTCAACTACATCATCGAGCGTAAAAATACATTATTGAGCTCGAATCAACTTGTTAATAAATCGAATATCTAAATACCTCTTACTCGTTTATCCCTTAAAATCATTAAATTAGTGAAAATTTGTGTTGGGTTGGAAAACGACTTGTTTTTAATTCAGGAAAAGAGAGTTGGAGACATTTTCATGTGCTATATTTATGAACTAGGGCTATAATAAGGATATAATATTTATACTATAAATATTCTGAAATTAATTTCAATATGCTTGGCTGGTATTGCCTCTGATGAGCACTTTTCAGCGCAAACAGTTGAATTCTTTGGACCACCGCAGGGATAGTTAAGTGATGGAGTGTGTTTCCAAATTTAAAACTTACATATAAAAACGACAAATTCAATCATAAACGTCAAAATCTTAAAATAAATAAATAAAAAAAAAAGAAGGGAAGAGAGAAAAATCAAAATCAAATTTTTTTTATTCACATATTTAAATAAAATGTCATTATTTTGTATTCAGTCCAATATTGTATTCATAAAAGTTACTACAAAATTACCCTTCAACAATTTATTTATTAAATTTTTTAAAATTTATGTAAAAAAATATAATGCAAACAATTGTGAAACAAAGAGTGTACCGTATTTTTTAAAAATCATTTCTCTACATGGAAAAATAATTAAATTTAAACCGAATAAAGAAAGTATATCATGTTAAAGATTATAATTTTATTTTATCATAAAGTATTTAAGAGTATTTTTTAAAGTTAAAATGAAGGTAAAATTGGAAGAAAATGCATAAAAAAAATTAAATTATAATTTAATGCTAAAACATCATTTATGGCTGAATTGAAGCAGTATTATTGTTTGTGAAGCTACAATTATGGTTTTTTTCTTTTTTAACAAGAACGAGAGATATTAAGAATACATTTTACAACCGTTAAAAGCTCGACCCAATAAGAGGGGTTAGAAAAATTCGGCATCATCTTAGCGAAAGTATGTGCAACGACATTGATATTACGATTCACCCATACCACGTTACAATGAGGATAAGTCCTCTCCATATTTGTGCACAGTGTTTGCCAAATAAAAATAGATTTTTCATTCTAAAAAAAATATTTTGAGGGACATGAAGAATCTTTGTTGTCAAGATGGTATACGACATGACTTAAAAACTTTTGGCTTTGGTTGGGCCTAATCATTCATCCACTAAGAATCTCAGTTTGTCAGTCATATTTCTCATTTCATCCCTTCAAACTTAAAATTAGGAATTATATCCCCTTTTGTACAGGGAAGAGGCAATAGAGAATCGTTGAATCTCAAACATACATATAGATATTTGTACGAGTGTATAAGATCTAACGATACTCCTTTTGTACATGACAATAATATTCACAACAATGCTCTTCTTACACACGGCGATCATGTACATTGAAAGAATCTCTTTGCCTTAGACTTTGTTCTATTTAATCACTACTCCCTCTATTCCTCTATAAGTTTCCGCTACTTTTTGACACAAAAATTAAAAAAAAGTGATTAAATACTAGATAGAAAGAAAAAATAAAATATATAATGAGGTGTAAGAATAAAAAATTAAAGAAGCTTATAGGCGGACGAATCAAAATGGTGAAATAAAAAATTTATAGACGGACGGATGGAGTAATTGATATGGAAGAAGACTCTAAATCCTCCAAACCTATAAATCCACACTAAAAAAACTAAAAATAAAAAAGAAATCAAACAACTCAACTTATATATTCCACCAAACTTATTTTACCATCTTTTCACTTTATTTATATTATTTTCTACTTTATTTATGAGTAAATAATATTTTTTAAAACTTGTGTAAAATATAAGTACGGAGTTGACGGAGGAGGGAGTATTAGTAATTAGTACCTCTGTTGCAAAATTGACTTAAACAGTTTCTTCTGACCGACTCAATTTTACTTTTCTAGACGCTTTTGGTAAAAAAAATCGGTCTAGACGGATCTAGGTGGCCGTCTAGGCACCCATATATATATTTTTTTGATTTAGGATTCCAATTCAGACAATTATTCACAATTTTTCATGAAAAAAGTGGATCTAAGTAATACTCATGATTTTGTCACGATGAACAATGTTTTGTTTTTTTTTTTTGTCAAATTCTATCGATAAGGCGTGAAAACTATTTTTATATTAAAAAAAATATTATCGGCCGCGTAGGTAGGACCTAATCGACGTCTAAGCAGCCTAACCTAAACGGTGTAAATCAGTTCAATTATCGATTTCCGACTTCTACACTACACTAGGGTGCCTTGATTAGAACAATACACGATGAGGGCGAGATTAGATGACGGGCCACGTCTTAATTCAAAGTACTGACAATTAGGCCCACTTGAAAACCCGTCGATAAAAGCCCAATTTACTTGTTTCGGATCAGGTCGGTAGATTTTGTAGTGCTCCCTCCAGTGGGCCCCTTTATTTTTACTGGGCCCAAAATTCTCGTGGCATGTCGACCAATTAAGATTAGGACGCCTAATTTAAAAGCCTACTTTTGTCCTTTATATTTACTTTTCAAATATAATTATACTGTAAAAATATTGGCCTTTTATATTACTCCTTTGTTTCATGTCATTTTAGCTATATTTTTTTAACATTTCTCCCTAAATTACTTCAATGTAATAATTATTGTGTCTCTACAATTTCTTCTTTTTATACACCTTCTCATGAGACAAGTTATTCCTTATTCTCTTTTCTTATTTTTCCTCCCTCTTTATAAAGGGTAAATTTATAAAAATAAATATATTTCTTATTTAATACAAAAGAATAAAAATTAATAGCATTATGAAATAGGGGGAGTAATTCTTATCAAGTTCCAAAATTATAAGTTTAGATTTTTTCCATATTACATATCCTGTTTAAAATATACTCCATGCCATTATGAATCAATGCAAAATATTCTATGAATTATTGATTTTTACTGTACTCTCAATGAATTGTTTTAAAATTTTACACAAGACTTTAAAAGATGTTACTGTTATATCTACATTGTTTTTAATGAGCTTAAAAATAAATTGAAAAATAAAAAACGTTATTAGTTAACATTTTAAAGTGCAAAACAAATATAAATTGTAAATGAATAACAAAAACATCATTTAAATTGAATACTGTGGAGTTTGTTATAATAATTTGTTTGGAATTTTGTTACACGAATATAGATGGCTCATGGTGACATGCAAACAGTGATTGAATTTTTGTAATTTTGTTGAATCAAATAAAATTTTCTTTAATAAATGTTTAATTTTAATATATATATGATGGTACCAAACTAGGGTCAACCATCGTCCACCTTATTTTCATGAAAATTTAGACATTGGAGACTAAAACTGCGACTTTTTATCAATTATGCACATGATGTTCAATTGAGGACAACTTTTTTTAATTTTTTATATATATGTATATATAAATTTATTGTTTTCACATTTATTTATTTTATTTTGATTACGACTGTTGTCTCAAATCTCAATCTTTCAATAGTCCTCAGAAAGTAAATATGGTGAGCGGCAATATAATATCTTTTTATTTTAAAATGAATTGGCACCCAAAGCAAAGTATAAAATAAAAGTTCTATAGTTATTGTTACATGTAATACATACATAATTAAATATATTTATCTATTTCATTAGTCACAAAACAAAGTCCAAAATTTTAGATTTTATCTAAAAAAATGGTTAGGGATCTTGTAGCATAATGCTCACTTTTTCCCAATTAATACGGGTACAAGATTTTTGTCGACTTGATTTTATCTTGACTATACAACAGTGCAGTATACACCCGTGCTTTATTTGTATTGTACTGTACAATTTTTTTTTTTTTTTTTTTTTTTTTTTTTTTTTTGTATTTTCTTATGGAAATTTGCATATGTGGACCTCTATATATGCTTTCAAGGATTGCTTCATGTAGTAACTTTCAAATACTAAGTTATTGTACTTTCATTAATGTGTATGAAATTTGACTCTTCACACTTTTATTACAAAGAAATTGGTTCTTGTACCTTATTACTTTGAGTTTGAACATAACCAATCTAAATCCCGATATAAAATTGTTAGAATTAAGTAATGTTTTCCGTTCGAAATTTTGAAAAGTGATTTTAACACTTCAATACCTATATATATCTACCCTTATCCCTTCTTGAAAAACTAGTACTTAATTTTTTAAAGTGACTAACATCCAAAACAAACATCAAGGTTGAAACTTGAAATGAAATGAAATATTAAAAATCAATTATAATCGTCATAACCCAATTTAATTTCAAGAATAGCAAAAGAGGTTAAAGCAATTTTTGTCATGTATGCACTGCACAATCTTGGGGAAATGAGGTAAAATCCATGTGGCCATTGCTTGTTGCAGTCATCACCTCATTATCATTCTTTCCCCCAAGATAGATTTCCTTAAATAGAATAAAAAAATTACAAAAAAACAATAAAAAACTCAAAAAGAAAGAGGGCTTAACTGCTTACTAAATGAACCCATGTGATACCACAGACCTATCATACAATGGTCCAAAAAATCCCACCCCACCAAGTCCCAACATAGGATTTGGGCACCATTGTTATTATTCTCAAAACCAAGGCTACTTTCAAATGTTGGCATGCATAAAAAGGACATCCCTCTGTCCAAATTTAAATCAAAACAGCAAAACTCAATAATACTACTACTTCTCTCTCTGTGTACCAAGAAATGTATAGTAGTAGTAAATCAAGAATGGAGGGCTTCACTGTTTTGTCGGTGCTCTTGTGTGTGGCCTCTTGCCACTTTGCCTCTGCCTTCAGAGATGGTAACCTCATAAACCCTCTTCTCTGTGTTTTTGTTCTAACTTTTGTTTGTATCTTCAAAGATTTAGGCCTGTTTTTCAAGAATTTGTGAGCTCCTGTGTGGAATAATGATATTGGTTTGGTGGGGTGTGTGTGTGACAAGTCCTTAACTCTCAACTTGCTTGAATGCTGTTAAAAATCATTCCTTTATTTAAAGAAAATACATTTAATTTGTACACCATACCAGCATTCAAAGTGGTTGTAAAAATGGGGGCTAATCAATTTATCATTCCACAGCATTCATTTGGTGTTTCTTTGTTATTTAAATTACTGCTCAGAAAAAGAAAGCAACAATTTTTATTACATCTGTTGGGAAAAAGATTGGTATTTAAGATAATGAAGTGTGTATTATTAGTACTGTTATACTCCAGGTGTTCTGTTAAGTGTGTTTTATAATCAATGTATATATTCTTGTTAGCTGGCATTTCCCAAGATATTTAGATGATATTTTATGAAACCATATCCTCATTGCAGTCACATGGGCTTGCACATGGTGTATAGTGTGTGTATGGTCCTGTTTTTTTAGATGTATCTATCCATTTGTCCCCATTGGCATGTTACTTTTCACCTTCTAAATTCCTATCAGAATTAAATGAATGTTACATTCCTTCATTATGATATAATAATCTTGAAGTTAAATTAACTAGTATGTGGGTAAATTGCAGGATTGTTAGACAATGGAAACTTCGAAATTGCCCCGAAAGCCTCTGAGCTCAACGGGACCATCGTGCTTAAGCCTCAGGCTATACCGAGTTGGAGAATCTCGGGCTTTGTTGAGTACATCAAAGCTGGGCAAAAGCAAGGTGACATGCTGCTAGTTGTGCCAGAAGGGTATGCGGCTGTTAGGTTGGGAAACGAGGCCTCGATTAAGCAAGTGATAAACGTGACTAAGGGAATGTACTACGCGATAACGTTTAGTGCTGCGAGGACTTGTGCTCAAGACGAGGCGGTTAATGTGTCTGTTTCACCGGACTTTGGGGTGCTCCCTATTCAGACATTGTATACTAGTAGCGGGTGGGACTCGTACGCGTGGGCGTTTAAGACGAGTTATAGCACTGCTGAGATCCTCATTCATAATCCAGGTGTGGAAGAAGATCCAGCTTGTGGACCTCTCATTGATTCCATTGCAATTCGGGCTTTGTATCCTCCCAGACCTACTAATTGTAAGTTCACTTTTGCTATGTAGCATAAATGATGCATTCTTGATCTGTTATGCAACAATTTTACTATTGCTTGTACATTTGATAATTGGGACTTATTTAATCACTATATATGTCATATTTGAACAAGGTTGAAATTGCTCGATTTTTGTCCCTACGTCTCCTCGGCCTCATTACTTATTTACCATAATCGTAAACGAATCGCATGTGCCTAATAAAGCTAAATCATAGCATAGGGACAGGAATCTTATTTCACAAATGTAGGAGAAAGGAAATGGGATGTTTTTACTCAATCAGTTAAGATTGCTCAAAGTGGATGTGCTGCAAATTGCAATGAATGAACTTTCTTTCACAAGTGGTCCTTATTTGAACTAATATGTTGTTTCTATTCACACTTTGATTGCAATTGTTCTATAAAATGCAGTAAACCTTTTGAAAAATGGAGACTTTGAGGAGGGTCCTTACATATTCCCCAACACAAGTTGGGGAGTCCTGATCCCACCAAACATCGAGGACGACAACTCTCCTCTTCCAGCCTGGATGATCGAGTCCCTCAAGGCCGTTAAATACATTGACTCTGACCACTTCTCTGTCCCACATGCGCAACGAGCTGTTGAGCTTGTGGGAGGGAGAGAAAGTGCTATTGCACAAGTGGCTAGAACCACTGTGGGCAAGACTTATCAGCTCACATTTGCAGTGGGGGATGCTAGCAATTCTTGCGAGGGGTCCATGATTGTCGAGGCCTTTGCTGGTCGCGACACTCTCAAGGTCCCGTACGAGTCCAAGGGCAAAGGAGGCTATAAAAGGGCAGTTTTGAAGTTCGTTGCCACTGCCACTAGAACCCGAATCATGTTCTATAGCACGTATTATCATATGAGGAGCGACGACTTTGCTTCGCTCTGTGGGCCCGTTGTGGACGACGTGAAGTTGCTCAGTGTTCGTAATCCGAGGCGATTGGGCTAAGGAGAGGAGGAGATGAGGGGGTGTGGGTGTGTTTGAGCTATACTAAGAATATTTTGGGTGCAAGAAATGTTTTAATTTTACTTGTTGGTATAAATATTTGAATACTGAGGTCAGACAAGCAACTTTGAGTTGTGAAAGTATATAGAGAGTTCTGATTTGCTTGTGAGATGTGTTATATTATGCCCAATAATTGGGATATTTAAATTATTGGGATGAAAATTAGTGTATTTTATACTTGTTTTAAAAGGCTGCCTATTCTTGATTTTTTTTTACTTCCTTGGTACATTCTATTATTGTTCATGTAATATAAAAGTATATAAAAACACACACACAAATCAATATCACCTTAATACTACTACATTATATTAAAAAAAGATTATATAAACATAAGTGCAATAATTAAAAACAAATATATATATATAAGCAACCATGACCATTGTTTTTAATATTGACTCAAAAAGAAAAAGATAAAATGGTCAACAACCTCCTATATCTTCTTACTTGTAAATTATATATTTATATTATACTCCTATATATATATTTATTTTATTTTAATCATTTAATATCCATTTATTTATTTATAACTTCTAGTACACCTATCCCACCTTTTGTAATATTGCAACATTATTAATTACCCTGACACAATTTTTTTTTTTTTTTCACAATCTTAATATATTACTTTCCTCACAAAGCTCAAAACAAGTGTAATTCATACAACTTGTCAACTATTTAAAAATCACCTACTGATAACTTTTTAGAAGAATTTCTAATTGAATAAGCATTTAAAAAATTTGAATTCAAATCCTCCCACAAGGGATACAATTCCGAACAATATGTGAAACTAAGTGGAGGCCACTCGAACTCAGAGCTAGCTGGTTCTCCCTGAAATGCGTTGAGACGCAGTAGTTGATTGGACATCTAGGGGTTAACCACTATTTCGATGCGCGAGAGCGGTACCAAATCGAGACAAACTCTAAATACTAGATATCACCTCAAAATAACATGATAGTGTTTGCAAACACATTAATCCATTAACATTAACAAACGGTTACTAATTACACACTTGATATAACACGATAATAACACTAACATATTTTATACTTAAAAATATATTTTTTAAAAAAAGGTAAAAGGAAAAGAAAAATTGCACACTCCATAATATGTGGCTACAAAGTTAGATATATTGACAAAATTACCCCTTATCATCAACAAAACATATTTAAGAATTGTTGTACAAGTTTGGGGGGAAAGTGGTCAATTCAAAAAGCCTTCAGTAAAACTTACGCTACATTAGCTCTCTTCACTCTGTTCATCATATATACACACACAGGCTACGCAAATCAGATACTAACTTTCTCTACCTTGAATTCTGTTTTCTCTTTAATGGTGAGCCGTTTGAATTTCAATTCACTTTGTTTTTTGAGTTTTTTTCCTCCATTTCCTTCCCATTGTCTGATTATATGATTTGTATTTGTTTCTTTTAGGCGTTGCCGAATCAACAGAATGTGGATTACCCAAACTTCAAGCTTGTAATCGTCGGCGATGGCGGAACTGGTATTTTAGTTTCTTTTGAATTTCGCTTCTTGGATTTTTATTACGTTTATTTTCAAGAAACTTGTCTGTCCTCGGCATTGATTTTTGAGATTTCGTGTCTTTGTTTCAAGATAGATTATTACTACTTTTCTTTTCAAAATTTGCGCCTGCTTTTGGTCGAGTGTTTATGTCAATTACGGCAAATTGTTTCGTTGGTAAAATCTTTCTTGGTAGTTCTTGTTGAATTTTTTAATTGAAGTGAAAATCCCGAGTCCGTTAGGTTTGATTTGGGATTGAAGACGCAATCAGTTCTGTATGGGTTTTAGGGTCAATTGATTATGTTTACTTGGCAATGTAATGATTTTAAATTCAATTAACGTGTAGTTGGCATTGATCATAAAGCGCTTTATGCTTGTGTGATCTGTCTATCTTTGTTTAGAATTGATCACATTACACCTCGTTTGGTAGATATGCTGATGATTAGTCCGAATATCTCAACGTGTTCAAATTGAATTGCAAATGAGTATTTTTGTGTGTATTGTAAATTTTTTCTGATTACACACCTATCTTGGGCTAATCTACCCTACCAAACTGAGCTGGTAGTAAAATTGATTTTGTATTTATTTCACGACAGGGAAAACGACGTTTGTGAAGAGGCATCTTACTGGTGAATTCGAGAAGAAATACGAGCGTAAGACTGTTACCATGACTGTTGTGGTGTTCATTGTTGTATTCTTTATGGATTGTAAATAGACTCTTTGATTGCACAGCAACTATTGGTGTGGAAGTTCACCCCCTGGATTTCTTCACTAACTGTGGGAAGATCAGATTCTATTGCTGGGACACAGCTGGTCAGGAGAAATTTGGTGGGCTTAGAGATGGATACTAGTAAGTACATTGAATAGCTCGATTGTATTTGCGTATGCTTTCGTTTATATCTCTTGTTTTGACATGATACTGGTTTTTAAACTGCTGCAGCATCCATGGACAATGTGCGATCGTTATGTTTGATGTAACTGCCCGATTGACTTACAAGAATGTTCCAACGTGGCATCGTGATCTTTGCAGGTATGCTATGTGCTTGTTCAACTAAGTAGTTGAGTTTGAATACAAGGTGTTTCCTAGCTCAAATTTTGATGTTTGTTGTTTTAAATTTCAGGGTGTGTGAGAATATCCCGATCGTGCTTTGTGGGAACAAGGTGGATGTGAAAAACAGGCAGGTGAAGGCTAAGCAGGTTACATTCCACAGGAAAAAGAACTTGCAGTATTATGAAATATCAGCAAAGAGCAATTACAACTTTGAGAAGCCTTTCCTATATCTGGCCAGGAAGCTTGCAGGGTATGTTTCAACTCCTGAATATCATAATCTTCCTTAGACTCGTGTGCGCAAATTGACGTCTCTTCTGGTTTGTAGAGATGCTACGTTGCACTTTGTCGAGTCTCCAGCTCTTGCTCCACCCGAAGTGGAAATTGATATGGCTGCACAACAACAGTAACTCACACTCTCTCTCACAACATTTTTCCAACTTTAGCTTTAGAGATACAATAAGGTTAAAGAAACTTTTGTGAGGCCTCAATTAAGTGTAACCTTTACTAATATTTGCAGACATGAGGCGGAGCTTTTGGCAGCAGCTAGTCAGCCCCTTCCAGACGATGATGACGACGCATTTGACTGATCCATACTCCATGTATCGTATGAAGCTTGTCCAAAGCCTTTGTCTAAAGATTTGTTTGTGACTTGCCGGATCTTGAAGTCTTATGGAATTGTGATTTGATTTGGTAATGAGAAAATGGTTTATCTTTTGAATGTGAAGTATAATTGTAGTGCCTACACTCAACATTTCCAAATTCTAATCAAGATCCTTTATGGTCATTTTGTTGCTACTTTGTTTGTGTGCTTCTTATTCTCGTATTTCAATTTGTGGGTTGTACCAACTTTCAGGCTAGAGATATTCCCATTCTCACATTTCTATCAAGTGCGTAGAAGTCGGAAATTGGTAGTTAGATAGATTTCAGTTGTCTAGCGCCTAGGCGTCGCATAAAGTATTTTTTTTTGTAAAAATAATGATGAAAAATATAAAAATGCAGTTTTCATCCATTAAACAAATAAATTTATAGTTTCAATATCAATTTTAGTTAGTATTTTAATGTCAACTAGTAGTGCTCCCGTGCGCACGGTCTGATATATTAAAAAATGTCACAATATTTAGTTTGCCTAGAGACTCTGATACCATAAAAAATTATGTCTCATCTCAAAGTGTAAATTTGTAGAGAGGTGGATAATTAATTCTTGTATATTAATTTCTATTATATTAATTATTATTAAATCATACAAATTATTTATTATACTGCATTCAATTTTAAAAATAAAAAATTTAAATTTTTAAAATTTTGTGAATATATTTTTTTAATTCAATAAACCAACACTCTTATTCAATAAATAAACAACAAAATAAAAAGATTCCTAAAAATTCATGAAAAATAACATTCTTTGCGGCATTATAATTACAATTATATTCATGACATAATATTATCTTTAAAACCTTACGATTGATAACTCTTGAGACAACTACATACAACTGACCATTAAGAGTGTGCAAAAATAGACAGGATCGACCGGTTAGCTTTTCGTCCGGTCCTCGATCCATTAAATTATAGGATTTTGCGTTTCTGGTCCGATCCGGGTTAAAATCAGAATTTATCCGTCTGAACCGAAAACTCAGACTTTAATTTTTTATTTATTTTTATATTTTTCATGGGGAAATTTTCAAAACAGGTCGCCTAACTTAGGTCGATTCCATTTTAAATTCCGTAAATTTTCACTTTTTCAGAATACGTCTTAAGGTGTCCAATTTACATCCTTTTTGTCAAATTTACATCCTGAAAAATTTCAAAATACGTCATATAACTTAGGTCGATTCCATTTTAAATCCTTTAAATTTTCACCTTTATAAAATACTTCATATTTTAAGGTGTCCAATTTACATCTTTTTGTCAAAAAATTAAAATTTTCCGGAAACAAATATGTGCGACTCGAAAATGTGTTTAAAATTGAGGCTTCAGGAAAATTTGGTGACTGGGCGCCACATGTAATTAAAAATATGGCCACGTCACCATCCCCTCTCTTATAAATATAAACATCAGATTTTATTTATAGCAAATGTTCCAAAAATACACCCACTAAACTCAACTCGACGGCTCTGGGAAAAAAATAACTCGACGGAATTTACAAATGAAAGAAAGCAATCGTACAAGTGAAATCTTCTTGTATTTGGTTGGACAATTTTTATTAAATGTGGCAATTTTTATTACATGTGGCACTCAGTCATCAAATTTATCGAAAGCCCCAATTTTAAACATACATTCGAACCGCGCGTGTCTGTTTCTTGTTAAAAAAATATAATTTTCCTACAAAAAGGATGCATATTGAACAAAAAAGGGTGTAAATTGGATAAACAGGATGTAAATTGGACACCTTATGACTCATTTTGGAAAAGTGAAAACTTAAAGGAATTAAAATGGAATCGACATAAGTTGCGGGACGTATTTTGAAAATTTTCAATTTTTATGTGTATTCTTTATATTTTTTTTAATAACGTACCCTTAATTATTCTAAACTAAATAAAATCAGAGTTGTTACCTTGAAAACACCAAAAATATTTATTCCATTAAAACTCTGAAAAAAAAGAATAAAAATACAATATGCTTAGAATTAAATAATTGGCGAAGATATGAGGTAAAAATGTTGAGATCTATTATATTTTTTAAGTATATAATTTAACAAAAAAATTCAATTTACTTTTAATGTCAAAAGACCATTAATAATATTGTAAATAAAATTCACATTGGCGGAGATTGATCTTTAATGAAAAATCAACACTTTAATTTTCATACATTTAAAATTCACAAATTCATCATTTTTTTCTCGCTTTCATAAACTTAAAAACTTTTAAAAAAACTGAAAAAATAATAAATAAATAAAGAAACTGGCCTTAAATGGTCCAAACGCAAACCGAACCAAAATTTTAGACTGGTGCCCACCCTTACTGACCATGACTAAAAATAGAATTCTGCAAAAACAAATTAACATGAGAAAGCGACTATCCTTAACTTTTATTAATAGACATTGTATATAAATTAATTAACATAAATTGTCTTTGTTGGAATTTGAAATTAAGTTAATATAGGATCAGAAGGAGTCAACGAAAGGCAAGGTATAAAAGACGACTCTCCAGATCTACTACCAATAAGAACTTTGTATTCAAGTATTCTATCATTCGTCCTTGTAATAACCAACCCTATAATTGAAAAATAAATAAATTCATAAATATCACAAAAATAATAAAAAAAAACTAAAAATATATAATGCACCGGATTCCATTACACAAACCCATTAAATGATTAGCATTTCGCAATAACATTACAGGTGTACCAATTTTTTAAAATCAACTCATGATCAGAAACACCAGTACACTTCAAATTATTAGGGATTGTAGGAGTATGCACATCAGAGATCAACATCAGAATACGACCAATAAAGAGTATCAACGCTCAAATAAGTATGTGATTCCTTTTCATTAACACAAAGCATATAATCGTTTATAAATCTAATATCATCCAACGTATGAGCAAAAATTGTTATATTCCTCGAATAATCTTGACCAAACATCATTATCTTAAAATCAAGATAAATACAATCAACTACGGTACCAATAGGATCAACACCACCTCTCAACAAAATATCATTGGGAATAAGTAAATCAGAACCATACTCTGATTGGCATTCAATACTACCATCACCAATAGATGTTATCCATATATAAAACCTTTTTAAATCATCTACATCTTCAACAAATTCATAATTCTTCAAACATAAATCATTCCACAAAATAGATTAATTGATTAAAGCATGAACAATATCATGCCTAGTATATTTAGGAATAACTGGTAATATCATACGAAAATCACCACAAAAAACAACAATCTTTACACTAAAAGGTAATTCAGAAGACAACAAATTATTAACTTGTATAATATCTAATTTCAAAGTAGTATCCAGAGTTTCAATACAATACCTATTACTCCCTCCGTCCCATAGGAACTTGCACACTTGGGATGACACACAATTTAAGAAATGTGTAAGAAAATGTGTAATTGGTGATGTTTTGAGGGGTAGTTTTGTAAAGTTTTATGAATAAAGTAAAGTAAAAAGTAGATTGAGTGTGAAAAAGTAATGATATATGGGTAAATAAGAGTATATTTTAAGGATGAGGGTTATGAAGATATTTCCTTTTATGGGGTGTGCAAATTGGTATGAGACATTCATTTATAGAAAGTGTGCAAATTCCTGTGGGACGAAGGGAGTACATGTAGAATCTCCATTAACACTAACATGAATAACAAACCTAGAATGAGTTGTGCGTCCACCAGGAAAAAAGAAGTGAAAAATATTAATGTAAGCTACATTAATAACAACCTTACCATTAGATCTCAGACAATATCTTCCAAATAAATGTTATACCAGTTCTACCATACAAAAAAAAAAAAAAAAAAAAAAACTACCACTATTAGGTTGAACAAATCAATTTCTCTTAACATTAACATGACGTTGTTCATCACTCAATTTAGACATCAAGAAATGATATTCCAACTTTAACTCTGATCTGTTATATGTAAATTCCTTCAATAACAGTCTATTTCGAGATGAAAAATAAAGATCGAAGTTAATTATTGGCATACCTTCAAAGTCTTGTAAATAATTACCAAAACCACGTAATAAATTATCAATCTCTATAAGAGACGGTCTTATTGATTTCTTCATCACTCATGCTTAATTATGTATAAAAAAATTTTATTTAAAATTAAACATTTTATTTTTTTTGGTATAGTGTGCCTAGAACACTACAAAAAACAGCCCATTTAAAGAGGGCAAAGGCGAGGGAATTGCCCTCTTTAAACGTTTTGGCGACAGCAGAGGCGAGGGGCAGTCGTCGTCGCCCAAGTGCTCCTCGCTAATTTATTGGCGAGGGCACCCTCGCCTATTACAGAGGGCAAAATCGCACTCGCGTATTGGCGAGGGCGCGTGCCGTCGCCTTTTCCCGAGAGCGAGGCCCCTCGCCAATTCCCGAGGGCAAAGACCGTCGCCTTTTCCCGAGAGCGAGGCCCCTCGCCAATACGTTGTATTTAAAAAAAAAAACAGACCTGGGTTTCGAACCCAGGTCCCAGGTCTCTAAGCCACTTTTCTTACCCCTCACCACCAGGCCACCATTAATTCATTTTATTCAGACTGGGCACGCGCATGGGGGGTCGAACTCGCGACCTCCCGGATGTGAAGAGTTTATGCGCCCCCGTGTGCCAATTAGGCTAGGAGCTTTAGTCGTAATATTTTAAATGCATTATATATTTATCCCTTTTAATTTCTGTTTTTATTCTGTAACTCAATTAATTTAATAAATTACCAACTATATGTTATTAACTCAATTAATTATATTAGCTCAATACTTAATTAATTTAACAAAGCCCCTCATTACTAAATTTAATAACTTATACTTATATATGTATTAATTAACTCAATTTATTTAACAAATCCCTTCATTAATACTAAATTTAATAATTTATACTTATGTATGTATTAACTCAATTTTATTCTTTTATTATTAATTAAGTCAATTAATTAAATAAATTACTAACTCAATTAATTTATATATTAGCTCAATACTTAATTAATTTAACAAAAGTCCTTCATTGCTAAATTTAATAACTTATTAACTCAATTACCAACTATATGTTATTAACTCAATTTATTTAATAAATTACCAACTATATGCTATTAACTCAATTCATTTATATATTAGATCAATACTTAATTAATCACACACAAGCAATATGAATTAAAACCATTAAAATAAAACATTGTCTCGTACGTTCACTTCAATTCAAGTACACAACATAAAAAAAAAAAATCCCAAACAACTTCATCAATTTTTTAAAATTCAACAAGACAACATAACTTAAAATGTATCAATCATCGACCACCAGCAGCGTCATCATCACCATCATCATCATCATCATTCCTAGCACCCTTCCCGTTACCCGACCCCCCTCCGAACTGGCTCATCATTGATGACATCTGTTCTGCCATCTGACTCGCAAACTCTTGACGTAAGCGCTCCTCCGTCTGAGTGACTGATTGCTGCAGTTCTTCACGTAAGAGACGCTCTCTCTCTTCACTAGCCCTCCGCTCTTCCAAAAGAGCATTGTCGATGTCGGCTTGGCTAAATCGTCCAAACGACGTACCGGAAGATGTCTCACCAGGACCAGAAGTGACACGTCTGTTATTTCCTAGTTGCCCAAGACCCTTCACGCAACCGTGAGATCTTCCAACTTTCTTCACGAACAACTCAGACATTTCCGGCAAGGGTGGGGTCTGACTGCTGGAACCATCATCTGAAGGATCATGATCAGATGACGGCTGGGTGAGATGTGACAATTCCTCTTGCACCTGATCCTATATGTGCATATGTAAAATTTGGTTAATATACATGTCAATACAATTAAATATTATATTTAATATTATATATGTATACACTTACCAGAATATCACCCATATGCCCGTATGTGTACGTTCCGTTAGTGTAACGGTGGTAATATTCGATAATCTCCCAGTCGTAAGCTGGTCGTCCCGTCCTCTCCTCCTATATTTTGAAGAACATAAAATTAAATTAATTAAAATGAACTCAAATTACTTATAATTGAACATAAATACTTACAATCCGTCTGGCCACCTCGGCTGCCCCACGAGATCCCCCTTTATGTCTAGCAAAACCGGTACCCGGGCCTCCAGGCTCTGATAGTCGGTTCTTCCGACACTGCTCGCTCTTCTTAATTGTGTCCGGATGATTCCAGTGGCGAACCAAGTGCTCCCAGACATCGTTGTCCCACTTCGGCTTCTTCTTGTCCACCTCCCACAATCCCTTGTAGTGGTTCAACATGTCACTGTATCGATTTGCTGCTCTCTCAAGAAAGAGCCTGTACACTAATGCAGTGTCAACAGTCTCTGGATCCCACGTAACCTCATTCTGCCAAAAAAAATTGATTAATTATAACAAAATGTGAATGAATAGATATGTTACACATCATTAAATTATACCTGGAATGTATCCCACCACCGTTGAAGCCTAGCTGGGGATATCAAGGCGAATGTGTGTGCGCCAACCTCCATATTCCGGTACATGATATGTCTGATGGTGGTCGAGATTAGACCCGAAGACATCATCCTGTTGTTACACATAATTAATTTGAAAATGAATAATTATGTAATTCATTATAATAAAAATTATAAGATATGTAATACTTACGATCCACGATAGATCGTAAGACGAATACGACTCTCGTGTGCGTCTGTCGCCTGGCTGGCCGCTGTCTCGACAGACGCACGTCCGACTGGGTCCGGTATCGGTGGATCCTCCTGCGCTGGATACATGTGGGGCATCTGGGGAACCTGTGTGTAGTACGGATAGGGGGTCGATCCCTGCATCTGGATGATCCCAGTCATATCCGGTAAATAGAAACCCGGATGATGTGGTATAGGTACAGGCGGCGTCTCACCTCTACCTCTACCTCTACCACCCGAATCCTGCCCAGTACCAGAACCCTGACCACCAGAACCATGTCCACCAGAACGCTGTCCATGACCCCCATATCCACTCATCTGTAAAAATAAATATTAAAATATAACAATTAATAAATTAACATCGATTTAATTTCACTTATCCATGACCCCCATATCCACTCATCGGAACGCACAATCTACAACAAACAAACAACTCATCCCGACCTCCAACATCGATTTAATTTCACTTATTTCCAACAATTAATTATAACATTAATTCTCCCAATTAACACATTCATGCATAACAATTAACACACCAATTAATAATTAACACATATATATACATGCATATATAAAACATAACAATAATTATATTAACACATTCATAACAATTAACAATTTTTATAACTTTCATCAATTAACAATCTTAATTAATCCTAATTAACAATATACATATTTTTCTAACATAATTACAATCCTAACATTACACAACAAAACTATATACACATATATATATATATATACAATATATATATATACATATATAATATAAACATATATATACAACTTTTAATTTAATCAATAAAAACGCATAAATTTACCGTAGAAATGAACCCCTCGAAGTGTAGAACAAAAATATCCAAAAATTAGTCTCGATCGGTAGCTCCGGCAGCGGCGGTGGCGCGGTGGACGAAGCAGCGGCGGTGTATATTTTTGGGGGTGAAGAAGCAGTTGTACGAATTTGGGGAAGAAGGAGGGGTTTTAATTGGGAGATAGGCGAGGGCACTTACGAGGGCCCCACCCCCTCGCCAATTAGCGAGTGGGGGACCGTCGCCAGTTTCCGAGGGCCACAATGCACTCGCCAATGAGCGAGTGCAAAACACGCCGTCGCCAAATCCCTCGCCAATTCGCGGGTGCATCTTTTTCCACTCGCTAATTAGTGAGTGGAAATCCGCCCCTCGCCAATTCCCTCTTTATTTGTGCCCCTCTTTAAATCCCTCGCCAAATAGCAAGGATGAAATACCCCTCGCCAATTCCCCTCGTTATTTGAGCAATTTTTTGTAGTGGAAGTCGTGTAATATTTCTTCTATTGTAAAGAATATCATCAAATAAATACCTCTAACAATTCCCCCAAGAAAATCAAATGGGTAACAAAGATCTCAAAGAAGATGAGGAGACCCAACCGCGCTAGATTCTTTATAAAAATGAGGAGGCCAACGTTTTCATGAAATTTATTTATTTTTAAATTCTATAAATATATAGAATTTTATTGATATTTACCGTAATACGTGGGTACTTACTACTTATCATGTTATTATACTATAAAATAAATGATGTTTTAAGATTATAATAATGAAAATGATTATATTATACAACAAATGATGTTTTAAGATTATAATAATGAAATAAAAAATAATATTTGAGATGGTTTTGAAACCTTTATCAGAATTTTAAAGTATTAATTCTAATTTATAAAATAATTTTAATTTCAAAAAGTGGTAAAATAATATCTTAACTTCAAACTTATATGCAACATAAAGTAAAATTATAAAGTAGTAAAATTATCTAATTGATTAATCACGTGTAAAAAATTATAATTACACACACATTATTAATTCCACAAAAAAATAAAGATATATACTACCTCCGTCCCAGGATTTTGTGCATGGTTTGACCGACACGGAAATTAAGAAAATTGAATATAGTGATGTGTACGTTAGAATAAATGAGGGGTATTATTGGTAATTCATTGACTAAAGTGGATAGAGATTTGACTAAAGTTATAAATTGAGTTAAGTTGTGGGTCCAAGTAAAATAAATGAGGGGTAATATTGGTAAAAATTATATGAGTTATTTCCTTTTTTTAGAGTGTGCAAATAATGTTGGGACGCCCTAAGAAAAGTGTGCAAATAATCACGGGACGGATGGAGTATGATTTATCGTAGAAGTAACGTAAAATGAAAAGACATGTCAAATATATAAACAAAGAAATAAACATGAAAATGAAATATTTTACAAAATTTATAACAATACCTTACGAAATTTTGTCTCCTTCTAGAGTAGTACTATTAATTAAATGCTACGTAAATTTTAGATTAATTAATATTTATATTCTTCATTTCAGAAATGTTAAGGTAAACTTTATATGTAATACGGAGTATATTTCAATTTATATATAAATCAATAGAAATAAATAGCATTCACTAATTCATTCCACAAAGAGAAGGTCTTTCGTGAGACCGTCTCATCGTGAAATGGAGTATAATTTGAATTTGACGATTTTAACACTTTAAAAGGAATGAATGTTAATTTGTGCTAATTTGTGAATAGTCTCACCATGAGGGCATCATCCCAAATTTTTACTCGTACAGCGTACAATATCCTCACAAAGTAACAAATAAATAATTCAAGCGTACAATATCCTCACAAAGTAACGAAGACAAACTCTTAATAAAAATAACTCTAAAAAAAATCAAAATAGTGTTTCAATTAGAAAAAATAAACCGCGAGTAGCATAAATTTAGGATGAATTGAAGATAAACACACATAACATGTCATGATTAGTTAGATTAAAATTTCAAAAGTAGTCAAATATGTTAAATATCTCAACATGTTGTTCGGCCACAATTACAATAATAATTCCATTAGCATGCAAGACTTTTTAAATAAGAAAAATACTTATTTTGTAAAATTATATCAATGAATTTGCAAAATTTTATGGAATATAAGTTTTAAATAGTTAAGGTATTCTTTTTACAGATATCATATCAAATTTTTAGAAAAAAATATCTTACGGATCAAATTAAAATCAAAATCAAATCATTATTATGCAATGTTGGTAAGATTATATACGTAGACCATATTTTTTTTGCAAATATATACATGTAACAAACTTAAATTAAGATTTGTACATTAACTTTTGAATTAATGTACTTTAAGAGAAAAAATGCAAACAGAAAAAAAAATGTAGCCGATATTAAATTATCCTTAATAGTGTAATTTCCAATTTTTCATATTCCTTATAAACTATGTAATTTATTTTTTAGTTAAACATTATTAAAAATAATGAGAGTTACCTATAATATTGCCTATAAATCATATAATTACTGCACATGTCAAAATAAAATCTTTAATAATATATTGAGCCTGTTAAATAAAAATTGTGATTAGAAATTTTTTATTTCCTAAGAATATAATATTAATGAGATAATAGAATAGCATAAACATTTAAAGTAAGAATCTGAGTTGTACATAAAATTATTGTTCGAATAGAACAAAATCTTTAAAATATATATATAGATATACGTATGATGAAAGAAAATTTTCTTAATGAATTTCAATTATGTTAAGTATATATTATTACTTCTTCAAATAAAATTTCTAACACTACTATTTGATAAAAGTTGAACATCCAATAATTATAAAAATTGAGATAGATTAAATAAGTGTAGAATATTAAAAAAATAAAAATCGAGTACATATGAAAGAAAAATACAAAAGAATAAGTCAACTACCATTAATGTTTATTTAACATTAAATACATTCAAACGTTTAAGATTTAAATATTTAAAAATTTATGGAAAGTTTCCTAAAAATACGACAATTAATTGTTGCAACAATTATGTAACGATTTGAATTTTCAATAATGATAAAAATTGAGATGGACTAAATAAGTGTAGACTAATATTAAAATAAGTCAACTACCATTAATGTGTATTTAACATTAAATAAATTCAAAATTTTAAATATTTTAAAATTTATGGAAAGTTTCCTAAATATACAACAATTAATTATTGCAACAATTATGCAACAATTTGGATTTTTTATTTTAGTTTAGTATATTAACTATTACAGAAATTTATTGGTCATTTTCTAAAATAAGATATTGACTTAATAAACATTTTATGTAGAAATATTTTATGAACTTTTAAAAATACGTGTAAAATTTGAGTAAAATTTAAAGAAAGTAAAATTAAAATAAATATTTGAATATTAACATAATTACTAAAATCCTTTCCTTCTTCAAATTAAAGTGTCATATTACTGTATAAAAAGTATGGAAAACAATACTTTGTGAAAGTGACCATTAATTAATACTGGAGTATAATTTTTTAAATTCTTTCCTTCCAAAATAAAAAAAAAAAAAAATATATTACCAAACAATATCATAATTCAAATGTATATTTCGAATTTTAGATCTCTATTTATTAATGTTTTTAATTTTTCATTTTAATAAAAAAAATAACAGTTTTTTTTTTCTGATTTTATTGTACTATCCTTTCTTTGAATATTTAATGAATATCCTCAAAAAAATATGTTTATTATTATTATTTTACTTTTCTTTTCTTTTTTAACTCTAATTATATTATATATTATACTTTTAGTTGTAGCATTAATCTGTCTTTTTTTGAAAGGTTGTAACGTCAAATTAATAAAAGAAAGACGGACATTTATAAATCATATTCACACAATACAATAATATCAAATATGCACACTTGAACAAATCTTCGAAATATTAATTAGATGAAGGAAAATAGTGATTATTTTATAATTTTTCAATATAAAAAAATTGTGTGTTCAAATGATATTTGAATCAATATCAATTAACAAATATATTACACAAAATTTACAATCTACAAAATTTATAGATTTACAATAGATTAAAATCTACAAAATATAAAAAAAAAACTTCAAATCCTATTGAAAAATCTTCAACAAACTTTCAAGCATTGACAAATAAAAATAACACCAAGATCTTCAAAAATATTGAAAAAACTTATGAAATCTTCAATCTTCGACGAACAAAATTACACCAAAATCTTCAAGCTTGACAAACAAAAATAAAATAACTAAACTACATATCTAAATAAAATACAAAAATATAGAAATTAAAAAATTCTATCCTAGAACAATCCTAGAACAATACACCATAAAAGAAATACAATAACAATACTAACTACATAAGAAAAGTACAAAATAGAGAAAATGAGAATGATAAACAAAAAACTAAGAATTTATAGAGAAGAGAAAAAAAAAGTTATAAACTTTAATGAATTGATCTGAAGGACACAATTCAATCTACAAAAATCAATGGTTGAGATGAAGAATGATAAATGGAAGATATTAATTACAAATAATAAATGACACTTACCATGATTACCAATAAAACTAAATGAACGGTCACGATAATGGTCAAGAAAAGTGATCAACGGACTAAAACGTTTCCCGCCTAAATTAAAAAAGGAAAGTCGTAGGTGTATTATATTAGTATAGATTTTGATTATTTTTGCTTGATATTTCATTAAACAATGAACGACACAAATAATTTGACATATGAAAAATGTTCAACTTATCATAAGATGGAAAATTGATCAAAAACTACATAATCGCAAAACGAAAATTGTTGGATAATTTGTTTGGTATAAGAAATAGAACGAAAAATGTAGCCTCGTATAAATTACTCACAAGTCAAGACAAGAATGAATGAAATTTGTGATGTGTAAAAATAATACTACATTTTTTTGACCTACAAGATTTTTATTTTCTATATTTTGAAAATATTGCACAATGCAAATGTAGAATGTCGCATATAAGTTATTTAAAATATAAAATGATAAATTTATATAATTCTCCACCTATACATATTAATTTTAATGTTATTCATGGTCCAAATTTATATATTATTACTTTTTTTTAAAAAATTTGTTGAATACTATATTGTGTCAATTTTAGTATTTTATTTTATATTTCACTATTTAATTTATCGATATACGGTCATGTTAAAAACTAATTAACTACTCATAATAATAGAGACTTGTGTTAAAGACAAGGACAAAAAAATTGCGAAATTTCGTCGAAATATCGCCGAAATTTTGGTATTTTTGGTCCACCGATATGGATATTCACGTGAACGAGATTTTTTCTAAAATATCGGTAAAATATCGGAAAATATCGATATCGTTTGAATCTAGTACAAAATTTCTGAAATTTCGAGATATATCGCTGAAATATCGGTGATATATCGGTGGAATATCGGAAATATCGAATTGCTTATTTTTTTTTGACAAATTTGTTGAATTCTAGGTAATTGGTAAAACCTTTGAATTGAATTGTCTTTTCAAATCAATTATAAGTCATTCAAAAATGTTACTTTGCATAGGTTGTCTTGTGTTAAATAATTATGAACAATTATTGTATCGTTTTATGCTGATTTTGTATTTTGTTAATTGTTATTGATATGGTTGTCATTAAAAATTTATTTTGTTGTGATTTTAGTCTAAATTTATGTATTAAAGTTAGTTATAATATTCTCTAAAATTTTATGTTAAATTTTTATCATTTTAACAAAAATTTCATCAATTTTCTATTTTTTTTCGATATCGATATTCGATATCCATATTTCCACCGATATATCCGTAAATTCAAGGTACCGATATTTCCACCGATACCGATATTTTTATCCTTGGTTAAAGATCAGTAAAATGAAATATCCAGTAGGACACGAAAAATAAACCCGAGAATTCATCAACATCAACACAACATTTATCTAAGAACAAATACATTATTAGAATGCCAAAATAAAAGAGTTAAGAGAGAAAATCACCACTGAAGGCCCATTACATATTGGGTTGAAGCCCAAATTAAAGCCCACTATTACACTTGGATTATTCTAGAACAAAAATGCTGAAATTCAAAATTCCAAATTCACGGAAAGCACAAACTAATAAGATCTCCTTCCCATCAAACCTACGCTACTTTTATTAGGGCTCCTCACTATATATTCGCTCTACTACACGCACACTTCACCACAATATCTCGGCTCTCTGTTCTACCTCCAAATCCGATTCTCTCCCTCACTCAGCGGATATCAAATGGTGAGTGATTCTGTTCAATTCGATTCGTTTTTTTTGGATTGTTTGTTCTCCGTTTTTAGCTCGAATTGGTTGTTTTGTGTTTACTGTTCGTAATTATTTTCTTTTGGGATTCTTAGGCGTTGCCGAACCAACAGACTGTGGATTATCCAAGCTTCAAGCTTGTAATTGTCGGCGATGGTGGAACAGGTATTTTCACTTTCGTTTAAATCTTGAATCTTGAGTTTTTTGTCATTTTTGTTTTGATTATTGTGATTTGATTTTCCGCTTCGTGATCGATGGTTTTTGTTTTTTTGATCTTATGCGTATGTTAGTTAGGGTTATGATCTACTTTTGAATGTGATGGTTGTCTGCTTTCATTGTATCTTATTAGTACTTTTGAGTTATTTATTTTAATTTACTAGACAAAATACAAACGATTGTTGTTAGGTCTAATTTGGGATTGGAGACGGATTAATTTTTCATGTTTTAGGGTTTTGTTTGGAAATTTAATGATTTGTAAATTAACATAAAAATGAGATGCATTTTGGCTTTAACTTGCGGGTGTGCATCTCTTATACATAATTAATAGATACTAGAAGGCAGAAAAAATTAGCTGGGTTTAATTCATTTTTGGTTTGATTTCATGACAGGGAAAACAACATTTGTGAAGAGACATCTCACTGGTGAATTTGAGAAGAAATATGAACGTAAGACTGTTTCTATGGCCTTTTTTTAACTCTAGTGTCGTATTCCTTAAATTCTTGATGGGTTAAAGTGACTTTTTGATTGCACAGCTACTATTGGTGTGGAAGTTCATCCCCTCGATTTCTTCACTAATTGTGGGAAGATCAGATTCTATTGCTGGGACACAGCTGGCCAGGAGAAGTTTGGTGGCCTTAGGGATGGATACTAGTAAGTAAATTGCATAATCATCTATTATTTGAGAATCTGTGATAAATAAAATTATTTTTGTATTGATTCATCTCCTGCAGTCGTATTCTGGATAAAACATACCTTATGGCAGATATATTGTACTTGCATACTTTCTTTGAATATCTCTTGTTTTTTCTTGATACTGAATTTAAACTCTGCTGCAGCATCCATGGACAATGTGCAATCATTATGTTTGATGTCACTGCTCGTTTGACTTACAAAAATGTTCCAACATGGCATCGTGATCTTTGCCGGTATGTGCTTTCTTTATCTTGAATTTGGAGTTTGAATACAAGCTGTTTTATACCTTAACTTTAATATTTTCTCTGAAAATTTTCAGGGTCTGTGAGAATATCCCTATTGTACTTTGTGGGAACAAGGTTGATGTCAAAAACAGGCAAGTGAAGGCTAAGCAGGTTACCTTCCACAGGAAAAAGAACTTGCAGTACTATGAAATTTCAGCCAAGAGCAACTACAACTTTGAGAAGCCTTTCCTGTATCTTGCCAGGAAGCTTGCTGGGTATGAACCTACAAATTACCAACAATTTTCAATTTTCAAGTTATTGGATATAAATTGAGCTGACATCATATTTTTTGTTGCAGTGATGCTAACTTGCACTTTGTCGAGTCTCCTGCTCTTGCCCCACCTGAAGTGCAAATTGATTTGGCGGCACAGCAACAGTATGAACATCACTTTCTCCCATCTTTAGCTTTAGGAATAACATAGTCAACTTCAATACGCCCTGTTTATTTTTTGATGTCGAAATGTAACCTAACCTTTATTAATTTTTGCAGACATGAGGCAGAGCTTGCTGCAGCAGCTAGTCAGCCCCTCCCTGATGACGATGATGAGGCATTCGACTGAGGCTTAGATCGTCTATCTTTTGCTCCCTTGTGTATCATGTGATGGTGTCCCAAGTTTTCTTACATTCTTAGAAATTTATTGGGACTCCCCCAAATCTTAAAGTACAATGAGGATCTAATGATATGCCTAGGGAATTTTATCCATGTTTGAGTTGTGATTTGATTTATCTTCTGAATGTTGTGGTATTATTTACATGCCTCCACTCTCTGCCTTTTGAGATCATTTATGGTTATGTGACTACTATTCTTGGGTAAATTGATTTTCGAAACATTGTTTAGGAATGTGGTGCAATAATTTTCACACGTACAGGGATGTGAATGCATTTTCTTGAGGGCATCATAGTTCTTAAAACTGAAATAAGGTTATGCAATGATCTTGATGCATAGTTATAATTAGGAGCATCCTTTCCTAGCTTTGAATTCTCCAAAATTGATTATTACTCGTCTGTCCACAATTTTTTTCCCTGACCCTTCGTCCCTTAGGTGGTGTCCACAATTTTTTTCCCTGACCCTTCGTCCCTTAGGTGGTGTTTGGTTTGGGATTGATTTGGATTGGATTTGGATTGAGATTTGGATTGGATTGAGGTGGATTGGATTGATTATTTTTATGTCACATCAAAGTATGAGAGAGAAAAAAGTAGGAGAGGGAATGAGTGGTTGAAAAGAGTGATTTGATTGTATAAAAATAGGTGTATAGGTGTATTATAGGGGTGAATTAGTATTTGGATTTGTATTTGGATTGAGATGAATTGAGAGAAATTGGATTGGGATTGGGCCAATCCAAATCTGGATTGACTAATCTGGATTACTTAATGGCAAATTTCACTATTTTGGTGTTTTTTACTTTACAACTTATATTTAAAATAGTAAAAAAATATTTTAGGTGTAGTACTTAATTTTGTTATTCTTATAAAGTTGAAAAATATTATTCTTACTTTATCTCTCTTAATATTAATAAACAATTCACATTCAAATTTGTGTCAAAAAATTATGTGTTCTTAAAGTAAAGAATGAACTATTCATACTTTTAGATTTGTGTTTAAAAATTCTTAAATAAAGTGTTCTTAAGAAAAAAAAATGAAGGGAGTATCTTTTATAAATTTTATTCTCACAATTTATACTCCACAAAATGTTTTGGACTCATGCATATACATTACCCAACCTGTTACTTTGCAAGCAAATATGAAACATATGAGTAATATTTTAGTACTCCAGGAGTTCAACTTTCACACATTTTTTTGGACATTCTATAATAATTTCACCTTTAAAATTAAAAAAAAAACTGTTTATAAACTTATGTATTTTTATATTATTTACAATTTTACATAAAATGATTTTAGAATGTGTATCCACCTAGTTATTGAGGAACGGATACGGATGAAGTAGTTGAATAGAGTTCCTTTGAAAAATTTATCATCACATTCACATTCCCCGTCAATGGTCTGCAATAAAAATAAAATACGTAAGGAAGCACGACAAAGAAGACTCATCCAAGAATAGACGTAAGGATGACGACAAAGAAGGGTATATTTGGAAAATTACTAAGGTTTAAGATATGCATTGAGATGCGTGTAGGAACCCTATAGTTTAATCTCAAGAAGTATCTTTCACAAGGGTATTCTTGTAAATTACTACTTAAAATCAATTACTAGTATATAAAATAAGTTAAATTTATCCTTAGCAAAACGGTGTGGACATTAGGTGACAAAGAGCCCTTTCACTTCAACAAAATCACTATTATTATGGCTTAGTTTTTCATGCATTTTGCAAACTCACTTCTCCCTCCGTCTGAAATACCTTTGATAGCTTTTATAGGTAGGTGGACACATTTATTAAGAAAGTGTAACAATGAGTAAAGTTTTAAGGGGTAATTTTATAAACTTTAAAGAAATTAGTTGACTTTTGTATATATGTGGAGAAAAAATAATGACATTTATGTAAAATTAATAATATTGTGAGGGTGGAGTTTATTAAGAGTTTTCCATTCTAAGGGTGTGAAAGATATTGTGAGACATCGTAAAAATGAAAGTGTGAAAGATATTATGGAACGGAGGAAGTATTAAGAGTATTATTTACTCTCTCCCCCGAGACGACTTGCACGATTTGACCGACACATTTAAATAAAAAAGAAATTTAGTGGTTGATAATGTCAGATAAATGAGAAGTATTTTAAGTGATTTAGTTAGATGTAAAATGAATTTGATGTGGTGCAAAGTAAAATATAGGTATAAAATAATGTTGGAAGAATATTAATTTTGTGGAGTAGTTTCATATTGAAAGTGTGCAAGTAATCTTGAAACGTTAAAAAGAGTGTGCAAGTAAACACGAAATGAAGGGAGTAATAGATTTTGATTTCTTTGGAATTTCAGATTTATGTATTGTAATATCTAATCTCACATGGATTAATATTAGTCTGACTTGATTCGTAATTCTTCAACAAGAATAATAATGGAAATATAAGATAATTGTGTTAATTAGACTTAAAAAGAATAATAATACCTCATTTTCTATAATCATTTCTCCACAATCATTATACTACATTTTTTTTTTAAATCAACAATCTTTTTTGTCTCAACTTATTCAAATACAAAGTTGCATGTATAAACTAAATGCTAGTGGTCTTAAACACGATGTAAAACCAACAATTAATAACTTCACCGCAAACTTGTTGGATACATTCAGTATCTATCTCTATTTCTGTATACGTGAAAAGAATGCACCAACAGGATCTCACAAACATAACACACAAGCAAAAAAGATGGAACCTGTTGCACTGCAGCTCTTTGCGTTCGTTTTTGCTAATCGTATCGTATATCTAAGTTGTTGAATACCAAGGGCTAATAGTTGCATGAATCTGATTATGCCAAGCAACCCCTGGCATCAGCATTAAGCTTGGAAGCAAAACAGTGGCCCTGGAAATATACGGGATTGAAGATCGATCAATAACATAAATTTACGTGCTTCCAAAGGTGTAACCATTTCTTGGTAAACACCAGCATGAAAATGTGAGAAACAACATTCAAGAACGTTATTACTCTGTGAGCAGAAGGAAGTAGTAGCAGAGTTTCAAAAGCTCATATCAGAAGCCAACCTGTATGAATTTCTGCACAATTAGAAATTAAAATACGCAACGCTGATCATGAGGTTATTCAGGAGTCCATGCCTCAGTATTCGGTTCATAATGGATGGACATTTGATATTATCCCATCATCGGATCTTAAGAACCTGATGAATACCACACATTCTCCTTTGCCTTGAGAAAACACCTTTAATAACTGGAAAAGGAAATGAACTGAGCAAATAAAAGACAGATTATCAATCCAAAAAGAATGGGACAAAATATATTATTTGGAACAAGAATCTACAGTATTTGACAAATGAGAATTTGATACAGATTTCATATTACCAAAATGGTAAATTCTAAACCAAAAGAAGAAGCTACAGTTGCGAATATAATGTTTCCTCTTACATTGTCAAAATAGAAAGAAAAAAATATATACGCTTCTATGGAATAATGGTAAGTGGAACCTTTGTTCTACCATTATCTAACACTTAGATCAGTTTTAGCAGAAATTAGGTTCTTCAGCTCCATCAAATGTTCATCATTTGAAATATGGAGCATTATACGAAGATTTGTCAGCATTGCTTCCTGTTCCCAACTTAACGGACCTGAAGCATACAACGCTTCTAGAGTTCTGCGATAAGCATGTAACTCTAACCTATGGATACTGACTTCTATATCCTCCTCTAAAGGAAGAGATGGACATTTTCTCTCAGAGATTGAAACATTACAAGACTCGGCATCACTACACTCAGTATCTGTCTCTCGGTAAAGTAGGGGGGGTATTGAACGAATATCAAGGTTGTTTGGACGCTGATCAGTAACACTACAACTACCAATAGAACAGGCATCACTATCTGACCTATTCAGTCGAGATTTTTTTATCACAGGACACCCAAAAACATTTATTTTTTCCCTCTGCGTTTGATTGTATCCAGTTGATATTAATTTAATGGAAGTATGCATGTTTTTGTCACCCAAAATTTCTCTTGGGTAAGCAACAGCATCTACCTTTTCAAGAACTGGGCCAACAGCTAGTCTCTGTTTCCTGCCATCCTTCTGAATTACTCTTATCTTCCGGATATGCCCATTATGTTCTTCATTGAAAGAAGTGGACATCCTCTTTAGCGACCTTGAATGGTTATGAGATTCCGGAAATAGGGTTTCATCCAGAATGTCCATAGAATTGTTTTGAGGTTGATTCTTCACCATTGTGTTGATCTGTGGGGTCTGGAAGTTCCCTTTCTGATAACAAATTGAAGTTAATGGCTTGCTAGCTGTAAAATCCTCGCCTCCATGGAAACTCTGCATATAAACTAGGAGATCAATAACAGAAAACATGGAAACTATTCGTACACATATGTATTTGTAGAAACACAATTGCGCATGATGTTAACAATAAATAAAAAAAAATCTTACGAGTATATAACTGAAAACCAGAGATTTGGTGCAAAATAGAAGCCACCTTCCGTATCTCAGAGAATAGGGAAAAGAATAAGTACCTTTGAGGAAAGAATCCATTCGTCATAACTCCATCTTTCCTTCGTCCTAATGTTCGATTCATAAACAATTATTTCCTGTGAGAACCCATGCAGCCTTACTAAAAACTGCTTGTGGACTACAGGATTCTGGGTGCTTTTGATTCCTCTTTTGCCCTCCGAGACCTTCAAGATAGTAGCAGTCCTCCACGTATGCTCATAAAACACCTCCACTATGTCTCCAGAAATATAGTCGGTTACGCCTCGGGCCAGAGGCTGACATGGCCTCACAAACTTCCTCGACACCGTCTCCACAATTTTTTCACTTGATTTACCCGGAAAAGTATCATATTGCACACGACAAGTATGGGCATTAGCATAAAGTATCTCCGCAACACACCAAGAAACTGGAACGTCGTTTTTGTTCATAACCTCCACCTTGTCCCCTTTTTTCAATCTCATTGTAAATAAATACAAATCAGCATATAGCAGAGCCTGGAATAACAACAGAGAACAAAACAATATCATCAACAGTTCACAGATTGAAAGCCAAACACTACAATATACAACATAATGTCAATGAGGATTAAACCAGAATTTGGATCCTAAATCACCAAATTCAAATTTTAACCCAGAAAACACGTTAAAACAGAATTGTTCATAGAACTTCCAGTATAATATATTCATTGCTAAAATTATATTTAAATGGATGTTAAAAGTCTGCAAGATCAGATGTTCAGGAGAAAACACACGAGAACTCCTGATTTCCATCAGTGCTAAAGATCATGAATTAATCAGGCAACATTAAGATGGTTTGTGAAAATTAGTCCTAGAATAAAATCATATATATAATAATAACAAAAGCCAAATTATAATAAACAAAATTAAATTATGAATAACTTCATTGCCAGGCTTTCAAAACACATTTTCAGCTAAACTAACACGGAAAAATATACAAACTAAGTCGCAACAAGAAAAGGGATATATACACAAACTTGCAGGACAGCTGAGAAAATTAACAAGAAATTAAATCTAAACGAAATGACGATGAAATTAGATCTTGATCTCTTCAAGGACTCAAAATCTGACAAAACCCCCAAAATCAAACAAGTAAACGTTGATCAATTTAGCGATTCAAATACCCAAAATAAAAAACCCTAGAACTAGAAAATCACTAACCTTTTCGCCAAATTGAAGAGAATTCCCGAGGTGAGGAGTTGTGAATAGGTAATATAAACCTCGGAATCTCTCTGTTTCTCCAAAACAAATCTTTGATTTTCACTAGGGTTTTCTTCCTTTGCTTGGTGAAAATTCAATTTGAGCTAGAAAAAATATTTTATTAAAATTCCAAAATTTTATATCCGACAAAGGGTATTATCGAAATAATATAAATATTGATTTAATTAATTAATGAAAACCATAAAAATGAATTGAGGGGTGCGTAATGCACGCCCTTTTGGTGTACGAGATCACCTAATTTGTGTTGCGGATGAAATGATTTTTATTGGATCACGCGCCTACCTCAATCGTGTAACTACCTTCTTATGTATTATTCCCTCGGTTCGATTCTACCGTTTACACGAGTTTGAATGTATAAGTTGTTTTTAGTACTTCCTTTGTTCCAATTTAGATTAAACTTTTGTAAAAAATGAATATTTCAAATTAGATTTGACAATATAACACTTTATCACTTTGAGTAGTATTTTTGTGAAATATTTTATACATAAAATATACCTAATTGAAATCCTTTTTTTAAAATTTGCTATTTTAATAATCACTTTAAACTATATCTTTTAAATATTTCAAAATTATATCACATATCATTACTTTATTATTCATAATATTTTATTATTTACTTTATTATTTAAAAAACTTTCATGTCCCTACTTTATCTACTTTAATAATAATAAATAATTCTCATATTAATAAACTACGCGTAAATAATTAATGTTGAATTAAAATAAGGGAAGGGAGTATTAAATTGATAAAATTATTTTTTGAAAAAAGGGTAATATGGTTGTTTTTCACTTTATTAAAAAGAGTAATAAAAAAAATGTATTGATTTAATGTAAAAAAAGTAATGATATTTCGTGTAATTTAAAAATGCACGAAAGAGATTGTTAAAGCAGTGATGATTGCTTTATTTCCATTTTTGAAAATGTAAGACATATTGATCAAATGTTGCATATAGTACGAGACGGATTTATGTACAATTATTAACACGTGTCATCTTGTTGATGGTTGATTTCAAAATCTTAAATGGGATTTTCATATTAAACGGGTTTTAATCCACGAGAACCAGTTTTATAGGGTTACTAGTATTTACTTTAAACGGTTCACAAATAGTAATAGTGTGGACTAACTTTAATCCCAACAAGATTTTGGAATAAACAAGCCATTGCTTAACATAATATTTTTTAATGTATTGTAAACATTCACATTATAATAAACTTCAAGGTTAGAAATTAAATTTAGATTTAAATTCATAATTTTAAATTTGAACATAATGGAAATAAAGTTTAACCTTGCCTTACAATAAAGATGATTTGACAACAACATAATGCTGTGTAATGACTATTTAATTCATTACTTTTTAAATTTATTTATTTATTAGATATATTTTACTTTTTAAATGAAAATATAATTTGATCATTTTCTGAATATTTAAATTCTGAACCGTTAGTACCACTAATATTTATTTTTACATTTGAATTATCAAATCTTTATATCATATATATTTGCAAGCATTTAATCACAATCTTTTATTTTAAGTTTTAATTTCAATCCTACATCCTTATTTTTCTATATATAAGAATCATTTCACCCGAAGACTTTAAAGATTAAATTTTCATGGTTTGTATTCAAATTTCGTAGCTAATGAAATTTGACTTAGATACAATTTTTTGTTAATACAAATAAAATATAATTGTATTATATATGTGGCTTCATTATATAGAATTCTGTATAAATATTACTCACATTAAATATATTAAGAACATGAAAGATTAATATATAGACATGGTGTTTTTTTAATACCAAGAATGAAAAATTAATATATTAATAACATGGAAATTGTTGAATTAGTATATAATTAATTATTTCCTTAATTTAATTCTACTTGAATTTGAAGTGAATTCTACAACTAATCCATTTAAAGTTTAAAAATCATATGTATATATATATATTATATATATATATATATATTATATATAGGATAGAGATATATAATGATTTTAATATATTTTTAAATATCTTTTAACCTATAATTAAGGAATTTAATATTATCCGAAAAGATATATATATATATATATATATATATATATATATATATTAAGAATTTGATAGATTCTTTTTTTTTTTTTAATTGCGTATTTTTAAGCAACGTTAAAAGATTATCTTTTTTATCTTTTAATATAATAATAAATTTATATATGTTTTAAAAATAATTTTGTTATTAATAAATTAAAATTTAAATATATTATAAATTTATTTCAACAATTTTTACATTAGTTTCTAATATAAAAACTAAACTATGTATATAAAATTCAAACTCCACATAAAAATGAAATTCAAGTAATTAAATCTTTATTGTATTTTTTGGTGGAAATAATAAAGAGCATTTTAAAATTGAAGACAAAGCTAAACTATGGATGTAAAATTCAAACTTATGTTTAACACGTTTAAATCGTGGACTAGTTGGATCTTGTCATAACAATTAAATTTAAATATATCTTCCAAAACAAAGACTAAACCTATTTTTTAATGTTAAAGGAGTCTTGATAACAAGTTAGTACAATTAATTTTATTGCTAGTTAGTTAGTCATTTAATTTGAATTACACCTTTCAAAAAATAAATAAAATTGAATTACACTCCTATTAATAGGTAGAAGTTTAAACAACACACTAATTAACGTTAGATAATTATTTAAATTTTCAAATTACCCAATACTTTATTCCATAAAATATTTTCTGTCATTCCAATTTCATGTATTAATATTTCACATTTTCAGAGGTCGAATTTAATTTTAAGATTATAAATACACTATAATCATCTAGTTCGAGTGTAAATCGATATGCCATGTCGGATAATTTTCAAAAAATTAAAATTCCTACCATGGAATAATTGCTCAAAGACCGGTGTATAATAAAAACTTCACTAACACTCTTCACATTTAAATTCAAGATCAATGATAAAAACTTATATAAAACGGTTTCATAAATAAAATGGATTCTCTACTTGATAAATTCTATAATTCATGTAATTATAATCTTATCCGATTTTTTTAAATATGAACTAAAGTGTAAATAAAAATGAATTTTAAATATGAACTAAAGTGTAAATAAAAATGAAGCTCCGTCCACCCATGAAAAACAGATTTATTCTACTTCTGTTTTCCCGTCGAATACTTTGTCTCTTGCAACTGAAAGCTGTTCTTCCATTAAATATATGGATTAGTGGGAATCTAACTTACGCCACCTTTATTTTTAAAACATTTACATAACATACATCACAAAATAATTGTGTGAAACCATCCTATAGTCTTCCGTGCAACAATGAAAAATCAATTATTAAAAAAAAAAAAAACTTATTCTTAAATAAAAAAAGTATCACTTATGTTTTTTTTGCATATTTAGTTATAAATTTAATCAATATTTTATGTAATGAAAGTAGTAGTGGCTTGGCCATATTAATATAATTACATCGATAACTCTTAAACATTATCCGGCCGAACATCACGTTAGATTATTAATTAGGAAATTGTGAGAGTGTATTAATTAATTAATACAAATTATTGTGTGCTAAAAATAGTAGTTAAAGAATCAAATTATTACACGCTAAATGTTCCAACACTATACGTACTCAATTGTGGTATAAAAAAATAATAATATAATGGATATAAATTAATTATAGTAATTAAAAAGTGGAGGGGATTGTGATTTTGCAGCGAACAAGACGTTACTTTAAATTAAATTATGATTATGGTGTCTTCTAAGTTATCCTTCTTCTCTGACTTTAATCATATATGCATATAGCTTGGTTGTTTATTAATTATTAATAATACTATATATTATGTACACTTGATCATAAAATACTATCTGGAATATTTGCAATATTCATAAACCCCATAAATATATATGTGGACTAATCGTGTATATATAATAATGAATATTATATTTAATTAATATAACATCTATGAATATTTTGATTATATTTAATTTTAACAATATAAGAAATTTATACAACCTCTACAGGTTAGGAATCAGAGTTTATCACAAAATTGAAAGAACTCAACTTTACTTCATCAAGCGTTTAAGGATATGCTTATTTTGTGATTTCTCAATTCCATACCCGCTGAAAATTTTAAGGTCCCAAAATAGATAGCATATAATATATTTAAATAACTAATTAAAAAGGCTGTAGTACCCATTTATTCATTAAATCAAAATCAATCATTAATATCTTATTTGCACATTTAAAAAAGAAAGTCAAGAAAGTTATAAACTTTCGACAAAAACGGTCAAAAAAGTTAGTACAAAACTTCGGAAAAAGTTCCGAAAAAAAAAAAAAAAACAAAAAGATTCGCAAAAAAATAAACATTCAAAAGTGACATTTTTTTAGATTTTGCAGATCCAAAAAAAAAATCAAATGGTATCAAAATGAATAAAAAATAATCTCCATACAAAGAAACACATAAATCTTGTGTATAGAAAAAATAAAAAAAAATATGAAAAAAATTAATAATTAATTGGTGACATAAATTCAATCCCAAATATGACCGATCAAATTTTTTTACTATTATATTTATAGATTAAAGACTTTGTCTAGTATGGACTCGAGTGCATGTTGTGCACCCTAGTCTAAAGAAAAATGTAAGTTATTAAACTATAATAATTGAAAAGTGCAACACCATTTACCAAAAAATGTAAGTCAGTAAACTGAAAAATGCAACATGAACTAGGGTGCACAACATGCACTCGAGTTCATAGCAGACCCGCCCTAGATTAAAAGGAATTCAGTTATGAGGGACTTGATTACCTTTTACTGGTCATTGGAAAATAAGTCATTCATAGTCTTTTGTTAATAATATTATGGACCCCAAGAAATGACATCGATCGAGGCCTACTTACAAATTATAAAATTCAATTAAATTTTTTAAGAAAGGGTAAAGAGTGACATTTTAAAATTTTCTTTGTGTCTTCTTCAGCAGATTTTTCTTCTTTGTATTTTGGTCATCTGTCTTAATTATTTCTCTGCGACGAGACATTATCATAAATTTGGAAAGATATGTATGTATGCATATTCTATAGAAATCACTATAAGAAAATTGATTTTTAGTGACAAAAATCATGTCATTATAGTTTCTCTAGCTAAAAGTCTTTAGTGACGGTAATTGACTTTTAGTGAGAGGTTCTGCCATTAATTCTCAAATTCCTGTCACTAAAAACTTTTAGTTAGAGAAACAATAATGAAAGTATGATGTCACTAAAAGTCAATTTTCTTGTAGTGAATAAATTGAAAATTTGATTTTAAATCCCAAGTAAAAACAAATTGTGAATCATAAAATTATAATTCCATGGAGGTATAGTGTTTTAGTCTTTCGAATGTAGCCAATAGTCAAGTTTGATGGACAGCCATAGCCCATAAGCCTGACAACGACAAATATAGTCATAATCACACTCCCATGAGTCAACATTAATTCTTTCGTCCACACACACCACTTATAGTTCGATTCCTCACCTCTGTTATAATTCTCGTATTTCATCCTACTGAATCATTAACAGACTGTGTACTGTATACGGTTCATTGATTTTTTTTTTCCGCCCTACTTTAGAAAATTTGATCCCATGGCAATGGAAATCCAGCTTCCTTTCAGCTGCTTCATTACTCTTGCGCTTTTTTCATCATTCATCTTTTTGCTAAAGGCATGGATTTTTAAATCAAAATCTATACCCAAACCCAAAAATCTTCCTCCGTCGCCGCCACAGCTGCCGCTGATCGGCCACATCCACCACCTCGCCGGCGAGCTTCCGCACCACGCCCTCACAAGAGTAGCAAAAAAATACGGCCCTGTCCTGCATCTGCAGCTCGGCGAAGTTTCGGCGGTGGTGATTTCATCGGCGGCGGCGGCTAAAGCGGTGGTGAAAGACCAGGACCCTGCCTGCGCAGACAGGCCCGACAGCATCGGCACTAAGATCATGTGGTACGATCATGCCGACATCGCTTTTAGTCCGTACAACAAGTACTGGAAGCAAATGCGTAAGATTTGCGTTATGGAGTTGCTTAGTGCAAAAAATGTAAAATCGTTCGGACATATTCGGCAAGACGAGGTTTCACGTCTCGTTGAGTCTCTTAAACTGTTGTCGGGAGAAGTTGTCGATTTACGGAGGAGGGTTTTTCGTGTGACGAGTTCGATTACTTGTAGATCGGCGTTTGGAAATGTGGTGAAAGAGAGTGATACTTTGGTGGAAATGTTGAGTACGGCGGTGACGATGGCGGGGGGTTTTGAGTTGGCGGATTTGTTTCCGTCGTCGAAATTGTTGAATCTTGTGACTTGGAATAAGTATAAGTTGCTAAGGATGAGACGGGAATTGGACGGGATTATTGATGGGATTGTGGAGGAACATAGGTTAAAGCAGAGTGGTGAATTTGATGGTGAGGATATTGTTGATGTTCTGCTCCGGATGCAGAGGAATCGGGAACTTGAGTTCCCGATTACTGATCATAACATCAAAGCTGTCGTTTTTGTAAGTAACTTTTTAGTATGGGTTGTTCTGCTATGCACTCGAGTGCATGCTAAGCACCCTAGTCCATGTTACACTTTTCAGTTTTATTGACTTACACTTTTTAGTAAATGGTGTTGCACTTTTTAATTATTAAAAAGTATAATAATATTTTTAGTAATAATTGAAAAGTGCAATACCATTTACCAAAAAGTGTAAATCAGTAAAACTGAAAAGTGCAACATGCACTCGAGTGCATACTAGACTTTAACTTTTAGTATATGAAGTATCACTTTTTTGAATACAATGTGTTACTATTTATGAGTTTTTTTTGTTTGTTTGTTTCAAAATTACTAAACAGTACTACATTATTGAGTATGTAATGTAAAAGTATTACTTGGTAGGCTAAACAGTATCCTGAATTCATCATAAAATTTTATTTTGATTTAACTAATGTGAGAGTTTAACAGGACATGTTCTCAGCTGGAACTGAAACAACGTCTACTACGATCGACTGGGCAATGGCGGAGCTCATGAGAAATCCAGACGTGTTGGCGAAAGCGCAACAAGAAATACGAGACGTTCTTAAGGGAAAAACGAGGGTGGAAGAGAGCGATATGCGGGGGCTAAAGTACCTAAAATTAGTGATCAAAGAAACTCTAAGGCTACACCCTCCAATCCCATTGCTCCCAAGAGCGTGCAGGGATAAATGCGAAGTTGATGGATACACAATCCCGATCAAATCTAAAGTGATGATCAACATCTGGTCCATGGGACGGGATCCCGAGTACTGGAAGAAACCGGAAACCTTTAGGCCCGAACGATTCGAAGAGAGTTGGATAGATTTCACGGGGAATAACTTTGAGTACATTCCGTTTGGAGCAGGGAGAAGGATTTGCCCAGGCATGAATTTTGGACTGGCAAACGTTGAGTATCCGTTGACGCAACTTCTTTATCATTTTGACTGGGAATTTCCACGTGGCACGAGTCGTGATGATATAGATATGACTGAGGCTGAAGGAATTGCTGTTTCAAGAAAGAATGGACTTTTCTTGGTTCCCATTCTCCATAATTTTTCCACATAAAGTGAAAGAGAATTAATTAGTCCACCCACTCTCTATAATTATAGCATACTTGTCGGCTTGTTTTTGTTAAAACAAATCATAGTTTCATCTTTTGTCTCTATACTCTGCATGACTTGAATGTTATATTATAACTATGTCATTGTGTAAGTAGAATAAAAGAGTAAGGGCATGTTTGTTTTGGAATTTTGAGGATTTTGAAATTCGGATTTCAAAATTCTAATGTTTTTTGTGTTTTGTGTTTGTTTTGGGATTTATGTAGGGTAGAATTTAACTTTATAGTATAGGATTATAGATTTTATAGGTGGTTTGTAGGTATTTATAAGGTTGACTTTTATAGGGTTTATATGTATTTATAGGGTGGATTTTGAAATCCTAAATCAAAATCCCAAAGTGTAACGGGGTGGAGTTTCGAAATCCCAAATCTGGATTTTCCATCCCAAAACAAACATGCCCTAAGGGCATGTTTGTTTTGGGATTATGTAGGATGTGGGAGATGGGGATGGGGAAATCCTGGATGGTGAAATCCTGATGAATAGTAATTGTGTGTGTTTGTTTTGGGATGTTGAGTAGGATAGGATGTAACTTTATGTCAAATCAATTATGTAAAAATGAGTGATGTTATATTATTATATTAATTGTTTGAGAAGTATAGTAATAATTGAATGATTTGAGTAATTATTAGATGATTAAATTATTATAAAATGAATTAAAATTATACGTGGGTGCAAATAAAAAAATATAAATAAATTTACGTTAAACATATAATTAATTTTGGACTTCTACGTATATGTGAATTTAGAATTTTTTGTCTACAAGTTCATGCTAAAAAAGTATATATACAAAAGTGTGTAATTGGGTCATAAAAGTGTGAATTATACAACTCAATAACCTTATTCATCCAATCATAAGTAGGGGTGTAAATGAGTCGAGCCAACTCGCGAGTTACTCGTGCTCGACTCGGAAAAAGATCGAAATTGACTCGAAGTTAATCGAGTCGAGTCGAGTTTCGAGCTACTCGAGTAACTACCGAGTTTGAGTTCGAGCTCATAAATACTCGGCTCGAAAGGCTCGCAAGCCTAATCGAGCTTGAACAATATTTACTATTTTTTCATTAATATATAATTTATATTTATATACAGATAATCGAGCCCGAGTCGAGCTCGAATTTATTTTAAAAATATATATTTTTTATTATTAATTAATTTTGAATATTATATAGGTACCGAGTCGAGTCAAGCTCGAGTTTATCAAGTCGAGCTCAATCATGAAATTTTAGGCTCGGTGGAGTCGAGTTTAAAATTTATTCGATTGAGTGCGAGTTTGAAATTTATTATGAGGTAAGAGAAAAATAGAAAATGATGTTAGTTGTGATTTTCAAGAAAGTAATATATTGATAAGATGTATTAGTGGGATATATAAATATTTTTAGGGATGGATGTGGTTGGATGGTGAAATCCGGATGTTAAATCCCAAACTAGAACAAGACGGGGGACGTTACGTCCCACGTCTGGACGGGTGAGTCCCAAAACAAACATGCCCTAAGGGATCTGTTCATCATTTGTATATTGTATGGGTAGATTAAGAGAATTTCAAATGAGATCACTTGTTCTAATTTTGGTGTTTCACGTCTCATTTCATTGTATGAATGATAGACATGTGATATATTAAAAATAATCAATATCCTATAATATTATTGGTGATACGTGTTAAAAATTCAATAGAATGAAATACAAGTGGAACAAGGAAATCGAACCAAGAGCTAAGTAGCAACTACACAATACTTTTTACTAGGTGCATCACCTTTGGCGCCTAATGTTTGGTATAATAATTGCTTGTAATTGAGTCATTTTATTACTCAATTTATTCCAATTATATACATTATAATTTATATTAAATCGATTAATAATTAGTATCACTTAAAACGAGTAACATTGTGTTTTTTGTTAATTTTTTTTTTTAAATGAGATTTTTTTAGAAGTAAAACAAATATCTATATTAATTATCGAAGCCAATTTAAGGAGTAAATTAAGAAGGGATTTCAATTGAGATCATTACGAGCAAAATACGATGGAGAAAAAGAAAGAAACATGAACCGCAAAAATGAAGAGAAACGGCTGCCATTTCCAAAGGCACAGTCTATATACCCCTCCAGCTTTGTTAAATATACTCTCCCACTTTATTTATTAATTTAAAATTTATATAAAATATCAAAATTACCCTTTTAATAAATATTATATATATATATATAATATATACACTCCCTTAAATTTTAAAACATAAACTCTAACCCTAGCTAAATTAACCCTAGTTTTGTAGGAGCAGCCGCCACCGAAACCACTTCCTCCAAAACAAATCCAAAAATTAAAAACTTAGAAATAAAATAAAAAAATATATTTTTAATAAATTAGTGTCGAAAATATACACTTTTTGTCGGCAAGAATACATTTGGTTGATTTTTTTTTTTTGACCATAGATGATCGAAAATTGACACTACGGTTGACAGCAGTGTTAAATTTAGAAAAACTATGGTCGAAAAAAAAAAAAAACAGCAACCCTACCCGTGTCGCTGTGCGCGAGAAAGAGAGGAGTGAAATGGGCGTGGGCGGCGACCGCTGGTGGCAGCATGGGGGGTTGACGAGAGACTGGGTTGGGAGGGGCGCCGCCGATTGAAAAGAGGGAAAAAGGAAAGAGAGAGAGAGAGAGAGAGAGAGAGAGAGAGAGAGAGAGAGAGAGAGAGAGAGAGAGAGAGAGAGAGGCGACATCGTCACTGCCGTTGGAGGGGAGGAGGGAGCGCGAGGGAGGGAGGATGGGGCGGCGACGTCGCCTATTGCAAAGGAAAAAAGAAAAAAAAAATAAAGAGAGGTGGTGCGCGGCGTCGCTAGGGGTGGAGGAGGAGCGACGCCAGTCGACGGAGGAGGGGAGAAAGATAGGGATTGTAAAATTAGGGTTTATATTGGTGGGGTGTATTTAACCAAGGAAATTTAGTAAGAAGATGGTATTTTAGATAATTTGGGGGAGTACATCTATAATTCTTTTTTTTTTAGGGTGAATGTATGGGGGAGTATATTTAACAAAGCTTGAGGCGCCCTTTCCAAATTATTTTTGGGCGCGGCTAAAGGCACCCAAGGATCCTATGAGGACACCCACGGAAACTTTTTTTTATCACTAGAGGTATGTGAAATGTCTTTTGTACCCCTTCTACACATTTAATAAAAAAAGGACGGATGAGTACACCCACCCGTTTCATATCATTCGGATCCCCACCATCACCACCAAAACAACAAAAATCCCCAACAACAAACAAGCGGAATGTCACCAAAACAACATTAAATCTTAGTATGTCACCAAAACAACAAAAACTAATCAACCATTTCGGCCCATGTGCACTGCCAATATCACCAAAACAACAAAAACCCAAAATTTCAAAACAAACAAAATTGAGATGTTCGAAATTTTTTAATGAACAAACTCAATATGTTCGAAAAAAATTCTAGAACAACTTAAATTTGTATGGAAAAAAAAAATCGAACAAAATGTTCGAAATTTTTTCCAAGACAAACAAAAATTGTTCAAAAAAATTTCCAAAACAAACACAGATTGTTCGAAAAAAATTCCAAAACAACCTAAATTTGTCCGAAAAAAAAAATCGAACAAAATGTTCGAAATTTTTTCCAAAACAAACACAGATTGTTCGAAAATATTTTCAAAACAAACTCAATATGTTCGAAAATAAATCACGAACTTCTAAAAACCCTAAAAAATCCTACCTGGAATGGGCGGCGGTGGCGGAGGAGGGAGGAGGGGTGCAAGCGGCCGCGTCTCTGGGAGGAGGGCGACGGCGGACGAGGGAGGAGAAGAGGCGGCGACGTGGGGAGTGAGGGCGGCGCTGTCGCCGAGTGGGGAGGGGAGGCGGAGCTGCGCCGCGGCGACGTTGAGAGAGAGGGCGGTGTTGTTGCGCATGTTGGTGGGGAGACGGGGACGGCGACGAGAGGATGCGGCCGCGAACGACTGCGAAGGGGAGAGGGAGGGGCTGCGGCCGTTAACGGCCGCGAAGGGGGGGAGAGTGCTGCGCAGTGGGCAGCGTGGGCCGCCGCGACAAAGTAGAGTGGTAGGTAGGCAGCGCGGCGCTGAAGAGAGAAATGGAGGTGGGTGTTTGTGAATGTGAGAAGAAGAGAGAATGAAATAGTTAGAGTTTTAATTGAGAGAGGGTAATTTTGAGATTTCCACGTGGGTGTCCTCATCCATTTTGTGTGTGTCCTCATCGCGAGGGTGTCCTCATAGGATTTGTGTGTGCCTTTAGCCGCGCCCATTATTTTTCCCGCAATAAAAAAGCCCATTTCACACCAAATATTCGGCTCACATTCAGTAAATGGCAGCTTAAACCATTTTGTGAGCCCAAAAGAAAAAAATTTGGAGTGGCCCTTTCCATTCGCTATAATAATGTAGACTGGAAAACAAACGGGTGAATGTAGAGTTGCTCAAACGGTTTCGAACCAGAAAAGGCGAAACCATGACAAAATCGGAATCATGTATTTCATGGTTTGGTTTCGATTCCAATAAGCAACAAATTAAAATCATCAGTTCTACGGTTCGAATCGACGATTCCAATTTCATTTATTTTTCAACAGCAATATTTTTGGATGGACAGCTAAGATCAATTAAAAAAAAACAAATAAATAAATCATGACAATAAAAATACATGTTTCCCATGCAATTATGACTTAGCTAACTATTATCTAAAAAATAAATTAATTTATACAACAATTTTTCTTCTCTAATATCAATTCTTAGAATTTAGTTACGAAAAATTCTCTTTAATATTAGCAATGACCTAAAATCTTCAGTGTTATTAAATATAAAATAAAAGGGAGTACTATAGCTTTTCAATTTTCATCTTATATTAATAAACTCAAATAAACTTCAAACATTGTGAGTATATATATGAGAAGATTCGCTTGCAAACTTCAACAAACTTCAAACTAATTAGCAGCAGATCTTAGCCTAATTGGCTAACCACACCTCAAAATGGAAATCCCATTTCTTTTCAACTTCACCCCTCCCTTTCTCTTCCTAATTTCCTTCATCTTCTTAATTAATAGTGATTAATCTTCAACTGAAAAAAATAATCAAGAAGACAAAATTACCCCACGCCCGACGCGGCGACGTCGAAGATCCCCGTGCTAGGGCACTTGCACCACCTCATAGGAGCCCTTCCCCGCCACTCCCTACCCATGATCCGATCGGTCGCTAATTTGCCATAGGAAATTTGTTTGTTGCAAATATGTTTTTTTATTATTTAATATATTCAAAATTTGAGACGAAATCTTTTGGCCTTTCGAATTTTGGCCCTAGTCAAATTTAACGGACAGCCATGTGTCCGAAAACGAAAAGTATATTCAGTCACCTAATTGTGGGCATGGATAACATGCATATATACCTAATGACCCAATTGTTCTATTCAAAAGTGTCCGTTCCTGATTTAATTAATTGAACATTTTCTGAAATGAAAATAATTAAAGTGACTTTATTTTTTTTTTAACTATCAAAAAACATTTTTTTTTGTCTTATTCACTTTAATGGACATCTTATAACCTCCATACAAAAAAAACAATTTTATTCCTTTATATATCAATAAACAACTTACACCTTAAAATTTGTGCAAACAGTAAATGATTAGGCATATTATGCATTAAAACCAATGAAATACCTGTTGAGATAATGCAATATTGATATGTCATTTGATTCTATCTTTCAGAAGAGTAGCTAGTCGTCTGATCTTGGAGTTCAACACAAGTTGAGTAAGGTGTACTCACCTGATAAGGTTTAGCAGTTTGATCTAGGAATCAACTAATTTGTGAGGATTTAAGGACAACTTTGCTGATGCAAGTTGTTTGGTCTGATCAGAAGAGTTGAGTCCAAGTCTGCTGAAGCTCTAAGTCAAGTCTGCTGATTTCCAGTTTCAGAGTTAGTTTTATTTAAGTTATTCTGTTAATTAGTTAGTTAGTTTGTTAGTGACAGTTATCAAGAGCATTGTACATCTATAAATACACCACCAAGTGCATAGATTGTGGGTAATGAGAGTATTGAGTTTCATAGGACTTAGTGAATATCCTACGATTAGAGATCAAACTTTGTGTATACTTGTAATCTGTAACTTTCATTCGTGTTTAGTGAAGAGAGTCTTCTATCCTCCGTGGACGTAGATCATTTGATCAAACCACGTAAATTCCGTGTTCTTTTTTTGAGTTCTTTATTTGTTTCAATTCTTTGCGTTTTTAGTTGTCTTCTTTTATCATTTGTGAGAAATTGTTTTGTGGATACAATTCCATAACAATAGAATTTCCTTCCTATAAATAGGTAGGGCGCTAAGATATTAATCAAGTAGTTTCGAATTATTAAGAAACAAAATCCCATGGAAATCCTCCAGACCTTCACAACTCTGGTGCTTTTTTCGTCCTTGATCTTGTTACTAATCAAGACATGGATAAAAACAACATCAGTACACGAAAATCTCCCTCCAAAGCTGCCGGTGATCGGCCACCTCCACCATCTCGTCGGCGAGCTGCCGCACTATGCCCTCACAAGATTAGCCAAAAAATACGGTCCTGTCCTGCACCTACAGCTGGGAGAAGTTTCGGCGGTTGTGATTTCGTCGGCGGAGGCGGCTAAAGAGGTGATGACAGTCCAGGACCCTGCGTGCGCAGACAGGCCCGATAGCATCGGCACTAAGATCTTATGGTACGGTAACACCGACATCGCTTCTAGCCCCTACAACAAGTACTGGAAACAAATGCGTAAGATGTGCGTTATGGAGTTGCTTAGCGCAAAAAATGTAAAATCTTTTCGACATATTCGGCAAGACGAGGTTTCACGTCTCGTTGAATCTCTTAGGCTGTCGTCGTCTGGAGAAGTTGTAGATTTAACGAACAAGGTTTTCCATGTGACGAGTTTGATCACTTGTAGATCGGTGTTGGGAAATGTGGTGAAACAGAGTGATACGTTGATAGAGATGGTGGACACGGCGATCAGAATGGCGGGAAGATTTGAGTTAGCCAATTCTTTTCCTTCTTCTAAAGCGATGAATCTCCTCAATTTGAACAAGTACAAATTGCTAAGGTTAAGTCGTAAGTTGGACACCGTTATGGATGAGATCGTGGAGGAACATAGGTTGAAGGAGAGCGGTGAAGACATTGTGGATGTTCTGCTTAGGATGCAAAGGGAACGTGAACTCGAGATCCCGATTACTAATGATAACATCAAAGCAATCATTCTTGTAAGTAATTTAAAGAATAATATTAATGTTACTTTTTTTGTGACACTTTGATACTTTTCCATTTTTTTGTGATACTGACTTAATTAATACTAATATATAGGACATGTTCGCGGGAACTGAAACAACATCTCATACTATTGACTGTGCAATGGCGGAGCTCATGAGAAATCCAGACGTGTTGGCGAAAGCGCAACGAGAAATACGAGATGCTTTCAAGGGGAGGGTTCAAGAAGAGGGGGCGCTAAAATACTTAAAATTAGTGATCAAGGAAACCCTGAGGCTACACCCTCCAATCCCATTGCTCCCAAGAGCGTGCAGGGATAAATGCAAAGTTGATGGATATACAATCCCGATCAAATCTGGAGTGCTTGTCAACATCTGGTCCTTGGGACGGGACCCCAAGTACTGGAACGAACCGGAAGTCTTTCGACCCGAACGATTCGAGGAGAGTAGTAGTTCAATAGATTTCATGGGGAATAACTTTGAGTACATTCCATTTGGAGGAGGGAGAAGGGGTTGCCCTGGCATGAATTTTGGTCTGGCAATCGTTGAGCATTCATTGGCGCAACTTCTTTATCATTTTGACTGGCAAATTCCACGTGGCACGAGTGCTGATGATATAGATATGACGGAGCTTGGAGGAGCTACCATAAGAAGAAAGAATGCCCTTCTATTGGTTCCCATATATTCTCCATAAACACTCACCTCCACTATATATTATATATATGCATGTACTCGTCATGTACCATAGATAATTTTCTACTTTTTCTCTGTATTTTCATCTTCTGTACTCCGGATACAAAACATGCACGATTTGTATCCAGATATCATATCAAATATTGATTAATATAATAAAATACTCCCTCCGTCCACAATAACTAGTCCCATTGAGAGTGGACATATGTTTTAAGAAAATGGTAAATAAAGTAAGGGTATTGTAGGTCCATTGTGAATAAAGTGAATGACAATTTGAGTAATTAAGTGATGGTTGAATGGTGATGATAAAGTGATGGTTGAAATAAAGTGTATACGACTACATTTTGTGAATGGAGAATATAAGACAAATGAAACTACATTTCGTGGACAGAGGAGTATTATTTTATATACGGAGTATAAAATATTACAATTTGACATTAAACTAAAAGTACAATTACGATTACGAAGTGAAGCCACATCTCATACACAAAATCGTCTCATACAACACCTCTCGAAATCGGCGCTGATATACTGCATTTTCTCCAAATGAAATAGCAACTCTGAAAATCAACAACAATGACTACAATACAATCTTCTTCCTTTGACTAAAAGCCGGCTCCACATGCTTTTTACTTTGATACAATGCTTTGATACGAACGAAGTTCGTGGACTGAAGAACGCTTATAATCGAGCAAGGAGGGCACGGATAAACGCTGCTGCACAAGAAGAAACTCAGGAGTCAATGGGATCGCCAATTAATTGCAATATCAATTTTGATCCTTTTGTATTAATGTTTAAGTTGTTAGCAATTTGGGCCGAGTCTTTTATTGTGTTGGGCCAATTAACGGGACCCAATTAGTTGTTAGTGGAGTGGATAAGCCCATTAGCTTGTTGTACATATCGGATAAGCCCATTAGCTTGTTGTACATAACGGGACCAATTAGTCTATTATTAAGGGTGTGAAACTCACTTTGGAGGTTATGCAAATAGAAGTTATTTCTGCTGATTCTTGATTTGTGGAATAAAAAATTTGAGTATAAGGGACACTAAAAAACTTGAGCAAACACATTATTCAAGATACATGACGAAAATGAAGAGCCAAACAAAAATAGTGGTTACTGCTTTGTAGGGATGCAATCGGTAGGGGAGCAGTCCCCACTCACTCATGCAACGAATGACAGAAACTCATCGAAAATTGAGCTCTCAACAATTTTCAAGAGCTAAATTTGATACCTTCTAATATCTCATCAGTTGCATATACTGTCTCGTTGAACACCAAATCATTCATAATCTTCCAAATTCTTCAAGTAACAGAGTGAATCCCTACTGAGCCAGAGCTACGCCGTAATATTTATAAGCGTGTTCAAATTAGTTATTTTAACTACCTTTTTAGAAGTCAATATTTTTAAACTTGTGGCGTGACAAAATATGATCACACCATCACTACAAAATATTACTGAAAAGGCATCGGCAAATGGCAACGGCAGGCCGGCCGATGCGAAAAGGGGACGACATTTAATGGCCGATGCAAAATGGCATCGGCATTTAATGGCCGATGCAAAATGGCATCGGCAGTGGGCCCCGATGCCATTTGGTAACGGCCCCCCCGATGCAAAATGGCATCGGCAGTGGGCCCCGATGCCATTTAGTAACGGCATTTAATGGCCGATGCTATTTGGTAAATTTATCTCCCTTTCTTTTATTTTATGGTATTTATCAAATCTAGTCACATAAAATATTTTTACATAGATATTAGTTTTCTATCTACAAACACACAATATTTTTCTATTATATATATATATATATATATATATATATATATATATTATTAATTCAAGATTTTAAACGTAATTTAAGTGAATATACGTAATTTAAGTGAGTATACATAATTAAGAGCGACAGATGTATAAATTTATAAACTATTTACCAATTTATCATATTTAATAACTAATGTAATAATTTATATTAATTTATCGATTTTACTTAAAATTATGTTACTTAAAATGAATTTTACTTATTTTTAATTAATATACTAAAAAATATTTGTTTCTCAACATATAGTGTTTAGGGTTTAGGGTTCAGAGTTTAGAGTTTAGGGTAAAGGGTTCAGAGTTTAGGGTAAAGGGTTTAGAGTTTAGGGTAAAGGGTCCGACTACTCTTTTCAACGTGTACACTTAGACTTCATTAATAAACAAACTTCAAATGTGTATTATGAATTTATATTCAATATGGTAACTTATCCCCGAATACTCGTTTCTCAACATATATTGTTTACGATTTAGGAAAAAGGGTTCGGAGTTTAGGGTAAAGGGTTTGGGGTTTAGGGTTGTTAAAATGAAATATTTTACACTTAGGAATTAAAAAATTCATAATTTTACACCTTGTTAAAATGAAATATTTTATACTTAGAGATTAAAAAATTCATAATTTTACACCAAGTTTGTTAAAATGAAATATTTTACACCTAGGAATAAAAAATTCCTAATTTTACACTTAGGGATTAAAAAAATTCTAATTTTACATCAAGGTTGTTAAAATGAAATATTTTATAATTAGGGATTGAAAAATTCATAATTTTACACAAAGTTGTTAAAATGAAATATTTTACACTTAGGAATTAAAAAATTCATAATTTTACACCAAAATTGTTAAAATGAAATATTTTACACTTAAAAATTAAAAAAAAATCATAATTTTACACAAAGTTTGTTAAAATGAAATATTTTACACTTAGGGATTAAAAATTACTAATTTTGTGAAAATGAAATATTTTACACTTATGGATTAAAAAAATCCTAATTCTACACCAAGTTTGTTAAATTAAATATTTTACACTTGGGGATTAAAAAATTCCTAATTTTACATCAAGGTTGTTAAAATGAAATATTCTACACTTAAAAAAATCATAATTTTACACCAAGTTGTTAAAATGAAATATTTTACACTTATGGATTAAAAAAATCCTAATTTTACACCAAGTTTGTTAAATTAAATATTTTACACTTGGGGATTAAAAAATTCCTAATTTTACATCAAGGTTGTTAAAATGAAATATTCTACACTTATGGTGATGGTGATGGTGATGAGGAGTGATACATTTTTATATTACTTTGTTACATGTGATGTTATTATATTACATTGACGTTGAGGATTAATTTTTATTTTAATGTTGTGTGTGATGTTATTTTAATTGACGTGAACATGCTAATTATAATTATAATTAATGTTGTTTGTGATACGATGTTATTTTAATTGAAAATGAACTAGAGAATAATTTTATAATAGATGAAAATATTTTTAATTATATGGATAAGTGAATTCATATTTTTAAATGGATAAGTGAAAATAATTATATATATTTAATGTTGTGAATTGAAAATTAGAATGAATTTAAATGATGTGATTAGAATAAATTTAAATGTATAAGTGAAAATAATTATAATGTTGTGAAATTAAAAATTAGATTGAATTTAAATGTTGTAAATTGAGGATTAGAATAAATTTAAATAGTGTGAATTGATACCGTAAATAAATTATTTAATTTGAAAAACATAATTTAGTTAATTTGAAAAACATAATTTAGAAATAATTATGTTATGCTTTGATAAATAATTTAATAAGGAACAATTAAAGTTAGAATGGATTGAATTAATTAAAGAATTAAAAACTCAAATTAAATTGAATATATATTAATTGCATTCACAACATGTCGAATAACAGCTCCTAGCCTAAACGGCACACAGGGGGCGCTCAAAAGCCTTCGAGACCGCGAGGTCCCGAGTTCGAACCCCACAAATCGCGAAAATGGTCAGATTTTCGAAAAATGGGGTGGCCCAGCGGTGGGGGGTGGGTGTTGGTGGCCTATCGACCTGGGTTCGAAACCCAGATTCGGGTTTTTTAAATTTTAATAAAAAGGCATCGGCAATGGGCCCGATGCAAAATGGCATCGGTAGTGGGCCCCGATGCCATTTGGTAACGGCGGTTGCCCCGATGCGAAATGGCATCGGCAGTGGGCCCCGATGCCATTTCGCATCGGTTTTCCCCAAATCCGATGCCATTTAAATGGCATCGAGCATATTGGCATCGGCACACTGCCGATGCCTTTGCCGTTGCCTTCATCTTTGGGGACGGCAGATCCGATGCCTTCCCCGATGCCATTTCTCCATTATTTTGTAGTGCATGTCTCTCGTATACCCTTTCAACCATTTGGTTGAAAAAAAATAAAAATTATTTTCGACCATAGATGATCGAAAATTAACACTGTATCGTTGTTTGCAGTTTGTCTATACCCGTCCGCTCAACTCTTACAAAGACAAAAGAATGGACAAATGGAAAAAAGATTGGATCGGGTACCTGTACAATCGATTTTTGTATAGGTTTAATTTAAGTAGCTAGTACTCAACTTTTGTTGCATTTAATATATTAACTTATACATTTGTGATGATATTTAATGTTTTTTGGTGTTTATATTAATTGAACGTACGTTAGTGTACGTTTATTTATTTAATTTTTTGGTATTTGACGTGTATAAAATGGATTTTTAAAATATAGAATTTATTTATTGGTATATAAATAAATTTGGTTTTGTATAAAATTGATTTTTAAAATATAAAATAATTATTTAAAAAAAAAATTTGACTTAGACAGCGGTTCATAACCGCTGTCCAAGCCCATGCGTTTTAAAAAAAAATCACTTAGACAGCGGTTATGAACCGCTGTCCAAGTCAAAAAAAAATAAAATACACTTAGACAGCGGTTATGAATCGCTGTCCAAGTGACTTTACTTGGACATCTAAGACCTCTCTTGCACAGCCTTTAAAAAGAGCTCTCCAAGTGCAATTTCACTTGCATAGCTCCCACTTGGAGAGCTCGTTTAAAAGCTCTCCAATACCCTTTTTTAAAGCTCTACAAAGCCAAATGTGTAGTAGTGTGTGGTCGACAACAGTGTTAAATTTCGATAAACTATGGTCGAAAATTAAAAAAAGAATAATAAAAAAAAGAACAACAACCCTACATGTGCCGAAGCAAGATTTGGATGCGGATTATGCTTCAAGTGTGGATGATCGTCGAAGCACCTCTGGCTTTTGCATCACTCTTGGTCAAAACCTGATCTCGTGGAGTTCTAGGAAACAAAACGTAGTCGCAAGAAGCAGCACCGAGGCTGAGTACAGGGCCCTTGCCTTGGCTACTACTGAAATACTGTGGATATCAAGTCTCTGCAAAGAATTGTGTATCCCAATTACTTGTCCATCTCTTCTTTGGTGTGATAATCAGGGCGCCATTACACTTGCATTCAGCCCTGCTTTTCACTCCAGAACCAAACACATTGAGGTGGACGTTCACTTCTTACGAGAAAAAGTTCAGGCCAATCTCCTTGATGTTCGATACATCTCTTCTGAAGACCAGCCGGCAGACTTACTAACCAAACCCCTGGCTCCTGCTCGTTTTGCTCGACTGAGTGCTTGGCTAAATCTCACTTGATCACGGTGGCTTGGTTTCTTCCAGGGCGTATCAAGTATACACAACAGCAATGCGCACAGCACAGGAATGCGCATCAAACACATGCAAAACTTATGCATGCAATGCATGCAAGTATAGAAATATTAGATAGAAGAAGCAGTTAGTTAGAGTTGTTAAAATTAACAAGAAGCAGTTATATTAGAAGGATCTAGAATCCTACCCCCTCTATATATAGTGTACATATGACACTTTGCTAATCAAGCTGAAAATACATTTTCTCAATATGGTATCATGAGAGCAGGCTTCTCATGTTTTGTTTTTGATTTTGCACGAACTAACCTCCTTCTTCTATCAATTTTCCTTTGAATCTTCAAACCAGCAAATTGTTTCTATCCAATTTCCCTTTGAATCTTCAAACCTGCTAATTGCTTTTTCATATCTTCTCCTCCAGCTTTCTTCATATCTTCATAAATTCATCTAGTAACCGTTTTTCTTCCGCATAACTGCCTCTCATCTTTTTCTTTCAGCTTCTTGATCCAATTCACGCTTTCCGCTACACTCTGCTTTCTGATATATCATGAATTCTGATTCCACTTCTTCTCCTTCACTGCCTCGTTTTATCACTCTGTCAATCCGTTTGGATAATGACAATTATCCGTTTTGGCGAAATCAGGTGCTTGCATCAGTCAGAGCACACTGTTTCGAGGATGTTTTGCTTTGCTCAGCTGTGCCATTGGATCCGATGTCCTCTACATCGACTTCGATTTCCTGGCAACGGAAGGATCAATTTCTTCTCAGTTGGCTTTTGAGTTCGGTGTCCGACTCCATGCTCGGTCATGTTAGCCGATGTGATCATTCGTTTCAACTATGGATGGTGTTTGAATCACTGTTTCAATCACAATCGAGTGCCAAAGCGATGATTCTACGTCTACAGTTACAGACATTGAGGAAAGGAGACCTCAGCATTGATGCATTTATATTGAAGATGAGATCAGTTGCAGATGGATTACATCATGCCGGCCAACCAATCACAGATGATGAGCTAGTGTTATACATACTTGGTGGCCTAGGTGCAGAATTTGATGCCGTGGTGGTCTCACTTACTACTCGAGGTTCTGTGCCAACAATTCCGGAGGTACAATCTATATTACAAGCTTATGAGATGCGTTTATTGAGTCATTCTGCTCAGTCCAGCATCATTGGGAGTGGATCTATCACATCTCAACCATCTGTTCATGCTGTGACCAAAGGATCTGGTACTGGTAAAAATAGTGGCAAGGGCAGGATGTTTACAAAACCTAAAATAGTGTGTCAACTATGTGGGAGAAACTATCATGTGGCGGCCAAGTGTTTCAAGAGGTTTGATCAAAACTTTCATGGTCTTGACTCTTCACATCGTCCTTCCCCTCCAGCTCATCGACCGCCTCTCACAACACCTTTCCAAGCTCACATTGCTCATCATCAGGCTGCACCTTTCCAAGCTCACATTGCTCAACATCAGGCTGCTTATGCTCATTATCCTGCCTCACAGCATGCTCACTCTCTCACTGGTAACCTGGATTCTGGTGCATCCTCCTCAGGTATCTCCACCTCTTCTCCTTGGTTTGTTGATAGTGGTGCCACACACCATGTGACATCTCAGCTGGCTAACCTTCAAGTACACACTCCATATCAAGGTATGGACTCTATTGTTGTTGGAAATGGTGCATCTATTCCAATCTCTCATACTGGATCATTTACTGTGCCTACTTATGATGCATCTACTTCTGTTGCTATGCATAATGTCCTCCACGTGCCAGCTATTACAAAAAATCTATATATAGTGTACATATGACACTTTGCTAATCAAGCTGAAAATACATTTTCTCAATATGGTATCATGAGAGCAGGCTTCTCATGTTTTGTTCTTGATTTTGCACGAACTAACCTCCTTCTTCTATCAATTTTCCTTTGAATCTTCAAACCTGCAAATTGTTTCTATCCAATTTCCCTTTGAATCTTCAAACCTGCTAATTGCTTTTTCATATCTTCTCCTCCAGCTTTCTTCATATCTTCATAAATTCATCTAGTAACCGTTTTTCTTCCGCATAACTGCCTCTCATATTTTTCTTTCAGCTTCTTGATCCAATTCACGCTTTCCGCTACACTCTGCTTTCTGATATATCATGAATTCTGATTCCACTTCTTCTCCTTCACCGCCTCGTTTTATCACTCTGTCAATCCGTTTGGATAATGATAATTATCCGTTTTGGCGAAATCAGGTGCTTGCATCAGTCAGAGCACACTGTTTCGAGGATGTTTTGCTTTGCTCAGCTGTGCCATTGGATCCGATGTCCTCTACATCGACTTCGATTTCCTGGCAACGGAAGGATCAATTTCTTCTCAGTTGGCTTTTGAGTTCGGTGTCCGACTCCATGCTCGGTCATGTTAGCCGATGTGATCATTCGTTTCAACTATGGATGGTGTTTGAATCACTGTTTCAATCACAATCGAGTGCCAAAACGATGATTCTACGTCTACAGTTACAGACATTGAGGAAAGGAGACCTCAGCATTGATGCATTTATATTGAAGATGAGATCAGTTGCAGATGGATTACATCATGCCGGCCAACCAATCACAGATGATGAGCTAGTGTTATACATACTTGGTGGCCTAGGTGCAGAATTTGATGCCGTGGTGGTCTCACTTACTACTCGAGGTTCTGTGCCAACAATTCCGGAGGTACAATCTATATTACAAGCTTATGAGATGCGTTTATTGAGTCATTCTGCTCAGTCCAGCATCATTGGGAGTGGATCTATCACATCTCAACCATCTGTTCATGCTGTGACCAAAGGATCTGGTACTGGTAAAAATAGTGGCAAGGGCAGGATGTTTACAAAACCTAAAATAGTGTGTCAACTATGTGGGAGAAACTATCATGTGGCGGCCAAGTGTTTCAAGAGGTTTGATCAAAACTTTCATGGTCTTGACTCTTCACATCGTCCTTCCCCTCCAGCTCATCGACCGCCTCTCACAACACCTTTCCAAGCTCACATTGCTCATCATCAGGCTGCACCTTTCCAAGCTCACATTGCTCAACATCAGGCTGCTTATGCTCATTATCCTGCCTCACAGCATGCTCACTCTCTCACTGGTAACCTGGATTCTGGTGCATCCTCCTCAGGTATCTCCACCTCTTCTCCTTGGTTTGTTGATAGTGGTGCCACACACCATGTGACATCTCAGCTGGCTAACCTTCAAGTACACACTCCATATCAAGGTATGGACTCTATTGTTGTTGGAAATGGTGCATCTATTCCAATCTCTCATACTGGATCATTTACTGTGCCTACTTATGATGCATCTACTTCTGTTGCTATGCATAATGTCCTCCACGTGCCAGCTATTACAAAAAATCTAATGAGTATATCTCAGTTTTTAAAGGACAATGATGCAGTTATTGAGTTCTTTGCTGATTGTTGTTTTGTCAAGGATCTGAAAACTCACAAGATTCTTTTGAGAGGGGAGCTTAAAGATGGACTCTATAAACTGGATTTTGGTGATGCTACTTCCTCAAAGCACACCTCTACTGCAAATTGCAACACTGTTTCTACTGCTATTGATAATAAAACTAGCCTAAGTTGGAAGTTGTGGCATTGTAGGCTAGGACACCCTGGTGATTCAACTCTTTCCACTGTATTAAGGAGATTGAATATACCATGTAGGGTTCCAAATAATGTTTTCTGTGATGAATGTAAGCTAGGCAAGATGCACTTGAAGAGTTTTTCTTCAGTTCAACATGTATCTACCTCCCCCTTTGAACTTTTACATATGGATGTATGGGGGCCTGCCTCTTTTGTCTCAGTTGAAGGATATAAATACTACTTGTCGATTGTTGATGATTTCACTCGGTTTACTTGGATATTTCCTCTAGTTGCAAAGTCTGATGTTGTTGGTGTGTTTCATTAGTATATGAGGTCTATTGAACGAAGATTTGGAGTATTGATCAAGGCCATTCAACATGACATGGGAACTGAGTTTAGTCAGGTTGATAAACTAGTTAAACCTCTTGGTGTTCAAATAAGGATGTCTTGTGCCTACACACATGCACAAAATGGTCTTGTAGAGAGGAAGCATCAACATGTTACTGAACTTGGCCTTGCTATGCTTGCTCGTTCCAATCTATCTATGGCTTTCTGGTGGCATGCATTCTCAACAGCTACTCATCTAATCAACCTACTGCCTACTCCCATATTGCACAATGAAACTCCTTTTGAGAAACTATATCTTAAGGCACCAGATTATCACTCCCTCAGAATATTTGGTTGCGCTTGTTTCCCTTTCCTTCGTCCTTATAACACATCTAAGCTCCAATTTCGAAGCACTAAATGTATATTCTTGGGCTATAGCTCTACACACAAAGGCTATCAATGTCTTCACCCCTCAGGCAAAATCTACATCTCTGCATCTGTTCAGTTTAATGAAACTGAATTTCCCTCATTCAGTAATGCTTCCCAATCACCATCCATTCATATACCTCCTGTCAGTGCTCATATTCCATTCTTGCAACATAACATCCCTCCTGTACTGCCTAATCTCCCCTCAGAAAGATCTCCCATGCACAATCCCTCAAATTCAATTGATTCTGCACACTCCAACTCACCCTCTCCCATGCACTCATCCTCTTCTGCAACTCCATCAGACCCTCATCCTAACTCCTCTTCAAGCTCCTCCAGATACATGCTCCCTCCTCCACCTCCTCCTGTTAATTCTGATACATCTCCACCTATTATTCATCCTCCACTATCCACTATTCATCCCATGCAAACCAGATCAAAATCTGGTATTTTCAAACCAAAAGCCTACATCTCCACTGGTCCCATTTCTGAACCTAATTCTGTTGCAGAGGCAATGCTCAACCAAGATTGGAAACAAGCTATGCAATTAGAGTATGATGCTCTAGTTCAAAATGATACATGGACTCTTGTACCCTCCTCTCCACATATACAGCCAATCACTACAAAGTGGCTGTTTAGAGTCAAATACAAGAAAGATGGCTCCATTGAAAGATACAAGGCCAGACTAGTTGCTAGAGGTTTTCAACAGCAAGCTGGGGTTGATTACTTTAATACCTTTAGCCCTGTGATCAAACCTGTAACACTTCGGATTGTGTTCTCTCTTGCTGTCTCAAAGGGTTGGTCTATACAACAGGTGGACATCAACAATGCATTTCTTAAATGGCTACTGAATGAAACAGTGTATATAGCTCAACCTGAGGGTTTTGTAGATACTCAACACCCCTCACATGTTTGCAAACTCAGAAAGGCACTATATGGTTTAAAGCAGGCCCCTAAGGCATGGTATGACACTTTGAAGGCATTTCTGGTCAGCCAAGGTTTTATACACTCCACTTCAGACCACTGCTTATTCCACAGATTGCTACATGGGAAGGTCACATTACTACTAGTGTATGTAGATGATATTCTGATTACTTGAGATGATGCCTCTCTAGTTCAAACCCTCATTCATGATCTTCATTCCAAGTTCTCACTTAAACATTTGGGTGAGGACAACTATTTTCTTGGCATTGAAGCACATGTCACTCCCACTTCTATCAAGCTCACCCAATCCAAGTATGCTTCTGATCTTATAGCCAAAGCCAATCTTGTTTCCTCCAAACCTTGTTCTACTCCTCTTTGTCACTCTTCTCAGCTCTCATCATCTGACAGCCCAGCTTTCAACAACCCCACCCTTTATAGAAGTATTGTAGGTGCTCTCCAATACCTCACACTCACCAGACCCGATCTCTCCTTCAGTGTGAACAAACTCTCACAGTTCTTGCAAAATCCAACACAAAATCAGTGGAAGGCCTGTAAGCGTGTCCTTAGATATCTCAAGGGCTCATTATCTCATGGTATTTCCTTTTCAATGATCTCTAATTTCAGGTTACAGGGTTTTGTCGATGCGGATTATGCTTCAAGTGTGGATGATCGTCGAAGCACCTCTGGCTTTTGCATCACTCTTGGTCAAAACCTGATCTCGTGGAGTTCTAGGAAAAAAAACGTAGTCGCAAGAAGCAGCACCGAGGCTGAGTACAGGGCCCTTGCCTTGGCTACTACTGAAATACTGTGGATATCAAGTCTCTGCAAAGAATTGTGTATCCCAATTACTTGTCCAGCTCTTCTTTGGTGTGATAATCAGGGCGCCATTACACTTGCATTCAGCCCTGCTTTTCACTCCAGAACCAAACACATTGAGGTGGACGTTCACTTCTTACGAGAAAAAGTTCAGGCCAATCTCCTTGATGTTCGATACATCTCTTCTGAAGACCAGCCGGCAGACTTACTAACCAAACCCCTGGCTCCTGCTCGTTTTGCTTGACTGAGTGCTTGGCTAAATCTCACTTGATCACGGTGGCTTGGTTTCTTCCAGGGCGTATCAAGTATACACAACAGCAATGCGCACAGCACAGGAATGCGCATCAAACACATGCAAAACTTATGCATGCAATGCATGCAAGTATAGAAATATTAGATAGAAGAAGCAGTTAGTTAGAGTTGTTAAAATTAACAAGAAGCAGTTATATTAGAAGGATCTAGAATCCTACCCCCTCTATATATAGTGTACATATGACACTTTGCTAATCAAGCTGAAAATACATTTGCTCAATAGAAGTAGATGGATACACCATACCTCTCAAGGCTAGAGTCATGGTTAACATTTGGGCTATGGGAAGGGATCCGAATATATAATTGGCATGAACCCGAAAACTTTATGCCCGAAAGGTTTGAAGACAACTCTATTGATTACCTGGGAGGTAGTTATCAGTACCTCCCATTTGGGTCGGGACGGAGGATTTGCCCCGGGATAGGATTTGGGATGGCGAATGTGGAGCTTCCATTGGCTCAACTTCTCTATCACTTTGACTGGGCTCTACCTTCTGGAATGAAGCCCAGTGATTTGGACATGTCAGAGGCTGAAGGTCTTGCAGTGGGAAGGAAACAAGATCTCATCCTCATTCTACTCCCTACAATTAAAATTAAAATTACATGAAGTGCGCATACATAAAATCTTGAGGACTTTCCAATAAATATAAATATAGTTATAGTGCGAAACTTAAAATAAGGAGTAGTATTTAATTCTACTCCAACTCCCCAAGTTTACCTGCGATGTTGTTGTTTCTGTTGTTTACTTTACACCATCTAGTTTCTGTTTCATCTATGACTATATATATATATATATATTTTTTCATATTTCTTCCAAATTCAAAATGTCATCAACACACAACAAAAAATATGATATATAGTGACTACATTTGAGATGGTTTTCCGTCGCAAAAACGATTTTTTAAAACTCGTCGCTTATTTACAATGACCAGTTTCGTCGCAAATTAGTAATGACCCATGACCCGATGGGTCAAAATATTGACGAAAATTACAATGGTTTGCACACAAAATAAACTTTAGTCCTACAACTTTCTATCTTTTTTGAAATAGTCCAAAAAAATTAATATTTTTAAACACTAACATACAAGATAAGGTGCAATGTACTGGAGACAAACTTATGAGAACAGCTGCAAGAAATTAATTGATGTTAGTACTAGTACTCTTTTGTCATTTTTCTTAATTTGGTACTACATGGTCATTAATTAATAGTTGGCAACTGTCTTTTCTTGGATGCAATAGTACGATTAAGAGACATGTGTCTCATCTAGATGATTCCCTATAAATATTGCTGTATTGTTAGTTGATTTATTAATGAGAGAAAATATTTTCAGCAATATGCAGTTTTCACTTTATTTTTATTGCTTGCCATGTTTATGCAACTTTTTCAACAATTGGACCAGTTTTTTTGCAATTACATTTAGCTTTGTAAAAAAATGGACTCAATTGATATATTTAACTTTTTGGGACCATTTTAAAAAAAGTTAAAAGTTATGAGACTAAATTGACTTCTATCCCAGTATGATTCATTTGACACATGTTTTAAGGTATATTGATTGTTTATGTATAAAATAAATGTGTAAAGTTAAAAGTGAAAGATGTATTAGTGTATTGGTGGAATAAATGTTTTCATTTATGAAAATATGCATATTAAGTTTGGACGGATTAAAAATAAAATTAGACTTCTTAAGTTTGAACATACCAAAACCAAAAGATGATGGATATACAATATCGATCAAATCTAAAGTGATGATCAACATTGGTCCATGGGGTTTAGGGTTTAGGAATCAACAATTCCACGGTTGAACGCAGTAACGGACCTAAGTGATGCCCAGGGGGCCCGTGGGCCCCCCACTAATTTTGTAAATTTGTTAGGGGTATTTTGATAATTTCACACACATTAAAATTAATACTCTATTTTATAATTATTTGCACACTTCTGATATAAAAATAATCCATAAAATTAATATATATCCGAACATCATTTTATTTTAAAATCGTCACTCATTTTTTATCTACATTTTATCCTAAATTTCACTAAATCTATTTTACATCCTACTAAATCCTCCTTGCACCTTATCAAATCACTCAAAATACGCTTTCTTATTTGACTCTACACCACTAAATTTAATTGTTTTTTTAAAGTGAATCGGTTAAAATGTGTAAGTTATCACGGGACGGAGAGAGTATTAACTTGTACCAAAACATAGCAAAAGTCAACTTATCCGATCAATTTAATTTAATGAAATGTGACGTATTGACAATTTTATAATGTGAAATTTTGATGAAAATAATGAATACATATTTTTTTTTTATAATAATGTTAATCGGGCCCCCCTACCGAAAATTTCTGTATCCGTCACTGGTTGAACGAGTGATTTCAATTTTTTTTTTTTTTTTTTATATTTCAACGGTAATATTTTTAGATGCACGGCCGAGATCAATTAAAAATCTAGTCGTTTGAATGTAAGAACAGACGGTTCCAACTGTGTATTTTTTTTTAAATAATTCAATTTATTATATTATAAAATAAAATAAAATGGAGTACCATTTGATAGAACTGAATAATAATTTAATAAAAAAATTATTATAAATTAAAATAATAATTTGATAAAAACCACAGGGTTTAGACAATAAAAATACATGTTTTCCATGCAATTATGACTTAGCTAACTATTATCTAAAAAATAAATTAATTTATACAGGAGTTTTTCTCACAAGGGGTTTAAAAATAAAGTAAAAAACTTTACAATGCACAATCGAATTCAAAGATAGAGATAGGTTAGAAATTGAGGAAACAAATATTGTGCACAACCAATATTGAACTATGGAACCTTGACTGAGGAAGTAATCATTTAAATGTAACCCACCAAGCAAGTGACCAAACCACCCCACATCATATGGGTATAGATACTCTCGACGGACTGACCCAGAACTTGAGATTAGCTAGTGGGGGTCAAAAAAAGTTTAATGATCCAAAAACACTAACATATATGTATAATTATACTCCCTCCGTCCCCTATAAGTTTTCCAATTTCCTTTTATGGATGTTCCACAATAAGTTTCCCATTTCATATTTTTTCATTTTTTGCATATGATTTTCTCTCTCTCAATCACATCACTTACACTTTATCTATTATTTTATCATAATTCATCTCACACTCATCTATTATTTTCTCTCTCACCATCACATCACTTGTACTACATCTATTATTTAATCATATTTCTTAATCAAAACAACCAAAAAAAAGGAGAAACTTATACCGGGACGGAGGGAGTAATATTTATGTATAGTATATTTATATAAAAATACATTAATATTAATTATTAACTTTCTATTCATACACAAATATATATATATATAAAAGAAATGATGATGTTGAGTTGGAAAATAATTGTTATTGCATTAGGTCGTGAATTAAAGAAATTACCAAAATAAACTATCTACTTCATCAATTCTTTTAAGGAGCTAAGTTTTTTATTATATAATACTATTACATGAGTTAATTGCAAACGTGATTAAAAAATATAAAATAATGCAAAAATGATCATATTTTTATCAATAATAGTCTCAAACACAAAAAATATAATTCTCTTGAGATTATTTTTACAATTAAAATACATACAAAATAACACTTTTATATAAGTGTCAAAATTATAGTAAGAAATTTATTTTGAGACTTTTAAAATAAATTCACTACTAAAATCATTATTAAATGGTGTATATCATAGGTGGGGTGGGGTTTGGGGGGCCAGGTCCCCCCTTAACTACTACCCAGTTCCGTCCCTGTCTCTCATTTTAATGATGTTAGATTTTTAATTCGGTGTGAGACTATTGCGCGTTAATCACGTTTTTCTTCTCTTTGTGAGAATTCGATCTTTTGCATCTAACTCACGTGGTGTGGGCCGGGTCCTTCTTATCGTTTTTGTTTTCCTTATTTACTTTTGTTACTTGTTCGTAATTTCATGGACAATCAAAGGTCTAGATAATCCAAGTTAGTTCAAACCCATGGCCTCCCTTTAGGCACGGTGCATGGTTGAAGGCTATACAAGAGACAAGGCGTGATCAGATTCCGTCACACCTCAAATTTGAAAATATTGACTTCTAAAAAAGTAGTTAAAATAACTAATTTGAACGAGCCAAAAATTGAATCATAAATTTACAACGGGAAAGTAAAGGGGTGCAACGGCTATCATAATTAAAATTGGAAAAATTGCATTTTTTCTCAGGTAAAAATGAGGCCAAATCACTTTCGGATCTGTAATTCGAAAATGGTCTTTTTTGTGGCAGAAGTACTGGTCATGTATGTTAAACAGTTAACATAATCTGTTTGTTGCTGAAATTAGAAGAAAAATACTTCTAGGGTAGAAGTTTTGGAAGAAAATGGCTCATTCCTTCTATAAATTGGCCCAGTAGCACATCCAACAAATAAAATTAGGCTAACTTTAGCAGTGAAAAACAGTTATAATAAAATTAAAAAGTTCACCTTTAACTAATTAATCAAACATCCATAAAGATAACCATAATCCAATTTGGTACGACTATTCCATATTTTTTGTCAGGCCCGAAAGTATCGGCACTAAGATCATGTGGTACGACTACACCAATATCATCTTTAGTCCGTACAACGAGTACTAGAAACAAATGCGTAAGATCTGCATTGTGGAGCTCCTCAGCGCCAAAAATGTAAAATCTTACGGACATATTCGGCATGACGAGGTTGCATGAATTTAAGCCGAGCGATTCGAGGAGAGTTGGATAGATTTCATGGAGAGTAACTTTGAGTATATTCCATTTGGAGCTGGCATGAATTTTGCAGTGGCAAACGTAGAGTATCCACTGGCGCAACTTCTTTATCATTTTGATTGGGAAATTCCACGTGGCAAGAGTCGTGATGATATAGATATGACTGAGGCTGAAGGAATTTCAGTTACAAGAAAGAATGGCCTTTTCTTGGTTCCATATATTCTCCCTAACTAAAGAATTACTCTGCATATTGTATCCAGAATATCAAATATAGATTAATATAAATAAATTGAAATTACAATTACAATTACAAAGTGAAACAACGTCTCATACACAAAATCGCCACACGCAACACCCCTCAAAATCGGCACTGAGTTACTGCATTTTCTCCAAATGAAATAGCTTTTAGGAATATAATATTTAGGATATGAATATATCTTTTAATATTATATGATCTCTAAAATATCTTGAAAATATTTGATTCATATCTTGTAAATATGGATACATCTTGTATCTATAAATACTCCACTTGTAAACACATAATAATCACTCAATAAAGACATAATTTCATAAATTATTGTTTCTCTACATGGTATCAACGAGTCGTCCGGCTAACGCCTCGATCCGACACCCTTTCTTGTGATAAATTCTGTGGCAGAAGAACAAGAGAATATGGGAAAATAGATTGTATTATGCCTTCTGATTCCTTACACAACGGTACAGAGGTGTATATATGTACACAAGAAAAATATACAATCATATCAATTACAGAATATTCATTCTACTGTAATTGATATATTCTTTCTATCAATCTATAGTAATTGATTATATCTACCAAAAATAGAGGACATGGAGAATAATTTTGATACACAAGAATAATCTAGAAGGTTTCCTTTACTCCCCCTCAAGTTGGATCGTGTAGGTTACGAACACCCAACTTGCCAACAAGAAAACGAAAACGATCAGCTCCTAGTGCTTTGGTAAACACATCAGCAACTTGAAATGATGTAGAAATGCGTTTAGGCTCAATTTCCTTAGACTCCACACGTTCACGAACAAAGTAGCAGTCCATTTCTACATGTTTTGTGCGTTCATGAAACACGGGGTTGTTTGCAATGTGACAAGCTGCTTGATTGTCGCAAAATAGAGGGGTTGCTCCTGTTTGAGCAACGTCAAGGTCCCGTAATAACCACCGAAGCCATAAGACCTCACTAACTGTTGTAGCCATGGCCCTATACTCAGCTTCTGCAGAAGACCGTGAAACGACGGATTGCTTCTTCGTTCGCCAAGAGATAGGTGCTCCTCCGATGGATATGTAATAGCCGGTGCTAGAACGACGTGTCATGGGACATCCTCCCCAATCAGAATCATAAAAGGCCTCCAGATTTAAATTACCAGAAGCAGGTAAAAATATCCCTTGACCTGGTGTGGACTTTAAGTAACGTAGCACACGTACCACTGCTTCCATGTGTGTTTGTCGTGGTGATGACACAAACTGACTGAGAATATTGGTGGCGAACTGAATATCCGGTCTAGTGACAGTTAAATAGAGCAAGCGTCCAATGAGACGACGATAGCATTTAGGATCCACATGTGGACTATTCTCATCAAGATTGAGACGAGTACTCTGTTCCATTGGGAAAGCACTTGGACGACAACCCTGTAATCCACTCTCTTCTAAGATATCCAATGCGTATTTTCGTTGACTTAGGACAATCCCTTCCGTCGAGCGGGCAACTTCAATTCCCAAAAAATATTTCAAAGGTCCCAAGTCCTTAATGCTGAACTTCCCATCAAGACACGCCTTCACAATGCGAATATTCTCTTCACTATTCCCACCAAGGATTATGTCATCGACATATATGAGAGCAAAGGTGAAGACGTCGCCACGTTTGTAGATAAATAATGAATGATCAGCTCGTGATTGTCGAAAACCAACATCAAGGAGTGCTCTCGTGAACTTGTAATACCAATTTCTCGAGGCTTGACGCAAACCATATAACGATTTATGCAACTTGCATACTCGTGTGTCACCCGGCTTTGCAAAGCCTTGCGGAATTTTCATATAAACATTCTCCATTAAATCGCCATGCAAGAAGGCGTTGTTTACATCCAACTGATGGAGGATCCAATGTCGTTTGGCTGCAACTGCAAGAACGGTTCGAACAGTGACCAATTTTGCAACGGGAGCAAATGTTTCATGGAAATCAATCCCCTCAATTTGCGTAAAATCTTTTGCAACCAAGCGCGCCTTGTATCTCTCTATTTCCCCGTTGGGTTTGTACTTGATTTTATAAACCCATTTGGAGTCAATTGCCTTCTTCCCAGGTGGTAAGTACTCCAATGTCCATGTTTCATTGGCCTCAAGAGCATCAATTTCCTTCTTCATTGCCTCACGCCACTTCTCATGCTTAACTGCCTGTGAATAATATTTTGGCTCATCATGGGAGGTGATGGCCGCAAGATAACATTTATGGGTGTGAGAAAATTTATTATATGAAATAAAATGAGCTAAAGGATGTACCGTCGAGGTCCCTGATTCAGACATGGGTTGTGAGTGGTCTATGGAGCGCGGTAGAGTGACATCAAAATTCTGCAAATGCTTGGGCTGAAATTTTGGTCGCTCACTACGACGTATTTGACCCAATTGCACAAAGTCATTGCCTTCACTTCTAGCATTTTCTGGATTTTCACTTTGAGTGGTATTTTCTTCATGCTCAACGTCATTGACCATGTCATTTGAGTCTAAGGTGTGAGCCAATTGATTATCATCACCTGAAGTATCTTTCTTGTCCTGATCAGAATCTCGTATATGCTCTTCCATCTCATTTGAGACACCCCATTCTTCAAAGCGTTGGGCTGCTTGTTTCTCGACTTGAGCATCCTCGGCATATGGAAATACATTCTCTACAAATTTTACATCGCGAGATGTGTATATTCTCTTGCTCATCAAATCGTAAACTCTATACCCCTTTTGACCGTTGGGATAACCTACAAAAACACATGGTCTCCCCCTTTCTCCGAATTTGTCTCCCCCTTTCTTCGTATCTTTTGAATAAACCAAGCAACCAAAAACCCGCATATGATCATAATTGGGTTTCCTTTGCAGTAAGATTTCATGAGGAGTTTTATTTTGAAGAACTTTGGAGGGCAGCCTATTAATTATATACGTAGCCGTCAAGACGCATTCACCCCAAAAATTGATGGGTAATTCAGATTGAAATCGTAATGCACGGGCTACTTCGAGTATGTGTCGATGCTTTCGTTCAACCACACCATTCTGCTGAGGCGTGTCAGTGCAAGAGGTTTCAAGTATGATTCCATTTTTGACATAATAATCTAACATGCACTGTGACTGGAATTCGCCTCCATTATCAGTTCTTATTCTTTTGACAACTTTTCCAAACTGAGTTTTAATCATATTGCAAAACATTTGTAAGTACTCTTTTACTTCAGATTTATATTTCATCAAGTATACCCAGACTCCCCTACTATAGTCATCAACAATAGATAAAAAATAATGTGCCCCAGAATGAGACGCCGTCTTGTAACTACCCCATATATCACAATGAATTAACTGAAAGCAATCATTGGTTTGTATTGAACTAAGTGGGAAAGGGGAACGAGTTTGTTTTGCTCTCATGCAAGAATCACAATAATCGTCAACAATTTTACCCGAAGAATCAACTTGATGAAATTTAATTGTAGAAGTATGTCCTAATCTCTTGTGCCAAGTTTCTAAACTTACTACTGCAGCCAAGACTCTCTTCTTCGTCTCCATAGGTTCCAATTAATATAGACCATCTCGTTGTTTACCCAGTCCAATCAGGTTCCTCGAGGCCAAGTCCTGCATAATACAAAAATCCGGAAAGAAAGTTAAAGCACAATTATATTCTTTCGTCAATCGACTAACAGAAATTAAATTGCACTGGAAATCAGGGACATGCAAGACATGTTTGATATGCAAGCCATTTGGAAAACTTGTACTCCCGATGTTTTTGACAGGTATAACATCCCCATTAGGAATTTTTACCGGTGTCTCCATTCTTGATTCAACACAGTTATCCAAAACCTTTTCATCACAAGTGATGTGCTCCGTGGCTCCGGAGTCTATCACCCAAGGTTTAGTGAAATTTATCTTACCAGCAATATTTACGTTGGGGAATTGCGTCTTGGGCTCCTCACCGTCTTTGCCGAAATACTGTACCAGCTTAGCAAATTGTTGTTGATTCAAACCAGGTATCGGACTTGGGTTTGTGTCAACATGAGCAACTGTCGTGGTGCCTTTGGGTTTTCTGGCTTTACCATCTTTTCGTCCTTTCTCCCAGCCTTCAGGATACCCGATTATCTCAAAACAACGTTCAATGGTGTGACCCGGCAATTGGCAATGTGAACATCGAGGTCTTTCGCGCCTTCCACATTTGTGCTCTTCTGTGTCCCTTTCTGGCCGCATTGATTTGGTCTGAAAAGCAGCAGCTTCCACGTGAGATCTCCTTGCGAGAGAGATGGACCTCTGCTGCTCATCTTCAGCAACTAAGTGGTACGCTGTCCCTATGGAGGGAATTGGCTTAGTGCTCAAGATTTGTGTTTTTACTGTGTTGAACGCATCATCAAGGCCCATAAGGAATTCATACAACTGCTCCTTTTCACGCATCTCCGTTAATTGCTTTGATAAGTCACATTTGCATTTGCCACATGTGCACTTGGGAAAGGATGATACAGACTGTATCTCATCCCAAATTCCCTTCAGTTTTGTGTAATAAGATGAAACTGACATCTTATCTTGTCGTGTAAGGGTGAGAGTGTGTTTCAATTCATATGCCTTCGGCACACTCTCCTTTCCGAACCTTTCTTCAAGATCATCCCAGATTTCTCTTGCCGTCTTGGCGTGTTTTACGCTGTTGCGTATGTCCTTTTCCATTGCTGTGGTTAGCCAGCCCTTGACCATGGCATTACAACGTTTCCATAACATAAGATCTGATGAACCTTCTTCTGGAACAGGAATAGATCCATCGACGAAACCGATCTTGTTCTTTGCAAAAAGGGAATTACTCATCTCTTCAACCCAGTCCGTGTAATTTCCATCACGGAGAGTTTCACTGACATATAACTGGCCCGGATTATCGGAGCCATATAGATAATAGGGAGACATTACGTCTACCACAGGTGTTTGGTTTGATTTCTCGTCGCTGGACTTCATGACGATGTTGGACTGATGAAATAAGAGAAAATAAAAGTTGTGCGGAAGCTTTAAGATCGAAACTGCTCTGGTGCCATGATAAATTATGTGGCAGAAGAACAAGAGAATATGGGAAAATAGATTGTATTATGCCTTCTGATTCCTTACACAACGGTACAGAGGTGTATATATGTACACAAGAAAAATATACAATCATATCAATTACAGAATATTCATTCTACTGTAATTGATATATTCTTTCTATCAATCTATAGTAATTGATTATATCTACCAAAAATAGAGGACATGGAGAATAATTTTGATACACAAGAATAATCTAGAAGGTTTCCTTTATCTTGTAGTCGTTGTTCGACGTCCACCGTCGTTCAAAACTCCCGACTACCACCCTTCCCAATCTCGGTTGCTGCAACTGAACCTTCATCTGTTTCTTAAATCAAGAATCAGTTACAAACCTCCATTCAAATCCTTGTTCCTAGCAATCTCCTGCAAAACTTAACAAACTTTCCTTATAGAATAAACAGCAACCCAAGATTCTTTAATCACAGCCCTACAACAACTCAGAAAACTCCTTATAGAATAACGGCCCACCTCAATCACTCCACAAAATTTGCCTCATCACAGAAATTGCGTAAATCTTCCATGGCAGCACTCAAACTCCTCCTTCCAGTCGTCTATTCTCATCGGCGTGCACTGCCGCTCGCGGTGCCATCCTCTTCGGCGCCCGCATCCCGATCTCTCGCAGCCCGGACAGCTCCGCTCCCCTCCGCCGTGTCATGTTCGGCGTCGGCCATGGTCGCCGACACCTCTGCCCACTCAACACAATCGCCTAACACCGGTCGGTCGTGCCCTGAACTCCGGCAGGTGTTTCTAGCTCAGATCCACAACTCACTAAGTCGACTCGATTCCCACTCACCGAGTCGACTCAGTCCTTACACAGTAGGTAACTGCACCCCCAACTCTGGTAAGTACACCCCCTTGAATCTACACAATCACTCCCCTGCTACATACACCCCCAACTCTGGTAAATACACCCATCCGCACCTACGCACTCACTCCTCTACTACATACACCCCACCTAGTATACACGCCCACCCTCCTAGTACATACACCACCACCTCTGCCCACTCGACTATTTCACGTACCCACTCCGTTCCTTGGATTCTGGACTCCGGTGAGTCGCATCACATCACCACCGACCTCCAAAACCTGTTCCTCCACTCCCCATATTCTGGCTCGGATGACGTAGTCATCGGTGATGGTAACGGTTTACATATCTCACATATTGGTTCCTTATCGTTTCCTCATGTTCCTATGCTAAAATTCTCAAACGTACTAGTTGTTCCGCAAATGGCCAAAAATTTTATCTCCGTTTCATCGTTATGTCGAGACAATGATGTTAATGTTATCTTTGGCCCAACTTACTTTCAGGTGCGGGATGGTAAAACGGGGACCATTCTCCTCACGGGGAGTCGCGTGGATAATCTCTACGTATGGCCGACTCGAGCATCTCTTAACCCCACAACCTCCATCTAGGAAAAACAACCATCACCCATCTGGCATGCTCGTCTAGGTCATCCGTCCTCCAAAATCCTTTCCCATACCTTATCCAAGTATAGCTTACCTATCACGAACTCAAAACTGCATTATTGTGATTCTTGCAACTGTATTAAAAGTCATAAACTTCCTTTTTACGATTCAAGCATTATATCTAGTTCCCCTCTTGAGGTTCTTTTTTCTGATGTGTGGTCGTCCCCTGTCCTGTCAACTGAAGGCTTCAAATACTATGTCATTTTTGTTGATCACTTTAGCAAATATATATGGATTTACACTCTAAAACGCAAATCTGGTGTCCTCCCCACCTTTACATCCTTTAAAAGCATCGTAGAAAACTTCTACAACACCAAAATCAAAACCCTCTATACTGACAACGGGGGCGAATTCATTGCCCTACGATCCCTTCTTCAAACTCATGGTATATCTCATCTCACAACTCCTCCCCACACCCCTGAACACAATGGCATGTCTGAACGTCGTCACAGACATGTTGTTGATACTGCCTTAGCCCTTTTACATCATGCCTCCATGCCCCTTACATATTGGTCTCATGCAGTTTGTGCTGCTACCTATATTATAAACCGTCTACCAAAACTCAATCTTAACATGTTGTCTTCATATCAATTCCTTCTAAAACAAACTCCCAACCTAGCCAAACTTAGAGTTTTTGGTTGCTTATGTTATCCTTGGCTCCGCCCCTACACTTCCCATAAATTAGACCATAGATCCACTCCATGTGTCTTCATTGGATACTCTCCTACCCAAGCTGCTTATCTTTGTCTTGATTTAAAAACCAACAAAATATATACCTCTCGTCATGTTCAATTTGTTGAAAATGTCTTTCCTCTAGCCACTCCTAAAACTGCTCCTGATACAACCCCTGCCTTAACAGATACACACCCCAATCTGCCAGACACACCCACTTTTTTAATTTATCCACCCCCTGCACCCACCAATACACCCCTGGCCCCTTCCCCTAATCTTATCCTACCCACAAACCTTACAAATATACCCCCTCCCCAAAATATATCATCTCTCGACGAGAATCCAGCCCCGCCACCACCCCCATTACTTGCACCCCCGTTCCTCTTAATACACCCACCAGCCCAACACCCAATCCTGCTGCACCCCCCAGATTACTAAGTACACCCCCATCAACTCCAAACCCTAATTCCACTATACAAACCCTTGATCTCGAGTCGTCAGATGCTCCCTCACTGCAATCCCCACCTATACAACAACGAACTCGAATGGTCACTCGAGCCCAAAACAGTATATTCAAACCAAATCCGAGGTATGGTCTATCTTCTACTTTATCTTCTGACACTGAACCTAGCTGCGTCTCTCAGGCATTAAAAGATGTACGATGGAGGGAGGCCATGTCATCTGAATTTAATGCCCTTCTCAAAAACGGTACTTGGAATTTAGTACCACCTGATGATTCTGCAAACATTATTGGTTCGAAGTGGGTCTTCCGCATCAAACGAAAACCAGACGGTTCCTTAGACAAGTTCAAAGCTCGACTTGTCGCCAAAGGCTTTCACCAATGCCCTGGGGTTGACTTTTCTGAAACATTTAGTCCTGTGGTCAAACCAGCAACCGTTCGAGCAGTCCTGAGTATTGCAGTTACCAAAGATTGGCCACTTCGTCAGTTCGATGTGAATAATGCTTTCCTTCACGGTTCCTTGGCCGAATCTGTATTTATGGCTCAACCACCCGGGTTTGTTGACAAAACCTTCCCTACATATGTGTGCAAGTTACATAAATCCATCTATGGCCTAAAACAGGCACCTCGAACTTGGTATTTTGCTCTTCGAACCTTCTTGGAGAGTATTGGTTTCATTCACACCAAATCTGATGAGTCTCTCTTTGTATACAACAAATCCAGTATAACTTCTTATTTTCTCGTGTATGTTGATGATCTAATCCTTACAGGAAACAACACCTCGTTCCTCACAAAAGTGGCCTCAGACCTTAGTACAAAATTCTCTGTCAAAGACTTAGGATCACTTTCTTATTTCCTAGGTGCTCCGTACTAAGAAAACTTGATTTCTCTCCCAACGTAAGTATATCATTGACCTACTCACCAAATATAATATGCTCACTTCCAAACCTGTTCAAACCCCTCTCTCCACCTCTACTCGTTTATCTCTTTCTGATGGAACACCGCCCACTGATATCACCCAATATCGTCAAGTTCTTGGAAGTCTCCAATACCTCCAACTTACTAGACCTGATATTGCTTTTGCTGTGCATAAATTGTCTCAATTCATGCATGCTCCCACCACAACTCATTGGGGCACTGTAAAACGCCTCCTTCGATATCTTAATGGAACTAGAGATGTTGGAATTACCCTCCGCCCCAATCCATCTGACTCACTTCACTGCTTGATTCACGTGATATGCAACACTAAATAAACAACCGCAAGTGTACGGCGTCTATTGTAGCGTGATAAGCACGAGGTCGATCCCACGAGGAGGTTAAGCGTAAAAGGGTAGTTTGCTAATCGAGTTCTAAGTAGACATGATCGATAATTTGAAAGTTGAATTACTCCTAAGATTGTCTAACAATGTGTCACAAATAAACAACGAAAGAGTAAATATGAAGTCGATCAAATAGCATACGAATCAAGAAACGAAAGTGAAAATGGATGAAAACTCAAAGAAAGAAAGTGGATCCTAAAGCACATGCAACACTAATGTATCCATCTATGATTAATTATCTACCTAAGTGGTGTTCATGCTTTGTCTATAAGATTGATCACGTAATAATGAATTAAAAGTCCTTTCGATCCAAGTAATTCAAAGGAAATACTACACAACCTAGTATCTCTACCTAAGTTGCACAATAAGACCCAATCAAGCTCCTAAGATCATCACACATCTTCCTAATCATTGTTTATCTTTCAATCTCACAATAAAATTAGGTTAGATGCTTGCAATCAATTAATCAAAGTAGATTTCTCAACCTAATTCAATTAACTAAGATTAACATATCATCATTGTACACTAATGACATGCTTTGCAATGAAAATCAAGCATCCAAATAGAATTAAGCCACACAAACACCAAATAAGCAAAACATTAATTCATAAACTTCAACAAAAGTATTTACATGGCTTTAGAATCACAAAGTGTTTAGCCAACTACAAACATAATGAAATTACAAAATCCAAATGTAAAAACTAAATAAAAAGAAAGAGAACAAGGAAGCTTAGTCTAGATTGTGATGTGGAATGAAATTTGCAAGCTATTGCATCCTTCCTTCCTTGAATTGATGAAGAATTGAGGGAGAAATTGCCAAAACACCTTGGAGTATGTGAAAGTATGTGTGGAATTGAGGAATTTGGGGGTGAATGTCTTGGATTTCAAGAAAGGGGACTTATATAGTGTTGGGGAAGGGTTTGGATGGCATATTTGCAAGTTGATCCCTCAAAAATGGAGAAAATACAAGTTTGGCACCGAAAATGGGGTGACTCGGCCGAGTTGGGGTCACTCGGCCGAGTGGAATACTTAAAAAGCGTGTAACAACTCTTTCCAGCAGCGACTCGGCCGAGTTGGAGTCACTCGGCCGAGTGGTCTTCAAACTCCAGTGGCTACAACTTTCAATCTTACTCGGCCGAGTTGGCTCACTCGGCCGAGTGCGCAGTGGAGTGCAAAGTTGCAGATTCGGCCGAGTAAGTCAACTCGGCCGAGTTGTCTCCTACTCTTAAGCTCCCCTTCTCGTTTCATGCATAACTTTCGCATCGGGTGTCGGATTGACTCGATTCCTTTGGCTAATCCACTCCGTTTTTCGATACGAATCTAACCGTGCACTCCTATTCCTGATCCAGTGAGGTATGGTTGGTGTTTTGCTCCATATTTCATCGTATTTCCTACAAAATCGACAAAACACAACCTTTCTCTCATTTCGGCTTAAACAATCATATTCCATGCATAATTCAATGAAATCCACATCAAAACGTGCTTCACATGTGCCTCTAAAACGTGTAAATTCCACCCGAATCACTGCTTCACGGATGCTGATTGGGCCGGAAATACTGATGATCGTACGTCAACAAGTGCATATATTGTCTTTCTTGGACCAAATCCCATCTCCTGGTCTTCCAAGAAACAAAAGTCGGTTGCTCACTCCTCCACTGAAGCAGAATATCGGGCCATTGCATAAGCTAGGGGTGGGTAAATATACCGAAATTTCGGTTTACCGGGCTTATCGTACCGAAAAAAATACCGAAATTATCGAAATTTTCGGTACGGTATAGTATCGTACCGATATTTTCGGTATGATAACGGTATGGAAAATGGTCATACCGCGGTATTTCGGTATATACCGAAAATTTCGATAAGTTCGATATACCGAAAATATCGGTATATCGGTATATACCGAAATATCGAAATATTAATAAAATAATTATTTAATAATATAATTAAAATTTTAAATTAAAAAAATAAATTTTAAAATTCTAATTTCTAACTAAAAGTCTAAAACCCTAGATCTAACTTCCAAATTCCAAAACTCAACATTCTAACTTGGGCCGCTGCACGCAGCACGCCCCCCTCTCCTTCGCTGCACGCCGTCGCTGCACGTCGTCGCTCCACGCCGCCGCTGCACGCTGCCCTCCACTCCTTCGCTGCACGCCGCCGCTGCACGCCGCACTCTCCACGGCGTCCACGCTGCCGCCACTGCACACCGCCCACCGCCGCGTCTCCACGCTCGCGTCGCCGCTGCACGCCCGCCATCAGGTATGTTTTGGAATTTTTACAGATTTTAGTATTTATGAATATTACAGATTTTAGATTTTGGGATTTTGAGTTCATATTAAGGATTTTGGGATTTTGGAGTTATGTTGAAATTGGTAATCGGTAATTAATATTTTTTTAAGTTTTTAAGAATTTTCTTAATTAGGCAGCAGATAGTAGATTTCTTGATTTGGTTGGTGCAGAGTTTCAAAATAGCCTATTAAGTATTAGATGCTTACATGCTTGATTTGAAAGATGGATTTAAAAAATATCAGTGTTCTGTTAATTTATTTTTAAGAGTTTTATTAATTTGTACAGTAGATTAATGATGCTTCACTAATGATTCAATCTTAAGGAATGTTTGTTGCTTGGTTTTGTCAATTGATTTCGTAGTCATCATGATAGTCGAATTTTAATTGCTTTGCTGAGTTGCTCTGTTCTTGCTGTTACTGCAATGTATGTTGGTAACTTGGTATGTTTGTTTAGTTAGAATTTTAGACTTTTAAACTTGATATAATTAAACCAGTTTTTACTATGAAACTGCTCATCTGTCGAGACAACTTTAGAAAGTTTCTTTTAAGCTTATGAGTAAATTGAATATTACGAATTGACTAGTATCACTAAATCCTAATATTATTCAAGGAACATGAAACTGAATAATATTAGTGTTCCATTTTGTACTTCCTTATTTGATTTAGTAATATTAGAAACGGAATTTCCTACTGTACAAATTTTATTAGAAATTGAAAGGGGTCCTGTTTTTAAATTCCTATTTTATGATATTTTTTGTTCACTCTTTTTAATTCCTCTTTTGCAGCTTCAATTACGAATCAAGATTCTGCTCTTACTACCGTCTAATCCTAAGCTTGAAAAGGTAATATATTTATTTTTTACACTTTAATATCTATAAATTGAAATTGATTAAGTTTTATCTTTTGCAGGTTTTTGGAGATTATTGAAGTTGAATGAGAATTGTAGTTTGTATTGTTGAATTTGAATGAGAGTTGTATTTTGTATTGTTGAATTTGAAGTACGATTGTATTCTCTTTTCATTTGTGTTTGATACTTTGATATATTCAGCTATTATGATTTTTATAATTAATTTAGGTATTTCGGTATAATTCGGTATACCGATATTTCGGTATGATTCAGTATACCGATATTTCGATATTTTTCGGTATTACGGTATTTTTCGATATTTCGGTATTTTTCGGTATACCGATATTTTCGGTATGATTTGGCGTGTCGATATTTTGGTATGATTCGGTATATACCGAAATTTCGGTACGACATTCGGTATGAGATTTTTTATACCGATTTTCGGTATACCGAAATTTTCGGTATGATAACGGTATCAATATTTTCGATATCGAAATTTTCGGTATGATAACGGTATCAATATTTTCGATATCGAAATTTTCGGTATGATAACGGTATGGCGCGATATGGTTCGGTATACCATACCGAACCACCCCTAGCATCAGCTGCCTCTGAGGTACAATGTTTAAAATCTCTCTTTCAAGAACTATGTTTTACCATCAAAACTCTCCCTGCCATCTACTGCGACAATATTGGTGCGACGTATCTTTGCTCCAACCCGGTTTTTCACTCTCGAATGAAACACATTGCCATTGACTATCACTTCGTTCGTGATTTGATCAAAACAACTCAGTTACGTGTTTCACATGTGTCTTCCGAAGACCAACTAGCCGATGCTCTCACAAAGCCTCTTGCTTGTTCTTGTCTTCAAATGCTGATGATCAAGATTGGACTCTCCTATGGTACTCCATCTTGAGGGGGCGTATTAGGAATATAATATTTAGGATATAAATATATCTTTTAATATTATATGATCTCTAAAATATCTTATAAATATTTGATTCATATCTTGTAAATATGAATACATCTTGTATCTATAAATACTCTACTTGTAAACACATAATAATCACTCAATGAAAATATAATTTTTTTAAATTATTGTTTCTCTAAAATAGCAACTCTCAAAATCAAAACTAGTAACTTCACTTAAAGTTAGGTGAGAGTCATCAACAATACAATCTTCTTTCTTTGACTAAAAGCCGTGGGCTCCACATGCCTTTTACTTTGATCCAATGCCTTGAAGTGCATATATCCAGCTGTGGGGTCCATAGGCGTAATTCGAACCATGAAAATAGAGGCTCCATTTTAATTGCTGGATGTGGGCTTGGAATTATTAAAATGGACCTGCTACTTGGGCCGAAAATAAAATGAAAAGCCTGCCTTTTGTTGGCTGAATTTTGGCGCGGGTTATATTGCCCTCCAGCTTTGTTAAATATAGTCCCCCAATACACGCACCCCTTAAATTGACATATTTCACAAATTACCTATTATACAATTTCTTCCCTAATATACATTTGGATACATATATCCCCTAACTCTAATTTTTTTCTCATTTCCCCCACCTTCTTCTTCCTCATAACACCCCCACCACTCCGCCGGCCACCGCCCCCGCAAGAAAACGTGTCCGCAGTTTAGCCAACCTAGTGCTCAGTCGAGTCACTGCCCTGATTTGCTCGGTCGAGTCGGCTGCTCGGTTGTGGCCCTTGTCGCCCGGTCGCAGGTTTGAATGCTCGACCAGGATTGAAAGCTCGGTCGTGTCGTCCTTCTGTCCTTGTTTCGTGCATAAATTTTGATTGCGATCGACTCGATTCTTTTTTCATCTCACTCCGTTTTTCGAGACGAATCCAATGGTCCAATCCTCTTTTTGGCTTATTGATATATAAACATGTGTTTTGCTCCTAAAATCCTCATTTTACCTACGAACACCAACAACACCATACATTTCTAATGATTAAATCAAATCATCCACAATTGATCAATAACACATGAATATAATGTAAGTCCAAATGTGCACTAAAATCATGCAATTTTCACCCGAATCACCGCCCTACACCTTTTTTTTTCTCATCCACTCAAAGCCGCCGTCGTCACTCCCTCCTCCCACCACTCAGAGTCGCCACCTCCTCCTCCCCTAACCAGCGCTGCAACCCTTTTCTTCCTCTTTTTTTTTTTTTTTTTTTTGCTTCTTTTGTTCGCGCCCCCTCCTCCCCTAACAAGCGCCGCCGCCGACCACACCTCACGACTGCCGCCCACCACCCTCCTCAATTTCTTGTCTTTTCCCCTTCTCACACGCATGTAGGGTTTCATTCCTTTTTTTTTTTTCGACAAGAAATTGTCGATAATAAACATTTGGTCGACCATAATGCTTATTTCGGCAATTTCTTGTCGAAAATTCTGATTTTTATTTTAAATTTTCTTTCAAAAAAATGTTGTCGACAAATTATAGTCGACGATATACTCTATGGTCGACAAACCAGTTTCATTCGACACTGATTTGTCGAAAAAATGTAGTTTTTTTTTTTTTTTTTTAGAATTTTAAGTTTTTTTATATATATATTTAAATAACAAAACACTCTCTTTCATGAATAGAGGCTCTAAAGCGTTAAATGTGTAATAAAAATATAGTTCTCGATGTGCAACCCACATTTTAGAATAACCTAGAGACGAGTGTTATGAAATTGGGTATGTGAGATGAAATCATAAAAGTATTACCTTAAATTATATATTATGATAAATTTAAGGTAAAGTCTAGTATGCACTCGAGTGCATGTTATGCACTCTAGTTCATGTTACACTTTTCAGTTTTACTGACTTACATTTTTTGGTAAATGGTGTTGCACTTTTCAATTATTACTAAAAACATTATTATACAGTTTAATAATTGAAAAGTGCAACACCATTTACCAAAAAGTGTAAGTCAGTAAAACTGAAAAGTGCAACATGGACTAGGGTGCATAACATGCACTCGAGTGCATAGTAGAGCAACCCTAAATTTAAATTGGAGTGATCCCGTTTATTATCTTAAATTCATGAAACGACCTCATTAACTATATAGCTAGAGACCTTGCCTTATTAATTTGTATTGATCAGTGTGAAGGCATAAAAACTCAATAATGAGATACTTACCATACTTTTTCTTAGTCCACTCATTAAAAATGACGTAGTTTATTAAATATTGACATTCATTTTTTGCATAGTCCACTCCACAATATATTACTAATAAGAATTAACGTGTGTACAAAATAATCAATTGACATTCTTATACTTCATAGAGGCAATGAGACTCAATCATAAACATTATTTGGCAAACTAAAACACAAAAAATATGGAATAGAGAATTTGTGTTGAAGAACGAGAGGAATACATAGACACAAAACATCAAACGAACCATCATGAGTTTATTCATGAGTGGTCAGTTTGAAAGAAAGGAAGGGTCGTATATGGTGGGAACAAGTATAAGTGGATTCTTCCTTCCCACAGTTAAAGCCTCTACCTCAATCGTGTCCACATCCGCCGGACTCATACCTTCCGGCAATTTCCAATCGAAGTGGTAAAGAAGTTGCGCCAATGGGAACTCCACGTTCGCCAAACCGAAATTCAACCCGGGGCAAATCCTTCGACCCGCCCCGAACGGGGTGATTTCAAAGTCATTCCCCAGTAACTCTCTCGGAACTTTCTCGAATCTTTCGGGATAAAAGCTCTCCGGATCTTCCCAATACTCGGAATTCCTCCCCATTGCCCAAACGTTGACCATCACTCTAGTTTTGACCGGAATTGTATATCCCTGGACGTTGCATTCATCTTTGCATTGTCTTGGGATCAATGGAACTGGCGGATGATACCTCATACTTTCTTTAATCACTAATTTCATGTATTTTAGCCCCTGCACATCGCTCTCTTCCAACCTCGTCTTTCCCTTCGCCGCCCCTCGTATTTCCTCCTGTAATTTCACCATCACTCGCGGATTTTTCATCAGTTCAGTCATAATCCAGCCCACGGTTATAGAGGAGGTTTCAGTTCCAGCTGCAAACATGTCCTGTAAATACACAGAGCCCGAAATGTTATCAAACTACATAAACGACACTTCGGTTATTTTGTTTCAACTCTTATGTTTCATCGAATTAAGGACAGGACTGTTATTAAAAGTCATTTTCCTGTTTAAGAGAAAAAAATTATTTACATCCCATAACTTTCACATTTTTTTAAAAACGTCCAAAAAAAAGATAAAATTTTAATTTGCGTCCAATTTTTTTTTTTTTGCGAATACACCAAAACAACATCGTTTCACTCATGCTTTTGCCAAGTGCGCATAAAAATTATGAAAAATCGACAGAAGTTGTAACATGGTCAAACTCGACTTGTATAACGTGGAAAAATAGTACTGGTCATGTGGATTAAAAAGAAATGTTACAAGTCACTATTTATAGTTTGCATAATGAAAAAAAAAAGTATATTAACCAATTTACGAAATTATTGGAAGTAAACTAACCAATTTATGAAGTTACGGGACATACATAAAGCAATTTATGAAATTATGGGACATAATTTTTTTTTTTGGGACGTTTTTTAAAAAAGTGAAAGTTATGAAACGTAGATAATTTTTTTCTCTTAAAGACAACATAGTACTCCCTCCGTCCAATTTCATTATTCTCACTTTCCTTTTTTGGTTTTCCAATTTTATTATGCCCATACCTTTTTTAAAACAATACTACTATTCATACTATTTTATCTGCACCCTCCTACCATCACTTATTTACCCACTTTGCCATTCACTTTGTTCATAATCAATCATTTATTTACAAATGGACTCCACAATACCTCATCATACCCTCAACTTATCTACTTTATGAATGAACTAATCAATATTTATAATATTAAAACCTGTGCCCGGAGAAGTGGGCATAATAAAATTGGAAAGAGGGAGTATTTTTTATGCTGCCCTGCCCCCATGTAGCGCTTTAATGTGCTATACAATACAACACGTTAAAGCACAACTGGAAAAGACCACAAAGTAATATAGAATAAACCATGTATAAATTGCTTACAAGAATGATAGCTTTGATGTTGTCCGTAGTGATGGGAATGTTGAGCTCCCCAGTATTCTGCACCCTAAGCAGAGTATCAACAATATCCTCACCGTCGTACTCGCCGCTCTGCTTGAATCTATGCTCCTCCACAATACGATTGAGAATAGCGTCGATCTTACGACGCATCCTCAGCAGAGTAAACTTCCTTCGGCTGAAGAGATGCAGCAGAGTGAAAGACGGAAAGAAATCAGCCAACTCAAATCCTCCCGCCATAGACATAGCCGTATTGACCAACGCTATCAACGCATCACTGTCCCCCAACACCTTACCAATCGCCGCTCTACAGGTGATGGTGCTCATGAAGGCGGATATCTTGTCGGAGAAATTGACAGACTGTCCAGACGACGAGTGAAAAAATTCAACCAGGCGCGAGATCTCATCCTGCCTAATGTACCCGAAAGATTTGACGTTCTTTGCGCTCAGCATTTCCAGAATGCATATTTTACGCATTTGCCTCCAATAATTGTCGTAGGCGCAGAAGGCAAGGTCTGTTTGGTTGTACCAAAGAATTTTTAGTGCAATGCTACCAGGCCTGTCGCAGAAAGCAGGGTCATGGATTTTCAGAACTTCTTTGCTCGCCTCTTTGGATGAGATAACGACTGCGTCGACTTCTCCGAGCTTCAGGCTCACAATGGGACCGTAATCGAGGGAAAGTTTCCTAAGCGAGCGGTGGGCTAATTCACCCGCGAGGTGGTGGAGGTGGCCGATCACAGGTAGCTTTGGAGGGCTTGGAGGTAAATTTTTCGGGGTTTTCGGCTTTTTGAAGGCCTTGATTAGGAGGAAGATGAAGGATGAGAGAAGCAGGAGAGTGGTGAAGTTGAAGGGGATATTGATCATCTCCATTGTTTACTAGCTAGTTGTTTTGTGTGTGTTTTGTTTGATGAGTAATGCTTGTATTTATAGAGAAGGTGTGAGAAAAAATTTATTTACGTCGTAATTTTCACTATTTTTTTAGAAATGTCCCAAAAAATATAAAATTTTAATCTAAGTCACATAATTTCATAAATTGGTTAATATACGTCCCATAATTTCGTAAATTGGTTAATATACGTCTTTTTTCTTCATTATGCAAATTATAAATATTGACTTTTAATATTTTTTTAATCCACATGGCCATTGTTTTTTCACGCACAAGTCGAATTTGGTCACATTACATCTTATGTCGGTTTTCCATTTTTCTTTTATGTGCACTTGACAAAAGCGTGTGTGAAACGATGCTGATTTTGTGTATTCGCAAAAAAATTGGACGTAAATTAAGTAATTTACAAATTTATGGGAGGTAAATTAAAATTTTGTCTTTTTTTGGATGTTTTTTAAAAAATGTGAAAGTTGCGGAACGTAAATAATCTTTTTCTCCAGAAGGGGTTTAAAAATAAAATAAAATACTTTATAATGCACAGTTGAATTCAAAGATAGAGATAAGGTTAGAAATTGAGGAAAAGAAAATATTATACACAGCGAATATTGAAATATGGAACCTTGACTGAGGAAGTAATCATTTAAATGATAACCCACCAAGTGACCAAATTAACAACGTACCTCACATGGGTAGATAATATCTGTTCTCTCATTTTAATGATGTTAGTTTACTTAATTCGGGGTGAGGCTATTGCGCGTTAATCACGTTTTTCTTCTCTTTGTGAGAATTCTTTTGCATCTATCTCCCCTTGTGGGTCCTTCTTATCGTTTTTCTTTTCCTTACTTATTTTTGTTACTTGCTCGTAATTTCATCGACAATCCAAGGTCTAGGTAATCCAAGTTCAAATCCATGGCCTCCCTTTAGGCACGGTGCATGGTTGAGGGTATACGAGAGATAAGGTGTGATCAGATTCTGTCACGCTCCAAATTTGAAAATACTGACTTCTAAAAAAGTAGTTAAAATAACTAACTTGAGTGAGACGAAAACTGAATCTTAAATTTAAAACGGTAGAGTAAAGGGGTGCAATGGCTATCATAATTAAAATTGGAAAATTTGTATTTTTTGTCCTGTAAAAATGAGGTCAAATCACGTTCGATCCTGTAATTCGAAAAATGTCTTTTTTGTGGCAGAAATAGTCTTGTTTGTTGCTGAAATTAGAGGAAAAATACTTCTAGGGTAGAAGTTTTGGAAGAAAATGGCTCATTCCTTCTATAAATTGGTCCCGTAGCACATCCAACAAATAAAATTACGTTAACTTTAACAACGAAAAACAGTTATAATAAAATTAAGAAGTTCACATTTAACTAATTAATCAAACATCATTAAGATAACCATAATCCAATTTGGTACGACTATTCCATATTTTTTGTGCAGACAGGCCCGAAAGTATCGGCACTAAGATCATGTGGTACGACTACGCCAATATCATCTTTAGCCCGTACAACGAGTACTAGAAACAAATGCGTAAGATCTGCATTCTGGAGCTCCTCAGCGCCAAAAATGTGAAATTGTGAAGAATAACAACAAATACAACAAATGATAGTATTAGTTAGAGTAGTTGTTTTAGTTATAACTTCTATTTTAGCAGTTGTAGCTTCCATATTCTAAACTTACCAGATGAGGGATATGCTAATCATTTTGATTATGTAATTCCAATGTAATTCTTTTTCAATTCATTCAATATCATTTCTATTTTTCTAAATTCTCTCAATATGCACTCTATACAATTCCTTCTTATTTTGAAATTTCACAAAAATCTTTCGGACATATTCGGCAAGACGAGTTGCACGTCTCATTGAATCTCTTAAACTGTCCTCTGAAAAAGTTGTCGATTTAAGGAAGAAGGTTTTTCGTCTGACGAGCTCGATCACTTGTAGATCGGCGTTTGGAAATGAGGTGAAACAGAGTGATACTGTTAGGAATTAATATACAAGAATTAATTCTCACCCTCTCTACAAGTTCGGACTTTTAGATGAGACGGAATTCTTTCATGGTATCAGAGAAAACCGGGCAAAATGGCCTGGGTTCGATTCCTGTTGAAAGCACTCCACCCATTTAAATTGTCCACTCGATGGGCCTCCTCCCCAAAAAAGGGTAAGAGGTGTTAATCCGGCCCACGAGTGAGGGGGAGTGTTAGGAATTAATATACAAGAATTAATTCTCACCCTCTCTACAAGTTCGGACTTTTAGATGAGACGAAATTCTTTCAGATACGATGATAGAGATGGTGGAAACGGCTGGTTTGTTTGCTTCTTCCAAATTGTTGAATCTTTTCAGTTGGAATAAGTATAACTTTTAGATGAGACGGAATTCTTTCAGATACGATGATAGAGATGGTGGAAACGGCTGGTTTGTTTGCTTCTTCCAAATTGTTGAATCTTTTCAGTTGGAATAAGTATAAATTGCTTCGGATGAGACGAAAATTGGACGAGATTGTTGATGAGATTGAGGAGGAACATAGGTTGAAGGAATTTGATGGTGAAAAAGATATTGTTGATGTTCTGCTCAGGATGCAGAGGAATCGGGAACTCGAGTTCCCGATTACTAATGATAAAATCAAAGCCATCATTTTTTAAAGTAATTTAAACAGTGCTATTTTTGTATGTTGTTGTGATACTTAATGTTAGAGAATGAATGTAAATGAATTAATTTTTTCAAACTTTTAAATAAAATATAATTTTTTCAAAAACCTTTCACTTTTGTGAGACTTTAACTAATAGGACATGTTCTTCGCGGGAACTAAAACAACGGCTACTACTATCGACTGTGCAATGGCGGAGCTCATGAGAAATCTAGACGTGTTGGAGAAAGCGCAACGAGAAATATGAGATATTCTTAAGGGAAAAACGACTGTGGAAGAGAGCGATATGCAGGGGCTAAAATACAATTCAACCTTCTTCCTCTGACTAAAGCCCTGGGCTTTTAACTTTGACCCAATCCATAGGCTAATTCAAACCATGAAATTAGAGGCTCCATTTTAATTGCTGGAAGTGGGCTTGGAATTATTAAAATGGGCCTGCTACTTGGGCCGAAAATAAAATGAAAAGCCCGCCTTCTGTTGGGCCGATTAAAAAACTAAAGAAAGCCACAGTTATACTCACACCCCCATAAAAGCTTAAACCACCGATACAACAAACTCCATTAAAGCTTAAACAACAAACTTCATTAAATTACAAAAATATCAAGCAAACTCCATTAAAGCTTAAACAACAAACTCACCACTAAAGTAAAATACCAAAATACATCATTCCAAAATCACAACAACTTCTTTCAAATTTTTTTCTTTCAATTAACTATTGTAAAAAAAATATCAATTTTAATTTCGAAAATAAAAAACGAAAATAGTCCCAAATTTTAAAAAATTACAACATTTCGAAAAGGTGCGTATTCCGACAAAAATATTCGAAGAAAAGTAAATATTTCGACAATAATATTCGAAAAGGGGCCAAAATTTTGAAAAAAAATGTGGAAAGATTCCAGATCTTAATTTTTTCGGATGGAAAAAAAAGGATCTATGGATCTACAAAAATGTTTCAATTTGTAAGAATGTGATTTAATTTTAATTATACAGTATAAGTGGTTTGTAGAGGAGGTTAATTTTGGTTTTGTGTGGGTGGTGTACTCATTTTAATTTTATGGAAGTTAAATACTCATCCCCATGACTCGAACCCAGGACCTAAGACCTAGGTAGTGGTGCTCTAACCACTTCATCTATCTTATTCCTATGGACATTTCCTCTATTCTTCTCCAACTAGAAATATCGTAAGAGAATCAAAGAAATGAGTTCTTTCCCATAAAGATGTTGGATATACCAACCAGGTCGACATTGACTGGTGACCGGGGAAGCAGCACCGGTAAAGGCATGGTGTCCTCTACAACGCAGCAACTGGGGAAGCTGCCAGCTACTGGTAAGCTCATAGCAGTGTGCAGCGAAGGTCTGGATCGAAGGTCCTTGGCAGGTATAGCACGAAGAAGAGGAGTCTTTTCCTAACCACCCACGAGAAAGGCAAGAGAGAGTCCCTCCTCTGACCACCCGAATCAATCAGCAGAAGAGATATGACCAGAGGAATGGAGAGCCGCGGCCTTTCTTTCAGCCTAAGAACTTCTGAGGGTCTATTGAATCTAAAAGAATAGCTACTTTGGGACCCCTCATGGCAGGCAGATTCTTCATCAGAGGGTTGAAAGTCTCATTCTTCTTGACTTCCCTCGAGGTATGGAAAGAAGTGTGCGCTGGAGACGGGTGCGAGACTCAACCGAATGAGCTGCATACGACTCCTAAGTAAGGGTAAGGAAGCGCAGGTGAGCGAGTGTTTTATGCTCCTCCGTACTCATTTTAATTAAGGCGGGTGTTAAATCCAACCCAAATTTTAGAATAACCAAGAGACGAGTGTCTTATGAAATTGGGTATGTGAGATGAAATCATAAAACTAGTACCTTAAATTATATTATGGTAAATTTAAATTGGATTGCCGTTTTTTATATCTTAAATTCATGAAACGACCTCATTAATTATATTTAAATAGGGACCTTGTCTTATTAATATGTATTGATCAGTGTGAAGGCATAAAAACTCAATGATGAGATTCTTAGTCCATTAATTGAAAATGACGTAATTATTTAATTATTACTAACATTTATTTTTTCATTCAATTATTTTTGGAATCTGTGTCCTGGCGTTAGCTCACTCCACAATATATTACTAGTATTAGTGTTCAATTATTCAATGTTTTAATTTAAGTATTGGTTTGTTGTCAAAAAAAAAAAAAAAAGTATTGGTTTCAATAGCTACCGCCACCATTGAAAATTATTGTCTTCGTAAACAACAATATCAGAAGCAACAATTACAGTATATTATAAAATTATTTGACTTTGACCATTTGATCGAATTCGTCGCAAATTGCAACGGAATTCTAACCTTCGCAAAATTGCCCTGTGTTGTTAATTCTATTACACATCTTTAAAAAATCACCTCGTTCATGAATTTAATGCAAAACAAGTCACAAAATAAAATTTTAATTACACAAATTAATCCCAGATGATTTATTTTTCGCATTGTTGAAACTATTATTATTGATAAAAAAAATATGGAATAGAGAATTTGTGTTGAAGAACGAGAGGAATACATACACACAAAACATCAAACGAACCACCATGAGTTTATTCATGAGTGGTCAGTTTGAAAGAAATGAAGGGTCGTATATGGTGGGAACAAGTATAAGTGGATTCTTCCTTCCCACAGTCAAAGCCTCTACCTCAATCGTGTCTACATCCCCCGGACTCATACCTTCCGGCAATTTCCAATCGAAGTGGTAAAGAAGTTGCGCCAACGGGAACTCCACGTTCGCCAACCCGAAATTCAACCCGGGGCAAATCCTTCGACCCGCCCCGAACGGGGTGATTTCAAAGTCATTCCCCAGTAACTCTCTCGGAACTTTCTCGAATCTTTCGGGATAAAAGCTCTCCGGATCTTCCCAATACTCGGAATTCCTCCCCATTGCCCAAACGTTGACCATCACTCTAGTTTTGACCGGAATTGTATATCCCTGGACGTTGCATTCATCTTTGCATTGTCTTGGGATCAATGGAACTGGCGGATGATACCTCATACTCTCTTTAATCACTAATTTCATGTATTTTAGCCCCTGCACATCGCTCTCTTCCAACCTCGCCTTTCCCTTCGCCGCCCCTCGTATTTCCTCCTGTAATTTCGCCATCACTCGCGGATTTTTCATCAGTTCAGTCATAATCCAGCCCACGGTAATAGACGAAGTTTCAGTTCCAGCTGCAAACATGTCCTGTAAATACAGAGCCCAAAATGTTATCAAACCACATAAACGACATGCCAGTTCGATTCTTCTGTTCCAACTCTTATGTTCCATCCATATGAATCTACTATCAGCACTATAAGAAAACTGATCTTTAGTAACATAATTTTTGTCATTTAAAGTTATTTTTCTGTCATTAAACACATTTAGCTATATAAACGACATCCCCTGCCCCATGTAGTGCTTTAATGTGCTGTACGATACAACACATTAAAGCACAACTGAAAAATGCCGTTTTCAGATCAGGGTAGCATAGAATAAACTAGATGAATGTTAATACAAATTACTTACAAGAATGATAGCTTTGATGTTGTCCGTAGTGATGGGAATGTTGAGCTCCCCAGTATTCTGCACCCTAAGCAGAGTATCAACAATATCCTCACCGTCGTACTCGCCGCTCTGCTTGAATCTATGCTCCTCGACGATACGATCGAGAATGGCGTCGATCTTACGACGCATCCTCAGCAGAGTAAACTTCCTCCTGCTGAAAAGATGCAGCAGAGTGAAAGACGGAAAGAAATCGGCCAACTCAAATCCTCCAGCCATAGACGACGCCGTATTGACCAAAGCGATCAACGTATCACGGTCCCCCAAGACCTTACCAAACGCAGCTCTGCAGGTGATTGTGCTCATGAAGGCGGATATCTTGTCGGAGAAATTGACAGACTGTCCAGACGACGAGTGAAAAAATTCAACCAGGCGCGAGATCTCGTCTTGCCTAATGTACCCGAAAGACTTGACGTTCTTCGCGCTCAGCATTTCCAGAATGCATATTTTACGCATTTGCCTCCAGTAATCGTCGTAAGCACAGAAGGCGAGGTCTGTTTGGTTGTACCACAGAATTTTTAGTGCAATGCTACCAGGCCTGTCGCAGAAAGCAGGGTCATGGGTTTTAAGAACTTCTTTGCTGGCCTCTCTCGACGAGATTACGACTGCGTCGACTTGTCCGAGTTTCAGGCTCAGAATCGGGCCGTAATCGAGGGAAAGTTTTCTAAGCGAGCGGTGGGCTAATTCACCCGCGAGGTGGTGGAGGTGGCCGATCACGGGGAGCTTTGGAGGGCTTGGAGGTAAATTTTTCGGGGTTTTCGAGTTTTTGAAGGCCTTGATTAGGAGGAAGAGGAAGGATGAGAAAAGCAGGAGAGTGGTGAAGTTGAAGGGGAGATTGATCATCTCCATTGTTTACTAGCTAGTTGTTTTGTGATTTTTTTTTTAATGAGTAATGCTTGTATTTATAGAGAAGGGGTTTAACAATAAAATAAAAAACTTTACAATGCACAGTTGAATTCAAAGATAGAGATGGGTTAGAAATTGAGGAAAAAAATACTGTTTGCAGCCAATATTGAACTATGGAACCTTGACTAAGGAAGTAACAAGTTCACTATATTTAATTGTTTAAATGTCCCCACACCACATGGGTATATAATAGAATCTCATTTTAATTATGTTAGTTTTGTCAGTGTGAGTCTATTGGGCGTTAATCAGATTTTTCTTCTCTTTGTGACTTTTCTTTTGCATCTATTTCTTTCGTTGTGAATCCTTCTTATCGTTTTTCGTAATTCCATGGACAATCGAGGTCTAGATATATAATCCAAGTACAAATCCACGGCCTCCCTTTAGTTACGGTGCATGGTTGAAGGGTATACGAAAGACAAGGTGTGATAAGATTTTTTGTTGATCGTGCAAATAGTCATGGGACAGACAGTACGAGTTCTTTGACTTTTTGAATGTTTTTGTTGGTGATATTTCAGGGATGCTTCAATGTTTCGTGGGTTTTCAAGGAAGGTGAATTCGATTTTTGATAGATTAATCAATTTTTAAATAAATACAACTCTAATACTAAAGTGTAACTCCATCGTATACGCTTTACAAAAAAATTGTGACATGAATATATACCCCTTTCATAATCCTCATTTTGATTAGTTCATATATGAATAAAATAATTGTTTATAAATAAAATGAATGATAATTTAAGTAAGTAAATAAATGATGATTGAAAAATGTATGTAAAATAATTTGATTAATATTAACATAAAAAAGATGCAAGTATAATGAAATTTAATGGATGGAGTATTTCTTACATGAACTTTCCTTGACAGTACGTTGGTTGAAGAGTGAAGACTTTGAACAATTATGGCTATCGAAATTGACTTTTCAAATTGGGCAAATTTATAATCAAGGTTGAAGACAAAACCAGTCAAATCTGGCTGGCGTAGCTTGCCTTGTTATTTTGTTTCTTTCTTTACTTACGAGGCTAAATTCTGTGGAAAAAAAATGTAACAATTTTAATTTGATCGAAATGTTTTAAATAATATATGAAAATTATTTCATTATTCAAAAGTTAAAAATTATGGTATTTTAGAAATTTATATTTTTGGAGTGACACGACATGATAATTAAAATATTAAAAAAAATATTGTGTCATTATCGTATTATTATTAGATACGTATCACTATCGTGTCGTATCAGGTCAATAACTGATAACTTGTTATTAACATGTTAAGGTCTCAATACGATAACGACACGAACATGATAATACCAAACATTAATCAATAATTTTCGCCAAAGTCTTATGTGCACTCAAGTACACGGTGTACTTGAGTGGACCTTGACTGGTCAACTGTTGACCGTTGATCGGTCAACGGTCAAACTTTGATTTTTGTTTTACCGATTTTTTTTAAAAAAAAAATGTATGTTAGTATATTGAAAAGTGCATATTTATTTTTTAATGAAAAGTGTATGTTACTATATTGAAAAGTGCAACATTGTTTTTAATGAAAAATGCATGTTCTTATAACTGAAAAGTGTATGTTATTACTGAAAAGTGTATGATATTATAATGAAAATTGTATGATCTATTAATAAAAAATGTAAGTTATATATTAATGAAAAATGTATGTTATTATAACGGAAAAGTGTGATATTATAACTAAAAAGTGTATGTAGCTAAAAATATTATTGAAAAATGTAAATTTTTTATTTAAAAAAAATCGGAAAAAAAATTGACAGTTGACCAGTCAACGGTCAACAGTTGACTAGTCAAAGTCTACTCAAATACACGGTGTTCTTGAGTGCACAATATTGGGAATATAATATTATAAAGATTTGTATCTTTTAATATTATGATTTATCCTTATCTTTTAGAAGATATGAATAAATATTTACATCAAATATTCTAAAAGATAAGGATAAATCATAATATTAAAAGATACAAATCTTTATAATATTATATTCCCAATACACAAGAGACTCATCCATCATTTTCATATCGAACTTGTGACATTCTATCATATCGTGTCGTGAGGTCCAGGAATCGTGAATGTTTCCAGCTATTACTTTGGGTCTGACTATATGCACCTCCATTTCGGTTTGATGCACTCCCCTTTTCATTAAATTAATAAAATAAAATGGCGAAAAACCCAAAATACCCCTACACCTTATTTTTGCATGCCACTAACTACACCAGCCTTACTGTACGCACCCCCCACTTAAACCCTTTTCATATTCCCCCTAAACCCCTCACTTTCCCATTTCCCCCTCTTCTCCAAACCGAAAAAAAAATCGGCCAGTTCATCACCAAAATCCTCCACTCGCTCATCTCACGTCAACAACTCGTGGAAATCGTATTTTTACACTCTTTGTGCTTCAAGGATCAAGAAATGACAAGAAAACGTGATGGATTCTACAAATATGTAAGTTTTTTTTTTTTCTCATATATTTTAGCTAAACAAGGGTTTATTTTTAGTTTTCCTCATATATCCTCATATATTGTTCCTTGTACGTTTTAGAGTAGTTTATGATATATGGTTTAGAGAAAATGGTTGACTAAGCTATTGGCGCGTTTAAATTTTTTTCGTTTTTTTTCGTTAACGCGTCGACCCTGGTTAGGTGACCGCATGTGTTTTGGTCGATTACTCGTCGTCGACTAGGTGTGTTATGGTCGACCCTGGTTAGTTGATGATAATGTGTTTGGTCGACATCGTGATGTCGACTGGCGCTGTTATGGTCGACAATAGGTGGTCGACGGGGAAGGTTTTATGTCTTAATCATGTGTCGACCGAAACATGTGATTTTATTTTTTGTTGTTGAATTTTGTTTCTTTTCAGAATTTGGCCAAAAAACTTATGTATTGGTTTCTTTTCAGAATTTGGCTGATGACGAAGAATTTGACCCGGATTTCTTTTTTTATTCGGAGGATGAAGCGGGGCCATCGGGGCCGTGTGATGCTTCGGCTAATGAGGAGAATGCCCCAGATAATGAGAAGAATGCCCCGGCTAATGAGGAGAATGCCCCAATTAATGAGAATGCTTCGGCTAATGAGGATGCTCCGGGCAATGAGCTTATGATGGACTACACCGATGTGTTCTCAAATTTCAATTACTTTGAGACTCGGGAAGCCTTAGAACGGTGGGTTCGAGACGTAGCCATACAACACAACATCGCCATCGTTGTAAAGCGCTCAGATAATGGTAGTGGGAAGAAGAAGGCACAAGTTTTATTGGCGTGCGAACGTGGTGGAACTTATCGAAAAAATAAACCAAAGATTGGAACCCAACTTGTTGTTGTAGGAAATGATGATGATTTTGAAGATGATAAGGGACGAAGAAGGACAACGGGGTCAAAAAAGTGTGGATGTCCTTTTCTCTTAAGGGGCATTAAAGTGTCTTCAAATGAATGGATGTTGGAGGTCAAATGTGGGACTCACAATCATCCCGTAGCAATCTACCTTGAGGGTCACTCATACGTTGGGAGGCTAACTCCTGCTGAAGAAAATTTGGTTGTTGATATGTCTAAGTGTAACGCTCCACCAAAGGATGTGTTGAAACTACTTAAGTTGAGAAATCCGAACAACCATTCTACGATCCGCACCGTGTACAATGTCCGATCCAAGTTTAAGATGACAGGTTTTGCTGGAAAGAGTCAACTACAACAGTTGATGACTTTGTTGATTGACAATAATTATTTTCAAAGCCATAGATTTTGTCCAGTATCAAATACTATACTAGATGTATTCTTTGCACACCCAACTGGCCTTCAATTGTACCGTGCATTCCCGAGTGTGTTGATAATGGATTGCACGTACAAGACCAATAGGTATAAGCTGCCGTACTTAGAGATTGTTGGATTTACGTCGACTGGCATGACCTTCTCGGTAGCTTCAGTGTTCCTCGAGCATGAGAGGGAGGAAAACTATACTTGGGCATTAAGTGTCCTCCGTGAGTTATTGGAGGATGGTTGTCTACCGAGGGTGGTTCTTACCGATCGAGAGTTGGCCGTCATGAATGCTGTCGGCACCGTATTTCCAGAGGCTAAACATTTCCTATGTAGATGGCACATAGATAGGAATGTTTTGGCCAAATGCAAGGAGAAGTTTGAGACCAAGGAAGATTGGGAAAGATTCTTCTATTCTTGGAAGAAAGTGATGGATGCATCGTCTGAAAATGAATTCAATACCTTTGTTCAGCTTTTTCAATCTGAGTATGCAAATGTGCACACTGAAAGTGAGGCATACTCCTACTGTATGAACCAGTGGATAAATCCATTCAAGGAGAGGTTTGTAGCGGCATGGACGGATGAGTACATGCACTATGAAAATACAACTACGAACAGGTACGCTTTAATATTTCATAAGTATGTGTCTATGTGTTATTAGTTATTTTGTAGTTTTTATGTGTGTAATTAATCTATCAAAATATTATCATTTCAGGGCTGAGAGTCACCATGCAGCGTTGAAGAGATCTCTTGGTAACAGCTTGGGTAATTTTGAGATCTGCTGGTCAAGGACAGACACCTTATATCAAGCAAGTCACAATGCCATTAAAGCTTCGTTTGAGAAGAGTGTGAATGTTGCCTTACACAAGTTCAAGTCCGTGTTATATCAGGAGTTATTGGGAGTGGTGTCAATCTATGCATTGGAAAAGATATACAAAGAGATGACACGTATCGAACACGGTGAATCCAGTCCTGATATATGCATTCACTATCTACGAAAGGTATGCGGATTGCCATGCACTCATGAACTTGACCAATATCACCGGCTTGGCAAACCGATACCTATAGAAGCTATTGATAGGTTTTGGAGAAAGCTTGACATGGAGCCAGTTGTGAGAGGCGAGAACGAAGCGAAGGACGATGTGGCTGAAGATCTCGACACTCGATATGAGGAAGTCATACAGAGCTTAATGATTGCATATAAAGAGCAAGAGGCCACAACGTCGAAGAGGATGATGTTGAGGCAAGCCATAGAGCTTCGGAATCCTAGGACCACTTCGCTTATTGAACCTGAGCCGAAGGTAAAAACACGTGGTCGACCGAAAGGAAAAGGAAATAAGAAGAAAAATGATCCTTCTTCGACAAAACGGGATCCGAGCTTCTTCGAGTACAAGGAGTCCATGTGTTTCCCCGGTGTTGTTGAGATAGATGAGCCTTCGTCGTCGAAGACGAAGAAAAAATCAGCTAAACGTCCGCCGGTAATTTGATTTATTTTGAATTATTTTATGGTTGTTTGGTTTTATGGTTGTTTGGTTTTATGGTTATTTGGTTATTTGGCTTGGTTGTTTATATGTTGTTTGGTTTATTTGGTTTACTTGGTTTGTAGGTGGTCGCTCGTAAGCGTACTCGCTCTTCATCTACAAACGCAGGGTTGAGAGAACGATTACCCATTAGATATCAACCATTTGTGGTGGATTGTATTGATGTTCTTGCTGATGGACACTGTGGATTTCGATCGATTGCTTCTGCTATGGGATGGGGTGAAGACAATTGGGCCCGAGTACGACAAAATGCAATGACGGAGTTAGGGCAGCACGTAACTTTGTACTCGAAAGTGTTTAAAGAAGATAAGATGTTTGATGTTATTTTGAAGGCCCTCAATTGTTTTGAAGTTACTGCACCGTGGAAAAATTGGTTTCAGTTGCCGTACATGGGGTACCTCGTCGCATCGATGTACAATGTTTGTTTGGTCACCTTGGCCAATAATTTATCGCTCACATTCCTTCCCTTGAGAACGTCGCCACCGACAAAACCCAAGAAAATTTGTATCGGCCACATCAACAATAATCATTTCATCCACGTCAACTTGTCTGCCGATTGTCCACTTCCGCCCATTGCGGCTTGTTGGCCGACCTATAGATTACCAGCTGCAGTTGGATGGTTGGACCTCTATAACAATAACCTTATTAAATAGGGTTTATGTTGTCATACTTTTGGTAACTTTTGTACATTTGCTGACCGAGAATGATGACTTAGATTAGTCATACTTTTGTAATGTCGTACATTAATCATTTTTTTGCACGTTTTGGGCATTAGATTAGTCATACTTTTGGAAACTTTTTGGAAATGCCTGAGATTAGTCATACTTTTGTATGTTTTGTAAATGACTTACATTACTATTGGTGAACGATTGTACAATTGAAATCGTGTTGGAAATGACTTGGATTGTCTTAGATTATGTGTTTTATGATGTTGAGGAACAATGTTACAATTTATGTTACTATTTGTCGACAACAATGTTACATTTTATGTTGAATAGACATTTTTCGACTCATTAATCAGGAACTGATGCATTTAGGTTATTGTCGACATCTAGTAATCGACCAAACGTAATGTGGTCGACACATTAATTAGGAACAGACACAGTTTGGTCGACATATGATTGTCGATCGACATACCACTATCGACATAAATAACACACGGCGGGAACAAGACGTCGACTTATTTACTAAATGCACCCCACCACAAAATAATTTTTAAATAAATTGTCGACTAGTTAATTCTGAACAGGGGTACTACGGTCGACCTCATGTAGTCGACCAAATGTAATATGGTCGACAAGTTAATTATGAACAGAGGCATCATAGTCGACCTCGAGTTGTCGATCGACGTCCCTTAGTCGACCAAAACATTATCCGTCGGCGTCGTGTGGTCGACCGAGTGTAATTTGGTCGACCACTAGTAGTCGACCGGCATCTCAAAGTCGAAATATTTTGGCCGTCTTTGTGTTTGGTCACAATTAATTGTCACAGTTGGAATCTTGGAAACATGACAAAATGACTTTCGTTAAATAACTTTCGTTAAATATAAAAGTGACTCACGCAAAACCCTTTAAACGGTAAAGAAACCCAATCAAACCAAAACAATAAAGCAAAATAACAGTCCAATTTTTGTCATTTTACTAATCTTTTTAGATCTAGTTCGGCGGTTCTTCATTTTTCGAATTGAAATCAAATCAGCTCAAGATCCATAACACTACTGTAAACAAGGAGAGCCATAACAAGGTATCTACTTAAATTTAATTTCAGTTTTGTTTAACAAGGTATCCCCCTCACAATTAATTGTCACAATACGTCATAAACAGTACAACATCTTAAATCAAAAAATTCAATTAAACATAAACAATGTACTCGAACATCAATTAAACAACATCTAACATAACCCTAAACATCTAAAATAAACCTTAACATCTAAAATAAACATAAACATCAAATTAGTTCGTCTTGCCCCTTTTCCTTCATCCAAATTAAACATCTAAAATAACCCTAAACATCTAAAATAAACCTTAACATCTAAAATAAACATAAACATCAAATTAGTTCGTCTTGCCCCTTTTCCTTCATCCAAATTAACATAAACATCAAATAAATACAAATTAACATCCAAATTATGCCTTGCTCCTTTTCCTTCGACTTTCTCCCCTACCCCTTCCTCTTGGTGGCCTTGACGATGATGTCGACGCAATAGGTGGCGGCTGTAGTGTTCTACATGCCGCTTCCATAACCCGTGCAAGCTCTTCCGCTGGCGGTGTATCTCCGTCCTTCCATCGCTGAACCAGCGGCGCCATCATATTTTGAGCGAGGCTTATCATAAGCCACACGTCATCTGCAATGGGTACTCGATCGGATGCTGTCGAACGTGTGGCTGGGTTAGACAAAAACACGTGGGAGTTAGCCGTGAACCATGTTCTGTAGTCCGGAGCACTCTCCCAAGGAAGTCTGGCCTTGTCTCCGCGTCTTTCAGGTGATAACAAGTGCATGTCCCATGTCTCAAAATAATCACCCAAATGCCCCCACACAAGCTTGGACTTTTTTGAAGGTTTAGCACTTCGTTCAGCACGTGCAACAAGAGGCCTCTCTGGTATCGTCTGGACAAACCCGAATTGTCGGAGGACTCTATCTGGCATGTACGGCTCCACAATATCCCCACAGACCAAACAACCATGAAAGTACGTGACTTCATACAAAGGATAATCTTTTCTCATTTTGGCGTATGGATTCCACATAACCTACATTACATGTAAATTATTGAGCACCCACTATTAATTGACACAAGAGAAAGGGGATAAGTCAACTCCAAACCTCATGTGGTTCTAGGGCATCCATACGCTCTCGGAATGCTTGCACACAGGGCATCGACGGCCCGACATATCCTTGTGGGGCCCACCTCGCTGATAGCGGCTGACCAGTCTCGAAGTCCATGTGATGGGGAGGTTTGACCAAGACAGGAAAGTGTTCGTAAATCCAAGCCTACAAAATAACAACCATTCAAAATGTTGAAATGCAAAACATAATATAAAATGGAAGAGTGTTAAGTATGAGTTTTACCTCTAGTAGAGTCAAATAGCCTGATATTTGTGCAGTCTTATTTCTCGACGCCAAACCAAGCTGTCTATATAAATAAGCTAATGTGGCCGCTCCCCATGCATACTCATGCAATCCTTGCATATCATCCAAATACTAAAGCCACGTCGTTGACACACGAGTGCCAGTTTTATCCGCAAACAAAGAGCACCCAAATGTATACCAAGCGTAGGCCCTGGCAGAACGCAACACCTGAACACGGTCTTCAGAATTAAACTTGTTCATGAAGTTCTCTCTCAACCATTCTAGCTTGACCGAAGACCCCCGTGAACCACTTACTAAACCTTTCGCAACAACAGCATCTACACCCAACAATCTACTAAGATCAGAAGAAGAAGAGACGAAATGAACACGAGAAGACCGTACTGGCCGACCTTCAACTGGTAACCCGGTAATGCAGAAGACATCATCTAGTGTAATGGTAATTTCACCGAATGGAAAGTGAAATGAGTTGGTCTCGGGATGCCATCTCTCAACAAAAGCGGCGATGAGGTTCTTATTAGTGGACCTATATGAAATATCCCTAATTTGAACTAGGCTGGACTTTTTCAAATACTTCATCCATCGTCGAAATTGTTGGGTGTCCACATCCTCGGGAAATTCCCATGCCAAAAGTTTACTAATATGGCTATGGCACTTGAGCACAGGACGCTCTTCACCCTTCCAAATAAATTTGGCCACATGAGTTTGGAAAGAGGTCAACAGTGGAGGATTCGCCTCAACACCTTCGTTTGCTTCCACATCCTCCGGTATATCATCATCTCTATCATCGTAATCATCATCATCATCGTCGAAAATGTCTTCAGATACTTCCTCATCTTCAGATTCTTGAGATGTAAATGTGATTTGTTGTTGAGGAGAGGCGGGTTGTGCTTGCGGAGGAGCGAGAGGTTGAACTTGTGGAGGAGCGAGAGGTTGAACTTGTGAAGAAACAACAGGTTGTGCTTGCGGAGGAGCGACTTCTTCTGTTGGTGCACTTTCATCTTGAGGTGCAACTTCTTGAGGTTGAGGTGCGACTTCTTGAGGGGGCTCAACAGTTTCATCCTTATTTTTCTTCCTGTTGGACGCAGTTGGCCTTACTCTCTTGTTGTACACTGATAAAATGAAAAATAAAAAAATCAATAAACCATATGGTAGACATACATGGATAATTTTCAAAGTGGTCGACAACAAGTGGTTGACATATTTTATTCTCGTCGACTCTGATGCATCGACGAACTCTTATTCGGTCGACGTCACGATGTCGACAAGAGTCAATTCTCGTCGACACTGACGCATCGACCGAATTCTTCCTCGTCGATGTCGTGACATCGACCAAACAAGGCCTCGTCGACGAACCAGAGTCGACGACTCCTACCCCGACGCGACCGTTTTTGGTTGATTTCACACTACTTTTTCCCCCCATTTTCTATTAATCATACAACAACAACCAACAAAAACCAAACAATCAAACAAACAAACAACAAATCCATAAAAAAGCCCTAAAATCTAAAACCCAAACCATGACTAAAACCATCTTCAAATTATGTTATAATAGCATTACAAAATCACCATTCTATACATAAGAAACAACCATTAACAACATACATTACAATTAATTTTTCAAAAAAACATAAAACAACAAAACCACCATTAACAACACACCATAACATAAAGCTTTAAACTACATACCTTTATGTGAGTCCATGACTTCGCGGTGTGAGGGAGCGCGTTGGTTTGTGGTGGTTGGAAGCGGCGGCAGGGCACGGCGAAGGGGCACGGCGAAGGGACGGGAGTGTTTTGTTTTGAAGAGGAAGAGGAAGAGGGAGGGTAATATGAAAAGGGGTTAATTGGGGGGGTGCGTACAGTAAGGCTGGTGTAGTTAGTGGCATGCAAAAATAAGGTGTAGGGGTATTTTGGGTTTTTCGCCATATTATTTTATTAATTTAATGAAAAGGGGAGTGCATCAAACCGAAATGGAGGTGCATATAGTCAGACCCTATTACTTTGCCTTCATTTTCGCTGAATATGCCCACCAAAATGGCAGTAATATGGACTCCCATAATGGCCTAATATGGGCTGCATAATGGGCTCTGACATTTTTCTCAAATTAAGCCCATCATTTTGTACATGCATTGTGTGGACTGTAGACTGTGGAAAATGCCTACAACGGGTCTGTTACTTTTTAAGAAATTAATTAGCCCAACTTTTATTTGGCTTCAATAAATATTAAATATATGTTTTGCTTTAAAAAAAATCTCACTTTTCATACACAAATATCAAAACAGGGCTTTTCTCCCTATCAAGTATTTATAGTAAAAACGAGCAACAAAAATGAAATTATATGTTATTTGAACTTTAAATACACAATAAAATCATGTAATTACAACTTGAATCACGAACTAAAATCAGTTCCAGCAATTTGTTAGGACAACAAGCACAATAAAATCAACATATGAGACAATAGTAATTTTCCTTTTCTTTCTATCATTTTGATATCCCTAATACTCTCAAACACAATATTATATACACCGTACACCACTGTTTATAAGAACTAATAGCAAGGTAAACACACTACACAAGGTGAACATAATACATTCCATTCGGTGTGGGTAAAAGGAAATGCCCGGGCCTCAATTTCGGGTTAACAGAATGTGAGTTCTTGTTGACTTAACTTTACCACTCGATTGGAAATTGTCACAAGGAATGGGGTATTTTGCACACATGCATGCCCAAAATTATAGTAGGAAAAAACAAGGGTGAGTGTAATAAGAATTAATATACAAGAATTAATTCTTCATTTTTCTATAAGTTCGGATTTTTTAGACGAGACAAAATTTTTTATGGTATCAGAACCTAAAGGTTCATGCCCATCCATTCTGGGTTCGATTCCGACTGAAAGTAACCCCACTCATTAAATTGTTCATTCGATGGACCTCCTCCCCAAGGTTAAGAGGTTCGGACTTTTAGATGAGGCTAAATTCTTTCAATGTACTGAAAAAATTATCCACATGATTTGGATAAACACAAGACTGTCATGTTAAACATAATTGTGGTAGACCACATGCATATGCACAGTGACGGTGACACAATGGGGGCAGGGGGTCACTGGGCCCCCACCAATTTTTTTTTTATATATATACTCTCTTCGTTCCGTAATTATTTGTACATTTTTTTATTGGAACGTCACAAGATTATTTACACACTTTTAATATGGAAATACCCAATAAAATTAATTAATACCCCCAACATCATTTTATTTTCAAAATTGTCACTCGTTTTTAGGGTTGGCAACGGGGCGGGTATGACCCGCCCCGCCAAATTTTTTTAGACCCGTTACCCGCCCCGCCTCAAAACCCGCATAAACCCGCCCCGTCCCGTCCCGCGAACCCGGCGGGTAAACCCGCCCTGCCCCGACATTAATTTTTTTTTTTTAAAAAAATCTGGTATTTAAATAAAATTATTTCCCCATCTATTTAAGAAAGATAATTATAAAAAAAGAAAATTAGTATAAATTTGTTATAATACTCAGAACTAAATTAGTTAATTAGACGTTAAGCACTATAATTGTTTTCAAGAATTCAACTATAGCAAGTTTATTTAACAATTACATACTAAAAAATCCCCAGAAAATGGGGAGTCTATTTAATTAATTAATTTGGGGAGTCTATATATATATATGTATATGCGGTTCGGGTCGGGTATATATAAAACCATTACACGTTCCATACCCGACGGGTATTGTTTGATCGGGTATTTACCCGACCCGAAACCCGTTTGACCGGATATTTACCCGCCCTGTGCAGGCCGATTTCATGCGGGTCCGGGTTTATACCCGTCCCATTGCCAACTCTACTCGTTTTTGCATACATTTTACTTTGTAGACCACCAAATTCACTTTATACTTCACCAAATCATCCAAAATACTCATACTTTATTCATCAACCACTAAATCCATTTTTCTTAAAAATTGGGCCGGTACAAATAATAGAATATTGGAACACACTCCCTCCGTCCACCAAAAGTGTGCTCATTTTTTTTTTGGGTTCACAAAAAACGTGCTTATTCTATTTAAATAGTTAACTTTTGAATATTTTTTCCACTTTACTAACAAGATTGAGTATCTACCAAATATATTTTTTAGGGGCAATAACACTATAGGTCATTTCACCTAGTGTTTTAACAAAAAAAAACATTTTTTATTCTAGTTACAAAAAAGATCAATTATAGATTCAAAAGTACATTTCTAACCTCATAATTTAATTAATGTCAATAATATAATAGTCAACTACAATTGTGTGCAATTTTTTAAATTTATCACAATCACCATGAATCTCGCTATAATTGGTAAAAACATACCATCTTTCACACATTTCCATCCTTGAAGTTACCAAAACACCAATAGAGTAAATTCGAGCCACTTTCTTTTCCAATTTGCATTCTGCTGTGAGTTTTTTTTCGCCGGCGACGATATTCCGTACTCAATCGATCAGTTTTTCTCTGCAATAAAGGTATGTGTTGCACATATAGTTCTATTCGAGTGCAGAAGATTCTTTATTTTATTTTATTTTATTGGTGAAGCCCTAAAATCCTATATTAGTTTCATCTATTTTGTATCTAATGTTTAGATACCTGGAAGTTCTAGGGAGGTTATTTCTGAACTAGTTTATTACTTAATATATAGGTATATTTTATTATGTATGTTGATTTGTTCGGATTTCGAGTTGCATGATACAAGATTTGGTGATTTGTTTGGTTTTTTATCTGTTATGTTGTTTTCCGATGCCTAGTGTGTTTGGATAAGAGAGGAGGAAAGTATAAAGGTTTGCTATGTTTTGTATTAAAGTTTGTATTGCTCGTGATAGGGTTTCAACTTCTACTTAATCTTAAATTATATGCAGGGAAACGAGATATGGGATACGTTGTTGTGCCATCTGATTCAGGTAATTTTTTTAGAAGATCATGTACTTGTAATTAAATATTGAACATACATCTGATATGTTTTAATTTTAATTTACAAATTTTGAAAGTGATCTCGAAACAAGTAAAAGAAGCATTAGTTATTCAACATCTCAGACTGAAGGTATCGCATTTAAATTTAATAAAATTACTGCATACATCACTGATTTTTCCTCATACTGCTTTATTTACATGAAATGTGACTTCAATATCTGTTAAATGTTCTATACAACAAATGATAGTGAAAAATATGAAAGAGAAAGAAGGGCTATGAAGCATAAACGTCTAAAAAAGCGAAGAACAAATTTGGTATATGCAGTTGTTTAAATTATACAACATCCATACGTTGTTTAAATTTTCAGTATGTAACCATTATTAATAAAAACTATATGAATTAATGTGTTTGTTGTCTAAAAGCGAAGGAGTGCACATTGACACCAGAGCTATTACAGATCTAACGTTCGTACTACATTTAAGGAGTTAAGGCTTCTTATGTTTACGAATATGCATTATAAGGAGTTGAGGAAAACGTCATTCTGGCTGCTGCTCAGTTCAATTCTATGTAATGGTAATGACCATATGATACAGAACTGCATAAAAAATGGAGGATGATATAAGAGACATTGTAAGATTGTTTGATGAGGAGTCTGAAAGCTTCATTGTGGGATCTAAAGAAATACCAATTAGGAGAGAAGATGCAGTGGAAGGAATATTATCCCTGGACGTACTGTTAAATAAATAAAACGAAGAGCATACAAATATAAGTGAACCGGAAGAAAAACTGGAGTGTTTTCGTTAGACGAGTATACAACTCGAGGAAGAAAATATGTCGTTTAAAGAAGACAATTTGAAGAATGGTACATAAGATAAAGTTCAAATTATAATTACGCATATTCTGAAATTGGCAATAGTATTGGTTATTAGTTGGATAGTATTGGTTATTAGTTGGTATATGTAGTCATTTCTGCACATGTGACGTATGTAGTACATATAGTGGACTATACAACATTAGATACAAGTGTAATTAAAATAATGCAGCAAGATAAGCATATGATCAATTGGTATGCAGTTGACAGTGCATTATGCATTAGTAATTGCATTAATGTCTATACGTAAGATAACAACATGGATCGATTTATATATTTGATTTACATGTGGATTACAAAATTATAGATAATAACAACCATTTGATGGTATATGTACCAAAAAGTATGTTACAAAATATATTACTACTATATATTACTATCTATTTTTGGGAATGGAGAAACTAGACTAGGCAAAATGTTGTACGTACGGTCGACATCCGGGGCTTCATCCAACCAATTCAAGTCATGAAATTCTCTTTTTGGGATGTCAAAAGAGCAAAATTTTCCACTTGACTCCTCCTTAAACATGATATTCGTCTTCAAGCAGTTCAAAAAGTAAACCAGGTAGATACTGAATATAAATGGTAATCATTCCTCCTTGAATATTGTGAGGCTTGACCAGGTACTCCCATCACTGTGATAAATTAATATGTGCATCTGAAGAAAATACTTATTGACTCCATTTACTTCGGGACTAAGTTTGCTAGAATAAACAACAATAATACCTACTACGAATATAAAATTTCACACGATTTTGGCCGTATGGTGCTTTTCAAAGTGTAGTAAATTTGTACTCTAGGAATTCAAACACTTGGATTTCACTACATCAATTTTCATGCAAACACCCGCCATCATGCAATGCACATTTCGTTGGCGGGATTTTTCATTGGAAGATTTATGAAGGTTATGAGGTTTATGCAATTCCAACTTTCGACTATAGTGATAATTAAGAGTTATGGGTTGATAAAATTATCTACATATGAATGTGAAGTATGGTCGTTAGTTGTCGAGGCGTTAGATGACAATAATCTAGCCGTATATGGGGATCGAAACAGAGTTGATAATTGTGGTACGAGAAAATATTATTTTGAAATGTAGGTACTCTCATATTCAATTAAAGGATTAACTTGGAAGAAGTTTACTATTTCGAAAGTGGGAATTCTACCCATTAATTATAAACTCGTGCATATACACTTCATTAACAATACTCGGAAAAAGATTAGGTTCAGGAATGATCCATCCGATTCGTTCTACTCATACGATTTTACAACAAGTGAAGAGTGCAGAATGGAATAAGTGAATTCAGTGATTTGTATTGATCATGCATATAAATATAAGTGAATTCAGTGATTTGTATTGATCATACATATGAAATGTAATCTGCATTGCTGCAGATTTGACATCATATTGTGCTACTCATACCTATAAGTATATTCAAAGCCTTTTATCTCCAGTGGTAACTTTATGCACCTGATTGTTTATTATTGAACTTGTGTCTTAAATACACAATGGTTTCTTACTGAAATGATGAATTTAATAGATGAATGGATAATTTTTTTGTAAGATTCTTATTGAATATTGGTTAAATGACGGTTTAATATAATATCTAATGAACATTGACATTCTACTCTAATAATACTATATGCCGAATAAAAAAATATACTACACGTAATTTATAAGCATTTATGTGTTTGTATATGATGTTTTTGTGATTATTAGTGTATAAATAAATAGTGTATTCAAAAAAATATACAAATTTATCCTTAATTAATGTATGATTAAATTATAGTGCATTGACAGGGATATTTAATAAAATTTATTAAAACTTTATTGATGGATTTATTAAATTTATGGTAACTGATTGTAAAAGGAATGTCAAACATTTCCATTCGCAATTACTAAAATTGATGGATTTATGGAGCTATTGAATTAATTCTATTTTTCTATACGGAAAGGGCATTATAGGCTATTCAAATCAAATAGTGACCTTAATTGTTTTAAGAATAAATTGTGTCTTAAATTGCTTAAGGGTCTTACATAGTGACTTAAATTGTATTTATTCCTATTTTTTACTCATTATATTAAATATATTCTTTATAATTAAAATATGATTTTTTAAAAAACATATATAAAAAAAAGTGAGCACACTTTTGGTGGACAGATGGAGTATTAATTAAAAGACATTTACAATCGAAGAAATACAATGTTTTTTAAATTGTTTTGCTTCATTTTGAATCGAACTATCAAAACTTCAAAACAAAATGAAAGTCAGCTTGTTCAATTTAATTTAATGTATTGACAATTTTATCATATAAAATTTCGATGAGTATAATAAATACATATTATTTTATCTTTAAAGTAATGTTAATCGAGCCCCTACCGAAATTTCCTGACTCCGTGTCTGCATATGCATGCTAATGCAAAACAAAAAATCATCAACCCCACATGTTTGAGGTCAGTGGACTGTGGACCACATAGAAAACAAAATTAGTACTTTTTTTTTAACTCAATTGGGAAATCTTTTATAATAAAAGTTCATTACAAAACAAAACAAACATAGTATATTATTCCTACAATAAACCAGGGGCGGAAAACCACCATTGCTCACTCCATTCTTTCAAGGCTTTTTTTAATGTAAAATAGCCTTTAAGATTTAGTTGGTGGCCTATTATTCATTAAATAATCACCAAACATACAAATTAAAAACACAAAAACTGAGGTTTTAGACAATATTAAGAAACAAAGCAATAAAACATCATTTTAAAGGTAAAAAAGATTGATCAGTTGGAAGGATGATTGTATGGCACAGGGAGCAGGATCAGTGGATTCTTTCTTCCGGCAGTAAGTCCTCCCAACTCAATGATGTCCACATCAGCAGGCTTCATTCCCTGAGGCAATTTCCAGTCAAAGTGGTAAAGAAGTTGTGCCAGGGGGAACTCAAGGTTTGACAATCCCATTGTCAAACCGGGGCAGATCCTCTTTCCCGCCCCAAAGGGCAGGAATTCGTAGTCATTCCCCAAGAAGTCCGGGGAAGTCTCCTCGAATCTCTCGGGTAGAAAGGTTTCAGGGTCATTCCAGTACTTGGGATCCCTTCCCATTGAGTAGACATTCACCGCCACTCTTGTTTTCATTGGGATAAAATACTCTCCCACCACCCTGTCTTCATTCTTGCTTTCTCTTGCGATTATTGGCACCGGAGGATGAAGCCTCATTGTTTCTTTGATCACTAATTTCATGTACTTTAGCCCCTGCACGTCGCGCTCTTCCACGCTCGTCTTTCCCTTGAACGCCCCTCGTATTTCCTCCTGTAGTTTCGTCATTATTCGCGGATGCCTCATCAGCTCTGTCATCATCCATATCATAACGGTAGACACAGTTTCAGTTCCAGCAGCAAACATGTCCTGTATAAATGAACAAACAATTTAATTATTTAATGAGATTATTAACTAATAAGGTCATTTCTATAGTCTATTAAACAACTAAATCATACAACTTTTAAAATTTCCTAATAAGGTCATTTTAGTGTAAAAAAACCGTATTTACCCTTAATATTCATATACTCCTTTAATTTATATATTTGAAATGTAATTCGAAATTTAAATTCATAATTAATTGTTATCAATTAATTCCAAAATTATAGGGCACATTCATTCCCAAAAAAAACAAAACCCTAGATCCCTCCCTCCACCCCAATCGGTCGAGCTCCCTCCCCACCTTGGCCGCCGCACCCACCTTGCCGCCGTCATCGCTGCCCATGACCTCCCCGCCGCCCCCTCCATGGCCACGGTCGTCGCCCCCTTCGCCATGGCTGATCTGTTCGCCGTGGACTCCATCTCCCACGCTGAGTCGCTGTAAACCTTCGCCGGAGGTCTTCCCCCACCATGGCTGTGATGTTTCCGGTGGAGATGCTTCTGGTGGTTCGTGGTGGCCGGTCTGACCTTTCATTTTCCTAGTGGATTTAACCCCCAGATCGACAACCTAGACAGAGGGACGATGAAGATGGAGGCCTTCCGCAGCTAGTCGCTGGAGAAAATTGAGCAAAAAGGAGGGTACGAAAATAGATGAGGCGGCACCCGTGGGGGCTGAAATCGTCGCCGATCTGTAGCCGGAATCGTGGTCGCCACTGACGGCGAAGACGAAGGACGATCGTCGGCGATGCTGCGGCTTTTCCAGATCAGAAGACGCCGATGCCTTGTCGTGTATGAAGAAGAAGGGGAATAAAGGCGGCGACCAAAGTCGGTCCTCCCTGATGCTCTTTCAGGTAACAATTTCATTTCCCCTAAATTTACGGTGGTTCTGTTTTGATGAATGGGGTTTTCAGGTTGAAAGACATGCCTACAGTAAGTTACTCAGAGAAGAAATCTCCGAAGAAATGGATAAAGCAGTACTCATCAGGCCACGATATACTATTAGTGGGCGAAGGAGACTTCTCCTTCTCTTCGTCGTTGGGGATGGCTTTTGGCTCTGCATCCAACATCGTCGCAACTTCGCTCGATTCCTATGGTACTGATTATTTATTATTATGGACATTTAATTTTCAGGCCTGTTTGTTTTGCTTGGAGTTTATAGAGCTAGGAAAAATATGGAGTAGATTCTCTCTTTTCAGCATGTATTTTTCTGAGCTTGTATTTGTTTTGACTTTTTTAAGCCGTAAGGGAATGTTTTTCTATGGGGTTAAAACCAAAATCCTTCGTATCCATGGGTTTGGGGCTTCTCATACAATCTGCTGCTTTTGTGTTTGAAAAATGTATTGATCAGATATTCATTTTACATGTCATTGTGGTAATGAATGTGAAGTGTAAATTGAAATATTTTAGATAGTACTAATCAATGCAAGTGTTTCTACAATAGCCATTTGATTTAAATGTTTGGTTTAAGTAACCAGTGGAAAGTTTAAGTTAACTTTTAGTTCATGGCCGTGTATATATAATCTGAGGTTAGAGATAATATATTAATATTGATATCTTTGAGTTTCTACATGATTAGAGTATGCCCTGTGTGGTGTATTGTATTACAATCTGAATCCCTTTTACTGAATTAGATGCATTGATCAATAAACACAAGAATGCAAGATCAAACGTGGGTACCTTGAAATCCCTGGGGGCGACCCTGTTGTATCAAGTGGATGCAACCAACATGGCGAAACATCCTAATCTCCGGTGGAAGAAATTTGACCGGATTATGGTGCAACAGCAGAGGGGTTTACAAAAGCACCATGGGGAAAGAATGTAACATGTAATTTTGGTGTTGTTTTATGCGATTATACTTAAGTTTATGGAAAAAAAAGTTGTTTATTCACATGTTGTTTGGTTTACAATCAGCTTTTCCAGCTTGAATTTCGATAGACTTATTATTCAATTGCTATTCGCAGTGCATCTGAAAGGTGCATATATTACTCTTACAACTTCATATCAAAATGAACTTTCCATATGAAACATGGATACCGATGTAGGCATTATCATTTTATGTTTTCGTCTTATTATTCTGAACAATTCTTTTCAGTGATATTAACTGAATTAAGTATGAAATCCCTACATCACAACAAACCGCTGTTTGAATATGCCATTTACAAATGTGCACATCTATTTTGCATATTGATATGCATGTCACTCTGTGCACATTGGTTCATGTTATTTTATGCATACCAAAAAATTCAGTCTTGTATGCCGTTTTAAACTTCATATTGAAATGAACATATGTCTTCATAACCCATTTCTACATACCAAAATTCATTTCACTGTTCATATTAAAATTCATAATCTATTTCATATATATATATATGCATATTCAAAATATGGGGAATTGTATACTTCATGACACGCTTATTTCTGAATCATAAAATGTAGATTTTTTAACTTTTTTTGTTTGGATAATTAACAATTAATTCGAATTGCTTAATTTTAGGAATATTTGAATAATTGGAAGGATCATAAAATGCAGATTTTTTAATTTTATTTGTTTGAATAATTAACAACTAATTCGAATTGCTTAATTTTAGGAATTTTTTAATAATTGGAAGGTGCGTATAACTAGGAACTGCATTAATTCAAAATTGTTAATTTCAAATTATTAATATTTATTAATTTCAAATTATTTAAATTGGTAAAGGGCAACAATGTCTTATTAGGTGCCATTTTGACTCTAATAGATTTAAAAAAAAAACCTATGCCCTATTAGATAAATCTCTTAGTGAAATGACCTTAACAATAATTTCCCCTTATTTAATACTTATTCTGTTAAAGAATTCTGTCTCATCTAAAAGTCTGAAGGCTCAATGAGTGACAATTAGGAGTGTTAAAAAAAAAAAAAGGACAAAAAATGACCGAAACCGGACCGGACTGGACTGGAACCGGACCGACCGGTTAGATTCCGGTCCGGTCTCAGGTCCGGAAAATTTTGGATTCCGGTCTTCCGGTCCGGAATATTTTTTTTTTTAATTTTTTTTTAAATTTTTTTATTTTTTTACTAATGCACTCTCAATTATGTTTCAAAACCAAGTAATTGGTGAAAATGTGTTTAGATCTATTACATTTTTTGCAAATATATAATTTAACAAACATATTTAATTTATTTTAGGGTCAAAAGATCATTAATAATAATGTAAATAAAATTTACATTGATGTAATGAAGAGCAAACACTTTAATTTTCATACACAAATTCATCAATTTTGTTCTTACTTCCATAAACTTTAAAAAAAAAAAAAATCTGGTCCAACCGCTCCAAACCCGGACCGGACCGGATTAATTACGGTCCGGTCTCCGGTCCGGACCGGATTAATTACGGTCCGGTCTCCGGTCCGTAATATTTTAAAATTCCGGTCCCGGTCCAAACCGGTCCCGGTCTGGTCCGGTCCAAACCGGTCCCGGTCTGGTCCGGTCCGGTTCTGGACCGGTGCACACCCCTAGTGACAATTTAAATGGGTGGAGTTGCTTTCAGCAGAAATCGAACCCAGGATGTGTGGGCATGAGCCTTTTGGCTCTAGTACCATAAAAAAAAATTCGTCTCATCTAAAAGTATGAACTTGTAGAGAGGTTGAGAATTAATTATTAAGTTGTATATTACTCCGTGATTCACAATATTCTGCATTATGAAAAACAGAGTAGATACAGAGAGGGTTAATTACCAGGATGATGGCTTTGATATTGTTGGTAGTAATGGGAAATTTAAGCTCTCCAGTTTTCTGCATCCGGAGGAGAACGTCGACAACATCTTCGCCGCCATACTCTCCGCCGCTCTTGTCCGTTTTATGATCCTCCACCATCTGATCAAGAATGGCATCCAGCTTCCCTCTCATCCCCAACAGTTTGTACCTATTAGGAATTATATACAAGAATTAATTCTCCACCTCTCTACAAGTTTGAACTTTTAGAAAAGACGTAATTCTTTCATGATATCAGAACCATAAGTGTCACGCACACACGTCCTGCGATCGATTCCTGCTGAAAGCAACTCCACCCATTTAAATTGTTCACTCGATGGGCCTCCTCCCCAAAGGGTAAGAGGTGATAATTCGGCCCACGAGTGAGGGGGAGTATTAGGAATTATATACAAGAATTAATTTTCCACCTCTCTACAAGTTCGGACTTTTAGATGAGACTGAATTCTTTCAGTACCTGTTGATGCTGATCAAGTTCAAGAACTTTAACGACGGGAAGAGATCAGCCAGCTCGTATCCACCAGCCATGCTCAGTGCCGTGTTCATCAAGTCTATCAGCGTATCCCGATCCTTCAACACTTTGCCAAGGGCCGCCCTGCAAGTGATGCTGCACATGAAGCTCGATATCATTTCCGTTAAATCCACAGCCTCCCCTGTCCCCGAGGATGTTCGAAGAGATTTAACGAGGTGGGAGATCTCGTCTTGCCTAATGTACCCGTAAGATTTGACATTCTTCGCGCTCAGGAGCTCCAAGATGCTTATTTTACGCATTTGTCTCCAGAACTCGCCATACGGGGAGAAGGCGATGTCGGCGTAATTGTACCACAGAATTTCGACAGTGATGCTATTAGGCCTATTTGCGAAAGCAGGATCGTGGGTTTTCATCACTTCCTTGGCTGCCTCTCGTGATGAAACCACCACAGTGTTGATTTCTCCGAGCTTGAAACTCGAAATTGGCCCGTACTTCTTGTTTACATTGGTGAGTTCTTGGTGGGCAATCTTTCCGGCGAGGAGATGGAGATGCCCGATCACAGGAAGCTTTGGAGGGCCTGGGGGTAAATTTTGTGGGGATTTTGGTTTTTTGATAAACTTGATTATGAAGAAGATGAAAGTTGAAACAAGTGTAAGAGTGGTGAAGTTGAAGGGAATTAGTTTGATCATATCCATTGTTTACACTAATATTTCTTATCTTCGTTGTTTGATGAATGAATGCATGCATAATTTGAAGGGTATTTATAGTGCATGCGGTCAGTTGCGTGTTGTTTCTAAGTTAAAAGGCCATATACGGAGTTGGCAATATTGAATATTGGATGTCAGAAAGTTGATTAGTGCAGTTGGACGAGTAAAATGCGCTTTTGGTCCCACCATCCACGGGCATTCATGATTTTGGTCCCAACACTTTTAACTTTGGTCCCAAAAGTGAAATATTCGACACATTTGGTTCCAAAATCGGAAATTCTAACACATTTAGCCCCACACACGTTAAGTGTTGACGGAATGAGTCACGTGCGTGTCACTTTGTTATACACACACACGACTTTATTGAAGACACCCACCAAGAATTTTTTTGAACATTAAAATGCCATTTCTACCCCTAAAAAATAAAGTCATACCCTTCACTTCTGCACTGCCATGGCATCCACCCGTTATACAATCGTTAGTCAACCGTTATTTTAACTACATTAATTTATTTGATTGTATAACATAAACTACATTAATTGTACGCATTTGTTGAATATTTTTAACATTTTCACATAACGTCTCATTTTAATTAAAAATTTAATTTACGTCCCATTACTTCTTTATTTGCTCAATTTATGTCCCATTTACATAAATTTGGGGATTTTCAGAAAAAATTGAACGTAAATTAAGCAATTGAAAAAATTATGGGACGTAAATTAAAATTTTAACTATTTTAGAACATTTTTCAAAAAAAGTAATAATTACTGGACGTAAATAATTTTTTTCTCAAAGATACAAGTTTTTAAGTAAATTAATATGTGATGCAACTTGCGAGATCTCTAAATTGGAGGGTAAAGAGTATTGTTTGTAAATATTTATTCTACTCTGTCCAAATTTAATATGTAGGAGTATAACTTAAAGTAGAAACGATATGATATTTGTATTATTATTTTTCAAATTAAAACGTACATTATTAATACACAATTACTTTATTTAAAAAGTGAACACGATACACTGTAATATCTTTCAGTCCATCTATTTTATACATAAATAATTAGCCAAAGTCTCATGTGCACTCAAGTACACTATGTACTTGAGTGGACCTTGATCGGTCAACTGTCAAATTTTTTTTTTTTTTTTGCGGTTTTTTTTTTTGTAAAAAGTGTATGTTAGTGTATTAAAAAGTGCATCTTCGTTTTTTAATGAAAAATGTATGTTACTATATTGAAAAGTGCAACATTGTTTTTAATGAAAATTGTATGTTATTATAACTAAAAAGTGTATGTTATTATAACTGAAAAATGTAAGTTATTATAACTGAAAAGTGTATGTTATATTTTTTTTTTTTGAAGTCTCGGGTATCCGGTCTTGGACCGACTAATCCGGGGGGACCAATCCCACCGCCCACTTGCGGGGGTCCCGTTTAAAGCCAGAGATTTGCGCTCTGTATGGACATGACCCCATAGAAATTGTTTGCACCTTAGAGGGTTCGAACCTGAGACCTAGAGAGGAGCATACTCCTAAGTCCCAAGTCTACACCACTAGGCAAACTCCTTGGGGTTAAGTGTATGTTATTATAATTGAAAAATGTATGCTATATTAATGAAAAGTGTAAGTTATTATAATTGAAAAATGTATGTTATTATAACTGAAAAGTGTATGTTCTATTAATGAAAAGTGTAAGTTATATATTAATGAAAAATGTATGTTATTATAACTGAAAAGTGTATGATATTATAACTGAAAAGTGTATGTTATTATAACTGAAAAATGTATGTTCTATTAATGAAAAATGTAAGTTATATATTAATGAAAAATGTATGTTACGGAGTATTATAATTGAAAAGTGTAAATTTCCAGTAAAAAAATTAATAAATAAAAAAAATCGAAAAAAAATCAAAATTTGATCATTCAACGGTCAACAGTTGATTGATCAAGATCCACCCAAATACACGGTAGAAATAGAGTTTTGAATTAATATTATTATTATTATTATTTATAAATAGAGTTTTGAATTGTGTCACATTTTTATTTGACGTTTATGAGTTTAGGATAAGATAAAACGAATTATTTTTCACGGTAGAAAAACCTTTTAGTGATCAATTTTTTTTAGTGGTCAAAATTGAAAACATCTAGAAACCGTGCGGCGCAAACGACATGATGGGTTAGATGGTGGAATACTATACGTCTCTAAAAGACTAAAACCAGTCAATTCATGGGTCTTTCTATTGTCTGGATGGCATGAAACTCATTGAATATCATTGGATCATTGATTCAATGTACGGAATTGTTTTTATATAATTGCACTTCGTAATAGTGCGTTTGCTCAATGCAATGTGCAATCGTACTGCTTCGCTATATTAATAAATTAAATTAATAAATATAAAATAACCTTTTAAATTTAAATAATTAAAGATATTTAATTGTAAAATAAATATATATCATATTCAGCCATTATCAACCCTACCCACTTTTTAGTCTACGGAAAAATAGCCATACAACGGCGTCAACACTACCCCAATTCTCTTCTCATCCGTCGGCCGCCGCCCACCTCCGGTATCCCATCGGTGCCCACGGCCAGTCGGCCCCCACGTTCGTCTCCCACACCGCACTCGATCAGTCGATCTATTAAACACCCATCCCCCATGTCGATTCGCGATTCCCCCTTCCCTCCCCCACGTCGCGTAGCCGCCGATCGACCAGAATACCAGATCTCCTCGTACACACGATTCATTTCTGATTCTGAGTTTCTGATTTGTAACTTGTGTTTTTAAAATTTTCAACCTTATGCCTTAGAGTTAGAACATGACAGGCGCCGCACAAGATTTGTAACTTTTGTTGTTAGAATTTTTGTTTGCAAATTGATGTAATTTAAAAAAAATAATAGAAAATTGGTGAAATCTGTAGTTCAACACAAATTTTCTGATTTGCAGGCTTGTAGTTAAATTCGCAATTTTGGTGAAATCTATAATTCATCTCAAATTGCAGTTAAAGTTCTGAATTTCTCATCTCAATTTTTCTGTCAAATTGTTCTGTTTGGTTTTTTTTTTCAATTTAAACCATGTTTATTTTGCAGTATTTGGGCATATCGGACTTTTCGATTTTCGATCATATTTGGGTTTGAAGCAATTTGGTTCGATTTTGATTACTAATAGTAACATTTCGATTCATATTCGGTACGGTTACCTAACGATGTAATCTGACAAAAATTCTGAAATAATTGGATCGTCCAACATATTATATTTGGGGAATTTGAATTGTTTATTTTTTTGTGTAAAAATAACGTAAATTGGACAAAAAAGACGTAAATTGAACACTTTAGAACATAAATTAAAAAGGTGAATACTTAAAAATTTTTAATTGAATTAGGTCTAAGTTACGGGACGAAAATGAAATTATTTAATTTATAAATGTGTGATATTTTAATTTTTTAAAAGAAATTAAATGTTATAAGGACATTTTTGTAAATTTATATATTTATTTAATAAATTAATTATTTTATTACATGACAAAAATGAATCGCACTATGGCAAAAATGAATAATGTGTAAATTTTTAATAGGTTTCCAGTTGTCAGAATTCATTAATCATTAGTGATACTAATAAAGGAAAATAATATATGAACTGCATTCTTGAATAAAAATAAGTGGTAATCTTAATCTTATCTTAATACTCTATATTTGTGAGAATATAATAGGACACGTGTTACAATATATTTTATCACTCTACACAATCTCTCTCTTCACCAAAATCTATTTCAAAATCTCTGCATTCTCACGCATTCTGATTAAAAAATCCATTTTTCCTATTTTAATCTCAAAATTATAATTCAAAATTTTAAATTATAATTTTTATTTTTAATCACTCCCCCCTTTAAATTCTTCCATTTCAAATTTTAATTTTAATACTCTATATTTGTGAGAATATAATGGGACACATGTCACAATTTTATCACTCTACACAATCTCTCTCTTCACTCTATTTCAAAATCCATGCATTCTAACACATTCTGATAAAAAAAAAAAAATCAATTTTTCCTATTTTAATCTCAAAATTATAATTCAAAATTTTAAATTATAATTTTTATTTTTAATCTCTCCCCCCTTCAAATTCTTCCATTTCAAATCTTAATCTTAATCTTAATACTCTATATTTGTGAGAATATAAATGAGACACGTGTCACAATTTTATCACTCTACACAATCTCTCTCTTCACCAAAATCGTCTATTTCAAAATCCCTGCATTCTCACGCAATTCGAGGAGGGGTCTCGGGCTTCAATGGCCAGGACGGAAGCGCCGCTGCCGCTGTCGAGGGGGTGGTCGAGCATGTTGGTGGCAGGGTCACCCGCCGAACGACATGGATTTCCGGCATGTCCTTTACTCATCAAATTAAAATTGAAATTCAGGTGCACCGCCGATTGACTATAATAAAATCATATCTATAATATTATTTTGTATTAAAATTTAAAAAATACACATGAAAAAAATGGAAAAGAAAGGCATCAAAATAAAATAAAAAAAGTAAAAGGAAAAAAAATGAGAGGATCCCCGGCAACAGCGCCAAAAACTTGACACATATTTTTCAATACTCACCTCTCAAGTATAAGAGGGTCCTCGTAGTAAAAGTAAGTGCCTAGTTAAATTATCGAACCACAGGACTAGTTAGCTTGTGTAGCCTTAGTGCTATGTGTCGACACATAATTATAGTGAAAGAGCATGGGGTGAGCGACTAAATACTAAATGCAAAAAACTAACAAGATAAATGCTAACTAAGAAAAGCAAGTAAAGTGATGATCAAATATCAAATGTGAGAAGTAGTGTTCGGGTGTTCTTCATTATGTGGAAATCGATTAAAGCTTAACTTGAACGTTTAATTCATTGATTAGTGCATGATAAGAGCAATCACTAAAAATGTATCTAATAAAGCACCTAAGATCGGGAGGAAGGATTGAGTCGTTCTTACCCGGGTAATCACACAATTAGAAGATTCTACCTAAGCCATACTAATTTAATCTCTAATCATGTTTTTCCACCTGAATACTAGAAATCAAACTCCTATAGTCTCTTCACTAATTACCTAAATTCTCATTCAAGAAATTAATGTGAATTAATGGGTTCTAATGAAATTTACCCAACTCTCGTTGCGATAAACCAATATATACTCAAATCACACTTATCTCAACCCTCGATTATACGATCTACATGACTAACCAACTCTCGTTGCACTAATCATGCTTCAACATAAAATCTAATAATTGAAATCATGCAATTGATCAATAAATACCCACTAATTTAATCAATACACCATCAATAGAATTAAATAATTCAAACTAAACTAAAAATCTAATTCCATCATAAATTCAAACACCCAAACACCAACAAACTAGCCAATAACTAAATTAACAATTGAAGGAAGCTCATGAAAGATAAATAGCAAAACATTAAATTTAAGAAAGGTATCACCTCAATTGGTCTTTAAATCCTCCAACCCTTACAATAAAATAAAATACTCCAATAAAACTAGCTAATAAATTAAAATTAAACTAAGAGTTAATTGAGTGAAGGGGAAGGGGGTGTGTCATGTGTTCATCGGTGAAAGGATTTTTGGAAGCTAAAAGTACCAAAACAGAGTTATTGTCAAAAGGAGAAATGAGTTCTGGTGTGAAAGGAGAGAAAATGGAGTTGGGCCAAATATTACTTTTGGAGTTGGCCAAATATGATCTGGGCTTATGGAAGAATTAATGGATGGGCCTAGTTATCTTTTAATTATTTACATTTCAGTATTAATGTTTTAGTGAATTTCAAAAGTGGACTGTGGTCCCAAATTTGTTACAAAATGCCAATTTTGGCAGACGAAATGATATCAGAAAAATTAACCAAATTCTGCCCTCTTTCATTCTGCTTCTCTCTCTCTCTCTCTCTATCTTAACCTTTCTTCATACATTCATATCAACATTCATATCCAAATTTCAGAAAAAATACAAAAATATATTTTATAATTTTAGAAACTAGAAGAATATAACATTTGGTATCTCAGAGCATCATTCTGGGCAATGGCGGAAGCTACACGTTTCAAGGACCTGCAAGAATCACAAAAGAAGTTAGAGCAACTATTACAAACAGAAAGCATGAAATGGGAAGCTACAGAAGCAAAAATCAAAGAAACTGTTCAAGGAATTTCTTCACGGCTGGATGATCAACTTGGTGGAGTAAATGGAAAATTGGAGCATGTCACCAATACTCTTGCAGCACTTCAATTACAACTACTCAACATGGATAAAAACAAGGGGTTTTCTGAACGGGATTCTCTTCTAGGGAGCCCAGCTACTGGATCATCCAATGCTATCCATATCAATCAATTCCCTGAAACAACAAAGATAAGGCAAATCACTGATGGCACCAACTTTTTCACAGTCCTATTCCAAAGGTGGAATTCCCTAAATTTGATGGATCAAATCCTAGATCTTGGATTCTGAAGTGCCAAGGCTATTTCATTCTCATGCCTCACATGACGGATGCACAAAAGGTAACTATAGTATCTATTCATTTTGATGGAAGGGCTGCTTTATGGTTTCAAAACTATAACAAGAAAAATGTTGATGTTTCTTGGTCCCAATTTATTGAAGTTATCTCAGTAAGGTTTGAAGAAATGAGAGAATATACTGTGATAGAAGATTTTAACAAAATCAAACAAACTGGAACTTATGATGAGTATGTTGATAAATTTGAAGAGTTGAAGGCATATTTACTAATATTTAGTAAAGATAACTTCTCAGAATCTCATTTTGTTGCAAGCTTTATCAGTGGGCTAAGTGAAGAATTGCAGTCTTTTATGTCTATGTTTGAGCCAAAAACTTTGGAACAAGCTATTAAGTTGGGAAAGAATCAAGAGAACACTCTTTCAGCTATGGCTAAGAGAGTTAAGCCATTTTCAAAGGCTTCTAACCTTAATCCTAACTCTAACAGTCAAGCATGGGAGAAATCTAAGACTACACAAGGAAATCAGGGCAAAACAAACTCAAAACCACCTTTCAAAATACTTACCCCTGATGAAATGACTGCAAGAAGAGAGAAGGGTTTATGTTACAATTGTGATGAACCTTTCACTCATGGTCATAAATGCAAACAGAAGATCTCTTATATGATTGTGACAGAAAATTTTGAGGATAATATAGAAGAAGTGGCTGCTGTTTTTCATCAAACCCAAGCTGTAAGAGATGAAGATCATATTGAAGAGGTTCAGATGGCTTTGAATGCCATTTCTGTAATTGGAGGGGTGACTACTATGAGGTTATTTGGGGAATATGGCCAACATAAGTTGCACATAATCATTGATACCGGAAGTACTCTCAGCTTCATACAGGCCGCAACAGCCAAGAAGTTAGGATGCATACCTTCTACAGCTAAACCAATCTTGGTAAAGGTAGCTAATGGGCAGAAACTTGTCAGTTCTCAACAAGTGGATCCCTTCAATTGGGAAATGCAAGGGCATAGTTTTTCTTATCCACTAAGACTTTTGGAAAATGATGGCTGTGATCTCATTTTGGGAGGTGATTGGCTCAAGGCTGGAACTCCTATTGAGCTAGACTACACTTCAATGACATTCACTGTTACACTTCTGGGTAAGAGAGTCAAGTTGCAAGCTCTAACTTCAACTGAGGATTGGCAATGCATATCAGACATTAATTTGTTTGAGTTGTTACACACAGACCATCCCGAGATAGAGGAAGCATATTGGATCAACATGAGTTGCTCCAGTAGTGATTCTCCATCAAAGTTGGACCATCTACTCAAACTTTTTGGTAATGTGTTTGAGGATCCAAGCCACCTTCCACCTTACAGTCTCAAAATGACACCATTTCAGGCTCTGTATGGGTATCTTCCCCCTAATTTGGCTATGGGTCCCTATTTGGATGCTCAGAATCAAGATATGGATGCTCAGAATCAAGATGCCAAGGATATGTTAATATATGGAGAGCAATCTACTTCCCTAATCAAGGTAAATCTATTTATGGCTCAGAATCGAATGATTTTTTTTGCGGATCAGAAGAGGCAAGAAAAATCGTTCGAGGGTTCTAAGATACACCATGTTTTTCACGCATATTTGCTTAACAAACAGATAGGAAGAAATCACATACCTTGCGCAAATCTTTCTCCCATCGTTGATGATGGCAGTTTTCTCTTATCTCCGGTGATTGTCCTTCAGCTGCGTACCGCCAATGTCAAAAGTAAACCAGCGCCCCAGGTATGTGCTAATTGGGTGGATGCGAAGTGGTTTAGTGAATCGTGGGAGGATGTTACATTTCTATCGAAACAAATTTCTAACTGTCATCCTTGGGGACAAGGATCTCTCGTTCCGTCGGGTATTGTCATGTGTTCATCGGTGAAAGGATTTTTGGAAGCTAAAAGTACCAAAACAGAGTTATTGTCAAAAGGAGAAATGAGTTCTGGTGTGAAAGGAGAGAAAATGGAGTTGGGCCAAATATTACTTTTGGAGTTGGGCCAAATATGATCTGGGCTTATGGAAGAATTAATGGATGGGCCTAGTTATCTTTTAATTATTTACATTTCAGTATTAATGTTTTAGTGAATTTTAAAAGTGGACTGTGGTCCCAAATTTGTTACAAAATGCCAATTTTGGTAGACGAAATGGTATCAGAAAAATTAACCAAATTCTGCCCTCTTTCATTCTGCTTCTCTCTCTCAATCTTAACCTTTCTTCATACATTCATATCAACATTCATATCCAAATTCCAGAAAAAATACAAAAATATATTTTATAATTTTAGAAACTAGAAGAATATAACAGGGTGGAGGTTCCCCAATGGAGCGCTGCTCTATTCTCGGTTTTCTGCGTGGATTTCGTGTGTGTTCCAGCTGCTCCGAATTGGCTACTGTGTGTTCTTTTTCTCCCAATTAAACAATGAGATGGGCCCCTTGGCCCCATGCCAATTTTTCCCATCAGCTGGTCACACCCAATTAGTAGAGTTGGGCCTTTTAAATTAACTAAGGGGTCTGACTATTTACATCTCCATTTCAGTTTAGAACACTCCCTCGATTGATGCACCCCCTAAAATTTGTCAGAATGGATGCACCTCCCTTCGAATTGTCCTAAATACCCTTTTTTCTCAAAAAATTATTTACTCCACACACCCCAACCCAAAAACCCTACCCCACCCCCACCCCCACCCTCACCCTCACCCTATTGTACGCCTCCCCCCCCAACCCACTCACTGCCCCACCTTGATCCCCAGGTGTCGCACCCCTCCCCTCTCCCTCTCTTTTTTTTTCCTGCGTATTTTCCTCTCCCTCCCTCCCGCAAGTACCAGCAAGAAAACAAAAAACCAACCCCTTACCCCCAGCCCACCTCCCACCCACCCACCCACCATCCCCAACCTCCCAAAAAGAACAGCAGCGTGTGGCAAACAGAAGGTATGCTTTTTTTTTTTCTTTTCATCGGCAAACCAGGGTCGACCCTTTGCATTCTCGTCGATAAATTGTTGTCGACTAGATCGTATATGGTCGACTCTGGTTTGTCGATTTTTTTTTAATTTTTTTTTTTAAAAAATTTCGACCTTTGTAGATCGATCATATACACTCTCGTTGATAAATTGTTGTTGACGAGAGTGTATATGGTCGACACTGGTTTGTCGAAAATCTTTAAAAATTTTTTTGAATATTTTGTCAATTTTCGTAGAAAATGGTAGTGTTTTGTGGTGTTTTGGGGGTGTTGGTGGTGACGGCAGCGGCATTGGTGGCGGCGGCGGCGTTGGTGGCAGTGGCACCAGATTTTAGATTTAGGGTTCAAAGGTTGAGTTGGGGTGTAATTAGTAGTGGGGGTGCATTTAGTAGTGTAATATTACTCAAAGGGTATTTTGGAGTTTTTACACTATTATTATATTATTAAATTGATAGGGGGAGTGTTCTAAACCGAAATGCAGGTGTAAATAGTCAGACCCTTAACTAAGCTTCCTGCTTCTCTTTGGGCTGGAATAAATGAATGGGCCGGCCAGTTGTTTGCAAAGGGCGCGGCTAAATGCACCCGGATTTCTTATGAGTACACCCACCAAACATTTTTTTAATCTTTCAGAACATGTGAAATGTCCCATATACCCCTAGGGTAAAATTTATGAAAAAAACGAAGATGAGTACACCCATCCATTCTATTTCACCACCACCACCACCATTCAACAAAAAAAAACTCCAAAATTGCAACAAAAATTAATCCAAATCACCAACTGTTCGAAAAAATTTCCAAAACAAAAATGTTCGAAATTTTTTCCAAAACAAACTCAACATGTTCGAAATTTTTTCCAAACCAAACTCAATATGTTTGAAAAAAATTCCAAAACAACTCAAATTTGTTCGAAAAAAAAGATCGAACATCTTGTTCGAAATTTTTTCCAAAACAAACTCAAGTTGTTCGAAATTGTTTCCAAAACAAACACAATATGTTCGAAAAAAAATTCAAAACAACTTAAATTTGTTCGAAAAAAAAATCGAACATCTTGTTTGAAATTTTTTCCAAAACAAACTCAAGTTGTTCGAAATTTTTTCCAAAACAAACGCACTATGTTCGAAAATAATTCTCAAACTTAAAAAAAATCCTAATTTTTTTTTCCAGAAACCCTAATTTTTCTAATCCTAAACTTATATGTTAGCGGCGGCGGCGGCGAGGGGAGGAGCACTACGACCGCGTCTGTGGGGAGGAGGGAGGGCGGCGGCGGCGAGGGGAGGAGCACTACGGCCGCATCTGTGGGGAGGAGGGAGGGCGACGGCCGCGTCTGTGGGGAGGAGGGAGGGCGACCGCGAACGAGGGGCGGTGGAGATGGTTGCAGGCGCAACGGGAGGGGCGGTGGAGATGGTTGCTGTGGAAGGCAGCCCGACGGGAGGGCGACGCGACGTCGAGCGGCGTTGGCGGAGTGGGTGCCGCCGTGCCGGCGAAGCAGCGCAAGGATTTGTGGGTGTCTGAATTGTTCAGAAAGAGAGAGGAAGGTTTTAATTGAATAGAGGCTAATTTTGGGTTTTCCACGTGGGTGTCCTCATCCGTTTTGTGTGTGTTCTCATCGCGTGGGTGTACTCATAGTAAATCTTCTCCAATTGGTTCTTTCTCCTGGGCCTCTCAAGACAAGCTTTTAATTAAATAGGCCCAAACTCGTATTGGGTCTTTCAATATACAGTATATATTTTTTATTCTTCATGTGTTCATTCATTTTCTTCTCTTCTCGATTTATTCCTTCGATTGACTCCAAAATATAATCGAGGCGTGTTTTGTTCCAAAAATGCTCATTTCCCTATAAAAATAGCAAACAACACCACTTCTCCAAATCAAGTGCAATTAGTCAATTTAGTGTAAATAATGCACAAAATCCTATAAAATTATGCAAATTAAGCACAAGAATTTCGAGCAATTTTCTCACTAATCAAAAAGTAAAAGGAAAAAAAATGAATAAATAAAAAAATTGAAAAATAAACTGAAAATTGGAAGAAATAAAGGAAAAGAGAAGGAGGAAGAAAAATTAAAAAGAAAAAAAATCGAGATTTGTGGCTAATTTCGATAGTTTTTTATTAATTATATTTTTACGATTTTTTTTTTAAATATGAGTGAGTTGGTGGTGAATCGACGGTAACTCGGCTGCATATTGTAAATATATAAATTAGAGTTTATTTTATTATATTTTTTGTAAATTAATAAAATGATAATATAGTTTTTTAAATGTGATTATTTTAAAAAAAATATTTTGGGGTGAACTCATAAAATGAGCGGGTGTAGATAATCGTGGTAAAACAATAATTTGGGGGTGAACTCATAAAATAAGCGGGTGTAGATAACCGTGGTAAAAATGATTTGGGGGTGAACTCATAAAATGAGCGAGTGCAGATAACCGTAATAAAAAATGATTTGGGGGTGAACTCATTATATGAGCGAGTGCAAATAATAATAGTAAAAAATAATTTGGGGGGTGAACTTATTAAATGAACGGGTACAGATAAAATTAAAATTAAAAATTAAAATTAAAATTGAAATATGAACCGTACATGCTAGTGCATACAAGTATTTGTCATAAAATAATTATTTAAAATTTAAAATAAAAATTTATAAAAAAACAAAGAAAAGAATTTAAAGAGGGAGATTGAAATCATGCGTAAAAATGTTTCTGACGTTCAAGCTTTCTTCTTTGGACTAAACTCTTTACAACAAATGTTAGTATTTGTAGACGTCCTTTTTAATAAATATACACTTTAAATTAAAATTAATTTTAAAACTTATTGTTTAGGTATACACTCTTCAGTCAGCTAGAAGTGCTCAAAACGTAAGTTCTATGTTAATTGAACAATTATATTTTATGAGTAAATACTCAAAAATACCTGATAAATTTAGTTTTAATTATTTCGTTTTAATTCTTTAATTAAAAGTTGGGTAAGTTATTAATAAGGTCATTTCACTACTAGTTTTATCTAATAAAACCTACAACATATTTTCTTGTCTAATAGAATCAAATTGAAAATTCTAAGACAATTATACCCTTTTACTAATTTAAAACAATTCGAATTTCTTAATTCAAATTAACAGGTCAACTAAATACCATAATTATAGATTAAGAGAGGATCTCGAAAATGCGAAATTTAAGCAGCTTCCAAAATTTTAAAATTTTCCTAAAAAGTAGGTATCCTCATTAATTCGTTTCACTTGCTTGATTTTCGAGATTTCTGCACTCTGCATTTAATTCCCGCGATTGTTTCATCCTTATTTGCGTTTTCCGGCGACAAGGAAGACGATTCACCGCATCAAGTATGCGATTATCTGCATGTTTGATTTGAATGATTTTCTGGTCAATAATGGTTCTGAGATATTGAAAATCAAACTCCAGTTCAAAGTATTTGTTGTAGAAAATACCGGAAAAGATGGATTTCATAGTGGGTAAATTAATGTACATAAAAAGACATGTGGACAGGTGTCAAACATAAGATGCACATTGAATATGCATTTGCAGTCTACAATACAGATAGGTATGCATGTTATATATGCACCGAAATGTGCATAAACACCTTGTAGATAAGTAAATAGTCATCCAAGTTTACACAAGAAAACTCAATAAAATATAGCATTACCCTTAATTTTATATGAAGTTCTCCATCACCCCAAACTTCTCTAGCCCAATTCAAAAAATGCAGAGCGATTTGCATGAATGGCTGTATGCAGGTAAGTATGCACAACTATATATGCACTAACGTATGCTTAAAAAAAGAATGAACACATCCAATGAAGTTCATAATGCATATGCCAGTGAAGTGAGTGTTGAATAAGTAAATATAGTTAATAATGCATAAGAAGATCATGTTAAAGCTTCTTTCCCTTGATGAACCATTCACAGCTCGAGTTTGCAGCCTCGTTGCATACTGCATATACATACCTGGGTCCATTTTTTCGTTTTTTCTATACTTGTACTTAAAGTTGAGTTTTGAAACCGTGACGATATCGACAGCCTGTTCAACGCAAATATATTGGAAAACCGATTAATGGATGCACTAAAATACGTAATATACATAAGTGAAAATAAATCAAAAATTGAATTTACGATATGAATATTGCTGGTTGAACAAGAACTACATATATCCGATGAAATCAATGATCGGTTTAATGAGATGAACAATAATCGAAAGATAAACAACAAAAGATAAGAATTGGATACGTACTTTGCAGGCGATTCTTGATATAATATGAATATGACCGATCTAATTCTGATCTCAGGCGAATTGGAGAAATTGAATCAGGCTCATTGGAAATTGGAATGCATCTCAGGCGAATCGGAGAAATAAAATCAGGCTCATCGAAATTTGGAATGCGAATTTGGGAAACAAATTACGGTGCGTAACAAGAGTCTTTTGGAATACTTTTTGAATATCAAAATTGGAAAGTGGTTGAATTATGGAAAACATATCCTAAATTTTAGGATTTTGACTCTACAAATTTTTTAAAATTTAAAATATGTAGTTATTTTTTATTGGCAAAAATAGTTTAAATAATTAGATTAATGCGATTTGAAATTTGGATTAACAACAATGAATGCATATGATTCAATAGACAAGTATTGGATACGTACCAGAATCTGGATATATTATCAAAATGTTGTTCCAACTTTAGATTTTAGTGCATAATCGAAAATGGCAAAATTGAAATCGAATTTGAAAATCTGAATCAGGAAAAATAATATTGATCGAAATTGATAATCAGAATCTAGAAAAATGAAATTGATGATTGAATTTGGGAAATTCGGAATCTGGAAAAATGAAATTGATGATTGAATTTGGGAAATTTCCTTAATTTGGTTTTGGCGATAAACAAGAAACTGTTGTTTAAATTTTTGAATTTGGAAAGTCAAAAACTTTCTGGCAATAAAAAAACTAAATTATAGGAATTAATTTCAAATCTCATATAATTTTTAAATCACGAATATATTTAAAATAATTGTTTTAAGGGTAACATGGGTATTTTGGCTTTGATTCGACTCTATTAGAAAATTATACATATTGGTGTCTCTATTAGATTAATGGGTTGTAATAGTGGACTTATTAGGCAATAATCTCTTAAAAGTTCAACTGGATGAGCAAGAAATACAATTAATAGAAAGATTATTCGATGCAGGCAAGTATTTTTCTATTTTTTTAGGGAAAATATCAATTTTGGTCACTCAAGTTTTACCTCTTTTCATATTTGATCACCCACATTTAGTCACTATCAAAATTGGTCACCCAGTTATTATATTCTATCAAAATTGATCACTCTGTCATTGACTAACGGAGAAGAGTTTTGAGCCGTTAAATTTCTCAAAACCTAAGGTTTTTCATGCATCTTCCAGAACTACTCCCTCTGTCCGCCTATAAGCTTTCCATTTTACCATTTTGGTCCGTCCGCCTATAAGCTTCTCATACCTTTTGGTAAGTACTTTTTCTTACACTTCACTTTATATCTTACTTTTTCTCTCTATCTCTCTCCTCTCTCAATCAAATCATTTGTACTATATCTATTATTTAATCATAATCTTTGTGCCAAAAATAACGTGAAACTTATAGGCGGGAGTAATTTAGAATTTTTTTTACAATTAATCTTCACCATAAATTATGCTCCAATAATTATAAATAGGGAAATGAATTGAAATAAGTTTATATCTCCAATTATTATACAAATTCAATATGAAACCAAGGATTAGAAAACAGATTACAATTGTTAAAAAAAAAAACCAGAGTACAAAGTTGCATTCTATCTCTTGAGTTTCTCATTTTCTGTAAAATAAAAAGTAAACCAACAAAAATGAATTCAAAATTGACTTAAATAATTATTAAAAACTTACTGAAAGATTTCACGTTCTAGAAGATGCATGAGAAAGAATTCTCATTATCTATAAAATAAAAAGTAAACAGGTTGATTGAATCACGTTCTATAAGATTCATCAGAACTTCTATAAGATGCATCAGAACTTATAAATATAATATATAATGTACTAGAAGAAGATGCATGAAAGAATTCTCATTATCTATAAAATAAAAAGTAAACCAACAACATGGTTAATTGAATCACGTTTGCATCAGAACTCCTTTTGACCTGTTATAAATATTGGTAATTTTTGCACATGTTTCATTCTTGCTTCGTAATTTTTGCACATGTTTCATTCTGCGTTTGTTTCATTAGTTCTAGAAGATGCATGAGAATTTTTTAACCTTAGTTTTAAGTTTTTGAGAAATTTCACGACTCAAAACTCTTTCTCCGTTAGTCAATGACAGATTGACTAACAGAGTGATCAATTTTAATAGAATATAATAACTGGGTGACCAATTTTGATAGTGACTAAATGTGGGTGACCAAATATGAAAAGGGAGAATTACACTATAGACCATTTCACCCTAAGTTTTTGTAAATCAAGGAAAATTTATTTGCTATTACATATCAAGCCAAAATAACAAATTGAAGTACAATTATACCCCTAATGTGTTGATACAAATTTAAATTTTGAAATAATTAGATTTAAACTCTATAATTATTAGAAAGTCAACTAGTAGAAGAGAATCAATAAAATCTGGAAGATATTTTCCTCGAAAATTGTGCACTCCTATTAATTCAAAAACACTTTCCTTATACATCAACTCCACATTAATTCCTCCCAACATTGGAATTCTCTCGCCATTGAAGGTGAAAGAAGATAACGCAGAAGAAGAAAAAAGCTTGTGCGTAGAATACTTAAAGGTATTTAGAGCACAAATCGCGTGTTGCATGTTATTATTATTCGATTGTTACTAATTAAAATGAATTTCGAATTTTAAAAAATTAATTTCAGCAAAATTAGTATTATTATTATAAAGTCAACTAGTAAAAAATAAAATCTGTAAAAATATTTCTAAAATTCTACCCATTTATAACTTTCCAAAATTTAAAAAAAAATATTAATCTCCAAATTCGATTCCCATAAATATGTTGCATATTCTCATTGACATTAAAAAAAATGTTGCATATAGAAAAAATTGTTGCATATTCTAATTGATATGCAAAAATATGTTGCATACCACTTTTATAAATATGTTTAATTTATTATATTTGGAAATATCAATATGCCCAAGATTATTATTGATAGTTTAAAATTGTTTAATATTTAATTTTATATAATTAAAATACAAATCTAAAGTATATGAAAATTAAATAATCTCGAAAGAAAAATTGTATAACAGTACTATAAAATTTATAATTTATTTAGAAAAATTATTTTAATACATTTTTTTGGGCGGGGGGATTTTAATACATTATTTTGATAACATGCATATTATTTGACTGTGTGGCAAAACAAGATATTGTGATTATATTTAACACTATTTGAAAAGAATGTATTTAACGCATATATTTTGATATATGCATAAAATAGTGCATACATTAAATGCATATATAAAATATGCGTACATATAATTATATACAGTCAAATCTTCACATTGATCTTTAATCTCCTCCTCACCGTGGACGATCTCCTCGAACCCGTACGACCGCTCCGGCGATCTTGCCACCGTTTTCTTCTTCTCCGGTGCAATCACAAAAATTCCACTAGCAATAAACAAAACCAGCTTCATTAAATCTGGAGAAATCCCATGATTGATAACTTCAAAACACCCCACTTGCGAGATAAGCTCGCAAATTTTAAAACACAAATTACATACCTTGAACAGATCGACGACGTCGTATTCGAGTGGATCTGGCCGAACCTTGGACAGAATTACATAGCTTGTCGGTGCAACAATGGCAGTTCGTGACGGATTTGGCCGAACCTTGAACAGATCGACGCCAAATTTTTAACAAAAATGAATGACGATGATAGAGGTTATCATCGATTCATGGAGATAAACGCTGAAATTGAATGCAGTTTTTTTGGAGGAACTAAGAGGGAGACGATGAGAGATATTGATTACGCTGAGAGATTTTTGGATGAAAAATTGGAAATGAATGATTCAATTGGAAATAAATCCAATAAGGAAAATTCGGCAAAAAACAAGGAAGGTTCATTCAATTTTAATATTAATTCTTTTAATATATTGATTTGAGGGCAGATTAGGAATGTCAAATATGGATTTGTCTTAATTTGTAATATCAATAATTTTTGTCTTGAATTAAAAGATGGGCTAGGATCTTGGTCTATAATGTAAATAAACTCATATGAAAAAAGGTAAAACTGGGTGACCAAAATTGATATTTTCCCATTTTTTTATGTCTAAATTTTACATTTTATTTTAAACTTCAAAGTAATTTAAAAAAAATTAAGATATTATTGAATCGATTTAAAAAAAAAAGTAATTTTAATTTAAACTATAGACTAGAAATCACATTTTCAAGTAAAATGATCAATTAATATTAGGTAAACTACGAAATAATCATATATATATATATATATATATATATATATATATATAATTTTCTTGAAATATAGAGTGTGTGAATGTATTATAAAATAATTTTAAAAACTTTATAAGATATATAAAATATTGTGGAGAATTTTAGAGAATTTTTAGTAATTGTCAATAAAAAAAATCATGTGGGAATTTTAAAATAATTTAAGAAACCTTATTTAGAAAAGTTTTAGTAATTATTAATAAAAAAATTTAAAATTTTCCAACTAAGTTTGATTAGTTGGTTGCCTTAAAAAGGGGATTAGAGATGTAAGTTGACTTAGTTGAGAAAATTATGCAATTATTTATTATAATTATAAAATTATTTGTATAATATAATCGTTTTTAATAATTTATTTATTTTTTAAAATTTGTTTATATTTTATTATTGTTTATATAATATTAATTTATTATATTTAAAGATATCGTTGTATTTTTGGTACGTATATACAATGTTAAAATTGAAAGGAAAAAAAACTTGATGTGAAAATTAAGGACTATACACAAATAGTTTTATCATGTCTAAAAAAAATACACATTTTAATTATGTTATTACTAGATATATTTTAATTGCTATTTATGGGGATGTTTGTTTTGGGATGGAAAATTTGAATTTGTGATTTTTAAATTCCGTCCATGTTCTACTTTAAAATATAGATTTAGAATTTTAAAATCTTCTACTATAAAGTTAAATCCTCTCAGATTTATATTTTATTGTATTTTGTCATTGCAGAAAACCATGCCAGCATACTACAAACGTTGTAAAATTTTTAGAAATTTGTAATTATATATATATTTTTTATTAATAAAATTATTTTATAATGCCCTTACTTATTAAAAATATTATCTTAATTTTACAATTAAAATTATAATTTTATTAATGCATATGTTATTAATATATTATAGTATATATAAAAAAATATAAATGCAATAATAAATAGATTCAAATTTATAGAAATGTATATGCTATAAATATATTAGAATTAAAAAAGTATAACTCTCACATACTACAAATTAATATAATATTTAAAGTTATTATTTTAATAAATCGACCCGCAAGTAAAAACGCGGGTATAGGACTAGTAATATATATTTAGAAAAATAATATTGAAGCTAAATTAATATAATATTTAAAGTTATTATTTTAATAAATCGACCCGCAAGTAAAAACGCGGGTATAGGACTAGTAATATATATTTAGAAAAATAATATTGAAGCTATAGAGAAAGGATTGTTGTACGTTACTGAAAATTATTTTTCTTATAATTTTCAATTAAAAAATTATAGCAAAAAATTAGATAGTGAATTTGAAAATAACATATCAATAAAATTTTATTTTCAATATTTAAATAATTAAGCACTATTTTTTGTAATCAAAATTCCATATAAAAAATAAAATTATAACCCGTAGAGTTACATTATAAATTATAATCGTGTCATATGAAATTGGAATAATTCAACATTACACACGTCAACAAAATTAATAATGATTACTCCATCCGTTCCACAAGTGTTTGCACCACAAAATAGACACACTTTTTAAGAAAAAGTGTAATGAGTGGAGTCTTGAGTGGTAATTTCGTAAAGTTATATGAATAAAGTAAAAAGGTGATTGAAAAGAGTGGAAAAATAGTACTCCACATTTTGTGTAAATATGTGAATATTTTAAGGGTGGGGTTTATAGAAGAGTTTCCTTTTATAGGTGTGTAAACAATTGTGAAACAGACAAATAAAACATTTGTGAGACATTTTTCATAATGGCCTAATATGCCATCAAAATGGAAGTAATATGGACTTCCATAATGGCCTAATATGGGCTGTGGAAAGGGCGCGGCTAAATGCACCCAAATTTACTATGAGTACATTCACGGGGAATTTTTTTTGTCTTAAGGGTGGTGCGAAAAGATGTTTTTACCCCTCCTTTACTTTTTTTAAAAAAAAACGCCGGATGAGTACACCCATATATTCCATTTCACACCCGATTCATCATTTTACACCCGAATCATCCGGATCCTCCACCATCACCACCAAAACAACAAAAATCCTAAAAATTCAAAATTTCAACAACAAAAATAAAATCTTAATATGTTCGAAAATTTTATCAAAACAAAGTTGAGATGTCCGAAAATTTTACCAAAACAAACTCAATATGTTCGAAAAAAATTTCAAAACAACTTAAATTTTTCCAAAACAAACACAATATGTTCGAAAAAAATTTCAAAACAAACTCAATATGTTCGAAAATAATTCACGAACTACTAAAAACCCTAATTTTCCTAAAATTTCTAAAATTTTCAAAACCCTAATTTTTTGTTTTTTGGGACTGTAAAAATTGTAAAAAAAAAAAACTTACCTTCGGCGACGTGCGTGGGTGGCTGGGTGCGATGAAGGGGAGGGGTTGCGGCCGCGAACGACCGCGAAGGGGAGGGGAAGGGGTTGTGGCCGCGAGGGGGGGGGGGGAGGGAGAGGCTGCGGCCGCGAACGGGGGAGCTGTTGCAGGTGGACGACGATGTCTGCGTGCGCGGATCTGGACCGACGGGGTCAGACGCGGCTCTGGACGAACGGGTTATGAGGCGACAGAGCAATTAAAGGCGAAGCGCCGTGGGGGGAAGGCCGGTCGGAGTGGGTGCCGACGAAGCAGCGCAAGGCAGCGATTTGTGGGAGAGGCCGCGGAGGGGAGGTGGGTGTCTGAATTGAGAAAGAGAGAGAATGAAGGCTTTAATTGAGAAGAGGGTAATTTTGGATTTTTCACGTGGGTGTCCTCATCCGTTTTATGTGTGTTCTCATTGCGTGAGTGTATTCATGGTAAATCCGGGTGCCTTTAGCCGCGTCCCCGTGGAAAATGCCTACAACGGGTGTGCTACTTTTTAAGAAATTAATTAGCCCAACTTTTATTTGGCTTCAATAAATATTAAATACTGATATGTTTTGCTTTAAAAAAATCTCACTTTTCATACACAAATATCAAAACAGGGCTTTTCTTAGGGGTGAAAACGGATCGGATACGGACGGATAGTGCTTATACCGTATTCTAAACCATATTTTTTTCTCGAATTCGGAGTCGGATACGGAAAAGCCGGATTCGGATACGAATTCGGAATATTCGGTATACGGATACGGAACGGATATCGGACGAATCCGGGCCGGATTCGAATAACTATAATCGGATAATATATTTCAAATGGAAATCATCAAAATGTGATTGAAACACATAAAAAATCAACAAACATGAAATCATCAAAATATATCCTTCGTAAACATCACCACTCCAGCACAACATAACGCCTAAGAAGACATATATAATATTATACCCAAGCATGAATAAAGCAATCAACAAACTACTCCTAAGCCAAAGAATTACAATTCAAAGTAATTATCAATGTTTTTCAAAATCTGAAGAAAAGAACAACACAAAATCGCACCACCTCCTCGGCCATTGTCGCTACAAAAAATGGGAACAGAGTCGCATCTGTTTCTGTGGGTCGCCTCCATGGATTGTCGAAAGAGAGAGAGATAAAAGGGGGGGTTCTGAGACAGTCGATTGAAATAACAATTGAAATAAAATGTGAAACTATCAAAAGTGGAATAATTGATTTCAATCCATTTTTATGTTCTACAATTGGTTTTTGGTAAGGAAATGTACACTCTAATTCTTCTCGTAGATTACAAATTGATATGTCCCAGTCCATGAATATTTAATTTTTCTAATTTATTGTATGGTGCAAACTTAGATGAACCATTTTGATTTTATCCATATAAAAAAATGGAATGATAATTGAATAATTGACTATGTGTGGACATAAGTTATATTAGTAAATTATGGTTTGTTAAATTTACATTTAGGTTTCTGTGGTGTAGTGGTTATCACGTCAGCTTTACACGCTGCAGGTCCCCGGTTCGATCCCGGGCAGGAATATTGCTTTTTATTAGACTTTTTAATTTTTAATAAAGCCCAATAATATTATAAGTTATAATAGAGCTTTAATAAAATTAATATAAAATATATTAAAAAATCCGGGTATCCGGATTTATTATCCGGATAATATCCGATAAAATATGGGAAAAGTCGAATACGGTCGGATATTATGTATTTCGAATCCGAAGTCAACTATCCGTATCCGCCCAGATACTAAATTTTTATACCGAATTCGTATCCGACCGGATACGGTTCCGAATCGGTCGGGAAATATCCGATCCGTTTTCACCCCTAGCTTTTCTCCCTATCAAGTATTTATAGTAACTTCTCAAAAAAAAAAAAAAAAGTATTTATAGTAAAAACGAGCAACAAAAATGAAATTATATGTTATTTTAAATACACAATAAAATCATGCAATTATAGCAATTTGTTAGGACTACAAGCACAATAAAATCAACATATGAGATAATAGTAATTTTCCTTTTCTTTCTACTCCCTTCGTCCCGTGATTACTTGCACACTTTTCTTATTTGAACGTCCCAAGATTACTTGCACACTCTTAATATGGAAATAACCCACAAAATTAATACCCTCTCATCATCATTTTATTTTCAAAATTGACACCCTCTTTTTACATACATTTTACTTTACAGCTCATCATATCCATTTTACACATCACCAAATTACCTAAAATAGTAATTTCGGGACAGAGGGAGTATCATTTTGATATTCCTAGCTAATACTCTCAAACACAATATTATATACACCGTACACCACTGTTTATAAGAACTAATAGCAAGGTAAACACTACACAAGGTGAACATAATACATTCCATTAGGTGTGGGTAAAAGGAAATGCCCGGGCCTCAATTTCGGGTTAACAGAAGTGAGTTCTTGTTGACTTAACTTTACCACTTCGATTGGAAATTGTCACAAGGAATGGGGTATTTTGCACACATGCATGCCCAAAATTATAGTAGGAAAAAACAAGGGTGAGTGTGCACGTGTAGTAGGAATTAATATACAAAAAAAAAAAAAAAATTCCCCACCTCTCTACAAGTTCGAACTTTTAGATGAGACGAAATTCTTTCATTACCCTCCACCCCAAAAGATTAGAAGTGATAATCAGGAATTAATATACAAGAATTAATTCTCCACCTCTCTACAAATTCGAACTTTTAGATGAGACAAAATTCTTTTAAACGTGGAATAAGCACAATTATCCACATGTTTTGGAGAGAAAATGGCAGAATTGGTCACACCCCTTCACGCTTTTGGTCCCAATACTCTTCAAACTGGTCCCATACAAACAAAAAAAGACATTTTTAGTCCCAAATTCTGCATTTTTGGTCCCAAAGTTTGCTCTCAGTTAAACCTGCCGTTAACAAAGTTGCAATTTTGATCCCATTCGATTTTTCCCTCCCATTTTACACATTTTGGCAGTACTGGAGGGAAACTTGGTCATTTTTTGGCGCCACTTTTCCCTCCACCCATTATATATATGCCCCAAAACCCTAAACTTCATTCACATGCACCAAAAAATCAAAAAATGAGCAATGAAGGTTCATCTTCCTCAACACAAAATTTCCAACACCAACTTGTGTGTCATTGTCGCAAAGCTGCAGCCACATATGTATCACAAAATTCTTCAAGGCATTCTGTTTCAATAACTTTTCCTTTGTTCTTTAAATTAGCCTCAGTGCTAGCTTCAAATGACTCTGTCACTGGTTCAACACCTTTTCCTTTGTTCTTTAAATTAGCCTCAGTGGTAGCTTCAAATAACTCTGTCTCTGGTTCAACACCTTTGTTCTGAGATTGAGCCTCAATAGCAAGTTTTGCATCAGTAGGAGCTATCTCACTACCCTTATCTGCTATCTCACTGCCTAAAACTGGTGTGCTCATCACTTCTACTTCTTCATGATAGTAATCTGCCTCCCCTTCTATTTCCTCAAAGTCAGGATCATCATCCCTTAGTGCATCCAAATACAAGTGGCCTACCCTATTTATTGCATTGTTGAAAAATCTCTCAATATCAAAGTATCCATCAATAACCTGAAGTTTCCCATTTTTGTTGTAGGAATAGTACACCTTGTCACCAGAATATCCTAATTGAATAGATAAGCCATCTAAATACTTCATATCCACCCTAACTGTGTCAACAAAGTCAAATGCACAGATAGTTCCTCATTTATACTCAACATCCCCAACATCATTCAAAAACATGGTTCCCCCATGGTGAATTTTAATGGAATAAAGTGTTCGACAATTTCCTACAATAGAAAAAAAAAACAGAAACAATTATTTTTATGCCTTAATTTTATATATCTCAGCTACCAAGCCCTAATTAACAAATTATTAGCAAATTAACATGAACTTATGCCCTAATTTCACCAATTTCCCTAATTTCACAAATACCTTGGTATATGTTCGAGATATATGACCTAAATTCTACAATGTTCGAGGAATATGCCCTAATTTCACCAATTTCCCTAATTTCATAAATACCTATGTATATATATGTTCGAGAATAATGCCCTAATTTCTAAGAAGATGGAGAAAAATCGAAGAAGATGTTAACTTACCATAGTTGGGGGCTCCAAATCGAAGAAGATGTTTCCTTCGTAACTGAGCTCCGATTACTGGCCTGGGTGATGGTTTACTGGGCTTTCTCATAGATGACATTTTTCGACTCTCCTTGCAATTTTTCTGAATTTTGGCTGCGGGGGAGATAGCTTTTTTGGGTTTGGGTTTGGGAATGATTTTGGGGTTTGGGTTTGGGAATGATTTTCCCGCTGGGGAAGATAGCTTTTTTGTTTTTTTTTTTTATTAAAATTAAATTAACGGAGCAGGCGGAATTTCCGTCCAAAGAGACGGATGTTTTAACTGAGAGCAAACTTTGGGACCAAAAATACAGAATTTGGGACTAAAAATGTCTTTTTTGTTTGTATAGGACCAGTTTGAAGAGTATTGGGACCAAAAGCGTGAAGGGGTGTGACCTGTGGGACCAATTCTGCATTTTTCTCTGTTTTGGATAAACACAAGACGCCATGTTAAACATAATTGTGGTAGACCACATGCACATGCATGCTAGTGCAGAACAAAAAATCATCAACCCCACATGTTTGAGGTCATTAATTGTGGTCAATGGTCCACATAGAAAACAAAATTAGGATATTTTTTTTAACTCAATTGGGAAATCTTTTATAATAAAAGTTCATTACAAACAGGTTGATTCCTACAATAAACTAGGGGCGGAAAACCACCATTGCTGACTCCATTCTTTCAATGCTTTTTTTTTTTAGTGTAAAATAGCCTTTAAGATTTAGTTGTTGGCCTATTATTCATTAAATAATCACCAAACATACAAATTAAAAACACAAAAACTGAGGTGCGAGACAATATTAAGAAACAAAGCAATAAAACAACATTTTAAAGCTACAAAAGATTGATCAGTTGGAAGCATTGTATGGCACAGGGAGCAGGAGCAGTGGATTCTTCCTCGCAGCAGTAAGGCCTCCCAACTCAATGATGTCCACATCAGCAGGCTTCATTCCCTGAGGCAATTTCCAGTCAAAGTGGTAAAGAAGTTGTGCCAAGGGGAACTCAAGGTTTGACAATCCCATTGTCAAACCGGGACAAATCCTCTTTCCCGCCCCGAAGGGCAGGAATTCGTAGTCGTTCCCCAAGAAGTCCTGGGAAGTCTCCTCGAATCTTTCGGGTAGAAAGGTTTCGGGGTCTTTCCAGTACTTCGGATCCCTTCCCATTGAGTAGACATTCACCGCCACTCTCGTTTTCATCGGGATAAAATACCCTCCCACCACTCTGTCTTGGTCCTTGCTTTCTCTTGCGATTATTGGCACCGGAGGATGAAGCCTCATTGTTTCTTTGATCACTAATTTCATGTACTTTAGCCCCTGCACGTCGCGCTCTTCCACACTCGTCTTTCCCTCGAACGCCCCTCGTATTTCCTCCTGTAGTTTCGCCATTATCCGCGGATGCCTCATCAGCTCTGTCATCATCCATATCATAACGGTGGACACAGTTTCAGTTCCAGCAGCAAACATGTCCTGTATAATTGAAAAAACAATTTAATTATTTAATACTGTGAAATAATTCTGTCTCATCTAAAAGAACTAAAAGTCCAAAGGCCAATGAGTGGACAATTTAAATGGATGAAGTTGCTTTCAGCAGGAATCGAACCCAGGATGTGATCATAAAAAAATTACGTCTCATCTAAAAGTCCGAACTTGTAGAGAGGTTGAGAATTAATTATTGAGTTGTATATTAATTCACAATATTCTGCATTATGAAAAACAGAGTAGATACAGAGAGGTTAATTACCAGGATGATGGCTTTGATATTGTTGGTAGTAATGGGAAATTTGAGCTCTCCAGTTTTCTGCATACGGAGGAGAACGTCGACAACATCTTCGCCGCCATACTCTCCGCCGCTCTTGTCCGTTTTATGATCCTCCACCATTCGATCAAGAATGGCATCAAGCTTCCCTCTCATCCCCAGCAATTTGTACCTGTTGATACTGATCAAGTTCAAGAACTTTAGCGACGGAAAGAGATCCGCCAGCTCGTAACCGCCAGCCATGCTCAGCGCCGTGTTCATCAAGTCTATCAGCGTATCCCGATCCTTCAACACTTTGCCAAGGGCCGCCCTGCAAGTGATGCTGCACATGAAGCTCGATATCATTTCCGTTAAATCCACAGCCTCCCCTGTCCCCGAGGATGTTCGAAGAGATTTAACGAGGTGGGAGATCTCGTCTTGCCTAATGTACCCGTAAGATTTGACATTCTTGGCGCTCAGGAGCTCCAGGATGCATATTTTACGCATTTGTCTCCAGAACTCGCCATACGGGGAGAAGGAAAGATCCGCGTAATTGTACCACAGAATTTCGACAGTGATGCTATTAGGCCTATTTGCGAAAGCAGGATCGTGGGTTTTCATCACTTCCTTGGCTGCCTCCCGTGACGAAACCACCACAGTGTTGATTTCTCCGAGCTTCAAACTCGCAATTGGCCCGTACTTCTTGTTTACATTCGTGAGTTCTTGGTGGGCTATCTTTCCGGCGAGGAGATGGAGATGCCCGATAACCGGAAGCTTTGGAGGGCCTGGGGGTAAATTTTGTGGGGATTTTGGTTTTTTGATGAACTTGATTATGAAGAAGATGAAAGTTGAGACAAGTGCAAGAGTGGTGAAGTTGAAGGGAATTAGTTGGATCATATCCATTGTGTAAACTAATATTTCTTATCTTAGTTGTTTGATGAATGAATGCATGCATAATTTGCAGGGTATTTATAGTGCATGAGGTCAGTTGTGTGTTATTTCTAAGTTAAAGGCCATATACAGGAGTTGGCAATATTGAATATTTTGGGTGTCAGAAAGTTGAATAATGCAGTTGGACATATTGACTAAAGATACAAGTTTTTAAGTAAATTAATATGTGTTGCAACTTGCGAGATCTAGATCATTGTTATTTGATGAGAGTGAGTACGTGCATAATTTGCATATATTAATTTATTTAAAAACTTGTAAGTATTTATTTTAGTATGTTAAAATTTAATTTATATATATCTTAAAATAGAGATAATATTTGTATCATTATTTTTTAAACTAACACGTACTTTATTAATACACAGTCGCTTTATTTAAAAAGTGAACGCGATACAGAGTAATATATATCCTTCGGTCCATCTACTTTATATACATAAATAATTAATATTCATCGATCTTTAAGATAGGCAACAATTCCACGAAATTTTCCAGCACCAACAAAACAAGTAATGGGACTTAAGTAAAACAAGAATTTACTTGTCAAAAAAAAAAATGTAAAACAAGAATTTAAGAAAGACTAGATTTATATATTGTAAAGAAAGACCAAATTTATATATTGTCAATATGTATATCTTTGAAAAATATGTTTATCATTATTATTCAAAATCACTTATTAATTTAAAATGTTATTCATTATATTAATGGTAAAGTCTAGTATGCACTCGAGTGCATGTTGTGCACTCTAGTCCATGTGCACTTTTCAGTTTACTCACTTACACTTTTTGGTAAATGGTGTTGCACTTTTCAATTATTACTTATACAGTTTAATAATTGAAAAGTGCAACACCATTTACCAAAAAGTGTAAGTCAGTAACTGAAAAGTGCAACATGGACTAGGGTGCACAACATGCACTCGAGTCCATAGCAGACCAACCCTATATTAATATACCATCACTTTATTTATAACTATAATATATATTCTTTAGTACTTATCTACTTTATACTTTATAAATAATTAATACTAGTATTATTTAAAACACATGTAAAAGTAATTATAAGTTTGTCATCTCATACTCTACCATTAATATAATCTCTATTTCCCTGTAAAAAAAAAAATAGTACTCCGATAATATATACTCTCTCCGTTCATGAAATGTAATCTGATTTATCTTATATTGTTTGTCCACCAAATGTAGTTTTATATACTTTATGAAAACTATCACCCCATCACTTAATTACTCAATTTGTCATTAACTTTATTCACAAACAATTACTTTATTCATAATGGACCCACAATATCCTATAATACCCTTACTTTATCTACTCTTTTCTTAAAATTTATGCCCCAATCCAATGGGACTACATTACATTTGGTGGATGGATGGAGTAATATTTTTTCACCTTAAAAAAAAAAAAAGTAATTATAAGTTTGTTGGAAGTGAGTATATTGTAGATATATATAGTTGACAATATTGAAATCTTTAATTTTAGATCATTAAATGCGCGCAGTAGTATTTGGAGGCTGCAAATGCATTATATATTAATTTGTTTATAGTCACTTAAATCATTCCCCTTCACCGTCACACCTGCAATAACGTGGCAAACCCAAGTTGCATGCAAAATTATGAAAATAGAGTTTTGAATTGTGCTGAAAATTTTATACTCTATATTAATTAATACTCCCTCCGTTTCATAAAATTTATTGGATTTATCATTTTATATAAAATTAAAAAACATATTTTTTTAACATATTTATTCCTCGTTAATTTTCTCTCTCCTTTTTGACCATTTTCTCTATATGACATTCTTACCTTTTGAAAGAAAGTGAGAGAAAATGAATTATTAATATGTTTACAATTAAAAGTGATATTGTAGAAATTACATAAAAGTAGTTTAAGAAATTCTATGGGAAAATAGAAAATGCAATAATTTTTTTGAAACAAAAATAAAGAACAAGTCAAAGTCTTGTATATACTGAAGTACACCGTGTACTTGAGTAGACTTTTACTAGTCAAATGTTGACAGTTGACCGGTCAACGATCAAACTTTGACTTTTTTTTTTTAGTTTTTTTTTTCAATTTTTTTTTAAAAAGTGTATGTTATTATAATTAAAAAGTGTATCTTTGTTTTTTTAATGAAAAGTGTATGTTACTGTATTGAAAAGTGCAACATTGTTTTTAATGAAAAGTATATATTATTATAACTGAAAAGTGTATGATCTATTAATGAAAAGTGTAAGTTATATATTAATGAAAAGTGTATGTTATTATAACTGAAAAGTGTATGATCTATTAATGAAAAGTGTATGTTATATTAATAAAAAGTGTGTTATTATAACTGCAAAGTGTATGATCTATTTAATGAAAAGTGTATGTTATTATAACTAAAAAGTGTATGTTCTATTAATGAAAAGTGTAAGTTATATATTAATAAAAAATGTATGTTATTATAATTGAAAAGTGTGTGATATTATAATTGAAAAGTGTATGGTAATGATACATCTTTTGGTTATTTGTACTTGCACTTGCATAATCTAGAAAAACAGGTGCTAAATTTTTTTTAAAAAATTATTATTAATTTTATATGTTCTATTATTTTTTTTACCTGCACTTTTGTTACTATTAATGATATTATTAAAAAAATTATTATTAATTTTACACGTTCTATTATTTTTTTTACTTGCACTTTTGTTACTATTAATGATATTATTAGTACTTGCACTTTTTAAATTGACCTTTTGGTTAGGTGGGATTCGAACACGTGACCTTGTGGTAAATTTTTTTTTTTTTACTTGCACTTTTGTTACTATTAATGATATTATTAGTACTTGCACTTTTTAAATTGACATTTTGGTTAGGTGGGATTCGAACACGTGACCTTGTGGTAAAATTTTTTTTTTTACTTACACTTTTGTTACTATTAATTTTTTTTTTGATGGAAGTTAAATACCCAGCCATTTTTTTCCCCTCCCCATGACTCGAACCCAGGACCTCTAAGGCCTAGGTAGTGGTGCTCTAACCACTTGAGCTATCCCACTTTATCACTTTTGTTACTATTAATGATATTAAAAAATTCAAGGGGCGACCTAGACTGTAACAACTACTAACTAAATATGCGTGCAATATTCTATTTATGCGTATGTTTGACCGGTTTACAAGTAGACTTAAGTACACATCAGCCCTACCTAAAGAACAAATGTAATAAACTTTATGAAATGAAAAATGTATTTTATTATTATTTATAAATAGAATTTTGAATTGTGCCACATTTTTATTTGACGTTTATTTATTGTAAGATAAAACGAATTACTCCGTATTTTTTATAGTAGAAAAACTTTTTAGTGATTTTTTTTTTGGAGGGTCGTGCAATATTCTATTTATGCGTATGTTTGACCGGTTTACAAGTGGACTTAAGTATACATCAGCCCTACCTAAAGAACAAATGCAATAAACTTTATGAAATGAAAATTGTATTTTATTATTTATAAATAGAATTTTGAATTGTGCCACATTTTCATTTGACGTTTATTTATATTTATTGTAAGATAAAACGAATTACTCCGTATTTTTTATAGTAGAAAAACCTTTTAGTGATCAAAATTCAAAACATCTAGAAACCGTGCGGCGCAAACGGTATGATGGGTAAGATGGTGGAATACTATACGTCTCTAAAAGACTAAAACCAGTCAATTCAATAATCATTAGTGAATATTATTTGGGGAAAACCATAGTTGAAAAATAAGTGATAGTACTAAAAAAAGAAAATAATATAAGAAAAATAAGTGGTAATAATATATAGTTAGAAAAATAATATTGTAATTGTAATTAATATTTCATTGCAAAAGAATTGACTTTTGTTAGAGAAGTTATATTGAGAGGGTTGTTGTCACTAAAAAGTTAATTTTCTTATAATTATATAATTATAGCAAAAAATAAGATAATGAATTTGAAAATAAAATATCATTAAAATTTTATTTTCAATATTTAAATAATTAAGCACTATTTTTGGCAATCAAAATTCCTATATAAAAAAGAAAATTCTAACCCGTAGAGTATACATTAATGTCCTATGAAATTGGAATAATTTCAACATTACACGCGTAAACAAAATAAATAATGATTAATTAACCATGAAAAGTCACTTAACAATCTCAATTCTTCGAAGTATGACACTATTTTTTTCTCCTAAATAAGATAATTATTACTTTAATTACCTTCCCATTCTCATTGGAAAATTTGGACAAAAGTGCCACTTCAATTTGATGTCTATCATTGAATAGAAAGAATAGATCCCATCATCTCATTAAAGACACCATTTCAAGTTTCAACGCTAACATAGTACCGTTGAATTCAAACTTTTGTTTTCTAGTGATATTTTTAATAATTTGGATTGGGAAGTACTGTTGAAATGATTAAAAATGTAATTCTCCAAATTCTCTCGTCGATTATTTATTTAATTTTACCCCCTTTTAACTAGAATGAAAATGATTATATGAATAAATATGGACAAAGAAGATTGATTAAAGATAAAATTACGTTTTCTAATTTGTCTGTTTTAAAATATATCTCAAAATTTCATCTCAAAACTACACTTACCAACATACGGAGTATTAATCAAGAACATGAATAATTAAAACCAAGTAGAACTGAATAATTTGGACAAAATAGATCAAACAATTTGTAGCAGCTAGATAAACTACTGAAACAAACCATATATAGAACCCAAATGCCAAAAGAGTATTTATTTGCAAAAGAACATCTTAATGACTACTAGAAATTAGAACTGAAATCTTATGTAAATAAATCGGACATGAAATTATCACAATTAAATCTATTTTATCCATTTATATTCGCGAATCTTTTGTAAGAAAAGAGGTGCACTTTGAATCACGGTACTATTTATTTGTCGATACATGGCGGCGTCCATTTCAAGTGACTATTTAATTAGACTATAATGAACTTGCACTTTTATTTTTTTAAAAATGTATATTTTATCTCTATGTCCAGCTACATTCAATGTTTTCAAATTCAATAATGTCAATTGTGTGTATGACTACAATATTTTAATCATCACAATTGTAAGGCTGCTTGAATATTTTTTGCCCTCAAAATTTAGAAACAATTGCGGCGGGCGTGAGGAAGATCACCAGTCATTTTCGAGGTTTTTCGTCTGTCAAAATTAGCTTATAAATACATGCAAATTATGCATGCATTCATTCATCAAACAACAAAGATAAGAAATATTAGTGTACACAATGGAAATGATCAAATTAATTCCCTTCAACTTCACCACTCTTGCACTTGTCTCAACTTTCATCTTCTTCATAATCAAGTTCATCAAAAAACCAAAATCCCCACAAAATTTACCCCCAGGCCCTCCAAAGCTTCCGGTTATCGGGCATCTCCATCTCCTAGCTGGAAAGATAGCCCACCAAGAACTCACGAATGTAAACAAAAAGTACGGGCCAATTGCGAGTTTGAAGCTCGGAGAAATCAACACTGTGGTGGTTTCGTCACGGGAGGCAGCCAAGGAAGTGATGAAAACCCACGATCCTGCTTTCGCAAATAGGCCTAATAGCATCACTGTCGAAATTCTGTGGTACAATTACGCGGATCTTTCCTTCTCCCCGTATGGCGAGTTCTGGAGACAAATGCGTAAAATATGCATCCTGGAGCTCCTGAGCGCCAAGAATGTCAAATCTTACGGGTACATTAGGCAAGACGAGATCTCCCACCTCGTTAAATCTCTTCGAACATCCTCGGGGACAGGGGAGGCTGTGGATTTAACGGAAATGATATCGAGCTTCATGTGCAGCATCACTTGCAGGGCGGCTCTTGGCAAAGTGTTGAAGGATCGGGATACGCTGATAGACTTGATGAACACGGCACTGAGCATGGCTGGCGGATACGAGCTGGCTGATCTCTTTCCGTCGTTAAAGTTCTTGAACTTGATCAGCATCAACAGGTACTGAAAGAATTTCGTTCCATCTAAAAGTCCGACGAACTTGTAGAGAGCTTGTAGAGAGGTGGGGAATTAATTCTTGTATATAATTCCTAATACTCCCCCTCACTCGTGGGCCGAATTATCACCTCTTACCTTTTGGGGAGGAGGCCCATCGAGTGAACAATTTAAATGGGTGGAGTTGCTTTCAGCAGGAATCGAATCCAGGACGTGTGTGCGTGAGCCTTATGGCTCTGATATCATGAAAGAATTACGTTTTTTCTAAAAGTCAAAACTTGTAGAGAGGTGGGGAATTAATTCTTGTATATAATTTCTAATAGGTACAAACTGTTGGGGATGAGAGGGAAGCTGGATGCCATTCTTGATAAAATGGTGGAGGATCATAAAACGGACAAGAGCGGCGGAGAGTATGGCGGCGAGGATGTTGTCGACGTTCTCCTCCGTATGCAGAAAACCGGAGAGCTTAAATTTCCCATCACTACCAACAACATCAAGGCTATCATTCTGGTAATTAATTAACCTTCTCTGTATCTACTCTGTTTTTCATAATGCGGTATAAGTATTAAATAATTAAATTGTAATTTGTTCAATTATACAGGACATGTTTGCTGCTGGAACTGAAACTGTATCCACCGTTATGATATGGATGATGACGGAGCTGATGAGGCATCCGCGGATAATGGCGAAACTACAAGAGGAAATAAGAGGGGCGTTCAAGGGAAATACGAGCGTGGAAGAGCGCGACGTGCAGGGGCTAAACTACATGAAATTAGTGATCAAAGAAACAATGAGGCTTCATCCCCCTGTGCCAATAATCGCAAGAGAAAGCAAGGACCAAGACAGAGTGGTGGGAGGGTATTTTATCCCTATGAAAACAAGAGTGGCGGTGAATGTCTACTCAATGGGAAGGGATCCCAAGTACTGGAAAGACCCCGAAACCTTTCTACCCGAAAGATTCGAGGAGACTTCCCGGGACTTCTTGGGGAATGACTACGAATTCCTGCCCTTCGGGGCGGGAAAGAGGATCTGCCCCGGTTTGACAATGGGATTGTCGAACCTTGAGTTCCCTTTGGCTCAACTTCTTTACCACTTTGACTGGAAATTGCCTCAGGGAATGAAGCCTGCTGATGTGGACATCATTGAGTTGGGAGGCCTTACTGCCGGCAGAAAGAATCCACTGATCCTGCACCCTATACCATACAATACTTCCAACTGATTCCAATTCATTAATCATCCTTATTATTATTCCTTAATTTGTTTGGGTTTACCTCCATTTGTATTCTTAGTTGTTCTTTTACTTTTACCTAGACCTTCGGTAAGAAAGTAATTATTTTAAGATATGAAACTTATTAAATAATGTTTGATTATTGATCCAACGTATATGATTGCACTTCACAATTGTAATTCTTAGCCATACTAATAAATTAAATTAATGAATATAACTAAAAATATTTAATAATAAAATAACTTGTACATTTAGAGTTGTCAAACATGTCGGTCTATGTCAGTTCTGTACCGGGCCATCCTTTTCGAGCTGGGCCGAGACAATCCTAGTCATTGGATCACCTTTTTGGGCCGGGCTGGCCCATCATGTGGATCGAGGCTGTGGGCTATCGAGTCAAAATGATCCAATTTTTTATAATTAAAAATAAAATAAATATTTATAATTATAATTTTTAAAAAAACGTAAATTGAATCTCGAAGACATAAACTGAAAAAAAATATTTAAAGGACTTAAACTTAATTAGTTCTAAATTAAGGACGTAAATGAAATTATCTATTTATAAATATTGGATTTTTTAAAAGATATATTTCAAGGATATTTTTGTAATTTTAATTATTTTATTACATGAAAAGCTAGATCCGGCGAAGGTGAATGACGTACACCTTTTAATAGATTTTCTATTTTCAGGAGGCAGACACTCTTTCTAACCATAGAAAATCCCCACTTAATTTATTAAAGTTTTCTATATTACTCCTATCAACTTAAACTCAGTACACTCAAATTCTAATTGAGTGACAAATTAACACACCCACACCAAGCTATGGAGATTTATATATGAGGTGTACTCAGTTGGAAGGATTGTAAGGTGTGGGAACAATGGCAAGTGGAATTTTTCTCCCCACAGCAAGTCCGTCTAACTCCTGCATGTCTACATCACTCGGTTTCATTCCCTGCGGCAATTTCCAATCGAAGTGGTAAAGAAGTTGAGCTAACGGGAACTGAATGTTTGCCAATCCGAAATTCAATCCGGGGCAAATCCTTCTGCCCGACCCGAATGGGAGGAACTCGAAGTCATGCCCAAACAAATCTTGAGAACTGTCCTCAAATCTTTCGGGTAGAAAGGTTTCCGGATCTTTCCAGTACTTTGGATCCCGTCCCAAGGACCAGACGTTGATTATCATCCTGGTTGTGAGCGGGATTTTATATCCCCCGATTTCACATTCTTCCCTGCATTGCCTTGGGATTATTGGCACTGGAGGATGAAGCCTCATTGCTTCTTTAATCACTGATTTCATGTATTTTAGCTCCTGCACGTCGCTCTCTTCCATTCTCGCCTTTCCCTTCAACGCCCCTCGTATTTCATCCTGTAGTTTTTCCATCACTCGCGGATGTCTCATCAGCTCCGTCATTATCCATTCCATAGATGTCGAAACTGTTTCAGTTCCAGCAGCAAACATGTCCTGTAAATATATATACCCAACCAGAAATAATAAATAAAAAAGTGAGAATAAAATTAATATTAATCTTGTATAAAGAAATGGGAATATTTTTTTTCATGACGTTAACTTTGGAGTAATAAAAAGAGGACAACAATTTTATGAGCCTACAAAATTAGTGCTACTTTTTTTTTTTTTTTTTTTTTGTAATTGCAGACCCAATTAGCCCGACTGACCAAATTTCAGGCTAATATTGCTCGTGAAAATCATTTTTCGAGCTGAATTTTGTGGTAGAAAAAAGAAAACTGCAACTTTACGGGCTGAAAAATTAGACCTGTCACCTTTTTTCCTGCAATTTCTTGCTCAATTAGCTTGACTAACCCAATTCTTGGGCTTATTTCGCACGTGGATATTAGGCCCATTTTTCGGGCTGAATGCGTATATGAGACCCATTTTTTAGGCAAAATTCGCACACCCTACAACCGCAACACCTTCACCCCATTAATGTCCTGCCGCTACATCACCTCCACCTCACCATCCTACTGCAAACCACATACTCACGACACAACATAATCTCGAAACATAGGCCTCACGTGATTTGTCACGTGCGAAATTAGCCCAAATTTAGTCAGTCGGGTTGATTTGGCTTGAAATTGCGAAAAAAAAGTCACCGGCCTAATTTTGTTGGTTTGTAAAGTTGCAGTCCTCCATTTTCTACTCCCAAAGTTCAGCCCGAAAAAAAGGTTTCATGTGACTTTAACGTGGGAAATTAGCCTTGATGCAGACTAATTGACCCTGAAATTTCCGGAAAAAAAATTACCGATCTAATTTTGTAACTGTCCTGTTTTTTCTACCCGAAAGTTAAAATCCAAATAAAAAATCAGAAAAAAGACAGTTAAATTAAGTGAAACCGAAGTTACCAGAATGATAGCCTTGATGTTTTCAATAGTCATGGGAAATTTAAGCTGCCCAGTTTCCTGCATCCGGAGAAGAACATCAACAATATCCTCGCCGTCGTACTCGCCGCTCTTCTTCACCTTATGCTCCTCCACCATCCGATCAAGAATGGCATCGATCTTGCCCCGCATGCTCAACAGCTTATACTTACTCACACTCAACAGATGCAGAATCTTGTAAGAAGGAAACAGATCATCCAACCCGAACCCACCGGACATGCCCACCGCCGTCTTGATCAACGGTATCAACGTATCCCGATCGCCCAACACCTTGCCAAGCGCCGCTCTGCAAGTGATGCTCGAATTGAAGCTCGATATTGTTTCCGTAAAATCGACAGCCTCCCCTGCCGACCCTCGCAGAATATTAAGCAGATTGGCAATCTCATCTTCCCTAATGTACCCGAAGGACTTAACGTTTTTAGGGCTGAGCATCTCCACCATGCATATTTTACGCATTTGGCGCCATTCTTCGCCGTAGGGACAGAAGGCAAGTCCGGAGTTATTGTACCACAAAATATCCACGGGCATGGTGAGAGGCCTGTCTGAGAATTGAAGGTCGTGCACTTTAATAACCTCTTTCGCCAAATCCCGCGACGAAATTATTACTGCACTGGTTTCTCCGAGCTTGAGGTGCACGATATCGCCGTACTTTTTGTATAATTTGGAGAGTGCTCTGTGGGGAAGGTTGCCGGCTAGGTGGTGGAGATGGCCGATAATCGGAAGCTGTGGAGGGCTTGGAGGCAGCTTTTCGTCGGGTTTTCGCTTTGTGAGAGTTTTGATAAGGAAAATGATGAAGGATGAGAGAAGCACAAGAGTTGTGAAGTTGAGCATCTCCATTGTTTACTTTTTTTCTTGATAGATTTAGTGTTTGATGAATGCATACCGAGTTTATTGCTACATACGTTTTATAATAACTTTTATACGTAGGTGGGCTAAAAAATATAACATATTTTGAATTTCGTCTGGACATAGCATATTTGTCTACTTACAAATATAATATTAATTTTATCTAAAATATCTCTATCAATTTGTAATTTAATCTATCGCGCGTCAACCGTCTTGTTAGACCCACACACCACAAATATTATTAGTTGTATATATGCTGCTGGTACTTTCTTAATAAAAATAGTTGTATACTGTACTATTATTTAGTCATACAAAATGTGGTAACAACGACTTATTTCCCACTCTTTTAGATAAGGCTCCAGCAACAATGATAGAAATATAATAAAGATGTTGACCTAAAAACTAAAGAAAGACCAAATTTAGAACTCAACATATATATATATATATATATTTTGTAAAATCCAGTAGTACCGTTTCTACTTGATCATCTGCCGGCTCGGATTCCCTATTTCAATTAAAAGTAGTTGGTCAACTAATCATGTGGCCTTTAGTTATTGTGCGGATGCATAAAACATTAAAACCTAGGCCTTTAATTTATTCAAATAGTCGGCTAAATCCGGCTCTCTCTAACCAAACAGAACACTAGATGACAACAAACCAATGATAGAGCCTAATCAATAATAGAGTCAAATCTATTAAACCAAAAAAGAAGTTGAGCCTATGGGAACTGAATGTTTGCCAATCCGAAGTTCAAACCAGGGCAAATCATAATTTTGTCCGACCCGAATGGGAGAAACTCGAAGTTGTGCCCAAACAAATCTTGAGAACTGTCCTCGAATCTTTTGGGTTAGAAAGGTTTCTGGATCTTTCCAGTACTTGGGATCTCAGCTGACCCAATTCCAGGCTAATATTGCACGTGGAAATAATTTTACGAGCTAAATTTTGGGGGAAAAAAAATGACCGCAACTTTACGGGCTGAAAAATTAATCCTTTTTTTCCCACAATTTCTAGCCCAATTAGCCTACTAAAGCCTATTTGGGGCTAATTCCGCACGTGAATGTCAGACCCATTTTTCGGGCAGATCACGTACGTGAGACCTATTTTTTATGCTATATTCGCACACCCTACAATCGCCGCACCTTCACCCCCATTGTCCTGCCGCACCTCACCATCCTATTGCAAACCACATCCTCATGACACACCGTAATCCCGAAAAATAGCCCTCACTTGATCGATTTTCACGTGCGAAATTAGCCCGAAATTGGGTTAGTCAGTTGATTGGGCCTGAAATTGTGAAAAAATAAGAGAAGAAGTTACAAGCCTAATTTTATCGATTTGTAAACATAAATTTGATTCAGCTTTTTTTGTTTTCATTGAGTTAATTTCAATATTTATTTGTCGATGATGTCTTCCATAAAAAAAATGGGACGTATAGTTAAATATTGGAGTTTAAAAAAATATATTATAAGGATATTTTTGTAATTTTATATATTGATTTAAAACATTAATTATTTTATTACATGACAAAGCTAAATCTCATTGTGACGAAGGTGAATGACGTGTCACCTTTTAATAGGTTTTCAATTGTCAGGAGGACGGACACCCTTCCTAACCATAGAAAATCCCTATTTAATTTATTAAAGTTCTATATTACTCTTATCAACTTAAACTTAGTACACTCAAATTCAAATTGAATGACAAATTAACCCACCCATCCTCCCTGGTGCCGCTGCCCCACTCCGAGCTATATATGATGATTTATGAGGTGTTTCATTTGGAAGGATTGTAAGGTGTGGGAACCATGGCAAGTGGAATCTTTCTTCCGACAGCGAGTCCATCTAACTCCTGCATGTCTACATCACTCGGTTTCATTCCTTGCGGCAATTTCCAATTGAAGTGGTAAAGAAGTTGAGCCAACGGGAACTGAATGTTTGCCAATCCGAAGTTCAAACCAGGGCAAATCCTTCTGCCCGACCCGAATGGGAGGAACTCGAAGTCATGCCCAAACAAATCTTGAGCACTGTCCTCAAATCTTTCGGGTAGAAAGGTCTCCGGATCTTTCCAGTACTTTGGATCCCGTCCCAAGGACCAGACGTTGATTATCATCCTGGTTTCGAGCGGGATTTTATAACCCCCGATTTCGCATTCCTCTCTGCATTGTCTTGGGATTATTGGCACGGGAGGATGAAGCCTCATTCCTTCTTTAATCACTGATTTCATGTATGTTAGCTCTTGCACGTCGCTCTCTTCCATTCTCGTCTTTCCCTTCAACGCCCCTCGTATTTCCTCCTGCAATTTTTCCATCACTCGGGGATGCCTCATCAGCTCCGTCATTATCCATTCCATAGAAGTCGACACTGTTTCCGTTCCAGCAGTAAACATGTCCTGTAAATATATATACCCAACCAAAAATTATAAAAAATTAGAAAAAATTTAATATTAATCTTATAATAAAAAACGGGATTTTTTTCCCAAACTTTAACTTTGGTGTAACAGAAAGAGAACAACTTTATGAGCAGGTAAAATTAGACACGTAACTTTTTTTTTTCAATTTCAGACCAATACTAGCCCGGCTGACCCAATTCCAGGCTAATATTGCATGTGAAAATCATTTTTCGAGCTAAATTTTGGGGGTATCAAAATAAAGACCGCGATTTTACGGGCTGGAAATATTAGACCTGTATCCTTTTTCCCTACATTATCAGGCCCAATTAGCCTTACTAACCCAAATATGCCTAATTAATTTTATGGGCTTGTAAAGTTACAGTCCTCTATTTGCTACTCCCAAAGTTTAGCCTGAAAAAAGGGATTTACATGACTTTGACGTAGCCTTGAATTAGGCCAGTCACACTAATTGGGCCTGAAATTGTAGAAAAAAAAGTTACGGATCTAATTTGTCAATCCGTAACGGTTCACTTTTTGCTACTCTCAAAGTTGGTCCTAAAAAAATATTTTATAAAAAAGTTAGATTAAGTGAAACCAAAGTTACCAGAATGATAGCCTTTATGTTTTCAGTAGTGATGGGAAATTTAAGTTGTCCCGTTTCCTGCATCCTGAGAAGAACATCAACAATGTCTTCGCCGTCATACTCGCCGCTCTTCTTCACCTTATGCTCCTCCACCATCCGATCAAGAATGGCATCGATCTTGCCCCGCATACTCAACAGCTTATACTTACTCACACTCAACAGATGCAGAAGCTTGAAAGACGGAAACAGATCATCCAACCCGAATCCACCGGACATGCCCACCGCCGTCTTGATCAATGGTATCAATGCATCGCGATCGCCCAACACCTTGCCAAGCGCCGCTCTGCAAGTGATGCTCGAATTGAAGCTCGATATTGTTTCCGTAAAGTCGACAGCCTCACCAGCCGACGCTCGCAGAACATTCAGCAGATTGGCGATCTCATCTTCCCTAATGTACCCGAAAGACTTGACGTTTTTCGGGCTGAGCATTTCCAGCATGCATATTTTACGCATTTGGCGCCATTCTTCGCCGTAAGGACAGAAGGCAAGTCCGGAATTATTGTACCACAAAATATCCACCGAAATGGTGAGAGGCCTGTCTGAGAAATGAAGGTCGTGCACTTTAATAACCTCTTTCGCCAAATCCCGCGACGAAATTATTACAGCGCTGGTTTCTCCTAACTTGAGATGCACAATTTCGCCGTATTTTTTGTATAATTTGGCGAGTGCTCTGTGGGGTAGGTCTCCGGCTAGGTGGTGGAGATGGCCGATAATCGGAAGCTGTGGAGGGCTTGGAGGCAGCTTTTCGTCGGGTTTTCGCTTTGTGATTGTTTTGATAAGGAAAATGATGAAGGATGAGAAGAGGACAAGAGTTGTGAAGTTGAGAATCTCCATTGTTTACTTGTTTTGTTGATCGATTTAGTGTTTGATGAATGCATACAGAGATCATTACGTTCCTTTATATATATATATAGCTGTTGAAGAACATAATACTCTCTTCGTCCCATAATAACTTTCATATGATATTAAAAAAGTGTAATAAAGGGTTTTGAAAGGTAATTTTGTAAACTTTTATATATAAAGTAAAGAAATGAGTTCACCTATGTGCATGTATGGGCCCAAAATGAAACATTTTGTGTAAAATTGTAGATATTGTAAGGGTGAAGTTTATAAAAAAAAAATTAATTTTAATTGTGCAAAAGTTATTGTGGAATCTGAAAATGAAAGCGTAAAAGTTATTATGTGACCGCGGAAATATATACATTAATTTAAGTAGACTATGTTTACAAATCCTCTTTCCTTTGAATTTCGTCTGGACATAACATATTAATTTTTTTACTTAATTACACATGTAATATAAATTTAATCTAGAAGATCTCTATCTCTTTGTATGTTAATTTATTGTCAACCGTCTTGTTAGACCACACAACACAAATATTAGTTGTATACTATTTAGTCATAAAAACAGTGGGAGAGTGTACGTAATACATAACGTGGTAACAACGACTTATCTCCCACTATTTCAGATAAGGCTTACGAAATTAGTAAAACAAGAATTAATTAAGGAAGAATACATGATAGAAAAATAATAAAGAAATTGACCTAAAAACTAAAGAAAGACCAGAAAGACCAAATTTAAGAACTCAACATATCGGCAAATCCTGTAGTATCGTTTCAACTTGATCTGCTACATTCATATTTTGAGAAGCAAATGTTTATAAGATTAACTTAATGACAACGAGAAGGCGAGAAAATATCAATTTTAGTCCTGTAACATAGGCCAAGTTCAACTTTAGTACTGCAAATTTGCATTTTCTCAATTATAGTCCTGATAGTATCAATTTTAGTCTTCACAGTATCAATTTTAGTCCTGTAGCTTAGGTAGAGTCTAATTTTAGTTTCATAACTTTGCACTTTTTCAATGTTAGTCCTGTAACTTTGGGTTAAAATTAGTACCGTCGGGACAACAATTGAGAAAATACAAAGTTATAGGACTAAAAGTGAGAAAGTGAAAAGTTATAGGAATAAAATTGATATCAACAAGACTAAAATTGAAAAAATACAAAGTTACAAGCCCGAAGATTGACTCGGCCTAAGTTATAGGACTAAATTTGATATTTTTTCTTATGTAGGCATTAGAATTAAGGGAAATTAAAATATTCTATTTCCAGTATGAAAAAAAAAAGGAAATTTTTTTAGGACCATAACTTAGGTTGGGTGGTAAAACGAGGATTGTAACATTTTGAGCTGCCAAAATGAGGACCGTAACTTTTCGGAATGTCAATTTAATGATCGTAACTTATAAAAGTCACAAATGTAGGCCAAATCAGCTGAATCAACACAAATCGGGTTGATTGGCTGAATTTGGGCCCGATTTGGATTGATTAAGGCTGGTTTGATTCAATCTGATTTGGCCTCAATACAAAACTTTTAAAAGTTATTGCTCTTAAATTTTCAAAACGTTACCCTTTTTTAACTTTATTTTTTTGACCAAAATATTCCTATACTCAATTTTTTAGTCGTGGCATCGTGGAAATGGTCGTCTGGTCATGGAAATGTTGGGACAATGATCGCAGGATTGCAAGAAGGTTGTGACAATAGTCGCATGGTCACAGTATGGTTGTGAGAATGACTAATTTCGGGTTCGATTTGGAAAATGTGGGCCATTTACCGGTCTAACTTTGCAAACTTATATTATAACTGGCCTAAATTTGCAAAAAAAAAATAAAAAAAATCATGGGTCTACATTTGCACAAAAAAAAAATTAATGTACTACTTTTGTCAAAATGAAAACATAATGTCCTTAAATTGCCTCCTTCTTATAGTTAAACATTATTCCTCACCCATATATATTTGAAAAGATAAAGGACACTTTCATCATTATGACTTATGTCAGAATATTTTCACTCTCAATAGTTATAAGGCTTTTTTTTTCTTAATTTTCCTTATATTTTTATAAATGGATGTGCAAGTCGGTTTTTTAATCTCGAATGAGACGTGATCGCTGGTGGGCTTTGTGCTGTGGAAGATGACTTTTAAGTTGGTCTAGGTTATTACACCCTAAATTTGATACATTCTTTGGCTAAACTTAGTATTATTAATAAATTAATTCAACTCCTCCATTATAGTTCAGACTTTTAGAATAGTGAATTAGAAAATAAATATAAATTAATTAATTTCACATTTCTCTGCAAATTTGCATTTTTAGATGTAATCAGTCCCATCCTATTCCTCTCCAACATCTAAAAAATAAAATATCAAGTATCAACATACTGTAATTAAAAAAAAAAAAATCGAAAAGGTATACTCTTACATTTTGATTCAACAATGTTGCTGTGGAGATGAAGATCTTGTCATCTAAGTAACCAAGAGAGTTGGTCAAAGGAGGATCCCATATTATCTAGATTGTCACTGTTATTTTTTCAACCAAATATGTCACCCCAAAAAAATTCAACTGAATTAATTAATTGATAGAAAAATTACATACTTTTTGATCAAGTAATCGATTATCAACATATTTTTAAATTGTCGATCAAATAACAGGAAATAAAATAAAATAAAGAAAAAAACTCCTCGGCAAAATTAAAACTAATCAAACTCCATCACATTTTTATCAAAAGGAAGAACATCCAATATTTTATGAAATCGCCTGTCAAATAGAGGAACAAATCGCCATTGTTTTTCAACAAAAATATGTCACAACCAAAAAAAATTCAATCAAATCGATCGACCAGAAAAAGAAAAACATATTTTTTGGTCAAAGTAATCAAATATCAACACATTTTTCTACTGTTAACAAAAAAGAAAAAAGAATAAAAGAAGAGAAAAGTCGTTCGGTAAGATATAAATTCACGAATCATATAATATACTCACTCCGTTTCTCCTTTAAGTTACACATTTACTCTTTACACAATTTTAAAGAATATAGTACTTAATGTAGGTTAATGAGATATAAATATAAAAAGGCAGAGAAAGGTTATTAAGGACGTAAGAAAGATAAATTCAGAAATGGTCTTGTAACTTTGTTGAAATTCGTAAAAGATCTTGTAACTTTTTACTTAATCAATTTTTGGTTCTTTTGTTCTCAATTTCATCCTTCACTTCGTAATAGAACATGTGTATTTTACATAACAATTTTTTTTGGCATTTTTAACACATAAGCTGTTTTGACTAGAAATAAGAGTAATATATTTAATATAAAATTTTAATAAATATTTATTTATAATCAAATATACATAATTTTATCTTTTTTATGTTTTATTTTACCTAATATTTATTCATAATCAAATATAAAATTTTGTGTTCATTTAAATTAAATAAATTTTAAAAAAAAAGTGATATATCTAATACAAAATTAAAAAAATACAAATTGATTTTAATGAAACAAATTAAAATATCAAATTCAATTATGTATTAATAATAAAAAAAAATATGTATATATGCAATTATCATCTAAAATAAGAAATTAAAATTTTAATATTTAGTCTTTCATATTTAATTTTTTTCTCATGTATTTTTAGTTCTCCAACCAACTTATGTGTCGGATGATGTGTTAAATTACTGAAAAAAATTGTCGCGTAAAATACACATGTTCTATTCCGGTGAGTAGGATTGAAATTGGATTAAAGGACTGAGATTGAAATGATTGGAATGAGATTGGACTCTGAGGACTGAAATTGAGACTAAATATTAAAATTAAGACTAAAAGAACTAAAATTGATAAAATAATAAGTTACCTGACCTTTTGAATACCAGGTTATGTAACTGAGACGGATGAGGGAGTATATTATATGGGTCTGACCATATGCACCTCCATTTCGGAGAGATGCACTCCCCCGATTTATACACACCCATAAATTTAGGTCACACCCCCTCAAATGTCATAAATACCCCTCCCTTCATAATATACCCAATTACTACCCACACCCAACCCTAAATTCATTCTTCATCTTCCCCAACCCACCTTCACCCTCCCCCTCCCCCCTCCCTCCACCCCGTCGCCGACAACCCACGCCTCACCTCGCCGCGGCCACCCCCGCCTCGCCGCGGCCGCCCCAACCTCCGCCTCGCCGCCCCCACCTCCTGTTAAAAAAAATATATATACAGATTGGCGGCCGCGCGGCCGCCCCCCAGGTTTGCCCCCCTCCCCCGATCTCTTCTCTCCCCTTCATTCCCCCCCTCGCCGGAATCGTCCGATCTGTAAAAAAAAAAAAAATACAGCGGCCGCCCTCTCCTCTCCATTCCCCCCTCCAAACACCACCCCGATCTGTAATATATATATATATATATATATATATATATATATTCAGGGCCGCCCTCATCCATCGGCAGGCCGCGGCCGCCCCTACCTCTCTCTTCTCTCCCTCTCTTCACCGGCGTTGGTTCACGGCGTTAGCCCATCCCGATTCGTCGGCGTTAAACACCAGTTTTTTTTTTTACTTCGACACTGTAATGTCGACGAGAGTGTATATGGTCGACATTACAGTGTCGATCGACATTTGTTGGTCGACCATATATTCTTCCGTCTACAAAATGCGGTCGATGGGAAAATATATGGTCGACGAAATGTGGTCGACGGGGAGATATATGTTTGGCACTGGTTTGACGATTTTTTTTAAAAAAAATGTTAGTTTTCTAAGTTTTGATAATGGTGTTTGTTTTGACGATTTTTTTTTTAAAAAAATGTTAGTTTTCTAAGTTTTGATAATGGTGTTTGTTAATGGGTTTGATAATGGTAATTTGTGGATGAATATGATTGATTTGTTGAAATTTTTGATTTTTTTTTATTTCTTGTTACCGGAAAAAATGGTGACGGTCGCCGGAATTTTGGGTTAGGGATAAAGTGAAAGAAAGGATAGTAGAGGGTGCCTTTAGTAAAGGAGTGCATCTAGTACGCTGTATTTTAATGAAGGGTATTTTTGACTTTTTACTCTATTATTTTATTAATAAATTGAAAGGGGGAGTGCATCCCTCCGAAATGGAGGTGCATATAGTCAGACCCATATTATATTCCATGGCGTGAAATCGGTCAAGCCCAAGGCTCTTTGGAATGCATGGGTCAGCCCAAACAATAGATTTATTTTTGTCCAAATTTTCTGCAGGGGCACGATTATACGCACATACTGGCCTATTGAGTACACCCACCACACATTTTTTAATTTTAAAGGATCTGTTAAATGTTACATATAACCCTCGTCTGATTTTTTTTTTTTTTAAGCGAGGATGAGTACATCCATCCATTCCATTTCACACCAGAATAATCCCATTGTCACCATCGTCATCAAAACAACCACCATCCTTCAAAATTAAAAAAAACTCTAATTAAGATATGTATTTCATGATTTTATTTTTGTCGTAAGACATGTATTTCAAAAAAAAATCGTCAAATCAACTTTTTCCGAAAAAAAAAAAAATGAGTTGTTCAAAAATTTTAAGTCAAAAAAGTTAAGATGTCTTAAAAATTTTCACAAACAAATTCAATGTGTTTTAAAAAATTTATGAACAACTTTCATTTGATCGAAAAAAAAAAAAGATCGGACATGTACTTTTCCAAAAAAAATACAAATTTCGAAGAAAAATCGCGCACAGCCGTTATACCGATTAGATCAAAAAATTGAAATCGAAAATTGTGTGGGTAAAATGCAAATATGGTCCCAAGAGAATTTGTGCTCACGAAAATGGTCCCATTTTGAGCAAAAATGGTCCCGCGAGATTTTTCCGTCAAAAACTAACGAAATTGGGAGCGTGAGGCACACACGCCGTTAAGATAAAAAATGGGAAAATGCAGATTTGGTCCCAAGAGATCTGAAAAATGCATATTTAGTCCCAAGAGATTCGTGCTCACGAAAATGGTCCCATTTTGTACAAAAAAGGTCCCACGAGATTTTACCTTCTAAAACAAAATCTTCAAATGCTTTGTTTCAATCAAATGCTCCAAAATCACCTCTAATTTTAAAAAACCCTAAAAAAAATCTCCCCCAAATAAAACCACACGAATCCAACTTGAAAATTTAGAAAATATTGAAGCTGAAACACTCATTTAAGCATTCTCAAATCGCAAACTCTCACTTAAATTCCTCAAATCGAAGCACACAAATTGCATTCACTGAAATTGCACATCAATTATTTTTTCCTCAGTTGGGGCTGGTGGTGTGTGCCGGTTGATAACGATGAGTTCGATCGGGGTGTATTATTTTTCCTCAAATTTTTTAAACCAAATCTAACGATTTGATTTTGAAAGGATAATTATTTTGTTTCAGAGTTATTAATATTTAAAATGATTTTTTTAGAAGATTGAGTTCCGATTTTCTGTCAATGACGAGGACAAGAGCAAGGTTAATGATAGATATATTTTTAGTATTTTTAGTTTAAATTTTTGATGGAATTAATTTGTAATTTTTAATTTGAATTCTTCAAAATTTATGTTATAAAACTATTGGATATTTTTAAAAAATCTACTCCCTCTGTCTAGTAAAATTTTGTTCACTTATTTTTATATATGTTTTTAAAAAAATTATATTTTAATTATAAAAAATATATGTGGAATAACGAGTAAAAAATATTACTCAATCTTGCTAATAAAGTAAAAAAAGATTCAAAAGTTAACTATTTAAATAGAATAAACATATATTTTGTTAACCCAAAAATTGGTTTGAGCAAAATTTTACATGACGGAGGGAGTATATGATAAATTTTTAGGATTTTATAAATAAAAAAATAATATTTTCAAATTTTAGTTATTTAAATTCTTTAATTTGACAGATTTTACATAAAATATTAATTGAAATTTTTAATTTTTCTTAATTTTTAAATTTGATATAAATTACTATTATTTATATATTTTTTCAAATTTACACAAATTATTATTTGATTTGAAAAAATCTGCAATGTGTCATTTTTTCTCATTTTTTTTTGTTTTGGGACCATTTGTGCAATATCACTTAACGGTCACTTAACGGAAACCGTTAAGTATTTAACGGTCGAGACCATTTTTGCAAAAAATGGGACTAAAAAAGAACGTGGGACCAAAATTGTTTTTGAAAAATTCTCTTGGGACCAAACTTGCATTTTACCCAAAATTGCGTGCACTTACGAAAGGCGACGGCGTGTACGACTTGGGAGGGGGAGGGGCGACGAGTGGAGGGAGAGGGGGCAGTGCGAACGGCCGTTCGCAGCCGCGAAGTAACAATGAAGGGGAGGGGTTGCGGTCGTCCGCCTGCTTGGAGAGGCGTCTGCGTGCGCGACGGAGTTGTTGCAGGTGGGCAGCGACGTCTGCGTGCGTGCGCGGGCGGCGGAGCGATTACAAGCGAAGCGTCGTGGTCGGAGTGGGTGCAGGCGAAGCGGCGTAATGCGACAATTGGGCAGCGATTTGGGTGAGAGGCGAAAGAAAAATTGGAAATGAAGGAGAAGAGTGACTATCCCGATCCCGTGAATAAATGAGAATTAGGGTAATGAGAAAGAATAAGGGCATGTTTGTTTTGGGACTCACACGTCCGGACGTCGGACGTAACGTCCCCCATCTTGTTCTAGTTCGGGATTTCACATCCGGATTTCAACATCCAATTACATTCACCCCTAAAAATATCTATATATTCTACTATTATAATAATACAAAACATCACCCACTCTTATTAATTGATTTGACATAAAGTTATATAAAATAATATAACATCACACACTCTTACACAATTGATTTGACATAAAATTACATCTCATCCTACTCAACATCCCAAAATAAACATACACAATTACTATTCATCAGAATTTTTCCATCCAGGATTTCACCATCCCCATCTCTCCCATCCTACATAATCCCAAAACAAACATGCCTAAGGGTATGTTTAGCCCGTGGGTGACCTCAATAACTCTGTGTGTGTAACCGTGCCCTTTCTACAGTCCAACGCAGTCTTACTTTCATGGTTTTTTATAGTCTGATCCAACGAGTTTTGTTCATGGGCCAGGTTATTTGCACCCTGTTAAGTTTTAAACATACCCATCAGATTTTTTATTATTTTACTCAATACATAAAATCTCTATATTACCCTTTGTCATTCTAACTAATTAAATAAAAAAATTCACAGCTACCCATGCAGCCCTAATCTCCGCCGTCGTTGTCAACTTGCGGAAAAAATTGAAATCACTTAACAAAATTTCAACGAAATCCTATAACCTCTTAGGAAAAAAAGGCGGGTGTTGACACTGGACGGCGCGTGCCTGGTGGGGTGGGGCAACACTACATTGGAGGATGTAAAAAGAGGAAGACTGAATTAGGATACAAGAAAATTGATTTTTAGTGACATAAATTTTGTTATTATTGTTTTTCTACCTAAAAATTTTAATTAAAAAAAACTTTAATTATAGAAATTGGTCCTCTTTTTAATTCTTAATTTTTTATCATTAAAAACTTTTAGTTAGAGAAATAGCAATGAAAAAGATTGTGTTACGACTAAAAATTAGTTTTATTGTAGTGTTAAGATTTTTTGAGGTTGGGGTATAATTGGTAATTTGACCAAAGTATTCTACTCCCTCTTATCACATTATTAATGACTTTTTAGTAAGAATAGAATGGATAATTGAACTTGTGAAAAGTAGTTGGTCAACTAATCACGTGGTCTTTAGTTATTGAACGGATGCATAAAACCTAGGCCTTTTGATAAATGTCTTTTTCAATTTCTTGATCAATTAAATTTTTTTTTTAAATAATAATAGTTGTATAATTATTAAAAAAAAAATTTATAGATTTCATTTCGTAGATATGTTGAGTTATTTATTATCGGTTCCAATATTTCAATTAACCCATATTAAATCGTGGATGATTTTTTTATTTTTTTTTTGTAGATATTTATCTTTGTTTTCTAACCTACCAAACTGGCCGGACCATAATTTATAAAAATTAAAATACCTGTGTGTCATTGAGATGCTAAATGAATCAAATTACACTAATTAAGAAAGCATATTTTCACAAACCACCATATTCTCTCTCAGAATGAAATTAATATTCCATCGGTCCCACAATTGTTTACACTCTTTCTTTATTCGTCCGTTCCACAATTATTTGCACTACTAAAAAAATGAAACTTGTTCATAAATCCTACCCTCACAATATCCACATATTTACACAAAATAACATTACTTTTACCCTCGATCCAATCATTCACTTTATTTTATTCATAAAAGTTACAAAATTATCTTTCAAGACACCACTTATTACACATTTTTCTTAGTTTGCGTGCCCATAAAATGGTGCAAACAATCCTGGGACGGAGGGAGTACAAATTATTGAATGAATTTTTTTTTTCATTGCACATGGTACATTGATCTACAAGCAATGAAGAATTAATCTCTAACAATCATGAAGTTTAATTTGATATATAAGAGTATTTTTGACAAATATATTAAAATAAAAGGAAAGCAAACTATAATTTAAAAAAAAAAAAAGGAATAGTGGATTATTGAATAATTTATTTTGTTTCATTACACATGGTACATCGATCTACAAGCAATAATTTATTTTGTTTCATTATATGAGGTGTACTCAGTTGGAAGGATTATATGGTGTGGGAACCATCACAAGTGGAATCTTCCTTCCGACAGCAAGCCCGTCCAACTCTTGCATGTCCACGTCACTCGGTTTCATTCCATGCGGTAATTTCCAATCGAAGTGGTAAAGAAGTTGGGCCAACGGAAACTGAATGTTTGCCAATCCGAAATTCAACCCGGGGCAAATCCTTCGACCCGACCCAAAGGGGAGAAACTCGAAGTCGTGCCCAAACAAATCTTGAGAACTGTCCTCAAACCTTTCGGGTAGAAAGGTTTCAGGATCTTTCCAGTACTTGGGATCCCGTCCCAAGGACCAAACGTTGATTATTATCCTCGTTTTAAGCGGGATTTTATATCCCCCGATTTCGCATTCCTCCCTGCATTGCCTTGGGATTACTGGAACCGGAGGATGAAGCCTCATCGCTTCTTTAATCACTGATTTCATGTATTTTAGCTCCTGCACGTCGCTCTCTTCCATTCTCGTCTTTCCCTTCAACGCCCCTCGTATTTCCTCCTGTAACTTTTCCATCACTCGCGGATGCCTCATCAGCTCCGTCATTATCCATTCCATTGAAGTCGACACTGTTTCCGTTCCAGCGGTAAACATATCCTGTAATAAGACCCAGTTTGGTAGCGCAGATTAGTCCAAGAGCCTAAAATAAACTATTCTCCCTCCTTTTCAGGATTTTATGTATACTTTTCTTAACAGGACGTTCCAGCATTTTTTGCACACTCCAAAAAATGAAATAACTCACATAATTTTTACCAATAATACCCCTCCTTTATTTTACCTTCCCTTTAGTCAAATCTCCCTCACTTTAGTCAATAAATTATCAATAATATCTCTCCTTTATTCTAATTTACATATTACTTTATTCAATTTTCTTAATCTCCGTGTCGGTCAAAGTGTGCATAAAATCCTGGGACGAAGGAAATATTAAAAAAACGACAGTTAAAGTGAAACAGAAGTTACATACCAGAATAATAGCCTTGATATTTTCAGTAGTGATGGGAAACTTAAGCTGCCCAGCTTCCTGCATCCGGAGAAGAACATCAACAATATCCTCGCCGTCGTACTCGCCGCTCTTCTTCACCTTATGCTCCTCCACCATCCGATCAAGAATGGCATCGATCTTGCCCCGCATACTCAACAGCTTATACTTGCTCACACTCAACAGATGCAGAATCTTGTAAGAAGGAAACAAATCATCCAACCCGAACCCACCGGACATTCCCACCGCCGTCTTGATCAACGGAATCAACGTATCCCGATCGCCCAACACCTTGCCAAGCGCCGCTCTGCAAGTGATGCTCGAATTGAAGCTCGATATCGTTTCCGTAAAGTCGACAGCCTCCCCTGCCGACGAACGCAGAATATTAAACAAATTGGAAATCTCATTTTCCCTAATGTACCCGAAGGATTTAACGTTTTTCGGGCTGAGCATTTCCACCATGCATATTTTACGCATTTGGCGCCATTCTTCGCCATAGGGACAAAAGGCCAGTCCGGAGTTATTGTACCACAAAATATCCACCGAAATGGTGAGAGGCCTGTCTGAGAAATGAAGGTCGTGCACTTTAATAACGTCTTTCGCCAAATCCCGCGACGAAATTATCACCGCACTGGTTTCTCCTAACTTGAGATGCACAATTTCGCCGTATTTTTTGTATAATTTGGCGAGTGCTCTGTGGGGGAGGTCGCCGGCTAGGTGGTGGAGATGGCCGATAATCGGAAGCTGGGGAGGGCTTGGAGGCAGCTTTTCGTCGGGTTTTCGCTTTGTGAGAGTTTTGATAAGGAAAATGATGAAGGATGAGAGAAGCACAAGTGTTGTGAAGTTGAGAATCTCCATTGTTTACTTTTTTTCTTGATGTTTGGTGTTTGATTAATGCATATAGAGTTTATTGGCACACCCTTTATATATAGCTGTTAAAGAACATAGTAAATGCATTATAGCATTCGTCTTTGGAGGCTGTGTATGACAATATCTAAATTTATATACACACATATACATATATAAAGTTTAACAATAACTGAAATATATATACATAGAGAGTAATGATATGGAACGTATATAGATTTGTATATAGATTTCTTATTAGTTTACCACCTGTATAAAATTGTACTTATTATATAAACACTGTATATATATACATACATGGATATGACAAAAGCTGGTGCAATTTAATTAATATTTGACTCATTTTAATAGGTTCTATTACCATGAAAGTAGAATGAAGAATATAATTATGTCTTTAATATCTAAATATATAGAACTCTCTCCTACATGTAAGGAAAATTGTCTACAGTTTAATTAAATATATATATATATATACTAATAGGTTTATCGATTGTAATTAATATTAAGACAGAATTGAGATTATGTCGATTTGTTTAAATTATATATATATTAATTAGTCATCTTGTCTACCGTTCAATTTTGATTTAAGAAAATAAATTGAGACTTATACTAGACTCAACCTAACTTATTTAATATAGGGATACTAGTAAACTAATCAAATTACCATGTATGTCAAAAGTCCGCTAGGCGGCTGCCCACTTGCGCCATGTCATCTTCTTTTCATTTTGGGTTCTTAATAATTGGCCTAATTATTTTGTTTGGGTAGAATTCAATATTAGTACCAGTTTTCAGTATATACCAATTGGTAAAAATTGTTTAATTATTTGAAATTTTATGGGTTAAGGAGCAAATTAAAATATTACTCTAAAGATATACTTCCTCGTTCCAGGATTTTATGCACACTTTGATCGGCACGGAGATTAAGAAAATGGAATAAAGTGATGTGTAAGGTAAAATAAAGGAGGAGTATTATTGGTAATTCATTGACTAAAGTGGGAGAGATTTGACTAAAGAGAAAAGAGATTTGACTAAAGGTAAAATAAAGGGGGCTATTATTGGTATTATTGTTTCATTTTTTGGAGTGTGCAAAAAATGTTGGGACGCCCATTAAGAAAAGTATGCATAAAATTAATCTTGGGACGAAGGGAGTATATTTTTAATGTAAAAAATATAAAATATAACGATCAGATCCCGGGACCAGTACTATCCTATCTGTATCTCTCAATTGGAAAAAAAAAATAGGTGACCTATCTTTTTCCATTAATGTCAGTTTGACTGTAGCTAATTGAAGACTCTCATGTATCCACATTGATATTGGCTTTTCAAGTGGTTCAAGTGATATATCACATGCACAAAGTCATGTTTAGATTTTGAGAATTAAAATTACAAGTGTCAAGTGATCAATATACAGTTGAGAAGTTAGTTAAAATCGAATTTCACAGCTGATAATTTTCATAATAGCTCGATCATAGACATCGGTTTTCGGTTTTGACGGTAATTTTAGTTTTTCGATTATTTCAAACGATTTCAGCAAAAATTGAGCTACAACTTGTTCATAACTTAGTTTACAGAAATATAATGAGCGTATATATGTACAACATTTGCCCATTGAGAAACAGTAGAGAGGGCATTCAATTGAAGAATTAGGGTTTATGAGTGTTGTGATATAATTCTTTGAACAATTGAGTCTGGTTAATTCTAAATCTAGTGAAAGTGTTTTAACTTGGTCCTCCTATGAATATAGATTTTACACCAAACGTACCATGTAAAATTAAACTCATTTGTGTTGTTTCATTTGTACATGTTCTTGGTTTTAGGGAATAACATTACATGTATATATAGTAGTAACACACTTATTTTTTTTGGATGAATTCGCGAGTCTAAAGCTAAAAAAAATCTTATAATACAATACCAAATAAATTTGTTATTATACGGATAATTTGGGCTATTGTAAGTTCTGACATGCGAATTCGTCCATTAAACTATATAAAATTGTGTTACCGTCCTTGCAACGTATTTTTTGTCTTGTAATAAGACAATGTGTGGGAGCGAAAAAATTTATTTAAATTAACTAAATTTCATATATTAAATATTGTATATAAATTTGAGTGTAAGAATTTTGTATGATTTAATCTCAAATACCAACACAGTTTATTTACATTCTCACAAAGATATTCACCATTTTTGTTCTTATTTACTTAGTTTACTAAATTTCTGTAATACCGTTATTAATTTAAATTTTATATAATCAAATTCTAAAACATAAAATACTTTCACACTCCGTTTATAAACTTTTCATATACGGTTATGGGCCCTTACGACTTACGAGTTGTTCAATTTTCTTGTTTTAAAATGGTATATTCTATGTTATTTTGTCAACAGAATTGGTCAAAGGAGAAACCCCATATTTGTGCACTATAATCGTGCACGTGTTCAGTTGTTCACCATATATATTTTTCTTGACAGATCTAAAATATAGTTATTTTTTATTTAATTATATTCTTTAAAAAGAAAAATCAATGATGAAAGACAAACATTTTAATATTAATATATTTTCGACCTTGTTAGTCAAGCAAAAGGAGGAAAAAATGAGAAAAAATCGTTCGGCCAAAACTAATCAAACTCCGCCACGTACATTTTTCGATCAAATGAAAAATAACATAATTCGGATAAACTAGTAAATTAATTAAACTTTTAGATGTGTAACAATTGATTGTAAATTATGTTATTTTATTGCTTAATTTATTCAAATTAAATGTATTATTTACATTAAACTGATAATTAAATCTTTGACCGAGAGAGGATAGAAGGCAGCTGCAATTAACTGGCTGGACCCCACGACTTGTGTAAGTAAGGAAAGAACAGAGTATAGGGAAACCGACACCATTTTATTTTTTTTTTTTATGGAAACTCGAACCCGGACCTAAGACCCAGTAGTGGTGCTTTAACCATATTTGAGAATATTATTATAAATCTTGATCCATATGCAATATGCATAAAGGCATGTATATATGAACAAAAAACACACTCTTACAATTATTCCTATCAAAATAGACACAAATTAAAAAAAAAAAAAAAAAGGTATTACAGTGTATTGTAATTGTAAATAAAGTGGGTTGTAGCCTTGTAGGTACATATAATAATCTGAATAATTAAATGATAATTAGAAGATAATAATAAAATAATACACCCTCCATTCCACAATTAATTTCACTTTTTTTTTTTCGTGACGTTCCACAATAACTTTCACAACCTTAAACTCAACTCTTGCAATATCCTCAATTTTACACAAATGTCATTATTTTTTTTCACACATACACAAAGGCAAATCATTTCTTTACTTGGAAGTAATATTTATAAATAATTTAAAAATAAATTTTATAAACTGATTAATAAAGTAAGTGAGAATAAGATTGATAGATGGAGGCCTAGAATTCAATCTGCTTCGTAAAAAATGTATAAAAGAAATTGTTTAGTTGAAATTTTACGTGTCAATTTGCTAAAATATTAATTAAAAAAAAAAGGTCCATAGTTATTTCATTTATACTACTACAAAAAATATGTTATTTCAAAAGTAATTTGTGTTCGTAAGTTTTGACAAGTGAATTAGTTCAAAAAACTAAAGTTTTGTTAATTTCCTTGCAACATGATATTTTAGTTTTGTAGTAAGACAATATTTAATCGGTAAAAATTTATCTCAATTTACTTTAATTAACTATATATATTGCATATAAAATATTGTACATAAATTTTTGTTTTAAAAAATAGTGTGTTTTGACTTATTTACATTCTCATAATTGAAACATATTCACAACTAGTTTATTAAATTTTTATATTACTCTTGTCAATTTAAACTTAGAATACTCAAAATATTCTAGATGAATGACAAATTAATTAACACACCCATGCACTCTGGTTCCTCTCCAATATATAAAAATAAAATAACAACATACTGTAATGGGCCCTTACGAGTTGTTCAACTTTCTTTTCTTTTTTAAATTGTAGTATATTCTATATATGTAGGCAATTTGTCATGGGGTTTTCGTTCAGTGATGGTTTTGATAAGGAAAATGATGAAGGATGAGAGAAGCACAAGAGTTGTAAAGTTGAGCATCTCCATTGTTTATGCTAGTATTCGTTTCACAAAGTTTACATCCAGATCACAACAAAAACTTGTATACAACATTTTTTTTCTTGATCAATTATATTTAGTGTTTAATGAATGCATACAGAGTTTATTAAATTTTTATATTACTCTTGTCAATTCGTATGGTTGTTGAATGTATTATAGAATTCGTATTTGGAGGCTATATGTATATGACAATATATAAATTAATAAATGCATATGAATGTATGTATGACAAGAGCTAATTATTAATATAAATATACAGTGCAATTTAATTTTTGACTCATTTTAATAGGTTATGTCTTTAATATGTAAAAAAGAATTAGAACTCTCTCCTAAAAATTGTCTACAATTTAGTATAACGAGCATATTGATTTACTATTTGCTTTACACTTTACTAATAGGCCGTCTGTAATATTAAGACAAAATTGAGATTAAGTCGAATTGTTTTAATTTTCGATGATTTTAATTGAGACCATCGTTGAACAAAGAAAATTAGGGCAAAAAATGAGTTTTTAAAATCTGTATCTATATATATATATAAAAAGAGGCTAGTCTGTTTCCCGCCATTTTTTACCTTCTATTTTTTTTTTTTAATTCTTTCTAAGGCTAGCTTTTTCGGTTTTAGTGTAGTACATTTCTGTATATTAAATTATTTGTTCTACAAATAAAGCATATCAAGTGGATTAACACAGTCATACATACAGGTGACGGTTGGATTTCCCAACGCACAAGAAATGCAGTAAAATATACTTCAACAATTGTATTTTATTTTATCTATATTGAACATTGCTATGTATTTCATTCGTCCCACAATAACTTTCACAATTTTCTTTTCAAAACGTTTCACAATAACATTCAAACCTTTAAAATGAAAAATCTTTTATAAATTTCACCTTCACAATATTCTCAATTTTACATAAATGTCATTACTTTTTCTCCACACATAAACACACGTCAACTCATTTATTTACTTTATACATAAAAGTTTACAAAATGACCCCTCAAAATTTCACTTATTATTACACTTTTTTAATATGTGTGTCCATCTACCTATAAAAATTATTATGGAAAAGAGAGAGTAATTAATAAAGTTATTTTTGTGAGGATAAATGTTATATGTATCAAAATATAGGAAAATACAATTATGTCATTCGTATCCTTTATGCGTACCACAATTCATTATATTTTTTTTTGCTTTTTTTCTTTTGTTGTTCTTAAGTGCAAGACCGATACCAAAAGGGTAAATGTGTTTTTACTCGAAGCATATTAAATAGAGTACTAATTTGTATGCATCAACGTCTCAAATTATGTGTACTATATTTTTTATATTATTATTATAAATTGAGTAAAATGTGTGGTTTTAATTTTTTTATTGTCAACTACATTTCATGTGTATTTGATTATGATTGTGATTACTGAATAGTTATTTGGTTGCGTACATATGATCTGGAAAATATATAGTTCAACTCATATAGGTAAATGGCGTTGATATTGTGATTTGTATATGTTTTTGTTTTTGTTTTTGTTTTTGTTGTGTCCATCCATCTCATCTTTATAATATTCAGATTCTCCTTTGCAAAACTTGAATGCAAAGGAATATTGCATATTGTGTTTGTGGCAAATTTGAAAGAATACGAATGTTTTGGTGTGAAAAAAAGTTTAAAATGATTTGTTACGAATGGGTGCATGTGCGTCATCATCAAATCAACCATTAAATTTATAAAACTAATGTGAATGACGGCCTATTCGAAGTGCCAGAAAAATAGGTACCAGAGTTGTACTTTCATGTAAATTATAATTGTAAATTCATTATATTATATTTATAATAATTTCATTCATATAGACAATGTATTTATATTTTCAAAATATTTAATTTTTTAGCCAACTATTTTAATCAATGCTCCTGTTACTTTTTAAATTTAATCTTGAGTATAATTAAAATAGTTTAATTACTGTATTAGTTTGTATTATTTTTATATTGTGTTTCATGTAATTGTAAAACTATTTATTAGGTTTAGTCTGATTGTCATTGTTATAATGTTTATATTAATTTAGTTGGATTACCTTCTGCCTGAAAAAAAAAAAAAATAATGAAGATTAAGCTATATTCATGTAGTTATTTATTTGTTATTTAATTTTTTATTAAATTATAATAATTTGATTAATGGCTATGCTTTGATGCTTTGACAACATTTTGAATTTAATTTGTGTTGTTTTACGCAATGCTAATAATTTATACATTTTAATTAATTTATATATTGTAGAAGTATTAATTATGAACGAAGCTCGATAAGAGAATTATTGACGTCATAAATTCAAGTAACTTCGGGTAATGATGATAAATTAAACTAAAACAATATGAAATTGACAAAATATAATTGCCTAATTAATTTTACCATTATACAATATATATTATCCGTGCAACGCACGGGTGAAATACTAGTTAATAAAAAAGAAAGAAAGTTTGAACATATATATTAACACAACTTTTCTCTTATTTTACTTAAGTTTATTAAATTTTTATATTACTCTTGTCAATTTAAACTTAGTATACTCAAAATATTTTAGATGAAAGACAAATCAACACACCCACCCCTAGTGTAAGCCGTCCACTCCGATCCCTCTCCAAATCTAAAAAAATAATACTGTCTCCACCTTCTATAAGCTTCTTATTTTGTCATTTTTATCTGTATGTCTATAATAGTAGTCCCCCTATAAGTTTCCCACTTTCCTTTTATGGATATCTCACAATAAGTTTCCCATTTCATTTTTTTTCATTTTTGGCATATGATTTTCTCTCTCCCAATCACATCACTTACACTTTATCTATTATTTTATTATACTTCATCTCACACTCATCTATTATTTTCTCTCTCACCATCACATCACTTGTACTACATCTATTATTTAATCATATTTCTTAATCAAAACAACCAAAATAAAGGGGAAACTTATAGCGGGACGGAGGGAGTATAAATTTTGCATACCCATTTTAGCAACCGTAAAGGGCCCTTACCGCATCGCTGCGGAAATGAAAATTTTGTCCTAATTAAGAATCGGTCAAAGGAAAGAACCCATACTCGTGCACGTGTTCAGTTGTTCACCACATATATTTTCAATAGGAAGAACACGCATTCAAATTAAACATTTGATGACAGAAAATTAAATGCATTATTTTCATTATAGAGTCACTACCGGAAGAATGGCATGTAATGAAATAAATTTTGTTATTATAGGTTAAAATTCTTTAATAATATAAATTTATTTTTAATAATATGTTCTATTATTAATTCTCAGTTTTTTATTTAATGAGTCTTGTAATTGTATGTTTTTATTTAATAAGTAAATCATCTTGAATTGCGGTGAGACACGCATTTTTTGGTGGAAGTAATTGAATATTGATATATTTTCTACCTTGTTGGTCAAACAATTGGAAAAAGAAAGAAGAAAAAAACAAGGAGAAAAAATATGAGAAAAAATATTGATCGGCCTAAACTAATCAAACACCGCCACATTTTTCGATTAAATGGATCGAAAATTAACATATTATTCAGATAAACTAGTGCAAAAACACCACATTTTTTGTCATTGATGCTGATACAATAAAAAATTACGAAAATAGAACTAGAAAGAGGGGACAAAGAATGGCCTTAACACCAACCTTTAATTGTTTTTTTGTTAGAAAATATTAAGAAAACTTTTAGATTAAATGAAATTTATTGGTGTAATAATTGATTGTACGTAAATGATGTTATATTCAATTTATTCAAAATAAATGCATTATTTTCATTAAACTAAATTATTACACATTAAATGACAGTGTTTTATTATTTTTAGATGTAAAATGAGTATTTTTTTTAAGCAAAAGACAATATAAAATGAAGAGAGTAGCAGCCCAAGTACGGCCCAAATCAGGAAAAATGGAAGATTAATAAATGGCAGCCCAATAAGACCCATTAGCACTCCGACAGAAAATTTATGAAGCTTATTACTTCTTGGGCGCGGCTAAATGCACCCGGATTACCTATGAGTACACCCACCAAACATTTTTTTAAATTTTCAGAACATGTGAAATGTCACATATACCCCTAGTGTAAAATTTATGAAAAAAATGAAGATGAGTACACCCACCCATTCTATTTCACAGAATTACCACCACCACCACCATGTTCGAATTTTTTTCCAAAACACCAACTATTCGAAAAAAATTCCAAAACAAACATGTTCGAATTTTTTTCCAAAACAAACTCAATATGTTCGAAATTTTTTCCAAAACAAACTCAATATGTTCGAAAAAAATTCCAAAACAACTCAAATTTTTCCCAAAACAAACACACATTGTTCGAAAAAAAATTCAAAACAAAGTAAATATGTTCGAAAAAAAATTCAAAACAAAGTCAATATGTTAGAAAAAAAAATTCGAACTTGTAAAAACCCTAATTTCCAAAACAAAAACAAAAAAATTCCTACCTTGAAACTGAAACGCGGAGGCGGCGAACGCGCACACCTCCAGCGGCGGCGGCGTTTGAAGGAGGAAGGGGAGGGGGCTCGACGGCGCCCGTGCGAAAGGCGAGGGAGGGTTCGCGACGGCGGCCGCGTCGCTCGGTCTTCTCTTCAAACGGAGGGGTCGCGACGGCGGCGAACGCCTGCGCAGTGGGAGGCATGGTGGGGTGAGGAGGTAGGCCGCCTGCGCAGTGGGCGGCGTGGGGCCGCCGCGACGAAGTGAAGTGGCGGCGCTGCAGAAAGGAATGGAGGTGCAAAAATGAAGGTGGGTGTCTGAAGAAGAGAGAAGGAAGAAGAGAGGGTTTTAATTGAGGGAGGGTAATTTTGGGATTTCCAGGTGGGTGTCCTCATCCATTTTGTGTGTGTCCTCATCATGTGGGTGTCCTCATAGGATCTGTGTGTGCCTTTAGCCGTGCCCTTACTTCTTTTGTCCCTCCCCTTATAAATTTTCAAAATAAATTAAGAAAAGTGATTAAATTATAAATATAGTATAAATTAAGAAAAATGATTAAATTATAAATATAGTGTCGATGTAATTGAGAGATAGAGAATAGAAAAAAAAAAAAAAAAATATATATATATATATATATATATAGAGTAAAGTATAAAAATAAAAAAAATATATCAAAAAAATATATGAAAAACATTTAGACGGACAAATCAAATTGATAAAATGAAAGATTTATAAACAGATGAAAGATTTATAGACAGATGAAGGGAATATTTAATCGCCTTTACAAAGGGTACAAAGGGGAGGGGGTGTATTCAATTGAGATTCTATAAGATTTTTTTTAACTTTAAAAAGTATGTGAATTTAGAAAATTCATAAAGTCCATGTAATATTTGACTGACTTTTTTTTATTAATTTATATGAATTTTCATAAACTTGACAGGATTGTAAAATATACTTTTTTTATTGATTTACATATATTTTCATAAACTTCGGTGCTGGAACTATTGATGCAAATGTATATGGAACACACTTGTATATGCCCCGAACACGCCCCGCGCCTCGTACGGGTCCTAGATAGTCGCCCTATGCCCCGCCCCATTTTTTCATATCATGTTGAATTTATTTAAGTTGTTTCTCACAATTAAAAATAATATTTTTCATACATATAATACATTCAAACAATTCACGATAATATAAATATTTTTCATGTTATATATATATATATATAAAGTATTTTATCAATAAAAAATATTATATATATATATTATATAAAGTTTATATAATAATTCGGGTCAGGTCGAATACTCGTGGGTCGGACATAAAATTCAGATTCGGTCCCGTTCACATACGGGGCGGGGCAGACCCGACCCGTTCTCAATACGGATCGGATCCGACCTGACCCAATGCTTGCGGAGCGGAACGGGTACCCGCGGGTTGGGTCAATATTGACATCTCTACTTCTGACCTTTTGTCTTCAGAGTTCTCTGAGAATCTGTTGAAATCTCTAATTTTTACAAGAGATTTTAGATAGTGTAATTTATTTATATTTTTAAAGGAGAATCCAACAAAATTCATAGAGTATTAAAATCTATAGACTATTGAATACTCAAAGATTTTTTAAGACTTTTTAAAATTCGTATTGAATACCTCATCATTTTTAAAAACTTTTAAAAAATCGAATTGAATACCCCAAACTTTGAAAGTCTAAAAAAATCCTACAAATCCACCGTAAATCCACCCGTAACCCCCTTGGTAACAAGAAAAGAGGCTGTGAGCGAGTCTTTAATTTTCCATCAAAAGTGTGCTCATTTCTTTTTTTGGGTCCATAAAAAATGTGCTTATTCTATTTAAATAGTTAACTTTTGAATATTTTTTCTACTTTATTAACAAGATTGAGTATCTACCAAATATATTTTTTACTCATTATATTAAATATATTCTTTATAATTAAAATATAATTTTTTTAATATATAAAAAAAAAAGAGCACTTGTGGTGTACAGGGCAAGTATTTAATAAAAGAAGAAACCGACAACATATTTCAGAATCTTTATCCACATGCAATGTATCATTAATTTATTTAGAGATAAGTTTTGTATTCAATTTGCACGTACGTGTACAGTGCAAAATCTGAGAAGTCAATTTTGATTGAAACAAAGACCAGAAGCGTTGAAAGTCTTGAATATCAGCTGCAGCCGGACAGGGATAAACACCCTCTAATCAGATGAATCAGCCCACGTTACCCATAATTATATTTTATGTTGCACTTGTTATTTCATTTAAAAAATATATATTTTAGAGTAATATTTTAACTCAAATTTTCACTTACAAAATTTAAATTAAATGCAGTAATTTACTTCTATTCACATAACAATTTACATGTCAATTTATGTCAATTTAAAGTCCAAACTTATGAAAATGTGAAAAATTAATTTTTGTATATTATTTTTCTAATGCACATGTGTGCTATTAAATTTACATATTTTATATTTAAACTAGTTTGTATATCAACATGTAATGTTTTAAAATACATTTATATTTAAATAAATACTATGGAGTATATGCTTTTTTCGTTTCTTACCAATTTTATCATTTTAGGGTTTCTTCATAAATTATTCATTTTCCAATTTTTTCAATACCCTATTACTTCTCTCTATATTTTTTTATTTCTCATCTAGTTTTAAACAAAATTGGTGAGTGCGCGCGGGAGTGGTGGCCGGTGGGAGTATGATAGTTCAGTTACTAATATTGTCACCCATTATACAAACTAAAATTTTTATTTATATGAATTAATATTGTTAAAACCGTTTTTGACAGTTTATACATTAAAACGGGTTAAAATTGTAGTATCGTTTTAAAAAGAATAACTCAATTTAAATTAGATCCAAATGATATATATAGATAAAGAAGAAAGCTATTGGTTTTATTCATTGATGGTTGTAACTCTACAATAATTAATCATCCGCAAACGAAAAATACAAATAAAATAAAACATATTACATATCAAAATTAAATTAAAAGTACTACACCCTTGTACTAATTGTTACTCGATCAGTTGGAAGGATTGTATGGTGTGGGAACCATCACAAGTGGAGTCTTTCTTCCGACAGCGAGTCCATCCAACTCCTGCATGTCCACATCACTCGGCTTCATTCCTTGCGGCAATTTCCAATCGAAGTGGTAAAGAAGTTGAGCCAACGGGAATTGAACGTTTGCCAATCCAAAATTCAAACCGGGGCAAATCCTTCTGCCCGACCCAAATGGGAGGAACTCGAAGTCATGCCCTAGCAAGTCTAGGGAACTGTCCTCAAACCTTTCGGGTAGAAAGGTTTCAGGATCTTTCCAGTACTTGGGATCCCGTCCCAAGGACCAAACATTGACTATCATCCTTGTTTTTAGCGGGATTTTATATCCCCCGATTTCGCATTCCTCCCTGCATTGCCTTGGGATTATTGGCACCGGGGGATGAAGCCTCATTGTTTCTTTAATCACTAGTTTCATGTATTTTAGCTCCTGCACGTCGCTCTCTTCCAATCTCGTCTTCCCATTCAAAGTTGCTCGTATTTCCTCTTGCAATTTCGCCATCACTTGGGGATGCCTCATCAGCTCCGTCATTATCCATTCCATAGACGTCGACACTGTTTCCGTTCCAGCAGCAAACATGTCCTGTAATGAAACAGAGGATTAGTTACAAACAGAGAGAATTGATTTTATCAATTAATTTAATACTCCCTCCGTCCCAAATCATTGACTGATCTGGACACAAAAACTAAAAAAAATATAAGAAAATATAGGTACCATGATCTTTACAATTTTATTAAAATGATAAAGTAATAATAGCACATAATAGGGGTTGTGACTAATTTTTTTTTTTTTTTTAAAGGAAAGTGTGAAAATTAAAGTGGAACAGAAAAAGTATAATTTAATTACCAGAACGATAGCCTTGATGTTTTCAGTAGTGATGGGAAACTTAAGCTGCCCAGACTCCTGCATCCGGAGAAAAACATCAACAATATCTTCGCCGTCGTACTCGCCGCTCTTCTTCGACTTATGCTCCTCCACCATCCGATCAAGAATGACATCGATCTTCCTCCGCATACTCAACAGCTTATACTTCCTCACACTGAAGAGATGCAAAAGCTTAAAAGACGGAAACAAATCAGCCAACTCAAACCCTCCCGACATTCCCACCGCCGTCTTGATCAACGGTATCAACGTGTCCCGATCGCCCAACACCTTGCCAAGCGCCGCTCTACAAGTGATGCTGCAGTTGAAGCTCGATATCGTTTCCGTAAAATCAACAGCCTCCCCTGCCGACGCCCGCAGAGTTTTCACCAATGTTGTTATCTCATCTTCCCGAATGTACCCGAAGGATTTGACGTTTTTAGGACTCAGCATTTCCACCATGCATATTTTACGCATTTGGCGCCATTCTTCGCCGTAGGGGCAGAATGCAAGGTCAGAGTAGTTGTACCATAAAATCTCAACCGAAATGCTGTTAGGCCTGTCAGAGAAATGGAGGTCGTGCACTTTAATAACGTCTTTCGCCAGCTCACGTGACGAGACTATAACCGCACTTGTTTCTCCGAGCTTGAGGTGCACGATATCGCCGTATTTTTTGTATAATTTGGTGAGTGCTCTGTGGGGGAGGTCGCCGGCGAGGTGGTGGAGGTGGCCGATGATCGGAAGTTGTGGAGGGCTTGGAGGCAGGTTCTCACCGGGTTTTTGTTTCTTCATAGTCTTGATTAGGAAGAAGATTAAGGATGAGATCACAAGTATGAAAGTAGTACTCAATGTTATCATCTCCATTTGTATTGTTTTTGTTGATGTTTGGTGTTTGTTGAATGAATTCATAGTTTGTTGAGTTCCTTTATATAGAGGTGTTGGAGATACTAATGTTTAAATTATGATATGCTTCTTTGGTGGCTAAAGTTATTGTCTATGTACAAAGATTTTTTTGGAAAAAGATATTCAATGTAGACAGTTGGGATGTAAAAATGTATTTTAATAATTCCTTGACTGTGATTGGATTGATTATATTATATGTGGAAAATATGGTGCAATTTTGACTCTTTTAAAGGGTTATAGTCCTATAGTACCTATATACTATAGCACTGTCAAAAACGGAATGAATTATATTACCCTCTCCGTAAGAATTTATTATATTATAGTATGATTGAAATAATTAAATAATGTTAATTATAATTTAAATATATTAAAGTGTAAAAAAAGAAGTTCATTCTATTAAAAATTGTGATATTAATTCAAAGGGATTAATCTCATCCAATGACGGATCCAGGAATAAAAATTTGAAGGTGCACAAGATATTAAATAAAATACTGCTTCCTTCGTCCCGACGAAAACTACTCATTATCTTTGGTTATTGAGAGAAATGAATATACTGAAATGTGAGAGAGAGTTATTTATAAAAAAAAATGAGTATCTTTCATTGAAACGAACAATTTTTTTTTTTATTAGTTTTCACTAATTTGGTGCAAACTTAAATAAAAAAAAATTGTCATTTAACAGTGAGAATTAAGGAGTATTGTGTGTTAATTTTTGAGATTGTAAAAGAATTGAAGTAGTTTTAAAATGTTTCACTTTGTTGGGAGAAAAAAAAGTTGTTGAACTTTTTTAATTTGAGAAATGAAATGGGGATGCAACTAAAACAATTTGTGTCACAATTAATTAATTAATATTTAATTCTTTTACCTAAGATAAAAAAAAATAAAAAAATTTGGGGGTACAGCTGGACCCCAAATTACTACACTGGATCCGCATTGATCTCATCGTTATTTGCATAGGCTCCGTTTAAAGTCAGAGTCTTCCGCTTTGTATGGACTAACCTCTAAAATCGATGTAAAATTTTAAAATCAAAATTAATATTTAAAAAAACCAACGTAAACAAAGCGTAATTGTTTTGCTCATTTGACTCAAAGCACCAGGTTAGAAGTCGACCAGTATAGTAGATCCGAGATTATTTCTGTATATATCTCATTGGGATGTAAAAAATAAATAGTCTGACGTCTTTGACTTGAATAAGATATTCCCCTCTATTCTATTATTAAAAATTTGTTAAAAATATTAGTTTCATTATTATTTAAATATTTATTGAAAGTATTTTACTCCTATTTCTTTTAAACATTCTTATTTACCTCCTATGTCATTATTTTTAATATACTAACAAAAACTATTTTCTTCAATAAAGGAGAAATACACATATTGTCTCTCTAAAAAAAAATAAGTTTATCATTTTTAATATCAATAAACCATTTCTACATTAAAATTAAAACACGCGTAAACATTAAATTTTTAATTAAAAACAGGACAGAGAGAGTAACATTTTTAATCAATTTATATAATAACAATCAATTTGTTCATTTAATTATAACTTATAAAGATATTACTATACATTTTTTTACAATATTGATTTGTTAAATTAATAGGAAATGCTAAATTTATAATTAATTAAATATTTTTATTTATTTTTCAATTCAAATATTACATAAACACGATCTGAAAAAATAAACTATTGGTATTTTGATATATGTCGACATTTTTTTAAATATTTTGTACTATTTGAAATATGACCTAATCAATGTTGATATATTTCACGATAATTGCATATATTTTTCTGATATTTATAAAAAATATTATTCTAGCGTTATCTAAATTGAGATGTCAGAAATATTGAAATTTTAACTACATATGGACGAAATTTCCTGTTAATTTCATCACTTCTTACACATTAATGTTGGTCCCAAGGATTAAAGCCCATCGCAATTAATTGACTTCAAATTTGGAACTATATATGCCTACAAGATTGAATACAAGACAGACTATATATATATATATATTATCTCTAAGGGTATGTTTACTTTTGGTTTTAAAAATGAGGTTTTGGATTTCAAGATCCAAAACCCGTTTTACTTCGAAATTTAAAAATCGGTTTTTAAAATCCACTCAAAACCACCCCTATCAAACATATTGATTTGACATAAAGTTATATCTATATAATATTACTCTAATCATTATATTCTTTCTCAACAATAATATAATAATACTATAATACTATAATAATACAATAATATAATATATTTAATCATTACACACTTAACTAATCATTACAATCTCATCAAACAATAATATAATAATACAAACTCATTCAATCTTACAACTTGATTTGACATAAAGTTAAATCCTTCACTATTCCAAAACTCAAAAGAAACACTCATATTACTATTTATCGAGATTTCAAAAACCAGGATTTCAAAAATCTGATTTTTAAAACCAACCAAAGCCCAAAAAGGAAATTAAACAGTATGGAGTGGGGGACGGGGGACCGAATGTAGGGGAGGGAGTCTTGCATGGGTGAGGTAGAGTTATAATTTCTTTAAAATAGATGATTAGTCGATTATAAAATAAATTTTTTATCCAACGTTTGGGAAAATTTCAAAATAAGTCCGGTAACTTAGATTGATTTCATTTTAAATTCTTTAAGTTTTCACTTTTTCAAAATACATCCTAAAGTGTCTAATTTACATCCTTTTATTCAATTTACGTCCTGTAACTTAGGTTGATTTCATTTTAAATCCTTTAAATTTTCACTTTTTCAAAATACGTCCTAAGGTGCCAACAACCAAATTTGCCGGAAGCCCCAATTTTAAACAAAAGTTCGAGCCGCGCATGACAGCTTTTAGAAAAAAATTAATTTTCGATAAAAAAATGATGTAAATTGGACATCTTAGGACGTATTTTGAAAAAAGTGAAAACTTAAAGGATTTAAAATGAAATTGTCCTAAGTTACAGGACGTAAATTGGACACCTTATGACGTATTTTGAAAAAGTGAAAACATAAAGGATTTAAAATGGAATCGATCTAAGTTATAGGATGTATTTTGAAATTTTCCCTCTAACGTTTATATAAAAAGATATTCAATTGTGTGCATATTAAATGGTAAAAAAAAAAATCATTTATGATTCAATATGAAATAATTAATTGAAATATATCATAAATACTTACTCCGTCCGCTTATAAGTTTTTCATTTTGTTATTTTGTCCGTCCGTTTATAGGCTTCTCATACATTTGTTTGTCAAATATCTTTTAATTTTTTATTTTTCCACCTCACTTTATATTTACTTTTTCGTTTTCTCTATTTCTAACTCTCTTTCTTTCAATCATATCACTGGTATTGTATCTATTATTTAATTATTTTTCTTAATTTGTATGTAAAAAAGTAATATAAAACTTATAGCCGAACGAATGGGGTAAGTCTAACCTGTCTACCAAATGGAGAGTATAATTTGGCTGGGATCCTGAATATAATAAATGAAATTCATACAAATCTCTATTTCGTCGAAACTTTGAGTTGAACTTTACAATTTTAAATTTCATTTTCGATCTGTTATTTTAGTAACTTAAATTAGATTTTTTTTTTTTTTTTTTTAGAATAGTGGTGTGTAATTATTTTTATTAGTACGTTGAACCTACCTAAGTAGCATTCATGAATGTATCACTTTAAACTGTAGACTTATTGTACTTTTAGTTTCAAATTCCATATAATAAGTTTAAATTAAACTTTTTATGTAGAAGATTAGAACAAAACAAATTCATCTTCAACCATGAGCAGCTTCAAGTAGCATTCGAAATTGGCTGCTGATCTGCACTTCATAAACAATTGTTCATGAGGTAAATTAAAGATTTGCATTAAGATACTACATCTTTGTGTTATTTGTATCCGGTCAACATTTTATAGAGTCTAAGTCCATAGTCTCGTCTAGTTACGGAAATGATTAGCGAATAGGGCAGTGACCATTCAATAGTCAGAGGAGACCATTCTAGATACAATCAATGGTTTTGTGTGCGCTCGATCACACCACCTCGTCAAGTCTTTCCATCCACCCTGATGAGGTCTACATACATTGAGATCACTTATGTTAAACAACCACCTAGCTTGATCAGAGAACCCTCCACATCAGTCAGCTCATCATCACATGTGTCAAGGAGATAACAAGCTTAGTCACCTCATTCACGAGTGTTATAAAAGACAACAAGCTTAGAGAAACCGAATGACACATCATATATAGGACATTTGAGCGAGTGGACACTTAACAACGTACATTTAAGTGGTGTTTGATTAAAGATTGTGGTGAATTTGATTATGATTGAGTTAAATAAAGTGGATTGGAGAAATCCATGAATAATAATTGTATTTAAATTATGTTTTAATAGAGATTGAAAAGTAGTGATGGATGTAGTTTTATGTCAAATAAGTGGACAGAAAAATAATAAAAGAGAAAATGAGATTGAAAAAAATATTGATGCGATCCTATACAAATAACTGTGCACATATACTATTTGATATTTGAATTTGAGAATGATTGATTCAAATTGGAATGGGTGAATCTCAAATCAAACACGTAAGCCTCAAAGTTACATTAATATAATTATGACAAGACATATTTGCGTGTAATATATATGCCACGTCAAAAAAATTGATGTCTATGTACGTGATATAATTTAAAATGCAAATAGTTTCTCCATTCAAATAATCGATCATGTTAAGTTGCGCTGCCACTAATTATATACTCCCTCCGTTCCAAGATTTTTTACGCACTTTTCTTAATGGGCGTCCCAACATTTTTTACACACTTCAAAAAAGGAAACAACTTACATAATGAATTACCAATAATACCCCTCTTTTATTTTACTTTTCCTTCCCTTTAGTCAAATTACTCCACTTTAATCAATGAATTACCAATAATACCCCTCTTTTATTTTACTTTACACATCACTTTATTCCATTTTCTTAATTTCCGTGCCGGTCAAAGTGTGTAAAAAATCTTGGGACGGAGGGAGTATTAAAATATGGAACCCCGCCGCCTCCATCCCACCCCCACCCACACCCAAAATAATTCTCATTATGACAAATACTTTAATATTTGGCTTTTTATTTTTGTGTAAGATGTGCATGTACCCATGGCAAAGATCCAAATGATAAAGATAGAGATAAAGAAAGAAAGCTATCGGTTTTATCCATTGGCCGCCGCGGTTTGCTGCATGAACAAATGACACTATTACTATTAATAACATATGATAATGAGCAAATGGCTGTATTGATAAATATTAAAAAAAAAAAAAAAATTACAATATCTATCCAATACTACAATTTATGTACACACTTCATGAGATTTTAAGTATTACAAGCCATAAACAAACAGAGGTAGTGAAAGAAAGATGACAATTTTAAGTAATAAATTCTAGTGTTATATATATATTTTAATAGTTTTCCATTTTCTTTAATTTAATAATTTGATAAAAAAATTAATGAAGTGCGCACCATAAGTAGTATTCTTTATTACACTGACATAGGAATACTTAGAGCAACCACATTGGTTGCATTTTAGGCGGTTATAACTCTAAATAGGAGTTATTAAAATGTTATAACACTCTCTCTTCTTATTTAGTTATTGCAGAGTAACCATAAAATAAAAAGCTAAACTAAATTGAATTATATGGAAGTGAACTACACGACATTATGGAAGATGAAGAGGTGAGCCCACGCGCAAAAAAAAGAAGTGGACATGGCCGACCAATTTTGGTTGCTGCAGGGAAGCTTTTATGTTTTTTTATTTATTTATTAAACAAATTAAAAATATGTATCTCAATTTATGTATTATGTATATAGTATATTTTGACAATTCAAATTCAACTTCTGCTGGCTTAAAAAATCAATCAGTTGCTATATAGCCGTTTCACTTGACTATATATATATATATATATATATATGTATTTTTTTTAATATACAATCTGTCTAATTTTTCAACGGTAAAAAAAAAAAAAACTCTATAAATATGATACAATTTTCACTCTCCAATATCATTCTATCCATATTTTTCCCTCTATTTATTATTTTTATCCCAAAATTTTTGTGTTCTTGAAATTTTTGTTTTCATTCTCAAATGGACAAAAATAATAGGAGATTCTCTAGAAATTTGTTCAATCATCCAAATATGTCGGATGATAATTCCCTCTCTCAAAATTCTATGAATCCACAAAATTTTCAATATTCTCAATTGGGCTCGTCCACCCAATTTCCGTCAAATTACGCAACCTTTTCACATCCTCAATCATATCCTCAAAATTTTCAAGATCATGGAAATTTCTGTTAACAACTCGAGCAATACGATTCCATCAAAATTTTCCATGTCGACGCTATTGGCCACACTCATCGGGTCAGCATTTCGGACAGTCTCTGCCTCATCGGGTCAACTCGAGCAATACGATTCCATCAAATTAAAATAACAGATATAATATTAATAAATATATTTATTTAAAAAAATTAGGTATTTTTTTTTTATAATTGTAAATAAAAAATATAGTAAGATAATGGATGTATATTAATAAAATTAATATAAAAGATGGTGAGTCCTCTATCAAATGGGTTATAACTATTAAATGGATATGGGAGTTAATAGGGTACGGTTATTTATGGAGGAATTGAGAGGTGTAAGAAAATATTTTGTTATAACCTTACCACCAATGTGGTTGCTCTTAAAATAGTATACTTGTCATCTTTCTGCTTTATTTTGGACCCGTGACTTTTGTTTTGGACTTTTGTAGTATACCCGTGACTTTTGTTTTGGACCTGGTGTTGTTTATTTTAATATACATTTTTTATTTATAATATTATCAATTTCTGAGTCTACATGTGTCAGGTTTATTATTTACATTATATAATTCATAAATTTATGGGGCTTATATTATCTTTGAGAGGAAATAAATTTAAAAAACTAAACATAACATCATTTTGATGATTATTGAGGAATCTGTCCTAATCATGAAGGCATATATATATAGCCCACGTCACTCTCAAATTAAATTTCAATTACATCTGTGTATTTTTTTTCTTCTTGTCTTGTCACATGTAAAAAAGCAACGTACAGTTGTAGTATTGAATTTAATTAAGAACGAATTAATACGAGTAAAACTGAATAGATAGGTGAAATTATATAATTAATGAAAGTGAAATAATAATCGGCAGATAAAAAAAAAAATTAACACAATAAAATTGACATAACCAATAGAGTTGGTGGGATTCCATATCAAGATCTGCAGTGTGTTTTTTTTTTAAGAAAAGTATAATGTAAATTACTTTATTCATCGCCCACCTTAAATAATGGTATTAATATTTGTTTTTACAAGTAGTAAGTTTCTTGAGCTTTAAAAAAAAATAGTATTAGTAACGTGGATGCCTATAATCAATGACATACCCAAAAATTTGGATTGGGGAGCTCAATTTATATTACTATAAATAAAAAATAATATTATAAAATTTTATACTAAACAAAAAAATCATTATAAAATTTTCAATAGACCTCATTTTATTAATTTAACGACTTTTGTTATGTTTCAAAGAAAATTATTTTTAACTGTTTCAACTGATAATAAGTAAAACAGTGTTAAAATTTAACGTGCATTCTCGTTGAGACATTAGTCAACAAATGTAGAACTTAAAATATACCCCCTATTCTGTGATGAATTGTATACCTTAACAAGTATAACTTTTTAAGAAATGTGAATTTTTAGTGATGTGTGAGGTCAAAAAAATGAGGAGTATTTTGAGTGATTTATTGAGATTTAAAGGGAATTTAGTGAGGTGTGAGGTTAAATAAATGAGAAAGTATTTTGGTTGATTTAGTGCGGTTTAAATGTGATCTAGTGAGGTGTACGGAAGAATGTGGACCCAAAATAAGTGACAATTTTAAAAATAAACTAATGTAGGGGAGTATATTTTTGGGTGATTTAGTGAGGTTTAAATGTAATTTAGTGAGGTGTAAGGAAGAATGTGAATCAAAATGAGTGACAATTTTGAATATAAAATAATGTAGTAAGAGTATTAATTTTGTAGATTATTTACGTATTATAAGTGGAAATTTTTTTGAGACGTCTCAATAAAAAAATGTACGAATAATCACGATACGGAAGAAGTATATATATAAAAAAAATAAAAAAATCAGTGGGGGCCCATTGGCCCCCGGGCCCTAAGTGGGTCCGTCGCTGCCTATAATGCACAAAATATATTCTCTTCTACTCCCTTCGTCCACCAAAAGTGTCCTCATTTTTTTTTTTTGGGTTCACAAAAAATATACTTATTCCATTTAAATAATTCACTTTTGAATATTTTTTCTATTTTACTAATAAAATTGAGTATCTCCAAATATATTCTTTGCTTATTATCATAATTATATTATTTATAATTAAAATATGATTTTTTTAAAAATATATATAAAAAAAAGTAAGCACACTATTTTGTGGATAGGGGAATACTATTTTCAATCATTTCATCAATTGATCGAAAGTATTCCCTCTTATAATTAGTTAAAATTTCTTATTTATTGCATTTGTTGGCTTAATTTATTCAATCACATTAGATTTTGATTCCAATTCCAATTTTTAAGGATTTATTTAATTAATGAAGCGCCAATATCTTGGCACAATCTATAGCTAAAGAGGTCCATCGTTTCGATAATTCATTTTGTTGGATAGACCCATCGAACTTTATAGTTGAACTTCTGAATACGCCTTTTCATCTTTTTTTTTTTTTTTTTTTTAAATCTAGTTAATGAAGTTGTACACACACTAGCACTAGCAAGCAATTTTACTTGACAAAAAAAAAAAAAAAAACAGAGACCAAAATTTGATTATGAAAATTACCCTTCAAAGAAGGCAGCAGCATGATTACACAAGGATGGAACACTACATCATTAGTAGTTACAAAAGAGAACAAGATCCAGAGTTTATTTAATTTCACTTTCAAAATAAAACAAATTAAAGATATAAATTCTAATTATTTCAAGACTCCTCAGTTGGAAGGATTGTATATAGTAGGAATCAGGACAAGAGGAGTTTTTCTTCCAACAGCAAGCCCCTCAACTGCAGCCATATCTACATCACCAGGATTCATCCCTGCCGGCAATTTCCAATCAAAGTGGAAAAGAAGTTGCGCCAATGGCAGCTCAAGGTTGGCAATTCCGAAACTCAATCCGGGGCAGTTCCTTCTGCCTGCCCCGAATGGCAGGAACTCGTAGTCGCTGCCCAAGAAATCAATGGAACTATTTTCAAATCTCTCGGGTTTAAAACTTTCCGCGTCTTCCCAATACTTGGGGTCCCTTGCCATTCCCCAGACGTTGATCATCACTTTAGTTTTGACTGGGATTGTATACCCCTCCACTGTGAATTCTTCCTTGCATTGTCTTGGGAGTAGTGGGAAGGCAGGGTGAAGCCTCAGAGTCTCTTTGATCACTAATTTCAGATATGTTAGTGCCTGCACGTCGCTCTCTTCCACCGTCGTCTTTCCCTTCAACGTCTCTCGTATTTCCGACTGTACTCTCGCCATCACTCGCGGGTTTCTCATCAGCTCCGCCATTGCCCAGTCTGTTGTTGTGGCTGATGACTCTGTTCCAGCTGCAAACATGTCCTGTAATTTTGCACAACTTAGTTAGTTAGACTTTCATATGCTCAATATCCCACTACACATGTAACACGTCCATTCCAGTTCAATTTTCTTTTTTCACTTTTCGTGTTTCACTGTTGTTCCACTCTACTGATTTTTAATACTGTCACACCCAATATTATACTTCATCCGTCCCATAATAACTTTCACACTTTTAATATCTTCAAATTTACACAAATGTCATTACTTTTTCTACACACATGCACAAAAGTCAACTCATTTCTTTACTTTATACATACAGTTTTACAAAATTACCCCTCAAAACTCCACTCATTATTACACTTTCTTAATTTACGTGTCCACCTACCTATGAAAGTTATTTCGGGACGGAGGGAGTAGAATGTTAACTATTTTTAATATGACTTATTTCAATTATTCATATATGTGAAACGCAAAAACTGAAACAGGTAATTTGAGCTAAATTACTTACCAAAATGACAGCTTTGACGTTGTCATTAGTAATGGGGAACTGGAGCTGTCCAGATTCCTGCACCCTGAGAAGAACATCAACAATATCTTCACTGCCATTCTCGCCGCTCCTCTTCAGCCTATGCTCCTCCACAATAGGATTCAAAATGGCATCCATACCCCTCTTCATCTTCCACAACTGAAATCTGTTGGGGGTGAAAACCGTCAAGTACTTAATAGAGGGAAACAGATCAGCCAACTCAAAACCCCCTGCCATGTGGGCTAACTGCTTCACCAACACTATAAACTTCTCCCTATTCTTGAGCACATTCCCGAACGTCGCTCTGCAAGTCACCGTGCACGAAAACACGAACATCTTCTCCGTAAGATTAATCGCCTGTCCTGAAACGGACTTGATAGATTTAACCAGAGTATTCGTTTCGTCCTGCCTAATGTACCCGAAAGACTTAACGTTTTTCGCGCTCAACATCTCCAAAATGCATATTTTACGCATTTGCCTCCAGTACTCGTTGTAAGCACTGAAGGCAATGTCCGTATTGTTGTAGAACATTGTCTTCAGGGCAATGCTTTCGGGCCTGTCCGCGCAGGCCGGGTCCAGCACTTTCAGGACCTCTTTAGCCAATTCTCGAGACGAAATCGCCACCGCGGGGACTTGTCCGAGGCTGAGGCTCACGATCGGTCCGTATGTTTTGGACAGGTTCGTGAGCCCCTCGTGGACTAGCCCGCCCACGAGGTGATGGAGGTGCCCGATCACCGGAAGCCTCGGAGGGCTTGGAGGTAATTTTTTTGTGGATTTGGGCTTGATGATTGCCTTAACTACAAAGAAGATAAATGATGAAATTAGCACAATAGTAGTGAAATTGAAGGGAATTTGTTTGATGATCTCCATTGTTTATAATATCTTTTGCGGGATATATATTTTTGTTGTTGTGATGAATGAGTTAGAATTATTTGTTGGTTGTATATATAGTGGGAGGGTGTTACCAAGGAATTCAAGATTGGAGGCTCTGAGTATACTATAAAATATTTATAAAGTTTTATTAGTTTTTTAAGCAATGTACACTTTCTTTGGACAGGGTGGCCATCGTAATTGAATTTTCAACTTTTGGATGCTAGATATAATATTTGTTTATTACAGTATAATATTGTAGTATATCGTGAGTAGTTTTGCAATAGTTATCTCTGCTTTTGTTTTGTTTGTTTCGTTTGAGTGACCTGCATGGAAGCAAGTAGCTGATTTAAATATTTAATAAAGACAAAACAAAAATGGTTTTTATAATTTAGAATTTTAATAAAAAGGATTTAAATTAATTCGTAAATGGTGTCTTTGTCATTCAGTTATTTAGTATGACCACAGTTAACTTTATTGGTACGTTGGGTATAAATTTAATTTTATTTCAAAAAATATGTACATATTTAATAATTTAAATTTCTAAATTTGTTGATTGGATTGAGGTAAATATAAAAAATTACACTGTTCTACGCTTGGAGTTAGTGAGGTTGGTGGTGGGCCTAGTGGCCATAGGATGAAATGTTTGAATTTATGAATTACTCTCTACATCTCAATTTCAATTTAATTTTTCACACAAATTAATAGAATATATATTATTAATTATGTATAAATTCTAATTATTATCTAAATATTTTTAAATATATCCTTATTTATAAAATATTGAAATGCTTTAAAAAAATATTGAAATAGAGAACCATTTTTTAGACACATTATAAACATTTCAAACACTTTTAGAAAAAAAAAAATAGAGAACCATTTTTTAGAATGTGAGGGTTATGATATAAGCATAGAATGTTAATATTCCTATATGCCAAAGTCTAATTGTATGTACCTAAGTATACGGTGTATTTGAGTAAACTTTGACTAGTCAAATGTTGATCGTTGACCGATCAATGGTCAAATTTTAATTTTTTTTTTAAAAAAGTGTATGTTATTATAACTAAAAAGTGTATGACATAGTGGTAAGTCAAGGCAATGACAACCACTATGCTACAATGACTTTTGTTAAGTATTGTGTTATTTATCCTATATATACGTAATATTTCCTATATAGCTGGACTCAAGTACACCGTGTACTTGAGTACACAGCAGCCCTACCCTTTCTCTATAAGTTTTTCATTTTGTCATTCTATTATGTCTGTTTATAAACTTTTCATACCTATTTTGACAAATATATTTTAAATTTATATCTCTACCTTTCATTCCTATTTACATATAATGTCACTAAATTTTATTTATATATATATATCTTTTTTTTTTCCTCAATCACATCATTTATACTATTTCGATTATTTAATCCTTTATTTTAATCTTTGTACTAAAAAATAGCGAGAAGCTTATAAACGAACGGAGGAGTATTTGTTAATTAATTTATATTCTAACCTGTCATCCATAATGGAATATAAAATAAAATACTTCCCCAATCCTTTTGAAAATTATTCATTTGGCCATTTTTAACGTCCTTTCAAAAATGATTCATATCCTTTTTTTTGGGTAATACCCACCATCTCTCAACTTTTTTTCTTTTATATTTTTGCAAAATTTTTTATTTTTTTACATTTTTTTACCTTTTCTTTTATATATCTCTCAACATCAATATATATATTTTTTGATGGGGTTCAACGTAATAATTCACTACACATATAATATTATATTTTTTAATCAATGAACAGAATAAATGAAGATACAATATTTTGATTTAATTAGCATGGTGTGCCGGTCAAGTGTCACAGAGTCAAGAGTGTGACTAAATTCTTAAACCAAGCAACTTCCACTTAGGCGGGTAGTGTCGTCAACTACTAATACTCTTTTTTTATTTTTTATTTTCAAAATTAAACTCCTCCCCCAATACTTTTATTATCACACTTTGTCGTGAACTATTATTTCAAGCATGTTCATTAATAGTCAAATAATGACTGCTTATTTTATATATATTGAGTGTGAGTAACATGAATTGGACTTACAATTAATATAATTTTAATTTAGGTGTTAATATATTCAGTATGCAAATTAATGTTTTTTATTTATACAAAATACTACTCATCATTCCATGTTTTTAATCATATGACTCATTAAATGATTCAAATTTGCACTAATTGTACGACACACTTAGTGTACACATTTTTTGCATTTTATATTAGTGTCTTTTTCAAACAATGACGAACTGCCGTGCTGGGGTATCAAAATGATTTTTGCTCACTAATTTCTGCAGACTAATTTCCCGTCCACATTTAATTTATATTTTCGGTTTAAGCCTTGAACTTTATCTTTTGAATTTTGACTGGAATAAGTGAGTATATATATATATATATATATATTTATTTATTTTACTGGAATAAGTAATTTTATTCTGCTGTACTGAAATTGATTTTGAGATGATTTAATATTTTATGTATGTTAATTTTCTAATTTTATGAATTCATAGTATGATCTACAAACTGAGAAGCCATTATATCAATATTATTGTGAGGTTTATCTCAAATCTTCTAGACTAGGCGAGTGCGACTCGTCTGGTGAAGATCAGGTAGATTCTACTCTACTACTGTACTCGTCTGTTGGACAGATCAGTCGAGGTACTTAGTCGATAGAAGTCTTCTGAAGGACTCAGCTGTTGGGCGTATCAGCTGGTGGAGTCAGACAAGTTAACTCAGACCAGATCAGATGAGTTGGAGGAGTCCAATCAGATGAGATGGGTATTGCGAAGGAGTAGACGAGTTGGGGAAGACCAGACAGGTTGGACCAGACCAGTCGAGTTCTGTTAGCAGGGTTAATTTTTGGCTAAGTATGGAGTCGTCTTGTCTTGCGAAGACAAGTGAAGGGCAAGGAGGTCATTTCAGATTGGGTCACGCTGAAGGTGTGAGTTTGTTACACGGTTGTAACAAAATCCACGTGGCAACAGAGCACGCTTTCAACACACGCTGCAATCACCCTTGACAACCTATAAATACCCCATTACTTGTAATTGTAATTCTTGACGCCTGCGAGCATTCGTTTTGAGAGTTGAGAGTTCACGAGCGAAGTGAGGATATAATCCCTTTCCGAGTGATGAGTGTTTGTAAACATCTCTTATACTAATCAAATTGAAGTCGCGTGTCCAGTGGATGTAGATCACATTGATCGAACCACTTAAATCCTCTTGTGCTCTGTTTTTCGTTTTCGTTTATATTTGTGAATTGCCATGCTTTCGTTGGATTGAATATTGGCCGATTACTTTGCTTGTGATTGGAGACGTCTAGTCTAAGTGAATTATCATTGACAATCGTAACAATTGGCGCCGTCTGTGGGAATCGGAAACGAGAGGAATCGATTGTCAGCCATTAATCAACTGCCAGTTCGAAGATGGAGAATTCGACCAAGTATAATATTGAGAAGTTCTCAGGCACGGGTGATTTTGGGCTGTGGAGAGTCAAGATGCAGGCTCTCCTAGAACAGCAAGGCTTGTTCGACGTGCTCGAAGAGTCTACAGCCCCAGCTGGTGAATCTGCAACAGCTGCTGCTGAAAGGAGCAAGATGCTCAGGAAAGCTCGAAGTAATATTCTGCTCTGCCTTGGTGATAAGGTTTTGAGAGAAGTTGCTAAAGAGAAAACCGCGAAAAAGGTCTGGGACAAGCTAGGTAAACTCTACATGGTTAAAACCTTAGCTAACCGTCTCTATTCGAAACAGAAGCTGTATGCCTTCAGAATGGTGGATGACAAACCCATTCCAGATCAGCTTGATGAGTTCAATAGAATTCTTGATGATCTAGAGAATTTAGATGTCAAGTTAGAGGAAGAGGATAAGGCTCTAATTCTATTGAGTGCTCTCCCTAAGTCCTTTGAAATCTTAAAGGATACCATCTTGTATGGTAGGAAGGAAAGTATTACATTGGAGGATGTAATGCTGGCTGTCAAGTCCAAGCTGCTGCACAACAAAACGTCTCAAGCAGACAAGGTCAGTAGCGGAGAAGGATTGACAATCAGAGGTGGCCAGAAGCAATCTGGTGCCAAGAAGGGGTCTAGTCAACCCAAAGGAGCTGATAAGGGAAAATCAGCTGTGTCCAATCAAGGTGAAGCAGTGTGCTACCATTGCAACAAGCCTGGGCACTATAAGAATGCTTGTCACAAATACAAGCAGTTCTTGAGGAAATCTGGTGCCAATACCTCTAATGACAAGAATCAAGCTAATCAGACTCAAGTTGAGAAGGAGCAAGAAGGCTATGAGTCTGCTCAAGCGCTAACCATCACATCCTCTACAGAACAGCAAGCATGGATCCTTGATTCAGGGTGTTCTTTCCATATGACTCCAAGACGAGATTGGTTTCATGACTTCAAGCAACAGAAGGGCGGTTATGTTCTGCTTGGGAATGATCACACTTGCAAAGTTGTTGGAGAAGGTAGTGTTCACCTGAAGATGTTCGATGGGGTAGTAAGAATACTCAAGAGTGTTAGGTACGTACCTGAACTCAAGAGGAATTTGATCTCACTTGGGATGCTGGATTCTATGGGCTATAAATTCCAGTCTGCTGATGGAGAGCTCAGTGTGTCAAAAGGGGAGCTTACTGTCCTGAAAGGCGAGAGAAGGAGTGATCTCTACTTTCTTAAGGGAGAAACAGTAGCTGGTAGATCAGATGTAGCGGAGGTGCAAGACAACTCGATGTTGTGGCACAAAAGACTAGCTCACGTAGGCGAGAAGGGCCTAGTGGAGTTGTCTAAACAAGGTCTGCTTGGCAAAGACAAGATCACTCAACTCGACATGTGTGAGTCTTGTATTCTTGGTAAGTCCAAGAGACTTAAGTTTGGCAAGGGTGTTCACTCTACCAATGGGATCATGGACTATGTCCATTCTGATCTATGGGGGCCAGCGAGGAATCAGACGAGGTCTGGTGGAAAATACTTCCTGTCTATCATTGACGACTACTCAAGAAAGGTGTGGGTGCCTATTCTCAAGTCGAAGTCAGAAGCATTTGAGAAATTCAAGGAATGGCTCATTGAATATGAAAATGTCACAGGCAAGACTCTCAAACATTTGAGAACTGATAATGGTCTAGAGTACCTATCAGACGAGTTCAATGCGTTCTGCAAATCGAAAGGAATAGTAAGGTATAGGACTGTGCCAGGGACCCCTCAGCAAAACGGAGTAGCTGAGAGGATGAACCAGACACTACTTGAGAGAGTCAGGTGTATGTTGAACAGTTCTTGTCTACCGAAGGTGTTTTGGGGAGAGGCTGTGTCTACTGCAGCCTACTTGATAAACAGGAGTCCTTCCTCGGCTGTGCAATACAAAACCCCAGAGGAGTTGTGGTCTGGACGTGCAGCCGATTACAATCATTTGAAGGTATTTGGATGTCAAGCTTATGCTCATGTCAAGCAAGATAAGCTTGAGCCTCGAGCATTGCGATGCGTGTTTGTTGGGTATCCTTCAGGCGTGAAAGGATACAGGTTATGGTGCCTCGAAGCTGGGATGCAGAAATGTATAATCAGTAGAGATGTTACGTTTGATGAGAGTCGGATGCCTCTATCAGAACAGACTAGTACGAGTACTAGTGCAGCTGATAACCAACCAGACGAGACACAAGTCGAGGTGGAGCAAGTTGACTCCACAAGACCAGTTGAAGAACATATTGATCCAGATGAGGAGGGCGATCCTCAAAGTGAGAATGATCTTCAGCATTATCAGCTGGCACGGGACAGAACCAGACGAGAAGTCCACCCACCTCAGAGGTATGGTCAAGCTGACATAGTCTCATTTGCATTATGTGCAGCTCTTGAGGTGGAGTCTCTAGAGCCAAAGTCTTATTCAGAAGCCATTAGCTGCCACGACAAGGAGAAGTGGATAGTTGCTATGGAGGAGGAGCTGCTTTCTTTGAACAAGAACCAGACATGGGAGATTGTTCAGAGGCCCAAGAACAAGAAGTTGGTTGGGTGTAAGTGGATCTATAAAAAGAAGGTGGAGGCTCAGAGGGGTGGCAGACTTAGATACAAGGTGAGGCTTGTAGCTAAGGGATTTACACAGAAAGAAGGTATCGATTTCAATGAAATCTTCTCACCTGTTGTGAAGCATTGTAGCATCAGAATCTTGTTAGCTATGGTTGCTCAATATGAATTGGAGCTACATCATATGGATGTGACCACAGCTTTCTTACATGGATCTCTAGATGAGAGGATCTACATGAAGTTACCAGAAGGGTTGGACATAGAAGAAGGGGAAGACAAGGTCTGTCTGTTGAAGAAGTCCCTCTATGGCCTCAAACAAAGCCCTAGACAATGGTACTTGAGATTTGATGAGTACATTTGCTCAGCTGGTTTTACAAGGAGCTTGTACGACAGCTGCATCTATTTGAGACGGGTTGGGACTGGTGTTACCTATCTTCTGTTGTATGTTGATGACATGTTAATAGCAGGCGAGTCTATTGACAGTGTTAATCAAGTTAAGGAGATCCTCAAACTGGAGTTTGAGATGAAAGATCTTGGTGAAGCCAAAGTGATTCTTGGGATGGAGATCAGTAGACTAGACGGGGGTCTATTCTGCTGAGTCAACCTACTTATCTTCAGAAGGTGTTAGAGAGGTTCAGAATGCATAAGGCAAAGACTGTCTCTACTACTATTGGCCAACATCATCGTTTGTCCAATCAGATGAGTCCCAGGAACAGCCAAGAGCGAACTCAGATGAGCAAGATACCTTATGCCAGTGCTGTAGGGAGTTTGATGTATGCTATGGTGTGTTGTAGGCCAGACTTGACTCATGCTATGAGTGTGATCAACAGATATATGAGTGATCCAGGCTTAAGCCATTGGAAAACGGTTAAGTGGGTTATGAGATATGTTCTGGGATCAGCACAGACAGGTCTGAAATTTCAGAAGATGCCAAGTGAGGGGGATGCACTTGTGGGATACGTGGATGCAGATTACGCAGCCAATGTTGACCTCGAAAGTCCTTAACAGGATATGTGTTCACTCTATTTGGTACGACTGTGTCGTGGAGGTCTATTCATCAATCCGTAGTTGCATTATCTACTACTGAAGCGGAGTACGTGGCCTTGACTGAGGCAGTTAAGGAAAGCATGTGGCTGAAAGGGATTCTTAAGGAATTTGGTTTATCTCAGAACAGTGTGACTGTTTTCTGTGATAATCAAAGCGCAATTCATCTCGCAAAGCATCAGGGGTATCATGAACGAACCAAGCACATTGATGTGAAGCTGTACTTTGTGAGAGACATTGTGGAGAAGGGGAGCGTCCAGGTGGTTAAGATAGCTACTGAGGAGAACCCTGCTGATGCATTTACTAAGGCATTACTAAAGGAGAAGTTTGGTTTATGTCTTAGGTCAGTTGGTTTGCATTAGTGACCTCTGCGGAGAAGGCTACTATTCTGGTGGCGGCAGATTAGTAGTAGAATCTGTCCTTTGAGAAGGATAGATAGGAGCTGTTTAGTTAAAGGTGGAGATTTTGAGCTAAAGGTGGAGAATTGTGAGGTTTATCTCAAATCTCCTAGACTAGACGAGTGCGACTCGTCTGGTGAAGATCAGGTAGATTCTACTCTACTACTGTACTCGTCTGTTGGGCAGATCAGTCGAGGTACTTAGTCGATAGAAGTCTTCTGAAGGACTCAGCTGTTGGGCGTATCAGCTGGTGGAGTCAGACAAGTTAACTCAGACCAGATCAGATGAGTTGGAGGAGTCCAATCAGATGAGATGGGTATTGCGAAGGAGTAGACGAGTTGGGGAAGACCAGACAGGTTGGACCAGACCAGTCGAGTTCTGTTAGCAGGGTTAATTTTTGGCTAAGTATGGAGTCGTCTTGTCTTGCGAAGACAAGTGAAGGGCAAGGAGGTCATTTCAGATTGGGTCACGCTGAAGGTGTGAGTTTGTTACACGGTTGTAATAGAATTCACGTGGCAACAGAGCACGCTTTCAACACACGCTGCAATCACCCTTGACAACCTATAAATACCCCATTACTTGTAATTGTAATTCTTGACGCCTGCGAGCATTCGTTTTGAGAGTTGAGAGTTCACGAGCGAAGTGAGGATATAATCCCTTTCCGAGTAATGAGTGTTTGTAAACATCTCTTATAATAATCAAATTGAAGTCGTGTGTCCAGTGGATGTAGATCACATTGATCGAACCACTTAAATCCTCTTGTGCTCTGTTTTTCGTTTTCGTTTATATTTGTGAATTGCCATGCTTTCGTTGGATTGAATATTGGTCGATTACTTTGCTTGTGATTGGAGACGTCTAGTCTAAGTGAATTATCATTGACAATCGTAACAATTATATTAATAGAGGTACAAAACTATTATTAAGGAGGAATAAGTGTAATGTTTTCAAGTATATCAAAGAGCACTTGAGGAAGAAACTTCAGGGATGGAGAGGAAAAAATATTTTAAAGGCGGTAAAAGAAGTTCTTATCAAGACGACGGTGCAAGCTATCCCGATTTATTGTATGTCAACATTCCTCTTGCCTTCTGAAAGTGTGCGGGGGGGAATGGTATCTAGTGTTTAAGTAAAAAACAGAACAATGTTACACTGAATGTTGTGACAATTAGTGTAGCATTAACTCTAACAGAATGTGAAAAGTAAACACAGTACACAGCCGAAGTCTAAAACACTAAAACACAATACGAACACAATGGAATAATTTTTAACATATATTTTATTAATAACAAAACCTATGCTAAGCCTTACGGCGAAAAGTAACTTAGTTCCTAAGTTATACAAAAAGTGTCGTGTGAAATGTCTCAGCAATTACTTCAACATTCCACAAACAGAAACTACAATCGAGGCAGGTGCCTGAATCCGCAAACAGACTTAAGTGTAAAACACTGTCTAAAGAACTAATCTAATCTGTGATTCACTCTCACTCGATTCAAGACTAGAACTAAGTACACTGGAAGGCGGTATCCCTCGGCGTACGTTAAATGATACAACTACTGGCCATAACTCCTAACTAGGGTTGAACGCTCAAGGAGGTGTTACTCGAGTAGTGCATACTTTGAAATGAGAGGCTCTGGCGGTATTTATAGAGAAATACACAGCTTCTAGATCCTTCCATTATGAGATCCTATTTTTTAGGACCTCAACCTCCATGATCTTTCTAGAACATTCTGCCATCTTCCAGGTCGTTCTAAACTGCTCCAAGGTCTTCTAGCACGTTCTCCAACCTTCTGGAATCTTCCAGGTTCCAGACTATTGTAGAAGCTTCTAGAATCGTTCCTGAATGTGAGAGCATTTAGTACAACATTTAATGTAACATTGCAGAAAAGACTTAGAATAAATCAAGGAAGGTCAAATTAAGATGTTGTTGATAATGTTAAAGCATTTAAGAGTTAACAACATCTACAATCTCCCCCAATTTGACCTTTCGACTACAACACACCTGATGCACATATATTTCTATATATACTCAGTATTATGTATTTAGGTATGTTGAACATCAAAGTTAAATACTAGTCAAGACAATACCTGTTGTAACCGTTGGATCAAATCAAAAGAAGATCAAGAATAATTTTACTAAGAACCGTGCCATAAGATCAAAGTAATCTTATTCAAAACCAAAACAAGTATAAACAGTACACTTGTTTACAAAAAATATATAACATTTACAAAAATCAAAGATTAAATCAGAGCATCATATATGAATATGTACTAGATCAACCTAAGACTTATGTAAGACTCAAAAATAAAAACAGAGCAATAACGAAGAAAAGAAAAACAAACAGAGCAAAGACTAAAAATAAAAATAGAGCAAAAAATGTGAAAAATAATATCTAACAAAGACTTAAACAATAAGCAGTAAGCAAATGAGAATTAAAGAGAAGTGTACTTCTGAATTATATTATCATCAAGGCAAACAATTTAAGCACTAAGTAGTAAGCACATGATAATTAAAGAGAGGTGTACTTCTACATTATTCTCAAAGCAAACAATTTAAGCATATTGAATAATAAGGCAAGTTAGAAAGACAAAACAAATAACAACTAACAAAGACCTAAAGTCAGCAAGCAGTAAGCAAATAAGAATAATTCTTTGAGGCAAACAATTTAAGCAAATTTGATGCAGTAAGCAAATAAGAATAATTCTTAAGGCAAACAGTTTAAGCAAACTGAAAATAGAGCAAGGTTAGGGAAAAAACAACTAACTTATACAACATGCAGTATGCAAAGAATGATAAATAAGAAAACAATTTAAGCATAAAAGCAGTAATCTATTATCATAAATGCAAACAAATTAAGCAAGTTGAATAAAAGAGACAACCTATCAACTAGGAAGTAAAAACAAAATCTGTAAATCAACTTAAACACAGTAACAACAATGCATAAGATCAAGGGAAGTATAAAAGGCACAAATACTTAAGAAACTAAACAAGTGACATATATTGCTGTATCAACAGCTGCAACATCATGTTCCTGCACATAATCACTTATAATGTTCAGCCCTCCCCCTGTCTTGTATCAACCTGTTCAGTTGTTACCATAACCTGTTTAGATGTCATAAAGAACATCCATACGTTTATCAGCATCAACAAATTAATCCTCCTCCTCTTCAACAACAGTGCTCATTGTAGCAAAGTGAACTACAACATCTGGTTCAGCAGTCTCTTCATGAATAGCATCAGGTACACAATCAGCTTCTGGTACATCTCCATGGAGCTCTTCACTTCGAACCCCAGAAGTTGATGGTGTTTCTCCCCCTGTGGTAGTAGAAAGCGTCTTTAACCACGGATTTTAAGGAACTGAAGGCCATCAATAGAGTCCTGTAAACGTTTTAGTTGAAGTAAAATAAAAGATCTGGAAACAGAAAAAGTTTGACCAATGTGACCACCAATGTGCTTCACATTCGGTGTAGCATTTCTCTGTTCAGTTCTTGCTGGAGCTGGTCGAGCTGGAATAAGAGCATCTCTGTGATCAGAACCATCTGAATTTTGCAAGGGCAAATCAACAATCCTTTCACCAAGTAACAGATCAGGTGAGATAGTCATTAAGGGTACCTTGCCTCAAATAACCTCAGTTTCCTTAGGTTTAAAAATTCATGCCTCTTGAGGTATGAACATATCAACAATGGTAAGGTAAATTCCCTTTATAAGAAATATCACTATAAACTGCATGTGGTGAAAATAGTTAAATCCAGATTGAAATTCTTCAACACAAAAATCATCTTATACAACAATGTAGCTTGATCCTTAGTCACCTTAGTGGAATTTGTAGAGGGTATCCAATTGTAGACAATTAATTTATGGAGTACAGAGTATAGAGATGTGAGATCTTTGGCAAGCACAAAAAATTTCACCTAGTTAATCTACCCCCGTTATAGAAGTAGCAACCAAGTTCAAATCAAGTTCATCTTCATCAATCACAGGCTCTATCTCTAAGAGATCATTAATCAATTTCAAAGTAAGTGAAACTAATCTCCCCCTAAATTGTACATTCCCATATCATTTAGAGCTACATCTACCCGTACTCTTCATAAGTCAAGCATAAAATACATATACCCAATCAAAAAACAAAAGTATCATTCAAAGTTATAGTTTTCAACAATTTCCTTTCAATAAAAAAAATTGTATCAACCTTTTACTCTCAGAACCAGCAGTGTTAATCCTCTTTCCATTAACAACTTTCATTTAGACAGTTTAGTTATTTTAGCAACTAATCTATCAGTCTAAATTATTATCAGGATCAGAATTACCTCCTTTAGAATTTGTTTCCTCAACTGATTCAGAGTCCTTACTACTGCTCTTCTCAAAATCATCATTACTACTGTCATTAGGGTCTGGTGTTGCGGCACTTGCTTCAACATTTAAAGCAGCATTCTTCCTCAGAAACTTCTTAATCTCACGCATAGTGGGATTATCCTCTGGATCAGATTCAATTCCTTTAGGCAAGTCTTGTTCAGCAACAACCTTTTTTCCCTTTGGATCATACTTCCTTTTGACTCGTTTCTCAGTAACCACATTATCTTCCTCCGATTAAGAAAAACACCTTGAATCGGTTCATCATCAACACTACTTCCTTTATTATTTCTTCTCAATGAGTTAGAGTAATCAACTCTAGTGAACACAAAGCCGGATCTCCTTCGTTGAACATGGACTAATCTTTTCTCTTTTCTTTCTTAACGATCTTCCTAAATGCAATCTATTCAGATTCATCAGTATTAAAAAGAGAAAAGTTAGTTTCACCTGAGTTAGCATTCGCGTCGGCCTCCTTCATTTGAGCGTCCTCAGAATCGGATGTCTCAGCATTTGCAGACTCGTTCTGCTCAGCAACAGGAAAATCATCAATTTCCTTTTCACTCTCCCCCAGAGAGGAAGCTATCGAGGCATTTGCCTCTGTTTCAGTATTAGGACTAAGAAATTGGGGCTTTTATGAGGTGAACGAATCAGTGTAGTGGTGAGTTTTTCGGTTTTCAGTAATGAGAAATGTCAATGGACATATTTCCACAGTAAGAATGTAAGATTCTCAAAATTCACATTCGATTGAGACATAATCTCAACAGCTTTGTTCAGCTCGTTAAGGGTCGAATCGAGTGGAATGTGAACAGTTGTAGGAATGGGTGTAACTGGAGTTGTTTGGGTAAGTGTTTAAGCTTTTCTTGTAGCAGCTGGTGAGTTTTTGGTGTAAGCGGCCATGAAAGCGAAACTATTAAGATTGGAGAGAGATGGAGATGACAGTTTCGTGGGAGTTTGAGTGTGGTGAGGTAGTTTCCTGTCATTTAAGCACCAAGAAATCGAAAAGATAATCACAATAACCGAGATAAACAAGGCTTTAGCAAATCTTAAAATGCAATACTCAAATCACTCGAAAAAATGCAATGCTTAGTATATCATGGTATGAGAAGAATATAGGAGAGAATGCATAGTTGGAAGTAATACGTGTAAAAATTAAAAACTAACTAAGGAAGTTTCTAGAAGAAATTCGATAATACTCCATAAACTCAGCCACAAAAATAGATCATGGTCAAGTAGTGGGTAAAATCATAATTAAATAATTAATTAAATTAAAAACATTCTAGAATATTTAACATTTAAATGTGTATAATCTGAAATAAAACAAGGATGTGGGTTAGTATAACCAGAAATAAATAAAATAAATTTCCACAGATAATCAAATAATTACAACTTATAAAAACATAATTGAATCATCTAATGCTATGCTCAAAACTGTTACATACACCTCAACACGGTTTTTACATGAATTTACTTCATTTGTGTTGCACCATATTTTTTCTTTTGTGTTATAGCATCTAATTTGTATTGATCCATTGTTCCTGTAGAGTACATCGTAGTAGCGAACTCCGTGCCCCATACTTACTTAATGGATTACAAACCTCTTGATGTTTTTACCAAATATCACCTTTTGAAAAGAAGGCATCGTAGTAGCGAACTCCGTGCTCCATAGTTACTCAGTGATTTGGTACATCTTTTAGTATGCTAATAACATTCTATTTTTTATGCATTTGAGAGGTGTAAGACATGTTTATTTTTGCACAACAAATTTTAGATTCAAGAATATTTTACAAAGGAATTATTCAACGAAAATAGGAAATAAATTAAATCTATAACAACTATACAACCTTATGATGTTGTCCCAAACGCTACGACATTTGTGACATCATCCATCCAGAATTATTCAGATACTACACATACCAAGAGATTTCCTCAAGGATGAGAATGTCTCAAGGTCAAAACCTTAGTAAATATATCAACAATATGATTTTCAAAAGGTACGTATTCCAACTTCACCATGTTCTTCTCCACTAAATCTCTCATAAAATAATGCCTAATGCAAATGTGTTTAGTGAGTGAGTGTTGTACTGAATTTTTAGAAATGTTTATGCACTCATATTATCACAGAAAATTGTAAGGATATCAATTTCAATTTCATAGGCATGAAACATCTTGCTTAACCACAAGATTGTTTCCCATGTAGAAACATCCTCTACTCTTACTCTTTTTGTCGTCCATATCTCATGCTCAATCCGCATCACTGTATCCAATCAAAATGTTGTTGTTTTACTTAGTGTACCAAATCTCAAGTTCTCTTGTACCTGCAACATACTTGATAATTCTTTTCATTACATTCAGGTGAGAGTCCTTTGAATTAGCTTGGTACCTAGCACAAACAAAAACACTGTACAAAATATCTGGTCTATTAGAGGTTAGATAAAGTAAACTTCTTATCATGAATCTATACAATGTTGGATCAAAATCCTTTCCAGTACTGTCTTTGCAAAGTATCAAAGTAGATCTCATAGAAGTTTTCATTACTTTTTAACTTTCAAAACCAAACATTTTAACCAAGTTCTTAGCATACTTACCTTGAGAGAAGAATATACCATCCTTACATTGCTTCATTTGAAGACCTAAAAAGCAATTCAAGTCTCCAACCATACTCATCTCAAATGTTGCAGTCATTGCTTTAACAAATTGGTTAACATTTTATCACAAGTTAAACCAAACACAATGTCATCAACATATATTTGAGCAATAAGTAAATCTTCTCCAGTGTGCTTAATGAACAAAGTTATACCAGTTTCTCCTCTAACAAAACAATCAGGGTATTGTGGATCTTCAAATCCTTTAAGTTGTTCAACATATGCTTCTTCAATCAAAATGTCATTTAGAAATGCAGTTTATACATCCATTTGAAGAAGTTTAATGCCAATAAAACATGCAATTGCTAGCAATAATCTAATAGATTCTATCCTAGCAACATGTGCAAAAGTTTCATTAAAATCAATAACCTCAACTTAGGGTGTAACCTTGTGCAACTAATCTAGTCTCAATCCTAAAATTTTTTTTATTAAACTCATCAGTTTTATTCTTAAAAATCAACTTTGTTCCAATGACATTAGTATGACTATGTCTTGAAACAAGTGTCCATACTTCAAATCTTTCAAACTGATTAAGTTCCTCATGCATAGCATTTATCCAATATTCATCAGTTAATGCTTCATTTACATTTTTAGGTTCAATTTCAGAATAGTAACACTCAGCATTCACAACATTGCAAATAGAAGACATGCATATTGTTCTTACCACATCTACCTTATTCGATCTTATTCTTCCTCTTGTTTGCACTCCAACTGTAGCATCGCCTATGATCTGGTCAGAAGGATGACTTTTCCCCATTCTTGAAGAAGGATTCGTTTTGGGAACATACTGATCGTTCTGTGGAATTACAGCTGACTGTTCTGTAGATGTTGCTCCAGATGTGTTAGCATTTGGTGCAGCATTATCAGACTTCAGTGTATTCTCAGAATTATCAGTGACTTGTGATACATCTTCTTCATCTTTATCATCTGTAAGACCTTAATCATCATCAAACACAACATTAACAGATTCTTGAACAGTGTTAGTCCTAAGGTTATAAACTCTATAAGCTTTACTATTTCTAGAATAACCTAAAAAGAAACCTTACACTTTTAGAATCAAACTTATGAAGTTGATCCATATCATTCAGAATATAACACATACAACCAGATATATGAAAATACTTCACATTTGGTTTTCTAATGTTCAAAATCTCATAAGGTGTTTGAATAGAACCAGATCGAATATAAACTATATCAATAATATGACATGATGTATTCAATGGTACATCCCAAAATCTCTTAGCAAGACTTTTAGAAGTAAGCATGACTCTTATCATTTCTTGTAGAGTTATATTCTTTCTTTCAGCAAAGACATTCTGTTGTGGAGTTTTAGGAGATGAATATTCTTGCAAGATACCTTTCTAATCACAAAAATCATTAAACATGCTGTTTCAAATTCCCTACCATGCATGATCAGTTCTAATATGGCCAACTATCAAGTTAAACACATTTTTGAACCTTTTGTAAAGAATTTTAAATGCAGCAAATTAATGTTTCAGATATATCTCTTAAAAACTCAATTCAGGTAAATCTAGAAAAATCATCTACCACAACAAGTGAATATCTTTTGCCTCCAATGCTTTCAGTTTTCATAGGACCAATAAAATCCATGTGCAAAACAGTTCGAAACATTGATGTGTAGAACAATGTGACAGCATTTTATGCAACACTCTTACCTGCTTACCTTTCTGGCATGGTCCACATACAGTAGTACTCTGAAACTTCTGTTTTGGTAATCCTTTTCACTGCATCGACTTTGATTAGTCTCTTCACTGATCTATAATGTGCATGTCCCAATTTTTTGATGCAATAAGATATTTTCATCATTCTTTGACAAATTACACACATTTGTTCCAATAAGATAACAATTATCTACTGCCCTAGACAATTTTCATCTTTATTAAGAACATACACATGATTCTTTGTCAAATTTTACATGCAAATTATCATCACAAACTTGACTAATACTAATCAAATGAGCAAGCAAGCCATCAACATGCAAAACATATTTAAGCTTAGGAAAACTTTCAAAGTTCCTTTTCCTATAATCTGTCCTTTCGAACAACCACCATATGTAACATTACCATCATTCAAGGTCACATAATCAGATAAGTACTCAATTTGTACTGTCATATGTCTAGAACAACAACTATCAAAAATACCATTGACCAAGTAAACATGCTCTCAAGGAAGTGTGAACAACATTACAAGTAACATCAGATTTTCATGCAGATTTCAGAAAATGTTTCATAGGATGTGACATCATTTTAGTTAACATTTTCTCATATCTCAGATCATCAAACATTTACATGCAGTAAGGACAAATATGATCAATTTTCGAAAAATAATGGCATACACACTTCTTTTCAATGTTTTTGACTTTGTGAGAATCTGTTTGTGCAGATGTTACAACATATGTTTTAACATTTGCCTTCACAAACTTCACAGCATTTTCAAAAAAATAGAAGCAGTTTCACTATCATAACGTATACCACAATTATCAGATTTACCAATAGCTATAACATATATCAGAAGCACTCATAGAAAATTTTATGAAACATAAAGTAGAGGTGATCAATTTCTCCTTCAGTTTACCAATTTCAAAAATCTCTTCTGGAATGTATGACTTCTAGCTCAGTAATTGTTCCTTTCAGATTCTCATTCTCTTTGTTCAAAGAATTAAGAGTGAGTTTCTGAGAGTTGCAATCATCCAACAACTTTTGGTACTTATGATCATCAATCCTTATGCCTGCATCATCAACAAACCCATTAAAACAATTCAAATCTGGGTGACTCTGTTTTGATGTTACCATAAATGTTATGACATTAGGTGCAACATCAGAATCTGTATCATCCAGATTATCATCTAAAGAATCATCATAATCAATCTTGGTATGAAAAGTAAATTCAACATCTTTTGATTCATCAAATTCATCATCTGATTCATCATTTAAGGTAGTACTAAAATTCAGTTTTTGCATAAGTCTAGTATTGGCACATTAATTTTCATAAAAACCATATTCAGAACATGCATTGAACTGATTTTCTACATTAAAGATCATACCTTAGTTTACCTTCACTTTTGATAACCTTGGTTGAAATTGACTTTTCCTTCTTTCTGATGAGAGAGTTGATGTGTTGATTTGGATCTTTGCTACATCATAACCTGTAAGTACAGTCCTCCAAGCACGTTCATCAATCGACTTGATATACATGCACAACTTAGGCTTAAAATATGGATAATATGTTCGGGTGCCTAAGTGTAGTGGATATGTGATGTGTTTCCATTGCTAACATAAACTAAAACACACTTTAAGCAAGGATCTAAACCTAGTGTCGTCAGGTATCGGCTCTGATACCAACTGAAAGTGTGCGGGGGGGAATGGTATCTAGTGTTTAAGTAAAAAACAGAACAATGTTACACTGAATGTTGTGACAATTAGTGTAGCATTAACTCTAACAGAATGTGAAAAGTAAACACAGTACACAGCGGAAGTCTAAAACACTAAAACACAATACGAACACAATGGAATAATTTTTAACATAGATTTTATTAATAACAAAACCTATGCTAAGCCTTACGGCGAAAAGTAACTTAGTTCCTAAGTTATACAAAAAGTGTCGTGTGAAATGTCTCAGCAATTACTTCAACATTCCACAAACAGAAACTACAATCGAGGCAGGTGCCTGAATCCGCAAACAGACTTAAGTGTAAAACACTGTCTAAAGAACTAATCTAATCTGTGATTCACTCTCACTCGATTCAAGACTAGAACTAAGTACACTGGAAGGCGGTATCCCTCGGCGTACGTTAAATGATACAACTACTGGCCATAACTCCTAACTAGGGTTGAACGCTCAAGGAGGTGTTACTCGAGTAGTGCATACTTTGAAATGAGAGGCTCTGGCGGTATTTATAGAGAAATACACAGCTTCTAGATCCTTCCATTATGAGATCCTATTTTTTAGGACCTCAACCTCCATGATCTTTCTAGAACATTCTGCCATCTTCCAGGTCGTTCTAAACTGCTCCAAGGTCTTCTAGCACGTTCTCCAACCTTCTGGAATCTTCCAGGTTCCAGACTATTGTAGAAGCTTTTAGAATCGTTCCTGAATGTGAGAGCATTTAGTACAACATTTAATGTAACATTGCAGAAAAGACTTAGAATAAATCAAGGAAGGTCAAATTAAGATGTTGTTGATAATGTTAAAGCATTTAAGAGTTAACAACATCTACACCTTCAACCTTTCTTGATGAATAACATGGAGAAAAAAACTATTTACGTCCCGTAACTTTTACCTTTTTTGAAAAACGTCCCAAAATAGTTAAAATTTTAATGTACGTCCCATAAATTTTTCAATTGCTTAATTTACGTCCAGTTTTAGCTGGAAATCCCCAAATTTAAGTAAATGGGACGTGAATTGAGCAATTAAAGAAGTTATGAGACGTAAATTAAATTTTTAATTAAAATGGGACGTTATGCGAAAAAGATAAAAATATTCAACAAATGTGTACAATTCACTATAAAATTAATGTAGTTTATGTTATACAATCAAATAAAAAAATAATTCATTTATTCATAAATTAACTTATTTTAATATAAAAAAATAATTCATTTATTCATAAATTAATTCATTATTATAAAAATCAATTAACTTACCTAATTCATATTATTAGAAAAATTATTAACTTACCTAATTAGAAAAAATTATAATTACAATATAAGTATTATAAATTTATTTATTTTAAAGTAATCAAATAAATATAAAAAATTATCTAAATATTACAAATATACTTTGTAGTTTACTATTCATTTTTAGTTTGTTTCAAATTATAGTCCACTCTTCTTTTATTTTAATATTTTTATCTAAAATACGTATTATTTAATGATTGTTGAAATTAGTTAATGATATTGTTCATTAACATTAAATAAGGTTAACAAGAATGTAAGAATAAATTTTATGTGCCCAAAATATTTGGATTGATTTGTGTAAAAAAAAAATGGACTATCTTTTTAAGACGGATTGAATAATAATTATTGAGTTAATGGGTAAACACAAATATAATAGGGTGAGTAAATCATTAATATATTTCTTAATAGTACTCTCTCCGTTTCATAAAATTTGTCACATTTGATCTTAAATTTTGTTTCAAAAAGTTTATTGTTTTTTCTAATTTTACCAATGATCTCCCTAAATTATCTTTTTTTTTTTTAAATATATTAATGACCTTTTTTTTTAAAATGTCACAAGAATGGTGGACAAAAAGAAAAAAGAAGAAAATGAAAAAAATTAATGAGGGATAAATGTGTAAAAAAATATGTTCTTTAATTCTATATAAAATGAGAAATGCAATAAAATTTATGAAATGGATGAATTATTTAATTACAATTAATGCAATAGGATTCTTGAAGAAGAAATATAGCATGATATAATTATTGTAATTGACCATAATTTTAAAATGATTTTTAATTGATGAGTCAAAATTTCAATTAAATTAATTATAAATATATCTACATCACTTAAAATAATTTACGTTTTGCAATGGATAATTATGTATAAATAGAGAAGCAAAGCAACAACGTTTTCATTCGAAAAACACATCTTAATAGTATATCTCTGAATAAAAACTTAGAAGAATATGGGTTCCAACATCAAGTTGATGGGTCTCCTTTGCCTTTTCTTAGCAATGGTGGTTTTCAATTCCTCACAAGTATTGGCTAAAGATCAAAACCAGATGTCCAATTCACAGGTAACATTTTATTTTAATACTATTACACTTTAGCTCCATTCCTTATTAAAATCTTAAAATTTTGTTCTTAATTATTTCTTCTCATTTTATCCTCATCCATATATCTTTAAAAAAAATGTAGAAGTTTTTTATTTATTTATTTAGTTTTCATATATTTCCTACTACAATATATTAATATGTAGGGAAAACAATAAAATTGAAATGTTTTTATAACTTATTAAAACACACTTAATAATTAAGGAACCAGAAGAGTATTTAATTTCGCCTTATAATTGAAGTGATGAATGCTTTAAAAAAAAAAGGTATCTTGGGTGAGATGGGCACATGTATAAGACGAATTTATACTTTATTTTGTTTTAAAATATGAAATGAGAAGGGTCATAATTAAGTCTATGAATCAAAATATACATGTGATGAAAATCGTCTCATACAAATTTTTATCTGTATGTGTTTTCCATTCAGGTGACCAAATTGGAAGTCAGTGAATCTAATGGCGACGTTGCAGGGCGTAGAGGGTACGGGCGTAAGCTTGGTGGATACATTGGCAAACCGTGTGAACATGGATTTTGTTGTGGAATCTATGGCTGCATATGCTGTTGAGAAGATGGATCGATGTATATTTTCAAGGCAGTAGCTAGCTTTTTATATAAAAAAACAAAACAAAAAAATTAAAAATTCTCGTGTACCTCTGTCACTATTTAAAAAAATACTCCAATAATCGAAGCATTTATTATTACCCATTTTATGTCGTCTAGATTATCTATATACCGATCGTGAGAACAAATTCTTGAATCTGTTTAATTTGACATAAAATAAAATTTCACCCTACTAAAATTTACTATATAAATATTGATTTGATATAAAATAAAATCTCAATATATTAAATTTACTGTATAAACACATAATTTAGGATTTCAATGGTATGGTTTCTTATACAAAAACATGAGGTTAGATAAATTGCAATGTGCTTCTCTTAAATACTCACGATTTTCTACTCTTTTTTGTTACTGTTCATAAAGCATAAAAACTGACTGAAGTTGAAAACAAGTTATATTAAAATACATCTCATTTTGTTTGTAATATTATAAAATATATCTCCAAATAAACATAATCTAAAACCTCACCCTACTAAAATTTGAATCATGAGCTACAGTTCTTGGATTACTATATTAATTAATTAGTATGACACTACAAAAAACGCGCGCTTTTGGGACGGACAAATACTGACGGATTTTAGTCCGTCAGCATTTCCGACGGATATGCTGACGGAATGCTGACGGATTGAAAAGTCAACATCAATGCTGACGGATTTCCGTTCCGTCAGCATTTCCCTCGGTAAATGCTGACGGATTTCCGTTCCGTCAGCATTTACCGAGGGAAAATGCTGACGGATATTTTTAAATTTGTATACTGACGGAAATGCTGACGGAAAATCCGTCAGCAAATGGCATGTTGATTTCACACCGCCTCGTTTTCCAATAAGGTAACCGTTGGCTTTAAAGTCGGCGGTTACCGAGGGAAATGCCGACGGAATATCCGTCGGTATTTCTTTTTTTTTTTTTAATATATAAGGGCCTCAAATCAATCATATCAGCGTTTTAGAGAAAAAAAAAAGGGGCGTGCGTGAGGATTCGGTGGGGAAGACGAAGACGAGGACTTGGCCATTGAAGCAAATTTCTCCGATTACATTGATACGGTACGTTTTCTTAATTAGTTCAATTACTTAGTTTTAATACTTATATATGCATGTTTATGCATGGATATATGTAAATATGAATAATTTAATGTTGATTTGCATGTTATATTGATTTAGTTAGTTGTTAAAATATTATGATCATGTTAGTATGTACGTTAGTTAATTTAATTTGTTGATTAAGAATAATTTTGATAGATCGAGTAGTTTTTTAAGGTTAATTAATTAATTAATTGTTATATGTATACATTAATTAATTGTTATATAGTTAATTACTAGTTTAATTTAATTGTGTAATTTTGATATAGAATATTTTTAATGTAGGTAGTGCATGTTTGAATCAATTGTTTAAATTAGTTTAGATATAGTGGTTGGACCGTTGGATCACGTTGTAATTAGGAATATGTTGATTAAATTAGGAATATGCTATATTAGTACAAATTTTAAATTAGGAATATGTTCATTAAATTGATAATTATTGACCCAATTAGAAAATTATTATTTTAATTAGTTTTAGGTTTGTTAATTTAGTAATATATATGTTCAATTTTTTATTATTGATTAAGTTAGGTAGAAAAATAATAATTAAATTAGGTTATTGTTGATTAAATTAGGAATATGTTGATTAATTAAATTAGGAATATGCTATATTAGTAAAAAAATTAAATTAGGAATATGTTCATTAAATTGATAATTAGAAAACTTCAATTAGAAAAGTATTATTTTAATTATGTTTAAATTTGTTAATTTAGGAATATGTTAATTTAGAAATATTTTTAATGTAGGTGATGCATGTTTCAATCAATTGTTTAAATTATTAGTTAATTAGATGGTTCGACGGTGGTATCACGTTGTAATTAGGTTATATATATATTGTTTTGATTTAAATTAGGAATATGTTGATTAAATTAGGAATATGCTATATTAGTAAAAATTTTAAATTAGCAATATGTTCATTAAATTGATAATTAGTAAAATTATGTATTTTTTATTGATTGAAACAGATGAGTGAACAAGTACCGAATGAGGCTTCGGGTTCACGTCGTAGGTCGTCATGGTGGTCACGTTCAAGGAGGTCTCGGGATGAATCAGTTCCTGTGACGGCTCCTCCTCCTCCTGTGGCAGTGACGCCGCCGCCGCCGACGACTACGATGTCGGTTGGTTCGTCATCCTCTTCTCGTCAGCATCCTGTTCGAGACAAAAGGAAACCCATTGACATCGTTTCAGGAGCGTAAGTCAATAATTCTAATGTTTGATGAGATTCAATAACGATTAACTTTATTTTTTTATTTATAATGTGTTAATTAGTTTATAAATTTGTTAATAATTTTACAGGTTGGTGCCCGGTAATGAGGTGTCCAGGATGTGCACAAAATCCTTTAAGGATTGCAAGATTGCTAAGGGTGCTACCACTTGGTCGAAGGTGCCACAATCTAAAAAGGATGAATATTTCGACGAGTTCCAGGTATATAATTACAATATTTAAAGTTTATTAAATAACTAATTATTCATATTATTTGATAAATATGTTGAATATTTATTTGTATAGAAAAAGGCCCGTTGGGATACGACGATCTACTCGGACGCCGCTATTTACGAGAAGTGGTACGGTCTTTGTTCTACTCGGTACACGAACATGATGTACGACTGGAGAAAGGCCTGGCGTACGAAAGACGAAAATCGTGTTCTGGGGAAAGACGAGGATGGTGTTGACCTGTGGGAGTCGTTGGTTGAGAAGTGGGTGGAAGAGGCTTACCAAAAGAAGTGTGACAAAGCTCGGGCCAACCGCAGAACCGACGTTGGAGGCGGGATGGCAGTGCATCGGGGGGGAGCTCGGTCCGTCCTCGAGCAATCACTTGCTATCGTAAGTTTTCATTAATTTTTAAAAATTAAATAATTATAGTTAATTATTTTATATTAGTTATCTAAATTAATTTGTATATGTTTATTTGATACGTAATAGGAGCGGGAGACTGGACGTCCACACACCCACTTGGATCGGATGAGTCTTCTTCATCCGTTTAATACCGATACACAGACGTCCACCTACGGGCGCACTACTGACCTCCACGTAAGTTTAATTAAATTTATGTATTAATTACATTATATATATAGATAATTAAATTAATTTTAATTTTTTAATTATGTAGTTGAGCGTCCGACAGAGGATTAATGAAGAGGCCGAGACGCAAGCCACCGCCACGACTACTGCTGAATCCGGAAGCAGCGGTACCCCTCCGGCTGTTGACGTGGACCGGTGTTACCTTGACGTTGCCCCGACCTCCAAGGGAAGGGTCCTTGGCCTTGGTGGGATGAGCAGCACCGTGAGGACACCAAGTGGTCGGTCGGCCCGGAGTGCATCGCAGTCGTCGCAGCCGTCCGTATCCTCCACTGCCGTCCCGGATCCGAACTTCATGGCACAGTTCCATAACTACTTCCGTACCTGGAGTGCCAATGCGGGTCGGACGTTGGGGATGTCTGATGAGCAGATCGAGGCCGTCTATCAACAGACGATGGGGCAACCACCGCCAGCTCCAGCTCCAGGTCCAGCTCCAGATCAAGCTGCAGGTCAAGATGCAGGTCAGGCCGACGGTGGCGACGTCAACTTGAATGATGATATGGAACAATATTTTAACTTTCCGGGCACTGGCAACTATCCTGGCAACTATCCTGGCAACTATACTGGTTGAACAATTTGAACAATTTAATTTTGTGTTGAACTAATTTATTTTTCTGTTGAACTAATTTATTTTTCTGTTGAACTTATTTAATTTTCTGTTGAACTTATTTATCTTTATGTATATATTTATGTTTATGTTGAAAAATATGTTGAACTATATATTGCAGTTTATTTGTGTATTTTATTGGTGTATAGATGAAAATAGGGTGCATTCATTTGTTTCATTGAGTACAAAATAATCTCATTTAGAGTGCATTCTAGATATAGATTTAAACCACTTGAAGAGTGCATTTTAGTACAAATTAAAATAGTCTCATATAGAGTGCATTATACATATATTTAACCAAACCACTTGAAGGTGGTAGATGCAACCATGAGAACTAGCACAATCAAAATGATTTTGTTCACTTTGATTAAATCCTTGATTTCTTCAGCCAAATTCTTGATTTCTGTAACCAATTTCTTCATCTCTTGAGTCATTTTCTTCATGTCTTCAGTTTCTTGGTCACTTTGATTAGATCCTTGATTCTTGTCAACACCACAGTTTTCTAGAGTATCAGCCCATACAAAGAAACCACATCCACCACCACAACCATCACTTAGGGAGTCAGGACAATTATGAAATATCCTCCCTTTACTTCTAGGTTGTTTAGAAGCATATGTACGACATGCCTTTCCACAATAACAAACAAGGCCTTGCTGAAATCGAATAGAAGATGAAGAAGACATGATATTTCTTTGCAAAATAGAAAAAATCGAATATGGTGTGTGTGAGCTTTGTGTTGTTGCTATATATACAAAAAATTGAATTAATTAATAAAAAAAATAATAATAACACGCCAAATGCCGACGGAATTAAGATTCCGTCGGAATTCACCATTTGATAAATGCCGACGGATAATCCGTCGGCATTTATCTTAACTGACGGAAATATTGGGCGGTGAAATGCCGACGGAATTAAGTTTCCGTCGGAATTCACCATTTGATAAATGCCGACGGATAATCCGTCGGCATTTATCTTGACCGACGGAAATTTGGGCGGGTGAAATGCCGACGGAAAGATAAGTCCGTCGGCATTTCCGTCGGGAAATGTTTCCCTAAAACTTTCTTTTTTTCCTCTTCACTTTCGTATTGCAAATTTACACTCAAACTTTCTACTGCGTAATTTTTTTATGCTCATGCTCGGGTATTCAGAAACATCAAATTACGGTACATTTTCTACCATTTTTTATTTACTCTATATATAAAATTCAATATAATGTAATTACATGTGTTATATATATAATAAGTTTTGTTTGAATTTATTATAAGTTTAGTTTAGTAATGTGTTGCTCCACTTAAATGTTTAGCAGATGGATTTGCCTGACCGTCGTTGGATGTATTGTACTCCTAGAATGATTAGAGGAAATGTGAATGTGGAATTTTATAATGAACTCGTGTTATTTGTTGAATTTGCAAAAAGCCAGCCACATTACATGAGTGGAAATTGCATTAGGTGTCCGTGTAATGCTAAGAAATGTCAGAATAAGCAATATAAAGAGATTGATGAGGTCCTAGTGCATATTGTGAAGAATGGTTTCGTTGATAATTATTATAATTGGACTAGTCATGGCGAAACACGTTGGCCTTATAGATTTGATGAAGTGTTTTACTATTACACTACTGGAATCTATCAACTTGAAGCAAATTTCGATCATGTTGGCACTAGTAACGAGGTAGAACAACGGTTTGGGGACGAAGAACAACAGTTTGGGGACGAAGAAGAACATTTTGGGGACGAAGAACAACAGTTTGGGGACGAAGAACAACATTTTGGGGACGAAGAACAACAGTTTGGGGACGAAGAACAACAGTTTGGGGACGAAGAACCGAATATGTATCAAACAATGATCAGGGAAGCTGGTTTTTCAAACATGGAAGAGGAGCCGACGAATGAGGCATTTCGGTTTTATGAGATGCTCAAATTAGTCGAAGAAGATTTATATCCGGGTTGTGAATCTCACTCACAGTTGTCATTTAATGCACGACTCATGAACATTAAGACCGAGAACAAGCTTTCTAACAGGGCATATGAGCAAGTGACACAGTTATGCAGTGAAATTTGTCCTCAAAATAATAAGGTGCCTACGACGTTTCATCAAAGCAAACAAATGTTGAAGAATGTTGGTTTGCCGGTTGAGAAGATTGATTGTTGTGTGAAGGGTTGCATGTTATATTGGGGTGATGAAGATAGCAGTCTGAACATGTGTAGATTGTGTGGCCATCCCCGGTACAAAGAGGCACGTCGAAAGGGACCTGGTGGTCAATCGAAGAAGACAAAGAAGAAAGTGCCATATAAGAAGATGTACTACCTTCCTATCATTCCTCGTTTGATGAGATTATATCAATCAAGTGCCACTGCACAACACATGACGTGGCATGCTACAGATTCCTCTTCGGCTGAGTCGAGGGAGATGCGACATCCGGCAGACTCAGAAGCCTGGAAACATCTTGACAACGTGTTTCCAGATTTTGCTTGTGAACCGAGGAATGTGAGATTTGGTTTGTGTACTGATGGTTTTGCACCGTTTGGGATGCATGGGAAGCAGTATTCTTTGTGGTCGGTGATACTGACTCCGTATAATCTTCCTCCGTGGATGTGCATGAAACCTCAAACAATGTTTCTGACTGTATTGGTGCCTGGACCAACGAATCCAAAGGACAAACTGGATGTTTATCTCCAACCTCTTATAAAAGACTTGATCTTCTTATGGGAGAATGGAGTCCAAACGTACGATGTTTTTAGAAAGCAGAACTTCACGATGCGTGCTGCTCTTTTATGGACCATTAGCGACTTTCCTGCATATGGTATGTTGTCCGGGTGGAGTACGGCCGGAAAGAAAGCTTGTCCGTATTGTATGGAGAATTCTGAAGCTTTCAGTCTCCCGGTGAGTAGAAAAGTTTCATGGTTCGATAATCACCGTAGGTTCTTACCTCAAGGTCACCCGTTTCGAAGAAATAAGAAGAACTTCGTAAAGAACAGAGCAGTCACAAACAATCGACCTCCACTTCGAGATGGTATTTTATACATTTATTTAATGAGTATTTAACGTATATTTATCTATTGCTTTTAGTGTCACTTATAATTTACTCTCCGTACAGGACGTAGGTTGTTATATGAGATTCAGTGGACGGGGTTGAAAAAAAGTACTGAGGAAAATGCAGCGGAACACAACAGAGGAATTGAGGGTGGTTGGAACAAAAGGAGTATTTTTTGGGACTTACCATACTGGAGTTCACTATTGATACGACACAATTTGGATGTGATGCACATTGAAAAGAATGTGTTTGACAATGTGTTCCACACAATCATGAACACCGAAGGCAAGACGAAAGACACTCTAAAGTCTCGGGAGGATTTGGACACTCTTTGTCGCCGTCCAGAGTTGAAAAAGGATGAGCGTACAGGTAAATTTCCAAAGGCTAGCTACACACTGGATAAGCCACAAAAACAAAGATTGTGTAAGTGGATAAAGGAGTTGAACTTTCCGGACGGCTACGTGTCGAACTTGAGTCGATGCGTAGACACAACAACGGGTAAGGTTGCAAGGATAAAGAGTCATGATTGTCATGTATTTATGCAACGCTTGATACCGATTGCGTTCAAGGAACTTCTTCCTAACAATGTGTGGAGGGCTATCACTGAATTAAGTCTATTTTTTAGAGATTTAACGGCTACAACGATCACGATCGATGATATGATTCGTTTAGATGAAGACATTCCAGTGATTTTGTGTAAGTTGGAACAAATTTTTCCACCTAGCTTCTTTAACTCGATGGAACACTTACCCGTTCACTTAGCGTATGAAGCGAGAATTTGTGGTCCGGTGCAATACAGGTGGATGTACCCATTTGAAAGGTAAAATCTTACTTTTTTTTTTTATTTCATTACAATTACACATGCATTCTTATAAGTTTTATATATATATATATATGTGTGTGTGTATATCAGGTATCTCCACAACTTGAAACGTAATGCTAAACAAAAGGCAAACGTTGAAGCATCGATTGTGAATGCTTATTTGAATGAAGAGGTTGGCATGTTTTGTTCTTATTACTTTGAAGACCACGTCAACACAAAGTTAAGAAGTGCTCCACGTAACTTCGGTGGTACATCCGCTGACGATATCAGTGAAGAGGTCGATGGAATGCTCTCCATATTCAAGTCTAAGGGACGGCCAATAGGAAAACCCACTGAACGATATTGGGAGACGAACTCGGAGGTGGAAATAGCACAAACGTATGTGTTATTGAATTGTGATGAAGTTCAGCCATACATCGAGTAAGTATTTCATATATAAATCGTCTATTTAAATACCACTTCATTTATGTCATTTAATATTAACCAAGTTTTTGAATGTTGTGAATTAGGATGTACGCTCAAGAACTACGACGAGTAGAACCAAACATCTCAGATGCATATATAGATGCTTGTATTCAACGTGAATTTTCCCGATGGTTCGAACGTTATGTGAGTACCATTTAATTAATTATGTTTTACGTAAATAAATTAATATTTATTTTAATTAATTTTAAATTGAGCCGTATAGGGACGGGATAACGCTCTAGAAAGTCCATTCTTACGAGATCTCAGCAAGGGACCACTACGTCGTGTAAAGACTTACAACGGTTATATTGTGAAGGGCTACAGATTTCATACGTCTGGGTATGCATCGACAAAGGGGACTACCAACAGTGGCGTCTGCGTTAGCAGTGCGAATTACAATGCAGATGCAAGTGATTACTTTGGGGTGTTACGGGAAGTCGTCGAAGTAGAATATCCAGGATATCCAACAAAGACTGTAGTGTTGTTCAAGTGTCATTGGTTTGATTCAGGCCATCTAGGAACAAGAATTCACCCGGAGTACAAGCTCGTTGATGTTAGTTCGAAAAGGACGTATGTTGCGGATGATCCATTTGTATTTGCCCATCAAGTATCTCAAGTGTACTACTGCACATATCCGGGAGCTCCACGTGGTTATGAATGACACGCTGTTTGCAAAGTAAAGGCAAGGTCAATGGTAGAAGTCCCTAAAAAGGACAGAAATACTGAAGATGAATCTCCATTTCAAACAGAACAAATAGAGACTCCAACTGAAGTCTTTACGGGAAATTTCAATCTTTATGTACCCTTGACGGCTGCAAATCCCCAATTAATCGAAATTGAAGGTGAAGAGGAGGGGGATGAAGAAGAGGATGAAGAGGAGAATGAAGATGAGGATGAAGAGGAGAATGAAGAAGATGAGGATGAGGAAGATGAGGATGAGGAAGATGATGAGGACGAAGAGGAGGATGAAGACGATGAAGATGAAAATTAATTCAATTAATGTAATGTATTTATTTCTTATTTTATAAAAGTTAATTAATTATTTATCATTTAGGTACAAATTATAAAAATTAAATTTACTATAAATATAAGCCACAACCAATATATTTATTAATATATGTGGAAGAAATGAATTTCGTGATTTTTTTTAAAAATATTTTGGTAATTTAGTAAGTATATAGAAAAAATTGAATTATTTAAAAAAAAAAAAAAAAAAATTTGCCAAAATGCTGACGGAATTAACTTTCCGTCGGTATTTACTTTTTGAAAAATACCGACGGATAATCCGTCGGTATTTACCCTTATATATAACCTCAACCTAGGGTTTTCTTTCCGAAATTTCCTCCCTCCCACCTCGCCTCCCTCCACTCTTCGACAACTACCTCATCGGCCACTCCTCCGGCTGCGACAGCCTCCACCACGGCGGCACCGTAACATTCGCCACTCTCCGGCACGCCGCCGGCACCGTCACCACCGGCGAAGCCGCCACCACCGTCGCCTCCCTCCACTCTTCGGCCCCATTCCCCCCCCCCCACCTCGCCTCCCTCCACTCTTCGGCCCCAATCCGAGAAGCACAAGGTTGAGTACGAGGTAATTTATTTATTTTTAATTGTGATTTCGATTTACAACTCGATTTCAGGTTTCGGTTGAATTTTGAAGTTTTTATTCACTTTGATGTTGCAGGTTCATCGGTTAGTTGTGAATCGGGATCCTAAATTTACCAACTTTGTGGAGGTAATGATATCAAATGTGTCTATATGAATTTTGGATCCTAATTGTATGTGTTGCATATATCATTTTTGTTTTCTTCTTCAATCTTCGGAAAGGAAGCTTAATTGTTCGTATTCTGCTAAAAAAAAGTGGTAATCTAATACAAGTTTTGATGCTTTGGTTATGCACTCTATGTTAGTGGAGTATGTTTTTTGTATTACTCTATGCTGACAATGCTGTGATGAATTTTTTGATAACAATTTGGTTAATAATTATTCTGGTCGGAAAATGAAATTCTGGTCGGGGCCTCCCCGGCCACCCATATTTTTTTTATTAATATTTTGTTTTACTGACGGATATTCCGTCGGTATGTGAATTTCGAAATCATATTTTTTTTATTCATTTTTTTGTTTTACTGACGGATATTCCCTCGGTAAATTGCCGACGGATATTCCGTCGGTCAAATGCCGACGGATATTCCGTCGGCATGTGAATTTCGAAATCAATATTTATTCAAAAATTAATTTCTTTTATAATTATTTTAATTCATTCTAATTTATTTTATAATTATTTTAATTCATTCTTTCCGACGGAATTACCGACGGAATGTTGACCCGGTTTGTTAAACGGGTTGTCCGAAATACTGACGGAATATCCCTCGGTAAATCCGTCGGCAATTCCGACGGAAAATCCGTCAGCAAATCCGTCGGAAATTCCGACGGAATTCAAAAATCCGTCGGTAAAAAATACTGACGCCGAAAAAGGGGACGGCCGACTTTCCGTCGGCAAATCCGTCGGTAACCTCGGCGGCCGACGGAAAATCCGTCGGTAAATCCGTCACTAAAACGTCCTTTTTTTGTAGTGTGAGTAGCAAATTAGATAAAATTAAATTAAAGGATAATATATATATATATTTTAGTATAGTATACATGTTTGTTGTTTGTTAATTGATTTATTGCCGCTCTTATATATTTGTAGAGTATATTAATTGACTTTTTAATGCTAATAGTGTAGATAATTTTTTATATTTATTTGATTACTTTAAAATAAATAAATAAATTTATAATACTTATATTGTAATTATAATTTTTTCTAATTAGGTAAGTTAATAATTTTTCTAATAATGAATTAGGTAAGTTAATTGATTTTTATAATAATGAATTAATTTATGAATAAATGAATTATTTTTTTATATTAAAATAAGTTAATTTATGAATAAATGAATTATTTTTTTATTTGATTGTATAACATAAACTACCTTAATTTTATAGTGAATTATACACATTTGTTGAATATTTTTATCTTTTTCGCATAACGTTCCATTTTAATAAAAAATTTAATTTACGTCCCATAACTTCTTTAATTGCTCAATTTACGTCCCATTTACTTAAATTTGGGGATTTCCAGCTAAAACTGGACGTAAATTAAGCAATTGAAAAAGTTATAGGACGTAAATTAAAATTTTTACTATTTTGGGACGTTTTTCAAAAAAGGTAAAAGTTACGGGACGTAAATGGTTTTTTTCTCAATAACATGTGATGATAAATAAGTTTTGATGGGGTAATAACGGGGATGTTATGGAATTGAATCACTTAGCAATTCTCCACAAATGATAAAACAAGACAACAAAGAAACGCAATGAATCGAACTTAGTAAGAAACAAAGATAAGAACACAGAATTTACGTCCATGTAGGATAGAGACCTTCTTTACTAATATGACCAAGTGTTTACAAACAAGTATAATCATTAAGAACTTCCTAACTCGCTCAACTCATAAAGAATACGATCTCACTTAGAATGATCTTCACACAATTTTATCAACCCCAATCTATGCACTAAGTAGTGTATTTATAGATGTACAAATGTACAATGTTATTGATAACTGCCACTAACCAATTAAATAACTAACAAAATAACAGAAATAACTAACTCTAAAAAACGGATTCAACAGACTTGTCCATCAACTGATATGCTTATCAGCTGAGTTGGCTATCAGCAGACTAGGACCCCAACTCTTCTAATCAGATCAGACGATTTACAATCAACAGAGTTGTCCTAACTCATCTCAGATTAGTTGACACCTATATCAGACGACTAAACCTTATTAGTTGAGTAAGCCTTACTCAACTTGTACTGAACCAGATCAGATGACTAACTACTCTTCTAATAGATAGAATTCAGATGACATCTCAATATTGCATTACTCTTAAGTCTTAACAGGAGATAGGAAAACTTATGCATTGGAAAACATTATATTGTATGAGTGATACTTGGGTGCAATTGGTCACCTATACAATTGGAATTGAGCTCCATTGAATTTGATCAAATGTTGGATCAAAAATTAAAATTCAAGTGTACCTATACACTCAATTATATGAGAGAATTATATATATATATATGTGTGTGTCTAGATCACATATTTTAATTTTAAGTATTAGATGAAATAATATTAAATATTATCTTAAATAATAATATTTTTAATTTGAATTATTTAATGTTAAAATGAAGATATTTCAGGTTTTTAAACATGTAATATTTCGTGTAATTGTTTTTGGCGGGTGAACTTATTAATTACGGGATATAAATAACCGTGGCCGGCCCATAAGCTTATACACTCTCAGATTATGTTATTTAAAAGTAAGGGCCAGGCTATATACCTAGAGATGGCAATTTGGGCCCGACCCAATTGGCCGGTCTGGCAATCCGAAATCTAGTATGGATTGAGCTCTAAAATGAGAGGTCCATATAGAACTGGATCTATTTGGCCTGCCGGCCCATGGGCAGCCCGTTTGGCTGATCAATATTTTTTTCTTAGACAAATAAATAATTAAAATAAGTAAAGTACTTTATATTTAAATATTATTGTATTTTTATTTTATTTTGACTTTGAAATTTGAACTTATGAATTATTTATAATTTTATTTGAAGTTGTTATATAGTGTAATGTTATAATGATTATGATCATTTATGAATTATGTATAGTTAATACATTAATATTGTATATTTTTAATTATAATTATTTGTATAAATAAAAATTTATGTGAGTATGTGATCAATACATAAAAATGTTTATATAGTATAATTTTTGCTAAAAATATTTTTTTAAAAAAATTATTTCATGGGGTGGGGCCCACCCGCTAGCCCAGCGGGCTAGGATGGGCTAGACTAGGCTCACATTTTATAGGCCCGACTAATTCATGGGCCGGCCCGACATAGCCCACGAACATCGCTTAGCCCGATGGGCTGGGCCGGGCAACCCGAATGTACCCCTTCATACTCGTTAAATATACTTCTGATACATACACTCCCTCTCAAAATAGATTATGTTAGATGTACTCCCCACAAAATACCTAATTTGTCATTTTCTCTTAAATTTGTACATGATATGTACCCCCACTTACACCCTAATTTTTTCATTTTCCTCCTCCCTTTCTTCCTCATTCTTCCTCCCCTCTCCCACCACTTCCTCTTCTCCCCTTCGCCATGCTTCCCGCCGCCACCCTTTTTTTATTTTTTATTATGCAACAACGCGGCACCACCCCTTTCTCGTGCCGCCGCCGCCATGCCTTCCCCAACCAAGCTCGCCCCTAGGCTGTTCCACCCAGCCGCCGCCGTCCACCTTATTTTTGTTTTAAAAAAAAAAATCTCTACAACTCCCTCGCCCACCCAACTCCCACCCCCGTCCAAGCTGCCCCTCCTCCCTCACAGGTTTGTTTTTTTTCTTTTCTCTCCCGTGTGCGGTTTCTTCCCTTTTTTTTTTTTTTGACAAATCTTGGTAAAAAATATACACTATGTAGACCATAGTGTATATTTTCGATCAAAAGTTGTTGAAAATTTTGATTTTTCGGTAAAAATGTCGACAAGATTTTTTTTTCGTCGACAAATCAATATCGACGAGAGTATTTTTCGTCGATAAACTAGTATCGAAAAATGTATTTTTAAAAAAAAAATCTACTTTTTTTATTTCTGGGGCGGCGGCGGAGGTCTGAGGTGTAGTTGCGGCGACAACTCCTTTAATTAGGATTAGAGTTTTAATTTTAGAAGGGGGTGTATCTATCTATGGATATTTTACTTAGATTTTTTACATGTATATTTAAATATTAAATGTAGAGGGGAGTATATTTAACAAGTATGGATGGGTATATAGCCTGGCCCAAAAGTAAAATCAAATCGCTAAAGCCCAAAAGGAACCCATAGTACAACGAGGCAAAGCACAATGTTTGTGAGGGGGCGCGGCTAAAGGCACCCAAGGATCCTATGAGTACACCCACCAAACTTTTTTTTCATCCAAAACAGCTTGTAAAATGTCTAATAATATACCCCTCGTGTAAATTTTAAAAAAAAGAAAGATGAGTACACCCACCATTGTATTAATCGACACTGCCCCAAAAATCTTCCCCCACCACCACCATAACATCCAAATTCCAAAATAAAACAACAGAAACAGAGGTAAAATGTTCGAAAAAAAAATAAAAAAAAATCTTAATGTGTCCGAAAATTTTAAGTGAACAAAGGTAAGATGTTCGAAATTTTTTACAAAACAAAAAATCCTAAACAACTTAAATTTGTCCGAAAAATAAAATCGAACATCTTTGTTCGAAATTTTTTCCAAAACGAACAAAAAATGTTCGAATTTTTTTCCAAAACAAACCCTAATTGTTCGAATTTTTTTCCAAAACAAACATAATATGTTCGAAAATAATTCACGAACTTCCAAATCAAACCCAAATTTTCTTAAAATTTTCAAAACCCCTAATCTTACCTGAAACGAGCGGCGGCGACGACGACTTTTCTTCCTCAAATAGTATAGGCGACAGAGACGATGTTTCTGGGAGGAGGGCGACGGCGTTTCTGGGGGAGGAGGGCTACGACGTTTCTGGGGGAGGAGGGCGACGGCGTGCGACGACGTTTCTGGGGGAGGAGGGCAACGGCGGCCGCGACGGACGAGGAATGAGGGATGCGAGCTGCCGCGTCTCTGAGAAGAGGGCGACGGCGGCCGCGGCAGATGAGTTTGCGAGAGAGAGAGGAGGGATGCGAGGGTGCCGATGGCGGCGCTGCGGTGAGGGTGGAGGGGCGAAGGGGAGGGAGAGGGGCAGAGGAAAAGAGGGAGGAGTGGGTGCATGTACTGATTTTTTTGGAGTGAAAAGTATATAATTAGGGTTTTATGTGGTTAAGGGTATATTGGGGATTTCCAGGTGGGTGTCCTCATCCGTTTTGTGGGTGTCCTCATCGCGTGGGTGTCCTCATAGGTTCCTTGGGTGCATTTAGCCGCGCCCTTGTGAGGCCCTAAAGTCAATGTGAACTCCCTAAGGCCCTAAAGGGCTCTACAGACCGTGGCTTCGTGGCATAAGGAAAGGCCCACAACAATACCTAGATTACACAAAACCATTATGATGTAGCCTTTTTTTTTTTTTTTTTGAAAATATTATGATGTAGCCTATTTTGCTTTTAGTTGCTTACAATTAATTACTCTTTGTATCTTATTGGGTCCTCAATTCTATGGGCTTTTTATTTGTTGGGTCCTCAATTGAATATCACGCGTTGTAATCATCAATTTTACACACACATTTGTATTGCCATTTGCCAATGAACTTCTTTTAATTTTTTTTTAAGACCTTTGGATCGGGATAAATTGGGAAGAAACGTTATATTAAAAGGAAAAATAATTTGAGATAAAATTTAGAGTTTAAAATTAAAATACATTTAATATGATCAGATGGGATGAGTATTACACATAAGATAATATTCTCTTCGTTTTGAAATAAACTTTACACGTGGGAGAACACATTTTTTAAAAATGTTGAGTAATGAGTAAGATATTGAGAAGTAATTTAGTAAGCTTTTATAAATGAGTTAAATTGTGTGTTGGTGTGGAATAAAAAGTAATGACATTTAATTTTGTATAAAATTGTTAATATTGTGGAGTGGAGTTTATGAAGATGTTTTATTTTTATGGGTATAAAGTTTATTGTAGAACGAACTAAAAAAGAAAGTGTTAAATTTATTTCGTAATGGAGGGAGTACATGATAATTAGAATAATAAATTTAGACTGATCAAATAATATAAGTAGAAAACCTTAGGATAAAATATTTTAAATTTATACTAAAAGGAAGTACTAGTTCAAATTCAAATCTTTGGATATTATAAACTCATATCGACAATTATCTTGTATTAGAAGACAATTAGGACAATAAAATCAATTAGGCCCAGGTCGAGGAAGATATGTCATATGCTTAACATCACCAAAAAAAAAAAAAAAAGAATTAAATTAAAACTCAAAAAATTAATAATTTATAATCCAACTTTGGTAATATGTTGCAAACTTGCAATCCATATAAGCTCATTGGATCAATTGGGTCCCATTAAGACCGACATGCCTAAAGTTTGGTCAGTCAACAAATATATAGATATACACATACAAATTAACTATAATAACTTTTTTTTAATAGTAGTATTATTTATTTAATATTCTGAAGCAAACTTTGTCACATATCGTCTCTTACGTGGAACATGCAGAACTATTTATCGCACGTTGAGTTGAGACCATATTAATTCTTTTCAAAATATTGAACTTTCTGCAGTCCTCCATGCAAACTTTCTTAAGTTGGACTCTTTTTTCTACGTACAAATAATGTTTCTTTATTTTAAAGGGGTTTATTTATTATTTATTATTCTAGAATTATCGTAATCAACACGCGCAACATGCATATTATTAATATATACATATGACGTAATTCAAATATTTAAATTACAAAATGAATTACATCATCTTTAAAAGAGGAATTAGATTTCCGAACAAAAGTCCACCGGACGTCCATTTACGTAGAGGAATCCAATTTTCATTATTTTAAGAAGTTTACTTGCGTTGTAATTTCCGAGTAATTAAAGTTTCTGAAAATGAATTACTGAATTATTGTTCAAACTTCATCATACATATTACAAATTTTAAATTCAAACATTCCAGGTTGAAATGTCTTTGCTCGATCAAGTCAACCTAGTACGAACAAATATACCGTTTTAATTAATTTGTTTACCAAAAATTCTGGAAATTACGTAATCGATTTTTTTTATTAGAATTGAAAACCCTAGATGATATTCTAAATAGAAATTTGACTTTAGCATCGATAATAATCAACTGTCAGAAATTTTGTTTGACCAAATCCAACATTCAATATTTTAATGTCAATTAATAACTCCCTCTCATTCAAATAAGCATCCTTCTTCATTAAGAAATTAATTAATTTCTTTTGTACCTTTAATAAAATAAATCTTCATCTATTTTATTAAAAAAAAAACAATAAATACTAAAATATCATTTACTTTGCAAAAAAATTGATCAAAAGCTAAAATGACATTTATTAAGAACGGATGGAGTAATTAGTAATATATACATTCTGCTAATACCCAAATTTAATGCAATTAATAAATATCAAGTAGTAATATACATATTACTTGCTCTTCTGTTGATCAAACTCATTTTTCCCTGGACTAGAATTTTAGTAATTGGAATTAACAAAATTCCAGTCAAAACATGAGGCTTGAAAATCTCCATTGCCTACTACTATAAAAGATTGTATTGTTCGGGCTTAATTATACATAACATTTGCAATTATATCCTCTCTTAGATTATTACAAGTTTTTGAATTATACATTCTACATACATTCTTAAAAAATAAAAACTTCAAGAACATATATATGGCCTCAGCTGGTGTACAAAATTTTGTATCCCATCAACACGATAACGTCGTTCGCCCGTTGGCCAACTTCTCTCCTAGTTTATGGGGCGATCTTTTCACTTCATTTTCTATTGATAATCTGGTAAATAATCATATTTGTTTTTTCTTCTTATTGGCATGCATTTGAATTTTTAGACATATGTAAAACTAAAATATAAGTTGTTAACTTCTTATGATGTTCATCAGGTACTAGAATCTTACACCGGAGAAATCGAGGCGTTGAAGGAGGAGGTGAGGAGCATTATCGCGGCTTCTGATGGGAGAAAGATGGAAGAAAGATTGAACTTAATAGACAACATCCAACGCCTTGGAGTTGCATATCATTTTGAAAAAGAAATTGATGAACAAATTCAGAAATTTCACAATGCCGGTTGTCCCACTTTGGAAAATGATGATGATGATTTACACACTGTTGCTCTTTATTTTAGGTTATTAAGACAACATGGCCATGACATTTCAACACATATTTTCAAGAAATTCAGGGAAATTGATGGTAAATTCAAGAATAAATTGAAGGGTGATCCTAAGGGCATGTTGAGCCTATATGAAGCGGCCCATTTACGAACACATGGAGAAGACGTTCTAGACGAGGCTCTCGTCTTCACGACGAATCATCTTGAGTCCATTGCTCCTCACTTGAGCTCTCCTCTAAGGAAACAAGTTGCACATGCCTTGGAGCAGTGTCTTCAACGGGGCATTCCAAGGGTTGAGGCACGACGTTACATCTCTGTCTACGAAGAATTTGAGTCCAAGAATGATTCATTGTTGCGGCTAGCTAAATTGGATTTCAATTTGCTTCAAATGTTGCATAGAAAGGAACTTGGTGAATTGATGAGGTATATATACTATTTTAAATATATGCGCGCGACTAATTAAATAATCGTCCCAATCAAATGACACACATTAATTTGGATATGTATGGTTTATGGCAGGTGGTGGAAGGAATTGGACCTTGTTTCAAAACTTTCATATGCAAGAGATAGAGTGGTGGAATGCTATTTTTGGACATTGGGAGTGTATTTTGAGCCTCATTACTCGCAATCACGAATCATGCTAGCTAAAAGTATAGCTATGATTTCTGTGGTTGATGATACATATGATTCATATGGAACGGTTGATGAACTTGAAATTTTCACTCATGCAATACAAAGGTATATATATATACTCCACATTTATATGCCAATCATAATTTGGATAATTAGTTTCTTGGATTATATATATACATATATATCATCAATTTTAGTCTTGTAACTTAGGCCGAGTTCATCTTTAGTCCCGTAACTTTGAAATTTCTCAATTTTAGTCTTGTAACATTGCACTAAAATTGATACCACCAGACTAAACTTGAGAAATTACAAAGTTACTGTGCTAAGCTGGACTCGACCTAAGTTACATAAGTTCCAGAGCTAAAATTGATAAAGTCAGGACTAAAAATGAAAAAAATGCAAAGGTACATAACTAAAGTTGGACTCAGCCTATTGGACTAAAATTGATATTTTCTCTATAGGTTATTACAATCAATTTACATAATATTTATATATATAATTACGTTTTTGCTAGATGGGACATCAATGAAACGGAAACACTCCCAGACTACATGAAAATCTGCTATAAAGCTATTTTAGATCTCTACAATCAGTACGAGGAAGAACTAAGACTACAAGGAAGATCATTTGCTGTTGATTATGCTAAAGCAACGGTAGGTACCTTGCATCTTAATTAATTAAGATTATTATGGATAATTTAATTTCATGCATATGTTTATAGTTACATACGAAAGAGATTATAGGAAGTTTCTGTCATTAAAAATCAATTTTCTTGTAGTGCAATTAAGATTATAGGGAAATTATATTAATTGCAAGTTTGTTCTTACATTTGAACAGATGAAAGAGATTATACAAAGTTACAACATCGAGGCGAAGTGGTTCATCGAAGGATACATGCCTCCATTTGGCGATTACATGGCGAATGGCTTCATCACGAGCACCTACTACTTGCTTGGAGCTACATCTTTCATGGGGATGACAAATACACCAAAGGAAGCTTTTGATTGGCTTATCAATAAACCCAAGATTCAAGTAGCTAATGTTACTATCTGTCGAGTTATTGATGACTTAGCCACTTATGAGGTATTTATATATATGAAAATTAATCAAACTATTGAAAAAATTAATAATGTGACATGAATCTTACTTATGTGCAACATTAAACATTGCTAGATTGAGAAGAAAAGGGGACAAAGCGCGACGGGCATTGAATGCTACATGAAAGACCATGGAGTTTCGGAGGAAGAAGCGATGGCGGAGTTTAGTAAGATTGCTGAGAATGCTTGGAAGGATATTAATGGAGAATGTGTGAAGGAAAAAAGTGTCCCAATGGAGAATTTGAAGAGAGTGGTGAATCTTTCTCGATTGATCGACGTCGTTTACAAAAACAATCAAGATGGCTACACTCATCCTGAGAAAGTATTGAAGCCACTTATCTCCACCTTGCTTCTTCATTCATTCGACGTTCTACCCGGCCTAGCTAGTTAATTTCATGCATGGCGGGTTGATCGATCATTCATTATTTTATTTCATTATATATTTTTTTCAAACACAATTTGTTGACAAAAAACTCATTCTTTCGATTTTTTCGATCATTCATTAGTTTAAATTGTTTATTAATTTTCATTTCATTGATTCGTTGTACGTTCAATATGTAGTGCCTCAGTTTGTATTTTACTGAAGGTAGAAGCAAATAAAAATTAATTTGTACTACCAATTTCATGTATCTGTATATTCTTTTTTTATTTGTACTACCAATTTCATGTCGTCCCAAATGTGTTTTGCGATGGTTTTTACGTCGCAAACGCCATCGCTAAACAACACACGTTTCTTTTGTAGTGCGTTGATGACATTTTGAATATGGAAGAAATATGATAATATAGATAATATAAATCAGTAATTCATATGAAACAAAATTTAAGTCTAAAAGGACAATTATTATAAAATGGGATGGATAAACGTAATCGCAGGTAAACCTCGGTAGTTTGGATTGAATTATACTACCTTATTTTAAGTTCACTACAACATTTAACTATATATTTATGAGAAAAAAATTATTTACGTCCCGTAACTTTTACCTTTTCTGAAAAATGTTCCAAAATAGTTAAAATTTTAATTTACGTCCCATAACTTTTTCAATTGCTTAATTTACGTCCAATTTTCATTGAAAAACCCCAAATTTATGTAAATGGGACGTAAATTAAGCAATTAAAGAAGTTATGAGACGTAAATTAAATTTTTAATTAAAATGGGACGTTATGCGAAAAAGATAAAAATATTCAACAAATGTGTATAATTCACTATAAAATTAATGTAGTTTATGTTATACAATCAAATAAAAAAAATTCATAAATTAATTAATTATTATAAAAATCAATTAACTTATCTAATTCATTATTAGAAAAATTATTAACTTGACTAAATAGAAAAAAAATAATTACAGTATTATAAAATAAATTATGAATATTAATTAAAATAATAAATAATATTTTAAAATATATGAAAATAAATTTAAAATAATATTTAAATAAGTAAATAATTTATGATAATATCAAAAAAAAATTTAATATGAAAAAAAAAATCAAGATTTATTCCTAAGTCAATTAATTACTAAAAAAAAATCAATTAACTTACCTAATTAATTATTTAAAAATTCAATTAACCTAATTAAAAAAATAATTTAAAAAATCAATTAACATACTCAAATAAATATAAATTTTATCTTTAAAATAATAAAAATTCGAAATAATTTTTTTTATTAAAATTGTCAAAAACTCTTATTAATTAAAACTTAACAATTATTTTAATATTTTAAATAAATACAAAAATCCACAAATATTTAAAATCCCCAAATAAATCAAAAAATACTCAAATATATCCAAAATTCTCACCCCTTATCCACGGTAATTGAAAGATGATGATGAACAATATATTTTTTAACAATTTGTTAATTTTATTGTTTTTCATTTTTATTATATAATTTTTAATTTGATATTAGTTCGTACAAAAATGTGTGGACCTACTTTGTATAATACTTAGATAAATTTTTATATTTATCTTATTACGTTAAAATAAATAAATAATTTTATAATACTTATATTGTAATTATAATTTTTTTCTAATTAGGTAAGTTAATAATTTTTCTAATAATGAATTAGATAAGTTAATTGATTTTATAATAATTAATTAATTAATGAATAAATTGATTATTTTTTTATATTAAAATAAGTTAATTTATGAATAAATGAATTTTTTTTTATTTGATTGTATAACATAAACTACATTAATTTTATAGTGAATTGTACACATTTGTTGAATATTTTTATCTTTTTCGCATAACGTCCCAAAATAGTTAAAAATTTAATTTACGTCCCATAACTTCTTTAATTGCTCAATTTACGTCCCATTTACATAAATTTGAGGATTTTCAGTAAAAATTGGACGTAAATTAAGCAATTGAAAAAGTTATGGGACGTAAATTAAAATTTTAACTATTTTGGGACGTTTTTCAAAAAAGGTAAAAGTTACGGGACGTAAATAATTTTTTTCTCATATATTTATGTATATATATTGGATAACCACCAATGGTAGATATTAGTCCTGATCAAGATTTTATGCCTGCTTCATGTAATTTCAATTTATATCATCTTAAACTAATTGGGAGGATAATTGTAGGGTGTAGGAATGATGAAGAGATCTTGTTTCCTTCCAGCTGCAAGACCTTCAGCCTCTGCCACATCCAAATCAGTAGGCTTCATTCCAGTAGGTAGAGTCCAATCAAAGTGATAGAGAAGTTGAGCCAATGGAAGCTCCACATTCGCCATCCCAAATCCTATCCCGGGGCAAATCCTCCGACCCGACCCAAATGGGAGGTACTGATAACTACCTCCCAGGTAATCAATAGAGTTACCTTCAAACCTTTCGGGCATATAGTTTTCGGGATCATGCCAATTATTCGGGTCCCTTCCCATACTCCAACAGTTAACAATGACATTTGCCTTGAGAGGTATGGTGTATCCATCTACTTCACATTCTTCTATGCAAACTCTTGTGATTAAAGGGAATGGAGGATGCAATCTCAGGGTTTCTTTAATCACCAATTTTAGGTATTTAAGGCCCCTAACGTCGCCTTCTTCGATCGTTTCCTTTCCGTTTCCTCCGAAAGCTTCTCTCACCTCAGCTTGTGCCTTTGCAAGGATATGAGGGTTTTTCAGTAGTTCCGTCATGGCCCAATTTATAGTCGTTGAGGAAGTTTCTGTTCCACCTAAGAACATGCCCTGCAACATACGTATCCGTATCAGATTGTGAATTGTCACTTCTATCCTTTGGAGAGGAGGCCATTGACTGAACAATTTAAATGAGTGAAGTTGCTTTCAGTAGGAATCGAACCCAGGACATCTAATACCATGAAAGAATTTCGTCTCATTTAAAAGTCTGAAATTGAAATTAATTCATTTATATTAATTACCTAATACCCTTAAAGTATGACAATGGAAATTATTCAGGCGAAATTTAAAAAAATGGAAAAATTAATACTTACAAAAAGGACTGCTTTGATGTTTTTATCAGCAATTGGAAACTCAAACCCTCCGGTTTGCTGCAATCTCAAGAGAACGTCAACCAAATCTTCATCTCCCGACTCTCCATTACCTGTTTTATTTATGGCTAAATTACGTTTATGATCTTCAATTAGTGTATCCATAATGGAATCAAATTTTCTCTGCATCCTTAAAAGCTTGTACTTGTTCCAGTTGAAGATGTTAAGAAACTCTAACGAAGGAAACAAATCTAGCAGATTAAAGCCATGTGCTAACCCCAGTCCTTTCTTGATGTACATGATCAATTCTTCCCTATCCCTCAACGCCTTACCAAACGCAGCTCTACAAGTAATGGCACTCGTCATCATCAAGCTCTTCTCTGTTAAGTTTATCGGCCTCCCAGAACAAGAACGAATGGATTCAATGATATACGCACATGTTTTTAGCAAGAAATTAATTTTTAAAACATAAAATAGCCGTCTCAAGAGTTGATAGTACGCAAGTCATTAATTTTTATTGCAATTAATTTTTCTTCAATTTTCAAGAATTAACAAAATAGAGGGACGGAGCTAGGAGATAGTGGCGTCTAAAATTCTTGATTGGCTGCAGAAATTAGGTACATTCACTAATTTATCATCAAATAAAGAGTCAACTATAAAAATTACTCCTAACTATTTTAGTTTCATATTCAATTTTTCCATCTCATAATTTTGATAGGAGGGACGGAGCTATGAGATAGTGGCGTCTAAAAATTTCTATAAATTAATTGATTGGGCCGTACTCGCTATTATATTATCAGATAGAAAGTCAACTGTAAAATTGTTCTATTTATTGGGTGTTGATGATTTTAATTTCATACGAGATACTCCTATCAAAATTTTCAATTGGTACGCAAGTCATGAATTCTTATTGCTATTTTCAAATTAAGCCTAATCTTAAACTGCTGCATTTTTTTTTCTAAAATTAAGTTATCATCTTAAATCACCCGAAAATTGGTACGCAAGTCATGAATTCTTATTGCTATTTTTTTCAGTTTTAAAGAATTAACAAAGTAGAGGGACGGAGGGTAGAATCTAGGAGATATTGGCGTCTAAAATTCTTGATTGGCAGCAGAAATTAAGCACATTCACCATTTTATAATCATTGTAGTCCGGAAAGTATCAATTTTATTCTTGTAACTAGCACTTTCTAAATTTTAGTCCTACATGTTTCAATTTTAGAAGAAAAAAATTTATTTACGACCCATAACTTTTAAATTTTTTAAAAACATCCGAAAAAATATAAATATTTAACTTACTCCCATAATTTTGTAACTTGATTAATTCACGTCCAAATTTTTTTGGAGAAATTCAAACGATATCATTTCACTCCCACTTTTGTCACGTGTGCATTAAAATTATGGATAACCGACGTAAAAAATTATGTCGATCTTGACTTGTATAGCGTGAAAAAACAATGATTATGTGAATTAAAAAAAAATATAAGTCACTATTTACAATTTGCAAAATAAAGAAAAATGACGTAAATTAACCAAGTTATAAAATTATGGGACGTATATAATTTTTTTTAAATCTTTTTAGGACACTTTTAAAAAAACTGGTTAAGTTACGGACGTAAATATTTTTTTTCTCGTTATAGGATGGAAAAAGGTGAAAATTGTACGTAAACTAACCAATTTAAAAAATTATGCGACATAAATTATTATTATTTTTATCTTTTTTGTGACAACTTTTTATAAAAAAGTGAAAGCTTAGTTAGGGCTAATAGATCAGCTGCTAGCTTTTAGTTTTGGTGATGTTTGCAATCCAAATCTTCTCATATATATACTCACAAAATTTGAATTTTATTTGAGTCTATACGTTTGGTCCGTCACTGGAGCTAGGAGATAGTGGAGTCTAAAATTCCTTATTGGCTGCATAAATTAATTAATTGGGCTGTTCACTGCTTTATTATCATATTTAATCAAAGGGTTAATTGCAAAAAAAATCACGACCTTTTATAGATTTATCAATTACAACGTATCTTTTTTTTCTTTGCAATTCGATACACCATCTTTTTACATTTTACAATTTAATGCACCGATAAAAAAATTCGATCAATTTTAAGATGATGTGGTGCCGGAAAATCAAAATCGCCACACGGGCACCAAGTAGACTGCCAACTAATTAATTATTCTTTTTTTATAAAAAAAAATAATTTAAAACTTAAAAAAAATATACAAAATTAAATCAACTCTTATTTTTGTACAAAAATTTAATCGCACAAGTGTTCTTCAATCCCTCATTTAATATACAAAATTTAATCGCACAAACCATACTTATTTATAAACCCTAAAAGAGTTCTTAAATGACACTATGAACATAAAATACTCATAATAAGAGAAAAAAAAACTCCATGTAATTGAAGGTCTTGTGAATTCTGTTTGAATAGAATTGACGTTCCTTGTGCTTGTGCGTTTAAGATTTCTGTGCAAATAAGCGCTGATTTAATTTGTTTTTTTTTTTTTTTTGAGTTTTAACTTCTTTTTTTTATCGCTCTAAAAAAAATAGTTTATATTTTATTAAAACAAAAAAATTAATTAGTGGGCAGTCTACTTGGCGCCCGTGTGACGATTTTAATGTTTTCGGTGCCACACCATTTTTAAATTGATTGAAAAATTTGTCGATGCATTAAATTGTAAAATAAAAAAAGATGGTGTATCAAATTGCAAAGAAAAATAGGATATGCTGTAATTGATAAATCTAATAAAGTTCGTGATTTTTTTTGCAATTAACCCTTAATCAAACTTAAATTTTGTACCAAAGTCATGAAGTCTTATTGCAATTTTTTTTTTTCCAATTTTCTAACTTAACAAAATATATAGGGACGGAGGGTAGAATCTAAGAGATAGTGGCGTCTAAAATTCCTCATTGGCTGCAGAAATTAATTGATTGGTCTGTTCACTACTTTATCATCAAATAATGGGGATATAAGTTAATTTAGTTCCATAACTTTTGATTTTTTTTAAATGATCCTAAAAAAGTTAAATGTACAATTTAGTCACATTGTTTTTGCAATTTGTCTTGTTTTGGTCCAAAAAAGTTAAACGTACTAATTTAGTCCAATTTTTTTGCAATTTGTTTATTTTGGTCTCAAAAAAAGTTAAATGTACTAATTTAATCCAATTTTTGCACAGTTACATTTAACTTTTTTGGGATCAAAACAGAACAAATTGCAAAATAATGAGACTAAAATTGATACATTTAACTTTTTTAGTACCATTTAAAAAAAAAAGTAGAAAGTTATGAGACTAAATTAACTTGTATCCCTTAAATAGAGAGTCAACTGTAAAATTGGTCTAACATATATTGAGTCTAACGATTTTAGTTTCAAGTCTTTTTTTTTCTTAAAATCAAGTCATATCATCTTCAACCGCGCCAAAAATTAGTCTAGTGATTTGAACTGAATATATTAATTAGTTATGTATTATTTTCAAAATTTAAGAAGACATGTTTAATGGATAGATAGGTTGATTGTGATTTTTTCCCTGACCCCCAACCCCCCTCTTCGAAAATGGTCATTTTCCCATCATTTTGGGTCCCGCATGATATTTCCGTTAAATAAGTAACAGAATTAAAGCCTAATCTGCACACTCCGTTAACTAAAGGGTTTAAAAAAATAACTCAAACTGACCTGCAATATGAAGATCACCCGCAATCGATCTCATTTGCAGAAAGTAATCATCAACAGTAAGATCACCTAACGTCATTTTTTTTTTTTTTTTTGGAACAAGGCGTAAAATTCATCTAATTACAAATGAATATGATCACGAGAGAGAGAGACACAGAGTTTCGGTTCTCTTTTTTTTTTGATTACAAGTTAAATACCCATCCCTTTTCACCTCCCCATGACTCGAACCCAGGACCTATTCCCCTAGGTAGTGGTGCTCTAACCACTTGAGCTATCCCACTTTGTCAGAGTTTCGGTTCTCTAGTCCAATCATTAGCATGTGATTTGGACTTGAACAATTCATCGAACACCTTCCATACCTAAAATGAATGGACACAGCGATTCACATACCCAATCATCAATATTTAAGATAGAACTCAGCATCCAACATAGAAGAAAGTCAGGACTCACATCAAAATTTTTAATTTTTCCGTTCAAGACAAATAGAAAAAGTGATGAAACGAGGATAAGGAGAGGAATCGGATGAGGTAGAAGAAAGATTCAGAGAGGAAAGGCATGAGAGAAGACTGTTGATACCATGTTAAAGAACACCATCACAAAATTAAACATGATTTTATTCAATATTTCTGAAATGGTTTTATAAGATTGGTGTACACTGTGGTAACAGATTCTGTTGGTAGGCATGTGCATGGCACATGAAGTCTAACTAACTTAACCACCAATGCATGTTTCTAGAATATGAGTATAAATACATTTTGATACTACTCTAATAGTTGATGACATTTTGAATATGGAAGAAATATGAAAATATAGATAAAGCACTAATTTATTATAAAATTACTATAAACTCAACATTTAACATTTATAGTAGGGAGTAGGAATAAGGATGAGATCTTGTTTCCTTCCAACTATAAGACCTTCAGCCTCTGTCATGTCCAAATCACTTGGCTTCATTCCAGTAGGTAGAGCCCAATCAAAGTGATAAAGAAGTTGAGCCAATGGAAGTTCCACATTCGCCAACCCAAATCCTATCCCGGGGCAAATCCTCCGTCCCGACCCAAATGGGAGGTACTGATAACTACCTCCCAGGTAATCAATAGAGTTGTCTTCAAACATTTCGGGCATAAAGTTTTCGGGTTCATGCCAATTATTCGGGTCCCTTCCCATAGCCCAGTTGTTAACCATGACTCTAGCATTGAGAGGTATGGTGTATCCATCTACTTCACATTCTTCTTTGCAAGCTCTTGGGATTAAAGGGACTGGAGGATGCATTCTTAGGGTTTCTTTAATTACTAATTTTAGGTATTTAAGGCCCCGAACATCTCCTTCTTCGATCGTTTCCTTTCCCTTTCCTCCGAAAGCTTCCCTCACCTCAGCTTGTGCCTTTGCAAGGATATGAGGGTTTTTCATTAGTTCCGCCATCGCCCAATTTAGAGTCGTTGACGAAGTGTCTGTTCCAGCTAAGAACATGTCCTGCAAAACAAACGATGTCAGCTTATATTCGTACATTACAATCAACTTTAACCAATTATTCTGTTATGTTCATCGCATTTTTTTTATTGAACCGCCAACCTCGAGCACCCAAGTGAGGTGCACCACCACTGGGACATGAGTTTCTTTCGTTTGTTTCTATGATATAAATTATATATGTATTATGTATACATATTTGACGAACTATTTTTTCATTTAATTAATTTCTTTTGTATTTATTAATTGATTAAATTCCAACTTTAAAAATAAAAAATGTAATATATTTTTTTTTACTTTCTGATCTAAAAATAGCAAACAATTTCGTAAATAGTCGGGATAGAAGCCTATTTAGTCCCATAATTTTCTACCTTTTTTGAAATGGTCCCAAAAAAGTTAATTGTACCAATTTAGTCTCATTTAAAAAAAAAATTGTTCTGTTTTGATCCCCAGAAGTTAAATGTATCAATTTAGTCCTTTTTTTTTTTTTTGCAATTTGTTCTGTTTTAGTCCTAGTTAAATGTAATTGAGAAAAAATAAGACTAAATTGATACATTTAACTTTTATGTGACCAAAATAGAACAAATTGAAAAAAAATGAGATTAAATTGATACATTTAATTTTTTTGGGACCATTTCAAAAAAATGTTGAAAGTTATGGGATCAAAAAAATTAAATTGATACATTTAACTTTTATGGGACCAAAATAGAACAAATTGAAAAAAAATGAGATTAAATTGATACATTTAATTTTTTTGGGACCATTTCAAAAAAATGTTGAAAGTTATGGGATTAAATTAACTTATATAAGAGGGAAAAAATATGTTTTTGTATGATTGAGTTTGAAATATATTTTTTTAGTCAAAATAATATTATTGTTCTGGCGATAATAAAAAAGAAAAGAAAAATGAATACTTACAAAGAGGATTGCTTTGATGTTATTATCAGCAATTGGGAACTCATACCCTCCAGTTTGGTGCAATCTCAAGAGAACGTCTACCAAATCTTCATCTCCTGACTCTCCATTACCTGTTTTATTTATGGATAAATTACGTTTATGATCTTCAATTAGTGTATCCATAATGGAATCTACTTCTCTCCGCATCCTCAGAAGCTTGTACTTGTTCCAGTTGAAGATGTTGAGAAACTCTAACGAAGGAAACAAAATCAGCAGATCAAAGCCATGTGCTAACTCCACTCCTTTCTTGACCACCGAGATCAATGCTTCCCTATCCTTCAACGCCTTACCAAATGCAGCTCTACAAGTGATGGCACTCGACAACATCGAGCTCTTCTCTGTCAAGTTTATCGGCCTCCCAGAACGATCACGAATGGATTCAACGAGACGGGACACCTCGTCCTTCCTGATGTACTCGAACGAACGAACGTTTTTAGGGCTCAACATCTCCAAAATGCATATTTTACGCATTTGCCTCCAGTACTCTCCGTACGGGCTAAAAGCAATGTCGATGTAGTTGTACGCCAAGATCTTTACGGCTAAGCTTTCAGGCCTACCAGCACAGGCAGGGTCAACGGTTTTGAGCACATGTTGAGCCAATTTAGGCGAGGAAACGACGATAGTCGAGATCTCACCGAGCTTTAGGTGCATCAAAGGGCCATATTTCTTGGCTAAGTTAGCAAGGGAATGGTGGGGAAGGGCTCCTATGAGGTGGTGCAAGTGCCCTATCACGGGGATCTTCGATGGACCTGGGGGTAATTTTGTCTTCTTGATTAGTTTTTGGGGTTTTTTCAGTTGATGATTAATCACTATCAAGAAGATGAATGAAATTAGGAGGAGAAAGGAAGTGGTGATGAAGTTGAAAGGACATGGGATTTCCATTTTTGAGGTGAAGTTTGGAAGCGAATCTTCTAATATATATACCCTCACACAATTTGAATTTTATCTGGGTTCACTAATATTATTGAATTTAATTTAATGATATTATTAATTTTTGTATTCAATCAAAATCTCATATAATTTTAATTTTTGATTTAACAACAATTTTATACTCATATTTTTAGAAATAAATTAATTTTTAAAACATTAAGATCATGTTTGATATATAGTTAAGACTGATTAGGTTGAGATTAGGATGATATCTAAACGAGACAGATTTTAAAGCATAATCTACCCTTAATCTTAGCTACGAAACAGTTTGTAAGAAGTGAGATGAAGAAGTAATCTAGCCTTAATTTTAACTATCAAACATGGCCGAATTAAGATAAGCAGTCTAAAGAGAAGAGAATAAACAATATACATTTTTATTATCTGAGAGTTGATAGTAGGGTAAAATGCAAGTTTGGTCCCAAGAGAATTTTTCAAAAACAATTTTGGTCCCACGTTCTTTTTTGGTCCCATTTTTTGCAAAAATGGTCCCAACCGTTAAATACTTAACGGTTTCCGTTAAGTGATATTGCAAAAATGGTCCCAAAAATGACACTTTACAGATTTTTTCAAATTAAATTATAATTTGTGTAAATTTGAAAAAACATATAGATAATAATTTATATCAAATTTAAAAATTAAGAAAAATTTATAGAAAGCCTACAACATTTAAAAAGAAAAAAAATAAAAATTTCAAACCAATTAATATTTTATATAAAATCTGTCAAATTAAAAAATTTGAATAATCAAAATTTGACGATATTATTTTTTTTATTTATAAAATATTAAAAATTTATCATATAGATTTTTTAAAAATATCAGATATAGTTTTTAAAACGTAAATTTTGAAGAAATTCAAATTCAAATTACAAATTACAAATTCCATCAAAATTTTAAACTAAAGATACTAAAAAAATGTATACATATATCTATCATTAACCAGGCTCTTCACCTCGTTAGTGACAGAAAATCGGAAGTCAATCTTCCAAAAATTCATTTTACATGTTAAGCCCTCTCAAACAAAATAATCATCCCTTCAAAATCAAATCATTAGATTTGGTTTTAAAATTTTTGAGAATATATCTCAAAATTATAAAATTCGATTCAAGTAATACCACACCCCGAACCCATGGTGATCAACGACACAGACCACTAGTCCCAACAAAAGAAAAGAATAATTAAGATAGAGAGAAAAAAATCAAGAACGATTTGATGTGCAATTTTAGTGAATGTGGTCTGCCTGCTTCGATTTGGGGGTTTTAAGTGAGAGTTTACGATTTGAGGAATTTAAGTAAGGGTTTGCGATTTGAGAATGCTTAATGAGTGTTTCAGTTTCAATTCTTCCTGAATTTTCAAGTTGGATTCGTGTGGTTTTATTTGGGGGAGATTTTTTAGGGTTTTTTTAGAATTAGATGTGATTTTGGGGCATTTGATTGAAATCGAGCATTTGGAGATTTTATTTAAGAAGGTAAAATCTCGTGGGACCTTTTTTGAACAAAATGAGCCCATTTTCGTGAGCACGAATCTCTTGGGACCATTTTCGTGAGCACGAATCTCTTGGGACCAAATCTGCATTTTTCTGATCTCTTGGGACCAAATCTGCATTTTCCTGTTTTTGAACTTAACGGCGTATGTGCCTCACACTCACAATTCCGTTAGTTTTTGACGGAAAAATCTCGCGGGACCTTTTTTGCTCAAATGGAACCATTTTCGTGAGCATTAATTCTCTTGGGACCATATTTGCATTTTACCCGTTGAAAGTACGCAAGTCGTTAATTCTTATTGCAATTAATTTTTCTTCAATTTTAATTTCTAGAATTAACAAAATTGAGGGACGGAGCTAGGAGATAGTGGCGTCTAAAATTCTTGATTGGCTGCAGAAATTAGGCACATTCACTACTTTATCATCAAATCAACTATTTTAGTCAACTATAAAAATTAACTATTTTAGTTTCATATTCAATTTTTCAATCTCATAATTTTGATAAGAGGGACGGAGCTAGGAGATAGTGGCGTCTAAAAATTAATTGGGCCGTACTCGCTATTATATCATCAAATAGAGAGCCAGTTCAGGTGAGGAAACGACGACAACCGAGTTCTCACCGACCTTTAGGTGCATCAACGGGCCATATTTCTTGGCTAAGTTTGCAAGGGAATGGTGGGGAAGAAGGGCTCCTCCTATGAGGTGGTGCAAGTGCCCTATCAAGGGGATCTTCGATGGGCCTGGGTAATTTTGTCTTCTTATTTAATTTATTGGGTTTTTTCAGTTGATAATTAAACACTATAAAGAAGATGAAGGAAATTAGGAAGAGAAAGGAAGTGGTAAATTTGAAAGGAAATGGGATTTCCATTTTGAAAGCTTAGCTAGGGCTAATAAACCACTAGCTCTAGCTTTTAGTTTTGGTGAAGTTTGTAAGCGAATATTCTGGTATATATAGAGGATTGGGGTAGAGAACATGCATGTTTTGTACTCCCTTCACTTTTAATTAAGTGTCATTTTAACAATTTTCAATAAATTAAGATATATAATCATAGACCATTTTACCCTTCATTAATAATAACTAATTTTAATATTAAATTTATGTTTAGTAATGAATGTAGTCAATATTGTAGGTGATATTCGTGTATACATTAATTAAAGTTTATCCATAATTTATGCTATAGTACTATATTCAAAAGGGAAAAAACTTAAATTAAGGTAAAGAAAATAGAGGGAGTATAATGTATAAGGGTAAAATTGTCAAAATTAAAAAAAAAAAGTGTAAAATGACACTTATTTTAAAAATATTAAAAAATACAAATTGACACTTAATAAAAAACGGAGGGAGTATTAAGCTCGAGGACCCTTATCCCTGTTGTGTAGAGGTAGCTTTTTTACCAAAAATAATGAAATGAGTAAATTCGAAATGACGAATATTATAACTATGGAAAGGAGAGGGAGAGTATGAATTAATTTAATGATGATTCTAGCTATTCGTCTTTCAATCAAAATTTCATATATATAATTAAATTTAACAATTTATGTTACTGATCCATTTAATGATTTAACAGTTTTATGAATTAAAGAATTTTTTAAAATATATATTAAAAATATTTTTACTAATACAATTTATTTTTTTTCTATTAATTTTAACATTTACAACTTGAGAAATTCATGATAAGAAAAATAGGTACGGCGTTTGCTATTTTTAACGGCAAAAACTTGTGTGAGACCGTCTCACGAATCTTTTTCTGTGAGACGGATCCTTTTAACCCATATTTCAAAATTTTGGGTAGGATAACTCATATTTTTTTTCCAAATTTTGGTTTGTAAAAAAAGTGATAATGTTTAAGTAAAAAGTGATAGTGTTTAATTAAAAAGTGATAATCACTTTTTAATTAAACACTATCACTTTTTGCTCAAACATTATCACTTTTTATATATAAGGGCCGTCTCACGGATCTCATTTTGTGAAGACGGTCTCACCCCAAACTAGCCCATTTTTAACACCTATTTTTTTGTAGGGAAATGAGAATTTGTTGGAGCAAAACCCGCCTTTGGATTATATTGTAGAATCAATGAAGGAATAAAATGAGAAAAACAAAATGGAGAAAAGAAAAGAAGATGATAAGTTGCATTTGGGCCATTTATTATTTTGATGGCCCATACTAGAATATTAAAGGAAGAGAGAAGCTGGCCATTGTGAATTAATTTACATGAGGTAGCCCATTTGTAAAGCAATTAAGACCCGTCTAAATCATTGCTGCAACAGAAAAAAGGAGGCCCATTTCTAATAGGTCACGGATAAATGTCCCTCTATTTATTATGTGTTCACCCTCTAGATGACTTAATCCCTCAAAATATGAGTTCACCCCCCACCATAAAATACCACATATAATCTTTGGGTTGGTCTGCTATGGACTCGAGTGCATGTTGTGCACCCTAGTTCATGTTGCACTTTTCAGTTACTGACTTACACTTTTTGGTAAATGGTGTTGCACTTTTCAATTATTAAACTGTATAAATATGCACTCGAGTGCATACTAGACTTTACCATAATCTTTTCCCCTTCCCCCACAATTAATATACAATACAAAATGTTTTGAGTTCACCCACAATTCAAAAAAAAAACCTCTCTTAGAGCGAAATCGTGTAATTCCCATTGTTATTGGAAATGATTTAGACTTTTAGTTGTTGAAAAAACTTAGTTTTTGCACAAAATTGGGCATTAGGAGACGAAACGTCGAAAATGGATTTTTCTATTCCTTCTCGAGTCTGGTTCGTCGAGTTAGGTGACAAAACTCGGTCAAGACTTCCACATTTTTGCATAAAACTCGGTGACAAACTTCCACATTGTTGCGCAAAACTCGGTGACAAACTTCCACATTTTTGCACAAAACTCGGTGACAAACTTCCACATTTTCACACAAAACTCGGTGACTAACTTCCACATTTTTACACAAAACTCGGTGACAAACTTCCACATTTTTGCACAAAACTTGGTGACAAACTCCCTCATTCGCAGATTTGCCATGCTCATCTTCATCATATTCTTCATCTATGTAATCTTCCTTACCATCAACCAACCTCTATTAAACAAAAACAAAACAAAATTTTTAATTTGTTACTGTTTGAAAAAAAATCAGAAAAGTGATACATAATGTGGAAATATTTTCCGAAAATTGAGATATAATGTGGAACTATTGTTCGAAAATTGACACATAATGTGAAAGTTTTTTTCGATAATTTAGATATTATGTGGAAGTGTTTTTCGAAATTTGAGACATTATGTGGAAATTTGTTACGACATTTGGTACATTATGTGGAAAGGGAGGATTGCAAAGCCTTTTTGTTTAAAGTGGTGAACTCAACACCTATGGAGTAGAATGGTCATTATACCCATTAATTCAAAAACTAAATTGGAGTGGAGGTGAACACATAATAAATAAATAGGGGGGAATTTATCCGTGGCCTTTCTAATATTGTTGGGAGGAAACACACAGCAGCCCACCTCAGTTTTGGCCCATGCCGTGAAAAACAAATTGGAGAAGTAAAAAAGGCCACGTTTATAAGCACACTCGACATTGTTGAGGACACCCACCTAAAAAAAAATCACCTAAAGGGTACACAAATTGTCCAATATACCCTTTGATGAAATTTAAAGAAAAACGATAGATGAGTACACACCTATTCGATTTCATGATAGAGTGGTCCACAACATCACCAGTCACCACCACCTCCAAAATCTCCCCCCACCTTCACCGTGATGTCCAACTCGTTTGACACCATCGTTGCACAAACAAAACCAAAAATAAAAAAATTCAAATCACAAGTTTGACACCATCGTTACAGATCTGGATTTAGGGTGGAGGAAGAAAAGAAAAATATTAAACCCTAACTCACGGCAGAAACGGGGTGGGCGGTGACCACCTAGGCGACGGCGGCTACCTACGAAATGTACGGAGGGGTGTAAACGAACGACGTGGCGGGGGAGGTAGCTCACACGTTTGACATTTTGAATATGGAAGAAATATGATATTAATATACAGATAAATCAGTAATTTATATGACATTATTCTGTTATGTTCATCGCATTTTTTTATTGCTCCACCACTCGGAAATGAGTTTCTTTCGTTTGTATCTATGATATAAATTATATATGTATACATATTTGACGAACTATTTTATCATTTAATTAATTTCTTTTGTATTTATTAATTGATTAAATTACAACTTTGAAAATTATAAATGTAATACTCCGGGATATAAGTTAATTTAGTCCCATAACTTTCCTCCTTTTTTGAAATGGTCACAAAAAAGTTAATTGTACCAATTTAGTCTCATTTTGTTTTAAAAAAATTGTTCTGTTTTGGTCCTCGGAAGTTAAAACGTACCAATTTAGTCCTTTTTTTTTTTTTTGCAATTTGTTCTGTTTTAGTCCAAGTTAAAAGTAATTTAGAAAAAATAGACTAAATTGGTACATTTAACTTTTTTGGGATCAAAATAAAACAAATTGAAAAAAATGATATCAAATTGATACATTTAACTTTTTTGGACCATTTCAGAAAATGTTGAAAATTATGGAAATAAATTAACTTCTACCCCTAAATAGCCTATATATCAAGGTTGCAGAAATCGGCGCCTAGGACCGCCTAGGCGCTAGACGGTGGTATTCCGCCACGATTTGTGCAGATGAGCTGGAAAAATTGTGCACGGGCTCAACGCCGCTTAGGCGCCCGAGTCGTTGGGTGCTAATATTTTTTTTTCGCGTCGAAATGACGTCGAATCACTGCCTCGATGCTCATCCCCTCATTCTTGCCGCCGTCTGTCTAGCCTGAAGAAAGCCAATTGCTATTGTCAGGAGATGTATTTTTCAGGCGATGGTGGCGACGACAATACGGGCGACGGGGGCGGTCAAATTTGGTCCTTTGGGTGTGGTGGCCGGATTTGGAGCTTTGCCGTTGTTCACCTCACGCCGTTCCGAATCACTACTCTATATTTTGCTTCCGTTGAGGAGCGAGGAATCGACTTTTGTTTCTTAGAAGACGAGTGACGCAGCGTAAGCAATTACTCTCACAAAGATTATTAACGCACAATGTGTTTTATCCCGAAAACCCACAAATATCCGAAAACCCTCACAATGTTTACAAAAATCATCAACCCCCAAAACTAAACAGCCGAGGGGTAAATATACTAAGAGTTTGTAACCTCCAATTGGTTACTAAGATCAAAGAAACTAACTAACTCTAACAATTGCCGCAAAGCTGCTTATTTGCACTTGGAGTTTGATCCCCATCATTCTCTCCGGGTGGGGTACGATTCGCCCTCGAATCGTGCTCAGTTTGATCCCCATCAGAGTCTGCGGCGTAGTAAGGCAACAAATGTTTGACATTAAACACATCCGAACATCTCAAATGTTTGACATTAAACACATCCGAACATCTCTAAAAAAGCCAAAGATGGCATCGGGGAAGGCATCGGATCTGCCGTCCCCAATGATGAAGGCAACGGCAAAGGCATCGGCAGTGTGCCGATGCCAATATGCTCGATGCTATTTAAATGGCATAGGATTTGGGGAAAACCGTTGCCTTTTGGCATCGGGGGGACAGCCGATGCCAAATTGCATCGGGCCCACTGCCGATGCCTTTTCGCATCGGGGACAGCCGATGCCAATTTGCATCGGGGCCCACTGCCGATGCCATTTTATTAACATTTAAAAAAGACGAATCTGGGTTTCGAACCCAGGTATCGAGGCCACCAACACCCACCCCCACCGCTGGGCCACCCCAATTCTCGAAAATATGGCATTTTTCGCGAATTGTGGGGTTCGAACTCGGGACCTCGTGGTCTCGAAGGCTTTTGAGCGCTCCCTGTGTGCCGTTTAGGCAAATGTACAATGTTATTGATAACTGCCACTAACCAATTAAATAACTAACAAAATAACAGAAATAACTAACTCTAAAAAACGGATTCAGCAGACTTGTCCATCAACTGATATGCTTATCAGCTGAGTTGGCTATCAGCAGACTAGGACCCCAACTCTTCTAATCAGATCAGACGATTTACAATCAACAGAGTTGTCCTAACTCATCTCAGATTAGTTGACACCTATATCAAACGACTAAACCTTATTAGCTGAGTAAGCCTTACTCAACTTGTACTGAACCAGATCAGATGACTAACTACTATTCTAATAGATAGAATTCAGATGACATCTCAATATTGCATTACTCTTAAGTCTTAACAGGAGATAGGAAAACTTATGCATTGGAAAACATTATATTGTATGAGTGATACTTGGGTGCAATTGATCACCTATACAATTGGAATTGAGCTCCATTGAATTTGATCAAATGTTGGATCAAAAATTAAAATTCAAGTGTACCTATACACTCAATTATATGAGAGAATTATATATATATATATATGTGTGTGTCTAGATCACATATTTTAATTTTAAGTATTAGATGAAATAATATTAAATATTATCTTAAATAATAATATTTTTAATTTGAATTATTTAATGTTAAAATGAAGATATTTCAGGTTTTTAAACATGTAATATTTCGTGTAATTGTTTTTGGCGGTTGAACTTATTAATTACGGGATATAAATAACCGTGGCCGGCCCATAAGCTTATACACTCTCAGATTATGTAATTTAAAAGTAAGGGCCAGGCTATATACCTAGAAATGGCAATTTGGGCCCGACCCAATTGGCCGGTCTGGCAATCCGAAATCTAGTATGGATTGAGCTCTAAAATGAGAGGTCCATATAGAACTGGATCTATTTGGCCTGCCGGTCCATGGGCAGCCCGTTTGGTCGATCAATATTTTTTTCTTAGACAAATAAATAATTAAAATAAGTAAAGTACTTTATATTTAAATATTACTGTATTTTTATTTTATTTTGACTTTGAAATTTGAACTTATGAATTATTTATAATTTTATTTGAAGTTGTTATATAGTGTAATGTTATAATGATTATGATCATTTATGAATTATGTATAGTTAATACATTAATATTGTATATTTTTAATTATAATTATTTGTATAAATAAAAATTTTTGTGAGTATGTGATCAATACATAAAAATGTTTATATAGTATAATTTTTGCTAAAAATATTTTTTAAAAAAAATTATTTCATGGGGTGGGGCCCACCCGCTAGCCCAGCGGGCTAGGATGGGCTAGACTAGGCTCACATTTTATAGGCCCGACTAATTCATGGGCCGGCCCGACCTAGCCCACGAACATCGCTTGGCCCGACCTAGCCCCTTCATACTCGTTAAATATACTTCTGATACATACACTCCCCCTCAAAATAGAGGACTTATTTATGGCAAAAAAGAGGACTGTAACTTTTTTAATGCAATATTAAGAAACATGACAAAATAAATAAAAAATACTCGTAAACTTTTAAAAATTAAATTTAAAAGTTGTAGATGTAGATGTAATATTTTTTTATGAATTAGACAACATTATTTATGTTTAAAGAAACAAATATATACTACATATAAATTATAGTGAATTGAAAAGAACAAAATATTATAATTTGGGATAATAAAATTTTAATTGTTAATTAAAATGTTTGTCACAATTTTTAAATATAAATATAATTTTTAAATGTTTAATTAGTACATTTTAGATTTTATTTACATAAATAATGCTTATAAATTTTATTGAAGGAAAAAATTTCATAGATTTATTATTGAGAGGATTATAGTAAACATTAATTACAAAATTTCAATCAAACATTTTTCAGTATTTTTATTTAAACTATTCGATTCGAAATTTTATGGAAGAAATTTGTATAATATTTTATAATAATATAAGACATGAGAATGAATCTAATTGATGAAGGAAATATAAACTAGAGTATATTTTAAAAATTATATATTTACTAGTGGAAGACCCACGTAACACGCGAGATTGAAGATAATTTATTATATTAATATTTTGACAAAAAATTATAAGACGGACTCATACATATTTTTAACACTTATAAATTTTATAAAGTATTATAACCTTATTTAAATCGTATTTTAAAATAAAGATTATATATAAAGTAAAATACAAACTCTAGAGTAAAGTTAAATCCCGTTCGTTAAAGTCAATTTCACACAAGATATTTATTGTTTTAAAGTAACATTAAAAATTAAGATTTTTAAGTTTATTTTATTATAAAAGTTATATTTTATTTTATTTTAAAAAAAAATTTCTCGTGAGACCCAATTTAGATCCAAAAGAATAAAAAAGAGTTTATTTTTTATTTTTTTAAGATTATAAAAAATGTATTAAAATACAAACACAATTTTTAGAATTTAAATTGTTAAAAATTTGGAAAGATGAGTGGTAGAAGAAGTGGTTAGAGACAATTTTAAACCTCTTAAAAAAACTGTTTTAAAAGAAAAAAAAAAGTAAAATTATAAGAAAATTATAAAATATGAATATTGAATTTGTGTTTAGACACATAGAAAAAAAAAGATTCCAAATTATTATAATTGGAATATTAATTGATCCTAAAATTGCATTAAAAAAAGTTGCGGTCCTCTTTTTGCCATAAATAAGTTTGGCCCGAACAATGGGCATCAATCAGCCCGAAATTGGGTTGATTGGGCTAATTTGGCCTGAAATTGCGAAAAAAAGAAGTTACGGGCCTAATTTTGCTAGCCCGCAAAGTTACGATCCTCTTTTTGCAAACACCCCTAAGTTGCAGTCCTGAAAAAATAATTTTCCCATTAATATGCATAGTTAGGGTTCTTTATTAATTTTAGAACCTTGAGTAGTAAACAATTATAAGTATTTATCAATTTAATATTGAGAATATTTTATATATTTGGGGTCCAAACTCTCTCATCAATACATAAGAAAAAATATAATTAATGAGCCTAAAATCACATAAGTTCAACTTAAAAAAAAATTCTAATTATTAAAGCGTGCACATTTTTAGTATTAATATGTAATTGAATTTGATTTTTAATTTGTTTAATTGAATCTTTTGTATTAAATATATCACTTCTTCTCTCTTTAATTTATTTAATTTAATTGAGAATACGAAATTATATATTTTATTATAAATAAATATTTGATTATATGGAACATAAAAAAGATAAAATTAAGATTTCAACAAAATTATGTATATTTGATTATAACTAAATATTATTAAAATTTTGTATTAAATATATCATTCTTATATTTCCATCCAAAATAGCTTATGTGGCAGATGATGTGTCAAAAACGTCGAAAAAACATGTCACGTGAAATGCATATGTGTTATATTACAATTAGTAGGACTGAAATTTGATTGAAATGCCTGAAATTGACCTGAAAAGACTAAAATTGAACTCAAGGGATCAAAATTGAGACTGAAATGACCAAAATTGAAACCAAAAAGACTCAAATTGATAAAATGAAAAGTTAAAAGACCTTTTGTGGATTCAAAAAAGGTACAGGACCATCTGTACGTGAAATAATCTCGTCAGTCTTGTTATATTTATATTGATTAAAAAATTAAAACAATATACACAAAGGATTGCGAAAATATTTCATTTGTAGTATGCAGTCTTTCTTGTAAGCCTTGCCGTATTTTTTCTGATGTGAGGTGATTGACTAAGAATTTTTTTTTTAGTCTTGTAATTTAGACCATGTTTAACTTTTTTTCATGTAACTTTACACTTTCTCAATTGTAGTTCTGAAAGTATCAAATTTAGTCTTGTAATTTACACTTTCTCAATTTTAGTCCTACATGTATCAATTTTAGAAGAAAAAAAATTATTTACAACCTGTAAGTTTCACATTTTTTAAAAAGTCCCAAAAATCATAAAAATTTAACTTACGTCCGATAATTTTGTAACTTGATTAATTCAAGTCCAATTTATTTTGGAGACACTCAAACGATATCATTTCACTCACACTTTTGTCACGTGTGCATTAAAATTATGGATAACCGATGTAAAAAATTATGTTGATCTTGATTTGTATAGCGTGTAAAAAACAATGATTATGTGAATAAAAAAAAAATACAAGTCACTATTTGTTCACTATATTTTTATAGCCTAAATTATTCTGCAAGTGTACGGCGTAGATTATAGTACGTAGTGAGCACGAGTATCGTATCCACAAGGATTAGCTCTAATATCTATTACGATTTTAAAAATCAATTTTTATCTAGAAAAATAATAGCTTGGATGAGGGGTTTGTTTAAGCAAAAATATTTAAAATACTCTAATTAACCAAATAAATAAAATAGCATGCAATTATATTTTTAACGTTCTTTTGAAAAATCAATAAGATAAGGTGGATCCTAGGACTTACGATTTCAATTGAGATCAAGTTTACATACGAATTAATTCAACTGAATACTCTGTTTAGTGTTTTTATAGAGGTAATCACTAATGAAGATTAAATTATCTCTTTAGATATAATTACTTAAGAGTTTGTATCTCTACTTCGCTCCAATAATTACTCCTCTCAACAAATCAAGATTATATTCTGGCCTCTTCTATTATGAATCTCCTCTCTCGAATATTGACTCATAATAAATCATGCAATCCTATGCTCAATATTTAAATCTCCTCTCTCAAATGTTGATTTAAATAAACAAACGAATTCAATCACGTGGCCTTTGCAATTAAATTCACAAGATAAAAGGATGCACAAATAAAAATAACAAAACGATGTTCATCAATTAAAATTAATTGTTGCAAAAATAAATCTCAATGCAATCTACTTTCATGTCCTAGAATCTCAAATGAGATTAGCTAAAATAATTCATCAATAAAAAAAAATAAAAAAAACGAATTAAAGAAAAGCATACAATAAACTTACGGAATGTTACGGTGTTTCACGATTTTGCTGGTATTCTGTCTTCTCAATTCTTCTACGGTATTCCTCTTTTTTCTATTTGGCAGATATCCTCTTGTATATAGATGAGAAAAAGCCCACATCAAGATAGGAGTGTATCTTGATTCTCAAAATATGATTTTATCTTTTTCTAAAATCTGAATCTTTTTCTCACCAGCATATTAGATCTTCGCTAATTCAACGCTTATGATAACATCCAGATTATTTAATTATCTTTGACTTTATTAACGTGATTAAATGGGCTTGACAAATCCTTGACTCAAAATTGTGACGGGCTTTATATGCTGATAGAAGAATAAACTCAAAACTCCCATGCGTGACTTTCTTTCCAGGGTGCTCAATGTGTAGTTAAACTACGTACTCGGCTGCTGCATGGTTTTTAAGACTCGCATTTCTTCGAATTCTGTCGACCGCGATCCTCTTTTCAGTCGCATTTCTAATGTGATGGCTTTGAATTATCTTTAACTGACTTTTAATTCTCGTATTTGCCTGAAATCACTCGAAATAACACAACTTGTGCTATTATAGAAAAACCCAAAAATTCATCTAATTGAAGCACGCATAAGAAATGACTCAAAGGTTCAAATGAGAGCATTATACAGATAGAGACTTAAACTAAACAGAGTTTTGGTTCTCTAGTCCAATCATTAGCATGTGATTTAGACTTGAACATTTCATCGAACACCTTCCATACCTCAAATGAATGGACACAGCGATTCACATACCCAAGCATCGATTTTTTAGATTGAACTCAGCATCCAACACAGAAGAAACTAATCCTTGCGATGACATTCATCATCCGCAAAGTCAGGAATCACATCAAAACTGTTAATTTTTCCGTCCAAGACAAATAGAAAAAGTAATGAAACGAGGATAAGGAGAGGAATCGGATGAGGTAGAAGAAAGATTCAGAGAGGAAAGGCATGAGAGAAGACTGTTGATACCATGTTAAAGAACACCATCACAAAATTAAACATGATTTTATTCAATATTTCTGAAATGGTTTTATAAGATTGGTGTACACTGTGGTAACAGATTCTGTTGGTAGGCATGTGCATGGCACATGAAGTCTAACTAACTTAACCACCAATGGATGTTTCTAGAATATGAGTATAAATACATTTTGATACTACTCTAAGGTTGTGTTTGGATGGGGGGATTTGATTTGAGGATGTATATTTCAAATGAAAGGAGTTAAAAATATATGGATTTCAAATGACATGGTTTTAGTGGGGATTTGAAATCTCTCTCAATTTTAACTAAAAAATGTGTTGACACAAATCTAAGTATTTGAAATCCATTTATAATCCAAACATGTAGAATGGATTTGAACTGTGGATTTGAAATCCATAAGCCCAAATCCACCCAACCAAACGCAACCTAATAGTTGATGACATTTTGAATATGGAAGAAATATGAAAATATACATAAAGCACTAATTTATTATAAAATTACTATAAACATTTAACATTTATAGTAGGGAGTAGGAATGAGGATGAGATCTTGTTTCCTTCCAACTGTTAGACCTTCAGCCTCTGTCATGTCCAAATCACTAGCCTTCATTCCATTAGGTAGAGCCCAATCAAAGTGATAGAGAAGTTGAGCCAATGGAAGCTCCACATTCGCCAACCCAAATCCTATCCCGGGGCAAATTCTCCGTCCTGATCCGAATGGGAGGTACTGATAACTACCTCCCAGATAATCAATTGAGTTATCTTCAAACCTTTCGGGCATAAAGTTTTTGGGTTCATGCCAATAACTGGGGTCCCTTCCCATAGCCCAATTGTTAACCATGACTCTAGCGTTGAGAGGTATGGTGTATCCATCAGCTTCACATTCTTCTCTGCAAGCTCTTGGGATTAATGGGACAGGAGGATGAAATCTTAGGGTTTCTTTAATCACCAATTTAAGATATTTAAGAGCCCGAACATCGCCTTCTTCGATTGTTTCCTTTCCCTTTCCTCCGAAAGCTTCTCTGACCTCAGCTTGTGCCTTTGCAAGGATATGAGGGTTTTTCATAAGTTCCGCCATCGCCCAATTTATAGTCGTTGACGAAGTGTCTGTTCCAGCTGAGAACATGTCCTGCAAAACAAACGATGTCACCTTATATTTCGTACATTACAATCCACTTTAACCAATTATTTTGTTATGTTCATCGCATTTTTTTATTGGAACGCCAACCCCGAGCACCCAAGTGAGGTGCTCCACCACTCGGACACGAGTTTCTTTTGATATAAATTATATAAGTATACATATTTGACGAACTATTTTTTCATTTAAATTGTAACTTTAAAAATTATTAATGTAATTTTTTTTTTTTTTACTTTTGATCTAAAAATAGCAAACAAATTGTAACTAGATACTCCGTAGTAGCCAATTTAGTCTCATGACTTTCTACCTTTTTTGAAATGGTTCCAAAAAAGTTAAATTGTATCAATTTAATCCCATATTTTTGCAATTTGTTCTGTTTTGGTCCAAAAAACTTAAATGTAATTGCGAAAAAATGAGGCTAAATTGATACATTTATCTTGTTTGGAACCAAAACAGAACAAATTGTAAAAAATGAGATTAAATTGATACATTTAATTTTTTTGGGACCATTTCTGAAAAGATTGAAAGTTATGGAACTAAATTAACTTCTATCCCTAAATAGCCTATGTATATATAAGATGGAAAAATATGTTTATGTATCATTGACTTTGAACTATATTTTTTTTGTTAGAATATTATTATTGTTTTGGCGATAACCTTCTAAGTTGCAAAACAATTTCTATTGGGCTAGTCCATAAAAAAGCGTAAAACTCTAATTTTAAACGGGACCCCCGCAACTGGGCGGTGGGATTGGTCCCCCGGGATTAGTCGGCCCTTGAACCGGATACCCGAAACTTCAAAACAAAAATTATTGTGCAGGCGAGAAAAAAAAATGGAAAAATTAGTACTTACAAATAGGATTGCTTTGATGTTATTATGAGCAATTGGGAACTCAAACCCTCCAGTTTGCTGCAATCTCAAGAAAACGTCTACCAAATCTTCATCTCCCGACTCTCCACTACCTGTTTTATTTATGGCTAAATTACGTTTATGATCTTCAATTAGTGTATCCATAATGGAATCCACTTCTCTCCGCATCCTAAGAAGCTTGTACTTGTTCCAATTGAAGATGTTAAGAATCTCTAACGACGGAAACAAAATCAGCAGATCAAAGCCATGTGCTAACCCCATTCCTTTCTTGACCACCGAGATCAATGCTTCCCTATCCTTAACCGCCTTACCAAATGCAGCTCTACAAGTGATGGCACTCGACAACATCGAGCTCTTCTCTGTCAAGTTTATCGCCCTCCCAGAACGAGCACGAATGGATTCAACAAGACGGGACACCTCGTCCTTCCTGATGTACTCGAACGAACGAACGTTTTTAGGGCTCAACATCTCTAAAATGCATATTTTACGCATTTGCTTCCAGTAATCTCCGTACGGGCTAAAAACTATGTCGATGTAGTCGTACGCCAAGATCTTCGCGGGTAAGACTTCAGGCTTATTAGCACAGGCGGGATCAACGGTTTTGAGCACATGTTGAGCCAATTCAGGCGAGGAAACGACGATAACCGAGATCTCACCGAGCTTTAGGTGCATCAAAGGGCCATATTTCTTGGCTAAGTTTGCAAGGGAACGGTGGGGAATGGCTCCTATGAGGTGGTGCAAGTGCCCTATCACGGGGATCTTCGAAGGACCTGGGGGTAATTTTGTCTTCTTGATTAGTTTTTGGGGTTTTTTCAGTTGATGATTAATCACTATGAAGAAGATGAAGGAAATTAGGAGGAGAAAGGAAGTGGTGAAGAAGTTGAAAGGAAATGGGATTTCCATTTTTGAGGTGAAGTTTGGAAGCGAAACTTCTAATATATATACTCCTTGAATTTTATCTGGGTTCACTAATATTATTGAATTTAATTTAATGATATTGTTAATTTTTGTATTCAATCAAAATCTCATATAATTTTAATTTTTAACAATTTTATACTCATGTTTTTAGCAAGAAATTAATTTTTAAAACATTAAGGTCGTGTTTGATAGTCAAGACTGATTAGGCTGAGATTAGGATCATATCTAAATTTTACAGATTTTAAAGCGCTCAATCTTAACTATTAAATAGTTTATAAGGATTGAAATGGAGTTAATATACCCTTAATTTTAGAAGAGAAGTGAATAAACAATATAGATGTTTATTATGTGATAGTTGATAGTACGCAAGTCATTAATTCTTATTGCAGTTTTTTCTAGAATTAACAAAATAGAGGGACGGAGCTAGGAGATAGTGGCGTCTAAAATTCTTGATTGGCTGCAGAAATTAGGCACATTCGCTACTTTATCATCAATTAAATATTTTAGTCAACTATAAAAATTAACTATTTTAGTTTCATAATCAATTTTTTCCATCTCATAATTTTAAACTGCCGAAAATTAGTCTAGGGAGTTGAACTGAATTAATTAAATAGTACATGTATTATTTTCAAATTTAAAGAAAACATGTTTAATCGATATATAGCTCTAAAAGATTGTGATTTTTTAAATAAAAATTAACCCTAATTAATATTAAAATGAAACTGTGATTTTTTTTTCCTGACATAGCAGTCAATGCTGGACTTCCTTGCCTTGTGGTTTTTATTTTATTACTGGTGGAAAAACACGGGTAACACGCGGGATTGAAGAAAATTTATTATATTAATATTTTGACAAAAAAAATTTATAAGACAGACTCATACATGCTTGAGACTATTTTTAACACTTACAAATTTTATGATGTATTGTAACCTTATTTGAATCGTATTTTGAAATAAAAAAGACTATAAATTCAAAGTAAAGTTCGATTTCATACATGAAAGTCCGTTTCACACAAAATCTTTATTGTTTTAGATTACTATCAAAAATTAAGGTTTTAAAATTAATTAATTCTATTATAAAAAAATTATATTTGATTTTACTTAAAAAAAATCCTCCGGAGTGCCCTGTTTACTCCGAAAGAATGAAAACAGTTTTTTTTTTTTTTTTTTAAGATTAAAGAACATGCATTAAAATTCAAACCCGGTTTTAGAATTTAAATTGATTAAAATTGGGAAAGATGAGTGGTGGGAGAGGTAGTTAAAGCGGTTTTAAAGAGTTTAACCAGTATAAGGACTATAGACCCAATTAAAAATAGAGACAAAAAATTATATTATTAGAATTAAGGTCAAATTCATAACCAAATAACCAATTATGCCCATTGGTCTTAAAAAACAATATTAATTCATTAATATAATAAATTTCGAATTTGAAATATCATTTTCCACGCATTTGTTATTCAAATTGAAATTTAAATTCCACTTGTCCTTCAATTTTGAAACTTCCTTAAAATTCAGAAATGGATTTAATCTAATTCACTTTCCTTTTCAAATTTGATTTAATTGATTCACACATTTAATCGCTCCATTACTTTCATCCGACGATTTGAGGGATATTGGTTCTCTAATCTTGGTTCTCGTTGTCGATCAGCTTGCTCGTCGTCGGCGGTTAGCTTTCTCACGCTCTTCGTCTGCGGTGAATGCATTTCTGGTGGTTGTACATTTCTGCGATCTGATTTTGCGATTCAGTTGTTCGCTGTCGGTTGTTTCGATTTTGCGATGGATGCAGATTTAGTTTCTCGGGGACTGGGGAACTGAACTTTTGTCAAACACCGTCTTCTTCCTCAGACTGTCGGTCGTTGACCTTCCGGCGTACCACTTCCGATTGTCGCCCCTCCCCGGTCGAGGGCGCCGCCGATCTTCTTCCTCACGCACCAACCATGGTCTCGCCGATCTCTGTTCACCTCCGGCGTGCGCCCTCTCCGCGGCTGACATGGAGGAAATCCTCCACTTCTCCCTCGTATCATTTCTCATTTCAAAACATTCAAATCTCATATGCAACAAAATATTTGCATATATTATTGACCATATGCAACCATTTTTTACATATATGCTTATTGACCGTATTTTGAGTTATATGCAACATATTTTTGCATATGTCGGGAAGAATACATAACAATTTTTTGCATATATGTTTTTCAAATCTGCATATAGAGTAATGATATAGAACCAACTATCTGTTTTTTATGGAATTAGTGAGTTGTCACCAATATAGCGTGTATCATGGATTTATATCTTTAAAATATATTAATAAATTTAAATTATTAATTTTAAATTATAGTAAATGATTATGTATAATGATTTGGCGTAACAAATTTGAATTTTAATTAGTAGGATAAGATTGTTTTTCAGATTTCTTTTTTTAATGGTTGATTTATTAATTAGTTTTCAAATTTGGAAAGAAATCAATTACAGGCATATCCACATAATCAATTAGTATAATCTAATTGATGAAAATGGTTGATTTGACATAATCAATTTTTGAATACGAGATAAGTAATGAGTACAACATAGTCGATCCGGAACTGTATCAAGCCGCCGACAATGATGATCCGGAGGTTTTGCTTGAGGGTGTCGCCATCGCTGGATTAGTCGGTGTTCTTCGCCAGCTTGGCGATCTTGTCAAGTGAGTTTTTGTTGCACATTTTATTTATATTTCCATTTTCTCGATTTCCTTACTTTTATTGGAATTTTTGTGCTTTGTCGTTTGAAATTTTATTTATGTTGAAATTTGTCCTTGGTAATCTTAGTACGAAATTCTCTGGTTCAGCACACTCGAAGATGATGAATTTCTCGATATGAATTTTGAATTAAAAATTCAATTCAGAACCACCGTGATTAATGTGATTCTCCTTTTAAGAAGGTTTGAATTTCGAACGCATTAATGACCGAGATTTCCTATAATTTCTTAATTTACCAGCTTCTAATTTGAATTTAATATTATATATTAATTGAATATGCACCTTTCGATTTTAAATATAAAGAAAGGGTATAATTGGACATTTGTAAACCAAATTGTCCTTTTTCCTAACTTTTAAAAAATTTGTCTTTATTTTGAGTTTCTATAGGTGAAATGTCCTATATACTAACTACCCCTCTAAATCTCTTAAAAAGAGAGAGAGAGAGTCCGTTTTAAACATGTAATACCCCAGATTTTCATTCATCATAAGATATTTTGATAAGTAAATATAAAGTATATAACAATTAATTAGAAATAAAAACCTAACATATAAAATGACGACAATTATATAATAGTGAAACGGAGGGAGTAAACATAAACAATACTGAAATTAACAACATCAACTAAACATAATCCTTGGTAGTTTGGATAGAATTATACTAGCTACCTTATTTATTTTAAGTTCACTATAGATTATAATAGCAATGGTAGATACAGTCGATTTTATGCCTGCGAAATTCATGTAACTTTAATTGCAGGGAGTAGGAATGACTATGAGATCTTGTTTCCTTCCAACTGCCATACCTTCAGCCTCTGCCATCTCCAAATCAGTAGGCTTCATTCCAGAAGGTAGAGCCCAGTCAAAGTGATAGAGAAGTTGAGCCAATGGAAGCTCCACATTCGCCAACCCGAACCCCATCCCGGGGCAAATTCTACGACCCGACCCAAATGGGAGGTACTGATAACTACCTCCCAGGTAATCAATAGAGCTATCTTCAAACCTTTCGGGCATAAACTTTTCAGGTTCATGCCAATTATTCGGGTCCCTTCCCATAGCCCAATTGTTAATCATGACTCTAGCCTTGAGAGGTATGGTGTATCCATCTATTTCACATTCTTCTATGCAAACTCTTGGGAGTAAAGTTAGTGGAGGATGTAATCTTAGGGTTTCTTTAATCACCAATTTTAGGTATTTAAGGTCTCGAACATCGCCTTCTTCCTTTCCGTTTCCTCCGAAAGCTTCTCTGACCTCAGCTTGCGCCTTTGCAAGGATATGAGGGTTTTTCATAAGTTCCGCCATCGCCCAATTTATAGTCGTTGACGAAGTTTCTGTTCCAGCGAACATGTCCTGCAACATGTATACGTGCACGTACAAAATAAAATATATTGTTAAAGAAGTAATATAAACAAATTAATTGATGAGACATAATTCTTTCATAAGTATAAGTATAAGTATGACAATTAAAAAAAAAGGAAAAAATAATTAATACTTACAAAAAGGACTGCTTTGATGTTTTTATCTTCAATGGGGAACTCAAACCCTCCATTGTGCTGCAATCTCAAGAGAACATCAACCAAATCTTCATCTCCAGATTCTCCATTACCCGTTTTATTTATTGCAAAATTACGTTTATGATCTTCAATTAATGTATCCATTACGGAATCAAATTTTCTCCGCATCCTCAAAAGCTTGTACTTGTTCCAGTTGAAGATGTTAAGAAACTCTAACGACGGAAACAAATCCAGCACATCAAACCCGTGTGATAACCCCACTCCTTTCTTGGCCACCAAGATCACTGCTTCCCTATCCTTCAACGCCTTACCGAAAGCAGCTCTACAAGTGATGGTACCCGACAACATCGCGCACTTCTCTGTCAAGTTTATCGGCCTCCCAGAACAAGCACGAATGGATTCAACGAGATGGGACACCTCTTCCTTCCTGATGTACTCGAACGAACGGACGTTTTTAGCGCTCAACATCTCCAAAATGCATATTTTACGCATTTGCCTCCAGTACTCTCCGTACGGGGTAAAAGCAATGTTATTGTAGTTGTACGTCAAGATCTTTACGGCTAAGCTTTCAGGCCTACCAGCACAGGCAGGGTCAACGGTTTTGAGCACATGTTGAGCCAATTTAGGCGAGGAAACGACGAAAGCTGAGATCTCACCGAGCTTTAGGTGCATCAAAGGGCCATATTTCTTGGATAAGTTTGCAAGGGAATGGTGGGGAAGGGCTCCTATGAGGTGGTGCAAGTGCCCTATCACGGGGATCTTCGACGGGCCTGGGGGTAATTTTGTCTTCTTGATTAATCTTTTCAGTTGATGATTAATCACTATGAAGAAGATGAAGGAAATTAGGAGGAGAAAGGAAGTGGTGAAGAAGTTGAAAGGAAATGGGATTTCCATTTTGAAAGCTTAGTTTTGGTGAAGTTTGCAAGCGGAACTTGTCATATATATATACTCACAAATTTGGATTTTATTTAGTTAACAAATATTACTTCCCATGTCCAATTTCATTAATACCCTTTTTTCTTTTTTAAATTTTATTTGAGTTAACAATATTATTCATACTACTTTATCTCCACTCTAACCGTCACTTATTTACTCACTTCGCTGGACCCCATAATTTTCCATCATACCCAAACCAATCTACTTTATAAATAAAGTAATACCCCCGTCTTTTCTTTTGGAAATCGAAATCTTTGGAGGATACTCGTTTAAAAATTGGTGTAGAGAACCTGTTTTTGTATTTAGCTTGAGGACTCTTAATTTAATTTGATGTTTAAAAAATAAAAGGTTGTGAGATGTAATGGAAAAGAGAAAATGCAGTGAGAAAAGGAGAAAGTGTAGGGGTAGCTTTTTTGTCAAAACAATGAAATAAGTAAATTCGTGACGAAATTTATAACTATCAAAGGACAGGGAGAGTAATATTTAATTTAATGATGTTTCTAGCTATTTAAATTCAATCAAAATTTCATATATATAATTTTAATAATTAAATTAAATTAAATTTAACAATTTATGTTTCTTCCATCTAATGATTTAAAAGTTTTATCAATAAAATTTAAAAGTATTTTTACTAATATTAATTTTTTATTTATTTTCTATTAATATTAACATTTACAACTCGAGAAATTCATGATAAGAAAAATATCCCACATGTATGTATATAAAGATTCGTGAGTGATCAATTAAAAAGTCAATAACGAGGAAAAGGAAACATAAAAGTACATAAATATAAGTTTTCAAAAAAAAAAAAAATACATAAATATATGACAATGACATACTCGTCTCAATTCTTCAAATTCATTAATGCGGTCTACAACTGACTGACAAAAAAAGTAAAAAAGGAGAAAAATCAAAGTAATTAATTAGGTACAAATTAAATCATGGAAGACTTATATAATCCATGCAAAGAAAAAAAAGGCAATGATATTGATATATATGACCACCACTGATTTGGTTAGTCCAAATTCTTGAAAAAAAATTGGTTAAAAATTAATTCGACTAATAATAGTACGTTAATATAGGGGAGATACTCATACCTGTTTAACAGTTAGTTCAAACTTTTTTTTAGGTTATTATTAGGTGCAAAATGACAACTAAAATTATTTTTATACTTTTTAAACTGAATTTTAAATTTTAATTTTTTTTAAATTTCAATCTTCTTCCACAATAAAAACAAACAAAATCAAATTTCAAAATTAATTAAAGATAACAGTTAAACACACCCGAATGGAATACTTATAATCTCAAATCTGGTCAAATCAATACTAAATTGGGATCAGCTGGAAATCGAGACTCCCAAACTCTAAATTCAAAGAATCAAATTGAGAATAAGACGGAAACCCTAGATTGGCCACCACAAAGCCGTCGCTCCTAATTCCGTGAGAGTGAGAATTCCAATTTTTCTTGTGTTTTGTTGGAACTGTTGTGCATTTAGGCTCCGTGAAAGCTTCTTTTTCTGTAATTACCGTGCGTGAGTGTCGTTTATTTTCGTGACAGAAAAGAGGATAGGGTTTGGAATGAATGAGATTAATGAATATTTTGACATCCCTTTTACACCCAATAGTAATATTTAAAAAAAATTTAATCTAAATATTTTAGACACTTGTAAAAAGCACCCATAAGTAAATAAACTGGTTAATATATGTACTATGAAGATATAATACCTACCATAAGTTTTTTAATTATTTATTTTTAATATGTCCCAAAAAGATCAACTTCAGAACAAAAAAGTAGAATAGCTAACGTTATCAACTTACCCAAAACTTATATGTATCCATTTACAATTTATTTTCCATTGACTTTTCCTAATAGAATTACACGTGGTAGCATAAAAACAATTTATTTTCATTAAAAACAAGTGATTGGGCCCTTCACTGCTTTATTGGATGTTAACTATTTTATTTTCATTAAAAACAATTTTTTCAATTAAGCCTCGTAATATTTGAACTGCTTACAACTTTTTTCTTAAAATGAAGTTATATATTCCTTCTTTCCAAAAAAAAAAAAAAATCATACTTACTATTGATCCACTTCTTTTAAAATATTATAATAAATAAAATTTTAAGATATAAAATAATGACATTAAATGTAATATTATAGATATTGTACGAATTGAGTTTCTAATAAACCGAAAAAGTAGACGTGAAAGGTATTATGTAATGGAGGGAGTAATTTTTAGTCAATTCGAAATTTAGTCTGATGAATTGAACTGTATAGATTCATGCAATATATATATCAACTTTTAAAAATACATGTTAAATTGATAGCACTAATTGAAAAATGTCGTGATTTTTTACGAAAAATAACTCTAAATAAAATTAAAATGATACTGTGTTTTTTTCCCTGACAAAGCCATCAATGCTCGACTTCCTTGCCTCACGCAATGCTTTTTTTTTGTTAGAAAACGTTGCAATTTCGTAAACGTCCCCTTCAAATCAAGATTTATTATTATTTATTTTTTTTACTAGAAAAAAATCAAGAATAATTTCACATAAGTTCCAGCACGCAAAATTTTTTATTTTTTATCCAACTCGTCCTAAGAAAAATATTGAATATGTTTTGTCAACAATTAATACTGAAATATTTTAATATGTATGATTAATCTCAAAAAAAGAAAAGAAAACAGGTTTATGTATATTATTTAATGTTTTAATCAATACAACAAAATTGACCTATAAAATTGACAAGAAAATTGATCCGGTCACTATAGATCAATTTTCTTGTAATCAATATTTTTATATAATTGATTTTTTTAATTATTAGTTTCTATTTAAATTTTAGATGACTTATTTTCCAAAAAAATCTATTCTTATACACTATAAAAAAATTAATATTTAATGATCAAGATCTTGTTTGTAATACTTCTAAAATCTTAACATTTAATAGCGGAGTATACAAGGGGGTGTGAGGAATCAGGGCGTTTACCGATCGACAGTCCAAAACCGTCGGTAAACGCTTTAATATGATGTCGTTTTGATGTCAGTTACAAACCCTTGGTAAATACTGACAGTTTTTTATTTTCGTCGATAATTCGGTTGAGTTGGTCAATTAATTTGACCAAAATCGTCGATAATTCATAGGTAATAGCAACGGAATGCATGTCATCCGTAATTCTCCGTAGTAGTGCAGGAAATGAAGCAGTATCTGTATCTAACATTTAGAGGGGTATATAACCCAGGCCTTTAATTAATAAAACGGGCCCAATTGCTTTTTCTTCCTATTCCATTCGTGATGCCCAATTAATTTGGAAAATGGGCCTTTTTCTCTAATTCATGTGCGCGGCTAGAGGCACCCAAGGATACTATGATTACACCCACGCGATGAGAACACACAAAACGGATGAACACACAAAACGGATGAGGACATCCACGTGGAAATCTAAAAAATAACCTTCTCATTTCAAACCCTAATTAAATCCTTATTTCTTCCATTTCTCACATTTTCACACACAAGGGTGCACCCACCTCCCCCTCCCTCCCAATCGCCGCCGCTGCAGCCCTCCCCATCTTGTTCGCAGCACCCCAGTCACGCCTTCGCCCACCTTCTCCCTCTCCACTCACGCCGCAATGCCCGTTGCAGCCTCTTCACTCACGCAGTGACGCCGCCCGTTCGCATCAATCATCAATGGACGGATTCAAACTGAAATTAGAGGAGGAGACCGTCACCGGCTGCGGTGGCGCGTCGTTGATTCGGGTGGAATTTACACGTTTTAGAGTCACATGTGAAGCGTATTTTGATGTGAATTTCATTGATTTATGCATTGAATATGATTGTTTTGGTCGAAATAAGAGAAAGGTAGTGTTTTGTCGATTTCGTAGGTAAAACGATGGAATTTGGAGCAAAACACATACCACAAGTGATTGGATCGGAAAGAGGAGTGAACCATTGGATTCGGCTCGAAAAATGGAGTGGAATAGCAAAAAGAATCGAGTCGATCGGAGGTCGGAAGCTCAAGATACGGAGGAACGAAGTTGGAGGACGAAAACGAAGGACAGAGCCAAAACGAAAGTTTGGCCGGCCGAGCCACTATACCCGCCCGGGCATCCTTTCCAGCCGCGCATTTCTGCAGGTTTTTTTTTTTTTTTAATTTTCGATAATAATCAATTGACCAAAAACACTCTCGTCGACAAGAATTTGTCGATGAGAGTCTTTTAGAGAAGTTGAGCCAATGGAAGCTCCACATTCGCCATCCCAAATCCTATCCCGGGGCAGATCCTCCGTCCCGACCCAAATGGGAGGAACTGATAACTGGCTCCGAGGTAATCAATAGAGCTATCTTCAAACCTTTCGGGCATAAAGTTTTCGGGTTGATGCCAAATATTGGGGTCCCTTCCCATAGCCCAAATGTTAACCATGATTCTAGCCTTGAGAGGTATGGTGTATCCATCTGCTTCACATTCTTGTCTGCAGACTCTTGGGATTAAAGGGAATGGAGGGTGCAATCTTAGGGTTTCTTTAAGCACCAATTTTAGGTATTTAAGGCCTCGAACATCGCCTTCTTCCTTTCCCTTTCCTCCGAAAGCTTCTCTGACCTCAGCTTGTCCCTTTGCAAGGATATGAGGGTTTTTCATAAGTTCGGCCATGGCCCAATTTATAGTCGTTGATGAAGTTTCTGTTCCACCTGAGAACATGTCCTGCAATATACAAAATCATATAATTTAACTTTTTTGGGATCAAAATTGAACAAACTGCGAAAAAATTGGAATGAATTGGTACATTTAACTTTTTGGGACCAAAACAGAACATGGCACTAAATTGGTATATATAGGAAAAAATATGTGTATATATATCAATGAGTTTGAATTTTTTTTTTTTTGACTGAATGGAATGGATGATTCCGTATCCTTAATTTCCATTCCTTAAGTATGGCAATGGAAATTGTTCAGGAGATATTTTAAAAAACAGAAAAATCAATACTTACATATATATAGGACTGCTTTGATGTTTTTATTTTCAATTGGGAACGTCAACCAAATCTTCATCTCCAGACTCTCCATTTCCCGTTTTATTTATTGCAAAATTACGTTTATGATCTTCAATTAGTGTATCCATAACGGAATCAAATTTTCTCCACATCCTCGGAAGCTTGTACTTGTTCCAGTTGAAGATGTTAAGAATCTCTAACGAAGGAAACAAATCCAGCAGACTAAAACCATGTGCTAAACCCAGTCCTTTCTTTATGTACTTGATCAATGCTTCCCTATCCTTCAACGCCTTACCAAATGCAGCTCTACAAGTGATACCACTCGACAACATCGAGCTCTTCTCTGTCAAGTTTATCGGCCTCCCAGAATGAGCATGAATGGATTCAACGAGGCGGGACACCTCGTCCTTCCGGATGTACTCGAATGAACGGACGTTTTTAGCGCTCAACATCTCCAAAATGCATATTTTACGCATTTGCCTCCAGTACTCTCCGTACGGGCAGAAAGCAATGTCGAGGAAGTTGTACCACAAGATCTTTGAGGCTAAGGTTCGAGGCCTATCAGCACAAGCAAGATCAACGGTTTTGAGCACATGTTGAGCCAATTCAGGCGAGGAAACGACGAAAAATGAGATCTCACCGAGCTTTAGGTGCGTCAAATGGCCATATTTCTTGGCTAAGTTTGCAAAGGAATGGTGGGGAAGGGCTCCTATGAGGTGGTGCAAGTTCCCTATAACGGGGATCTTCGACGTCGGGCCTAGGGGTAATTTTGTCTTCTTGATTAATTTTTGGGGTTTTTTCAGTTGAAGATTAATCACTATGAAGAAGATGAAGGAAATTAAGAGGAGAAAGGAAGTGGTGAAGAAGTTGAAAGGAAATGGGATTTCCATTTTTGAGGTGAAGTTTGGAAGCGAATCTTCTAATATATATACTCACAAAATTTGAATTTTATCTGGGTTCACTAATATTATTGAATTTAAGTTAATGATATTATTAATTTTTAATTTAACAATTTTATACTCATGTTTTTAGCAAGAAATTAATTTTTAAAACATAAAATAGCCGTCTGAAGAGAAGAGAATAAACAATATAGATGTTTATTATCTGAGAGTTGACTAGAATTAACAAAATAGAGGGACTGAGCTAGGAGATAGTGGCGTCTAAAATTCTTGAGATCACTACTTTATCATCAAATAAAGGAGATAAATTCACAAATGGTCCTGTAACTTTGACCGAATTCACAAAAGGTCCCGTGACTTTTAATGTTATCAATATTAGTCTTTTCAATCACAATTTTGATCCTTTGAGCCAATTTCAGTCATTTTAATGAAATTTCAATGCAATATGACATGTGTATTTTACGTGACAATTTCTTTTTCAACATTTTTAACGCACCATCCAACACATATGTTTTTTGGAGAAAAATAAAAGTGACATTTATGTTAATATGCATAGTTATGGTTCTTTATTAATTTTAGAATCTTGAGTAGTAAATAATTTTAAGTATTTATCAATTTAATATTGAGAATATTTTATATATTTGGGGTCCAAACTCTCTCATCAATAAATAAGAAAAAAAAATATAATTAATGAGCCTAAAAACACATAAGTTCAACTTAAAAAAATTCTAATTATTAAAGATTAAATATTAAAACATGCACGTTTTTAGTATTAATATGTAATTGAATTTGATGTTTTAATTTGTTTAATTGAATCTTTTGTATTAAATATATCACTTCTTTTCTCTTTAATTTATTTAATTTAATTGAGAATACGAAATTATATATTTTATTATAAATAAATATTTGATTATATGGAACATAAAAAGGATAAAATTAAGATTTCGACAAAATTAAGTATATTTAATTATAACTAAATATTATTAAAATGTTGTATTAAATATATCATTCTTATTTCCATCCAAAATAGCTTATGTGGCGGATGATGTGTCAAAAACGTCGAAAAAACATGTCACGTGAAATGCATATGTTATATTACAATTAGTAGGACTGAAATTTGATTGAAATGGCTGAAATCGGACTGAAAAGACTAAAATGGGACTCAAGGGATCAAAATTGAGACTGAAAGGACCAAAATTGAGAAAAAAAAGACTCAAATTGATGAAATAAAAAGTTAAACGACCTTTTGCGGAATTGGACTGAAAAGACTAAAATTGGACTCAAGGGATCAAAATTGATACTGAAAGGACCAAAATTAAGACAAAAAAGACTCAAATTGATAAAATAAAAAGTTAAATGACCTTTTGCGGATTCTGATAAAGTTACAGGACCATCTGTGAAATAATCTCGTCAGTCTTTTTGTAAGCCTTGCCGTATTTTTTTTTTTAGTCTTGTAATTTAGACCACGTTCAACTTTTGTCATGTAACTTTACGCTTTCTCAATTGTAATTCTGAAGATATCAAATTTAGTCTTGTAACTTGCACTTTTTCAATTTTAGTCCTACATGTATCAATTTTAGAAGGAAAAAAATTACTTACGACCTGTAAGTTTCACATTTTTTAAAAAGTCCCAAATATCATAAAAATTTAACTTACATCCGATAATTTTTTAACTTGACTAATTCACGTCCAATTTTTTTTTGAGACACTCAAACGATATCATTTCACTCACACTTTTGTCACGTGTGCATTAAAATTATGGATAACCGACGTAAAAAATTATGTTGATTTTGATTTGTATAGTGTGAGAAAACAATGATTATGTGAATTAAAAATATACAAGTCACTATTTGTTCACTATATTTTTATAGTCTAAATTATTCTGCAAGTGTACGGCGTAGATTATACTCCCTCCATCCCGGAAGTGTTTGCACCACTTTGTGGGCACACTTATTAAGAAAAAGATGTAATGAGTGGAGTGTTGAGGGGTAATTTTGTAAACTTATATGAATAAAGTAAAGAGAGTGGTTGGAATAAGTGTAAAAGTAATGACATTTTGTGTAAATATGTGAATTTTGTGAGGGTGGAGTTTATGAAAAAGTTTCCTTTTTAGAAAGTGCAAACAATTGTGGGACGGACTAATAAGGAAAGAGTGCAAACAATTGTGGAACAGAGGGAATAGTACGTAGTGAGCACGAGTATCGTATCCACAAGGATTAGCTCTAATACCTATTACGATTTTAAAAACCGTTTTTATCTAGAAAAATAATAGCTTTGATGAGGGGTTTGTGTAAGCAAAAATATTTAAAATACTCTAATTAACCAAATAAATAAAATAGCATGCAATTATCAATTTAACGTTGTTTTGAAAAATCAATAAGATAAGGTGGATCCTAGGACTTACGGTTTCAATTGAGATCAAGTTTACATACGAATTAATTCAACTTACTACTCCGTTTAGTATTTTTATAAAGGTAATCAATAATGAAGATTAAATTATCTCTCGATCTCATTAACCTTGTTAGATATAATTATTTAAGAGTTTGTATCTGTACTTCGCTCCAATAATTACTCCTCTCAACAAATCAAGATTATATTCCTCTTCTATTATGAATCTCCTCTCTCGAATGTTGATTTAAATAAACAAACGAATTCAATTAAGTGGTCTTTACAATTAAATTCACAAGATAAAAATGATGCACAAATAAGAACAACAAAACGAAGTTCATCAATTAAAATTAATCGTTGCAAAAATAAATGTCAATGCAATCTACTTTCATGTCCTAGAATCTCAAATGAGATTAGCTAGAATAATTCATCAATAATAAAAAAAAAACGAATTAAAGAAAAGCATAAAATAAACTTATTGAATGTTACGGTATATCAGTCTTCTCAATTCTTCTACGGTATTCCTCTTTTTTCTATTTGGCAGATATCCTCTTGTATATATAGATGAGAAAAAGCCCACATCAAGATAGGAGTGTATCTTGATTCTCAAAATATGATTTTATCCTTTTCCAAAATCTGAATCTTTTTCTCACCAGAACATTAGATCTTCGCTAATTCACCGCTTATGATAACATCCAGATTATTTAACTATCTTTGACTTTATTGACGTGATTAAATGGGCTTCACAAATCCTTGACTCAAAATTGAGACGGGCTTTATATGCTGATGGAAGAATAAACTCAAAAAGCTCCCATGCGTGACTTTCTTTCCAGGGTGCTCAATGTGTAGTTAAACTACGTACACGGCTGCTGCATGGTTTTTAAGACTCGCAATTCTTCGATTTCTGTCGACCTTCATCATTGTTTTATTTATAACTTGACCTTACGAACTCCGATTTACTTGATTCTTGTTTCATTGCGATCCTCTTTTCAGTCGCATTTCTAATGTGATGGCTTTGAATTATCTTTAACTGACTTTTAATTCTCGTATTTACCTGAAAACACTCGAAATAACACAACTTGTGCTATTCTTCAAGAAATCGTCATTTCACATCTTTTTAAGATATAAACAAATGTAATAGGAGTTAAAATGACACGTAATTGAGCATTAAAATTATAGAAAAACCCAAAATTCATCTAATTGAAGCACGCATAAGAAATGACTCAAAGGTTCATATGAGAGCATTAATTATACAGATAGAGACTTAAACTAAACAGAGTTTTGGTTCTCTAGTCCAATCATTAGCATGTGATTTAGACTTGAACATTTCATCGAACACCTTCCATACCTCAAATGAATGGACACAGCGATTCACATACCCAAGCATCAATTTTTTAGATTGAACTCAGCATCCAACACAGAAGAAACTAATCCTTGCGATGACATTCATCATCCGCAAAGTCAGGAATCACATCAAAACTGTTAATTTTTCCGTTCAAGACAATTAGAAAAAGTAATGAAACGAGGATAAGGAGAGGAATCGGATGACGTAGAAGAAAGATTCAGAGAGAGGAAAGGCATGAGAGAAGACTGTTGATACCATGTTAAAGAACACCATCACAAAATTAAACATGATTTTATTCAATATTTCTGAAATGGTTTTATAAGATTGGTGTACACTGTGGTAACAGATTCTGTTGGTAGGCATGTGCATGGCACATGAAGTCTGAAAGAATTTCGTCTCATCTAAAAGTCCGAACTTGTAGAGAGGTTGGGAATTAATTCTTGTATATTAATTCGTAACACTCCCCCTCACTCGTGGGCCGTATTAACACCTCTTACCCTTTTTGGGGAGGATGCCCATCGAGTGGACAATTTAAATGGGTGGAGTGCTTTCAACAGGAATCGAACCCAGGTCGTTTTGCCCGGTTTGCTCTGATACCATGAAAGAATTCCGTCTCATCTAAAAGTCCGAACTTGTAGAGAGGTTGGAAATTAATTCTTGTATATTAATTCCTAACAAAGTCTAACTAACTTAACCACCAATGGATGTTTCTCGAATATGAGTATAAATACATTTTGATACTACTCTAATAGTTGATGACATTTTGAATATGGAAGAAATATGAAAATATAGATAAAGCACTAATTTATTATAAAATTACTATAAACATTTAACATTTATAGTAGGGAGTAGGAATGAGGATGAGATCTTGTTTCCTTCCAACTGTAAGACCTTCAGCCTCAGTCATGTCCAAATCACTTGGCTTCATTCCAGTAGGTAGAGTCCAATCAAAGTGATAGAGAAGTTGAGCCAATGGAAGCTCCACATTCGCCATCCCAAATCCTATCCCGGGGCAAATCCTCCGTCCCGACCCGAATGGGAGGTACTGATAACTACCTCCCACGTAATCAATAGAGTTATCTTCAAACCTTTCTGGCATAAAGTTTTTGGGTTCATGCCAATTATTCGGGTCCCTTCCCATAGCCCAATTGTTAACAATGATTCTAGCCTTGAGAGGTATGGTGTATCCATCTGCTTCACATTCTTCTTTGCAAGCTCTTAGGATTAAAGCGACAGGAGGATGAAATCTTAGGCTGCGTTTGGTTGGGTGGATTTGGACTCATGGATTTCAAATCCACCATCCAAATCCACTCCACTTGTTTGGATTATCAATGGATTTCAAATACTCAGATTTTTGCTCACACAATTTATAGTTAAAATTGAGAGGATTTGAAATCCTCACTAAAACCATGTCATTTGAAATCCATCTATTTTCAAAACCTTTCATTTGAAATACCTCCTCAAATCAAATACCTCCATCCAAACACAACCTTAGGGTTTCTTTAATCACCAATTTTAGGTACTTAAGGCCCCGAACATCGCCTTCTTCGATCGTTTCCTTTCCCTTTCCTCCAAAAGCCTCTCTCACCTCAGCTTGTGCCTTTGCAAGGATATGAGGGTTTTTCATTAGTTCCGCCATCGCCCAATTTACAGTCGTTGACGAAGTGTCTGTTCCAGCTGAGAACATGTCCTGCTTATATTCGTACATTACAATCAACTTTAACCAATTATTTTGTTATGTTCGTCGCATTTTTTTTATTGAACCGCCAACCTCGAGCACCCAAGTGAGGTGCTCCACCATTCGGAAATGAGTTTCTTTCCTTTGTTTCTATGATATAAATTATACTCCCTCCGTTCCACTATAAGTTTTTCACTTTTTGTTTATGGATATTCCACGGTAAGTTTCTCATTTCATTTTTTGCATGTTATTTTTTCTCTTTCAATCATCTCACTCATAATCTTAACTATTAAACAATTTATAAGGATTAAAATGGAGTTAATCTACCCTTAATTTTAGATATCATAGCCGTCTGGAGAGAAGTGAATAAACAATATAGATGTTTATTATGTGATAGTTGATAGTACGCAAGTCATTAATTCTTATTGCAGTTTTTTCTAGAATTAACAAAATTGAGGGACGGAGCTAGCTAGGAGATAGTGGCGTCTAAAATTCTTGATTGGCTGCAGAAATTAGGCACATTTACTACTTTATCATCAAATTAACTATTTTAGTTTCATATTCAATTTTTCAATCTCATAATTTTGATAAGAGGGACGGAGCTAGGAGATAGTGGCGTCTAAAAATTTCTATAAATTAATTGATTGGGCTGTACTCGCTATTATATCATCAAACAGAGAGTCAACTGTAAAATTGTTCTAATATTTATTGGGTGTTGATGATTTTAATTTCATACGAGAAATAATTTTTCAAATTAAGCCTAATTCTTAAACCGCTGCATTTAATTTCAAAGTACATCCTGTAACTTAGGATGATTCCATTTTAAATTCTCTAAATTTTCACTTTTTCAATTTACGTCCTAATGTGTCCAATTTACGTCATGTACTAACTTAGATAACTTTCATTTTAAATCCTTTAAGTTTTTAATTTTTCAAAATACGTCATAAAAGTGTCCAATTTGCATCCTAAGTTACAGGACGTATTTTGAAATAGTGAAAACTTAAAGGATTTAAAATGAAATTGACATAAGCTATAGGATATAAATTGGACAAAAAGGATGTAAATTGGACACTTCAGGATGTATTTTGAAAAAGTGAAAATTTAAAGGATTTAAAATGGAATTTACCTAAGTTACACGACTTATATTGAAATTTTCCTTTAAAAAAAATGCAAGTCACAATTTACAATTTGCAAAATAAAGAAAAATGACGTAAATTAACCAAGTTACGAAATTATGGGGCGTAGATAATTTTTTTAAAATCTTTTTAGGATATTTTTAAAAAAATGGTTAAGTTACGGGACGTAAGTATTTTTTTTCTTGTTATAGGATGGAGAAAGGCAAAAAAGTTTTTATAAATGCAAAGTACGGAGTATCAATTATAGATCAATTTTTTTCTCGCTATAGATGAATTTTTTATTCTAGTAAAATTTTTTTTATAACTTCTCTAACAAAAAAATCTTTAATGATACAAAAGGCAAAACTTCACTCAACCACCTTTGAGTTCCACTCTGCTAAATTCGAGGGACGCCGGCCCAGTGCGGTCCCACACTGAAGCACACCTAATGAGAAAAGGAGACTAGTCACACACCTAGTGAGGTTCAATCTAAAACCAATCGATGATAGGAGGAGCAGTTCGTTAGGTTTATATGGTAGTCTCACTTCTTTCAATGTTTCAATGTGTGATAACTCACATGTAAAATTATCAATCAAATATATTCAACATCTCACACTTACGTGAGTCATTCATTAATCCATCAATAGAAGTATAGAACATGATCCACCCATGCTCCGGTCAGCCCACCTGGCCCGAGCATGGGGCCGACTCTCGCACCATGTTAATTAAGGGTGTCCTCAAATTTATATACTCCCTCCGTCCACAAAAAGTAGTCTCATTTGCCTTATATTTTTTGTCCACCAAATGTAGTCTCATACACTTTATGGAAACTATCACCCTTCAATCATCACTTAATTACTCAATTTGCCATCAACTTTATTCACAAACAATCACTTTATTCACAATGGACCCCACAATACCCTATAATACCCTTACTTTATCTACACTTTTCTTAAAATTTGTGTCTCTCCTCCATGGGACTACATTTGGTGGATGGAGGGAGTAGTATACATGAATTGATTATAAAGAGATGGAAAATATATTTTTTTGATTACTTTACAAATGAATGTACAAAGGGTATTTATACGAGACATGAGTCTGGCCTAATCTTAGTGGGCTAATAGATGAGGCTCATAAGTAACATGAGTTGGGCCTACATATGAATATATATACAGTACTTTAAATATATTCCTAATATGCCCCTTCAAGATGGAGTACCATAGGATAATCCAATCTTGGTCATAAGAAGTTGGAGGCGAGCACCCGAGAGGGATTTGGTGAGAGTATCAGCAAGTTGGTCGGCAGATGAGACATGTGAGACACGAACTTGAGCAGTATTGATGAGATCACGAACAAAGTGAAAGTCAATTGCGATATGCTTCATGCGTGAGTGAAATACTGGGTTGGAGCACAGGTAGGTGGCCCCAATGTTGTCACAGTAGATGGCGGGCACTTGCGAATTAAATGGGGAAGTGTAATTCTTTGAGTAGTGACTTCAACCATTGGACCTCAGAGGCAGCAGAGGCAATTGCTCGATATTCAGCTTCAGTGGATGAGCGAGCAACATATTTTTGTTTCTTGGAGGACCAAGAGATAGGATTTGCCATTAGAAAGACAACATAAGCACTGGTGGAAGTGCGATCATCACGATCGCCTGCCCAGTCGGCATCAGTAAAACAGTGAAGCGAGGACGAGGTGGGAGTCAGGTTGATTCCGGCATCTCTTGTGCCATTGAGATAGCGAAGAAGGCGTTTAGCAGCATTCCAGTGAGTGATAGTGGGAGCGTGCATAAATTGAGATAGCTTATGAACAGTAAAGACAATGTCAGGCATAGTGAGTTGAAGATATTGTAGGCTGCCGAGCACCTGGCGATATTGGGTGGAATATGTGGGAGATGTGCCATCTGAAAGGGATAGGCGAGCAGAGGCAGATAGTGAAGTCTGAACAGGTTTTGATGCGATCATGTAAAATCGAGTGAGTAGGTCCACAACATATTTTCGTTGTGAGAGAAAGCATGACTTCCTGGAGTGAGGGACTTCAATGCCGAGGAAGTAGGAAAGAGGGCCCAGATCTTTCATAGAGAATTTTATGCCGAGCTCGGCAGCCACACGGGAAAGAAGGGGCGAGCTGTTTCCCGTGAGGATAAGGTCGTCAACATATACGAGAAAGTAGGCGAGCACCCCTGATTTGTTGTAAACAAATAAGGATTCATTAGAGTGTGTTGGAATGAATCCAATGTTCTTCAGAAAGGTGCGGAGTGCATAGTACCAGGTACGAGGGGCCTGTTTTAAACCATGTATGGACTTACGTAATTTGCATTCATAAGTGGGAAAGGTTTTGTCTTTGAATCCCGGAGGTTGGGCCATGAAGACTGTATCAGAGAGAGTGCCATGTAGGAAGGCATTGTTGACATCAAACTGTTGAAGGGGCCAATTTTTTGTAACAACCATATTGAGCGTTGCTCGCACAGTGGCTGGCTTGACAATAGGGCTGAAGGTTTCAGTGATGTCCACACTCGGACGTTGGTGGAAACCTTTGGCGACCAGGCGAGCTTTGTACTTATCCAAGGTGCCATCTGGTTTTCGCTTGATGCGGAACACCCATTTTGAGCCAACAATGTTTTGGGAGATCGCAGGAGGAACTAAGTCTCATGTTCCATTATGGAGAAGGGCATCAAATTCTGCACACATTGCATCTCGCCAGTACTTATCTTTCAGAGCCTGAGAAACACAACTCGGTTCAACATCAGAGGATAGGATGTATGTAAGACCATACCTCGGATTATGGGAGCGAGTAACCATGCGAGGTGCAGGAGGTCGCAGAGGATCATTGTTCGGCACAGGGGTGTAGGTAATGGGCAAGGGTACGGTTGGCTGGTTGGTCGGCTGAGTTATAGGGGGTTGGTCCATCAGAGGTTGGTCGGTTGGAGTAGTGGTGGCCGACAGTGGGTTGGGAGTGAGGACTGGAGGTATAGGATTAGGAGGTGCAGGGGTTAGAAGGATGGACGAGGGTAAGATATCGGAAGTAGTTGAGTTGGTGGTCGCAGGATTAGATGTCTATGGGGGAAGGGGGACGTTGGTGGAAAGGGGAAAGGTGTGTTCGACGAATTTGACATGGCGCGAGGTGTAGATGCTATTAGAGGAAAGGTCAAGGCAGAGGTAGGCACTTTGAGTGAGGGAGTACCCAATGAACACACACGGTTTACCGAGGATCAAGTTTGTGAGTTGTGTAAGGGCGAAGCCAGGGATAATAGACGCAACCAAAGACACGGAGTTTGGATAGGTTGGGAGGGCGACCAAGTAGTTTTTGGTAGGAGGACATCATGTTAAGGTTGACCTTAGGAAGACGATTGATTATGTAGGTGGCCGAGTAGATAGCGTAGGGCCAATATGTGAGGGGCATGGAAGCATGATGGAAAAGGGCTAAGGCTGTGTCGACCACATGGCGATGACGACGTTCGGATAAACCATTATATTCTGGAGTGTGAGGAGGGGTGGTGAGGTGAGAGATGCCATGAGTTTGAAGGAAGGAGCGAAGTGCAATGAACTCTCCACCATTGTCAGAATAAAGTGTTTTGATTGTGTTTTGATGGTAGTTTTCAACAAGATTTTTGAATGTGGTGAAAGTCGGTAAGACATCTGATTTTCTTTTTAGGGGATAGACCCACATATATTTGCTAAAGTGGTCAACAAATATGACATAGTATTTGAAGTTCTCAGTAGAGAAGACAAGAGACGACCACACATCAGAGAAAATGACATCAAGAGGTTTACTTTAAATAATGCTAGAATCATAAAAGGGAAGTTTGTGACTTTCTATACAAGACATTGAAAGGTTTGGAGGGTACATTAGATAAACTAAACTTGGATAGTGTGTGAGAGAGGATCTTGGTCGAAGGATGGCCAAGGCGAGCGTGCCAGGTGGTAGTGGTGAGATGTTGAGTGACAAGAGCTGTTGGGGAGTGTTTGGATATTTGTGCCGGCCATACGTACAAGTTATTTATACGACTCCCGACGAGGAGAATGCTCCCCGAGTGACCATCCCGCACCTAAAAGGAAGATTGACCAAAAGTGACGTCAAAATTGTTATCACAACAGAGACAAAAGACAGATAAAAAGTTTTTTCGAGATGTTTGGAACGACCAAAACATTTGAAAAATAAAGAGAATCAAGTTGATCAAAGTGCATGGAGCCAGTGTGTGAGATGCGTAAACCTTTACCGTCACCAATTTCCACAGTGTCAGATCCATCAAAGGACGAGTGGAGAGAGAGATTGGCGAGGTCACTTGTGATGTGGTGGGAGGCCCCAGAGTCAAGTATTCAATGCTCAACAGGATGGGACGAGGAGGCTGAGTGTGCCGAGTAGGCAGGGCGAGCACTGAGTTTGGGACGGCGAGAGGCTAGTGGTGCAAAGCTGCCCTGAGAGGATGGTCGATGATGACCTACCGGTGGAGTGTAGTGCGAGGGTGCCGAGGTAATTTCTGGGCAGGTGCGAGCATTGTGGTCTGATGCCCGGCAATATTGGCACGTGCCAAGATATGGCCTCTGTGTCAATTGGCGAGGACGAGCATCAGAGGATCTGGGTTTCGAATCAGACCGCGAGGAGTGATAGTGGGTCTTGCCAGCGACCAGTGAGGATGCAGGTGCCAGTGCCGAGGATGGTCGCGAAGCAATCTGGGCCTCAGCACTCAGAAGTTTGTCGCATAGTTCAGCAAACGAGATTGGAGTCTCTCGAGCTTGGATTGCATTGGCGATGTCACAGTAAGTATCGTCAAGGCTGGTCAGAACCTTGAGGGTGATATCTTCGGGGTCAGAGGTGACGCCGAGCAGAGCGAGCTCGTAGACGACCAGGCGAACATCCATAAGGAAGTCAGATATAGAGCGAGATCCCTTGGAGAGGGAAAGTATTTTTGTCTTGAGGGCAAGTATGCGACCTCTGGAGGGTTTTTCGTACATGCTTTCAAGTAATGACCAGGCTTCACAGGAGGTTTTTGTTGAGGCAATGAAGGGAATGAGTGAAGGAGACATGGAGCTAACAATGGCTAAGAATATTAGATGGTCCTGACGCACCCAGATGGAGTGCTCAGGGTTTGGTACAGTGGAGGTGGTACCGTCGGTGGCTGGAAGAGTTGTCGGAGGGCAGGGATGTGAGCTCGTGACATAGCCAAAGAGGTCATGACCGGTAGTAGGAGTTTGAGCTGAAAGGACCAAGCTCCATAGTTGGTGGAGGTAAGTTGCAAAGGTGTTTGGGCAAGACCTTTGAAGGTGATGAGGGAGTTGGTGGAGGATGTAGGAGTAGTCATCTTGACAGATGGAGCAGCGGAGATGAAAGGGGCAGCAAAGCTGGGCGTTAGAGACGGAAATGGCAGAGGCGGCGGCGGAACTTCAGAGGAGAAGACGACGGCGGCTCCTTAGTGAGATGGGCGACTAGGGTTTGGTGGATCAGGTGTGAGCCAAGGAATATTTATACAAGACATGAGTCTTAGCTAATCTTAGTGGGCTAATAGATGAGGCCCATAAGTAACATGAGTTGAGCCTACATATGAATATATATATACAATACTTTAAATATATTCCTAATGTAGATTACCCATATTATTACAAGTTTCAACTTTTAAATGAGATTAATTTTTTTCATAGGATCGCCCACATCTTGGGTTCAAATCCCGCTATGAAAGAATTGGTGATTAGTTAAATTTGGAAGAAATGTGAAAAAATAGAAATAACAATTAATTAGAAATAAAATCTAACATATAAAACGACGACAGTACTATATTACAGTGAAACGGAGGGAGTAAACATAAACAATACTGAAATTAACAACATCAACTAAACATAATTGCAGGTAAACCACGGTAGTTTAATTGGATAGAATTATACTACCTTATTTATTTTAAGTTCACTATATATTATAATAGCAATGGTAGATTTTATGCCTGCGAAATTCATGTAACTTTAATTGCAGGGAGTAGGAATGACTATGAGATCTTGTTTCTTTCCAACTGCCATACCTTCAGCCTCTGCCATCTCCAAATCAGTAGGCTTCATTCCAGAAGGTAGAGCCCAGTCAAAGTGATAGAGAAGTTGAGCCAATGGAAGCTCCACATTCGCCAACCCGAACCCCATCCCGGGGCAAATCCTCCGACCCGACCCAAATGGGAGGTACTGATAACTACCTCCCAGGTAATCAATAGAGCTATCTTCAAACCTTTCGGGCATAAAGTTTTCGGGTTCATGCCAATTATTCGGGTCCCTTCCCATAGCCCAGTTGTTAACCATGACTCTAGAATTGACAGGTATGGTGTATCCATCAACTTCACATTCTTCTATGCAAACTCTTGGGAGTAAAGTTAGTGGAGGATGTAATCTTAGGGTTTCTTTAATTACTAATTTTAGGTATTTAAGGCCCCGAACATCTTCTTCTTCCTTTCCTTTTCCTCCGAAAGCTTCTCTCACCTCAGCTTGTGCTTTTGCAAGGATATGAGGGTTTTTCATTAGTTCCGCCATCGCCCAATTTATAGTCATTGATGAAGTTTCTGTTCCAGCGAACATGTCCTGCAAAATAAAATATATTGTTAAAGAAGTAATATAACCGGCGAATTAATTGATGAAACATAATTCTTTCATTAATTAATTAAAAAAAGCTAGAAAAAAATAATTATTACTTACAAAAAGGACTGCTTTGATGTTATTATGAGCAATTGGGAACTCAAACCCTCCGGTTTGCTGCAATCTCAAGAGAACGTCAACAAAATCTTCATCTCCCGATTCTTCGTTACCTGTTTTATTTATTGCAAAATTACGTTTATGATCTTCAATTAGTATATCCATAATGGAATCAAATTTTCTCCGCATCCTCAAAAGCTTGTACTTGTTCCAATTAAAGATGTTAAGAAACTCTAACGAAGGAAACAAATCCAGCACATCAAATCCATGTGCTAACCCCACTCCTCTCTTGGCCACCAAGATCACTGCTTCCCTATCCTTCAACGCCTTACCGAACGCAGCTCTACTAGTGATGGTACCCGACAACATCGCGCACTTCTCTGTCAAGTTTATCGGCCTCCCAGAATGAGCACGAATGGATTCAACGAGGCGGGACACCTCTTCCTTCCTGATGTACTCGAATGAACGAACGTTTGTAGCGCTCAACATCTCCAAAATGCATATTTTACGCATTTGCCTCCAGTACTCTCCGTACGGGGTAAAAGCAATGTTATTGTAGTTGTACGTCAAGATCTTTACGGCTAAGCTTTCAGGCCTACCAGCACAGGCAGGGTCAACGGTTTTGAGCACATGTTGAGCCAATTTAGGCGAGGAAACGACGAAAGCTGAGATCTCACCGAGCTTTAGGTGCATCAAAGGGCCATATTTCTTGGATAAGTTTGCAAGGGAATGGTGGGGAAGGGCTCCTATGAGGTGGTGCAAGTGCCCTATCACGGGGATCTTCGACGGGCCTGGGGGTAATTTTGTCTTCTTGATTAATCTTTTCAGTTGATGATTAATCACTATGAAGAAGATGAAGGAAATTAGGAGGAGAAAGGAAATGGTGAAGAAGTTGAAAGGAAATGGGATTTCCATTTTGAAAGCTTAGTTTTGGTGAAGTTTGCAAGCGGAACTTGTCATATATATATACTCACAAATTTGGATTTTATTTAGTTAACAAATATTACTTCCCATGTCCAATTTCATTAATACCCTTTTTTTCTTTTTTTAAATTTTATTTGAGTTAACAATACTATTCATACTACTTTATCTCCACTCCAACCGTCACTTATTTACTCACTTCGCGGGACCCCATAATTTTCCATCATACCCAAACCAATCTACTTTATGAATAAAGTAATATCCCCGTCTTTTCTTTTGGAAATCGAAATCTTTAGAGGATATTCGTTTAAAAATTGGTGTAGAGAACCTGTTTTTGTATTTGTTGTACTTTTGTTCCCTTGGGCACCTCTGGTGCTCTTTTTCTTAATTTAATTTGCTGTTTAAAAAATAAAAGGTTGTGAGATGTAATGGAAAAGAGAAAATGTAGTGAGAAAAGGAGAAAGTGTAGGGGTAGTTTTTTGTCAAAACAATGAAATAAGTAAATTCGTGACGAAATTTATAACTATCAAAGGACAGGGAGAGTAATATTTAATTTAATGATGTTTCTAGCTATTTAAATTCAATCAAAATTTCATATATATAATTTTAATAATTAAATTAAATTTAACAATTTATGTTTCTTCCATCTAATGATTTAGAAGTTTTATCAAGAAAATTTAAAAGTATTTTTACTAATATTAATTTTTTATTTATTTTCTATTAACATTTACAACTCGAGAAATTCATGATAATAAAAATATCCGACATGTATGTATATAAAGATTCGTGACTCGTGAGTGATCAATTAAAAAGTCAATAACGAGGAAAAGGAAACATAAAAGTACAAAAATATAAGTTTTCAAAAAAAAATAATACATATATATATGACAATGACATACTCGTCTCAATTCTTCAAATTCATTAATGCAGTTTACAACTGACTGACAAAAAAAGTAAAAAAAGGAGAAAAATCAAAGTAATCAATTAGGTACAAATTAAATCATGGAAGACTTATATACTCCATGCAAAGAAAAAAAAAAAGGCAATGATATTGATATATATGACAACCACCGATTTGGTTAGTCCAAATTCTTGAAAAAAAATTGGTTAAAAATTAATTCGACTAATAATAGTACGTTAATATAGGGGAGATACTCATACCTGTTTAACAGTTACTTCAAACTTTTTTTTTTAGGTTATTATTAGGTGCAAAATGACACCTAAAATTATTTTTGGGAAAATATCAATTTTGGTCCCTCAGTTTTACCTCTTTTCATATTTGATCACTCACATTTAGTCACTATCAAAATTGGGCACCCAGTTATTATATTCTATCAAAATTGATCACTCTGTTAGTCAATCTGTCATTGATTAACGGAGAAAGAGTTTTGAGCCATCAAATTTCTCAAAACTAGATTAAAAAATTCTCATGCATCTTACAGAAAGTACTAATGAAACAAACGAGCAAGAATGAAACATGTGCAAAAATTACCAATATTTACATTATATTTATAATAGGTCAGAAAGAATTTAGATGCATTTCTGAACGTAATTTAATCAACCATGTTGCTGGTTTACTTTTTATTTTATAGATAATTAGGAAATGAGAAACTCAGGAGATAGAAATTTATTTCACGTTCTAGAATTCCTTCTGACCTATTATAAATATAAGGTAAATATTGGTAATTTTTTCACATGTTTCATTCTTGCTTCTGCGTTTGTTTTTTTTGATCCTTTAGGAAGATGCATGAGAATTTTTTTACCTTACATTTTGATAGAATATAATAACTGGGTGACCAATTTTGATAGTGACTAAATGTGGGTGACCAAATATGAAAAGAGGTAAAACTGGGTGACCAAAATTGATATTTTCCCATTATTTTTATACCTTTTTAACTGAATTTTAAATTTTAATTTTTTTTAATTTCAATCTTCTTCCACAATAAAAACAAACAAAATCAAATTTCAAAATTAATTAAAGATAACAATTAAAAAATACCAAACATCCCAATATCCATGTAGAATAAATTATACAAACAAGAGCCGAGGAATACTTATAATCTCAAATCTGGTCAAATCAATACTAAATTGGATCAGCTGAAAATCGAGACTCCCAAACTCTATAAATTCAAAGAATCAAATTGAGAATAAGACGAAATCCTAGATGATTGGCCACCACAAAGCCGTCGCCCCTAATTCCGTGAGAGTGAATTCCAATTTTCCTTGTGTTTTGTTGGAACTGTTGTGAATTTAGGCTCTATGAAAGCTTCTTTTTCGGAAAATAATTTGTTTACGTCCCATAACTTTACAACTTTTCTAAAAACGTCCCAAAAAAGTTAAGTTTTTCAATTACGTCCCAAATTTTAGCTAACTTTTTCAATTACGTCCCAAAGTCGCCGGAAACATCAAATCGACGTCGTATTACGTCATGGTTACGACGTCGTTTTGATTTTCCGGCGACTTTGGGACGTAATTGAAAAAGTTAGCTAAAATTTGGGACGTAATTGAAAAACTTAACTTTTTTGGGACATTTTTTGAAAAATTAAAAAAATATGTAACTAATAAAATTTTAACACTAATAAACATGACAATATTATATACTCGTATAATATTTCATTGAATTATTATATACACATATAATATATTAAAATGTACACTAATATTAAAATTTTGAATAGTATAAGATAAATTAATATTAAAATTATAATCATCTACTTTAAAAATAATTAAAAATAATAAATAAATAAATAGATTGATAATAAAATTTCATATACTCCGTATTAATTAAAAATTATGAAACGATTGAACTTTAAAATTATGAATCGATTTAACTTTAAAAAAAATTTAAAAATTAAATATAAAAATTAATAATTACCATAAGGAATTATGCTAATATTAATGACCATAAATATAATATTTAACAAAATATCATGTAATTCTGTTCAGTATAATTTTATATTCTAAAATTGAACGAAATAAAGGCTAAATTTTTTTAATTGTATAAGATAAATTAATATTAAAATTATTTAATTTAAAAATAATGAGTAATAATAAATAAATAAATAAATAGATAATAAAATTTCATATATCCATATTAATTAAGAATTGTGAATTGATTTAAATTTAAAAAATAAAAATATTAATAATTAATAATTACCATAAGGAATTATGCTAATATTAATGAGCATAAATATAATATGTTAACAAAATATCATGTAATTCTATTCAGTATAATTTTATGTTCTAAAATTGAATGAAATAAAGGCTAAAATTATTATAAAATAAATAAATGTGATAACGTACTATTTAATATTATCCAAAAACTATAATTACTAATTTATTTATATAAATAATATATATATATATATATATATATATATATATATATATATATCGATTATATACCTTTATGGCGACGAGGATATACCGATAAAAAAATATAAGTAAATTTATTTATTTAGATTTACATTAAAAAGAAAATTTAAAAAAAAGTATATAAATATCAAGTATATAAATTTTAAAAAATATATATAAACATATAAAATCAATTAATCAAACAATTTCAATAAAATATATTTTTAGGTCCATAACTATTCTATTTTTTCAAAAACGTCCCAAAAAAGTTAAGTTTTTCAATTACGTCCCAAATCTTAGCTAACTTTTTCAATTACGTCCCAAAGTCACGGGAAAATCAAAACGACGTCGTAACCATGACGTAATACGATGTCGTTTTGATGTTTCCGGCGACTTTGGGACGTAATTGAAAAAGTTCGCTAAAATTTGGGACGTAATTGGAAAACTTAACTTTTTTGGGACGTTTTTGGAAAAGTTGTAAAATTATGGGACGTAAAAAAATTATTTCCCCTTCTTTTCTTGTAATTACCGTGCGTGAGTGTCGTTTATTTTCGTGAGAGAAAAAAGGCTAGGGTTTCGAATGAATGAGATAAGTGGGAGTGAGTTGTTTTTTTAGAGGGATTAATGAATATATTTGACACCCATTTACACCTAATAGTAATTGTTATGGAATTGTATCCACAAAGCAACTCCTCACAAATGATAAATTAAGACAACTAGAAACGCAAAGAATTGAAAACGAATAAAGAACTCAAAGAAATAACACGGGATTTACGTGGTTCGATCAAATGATCTACGTCCATTGAGGATAGAAGACTCTCTTCACTAATAACAAATGAAAGTTACAGATTACAAGTATTCACTAAGATTGATCTCTCAAAACTCTCAGTTTCAGTAACCCACAACCTATGCACTAGATGGTATATTTATAGATGTACAATGCATAAGATAACTGCCACTAACCAACTAACTAACTAACAGAATTAACTAACTCTAAAAATTTAGACTTCGGCAGACTTGGGATAAGCTGAGTTGGCTTCAGCAGACTTGGCCCTCAACTCTCCTGAACTGACTTCAGACGACTTGCATCAGCAGAGTTGTCCAAACTCTTAATTTCAGATTAGTTGACTCCTAATAAGACCACTAAACCTTATCAGTTGCGTTACACCTTAACCCAACTTTGCTGAACTCCAAGATCAGAACAATAACAACTCTTCTGATAGATAGAAATAAGATGACATCCAATATTGCATTAATCCTAACAATTCTCCACCTTAATGCAAGATTGCCTTCTTCCCAGCCCTCCTCAAGGCTGTTTGTTCATTCTCTTCTTAATGAACATCCCAGGTTCTAAGGTTTACCAACTCCATGCAATGATTGAACTTGTTGCTTGGTAATGTCTTGGTTAACATATGAGTTGCATTCTCTTCTGAAGCTACCTTCTGAACTTTAACAATGCTCTTCTCCAAGATGTCTCTAATAAAATGCAACTTCACATCAATGTGCTTTGACCTCTCATGGAACACTTGATGTTTTGCTAGATGAATAGTGCTCTGATTATCACATAGTACAGGAACACTTTTCTGAAATATGCCAAAATCTCTCAGAATGCCCTTCAACCACATTGCTTCGTTCACAGCTTCTGTCAATGCTATGTATTCAACTTCAGTTGTGGATAAGGTCACCATAGATTGTAAAGCTGCTCTCCAGGTGATAGCAGTGTCATATAATGTAAAAACATAACCAGACAAAGACTTCCTTGTATCTATGTTTCCAGCAAAATCAGAATCCACAAATCCTAGCAAAGGACTCTTGGTAACAGCTGATTTTTCAAACAATAATTCTAAGTCTTCTGATCCATTCAGATATCTTAGAATTCACTTCAAAGCTTCCCAATGAAACTTTCCTGGATTTCCCATGAATCTACTCACCATACTAACAACATAGGCAAGATCTGGTCTGCTACAAACCATAGCATACATGATACTTCCAACTCCATTTGCATAAGGAACAGTAAGCATCTGCTTCTTCTCTTCAGCTGTTTGAGGAGATTGCTTGACTGACAACTTAAATTGCTGACCAAATGAAGTACTAACTGGTTTGGACTGGTGCATAAGAAACCTCTTCAAGACCTACTGAATATAACCCTTCTGGGACAAGAACAGCTTTCCTGTTTCTGAGAATATCCATGCCCAATATTCATTTAGCTTCACCTAGGTCCTTCATCTCGAACTTGCTACCCAGCTGCTGCTTCAGCTGGGTAATCTTTCTCATACTCTTGCTTGCTATCAACATATCATCTACATAGATCAATACATAGGTTCTCTCTAGATAATCTTGTTTACCAATATATACACATCCATCATATTTGCTTCTTAAGAAACCAATAGAAAGCATGAATGTATCAAACTTTCTATACCATTGTCTAGGACTCTGCTTAAGCCCATACAGTGATTTCTTAAGCAAGCATACCTTACTTTCAGTTTCAGAGCATGATAAACCCTTCAGGTTGATGTAACTCAAGATCATTTTGAGCAACCTTAGACAAAAGTAATCTTATTGAACAATGTTTAACAACGGGAGAGAATACCTCATTGAAGTCTATGCCTTCTCTTTGTGTGAATTCTCTTGCCACCAACCGAGCCTTGAATCTGATCTGCTCTCTAGCACCACCAAATCCAACTTCAAGCTTCTTCTTGAACAGCCATCTACAGCTGAATAACTTCTGGTTGTCTGGCTTCTCCACAAGGATCCAGGTCTCATTCTTCTCTAAGGATTGCAACTCTTCTGACATGGCTGCTATCCACTGCTCTTTATCAGGACTGGTGATTGCTTCCCTATAGTTTCTTGGCTCATAATGCTCCACCTCTTCTGCTGTGATCAGAGCATAGGACACAAGATCAGCCTGGCCAAACCTAGATGGGGGTGAATCTGCCTCCTGAGCCTATCTCTTGCAAGGCTGTAATTTCTCAGATCAGCAGGGTTGTCCTCCATGGCATTCATTTTCTGAATGATCTTCTTGATCACCTTTTGGAACCTGTTCTGGAACAACCTCATCAGGGGTGTTGTCTCCTGTATCAGCAAAGTTGTCCACCTCCTCTAGGGTCAACTCTTCTGATGTGGAAAACTCCACCTCAGCTGAGAAACTCTCTTCTCAGATCAGCTGGGTTGTCCTCCATGGCATTCATTTTCTGAATGATCTTCTTGATCTTCTTTATTTTTATTTTCTCGCAAAAAGATCAATTTTTGTAACAAAAAATTAACTAGAATAACCTAACTAGGTATCAATTCACCTAAAACTTATAAGTGTATATTACTCCATCAGTCTAATTTCATTTTCTTTTGTCAAATTTCATTACCATCTTTCCCTTTTTTAATATTCACACTATTTTATCTTCACCTTTTAAACTTCATTTACTTAAATTGTCATTCACTTTATTAATAAATAATTACTTTAAAAGTTGTGACTCCACTATACCTTAGCTTCAACCTACCTCTTTTATATATAAATCAATCAATATTCATTAGGAATGAACATATTATAATAAATTTTAATAAATTTGAACGGAAGGAATATAAGATATTTTCCATATACTTTTTCCACACACGTGGGTTGAATGATAGGAGATAAATTGATTGAGTCATTCTCTAATATCATCAAATAAAGAGTCAATTGTAAAATTGGTCTACTGTTGAGAAAATTCATTTACGTCAAGTAATTTGGTCCTAATTCAATTTATATTCTTTATATTTTCATTTTTTTCAATTTGTGTACTTTTTTTATCGATTTTACATTTTATTTTTGTCAGACATTTTTCAAATCACCAAAATGTGAGGAATAAATTGAGATTCCGGCCAATAGTTCAATTTACTTCCTCTATGTTTAAAAATTAAAAATTACTCCCTCCGTCCCATAACTGTTTGCACATTTACCTTATTTGTCCGTCTCACAATTGTTTGCACACCAATAAAAGGAAAGTTCTTCATAAACCCCACCCTCACAATATTCACATATTTACACAAAATGCCATTACTTTTACTCTCTTTCCAATCACCTTTTTACTTTATTCATATAACTTTACAAAATTACCCCTCAACACTCCACTCATTACACTTTTTTCTTAAAAAGTGTGCCCACTTTGTGGTGCAAACACTTCCGGGACGGAGGGAGTAATTCTTTTAAATCCCATTAAAAAATATAAAAAAATTTTAAAATATTATTAAAAATTCAAAAATATCATTAAAATTTAAAACTATAAAATGTGTAAAATATCTCATTAATTTTTTTTTAAATATCATTAAAAATTGTAAAATGTGTAAAATAAAAAAAAAAAAATTCTAAAACATCTCATGAAAATTTCTAAAAATCTAATTAATTTTTTTAAATGTGTAGATTAAAAATAAAAAATTCTAAAATTCTTATAAAAATAATAAAAAGTACTCCCTCCGTCCCGGAGGAACTTGCACCCTTTGACCGGCACACATTTTAAGAAATGTGTAAGAAAATGTGTAATGATTGATGTTTTGAGGGGTAGTTTTGTAAACTTTTATGAATAAAGTAAAGTAAAAAGTAGATTGAGTGTGGAAAAGTAATGGCATATGGGTAAATATGAGTATATTTCAAGGGTGAGGGTTGTGAAGATATTTCCTTTTATGGAGTGTGCAAATTGGTATGGGACGTCCATATATGGAAAGTGTGCAAATTCCTGTGGGACGGAGGGAGTATTAATATTTCATTAAAAATCAAACTTGATTCGAACTCGTCCGCAATTAAAGTTTTTCTCGAGCTTCTAAAAATTTTGGATCCCACGACGAGGTTTCCCAACTCACCGCTGAGGTTGAGTGGAAGTTTCGCGCCTTGATTGACTATGGAACCGTCCCAAATTCATTTTAATGAGATTTTTAGAATTGTAGAATTTTTAATTTTTTTAAAAATATTTTTTTAATTTTAATTTATTGATTTTCTTTTTAAAATTTTATATTTTTATGAGATTTTTAATGAGATTTTTAGAAAAAAAATTGTTTTTAATATACACATTTTTCAGATTTTTAGATTTTATTTTACACAATTTATAAAATTTAATGAGATTTTTAGTGATATTTTCAGAATTTTTTTATTATTAATTTCTATTTCTCAAAATTAACGGACGTAAATTGGACTATTTGACTGGAATTTCAATTTTCTGGCAAAAGGGACGTAAATTAAACACCCTAGTACGTAAATTGAAAAAGTGAAAACTTAAAGAATATGAGCTGAATTAGACCTAAATTACAGGATGTAAAATGAAATTTTAACGTCTAATATTTATTGGGTGTTAACCATTTTACACTATAAGAAAATTGGTTTTTGGTGAAAGAATTATCTCATTATTGCTTCTACAGTAAAAATCTTTAGGAATATAAAATTGAGAATTAATCTATAAGGGGGTGTTTACTTTGGGCTTTGGGGTGGTTTTAAAAACCGGATTTTTGAAATCCTGGTTTTTGAAATCCCGATGAATAGTAATATGAGTGTTTCTTTTGGGTTTTGGAATAGTGGAGGATTTAACTTTATGTCAAATCAAGTTGTAAGATTGAATGAGTTTGTATTATTATATTATTATTTGGTGAAATTATAATGATTAAATGTATTATATTATTGTATTATTATATTATTATAGTATTATTATATTATTGTTGAGAAATAATATAATGATTGAAGTAATATTATATAGATATAACTTTATGTCAAATCAATATGTTTGATAGGGGTGGTTTTGAGTGGATTTTGAAAACCAGTTTTTAAATCCCAAAGTAAAACGGGTTTTGGATCTTGAAATCCAAAACCTGATTTTTAAAACTAAAAGTAAACACCCACTAACAGAATTGTCGTGACATAATTTTTGTCATTAAAAATAATTTTTTTTGCAGTGTTAGTTCCATATCAATTTTTTATTTTTTTAATTAAGTCTTATAATTTTTATAGTGCTATAATAATTTTTTAAAAATATTTTAAGTCATCATCTTTTATCACGCTAAAAATTAGTTTAGTGAGTTGAACTTAAGGGTTGGTGTGCTATGGACTCAGTGCATGTTGTGCACCCTAGTCCATGTTGCACTTTTCAGTTTTATTGACTTACATTTTTTGGTATATGGTGTTGCACTTTTCAATTATTAAAATATATAATAATATTTTTAGTCATAGTGACTTACACTTTTTAGTAATATTGTGTTGTACTTTTCAGTTTAATAACATACACTTTTCTTTAGACTAGGGTGCACAACATGCATTCGAGTGCATACTAGACTTTACCTGAACTTAATTAATTAATTCATGTACCTGATAGCACTTAGGGGGTGTTTACTTTGGGCTTTGGGTGGTTTTAAAAACCGGGTTTTTGAAATCCTGGTTTTTGAAATCCCGATGAATAGTAATATAAGTGTTTCTTTTGGGTTTTGGAATAGTGAAGGATTTAATTTTATGTCAAATCAAGTTGTAAGATTGAATGAGTTTGTATTATTATATTATTGTTTGATGAGATTATAATGATTAGTTAAGTGTGTAATGATTAAATGTATTATATTATTGTATTATTATATTATTACAATATTATTATATTATTGTTGAGAAAGAATATAATGATTGAAGTAATATTATATAGATATAACTTTGTGTCAAATCAATATGTTTGAAATATGTTTGATAGGAGTGGTTTTGAGTGGATTTTGGAAATCGGTTTTTAAATCCCGAAGTATAACGGGTTTTGAATCTTGAAATCCAAAACCTGGTTTTTAAAACCAAAAGTAAACATCCCTTAAGAAATTGTTACATAATTAAAGACGTAATGAAGTTCCAACACGCAACATTTTTTTCCCGGCCTAGCTGTCAAGAATAAATTACACATGCATAAGTTCCAACACGCAACAATTTTTCAACTTTTGTCCAACTCGTGCTAAGAAAAAACATTGGATGCTTTGTTAATATTTAATATTGCAATTTTTTTTAAAATAGTGTAGTGATTAAATCGGAAACAAATGTTTATGTATATTATTTAATTTTTTAACCAGTTTAACAAAATTGACCTATAATGACAAAAAAATTGATTATGTCTTAATTTTTTTGTAATGAATATATTTATGTATTATAATTATTCTTTGTTACCTTTTATTTAAATTTTAGATGACTTATTTGCCAAAAATACTATTTTATACACTTCAAAAAAATTGACATTTATTGATGAAAATTCCATCTTAATAATATATTTAGCTAATATTCTTTAATAATAGAAAATTGACCTTTAATTAAAGGCCCTTTTTTTTTTTTCGTTAAAATGATGGGCAGTTGCCAAAACTTCACTCGACCATCTTTGAGTCCACTCTGCTAAATTTGAGGTGCGCCCGATGTGCACGTTGAAGCGCACCTAATAAGTGAAGGAAACTAGCCACTAGCTCCCATTGTAAGGTTCAATCTAAAATCAATCGGTATTAGGAGGAGTAATTCACTTCTTTTAATCTTTCGATGTGAGAAAACTCATATGTAAAATTCATTATCCATCAAATATATTCAAAAGGTTCCCTCACATTAATATAAGCATAGAACAAGACCCAACCATGCTCCGTCATTTTTTTTACAGCCCACCTGGCTCGAGTCTGAGGCCTACCATGTTAAATTTGTTAATATAATATGAATGAATCCCATTGTAACTCTCCCCATGTTTTGTAGGTTGGGGCACTTCTTGTTCTCCAATTTATTTCTTTTTAATTAATGCTATTTGCTTCTTTCCAAAAAAATAAATATAAATATGAATTAATTAATTAATTTCACATCTTTTTACATGTTCTAACTTTTTTTTTTGGCATGCTACATGTTCTAACTTTAAGAAGATGAATTATTTCATATCATAAAATCAGAGATTAGACTCGCCTATGTCCTGGGATCAAATCTCGTTGCTAGTCATATTAAATTATCCACTTGATGAGACTCCTTTCCAAGTGAGCTCAAGTGCCCAAACGAGTAGAAGCGATAATCCGGTCCACGTGTAAGAGAAAGTGTTAGGAAAATTAATATAAATGAATTGATCGATTTCAATTCACACCTGTCTATAAATTCGAACTTTTAGGTGAGATGCAATTCTTTTACACTCGGCCCCGGGTGAAGTCACTCGAACAAAATACGAAGCTCCAGAATCTCACTCGACTATGGCCGAGTCATTTGACATCAGGCCGAGTGGAATCACCTCAGTCGACAATAAATGAATGAACATTGGTTGAGTTATAACCATGGGTGTTATGGCTCAAGAGATTAACATGATATCAACGATAAATGAATGAGTTTGAACTACATTACCCACCCATACCCACCCATACGTTTCTTATAATTAAATTGTTCTTCAAACGTTTCAGTTGATAAAAAAAGGTTAGTTAATTTTTTATTTTTTTTAAGTCTATGTATCCGGTCCAAGGACGGACTAATTCGGGAGACCAATCCCACCGTCCACTTGCGGGGGCCCCGTTTAAAGCCAGAGTTTTGCGCTCTATATAGACTGGCTCCATAGAAATTCTTTGCACTTTAGAGATTTCGAACCTGAGAACTAGAGAAAAGCACATTCTTAAGTCCCAAGTCTACACCACTATGCCAACTCCTCAAAGTTTAAAAAAAAAAAAAGAAGTTAGTTAATTAAATCAGGCCTAATTCTAAGGCATTGAAATGTTAAACACTTGGTTTTTTTTTAAGTCTCGGTATTCGGTCCAAGGACCGACTAATCCAGGGGACCAATCCCACCGTCCACTTGTGGGGGCCCCGTTTAAAGTTAGAGTTTTGCGCTTTGTATGAACTGATCACCCATAGAAATTGTTTGCACATTAGAGGATTCGAACCGTTAAACACTTGTTTTTGTTTTAAGTAAGGGGTTTGGTTGTTGTATATTTTTATCAATCTTGAGATTTATTAAAGATATACTTCAACCAAATATGGACGCATGCAGTTGCACCATTCCACAATTTTCATTAATTTAATTAACAAGTTTACAATTCCGAGTTAATAGGAATTAATATACAAGAATTGATTCTCAACCTCTCTACAAGTTCGGACACACGTTCTGGGTTCGATTCCTGCTGAAAGCAACTCCACCCATTTAAATTGTCCACTCGTTCTTAGGTTCGATTCCTGCTGAAAGCAACTCCACCCATTTAAATTGTCCACTCGTTGAGCCTCCTCCCCAAAGGGTAAGAGGTGATAATCCGGCCCACGAGTGAGGGGGAGTAATAAGAATTAATATACAAAAATTAATTCTCAACCTCTCTACAAGTTCGGACTTTTAGATGAGACGGAATTCTTTCACGAGTAAAGTTTTTATATTTGAAAATTATTTACTGAATTGTTCAAACTTCATCATATTACAGACTTTTAATTCAAACATTTAATTGGTTTACCAAAAGATTCTGGAAAGTGATCTGGAATTTGAAACCCTAGGGCATGTTTGTTTTGAGATTTTGAGGATTTTGAAATTCGGATTTCAAAATCTATTGGATTTCAAAATCCTAATGCTTTTTATGTTTTGTGTTTGTTTTGAAATTTATATAGGTTAGGATTTAACTTTATAGTATAGGATTATAAGTTTTATACGTATTTATATAGGGTTTATAGGTATCTATAGAGTTGACTTTTATAGTGTTATAGGTTGAAATTTTGAAATCCTGAATCAAAATCCCAAACTGTAACGGGGGTGGAGTTTCGAAATTCAAAATCTGGATTTCCCATCCCAAAACAAACATGCCCTAAATGATTTTCTAATAGAAATATGACAGAAGCATTGATAATAATCAACTGTGAGAATTAAATTTTATTTGACCAAATCCAATATCGATTTTTTTTTTAATTTATTTCAATTAAGTAATGTACATCCTGCTAACATCCAAATTTAATGCAGTAAATATCAAGTAATATTACATACATGCCGTGCATTTAATTTGTACGTTTTTTTTATCGTGTATACGGTAAAACTTGTAAGAGGTTTTCGATCGACAATGTGAAATTAAACTTCCTCTTTTGTTGATCAAACTCATTCCCTGGACCACAATTTAAAAAATTGGAAATTAACGTTAAACATGAGGGTTGAAACCAAGGACGGAGCCACATAGGGCCCAGCGGGGGCAATGGGCCCCCCGCCAATTTTTTTTTTTTAATATATTTCTTCCGTTTTATAGTTATTTGTATACTTTATTTATTTGACACGTTTCAAGATTATTTGCACACTCATATAATATGTAAATAATCTATAAAATTAATAGTTTCACTACATCATTTTATTTTTAAAATTGTCACTCATTTTAATTCACATTCTTTCCTACATCTCACTAAATTGTTTTTAACACCTCAGTAATTTCTTTTATAGTACTTCACTAAATCAACGAAAATACTCTCATTTATTTGACCCATTGAGAAAATATATTTTAAGTCATACATTTGTCTAATAATGATTAATATCTCACCGGGATTGCACATTAAATTGTAATATTGTTTCACCTATTATAAGTCGGAACAATCAAAATTAATTTTCTTCGAAACATAACAAAAATCGTTAAATTTAAATTAATTAAATGAGATATTTTAAAATTTATAATGAATTAGATATAATACTCCCCCCGTTTCAGAGGAATTTGCACCCCTGAGATGGCACACATTTTAATAAATGTGTAAGAAAAAGTGTAATGAGTGATGTTTTGAGGAATAGTTTTATAAACTTTTATGAATAAAGTAAATTAAAAGGTAGGTTGAGTGTGAAAAAGTAATAGCATATGGGTAAATATGTGTATATTTTGAGGGTAAGAGTTATGACAATATTTCCTTTTATGAAGTGTGCAAATTGGTATGGGACATCATATATGGAAAGTGTGCAAATTTCTATAGGACAGAGGGAGTATTATTTTATTTTTATAGTAATGTAAATTGGGCCCCCAATCTAAAATTTCTGGCTCCGTTACTGGTTGAAACCTACCATATGACAATTACAATATATAAAAGATTGTATCGTTCGAGCTTAATCATACATAACATAAACATTTGAAATTACACATAGCTAGAATCGATCTATCTCTTCTCTAAAAAAAAAAAACTTAAAAAAAAAATCAAGAACATATGGCCTCAGATGGTGTAACCCATCAACAAGATAACGTAGTTCGCCCGTTGACCAACTTCTCTCCTAGTTTATGGGGCGATCTTTTCACTTCATTTTCTATTGATAATAAGGTAAGTTTTTTCTTCTTATTGGCATTTTGGAAAAATTGCACTTTTAGTTCTGTAGGAATTTTACAAAATCACTTTTGGTCCTAAAGTTTGTAAATGGTCTTGTTTATTGCAGTTTTGATCCTGTAGGATAGTTTATGAATTGAAACCGTTAGTTTTTGAATGAAAATCGTCAGTTGACCAAAAAATATTCCTAAAAAATTAATTATAATTAAAAAATACAAAAATATTATTAAAACTAATAATAAATTATACTTATAGAATTAAAATTTAAATAAATCAATAGAATTTAGAATATTGACTTTTTTTAACTATAAATAACGAAATCTCACTAAGTTATATAATTTGAATTTTTTTTATAGAATCTAAATATATATTTTTTTAATTCAAGAATTTGAATATAATTAAAATTTACTAAAAAAAATAATGTAATTTGAATTTAAATAACTTTTGAAGTATTAAAACTGAAATATACAAAAAAATACAAATTTAAAAGTAAATTTTGAAAAATAATTTGAATATACAAAAATATTAAATTAAAAATATACACGGTATGTTCAAATATAATCTTCAAATTTAAATTAATTTTTAACTCCAAATAATTTGGATATAATTTAAAAATACAACAATCGAAATCAAGCCAAATAGTACTTTCTATTTTTTTGCATTGATTTGAGATCAGTTTTAGATTTAATTTTCATTTTATATATAATGATTGAATTTTTAGATTATAAAATTATTTTAAGTAAATTTACCAATTTTAAATAATTATTTAAATAAATTGTTAAAATACATTTGGTAGTTTTATAATTTTTGTGATGTTACCAAAATTTTAATTCGATATTAAGCTTTTGGTTGTGTTTTAAGGGATGTGTGACTTTCACGCAATTTTCTTCCGTTAAAACAAACATAAATTTAATATGAGACTAAAGTATATGAAAAAGGGTCGAAAGTGGTTTAATCTTATTCTTACAGGATCAAAGGTGAAATATTTAACGGTTTATGCAATTTTCATCCGTTTAAACTAAAGAAAATAAACTACAGGACCAAAAGTGCATGAAAAATGACCGAAAGTGATTTAAACTCATTCTTACAGGACCAAAAGTGCAATTTTCCCGAATTTTCAGACAATATGCAAAATGAGCGGTATTACAAGTCTTGGATATCGAACTATATATTGTTGCATGGCATGCAAACTACGTATGGAAATGTATAGTGATGAATTTAATCACGCTCAAGTATGAGGTTCTAATTATAAGTTGTTAATTTCTTACGACAAAAAATTATTTGTGTCCCCTAACTTTCACTTTCTTTTTTAAAAACGTCCCAAATTGATGAGGTATATATACTAGCTTATTAAGCCTGGTGATTCAGCAGAACAATGGGAAACAAATCTGCATTGCAGGAGATTTTAATGCAATTAGATATCAAAATGAAAGAGTTGGGAAATCTGAAATCATCAACAGGAGAGAAATTGAGGTCTTTGATCATTTCATCACCAATGCCAATCTAATTGATATCCCACTTTCTTGTCGGACTTACACTTGGTATCGAGTCGACGGCTCTTGCAAGAGCAAGCTTGATCGTGTTCTGCTGAATGAAGATTGGGTGCAGGCGGATCCGCCTGCTCGCCTCTTGGGCCTCCCGAGAACAATCTCCGACCATTGCCCTTTGATTTTGGAGGACCAAAAAATTGATTGGGGACCCAAACCTTTCCGCTTCTTCAACGCTTGGATCCGACATCCATCTTTCAAAGAAGTCATGAAGGCGATGTGGGAAGGCAACCATGTTAAAGGAAGAAGAAGCTACGTTATAAAAGAAAAATTTAAGAAGGCAAAAATTTGTTTTCGCGAATGGAGCAAACTGTCATTTGGTGATTTGGACAGGAAAATAGAGGAGAATAAGCAGCTTCTTCTTGAACTAGACATCACCGACGATGCATTCGGTCTTGAAGAAGATGAAATTGAGCAGAGAAGTAAAATCATAGAAGAGCTAACCATAGACTTCGGTACGAGACACAGCTTCCTGAGACAAAAGGCAAGAAATAAATGGATTAAAGAAGGCGATGCAAACTCTAAATTCTTCCATAAATGCATAAATGCCCGGAGAAAGGCCAACGACTTGACTCACTTGAATTTTGACGGTACTTGGCTCTCTTCCCCTTCAGAAATCAAGTCGGCTATCCACAATCACTTTAAACGCCACTTTCAGGCCCCAATCCTCAATCGACCAAGTATCCCCCCTGACTTTTGCATCCATAAAGTCAGTGATCTTGACAACAGCATGCTCATCGAGCCCTTCTCAGCCTCAGAAATCAGAGACGCAGTTCGGAGTTGTGAGTCTTCAAAAAGCCCGGGCCCTGACGGCTTCACATTCGCATTTATTAAAGAAAGCTGGGAATATTTGAAGGATGATTTCCAGAAATTACTTGATGAATTCCACTCGAATGGGAAATTCGTTAGGGGCTTCAATCCATCATTCATCACTCTCATCCCCAAGAAGAAGAATGCGACTTGTATTGGTGATTTCAGGCCAATTTCCATGATTAATTGCTACTACAAGATAATAGCAAAGGTGTTGGCTCGCAGGCTCTCGAAGATCATAGGCAGTGTAATTTCTGAATCACAAACAGCGTTCAATCAAGGGCGCCACATCCTGGACGGGGTCCTTATCCTCAACGAAATCATCGATGAGGCAAAAAAAGGAAAAATAGAAAGGCTCCTATTCAAGATTGATTTCGCGAAGGCATTTGACTCAATCGATTGGAAATTCCTCGATGATATGATGGGTAGCATGGGCTTTGAGCCTAAATGGCGTAAATGGATTTGGGAGTGCATCTCGACTGCCTCAGCCTCGGTGTTGGTTAATGGAAGCCCATCCAAGGAATTTAAACTTGAGCGCGGCCTCAGACAAGGAGACCCCCTATCTCCGCTACTGTTCATCATCGCAGCTGAAGGACTAAGCGTCCTGATTAATAAAGCATCAGCGGCTGGACTCTACGATCCTGTTTCAGTTGGCCGTAAAAATATCCCAATCTCCCACCTTCAATACGCGGACGACACCATTATAGTGGGTGAGGCCTCCACTAAGAATATTGGGGCGCTAAAAAACCTGTTAATCAATTTTGAACGCATCTCAGGCCTCAACATCAATTTCTCCAAATGCAGCTTTCTGGGATTGAACATGGATCTTGAAATTCAGAATAATGTTGCCTCTTTTCTTGGCTGTGGTGTTGGCTCATTTCCTCTTAATTTCCTTGGGCTTCAGGTGGGTATTAATCATCAGAAGCATGAGGCTTGGAAGGAAGTTGTTCAGAAAATAAAGGGCAGAATTAAATCCTGGGAAGATCGTCATATCTCGCTTGGGGGGCGGATTATTCTACTCAACGCTGTGCTAACCTCGTTACCCATATATTATCTATCCTTCTACCAAATACCAAAAAAAACATTGAGTGAAATCATCAAACTTCAGAGAAATTTTCTTTGGGGTGGGGGGGGGGAGCGAGCTCTACAAAAATCCCATGGGTTTCATGGAATGATGTTTGTAGAGCAAAGACGGATGGGGGTTTAGGCGTAAAGAATATTGAATTATTTAACAAATCTCTTCTTGGCAGGTGGGCATGGAGGATTCGGACCGAACCCAACTCACTTTGGGCACGGGTTCTTGATTCAAAATACGACTTCAACTCGATACAAGGAACGACTCCACCGATGAACAGGAACCTGGCTTCAAATTGGTGGAAATTCATGGTCGAGCTGCTCTCTTCTAACCAGTCCAACCACTGGTTCGGAGCCAACTTGGAAAAAAAAGTGGGCGATGGAAGTCGCTCCTCTTTCTGGCACGACAGATGGCTCGACGAGGCAAACCTAAGTGAACTCTTCCCAAGACTTTTCTCAATTAGTACCAACAAGGAGGCATTGATTAGTGAGTGCGGTGAATGGGTGAATGGAAACTGGAATTGGAACTTACTGTGGAGAAGAGATTTATTCACTTGGGAAGAAAATCTCTATACCCATTTACTTAGTTTGCTAGATTCTATTAATCTGCAGGAACATGTTGCTGATTCGTGGATTTGGAAGCTATCCAGTGACGGAAAATATTCAACCAAATCAGCGTATGATGGATTCGAATTGCCAGCCCCAACCCAAGTTCTAGACGTCAACACCCGAGAGGCCCTTCGCAGAATCTGGAATAGCCTAACCCCGTCCAAATTTTCGGGGTTAGCATGGAAGGTGATTAGAGAAAGATTGGCGACTAGGACCGAGCTAAAGAAACGAAATATCCTCGGAGACGGCGAGGATCTCTCCTGCACTCTCTGCGGCCAAGAAGAGGAGACTATTCAACACCTCTTCTTCAGCTGTGGATTCTCCGGAAAATTATGGAACCTTTGCTGCAAATGGCTCAACACCAACTCGACCCTCCACTTCAGCCCGGCGGCACACTTCCTCCAATTCTCCGGGCTGATGAAAGCCAAACGAAAGACCCCCATTATGGAATGTTTGTGGTGCATGATAGTGTGGTTCATTTGGAAAGCTCGAAACGGAAAAATCTTTACAAATGAGCATCCCAAAATGGAGAAGATCTTCGATGAACTCCGATCCATGACGTGGAACATCCTCTCGCAGCATAGAACTTGCCCAGCCTCCACATCCTTCAATGACTGGTGTGCAAGCCCTTCATCTATGTACTTGTAACAATTCTTGCGACATTTCCAGTAGCTAGGTGTACCTGGTGCTGTAGCACCACTTCTGTAATTTCCATGTAACTCTCGAGTGCTTCACTCCTTTGAGTACTTCTGGTACTCGGTAATATAATTATCTTTTTCCTTTCAAAAAAAAAAAAAATTGGCTATATATGGTTTATGGCAGGTGGTGGAAGGAATTGGACCTTGTTTCAAAACTTTCATATGCAAGAGATAGAGTGGTGGAATGCTATTTTTGGACATTGGGAGTGTATTTTGAGCCTCATTACTCGCAATCACGAATCATGCTAGCTAAAACTATAGCTATGATTTCGGTAGTTGATGATACATATGATTCATACTTTTTTAATTTTTCCAAAAATGTCCCAAAAAAGTTAAGTTAGCTAAAATTTGGGACGTAATTGGAAAACTTAACTTTTTTGGGACGTTTTTGAAAAAGTTGTAAAGTTATGGGACGTAAAAAAATTATTTCCCTGAAACTAGGATAAGGAGAGGAATCGGATGAGGTAGAAGAAAGATTCAGAGAGGAAAGGCATGAGAGAAGACTGTTGATACCATGTTAAAGAACACCATCACAAAATTAAACATGATTTTATTGAATATTTCTGAAATGGTTTTACATTCCACACTTTAACTATATATATATTTATAAGATTGGTGTACACTGTGGTAACAGATTCTGTTGGTAGGCATGTGCATGGCACATGAAGTCTAACTAACTTAACCAACAATGGATGTTTCTAGAATATGAGTATAAATACATTTTGATACTACTCTAATAGTTGATGACATTTTGAATATGGAAGAAATATGAAAATATAGATAAAGCACTAATTTATTATAAAATTACTATAAACATTTAACATTTATAGTAGGGAGTAGGAATAAGGATGAGATCTTGTTTCCTTCCAACTATAAGACCTTTATTAGTAATATAATATTTATGATATGAATATATCTTTTAATATTATATGATCTTTAAAATATCTTGTAAATATTGATTCATATCTTGTAAATATGGATACATCTTGTATCTATAAATACTCCACTTGTAAACACATTATAATCATTCAATGAAATTATAATTTCATAGTTTCAATATGGTATCAACGAGTCAATAGGCTCACGCCTTGATCCATCCCAACCTACACGGTTCTTTTTCTTCTTCTCCACAAGGTTACACCTCCCCCTGTTACAACTTCTCACTTCTGTTACAACTCCCCCTGTTTAAAACTGCCCCCCCTGTTACAACTCCCCTGCCGTCCACCTCTCTCAATCAAACAACCCATCTCTCTCAATCAAACAACCCAAATATCCTATTACCCTCACAACCAACACCTTCCCTTTCCCAATTATGGCTTCTCCGGCGAAACCCCATGGTGATTTCATCGCTTTTAATATCTCTGCACAAGTCCCAATTAAACTTACCTCCACGAACTATGTGGCATGGTCGTTTCAATTTCGCATCCTCCTAACCGGTTACAACTTGTTCGGCTATCTCGATGGCACACTCCCCTGTCCGGCTCCTGAAATTCCGGCGGCGGCTACCGTAGTTGAAAAATCCAATCCCGAGTTTCTTAAATGGACACAACAGGATCATCTTATCCTTTCTGCCATTGTTGGATCTCTTTCACCCACCATCGTCCCCTTCATAGCTGCTGCCAAAACATCTCGCGAGGCATGGAAAACACTCGCTAATATATACGGCCGTTCATCCAGGGGTCGAATTCTTGCCCTGAAAAACAAGATCCGTACACCAACAAAGGGCTCCAAGTCAATCACAGAGTTCTTGGCGGATATAAAAACAACAGTGGATGAATTGGCCCTCCTTGGAGTCAAAACTGACTCTGAGGACATCACACTTGCCGTCCTAAATGGACTTGATGAGTCCTTTCGAGATATCTCTCATGCAGTTCAGGCGCGCGAAACGGCCGTCTCCTTCGACGAATTGACGGACATTCTACTCAGCACCGAGGCTCAAATCGCCGGCCGCCTCGCTTCTTCCCCCTCGCCGGTGTCCGCTCTGGCCGCCGATCGACATCCCAACCGCTCCGGATCTTCGAATCGCCAATCAAAGAACCCATCGTCCACCCCCAATTCGAGGTCCTCTGCCCCTAATTCACAATCGGCCGCTCCCAATTCTGGACAGGGACGGTACTTTGGCAAATTCCAACTCTGTGGCACCATAGGGCACTCCGCAAAGAGATGCACGGAGTTTCCCCACCCCCAATTTCAGAATTCCCAAATCTTGAACTCAGTGCCTCAGCGCCCAATTTCCTCACCTCACTTAGTCAACTCGGCTGCTTCAACTCGGCAATCTCAAAACTGGATTTTGGACTCGGGTGCAACTCACCATGTCACTACAGATCTTAACAACCTGTCAATTCACTCCCCGTACGAAGGTTTAGATGATGTGATCGTTGGGGATGGTAAAGGTTTAAATATATCACATATTGGTTCTTTATCATTTACAGAATTTAGTATGATAAAATTCCCAAATGTGTTGGTTGTTCCAAAAATGTCAAAGAATTTAATTTCGGTTGCAAGCTTATGTCGAGATAACAATGTTGACGTCATTTTTGGTTCTTCTTCTTTTCAGGTGCGGGATGGCAATACGGGGAGCGTTCTCCTCGACGGGAGACGCGTTGACAACCTCTACGTTTGGCCGGCACGAGCGTCCAAACACTCACCCACCACCTTTATCTCCACCCGTCTATCCGTACCAGTCTGGCATTCTCGCTTAGGTCACCCATCCACTCAAATTTTATCACATACACTATCTAGTTTTCGTTTACCAAACATAGCTTCTCCACTATTCAGTTGTGATTCTTGTAATTGTATCAAAAGTCACAAACTGCCCTTTAATGATTCAAGTATTGTGTCTCATCATCCTCTTGATATTATCTTTTCTGATGTGTGGTCCTCTCCCGTAATATCTCACGATGGTTTCAAATATTATGTTATCTTCGTTGACCATTTTAGCAAATACATGTGGGTTTACCCCTTAAGACGTAAATTTGATGTTTTGTCCACCTTTACTACCTACAAAGCCCTTGTTGAAAACTTCTATCAAACAAAAATAAAAACCCTTTACTCTGATAATGGAGGAGAGTACATTGCTCTCCGCTCATTTCTCCAAACTCATGGTATTACCCATCTTACCACTCCCCCACATACACCCGAACACAATGGCATGTCTGAACGTCGCCACAGACATGTTATTGACACGGCCTTAGCTCTTCTACACCACGCTTCCATGCCCCTCACATACCGGCCCTATGCTGTCTGTACAGCCACCTACATTATAAACCGTCTTCCCAAAGTTAATCTAAAAATGCAATCCTCCTTTCAATATCTCTTAAAACAATCACCCAACCTCACCAAACTTTGGGTCTTTGGATGCTTATGTTATCCTTGGCTCCGTCCTTACACCTCTCACAAACTCGATCCTCGTTCTACTCCATGTATCTTTATTGGATACTCTCCCACCCAAAGTGCCTATCTTTGTCTAGATATATCCAATAACAAAATATACACCTCCCGTCATGTTCAATTTGTTGAACATACCTTCCCATTTTCCAAAATCTTCTCAAAATCGACCACACCCACTGTTTTGGGAAGTTCACCCCATACACCCCCAGAATTGATACATTCACCTGACGCACCCACATATATGATAAATCCACCCACTCTTCTGCCTATACCCATACCACCCCCAATAATCAACCAACCAACTACCACAACCCCGCTCGTGCCACCTGACGCTCCTCAGCCGCCTCCTGCACCGCCGGCTCCGTCTCAGACCTTGTCCACATCAGGCATTGTCACTCGATCCCAAAACAGGATCTTCAAACCTAACCCAAGGTATGGTCTTACATCATCAATATCATCTGAGACTGAACCAACTTGTGTTACACAGGCCTTAAAAGATGCAAGGTGGAGGGAGGCCATGTCCTCTGAGTTTGATGCTCTTCTCAGGAATGGAACTTGGGATTTGGTTCCTCCTAATGAGTCCCAAAATATTATTGGCTCAAAGTGGGTCTTTCGCATCAAACGTAAACCAGATGGATCCTTAGACAAATTCAAAGCTCGTCTCGTGGCCAAAGGTTTCCATCAACGACCGGGTGTTGATTTTTCAGAAACCTTTAGTCCTGTTGTCAAACCTGCTACAGTAAGAGCTGTTCTCAGCATTGCTGTCACTCAAAACTGGCCTCTTCAGCAATTTGATGTTAATAATGCCTTTCTCCATGGTACTTTACCTAACACAGTATACATGGCTCAACCTCCTGGCTTTATTGATAAAGCCTGTCCGTCCTATGTTTGTAAGCTGCATAAGTCTATTTATGGTTTAAAACAGGCACCCCGTACTTGGTACTATGCTCTTAGGACTTTTTTGGAAGGCATTGGATTTATTCACACAAAATCTGATGAATCTCTTTTTGTGTATAATAAATCTGGAATCACTGCATATTTTCTAGTATATGTTGATGATCTCATTCTCACAGGAAATAACAGTTCTTTCCTCACTCGAGTGGCTAAGGACCTTGGTACTAAATTCTCAATTAAAGATTTAGGCCCACTTTCTTATTTCCTTGGAGTTGAAGTTCTGCGGACCAACAAAGCTTGCTTTCTTTCCCAACGTAAGTATGTCGTTGATCTTCTTACTCGATTCAACATGCTGACCTCCAAACCCGTTCAGACACCCCTGGCCACATCAGCACGTTTCATCCTTGCGGATGGGACACCCCCCACTGATGCCACTCAATATCGTCGGGTACTTGGTAGTCTTCAATATCTTCAACTCACCAGGCCTGACATTGCATTTGCTGTTCACAAGTTGTCTCAGTTCATGCATGCCCCAACCACAACTCATTGGGGAGCTGTCAAACGGCTTCTTCGTTACTTGAATGGAACCCGTGATGTAGGAATCACATTGAAACCTGCCACCTCCTCTTCTCTACACTGCTTCACTGATGCTGATTGGGCTGGCAACAGTGATGATCGTTCCTCCACAAGTGCTTATATTGTTTTTCTTGGAGCCAATCCCATCTCTTGGTCCTCCAAGAAACAAAAATCAGTAGCTCGTTCCTCAACAGAAGCTGAGTATCGTGCTATTGCCTTCGATGCCTCTGAAGTTCAATGGTTAAAATCCTTGTTTCGTGAGTTGTGCTTCTCAGTCTCAGATCTTCCTGTTCTTTACTGTGATAACATTGGGGCCACTTATCTCTGTTCAAATCCCGTCTTTCACTCTCGAATGAAGCATATTGCAATTGATTTCCACTTTGTTCGAGATTTGATCAAGACATCTCAGCTTCAAGTTTCACATGTTTCGTCTGCGGATCAACTTGCTGATGCCCTTACCAAACCACTTCCTCGTCCTCGACTGCAACTTCTCATGACCAAGATTGGACTCTCCTACGGTGCTCCATCTTGAGGGGGCGTATTAGTAATATAATATTTATGATATGAATATATCTTTTAATATTATATGATCTTTAAAATATGTTGTAAATATTGATTCATATCTTGTAAATATGGATACATCTTGTATCTATAAATACTCCACTTGTAAACACATTATAATCATTCAATGAAATTATAATTTCATAGTTTCAATAACCTTTAGCCTCTGTCATGTCCAAATCACTTGGCTTCATTCCAGTAGGTAGAGCCCAATCAAAATGATAGAGAAGTTGAGCCAATGGAAGCTCCACATTCGCCATCCCAAACCCTATTCCAGGGCAAATCCTCTGTCCCGACCCAAATGGGAGGTACTGATAACTATTATGTATACATATTTGACGAACTATTTTTTTATTTAGTTAATTTCTTTTGTATTTATTAATTGATTAAATTCTAACTTTAAAAATAAAAAATGTAATATATATTTTTTTTACTTTCTGATCTAAAAATAGCAAACAAATTCGTAAATAGTCGGGATAGAAGCCTATTTAGTCCCATAACTTTCTACCTTTTTTGAAATGGTCCCAAAAAAGTTAATTGTACCAATTTAGTCTCATTTAAAAAAAAAATTGTTCTGTTTTGATCCCCAAAAGTTAAATGTATCAATTTAGTCCTTTATTTTTTTGCAATTTGTTTTGTTTTAGTCCTAGTTAAATGTAATTGAGAAAAAAATAAGACTAAATTGATACATTTAACTTTTTTGAGACCAAAATAGAACAAATTGAAAAAATGAGATTAAATTGATACATTTAATTTTTTTGGGACCATTTAAAAAAATGTTGAAAGTTATGGGATTAAATTAACTTATATAAGGGGAAAAAATATGTTTTTGTATCATTGAGTTTGAAATATATTTTTTTAGTCAAAATAATATTATTGTTCAGGCGATAATAAAAAAGAAAAGAAAAATGAATACTTACAAAGAGGATTGCTTTGATGTTATTATCAGCAATTGGGAACTAATACCCTCCAGTTTGCTGCAATCTCAAGAGAACGTCTACCAAATCTTCATCTCCAGACTCTCCATTACCTGTTTTATTTATGGCTAAATTACGTTTATGATCTTCAATTAGTGTATCCATAATGGAATCCACTTCTCTCCGCATCCTCAGAAGCTTGTACTTGTTCCAGTTGAAGATGTTGAGAAACTGATCTAACGAAGGAAACAAAATCAGCAGATCAAAGCCAAGTGCTAACTCCACTCCTTTCTTGACCACCGAGATCAATGCTTCCCTATTCTTCAACACCTTACCAAATGCAGCTCTACAAGTGATGGCACTCGACAACATCGAGCTCTTCTCTGTCAAGTTTATCGCCCTCCCAGAACGATCACGAATGGATTCAACGAGACGGGACACCTCGTCCTTCCTGATGTACTCGAACGAACGAACGTTTTTAGGGCTCAACATCTCCAAAATGCATACAAACTCTTAATATATTTACCCCTCGGCTGTTTAGTTTTGGGGGTTGATGATTTTTGTAAACATTGTGAGGGTTTTCGGATATTTGTGGGTTTACAGGATAAAGCACATTGTGCGTTAATAATCTTTGTGAGAGTAATTGCTTACGCTGCGTCACTCGTCTTCTAAGAAACAAAAGTCGGTTGCTCGCTCCTCAACGGAAGCAAAATATAGAGTCATTGCATCAGCAACTTCTGAGGTACAATGGTTAAAATCAATTTTTCAGGAATTATGTTTTCCCATCGACACTCTACCTGCCATCTACTGTGACAATATTGAAGCCACGTATCTTTGATCTAACCCCGTTTTTTATTCTCGGATGAAACACATTACTATTGACTATCACTTCGTTCGGGATTTGATCAAAACATCTCAACTACGTGTTTCTCACGTGTCATCCGAAGATCAACTAGCCGATGGTCTCACAAAACTACTTGCTCGTTCTCGTCTTCAAATGCTTATGATCAAGATTGGACTCTCCTACGGTGCTCCATCTTGAGGGGGCATATTGGACATATAATATATATTATATATTGTACATCTTTTATATTCCTTATTTAACTTAGATTTGAGATATAGATTATATATATTTTGTATCTATAAATACTCTCTAATGTAATCCTTTATATTCGATCAATGAAATTATAATTTATCAATCTCTACATATTCTACCCTCCGTCCCTATACTTTGTTAATTCTTTAAAACTGAAAAAAAAAATAGCAATAAGAATCCACGACTTGCGTACCAATTTTCGGGTGATTTAAGATGATAACTTAATTTTAAGAAAAAAAATGCAGCAGCTTAAGAATTGGGCTTAATTTGGAAAATTATTTCTCGTATATATATATGAAAATAAAATCATCAACACCCAATAAATAGAACAATTTTACAGTTGACTCTCTATCTGATAATATAATAGCGAGTACGGCCCAATCAATTAATTTATAGAAATTTTTAGACGCCACTATCTCATAGCTCCGTCCCTCTTATCAAAATTATGAGATGTAAAAATTGAATATGAAACTAAAATAGTTAATTTTTATAGTTGACTCTTTATTTGATGATAAAGGTAGTGAATGTACCTAATTTCTGCAGCCAATCAAGAATTTTAGACGCCACTATCTCCTAGCTCCGTCCCTCTATTTTGTTATAAATTCTAGAAAAAACTGCAATAAGAATTAACTGCCAATAAACTTGACAGAGAAGAGCTCGATGTTGTCGAGTACCATCACTTGTAGAGCTGCGTTTGGTAAGGCGTTGAAGGATAGGGAAGCATTGATCTCGGTGGTCAAGAAAGGAATGAGGTTAGCACATGGCTTTGATCTGCTGATTTTGTTTCCGTCGTTAGAGATACTTAACATCTTCAATTGGAACAAGTACAAGCTTCTTTTTTTTGATGGAAGTTAAATACCCATCCCTTTTTTCCCCTCCCCATGACTCGAACCCAGGACCTAAGGCCTAGGTAGTGGTGCTCTAACCACTTGAGCTATCCCACTTTGTCAACAAGTACAAGCTTCTGAGGATGCGGAGAGAGGTGGATTCCATTATGGATACAGTAATTGAAGATCATAAACGTAATTTAGCCATAAATAAAACAGGTAACGGAGATTCAGGAGATGAAGATTTGGTTGACGTTCTCTTGAGATTGCAGCAAAATGGAGGGTATGTGAGTTCCCAATTGCTGATAATAACATCAAAGCAATCCTTTTTGTAAGTATTCATTTTTCATTTCTTTTTCATTATCGCCTGAACAATAATATTATTTTGACTAAAAAAATATATTTCAAACTCAATGATACAAAAACATATGTTTTCCCTCTTTTGTTTTCCCTCAATGATAGAAAAACATAAGTTGCAGAAATCAGAAATCGAACACTTACTAGACTTATCCAATAGTATACAAGCCCAAAAAAACTTGTTAGGATGGATAATTAATTGTTGGGCCCCAATATTAAAAACTTGGGTATTGCTTATTGGACTTATCCAATAGTATACAAGCCCAAAAAAGAATGAGAACACCTAATTCCCCTCCCCTCAGAAGGTAACGCGAAAAAAAAAAAAGTAGAGTAGTGATTCGGAACGGCGTGAGGTGAACAACGGCAAAGCTCCAAATCCGGCCACCACACCCAAAGAACCAAATTTGACCGCCCCCGTCGCCCGTATTGTCGTCGCCACCATCGCCTGAAAAACACATCTCCTGACAATAGCAATTGGCTTTCTTCAGGCTAGACAGACGGCAGCAAGAATGAGGGGACCAGCATCGAGGCAGTGATTCGGCGTCATTTCGACGCGAAAAAAAAAATATTAACACCCAACGACTCGGGCGCCTAAGCGGCGTTGAGCCCGTGCGCAATTTTTCCAGCTGATCTGCACAAATCGTGGCGGAATACCACCGTCTAGCGCCTACGCGGTCCTAGGCGCCGATTTTTGCAACCTTGAAATAAGATGATATTCTCTCATGAAGAGTCGAAACCGGAAAAGCTGTTTGATGAAATCAGAGCAAAGGCCTGGAGTATTTTTTGTCTTCATAACGTATGTCCAGCTACGATCTCGTTTCATGATTGGTGCGTCAGTCCGAGGGCAGCAATCTGCTCATGAGTATGGCTGTTAGTTATGAAATCTGCTGGTGTGTTTCAATTCTGTATTTTGTAATAGCATTTGGCAGTTGTCTCTAGCTTTAATCTCATGAGTACCTCTGATACTCTAATCTAATAAAATGCACCATTTTTTCCTCTAAAAAAAAAGGGATAGAAGTTAATTTATTTCCATAACTTTCAACATTTTCTGAAATGGTCCAAAAAAGTTAAATGTATCAATTTGATATCCTTTTTTTCAATTTGTTCTATTTTGATCCCAAAAAAGTTAAATGTACCAATTTAGTCTATTTTTTCTAAATTACTTTTAACTTGGACTAAAACAGAACAAATTGCAAAAAAAAAAGGACTAAATTGGTACGTTTTAACTTCTGAGGACCAAAACAGAACAATTTTTTTAAAACAAAGTTAATCTTCATAGTGATTAATCTTCAACTGAAAGGATTAATCAAGAAGACTAAATTACCCCCAGGCCCGTCGAAGATCCCCGTGATAGGGCACTTGCACCACCTCATAGGAGCCCTTCCCCACCATTCCCTTGCAAACTTATCCAAGAAATATGACCCTTTGATGCACCTAAAGCTCGGTGAGATCTCAGCTTTCGTCGTTTCCTCGCCTAAATTGGCTCAACATGTGCTCAAAACCTTTGACCCTGCCTGTGCTGGTAGGCCTGAAAGCTTAGTCGTAAAGATCTTGGCGTACAACTACATCGACATTGCTTTTACCCCGTACGGAGAGTACTGGAGGCAAATGCGTAAAATATGCATTTTGGAGATGTTGAGCCCTAAAAACGTTCGTTCGTTCGAGTACATCAGGAAGGACGAGGTGTCCCGTCTCGTTGAATCCATTCGTGATCGTTCTGGGAGGACGATAAACTTGACAGAGAAGAGCTCGATGTTGTCGAGTGCCATCACTTGTAGAGCTACATTTGGTAAGGTGTTGAAGAATAGGGAAGCATTGACCTCCAATTGGTTACTAAGATCAAAGAAACTAACTAACTCTAACAATTGCCGCAAAGCTGCTTATAATGCAAAAGGACTAAAAAGGACACTTTACGTATTTGCACTTGGAGTTTGATCCCCATCATTCTCTCCGGGTGGGGTGTGATTCGCCCTCGAATCGTGCTCAGTTTGATCCCCATCAGAGTCTGCGGCGTAGTAAGGCAACAAATGTTTGACATTAAACACATCCGAACATCTCAAAGTAGAAGGCAGGTTGACGCGATAGGCGTTTAGATTTATATGTTCTGTGATCTCCAGCGGGCCAATTTTCCTTGCAGTCAACTTGTTGTATTCATGAGAGGGAATATGGTCTTTAGTCAATACCACCCAAACTAAGTCGCCCACTTCGAACAAGACATAGCGTCGATGGACGTCCGCCGCTGCTTTATATGAAACTGTTGATGCTTCCAAGTGGGCACGTGTACTGGCGTGTATTTGATGTAGCGACTCGACGAAGTCCCGCGCAGCTCCATGCGGGTGCAACCGGGTTGGTAACACCAAGAGGTCAAGGGGATCTTGAGGAATCAACGTATACACCACCTGAAATGGGGCGTAACCTGTGCTCCTATTTGTTGCTGAATTATGTGCGAATTCGGCTTGGGCCAACTTCACGTCCCACTATCTCAGGTTGCCGCCCACTAAGCAACAAAGGAGGTTCCCGAGCGAGCGATTCACCACCTCCGTTTGGCCATCTGTCTGGGGATGATACGCGCTGCTGAAATTCAAAGTAGTATTCACCATCCTCCAAAGGCTTCGCCAAAAATGGCTGAGGAATCTCGTATCACGATCCGAGACGATTGATTATGGTAGGCTGTGTAGGCGATAAACCTCACAGAAGAACAATGTAGCCACCTTGACGGCGTTCGCTGTTTTCCTGCATGGAACAAAATGCGCCATTTTAGAAAAATGATCAACGATAACAAAAATGGAATCGTTACCCCTCTATGTTCGCGGCAAGCCAAGGACAAAATCCATGCTAATATCAACCCAACGTTGCGACGGAATGGGTAATGGCATGTACAGCCCCGCATTGGTGGCCATGCCTTTCGACGTTTGGCAGATCCGACAACGTTCCACTAAACATGTGGCATCTCGGCGAATCGTCGGCCAGAAGTAAGACCGGGTGATTAGTTCTATTGTCCGATCACGACCCGCGTGGCCTTGGTTGTGTAACTCAAGCATGATGCGAAGCCGTAGACTGCCATCTGGGACACACAATCTGTTGTCAAAAAAAAAAAAAAATCCATCAGTGAATGAATAATGTTCAATTCTTTCATATTTTAAGCGTTCAATAATTGGGCCAAATATAGGATCTCCCGAATATAACTCCCTGAAAGAATCAAAACCAAGGACTTCCGTGTGCATAGTTGTTAGGAGGGCTGATCGTCGGCTGAGTGCGTCCGCAACACGATTCAAAGTGCCCGATTGGTGCTTAATTACGAACGTAAATTGTTGTAGATATGCCGACCATCCCGCATGTCTTGATGACACGGCGTCTTAACTTTGTAGATGTTTGAGTGCCTCATGGTCGGTAAAGAGGATGAATTCCCTTTGGAAGAGATAATGACGCCAATGGCGGCCTGCGCGGACGACGGCAAAAAATTCCACATCGTACGTGCTGTAACGTAGGCGTGGGCCTGTTAATTTCTCGCTGAAATAGGCGACGGGCTTCCCGGATTGACTAAGCACCGCACCGATCCCTAATTTAGACGCATCACAGTGTAGTTCAAATGGCGCCGTGAAATCGGGTAGAACTAATAGAGGGGCAGTAGTCAATTTGTGCTTAATGACGTCAAACGATGTAGCGGCGTCGGCCGTCCAAGTAAATGTCGGGCCGCTCATACAATTGGTGATTGGCGCCATAATCGTGCTGAAATGGGGAATGAAGCGTCGGTAAAAGGATGCCAACCCGTGGAAACTACGGGCTTCCGTCTGGGTCCTAGGGGTCGGCCATTCGTGAATCGCATCAACCTTCGCGGAGTCCATGCCAATACCATCGGCGGAGATTGTATATCCCAAGAACAAAACAGATTTATGGAGAAAAGAGCATTTGGCCGTGGCTGCATAAAATTTTTCCTTGCGCAGAATGAGGAGAACGGCCTCAAGGTGTCCCAAATGGTCACTTACGGACTTGTTGTACACCAATATATCATCAAAATAAACAACTACGCACGAACCCAAGAGTGGCCGAAGAGTATGAGTCATAATTCGCATGAACGTGCTTGGAGCGTTGGATAACCCAAATGGCATGACCAGCCATTCAAATAGACCCTCTCGAATCTTGAATGTCGTTTTCCATTCGTCTCCCGGACGGATGCGTATCTGGTGGTAACCGGCTTTAAGATCCAATTTGCTAAATACGGCCGCACCCGAAATTGGTCAAGCAAGTCGTCAAGCCGTGGTATCGGGAACCTATAGCGGACTGTAATTTTATTGATGGCGCGACTGTCGACGCACATCCGCCATGCACTGTCCTTTTTCGGAATTAAAAGGGCCAAAACAGCGCACGGGCTGAGCTTTCACGGACAAGCCCCTTCCCCAATAATTCGGTAACTTGTCTCTGTAGTTCCTCGTGCTCCGCTGGGCTCATTCTGTAGTGTGGCCTATTTGGGAGTGTCGCGCCGGGTATGAGATCAATTTGGTGTTGTATATCGCACATTGGTGGGAGGCCCGATGGCAACTCTTGCGGAAACACATCCTGGAATTTCTGCAAAATAGGGGCAACCAATGGAGAGATTACTGTAGGTACTGAAATATCATGCGCAATGAGTACAAGAAGTAACGGAGTGTCACGTAATTCATGTAAAAATTGACGACAAGAAAGTAAGACGACCTGGTGATCGCTAATAGGACGCGCTGGATTGTCGGGCGTTGGAAGGAGAATAATGCGGACCCCCTCAAATATGAAGGAATACGTGTTTTTATGTCCATCGTGCACGACCGACCTATCGTATTGCCATGGGCGACCAAGCAAGATGTGGCAGGCGTCCATGGGGGCGACGTCACACCAAATAGAATCGTTGTAGGCTGTCCCAATTGAGAAAAAAACAAGAGCGCGGGTATTGACGGTGATTGACGTTCCTTGTTGGAGCCAGGATAGGGAATACGGCTTGGGGTGAGGTTCGGTTGTTAAAGATAACTTCCTGACCACTGTTTCCGCCACGACATTCTCACACGATCCCGAATCGATGATGACACGACAAACTTTACCCGCCACAGTGCAAGAATATTGAAACAGGGACGTGCGCTGAATTGATGAATCTTTCCCTTGGGGCCAGACATTAACGCCGGACCAGGAGTGTTGTGCCCTCGTCGCCATACAGCTGGACTTCCGAAGGAGAGGGTTCTGGTTCCTCGTCGAAGATGGGTGGTCCGTCGTAACCCGAATCGTCCGCGAACAATGCTCGTTTAGGATAATTACCCGCCCGATGGCCGTAACCACCACAAGAGAAACAGGCACCCGTTGGCGGTCGGGGCTGCGAGGAAGGAATAACAGGCAGTGGGGCACGCGACTGTAGTTGCGGCTGTAGTTGCGGCCGAAGGCCCTGGGTCGTAGGGCTGCTATCATTGCGGGCCGAGGACTGGGTGTGAAACAGCGAGGAGCGGCGTGCCTGTTGTTTTTCGACGAGCAAGGCCCGTTGATGGGCTTCCGACACCAACACCGGGGAACACAAGTTCAGCACATCCTGAATGCTCATGCGGAGACCCCCAATGAAGCGAGCAACCAGCTGATCCGTCGATTCCGAGAGGTCGTTGCGCGTCATAAGCTGATAAAATTCATCCGAATATTCGGAGACTGATCGCGTGCCTTGTCGATGATTTTGTAGACGTTGAAACATCAGCCTTGAATGATTAAAGGGAAAAAATGCCGCTTGAAGTTTGGTCTTGAATTTGTACCAGGTAGTTATCGGGTTCTTGCCCGCCCTGGTGCGCGACGCCTTCATGTTTTTCCACCAATGTGTAGCGCGGCCGCGCAAGCGAGTAGCGACCAACGCCACGCGACGAGCCTCTAGCACGTTCTTCAAGTCCAAAATTTCCTCCACCGTGATTATCCAGTCGGCAAGGTCGGAGTCGTCCAAAATGGGACTAAATTGATTCTATCTCGATTTGGACCTGATACAAATCATCGAACATCTTCCATACCTCAAATGAATGGACACAACGATTCACGTACTCAAGCATCGATTTTTGAGATTGCACTCAGCATCCAACATAGAAGAAACTGATTCTTGCGATGCCATTCATCATCCGCAATATCCGGAATCATATCAAAACATCATCAATACTGATAATTTTTCCGTTCAAGACAAATAGAAAAAGTGATAAAACGAGGATGAGGAGAGTAATCAAATGAGGTAGAAGGAAAAGACACGAAAACAAATCACAGCAGTGAAAAGAAAGATTGAGAGAGGAAAGACATGAGGAGAAGACTGTTGATACCATGAAGAACACCATCACTAAATTAAACATGATTTTATTCAATATTTCTGAAATGGCCACTTTGACTATTTATAATTTATAAGATTGGTTTACAATGTGCTAACATATTCAGTTGGTAGGCATGTGCATGACACATGAAGTCTAACTACTTAACCGCCAATGGATGGCATTTTGTATATGGAAGAAATATGAAAATATAGATAAAGCACTAATTTTTTTGAAACAAAATTTAACGTCTAAAATGACCATTATTATAAAATTACTATAAACATTTAACATTTATTGTAGGGAGTAAGAATGAGGATGAGATCTTGTTTCCTTCCAACTATAACACCTTCAGCCTCTGTCATGTCCAAATCACCAGGCTTCATTCCCGAAGGTAGAGACCAATCAAAGTGATACAGAAGTTGAGCCAATGGAAGCTCAACATTCGCCAACCCAAACCCCATCCCGGGGCAAATCCTCCGTCCCGACCCAAATGGGAGGTACTGAAAACTACCTCCCAGATAATCAATAGAGTTATCTTCAAACCTTTCGGGCATAAAGTTTTCGGGTTCATGCCAATTATTCGGGTCTCTTCCCATAGCCCAGTTGTTAACCATGACTCTAGCCTTGACTGGTATGGTGTATCCATCTACTTAACATTCTTCTCTGCAAGCTCTTACGATTAAAGCGGCAGGAGAATGAAATCTTAGGGTTTCTTTAATCACCAATTTTAGGTATTTAAGGCCCCGAACATCGCCTTCTTCCTTTCCCTTTCCTCTGAAAGCCTCTCTCACCTCAGCTTGTGCCTTTGCAAGGATACGAGGGTTTTTCATTAGTTCCGCCATTGCCCAATTTATAATCGTTGACGAAGTATCTGTACCACCTGAGAACATGTCCTGCAAAATAAACGATGTCAGCTTATATTCGTACATTACAATCATCTTTAACCAATTATTTTTGTATCGTTGAGTTTGAAATATATTTTTTGGACCATTTCAGAAAAGGTTGAAAATTATGGAGCTATATTAACTTTTATCCTTAAAAAAAGGAAAAATATGTTTTTGTAAATATATTTTTTTAGAAAAATGAATACTTACAAAAAGGATTGCTTTGATGTTATTATCAGCAATTGGGAACTCATACCCTCCATTTTGCTGCAATCTCAAGAGAACATCAACCAAATCTTCATCGCCAGACTCTCCGTTACCTGTTTTATTTATGGCTAAATTACGTTTATGATCTTCAATTAGTGTATCCATAATGGAATCCAATTTTCTCCGCATCCTTAAAAGTTTGTACATGTTCCAGTTGAAGATGTTAAGAAACTCTAATGACGGAAACAAATCCAGCAAATCAAACCCATGTCCTAACTCCACTCCTTTCTTAACCACGGAGATCAAATCCAGAAAATCAAACCCATGTCACAGTAGATGGCAGGTAGAGTGTCGATGGGAAAACATAATTCCTGAAAAATTGATTTTAACCATTGTACCTCAGAAGTTGCTGATGCAATGACTCTATATTTTGCTTCTGTTGAGGAGCGAGCAACCGACTTTTGTTTCTTAGAAGACGAGTGACGCAGCGTAAGCAATTACTCTCACAAAGATTATTAACGCACAATGTGCTTTATCCTGTAAACCCACAAATATCTGAAAACCCTCACAATGTTTACAAAAATCATCAACCCCCAAAACTAAACAGCCGAGGGGTAAATATACTATGATTTTGTAACCTCCAATTGGTTACTAAGATCAAAGAAACTAACTAACTCTAACAACTGCCGCAAAGCTGCTTATAATGCAAAAGGACTAAAAATGACACTGTACGTATTTGCACTTGGAGTTTGATCCCCATCATTCTCTCCGAGTGGGGTGCGATTCGCCCTCGAATCGTGCTCAGTTTGATCCCCATCAGAGTCTGCGGCGTAGTAAGGCAACAAATGTTTGACATTAAACACATCCGAACATCTCAAAGTAGAAGGCAGCTTGACGCGATAGGCGTTCAGATTTATACGTTCTGTGATCTCCAGCGGGCCAATTTTCCTTGCAGTCAACTTGTTGTATTCATGAGAGGGAATACGGTCTTTACTCAATACCACCCAAACTAAGTTGCCCACTTCGAACAAGACATGGCGTCGATATATGGAAGTCCGCCGCCGCTTTATATGAAACCGTTGATGCTTCCAAGTGGGCACGTGTACTGGCGTGTATTTGATGTAGCGACTCGACGAAGTCCCGCGCAGCTCCATGCGGGCGCAACCGGGTTGGTAACACCAAGAGGTCAAGGGGACCTTGAGGAATCAACGTATACACCACCTGAAATGGGGCGTAGCCTGTGCTCCTGTTTGTTGCTGAATTATGTGTGAATTCGGCTTGGGCTAACTTCACGTCCCACGATCTCAGGTTGCCGCCCACTAAGCAACGAAGGAGGTTCCCGAGCGAGCGATTCACCACCTCCGTCTGGCCGTCTGTCTGGGGATGATACGCGCTGCTGAAATTCAAAGTAGTATTCACCATCCTCCAAAGGCTTCGCCAAAAATGGCTGAGGAATCTCGTATCACGATCCGAGACGATTGATTGTGGTAGGCCGTGTAGGCGATAAACCTCACGGAAGAACAATGTAGCCACCTTGACGGCGTCCGCTATTTTCCTGCATGGAACAAAATTCGCCATTTTAGAAAAACGATTAACGATAACAAAAATGGAATCGTTACCCCTCTGTGTTCGCGGCAAGCCAAGGACAAAATCCATGTTAATATCAACCCAACGTTACGACGGAATGGGTAATGGCATGTACAGCCCCGCATTGGTGGCCACGCCTTTCGACGTTTGGCAAATCCGACAACGTTCCACTAAACGTGTGGCATCTCGACGAATCGTCGGCCAGAAGTAAGACCGGGTGATTAGTTCTATCGTCCGATCACGACCCGCGTGGCCTTGGTTGTGTAACTCAAGCATGATGCGAAGCCGTAGACTGCCATCTGGGACACACAATCTGTTGTCAAAAAAAGAAATCCATCAGTCAATGAATAATGTTCAATTCTTTCAATTAAACTAAACAGAGTTTTGGTTCTCTAGTCCAATCATTAGCATGTGATTTAGACTTGAACATTTCATCGAACACCTTCCATACCTCAAATGAATGGACACAGCGATTCACATACCCAAGCATCGATTTTTTAGATTGAATTCAGCATCCAACACAGAAGAAACTAATCCTTGCGATGACATTCATCATCCGCAAAGTCAGGAATCACATCAAAACTGTTAATTTTTCCATTCAAGACAAATAGAAAAAGTAATGAAACGAGGATAAGGAGAGGAATCGGCTGAGGTAGAAGAAAGATTCAGAGAGGAAAGGCATGAGAGAAGACTGCTGATACCATGTTAAAGAACACCATCACAAAATTAAACATGATTTTATTGAATATTTATGAAATGGTTTTACATTCCACACTTTGACTATATATTTATAAGATTGGTGTACATTGTGGTAACATGATTCTGTTGGTAGGCATGTGCATGGCACATGAAGTCTAACTAACTTAACCACCAATGGATGTTTCTAGAATATGAGTATAAATACATTTTGATACTACTCTAATACTAGTATAAATACATTTTGATACTATTCTAATACTTGATGACATTTTGAATATGGAAGAAATATGAAAATATAGATAAAGCACTAATTTATTATAAAATTACTATAAACATTTAACATTTATAGTATGGAGTAGGAATGAGGATGAGATCTTGTTTCCTTCCAACTGTAAGACCTTCAGCCTCTGTCATGTCCAAATCACTGGGCCTCATTCCAGAAGGTAGAGCCCAATCAAAGTGATAGAGAAGTTGAGCCAATGGAAGCTCCACATTCGCCAACCCAAATCCTATCCCGGGGCAAATTCTCCGTCCTGATCCGAATGGAAGGTACTGATAACTACCTCCCATTATTTCGTACATTACAATCAACTTTAACCAATTATTTTGTTATGTTCATCGCATTTTTTTATTGGAACGCCAACCTCGAGCACCCAAGCGAGGTGCTCCACCACTCGGACACGAGTTTCTTTTGTTTGTTCCTATGATATAAATTATATAAGTATACATATTTGACGAACTATTTTTTCATTTAAATTATAACTTTAAAAATTATTAATGTAATATATTTTTTTTACTTTTGATCTAAAAATAGCAAACAAATTCGTAAATAGTTAAATGTACCAATTTAGTCTTTTTTTTTGGAATTTGTGTTGTTTTGGTCCAAAAAAGTTAAATGTAATTGCAAAAAATTAAACTAAATTGATACATTTATCTTTTTTGAAACCAAAACAGAATAAATTGTAAAAAATGAGATTAAATTGATACATTTAATTTTTTTGGGACCATTTCTGAAAAGATTGAAAGTTATGGAAGTAAATTAACTTGTATCCCTAAATAGCCCATGTATATATAAGGGGGAAAAATATGTTTAATTATTTATCATTGAGTTTGAAATATATTTTTTTAGTCAAAATAATATTATTGTTCAAGCGATAACCCCTAAGTTGTAAAATAATTTCTATGGGGCCAGTCCATACAGAGCGCAATACTCTGACTTTAAATGGGACTCCTGCAAGTGGGCGGTGGAATTGGTTCCCTGGGATTAATCGGCCCTTGGACCGGATACCCGAGAATTCAAAAAAAAAAAATATTGTTCAGGCGAGAAAAAGGAAAGATTAATACTTACAAATAGGATTGCTTTGATGTTATTATGAGCAATTGGGAACTCAAACCCTCCAGTTTGCTGCAATCTCAAGAAAACGTCTACCAAATCTTCATCTCCCGACTCTCCACTACCTGTTTTATTTATGGCAAAATTACGTTTATGATCTTCAATTAGTGTATCCATAATGGAATCCACTTCTCTCCGCATCCTCAGAAGCTTGTACTTGTTCCAATTAAAGATGTTAAGAATCTCTAACGACGGATACAAAATCAGCAGATGTGCTAACCCCATTCCTTTCTTGACCACCGAGATCAATGCTTCCCTATCCTTCAACGCCTTACCAAATGCAGCTCTACAAGTGATGGCACTCGACAACATCGAGCTCTTCTCTGTCAAGTTTATCGCATTCCCAGAACGAGCACTAATGGATTCAACGAGACGGGACACCTCGTCCTTCCTGATGTACTCGAACGAACGAACGTTTTTAGGGCTCAACATCTCCAAAATGCATATTTTACGCATTTGCTTCCAGTAATCTCCGTACGGGCTAAAAACAATGTCGATGTAGTCGTACGCCAAGATCTTTGCGGGTAAAACTTCAGGCTTATTAGCACAGGCGGGATCAACGGTTTTGAGCACATGTTGAGCCAATTCAGGCGAGGAAACGACGATAACCGAGATCTCACCGAGCTTTAGGTGCATCAAAGGGCCATATTTCTTGGATAAGTTTGCAAGGGAATGGTGGGGAAGAAGGGCTCCTATGAGGTGGTGCAAGTGCCCTATCACGGGGATCTTCGAAGGACCTGGGGGTAATTTTGTCTTCTTGATTAGTTTTTGGGGTTTTTTCAGTTGAAGATTAATCACTATGAAGAAGATGAAGGAAATTAGGAGGAGAAAGGAAGTGGTGAAGTTGAAAGGAAATGGGATTTCCATTTTTTGAGGTGAAGTTTGGAAGCGAATGTTCTAATATATATACTCCTTGAATTTTATCTGGGTTCACTAATATTATTGAATTTAATTTAATGATATTGTTAATTTTTGTATTCAATCAAAATCTCATATAATTTTAATTTTTGATTTAACAATTTTATACTCATGTTTTTAGCAAGAAATTAATTTTTAAAACATTAAGGTCATGTTTGATACTCAAGCGACTGAGATTAGGATCATATCTAAACTTACAGATTTTAAATCCCTTAATCTTAACTATTAAACAATTTATAAGGATTAAAATGGAGTTAATCTACCCTTAATTCTTATTGCAGTTTTTTCTAGAATTAACAAAATAGAGGGACGGAGCTAGCTAGGAGATAGTGGCGTCTAAAATTCTTGATTGGCTGCAGAAATTAGGCACATTTACTACTTTATCATCAAATTAACTATTTTAGTCAACTATAAAAATTAACTATTTTAGTTTCATATTCAATTTTTCAATCTCATAATTTTGATAAGAGGGACGGAGCTAGGAGATAGTGGCGTCTAAAAATTTCTATAAATTAATTGATTGGGCTGTACTCGCTATTATATCATCAAACAGAGAGTCAACTGTAAAATTGTTCTAATATTTATTGGGTGTTGATGAATTTAATTTCATACGAGAAATAATTTTTCAAATTATGCCTAATTCTTAAACCGCTGCATTTAATTTCAAAATACATCCTGTAACTTAGGATGATTCCATTTTAAATTCTCTAAATTTTCACTTTTTCAATTTACGTCCTAATGTGTCCAATTTACGTCATGTAACTTAGATAACTTTCATTTTAAATTCATTAAGTTTTTACTTTTTCAAAATACGTCCTAAGAGTGTCCAATTTGCATCCTAAGTTACAGGACGTATTTTAAAATAGTGAAAACTTAAAGGATTTAAAATGAAATTGACATAAGCTATAGGACGTAAATTGGAAAAAAGGATGTAAATTGGACACTTCAGGATGTATTTTGAAAAAGTGAAAACTTAAAGGATTTAAAATTGAATTTACCTAAGTTACACGACTTATCTTGAAATTTTCCTTTAAAAAAAATACAAGTCACTATTTACAATTTGCAAAATAAAGAAAAATGACGTAAATTAACAAAGTTACGAAATTATGGGGCGTAAATAAAATTTTTTAAATCTTTTTAGGATATTTTTTAAAAAATGGTTAAGTTACGGGACGTAAGTATTTTTTTTCTCGTTATAGGATGGAAAAAGGCAAAAAAGTTTTTATAAATGCAAAGTATCAATTATAGATCAATTTTTCTCGCTATAGATGAATTTTTTCGAGAAAAATTCATTTTACGTCCTGTAACTTAGGCGTAATCCAATTTATATCCTTTAAATTTTCACTTTTTCGATTTACGTCCTTTTTGATCCAATTTACGTCCTTTTCGCCAGAAAATTTTCAAACTCACAGGAATGTGAGGAATAAATTGGGATTCCGGCCAAATAGTACAATTTACGTCCTTTAAGTTTGAAATTTTAAAATTTAATAAATAAAATTTCTAAAAATATCTTAATTTTTTTTAAAATATTATTAAAAATCTGAAAACATCATTAAAATTAAAAACTATAAAATGTGAAAAATAAAATTGAAAATACCTTATTTAATTTTTTAAAAATCTCATTAAATATTATAAAATGTGTAAAATAAAAATAAAAAAATTTACAATTCAAAAAATAAAAAATGTTTAACTTAAAATTAAGAAATTCAAAAATCTCATTAAAAATTCTAAAAATCTCTTTAATTTTTTTAAAATGTGTAGATTAAATATTAAAATTTTTAAAAACCTATAAGAATAATAAATATTATTAATATGTCATTAAAAATCAGACTTGATTTGGACTCATCCGCCATTAAAGGTTTTCTCGAACTCCTAAATTTTTTTGTATTCCACGCCTTGATTGATTGTAGAACCGTGTCAAATTCATTTTAATGAGGTTTTTAGAATTGTATAATTTTTAATTTTATTTTAAACATTTTAAAATTTTTAATCTATATATTTTTTATATTTAGAATTTTATGTTTTTATGAGATTTTTAGAGATTTTTTATTTTTAATTTCCAATATTTCAAAGTTTTAGAATTTTATATCTTTTAATTTTTATTTTTTTTTATTTTACAAAATTTATAAATTTTAATGATATTTTTAGTTTTTAATGAGATTTTTAATTTTTTAAAGAATTTTTTAATTTTTAATTTTCAAACTTAAATGACGTAAATTGGACTATTTGACCGGAATTCCAATTTTCCGGCGAAAAGGACATAAATTGGACCTAAAAGGATATAAATTGGACACCATATGATGTAAATTGAAAAAGTGAAAACTTAAAGGATATAAACTGGATTAGGCCTAAGTTACAGGATGTAAAATGAAATTTTCTCAATTTTTTATTGTAGTAAAAAAGTTTTTTATAACTTCTCTAACAAAAAAATCTTTAATGATACAAAAGGCAAAACTTCACTCAACCACCTTTGAGTTCCACTCTGCTAAATTCGAGGGACGCCGGCCCAGTGCGGTCCCACACTGAAGCACACCTAATGAGAAAAGGAGACTAGTCACACACCTAGTGAGGTTCAATCTAAAACCAATCGATGATAGGAGGAGCAGTTCGTTAGGTTTATATGGTAGTCTCACTTCTTTCAATGTTTCAATGTGTGATAACTCACATGTAAAATTATCAATCAAATATATTCAACATCTCACACTTACGTGAGTCATTCATTAATCCATCAATAGAAGTATAGAACATGATCCACCCATGCTCCGGTCAGCCCACCTGGCCCGAGCATGGGGCCGACTCTCGCACCATGTTAATTAAGGGTGTCCTCAAATTTATATACTCCCTCCGTCCACAAAAAGTAGTCTCATTTGCCTTATATTTTTTGTCCACCAAATGTAGTCTCATACACTTTATGGAAACTATCACCCTTCAACCATCAACTTTATTCACAAACAATCACTTTATTCACAATGGACCCCACAATACCCTATAATACCCTTACTTTATCTACACTTTTCTTAAAATTTGTGTCTCTCCTCCATGGGACTACATTTGGTGGATGGAGGGAGTAGTATACATGAATTGATTATAAAGAGATGGAAAATATATTTTTTTGATTACTTTACAAATGAATGTACAAAGGGTATTTATACGAGACATGAGTCTGGCCTAATCTTAGTGGGCTAATAGATGAGGCTCATAAGTAACATGAGTTGGGCCTACATATGAATATATATACAGTACTTTAAATATATTCCTAATATGCCCCTTCAAGATGGAGTACCATAGGATAATCCAATCTTGGTCATAAGAAGTTGGAGGCGAGCACCCGAGAGGGATTTGGTGAGAGTATCAGCAAGTTGGTCGGCAGATGAGACATGTGAGACACGAACTTGAGCAGTATTGATGAGATCACGAACAAAGTGAAAGTCAATTGCGATATGCTTCATGCGTGAGTGAAATACTGGGTTGGAGCACAGGTAGGTGGCCCCAATGTTGTCACAGTAGATGGCGGACACTTGCGTAGTGTAATTCTTTGAGTAGTGACTTCAACCATTGGACCTCAGAGGCAGCAGAGGCAATTGCTCGATATTCAGCTTCAGTGGATGAGCGAGCAACATATTTTTGTTTCTTGGAGGACCAAGAGATAGGATTTGCCCTTAGAAAGACAACATAAGCACTGGTGGAAGTGCGATCATCACGATCGCCTGCCCAGTCGGCATCAGTAAAACAGTGAAGCGAGGACGAGGTGGGAGTCAGGTTGATTCCGGCATCTCTTGTGCCATTGAGATAGCGAAGAAGGCGTTTAGCAGCATTCCAGTGAGTGATAGTGGGAGCGTGCATAAATTGAGATAGCTTATGAACAGTAAAGGCAATGTCAGGCATAGTGAGTTGAAGATATTGTAGGCTGCCGAGCACCTGGCGATATTGGGTGGAATATGTGGGAGATGTGCCATCTGAAAGGGATAGGCGAGCAGAGGCAGATAGTGAAGTCTGAACAGGTTTTGATGCGATCATGTAAAATCGAGTGAGTAGGTCCACAACATATTTTCGTTGTGAGAGAAAGCATGACTTCCTGGAGTGAGGGACTTCAATGCCGAGGAAGTAGGAAAGAGGGCCCAGATCTTTCATAGAGAATTTTATGCCGAGCTCGGCAGCCACACGGGAAAGAAGGGGCGAGTTGTTTCCCGTGAGGATAAGGTCGTCAACATATACGAGAAAGTAGGCGAGCACCCCTGATTTGTTGTAAACAAATAAGGATTCATTAGAGTGTGTTGGAATGAATCCAATGTTCTTCAGAAAGGTGCGGAGTGCATAGTACCAGGTACGAGGGGCCTGTTTTAAACCATGTATGGACTTACGTAATTTGCATTCATAAGTGGGAAAGGTTTTGTCTTTGAATCCCGGAGGTTGGGCCATGAAGACTGTATCAGAGAGAGTGCCATGTAGGAAGGCATTGTTGACATCAAACTGTTGAAGGGGCCAATTTTTTGTAACAACCATATTGAGCATTGCTCGCACAGTGGCTGGCTTGACAATAGGGCTGAAGGTTTCAGTGATGTCCACACTCGGACGTTGGTGGAAACCTTTGGCGACCAGGCGAGCTTTGTACTTATCCAAGGTGCCATCTGGTTTTCGCTTGATGCGGAACACCCATTTTAAGCCAACAATGTTTTGGGAGATCGCAGGAGGAACTAAGTCTCATGTTCCATTATGGAGAAGGGCATCAAATTCTGCACACATTGCATCTCACCAGTACTTATCTTTCAGAGCCTGAGAAACACAACTCGGTTCAACATCAGAGGATAGGATGTATGTAAGACCATACCTCGGATTATGGGAGCGAGTAACCATGCGAGGTGCAGGAGGTCGCAGAGGATCATTGTTCGGCACAGGGGTGTAGGTAATGGGCAAGGGTACGGTTGGCTGGTTGGTCGGCTGAGTTATAGGGGGTTGGTCCATCAGAGGTTGGTCGGTTGGAGTAGTGGTGGCCGACAGTGGGTTGGGAGTGAGGACTGGAGGTATAGGATTAGGAGGTGCAGGGGTTAGAAGGATGGACGAGGGTAAGATATCGGAAGTAGTTGAGTTGGTGGTCGCAGGATTAGATGTCTATGGGGGAAGGGGGTTGGTGGAAAGGGGAAAGGTGTGTTCGACGAATTTGACATGGCGCGAGGTGTAGATGCTATTAGAGGAAAGGTCAAGGCAGAGGTAGGCACTTTGAGTGAGGGAGTACCCAATGAACACACACGGTTTACCGAGGATCAAGTTTGTGAGTTGTGTAAGGGCGAAGCCATGGATAATAGACGCAACCAAAGACACGGAGTTTGGATAGGTAAGGAGGGCGACCAAGTAGTTTTTGGTAGGAGGACATCATGTTAAGGTTGACCTTAGGAAGACGATTGATTATGTAGGTGGCCGAGTAGATAGCGTAGGGCCAATATGTGAGGGGCATGGAAGCATGATGGAAAAGGGCTAAGGCTGTGTCGACCACATGGCGATGACGACGTTCGGATAAACCATTATATTCTGGAGTGTGAGGAGGGGTGGTGAGGTGAGAGATGCCATGAGTTTGAAGGAAGGAGCGAAGTGCAATGAACTCTCCACCATTGTCAGAATAAAGTGTTTTGATTGTGTTTTGATGGTAGTTTTCAACAAGATTTTTGAATGTGGTGAAAGTCGGTAAGACATCTGATTTTCTTTTTAGGGGATAGACCCACATATATTTGCTAAAGTGGTCAACAAATATGACATAGTATTTGAAGTTCTCAGTAGAGAAGACAAGAGACGACCACACATCAGAGAAAATGACATCAAGAGGTTTACTTTAAATAATGCTAGAATCATAAAAGGGAAGTTTGTGACTTTCTATACAAGACATTGAAAGGTTTGGAGGGTACATTAGATAAACTAAACTTGGATAGTGTGTGAGAGAGGATCTTGGTCGAAGGATGGCCAAGGCGAGCGTGCCAGGTGGTAGTGGTGAGATGTTGAGTGACAAGAGCTGTTGGGGAGTGTTTGGATATTTGTGCCGGCCATACGTACAAGTTATTTATACGACTCCCGACGAGGAGAATGCTCCCCAAGTGACCATCCCGCACCTAAAAGGAAGATTGACCAAAAGTGACGTCAAAATTGTTATCACGACAGAGACAAAAGACAGATAAAAAGTTTTTTCGAGATGTTTGGAACGACCAAAACATTTGAAAAACAAAGAGAATCAAGTTGATCAAAGTGCATGGAGCCAGTGTGTGAGATGCGTAAACCTTTACCGTCACCAATTTCCACAGTGTCAGATCCATCAAAGGACGAGTGGAGAGAGAGATTGGCGAGGTCACTTGTGATGTGGTGGGAGGCCCCAGAGTCAAGTATTCAATGCTCAACAGGATGGGACGAGGAGGTTGAGTGTGCCGAGTAGGCAGGGCGAGCACTGAGTTTGGGACGGCGAGAGGCTAGTGGTGCAAAGCTGCCCTGAGAGGATGGTCGATGATGACCTACCGGTGGAGTGTTGTGCGAGGGTGCCGAGGTAATTTCTGGGCAGGTGCGAGCATTGTGGTCTGATGCCCGGCAATATTGGCACGTGCCAAGATATGGCCTCTGTGTCGATTGGCGAGGACGAGCATCAGAGGATCTGGGTTTCGAATCAGACCGCGAGGAGTGATAGTGGGTCTTGCCAGCGACCAGTGAGGATGCAGGTGCCAGTGCCGAGGATGGTCGCGAAGCAATCTGGGCCTCAGCACTCAGAAGTTTGTCGCATAGTTCAGCAAACGAGATTGGAGTCTCTCGAGCTTGGATTGCATTGGCGATGTCACAGTAAGTATCGTCAAGGCTGGTCAGAACCTTGAGGGTGATATCTTCGGGGTCAGAGGTGACGCCGAGCAGAGCGAGCTCGTAGACGACCAGGCGAACATCCATAAGGAAGTCAGATATAGAGCGAGATCCCTTGGAGAGGGAAAGTATTTTTGTCTTGAGGGCAAGTATGCGACCTCTGGAGGGTTTTTCGTACATGCTTTCAAGTAATGACCAGGCTTCACAGGAGGTTTTTGTTGAGGCAATGAAGGGAATGAGTGAGGGAGACATGGAGCTAACAATGGCTAAGAATATTAGATGGTCCTGACGCACCCAGATGGAGTGCTCAGGGTTTGGTACAGTGGAGGTGGTACCGTCGGTGGCTGGAAGAGTTGTCGGAGGGCAGGGATGTGAGCTCGTGACATAGCCAAAGAGGTCATGACCGGTAGTAGGAGTTTGAGCTGAAAGGACCAAGCTCCATAGTTGGTGGAGGTAAGTTGCAAAGGTGTTTGGGCAAGACCTTTGAAGGTGATGAGGGAGTTGGTGGAGGATGTAGGAGTAGTCATCTTGACAGATGGAGCAGCGGAGATGAAAGGGGCAGCAAAGCTGGGCGTTAGAGACGGAAATGGCAGAGGCGGCGGCGGAACTTCAGAGGAGAAGACGACGGCGGCTCCTTAGTGAGATGGGCGACTAGGGTTTGGTGGATCAGGTGTGAGCCAAGGAATATTTATACAAGACATGAGTCTTAGCTAATCTTAGTGGGCTAATAGATGAGGCCCATAAGTAACATGAGTTGAGCCTACATATGAATATATATATACAATACTTTAAATATATTCCTAATGTAGATTACCCATATTATTACAAGTTTCAACTTTTAAATGAGATTAATTTTTTTCATAGGATCGCCCACATCTTGGGTTCAAATCCCGCTATGAAAGAATTGGTGATTAGTTAAATTTGGAAGAAATGTGAAAAAATAGAAATAACAATTAATTAGAAATAAAATCTAACATATAAAACGACGACAGTACTATATTACAGTGAAACGGAGGGAGTAAACATAAACAATACTGAAATTAACAACATCAACTAAACATAATTGCAGGTAAACCACGGTAGTTTAATTGGATAGAATTATACTACCTTATTTATTTTAAGTTCACTATATATTATAATAGCAATGGTAGATTTTATGCCTGCGAAATTCATGTAACTTTAATTGCAGGGAGTAGGAATGACTATGAGATCTTGTTTCTTTCCAACTGCCATACCTTCAGCCTCTGCCATCTCCAAATCAGTAGGCTTCATTCCAGAAGGTAGAGCCCAGTCAAAGTGATAGAGAAGTTGAGCCAATGGAAGCTCCACATTCGCCAACCCGAACCCCATCCCGGGGCAAATCCTCCGACCCGACTCAAATGGGAGGTACTGATAACTACCTCCCAGGTAATCAATAGAGCTATCTTCAAACCTTTCGGGCATAAAGTTTTCGGGTTCATGCCAATTATTCGGGTCCCTTCCCATAGCCCAGTTGTTAACCATGACTCTAGAATTGACAGGTATGGTGTATCCATCAACTTCACATTCTTCTATGCAAACTCTTGGGAGTAAAGTTAGTGGAGGATGTAATCTTAGGGTTTCTTTAATTACTAATTTTAGGTATTTAAGGCCCCGAACATCTTCTTCTTCCTTTCCTTTTCCTCCGAAAGCTTCTCTCACCTCAGCTTGTGCTTTTGCAAGGATATGAGGGTTTTTCATTAGTTCCGCCATCGCCCAATTTATAGTCATTGATGAAGTTTCTGTTCCAGCGAACATGTCCTGCAAAATAAAATATATTGTTAAAGAAGTAATATAACCGGCGAATTAATTGATGAAACATAATTCTTTCATTAATTAATTAAAAAAAGCTAGAAAAAAATAATTATTACTTACAAAAAGGACTGCTTTGATGTTATTATGAGCAATTGGGAACTCAAACCCTCCGGTTTGCTGCAATCTCAAGAGAACGTCAACAAAATCTTCATCTCCCGATTCTTCGTTACCTGTTTTATTTATTGCAAAATTACGTTTATGATCTTCAATTAGTATATCCATAATGGAATCAAATTTTCTCCGCATCCTCAAAAGCTTGTACTTGTTCCAATTAAAGATGTTAAGAAACTCTAACGAAGGAAACAAATCCAGCACATCAAATCCATGTGCTAACCCCACTCCTCTCTTGGCCACCAAGATCACTGCTTCCCTATCCTTCAACGCCTTACCGAACGCAGCTCTACTAGTGATGGTACCCGACAACATCGCGCACTTCTCTGTCAAGTTTATCGGCCTCCCAGAATGAGCACGAATGGATTCAACGAGGCGGGACACCTCTTCCTTCCTGATGTACTCGAATGAACGAACGTTTGTAGCGCTCAACATCTCCAAAATGCATATTTTACGCATTTGCCTCCAGTACTCTCCGTACGGGGTAAAAGCAATGTTATTGTAGTTGTACGTCAAGATCTTTACGGCTAAGCTTTCAGGCCTACCAGCACAGGCAGGGTCAACGGTTTTGAGCACATGTTGAGCCAATTTAGGCGAGGAAACGACGAAAGCTGAGATCTCACCGAGCTTTAGGTGCATCAAAGGGCCATATTTCTTGGATAAGTTTGCAAGGGAATGGTGGGGAAGGGCTCCTATGAGGTGGTGCAAGTGCCCTATCACGGGGATCTTCGACGGGCCTGGGGGTAATTTTGTCTTCTTGATTAATCTTTTCAGTTGATGATTAATCACTATGAAGAAGATGAAGGAAATTAGGAGGAGAAAGGAAATGGTGAAGAAGTTGAAAGGAAATGGGATTTCCATTTTGAAAGCTTAGTTTTGGTGAAGTTTGCAAGCGGAACTTGTCATATATATATACTCACAAATTTGGATTTTATTTAGTTAACAAATATTACTTCCCATGTCCAATTTCATTAATACCCTTTTTTTCTTTTTTTAAATTTTATTTGAGTTAACAATACTATTCATACTACTTTATCTCCACTCCAACCGTCACTTATTTACTCACTTCGCGGGACCCCATAATTTTCCATCATACCCAAACCAATCTACTTTATGAATAAAGTAATATCCCCGTCTTTTCTTTTGGAAATCGAAATCTTTAGAGGATATTCGTTTAAAAATTGGTGTAGAGAACCTGTTTTTGTATTTGTTGTACTTTTGTTCCCTTGGGCACCTCTGGTGCTCTTTTTCTTAATTTAATTTGCTGTTTAAAAAATAAAAGGTTGTGAGATGTAATGGAAAAGAGAAAATGTAGTGAGAAAAGGAGAAAGTGTAGGGGTAGTTTTTTGTCAAAACAATGAAATAAGTAAATTCGTGACGAAATTTATAACTATCAAAGGACAGGGAGAGTAATATTTAATTTAATGATGTTTCTAGCTATTTAAATTCAATCAAAATTTCATATATATAATTTTAATAATTAAATTAAATTTAACAATTTATGTTTCTTCCATCTAATGATTTAGAAGTTTTATCAAGAAAATTTAAAAGTATTTTTACTAATATTAATTTTTTATTTATTTTCTATTAACATTTACAACTCGAGAAATTCATGATAATAAAAATATCCGACATGTATGTATATAAAGATTCGTGACTCGTGAGTGATCAATTAAAAAGTCAATAACGAGGAAAAGGAAACATAAAAGTACAAAAATATAAGTTTTCAAAAAAAAATAATACATATATATATGACAATGACATACTCGTCTCAATTCTTCAAATTCATTAATGCAGTTTACAACTGACTGACAAAAAAAGTAAAAAAAGGAGAAAAATCAAAGTAATCAATTAGGTACAAATTAAATCATGGAAGACTTATATACTCCATGCAAAGAAAAAAAAAAAAGGCAATGATATTGATATATATGACAACCACCGATTTGGTTAGTCCAAATTCTTGAAAAAAAATTGGTTAAAAATTAATTCGACTAATAATAGTACGTTAATATAGGGGAGATACTCATACCTGTTTAACAGTTACTTCAAACTTTTTTTTTTAGGTTATTATTAGGTGCAAAATGACACCTAAAATTATTTTTGGGAAAATATCAATTTTGGTCCCTCAGTTTTACCTCTTTTCATATTTGATCACTCACATTTAGTCACTATCAAAATTGGGCACCCAGTTATTATATTCTATCAAAATTGATCACTCTGTTAGTCAATCTGTCATTGATTAACGGAGAAAGAGTTTTGAGCCATCAAATTTCTCAAAACTAGATTAAAAAATTCTCATGCATCTTACAGAAAGTACTAATGAAACAAACGAGCAAGAATGAAACATGTGCAAAAATTACCAATATTTACATTATATTTATAATAGGTCAGAAAGAATTTAGATGCATTTCTGAACGTAATTTAATCAACCATGTTGCTGGTTTACTTTTTATTTTATAGATAATTAGGAAATGAGAAACTCAGGAGATAGAAATTTATTTCACGTTCTAGAATTCCTTCTGACCTATTATAAATATAAGGTAAATATTGGTAATTTTTTCACATGTTTCATTCTTGCTTCTGCGTTTGTTTTTTTTGATCCTTTAGGAAGATGCATGAGAATTTTTTTACCTTACATTTTGATAGAATATAATAACTGGGTGACCAATTTTGATAGTGACTAAATGTGGGTGACCAAATATGAAAAGAGGTAAAACTGGGTGACCAAAATTGATATTTTCCCATTATTTTTATACCTTTTTAACTGAATTTTAAATTTTAATTTTTTTTAATTTCAATCTTCTTCCACAATAAAAACAAACAAAATCAAATTTCAAAATTAATTAAAGATAACAATTAAAAAATACCAAACATCCCAATATCCATGTAGAATAAATTATACAAACAAGAGCCGAGGAATACTTATAATCTCAAATCTGGTCAAATCAATACTAAATTGGATCAGCTGAAAATCGAGACTCCCAAACTCTATAAATTCAAAGAATCAAATTGAGAATAAGACGAAATCCTAGATGATTGGCCACCACAAAGCCGTCGCCCCTAATTCCGTGAGAGTGAATTCCAATTTTCCTTGTGTTTTGTTGGAACTGTTGTGAATTTAGGCTCTATGAAAGCTTCTTTTTCGGAAAATAATTTGTTTACGTCCCATAACTTTACAACTTTTCTAAAAACGTCCCAAAAAAGTTAAGTTTTTCAATTACGTCCCAAATTTTAGTTAACTTTTTCAATTACGTCCCAAAGTCGCCGGAAACATCAAATCGACGTCGTATTACGTCATGGTTACGACGTCGTTTTGATTTTCCGGCGACTTTGGGACGTAATTGAAAAAGTTAGCTAAAATTTGGGACGTAATTGAAAAACTTAACTTTTTTGGGACATTTTTTGAAAAATTAAAAAAATATGTAACTAATAAAATTTTAACACTAATAAACATGACAATATTATATACTCGTATAATATTTCATTGAATTATTATATACACATATAATATATTAAAATGTACACTAATATTAAAATTTTGAATAGTATAAGATAAATTAATATTAAAATTATAATCATCTACTTTAAAAATAATTAAAAATAATAAATAAATAAATAGATTGATAATAAAATTTCATATACTCCGTATTAATTAAAAATTATGAAACGATTGAACTTTAAAATTATGAATCGATTTAACTTTAAAAAAAATTTAAAAATTAAATATAAAAATTAATAATTACCATAAGGAATTATGCTAATATTAATGACCATAAATATAATATTTAACAAAATATCATGTAATTCTGTTCAGTATAATTTTATATTCTAAAATTGAACGAAATAAAGGCTAAATTTTTTTAATTGTATAAGATAAATTAATATTAAAATTATTTAATTTAAAAATAATGAGTAATAATAAATAAATAAATAAATAGATAATAAAATTTCATATATCCATATTAATTAAGAATTGTGAATTGATTTAAATTTAAAAAATAAAAATATTAATAATTAATAATTACCATAAGGAATTATGCTAATATTAATGAGCATAAATATAATATGTTAACAAAATATCATGTAATTCTATTCAGTATAATTTTATGTTCTAAAATTGAATGAAATAAAGGCTAAAATTATTATAAAATAAATAAATGTGATAACGTACTATTTAATATTATCCAAAAACTATAATTACTAATTTATTTATATAAATAATATATATATATATATATATATATATCGATTATATACCTTTATGGCGACGAGGATATACCGATAAAAAAATATAAGTAAATTTATTTATTTAGATTTACATTAAAAAGAAAATTTAAAAAAAAGTATATAAATATCAAGTATATAAATTTTAAAAAATATATATAAACATATAAAATCAATTAATCAAACAATTTCAATAAAATATATTTTTAGGTCCATAACTATTCTATTTTTTCAAAAACGTCCCAAAAAAGTTAAGTTTTTCAATTACGTCCCAAATCTTAGCTAACTTTTTCAATTACGTCCCAAAGTCACGGGAAAATCAAAACGACGTCGTAACCATGACGTAATACGATGTCGTTTTGATGTTTCCGGCGACTTTGGGACGTAATTGAAAAAGTTCGCTAAAATTTGGGACGTAATTGGAAAACTTAACTTTTTTGGGACGTTTTTGGAAAAGTTGTAAAATTATGGGACGTAAAAAAATTATTTCCCCTTCTTTTCTTGTAATTACCGTGCGTGAGTGTCGTTTATTTTCGTGAGAGAAAAAAGGCTAGGGTTTCGAATGAATGAGATAAGTAGGAGTGAGTTGTTTTTTTAGAGGGATTAATGAATATATTTGACACCCATTTACACCTAATAGTAATTGTTATGGAATTGTATCCACAAAGCAACTCCTCACAAATGATAAATTAAGACAACTAGAAACGCAAAGAATTGAAAACGAATAAAGAACTCAAAGAAATAACACGGGATTTACGTGGTTCGATCAAATGATCTACGTCCATTGAGGATAGAAGACTCTCTTCACTAATAACAAATGAAAGTTACAGATTACAAGTATTCACTAAGATTGATCTCTCAAAACTCTCAGTTTCAGTAACCCACAACCTATGCACTAGATGGTATATTTATAGATGTACAATGCATAAGATAACTGCCACTAACCAACTAACTAACTAACAGAATTAACTAACTCTAAAAATTTAGACTTCGGCAGACTAAGCTGAGTTGGCTTCAGCAGACTTGGCCCTCAACTCTCCTGAACTGACTTCAGACGACTTGCATCAGCAGAGTTGTCCAAACTCTTAATTTCAGATTAGTTGACTCCTAATAAGACCACTAAACCTTATCAGTTGCGTTACACCTTAACCCAACTTTGCTGAACTCCAAGATCAGAACAATAACAACTCTTCTGATAGATAGAAATAAGATGACATCCAATATTGCATTAATCCTAACAATTCTCCACCTTAATGCAAGATTGCCTTCTTCCCAGCCCTCCTCAAGGCTGTTTGTTCATTCTCTTCTTAATGAACATCCCAGGTTCTAAGGTTTACCAACTCCATGAATGATTGAACTTGTTGCTTGGTAATGTCTTGGTTAACATATGAGTTGCATTCTCTTCTGAAGCTACCTTCTGAACTTTAACAATGCTCTTCTCCAAGATGTCTCTAATAAAATGCAACTTCACATCAATGTGCTTTGACCTCTCATGGAACACTTGATGTTTTGCTAGATGAATAGTGCTCTGATTATCACATAGTACAGGAACACTTTTCTGAAATATGCCAAAATCTCTCAGAATGCCCTTCAACCACATTGCTTCGTTCACAGCTTCTGTCAATGCTATGTATTCAACTTCAGTTGTGGATAAGGTCACCATAGATTGTAAAGCTGCTCTCCAGGTGATAGCAGTGTCATATAATGTAAAAACATAACCAGACAAAGACTTCCTTGTATCTATGTTTCCAGCAAAATCAGAATCCACAAATCCTAGCAAAGGACTCTTGGTAACAGCTGATTTTTCAAACAATAATTCTAAGTCTTCTGATCCATTCAGATATCTTAGAATTCACTTCAAAGCTTCCCAATGAAACTTTCCTGGATTTCCCATGAATCTACTCACCATACTAACAACATAGGTAAGATCTGGTCTGCTACAAACCATAGCATACATGATACTTCCAACTCCATTTGCATAAGGAACAGTAAGCATCTGCTTCTTCTCTTCAGCTGTTTGAGGAGATTGCTTGACTGACAACTTAAATTGCTGACCAAATGAAGTACTAACTGGTTTGGACTGGTGCATAAGAAACCTCTTCAAGACCTACTGAATATAACCCTTCTGGGACAAGAACAGCTTTCCTGTTTCTGAGAATATCCATGCCCAATATTCATTTAGCTTCACCTAGGTCCTTCATCTCGAACTTGCTACTCAGCTGCTGCTTCAGCTGGGTAATCTTTCTCATACTCTTGCTTGCTATCAACATATCATCTACATAGATCAATACATAGGTTCTCTCTAGATAATCTTGTTTACCAATATATACACATCCATCATATTTGCTTCTTAAGAAACCAATAGAAAGCATGAATGTATCAAACTTTCTATACCATTGTCTAGGACTCTGCTTAAGCCCATACAGTGATTTCTTAAGCAAGCATACCTTACTTTCAGTTTCAGAGCATGATAAACCCTTCAGGTTGATGTAACTCAAGATCATTTTGAGCAACCTTAGACAAAAGTAATCTTATTGAACAATGTTTAACAACGGGAGAGAATACCTCATTGAAGTCTATGCCTTCTCTTTGTGTGAATTCTCTTGCCACCAACCGAGCCTTGAATCTGATCTGCTCTCTAGCACCACCAAATCCAACTTCAAGCTTCTTCTTGAACAGCCATCTACAGCTGAATAACTTCTGGTTGTCTGGCTTCTCCACAAGGATCCAGGTCTCATTCTTCTCTAAGGATTGCAACTCTTCTGACATGGCTGCTATCCACTGCTCTTTATCAGGACTGGTGATTGCTTCCCTATAGTTTCTTGGCTCATAATGCTCCACCTCTTCTGCTGTGATCAGAGCATAGGACACAAGATCAGCCTGGCCAAACCTAGATGGGGGTGAATCTGCCTCCTGAGCCTATCTCTTGCAAGGCTGTAATTTCTCAGATCAGCAGGGTTGTCCTCCATGGCATTCATTTTCTGAATGATCTTCTTGATCACCTTTTGGAACCTGTTCTGGAACAACCTCATCAGGGGTGTTGTCTCCTGTATCAGCAAAGTTGTCCACCTCCTCTAGGGTCAACTCTTCTGATGTGGAAAACTCCACCTCAGCTGAGAAACTCTCTTCTCAGATCAGCTGGGTTGTCCTCCATGGCATTCATTTTCTGAATGATCTTCTTGATCTTCTTTATTTTTATTTTCTCGCAAAAAGATCAATTTTTGTAACAAAAAATTAACTAGAATAACCTAACTAGGTATCAATTCACCTAAAACTTATAAGTGTATATTACTCCATCAGTCTAATTTCATTTTCTTTTGTCAAATTTCATTACCATCTTTCCCTTTTTTAATATTCACACTATTTTATCTTCACCTTTTAAACTTCATTTACTTAAATTGTCATTCACTTTATTAATAAATAATTACTTTAAAAGTTGTGACTCCACTATACCTTAGCTTCAACCTACCTCTTTTATATATAAATCAATCAATATTCATTAGGAATGAACATATTATAATAAATTTTAATAAATTTGAACGGAAGGAATATAAGATATTTTCCATATACTTTTTCCACACACGTGGGTTGAATGATAGGAGATAAATTGATTGAGTCATTCTCTAATATCATCAAATAAAGAGTCAATTGTAAAATTGGTCTACTGTTGAGAAAATTCATTTACGTCAAGTAATTTGGTCCTAATTCAATTTATATTCTTTATATTTTCATTTTTTTCAATTTGTGTACTTTTTTTATCGATTTTACATTTTATTTTTGTCAGACATTTTTCAAATCACCAAAATGTGAGGAATAAATTGAGATTCCGGCCAATAGTTCAATTTACTTCCTCTATGTTTAAAAATTAAAAATTACTCCCTCCGTCCCATAACTGTTTGCACATTTACCTTATTTGTCCGTCTCACAATTGTTTGCACACCAATAAAAGGAAAGTTCTTCATAAACCCCACCCTCACAATATTCACATATTTACACAAAATGCCATTACTTTTACTCTCTTTCCAATCACCTTTTTACTTTATTCATATAACTTTACAAAATTACCCCTCAACACTCCACTCATTACACTTTTTTCTTAAAAAGTGTGCCCACTTTGTGGTGCAAACACTTCCGGGACGGAGGGAGTAATTCTTTTAAATCCCATTAAAAAATATAAAAAAATTTTAAAATATTATTAAAAATTCAAAAATATCATTAAAATTTAAAACTATAAAATGTGTAAAATATCTCATTAATTTTATTTTAAATATCATTAAAAATTGTAAAATGTGTAAAATAAAAAAAAAAAATTCTAAAACATCTCATGAAAATTTCTAAAAATCTAATTAATTTTTTTAAATGTGTAGATTAAAAATAAAAAATTCTAAAATTCTTATAAAAATAATAAAAAGTACTCCCTCCGTCCCGGAGGAACTTGCACCCTTTGACCGGCACACATTTTAAGAAATGTGTAAGAAAATGTGTAATGATTGATGTTTTGAGGGGTAGTTTTGTAAACTTTTATGAATAAAGTAAAGTAAAAAGTAGATTGAGTGTGGAAAAGTAATGGCATATGGGTAAATATGAGTATATTTCAAGGGTGAGGGTTGTGAAGATATTTCATTTTATGGAGTGTGCAAATTGGTATGGGACGTCCATATATGGAAAGTGTGCAAATTCCTGTGGGACGGAGGGAGTATTAATATTTCATTAAAAATCAAACTTGATTCGAACTCGTCCGCAATTAAAGTTTTTCTCGAGCTTCTAAAAATTTTGGATCCCACGACGAGGTTTCCCAACTCACCGCTGAGGTTGAGTGGAAGTTTCGCGCCTTGATTGACTATGGAACCGTCTCAAATTCATTTTAATGAGATTTTTAGAATTGTAGAATTTTTAATTTTTTTAAAAATATTTTTTTAATTTTAATTTATTGATTTTCTTTTTAAAATTTTATATTTTTATGAGATTTTTAATGAGATTTTTAGAAAAAAAATTGTTTTTAATATACACATTTTTCAGATTTTTAGATTTTATTTTACACAATTTATAAAATTTAATGAGATTTTTAGTGATATTTTCAGAATTTTTTTATTATTAATTTCTATTTCTCAAAATTAACGGACGTAAATTGGACTATTTGACTGGAATTTCAATTTTCTGGCAAAAGGGACGTAAATTAAACACCCTAGTACGTAAATTGAAAAAGTGAAAACTTAAAGAATATGAGCTGAATTAGACCTAAATTACAGGATGTAAAATGAAATTTTAACGTCTAATATTTATTGGGTGTTAACCATTTTACACTATAAGAAAATTGGTTTTTGGTGAAAGAATTATCTCATTATTGCTTCTACAGTAAAAATCTTTAGGAATATAAAATTGAGAATTAATCTATAAGGGGGTGTTTACTTTGGGCTTTGGGGTGGTTTTAAAAACCGGATTTTTGAAATCCTGGTTTTTGAAATCCCGATGAATAGTAATATGAGTGTTTCTTTTGGGTTTTGGAATAGTGGAGGATTTAACTTTATGTCAAATCAAGTTGTAAGATTGAATGAGTTTGTATTATTATATTATTATTTGGTGAAATTATAATGATTAAATGTATTATATTATTGTATTATTATATTATTATAGTATTATTATATTATTGTTGAGAAATAATATAATGATTGAAGTAATATTATATAGATATAACTTTATGTCAAATCAATATGTTTGATAGGGGTGGTTTTGAGTGGATTTTGAAAACCAGTTTTTAAATCCCAAAGTAAAACGGGTTTTGGATCTTGAAATCCAAAACCTGATTTTTAAAACTAAAAGTAAACACCCACTAACAGAATTGTCGTGACATAATTTTTGTCATTAAAAATAATTTTTTTTGCAGTGTTAGTTCCATATCAATTTTTTATTTTTTTAATTAAGTCTTATAATTTTTATAGTGCTATAATAATTTTTTAAAAATATTTTAAGTCATCATCTTTTATCACGCTAAAAATTAGTTTAGTGAGTTGAACTTAAGGGTTGGTGTGCTATGGACTCAGTGCATGTTGTGCACCCTAGTCCATGTTGCACTTTTCAGTTTTATTGACTTACATTTTTTGGTATATGGTGTTGCACTTTTCAATTATTAAAATATATAATAATATTTTTAGTCATAGTGACTTACACTTTTTAGTAATATTGTGTTGTACTTTTCAGTTTAATAACATACACTTTTCTTTAGACTAGGGTGCACAACATGCATTCGAGTGCATACTAGACTTTACCTGAACTTAATTAATTAATTCATGTACCTGATAGCACTTAGGGGGTGTTTACTTTGGGCTTTGGGTGGTTTTAAAAACCGGGTTTTTGAAATCCTGGTTTTTGAAATCCCGATGAATAGTAATATAAGTGTTTCTTTTGGGTTTTGGAATAGTGAAGGATTTAATTTTATGTCAAATCAAGTTGTAAGATTGAATGAGTTTGTATTATTATATTATTGTTTGATGAGATTATAATGATTAGTTAAGTGTGTAATGATTAAATGTATTATATTATTGTATTATTATATTATTACAATATTATTATATTATTGTTGAGAAAGAATATAATGATTGAAGTAATATTATATAGATATAACTTTGTGTCAAATCAATATGTTTGATAGGAGTGGTTTTGAGTGGATTTTGGAAATCGGTTTTTAAATCCCGAAGTATAACGGGTTTTGAATCTTGAAATCCAAAACCTGGTTTTTAAAACCCAAAGTAAACATCCCTTAAGAAATTGTTACATAATTAAAGACGTAATGAAGTTCCAACACGCAACATTTTTTTCCCGGCCTAGCTGTCAAGAATAAATTACACATGCATAAGTTCCAACACGCAACAATTTTTCAACTTTTGTCCAACTCGTGCTAAGAAAAAACATTGGATGCTTTGTTAATATTTAATATTGCAATTTTTTTTAAAATAGTGTAGTGATTAAATCGGAAACAAATGTTTATGTATATTATTTAATTTTTTAACCAGTTTAACAAAATTGACCTATAATGACAAAAAAATTGATTATGTCTTAATTTTTTTGTAATGAATATATTTATGTATTATAATTATTCTTTGTTACCTTTTATTTAAATTTTAGATGACTTATTTGCCAAAATTACTATTTTATACACTTCAAAAAAATTGACATTTATTGATGAAAATTCCATCTTAATAATATATTTAGCTAATATTCTTTAATAATAGAAAATTGACCTTTAATTAAAGGCCCTTTTTTTTTTTTCGTTAAAATGATGGGCAGTTGCCAAAACTTCACTCGACCATCTTTGAGTCCACTCTGCTAAATTTGAGGTGCGCCCGATGTGCACGTTGAAGCGCACCTAATAAGTGAAGGAAACTAGCCACTAGCTCCCATTGTAAGGTTCAATCTAAAATCAATCGGTATTAGGAGGAGTAATTCACTTCTTTTAATCTTTCGATGTGAGAAAACTCATATGTAAAATTCATTATCCATCAAATATATTCAAAAGGTTCCCTCACATTAATATAAGCATAGAACAAGACCCAACCATGCTCCGTCATTTTTTTTACAGCCCACCTGGCTCGAGTCTGAGGCCTACCATGTTAAATTTGTTAATATAATATGAATGAATCCCATTGTAACTCTCCCCATGTTTTGTAGGTTGGGGCACTTCTTGTTCTCCAATTTATTTCTTTTTAATTAATGCTATTTGCTTCTTTCCAAAAAAATAAATATAAATATGAATTAATTAATTAATTTCACATCTTTTTACATGTTCTAACTTTTTTTTTTGGCATGCTACATGTTCTAACTTTAAGAAGATGAATTATTTCATATCATAAAATCAGAGATTAGACTCGCCTATGTCCTGGGATCAAATCTCGTTGCTAGTCATATTAAATTATCCACTTGATGAGACTCCTTTCCAAGTGAGCTCAAGTGCCCAAACGAGTAGAAGCGATAATCCGGTCCACGTGTAAGAGAAAGTGTTAGGAAAATTAATATAAATGAATTGATCGATTTCAATTCACACCTGTCTATAAATTCGAACTTTTAGGTGAGATGCAATTCTTTTACACTCGGCCCCGGGTGAAGTCACTCGAACAAAATACGAAGCTCCAGAATCTCACTCGACTATGGCCGAGTCGTTTGACATCAGGCCGAGTGGAATCACCTCAGTCGACAATAAATGAATGAACATTGGTTGAGTTATAACCATGGGTGTTATGGCTCAAGAGATTAACATGATATCAACGATAAATGAATGAGTTTGAACTACATTACCCACCCATACCCACCCATACGTTTCTTATAATTAAATTGTTCTTCAAACGTTTCAGTTGATAAAAAAAGGTTAGTTAATTTTTTATTTTTTTTAAGTCTATGTATCCGGTCCAAGGACGGACTAATTCGGGAGACCAATCCCACCGTCCACTTGCGGGGGCCCCGTTTAAAGCCAGAGTTTTGCGCTCTATATAGACTGGCTCCATAGAAATTCTTTGCACTTTAGAGATTTCGAACCTGAGAACTAGAGAAAAGCACACTCTTAAGTCCCAAGTCTACACCACTATGCCAACTCCTCAAAGTTTAAAAAAAAAAAAAAAGTTAGTTAATTAAATCAGGCCTAATTCTAAGGCATTGAAATGTTAAACACTTGGTTTTTTTTTAAGTCTCGGTATTCGGTCCAAGGACCGACTAATCCAGGGGACCAATCCCACCGTCCACTTGTGGGGGCCCCGTTTAAAGTTAGAGTTTTGCGCTTTGTATGAACTGATCACCCATAGAAATTGTTTGCACATTAGAGGATTCGAACCGTTAAACACTTGTTTTTGTTTTAAGTAAGGGGTTTGGTTGTTGTATATTTTTATCAATCTTGAGATTTATTAAAGATATACTTCAACCAAATATGGACGCATGCAGTTGCACCATTCCACAATTTTCATTAATTTAATTAACAAGTTTACAATTCCGAGTTAATAGGAATTAATATACAAGAATTGATTCTCAACCTCTCTACAAGTTCGGACACACGTTCTGGGTTCGATTCCTGCTGAAAGCAACTCCACCCATTTAAATTGTCCACTCGTTCTTAGGTTCGATTCCTGCTGAAAGCAACTCCACCCATTTAAATTGTCCACTCGTTGAGCCTCCTCCCCAAAGGGTAAGAGGTGATAATCCGGCCCACGAGTGAGGGGGAGTAATAAGAATTAATATACAAAAATTAATTCTCAACCTCTCTACAAGTTCGGACTTTTAGATGAGACGGAATTCTTTCACGAGTAAAGTTTTTATATTTGAAAATTATTTACTGAATTGTTCAAACTTCATCATATTACAGACTTTTAATTCAAACATTTAATTGGTTTACCAAAAGATTCTGGAAAGTGATCTGGAATTTGAAACCCTAGGGCATGTTTGTTTTGAGATTTTGAGGATTTTGAAATTCGGATTTCAAAATCTATTGGATTTCAAAATCCTAATGCTTTTTATGTTTTGTGTTTGTTTTGAAATTTATATAGGTTAGGATTTAACTTTATAGTATAGGATTATAAGTTTTATACGTATTTATATAGGGTTTATAGGTATCTATAGAGTTGACTTTTATAGTGTTATAGGTTGAAATTTTGAAATCCTGAATCAAAATCCCAAACTGTAACGGGGGTGGAGTTTCGAAATTCAAAATCTGGATTTCCCATCCCAAAACAAACATGCCCTAAATGATTTTCTAATAGAAATATGACAGAAGCATTGATAATAATCAACTGTGAGAATTAAATTTTATTTGACCAAATCCAATATCGATTTTTTTTTTAATTTATTTCAATTAAGTAATGTACATCCTGCTAACATCCAAATTTAATGCAGTAAATATCAAGTAATATTACATACATGCCGTGCATTTAATTTGTACGTTTTTTTTATCGTGTATACGGTAAAACTTGTAAGAGGTTTTCGATCGACAATGTGAAATTAAACTTCCTCTTTTGTTGATCAAACTCATTCCCTGGACCACAATTTAAAAAATTGGAAATTAACTAAATTCCAGTCAAAACATGAGGGTTGAAACCAAGGACGGAGCCACATAGGGCCCAGCGGGGGCAATGGGCCCCCCGCCAATTTTTTTTTTTTAATATATTTCTTCCGTTTTATAGTTATTTGTATACTTTATTTATTTGACACGTTTCAAGATTATTTGCACACTCATATAATATGTAAATAATCTATAAAATTAATAGTTTCACTACATCATTTTATTTTTAAAATTGTCACTCATTTTAATTCACATTCTTTCCTACATCTCACTAAATTGTTTTTAACACCTCAGTAATTTCTTTTATAGTACTTCACTAAATCAACGAAAATACTCTCATTTATTTGACCCATTGAGAAAATATATTTTAAGTCATACATTTGTCTAATAATGATTAATATCTCACCGGGATTGCACATTAAATTGTAATATTGTTTCACCTATTATAAGTCGGAACAATCAAAATTAATTTTCTTCGAAACATAACAAAAATCGTTAAATTTAAATTAATTAAATGAGATATTTTAAAATTTATAATGAATTAGATATAATACTCCCTCCGTTTCAGAGGAATTTGCACCCCTGAGATGGCACACATTTTAATAAATGTGTAAGAAAAAGTGTAATGAGTGATGTTTTGAGGAATAGTTTTATAAACTTTTATGAATAAAGTAAATTAAAAGGTAGGTTGAGTGTGAAAAAGTAATAGCATATGGGTAAATATGTGTATATTTTGAGGGTAAGAGTTATGACAATATTTCCTTTTATGAAGTGTGCAAATTGGTATGGGACATCATATATGGAAAGTGTGCAAATTTCTATAGGACAGAGGGAGTATTATTTTATTTTTATAGTAATGTAAATTGGGCCCCCAATCTAAAATTTCTGGCTCCGTTACTGGTTGAAACCTACCATATGACAATTACAATATATAAAAGATTGTATCGTTCGAGCTTAATCATACATAACATAAACATTTGAAATTACACATAGCTAGAATCGATCTATCTCTTCTCTAAAAAAAAAAAACTTAAAAAAAAAATCAAGAACATATGGCCTCAGATGGTGTAACCCATCAACAAGATAACGTAGTTCGCCCGTTGACCAACTTCTCTCCTAGTTTATGGGGCGATCTTTTCACTTCATTTTCTATTGATAATAAGGTAAGTTTTTTCTTCTTATTGGCATTTTGGGAAAATTGCACTTTTAGTTCTGTAGGAATTTTACAAAATCACTTTTGGTCCTAAAGTTTGTAAATGGTCTTGTTTATTGCAGTTTTGATCCTGTAGGATAGTTTATGAATTGAAACCGTTAGTTTTTGAATGAAAATCGTCAGTTGACCAAAAAATATTCCTAAAAAATTAATTATAATTAAAAAATACAAAAATATTATTAAAACTAATAATAAATTATACTTATAGAATTAAAATTTAAATAAATCAATAGAATTTAGAATATTGACTTTTTTTAACTATAAATAACGAAATCTCACTAAGTTATATAATTTGAATTTTTTTTATAGAATCTAAATATATATTTTTTTAATTCAAGAATTTGAATATAATTAAAATTTACTAAAAAAAATAATGTAATTTGAATTTAAATAACTTTTGAAGTATTAAAACTGAAATATACAAAAAAATACAAATTTAAAAGTAAATTTTGAAAAATAATTTGAATATACAAAAATATTAAATTAAAAATATACACGGTATGTTCAAATATAATCTTCAAATTTAAATTAATTTTTAACTCCAAATAATTTGGATATAATTTAAAAATACAACAATCGAAATCAAGCCAAATAGTACTTTCTATTTTTTTGCATTGATTTGAGATCAGTTTTAGATTTAATTTTCATTTTATATATAATGATTGAATTTTTAGATTATAAAATTATTTTAAGTAAATTTACCAATTTTAAATAATTATTTAAATAAATTGTTAAAATACATTTGGTAGTTTTATAATTTTTGTGATGTTACCAAAATTTTAATTCGATATTAAGCTTTTGGTTGTGTTTTAAGGGATGTGTGACTTTCACGCAATTTTCTTCCGTTAAAACAAACATAAATTTAATATGAGACTAAAGTATATGAAAAAGGGTCGAAAGTGGTTTAATCTTATTCTTACAGGATCAAAGGTGAAATATTTAACGGTTTATGCAATTTTCATCCGTTTAAACTAAAGAAAATAAACTACAGGACCAAAAGTGCATGAAAAATGACCGAAAGTGATTTAAACTCATTCTTACAGGACCAAAAGTGCAATTTTCCCGAATTTTCAGACAATATGCAAAATGAGCGGTATTACAAGTCTTGGATATCGAACTATATATTGTTGCATGGCATGCAAACTACGTATGGAAATGTATAGTGATGAATTTAATCACGCTCAAGTATGAGGTTCTAATTATAAGTTGTTAATTTCTTACGACAAAAAATTATTTGTGTCCCCTAACTTTCACTTTCTTTTTTAAAAACGTCCCAAATTGATGAGGTATATATACTAGCTTATTAAGCCTGGTGATTCAGCAGAACAATGGGAAACAAATCTGCATTGCAGGAGATTTTAATGCAATTAGATATCAAAATGAAAGAGTTGGGAAATCTGAAATCATCAACAGGAGAGAAATTGAGGTCTTTGATCATTTCATCACCAATGCCAATCTAATTGATATCCCACTTTCTTGTCGGACTTACACTTGGTATCGAGTCGACGGCTCTTGCAAGAGCAAGCTTGATCGTGTTCTGCTGAATGAAGATTGGGTGCAGGCGGATCCGCCTGCTCGCCTCTTGGGCCTCCCGAGAACAATCTCCGACCATTGCCCTTTGATTTTGGAGGACCAAAAAATTGATTGGGGACCCAAACCTTTCCGCTTCTTCAACGCTTGGATCCGACATCCATCTTTCAAAGAAGTCATGAAGGCGATGTGGGAAGGCAACCATGTTAAAGGAAGAAGAAGCTACGTTATAAAAGAAAAATTTAAGAAGGCAAAAATTTGTTTTCGCGAATGGAGCAAACTGTCATTTGGTGATTTGGACAGGAAAATAGAGGAGAATAAGCAGCTTCTTCTTGAACTAGACATCACCGACGATGCATTCGGTCTTGAAGAAGATGAAATTGAGCAGAGAAGTAAAATCATAGAAGAGCTAACCATAGACTTCGGTACGAGACACAGCTTCCTGAGACAAAAGGCAAGAAATAAATGGATTAAAGAAGGCGATGCAAACTCTAAATTCTTCCATAAATGCATAAATGCCCGGAGAAAGGCCAACGACTTGACTCACTTGAATTTTGACGGTACTTGGCTCTCTTCCCCTTCAGAAATCAAGTCGGCTATCCACAATCACTTTAAACGCCACTTTCAGGCCCCAATCCTCAATCGACCAAGTATCCCCCCTGACTTTTGCATCCATAAAGTCAGTGATCTTGACAACAGCATGCTCATCGAGCCCTTCTCAGCCTCAGAAATCAGAGACGCAGTTCGGAGTTGTGAGTCTTCAAAAAGCCCGGGCCCTGACGGCTTCACATTCGCATTTATTAAAGAAAGCTGGGAATATTTGAAGGATGATTTCCAGAAATTACTTGATGAATTCCACTCGAATGGGAAATTCGTTAGGGGCTTCAATCCATCATTCATCACTCTCATCCCCAAGAAGAAGAATGCGACTTGTATTGGTGATTTCAGGCCAATTTCCATGATTAATTGCTACTACAAGATAATAGCAAAGGTGTTGGCTCGCAGGCTCTCGAAGATCATAGGCAGTGTAATTTCTGAATCACAAACAGCGTTCAATCAAGGGCGCCACATCCTGGACGGGGTCCTTATCCTCAACGAAATCATCGATGAGGCAAAAAAAGGAAAAATAGAAAGGCTCCTATTCAAGATTGATTTCGCGAAGGCATTTGACTCAATCGATTGGAAATTCCTCGATGATATGATGGGTAGCATGGGCTTTGAGCCTAAATGGCGTAAATGGATTTGGGAGTGCATCTCGACTGCCTCAGCCTCGGTGTTGGTTAATGGAAGCCCATCCAAGGAATTTAAACTTGAGCGCGGCCTCAGACAAGGAGACCCCCTATCTCCGCTACTGTTCATCATCGCAGCTGAAGGACTAAGCGTCCTGATTAATAAAGCATCAGCGGCTGGACTCTACGATCCTGTTTCAGTTGGCCGTAAAAATATCCCAATCTCCCACCTTCAATACGCGGACGACACCATTATAGTGGGTGAGGCCTCCACTAAGAATATTGGGGCGCTAAAAAACCTGTTAATCAATTTTGAACGCATCTCAGGCCTCAACATCAATTTCTCCAAATGCAGCTTTCTGGGATTGAACATGGATCTTGAAATTCAGAATAATGTTGCCTCTTTTCTTGGCTGTGGTGTTGGCTCATTTCCTCTTAATTTCCTTGGGCTTCAGGTGGGTATTAATCATCAGAAGCATGAGGCTTGGAAGGAAGTTGTTCAGAAAATAAAGGGCAGAATTAAATCCTGGGAAGATCGTCATATCTCGCTTGGGGGGCGGATTATTCTACTCAACGCTGTGCTAACCTCGTTACCCATATATTATCTATCCTTCTACCAAATACCAAAAAAAACATTGAGTGAAATCATCAAACTTCAGAGAAATTTTCTTTGGGGTGGGGGGGGGGGGAGCGAGCTCTACAAAAATCCCATGGGTTTCATGGAATGATGTTTGTAGAGCAAAGACGGATGGGGGTTTAGGCGTAAAGAATATTGAATTATTTAACAAATCTCTTCTTGGCAGGTGGGCATGGAGGATTCGGACCGAACCCAACTCACTTTGGGCACGGGTTCTTGATTCAAAATACGACTTCAACTCGATACAAGGAACGACTCCACCGATGAACAGGAACCTGGCTTCAAATTGGTGGAAATTCATGGTCGAGCTGCTCTCTTCTAACCAGTCCAACCACTGGTTCGGAGCCAACTTGGAAAAAAAAGTGGGCGATGGAAGTCGCTCCTCTTTCTGGCACGACAGATGGCTCTACGAGGCAAACCTAAGTGAACTCTTCCCAAGACTTTTCTCAATTAGTACCAACAAGGAGGCATTGATTAGTGAGTGCGGTGAATGGGTGAATGGAAACTGGAATTGGAACTTACTGTGGAGAAGAGATTTATTCACTTGGGAAGAAAATCTCTATACCCATTTACTTAGTTTGCTAGATTCTATTAATCTGCAGGAACATGTTGCTGATTCGTGGATTTGGAAGCTATCCAGTGACGGAAAATATTCAACCAAATCAGCGTATGATGGATTCGAATTGCCAGCCCCAACCCAAGTTCTAGACGTCAACACCCGAGAGGCCCTTCGCAGAATCTGGAATAGCCTAACCCCGTCCAAATTTTCGGGGTTAGCATGGAAGGTGATTAGAGAAAGATTGGCGACTAGGACCGAGCTAAAGAAACGAAATATCCTCGGAGACGGCGAGGATCTCTCCTGCACTCTCTGCGGCCAAGAAGAGGAGACTATTCAACACCTCTTCTTCAGCTGTGGATTCTCCGGAAAATTATGGAACCTTTGCTGCAAATGGCTCAACACCAACTCGACCCTCCACTTCAGCCCGGCGGCACACTTCCTCCAATTCTCCGGGCTGATGAAAGCCAAACGAAAGACCCCCATTATGGAATGTTTGTGGTGCATGATAGTGTGGTTCATTTGGAAAGCTCGAAACGGAAAAATCTTTACAAATGAGCATCCCAAAATGGAGAAGATCTTCGATGAACTCCGATCCATGACGTGGAACATCCTCTCGCAGCATAGAACTTGCCCAGCCTCCACATCCTTCAATGACTGGTGTGCAAGCCCTTCATCTATGTACTTGTAACAATTCTTGCGACATTTCCAGTAGCTAGGTGTACCTGGTGCTGTAGCACCACTTCTGTAATTTCCATGTAACTCTCGAGTGCTTCACTCCTTTGAGTACTTCTGGTACTCGGTAATATAATTATCTTTTTCCTTTCAAAAAAAAAAAAATTGGCTATATATGGTTTATGGCAGGTGGTGGAAGGAATTGGACCTTGTTTCAAAACTTTCATATGCAAGAGATAGAGTGGTGGAATGCTATTTTTGGACATTGGGAGTGTATTTTGAGCCTCATTACTCGCAATCACGAATCATGCTAGCTAAAACTATAGCTATGATTTCGGTAGTTGATGATACATATGATTCATACTTTTTTAATTTTTCCAAAAATGTCCCAAAAAAGTTAAGTTAGCTAAAATTTGGGACGTAATTGGAAAACTTAACTTTTTTGGGACGTTTTTGAAAAAGTTGTAAAGTTATGGGACGTAAAAAAATTATTTCCCTGAAACTAGGATAAGGAGAGGAATCGGATGAGGTAGAAGAAAGATTCAGAGAGGAAAGGCATGAGAGAAGACTGTTGATACCATGTTAAAGAACACCATCACAAAATTAAACATGATTTTATTGAATATTTCTGAAATGGTTTTACATTCCACACTTTAACTATATATATATTTATAAGATTGGTGTACACTGTGGTAACAGATTCTGTTGGTAGGCATGTGCATGGCACATGAAGTCTAACTAACTTAACCAACAATGGATGTTTCTAGAATATGAGTATAAATACATTTTGATACTACTCTAATAGTTGATGACATTTTGAATATGGAAGAAATATGAAAATATAGATAAAGCACTAATTTATTATAAAATTACTATAAACATTTAACATTTATAGTAGGGAGTAGGAATAAGGATGAGATCTTGTTTCCTTCCAACTATAAGACCTTTATTAGTAATATAATATTTATGATATGAATATATCTTTTAATATTATATGATCTTTAAAATATCTTGTAAATATTGATTCATATCTTGTAAATATGGATACATCTTGTATCTATAAATACTCCACTTGTAAACACATTATAATCATTCAATGAAATTATAATTTCATAGTTTCAATATGGTATCAACGAGTCAATAGGCTCACGCCTTGATCCATCCCAACCTACACGGTTCTTTTTCTTCTTCTCCACAAGGTTACACCTCCCCCTGTTACAACTTCTCACTTCTGTTACAACTCCCCCTGTTTAAAACTGCCCCCCCTGTTACAACTCCCCTGCCGTCCACCTCTCTCAATCAAACAACCCATCTCTCTCAATCAAACAACCCAAATATCCTATTACCCTCACAACCAACACCTTCCCTTTCCCAATTATGGCTTCTCCGGCGAAACCCCATGGTGATTTCATCGCTTTTAATATCTCTGCACAAGTCCCAATTAAACTTACCTCCACGAACTATGTGGCATGGTCGTTTCAATTTCGCATCCTCCTAACCGGTTACAACTTGTTCGGCTATCTCGATGGCACACTCCCCTGTCCGGCTCCTGAAATTCCGGCGGCGGCTACCGTAGTTGAAAAATCCAATCCCGAGTTTCTTAAATGGACACAACAGGATCATCTTATCCTTTCTGCCATTGTTGGATCTCTTTCACCCACCATCGTCCCCTTCATAGCTGCTGCCAAAACATCTCGCGAGGCATGGAAAACACTCGCTAATATATACGGCCGTTCATCCAGGGGTCGAATTCTTGCCCTGAAAAACAAGATCCGTACACCAACAAAGGGCTCCAAGTCAATCACAGAGTTCTTGGCGGATATAAAAACAACAGTGGATGAATTGGCCCTCCTTGGAGTCAAAACTGACTCTGAGGACATCACACTTGCCGTCCTAAATGGACTTGATGAGTCCTTTCGAGATATCTCTCATGCAGTTCAGGCGCGCGAAACGGCCGTCTCCTTCGACGAATTGACGGACATTCTACTCAGCACCGAGGCTCAAATCGCCGGCCGCCTCGCTTCTTCCCCCTCGCCGGTGTCCGCTCTGGCCGCCGATCGACATCCCAACCGCTCCGGATCTTCGAATCGCCAATCAAAGAACCCATCGTCCACCCCCAATTCGAGGTCCTCTGCCCCTAATTCACAATCGGCCGCTCCCAATTCTGGACAGGGACGGTACTTTGGCAAATGCCAACTCTGTGGCACCATAGGGCACTCCGCAAAGAGATGCACGGAGTTTCCCCACCCCCAATTTCAGAATTCCCAAATCTTGAACTCAGTGCCTCAGCGCCCAATTTCCTCACCTCACTTAGTCAACTCGGCTGCTTCAACTCGGCAATCTCAAAACTGGATTTTGGACTCGGGTGCAACTCACCATGTCACTACAGATCTTAACAACCTGTCAATTCACTCCCCGTACGAAGGTTTAGATGATGTGATCGTTGGGGATGGTAAAGGTTTAAATATATCACATATTGGTTCTTTATCATTTACAGAATTTAGTATGATAAAATTCCCAAATGTGTTGGTTGTTCCAAAAATGTCAAAGAATTTAATTTCGGTTGCAAGCTTATGTCGAGATAACAATGTTGACGTCATTTTTGGTTCTTCTTCTTTTCAGGTGCGGGATGGCAATACGGGGAGCGTTCTCCTCGACGGGAGACGCGTTGACAACCTCTACGTTTGGCCGGCACGAGCGTCCAAACACTCACCCACCACCTTTATCTCCACCCGTCTATCCGTACCAGTCTGGCATTCTCGCTTAGGTCACCCATCCACTCAAATTTTATCACATACACTATCTAGTTTTCGTTTACCAAACATAGCTTCTCCACTATTCAGTTGTGATTCTTGTAATTGTATCAAAAGTCACAAACTGCCCTTTAATGATTCAAGTATTGTGTCTCATCATCCTCTTGATATTATCTTTTCTGATGTGTGGTCCTCTCCCGTAATATCTCACGATGGTTTCAAATATTATGTTATCTTCGTTGACCATTTTAGCAAATACATGTGGGTTTACCCCTTAAGACGTAAATTTGATGTTTTGTCCACCTTTACTACCTACAAAGCCCTTGTTGAAAACTTCTATCAAACAAAAATAAAAACCCTTTACTCTGATAATGGAGGAGAGTACATTGCTCTCCGCTCATTTCTCCAAACTCATGGTATTACCCATCTTACCACTCCCCCACATACACCCGAACACAATGGCATGTCTGAACGTCGCCACAGACATGTTATTGACACGGCCTTAGCTCTTCTACACCACGCTTCCATGCCCCTCACATACCGGCCCTATGCTGTCTGTACAGCCACCTACATTATAAACCGTCTTCCCAAAGTTAATCTAAAAATGCAATCCTCCTTTCAATATCTCTTAAAACAATCACCCAACCTCACCAAACTTTGGGTCTTTGGATGCTTATGTTATCCTTGGCTCCGTCCTTACACCTCTCACAAACTCGATCCTCGTTCTACTCCATGTATCTTTATTGGATACTCTCCCACCCAAAGTGCCTATCTTTGTCTAGATATATCCAATAACAAAATATACACCTCCCGTCATGTTCAATTTGTTGAACATACCTTCCCATTTTCCAAAATCTTCTCAAAATCGACCACACCCACTGTTTTGGGAAGTTCACCCCATACACCCCCAGAATTGATACATTCACCTGACGCACCCACATATATGATAAATCCACCCACTCTTCTGCCTATACCCATACCACCCCCAATAATCAACCAACCAACTACCACAACCCCGCTCGTGCCACCTGACGCTCCTCAGCCGCCTCCTGCACCGCCGGCTCCGTCTCAGACCTTGTCCACATCAGGCATTGTCACTCGATCCCAAAACAGGATCTTCAAACCTAACCCAAGGTATGGTCTTACATCATCAATATCATCTGAGACTGAACCAACTTGTGTTACACAGGCCTTAAAAGATGCAAGGTGGAGGGAGGCCATGTCCTCTGAGTTTGATGCTCTTCTCAGGAATGGAACTTGGGATTTGGTTCCTCCTAATGAGTCCCAAAATATTATTGGCTCAAAGTGGGTCTTTCGCATCAAACGTAAACCAGATGGATCCTTAGACAAATTCAAAGCTCGTCTCGTGGCCAAAGGTTTCCATCAACGACCGGGTGTTGATTTTTCAGAAACCTTTAGTCCTGTTGTCAAACCTGCTACAGTAAGAGCTGTTCTCAGCATTGCTGTCACTCAAAACTGGCCTCTTCAGCAATTTGATGTTAATAATGCCTTTCTCCATGGTACTTTACCTAACACAGTATACATGGCTCAACCTCCTGGCTTTATTGATAAAGCCTGTCCGTCCTATGTTTGTAAGCTGCATAAGTCTATTTATGGTTTAAAACAGGCACCCCGTACTTGGTACTATGCTCTTAGGACTTTTTTGGAAGGCATTGGATTTATTCACACAAAATCTGATGAATCTCTTTTTGTGTATAATAAATCTGGAATCACTGCATATTTTCTAGTATATGTTGATGATCTCATTCTCACAGGAAATAACAGTTCTTTCCTCACTCGAGTGGCTAAGGACCTTGGTACTAAATTCTCAATTAAAGATTTAGGCCCACTTTCTTATTTCCTTGGAGTTGAAGTTCTGCGGACCAACAAAGCTTGCTTTCTTTCCCAACGTAAGTATGTCGTTGATCTTCTTACTCGATTCAACATGCTGACCTCCAAACCCGTTCAGACACCCCTGGCCACATCAGCACGTTTCATCCTTGCGGATGGGACACCCCCCACTGATGCCACTCAATATCGTCGGGTACTTGGTAGTCTTCAATATCTTCAACTCACCAGGCCTGACATTGCATTTGCTGTTCACAAGTTGTCTCAGTTCATGCATGCCCCAACCACAACTCATTGGGGAGCTGTCAAACGGCTTCTTCGTTACTTGAATGGAACCCGTGATGTAGGAATCACATTGAAACCTGCCACCTCCTCTTCTCTACACTGCTTCACTGATGCTGATTGGGCTGGCAACAGTGATGATCGTTCCTCCACAAGTGCTTATATTGTTTTTCTTGGAGCCAATCCCATCTCTTGGTCCTCCAAGAAACAAAAATCAGTAGCTCGTTCCTCAACAGAAGCTGAGTATCGTGCTATTGCCTTCGATGCCTCTGAAGTTCAATGGTTAAAATCCTTGTTTCGTGAGTTGTGCTTCTCAGTCTCAGATCTTCCTGTTCTTTACTGTGATAACATTGGGGCCACTTATCTCTGTTCAAATCCCGTCTTTCACTCTCGAATGAAGCATATTGCAATTGATTTCCACTTTGTTCGAGATTTGATCAAGACATCTCAGCTTCAAGTTTCACATGTTTCGTCTGCGGATCAACTTGCTGATGCCCTTACCAAACCACTTCCTCGTCCTCGACTGCAACTTCTCATGACCAAGATTGGACTCTCCTACGGTGCTCCATCTTGAGGGGGCGTATTAGTAATATAATATTTATGATATGAATATATCTTTTAATATTATATGATCTTTAAAATATGTTGTAAATATTGATTCATATCTTGTAAATATGGATACATCTTGTATCTATAAATACTCCACTTGTAAACACATTATAATCATTCAATGAAATTATAATTTCATAGTTTCAATAACCTTTAGCCTCTGTCATGTCCAAATCACTTGGCTTCATTCCAGTAGGTAGAGCCCAATCAAAATGATAGAGAAGTTGAGCCAATGGAAGCTCCACATTCGCCATCCCAAACCCTATTCCAGGGCAAATCCTCTGTCCCGACCCGAATGGGAGGTACTGATAACTATTATGTATACATATTTGACGAACTATTTTTTTATTTAGTTAATTTCTTTTGTATTTATTAATTGATTAAATTCTAACTTTAAAAATAAAAAATGTAATATATATTTTTTTTACTTTCTGATCTAAAAATAGCAAACAAATTCGTAAATAGTCGGGATAGAAGCCTATTTAGTCCCATAACTTTCTACCTTTTTTGAAATGGTCCCAAAAAAGTTAATTGTACCAATTTAGTCTCATTTAAAAAAAAAATTGTTCTGTTTTGATCCCCAAAAGTTAAATGTATCAATTTAGTCCTTTATTTTTTTGCAATTTGTTTTGTTTTAGTCCTAGTTAAATGTAATTGAGAAAAAAATAAGACTAAATTGATACATTTAACTTTTTTGAGACCAAAATAGAACAAATTGAAAAAATGAGATTAAATTGATACATTTAATTTTTTTGGGACCATTTAAAAAAATGTTGAAAGTTATGGGATTAAATTAACTTATATAAGGGGAAAAAATATGTTTTTGTATCATTGAGTTTGAAATATATTTTTTTAGTCAAAATAATATTATTGTTCAGGCGATAATAAAAAAGAAAAGAAAAATGAATACTTACAAAGAGGATTGCTTTGATGTTATTATCAGCAATTGGGAACTAATACCCTCCAGTTTGCTGCAATCTCAAGAGAACGTCTACCAAATCTTCATCTCCAGACTCTCCATTACCTGTTTTATTTATGGCTAAATTACGTTTATGATCTTCAATTAGTGTATCCATAATGGAATCCACTTCTCTCCGCATCCTCAGAAGCTTGTACTTGTTCCAGTTGAAGATGTTGAGAAACTGATCTAACGAAGGAAACAAAATCAGCAGATCAAAGCCAAGTGCTAACTCCACTCCTTTCTTGACCACCGAGATCAATGCTTCCCTATTCTTCAACACCTTACCAAATGCAGCTCTACAAGTGATGGCACTCGACAACATCGAGCTCTTCTCTGTCAAGTTTATCGCCCTCCCAGAACGATCACGAATGGATTCAACGAGACGGGACACCTCGTCCTTCCTGATGTACTCGAACGAACGAACGTTTTTAGGGCTCAACATCTCCAAAATGCATACAAACTCTTAATATATTTACCCCTCGGCTGTTTAGTTTTGGGGGTTGATGATTTTTGTAAACATTGTGAGGGTTTTCGGATATTTGTGGGTTTACAGGATAAAGCACATTGTGCGTTAATAATCTTTGTGAGAGTAATTGCTTACGCTGCGTCACTCGTCTTCTAAGAAACAAAAGTCGGTTGCTCGCTCCTCAACGGAAGCAAAATATAGAGTCATTGCATCAGCAACTTCTGAGGTACAATGGTTAAAATCAATTTTTCAGGAATTATGTTTTCCCATCGACACTCTACCTGCCATCTACTGTGACAATATTGAAGCCACGTATCTTTGATCTAACCCCGTTTTTTATTCTCGGATGAAACACATTACTATTGACTATCACTTCGTTCGGGATTTGATCAAAACATCTCAACTACGTGTTTCTCACGTGTCATCCGAAGATCAACTAGCCGATGGTCTCACAAAACTACTTGCTCGTTCTCGTCTTCAAATGCTTATGATCAAGATTGGACTCTCCTACGGTGCTCCATCTTGAGGGGGCATATTGGACATATAATATATATTATATATTGTACATCTTTTATATTCCTTATTTAACTTAGATTTGAGATATAGATTATATATGTTTTGTATCTATAAATACTCTCTAATGTAATCCTTTATATTCGATCAATGAAATTATAATTTATCAATCTCTACATATTCTACCCTCCGTCCCTATACTTTGTTAATTCTTTAAAACTGAAAAAAAAAAATAGCAATAAGAATCCACGACTTGCGTACCAATTTTCGGGTGATTTAAGATGATAACTTAATTTTAAGAAAAAAAATGCAGCAGCTTAAGAATTGGGCTTAATTTGGAAAATTATTTCTCGTATATATATATGAAAATAAAATCATCAACACCCAATAAATAGAACAATTTTACAGTTGACTCTCTATCTGATAATATAATAGCGAGTACGGCCCAATCAATTAATTTATAGAAATTTTTAGACGCCACTATCTCATAGCTCCGTCCCTCTTATCAAAATTATGAGATGTAAAAATTGAATATGAAACTAAAATAGTTAATTTTTATAGTTGACTCTTTATTTGATGATAAAGGTAGTGAATGTACCTAATTTCTGCAGCCAATCAAGAATTTTAGACGCCACTATCTCCTAGCTCCGTCCCTCTATTTTGTTATAAATTCTAGAAAAAACTGCAATAAGAATTAACTGCCAATAAACTTGACAGAGAAGAGCTCGATGTTGTCGAGTACCATCACTTGTAGAGCTGCGTTTGGTAAGGCGTTGAAGGATAGGGAAGCATTGATCTCGGTGGTCAAGAAAGGAATGAGGTTAGCACATGGCTTTGATCTGCTGATTTTGTTTCCGTCGTTAGAGATACTTAACATCTTCAATTGGAACAAGTACAAGCTTCTTTTTTTTGATGGAAGTTAAATACCCATCCCTTTTTTCCCCTCCCCATGACTCGAACCCAGGACCTAAGGCCTAGGTAGTGGTGCTCTAACCACTTGAGCTATCCCACTTTGTCAACAAGTACAAGCTTCTGAGGATGCGGAGAGAGGTGGATTCCATTATGGATACAGTAATTGAAGATCATAAACGTAATTTAGCCACAAATAAAACAGGTAACGGAGATTCAGGAGATGAAGATTTGGTTGACGTTCTCTTGAGATTGCAGCAAAATGGAGGGTATGTGAGTTCCCAATTGCTGATAATAACATCAAAGCAATCCTTTTTGTAAGTATTCATTTTTCATTTCTTTTTCATTATCGCCTGAACAATAATATTATTTTGACTAAAAAAATATATTTCAAACTCAATGATACAAAAACATATGTTTTCCCTCTTTTGTTTTCCCTCAATGATAGAAAAACATAAGTTGCAGAAATCAGAAATCGAACACTTACTAGACTTATCCAATAGTATACAAGCCCAAAAAAACTTGTTAGGATGGATAATTAATTGTTGGGCCCCAATATTAAAAACTTGGGTATTGCTTATTGGACTTATCCAATAGTATACAAGCCCAAAAAAGAATGAGAACACCTAATTCCCCTCCCCTCAGAAGGTAACGCGAAAAAAAAAAAAGTAGAGTAGTGATTCGGAACGGCGTGAGGTGAACAACGGCAAAGCTCCAAATCCGGCCACCACACCCAAAGAACCAAATTTGACCGCCCCCGTCGCCCGTATTGTCGTCGCCACCATCGCCTGAAAAACACATCTCCTGACAATAGCAATTGGCTTTCTTCAGGCTAGACAGACGGCAGCAAGAATGAGGGGACCAGCATCGAGGCAGTGATTCGGCGTCATTTCGACGCGAAAAAAAAAATATTAACACCCAACGACTCGGGCGCCTAAGCGGCGTTGAGCCCGTGCGCAATTTTTCCAGCTGATCTGCACAAATCGTGGCGGAATACCACCGTCTAGCGCCTACGCGGTCCTAGGCGCCGATTTTTGCAACCTTGAAATAAGATGATATTCTCTCATGAAGAGTCGAAACCGGAAAAGCTGTTTGATGAAATCAGAGCAAAGGCCTGGAGTATTTTTTGTCTTCATAACGTATGTCCAGCTACGATCTCGTTTCATGATTGGTGCGTCAGTCCGAGGGCAGCAATCTGCTCATGAGTATGGCTGTTAGTTATGAAATCTGCTGGTGTGTTTCAATTCTGTATTTTGTAATAGCATTTGGCAGTTGTCTCTAGCTTTAATCTCATGAGTACCTCTGATACTCTAATCTAATAAAATGCACCATTTTTTCCTCTAAAAAAAAAGGGATAGAAGTTAATTTATTTCCATAACTTTCAACATTTTCTGAAATGGTCCAAAAAAGTTAAATGTATCAATTTGATATCCTTTTTTTCAATTTGTTCTATTTTGATCCCAAAAAAGTTAAATGTACCAATTTAGTCTATTTTTTCTAAATTACTTTTAACTTGGACTAAAACAGAACAAATTGCAAAAAAAAAAGGACTAAATTGGTACGTTTTAACTTCTGAGGACCAAAACAGAACAATTTTTTTAAAACAAAGTTAATCTTCATAGTGATTAATCTTCAACTGAAAGGATTAATCAAGAAGACTAAATTACCCCCAGGCCCGTCGAAGATCCCCGTGATAGGGCACTTGCACCACCTCATAGGAGCCCTTCCCCACCATTCCCTTGCAAACTTATCCAAGAAATATGACCCTTTGATGCACCTAAAGCTCGGTGAGATCTCAGCTTTCGTCGTTTCCTCGCCTAAATTGGCTCAACATGTGCTCAAAACCTTTGACCCTGCCTGTGCTGGTAGGCCTGAAAGCTTAGTCGTAAAGATCTTGGCGTACAACTACATCGACATTGCTTTTACCCCGTACGGAGAGTACTGGAGGCAAATGCGTAAAATATGCATTTTGGAGATGTTGAGCCCTAAAAACGTTCGTTCGTTCGAGTACATCAGGAAGGACGAGGTGTCCCGTCTCGTTGAATCCATTCGTGATCGTTCTGGGAGGACGATAAACTTGACAGAGAAGAGCTCGATGTTGTCGAGTGCCATCACTTGTAGAGCTACATTTGGTAAGGTGTTGAAGAATAGGGAAGCATTGACCTCCAATTGGTTACTAAGATCAAAGAAACTAACTAACTCTAACAATTGCCGCAAAGCTGCTTATAATGCAAAAGGACTAAAAAGGACACTTTACGTATTTGCACTTGGAGTTTGATCCCCATCATTCTCTCCGGGTGGGGTGTGATTCGCCCTCGAATCGTGCTCAGTTTGATCCCCATCAGAGTCTGCGGCGTAGTAAGGCAACAAATGTTTGACATTAAACACATCCGAACATCTCAAAGTAGAAGGCAGGTTGACGCGATAGGCGTTTAGATTTATATGTTCTGTGATCTCCAGCGGGCCAATTTTCCTTGCAGTCAACTTGTTGTATTCATGAGAGGGAATATGGTCTTTAGTCAATACCACCCAAACTAAGTCGCCCACTTCGAACAAGACATAGCGTCGATGGACGTCCGCCGCTGCTTTATATGAAACTGTTGATGCTTCCAAGTGGGCACGTGTACTGGCGTGTATTTGATGTAGCGACTCGACGAAGTCCCGCGCAGCTCCATGCGGGTGCAACCGGGTTGGTAACACCAAGAGGTCAAGGGGATCTTGAGGAATCAACGTATACACCACCTGAAATGGGGCGTAACCTGTGCTCCTATTTGTTGCTGAATTATGTGCGAATTCGGCTTGGGCCAACTTCACGTCCCACTATCTCAGGTTGCCGCCCACTAAGCAACAAAGGAGGTTCCCGAGCGAGCGATTCACCACCTCCGTTTGGCCATCTGTCTGGGGATGATACGCGCTGCTGAAATTCAAAGTAGTATTCACCATCCTCCAAAGGCTTCGCCAAAAATGGCTGAGGAATCTCGTATCACGATCCGAGACGATTGATTATGGTAGGCCGTGTAGGCGATAAACCTCACGGAAGAACAATGTAGCCACCTTGACGGCGTTCGCTGTTTTCCTGCATGGAACAAAATGCGCCATTTTAGAAAAATGATCAACGATAACAAAAATGGAATCGTTACCCCTCTATGTTCGCGGCAAGCCAAGGACAAAATCCATGCTAATATCAACCCAACGTTGCGACGGAATGGGTAATGGCATGTACAGCCCCGCATTGGTGGCCATGCCTTTCGACGTTTGGCAGATCCGACAACGTTCCACTAAACATGTGGCATCTCGGCGAATCGTCGGCCAGAAGTAAGACCGGGTGATTAGTTCTATTGTCCGATCACGACCCGCGTGGCCTTGGTTGTGTAACTCAAGCATGATGCGAAGCCGTAGACTGCCATCTGGGACACACAATCTGTTGTCAAAAAAAAAAAAAAAAATCCATCAGTGAATGAATAATGTTCAATTCTTTCATATTTTAAGCGTTCAATAATTGGGCCAAATATAGGATCTCCCGAATATAACTCCCTGAAAGAATCAAAACCAAGGACTTCCGTGTGCATAGTTGTTAGGAGGGCTGATCGTCGGCTGAGTGCGTCCGCAACACGATTCAAAGTGCCCGATTGGTGCTTAATTACGAACGTAAATTGTTGTAGATATGCCGACCATCCCGCATGTCTTGATGACACGGCGTCTTAACTTTGTAGATGTTTGAGTGCCTCATGGTCGGTAAAGAGGATGAATTCCCTTTGGAAGAGATAATGACGCCAATGGCGGCCTGCGCGGACGACGGCAAAAAATTCCACATCGTACGTGCTGTAACGTAGGCGTGGGCCTGTTAATTTCTCGCTGAAATAGGCGACGGGCTTCCCGGATTGACTAAGCACCGCACCGATCCCTAATTTAGACGCATCACAGTGTAGTTCAAATGGCGCCGTGAAATCGGGTAGAACTAATAGAGGGGCAGTAGTCAATTTGTGCTTAATGACGTCAAACGATGTAGCGGCGTCGGCCGTCCAAGTAAATGTCGGGCCGCTCATACAATTGGTGATTGGCGCCATAATCGTGCTGAAATGGGGAATGAAGCGTCGGTAAAAGGATGCCAACCCGTGGAAACTACGGGCTTCCGTCTGGGTCCTAGGGGTCGGCCATTCGTGAATCGCATCAACCTTCGCGGAGTCCATGCCAATACCGTCGGCGGAGATTGTATATCCCAAGAACAAAACAGATTTATGGAGAAAAGAGCATTTGGCCGTGGCTGCATAAAATTTTTCCTTGCGCAGAATGAGGAGAACGGCCTCAAGGTGTCCCAAATGGTCACTTACGGACTTGTTGTACACCAATATATCATCAAAATAAACAACTACGCACGAACCCAGGAGTGGCCGAAGAGTATGAGTCATAATTCGCATGAACGTGCTTGGAGCGTTGGATAACCCAAATGGCATGACCAGCCATTCAAATAGACCCTCTCGAATCTTGAATGTCGTTTTCCATTCGTCTCCCGGACGGATGCGTATCTGGTGGTAACCGGCTTTAAGATCCAATTTGCTAAATACGGCCGCACCCGAAATTGGTCAAGCAAGTCGTCAAGCCGTGGTATCGGGAACCTATAGCGGACTGTAATTTTATTGATGGCGCGACTGTCGACGCACATCCGCCATGCACTGTCCTTTTTCGGAATTAAAAGGGCCAAAACAGCGCACGGGCTGAGCTTTCACGGACAAGCCCCTTCCCCAATAATTCGGTAACTTGTCTCTGTAGTTCCTCGTGCTCCGCTGGGCTCATTCTGTAGTGTGGCCTATTTGGGAGTGTCGCGCCGGGTATGAGATCAATTTGGTGTTGTATATCGCGCATTGGTGGGAGGCCCGATGGCAACTCTTGCGGAAACACATCCTGGAATTTCTGCAAAATAGGGGCAACCAATGGAGAGATTACTGTAGGTACTGAAATATCATGCGCAATGAGTACAAGAAGTAACGGAGTGTCACGTAATTCATGTAAAAATTGACGACAAGAAAGTAAGACGACCTGGTGATCGCTAATAGGACGCGCTGGATTGTCGGGCGTTGGAAGGAGAATAATGCGGACCCCCTCAAATATGAAGGAATACGTGTTTTTATGTCCATCGTGCACGACCGACCTATCGTATTGCCATGGGCGACCAAGCAAGATGTGGCAGGCGTCCATGGGGGCGACGTCACACCAAATAGAATCGTTGTAGGCTGTCCCAATTGAGAAAAAAACAAGAGCGCGGGTATTGACGGTGATTGACGTTCCTTGTTGGAGCCAGGATAGGGAATACGGCTTGGGGTGAGGTTCGGTTGTTAAAGATAACTTCCTGACCACTGTTTCCGACACGACATTCTCACACGATCCCGAATCGATGATGACACGACAAACTTTACCCGCCACAGTGCAAGAATATTGAAACAGGGACGTGCGCTGAATTGATGAATCTTTCCCTTGGGGCCAGACATTAACGCCGGACCAGGAGTGTTGTGCCCTCGTCGCCATACAGCTGGACTTCCGAAGGAGAGGGTTCTGGTTCCTCGTCGAAGATGGGTGGTCCGTCGTAACCCGAATCGTCCGCGAACAATGCTCGTTTAGGATAATTACCCGCCCGATGGCCGTAACCACCACAAGAGAAACAGGCACCCGTTGGCGGTCGGGGCTGCGAGGAAGGAATAACAGGCAGTGGGGCACGCGACTGTAGTTGCGGCTGTAGTTGCGGCCGAAGGCCCTGGGTCGTAGGGCTGCTATCATTGCGGGCCGAGGACTGGGTGTGAAACGGCGAGGAGCGGCGTGCCTGTTGTTTTTCGACGAGCAAGGCCCGTTGATGGGCTTCCGACACCAACACCGGGGAACACAAGTTCAGCACATCCTGAATGCTCATGCGGAGACCCCCAATGAAGCGAGCAACCAGCTGATCCGTCGATTCCGAGAGGTCGTTGCGCGTCATAAGCTGATAAAATTCATCCGAATATTCGGAGACTGATCGCGTGCCTTGTCGATGATTTTGTAGACGTTGAAACATCAGCCTTGAATGATTAAAGGGAAAAAATGCCGCTTGAAGTTTGGTCTTGAATTTGTACCAGGTAGTTATCGGGTTCTTGCCCGCCCTGGTGCGCGACGCCTTCATGTTTTTCCACCAATGTGTAGCGCGGCCGCGCAAGCGAGTAGCGACCAACGCCACGCGACGAGCCTCTAGCACGTTCTTCAAGTCCAAAATTTCCTCCACCGTGATTATCCAGTCGGCAAGGTCGGAGTCGTCCAAAATGGGACTAAATTGATTCTATCTCGATTTGGACCTGATACAAATCATCGAACATCTTCCATACCTCAAATGAATGGACACAACGATTCACGTACTCAAGCATCGATTTTTGAGATTGCACTCAGCATCCAACATAGAAGAAACTGATTCTTGCGATGCCATTCATCATCCGCAATATCCGGAATCATATCAAAACATCATCAATACTGATAATTTTTCCGTTCAAGACAAATAGAAAAAGTGATAAAACGAGGATGAGGAGAGTAATCAAATGAGGTAGAAGGAAAAGACACGAAAACAAATCACAGCAGTGAAAAGAAAGATTGAGAGAGGAAAGACATGAGGAGAAGACTGTTGATACCATGAAGAACACCATCACTAAATTAAACATGATTTTATTCAATATTTCTGAAATGGCCACTTTGACTATTTATAATTTATAAGATTGGTTTACAATGTGCTAACATATTCAGTTGGTAGGCATGTGCATGACACATGAAGTCTAACTACTTAACCGCCAATGGATGGCATTTTGTATATGGAAGAAATATGAAAATATAGATAAAGCACTAATTTTTTTGAAACAAAATTTAACGTCTAAAATGACCATTATTATAAAATTACTATAAACATTTAACATTTATTGTAGGGAGTAAGAATGAGGATGAGATCTTGTTTCCTTCCAACTATAACACCTTCAGCCTCTGTCATGTCCAAATCACCAGGCTTCATTCCCGAAGGTAGAGACCAATCAAAGTGATACAGAAGTTGAGCCAATGGAAGCTCAACATTCGCCAACCCAAACCCCATCCCGGGGCAAATCCTCCGTCCCGACCCAAATGGGAGGTACTGAAAACTACCTCCCAGATAATCAATAGAGTTATCTTCAAACCTTTCGGGCATAAAGTTTTCGGGTTCATGCCAATTATTCGGGTCTCTTCCCATAGCCCAGTTGTTAACCATGACTCTAGCCTTGACTGGTATGGTGTATCCATCTACTTAACATTCTTCTCTGCAAGCTCTTACGATTAAAGCGGCAGGAGAATGAAATCTTAGGGTTTCTTTAATCACCAATTTTAGGTATTTAAGGCCCCGAACATCGCCTTCTTCCTTTCCCTTTCCTCTGAAAGCCTCTCTCACCTCAGCTTGTGCCTTTGCAAGGATACGAGGGTTTTTCATTAGTTCCGCCATTGCCCAATTTATAATCGTTGACGAAGTATCTGTACCACCTGAGAACATGTCCTGCAAAATAAACGATGTCAGCTTATATTCGTACATTACAATCATCTTTAACCAATTATTTTTGTATCGTTGAGTTTGAAATATATTTTTTGGACCATTTCAGAAAAGGTTGAAAATTATGGAGCTATATTAACTTTTATCCTTAAAAAAAGGAAAAATATGTTTTTGTAAATATATTTTTTTAGAAAAATGAATACTTACAAAAAGGATTGCTTTGATGTTATTATCAGCAATTGGGAACTCATACCCTCCATTTTGCTGCAATCTCAAGAGAACATCAACCAAATCTTCATCGCCAGACTCTCCGTTACCTGTTTTATTTATGGCTAAATTACGTTTATGATCTTCAATTAGTGTATCCATAATGGAATCCAATTTTCTCCGCATCCTTAAAAGTTTGTACATGTTCCAGTTGAAGATGTTAAGAAACTCTAATGACGGAAACAAATCCAGCAAATCAAACCCATGTCCTAACTCCACTCCTTTCTTAACCACGGAGATCAAATCCAGAAAATCAAACCCATGTCACAGTAGATGGCAGGTAGAGTGTCGATGGGAAAACATAATTCCTGAAAAATTGATTTTAACCATTGTACCTCAGAAGTTGCTGATGCAATGACTCTATATTTTGCTTCTGTTGAGGAGCGAGCAACCGACTTTTGTTTCTTAGAAGACGAGTGACGCAGCGTAAGCAATTACTCTCACAAAGATTATTAACGCACAATGTGCTTTATCCTGTAAACCCACAAATATCTGAAAACCCTCACAATGTTTACAAAAATCATCAACCCCCAAAACTAAACAGCCGAGGGGTAAATATACTAAGATTTTGTAACCTCCAATTGGTTACTAAGATCAAAGAAACTAACTAACTCTAACAACTGCCGCAAAGCTGCTTATAATGCAAAAGGACTAAAAATGACACTGTACGTATTTGCACTTGGAGTTTGATCCCCATCATTCTCTCCGAGTGGGGTGCGATTCGCCCTCGAATCGTGCTCAGTTTGATCCCCATCAGAGTCTGCGGCGTAGTAAGGCAACAAATGTTTGACATTAAACACATCCGAACATCTCAAAGTAGAAGGCAGCTTGACGCGATAGGCGTTCAGATTTATACGTTCTGTGATCTCCAGCGGGCCAATTTTCCTTGCAGTCAACTTGTTGTATTCATGAGAGGGAATACGGTCTTTACTCAATACCACCCAAACTAAGTTGCCCACTTCGAACAAGACATGGCGTCGATATATGGAAGTCCGCCGCCGCTTTATATGAAACCGTTGATGCTTCCAAGTGGGCACGTGTACTGGCGTGTATTTGATGTAGCGACTCGACGAAGTCCCGCGCAGCTCCATGCGGGCGCAACCGGGTTGGTAACACCAAGAGGTCAAGGGGACCTTGAGGAATCAACGTATACACCACCTGAAATGGGGCGTAGCCTGTGCTCCTGTTTGTTGCTGAATTATGTGTGAATTCGGCTTGGGCTAACTTCACGTCCCACGATCTCAGGTTGCCGCCCACTAAGCAACGAAGGAGGTTCCCGAGCGAGCGATTCACCACCTCCGTCTGGCCGTCTGTCTGGGGATGATACGCGCTGCTGAAATTCAAAGTAGTATTCACCATCCTCCAAAGGCTTCGCCAAAAATGGCTGAGGAATCTCGTATCACGATCCGAGACGATTGATTGTGGTAGGCCGTGTAGGCGATAAACCTCACGGAAGAACAATGTAGCCACCTTGACGGCGTCCGCTATTTTCCTGCATGGAACAAAATGCGCCATTTTAGAAAAACGATTAACGATAACAAAAATGGAATCGTTACCCCTCTGTGTTCGCGGCAAGCCAAGGACAAAATCCATGTTAATATCAACCCAACGTTACGACGGAATGGGTAATGGCATGTACAGCCCCGCATTGGTGGCCACGCCTTTCGACGTTTGGCAAATCCGACAACGTTCCACTAAACGTGTGGCATCTCGACGAATCGTCGGCCAGAAGTAAGACCGGGTGATTAGTTCTATCGTCCGATCACGACCCGCGTGGCCTTGGTTGTGTAACTCAAGCATGATGCGAAGTCGTAGACTGCCATCTGGGACACACAATCTGTTGTCAAAAAAAGAAATCCATCAGTCAATGAATAATGTTCAATTCTTTCAATTAAACTAAACAGAGTTTTGGTTCTCTAGTCCAATCATTAGCATGTGATTTAGACTTGAACATTTCATCGAACACCTTCCATACCTCAAATGAATGGACACAGCGATTCACATACCCAAGCATCGATTTTTTAGATTGAATTCAGCATCCAACACAGAAGAAACTAATCCTTGCGATGACATTCATCATCCGCAAAGTCAGGAATCACATCAAAACTGTTAATTTTTCCATTCAAAACAAATAGAAAAAGTAATGAAACGAGGATAAGGAGAGGAATCGGCTGAGGTAGAAGAAAGATTCAGAGAGGAAAGGCATGAGAGAAGACTGCTGATACCATGTTAAAGAACACCATCACAAAATTAAACATGATTTTATTGAATATTTATGAAATGGTTTTACATTCCACACTTTGACTATATATTTATAAGATTGGTGTACATTGTGGTAACATGATTCTGTTGGTAGGCATGTGCATGGCACATGAAGTCTAACTAACTTAACCACCAATGGATGTTTCTAGAATATGAGTATAAATACATTTTGATACTACTCTAATACTAGTATAAATACATTTTGATACTATTCTAATACTTGATGACATTTTGAATATGGAAGAAATATGAAAATATAGATAAAGCACTAATTTATTATAAAATTACTATAAACATTTAACATTTATAGTATGGAGTAGGAATGAGGATGAGATCTTGTTTCCTTCCAACTGTAAGACCTTCAGCCTCTGTCATGTCCAAATCACTGGGCCTCATTCCAGAAGGTAGAGCCCAATCAAAGTGATAGAGAAGTTGAGCCAATGGAAGCTCCACATTCGCCAACCCAAATCCTATCCCGGGGCAAATTCTCCGTCCTGATCCGAATGGAAGGTACTGATAACTACCTCCCATTATTTCGTACATTACAATCAACTTTAACCAATTATTTTGTTATGTTCATCGCATTTTTTTATTGGAACGCCAACCTCGAGCACCCAAGCGAGGTGCTCCACCACTCGGACACGAGTTTCTTTTGTTTGTTCCTATGATATAAATTATATAAGTATACATATTTGACGAACTATTTTTTCATTTAAATTATAACTTTAAAAATTATTAATGTAATATATTTTTTTTACTTTTGATCTAAAAATAGCAAACAAATTCGTAAATAGTTAAATGTACCAATTTAGTCTTTTTTTTTGGAATTTGTGTTGTTTTGGTCCAAAAAAGTTAAATGTAATTGCAAAAAATTAAACTAAATTGATACATTTATCTTTTTTGAAACCAAAACAGAATAAATTGTAAAAAATGAGATTAAATTGATACATTTAATTTTTTTGGGACCATTTCTGAAAAGATTGAAAGTTATGGAAGTAAATTAACTTGTATCCCTAAATAGCCCATGTATATATAAGGGGGAAAAATATGTTTAATTATTTATCATTGAGTTTGAAATATATTTTTTTAGTCAAAATAATATTATTGTTCAAGCGATAACCCCTAAGTTGTAAAATAATTTCTATGGGGCCAGTCCATACAGAGCGCAATACTCTGACTTTAAATGGGACTCCTGCAAGTGGGCGGTGGAATTGGTTCCCTGGGATTAATCGGCCCTTGGACCGGATACCCGAGAATTCAAAAAAAAAAAATATTGTTCAGGCGAGAAAAAGGAAAGATTAATACTTACAAATAGGATTGCTTTGATGTTATTATGAGCAATTGGGAACTCAAACCCTCCAGTTTGCTGCAATCTCAAGAAAACGTCTACCAAATCTTCATCTCCCGACTCTCCACTACCTGTTTTATTTATGGCAAAATTACGTTTATGATCTTCAATTAGTGTATCCATAATGGAATCCACTTCTCTCCGCATCCTCAGAAGCTTGTACTTGTTCCAATTAAAGATGTTAAGAATCTCTAACGACGGATACAAAATCAGCAGATGTGCTAACCCCATTCCTTTCTTGACCACCGAGATCAATGCTTCCCTATCCTTCAACGCCTTACCAAATGCAGCTCTACAAGTGATGGCACTCGACAACATCGAGCTCTTCTCTGTCAAGTTTATCGCATTCCCAGAACGAGCACTAATGGATTCAACGAGACGGGACACCTCGTCCTTCCTGATGTACTCGAACGAACGAACGTTTTTAGGGCTCAACATCTCCAAAATGCATATTTTACGCATTTGCTTCCAGTAATCTCCGTACGGGCTAAAAACAATGTCGATGTAGTCGTACGCCAAGATCTTTGCGGGTAAAACTTCAGGCTTATTAGCACAGGCGGGATCAACGGTTTTGAGCACATGTTGAGCCAATTCAGGCGAGGAAACGACGATAACCGAGATCTCACCGAGCTTTAGGTGCATCAAAGGGCCATATTTCTTGGATAAGTTTGCAAGGGAATGGTGGGGAAGAAGGGCTCCTATGAGGTGGTGCAAGTGCCCTATCACGGGGATCTTCGAAGGACCTGGGGGTAATTTTGTCTTCTTGATTAGTTTTTGGGGTTTTTTCAGTTGAAGATTAATCACTATGAAGAAGATGAAGGAAATTAGGAGGAGAAAGGAAGTGGTGAAGTTGAAAGGAAATGGGATTTCCATTTTTTGAGGTGAAGTTTGGAAGCGAATGTTCTAATATATATACTCCTTGAATTTTATCTGGGTTCACTAATATTATTGAATTTAATTTAATGATATTGTTAATTTTTGTATTCAATCAAAATCTCATATAATTTTAATTTTTGATTTAACAATTTTATACTCATGTTTTTAGCAAGAAATTAATTTTTAAAACATTAAGGTCATGTTTGATACTCAAGCGACTGAGATTAGGATCATATCTAAACTTACAGATTTTAAATCCCTTAATCTTAACTATTAAACAATTTATAAGGATTAAAATGGAGTTAATCTACCCTTAATTCTTATTGCAGTTTTTTCTAGAATTAACAAAATAGAGGGACGGAGCTAGCTAGGAGATAGTGGCGTCTAAAATTCTTGATTGGCTGCAGAAATTAGGCACATTTACTACTTTATCATCAAATTAACTATTTTAGTCAACTATAAAAATTAACTATTTTAGTTTCATATTCAATTTTTCAATCTCATAATTTTGATAAGAGGGACGGAGCTAGGAGATAGTGGCGTCTAAAAATTTCTATAAATTAATTGATTGGGCTGTACTCGCTATTATATCATCAAACAGAGAGTCAACTGTAAAATTGTTCTAATATTTATTGGGTGTTGATGAATTTAATTTCATACGAGAAATAATTTTTCAAATTATGCCTAATTCTTAAACCGCTGCATTTAATTTCAAAATACATCCTGTAACTTAGGATGATTCCATTTTAAATTCTCTAAATTTTCACTTTTTCAATTTACGTCCTAATGTGTCCAATTTACGTCATGTAACTTAGATAACTTTCATTTTAAATTCATTAAGTTTTTACTTTTTCAAAATACGTCCTAAGAGTGTCCAATTTGCATCCTAAGTTACAGGACGTATTTTAAAATAGTGAAAACTTAAAGGATTTAAAATGAAATTGACATAAGCTATAGGACGTAAATTGGAAAAAAGGATGTAAATTGGACACTTCAGGATGTATTTTGAAAAAGTGAAAACTTAAAGGATTTAAAATTGAATTTACCTAAGTTACACGACTTATCTTGAAATTTTCCTTTAAAAAAAATACAAGTCACTATTTACAATTTGCAAAATAAAGAAAAATGACGTAAATTAACAAAGTTACGAAATTATGGGGCGTAAATAAAATTTTTTAAATCTTTTTAGGATATTTTTTAAAAAATGGTTAAGTTACGGGACGTAAGTATTTTTTTTCTCGTTATAGGATGGAAAAAGGCAAAAAAGTTTTTATAAATGCAAAGTATCAATTATAGATCAATTTTTCTCGCTATAGATGAATTTTTTCGAGAAAAATTCATTTTACGTCCTGTAACTTAGGCGTAATCCAATTTATATCCTTTAAATTTTCACTTTTTCGATTTACGTCCTTTTTGATCCAATTTACGTCCTTTTCGCCAGAAAATTTTCAAACTCACAGGAATGTGAGGAATAAATTGGGATTCCGGCCAAATAGTACAATTTACGTCCTTTAAGTTTGAAATTTTAAAATTTAATAAATAAAATTTCTAAAAATATCTTAATTTTTTTTAAAATATTATTAAAAATCTGAAAACATCATTAAAATTAAAAACTATAAAATGTGAAAAATAAAATTGAAAATACCTTATTTAATTTTTTAAAAATCTCATTAAATATTATAAAATGTGTAAAATAAAAATAAAAATAAAAAAATTTACAATTCAAAAAATAAAAAATGTTTAACTTAAAATTAAGAAATTCAAAAATCTCATTAAAAATTCTAAAAATCTCTTTAATTTTTTTAAAATGTGTAGATTAAATATTAAAATTTTTAAAAACCTATAAGAATAATAAATATTATTAATATGTCATTAAAAATCAGACTTGATTTGGACTCATCCGCCATTAAAGGTTTTCTCGAACTCCTAAATTTTTTTGTATTCCACGCCTTGATTGATTGTAGAACCGTGTCAAATTCATTTTAATGAGGTTTTTAGAATTGTATAATTTTTAATTTTATTTTAAACATTTTAAAATTTTTAATTTATATATTTTTTATATTTAGAATTTTATGTTTTTATGAGATTTTTAGAGATTTTTTATTTTTAATTTCCAATATTTCAAAGTTTTAGAATTTTATATCTTTTAATTTTTATTTTTTTTTATTTTACAAAATTTATAAATTTTAATGATATTTTTAGTTTTTAATGAGATTTTTAATTTTTTAAAGAATTTTTTAATTTTTAATTTTCAAACTTAAATGACGTAAATTGGACTATTTGACCGGAATTCCAATTTTCCGGCGAAAAGGACATAAATTGGACCTAAAAGGATATAAATTGGACACCATAGGATGTAAATTGAAAAAGTGAAAACTTAAAGGATATAAACTGGATTAGGCCTAAGTTACAGGATGTAAAATGAAATTTTCTCAATTTTTTATTGTAGTAAAAAAGTTTTTTATAACTTCTCTAACAAAAAAATCTTTAATGATACAAAAGGCAAAACTTCACTCAACCACCTTTGAGTTCCACTCTGCTAAATTCGAGGGACGCCGGCCCAGTGCGGTCCCACACTGAAGCACACCTAATGAGAAAAGGAGACTAGTCACACACCTAGTGAGGTTCAATCTAAAACCAATCGATGATAGGAGGAGCAGTTCGTTAGGTTTATATGGTAGTCTCACTTCTTTCAATGTTTCAATGTGTGATAACTCACATGTAAAATTATCAATCAAATATATTCAACATCTCACACTTACGTGAGTCATTCATTAATCCATCAATAGAAGTATAGAACATGATCCACCCATGCTCCGGTCAGCCCACCTGGCCCGAGCATGGGGCCGACTCTCGCACCATGTTAATTAAGGGTGTCCTCAAATTTATATACTCCCTCCGTCCACAAAAAGTAGTCTCATTTGCCTTATATTTTTTGTCCACCAAATGTAGTCTCATACACTTTATGGAAACTATCACCCTTCAATCATCACTTAATTACTCAATTTGCCATCAACTTTATTCACAAACAATCACTTTATTCACAATGGACCCCACAATACCCTATAATACCCTTACTTTATCTACACTTTTCTTAAAATTTGTGTCTCTCCTCCATGGGACTACATTTGGTGGATGGAGGGAGTAGTATACATGAATTGATTATAAAGAGATGGAAAATATATTTTTTTGATTACTTTACAAATGAATGTACAAAGGGTATTTATACGAGACATGAGTCTGGCCTAATCTTAGTGGGCTAATAGATGAGGCTCATAAGTAACATGAGTTGGGCCTACATATGAATATATATACAGTACTTTAAATATATTCCTAATATGCCCCTTCAAGATGGAGTACCATAGGATAATCCAATCTTGGTCATAAGAAGTTGGAGGCGAGCACCCGAGAGGGATTTGGTGAGAGTATCAGCAAGTTGGTCGGCAGATGAGACATGTGAGACACGAACTTGAGCAGTATTGATGAGATCACGAACAAAGTGAAAGTCAATTGCGATATGCTTCATGCGTGAGTGAAATACTGGGTTGGAGCACAGGTAGGTGGCCCCAATGTTGTCACAGTAGATGGCGGACACTTGCGAATTAAATGGGGAAGTGTAATTCTTTGAGTAGTGACTTCAACCATTGGACCTCAGAGGCAGCAGAGGCAATTGCTCGATATTCAGCTTCAGTGGATGAGCGAGCAACATATTTTTGTTTCTTGGAGGACCAAGAGATAGGATTTGCCCTTAGAAAGACAACATAAGCACTGGTGGAAGTGCGATCATCACGATCGCCTGCCCAGTCGGCATCAGTAAAACAGTGAAGCGAGGACGAGGTGGGAGTCAGGTTGATTCCGGCATCTCTTGTGCCATTGAGATAGCGAAGAAGGCGTTTAGCAGCATTCCAGTGAGTGATAGTGGGAGCGTGCATAAATTGAGATAGCTTATGAACAGTAAAGGCAATGTCAGGCATAGTGAGTTGAAGATATTGTAGGCTGCCGAGCACCTGGCGATATTGGGTGGAATATGTGGGAGATGTGCCATCTGAAAGGGATAGGCGAGCAGAGGCAGATAGTGAAGTCTGAACAGGTTTTGATGCGATCATGTAAAATCGAGTGAGTAGGTCCACAACATATTTTCGTTGTGAGAGAAAGCATGACTTCCTGGAGTGAGGGACTTCAATGCCGAGGAAGTAGGAAAGAGGGCCCAGATCTTTCATAGAGAATTTTATGCCGAGCTCGGCAGCCACACGGGAAAGAAGGGGCGAGTTGTTTCCCGTGAGGATAAGGTCGTCAACATATACGAGAAAGTAGGCGAGCACCCCTGATTTGTTGTAAACAAATAAGGATTCATTAGAGTGTGTTGGAATGAATCCAATGTTCTTCAGAAAGGTGCGGAGTGCATAGTACCAGGTACGAGGGGCCTGTTTTAAACCATGTATGGACTTACGTAATTTGCATTCATAAGTGGGAAAGGTTTTGTCTTTGAATCCCGGAGGTTGGGCCATGAAGACTGTATCAGAGAGAGTGCCATGTAGGAAGGCATTGTTGACATCAAACTGTTGAAGGGGCCAATTTTTTGTAACAACCATATTGAGCATTGCTCGCACAGTGGCTGGCTTGACAATAGGGCTGAAGGTTTCAGTGATGTCCACACTCGGACGTTGGTGGAAACCTTTGGCGACCAGGCGAGCTTTGTACTTATCCAAGGTGCCATCTGGTTTTCGCTTGATGCGGAACACCCATTTTAAGCCAACAATGTTTTGGGAGATCGCAGGAGGAACTAAGTCTCATGTTCCATTATGGAGAAGGGCATCAAATTCTGCACACATTGCATCTCGCCAGTACTTATCTTTCAGAGCCTGAGAAACACAACTCGGTTCAACATCAGAGGATAGGATGTATGTAAGACCATACCTCGGATTATGGGAGCGAGTAACCATGCGAGGTGCAGGAGGTCGCAGAGGATCATTGTTCGGCACAGGGGTGTAGGTAATGGGCAAGGGTACGGTTGGCTGGTTGGTCGGCTGAGTTATAGGGGGTTGGTCCATCAGAGGTTGGTCGGTTGGAGTAGTGGTGGCCGACAGTGGGTTGGGAGTGAGGACTGGAGGTATAGGATTAGGAGGTGCAGGGGTTAGAAGGATGGACGAGGGTAAGATATCGGAAGTAGTTGAGTTGGTGGTCGCAGGATTAGATGTCTATGGGGGAAGGGGGTTGGTGGAAAGGGGAAAGGTGTGTTCGACGAATTTGACATGGCGCGAGGTGTAGATGCTATTAGAGGAAAGGTCAAGGCAGAGGTAGGCACTTTGAGTGAGGGAGTACCCAATGAACACACACGGTTTACCGAGGATCAAGTTTGTGAGTTGTGTAAGGGCGAAGCCAGGGATAATAGACGCAACCAAAGACACGGAGTTTGGATAGGTAAGGAGGGCGACCAAGTAGTTTTTGGTAGGAGGACATCATGTTAAGGTTGACCTTAGGAAGACGATTGATTATGTAGGTGGCCGAGTAGATAGCGTAGGGCCAATATGTGAGGGGCATGGAAGCATGATGGAAAAGGGCTAAGGCTGTGTCGACCACATGGCGATGACGACGTTCGGATAAACCATTATATTCTGGAGTGTGAGGAGGGGTGGTGAGGTGAGAGATGCCATGAGTTTGAAGGAAGGAGCGAAGTGCAATGAACTCTCCACCATTGTCAGAATAAAGTGTTTTGATTGTGTTTTGATGGTAGTTTTCAACAAGATTTTTGAATGTGGTGAAAGTCGATAAGACATCTGATTTTCTTTTTAGGGGATAGACCCACATATATTTGCTAAAGTGGTCAACAAATATGACATAGTATTTGAAGTTCTCAGTAGAGAAGACAAGAGACGACCACACATCAGAGAAAATGACATCAAGAGGTTTACTTTAAATAATGCTAGAATCATAAAAGGGAAGTTTGTGACTTTCTATACAAGACATTGAAAGGTTTGGAGGGTACATTAGATAAACTAAACTTGGATAGTGTGTGAGAGAGGATCTTGGTCGAAGGATGGCCAAGGCGAGCGTGCCAGGTGGTAGTGGTGAGATGTTGAGTGACAAGAGCTGTTGGGGAGTGTTTGGATATTTGTGCCGGCCATACGTACAAGTTATTTATACGACTCTCGACGAGGAGAATGCTCCCCAAGTGACCATCCCGCACCTAAAAGGAAGATTGACCAAAAGTGACGTCAAAATTGTTATCACGACAGAGACAAAAGACAGATAAAAAGTTTTTTCGAGATGTTTGGAACGACCAAAACATTTGAAAAACAAAGAGAATCAAGTTGATCAAAGTGCATGGAGCCAGTGTGTGAGATGCGTAAACCTTTACCGTCACCAATTTCCACAGTGTCAGATCCATCAAAGGACGAGTGGAGAGAGAGATTGGCGAGGTCACTTGTGATGTGGTGGGAGGCCCCAGAGTCAAGTATTCAATGCTCAACAGGATGGGACGAGGAGGTTGAGTGTGCCGAGTAGGCAGGGCGAGCACTGAGTTTGGGACGGCGAGAGGCTAGTGGTGCAAAGCTGCCCTGAGAGGATGGTCGATGATGACCTACCGGTGGAGTGTTGTGCGAGGGTGCCGAGGTAATTTCTGGGCAGGTGCGAGCATTGTGGTCTGATGCCCGGCAATATTGGCACGTGCCAAGATATGGCCTCTGTGTCGATTGGCGAGGACGAGCATCAGAGGATCTGGGTTTCGAATCAGACCGCGAGGAGTGATAGTGGGTCTTGCCAGCGACCAGTGAGGATGCAGGTGCCAGTGCCGAGGATGGTCGCGAAGCAATCTGGGCCTCAGCACTCAGAAGTTTGTCGCATAGTTCAGCAAACGAGATTGGAGTCTCTCGAGCTTGGATTGCATTGGCGATGTCACAGTAAGTATCGTCAAGGCTGGTCAGAACCTTGAGGGTGATATCTTCGGGGTCAGAGGTGACGCCGAGCAGAGCGAGCTCGTAGACGACCAGGCGAACATCCATAAGGAAGTCAGATATAGAGCGAGATCCCTTGGAGAGGGAAAGTATTTTTGTCTTGAGGGCAAGTATGCGACCTCTGGAGGGTTTTTCGTACATGCTTTCAAGTAATGACCAGGCTTCACAGGAGGTTTTTGTTGAGGCAATGAAGGGAATGAGTGAGGGAGACATGGAGCTAACAATGGCTAAGAATATTAGATGGTCCTGACGCACCCAGATGGAGTGCTCAGGGTTTGGTACAGTGGAGGTGGTACCGTCGGTGGCTGGAAGAGTTGTCGGAGGGCAGGGATGTGAGCTCGTGACATAGCCAAAGAGGTCATGACCGGTAGTAGGAGTTTGAGCTGAAAGGACCAAGCTCCATAGTTGGTGGAGGTAAGTTGCAAAGGTGTTTGGGCAAGACCTTTGAAGGTGATGAGGGAGTTGGTGGAGGATGTAGGAGTAGTCATCTTGACAGATGGAGCAGCGGAGATGAAAGGGGCAGCAAAGCTGGGCGTTAGAGACGGAAATGGCAGAGGCGGCGGCGGAACTTCAGAGGAGAAGACGACGGCGGCTCCTTAGTGAGATGGGCGACTAGGGTTTGGTGGATCAGGTGTGAGCCAAGGAATATTTATACAAGACATGAGTCTTAGCTAATCTTAGTGGGCTAATAGATGAGGCCCATAAGTAACATGAGTTGAGCCTACATATGAATATATATATACAATACTTTAAATATATTCCTAATGTAGATTACCCATATTATTACAAGTTTCAACTTTTAAATGAGATTAATTTTTTTCATAGGATCGCCCACATCTTGGGTTCAAATCCCGCTATGAAAGAATTGGTGATTAGTTAAATTTGGAAGAAATGTGAAAAAATAGAAATAACAATTAATTAGAAATAAAATCTAACATATAAAACGACGACAGTACTATATTACAGTGAAACGGAGGGAGTAAACATAAACAATACTGAAATTAACAACATCAACTAAACATAATTGCAGGTAAACCACGGTAGTTTAATTGGATAGAATTATACTACCTTATTTATTTTAAGTTCACTATATATTATAATAGCAATGGTAGATTTTATGCCTGCGAAATTCATGTAACTTTAATTGCAGGGAGTAGGAATGACTATGAGATCTTGTTTCTTTCCAACTGCCATACCTTCAGCCTCTGCCATCTCCAAATCAGTAGGCTTCATTCCAGAAGGTAGAGCCCAGTCAAAGTGATAGAGAAGTTGAGCCAATGGAAGCTCCACATTCGCCAACCCGAACCCCATCCCGGGGCAAATCCTCCGACCCGACTCAAATGGGAGGTACTGATAACTACCTCCCAGGTAATCAATAGAGCTATCTTCAAACCTTTCGGGCATAAAGTTTTCGGGTTCATGCCAATTATTCGGGTCCCTTCCCATAGCCCAGTTGTTAACCATGACTCTAGAATTGACAGGTATGGTGTATCCATCAACTTCACATTCTTCTATGCAAACTCTTGGGAGTAAAGTTAGTGGAGGATGTAATCTTAGGGTTTCTTTAATTACTAATTTTAGGTATTTAAGGCCCCGAACATCTTCTTCTTCCTTTCCTTTTCCTCCGAAAGCTTCTCTCACCTCAGCTTGTGCTTTTGCAAGGATATGAGGGTTTTTCATTAGTTCCGCCATCGCCCAATTTATAGTCATTGATGAAGTTTCTGTTCCAGCGAACATGTCCTGCAAAATAAAATATATTGTTAAAGAAGTAATATAACCGGCGAATTAATTGATGAAACATAATTCTTTCATTAATTAATTAAAAAAAGCTAGAAAAAAATAATTATTACTTACAAAAAGGACTGCTTTGATGTTATTATGAGCAATTGGGAACTCAAACCCTCCGGTTTGCTGCAATCTCAAGAGAACGTCAACAAAATCTTCATCTCCCGATTCTTCGTTACCTGTTTTATTTATTGCAAAATTACGTTTATGATCTTCAATTAGTATATCCATAATGGAATCAAATTTTCTCCGCATCCTCAAAAGCTTGTACTTGTTCCAATTAAAGATGTTAAGAAACTCTAACGAAGGAAACAAATCCAGCACATCAAATCCATGTGCTAACCCCACTCCTCTCTTGGCCACCAAGATCACTGCTTCCCTATCCTTCAACGCCTTACCGAACGCAGCTCTACTAGTGATGGTACCCGACAACATCGCGCACTTCTCTGTCAAGTTTATCGGCCTCCCAGAATGAGCACGAATGGATTCAACGAGGCGGGACACCTCTTCCTTCCTGATGTACTCGAATGAACGAACGTTTGTAGCGCTCAACATCTCCAAAATGCATATTTTACGCATTTGCCTCCAGTACTCTCCGTACGGGGTAAAAGCAATGTTATTGTAGTTGTACGTCAAGATCTTTACGGCTAAGCTTTCAGGCCTACCAGCACAGGCAGGGTCAACGGTTTTGAGCACATGTTGAGCCAATTTAGGCGAGGAAACGACGAAAGCTGAGATCTCACCGAGCTTTAGGTGCATCAAAGGGCCATATTTCTTGGATAAGTTTGCAAGGGAATGGTGGGGAAGGGCTCCTATGAGGTGGTGCAAGTGCCCTATCACGGGGATCTTCGACGGGCCTGGGGGTAATTTTGTCTTCTTGATTAATCTTTTCAGTTGATGATTAATCACTATGAAGAAGATGAAGGAAATTAGGAGGAGAAAGGAAATGGTGAAGAAGTTGAAAGGAAATGGGATTTCCATTTTGAAAGCTTAGTTTTGGTGAAGTTTGCAAGCGGAACTTGTCATATATATATACTCACAAATTTGGATTTTATTTAGTTAACAAATATTACTTCCCATGTCCAATTTCATTAATACCCTTTTTTTCTTTTTTTAAATTTTATTTGAGTTAACAATACTATTCATACTACTTTATCTCCACTCCAACCGTCACTTATTTACTCACTTCGCGGGACCCCATAATTTTCCATCATACCCAAACCAATCTACTTTATGAATAAAGTAATATCCCCGTCTTTTCTTTTGGAAATCGAAATCTCTAGAGGATATTCGTTTAAAAATTGGTGTAGAGAACCTGTTTTTGTATTTGTTGTACTTTTGTTCCCTTGGGCACCTCTGGTGCTCTTTTTCTTAATTTAATTTGCTGTTTAAAAAATAAAAGGTTGTGAGATGTAATGGAAAAGAGAAAATGTAGTGAGAAAAGGAGAAAGTGTAGGGGTAGTTTTTTGTCAAAACAATGAAATAAGTAAATTCGTGACGAAATTTATAACTATCAAAGGACGGGGAGAGTAATATTTAATTTAATGATGTTTCTAGCTATTTAAATTCAATCAAAATTTCATATATATAATTTTAATAATTATAATTAAATTTAACAATTTATGTTTCTTCCATTTAATGATTTAACAGTTTTATCAAGAAAATTTAAAAATATTTTTACTAATATTAATTTTTACCTATTTTCTATTAATATTAACATTTACAACTTGAGAAATTCATGATAAGAAAAATATCCAACATGTATGCAGTGACGGACGCAGGCAATGCCCAGGGGGGGCAGTGGGCCCCCCACCAATTTTGTAAATTTTTCGAGGGCATTTTCGTAATTTCACATATATATATTTAAATAATATTAATAATATATATATATATATATATATATATATATATATTAATTATATATGGTATAGATTATGCGGCCCACTTTTCACTGAATAGTCGGCGTGAATTTATACTAATTTATACTAATATTTACCAATTTCACTTATTCAATTAAAATACAGATTTCGCTTCATCCTTCCCCACACAAAAAATAACAGAGTCTCCCTTCTTTTCATTAACGCACGCCGTCGCAAAGCTTTCAAGTTTAAGACTTCCATTAATTTTAGATATTGAAGGTAAAATTTGTTTATTATTAATTTAACTTTTTTATCTTTCTTTATTATTTTGATTGTTCCACCACAATTATTTTTATTTCTATTCTTTTGTCTTTTTGTTGAATTTAGAGTTTTTCAAATTTTAGGGACTGTCCCCACTTAATTTTTTTATATGAAATAAATTCTTTATATTTAAAGTTTAAGAATATATATCCATCTGGTTAATTAATATGTATTATGTATTGATTGTTGTAAAACAAACTGACTAAAATTTATTAAATTGTATAATTGGAGAAATAATTATTTATTTATTTATTTATGTAATTAAGTGACTTATATTATTGATATTTAATTATTTGCGGGTGATTAATTTAGCCATTTAGAGGGGAGGGATTAATTTGGAGATTTGGAGATAACAGAAATTAGAATGCCAAATTATATGATGAGTTTTGCTATATTTTCTCCATTTAGTTAATTTATATATAAATAAAATAATATTTAAATATTTTTTAATTATAAATTGATGTTACTTTTAATTTGATAATTATCTATTTTTTTTAGATAATGGAGCGATATTATAAGAAAACTTCGAATAATATTGACGAAATATCGTCTTCACCACTCGATGTGTCTACTTCTAATGTTCAACTTCAAGAATCATCAAATCAAAACACTATTGAGATTGATTTAGAAAATCTTCCTAGTGATCCGGGACTTCGACCTAAGATAATGAGCTATCCACCAAACTTGATTGAACAGGTACGTAGAACTTATTTATTAAAAGGTCCATGTCAACCACGTAATCATGATTTTCCTCAAAAAGTGTTAGATGGGAATCGAAAGCGTAAATTTGTTGGATCTTGGTTTGATGAATATAAGGATTGGTTGGAGTATAGCATTAAGAAAGATGCCGCGTTTTGTTTATATTGTTATCTTTTTTCCACGGGGAAGAGTGAAAGTGGGCACAATGCATTTATAAACGAGGGATTTAACACTTGGCGAAAGAAAGAAAAATTGAGGGATCATGTTGGAGATCATAATAGTGAACATAACAAATGTAGATTGGCTTGTCAAGTTCTGATGCATCGGGCTCAACATATTGATGTGTCATTCGCTAAAATCTCGGAGCAATCAAAGGTTGAGTATCGTTGTAGATTAAATGCAACTATTATTTGTCTTCGTTATCTCATTATGCAAGGATTAGCTTTTCGAGGTAATGATGAGTCAGAAGAATCATTAAATCAAGGAAATTTCATTGAACTTCTCAAAGTTATTGCTTCTTGCAATGAAGAAATTCATAATGTTGTTTTGAAAAATGCTCCGGAAAATCTCAAGCTTATTTCACCCAAGATTCAAAAGGATATTATAAATGCATCTGCACTTGAGACAACCAATGCTATCATTAAGGATATTGGAAATGAGTTTTTATCCATACTAGTTGATGAGTGTCGAGATGTTTCGGTCAAAGAGCAAATGGGGGTTGTTATACGTTATGTGAATAAAAGTGGTTGCGTTGTTGAATGTTTTCTTGGTCTCGTGCATGTTAGTGACACAACTGCAACATCACTTGAGAAGGGCATTGATTCTTTGTTTTCCACTTATGGTTTGAGTATATCTAGTTTAAGAGGTCAAGGTTATGATGGAGCAAGTAATATGAGGGGTGAATTTAACGGACTCAAAAGTTTGATATTAAGGAAGAATTCTAGTGCTTATTACATTCATTGTTTTGCTCATCAACTTCAACTCACACTTGTTGCTGTTGCTAAAGATAATGCAATTATTGCTACTTTTTTTAATACAGTTACACGGTTATGTAATGTTGTTGGAGGTTCTTGCAAGCGCCGAGATATGTTTCGAGAGAAGCAACAGGAGAAGGTTGTCGAAGGGATTGCAAATGATGAAATCAAGACTGGAAAAGGAAAAAACCAGGAAATGACATTAAAGCGGCCTGGAGATACTCGTTGGAGTTCTCATTATGGTACACTTGTTAACCTCATGTATTTATATTCTTCTGTTGTTGATGTTCTTGAGGATGTTGGGGAGAATGCTGTTGATAATACACATAATGGTGAAGCAATTGAATTGCTAGATATCATTAATCGGTTTGAGTTTGTATTTTTGTTACATCTTATGACGGATATTTTGGGAATCACTCATGAATTGTCACAAGCTCTTCAAAGAAAGGATCAAGATATAGTTAATGCAATGAGGATGGTGAAAGTATCAAAAAAACGTTTGCAATCAATGAGAGAAGAAGGTTGGGATACTTTGTTTATTGAAGTTTCTAATTTTTGTAGCAAACATGAGATAGATGTGGTAAATATGGAATGCCTACATGTAGCTCGTGGACGATCAAGGCGTAGGGTCGAAAAAATCACTAACCTTCACCATTATCGTGTTGAGTTATTTTATTCAGTGATTGACCTGCAAGCTCAAGAGTTGGATCATCGTTTTAACGAAGTGAACACGGAGTTGCTATTGTGTATGGCCTGTTTTGATCCGAGAGATTCATTTTCAGCATTTGATAAAAATAAGCTACTTCGTCTTGCAGAATTTTATCCTTCAGATTTTTCTCAAGTTGCTCTTATTGAACTTGACAATCAACTAGAGAATTTTATTGTTGATATGCGTTTGGATGAACACTTCTCAACAATTGTTGGAATAGGAGGACTTTCTCAGAAGATGATTTCTACAAGAAAGCACATTGTTTTTCCATTAGTGTATTTGCTTGTTAAGTTATCATTGATCTTACCCGTTGCCACAGCTACCGTAGAAAGAGCGTTTTCGGCCATGAAATTCATCAAGAGTGCACTCCGTAATCGAATGGGAGACCGATTATTGAATGATTGTTTAGTTGCATACATTGAAAAAGATACCTTTCACAAAGTCAGTAACGAAGCTATCATGCAACGCTTCCAAAATATGAAGAATCGAAGAGGAATGTTATAATTTATTTGTATTCGGTATTTATTTTTAGAAGTTAACGTAATTAAATTTATCATTTCGATTATATAAGTATTAGTAGTAGTTCATGACCTTATTTTAAAATTTCATTTTTGATTTTTTTTTTATTGTTATTATTTGGGCCCCCGACTTGAAAATCCTGGGTCCGTCACTGCATGTATGTATATAAAGATTCTTGAGTGATCAAGTAAAAAGTCAATAACGAGGAAAAGGAAACATGAAAGTTTATAAATATATGACATTGACATACTCGTCTCAATTCTTCAAATTCATTAATGCAGTCTACAACTGACTAACAAAAAAAGTAAAAAATTAAGGAGAAAAATCAAAGTATTTAGGTCTAAATTAAAGCACGGAAGACTTATATACTCCATGCAAAGAAAAAAAAAAGGCAATGATATTGATATATATGACAACCACCGATTTGATTAGTCCAAATTCTTGAAAAAAAATTGGTTAAAAATTAATTCGACTAATAATAGTACGTTAATATAGGGGGAGATACTCATACATGTTTAACAGTTATTTCAAACTTTTTTTTTTTGAGTTATTATTAATGTAAAATGACACCTAAAATTACGTTTATACTTTTTTTACTAAATTTTAATTTTTTTTAATTTCAATGTTCATCCACAATAAAAAAAAAAAATCAGATTTCAGAATTAATTAAAAATAACAATTAAACACCCCAGAATTAAATACCAAACATCCCAATATCCATGAAGAATAAGTTTTACAAACAAGATCCCAGGAATACTTAAAATCTCAAATCTGGTCAAATTGATCAATACTATATTGCGATCAGCTGGAAATCGAGACTCCCAAACTCTAAATTCAAAGAATCAAATTGAGAATAAGATGAAACCCTAGATTGGCCACCACAATGCCGCCGCCCCTAATTCCGTGAGACTGAGAATTCCAATTTTCCTTGAGTTTTGTTGGAACGGTTGTGCATTTAGGCTCCATGAAAGCTTCTTTTTCTGCAATTACCGTGCGTGAGTGTGGTTTATTTCCGTGAGAGAAAAGAGGCTAGAGTTTGGAATGAATGAAATGAGTGACAGTCATAAGTTGTTTTTTGACATCCCTTTTACACCAATTACGGAATAGTAATATTTAAAAAAAATTGAACCTAAATATTTTAAACACTTGTAAAAAACTAAATAAACACGTTAATATATGTACTATCAAAATATAATACCTTCCATAAGTTTTTTAATTATTTATTTTTAATATGTCCCAAAAAGATCAACTTATGTATCCATTATTAGTACGGAGTATAAGATATTTTCCATTGACTTTTCCTAATAGAATTGCACATGGTAGCATTGAGATAGTTGCGTCTAAAATTCCTGATTGGCTGAAGAAAAAAAATTGATTGGGCCCTTCACTGCTTTATTGGATGTTAACTATTTTAGTTTCATTCAAATTAATCAATTTTTTCAATTAAGCCTCATAATATTTTAACTGCTTACAACTTTTTTCTTAAAAAAATGAAGTTATATAGTAATTTTTAGTCAAGTCGAAAATTAGTCTGATGAATTGAACTGTATTGATTCATGCATTATATATATCAACTTTTAAAAAAGCATGTTAAATTGATAGCACTAATTAAAAATAAAAAATCGTGATTTTTTACGAAAAATAACTCTAAATAAAATTAAAATGAAACTGTGATTTTTTTTTCCTGACAAAGCCATCAATGTTCGACTTCCTTGCCTCATGCCTTGCTATATTTTCTTAGAAAACGTTACAATTTCGTAAACGTCCCATTCAAATCAAAAAAAATTATTTTTATTTTAGGAGAACAAATCAAGAATAATTACGCATAATTAGTTCCAGCACGCAACATTTTTTATATTTTATTCAACTCGTCCTAAGAAAAATATTGAATATGTTTTCTCGACAATTAATACTGCAATATTTTAATATGTATGATTAATCGCAAAAAAAGAAAAGAAAATAGGTTTATGTATATTATTTAATTTTCTAATCAAGACAACAAAATTGATCCGGTAACTATAGATCAATTTTCTTGTAATCAAATTTTTTATATAATTGATTTTTTTTTTTATTATTATTACCTTTTATTTAAATTTTAGATGACTTATTTACCAAAAATATCTATTCTTATACACTATAAAAAATTGACATTTAATGATAAAAATCTTGTTTTTAATACTTCTAAAATCTAACATTTTATAGCGGAGTATAGGAGGGGGTGTAAGGAATCAAGGCGTTTATCGACAGCCCAAAACTGTCGGTAAACGCTTTAATACGATGTCGTTTTGATGTATGTTACAAACCGTCGGTAAGTACGCCGGTAATACTGACAGTTTTTTATTTCGGTTGATAATTCGGTTGACTTAGTCAGTTTGATCAAAATCGTCGATAATTCATAGGTAATAGCAACGGAGTGCATGTCATCCGAAATTCTCGGTTCGTAGGTAATTCTCGGGATATTTCTAGTAATTTTTACACTACAATTGCTCTCGTTTCATTTGCTAAATCGCTGAAATGTAGTAACACTTTTACCAACATATGTTGACCACTTTTTAAAGTTGACTCTGAGTGGGGTCCGCATGAGAAATCAAGGCTCTATGATTTTCTTTCTGCTGAAGAATTGCCGGAAATGAAGCAGTATTAGTATCTATCATTTAGAGGGGTATATAAGTATATAACCCAGGCCTTTAATTAATAAAATGGGCCCAATTGCTTTTTCTTCGTATTCCATTCGTGATGCCCAATTAATTTGGAAAATGGGCCGTTTTCTCTAATTCGTTTGTAAAGATTGGGCCTCAAATAATTATGGGTGACTATTTACACCTCCATTTCGGTTTAGAACACTCCCCTTTAATAAAAATAATCATGTAAAAAACTAAAAGTACCATTTAAGTCATATTACACTACTAAATGCACCCCCACTACTAACTGCACCCCTCCTTCAACTTTTAAACCATAAACCTAATTTTTACTCCCCGTCGTCGTCGTCGCCGCCGCCACCACCACCAAACACCAAACAATAAAATTTCAAAGAAAAAAAATTAATTTTCGACAAACCAGTGTCGACCATATTCACTCGCATCGGCAATCTATTGTCGACGAGAGTGAATATAGTCGACACTTGTTGGTTGAAAAAAAAATCGACTATTTTAGATCGACCAAATACATTCTCGTCGACAACAATTTATCGACGAGAATGTATAGAGCGACCCTGGTTTGTCGAAGAAAAGAAAAAATGATGGATATGGACGGCTATTGTTTGAATTAATTTAACCTGTTTTATTTTCGAACTCAATTTCTTTTTCGTTAAGCTTCAAAAAATTATTGAGGTATATTTTTCGAGAAAATATCAATTTTAGTCTTGTAATTTAGATCGAGTTTAATTTTGGTCTTGTAACTTTACACTTTATCAATTGCAGTTCTTTCAATCCTGTAACTAGAAGTGTGAAAAAAAAAAATCGGACCGAAAAAAAGATCGAAATCGGACCGGAAAAAAGACCGAAATCGGACCGGATCGAAACCGGACCGACCGATTAGTTTCCGGTCCGGTCTCCAGTCCATTGAATTTTAAGATTCCGGATTTCCGGTCCGGGTTAAGACCGGAATTTACCGGTCCGGACCGATTTTTTTTTTAATTTTTATTTTATATTCTTCTAATAATACAACCTTAATTATTATAAACTAAATAAAATATTTGAAAACTTTGAAAATATTTCTTTCATTAAAACTCTAAAAAAAGAATGGAAACATAATAGGCTTAGAATCAAATAATTGATGAGGATGTGAAGTAAAAGTGTTGAGATTTATTACATTTTTTCAAGTATATAATTGAACAAAAATAATCAATTTACTTTTAGTGTCAAAATATCATTAATAATATTGTAAATAAAATTCACATTGGCGGAAATTGATCTCAAATGAAGAACTAACACTAATTTTCATACACAAATTCCTCATTCTTGTTCTCGCTTCAAAAAACTTAAAAAAAACCTTGAAAAAAAGATTTTGGTCCGAGTTTGGACCGGTTAATTCCGGTACGGTCTCCGATCCACCCATTTAAGTAGATTCAGGTCCCGGTCTAAACCGGTTCCGATCCGGTCCGGTTTTAGACCCGTGCACACCCCAACTTGTAACTTGCACTTTCTCAATTTTAATCCTACAAGTATCAATTTTAGGAGAAAAAAGATTATTTACGACCCGTAATTTTCACCTTTTTAAAAAACGTCCCAAAAAATTTTAAAAAATAATAATTTACATCCTATAATTTTATAACTTGATTAATTCACGTCCAATTTTTGTTGGAGACACTCAAAAGATATCATTTCACTCACCCTTTTGACACGTGTTCATAAAAATTATGGATAATCGACGTAAATTGGAACGTGGTCGATCTTGACTTTTATAGCGTGGAAAAACAATGATCATGTGGATTAAAATAATTTACAAATTACTATTTAATGTAGAATAAAGAAAAGGACGTAAATTGACCAAGTTACGAAATTATGGGACGTAAATAAATTATTTTAAATCTTTTTTAGGACATTTAAAAAAAAAAGGTTACGGGATGTAAAAAAAAAAATTCTCGTTATTGGACGTAAAAATGTGAAAATTGTACGTAAATTAACGAATTAAGAAATTATGGGACATAAATTATTATTTTTTTAAAGTAAAAATTACAGGATCTAAATAATTTTTTCTCCAATTTTACTGCAAAGTTATTGGACTAAAAATGAAAAAAATGTAAAGTTTTTTTTTCGAAACCAAAAAAAAAAAAAATGTAAAGTTACAGAATTGAAATTGAGCTTTGTTTAAGTTATAGGACTAAAATCGATACCACCAAGACTAAAATTAAGAAATTACGTAGTTACATGACTAAAAAACATGAATTGCGATGAATTTACACCAGTAATTCACCTCTAAACCCATATAGCAAACAGACACAAAATACATTCAACATCTCACAACATCTCACACGTGAGTCATTAGTTAATCCATTAATACAAGTATAGAACATGATCCACCCATGGCCCGTCATTATTTTTACATACAGCCCACCCGTCTCGAACATGGGGCCCACTCTTACACCATGTTAATTAAGAGCGCCCTCAATTTATATAGTATACATGAATCGTCTATTTAAAACTCAATCAACAAATTCCATTTATACTCTCACTCTTTATGGGATCGACTCTTACTTACTACACTACAATATACATCGTATGCTTAATGTCGTTTATTTAAGTGTTGAAAAAGAACAAACAATCATATAAAGTGTAAATGTGATTTGTTTTATATATAGAAAAAAAATTGACGATGAGTTGAATTTGAAAGAAATGTGAAAAAATAGATAAGACTACAATTAATTAGAAAAAAAAAAATTTAACATCTAAAACGACAGTTATATTATAATGAAACGGAGGAAGTAAACATAAACAATACAGAAATAACATCAACTAAACATAATCGCAGGTAAACCTTTTGGTAGTTTGGATAGAAATATTTCTATATACCTTATTTTAACATTTAACTATATATTTGGTAGATAGCCCTCAAGATTTTATTTTATTCCATGTAATTTTAATTGTAGGGAGTAGGAATGACAATGAGATCTTGTTTCCTTCCAACTGTAATACCTTCAGCATCTGCCATGTCCAAATCACTGGGCCTCATTCCAGAAGGTAGAGCCCAGTCAAAGTGATAGAGAAGTTGAGCCAATGGAAGCTCAACATTCGCCAATCCAAATCCTATCCCGGGGCAAATCCTCCTGCCCGACCCAAATGGGAGGTACTGAAAACTACCTCCCAGGTAATCAATAGAGCTATCTTCAAACCTTTCGGGCATAAAGTTTTCGGGTTCATGCCAATTATTCGGGTCCCTTCCCATAGCCCAGTTGTTAACCATGACTCTAGCATTGACAGGTATGGTGTATCCACCTACTTCACATTCTTGTTTGCAAGCTCTTGGGATTAAAGGGACTGGAGGATGCATTCGTAGGGTTTCTTTAATTACTAATTTTAGGTATTTAAGGCCCCGAACATCTCCTTCTTCGATCGTTTCCTTTCCCTTTCCTCCGAAAGCTTCCCTCACCTCAGCTTGTGCCTTTGCAAGGATATGAGGGTTTTTCATAAGTTCCGCCATCGCCCAATTTATAGTCGTTGACGAAGTTTCTGTTCCAGCTGAAAACATGTCCTGCAATATCATATGATCCATAGTAATATATATATATGTGTTTGTTGAGGGAAAAAAAGTCAATGTAGTTCCGTAACTTATTATCTTTTTTGAAAAATTAGGACTAAATTGATAAATTTAACTTTTTTTGGACCATTTCAGAAAAGATAAAAAGTTATAAGATTAAATTGATTTTTTTTTCCGTTTGTTGATGAATATTCTCTCTTCTATCATTCGGGTCAATTATCTAACTAGTGTAGTCAAATTGTAATAGCTTATACATTACTATCAACTTTAAGCAATTAATTATGGAATAGAGTTATAAATAGCCTAATATATGTATTAGGAAGAAAATATGTTTAGGTATCATTGAGTTTGAAATCAATATTTTTTGGAATATTATAAGTTGACTAAAAAACACTATATATATATATATATATCCTTAAAAAATGAATACTTACAAAAATGACTGCTTTGATGTTTTCATTAGTAATTGGGAATTCAAACCCTCCAGTTTGCTGCAATCTCAAGAGAACATCAACCAAATCTTCATCTCCCAACTCTCCATTACCTGTTAATTATTTATTTTTATCAGAAAAAAAGGAAATTCATATTAATTAACAGAAATACTCAAGAAGTCAAGTTACATTACCTGTTTTATTACGTTTATGATCTTCAATTAGTATATCCAAAACGAAATCCAATTTTCTCCGCATCCTCAAAAGCTTGTACTTGTTCCAATTGAAGATGTTAAGAAACTCTAACGAAGGAAACAAATCCAGCACATCAAACCCATGTGCTAACCCCACTCCTTTCTTGACCACCAAGATCAATGCTTCCCTATCCTTCAACGCCTTACCAAACGCAGCTCTACAAGTGATGGTACTCGACAACATCGAGCTCTTCTCTGTCAAGTTTATCGCCCTCCCAGAACGAGCACGAATGGATTCAACGAAACGTGACACCTCGTCTTTCCTGATGTACTCGAACGAACGAACGTTCTTAGCGCTCAACATCTCCAAAATGCATATTTTACGCATTTGTCTCCAGTACTCTCCGTACGGGCTAAAAGCAATGTCGATGAAGTTGTACCACAAGATCTTTGTGGCTAAGCTTCGAGGCCTATCAGCACAGGCAGGATCAACGGTTTTGAGCACATGTTGAGCCAATTTAGGCGAGGAAACGACGAAAGTTGAGATCTCGCCGAGCTTTAGGTGCATCAAAGGGCCATATTTCTTGGCTAAGTTTGCAAGGGAACGGTGGGGAATGGCTCCTATGAGGTGGTGCAAGTGCCCTATCACGGGGATCTTCGGCGGGCCTGGGGGTAATTTTGTCTTTTTGATTAATCTTTTCAGTTGAAGATTAATCACTATGAAGAAGATGAAGGAAATTAGTAGGAGAAAGGAATTAGTGGTGAAGTTGAAGGGAAATGGGATTTCCATTTGAAAAGCTTAGCTAAGGCTTATAAGATCAGCTGCTATATAAATATTATGCTTTTACAACCGAATCTTGTCATATATATATATACTCACAAAATTTGAATTTTATTTGAGTTAAAAATGAAAAATGATTTAGACACGAAAACTATGAAAAAGTGATAAAGGGTTTTAAAGTTATTAAGGGTATTGCATAAGAAAATGTAATGATGATAACTGATTTGAGTTGGAGGGTGTATCTTCTCTATTGACCCACATACACTTTTGTTCAAATTTGAAATGATTTAAAATTGGAACAAAAATGGTAGAATTATTGGCATAGTTATATTATAAACTAAATTGATAAATGGATTGGATAAAAAAATTGTGAAATTTATGATAAGAACTACTCCTTCTGTCCACATTTAATGTGCACTTCTTTTTTATGAATTTTAAAGAATATTAGTAATTTATTAAAATGTAGATATGTATAATAAAAGGTGATTGGCATATTAGTGTATAAAAAATAAATATTTTTGTTTATAGAAATGTACATATTAAATTTAGATAATTAAAAAATGAAAAAAAATTATACTCCTAAATGTGGAAGGGGAGTTTTTTTTTTCATGTTTAGTTAATTATAAATCATTCAATTGATTCTGAATTATTCTCGAGTGATATAAAAGTCTGTAATCAGGAAATTTCTACGAAACATGTTAGTATATGATAATGGTATACTCGTCTCAAATTTCCATTTCTTCAAATTTATCTATTGCAATCGGAGAATTGGTTAAAAATAAAAGTAAAAATGAGAAAAATCAAAGGAAACCATGCATATACGTCCAAAAATCAAGAAAAAATTAAAAGGCAATGATAATATATATGGCACCGGTCGATCTGGTTAGTCCAAATTTTTTAAAAAAAAAAGGGTTTAAAATTTTCGACTAATCGTTGTTAATTAGAACTATGAAGATTAGTTGATTCCTCTATTCCATTATTTTTTACGTGTCACTTGATGTTCTATACATAATCTTTAATACGTGTAATAATTTTTTTTAAATAATACATGTCAACCATTTATACAGTAAAATAAAATATGAAACATCAAAATCGAAACATGTGATTTCATTCGGATCAAAATAATACCTTATTTATAAGCTTTTTATTTATTTTTATTTTCTCGCAAAAAGATCAATTTTTGTAACAAAAAATTAACTAGAATAACCTAACTAGGTATCAATTCACCTAAAACTTATAAGTGTATATTACTCCATCAGTCTAATTTCATTTTCTTTTGTCTAATTTCATTACCACCTTTCCTTTTTTTAATATTCACACTACTTTATCTTCACCTTTTAAACTTCATTTATTTAAATTGTCATTCACTTTATTAATAAATAATCACTTTAAAAGTTGTGACTCCACTATACCTTAGCTTCAACCTACCTCTCTTTTATATATAAATATTCATTAGGAATGAACATAATAAATTTTAATAAATATGAACGGAAGAAATATAAGATATTTTCCATATACTTTTTTCCACACACGTGGGTTGAATGATAGGAGATAAATTGATTGAGTCATTCTCTAATATCATCAAATAAAGAGTCAATTGTAAAATTGGTCTACTGTAAAGAAAATTCATTTTACGTCAGGTAATTCAATTTATATTCTTTATATTTTCACTTTTTTCAATTTATATACTTTTTTTATCGAATTTACATTTTATTTTTGTCGGACATTTTTCAAATCACCGAAATGTGAGGAATAGATTGAGATTCCGGCCAATAGTTTAATTTACTTCCTCTATGTTTAAAAATTAAAAATTAATTCTTTTAAATCCCATTAAAAAATATAAAAAAAACCTTAAAATATTATTAAAAATTCAAAAAAAATATCATTAAAATTAAAAACTATAAAATGTGTAAAATATCTCATTAATTTTTTTTAAAATATCATTAAAAATTGTAAAATGTTTAAAATAAAAATAAAAATTCTAAAATATCTCATGAAAATTTCTAAAAATCTAATTAATTTTTTTAAATGTGTAGATTAAAAATTCTAAAATTCTTATAAGAATAATAAAAAGTATTAATATTTCATTAAAAATCAAATTAAGTTGATTCGAACTCGTCCGCAATTAAAGTTTTTCTCGAGCTTCTAAAAATTTTGGGCCCCACGACGAGGTTTCCCAACTCACCGCTGAGGTTGAGTGGAAGTTTCGCGCCTTGATTGACTATGGAACCGTCCCAAATTCATTTTAGTGAGATTTTTAGAATTGTAGAATTTTTAATTTTTTTAAAAATATTTTTTTAATTTTAATTTATTGATTTTCTTTTTAGAATTTTATATTTTTAATGAGATTTTTAGAAAAAAAAAAGTTGTTTTTAATTTACACATTTTTCAGATTTTTAGATTTTTTATTTTATTTTACACAATTTATAAAATTTAATGAGATTTTTAATGATATTTTCAGAATTTTTTTATTATTAATTTCTATTTCTCAAAATTATCGGACGTAAATTGGACTATTTGACCGGAATTTCAATTTTCTGGCAAAAGGGACGTAAATTAAACACCCTATTACGTAAATTGAAAAAATGAAAATTTAAAGGATATGAGATGAATTAGGCCTAAATTACCGAATGTAAAATGAAATTTTCTTGTCTAATATTTATTGGGTGTTAACCATTTTACACTATAAGAAAATTAGCTTTTGGTGAAAGAATTATGCTTCTATAGTAAAAGTCTTTAGCTAGGAATATAAAATTGAGAATTAATATATAACAGAATTGTCGTGACATAATTTTTGTCATTAAAAATAATTTTTTTTTGTAGTGTTAGTTCCATATCAATTTTTTTTTTTTTTAATTAAGTCTTATAATTTTTATAGTGCTATAATAATTTTTTAAAAATATTTTAAGTCATCATCTTTTATCACGCTGAAAATTAGTTTAGTGAGTTGAACTTAATTAATTAATTCATGTACCTGATAGCACTTAAGAAATTGTTACATAATTAAAGACGTAATAATGAAGTTTCCAACACGCAACATTTTTTTCCCGGCCTAGTTGTCAAGAATAATTACACATGCATAAGTTCCAACACGCAACAATTTTTTAACTTTTGTCCAACTCGTGCTAAGAAAAAACATTGGATGCTTTGTGAATATTTAATATTGCAATTTTTTTAAAAATAGTGTAGTGATTAAATCGGAAACAAATGTTTATGTATATTATTTAATTTTTTAACCAGTTTAACAAAATTCACCTATAATGACAAAAAAAATTGATTATGTATTAATTTTCTTGTAATGAATATATTTATATATTATAATTATTCTTTGTTACCTTTTATTTAAATTTTAGATGACTTATTTGCCAAAAATACTATTTTATACACTTCAAGAAAATTGACATTTACTGATGAAAATTCCATCTTAATAATATATTTAACTAATAATTTTTAATAATAGAAAACTGACATTTAATGATATATAGGACCTTTAATTAAAGGTCTTTTTTTTTTTTTTCGTTAAAATGAGGGGCAGTTGCCAAAACTTCACTCGACCATCTTTGAGTTCACTCTGCTAAATTTGAGGGGCGCCCGATGTGCACGTTGAAGCGCACCTAATAAGTGAAGGAAACTAGCCACTAGCTCCCATTGTAAGGTTCAATCTAAAATCAATCGGTATTAGGAGGAGTAGTTCACTTCTTTTAATCTTTCGATGTGAGAAAACTCATATGTAAAATTCATTATCCATCAAATATATTCAACATGGTTCCCTCACATTAATATAAGCATAGAACAAGACCCAACCATGCTCCGTCATTTTTTTTACAGCCCACCTGGCTCGAGTCTGAGGCCTGCTCTGATACCATGTTAAATTTGTTAATATAATACTCCCTCCGTTTTTTATTAAGTGTCATTTTACCTTTTTTAATATTTTTAAAATAAGTGTCATCCTACACATTTTTCTTTAATTTTGACAATTTTACCCTTATACATTATACTCCCTTCATTTTCTTTACCTTGATTTAAACTTTTTCCCTTTGAACATAGTACTATAGCATAAATCATGGATAAACTTTAATTATTGTATACGTGAATATCACCTACAATATTGACCACATTCATTACTAAACATAAATTTAATATTAAAATTAGTTATCATTAATGAAGGGTAAAATGGTCCATAATTATATATCTTAATTTGTTGAAAATTGTTAAAATGACACTTAATTAAAAGTGGAGGGAGTATGAATGAATCCCATTGTAACTCTCCCCATGTTTTGTAGGTTGGGGCACTTCTTGTTCTCCAATTTATTTCTCTTTAATTATTGCTATTTGCTTCTTTCCAAAAAAATAAATATAAATATTAATTAATTAATTAATTTCACATCTTTTTACATGTTATAACATTTTTTTGGCATGCTACATGTTCTAACTTTAAGAAGATGAATTATTTCATATCATAAAATCAGAGATTAGACTCGCCTATGTCCTGGGATCAAATCTCGTTGCTAGTCATATTAAATTATCCAATTGATGAGACTCCTTTCCAAGTGAGCTCAAGTGCCCAAACGAGTAGAAGCGATAATCCGGTCCACGTGTAAGAGAAAGTGTTAGGAAAATTAATATAAATGAATTGATCGATTTTAATTCACACCTGTCTATAAATTCGAACTTTTAGGTGAGATGCAATTCTTTTACACTCGGCCCCGGGTGAAGTCACTCGAACAAAATACGAAGCTCCAGAATCTCACTCGACTATGGCCGAGTCATTTGACATCAGGCCGAGTGGAATCACCTCAGTCAACAATAAATGAATGAACATTGGTTGAGTTATAACCATGGGTGTTATGGCTCAAGAGATTAACATGATATCAACTATGAATGAATGAGTTTGAACTACGTACATTACCCACCCATACGTTTCTTATAATTAAATTGTTCTTCAAATGTTTCAGTTGATAGGTTAGTTAATATATATATATTTTTTTGAAATCTACGTATCCGATTCAAGCGGATTAATTCGGGAGACCAATCGAACTAGAGAGGAGCACACTCCTAAGTCCCAAGTCTACACCACTAGGCCAACTAATCAAAGTTAAAAAAAAAAAAAAAAAGTTAGTTAATTAAATCGGGCCTAATTAATTCTAAGGCATTCAAATGTTAAACACTTAGTTTTTTTTTTTTTAAGTCTAGGTATTCGGTCAGGACCGACTAATTCAGGCCAACTTTGCGCTTTGTATGAACTGATCACCCATAGAAATTGTTTGCACTTTAAAGGATTCGAACCGTTAAACACTTGTTTTTGTTTCAAGTAAGGGGTTTGGTTGTTGTATATTTTTATCAATCTTGAGATTTATTAAATATATACTTCAACCAAATATGGACGCATGCAGTTGCACCATTCCACAATTTTCATTAATTTAATTAACAAGTTTACTTAGGAGTTAATAGGAATTAATATACAAGAATTAATTCTCAACTTCTCTATAAGTTCGGACTTTTAGATGAGACGGAATTCTTTCATGGTATCAGAGCCATAAGGCTCACACCCACACGTCCTGGGTTCGATTCCTGTTGAAAGCAACTCCACCCATTTAAATTGTCCACTCGTTGGGCCTCCTCCCCAAAGGTAGATAAAACAGAATTCTTTCACGAGCAAAGTTTCTGTATTTGAAAATTATTTACTGAATTGTTCAAACTTCATCATATTACAGACTTTTAATTCAAACATTTAATTGGTTTACCAAAAGATTCTGGAAAGGGATCTGGAATTTGAAATCCTAGATGATTTTCTAATAGAAAGATGACAGAAGCATTGATAATAATCAACGGTGAGAATTAAATTTTATTTGACCAAATCCAACATTCGATTTTTTTTAATTAATTTATTTTTTTATAAAATTATAATCAACACATGTATATACAAGTCAACTCACTTATTTATTTTTTTATAAAATTATATCTCAAAATTTTATTTATTATAATATTTTTTTTAAAATGGGGGTGAACAGTAAGTATGAAAGTTAATCGGAGATGGAGGGAGTATATATCAAGTAATATAACATACATGCCGTGCATTTAATTTGTACGTTTTTTTTATCGTGTATACGGGTAATACTTGTAAAAGGTTTTCGATCGACAAAGTGAAATTAAACTCTCTTTTGTTGATCAAACTCATTCCCTGGACCACAATTTTAAAAATTGGAAATTAACTAAATTCCAGTCAAAACATGAGAGTTGAAACCTACCGTTGTCAATTACAATATATAAAAGATTGTATTGTTCGAGCTTAATAATACATAACATAAACATTTGAAATTACACTTAGAATCGATCTATCTCTTCTCTAAAAAAAAAAAACTTAAAAAAAAATCAAGAACTTATGGCCTCAGATGGTGTATCCCATCAACAAGATAACGTAGTTCGCCCGTTGACCAACTTCTCTCCTAGTTTATGGGGCGATCTTTTCACTTCATTTTCTATTGATAATAAGGTAAGTTTTTTCTTCTTATTGGCATTTGAATTTTCAGACATGCAAAATGAGCAGTATTACAAGTCTTGGATATCGAACTATTATTGCATGGCATGCAAACTACGTATGGAAATGTATAGTAATGAATTTAATCACGCTCAAGTATGAGGCTCTAATTATAAGTTGTTAATTACTTACGACAAAAAAAAAATATATTTATGTCCCCTAACTTTCACTTTTTTAAAAAAACGTCCCAAAAAAAAAAAAAAAAAATTTATGCCCCATAATTTTGTAAATTGGTAAATTTATGTCCAATTTTTGCTGGAGACACCAAAATGGCGTCGTTTCACTCACGATTTTGTCGCGTGTGCATAAAAATTATGAGAAATCGATGGAAGTTATAACATGACAAAACTCAACTTGCATAGCGTGAAAAAACAATGATCGTGTGGATTTTTAAAAAAGATTACATGTCAATATGTATTTATAATTGTAGAATGAAGAAAGATGTAAATAATTTTTTCATCAATGTTCATCAGGTACTAGAATCTTACGGCGAAGAAATCGAGGCGTTGAAGGAGGAGATGAGGAGCATTATTGTGGATTCTGATGGGAGAAAGATGGAAGAAAAATTGAACTTAATAGACAACATCCAACGTCTTGGAGTTGCATATCATTTTGAAAAAGAAATTGATGAACACATTCAGAAATTTTACAATACCGGTCTTACTTTGGAAAATGATGATGATGATTTACACACTGTTGCTCTTTATTTTAGGTTATTAAGACAACATGGCCAAGACATTTCAACAAATATTTTCAAGAAATTCAGGGAAATTGATGGTAAATTCAAGAATCAATTGAAGGGTGATCCTAAGGGCATGTTGAGCCTATATGAAGCGGCTCATTTACGAACACATGGAGAAGACGTTCTAGACGAGGCTCTCGTCTTCACGACAAATCATCTCGAGTCCATTGCTCCACAATTGAGCTCTCCTCTAAGGAAACAAGATGCACATGCCTTGGAGCAGTGTCTTCAACGGGGAATTCCAAGGGTTGAGGCACGACGTTACATCTCTGTCTACGAAGAATTTGAGTCGAAGAATGATTCATTGTTGCAGCTAGCTAAATTGGATTTCAATTTGCTTCAAATGTTGCATAGAAAGGAACTTAGTGAATTGATGAGGTATATATACTAACTAGTTTAAAGATATAGTATATCATTAATATGCACGCGTCTAATTAAAAAATCATGTCGGTCAAATGTTACACATTAATTTGGCTATACATGGTTTATATATGACTAGGTAATCGGGCCAACTTTGCGCTTTGTATGAACTGATCACCCATAGAAATTGTTTGCACTTTAAAGGATTCGAACCGTTAAACACTTGTTTTTGTTTCAAGTAAGGGGTTTGGTTGTTGTATATTTTTATCAATCTTGAGATTTATTAAATATATACTTCAACCAAATATGGACGCATGCAGTTGCACCATTCCACAATTTTCATTAATTTAATTAACAAGTTTACTTAGGAGTTAATAGGAATTAATATACAAGAATTAATTCTCAACTTCTCTATAAGTTCGGACTTTTAGATGAGACGGAATTCTTTCATGGTATCAGAGCCATAAGGCTCACACCCACACGTCCTGGGTTCGATTCCTGTTGAAAGCAACTCCACCCATTTAAATTGTCCACTCGTTGGGCCTCCTCCCCAAAGGTAGATAAAACAGAATTCTTTCACGAGCAAAGTTTCTGTATTTGAAAATTATTTACTGAATTGTTCAAACTTCATCATATTACAGACTTTTAATTCAAACATTTAATTGGTTTACCAAAAGATTCTGGAAAGGGATCTGGAATTTGAAATCCTAGATGATTTTCTAATAGAAAGATGACAGAAGCATTGATAATAATCAACGGTGAGAATTAAATTTTATTTGACCAAATCCAACATTCGATTTTTTTTAATTAATTTATTTTTTTATAAAATTATAATCAACACATGTATATACAAGTCAACTCACTTATTTATTTTTTTATAAAATTATATCTCAAAATTTTATTTATTATAATATTTTTTTTAAAATGGGGGTGAACAGTAAGTATGAAAGTTAATCGGAGATGGAGGGAGTATATATCAAGTAATATAACATACATGCCGTGCATTTAATTTGTACGTTTTTTTTATCGTGTATACGGGTAATACTTGTAAAAGGTTTTCGATCGACAAAGTGAAATTAAACTCTCTTTTGTTGATCAAACTCATTCCCTGGACCACAATTTTAAAAATTGGAAATTAACTAAATTCCAGTCAAAACATGAGAGTTGAAACCTACCGTTGTCAATTACAATATATAAAAGATTGTATTGTTCGAGCTTAATAATACATAACATAAACATTTGAAATTACACTTAGAATCGATCTATCTCTTCTCTAAAAAAAAAAAACTTAAAAAAAAATCAAGAACTTATGGCCTCAGATGGTGTATCCCATCAACAAGATAACGTAGTTCGCCCGTTGACCAACTTCTCTCCTAGTTTATGGGGCGATCTTTTCACTTCATTTTCTATTGATAATAAGGTAAGTTTTTTCTTCTTATTGGCATTTGAATTTTCAGACATGCAAAATGAGCAGTATTACAAGTCTTGGATATCGAACTATTATTGCATGGCATGCAAACTACGTATGGAAATGTATAGTAATGAATTTAATCACGCTCAAGTATGAGGCTCTAATTATAAGTTGTTAATTACTTACGACAAAAAAAAAATATATTTATGTCCCCTAACTTTCACTTTTTTAAAAAAACGTCCCAAAAAAAAAAAAAAAAAATTTATGCCCCATAATTTTGTAAATTGGTAAATTTATGTCCAATTTTTGCTGGAGACACCAAAATGGCGTCGTTTCACTCACGATTTTGTCGCGTGTGCATAAAAATTATGAGAAATCGATGGAAGTTATAACATGACAAAACTCAACTTGCATAGCGTGAAAAAACAATGATCGTGTGGATTTTTAAAAAAGATTACATGTCAATATGTATTTATAATTGTAGAATGAAGAAAGATGTAAATAATTTTTTCATCAATGTTCATCAGGTACTAGAATCTTACGGCGAAGAAATCGAGGCGTTGAAGGAGGAGATGAGGAGCATTATTGTGGATTCTGATGGGAGAAAGATGGAAGAAAAATTGAACTTAATAGACAACATCCAACGTCTTGGAGTTGCATATCATTTTGAAAAAGAAATTGATGAACACATTCAGAAATTTTACAATACCGGTCTTACTTTGGAAAATGATGATGATGATTTACACACTGTTGCTCTTTATTTTAGGTTATTAAGACAACATGGCCAAGACATTTCAACAAATATTTTCAAGAAATTCAGGGAAATTGATGGTAAATTCAAGAATCAATTGAAGGGTGATCCTAAGGGCATGTTGAGCCTATATGAAGCGGCTCATTTACGAACACATGGAGAAGACGTTCTAGACGAGGCTCTCGTCTTCACGACAAATCATCTCGAGTCCATTGCTCCACAATTGAGCTCTCCTCTAAGGAAACAAGATGCACATGCCTTGGAGCAGTGTCTTCAACGGGGAATTCCAAGGGTTGAGGCACGACGTTACATCTCTGTCTACGAAGAATTTGAGTCGAAGAATGATTCATTGTTGCAGCTAGCTAAATTGGATTTCAATTTGCTTCAAATGTTGCATAGAAAGGAACTTAGTGAATTGATGAGGTATATATACTAACTAGTTTAAAGATATAGTATATCATTAATATGCACGCGTCTAATTAAAAAATCATGTCGGTCAAATGTTACACATTAATTTGGCTATACATGGTTTATATATGACTTATGGCAGGTGGTGGAAAGAATTGGACCTTGTTTCAAAACTTTCATATGCAAGAGATAGAGTGGTGGAATGCTATTTTTGGACATTGGGAGTGTATTTTGAGCCTCATTACTCGCAATCACGAATCATGCTAGCTAAAACTATAGCTATGATTTCGGTGGTTGATGATACATATGATTCATATGGAACGGTTGATGAACTTCAAATCTTCACACAGGCAATACAGAGGTATGTATATATACTCATGTGATGATGAATATAATTTTTTATTAAGAAATAATGAAGGCATTTGGCCAATATTTATACAAGGGATGATCATCAAGTAACCAACATGGTGTTACAACCACTTAATAACTACTTAACCATTTATCTATACTAACATCCCCCGCAAGCGTTGCGGATGGGGACCAATGCAAAGTTTGAATCTGAAGAATTCAAACAATGGGCGAGAAAGATTTTTGGTGAAGATGTCAGCAAACTGTAGATTTGAAGGGACAAACTCGGTGATGAGGCGACCAGAGACGACCAATTCTCGCATGAAATGATAGTCGATGTCGATATGTTTAGCTCATTTGTGTGAGACCGAATTTTGACTTAGAAATATGGCACTTTTGTTGTCACATACTAACAACTCCACATTGCATACTTTGAATAATTAATTTAATTTTTGGATATGTGTATTTAATTACCATCAATTTACATAATATTCTAATATATGTATTTAATTACGTTTGTGCTAGATGGGATATCAAAGAAACGGAAACACTCCCAGACTACATGAAAATCTGCTATACAGCTATTTTAGATCTCTACAATCAGTACGAGGAAGAACTAAGCCTACAAGGAAGATCATTTGCCGTTGACTATGCTAAAGCAACGGTGTGGACTCTTGAAATTTTCCATCTTAATTACTACAGGAAAACTGTCTTTTAATTACAGAAATTCTGTCATTATAACTTCTGTAGCTAGCTAAAAAAATTTAGTAACAGGATTTATGTCATTATGTAGTGAAATTAAGATTATTGTGGATATATGATTACCGAAAATTATTTGAACAGATGAAAGAGATTATACGAAGTTACAACATCGAGGCGAAGTGGTTCATCAAAGGATACATGCCTCCATTTGGTGATTACATGGCGAATGGCTTCATCACGAGCACCTACTACTTGCTTGGAGCTACATCTTTCATGGGGATGACCAATACACCAAAGGAAGCTTTTGATTGGCTTATCAATAAACCCAAGATTCAAGTAGCTAATGTTACTATCTGTCGAGTTATTGATGACATAGCCACTTATGAGGTATGTATATATTTGAAAAATCAAACTATTGAAAATTTAATAATGTGACATGGATCTTAATTGTGTGTAACATTAAACATTGCTAGATTGAGAAGAAAAGGGGACAAAGCGCGACGGGCATTGAATGCTACATGAAAGACCATGGAGTTTCGGAGGAAGAAGCGATGGCGGAGTTTAGTAAAATTGCTGAGAATGCTTGGAAGGATATTAATGGTGAATGTGTGAAGGAAAAAAGTGTCCCAATGGAGAATTTGAAGAGAGTGGTGAATCTTTCTCGATTGATCGACGTCGTTTACAAAAACAATCAAGATGGCTACACTCATCCTGAGAAAGTCTTGAAGCCACTTATCACCGCCTTGCTTCTTCATTCATTCGACGTTCTACCCTAGTTAATTTAATGCATGGTCTTCAAAAAAATGTAAGAAAATAAAAACTTAAATCTTGATCTAGGATGCAAGAAACCTATTTTGTAATTTTGTAACTTGGGCCCAGGGCCTGCTACTATTTCCTTTTTTTCTTCTTCATAAACCTACATTGTAAATGGTTAATAAATGCATCGGATCCCATCAGAACTTCGAAGTTAAGTGTGCTTAGACGAGTGTAGTACTAGGATGGGTGATTGGCCCCTGAGAAGTCCTCGTATTGTACCTCTTTTTTCCGTAAAAAAAAAAAAAAGTTAATGAATGGCTGCTATTGGGCCGATATTTAATTTTTCGTCTTCCTTTTTCCCAACAACCTCACGAGTGTAAAAAGTATGGGATCAGAAGTGTAAAAAGTTTAGGACAAAAAATGCAAATTTAACGGTTTCTGTAACTGTGGGACCAAAAGTGATACCATAGGGACCCAAACCGTGGGTGACCGTGATGAATGGGACCAAAAGTGAATTTCTCTCAAATTTGTATTATATATCCAATCTTAACTGGAGTATTTTTTTTAATAGTTAGAGTCTTTTAACTGAAGTATTCAAAGTGCAGTTGCGTACAATCTTTGTATATGTTTTATCAAAATTGAGTTGGATAAAATAAGTATCAAAATTATTTTTTGGTGTTTTATCATCTCATTAGAATTTTTAATTCCTTAGTATCGATTTCCACATCGATCTCTTTTAATTTAACAATTCATCATCCTTGATTTTTTTCGGAAAACAAAATTATCATTCTTGGTGTATCAGAACCTTAGTCATATGCGGCCCATGTTCTATATTAAATTGTCCACTCGATATACTAAAAAAATTAAAAATCTATTATAAGAAGTTTCCATGAGCCGGTCAACTTAGATAAACTCCCTTAAACTCAACCGGTAGTCCAAATAACACTCTATTTGCTGGAGCTTTCCAGTGAGTCTTATTATTAGTTAAGCTTATAAATTGGACCAAAAACATAATCTTAATCAAAATGGCGTTTTTATTACATCAGTTGCCAGCACCAATGAACATCAGTTTTTCTAGACATGATTATTGCACTTCATCAAATTCTTCTCTTTTAAGGTTCCGTTTGAAACCAAAATGTGCTGCTTCAGAAATAGCGTTGCCTGGCGGCCTCGACCCCGACCTGATGCCAAATCATGTCGCGGTGATAATGGATGGAAACCGAAGATGGGCGAGAAGTAGAGGATTGCTTCCACAAGAAGGCTATAATGCTGCTAGAGAAGCTCTCAAATTAATTTCTCCAGTTTTTCACAAATGTGGAGTCAAAGTTCTCTCAGTTTTCGCCTTTTCAACTGAAAATTGGACCCGCCCTAAGGTACATTTGTAGTATACAATAACGGATTTAAGATTTTGTTTTGAAAGAGGCTTTTTTTTAATCATGAAATCAAGGATGAAAATATCGGTATCGGTGTAAATATCGAGGTCTTAAATTTATGGAAATATCGATTGATATATCGATATTGAATATCGATATCGGTAAATTTTAAAATTGTAAAAATTTAATAACAAACCTTTAGTACATAAAATTAACAAAATAATTTGAATACATTTTATATCAGTGATAAATTTATATAAAATATAATATACAATGTTATTTCGTATGACATTTATCGATATTTTTTGAAAGTTATCGACATTTTCTCGATATTTTTCGATATTTTATCGATATTTTCAATTTTTTTACAAATATCGTGGAAATAGCGATTCTTCCCAATATCGATATCGGTGATCCCAAAAAATGAATATATCGAGAATATATCGGGAATATTTCCGGATATTTTCATCCATGCATGAAATTCGCATTATATAGTTTACGAAGTTAAGAGAGCGATCAAACACCAAACTGGACAAGTGTCCCTTTTTGTTTTTTTTGCTTTTTTGTCGGATGAGATCACCTGTTCCAATTTTCGTGTTCCACATTTTATTCCACTATATGAATGATTGACATGTGTTATATTTAAAAATAATCAACGTCCTATAATATTGGGGGCGATACGTGTTAAGGGTGAAATACCAGTGGAACAGGTAAACCGAACCGAAATTTTGTTGCTAATGTGAGTTATATATAGCTTATATCTATTTGTAATGAACAGGAGGAAGTTGACTATTTGATGACCACCCTAGAGAATAATATACTATCAATTACCGATGAGCAAAAAGAGTAAGCATTTAATTTCGATTGTCCGATATCATTTTTTTTTGGTAATGATACTATTCATCGTACTTCATCACTTTTTTACTCAAATTGTCATTACTTCAGAAAAGATGGGCGAGTAACTGTTTTGGGAGATAGATCCCGGCTCTCACAATCCCTACAAGATCTAATTTCTTCGTCGGAGGAGCGTTGCAAAGGTAAGAAAGGACCGCATTTTGTGGTGGGTCTGAGCTACAGTGGCCAGTACGACATAATTCAAGCAACTAGAGAGATTGCACGAAAAGTACAAAACGGGGATTTGCAAGTGGAAGACATCAGCAAAAACATGTTCGAGCAGCATCTTGAAACGCACGCCCTTGAGTTTCCGAACCCTGATTTACTGATAAGGACTGGTGGTGAACTGAGAGTCAGCAATTACATGATGTGGCAGTTGGCCAATACCGAGCTCTATTTTACTAAAAAAATGTTTCCCGACATGAAGGAAGAAGATGCTGTCGAGGCGCTAGCTGAATTTCAGCGGAGGCAGAGACAGAGGCAGGGGCGTTCTTGAGGGTGTGGGCACTGGACTACAGATTGTTACGTTATAGATAGTACTCCCTTCGTCCCACTATAAGTTTTCCATTTTTTTTTTATGGATAAGTTTCTCATTCCATTTATGACATACGGAGTATTATTTTTTCTCTACCAATCACATTTTATCTATTATTTTATCATACTTCATCTCATACTCATCTATTATTTTCTCTCTCATCATCACATCACTTGTACAACTTGTACACAGTTGTACTACATCTATTATTTTATCATATTTCTTAATAAAAACACACGCAAAAAGGGAACACTTATAGCAGGACGGAGGAGGGAGTATATAATATCATAAACTCATATTTACACAATCTATGAATTACGTTAGTGGTGATGTACGTACAGAGCTAGCGTTTCAATTACAAAAGCTACCATGTGCTAATTGCCGGGATTGGAGCTAGATGTACGATTTTATTGAATGCTTAAATGCTAAACTAATAATATGAAAAAAATAATGACATGCTTGAAATATGTACCAGTATACTAATTTTTTAATCGCTAAATATTTATATGTATTCTTGATCATTTGTGCTGAGAATTATATATTGCCGTTCAAAGTAGTGTTAGAAATCCGGTGAGATGCATTAATTCCAAACTTGGAAGCTAAAAACTTCATTTTTGGCTAAATTAAATCATGCTATGGCTACATGATCATATTTGGCGATAAAATAAAGACTGGTCTTTCTCACCGGATTTTCTAATCCTAAGGAGTTGACCTAGTAGTGTAGGCTTGGGACTTAGGAGTGTTCTCCTCTCTAGGAATTAGGTTCGAAACCCCTAAGGTGCAAACAATTTCAAGTGAACGATGAGATTGGTCCCCCGAATTAGTCGGTCCTTAGACCGGATACCGAGACATAAAAAAAAGACGGGTATTTCTTAACACCACGATAAAATTAGATTCACATGGGAATAAAACATGAAAACTAAAACAAACAAGGCAAATATAAAAAATTAAAAGGTATACAAGACAACCAGAGCACTTGTGCAGGGCATATCAGCTCGACCAGATTTATTGTGGCTACCTGATCATGATCATATTGTGGCTACCTGATCAAGATCATATGGTTTGGCGGTCAAATAAAGACTAGTCTTTCTTGACACCGCGGCTCCATCACTCTCACTCATATCTAAATCATCCGGCCTTACTCCCGGAGGAAGTTTCCAATCAAAGTGATAGAGGAGTTGAGCAAGAACGAGTTCGATGCTGGCTATTCCAAATGCAATTCCAGGGCACATCCTCTTCCCAGACCCGAAAGGAATGAACTCAAAATGTGTTCCTGAATAATCAATTGGGTTTTCCTCAAACCTCTCAGGTATAAAACTCTCGGGATTCTGCCAGCGTTTCGGATCTCTTCCAATCGCCCAAACATTAACAAGAATGACAGCATTGAGAGGTATGTGATACCCATCGATCTCAAATTCCTCCCTACATGCTCTTGGGATTATGCAATTTGGAGGGTGCAGTCTTAGAGTCTCTTTTACCACCAACTTAAGGTATTGCAGATTTCCAATATCACACTCTTGGATTGTTTTCTTCCCCTTACAGGCTTGTCGTATTTCGCCTTGAGCTTTTGCCATCATGCGTGGATTTTTCATCAACTCTGCCATGGCCCAGTCCAGTGTTGTTCGTACAGTTTCTGATCCTCCTACGGCCATGTCCTGCATTGTGGTCACCCACGTTTAGTCAGTATCAAAATTGGTCACTCAATGGCTGAATATGGCTGAATGCTTGGTCACCGAAGTTTACTTCTTTTTTGTCACCGAAGCATCTATTTTTTGAGTGTTCACACAAATTCAAACTATGGTCGAATGCTTGAAATGGCTGAATATGGCTACGGCAATGCACTCAGGTATTGTGCAACACCTACTCAACTTCAGCAGTTTAATTCGAGGAAGAAAGGGGATCGTTTGGCTAATCTGGAAATGGAGAAATGTTGTGATTTTTAGGTAAGTGGAGTTATCTATACCGAAATTCATGGAAGAACTTAAAGCGAGATTGTGGGTTGGTTTAATGTCGAATATCCACTAAGCTATAATTTTTCATTTAGGGACTGGGTGTCATACCCAAGTAGCTGCCTAGTTTGCAGAGTTTGCAGCTTCTGCCCCATTAGAGATGTATTAACTAGGCAATCTCTTTTTCTTGCTTTTCTTGCTGTTGTATTCTATTCATGGGTATTTCTTATGCCCATATGATTTTAATATATTTCCCTTTGACCGATAAAAAAAAAAATTAGTCACTCAATTATTATTTTTTCAATCAAAATTGGTTCTGGCGTTAACCAACTTGTCATAGACTAACAAAATAAGCTTTTAGAGGGGTGAAAATGTAATTATGAAATGTGCAAATCATAATTTTCACCGCTCATTTATTACGTTAGTCAATGATGAGTTGACTGACGACAGAACCAAATTTTATAAAAAAAAAAATTGAGTGACCAATTTTGACACAGACCAAAGCAAAAGATGGTGACCAAATTCGAAAAATGTTAAACTTCAGTAACCAAAAATTATATTTTCCGCGGTAAAGATATGAAAAAATAATGTGACTTACCGAAATAACAGCTTTGATGTTATCATCAGTAATGGAAATGTCAAATTCATCAGTTTCCTTCAACCGCAGCAGAACATCAACCAGATCTTCATTCCCAAACTCACCGCTACCCTCTCCCGTGGCAGCAAGATTCTTCCTATGTTCATCAATCACATAGTCTAGAACCTTCTCCGTATCCCTTCTCAGCTTCCACATCTCCATCTTCTCGCAACTCATCACCTTAAACAATTGAACCGACGGAAACACATCAGGTAGGTAAAGATGTCCTGCGTAGTGCGTCGCTTTCTTCACAGACTCAGCAATGGCGTCTTTACTCGACGACACTTTTTTCAGCGCAGAATTCACTTCACTTTGGTCCTTAGCCATTTTCCCAATGAGAGCTCTGGAAGTCATTGAACCGATGGAGAGCACAATCTTCTCAGTCAGGTTAAAAGGCGTCCCACGAGTCGACTCAATTGAGTCAATCAGAGCCGATGCTTCATCCTCCCTGATGTGCTCGAATAGTCGTGTTCTCTTCGCGCCTAGCAGCTCGGAACTGCACACTTTGCGCATCTCTTTCCAGTAATGGCCGTACGGGCTAAACAGAATATCGCTGTAATTGTAGCACATGACCTCACCGGTCATGGTTTTTGGCCTATCAGAGCATGCCAGGTCATGAGTTTTCAACACCTCTTTTGCCACGTCAGCTGAAGATACTACAATCACCGAGAGTTCACCGAGCTTCATGTGCATCAGCGGGCCGTAGGTGTTGGCTAGATCTCTCAGGGGATAATGGTAGGGAAGTGATTGAATGAGGTACGGTGGGAGTCGAACCATCAGATCCAGCCACGACGGGCCTGGGGGCAATCTTTTCGCCGAGAGGAAAGGGATCAAGTTGAAGGGAAACTGGTTTCCCATTGCTGGTGTGCTCTTACCTTGCTCTAATTTAACTTTCAAATTTTCCGATGAAGTTTTCTCGTACGCCAGGCCATCGTTGCTGCTTTTCGTCTTCTCCGTGCTGGAACCCGACCACGGGCAGCTGCAGACGAAATTCCCCCTCGGCTTTCTAAAATTTCCATCTTTGTTAAATCCCAGAAATGAACCTGGACTATGGATCAAGGTTGTAGAATAAGGCATTTTTTTCTGTAGTTTGATAGATGTTCACAGTTTATTGATTAAATAATGTCTTTTGTCTTGCCAAAGTGTTCTTCTCGTGACTGCCAAAATTTATCCATTTGGCAAAACAAATTATCTCTCAACCTCTTTCCTATTTCTCTCTATCTATTTCTTTTTTATCTGGACATATAATATTATATTCTTTAATTAATGTGCAGAAAGTAAATGATCCCAACTTAACTTTCATGTTCACTTTCTTTTTAAAAAATATTATAATAAATAGAATTTTGAGATATAATTTTATAAAAAAATAAATAAGTGAGTTGACTTGTGTGTAATAACATTAAATATAATATTTTAGATATTGTATAGGTACAGTTTCTAAATGATCGAAAAAGTAGATATGAAAGTTAAGTTGGAACGGAGGGAGCAACAGTTATCCCCTTTTACATAAATTACATTAATTGTCTCCTGCTTTTCCTCTATCTCTATTTTTACCTAAATTATATTAATTGTCACCCACTTTTCTTTTCTATCTCTACTTTTGGGATTGGCCCAATCTCAATCCAATCTTTCTCAATCCATCTCAATCCAAATACCAATTCATCCCTATAATACACCTATACACCTATTTTTATACTCCCTCCGTCCCACAAAATAGTCACATTTGACTTTACACACAGATTAAGAAAAGTCAATAAATGTAGTCAAATTTAGCTAATGTGTCAATTTTACCCTTAAAATCTCATACTCCAAAATCTGTTAAGCATTAATTACTCTTATTAATTAGGGAAAAAATTGACAATAAAACATTTAATACTAAAGTAAAAGAGGAAATGTGGCTATAATTTGGGACATCCAAAAAAGGAATACGTGGCTATCTTTGTGGGACGGAGGGAGTACAATCAAATCACTCATTCTCTCTCCTACTTTCTTCTCTCTCTTACTTTTCTTTCACAAAATCATTATTTCTCCTACTTTCTTCTCTTTCTTACTTTTCTTTCACTACTAAGAGCACCTCCAATGGTTGTCCATAGGGGTGTCCAATGGTTGGATGGATGTCCATAACCATTGTGGCTAAACTCATGGATGGAGAGAGAGTATAATTTGTCCAAAGTTTTGGACACCCATTAACCGAGGAGGATGCAGAAAAGTACACCTTTTTTCTTTCTTTTAGATTATAAAAATGAAAAAGGTAGGCCCACATGGAGTAATGAGAGAGGAAATTTAAAACTTTATTTTTAGTGGGACCTAGTTATGGATGGATTACCATTGTGAGTATTTGATAAAATGATGATGTTGAGGAGAGAAGTTGGTTGGATGAACACATCCATTGGAGATGCTCTAACAATAATAAAATATTATAACATCACTTTTGATGTGACATAAAGTTGAATCTATCCCTATTTCTCAATTCTTAACCAAACACAACTTACACACAATTACTATTCATGGATTACCGAAATTCCAATCCAATCCACCACAATCCAATCCAATCCAATCCAAATCAATCCCAAACCAAACACCACCTTACATAACAACGAGATTTTCAATGCAGTACTATGGTTAATATTTTTTTCAATTTAGTGTAAAAGAAATCACTAAATTGTTTTTTGGGAAAATTTCAAAATACATCCTGTAACTTAGATCGATTCCATTTTAAATCCTTTATGTTTTCACTTTTTTAAAATACGTCCTAAGGTGTCCAATTTACGTCCTGTAACTTAGGACAATTTCATTTTAAATCCTTTAAGTTTTCACTTTTTTCAAAATACGTCCTAAGATGTCCAATTTACATCATTTTTTTATCGAAAATTAATTTTTTTCTAAAAGCTGTCATGCGCGACTCGAACATTTGTTTAAAATTGGGGCTTCCGGCAAATTTGGTTATTGGGCACCTTAGGACGTATTTTGAAAAAGTGAAAATTTAAAGGATTTAAAATGAAATCAACCTAAGTTACAGGACGTAAATTGGACAAAAGGATGTAAATTGGACACTTTAGGATGTATTTTAAAAAAGTGAAAACTTAAAGGATTTAAAATGGAATCAATCTAAGTTACAGGACTTATTTTGAAATTTTCCCTTGTTTTTTGTTGGGAATTTGAAATTTAGAGCTTGAGTGAAGAAATGAGGCTTCTGCTTATTTAACTGAGACAAATTCACAAGTGCTCCATTAACTTTGCATGAATCCGTAAATGGTACAATAACGTTTTACTTTAACAATTTTAGTCATTTTAGTCTGATTTAATCGTTTTAGTCCAAGATTCTGTCTTTTTAGTTCAATTTTAGTCTTTTTAGATTCAATTTTAATCCTTTTAGTCAAGTCCGGTGATAAATTTGAATTTTCATCGAATTTTTCTAAGTAATCGAATTTGTAGGCTTATAGTTACACATATATGGACAGCTAACAAATTAAAAATAATACTCCCTCCGTCCCGTGATTACTTGCACACTTTCCTTATTGGGACGTCCCAAAATTACTTGCACACACTTAATATGGAAATACCCCATAAAATTAATAACCTCACAACATCATTTTATTTTCAAATTTGCCACTCATTTTTTTCATACATTTCACTTTACAAATCATCAAATTACCTAAAATACCCCTTCTCTATCTTACATCATCATCCACTAAATTCACTTTTCTTAAACAACGTATCGGTCAAACTATGCAAGTTATTCCGGGACGGAGGGAGTACCTCACATCCCAGTCATACTCCACGTCAATTCATTTGGAGGGAAAATAAATATAGAAGATGGGGTTCATCTTCCCCAATTCTTAAAAGCACATTTTTTCCATCACACATTCAAGAATAATTTGAAGGCACGATTTTTCCGTAAAAAAAAAAAATAATAAATTTGAAGGCACGAATTTAATATGCAAAGCTATGATATATATAAAAAAAATTATTCCATACACATATATGCCTTGTTATAAGTTTTTTAATATATTTTTCAAATGTACTCCTATTAAATACGGAGTATATATTTATAATTTGCACATACTCCCATTATTATTTGTGTTGGAAATTTTTGGAGTAAATGGGAGTTTTAGTCCCAACAGCCATGCACCCTCATTTTTTTTGGTTCCATGATTTTCACATTTAGTTCCAATAGGTTAAATTTTATCACATTTGGTCCCACCGTTAGTCATATTTTATCACATTTGGTCCCACTGTTAGTCAGCCGTCAGTCAGTTGTTAACGTTTTTGGTCCCATTAATATTTCTTCCATTTTGGAGCGAAAATTGACACTTCTACTTAAATAATCTTCATTACATCCCAAAAATATATAATTAAGAAAATAATTAAACATAAATTTATAGTAAAATAATCGAATTAATGTCCGACCGAAAAGTCGGCGGAAAGTGAAAACCTCTTATCGCGAAAGTGTAAATAAAAAATAAATTAATATGCAGATCTAGCATCATCTGCTCTTCAAAACACCAAACCGCATAGGTATCCAATATACCTCCCTTCTCTTCACTCCAAACCAACAAAAAATTTGTGTCGCCTTCAACCTGCACTCATTACTAAATTTGAACACTCCACAAATATTATATATAATCAACAATGGAGATAGAAGATCAAAGATGCCAAATCCCCAATTTCGCTGAAAATTCTGTTGAATTACAACAAATTGAAGAAGATGATGAAGATGAAGCCCTCTCTCTCCACACAATCGAAAATGTGCGCCGCCGATGAACTCTTCTTCCAAGGCCAAATTCTGTCCCTGCGTCATTCAATTAGTCGATCCGTTTTCAGATCCGAATCCATAGATCATTGGTGTGCTGTCGCCGGCACCAAAAAATAAATACCTTAAATACCCACTATGCAGTAGGGAAGTAAGGGTCAATCCCACAGGCGAAAGCAATAAAAAGGGGGGAGTTGATTCGTGTTGGCTACCTAATTACTAGAAAACATGAAAAATAACAGGAAACAATAAAATAAACAGGAATCAAATATTAAAAACGATCTAGCCCTCGGATTGCTTCCCCTAGAATAATTTAACCAATTTAATTAGTGAACCCGATAATCTCAATCTAATCTCAAATCTTATCCCTAAGTCAGTGGTACGACCAAACTAACTCGAATTGTTTCTTATGTTTAATTAATTAGAAAGTACGACCCCCAATTAATCTATTCCTACGAATAACCCCAAAACACGTATTCAAAGTTCAACTCGAGGAACGCATTAAAGAACTAAAACAATAGAATAAAGGGAAAATTCTTGTTATCATTTCACGAAGATTTTTTTCTAATAGGAAAAATGTTATTGTTTTTTATCCAATAGAATCAAATTAGCACTTAAAAAGATGATGTTGCCCTTTTTCCATTTAAATAATTTTAAATTCTTTAATATTATACCGATTACCATAAAATCAATTTAATAAATCCATATTCTCGTAAAACGCGAAAGTCTATCACTTTTCATAATTCAAAAATTCCTAAAAAATACGACAATTCGAATTAATTTCCAAATTCTGTGTAGCTAAAAGTTTATCACATCACATTTTAAAATTCAAATCTTCATTAGGGCAATTTCCAAAAACCCTTCTATACACCAGGTAATATATGAAGGACAAAATGCATATACATCAGGTAATATATGAAGGACAAAATGCATATAAAGGAATGCATTTAAACATGACGACAAATATGCATACGTATAGAAAGAAGTGTATGAATGATAAAATGCAATATTGCAAAATATGATAATTATTTTGCATATAAACATGACAACAAATATGCATACATAATTCAAAATGTAATGATTATTTTGCATATAACTTTATGCATAATTCAAAATATGATGATTACATTGCATATCATACAAGATTGAAATAGAATGACTATTTTGCAAAAAATTGAAAACTGACCTAAAAAATCATGTATTTAAAAAACAAAATCTACAAAAAATTGGAAGAATTACCGAGTTCTTCAAAAAATCTGGAAAAAAATCTAGGTACAAATTCGAACTCGTATGTTACAATGGCGTCGATTTTGATGCTTAAAATGTTAAAAAATAAATGGAAACACTCGGGGCTTCGTCTTCATCGAACTGGCCACCACTACGAACACCGTCTGCGTCGAATCGGCCACCACCACGAAGAAGATGAAACAAGCCACTTCCCGCCGCCGTCTGTAACGAACACCGTGCACGTGCCGCTGCTGGAAGAAGAGTTTCCCCTTCATCACTGTAAGAAGATTGACCGCTGCCGCACAAATAGGCCGCCACGAAAAACAGATCGGTGGGTTCGCGACCTCCATCTTTTCATGCAACAAAGACGCAGAAAACAGCAGCAGGAACAACTATAAGAAGTACTGACAGAAAGACTGATCTCACATCAGGTCCGAATATTAGCCTTTCCCCAAAACAGAATTTCTGCAAGAAATAGAAAGATCACCAATCTTGTAAAGAGCAATAAGACTTGTGCTTGGGGTAAGAACATCATAATCTCCTGGAAGGATAATATTTTCTTTAACAGAATTAATATAGCATTCAAATGTTCAGTAAGTCATCAAAAGAAATCAATTCTAACTCTCAAAAATCTTTAAGCAAAACTATAATGTCTTACTCCAATAATTGACGAAAAGTATACTTTACAGACAAACTAACAAGCTAATATTCCTTTCCACTTAATTTCAAATCACTGTGATCACCAGAAATCAAACCAGGCAAGACTTTTCCTCCTTTCTAACTTGAATTTTTCATTTTCTTAGAACAAAGCTGAGAAAAAAAAAGCTTCAGAAAACATCGAAAAGATCATTTGGTTGACAAAAACTTCCTACAGAAAGCATAAATTTGATCATATTTCAAACCAATCCAAATCCCAGAATAAACTTTAAAAGCATAAATTTGATCATATTTCAAACCAATCCAAATCCCACAATAAACTTTCAGAAATTATACTCTCCCCTAATTCAAGTACAAGATCAGTAAAATTGATCAGAGAAAGAACAAAAGCCTAAATTCAAAACCGTAATTGAAAATCTCAAACCTCAAATGCAATCACTAATCAATCTCAAACAACAGATAAATTAATCTCAATAAAAGCAGATAAAGTGAATTGAGGTTACATTACTGCCCTCCCAAGCCTGGTATACCCGCTCCCGATTTCGCAGATCTGAGCTTGAACGGTCAAAAGTCAAAGGGGGTGACTCGTCGGCGATGGCCCCTGCACGCTCTTACACGGCGGCGGCAATAGGGAAGCCTCGTCTTCGTAGGTTTGCAGACGGTGATGGGCGACGGCTTCTTAGAACGGCGGCCATGGTTGAGGGAAGGTTAGGGTTTTGGAGGTGGGTAGGGCTTGGAGGTGTAAAATATGAAATGAGATGGGTAAGAAGTAAGTTGGTAGAAAGGGTTTTTAGCACTCATTTTGAACCTATTAGAAAATTCTTAAACTTGGAGTTTATATTTGTTTAAGGGCTTGTAAGAATGACTCTATTAGGGAATAATCTCTAGAATTAATAAACTAGACTATGAATACGAGAGCTCGTTTCATACAACCTAGACGTTATTATCCCCTAAGGTGTTATGCCTTAGTTGCTACGATATCCACAATAATATAACAATTACGGATTATATATCGTGAATTAACTAGAATTGATAAGAAATAAACTCGGATGGTCAGTCCTAATAAATCTATTAATCAAAACATGCTTCGCATAAAATCAAATAATAACGAAATCGAAATATGAATTGAAATAAACCGTTAATCACTTAATTAAAAAGGCATAAATCCATCAAGAGTTCACATCTTCGGGCTAGAATAAAAATCTACCTGCTAAACATAATTAAAAGAATTGACAAAACACAAAATTAGAATCATTCCGCCGCCTGCTGCTTGCTTCCAATTGTCCGCCTCCTGCCTGCTTTTTTTTATCACGGCCGCTACGCTACTGCTTGCTATAGGTTAACAAACTTTAATTTTCTCTTGGGCTCAAATGTTAGGCCCATAATTAGAATTAAGAAAGGGGCGCGGCTAAAGGCACCCAAGGATCCTATGAGTACACCCACGGAAACTTTTTTTTATCATTGTAGGTATGCGAAATGTCTTTTATACCCTTCAGCACATTTTTAAAATAAAGGACGGATGAGTACACCCACCCATTTCATTTTACACCCGAATCATTAGGATCCCTACAATCACCACATAAACAACAAAAAAATCCAAAATTTCAACAACAAAAAATTCTTAGTATGTTCAAAAATTTTACCCAAACAAAGTTGAAATGTCCGAAATTTTTTTATGAACAAACTCAGTATGTTCGAAAAACATTCCAAAACAAATTAAATTTGTCCGAAAAAAAAGATCGAACAAAATGTTCGAAATTTTTCCCAAGACAAACACTGATTGTTCGAAAAAATTTCCAAAACAAACCAAGATTGTTCGAAAAAAATTCCAAAACAAACCAAGATTGTTCGAAAAAAATTCCAAAACAACTTAAATTTGTACGAAAAAAACGATCAACAAAATGTTCGAAATTTTTTCCAAAACAAACACATATTGTTCGAAAAAAATTCCAAAACAAACTAAATATGTTCGAAAATAAATCACGATTTATAAAAACCCTGATTTTTCTAAAAACCCTAAATTTATTAAAACAGGCAAAAAAAAAATTAAAAAACCTACCTGGAACTGGGTGCGAGCGGCCGCGGCGGTGGCGGAGGAGGGAGGATGAGTGCGAGCGGCCGCGGCGGACGAGGGAGAAGAGGGGTTGGTCGCGCGAGTTGGGTGGGGAGTGAGGCGGCGACGTGGGGAGCGAGGGCAGCGCTGTCGCCGCGTGGGGAGGGGAGGCGGAGCTGCGCCGCTGCGTTGTCGCGCGTGTTGGGTGGGGAGACGGGGACGGTGCTGGCGAAACGGGGACGACGACGAGAGGAGACGTGGAGAGGGAGGGCGCTGCTGCCGACGAAGAGAGCGGCGGTGGCGAAACGTGGGAGGGAAGGTGAGGAGGCAAAAATGGGGTGGGTGTACCAAATGAGGTGATAGATTAGGGTTTTAATAGTTTTAATGGGAGAAGGGTATTTTTGGTTTTTCCACGTGGGTGTCTTCATCCGATTGGCGTGTGTCCTCATCTCCTGGGTGTACTCATAGGATCGCCGGGTGCCTTTAGCCGCGCCCCTTAAGAAAGATTTCAATTATAATTGGCCCATATCCGTAAATGTGCATGGCCCATCACTTTGTCATCTTGCCCTTTTTTTTTCTCATTAATTCAACTGGCTCAATATATATCCACCCTTGTTTGTTTCAAACTTCCTCAGAACAATTACTAAACAGTCTGAAATTACACAAAAATAATATTTAATATTAAAGCATTTGAAGGCCACAAAATAGTAAGTCAGAAAAATATAAGGAAATATCGAATTAATCCTCATAAAATAATCAATTAAAACCCAAAAATATGCAATAATCTCGACTCATCAACCATTTTTTCTCAGGTCGGTTAATTTCCAGTCGGAGTAGCAGTATCAGCAGCAGCGGCAGCTCCTCCGCCACCGCCACCGCCGTCCGGTACAATTCCAGATCCAGATTACCGCCGCGTAACCAATTCCATTCCCACCCGAGTCAGTCGCCCAGACTCAGTTTCTCTCAACGAACAACGACAACAACAACAGACGGAAGTAGAAATAATGACTGAGGCCACGTGATGCGAAAATGTCCGACGAAGGAGAGAAGATGACGACTACAATTTGGGGATTTTGGTTTTTTTAATTTGGGGATTTTGGCCACAATCTTAGGGTTCTGAAACAATTTGGGGTATTTTGTTAAGGGTGAACTTTGATTTGGAGTGAAAAATAATGACTGGCGGCCACATGACGGGCACGTGAGTCTGTCCGTTAAAACTTAACGGAGCTGGGACGAAATTACAAAATTTGTACAATATGGGGACCAAATGTGATAAAATTTAACCTATTGGGACTAAATGTGAAAGTCATGGGACCAAAAAAACGAGGGTGCGTGGCAGATGGGACCAAAACGACAATTTTCTCAAAATTTTTGAATATTTTTATTAATATAAGTTGCTTATACTTCATTTTCTCTACAAACATTCCAGCTAGGTAATTTAATTTTAAAAAAATGAACAATGAAGGCCACACATGCTATAACTAATATATATATGTGATCCAAAAGTTGAAAAAATGTAAGTTATAGGATCAAAATCAAATTTTAAAAGTTAACATGACCAAAATTAAAATGGGGTAAAGTTAAAGCACAAACAAAACATTTTCCCCTTTTGATTAACACATATTTTCCTATTAGCTATAAAACTAAATTAAATAAAAGTACAAGAATAAAACTGAAAAATAGATGCACATGGGGATAAAACATAAAAACTAAAAGAAAGAAGGCAAAAATAAAAAAAGTACAGAAGACAAACAGCACTTGTGCAGGGCATATGAGTTCAACCAGATTTATCTTGTGGCTACCTGGTCATGATATGGTTTGGCAATCAAATAAAGGCTAGTCTTTCTTGACACCACGGCTCCATCGCTCTCACTCAGATCTAAATCATCCGGCCTTACTCCTGGCGGAAGTTTCCAATCGAAGTGATAGAGGAGTCGAGCAAGAACGAGTTCAGTGATGGCTATACCAAATGCAATTCCAGGGCACATCCTCTTCCCAGACCCGAAAGGAATATACTCAAAATGTCTGCCTGAATAATCTATTGGATTTTCCTCGAACCTCTCGGGTATAAAACTCTCTGGATTCTTCCAGCATTCCGGATCTCTTCCAATCGCCCAAACATTAACGAGAATAAAAGCATTGAGAGGTATGTGATACCCGTCGATCTCAAATTCCTCACTACATGCTCTTGGAATTATGCAATTTGGAGGGTGCAGTCTTAGAGTCTCTTTTACCACCAACTTAAGGTATTTCAGATTTCCAATATCACACTCTTGGATTGTTTTCTTTCCCTTACAGGCTTGTCGTATTTCGCCTTGTGCTTTTACCATCACGCCTGGGTTTTTCATCAACTCTGCCATGGCCCAGTCCAGTGCTGTTAGTACAGTTTCCGATCCGCCTGCGGCCATGTCCTGCGTTGTTTACTTTTTTTAACTGAAAGAGCTACGGAAGCTATAATAACAGAATTCTTGTCATTAAATATTAATTTTCACTTACAGATATAACACCTTTGATGTTATCATAAAATAACTGAGTGACAAATTTTGATACTGATCAGAGCAAAAGATGGTGACCAAAAATTATATTTTCCGCGGTAAAGATATGAAATAATGTGACTTACAGAAATAACAGCTTTGATGTTATCATCAGTAATGGCAATGTCAAATTCATCAGTTTCCTTCAATCGCAGCAGAACATCAACCAGATCTTCATTCCCAAACTCCCCGCTAACCTCTCCCGTGGCGGCTACATTCTTCCTATGTTCCTCAATCACATAGTCTAAAAAAGTAGCACCTAATTGTAATGTACCTTGAGTAAAAAAAACTCAATTTTATATATACTTTATTTATAATTTTATTATATTCTGAATACAATATGTAGAAAGGTGAAAATACAGACAAAAAGTAGAGTTATGGAGAATATATGGGAACCAAGAAAAGGCCATTCTTTCTTGTCACGGAAATTCCTTCAGCCTCAGTCATATCTATATCATCACGACGTGGAATTTCCCAATCAAAATGATAAAGAAGGTGCGCCAATGGATACTCTACGTTTGTCAGTGCAAAATTCATGCCAGGGCATCCCCTTCTCCAAATGGAATATACTCAAAGTTATTCCCCATGAAATCAATACAACTCTCCTCGAAATCGCTCAGGTCGAAAGGTTTCCGGTTCGTTCCAGTACTTAGGGTCCCTTCCCAAGGACCAGATGTTGACTAGGACTCTAGATTTGATCGGGATTGTATATCCATCAACTTTGCATTTATCCCTGCACGCTCTTGGGAGTAATGGCAGTGGAGGATGTAGCCTCAGGGTTTCTTTTATCACTAATTTTAGGTATTTTAGCCTGTTTTTCCCTTAAGAACGTCTCGTATTTCTCGTTGCGCTTTCGTCAACACGTCTGGATTTCTCATGAGCTCCGCCGTTGCACAGTCGATAGTAGTAGCCGTTATTTCAGTTCCCGCGGAGAACATGTCCTATTAATTAATTAAATTAAAGACTGTAGGATTGCAAAATAGAATCCATGAAAGAAAGCTTTGAAAGCTTTGAATTTACAGAGATGGAGATAAAGGAATTGTGTGTTGTTTCAACTGAAATAAGCAAGAAGAGTATATATACTAATCGCCTCTAATCTAACCAACTAACTGCTCTTAACAAACTAACTAACTAATACTAATTAAAGGGTGTATTTCCAGAAGTGGGAGGTGTATTGATTCACGCGTTATGCAACACTAAATAAACAACCGCAAGTGTACGGCGTCTATTGTAGCGCGATAAGCACGAGGTCGATCCCACAGGAAGGTTAAAGCATAAAAGGGTAGTTTGCTAGTTGAATTCTAAGTAGACGTGATCGAAATTTTGGATAAAATGTTTTACTCTAAAGTTACCTACCAAGTGTCACGAATAAGCAACAAAGAGTAAAGATAAAATCGATCAAATGGCATACAAATCGCAAAATAAAAGTAAAATGGATGTAACTCGAAGAGAAAAGGTGGGTTCCAAGGCAATTGTAGTTCTTAGATGTCCGTTTATGAATGTTATCTCGTTTAGATGGCCATTAAGTTTATCTCAAATAGGGTGATCACACAAGAAGAATTAATCAATCTCTCGATCTAATTAACCAAAGGCGCAATGTAACATAAGCTCGTATCTCTACCTCACAAACGTTGCATCGCCTAAAAACGCTCCTAAGATCATTCAATTCCCTCTCCGATAATTAATCCTCTCTCGAGCTCATAATAATATCGGGTTGCACATTCGCATACGATTAAATGAAATAAATCTCTCGATCTTACTCCAATTAACAATATATAAGCAAATCATCATGGCCAATAACAATATGCTTGACAATGGATAATTGAATATGCAAATAAGAAACAAACACCAATTAAAGCAAGAAATTACTCATAAACATCAATCCAAGTCTTACAATGCCTTAGAACCACAAAGTGTTTAGCTAACTACTAACATAATCAAAGTACAAAATCCAAATGAAATAACTAAATAAAAAGGAAAAGAAAGAGAAAGCTTAGTCTAAAATGTGGTAGGGAATGGAATTTGGGAGCTATTGCATCATTTCTTCCTTGATTTGATGAAGAATTGAGAGAGAAATGGCCAAAACACCTCCAAGTATGTGTAACTATGTGTGGATTTGGGGGAGAGTGTCTTGGGTTTCAAGAATGAGGTCTTATATAGTGTTGGGGAAGGGTTTGGATGCCAAAATTGCAAGTTGGTCCCTCAAAAATGGAGAAAATGGCCAAAAACCCCCGAGAATGAGGTCACCCGGCCGGGTGGCTCCCACCCGGGCATGCCACCCGGCCAAAAGTCGAAGCTAGTGATGTTTGGGCCTTGCCCGGGTCGAAACCACCCGGCCGGGTGGGTTTCACCCGGGCCAAATTCGAACCTCCACCAAATTCAGCCTTGCCCGGGTCGTTTTGACCCGCCCGGGTTGATTCTACCCGGGCATGTTTTTTTCGTCTCTTCGTATCTCGAGCTTCCGACCTCCGATTGACTCGATTCTTTTTTTCATTCCACTCCATTTTTCGAGACGAATCCAATGGTGCACTCCTCTTCCTGATCCAGTAAAGTATGGTTGGTGTTTTGCTCCAAATTCCATCGTATTTTCTACAAAATCGACAAAACGCAACCTTTCTCTCATTTTGGCTCAAACAATCATAATCAATGCATAAATCAATGAATTCCACATCAAAACATGCTTCACATGTGCCCCTAAAACGTGTAAATTCCACCCGAATCATGTATAGTGAGGAAAAACCTATGACCAGTAGCAGAAACCATAGAGAAAGGACCCCAAACATCACAATGAATTAAATGAAAAGGGAGAACAGAGGTGGATGTACTTAATGGGAAAGGTTTCCTCTTTTGTTTTGCTAAAGGACAAATCAAACACTTATATTGAGATTCAGAAGCATTAATATTCAGTTCAGGTATGTGCAACATACATCTTCTAGGTATATGACCTAGTCTTTTATGCCAAAGTTCAAAATTACAAGAATTTGAAACTATGCTATTAGCATCAACAGAATGTGCAATAGTAGAGTTAATAGAGGGATGGGCAGTTTGTAAAATATAAAGGCCTCTAACTTGATCAGCAGTACCAATCACCATCTTGGATGTATTGTCCTGTAAAACACAGTGTGAGGACAAGAAACTAACAGTACAATTAGAGTATCTAGTTAGATGACTAATAGATAGAAGGTTAAATGTGAAATCAGGCACATATAAAACATTGTACAAAGTTAGGCTTTCATTTATCACAATGTTTCCCATGAGAGTGGCTGTAGAAGTGGCATTATTGGGTAAAGAAATCATGACATTAGCTACAGAAGGTGGGGTGGAAAACAAGGATGCATCAAAAACCATATGATCAGTGGCCCCAGTATCTAATATCCAAGTGGCAAGTTTGACAGTATTGTGACTTAGGTTAGAAGACATACCTGAATCTTTGGATGTAGAGGGATCCTCAATCTGCACAGTGGAAGCTCCTGCCACAGAGTGAGCAATGCTCTTCCCCTCACCAGATATCTGTGACTTAGAAAAGCTAATAAACTTGTTAAAAAGTTCTTGGTCAATCAAAGGATTAGACTCCCTGGAAGTTTCAGTTTGGATGGGTTGTTTGGAGGATGTAGAGGCAGTTTTATTGGGAAATTTGGTGGTGCGACCTCTAGGACCTTTCCAACCGGGGGGAAAGCCTATGATATGAAAACACCTATCTATGGTGTGACCCAAGCCATCACAGTGACCACATTTAAGAGGTTTCCTTGTATCCTTATAGAATTTAGAATTCTTTGCAATCATAGCAATAGAATCTGGCTGAATAGGATCAGAGGTGGTGTTTAAGGCTCTTTGGGATTCCTTTTGAAGCAACAAACCATAAATCTTGGATAGAGGAGGGAAGGGAGATTGCAACAAAAATTGACTTCTAATGGAACTATAGGAATCATTAAGGCCTACCAAGAATTTCATAACAGAGTCTTGTTCTTGTGTTTTAGACATCAATTTAGGCAAATCACAAGTGCACCCATCCATTGCTCCACAAGAACATTTAAGAACAGGCCTAAAACTCAAGTATACATCCCAAAGAAATTTAAACTGATTATAATAGCTAACTAGGGATTGAGAACCTTGAGCAATAGAACTTAGGGATTTCTCTAAATGATATACTCTAGTTCCATCAGATAAAGCATAACGAATTTGCAGTTCATCCCAAACATCTTTTGCAACAGAGAAATACTCTAGGGTTCGTTTAATATCTGGGATGATAGAGTTTAAAATCCACATTAATACCAGATCGTTTGCTCTTACCCAGGCAGCATAAGTGTCTGAATCATCTACCTCCGATGGGATTTTGAGTGTACCGTCGATCAGGCGAGCCTTGTTCTTGACGCTAAGACCCCTTTTGATCGCGTGGCTCCAAGAAACATAGTTGGTGCCGTCGAGGGGTTCAAGGACGATCGCCACCGCTGGATTGTCGTTTTGGTGTAACGCCAGAGGGGAGAAAGGATTCTTCGCCGAATCGAGGGAGTTTGGGTCGGTGACAACCGGCGCCATGAAATTGCAGAGAAAAAAAAAATCAATCGGGAAGATAGAAAGTTCTGTAGGTAATAAGCCTAAGAACGGAGGGGATTTTGAGCGGATTAGGATCGAATCTGCTTTGAAACTGATACCATGTAGGATTGCAAAATAGAATCCATGAAAGAAAGCTTTGAAAGCTTTGAATTTACAGAGATGGAGATAAAGGAATTGTGTGTTGTTTCAACTGAAATAAGCAAGAAGAGTATATATACTAATCGCCTCTAATCTAACCAACTAACTGCTCTTAACAAACTAACTAACTAATACTAATTAAAGGGTGTATTTCCAGAAGTGGGAGGTGTATCTACTAAGCCTTTATAAAGACGCACGTTAGTATCACAAAAACATACAAAAGTAGCATTCTTTAAATTACTTACAAAAACGACAGCTTTGATGTTATCATTAGTAATCGGGAACTCGAGTTCCCGATTCCTCTGCATCCTGAGCAGAACATCAACGATATCTTCTTCAACCTATGTTCCTCCACAATCTCATCAACAATCTCGTCCAATTTCCGAAGCAATTTATATTTATTCCAAGTGAAAAGATTCAACAATTTGGAACAAGGAAACAAATCAGCCAACTCAAATCCGCCCCCCATAGTCACTGCCGTTTCCACCATCTCTATCAACGTATCACTCTGTTTCACCTCATTGCCAAACGCCGAACCGCACCCTAAGTCCCAAGCCTATACCAATGGACCAACTCCTTGGGGTTTGAAATACAATATTATTAAAAAGTGTTATTCGACATAATTGAAGAATGCAACACCATATAATTAAAAATTGCAACACAAATAACTATATTTTGAGTGTTCATTGAATGGAATGGTATCTCTACCTCTATTTTGCAGTTCCCTAATTTATACAAGTATCACCCATTGATTATTAATTAATACTAATAATGGACATCACAAGATTAGGTAAATTAATTCACTGTTTGAGTAGATTATTTGTCAATTATTATAAAGTGCAATATAGTATTATTAAATATTGTTATTCAACAAAACTAAAAAGAGCAACACATAGGGGTTAGATTGTGTCACTGTTTTTTTGCTCTATTTTGTTGCTGATTGTCGACTATTGTACTGACTTTTGAGCATCTCTTATATATGCTCATGTTCAAATATCTATCTTTTTAAAAGAATTCTGTTTTATCTAAAAATCTGAATTTTGAACTCACTTTATAAATGTGACATAAGATGAGATAAAAGAAATTGAATGCAAAGCAATTCTGTTTCAAGAAATGAAAACAGATTCTCCTCAGCTCAGGTCTCCATATAAAATTCAGCACAGAATTATTCTCAGGAGATAAAAGGTCATTTTTTAAAATCATCTTAGAGAACAGAAATATAAAAAGTACAGAAGACAAACAGAGCAGTTGTGCCCAGATTTATGTTATGGCTACCTAATCATGATATGGTTTGGCCATCAAATAAAGGCTAGCCTTTCTTGACACCGCGGCTCCATCGCTCTCACTCATATCTAAATCATCCGGCCTTACTCCCGGAGGGAGTTTCCAATCGAAGTGAAAGAGGAGTCGAGCAAGAACGAGTTCGATGCTAGCTATACCAAATGCAATTCCAGGGCACATCCTCTTCCCAGACCCGAAAGGAATGTACTCAAAATGTGTACCTGAATAATCAATTGGATTTTCCTCGAACCTCTCGGGTATAAAACTCTCTGGATTCTGCCAGCATTCCGGATCTCTTCCAATCGCCCAAACATTAACAAGAATGACAGCATTGAGAGGTATGTGATACCCATCAATCTCAAATTCCTCCCTACATGCTCTTGGGATTATGCAATTTGGAGGGTGGAGCCTTAGAGTCTCTTTAACCACCAACTTAAGGTATTTCAGTACTCCAATCTCGCACTCTTGGATCGTTTTCTTTCCCTTAAAGGCTCGTCGTATTTCGCCTTGTGCTTTTGCCATCACGCGTGGATTTTTCATCAACTCCGCCATGGCCCAGTCCAGTGTTGTTAGTACAGTTTCCGATCCGCCTACAGCCATGTCCTGCATTGTACACTTTTTTTAACTAATAGGGATGTATTGGTTATAGATTTTGTAGTATTTTTTTGGACTTTCAAAGTTTCGGGTATTCAATTCACATTTTCAAAAGTCTTTAAAAAATTTGAGACGCATTTTAAAAAATCTTTAGGTAATACTGTATGGATTTTGTTGGATTCTCCTTCAAAAATATAAATAAATTTCACTATCCAAATTTTTTTCTAAAAACCGATTTCAACGGATGGCAATATTGACCCAACCCGCGGGTACCCACCACACCCCGCGAGCTTTGGGTCAGGTCGAATCCGCTCCATATTGAGTATGGATCGGATCGGGGTCTTATGTTTGACCCGCTGGTATCCGACCCGTCCTAAATTAATATATAAACTTTATATAGTATATATATTTATTTTTTTATTGATAAAATATTATATATATATATATATAATATTAATTAAAAAAAAAACTCTTCCATATAAATCAATAAAAAAAATCAGTCAACTCTGCATAATTTTATAAATCCACCTACTATTTAAAGTTCAATAGAATCACAATTGAATACGCCCCATACCAAAGCTATAATGACAGAATTTCGTGTGGGTAAAGATATGAAATGATGTGACTTACAGAAATAACAGCTTTGATATTATCATCAGTAATGGCAATGTCAAATTCATCAGTTTCCTTCAATCGCAGCAGAACATCAACCAGATCTTCATTCCCAAACTCCCCGCTACCCTCTCCCGTGGCAGCTCGATTCTTCCTATGTTCATCAATCACATACTCTAGAACCTTCTCTGTTTCCCTTCTCAGCTCCCACATCTCCATCTTCTCCAAACTCATCATCTTCAACACTTGGATCGACGGAAACATATCCGGTAGGTAAAGATGTCCTGCGAAGCTCGTCGCTTTCTTCACAGACTTAACAATGGCATCTTTACTCGTCGACACTTTTTTTAATACAGAATTCACTTCACTTTGGTCTTTAGCCATTTTCCCAATGAGAGCTCTGGAAGTCATTGAACCGATGGAGAGCACAATCTTCTCAGTCAGGTTAAACGGCGTCCCACGAGTCGACTCAATTGAGTCGATCAGAGCCGACGCTTCATCCTCCCTGATGTGCTCGAATAGTCGTGTTCTCTTCGCGCCAAGCAGCTCCGAACTGCACACTTTGCGCATCTGTTTCAAGTAATGGCCGTACGGGCTAAACAGAATATCGCTGTAATTGTAGCACATGACCTCACCGGTCATGGTTTTTGGCCTATCAGAGCATGCCAGGTCATGAGTTTTCAAAACCTCTTTTGCCACGTCAGCTGAAGATACTACAATCACCGAGAGTTCACCGAGCTTCATGTGCATGAGCGGGCCGTACGTGTTGGCTAGATCTCTCAGGGGATAATGGTAGGGAAGTGATCGAATGAGGTACGGTGGGAGTCGGCCCGTTAGATCCAGCCACGATGGGCCCGGAGGCAACCTCCGAGGCCTGTTCGGGCTTTGGGGCCCGATGGAAAAGAGGAAAGCAATCAAGTTGAAGGGAAACAGGTTTTCCATTGCTGGCAGAAAAACATCAGACAGAGAAAATAGTGTACTGTTACCGGGCTCGTCTAATTTAACTTTCGATTTTTCCGATGAAGTTTTTCCGTGCCTCGGCCCACCGTTGCTGCTTTTCGTCGTCTCCGACCACGGGCAGCAGCACATTGCCGGCTTTCTCCTCTGTTTTCTGAAATTTCCAGCTTCATTATATTTCAGAAATGAAGTTGGACTATGGATCAAGACTGTAGAATAAGGCATTTTTTCATCACAGTTGAAGTTGATTCTTGTTGAGAATGAGATAGAAAGAAAAAGTAAGATATATAAAGTAAAGTATAAGAATAAAAAATTAAAATATATTTGCTCAAAAGGGTATGAAAAAATTATAGACAGATGGATCAAAATGATAAAATGAAAAGCTTATAAGCGATTTTTGCACGTTTATGGCTGGGGTCATTGGCAAGGGGCCAAGAGCAGTGCGTGGTTATGAATAGTGTCAATTGTGACATGATTGATATATAATGTCTAATTTTATATAGACAATTTTGGGACTGAGACAGTATAATATTGACAATTTTGCACGTGCAAGGGCCAAGGGGTTATGACTAGTGCCAGTTGTGACATTATTGATTTATATTCATGTGTGATGGATCAATATGAGCCACTATGATTTTTTTAGCATATATGTCAGTTTTCAAGGAGCATCTTTTAGACCTGATCAAATCTTTTGTAATAGTTTTTAATTACATTTTATATTTCATGTTGTCCATAAATGACCAGCATAATGTATACTCCCTCTGTCCTGTAAAATTTTGCTCACTTCTTTTTATACATATTTTTAAAAAAATCATATTTTAATTATAAAAAATATATGTGAAATAACGAGTAAAGAATATTGTTGGTAAATATTCAATCTTATTACTAAAGTAGAAAAAATACTAAAAAATTAACTATTTAAATAGAATAAATATATACTTTGTGGACCCAAAAATCTGTCTGAGTAAAATTTTACAGGACGGAGGGAGTAAAATAAATTAATGACTTAAATTCATCATAAAGATACCTATCTGGGATTAGATTTAGATCGAAAATAAAATATTTGATGAAACGTGAAAAATTAATAAAGAGATTATAATATTGCTTTGGTTCATCCAATGTCAATATTGTTGTTCATCGTGTTCTATCATCATAAAGATGCGAATCTGGAATTAGATTTAGAAAATAAAATATTTGATGAAATGTGAAAAATTAATAAAAGAGATTATAATATTTGCTTTGGTTCAATTCATCCATATATATGTCAATATTATTGTCCATCTGTCTTGTTAGGAGTGAAAATGAAATAATAGAAAGGGCTGGTTGTAGTGTGGGACCTCATACATGTAGTCAGAGTGTCGTATGACTACCGTAGTCAATTAAATCTGAACCATTAAAAATTAAATTTAAAGGCTTAAATCTGATAACCTATTATCTTTTGTATTTTGTGTTGAAAATATTCATCGTATATGTCGTGTCGTATTTATAATTAATTTAATTAATTAAAATATACGGAGTATAATTTAAAATTTACATTTTTATCCTTAATTTAATAAAAAAATTATTATATTTATTAATTTAATTAAAATATATAATGGTAAAACTACCTATTTATCCTTATATTATTATTAAAATTAACAATAAAAAAAATTAAATTAAACCAAAAAAAAGTCATATGAACCTAAACCTAGAACACGAATACATTGGTTTTCTTCCCCCTTACGAACATGCACTCCACTGACGCCGTTAAGTTGCTGCCCTATTTGTGGCTCGAGCACGTGAACAAGAAAAGAGCATGTTTTTTGTTTGCACGGTTTACTGAATATCGGCCGTGCAACCAGGCACGGTTGTTGGACCGTGAAAGTGAGCACTTACAGCACATTGTTTGGATTACACGGTTTACTGAGTATCGACCGTGCAACCGTGCAAGGTTGTTGGACCGTTCAAGTGAGTACTTCCAGTACATTTATTATTTAATTTTTTTTATTGGTTTATTTAATTTTTATAATAATAATATTTGTATAAAAAGGGTAGAATAGTAATTTTGCTTATATAAAAATGGTAGAATAGTAATTTTGCTTATTAAAAATAATTTTAATAAAAAAAAAGGGTAATATAGTAAATAACAAACTATAATTTAAAAATAATTTAATTAATTTAAACCCGTATAACGGGTAGGAGGTTCATACAACACGCGCGATTCGACGCTCTGACTGCATAGTCACTTTGTACAATTTGACTACACTAAGAAAAAACTTTGTAAGGTTTAAGTACCCTTGTACGATTCTTATTAATGTTATGGCTTTTTTTCAAAAAATAATAATAATAATAATAATACTGCTATATTCGACTTTCAAGTCGGGAAGAACAAGAAAATGAGAACTCTATTCTCAATCTTGATAAATGATTCATACAATATTCTAATATGCCTTCAATTCATATTTATAGGATACTAAAGTAAAAGGATTCAATAGATAAAGATAAAACAACTTTCAAGAAGTTTCTAAAGAGACTTCTCGAATTCTGATCGTGACTTTGAACTGTCATAACTTTTCAATACGTTGATTCTGACGTTCTGTAATATATTGATGGAAAGATAATCGAGTTGACTGTCCACTGCCCCAAACGGTGTATGAATCGGAGTTTTCTAGAAAAAGTTATGATTAGGCCTCCTTTGGTAGCTCAATAAGTAATCATGCCGATTAAGGAGATATCTTTATCTTCCCATGTTTACTTATCATAAAAGCTTACCACTGCTATTTGGTGGACACCTAAAATTAGGTATATGTGTGCGTTTTATGATCTTTTCCTTTGGAATGGGAAACAATTTTTTCCTATATTGTCCTCTTCATTTTATTGAAATGCCATATCTACCCTCATCAACAACAATCTAAATTTCTGCATTTTTTTACTTCACATATCCTGATACTCCTTCGTGTTCATTGTTTGCAACATTGGGATGATGCCGTTGGACACTATTTAGGAAAAAAACACAAGATCACTCATATATCTGTCAAAAAATCCACATCTAATTTCACAAAATCAGATAAAAACATGATTTACACCCACAAAAAAAAAAATTAAAAAATGTAGAAACACCAAGATACTGAGATGAAAATAAATGACGAACTGGGCCTGAAGATAAATTCGAAGGGAGCGAACTGACGAAACCGCACGCCTTGCACAATTTATTTTTTATTATAAAGTTTTTTTTATCACCATTCAGCAGCAGAAATTAAGGTATGGACATCATACAAGAGACATTTTCAAAACTGTAGCCATTTTGAAGAAAAAAAAATACTCCACTATTTATTGAACTTGGTTGGAGACGAGATCCGTGGATTAGAGAAAGGTGAGTCGATTTCTTGTTAACATTATTTTCTCTTTTGCTTCAGCTGATTTTCTCAAACCCATGTATGATTTCTCCTCAAGAGCTTTCACCACGAAGCTGAAAAATTAGAATTAAGGAACCCTAAAAATCGCCTTTGTTGGGGGAGAGACTGGGTGGGCATGTTTAAATGAGGAAAATGAGGGGATTTGGTAAGGTTTCACTTTAAATATGGAAGGGTATTTGTGTCAATTTAAACATTTATCAGGAAGGTTGTTACCCTCATATTGGCAATCTCCGCACTTTTGTTGAGATAAAAAACACAGATTTATCTCAAATTTGTGGTGGGCCTTTGCTTAATCGTGGGCCTGAAGGATGCCCACCAAACAGATGAAAAGCTCAGATAAACCTGAAATCTGTGACTTATCGCGCCTAAACTGAGACAGATTCAGCGAATCTGCCAATTTTTCTAAGGGTTGGTCTGTTATGCACCCTAGTCCATGTTGCACTTTTCAGTTTTACTGACTTACATTTTTTGGTAAATGATGTTGCACTTTTCAATTATTAAATTGTATAATAATATTTTTAATAATAATTGAAAAGTGCAACACCATTACCAAAAAGTGTAAGTCAGTAAAACTGAAAAGTGCAACATGGACTAGGGTGCATAACATGCACTCTAGTGCATACTAGACTTAATGTTTTTCTAATCCTTATTTTGAATTGAACTTCAATCTATTGTGAAGGGGACAATTTAGTTCAATAACTTTCAAATGGTACCAAAAAAGTTAAATATATCAATTTAGTCTTTTTTTTTTTTTTTCAATTTATTCTGTTTTTTAAAAAGTGTGTTTATTTCTTTTATAGAAACAATTATTTTATCTTTACTATCCAATTATCACTTAATTTCTCAAATTATTATTGAACTTTTTTCACAAACAATCACTTTATTCATATTCATAAATGCACCCCATAACACTTTTACTTTATCTATTTTTTCTTAAAACATGTGTCAAAAAGATGTGAACAGATTTTTCATGGATAGAAGGAGTATAACTGTATAAGATTATTTTTATATAAAAACACACACATATTCTAAGAAATAGGATAACCCAGAAAAATGATTATATCCAGCAAACTTCTTCTAATCCTCTTCAGCCATTGTGTCAATCTCCAACTGATATGCCCAAAGCAGTAATATACATAATTTGATCTATATAGTATTATACTCACCCTGAATCAAGAAAAGGAACAACCAACACAAATAAAAGTGTCTGTTGAGAACTATTTATTAAAATGAAGTTACATTACATATATATAAACATAGATAGTTACTTGCTGCAAGAAGTTGATGTTATATCCGTCTCTTCAAAGGCGGGAGCGTATGGCGTTGCAACCAGATAAAGGCTATTCTTTCTGGAAACAGAAAATCCATCAACCTCAGTCATATCCACATTGTCAATGCTGATTCCATCCGGAAGTTTCCAGTCGAAGTAATAGAGGAGTTGCACAAGCAGAAATTCAACGTTTGCTAAGCCAAATGTCATACCAGGGCATATCCTCTTCCCCGACCCAAATGGAATGTACTCAAAGTGACTCCCCAAGTAATCAATCGGGTTTTTCTCAAACCTTTCCGGGTCAAAACTCTCTGGATTGTTCCAGAAGTTTTGATCTCTTCCTATTGACCAAATATTAACAAGAACATTGGCATTCAGAGGTATGCGATATCCATCAATCTCAAATTCTTGCCTACATGCTCTTGGGATTAAAGAAACTGGAGGGTGTAGCCTTAGCGTCTCGTTTATTACCAACTTAAGGTATTTTAGAGTCCTAATTTCAGACTCTTTGATCGTTTCCTTTCCATTGAACGCTTGCCTTATTTCATCTTGCGCTTTTGCCATCACACGCGGATTTTTCATCAGCTCTGCCATAGCCCAATCCACTGTTGATGATGAAGTTTCTGTGCCAGCTGCAAACATGTCCTGCAAACATTACAACATTGTTTTAGGGCTCGTTTTTTACAAGATAATATTAGGATATGGGTAAAGAAACTTACGAAAATAACAGATTTGATGCTGTCGTTGGTTATAGGTATTTCAGCTTCGCCACTTTCATTAAATCGAAGCAAAACATCAACCAAATCTTCGGTACCCAACTCTCCATTACCCTTTCTTGTGAAGGCTGGACTCATTCTGTGCTCGTCGATTATGTTGTCCAGAATCATGTCCAGTTTCCGACGCACTTTCAGCATCTTAACCTTGCCCCAACTCATGAAATTAAATAATTTGATGGAAGGAAACAGATCAGCCAAGTCAAAGTGTCCTGCCATGCCCACTGCTTCCTTGATCAACTTAATCGCCCCACCCCTATCCATGGACACGTTGCCAAACGCAGCTCTACATGTCATAGAATTCATGAACAAGGAAATTTTGTCTGTTAAGTCAAATGGAACACCAATAGTTGTCTGAATATATTTGATGAGGATGGAAGCCTCATCCTTCCTGATATACTCAAATGACCGGATATTTTTGGCGCTCAGCAGCTCCAAAATACAAATTTTACGCATCTGTCTCCAGTAATCTCCATAAGGGCTAAACGCAATGTCAGTGTAATTATACCAGAAAATCTCAATAGCCAAAGTTTTTGGCCTGTCAGCACATGCAAGGTCGTTAGTTTTCAGCATCTCTCTTGCAATGTCGGGTGAAGATACAACGATAGTTGAAACTTCACCGAACTTAAGATGCATCAACGGCCCATATGAGTTGGCTAGATCTCTCAGAGGATGGTGATGTGGAAGTGATCCTAAGAAGTAGTGCAAGTGCCCGATCACAGGTAGCTTCGGTGGGCCCGGAGGCAATCTCTGATGCTTTTCGGGGGATTCAAATTTCTTCCATGTCTTGATCATCGAAGAAAAGAGTCCAAAGGATAGGAGAAAATTGACAAACTGTATAGGCAGAAAAGCAGAGAGAGATAATGGCATGTTGTTACCAAAGTTCTCTCTCTTGCAAGAATTATGATTAACATTCTCACTCTCTAATGAAACATTGTCGTACCTCTTTTGCTTCTGCTTCTTCGACAACGGGCAGCAACAGACGACCTTCCTGCTCTGTTTACTGCTGCTTTCACTAGGATTAGTTGCCAAGAACAAAGATGATCCCTGCAAGAATGTCCTTGAATATGACATAATATAGTTTGATTCCTCACTCTTCAGAATTATTCTTCTGTTTTTTCTTCACCTTTTCAGTTATTTTTGCTTGTTTATGGATGACATGTTAGTGATCTTCTGTTATATAGATTATTTCTTATACTAAAGTAAATAAAATAATGGATCATGGGTTTGACAGTGCTACTTCATCTTGCTTCTTCAATTATTATGGGGTTGACAGCTACTTTCTCTCTCTCTCTCTCTCTCTCTCTCTTTGATCTAGTAATTATTATTGACCTAATTTAATAATACAATCCTAAATAGGGCTGGTTCGGTATGTATACGACCATACCGATACCATATCGAAAATTTCGATATTGAAATAATCGATACCAATAAAAAAATATCATATTGCATTTCATACCGTTCCAAAAACAGAAAATAACACAAAACTCTCAAAGCCATCAAAGAAAATTTCTTATTTTTCAACCAAACAAAAATAGGGTAGGCTATACCTATGAGTTAACATTAAAAAATATATTATATATACCTGAACAAATATACACAGCATAATGAGAAGCAGAGTGGAGAGAGGCGCCAGCAGTTTGAATGTCGGCGATTGGGTCACTGCGGTAGGATTTTTGGGGGAGAAGGAGAAGTGGAGACCTAAATCTGCTTTTTGGCTGGGTCTGGGTGGGTTGGTGGGTAGATGTAGGTTAATTTAATAATATAGGGTTTATACACAGCACAGCACAGCACGTGCACTCTTTTCCTGTACAGAGGGAGTATAAGATTATTTTTATTTAAACACACATTCTAAGAAATAGGATAATCCAGAAAAATGAGTATATCTCCAACTGATATGCCAAAGGCAGTAATATAATAGTATCAGTATCATACTCACCCTGAATCAAGAAAAGGAACAACCATCACAAACAAAAGTGTCTGTTGAGAAGTTTTTATTAAAATGAAGTTACATTACATATATATAAATATAGATAGTTACTTGCTGCAAGAAGCTGATGTTATATCCGTCTCTTCAAAGGCAGGAGCGTATGGCGTTGCAACCAGATAAAGGCTATTCTTTCTGGAAACAGAAAATCCATCAACCTCAGTCATATCCACATCATCAATGCTGATTCCATCCGGAAGTTTCCAGTCGAAGTAATAGAGGAGTTGCACTAGCAGAAATTCAACGTTTGCTACGCCAAATGTCATACCAGGGCATATCCTCTTCCCCGACCCAAATGGAATGTACTCAAAGTGACTCCCCAAGTAATCGATCGGGTTTTTCTCAAACCTTTCCGGGTCAAAACTCTCTGGATTGTTCCAGAAGTTTTGATCTCTTCCTATTGACCAAATATTCACAAGAACATTGGCATTCAGAGGTATGTGATATCCATCAATCTCAAATTCTTGCCTACACGCCCTTGGGATTATAGAAACTGGAGGGTGTAGCCTTAGAGTCTCGTTTATTACCAACTTAAGGTATTTTAGAGTCCTAATTTCAGACTCTTTGATCGTTTCATTTCCATTGAAGGCTTGCCTTATTTCATCTTGGGCTTTTGCCATCACACGCGGATTTTTCATCAGCTCTGCCATAGCCCAATCCACTGTTGTTGATGAAGATTCTGTGCCAGCTGCAAACATGTCCTGCACACATTTTTGGGCTCAATTGTTACCGTGTGTGTGATAAGGTGAGATAATGTAAAAAGACATTATTTGACATGTGATAGACTTATCTCGTGTTTGGTGTTCTGCATTATTACATAGGAGAACATGGCAAATTACAAATTTATTCCTCATTCAAATTAAAAATTTAGAAAGTAAATTGTGTTGTGGAATGCATGAGTTATTAAATAATATCATGGGGGTGGAATTGATAATACCTTTAAAAAGATATTGTGGATACTGGGTCAGCCTTAATACCAGGTTGAGGGTATTATTTAAAAATGGAAGCAAACACAAGATAAAAGGGATAAGTCATCAATACTCGTCTTATCCCTCCAACAAGCGAGCGAGCCCATTGTATCAAAGGACTGATTACATGAATAATATTAGGATATGGCCCATATGGGTAAAGAAACTTACGAAAATAACAGATTTGATGCTGTTGTCGGTTATAGGTATTTCAGCTTCGCCACTTTCCTTAAATCGAAGCAGAACATCAACCAAGTCTTCGGTACCTAACTCTCCATTACCCTTCCTTGTGAAGGCCAGGCACTTTTTGTGCTCGTCAATTATGTTGTCCAGAATCATGTCCAGTTTCTGATGCACTTTCAGCATCTTAACCTTGTTCCAACTCATGAAATTAAATAATTTGATGGAAGGAAACAGATCAGCCAAGTCAAAGTGACCTGACATACCCACTGCTACCTTGATCAACTTAATGGCCCCACTCCTATCCATGGACACGTTGCCAAACGCAGCTCTACATGTCATAGAATTCATGAACAAGAAAATTTTGTCAGTTAGGTCAAATGGAACTCCAATAGTTGTCTGAATATATTTGACGAGGATGGAAGCCTCATCCTTCCTGATATACTCAAATGACCGGACATTTTTGGCGCTCAGCAGCTCCAAAATACATATTTTGCGCATCTGTCTCCAGTAATCTCCATAAGGGCTAAACACAATGTCGGTGTAATTATACCAGAAAATCTTGGTAGCCACAGTTTTGGGCCTATCAGCACATGCAAGGTCGTGAGTTTTCAGCACCTCTCTTGCAATGTCGGGTGAAGATACAACGATCGTTGAAACTTCACCGAACTTAAGATGCATCAACGGCCCATATGAGTTGGCTAGATCTCTCAGAGGATAGTGATGTGGAAGTGATCCTATGAAGTAGTGCAAGTGCCCGATCACAGGTAGCTTTGGTGGGCCCGGAGGCAATCTCTGATGCTTTTGGGGGGATTTGAATTTCTTCCATGTCTTGATTATCGAAGAAAAGAGTCCAAACGATAGGAGAAAAGTGACAAACTGTACAGACATTGTAGGCAGAAAAGCAGAGAGAGATAATGGCATGTGGGTACCAAAGTTCTCTCTCTTGCAAGAATTATTATTAACCTTCAAACTCTCCAATGAAACATTGCCGTACCTCTTGTTCTGGGTTATCCCATCAATTTGTTTCTGCTTCTTCGACCACAGGCAGCAACAGACGACCTTCCAGCTCTGTTTTCTGCTGTTTTCAATAGGATTAGTTATCAAGAACAAAGGTGATCCCTGCAAAAATGTCGTTGAATATGACATATAGTTTGATTCCTCGCTGATCAGAATTATTGTTTCTGTTTTTTGTTCATTTGTGGCACCTTTTCATTATTTTTGCTTGTTTATGGATGAGGTCATGTTAGTTATTTTCTGTTATATAGATTATTTCTTATACTAAAGTCAAAAAAAATGGATCAAGGGTTTGGCAGGGCTAGCAGTCATAGCATGCAGCATGCCTAGCTACTTCAACTGGCTTCTTGAATTATTACCCTAATTTAATAATACAATCCTATTTTGAAAAATAAAGGATTTACATTATTGTTGAGGAAAATATGCAGCTAAAAGATGAAAGTCTGAATTAACCTTTATGCGATCATATTATTAATGAATGATGACCCTCTACAAAATGGTTTACAAAAAAAATCCTTAACAAACTTGAATTCTAAGAATAATTGCAGAAAGCAACCAAGTTACTATATTAGTCTACCTCAGCCATTAAGTCTTGAATAGAGAAACTTCGAGTCTTTGATCGTTGAGTGTATCATCCTGCCTGCCTCGTCTGGAGGTGCTATACACAACACGTGCACCAGCTCCAATTTCACCACTTTGATCCAACTGCAACCACAACTGTAACAAAAAACTCATCTTTTCGGTTTCTGTACCAAAAGGTGTCTCGACTTGATGTAGCAACACTTGAAGCACTTTAATCCACGATGCTTTAAACGATTGTTTTGCCTTAAATTCATTTTTACATATCCTTTGAGCATGATTCCTTAAGGCCAAAAAGGTTACATTGAAACTTATATTGTCAATGACTCTGCTAGACCTGTGAAAGAGACAAATACCGGATAAGCTACTTTTCGTGAAAAGAATAAAAGATTTGGGCTATTTTTCCATGTAAGAAGAGGATTTCAGTTAATTTACTCTATATATTCTCATCACTTTCAAAACTGCAACTTAAAAATAAATCAGTAAATACACACTATATAAGAAAAGGGTCCTTTAAGTTGAACATTTTTTCCCAACTAATGAAACTCAATATCATACAGCAGAAGCCTATTTCAAAGAACGAGTGTGACAAGTGGAAAATTATTTTATTTTTCTTCATATATTATTGGAGAACGCTCTATGCAAATGGGACTCAACTATATTGTTTGCCACTGTGCCAGGGGAAACAATTCAGAAGATTCGATCTCCAATAAACTTGAGGGGTGATTGAATCCAAATGAAATTTAAAGCAAGAAAAATGGTCTGGATCACAAGAACTCTTAGTTAACAAGTAACAACGATAATGACGAATGAGTTACCTTCCACAGGATTTGAAGTATATATCAGTCTTTATGAAGGAAAATTGTCCTTTTGTCCTCTTTAAACTTTCCACTCACGAGAATGTCATAGGTCATATCATCAGATGCAAGACCTCTTTCAAGCATTTCATCATGCAACCTAAAAGCCTCCTGCAAATTACCCTCTTTGAAGTTTCCCGCAATAAGTGCATTATAAATAAGTTTGTTAGGAAAGATGCCCTTATTAAGCATCTCTTCTAAGACATTACAAGCACTTTCCATCTCTCCTTTATTACAAAGATCACGTACTAAAACAGAGTACGTAATGACATCTGGCCAGATATCCCTTGCACGCATCTCCTGGTACAAATCTGATGCGAGCTGTGTGTTGCCAACCTTCAACAGCCCATCAATCAAAGTGGTGTAAGTTTCCAAATCACATTGAATTCCCTCATTCTTCATTCTTTTATACAAATCAAGAGCTGCTTTAATATTATACAGATCTCTGAAGCCACTAATCACGGTGTTGTAAACGCATGTAGTTGGAGATAAACCAACTTCTAGCATTTCATTGAAAAGTTCATGTGCACCATCCATGTCATTTCTTTTGCAGAAGGCATCAATGAGAACATTGTATGCAGTTACATCCATCGCAATACCTTTAGCACGCATCTCATTTCTCATCTTTAGTGCAAGAGTGATATTTCCTTTTTTACAAAATCCATCAATTAAAGTGGTATAAGTGATAACATTGGGCACAATTCCAGCTTCACACATCTCCTTATAAACAGCTACGGCAGAATTAATATCATCCTCCTTGATAAAACCATCAATAAGGCAATTATAAGTCGTGCAAACAGGAGCAAAACCCAGTACCCTAAACTTTTCCATTCTCCCTTTTGCTATAGTAGTCTGGCCAGCTTTGCACAATCCGTTGACAACTGTATTGAATGTGACATCAGTGAGAGAAATCCCCAAGTTCAACATATGGTCAAGCAATTCGAGGGCTTTTTCAGTTTCAACTTTTCTGAAATGTCCATTAATCAAAATGCTATAAGTATAAGCATTTGCTTTTAACTTCGTTGCGGTCATTTCAGAGAGAAAGTCTAATGCTACATCCATCTTCCCATTTCTGCAGTTCCCCAGAATCATATTGTTGTAGGAAACAACAGTTGGTTCAACCCCTCGATCAATCATATTATTCCATATCGTGTTTGCATCTTCTACCCTACCTTTTTCGCAGAACCAGGATATTAGATTATTGAAAGTAGAAACATTAGCAATGCCATCCTTGACAGCCTCGTCAAATAGCTCGATTGCCATGTCTAAAGATTGAGTTTCCAAATAACCTCTAATTAAAGAATTTATAATATATACAGTTGGCTGAATACCTACAGATTTCATTCGAAGATACAACTCTCTTGCTTTCACCATACTCCTATTTCTACAGCATCCTTCTATGATGACAGCATAAGTGACCTTGTTTGGAGCAAGCCCATTGTCAACAATTTTATCAAATAACACCAAACAGTTACGAAGGTCACCATTCTGATGATACCCCTTCATCAAGCTAGTAGCAGCCACTAAATTCATCGAATGTCCACTATTAATCATCTCATCTTTCAGTCTTAAAGCCTCCACCATATTCCTCTGCTTCACACATGTACATATTGCATTAGTAAATGTACCCTCAGAAGGGACCCAACCCCTCTCCTTCATCTCACTCAACAAGCCACATGCAACATTGCTTTCCAGCTTCATACAAGCAGCCCGAACTGCAGTACTATAAACTCGAGGATCAAGCTTAATCCCACTATTTTTTGCCTCCAAAAAATACTTTTCCGCCTCTTCCACCTTACCTTCTCTCAGACTCACGCACATCATCATGTTCACAGTAGCACAATCATAACTAATATTCTTCGAAACTACGACCTTAAACAAGCCATGTGCATTTTCGATCATATTTGCCCTGATCAATGACTTCAAGAAATTATTCAAAATCTTTTGAGAGGGCAACGTGCCACTATAAACCAATGAATAGAAACAATCCTCTGCATCTTTATATCTCCCTGCTCTTACATATCCATACAAGAAGTAATAAAAAAGCTGCGGCTTTAACCCAAAACCAAATCCTTCCGCACAATTAATCAAGTGCTCAACACTCAAATGGGGTGAAACTGAAACCCCGGACAAGTAATCATTAATCAAATTCCTAGCTACACTATGATAATTAGGGCATCTTACAAGAATGTAAAGTAGGACGAAGAAGGAGTCCCCAATTCCTTTGACGAAACGGCGCCGTTTCTTGAAGTACTCAAGAGCTAAGTGAGGGTCATCTTTGTAAGACAAAAGGGTATCCATATCCTCAACATTTCTATGGCTAAATTGGGTGTTTCCTGAAATGGGGCTTTGAAAAGTTTGAATCTTGGCTGTGTTTTGGGGTTCTGAAATTGGGACAGAATCGGAGTTTGGAAGTGGTATGCTGGTAATTTCGTCAATGGATGAAGATGATAGACATTTAAAAGGAATAATTGAAAAGCGCAGTCGTGAAGGAGATGATAAACAAGGAAAAGAGACAAAAAGTTTCATGAACCTGTTGATTGATTCTGCTCCGAACAAGAGAATCTGTGATGAACCCTAGACTTCCTTCTTTATTGCGACACTATTTATTTAACAGCAATATGAAATCCACAAAAAAGTTATTTTAAAAGTAGTGTATTTGGTGAAAGTTATTTAAACCAAAATCAAAATACCTTTCAGATGATTATTTTTTACTAATTTTTTTATAAGAAGTAGTAGTATCTTTTATTTTAAGTAGGAGTATCTTTTATTTTTTACTAATTTTAATTCTCCTTCTTAAAAAGGGGAAAAATGCAATTTTGGTCCCATGAGAATGACTGCTCACGAAAATGGTCCCATTTTAAGCAAAAATGGTCCCACGTAATTTTTCCGTCTAAGATTAACGGAATTGGCAGTGTGCAATACACGCGCCGTTAATATTTGAAACAAAAACACGTAACTCCTCATTTTCGATCAAATATCCAAAAGCAACCAAAATCTCAAAACCCTAAATCGCGCCCCTCCTCATTTTCGATCAAATACCCTGAAATCACACCCCAAATCGCGATACGCTGAAATCCCACCCTAAATCGCGCCCCAAATCACAAAACCTTGAAAACGCACCCCAAATCGCACGCTAAGTTGCTAAGTTCTGCTGAAATCGAAAAACTTTGAAATGGCACTCATCAAAATTGAAGATACTGAAATCGCACGCCGCTGAAATCACACCCACTGAAGATGCTGCGACAAGGCAAGGTTGGAGAACATTCCCCACGAAGTAGGTTCATCTGAAAATCTTAGGTTTTTAATTCCCCAAATTTCTGTAAAATAAGGGGTTTGTTTTATGCCCTGTTTTCTTATTTTTGTTGAGGCTCTGTTTTCTTTATTCCCCAAATTTCAGTAAAATTATGGATTTTCTTGAGGCTCTGTTTTCGTACAAGTTCTGCAAGTTAGACAAATTTATTTTGATCGTTTGGTGATTCCATTTGATGATTTTGTGTTTATTACAATTTTTCTTGTGTATTTTTAAGATTTAGTGGTTCTGAGACAAAAAAAACAAAAAATTTATGCTTACTGTGAGTTTGTAATCTGTTTTAATGGATGGTGTGAATGTGACATTTATTATCTATATATGTATATAATTAATTAATTAATTTTGATATAAACGATTATGCCAGATTCTGTATGAAGCTAAAATCATTTTAAACAAAAATTACTACTGTACAAGATATGATTTAATTAATTTATATGAATATGTCTAAAAAGAAAAAGGGACATGTCATGTGTGTATGGGTGCGAATTCACTAAACCAAGAAGGTGTACTTTATTTGGTTGAGGATCATGGGTGCAAATATATACATTCTTCTGGTATTTGTTCTATTGATTATTTCTCTGTTTTTAGTCCACATTTCTGATTTTCTTGTTTTTAGAAGTGTGGTGTCATTTCAAAAGTCAATTCTTTGTGTTTCTTGATTTTCTTTCTTTCTTTTCCCTTATATTTTTGTTTGTTATAATTACAATGTGTAATATGCAGAAAAAATGTGGTCTTTGTTGGAATTTTTAATCGGAAATTTTCCCCGTTTCACTACTTACTTTTTTTTTTGGCTTGGTTGGAAAACAGAAACAGAGTAAACTACTTACTTATTTTGGCTTTGTTTAAGTAAATTTAAGTTAATTTTTCTTATATGTTGTATTTATTAATTATTTTATTGTATTCTGATATTTTAATTAATTTTAGGAAATTCCACCAATGGACGAGATGACACAAACTGATGGCATTCCACCCTTGACTCAAGAATCACAAGTTGATATGAGTGAAATTGCAGTGAGTATTCTCTGATGAATGTATTAATTCTGAAATTTTTGTCAGTGATTTTGCACGCATGGACTTATTCTGAAATTTCTGAAATTGTGAGATTTTTTTAGTTAAATTGCAGTAGTTTTGTATGCATGCACCTATTCTGAAATTTTGAGATTTTTTAGTTAAATTGCAGTAGTTTTGTATGCATGCACCTATTCTGAAATTCTGAAAATTTTGGTTAAATTGCAATGGTTTTATATGCATGCGCTTATTCTGAGCTTTTTTGGTTAAACTGTAGTGATTTAGATCTTTTTAGTATGAGATTTATACATAAGTGTGAAGTAAATTGTTTCCAAAATTATGGATTAGGTTGTGAAGTAAATTGTAGTGGTTTTGTATGCATTCACTTATTTTGAATTTCTGATTTTTTTGGTTAAATTGTAGTGATTATGTATGTGCATTTATTCTGAAATTTCTGAGATTTGGATATAGGCTGTGAAGAAAATTATTTGAGATTTTTTGTTTAAATTCCAGGTGCCTATGAGTTCCCATTTTATAGCAACAAATGAGTCAATTCCTTTCAAACCTCCTAGACAAGTAGTTTCAAGGGTTAATATTAGAGCACCGGCTCCCATGACTCTACACCCTAATGAGAACTCAATTATGCAAAGAGGAAGTATAATGGCAACTCCATCATCACCTGTTGTTCCGTTGTTGAAAGTTGGGGGCCAGAAGTATGTGACCATGACAAACTTGCAAGCATCAATGGTTCAATCTTCCAAGAAGAAGAAGGGTGGCAAAAAGAAGTAAAGTATGCAACTTCTTTGTCTTTTGTTTTGGAAACTTGAACTTCGGTTTTATTTTGTGTTAGACAAAAAACAATGGCGCATCTAGTTTGTGGTTAGATGATTGACTCTGTCTTAGATGAAGTTATTTTTGCTAGTTTGTTTGAAACAAATTAAAACAATACTTTTTGATGATGCTATGAACTTGTTAGCCTTTTGGAATTATGTAATGAAAACAGGACATTTGACATTAAACAGAACATTCCGCACCCACGTCTAACATTCGATCGAATGTTAGATGTCGAAGAAGATGAAGGCATGTGAGTAATTTATTTATTTTTGTTACAAAAGTACAAAACTGATTTTTTTTTTTAGTATTGGAGCCATTTTACCTCCAATAAATATGCAGGTCATTTCCCTCCAAAAAATTCAATACCAAAGCATTTTCCCTCTTATTTTTCTTTGGGACCATTTTTGCATTTTTATTTAACAGTTGGGACCGTTGCAAAAAATGGGACTAAAAAAGAACGTGGGACCAAAATTGCATTCGAAACATTCTCTTGGGACCAAAATTGCATTTTACCCTCTTAAAAAGTGAAGAACTGAAGAACTGCTCTCTCAGCTGCAGCATTTTTAAGGTTCTCAAAACGCTACACCCGATTCCGTCAAAAAAAAGAAAACCTAGACCCGATCCTCAATTTGTAGTAATACGCGCAAGATTGGTTACACTACACCTTTTCTGATGTTTGATTCATTGTTTTGCATCCCATTTTTAGTTTGATTTTTGTTTCTTCGGATTTTGAGGTCCAACTGTAATCATTGTGCTGTTAATTAATCGGCATTGCTGTTGTGGTTAATTTACATTCAATTTCAACTATTGGGGTCGAAATAAACTGTTACTGGTTTACAGTTCAGATATTTCTTGTTTAAAATTAGGTTTTTTTCGACATTTAATTATTGTTTAAATATATGTTCATCCCAATTTTTGTTAGTCGTGTTTCTTTGGATATGGCTGAAATTAGTGAAATTGGGGCATGGAGAAAGTTAAAGGAAAAAACAAGTATTGGGCGTATCTACTGATCGAGATCCTGTTGAGAGAATGACTTTTGAGGTATTATTGTACTGTTTGTACACCTTTGAAAGTTAAGATATTTGTTTGAAACTTTTTGGGTGCACTTTTATTGGGTTGTTATGTATAATAGCATATATATTTCAACCGTGCCCAACTCTGTGGTTGCTTCTTTTTCATTTTTTTGCTCCCAGTTTACATTATTTTTATCATTCAAGTATGTATCATCTTGTAATAGGAAACTTGTAATTCCTAATTCGTATATCTTCATTGTTCATTCATCAGGAGAAAAAGATCTAGGCTCTGAAACTGGAAAAGCAGCTACACTGCAAAGGGACCTTTTTTTCTTGGGTTATCACAGGACATCTTGCTACTTGCTAGGGTATGTGTCCCTTCAGGGACATACGGTAAAATTGGAACGATATAGAGAAGATTAGCATGGCCCCTGTGCAAAGATGGCACGCATAAATCGAGAAATGGTCTTGCTCGGGTATGTTATGCCTGTTCTGTTTGTTTCTTTTTAAGATAATTGAATGAGCTTATACAATCAATATGCTTAGCTTAGGCCATATGTTTTGGGTTGAGCTTAACAAGAAGTGGTACTTGTCTGTTACTGTTAGTCAGCTATCAGATTTGAAGGAATGAAAAAAGTTATAGAACTGAGGATTTTAACGATGTTGTGCACCGAGCAGCACTGAATTTGGGATACATGGCCTTCATGTTAGGTGCTGTCCAAGAGACTGAAACGAAGATAGCGGAAATGTCTTCACTGAACCACCTGATGTCCAGTCATGTTTTGCAACAAGCCCAACAAATTGAGTTATCAAAGGAATAGCAGTAGCAGAACATTTATTGATTCATATAGTTAAAATGTTCTGCTACTATTACTCCTTTGAATTGACCATTGCAGGAAAGAAATGGATCATTGAATTGGTGAAAATCTGACATCACTGACTGATGGTGAGATGTTAAATGAATTTTAAAATGGCCGTGGTGGAGATTACAAAGAGCTCAAGCAAAAATCTAGTTGCTTGTCCGGCTGACAATCCAATGTATCCAAGTTTCTTTTATGTCTTATAAATAAACTGTGCAAAATTGACAGGAAATTAATCTGATCATGGCTAGTCGAGTTCGTGATACCATCGTTGAATGCATGAAAGAAGCTCGATTCTCTGTCTCCATTGAAGATAGATGCCAGGCCCTGCAAACTTTAGCTACAATCACGAAAATCAGCCCTCAGAACCGCAACCTGATGGCTCAAATCGAAGGCTCCGTTGCTGCACTTGTGTCACTCTCTAAATCGACTACTCTTATCGTACAAAAACTCTCACTTTCAGTACTCTTTAACCTCTCTCTCAACCCCAACTTAAAGCAGTCTCTAGCACAGGAAGACATTATATCCTACCTCACTATTCTCATTCTATCTCCGAACCACTGCAAACTCGCCGCCTCCTTCCTTTGTAGTCTGGCCATGCTCGACAAAAATAAAGCCAAATTTGGTGTTGCTGGCGTAGTTCAGGTCATTTCTTGTTAATAACGTCGTTTGTTCTATTCAAATATCGTTTCATCTCTCTGTTTTATATGGAATTAATATAATTTTATTGATTTCATGAGATTCTTGAATGGTATTAGAGTATTAGAGTTTTTGGCTCAGATTAAATTGTTCACTCGATGGTTCAGATTCTAGTGAAGGCAATCTCGGGGCCCCGAAGCCCAGCCACTCACCACCTCCTCAGCACGCTGGCAGAGCTGGTGCAGTTTCACGGAAACTGCACATTGGCTGTGCGAGCAGGGGCAGTGCCGGTGCTGATAGAGGTGACGGAGAGTGAGGATCTGTGTGGAACTTCGCTGGCGATTCTGGGACTTATGGCCCGGTTTGAAGAGGGGCTACATGAGGTGAAGAGAAGTGATGGGATTGTGGCCCGAATGGTAGGGATATTGAAAAGGCCTTGCATTTTGAGTAAAGAAGGGGCAGCTGAGATTCTTCTGAGGTTGTTTGATGATAGTGAAGATTGCGTAAGGGACGCTGCAGCGCTGCCGGACCTCTCGTCTACGCTGGCCGAGGTTTCCCTGGGCTGTTCGGGCCGGGTTCGGGAGAAGGCCTGTTTGCTCATGAACAAGACTAATGTGTACTGACTTTTCTTGGAAAGATTTGTTTTTTATGTGTTTCCATTTGAAAATTAAAATAGTACTACTCCTTATAAGAAATTACTATCCAAAAATTAACACGGCTGCAAGATGCATGCTTCTCTTCTCTTAAATCATCGATCATAAAATATTCATTAAAAAAAAAATCATATTTGACAGAGAGATAAGGCCTAAGGGTCATGAGTCCTGACATGATTCATGCTTGTCCTAATTAAAATGGTTTATTTTTTGTGTCACGTTTAAAAAATCTAATTATTAATCATGAGTCGTAACTCTTAATTTATTTAATATTGATGGTTCACATATATATGAAGGAATTAAGTCTAAAAAATCCAACACACGTACAATCACCTCCTTTTTTTTTTAAAGAAAAAGTTTACAAATGCATGAATCTCATTAAAAGATTGAATTTTGTTTTTTTTTAGCATTTTTACGTGCCCTTTAATCATTCATACCATAAAATGAGGAAGTCACGCCCTAAGTTCATAACACACATACCAATAAAAGCCAAACTATTCTATTTTACACAAGACACCCATAGATTAGATATAAAATTAGTGTTACTCATCATCAGTATCGGTTGTGCTTTACAGTTTTGATATATTCAAATATGGATTTCTTATAAAACATGTATAAGTACTTTATACGTGTGGTTGGATTCCATAAGAAACTCATTATCGAGTTCTACGTCATTATATACGTACATCATAATATCATATAATCTAATGTATGAAAAAATGTAATGTTACTATTTTTGTAAATTACTTTTTATTTGAAAATTATTGGTCTTTTTTTTTTTTTTTGTAGTACGAATAAACTTCATGAGATTATTTTTATACAAGATTTTTTGAAAAGAATGTTTGAGTACATCTCCTCTCTATTTATTTTTCTTAAATTCTTGTAAATTTAGAATGAAGTACATACATTTTGTGAGTTTTATTTATTTAAAAATTTTACTTATTAATTTATCATAATAAAAAAATACAGGAAATTACAGAGATATCTATTTCCAGAAGATGGTCAAATTTTTACATACAACTGTTAAATCTGTTTTTCACGGTCATTAATTTAAAATGGTTAAATTGCATTGGACCCTACCACGGGTGTAAATCCAACTCTCAAGTTCACACGATCACAGTTAACAAAGTAAAAAGAAAAAAACCATTTTTATAAGTAGGGTAGAGTCTAGAGGAATAGAGAGACAAAAAGGAACGAGAAACCGGAAAAACCTATGCACTTTGAGGGTGATAACTCAAACATTCAAACTTTCACGCCGCTAATTCAACCTATTTCTACTTTTAATCACATCTTCACTCTATCTGCTACTTCATATATGCTTCTTTCTTCCTTGAAAATACTTTTCAGCTTCTGGGGTTTTGATTTTCTTGCATTTCTTGTACTGGAAAGTTCCTATTTTTGATCGGTGGGTGAGAATGGCAATGTCATAAATTGATGTATACTGTATTGGAAATATATTTAAGTTATTTCTTGGGGTGAATTACTGCTAAAGCTGCTGTTTTTCCTTTATTTTTTTAGTTGAATTGATTATCTGCGAATGTGGCTAATGAGCCATTATTGAATTTTGGTTTTCTTGATTCTGTGTAGTGGTAAAGATTGTACCTTTTTTCTTCTCTCTTCTTTCCCTTTTGTCTCTCTTTTTCCTTTTTGTCTCTCTCATGGGTTCCTTATCCTTATGATTTATCTTTTGGTGGAATTATCTTGCAATCTATTTTCACACTCTGTAATTATAAATAGATGTACCAATGTTATTTTCATTCAATTCATTGCAGGAGTTCTTTTTGATCACTTGGATGTAATTTCATCTGCATTTAGTATTGAATAAAGCAAGCTATGAACTTCAATAGCACTGCCGGAGGTCTGTAAATTCTTTCCACCAATTAAAATGTTTCGTCTTTACTAGTTAGTCGAGTAATTCTTGTTATCAACTAGGCAAGTATGAGCAAGTGTGTTAACAATTGTCTCTTATATGTTTAAGGTGGCCAAAACTCTAGAACAACATTTGAGTTTGGAAGGACTCATGTTGTCAGGCCGAAAGGGAGGCACCAAGCAACGATAATTTGGCTACACGGCCTTGGCGATAAAGGCTCTAGGTATAGCGAACTCTTCCCGTTGAAAATGATTTTTTGGTTCTAATATGATTATTCTAGATTCATCTTGAAGTGCATGTAATTGTTTGTTTTGTTCTTGTATTGTATGTGGATTAATAAATTGAAATGATTTGGTTACTTTATTCTTTAGATGAATATGTTACAGTTAGATTAAAGCTAATTTAGATATAGCATGTGAAAATTTTAGAATGTCTTGATTCTGTTAATCACCGGTGAAAATGATTGCATGCCCCGAATGTCGTGTTTTGCTTGTCCTTTCTTGCAATCTCAATAATGTGGTGTATGTCATCAAGTCTCTAACTAATGTGGAAGATGCAAAATATGGGACCACTTCCTCACTATTAATGCTTTTCCATTTTTAAAGCTAAAAGCATCATATTTATTAATCTAAACTTTTGGATTCCAGGTTGGTTGGCTTTGTTGATTGTAATTAAGAATTGGGATGAGACGGAGAAAAATGTATATTTGATCTTTTCTTGTGGTCTGTCTTTATGTGTATCATCGTATTCAACTGCCTATTCTTAGAAAGTGTGGTCCCAAAGTTATGCATTGGTGGTATTTATGAATTCTAAATCATGTGTGAGTTTGAGGAGTCAGTGTAAACTGTTAATTTACTATTGCCAACTAAATAAAAAATTGAGAAAATAAACATTGGCAACTTGTTATATAATGAAATTGTCTTCATTCTTGTGACTGGATCTGTGTTGCTTGATTTGCGTAGAAATCCATATTTTAAATGCATGTGCGCTCACATATAATATAATAGTTATGCCTCGTATGTTTTATATGTCCCTCGACCCTCAGTAGATGGGCCCATGCAGATTTATTTTCTTTGCAGATAAATGGTGATTATAAATTTATAATTCTATTCTTGATTCTGCAGCTGGTCACAGCTCTTGGAAAGCCTTCCTCTTCCAAACGTAGGTTTTTTAGCCCGTCTATAGATCTTTCTCGTAGATTACATCTGTGATAATTTGCAAAAGAGTTTGTATTAATTATGGTTATTAACTTTTCACTATCTCATTTTAAACTGAACATCATACAGATAAAGTGGATCTGCCCAACTGCTCCTACTCGTCCTGTGTCTCTATTTGGAGGATTTCCATGCACTGCTTGTAAGATATTTTTCCTTAACCTGTACATTTTGTCTACATTAATTTATTTGTAATGCTATATTTAGAAAGCTAACTCCGCAACTGCAGGGTTTGATGCACAAGAAATATCAGAGGACGCACCTGATGATATAGAAGGTTTAGATGCATCAGCAGCACATGTTGCAAATCTCTTATCAACAGAGCCTGCTGACAGTAAGTTTCTTCTTCCGAACATGTCATATATATTCTTCTAAAATAATGATTGATACTTACGATTTTCTGTTACATGTCCACAGTCAAAGTAGGTATCGGTGGTTTTAGTATGGGTGCTGCAACTGCTCTTTACTCAGCCACGTGCCACATCTCTGGCCAATATGGAAATAGAAACCCATATTTAATCAACCTCAGCTGTGTTGTTGGTCTTAGTGGTTGGCTTCCATGTTCCAGGTAAAACACCTGTTATAATCCCATGATTTTAACATGCCATTATCGCACGCTCATTTGCACTCAGCAGCTAATCATTTTCTAGGACATTAAGGAGCCGAATGGAACGATCAAATGAGAGTGTGAGGCGTGCAGCCTTATTGCCCGTTTTGCTCTGTCATGGCTCTGGTGCGTTAATTAACAACTATTTCAGCTTTTGCTCAAGATTTACTTAATAGTATAACCATAATATCACTCGGTAAAAGTTTGACTGGAATTTGTGCTTCAGGCGATGATGTGGTGGCTTATAAGCATGGAGAAAACTCAGCACGTACCTTAAACTTTGCTGGATTTCAAAATCTTACGTTTAGATCATATGATGGGTATAAATACGCCAACATTCTAGTAGCAATTTATCTCCCCGAATTTGCTAGCTTGTTTTTTTCTCTCACGTCGTTCTGTTTTTCTGATGTAGCCTTGGCCATTACACCATTCCGGAAGAGATGAATGAAGTTTGTAGCTGGCTAGCAGCACGATTGGGGCTTCAAGGATCGTAAAATTGGAAATTTTGGAAGGGAGCAACGGGGTATACATGACAAGTGAAAATAAAACATAATAATAGCTATAACAGGTAGAAGTAGCTTGAGTGTAGGATAGAAATACAATACGCTCCTCTTTCTTGTATCTTGAAAATGAATTAAGCTTGGATCGTCATGTTTCAACTCTTTATGATTGAGAGAAAAATTGCTGATTTCTTATTCAATTTTGCTCTGTTTTCGGTTATGAATTTCTTTATATATACTGCCATTGGTAAGCAAAAATGAAAAAAATAAAATAAAAAATCAATCGTAGTAGCAAGATGTAAATATTTGTTTCTGCAAAATTTAAGTGACCCCTTGATTCAAGAATTTGATCATTAAATAACAAAGAATATATCTGAATTACAGTTACATCAGTTGTTCCCAAATAGGGCTATTATTTAGCTAACAAAGGTATGACTGCAACAACAAATTAGGGAAAACAGCATATCATTCGAAGACTTGAAAAGACCAAGAAGCCTTGAAAAGACCAAGAAGCCACCATAAGATGAGCCTTGACGCCCTCCGTGTTTGTGGCATTATCGGGTGAAGAAAATTGAACGAGTTCACCTCGTATCTTGTAAAGTTCTCTACCTGTAAATAGCATGAATATGAATTGAAGATAGGGAGTGTTTGGCAAGCCACTTGACTTGAATATTTTGCACCTCTGCAATTTCAACTCTTGCTAAGATGTCCATGATGTATTACAAGTTTACAACTCAAGGTTTTCACATTTTACTTTCTAAGCTTTGCTCATTTATTGCTGGTTTTCGAACCAGCTGATGGGGTGACAGGTGGACATGAGGGAATAGATTTTAAGATAAATTTGCGCCCAGTTCTGAGTCCATGCAATGAGCTTGAACCAAATGGGCCATGAGGAGGAGAAACACGTTTCTTGTTTGGGGAGCTTACTTTCACTGTGTTGATGGGGATAGAACCGTCCTTTAATATATCCGGTGTATCATCTTGCATAGTATCCTCAAGGTCAAAAACTTTCAGAGGTTTACTCACATTGGGTTGAGCCATGGGAGTGTTTGGTGAATCACCCCAACTAAGGGAATTCATGAAAGTATAGTGATTGTTTCCAGACAAAGATTGACGAGGATTTTGTTTTGAGAACTCATCGAGAGCTTCTGCATTAGCACAATATAGTTCTTGATCAGAAGATAACAGATCCAAAAATTCACCAGCAGTTTCTGAGATCAAGCCAGTTTCTGGGGTCACGTATGGTGTTACAGAGGTGAGACTAGATTCAGGAGACTGAAAATGCTGTCCAGAATGGATCCATTTTTTCGATTCATCCTTTCTCTGGCTGTATAATAGGAAATGAGAAACAAAGCAAAAAGATATACACATTAAGATATCAAATCTGAAGTTCAGTAATCGCCATGTGTTGATTTAGGGGAATCCGAATGCTTACTTGGAGAACTCCACTGCTGGTGTTGGAGGAGTTAAGGTATGAGGGTTGCAAGTTAAGAGCATTTTCTCATTGACCGAGGCATCTGTTTTTTCATTAGCATATTCTTTGCTCAAGGCATCTTTGTCGATGCGATTTTCTGGGAGAAACATGGAGCATCTAAATCAGCTCCAAGTGAACAAACATATTTCACTAATTTTCTAGTCGAAAAAAATATGAAAAGGTTTAATTACTTTGTTATCTCGTTACAGGAAATTATGAATCTTCATGTCAATTGATGCTCAATATATATAATTATATACATGTATACAGTACTGATATGAAGTGGAGTTCTTTATGGAGACAACATCATCATAATTTACGTACACTGTGTTACAAATTGCAAGTAGTTTATGTTGATGATTTCATTAAAAGTTAAGTTTGTTGGAAAGGGACTGCAACAACGTAATCATAACTATGTTATTCACAATGATTAATAGGGATAATTTAGTAGCAATTACACAGTATCTTAATTCAATCTATACCTCCTTTCTGGCCAAAGGCATTTTGACATCCTTCACACCCGCATCCATCTGAACAACCAACATTTGCCTTCCCCACAAGGAACAAACTCATTCAATACAAAATAGTATATTAAAGGAAAATAGTAGTAGTCTGGCACGAAGATACGACCACATACCTGATAGCACTCACAGTACTTCTTGAGACACATGGACTTCTTGCAATTGCACCCTCTTTTATGCCTTGCTGAGGATGGGGTGGTGTAGGTCCCATCTTCCTGCAGGAAAAGGAAGAATTCATATTTTTTTTAACAATTCACATTATGTATTTCAATCACAAATTACATCAGCTTAATACCCCAAAACTTCTTGCAAGTGGTTCAATGTTGTGTTTCACTGGCACAACTTTAGGAGCAAAAGCAAGAGGATTCCGAGATTCAATTAGTTGACGTGTCTCAAGAACTTTATCTACATATTCTGGTCTGTTAAAGCACCCTTGGCAGGAACAAGGTCCAGCACAGTATATCCCGGCAGCAAAGCAATCACAGTAACTGCAGAAAACAAATTACAAATGAGTACAAGTAACGGTACCTGTGATTCATAATTAAGAGAATAGAAGGTCTACTTACAGCTTGAGGCATTTACTCTTCCTACAATTGCAACGTTTGCAACCTTCTCCATCACTAGAGGCGGAAGATTTCCTCCTGCAAAATTGGAAAACAGATTTATCCCTCCAAAGCATGGCAGATAAACAATCATACAATGTGCAAAAATAGGCATGCCTTTTCGTTTGGGGGACTGACTTGAACTCGTCTGAATAGCTATCAGTTTCAATCTCAGAGTACATCCGCTTGTTACCTGAAGTTGATTGGTCATCCACTGGATTTAAAATAACCGGGTTGTTTGAAGATTTGACTATGTTAGTAGACAAAGGAATCTCTGAAACTGAAATATCTTCTGTTGTAGTGAATACTGAAAAACTATTTGAGGTATCAGGTAGGTGAGAGATGGTTATAGGTGTGGGCTTATTTCCCCTTATACTCAAGTTACAACTCCGAGCTGATTTCACGTGTATTATTGCACCAGATCCAGGCTTCACAGCATTGACAATACTGTTTAAGTGCAAGCCAATGCCCGAAGGCTTGGGAATCTTTACATTAGTATTTGTATTTCTACGATACAGAGACTGGATTGCGTCTGCCTCTTTCCGGTTGATTATGTATCCACTGTGTGAAGGACTTTGATTAGGTTGATTGGATATTTCTGCGTGTATATCATCTTCGAATTGGAGACGTCTTGGTACTCCACGATTTTGTAAAGCCTGATCAATTATACAGATATATAAGAGAATTTTCATACCAGGATTTGATACTGTGTTACAATGAATAAGTTCATGATCATTTCGAGATTTTGTTCGTTAGTATTTAGTAATGGAGTTGAAACTTGGAGGATAAGAAAAATTGATACTAAACGAACCCAAATTTTGGAAACAACTAGTGCAGCACAAGTCAATTATGTAAAACTCGCAACACCTGATAAAGAACATTTTAGAAAAACTTGTTTCACACAATTTGATCTTCTGTTAAAACATAGTTAAATGAGAAAAACAAAAGGTGCTTAAAGTAGTGCTATAAATTAAACACTGCAAGATAATGTGTAACAACTTAGCATCCAACATATGCTATCTCTGTTAAGAAATAAATTTACGTCAGTTATCCAAATAAGAAGCATATAAACTATCCATGATGAAAGTAAAGTCTAATGCTGGTGATGAATGACGGGGCTAATTAATATGGCAGTTACAAACACTTCATATGTTCATGATTATTTCCAATTTGAATCCAAATAAGAGAGATTTAATGATTCAGCTTCCATAAAAATGTGGTTCTGGACGTCCTAGAGTATCAAAAGGATATATGCAATTATATTCCACAAATTGAAATTATTTGGTTCGGATATCAAACAGCAGATTCCTTGAGAACATACAAATTAGTTAACCGATTATTTATACAGCACGACATTTCAAACCTCAGGATCATTTTGTGCCTCCTCCAGAAATGGTTCCTTAGACACTGCTGCAATAGTCTCAACAGAATTTTCATTATCTTTCAGACTTTGCAATGATCCTGACATGAAATAAGAAGATTGATCCAACGGGCCAGCCAGCCCTGCTTGTACATTCTGCAATTGCAACTTATTAGGCAATCTACAAACTACATGAATATGCATTTTTCACATCAAAATAAATAGTTAAAGTTGCTTTCGATTGTCAAGATTATTACAAAACTCAGATTGAATTCTGGTGCACAGATAGATAGAAATGCTATCTCCTTGTTGTACATCAGTTTCTACTGCATTCACAATAATTAATGCATTTTCTTTGTGTACCTCTTCAATTCCACCGTTTACGACACCAGGTGAAAAAGAATCTTCACTCATTTTTGTATTATGTTCACACTCACGTATAGGAATATTGCAGATACAACAACAAAGAGGCAAGACCTGAGATCCAACATAACAAAAAAAAAAAGTGAGATATCATTTCCAATATAACTTAACAAGTTAAAGCACCCAATCCCAATCCCAATCCCAATCCCAATCCCAATCCCCTTCAACACAAATCCTTTTCAATTACATCATAATTCATGTCAAAACTCAACAATGGCAGGGAGACGAGCCACATTGTGCTGTTATACCGAAGAAGCATATAACCATAAAAAACTCAACATATCTTGAATTACAACGAGTAAACAACTAAACAAATTAACTATATCGCAATCCAATTCTTGGAAAAAGAACCAAGAGAAAAATGATTACCACAAAATTCCTAGAACTAGCATTAACATCGACTTCCTTATCGTAAATTAACATCGAAATTAAATCAACGCCCGCATCCCACTTACAAGATGAGCCACAATTAGCATCAAATTAAGGCAATAAGATAAGCAGAAGGGGAAAAAAATCGGGAAAACCGCACAGATACAGAGAAGCGAAAAATTCCAAAATGTGTTATATACTTGGGGAGTAATAGATTCAGTGGTGGCGGAGTAAGATTAAGGTAAGTCCATTTCTTGAAACCCTAATTCAATGAAGGTTGTAGCAGTGCAGTGCACTTGTTACTTTTTCTCTCTACCAAATTTCCATCTTAGGGGCAATGCCTATTTTCTCTCCTTTTTGTCCATGATTTCATGAGTCAATGAGCATGTGAAATGGTGATGACGTCAGCATCGGGTTTTTTTTTTTTTTCCTAATTTTATTTTTTGGAAAAAAAAAATGATAGTATAACATTTATTGTGATTAAAACTGAATAAACAAAAGGGAAATCAAAGATGGAATATAGTGGTTTTAAATTCAGCTTGGTTTAGGCGGGAAATGATGTGCCGTTACTACGATTAGGGCTCAAATGTCAGTTGGGGTGGGCCTATTTGTAAGAAAACGGGCCTGAGTAAAGCCATCCTGGACTACCGACAAGCCCACTAAAGATGGGCCCGATTATAAATTGAAGGGTAAATTGAAAGGGCGCGGCTAAAGGCACCCAAGGATCCTATGAGGACACCCACGCGATGAGGACACCCACAAAACGGATGAAGACACCCACGTGAAAAATATAAAATTACCCTCCCCTCAATTAAAACCATTCATTCTCTCTTCCTCTCCATTTCAGTACACCCAGGCCACCCCTCCTCCCCATCACTTCCAATGGCCGCCGCCCACCCACCTCCTCCCTCCCAGGCGAAGAAAAGCCACCGTCGTGAAGAAAAGTCCGGCGACACCAGATCTGAAAAAAAAAACCCGCAGTCGCCGTCTGTTGAAGAAAAAAATTCATCGCTGTCCGTCGCTGTGTTGAAGAAGCCCGCCGGCCGCACCACCTCCTCCTTCAAGCGGCCGTTCGCGGCCGCAACCCCTTCCCCTCCCCTTTGCGGCCGTTCGCGGCCGCAGCTCCTCCCCCTTCCCTTCGCGGCCGCAACCCCTCCCCCTCTCCTTGTTCGCGGCCGCAACTCCTCCCCGTTCGTCGCCGGCACCCACAGGTAAGTTTTTTTTTTTTTTTTTTACAATTTTTACAGTCTCAAAACAATTAGGGTTTTGAAAATTTAGGAAAATTAGGGTTTTTAGTAGTTCGGGAATTATTTTCGAACATATTGAGTTTGTTTTGGAAAAAATTTCGAACATATTGTGTTTGTTTTAGAAAAAATTTCGAACAACTTGAGTTTGTTTTAGAAAAAAATTTGAACAAGATGTTCGATTTTTTTTTTCGGACAAATTTAATTTGTTTTGAAATTTTTTTCGAACATATTGAGTTTGTTTTGGTAAAATTTTCGTAAATCTCAACTTTGTTTTGGTAAAATTTTCGAACATATTAAAATTTTATTTTTGTTGTTGAAATTTTGAATTTTTAGGATTTTTGATGTTTTGGTGGTGATGGTGGAGATCCGGATGATTTCGGGTGTGAAATGATGAATCGGAATAGATGGGTGTACTCATCCGGCGTTTTTTTTAAAAAGTGCAGGAGGGGTAAAAATGTCTTTTCGCACCACCCTTGAGACAAAAAATAATTCACGTGGATGTACTCATAGGAAATCCGGGTGCATTTAGCCGCGCCCAAATTGAAATTAAGTACTTAACACTTTGGGTAGTCATAATTAGAGTAAGGGTTGGGGTATATACCCCTCCAGCTTTGTTAGATACACTCCCCTTCCACTTTTATTAATTAAATATTCATGTAAAATACCACATTTACCCTTTTATAAAATATTAAAGATACATACACTCTCCCTTTTTAAAACCCTAATTCAATTGAATTAACCCTAATTTTAGGGCAGCCACAACTCCGGCCGCCGACCGCCGTCAACAACTCCACCACCTCCGTCAGACGCCACCAGCACCACCAGCGTCAAAAAAACTTAAATATCTAAAAAAAAATTGAAAATTAATATTTTGTACTGAAATGAAAAATCAAACTAATGATTGGCTATATACCCCCCATTTTCGTAATCCCTTAGATGTTGCAAATGTTAAATGTACCCAACGAAAAACTTAATATACCCATTCTTCCATAAAATACATTTAAATACATATACAATAGAAACTCTTTAAATTAATACTCGATAAATTAATAAACTCTTTAAGATAATAATTTTGGCCGGTCCCGACTCGGGGATAGCGTGCTAAATTAATAAACTCGCTAAAATTATAAGATAATACATTTTTTGTAATTTCTATAAACCCCAAATAAAATATAAATTAATAAATTCTTATATACTACCTATTACATGAATGATTTATGAATGTTTTTTAAAAAATGATTCAATTGTCTTTTGTTTTTTGTTGAAATCAATTTCAACTTGAATCTCGTCTCTAATTTTCCTTATCATTGTAAGAACTTCTTATGTCATTTTCTCATAGCTCAACAATAGTTACTAAGAACTCATTCTTACAATTGTTTTTTAATGAGACTTGGATTATCCTTGTTGTGCTTGCATAATGTTTTTCGAATCTCGTCGGTCATTGTTATTTTTTTCACACCTGTAAGATGAGAAGTCATGTTGTGTGTATGATTTGTTTGTGTTAACATATTTTGATCTTATATGTTTATATAGAAAATATTTTTTAATGTTCATAAAGTGATACAATGAACACACGAAGTATAATAATGTGGAAGATTGAAGGATTCTTTTACATTAGGCTCTTCATTTGATATATAATAAATAATTACAAGTGAAAGTTTGAAAGAGTGTTTCTATAAATTAATAAAATATTAATTAATATATAAATTAATAATTATTAATTTATAACTCTTTTAATTAATAAATTTTGATGGTCCCAAGATTATTAATTTATAGAGTTTCTACTCTATCCCTAATCTTAATTTTTTCTCATTTCTCCCAACTTCTTCTTCTTCCTCACCACACCCCACCACCACCACCAGCCCCCTCCTCTCCCCACCGAGAGCCGCCGCCCCCGGCCCCCTCCACCCACCCAATCTGTCGCTCTCTCCTCCCCTCCTAAAGTCGTTGCCCTCTCCTCCCCTACAGTGTCGTCGTCGTCGCCCCGTTTCTTTTTTCTTCTTCTTTTTCCTTCTACTCCAACAGTTACAACACCCTTCTTCCTCCTCTCGTCGACCACACCTCACGTCGAAAATAAACATTATGGTCGACTCGAAAATAAACATTATGGTCGACATAATGTTTATTTTCAACAATTTCTTATCGAAAATTCTGATTTTTTTTTTAAATTGATAAAATGCTATCGATAATGATGTTTTTCATCGATAAATTATAGTCGACGATATACTATATGGTCGACAAACCAGTGTTGATCAACAGTGGTTTATCAAAAATGTATTTTTTTTTTTTTAGGGTTAATTTCATATAAATTCACGACTTTTAGGTACAATCTCAATTTAATCACTACCTTTAAGATTATAATAAAAAAAAATCATAACTTTTAACGTTGTTTCAATTCGATACATGTTTTTTTTTCTTCGACCAATAAGTGATGACGTGTCTTACTGGAGAATGTGTATATGTGCCACATAATATTATACGCATTATTTTTTAATTCCACGCAATATTACTAATTCGGGTGGAATTTACACGATTTTGATGCACATGTGAAGCTCATTTTGATGTTTATTTCATTGATTTATGAGTTTATTATCATTGTTTTGGTTGAAATAAGAGAAAGGTAGTGTTTTGTCGATTTTGTAGGTAAAACGATGGAATTTGGGAGCAAAACACCTACTACAAGTCATTGGACCGGAAGGAGGAGTGCACCATTGGACCCGTCTTGAAAAATGGAGTGGAATGAAAAAAAGAATCGAGTCAATTGGAGGTCGGAAGCTCAAGATACAAAGGGACGAAGTTAGAGGCCGAAAACAAAAAACGAAACTTCTGCCCGACCGGGCCGATCTGCACCTAGACTTTTGATAAATGCACCCCCGCGCGTATTTTGGCCCAAATTCAATATACAAAGTTATCGCCCGGCCGGGCCACTTCCAAACTCGGGGTTTTAGTGATTTTTAGCTATTTTCAAGGGACTTAAGTGCAAAACTTATCCCCAAACCCTATCACAACACTATAAATACCCCCATTCTTGAATTCAAACACATTTTACCCTTTTCTCAAGAACTCTTACACACAATCACACACACTTGGAGGTAATCATCATCTTCTCCACCAATTCTTCATCAAATCAAGTAAGGAGGGAGTCAATAGCTTTGTAATTCCATTCCACACTATCCATTAGACTAAGCTTTCTCTTTCTTTTTATTTAGTTATTTCATTAGTTTGTGTTAATTTGATTATGTTGGTTGTTGGCTAGAACACTTTTGGTTCTAGGGCCTTGTAAATACTTTTGATGAAGTTTATGAATTGGTACTTTGCTTAATTGGTGTTTGTGTGACTTAATTCTATTTGAATGCTTGATTTTCACTTCCAAACATGTCATTAGTGTACAATAATGATGTGTTAATCTTAGTTAATTGAAATTGGGTTGAGAAATCTCTTTCGATTGATTGATTGCAAGCATTTGACTTAATTTTATTGTGAAATCGAGAGATGATCAATGATTAGGAGGATGTGTGATGATCTTAGGGGCTTAATTGAGTTTTATGATGCAATTTAGGTAGAGATACTAGGTTGTGTTATATTTCTTTTGGGTTAATTGGATTGAAAAAACTTTTAACTCATTATTTTGTGACCAATCTTATAGAAAAGGCACAACACCATTTGAGTTGATTGTTAAATCATAAATGGATTCACTAGTATTACATGTGCCTTGGAACCTATCTTCTCATATTTGAGTTTTGCTCGTTTCTCTTTCGTTTTCATGGTTTGCATGATATTTGATCGATTTCTTATTACTCTTTATTGTCTATTTGTGACACTTTGGTAGATAATTAGGGGTAATTGTTACATTCAAACTTATCGATCGCCGTCTATTTAGAACTTAATCGACAAACTATACTTTTACACTACACCTCTCTCTGGGATCGACCTTGTATTTGCCACGCTACGATATACACAGTATACTTGTGGTTGTGTATTTTGGTGTTACATAATACATGAATCAATTACATATATTAATTTTTTAATTACACGTCAAATTGCATGTATTATATGTGCCACAAAAATCACAATCTTTATTTTGATGTTGGTTTATTTGTTTTCAATTGTTTGTTTATCTTTCTTTGCTTGTAAAAATATTTTTTTGTATTTATTAAAGTGTAATTTAACTTTTAAAAGTTGTTATTTATTATGCTTAAGATGTGTAATTTCATTAGAAATTAAAAAATAATTATAATATAATACATATAATATTATGTGGCAAATATACACACTCTCCGTCAAGCAACATCATCATTTGTTGGCCAGAGGAAAAAAATGTGTATTGAAATGAAACAACATTAAAGGTTGTGATTTTTTTATTATAATTTTGAAGGTCGTAATTAAATTGAGACTTGACCTAAAGATGGTGTATTTATATGAAATTAACCATTTTTTTAAAATTTGTTTGCACGGCGGTCGTCGAAGGTGGGACGACGGGCGATGACTGCTACTTACAATTAGGGTTATAGTTTAGAGTGTGAATTTTAGGGTAGTGTATCTATCCTGAGTTATTTTACTAAAATGACAAATTGAGTATTTTATATTAATGTTAATTATAGGATTACATAGGGTCGGGCCTATATGGTCCGATTTGACAGGCCTGACAGGTCTAATGGGTTAGATTGAATTTGGTACGATTTGACAGGCCCGACTAGGGGTGTGCACCGGTCCAGAACCGGACCGGACCGGGACCGGTTTGGACCGGGACCGGAATCTTAAAAAATTTCGGACCGAGGACCGGACCGGAATGTAACCGGTCCAGACCGGACCGGACCGGACCGGTAAATTCCGGTCCGGTCCGGGTTTGGACCGTTTCAGACAGATTTTATTTTTTTTAATTCCTTAGTGTATGAGAAGAAGTGGAAAGTGGATCACATTTTTTTGAAGATCTAGAAATTTCTTCATATTTACCTTTATAATAAATTCATTTTTAATATCCTAAAGAATAAGTTATGCCTTTAGATCAAGTTGATCAGTAGTCCAAAATGAAAAAAACAGTAGTCCAAAATATTAAAATTCAAGTCCAAAATGAAAAAGCAGTAGTCCAAAATGAAAAAACAGTAGTCCAAAATGAAACGATGCACAAATTTAAGGATCTGTATATAACAATGTCTTCATCGTCCGATGTAGTCTTCATCAAATCTGTAATAACATTGTTAAATTTTTTAAATGGGTACAACTAATAAATAAACATGCTGAAAAATATTTGATAAGTATAAACCATTACCATTCTCAATTTCTTCTAACTCACGCAAATCGCTCAAATTATCTTTCATTGTCACGTAAATTCTTGCCCAAGCCAATCTTGTGTACAAATAAGTGATTGCACTGTCTATTATTCTCACATGAAAAAATAAATAAATTAGATATAATAAAACAAATTTTTTTGAATGAAAAGTAAAAAGAAACTAAGTTGAATATATTACCAGTGGATTCAAAGAACTTCTAAATGAATCAAGATGACGACCTCCCGTTAAAAAAGGGAAATTAGGTTTAAGAAAGTGGAAGAGGAATGGGATTTGTAATTTCTAACATTAAAATAATAAAAAAAAAATGTAAATTCGGGTTTCCGGTCCTGGACCGGAAAATTTCGGACCGGACGGACCGGAACCCGGATTCTTAAAAAATTTCGGACCGAGGACCGGACCGAAATCTAACCGGTCGGTCCGATTCCGATCTTTTTTTCGGTCCGGTTTTATTTTGCACACTCCTAGGCCCGACAGATCTAATGGGTTAGATTGAATTTGGTACAACGGGCCGTGGGCTGCCCTTTTGGCCAAAGCAATTTTTTTTAATATTAAAACTAGTTTACTCACTTTTACTATGTACAAAAATTTGAAATTCATTCTAGAAATTTTATTTTTCACTTTTTCTCACACATAATTTCGTTCGCAGGGCATCATCCAAGACTTCTAACTGGGATGATTTTCTTTCTTTCAACAAATTATAGCAATTGATTCAAGTTTTTTTTTTTTTTTTTTTTGTTCATGGTTTTATTCATTTTTGTGGGGTTTTTCAAAATTTATGAATTATCCCAGTAGAACTGGAAACAATGGTAGTATATACTCGCTTTTTGTTGTCCATTTAATTGCTTGTTGTATTAAATAACTAATTAATTATGTAATGTATCATTTACAAAACTTATTTAAATATTATGATTGATTTTTATTTAATTGCTTGTTCATTTAATGTTATAATGGTGGTTATGACTCATGATCGTTTATGAATTATGTATAATTAGTATATTAGTAATGTATATTGTTAATTATTTGTATAAATAAATATTATGTGTAAGTATGTACGTGACTAGTAGATAATGAGATTTTTATATATGTAATTTTTGTTAGAAATACTTTTAAAAAAAATATGGATTGAACTGGTCGCTCTCATTTTATAGGTCCGATTAATTTATGAACCGACTCGACATAGCACACGAACATCGTTCACCCCGATGAGTTGAGTTGAATTGGATTGGGCCGGACGACCCAAATTGCCAGTTCTACCTGAGCTTATAAAGCCCTATTCATTCATGTTCTAAATTGGAGTAATATTTTTTAATCGGGGTATTATTGTTATTTAATAATTTACAAATATTGCATTTTTTTTAATGAAAATGTTAGTTATAGCGATTAAACTTAGAACTTTTAATTTATATAATTATTTTGAAAGGACTAAAATAAAAAAAATAAAAACATAAATTGAACAATTTTGCAGGAATCTCTAATCGATTCCACACGTGCAAGTCCCACGTTCACATTCCCGCAAAATTGAAAACTTTTCGATAAAAAAAATGAAGTATATTGAACAAAAAAATGATGTCAATTGAACATGGTAATTTTAAAGTGAAATGAAATATGTCTGAGTTATTGAATGTAAAATGAAACTAAGCTATTAAAGGTCAATTCCATTGCGTTTAAGTTTAATATAACAGGGTTGCATACATGCTGACTCTGAAAACATTACATTTCCTTTACTTTGCAAACAAGCTATTCGATGAAATTCCTCTGAGGGCCCAATCCTCTTCCTATTCAAATTTCAGTGAAGAGGGATACACGCCACTCTCCATTTAAATTTGAAACGGTCATCAGTCATTCAAATTTCAGTGTTCTAGAGAGTATATACTTTTCTTGGCAAATAACAATATTCAAAAGTCTGTTAATTTGTCATTCTTCCCATGTTTTCGAATGTACAGTGATTGAAATGCTTCGGATTGAGCGGCGAAATCTCATTGTAAGTCAAAACAATTTATGATATTTTACTATGACTTATTACACACCCACGGACACGGGGTTTAACAAGTCAATGTTTGAATGTTTCAGTACCTACACTCCCACTTGAATCTCTCTTATTGCTTAGGCATTGATTCTTTAATACCTTATTTTAATGTTGTTGCTCTTGAATTTGCTATGTTTTTAACCATTTTGTATTATCTTGTGGAAAAAAGTCAATTTGGACTTTGGAGGCTTTAATGGTTTAGGTAAATGGGCAAAAATACACGAGAGGAGACAATTCATCAGTGATGTAATTCATAGTAATTGTTTAAGGATGAAGTGACAGCATTGTTTGAAAATGGTTATGCAACTTGTGACTTTCGTTCCATTCTTTTTTTTTTAAATAAGTGTGTGTGTTCATATCCATGAACAGGTTAATCTGATCTTCATCACAATTGCAACTCTGATGAGCTATTTCATCAGTCTATTCTATTTTCAACTCTAAAATCATGCGGGTTTGGACTACGTACTATATATTGTTGGCCTTCTCTGTTTGGTTATCTGATGCAAAAGACACAATCAGGCCTAATGAAGTACTGACAGAAAATGAAACTCTGGTGTCTGCAGGTGGAGTTTTTGAGTTGGGCTTTTTCCAGGATGCTGTTTCTGGATATGCGTTCTTGGGAATTTGGTTCAAAAATATTGGGTACAAGAAGCCCGTATGGGTTGCCAATCGCGACAATCCTTTGGAGCATTTATATGCTACTTTTCAGATAAGGGATGATGGCAACTTGATAGTTGTCGATAGAAAGCAAGCGCCTACATTTGTGAACTTTGGAGTGCTTGCCAGAAGTACGAATACTAGTGCAACACTTCTTGATTCGGGGAACCTGATTCTTCAGCAAGGAGATGAAATTATCTGGCAGAGTTTTGATATCCCGACAGATACGTATCTGCCCGGTATGAAACTCGGTTGGTTTGGCTTGCAAACTGATCAGACAAGAAGACAGGTTCTTTTGTCCTGGCTGAATTCTCGAAATCCTTCGCGGGGCATCTTTACTATGGTGGTGGATAGGGGAGCAAGAAAACTTGAAGTTTGGAAAAGGGATACTATCAACGTGGATATTGGCTCGTTGGAAGAAAATGGTTTCAATTTCCTTTTAAAGTACTCGTTCAAAAGTTTCAATCTCAGCTCCACGTCTACTGCGAATGAGACTTACCTAACATTCAATGTTTTGGGCGATTATGACATGTCGTGGTTGGTTATGGCCTCATCAGGTCATCTTGATGAGTATGCATTATATGAAGGGAGTCTCTCACTTGTGCGCCATTCATTATGCGACACGTTGGAGGCAGTTAATTCAAGTGTATGCTTGGATAATGATGTGTTAGAAAAATGTGAGAATGGTGACACATTTATGGTGAACAATGGATCGATGCCATCTTCAATATCATTGGATATTTCCTTCGTTGCTGATTTTGATGACTGTGAATTGACATGCCGGACCAACTGTTCTTGTATAGCATTCGCCTTTGGGGAATCAGGATGCCAACTTTACTATGGAAGCAAAACAGATCTTCTCAACAATGCTGGCGGAAGTGGTGTTTTTCACGTTCGCAGCAATGCAACAACTCAACAGAAGGGTAAGCTTTTACCTATTTTTTAAGTACTCTTGATGAATTATAGATTCATTTGACTCGTTAATGTCTTCAGTAAAACCTGGCTTTAAACTACACCTGTGGTTGTATTTGTCTTAATGTAAAAGTGAATGTGTGACTTAATGTAAACTTGTCAATGAAGGAGAAAAACAGAGAGTACTGTACAATATCAACTGTTATGATCAAATTTTTGTAAAATTTATCTAATTGTTGTTAAGAAATGTGAAATGTGCTTGGTTTTGTTAGGTGGAAAGAAAAGGAAGCTGACAATAATCATCCTCGTATGCTCCATAACTCCAGTAGTAATTGTAGCAATTGCAATCTTTTGGTGTTACAAATGTTGCCCAAAACGCATCTGTACAGGTTTAAATTCTCCGTGCCCTTTCCTCCTTTTCAGATACATAAACGACCAGACTAAAAAGGCTGACTCTTTCTTTGAAGGAAATAAATATGCTTATGTTTCAATTTCCAGTGGAACAACTCAGAGATCATGGAGATTCCAGCAGGAACCTAGAAGTTAAGCCAATTGCCCTTGATGCTAAAAACGCTACAACTATTGATATACGGACAATAAACAGCCTTGAGTTTAGCAGAGAAGAGCAAAACTTGACATGGTTTGGCTTTAGCACAGTAGAATACGCAACAGACAATTTTGATCCTGGAAATAAGCTTGGTGAAGGTGGTTTTGGACCAGTTTACAAGGTGAAGTTTCATCATGTGTTCATTTGATTGAATTTTTAATACCAACTCATACTATTATGGAGTATAATCTAATTTGATTTATCACGTTGTTCAGGGCAAGCTGCCAGATGGTCAAGAGATTGCAGTGAAGAGACTCTCGAAAAGATCAGTTCAAGGAGTTAAGGAGTTCAAAAATGAAGCAACGCTGATTTCCAGGCTTCAACACAGAAATCTTGTTCGACTTTTAGGCTGTTGCATTCACGGCGAAGAATACATACTGGTTTATGAATATTTGATCAACAGAAGCTTGGATTCGTTCATCTTTGGTAAGCATTCTACTCTATATGTGCTAAATTGAGCATGTTCATTTCTAGTTACGAGTGCATAAACGATATCCTGATGCAGATGAATCTAAGCAAATATTAGTTAATTGGAAAACAAGGATTCAAATTATTGAAGGAATTGCTCAGGGTATCCTGTATCTGCACAAGTACTCCAGGCTGAGGATCATACATCGTGACCTTAAATCGAGTAACATTCTATTAGATGGCGATATGAACCCCAAAGTGTCTGATTTTGGAATGGCAAGAATCTACGGGGAGAATGTGACTCATGCAAAGACCACAAAAATTGCTGGCACTTAGTAAGATTTTCGTCTCTCTAAACTACTCGATGCTTTCTCTGAATAAATCCTTAAACTTGGCATATGTTTGTTTATGTTAGTGGTTACATGTCCCCTGAATACGCCATGGACGGGCATTTCTCTGAGAAATCAGATGTATTTAGCTTTGGAATCATTGTGCTGGAGATCATCAGTGGCAACAGGAACATTTCTTTCTTCGAAGCTGATCTTTCCCTAAATCTTTTAGGCTATGTAAGCTTCTATATATGCTTATATATATATGTCAACAAAACTTGTTAATTTTATGATGTGCTACATATGTATGAGAAGAACTATTAACACGAAAAATACGAACATTTTACGTAGGCATGGAAAATGTGGAAAGAGGAAAGGAGCATCGAGTTCTTGGATTCCACAGTAGTGGCCGACTCAAGTGAAGCTGCAAAGTACGTTCAATTAGGGCTCGTGTGTGTGCAGGAAAGAGCAGCAGATCGCCCCACCATGTCTGATGTGGTAGCCATGTTTAGAAACGACGTAGCTTCTCTTCCTTGGCCTAAAGAACCTGCATTTTTGAGCTAAAGATGTTTTGTTCATGCCACCAATATGAGCATTTCGGCGATTACTAGCTCCTATGACTCGAATACACATAAAATTTCGAGCCTCGCTGTTATCCGCTACATTTAAATGGGTCTGAGGTTGAATCATATGATTTTTTAGTTTCTTGTAATTGCATATACGTCAGAAGTTGTATAATTGGAAAATCAAGATCAGTTTAGGTAGGCTTATGACTTTTATTCGAATCATTTTGTCAATATTTTTACCAATTAGTGCAATTACAGTATATGATAATATAGTTTCATAGTAATTGAAGGGAATAAATATTCTTATGTTTCAATTTCCAGTGGACCAACTCAGAGATCATGGAGATTCCAGCAGGAACCTAGAAGTCAAGTCAATTGCCCTTGATGATAAAAACGCTACAACTATTGATATACGGACAATAAACAGCCTTGAGTTTAGCAGAGAAGAGCAAAACTTGACATGGTTTGGCTTTAGCACAGTAGAATATGCTACAGACAATTTTGATCCCGAAAATAAGCTTGGTGAAGGTGGCTTTGGACCAGTTTACAAGGTGAAGTTTCATCATGTGTTCATTTGATTGAATTTTTTAATACCAACTCATACTATTATGGAGTATAATCTAATTTGATTTATCAAGTTGTTCAGGGAAAGCTGCCAGATGGTCAAGAGATTGCAGTGAAGAGACTCTCGAAAAGATCAGTTCAAGGAGTTAAGGAGTTCAAAAATGAAGCAACGCTGATTTCCAGGCTTCAACACAGAAACCTTGTTCGACTTTTAGGCTGTTGCATTCACGGGGAAGAATACATACTGGTTTATGAATATTTGATCAACAGAAGCTTGGATTCGTTCATCTTCGGTAAGCATTCTACTCTATATTTGCTAAACTGAGCATGTTCATTTCTAGTTACGAGTGCATAAACGATATCCTGATGCAGATGAATCTAAGCAAATTTTAGTTAATTGGAAAACAAGGATTCAAATTATTGAAGGAATTGCTCAGGGTATCCTGTATCTGCACAAGTACTCCAGGCTGAGGATCATACATCGTGACCTTAAATCGAGTAACATTCTATTAGATGGCGATATGAACCCCAAAATATCTGATTTTGGAATGGCTAGAATCTACGGGGAGAATGTGACTCATGCAAAGACCACTAAAATTGCTGGCACTTAGTAAGATTTTTCGTCTCTCTAAATTACTCGATGCTTTCTCTGAATGAATCCTTAAACTTGTTACGTATGTTTGTTTATGTTAGTGGTTACATGTCCCCTGAATACGTCATGGGCGGGCATTTCTCCGAGAAATCAGATGTGTTTAGCTTTGGAATCATTGTGCTGGAGATCATCAGTGGCAACAGGAACATTTCTTTCTTCGAAGCTGATCTTTCCCTAAATCTTTTAGGCTATGTAAGCTTCTATATATGCTTATATATATATGTCAACAAAACTTGTTAATTTTATGATGTGCTACATATGTATGAGGAACTATTAACATGAAAAATACGAACATTTTACGTAGGCATGGAAAATGTGGAAAGAGGAAAGGAGCATCGAGTTCTTGGACTCGACAGTAGTGGCCGACTCAAGTGAAGCTGCAAAGTACGTTCAATTAGGGCTCGTGTGTGTGCAGGAAAGAGCAGCAGATCGCCCCACCATGTCCGACGTGGTAGCCATGTTTATAAACGACGTAACTTCTCTTCCTTGGCCTAAAGAACCTGCATTTTTGAGCTAACGATGTTTTGTTCATGCCACCAATATGAGCATATCGGCGATTACTAGCTCCTATGACTCGAATACACATCAAATTTCGACCCTCGCTGTTATCCGCTACATTTAAATGGGTCTGAGGTTGAATCATATGAATTTTTGAGTTTCTTGTAATTGCATATACATCATCAGAAGTTGTATAATTGGAAAATCAAGATTAATTTAGTTAGGCTTATGACTTTTATTCGAATCATTTTGTCAATATTTTTTACCAATTATGATATAGTTACAAACTTTATAAAGGTGTAAATATGTGAAACAGAACAGCAAGAGTTACCTTTTTTTTATATAGTAGAAATTTACAAAGTCTTATGTGTTATGTTTGGTACTTTGGTTGTTCCTGATTGTTACTTGTAATTATAATTTCATCGCTTTCTATTGTCTACATGAAGATACTCTAAAAACCTAAAAATTCAAGTTTTCATCTAATAAATAATACCGGGAACCTCCCGTTCGAACCAGCTGTTCACAACCGGTTGGGCAAGTCTACTTATGTGTACTATTTTATGTCTTTTTTTTCTTCTATATTCTTTTTTTTTTCTTGAGCACATCTTTTTCTATATTTCTCTATTCACTAATTTTGAATCACGTTGTCATATTTATATAAACACCAAAGAATAATATGACATGTCCCCCTAAAAACACAAAGAACAAATGTGACACATAACCTCAAAAAAAAAAAAAAAAATAGTGTGATATGTACTTTAATTATTTAAGTTATACACATTGTAAATTTTCATGTTTGTCTTCCCCATGATTCCTCCTAGCCAAAGAGTAGTGCAATATTTGACACGTAATATTAACACATTTTAAAAAAAGCTAATTTTTTTTTTTAATTCCTTGTGAATTTAACTAAATCATGCAAAAGACAAATATAAAAATGGCAAAAACTTGTATGAGATCGTCTCACTGATCTTTTTTTTGTGAGACGGATCATTTTTAACCCATATTTCAAAATTTTGGGTAGGACAACCCATATTTTTTTCCAAATTTTGGTTTGTAAAAAAAATGATAACGTTCAAGTAAAAAATGATAATATTTTTAATAAAAGTTACTGTCACTTTTTACATAAACACTATCACCTTTTATATATAAGGGCCGTCTCACAGAATGAGATCTGTGAGACGGTATCATCCAAAACTAGCCCTATAAAAGTTTACTTATAAATTAGTATTATTATAAGAGCAAGTATGTGTTACTTAACACATCACAAATTTGCTCTTATAGTAATATACGTAAGGTATTAAAAATTGCAATAATATATAAACACAAATGTGTTACTATATGAACAAACGTTAATATTGAACGTGAATAAAATACTCAAGAAGATGATGTAGTTGCAACTCGCGATTCCTCAGTTTCTCCCTCGGTTGCTTTCATTTTTCGACTATATGGGTGTTTTTCTACTTACAAAGCTCATACGGTCATATCGTAATCATTTTTCTATTTTACAACAACTTAAATATATAGATTACTAACTGATCTTTAAAATTTCACAATTGTAACTTAAATATTGAGAGACGTCGCTGTACTAATGTTCTGAAAATTTAGCCATCAATTAAAAAATGAAATTAGCTTATTAATATATTGAGAAAATTGCAGATATGGTCCCATTAACCATGAGTTGATTGGTTTTTGGTCCCAAGGTATTTGGATTTAGTTCCATACGAAATAAATTTTGCAAATTTGGTCCCATACGAAGTAAATCTTGCAAACTTGGTCCCATACGAAATAGATCTTGCAAACTTGGTCCCATACGAAATAAATTTTGCAAACTTGGTCCCATACGAAATAAATCTTGCAAACTTGATCCCATAGAAATTTTTTATTACAAACTTGATCCCAAATATTATGAAAAATGCAAAATTGGTCCCAAAAACATTAAATATCCATTAAATAAATTAAATTGTTTCAAATCTCAATAATTTATTATTATACACTAATTAATTATTATAACAATTTCAAATAAATTTTACTGAATAAAATTTTAGAAAATTTAAATTATTTTTTTCATGAAAATAAATATTGTAAAGTCTATTAATTTTCATAATGTATCTAAATATCTTAAAGTGTAATAAAATAAGATTAAAATTTCTGTTTTTAAAAAAATTAAAATCTTGAAATAGCTTAACTTAAATTATTTTAAAATTAAAAACCTTTGAAACTTGAAAAATCTGTTGTAGTATATATAAATAAATGAATTAAAACCCTAAAATGAAAAAAAAAAAAAAAAAACTACCCTATAATAAATAATTCCTCCCTCCGCATCCACACTCTGCCCTCACGGTCCAAACCCCCCACTTCAATTATCTTTATAGATTTGCATTTTATTTATTTTTATGTTTTTTTTAAATTTTATGTTTATTTAATAGATTTTTAAATAATTTCTCACGATTTTTTTGTAATCGAAATTTTGTATTATTTTATAATTTTTTTTAAAAAAAAATCAAATTTAATGATTTTTTTTTCAAAAAAATGTTGTTAGAATTTTATGTAAAAATTAAGGTTTGTTTAATATTTTTCTTTTAAATTCAGCTTCTTTTTTTTTTCATTTATTTATATTACAACAATCTTTTCAAGTTTTAAAGGTTTTTAATTTTACAAATTTAGCTGTTGCAATTTTTATTTAAAATAATTTAAGTTAAGGCATCTCAAAATTTTTTATTTTTTTTAAATAGAAATTTTATTTTGATTTTATTTTATTACTTTAAGATATTTAGATATATTATGAAAATTAATAGACTTTACCATATTTAATTTCATGAAAAATAATTTAAAATTTTCTAAAAATTATTTCAGTAAAATTTATTTGAAAATATTATAATAATTAATTAGCGTATAATAATAGATTATTGAGATTTGAAACAATTTAATGGATATTTAATGGTTTTGGGACCAATTTTGCATTTTACATAATGTTTGGGATCAAGTTTGTAATAAAAAAATTGTATGGGATCAAGTTTGCAATATTTAGTTCGTATGAGACCAAGTTTGCAAGATCTATTTCGTATGGGACCAAGTTTGCAAGATCTATTTCGTATGGGACCAAATTTACAAAATTTATTTCGTATGAGACTAAATTCAAATACCTTGGGACCAAAAACCAATTAACCCATGGTTAATGGGACTAAATCTGCAATTTTCTCTTAATATATTTATCAATTACAGTATGTCTTATGAAAATTAACTAATTGATTATTTCAATTCTATACACCGAGCATGTTCTGATTAGTAAACATCAAGCGTGAATTATATGCAATTAGCCCATTAATATCTCCTAATTACACAACCAAATATTATTACATGAAAAATAAATTTTCTATCTTATCGTCACACGTTATGAAACTTTCAAATTTATCGATTAGTAAAAAGTAATACAAACAAATGGGTTTATGGTAAATTAAATCACCCCTTTTACTTATTGGAATTAATTTAAAGTTTTAGATAATTACAAATAAACTATCCACTTCAAATATTATTACACATTAGTATTCTTCGTAAATTCTCTGTTCCGAATTAAATATGTAATTTCCTGTCCACCAGCTGACATGACTGTATTTTTACACAGGTTGAACTCTAATTAAATTAATTATGCTTTACCTGAATAATTAGTAATATAATGTCCAACCCAGATACTTAGATTAAAAAAATAAAAAATTCCGTTGTAATATTTTTGCTCAAATTCAAATTTGTTTGCTTTAAGTAGATTGCACTTTAATAAAAAAGAAAAATACAGATTACGGAAATTAGTTAAAGTAGTGTACGTTACTTAGGATATAAGAACTTGGATTAATTCTTAATTGTGTATTAATTAATTTTGCATGGAGATTAAATGGAAGCATCTCCTAATTAATTAAAGAGGGTAGGGGAATCGAATCAGTCCCCCTTTCTTTTTGCTTTTTCACAGTTCGCAACAGCTCTCTTTAACACTCCCCAAGAAAATGGTGGGTGATATACTCATGCATATCTTAATAATTACTAATATTTTCCCTTTTAAAAAAAAAAAAACTCTCATAATTATTAATATTTCTTGTTCTTGGAGAATGGTATTATGTTGATGCTTCCTCTTTACACCTGGATCATATATACATATATAGAGAGAGAGGGGAGGAGATTCAAAATATATTAGTAGAATTAAAGATGATTAGGGAAAAAGAAAAAAATGTGACAGCAAAAAAGGGATTGCAGTGTATAGAGGGGGAAAAAGAAAAGATAATAAAAGAAAAGATGGTCAAATTGAACCTCGAAGACTACTTCAATTCTCTTGCATCATCAGCTTCGACTATCTTTATCGAAACTCTACCATTTTCACTTTCTTTCATTTTGAAAACCTCCCACTTATAATTAATTTAACTCTTTTCTAATTACTATATTTTTCTTAAATATCAGTATCAATTTAATCATAAGTTTTTAATTCATTATTAAAAAATAATATCTCAGGTATTTTATTGCAATTAATTCGCACATTTTTTTCTACAGTCAGCAATTGAAATTAAAATGAAAATTTCGAAGTGATTAAGTTAATATTTTAATAAAATAAACATAGCTACCCAAAATCCTTCTTGGGAGTTCCAGCCATGCAACTTCGGCTACGACGATGGTAGATTTATTGAAAAATCTGACACACACGAGTGGAGACACTGCACTCTATCATTGCAATATTAATTTATTAATTCTTCCACATAAATAAATAAATAATTATGAAATTGAAGTGGAGGGGGGTCTTTAATTAATTAAGAGTGTGCACCACCGCATCAACGGCGGAAGCCACCCTGCGCCACCGCCGGTCACTAGAAAATTCAGCCACTAAATAAAATTATTTAAAATTAATTTTGTCCTAGTAATTAGATAAAGTGAAAGAGAGGAATAATATTAAAGCAGATTTATCAGTAATGAAAATGACAAATTAGTCCTAGAATTAATGATGGTCCAAAGTGTTTGTGAGATTAAAGTTTAGCACACATTTGACTTGTCATAGTACAACTCAAGCTTCAAGTACGAGACAAGAATATTCAAAAGAAATATATAAAGAAAAAGGAATCACAATTTTTAACATACATAGTCACTTGTTGGATAGTGGGTCTAGGGGTATTATTGATAGTGGCCTCCTAATTTTAAGATAAGAATGGGGTCATTGATGTTTTAAGATTTATTTTACATAAGAATATTATTCAATAATGTTCTTTTTTATCCAATTTTCCCCCTCAAGAAGAAGCAAAATTTGTGCCTTAAATATAATTGCATCTTAACGGATCGCATGCCCTACTTAAAATTTAAATTCATAGCACGTACCTATATGCATGGTACCTAAATAATTCTTTAATATCTACATTAGTATAAGTAAAATGTGAGTTAATTTTCACAATTTCAGACTTGAATTTAAGATTTCGACCAATTTATATTGTTTTGTGAGACTAACTGATTTGAGCATCGAAAGAAACTACAAGACTTAATATTCAACGAGTGTTCCTACTCCACAGAGGATTCTATTAAATTTAGCACAAGTGGAAGTGATTAAGGGCTCACAAGCCTAGTATTTTTTGGACAATCTTATTATGATTGGGAACGAGCCCCTTGAATATGTATTTCAAATAAATTGTAACTCATTTTGTATTCAAATTATTTATAAAGTCTCACATTTACCTTTTAAAAAAAAAAAGGACACTACAAGACAATGACATTATAATTTTTCTAGTTAAAATTTTTTAATGATAAAACTGTCATTAAGAACCAATTTTAATATATAAAAAGAAATTCATGAGCTGGATATACAAGGTTAATTAGTAAAAAACATTGAAATATTTAATTTGAATAAATTGGGGGAGAAAAGGAGAATTAGTTCAAAATCCAACAACATAAGGAGCCTTAAAAGCATATATATGTTGATAAAGCTTTATCAAATTTCCCAATTAATTCACTCTATAGTACTACATAATAATTACAAAATGCAGGTGCAGCAGCAGCATTATTCTCTTTTTTTCTCTTTAATAAATTTACGTGATTCCATTCCAAGGTTCAATAAAAATATGCAAGTCATGAGGAATATTTGAAAAGTAACCCCCCTCCCTCGTTTTTCGACCCCATTTTCCTAGTATATAAACCTTCCATTCACCACCAATTTTCCACACACCCCTAATCATCACTACATTCTCTCTCAATTTTAAATATAAGTGTACGTACGTAATATTTCATTTCATTTTAAATATTCTACATACATTGTCACAAATTAAATTTTATTTTATTTATTTATTTAGGAAAAGATGAACAGGCCAGGAGACTGGAACTGCAGGTCGTGCCAGCACCTCAACTTTCAGCGGAGGGACTCGTGTCAGCGATGCGGCGACCCGAGGCCCGGTGACAGGGGCGATTTTGGTAATTTCGGTGGAAGAGTGGGCTCATTCGGGTTCACGGGCCCGGATGTTAGGCCCGGTGACTGGTACTGCTCTGGGGGTAACTGTGGGGCCCACAACTTCGCTAGCCGCTCTAGCTGCTTCAAGTGTGGCGCCCTCAAGGACGACATCAACGGCGGCGCCGGAGGTTTCGACAGTGAAATTTCACGTGCCCGTGGCCTCTCATTCGGCGCCGCCGCTGCTCCCGGCAGCTCTGGCTGGAAATCCGGTGACTGGATTTGCGCCAGGTATAATACTCAGTTATTATCAGTTTCATGTAACAATAGTAAATATTCATTTTTGTTTTTGTTTTACTTAAATACTTCATTCTCCTGTAAAATTTTGCTCAAACCAGAAAATGGGTTCACAAAATATATATTTATTCTATTTAAATAGTTAACTTTTGAATATTTTTTTTTACTTTATTAACAAAATTAGTATGTATCAACAATATTTTTTACTCGTTATTCCACATAAATTTTTTATAATTAAAATATAATTTTTTTAAAAACATGTATAAAATTAAGTGAGCAAAATCTTTGACAGAGGGAGTATATTTTTTGAAGTATAATACCAAATTATGTAAAATAGTGAATTTTAAAAACTATCTCAATTAGAATAAAATATTTTAAGTGCTACTCTTATTTTGATAATGTAATATATTTATGCAATGGAACAGGACGGGTTGCAACGAGCACAACTTTGCGAGCAGGATGGAGTGCTTCAGGTGCAATGCACCGAGGGAATCCAGTAGCAAATCTTCATATTAATGCATCAAAATTCTCTTTTTTTGGGTAAAATAAATAAAGAGGGGGGGATTTTTATTTTATGTTTTTTATCAAGTTAATTAAAAGAAATTAATTAATATTTTTTGCAGGCTCAGAAATCGAAGTTGATGAAGAGAATGGTGAAGATTTGAAGATGAGGAAAAAGACATGTGTTTTTTTGCCCCTGCTAGTAGCTACTTGGAATTTCCCTATTTTCTACTTTTATAGTAGTATATTTTAATTTTGATTTTCCTTTTTTGAACTTTAGGGAGCATTAGGTCAATTCATGTTACGTAGAGGTGAATTTTTCTTTTATTTGTAGTAGTGCTACTAGTGTTTTCAGATATTATTAATTATTGTCTTGTACTTTGTTGCTATTTTCATATCTAATTAATATTCATGTGTGCCCAACCTCTAATTCTATTATCTTGCATTTTGATGTTTTAATATATATAACGCCACGTGCATAATTTAATTTCATAATCAAATTATATAGAATAATTATCATTTATCAATTCAAAATTAATGATAAAACGTATTAATAAAAAAAACCCACAAATTTAAGGGAATGTGTGATATATTGTTGCCTGCAACTCATAATTTTAATATTAATATATAATGGTTTAGTAATTTTTTATATTACTATAAATTAAAAATTATCTTTAAATGATAAAAAAAATTAAATTAGGTCTAGTTAAATTATTGGACTTCAATCGGTAAGTTTTATCTCTCATGTTCGTTATTGATGTTTAATTTTATCTTTTTTTAGCAAGGAAAAACATTAAAACAAATCCAAAGGAACCGTCTTTAACAAATTGTAGTTAATAAAAAAAATAAAAAAATTGTAGTTAATAAATAAATATTTTGGAACATAAAATAGTACTCCACAAGTATTTAAAAATTTGGGTCAAATTGGATACCATCATACCAATATGATATGGGTCAGTTCAGGCTCCATTTTATTGGATCCAGCCCAATAACTCTTAACACACTAATAATTTAGTGTGGTCTAGTTTCGAGGCTTAAACCCAAAATAATGGGGTTCTGACTATTTACACCTCCATTTCGGTTTAGAACACTCCCCCGATTGATGCACACCCCCTGTAATAAGCTAGAATGGATGCACCCTCCCTTAAATTGTCTTAAATACCCTTTTATCTAAAAAAAATCATTTACTAAACACACACCCCTTCAACCCTAATTTCTCTCTTCCCCCTTCCTCTCTTTCCCCCCTTCCACCACCCTTCCATTCCCGCCGCCGCCTGAGACCCCCATCTCCGACCGCCACCGCCCCGACCTGCCACCGCCCTCTCCTGCCCCACCTCAGTGGTGCCCCGCCGCCGCCATCCCCCGCCTCTCTCCCCTTCCTTGTAAAAAAAAAAAAACAGAACCTGTGACGCGACCGCCGCCCGTCCAGCGTCGCATTCGCCGCCCCCACGCGTCCAGCGCCGCGGCCGCCTGCCACCGCCCTTCTCCTCTTTTTTTCTTTTATTTCCCGTCGCCTCCACCCGTCTCTCCCCTTCTCTGTAAATTTAAAAAAAAAAAAAAAAACAGAGGCAGCGCCGCTGCCGCGGCCGCCGCCCCATGAATATCAAATCAAGAAACAACCTAAACAAAATCGAGAAACAAAACCCCACAAATTTCCCATCTGGGATTCTCTCAAGATCAAAATGCCATTACCAAATTCATATTTTGTTAATGGGTTTTGGGTTTTCCATGGAAAATAGTAGGTGAAGCATGCAAAAATGGAGGTTTACACACACTGCCACAGTGAGTCTCTTCACACCATTAAAGGAGGAGAAAAGCAACAAATCTCCCTCTACAATTGACCAGGTTTGTTTTTTCTGTTTCTTTTTTTTCATATTTCGACCACTTTAGGTCGATCAAAATAAACTTTCGTCGACACCCTGTTGTCGACGAGAGTGTATTTTGATCGACCTAAAGTGGTCGAAATGTATCAAATTTTTTTTTTTTTTCAATCAATAAATGTCGACCATATTCACTCTCGTCGACAAATCAGTGTCGACGAGAGTGAATATGGTCGACACTGGTTTGTCGAAATTAAAAAAAAAAAATTGAAAAATTTCTAAGTTCTGATTTTTTTTTGTTTGTGGCGGTGGTGGTGACGGCGGCGGCAGAAGCTGTGGGCTGATAAAATTCAGGTTTAGGGTTTAAAGTTGAAGGAGGGGTGCAATTAGTAATAGGGGTGCATTTAGTAGTGTAATATGACTTAAAGGGTATTTTTGGTTTTTTACATTATTATTATATTATTAAACTCAAAGGGGGAGTGTTCTAAGCCGAAATGGAGGTGTAAATAGTCCCACCCAATAATGGCCAATTATGGGCCCAATATAAATAAAGTCATATTTTTCTACATCTCATTTCCCTTTACATCATATACAATATTTATAAAATCATCAAGAAATAATATTAAAACTGGCTTCAGCGTCGAAATCCTCGCATGACACCTTTCTTTCAATATAGTTTCATGCAGGCCCAAGTTGTTAGTCATCACCTTCTATATATCCAGGAGGAGGGTACAATTTACTTATCACAATCATTGATTTTATTTTAATTTTGCATTTTATAACCCTTGAATCTTTTCTTCACCATCATTGAATTTATTCAATAATTATAAAAGTACATTGAATATAATCCTTCGGCACAGAATCCAAGTTAAATTAAATCATACATATATGGAACCGTTTGACACTACGTGTTGTAGTGGAATTATCTGATTGAATAAAAATAAAGTTACATAAAGCATGCATGAAAAAAATATTGATGGGTGTCAATTCTCTTGCATGATGTAGCAAAGATAATTTATAAAAATATTTAGTATATAAAGCGTCACATACGGTTTAAAATACGAAGTATCACCATTAAATTATTTTGAGATGAACCGTTCATAAAATCAAACATTTTTTAAACAATCACGTTTTGTATTTTAAACAGTTATATTTTGCATAAGAAATAGTAATATTAGAATATGTACATGTATATATAAACTCTGAATGAGATTTAAGATTAATAAGAAATGGTAGTTCACATTGGATTCCCAGCTGGCTTTTAAGAAAAACATTCTTTTAGATTGACCTCCTTATTGGGCATGCTTGTGTTGGTCAAAAAGTAACCACAAAATTGATTAATGTCTGCTACTACACTCCATTATTTAGCTTTTAAAGAGATTCTTGTCTTACTTTAAACACCCTTTACATTCCTCATGTGCTTTGTTTATGTATCTACCTACTCACTACCCTTGTAAATTTATCTCTTTCATGTAGAGGAGAAGCTAAACTTCAATGTAATAGTCTTAATTAGGACCTCTTTTTTATAGTCTTAGATTTGGTTTGGGGGTAGATTAGCCCAAAACATATGTTTAATCAGACTTAAAGTAAAATGTTTATTCAACACGAAATAGCATAATCAATCATCTGCATATCAAAAGACCGAAAACTACACAATTTGCAATTTTATTTATACCGATTGAAATGTTTAAACCTGACCATATATATCTTAGCCTATGTCTTAGGCTACATTTCATCGGAAATATAAGGAGAGTGTATTGATTGATGTCTGATGCAGATCAATTGACGTTGAATTATTTGAAAGCTTTGATTCGAAAACATAATTGAGAATTTTGTTCTAAGTCTTGATTTACTCTGCTTCAATTATGTGACTTGTTCTCTCGAGTACTCTAATTTTTCCTTATTTTATTAATTTCTTTCTTGTCCTTACATAATTAGAGATTTTACCAAGATAAGAGATCTTTGTTGCTTTCAAAAACTATATTTAAATTCTAAACCTATTGCATAGGGTCTTGTTAAGGGACACTTTTGAATATTAATAAATCCGAGATACTATCTCTCCACATTAGACTCTCTTACGATATTTTTCGTGAATCAACGTATGTTAGTTTTACCACTTTCCGAATATTTGTAAAATCAATGAACTAGTGTGTGTTATTCACTTCTTTTGTGTTATTTGTATATTCATCTTTTTATACGTTTTCGCTACCTGCATCAATGTCTTGAACATGATTACACCATATGCTCCTAAGCTCCTTCCCGATCATTTTAACTATTTCCGGTCTTTTTTCACGAATTAAGAAAATTATTTAATACTAATAATTATTATTTGTATAAAATGAAAATGACTAGTACAATATATCCTTTTCACACAAATTTATTGTTTGCAAAAATTGTAAATAGAGTGGAAAATAAAGCAAAAGAGAATCGTATAGATTTTCTGTCAATTGAAGAGCTCTCAATTTCATGTAGCCAAATGATAAGATTCTTGTCATTTGAACAACTTTAATCATGACTTTATTTAATTACCCATTTAGCCCCCAAAAGTTATAAGATTGGTCATTTGGACAAGTAAACTGGCTTTAAGATTGTGTTAACTTATCATATCAACTGTGATAGTCAATGTTGGCAAAAATTGAGAAAGATTTTTATCCAACAATTCTAAGTGCCAGAAAAAGACTGCTTTTAATTCCTTTCCTTTTTTTATTTTCAGATAGCATAAAGAGCAATTAATTTGTAAGTGGGCCACGACAACTTCGTGCAATTAAACTACTTTATTGGGCCCAAAAAACCCTTTATTTTTACCTATGTTGAGTTAAAGCGTTTTGGGCCCTCTAAGTTCTTAACCATCTACATTTTTTTAAAAAAAATTTGTATTACTGAATCTAAAGTAGTTATTTAAGTTTTAACAATGTATAATGTAATTGGTGATATAATCTCAATTGAATTATTTGATCCACCAAATTAGAATTAACTTAAAACTGTAACTTGAACTCACAAGTGTTACTCAATAAGAATACTCCGTACTTGAATTTATTTATTTATATAAATTTATGATACGATTGCTAAGAAAGAGAAAAATGTAAAATGAAAGTTGGCTCAATATATAAAATTTTAAATGCACCAACATATGCGTAAACATACTATTTAAAGGAGAAATAAAGTGGAGAAGATGAAAGGAAGTAGATAAATTAGGTGTGGCTTGTAAAATGCACCAAACTACTTAAAAAGGGTATTTCAGATAATTCGAAAGAAGTGCATCTATCATAATCAAGTGGGGAGAGTGCATCCATCGAGGGTGTACCCTTAACCAAGATGAAGGTGCAAATAGTCGTACCCATGGGCCTATAAGACGAATTATCCAAGGCCTACTGTGCAATGTGACAAAATCTGGATGGGCGCGGCTAAAGGCACCCAAGGATACTATGAGGACACCCACGCGATGAGGACACACACAAAACGGATGAGTACACTCACGTGGAAAATTAAAAAATACCATTCTCTCATTAAAACCCTATCAACTCATTTGGTACACCCACCCCATTTTCGCCTCCTCATCTTCCCTCCCACATCTCGTCACCGACAACCTCCGTTTCGCCAGCTCCGCTCTCGTCGCCGGTAGCAGCGCCGCCCTCCCTCTCCACGTCTCCTCTCGTCGCCGTCCCCATTTCGCCAGCGCCGTCCCCGTCTCCCCACCCAACACGCGCGACAACGCCGCCCTCTCTCCCAACGTCGTCGCAGCGCAGCTCCGCCTAGCTCCCCTCCCCACGCGGCGACAGCGCCGCCCTCACTCCCCACGTTGCCGCCTCACTCCCCACCCAACTCGCGCAACCAACCTCTCTTCTCCTCCCTCGTTCGTCGCGGCCGCGTCGCCCCCCTCCCAAAGACGTGGCCGCTCTCACCCCTCCTCCGCCACCGCCGCCCGTTCCAGATAGGATTTTTTATTTTTTTTTTGGAATTTTAGGAAATTTAGGGTTTTTAGAAGTTCGTGATTTATTTTCGAACATATTGAGTTTGTTTTGAAAATATTTTCGAACAATCTGTGTTTGTTTTGGAAAAAATTTCGAATATTTTGTTCGATCTTTTTTTTCGGACAAATTTAAGTTGTTTTGGAATTTTTTTCGAACAATCTTTGTTTGTTTTGAATTTTTTTTCGAACAATCTGTGTTTGTCTTGGAAATTTTTTTGAACATTTTGTTCGATCTTTTTTTTCGGACAAATTTAAGTTGTTTTGGAATTTTTTTCGAACATATTGAGTTTGTTCATTAAAAAATTTCGTACATCTCAACTTTGTTTGGGTAAAATTTTCGAACATACTAAGATTTTATTTTTGTTGTTTTGGTGATATTGGCAGTGGCACATGGGTCGAAATGATTGATTAGTTTTGTTTTTGTTGTTGGCATGTCGAAGTTGTATGACATCTTGCCATTATTGTTTTTGTTGTTGATGGGAATTTTTGTTGTTTTGGTGGTGATGGTGGAGATCTGAATGATTTTGGTGTGAAATGATAAATCGGGAGTGAAATGAAATGGGTGGGTGTACTCATCCGTCCTTTTTTAAAAAAAAAATGTGTAGGAGGGGTATAAAAGATATTACGCATACCCGTAGTGATAAAAAAAAGTTTCTGTAAGTGTTCTCTTAGGATCCTTGGGTGCCTTTAGCAGCGACCAATCTGGATTAGAGGCCTAATAAATAAGGCCCAGGTTGTACCTCTACTGCTACTGAATTATTGTGGCCCATTTTTCTGAAGGGTCGACTATATGCACCTCCATTTCGGATGCACTCCCCCTTTCAATTTATTAATAAAATAATAGAGTAAAAAGTCAAAAATACCCTTCATTAAAATACAGCGTACTAGATGCACCCCTTTACTAAACGCACCCTCTACTATCCTTTCTTTCACTTTATCCCTAACCCAAAATTCCAGCGACCGTCACCATTTTTTTCGGTAACAAGAAATAAAAAAAAAATAAAAAATTTCAACAAATCAATCATATTCATCCACAAATTACCATTATCAAACCCATTAACAAACACCATTATCAAAACTTAGAAAACTAACATTTTTTAAAAAAAAAAACCGTCAAAACAAACACCATTATCAAAACTTAGAAAACTAACATTTTTTAAAAAAAAATTCGACAAACCAGTGCCAAACATATATCTCCCCGTCGACCACATTTCGTCGACCATATATCTTCCCATCGACCGCATTTTGTCGACGGAAGAATATATGGTCGACCAACAAATGTCGATCGACACTGTATTGTCGACCATATACACTCTCGTCGACATTACAGTGTCGAAGTAAAAAAAAAAAAAAACTGGTGTTTAACGCCGACGAATCGGGATGGGCTAACGCCGTGAACCAACGCCGGTGAAGAGAGGGAGAGAAGAGAGAGGTAGGGGCGGCCGCGGCCTGCCGATGGACGAGGGCGGCCCTGAATATATATATATATATATATATATATTACAGATCGGGGTGGTATTTGGAGGGGGGAATGGAGGGGAGAGGGCGGCCGCTGTATTTTTTTTTTTACAGATCGGGCGATTCCGGCGACGGAGGGAATGGAGGGGAGAGAAGAGATCGGGGGAGGGGGGCAAACCTGGGGGGCGGCCGCGCGGCCGCCAATCTGATTTTTTTTTTTTTTTAACAGGAGGTGGGGGCGGCGAGGCGGAGGTTGGGGCGGCCGCGGCGAGGCGAGGCGGGGGTGGCCGCGGCGAGGTGAGGCGTGGGTTGTCGGCGACGGGGTGGAGGGAGGGGGGAGGGGGAGGGTGAAGGTGGGTTGGGGAAGATGAAGAATGAATTTAGGGTTGGGTGTGGGTAGTAATTGGGTATATTATGAAGGGAGGAGTATTTATGACATTTGAGGGGGGTGTGACCTAAATTTCTGGGTGTGTATAAATCGGGGGAGTGCATCTCTCCGAAATGGAGGTGCATATAGTCAGACCCTATCCGAATTGAATTGTGTTACTAATAACGGCCCAAAGTTACATACCTAGTTACACATCACTCAAAACCTATACACCCACGATCAATTTCTCAATTCTACTTTTCATGTTTCATCGGCGGCTCTACATTGCTAGATCTGTAATAGGTATCGTTCGTTGATAATTTTTTAACATAAGACATGACAATAAATCAGGTAGTAAAATATAAAATGCAACATTAAAATTGACACAAATAATCATAAACCTCAAAACCGAGATTTATGCTTGCTAATCAGAGTTTGGGCTACTCTTGTACTACATACTATGATCCACATGTACAAAATGATATTGGATATGTGACCGTGTGATGCATTTTTTTTGTCAAAAATTAAAATTTATATCGATGGAAGCTAATAATCCACATAGGTAAACTTGGCTCCTTCGGGGACATCCAATAAAATTGAAACGATAGTATAACCCATTGTGCAAGGATAACACACATAAATCGAGAAACTGGAAGAACGAATAGAATCGAATGATTATTAGTTTCGATCTCATCATCTCCATTAACATTAATTAATTGTTATAACATGGTAATTAAATTAAACACACAACATGATCACGAGTACATAGTTATAGGAATAGTAAATAAAATTACATGTCCAAACAAGCATAGGAATTAATAGGATTACAAACAAGAGCTGAGAATTAAAAAGTCTGATGAGTTATTTAAATTTGCTAATATTAGGTAATTAAATTTCTAAAAACGATCATGCAGATTAGGCTGCATGGGCTGCACGCGATAGGAGAAAGGAATCTGGTGTGCTTCATAATCTGGTACACCCTGATGATCATACACACCCTGTGCTGCTGCTTCCATCACATTATCATCCATTGGATCCAGATGCAGCTGTCTCTACATAAATTATTGTACATTAATTTTACACGTACAAAAATATTTTATACAAGTGATCGATTTCATAAGAAATTTGTCGTTTAGTTCTATATCAAAACCGTATATGTACATCGATGAACTTACCAGCTTGAACATGAGGGTCTGATTCTCCTCCTCCATCATCTCATTCTGAATTAATTAATCAAATATTAGCAAAGTGGACAACATATGTAACATATATATATAGAACATTTTTAAGAATTTATTTATTTAATTATAGTAACATTTGAGAATTAATATAGTATATATGTACATGTTTCCTCATCATCCGCACGAACTCCATCTGTTACAATAAACAAAGAAAATAAATATTAATTCAAAGAAATTAATTAATTCTATTAATTTTATCTGTCACAATTTAAGGACCTGTTTGGCTTTGAGAGTAGTCATCCCATTCTCTAGTGCATCCTCTAACACCATCAGCTCTTTGTAATTCAGAGTAGAGATATCTTCACCTTTCAGATGCCTTTAAAAAAAAAAATTGAAATATCAAGAAATTAACAAACTAACTAAAATCTTGAAAAAAAAAAATTAAAAAAAAATTCACCTGAGTTCAATCTGCATACTGTCATTCTCTTTCTTGATTCTGTTAATCTCATTGTCCAAATGCTGTTTTTGTTGAAATTAATGCATCAATCAATTAACAACTAATTATTAATAATCAAAAGGGGTAATAACTCAATAATTAAGGTTAATAAGCTAATTAATTACTATCAATTCATTCTTAGATCCAACAGTTGAAGAAGAAACTCACAAAAAAAGGGAGCCCTACATCTAGATCTACTAAAGTACAATTTTCCCTTTCTTGTGCAATTAAACTGCAGTAATCTTGCAAATTTGTTTCAATTTTTTTTTACCAGATCTGTCATATCCTGCAGTTTTATTATGTGATATGATCTTGTCATGGGAAAGTGTTGAAAATGTGAAAAAAAGGAAAGGGTCAAGAATAGATCTAGTGAGAGAAACCCTCATACTATAAAAGATGTTAATAAAAATCCAATCTTTAACATATTTTCAGCAAAAACCCATGTTCTTTATTAGCTTTTTTCTTCTTACCAGTTAACACCATGAAGGAAACCTCTCAATTCTAGGGTTTTATTCATGCCCCCCCTCTCTCTCTCCTCTTTCTCTCTCTATATATACATACATATATATATTATATCATACCTCATGTTTTGCATCCCAGAGCCTCTTTCCAGACAACTTGTGGTACTGATCCAGCATGTCAACCAATCTTTAATATAAAAAGATCAAATCTTTAATATAAAAAGATCAAATCTTTAATCAATTAATTACATAAAAAAAAAAAAAAAAAAAAAAAAAAAAAAAAAAACCTAAAAACCCTAATTTTGTAAAAATGGAGATTAGGGAAATTAACATACGTAGTAGAAGGGCTGCAAAATTCGTGCATCTTGCCGGAGCTAGCAAAGATTATTACAGAGACTTGGGCTTCACAGAGGACACTGATTTCTTTGGCTTTTTTCATGATCCCATTTCTTCTTTTAGAATAAGTGACTTGGCGGTTGCTTGAGTTTTCAATTCTCTTGATTTCAATCTTGCCTCTACCCATGTTAATTTCTCTCTCTATTGATCTGATTTTCTCTCTCTCTTAATGTTGAGGATATTTGGTAAGAAGGATTTGAATGGTAGGGAGGAGATAATATAATGGCATTTTCCATTGTAGGAATGAGGGACAACAAACTTTCGAAAACCCTAGAAAAAGATAGGTCGTTTTTGGAAATAAGGTATTCTCAAAGCTAATTAATAAAATCTTTGTTTTATTTATTGGTAAAGTCTTGTAGTAATACAAACCAGGTTCACAATGCAACATTTGCATTTTGTTTGTACTAATTAAGCTGTTTTTCGTGTAGTTTTGTTCTACTTTTCATGTTTCACTCAATGTTTCCTTCTAATGAATTTTTAGCATGTGTGACCCCGTTATTATAGTAAGCTGATTATTTTTTAATATGACATATATTAATAATTTATATTATGAATGAAAAATGAAACACAAAAAATGGAATAAGTGGTTTCATGTGATTAAAATATATATATTCATATTTGTTTGTCATTATTAGTTTTGTTTCCTTTAAAAAAAAAACATTAATTGTTATACTAAGAAGTAATAGTTGTACAATAATTTTTTTTTATATAAGACAAATTTTTATAGGTAGATAGTTGAAAAAATGAGTTGACCAAACCAGCTGGTGTGTATGTATGAGTTAAAACTAATGTAAAGTTATGAATATTTGAGGATAGAGTTTATGAGGGAGATTTTTTGTATGTATGAATATAATTTTGGAACTTGTGTCAATAAAACAAGTGTAAAAGTAAGTGTGGAATAAAGAGAGTATCATTTATTCACTTGGTCTCTCTTGTGTTAAGTGTTCACATCATTTTATAATAAACAAAATAATACATTATATATATATATATAAAAAAAAAATTGGAGTTTAATTATTAGAGCTTACACATGCATTTGACCTTAGGGCACGTTGTTGTCTTTTGGTCTGTGTACGTGGTTGTGAGGAAATTCATCACATTATTCATGATTTATGTAAGTAGATAGGGTTACTAGGTTTCAGGAATATTGAATTAGGGCTTCAGAGATGGAATGGAATTAAGGTTGAAACATGAGAGGGATTAGGCATTGGACTTTCTGTTTTGAGAGAGAGTTTGCTTCTGATAAGCATGTTTCTTGTGTTCAAATCTCAACCATCAAATCAAATCAAAAATCAAACGTTAATGATGGTCAGAAAAAAATGTCTAGGCTTCTGCTTCTGATGGAAATTTGATGTCCAAAAAGATAAGATGTGACAGGGAAGTGTTTTCAAACAAGAAAAACAAAGGGAGTGAGTGATTTTAGTTAAAAATGTCAAGTCAAAATTTCAATTCTATGTTGTCTTCGACAGTCCTAGAAATAATAAATATATGGTCAACATTTAATTAGGTTGCAAATTTGAACTCTTTAACATATATTTTCAAATATTTTGCATGATGTTATTATTGTATATAGGAGTATTAATTTGTGTGTGTGTGTGGTAGTTATACAGTTTTTTTTTTGGCATGAATTCAATGTTAAAAATGGACTTTAATGTCGTAAAAAATTGGTCATTAAATTGGACGTGTTTTTCTTTTAAAAAATTAATATGCCCTACTTCTAGTATATATTTTATTAGTATAAGTATTTTAGACCAATTAATTAGAAAATATTTTTTACAAAGGAAGACGCAGCTTATTTTTTTTAGTATTGATACATGCAATGAAGCAATTTCTATCTTAATTCAAGATGTCATAAGATCATATTTAGTTTAATTTGAAATTGAATTATGCCTACCAACTATTAATTTCTGAATTTCATGTAGAAAACAATACTAATATGAAAGGCATAACATAGCTAGTAATTTTATGGCTATATATAATATTTGCAATACAAAGCCATCTTTAGAAAAATCATGAATAACTCGAAACTCTTGGTCGATTATTTATTTATACATATTTGAATTTTGAAGTGGGCATTCCCATATGGGTCCAAAACTCCAATCCTACACGTTGTTATTATTATTATTATTATTATTTATAGTTGCGTCAAAAAGTAGGAAGAAGTTGAATTTAAGACAGATTTTAACAACACAGGGAAGTTATCAAATGGAGCCACAAATTTAGTAGCATTTGAATTTGGCTTATTTATTTTATACCCGAGCTTGAACTTATTTTTTAAATATATATGAGAATTATCTTTTTTAAGTATCACTGTATACACCCAATTAGTCGTATACACCCAATTAGTCGGTCCTCGAATCGAATACCATGACATAAAAAAAAAAAAAAATCACTGTATACACCAAAAACTTCCATGATAAAAAATATGAGATTAGATAGAAAATTGGAGAGATCAAGATTGAGTTTAGATAAAATTATCTAAATTTTGAGTTTCTTAATTTTATTTTTGTAAATAGCTAAAAACTCTTTGCTACTAGCTATATTCCATTTAGACATTAATTTTCAAGACTTGCGTACAAATTTAAACCTGTGAAAATTGGATTATTAGTCAATAATACATCATGGTCCAAACTAAAACACCGTTGTTGGCACTGAGTGTAACACTAAAATACAGTCAAATTTAAAATTTATACACACTTGAAGAAAAGAAAGACAAGAAAATTAAGGTTGAAAGAAACCTAAGCTCTGATCAATAACTCGTAAAGGTTACTGTTATTATCACCCGGTACTCGTTTCAACATCTCAAAACTCTTTCGACTGCCAAGAAACTCGATCCGCTTGAATTCCACACGACCACCACATTCTGTCGTCGAGTAGACGGATCGAAGGCGGTCAGCATGCCTCGAGTCCGTGTGAATACCAACTTCTATTTCCTCACTGGACATATTCTCCTAGGATTGATTAAACATCAATATCAAATGATCATAATATCTATTCAGAAGTCGACAAACATTATAAAGTAGGTACCTGGTAAAATGCGTAGATATAATCCAAAACCTGCAAACATGTGAAGCCATTATTGCTAAAGAAGGTCCTTGTAGTGGGTCCCATCTCCGAAAACCGATCAATGGGGAACATGATGGTGAGGAAAGGGCTTTTCAATATCAACTCCGACTTCTCACTGCAATTTACAACCACACGTACGTACTTTGTTATATTCTGATCAACGATTCTAGGAGATTGGGGTACAACAGACGAGACTTGAGCTTACCTTTCTGTAAGAGGTCGAGATAAGTTGACAAATGAAGCCACGGATTCTTTCCCGTCTTCCTTTGCATCCAAGAAGAGAGATATTTGGTCATCAATGCCATTCTCAACGCTTGAAGATTCCGTATAGATGGCAGCAGTCGAGGTTGGGTTGGATATTGTCCAGCAAATCGAGTCCAGAAGGCTGCCTGGGGTTATTGGACGTATTGGAGTTTGGCATGTCTACAATTGCAATGGATCATTCAAATATTAAGCAATAACAGAGAAAATGATAAAATGGTAATAATTGTTCAGAGAACTGGAAATTTTAAAAATGTACAGATGGTAAAACATGCAGTTTAAGTATCCAAGAAAAGAAAATTAAGGTGCTTAGACCCTAAAACTAGTGTACAAACAAATATAAATGCAACAACACTACAGTAATAGCTAAGTTTCAAAATTTTTTCGTCCTCTAAGTTGCATTTGAATTGAGGATTTTAAACGATGGATTGAAAATGAAAGAATTCCAAATCCTTCCATCCAAATGCATCTTTTTTTTTTTTTTTGTGCAGTAAAGAATCAAGGCGAAAACTCAACAAGTATGGTAAGAACAAAGTTCACCTGCATTCGACGATTGCGGCGCTTTCTGACACCGTCTTTAGCAAAATTCACCTTTATTTGCCTTTCTTCATGACTGAATTTAACTACAGAACTATCTACATTTCCAGAACTAGGTATCCTGCTCACATCCTGAAAAACTCAAGGCATTAATGAAAGACTAACTAATCGAATGTTCTTAGTGACTTGAACACCGTATCCAACAAGTAATGGAATAAATAATTAAGACTTTTATCATGCAAGATCTTGAATCTCCTGTTACATGTCAATTTGTTTAATCACAAATTCCAACTACATCTATGAATTAAACTTAATTCTTCTGAGGCTTTTCCAAAACACTGAAAGTGCTGCATACATACCTCCTTGGAAACATCATGCCGGAAAGTATCAAGCATTGCTCCAGTGTACCTTGCCAAATCGGATGATAAATGGACAAGTCTTTGTAGTGATTTATCTTTTGCTGACTTCAGAACCCATAGTGGCTGGGAGGAACAATCAGCACAAAAAATATCAGGTCCTACTGTTACAAATGACATGACTAATGACATATAGAACTTACTGTTACGAGATTACTAGAATGTCCTAGATATTTTTGCATCGAAGGTCCTTCACATACTACATGAGTAACATTGCACCCCACAAACCATCGATTCACTAAGCTAGCACCTTCAGCAGACAGAGCTTCAACAACCTAGGAACATATTTGACACAATAGTCTCAGATACTTGAATAGTATGTCCACTTTAATGCATGATGCTCGAGTATTATGGTGCCTTAAATCAGCATGATGAACTAAACATTTCACCATAGATATCACATCAATTGCTTGGTTACAAACTAAAGATGCCTTAAAGAAATTGAAGGTCTACCTTACTGCGAAGTTCTGCTGGTACATCTACATCAACATAAAAGGTTTGACCGGTCAAGGATGAAGAAGCAGTTTGTCTGTTAGTCTCCCTTTCGGAGACACAAGAATTCTCAGCACCAGAGTTCTGATCGACCCGCTTCAAGTCATTATTTGAGATACCATTATCTCCAATGCTATTAACTTTGTACATCAACTCATTCAACCTAACTGAAATAAATCAACTGAGTATCATCCTGTGTTGCTCAAATAGAATGTATCTACCATAAATCATACTCCGGAGTGATTATCTATCATGCTTACCTAAAAAATATTAAGAAAAGCATACAAAGTATGTGGTAAAATTGTAAAAATGAAAATAAGTCCAGTCCGATGCTCAGTAGTAGCTGATAGAGGTCAACACTGTTGGTACAATAGAATTCTAACAAATATTTTTTCTTATGGAAGTGGAATTAAAAACCAAATGGAGATGAGGATTAAGGTCAACAGATGCAAGGAAGATTTCAGTATGTCCACTGTCCACAAATAAATGAAAAATAAGGAAATTGAAATATTACCATTTTTTCTGACGCTATCAACAAACCAGCCAATTGTTACCAGGTACAAACCATTTGTATGTCCATGTTTCGAAGCATGCTCATATTTACGTCCATGAAAGCTGTAATAAATGTTAAGGGTAGCATAAGTATGCTCTCGTAAGCAAACTGCTATAGGTGATATATTTGCAACTACATTTGTCTGCCAATGTGACCATTTTATTAAAATAATTGTTTCATCAAAATTTTATTCATCAATCAAACTCTAGTTTTAACTCATTAACAGCTAAATCATATTGATGATAACAGCAAGATTTCACCATCATATAATTTAGTGTGCCACATCGTTGAGCCTAATTAACAGAAAAGGCCATGAAAATAACAGAATTTGGTCTAAGAAAGGATATCTGAACCACCAAGTGAGTGCATTGAGGATGGAGATTGGGACTATATTGACCTCCCAATCTCTCAGTAGCTTCCTGCACCTGTTTCCTCATTTCTGCAGAGTAAATTAAGAAATCAAAAGATAAAAACAATATCGAAATATTATGCACAAAGATAAATTGAAACACACAGAAAAGCAAGATAGAAAAATCACACTAAAGCTCCAGCCAAAACTATGTCCACGATATCACAATCCAACGACACCATGAAAACTCCCAGCTCAATATAGTAGACTAGTATATTTATTACTGAAAAATTAGTACTACAACAAGAATAGATTCCCTGAATTACAAAACAACATCAAGTAATTAACTACAAAGAACACCATTCAGCATCACTACATCTCCGATACGAGCTTTCCAAAGATTCTAAATATCTCCAAGCTGCCAAAATCTTCAAAAGACAGAAATAAAATGTACCAATATACATTGTAATACCATTCAATCCATCTCCAAGTACATGCTCCCAAACTAACACCACTAATTACATAAAATCCATAATCAAACACATCAAAACATATAATTCAGAAACAGGTGTGGTACCTTTAGATAGTCCTGTAACACAGATGACAAGCCCGGAAAAGGGGCCGTTGGTTTTCGATACTTTGAACGGAGATTCAGAAACAGCAGAGGCACAAGTAGCAGGGGACATGGGCTCCAATGAAAATGCAGGGATTCCCCTGAATGACGAAGAAAAATCCACAAATAGCTTTGAACACCCCTTACCAGCTATCACCTCCACCCTCCCTCCCACAACACTACCACCCATTTTCTCAATCATTCAATCAATTACAGTAATTGAACTCTAGATACAATTTTTGTGAACAATAGATACAAATTTAGACCAATGCAGAAAAGGGGAATTTTGAGGGAAGAAAGGGAAAATGCAACTGAGAGGGAAAATGAAGTTTTTGAACATGTAAAGAATATACTCCACTAACTAACATTCCTCGTATAATAGCAAAATTGGGGTTTTTTTCTCCTTCTTTTGAAGGAAAAAGTGGGTCAATGCACCATCATTCGCTGCGACAACACATGAAATTTAAAATCAATCTTTTGCACAAACAGAGAAAGGCTAAGAATGGGGGAAGGGAAAAAAGCGAGAATATTATTAAAAACAAGATGATGATGGGAAGAGCAATATGAAGCTAAAGAAAGTGTGAAGAAGAATATAGGGAGAAACTTACAGAATTGTGCTAATATTCTCCTTTTCCTTTTAATTTTCTCCTTTTGCTTTTTGAAGGGATTCAGAAAAGTAGAAATTGGCGTGATTTATAAAGATTGCTTTATTTCTTCCCTTTTTCTCTCCAAAATTTGCAGAGGAAGAAGGCGACGCCATGGCTGCTTCACATTGGCGTTTTTTTTATTTGAACTGTTTCTTTAAACGGACGTTTAGTTTAATTATTTTTCTACCCTTGGACTCTTCAAAATTTCTTACCAGTCCTCGCATTTTTTTTCGGACTATTTACTACTCCCTCCGTCCCGTTATAAGTTTTCATTTTTCTTTTGGGTGTTTTGATAAAGAATATGATAAAATAATAGATATAGTACAAGTGGTACGTTATAAGTTTTCCTTTTCTTTTGGGTATTTTGATTAAGGAATATGATAAAATAATAGATGTAGTAAAGTGATGTGATGGTGAGAGAGAAAATAATACTCTCTCCGTTCCAGAGGAATTTGCACCCTTGGGACGGCACACATATTAAGAAATGTGTAAGAAAAGGTGTAATGAGTGATCTTTTGAGGGGTAATTTTATAAATTTTTATGAATAAAGTAAAGTAAAAGTAGATTGAGTGTGGAAAAGTAATGACATATGGGTAAATATGAGTATATTTTAAGGGTGAGGGTTATGAAAATATTTTCTTTTATGTAGTGTGCAAATTGGTATGGGACATCCATATATGCAAAGTGTGCAAATTCTTGTGGGACGGAGGGAGTAGATTAGTAAAAGATGAAGTATGATAAAATAATAGATAAAGTAGAAGTGATATGATTGAGAGATAGAAAATAATTTGCTAAAAATGGAAAACTTATTGTTATTGTGGGACATCCAAAAAAGAAAATTGATAAACTTATAGTGTGACAAAGGGAGTACATTGACAAAATGTGTGTGTGTGTGTTTTTTTTTTTTTTTTTTGAGTTGTTCAAATAAAATGTGTTTATTTTATTTTTTAGAAAATATACTTCATTATATTTGCTTTATTTCTTTTTTATTCTATTTATTTTATTCTCTACTTTATTTATAAGTAAACAATATTTTTTTTAATTCATATAAAAAAGATAAATTCTATTGAGTGTATAGATATACATGAATTTTAGTGTTCAATTTACTTAATTTAATCTTTAATCTAACATTTAAAACTCAATTTCAATTATATAAATACAATCAATTGCACTAAATTACCATTACTACGTAAGTAAATAAGTAAACTAGGATGGAAGGGTATTTTTTTTTAACTAGTAAGTCAAAATTGTACAAAAATGTTGCACAATACCCTATAACTCTTTGGTAGGTGGTTGGTAATAATATCTTTTAGTTATCCACTTTTTTTGTGTAAGTTATTTGAAGATCTTATAATATTTACTCACATATCAATATAAATATTTTTATATGAATAATATGTATAAACCATTTGGTTTGATGGGAAAAATCTTACATTACTATACTAAATGAGGTAGGGGCAAATAAGGAAAATCACTTGTAGGGAAGGTTGCGCTCAGCGGCTCAGAAATGGTGGTCCAGCACCAGGCCCTATTTCCATATTTATTTATTGGGCTTTGGGTTTCCCATTTCATTACTCAACAACTTATTACCATTATTATTATTATTTCCTTTTTCTTTTCTATTTTATATATTATCGCATTGCTTTGAAAGAGAATAAAAACGTCTGTTTTGATCACCTTGATTTGTTTATATCAATTAATGTTCTACTTTTTGTGTTTCACGTGATATTTCATTTTAATTAATTTTTAATGTGTGCCCACTTCATTATTATGAGTTTAATTTTTTTAATATAACATATGTTAATAAACTAGATAATGAAATATAAAGTGTAACACTATACCGCCGGTAATCTCTGATGCAGATTGTCATTTTGTAGATTGTAAAATTGATTGATTTCTTACTGAAAGTATGACAGCTTCTAGCCTTCTTAGATCATAATGAAATATGGTAGGGGCCGAAGTTGACCATTTTGATGGCTAATAAAATCCAATGTGATGGGTGTCCTAATCTATTTAGTTGGTAATTTTATGTCAAATCTAGGAAATTTATATTTAGAGTATGTTTGGTTTGTTAGATTAGTATGGATTAGGCTTGATTGACTTTTTATTTCCGACTAATCAAATGTTTGGTTTGATTGATTGTGGTCCGTGTTTAATGCAAGGCCCGTTAATTTTGTACTATTTATCATGCATTTGTGGGACTAATAGTCCTAGAGGAAGGATGCGTTAATTTGTCCCATGTTTTTCCATTTATCAATCCAAACTAACCCTTAAAGTTGTAAGGTGACAACACTTATTAAAGCTAATTGATTGTTAGTGTTTTGAGATGGAAGTTGTCAAATGTCTAAGTCTAAGGGGATATGTATCAATGAATCTTATGAATCGCACTTGGATGAACAAATCTGCTTTTTGTATGCCCCCTTGCCTTTTTTCTTGATTAGACATTGCCATTAGAATATGGCACACTATCCTTCTTAAAAGATGTATTCCCTCAATTTTAACGCTCGTTAATACCAAACAATTGTTTTTTTTTTTTTTTTTACCTGAAAACAAGTGTAACTCAAGATATAAGTACTAAATTTACATTCATGTACACGTCATGTTTTAATTTAATATAATGTCACGTTAAACCCACCTCACATCAAGCACGCAAGAAATTTGCTGACCAATTTAAGCTAATTTAATCAATTTTTAAGCAATCTATAGTATAAATTATGCAGGTGGGTGATCCAAGCTCAACCATCTGTCTGCAAACACAAATATAAAAACGATAACATTAAAGTATTATTAACAAGTCAACTGGCATAATACTCGGTGGCGCACCATTATCTGTGTTATTCCATCACACCACCAATTGATACCACAATTATTGCCTTTTGGAATCTGTAAATACAACACACGATGAAGTACAGTTGAATAAAATGATATTATCTGATTTGACCTCTCAAATTTCCACCAAAAAAAAAAAGTTAAAGGTTATGGTCCTACTGTGAAAAAGATGTGACATATTGTTCATTTACACAGTTACAAGTCTATGTAAATACCTAAAAAGGAAATGATAAATCCACTAAATTTCAGTGTAAGCATACACCACACATTTAAACCGGTTGAAGAAAAAAACTGAGGGCAAGTTAAAACAACAGAATGAGCACTACCATCCAAACCATAAGACTATTACATAACAGCACAGGTACAGCAAGTGGCATTGTCCTAAAAGAATATATCCCACTTGATGATTGAAATGGAATCACATGTAGCAATGGTACACTGTAGCAGCAACGGCCACGAATTCATGTCAAAAAAGCAGTCCAAATGTTAGAATACATGGCGTCTCTCTCCTCCAAAACCCAACAGAACGAAATTCTGCACTTTTCCTTTCAGTAGAAACGACTGTGAATCATTCAACACCAGGGTAGAGAAAATATCGAATAGCAATAATTGGTACCAGGATTTGAAGAAAATATAATTTATCCTTATGCCACTTTTTACCAATTATTCTTTTTTCTTTGAGTTGGAGATCTTTGCAATAGTATCAGACTTCACTTTGCATCCAAACGAGAGGACTTTTGCGACTAGATTATCAATCTCTTCCTCCTTGTTCTCATAAACAACAAAAGAAATAAAGGTGATGGGTAGTCCTGCAAAGTCCAAAGAGAATAGCAATGACTTAACATTTCTCAATAACAATAGTAATAACAGCAACATTAATAATAATCAAAATAATCTTTAGAATCAGAATATTTCAGCTCTGAACTCCATAAGCATGGTTGCACAAGCATTTTTTATTTTAGGTAATCACAGATAGGCACAACACGTACCAATCACAAAAACATTATGCAGCGAAATTGCTCCAAGGATACTGAGAAGCAACAATGAGAGCACAACCTGTTTCACAAGCAAAATAAAACATAGCTAAAAAAAATTAGCTGAGAAAATCTCAAATGCAGGAAATGATATTTAATAGTAGGATGTTCATATCTAAGGCTACTTAAGCTAATTTGTTACAAATTAAGACTCTGAACTTCTTGCAGCGACTGGGAATAATTAGCAATATTTTTTGTTGATTTAAATCGATTTATACTAGGCTTTACGTGGGCATGAAGCAGTTCTGTAGCAGAGAAGAAAAATATACAAGATGGATGACTGAACTCTCGAGAAATAAAATAGAACTATTATTTTAACCTTAAAAATGCAACATTCCAGGCAATTCTGCATACTCGCTAAAAACCAATTTCAGCTTGAAAACTCATTTTTGGATAAAAAAATGATGGACTTCACAAAGCAAAGTAATCAGATTTCCTTGAGCAGCCTTCAGAGCTCCCTCATCTAATTCTCCCAAACATGCTAATGACAGTTACAGGAAATTCAGCAATTTGCAAATGTTAATTATAGAACAATTTAAAACACTCAAAAACAGGAGAATTGCTAAGTCAAAAGGAGAACATCAAGTAGTAAAAATATGGAACTTTTAACAACAGACAATCCCAAAATCACAAAGCAATGGAGTAGAGTGACCACGCTTGGGAATTAATAAATGAGGTACAGTAGAAGAGTACTCTCTGTTGTTTCTTCTTTTTTTGGTATGCTCTTTCTTTATATTTCTCTTTCTCTTTAGATTAGGGAGTACAGACATGCAATCTCTTTTACCGTGTAAAAGTAATACCATCATGTTTCATACTTAAGGGGATGTTTGTTTTGGGATGGGAAATCCGGATTTGAGATTTGAAATCCCACCCATGTTCTAGTTTAGAATTTAGATTTAGGATTTCAAAATCCTACCTTACAAATACCTATAAACCCTACAAAAGTGAACCCTATAAATACCTACAAACCCTATATAGATACCTATAATCCTATACTATAAAGTTAAATCCTACCCTACTTAAATCCCAAAAAAAACATAAAACATACAAGTCATTAGAATTTCAAAATCCACTAGATTTTGAAATCCGGATTTCAAAATCCCAAAACAAACATCCCCTAAGTAAACATCAGTACATCATATATGTGTAGTTAGCTTGTTCACATCTTGACCGGACAACTATACATGAAAGATGTCCAACTGCAAGCATGTGCGCATTTTTAGGTGAGAAGCGTGTGTGGCAAACTGGGAATACACAAAATAAATACTATAATTGTACTTGTTTTAAACTTAAATAGCTAAAAGATGAACTAGTGAAAGCTGAGATTTCAACAGACATTGTCGCCAATATAAAACAGATTCAGAAGAAAATAAGACATCAATCTAGTCAAATGGATATTTGCAGCAAATTCCACCAACAAATTACCTTAAAGAAAAGAATGGAGTCTTTTCCTTTACAGAGTGATTTTAAATCACTAACAGCAGAATTCCACGTAGATGCCACGGATAGAGCAACATGATGAGATGTGGCTTCTGAGACGTGGAATTTTGATTCAGGAATTTTTTCTATTCTATACCCCAATCTGCAGCAATATATAATAAACAATGAGCATTCTTTTAAATGTGGCCACAATTTATGCAATTTCAAACAATTTTCTGCATATTAGTTTAAAGAAAATAAAAGTGGGCATGTGTACATTTTCTGAGGCAGTTTTCCATGGACAAAAAGGAAGAAGGACACCACTAGTAGAAGCTTGGAAACTGCAGTTATTAATGTCAATCCAGTTGCTACGAAGTTGAAGTAAAACGCAGCCAAGATCAATAGTACAGTGAGTGTTTTCTTTTTATCCCTCCACAATAGTGTATCAGCAACTGCAAGTGTCATCATCACAGATTTGGTTATGAAATGCATACTGGTTATGAGTGTTGATCACATAATAGAAGTCATATCAAATCAAAATATACATCCAACGAGAAATAATCTATTAGAAACAGCAATATAAAATATACAGAGAGTAATATTCTTAAAGCTAATAACTAAGAAATATTTGGACCACCTAATAACATTATGATGAAATATGAAGAAATACATTCTAATTTTAAACATTAAACCAGATCACATGACAACAAAGAAGAAGAATATCAACACGAAGCAACATACAAACCCCTAAAAATCAAACGACAAGAAAAGTGACTGTAAAAGTAAAACAATGAATATCAACACCAACTAACTAAAACCCAACTTTAACAGGTATCAGATAAGACTCTGAAACCTACAGAGGCTAAGTGAAGCCTAAGATTAACAGAAATCAGACAATTTAATATCAAATAATCTTAGAATTAGTAAGATTCACCAAGCTATCACAAGCTTCCTGTTTCTTCTTTGTTTATTTTTAACTAGGTTGCCCACCCTTCCACTTCATTGTTTCCAATTCCCCTTAATCAAATTCTTAAACCAGTACATAGCCAGAAACCATTGCATAGAAAACTGCATCCTTGTGTTCTCAATTATTTCCTGAAGAGGAGAATTTCCAAAGCTATTCCAGCTATTCCTTCTTTTAAAATTGGTAATGGCTTATTCATTTCTGGAGTTTCCCAAACTAAAATATGACTTCACAATCTACTCATTAAACCCTGATACCACAAATGCAAATAGATGCAGATACTGTACTACTCACATAGTTTAAATAATCTGCTGGATACAAATTGCATCTTCAAACCGTTAAACGACTTAGCTGCAAAGTTTCAGCATCCAGATCTCAACCAGAGTCTGCAGCCATTTATTAGCTGCTTAGATTAAGCAGATCTGAAGCAGCAGATTTCAACCAGAGTTTGTAGCCATTATTAGCCGCTTGATTTAAGCAGCAGATTTCAAGGAAACTAAATTTAAAAAGTTCTATCTTTAGACAGACTTGTATATAATTAGTCATCTAGTTCAAGTAAAACGAGGTATCAACTTGTTATTTGAGTTATTAGGAATTCTCATCCAAGAAATACACACTTCCTTTGCTCAAAGCTTCTAAATATATGTTTTAAGTACAGATCTATTACAATGAAGAAGAGGAAAACCTATCATAAATAAAAAAAGATTGGTACCTTTTCCACCACCAAGAAGTAATTCAGCTTTAGAAGGCCCATCCCTTTTCGTTCGACTATCAGCCCTCAAATGTGGGTATGAATCAATAGTTCTTCTAAGGCCCTCCTGTAGATATAACAACTTGGAATCATTAAAAAAAACATATGCACTAAATACTTCATGGTGAGCCACATACTTCGAAATCACTCCATATGAGTAATGCTCAGGAGAAAACATTGCAAAAACAGTTAATTAATTACGTGCAAATCTAATATAAGGTTTATATGTGGTCTGAATTTGGTGGGTTGGGTGGTGCATATTTTTTACTGTACTGGAGAAGGTTCGCATTCGCTACAGACAACCATAACCATGCATGTGGAACAATATAATAAGGCTGAACAAGGCTCTGCTTGTGTCAGGGTCAACAAAATACAGCATATTACAGCATAAAGCATCAAGTAGTTCCAGTTAACTTAAGTCTAGATAATCAGATGTATCATGTGACACAATAACTTGATTGAACTAGTAAGTCATACAACAACCCCCAACATCGAAGTAATAAAAAGTGGTTGAGTTAACTCATTGAGGGGAACCTGTAGCGGCACAATAGGCGTGTAGCCAAGAAGCTCGTTTGCTTTAGAACAATTAAAGGTTCTGCTGAGGGACAGAAGTCGAATTCTTGAAGGTGTCAACTGTGGCACTTTCATTCCATACCGGGCAAAAATTTTATATATAAGCTCCACCATATGTGCAATTGGCATCACAACAGAGGCAGGGATTTTCATTTTTGGCCTGCATATACAAGACCAGGAATTAAGATGCCATATATAACTTTTACAGAAGTCTTACAGAAGAGAGAAACTGCAGGGTCATCAGGTCATGCTACTATTAATACACACACTCAGAAAGCGGTTGCACATGTGGGTCAATTGAAGTAGATGTAATTAACACAAACAAGAGTCATGTTAGAAATCAACGAGTAATACAATGGCGACAGATTTACTATATAGCATTTCAGTGCTCAACCTCCAAACCTAGGTCAGACTCAGATGTCAGCCACAGACTCACAACATCTATTAAGGTTGAAACTGAGAAACGAGGTTGCCAAAAATTATTTGCTAGTTTGGCAGGTGTAGATAGACCATTGTAAGATTAATTCTAAGATTTCTAATTTTCTAAAGCAAGATGAAGTTAGGCTCCGAACCTAATAGCCAAAATAACTGTTTGGAGGAGGGTACTTATCCTAACAAAATACAGATAGATAAGCATTCAAACTAAGGAATACCTTTCATAGCCAAGACCTTCAAGAATGAGAGACATAAACTCCCAAAATTTAATTGGTTCCGCGTTGGTAATAAAATATGCCTGCAAGCAGAATATGCAGTTGAAACCATGTCATTGTGGCTTCCGTTAGGTTAGGCAACAAAAGAGTCTTATCCACATATCTATTTGTGAAATCAAATGTGATGGAGTAAAGGGTCGAGAAAAATAAAACAATAAAAATATAAACATTTTTACAGGATTAAATCCTGCCCAAGCAACAATTGCCGTTTACCAAATTCTGTGATCCCTCTAGATGTCTTAACGACATGAAACAACTCAATATAAATACGACTCAAAACCTAAAGCCTAACTTAGTTCACAGGCTGTTATTTGAAGACTTGAATTTGACAGACCCTAACTATAATAATGAGACTAAATGAATTGTATAAAAATGAGCAAGCACTACACTACTACAGTAAAATTTAAAAGAAACTGATATATTTAAAATACATTATACATGCCTGAACAGGCAAGAAGACCAATTATATATTTAAATGCAATGCAGATCTCAACTAGATCACTACTTTGAGGACACACAACAACATGCCATTTATTTGAAGTATACATGTTTAATGTTGCAGTAAAAAGAAGATGCTACCTGTCCAGAAGCTTTTTCTGCTACAGTTCCTTTGGACGCCAAAGCTCGCTCGGCACAAATATGAGCATGTGCAACATTCTCAACGTAGGTAAAATCATACATGTTGTTGCCATCTCCAATGATGAACTGGGAATTTCACATATCAAAGCACTTGAGAAACTTTGACTATAATAATTCAAAACTAATTAAATTTTGTTCTACAAGTAAGGATCAGTATGCAAAAGCTCTGGAATTTGCAAGATTATACTATCTGTATGCTTGTGCATGTGTACAAAGGAACAGTAACATGTGAATAAAATTTGAAAACAAGTGTCCAAGCGAGATAGAGCAAGCAAATCCTAATAATTACCTTCGACTTCCCAGACCTTGCTGCAGAAACTAATGATGGAACAAGCAACTTATCACCAGGGCCAAAAATGCTGCTAGGTCGAATGCAGCATGTTAGAAGCCCATTTGAACCATTAGACTTGATAACTAGGGCCTCTCCTTCAGCTTTTGTGGCCGAATATGAATCATTGTGCTGAAAAATTAACCAAGTTAAGATCTATGTATTTAGATATTATTTTAGTTGAGCATGAACATTGACCAATAACATAGCCATGGAAATGTCAAACTTTAGCTTTCACATTCTTAGCTCGATAAGCATTAGCTTAAAAGAAGAATGGCAACATTTCTAGTTTAAAGTTAGAGAGTGGTAAAAAAAGAAACCAGGAATAAATAAATAAAAAATATATACAGTAAAAAGAAAATTTGATACAACCATTCTATATAGATAGCGCTTCAAAATCAAATTAAAAGGATCCTCCCAACATATATTATCAAAGAAATGCAACATTGGAATGCAGATAATATTTTACCCCAACTATACCAATCAAACATGAATCAAAAGAAAGTTAAATCATTCAATACCTTAGCAGGATAAGGTAATGTTTCGCCTCCATTGGATATTCCATGAATTCCATCAAAGACCACACTTGGAGAGCTTGTGTATATAAGTCTTTTTACTTTCAGCTCAATACATGCATCGATAATGTTCTGGGTCCCTGTAAATCATAGTCACAACATAGTAAAGAAAAGGTAAAGCACTAGTTTTCGGTGAATAAATATGGATGGATATAAACTTTGGTAATATACACAAAATCACATGCATCTTGTTCATATCGAGAAGGCACCCAGAGCTAACCTTGTACATTAACAGAATAATGTAAATTGTGGTTATTAATAGAGGAATCGGGAGCAGCCATATGAAAGACAACTTCAGCTCCTTGGCAAGCTGCAATGTAGACAATTATAAAGGGTGTTAGATACCTGCACTGGAGTTAAACTGACTTCAACTATTACATCAAACAGCACTCTGAGAATTGCTTTTTTATAAAACAGATCCGAGCTTTTCAATGTACTTGCTTGAAGCACGAAGCACAAAATTTGGCTATATTTCATCATTTACATACCCACTTTATGAAAAATCCCATCTAATCCCCACCCGGCCTTGTCTGCTTCCCGCCTAGAGCCTCTCACGAGTCACAACATTGATGCGCTCAACATTTTTTACTATTCTGTTTTATTTTTTAACACAGTGCTCGACATTAAATCATCTCTCAGTACATAAAATGCAGAATTCAGAAGCTAGTTGAATTTTCCATGACAAAGGCATAAGTGTTCTAACATGATTGTAGATTCTCGATAAGCATAAGTCTAATGATCAACTCTGTCTAATGGGCCATAAGAAAAATGTGTGTCCATATATATTTTATATAAGTCACAACTAAGTCGATATTTATTTAACATGCAATGTGTGTGTACATCCTGTGGGACTGAAAAACTAACCGTGCAGCTCAAAATTTAGCACATACAATAAGTAGAAACTGTTTAACTAATTTATCACATTAATACTCAACATCAATCCCTGTTCTTGACTTCATGATCAGCTAAGAAATCATAGATAAGATAGAAAATAATCAAACTACTAAACCTCAATACTTATTCTCACTCTTCACAATTAAACCTGCGTCAATTGGTTAGCATTTAACACTATACTAAGATTGAGTTTATATACTACTCGGAAAATATACACCCAATGCAAGTAAAATTTCCTTACTATTAGAGCTCAATCCTTAAAATATTGTGCAATGGTTTCATAGACAATGTTCAAATTGAATTTAAGCCATATAAAATACTTAAACCAAGCTTACTACTGGATCCAGATATACGGACACCCAATGCAAGTAAAAGCAAGTGAACACGAGTGAAATATACAAAAGCACATAACTATACACTTCACATTGTACAGCAAATGCAGAAGAAAGTAAAGAACAAATTAACCGTCAGTTAAAAACCTAATGCAGGAAGAAATACCTTTGAACACTTGCGATTTATCACGAAGATCTGTGGGCACGTATTGCGCACTACCAGACTTAAGAGCTTCGCCGAGAACGCCATTCTCCTCGTCAGCGTCGAGCTTGATGGTTGGGCCCAAATCTGCAACACGCACAGAAAACATGCCGTATTTGATGAGCATCGACACCAGATGCCGCGCCGCAAATCCTCTGCCGCCGGTCACGACGCACCACCTCTCCTCCCCACCCATTTTTACCGATGTTGAGAACTTCGATCACTGTAGAATGAGGTCGTATGGAACAGAGATTGGTGAAAATTGTAAATTGGAGGTCAAGACGTGCTGATTGAAGTGATGAGCGATTAATGTGTGATTACTGATTAATTACAATTATGATCAAAATTGAAAGGAAAATGTGAGGGGATTAATGAGATTTAACCTGGATCTTGGACTCACAGTCGCATAAATCTTTCGAGTGAAGAGCAGCTTAATTATGTACTAAAATAAACAAACTCTAGTCAATTACTGTATATGTAAATTTTACCCAAAAAAGGAAAATATTTTTCTACCAATTTTTACTCCTAAAGTGTTAGGACTTACGATGCCAGTTTTTCCCCCACCTTCCAACAATATTTTTGGACTCCGATTGGATAAACCGGTTCGACCGATTTAATCAAGAATATAATATGATGCGTGTATTTCATAAAATATATATCGAGTCATTCATATTTTTACAACGGTTCAACCGGTTGATCCAGTGATCCAGTTCATTGTCCAATTTGATGATTGATCCAGATTTAAAAGCATTGTCTTCTAGCACACATTGGGCCAATATCGTTTCTCCCTCGTTTTCATCCAGGTGCAAATGAAGTTGCAATTTGCGATTGCAAAATCGTCATTCTCAACCTATACATTTTTTTCAATCACCTGTACTCTAGGTCGTATATCAAAGTGGACATCCTTGTCTCTGCATTATTATCTTATCATTCTTCACTGTCAATTTTATTTCCAATGGCATAATTTTTTTTTCTTGGCAGGTACTAGTCATTGTGTATCATATTGTTTGCGTTTGATTTCAGGGTACTCTTTGACTTACAATTATGCTCGCGACACCCATTTCGATTTACACATAAGTAATCACAATTAATTTCAGTTCAAAATAAATCATATGTTCAATTTAATTTGTCGTAAAATAGTGAATGAGAAGGCGTAAATGAATCATTAAAATTAAGTTAATATAAAAGCAAATATGTGTTATTATAAGGACAAATATGTGTTGTTGTAAGGATAAGTAAATTAGATAGATAATTCAAAAAAAAAAAAAGTGCATTGACGATTAAAAAAATTTGTTCTCATGTGTGTATTACTGTAAAAATAAATGTGTATTGTAGAGGCAAAAATATGTAATTGTCTTTATAATAACTCGCGTAAGGTGTTGAAAACTATATTATCATATGAATACAAAATATGTTACTATATAAGTAAATATATAAGTAAAACTACGTGCCTGAACATGAATAAAAATCCAAATATAAAAAATGAAGAACAAACATTGAAAATATGAAAAACGTTCAAGGAAAGACCCAAAATTATAGTAATTAATTAAAGTAATATAGTGTTATTTATTCGTATTGTAACATATACTTGCCTTTTGTAATATCACAAATCTAAAAGCAAGTTTCTTATTTTTTTTACTACACACTTTTTTTTTAATCGTTTAACTTGCATAGAATCCGCCTATTTTTACCTTAATTGGATAAAAAATGAATATATTTCATTTTCAAAATACAAAAAATTTATAAAAGCATCACCGTTATCTCTCTCTCATTATGTAAACTTCTTTCCCTCCATTTACAAAAAGCTTAAATTTAAATCAGGTATAAATACATGGCACCTCTCCTGAAAAGACACTCGTCTACTTATCTGTCTCTACAGTCTACACATTCAAACGCCTCATCAATGGCGCCCAATTTCAGATCGAAGTCACACATCAACACCCCCTCTTCTTCACAATCTCTCATCCCCATTTTAGACGACGACGATTTTCAAGATTACCCATCTCCCTCCCCCAGAACCAGCTCTCTTCCTCCGCCGCTCAAACCGCGAAATTCAACCACAATTCGCCAATCCAAAAGGCCAAAAAAACAAAAATCCATTAACCCAGGGAAGGAAAACTGCTTATTTGATGAAACCGAACTGGATTTGGGCTGTGGGTTGGATTCAATCGAACCAACCCTTGACATACTGAAGCCTAAAGGGGCCAGCGACGATTCTGTTACTTGTAATTTGGTAGATTCAGAATCTTTGGAGCCAATCGGAGAAGAGGAGGAAGACAACAGTGATGGAGAGTTTTGTGAGCATAGCTCGCAACTCGATTTGTTGCTCAAGCTGTGTGATGACGCGAATGAGCAGGATATTGATAATGTTAGGGGCGATTCGGAAGGGAAATGTGAGGTTTTGGTTTCTTGTCCTCTTTGCGGGGCTGATATATCGGATTTGAGCGATGAACGGAGGCAGATTCACACTAATGAGTGCCTCGACTCAGTGGAGTGTCAAACTGATGTGAGAACTTTCTAAAACTTCTTAATTTTTTGTATCTGTATTTTTTTTTTAAATATGGTTGCTATATTTACATCATAGGTTTGTGCAGAATTTGGGAATTTTGATGTAATCAGGTGAATGATGAATTATATTTGATTGTATGTGATGTCAATCTAAAGGGAGAGTTTATGTGAAACTAACTTTCTGATGTCCAATTGTTTGTAGTTTATCTGTTTATGTGATGTTAAAGACGAGTTTAAGTAGCATATTTCCACTTGGATTTGCAGTTTTGATGATAAATAGAGGATTCGGAATAGGATGATATATAATCTGATGAAAAGCTACTGATTTTCTTGGAAAAATTAAATTTTAAGAGATGGTTTAAGAAAAAAAAATTGTTTACCTCTGACATTTGGTGCCATTTTACATTTGACAGCTTTGTTGAATGTGTTCTATATAATAAATGTTTGCAAATGTATTTTAGCTGAAGATTAAGCATGATGTTTTCAGGTGGCTACTAATAATGATGACACAGGAGCTAATCAATGTCCTGGGCAAGTTCTTGATGGCTCTCCTGGTAAATCTGCTGCAAATGGTGTTGATGTATCCCCAGTAGTAGAGTGGTTACGCAATTTGGGTCTAGGAAAATATGAAGAAATATTTCTAGAACAAGAGATTGACTGGGAAGCATTGCAATGGCTGACAGAAGAGGTGTGCATTTTCAAACCTTGCTGCTACTTGTGTCTAAATGCATCTTCATGTTTTTGTTTCATTTTGTGCCCAAACTTTCTACTATTCTTGCTCTGAGAAAGACATGCCTTCATTCACTACCATTTTACAGAAAGGCATTTGTTTCTTGACATTATTATTATATCCAGTTCATTGTAATAGGAAACCGATTGAAAATGTATAGTATCAAATTAGTCCACAAAAAAATCATTATAGAAAAGCGAAGTTCATGAAAACATGGTTATTAGGCTTACTCTTAGAACAAACGGCCGATTAGAACCCTATATGGGTCCATCAAAAATCCTTTCCGCTCTTTGGAAATGAACTTTGTGAATAAGTGGTATCGATTTCATAATTGCATTTGATGTCCTAGCTCCAGAACTAATCTCTGATTGTTGGAGTGCGGGATTACTATTCAAGTGGAATTAACTTGATTCTTTCTTTGGAATTGATTCTTAATATGATGACTTCCGAAACAATTTTGGTTCTTTATTAGTTGTTCAAACTGTGGAAACGGCTTTGCATTTGACATACACATCCCTACTCACATTTGTCATAATCAAATAATGTAAATATGCTTGAAAAAGTAGTTCTAGATAGAAAACGAATTTGCTGCTGTTTGGACTTTGGTCCCTATTTGTGCCCTGCTCAATAGGTACTTTGGCTGGTAAAATTATTTGACGGAATTATGACTGTATCCCTGATTGTTTCTGGCAGGATCTATGTAGCATTGGCATTACTACGCTTGGTCCAAGAAAAAAGATTCTTCATGCTATCAAGGAGCTAAGAAGCGAGTTAATAAAGGTGGTGGAAACAGACACAGATGCCTCCAAAAGTGCAGCAGATGAGACAAAACCAACAACAAATAAGCTAATAACTGATTACTTTTTAGGGCCACCCTCTGAAAGAAAACGAGTTAATATTGCTACTAATGGACAAAGCGGTGCTAGGAGAAGTCAGGCAAATAACACCCATACAAGCATTCAAAAGAAAGATCGTTTCAGGAATGGAAAGCAGAAAGACGTCCCTTTGTGGTGTAGCATACCAGGAACACAATTTCAAGTGGTAAGTCTAGTTTTCAATATTACTACTACTGCAATATTTTGATAATTAAGTATTACCAACTTCATCATCACATGATCAATCTTGTTCCAGTAGATGTTCATCATAAATCCGCCTTGTAATTATTGGAAAAAGTACACTTGTTTTCCTTTATCTGTTGATCCTAATATCAGTTTTCATACTTTTTGCAGGATGCTTTTAAATATCTAAGAAGAGATTGTTCTCATTATTTTCTTAGTCATTTCCATTTAGATCGTAAGTCCAAGTGAATACAATCAAGAACTATTTATAAAATATGCATAGTTTGTCTGACTTACTATCGCACTATCTATGCTACTTTACTAATTGCACTGCTCTCTACAGATTATCAAGGACTTACCAAGTCTTTCAGTCATGGGATGATATATTGTTCCTCAATTACAGCAAAGCTAGTCAATATGAAAATTGGAATCCCATGGGACAAAATTAAAGTTTTACCCCTCAACCAGAGGATCAATATTGCAGGAACAGACGTGACATGCTTCGATGCAAATCACTGCCCTGGTGCAGTCATAATCTTATTTGAACCACCCAACGGTAAGGTGTGTATCAAACTTGTTGAAACATTTATTTTTCGATTTTTAAGTTGTGGTTTATCCAAGATTGATCCTGTGTTCATGTGTTCAGCCTGTTTTACACACTGGAGATTTCCGTTTTTGTGAGGAAATGACGGAACTATCCCTTTTGCAAGCTTGTCCCATCCACACTGTTATCCTTGATACTACCTACTGCAATCCCCAGGTACGTAAGTACTGAAAACAACTCAAGATAATTCATTTACTAAGTAATATAGATGGTTAGATCAGAGTTGTTTCTTTCTTTTGGTAGATATATTGGATTCCTTCAATGCTTATGGAAGTTGAGCATCACGTATCAATTAATTTGTCAAAAGTAGCATATATTTCAAGAAATTATTTTAGTTCAGTTGTTTGCTTCATGGGACATAGATTATATGGATATCAGATTAAATCTAATAATCCATAACTATTTTACAATGAATGAGAAACATTGATCCTTACACTAGATTAGTAATTATCTACTCCTTGCATTTGTTGTTTCTTTTATATGATAATGGATGAGTAATTGTCATTTATCGAATCTTGCAGTATGACTTTCCAAAACAGGAGGCCATAATCCAATTCGTCATCGATGCAATCCAAGCCGAAGCTTTTAACCCCAAGACTTTATTCTTGATTGGCAGCTATACCATTGGTAAGCATTTGTTCACATCTCCATAAATCATAATCTTAACTCTTCCAATAATATTCCTTAATATTTATGCTAAATTTTCGTTCGAGGATAGGAAAAGAAAGGGTGTTTTTAGAGGTTGCTCGAGCTCTGCGCAAGAAAATATACGTCACTGCAGCAAAACTACGCATCTTGGAATGCCTGAATTTCCCACAGGAAGACATGCAATGGTTTACGTTAAACGAGCAGGAAAGCCATGTTCATATCGTCCCCATGTGGAGTATTGCTAGTTTCAAGCGACTAAACCATGTCTCCAACCAGTACATGGTAACCAAACAACATGTTTAATTAGTTCTAAATGCTAACTTTTGCCAGATACATGATTATATTTCTTGAATTTTGGTGAACAGGGTCGATATAGCTTGATAGTTGCTTTCTCACCTACTGGTTGGTCATTTGGAAAAGGAAAGAAATCTACAGGAAAAAGGTGGCAAAAGGGAACCATTATACGGTAAATGCTTCCATCTTATTCAATTGCACATAAACCCCCCTCAACTAGTAAAATAGTTCTGTTTCTGAGTCTTTTAATCTTGCATGAGACTTGTAAAAACAGAGTATCGTTGGTCGTTATTTCAGGTACGAGGTGCCGTACAGTGAGCATAGCAGCTTCACAGAACTGAAAGAGTTTGTTAAATTCATTTCTCCAGTGAACATCATTCCAAGTGTGAATAATCATGGCCCAGATTCTCAGAATTCCATGGTCTCCCAACTCCTGGCTTAGGAACCTGAGTAACTTGCTGTTAGAATATACACACGTCTCTATTTTCTCAGTACTCCCTCGGTCCCACAAAAACTTTCAACCCGTGACTCGTCCAAACATTAGAATAATTATTAATTCATTATTTTCTTTTGTTATTGTAATTTAAAATGAATCCTCTGATCAACAATTAAAACAGTTCCAGTTCTTGTAAGTATATATGTGCATTAAATATTGTTTTTGTAAAAAAGACAGTTGGAAACTGGCCGGAACAATCAAGTAACTATACTCGTGGTTGTGGACTCATTTTATTACCGACCTATGGCCTACAATTTTTGACCTAGAATCTAAAATTCATTTTAAATATACTAAAAAAAATATGTGTACATGGCCGGCAGATACTTATACGAGGTTATTTACTAACTTCAAGCCGCAATAAACATCTACTTACCCCACCTACTCATTTTGAACGTTATTCTTCATAAAAAAAAAATCATTTTCATCGTGACGTTTCACAATTATTTGTGCATCTTAAAATTGAAACATTTTATTTATAAAAAATTACATTATTATCCTTCAACCACCGTAGTACTTATACCCAATTTTATTTTATTTTTTAAATTTTTTATCTAAGGTAAAAAAAAATCATAATGTGCCCAATTTCTTTTTCCTACACCCCTTTCTATTTCTCCGTCCAAATTTAAAAGATTTTTAGGGATGATATGAGTAATTCTATTTTAGGGAGATTTTTAAAGGGGTAATAGGTAGATGACAAATGTTCAAAAATAATAATAAGAATTTTTTTACAAACATTCATATAATAATGAGACGGGGAGTAATATTTTACTTAATATATTCTATACCTTCAAATTTGAAAATTTGGATATGTTAGTGGCCTCAACAATTCATTCATTACACATTTCTATTTCATTTATGTATCTATAAAATGATACAAATATTTATGGAATGAATGATGTACTGTATTAATTTACATGAAAAACACAAAAAGAAAGATTTGTAATAAAAAAAAAAATCCAGGTGTACCTTTTTAATGATTAGTCGTAAAAAAGAGGATCTTTGCTCTTTAGCAGTGATGGAACAGCACGACGGCGGTGAATCTGAAAGCTCCCCACCGTTGACCGGAAAGCGGCTAATGCTATACATGGATCTCACCTAATTTTAATATTAATTAAATTATTACACTCTTGCAAATTAAAGTCTTGAGTGATGTTTACTTAGAAATTATTTAACAATCTATTTTTTAAATTCATTTAAAAGCAATTCTATCAAACATATTGATTTGACATAAACACTCCAATTGTTATAATTTTTCTTAATAATAATATTCTCTCCGTCCCGAAGGAACTTGCACCCTTAGAATGACACATATTTTAAAAAATGTGTAAAAAAAGGTGTAATGATTGATGTTTTGAGAGGTAGTTTTGTAAACTTTTATGAATAAAGTAAAGTAAAAAATAGATATGGGTAAATATGAGTATATTTCAAGGGTGAGGGTTGTGAAAATATTTCTTTTTATGGAGTGTGCAAATTGGTATGAGACATCCATATATGAAAAGTGTGCAAATTCCTGTGGGACGGAGGGAGTATAATAATACAATAATATAATACATTCAATCATTACACAATCAGTAATTATTATAATTTCACTCAACAATAATATAATAATACAATTTCATTCAATCTTACACAGTTTAATATAAAATTAAAATCTTTTATTATTCAAAAACTCAAAAGAACACACGTATTACTATTTATTAGAGTTTCAAAAACTCGAAATTTTTAAAATCATTTTTCAAAACGACTCAAAGCCCAAATAAACATAAACTTAGTTACTTTAAAAAACCTCGTTTTTGTTTGATGAAATTCAACTTTAACGAGTAAATGTGTATAATTATATGCGTGTAAATGACTCATTCGTCTTATCCAATTACCTTGAAAAGAATTGACGTCAACTAAGGTCTAAATTATAGACCCACTCATTTGAAAACAATTTTCACATTTTTTTATGTTTCACAAATTAATGGAAAACTAATCATTACTTCTATTCTCAAAATTTTCACTTATTCATCATTTATATCATTACATTTTTCAAAAAAATTTATATAATACATTTATTTTATCATTTTAATATATATATATATATATTTTAAATCAATACTTTATAAATTTTTCGTAGTTTTTGTGATAGATCGAAAACTGATTTGAATCTACGAATTTTAGTTCGGGTCTGTTTTATCAGACTCACTGCATCATGATCATTTCAGCTTTTTTACTTTACTACTTAAAAAAAGTTATATATTTCACTGTGTATTAGTCCAATAAAATTAACCTTGATATTCTTGTGGAGTTTTCTTTGCAATAGTTTCGTAATTTTAATTTTCTTTTCAAGTATCATTTTTTAGCGAACCAAGTATCACCATTTATTAAATTACACACTTATATACACTTCACCTTTTTTTAAATGTTGAAGGTACAAATAAAATTTGCAAACACAGAACATGCACATGCACATGCATGCAAAATATACCGATTATTGATGGATATGTATATATATAATTTGCAGCCTTACAAAATCAGAAGCTTCTATATAGAATACAGAATTGCTGATACTCTGCTTGCATTTCATATGATTTCTCACCAGTTTCTAAAAATCTGGCATTGGATCCCAAAAACAATTAGTAAAATACTAAATTGGAACAAAGGATCACAACTAATTAATTTTGAAAATCTAGTATTGCAGAAATCAATATTACATCAGCTAGCAACAATATTATACATAATAAATTCCGGTGAAAAAAGTGGAAGATAATTAGCTAGCAATTAAATTCCCTGAATATTAATTACATATATTTAATTACCTATATATACTAAGACACTAAGGAACCTAAACATTTTATAACATTATTTTTAATATATACTCCCTCATTTTCTTCAAAAGTTTTATAGAAAAATTCAGTTTTGATGACAGAAATTGTTATTATTGTTTCTTTAACTAAAAATCTTTAATAACAGAAATTGACTTTTAGTGAGATTTCTGTTACTAAATACTTTTAGCTAAATAAGCAATAAAGAGTTGTGACACCAAAAATGATAAAATAGATTACTTTCGAAGAGACGAGGGAGTATATATATAAGATGATTAGAAATTCCAGAGATGTAGAAAAGATGGCACATTACCACCACCATTTTCGTCTTCATAAACGTCATTGTCTGAAATATGTGGCAATGGCATGTACATATCGACAGGCTCATGAAAAAGCCCGAAATCCATAACATGGCCCGCATTATCTCCCACGTTGTTATTATCCAACATATCCAAGAAAGACCAATCAATTGACCCGGGCCCGGGCCCTTCAGACAAAGCCTGATCCTCTCCTCTACTCGGCTGCTGCGGCTCATAATTATTAGCATAGTGCTGAGCCACGGCTTGAATCTGAGCCGGGTCAGTGAGGGCGTGCGCGCCCGCGATGTTGGGCGGGTCGTCAGGGAAATTGAACTTCGCGGTGGGACCGCGGAGGCAGAGCAAGGCAGCATCGAAAGCTCGGGCTGCCTTCTCGGCCGTGTCGTAGGAGCCGAGCCATATACGGTCGCGGCAGTTGGGAAGGCGTATTTCGGATACGTACTTTCCCCACTTCCGCAACCTGACGCCCTTGTACTTGGGCGACTCAAAAACGGTTGACGATGTGGCCACGTCTGATTTCTTAACCATTTTAAATTTGGAGAGGAAATTGCATGCACGTGGCCGGGATGGTAATTTGATTACGGAAGAAGCACAGTCCAAGTATGGTTTGCAATTGCAATTGCAGCGCGTTGAACTGAAATTAGTAAAAAGTCCAATTATATAGCGCTCTACGTGGAAGTGTAATTGACTTAGGAATTATGAAAATGATGGAAGAGGACAACGCGGTAGGGTCACACTTAATACGCACATGTTTGAATGTTTTTATCCCTTGCATGCCCCGTCAATCTCTTATTTCAAATCACACTGTTTTTCGGCTACACACATCATAAATTATACTCGCCGTTTATTGACACCAAGACTAATAAATATGATAGAATAAGTAGATTGGTGTAATTATGAAAGAGAAGAATATAATTAAATATAAATGTGAGAGGTGTTTACTAAAAATGAAATGAGTAGTTTTTATTGAAACAGACGAAAAATGAAAGTTGGGTAGCTTTCACTGAGACAGAGGGATTACTACTGTTTTTTTTTTCTCTGAATTCAATATGTTTATTTGTCAAACAAAAAAATTTGATGTCGGATTCGTGTCAACTCGTTAAGCACGATAAAATCAACAAGTAACTCAGTAACTCGTTAACAACCTGTAATTTACGTGATACGACACAACACAATAATTACACGATAGTTTTTTATATGTAGATAAGTATTTTAATTCTTATATATTTAAATGCAATTTAAATTTAATTATTTATTTTCTCATTATGTTTATATTGTGTTGTTATCGTGTCGTGTCACGTGGACACAAATTATTTTGTATTTGTGTCGTTTCACGTCGACACATATCTTTATCGTGTCGTGTTTGTGTTTGATTTTATTGTGTCAACACGTAACACGATACGATAACACAATTATTCTTTAAATGACACGTCTCAATAAATTAGTGGGAAAATAAAATTGACATTGGTGATCTCATACCATGATGGAGTATTATGGCGTTACACTTATATATAAATAAATATATAGTTTATGAATAGAGTGAATAATAATTTAATTATATAAATAATTGATGGTTGGATGATGAAGATAAAATGCTGAGAATAATATTATGTAGACAATGGAAATGTTCATTTTTAAATTGTCAACAAAAAAATTTGAAAAAAAAATGAAATTAAACTGAATGAATAATTAATATGTTTCATATGTATATGAAATATTTGATGAAAAAATAAGAATGAAATAAAAGATTAGAATGTTGTATAAAAATCTTTCGCTTCTTCTCGATTTGCCATTAGACTTGCTGATGTGTAAAACTATTGTTCACACCATCCATGGTGGGTCTGTGTTATATTTATAAATTATAAAAAAAAAAAGGTTTCAACCATCAATATATATTTTCTTTGACTTTGAGGCTCCAAATACGTACTGCCACAGTCTAACTTATTTACGTACATATTTGATTACACGACAAATGACAGGAGTATTATTTTCATCGATGAAAGTCCAACTAATTAATTATTGGGTCCAAAAAATAAAAGATTAATTTTGAACACCGTCCTCTACATCAATCTGCCTTAGTAAAGGGGGACTTTTTAAATCTGAACTCTAAACCCAGTTAAATAAGAGTCCGGCACAGACCATCTGGACCAAAATATCGTTATCGCAATAAACATCGCAATCAAATAATGAAAATTTTGAAAATTATAACATTAAATTTTAGGAATTATTATACTTCAACATATTAGTATGCATATATATTTCATTCAAAATCAAAATTATCTATTTAAAGCAAACATATAAATAATACATTGTATAAATATTGACTATCAAAAAGAAAAAAAAATATAAATGATAAAATATAATTACTATCAAAATGATGACAAATATAATAAGTAAATTGTAGTATTATTTATTCAAACAATATTGGTAATAACTGATCATCACATTTGAGTAATTTCGATATAATTATGCACATCTCATTAGTATGTTTAAAAAATTATTAAATATATTAGGTGAATTGAGAATATATTTAATTGAGGGACTACTATCACTAAAAATAAAAAATGTACTCCCTCCGTTTCATAGGAATTTGCACACTTTCCATATATGGATATCTCATACCAATTTACACACTCCATAAAAGGAAATATTGTCATAACCTTCGCCCTCAAAATATACACACATTTACCCATATGTCATTACTTTTTCACACTCAATCTACCTTTTACTTTACTTTATTCATAAAAGTTTACAAAACTACCCCTCAAAATATCACTCATTACACTTTTATTAAAATGTGTGTCATACCAGAGGTGCAAATTCCTCTAGGACGGAGGGAGTATAATTTTATATATAAGATTAAAAGTATGCAAATTTTCAAAATTTACGATATTATTTGCAATATATTGGTTCCTGATTTATGCTCAATTTTTCACTACGTTTAAACACATTTAAAATTATTCTCGACTTTTCTATACAAATGACTGCGCAAAAAGTTGAGCCTATAGTTATTTTCTTAGTGTTGATAGGAACCATGCAAGGATTTTATTTCTTTTCAAAGATTCTGTGGAATTAAAATAATGATTGGTTCATTATATTCAACAAATATCTGAAAAGGATATGTTATTCAGTCGACGATAATTTTTACCTACCTAGTTTTATCTTTCTAAGTTTCGACTTGATAATTAATTTCTATATTCTAAATCAATATAAATAGTCATTTAAATTCTAAATTGATAGTTTGTGCAATTTATCTTTTTAAGTCCTCAATTGACATAATGACATATCCTAACGCTATGATGACCCTCTTGGCAAAATATATAAGAGGTTTTAACATGAGAAAATATTGAACAATATCTATTTATTAATTAATTTAAGGGCTAGTCTTGGGTGAGACTGTTTCATAGAATGAGATCCATGAGACGACTCTCATATATAAAAAGTGATAATGTTTGAGCAAAAAGTGATAGTGTTTGAGCAAAAAGTGACAGTCACTTTTGTTAAAAATACTAGTATCACTTTTCACTTAAACATTATCACTTTTTTTAACAATCAACATCTAAAAAAAATATGGATTATCCTACTCAAAATTTTGAAATATGAGTGAAAAAGGATCCGTCTCACAGAAAAAGATCCGTGAGACGGTCTCACACAAGTTTTTGCCTTAATTTAAAAAAGGCAGAAAAATGGCTTGAAACGCATGCATAAATTAATAGTCTTGGACTCAGTCAGTTGATAATGATATAAATCAAATGTAATCGTGCTAATAATTAATTAATCCAATATGTTGACTTTTGACCTCCCACTTATTATTCTTTAATCGATTCATAATTCGGTAAAAACTCGTCTCATAATCACATATAGCCCCTAGGGTTACCGAATTAAAGCTAATTAAGTTCACACATCTTCTTGTTTTTCTCATACCAATTGTTTGCATTCATTGGTGTTTTCATAACTAAATCGGTTCCAGTATTATTATCTATAATAATACGTTAAGATCGGAAATAATACATACTAAAATAGTGTCATGAATTAATAATACAAAAGTTAAAATACTTGAAACAACTCAAGTCAAATATAAAATTGTACAAAAACAAAAAAATAATAATAAAAAAGGTAAAGACGACGGTGATGACCAATTTTTCTGGTGTTACCCGATTTTGTCCGGTTCAACTATGAAAAAGGTTCTTTAAATGATATTGGGTTGACTTATTAGTGGTAGAAGTTCTTGGGCGAGTCTAAAGTTAGGACCCAAATAATAACTTGTTGGGCCGAATAACCCACGCCTAAATTTTAGTATTGCCCTGGCTATATACCCCTCCAGCTCTGTTAAGTATACTCCCCCGATTTATGCACTCCAACAAATGTTAGATGTATTCCTCACAAATTACTCAAACTGCCCTTTGATTTGAGATTGGCCCATCCGGATTTGGATGGGTCATCCCCCATCCCATCTCTCTCCATCTCTCTACATCCCTCTCCATCCAAATACTCATTCAAATACCCATCCACCTCTATAATACATCTACATACCTATTTTTATACAATCACATCACTCTTTTTTTCTTTTAATCACTCATTCTCTCTCCTACTTTTCTTCCACACATTTATTCTCTCTCCTACTTTTCTTTCACACATTTATTCTCTCACCTACTTTCTTCCACACATTTATTCTCTCTCCTACTTGATTTGACATAAAGTTCTCCATCCACACCTATTTTTCAATCTCAATCCAAACACAATTTTTATTCAATTACTATTAATGGATTACCCTCATCCATATTGATTCGGGTGGAATTTACACGATTTAGATGCATATTTGAAGCTCATTTGATGTTGATTTCATTGAATTATTGGTTGATTATCATTGTTTTGGTCAAAATAAGAGAAAGATAGTGTTTTGTCGATTTTGTAGGAAAACCGATGTATTTTGGAAGTAAAACACCGACCATACTCCACTGTACTGGAGATAGGATTGCACCATTGGATTCGTCTCGAAAAATGGAGTGGAATGAAAAAAAGAATCAAGTCAATCGGAGGTCGGAAGCTCGAGATACAACGGAACGAAAAATGACGAGGCCGGACCACATTTCTACCCGGCCGGGTTACTTCCACCCGGCCACAGTGCTGTACACCCACATTTTGGATTAGTTCACCCATTTCGTATTTTGGCCGGGTAAAACCACCTGGCCGGGTCATTTCACCCGGCCATGCCATTTTCCATCAAGACCTTCGTATTTTAGCCGGGTAAAACCACCCGGCCGGGTCGTTTTCACCCGGCCAAGCCCTATTTTAGCCATTTGCTACATATTTCGGGGGTTTTGACCCATTTTCTCCATTTTCGAGGGACCTAAGTGCAAATTTCGTCCAAAACTTCTACCCCAACTATAAATAGCTCCAATTTGAGTTTTAGAAATGGATCTTCCTCCTTTTCCAAGCATTTCCTCACACACAAACACATAGTTAGTAGTGTTCTTCATTTTTAGTTTAATTTCTTCATTAGATTAGATAGAATATTGGTTTTTACTTTGAATCAAGCTACGATTATCATCGGGCATCGCCTATTACATTGATTTGTAGCTAAATTCTCATGATCAAGGTGATATTACTCTATTTTGCAATTCAATTTGATATTTTCTTAATTTCTCCAATCTTTTGCTATTTTACCATAATTTTGATGTTATATGTTGTTGAAGCCATGAGATTCTCTTCTAGAACCATGGGCTAAGCTCTTATTGCCTTGGGTGTGGATGTTTTGATGGGTGTTTAGTGTAATTGTGGATTAATTGGATGATTAGCTTAGGATTTGGGTGTATATGTTTCTAGTGTTGTGATTTTCATGATTCAATTGATTAATTCACCCTATTAGCTAGCATTGATGGTTTTGTGGACTTCAACGACCGTATTGGGTTGCATGATTAAGAGTGTGGGTGTGAGCTTGGATTAATTGATTAGAATTCACATAGTAATTGACTACACCGACCGGGGGTTGATTGCTTAGATCGACAACACTAGACACTAATCGATTAGAGGTCGTCTATTAGATTAGTGAAAGGGCGTCTCATAAGCATTAGTAACCGTGTTGAACGTGTTTATGAGACACTATCTTAGGAGCTTATGGTATTAATTAGACTATATAATTGCTAATTGATGCACTTGTTCACCTAAGCCTCACAAGGGATTGGTCTACACACGAGTGGTAGCCTTTAGCTTAATCCAAAACCATAGTTTAACTCATGCAATTGGTTCGTTAACTCATTGAATTACCCACAAAATGGAAACACCCGAAACAATACCCTTCTTTTCCACTTTCCAACGAAAGTTAGATAGCTTGCTATTTATTGTGTTCATTTCTTATCATTCTTAGTTAATTTAGTTTAATTCTTGTGTTTTAATTCCCGAAAATCCAACAAACACATTTAATTACTACAATAACATGAAAACTTATAACTTTAGGGATTCACTTTCACTCAATTAGGTCCTTGGAACGAAAATCTACTTGATCGTACTTGCGTACTACAATCGAACCCATACACTTGTGGGATCGTATTGTTAAGTGCTTTAAAAAGTGTTGAAAAAACGAGTCAAGTCACATATTTTTTCAATCTCCATCCCCATCCCATCCACCACCATCCCTAACCAAACAGCACCTAATATCACTTTTCTCCCATCCTTCTTCAACCTCCTTCTCCACCAAGTTCAGGCCGCCGCCGACGGCGCCACCCACGCCCACCTCCGCCTGCGCCGCCCCCGTCCTTCTTTCTTTTTTTCTCATTTTTCTGCAGAAATTCGCCGCCCCCACCCCACCAGGCCACCACCTCCCCCTGCACAACCCATCTGCCGCCACCTCCCCGACGTGCGCCGCTCCCGCCGTGCACCACCACCCATCTTTTTTTTCGCAATTTAAGATCTGAAAAACATTTGATGGCCGCGCCCCTTCCTCTCCCATCCGCCGCCGTCCACCGCCTGAACTAACCCTAAAACCCAACACATGTTTTTTTTAAATTATTTTCGACAATATGTGCTCGAATAGAAACACTTTTTTATATTTCTGTTGGATTTTTTTTTCTGATTTTTTTTTTTTTTGCAAATGTTTTGGTGGTGGGGGCGGCGGCGATCTCGTCGGAGGTGGTGGTGACGGCCACCGTCGGAGGTGGTGATGACTGCGGCGGCTGCTGCTGCTGAAAAACAATTAGGATTATGTTTTTTTATTTAAGGGGAGTGTATTTATCTAATGAATGTTACTAAAAGGATACATTGGGTATTTTATACTAATATTAAATTAATAAAATGGGAGGGGGAGTATCCTTAACAGAGCTGGAGGGGTATATAGTCAGGGCCATTATAGTATCTAATAAGTGCATGTGGGCCGAAAATAAGTGATGTTGGGCTGAATTTAAAAACTTTGTTGGGCCTACTATCTGAAATTGTTGCACACAGGAGATTAAACAGAATTTAGATTTGCTTTAAAACTGTTAACTATCACCTCAAGAAGTTAGTTAATTAGTTAAGGTATAGTGAAAAATATTTGGTTTTCACTCTCTTATTTTTATGATTCTCTCGTTCTCTTTGTCATTCTTAGGATAGAAAACTTTATGCAAATACGTGTGTTTAAGTTACATGTAAATAATTAATACCATTTGATTCAATTTTTTAAATGGGTGAATATTACTTATGAGTTATAGCAAAATACAGTTCACATATTATATAGTATCAATTCAAATATTAAATAGAAACAAATTACATATATTTAATTGGTAAACATGAGTGCAACCCAAACTTTATTATTACCCATACAAACTAAAAACTTAAGAAATACACATCGACTAGAAAATGATCACTAAGTACTTTTTTTTATCAATTTTATTATGCCTTATCAAAGATTCAATCGAATGTAAAATATTTATATCCACTTCTCAGTCGTTTATCGTGCGTCATATTCAAAAGTGAATTTATCGTCGTTTATTGTGCTGTCATACCATATTAAAGGCGAATTCAAGACCATTAATTACATTTTATATATATTGTGGATTTTTTAAAATAAATTCAGAAAGAAAAAAAAGTTATACCTAGAGAGAAATAATTTTGTAGTTTTTTTTTTTCTTTTTTTTTTTTTCACACGTTCATTAAATAATTTTACAAGTGTAGTTCCCGTATGAAAGAAACAGGTGAGAATACGTTATGAATTAGTTTTAGCATTTGTGATAGTAGGTGAGCTGCTTGTGATATATATTAATTTCACACGGTTCATTGGATATATAAATTAATATAACATTTAATTTTATATAGCACTTTTAAAATGCATAATACTTTTAGTTGAACTTCTCTTTTCTAGAAGTGTGTTTCTACTATTTCCAACTTAATTACGAAATTAATTTAAATATATTTTCAATTATCTAATTAAATTTTGACATGTAACGTTACACACAAATGTCAATTGAATCGGCATTGTGAACCATTAATTTTCAATATGTTATATTGTTACTATATTACATAAAAATAGATTATGCAATAAAATATTATACAGCGTAGAATTATTGATTACTTGACACGTGGGAGTTGGGACTCTGCAGGGTCAAATCAATATAGTTTTAATCAAATGGACATAATTAAATAAATTAGGCTTATCCATGTGTAAACGTAGTTAGTTAAACAAGATTTAATTAATGACAAATGGGATAGTTAGAATTGGTTGCAACATCGCTACCTATGGATTCGAGTCGTCTTGGGAAAATGATCGAAGACGAGTTAAAATCGAACGAGCGTATCATAATATTAAGATCGACACGTGTTAAAAAATTAGTAAAATAAAATATCAGTGAAACAAGAAAATCAACTCAAATCACACGCCGTTAAAAATTCAGTAAAATAGAATATTAGTGAAACAAGAAAATCTTACGTTGTTCTTTCTGTTTGTTGATTCTGATATTTTAGGCATGTTAGTTTTGAAACTGCCTCTGCTGGAATTTATGTTTTTGAGTAATGCTTGTACTCTCAAGAATTAACTTCATATTGACTTTTCAAAATAAAATAAAATAATAATCTATTAAATAAATTATACTAATGATATTCCAGTAGTTGAGCAACTTGTATATTTATGCAGCATTTATGCAGTTCGTTGACCAATTACAGGTGTCCAATACAATTAAATTTTATTATTAATAAATATGAAAACCAATAAGGTCAACATCCTCCCCTCTATTTTTCCCCAAATAACGTCAAAGTCACTCACATACATGGATATAAATACACGATTAATAGTATATTGAAAATTATGTTTAAAAAATTAAATAAATTTATTATAGAAGTGTTATAGATTAGGGTTTGAAATTTTATACCAAAAGTCAGATAAATAAACAAAGATTTAAATTTAAACGAGCGCAAGTGAACAAGGAAATTGGTCCCGTTATCTAGATAAAGACAAACTAATAAAATAATATACACAATAAAAAAATAGCCTTACTTAGCCCATCTACCAAGCTATATCATCATGCACGTAAAAGTTGCTTAAACACAAACGCAATGTGATTAATTATAATTTAATCTTTTATTTAGCCATAAAAATCATTTGTACGACAAATATTTACTTGTTAATGTAAAACCACATGATCTATTGTCTTCGCGGCGGCGACCACGATATCTCATTACAACTTTGCAAGCATTATTATAAAATAAAACGTTATGGAGTATGAAAGATGATTAAAAGAAAATTACATATAATATTAATTTCTTGAATTATATAATTAGGAAATTAAGTTGATAGCCGCCTCATATATAGGTTACAATTATTAGCCGGTAACATTAAGAGAGCTCAAGGTAGCATTAAAACACACAATAAGTTGGAGTACTTTTTTTATTGTTTACACATATTTTAAAACAATTATATATATTTTTTCAGTTTCAGATCCGTTTTCACACTGAATTAGAATTAACATTGAATATTAAAATTAAAAAAGTGATAAATTAAGGAAATTGAAATCATTTCAGCTTTATTAAAGTGATAAAATGAGAACATTTGCCTAAGAAAAATAATTACATAAATGGTACATAAGTATGAATTTTAAGAGTAAGATAATATTTCGTGAAATATTAAGGTAGAAAAAGATGGGATGAAACTGAAAAGGTACAGAAAGTTAGGAACGAAATGGAGAGCGAGATATAAATAGAAAAATAGAGAGATACAGTACGGCCTGTGTTGACAAAAATAAGTAACTTAACAAGTTAACATTAAACGTTCGACGTTCAAAATGACGAAATGAGTAAGTTAACGGATAACGATGTGATTACAATAATCACAGAGTGGCTAGCTACTTCTTAAAACAATTTCGAACTACTTACCATAAATGCAAGAATTTATGGCTATTTTGAAAGCTAACCAACCAACTTCCGGTGCCCGCATTTACTTTCCCACCCTACCCTTGTCCCTTTTTTCCACAATAAATACTTCACAGTTCACACTCTATTATTTCCATATTCATCAAATATATTAATTTAATTTCCCTACAAAAAAAATTAAAAAATTATGGCTCGAGAGCAAGATCTCCTGTCGACGGAAATAGTTAACCGGGGTATCGAGTCGACGGGGCCGGACGCGGGCTCGATGACGTTTTCCGTTAGAGTGAGGCGGAGGTTGCCGGAATTTGTGAACTCCGTTAAGTTGAAGTACGTTAAGTTAGGGTACCATTACTTGATAAATCATGGAATATACCTTGCCACGATTCCGGTGTTGGTTGTTGTGTTTGGGGCGGAGGTGGGGAGGCTGAGCAGGGAGGAGCTGTGGCGGAGGATCTGGGATAGCACCGCCGGATACGATCTCGCCGCCGTGGTGGCGTTTTTAGCGCTATTTGTGTTCACTCTTTCGCTATACTTCATGTCGCGGCCAAGGTCTATCTATCTTCTTGATTTTGCTTGCTATAAACCTAGTGATGATTTGAAGGTAATTTTATTTCTTTTTATTTTGGTAATTTGCATTAAATTGAGTTTGTTGCATGCTTTTTGATTATTAGAGAAATATATATATGTTCGGTTTTTATTATTATTGTTTTTTCTTTTTTAGAGTTTGCCTTTTCTTTTTTATTAGGTAATCCTTCTTTGTTGTGAATTATTATTGTATACAATTTAAAATTTTGTACATTTATGATAAGCTAATAAGAGGAGGGGATTAAATAAAAAATGGTTTGACTCATTATATATTATTTCTTGTGCAACTTGAGCAATATTACTCCTTTCTTTTCACAAAAGTCCGTAGAAAATTTTGGACACATAATATAGAAATATATGTTTAGAAAATGTAAAAAAATTGATTGAGCATAATAATGTCATACAAATATATGTATATTTTGAGAATTATTTCTTGAATAATAGTTTTTTTTTTTAGTTCACGGGATACACATAATTCTTGGTAAATATTTTATTCTTTAATTGATAGGATAGAACTTTTGAGATGATTATACGATATAATCTTGAACTTTTATCAATTACTAGAAAGGACAAAAGAAAATAGATTACGGTTTATTGTAGTTTGATCCAAAGAAGTTGGGTTTGACGCGTGTCTTTAAAAAACTGAGTCTTTCATTTACTAACAATTAATAACACATTAAAAATAAATAAAGAAGGGATTAAAGTTTTTTTTTTGGTCGTTGGACTAATTTTGAATTTGTTCCTGATGGAATACACGTTTTGATTTTGGTTTTGTTGTCTAAATTTTGAATTCAGTCCAATTATGTTCATTTATCTGTAACGACGGATAATTGAATTGAATTTAAAATTTAGACAACTTATGAGATCAAAATCAAAATGTGTATTTCATCAAAATCAAATTCAAAACCAGTCCAACTTAAAGGACTAAAAAAGCTTTAATTCCAATAAAGAATCTTGTTTTGGTTCTACGTACTTTTTTCGTCCCAATTTAGTTTTTGTTTTAAAATGTTTCACATCAATTAAACATGGTCTCATTTTAGGAAAAAAATTAATCTCTAGAAATATTTGGTTTATACATCTATAGTATTTAAAACGAAGACATGTGAGAAAGGGTCTTATCACATGCTACATGTTATATAATCCGTGGACTTCCAACTAACTCGATTCATGTTTTTGAGGTAAAGTCTCATTCATGAGACCCGTAAAAGACTCTATTAGATTTAATGGATGTATTCGTGAATTTGTTATGGGAAACTGCTCTGGTCCTTTTAGTACATATGAGATGGGAAGATTTATGCACTTAATTTATGATTGAGGCAATTCTGCAGATGTATAATGAATTGATCAGACGATGGTAAAATTGAAAGAATTCGGTCTCATATAAGGTCGAACTTGTAGAGATGCTGAGAATTACTTTTTATATATTAATTTCTAATAAAAATAAGTAATATACCTCTCTGAATTGATTATGATCTAAAGCCATGAAATAATCCAATTCATTGATTTGTCCCGATTTAACTAAAGATTTCAATTGATCAGCTGAAAATCGTGAATTGATATTTGATAAATCTAAGCTAATTAATTGTATAATTTCATCATGCATGCAGGTAACAAAAGAGCAGTTCATTGATCTAGCTCAAAAATCCGGCAAATTCAATGAAGATAGCATCGAATTTCAGAAGCGAATCCTCAATTCCTCCGGCATCGGCGACGAAACCTACATCCCCAAATCAATCGGCTCACCGGAAAACACCGCCACCATGAAAGAGGGCCGCGCCGAAGCCTCCACTGTAATCTTCGGCGCTTTAGACGAGCTCTTCGAGAAGTCTCGGATCCGGCCAAAGGACGTCGGAATCCTGGTTGTGAACTGCAGCCTCTTCAATCCGACGCCGTCGCTTTCCGCCATGGTAATCAACCACTATAAAATGAGGGGAAACATTCTGAGCTTCAATTTGGGCGGAATGGGTTGCAGTGCGGGGATAATTGCGATCGATTTGGCCCGTGATATGCTGCAAGCAAACCCTAATAATTTCGCGGTGGTTGTTAGTACGGAGATGGTTGGGTATAATTGGTACCCTGGGAATGATAGATCGATGCTTATCCCCAATTGTTACTTCAGAATGGGCTGCTCCGCCGTCTTGCTCTCCAATCGCCACCGTGACTACCGCCGCGCCAAGTACAAGCTTGAGCATATTGTCAGGACGCATAAAGGTGCTGATGATCGTAGCTTTAGGTATGCGTTAAATTGTTTATGTTATGTCCGATTAGACATCTATTTTGAACCCGATTATCCATCTATTTTGAACTAATCTACGTTACGTAATTTTGATAAAACAGGAGCATCTATCAAGAAGAGGACAGCCAGAAATTCAAGGGGCTAAAAATCAGCAAAGATTTGGTGGAAATTGGAGGGGATGCACTGAAGACCAACATCACTACATTAGGGCCCCTAGTCCTCCCCTTATCTGAGCAGCTCCTCTTCTTCTCGACTCTGGTGTGGAAGCTCCTGTCGGGCAAGGCACGTCCCACGAAGCCTTATATCCCCGATTACAAGCTAGCGTTCGAGCACTTCTGCGTGCATGCTGCCAGCAAGACAGTGCTGGATGAGCTGCAGAGGAACTTGAAACTGAGTGACAAGAATGTGGAGGCGTCGCGTGCTGCATTGCACAGGTTTGGGAACACGTCGAGCAGCAGCATTTGGTACGAGCTGGCGTATTTGGAAGCCAAGGAACGAGTGAAGAGAGGGGATCGTGTGTGGCAGCTGTCGTTTGGGTCGGGTTTTAAGTGCAACAGTGTTGTTTGGAAGTCGCTGCGTAAGATCAGGGCGCGTTCAGGGAATCCGTGGCTCGATTGCATTAACCGATATCCTATTCCTCAGGGAGAGTTTTAGGCCTGGAATGGTGGCTTGGCTTAGGATTGGTTTAATACTGCAACCACAAACTGCACCTTAATAATTACACTATTTTACATTGTCTACACGATGGAACAAGGGCTTATTTTGAAAGTGTGAAATTTGTGTCTTGTCCTGTTTGTTATTGAAATGCTTTCGAATATGATCTGAAATTCTACATTCATGCAACCCCTTTTATTATCAATTCCTATAATAACAGCATTACAAACTGAATTCAGAGTCTGGTTCTCATCCCTCCTTATATAAGAGGGAATCGAGCTTACCAGTTTACAAAGGAGAAGTTACAACTAAAACAGAGACTAATACTCTTTGATTAACTTGTTGTCTTGACTTATTGTTTTTCCCAACGAACTGCTCTTTACGAATTCTTCGAGCGAGACGAACCAAAACTAAAATTTCACATTTATAATGAAGACAGATGAACCCTTTCTTGTTCGAGTAATACATAAATATCTAACTTGTAGAAAGAAGATAGTTCGATATTACAAAAGGTTGGACCTCACTAATGGACATAAGAAGGAAATAGTACAGAACAAGAATTCTGATTATCTTCTATATAGAAGATGAGATATATGCTAACTATAAATCATGAATAACGTACTAGGAAACGGAAAATACAGATTATAACTTCAACCAAATAAAAACTGAGGAATGAAATAATTTCCCCTTATGTTTTATTGGCCGTTACAGAGGCAAGTCTTATTTTCAAGATTAAAGAAAATAAAGATCCAGGTGCTCGTAGGGATGGGCACGAAAAGGGGAAGACGACCAACGATTTGATTATTATGAGAAAAAAGAACAATCAACCTTTCTCAGGCTAGCCAGTCCCCATCCATTCCTTCAATTTCTTCAATGTCCATGCTGCAAAATTCGAAACAGATTCAAAAAAGACAACCAAAGAACAAAATCTTCAGTGACTGGAATATGTAATACATGTGATTGTTTGAATGTGTAATTGTTGGTTGAAAATACATGTATTGCAGTAAAATGGTGTGTATTGGATAAAACATCTGCCTAATTTGTCATACGTCTGAACCTTCCAAAAGGGATTTAAATTGACAAATTATCCTGATAAATTCAGAGGAAATTACATTAGTTTTCAATAGGCGGAAAGAGGGACTTTTTGATGGGGTCTGAAAGTCAAAGATTGAAACAACAAAAATGTAAACAATAAGTTGAAATATATTTGATCATCTGACTAATGAAAGAACAAACGAAGAGGCAAAATCATGCAATTCTACACACTTTTCTGTAAGTTAACAAAAATGTAAACAATAAGTTGTAAAGTTTTTCTTTAACTAATTCTTACCATGGTAAAGCAGAATCTTCAAAGTAATTATCCGAGTAAGAATCATTCACATGCTGCAAGTAGCTCTCATTTGCATTGAGCCATGGTGGAAACTCCATAACTTCATCAAATGGTCCGTTTACGAAATCCTCACCTCTCTGATCCTCCATAGCCTTCAAGAACTTGAACCACCAAGCTGAATTCACCAAATTCAAGGTATCATTCCATTCCATCTCGTACTGCTCCCCAATTGATCTGATCTCAGCAATCTCCTTATCATCCATCACAGGGTGCAGCCCAGAATCTGCCAACTCTGCCACGTCAGCTGCCATAGAAGTCGGTACCCCCATGCATGGGATTTCCGACGAAGAGGTTGACGGGGATGAGGATGAGAAAATTGATGAAGGGTAGGTGCTGCAATTGAAGTTGTTAAAATCTTGAAGGTTTAGATTGAGGCCAAGTGTTTGGCTGGGGAGGGTAAAATCGAGATTTTCTTGGACGAATGGTGGTGGTGGTGCAATCGGAGAAATGGGCCAAGAATAAGGAGAAAGAAATCCTGGTGAATATGAGTAATCATCCAGGAAACTGGTAGGGGTGTTATTAGGAACGGAAGAATTGGAAGCATAAATTCTTGGATTTCTCCTGGACTTCAATTTAGCTTCCTGTTCTAAAGAAAGTTGATGAGATAAAGAGTGGAATGGCTGAGTTTCCGCCCTCGATTCCATTTCTTGTTGCTGTTGGTTTTCAGTAGCTTGTTTCATAGATGCTCTATGAAACTTTAGAGCAGTCACGATTTCTCTCCGAGCTTCAGCCATATTTAGCAGCCTTTCTTGGTAAGGCCTGCTGGTATGGAGCCGTCTCCTTACTTGCTTCTTGTGCTGCTGCTGAGGTGGCTGATGGGATTTTTCCTGTTTCTGATGAGAAAATCCATCGAAAGTAGTTCCACACAAGCTTTGTTCGCCTTCCTGTTCTTTGGTTCTTGAAGAAGATAGCTGTTTAACAAGACTACGAATGTAAGCACCAGACAAATGAGGTTGTTTCAGTTTTTCAATATCATTTTTCGACTTTGAGGAAGAAGAAGAAGAAGAATTTCCCCTCATCTTTCTTTAACTAAAGTTTTTTTTCAGTTTGGCAGATTACTTTTCTGGGTGCCAAAGTACAGAATGCAGAGATCACAGGTCCGGATGGAGTAGTGCTCGTGGGTGTTATAAATAGCTGGCAACACGCCTAGGGCTTTTAAATTCTTTTGGAATTTCCCTACTTTGGCAAACAACTAGGTTGTTACTAGTTACCACTTTTATTTTTAACTGAGCCACAAAATAAATGAACACAGTTGGTGTAGCCATCTTGTTGCAGTTGATTAATTGCTACTAGATTCTGGCCACCAAATAATTTCTCAATTACTGAATTACCGTTCCTTGAAAATCACTAAGCAACAAATTATTGTAGTCAAGAATCACCAAACAAGATTGATAAGTAATTATTCCTCATTCATGGGACAAGTAGAGTAAAGTTACCGGACCGGCAATTCATTATGGACCGGTGTCACATGAACCAAACACAGGATAAATAGGATAAAAAGTTTCCATCCCTCATCCAACAAAGCAAACCTGACCTAAAGAAAATATGTAAAATTTTAACATATCATATACGTAACAACTGCTTTAACTACTCTTTTATGAGCCAAAACTAAAGGAGGGTCGAATGCAATATACTTAGGACATGTTTGCTTTATTGGATTAGGGGGAATTGATATTTTATCCTATTTATCCACCGGCTCCTGATGGATTGTCGGTTCGGTATAAAATCTCTACTTGTCCCAAGAATGAGAGATAATTGGTCACAAGGAAGAGGTCGGACTAGTTATCCTATAAATGAAGGATGATTACTTATCTATCCTGTCCATTAAAGCAAACGAGCTAATAGGGAGATTTGTTGAGTAAATACGAGTCGTTTATAGGAAATAAACTGTCTTAAACTGCCAACAAATTCGGGCTTAAGATGACTGCAACAAGGAGAAAGGTTGTTAACAAAAAGTATTAGTTTTCTCCTCGTTTCAATCCGTTAGATTTTTAGTATTTGTCATATAAGACTACACCAGGCTCTGTAAATGTCAGCACAAGGGCCACAGAAACTGACAGGAGGGAAAATAAATGGCAGGAGATTTTTTTTTATTTTTTTAAAATAATATTGTAAGGAAAGAATAACAATATGCAATTGGATTCTCCAACAATCAGTATTATTTCCAATTTAAAATTGCTCAACATGATTAAATCAGTTTTATGAATCAAAGAACTTGGACCTTTTATAAAGTTATTAAAATAAGAAAGATTGAAGAGGACAGAAAAGCCCCATACCTCCCCTCATTGTTTCAGTTTTCCTTTCAATTCATGCTCCTTTTTTTCCAAACAGCTTCGTTTTGGATTATTCGTTTATGATTATTTTACAAATGGCCCTGTGTCAGCACCTGTAGAATTTAGAAATAACATTGTTAGTGTATTATTATTTCACATAGATTTATTTGCTGCATAATATAGTGAATTGCATTAGTGAAGAGAGTAACATTAGGAATTAATTAAGGAGTGTTTAGTTCAAGATTCTTCGATGAGAATGGTAATGAGAATGAACATGTGGTAATTGTGATGATTAATATGAATAAAAGATGATCTATTCACTTTTATCATACTTCGTACGGGGTAATGCGACTCAAAATAAGCAAATCATTACCTCGTGATTAACTACCTTACCTAACAATCATTTCTTGTCTCCCGTTATTTCAAGATAAGGCAAAAAAACACTAACAATATAATCATCATTCTCATCGTAATTCACCATTAAATTACCATTCTCATTAAGGAATTTGTAACAAGCGCCCCTCGGTAATCCAAGTATCGACAAAAATTTAAGTAATTTACATTAGTGCCATAATCTTGAATTGAATCATACTCATACCATCAGAAGTGACTAATTTCAAGACAATTTATTTTAGGTGACAGTAAACATTATGCTTGAATCTTGGATTTAAAGAATGAAATACTACTAAAAAGATGAATTACAAGACTTTATTTAATACAACCACAGCTGTAAAAAAAATTGCAATATCAATCAACTGCATTTCTGCAGCATTCAGAATCAGCAAATGAATTCTCAATTATTATCCCATATAACCACCAAAAAAATTAAATTCTTCCCATTTCCAATTGAATAATTTAATTTATGTTGCAGATCAAATGGATAAGAAGATGAATCAAATCAAGCAAGTACATTAATGTGAGTAAAAAAAAGAAATTAAATATTTAGTCACAATATTAAAATAATGAGTAGAAGAAAAGAAACAGGCCTGAATGATGGTGCGTCACTGTAGATAAACCCTTTTCCTTTTCCATTTCCTGATTCAAAAATTCAAAATAAATCAAAAATAAAAAAAGGGGAAAAATCGTGCTGCAGCTTCCACCAATCCCCTTCGGCCGCAGTTTCGTCTGTAGGTTTGGACGAATCGCAATCTTCCACAAAACTTCCTCCATAACTATTTACATACCCAGACAATAAATATTCATGTGCATAGAGCCCCCCTTTTTCCCATTGGATTCCTTTCACACCACCGTTGCTCTGGGCCCCAATTATTATAACTGTGTCGATCTGAAACAAATCAAGTTGCAAAATGAAGGCGGAATTAAGAAAGTGTGAATTCGATTTTCAATCAACTGCATTTTTCTGAGAAATTATTTTTCGCAGGAAGAAATAGTGGGGTGGCGTTTACTCTGTATTATGAACGCTCACTTTACTGCAATCAACTGGATAAGATTTTTATTTTTTATTTTTAATAAAAGTTAATTATTCTTATTTATCTAGACTTTTTTATTTTATGATTTAGAAGGTTTGTCGTGCATGTTTATGGGCTAACCATAACCGAATAATAGTACATTCTTAACTCTTCGACAAAAAAATAAAAAACTTAAATTAAAATAAATAATAATCTAATTTGATTAGTGAAATAATAAAAATAAGTAATGGCTTATTGTCATGTTACAGAAGCATTAAAAATATGTGAGTTCTTTTTAAACATGTCTCTTGCCCTTCTTAGTAAAATGAACTAAACTAAATATGAAAAAAAAAAAACAGTTTTCAAGTGATTTTTTTAATTTTTTTTATATATTTCATAACTACTTATTAAAGTTAAATCAATATCATTCAAGGTATGTAAGATTTAACAACCGATTTTTACTTAAAATAATACAGATGCTGAGTTGTCTTAGAAAGAAATAATTGAAATGAGAATTAAATAAAGATCAAAGTACATAAGTTACTTATATTCTTTATAATTGACGAATTTAGATTATTAAGGTTCAAAACTAAAAATCATGTATTTTTAATTCAATATATTTTTCTCACCCTTAAAAAAAATCCTCACTATTTTGGAAGAAAATCAAACGGAAAAAGCAATATATTTTTTTGTAGATACGTTGATAGAAAGTCACAAATCACAATTACGGCTGTTATCAACTTTTATAAATTTTTGGCCACAATTTTTTTTTATATAAATTTCAAATTTAAGGCATCCGTGTGCATACTACGTACTCCGTATGGACCGTATGTGCGTACCCTGTATATATATTTCTTGAATTCATTTATTCAAAGTATTATTTTTTTAAGTATACAAAATATCGTCATTTAAACAATGCTGAATTGTTTGCATTATTCTCCCATGAATAATAAAACTATTCACTATAAATTTTCTTTTTTGAACTGAGTTCATAGAATATTTTTTGTCTATAATTGTTCACTGTAGAATTTTCGTAAATCAAGTTCATAGATTTTTAGTTTGTCTTTTAGAAATAGTTAGTTCAAAATTTTCAATAGAAATAATAGTGAAAATTATTAAATATTGATTTACAATAAAAATGATGATTAAACTGCTTCATACACATTGTGATGAAAATTAATTCATTATATTTTCACTCTCATTAATAACCAAAATTATTTCATATTTTTTCCAATTACTTAAAAATATTTTTCAAAACGAAAAAAAGTCTTAAAATTAGGAAGGAGGACCAGCCTCCCACGAGGACCCCACTAACAAGTAATAACTCATTTAATTTTCAATAAATTAAAAAAGGTCCCCCCCTTTTTTAAATTGATGCGTTACGAAAATGAAATAATTATGATAAAGAAAGAAAAAGGATTGAATTTTCAATTTTATACTTGACAAGTCAATATTTGTGTAGCGCTTGTCTGAGGTTTTAAACTTGAAAAAGTAACATAGGCAAAACTATATGTCATAAAAATTCAACTGCTTTTTTTCACTTGTCTCAAAGATATATAAATTCAAACATATAAGAAAGATAATAAAACTATACTCCTATTGATGATCTAATTTTTTTTTCTATTTATCCTGAAAAATAGAAAATTATTGGAGTAATAAAAAACTAGAAAGATATAAAGTGATTTAAGAAATTACAGATTTTAAGATAACGCTCCAGGTTATTCAACAATATTTTTATAAATTTCAATTCTAAAAAATAAAATATGAATTAAGTAGTTGTTATCTTTCAGATTTTTTGATGATTTTTTATCTTTAACATTTTAAATTGCTAGGAAAAGTCTTTGATGTCATAAATGGATATTTTAACATTCTTTCAAATTCTCAATTGACACAATTTCATACAATATAAGTATATTTTTTTAAAGTAATTATTAAGGAGAAGTGGTCCTTAATTTGTGGTAAAATTAGTTGGGTGTTACATAACATAAGTAAGTTTGGGATGAGACAAAGCAAATGCGTGGTCCAAAATATTCAGAAAGCTTCTTAATCTCAAGTCTATGTTGATACACTTTTTTCTATAGTTACTTTTCTTTTTCTTCTGTCGTCCAAACTGCTTCATATGTATAGATCTTGTAAACATCCTCAAAATATATCATACAATTGAATTCTAAGGTCGTCTTTATTCACACTTCTACTTAATCTAACATTCTAATAAAACAAATAATTAACAGGAATCATTAACTGAATTTCAACTTTATTCATTAACAAAATCTACAATATATATAACCCAATTTCAGCTTTGTTCGCAATTTAATCCAATCTGCATTTCTTCAACAATAAAAAATTACTATCATTTGCACTACTATTTGTTGAAGTATAATGTTGCACATAGTGTTGCAACATCCAACTCAACACTAATACACACACATGCTTTACTAATGTAGTTTCTAGAAGAAGAGTAGTTCTCACTAACTAATAGTTTGTTAGTTAGTTAGATGGAAGACTCTAGAATGTGAGTCTCCTTCTATATATATTGTACATACTACACATTGCAAATTAAGTTGAATATACACAAATTTAACATGGTATCATGAGGCCTTTTCTTTAATTTTGTTTAGCACTTTGCAAATTCTACTCTTCTTCACACTTTCCTTCATATCTTCATTCAACCAATTTAGTAACTGCCTTGTTCTTCATCCTTTCTTCACATCTTCATCCAGTAACTGTCTTGTTCTTCATACTTTCTTCATATCTTCATCCGTATACTGCTCTGGTTCTGTGCATCTTCATCCAATATTTTTCGAATTCAACTTCCGATCTTCTTCTTCCGCTATACTCTGATCTTCTATTATCTACTCATGGCAAATACTTCACCTCCAGCTCCTAATCTACCCGCTTCTACTCTACCTCGATTCATTACTCTTTCTATTCGATTGGATAATGATAACTATCCTTTTTGGCGAAATCAGGTTCTAGCCTCTGTTCGTGCCCATTGTTTTGAGGATGTTCTCCTCTGCAAAGTAGTTCCGACTAATCCAACTGAGTCAACTTCAGACTCGATCTCTTGGCAACGCAGGGATCAATTTCTTCTTAGCTGGTTGCTAAGCTCTGTTTCTGATACGATGCTTGGTCATGTGAGCAGGTGTGAGCATTCGTTTCAGTTATGGTTGGTGTTTGAATCATTGTTCCAGTCTCAATCTGGTGCTAAAGCTATGATTCTTCGATTGCAACTTCAAACTCTACAGAAAGGCGATCTAAGCATTGATGCATTCATACTGAAAATGAGATCTATTGCTGATGGATTGCATCATGCTGGGCATTTGATCAAGGAGGCAGAGTTAGTTTTGTATATCCTTGGTGGTTTAGGTGTTGAATACGATGCAGTGGTGGTTAATCTTACTACTCGAGGCTCTGTGCCGTCCCTACCTGAAGTTCAGTCGATATTGCAAGCATATGAGGTGAGATTGACATCTCATCACTCTCACTCAGCTCAGCTTTCTGGAGGCCATATTCTGAATCCTTCAGCAAATGTTGTTTCTCGAGATCATGGAGCACATACCAGAAATACTAACAAAGGCAGAGTGTATTCAAAGCCTAGAGTGGTTTGTCAACTATGTGGCAGGAAATATCATGTGGCAGCCAAGTGTTACAAGAGGTTTGATCAAGGTTTCAATGGTCTTGAGAATTCTCAATCTAGACCTCACTCATCTATCATCCGTTCCTCTCCCCCTACTCAAGCTCATCTGACTCAATACAACTCACATCCTCCATATCAAACTTATCCTTCATCACCATCTGTGCATAACTACTCCTATGGTGCTCCCTCACATACTGCCCCTTCACATATTGCTCTTACCAACCACATGGATCATGGTGTCTCCTCCTCCACCACTGCCTATACTCCTCAGAACTCCACCTGGTGTGTTTACAGTGGAGCAACACATCATGTGACATCTCAACTAGCCAATCTTCATCTCAACTCTCCATACCAAGGTATGAATTCTCTTGTGGTAGGAAATGGTGAGTCTACTCCTATATTACATACTGGTTCTCTTGCTATACCAGTACATGGTGCATCATCTTCTCTAGTCATGAACAATGTCTTACATGTGCCTGCAATTACTAGAAATCTTATGAGTATATCTCAGTTTCTCAAGGATAATGATGCCATTATTGTATTCTATGCTGACTGTTGTCTTGTTAAGGATCTCAAGTCCAGCAAGATTCTCTTGAGAGGGGTGCTTAAAGATGGTCTATACATATTGGACTTTGGAAGCTTGAACTCACATCAGGACTCAAACTATTCCTGGAATAAAGATGGTATATCTGCTGCTACTGTCAATAAGACTAGTTATGATGATGTTGTTAGGAAAAATAAGTCCATTTGGAGTCTATGGCATTGTAGATTGGGACATCCTGGTAATTCAGCTCTCTCTACTGTTTTGAGAAGCTTGAATATTCATTGTAAGGAGTCTCATGTTACTTTTTGTGATGAATGTAAGCTTGGAAAATTTCATATGAAACATTTCTCATCTATTCAACATCACACTTCTCATGCTTTTGAGTTAATATACATGGATGTTTGGGGGCCTGCTTCTTGCTTATCTATTGAAGGATACAGATATTATCTGTCAATAGTTGATGATTACACAAGATTTGTATGGGTGTTTCCTCTGGTGGCAAAATCTGAGGTGGTCAATGTGTTTACACAATACATGAAAACAGTAGAGAGGTCATTTGGGGTGTCAATCAAAGCCATTCAACATGACATGGGCACTGAGTTTCTACCTGTAGACAGATTGGTTAAGTCCCTTGGCATTCAAGTTCGATTGTCTTGTGCTTACACTCACCCTCAGAATGGATTGGTTGAGAGAAAACATCAGCATATCACTGAGTTTGGCTTAGCTATGCTTGCTAAATCTAAGCTTTCAAAGGCATTTTGGTGGCATGCCTTCTCAATTGCAGCATATGTCATCAACATGTTGCCTACTCCAGTTCTTCAGCAACAAACTCCATTTGAGTCACTATATAACAGATCACCAGATTATCATTCTCTCAGGGTATTTGGATGTGCATGTTTTCCCTTTCTGAGGCCTTATAACTCTTCTAAGCTGCAATTCAGAAGCTCAAAGTGCATCTTCTTGGGGTATAGTCCTTCTCACAAAGGTTACAAGTGCCTTCATGAATCTGGAAAAATCTTTATATCAGCATCAGTCCAATTCAATGAAGAAGAATTCCCTCAATTCACTTCTACCACCAATCTACATTCTCCCCATACTTCATCTACATTCTCCCCATACTTCATCTTCCAACTTCTCAGCTCAAATACCAGCAGATCTTCAGTACCATCCTCCCTTAGCCACTCCTCATACATCATCTCATGACTCAGCATCTCTTCATTTCACACCCCCCTCCTCCAATTCTCATATTAACAACTCTCCTGCATAATCACATGCTCATGACAGCACCTCTCATGCTCATGACAGTACCTCTTCAAGCTCTACCAGGTATATACTTCCCCCCTCTTCTCCTGTATCCACTTGTTTACCTCCAATCTCTATAAATCCACCAGCCATTCCTTCACATCACTATATGCAGACAAGATCAAAGTCTGGCATTTTCAAGCCAAAAGCTCTCATATCCACACTGCCAATCCCTGAACCAACTAGTGTTACAGAAGCTGTTCAGAATCCTAAGTGGAAGTCTGCTATGAAGTTAGAGTATGATGCCTTAATTCAGAATGGCACATGGACATTGGTACCCCCATCATCTGATATTCACCCCATCACTACTAAATGGCTGTTCAGGTTTAAATACAACAAAGATGGTTCAGTTGAAAGGTTTAAAACTAGGTTGGTGGCTAGAGGGTTTCAACAGCAGGCTGGTGTAGATTACTTTAGCACCTTTAGTCCTGTGATCAAGCCAGTTACACTACGCATTGTATTCACTCTTGTTGTCTCCAAAGGGTGGGCTATTCAACAGGTTGATATCAACAATGCATTTCTCAAAGGTGTTCTACATGAAACAGTCTACATTGCTCAACCTGAAGGTTTTATTGATACTCAGCACCCTCATCATGTATGCAAGTTGCAAAAAGCATTGTATGGCCTCAAGCAAGCCCCTAAGGCCTGGTATGACACTCTCAAGAACTTCTTGATGCAGCAAGGGTTTACACACTCCTCTTCTGATCACTGCCTGTTCCATAGATTTCTGAATGGAAAGACAACTCTTTTGCTTGTGTATGTGGATGACATACTCATAACTGGTGATGACTCTACACTAGTACAAACTCTCATTGATGATCTTCACTCTCAATTTTCCCTCAAGCATCTAGGGGAAATCAACTACTTCTTGGGCATTGAAGCTCATTCCACCTCCACTCACATCAAGCTTACACAGTCCAAATATGCCACATATATCATTGCCAAAGCCAATCTTTCTGACTCCAAACCTTGCCCCTCTCCCATATGTCCTTCTACCAAACTATCTATCTCTGACAACCCTCCTTTTGACAAACCTACACTTTACAGAAGCATAGTTGGGGCTCTTCAGTATCTCACCCTAACCAGACCTGATATCTCATTCTGTGTGAACAAGCTATCACAGTTTTTGCAAAGTCCTACACAAAATCAATGGAAAGCATGTAAGAGGGTACTTAGATATCTTAAAGGCTCTCTTACTCATGGTATTTCTTTTTTTCCAGTTTCAGATTACAGGTTGCAGGGCTTTGTGGATGCTGATTATGCTTCTAGCATTGATGATAGGCGCAGTACTTCAGGTTTTTGCATCACTCTTGGAAGGAACTTGATCTCTTGGAGCTCCCGCAAGCAATCTGTGGTAGCTCGCAGCAGCACGGAGGCTGAGTACAGGGCTCTAGCACTTGCTACTACAGACATCTTATGGATTGCTAGCATTTGCAAGGAGTTACACATTCCCATCTCTACTCCAGGCCTGCTGTGGTGTGACAATCAAGGGGCCATAACACTTGCTTTCAGCCCGGCATTCCACTCACGCACAAAACACATTGAAGTAGATGTTCACTTCTTAAGAGAAAAGGTGCAAGATGGCTTTCTGGACATACGATTCGTTGCATCTGAAGATCAACCAGCAGATCTTCTAACCAAGGCATTAGCTCCAGCTCGCTTCTCACATCTTTGCACTTGGTTTGCTCTTTCATCAACAGGTGGTCCAACTTCTTCCGGGGCATGTTGAAGTATAATGTTGCAGATAGTGTTGCAACATCCAACTCAACACTAATACACACACATGCTTTACTAATGTAGTTTCTAGAAGAAGAGTAGTTCTCACTAACTAATAGTTTGTTAGTTAGTTAGATGGAAGACTCTAGAATGTGAGTCTCCTTCTATATATATTGTACATACTACACATTGCAAATTAAGTTGAATATACACAAATTTAACACTATTACTACATCTCTTTCTTTATTAGGCCACAACCTTTTGTGACTTTGGGTTGGATAGTCAATCCAATTGCCTTTGATTTCATATTATTGTCCCTAAAACAAATTTGAATAAACAATCTATTTTTTTAAAATAAATAAAATGCCAAAATAACGTTCTATTTAAAAAAAAAAAAAAAAAGTGCCTCGTCGAAAAAAAATACTAATACAATATTTTGATTCCATTCTAATTTTTTTTAATAGTTATGATACCTATTCATTTTCCCAACTAAAGAACAGTAATTTTTTTTATATGTAAATATAAAAACATATTGATATTATTTTATTGCTAGCTATCATTATCTATCATTATCATTCCAATTTCCAATAACAATTTGTAGTCTCAAACCAAGCACCCCTAACCCCTAAATTAATTATATATTATTTTTAGAATGAAATCAAAATTATTGTATTTTTTTTTTGCAAATAAAGGTGAATCGAAACTTAATGAGTAAGTAGCAATATAATGGATGATACGTAATGGGTTTGCATGGAATTGGTGCATGGGACCCATCTGCACATCAGACACTAGTCCACGTGCACTACAAACATAAATTAGCCATCCCTCAATCGTTGCAATTTCTCCAAACTTAATTTTAATTTTTTTTTTTTTTTACTTTGGGCACGTATTTAAATTGAGGTTAAATATGAGAAATCAATGTGGATTAATGTGTCTTGATCGAATTAGGTATTTACTTACTGTATTCAAAATCACGTTAGACTGAATAATTGAGATATATTAAAAAATATTTTAGAAAAAAAAAAAAAAAAAAAAGAGTGATCGAATAACTAAATCGATCATATATGGACCGGAAGACCTTAATTTCATTAATTAATTAGACAAATACGGCATTATTCAGTTATTCTCATTAACCATTACAATTGTCTATGTTTATTATCATTCTCATTAAATAATTTGGAACCAAATGTCACCTTACGTTTCACATTTGTATTTATATTTTTGAAAGAGGCCAAAATCTTATTTATTGGGCATCAGGCAGATAATAAAATGTTCTCTACTTAATGCATAAATTTGCAACATTTACTAACAGTTTAATTAGAAGTGTTTTTTAAAATTCAAAATTACGAGAAGGTAACTATAAAGAAAAAAATGATTATGCTGGGAATTAAATCTGGAATTTGCATACACCCCTATTAGTTTGATCACTTGATCATTTGTAGAGTTCATTCATCCTTATTTTAATGTATAGACCTTCCCCAAATTAAATTTATTTTAATTTTTCTATGAGAGGACGTGAATAACAAAGGAGAAATCAAATTAATACTAGCTTTTTATTTAAGTAAAAATAAATGGGAGTGAAAAAGATGAATATTATATATACATATAGCAGTAAATGAGATTATGAGAAGGTAGTGGGGAGACATTAAATGAGAGCGTTGCTTTCAAAAGGCAGAAAATGTAAGGTCACTTTCCGTTATTAGTGGGGGTACCCTTAATTAATTAGTTTACAGGGGACCATATTTCATCTTCATCGTCCTCATTATACAACTGCACCGCCCTTTCAGCCCCTACCCTATCACAACACCAATTTCTACTTTGACCAACTCATACTAATTAAACGTCTAGTCCATAGAAATTGTTTGCACAAAAAATTTTCGAACTTGAGATTCAAAGAAGAATTCAAAGGGGAACGTACTCTTATGTCTTAAGCCTATACATATCACTAGGCTAGCCTTGAGGATTTCGTTTATCATGATCTTATCCGATAAAGTGATGTTCATTTTCTTAAATCACATGAATATGTATACTCCTTCCTAAATAGTAAGTGATGTTTTAGAGTAATTTTCTTTTTTTTTTTTCAAATTATGTGACATATAATAAAATATATGAAAACCGTTGCATGTATGTAAGTATTGATTCCTCTTGTTTAGGCTTATAACATGTATTTACTATACTCTCATGGTCTTGCCCTGTGTTCATGTTTGTGTCACTCATAGTGTTGTAAAAATAACTAAAAACAATATGTAAGTTACAAATGACCACATATGTGTACATACACACACTATACATATAAATGATTGTTGGTATGTGCTATTTATAATGAACAACTTACCACTTAAAAATATGTTATGAGATTATTTGTGTCAGTAGTTTTACTATTTCATTTTATATTTTATTATCTGGTCTATTGACATATAGTGTCATGTTGAAAAATGATCAACGTTTCATAATAATGGGGGCGTGACATATTAATGTAAAAATTAAAATACAAACAAATGAATTGATTTATAGAAACATAGTTGAAGTCGTTGAAATGTGTGAGTAAGAGCTAGGATCCGATTTCAATCAACTTGCAATTCATAATGTACAACTTGGTGACATATATAGTTCGTAAAATTAATGTAATTTATATGGATAAAATTATATTATAAATTTACCATTCCCCCCATCTCGTAGCTAGTGAACGACTTTGTGGCATATATATAGTTCGCAAAATATAATTAATAAAAATCCCCAAAATGGAATAAAAAAATTAATGTAGTTTTGTAACTAAGCAAAATTTTGCTTGCATATATAAACCCACGTAAATGTTATATTCAGTGTGTATTTGGACTGCCAACAGATTTAAGGTAAAAAAATGAGGTTAGACCTTGTGGTTCATTCCAAAGGTTAAAGCACCATTTGGACTTGAGCCCAAAAAAAGTAAATGAGACCCACCCTATACAAAAAAAAAATTCAGTCCAAAAGATAGTTCTTGTTTAAAATTCATTACATGCGTCGTTTAAATATTTGGACATTGTATTATAAAACTCGAGTAATCTTTCTAAAAATAAACTCTTGAGTGATCAAATAATTTATACATCTTGGTGTTATATAATATTAATTTATATGTGTGTGTTCACCAATAAAATAAAAACCTAAGCTTGAAACATAAAAAAAAAAAACTTGGATCCTTTCAAAAAAATATTATCTTAAGTGTTCAGGGTTTGACCCATATTTAAATGGGTCGATAGAATTATAAAATGGACTTTGGAGATTTTGGGTCTTCAAAAAGATAGATGGGAGATGGGCCCCAAAGACCAATTGTCATATCCAGATCCGGTCCGTGTCGAGCCGGACGGGCGGTGGCATTGCGTGCACTTGTGGTGTATGAGAGTGAGTACCCATTTACCATAGTTGAGCTCCATGAACACTTTAATGTTTAAAAAAAATTCAAAACTTTTGTAAACATTCCATGTTGGATAAGGTTAGACCTTTCATCTTTTCACTCAAACTCATCATTATTTCTAAAAAGATATGTAACCTCTTGTCTTAATAAATTAATTTTTTACTCACCAAAATTCAATTTTAAAACTTTAAATATGTCACGTTCATCTACTCCACGAGTAGATTGACTATATCAAATTTAATTTCCCGACAATTAACGTTTAGTCCATCAAATAAAAAACACATAATTTCCAACGTCTAGAATGTTAAGAGAAAGAGCAAGTTGCAGCCAATAAGAAGGCAAGAAATCCAATCCGTTTTTTAGGGTAAGATAAATGATAAATTGCGTGCAGTATTTTGCAATTACAACTGATGAAATTAATTAAGTTGGCGCCTGATACATCTGATCCAATTTCCACCAAACAAATAAATAAATAAATAATATTTTTATATATGTTGTAATTTCTTTCTCATAATATCTGGATCACTGCACACCATACAGCAAGAAAAGGAAATTTCCATCACGCTTCATTCATTTCATGTTTCTCAGTCCTAGTAGTTATGATTTTATCAGAGGATAACGATTACGCTACCTCAAATATAATAGTACTATAATTTTATTACGAATTAAATGAGTGATTAATCTTTTTAATAGTTATATACACTAAAATATTATTGACATCAAGGATGATATGATAGTTATATAAACACTTAATTATAGCATTCACAACTTTTTAGTGCAATTTAAGAATACAACACCCGAATTATTGGATGTTATAAAAAAAAGTTAGAGATTTTAATTAAAATCAATCAATAATAGATTCTTATTTTACAAAATTGTCTTAGTTATTTTTGGAATGGCAAATTTTTTAAAATCGACTTTTTTTTTTTTTTTTTCTTGTGCAATTTGTCCAACGTGCTGGTCATCATCAAATTGCTCATGGATTCTTAAAAATATTGATCAACAGTGTTTTCCTTTTCTTCGTTATTTCTGATTTTGAACATTTTTAGGTTGGGCCAATGTGAGTTGTCATGGTCCAGTTTGTACGAAAGCCCACACTATGGGTCCGCGAGGCAGGACCTATATGGGCTACTGATTGATCCCCACTCTAACATAAATAAGTGGGCCTCGTTTATTAGCTTGGGGTCATCATAGGCCTGACCCGTGAGACCATAACCGAATCTAAAGGCCCAATAAGGGCCCACATTTTTCCTTTTTCAATATATAAAGCTTAGTTTTTATTACTACAAACACGAATATGGGTATATAGTCCAACTACAAAGTTCGGAGGGTCTACCCAATAAAAAAAATTATCGAAACAACGAGTTTCTCTAGCCAAAATATTTGCACTCCTCCTAGTAAAAGCAATCTTAATATTCGTGAACTGTGCCTTCAAGACCCTACAAACATCAATGTTTATGTAATCATTAAACGTAGAATTAAATGTATCCGTCGAGTTAATTGCATCCACGATCACCATTGCATCCCCCTCGACAAGGAATTTCATTTTCAACCATGAAAGAGCCTCATATAATCTCATGGCTTCACCAATATCTATTCTTGTGCATTGGTGAGCACCATGCCCCAACCAGTCTGGTTGGTATCTTGAAAGAATGCATGTTGTATTATCATTTGATTTTTAGTACCTCATTTATATCTCTATCTTAATGAATCCTCAATTGATGTAGATATTAGGATTTGACAAAGTTTAAGTAGATCATATTCTCTAATTTACTTTAAAATAGAAAGTTCGATCAATGAAAATAAATTCAACAAGAAGTTGATAATTCATAAGTAATGATAGTATTCACTTTCAAGTAAAATCAAACAAGAAGAACCTAACAAATGAAACAACAATTCACAAACTAATAACCTAGTGTTGTACAATATTGCCACATTGCTCAGTTCTTCCCCAAATTGGAGCCTCAATCCTAGGCTCAAACGAGAAAGCACAAACAAAATCCCTATTTTCGCACTTACCTAATTCAACCCATTCATTCTCAATCAAATCACACATCAAATAGCTGCAAAATTCTCCAGAATTCACACACACCATCATCTTCTTACCGGCGCCCGTGCAGTTTATATCCACCTTCTTCCCGTAAAGCTTGTGCGACATGTATGGCGGCATCGCCGCTACCTGCTTCCAAAATTGATTCATTTCATCCCATTTCCAAACCCTAACGCTAGCGCTTTCAAGAAATTCCGATAGCAGAACAACGTACATTTGCCCCTCGCACTCAATTAGATCGATTGAGTACTCGGAGAAAACAGGGAGAAGCCTAGGGAATTCGGCGAAATTCCTGTTTGTTAGATTGCAGGACACCACTGTTCCTAATGAACTGAGGAAATAGAGAATTTGTTCGCCGTTTTCGTGGCAGAGAATCGATGAATATTGCTTCGAAGGACTCCTCTGTATTTCCGTTGAAACGACGTCGCCCGATTTGCTTAAAAAGTACTGAGTGCAATCGGAGCTTGTTTCCGATTCGATAACCGAGTTTGGCTTTCTCGTGAGGGCGATTTCTTCATCCCATTGATTGGTGACGGAGTTGTATTGTTGGAATTTGAGATTTGGGAGTTCGCCGTAAATTAGGGTTAGTTTGAACGATTCGCCGTTTGATGTCATCGCGATGGCGGGAATCGGTTGTTGTGAGTCGGGAATCGGTGAGTCGAGTTGGCGGGAGGCGGCAGTGACGGGGTTTATTATAGTGAAGCCGCGGTCGCGGCGGAGGAAGCAGAGTAAGCCGCCGGAGGCGGCTACCGGAATGGAATCGGACCTAGAATGTAGAGATGGGAGGGTGAGTTTCTTCCAGTTGGACTCGGACGAGTCGAAGACGATTGGGTGGTGAGTCGACTCGGGGTGGGAATCGACCATGAAAAACCAGGGGTCCCGAGTTGGGACTTGAGAGCAAGCAATCTTGAACGCGGCGGAGTTGGCCGTGGACTTCCATCTCTTGCAGACGGAAGTTAGCCGGAAAAAGGAGGATGTCGGAAGCCATGAGAGGACTCTTTCAAGAAGATCTTGATTGAGGTCATTCAATGGAAAATTTGAGGTATGCTCTTGAGAAATTTGAGAAAGCTTTCTTTTTAGATTTGTTGTAAAAGAATCGGCCATTTTTTTCTTGAAAGGAAAAGAAGCACTCAAACGCAAATGTGAGTGGGAATTGTGGTGAGAAAATATAGATAGGGGGATTGTGGGAGGAAGCTTCGTGTGAGCTTGAGCTAGATTTATACTTTACAGAAAATGGGGTTGACAAAGAGTAAAGTGGAGAAAAAAAATGAAATATAAAAATTGAAATGATTAAAAAAATGTCACGGGTGGGGGTGTGTAAAAAAGAAAAAGGAGAAAAGGGGTAGTGAGGCTGGAAAACAGGGGAATTCAATTCCAACGATGAAAAAGAGAAGAAAAAAAAAAACATCTCAGTGTTTTTTGGTCTGACTTGTTTCACTAGAAGTGGGGCCTCCTATCTCTATATATCTTCACTTTATTTGTTCCCCATTACTCTCCCTTCCTCTTGACGCTAATGTGAGTCGAGATAGTTGGGACGAACCAAAAGAAAAGTGTAAACCTTAAAGCGGAGAAAGTATAAAAATAGGGAATTTTGCTTTTTGTATGTCAATGTTAGAGTTCAAAGTACCTTGGAGAAACTATGGTAGGATTTTGTATTTATGTGATGGGCCAATTTCGATAACAAGACGAATTAAGGTCATATGTAATTATTTAGTCATGTGATGGTGTGACAATCATTTTTGGATGTATGTTATACGTATGATCTTGTAAGGGTATACCAATAATAAGAAATTGCATACTATTATGATTATTTGATGCAAAATAATCATTATATTTTGGGATCCCATTTGTTTGATTGACCATATAATGAATTGTGGCTGTGTGTTTTTTCTATTACACAAAATGTCAAAGGCATGTAGCTTGACTTGTGTAAAGTAAAAGGCAGTATTCTTCTCTTCCCATTTCTAATTTTTCCTTTTAGAGGGAGAGACATGAAAAAAGTTGACATTGTTAAGAGTAGGAGGAATCTGAGTAACCCTCGTGTATATATTTGTTTGTTCTTTAGAGAGTATTATAATGTTGTCATATATAAAAGTCAAATGCAAAGAATCCAAGGCTCTGACTTTGAATTTGTTTGTAGGAAATTGGGCTTAGGATGCTGGTCAGAATAATAGTTAATCAATTAGTGTGGAAAAGCCATGAATTGCGCCCTCTTTACTCGTGTGCAGGACTGTAGTCCTTTCTGGAATTGGGGGGAAAAGAAAAGCAGGTTTTGGACCTAATTAATCTAACATTGATATTATGGGAAAATGGGACCTCTGCTTGCTGGATTTTGGTGGCTTCTGCTTTATCAGTTTAGAAAATCGAATATGTGTTTGAAGTTTTAAGAAATTCGATGTAAATATTATAATAACACTTGATTCAAATCTCACTGGTCTAAAATCTTGGCAGTTTGGAAATTGGATAGAATTATAAAAAAAAATATTCTCATCGGGTCCTGTTAAATTACTCATTTAGACAAATGAAAATGTGTAGTTTATTGGTCTAAAAAAAATGTGTAGTTTATTGGTCTAAAAAAATGTTTACTTTAAAAATTACGTTTAAAACGAGAAAATGAGTAATTCAATGATAAACGCGTGAAATATTATTTTTTTTTATTTTTTTTTTAGGAATTGAGCAAAGATCTAGAAAATCTCAGTCTAATATTCAATTCGAAATCTCATCACCACTCCAATCATTAGGAGAGGGGTGAGCGATACTTAAAAGTTCACAGTCTATGTGCGAAAATATTATGTCTTCTTCGGAAGTAGAAAATATCGCACACTATGAATTCCTCCATCTACTTCCAAATTTTGTTCACATAACCCACATACCTTCGCAGTTCGCCAGTTCCCCTTCTTCTGCATGCCTCCATACCTACTCCAATGGTCGCGAGTTTCGTACCTAAAATTGTACCTGGTGAGTCAATTTCGAGACAGTCTGCCCCCATAGTAGTACTCTAATAATCCCTAATAAGAAAACGGACTCCAAAGGCATTACGATCAAAATTGAATGCCCCATTTGTGAAGACCGAGAAGACATCATTACTCTCACTCTCCATCATTGTTGTCGCTTGGTTCACTGAGTGCCGCACATCTCTGCATCTTTTAAAGTCTTTTAGGGCATGTTTGTTTTGGGATTTTGAGGATTTTGAAATTCGGATTTCAAAATCTAGTGAATTTTAAAATCCTAATACTTTTTATGTTTTGTGTTTGTTTTGGGATTTATGTAGGGTAAGATTTAATTTTATAAAATATGATTATAGGTTTTATAGGTATTTATATAGGGTTTGTAGTTATTTATAGAGTTTTATAGGGTGGGATTTTAAAATCCTGAATCAAAATCTCAAACTGTAACGGAGGTTGAGTTTCGAAATCCCAAATCCGGATTTCCCATCCCAAAACAAACATGCCCTTAGGTAATTTAAGGTCCATACTCCATTGGAAAAGTCCGCTCGACCTCTTCCATTCCTACCCTAAGCATCCTAGTGCTTCACCACACAAATTTCCTTCCAAATTGTCCAGGCAATCATAGTAGTTACTTCCAGTTGACTATGATTTAGCTCATAAAAAACTTGAACCAATGTCCAGGAATTTGATTCATTTCTACCTGTTTGAGGTCTCTACGTACCTGGAGGCCCTCTCAAAACTTCTTAACCACCCAACATAGGAAAATAGTGATCATCCACTCTCAAACATAAGACTAGTATATAGGCCGACTTCACCGTATATCCTCCCTTATTTTACAGACCCCAAAACCTCCCATCATTAGTTTCAAATCCACCAATATGGGTCCTAATAATACACTCCACTTCGAACGGGAGGAAAACTTGCGTAACAAAATGTTTGTCTCATTTGAAACTAGAAGTAATGAATCTATTAAGCCGTAGCATGTGGCCCGCTTGCTATCCGGGAGATGATACGACCTCTTGAAAGACCATGAACCAAGGCATCTTTGAAAATACTAATGTCCTTTACATCACCAATTCTCCATCGAACTTCAAAAGAGACCACATCACAACTCCAACAAAGAGATGTCCAAACATAGTAAGGATTTGAAGCAATATTCGCCTCTTATTTATTTACCATTTTAACTTAACTATAATACATGGATTGTGAAATATCTTCCCACCTTTGTTCTTACGTCTAATAAAAGCATTTTGAACTTTAAAAAAAAAAAAAAAAAAGTCCTCCTATGATTAATTTGGAGTTATTTTATAGGCCCAATTTCAAGTTGGGTTATTTTATGGGCGTAGCTAAAGGCACACACAGATCCTATGAGGACACCCACGCGATGAGTACACACACAAAATGGATGAGGACACCCACCTGGAAATTCCAAAATTACCTTCTCTTAATTAAAATCCTAACTCATTCATTCTCTTCTCATATTCTGCACCTACCTCCATTTCTCTCCACGTCGGCGCGCTGCGCCGCCTACCTACAACTCCACTTCGTCGCGGCGGCCCACGCCGACCACTGCACAACACTCTCCCCTCATTCGCAGCGTCAGCGGCCGCAGCCCCTCCCTCTCCCCTTCGCGGCCGCCTCCTCTCGTCGCCGCATCCCCTCCCTCTCCCCGTTCGCAGCCGTCTCCTCTCGTCGTCGTCCCCGTCTCCCCACCCAACACGCGCGACAACGCCGCCCTCTCTCCCAACGTCACCGCAGCGCAGCTTCGCCTCCCCTCCCCACGCGGCGACAGCGCCGCCCTCACTCCCCACGTCGCCGCCTCTTCTCCTCCCTTGTCCGCCGCGGCCGCCATCGCCCTCCTCCCAGAGACGCGGCCGCTCGCACCCCTCCTCCGCCCGTTCCAGGTACGATTTTTTAAATTTTTTGGAATTTTAGAAAATTTAGGGTTTTTAGAAAAATTAGGGTTTTTAGAAGTTTGTGATTTTTTTTCGGACAAATTTAGGTTGTTTTGGAAATATTTTCGAACAATCTGTGTTTGTTTTGGAAAAAATTTCGAACATTTTGTTCGATCTTTTTTTTCGAACAAATTTAGGTTGTTTTGAATTTTTTTCGAACAATCTGTGTTTGTTTTAGAAATATTTTCGAACAATCTTTATTTGTCTTGGAAAAAATTTCGAACATTTTGTTCGATCTTTTTTTTCGGACAAATTTAAGTTGTTTTAGAATTTTTTTTCGAACATATTGAGTTTGTTCATTAAAAAATTTCGAACATCTCAATTTTGTTTGTGTAAAATTTTCGAACATACTAAAATTTTATTTTCGTTGAAATTTTGGGTTTTTGTTGTTTTGGTGATATTGGCATTGTCGGCTGCTGTCCCCAATATGATTGATTAGTTTTGTTTTTGTTGTTGGCATATCGAAGTTTATTGTTTTTATTGTTTTGGTGGTGATGGTGGAGATCCGATGTAATGTGAAATGAAATGGGTGGGTGTACTCATCCGTCCTTTTTAAAAAATATGTAGAAGGGGTACAAAAGACATTTTGCATACCCCTAGTGATAAAAAAAAGTTTCCGTAGGTGTCCTCATAGGATCCTTGGGTGCCTTTAGCCGCGCCCTTATTTTATAGTACACAAACACGGGAGCTACTCTCAGTTAGATTGGGCCTATCCATTGCGCTTAGTTTAAGATAAAATTTCAATTAGTCTGGCCCAGAAAGCAATGAGGCTTCATTCGCTCTACACTATTCAAGGCCCAATTTCTATATTTCCAGTTTTCCACTATATCCCGATTCCCGTCTAAAACATCGTTTTGATTCCCTATTTAACTTTTCGTGTTTCAGTCTACTGTATTTTTAACATATATCACCTTCAATATTATAAGATGTTGATTATTTTTTAATATGACACATGTTAATCATCCACCGTAGAGTGGAATAAGATGTGGAACATCAAAATTAAAACAAATAGTAGTATTTAATATGTTATATATATATATATATATATATATATATATATATATTGCATATTATTAATTACACAAGCAAATTTAAAAGTTAAATTCGAATATAGATTTAATTTATACTCCAGATTAGTGCAAATACAATTTATACTGGTATAAAAAAAAAAAAAGGGAACTTAACAAGTAAATTGTCTCCATTTGTAACATCAAAAAACATACAAACATTAATTAAAGAGGCGTATCTTCATACGCAATTCCATTACATCCGTCGAATAATTGAATTACTAGTAGAGGAGTGTATCATCAATCTATTTTTCTTTATTTTTTTTTTAATATTAAAAAAAAAAATCATCAATCTATTAATTAATCACCTAGTATTTTTATTTTTTACGACAAGCTATATACTCCATATAACTCTTGGGGCATATTTGCTTCATGGGTTTAGGGGGGTTTAGTGATGGGTTTGATATGTAAATCCATCTTCTCCAATGTTTGGTTTCTCATAACTTTAAACATCTTGACCCGTGTTTATAATTTAACCCGGTTTTTATAAACTAGATTTCATGGGTTTAGACAACTTAGCCTCCCCTTGGATTTATCTAGCCTCCCCCTTGGGTGTATCTAGCCAACCCACCACATCTAAATCCATCTTATCCCAACCAATGAAGCAAACATGCCTTGGAGTTGGAGACAAGGTAGAGATGTGTTGTTAGTTGACACGACAGGCATTGTAAAAGCTAATTAGTTATTGCACGTAACACCTCATTTGGCTTTGAATTATTGTCAATTATTTTATTTTATTTTATTTTCATAAGTTTACTACTCCCTCCGTCCGCCTATAAATTTTTCATTTTACCATTTTGGTCCGTCGTCCGTCCGTTTATAAATTTTTCGTACGTTTTTTGTAAGTATTTTTTCTTACACTTCACTTTATATCTTACTTTTTCTCTCTATCTCTCTCCTCTTTCAATCACATCACTTGTACTATATCTATTATTTAATCAATTTTCTTAATCTTTGTGCCAAAAAGTAATGTGAATCTTATATGGACGGAGGGAGTAGTTAACTTCACACTTTGTTTCTTGGGAAGGTTGATTGAAGAACCATCGAGTAGCTTACAAAATTTTATCTAAATATTTAAATAATTAATCATTGCGTAATTAACGACTGCCAAAATTCAACTATATACATTCCATTCGTGGTAAAACGATATTAAATTTAAATTCTGTGCTCAGAAATTATAAAACTATTATGTCGAATAGCTGCGGCACACGTCAATGTATATAACAAAAAATAAGATTGTTTTGGTCGGCTACCAATATTAATGTTTTAAAAAAATATATGAAATTATATGTTTACTGGGTCAATTAATTAGATTACGGGGTGTATTCCATTGAGATTCTGTTGGATTTTTTTGGACTTTAAAAAGTTAGTGGATTTAGAAAATCCATAGACTCTATGTAGATTTTGACTGACTTTTTTATTGATTTATATGGATTTTCATAGATTTGACAGGATTCTGAAATACACATTTTTTTTATTAATTTACATGGATTTACATAAACTACGCCCCTAAAATTATTGATGCAAACTAGAGATGTCTATCGGGCTGACCCTAGCCCTATAGGGCCAGCCCTACAGGGCTACGGGCTAAATGGGTTAGGGCCTTAATCGGTTCATACTTAACGGGCCTACAATTGTTGGGACCTAACCCTAACCCTAGCGGGCCACGGGCTAAACGGGCCACTAACGGGCTACAATATTTTTTTTCTTTTAAAATTAAAGGTCTCCAATTGGCACGTCCAACAAGCAAATAAAATAGAAAAATACATAAATAGTTAATGATCAGCAAATGAGAAAACAAAAAGTATAATTTAAACACAATTCTAGAACTCATTGGTTATTGGTCAAATGACCCAAAATTTGTTTTAGGTTATTTAGTTAAAAAAAAAGAAAAAAAAAGGTAACAAACTCGGGCTAGCGGGTTGGCCCTGTAGCCCTGCGGGCTGGCCCGGTTTAGCCCACGGGCTAACCGGTCCAGGTCAAAAAAGCCCGGTTTTAAACGGGTCTATAATTCATGAACCCTAACCCTGTATTTTTCAGGGTTAAACGGGCCAGCCCGGTTAGTCCAACCCGGATAAACATCTCTAATGCAAACGTATATCGAACACACTTGTATATAAAAAAAAATGATATAAATTATTTAGAAAAAATACCAAAAATATATTAGTTAAAAAAAAATATTCATCATTATTATTCTCATCTTCATTTCCACGGTTATACCTCGGCCTCATTTCCACATAGCATTAGCAATACCAGTTCTCCATGGATTAGCTTCATATTCGATTGTCATTAGGGCGACATTCTTTCCGAAGAAAGTTATGGATCGATTGTCATCAGAGCGACATTCTTTCCGAAGAAAGTTATGTAATAAAGCACAAGTTAATACTAACCCTGCTTGTGTTTGAAATGGGAATGGACACCATCTAAGTACATCGTGAATAAATGTTTTTGAGATCTTAAAGTTGCCATTAGTGTTATAAATTATAAATTAGGTGGCGATCGAGAATATATTATTGCTTGAAGAATTTGTGATGCTTATCTAAGAACAAAGAATGTATGTTTTCTATTTTGAGAGAATCCGTTGAAATCTCTGGTTTTTAGAAGAGATTTTGAATAGTGAAATTTATTTATATTTTTTAAGGAGAATCCAACGAAATGCATAGAGTATTAAAATCCATAGACTGTTGAATACCTAAAGATTTCTAAAGACTTTTTAAAATCCGTATTGAAAACCTCAAAATTTTGAAAGACTTTTAAAAATCCGGATTGAATACCCCCAGATTTTAAAAGTCCAAAAAAATCCAACAGAATCTCAATTGAATACACCCCCGTACGTCTGAGGCGGCGAACTCTTGTATTATCGCATATGCAGATTTTAAAAAAATATATGTTTAAAGACTGAACTATATTCTCTTGTATTATTGCATATGCAGATAAAATATCATACAACATGGAAATTAATTTAATAAGGGTTGGTCTGCTTTGAACTCGAGTGCATGTTGTGCACCCTAGTTCATGTTGCACTTTTCAGTTTTACTGACTTACACTTTTTATTAAATGGTGTTGCACTTTTCAATTATTAAACTATATAATAATATTTTTAGTCATAGTGACTTACCCTTTTTAGTAATATTGTGTTGTACTTTTCAGTTTAATAACATACACTTTTCTTTAGACTAGGGTGCACAACATGCACTCGAGTGCATACTAGACTTTACCTTTTAGGGGCAAAAACTGATAAGTCCATTTCACACATTGAAAAAGCATAGAAAGACAAGTTTTATTTTTAATTCGAATAAGATCAAAATGGGTGATAAATATACTAAACTGCCCTTCTAATATTTAAATTTAAAAATAATTCTTTAATTACTTAGTCAACAATTTTTTAAACTAGCTAGGTACGGTAAAACAAACATTTAATTCCTAATAAACTGATAAATATCCCATTGATATCGGGATTTTGAAATTGCATTTTGAATTCGAAATTAATGGTCAAAACTTCACCTTCTTCGAAATTTTCACGAAGACAACTTTATACTAAGAAACCTAGTGAGCATTTCAGGTACTATTCTGCAGTTTTCAACCAAATCTAAGTGATTGTACTCTTACAAGGGATGTTTATATTTAAATTGTTTATTATGGTTTCTTCCTCCTTTTATATAACTAGTAATTTTTTTTAATATGATCAGTATTTTCTGCATTTAGGGGTTTCTCTATTTGATAAACCCTAACAATGTAAATTTTTTATACAATGAAATAGATTATACGGATCTATTATAGTTATTTCTATTTATTAACCATTTTGAAGCATCAATGTACAACTCTCAATTTAATTTAGAAAAAAATCGATTATCAGTTAAGATGGCTAGGATGAAAAGAAATGTGGAACAGACACATGATGATGACAGTATGGACGGAAGGAAAAGGATGAGAAAGAAATATAAGAGCAGAAACAGAGGTATGTATTGTTAAGATTTATGTACAGTAAGTTGCATCACAATTATATTGCAGATCTATACTAATTTTCTACATATGGCATGTAAGATGCAGATTTTGAGTCAATACTTGATTACATATACCATATAATTATATCACTTTTTGTTGATATGTAGTTAATTTATTACATATAACTAGAGCTGTCAAAATGGGTTGGGCCCATTGGGCCGATCCGGCCCCGCTTATTAATATGGTAAGTTGGACCGCGTATTTAAAAACCCGTTTGGGAGCGGGCCCGTACGGTCTAGACCGTATGGGTCACGGGTTTTAGCGGATTGGACCGCGGACGGGGCGGGTTGGTCCGTGGGCTTTATTAATTTTAATTTTTTATAAAAATAAAGGAAGAATCTGTTGGAAACTGCTTACACCGTGTAAAACTGCAACCTGCAATATCGAAGATTTCCGATAACAAGTATGGTAACACAAATAAGTCGAGTCAAGGGAATCCCTTTTCCCGCAGAACAGAATACGCCCAGGATAATGCTCGACTGTTACGACGTTCCGTTCCCAAAGGTAAAACGACTTTCACTTCCTACACAGTAGCACTAATGTATAGAAAGTATCGGCGAACGTACGTAGTACGAACTGAACACTCTCGGATATAAATCCGGCACAAGAAAGAACAGTGTAAGGCTTTCGGGAGCTCAACACACTGCGCAGGGACGAGAGGAGAGTAGAAGGGTAGAGGGGCGAATTTCAGCGTAAGGATTTATGAGGGAAGAGTCTGATATTTATAGGCAGAAGAAACCCAAGGAGGGCTGTTGGAAAACGCGTGGGCCAGGCCCGATTCTTGGGAATATATCGCGAAAATATCGCAACGGTTGAGAAAATATCTCGCACGTGGATAAGTCTTGAATACCGAATCTTGAAGACCAAGTTTGAGACTTCCAGATAATTCTGGAACTCTTCAACTTCAACAATTAATTTCTCACTCACCTTAACTCGGTTTTGAGATATTAAATATACCACGTTCATCTACTCCGCGAGTAGATCGACTATGTCACGTTCAATTATTTCTTAATTAACGTTTAGTCCGTCTAATTAATTAAATTAGATAAGGGTGTCAAAACCCAATTAATCCCATTAATTCCAACAGAATCAAGGTATGATCACGTACATTTCAAAGATATGGATGAGTTGGCATATTGAAAGGATAAAAAACATCGACTTCTCGATCTTGCATCAATGGCATGTGATGTTGTCGCTATTCCAATTACTACCGTTGCTTCAGAATCGTATTTCTCTATTGGAGATCGTGTGCTCACTAAGTATAGAAGTTCTATGCTTCTTGAGAAATTTCAATATTTGATTTGCACTCGCAATTTGTTGTATGGTTTTGCATATGCTGGTAAGTTATTTACATTTTAAGCCATATTTTGTGTTTATTTTTCATATTCAACTATTTAACTATTATGTTTTATATGTAGACAAGGATTGTGCACGTACTGAGACAACTTTGTTGAATGAAGGATCTTTATCTAATGTTGTTAAAAATTGTGAGGATGAACGAGAAGGAAATGAAGATGACTTTGATAATGATATGGAAGATGATTTTTAATTTAGAAAGTGTTTGTCTATTTGAACTTAAATGACTATTTTAATATCTTATGTTTTATGTTGATAAACTTTGAACGCTATTTCAGATCTTTATGTTTATTTTGATGAACTTTTATATGTACGTTTTATTTATTTGGACTATTTTGTGGACATTATTGCTTGAATTTTAAGTTTATGTAAACTTTGTTTTTTATTTTTATTAATTGTTTATATTGTGTTTAAAATATAATAATAATATATATAAAAAATTAATGAAAAAGCCCGTGGGCTAGCCCGCCACCCGCCATGGATTGGGTTGGGTTGACTGTTTTTCAACCCGTCCCCGTTGTGGACCGGCCAGTCAAAGCCCACAAAATAATGGGCTGAGGTGGGTTTTGGACCGGCCCGCATCGTTAGCCCGTTCTGACAGGTCTACATATAACATTAAACCATAATTAATCTATGTATTTGTTGTGATGTATATCTTTTTTGTTACTTTTAAACTAATTTTATTTTATATTTGTTTCAGATGTTTCATCTGGAAAAAAAGTTCGTTTGGATGCAAAAGAAGCCAAAAGAAAAGGAAAAAGAATCATTCGTTATATGATTGTTTCATCTGACTCAGGTTATATAGAAATATTAATTTTATAAGATAATGCTTAAAGCCAATTCAGTCCGATATCATGCAGCAGGGAAGTGGAACGCTTGACTGGGGAGTTGTTGTTTGTAAGCTGATTGAATGTTTTTTTAAAGGACATGATCCTGATGATGTGGAACTTAAAGGAAATGATGCAAGTGATATGCGAATTAGGATAGTTGGTGCATTGGTTGATAAGTTCAGCTAGCTATATAAAGTTCTAAAATATTTTAGTTGGTTTGTGACATACGGAGTATTAACGTATTTTAAGTAGTTTTAAATTTCTATATATGCAATGCGATCATCGTTTTGAGAACTTAATGTATTTTACAAATGTAATTCCTAGAATGTATTGTGAAGTCAACTTTATTGATGGCCAAATCTATTTATGTTATATCTTAGGTATTATACTGGTGATATGCAGAATGAATATATAGTTGTAGTGAATGTGTAGAAATATATTCCATTTTTAATGGACTAATGCAATGAATATTACATAATGAAACATATGTTGTTGCATTTGTTTGTGATATATGTAATAATATGAAATATAGTTATTGATTTTGTAATTAAGATACATATCTCTTGATAAATATATCTTTAAGATTGACCATATGTATAATTTAAAATTATTGATTATTATATTTCTATATTTATGTTAAATCGAATTACTTTGAAAATTAAACTAATCTCAATTGAACTAAATTAACGATGCTAGTATGAGCATGTTTTCAATTTTTTTTTATGTTTTTAACGTAATACAAATCAATATTTATGATGTTAATTTTACTTATTATATACTTTTTGAATATTTATATATATAAAGATTGTGTTGCATATTAGATGAAATAAATGTAATATTAAATATCATTTAATGTATGAACATATGATAGTTGGACAAAAAATATAGCATCAAGATTTCTGCAATGGTTCGGATGATATGCAGACATATCAAATAATTGTACTAAACGTGCAGAAACATTTTGAATTTCTTATTGACTTATGCAATGTATATTACATAATGAAACATATTCTATTGCATTTGTTTGTGATATATGTAATATTATTGAATATAGTTATTGATTTTGTAATTAAGATACATATATTGATAAAAACTCATTTTTAGAAAGTTGAGACTCATTTTTAGAAATTTGAGACAATTGAACTTCAAAGCTTTTAATGAAGGAATGTCTTTTTTTTTTTTTTTATTGTGGCGGTTGGGGATGGATGGAATTTTTTAAATTTATATTTTTCTTAAATACGAATCTATCTTGACACCATAATATCTTTATTTTATTAAATGGTGATTTGAATTCTGCATTAAATGATTTGAATTTATATAATATAATATTTTTTAAGTATATAAAAAGAGTAATGAAGTCAGTCGAAAAATTTTATTTTTTTCCTTTTTATAAATATTCTAAAATTGAGTACTAATTCATTCACTTTATTTAAAAGTTTACTATATAATTATAAAATATCAGATCTAAATTTCTATATTATTAAACAACTAAACAGACTAAAATTGAGTACTAATCCATTCACTTTATTTAAAAGTTTACTATATAATTATAAAATATCAGATCTAAATTTCTATATTATTAAACAACTAAACAGACTATTTCTACGAACCGTTGAAATTACTACATTCAGAATGATTGAAAATAGTTTTGAAGGTCATAAACAGAATGAACCGATGAGTTTTTTTAAAATTCAAATTAATGAAATATGCAGGGGAAGTTTTGATATGGAATGATTTGTTTGATTGAATCGATAATTATGGAAGATTCAGTTTTGAAAATTCCATAAAAGGTGGATTTATTTATATAATATCATTATAAATTCGAAATATCAATTAGTTGTTAAACTAAAGGGTATAAGTGGGAATGTATGTTGGTTTTCGACCTTATTTGTTATTATTTAATTTCTTGTATTTCTATGTTTTTTGGTCTTATGGAATGACTCTATGAGATATTAATCCTACCTTTTATAAAGCATAAGCATACTCTTTCACATTTTTTCATAAACTCTTAACAATTACTTCCTAAAATCTTCATAGACCACAAAACTATCCAAACACTCCTAAAGTGTTCAAGATATGCAACAATTCTTTCTGTCTAAAGACCTGAAGGAAAAATGATTTAAAGCATACTGTAGAAGGATATATTTTTGTCAAAACTTAGAACAAAAATACATATACTCTTCACCTATACTTCTTGCTTGTTTGATCTATTATTCCTGAAAGTGTTTGTCAATTTATCATTCCAAGTGTGAAATTATTCCAAATGCGATTGCGGCCTCCAAGTAATTCATATTGTAAATTTAGCAAACAGTTTGCGTGCACGATCTCGAAGGCGAAATTATCTAGTACTCAGGCGCCCCATGATTTCCAAAGCTCTGTATTCTGGAGATGATTAGATCCTGTAGTTTGAAAAGGGATAGCTTAGATCCAATTGGGCTCAATTTTAATTCGTGGGCTAGAATGCCCCTCTCTTTCTTATGTCTTCACCCCCGATTTGAGTTCACACTTCGATTTAGAATTCACCCCATAAAATGCCACAAATACCCTCTTTACTTTTCCACTCTCATAACCACATACAAACATATTTTAACTACATCAACATCCCCTTCTTTTTTTTTTCTTTCATTTATCTTCAATTTGAAAAATATCTGCTAAAATTAACCCAACATTGTGTCATTCGATGTTAACTGATGTCTGCTATTAGGGGTGTAAATGAGCTACTCGTACTCGATTCGAAAAAAATCTAAATCGACTCGAAGTTAATTGAGTCGAGTTTCGTGCTACTCGAATAGTTATCGAGTTCCAGTGTATAAATATTCAACTCGAAAAGGTCGCGGGTTTAATCGAGGTTGAAAAATATTTACAATTTTGCCATTAATATATACTTCATCCGTCCGCCTATAAATTTTTCATCACTTTTTGGCATAGAGATTAAAAAAAATGATTAAATAATAGATATAGTACAAGTAATGTGATTGATATAAGTTTCTCATCACTTTTTGACACAGAGATTAAGAAAAATGATTAAATAATAGATATAGTACAAGTAATGTGATTGATATAAGAAGAGAAATAGAGAGAAAATGTAAGATATAAAGTAAATTGTAAGAATAAAAAATTAAAAGTATTTACCAGAAAGGGTATGGAAAGCTTATAGGTGGACGGAGGGAATAATTTATATCCAAGTAATCGAGTTGAGCCGAGTCGAGCTCGATTATTTTTTTTTAAATATGTTTTACAATTAATTTTGAAAAAAAATTAGTATATAGGTAACCGAGTCGAGCTCGATCTTTAAGTTTTTAGACTCGACCGAGTCAAGGCGAGTTTCGAGCTCAACACTACTCGGATCGACTCAGCTCGTTTACACACCTACCTGCTGCCCCACCGCCAACCAGTGCAAAGTTTCGAGTAAATATTTTTTCCAAGTTTCTGTCAAAAAAATGTGTGGATTTTTTTTTTCGAAAAAAATGATGTTTCAATGGAACTTTTTTTCAAGAATTTTCATAACACTAGGAAACTTTTTCCGAGAATTATGAAAATTCTCGGTCAACCAGTGTCGAGTTTTTCACGTCGCTATATTATTTAAAAAAAAAAGGGAGAAGGAATAATATATGGGAAATTCTCAAATGCACCATGTGCATTGGTTTGGTGCACATGCTTTTGTCCTTATCCTCCCACTCTAACTTATTATCCCTTTTTCTCTACTTATGGTTATAATTCCATTTTTTTCTATTTATTAATTAATTAATTAATAATTAATTAATTAATTTACCATTATTAATTAATTACGGTTCTCATTTTTATCGACCAATATTTACAATTATTAATTAATTTACAATTCCCATCACTTAACTAATTAATTTACAATTCTCATAAGCATGAGGTGTTCAAATCTTTTCAAACTTTTTTTTTTCGTTTTTTTTTTTTTTGTTACTTATTTCCACTTTTCAATAATAATAGTCGCTACTTTTCATTAATAAAATTTCCACTTTTCACTAATAACAGTTACCACTATTCAGTAACAAAATTTCCACTTTTCACTAATAATAATTACCACTTTTCACTAATAATAGCTACCACTTTTCAGTAACAAAATTTACACTTTTCAATAATAATAGTTACCACTTTTCAGTAACAAAATTTCCACTTTTCAATAATAAGAATTACACTTTTCAGTTAAAATATCTACCACTTTTCAATAATAAAAATTACATTTTTCAGTTAAAATATCTACCACTTTTCAGTAACAAAATTTCCACTTTTCAATAATAAGAATTACACTTTTCAGTTAAAATATCTATCACTTTTCAATAATAAAAATTACATTTTTAAGTTAAAATATCTACCACTTTTCAATAATAAGAATTACATTTTTCAGTTCAAATATCTACCACTTTTCAATAATAAGAATTACACTTTTCAGTTAAAATATCTACCACTTTCAATAATAAAAACTACATTTTTCAGTTAAAATATCTAACACTTTTCAATAAGAATAATTACATTTTTCAATAACAAAATCTACCACTTTTCAAAAAAAAAGGAAAAAAAACGAAAAAAAAATAAGAAAAATAAAAAAAACGAAAAAATTATTAGTGAAAAGTGGAAAACGAAAAAAAAAAAGAAAAAAAAAAACATGTTTAAAAGTTGTTATTAGTGAAAAGTGGAAAACGAAAAAAAAAAAAAAACATGTTTAAAAGTTGTTATTAGTGAAAAGTGGAAAAAAAAAAAAAAAAAAACATGTTTAAAAGGGTTTGAACCTGTGACCTCATGCTTATGAAGGGTATCTATAACCACTAGAACATTCATTACTTAATTATATTTGTTTACCTTTATAAATAGATATAGGATTGACATGTGCATTAGTGACCAACTCATAATATATATATATATATATATAATAATAGAATAAAAAATTATAATTTTATTAATAAAAAAAATTAATATACAAAATTACAACGGAAAACTTCCTTGTTATATATTTATATATTTTTTTATGTGAATTAGGCAAAATCAAATTAGATTTTTTTTTATTTATTAATTAAAAAATCTTTTTAATAGTTATAGATTTATAAATTTATTATTTTATTAAAAAAATAAAAATTCTCGTACATCTAAAATAATACAGTAAAAAGTTTAATAATATTGTTCAAACTTTAATACTCGTATAAAATAAAATTATAATTAAAACATTCTTTTATTCTATTAAGAAATTTGAATTTAATTATAATTGAAAGTTGGGTCGCACTCTTGTGTACCATAGTTACATATATGTAACTTGTTCTACTTAATATTTGAACTAATATTATACAATATGCCAGCTAATACTATACTATATTTGAACTAATACTATATTTTATTTGAACTAATATTATACTGTATTTGTCCAAACTCATGAATAATATTTACCCATTTTAAAAAATTGTATTAAAAAGAAACAAGTTACATGTACGTAACTCGTACACACAAGTATTTGTTTTGAGAGTTTCTTTTAATTCTATTAAAATGCGCTCTTCATTTTAAAGCATGTTCTAAATTTAATAAAATAGATCAAACATTAATATAAAACATAATTAAATCTGTCTTTAATTTTATTAAGAAATTGAATTTAAATTTAGTTAAAAGTTTTTTTTATTAAGATATGGAATGTAACTACCAATAATTAGTCTGAACAATTTATAATCATTAAGTCTAGTATGCACTCGAGTGCATGTTATGCACCCTAGTCAATGTGCACTAATGTGCACTTTTCAGTTTTACTGACTTACACTTTTTGGTAAATGGTGTTGCACTTTTCAATTATTAAATTGTATAATAATATTTTTAATAATAATTGATGTCTTAAACTAATGTGAAATAAATATAAGTAAATAAATTCGTTTTGAGATTAGGGGTTGTTTTATCTAATGAGTAAATATAGGGATTTGAAAATCTCTCTTGAAATTAAAATTTTAATCAATTACTCCCTCCATCTTTTAATAAGTGTCATTTTAGCTTTTTTCAACAAATTAAGATAATAAATTGTGGTCTATATTACCCTTCATTAATTATACTAATTTTAATATAGAAATTTTATTTGATAAAAAATGTGGTCAAGAATGTAGTTAGTATTCATAATCAAATTAATTTTGGCATAAACAATTTTTTTGGAATTTATTTATGAAAAATATTTATGGTAAATATATAAGGGTAAAATAGTCAAAATTAAAGGAAAAACTCTAGAATGACACTTATTTTAAAATTAATTAAAAAGTCAAAGTGACACTTATTAAAAAATGGAAGGAGTAGTAATTAAAGTTAGGACTGTCAAATCAGGCCCAGCTAGCTCAGCACTAACCCACTCATTTTGGTCAGGTCAGCACTGAGCCGGACTGTCAGGTTATCCGGCCTGTATTATTTTTTGGATTTGACTATTTATACCTCCAGTTCATGCATTCCCTATACCCGCGTTTTACGTCGATTTATTAAAATTAAAGTTAATTTATTAAAATAATAATTTTAAATATTATATTAATTTTTATATCTTTTTCATTTGTTAGAGTCTGTGAGAATAAACTTTTTTTTATTCTAATATATTTATAACATATACATATCTATAAATTTGAATCTATATTATTGTATTTATATTTTTATGTATTGTAATATTTTTTAATATATTAATAAAATGTGTATTAATAAGATTATAATTTTAATTGTAAAATTAAAAATATTTTTTTTAATAAGAATGGACATTATAAAATAATTTTATACAGATTATTATAGGTATCTATATAGAGTTTATAAATGTTTATTTGTAAGATAAGATTTTAAAATTCTAAATCTAAATTTTAAAGTATATGTATCTATATAGAGTTTATAAATATTTATTTGTAGGATAAGATTTTAAAATTCTAAATCTAAATTTTAAAGTAAGTATTGGTCTTATATAGAATCAACTTAAATCTTAAATATTCAAGAATATTGTGAACCCTAAATATTCAAGATTATTGTAAATAAAAATTTTGACTTGGTTAATTTTTTATTATTATTATTTTTTTTTGTAATTTTTTTTTATTGATAATTTTTTTTCGAAATTGTGTGTGTTGAAAAGTGTAAGTTAATATTACTAAAAAGTGTAACACAATATTACTAAAAAGTGTAACACATTTTTTTATTAAAAAGTGTAGGTCACTATAATTGAAAAGTGCAACACAACTTTTAATAAAAAGTATAAGTCATTATAACTAGAAAATGCAAGTTAGTATAACTAGAAAATGCAACAAAATATTATTAAAAAGTGCATGTCAATATACTTGAAAAGTGCAACACAATATTTTAATGAAAAGTGTAAGTTATTATAACTGAAAAGTGTAACAAAATACGAGTAAAAAGTGTAACATAACATTACTAAAAAGTGTAAGTCACTATAACTGAACATATTGTTGAACTATAACTGAACATATTGTTGAAAATTGTAAGTCACTACAACTGAAAAGTGCAACAAAATATGACTCTGAAATTATTATTGCAAAATACTAACATGCTAAAAAATTGTAAATTGCATGTTACACTTTTCCTTATTTTCAACATTCTCTTTTATAATTAAAAAAAAATATATGTGAAAATTGTTAGATGTAAGAGTTGAACAGATGTAAGAGTTGAACACTAGATCTCAACATAAAAAAGACTATTCTCAACCGTTTAAGATACGTAAATTATCATAAATATTGTTCGCGTATTTTATTTTTATTATCCATCCTACCAATTGTTTAAAATTTACTCAATTCCTTATAAGGAATTGAGTCTACAAGAGACCTACCCCTAAAGTAAACCGTGTGAAATAATCCATTTCAAAACAAACATTTCTTTGTGACATTTCTAGTAACCTATTTTCATGGCACAAAATAGTCTTTAATTTTCCCGTCAAATTTTTTTCCTTTCAATTATTAAAAACTATTATTCATAATTTTCTCAACTAAGTCGGGGCCTTCTAAGGACAGTCCAGTGTCGCCTGAACTATCAATAGTCCAGTAATCTAAGCTATCAGATCTGAAATCTAATGACTTATATTTGATGACCTGCTACCTGTTGACTTTGGCGTCGCAGAATCCATCGCCTTGCATTGCACTTATTATCATTTTTTGTCGCCCTATCACACTTTTAAATTAAATTTAATAATTTTAAATATATAATTATAAAATTACAAATTTATCCTCATTATTAATAAAAAAATTAATTGATAATATATAATCTTTATTTTAATGTCAAATTCTCCCGTACACTCGTATGCACCGTACACACCTAATTTTAATCTTATAATTGACTACACCCCCAATTTTGTTAACTTTACCCTCATAAATTATATAAACAATTGACCACAGTTATTTACACCTCCACTTTTGTTGACTTCACCCCCACAAATTATATAAACAATTGATCACAGTTATTTACACCCTCACTTTTGTTGATTTCACCGCCTAAATTATTATTTTAAAAAAATTATACCTAAAATTACTATAGTACCCTTCTATTAATTTATATATACTGTATAAATAATTGACCACGGTTATTTACACCCCCACTTTGGTTGACTTCACCCCCAATAATTATTATTTTAAAAAAATTACATCTAAAATTACTATAATGCCCTTCTATTAATTTACATAAAATATAATACAATCAATCATAATTTATATATAAACAATTGACCACAATTTTTTTTTTTTTTATGGAAGTTAAATACCCATCCCTTTTTTCCCCTCCCCATGACTCGAACCCAGGACCTAAGGCCTAGGTAGTGGTGCTCTAACCACTTGAGCTATCCCACTTTGTCAACCACGATTATTTACACCTCGCTTTTATTGACTTCACTCCCCGCCCCCAAATTATTTTTTAAAAACAATTACACCTAAAATTAATATAATGCCCTTCTATTAATCTAAACAAAATATAATACAATCAATCATAATTTATACAGACAAATTTTTATATACACTCTATTGTTTATAAGGATTTACGTATTTTTTCATTTGAATCTAGGTAAATATTTTTCAATTCACTAGATGCTGCAACATATAATTGTCTATGCATTAACATGTTTCAGAAGGTACACACTACCCACCTACCATGAAAAGAGACTGTCCTTTAACTTTTATTTATCGTCATTGTAAAAGACAATAGAATAAGAAATTATCTTATTCAAAACTTTATGGGAGTCGTGTCATCGAAACACTCAATATAATTTTCAGAATAAAAACTTTACTACCAATATTCTTTCCAAAATAAAAATGTGTCCTCAATAATGTGATTTTCAAGTCTTGTAACAATCAATCTAGTTTCATTGTACAAATCGGACTTTAGGTCAATGTTCTTAAACAATATTATATGAACACATATTTTTTAGAACTAATCGATGGTCTGAGCATGACGTTTTTCTATAATATTATTTTGTATTAAAATTTAAAAAAATACACATGAAAAAATGGAAAATAAAAAAAAAAAGTAAAAGGAAAAAAACGAAAAAAATTAAAAGTTTGGAATAAAAACTGAAAATGGGAGAAAACGAGGAAGGGGAAGAAAAATTAAAAAGAAAAAAAATCAAGATTTGTGGCTAATTTCGATAGTTTTTTCTTTTAAATTATGCTTTACGATTTTTTTTTCTAAAAATATGGGTGACTTGATGGTGAATCGATGGTAATTCGATAATGACTCGACTACAAATTGTAAATATACAAATTAAGGTTGATTTTATTATATTTTTTGTAAATTAATAAAAGGATAATATAGTCTTTTAAATGTAATTATTTTTTAAAAAATATTTTGGGGTGAACTCATAAAATGAGAGCTGCAGATAAACGTGGTAACAAAATAATTTATGAGTGAACTCATAAAATGAGCGGGTGCACATAACCGTGATAAAAAAAATGATTTGGGAGTGAACTCATAAAATGAGCGGGTGCAGATAACCGTAGTAAAAAAAATGATTTTTGGGTGAACTCATTAAATGAGTGGGTATAGATAAAATATAAATAAAAAATTAAAATTGGTGTGTACCGGTATCTTGCATGTACCCAACTATCACCCTATAAATTAGTGTTGATTTTATTATATTTTGTATAAATTAATAAAAGGATAATATAGTCTTTAAAATTAAATTATTTGAAGAAAAAAAATTGGGGTGAACTTATAAAATGAGCAGGTACAGATAACTGTGGTAAAAAAATAATTTTAGGGTGAACTTATAAAATGAACGATTGTAGATAATTATGGTTAAAAAATGATTTTGGGTGAACTAATAAAATGAGCGGGTACAGATAACCGTAGTAAAAGAAAAGTTTGAAGGTGTACTAATTAAATGAGCAGGTGTAGATAAAATATAAATAAAATAATAATCTAATTTTGTTAAAAAAATATATAATTTTATCGTTTGAATTGTTTAATTTTAATATTAATATTATTCATTTTAATTAAGGATAAAATAGTAAATAATAAAATAAATTTTAAATAATTATTTTAAAATATTAAAAAAAAGCAACAGGTATCAAGTTAAGGCGACACAAAGTGATACAATTTGACATCCGGACTATTAATAGTCCAGGCGACTCAAAGACTATCCTAAGAAAATCCCAACTAAGTCAGCGTTCATAAAACTTTTTCAAGTAAAGTTTGTTAAATTATTCTAGAATACACTTACTCTCTTATTTTTTTATTCTCAATTACTAAAAATTCTCTAAAACCCTCAACAATACTCTATGGGCTCGTTTGGTTTGATAAATGGGAAAGACAACTAAAGATAGAAAATTAATGGATTGCACTGTTCATTAAAATCAAAATTTGAATTTTTGTATATGTTTGGATTGATGGATTAAACTTTTAAAAATTAGTAATATTTATCTTTTTGTAGTCTGGTATGTATGATAAATTGACTTTAATTGTTAACTTCCAGAAATACCCTTTTCTATTAATTAATTAATTTTTCTTTTCTTAAAACATGTTTACAGATTTTTTACATATTCCCTGTTTCGTGTTTCTTCAACAATTCGCATAAACAATTTCAGAAATCAATTCTTCTTTCACCCAAATCTTTATTTCTTCATCAATTCGTATACTCATTCGATAACGTGCTTTCATTTAGAACATTGAAGCTGCAAAGAAAACAGTAGAAAAGCTACCCAAATCAATTTTGATACTTCTATAGATTAAAACATTAATCAAATAACATATGTTCATTCATTTAAATTACAACTAAAGCATAAATCCCTCCAAACATCTACTCAACAAGTCTTTTAAAGATAATAAAAAAAGGATGAGAATTTGGGGTTGAAAATTGTGTTGTGGCACAACAAAGCTCTCGACGACTTTGCAAATTACGACCAACACAATGCTGAAATACAAAAAAATGACGGTCGACTATGAGTTTTCCCTCAAAATCGAAGTGAAATCGGGTTGAGAAATGAATGTTACTCAATAAATTCGTATTTTAGCAATCGACGAGTCTGCAAACAACGACCAACACAGGGCTACAATACGAACAAAAGGGAGATGGTGATGATGCTTTAATTGCACGAATTAAAATAAAAAAACAAGTTGAAAATCAATGGGACATCGAACAAGAATGTCGACGACGTGCCCTACCTTCATTCATTCTGAAAATGGTGCAAAACTGAGATGTAGTTAGGGTTATATTTGTGGCAGTGGGTACAGTAATTTGTTGTTGAGTGAGGGTGTTTTTGTCCAAATACTTGTAAATTGAGGGAGATAATGGACTTTTCACATTGTCCTTTATTCAGATGTTAAATTGGACAAATTTAACTCACCTTTCATTTGGGATCAATTTTCACACATACGTGGGATTTAGTCCAATTAATTCTCGGGCTTAGCCATAGTCTCGGGCTTTAAACAAATAAACCAAACGTGAGAATAAATAGGCTTATTTAGTTTTTCCTGTCTTTTCCTTCGTACCAAACGAGCACTATATATCTTAAAAGGTTTTTAAAATTATCTTAGAATTTAAACAATTTTGAATTTAAATGCAGTGATGAGAAATCAATAATCTGTGAAATACCACTGGATATAATATCTTCAAAATCAGTGCATAAATTATAGAATATAATAACATTATAAATATTTAGACATTTAAATTTATTAAAAGAACTTAAGTAGAGAAGATCAATTGGAAGTTGTACGGATAATGAGAGTAATTCGAAAAAAAAAAGGAAGTGAAATGAATAACTAAAGTTATGCTCAAAGTCTTCTGACTCTTCTTACAACAATGGCGATTTCACTGAATGTTTCTGAGAATGATGGAACAATCGTGCCAGCATTACCGCAATTCATGATCTTTTAATCTATTTGTTTCTCCTTTCCACACCAACAGGGGGAGAAGCTGCATAAGATGCTGCACCTAATGCAAATTGTTGTAGATGGAAATTATCCTGCTTGTTGAAAAGGGAAGTTTTACATCTATGCAGGAGTTTTGGAAAGATCATTTTTAGGGGGAGTTATTTTCAATGGTTCAAATTCACTTTTGTTTAACATTACATTCTATTCTTGTTGTCTATTTTACAATTTTTTTTATCTATTATTGCATCAGGTTTGTTGTTGTCGAAAGGCCAAATTGGGGGAGATTGTTGATGTTGTGTCAATGTTGTGAAGAATGTCACAACATATCTGACAACATCATTAATAATTCGTCCTTTCTTTCACAATCAACACTGATGGTGACAGTCAAGAAACAGAAGCCGTACAAGAAAGTGATAAGGCAGTAGCTAAAGATGCACAAGATGTTGATGTCATTAAGACCGTGCATGGAGATTGATGAAAGCATACAAACTAGAGAAGTTATAAAGTATGGGGGAGTTTGTGCAGATCCATGAAGATGCAGCTGAAGTCTTATTCAGCCCAATCCTCTTCTTTACTTATTTACATAATTTTTCTTTATTTGTTTGTAATGCTTGTAGGATTTATATTTCTGTCATTTCCTTTATTATCTAGGATTTCATTTTGTTCTTTATTATTTATGTTTTTAATCTAAACACATTGTTTGTAGTGTTTAGAGAAAGACTTGTTACTTAATTTGGTGATTACGATTTTATGTCATTTACTTGATGTAAATTTTGTATATTTCTACTTTGAATATTTCTGTATGTTTAACATCAGAAGTGTTGTTGTAGAAAGGCCAAATTGGGGGAGATTGTTGATGTTGTACATGTGATGCTTATTTTGATCCAACACTCCTAGCAACTCTGTTTGTCGAGTGTTGTACAAAATGTTCCATCACTTTGGTCAACATCATAATTTGCCCTTTCTCCTAACACTAATTTCGATTTTAGATGTTGTTCTTAATGTCCTTGTATGCAGGATTGAAGACGTAGAAGTTACCAGGTCAAGCGGTTGCATAAATACAAGGAGTGAGATGTTAAGAACATGCATGGTGGTTCCTACTTTTAAGGAGTTTGTGGAGGAGGTTATAGATCATGTAAAAACTGATCTATGAAGGTTGCATGCAGTTGAAAACGTGGTCAATTAATAGAGGACCGATGCAACAGTATGATAGATTGTTGTAGACCCAATCAACATATGTATCATACTTATTTCGTCTATGAGATTATATGTATAGACCTAAAAGGGAGGTAGTTTCATATAGTCAATTAGATTTTTCAAACCTTTCTAAAAGGTTGTTGCTGATGTTGTACCCGTGATGTGCAGAATGTTCCATCACTTTGGTCAACATCATAATTCGCCTAACTCCGAATTTTCTATGTTGTTTGTAATGTTCCTTTGATGCAGTTAGAAGATGTGGACGTGTCCAGGTCATGCAGATTGCATAAGGAGTGAGAGAATTGCAAGCACAAATGGAAGTTAAGCCTAAATTGGAAGTTACCTTATTTTAAGGAGTTAAGGAGAAGTTACATAGATCATGTGATCTATGGGAGTTGAAGGCTGACGAAATTTATCTATAAATAGAGGCAGCTTCAACGCAAATACTTGAGAAGAAAGAAGACACATTCATTACTAAAGCTATCGAGTGCTTAGTGCATTTAGCTTTAGGAAAATCTGTGGTTCTTCTCCATTGTAGATCATGTAAAAATCGATCTACATGATGTTGGGGCAGTAGGATTCGAAGCATATAAAAAAAGATCCTGCCACAACACAAGACAACAAGGAAGAAAGCTATACAAGATTACTACCTATAGAATGCGCAACGCTTCTAGCTAGAAATATAAATTGTTCTTTCTTGTATATTAGTGCACTCTTATAAACCCGAATATTTGTGTACTCAATCATAGTCGTTTATTAGGAAAATATGTTAGATCTATAAGGGAGGAGATAGTTTCGTATTTTTCTAGTAACTTTTCAAACTCAAATCTGAGTTGTAGTTGTTCAAAACCTTACGAGGTTGTTGATTCTGTTTCACTGATATTAAGTTTCTTTTTGAGAAGGGTGTTAGCACATTCATTAGCATAATGACCATATCCAGAACATGCATCACATTTAACATTCTTCCTATAATCTTGATCAGGTCTAAACCTAGATCCTCTTTCTAATTGTCTTGAAGGATTAAAAGTGTTCTTCCTAACAGGCAATTGTTGATTGTTTGTAATCTGGACTTTAGGTTGAATATTATCTTTGAATTTCTTATTCTTCATGAATGTCTTAAACTGCCTAGTCATAAAAGCCATGTAATCAGGATCATTAAGATATTCATCAATGTTCTCTTCATCAGAATCAATTTCAGTAACATAAGGAGATTTTCCAGAACCTGATGATGCAGAAGATGAGGCATCACCTTTGAAAACAAGTACTTTCTTATCATAATCAGATTTTTCAGATATGTTCATCTCATAGGTTTTTAAAATACCAATCAATTCGTTTTGGCTTAAAACATCTGTATCCTTAGCTTCTTCTATAGCACATATCTTAGGTTCAAAACGTTTAGGAACTGATCTAAGAATTTTGTGTACTAACCTTGTGTTGGATATTGGATCACCAAGAGAATGAGCCTCGTTTGAAATCTCGGTCAGCTTTTCATTGTAAGATGAAATGGTTTCATCTTCTTTCATCCTCAAATTTTCGAATTTAGTTCCAAGCATACGAAGTCTGGTCCTTCGTACACTATCCGATCCTTCACAATGTTCTTGTAGACGATCCCATGCATCTTTGGAGGAAATACAGCTGGAAATAATTTTGAACATCGAGGCATCGGTTGAGGTGAAGATTGCATTCAATGCCTTTGAATTGTAGCTTGCAGCTGTAATTTCATCATTTGTCCAGTCGAGCTCTCTCTTGATCTGGGCTTCATTGTCCGCATCAACAGCTGTTTTTGGTTGAGTCCAACCAGCAAGAACACTCCTCCATGCTCTTTCATCAATGGATTTGATGTACATCCTCATTTTAGGTTTCCAGAAGGCATAATTTGTGCCGTCCAGAATTGGAGGTTTTAGTGCGGGTGAAAGTGGATACTCTATTGCAAATAAACACACACTCTAAGCAGAATCTCTACTTAGTGTATCAAGTAGTTGGCTCTGATACCAACTTAAAGTGTACGTGCGTGCGTTATACAAAGATGTTGTCTGTAGTGTTGGCACAGTCGAGACAACAATGAGCAGCGGAATTTAAACAAACACTTTGCAAAGAGTATTTCAAAATTTGTGTAGATTAAATAATTAATCTACACGAATCACTTATATTAACTCTTAATATCAGTGAAACAAAATCATCAACCTCGAGAGGTTATGAACAACTACAACTCAGATTTGAGTTTGAAAAGTTACTAGAAAAATACGAAACTATCTCCCTTATAGATCTAACATATTTTCCTAATAAACGACTATGATTGAGTACACAAATATTCGGGTTTATAAGAGTGCACTAATCTACAAGAAAGAACAATTTATATTTCTAGCTAGAAGCGTTGCGCATTCTATAGGTAGTAATCTTGTATAGCTTTCTTCCTTGTTGTCTTGTGTTGTGGCAGGATCTTTTTTTATATGCTTCGAATCCTACTGCCCCAACATCATGTAGATCGATTTTTACATGATCTACAATGGAGAAGAACCACAGATTTTCCTAAAGCTAAATGCACTAAGCACTCGATAGCTTTAGTAATGAATGTGTCTTCTTTCTTCTCAAGTATTTGCGTTGAAGCTGCCTCTATTTATAGATAAATTTCGTCAGCCTTCAACTCCCATAGATCACATGATCTATGTAACTTCTCCTTAACTCCTTAAAATAAGGTAACTTCCAATTTAGGCTTAACTTCCATTTGTGCTTGCAATTCTCTCACTCCTTATGCAATCTGCATGACCTGGACACGTCCACATCTTCTAACTGCATCAAAGGAACATTACAAACAACATAGAAAATTCGGAGTTAGGCGAATTATGATGTTGACCAAAGTGATGGAACATTCTGCACATCACGGGTACAACATCAGCAACAACCTTTTAGAAAGGTTTGAAAAATCTAATTGACTATATGAAACTACCTCCCTTTTAGGTCTATACATATAATCTCATAGACGAAATAAGTATGATACATATGTTGATTGGGTCTACAACAATCTATCATACTGTTGCATCGGTCCTCTATTAATTGACCACGTTTTCAACTGCATGCAACCTTCATAGATCAGTTTTTACATGATCTATAACCTCCTCCACAAACTCCTTAAAAGTAGGAACCACCATGCATGTTCTTAACATCTCACTCCTTGTATTTATGCAACCGCTTGACCTGGTAACTTCTACATCTTCAATCCTGCATACAAGGACATTAAGAACAACATCTAAAATCGAAATTAGTGTTAGGAGAAAGGGCAAATTATGATGTTGACCAAAGTGATGGAACATTTTGTATAACACTCGACAAACAGAGTTGCTAGGAGTGTTGGATCAAAATAAGCATCACATGTACAACATCAACATACAGTATTTGAATTTTTAGCATTTTGTCATAGATTAGTAGATTTCTATTTTGATGATCCCTATTCATAGTATATGACATTTTATTTTCTTATTAGTAGATTTCTATTTTGATGATCCCTATTCATATATAGTATATGACATTTTATTTTCTTTATAAATTAAATGACATTTTATTTTCTTTATAAATTATGGAGCTAGCTAGGCTCAAGGTTGAGCCTCTATGATAGAACTCCACACATCCTAATTAAATGTAAACAATACAACTCCAATGAATGAAGCCTAACACTTGATCTTCTTGAATCCAATTTGTGCTAGCTTCTTGTTTGTTTGATCTATTCCTGAATTTCATTCCAAGTGTGAAATTATTCCAAATGGCGAAATTGTCTAGTACTCAGCCGCCCCAGGATTATAGTGATTGACAATGTTCTCTGGCATGGAAGGGTTGCTGATCCACTGGTGTGTAAACTTGAAATCTCCAAGAACCACCCTATATATTGACACGAAAATTAAACAAAATTCTGTTTCTTGGCAGGTGAACGACTCAAAGACTACAAGTATCAGAAGATGATCGCGTCTGCATTAGCATGGTAAGTCCTCGAGTGTTTTTGTGCAACATGTGGACATTTTATATCATCTTTATTTGCGAATATATATATAGGTTCCAGTTGGCGATGGAATGACAATTTCCCGGAAAAGATGAGGCTTAGAGAACGCGGTTGCTATATATAATCTATCTTCACATTAAGTAATGAACAGTGCTGGTTCTAAGATTTTGTAGGCCTGGGGCGAAAAAAAAAAACCCATTTTTTAAAAAAACAATAAATAAAATAAGTGAAATACATATACATTAAAAATGAATATTATAAAAATAAATATATAAATTTAATGATTACAATTAAATTAAATTATTTTATTTTTTCTTTTATAATATATGCGAAGACGTGATTTGTCGTGACATCTCCAAAAAAATCATATATCATCTCCAAAAAAATCATATATAACTCGATGAGTTATATAGTAAACTAGATGAGCGCGGAATGTTAATAAAAATTAGTATTTATATATATTTAAATTATTTTAAAAAATAAAATCTAAGATATTTTTTTATCTTTTAAAATTAATGAATTAAATTTAATAATTGAGCAATTTCTCAAATAAGTCTTTTATTTCTTTAAAACTATTAATGTTAAACATGGTAAATATGGGTAGGGCTGCTGTATACTCAAGTACACGGTGTACTTGAGTCAAGTACACGGTGTACTTGAGTCCAGCTATATAGGAAATATCAATTATATATAGGAAAAATAATAAAATATTTAACAAAATATATTGTGGCCTAGTGGTTGTCCTTGGGTTGCTTTAATATCATGTCACAGGTTCGAATCCCACCTCTAACAATTTTTGATATTTTAGTTTTGTTAATAAAAGTGCAATTAATAAATAATAAAATTTATAAAATAAATAGCAACAGTTTTTTTAATACATAAAATTTGTAAAATTAATAATAATTTTTTTAAAAAATAGCAACAGTTTTTTATACATTAAAAGTGCACTTAATAAATAATAAAATTTATAAAATTAATAATAATTAAAAAAAAGTGCAAGAAATTAATAATAATTTTTTTAAAAAATAGCAACAGTACATTAAAAGTGCACTTAATAAATAATAAAATTTGTAAAATTAATAATAATTAAAAAAAAAAGTGTAAGTACTAGTAATATCATTAATTGCACTTACTAATAGTAGAAAAATAATAAAACGCGTAAAATTAATAATAATTTTTTAAAAAAAATTTAGCACCAATTTTTCTAGATTATGAAAGTGCAAGTACAAATAAACAAAAGGTGTATCATGAGCATACACTTTTCAGTTATAATATCATACACTTTTCAATTATAATACCATACACTTTTCATTAATATATAACTTATACTTTTCATTAATAGAACATACACTTTTAGTTATAATAACATACACTTTTCATTAAATAGATCATACACTTTGCAGTTATAATAACATACAATTTTCATTAAATAAACATACACTTTTCATGGTGTATCATGAGCATACACTTTTCAGTTATAATATCATACATTTTTCAATTATAATACCATACACTTTTCGTTAATATATAACTTACACTTTTCATTAATAGAACATACACTTTTAGTTATAATAACATACACTTTTCATTAAATAGATCATACACTTTGCAGTTATAATAACATACAATTTTCATTAAATAAACATACACTTTTCATTAATAGATCATACACTTTACAGTTATAATAACATACACTTTTCATTAAAAACAATGTTGCACTTTTCAATATAGTAACATACACTTTTCATTAAAAAAATAAAGATACACTTTTTAGTCATAATAACATACACTTTTTAAAAAAAAAAAATTCGAAAAAAGAAAATTCGAAAAAAAAAATTTCGAAAAAAAAATTGATTTAAAAAAAATAAATAAATAAAAAAATCAAAGTTTGACTGTTGACCGGTCAACAGTGGTCAACGGTCAACATTTGACTAATAAAAGTCTACTCAAGTACATGGTGTACTTGAGTACATACAAGAATTTGGCGGTAAATATTTAACATATATTTAACATAACATCATAATTATTTAAAATCAACTCAACATTAATTATGATGACACCTAAATAATACATACATAATGATATTTAAAAATATGACACATTATACAAAATTAAGGAGACGACGACACATTAGTAAAATTAAGAAGAAGACGACGCAAAAAAAAAAAAAACTTCCTAGTAGTGGAATGTAGAATATTCTACAATAAATTTCAAAAATAGTTTAATGATATATAGAAAATTGTTGAAGGTTTATGATTTTTTTTAACAACCATTCGATAAAATAAAATCTCCGCAATTAATTGAGAGAATAAGTCACCATAAATACATCGAGTTCCAAACGTAATTTGTTGAAAAATAATTATCATTCAACTCTTTTAAACACTAAACACTGTCGAAATGAAATAAAACCATTCTAATTTACTTTTTTAAACACTGTCGAAATGAAATAAAACCATTCTAATTTATAGGAACATATAGTATGCTAGTATTAATTTAATTATATATATATAAAAAAGTAGGCCCCCAAAAATTTGGGGTCCAGGGCGGTCAGGAGTAATGCAGTAATGCAGCAGACGACAGTATCATCTTGTGTGTCGATATCTTCTGACGATAATTTGCGAATGTAGTCTACCAACCATGACGATAATTTGCGAATGTAGTCTACCAACCACTAAATAGCAGAATTCAATTATCTTTAGCTATATTCTTTGTCGTATCTTCTCGATCCAGGTCTGAAAATGGATGTCTGCCTCCACTTTCTTTCATCTCCTCTAGTTCTTTTTTGATTTTAAAATGGAAGGCTCATTGCCCATGCCTAAAATAGCTGACTTTTGAATATAAAGTCGGTCACCAACATTTAACTTGAACTCAAACAACAGAAAATTATTAGCATTATCAGAAACTACGAATCCATAAAAGACTAACAACAGAAAATCATTAGCATTATCAGGAACTACGAATCCATAAAAGACTAACAATCGAGAATTCGACAAATTTCCATAGCTACCGAATATCTCGTCACTAGAAAATCAAGATTGAATCCATAAAAGACTAACAATCGAGAATTCGACAAATTTCCATAGCTACCGAATATCTCGTCACTAGAAAATTAGGATTGGTCTTATATAGAATCAATTCCTTATAAGGAATTGAATTGACTTGGTCAACTTAAATCTTAAATATTCAAAAGTAGTGTGAACCTAAATATTCAAGATTGTTGTGAATAAAAATTTTGACTTCGTTAATTTTTTTTGTTATTATTATTTTTTTTTTTGGAATTTTTTTTTATTGATAATTTTTTTTCGAAATTGTGTGTGTTGAAAAGTGTAAGTTAATATTACTAAAAAGTGTAACACATTTTTTTATTAAAAAGTGTAAGTCACTATAATTGAAAAGTGCAACACAACTTTTAATGAAAAGTATAAGTCATTATAACTAGAAAATGCAAGTTAGTATAACTACAAAATGCAACACAATATTATTAAAAAGTGCATGTCAATATACTTGAAAAGTGCAACACAATATTTTAATGAAAAGTGTAAGTTATTATAACTGAAAAGTGTAACAAAATACGAGTAAAAAGTGTAACATAACATTACTAAAAAGTGTAAGTCACTATAACTGAACATATTGTTTAAAATTGTAAGTCACTGCTACAACTGAAAAGTGCAATAAAATATGACTAAAAGGTGTAGCATAACATTACTAAAAAGTGTAAGTCAATATAACTAAAAAATATTGTTGAAAATAGTAAGTCGCTAGACTCGCTACAACTGAAAAGTGCAACAAAAAATATGTGTAATTACACTTTTTCTCCTTATTTTCAACATGCACTTTTATAATTAAAAAAAAATATGTGTAATTACACTTTTCCTTATTTTCAACATGCACTTTTATAATTAAAAAAAAATATATGTGAAAATTGTTAAATGTAAGAGTTGAACACTAGACCTCAACATAAAAAAGACTATTCTTAATCGTTTAAGCTACGTAAATTACTATACATGTTGTACGAGTATTTTATTTTTATTATCAATTCTACCAATTTTTTAAAATACCTACTCAGAAAATCATCATAGCTACCGAATATCTCGTCACTAGAAAATCATTAGCATTATCAGGAACTACGAATCCATAAAAGACTAACAACAGAAAATCATTAGCATTATAAAGAACTACGAATCCATAAAAGACTAACAATCGAGAATTCGACAAATTTCCATAGCTACCGAATATCTCGTCACCTTTAGCAGAGTCACGATCAGCTTTGACTTCTGTATACTCTCCCTGAGTCTCAACAACAACCATGGAACTATTATCATGGTTTAGAAAATCCAAAAAAGGAGCCAAGTATACCACACTCTTTGCATTTTTCCGGCCTCGAGACAGAGCTAATCCAAAGGAATACATAAACTGTCGTTTGATTCGTTTCATTTCTTCGGACCTCGTATTCAGATTGCCGAATAGATTGGGCATAGAATTTACCATTTTCCATAACTGTTCGTACACCTTATTCTTTAGTTTGCATGTTTCACGATACACAAAACTGCCTTTGATTATTTGCAGTTCGTCGACGCTCCAGAACATCGAGCTATGCATATCCTCGGGGCGAGGAAGGCAATCCATATAATTTTTCCATTCTGAATCTTCTCCCTGTCTCATCTCCATCAGAATCTTCAGCGCAAGTTTTCCCTGACCAAAATGTCCCTTCAATCTACGTAAAATCGGATGTATATCATTCTGTGACAGATACAGAGTGGACGGAATCTTCAAGATGCAATCACCCTTTTGTATATCTTCAGCAGCAAACAATCCCCTGCCACGATTGGACGACTTTCCAACGGTAACTACTTTGGAAATCTCTTTCCCAGCCTTGTGTTCAAGCCATGTGAGTAAACCACAGCAATCTTCATCGTCTACACGTGTCACTTCAGGTAACGACATGGCTGTAAAATCACTAGCAGGTATAAAAGATCACTGGAACAATCAACCAACTGTACTTTGTTATCTTCATCATATTTAGAACAATTAAAAAAAACCCAAACAAGAAACAAAATGCACAATATATCAATTGATTAGATTCTACCTAGCTCTATCTCCTTTCTTCTTCAAGAATCTAGGCCCTGAGAACTACTCTCAAAGAAAACAAACAAACAGGACCAAATTTAATTTGCTGTTAAAAGGAGGACCGTTCTCAAACATATGTATCAAAAGTGATTTAGAACTCAATATAGACATCAACACTTTTCTTTGTTCAAATTAATGTCCCATTTCAAGAATTAAGTAATGAAGACACTGACCCAAGCCAAGAATAGACAAAGAATTAGAATGATCGTCACGAACACAAACACAAGCTCTAGAAACGGTACTAGTATAGAAATAACTGCAAATGCGTAACCATATTCAAAATCGAGAAAAAAGAAGTTTGAAATATCATGAATCGATTCAATTACCTGTATATAAATGCCTCCTTTGTTGTAATTCTACTCCTTCCTGGATCTCTGCCAAAATGTAAAGCGATTTATCTACACAAAAATTTGTACTGGAACAGAGGGAATATTGTGCCCACCAACTGTTTGTTATCTGCACAATGAATTACTTCATCGTTTTAGTCACACAAAAAATATCGAACAAGAAACAACAATGCACAATCAAAAATACCTAGCTATATATCTCCTTTCTTCTTAGAGAATCTACACAAAAAATTGCATTAGTATAAGAGAACACAAATTCGATCCATTTCATCAACATTGCAAGATCAATAGGCAATGAATTAGTTGGAATAATTAATTCACAGATTCACGTTGAGAAACATTTAAATCATTGAATTACCTGATGAAAATTCAATTCTATTGTTTCTTGTTGTTGTTGAGCCTGAGGGATGAAAATCCAATCCGTTAAACCACCAAAGCTACGTACACAATTAAGCAAAACAAATGAATCAGTATAATTAACAAGATTTAATTCAAATATATTGATAAATATGATGAAAGACTAACCAAACGAATGAAAATTTAAAAGAGAAGATCATCCATAGAGTATATTCTAAGTAGCTAACTAGCATAGACAAAAATATCCGGAAATTTCCCCGATATATCCTCGATATATCCATTTTTCGTAGTCACCGATATCGATATTATGAAGAAACGATATTTCCACAATATTTGTAAAAAAATCGAAAATATCGATAAAAATCGATATACAATAACAATATCGAGACTAATATCGGTAAAATATCGAAAGAATATCGGAAAATATCGAAAAATATAGGAAAAAAATTGAAAAATGTTGATAAATTTTAAAAAATATCATATGAAATAACATTGTATGCTATATTTTATATAAATTTATTATAGATGTGAATGGATTCAAATTGTTTCTTTGAATTTATGTATTAAAAATTAGTTATTAAATTTCCACAATTTTTAAAATTTTCCGATATCGATATATCCATCGATATTTCCACCGACACCGATATTTTTGTCCTTGCTAACTAGTGATTAATTGTTTTTGCCAGATTTTAGTCTTTAAGTAGTCACTATAGTCTCTCAGAAACCGCCCCAGCCTAACTGCCTTAACCGCTGCATGGGTATTGCGCGCAACCGAGCAGATGCAGCTCCTAATTATTTTAAACAATTATTTGTTTGTTTAGTTGAAAAATACCTTTATTTTGAATCAATTCAAAAGGATGAAGAAAGAGCATATTTGTACCAAAATATATACTTTAAGGGTTTATTTGACACTGAGAAAAAAATACATGGGCTAAATGCATAAAAAAAAAAAAACTCAAGGTTCACAGATAAATAGAGCATGTAAATACACTTAAAAAAATTCACAGTTATTTTAATGCAGATTTTATAATTTTATAAATCACCAAAAATAAAATACAAGCCTAAGAGATCGATGAAGATAATGGATGGAGAGAATATGTAAAAAAAAAAAAAAAAGGTGAGTATATTTAAATTCAACGGTGTTTAGGGTAATTTATCTCTTTTCTTAGTACGTAGAAATCTACTTTTATTATAAAGTGGGTAAAAAGCCTTCTTTTTGTTATGGAGATTGCTGAATATATAATGAGTCTACGAGAATTCTAATCTTTTACGGAGGAAATAAGTCTCCAACATTAACTTGTGAACAAAGGGGTGAGGCTTCATAACACTATTTAAGTAAGTGTCTTTGTTATAAGTGTTGACATATAAGCTTAGCACTGGTTAGTTGATTAATTAGATGCAAATAGAAGCAGCTAGAAGAAACTAGAATCATCAGTTAGTTATGCGGTTAGCAAAATTGGTTACAAGCAGTTACATCTGAAATGTATTTAAGTAACATACATTGTAATCACAACTCTTAAGTCTTAAGTTCAATAATATGCTTTTATTTTCAAGTGTAAATTGAATTTCAACAATAAGCAAGGGTGCAGAAGTCGAAAATAGCTAGTCGGACGGCTTTGAACTATCTAGGTGTCGTCTATTTGTTACCTAGTAGGTTGTCTAGACGGTTCAATTTTATTTTTTTTATACCTAAAAATCATAGTAATCTTATATGGTAAGGTTGGGTTTGATTTGAGAAAATATTTTAAATGAAATTATTTAAAAATATAACATAATTTTAGTGAAAATTTAAAATTCTCTCAATTTTAACTTAAAAAAATAAAATGATGGGCACTAATTTAAGTATTTAAAACCCATACTTTTTAATTCAAATAAATTCAATAAATTCATAGATTAAATCATTCCATCCAAATGGAGCCTAAGTGTATTTAAAATTGAAAAAAATACTTTCGAGTGTTAAATGCATTAAAAAATACTTCAACGTTCAAGGATAAATAAAGCAGGTAATTTATGGTCTCGTTTCATATATATTCCATTATATACTAATAGAGAGTTTATATTGATGATGTGTCATCTTGTGGTTAAATTGGCTTATGTGTTATTTTGTGGTTAATTTGACTTATGTGTAATAATTTAAGGAGATTGTTAATTTTAAAAAGTATGATGTGTAATTAAGTTATTGGTTGAGTAAACTATTTTAAAATATTATATTTCTATTTACTATTGAAATTTATTTATTTAAGGGGTGTGGTTGATATGAAATGTTGAAAATTTTATTATATTAATATTGACTAATTAAATTAATTTTTATTTTATTTACTTAACTTTTATTGTAGTATTCATTTTATTCTTTAGCTTTGTTTAATTTTAAATGATTTCAAGTAATTTTGAGTAAAATACAATCTAAAATGTATTTTTATTGGTGTGTATTGAATTTTATTTTATAATTACTTTTATCTTATATCTCAATTAAAAAATTTCTGTAATTATTTTAAATTTATGAGTTTAATGTATTTAAAAAATAAAGCTCGAAAAAATATATGTAAAACTTATTATATAATTTTATACTCCCTCCGTCCCGGTATAAGTTTCCCATTTCTTTTGGTTGTTTTGATTAAGAAATATGATTAAATAATAGATGTAGTACAAGTGATGTGATGGTGATAGAGAAAATAATAGATGAGTGTGAGATGAAGTATGATAAAATAATAAATAAAGTGTAAGTGATGTGATTGGGAGAGAGAAAATCATATGCCAAAAATGGAAAAATATGAAATGAGAAACTTATTGTGGAATATCCATAAAAGGAAAATGAGAAACTTATACGGGGACGGAGGGAGTACATATTTATTATATAAATAATTATATTATTTTACAAGATTAACAAATTTGTTATATATACATAATACACTACTCATATATAATATAGAATCCCCTTATACACTAAGGGCATGATCGGTATACAGTAATAGGCTTGGAATGGAATGAGCATTCATGGGCTCATTCCTAATCTCACGATTGGTATATTTTTTTACGTGGAATCTCAATTCCTTAAGGAATGGTGATTCCCAAAAATAAAGAATTCTGATTCCTCTCCATCCCCCTGTCTTTCCCCATTCCATTCTGTGTGGAATCGAATTATATTTTATTTTATTTTTTAAAATAATCACTCAAATTTGTTTTTTACATAATTATCCTTTTCAACAATTAACTCACTTCTCCAACCCTAATTCACAATTAAATACGACGATCTATTATTCAACATTCTTCCACCCTAATTCGAGAGAGAAGACGCTGAGAAAATAAAATTTGTATTGTTTTTTCTCTCTATATATGTGCAAAAGAGAAGACGTTGTCACTCTCGTTCATGAACAATCAATGTCCTCTATAAACATAAACTGGTTTTCATTAAAAAAAATCCTCAAATTTGAATTAAATATGGGAGTGGGGGACAGTATGAAGGTCGACGAAGGTCGACGACAGAAAGGTGGGAGACGACGGCGCAGTTTCAGTTGAAAGAGAAGAAGAACCGTGTTTTTTTTATTTAATTTACTTAATTTTTAATTATTTTTACTTTTAGTTAATTGAATAAATAATTCAAATCAGAAAAGGATATACATGAGTGATAAAAATGATATTATCCCTATATTTTAGTTATTTTTATATTTATTAATTTATATTATTAGTAGAGATGAGTGCGATTATTTCATACGTTGATGGTATTTTAGTCATTTAAGATAAAACATATATATTATTTTGCATTTCATTTTAGTATACCAATCAGGAGAATGGAATCAATCAATGAATTGCTTTTCCATTCTTAATCGATACCAATCATGGGAATGCTCATTCAGACCTCATTCCATTCAAACCTTCGTTCCATTCAAACCTTCATTCCATTCAGCCTTAAATTCATTCCATCATACCAATCATGCCCTAATAGGGAGTTTAAATTGATGATGTTTCATCTTGTGGTTAATTTGACTTATGTGTCATTTTGTAGTTAATTTGACTTATGTGTTATAATTTAAGGAGGTTGTTAATTTTAAAAAAGGTTAATTGCAAATTAAATCACCACCTTTCGAACATTTGCAATCTAATCTAAACCTTAAAATAATTACAAATAAATCACCAAGTTTAAATATTATTGCAAATTAGACTTATTAGTAGTCTACTTTGTCCCTAAATCGTATCTTATGATATTTGGTTTGATTAAAAAATAATATTGTTTTATTAAGGTGTTGTTATGTCATTAAAAACTCTAAATTATGTTAGATTCGAACACAATTGAAATTGTCAAAAAGACTAAATTGCAACAATATTTAAAGTTTGTGATTTATTTGCAATTATCTTAAAGTTTAGATTAAATTGCAAATGAGGAAAAAGTTGTGATTTAATTAGCAATTAATCAAAATATTTATTTAATTATTTAAGGTGTTGTGATTGATATTGAGGGGTGACTTACAGTTTATTAAAAGTTAATTTATTATTACTTAAATTTTTTTTTTTCCGAAATTTTATAATTTTTTTAAAAAGTTGTTTTTATATTTATTAAATATTAAAAATTAAACGTCTCATTTCCTCTTTTCTCACACATTTTATTTGAAATTTACTTTATAAAATTATTTAATTATTTATAATATAAATATTTATTTTATTAACTTTCCGCTTAATACGTGGGTGCTAATCTAGTATTGAAATATTTATTAGTATTATAAGAGATAAAGTGAGGGTAGTAAAGACTTTTTAACTTTATAAATAGTACTAATAAACTTATTTTTTAGTGTAATAAAGTAGTGACATTTGATTTAATATTGTGATGTTTTGAGCAGATAATTAAAATGTTCTTCTCCTATTTTAAGTATGAGTCATTACGTGGAACGAAAAAAATGGCAAAATGGTTCTAAATCTACATATGTCGTAATTGTCTATCACAACATATGTACATAAGGGTGTGTTAGTAAGTCTTTTTTTTTTTTTTTGAAGGGGTGTTAGTAAGTCCATTTAAAATACGACTGTATAGTGTAGCACCTACAATAACAATAATTTTACTCCGTATCATTTTGGCAGGCTATCTGTCCCATAAATTATTGGAGCGTGGAGTCTGAATTGATCCTAATGGGTTTGAAGTGTAGAACAAATTTGATCTTAACGGGCTGAAATGTGAAGCAAGTTTTACTCTAATGTACTTGAAGTGTAAGGTAAATTTGATCTGGATCTAGAGTGTGGAACAAGTTTGACTTTCCAATTAAACATTTAATCCCTTGTATGAGTGAGGGTTCGTCTATATATATCGAACATTCTCTTTTCTATATGACATACAAAATTTGCACCCTCTACGCACGACATTTACTTCCTTCACCGGTCATAATCACTCCGCTCATATTCCGTCGATGTTGCTTTATTTATAATGGTGTTACTGTAATAAAGATCGAACCGTTTTACCTTTGGAGATGATCCTGTAATCATAAGACAGAGCGTATTTCGTCATGCGAAAAAATGATTTTCCTTAATTCGTGTTTAACACTATTAATTGTTAGTATGTTCTTTCTATTGAATTACAGTATTTCATTTATTGGAACTAACCCATATTTATTTCATGGTTCGCACCAAATCACATATACAATTTATTTTTTTTTGGGGAATTTTTTTTTTTTTTTTTTTTGGGAAATTAAATCCTCCTATGATTAACTAGGAATTATTTTATAGGCCCAATTTGTAGGTTGGGTTATTTTATACTAGTACTCAAACACGGGAGCTACTCTAAGTTATATTGGGCCTATCCATTTAAAAGTCCAATTAATTTGGCCCAGAAGCCAATAAGGCTCGGGTCTGACTATTTACACCTCCATTTCAATTTAGAAGACTCCGCCGATTGATGAAGCCCCTAAAATTTATCAGGATAGATGCACATCCCTTAAAATTATCCTAAATACCATTTTATATCAAAAAATTATTTACTAAACACACACCCCAAACCCTACTTTCTTCCCCTTCATTTTCTCCTCCTCTTCTCTTTCCCTTCTTTTTGCAGCCGCCTCCTCCACCACACCAGTCGTCGGCAGCGGGCCTCTGCCACGCGGCCGCGGCCAATGCCCCTAGCCGTCGCTCCCTCTTCCCTCATTTTTTTCCTGTGAATTTTTTCCCCATCCGCCCCGTCCGACCGTCCCCCTCCCCCGTCCACCTGCATGCCCCCGTCCCCCGCGGCTGCTCAGCTACTGCCTTGGGCCGTCGCGGCCCCTCCCTATCCTCTCCCCTTTTTTTTTTCTTTTTTTCTGTGTCTGCCCCGTCCGGCTGCTCCCCTCCCCCGTCCGACGGCTTCCTTCACCCATCCACCCGCATCGCCTCCCCATGGCGCTCAGGTTTGCTTTTTTCTTCGTTTTTTTACATTTCTCCATCGTCTCCTCTTCCCTAATTGTTTTTTAATTTCGGCCATTTTAGGTCGACCAAATTCACTCTCGTCGACAACTTGTTGTCGACGAGGGTTTATATGGTCGACATTACATTGTCGATTTTCTTAAGTTTTTTTTTAAAAAAAAAATTCGACTTTCTTAGGTCGACCATATCCACTCTCGTCGACAAATCGTTGTCGTCGAGGGTGAATACGGTCGACACTGGTTTGTCGAAAATTTAAAAAAATTAAAAATTTTCTAAGTTCTATCTGAAATTTTGGTGTTTGGTGGTGGCGGCGACGGCGACGGCAGGGAGTAAAAATTAGGTTTAGGGTTTAAAAGTTGAAGGAGGGGTGCAGACAATAGTGGGGGTGCATTTAGTAGTGTAATATGACTTAAAGAGTTTTTTTAGTTTTTTACATGATTATTATATTATTAAACTGAGAGGGGGAGTGTTCTAAACCGGAATGGAGGTGTAAATAGTCAGACCCTAAGGCTTCATTCACTCGACCCTTTTTAAGGCCCAATTTCTAAAAAATCAGTTCGATTCCCCTGTTTCATTGGTGTTCCATTCTATTGAATTTTAACACGTGACACTTCCAATATTATAGAACATTGATTATTTTTTAATATGACACGTGTCAATCATCATATAATGAAATAAAACGTAGAACACAAAAATTAAAACATGGATATTTAATGTGTTATTATTATTTTTTTTTTTTATATATTTACACATATCATTCAGTGCATATTATTACACAAGCAAATTTAAAAGTAAAATTGGAATATACATTTAATTTATATAGATTAGTGCCGGGATAAAAAAAAAGACAAATAAAATGGGACAAAATAGTTTATTACAATTAATCATATATTAATAATAAAAAAAAGGAGCTTAGCAAGTAAATTGTCTCCATTTGTAACATCAAAAAACATACTACAAACATTAATTTAAAGAGGCGTATCTTCATACGCAATTCCATTATTACATCTGGCGAATAATGAATTACTAGTAAGTAGAGGGGTGTAGATAAAGTGGGATAGCTCAAGTGTTAGAGCACCACTACCTAGGCCTTAGATCATGGATTCGAGTCATGGGGAGGGAAAAAAAGATGGATATTTAATGTAATTAAAAAAAAGTAAGTAGAGGAGTATATCATCAATCTATTTTTTATTTTATTTTTTATTTTTACACAAGTTATATATATATAACTCTTGGAGAGAGGGTAGAGATGTGTTGTTAGTTGACACAACAGGCATTGTAAAAGCTAATTTGTTATTACACGTAACACCTCATTTGCCTTTGAATTATTGTCAATTATTTTATTTTATTTTCATAAGTTTACTAATTAACTTCACACTTTGTTTCTTGGGAAGATTGATTGGTGAAGATTGAAGAACCATCTAGTAGCTTACAAAATTTTATCTAAATATTTAAATAATTACTCATTGCGTAATTAACAACAACCAAAATTAAACTATATACATTCCATTCGTGGTAAAACGATTAGTAGACATATTAAATTTAAATTCTGTGCTCAGAAATTATAAAACTATTAAGTCGAATAGCTGCGGCACACGTCAATATACATATACCAAAAATAAGATTGTTTTGGTCGGCTACCAATATTAATGTTTTAAAAAAAATATGAAATTATATGTTAATACTAAGTCAATTAATTAGATTACGCTAAAAAGCACGCGGCTGTATGAATTGTAGAACTGGCACTATTTTCTTTTTGTAAAATTTCCTCATAAATAAAGCTATATATATATATATATAATATATATAAATAAGAAAATTGCATCGTTCAAACAATCTTTAATCTCCTAATTAATAAAGGTTATTTTTTAAAAAAATATAGCAATATAAGACTTTTTATATTATGTTAACAATGTAACAGTGAAGAATTAACATATTTACACGCTACAATAATCGTGTTGATTTGAATCATTCGGTGTACATACATTTGTTTTAACACTTGTTTTTTTTGTAGGTATTTGTTCAACTCATTTCATGGGATTTTTTTTTCTGAATTGTTCTAAATATGTTGATCCATCATTTGCAAATTAAATAATGTGACTCAGATCGATGTCATCCACCTAATCTTTTAATTGAGATGAAGAAAATTGGATCATTTGATGACCAACACATCATCCATAACTTTAAAATATTTATCAACCACGTCCCATATATTTATTGAAGAAAAATTATACTCCTACTTACTAATTAAATCTTAATTTCCAAAAAAATAAATTAAAAAAATACATATTAAGATATATACTAATATATATACCATTTCCCAAAATTAGCATCCTTATCCGTTATATAATTACGTGGAGTCCCACCTTTCAAAAAAAAAAAAAGTGGTGTCCCACTAAATTACAAAATATAAATTAAATAAAGCATTGACTTCCCTTCTCCAACAATCTATTACCAGTCGTGGGATAGCTCAAGTGGTTAGAGCACCATTACCTAGGCGTTAGGTCCTGGGTTCGAGTCATGGGTAGGGGAAATGGGATGGGTATTTAACTTGTAATCAAAAAAAAAAAAGTCAAATAATACAAATAATATTTTTAAATAAATCTATCAATTTATTCTTTTGGATAATAATACAATATTTTAATTACATCCCACAACTACAAATATGCGCAGAAGCAAATGTTTCAATTACATATGATTCGTGAGAATTCGTTCACGGGTGCAACATTCATTCATTCAAATTCCCAAATTTAATTCCATTTTTTTCGCAAATAATTAACCACATTTTTTTTTTGGCAATATCCAATATATTTCTCAAATTAATCATGGGAGAAATCAACAAGAAAATATTGATGGGCAAATATGAAACAGGGAAATTATTAGGCAAAGGCACCTTCGCAAAGGTGTACCATGCCCGACATTTGATAACCAATGAGTACGTGGCGATAAAGGTTATCAAGAAAGACGAGGTGATACGGAACGAGAAAATGATGGAGCTAATAAAGCGCGAGATCTCGGTGATGCGTCTCGTGCGCCACCCGAATATCGTGGAGCTCAAGGAAGTTATGGCGACGAAAACCAAGATTTTCGTCGTCATGGAGTACGTCCGAGGCGGCGAACTCTTCGTGAAGGTGGCACGTGGCCGCCTGAAGGAGGACGCCGCCCGGAAGTACTTCCAACAACTAATAAGCGCGGTGGATTTCTGCCACAGTCGCGGCGTTTACCACCGCGATATTAAGCCGGAGAATCTCCTCCTCGACGAAAACGAGGATTTGATGATCTCCGACTTCGGGTTATCAGCTTTGCACGAGCAATACCCGAGCACCGGAGGAGGACTTCTACACACTCAGTGTGGAACTCCGGCGTATGTTGCGCCGGAGGTTTTAGCAAATAAAGGGTATGATGGCGCGAAGGCGGATATTTGGTCATGCGGCGTCGTTTTGTTTGTTTTATTGGCGGGGTTTCTCCCGTTTCAAGATCCCAATATTTTGGTTATGTATAGAAAGATTTATAAGGCGGATTATGAATTTCCTTCTTGGTTTTCTAGTGAATCTAAACGTTTGATTTCGAAGTTACTAGTTCCGGATCCGGGTAAACGGATCTCAATCCCGGGTATAATGCGGGTTTCGTGGTTTAGAAAGGGGTTTAAAAGGCCTAATTCATTTTCTATGCAAGAGTCAATGTTCGAGAAATTCGATGAGGACGAGAAATTGATGATGACACACGAGACGATACGAAAATCCCCGTCGTCTCCCGCGTTTCTAAACGCATTTCAATTCATATCGTCGATGTCAACGGGGCTCGATCTTTCGAACATGTTCGAGGAAAAAAGGAAGAAGGGGTCCACATTCACAACTAGATGTTCGGCTAGGGTTATCATGGGAAAAATTGAGGCCATTGGAAAGAAGTTTGGGTTTAAAGTTGCTAGGACAAAGGACTTCAAGTTGAGGCTAGTGGGGCCCACCGAGGGGCGAAAAGGGCGACTCTCCGTCACCGCCGAGGTTTTCAAGGTGGCGCCGGAGGTCACGGTGGTGGAGCTTTCTAAATTTTCGGGAGATACTTTGGAATTTGTTAAATTTCGTGAGGATGATATTAGACCTGCATTACAAGATATTGTTTGGACATGGAGAGGGGACAATATTTTCAACCATTATGATGATCAAAATGGTGTTGAAGAATGCTCTAAGAAATAGAGTTTAATTTTATACTATTTTTTTTCAATTAAATTTTAATTAGTACCTTAATATAGGGTTAAGGTTTCTAAAATGGTGTTGTAATATTTGTACTTGATTAAGTATTAGTTGTACAGCATGGTGTGATATAAAATTATGCTAGACGTGTATAACTAATTTTTTAAGACGTGTTTATGTTATGTATTCCATATACGAGTATAATTTTTTTAGTAGCATGAATGATATACACTTATTTATTTTGTATATTTTTCCAACAACGTTAGATGCACTCTTCATTCATTTGTTAATTAAATATAAATGTAAAATATTCAATTTGTATTTTTAATAAAATATCTCTTAATAGATACACTCTCCTAAAATTAAAATTCTAACTCTAACCTAATTGCATATTTTAAGGAGTATATGTATCAAATAGAATTTTAGAGAGAAAAATGTTCAATAAATAATTTGGGAGAGTGCATCTATCTTACGTGTGTTTTTGGGTACGTGCATGTATTGAAGGGGTAGGTCTAACATTTATGGAGGGGCAAATAACTCACACATTTTGAAGAAATTAAAACTTACAAAAATGATGCTGAAAAGTAAAAAAAATGCAGTTTTCACCCCTTAGACGATATAATTTTACAAAAATAAAATGTTATACATCATGTCAAAGTCACATGTTTTGTTCGAAGCGTCGATTCCACTTAAAAAAACATGCTTAATCGCTTGAATCGGATTTCGACTCTGAAAAGTCTAATTTAAAATAAATATTAATAAAAAAGGGTGGGACTATTTACACCTCCATTTCGGTTTAGAACACTCCCCCTATGAATTTAATAATAAAATAATGAGGTAAAAAATCAAAAATACCCTTTAACTCATATTAAACTACTAAATGCACCCCTCAACCTTAAACCTAAGTTTTATCCATCCGCCGCCACCACCACCACCACCACCAAACACCAAAATTTCTCCCCAAACAAAAAAAATTCAACTTTAAAAATTTTCAAATTTTATTTTTAAATTTCAACAAACCAGTGTCGACCATATTCACCCCGTCGACACTGGTTTGTCGACGAGATTGTATATGCTCGACATTTGTTGATCGAAAAAAAAAAATTTAAAAACTCGTCGATAACTTTAGGTCGACCACAAATACACTCGTCGACACCCTGTTGTCGACGGAGTGTATTTGGATCTACCTAAAGTGGTCGAAAGGTAAGAAAAAGAAAGAAAAAAAAAACAAAAAAAAAACCTGGATTTGGGCGATGGACGGGAGCGGGGGCGGCGGCGGCCGATTAATGTAATTTTTTTTTTTTTACAAATCAAGATGGGAGAAGGGAGAGGGAGGGGGAGAGCGGCGGAAGGACTACGGGGCACCACGGAGGGAGAGAGGAGGAGGGGGGAGGGAGGGGACGGCAGCGGCGGCCGCGATCTGTTTTTTTTTTTTTGGGGGTGGGGCGTCTGGCTCGGCGAGGGAGGGAGGAGGAGGGGGGAGGGAGGGGACGGCCGCGCGGCCGCGATCTGTTCTTTCTTTTTTTTACAGGGGGGGCGACGGGCTCGGCGAGGGAGGGGGTGGCGTCGCCGACGACGGGTGGTGGAGGGGGGCTGGTTGCCGACGGTGGTGGTGAGGGGTGGGGGAGAAGATGAAAGAAGAAATGGAGGAGGAAGAAGATGGAGGATTTGGGGGAGAAAGTAGGGTTTAGGGAGGGTGTGAGTAGTAATTGGAATTGTATAAGAGAAGGGCATTTATGACAATTTGATGGGGTGCAGCTATCTTGACGAAATTATGGGAGGGTGCATCAATCGGGGGGAGTGTTCTAAACCGAAATGGAGGTGTAAATAGTCCCACCCAATAAAAAATCGCTATACAAACGGTAGTTCAAAAAGGCGTTGGCTATATACCCCTCCAGCTCTGTTAAGTATATTCCCCCTCTACATTTATTAATTTAATATTAATGTAAAATACCAAATTTACCCTTTTAGTAATTATATAAAAGATAAATACACTCCCTAACCCTAACCCTAACAAAACAAGTCTCCTCCCCTCAACTCTGCCGCCGTCGGCCACCCCTCCGGTCACCGTCGCCGTCGGCCGCCGCCCTTCAAATAAATTTAGAAATTAAAAAAACCTTAAAAATAAAAAAAAATCGACAAATCAGAGTCGACCAAAAGCACTTCCGTCGACACTGGTTTGTCGACCAAATACACTTTCGTTTTGTAAGATCTAATCGAAAGAAAATAAAAAAAATTTGAAATTTTCGACAAAGATGGATCGACCAAAAACACTTATGTCGACGCTCGTTTGTCGACCAAACACACTTTCGTTGGTAAGATCTAGTCGAAAGAAAATAAAAAAAAAAAAGGAAAAAAAATTGAAATTTTCGACAAGGAAGGATCGACCAAAAAGAGTGTCGTCGACACTAGTTTATAGACGAGAGTGTTTTTGGTCAATTGATTATCACCGAATTTAAAAAAAAAACCTACCTATGTTGTAGACGGCGGCGGCTGGGCACGGTTGTCGGGGCGGGGGCCGCGCGCAGGGACGACGGCGTTCTGGGGGGTCGGCGGCCGACGCGAGGGCGGCTCTACGATTGGTGGAGGCACGGCGGCCGACGCGAGGGCGGCTCTACGATTGGTGGAGGCACGGCGGCCGACGCGAGGGGCGGCGCTACGATTGGTGGAGGCACGGCGGCCTGGGAACGGCCGTGAGGTGTGGCCGACCTCCGTGGCCTATTTCCATGGCAGAAATAAAAAAACGCAGAAGGGCGGCGGAGCAATTTTTCATGTATTGCGGTGGGGAGGAGGAGCGTCGACGTCGGCGGTGTTGGGCGAGGGAGAGCCGCCGCCGCCGGCGATTTGCAGGAATTTAAAAAAAAAAAAAGAAAGAAGAAAGACGATTGCGCACAGAGGGGGGGGCGTCGGCTGGGGCCGCGCGCAGCGGCGGGGACGGCGGTTAGGGTGTCGACGGCGACTGCGTGAGGCTGGCGGCGGCGCCGGCGTCGGAACTGGGCAGGGGGCGGCGGCTGTTTTGGATTTAGGGAAGAGGAAGTTAGTTTTTAGGGTTTTTGAAAAATTGGAGAAGAAGAATGAAGAAATATGGAAAAAAATGGAATGAGGGTATTTTTGATAATTCAAGGGGGAGTATATCTAACATTTGACAAATTGAGGGGAGTACATAAATCGGGGGAGTAGACTTAACAGAGCTGGAGGGGTATATAGCCAGGGCCTTCAAAAATTAGCGCCTACTACCACTAATCCAAAGCCCATTAGAATTGGGCCTATTTAAGACCACTTTTAGATGGACTTTAAAAAACGTCAGCCCAATGGCCCCAATCCCCCTGGATTGCCTTATTCTCTTTCTTATTTGTTCTCTCTCTCTTCCTCGCTCACTCTTGAGTTCGGTTTTGCTCTTGCAGATCATCGGTGGACGGTGGTTTAACTTTCATTGAATCCACTTGAAGCCTGAAACCGCCGTGATCTGTGTCAGTTTCTGTCATCGCGCTCTTGTAAATCATTGAAGAAGTTGAATTGATTTTACTGCTTCAATCCTCGACTCTTCTGGTACGACGCTTATCAAATTTTAAATTATTTTTATATGTTAGTCGATTTCTTTAATTTTGGTCATAATTTCGAAAGATGAATTTGTTGTCCTTCAATTTTGTTGGTTTTCTCAGAAATATAGTTAAGGTTATTAATTTTTCGATTTGTTCACTGCTATGAATTCGTTTCTTATTTTAGATAATGGTTGAATCTCGTGTTCTTGTGTGCACTGACTGAGTTACTGTTTTTTTTTTTTTGGTTGAATTTTCCTTTTTAACGAGCACTTGAATATCTATGTAAATATAATATTTCTGGCTTTTGGCAGATTTATAGGGGCAAACTTAATTCAATCGTTTGAATATAGTATTTCTGGCTTTTGGCAGATTTATATGGACATTTTAATTCAATCGGACTCGTAACGATTAAATATAGGCGTGAAATTTTATTTGTCTTCCTGAAATCAATTAATTAATCTCGATTTTTTTTTCTTTCTAAATTATTGATTAAATTGAGTTTATTTACTACGCATTTTCGTAAATATGCGTTCTTTGCAATTGAATATATGCGAGACTGATGGAGTATTTTATATGCGTTCATTTGCAATTGATTTGTACTAACAATGTTGGAAGCTCAGTAACTTACAGAAAATATTTGGAACTTGAATTATTAGAGGATTTGCTATTACTAAAAACTTCCCCTTTTTCCCAATATTTGTAGATTGTTTAATGTTCACGGACTAGGATGCAGTGCTTGAATAGGATTTTTTGTCCCACCTTTACATCCCCGCTCCATAGATGGCTCACATGGCGTCTATCGTGCACACAACTATTCGTCGGAGGTTTCTCTCTTACCACACACACACACACATTTGCAACTGCACACAATTTCTGTCCTGAAAAACTAAGGTTTTGAACCTTATGCCATATTAATTAAATGAGTTTGGTTGATTTGAATATTGGATCTTAGTTCGGTTCTCTTTATTTCGACAAAATGCACCAATGAGGGGAACCATTCTTGACGTTCCAAAACACTGCATTGAATATGCATGCTAGAACCAGCAAAAGATGATATACATTCAGACATCTTACTTCTTTTCAACTTTCAAACATGATAGGTTATCGTAAACTCAATAGTTCTATGGTTGTAAAAGTGCCGTTCATCTATTCCTAAGCAGCATTCCTCAGGGCTAAGCAGATAAACACCCCTCCATGGTTTACTTGTCAAATTAGTTTATATTATTAACAATCATAGATTTTATCAGTCTTAATTTAAGGAAATCTTCATTTCCAGGACTTTCATATGATACCAACGAGAGTGTTCTGAAGGATGCGTTTGAGGAATATGGTGAAATTATTGAAGGTGCCTCTACTCGATTACAATGTTAACTTTTGCTATTTGAATTTAACAATATTTCGGAATGGAAGTTGATTCATATCATGCAGTTAAGGTAATTTGTGACCGTGTAAGTGGAAAATCCAGAGGATATGGGTTTGTGAAATACTCTTCTGAAGTGGCAGCAAGCAAAGCCATAAAGGAAATGGACGGTCAGGTATGCTCAATTATCTGGATAGGCGGATACATTGTTTGTTACACAGCTATTTTATTTTAGCAAACATTCATAGATTTTCTCTCTCCATGTTGTATGCCTTTTGCAGTTGCTGGATGGCAGAAATATCCGTATTCACAGTGCGGAAAGAGGGTAAAGGCAAGGAAGTCAGGGTTAGGCCTATATTCTTCAACTTTTTTTTGTTATTATGTCCTGTATCCTCCCAAATTTTGAACTTGAGTTAGTTATGAGTTTTAACTGACGACATATATGGTCCTTCTGAAGGCTACGTCGTTGTGGAGAAAGACACGGGGAAGTTGTGTGTACCGGAGATTATGGAGGCTTGTGTTGGAGAATGGTGAAAGGAGTGGGGGTGTTTTGGGAAAGAAAATGGTGGATGGTAAAGATTCAGATGAAGATAAGCCAACCCTACTACCACAGGTGATCAAGGTTACCGTGTATGAAATAAATTTTTTTCCTCTTAAATTAATCAGTTTTGATTTTTGTAAATCAAGTTTTTCGATTTTGAAATTAGTCTTTTATGTTTACGTAATTCAGTATTTCAGTCATTTTACTGTCAAACATATGTTAATTGTCGTTTTATTTTTTTGTTTGTCACACTTAAAAAAAATCATTTTTTAACAACTATTACCCCCTAAATTCTCACTTATTTAACTTTTTTTTACACAATATTTTTACTTCAATCATTTTAATTAAGTTAAAAGAACATTAAATACTTTTATTTTATCACATTTTATTAGTTTTTCGTGTGTGTTCAGATTGATGTGAAAGATAAACATGGAATGGAATAGGGGAGGAGTACATACATGTGAACTAAAAATGAGACCAAATTGAATATCAACACCATTCACCACACGTCCACTTGTGAGTAGTGTGATACACACACGTGATGCATCATTCTTTGGTCGACGTCAGACTTGTTACGTCATGTCGTGTTTCACGTAATTGATTTATCTATATCATGAATTTCCTTTGTATTTTCAATGGTTTGAACGAGTCACCAAAATAAGTCATTTTCATTCATAATTTATTTATCAAAACAAAAAGTCCTCCCCCAAACCACATTTTTTATGGTGTTTCCCCACTAAGATGGCTCTCTTCAAAATGATGCCACACTTGTTCCATTTGGGTAATATATTGTTCCATTATTATTGAGTATGATTGAATTATGTGACTTATGATTTAAATATATTAAAGTATAATGTGAGAGATGATTGTATTAGAAATTGTGATGGTTTGTTTATAAGTATTGTAAGGACAATTTTTTAAAATCAGTTTATAAATCATGAAGTAAAATAGATATGTGATTTAAAAATTAGAACAACAACATGAAAACTTAATTGACACAAACTCTTTTGTGATTATATATAGTTAATAGAGAGAAAATAACACATATTGGATATCAAATATCATCCTTTCTAATATTCATGTTAGTCGTAGTTGTACTATTTTCCATATACATGTGCAATACATATGACTTGGATGTTATTAAAATTGAAATAAAAATGGTCTTTTCAATTTCAAATAAAATATTATACAAATTATAAAATCATATGTTTAAGTGTCTAACAACTATTAGGAATACAAATTTCAAAAGTTGCTAACTACCAACACTACTATGTTCCGTCAACACTACCTCTACAACTACAAATTACAAAAGATGTGAATCTTTTTCACCATCACAACAATCACTAATTAAAATTGTTCTATGCTACCGTGTAGAACAAGATACTGTTCTTGTCCAACAAGGTTTCAAAGGAGTACTTTCATTGTCCCGTAATTATTTGTACACTCTTAATATGAAAATACTCATTATTTATCTTACACCACCAATCATTAAATTTTATTTTTTAAAAAAATGTGTCAGTCAAATCGTGCAAATTATCGCGGGATGGTGTCGTTGGGTTGATATGAAATAAAAATAAAATAAAGTGAGCATACTTTGGAAAAGTAGTGTCCACACTCACTAATTTATTTTCTTATTCAAACAAAAGTAGATGTTATTACAACGATGTAATGCATTTACGTCATCTTCATTTCATCACCCAGCAAGGGACACGTCATCACATATCTGTAATCGTCCTTTCGTCGTGGAAAAGGTCAATTGCTACTCAAAATCAATTTTGTCAGTTTCATCCTACCAAGATTTCGACTTGGAAGTCTACGCTGAATAATTATTTAAAAATGGGAAAATATTTTCCAACAATAAGGTTTTTTTTTTGACATATCCAACAATAAGATTAGTTACCTACAAATTAAATTAAATTTATTTTAAACAATTATTGTCTTTAATATTTGGTATTTTCAAAACACGTGTTATATGACTAGCTGGATAAAACATTCACAAGTTTAATTGCAAATTAGTCTCTTTCTATTTTTTTAATGGGAACGGGAATATGATGGACTTGATTAAAAAAATATAAAATCATGGCTATCTATTTCAAAGTATGAGAAATACATTTTTTTTTCCCAATCTAATTGTTAGACTCAGCTCTCAAACTTTTTTTTTTAAGTACATTAAATACAAAAATATACCCCCAACATTTCTTATTTTTTAAAAATAATCACTTACTAACGTTTCTTTGATAGTAAATACTCTCTCCGCTAAGTATCTCATTTTGTCATTTACAATAAGTTACAATTTTCATTTTTATCAAACCCTCTCTATTTTTTTAAATTCTCATCTCTATCTACTTTTCTTTTTTAACCTATCTCTCTTCTTATCTTTTATTTTTTTCTATATCTCAATACACCTATTTATTTAATATTATCAATCCTTAAAAAGTGTGAACAGTAAATAAAATACTTAATTTAAGATGGAGGAAATATTAGCTAATATTTTTTTGATCTACTAACCTCACCTCACTTACGTGGATTAAAAAGAAAAAGAAAGAAAATGACATAAACTAGTTTCCACTTAAAAACATGGCGTCATATTTATGCAAAATTTCGGTGTCATATTGCTGACGGCATATATATTTTTCTTGGTCAATGACTGAATTCTACCCCAACTTAGCTTAATTAATTAATAAAGTGGATGCGACAATGTTTTCATTTAAATAAATTATAATTTATTTAATTAATTTTATACTCTTTACATCTTATTAAATTAGTATTATTTACAATACAAATTTTTGTATATAATTAAATGTATATTCTTAAAAATATTTTTAATAGAATCAAATCAAAATTGTGATTCAATTTACATTATACAAATGATTGCATACACGTGTAACTATTTTAAGAGTCAATTTTGTGTACACTAAATTATAGAGTGCAATTTGATTTGAGTCTAATATAAATAATTAAAAATTTAATTGAATAATTGGAGATATATTCAAATTAGTTAAAATTTAACTGTATATATGTATTGAATTTAATTATGTTTTTGAAATTGTCATTATCCAAGGAAAATGAGCACATTCTAGTTGTAGAGTGATAATCCAATTTTCCCTGCAATTTCCTCCATTTAAAAAGGGTGGACCATGACGACTTGACTTTAATTCAAGATTTTTTTTTCCCTCATCCACGCCCTATAAAACAATCACGTAATACACCAGTGTTTTTTTCATTAAAAACACTTGATCATAATTCTTAAATATATTCTTCTTAAAAAGAAAAAAAAAATCCCATAATTCCAGAAAATTGTTGATATCTTCAAGAAATGGCAAGAAAATCCACATCAGGAGCCAACTTGGTTATTGACCTCAATGCTAAACCAATGCACTTCAATGAAACTCTGGTTAGTACTAACACTCATTTTTCATTTATTTTATTTCCATGATTAGTATATTTCGTATGCTAAATAGTATTATCGAGTTCACTCTAAAACTTTAATTAATTTATTTATTTATTTGTATGATGGATGATCATGCAGATTTATAATGGTGATGTGCATGAGGAGGAGTTAAATAAAATGAAATGGGAGAACAAGAGGCTGAACGAATTACTCACAATCATGTGCAGAAATTACCATGATTTGAAGAAAACAGAATCACAAGATCAATCTGAGGTTTCAAGAAAAAGGAAATTTTTCGAAATCGAAAACAACACTCATTGTAGTTGTGATGAATATTCATCCGGCTGCAGGCCTAAAGAGATGAGATCAAATGTCTCCAGAGTTCATTTTCGGATCGACCCATCTGATACCACCCTCGTAAGTTCATCTAAACGTGTTGAGATAATGTGTATTTCGATCATTTGGTATGCACACAATTGAACCTATTTTGCGTTTTATAGGCTGTGAAAGATGGATATCAATGGAGGAAATATGGACAAAAAGTCACGAGGGATAATCCCTCTCCTAGAGCTTACTATAAGTGCTCCATGGCCCCATCTTGTTCTGTCAAGAAAAAAGTGAGAATCTCATAAATTGGCATATAGCATATGGACTATAATGACACTATAATATTAAAAGACCGAGTCTTTAATCTCAAATAATCTCAATCTGGACTTTTGGTCATGGTTATAGGTGCAAAGAAGTGTGGATGATCCATCCGTTTTAGTTGCGACGTACGAAGGCCAACACAACCACCACCCCAGCGGAGGCGAAGCCCAGCTGCCAGGTGTAGGCGACGGAGCTAACTTGTCTCCGGTTGGGTGCTCAGCTGCTCGTACAAAATGTAACACAAGTGCAATTCAGCAGTTGGTTGTTGAACAAATGGCTAATTCCTTGACAAGAAATCACAGCTTCACAGAGGCATTAGTAGCAGCTATTACTGGCAGAATATTAGATGATGTGTCTGAGGAAACTTTGTCAAATTCCTGAGTTTTTTCTGCCTAAAAATCATGAGATTATAAATTTTTATTTGGCTACTTTGATAAACTAGTGTTGCAACTTTCATTAATTTTGTGTTGTAGTAAGAATAAGCCAGAGTAAACAAGAATCTGCTTTAATTTGTTAGCTATGTGGGTTTTTCTACTGTGAGACGGGGGTCCGTGATAATTTCACAAATCAAACGAAAATAATATTTCAATCTCAGTCTTTGCAATTACATTAGCCCTATACAAAGTCATCCAAATGATTTTTATCTGGATTGGGACGAGACGCTTGTGTTATAATGCAGATTCCTAAGCTTGAATGAAAGTTCAGACGTACGTTGCCTTCGTATTTTCAGTTTCCGACTCTTTTCTGGATGTGTTTGAATTAGCCTTCCTATTTTCTGCTTCTTCCTGTGCTTTCTTCTTCTTCTCAAGTTCCAGTTGCTTGCTGTTTTCTTCAAGAGCGCGTTTAAACATCCTCACAAAGTTCAGCATAGTTGCCACAACTGTACAAACATCTCATGTATCATTTTGTATGTAACTCACAAGAGAGAAAGAGAGCGAGAGAGACGGGAATACCTTGCTCGAACGGGCAACGAGCTGGATCTTCCCCAAAATAAAGGGCCAATGCATCTGCATTCCTTCCCTGAATAAAACTCAAACTCATCAGACTAGCATTATAAATAATAAGACTCAAAATCATCAGAGCAAATAGCCTCGGAATTTACCACTCCAGAATAAAGTGAAGCCAGAGATCTCACATTCGCTTCAGCAGATCCTAAAAACTCCTTTAAAGTCTAAAACATTTCCATAAGACAATGATCAGCAACAAGAAACACATGTAAGACGAAAACGATGAAATGATACACTATGTGTTGCTCTTTCATAATAGTCCTTGCAAGATAGAAAAAGAACACAGTCATGATAGTCAAGTTACCTGGCAAAAACGTTCAGACACAGCACCGTCGTTTTCAGAAGCAGCAAGTTCCTGTACGACTTTTTCAAGCCCTTTGTTAATTGCTTGCATTTCCTCAGCTAAATACTTTAGTTGAATCTGCACCAAAATATCTAACTGCGTAAATATCACCTGAGCCTAGTCGTGCAAAAAACAGAAAAGGGAAGTTAGGTTCGACGATGTATGCTACACCTTTGTTGCAGCCTCTAAATTTATTAGATCTTCATGAAAATCCACAACATCCGGCAACTTTTCAGCAAGCACCTAAGATTTACAGAAAAAGAGGTCATATAATCCATAGTTTCTACTCAATCTTTGGTTACGAACAATAGGATTACTAGTACCTTACACAGGTAATGAATTAGAGTCAGCTTGTTGTTTCGAGCCCTTGTTTCAGCAAGTTTTGGAAGACTATCAAGGCGAAATCCTACGGCAGAACCTGAGGAATGGAAGTACAAGTTCCGGTTAATGTTAGCAAGGTTTTGGCGAATTACTCAAAACAAATGGCAATTAAAGTCACCTCTTGCTGTTCCATGATTTAATGCATTGCCAAGTTGAAGGATAGTTTGCATGATTCTTTTCAATTTTACAGAATTCCTGACCTGGTAAAAATAATTTTCAGTTGATTGTAATTTTTTATAAAAGTAAAAGAAAATAAAAGAGCTAAATTACTTGCCTCTTCAGATGCTGAATTAACTACATTCAAACTATATCTCAGATCTGATACCTGCACATGGATGAAGAAATTGTTTTTTTTTTACTAATTACTTGTAGCAGAAACTTTAGTAATATAGTGCAGTTGAAGGTACATTTTCTTCCTACCTGGGAGAAAAATTGCATTTTAAATGAGAAAACTCTGAGCTTCGACTCAACACGTGGAACTTTGATCAACTCCAAGAAAAACTGCAGCATAATGAGATAAAAACAATGTTGTAAGCAAGGAAATAAAAACGAGTCAGAAAAATAGCTCGTAAATAGAAGAGAAGAATCATATCCACCTGCTCGCACTTGCCAAGATTCTCGATGTCACCTTTGTAGTTCTGAAAGAAGAAGCATTGTCACAACTCACATTTTGCAAGGAAAGATAGCTCGTAAATATTAATGAATTTGAGTTCAGAATCACGAACAAAGAAGATATATAATGGTCAGATACCAATATGAAAGGTATGTGTGATTTGGTAAGAGAGATACCTTAAGGAGTTCAATTTCTTCTTTGGTTGGACAAAATTTTATAAGATTCTCAACCTGATCAATGTCCAGTGCTGAGTCATCCAAAGCAAGTACTGAATTCTGTAAAAAAGAACAAGTTAATACAACAAACAAAAGAATCAAACTGAACAACTACGAGGCAACGAGACCCCAATATATGATAGATGAAGTACCCAAAAATGCTGAATAAATACATATGCATGCATACATAAAACTGTAAATATTGTTGTAGTTACCCTACCATCAAATCTGACAATGGAATCTTAACTTTTGAGAGCATGATTTCACAATTGTAAGCCCTTCGAAGCTCGATCTGCAGGAGAAATATTTTAAAGAAAACATATTTTTCAAGATTGCAAAGATTTTCACAAAAAAGTGCAGCTTACGAGTTGGACTTTATCAGATTTGATCCCTGAGGCACGCCTGATTAATTTTCCACCAGAATTTGGAGTAGCGGCTGAGAAAAGACTTTCGATTTCAGACAAGTCTAACTCAGGAGCTCTAAAAAGGATGGTATAAGACAAGACGACATCATTCAGAATCTTATGATAGTAATTCATGTGAAATACTTAATCGAAGACAGAATGCATTAACATACTTTGAGGCCTCCTCTGGTTTTTGTGCATCAGCCCATAGGCTACCCTGCATAGCCCTTGTTAACTTCAACCAGTGATATGGTTTAAGTGATGTTCTTTTGGATTGGGATTGAATTCTTGAATTTCCCCGTAATTGCATCTTCCCTTTTCCACCCATAAGAGTAGTGGCAGATGACTGCAGCTTCAATAAAGCATCGCCAGATCTTGGGGAAGCACTCATAAGAGGTGCTAGTGGAGGTGGAACAGCTTGATGGCTCCTACCTTGCACATCCGTAGAAGGACATGGTGGTGGAGGTGGCGGCGCTGAACATCTACTTGGAGAATCTGTAGTCGAGCCTTCATGCTGAGGTGGCGGTGGGGGTGGAGGTGGGGTGGTAGGTGGTACCGTTGATCTTTTTGCAGATGAATCTGAGTCAATGATTGAAGACGACTCGGGTAATGAAGTTGTAGGTGGAGGAGGAGGAGGAGGAGGAGGGGGAGGGGGGCCCGGATAAGTTGCTGGTAATGCATTTGGAGAGGCGGGGGTTGAAGACAAGTTTGAACTAGATCGCATTGGTGGTGGTGGTGGGGGAGGAGCTGGTGGCGGCAAAGATGTAAGCGGTGGTGGTGGAGGAGTTGGTGGCGGCACAGATGTAGGCGATGGTGGTGACGGTTGCTCCAAAGGATGTTTCTCTGGAGGAGACACGGAAGAATTAGGCCATTCGACAGGTGCTGATATAGAGGGCTCTTGTTTGTTTGTAAATTCAGAATCATGAAGCAGTGCTGTAATCCCAACTGCTGAGGGCCCACTATGGTATCTTGACAGAGCCGTAGGCGAAGCTTGTGAATACGAAGCTGAATTAGGTGGAGAAATGATTTTAGATTGAGCAGATATTTGAACAGAAACATGCACTTCATCATATGATGACTTTGAAGAAGCTGGCGGTGTTTCACTTTGCGAAAATCTCGTCTCATTCTCAAAAGCTTCCGATTTCGGACTCTCTATCCTGGTAGAAATTGGTTCAAGAAAAAATCCCTTTTCATGAGCTCTACCATAGCTTATCTCCAGTACATCCTTCACATTCTGTGACTTGTCTGTTCTGGCACTTGAAAACGAAGTGAGGTCGTGTTTTTCTTCAAGAATACTCGACACAGTAATTTCTTTGATTATATTAAGGGCATTCTCCCTCTCCCAATCACCCCAATCCAGGTCATTAAATATATCTTGGACTGTAGAAAATGCTTCAATAGGAAGACCTTCTACATCTTCCAAGCCACCTAAATCGATTTCAACAAGCGAAGAAGAAGAATCCATGTCGGAGAAAAGGACCTAAATCCAACCAAAACACTACGATTAAACCTCAAAAATATGTTCATGATCGAACAAATGCAAACACTTACCTCAGCTCTGAAGTCACTGGGAAACCGATCCTTAACATGCCACAGAGTATCAATCTCCTCTCGGTTAAGCATCAGCACATTTGATCTAATAAACGCTGTATTGAACATCACACGGAATATCATTTCTACGTCTTCTAAGTTATCGTCCAATGTGATACACTCGAGCACAACGTCACCTTGTACATGGCAATTGATATCAATTTTAGCAAGTGCACAATCTGCCTGTAATTAAGTGTGACACACTTTCAGAAGAAAAAATAGCAAAAGGATGCCTCATTTTTCATCAAAGAGGATTAAATATTATTGCATCAAGTTTAAACGAGCAAATATGCAAACGAATCCAGCTCCTATCTATTATTATCGCATAAAGGCAAGTTAAAGTAACAGTACATTCACCTAAACTAGAAGTAAATGACTAGAAGCACCACATAATCCACACATGTGAACATCTTTCTCCATAACAATCATAAAACAAAAACAAGAATTCGAATTATGACAAATACGAGACAGATCTTAACAACATGTCAACATCTACCTCATGGATGAGTTCAATCCTAACAGACATATACGGAGTATATTTTTAGAATCAGAGGCAAATCAAATCATACGATCATAACATTTAGCCTAACTGAAAAACCACAAGGCAAAAACTACACAATTATCAATAGAAAACTACAAAAATTAGAGTGCCTCAACTAAAAACTACCTGTTTGAAATACGCGACAGTTCTGCTCTTTTTTGGCATAGGGAAGAGCATTTTAGGATTCCGATCAGCAGCCATCAACGGATCAGGTCCATATATCCTAAATATGGGACGACAACCCCCCTTTCTATCCATATCAGGAATGGCTCTAAGAATGACGCAATTCAACGTCAAGGCTCTATCAAAGGGGGGCCACCGTGAGCCTATGTTCCTTCTAGAAACATATTGTAGATACCTCAACTGTGAAGGTAATGGATTTAGAGACGTTTGCAAGTGCAAAAGCTCATGAGACGATTGCTTGTACACCATGTCTAATGTTCTCTTCTCCCCCACATAATGCTTCCTATATATCAAGAAAGCTGCTAGCATGAAGGCCAAGATGGGGAACGCCCCGTTTTTGCAATGCATCAGGATAATGTTCCTCTGTCCAACGCAAAGCCAACTTTCGGTTGATCTCAAAAAGTGGTGGAGCATTTCGACTGTGAGAAGTGGGCAATGTTCGTAGCTGGAAGGATAGTCTACGAGAGTTATAGCGTACTTAGATAGTACAGTAGTAATCTGCTCATGTTGATCACCATCTCCAAAGCTAAAAACCATGAAGGAAGATTCGGGGAAGTATTCACGAAGTGGATTAACAATTCGTTCGATATAGCCTTCATAATCAATGCCCTCCAACGTATGTGTTGTAAAGCAGCAATCAAAGACTACAAAATCCAGAATCATTCACTCCAAATGAGCCTTTTCCAACATATGTAAACATGTACTTCATATTATAAACACAAAAAATGTAGTCAATTCCACTTTGGGATAATTACAAATTGACAAAACCACACACATTCCATTCCATAATCCTCCTAAAAACTCCAAATTAAAAAACATCCACATTTTCAAGAAAACCAACTAATTGTCTATATAAAAAAGTACTAATTTCAAGAAAATAAACAAAAAATCACGTACCATATACCCTTTCAGAGATTTCCAAAAGCCCTTCCGGTGGTTTCTTGTAGAAAAATTTGCGAAAAAGCGCCATGTTTGGACCAAGATCCCACCTTTATCACAAACCCTATACCTTGTCGAAAACCACCCACATTGCACTCAAGAAAAAAAACCCAAATACGTATAATACTAAAAACAAGAATCATACGACAACTATATACGTACGAAAAACATTACATCCTTGAAATTGAAGAAAGTGGAATCAGAAATGAAACTAAAGTGGCACTGGATATTGCTGGGACTGTAAGAAACACTTATTTCTCCTCCATGTGGAACATTTCTTCACATTTACACTAACTCAGTGAATACTTGAGAGATTTTAACTTGGCTTCGAAAGAGAGGAATCAAAAGGAGAGAAAGAGGGTGTAGGGAAAAAGGGTACTCTGTTTTCTTGATTTGTTTTGGCAAGATTACGCAATTTTGTTTTGTTTAAGAGAATGTAGGAACTCATTGGATCTGAATTGTTTTATCTGTGTGTGTAATTATAGATTGTTCCTATCATGCATGTGCAACTTTCATTCTGTACTATATTCTTTTGTGCACGTATTTCAAGAAAAAATAATTTATGTGGGTTTCAACTAAATATGGAATCTTGATCAAGTTTAGATAGAACAACAATTAATCAAAGGGTTCGATCTTAACATGCAGATGACATTCACAAGTGCTTTCAATCAATTTATGCGTCTTAAAAAAAGGAACTTTACTCTTGCACCCCCAATTTTCACATTTATTTTATTGTTAACCTCGTACAAGGTTTTTATTTTCTTTATACTCCTTTTTTTCCTTTCAATAGTCTCATATTTGACTTATATTCTTTATACTTTATTCACAGACCCCACAATACTCTACAATATTTTTACTTTATCTACATTTTTCTTACAATACTCTTACTTTATATTCGTAGGTACTATCATTGTACATTAATTTTATGGGTATACAAAGTATTACTGTTTAAAAATATTTAATTTGTAAATAGTTTTAAACAGTGCATTCAAAAAAATAGTTTACGTAAACCTAGATACACAAATGTGTTACTCATATGTGCATAGTGTATATGGTGCACAAGTAATAATGTTAAATGAAAGCACTTAATATTGTTAAGTAAAAACTAAAAACATAGAATGTTATTTAAAGAATGCAAGTGAGTTTACGGTACACCTAGTACATACCATTGTATTTTATTAAATCAATTTCAAAACACAATACATAAGCTAGGACTTAACTCCCTCGTTTATAAATTTCTTATACTTGTTATTAAATAATTTCAAACATTTATATAATTGCTGACATACAATATTTAGAGACGAATGAATTAATCCAAGCGACGAAGAAGGTACTCGACTTGAACGAATTTGGTTAAAGGCATGACCCACTCCCCATACAATTTGGAAACTACAGATGGATCAACCTTGTACTTGCCTTCTTCTTCTTGTCCAAATATCATGGCCTTCTTTTCCACTCTTTTCTTGATCGTCTCTTCAACGCTTGAGAATGTCAATAGCTTCATCAAACCTTCCCTATCCTGTATCAGGTCGAATCCGAGGCAAAATATACTATTACAAAACAACAAATATGATACTACAGAACCAAAATATGCTACTATAATATCAAACAAAAAATTTAATAAGTTTTTAGGGCAACTTCGCACGTCAAAATCTTACCATGGTACAAAATGTTCTTGTTGATAGTAACATATTTTGATCTTGTAGTAGCCAGTATAATATTTTTTATCTTATAGTAACATATTTTGGTATTGTAGTAACAATTTTTTTTTAAAGTGTTATGAATTGTTTAATTAATTAGTTACGTACCTTAGCACGTATAGCTGGAGAATAGTCATCGGGAGCATCTCTGAATTTAACCTCAGCCACGAATTTCCCATAATGAATCCTTCTCGAAAGGCACTAAACATGTACTAAGATTTATTAATTTGATACAAGAATTGTTTAATTAAAGTATTATTTAGAATAGTTTTTTCTTACCTGCAAACAAGCAAGATCAGTAGCTGCAGTTGTTGCATAATTACCATCATCGCCCTGGGCAGCAATCAGAGGAAGTAAGCTGTTGAGGTACATGTCCAATATTTTCTCGTTTATGTTAATGGAAGCTCCCGCCGGATGCAAAACCTACAATTTATAATTAATTAAAATCCTAGCCTCATCTTATATGTAAAGTCTAGTATGCACTCGAGTGCATGCTGTGCACTCGAGTCCATAGCAGACCAACCCCATCTTATATAATTGCTTCATCTCTCAATGATTCGGATAAGTTGTTACCTGTGTATGGTTAAGTGGTGGCAGCAGAGGACAAGGTAAATTATCCGGGAAAAACGCGTTTTCTTCTGGAGACACGTAACGCCCCGCCTATACAATTCAACTATCATTCAAAAAATACACACTTTTTTTTCCTAATTTAAACAAACCTCACACTTCTTTTGGTAAATTAATCCCTCGAGGCCTTGTTTGATTAGTTTGATTGAGGTATTTAGATGATGAAGGGTGTTTTACCACTTTTTGATAAGAAAATGGGTACATCAATTTTGAAGTATCAAGGGTATTTTGGACATTTACATATGAATACCAAACAAAGTTGAGACATTTTGGATATTTTACCACTTTTAGATTAAAACAATTTTCTATCATACCAACCAAACATATTAAACTGTATTTTACGGCAATAACTTTCACATCCTTAAAATATCCACTCATACATACAAGTAAACTTCTTTATTTATTTTATACTCCCTCCATCTCGGGATAACTTCCTATGAGCCCGAATACGAGGTTAAGAAATACTACTCCCCCCATTCCACAAGAATTTGCACACTTTCTATAGATGAATGTCCCATAGTAATTTACACGATCCATAAAATAAAATATTTTTTATATCTCATACCCTCAAAATATACTCTTATTTACACATATGACATTATTTTTCGACATTCATTACAAAAAAAAAATATTCATTGGAACGGATAAAAAATAAAAGTTGAATAGCTTTCACGAAAACCGAGAGAGTACATATAAGTTTATAAAATTATCATTAACATTAACAGTTACGAAGATTATTGTGGACCCCTCCAATAAATTCATATATTCCATTCCTTTACACTAACTATCAGATTTTTTTGACGCCACTAACACACAAATATATGTATCGTTACATCACTTACACGACCGTTCACATTAGTTATAATTAATTTTTTTTTACGAATAATAATAATGATAAATAAATAATAGAAACACACATATTGGAAGGTGTATAGTGTGTGTGGAAAGGCAAAAGGCGCACCTTAGCTTGAAGAGCTTCGGATTCCTTAATGAAGAAGTGGAACAAAGAGGAGGCAGGGGGCAAGGTTCGATGATCGTACAATGGTGAATTCATGGGAAACTTGGATCTCTCTATGAGATTGAAGATTATGGTATCTTCTTGTCGCACCAAACTCTTTCTCAACGATTCCAGATTCATCAAGCTATCAACATAACTCCTGCTTTCTGCCATTTCCACGAAGAAAAAGGGGCTTTTTGCTAGAATCCCAAATTTAAACAATAAAGTTTCTACTAATGAGGTTATAATTATTTTAGGTAAATCTGGGCAGATAATGGAGGATTTTAGGCAGGGGAAATTGCGAGGAATCTTAGGTCAAGGAGTGGGGGAGAGGTAAAGTAATGGAATGGGGAGTGCGTGTACGCGTAGGCTTTAGTTAGTGGGACAAATAAATCCTCATTTAATTTCCTTCAACACAAAGTGAACGGGAAAAAAAGAGGCTTCATTTCCCCTGTATTAGAAATAGGATAAGGTAAAGGTAGGGTAATATATGAATGGAGTTTCATCCACGCTTTATAAAAAAGATAAATGAGGGATATTTTAGGTGATTTGGTGAGAAATAAAATGATATTTTAGAATGACGGAGGGAGTAGGATATTAATTTTGTAGGCATATTAGTGTGTAAGTAATTTTGGGACCTTCAAATAAGGAAAGTGTGCAAGACGGAACGAAGGAAAGTATATCTTTGTAACAAAGGGAATTTTTCAATGAATTTTTTTTTTAGGTGTGTTTCTTACCATATAAAGAAATGGAAAACATAGTGGCAAAAAATATTGATCACGGTAACTCAATTGCAGGAGATAAGTCGATAGAGAATGGAAGATTAAAAAAAACGGATAGAGAGGAATATGAATTTGAATAGGACTTGTCTAAGAGTTCTAAGAGTATGTTTTTAAACTCTACAAAATAGTTTCGATTTTTTTTTTTTTAAAAGTAGACAACTTTAAAAAAAAAAACTAACGCAAACATTATTTTGTATCCATTGGTTAGCATTATATATGTATATATACATTTTTGGCAAGAATTGAACCGTAATAATTTTATATATACATATAGCTGCCAGCTCAATTTTGTGATATTTTAAATTCCTTTTTCAGGTACTCAAACTATGTATAGGAAGAAAGAGTCTCTGTGTTAATTGTTAATTTGGGGTGTCAGCCTTTGACCGTAACTAACGTGCTCATCGTGTTGTGTGTGAGTTTGTTTAGAATAATTAAGTTTATTTAGAATTGAAATTAAGAATAAATCTGGGAAAAGCGAGAGCTTGTTTGTCTAGAAGACGATGAATTAGCAAGAATAATTAGACCAGACCGGTACTCTATTCTATTCTATGGATCCTGTGTGTGTATATGTATTATAGTAACAAATAAATGTGGAGACTGGAGATTGATATATTTCTTTGGGGGAGACCTGACTTATAAATATTTAATCCTTTTGATTCGGGTGAAATTTACACGTTTTTTATGCACATGTGAAACTCATTTTGACTGTAATTTTATTGATTTGTTGGTTGATTATGATTGTTTTGATCAAAATAACAGAAAGGTGGTGTTTTGTCGATTTTGTAGGAAAATCGAAGAATTTTGGGAACAAAACACCTACCACAATTCACTGGAACGAAGAGAGGAGTGCACCATTGGATTCGCCTCGAAAAATAGAGTGGGATAGCAAAAAGAATCGAGTCAATCGGAGGTTGGAAGCATAAGTTACGAGCAAAACAAGTTTGAGGCTGCGACGCGGCCGAGTCGGAGGCCGACCTGCAACTTTGAGATTTTGCATGCCACAGCCGAGTGTTCACTCTCGGCCGAGTTGGAGTGATGGACTGCGAGTTGGAGTTTTTGCCATGCCATGCCACGTCCGAGATTACAGTCCATGCCACGGCCGAGTCACTGCTGGCCTGCAATCATCAAATTCATTATGACTCGGCCGATTCATCCGACTCGGCCGAGCAACCCCTGTTTCGACGGTTTTTGTGTATTTTCACCCAATTTCGAAGGCCTACTTGCAAAACTTGATTTTAAATCCTACTCCAACACTATAAATACCCTACTATCAGACTTTTCTCATGGATTACCCCTTCTCCAAGCACTCTTAACATACAAACACACACTTGGAGGTATTCTTCATCAAAATTTTCAATTCTTCATCAAATTGAGCAAGGAGGCAACCAATAGCTTGAAAATTTCATTCCCCATCATCCATTAGCCTAAGCTTTCTCTTTCTTTCACTTTTATTTGCTTTGATCATTAGTCGTTGCTTTAATTTGATATGTTGTTGATTGGCTAGAACACTTTTGGGTTCTAGGGCTATGTTTATACTTTGGATGATGTTTATGAAAGATTTTTTATTTATTTGGTGGTTGTGTTGTTTATTTCTATTTGAATGTTTAACTTTCATTTCAAGACATGTTGTCAATGACCATGATAATGTGTTTTATTCATTATTAATTAAAATTGAATTGAAGGGAGAAAATACCCATCCCTTTTTTCCCCTCTCCATGACTCGAACCCAGGACCTAAGGCCTAGGTAGTGGTGTTCTAACCACTTGAGCTATCCCACTTTGTCTCAATGATTGGGAGAGTATTAGATGATCTTAGGAGCCTTTTTGGGATTTATTATGCATGCTAGGTATAAATACTAGTTTGCGTGATATTTCTCTTGAATTAATTGGATCGAAAGAACTTTTAATTCATTATTTAATGATCAACCTTATAGTAATAACCACAACACCACTTAAATAAATTTTTAATCATAAATTGACCCCTTAGTGTGGCATATGCCTTGAAACCTCCCTTTTCTTTATTGAGTTTTAATAATATTTCTTGTGTTTTCATGATTCGAATGAGCATACTTGATCGATTTTCTTATTACTCTTTGATTGTTTATTTGTGACACATTGATAGATAATTAGGGGTAATTACAAAATTCAAACTTTCGATCATTGTCTATTTAAAACTTAATCAACAAACTACACTTTTACACTCCCCCTCCCTGTGGGATCGACCTTGTACTTATTCCACTACGATATACACCGTATACTTGCGGTTGTGTATTTTGGTGTTATAAAATACATGAATCAGCATTTACACCACATAAACCAGTCACCAAACTTTTAACTAGACATACTAGATTCAACATTTTTTTTTCATATACTCTTATTCCTCAATTACTTTCACACTTTTCTTTCGAAACATTTCACAATAACTTTCACACCCTTAAAATTGAAAACTCTTTATAAACTCCAACCTCACAATATTCTCAATTTTACACAAATGTCGTTACTTTTTCTCCACACATAAATAAAATCAACTCATTTCTTTACTTTATACATACAATTTTACAAAATTACCCCTCAAAACTCCACTGATTATTACATTCTCTTAATATGTGTACTCATCTATATATGAAAGTAGTCCTAAGACGGAGGGAGTAATTATGTATTAGTATTGAATTGATAAAGTTGATCTTTTCTACATTACGTGAGAGAGTAATAAAGAAAGCATGTTGGGTTAGTGTAAAAAAATAATGACATTTTATGTAATTTGAAGCTATTTGAGAGAAATAGTTAAACCTTTTGATCAAATGTTGCATCTAGTATATATATAGGACATAGGGAATACTATTTTTTTCTCATCGAAGACAAAAATTCACATGAGACGGTCATATTTACTCTATCATATAATTCGTAGATCTGTGAAGTCCCAATCAAAACATATTCTAAAAAAATTAAATATTAAATTAGAGTTTTGCCTCATGAGACCGACTCATTTCATATGATTGATTTTTTTCTCCGTCTCCAATTAAATCAAGGAACATGAAAGTGGGAGATAAAGAATAACATATATCCTTAATTAAAAAATTAGAGATCTTATGTGGTGTAAATTGTGGAGAAATAAATAAAGAAAAAGTAATTATGAACTTGGTTCACAAAATAATCACTGTGTACTCGATCGGTTACTATTATAAATTGGTTCACAAAACATAACTAAGATGCGACATATCATATGTGATCCATTTCCAACATTGAACGGGCCAGGCTATATACCGCTCCACACTTGTTAAGTATACTCCCTCCATTTATTAATTTAATAATCATGTAAAATATTTAAACTACTTTTATACTAAAATGTGACCCTGATAAATACACCCCCTTTCACTTTTCAATCCTAAACTCTAACTCTAATTTAAAGACCAGTCGCGACTTTGGCTGCCGCTACTATACAACCAGAAATTTTAAAAAAAAACTTAGATTTAAAAAAAAAAAAATACATTTTTTCGACATTGGTTTGTCGACGAGAGTGTTTTTCATCGACACTGGTGTGTTGAAAAAAAACACTTTTGTCCAAATTTTTTATCGAAATAAAATTTTATAAAAAACTAATATTTTCGACAACTTATGGTCGAAAATATACACTATCATTGACAATTATTTGTCGACAATAGTGTATATTTACGACCAAGAGTTGTCGAAAATAAATAAATAAAAAAACCAATAAACTTGCGTTTTAGGTTTCAGGCGGGCAGCGACGACGTCACTTGGCAAGAGAGGGATGGCGAGACCGCCGCCAATTTGGTTAAAAAAAAACGAAAAAAGAGGAAAAGGAAGGACGACGTCGTGTTGGGGAAGGCAGGACTGCAACGTGAGAGAGGAGTGGTACGGCCTTGGGCAGGGGAGGAGGCGGCGGCGGCGCTGGACGAAGCTAGGAGGGACGGCGCCGCCGCCGTTTATTGCAGAAAATATATAAAAAAAAGAGGGTCAGTTGGGTGGCGACGGGCGGCAGGTGATGGAGATGGGGTTTGGCGCAGAAAAAATAAAATAAAAATAGCAGCGCTGGGCAGGAACGACGACAGTAGTTTGGTAGAGTGGAAGATGATAGTTAGTTTTAGGGATTTTGAAAAAAATAGAAGAAAGAAAGAAATAGAGAAAAAGAAGGATTAAGGTATTTTAAAGGAAGTATATCTAACAAAATCAATTTTAAGGGGAGAGTGTATGTATCGGAAAGTACACTTAACAAGTATTGAGGGGTATATAGCCTGACCGCATTGAACCTTGATTATGGGCCTGATGGGCTTATCAAAACTGGCCCAAGAGTAACTGATCATCATTTGTTAGATAAAGGGCGTTGGCTATATACCCCTCCAGCCTTGTTAAATATACTCCCCAGATTTTCGTACCCCCCTAAAATGGCACACGTTGGATACACTCCCCCCATAAAATACCTAATCTACCCTTATAGATGCACTCCCCCCTACTAAATCATAAAAAACCCTGATTTTATTTCCTTCTTCTTCCTCTTCCCACCAACATTTCTTCCTCCTCACCCAAAAACTCAGCGCCGCCGCCTCTAACACCGGTTCTGCCCAACGCCGCCGCCGCCAACACCGGATCCTCCCAACGCCGCCGCCTCCTAGCCAGCGTCGTCCTCCTCTCTCGCTGTTGTCCGCCTCCGTTGCCGCCACCGAAGGTAGGTTTCGTTTTTTTTTTCTTTTCTGCTAATGCGGCGGCGGCGGCCCCCTGCCTAGCGCCGCCTGCCGCGAAGCCTCCTTCTCCTTGCCTCCCAGTACGCCGCCTTCTCCCTCGCCGCCGTCAAAGGTAGGGTTTTTTTTTTCTTTTCTGTACTCTTTGCGGCGGCGCCGCCCCCTCCTCCCCCCACTCACGGCAAAGTCTTTGGCCCTCCTTCTTCACGGCAGATCTTTTTTTTTCCTCATCTGCGCATTTTCTGCCCTAAAAGTTTTTTTTTTCCTCAACAAGACGAGAGTGTATACCTTACGCGGTAAGTCCTCTTTTTTCTTTTTTTGTTAACTTTCAACGAACCAGTGTCGACGGAATGCATTCTCATCGGCAAATTGTTGTCGACGGAATGCATTGTCGTTGGCAAATTGTTGTCGACGGAATGCATTGTCGTTGGTAAATTGTTGTCGACGATAATGCATTTCTTCAACACTGGTTCGTCGAAAATTTTAAGTTTTTTTTTTTGACAAACTAGTGTCGACCGAATGCATTATCGTCGACGACAGTTTGTCGACGATAATGCATTCCGTCGACCCTGGTTTGTCGAAAATATGTTTTTGAATTTTATTTTATGTTTTAAAATCTCTGTCGTTGGTAAATGAGTTGGTGTTGGTCGCCGGAGGAGGCGGCGGCGACGACAACTATTAGGGTTAGGGTTTTATAAGTGGGGGAGTGTATTTATCATGATTATTTTAGTTTATTTTAATATAAGGGTAGTTTAGGTATTTCACATTAATATTAAATTAATAAATGTAGAGGGGGAGTATACTTAACAGAGCTGGAGGGGTATATAGCCAACGCCTAGATAAAGACACTAACAAGTAGTAACAACTAATAAATGAAAATCTATACTCATCCTTAACAAATTAATTTATTTCTTTATTTATATATAAAAATTTATAAAATCAACACTCAAAATTCTTATGGTTATATTTACTTAATACCTATTCCGTTCCAAAATAATTTTCACAATGTAATTGAACACATAAATTAAAAAACAAAGTATAATAATGAATAGAGTTTTTAAGGGTAATTATGTAATTTTTTATGTATAATGTGATATTTTTTTTTTGAATTGTGTGTATGTTTGAGTCAAAAATAATATATTTTGTGTAAATTTAAGAATATTGTAAATGTAAAGTTTATAAAATGTGTTTCATTTTAAATACATGGAAGTTATTACTAATTATTTTTTTAATATTCCCTCTGTCTAGTGTGCTCACATTTTTTTTATATATATTTTAAAAAAAAATCATATTTTAATTATAAAGAATATATATTTAATATAATGAGTAAAAAATATATTTGGTAGATACTGATAGTAAAATAAAAAAAATATTCAAAAGTTAACTATACGTTTTTATATAGACCCAAAAAAAGAAATGAGTAATTGACGGCCAATTCTTATAATTTGTGTAGTCAATGTTAATGTAAGGTAATTACATTAATACCGTAATCTCGAAAAAACATCTCTCCTTTTCAAAATTTCCCTCCGGATTTCCCAGAATTTGAAACGCCTTCAATTCATCACACTCGCTTCAAACCCGTGATCAATTATGTGTTGAATACCAAACACCCTGCAAATTCTCTCTCCAGCCATTAATGGAATCTAGAATCAGATATCTGAATTTTGAATGCAATTCATTCAATTTAAATCCACCCATAAATTTCTTATCAATTATACTTCAATCAAATTCCCTATATAAGAGTCCTACTGTTGGCCAATTCTTCATATTGTTTCACAACAATGGGGTATGATCATGATGGCTACGACAGCGACACCGCCGGGGCGTCGAGAAGAGAAATCTGTCGGAGTTTCACTTGTATACCCCCCTGGTTTATCTTATGGCGTTGGTTCAGTGGTGGAAAATCAAGGGTTTCAAGAAACAGGGTCGTGAAGAAAAATTGGGGAGATGAGAAAATGGAGGGTGATTTAGATGTAAAGAGAAAAAGTGGGATTGTATCGTCTTCTTTCAGGCAAGATGTTTCAGGTAAAATCGGTTGAGTACTAGTAGTCCCTTATATTTCTTGCACATAACCTGTTTGTCATTTTGCCAAACTGAATTTTTTTCACATGTTTTCAGCAGATATTCCCAAAGAGGCGTCTTTCAACATTGGTGTTGGATTTGGTCTGATTTATCTTGTTAGAAATGAGCTTAACAAGATGGTTGAGTTTCGGAAAAGAATTGAATTGCTGATTCAAAATTTACATACAGAAATCAATAATCAAGAAACTGAACTACATTATATGCCCTCAAGATCCAGCATATCTCCTTCCTTATCGAAAACTCATGTCCAGGAAGTCCTGCATGATGAAGAAAATTATTCGGGTCAATGTGTATCTCTGAATAATGTCAAAAGGTCTCAAATTGGTGATGGCAGTAATCGATTTAGAGGAGAGAGAAGTTTGAGAATGGATCAGCTTGAGGCAGAACTTGAAGCTGAATTTGATCGTCTGCAACTCCAGATGGACGACGGAGGATTCATGTTGAACTACTCTCAACAGCCATATCCGGAGGTATACATTTGTATGGACTAATTGGAAGTTACTTCTCTGTTAATGAGTTAATTTTGTTCCCAGCTTGCTTCAAGTTTTTGATTAATAAATGAAAGTAGAACCCATAATATGATGAATATGAATGAGAATAGAGTAGAAACTCTGAATCTTGATTTTCCAAAAGCTGAAAAGACACACCAAGCCTCAGATACATAAACTTGAGATTTAGATCCCGATTCTGCATAAACTGTGACTTATATCTTACAAGCTAATTGAGTGAGTTAGATCATGTTAGCAAATATGAGAATCAGTTAGCTCATGATCTTAATGACTGGTGGTGCTGTGTTATTCAGTGTGAAAATACATTGTTTTACACAAAAACTGTTGGTGCTGTGTTTTAGGCTCATCAACGTTATCTGGATCCATAAATTTTAAAAAAAAATCCCTCCATCAATTCTCATTACTTAAAACAATCCATTGTACCCATTTATGTTTTATTTTCAATGCTGAGTGGTTGAAGCTTGATGGTGCAGGAAAATATGGAGGACAATGTGTCCGAGCTTATTGAAGAAGTAAGTGATCTACACGAGATGAGCAACGATGAGTTTTATGGTGTTTCCCCAAGAGATCTCGAGAGAAAACTGCATCAAGTTCTGGAAGACAGACAGCTAGAAAAGATAAATGAGCTTGAATCAGAGTTAGATTATGCAATGCAACAACTTGAGGAGAAAGAAAGGGAACTTTGCTGGTGGAAAGACTCTGCCCGTCTCATCGCTCAACGCCTCCCATTCATCCCAAGCTTGTCCGAACTCAAACAAGCAATGGAAGCGGAGTTTACAATCAGGGAGGTGGGCAAAAGTTTGATAAAAAACTCCATAAACGAATGCAATTTCCAAGCAATTTAGAAAAATATATATATATATATATGTATGTTGAGGTCTTCCATTAATTGAATCTATGTGTGTTCATTTTCTGTGTTTTGAAATTTCCTCTACTTTATACACAGTTATAGGTAGCGGTGGTTTAAAAAGTTGAACCCCGTGACACCGTCCCACACAATACTGAACAGTTAAATTAATCTACAGTTTGGTAGGGTTGCTGTTTGTCAACTACATTTAATTTCGAGCATTGTATGCCGTTTACTGATAAATACTGTTCAACATTATCTTAAAAACAAGTAAGAAAAACACATCTCTTTCTAGAAATATCTATAACTCTTTCTAGGCCTTCAAAACTAGGCTTTGATGGTTCAATTTTTCATGGCAACGTTTCTTATTAAAAAGTCGTTGCAAATTATTTTTCCTTTTAAATTAGTGCTACGGGACATGAATCTTTTCGACAAATAATCTTTTCTGACGATGTAGAATCTGAATTTTACATGATTGAATTATAGTTACATAATATAAATAAAATTCATATTATGTATGAGATTGCTTCATATTTTTTGTTTTTTAATTGTTATGCTCTGAAGAAGCACTCAAATTTTATTAATGGTACTGGTTAGAGTGAGGCCTGCTCTATGGATAGATGTTAAAGTATATAAAGATGATGCAACAAGGCAAGAAAATGAGGATGTTTGTAAATTATTCGTAAAAAAAGTTCCATTTTTTTGTGTTAGTTTGTAAAAAAAAAAAAATTGCTATTCACACATTAAAGTAAGTTTGGTTGGATAGGTTTGGACTAAATTGATGTTTGATATAAATGTATCATCATTCTTTAAAATTTACCATATTCAACCTAAAAAATGATGTTAGAAGAAGAGGGTGAAAAAAGGAAATATCATAACCAAACACATAACCCTTAAGTTAACATAGTTGAAATATTATAATTAAATAAAAGCAGATGAGTAATTTATACAAATTCTAGAAGAATATTTGTTGACATCAACAATTTTCACGTGTAAAAAGTAAAAAACTGTCCTAACAATCTACCAATAGGCATTATAGAGTGATTTATGTAAATGGTGTACTAATAGGCAGGGTAGAGTGATCCAAGTTCAGAAAATTTAGTCTCAACAATAAATGGTTTGTACAACTTAACTAACTAACCACATCTGTGAAAAGTAAAATCTAAACAGTGAAAACCAAACATGAAAAAACCATATATAGATGTTTTCAAGCATGTATAGGAGGCACAAAACATAAGGATTTTGTTACTTCACTGCATTGTTGTGCTAGAAAAATGGATGGGCGTAGTAACAGCTCAAGAACGAATAGTAAACGAAGCACGAGCTTGAGGGAAATGAGCGTAGAATTATGGAGGAATACGGGTAATGGAGCGTTTTCACGTTCATGTCGTGTTGAAGATGATGAAGAGGCCTTGAAATGGGCTACTATAGAAAGACTGCCAACTTTTGATCGTCTGAGGAAAGGGCTTCTACGCGGATCAAGGGGCGTAAATGAAGTAGAAGTTGGGAATCTCGGGTTTGAGGAGAAGAGGAATTTGGTAGACAGACTTGTTGGTGATGTCTTAAGTGATAATGAGAAGTTTTTGTTAAGGCTCAGGAACAGAATTGACAGGTACTGATATTAGTATTGAGTTTTGCTCATTTTTGCGCGATTTAATCGATGATTTTTTCGTGTCTAGAGTTGGGATTGAACTCCCCACAATTGAAGTAAGATATGAGCATCTGAATGTTGATGCAGAAGCCTATAGTGCAAGCAGGTCCCTGCCTACTTTTGTCAACTTTCACACAAACTTCATAGAGGTAATATATGTATATGTAGTTATGTACACACAAAGCATCCCTTATATATGCATTTTCTGGTAAAAAAGGAGTAATTTATCTTTGTTAACAGGGAATTTTGAGGTTTCTCCACATAATTCCCAACAGAAAGAAGGCTTTTACCATTCTGAAAGATGTGAGTGGGATTATCAAGCCAGGTAGGCTGACCTTGCTTTTAGGCCCTCCGAGTTCTGGAAAGACGACTCTTTTGCTGGCTTTGGCGGGAAGGCTCGACCCAACACTGAAAGTAAGTTAATACGAAATACAGTTATTCAACGTATATTCGAAATAAACGAGATCCTAATTTATATACTTGACCAGGTTTCAGGAAGGGTAACTTATAATGGACATGAAATGGAAGAGTTTGTACCACAAAAAACTGCAGCATACATTAGCCAGCATGATGAACATACTGGAGAAATGACTGTAAGAGAAACCATAGCATTTTCTGCCAGATGCCAGGGCGTTGGCTCAGCTTACGGTTCGTACAATTACTATATAAAGATTGTGGCTTCTTCATAGCTTATTTATTTTTCTTGTTAAATTTTACATTCAACAGATATGCTGGTGGAACTGACAAGGAGAGAAAAAACAGCAAATATTAAACCAGATCCTGATATAGATATTTTCATGAAGGTAACCATATAACTGTCAAAAGTTGCAACTTTCCTGATCTAACACTGCTGTTTAAAAACAACTTAGGCAGCAGCAACAGAAGGAGACCACGCGAATGTGGCGACAGATTACATTCTTAAGGTTTTGGGGCTTGATATTTGTGCTGATACTATGGTTGGAGACCAAATGAGAAGGGGGATTTCTGGAGGGCAGAAAAAACGTTTAACAACAGGTAAGTAAACTAAACAATACACATTCTCTACAGGTACACACTTGTTTCATGGATTTTTATGGATAACAAAGTATTTTCTGGTGTGGAACTTTGCAGGAGAAATGCTTGTTGGACCAACTAAGGCACTGTTAATGGACGAGATATCAACAGGATTGGACAGTTCGACAACTTACCAAATCGTCAATATGCTTCGAGAATATGTCCAGATTATGAAGGGAACTGCTTTTATCTCACTCCTGCAGCCAGCACCAGAGACATATGATCTGTTTGATGACATTGTTCTATTGTCTGATGGAAAAATTGTCTATCAGGGTCCCAGAGAAAATGTGCTAGACTTTTTTGAATCAATGGGATTCAAATGCCCAGATAGAAAAGCAGTGGCTGATTTCCTGCAAGAAGTAAGCAAAACAAAATTTTTAATTGTAGGACTTATAAGTGTGTATGTATACATACATTGATCCAACTGCAACTGTAACGTGCAGGTAACGTCGAAGAAAGATCAGCAACAATATTGGGCACGTAAAGATGAGCCATACCGATTCATTACAGTAACTGAATTCGCTACAGCATTCGAGTCACATATAATTGGAAGAAAAGTAGCAGATGAGCTTGATGTTCCCTATGATAAAAGCAAAAACCATCCTGCTGCATTGACAATACAAAAGTATGGTCTGGGAAAAGCAGAACTCCTTAAAGCTTGTGCTAATAGAGAACTGTTATGGCTAAAGAGAAACTCATTTGTCTATTTCTTCAGGTTTTTCCAGGCAAGTGTTGAATCTTGTACTTGTCTTGTGTTAATTCTTTTAATTTGAAACATAACTGAAATGATATGGTTTTCAGGTTATGTTTATGGCTATACTTGCTATGGCAATGTTCTTCCGTACAAAAATGCATAAAGATGATAACGAAGATGGAGGTGTATACATCGGGGCTTTAGTTTTCTCAGTCATGGTTGTCATGTTCAATGGAGCAAGTGAGATGTCATTGGCAGTAATCAAGCTTCCTGTGTACTACAAGCAGAGGAATATGTTCTTTTTCCCCCCATGGGCATATGCTATTCCTGCATGGATAGTAAAAATACCAATTACAATTATCGAAGCTGGTATATGGACATGCCTCACGTACTATGTAATCGGGTTTGATCCTAATGTAGGAAGGTAAGACTAACATAAGTTACATAAACACCTCCTAAATAAATTAACTTACAAGTGCATAAGATTTAGTGTTTTCATTGCAGGTTTATGAAGCAGTACTTGTTATTTGTACTAACAAACCAAGTAGCATCAGCATTGTTCAGATTCTTGGGAGCAGCATCTAGGAATATGATTGTTGCACAGACATTTGGATTTTTTACACTGCTCTTGATTTTCGCATTAGGTGGCTTCGTCCTGTCACGAAGTATGTAGCTATCTCGCGTCAAATGTTGAAATCTTTGCTTACATAATTATAACTGTGGGCCATTTTCTAAGCACATTCTCTGTTGATAACTGCAGAGGACATAAAGAAATGGTTGATATGGGGCTTCTGGGCCTCACCAATGATGTACACCCAAAATGCAGTTATTGTAAATGAATTCACAGGGCAAAGTTGGAGCAAAGTAAGAAAATGCATCAATAATTGCTGTTAGATTGCTCACATGCTTTACTTGATTATGATACTACAATTTTATAGTTGATAAATGGGAAAAAATTGGGTGTCCTTGTGATGGAGTCGCGAGGATTCTTTCCTGAAGCATACTGGTATTGGATAGGAGTTGGGGCTTCAATTGGTTTCACATTGCTATTCAACATCCTCAACGTTGTTTGTCTTACATACCTCGATCGTAAGTGTTTTTTTTACTCACAGATTTAAGCATTTTCCAATGTTACATTTAACATTCATTGATGCTAAATGACAACACAGCGTATGAGAAAGCTCGTGCAGTATTACCAGACGAAGATGAAGATGAAGGTGGTGTTTCTGTCAGCCAAGTTACAGCTCAGGGTGATGCAAGTACACGAAGAAGCATCTCGTCTGTTGAAGCAAACAAGAACAGTAAACGAGGAATGGTTCTTCCATTCGAACCACATTCCATCACATTTGAAGACATCAGATATTTAGTTGACATGCCACCTGTAAGTTGAAGTGTATAAAAAGTTAAAAGACATTTTGAAATAAGCTATTAAAACTATTGTGACTGGCAGGCAATTAAAGCTCAAGGAGCCACTGAAGATAAATTGGAACTGTTGAAGGGTATAAGTGGAGCTTTTAGGCCAGGTGTTCTTACAGCTTTGATGGGTGTTAGTGGAGCGGGTAAAACAACGTTGATGGACGTGTTAGCTGGACGAAAAACAGTTGGTGATATTGAGGGAAATATCACAATCTCCGGGTATTCAAAGAATCAAGCTACATTTGCTAGGATTTCAGGATACTGTGAGCAGAATGACATCCATTCTCCACATATCACTGTCTATGAGTCTCTTGTTTTCTCAGCTTGGTTGCGTTTGCCTAACGAAGTTGAAGCAGAAACCAGAAAGGTTGGTTATAGACTCAGATATCATTTTATCATTCTACTTCTTTTTACTATTCAGATTCCATAACCTTCATTCTACTTACAGATGTTTATAGAGGAGGTAATGGAACTAGTAGAACTTACCCCATTGAGAGGAGCCTTAGTTGGTTTGCCAGGGGTGAATGGTCTCTCAACTGAGCAGCGAAAAAGGCTCACGATTGCAGTTGAACTTGTAGCTAACCCTTCAATCATATTTATGGACGAACCAACTTCAGGGCTCGATGCAAGAGCTGCTGCAATTGTCATGAGAACAGTCAGGAACACCGTCGACACAGGAAGAACTGTAGTGTGTACAATCCATCAGCCTAGCATTGACATATTTGAAGCATTTGATGAAGTATGCTTAGAATCAGATATTCCACTGCCTTTTTTTTTTTTTTTTAAATAAGTTGCTACTTATAACATGATTTTGGCAGCTAATTTTGTTGAAAAGGGGAGGACAAGCAATATACATTGGACCATTGGGTCGCCAATCAACTCATTTGATCGAGTACTTTGAAGCAGTTGAAGGAGTACCAAAGATTAAAGACGGTTACAATCCAGCTACATGGATGTTAGAAGTCACCACTTCAGCACAAGAGCTTCTCTTGGGGATTGATTTCGCTGACCACTACAAGAAATCCGAGTTGCACGAGTTAGTTTAATTCCACAATACTGTCTAAAACAGATGTTTTTCTAGGACTATAAGTCTCATTTTTCTGGTATGCTGATGAAACATTTGCAGGAGGACTAAAGCCTTAATCAAGGAACTAAGCGTCCCTCGTCCTGGCACAAAAGCTTTATATTTTCCAACAGAATATTCACAACCTTTCGTCGTCCAATGCATTGCTTGCCTCTGGAAAATACACAGGTCATACTGGCGGAATACTCCATATACAGCCACAAGATTTTCATTTACACTAGCCATTGGCCTTATACTAGGAGCAATATTTTGGAAAACCGGCTCTAAAGGACAGTAAGTTCACCTCACCACAATATATACAACGAATATAGCTTTCTGGGACAGTAAGTATACCTCATCATGAATTGCAGGACTAATCAACGCAATCTTTTCAACGCCATGGGCTCTATGTTTACTTCCATCAGCTTTCTAGGATTCCAGTATGCTTCAACAGTGCAGCCCGTAGTGGACACTGAACGAACTGTGTACTACAGAGAACGAGCAGCTGGGATGTATTCAGCTTTGCCTTTTGCAGTGTCACACGTAAGTACGTCAACATTTCATCCTCTAAAACCACACAAGTTACTCACTCACACAACTTTCACACTTGCAGCTGCTCATTGAGATTCCTTATGTCCTCACTCAATCAATCACATACGGCATCATAGTCTACGCAATGCTCGGATTTCCCTGGGTAGCTAAAAAGTTTTTCTGGAACATATACGTCATATTCACACTACTAATGATCCAAGTCCTCTTTGGCATGATGATGGTCGGAATCACACCTAACGGAACTCTTGCTGGCATCATCTCTTCGTTCTTCTTCGGAATCTGGAATCTGTTTTCAGGATTCATCATCCCACATCCGGTAAGTTCTGCAAAACAACATCATTAGTCTGATCTGAACATCACAAGAATATAAACCAATGTCCATATTTCCATAACAGAGAATGCCTGTCTGGATGAGCTGGAACTACTGGACAACTCCCTTAGCCTATGGTCTGTATTGCTTCATTCTTACTCAATATGGAGACATTCAACATCGTTTGGAAAGCGGAGAAACAGTCGGAGAATTCGTGAGGCATCACTTTGGATTTAAACATGAAATGCTCGGATTTGTGGCATCGATGCTGTTCTTATTTATACTTGTTACCACTTTCCTATTTGCCATTGCTATCAAGACCCTCAACTTCCAGAAAAGATAAACAAGACTTAAGATTTTGTATACTTATTCTCAAATATGTTAGCTTACACATCTCTAATACAGTACTACTCCATTTTTATCTCTTAATCTGCAGTACTTAAACTTCATTACTTTCATTCCTCATATTTCATTTCACTAAAGACAGCAAAGCAAACATAAGAGCATGTATAAAGGATTACTAAATACACCCCCTGATTTAGTAAATACACTCTCTTCTTGTAAACCTTCTTCTACTTAGTTTTGGTAGTTAGAAGTTAGTTATAGTCAGTTATTAGTTTTAGAGCCTATATATATCATTAGGGCTCAATTGTAATCGATATGAAAAATCTGCAGAATTCAATTCAATTTCTTTCTCTTTTCTTTGTTTGATTCTTCTTCCATCTTTAATCCAAAGATGATTTGGTGATTGGTTTCTACAGCATGTATTAAAATCATGCACAAAGTGTACAAAACTACAAGATTGCATCTTTCAATCAACTTTTTTGTATGATCTCAAAGCAAAATGTTCACGTGAGGTGTCACTAATTTTTTTTTAACAGTTGAAACTTCGTATGTACAACAATGACACTTGACACTCTGGATACTACTCATCTTTATCAAGCTGAATTTCAAAACTAAACTTGAAGGTGATGTTTATTTTGGTTTAAAAAATCAGATTTTGAATTTTAAGATCCTACCCTCATTTTACTTTGGGATTTAAAAATCAGTTTTCAAAATTCACCACCCCTACCAAATTTGACATAAAATAATATATTCAATTATTACACAATTAATTAATCATTATAATTCTTCAACAATAATATAATAATATAATTTAAAAAAAAACACACATATTACTATTTAATCGGGGTTTAAAAAAAAACCCCAGAATTTCAAAATCACTCAAAGCCAAAGTAAACATCATCGAGGAGAATCGAGCAAATATTGGTTTAATTAAAAAAAAAAAAAACGTAGCGTGAGCTTTGGAGTTTGGATACGGATTTCAGCTGAGTCAATTTTTGGTCAATCGGTGCAGCAGTCAAAACTCAAACGACGTCGTTAGCGATAACGTTAGTTAGTACAGAGCTTTTAGTTTAGTATTTTTAATTCGAAATACTAATTGTAATTAAGGAGTTTAATTGGACCCTCAATTACGGTCCTGTGTGGGGCCCATCCTACTTTAACAAAATGTACAATAATAGTAAAATTCTAGACCCACAAACATAAAAGTCAATTCCACAAAAGAAAGTTCTCCGTATTTTAATTAATTAATTCATCAATTAAATTTTATTTCCTGACCGTTGTACTATATTTTTATTTTTTTTGAAAGGTATTTTCTGACTCTGTCTTATACACGGAACCTTTTTTTTATGATGTTTATAAGGAGGTTTGGAATGTCCGAAAACAACTATAACTGATAATTAAAGTGACATAACTAAAACCAGATTTTGAAATCAACAAGCATTTAAATTCATATTTCCTGCCCCGTCAAGGTTGTCATTTACTTTTAATGCCGATATTAAAGAAATATTCTCTACTTCCATCTATAAATTTTTAGTTACTTTTTTACACATAAATTTAAAAAAGTGATTAAATAATATATATAGTTAAAATTTAAGAACAAAAAAATAAAAATATTTGTCAAAAAAGGTATGAGAAACTTATAAACGAACAAATCAAAATGACAAAATGAAAAACTTATATGTGGACGGAGGAAGTATAATATTAAATGTGTAGTGAGTTGTTAATGTAGAGAAATATGGAAAAAAGGTAAGTAAGAAAAAATGTAAATAGAGATAGTGGGTGTCAAAAAAAAAGAAATGAATTACTTTCGATGGAACGCATACATGACAAAATGATTAACTTTTAAAAGAACTGAGTATGTTTCCATTTTCGTATATCACTTAACATTTCACCTAAGGGTGGGTAGGACTGCTGTGTACTCAAGTACACGGTGTACTTGAGTACAACTATATAGAATAAATCGCGGATAGATAGAATAATTAACGCATAATTTAATAAAAGTCGTTACATCCTATTGGTTATCCTTGAATTGTCTTACCACAATGTCACAGTTTGAAACTCACTTTCAACAATTTTTGAAATTTTATTTTATTTTAGCACGTACGTGAAACATAAAAACATAATTTTATTAAAACTGGCATACTCCCTCCGTCCCACAGGAATTTGCACACTTTCCATATATGGATGTCCCATACCAATTTGCACACTCCATAAAAGGAAATATCTTCACAACCCTCACCCTTAAAATATACTCATATTTACCCATATGTCATTACTTTTCCACACTCAATCTACTTTTTACTTTACTTTATTTATAAAAGTTTACAAAACTACCCCTCAAAACATCAATCATTACACATTTTCTTACACATTTCTTAAAATGTGCGCCGGTCAAAGGGTGCAAATTCCTCCGGAATGGAGGGAGTACATAATTTTATGTGCGGACAAAGAGTAAGATTGTAAAATAATGGAGCAATTGTTTTTTAAAAACATGAATTTTTTTACTCAATTTTCAATTACAATATAATCTTTTATAAATAACATAATATAATTGACGAACTCTAAAACTATTTGAATTGCGCTGCCAGAGTTTTTGATAAGTTTTCTGTCACTTCATTCATTAGACTTGTAAACATGAATTGTTTGTTGTTAATATCTGTAAACATCACAGTCGTACCATGAAAATACATGTGCATACACCTGCCATAGAATTATTGGATAACATTAAAAAAAAAAAAAAAAATTGAAAGCTACATTAAATAAATTACTATTAATTATACGTATAAGATACCGTCTCACATTAATGATGTTGCATCTAGCTATATGTTAATTCTTTAATCTCTTTTCAAACCCTACTGTAAACAGGGACAAAAATTTGCCGTTAAAAAAGGAAAATGAAAGGGATCTGAGATTTTAAAAAATAGCTAGTGGTGGTGGCTTTGATTTTAAAACAATATTTATCCACCTAATAACAATAATGCATCATGTTCCCAAATTATAATGTTTATTTAAATCAGCAGACTTTATATTATTAGCCATCCTCATCACTTGTTTTATTAAGCATCTCGTCTCATTCTCAAGATATTTCCTATAATGTAAAATGGGAGTATCGTTAGACCATTCACAAATTAACACTTATATCTTCTATAATGTCGTGACAAAATTATACTCGTCTCATGCAAAACTTCCTCCTTTTATCCTTTTATTTATACATAATCATTTAATGCAAGAAACGAGTAGAAGGGTAAATTTAGAATATGTCATTTAATTCTCATAAAATATTTTTAAATGACCAATATTTTGAATTAAAAATTCTTCGCCCAAAAGACAAATGAGGAAATAACTTTAGCATCTACTAAACGTGTTTAAATGATTTTAGTATCGTCCGCCACAAAATGCACGGTAAACAAAAGACTATTCTTTAATAGTTGGATTTCAAGTAAAAAATGGTTTGAAATTTTGTTCAATAGATACGAAAACCAAGGCCTCACTAGCAATAAGTGTAGGTTTTTTTTTAAGTGTCTGTATTCGGTCCTTGGACCGACTAATTCGAAAGATCAATTTCACCGTCCACTTACGAGAGCCTTATTTAAAGTCAGAGTTTTGCGCTTTGTATAAACTAACCCCTTAAAATTGTTTGCACCTTAGAAATTTCAAAACTGAAAATTAGAGAGAATCACACTACTAAGTCTCAAACCTACCACTAGGCTAAGTGTAGGGTTAACTTTGTCATTTTGCAGTTCCAAGTTTCTAGAATAGGGTAAATTGGGGTATTTTTCAATTCATTTATAATTATAATTCCATGTTTTCTTGACTTACTAGAAGAGAAGTCGAGGGTCAAAGAAGGGTAGCATCCTCCAGCCTTCCTAGAGTCATACAATTCTGACTTTTCAACGTTGGAATAATACTAGTACAAAATAATAATAATAATAATAGATAAATAAATAAAAAGGCTCAAGTTGACGCCTAAAAGCCGCCATGACCACTCTGGCATGCAGATAATCTATATATAACATTTACCCCCATTCAATTCAATTCAATTCAATCTGCAAAGTTGAAACACAAGACAACAAAAACATGATATTTTCAGACTGAGATCCATTTCATAGATTCTTCATAGTAACACTTTGAGCTTGAGAGGAAACTGAGAAAAAAAGTGAAGAAGAAGAAGAAGGTGAGAGGTTTTTAGAAGATGGATGCAGGGGACCTTTACAGAGCAAGTAATAGCTTAAGAGCAAGCAATAAAGGAGCAGGAAGCACGAGTATACGTGCAAACAGCTCAAACTTATGGAGAAACACAGGTCTGGAAGTGTTTTCGAGATCATCACGAGATGAAGATGATGAAGAGGCCTTGAAATGGGCAGCTCTGGAGAAGCTGCCGACTTATGACCGTCTCAGGAAAGGACTTCTCTACGGTTCGAAAGGCGCCAACGAGGTAGACGTTGGGGATCTCGGGTTCGAGGATAAGAGGAATTTGGTGGAGAGATTGGTTACTAGTGTGGAGGATGATAATGAGAAGTTCTTGTTAAGGCACAGGCACAGAATTGACAGGTACTACTACTTGAAGCTTTTCATTTTCTCATTTCAGTTTGAAATAAAGGTTTATGAATCTAACTTTGAATCTGTTGTTCAGAGTTGGGATTGATATACCCACAATCGAAGTGAGATATGAGAATCTGAATATTGATGCTGAAGCCTATAGCGCAGGGAGATCACTCCCTACTTTTATCAACTTCAACATCAACATCATAGAGGTAAGAGGGAGAGAAACACTCACCAGATTATTATCTATCTGTTTTGTACTGGAAATTGGCTGATGGTTATCATCTTCTTATACATACAGGGACTTTTGAACACTCTGCATCTACTTCCCAACAGAAAGAAACCTTTTACCATCCTGAAAGATGTTAGTGGGATTATCAAGCCTTGCAGGATGACCTTGCTTTTAGGTCCTCCGAGTTCCGGCAAGTCGACTCTTATGCTTGCTTTGGCAGGAAAGCTCGACGAAGATCTCAAAGTAAGCTGAATTCAATTCAAAACTAACCTGCATAATCAATCAATCATTTTTATATTCTATTCTAACTGGATATATTTCACCAGGTATCGGGGAGAGTGACTTACAATGGACATGGAATGGATGAATTCATACCCCAAAAGACTGCAGCATACATTAGCCAGCATGATCTACACATTGGAGAAATGACTGTCAGAGAAACCTTAGCATTTTCTGCTAGATGCCAGGGTGTTGGCTCACGATACGGTACAGTTCGTGCAATCCCTTTAAACAACTATAATCATCGTCCTTTCAAAAACAAAAAAAAAACTATAATCATCAAATTTTGAGGGATCTTAATGGTTTTTTCTTGAATTGGAACAGAGATGCTGGCAGAGCTATCGAGGAGAGAGAAAGCAGCCAATATTAAACCAGATCCCGATATTGATATGTACATGAAGGTAAATTAATATCAACTGTAAATTTGGAAATAAAATGATATGGGGAATTTCATAATATAGGCAGCAGTTTCATAATCAGAACTTTTTTTATTTCTAATAATATAGGCAGCAGCCACAGAAGGAGAACAAGCAAGTGTGGTGACAGATTACACTCTTAAGGTTTTGGGTCTTGATATTTGTGCTGATACATTAGTTGGAGATGAAATGATTAGGGGAATTTCAGGAGGGCAGAAAAAGCGTGTGACAACAGGTAAATACAATCAACACATGTTCTAACTGACAACACAACAACATGCTCATTCGATTTTCACAGATATTGAAGTTTTTATTTACTGGGTTAAAAATTGCAGGAGAAATGATTGTTGGACCCTCGAAAGCACTTTTCATGGATGAAATATCAACTGGATTAGATAGTTCTACAACTTTCCAGATTGTGAATATGCTCAAACAACATGTACATATTATGAAGGGAACTGCTTTCATCTCACTTCTACAGCCAGCGCCCGAGACGTATGACCTGTTCGACGACATCGTACTCTTGTCCGATAAACAGATTGTTTATCAGGGTCCTAGAGAAAACGTTCTTGCATTCTTTGAATCCATGGGTTTCAAATGTCCTCAAAGAAAAGGAGTTGCTGATTTCTTGCAAGAAGTAAGCAAAAGAATCTAATTCTTCTGTATAGATATGAGTTGCTTTAATACCTTTGATTGATTCTAATGATAAATAAACAAATATGAATGCAGGTGACATCAAAGAAAGATCAACAACAATATTGGGTACGTAGGGATGAGCCTTACCGATTCATTACATCGAGTGAATTTGCAGAGGCATTCCAATCATCTCCAGAGGGCCGAAGAATCGCGGATGAGCTTGCAGTTCCGTATGATAAGACCAAGAGCCATCCTGCTGCACTGACAAAAGAAAAGTTTGGTCTTGGGAAGAGAGAACTCCTGAAAGCTTGCACTGATAGAGAGTACTTGTTGATGAAGAGAAACTCATTTGTGTATTACTTCAAGATCTTCCAGGCAAGTGTTTACATGAGTTGATAGATTGTGTTTGTAACCTTAAATATGTTACTAAAAGTAATTTTCTGATAACTATTTTCAGCTTACTGTGTTGGCATTTATGGCCATGACAGTCTTTTTCCGAACTGAGATGAATAAAGATAATATGAGAGATGGAGGTATATACACGGGAGCTCTGTTTTTTACAGTCATCATTGTCATGTTCAATGGAATGTCGGAGCTTGCAATGACAATTTATAAGCTCCCCGTGTTCTACAAACAAAGAAACATGTACTTCTTCCCACCATGGGCATATGCTCTCCCCTCATGGGTTCTGAAAATACCATTTACCTTTGTGGAAGCGTTTATATGGACAGTACTCACTTACTATGTAATTGGATTTGATCCGAATATAACAAGGTAATATTCACAAATCAGTCTCCCAAGTAAATTACTTATCTTATCAGTATAGTTACAATACAATTATTGATCAATAATCTTGATTGCAGGTTTTTGAAGCAGTACCTGTTGCTGTTAGTTGTCAACCAGGCTGCAGGAGCATTGTTCAGATTCATTGGTGCAGCTGGCAGAAACATGATCATTGCTAACACATTTGGCTTGTTTGCACTGCTCCTGCTTTTTGCATTGGGTGGCTTTGTCCTGGCACGAAGTAAGATACAAAGATAAAAAGTAAAACTGAATTCTATCTTAAACTGTTGATCAATTTCTCATCACATTCTTTGATTGGTAACTGCAGATGATGTCAAGAAATGGTGGATATGGGGATACTGGTCCTCGCCGTTGATGTATGCTCAGAATGCAGTTCTTGCTAATGAATTCAATGGGCACAGTTGGAGTAAAGTAAGAAACTGAATCAACCTTTGGATACAAATTAGTCACATGTTCTACATCTGGCTATACTAACTATAAACAAAATTCTGATATTATCATGTTATCATGTGATAGTTGGTAAACGGGACTAGATTGGGAACAAGGGTGATGGAGTCTCGAGGGTTCTATCCTCAATCATATTGGTACTGGATAGGAGTGGCAGCTCTCGTTGGGTTTGTATTTGTATACAACATTTTCTACCTTCTTTCCCTTATGTTCCTCAACCGTGAGTTTTTCTGCTCCTAGAAATTTCAGTAATTTCATGTATTAAAAGAACAACAATTTATATTGATAAAAAAACTGCTGCAGCATATGAGAAGCCTCAAGCTGTATTACCAGAATCTGATGAGGGTGATGCTGTCGAACAAGCTAATAATGCTGCAATTAGGCGGAGAAGCATGTCCTCTGGAACCTCATCTGCGAGAACAGATGCTGTTGAAGCAAATCAGAATAATGAAAGAGGAATGATTCTTCCTTTTGAGCCACATTGCATCACATTTGACGACATTAGATATTCAGTAGACATGCCAGTTGTAAGTTGAAGCTTAAAAGTCGTACATGAAGAAACAAATACTTTTCAGACTGAGTACACAATTAAACACCTCCAACTAAACTATTTTTTGATTGGCAGGCAATGAAGGAACAAGGAGCGACTGAAGATAAATTGGAACTCTTGAAGGGAATAAGTGGAGCTTTCAGGCCAGGTGTCCTTACTGCGTTGATGGGTGTTAGTGGAGCTGGTAAGACAACTTTGATGGATGTGTTAGCTGGAAGAAAAACGGGGGGATATATTGACGGAGATATCACAATCTCTGGGTATCCCAAGAACCAGGCAACATTTGCTAGGATTTCTGGATATTGTGAGCAGAATGACATCCATTCTCCAAACGTTACCGTGTATGAGTCCCTCGTTTACTCAGCTTGGTTGCGGTTGCCTGCAGATGTTGATAAAGAAACTAGAAAGGTTTATTACAGATCTAAATACTACTATCATTTTTATAAATTTCAATTACTTGTCATAATAAAATTTATGAATTTTGTCTGATAATTACAACAGATGTTCGTTGATGAGGTGATGGAACTAGTAGAACTTACCCCATTAAGAGGATCCCTAGTAGGGTTGCCAGGGGTGAGTGGTCTCTCAACTGAACAGAGGAAAAGGCTAACAATCGCTGTTGAACTCGTAGCAAACCCTTCTATCATTTTCATGGATGAGCCAACTTCAGGGCTCGATGCAAGAGCTGCTGCTATTGTGATGAGAGCAGTCAGGAATACCGTCAACACGGGAAGAACTGTAGTGTGCACAATCCATCAGCCTAGCATTGACATATTTGAATCATTTGATGAGGTATGTTGTATATACATTTAACATAAAAACTTCAAAGACAAGATGAGTTGCTAAAACAATATGAAACTTTGGCAGCTATTTTTGATGAAACGGGGAGGAGAAGAAATATATGTTGGACCATTGGGCCGTCAATCAATGCATTTGATCAAGTACTTTGAAGGAGTTGAAGGAGTACAAAAGATTAAAGATGGTTACAATCCAGCTACCTGGATGTTGGAAGTCACCACTTCAGCACAAGAACTACTCTTGGGGGTTAACTTTGTTGAACACTACAAGAAATCCGACTTATACATGTTAGTCAAAATTCTATAGTAACCAACAAGTATACTCTATTGCCAACTATTGTTTTATAAGATGCTAATAGTCTTGTCCTTGTCATATTTTCAGGAGGAACAAAGCCCTGATCAAGGAATTAAGCGTCCCTCGCCCAGGCACAAAAGATCTATATTTTACGTCAGAATACTCCCAATCTTTCCTCACTCAATGCATTGCTTGCTTGTGGAAACAAAACTTATCATACTGGCGGAATCCTCCTTACACAGCCGTGAGATTTCTGTTCACATTCTTCATAGCCCTTATTTTCGGGACAATGTTCTGGGATCTTGGCTCTAAAATGTAAGTAAAGCAACTAACAATTTCTTTTTTTATTTCACTTTTGGTTACTTTTGCACTAATCTAATCATAAAATCAAATCATGAATTACAGTAACTCTGAACAAGATCTCTTCAACGCTATGGGTTCTATGTATGCTTCTGTCATATTCTTGGGATTTCAGTACAGCTCAACAGTACAACCTGTGGTGGCCATTGAACGAACAGTCTTTTACAGAGAAAGAGCAGCTGGAATGTATTCCGCCTTACCATATGCATTCTCACAAGTGAGTTGTTATACTTATACTAACGCATATCTAAATTTGTGAACATTTTCTTCATCTAGAGTTCCGAGTTACTTACCAAGCATTTTCTCTTGCAGTTTCTCATTGAACTCCCTTACGTCTTCGTCCAATCCCTCATGTACGGTCTCATCGTTTACTCCATGATGGGATTCGAATGGAGCGTTGAGAAGTTCTTCTGGTTCTTATACTTCCTCTACTTCTCATTGATGTACTTTGTTCTATACGGCATGATGACTGTGGCTGTCACTCCTAACCACAATGTTGCCGCCATTATCTCTTCCTTCTTCATGGGACTATGGAATCTCTTTTCAGGATTCATCATCCCACGACCTGTAAGTCCTGCAAACATTCATATAAGTTTGAATATAACCAAAATTCACCAAAACTAACATACATTTTTCCATCATTGTCAATAACAGAGAATACCTATTTGGTGGAGATGGTACTACTGGGCAAACCCCATGGCCTATTCATTGTACGGTTTCATCGTAACACAATACGGAGACATCAATGATCGGTTTGACGGCAGCGAACAAACTGTGAAAGAATTCTTGAAGGAGTACTTTGGCTTCGAGAGAAGCATGATTGGAATGGTTGCAGGAGTACTTATCGGATTCGTTGCTCTTTTTACTTTCACCTTCGCCTATTCCATCAAGACATTCAACTTCCAGAAAAGATAAACAAATGCTCTATCTATCCTCATCTTTAAGCATGTATCTATTACTAAATTCTTGTAACAAGTGTACGAGTCTACATGAGTGATCGTTTTCAAACAATTTTTTCAGCGTTTTTTTGTTGTAATATAATCTTTAAATCAATTCCATATATTTTACAGTTCCTTCATCAATGATCAAACAAACCAAACATAAAATCCAACTCAATTCCCCATTAAACATAATCGGGATCTTTTAATCTGAGTCACTTTACTTCATTACACAATATAACAGCAGCGATTAAAAGAAATCTGGAGAAGAGTCATCCCCCAAAAATTGTCTATCAAAATTAGGTTATACATAAAAGGAAAAAGAAAAAAACAACATTACAACAACGTACCACGAGATCGGAATTGCGGAGTTTTTTTTTTTTTGAAAGGTGGAATTGCGAAGTTGGGGCAATCGAAAATTCAAACGCGGGAACGCGAATTAGGGCACGGCATACGACGCCGTTAGCTGCAAAATTTGTGGTTTGTTCAATTGTTCTTGATTTAGTTGGGCTTTGGCCCAAACTCCCTTATTTTATGAAGTAAATTGAAAAAAAAAACTCAATTCTCCATTAAAAAAAAAAAAACTCTTATTTACTGTATTATAATTACAGCTTTATAAATAGAAAATTGTAAATTTATAATTGAAATGTCATCATATATGTCACTAGCAATGAATGCAATACGACTAGAGACAACAAAAAAAATCAGTGTCTTTATTGTGCTAACCTAGTAGTCGTAGATAAGATAAGGGAGTCATATGACATGAATATACTATTTCTCGAATTGAGTGATTTAACTGGGTCCCAATAAGTTGACTGTCTGCAGGGAACTATATTATAAAATATGATACTCCATCCTATTCAAAATGATTATATTATGAACCACTAATTTTTAATGAAATTTCTAATGAAGAGACGGTGGTTACTTTTTGGCAGTTAGATTTTCAGATTTAAGGGGAGGGTGCGTGGATCCTTTTGCAGGTTAACCAAGTTAAATTGGGTCTTAAAATTATGAAATTCAAAGGGAAATAGAAAATACAATTTCAAACTTTTGTTACTATAACAACGAGTATGTATTACTTATTTTTACAATATGACAGAACCCATAAGCTATGCTTTGTACGATGATATAAAAAGACCCCGTTTTCAATTTTTCAATGATTTTTTTTATAAATTATAAAATCTTATAGAATTATAAAAGAAGGATATAACTCTCCTGTGCACCACGTGTTAATTTGGAGTGTTCTAACTTTCGTCATATGTCATTTTGAACATAAATTACCGTTACAAGTAAAGAAATGCGGAGAGGCTCACCTTAAATTCTCATCTACAAGTAAACTTGTATTCTGTTAAAATATTTTACTATACACTGTAGTTTTGAATCCAACTATGTTTCTCCTAATCTTGTGAATTTGTTTTACCCGCAAAGAGTGTCAGGAATATATTGTCATAATTGACTAATTGATTCCAATGATAAAAGACATAAACCTCTAAGAGTGGGGTTCATTGAATTTCTGAAATTGATGATCACTATTTTCTTTAATTAGGATTTGTAATATTTGTGTAACAATGCTTAGTTATTTTTTTTATAAAAAAAAAATCTGCATTTTTGTAATTTGTACATTTTCAATTGCATATATATCTTTAAATAAGATTTGCAATTTTCATTCATTAATTTGAGAGGTCATATGTTGTCTTTTCATTCTTGATAGTAGATCACACATTAATTAATCTTCCCGACAAAGTGATCAAATTGAAGGATCTGATTTCTTATCGGTCTCCACAGGCAGTTTTGCTAAGTTTGGTTATGAAGGGAATGGACAAAGAAGTTTTTGGAGCCTCTGATGTTGGAGTGAATGTCTTAAAGTCTTCATATTGTTAAGGAGATCTCTAAATTGAATCGTTTAAAATGAAACACATGATTTTGGCAAGGAAATCAAATGCCTAACATTTATGGTTTAATTCTATTCAAATTTGTGCAATATAATATTTGTGCATTTCATAATTCATTTTGTCTGTCAACAATAAATTTCAAAACATGTTAAGTTGTTTATAATGGATGTTTTTTGTTATTTTTATAGCAATGAAAAACCAAAAACAATAAATTGACGATAAATTTATAAATTATAAGAAATAAAACTCCAATAGCCCGTGCACTGCACAGTTAAAAACTAGTAATTATTTTCAATATTGAAACTAAATCGAAAAGTTCAATATTCTATGGACCAAACTTGAACAATAAATGAGTTACCAAAGATTATTTTAACTTAGGTGATGCATGGTTTGAAAATTCTTCAATCCGATGGGAATGAAAATGAATATATGGTAATTTCATATATAGTGGTGAATGAGAATAAAATATGATTTACGGCACAATCTTCTTTTTAAATAAGATAATCATTACCCTATATAATTATTTTTCTCGCCTCCGGTAATCATCCCCCTCATTCATTTTCCTATACTGTATATGCCACAACCAACAACCTTTTATTGTCTCATTTTTTTCAAAATTAGAGCATAGTAACCACCACGAAGACAATCATTCGTTCAACATATAATTTTACATTCGATCTCATTTTCGTTAAACTTGAACCAAGCGCCACCTTAATATGATACAAATCATTTTTTTCACAATTAAAGTCATGTTTGATAGCATAAATTAAACCTAGATTAATTATATATCATTTTTATGGGTTGTTTGATAACTTAGATTAAGGGTAGATTGTGATTTAAAATTTATAAAATTTAGATATCATCTTAATCTTAATTTTAATTAATCAGTGTTTGCTATCAAACATGGCGTTGGACTTGAGAGTTTCTCACACGAACGCAACATAAAAGCAAATTAAGCACGTGTGATCATATATAATCGTATATATTATATTTGACAATTCGCAGTCCTGTCTTGTCTCTAGAAGAAAGTGAAACAATTTCCATTTTCCCCTTTATTTCATTCAATTTTCTTCATACTAGAAGCACGTGATCAAGGGTCAAGAATAGTGGCAGCTTATTTTACATTCATTCTTATAATCCAGACTTTTCATGTTTGAAAACTCAATTAAGTTGAATATTAATTAAAAGCTAGCCGCCTCTTACTATTCCACCGATCTTCTATCGCAAAATTCAAAACAAATGTTTAATTAGGTCTAAAATAAAATTTCTAATAAACGCGCAAAATACAATTGACTATGTGCGTATCAAATGATTGAAAAACACATTATCAGCAATTCAATTTGAGTTAGTTGAGATATCTGAACTTGAACATAGATATTTCATAACGAGGTCTATATATAGAGGTATACATTGCTATCTGTCCAACACCAACAAACTAATATTTTCATTCTTTCATAACACATTTTTTGTAATATCTAATCTGATCACCTTAAAAAAAAAAAAAAAAAAAAAGGGCTGGCTGGGAAGTAATTAGCTAGGTTAAGAAATGGATGGAAGCGATATTTATAAAGCTAGTAATAGCTTAAGGGCAAGCAAGAGAGGGAGTTTGAGTTTAAGGGGGAATAGCTCCAACTTATGGCGAAACACGGGCCTCGAAATCTTCTCACATTCGGCCCGTGAGGAAGACGACGAGGAGGCCTTGAAGTGGGCGGCTCTGGAGAAGCTGCCCACTTACGATCGCCTCAGGAAAGGGTTGTTGTATGGGTCGAAAGGCGCGAATGAAGTCGATATCGGAAGCCTTGGGTATGAGGATAAGAGGGATTTGGTGGAGAGATTGGTTAGTAATGTTGATGATGATAATGAGAAGTTCTTGATGAAACATAGGAAAAGAATTGATAGGTATATATATATATATATATTTTTTTTTTTTTTTCTAGTTAATTTCCATATGTTAATTGTTTAACCCTTATAACTTAAATTATATGACATGCAGAGTTGGGATTGATATACCTACAATTGAAGTTAGATATGAGCATCTCAATATTGATGCGGAAGCCTATAGCGCAGGCAGATCCTTGCCTACTTTTATCAACTTCTACATCAACATAGCTGAGGTACGTACTGTCACTAAAAGTCTGTTTTCTATCATTAAATTAACTGAAAAAGTTATAATGTGATTGAATTCATATCATATTGTTTTCTTTCAGGGAATTTTGAACACTCTTCATATACTTCCGAATAGGAAAAAACCTTTCACGATTCTGAAAGATGTTAGTGGGATCATCAAACCCGGCAGAATGACATTACTTTTGGGCCCTCCAAGTTCCGGAAAGACGACTCTTTTACTTGCTTTAGCAGGAAAGCTTGATGAAGATCTCAAAGTAAGGGTTTTTCTTTCTTTTTTCAAAAAATATGACAAACTAGTACTCACTCTCCATCCCAGCATAAGCTTTCAACATTTTTTTTTCCTTTCGTCCCAATAAAAAATTTACCATCTAATACATCTACTTATTCTATCATAGGTATCGGGTAGGGTGAGTTACAATGGACATGAAATGAAAGAATTTGTACCCCAAAGAACAGCAGCTTACATTAGTCAACATGATCTACATATTGGAGAAATGACTGTCAGAGAAACCCTAGCTTTTTCTGCTAGAATGCAGGGTGTTGGCTCACGATATGGTTTGTGCTACCTATCAATTTAATTCTTTTTTTTAATATTTTGGAATTAATTAATTAATTTTAATCACATGTTTTAACAAATTAAATTTTGTTGTTAATTTGAACAGACATGTTGGCAGAATTGTCAAGGAGAGAAAAAGCAGCCAATATTAAACCTGATCCTGATATTGACATGTACATGAAGGTACGTAAATTAATATTATTACAAAAAAAATAAAATTTGTTGAAGTGCTCCTGTCTATTTTGCATAATTGTTTTTTATTTAATTTCAATTGTGTAAAATAGTCAACATAATTCGTTTGAAAACGTGCTTCACCATATTGAATGAGCCATGTCTAATTATTTATTTCTATCGTGTCGTGTATGAACCATTTTTTTCTTCTTACAACTATTATTCATATTTTTTTCACAAATAAAGAAAATACTAATTAACATTTTCCAACCAAGGATAATGTCATTAAATTTTAATTTAATCTTATCCCATTCTCAAAATTCATAACGAATTAAACATTAGTATCAATTTTACATAAAATATAATTATAGTTATAAAATACTACATATCCATTTTGGAATTTTCATATCAAATCACACGTTTAAACATATATTACAACTTTTTTTCATATAAAAAAATAAATAAAAATGAATACACCACCAATCACAATCTACATTTAATTTTTTTTCTTCATCATGTTTTCTTTATAATTAGTTTTAAAACACTCTAAGTCAAGAAAATAAGGCTATGTTTACTTTGAATTTTAATTAAAAATATAATTCTGGCCGGATTCTATGTACACTAATTTACTTCGTAATTTAAAATTTGATTTTAAACAAGCACCACTTCTATATACCTACTATTAATTACAATTTTCAATATATCAACTTTTATCTCCTTACAATTTAATATATTTAAAATCATAATTCACATTATATTCCATCCTTCTAATTATATTCAACAATAATATAATAATACAACATTATTCACTTTTACATATTAATTTGAAATCAAAATCTCAAAACAAACACATATTATTAGATCATGACTAAATAAACCCCGATTATACTGTACACACTCCAATTTTTTTTTAACAAAAGTACCCTTAACTTAAATGTCAATAATACCCACGTATAAATGCGACTTAAATTATGATTTAAATTTTCTTCTTCTTTTTCTCTATTATCCAATTTTCTCATTATCTTTCTTTCCTACTCCAATCTCTAAAATCTTAAATTATTGTCATTGACATAAACACGAGATCTAATTCAACTCTACGGTGTATAATAAAGTCAAATAATGTGAAGCAACACAAACTATGAACACCAAAAAATCATGTTTTTTTTTAATTGTTGATCCCTTTTCATTGTTTTCGAATTTATAGCAAATATATATATATATATTTTTTTTTTTTTGCGCTTCATCATTAAAATGGTATAGTACTTCACAGTAGAACCATGGAGCCAAATTATTATTTTTTTAGTTGTATATGAAATAAAAAAAAAGCTACCGAAATTCAACAAATGTAATAATTCCAATAATGGCAAGAAAAATGAGTGTCATAAAGTTACAGTTCACACGTATTTAGTTTGTTGTACATTATTCAAATTTATTGAATTGATTCTTTGAGTATTTAAAAGATATCTTTAAAAGTGTTTAATAGTAAGGGTATAACTGTCTAAAAATGGGGTGCGTATAGTACTTATACAAAAAATTGGAGTATACTTTTAATGGGATGTGTATAGTAATTTGGGTGTGTACTGTAAAATTAGGGGTTTGTTTAGTCGAAATCTAAAAAAACCCAGTTGGTTTTCAAAAGCGCACTTAAAACACAAAGTAGACACATGTTTTAAAAAGAAAAATGCATATTTGGCCTCCTTTACTTAAATTTCTCAAGAAGCAAATTAATGTTACAGGCAGCAGCAACAGAAGGAGACCAAGCAAATGTAGTAACAGATTACACTCTCAAGGTTTTGGGGCTTGATATTTGTGCTGATACTCTGGTTGGAGATGACATGATAAGGGGAATTTCTGGAGGACAGAAAAAGCGTGTTACAACTGGAGAAATGATTGTTGGACCATCAAAAGCGCTTTTCATGGATGAAATATCAACTGGATTGGATAGTTCCACCACTTACCAAATCATCAATATGCTCAAACAACAAGTCCACATTATGAAGGGGACTGCTTTCATCTCACTTCTACAGCCAGCCCCCGAGACGTATGCCTTGTTCGACGACATCGTTCTCTTGTCCGATAAACAGATTGTTTATCAGGGGCCTAGAGAAAATGTTCTTGCATTTTTTGAATCCATGGGGTTCAAATGTCCTCAAAGAAAAGGAGTTGCTGACTTCTTGCAAGAAGTAATACTTCTGTCTGTGATAAAGCTATGATCTTTGATTATAAGATTGAATGTAATGATAAGTAAACTGATATGAATGCAGGTTACGTCGAAGAAAGATCAACAACAATATTGGGCACGTAGGGATGAGCCTTACCGATTCATTACATCAAGTGAGTTTGCTGAGGCGTTCGAATCCTCTGCAGGGGGGCGAAGAATCGCGGAAGAGCTTGCTGTTCCGTATGATAAGACCAAGAGCCATCCTGCTGCATTGACAAAAGAAAAGTTTGGTCTTGGCAGTAAACAGCTCCTGGAAGCTTGCAGTGACAGAGAGTACTTGTTGATGAAGAGAAATTCATTTGTCTTTTTCTTCAAAATCTTCCAGGCAAGTTATCATCAGTTAAGAAGTTGATGAAATTGAATATCTAATCTAATTACTAAAACTAGTTTTTGGTTTGATGCAGCTTTCTTTTCTTGCACTGGTTTCCATGGCACTCTTCTTTCGAACTGAGATGCCTAAAAAGACTGACCAAGATGGAGCTATATACACAGGGGCTCTATTTTTCACAGTGGTTGTGATCATGTTCAATGGAATGACGGAGATTTCAATGACGATCAACAAGCTCCCCGTCTTCTACAAACAAAGGGATATGTACTTCTTTCCCCCGTGGGCATATGCCCTCCCTTCCTGGCTTCTTAAAATACCGATAACCTTCCTCGAAGTTGCAATATGGGTGTTCGTCACTTACTACGTAATTGGATTTGATCCTAATGTATCAAGGTATGTAACACTTGCCTAGCAAACTATCTATTCTAACTTCTAATAAAATAAAAGTACTGAACAAGTAAAGAATTTCGATTGCAGATTAATGAAGCAGTACCTGCTGCTGCTCTTTGTTCACCAATCTGCATTAGGATTGTTCAGAGCTATCGGAGCAGCTGGAAGGAACATGGTTGTTGCAAACACATTCGGCTTGTTTGCACTGGTCATGCTTTTTGCATTAGGTGGTTTTGTCCTGTCACGAGGTATGAAATGAAATAAAGATCACATCCAAATTATGATAAAACGTGGATCATTTTTTCTAATCGCATTCTGTGATTGATGATAACTACAGAGGATGTAAAGAAATGGTGGTTGTGGGGATACTGGTCCTCACCAATGATGTATGCTCAGAATGCAATTCTGTCTAACGAATTCAACGGGCACAGTTGGAGTAGAGTAAGACACTAGATCAAGCTTTGGTTTCATATTATCCAAATTCCACATCTGATTATACTAACTATTAATGAATTGTACAGTTAGTAAATGGAACCAAACTAGGAGTCCGAGCAATGGAGGCTCGAGGGTTCTATCCTCAAGCATATTGGTATTGGATAGGACTGGCGGGTTCTGCTGGATTCGTGTTAATATACAATCTCATCTACCTTGTTGCTCTTACATACCTAAACCGTAAGTTCAAGACTAGAAAAAATTCCAGTAATTTTGTGCAGCCATTTATTTATATTGCTAAAACATGATGCAGCATTTGAGAAGCCTCAAGCTGTATTACCAGAATCAGATGAAGATGGTTCTGCTACAGCTCAAGGTGGCGCAACGAGAACAGGTGCTGTCGAAGCAAATCAAAATCAAGAAAGAGGAATGATTCTTCCTTTTGAACCACATTCCATCACCTTTGATGACATTAGATATTCAGTAGACATGCCACCTGTAAGTTAAAGATTGAAGAAACCTATATCTTACAAAAACACATGAAATCAACTAAAAACTCCGACCTATTTTGATTGGCAGGCAATGAAGGAACAAGGAGCGACTGAAGATAGATTGGAACTGTTGAAGGGTGTAAGTGGAGCTTTCAGGCCTGGTGTTCTTACAGCTTTGATGGGTGTAAGTGGAGCGGGTAAGACAACTTTGATGGACGTGTTGGCAGGAAGAAAGACAGGGGGATATATTGACGGAAATATCACAGTGTCTGGGTATCCCAAAAACCAGTCTACATTTGCTAGGATTTCTGGTTATTGTGAGCAGAATGACATCCATTCTCCAAATGTTACCGTATATGAGTCCCTCGTTTACTCAGCCTGGTTGCGGTTGCCAGCAGATGTTGATGCAGAAACTAGAAAGGTTTACTACAGATTTAAATACTATCATTTTATAAACATCTAGTATTTTTTTTTGTCATAGTAATAAGATTTCATGAACTAACTGTATGGATTTTGTATGCTAATTACAACAGATGTTTGTTGATGAGGTGATGGAACTAGTAGAACTTACCCCATTAAAAGGAGCTCTAGTAGGGTTGCCAGGGGTGAATGGTCTCTCAACTGAACAGCGAAAAAGGCTAACAATCGCTGTTGAACTCGTAGCTAACCCTTCAATCATTTTCATGGATGAGCCAACTTCAGGACTCGACGCAAGAGCTGCTGCTATTGTGATGAGAGCAGTCAGGAACACTGTCAACACAGGAAGAACTGTAGTGTGCACAATCCATCAGCCTAGCATCGACATATTTGAATCATTTGATGAGCTATTTTTGATGAAACGGGGAGGAGAAGAGATATATGTTGGACCATTGGGTCGCCAGTCAACCCATTTGATCAAGTACTTCGAATCAGTCGAAGGGGTTCCAAAGATTAAAGACAGTTATAATCCAGCTACCTGGATGTTGGAAGTCACCGCTTCATCGCAAGAACTACTCTTGGGGGTCGACTTTGTTGAACACTACAAGAAATCCGACTTATACATGTTAGTTAAATTCTAAATTAGTCAACTAGTGTATTCTATGACAAACTGCTGTTTTATAACATTGTTAACATTTTACAGGAGGAACAAAGCCTTGATAAAGGAATTAAGCGTCCCTCGCCCTGGCACAAAAGATCTATATTTCCCCTCGGAATATTCCCAATCTTTCCTCGTCCAATGCTTAGCTTGCCTGTGGAAACAGCACTGGTCATACTGGCGTAATCCTCCTTACACAGCTGTGAGATTTTTGTTCACAACCGCCCTAGCCATTATTTTCGGGACAATATTCTGGGATCTTGGCTCTAAATGGTAAGTAAACCATAGTTTACAAAAATGAAATACAACTTCTAAATACTTATGCACTAATTTCATCATGAATTACAGGGTTACTACACAAGATCTCGTCAATGCAATGGGTGCTATGTATGCTTCTGTCAATTTCTTGGGTTTCCAATATGGTTCTACAGTACAGCCTGTGGTGGCCATTGAACGAACTGTGTTTTACAGAGAAAGAGCAGCTGGAATGTATTCCGCCTTACCATATGCATTCTCACAAGTGAGTCCATTATAAGCATATCTACAATTAATCTAGAGTTAAGGGTAACTTACCAAGATTCTTCTTTTGCAGTTTATGATTGAAATCCCTTACGTCTTTGTCCAATCCGTCGTGTATGGAGTCATTGTTTACTCAATGATGGGATTCGACTACACCGTTGAAAAGTTCTTCTGGTTCTTATATTTCTTGTTCTTCTCATTGTTGTACTTTGTCCTCTACGGCATGATGACTGTTGCTGTCACTCCTAACCACAATGTTGCAGCCATTATCTCTTCCTTCTTCTATGCCATCTGGAATCTCTTCTCAGGATTTATCGTCCCACGACCAGTAAGTTCTGCCAACATTTGAAATACTTTAAAAAAATATCACAGAATTCTCCAAAACTAACATACTTTTGTCAATAACAGAGAATACCAATCTGGTTGAGATGGTACTACTGGGCATGCCCCATTGCTTATTCACTGTACGGTATCATTGTTACACAATACGGAGAAATCGAAGATCGCATGGAAGACAGCGATCAAACCGTGAAAGAATACTTGAAGGATTACCTAGGATTCGAGAGAGACATGCTTGGATTAGTTGCAGGAGTACTTCTCGGATTCGTAGTTCTTTTCACTCTCATCTTTGCCTATTCCATCAAGACATTCAACTTCCAGAAAAGATAAACAACTTATCTATCAACTGAGCTATGTCTTTGGACATCTATCCTTTATTAGTTATGCAAGAATTTGGTATTCAAAATCATTATAATGTCTGCTTGTATTAGTAAATAAAATAATGTAGCTTCTTATGTACCTATCTATCAGATCATCAATGTATGCAATTTCTTTCATTTTTTTTCAATCAAGGTCTTTATTTCTATAATACTACATATCTATAATTCAATAGCATATAGTATCAATATTCATCAATAATTCCATATCATACATAGAAATTCTTATAATTTAACAATAATTCAGCTACACATTTCGGATTCAATTCAGTACTAGTTTTCATTACAGGCAATAATCTGGCAACTAGTCCTTACACAACCATAAGGATAAAGACTGCAAATACGAGAGTATGCAAAGCCTGATTGGATTATTTTAATCACAACTACTCTGTAGTTATATGAAAATTTAACAACTTACCAATAAATTACGCCATTGTCTTGTGCAACAATCGAAAACTTAAACCCAGTTATGGGATAGAGGACGAAAATTGCGGCAGAGCATAAGTATGTGTCAATTATTTACTCTTAGCAATTAGACATAAACTGAACCAGACACTCAGGCTCAGCTTGAAAAAACATGGGCATGGCCCTGTTCAAATGCATCAACAGCCACAGCATAAGGTGAACTCCAATCAGCATCAAACACTTGTTGAAGTTGAGACACAACACCAAGATTATATGTCCCAAAGCTGACTCCTGCAGTTGCATAGAAGTAATCCCACACAAGATTACTCGTCCCGATATGGGCTCGTACGTCACTCACAGCGTACTTTCCATGATTGACCCTCGTATACCCTGGATAAATATTCATGGTGGCACTTCCATTTTGGAGCTTCGCAGGTCCGGTTAAATTGAAACCTGGAACCAAGTAATACTTGATCTCCACTTCTCCACAAAAGCTGTTGGATTTCGAAGAAGAGCATAGGTTGTTGGTATTCAGCAGAGTTTTTAGATACTGGTCTGTGTTGTTGATAAAATGTGCCCAGTATGCTACCAGTAACTTTACATTGGCTTGCTTGCTGTAAACCACCTAAACTACCCGATATTAGTTTCGAAAGCAGGAAAATCTTCTTGTTATTTTTTTGGCTTACTATTAGGCCTTAAAAGTAGTAGTAAAGCATGCATGCATACCTCAGATATAGCGGAAGTTAGGGACGACCAATACACTGTCCGTGATGCGTATTGGGATTGACCGAGCCAATCCATAGTACTAATTCTGACTGTTTCTCCCTTTCCTACAGATTTGATGGTATCGATCCAGGCCTGTTCATCGGACTGATGCTTGTCGAACAATAGCTGCAAAATAAAAAATGAAAGGCCTCATCATCATCCAGAAACTTGATAAGTTAGGAAGAGAATTAATATTTTATGATGTTAAACCTCTGGTGGAGAAAAGGAGAGATAGGAGGAGGATTGAGGCTGTGGCGTTGAGTAGCTTCGTCCCGGAGTTTCAATGGAAAGATGATACATATCAGGGTCTACAAGCGTTGGATACCCGGTTACATGTTTGATCTTCACATATTCGGGAAGAGGTGATCTGTAAACAAATCAGCAGCATGCCTTCAGAAAAGTCATCCTATTATAGGCAGATAGAAAATCACCAACAAATTAATCATCAGGAATGCCTTTGTTATACATGCAAGTGTTTAGGTTATATAAGTGGTAAAAAAATTATAAAGGATGAATGCTCCGGAAAGAAACAACAGTTGTATCAGTATCATCATGCTTACTTGCATCTATCTCTTTTGCGGAAGAATTGTGACCAACAGGGAACCTTTCGAACAATCTGCCATTGATGATCCGACACTAATTTTGTGTAATTCGAAGGGTCAAGATGGGCTAGCTTCCACAAGTTGTCGTAGTATGTTTCAACTTTCTTTGCAATTCTTTGGCAGTCAACAAGATAAATCCCAACTTCCTTCACCTAAAATCATTTCACAAAGATATGAGTATTCAACTAGCACCCCTTAATGCAGACTCTAATGACTGAATTTTGCTTATAGTACCTGAGTTAGAGATTTCCAGTCATTGTTTGCCGATCCAATGTAGACATGTCGGCTGTCGGATATCCAAACCTTGGCATGGACAATGCCAGATTCCGTCCAGTCCTTGAGTAGTAAGGTCACACTTTGGACATTTGGCCTTCCAAATGCAAGCCTGGATGCTTCTTCTGTATAGTCAGGGTAGACTCCAGAGTGCTGTAAAAGTATATAACTTACATTAGTTTTTTCAAACTCTGTTTCCCCTGTACCAGGTTGTGTCCATTTATGTGTGTGTTGTTACCTAATGGCATTATAGTAACAAGATTTATATCATTTTGAACACAAAAACGACGCCTAAATGTCAACTTAGAGTATAAATTTCAGAATACTTGAGCTCGTTTAGAACTTGACTGCTACGGATATTCATAAATTTTCTAGCAAACTTTCAAGAAGTTAAATCGAGACTTGAGGTCAGCAACACATTCAGGTTTGTAAGATCAAACGAGACTCCGAAAATTCCTACTTAACCATCAATTTGGTACATCTAAACAACCTGAGAATTGGACACAAGTGTATTCGACAGAAACCATCAACCTATAAGGCCTTGTGTTCATACTTATCTACCTACCTCACACTAATGTTTCGATCAGCTGCATTTTCTAATGCTCGATAAACTTCATGTCCATCATTAGCCCCAAATTTCTTCATCTCATCTTTCGAATATCCATAGTCCCCTGAACGAGGATCTTCTGGATGTGCTATCAACTGCCAATACTGTGCAATTATGTCCAAACTCCGTGAAGAATTTCCAGCCAACCATCGGAAAACATCAGCTGGTTCAATCAAATGAAAGCAGCAGTAAAAAAATTACCATAGCAGAACAGGGACAGCAAGTACATTTAAATGTGATCGAAATTCCAACAACGCCATGAGTAAACTAGCCATTACTCCCTTAGTCCCATTATTATTTGAATATGGGTGGGGCTATTAACACTCTCATACAATATTATACCCACCTCAAATGTTAAACACACCCCAATTTTTATTACTAAAACAGACCCCAATTCTTTCTTATTTGCCCTTCCACACTTGAAACAAAATACAAATTGTAAACTAGCCATTACAAATTTCTGAACAGTGTATGTGATATAAGCCCAACTTAAATGGATAAATGATTTAAATTTCTGATTCCTAAAAGCTTTTACAATACTTAAACCTAATAATTGAAGACGTGCATAAACTTGCTGTTTCTTTTTCTGCTAAAATTTCAAGAATCAGAAAGGGAATAAAGAAGTTACCGGTAGAGAGAACACCAGGAACAAGAGAAAGGTGGGGCATATCAGTAGGGATGGACTGAACCACCCATGCTTTGCACTGATTGTTGACATCTGATGAAGAAGATTGAGCTCTTACAGTGGGGTCACAGATTATGAAAAGATAAAGAATGAGAGAGAAAGCAACTGCAGCGATTCTCATATTTTCTTGAAATGAATTTTGGGGTGAATGGATGATCATACATCATACTATTGTGTAGACACAGATAGAGACACAGAGACAGACTTTCTTAGACCAATAGATTTTTCGCTGTTATTAAACAAAATGGATAAGAATGACTTTGAAAATTTGAAATTTATGGAGTAATTATTCATGAATAATAAAAGGGTACTTTTTATTTTTAAAATTTTAGAATTGAGATTTTACTTTATGTCAAAATAATTGATAAGCGAGTTTGACAATTTTGAAAAATGCAGAACGAGTGGATCTTCAAGCAGATTCATCCATTAATAGGCTTTTGAAGGTATTCTGTTTTTTCTCTTGAAATCTCTTACCAAAGCATGGAAAGAAATTACTCATAATAGAAACCGAACTAATAAGAGTCTTAACATTAAATGATTCCCACAACTACGTGTCATTTATTTACTCGTAGAAATTAGACATAAACTGAACCAAACACTCAGGTTCAGCTTGAATAAACAGAGGCATGGCCCTGTTCAAATGCATCAAAAGCCACAGCATAAGGTGAATTCCAATCAGCATCAAACACTTGTTGAAGTTGAGACACAACTCCAAGATTATACGTCCCGAAGCTGATTCCTGCATTCGTATAGAAGAAATCCCACACGAGATTATTCGTCCCAATATGGGCTCGTACGTCACTCACAGCATAATTTGCTTGATTGGCCCTCGAATACCCGGGATAAACATTCATGGTGGCACTGCCGTTTTGTAGCTTTGCAGGTCCAGTTAAATTGAAACCTGGAACTAAGTAATACTTGACCTCCACTTCTCCACAAAAGGTGATGGATTTCGAAGAAGCACATAGGTTGTTGGTATTCAGCAGAGATTTTAGATACTGGTCTGGACTGTTGATAAATTTTGGCCCATATGCTACTAGTAACTTCACCTTCGCTTGCTTGCTGAAAACCACCTGCACCCGATCAACAAAACTAAAAATCTTGCTTTTTTGCTTACTATGAGGCCTTAAAAAGAAGTAAGATACCTGGGATATGGCTGACGACACGGACGACCAATACACTGTCCTTGATGCATATTGGGATTGACCAAGCCAATCCATAGTACTAATTCGGACTGTTTCTCCTTCTCCTACTGATTTGATAGTATCGATCCAGGCCTGTTCATCGGACTGATGCTTGTCGAACAATAGCTGCAAAGTGAAAAAGGAAAGGCCTCATCATCATCATCCAGAAACTTGATAAGTTAGGATGAGAATCAATATTTTATGATGTTAAACCTCTGGTGGAGAAAAGGAGAGATAGGAGGAGGATTGAGGATGTGGCGTTGAGTAGCTTCGTCCCGGAGTTTCAATGGGAAGATAATACATTTCAGGGTCTACAAGCGTCGGATAGCCAGTTACATGTTTGATCTTCACATATTTGGGAAGAGGTGATCTGTCACAGTGGAAATGTAAGTTAACAAACCAACAGCATACCTTCTTTAGAAAAGTCATCCCTGTTGTTTCAGTATCATATCATGCTTACTTGCATCGATCTCTTTTGCGCAAGAATTGCGACCAACAGGGAACCTTTCGAACAGTCTGCCATTGATGATCCGACACTAATTTTGTGTAATTCAAAGGGTCAAGATGGGCTAGCTTCCACAAGTTGTCATAGAAAGTTTCAACTTTCTTTGCAATTCTTTGACAGTCAACAAGATAAATCCCAACTTCCTTCACCTAAAATCATTTCACAAAGATATGAGTATTCAACTAACACCCCTTAATGCAGACTCTAATGACTGAATTTTGCTTACAGTACCAGATTTAGAGATTTCCAGTCATTGTTTGCTGATCCAATGTATACATGTCGCCTATCCGATATCCAAACCTTGGCATGGATAAAGCCAGATTCCGTCCAGTCCTTTAGTAGTAAGGTCACACTCTGGACATTTGGCCTTCCAAATGCCAGCCTGAATGCTTCTTCTGTATAGTCAGGGTAGGCTCCAGAGTGCTGTAAGAGTCTGTAACTTACATTAGTTTTTAGAACTCGACTGCCATCACACTTGTTAAAAGTTAAATCGAGGAATGGGGCAAACAACGCACGCATTCAGGATTGGTAAGATGTCAAGCCAGTAGTTCAATAGATAGTAGATACCCTACTTAACCATTAATTTTGTAAATCTAAGCATGGTAGCAAGTAATATACCCTAGGAATTGGACACAAGTGTATTCTACAGACAACAAACATATAAATATCTTACTTTTGTCCCAAAAAGAAGCCCTCATATTCATACTTATCTACCTACCTCATACTAATGTTTCGATCAGCTGCATTTTCCAATGCTTGATAAACTTCAAGTCCATCATTAGCCCCAAATTTCTTCATCTCATCTTTCGAATATCCATAATCCCCTGAACGAGGATCTTCTGGATGTGCTATCAACTGCCACGCCTGTGTAATTATGTCCAAACTACGCGTAGAATTTCCGGCCAACCATCGGAAAACATCAGCTGGTTCAATCAAATGAAAGCAAGTACTACTTAAGTGCAATCGAATTCCGAATGAGATAAACAGTGTATGTGATTTAAGCTTAATTCTAATGGATAAATGCTAAAGGTTCTTTAAATTTCTATTTCATATAAGTTTTCACAGTACTTGAACCAAATAATTGAACAAGTACATAAACTACATTTATGTTTTTTTATGCTAAAGATCACAGAATGTGAAAGGGAATAAAGATGTAATAATGTTACCAGTAGAGAGAACACCAGGAACAAGAGAAAGATGGGGCATGTCAGTAGGGATGGACTGAACCACCCATGCTTTGCATTGACTGCTGCCATTGTTCACATTTGATGAAGAAGATTGAGCACTTACAGTTGGTGGATGACAAATTATGAAAAAACAAAGAATGAGAGAGAAAGAAACTGCAAATACTCTCATTTTTTCTGGATAAGATTTTTGTGGTGGTTGTGGAGAGTTGATGATATACCATTATACCATATCCGTGAAGAGAGAGAGGGACTTTTCTTGTACCAAGATTCACTTTTCAACCAATAGAAAGATTTCGTTTTTAGAGTACTAAATAAAGTGAAAACTGGATATCCAAATTGTTATTGAGAACATACAAGACAAGGATTAGAATGCAATTAATATAATTTCTTAGAATGCAAATCCTAGCTAAATCAGAAATACATATACAAGAATTGAACAGCAACAGGAGAAAGTTATCCAAGAAAGATGATATAGTTTTCTGCAACAGAACCATACAATGCACAACTACTTTACAGTTGCATCAGTAACCGTCGTCGTACAATGGTCTAGGAAATCGAGTGCCTCCTGTGTCTCGACAATGAACCAGACGACTTATTTTCAACTCGGATAATGGAAGTAGGGCTCTGTGAGCTAGCAGACGTCTCCGAGCTCTTGTTTTCTCCGTTTCCGAGCCCTTTTCCCACACTCCACAACTTGTCGAAAATCCTCCTTGAACGAGAAGGCAGCAACTGCGCGCCAGATCCTCTGCTCTTGCTAATGCTACCTCTCTTTCCAAGTTTTCCATTTTTAAATGATCCCTCTTCTTTTATTTTCATTTCATCCATTTGCTTTCTCAGTGATTTCCTGTTTTCTTCCGCCTTTCTAGATGCGTCCGTTGCATCATGCCCATTAGCTGCTGCTCTCATCTGTTCGAAAAATAAAACTTGAACGACCACACGCAGTGGTAGCCGTTCGTTCTGTGCTGCATGCATCGATACATCTGTTGTTAACTTCTTCACATCCATAAGCCCACACAAGTTCTTCTTCTCAGATTTTGTTAAACCACTGTGCTCCTACAAAACATGCAACGGAAACCATATAATAACCGTAACAACAATATGATCGTGATGCATATTGAAAAAAAACGTGTACCTTCAAATAGACGTCAATGGCGCCATACAATCCATCGTGAATAGGCCTTGCCAGCTCAGGAATTGACTGTGACAATTTGATGAAACTAGAAACCGAAAGATTTGGATCATCAGCAATTTTTGCAAGATAACCATCAACAACTTTCCCCACTTTCAGCCATGACCCGTGTCCTAAAACAAAGTCACCCTTCTTCTCAACGACTTTTGAGTCCCTCTGAGCCTTATCATTCTCCACAAACAGATCAACAATGTGTTGAACAAGTTCAACGTCGTAAATCATGGTCTGAGGAGGCCTTGCTGGGATTAAAAGATCACTAACACAAGCCTCGTCTAACTTTAGACTGACACTTCTAATCAGCTCTTCCCTCGAAGGATCATCAACTCCGATGAGAATGGCAACTTTAAGTAATTTCAACAAAAAACCACATGCACAGCTGATACCCTTGTCTGATGGAAGTAAACAAATTATAGTTTCCACTAAAGATTTGTTCCTATGGATATGAACTTCAGACACCAGTGCATCAACAGAATCGGGCAACCATCGCATGGCGTAAGTCTTTAATGCCTCCCCGATCACCCCACCATCCATTCTACCTTTTGTTTTTACTGCAAGCATCACCCTCTTGAACAAATCAATGTCCAATTCACATATATCTTCGATCCACCAGTCTTTAGGCACGGATTCCATTTTCTCAGGGAATTTTATTGCACTCTGAATTATCTGGTCTGATTTTGCTAGTTTTCTGTTGTACGTATAAGACCAGGTGATGATTGAAGGATCGACGGAAGTTTTGGATGCAATTGAGTCTACACACCTTCCTACTATCTTTAGATTTTCAGACCAAGGAAGGAGAGACTTAGTGGTCTGAAGAACAATAATAGAATCTTTCCAGTTGCGTAAAATACTGGAGTTGAGAAATATTTCGATCTTTAAAACCAAGTTTCCTTTGTCAATATCTTCAGTCATTTCAAGATACTCTGCTGCACAGCGTACAGCAACAACGTTGTACGGATTAAGAGTTACCGTAACTCCATAACAGAACTTGGCACATATTTCAAATGCTTTAGGTCCACCAGGGAAATCAGGCAACGGAATTTCGTCACTGCCATTTGAGACGAGTGTTTGTAGTAGATTGCTCTTGGACAATAGAGGAAACTGTAAAGGCAAATTCAAACAGGAAACCATTAAGTAGCTGAGTATTTGATGTATAGAACATGAATCTTAGGGAAGAAAATAATTAAATCAATAACTATTCTAAAAGTTCACCTTATGGAGATAAAACTTCACCTCGCCAACCTTTATGACAATATCAGTTGCCAAATCAGATGATACATACCTGCACAAGTCAATAAATTACACGAAAGTTACTGATAAAAGGGATCGATTATCAGTGCAACTTAATGAGGTAAGAATCCAAACTTTTGCAAAACATAATTCCAATTTTACAATGTAGGAAAGATTAGTCCAAGATAGGCAATCAGACACAAGATAGATTTTTAATCTGGCCTAAAATAAAATTTCTACCAAACACGCGAAAATACACTCGGGTTGTTGTGTGCATGCCAAAAGACACATAGATATCTCAACATATCTACCAAACAGGACCCAATTGTATATGGCATCCTATCTTGAAAGAAACAGTTAAGTTAGTTAAACGATCTTTTAAACCATAGCCTTAATCATCATCAGAGACAAATTAACCTCCTACTTCTCATCATCATTTTACTATTCAAAAAATTACATTAAATTGATTAGACAACAGAGGGGCCACAAAAGGGGGGTTGTAAAAAAATGGTGAAAAAAGGTGATAATCAAAATATAAGCTACTTTAAGGGAGAATTATATTTTGATCAGAATTAATCAATATGCAAAACCCTAAGCACAAGCTGTTATCACACTTTACAGTTACAATGGGCCCTTCATAATATAAAGTTGTACTCAAGGGTAGGTAAAGAATCAGTTTTATATAATTGAAGGGAGAATTTATGAATAACAAATTATAGATTTGCCTCATTAGGAACTGTTCTACATTCAATATAGTATTATTTAACATATGGACCATATGTTATCAACTCACACAGTTCACCACCTGGACCACGTTTTAATAGAAAGTTCCCTTTACAGAGAGAGAGGGAAAACACACTATTAACAAAATTAATACTGATAAACTGATCATTAGGAGAAATTAAGCCCAATCTAAGTAATATGAAGGAACCATAAGCATAAATGATTGTTAAAACCATGATTCAAGAACTCAAAACATTAATATCAGAGAGATTAATTACCTCACAGAGTGGCCTTCAGCTTGAAAAGCATCTGGCTTTGACCCTAACTTCATAAACTTCATTTTTTTTCTTGAAGAAACACCTTCTGCTTCACCACCTCTCACACTGAACTCTTTAGTACTTTCTACACAAAACTTCTGGCACAAAACACATATGACTCCTAAAAAAGCAATTTCTGATAATCCTGGAAATCATTCTCTGCTTCTTAAAGAGACAAAAAAATTGGATCTTTACTTTATCCCATGAAGCCCAAGTGTGTATATGAGTATATCCACCACTAGAGAGCAAAACAAGCAGAAAAGAACAAAACCCACAAGAAAAAAGAGAAGGAATCAAAACAGAATGCCTCGAGTTTTGGGCCAAAGATGAAACAGAGCTATTCTTTCTTCTTCTTGTTTTTGTTATGTAAATATTTGGGGTGATGAAATGGCATTTATTATTGAGAGATTATAGGGCACCGACCCCTCCCACAAATAAAGGTGGAGCCTTAAATTGTAGCCGCCTTGGCAATTACTCCTCCTGATTCCCAAAGATCTCTTATTTAAGTTGAGAATATCAAGATCCCACCTTTTTTCTCTCTCTCATGTAGGGAAATGAATGTGTGTGTGTTTCTTGTTTATCTGTGTGTATGTATGTGTGTGTGTGTGGGGGTACTGAGAATGGACTGAATACACTGAGGAAGTTGTCGCTGTGCTTTTTGTGCAGAGGAGAGAGAAGAGTATGTATGTGTGTGTTCGTGTGTGGTATGAAGGTGGCGTAGTTAGAGTTAGTAGGGGGGGTGGGTGCTACTGTTGTGTTGGACAGAGTGGAACAGAGTACACAGAACTCTCTTTTTTTTAAGCTTTATGCCGTTAATGCACGCCAACCTTTTCTGGACGTTTTTGCCCCTCTTACTACACTTTAATATCGGTTCTTACTTTTTCTTTTTCTTTTTTTGCATGCAAATCATTATGATTTAATATGATTTTTAAGGTTTAAGTTGTTTATTAATATTAAAGAAGATATAGTAAAGAGTATAAAATTTTTGAGTAATAAAATAATAATATGATGATGAATCTAAATTGAAATGGAGGAAGTACTACTTTTCTTTTAGAAAAAATATTACTCCTTCAATCTAATTTCATTATGTTTACTTTCCCTCTGTATTTTACTATCTATTTGACTCAAACACAAATTTTAATGGGAGAATTTAAAGGTATAAAATTGATAGAGACATAGAGTAGACAATGTGTTTAATAAATATAAAAGTGATAAACTTACTTCATTTTTATAAGATGGACAATATATTAAAAAGGGAACAAAAACATGTAATCTAGTAAAATACAATGGGGTACTATTTAAAAGTAAATCTCACAATATCCTATCATACTTTTAATTTATTTACTTATATTTAAATTAATTAATATTCATTATTTTATTGGAACAATGATGCTGGACGAACAAAAATACTAACATGAGTAAATCAATCACAACTCTCATTTGAGGATGATTGATTTATTGAGTGGAGAATTTAAATGAGTGAAGTTGATTTTAGCAGAAATTGAACTAATGTAATGTGGACGTGAGCCTTGTGACTCTAATATTATAAAAGAATTATGTCTTTATCTAAAAGTTCGAACTTGTAAAAATGTTGAAAATTAATTATTTTATATTAAAAATTAATATAGTCAATTAAAATTTTGAGAATGGTCGTCTATTACCACCCAAAAAAGACCCAAAGTGAAATAAAGATTAAGAATTAACGACTTTGATTTCGCACCATAGCCAAAGTTATATGTGGTTCTCATTGGACTCGAGTTCAGTGCAACTCTATTATTTATAATTAACTTGAATTGATAAGTTTTTATTTAGTTTGAAGTTGGAATTCAATTAAATTTAAAAAAATTCAAAGTCAACGCACTTATTTAACATAAATCATAAATTCACAATCTCATTTAAAAAAATATGTTCATTCCAAATATTCAGACCGAGTAATATATTCTTTATTTTTTGTGTTTAATAAATTATTTATGAAAACTACCTTACTATTTTATTGACCATTGGGTACTTATGCCTCATGGCCCACATCTTTCAGTATGGTTACTTTATTGGCTGTCTTGTGGTTTTTATGAATATACATACTGTCGATATATATTTACTATTTTAAATCACGTTATTTTATTCCATGGAATAATAAACCACTGATGATTTAAATATAGGTCTCGTTAGAATTGCGTGCCAAAATTGCTGACTTCCACTAATTCGTACCACAAAGTCAAAATTTAAGTCAAGCATAGAATTCCAATTAGAATTGAAATTTTCAATTAAATACAACTACCATACAATATGAAATACCAAGCTGCTAATATGTCAACACAACCGAACGAATGTGTACTTTTATTTTACATACATTTTATAATGATTGTGTCAGTGTGTAAATAGAAATTAGGTTGTGGATTATAAGATACTTAGTCTTTCAAATAAAAATATATTCATACTTTTGGATACGTTTAAAAAATATATAGATAATGTAAAAATATTGTGGAATAAAAATAAAGTGATCGTTATCATAAAATAAAAATTAATATAAAAAGCAAAAAAAAAAGATAAATATATTTTTATTAAAAATTATGGATTACAATTTTAGTTAACTCTTGATTTCTCTCTCTTGATAGTATCGAATGAAACTCTATATTTACTCTTTTATTTATAAGAGATGAATAATTTAAAGAGAAAAACAAAAAAAAAATCTCAAAGCTTAAATATAAAAAAGTTCTCCAATGTAACACTTTTAAACTTTAATATGCCTTAGAAATTCAATTTAGATAACATGGCCCATGTGCTTAGGAAATTGGTGGGACAATTTTGGTGAGAGTCTTGCTTACACAAACCTGTTTAAAACAATTACACATAGTATTATTTAAGGTGAATTATATACATCTCGAAAAAAGGCTAATCAAATTATTAATTAAATGAATTCTAATTTATACATGTACATTAAAAAAATTGAAAAAAATTGTGGCAATTGCATGAAAAAGTAAACTCGGAAATGGTACTAGCCATGTGACGTATTTAATTTGGTAGGGGACCTAAATTTGGGTAAATAATTGGCTACGCTAGCCTACACATTCCAATTTATGACTTTTGAACCATTTGTGGATTTTGGACCAGTGAGTCTACATACCCCAAAAACATGAAATAATAATATATGCGTGACCATTTTTTTTAAATTAAAAAAAAAAATATATATATATATATATATATATATAAACGTGACCAAATTAAGTTCTAAAATATAATTAATTATTTCTTATCACCCAGTGTTTGAGAAACAAACTTGACACATGTTATTCTTTCAAAAAAAAAAAAAAAATTGTACATATATCATTCTAAGAGTATGTATTATGGGGGTGCATGTTAGTGAAAAGTAACATTAATAATAAATTGCATATCCAAATGACTAAAAATTCTGATGCATCAATATTTTTTAACAACAATACATCTACTGATGTTTTTTTAATAAAAAGAATGATTTTCCAATTATTTTAACTTTCATCATTCAATAAGTTAATATGAAGATGCTTAAGAGGACCAAAGTCTTGCTGTTTATCTTTCAAAACAATCATTAATTTGAAAATTCGACACGCAATTGAACTCCCTTTTAACTTTACGCACAATAATCATACTACTGTCTACTAATATGATCTTTTCAATCTACTCTAAATTAAAATCATCTCATTTTAATTTAAAATAGTCCATTCATTTTTTATCTTCTTAATTTCCCTTTCATCGTGACACAAATTGTCCTGATAGTAACATATTTCTAGCACCGTTGAAACTTAATTATTTTGGTCTTGTAGTAGTAGAATATTTTTTACTTTAAAATTCGCAAATATTAAAAAAAATTAAGTCTGTTATTACTCTTGTACCTCAAGTATCACAGTTTGCAATTTGGTCTTATATATAGTAAATCACATGCTGCAATTTTTTTGAGTGATCCTAGTCTAAAACAATCCGTTTTTTTTTTTAATCTGTTTTAGTTAGACCCATAATCTGTTAATTGAAAATGATCGAAAGAAAAAGTTTCTTCTTTACTTTTTTTATGAATGCAATAATTGTTTTTGAAAAATAGGCGTGGGGATAAAACCATGATAGATAAATGATGGAGAATAATGGGGCCCAAATTGTTATGATGGTAGCATATGCTCTCACCCTTTTCAATGTGGGGGACCTTATGTTTTATTACACACACATATATAGCCAAAACCCTTTTGTCTTTTAGAAATTAAATTAAAATAATTACTATAATCACATTATGGGGACAAGTTTGATTGTTTTGAATTTGGGTTACAGCCATAAGATATACAAGATCTTCTCCAGGTTTTATGTGAATAAAGGTTGACAATATCTGAATTCTGAAAGAATCCCATATTCCATTGTTTGCCCTATTCATTGTGCGATTCTTCGTACAACCACTCGTGTCGTGACATTCTTGTACACATTAAGTTCAATCATGGTTACCTCTATAATAAGTGTAACAATATTCAAAATTTAAGTTACATGCATGCACATCATATGTATATTTATGATATTTCATATATAAGAGATTTTGAAGGAAATTGACAAAGATTTTTAAGTTCGAAGAATCCCTAGCAAACGAACCTCGGTGGTTTTTTATAATTCACAACACTTCAATAATTTTGTCGTCTATTACCTATGACCAGCTCATTTGTTAGATATGTTGATATATATATGAATATTTCAATTGACTCAAATTGAATCGTAAATGATGTGTCTTTCAGTCATTCACTATACATACAAATTGAATGTGTTTTTACGTGTTAGATATACCGTTTAGACATATATCTTAAGGGTTGGTCTGCTATGCACTCGAGTGCATGTTATGCACCCTAGTCTAGGGTTGTAAACGAATCGAATAATTTTGCTCGATTCGGTATTCGTATTCGAATTTTGATATTCGTATTCGAAATTTTATGATTCGAATTCGAATACAAATATTTTTTTTGATTCGAATAATAAATGAATACAAATACAAAATTATGATATTCGATTCGATATTCGTAAGTATTCGATTCGATTTTTAAATATATATATATATATATATATATATATATTATATAATATTTATAAATTATTTAATAACTTAAAATTATATATATTTATTTAGTTACATCAAGCAGTGGCCCAATAGCATAGTGGCCCACACGATTCACGCATATACTCCATTGTACACAAAACCCTAATACCCTAATTCAATTTCAATTTCACCTTTTCCAAAATTCTCTCTACCCGCCGCACTCTCATTCTCTCTCAGTTTCTGTCCGCCCCGCCGCGCCTCTCATTCTCTCTCAGTTTCTGTCCGCCGCTTGCCACCGGTCTTCCACCGTCGACCACCAGGCTCACCACATCTGTTCCCTACATTTCCCCTGTTCCTCACGCTCTCATACACACGCACGAAAATTGGATTAAATTTAAGTTTTTTTTGCTGCTATGGAGATTTAAGTTATTGGCTATATAAGTTTGCTCGCCTCTATAATGAGTTCTTCATGTTGAAAGTTTATGGCTACAAAAAATTTCGAATCGAATAGTATTAAATTGAATCATTTCCGAATCGAATACTCGAATAATTTTTATATATTTTTTAAATCGAATCGAATAATATCGAATAACCATTCGAATCGAATATCGAATCGAATTTATTATTCGAAAAATAAACGAATACGAATACAAATATTCGAATACTTTCACGAATACGAATCGAATAGTGTGGTATTCGCTTCGATTCGATTCGTTTACAACCCTACCCTAGTCCATGTTGCACTTTTCAGTTTTACTGACTTACATTTTTTGGTAAATGGTGTTACATTTTTCAATTATTAAACTGTATAATAATATTTTTAGTAATAATTGAAAAGTGCAACACCATTTACCAAAAAGTGTAAGTCAGTAAAACTGAAAAGTGCAACATGGACTAGGGTGCATAACATGCACTCGAGTGCATACTAGACTTTACCATATCTTAAACTTGATTATCCATCTTGTGAGAGTAAATATTTGATTCACCGTAAATTGGTGTGAAGGGGTTTTCCACTATATATAAAAATATACAAGAGAGTAATACAAGGTATTTCCTAACTGATTACAAGGACTAAATCAATTACATAAAATAGGAAATATTCTAATGATATTTACAATATTTTCTGAGATATTCTAAGATACTCTATTACCCCCCGTCAAGCGTTGCGTGGGATGCAAACACACGCAAAGCTTGGATCGCAAAAAATCGAACGCCGGCCTAGGAAGACTCTTTGTGAAAATATCCGCCAGCTGTAGATGAGATGGAACAAACTGAGTAGAGAGCTTGCCCGAAGAGACAAGTTCACGAACAAAGTGATAATCAATATCCAAATGCTTTGCTCGTTTATGTGCGACTGGATTTTGACTCCAAAAAATAGCACTCTTATTATCGCATAATAAGACAGGCCTCAAACTAGGTGAGATGCCAAGCTCACGAAGCAAATTAACGAGCCACACAACCTCAGAAGCAGAGTTGGCAAGAGCTCGATATTCAGATTCACAACTGGATCGCGAGACTGTCGGCTGTTTCTTGGCACTCCAGGAAACGATGTTTCCACCAAGAAAGACAGAGTAACCATAAGTAGAACGACGAGTCGTAATACATGATTCGGGTGGAATTTACACTATTTAGATGCATATTTGAAGCTCATTTGATGTTGATTTCATTGAATTATACATTGAATATGATTGTTTAAGCCGAAATGAGAGAAAGGTTGTGTTTTGTCGAGTTTGTAGGAAATACGATGGAATTTGGAGCAAAACACCAACCATACTTTACTGGATCAGGAAGAGGAGTGCACGGTTGGATTCGTCTCGAAAAACGGAGTGGAATGAAAAAAAGAATCGAGTCAATCGGAGGTCGGAAGCTCGAGATACGAAGAGACGAAAAAGCATACCCGGGTAGAAACGACCCGGGCGGGTCACTTCGACCCGGGCAAGGGCAGATTTTTAGGAGGTTCGAGTTTCGCCCGGGTGAAACCCACCCGGACGGGTGGTTTCGACCCGGGCAAGGCTGAAATCTTGTTTGCTTCGAATTTTGGCCGGGTGGGAGCCACCCGGTCGGGTCACATCATTTTCGGGGTTTTTGGTCCATTTTCTCCATATTTCAAGGGCCTAATTGCAAAATTAATTCAAGACTTCTACCCCAATTATAAATAGACCAAATTTGAGTTTTAGAAAGGGTCTTACTCCTTTTACAAGCAATTCCACACACACATTCACATAGTTGTAGGTGTTCTTCATTTTTAGTTTAGATTCTTCATTAGATTAGATAGAATAGTGGTTATTACTTAGAATCAAGCTACGATTATCATCGGGCATCGTCTATTACATCGTTTTGTAGCTACATTTCTATGATCAAGGTGATATTAATCTATTTTGCAATTCAATTTAGTATTTTCTTAATTTCTTCAATTTATTGTTATTCTATTATGAGTTTTATGTTTATTGTTGTTTTAGCCATGAGATTCTCTTCTAGAACCATGGGCTAAGCTCTTATTGCCTTGGGTGTGGATGTATTGATGGGTGTTTAGTGTAATTGTGGATTAATTGCATGATTAGCTTAGGATTTGGGTGTATATGTTTCTAGTGTTGTGATTTTCATGATTCAATTGATTAATTCACCCTATTAGCTATCATTGTTAGTTTTGTCGACTTCAACGACCGTATTGGGTTGCATGATTAAGAGTGTGTGCATGAGCTTGGATTAATTGATTAGAATTTACATAGTAATTAGCTACACCGACCGGGGGTTGATTGCTTAGATCGACAACACTAGACACTAATTGAATAGAGGTCGTCTAGGAGATTGGTGAGAGGGCGTCTCATAAACATTAGTAACCGTGTTGAACGTGTTTATGAGACACTATCTTAGGAGCTTATGGTATTGATTTGACTATATAATTGCTAATTAATGCACGTGTTCACCTAAGCCTCACGAGGGATTGGTCTACACACACGAGTGATAGCCTTTAGCTTAATCCAAAACCATAGTTTAATTCATGCAATTGGTTCGTTAACTCATTGAATTACCCACAAAACGGAAACACCCGAGGCAATACCCTTCTCTTGCACTTTCTCTCGAAAGTTAGATAGCTTGCTATTTCTTATGTTCATTTCTTATCATTCTTAGTTAATTTGGTTTAATTCTTGTGTTTTAATTCCCGAAAATCCAACAAACACGTTTAGTTACTACAATAGCATGAAAACTTGCAACTTTAGAGATTCATTGGCACTTAATTAAATCCTTGGAACGAAAATATACTTGGGAAAAACTTATCCAAAAATACGAACAAGTCAATGGCGCCGCTGCCGGGGACTTAAGCGAGTGTTGTTAGTGAGACTTAGAGTTTGTTAAGTGTTATTGATAGTAGCATTTGTTTTTCGTTAATTTGTTTTTCGTTTCTTTTGTGGGCTTTGATACTTGTTTTTGTATAGGTGTGAACTTCATTGCCTTTATGGATGGATACAACCAATACCAATGGGATCAATGCTATAATCAAAATGGTATGGTTTATCCTCCACAACATGGAGATGTGAACTACGATGATTGGAGGAACTTTGATCACCACTATCAAATGCAACAAGTTCCCTCCTATTATCAAGATTGGAGGAATGAAGAAGCATCACCTCCTCCTCAAGGATATTATCCTTATCCTTACCCACCTCAACCACAAGCATATTATCCACCTCCTCCACAACATCAATACCTTCCACCGCAACACCATTATCCTCTACCTCCAAATCAATACACTCCTCCTCAACACCCATATCCATATCCTCCCCCACCACCTGAAGATCTATATTGTCCACCTCCTCCACCTATGGAGGAACTTTGCCTTGAATTTCATGGAGTTTCGAAGGAAAATTGTTATGATAGTGAGAGGAGCTTTGAGTACGATTATCAAATACAACAAACTCCTTCTCATTATCAATATCAAGAGTGGGAAAGCAATGCACATTGGTCACCAAATAATGAAGAAAGTGATACTACAAAAGAGCTCATTGCACTCACCTTGAAAAATTTGGATGCAAGTGAAAAAAGGTTGGATGCATTAGAAGAGATCAAGGCCACCAAACTACAACAAATGAATCAACTCAAGTCACTCCTGAATGGAATGGAGCGGATGAACTCAACAATCAGGGGATTGGTCATCGCTATGAAAGAAGAAGAAGAGGATCCAAGTGAGGAGGTTGAAGATGTCAAGCTTTTTGACAAAGGAGATGAAGAGGAATGTCCTTTGATGGACATGAGCAACAAAGAACAAGAAGATCAAGAAGCATCCCAAGATGAGTTGGAGAGCGAAATGAACATTTCTAAACCTTTAAACTCTTCAATTTGCACTTTACTTGATATTGATGCTTCTATTGATTTTATTTTGCCTCTTGATCACTTTGATTCAAAGAAAGAACTTGAGAAGAGCTTGGGCATCCTTGGAGAAAAGGGAGAGCAATGGAAAAAGAGAATGGAGGAAGAGCAAGAAGAACGTGCATTGAAAGAAATATGCAAGAAAGTTGCAAGTGATGAGTCTACCATTCATGAGAGACTCCATGACTTTGAGGCCAAAAGATTGAAATACAATGGGAAGGAGGACCGATATCCATGGCCTTTTCGATGAGCTCATTTAGTTCCGTCCGGCTTGAAGACGTTAAACTTAGCGCTAAATGGGAGGCAACCCATTTTTACTTGCTTTATTTCAATTTTGTTCATTTTATTTGCTTTGTTAGTTTAGTTTGATGTGTTTCTGAGTTTTGATGTTAGTTGGAGAAGCTTGGATCGAATGGACAAGTGGATTGAAAGTGGAACCTTGTGCTTAGAAGAAGGTGTAGCTATAGCAATCGTAAGAGGTACGCCCACCCCAATTCTTAGGAATTGCATAGCAATTACTAAGTTTGGGGGGGTAGTGGAATTTATATTCTTGTTCATGACATTGATTGCTTAGCAACTCTTGTTTTTAATTGTTGGGATAGTGGCCCATGTGTGTAGATTTGTATGTTTAACACTTGGCGTCAATATCAATGCAACACTATTTTTCCAAACTTTTAATTGCTTTGCAATGAAAAAGTTTTGGGGGGGGTATGTTCGTTTTTACATTTTCTATTGACACCAATGTATACTTTTGTGTGTGTGTGCAATTTGAGCTTTAGTGATCATTGAGACACATTTGATAATGATTTGTTGTGAATTTGATTCCTTGAATGTGTACATGATTGGAATGAATCATCTTGTTTGTGTTGTTGTCATCTTGTTGCCTATAGATGTTTTGCATGCACAATGAGTTATGTGTGGTGATGATTGATGAATATTTGAGTCTTGAATGAACCGGTGAGAGTTGAGCTTTGAACCGATGCATTAATCCGGTTTATTTCATTCTAGAGTGGATCAATTCATTGCTTGTTTTTCTAGAACTTGCCCAAGTTCTTGCTTGAGATCATACTTGTGTGATACTTTGAGATATGATGTAGGCCATCTTTCGTACTACAAGTCACTTAGCCAAATTTTTCCCAATAACCAAAGTAATCTTCCGTAGTTAGCCCGTTTGAGCTTGATTTCTCATTCTATTGACAACCTACAATGTTTAACCACTTAGCCTTTTGAGCCTTTGATATCCAAATCTAGTGGAGAATAAAAAGAAAGTGGTAAAACATGTGCTTTAGTGCTTTTGGTTTGAAGAGAAAATTGGTAAAGTTGTGAAAAGAAAAAAAAAAAGAGATGGAAGTGAAAAGAAAATTTGAGAAAGAAAAGAGGGACAATGAGCCCCAAGAGTTTGAAAAGAAAATAACTTGGCTAGAAAAAGATGAGGAGATGAATGCATTTGAGGAACTTATATGAAAAGTGAGAATGAAGGTTGTAAACCTTAAGAGCACGAGCTTGAATTGTTGAATAACAACTTTCGTTCTCCACTAGACGAGTCACTTCTTCCATATTCATCATACCTCATCCAAAGAACCAATGTTACGTCCTTGGTTAAGACCTATTGATCTCATAGTTGAACATGTTTGTGGTGGAAAGATGGTAGAGCTTGGGAAAGCTTATGGTAATTGCAATGCGTGATTTGATTGATGAGTGTCTATTGTCCTTAATTTATTTGAGTGTTTGAGAGAAACACTATATCTTGTGAGTTGAACTTGAGCATTTGGATATTGTCATCACCATCACTTGTTATTGTATGTTGAGCATGTGTGGGGTAATTAGTTTGATTTTCAATATTGAACTTGTGATCATTTTTGAGAATGTATCTTGAGGAAGAAGAATTCATTTCATGTCATTTGATACGTGGGATCTTTCATTGATCATCTAGTTGTAAATTTCACCCTCACATTGTAATTCTTTCGTTGCTCGAGGACGAGCAACACTTTAAGTTTGGGGGAGTTGATTCGGGTGGAATTTACACTATTTAGATGCATATTTGAAGCTCATTTGATGTTGATTTCATTGAATTATACATTGAATATGATTGTTTAAGCCGAAATGAGAGAAAGGTTGTGTTTTGTCGAATTTGTAGGAAATACGATGGAATTTGGAGCAAAACACCAACCATACTTTACTGGATCAGGAAGAGGAGTGCACGGTTGGATTCGTCTCGAAAAACGGAGTGGAATGAAAAAAAGAATCGAGTCAATCGGAGGTCGGAAGCTCGAGATACGAAGAGACGAAAAAGCATACCCGGGTAGAAACGACCCGGGCGGGTCACTTCGACCCGGGCAAGGGCAGATTTTTAGGAGGTTCGAGTTTCGCCCGGGTGAAACCCACCCGGACGGGTGGTTTCGACCCGGGCAAGGCTGAAATCTTGTTTGCTTCGAATTTTGGCCGGGTGGGAGCCACCCGGTCGGGTCACATCATTTTCGGGGTTTTTGGTCCATTTTCTCCATATTTCAAGGGCCTAATTGCAAAATTAATTCAAGACTTCTACCCCAATTATAAATAGACCAAATTTGAGTTTTAGAAAGGGTCTTACTCCTTTTACAAGCAATTCCACACACACATTCACATAGTTGTAGGTGTTCTTCATTTTTAGTTTAGATTCTTCATTAGATTAGATAGAATAGTGGTTATTACTTAGAATCAAGCTACGATTATCATCGGGCATCGTCTATTACATCGTTTTGTAGCTACATTTCTATGATCAAGGTGATATTAATCTATTTTGCAATTCAATTTAGTATTTTCTTAATTTCTTCAATTTATTGTTATTCTATTATGAGTTTTATGTTTATTGTTGTTTTAGCCATGAGATTCTCTTCTAGAACCATGGGCTAAGCTCTTATTGCCTTGGGTGTGGATGTATTGATGGGTGTTTAGTGTAATTGTGGATTAATTGCATGATTAGCTTAGGATTTGGGTGTATATGTTTCTAGTGTTGTGATTTTCATGATTCAATTGATTAATTCACCCTATTAGCTATCATTGTTAGTTTTGTCGACTTCAACGACCGTATTGGGTTGCATGATTAAGAGTGTGTGCATGAGCTTGGATTAATTGATTAGAATTTACATAGTAATTAGCTACACCGACCGGGGGTTGATTGCTTAGATCGACAACACTAGACACTAATTGAATAGAGGTCGTCTAGGAGATTGGTGAGAGGGCGTCTCATAAACATTAGTAACCGTGTTGAACGTGTTTATGAGACACTATCTTAGGAGCTTATGGTATTGATTTGACTATATAATTGCTAATTAATGCACGTGTTCACCTAAGCCTCACGAGGGATTGGTCTACACACACGAGTGATAGCCTTTAGCTTAATCCAAAACCATAGTTTAATTCATGCAATTGGTTCGTTAACTCATTGAATTACCCACAAAACGGAAACACCCGAGGCAATACCCTTCTCTTGCACTTTCTCTCGAAAGTTAGATAGCTTGCTATTTCTTATGTTCATTTCTTATCATTCTTAGTTAATTTGGTTTAATTCTTGTGTTTTAATTCCCGAAAATCCAACAAACACGTTTAGTTACTACAATAGCATGAAAACTTATAACTTTAGGGATTCACTTTCACTCAATTAGGTCCTTGGAACGAAAATCTACTTGGTCGTACTTGCGTACTACAATCGAACCCATACGCTTGTGGGGATCGTATTGTAAAGTACTTGGGAAAAACTTATCCAAAAATACGAACAAGTCAATACATCGAGCCCAATCAGCATCAGAATAAGCAGTGATAGATAAATCAGGAGAACGAGTGAAAGAAATACCAAAATGTATAGTACCTTTCACGTAACGAAGAATGCGTTTGACAGCCAAGAAGTGACAGTCATGAGGCGAATGCAGGAACTGACTTACAGAATTTACTGCAAAAGATAAATCAGGAGGCGTGATGGTCAGATACTGTAAAGCACCAACAAGCGAACGATATAATGTTGGATCATGAAACAGCTTGCCATCGCTAGTAAATGACTCCCCTGCAACCAAGGGCGTGGAGACAGGCTTGGAATCCAACAAGTCAACACGCTCCAGAATTTCCTTAGCATATTTGGACTGTCCAACAAACAGACCATTGGAGGTATAAGAAACCTCAAGTCCCAAGAAATAGTTCAGCTTGCCCAGATCTTTAATAGCAAACTCCGAGCCTATACGATCGATGAGACGACTGAGCAACGAAGTATCACTGCCTGTGATGATAATATCGTCGACATATAGAAGCAAGAAGACCACAGAGGAGCCTTTTCGAAAATAAAATAGAGAAGAGTCCGAACGACTCTCACGGAAACCAATGTTGAGTAGGAAGTCACTAAAACGACGATACCAAGCAAGAGGAGCTTGGCGCAGTCCATATAACGCCTTTTTTAGGCGACAAACATGATCCGGAGCCTTGGGATCGATGAAACCAGGTGGTTGCGACATGTAAACATGGTTTGGAAGAACACCATTTAAGAAGGCATTCTTAACATCCAACTGATGAAGATTCCAGCCATAATGAACAGACAAGGCCAAAATCACTCGAACAGTAGAGGCCTTCACAACGGGGCTGAACGTATGAGAAAAATCTGTACCAGGAATCTGTGTAAATCCCTGTGCAACTAGACGAGCCTTGTGACGCTCAATGGAACCATCAGAATGATATTTAGTCCGAAATACCCATTTCGAACCAACAATATTGGTGTTTGAAGGACGAGGGACTAAATCCCAAGTGTGATTCAAAAGTAAGGCATCAATTTCCTCCTGCATAGCCGCCACCCATTTAGGCGATTTCATGGCGGACTTGACACCACGAGGTTCGGTAGAGGCAACAAGTGCAGAAATTAAAGCAGAAGAAGCAAAATTCACTGGATATTTTGGACGAAAAATACCTGCTTTCCCTCGGGTTACCATTGAGTGTGTGTTTGGCTGCTGGGCAGGAGGCTCAAGTGGTGGCTGTTCACCACGAGGAGCAGAGCCAGGAGAAGCAGGCGGTGATGGTGGGTTATCGACCTCCAAGTGAGGCTCGATAATCGGCAATGGCTGGGCCGATGATGAACCATCCGAGCAAGGAAGACACGGTGCCTTAGCCAAAGGAGGCGGTGTTGGACGTGGCAAGGTAGTCTGAGTGACAGAAGCTCGAGGGCCTGATTCAAAAAAATCAGAAAAATCGAGCAAAGTTGACGATGAATCCGTAGCGCCAGAATATGGAAACAAATGCTCATCAAATTGAGCATGACGAGTAATAAACATGCGGGAAGCGTCAGGATCGTAACACCGAAAACCTTTGTGAGAAGTACTGTAGCCAAGAAAGATACACGGTCTGTTACGAGGCGCCAATTTATGAGGCACATAATCACGAAGACATGGGAAAACCCTACAGCCAAATGGTTTGAAGTTCGCATAATTAGGAACACAGCCAAATAGAGTTTCGAAAGGAGACTTGTTACCCAATAGAAGCGAAGGTAGACGATTTATGGTGAAGACAGATGTTGCAAAAGCGTCAAACCAGAAAGCAACTGGCACATGAGCATGGAATAGCATGGAAAGACCTGTTTCAGAGATGTGGCGATGCTTACGCTCAGCACGACCATTTTGCTGAGGCGTATATGGACAAGATATCTGGTGATGAATCCCATGCAAACCCAAAAAATCATGAACACGTCTATTTATAAATTCAGTTCCCCCATCTGATTGAAAACGTTTCATAGTAGTTGAGAATTGATTGCACACAAAGCTATGAAACTTGACCAGAATATCATAAAACTCAGATTTGGCACGCATGGGATATAACCAAGAGAATCTAGAGAAATCATCCACAAACAATGTATAGTAACGAAAACCATCCATAGAAGCAACAGGAGCAGGACCCCACAAATCACAGTGTACAAGCTCAAGAATATTAGAAGCACGTTTATCATTATTCTCAAACGGTAAACGCTTGCTCTTTGCCAACTGACAAAAGGAGCAAACACCAGGTTTAGGTAAAACAGAAGTAAGAGTCAAACAACCCTGTTTTTGCAGAAATGAAAGTAAACGAAATGGGACATGCCCCAAACGTAAATGCCATAACTCAAAAGAAGCTTTCAACCGACCGGAAGAAATACTCGCAACCAAAGCAGGAATCCCACGCTCCAACACATATAATCCTTGCTCACAACGACCTTGAGCTAGAATTGCCTTGGTCACTCGGTGCTGAATATGAAATATCTTATTAGTGAAAACAACATCAACAGGATAGTCAGCAGTGAGTTTACTGATAGATAATAAATTTTTGGTTATGTGAGGAACAACCAAAACATCCAACATATTAAGTTCCTTAGATAACAAATGAGTGCCAATATGAGATATGTTAAGAGCAGAACCGTTACCAACAATAACACGACCATTACCAGAATAGGGTTCAAACGTGTCAAGATCAGAAGGTTGAGACGTCATGTGAGCCGAAGCACCAGTATCCACATACCAATCAGACACCGGATTAGAAACATTGCAAGAGCTAGTGAAAGCCTGAGCAAGATTGGCAGTGGTCGATTGAGAGGCAACCCTAGCCTGACGTTGAAGTTGCAAGTACAACGGGCATTTGTCGGCGTAGTGTTCTTCACGGCATAACTGGCACTTTGGAATAAATGGCTTACGCTGGCCATTCTGAGATCTGCCACCGCGAGAGTTATGATTGCCACCACGAGAAGGCTGCTGACCACCAGAATTGGGACGACCCGACGAAGAAGAGTTCGACCTGCCCGAGTGTTGGTTTCCATCGCGAGATGACTTCCCACGATCATTCGCGAAGAAAGCTGCTTGAGGGGAAGGCGTCCCGTCCATGGCTCTCGTGAATATATCATATTGTTGGGCTTGATGGAGGAGATCACGGAAAGGAGGGATAGGATCACAGAACATCCTGGTATCGGAGAAGCTTGCAAATTGTGGACCAAGACCACGCAAGAACCAATGGCTCTTGTCGGACTCCGGCACTGGTTTACCGATCGCCGATAGTTGATCACATAACGACTTGAACGAACGGCCATATTCAGCCACGGTAACAGATCCACGACGGAGATTGAGAAGTTCCTCGCGGAGCTGGTTCGTGCGAGAAGTGGAGGAGTGGGAGAAGGCCGATTCGGGCTTGCCACGCAACCCTAGCAGACGTACAACCAACCACTTCAGACATGGATTCCTCGGTGAGCGTGGAGCACAAGACACCGAGTATCTTTTGATCTTTCTGCCGCCAAAGTGGCGTACGCCGGATTTGGCGATTCAACAGAATCTGACATGATGGTCGAGGGAGGCGGCTTGATAGAACCATCAACATGGCCTACGAGATCAAAGGCAGCGAGCATGGGAAATACCTGACTCTTCCATAGAAGGAAATTTGTTGAAGAAAGTTTTATGGTGACCATATGCACCATAGTTGCGACGGGGACCGGGTCGGCAACAGGAGTTGGAACAGCCATGATAATTTGTCGAAGGATACCGGTTCGACGAAGAAGAGAGGGATCGGACGAGAAGGTATGAGCGGCCGATTTAGGAGAGGGAAGGGATTAGGGTTACGGTGTTTATGGTGATACCATGTGAGAGTAAATATTTGATTCACCGTAAATTGGTGTGAAGGGGTTTTCCACTATATATAAAAATATACAAGAGAGTAATACAAGGTATTTCCTAACTGATTACAAGGACTAAATCAATTACATAAAATCAAAAATATTCTAATGATATTTACAATATTTCCTGAGATATTCTAAGATACTCTATTACATCTATCTTGATTAATCTACCCTATCATGAAACTAAGATCTAATGTGATAAAAATCGATCAAATTGGAGGAATATTCCAAATATTCGTATCCACTTAGAGGTCAGAGCCCACGTATATATGTCGATTCATATCACATTTGATGTTTTAAGAGCGCGCATCCATATGATTTTTATAGTTAAAGCAGCTTAATACTACTATTTGAACTTGAACCCATGAACTTATGTATGTGACAAAATGGAATAACACTAGTTTGAGTGATTATCATTTTCAGTTATATATTATTGTTGCTAACCAATATCCATCTTATATTTTTAAAGAACCATATGTATTAAATTATTCTTTTAAAAAAAAAAATCAAAATTCTAATGAGTTCCCTTAGGCGGTGTTTGGTTTGGGATTGGCCAATTCGAATTTGGATTGGCCCAATCCCAATTCAATCTCTCTCAATCCATCTCAATCCAAATACAAATTCAAATACCAATCCATCCATATAACACACCTATACAACTATTTTTATACAATCAAATCACTATTTTCAACCCCTCGTTCTCTCTCATACTTTGATGTGACATAAAGTTAAATCTACTTCTACTTCTACTTCTCAATCCTTAACCAAACACAATTTATACACACAATTACTATTCATAGATTACCCAAATCTCAATCCAATCCACGACAATTCAAATCAATTACAAACCAAACACCACCTTAGCCCTTATGTGGGTCTGAATGACATGATTTTGTTGTACATAGGATTTTTGAAAGTACAATGCTATATAGCATGTTAGTATGTTACAAGTTGATTTGATGGTACAATTCATCGTACGTGGACGTGGTTGCACTTTGCATTGCATAACCATTAATTAAAATTCTAGCTAATTTATCCATCAGATTTGGGCCACGCTTTTAATGGACTGCTGCCTGGAATTTTTGCCTTCCAAACAACCTCAACAGATTTGAGCCTGGGCTCAGTTATGCACGTATTGGCCCAGGCTATATACCCCTCCATACTTGTTAAGTATACTCCCCTCCCATTTATTAATTTAATATTCACGTAAAATACCTAATTTATCCTTTTATAAAATATTCATTAGATAGATACTCCCACTCTAAACCCTAAAAATTTAACCCTAATCCTACTTTTTGCAGCTACCACCAACCCCAATGGTCGCCGCTACCTTCGACTCCCACCGTCGCCATCTCCGACAATATCAAAATAAAAAAAATCCAACAAAGATCCAATAGAAATAACAAAAAAAAAAAAAAAAAAAGGCAAATCAGTGTCGATAGGCACTGATTTGTCAAAAATAAGATATATGATTGACAATATTGTATCGAAAAAACACTCTCGTCGACAAGATTTCGTTGAAAGAAAAAAAAAAAAAAAACCCACGTTCAGGCAATGCGGCGGCGGCTGGGCGAGGGAGGAGGGGCACGACTTGTGTAGGGGAGGAGGCGATGGCGCGTCGTTGATTTGTTGCAGAAATTAAAGAAAAAAAAAGGAAGAAGAGGGAGAAGGGACGAAAAGGGTGGGGGGAAGGTAGGGCGGCGTTGCCGCAATTTTGAAGAAAGATTTTGAAGAAAGGAGGGCGGTTGCACGAAGGAAGGATGGTGGCGGACGGCGTCGCGATGTTGCAGGGAGGAGGGCGGCATGGACATTTTTTTAGAGTAAATGATATACTATTAGATATTTTAGGAAAAATACATCTAACATAATCGATTTCGATTTTGGACTGGGGGAGTGCATGAATTGAGGGTATAGTTAACAAGTATGGAGGGGTATATAGCGTTGGCTGCACATATTAGTACTGGCCCAATCCGTCATGGATCCAAAGCTATGAATTTAAGCCTTAATACAAAGAAGGCCCAATACATTATAGAGGAACTTTGCCGCCTGTTATCTATTTCACTTCCATAATTTAAAAGAAGGCTATTTAATCTATTATAATTATTTTATTAGGTTAAGGTGAGTGTATTGGTTGTGGACTCTGTATGATTTTTTTGGACTTTCAAAGTTAGGGGTATTCAATTTGAATTTTCAAAAGTCTTTAAAAATTTTGAGGTGTTCAATACGGATTTTAAAAAGTCTTTAAAAATCTTTAGGTATTCAAAAATTTATGAATTTTGTTGGATTCTCTTTAAAAAATATAAATAAATTTCACTATCCAAAATCTCTTCTAAAAACTAGAGATTTCAACAGATTCTCTCAAAGAACTCAAGACGAAAGAATAGAACACAGAAGTAAGGATGACAATATTGACCCGACCCGCGGGGTACCTGCCCCCACCCCACGAGTTTTTGATCAGGTCGAATCCGCCCCATATAGAGAATGGGTTGGATCAGATCCGCGAATATTTCTGAATTAATACATAAATTAATAATATATATATTATTGATAAAATACTTTATTTATTTATATATATATATATAATATTAATTTTAAAAAAAAATCTTCACATTAATAGTTTCGGCGCCTAAATTTATAAAAATATATGTAAATCAATAAAAAAAAATTCACAATCCTGTAAAGTCTATCACAATCCATATAAATCAATAAAAAAAATCAGTCAAACTCTACATGTACTCTATGGATTTTATAAATTCACGTACTTTTTAAAGTAAAAAAAATCCAATAGAATTTCAATTGAATACACCCCCTTAAATATCACTTACTCCTATATATCAGTTTAATTGTTCATCGAAAAAGATGTTTAAAATTTGGAGAGACTTAATTATTCTGGGAAAATTGCACTTTTGATCCCATAAGAAAGAAGTCAAATCATTTTCGATCCTTTAATATAGTCCTGTAAGAATTTTTTGTTAGTTTTAACGGTTGAAAATTTGCGTGATTTTCACTTTTGGTCCCTGTACGAATGAGGTCATATCATTTTCGGTCTTTTTCATACACTTTTTGTCTTATAGTAAATTTCCATCAATTTTCATTATATATAATTTATTACTAGTTTAAAAAATATTTTTTGTATTTTTTTAATTATTATTTTTTAATATATTTTGGTCAACTAACCGTTTCCGATCAAAAACTAACGAAAAGGACCAAATCTGCATTATACAGTACCATTTAAAAGTCTTGAGATCAAAATTGATTTAAATTTTTTTTTAAAGGACTAAAAATGCAATTTTCTTCATACTTATGTGAAGTTGAAGAAAATTGGAAATCATATATATCTCGGAAGATATTGTGCATGCATGTAATTTGAAAAGTAAAAAAAAAAGTTCTTCATTTCCACTCATGAAGAATTATACTTGAAAAGAAATTATAATTACAAGAACCAAAGAATATATATATATATTATATCTTCGGAAGCTAATTGTTCTGCTGCGGTGGTGTAATATTTGAGTTCCGGAGCTTCTGCTCATCAGATAGTATTTTTGCAAACCTACATTTTGAAAATCAAATTATTAAAAACAAAATCAGAAAATAATAAAAAAGTAAAATATATTTATATACTTGATCAAAGCAGCCTCATTTGTTCCTCCATTAGGAATAGGCTCACAATTTCCTGTCTGCATATTAATTCTACAAACCGGGCACTTCAACAAATTTTCTCCAATTTTGACAAGTTGATCCATATTCTCCTTCGTCGTATCGTCAATCGAACCGTTTGTCCCTGTCAATGTTTCATCCTGTAATAAAATCAACAACAAATTAATTAAATAATTTTTTTAAGGATTTAATATCAAGAATCGTCCCTAAACTTAGACCTTGTCCAAATTTAATCATGTATGTTTTCTTTACCGGTCCTTTTGAACCAAAATTGACACCAAAAGAAACAAAACTGAAAAAAGTAAAATCATACTCCCATCCGTCTTCATACGTGATGAACTAAAATTTGACACAAAAAATTGATATCAAAATACATGACTAAAATTGACACAAAAAAGATCAATTTTAAAAAGTAAAAATATACCGGACCAAAATTAAGCATGACGATTCTTGATATTAACTCTAATATTTTCATGTATACACCGGTCACAAATTAATATTTACCTGAATACGAAGGTAATTATCTTGAGATTGCAGAGCCTGGAAAGTTACTGATAGGAAATAATCCACCATATCTTTACTAGCTTGGTCAAACACATCAATTATGGGTGAAGAACTCCCGTTAATTATCCAACTAATTACGCCCCATTTTGCAGTCATTTGTGCACTAAATTTTTGTTCTTGTTTACTAGAGCCAGTGCCAAGTGAAATCACTAGAAATTTATTAAAATCAAGTGGTTGAATTGGGAAGAAGTATGGATTGCTTCTGGATACTTCTTTTGTTACTTCTCTAACTGCAACCAATGTCTGAAACAAAATTCAATATTTTATTTAGTCATTTGATATTTTTTTTAAAAATATATTGGACTATATGAGATGATTAAATTACCGGGTTGTTTGCAGCTACGCCTCCGTCGATGAGATTGAAATCCATAGATTGGCCGGCGTTGTTGGCATTCGTGAAATGATGGGCCGGAAAATAGGTAGGAGCGGCGGAGGTGCCGATGCATATATCTGATAGTAGGGCGTCCATGTAACCCATATTCTGTACCTGCATACATATGATACATCGGTACAAGAAAACTGACACATAATCCTCTCATGATTATTTTTCTAGTTAAAAGTCTTTACTTTGACCAAAAAATTGAGAATGAATGACAGGATTTGTCAATGAAGGTCAATTTATTTTATTAAAGACTTTTAGTTAAAGAAGCACAGGAAAACACACAAGAGAGAGACCTCGAAAGAGGAGAATATAGTTGGCTGCATATTCTTGATATCAAATGTTGGAATGACAATATTGGTCAACGCCTGGGTCAACCGAGTTTGTCCTAAATTTTCCTTTATCACCTTATGCAGATACTTTCCATTGTACTTTGGCCCTCCTAATTGTCCAAGATTGCTTCCAATTGATCCAAGTAAACACCTATATATACATATTATTCATCAAACAAAATATGTACTATTCAATTCGATCGTAATTCATGCATTAAAATGAATTAATATATATGCAATACTATACCTAGTCTGTGGAAATATTTTAGGCCCATTTTTTAGGTAAAATGGAGTAACATCTTTAGCTGCATATAATGGACGATTATTCTGATCAGGAGCAGTCAACATGGCCGTCATAAGTCCACCCGTGCTTGTTCCGGCCACTACATCAAAATAATCCGCCACCCGTGCATCTGCGCCATCCAGTTTCTATGAATTGTTGACACGTGTCATTTGTAAAAATAATCATGGGAACAACACATGTTAATGATGTTTCAGCAAAGTGGAACAGAGGAATCGAACTGGTTAATTACCTGTAGCTCGGACTCGAGAAATTCAAGAATCTTGGCAGGGATGATGCCTCTAATGCCACCTCCATCAATACTTAAAATAGTGATTAACTTTCCATTAACTGAAGGTAAGATTTCTTTAAGAGAAGATGATGACGCCATTTGATCAGAAAGAATGAACAATATATCAAAGGCTCTCAATTTATTCCAATGATATATGATGAGATCGAAGTGATCAATTAGTATTTAAAGAATTTATAAATTTGGCTACTGGTATACTCAATTGGAAAGTTTCAAACAATAATTCGTGACTAGTCCCATGCATGCATCATCGAAATTTCCTCTAATTAATTAACTATTAGTAGTGTTTAAATCATGTATTTCTTGGGGATTTGGTTTTCCATAATTTATATATATATATATATGTGCTTCTTTTAAAACCAATAAATTAATTGTCTGATCAATTATAGTATATTAATTTTATCTAATTGGGCTTAAAATAATTTAGAGTTATTCATTCAGCACTCCACTATATACTGCTAAAATGCCCTTTCTAATGACTAGAGCCCTATGAGCATACTAATTCAGGGCCAGATCCATAATTCATAGATTATATATGTATGAGTAATTGATATTGAAATTGAATGAGCTTTATATTTTTACATTACATATACATAGGACTGTTAAAATGGGTCCGAACAGGCCAAACTTCGATTCGATATATTATTCGTCCATTTTAAAATTGAGATGAATGAAAAATGATTTTTCAAAAAATAGTTGTAACAAAATTTGAGAAGGATAAAAACTAACACTAAAAAATTTAGCTCAAATGGCGAGCGTGTATAAACCCTCGGCATTTGGGGAGGGGCACGATTTATGAGTACTGAAACGGCGACGGCTGGCATCACACTCGCGAATTATTGGTGAGGGAATTTAGTTGTCACTCGCCAATTTACGAGACGGAAATAGGTGTAGTGCTCGCCAATTGTGCCACGTCATTAATTTGGCGAGGGGCCCAGTGCTCGCCAATATTCAATTTAGCGTACCAACACCCTTCTTCCTCTTTATGCATTATAATGGATTTTTATCCCACATTAGAAAATGCAGAAAGAGGAAATAGGTTTAAAAGGAGGAACTCGTGAGTAGCTTGTAATATACTATAAAGATTATGCTCTATCTTTTACCCGTGCCTACAGGGGGTGTACAAATCTTGGCCGAAAAATGGCCTACGAGCCGCATTTATGCTGCAGTGGCAGTTTCGGTCCAATTTTTAATGTCATCTTAATTGCAGCAACCGTTTTAAATTTGGGTTGACTATATAAGTAGATGCAACCCAAACACACGAAAAATATTGGAAATATACAACATTTTGCTTTCGTTCTTGTACTCCATTTTTCACTAGCACCGAGAGTGGGGATGCGTAATTTGTTTTAAATCGTGTTTATATGAACCTCGGTTCCTTAAAAATTGTCATTTATCAATCCAACAATTTTTTATTTTCCATCTCTCTATTTTTCGTAAATTCTACACAAAAGGTAAACGTGTTATCAATTACAAAGGGACGAAGGAGTAATATTCCTTTTCAATTTTAATTGAGCTTGACCTTGATTGATCTAGCTCGAGCTCGATCAAGTTGGTCATTAGGTTTTATTAAATGTACATGTGATAGGTATATATGTCCAAACCAATTATTTGATGTTAAATAACTTTTACTATTAACTAAATGGTCTATCTTGAATGAGTATCTAACTAGCTATTTGATTTGCAATGTACCTTTACAATTTATAACTATAGTATAAAAGAGTTTTTATTTAAGCAAATATAATTACACCTTGTTTAATTTGTGTTGATGTACAATGTACCTTTACAAAATTTATAACTATATATAAAAATAGTTTTTATTTAAGCAAATAAAATTACATTTTAAGAGAGTGACTTGTCTAACGAAATCTGCTAATATATATATATTTTTTTTAAATTCATCTACAATTTCAAATTTCAATATTTTTTTCATTTTTATTTATTTAATGCACTATATATCAGTTTAACTATCTCTTACTATTTTTTATTTGACATTCATATTAATTGCACACATAAAATTAAATTCATATCCAAAATATTAATTGTATTATTTTTAAAAAAATATTGATTAAAATTATATTACCTGAATTTAATTTTTTTATCTATATAAGTTTTATTAAATTTTAAAATTCATGTAAATTTGTGCATAATTAAAAAATATATAATTAATTAAATAATTGTGGGAAACTCACATATATATAATGTCTCAAAAAATTACTCCAATATTTATAAAAATATGTAAAAGAAATAAAAAAATATCGATCGGTAGGTGCACAAAAAAATTTAACTTAATTTTTTTATATATACAATTTGTCCTAGTTTGGTAGAAACTGTTGGCCGACTAACCACGTCAACAAATAAACTTGGCAAGACAAGAAAGATGTTGATGTATTAACAATGAATAGCAATTTATAATACTCCAATACTACTAGAAATATTTCTATACTTATTAATTAATATCACAATACTAGTATATGAGTTTATAAACATAGTTATATTACTCAATAAGTTGTTTGATATTATAAATTACGAAAAATCAACCGAATTGATTTAATTAAGTAATGTGGAAAGGGTAGGTCTCCTGTAGATTCAATTCCTTATAAAAATAAAATGGGTAGGGTTACTAACAAAAATAAAATACACGAAAGACATGGAAGCTAAGTGTTGTCGTCCAAATGGTTAGATATAGTCTATTTTATCTTGAGGCCAGGTGTTCAACTCTCATGTCTAACAATTTTAACAATCTTTTTTTTATTATTATAAAAGTGCATGTTGGAAATAAGAAAAAGTGTAACATTCATTTTACAATTTTTTAACATGTTATTTTATACTGTTATAATGACATACACTTTTTTGATAGATATATTTTATTGCACTTTTCAGTTGTCGTGACTTACAATTTCCAACAATATTTTAAGTTATACTCACTTTTTAAGTTATAGTGGTGACTTACACTTTTTAGTAATGTTATGTTACACCTTTTAATCGTATTTTGTTGCACTTTTCAGTTGTAGTGGCTTACAATTGTAAACAATTTTTTCAGTTATAGTGACTTACACTTTTTAGTCGTACTTTGTTGCACTTTTCAGTTGTAGTGACTTACCATTTTCAACAATATTTTCAGTTATAGTGACTTATACTGTTTAGTAATGTTATGTTGCACTTTTTAGTTATATGAAGATGCACTTTTCAGTGATATATAATTGTTGTCATTTACACTTTTTAAAATAATATTTTTAATTATATTGACATACACTTTTTGGTAATGTTATATTGCCCTTTTTTGTTATATAAAAATGCACTTTTCAATTATAATAACTTACACTTTTCATTAAAGTATTGTGTTGCATTTTTCAGTTATACTGACATGCACATTTTAATAATATTGTGTTGCACTTTTCAGTTATACTAACTTGCACTTTCTAGTTATAATAACTTACACTTTTCATTAAAAGTTGTGTTGCACTTTTCAATTATACTGACTTACACTTTTTAATAAAAAAATGTGTTACACTTTTTAGTAATATTGTGTTACACTTTTAGTAATATTGACTTACACTTTTCAACACACACGTTTTCGAAAAAAAAATACCAACAAAAAAATAATTACAAAAAAAAATAATAAAATAAAATAAAAATTGACCAAAATGTATAGAATACATATTAAAAAAAAAAAAAAATTGACCAAGTCAACTCAATTCCATGTATAGAATTGATTCTATATAAGACCAATCCAAGTGGAAAATTTTGCAGGACTCTAAATTGCTCGATAATTTTCTATGTGTTGGGGGGTTTCGTGTGTACTATGTTTTTTTTATAGGGTGTACTATGTTGGATTAATGGTCACATTTTGACGATTATCTATTTATTTGGGATTATGACGTGTTTGAAACCCTATCAGCTAGGCCATAGTTTTTTGAGCCCTATCAAACTCGGTTGTGTACATGATTTTGGACTAATAATAATAAACGTACATTTTTAATTATCCATCTACTTTGGACTAATATAGGCTATTAAAAATGGAACTAATGTAAGATTTAATTAATGTGATAAAATCAAATGGGAGGAATCAAAATATTTATATCCACTTAGAAGTCTCGATCAGAGCCCATGTATATATGTCGATTCAAATCACATTTGATGTTTTAAGTGCATCTCCATATGATTTTTATAGTTAAAGAGCAGCTTAATACGGAGTACTGGTATTTGAACTTTTAACACAACTATCATTTTCAATTATTATTATTAATTGGTAATCAAATTTATCTTATATTTTCAACGAACCATATATATTACTAAATTATTCTTTAAAAATAAAACTCAAAATTCTAATGAGTTCCAGTGGCCCCCTTAACCCGTATGTGGATCGCTATATTTGAGTCTGGGCTGGGCTCAGTGCATTTCATATTAGTACTGGCCCAATCGGTCATGGATCCAAAACTATGACCTCAGGTTATTTAAGGCGTGGGTTATATGCCCTTTCAAGTATGTTTAATGCACTCCCCCGATACACGCACTCCTCCTTTTATAGACGAAAGATAGATGCACTTCCCCCAAATTACCTTTTATAACCTTTTCTCTTAAAACTCTATGATAAATCCGCCCCTCCAGAAACAAAAATCCTAATTTTCACACTAAAACCTAATTTTTACCCTCTCCTTCTTCCTCACTTCATTTTTTCACCCTTCTTCCTCAATCTGCCGTCGCCCCTCCCTCCCTCATTTTCTTCTTCTTTTATTTAAGATCTGAGCAACAGCGGCGCCACCTCCTCCTCCAGCCACTACCCTTCGCCCAAGTTGCCTGCAGCACCCGCCGCCCCTCCTTCCCTCCTCTTCGGCCGCGCGCCACCTCCTCCACCGCCGCAGCACTACCTTTCGTCATCTTGAAGCAATTTTTTTTCGATAATAATGGTCGACCAAAAACACTCTCGGCGACACACACGAGTGTCGCCGAGAGTGTTTTTGATCAACCCATTATTATCGAAAATATAAATAAAAAAATTGGTCAACAGACCAGTGTCGATGAGAGTGTTTTTGGTCTGCAAACTAGTGTCGACGAGAGTGTTTTTGGTCAACTCTGATTTGTCGATTTTTTTTTTTTTTTTGTTTAAAATTTCTAAGTTTTGCTATTAATTTCTAAATTTATTTGGGGGCTGCCGGAAGTGAGGCGGGGACCTCTCCTAGGGTTAGAGTTAGAATTAGGATTAGGGTTATTTTTAATTTTAGGGGGTGTATCTATCCTTTTGTATTTAACTAAAAGGGGCAAAATTTATATTTTGCATAAATTTTTAATTAATAAAAGTGGAGGGGAGTGTATTAAATATACTTGGAGGGGCATATAACCACACCGTTATTTAAGTCTTAATACAAAGATGGGCCAATACATTAAAGATAGGGATTAAAGTTTTTTTAGTCCTTTAAGTTGGACTAATTTTGAATTTGGTCCTGATGGAATACACATTTTGATTTTAGTCCCATAAGTTGGTCGAAATTTTGAATTCAGTCCAATTACTACAATTTGAGATAAATAAATCGATCAAATCAATTGATATTTGCATTTTTCTGCACATGAGCAAATTCACAGTTGATTTGAATTGCACACGAGCTAAGAATTTGATCGGTTTATTTACCTATAATGGTAGTAATTGGACTGAATTCAAAATTTCGGCCAACTTATGGGACCAAAATCAAAATGTGTATTCAATCAGGACCAAATTCAAAATTAGTCCAACTTAAAAGACTAAAAAAAACTATAATCCTTAAAGATAGCCATAGTTTTGGAGAGACTCTTTGTGAAGCTGAAGAAAATTGGAAAATCATATATATCTTGGAAGATATTGTACATACATGTAATTTGGAAAAATAAATGTAAAAAAGTTCTTCATTTCCACACATGAAGAATTATTCTTGAAAATAAATAATTACAAGAACCAAAGAATATATATATATATATATAATATATTACATCTTCTCAAGCTAGTTGTTCTGTTGCGGTGTAATATTTGAGTTCCGGAGTTTCTGTTCATCAGATAGTATTTTTGCAAACCTACATTATGAAAATCAAACAAATTATTAAAAAAAAACACAGAAAATAATTATCTTAATAATAAAATTCTAATAAAAAAAGGAGTTAATTAAATTACTTGATCAAAGCAGCCTCATTTGTTCCTCCATTAGGAATTGGTTCAGAATTTCCTGTCTGCAGATTAATTCTAGAAACCGGACCCTTCAACAAATTTCCTCCAATTTGGACAAGTTGATCCATATTCTCCTTCGTCGTATCGTCAATGGAACCGTTCGTCCCTGTCAACGTATCATCCTGTAATTAAATAAACAACAAATTAATGATTAAAGAATTAAATAATTTCACAAGGTAATATCAAGAATCGTCATGAAATTTAGACTGTCCAAATTTAGTCTTGTATGTTTTTTTTATTGGTCCTTTTGAACCAAAATTGAAATTGACATAGAACTGATAGAAGGAGTTTTAATTTGAGATTCATTTATCAGGATTAAAAGAGATAAATTAACTTTTTCATGGGGGCGTTTTAGTCCATTGAAAAGAATAAGAAAAAATAACTAAAATTTTGAAATGTTTGGAAGTTCATAGGTGATGAAAAATGGAAAGTTAAGTTAGAGACATAACTAAAATTTAACACAAAAAAATCAAAGTAAGGACCAAAATTGATATCAAAATAATAAAAAGAGAAAACTAAAAAACAAACATGACTAAAATTAACACCAAAAAGACCAAATTTAAAAAGTAAAATATACCGGACCAAAATTAAGCGCGACGATTCTTGATATTAACTCTAATATAAAGAAATGCAATTAAAGAATTGTGGATATTTACTTGAATACGAAGATAATTATCTTGAGATTGCAGAGCCTGGAAAGTTACTGATAGGAAATAATCCACCATATCTTTACTAGCTTGATTAAACACATCAATTATGGGTGATGAACTCCCGTTAATTATCCAACTAATTACACCCCATTTTGCAGTCATTTGTGCACTATATTTTTGTTCTTGTTTACTTGAACCAGTGCCCAATGAAATCACCAGAAATTTATTAAAATCAAGTGGTTGAATTGGGAAGAAGTATGGATTGCTTCTGGATACTTCTTTCGTTACTTCTCTAACTGCAACCAATGTCTGAAACAAAATTCAATATTTTATTTAGTCATTTGAATTTTTTTTTTAAATATATTGGACTATATGAGATGATTAAATTACCGGGTTGTTTGCAGCTACGCCTCCGTCGATTAGATTGAATTCCATAGATTGGCCGGAAGCGTCGGCATTCGTGAAATTATGGGCCGGAAAAAAGGTAGGGGCGGCGGAGGTGCCGATGCATATATCTGATAGTAGGGCGTCCATGTAACCCATATTCGGTACCTGCGTACATGTGAAACCGTTTCATACATAAGACGTGATATTTTTACTAGGTTTTTATAAATTTGAGTATTACAAAACACCCATTTTTTTGTGCTTAGCAAATGACTTTATAATTAGACTTTACAAAACACCCAATTTTTTATTTAATTTTTACGTAAACTATGCTCTTCAACCAAATTAAGGGGACACATGTTAAAAGTTTATACGTACTGCTATATACTCCCTCCCTTTTTAATTAAGTGTCACTTTGCTTTTTTTAATATTTTTAAAACAAGTGTCATTCTACATCTTTTTCTTGAATTTTGATAATTTTATCCTTATACATTATACTCCCTTCATTTTCTTTACCTTGATTTAAGCTTTTTCTCTTTTAAATATAGTACTATAACATAAATTATGGCTAAACTTTAATTATTGTATACATGAATATCACCTACAATATTGGTCACATTCATTACTAAACATAAATTTAATATTAAAATTAGTTATCATTAATGAAGGGTAAAATGGTCCATAATTATATATCTTAATTTGTTGAAAATTGTTAGAATGACACTTAATTAAGAGTGGAGGGAGTATATATATATATATATATTCAACCAAATACTCCTTCAATTTCATAAAATTTATTGCATTTGAATATTTGATCTTAAATTTTATTTTAAAAAGTTTGTCATTTTTTCTATTTTTATCAATGGTCTTCTTAAACTACCCCTATTAATCTCTACAATATTTTTTTTAATTTTTAGAAATATATTAGTGACTTTTCATCAATTAATGTAAAGATGAATATCAATAAATAGGTATGGTGAGAAATTAAAACAAATTTAGTGTAATTCCAATTGCATTAATCATGTATTATCAAGATGGAAGTACTTAAGGATGCACGTCATGTGCAAATCAAAGATTGGTCATAGTTTATAGGAGGGAAAATTCTATATTAATGTACATAATTAATAACAGCTGCTGCATCCAGAGTTAATTATGCAATTAATTAACACAATAACTAATTAATTAGGAGGGGACCCGTAAAATATGCTGCCATCAATTGAATAATTAAAGCTCCACCATTCCCTCAAGTAACAATAATACTATTCTTGAAAAATATTGGAGTAGATTTTTCTTTGTGGTTTTTATACATTTCACGAAACCGGTTTAATTTCAGTTCAAAATAGTACCCCAAAATTTTCTACCTTGAAAACCTAGCTAGTACTTCTGTGGCAATTTTTTTTTTTAAAGGAAACAATATTTAAAAAAATTATAATAAAAATATTTATAACGAATTTTGCGACGATATTTCAACCCATGGGTAACAGGTTGTGTTTATTTTGCGACGACCAAAATATCATCGCAAAATAACGCGTTTTTTTGTAGTGATATATTGAATCCCGCTTCACAAAACACACACAAGAGAGGTAGAGAGAGACCTCGAAAGAGGAGAATATAGTTGGCTGCATATTCTTGATATCAAAAGTTGGAATGACAAGATTGGTCAAGGCCTGAGTCAACCGAGTTTGCCCTAAATTATCCCTTATCACCTTATGCAAATACTTTCCATTGTACTTTGGCCCTCCTAATTGTCCAAGTTTGCTTCCAATTGATCCAAGGAAACCCCTATATATAATTATATATACTATTCATCAAATAAATATACACAAATAAAATAAAATCGGAATGCATGCATTAAATTAAATGCACATATACCCAATTTGTGGAAATATTTGAGGGCCATTTTTGAGGTAAAATGGAGTAACATCTTTAGCAGCATATAACGGACGAGAATTCTGATCCGGAGCCGTCAACATGGCCGTCATAAGTCCACCCGTACTTGTTCCTGCCACTACATCGAAATAATCCGCCACCCGTGCATCTGCCCCGTCCAGTTTCTGTGGATTGTTGACACGTGTCATTTGTAAAAATAATCATGGGAACAGCACATGTTAATGATGTTGATACAAAAAAAGTCTGATTTTGATACCATTGATTTAGAGACGGATATTCAATCTGTCTATAATAGGTACGGTTAGAGACTGGTTTTCATTTATTTTTGGTTTCAAATCTCGATTTTTCTACAAATCAGTCTCTAATCCGTACCTATTAGAGACAGATTGGATTTCCGTCTCTAAATCAATGGTATCAAAATCAGACTTTTTTTGTATACGTTTTAGCAAAGTGGAACAGATGAATCGAACTGCTAAATTACCTGTAGCTCGGACTCGAGAAATTCAAGAATCTTGGCAGGGATGATGCCTCTAATGCCACCTCCATCAATACTTAAAATAGTGATTAACCTTCCATTAACTGAAGGCAAGATTTTTTTAGAAGCTGAAGAAGAAGATGCCATTTGATTGAATATTGTCAAAGGTTCTTAGCTGATAAGCTTATAATATTTATTTCAATGATAATTAAATTAACACGATGAGAAGTGATGAGGCCGGTATTTAAAGATTTAAGAAATTTGTTGGCTACTGGTATACTTGGAAAGTCCATAACATTGTAATCCCACGCATCATCGAAATTTCCTTTAATTAATTGTGATTAGACAATGTTTCTTGGGGAACCTGGTCTTGATTAAATGAATTGTCTGACCAATTATAGTATATTCGATCTAATTGGGGTTAGAATAATTTAGAGTAATTCAGCACGCCACTATGCACTGCTAAAATGCCCTTTTAATTTGATCTGATCATATGACTAGAGCTCATGTGAGCATACAAATCCACCACTCTTCAAACTCTACTAATTTTAAACTCAATTACCAAGCTAGATCCAATGTTTTTTCTAAGACACCAACTTATGTCATGGATTATATATGTTTTGAGTAATTTATATTGAATCATGAGTTTTATGTATATTATTCTTTTTCACTTTTAATTGGGCATTAGATTATTTTATTAAATGTGCATGTGATAGCTAGGTGTATAGATATGTGTGTCCAAAATTATTTGTCGACGTAAAATAGCTTTTATTGATAACTTTGAACACACTATTTGATTTGCAATGCACCTTTACAAATTAAGGTTATAACTATATATACATAAAAAGTGTTAAGTATACGCTTAATTAGGCTAGATCCACATTACTCTTCAACTTAAAAAGTGTTCCACATTACTCTTCAAACTTTACTTAATTTAATTTTAAACTCAATTATCAAGCTATCCATTGAGTAATTTATATTGAATCATGAGTTTTATATTTTTACATTACATATATTTTCCTTGAAGGAGTTTCTAACTAGCACCTTTACAAAGTTTATATACAAGAATTAATTCTCCACCTCTTCTAACAATAACTATATATACATAAAAAGTGTTTTGTATTTAAGCAAATAAAATTTCTATTTCTTTTTTCCTTCTTTTTTTTTTTTTTGACATTTCATCTACAATTTCAATAGTTATTTTTTTCATATATATATATATACTCCGTATATATTAAACGGAATATCTTTTTTCGATTTTTAATTTGACATATGATCATATCTAAAATGTTAATTGTATTGTTTTAAAGTGTTTTCTTCATTGATTATAATTATATGAGCTGGGTTTTTTTTTATACAAGTTTTATTAAGTAATTTTAATATTCGTGTGAATTTAGTGCATATATAACTAAATGCTATATAATTAATTACGGAGTAAATGATTGTGAGAAACTCACACATATATATATATATATATATATATATATATATATATATATATATATATATACTATCTAAACAAAATTGTAAAAGAAATTAATCAAGATCCATTGGTAGGTGTACAAAATAAATTTAACTTAAATCTTTATTATAATTTTTCCCACACAATATAATAAATCATTTTATGTTTCACTATTTGATTTATTGACATCTGTCATGTTAATTCAACGTCCCATAATTATAGTGAGGGTGACGTGTTAAAAATCCAGTAGATTGGAACACAGAATAAAATATGGTGGGAAAATTAGGCGAGATGCTTGTTTTTATTAGGCTTTAATTAAATTAATTAAGTGAGAATTTGTCAAGAAAGAATTAAGTATGGTTTTAACATCACTTTCAAGATCACGTTGCCACTTAGGCCTGTTCCTGTCCATTTCATATTTTCATGAGACAAAGCCCGGCCCGGCCCTGAGTAAATGGTTTCTTTTTGTAGATCGTTTCACAAGGTGGCTTAGTTTGGTAGGCATACGTAACTATTAATGGCCGACTAACCACAACAAATAAACGTGGCCACATAAGAAAGAGGCTAATGATTTAACAATGAATAAAACTTTCACGCATCATTTGTAATACAACATCATTTATCGATTAATATCACTACGTTTATAAACTAATACTACACCAAATTATAAGACAATGATATTAGCTTATAAACGTAATGGTCTTACTCGATAAGTAATGTGATATTATAAATTACGAGAAATCACATGAATTGGTATAGTAACTAAAAGCCTAGAATTCGTGATTTAAATTAATTAAAATGGAAAATTTTGCCTTGCTCTATAATTTTCTTTGAGTTGTTGTGTTTCGTACTTTCGTGCGTACTATGTTGGAATGGTCAATTATACATTATTCTAATGAGGTGAGAGTGAGATTGAGTACAAGGTCACACATTTTGACGATTATTTATTTAATTGAACTTTTGTTGTGTGTATATGTGGATTACAAAACAAAAAAATAAATGTTCAAATTCTCGAAATTAATTTTGAGTAAATGAGAATTGTTATTAACACAAACGAAAAAATGTTTTCAAAATGCATTTATCTTGAAAAGGGTTCAAATAATAAATGAAGAAATAAAATATAAGGCCCAAACAATAAATTAAAGACGAAGACGATCAAACTTGTTAATGAATGCCAATTCAACGAGCCCGTATAGAAAAAACTCAGTCTTATTTAGATTTTTAATTAGGGTTAATTCTAAATAAATACACCACCTTTAATCTCAATATATATCAATTTAATCACGATCTTTACAATTTTTTTTAAAACCCCAACTTTTCATCGTGTTGCAATTAGATACACATTTTTTTTTCTCCGATCAACAATTGATGATGTGGCTTGTCGGAGCTCGCCACATCATATTACACATATTTTTTTATTTTCCACATAAAGATTATACTTTATAGAAATAAAAATATAAAATTTTATAAAAATAAAAATAAAATTTCATGCGTCTCCTCTCCGCTTCTCAAACTAAATCAAGTTTTCTTCTACCATTCTCAAACTAAATCAAGTTATTCTCTTCTAACCATAAAAATCATTACAAAAAAAAAAAATCATACAAAAGCAGGAAAAAAAAAAAACTCACGCATCTAATTCATGACATTGGTGATTTGGTGGTTTATTTTTCAGGAATTCTTAAATTATTTAATAATTTTGTTGTTTTGTTCAACTAGTTCGAGAACTATAATTTTTTTCGGTGAACCTCAATTAATTATTGTATTTGGGTGTATGCTGAAGATAACCTTGTTGTTTGGTGGTTTTTTTTTTTTTTGCAATTTTTAGTGTTAGGGTTCTATCCTTATGATTTTGATTTTTAGGATTTGAAGAGAAAGAACTTGATTGATTGAGTTTCAGAAGTGAGAAAGACGCGCATAACAAGAACTGTGTTGAGTTTGAGAAGCGAAGAAGACGCCGAAGATGCCGAGAGTTTTATTTTTATTTCTATAAAGTGTAATTTTTATGGTTAGGAGATAATAACTTGATTTAGCTTGAGAATGGTAGAAGAAAACTTGATTTAGTATGAGAAGCGGAGGAGACGTATGGAATTTTATTTTTATTTTTATAAAATTTTATATTTTTATTTTTATAAAGAGTAATCTTTATGTGGAAAATAAAAAAAATATGTGTAATATGACGTGGCGAGCTCCGGCAAGCCACATCATATTGTTGACCGGAGAAAAAAATGTGTATCTAATTGCAAAGGTTGGGGTTTTAAAAAAAATCGTAAATGTCGTGATAGAATTGATATTGAGACTAAAGGTGGTGTATTTATTTAGAATTAACCTTTTAATTATAACATTAGATTTTTAAGTAAATATGAATTATATACTATATGCAATATATATACCACCTAAGTTTGCACTATACATTATTAATGATATAAATTTTATTTACTCTGTAAATTAATATTATTCATGGACCAGAGTAGCTTCTATCAAATCATGTGATTTAAAGAAGAGTATAACTCATATATCAATATAGAACATCGTCTAAAATTGTTTTATACAAGTATTTCTCATTATTAATACGGTGTATTAATTTTAAAGAAAACACCCGTTGAATACACAGAATCATGGCAACTATAAACACACACGTACATATACTCTAAAAAAAACATCAATATATACCTTAATTACTTAGTCTTAGACACACGCTAATCGGCTAAAAATGACACCTAACTAAGTTGGAAAATGGGAAATATGTGTGCATCTCATGAAAAGCGGTTATAATTATTTTTTCTGACTTTGGTTTAGAAAAAATATTTTACATTAATTTATAGTAATATTAAATAATCATGCATTTAATTCGTTATAAATTAAGCATATATTATTTTCATGCGAAACATGAAATTAAATAGTGGAGTAGATGAATACGATCGAGAATGGCGTTTGATTTAGTATATATATTAATTTTTACCATTTATTATTCACCTTTGGCAAAACACTAGAGAGTTTTTTTTTTTTTTTTTACTTTTTTTTTGTCCTTTTCTTTTTTTAAGGAAAAAACAAAGAAACTAATTTGAACTGGGTTATGTAAGGTGGGTACTTCCTAAATGACGTTTAAGAGTTGACATTACTATAATTAAGCTATTTTTATTGCCAATATCAGCTGGCCACTTAATTAAATTATCGATGTGGATAAAGCCGGTTGGTCCAAACATTCGATTTACATCTATGAGCCTATAAAATACTAAATATGACAGTAATAAAAAAAAATACAAATTCGTTGTTCTTCTAAAAAATGTATAGTAAAATGTGGTCATCATGGATACTTAATGCCGATAGAAATTTTTGTTTAGTTGTGGAATTGAGGCAAAATTGTCGCGTGAAATCTTAGAATACATGTGCCGTTTTGGTAACTAATAAGGCATATGGCTAAAATTTGTTAATAAAGGTTAGTTAGTTATAAACCCACCTCGTAATTATATAAATCACCCCTATAAGTATATAGGAAGTTTAGTTTTGCCATGGAAATTGAATTGATTTTTTTGAGCCGTCGAATAATTATATTAAAATTGAAAAGCCTTAACTAAATTAAAATTAAAATCAATTAATGTTATTTTAACTAAGTTCTCTTTATATTATTTTATCTAAGAATATATCTTTACATTTTGCAAAATATATTAATTAATTAATAAACAATAAATTCATTTGGTATATAATTTTATTAGTAATTATAACTCAACAAATTATTAATAAATCATTACTATATAATAAAATTTTAAATTATGAAAAGTAAATTTATATATGAAATTTTATTAGTGTATTTTGTAAAATATGAGTTACACTATTTAAATTTTTTAATTATTATAAATTTTGAATATTAACTTTTACCAAGATACGTAGAAATTAAGTCATATAGTAGAAGATTAACTTTCAGTTGTAAATTAATGAATTCTATTACTCCCTTTGATCGTAATTATTTGAACGTGTAAAGTGAGTTTAGTAAAGAGTAAAATAAATTTTATAAGGTGTGAGGTAAAATATGAACTGATATAAACTATTAATTTTGCACTAGAAACTTTGCTTAAATAAAAGGTATTTAAAATAAAAAATAAATAGAAATATTTTTGAACGCTACATGGTTTGACTAAAGATTTTTAACTTCTTTCATCCCTACACTTATCCAAATATAATAATTAGTATGAATTTATTTTTCTTCGATCGTGCAAGATGATTGTTCATTATCTAAATCTTTAAGTGTTAAAGAATATTATCCAATATTCCCGTTCAACCTTATTACTAGAATATAGTAGCTAGTTGTATTGTTTAAGTTAATTGAAAAAATTCTACTTATTAAACAAGTAAAAGACGTCCCAGCAAATACTATAACCTTAAACATATGACTTCTGCTCCAAGTCAAATTAAGAATAGTTCAGTTCATCGTTAACCACGTTTTGGGATTCAAAAACTTGTACACGAAATGGAATCTTGTATTCTTAACAAAGAAGTTAGTTAACTAAATAAAAATTGTAATCCATAATTGCCTCGAAATAATGTTGGCATTTTATTGGCTATTTGCAATGGATCGGTTCTAATGGGGCTTACTATGCAGGCCCATTAGCCAGTCAGCTTTCCTAAAATAAAGCTTACAGTTATTTGCACCTCCTTCAAGTTAGATAGACTTTCTCAATTAGCTCACCCTCCTATAATATAGAAAATTATAGTATAAATTACTCTCGTCCATTCTCTTTTTTGTCAAAATCTTTCAGGCTCCGTTTGGTTGGATGGATTTGGACTTATGGATTTCAAATCCACAACCCAAATCCATTCTATATGTTTGGATTGTGAATGGATTTCAAATACTTAGATTTGTGTCCACACACTTTTTAGTTTAAATTGTGAGAGATTTCAAATCCTCACTAAAACCATGTCATTTGAAATCCATCTATTTTCAAAACCTTTCATTTGAAATACCTCCTCAAATCAAATCCCTCCATCCAAACGCAGCCTCAATTTTATGAAGGAGAAAGAAAAAAAATTGTTAATCAACCAGTATAAAAAATATGTAGATTTTGACACTAATTTATAAAAATATGTCAAATTTTTTTTTATGAGATTTTCAAGATAATTTTTAGATTTCTGAGATTTTAGAGAAAAAAATTTAAGGTTGCGTTTGGTTGGGTGGATTTGGGCTTATGGATTTCAAATCCACAGTCCAAATCCATTCTGCATGTTTGGATAATGAATGGATTTCAAATACTTAGATTTGTGTTCACACACTTTTAGTTAAAATTGAGGAAGATTTCAAATCCTCACTAAAACCATGTCATTTGAAATCCATGAATTTTTAACTTCCTTCATTTGAAATGCCTCCTCAAATCAAATACTTCCATCCAAACACAACCTAAGATTTCAACATTAATTGAGTGAGGGAGGTGGCGGCGGCAATCTGTTGGGCAGAAGTAGTGTATCTACTAAATTAAAATTAAGATCTTAATGTTAGGTGTAATATATAATTTTTTTTCGTATTGAAAGTGTATCTAACATTCATGGGGTGCAGCCAACCCTTAAATAGATGAAAAATGGCCCAGTTAGTCAGAATATGGGGTGAGTACTTGCAATGTAAGCCCAAAAACTAGCTGTCTAGTGAGTAGTGTCTAGTATTACCCATAGTCAGAAATATGGGCCCTCCCCGATACATGCACCCCTAAAATAGAAGAATTACAGATGTACTCTCCCAAACTATTTAAAACTGTCAAATAGTTACCCATAGAATTATAGGTAGAGATTTTTTCATTTCATAATAGAATTAGTTAATTTTATATTGATTTTTATTTCAATTATGATATATGTTTTTTTTGTTGATAAATTAAGAAAAAGAAAGGGGAAAGTAATTCGATCAAGAAACTTAGTAAAAAGGGCAATTGTAATAGGAAAATTGAGAAAAATACCTCTTCCTAATTTTATTGAAAAAATTGTTATCTTTTTTTTTTTTTTTTTTTTTTACCGTAATCCTTAATATAATACTACAAATTTTTTCTTCAATATCGTGACCAACACTGTGACTACATTCATTGTCTGATGACGGGGCATTTCCCCTGGAATCAGACAAACTAAAGAAGGGAGTCCCGTTGAGTTCCCACGCTTTCATGACCACAGCTCCATTCATCCAATTACTACAAGGATGAACCTAATTCGAAATGTGGACCATAAAAAAAAATATCTATTAAATCGATCACAAGAATATCGGCTACCGTACCTATTATCCAAAGAGGAATCCTTTGTAGTATCGATCATTTACTCCTTTGTTCCTCCAATTTATTTTATCAAGTGGTCATGCTAGAAGCATAAACATTTGTGGATAATTATGTGATGAGCAACCACATTTCTCATCACGATCAAAATTGCAACTCTGTCTACGATCATATTAGTGACAATATGAGTGAAATTTTATGTTCAATAAAAAGTAGTATGGTAAAAAAAAAAAAAAAAGCATTATTCCAATAAAATAAAAAAGCATGGATCATTTTTAGCACTAAAATGAGAATTAACCCCAATTTCTTATGGTAAATTGGTAATAAGACAACTTCTGAATTATAATCCTAATTAATTCCAAAAAGAAAAAGCAATAAGTGCAAATAAAGAGCTAGAGATTAAAATATTAGTATTCCTTAATTTCCACTTCTGGCCCGAGAAGTGAGAGTAGAACCTCCCCCCTTCCGTTCCCTCAAAGCAACCGACAATCTTAAAATACACATCAACAACGAGTGATCACATTCATACATCTCTCTCCCCCTCTCTCTCTTTCTCTCTCTGGATCTGGAAGCACACACTTCCTGCTCCATTCCACCATGGGAAGAGCTACTCTTGGATTTGGATCTCATGCAATTCGTACACTTTTCTTCCTCGCGGCCCTCTGCCAAAATGCACTCAGCTTCTATCTCCCGGGCGTTGCCCCTGAAGATTTCCAAAAGGTATCATAGATTGATTTCTTTCAATTTGATTTCGGTTTGTTTTGCGCGCAATGCTCCCCTCAATTATGACATGTATGCTTATTTCTTGATCTTGGCTGTGGTTGAAGATCTGATGTATTGTGTACGCGATTAATGATTTGATAAAGAAATTGATTAGAGAGAGGACTGTAATCATGGGAGATATTGATTTTGGTGATGCTGGTGAAAATTAATTTTGGTGGATGCACACTGCACACACACATTATAACTTATAGTACTATTTGAGTGGGAGTTCAAAGCAGCTTATAGGTTTTAGTAAAGTATTTTCTCTAGGGAAATTTGAAAGATCTTAGAGGCAAATTGTTTGTATTGCAGTTGTTAAATTGGAATGATCTTTAGACCTGAGAATGAAATCTAGATGACGTAAATTAGTAAACTAGCTTAGGTTTCCATTTGATAGATGCTTCATCGGTTAGTAGATTTATATGTGGCTATATTGAAATTGGAGTTAGGCTGCATGTTGTTTGAATCCTGGAAACACTGAAGAGGGGGTTTCTGGCACGAAGTTCATCACCAGTTTCTCTCTAGACACCTTCTGGATTTGGTTATCTTTGTAGTCACGTGATGGTGAGACGTTGAAGACGAGCAAGGGCGATGTGTTTATTTTGTTGTGAAAAATTGTACAGAAGGTTGTCAGAAGTCTGCTCATTATAGAAAGAGCTGCATTTACTCCTTAAGATATTCTGTCTAATCTGAAAACTTGTAGGCTGGAGTTACTGTGTTTTACATTTTCAACCGATGAAACTTGTCTCTTCTTTGTTTCTGGCTGTTTAATTTGTTTCCCATGATCTGTGAAGAAACTGTATTTGGCTGATAGGCCCTTAAATATGAGAAATGGGAAGTATGGGTGACTTCTAAAAAAGGCAATGCATTGTACTATCTTTTTTCTTCATTAGATAAATAAAATTTCGAATTTTTGGTCTGATTTTGTTCCTTGTCTCTTACATGGTGAAGTTGTAAATTAATCATTCCAGTTTATTTCGATTGTATTGTCACTTGTCCTCTTTCTCTCTCTATTTGTGTTCCTTTATTGATATGTCCAAAACTGAGTGCAGGGAGATCCACTCAATGTGAAGGCAAACAAATTAACTTCTATAAAGACTCAGCTTCCTTACTCGTACTATTCTCTACCTTTCTGTCGCCCAAAAAAGATAATTGACAGCAGAGAAAATCTAGGAGAAGTCCTTCGTGGTGATCGCATTGAGAACTCCCCTTTTGTGGTCTGTACAATCTCTTCCATGCTTTAATGCTCTTTTGATACTTCTCTTGATCATTGACTTCTTCATCTTGAATGTTTATGCTTCAGTTCAAAATGAGGGAACCACAGATGTGCAACATTGTTTGTCGGACTACACTTGATGCCAAATCTGCTAAAGAATTCAAAGAAAAAATTGAAGATGAATATCGTGTTAACATGTATGTGTCAATCCTTTGCAACACTTTTTTTTTTCTTCCTTTTCTAGAGTTAAATCTTAAAGCATCTCATTTCTGTTTTGCAGGATCCTAGATAATCTACCTTTGGTAGTTCCCATCCCAAGACAAGACCAAGAGGGCCCTCCTATCTACCAACTGGGTTTTCATGTTGGGCTTAAAGGTCAATATGCTGGCGTAAGTTGACTAAATTATCGTGGTAAAATTGTCCGATCATTTAATGTAAGATTTCAAATTTACTCACTACTTGATACATATGCAGAGCAAGGATGAAAAGTACTTTATATACAATCACTTGAGCTTCACGGTCAGGTTTCACAGGGATGAATTGACTGAAACGGCAAGGATTGTAGGTTTTGAGGTCACACCATTTAGGTAGGTTTTTCCTAATTATTCGAGTCATTTTCTCTCTGTTAGTGTTGGTAAACAGTTTCTAAATTCCAAATCAATTATGTCCCATGCTGTAGTGTCAAGCATGAATACGATGGAAAATGGAACGACAAAGAGACTCGTCTTTCTACATGCGATCCCCACACGAAGCATACAGTTACTTCTTCAAACTCACCTCAAGAGGTTGCAGATAAACAAGAAGTCATATTTACTTATGATGTTGCATTCCAGGTAATGACCATCTTCTTACACACTGTTGTTTCTCTAGTGACTTTAATTATTAATGATTGAAAGTGTGGATTTCAGGAGAGTGAGGTGAAGTGGGCATCAAGATGGGACACATATCTTCTAATGACTGATGATCAAATCCATTGGTTCTCCATCGTAAATTCTCTGATGATTGTTCTCTTCCTCTCTGGCATGGTTGCCATGATAATGCTGCGAACTCTTTACCGTGACATCTCAAAGTACAACGAACTTGAGACCCAAGAGGAGGCCCAAGAAGAAACAGGATGGAAACTGGTCCACGCCGATGTATTCAGGCCTCCAAACAACTCCGATCTCCTCTGCGTTTACGTCGGAACTGGCATACAGTTCTTGGGGATGGTACTAGTCTGCATGGTCTTCGCTGTCCTTGGTTTCCTCTCACCTTCAAATCGGGGTGGGCTTATGACCGCCATGCTATTCCTCTGGGTTTTCATGGGCATATTTGCTGGTTATTCCGCTACTCGTCTTTACAAGATGTTCAAAGGAACAGAATGGAAGAAAATCGCCCTCCAAACTGCTTTCGTATTCCCAGCTGTTGTCTTCGTCCTCTTCTTCATCCTCAACGCACTCATCTGGGGCCAGAAATCCTCAGGTGCAGTACCGTTCGGTACAATGTTCGCATTGGTCTTCTTATGGTTCGGAATTTCGGTTCCGCTCGTGTTCGTTGGCAGTTACGTTGGGTTTAGAAAACCAGCAATTGAGAATCCGGTGAAAACTAACAAAATACCAAGACAGATCCCGGAACAGCCGTGGTACATGAACCCTATGTTCTCCGTTCTGATTGGAGGAATTCTACCATTCGGAGCAGTGTTCATCGAGCTCTTCTTCATCCTGACTTCGATTTGGTTGAATCAATTCTACTACATCTTCGGGTTCCTCTTCATCGTCTTCGTCATCCTCCTCATCACGTGCGCAGAGATCACGATCGTGCTCTGCTATTTCCAGCTGTGCAGCGAGGATTATCAATGGTGGTGGAGATCCTACCTCACTTCGGGTTCGTCTGCGCTCTACCTATTCCTGTACGCAACGTTCTACTTCTTCACCAAGCTTGAAATCACCAAGCCTGTATCAGGTGCACTCTACTTTGGGTACATGTTGATTGCGTCGTATGCGTTTTTTGTTCTAACTGGCACCATTGGCTTCTATGCGTGCTTCTTCTTCACCAGGCTCATTTATTCTTCTGTTAAGATTGATTGATTGATTTGATGCAAAGTTTGTTACTAGGTTAAAAGATATAGTTGTATTAACAGCTGAGTACATGTATGATTCTTACCAACGACCATATCATAAATCATGTTTTCTGTTTGTCTGATGACATGAAATTTGTATTTAGGTTATAATGTTTGTATCTTCCTTTTTTTTTGTAGCAAGAGCTTGTAAACTGCTCATGAATTGCAGCTTTCTTTGATTGAATAGATCAATTTTTATCTAGTTTTGTGCTATTCAATTCTAGTTTCCGGCATCATTTCATTCTGTGTCTAATTATCATTCAATTCAGTTCGATTTCTCAGTTTCACTTTTTGTATTCCACTAACGTTTCAATTCCCATTCGATTGCTCTGTTTCACTTTACTGATTCATTATCAAAATGAATGACTAAAAACCAAATGGTGTTATGTATTTCACCAATATTATTATTCTTATAACATATTTGCCGAACAGAGAACTGAAATGATCAGAAATTACCAGAAAAGAAAAACAAAGCAAGAGTAATTTATTTTCCAAAAGAGTGATCAGCGATCTCCTATTTCCGGGGGTGCGTTTCCTCAGGATTGGCGGCGCCGACGGAAACTCGAGCCACGTCTACGGCGGTGGCTTCAGGTTTTTTCTTGGTGTACAAGGTGAAGTACCACAAGGCGCCGACAATGGCGGAACCGAAGACGGTGAGAGTGACGGGGCCGTACGGCATGCGCCGCCGCTGGTGGAGGATACCGCCGGGGTTGTGGCCGGGCGGGCGCTTGGAGGCCTCCACACCGGCACTTTTCACTTCCTCTGAGCTCATCTTGTGCGTATCTGCGTTTTTTCTCCAATCTTCATTTCCTGCCATTGCTTCTTCAATCAAGAGAGTTTTGATTTCTTGTTTAATTCAGTGGATACATAAACTGCCTTTGCGGTGGGTGAAAGTGATGAAGAAGAAGCAGGGGCTCGCCACGTTGCTTTTAATGGGCACGTGTCGTTTCTCCACGCTACCATGTGTTGTTTTTTGAACAAGTTATTTTCAATTGGCCAAAACTCCCAACTATCACTATTAAGAATAAGAAAAAATCAAGAGGGTTAATTTGCATGTATAAGCGTGCTTTCGCACAAATGAACTGACATACTATATAAAAATGATTTCATGTAAGACCATGTTTATCCATGATCGGATCATCAAATATAAAATTCATTTCTCACTCCTCCATCTATTCATTTTACACCACAACCCAAATTTATCTTTTTTCACACTTTATCCATAACCACCCACAACCACAACCAACATTTAATAAATTATTTCTTTTATAATATAATAATTATATCTATTATTAATTCTTTATAATATTTTTATAAATTTATAACTATAATAAAAAATTACCATAGACTTAAAAAAATTACAACATTCAATAATACAAAATTTATCATTTGGATCCATGTTAGAAGAGATTGGTCTCTATTTATAGAGAATTTAATTTTATGAATTTTTTTTATTTTTTATTATTAAGTAGATAAGTGAAAATCAGAAATTATCTAAATAAAATATAACCGACGAGTAAAATTTTGACAAGTGGTATATTTGGATTTTTTGGGGTTAAAACATTGATCCCACACACAACTGGTTATGGTTGGTTGTTCTCGGTTGACGGATGACCATGGTCATCAAATAATTTTTTTTTTTTTTTTTTTTTTTGTCTTTTGTAGATGCCCTGGTAATGGGGCAACCGATAAACATGGTCTAAAGTTTTAATTTTAAGGAACTAACATAATATAGAAAATACAAATTAAAGAAATACTAGTATTTTAGAGGTGGATTGAATAATAAAATAGAAATCTTATATCCTTACATTAAAAATTGTGTTAAAAAATTAAGTGATGACTTATTTAAATTTTGGCAGCAGTGTAAATTCGATTTGAATATCAATTTATTTGGCTACATATACACCTTAAATTTTTTAAATGAAACACCATCTTTCGACATTTCAAATCACAACTAAACATTCAGCGGTAATAAATTGGTTTCGACAAGAAAATGTAAATTATGCAATTAAAACTCGATTCAAAAAATACAAATTGCACATAATACTTCCTCTTTCACTAACATACAGGTATTATTTCCTGTGAATTAATCTGGAAAGAAAGAGTAAATTATGCAATTAAAACTCGACCCAAAAAATATATTTGGTTCATTCACATTATAATTTATTTTCCAAAATTTTGTTAGAAAATTGAATTTGGTCCTTGTCTGTAAAACCCTAAAACCCCTTTTCAACGTTAGCTTTACCGTTAACTAAAAGACAAAATAATACAGCCCCATTAACACTGTCCCCTCCATCCAACGGCTAGTTTCTCCTCCTTCTCCCTCCTATATATTCCAACGAAAACCAGAAACCCTTTCACCATCAACAATCATCTCTCTCTATCTTCTCTCTAAATTTAAGCTCTCAATCATTCCTCAGTGAAAAAATGGCAGGATTTTCAAGAGCTCTATTGCTACTAACTGTCCTGTTCGTGAGCTCCTCCGAAGCCAGAGACCTCCTCGTCGGCGGCAAGTCCAACACATGGAAAATTCCGAGTTCCGATGCAGAATCCCTCAACAAATGGGCGGAGAGATCCCGCTTCATCATCGGTGATTCTCTAGGTAAGTCAATTTTAACACTCTACACAAATCCCCAAACCCTAGGTCAATTTTGAAAATTAATCTGATTTCTGTTAATTTATTGCAGTTTGGCAATACAACGACACGAAGGATTCGGTGCTTCAAGTGAGTAAGAGAGATTACGTGACCTGCAACACGTCGAGTCCGATCGAAACCTACACCGGCGGCAATGTCAAGGTCAGTCTCGACAAATCGGGACCTCACTATTTCATTAGCGGTGCTGAAGGCCACTGCGACAAGGGCCAGAAGGTACTTATTGTTGTCATTTCGGAGAAGAAGCACCATAGCTCGAAGGGAGTTTCTCCGGCGCCTTCCCCGGTGGAAATCGAGGGTCCCACGGTTGCGCCGCCGCCTGCAAGCGGTGCTGCGCGTTTGAGTGGAGGACTTTTTATGGCACTCTTGGCGGTGTTGGTTGTGGTTTGAACTGAGTTTGTTTTTAATTTTTGGGTCAGTTATTACTCTGTGTAATTGAGATTACATGTCTCCTAATCATTAATTTTATTTATTATTTATTTTAATGAACCAATTTCTCTCTATTTCTTTTGTCATGCTTGTTTAATTTGTTTGGTGATTTTCTTAAAATCATGACCGATAATAATAATAATTAAATGTAATTAAATGGATTCAAAATTGTAATTTAATTTTTATTCAATTGTAAATTTGTCCAAACTAAATTAGTCAAAACTTCTATAAGTCAATTGCTACAAGTGAAAAAAAAATCATCTAATTTTAATGTGGCCTATCAATTGGACAATTATTAAAATTCAAATTATTTGTCCAAACTAAATTATGGCCAAAACTTCAAAGAAAAATAATAATTTGAAATAAGTGAAAAAAATTCATCTGTGTGGAGATTTTTAACAATTCTTATTCATCAACTTAAAAAGTTCAATGCATACAATTTGTCCAAAGTAGCCAAAACTTCAAAGAATATGTTTGAAAATAAGTGAAAAAAAAATAATCAGTTTGCATTTGGAAATTTGAAGACTCTCTCGAGACATAATACAAAATGAAAAATCTGTGAAATTCTTCACAACAGAAGAAACAAAAGATACTCTCCAAATGGCAACTCCAAACAAAAGACACATTCTGCATTAGTAGAAACTTGAATACTCTCTCAGAAATTAAAAGGAAAGGTCAAAGACAGAGTGCAAGTAATCTAGAGAATGTTCTAGAGAATTTCTTCTAACATTTGCAGTGGTATAGAAACCTGGGAAATCAAGCCAATATCATGGCCACTAATTTAGTCTAATTGCTTCTTTTGATTCCTTCTTCATTCATGCTACTACTGAAAATAAATAGAGGACTTTGTATAGAAAGTCATTTCACTCATCAATACATAATACATAAAACTCTTTGCTTCACCTTCATCAAAAACCATGCACAAAATAGAGAGAACATGTTCAATTTTTCCAAAATGAATAGATTCCCAAAGCGTTATAATAGTCATACAAAATGCAACTTCAACTAGATGGCAATTACGCTAAAGTTTCAGGTACAAAATGCAAATAACACCTAAATTAATATACAGTGCAATAATCTCCAAGCATAACTTAGAAAGTTGTTGCTAATAGAAATGATACTCAAAACAAAACAAAGTATCTAACACAAAATTGGGATAATAACTAATAGCCATGTAGCATTTGCAATTGTAGAACTCTGTTCGACTTTTTCCTTGAAGTAGAAAATCCCATGCCGAATCTGCACAATAACAAAATCGAAATGAGTAAAATGTCTAAGAGATCGATTCCTAATACGATTCAAAATAAATAAATTACCATCACACTATTTTTAAATATTACAGTACTGTTTTAGTGAAAAGTATAAGAATTACAATTTAGAAAAAAAAAAAAATCCTGATACATAGTATGTTTCATTCAACATCTATGTCCATGACAAATTATTCCAACCTGAAAATGTTAGCCATTGCCCAATAAAATTAAGAAATTACTTCGATACTCAACCATCTCCTTTCCACAAATCACAACATATTCCATATACATAATGAAAACAAGCAATCATTCTATTAGTTGGGTGTGTATCTCAAAGACGTCATTCCTCCTACACAATCTTCAACCTGAATTTCTAAATATTAAGTTAGTTCAGGTGCCCAATTATACACGTTCACATCCAAAAATCATTCTATGCATCTAAATATTAAGTTAGTTCAGGTGTCCAATTATACACGTTCACATCCAAAAATCATTCTATGCATAACTAAGCTACCTTAAAGCTGCCAAGACAACATAAATTGTCAAAGCATCTTCACACATGCAGTACAATTCAGTATTTTTTTTCCTATGATATGAATTAAGGCAAAATTAGAAACATTAACTACCAAAAAGAATAAGTTGTCCCACATGAAATGAACGCAGACAAATATTTTGTTTCTACATCATGATATACTAAGTATATGTGTTATGACGATAACTTCTTATTTTTCCATAATAATAGCTTAATCGGAGAACTATTATTTAAAGTTGTGATTACTAATAATTAGTGACAGGATTATGACTGTACACGTGTTACTATTCTCGGATGCTAGTCTGTCAATAGTACACACACATTTGCGACGACTTTCACACATCACTTAATATATTGTCACCAATATATTATGGAAACCAGTTTGCAACAACTTTCTTGGAGTGATCAACACAAGAGAGTCATTCACATTAGAGCTTGTATATCACTCAATCTTAACCCAAAGGAAGTAGGTGTATTAATAGAAAATAAAGATATACACATTTAATGGTTTTTTTTCTAATATGCATCTCCGGCTAAAATAGAAAGCTTAATTTTCATGTGATTTGTACACCTACATTGCCAACACCATAACATATTAATCATCATACGACTTAGTGGGCTATACGGGTCACATTTGGCATGTTCAGTCGAGACTCCTATATCTAAATTTATTACCAAACTAAGAAAAATCTGACTCAGAAGTTCATGATTTCAATTCATTTAATTATCATAAATCAATTCTTGGAAGAAAAAAAAAAAATATATATATATATATATCATAAATCAATTAGGTGATGTTTGCTTTGGGCTTTAAAAATCAGGTTTGAAATTAAAAACTCGTTCTAGTTCGAGATTTTGAAAATCAATTTTACTACTAAAACAACTATAAACTTACTCTTTAAATATCACCCTACTCAAAAACCCAAATCAAATTCACACACAACTATTTATCAGGATTTTAAAAATCACTTAAAATCCAAAACAAACATCACCTTAGTTTTCAGGTCGGTGGCCGGTACTTTCATGGTAGACAATGCAAGGAAAACCTTGACTGCCCCAAATAAAAACGGAAAACTTAATAAAAGAAAGATACATGAGGTTAGAAGATTGTTGGAACTTATAAGGTGACATACACACTACCTACACTTCAAAGTTCAATCCCACAATATTTACACCAAAAATAAGCAGTAAATGATTCGCTTTCAGCAACAATTCGGATTGAGCTTTTTAAACAAGAAAATTATGCAAAACATGTCAAAGTGAACAATTAAATCATGATACCAAACGTATATAACTCATAACTGAAAATACAATTGATAGGTAATAGAGCTGTATGTAGTTGTTTCAGGTTACTTTTAGGAAAGAACTAAGGCTACGCGTGTATTAGAGCACTCTATCAAGAATGACCTAAGTGCATAAGAATTAATTTGGGAGGGCAATGGTTTCGGGAAGCTTTGAACCCAGTAATTAAAAACCCCAAGACATCTTATTAATTCAGGAAACTCACAGTTCTGATCAACAGAAGCAAAAAATAAAAACAAAAATAAATGTTACTACAAATCATACAGATCCTTTTATTAATCATCAAATAGTTTCTAATTTAGACTCTGTAAAAATCATACAAAACCTTTTATTACTCGTCATATAGTTTCTAATTTAGACTCTGTAGTTTATCATTGAAAAAACTGAGAAAAGAGTGCACAGACACTACATAGTACATTCTTCTTCAGGAGCTATCTAATGAGACCATAAACGTCAGCAAAGCAAATTTCTCTCCATCAATTAGCACAAATTCACCAAGATAATGGCCAAATAAAAAACTCACTATCTATAGAAAGATGTCTGAGGTGGCCCATTTTACCTACTAATGTTTAAGCATATTGGTTGGTGCTACTGCTTGTCAAACTTAACCAATTAGAGTTACTTTTTTCATTTTCATAGAAATGCATGCCAATTTCTCACGTTAAAGCCAAAGAAAAAATCTATTCAAACATTTAAGTTCAACATCACAACAATTATAAAAAAAGCATAAGAGCAAAACATAAAGTCTACCAGAGGATCAGTCCAGAATTATAACATCGTCATCTGAATTCTCAGGTTGTAAAGGTCCTTTAACACCATTTTTATTATCACCAAGTAGCTCAATGGCTGCTTTCTCGAGAAACTCCTGAGCAGCAACACGAACAGATTGTTTCTCTGGTGTCTGGTACTTTCTCTTTTTTTGGAGATTGTTGTTTACGTACTTAAATCCTTGGCCCTCCCCTCGACTAATTTCCCGCATGCTTTTCTTCTGCTCTGCAAAACGAAGTAATTATTCAAAAGCCAACAAAACACTAAAACAAGGGTCAGCCAAAAAACAAACTAATCATACCAGAGGAAAGATCGGGCAGGGAATGCTCAATAAACCGGGCTGCTGCTTGCGGATTAACGGTGGTAGAAGGTCGTAGTGGCGCTACAAAAGAAAGCAAACAATATATTAGGAGATCAGTAGTTACAAATTAGCACTAGAGATTAAGACAATTATATCATATATGAACAGTATACAGTCTTAAATACCAAGAGCATCAGTAATAAATTATTTGTGCAGAACAGTTACATTGTTTTATTCATTCCATCAAGATTGCAGTAAATTTATGGATCTTGAGATCCCACAAAATAAATAACCATGAAGGATTTAGATGTGTCAAGCAAATAATCCAAAAAACTTCTAAATAATTCCTAAATAATTAATTCCAACAATACAAAACTGTAATAGGAAATCCATGAACAGGTTAACCAATGGTTTCTGTAGCAGATTCTGTCAATTTGGGTTGTACCAACAATCCCACGAGGCATGTTCAAATTCATCAGCTTTCGTATTTATTTGTTTGGAATGGAAGCAGGGAAAACTTACCTTTGCTCAAATCTATGCACCGCTGCAATTTCTCTTGATGTATGCTCAATCTCTCCTGAACACATGAGAAATAACCACTTTCAAATCTAAATTTTAGCAAAGCTTTTAAAACCACCATAAACATGAGTTCAACAAATTTAAACCTGAATTATATTAAGATAACCAACTAATTACTAAAACCCAGCAATTAATAGATCAGAAGGAGACACCAATCATTGGAGTACAACTCCATAAAAATGTTCATTATTAAAGACCAAACAATCCAGAAGATGAACAGAAACAAGATGCATACAGATTAGGTAAAGATATATTGATTCAGTTTCCATACACAAACTGCTCAAGCATTCCCATTACCCAGTCTTTGCGTACTCTAATGTCAAAGCTATCAGTTCAACAAAGCACACGTTTAGTCAACTATACAGTTGAGAACACCCATTTTAAAGAATCCCAGAACACAATCATGTAAATAGACCATCAAAAACTTATGCCTCAATAATTCATTAGGAAAAAATAAAGCAAAAAGTTCCAAGAAAAGTAAGAAGCTGGATCAGTAAGCAAAACATCAAAAACAGATTCTTTATACTTGCCCAGATATCAAAAATATAACTTCAAATTTACAAATAGCAGGAGGAGAATCATTAACGCTAATAATTTAACCAGCGGCGGTTACCAAACACCAAAACTAGTAAGAGAGAGGAGAGATAAACTGTATACACTTACAAGCTCTTTGCTAACAGGGTGATTATCTGGGTCCACACCCTTGCATCTGAGCCTTACTGCAAGAACACGAAATTAAATGAAATCAGATACGAAATGAATACACTAAAAAGAACAAATAAGAGAAAAGGTTTAATTTATGAACAAGTAGACACACAAACATGAGAAGCAATCACATACAAGCGAAAAGAGTAGTAGTTGTTTTGGAAATCAAAAAGAGGGCTCGTGCCCTTTCAAGCGGTTCCATTTTTGAAAGGGTTTCAGTATCGCAATAAGACATCAACTCTTCTAAATTGGCTTTCACTTCATCAATGTTGTTAGATGTTCTCTGCAATGCCTCCAATACTGATTCCGGTATCACTTTACTGCTACCGCTACTGCCGCTGCCAATTTCCTTGCTCATTTTTTCTCTTACGGCTTTTTCCCCAATTCAACTGAATGAGCTTCTTTCTCAGTAACTGAAACGTGAGTAAAAAAACGGGTTCGAAATCTGTGGAATGGTGAAGGGTTCGTCAATGGTGTTTGTACTTCTAAACTGAAGGGCTTTCTATGTGTTAACTGTTAAGGACTCCGTCACTCTCTCTTTTCGGTGGCGGAAAATCTAATAGTGAACACTTTCGATTTTCAACAAACAACCCCAAAGGTTACGAAAATTGTGCCTTCAGCCCCTGTAGTTTAGGATATTATTCTTAAATCCCCAGAAGTTTAGGAAATTATGATTATACCCCCAATATTTTAGGAAACTATGTGTCATGTGACTCATGTGTGCAATTAGAGTTGTTAACACAAACGAGCAGGTTCTGAGCTTCACTAAGCTCGACTCGTTAAGACTCGAACTCGGCTAGACATGCTCAACGGTTACATATCGTTGATTACGGTTTGAGAAAAAATCTAATTGAACTGTAATCGATTACGATTAAAGTTTTTAACCGTCAGTTTGAACCGTTTTTTTTCTCGTTTTTCGCTCATTTTTTTGTTCATTTTAACTCTTTTTTTTTTAGAAAATACATTATTAGAAATTAATGCAAATTATACAACTTAAATTTATACTTAGAAAACAGAATAATTGTGAATAAAAAAATTGTATATAATTAAAATATAAAATACTAATAAAACCCGTCAAACCGGCGGTTTAACCGAAATCGATAGTTATGAAAATCTGTAATCGTAACCGAACCATCATTTTACGGTTACGGTTCAATTTTTTAACCGTAATTGACGATTCGGCCAAACCGGCGGTTACAAACCGTCCGATTCGTCCGTTTACGGTTTACGCATGTCTAAACTCAGCTAGTTTATATTGATAAATGAGTCGAGTTCTATCTTGTTATATACTCAATTTACTAACAAGTCGGTTCGAGTTCGATAATTAAATTTTTTCTTGAAAATTTATTACGCTTTACGAGTCTATCTATTTTTCACTCGTTAATGTAATAAGCAGATATGAGTCGAAGCTCAATAAATACGTCGAATCGAGTTCGAACTTCAAGTACCCAGCTTAACTCGGCTTAAATAACACCTCTGCACCAAGATGTAAGGATGTACTTATTTTTTCTTTCAGTAATTTTTTATTTATTAAAAGAACATTATTCATAAATCTAATAATGCAAAAAGATTCATCTTCCAACTCGACTTATTATTTAATTAAATATATAATCAACTCAATGTAATCACATTTTTTACTCATTTGAGGTTGAAAATTAATTGTGGTTACTCAGTGCTTAAGAGAAGATTTATATCGCAAATTCGCAATGGTACTCTTCAAACGCGGGTGTTCAAACTTCAGACACAAAATAGCGACTTTAGGTAATTCTAGTAAGGACTGGAGGAACAACACCGTAGGGAAGCCGAACGCCATAGCCAGTAATTTTATCTGTATGCTATGGCTAGTTCGCAGCTCTAATTTCGCAAAAACTGACAAACTCTCCCTCTCTTCATCTGTATGCTTGCGAAAATATCACAAACCTCGTTACGCAGTATGCGTTCCATTCATTTTTTACCTCAAATGTAAATATCCTATCTGTTAGGCAATTCGTCAAACACCATCCAGGCAAAAAGCATTACTTGTAGTGTTCAATCCAGGTAATCATCTTTCTGTTACTTCATGTATGGCTTCGATGTTACTGAATTCTTCTAGTCTGTGCTGCTGTAGTTGTAGTAGTTTTTCTTTAACCAATGACAGCAGTAAACCCTGTGTATCGAGTTACAGTAATGGTTCAGCGAAAAGAAGAAAGATTGATTCCTTTGGGAATTTGAGATATGGGTTAGTGGTGAACTGGAAGAAAATCAAGAAAAAGAATAATAATTTTTGCAGGAATGTGATGAAAAGCTCAAATGAAGATTTGATGCACAATGGGAAAGAAATGTCTTCTGCGGAAATTATTGGACGCTTGAAGTCAATTCAAGATTTGGATCGAGCTTTTTCCTTCTTTGAAGCTATAGCAGGTATGCCAAATGTAGTTCACACTACAGAGACTTGCAACTATATGCTTGAGTTATTGAGTGCGCATGGGAGGGTGGAGGTTATGGTTATGGTGTTTGATGTGATGCAGAAACAAATTATATATAGAAATCTAGACACTTATTCCATCATATTTAGGAGTCTAAGTGTAAGAGGAGGCCTCAAACAGGCACCATTTGCGCTTGAAAGGATGAGGAAATCCGGGTTTAAGTTGAATGCATATTCGTATAATGGATTGATACACTTGCTTCTTCAAGCAGGGTATTGTAGGGAGGCTTTGATTATCTATAAAAGAATGGTTTCCGAAGAGTTGAAGCCTAGTCTTAAGACCTACTCTGCTCTTATGGTAGCTAGTGGTAAAAGAAGAGATACTGAAACGGTGATGGAGTTGCTAGAAGAAATGGAAAAGTTGGGGTTGAGGCCAAATGTCTATACGTTCACTATCTGCATCAGAGTGCTTGGCAGATCAGGAAAGATCGATGAGGCTTGCAATATGTTAAAGAGGATGGATGAGGAGGGATGTGCACCTGATGTAGTTACTTACACTGTTCTCATTGATGCTCTTTGCAATGCAGGAAAACTCGATGTAGCCAAAGAAGTGTTTAAGAAGATGAAATGCAGCAGCCAAAAACCTGATCGTGTTACTTATATAACTATGTTGGACAAGTTTAGTGATCGTGGGGATTTGGAATCGGTGAGGGAGTTTTGGAGACTCATGGAGCTTGATGGTCATAAACCAGACGTGGTTACTTTCACAATACTCATTGATGCTCTATGCAAAGTGGAGAGAATTGATGAAGCATTTGCCATATTAGATGAAATGAAGAAAAATGACATCTTGCCTAATCTGCAAACATACAATACTCTGATTTCTGGGCTTTTGAGGATGCGGAAATTGGATGAAGCTTTAGAGCTTTGTGATAACATGGAATTGTGTGGCATTCAGCCAAATGCATATACATGCGTCTTGTTCATCGACTACTATGGAAAATTAGGAGAAGCTGACAAAGCAATTGAAGCATTTAAGAAGATGAAAGCTCGTGGCATTGCCCCTAATGTTGTTGCGTTCAATGCATCACTATATAGCCTTGCTAAGGGAGGTCATCTTCAAGAGGCAAAAAAAATCTTTAATGGAATAAAACAGAGTGGACTTGTGGCCGATTCTATTACCTATAACATGATGATGAAGTGTTATAGTGCTTCTGGGAAAATTGATGAAGCCATTCAACTATTCTCTGAAATGGTGGATAATGGCTGTGGCCCTGATGTGATGGTTGTGAACTCTATGATCGACACTCTTTACAAGGCTGATCGATCAAATGAGGCATGGAACATGTTTTGGAAAATGAAGGAGTTGAAACTTGTTCCTACTGTTGTGACTTACAACACGCTGTTAGCTGGACTGAGAAAGGAGGGTAATGTTGAAGAGAGCTACAAATTATTTGAGAGCATGGGGCCAAATGGTTGCCCTCCTAATACGATAACTTTCAATACGCTTCTGGACTGCCTCTGTAAGAACGATGAGGTTGATTTAGCCTTGAAGATGCTTTACGAAATGACAGAAATGGGATGTCGACCTGACCTTTTTACTTATAACACAGTCATCTATGGACTTGTGAAGGATGATAGGAGTACAGAAGCTTTTTGGCTATTTCATCAGATGAGAAAGATGCTGTATCCTGACTGTGTGACTATGTTTACTCTTCTTCCTGGAGTTGTGAAGTCGGGTTCCATTGAGAATGCTTTCAAAGTCGTTAAGCAGTTTGTTTACCAGGATAGAGTTTCGCTTAACAGATCGTTTTGGGATGATCTGATGGCTGGAACTTTGAAGGAAGCAGAGTTAAATCATGCTATTTCCTTAGCAGAAAAGCTGGTATCTGCTGGTGTTTGCCAAAATGGCTCAATAATGGAGCCTATTATCAAGTCTTTGGCCAGGCAAAAGAAATCCCTTGAAGCCCACGAATTATTTCAGAAGTTCACTAAATCTTTTGGAGTTATTCCAACTGTAGAGGCATATTATTATTTGATTGATGGGCTTCTTGATATTCATAGTAGGGAACTTGCATGGGATACTTTCAAAGAGATCAAGGATGGTGGATGTGCTGTAGATGTCTCCACATACAATCTGTTGCTCGATGATCTTGGGAAATTGGGGAAGGTAAATGAACTCTTTGGGCTTTACGATGAGATGATTCATAGAGGGTGTGAACCCAATACAATAACTCACAATATTCTCATTTCTGGTCTTGTAAAGTCTAACAAGATAGAGAAAGCCATAGATTTATACTATGATCTTATAAGTGGAGGCTTTTGTCCTACCCCATGTACATACGGTCCTCTTATAGATGGTCTTATGAAGCTTAAAAGACTAGACGAAGCAAAGAAATTGTTCGAGGAAATGGTGGAATACGAATGCAAACCTAACTGTGCTATCTACAACATTCTTATAAACGGGTTTGGAAAAGCTGGTGAGGTTGAAATTTCTCGAGAGTTGTTTGATCGAATGGTGGAGGAGGGGATTAGACCTGACTTGAAGTCGTATAGCATTTTAGTTGATTGCTTTTGCTTGATGGGTAGAGTGGATGATGCCATGTATTTCTTTGAAGAAATCAAGGCGGAAGGACTTGATCCAGATTTGATTTGTTACAATATCATCATCAATGGGCTTGCTAAAGCTGAAAAATTCAAGGAAGCTCTGAGTCTTGTTGATGAGATGAGAAGCAGAGGGATGATTCCTAATCTTTACACTTTTAATTGCCTGATTTTTAATCTGGGGATTGCTGGGATGATTGAGGAAGCAGGAAAAATGTACGAGGAACTCCATCTTGTGGGTCTTAAACCCGACGTTTTCACATATAATGCTCTGATTAAAGCGTACAGTATTTCTGGAAATCTGGATCGTGCGTATGCTGTGTACGAGGAGATGATGGTCGGGGGGTGTACTCCTAATTCGGCCACCTTTGCTCAACTTCCCAACATTCCTGCTGCTGCTATTTTACACAAGGAGGTATCCTTTCCTTTTTAACCATCTTAAGATTTTGCAGAAAAAAAATATTATGATTTCATACTAAACTATTTATGTCACTCTATGCAGGGAGAATCTGCATTTTCTTGAAGTGATTACACAAATTCAATGCCATTTGAAGTTTTTTTTTTCTTGTAAATATGTAGTATTAAAAGTAAAAGGGAGTAATTTTACTAAACTACAGTGTCTAATGTATAGATTCTTCTTGTAAACTGTAAAGTGCATCTCTGAGATTACATTCAATAGCACAAACGGATTTCTCCATACAAGCTGCTGTTCATGCAAAATTTATAGTGGATTATGGTATTGATACCCAATTTCTTTTCTTTTGGCACCCATTTCATTTCTCAGGTGTGTATCCTGCAAAACCAGTCAGGATCCATTATTCTATTATCTTGCGTTTCATTGTTTTTAACACATGACAAGTGTAATAAATACTCCTTGTATTATAGTCAAAAATATATTAATATTGGCAAAAACTTGTGTGAGACCGTCTCACAGATCTTTTTCTGTGAGACGGATCATTTTAACCCATATTTCAAAATTTTGGGTAGGATAATCCAGATTTTTTTTTCCAGATTTTTGTTTGTAAAAAAAGTGACAATGTTTAAGTAAAATGTGATAATATTTTTAACAAAAGTGACTATCACTTTTTACTTAAACACTATCACTTTTTGCTCAAACATTATCACTTTTTATATATAAAGGCCGTCTCACGGATCTCATACTGTGAGACGGTCTCACCCAAGACTAGCCCTAAAATTTGTCTTTGAGATTAAATTTTAATTTTAAAATAGAATATTAGTATAATTTTACAAATATAGAATACTACTATTAGATTAAGATTAATATTTATAAGGGACAAATTATATTAAATATAAAAAATAATTTTATTGTTGAATACTGTAGATTTTATTATATCTCTAATATTGATAGAGATAAAAATTAGATATATACTAATAAAGATTAATTAAATTAAATATATGGATAAATGATGCCTTTAAAAAAAGTCGGTCTTTCCCTTTTTTTTTTTTGATTACAAGTTAAATACCCATCTATTTTCCCCTCACCATAACTCGAACCCAAGACCTAAGGCCTAGGTAATGGTGCTCCAACCACACATGTTTTATAGTATTAAAAAAATAAGCAACGTCCTATATAATATTGAAGCGGGTTAAAAATCAAGTCGAGACCAGGGCCACTGTTTAAAGAGGGAGCTTCGTTATCAACGGTGTTCTTATTTATTTTATTAAACCAATTTAAAACAATATTATAATATTAAATTATTTTTTAAATATTAATATTCTATTAAAAAGCAGAAAAAATCGAGTTTTTACTTTTTATTTATTTATTTTAAAAAATAAAGTACAAATGAAGTAGAGTTATGGTTTCAGAGGCAGGGGTGTGCGCCATGGCAAAATCCCTATCCTTTGGAAATGGCCCATCTCGCCCAAATCCTGCGTTGGAGAAAAACACCTCCAAAACCCCTAACAAAATATAAATGGAAACTTGTTTTTTGATTACGAAATCAACACACCAGATACAAAACATGCCTTGTTCTACTTCTATCCAACCACACACACCGCCTGTCCAACGCTTATCACAAATACCTTCACTAAACCCTTCCACAAACCATAACATTCGAATTCCGCCTCTGTGTCTTCAAAGGTGGGAGCTTTTTTAATCTGGGTTTGCGTTTTTGGAGAAGATGAAGAGGGCTTTTGATCAACCCCGTGCTGTTGATGATAATGCGAAAGCCAAGTTCATGTATCAAACATGTTTGAGTGAATATTTGGAACTGCAGAAGGTATAATCTTTTTAAAAGGAATAGTCTTTGCTTTTGCGTGTTGTTTCATTCATAATTAGCTTCATTCTTGTGTGTTTTATTTGCAATTAAGTGATAATGTGATTATGTGACTAAAGAATACTCCTCAGGAATTTGTTTCAACAAAGAGAAAATTAGTGGCTGCAAAAAGGAAGAAGGAGGAAATTGTAGCTCAAGTCAGGTATGATATGATTCTTCTTAAGAGGATTTGCAGATTGGTATATTCTTGATGGAGATTAAGAGGCATTATATTCTGAATGATCATTGTTGTTATTGTTAGGTTTTGAGAATATTTGGTATCTTCTATTGAGCTTCATGATTTGGTGTTAGTTAGCGGCATAGATTAGTAGTTAGTTGTTTTGGGAGTTAGTTGGAGTTGTTTTGATTAGTTGGAGTTGTTTGTATAAATAGTTGCTGCTGTTGGTTGTTAATGAAATAGAGAGTTCGTCCCTTCGGTTTATTCTCGTCCCTTCAATTTATGCGGTCGTTGTTCTTGATCATTGATAATATTGGCTTGCGCTGCGTCATATATTCTGGTTCACAAATTAGGACAAATAAACATCAATTTCTTTCAAAGACTTCGCAATTCTGATATGAATAGATATTGAAATTTCAGGTTTTTGAGGCAGAAAAGAAAACATTTACTGAAAAGTCAGGCTCCCAGTTCAGATACAGAAAGCATTAGGGAAAGAAATCAGAGTACCTCTGAAGTTGTTGTCTCAAATTCACATCTGGTAACTAAAACTCTATGTCTCATCGTTTGGGATTAACTTAATCTCATTGCTTTCTTTATATTGCAGAGAACCGGAGGCAACATACATCGCAAGGATGCAAGATTTAAGACAAAGACAAAGATAAAGAAGAAGCCTTTAGTTAGCAATAAAGGTGTTGGTCCGATCAAATTACTTTGAAGGTCTAGTTATATGGCATTTTGCTCTAATATACAAATTCACAGATCAGTTTATCCTTATTCTTTTCACTGATAACTTATGATCCTCTTTTTGAAGCATTATCATTCGTATGATCTGTGTTTCAGATTATCTTTATTCTTTTCACTGATAACTTGTGATCCTCTTTTTGAAGCATATTATCATTTCTAGCCTTCTTCATCTCTATCATACTGTATTAGTTCTTGTGAATAGTCAGTGTTTCTTGTTCTTGAAATTCTCTCAAAACACTATTATCGTTTCTTACTGAGTTTTCATCACCCAAACCATAATAATGTAATTATTAGACATATATCGTTGGCATAAACTTAAAAAAATGTTTGTAGGTTTGAGTAGTGGTACACTGGTACTGGTGTGAAGAAGTCGCATAAATTGATGTAATTTTGATCCATTTTTAATCAAGTTTTTTTACTTTTTTACCGTGAGTTGAAGCAATTTTCATAGGAAAAAACGATTTGACTTATTTAATGAGTAACATTAGTTCAGAAGGTGAAAAAAATACGTGCGCAAAAGATAGTCAAGTAATATTTCTTCTTTTTTCTTAATGTTTCTTTCATACAAGCATACACTTCAACGTATTGTAGTAATTTAATAGTGTCGGATATAATATAAAATACTATTATAAAAATTGAAACACCATAGAAAATTATGTCAACTGAGATCAAAATGAACACCGGGTCTCTCCCTTACATGGATGAATTTTATTATGTCAACTACAAAACAGAGAAAGCAAAACAACACAAATATCAGGGTGAATGATTAAGCCTTTCAGTTGAGAAATCTGTACAATCATGGGAAAAGTCTACTAGGAAAAGGAGCACACTCTTGGGATTGTTTCAGCTCCAACTGAGAGAGTTATGTACATTTTAGAGATGAATAATTCTGAAACCGGGATCAGATGTTACTATTGATCGGTCTCTGTTGTCTCCGACTCGACCTGCACTTCAGAAGCCGAGGGTTTGTCCTGTGAAGATGTACCTGACTCGATTTTCTTAAATTGGACAATTATCATAGTCATATTGTCGCAGCCCTCCCCTCCAGCAGTAGATGGAGCAAGACATCTGTCCATTACTTTTTCACACACTGCCGAAAGCTTACTTTCCTGCAAACACCATTCAATTATATCAGAGAAATCCATCAAAGTTACAAGAATCACTGCAGAAAAGATCAAAATAAGGGATCCAAGGAGACTAAACCACAGTTTTTTAACAGCTACAAAATGAGAGACGGCGTGGTCTTCTTTTATTCTAGTAAATTAGCGGAGACCTTGAATGACTTATTGAGCTGTATTGACAGTTTCATGTGTTCGAAAAATAACAAGCTGAAACATGATTCATGTGAATATAATTCCATATGTTGTCAAGACAGAAACATGAGTAAAACCCGAAAAGCAGCTTCGAGGTTTTTTAAGTGGTACTACAGGATAGAACTCCACAGATGCCATCCTTACCATAATAAGGTGTTCGGCTAGACGTGGGGTTGGTTGTGGATTCCTCAAACACATGGATATTATATACATCAGTGGGTATAGTTAGCAGAAAATGGTATTTTAGACCAACATAATAACACACCTTTTGTTACTTTCATATAGCACATTACACGGAGAACTACAGAATGCTTAAGTTCATGTATCACAGATAAAGTGATGCAATACAAAGATTGAAATAGAGAGTGAGGAGATTTGATGGTTCGGAAAAGTGGTTATGCATTAGCATATCAATGTGAGCATGTATTACACTGCAGCATACAATCAAGCCTTTAACAACCAACAAGAGCAATGACAAAAAAAGGTACCCAAGAATCTTACAGATTTCAGTTGCTCACGTATGAAATCTACTAATTGCTGGCTAGACATGCAATCCCTGAAAAGTTGCAAAACAGCAACTTGATTAGCTATTTGACAAAGCTTCTATAATTAGATATCAGTATTGGAAAACAGGATCTAACAAATAAAGAAAATTATTGGCAACAAGAAGTTTGCTAGAGTAAGGCATATATGCACTTGTATATCAGATGTGTGTACTAGAAAAAGAAACCATATGGAAGCATAATTCACAACAATCATAATGGAAGCGCTGAAGTTATTGTGATGTGAAAGTAAAATATTCTTAAATAACCAACAATATGTATAAACCCTGATGTAAGAGAAGGGAGGCTGGGTGGACCCCACGTAAAATTAGATGTTTGCAAGACCCATTTTTTCTCGTACAATCTATGCCCTTGTTCAACTAAAACAGCAGTGCATCTCAACTAAGAAACTTAATCTAATTATTAGCAAATGATAACATTTAAGTAGTCAAATCAGAGACCCAAGTGTTTTCCAGAATATGACTAATAATATACATAGATTACAGAATAAAGCAATGTTCAGGTTGCATACCAAATTCCATCACAGGCTAGCACGATGAACTCATCATCATCGCAAAGTTCAACCTGGATCAGAAATTGATGAAATGTTAATTCAAAACAATTACTGCTCACTGAATCTATGAATGCAAATATATATTCACGAAAATCCCAGAACATGTTAAGAGTTTCTTTAGACATGATTTTAAGCTCATAAAGGTGTAATCCAAAAGTATCCTGCGTGTTCAGTAATAAATCTGCACCAGATTGGTGGGAAAAATTAAACTAATTACGTATTTTAGTTCGATGCGTGAAAAGAAATCAAAATGAGGGTGGGGCACAAAATTTTGTCCACTTCCGCCACTTAGCAAAAGTTCTTGTTAACAGTTGGAAGTATACATAACAATATTTTTCATTGACACTAGTTGCTGAATAAACACAGCCAAAGAGCTGAATAGACATAAACACTAGGTACTTCACAAATAAGTCAAACGAACTCATTATAAAAAGACATAAGAAAGACAAGGGTGGGCAATTCAAGTTATAAAAAAATGTATATGGTGGCCGGTCTATAACTTAAAAAATGATAAATACTGCTATATTAGTTGCAACAGAAAATAAGAAGACACGTACAATGTTTATATCTGGACTGGCAGTAACAATTTGTTTTTCAGGAGGTAAAAACTTATTCTGCTTGAATTCCATATCACCTGAAACAAACTTGAAGTCATCAGAAACCACAGAGTATCTTTCCTGATCAACATATGTGTCTAATTAACTGCCAAAGATCAGCAGATCATTCACAAAAGTAAATAATAATTCAATCAAACTTTTTCATATTCCATAATTGCAACAATGAGAATAGTGCAATAGAAAAATCGGGCTTCACCTATAGCTCTTGCAAGATTCAAACTGCCATTAACACGGCCAGCATGGATAAAACCACCAGCTTTTAAAATTCTGTCTCTCTCAACCTCAAGATCAGGCTTATGGTCTCGTGAAAGATTGTATGCCTAGATAACACAGAATCACATAATTATGAATTATTCAAGCTACGAGTACAAATGAAACTAAGGAGTTCTCGAAATTGAAATGTCAGTTGAGTCGAGCATATAGCTCAGAGCATGTGTTGTTACCTGGCCATTTCGAGAAATAACACAGCGAGAGTCACCTGCATTAGCAACAACAAGTTGGTTCTCCCTAACTAGAGCAACACAGGCAGTACAACCAGAAGTTGGTCCTGAAAAATCAGAATGTGGTCCCTGGACCAAATAATATTAAGTGAGACGTTAGCATAAAACTGAGCAGCAATAGCATATGAATCACAAAATATGAAGAGATGGCATGTACTTTTCTGTCAAAATAAATAGTTAAACCATACGGCCTTTTACTATCCATGCAACAAAAAATAAACAAATAAATATCAGCTTAAAGAAGTGCCAATAGATTAGAGAATATTTCCAAAAATGAGACATAAATAAAGAACTTAGTTATCGATCATTCGTGGACTTCTTCCAAAGATAATCTCATTCTGCAGATCAAATCAGTTACTGCTCTATGATTGCTAGTGACTAGACCAAAAAGACCGGTTCAGCAGATAGAGAATGAAGCCACATAAAGAATTAACCACAGTTTGCAACACTTTAGAGCATGAGTTTGAGAGCAAACAGGTGATGGTAAAAGAAAAGTGATAATTTCTGATGTTATCATGTTGCAAAAACATTATACTAGGATTTATGATGTAAAACATGAAACCAGTCTAACAGTTGATATGCTATTCCAAATGCCTTGATACCGTTTGAGCAAAGAATATATCAAAACTAAAAGGTCAAATGATGTGTAACGAAATTATCTCTATTGTTACTCGAAAAGAAATTTAGCTTAGGTGTTTTTATTCATATAAACACCTCTTCAAAAGCCCAATCATCAACTTGGTCACTTTTGTCACCACTTCTTGGAGACCATATCAGGCCCTCAATCATGCCAGAGAACTTGTTCATTTTGTCCCCAAGAACAGCCAGCTCCCTCCAGCCTCTCTGTCCACGCATCATCTCATCCATCCTGCACCAAGAACCAATTAAATTTTAGGAGGAATTAATACTCACCAGATTTAAATAAATAGAATTTGCCAAATGGAGACCACACATAAACACATTAGACTTGCTTATATCCTTAGTGCCTGTGTCTTTCTTTAAAAACTTGTATAGAACTCTTCTTATCTGAATAGTTGTGTACAAGTTTATCATGAGGGAAGTCCTCATCTTAACCACTTCAGTGCTTGTGCACTAGTTAAGCCCCTTCAATGTGGATTTTTAAAATTTAACATGTTAAAACCTTTATAGAATTGAAACCCACCCGATTCAGAGATGAGAAGGGGAAGAAGTAAATACAAAATTTAGAGGCCTGAAAATGACCTGAAAAATGATTTTTGAACTGAAGTCCCTACATCACCAGCCACGTATGCTTCATTCTTGAGCACTTGTTGATGAAGGTACTTTGCACAGAATTTGGCAACTACCTTACCTGCAATACCAAGGCAATACCATAGAAGCATTAGCTATTTATGTGATTATTGTATTGTTGAATAAAGATATTAATTGACCAAGCATTATCAACACAAAATTGGATAGTAAATGCACAGTTGTACTGTAGGAATCACCAAGTTGAAGTTTGTTCAGGACCCTTAGTTAGAGGGTATTTCATGCGCTTAATAATTTATTACGCCGGTACATTTTCTATTTAAAACCAACGAAAAACATTGTTATACAAAATCCAAAAAATGAAAGACCAAAATTACCTACAAAAATTTCAACATCACCAACAACAATAGAAATTAGATGAGAAGATCCAGTATGCGATTGAGAACTCAAAAAAATTGTCACTGTTTTCAATATTCCACGTGTTTTAAGCTGCTTGTTTTCAAAGTTAGCTAGAAGAGAAGAGAGACGAGTTGAACTCTTTTCCAGGCCATATAGGCATATCGTGTAGGACATAACAGATAGACACGTAAGACTCAGACAAGTCGTTCTTTTTCTGAATTATATCTGCAATTCAGCATGACTTAGCTTCTAGGTGCTGAGACATGTTAGAGACACACAGCCTTGTTTTGATACGTAAAACACCAGTAATAAGCCAGATGAGCATACCTCCATGTCCATCATAGACACCAAAGAATGATGTGGAAGTATCCAAATCCAGAATTGCAGCATGCTAAAGAAAGAGTAATAACATGATAACTAATGAGAACCTGAATTATACATAAAAGCACATATACAGGAAGAAAAATTAGCACAAACTGACAAACTCCATACTTATAACTCTTGCAGAATATACCGCCTGATGAGAATCCAAAGAAATCTAACCAGCGCGATTAGTGACAACATATTGACAATGAGTCACAGGACATCATAAAGTATGGCATGAATCATCTTCCAGTTTTCTAATAACTTATGACCTCATAGAAATTTCCCAAAATATTTAACATAATCAATCCAATTTTGCTTCCTTCTGTCCAGTGCTTTCTCTACCAGATCCCTTCACTAATCTCTAAGTTCGAATATTTCCCTCAAGAGTTGTGTGTTCTTCCAGCAAATATATATGTGCATACACAAACACACATATATAAATTCTTTTTGTCATTTTTTTCTTAGTCTTTATTTATTTTTCTTCCAGCAAATATTCCCTCGGAGTTGTGCGTCCTTCAGCAAAAGTTCTTTCTTTTGTGGGTGGGGGGAGGAGGATTGAAGGAATTATTTCCTGCCAGTGTTCGCACAGCATTCACACAACTGGGATTGTTTTGTTCTTCTGAAAATGCAGATTGTCTAATCTATTGATAGAATCCACCTAGAATAGGACTAGATTTCACTTCCCAGCCATTTTTTTTATGGTCATGTGCAGGCCTATCATACTAGAAAATGTAAGCAACAGTGAATAAACTCCTACAGGTAGGATTACAATGCATTCTAGTAATATAAGAGAACATAACTATTGAAAATCATTTAGGTTGCATTTGGATGCTAGGAGTTGAAATCCCATCAAGCTGCTTGTGTCATGTGGATTTGAAATCCGTCACCCTCATTTCAAGCTAATTCTTGAGTGATTTGAGTGGACTTAAACGACTTCAGCAGATTTAAAATCCACTCTTTTCAAATACTCTTTCAATCCAAGAGCGAACTTAGTTCATTTGTTAACTACACAATAGTAGGACGGGCATTGACATATCCCACACACAGAAGGGTATCCACAAATTGAGTTGTAAAAAGAAGGGGACATGCGCTATACTGCATAACAAATTTGACTGACTACTTACAGCATCTTCCATTGTAGCACGCCATCCTTGCATGGAAGACAGACCAAATCTCAACCTACTGTTTTCACCATCTTCAGAGGACTTCTCTGTTTTAGGAGTACTCAGGTATATACCCATCTCAAGCTGGCATCAAGAAAAAGATAATATATCAAAACACCATTGAACTAAAACTGCAACCAAAGTAACCATGAAAAGGGAGAACTTATTCGGAAAATTACAAAAGCAGATAATCTTCTTGTCCAATATTTCATTATTAAATCCCTCATTTGCTCTGACCAAAAAAATAAATAAATTAAATCCCACATTTGAAATTCCAAATCCAGCTAGTGTAGCTCAACACTTATATATACAGGTCCTGATATGTTTGCACTAACAAAAAGTTCCTTCTTCTTTAACCTAGAATAGACATCTTGGTAGGAAAATAGCTTGTTTTGCATATCATTCAAATTCTTAGGGAGCATGCTAACAGATATAGATGATGAGTAAAAAAAGATCCAAAATCAAGATCACTGCCAATCATTCCCACCCCCAAAAAAAAAGATGCAAGATATCAAGCTCGGCAGAGCCTAGTAAATCTAAGATAAGTACCGAACAGATTTGGAAATCCCCGTCAAATCAAGAAACAATAAAACTTCGATTATTGCTCATCTGCGATGTACACAATATAAGGATTCAGGGGAAATTCGAAAAGTGTTCGGCGGAGATGCTCGTATACATACCTACTTGGGTATGAGCAACCCAACAAAATTTTGAATCTCGACTTCGAAACGCAGCAAATGAGCTCAAAATCTAAACTCAAATTGAGGGAAGAAGAGATGGAACCGACAAACGCGGCTCAGTTAGATGAGAGATAAATAGGGATTTGAAGATACAGAGGAGAAGGATATTATAGTTTGATTATTAAACGTCTAAGACTTTTCGGTGACTGCGAATCCATGCGCTGTTAGTGATGATAAGATTTCTTGCGCCCACTGTAAATCATGATGTTATTTCTTAATCTCATATCCATTTTTCTCTCTTTTGTTTATTTATTTACTTTTATACAAATTTTATCACCTGAAAATTGTTTATTTATTTATTTTGAAAAAAAAACAATAAAATAATATTCAATCCATTAAAGTTATTTTATTTTATTTTTGAATTATCTATGTAAATTATAAAGTTGTTTGTTTTTTTTTTAATGTATACATCATCCACCCTTACTTTATATTCTCTCTACTTTAAAGTTTTTAGAGAAAAAAATTTCACCTTAAAAGTTATTAAATTAGTATTGTAATTTTAAGATTTATTGGTTTGTAGTTTGACATTTTCTTGCCCCTATTTAAACGTCTTATATTATATGTTCATGTATTGTGCTTTCGTTGTTATTATATATTTATGTATTATATTAAATAGTGAAGGTTAAATATATCAATATGTTCGGCCTAAAAGTTCGACGAATAAACTCAAATTTAATCTATTTAAGTGAATAATCTTTTAATATTTTTAATTTAACTTAATTATTACGGAAAATTATTTCCAGTAACCTCTCCCACTTAAACACGAGTCAAGTCAAAATTAAACTTTAGTAAATGCCAAGGTCTCGTATACACGCAGTGCACTCGGGCATTGACTAATTCTTTTTTTTTTTTTCGTTTTTTTTGCTCTAATTTTTCTTTTAATTTTTTCTTAAGGTTTTTTTTTCTCCTGTTTTTTAGCTTTTTTTAATTAAAATTTGTATTTATTTGAGTATTAAAATTTTATTGGTAATTAAAAAATGAATAGAGAGATGATTGAAACTATGTACCTCAACATTATTTTTTTTTACATTTAACTCATATTTAAAAATATACATATTCTTCATTTATGTTTAAACTTTTAACTAAAAAAATTTATTCAGTAAAAAGTGCAACACAATATTACTAAAAAGTGTAAATTCATATAACAGAAAAGTGAAACACGATATTACTAAAAAGTGTAAGTCAATATTACTGAAAAGTGCAACACAATATTATAAAAAAATGCAAGTTAGTATAACACAATATTACTAAAAAGTGTAAGTTCATATTACTGAAAAGTGCAACACAATATTTATTAAAAAATGTAAGTCACTATAAATAAAAATCAACACAATATTTATTAAAAAGTGTAAGTCAGTATAAATAGAAATATTATTTTAAAGTGTAGGACACTACAATAGAAAGGTGCAACACCATTTATCAAAAAAATGTAAGTCACACAACAAAAAATGTAACACAATATTACTAAAAAAATGCAAGTCATTATAAATAAAAATATTATTGTAAAGTGTAGATAACTACAATAAAAAGGTGCAATATTGTTTATCAAAAAGTGTAAGTTAGTGAAAAGTGCAACACCAATAGTACCACTAGACTATAAGTGAGTATATATAAAAATACATCAATTATAATATATATCCTATTTTCTGGACTCAAGTGTACATGGTGCACTTGAGTACACAAGAGTCCTACCCTTAGTAAATTGGGTTGTAAACTCTGAAATGTATAGTTTAAACTTTAATAAATTGGGACATAGACTCTAAGGTATAAAGATATACGTACTCCCTCCATTTTTAATTAAGTCTCATTTTAACATTTTACAATAAATTAAGATATTAAACTATGGATCATTTTACCCTTCATTAACGATAAATAATTTTAATATTAAAATTTTGTTTAGTAATAAATGTGGTCAATAATGTAGATAGTATTCATATTTATAATAATTATGATTTTTTCATGATTTATGTTATACACTATATTATAAGGGTAAAATTGGTAAAATTAAAGAAAAAAAAAATGTAGAATAACATTTATTTTAAAAGTATTAAAAAAAGTGACACTTAATTGATCTTTGGTAAGTCACTTAACCACGCAATATAGTTAAATTATGAAAGTTGGTTGAGCACATGATTGTGCCTCCCTTAATTCCATTTCCGTGTAAATTATGAGTATTCAAATTTGATCATGTTTCGTGAGTATTTTATTTTTAATCATTGTTTTTTTTGTCATTTTCTCCAAACAATAAAACAAATCATGATAATCAGTGTCAATCATACGTGTTGATCATAATTAGGGTTGTTTATCCATCTACTTTCACTTATTAATAGTTACGTCTTGTTTGCACCTAGATTGCATTTTATCTGTTTTATAGAATATGGAGTATTAACTGTTTCATCAAATGATAAATAAAATAAGTATATTGAGTTTTTTTTTTTTGTTAATTGTATTATTATAAACTTATAAAGCGCTAATAATTATGAATAGATTGTATTGCAATTTTTTTCTTTCACATAAACATCTTTTATTACAATGCATTTTGAACGAAATGATTTCTCGTGCCCTATGAGGTAGACATGCACAGCTGTAAAAAAATCGGTGGTTACGATTTGCCAAAATTTACAATCAAAATCGAACCGACGGTTTAGCCTTTTTTTTTCCCTCCATTTTTTTTTTTTTGGTTCGTTTTAACTCTTTTTTTATAAAATTAATTACTGTAATTTGATAAAAAAAAAAGTTATATAACTTAAATTTATATATAAAAAATAGAAAAGTCGTGTATTAAAAAAATAAAAAAACCGATAAATCGACGATTTGCGATTTGCCAAAATGTAAAATCGAAATTGAACCGTAATTTTTCGATTACAGTTCAACTTTTTTAATCAGCGATTTGACCGGTTAAAAACCTTCACGTCTACTGTGAGGTAATCCCATGTCAATAGATCTAGTATTTGTTATGATTTATTAACTTCACATTAATTGATAGGATCATATAAGATGACTTAGGCCGAAATCAAATGGGTTGAATGTTTCAATCAGTTGAGGAGGTGATGCTTAGAGTTCAGCACATTTGGTCAGATGAGCAGAGTAGATCAGCACAATACTTGAGCATAATACTTCAGCACAGTACTTAAGCACAATAAAGATCAGCATAGTAAGAAGTCTATCAGGAGAGTCAACTTTTGATCACAGAACAGAAGAGTTGGGTATCAGATGAGTAAGTAGTCATCTGATATTTTCTGGACAAGTTTTCTGACACAGAAGTTAGTTAGTTTGACTAATTGTATTACAATTACAACTGCTTGAGGGCATATCAACCATTCCAGTTGGGCAATAACAGATCACATGTGTTGTTACAAGCGGTTGCAAACGGTTGCTAACTACTTAAACAATTCCTAACAACAGCAACTACATTTGATATTTATATACTCTTGTATGTGTACATTGTAAAGGTTGATTTTGGATGCAAGTACGGTTGTAATCTTTGAGTTGTGTGAGTTCACGAGCGAATTGAGGAAATATCTTATTTCGAGTGAATGAGTGTGTAAACATTTTTTATCAATCAAAGAAGTACTCGTCTGGTCCAGTGGATGTAGACCACATTGATCGAACCACTTAAATCCTTTGTGTGTTGTTTGTCTCGTTGCTTACTTTTTGAATTACTATCTTAGCTGATTATTTCTTATATCTTCGAGTCTTCTACTTGGTTTGAGACGTCTAATCGACTGAAATACTTGACATATAGAAATTTTAGTTATCATACATAACTTTTAAATATTTTTTATTTCGAAAAATGGAGACAAAAAATAGTTGAAATGCCTTTTTTTTTAATCAAATAGGGTAGTACTGCATGGTTTGGTTTTTTTTAATTAATAATGCTTAAACTGTTTTTTTTTTTTTTTTTGGTTGACTTTAATCTTATGAGTTATTGATGTCCACTTTATTTAAGAGAAAAGAAAAAATATGGGTTATGAGTTATTGATGTCCACTTTATTTAAGAGAAAAGAAAAACTATGGGTACCGACATGTAGAAATCAACATTTTACATTATTTCAAGAAATCAACATTTTACATTATTTCAACACATGTGCGATACATATTGAGCTATTTCTATTTCAGTTCCACACTACACACAATTAATAGGAGAATGTTTTAGAATAATAATATATTACTCCGTATATATGTAAAATATATATATAAAAAAAAAAAAAGGTATAAAGTGCACTGGGTTCCTCGTAGTTACTTATAAGTTATGTCCATGTCATGAATTCATATCATATCTTGAAGACTAAAAATGATGTAGGGTCACTTTGAGTGTTATCCAAAATATATGTCATCTTTAAAAGTTAAACTACATCCCATCATTATGGCATGGAATGGTGTTCATATAAAATATATAGTAAATTTCATTTCTGTACCAAACTTTCTTTTTACGTTTGTCTCAATTAAAGCTACACATTCTCTTTTCAGTAACTTTTCTCCCTCACATACTGTACTTATTATATTAGTATTTTTCTACTTATTATATTAGTATTTCTTAACCTCCGTGCACGGAGCTCATGAGGAGCTTTCTCGGAACGAAGAGAGTATTCAATTTCCTTCTATTTGATGAATCAAGATTATATATATATATATATATATATATAACATTCGAGATTATGCATAATTATACACAAAATATCCTTTTCTGGCTCTCTCTTTAACTCTATGTCTCTTATCCCTAGGAGGTCTTCCTCCACTAGTAGATTTTTTCGGAAAACTCTATTTATTCGGGTGTGGATGACAGGCAGGCCTATATTCCTTGGTTTTAATAGGAGTCCTTACAAACGTTGTTTTTATCTACTACTCCCTCCATCCCAACTTAACTTTCATACTTATTGTTCACCCCTTTTAAAGAAAATATTATAATAAATAGAATTTTGAGATATACTTTTATAAAAAAATAAATAAGTGAGTTGACTTGTGTGTATGTATGTACCATAAAAATAATAACATTAAATATAATATTGTATGAGTAGAGTTTCTAAGGGTATGTTTGTTTTGGGATTATGTAGGATGGAGGAAATCCTGATGAATAGTAATTGTGTGTGTTTGTTTTGAGATTTTGAGTATGATAAGATGTAACTTTATGTCAAATCAAATTGTGTAAGAGTAGTTGGATGGGATGTAACAGTAGGATGTAATAGTAGGATGTATAGGTATTTTTAGGGATGAGTGTAGTTGGATGGGGAAATTCGGATGTGAAATCCCGAAGTAGAACAAGGATGTGGGACGTTACGTCCCACGTCCGGACGGGTGAGTCCCAAAACAAACATGCCCTAAAGGACTGAAAAAGTAGGTATGAAAGTTAAGTTGAGACGGAAGGAGTATTATCTAAAAACAATCAAGTTATTATAGTATATATATATATAAACATTTTTTTTCATAAAGCAACACTTTTGTACTGATATATGTATAGTAACATAATTTTCAAAATCTTACTTGTGTTATTATAAAGATAAATATGCAATATTGTAAGAACACATATGTGCTACTTATTCTTACATTTGCTCTTATAATAATATATACATAACAATAAATTTTTATGCTTATTTTTGCACGATTTTTTTAGAAAGATCACTTTGACTTAGTTCGAACTACATAGGATGCGTGATATTTTATGTCATTTTCTTAAATATACTGATATCTGTTATTATTATTTTTTACAATTTAAAACACCGCAGAAAATCAAAATCTCAAAGAAATATAATCATTCTTACTTGTACAGGACTGCCAACACGTCCTGAAATGAGTTAATAACAGAAAAGATGAACTATACTACTATTAATTTAAGATTAAAAAATAAATAAAAAAGTGCACTACAATGAGTAACAGAAAATTTGGAATGGTCCAACAATGTTTAAGACGGGCTTCAACACTAAAAAGGGCCAACAATTTAACTATCTGGGCCTTAAAAAAACGTTCTCACAGTACGGGGTATTCTTTATTTTTTATTCAATTTCTCTATTTTATTTTTCGTGTTTAATTGATATTACATTCAACTTAATTTTTTTAATATGTTGCCCTCAATATTATACTTCGAATAACAATGATTGAAAAAAAATGTGATTTTTTTTTTAAATGAGAAGTTTTCATTAAAACAACAAAAGAATATTAAACTCCATTTGGATGATGGATGAAGGAATTTGATATATGGATTTCAAATCAACCATCCAAATTCACTTTAATTGTTTGGATTAAAAAGTAAATGAATGGATTTCAAATACTTAACATATTTTTTAAGTTAAAATTGAGAGGCCAAAATTTAAAATTCATCTATTTTTAAATCATTTCATTTGAAATACCACTTCAAATTAAATCCCTCCATCCAAACACAATCTTAAAATACGTTCATTGAAATGAATGAAAAAAATAGTTAAAAAACTTTAATTTTAGGACAAGGGGAGTATTTTTATTTTAAATTATTGAAAGCTCGAATGCCCTGTCCCAAAAAAAAACTTTCATACTTACTGTTCACTCACTTTTTAAAAAATATTATAATAAATATAATTTTAAGATATAATTTTATAAAAAAATAAGTAAATGAATGGACTTATATGTATATATGGACCATAAAAATAATTACATTAAATGTAATATTATAGATATGGTACATGTAAAGTTTCTAAAAGAGGAAAAAGTAGGTGTGAAAGTTAAGTTGAAACGGAGGGAGTATAATATTAAAAAATATTATTCCATAGGAAATGGTTGATAATCACTTGCGTCTGTTTGTTTCGAGACTATCAAATTCGAATGAGGATGTAACGTTTCGTTCTGTTTTAATTTGAGATTTTATATTGGAATTTCATTATCCAACCCCCACGCACACACCAAAAAATAAAGAGTTGGTCTGCTATGGACTCGAGGGCATGTTATGCACCCTAGTCCATGTTACATTTTTCAGTTTTACTGACTTACACTTCTTTTTGGTAAATGGTGTTGCACTTTTCAATTATTAAACTGTATAATAATATTTTTAGTAATAATTGAAAAGTGCAACACCATTTATCAAAAAGTGTAAGTCAATAAAACTGAAAAGTGCAACATGACTAGGGTGCATAACATGCACTCGAATGCATACTAGACTTTACCAAAAATAAAATAAAATAAAATTATACTATACATTTATAACAATACAATATATATGGTATATTCTTATATAATTGATTTAACATAAAATTCTATTATATAATAGAACAATTGATTTGAGATAAAGTAAAATTATATCATATTCAAAATTTCAAAACAAACACACATGATCAATATTTATCAGAATTTCTCCATCCAAATTTTATCCCAAAACAAACATACCCTCAGCTATGTTTGTCTCCAGAGATTGAAAAAAATTCTAAATTCTAATTGAGAAATTCTTAAGAGTCACAAATTTAATTACTTTCCCGTCTCAACTTAACTTTCATACCTACTTTTTCGTTCCTTTAGAAACTGACTTATTTATTTTTTTATAAAATTATATCTCAAAATTCTATTTATTATAATATTTTTTAAAAAGTGGGTGAACTAGGTATGAAAGTTAAGTTGGGACGAAGGGAGTATAATTTAAATGGTCAAAATTTTAATTAAAAAATAAAAAAATTATGCAAAATTTTAAATTGAAAATAAAGGAGACGAATCCCGGACCATATTTCACGAACCGGGGCACCGACCGGATCTAGGTAAATAGGAAAAGAGTCTCCTCCTCCCTCTCGTCGCTCCTGCGTTTGTTTTGGCTTCAGCAGCACACTCTAAAACTTTCCTCACAATTCTTTTTCTAATCTTGCAGATCCACTCAGCTCCAGTAAGCTCTCTTTCCGTCTCTCTAATTTTTCTGAAATTGAATTTTTGCGTTTCTTGTTTCTTGTTTCTTTTCCTGTACGAATATACACAATAAATTGTGAGGGTTTTGGAAGTATTGCTTCTGTGACCAACTCGGTTGCGCCTGCATTCTTGTTTGTAATTTCTGCTGGTGTATTACTAATTTAGTATACGCTGCTCCAGGATTGAAATTTTTGAATAAATGGATAATTGTAAATAGAGTGCAATTTTCTTCATGGTTTCCATAGTTAATTTTGTCCATTTATACAGAAAATCATTTTCCATTCTGCATTTGCTGTTATGGTTTCTCATATGTGGCTTCTACACATTTGGGCCTTTTTTTGTTATCCAATTGACCCTTTCTTTAATTTATTTTAAATTTCTGTTTATAGTAGTACATTTTTTCTGCTTTCTAGTTACTGATTGGGTTTTGCTATAACATGAACCAAAAGTTTCCTTTCAAAGTTGCAACAAATATTGGTTATCTTGTTCTGTAAGTAATTCTACTGTTACTTTAGGAAAATTAGTGATTGGGTTTTGCTATAGCATCAACCAAGATTTCCCTTTTAACGCCTGCAACATACATACATATATTGATTATTTTGTTTTGTAACTCTACTGTTGCTTTAGGACAATGAGTGCTCGGAAGAAGACACCATTTCAAAAGCACAGAGAAGAGGAAGAGGCAAAGAAAAAGGTATTGCTTCATTCTTTATAGTTTAATTAACAGACAATGAGGATGTCTTTTATCCCGACATTGTACAACTTTTCTATTGGATCTTATTTCTGGATTTTTGCAGAGGGCAGAGGATGAAACTGCACGACTCTATCAAGAATTTGTAGAATCATTTCAAGCGGATAATACTCCAGGGTCGAAGGCTTTTGTCAGAGGTGGAACCATAAACCCTAATGACAAGCTGAAGAATGATCCCGAAGGTCAGTTGCAGTTTTGAGTATCTCTATAATGTCCATAAAAAATGTAATGTTAGTTTTATTTCTTTTGCAATGTGGATAAATAAATGATTTCTTCTTTCTTACATGGACACATTAATAAAAATATGGGCCTTTCTATTCATTCGCGGATGGCAGGTGGAAATTCCAAAGATGAGGGTTCTGGTATAAAGAAAGGGAGTAGGTAAACAAATGCTTTTGATCAACTATGTTGCAATGCTCTTATAATTAGGACTTCTGAATACAAGACCTCTTTGGTGATAATGTTCTCACTTGCAGCTAAGATGTTTTGGGTGGTTGGCTGATTCGTCACTTACTTTGGTCTAATATTTGTATTCTATGTATTTATTGTATCTTTGACTTATTGCAAGAGATACATTTTCTGTGTTATGGAGCTGTTCTTGATTTAAAATTTAGTTCCACTAATTTCCTGTGTGTGGAAAATGCTTCTCATGTTCAACAGTTCAAGTATACTGCAACAGCAAACTCCAGATAATCAACATTTTGATAGAAATCTTGGTGCAAGTTTGAGTATGCAGAATCTGATTTTGGAAATACATTTGTTGAATTGATGAAAGAGCGTGCCTTTTGAATGTGACAATGCTGAAGTTTGTGTAATATTAATTATTTAGTTTGGATGTCATGAGTACTAGTAGTATTCATGAAGCTACATTTTAGCCTACATATTTCAGCTGAAAAACTCTATTATGCAGTAAAAAAATAGACACCTTGAGGTTTCTTAGCTCATCAGGCTTGGGATTAGTCCTTTCGCATTAACTTATGACTTGAATATTTGAAGGCGAAAAATGTGGTTGGGTGCTTCTTGGTGAATATGTTCACATTTTGCAATGGAAAATGTGGGATTTTTTTTTTCTTTTAACACTGTCCAGAATTTTAACATGAGCTGAAGAATTAATTTTATTGTATCATTATTTTTGTTTGTTTAGCTTATTGTTGGATTTATAGTCATATCACTATTCTATTTTTTTTATACTCCTTCTGTCCTGCCATAAGCTTCTCTTGGACATCCCGTCATTAGCTTCCCATTTTCTTAAATGGTAAAATTCACTAATGCTCTCTGCCTTTTCTCTTTCCTACTTCTCTCTACCTTTTCTTCTTCCTACCTCTCTCTACCTCAACTACCTACTACACATTTTATACCATATTCCTTAATCTCCGTGCAAAAATCAGAAGGGAAGCTTTATGGCGGGATGGAGGGAGTATTAATTTTCATTTTTTGAATCAATTAAGCAGGTCAATCTAAAGATATTCTAACCTGAACCCTTTGGTTCTGGAGAAAAGATTAGATATGAAATGACAATCTGAGGGTTTAGTCTTTTATGCAAGATAGGAATTCCCAAAACAATAATCGAATTATGGTTTCATTTGCACCATGTAGACTGTGATTGAAAATGTACAAGGGATAAATATGGAAATCAGACAGTTAGGTTCTGGTTCTCAGTTATACTTTTGTACGGAAGGAAATATTATTACGAGTGTATTTCACATGTTAGAATGGAAATTTGATACTAGTCTTGTTAAGCCCACCCAAATTTTATCTGAAAACTGCCCTTTCATATGATCTAAAAGCCCGATTTCTGTTGCATGAAGTGTTTTAGATGCTACACGTGGTGTAACTGTTTTAATTAACAAAAAACTATCCTTGTACAAGTGTACCAGTCAACTTAGATCAGAACTTATACATTTATATGGAATTGGGCCTGAACCTCGTGTCATATTTTTGTAGTAGACTTCTCTTCTTTTCCCAGGAAATGGTCCTAATTGTTATTCTTTCCTCCTCTCATTGAGTTCTGTATGCCTTGCTCTTACCTATAATATCATTTGGCAGTGTCTTTGTTTTTCCATGAGATGTTGGGGGATACTCTTATAATTGGAATAGGTATTAGATTATAGTCAAACTTTGTGCAGGTATGTACCATCTTTTATCCCACCTCCAATGGCAACAAAGAATAAAGAATATGAAAAGAAAGTAAGCACTGAGCTTCCTTTGTTCCTTCATTGATGGATGATTTTTATCGAAATCATTTTTCACTTCTCTCCTTAACAATTTATAGAAAGAGGAGAAGCCAAAGGAGAGAGAAAAAGGGAAGTCACGGAATATTGATCATTTTATGGAGGAGTTAAAGCATGAGCAGGAGCTGAGGGAGAGGCGGAATCAAGATCGTGACGGTTACCGTGATACACGTCTTGGTGACAATTCTATGGTTGGTGCTTTCTGAAACTTAGATACGTCAAATATAATATGAAGATCTACATATAATCTCTTAAAATGTTATTGATTCAGATATTAGTCGTTTTCTCTTAACAAAATTTAGTTTTTTTTTGTCCTATAATTTTTCAATAGCCACCTGGGCAACTATTTCAGTTCTCCAAGTTGGATATTTGATACTTCTTGTTAATGGTGATATAAACATATAAGTTTTATTAATTCATGCCTTGAGAGTCTTTATAACAGATCTATTAGAGTTACTTTCAAGTTTCATCAGCTTTTATCTAGTTCAGCTTGAAATATTTCTAATTTACATGGGGCTGCTCTGTACCAGCTACCTACCCGGTTTGATGAGCTTCCTGATGAATTTGACCCAATGGGAAGACCTGGATCTTTTGACGATGGAGATCCACAAACGACAAACCTTTATGTGGGCAACTTATCCCCTCAGGTAAGGTTTTGATCTTCCCATCCTTCTCTTCGTGGATATATATCTCTCCTATGCGCTTTTATAATCTTCTGCCATACCACTTTGGAACTACTCATCTAATTTTCTGGTCATGTTCTTCCCTTTAGGTTGATGAAAATTTTCTTTTACGGACTTTTGGAAGATTCGGACCTATTGCCAGTGTAAAGATTATGTGGCCTAGGACGGAAGAGGAACGGAGGCGGCAAAGGAATTGTGGATTTGTGGCTTTCATGAATAGAGCTGATGCTCAAGCTGCAAAAGATGAAATGCAAGGTTTGTTTAAGGTTCTTCCCTGTCTCTTTTTTCCCTTTCTTCCCCTTCCCTGTTTTTTATATATTGCTCTTGAGCTAGATGTTTTGTATGATAATTAAGTATTGTGCATTGATTTCAGTTTCTATTTTGATTTTTTTTTCTACTACGCTCTCTGTATGGACATGGAATCACTACAATGAGAAGTTAATTTGTGATCCCATGTATAATTAGCCGCTATATTACTTGTGTTTGTTTTTCGAGGAAAATACCTGTGCATCCATATGGTTGTACTTTCAACATATTATAATAATTTTTCAATTTGTTTATGATCACAAATCTGGGATTGTCTTCTAATTGTGTATGGTGTATCATGACATTTTGAATGAGCAATTGAATGAGTTAAATGAATTTGCTCATGCCAAGAACAAACATCAATAAACCAAAATAACTTGTGAGAAGCTGTTTATAATATTGGTTATACAGGAATTAGATGTTAAACTTACATTTTTCATTGAATGGTACTGCAATTTCGATTGTGCATTCTGATTTGGTCCTTGTTGTCTCATACATTGAATGATTGTCTGTGTATGACTTTGATAAATTACATTTTGACTGAGTGTCCTCTATGTAAATAATATAATACAAGAAAGCTTAAAGGATCTTAAAGTCATTTTTTAAATTATCCAGGAGTGGTGGTCTATGAATATGAATTGAAAATTGGGTGGGGTAAATCTGTATCTCTTCCATCACAAGCACTTCCCGCTCCACCACCTGGACATATGGCCATCAGGAGCAAGGAGGTGGGTCTCCCAATCCGTTTGATACTTTTGAATATCAGTGAACTCCTAATTTATGATAATCAATAATTTTGTCTTGTTGTCAGGGTGCAACTGTAATTCTCTCTGGCCCTTCTGGTCCCCCAGTAACCACTGTTCCAAGCCAGAACTCAGAGTTGGTAGGTGATCTTACACTCACAATTTGCACTTTGGTTTATCATGGCAATCAGATGTTATCCGTAAAAAGTTTATAGTTGGTGAAGCCTGCAATTGAGACTTCAGAAATAGGGAGAGAATCTTCTATTTGAAATGTTGATACATCATAAAAAAATAAATTATAGAATAATTTGTAAATAATGGGATCCTCAAATCAGGAGTAAATAAAAGAAGTCTACCAAGGACTTCCGAAAGGCTGAAGAAAGCATAAGTAAAAAACACACTTCATTCCAAGTGGCCTATAGTCTTACATCATTACACCACATAATGATGTGAGGTATTGCTTTCCAGATATTGAAATTTGGTTTTCTCATCCTGAATAGACACCTGCTACACATTAATTTAGCGAACCCTAAAATGGGAAATTACTATTTTATGATAAGAGAGAAGGACTCAGTTATCTTGCACTAATCACTAATGATGTAATTCAGTAGATTTTTTCAGTCTTGCACGAACATGCTAGTAGAAGAAATTAAAGCAGGACATCTGTATTCCAATCGAGATTCCCTCCCCACCTCCCTTTGATTTGAACGATGTTGACTTACATTTGTTGTATAATTGCTTGTTTGGATGTGTAGGTACTTACTCCAAATGTACCTGACATCAATGTTGTTCCTCCTGATGACGATCATCTCGTACATATCATTGATACGATGGCTCTCTATGTTCTTGATGGGGGTTGTGCTTTTGAACAAGCAATAATGGAGCGAGGCCGTGGAAATCCTCTGTTCAGTTTCTTGTTTGAGCTTGGCTCCAAGGAACATACTTACTATGTCTGGAGGCTGTATTCATTTGCACAGGTGAGCTTGTCAATTGTATACAAACTGTAGCATACTGCTGCAATGATACGCATTTATTTTGTTTTTTGTCAGTTGATACAATAGACCTTCTAAGTGGCAAATTTCTCATCTGTTATCTTGACAGTCATTCATTAACAGACTTTACCATCTCCCTGCTATTCTACTTTCAGAAATCATACTAGTACTATTGTCATATCCTGATAATAACCTATTTAGTCATGTTGAATATATTTATGAATACTAAAATATAAATTGTTTTTGCTCTTTCTTTTCGGTCGTGTGATGAGGGAGAGAGAGTACCACTGCTTATGGATATGGCTGAGTGACACTGCATCCATTTTGACTGCTGATTGAATTCAAGTCTCGAATCATATTATCCTCATGACTGTTTTTTTACTTTAACCAAATAAGCATTTTTTATATGCATTCTTCACGGACATGTGAATGACCTTATTAGCACTTTTGCCCTTATCCCTATCAAAAAGGATATTTTCTTCTTTCTGGCATTTGCCTCAGTTGAAATACATGACATTATTAGCTTGGATTGGCAACCATGTCATTGAGGGTATATGGAACAGTGGTAGTTTTATTCTCAGTTGATCATGCTCGTGATCTAGATTTTGGGCATTTAGTTTATGCTACAAACTAATGGACATGCATGCACTAAACTAAGTAAACAAACCATATTAACTTGAAGTAAGAAAGCAGTAGGGTGGTATAATTTTCTTTTTCTTTAGCTGACATTGGATTATTGTAGACACAACCCATCCATTATTTTATGCTTATCCAGTTTGGCATAGATAGAAAATACTTGATGTCAAATCACATTTGATTAAATGCAGGGTGACACTCTACAGCGATGGCGAACAGAGCCTTTCATCATGATCACTGGTAGTGGAAGGTAAGAAGAGTTCTTACCGTCGTAAACTTGTTTCATCTTTCCAAGTGAATAAATATTTATTAATTTACATTCTTTAATTTTTTTGTATATGGAAAAATGGTCATGTCATCTAGAATCGCCTTTTGTTATAAAAAGGACAGGCGAAGCCTTCTGTCCTGAAGAGCTGGATCTCTCTATATTACAGAGTGGCAGCTATGCTGGAGATAGTTCTTCGTCTTTCTTGAATTTTTTACAGTATTTTATTTTGTTGACTTTCTACTGTTTGCATTTATAGATGGATACCACCTCCTTTGCCAACAGTAAAAGTCCCTGAGCAGGAAAAGGAAGCTGGGAGCACTTATGCTGCTGGGAAGAGCAAGGTATTTCTTGATTCAGCTTTTTATGCTGTTTGCTTGTGCTCATGTCTTATTTCAGTGTCAAGTTAATTATCTAGATCTTTTTTTTTTTGGTATGTTTTAATGGCTCTGTCTTATGCTTTTTACAGCGTTTGGAGGTGGAACGCACACTCACGGATGCCCAAAGAGATGAATTTGAGGATATGCTGCGTGCACTAACACTAGAACGAAGCCAGATCAAAGAAGCAATGGGGTTTTCTCTGGATAATGCTGATGCTGCAGGAGAGGTAATTTCTTAGCTTACATCAATGGACCAAGTTTGCTCGACTAAAAAAGGGTTGTCCAGAAAAGCTACCGACTGCATAAGAAACTTAAGTCATGGGTACATAGGTTTGAGGGCTCATGGTGGGACTTGGCTTTGTTAAGAGGGGACTGCAAAAAGCTGTAACCCGTGTCTTATTAGAAGAAGCAAACCTAAAGATATAGGGCCTACATAAGATATGGGTTACACTAAAGTAGTTACAACTGAGTTGACTGTCCTAGTTACCATCCTTCCTTCGTAGGGGAGAGAAAGACTTGTATATGTTCTGCTCATCATGATCTATGTTAAACACTAGATCAGACATCAACTGGGGTGTGAAGCTTAATACATTGAACTTCAATTTCAGGATTGTTCTTTGCTGGCCGAAAGTGGTGAAGTCTGTTTGGGGGTTTTACTGTTTTTTGCTGATGTTGTCTCTCTGTATAAATTCGTGCATTCTTGCATTTCAGGTGGTCGAAGTGTTAACCGAGTCCTTGACTCTTAAGGAAACTCCAATTCCCACCAAAGTTGCAAGACTCATGCTTGTGTCTGACATCCTGCACAATAGCAGTGCTCCTGTGAAGAATGCTTCTGCTTATCGTACCAGATTTGAAGCAACTTTGCCAGACATTATGGAAAGCTTTAATGACTTGTATCGTAGTGTAACTGGTCGAATTACTGCTGAGGCCCTTAAGGTAAGCCATGTTAAGCTCTTTGAATACGTTGAACTCTTGCTTCATTTCCTCTTCAGACACTAAGCTTCTCTCCTGAAATTTTACAGGAACGTGTTTTAAAAGTTCTTCAAGTATGGTCTGACTGGTTTCTGTTTTCGGATGCATATGTGAATGGGTTGCGAGCTACCTTTCTTCGATCTAGTAACTCTGGTGTAATACCTTTCCATTCTATATGTGGTGATGCCCCTGAGCTAGACAGGAAGGCTGGCTCTTCAGAGATGGGAGACGGTGAAAAGATTAACCCAGATGCTGCTTTAGCAATTGGGAAAGGAGCTGCCATGCAGGAGCTATTGAGTTTGCCTCTTACGGAGTTGGAAAGGCGTTGCAGACACACTGGGCTATCTCTCGTTGGTGGAAGAGAAATGATGGTTGCACGGTTACTTTATTTGGAAGAGGCCGAAAAACAGAGGGGTTCTGAGCTAGATGATGAGTTGAAGAATGCACATAGCCAGTCAAGCTCCAGCAGATACCCAAGCGGGAGGAAGGAAGTGAATTCTGAAATGGATCCTGGGCGAATTTCAGTAAGGGTTAGTCATACGGAGGATGATATGCAGTCAATAGGGAGAGGATCAATATTTTTGCCCGCAGCAGATGTTAACTTACAGTCTGACATTAACAACAGTGAAGGTAAAAATGAATCCATTCTCCCAGCCTCTAAATGGGCTAGAGAGGACGATGAAAGTGACGGGGAACATGATAGAAGTGCAAGGGACTTGGGGTTGACCTATTCATCTTCCGGTAGTGAAAATGCTGGCGATGGTCTCCACAAAACTAATGAAGTTGAGCTTACTACTGATGCCAGCAATTCAGCACATCTTGATGGTGGAATGAATGAAGAACAGAGGTACTTGGATTATTTGACCTGTAATTCATGTTTTAAAATAGTATATTTCATCTATGTGATGTGAATAACTGAATTGGTTACACTTCTGATGAATCCAATCAAATTTTATGAAATGCTAAAAGTTTGTATATTATGTTTTCCTGGATTGCCATTATTGAGAGTTTTTCAGTTGTCTTATGCAGTCTATGCACACCATTTTTCTGTTTTATACCCGTTATTGATTATGTCAATTATTGATCATGTTTCTGATTGATGTTTCATCGTGTCACATTTTAAAGTTGGATTCTTTTGAAAGATCAAGATTTCTGTACTTCTATTTTAATTTAAAAATGTTTTTTGCTCTTCTATTATAAACCCTTGTCTGACGTGTAAAAAACTATGATAAATGGTTCTCACAGGCAAAAATTGAGACGTCTTGAGGTTGCTTTGATGGAATATCGTGAGTCCCTTGAAGAGCGAGGAATAAAAAGTTCTGATGAAATAGAGAGAAAAGTTGCCATTCATAGGAGTCGGCTGCAAGCTGAATATGGTGTACTTGATTCTAATGCAGATGCTTCTGGCAGAAGTAAGTGCTTACGATTTTTATGAAATTGCAAGTGCATACAGTTTATTGCATGTTTTACAAGTGACCACAGAGTTTTGACAATATTTGTTGGTGTGAAGTGCATAATGTTTAAGCAGTTAAGAGTTTTGGGAAACGAATAGGCATGAACATGACAGCGCAATACAATTTTCAGATAATGCTTGTGTATTTATCACCATGTGGCTGGATTTCGGAAACTAAAATTTTTATGTGAGTTGTTTAGAAGCAGTTCATGAGAATTATGAGTATGAAAACTCTTTTTTTTTTTTTTTTTGCTGGTAGCACAATCAGCGTTTCAACTTCATTTTAACATAGGGCTTTTGGAATTGAATTTGAATTGCCTTGTATATTTGAGCAAGTTATCTGAAGATCCAGATTCAATTTGGCTATAGCTAAAATGCCAAACTGTAGTTGCCTGTTTTAAACTCTCTTTGACACATAGAAGATGCATGGAAATAATTTCCTGTAGTTGGTCCTTGTCACACAATCTTTGTTGAGACGTTTCTTTTTTCCAGTTTGTTTCAAGTTTAGCATTTTTATCCAATTTCATAATATTTTTTAATCAAACTATAGAGATGTCTTCAGAGAGGAGAGAGCCACGCGATGATTCACGTGAATCGTCTAAAAAGCGTCCACGTAGCGAGAGCAGAAGTGAAAGCCCTCATCGGAAATTATCCAGTCGAGACAGAGATAGAGACAGGGAAACTGATAGAGAAAGACGACGTGATAGAGAAAGAGCACACGATTTGGAAAGTGATAGAGGAAGGGGTCGTGAGAAGAGTGGGAGCAGAGAGAGGGATGATCACGACAGAGAAAAGACACGTGAGAGGGACAGAGATAGGAGAAGGGTGAAATGAGTTTATTATGAATTGCCACTTGGCACATGCAATCATCTACACTTTTTTTGATGTCTTCAAATGAAAGTTTGGCTCTTAGTAAATGCATTTGAGACCTTTGAAATATGGTAGCCAAATGCGGTTCGTTCACTTGGAGAAAAAAATTGTTGTATCTGTGGATCGAACATTGAGTTCATAGTTTGGATTCCGTAATTCGACATTTGCTAATGTTTTTGATCCAGTGTTTTTGCAGGTTCATTTTCAGTACACCCTTTTCCCCATATCCTTTATAATTGGATTCTATTAATTCTAAAACAAAAAATCAGCTTTTATTTTGCAGGGACTTACCACTTTATTGCCCTACGATCATCAGTATCTGAGTTTGAATTCATGTGGGCGTCGAAAATTCTTATTATTTGTATTCCGTTCGGGTTCAAATTCATAGGTTGTGATTGTATTTATATTTGACAAAACTTTCTAGGTTACTGAAGTTATGTATTGAATTTGATAATACTGTTTAGTATGTGAAGTAGCATATTAATGAACTTTGAGAAGCACGACACATAAATCAAACATTTATTTAGAACATTATACTTCTTATGCTAAGTAATACTTCGTTTTTTAATTAATTTCTCATTTTGATTATATGTATATCAAATGACAAAAAATACATTATTTTCAATTCAATATATGTTAGTTGAAATATTGAGTTTGACCATAGGTATCTCAACATATCTACCAAACAAAACATAAAACAATTACTCCATGATGTAACGAATAGCAAATTAGAACCACACCAGCCAGCCTCTTGAACGATAAATAGACATAAACTTGGCTTTAAATTAATACAGAGGGCAAGTTTGTGTGGCTTTGAAGATACGTAATGTTATGCACAGCAACCTACAACAAAATAACGTTAAATCTGTCAAAAATCTGCTAAGACTAAAGCTAAACCCTTCCATTCATGAATTTCTACTAGAAAACTATTGTATGCCTCCACAGCAAAAACCAGAAAGCCAATGCCATACAGTTTACGTTAAAATCTAGGAGCGGCCGAGCTTTCTGAGCAGCCATTTCTTCCTGAGAGTAGCATCCAATGCCAAAAATGTTTTTGCCTTCCTTTCGTCCTCCAAAAGATCGCAACAGTCTAACAAAAGCTCATCATCTATATCCGGTATGGCTTGGAGTGCATCAATGGCCTTCTCTATTGCAAAATAGCTATTCCCTGCTTCCTTATTGCTGAATACATTTGTGATGTTGGTAAAGTCTCCTTGTTCCTTTTCATCACCTGTTTTTTGTGCTTTCTCATATCGTTCCAAAGCTATAAATGTTGGAGGAGGGCGCTTTCTGTCTTGCTCGTATATTTCACTTTCCAGAAACATCACCGGAAGCTCTCCAGAGTATTCATCAACTTTGATGTCTAAAGGATTATCAAATTCCATAGGTATATCACAGCTCAATCTTCTATCAACTAACTCAATTCCAAAGATAGTACACAATTTACTGTAATGTTCAACGACTTTATCTTTGTACGAAATTGCCTCAGGGTGCTCCTGCAGAGAAATCAAGAATATGAGATCAAAATTGGATATTGATTTCACCAGCTATTAAACGTAGATCGATGTACCTCAGCATACGATTTCCAAAGATCATCACCAGCTTCAATCATATGGGAATCTTCGTCCCACGAGAATCCCTCTTGATTAAGGAGGTCTGTAATCTCAACATATTGTTTCATCAAACTCAAATAATGATTTTCCAGAATATGCTGCTCATAATGTTGGCCAAACTTTTCTTTGAATGCCACAGTCATGTGAGCCCAAGCTTGGTTAACAAATGCGCTATCAATTCTATTACTATGGTGCACCTGCTCTAACACAAGGTCTATGAAATAATGTTCCATTGGCAACGTCCAACTTATTATCGGAACTTCACCATCATGGGGAACTTCTTCCTTCCGATTGCCTATTAAAAGATGGAAATATGCATAAATGAAAGCTGCTCTTTTTAGGAAAATTGATAGGTACAAATAATGGGTTTTAACTACACTAATTCAATATAATAAATCTAAAATGTAAGGGCGCCAATTTTCGTACCAGAAGTTTCAGTAGCTGAATCTATGCAGTCGAACAAATGGCTAATTGATCCATCAAACTTATCTTGTCCATATATGACACACAATTTGTGATAACAAGGTACAGTTTTGACTCTGTAAGATCGAGCATCTGGATGGGCCTGTAGAAAATTATGTGACGAAAAAGAATGTCCAGAGCACAGTGAAGGCACAAGGTGAAAATAGAAGTAACCTTAATATAAGCATCCCAAACATGGTCTTCAGCAGTCACCATCTCTCTGTCTTTATCCCAAGAAAAGCCATTTTGTTGTAGAATGATCTTGACATCATTGAATTGCTTCCTGAAATGCTTGTATCTATTTTTCAAAACTTCCCTATCATGATGCGAATTGAAATTCTCATTGAATAACTCAACCATGTCATTCCAGGCTTGGGTGATAAATGACTGTCCAATTTGATTTCCTCTACGCACTTGCTCAAGCATTAAGTCAATAAGAAAGTGGTCCATTGGTGGCGTCCAATATGTTCTAGAACGTTCACCACCTGGAAATTTGAAGATGATCATAAGCAACAGTAACATTAAATGAACATAGGTCAACAAATGTATTAGCGTAAAAAGGAAATATTAGAAATTAACATATGAAATGCCCATGTTTGTGTATTAAAACATTATGCAGCCCTCATAAGAAATTAGTTGGCCAAAATACAAATTCACAGTTGATTTGTGTAAGACAGCAACCAAGAAAAAATACTGAAAAACAGAGACAAGAGATAGACTTGATAGGAGAAAATCAAGACTCTTTTATGAGAGAATTAACTGCATGCAAATTGGAGTCGAGTAGAGCATATAACAAGAGGGAATCTGATTAATAGGTGTGCAGGAAGGAAACAAAAACACATGTATAGAATACGATAAATGGTCAACATTATTTTACACCTTTTGAAAAATAAAACCAATGACAGAGAAAAAAAGAATGTATAAAATAGCTATAAAACATTATTGATGATTTTTTCATGTCAATGTTTGCCTTGAGCCAAAATTTTATTATATTCAATTAGAAATTTTCAAATGATTATGACAAGAAAATTAACTAGATATACTCCCCTATAACATTAATATGGTCCAATTATAGGTATCTTTATTTTGAATAGAAAAAAAATAAAAATTAAACCACCTCTTGCAACGACAGCTTCATGTCTAATGTCTTGACGGAATTCAGTCTGGCTTTCCATACTGAACTTTTCTCCAAATAAAAATGCCAATTTGTTATAGCCCACAAAGGCTTTGCCTCTATATAGTCGAGCATGTGGGTGCGCCTGCATTCATCATGTCAACCCTTTGATCAATAAACATACACAAATTGCTGCACTGGAGGATAATTATAAGTGATATACCTTGATATAAGCATCCCAAACATCATCATCAGCTACCACCATTTCCCGATTTTCGTCCCAGAAAAAACCTTTTTGATTAGTCAATGCCATTAAATCACTATAATACTTGCACAATTTTCTATATCTGTGTCTCAGAACTCTTTTATTATATCCAGACCCAAATTTTGCATTAAACAATGCAAGCATATCTGTCCAAGCTTGTTTTGTGAATGTATTACCAAGCTTATTGCCCCTTTCTTGCTGTTTCAGCATCAACTCTATAAAATACTCGTCCTTATCTGCTGTCCACTCCGTCCTTGAACTACTTGAAGGGGCTAGGCTGTTATTGCAGTCACCTGCAAAGACAAATTTCTCTCTTAGCTGTTAAATAGACAGTTGTTTTATGTCTTCGTAAAAATTCCATTTTACTTAAAGAATGATAAGTTCCATTTTCTCATATCCTAGGACAAACAATAAGCAATAGTACTAAGCAAACTCTTTCATCAGAAATTTGAAGGCCTCAGATGAAATATACAAAGTTACAAACCAAAGTTCAACTCTTGAGTTTCATCTTCAACATCAACATCATGACTTGAACGGCTGTATCTTCCATCAGCAACTGTATACCCATATATCAAGCACAAATCGTCAAAATTGAGCAAGGATTTCGTTCTGTATGGCTTTGCTTCTGGATGAATCTGCATGAAAGAACAGATCAAATATATATATATACGAATCCCAAACATAGTCCCAAATATATATATACGAGTCAGCATAGGCTAAGAAAAGTTATCAGCTTTCACCTTGATATAAGAGTCCCAAACATAGTCATCAGCCACCACCATTTGCCGTGTTTCATCCCAAGAAAACCCATTCTGGCCAAGAAGCTGCTTAATATCATTGAATAGTTTCCACAAGTTCGTATAACGACTTTTCAGGACATCTTTATCGTATTGAGATCCAAACTTTGCATTAAAGACAGCAAGCATATCTATCCAGGCTTGCTTGTTAAATGTATGCCCAGTTCTGTTTCCTCTATTAATATGCTCTAACATGAGATCAACAAAGTATCGCTCCATTGCTGGTGTCCAGTATGTTCTAGAACAATGATTGCTCGAAGGATTTTGGCCACTCATTCTGCAGAACTAAAACAATGTGAACCAAATATTAGTAGAGAGAAAACATCATCCAAAAAAAGAAATAAAGTTCGTTTCCAAGGGCAAAACAAGAAAATAACAGGATGATTTATGTTCCTATCTATCAGAAAATCAAAGAATTGCACTATCTATTAGATTAAAAGAGGCATCTCTAGCATAAATTGTACTAACAAGTGAATGTTCTATATTCTTTTAACGATCAAAGGCAATATCTTCTCAAACACTTTCAACTTCCCCATTTTCAAGATTTATTTTCCCAAACTTGATGAACTTATTTCTTTCAACTAATAAAGGACTTCTACGTGCATTCATGAACAGAATTATCGAGGAACGATATTTTGATCCTTACAATTGACTCTTTTTTTATCTTTAAAATCAAGGTACATTAAGCATCAGTTCACAGCAAAACGCAAGTGGATTAATGGGTTTTTAAAGTTCTAAAAATCAAATATTTCACTAATATCAAACCAAACCCACGAATGTAGACCAAAATTGAGATGGGTTCCAAGATTTTTCATTCGTCGATTCACTTGCATTTCTCATGAATTGCAGGGAAGTAACAAACTCAAAAAGGGGTCTCAAATATATATATTCCACCATTGATTTTGCAGTCCAAGTTAAAAAGAACAAAAGGCAAGTTCTTGTAAAAGCAACAGTAAAATGAAAGCAGAGTCCCTAAAAAGCATGGTTTAACAGTGGAGAATCGACGATTAAAAAACTAATAAAAAATCAAAGAAATTTATACCTGTTGTTTGGTTTGGCGCATAAAAGAGAGAATAGTTTGGTTGGAGAAGAATGTAAATGGAGGAGCGATTGGCGAAGAAACAAACCCTACTCCGGAATAGGGGCACCTTTGTCAAACCACATTGTTTGTTCCAATGTAAATCCTAATTCCTAAATTAGTACTCCCCATCCATTTTTTTTTATTCTCATTTGAGTTGAAAATATGAATTTTAAGAAAAAAAAATGATACTCCCTCCATCCACTAAAAGTAGTCCCATGGTGGATGGGCACAAGTTTTAAGAAAAAATGTAGATAAAGTAAGGGTATTATAGAGTATTGTGGGTCCATTGTGAATAAAGTGATTGTTTGTGAATAAAGTTGATGACAAGTTCAGTAATTAAATGATGTTTGAGGGGTGATGGTTTCCATAAAGTGTATGGGACTACATTTAGTGGACAAAGAAAATGAGGCAAATGAGACTACATTTCATGCACGGAGGGAGTAGTTTAGATAAAAAGTGAAAATTTGAGGGCCGAGATAAATAGAAATAAACTAATGGATGAGAGTAGTATTTTCTTTTTAAGAAACGAGAATAATAAAATTTAACTGAAAAAATGTGTATTCTTGTCTGATGTCATTAGTCTAATTGAACCACAATTTTAATTTTAAAAATTCAATTGAACAATCGAGAACTCTTAAAATTCAATTGGATACAAGAATTTGTAGAGAAATAAATTCACTTTTTATTTAAAATTTGATTGGACTGAGACAATAAGCCAATTCTGTTTTACATATGAAAGAATACAAATTTTTAGTAATCTTGGATAAAAAGAATAAATTTAAGAGGGGAAGCCATCTCACATAGGCATAGGTACACATTATGACAAGTAATACTGCGATTCTTTAGTATACAACAAAATATTTTCCAACAAAAATGCAGTGAGGTTCAATTTTGAGCTTCTCCAATGAGTGTAGTTAGGCCTCCTTGTGTCTGAATACTATCATCTATCATCTGTCCGATTAACGAGCGCAACGAGCTCCACGTTCTCGGATGCTTGAGTCTCAGTAACCTCTTTACTATTCATGAGTTCATCAGGAAGAAGATCAGAGGTGGGATCTGATCTAGGAATCAAGAAGAGCAGAAACAGTGGAGTGATCCTAAATATGTTCCTTATCAGAATACATAACCATAAGTTGTCAAATTGTGTCCTCGTAACGTTCAAGACATGAAGTAAGAGACCTCCGAACCACGAGGAAGTGAGAACGCCAGAGTTGTCAATGGACATGAGTAGAGCAAAAAAGGTGCCTTCAATGCCAGGTGGGCAGAGCTTGGAGCTTAGAACAAGAAGTGGCATCCATTTGAGGCGTCCTATCAGTTGCGTAACACTTGCATCCATCACCACAAACACGAAATCAGGTATCCCGATTTTTAAGTTCCAGCGCAGAACCAGAACTAAATCCAGCATTCCGGAGAGACAAGATAGTATCTGAGCCCACAAGAGTATATTGCGAAAGGGGTAGTTTTTGAGTCCATATTGATACAGTATAGCCCCAACAAGAGACCCTACGGACCCAATCGCCATGGTGTAACCAATTGTTTGCTGCATTTTAATACAAAATTTAGATGAAAAACTCAATAACATCTTTCTCAAATGAACTTCAATCCATGAATGATTTCTGGAAATTGAGGAAAATTGCTACATTTGACAAAACTTAAAATGTGGTATTTCTGTTAGGAGTTGAACTACTAATTTCGTGACAATTAATATGCGTGGAGTTGCTTTCAACGGGATTTGAATCCAGAACGTGGGCGTGAGCCAATCAATTCATTTATACCAAAAAAACTGGACCACAGTCCTAAAAGCCCCCATCAAACTAGAAAACTGCTTAAAAGGCCTACAAAAACTTTACATCTTTTGAAACCAATGACTTGGATTCTCGTCTCTGATTCCTCAGCTCGTAGGCTTAATCATTACTGTTAACTGATTCCAAATGATTTCAAGTTAAAGATAGAACGAATAACAGAAAATCAAATCGACAACAAGTTTACAGCCAGCAAGGCAGGGGAATCAGATGGTTTAATTCTCTTCTATACTTAGTTTTTCAATCTTATTTACTTAATTTTCAACATTCCATCCTTTGCGCCAACACATGGTCGAATCTCACCTAAAGGTCTATCACGTCTTAGTTCAACCTTCTGTAAAGTGGAAATGCAATCAAATAAGAACCGACATACCTTAGCAAACATTGGACCAGCTGGTGAATCTGTGATCCAATAGAACATTCCCTCGTCGATTCTTAGGCTCAACGAAAAGGATAAGTACATGTACAAACATGGCCTCCACACGTCCGGGTATTTCAACGTCTTCCACATCGATTTACCAGCATTGAAAAAATTCTCGTTGATCTGATTCCAGAAATTTAAATTAGCATCTCATGCTTCGACTATCCCAATGAAAAAATAGGAGCGCGAGAGTACCTGTTCAAAAGCAAAGCTCGATGCCTGACGTTCCTTGAGCAAAAAACCAACTAAAAACACGAGCCCAGCTGGTACTATCAACAACCCAAATACCCCCTTTACTTCAAAATAAGTACAACAAAATTAAAAAAATCTCTTAAATGAAATGATAGGATTTTCTACAAAATAATGAGAAGAGCTAACCTGGGGGCCAATCAAGTGAACAAAGATACCACTGACCGAAAATCCCAAAAGAGACCCAATAGACGAGCTCAAGGAGCATAAACTTTGCATGTCAGGTGCCAGGAAAGGATGAATGCCACTTTTCTGTGCCACACATGCATCAACGGTGACATCAGCAATTGCCACGCTGGCACTTGCTGCTGTCAATGAAAGTAATGCCAACGCTATATGCAGGTTCTTGTGCAGTGATATGAAAAGCATGGCGACAACTCCCAGGGAACCTAGATGAGAAAATTCACAATAGTTGAATTGAATGCACTTGTTGATTTTAATTACCATACAAATAACGATATATTCTTACAGCAAAAACATGTATCACGGCAGCAAATAACGATAAGCACACTATGGATGGATATTGTGGATGAGAATTACACAACCAAAGAGCAGACGAGGAGGACAAGAATATGATTCATTCTTAGTTTAAACATAAACAATACTAGTTCAGAAAGTTTTAGCAGCAAATCCACTGGTTGTTATTTGGTGCTTTGAAAAACTAAAACCGAGAATTTTTAGCTCAACTCTAATTAGTGAACAACATCAACCATTTCAACACATTCTTCAAATCCTTGCTACAATTCTTTTTAACTCTATTGATAGAGGCATACATTCAGATCTATTCTCTGATGTAGTTGTATAGGTAACTATATTTATTCTAATACGATTTGTTCTGCATCAATCTTCAGACAAAAGCCCTACTTCAAAGTTCTCTCATTTCTGATCCCAAATTTTTAGACCGTAAAGATAGCTCTAATATGAAATGTATAAGGAATAATCTGTATACTCGAGTTTGCCTGCTCTATCCTCAGACTTCGTATGTTCACTGTGCATCCTAATGTAGCTTGTTCAAATGAATCCACCTCTACATCGTTTGCATTACTACATAAGACAAAGATGATCACATTCTATACTATCCAGTTGAGCTCACACGGACACATATCTCTGTTTCAAGTTTATATTTGCAGCTAACAAGGTGTCCTAAGAACACATTCTACTCTTTGATTAACATTCTCCCTATTAAAGGGCTGGGAAATTTCAGGAATGACATAAAATAAAAAAACTAATCAGAAAGTCATGCAACCTGAACATCAAACAAAATGCAAACCACAAGATAAGCAATAAAACAACATTACTCAAACACAACAAAATCCAAAGTACACAACAGAATGCAATAACCAACAACTTAATTAGCAAAATTAAAGCACAAACAACACATCTAAAATTCAACATATTGGGCATTTTTACCAGCGAAAACGAAATAAGGTCTCCGATGATACCCCAAAATCGGAACAACATCGGTGAGAAGACCCCAAAGTGGTTTGACAATCCAAGGAATGGAAGTGATCCCAGAGTAAACTTGAGCCTCAGAAGGCTGCACTTTCTGCACATCTTTCATGTAATACTCTGTACCCACTCTTGCAAGAGCTCCACCAAGTCCTTGGCTAACACCATACACAATTATTACCCCAAACACAAAACTCCAATGCAATTCTTCTACAAGCATTTTAAACCAATAAACAGGGGCACAAACAAGGCTTTGCATCTTTCTATTTGGGTGCTCACTTTCTTGCACTTCATCGCTATGAGATGGGAGTCTTTCTTCCTCTCCCATCATCTACACTCTAACACAAAATGCTCACAATAAGCTGAAAAATCTGGACTTTTATCACCAGATTTAAGAAGGGGAGTCAGAAAAGTCAACTTGAAGATAGATTGGGATCTTGATTTCTCTGACGTTTAAAACAAGAAAAGGGTCAAGATCCGAAATGGGTTTTGGTTGAAAAACTCTTGAATTCAGTTCTCACTGATCTTGCATATTTTCTTTTGTCAGAAGAAAAAATGGAACTTTGAATATTCAATAGCTAACATTTGAATAGAAAGAGAAGAGTTCTCACAGCTCCCATGGAAGAAAGAAAGAAAAGGTCTTACAAGCTTCCTATACAATGTACAAATCCTCAATGGCTACACGGATTTTTGTTCAAGATTCTTTTTTTGCCTCTCTTCTCTTCTCTACTACGTGTGAAGATGAAGAATAATATCAAAACTACGAGCCACGGACATCTTACCCAAGTAGTCGGTAGTTGAGGCAACTCAATTTGTGGAATTTTGCGGATGACACATTTAATTAATCGTCCCTTTTCCAACTAATTTGGATTGGAATATGAAATAGTACCAATGTTATTTTAATATGCCATTCATTCAAAATAATTGAGTTCAAGTCAGAGATCAACCACGTGAACTCATAGGAGTAGAATTTTATCCTAATTTACTTTACATTAATCGAGTTTATCCAGCATTTATTTTGGACATCTTTAATTTGTGATGCGTCTCAACATTATTAACATTATTAGTTAGCATAACTCTACTTGTTTAGTTGGTTACTCCAGTTAGTTTCAAATCTTGATAACTACTCTTGATTAGTTACTACTTCCTTTATTTAATAAAACCATTCTAAATATCATCACATGTATCAGTCTAATCACTGAAAATTATTCTTCTTCTTCATGGTGGATCCGTCCCCCACCACCGACCATCTCTGTTTTCGATTCTACTCTCACTTTACATGCTATAACTCATCTCGTCACCGTTAAACTCAAGTCGACCAACTATCCTATGTGGTTTGCCCAAATTCACCCGTTGTTGGTCACCCAAAAGTTCCTTCCAATTGTTGATGGTTCCTCCCCGGCCTCGCCGTCAACCATCTCCAAAGACGGCCGCTCCGAACCAAATCCCAATTATACTTCTTGGTCTGCTCGAGATCAAATTGTTCGCGTCTTCTTGGTCTCCACCCTAACGGAAGAAACTATGGCCGTTATTGTTGGTTGTCGCTCCTCGGCAGAGATATGGTCAAATCTTACCACTGCCTTCAATCAACCATCCAAGGCCCGCGAAATCCGTCTCAAAGATGAGCTTCAAACTATTAAGAAAGGACATCGCACAATTGTCGAGTACGACATCCTTTTCAAGAATTTGTGTGATCAACTCTCATCCATGGGATGTGTTCTTGATGACACGGACAAATCCCGATTTCTTCGTGGTCTTGGCCTTGATTTTTACGGTTTCTCTAGCTACTTCCCAAATCAACATCTCCCCTCTCCCTATTTTCTCTGATCTCCTCGCCATGGCTGAATCCCATGATCTTTTTACAAGATCACTCAATGGTTCGTCTACATCTGTTTCTGATGTTCCTTCGTTCTTCGCTCAAACTGCTCGCCCTCCTCGTCGTGGTCGAGGTATTCTTGGTCGCTTTTCGTCTCCTGGTCGCTTTCAAGGACGCTCTGGCGGTCGTGGTTGCTACTCTCCGCGATGCCAGATATACAAGTTTGACGGTCATATAGCTGACTCATGTCCTCAACGCTAAATCGCTTCTCATGCTCGTCAATCCAAATGTGCAGAGTCCATACCGGCTTACTCCTCGATTACCCCTTCCAACGTCTCAGACTGGTATCTTAACACCGACGCTTCTGCCCATATGGTCTCCTCGCCTGCCGCCCTCGACTCTTTGTCTCTCTACTCAGGTTCGGATCATGTTGTGGTCGATAATGGTAATTCCCTGTCGATCACTCACATGGGCTCTAAATCTCTCTCTCTCTAACGTTCTTGTTGTCCCTAATATAACCAAAAAATTATCATCTGTTAGTCAACTTATGTCTGATCATCATGTCTTTGTTTTGTTTACTAATTTCTCTTTTGAAATTCAGAATCAAGCTACAGGGACTTTGCTCGCCCGGGGGCGCCGTGAAAATGACCTTTATATTTTGGATAAATCATTTCATTCTTTCGTTTCTACGCTTCATACTAAAAATAAAAACAAGGGTTTTTTATGAACTTTAACATAATTGTCTTGGGCATACTCATTTTAGCAATGTAAAACAGCTCGCTAGCCTATGACATATATCTGTTACCTCTGTTCTCCCTACTCCTGTATCTTGTACTTCTTGCCAAATTGCTAAGAGTTCTCGTCAACCTTTTCATACAAGTAAACTCGTGCTCATGCTTTGCTAAATCTTGTTCACTGTGACTTATGGGGTCCTTCCCCAACTGCATCTTGCGATGGCTATAGATATTATACTGTATTTGTTGATGATTTCTCTCGTTTTGTTTATTTGACAAGAGTTCGCCATCAAAGATCTCGGTAAGCTCACCTACTTTCTTAGCTTAGATATTACTTACACCTCGTCTGATCTCTTTCTCAACCAATCCAAATATGCTTGCGATATCCTTTCCCGTGGCGACATGATCGATTCCAAACCGGTCTCCACTCCCCTTTCTTCAACCGACCATCTCCGTGTCCTCGGCACTCCTTATTTATACACCACTCAATACCGTTCCCTGGTCGGTGCCTTACAATATCCGACGATTATGCGACCAGACCATTCCTTCGCCGTCAACACAGTCAGCCAGTTTCAATCCTCTCCAACGGTCAATCATTTCCAAGCGGTCAAACGCATCCTACGATATGTCAAAGACACTCTCCAATACGTTTTCGACTTCTCTCGCGGCCCAAATCATCTCCTCGCCTACAACGACTGGGCTCGTTGCTTAGACACTCGTTGGTCTACGTATGGCTACTCCATCTTTCTCGGTCCAAACCTCGTCTCATGGAGTGCTAAGAAGTAGCCAATTGTATCTCGATCGAGCAACGACATACACTGCATCCGAACTCATCTGGGCCACTTCTCTCCTTCGCGAACTCCAGGCCTTACCCACAGATCCTCCTCGCCTTCCATGCGACAACAAAAGAGCTCTCTTCCTAAGTTAAATTCCTGTCGCACACAAAAGGACCAAACATATAGACATCGACTATCATTTCGTTCGGGAGTTAGTCGTTGCTGGTCGCCTAACTACTCAGTTTGTCCCTTTCAACTTACAAATCACAAATATCTTCACAAAGAGTCTTCCTCATCCCTTATTTTAATTCTTCAGATCCAAGTTTCGAGTATGTCCCCATCCGTCTAACTTAAGGGGGTGTCAACATTATTAGTTAGCATAACTTTACTTGTTTAGTTGGTTAGTTAGTTTCAACTAATCTTGATAACTACTCTTGATTAGTTACTACTTCCTTGTATATATGGGTGTTTGCAAGCACTAGTATGTGCTTAAAAACACTTCTATTTAAAAATATAATCACTTTTGGAGTGTTTGGCAACACAACTAAGTGATTAAATTAAGTTGTTAAAAGTGATTTTGGTGAAGCACCCCTCCACCTACTTTTAATAGCTTCTATGTGCTTCTCATCATTGTAGTAACCAATTTTACATTTTTGCCCTCACAATTTAAATAATATTTTTCTGTTTACCCATTACTTATGCAAATGTAATAAGGGTATTTTTGTAAAATTATAAAGAAACTATTTGTTTTGCAAACATCACAACATATACAAAATTGATTAAAAGTGCTTAATTTTAAAACACTATCCACTTTCAAATTTATTTCAAAAAACAATTTTAATCAATTACTATTGTTGGCAAACACACCCTATATATGACCTTTAGGTCACTTTCAATGTTAATGAAACCATTCTAAATATCATCACATGATGCATTTAATATTTAGTATTTCCGTATCAATGAAAACTATCCATAAGTTTTGACAAAGATGTTAAAAAAATTTAAGAATAAGATGTGATTGAGAAATAGAAGAATATAATAAATTTGAGAGAGAAGTTTGACAAAGAATCTCGTTGGACAGATGTAAAAAAGGAAATTTGAGTATTGATGGTTGTTATTCAAGCCAAGCCGAGTACTTGAAGTTGGAGCTCGACTCGAGCTCTAAACAAGCCAAGCTCGGTTCGACTCGATAACATTGACGAGCTAAGAAACGAGCTCGACTCGACTCGTTAATGAGTCTAACGAGCCTAATGAAATTAAAAGATTTTTTTTAATATCGAGCATAAAGAGTCGAGCTCGAGCCGGCTCGTTAGTAAATCGAGTATCTAATGAGCTCGAGCTCGATTCATTTAACGAACGAGTCGGGCCGAGCTCACGAGCCGCTCAGTTCGTTTAACATCTCTATCTTTCAATATCGACAGGACGGAGGGAGTAGTCAATTTGAACAATTATTTTTGGGCGTTTTGTCCAATTTGTAATTTTGTATTCTATATATGTACATTAGAGATGAATTAATACATCAGTGCGCACTTGCATTTCAACATAACCTAACGATTTAGTTCAAAATCGCGTTCCTAAATTTTCCTCCATTCACACTCACTGTATTCCATTTCGACCATTTTCGCACCATCGCTACCATCACCGGCGGCGCCTACCATTGCTCCATTTTGTTTTTGTAGTAAGTTGTGCTTTTATTTCTTTTCTACTTGGAATAGTTTTTCTTTTTTCTTTCTTGTATGTGTATTGAGTGGAATTGATTGATGAAAGGATATAAGTTGAAGGAAATAGAGAATTACTGTTTGTTGATTACCTTAATTTAAACTTGTTGCTGCTATACAAATGTATATTTGGAGTCAATTTCATCATTCCGGCACAGAATTCGATGTTTTCATTCATCCTGTTGTTGAATTTGAATTGAGGCATCTCATCATTTTCCAGCCACTAGTTATTAGTAGTACTTTTTACACGAAATGTAGGAACTTGCAGACAAGAATGAATATTGAAATAGATAACATTCAACAATTCTTTTAAAAGAATGCGTTATGTGCATCTTGTTTAAATGGTTGCTAACAGAATTCAGTTTTTGGTGCCCTCATTATTAGCTTCTAGAGGATGAAGCATTAGGGGTTCATATACCAATGATTTCATATCCTCCTTCATTTGTTGTGGAGACGTAAACTCATCGACACTAGCGTAGAGATAGTATCCCATCCTGCATACTCTCAAAAACACATCTTTGCATTCTCTTGGGAAAATAGTCCCTTCTTTATAAACAATCTGCATCAGTTTTCTCCTGTGATAGTCGACCACTTCTTTAATCTTTGACACAGCCTCCTCTTCTGTGCTGTTATGAGCTGCTACCAGAAGGTCCACACTGTTTGTTGTATTTTCTAGACGCTCCTTCTGTTAAAATTCATTATGTTTTTATGACTGAAATTTGATTATTTTTCTTAGTGACAAACTTGTATTCTTGTAGAAACTGTACCTCGAAAGTTTGTACATCGTTGAGCAGTCGAACCACTGCTGAAGCATGCCAGCTCAAATCCATGCACTCTTGACTCGATAGCATTTCTTCGGATAATTTTATACCAAGAAATTGCAAGGAATTGAGAATGCAGATTCTGCAACCAATTGTCACCCAGGAGAATGACAAGTACTCATCCAAGGTTAGTGCTGTTTCTTCGGTCCATGCATCCAATTCTTTCTTGCAACTTGTTAGTATTTCGACCCACTGCTCTTGACCAAACATGCAATTAGTTACAATAACAAGTTTTTTCAGTCACTTAATCTTAAAGCATCATGTTTTACCGGCTTGATTAGAAGAGGTTTGACACAACGGCCTTGCTCGATATGAGCCTTTTCTGCCAAGTTATTTACTGTATTGTACACTGCTGTAAACAGGACTTCTACCTCCTTTGAACCATATTCTTCAGATGGCTTCTCTTTCCATCTGTTGTACCACAAAACTCGTACATTATTTCTTATTAACATGAATGTAAGAGGAAAAGAATGCAATAAACATATGAGTTTGTTAGCTGGAAGTTTACTCTTGAACTAAATCGAGGATCTTGTATGATTCTTCTCTAGAGCCAGCATGATCGAAGAAATCATCGATATGTCCTACTAGGATAGTGTGTTTGGCAAAGGCTAGACGAGCCTCGGAGAGTTCAGGCTCTCCAAAAATTGCTGAAGTTAGGAAAATAGCAGCACGTACCCCGTCCCTTTCGTAATTCAATGTGTCCAATCTACAATCTGCATACCACCTGTTTATATGTTGGTTCAATACATGATTTACAGGAAATACATTGCTTAAGCTATATATCCGGTGTTGTACCTCTGCAGTTGCTGAAGTTCTTTCTGGTGTTGAGCTTGGCAGATATTAAAATCTTGCCTCGAAAATTCAAGAAAATCTTCATTAGGGAACCTAAAACAGAGAAGAGACAAGGTTTTGATTACTACTGATTGATCGATACAACTGATCTTGACAAATTTGAATGCTCATATATATATGTTTACCTATCTGCAACTTCTGGGATTTGGTACTGGTTGTAAAGGTCGAGGCTTCGTCTAACTGCAACACGATCTAGTATGCCGTGGTAGTTCTTCAAGAAATACTCCACCTTCAAAATTTGAAAGAAAAATTATTACTAGTTCATTAATGATAAAAGTTTGTTTGCAGTGAGTAAAATGGTAGTAATGACCTGTTTGTGCAATTTATGATCAGGAATGCTCTCATTCAGCAAATGCTGTTTCAGGAGGTTGCTGCTCCAGTCATGAAGTTTCTCAAGAGTGTGCTCGTCTTCGCATAATCTTGCCTGCGATGCTCTGTAAAGCTCTAAAATCGTAGCTACGTCGTCGCTTGTTTCTAGTCTAACCAGCTCTTGTTCAGCAAATGGAAACACTTCATCTGAACAATGCAAAGGTTAGATTTTTCTATCACTCATAAAAGTAGTCTTGCCTATTAGTAACATATATATATATATACCTGATGAGACTTGATATCCATTTTCTCGTAAAAGTCTAAACGCCAGTGCACAGCAACCAACATCTTTGAACATCATATTTTTTTCTTTCTCCTTCCATAATCTGTATGTGTGGTGGAGAAGAGTGTTGATTTGGGATTGAAAGTAGCGACCAACTCCCAAGCTCTGTAGGGTGTCCATCGTACGCAGATTCGACGGAATATCCGCAGGATCATGAATAATTAGCAGAGAATCATCAACTTTCCGTCTCATTGTGTCTGGTAATTTTTGCATAAAATCCTGGAAATGAATGTGTTATGCTTTTAATTAATCATGATAGGCAAATTACAGAGAGTTGTAGTGTAGTAAAAGGAAGGTAATAACTGTTGATGCGTTGAGGCTGCTGCATTTGATCACTCTCATGGTTCTTGAAACACTACCAATTTCTCTGCTTGCTGTAAAAAAAAAACACATATATGAACAAATTGGAGATTAATTTCAAAGTATATAATTAAAGCTGTAATAAAATAGAGATTTTTAAGAAACATGAATTGGTAACCTGGAGAAAAAGTTTGTCTACTGCTCTGAATTATATGGCCGGAAAAGGGGAGGACTTTGAAGTTGAACGCCACTGCCATTTCTAGTACACAAATGGAGGAAATGAGATGGTGGCGGGGTTTTATATATATATATATATATATCAGTTGCCCCTAATAATAACAACGAGTCGAGACGAAACGCGATGAAGTTTAAGTTTGCTTGTAATATTATTGAGCTTTGAAACTATATTTTATGCTTGTTTGATAATTAAACGAGTCGAATTCAAACAATCTTTAATCGAGTTGAATTCGAGTAGTTTGACATTTTTATACTAATTTTATCTTTTTTACTATTGAGCTCGAGCCAAGCTTAAATACATGTTCAAATTTATTTGATATTTATGTTGAACCGAACTCAAATGACGACCTATTCATAGGACCGACCTTGTAATGAATTAATATTTAGCAAGATTAATAAAGCTATATATTAATTAGTCAAAACTATTGTCGTTATCTATGCTTGAATCAGTTGCCCATAATAATATAACTATATACAATTTAAAACGTTACAATACCCTTCAAAGTTCAAACACATCTCTTTAAAAACAAGAAATTAAATATTAAACAAAGGAGTAGTTAAGTTTCCAGAGACAAATTAAGATAACAAAATCAAGGTTTTTATTTTTTTAATCCGAAAACCCTAAAAAATAGATGAAATTGAAGCAAGTTGAGTGGAGAATCTAAAGATCGATCAGAGCGTTGTAGAATAGTAAATCAAGTTATATATCTTGAGATATTTACGGTTTGACCTGAATATCTCAATTGGTCAGATTAAATTGCAGATTTCAGGTATTTGGTATGCACATAATCATATACATTTTTGCATATTGGGTATAAATTTTATTTTAGTTCTCTATCTTAAATTTGATTACCTAGCCTATCTACCCTGGACTAATATACCCTATTAAATTAAACTTAATTATATGAAATTTCAGGAATTAAGAAAATTAAACCATTCTAATTAATTATTGTTGATATCCTATTATATTATGTGTATGTAATGGGAGAAAAAAAAAAGATCCTTGTTAAATCTCAAGAAAAGCTAGAAGATTAAAAATTAATGAGCAAATTAAATAAGGGAAAAAAAGATCCTTGTTTAAATCTCAAGAAAAGCTAGAAGATTAAAAATTAATGAGCAAATTAAATAAAGATCCTTGTTAAAATCTCAAGAAAAGCTAGAAGATTAAAAATTAATGAGCAAATTAAATAAAAGAAACTTGAAAAGAATAAAATCATAAACTTGAAAGGAACAAAAAATCATAAACTTGAAAAGAATAAAATTAAAAATCATGCATAAACTTGAAAAGAAAAGAAAAACAATAGAGAATAATCGTCCACTAAAAAAAATGATGAAAGAGAAAATAATAAATTAATATGAGATGAAATATGATAAAATAATAGATAAAATATAAGTGATTTGATTAAAAGAGAAAAAATAATATATCAAAAAAAATAATGAGAAACTTATTATGAAATATTTATAAAATGAAAATGGAAAATTTGCAGTGGAAGAGATAGTACTAATATGTAATTTTAATTTTAGTTTTAATTAAGCATTAAACGACCGTGGTTCCTATTCATACAAACCTTATTTTTTTTTTATTCAGCAGCAAAAGTCGCGGCTGGCTAGTGGCTAGCTACCCCTTAGGGCCATTTGGTTTGAGATGATGACGGTGGACCGTGGATGAGTAGAAAAAGGTTTCGGTATTCGGTCTTTGATGTTTCTGTATTCGATCTTTGACCAATCACACCGTCTACTTATTTTTTTAAGTTTCGGTATTCGATCCTTGACCAATCACACAATTCACTTGAGGGGGCCTCTTTTTAAAACTCAACTCATTGAGGTTGGTAATCGATCCATGAATAGTAACTATGTATGAATTGTGTTTGAACAGAGATTGAAAAGTAGGGTGTAAATGAAATTTTATGTCGAATCAAGAGTGTTGGTATATTATTTTATTATTGTTATTTAGTGGATTAATAATTGTATTATAGTGATATTATATTATTTTATTATTATTAGTTAGAAGAGTACCATATGATTGTGATAGTAAATAATATAGGGCTAGTCTTGGGTGAGACCGTCTCACAGAATGAGATCCGTGAGACGGCTTTTATATATAAAAAGTGATAATGTTTGAGTAAAAAATGATAGTCACTTTTGTTAAAAATATTATCACTTTTTACTTAAACATTATCACTTTTTTTACAAATCAAAATCTGAAAAAAAAAAAAATGGATTATCCTACCCAAAACTTTGAAATATGGGTTAAATGGATCCGTCTCACAGAAAAAGATCCGTGAGACGGTCTCACACAAGTTTTTGCCAATAATATAAGTATTATTTTATTATTGTTAATTAGTTTAATAACGATTGGATGATGTTTAATGATTACTTCTCCGTCCAATTTTATTATTTTTACTTTTTTTTTTTTGTTTTCAAATTTCATTATTCTCATATCATTTTTTTTTGAAATTAATACTATTCACACTAACTTATCTCCACGACTTCATCATCCAATCATCATTTATTTATTTAAGTTATCATAACTTTATGAATAAGCAATTATTTTATATATAAATTGACTCCACAATATCCTATTATACATGCAACATATCTACTTTACCTATAAGCTATTGGTGTCGTCCATGTGCACAATGGCTGGAAAATTATAATCCCCAATTTGATAGGAGTCATTTGCACCCCACATGGTCTTTTCGGTGAGTTTTCCAAAATTTATGTAAAAATGACTAAAATTAATATCGCCAGAACTAAAATTGATAAAGTGCAAAGTTACTGAACTAAAGTTGAACCCGAATTAAGGAGGGTGTATTCAATTGAGATTCAGTTGGATTTTTTTGGACTTTAAAAAGTCAGTGTATTTAGAAAATCTATAGACTCTAGGCAGAGTTTGACTGACTTTTTTATTGATTTATATGGATTTTCATAGATTTGACAGGATTCTAAAATACACATTTTTTATTAATTTACATGAATTTCCATAAATTACGCCCCTAAAAGGCTAAAACTATGGATGCAATCGAACACACTTGTATATAAAAAAAATTATCTAAATTATTTAGAAAAAATACCAAAAATATATTAGTTCAAAAAAAAAAATTATTATTCATCATTATTATTCTCATCTTCATTTCCACGGCTATACCTTGTTTTGTGTTGTAATTGGCTTTGAGAAAGCAATTCCAAATTTTCTGTCGACATGTGGTGAATCTTGAACTTCTTCTTATTCGATTGGAAATTCATGACATTCTTTCCGAAGAAAGTTATGTAATCCAACCAATACTAACTCTGCTTGTGTTTGAAATGAGAACAGAGGTGGGTTTTGAAAATTGTGAATGGCGATTTGAAAATACCAAAAAATCTCTAGCGAATATTGAATAATTCAATTGCATTTCTGGGGTAACGACCTTGACCACCAAAATCTTTTAGATGATATCGAACACCACGTGCTAATTTAAGATCGTGAATAAATGTTCTTGAGATCTTAACGATATATTATAATTTTTAAAGAGAGAACATAATTTTAAAATACAGAGATGTAATCTTTTTCACGATAATAATGATGATGAAGAATTTGTGATTCTTATTGAAGAACATAGTTACGTTTCTTGATATTATTTCGTTTGAATAAGAGGGCTGTGTATGATTTTGTGGTTCTAATTACAGCAAGAATGTCTGTATGTGCTTTCGAAGGACACTTTGAAATTTTGTTAGAAGAACAACAGAGTTTTTTTTTTCTTCTCTTTCAGGGCCTTCTGAGAGAATCCGCTGAAATCTCTAGTTTTTAGAAGAGATTTTGAATAGTGAAATTTATTTATATTTTTGAAGGAGAATCCAACGAAGACTTTTTAAAATCCGTATTGAATACCTTAAAATTTTGAAAGACTTTTAAAAATCCGGATTGAATACCCATATTTTAAAAGTCCAAAAAAATCCAACAGAATCTCAATTGAATACACCCCTAAGTTACATCACTATTTTTTTCTCTCTATATATATATTTAAATTCGGAACAAGTGTATCCCATATTACTCTATATATTGTATCCGCCATTGCAGCAAGGGATCCGGACCCAAAATATTCGTTTTTGTAGTTGGAGGAAGACGACAACACATACACATTTAGCAATGACTAATTCAATCAATAAATAATACGGAGTCAATGAATTATTATAATATATGGAAATCATATGTTCTAAGCTAATATTTTACAACTGAGCGCTCTAAGAAAAGCTAATATTATACTAAGACCAAAAAAAGAGGGTACTAATTAAAAGCTTATGTTATTTACAAATATTGCTCCTAGCTTAATACTGCACATGGAGTGCATTATTAATCTTATAGAATCTTAATTTCCACAACTCACCTGGGTAAAAACTTGTATACTTAAATCAAATTAATGTAAGATTAATTATTAAACACATGAAATCTATAAAATGATAGTAGTATTTTTTAAGTATATACATGAATGATGAATGGGAGAATCAATTTCATTACTCATTTACATAATATTTGCACAGACGCCAGATTTTTTCTATTGAAATTTGAGGGATAGAAGATGGTCCCATAACTTATACCCTGTTTTAAAATGGCCCCCAAAAGGTTAGATGCACCAATATAATCCTAAATTTTTGGGATTTGTTCTATTTTCATCTCAAATTCGTCGGAAACTATGAAACAATGTCGTTTTGTGTCATGCTCCGGACACATGCGCATCAATTCCGACAGAAAGACGATGTGGCATGAAAATTTGGGACTCTATATATTGGTATATTTAACTTCTTGCGACCATTCCAGAAAATGTGAAAAGTTATGGAACTAAAATTAATTTTCAGGTTAAAATTAACTTGTATCGTGTCTTTCAATGAATAACAAGTGTGTATACTCAATTACCACATACTATAATAATAAGCATTGTCTATTGTCACACCCCTTTAAACACATTAAAAATAGATGTGTTTATATAAGTACATTTTAAATACATTATATTGTAAGTGTGTTAATAAGTATGTTATTTACCTTTTGAATCCAATTTGCATTTTGATTTTAAAATAAATATGATTTTAAAAATTAAAATAATATAAGTTGTAGTATAATGATAAAGTCATCACCCTGTCCAAGGCAAGGGATGTGGGGGAGAAAACATCAATTTTAGTCTTGTAATTTAGGTCGAGTTCAGCTTTAGTCTTGTAACTTTACACCTTTTCAATTGTAGTTCTGAAGGTATCAATTTTAGTTTTGTAACTTGCACTTTCTCAATTTTAGTCCTACATGCATCAATTTTAGAAAAAAAAAATCAAAATTATATATAGCTCGTAAGAGTAATTTTCACCCTTTTGAAAAAAGTCCCAAAAAAAAAAAAGAAAATTACGTCCCATAATTTTGTAACTTGATTAATTCGAGTCCAATTTTTGTTGGAAACACTAAAACGATATCATTTCACTCACACTTTTGTCACATATGCATAAAAATTATGGATAACCAACTGAAATTAGAATGTGGCCGAGCTTGACTTGTAAAGCGTGGAAAAACAATGACCACGTGGATTAAAAAAATATCACAAGTCACTATTTACAATTTGTAGAATAAAGAAAAATGATGTAAATTAACCAAGTTACGAAATTATGGGACGTAAATATAAAATTTTAAATATTTTTTAGGACGTTTTTTTTTTAAGAAGGGGTTAAAGTTACGGTATGTAAATAATTTTTTTTTTCTCGTTATTGGACATAATTAAAAAGGCAAAAATTGTACGTAAATTAACCAATTAAAAAAATTATGGGACATAAATGAATTTTTATATTTTTTGGGATGTTTTTAAAAAAAGGTGAAAGTGAGGAGACCTAAATAATTTTTTCTCCAATTTTAGTACAAAGTTACATGACTAAAATTGAAAAAACACTACAAAAAAGTATCCAAATAGAGAGGGATTTGGCGAGAGAAAAGTCCTCTTTAACATGAATAACGAGGGATTTCCCTTGCCAGAATTTCCTCGCTAATTTTTGCCGAGCATTTTAATTTATCCCTCGCCTGGCCGCGAGCATTAAGTTCCCTCGCCAGCCAGCGAGCATTAAATATCTCGCCCTTTATCATTTTTAAAACAACGTCCCTCGTTAAATGGCGAGGGATTTGTAATTCCCTCGCTATTTTGCGAGAGTTTTTTGAACCCTCAGTATTTTCCTCTCCATCTGCTTCCCTCGTCATTTAACGAGGGATTACATACCCTCGCAATTTTTACAATTATTTGTAGTGAAAATGCAAAGTTACAAGACTAAAATTGAGCTCTGCCTAAGTTACAAGACTAAAATTGATACTGTCATGACTAAAATTGATACATTAGGAATACAATTGAAAAAGTGTAAAGTTACAGGACTAAAGTTGGACACGGTCTAAATTACAGGACTAAAATTGACATTTTCTCGTATGTGGGGTTATTTGTGTATATTTTTAATATTTTACAATTGAGAATCCAGTTTAGTCCCATAACTTTTCACATTTTTTAAAATCGTCCAAAAAAAGTTAAATGTACCAATATAGTCCCAAATTTTCGTGCCACACCGTCTTTCTACTGGAATTAGCTCGCACGTGGCCGGAGCATGACACAAAACGACGTCGTTTCATAGTTTACGGCGAATTTGGGATGAAAATAGAACAAATCGCAAAAAATTAGTATCAAATTGATATATTTAACTTTTTTGGGGTTAAATAATTTTTTTCGAACCAAATACTGGAGTATATAGTATTAGAGTGATACTTTTAGGTACAATTGGTTGCACCTATACAATTCGAATTAGACTTCAATGAATTGAGTCAAATATTAAATTGAATAAATTGAATATTACAATCCATTTGTGTCTATTCAACATAAATTTGGACCCAGATTTATTGAAGGAGGTGGCACTCTTGTTAGGTTGTGGAGTAGGCACATTCCCAATGAAGTTCCTTGGCATACAAATGGGGATTAACCATCATAACACAATTGCATGGCGAGATGTGATTCAGAAGGCCGAAAACATAATTAAAGCATGGGAGAATCGTCAAATCTCCTTTGGGGGCAGGATTATTCTCCTCAACGCAGTTCTCAACTCGTTGCCCATTTATTATTCCTCTCAAAAAAAAAAAAAAAAAATTGCATGGAAGAATTTTTCATATTCACACAACAGGTTCGAAAAGTACTTTGAATATATGGGTGTCCATAGTTTGATGATCGTAATATGCTCTGTAATAATAAGTTTTTGCAACGGACAAAAATGTCTGTTTGCATTTTCGATTGATCCCACCTGCACAAGATCTCTCAAGGACTAATTTCACCAAACGTTGCATCTCATCTTCAACTTCCTTTATTTTTATGTTACATTTTGCTTTAATACCAGTACCCTTCATATCCTGCACCTGTTAGATATCAATATTTATTTAGATGTATAATATATATTTAAAAAAATAAAAATGAAATTAGCTAGTACGTATATTTGTACAATTAGACGTACCTTTTGGTGTTGAATTTGAGAGAGGTTGTGGCATATTGTGTTTGTGAGGTTGGAGAGATTTTTGTACTCTGGGTGAGACAAAATGTTGTGATTAAAAGCGATGTGAGTAGCACAACTGTTTAAGGTCGTTGCAAAGAGCTCCGCGTCCGCACCCTCTCCTTGCTGCACTTTCCTCAGCCATACGCCCCACTATACGTACTAGCTAATTATATATATGTACATAATAATAAAGGATTTTTTTTTGTATATATATGTGGAATTAATTAATTGTATAACTCACAGCATCTTTCAATTGGTGGCGCGTAAATATGTCGAATCCATCGAGGAATTGATGGAGTGTTGCTGCCACCATGTTCACTACTCCATCGTCATCTCTCTTTTCATGACTATACACAATTAAAGAATATTAATAAATAAAAATTGATGGAGTAAATAAATTTAATAAGTAAATATGCATACGTTAGAGATTTGTGTAGGGCGCCGTTGATGTTTCCAATAAATTGTGTTAAAAGGGCTTGTTTTTGGTGAGATGGAGTTGCTTCATTATTAAAGAATGATTTAATGATGTTGGAAATAATCTGAGATTTGGCCCATGTGACTCTCTCTTTTGCCCGTTCGATTTCAAAGATAGTAGCGGCAGCCAAAAAATAGGCACGAAGAAGCTCTTTTCTGGTAATCCCCAATTCTTGTATGTTGCACCTCTCGTACCATCTGCACCATCATTGTCAAATTAATATTATATAATTATATTGTATATATACTAATAACAGGAATTGAAAAGATTGAATAATATTACTGTTGCATGGTTATCCACTCAGACTGATGCTGTGCTTGGCATCTCATGAAATCTGTTGTTGCTAGCTCCAGATACTTATTGTTACTGATTTCGGGCATCCTGTACAGCGTCTTTCCGATCCAGACATCGTCGCCACCCCCGTAGTGCTGTAGATAATAACTAGCCTCCACTCGGGGCAGGGTTGCATACCATGGCATCTTCAATCCAACTCTAATCTATATTTAACCAAATTAATACTTGATGAAATTAAAAAATATATATATAGAGAGAGATTGAAATTAATTAGTGACCTCATCGTACAAGTGGTTGGATATAACCCATTTATCCAGAATTTGATTTGTTGCTAGTTTCTCTTGTAGAAACTCGTATGCAAATTTGTCGGCTTCTTCCAGAATTCTTTCTCCCGGAAATCGGAGCTGAGAGGCCCTGTAGAGATTGTAAATCGGAGATGAACACTCGATCATTTGCCCGCCATAGCAGGTAAATTTGTCACCCTGCTTGAAGTTTTCTAGTACATCTGCATATATGTGTAGCAATTAAAAAAATCAATTATAAAATTGAGTTATATATAGTGAGATTTTGATCATCAAGACATACTTGGATTAACATGGTATCCGTGCATTCTTAGAAGCCTGACGCCCATGGACGTGTCATCAATATCACAAAACACGGATTCGCGTCCGCTAAAAACTCCTTTATCACTCCAAAACTTATGCACATGGCTTAAGCATTCACCAATCTCCGACTCGAAGAACCGACTAATTCCAAGGCGCTGAAGCCTATCAACCGCCCAAAGTCTCCCAAATATGTCCACCGGATAAGTATGGGGTGCTGAAATTAATTAATTATATATTAATTAGAATCTAATTGATATATATATATATATATATATATATATATACTACTCCCTCCGTCCGTCCACATAAAATAAGTATATATATACCTCCTCCCTTAAAAGTGTCAACAACGTTTTTGATGAAGTCGAAGCACTTGTGGTCTTTAGTGTGGATGAACGCAAAGGCGGTGGAGGACGGAGAAGTGAGGAATGAGCCATCGGGTGACTGCAATTTTAAGAGCTTTTCCCACTCCAAATTCTCGAGGCCTTCCAAGCTGAACAAGAGAGATGTTGGGACTTTGTGCACCACCTCCATTGGTATCCTTTTAAGTTTCTTTTCCCTGCTCTTATAAATCTCCTCTATCACCGGGGCAGTATAGGGAATTCCATTGATTCCCAAGCTTTGAGCTCTTTGAAGTAGAGCAGGAAATACAACCTCGAAACCACACGTCATGTGTTCTTCATTCCCATCTTCAAGTTTATGCACATTTTCCTTGATGTATGCTATTGCTGTAAAATTATAGTATTAATAATGTTACGTTGCACTTTTATTTAATTAATGTTATACTATATAAAGCTCAAAATTATAAATTTCAAACCTTTTTCAGTTTTATGAGCATGAAGATTCCATGATCTCAAAGCTACAACACATGCAAGTGTATTAACGAGGCGATCGTAGACACAGAAGAATCGTTCATCGCCCCATGACCCATCTGGGAGTTGATTCTCCGCAATCCAATCCACACTAGATGGAAATTGCGGCGAATCTCGTCCCTCCAAATCCTTAATAAGAGCGATCCACGCAGTGTCGTAGGGCGACACACTTATTCTCCCGTCGCCTGTTGTCTTCAATAGTGTTCTTATATATTCAATAGGATCCTCAACTCCATTCACCTATTTAATTTTAATTAAACACAATTATATGATTAATTTCAACAAAACAAATATTAAAAATGAAATTTTTTACTAAAATTATATATACCACATCGTGGCCTTGGCCTTGAGCAGTAGAGTAATAATTATATTCCTGTTCAGGTGGTGCATCTACATTGGAAACTGTAATAAAAAAATAAAAAGTTAAATGAATTACTATTACTTGATTGGCAGGTGGAAGATACATATATACGTACCTTGAGTCCTGTTGACTAGTACTGTTGATATTTTCTTGAGGCCGCGGCTATCTATTATAAATTGGCAATTATTCAACCATACATTATTATTATTATTATTCCTCAATGTACCTGCACCCGATTAGTAAGTACTACTATATCAAATAAATAAAATGCACATTTTAATAATTTGTTTGTGTAACAACTACTTTTGCCAATTTTATAACGGTAAATTATATATATATATATATATATAGCTTCAACGTGAAATTAATTCTTACTGATGGCGAAACATTGTGAAGGCAGTTTAAGGTTTGCTGAAGAAGAGAGCACTGCTGTACTTTGAGCTCCTCGCCATGGGGAAGAAGATTTGACTAGGTTTAGAGAGCCCATTATTATATATTACCTTTTTAGTTTCCAAAAAATATGAATCAAGTGACTGGGAGAGGGGGAGGGATCCATCTATATATACAGCAAAGATTTTATTTATTTTATTTTCTGAGATATATACTCCCCATTCCTTATTCTTATACTTCACTTTATACTCTTCCGTCCCATGATTATTTGCACACTTTTCTTTTGTATACTAGCTCTTAATATGGTAATACCCCACAAAATTATTACCCTCCCAACATCATACATTTTACTTTACACCTCACCAAATCACCTAAAATATCACTTATTTATCTTACATCATCAACCACTAAATCTCATTTTCTTAAAAATTGTGCCGGTCAAATCATGCAAATATTTACGGGACGGAGTATTTATTTTCTGTCTGTCTGTCTCTCTCTCTCTCAATCACATTTTTTGTACTATGTCTATTATTTAATCAATTTTTTTAATCTATGTGCCAAAAAGTAATAAGAAACTTATAGGCGGGCAAAGGGAGAATATAAAAACAAGGTTGTACAAAAAAAGAGAAAAAAATTATTTACGTCCTGAACTTTCACCTTTTATGAAAAACGTCCAAAAAAGATAAAATTTTAATTTATGTCTCATAATTTTGTAAATTGCTTAATTTACGTCCATTTTTTTGCTCTACACCAAAACGAAATCGTTTCACTCACACTTTAGTCAAGTGCGCATAAAAATTATGAAAAACCGACATAAATTGTAACGTGACAAAACTCGACTTGAATATATAGCGTGGAAAAACAATGAGCATGTGGATTAATTTTTTACAAATCACTATTTGTAATTTGCACGCATAATGAAGAAAATGATGTAAATTATGAGACGTAAATTAGATTTTTATTTTTTTCGGGATTATCAAAGCGAAATTGATAAATAGTGCAGACAGTGGATGAAACTTTAATTACGAAATTTCCCAAAACCAATTAGTAATGTAATTAATTAATACATTTACTGGTAATCTTAATTAGTGCATGCAGACAGCTACTGGACATAAAGACAATTGTTTCGCCCATCATCCACGTACATAAATGTCACATGCAATTCCATCTCCATGCCCGCGCAACGCTCAACACTTAACTGTTTCCCCCATCATCCACATAAATGTCACATTCAATTCCATATATGATCCATCTTTGTCGAGATTAATTTTTTATCTTTTGATCGGTAAAAAAAGAGATTTTATTCCGCATCGGGGAAAATTTTAAAATAAGTTCGGTAACTTAGATCAATTTCATTTTAAATCCTTTAAATTTTTACATTTTCAAAATACATCCTAATGTGTCCAATTTACGTCCTGTAACTTAGGTCAACTCCATTTTTAATTTTTCACTTTTTCAAAATACGTCCTATGGTGTCCAATTTACAATCTTTGTAACTTAGGCCAATTCAACATGCAATAAAAATTTCGCTGGAATTTTTTTTTAATTTTCGATAAAAATGATGTAAATTTGACACCTTAGAACGTATTTTGAAAAAGTAAAAACTTAAAGGATTTAAAATGAAATTGACCTAAGTTACGAGATGCAAATTGGACAAAAATGATGTAAATTGAATACCTTAGGGCGTATTTTAAAAAAGAAAAAACTTAAAAGATTTAAACTGGACTCGACCTAATTAAGTTACAGGATGTATTGTGAAATTTTGCCTTAGTTTCGGCTACAAGTTATAACCAAAACCCTACCAGTACATTGACATCAGAAACATAACAAATTGAAAAAACAGATATATTAGTTTTCGAAAATGCTATGATGCAAAGGCTCCTTCATTGTAAACCATCCCCACATTCTACTATAAAATTCGAGATTAATAAAGCTATTAATTATTAAGCTTGTTAAATATATTTAATGTCACAGACCCGGCCAAATTAATTTATGCATGTGTACACTGTCGTCTGTCGTTATCTATGTTCGAATCAGGTACCCACTTTCCCATAGTAATAATATTAACCACTTACCAACAACAATAATAATAGTAATAATAAAAAAAAAAAACAACACAATTGTCACCGTCCCAAGATGGTGCAGGCCAACAAAAAATATTATTTTCTTAAACAGGTACGAATGAGCCCAAATTCGGATGAAATGATATATCACGAGTTGCATGATTGTTATGAATTTACATAATTTAAAAAATAGTGTTCCACATTTACAAACTCGTAAATTTATAAATGTAAAACAATTGTAAAATTCATAATTCGAACTCGATTGTACATATAGATGAATCGTCACATGTATGGGCGAGTCAATAACATATATATTTAAAGAAACAATTGTATGAATTTGAATCATCACAAATTGTCATTTGTAATTTAAGAGGAGAGAGATATTTGATGTGTGAAAGGTGGACTGAGGGCACAATTGTCATTTCATTTCTTAATTTGTAAACAACAAAACATTACAAGATAAAATAATGAAATGCTTAATTCAAATCTATCTAAAAAAAATAGATCGAAGAATAAAATTAAAGCTACCCCTCTTTTTACGAACTGCCCCTCTTTTAAAATTCGCAACTAACTTAAACGAGAATTATAAAAAAAGACTGGAAGAGTGTTCAGAATTATTATAATAATAATGGGGCAGGTGGTACGGTGCCCAATGCCATAAATTTTTTGTAGCGGGTGATTATATATATATATTCAATTTAAAAAAGACTGACGCTACCTTAATAAATACTCTGCAGCTACTTTTGCAATTGGCAGCTGAAATCATGGAAGCCAGCCAGCACTTGTTGACTTGAGATGAGACCCCACCTCATGACCACCCATATTGAGTTTAAAATTATTTTAACCAATTTTTAATGTAATAAATACTTCTAATAGAAAAAATAAAAAACATAAGAAAATAGTAAAAAAAAAATAGAGAGAAATAGAGAAGAGAAAATATAAAAAAAATGAATAGTATGTATGTAAGGAAGGTTACTGTGTAAAGGTTGCTTTGTAATTGTTCTTTGAACAACCTCGATCCTTGTGTAAATTTTAGACGTAACTTTCTGAGTACAACTGGTACTCTATTAATAAAAAAAAAAGTACTGTAATGAAAATAGAAGGCGGGCCAATATTTGAGTATGCATTTTTTTATTTGAATACAAGCTATATTTTATGGGTTGGTCTGTTATGAACTCGAGTGCATATTGTGCACCCTAGTCCATGTTGCACTTTTCAATTTTACTGACTTACATTTTTTGATAAATGGTGTTACACTTTTCAATTATTAAACTGTATAATAATATTTTTAGTCATAGTGACTTACACTTTTTAGTAATATTGTATTGTACTTTTCAGTTTAATAACATACACTTTTCTTTAGACTAAGGTGCACAACATGCACTGAGTGCATACTAGACTTTACCATATTTTTTTATAAGTAAATCAAAATATCTTCCAATGATTAATGGAACAAACTAATTAAGTTGCTGTGCTGAGAGATAGCAGGTATTGTAGCTACGAATTGATCGAAGAGATTAGAAAAATGGAGTGGTATGCACTTGTCATTACTATAGTGACAGTACTGTTGATCGGATGGACAAGTTTCCGTTGGTTTCGATCGAGGGGAAGGCTTCCTCCGGGGCCGACGCCTCTTCCGTTCGTCGGAAACATGCACCAACTCGGCTACTCACCGCATAAAATTTTCACCAAACTCTCGAAAACCTACGGGCCTCTCATGTCCATTCATATGGGCAGCGTCTACACCGTAGTCGTCTCCTCCCCGGAAATGGCCAAAGAAATATTCCAGAAATGCGGCCTTGCTTTCTCGGGCCGATGTATCATGCAGGTGGCCCACGCCTGCAATCACCACAACATGTCCGTCGCATTCCTCCCGGTCTCCAACTCCAAATGGCGCGATTTACGTAAAATCTGCAAAGAACAAATGTTCGCCAATCACAGCTTGGAAGCCACAGGAGGCCTTCGCCAGGAGAAGCTGCACCAACTGCTCGACTATGTCCAGAAATGCTGTGACACGGGTCGAGCAGTTGACATACGTGAGGCCAGCTTCACAACCACGCTTAATCTCATGTGTGCCACGCTCTTCTCCTTCCAAGAGACTGAGTTTGAGTCCAAGACCACTCAGGAATTCAAGGATATCATCGCGGGCATCGTCACTGCCCATGGTGGTCCTAATTTTGCAGACTATTTTCCGATCCTGAAACCTTTTGATCCTCAGCGGATTTTGCGCAAAGTTGAGTTTTACTTCGGGCAGTTTTTGGATAAGATTGATGGTTACCTGGTTGAAAGGTTGGAATCAAGAAGGAAGTTCCCCGACGCTCCAAAGAAGAATGATTTTTTGGAGACACTGGTGGATATCAGTGAAGGAAACGAGTACCAGATCAGCCATGATGATATTAAGCATCTACTTCTGGTTTGCATAATTCTTTCAATAATTTTTTTTTACCTAAATGTATTTAATTTCTAAATAAAGAAAATTTGTATGATGATCAGGACTTATTCGTGGCTGGATCGGAAACAAACACGACAGCAATAGAGTGGATAATGTCGGAATTGTTGGTGAATCCGGAGAAGTTAGGGAAGTTGAAGCAGGAGCTTTCGAGTGTGGTCGGAGACAAGAGACAAGTCGAAGAATCTGACATGGCAAGGCTGCCGTATCTGCAGGCAGTGATCAAGGAAGCACTTCGGTATCACCCTCCCGGACCTCTTCTGGTTCCTCGAGCAGCAGTCATTGACCACGAAGTCAATGGCTATTTGATTCCAAAAGGAACTCAGATAGTTACGAACGTGTGGGCGATGGGCAGAGATCCAAACATTTGGGCAAATCCAGAATCGTTCGAGCCTGAACGATTCCTGAACAAAAAAACAGACTTCAAAGGGCAAGATTTCGAGTTGATGCCATTCGGGGCGGGGAGAAGAATCTGCCCTGGATTACCGGTTGCAAACCGGATGCTGCCCATGACGGTTGCAGCTTTAGTTCATAATTATGATTGGAAACTGGAAATGGGAGATCACAGGGCAGAGGTGTTTGGGTTTACCCTAAGAAGGACTGTTCCACTCAGGGCTATTCCTATCAAGATTAATTAATCCTCCCTGTTTTAAATGAAATAAATCTGTAAGAATATTTGATAGGAGCTATTCCTATTCCTGTAAGATTTAAGAGAAGCAATTCCTATTTGCTGTAAATAAAATAAAGTATTCCTCTCATGGCTATTCCAATTTCCAACCATGCCTAAATATTAATAAGATAAGATAAAATAAAACAAATATACTGTTATAATATTTCTAAATCATGTGGAAAGATGCTGTTATAGTATTTCTAAATCACGAGTCTCATTTTAAATGACCTTAAAAACAGCCCAGTCAACAATCATTAACTAATATTGAATCGAGATTATCAAAACTATTAATTTAGTTGCAACTCTCAATGTATAACTATTAACTAAGCAATAAGGCAACTGTCACTCTGTCACCACAATTACTTTATAATTATAGTAATATTACACTATATAGTTGGTCGAATTAGTTAAAAAAACAGACGGACCATTATTTTTTCCAAAGAAAGGAGAGTTAGCACGATATAATACTCTCTCTGTCCTCACTCAATTTGACATTTTCTAAAAAGGAAATAAAACAACTCATTTTCTTTTAACTATCCTATCAAACATCTTAATATTACAAAACATGCACGTCATTACTTTTTCTATATAAAAAAAATCTATTATTTTCTTATTCATTTCAATTAACCATCTAACTCGATCCATAAAAAAAACAACTTCATCACTTTAAATACAAATAAACAACTCTTACATTAAAATCTGTACAAACAGTAAATGTAAGATTGAGTGAGAAACAAAGTAAACTGATTTTTATGGATCCAGATTTTAATGTAAGATTGGTATGCACTTGTAATTGCTCTAGTCTTGATCGGATGGACAAGTTTCCTTTGCAAAATAGTGTTCAACATTTTCAAACTCGTAAATTTATAAATGTAGGACAATTGTATAACTCATACGCGATTAATTCGAGCTCGATTGTACATCATAAAGGAATAGTCATATATGTATGAGTCAATAACATACATTTAGAGAAACAATTGTGTGAATTTGAATCATCGTATATTCCAACCTATTTTTAACTAATTTAAAACTTGTATATATATATGATCGATCCATTAGTGTTTGTTGGGTTTGATCAATATAGAGTTTACTCGTACGAATCTTAAATATATGTAAACTAGGTTGTTCATCCAAAATTTTGTTTAATATATATATGTATAAAAGACAAATACTTGAATGAGTTGGGTTCTCATTGATATTACCAGGATGGAACCAGAATTGTGGGGTTAGGGGGGACAAAGTGTTTAACATGTATATTCGACACAATAATTTAGATATTTTATATTTATTTTAAATTGCCTTAAAAACAGCCCAATCAACAATCATTAACTAATAATATTGATCGAGATTATCAAAACTATTAATTTAGTTACAACTCTCAATGTATAACTATTAACTAAGCAATAAGGTAAACTGTCAGTCTGTCACCACAAATAATAAATAATTGTAAAAGGAAAAAAAATACTTTAAAATTATAGTAATAAGTCAACCGTTACCCTTTTTTTATGTGCATTATAGTGGAGTACAATATATTTGTGTATGAATGGACAGTAACTATCATCCTATCTAGATAAATAATTCACCTCCTGTAGAATTTATGTCCTTAATACATGTAATATTACACTATATATTGTGACACTATTTGGTCGAATTAGTTAAAAGAAAAAACAGAGTGAAGTATTTAGAAAAATGGATTCTTATGCCGCACTTGTGATTGCTCTAGTCTTGATCGGATGGACAAGTTTCCTTTGCAGGTTCCGACGGGAGAAGCTTCCTCCGGGGCCGAAGCCTCTTCCGTTGGTCGGAAACATGCTCCAACTCGGCTCCTCACCACATGAAACGCTCGCCAAACTCTCGAAAACCTACGGGCCTCTCATGTCCATTCATATTGGCAGCGTCTACACCTTAGTCGTCTCCTCGCCCGAAATGGCAAAAGAAATATTCCAGATATACGGCCTTGCTTTCTCGAGTCGATATATCGCGCAGTCGGTCCACGCCTGCAATCACCACAACATGTCCATTGTATTACTCCCTGTCTCCAACCCCAAATGGAACGACATGCGTAGGATTTGCAAAGAACAAATTTTCGCCCATCACACCCTGGAAGCCACCAAAGGCCTCCGCCAGGAGAAGCTGCACCAACTGCTCGATTACGTCCAGAAATGCTGCGACACGGGTCGAGCAGTTGACGTACGTGAGGTCGGCTTCATAACCACGCTCAATCTCATGCTTGCCACGATCTTCTCCTTCCAAGCTACTGAATTTGAGTCCAAGGCCACTCACGAATTTAAGGACATTATTGAGAAATTTGCTTCTATTGTTGGTGTTCCTAATTTTGCAGACTATTTTCCGATCCTGAAACCTCTTGATCCGCAGGGGTTGTGCGCAGAGTAGAGTTTTACTTGGGGAAACTTCTGGGTAAGATTGATAGTTACCTCGTTCGAAGGTTGGAATCGAGAAAGAAATTCCCCGACGCTCCGAAGAAGAATAATTTGTTGGAGACATTGTTGGATATCAGTGAAGGAAATGAGTACCAGATCAGCCACGATGACATTAAGCACCTAATTCTGGTTCGTGCAACTAATTATTTGCATCATACAAATTTTTTTTGTGTGTGAATTTTGAAACCTATGTGATTTTGAGAGATTTCACAAAACTTTCTCCGTTAGTCAATAACAGATTGACTATCAGCAGGATTAATTTTAATAAAATATAATAACTGAGTGAACAATTTTGATAGTAATTGAGGACCAAATCTGAAAAGAGGTAAACTTGGGTGACAAAAAATGATATTTTCCCAATTATTTATTAGATTGTAGGAGTACTAATTATGGGAATGTGTATGATGATTAGGACTTATTCCTTGGAGGATCGGATGCATGCTCGACATCAATGGAGTGGATAATGTCGGACTTGCTGCTGAATCCGGAGAAGTTAGGGAAGTTGAAGCAGGAGCTTTCGAGTGTGGTTGGAGACGAGAGACAAGTCGAAGAATCCGACATGGCAAGACTGCCGTATCTTCAGGCGGTGATCAAGGAAGCACTTCGGTGTCACCCTCCGGCTCCCTTTCTGGTTCCTCGAGAAGCAACATGCGACCAAGAAATCAGTGGCTATTTGATCCCCAAAGGAACTCAGATAGTTACGAACGTGTGGGCGATGGGCAGAGATCCAAACATTTGGGAAAATCCAGAATTGTTCGAGCCCGAACGATTCCTGGACAAAAAAACAGACTACAAAGGGCAAGATTTCGAGCTGATGCCATTCGGGGCAGGAAGAAGAATCTGCCCCGGAATTCCATTGGCAAACCGAATCCTGCACATGACCGTTGCAGCTTTAGTTCATAATTATGATTGGAAACTGGAAATGGGAGATCACAAGGCAGAGCAGTTTGGATTTACCCTACGAAGGGCTGTTCCACTCAGGGCTATTCCTATCAAGATTAATTAATCCTCTCTGTTTTAAATTAAATAAATCTGTAAGATTTGAGATCGAGGAGCTATTCCTATTTGTTGTAAATTAAATAAAATATTCCTCTCTCATAGCTATTCCAATTTCTAACCATGCCTCTACATGTTACGTTTGGGAACACAATACTTACTATATTCCAATTAATTAATAAATCGGAGAAGTTTCACTTAATACAATATTTGTAATGACTAAACCTTGAATACATTTGAGATCATGGAGATTGATCTCGTCTATCAAGAACCTATATATAAGAGATGTATATGGAATTTTGAGTGTAGATGAATGGAAGAATCAATTTCATTACATTGCCGGGCGTAACAAAAAGGGAAAATATCACAAACAGTCCTGTAACTTTTGTCGAATCCGCGTTTGGTCCTTTATCTTTTTAAATTATCGTCTGTAGTCCTTTTATTATCGCAACAGGTCCTTTTCAGCAAAAAATTAAAAAAATGACCTGAATTCACATGTGACGGTCACGTGAGTGTCAAATTCCGGCGAATTTGCTTGCGTGTCATTCCACATCACTAACTATTGAGAAAAAAAATCACAAATAGTCCTGTAACTTTTATTTAATCCACATTTGGTCCTTTATCTTTTTAAATTCTCACTTGTAGTCCTTTTATCTTTATTTTCAACAAAAAAAAGGCTTAAACCACATATTAATTAGACACCACATATAATCCTCACTCTACCAATTATCTTTAAATTGTTGTCATGATACAAATGAGCATTGATTGGGCCTGGGACACAGACCCAGAACTCGTGGTTAAGGAGGGTAAATTTTTTTAATAATTCAAAACACTAATATATATATAATTATAATATTTCTGCAATAAAGTGTGCATAATTCTTTATATATATATATATATCCAACCATACTTATTTTATCTCCTCTGTATATCTATTTTAATTTTCATACACACTATACATAGATGAAGGGAGTATTAATAATTAAATTTCTAAAATACATTTATCAATACAGTACGACCATCTTTTTATCAATAATAATTTATTAAATTAATCTAACATTAATTGTATTTAATTTAAAAAATACTAAAAAGCATTAAAATATTATATTTTAATATATAAATATATATATATATATATATATATATATATATATATATATAAAAGAGGGTGGGATGGGGTGGCCATGGCCCCCTAAGTATATACTTAGTTCCCTGGAGTCACACCCACATATGTGGAAATAATTAGTTAATTAATCAATTATCTTAGAAAAGTGAAATATGAAAATTAGTTATTTTGTATTCCCTATAAATACAAGTAAATTGATATGATGAGTTTGACAATTTCTAATACTATTGCTAAGGAGGGTGGGTACTGTAGAGTAAAATAATTACTTCTTCAATTCACACATAATATTTACTTTTCTCTGAGTACAAATTTTAAAAAAAGAATTAGTAGTAGTTCATTTAAAAAATGTGGGGGACAACCATTTTTTCAATTAAAAATATAATTTAGAATTATATGTGGTGTCTAATTAATATGTGGTTTAAGCCTTTTTTTTTTTGTTGAAAATAAAGATAAAAGGGCTACATGTGAGAATTTAAAAAGATAAAGGACCAAATGTGGATTAAATAAAAGTTACAGGACCATTTGTGATTTTTTTTCTCAATATTTAGTGATGTGGAATGACACGTAAGCAAATTCGCCGGAATTTGACACTCACGTGACCGGCACATGTGAATTCAGGTCATTTTTTTAATTTTTTGTTGAAAAGGACCTGTTGCGATAATAAAAGAACTACAAACGATAATTTAAAAAGATAAAGGACCAAATGCGAATTCGACAAAAGTTACAGGACTGTTTGTGATATTTTCCCTAACAAAAATTTAACAGCTTGATCCGTTATAATTTTTGTGTCAGTATTTGATCTGTTCTTGAATTTAAATTGTTTTATTTGAGGAAGGATATAATTTTTTTGGTTCCATAACTTTTCGGGGTTCTAAAATGGGTTCTTCAATTTGAATTGTTTTATTTGAGGTGGGATATAATCATTTTCGTTCCATAACTTTTCACTTGTTCCAAAATAGTCCTAAAAACCATAAATTCAGTTCGTTTCTCCGGTTCACTTGTATTCCAACCTAATAGATTTTTAACACGTGTTGCCCCCAATATTATACGACGTTGATTATTTTTTAAATGACACATGTCAATCATCCATGTATTGGAATAAGATGTGGAACACTAAAATTGGAACAGGTGATCTCATTCGCATAAATCTAGTCTCAATTACTCCCTCTGTCCCATTATTATTGGAACATTTGCCCCAAACCCTTGTCCCATTATTATTCGAACATTTGCCACCTACTTCAAACTCCTTTAAAAATCTCCCTTAACATCCACTTATTTACACTTCATGTCATTACTTTTTACACACAAACAAAAGATTTTATCTTCAATAAAGTTGAAATACTCGTAATATCCCTCCTAAAAGTCTACTTTATCACCTTTAATACTAATAAACAATTCTACATTAAAACCAGTGCAAACGGTAAATGTTCCATTAATTAATAATTGGACGGCCTCCGTCCATTTATTAATGGAACATTTGCCAAAAACATTTATCCCATTATTAATGGAACATTTTCTTATTTGGAAAAGTAACTTTCTACCCTTTTAAAAAATTCACTCAAACATCTCTTATTTACACCACGTGTCATTATTTTTTACTCACTAACTAAAAATTCTCTCTCCAATAAAATTGAATTACCCATTATATCCCTCCTAAAAAGTAATTGTTCCATTAATAATGGGACGGAGGGAACATTTTTTATTATATGTACCAATTTCGTCATAAAATTATCGATTTCTCCGAGCGATGTCGTTTTTGGTCATGTGCTAGGCACGTGGACGGCCGATTCCGGCAAAGTTGTTGACCAAAAAATGAATCGTTCCGAGAATTCCGACAACTTTGAGACAAAATTGGTACACATAAAGAATAATTGAGACTAGATTTACACGTTTATCGTTTATGGGATCACTTTAAAAAAAAAGTGAAATGTTACAAGACGAAAAGAGATTTTATTGTTCGAAACCTTTTTGTGCTGGTACGATATTCGAAACCTATTTATTGTTCAATATTTCATTTTAAGAAATCGACAAAACCTAATTTTGAAAGAATACATAGAGTAAAGGTTTTCTTGTATTTTTTTGGGTGAAAGCCGCATGTTTCTCGTACACTTATTGTGAAATGAGTTTGATTTCCGTTCAACTTGGGTGTAATTTTTTGGGTTGGAATAAGGGTTCGTTTTCTTGTGTTTTATTTTTTGGGTGAGAGTTTGTTTAATCTGATATTAGGCTTTTGGATGTGTTTATTGAGTGCGTGGCTTTCAAACAATTTTCATTCATTAAAACAGACGGAAATTTACTATGAGATTAAAAGTGCAAGAAAAAGGATTAAAAATGATTTGATCTCATTCTTACATGATCAATATTGCAATTTTTTAACAGACACGTGACTTTCGCTCATTTTTCATCCGTTAAAACTAAAAGAAAATTACTATGAGACTAAAAGTGAATGAAAAAGGATCAAAAGTGATTTGACTTTATTCTTATAGGACCAAAATTGCATTTTTTCCAAATTTTAACAACTTTCCTTTGATTTTTTGTTAAACTTGGGAGTGTTGTTCGCAGTATGTGCATAAATTTATTATTGAATGACCTAGAAGGAATGATGAAACTACGTACACAATTTGCAGAATCACAATGCAAAAAAGAAAAAGAAAGAAATAAAGAGGAAATGCCCCCAACAATAATTACTTATATAGACAGATGGATAGATTTCCTCTACAAAATAATAAGAATCAATATTAAATAAAATTTTTCTAACCAAATATATATATATTCACACAACAGGTTCGAAAAGTACTTTGAAGATATGGGTGTCCATAGTTTGATCATCATAATATGCTCTGTAATAATAAGTTTTTGCAATGGACAGAAATGTCTGTTTGCATTTTGTATTGATCCCATTCCCACGTGCAGATGATTTCTCAAGGACTAATTTCGCCAAACATTGCATCTCATCTTCAACTTCCTTTATTTTTATGCTACCTTTTGATTTAATACCACCCTTCATGTCCTGCACCTGCCAGATAATCAAAATAATTAAAAAAAATTTGAAATTAGTATGTCCGTATCGATCTTTAGTACAAGACGTACCTTTTGATGTTGGATTTGAGAAAGGTTGTGGCATAATGTGCTTGTGAGTTTGGAGAGATTTTTGTAGTCAGGGTGAGACAAGGTGTGTTGGTTAAATGCAATGTGAGTAGCACAACTGTTTAAGGTCGTTGCAAACAGCTCCGCGTCCGCACCCTCTCCTTGCTGCACTTTCCTCAGCCATACGCCCCACTATACGTATAAATACACGTACCCGAATTTTATATATGTACATATATACATAATAATAAATGAGTAAATTAATTAACTCACAGCATCTTTCAATTGGTGGTGTGTAAATTTGTCGAATCCATCCAGGAATTGATGGAGTGTTGCCGCCACCATGTTGACAACTCTGTCGTCGTCTCTGGTTTTATATTTGTGTAGGGGTCGGGGGGCGTTGATTTGTGTTAAAAGTGCTTGCAGTTTTTGGTTAGAAAAAGTAGATTTAATGATGTTGGAAATAATCCGAGATTTGGCCCACGCGACTCTCTCTTTTGCCCTTTCGACTTCAAAGATAGTGGCGGCAGCCAAAAAATAAGCACGAAGAAGCTCTTTTTTGCTAATCCCCAATTCTTGTATGTTGCACCTCTCATACCATCTGCATATATCATCATCAGTTATTTTTTTGTATATATACTAATAACAGGGATAAAAAAGATTGAATATATATTACTGTTGCATGTTTATCCACTCAGACTGATGCTGTGCTTGGCATCTCATGAAATCCATTCTTGCTAGCTCCAGATATGTATTGTTACTGATTTCGGGCATCCTGTACAGCGTCTTTCCGATCCAGACGTCGTCGCCACCCCCGTAGTGCTGTAGATAATAACTAGCCTCCACTCGGGGCAGGCTCGCATACCATGGCATCTCCAATCCAACTCTAATCTATTTATATATTTAATTTCACAGCCAAATTAATACTTGATGAAATTAAAATATATATAGAGATATTAATTAATTGATTGGGCACTAGTACTAGTGTAAAAATACCTCATCGGACAAGTGGTTGGATATAACCCATTTATCCAAAATTTGATTGTTTGCTAGTTTTTCTTGTAAAAACTCATATGCAAATTTGTCGGCTTCTTCCAGAATTCTTTCTCCTGGAAATCGGAGCTGAGACGCCCTGTAGAGATTGTAAATCGGAGATGAACACTCAATCATTTGCCCGCCATAGCACGTAAATTTGTCACCCTGCTTGAAGTTTTCCAGTACATCTGCGCGCACGTGTAGCAAAAATCAATTTTCTTGTATGCAATTGAATTGAGTGTGCTATTGTAAATCGAATCATAATAGTGAATTTTGATCATTTTAGACCATAGATAAGTATAGTGTACATACTTGGATCAACATGGTATCCGTGCATTCTTAGAAGCCTGACGCCCATGGACGTGTCATCAATATCACAAAACACCGATTCGCGTCCGCTAAAAACTCCTTTATCACTCCAAAACCTATGCACGTGGCTTAAGCATTCACCTATCTCCGACTCAAAGAAGCGACAAATTCCAAGGCGCTGAAGCCTATCAATTGCCCAAAGTCTACCAAAAATGTCCACCGGATAAGTATGGGGTGCTGAAATTATTTATCAATAAATTAGATATATAATTAGTTACATATATATGTTAAAATTAATGAATGATAAATGTACCTCCTCCCTGAAAAGTGTCGACAACGCTTTTGATGAAGTCGAAGCACTTGTGGTCTTTAGTGTGGATGAAAGCGAAGGCGGTGGAGGACGGAGAAGTGAGGAATGAGCCGTCTGGCGACTGCAGTTTTAAGAGCTTTTCCCACTCCAAATTCTCAAGGCCTTCCAAGCTGAACAACAGAGATGTTGGGACTTTGTGCACTACCTCCATTGGTATCCTTTTAAGTTTCTTTTCCCTGCTCTTGTAAATCTCCTGTATCACAGGGGCATCATAGGGAATTCCATTGATTCCCATGCTTTGAGCTCTTTGAAGAAGGGCAGGAAATACAACCTCGAATCCACACGTCATGTGTTCTTCATTACCATCTTCAAGTCTATGCACATTTTCCTTAATGTATGCTATTCCTATAAAATCATTTATTTAATTGATATTAAGAAATGAAATAGAGAAAATTCTTACTCCATAATTTAGGCTTAATCCAGTTTATATTCATTAAGTTTTTACTTTCTCAATATACGTTCTAGGTGGCCAATTTACTTCACTTACGGTCCAATTTACATCTTTTTGTCGGAAAATTGGAATTCTGGTCAAATAGTTCAATTTACATTCTTTAAGTTTGAAAATTAGAAATTAATAATTAAATTGTGTAAAATAAAAATAAAAAATTCTACAATTCTAAAAATCTGAAAATGTGTAAATTAAATTTTTTTTTTTCAAAAAATGTCATAATAATATAAAAAAAAAAAATCTATAAATTAAAATTTAAAAAATGTTTAAAATAAAAAAAATTATAAAAATCTCATTAAAATGAATTTGAGACGGTTCCACAATCGATCAAGGCGCGGAACTTCCGCTCAACCTCGTGGGACCCAAATTTTTTAGAATCTCGAGCAAAACTTTAATGGTGGACAAGTTCGAATCAAGTCTGAATTTTAATGAAATATTAATACTTTTTATTATTCTTATAAGATATTTAGAATTTATAATTTCTAATCTACACATTTTAAAAAAATTAATGAAATTTTTTGAATTTTTAATGAGATTTTTAGAAATTTTAGAATTTATTAATTTTTAAATTACACATTTTTCGATTTTATGAATCATAGATTTTTTTTTTAGTATTTTCAAAATTTTATAATTTTCTATTTTTATTTTACACATCTATAATTTTTAGAAATTTTAATGAGATATTTTAAATTTTATTTTGCATATTTTATATAGTTTTTAATTTTAATGAGATTTTCGGATTTTTACTGCTATTTTAAGAATTTTTATTGGGATTTAAAAAAATCTAATTATTAAAAAAATCTAATTGGCTATTTGGCGGAATTTCGATTTATTTCTCACATTCCGGTGAATTAGGATATAAATTGAATTAGGCCTAAGTTACAAGATGTAAAATGAAATTTTCTCTAAAAAATATTAGTTATATAATTAATTTGCATACCTTGTTCGGTTTTATGAGCATGAAGATTCCATGTTGTCAAAGCTACAACACATGCAAGTGTATTGACGAGGCGATCATACACACAAAAGAATTTATCATCGCCCCATGAACCATCTGGGAGTTGATTCTCTGCAATCCATTCCACACTAGACGGAAATTCTGGTGAATCTCGTCCCTCCAAATCCTTAATCAGAGCGATCCACGCAGTGTCGTAGGGCGACACGCTTATTCTCCCGTCGCCTGTGGTCTTCAATAGTGTTCTTATATATTCGATAGGATCCTCAACTCCATTCACCTAATTAATTCAACACAATTATATGATTAATTTCAACAAAAAAGAAAATAAAAAATGAAAATTTACTAAATTTATATGTACCACATCGTGGCCTTGGCCTTGAGCAGTAGAGGAATATTCCAGTTCAGGTGCTTCTACAGTGGAAACTGTAATAAAAAAAAGAAAAAGTTAAATCAATTACTCTTAGTTAATCGATCAGGTGATTGACAGCTGGAATTAAGATCTATAATATTACCTTGATCAGTCCTGTTGACTAGTACTGTTGATATTTTCTTGAGGCCTATTATAAATTGGCAATTATTCAACCATACATTATTATTATTATTATTCCTCCATGTACCTGCACCCAATTAGTATGTACTATATCAAATAAATAAAGTAATAATTTGTTTGTGTAACAATTAACTACTTTTGCCAATTTTATTACGGTAAATTATACTCTCCGTCCCGGTGAAAGCTACCTGGAAGCTTTGGGCACGTAGGTTAATAAATATAATAAAATAAGTAATGTATCAGGGGTGATGTGATTGAGAGAAAGAAGAATATAATAAAATGCGAAAGAAAGTAGTTTGGTAAAAAAAGATGAGTAACTTTCATTGGACGAACGAAAAAGGAAAGTTGAGTAACTTTCACTGGGACAGGAGGGAGTATATATATACTTCAACGTGAAGTTCTTACTGATGGCGAAACATTGTGAAGGCAGACGTTTAAGGTTTGCTGAAGAAGAGAGTACTGCTGTACGTTGAGATACTGGCCATGGGGAAGATTTGACTAGGTGTAGAGAGCCCATTATTATTACTTTTTAGTTTCCAAAAAAAAAAAAAAAAAGAATTTGCAATATATACAAGTGATTGGGGGAGGGGGAGGGATCCATCTATATATACAACAAGATTTTATTTATTTTATTTTCTGAGATATATAAAAAAAGGTTTACAAAAAAAAAAAAACATATATATATATAAACAAGTAACGTGGACTGACCGGCAATAACGTTAGTATAACAGTCCAAATACAAATAGTCAATTGTTTCGTCCATTTTTGTTACTAGTAGACATTAATTAATTAAGTATTATTGATCGAGATTATCAAAGCTATATAGTTAACTCTCAATATGGAGTATATAATATCATTGGTTCAGGTACCAAACCAACCAAAATTAATTTATGTGTAAATTTTGTTGTCGTTATATATCTAGTTGCCCCAAATAATAACAATTATATACTGTACAACAATAAGGCATCTGTCACCACTATCATCCTAGATGTAGAATTTATAACCTAAATATATATCACTTGTAATATAAGATGTTGTTAATTTGGACGAATTAAAAAAAAAAAAAAAAAAAAACATTTTTCCATCCGATCTTTTTCTTTTCTTTTTTAAGTTAAAAACAAGGGGAGTTTGTGTTTTTTGGTCCGATATGTTACACCATTTTTGCTTTTAGTCTTATTAATTTTTTCACTTTGATTTTGATCATGTAAGTTACTACAATTTTTCAATTTTTTCATCCGAGAAAGATGGAAAAATTAAAATAAAAAAATTCAACTTTTTCGTTCTTTTCGGACGAAAATCTTAAAAAAATTTAACGTAAAGGAAGAAAATTAAAGTGCGAAAATTAATTGGACCAGAAACAAAAAGACAAAGAAATCCCAAAAACAAATAATGTAATTTGACTGGTAATCTCACATTAGTGCAGACAGTGGACACAAAGACAACTGTTTCATCCATCCGGCCACAAATATGAACATGCAATTCCATGACCGCGCCAACGTTCAACGGCCGACTTAGTCATTAATCTAATTCGAAATTAGTAAAAGCTATTAAGTTTGTTAAATATTATATTTAATGTTATCAACCCAGATTAATTTATGGGTACACTGTCGTTATCTATGTTTGAATCAGTTACCCACTTACCCATAATAATAATAATAAAAAAAAAAAAAAAAGAAGAAGAAGACAATTGTCACCGTCCCAAGATGATGCAGGCCAACAAAAAGTATTGTTTTCTTAAACAGGTACGAATGAGCCCAAATTCGGATGAAATGATGTATCATGAGTTGCATGATTTTTCTACTATTTAAAAAAATAGCGTTTCACATTTATAGTAAATTTGTTAATGTAGAACAATTGTACAACTCATATGTAACTAAATTCGAGCTCGATTGTACATCATAAAAGAATCGTCACATGTATGAGTCGATAACATATATTTAGAGAAACAATTGTGTGAATTTGAATCATCGTAAATTCCGTCCTATTTTTAACTAATTTATAAAATTAATTAGTTTAATTAATTTAAAACTTTTATATATATATATATATATATATATATGATCCATTAGTGTTTGTTGGGTTAGATCAATATAATTTCCTCATACGAATCTTATAGTATATGTAAATTAGGTTCATCCAATGATCCAAATGTCTCAGTGTTGTTGTGCATGTGGAAAGATGCTGTTATAATATTTCTAAATTATGACTCTCATTTTAAATTAATAGCCTTAAAAACAGCCCAGTCAACAATCATTAACTAATATTGATCCAGATTATCAAAGCTATTAATTTAGTTACAACTCTCAATGTATAACAATGCAATAAGGTAAACTGTCAGTCTGTCACCACAATTAATAAATTATAAAAGGATAAATAATTACTTTATAATTATAGTAATAAGTCAACCGTTACCCTTTTTTATTTGCATTATTTCTTATAGTATGCTCAGTGAATTACATAAACACAACATATCTGTGTATGAATGAACAGTAACTATCACCCTAGATAAATAATTCACCTCCTGTAGAATTTATATCCTTAATACATGTAATAACTTGTAATATATTACACTATATATAGTGACAATGGTTGGTCGAAATAGTTTAAAAAACCAGACAGACCATTTTTTTTTTCCAAAGAAAAGAGAGTTAGCGATAAAATACTCTCTCCGTTCTCACTCAATTTGGCATTTGTTCAAACGGTTTGTTCTCACTTAATTTGACATTTCCTGAAGAGGAAATAAAATATCTTAATATTACGAAACACGAATGAGACTATCATCTGTTCTATATTTTATTCCACTGTGTGGATGATTGAAAGGTGTCATAACAATCAACAAACTATAATATTGGGGGCGACACGTGTTAAAAATCCAGTAGGTGCAATACTAGGGAAATAGGGGAATTTAACCTGTACACAAAATGGATCCAGTGAAATTAAATATATCTCCTCTGTTCCAATCATTTTATGGCAGCTATAAACGTAGGCAAAGAAAACAAATTAGGGAAGATTGTACTTTTAGTCCTTGAGAAATTTTCTAAAATCACTTTTGATCCCAAGTTTCAAAATGAGCCTATTTATTGTAGATTTGGTTCTATAATTTAGTTTTTGGATGAAAATCGTTAGTTGACTAAAATATATAAAAAAAATAATTATAATTAAAAAAATACAATTTTTTTTAAAACTAATAATATATAATTGAAAATTAAAATTAAAATCAATAGAATTTAGAATATTAATTTCTTTACTCTATTTTATGAAATTTCACTAATTTATATAATCTGGAGTTTTTTATATAGAATATTCTCTTTTAATCCAGAAATTTGAATATAATAAAAAATTACTGAAAAATAATGCAATGTAAATTCTGAAATTTAAATAACTTTTCAAGAATTTTTTTGTATAAAAAACTAAAATATATATAAAAATACAAATTCAAAAGTAAATTCAAAAAATTTAAATTGAATAGTAAACAATATATATATATTTAAATATAATCTCAAAAATCAAATTAATTTATAACCATATAAATAAGAGGGATATAAACCAATTTAGTCCCATAACTTTTTACCTTTTTTGAAATGGTCCCAAAAAAGTTAAATTTATCAATTTAGTCCCATTTTTTTGTAATTTGTTTTGGTCACAAAAAGTTAAATGTGCCAATTTAGTCCCATTTTTTCACAATTTATTTTGTTTCGGTCCCACGTTTTTGGAACCGTTTCAAAACATATTACAAAAAAAATGGGACTAAATTGATACATTTAACTTTTTGAGACCATTACAGAAAAGGTTAAAAGTTATGAGACTAAATTAACTAATATCCCTAAATAAGAAAATAATTTAAAAATACACAAAAGAAAATCAAGCCAATATATATAATTGATTGATTTTTTTAGATATATTTTTTTTCATTGATTTCACATTAGTTTTAGCTTAAGTAAATTAACTTATTATGTTTGTTTTTATTATAATTTTAGTGATACTACCAAAAATTGGTTATTTTTTTAGATTTATTTATTTTTTATGGTTTTTATTTTAAATTTTTGATTTGATTTTTTTTCTTGGCATTTATCAATTTTATTTTTTGTCAAAATTGTTATTTAGAAGAAAATAATTATTTAGGTTTTATAAAATTTAATTTACATATTTTTAAATGATTCATATTTTCTAGATACAATTTATATTTGAATTTTTCATTATAATTATTAATTTCATCATTGAGTTTAATTTTAAAATTGATGAAAATTTACTATGGGACTAAAATTGTATGAAAAAAGATCGAAAGTGATATGACTTCATTCTTACAGGATCAAAAGTGAAATTTTTTAACGATCGCATGAGTTTCTCACAATTTTCCGCCATTAAAACTAACAAAAAATTGTTATAGGACTAAAAGTGTATATAAAAGGACCGAAAATGATTTGACCTCGTTCTTACGGATCAAAAGTGCAATATAAAAGCATTCGCCAGGAGAAGCTGCACCAATTGCTCGATTACGTCTAGAAATGCTACGACATGGGTAGAGCAGTTGATGTCCGTGAGGCCATCTGCATAACCACGCTCAATCTCATGTTTGCCACGCCCTTCTCCTTCCAAGCTACTTTTTTAAATTTAAAATAGCCTCAAATTTATCCTATAGGACCAAAAGTGGTGAAAAAGGACAACAATCGATAAGGGTACATTCTTATTGGACCAAAAGTGCAATTTTCCCCAAATATACATAACTAGAAAAGGTCAAACAAAACATAAAAAGACATGACACCTAAGTAAGAAAAAAAAACTTAAATTGCACGCCACATCAGCATTGAGCTGTTAGTTTACCTTTTATTGCAAGTCGACTAACCAATTTTAAAATTTATACAAATTTAAAGGATCAAAATTAAAAAGTGTAAATTAATTACTAGTAAATTTTCATTTTGTAAAAAATCTATATAGGATGAGTGTCATTTTTATGGCCTTAAAAACAACCATTTATTATTAGTCAACTTTTTCGATTATTGAGTTTTTGTTGTTAAAAAAAAAAAAACTAATATTGATCGATCATCGAGGTTATCAAAGCTATTTAGTTAGTTACAACTTACAACTCTCAATATATAACTATCCATTATATATAGAAATAAGGCAACTGTCAGTCTGTCACCACAATTAATAAATTGTAGAAGGAAAAAAAAATATTACTTAATTATAGTAGTAAGTCAACCGTTATATGCTCTTTTTATTTTGCATTATCTCCTGTAGAATTTACATGTACATCACTTGTAATATTAGAATATATATATTTATTTATTGTAAGACTAGCTAATTAGTCGAATTAGTTAAAAAAAAACAAGAAGGACATTTTTTTTTAATTTCCAAACAAAGGAGAGTTAACTATATAATACTAATAAACAACTCTTACATCCGGGTGAAATCAAATATATCTCCTATATATCTTCCAAGTATTATAGCTAGGAAGAAGCAATAACAAAGAAAATGAATTCTTATGCAGCACTTGTCATTGCTCTAGCCTTGATCGGATGGACAAGTTTGCGTTGGTTTCGATCGAGTTCACGACGGGGAAGGCTTCCTCCGGGGCCGAAGCCTCTTCCGTTTATCGGAAACATGCTCCAACTCGGCTCCTTCCCGCATCAAACGTTCGCAAAACTCTCGAAAACCTACGGGCCTCTCATGTCCATTCACCTCGGCAGCGTCTACACCGTAGTCATCTCCTCCCCGGAAATGGCCAAAGAAATATTCCAAAAATACGGCCTTGCTTTCTCCAGCCGCCACGTCGCGCAGGCAGTCCACGCCTGCAATCACCACAACATGTCCATGGGATTCCTCCCTGTCTCCAATTCCAAATGGCGCGACACGCGTAAGATCTGCAAAGAACAAATGTTCGCCAATCACAGCTTGGAAGCCACCCGAGGCCTTCGCCAGGAGAAGCTGCACCAACTGCTCGATTACGTCCAGAAATGCTGTGACGCGGGTCGAGCAGTTGACATACGTGAGGCCAGCTTCATAACCACGCTCAATCTCATGTCTGCCACGCTCTTCTCCTTCCAAGCTACTGAATTCGAGTCCAAGGCCACTCACGAGTTTAAGGAGATCATCGAGGGCGTCGCGTCTATCGTTGGTGTTCCTAATTTAGCAGACTATTTTCCGATCCTGAAACCTTTTGATCCGCAAGGGGTTTTGCGCAAGTCAGAGTATTATTTCGGGCAACTTCTCGATAGGATTGATGGTTACCTAGTTGAAAGGTTTGAATTCAGAAGGAAATTCCCCGATGGTCCGAAGAAGAATGATTTTTTGGAGACATTGTTGGATATCAGTGAAGGAAATGAGTACCAGATTAGCCACGATGACATCAAGCATCTTCTTCTGGTATGTTTTTTTTTTTACATTAAACTTACTCTAAAATTAAATGTATTTAATAGGTATTAATATATAAGAATTAATTCTCAATCTCTCTAAAAGTTTGAACTTTTAGATGAGACGGAATTCTTTCATGGTATCAGAGCCATAAGGCTCACGCCCACACGTCCTGGATTCGATTTCTGCTGAAAGCAACTCCATCCATTTAAATTGTCCACTCGATGGGATAATAGGAATTAATATAGAAGAATTAACTCTCAACCTATCTACCAGACTTTTAGATGAGACGGAATTCTTTCAGTATTTAACTCCTGATGATCAGGTCTTATTTGTTGGAGGATCGGAAACAAACACGACATCAATGGAATGGATAATGTCGGAATTGCTGCTGAATCCGGAGAAGTTAGGGAAGTTGAAGCAGGAGCTTTCGAGTGTGGTTGGAGACGAGAGACAAGTCGAAGAGTCTGACATGGCAAGGCTGCCGTATCTGCAGGCGGTGATCAAGGAAGTATTTCGGTATCATCCTCCGGGTCCTCTTCTGCTTCCTCGAGCTGCAGTATGCGACCACGAAATCAATGGCTACATGATCCCTAAAGGAACACAGATACTTACGAACGTGTGGGCGATGGGCAGAGATCCTAACATTTGGGTGAATCCAGAATCGTTCGAGCCGGAACGATTCCTGGACATAAAAACAGATTTTAAAGGCCAAGATTTTGAGCTGATTCCATTCGGGGCAGGAAGAAGAATTTGCCCGGGATTGCCGTTGGCAAACCGGATCCTGCACATGACCACTGCAACTTTAGTTCATAATTATGATTGGAAACTGGAAATGGGAGCGGACGAGGAAGTTCACAAGGCAGAGCTGTTCGGGTTGACCGTACGAAGGGCTGTTCCACTCAGGGCTATTCCTATCAAGATTAATTAATTGACGGATTTTGTTATCCTCTCTGTTTTAAATTAAATAAATCTGAAAGATTTGAGAGGAGATATGACTCCTTTGCTGTAAATTAAATATTCCTCTCATGGCTATTCCAATTTCCAACCATGTCTAAATCGTAAAATATTTTAGCTATTCATTAGTATTTTTAAATAGAAGAAGTTACAAGATATACATTGGCTAAATCTTGAATACATAAATTTGAGATTTAGCCTCTACTTTGAGGAAGTGTGAATTTCATAACAAGAAGAAATTTAATAGAAGACATATTGAATAGAGAATTACATGATCAAAATGATTATCATCTGAATAGGGAAGCTTACAATATCGAAGTTACAACTACTAAAATAGAAGTTATAACTAAAACAACTACTCTAACTAATACTATATCATTTGTTGTATTTGTTGTTATTCTTCAGGAAGGTATTATGGTCAGCTGTAATCTGGAAGCACTCGGCCAAATGAGAATTTCACAGAGAGCCGAGGAATTCCATTAATAACTGGGCGTTTTGATCATCGGATATAACTTGATGAATTTAGTAGACCGTTTTAGGAGGCCCTAATAAAATAACTATAGATCGAACATATCCAATCTTTTTACAGTACGCTAATGAGATGTTTAAGCATCTGAAGCCTGTTAATATTTCTGTAACATCTAATTAATGATGACATTCAACAATTCTGAATCAATATTCTTTTACAAGAAAGATTTGTCTAACAATTGGTTGCTTACTGATTTGTCGTGAGATTGCTCGAATTTGTGGATGAATTATGCTTTAAATGTCATTCTATGCTTGCAAGAATCGTGTGATTGTGGTTTAATTGTCGAAAATTTGATACACGATCATTCTTGCTAGATTTATAGGTAAACCGAGGTGTTTTGAAGTAAATTACGAAAAATCAGACCGATGGATCAATCTACATTAATTGCTTGAATGTGAGTTTAGTTAATTGGTGAGAAGACCATAGGAGCTTGGTTTCCAGTATTCAAGGGAAAAAACATGATTAAGGATTAGGTTAGCTTAATTTAATTAGATAGAGTATAACCCCCTAATTGTGTGATTACTCGGGCAAGAACGTCTATATTCTTCCTCCCGGTCCTAGGTGCTTTACTAGATATATGCATTAATGATTGCTTCTATCAAACACCAACCTACGAATTATACATCGAAGTTGAACTTTAACTTGATTTCCACACAATGACGAACACCCGAACACTACCTCTCATCACTTGATACTTGTCATAACAAATTAGTTCTTGTTAATCAATAGTTGTTCCATTTAAATTGCATTTACATTCCATTGCATAAACCATGACTTTTCATTATATTCAAGTGGTAACACATAGCATTAAGCTACACGAGCAATCTAATCTCGTGGATTGATACTTTTTTTTTTAGAGGAAAAAAAAGAATTTTATTAATACTTTGTGTACCAGAAGTACCCAAAATTAAGATTCAGTTACATATAACGAGTTTCAAGCCTAGTGCAGAATTAAGACATATAGCAAGATCACCAGCCCCTACTAGAAATTTATTTGCAAGCTATTCTCGGTTCGACACACCAGTCATGAAATGAGGTCGCTGTCGAACAGTCATTTTGAAGGCTGAAGGTACTCCAGACCTTGGCTCTGATCTAGTCGAACGTTTTTTCTGATTTAGGTTCCTCATTTGAAAAAACTTTCTGATTCCTAGCGGACCAAATGTGCCACACAGTCAGGCACCAAATGCATTCCAGAATATTTTTCTTTCTCTTAGCCCCCGGAATACCTCCATATGTTGAGGGCGAGCTGTTGTTAAACCATATGTTGTGTAGACGCCATATCTTACTTGCCCTACTGCAATCGAAGAAGAGGTGTTGTATATTCTCCTCAGCAGCACCGCAGAGGGCACATGTCGTGTCGTATCCATTTCTCAGAATATTCCTCTTTCGTAGCTCAGTGCGTGTGGCCAATCTTCCTCTTATCACCTTCCAAGCTAGCCCTAAAAATTTTGCAGGTGTTAATTTGTTCCAGATGATCCGCAAGGCCTCCAGCACATTATCTTGTAGAGGTTGCGTCTGCGCTGTAGTTCCTTGACTTCTGTAAGCTGATTTAGGGGTGTATCTACCATTCGAAATCAAAAAATGTTTGACGAGATCAGAGTATAAGAGGATCCTTGTAATATTAGTAAGTGCCTAGTTTAGTATCAATCCACGGGAATTTACTCTTGAACTAAATCAAGGATCTTGTATGATTCTTCTCTAAACCCGCCATGATCAGGAATGCTCTCATTCAGCAAATGCTGTTTCAGAAGGTTGCTGCTCCAATCATGCAGTTTCTCAAGAGTGTGCTCGTCTTCGTATAATCTCGCTTGCGATGCTCTGTAAAGCTCTTGAATCATAGTTACTTCGCTTGTTTGTAGTCTAACCAGCTCTTGTTCGGCAAATGGAACCATTTCATCTGAACAATGCAAAGGTTAGATTTCTTATCACTCATAAAAGTCTTGTCTTAAAAGTATATACTCATACAATACTCCCTCCGTCCACATAAAATAAGTATACCTCCTCCCTTAAAAGTGTGGACAACGTTTTTGATGAAGTCGAAGCACTTGTGGTCTTTAGTGTGTATGAAAGAGAAAGCAGTCGAGGACGGAGAATTGAGGAAGGAGTCATATCTAGTGATTGCAATTTTAAGAGCTTTTCCCACTCCAAATTCTTGAGGCCTTCTGATACGGAACGTTTTATGTAGACTTGTACGGGGAGCAAAATAAAAGATATGGGCCTCTTGGAATTAATAAAATTGAGTTAGGGTTTTAGTATCATGTAGTCGTCAGCTCCTTCTTGACAGATCCGATCGGGTGTTCATAATCTGGAGTAAAAGGATTCGAACCTTTGCATGCCGGTACCAAAAACCGATGCCTTACCACTTGGCTATACTCCATAGACCTTTTTTGGACGGTAAGATAAAGTCCAAGTTTGGCTTTCTTAGTTACCTTTGTACTGGAAGCTGGATCATACGAACCAGCAATGGCCTGAAAGCTTTCTCTTCTCTCCAGAACTCTCGGACTGATAATATTGCTGCAAGAAAGCAAGCTTAGGAATGAATCGGGTCTATGTGCTAGTTGTTTGGTCATAATTGTGGGTAGGGCCCTTTAGAGCGCTTAGAAGCAGTGACGCTAGGGAGATCTGGGCCAAGGCCGAAGGAGTTGTGTATATATATCTTGTATTCAGTTTCTGAGAAGATAGTTTGGAAAATATTCGGTTATGGCGGATTCTTCCGTGGCCTCGAAAGAGGAGTTCTATTCTAATATTCTTGTTTCTTGTTCTTCCGTTCAATCGATATTAACTCTATCACCTTCCAAGCTAAACAACAGAGATGTTGGCACTTTGTGCACCACCTCCATTGGTATCCTTTTAAGTTTCTTTTCCCTGCTCTTATATATAAATCTCCTCTGTCACCGGGGCACTGTAGGAAATTCCATTGATTCCCATGCTTTGAGCTCTTTGAAGAAGAGCAGGAAATACAACCTCGAATTCCATTAATTCAACACAATTACGGAGTATATGATTAATTTCAACAAAACTGTAAAGTAGAAAGACTCTTTCAATTAAGAGAGTAAGTTCTATTGAGAGAGGTATATATTGAGTACAAGAAGTAGTTGAAGGAGATAGCTAACTAACTACTAACAACCCTAACTACTAACTACTCTTTTGACTTGTTTTACTAATATTCCCCCTCAAGCGAAAAGGTAACAAAGTGATGTTGAGCTTGTGACGAAAGAATTCAAACAACGGACGAGCAAGGCCCTTCATAAAAATGTCAGCGATTTGAAGTTGCGAAGGAACGAACTGTGTTTGAAGGCGACCAGAGTTGATAAGTTCGCGAAAAAAGTGATAATCAATGTCGATATGTTTTGCCCGCTTATGTGCAACCGGATTTTGGGATAAGAATATTGCACTTTTGTTATCACATAGAAGTGTTGGTGGAGATTTAGGAAGGGCGTGGAGTTCTTTTAGAAGCAAGCAGAGCCAAACAACTTCTGAAGCAGTGGTCGCCATAGCTTGATATTCAGATTCGCAACTGGACCTCGAGACAGTGGGTTGCTTTTTGGCAGCCCAAGAGATGCTATTTGGGCCAAGGAAGACAGCGTAGCCAAAATTAGAGTGACGAGTGTCAAGATAACGAGCCCAGTCTACATCTAAGTAGGCGAGTAATTTTGCATTTCCAGGGGAGAAAGTGAGTCCAAGATGAGATGTGTCTTTTACGTATCGAAGGATTCGTTTAACAACCTGGAAGTGATCTATGGTGGGGTTTGACTGGAACTGGCTCACCGTGTTGACCGCAAAGGCAAGATCCGGTCGAGTGATAGTAAGATATTGAAGAGCTCCGACAAGGGAGCAAAAAAGAGTTCGGTCAGGGAAGGGAGTGCCATCCAGGCGAAGAAGATCTGTTGAGGAGAGAGGGGTGTCAACAGGTTTCGAGTCTAGCATGTTTGCTCGAGTGAGAATGTCGGTGGCGTACTTGTACTGGCCGAGAAAGAGACCGCGATTAGTGTAAGTGACTTCAAGACCAATTATGTCAAGCGACCAAGGTCTTTTATGGGAAACTCCTTGTTGATCCTGGAAGTAATTAAGACGAGAAATGAAAGTTTGATCATTTCCAGTGATTATAATATCATCTACATAGACAAGAAGATAAAGAATAGTACGACCTGACGTGTAGATAAAAAACGAGGTATCAGATTTGCTCTCAGTGAAGTCGAGCATAATGAGGAAATCACAAAAGCGTTGGAACCAGGCGCGAAGAGCCTGTTTGAGACTATATAAGGCTTTGTTGAGTTTGCAGACATGATTTGGATGAAGAGGATCAATAAATCCAGGCGGTTGGCGCATGTAAATTGGTTTTTGAAGAAGCCCGTGGAGGAAGGCATTGTTAACGTCGAGTTGATGAAGCGACCAGTTATGCATAACATCAAGGGAGAGAATTACACAAACAGTGACTGACTTTACAACAGGACTGAAGGTGTGATCATAGTCAAAGCCAGGGATTTGGGTAAAGCCTTGAGCGACCAAGCGAGCTTTGTGGCGATCAATAGAACCATCAGCAAGAAATTTTGTTCTATACACCCATTTAGAGCCAACTATGTTCGCATCCGTGGGAGGGGGAACCAAGTCCTAGGTTTTATTTTTGTGGAGGGCTTTAAGTTCATCATCCATCGCAGCTAACCAATGAGGGGATTTTACTGTCGAGGAGAATCCCTTAGGTTCTGAGTGTGAATGAACAGCAGCGAGCAAGGATGTGGTAGTGATTAGAGAAGTATCATGGGGATGTTTCACTTTAAAGATGCCATCCTGAGACCGAGTTCGCATGGAGTGAGTGGGAGTGACGGCCGTCCAGATGCGAGGACGCGGAGCAGGAGCCGGGGCAGGAGCTCGCGGAGGGCGAGGAGAAGGGGGGCGAGCGGTTGGACGAGCAATGAGAGGTAGAGGAGCAGGGCGAGCAAGGGGCAAGGGAGCTAGAGGAGTAGTGTCAGGCTGGAGACATAACGAGCATGGAGGAGCCGATAAAGACTCCTTGGGGCGACTAGGTAAAGATGAGGAAGGCGGGTTGGACACCGAGCTGTCAAAGTAAGATATGTCAAGCGAAGTCATATCCAGGTGAGAACAGTCACCGGCAAAGGGAAAACTTGTTTCATCAAAGCGAGCATGGCGGGAAATGTACAGGCGATGCGAGCAGGGATCAAAACAACAGAAACCTTTGTGGCGTGAGCTACAACCAATAAAAACACAAGGAAGACTACGAGTAACAAACTTGTTAGCAGCATAATTTCGAAGGCAAGGATACACACAGCAGCCGAACACACGAAAATTGTTATAAGAAGGAGAAGAGAAGAGAATATCATATGGAGTTTTGTTTCCTAGAACGGGAGTAGGAAGTCTATTTATGGTATAGACAGCAGTGCCAAAGGCTTCTACCCAAAAATTTGTAGAAACAGAGGAATGAAAGAGGAGGGCGAGCCCCATTTCAGTTATATGTCTATGCTTACGTTCTGCTCGGCCATTTTGTGCCGGAGTATATGGACAAGACATAGTATGAATAATGCCAGAAGAGTGAAACAAGTCACGAAGTTTGTGATTAGTAAATTCAGTTCCGCTATTGGATTGAAAGCGTTTTATTTGGCATGCAAGTTGATTTTCGGCCATGTTTTTAAAGATTATAAAGGTAGAGAAGAAGTCAGACTTTTGTCGAAGAGGGTAAAACCAAGTAAAGCGCGAATGATCATCAATGAACACAGCATAGTAAGAGTAACCATCAGAAGATTTAACTGGGGATGGTCCCAATAAGTCACAGTGAATAAGATCAAGAATATGAGTGGCTTGTTTCTTATTAACAACAAAGGGGAGCCGAATACTTTTGGCTTTTTGACATGGCGAGCATAGAGTAGGGCGAGGAAGAAGAGAAGTAACAGAAAGCTGCCCTTTATTTTTCAGTAAATGAACAATATCAAAGTTTACATGACCAAGACGATTATGCCACATTTCAAAAGAACAGTTATTTGTGCGAGCACGCAAGGAAGAAGCAAAGGCAGAATAACAATTATCTAGAACATATAATCCTTGATCAAGTTTGCCCTGAGCTAGAACCACACATGTATGTCGATTCTGTATTTCAAAGGATTCCTTAGAGAATATAAGGCGAACAGAGAAGTCATTTGTTAGTTTGCTAACACATAAAAGATTTTTAGTAATAGAAGGAACGACAAGAACATTTGAAAACGATAAGCTTGAGTTGTAACAACGAGTACCAGTACGAGTGATCAGAAGAATATTACCATTTGCGACGACCACTCTGTCAGTTCCCATGTATGGCGAGGAAGTGTCTAAGGACGCGGAGGAGGGCACCATGTGTGATGAGGCCCCAGTATCAACATACCAGTCGGAGAGGTCAGCATGGCGAGAAAGAGAATCAACATTGTTGACTTGCCGACCAGATTGAGATTCATAGCGTTGAGGACAAGTGGAGGCATAATGACCATCAAACCTACAAATTTGACAGCGAGGGGAAAAACGACCACGTTCGCGACCACGATCACGACTATTTTGCTGGCGAGCAGAGGGGGGAGACCTAACACAGAAGAGGTCGAGGAGCGAGCAAAGAAAGACGGGTTCTGGGACGAAGAGAAAGGATTTTCAAGTGATCGAGTAAACAGATCATGAGATTCGGCTTTAGCAAGAAGATCTGAAAAGGTGGGAAGAGGAGAAATGTTGATTTGGGAGGTTTAAAAACCATGGAATTCGGGGCCTAGGCCACGAAGAAATCAATGGGATTTGTCTGTATCGTCGATGATGCATCCCATAGAGGATAGTTGATCGCATAGATTCTTGAAAACAGTCCCAAATTCAGAGACCGTTCTTGAACCCTTCTTGATGAGTTGTAACTCATCTTTTAAGCGTAATTCACAGGCCTTGGAGGGCTGATTGAATGCCTCAGCAAGAGCCTTCCAAATATCGAGAGAGGTAGAGCAGCCAACAGTAATGGCCATTGCTTCTTCAGTAAGCGTGGATGTCAAGAATACACTTACGATTTGATCACGAGTGTACCAAGAAGTATAAAGAGAATTGGTAGAAGAGACGCCATTGGTGGAGATGGTGGCGGTAGGTGCCAGCGAGGAGCCATCAACATAAGGAAGGAACTTTTGAGTAACAAGGAGAGGGAAGACCTGACGATATCACATGGGATAATTAGTGGGCTTCAATTTGATGGTAACGAGATGTGTCATAGCATGCAGTGTAAGAGTGGCATCGAAAACGGAAGTGGTGGTCGCCGACGGTTCTGCCATTGAAGAAGAATGAAGGAGTAGGCAAGAAAGGAGGGGGAAAGAAAGTTGCCCAGATTTTAGACTGATACTATGTAAAGTATGTAGAAAGACTCTCTCAATTAAGAGAGTAAGTTCTATTGAGAGAGGTATATATAGATTACAAGAAGTAGTTGAAAGGAGATAGCTAACTAACTACTAACAACCCTAACTAAGAACTACTCTTTTGACTCGTTTTACTAATAAAAACAATTATTAAAAATGAAAGCAGAGCAAGTATGGACTATGAATTTTTATTTAATATTCTCAAGCATGCTTACTTACGTCATGTTTCGACGACTTTGTTTATCTTTGAGTTTCAGAATAAATTATTTAAAGCAATTTAATTTTAATGTAATAAATAGTAATGAAAATATATATAAGCCGCCCAATATTTGACTCTGAATTTCTATTTGAATCATAGCTATTTTATCAAGTAAAATCAAATCTCTCTCATATATATCTTCCAATCATTTTATAGGGGCTATAAAAGTAGGCAAGCAAATTAAGTTGGTGTGACGGGAGAGAAACAATTAAAAAGAAAAACAGAGTGAAGTATTTAGAAAAATGGATTCTTATGCCGCACTTGTGATTGCTCTAGTCTTGATAGGATGGACAAGCTTTCGTTGGTTTCGATCGAGCTCACGACGGGGGAAGCTTCCTCCGGGGCCGAAGCCTCTTCCGTTCGTCGGAAACATGCTCCAACTCGGCTCCTCCCCACACGAAACGTTGGCCAAACTCTCGAAAACCTACGGGCCTCTCATGTCCATTCATCTTGGCAGCGTCTACACCGTAGTCGTCTCCTCCCCCGAAATGGCCAAAGAAATATTCCAGAAATACGGCCTTGCTTTCTCCAGCCGCCACATCGCGCAGGCGGTCCACGCCTGCAATCACAACAACATCTCCATGGGATTCCTCCCTGTCTCCAATTCCAAATGGCGCGACATGCGTAAAATCTGCAAAGAACAAATGTTCGCCAATCATAGCTTGGAAGCCACCCAAGGCCTTCGCATGGAGAAGCTCCACCAACTGCTCGACTACGTCCAGAAATGTTGCGACGCGGGTCGAGCAGTTAGTGTACGTGAGGCCAGCTTCATTACCACGCTCAATCTCATGTCCGCCACCCTCTTCTCCTTCCAAGCTACTGAATTTGAGTCCAAGGCCACTCACGAGTTTAAGGAGATCATCGGCGTCTATCGTTGGTGTTTCTAATTTTGCAGACTATTTTCCGATCCTGAAACCTCTTGATCCGCAGGGGATTTTGCGCAAGGCTGAGTTTTACTTTCGGCAACTTCTAAGTAAGATTGATAGTTATCTGGTTGAAAGGTTGGAATCGAGAAGGAAATTCCCCGACGGTCCGAAGAAGAATGATTTTTTGGAGACATTGGTGGATATCAGTGAAGGAAATGAGTACCAGATCAGCCACGATGACATCAAGCATCTACTTCTCGTATGTAATTTATCGTACAACATTTTATTCATTTTCTAATAAGAGAATGTGTATGATGATCAGGACTTATTCGTTGGAGGATCGGATACAAACACGACATCAATGGAATGGATAATGTCGGACTTGCTGTTAAATCCGGATAAGTTAGGAAAGTTGAAGCAGGAGCTTTCGAGTGTGGTTGGAGGCAAGAGACAAGTCGAAGAATCCGACATGGCAAGACTGCCTTATCTGCAGGCGGTGATCAAGGAAGCACTTCGGTATCACCCTCCAGGACCTTTTCTGCTTCCTCGAGCAGCAATATGCGACCAAGAAATCAATGGCTATGTGATCCCCAAAGGAACACAAATACTTACTAACGTGTGGGCAATGGGCAGAGATCCAAACATTTGGGATAATCCAGAATCGTTCGAGCCAGAACGATTCCTGGACAAAAAAACAGACTTCAAAGGGCAGGATTTCGAGCTGATGCCATTCGGGGCAGGTAGAAGAATCTGCCCCGGATTGCCATTGGCAAACCGGATCCTGCACATGACAACCGCAGCTTTAGTTCATAATTATGATTGGAAACTGGAAATGGGAGATCACAAGGCAGAGCTGTTTGGGTTGACCGTACGAAGGGCTGATCCACTCAGGGCTATTCCTATCAAGATTAATTAATTCCTCTCTGTTTTAAATTAAATAAATCTGTAATGTCTCAGAGTCAGTGGCCTAACCATCCGTGCATGCATGTGGAAAGATGCTGTTATAAATATTTCTAAATCATGAGTCTCATTTTAATTAAATGGCCTTAAAATAAAATAGCAATTTTTTACTTATACAGAATCTTTTCCACATGAAACTGTTATAAACAGAATTCAATGTTTTCATCAATATTTGATCTGTTCTTGAATTTGAATTGTTTTATTTGAGGAGGGATATAACCTTACTCAGGAATTCCTCCTCCAAATTAATGAGTATTTCACGGAGAGCCAACAAGGAATCTCATTAATAACTGGCCGTTCGGGTATAACTTGATGAATTTAGTAGACTGTTTTAGGAGGCCTAATAAAATAACTATAGATCGAATGAACATATCCAATCTTTTTAATGAGATGTTTAAGTATCTGAAGACTGTTAATCAATATTCTTTTACAAGAAAGATTTGTCTAACAGTTGGTTGCTTACAAAATTCAGATTTTGCTGCTCACATAATTAGCTTCTTCTAGAGGATGAAGCGTGAGGGGTTCATAAACCAATGATTTCATATCCTCCTTCATTTGTTGTGGAGACGTAAACTCATCGCCGCTAGCGTAGAGATAGTACCCAATCCTGCATACTCTCAAAAACACATCTTTGCATTCTCTTGGGAAAATGGTCCCTTCTTTATAAACAATCTGCATCAGTTTTCTCCTGTGATAGTCAGCCATTTCCTTAATCTTCGACACGGCCTCCTCTTCTGTGCCGTTATGAGCTGCTAGCTGAAGCCCCACACTGTTTATTGTATTTTCTAGGCGCTCCTTCTGTTAAAATCTATTATGTGTTAATGACTGAAATTTAGTGACAAACTTGTATTCGTGTAGAAACTGTACCTCGAAAGTTTGTACATCGTTGAGCAGTCGATCAACTGATGAAACATGCCTGCACAAATCCAGACACTCTTGACTCGATAGCATTTCTTCAGATAATTTTATGCCAAGAAATTGCAGGGAATTGAGAATGCAGATTCTGCAACCGATTGACACCCAGGAGGAAGACAAGTACTCATCCACTGTTAGTACTGTTTCGTCGGTATACGAATCCAATTCTTTCTTGAAACTTGTTAGTATTTCGATCCACTGTTCTTGATCAAACGTGTAATTAGTTACTATAAGAGCAAAAGAAGAAGCTTTTTCAGTCAAAAATGTTAAGAAACTTTACCAGCTTGATTAGAAGAGGTTTGACACAACGGCCTTGCTCAATATGAGCCTTTTCTGCCAAGTTATTTACTGTATTGTACACTGCTGTAAACAGGATTTCAACTTCCTCTGAACCATATTCTTCACTTGGCTTCTCTTTCCATCTGTTACATTATTTGTCATAAACATGAATGTAAGGGGAAAATTAAAGAATGAGTTTGTTAGATGGGAATTTACTCTTGAACTAAATCAAGGATCTTGTATGATTCTTCTCTAGACCCGCCATGATCGAAGAAATCATCGATACGTGTTACTAGGATAATGTGTTTGGCAAAAGCTAGACGAGCATCGGAGAATTCAGGCTCTCCAAAAATTGCTGAAGTTAGGAAACTAGCAACACGTACCACGTCTCTTCCGTAATTCAATGTGTCCAATCTACAATCTGCATACCACCTGTTTATATGTTGGTTCAATAGTCAATAATACATCAATATATATATTTACAGGAAATACATTGCTTAAGCTATATATATATCCGGTGTTGTACCTCTGCAGTTGCTCAAGTTCTTTCTGGTTTTGAGCTTGGCAGATATTAAAATCTTGCCTCGAAAATTCAAGAAAATCTTCATCAGGGAACCTAAAACAGAGAAGAAACAAGTTGTTGAATACTACTGACAGATTTTGGCAAAATTTGAATGCTCAAATATATGTTTTATGTTTACCTGTCTATAACTTGTGGGATTTGATAAGGGTTGTAAAGGTCGAGGCTTCGTCTAACTGCAACACGATCTAGTATGCCATGGTAGTTCTTCAAGAAATACTCCACCTTTAAATTTTGAAAGAAAAGTTACTACTAGTTCATTAATGATAAAAGTTTGTTTGCAGTGAATAAAATGGTTGTAATTACCTGTTTGTGCAATTTATGATCAGGAATACTCTCATTCAGCAAATGGTGCTTCAGGAGGTTGCTGCTCCAATCATGAAGTTTCTCAAGAGTGTGCTCGTCTTCGTATAATCTTGCCTGTGATGCTTTGTAAAGCTCTAGAATCGTAGCTACGTCGCTTGTTTCTAGTCTAACCAGCTCTTGTTCAGCAAATAGAACCACTTCATCTGAACAACGCATGATCAGCAAATTAAAGGTTAGATTTCTTATCACTCATAAAAGTCTCGTCTTAACATATATACCTGATGAGACTTGATATCCATTTTGTCGTAAAAGTCTAAACGCCAGTGCACAGAAACTAACATCTTTGAACATCATATTTTTCTCCTTCCATAATCTGTTATGTATAGTATAGGATCAGTCAGATACGGAGACATTAATTTTTGTTTTGAGATTTTGAAATTTGACACCAATTCAATTCACCAGGAATTTTACAAAAGTCAACCTTATACAAACACCTATACATCATAACTTACTTAAATCCCAAAATAACGTCTCACCTGTATGTGTCCTGAAGAAGAGTGTTGATTTGAGATTGAAAGTAACGACCAACTCCCAAGCTCTGTAGGGTGTCAATCGTACGCAGATTCGACGGAATATCCACAGCAGGATCATGAATAATTAGCACAGAATTATCAACTTTCCGTCCCATCTTCTTCTTGTGTGTTAATTTTTGCATAAAATCCTGGAAAATAATGGTGTTATGCTTTAATTAATCATGACATAGATAATAATAGGAAATTACAGAGAGTACGTTGTAGTGTAGTAAAAGGAAGGTAATAACTGTTGATGCTTTGAGGCTGCTGCATTTGCTCCCTCTCATGGTTGTTGAAACACTACCAATTTCTCTGCTTGCTGTAAAACAAAACACATATATGAACAAATTGGCCGGAGATTTCAAAGTAGAGATTAAAAAACATGATCGAATTGGTAACCTGGAAAAGTTTGTCTAGTGCTCTGAATTTCATGGCCGGAAAAAGAGCCGACTTTGAGGTTCAACGCCACCGTCATTTCTAGTACACACATGGAGGAAATGAGATGTGGTCAAAATGGATTAATTCTTGAAAACAAAAAACAGATCGATCGAGGTGTATGTTAATGAACAATTGGCCGGCTGCAGTAAACGACGCCTTCAGCTCTCTTGACAACAATAGCATGTGTGTTTAGCTTCAATAAAAGATTTCCTCAAAAAAATAAAAATAATTCTCACAATCATACCTTTACAATATATACTACTCCCGTTCACGTTTATTGGACCCGGAAAGAGAAATTGAGGGGTCAACACTTAAATTTTAAAGTAATTAAATTTAAATTATACACTAATAAAGTACTCCCTCCATTTTTTATTAAATGTCACTTTGCTTTTTTCAATATTTTTTAAATAAGTGTCATTCTACACTTTTTTCTTCAAGTTTGACAAGTTTACCCTTGTACATTGTACTCTCTCCATTTTCTTTACCTTAATTTAAGTTTTTTCCCTTTTGAATATAGTACTATAACCATGAATATCATCTACAATATTGACCACATTCATTACTAAACATAAATTCAATATTAAAATTAGTTATCATTAATGAAGGGTAAAATGGTCCATGATTATATATCTTAATATGTTGAAAATTGTTAAAATGACACTTATTTAAAAGTGGAGGGAGTATTGATTAAGGGTAAAATGAGAAGTCAATTATTTTCTTAATATGTGTGGATGACATATATTTTAAATAGAAGGGAGTATAATTATTCAAAATATAACATTAAACTTACATCTTTTTAGCACTGTCTTTCTTTCGTATCGCCCCTCTACAAAGCTTCCGGCCGCCCCTGGTTGCCTCTCCAAGTCCAAAGTTTGGTGAATAATTTTGCACGCCGACTTTGTTAATTTTGATGGGGTCAACGGTTCAAATATACTCCCACCGTTTAAACACTTATTTTATTTGTCCATTCCATAATTGTTTGTACACTTATTTTATTTATTCATTTTATAATTGTTTGTACACTCATAAAAGAAAATTTTTTTCATAAACTTCATCGCTATAATATTTACATATTTACACAAAATGTCATTACTTTTACCCTCTTTTCAATCACCTTTTTTATTTTATTCATATAACTTTACAAAATTACCCTTCAACACTCCACTTATTACCCTTTTATCTTAAAAAAATGTGCCTAGTACAAACACTTATTTGAGACAAAGGAGTATTCTTCTAAATAGCGGACCCACCCTATTAAGTCAACAAAAGCTGTATATGATGGGCTGATCTATTGGGCTTCATTAATAGTAGAAAATGCTCAGAATGGGCTTGAATATTTTTTAAAAAAAAATCTTTGACAAAAGCTATTATTAGGTTAAGTTTATGTTTATATTGATTTTGGTGATTTTAAAATCGTGAATTAAAATCTTAATGAATAGTATTATTTTTAAATTTTGAAATATAAGAAGATTTAACTTTATATTAAATCAATGTGTAAAATTAAATGAAATTGTATTATTATATTATTGTTGAGTAAAATTTTAATTATTAGATAATTTTGTAATGATTGAATTTATTATATTATTGTATTATTATTATAATATTTTTAAAAATATTATAATTAATAATTCAATTAATATTATAAAATTAATTTTATATCAAATTAATATATTTAATAAATGTGATTTTGAGTGATTTTTAAATTTTAAAGCAAACAAGAATGAGTGTTTATTCTCTCCCGTGCATGAATTAGAGTCAACCTAGGTTGCTGAATACGTAGAATAATAGAAGCCAAAACAAAACATAATTCGATGTTTAGTTGCAGTCTCCTGCCGCAGTTGACTGATTTATTTATTAAGTCACTCAGTCAAGTTAAGAAAATAATGAGAAAAAAATTGCATCAATTATCAAGACAGAAAGATGAAATTTTTTTTGTTAGAATTACATAAAGATAATTTAGAAAAATATGTAGTAAATATAGCTAAAGCAACCGGCTTTTTAAAATAAAATTAAAAGGGACAATTTTTTTTAAACGAAAGTAGTAATAAAAGAAATAAAATATTGATTTCTGAAATCATGGTTAGATATCAATCTGAATTGGAGTTGGTCATATTATAATGAGGTGACCCCATTTTATTTTTAATTGCATTTAAAGATTAAAGCTTTTGCATGATATAGCATTTTTATTTGACCGGCAAACTAAACTAAGGAGAAGACAAGACTCCCACTCAACTTTTTTTAATGTGACAGTGACAATTCCATCCATTCATGTTCAAATTTTCAAACTTCACTAGTATCATATCACACTATTTCAGGTGTAATTTACAAAAAGGAATTATTTGTGTCGAAATCAAATTATATATCTAGATGAATAGTTGGAATGAACCTACAAAAAAAAAAGTTAATAATAGAATTTTGTCCTAATAAATTATCTAATGATAGAAAATTTACTTTTAATGATATGCTCTTAAATCTCAAATTTTTTTATAGTGAAATAAAATATAGGTTTTGATAATGTCTTCAAAATCGAAAACTAAAAGAAAAATCAATTTATAACGAAAGAAACGACATTCAGTAATTACAAGGTTTTTTTTTTTTTTTTGAAATTACAAGAAGGGTGTTTTAAGGATATACAAAGTCATTTGAGGGTACAAATTATAAAGTAAGGATGTAGATTGAGGTGAGATTATATATATCAGTACTAATGACCAGATATCTCATTACGAACTTTGAATTGAATTGTATTTGGACGAGAATATTATCTAATTTCTAAACTTCCAAAATGATAGTCTCGATCGGTCTTATATATTTTATTTAATTTGTTTGCAAACTAGTGACAAAAGTCATAAATATGAATACTATATAACTAGAAAACGTACTGAGTTTGTTTTCTAATATATAGTCAAATTTGGACTTAGACAGTTAGATGTCCAATATGTATAGGCGGCTTTAAAATATAAAATATATTCAATTTTGGAGTCTACGGAATTTCATTTGTATAAATAAATGCATGCATGGCAATCATTCCTCGTGGAACGGCCGACGTCATTACAAAGAAATTCAATGAGCTTTTGTTAATTAATTAGACTAAACTTTAGTATATTTTTGGATTATATATTAAATATATGAATCTTATGATAAAATTTTCATTACCGTAGGTAAGTTATTCAATAAAAAATTATCGATATTATTAAAAATTAATATACAAGAATTAATTCATCACCTCCTTACAAGTTCAGACTTTTAAAAGTATATGAGACTATATTTTGTGGACAAACTATTAATTGTATCTGAAATATGAATCAGTTTAAAATATTTAAATTAAAATTTATAAAAAATTAAAAAAAATCTTTCTAAATAACAATATTCTTGACAAAAAAAAATTGAAAAATGCCAAAAATATAAAAAATGAAATCTGAAATTCAAAAGTTAAAATAAAAATCATCAAAAATAAAATAAACCTAAATAAAATCCAAATAAAATATTAAAAAATAATCTTTTTTGGGTAATATCTGTAGTACATTTTTGGATTATATATTAAATATATGAATCTTATGATAAAAATTTCATTACCGTATGTAAGTTATTCAATAAAAAATTATTGATATTATTAGGACTTTTAGTAGTGTATGAGACTACATTTTATCTTAATTGTATATATCTAGAAAATATGAATCAGTTTAAAATATTTAAATTAAATTTAATAAAAAAATAAAAAAAATCTTTCTAAATAACAATATTCTTGACAAAAAATAAAATTGAAAAATGCCAAAAAAATAAAATATATATATATATGAAATCTGAAATTCAAAAGTTAAGATAAAAATCATCAAAACTAAAAAAAAATATTAAAAAATATTATTTTGGTAATATCACTAAAATTATAATAATACCAAACACATTATTTTTTGAGTAATTTTTAATTATATCAGATTACATAACTTAGTGAAATTTCATAATATAGAGTTGCATTATAATTGTTAATTTTATAATTGAGTTTAATTTTTTGGGAATGGAATTAGGGTTCGTTTTCTTGTGTTGAGTTCAATTTGGGTGCGATTTTTTTAGGATGGAATTAGGGTTCATTTTCGTGTTTTTTTTTTTTTTTTTTTTTGTAAGAGTTGTTTTATCCGATATTAGACTTTTGGATGTGTTTTAACGGGCGCATGACTTTCAAACAATTTTCATCCGTTAAAAACTTACAATTTTTTTTTATAGGACTAAAAGTGTATATAAAATGATCGAAAGCGATTTGACATCATTCTTACATAACCATAAATGCAATTTTACCTTCTTTTTTTTTTTTTCCAAACTAACGTATCCACACTTTTCCCGGTAAAAAAAATTCCAAATCGTGCATCTCCATCCTTAGTGATCCTAGCTAACCAAAATCCCCAAATTGGCAACCTATCCCTGAATTTCCGAATAATCAACAGTTAAAATCTTCAAATGTTGCGACAAATGTGTATAATGAAGTTGGATGTACCCCTATATTGTAAGATTTTTATCTTCCTCTATTCCTTCATAAACTTTTTTTTTTTGCACGGATATTAAAAAATATAATATAAAATGTGTAGTGATAGTTCAGGTAGAGAGAGATGGGAAAGAAAAAAAAAAGTAGAGAGAGATCGATAGTGAATTTTTGCCATTAATGAAATGAGAAGCTTATGACGGAATGTTCAAAATAGGTAAGTGGAAAGCTTATGGTAGAACGGTGGGAGTATTTTCTTAACCCCAGGGGATTCTGAAGTCTTTATTTGTGAACGAACATGGGAGTATATACTTGGTCGAAGAATTTATTTCTTTCAGTTTTGCATATAAAATGGGTTTGGGAACTATGATCATGAGACTAGTTTTGAAATTTTCTCATTTATAAATCATGAGACTCAGAGCCAGTTTACTTAACTTGCAACAAATAAAATAATCAGAATACACAAATGTCACACCATATATTCCAGTACTTAATATTACATACTCCAATACATTTACATATTGTTGATCACACAATTTTTTCGAACCAAATGCATGTTATATTCACACAACAGGTTCGAAAAGTACTTTGAATATATGGGCGTCCATAGTTTGATGATCGTAATATGCTCTGTAATAATAAGTTTTTGCAACGGACAGAAATGCCTGTTTGCATTTTCGATTGATCCCACGTGCAGATGATTTCTCAAGGACTAATTTCACCAAACATTGCATCTCATCTTCAACTTCTTTTATTTTTATGTTACATTTTGCTTTAATACCAGTACCCTTCATATCCTGCACCTGTTCAATATTTATTTAATTAGATGAATTGTTTTTGAAAAATAAAAATTAAATATATTTGTACAAATAGACTACATACCTTTTGATGTTGGATTTGAGAAAGCTTGTGACATATTGTGTTTGTGAGTTTGGAGAGATTTTTGTACTCTGGGTGAGACAAGGTGTGCTGGTTAAATGCAATGTGAGTAGCACAACTGTTTAAGGTCGTTGTTAAGAGCTCCGCGTCTGCACCGTCTCCTTGGTGCACTTTCCTCAGCCATGCGCCCCACTATACGTATAAATACACCCAATTGTAAGTGTATACGCACCCGGAATTATATATATGTACATAATAATAATAAAGGAAAAAATATGTAACTCACAGCATCTTTCAATTTGTGTCGTGTAAATATGTCGAATCCATCCAGGAATTGATGGAGTGTTGCTGCCACCATGTTCACTACTCCATCGCCTTCTCTCTTATCACTATATTTAAATAAACCAATTAATTAATAAATAAAATGAGAAGAAGAAGAAATTAAAAGTAATAAATAAATAAATATGCATACGTACGTTATTGATTGGTTGATGTTTCCAATAAATTGTGTTAAAAGTGCTTGTTTTTGGTCGGATGAAGTTGCTTCATTATTGAAGAGTGATTTAATCATATTGGAAATAATCTGAGATTTGGCCCATGCAACTCTCTCTTTTGCCCTTTCCACTTCGAAAATAGTGGCACTAGCCAAAAAATAGGCACGAAGAAGCTCTTTTCTGGTAATTCCCAATTCTTGTATGTTGCACCTCTCGTACCATCTGCACCATCAAATTAATATTTAATTTGAGTTACGTTATATTATATTGTATATATACTAATAAAAAGATTGAATTACGTACTCTTGCATGCTTATCCACTCAGACTGATGCTGGGCTTGGCATCTCCTGAAATCCATTCTTGCTAGCTCCAGATATGTATTGTTACTGATTTCGGGCATCCTGTACAGAGTCTTTCCGATCCAGACATCGTCGCCACCCCCGTAGTGCTGTAGATAATAACTAGCCTCCACTCGGGGCAGGCTCGCATACCATGGCATCTCCAATCCAACTCTAATCTATTTAATTTCACAACCAAATTAATTAATACTTAATGAAATTATATAGGAAGATTAATTAATTGATTGGGCACTAGTACTAGTGTAAAAATACCTCATCGGACAAGTGGTTGGATATAACCCATTTATCCAGAATTTGATTGTTTGCTAGTTTTTCTTGTAAAAACTCATATGCAAATTTGTCGGCTTCTTCAAGAATTTCTTCTCCTGGAAATCGGAGCTGAGACGCCCTGTAGAGATTGTAAATCGGAGATGAACACTCAATCATTTGCCCACCATAGCAAGTGAATTTCTCACCCTGCTTGAAGTTCTCCAGTACATCTGAATCACAAATCAATTTGCTTAATTATTTATTTTTAATTAATTGATCAAAGACAAATTCTTGTATTCAAATGAGTGTGCGAATTTTGATCAAAATAAATATATATGTATAGTGTACATATACTTACTTGGATCAACATCGTATCCGTACATTCTTAGAAGCCTGACGCCCATGGACGTGTCATCAATATCACAAAACACGGATTCGCGTCCGCTAAAAACTCCTTTATCACTCCAAAACTTATGCACATGGCTTAAGCATTCACCAATCTCCGACTCGAAGAACCGACTAATTCCAAGGCGCTGAAGCCTGTCAACCGCCCAAAGTCTCCCAAAAATGTCCACCGGATAAGTATGGGGTGCTGAAATTAATTATATAATTTTATTAGAATATAATATAATGTTCATTGATATGTATACTACAAAATAAGTATATATACCTCCTCCCTTAAACGTGTCGACAACGTTTTTGATGAAGTCGAAACACTTGCGGTCTTTAGTGTGGATGAAGGCGAAGGCGGTGGAGGACGGAGAAGTGAGGAATGAGCCGTCAGGCGACTGCAATTTTAAGAGCTTTTCCCACTCCAAATTCTCGAGGCCTTCCAAGCTGAACAACAGAGATGTTGGAACTTTGTGCACCACCTCCATTGGTATCCTTTTGAGTTTCTTTTCCCTGATATTATAAATCTCCTGTATCATAGGGGCATCATAGGGAATTCCATTGATTCCCAAGCTTTGAGCTCTTTGAAGAAGAGCGGGAAATACAACTTCGAAACCACACGTCATGTGTTCTTCATTCCCATCTTTAAGTTTATGCACATTTTCCTTGATGTATCTTATTCCTATATATAAAATTAAATTAATAATGGTACGTTGCACTTTTATTTAATTAATATTATATATAAAGCTCAAAATTAATTTGAATATATCTCAAACCTTTTTCAATTTTGTGAGCATGAAGATTCCATGATCTCAAAGCTACAACACATGCCAGTGTATTGACGAGGCGATCATACACACAGAAGAATTTATCGTCGCCCCATGACCCATCCGGGAGTTGATTCTCCGCAATCCATTCCACACTAGATGGAAATTGCGGCGAATCTCGTCCCTCCAAATCCTTAATCAGAGCGATCCACGCAGTGTCGTAGGGCGACACACTTATTCTCCCGTCCCCCGTTGTCTTCAATAGTGTTCTTATATATTCAATAGGATCCTCAACTTCATTCACCTATTTAATTTTAATTCAACACAAAAATTAATAATAATATAGTATAATCAAAATTACTAAATTAATTTATATATACCACATCATGTCCCTGAGCAGTAGAGTAATGTTCTTGTTCAGGTGCATCAACAGTGGCAACTGTAATTAAGTACAAAAAAAAGTTAAATTGGTAATTAATTAAATGTGAGGAAGATTAGTTAGTTTACAAACCTCGAATCCCTGTGACTGTCGATATTTTTTTACCGCCATTAAATTGGTAATTCAACCTTAGATTATTACTGCTGTTCATACCTGCCAAAACGGATTTCAAGTTAATTAGTTCCGAATTATATCAAGTTAATTATGCCTAAACGCATAATTTTAATTTGTTTAATTCTTACCGACGGTGAAACATTGTGAAGGCAGATTAAGCTTTGCTGAGGATGACAGTGTTGTACGTTGAGGTACAACGGAAGATTTGATTAGGTTTAGTGTAGATAAAGATCCCATTATATTTATTTTTTCCAAAAAAAAAAGGGGGTGAATTTGCTAAAGAGGTTTATAGTAATGAAAGAGGAAACGACTAAAGTGGTTTATTTGTATTTATGAATGGAACGATAGAGGGATCCATCTATATATAAGGCAAGCAATTTTATTTATTTATTTAAGTTTTTTTTTTTGTGAAATAATGTAAACTGACTGGAAATTTCAATAGTCAACTGTTTCGTCCACACCACATATTCTAATTCCTCGCTCGAATGTTCTCAGAGTTAAAGTTCGTTTAATTTGATTCGTAATTTTTTATTGTTTTTTCAAAACTTTTCAAAAAAATTAAGTTTTCTAATTTCTTACCATAATTTCTTAATTGGTTTGATTCTGATCTCAAACTTGTTAGAATTTGAAGTATGGCGTCGTTTCGGATGCTTTTGTACTTTTTTTTATATATAAATTTGGTCCTATAATTTTTAATCACAGCGTGTTATTTTTTGACACAACACATGAATCTTAATTATAGGATTGGTGTTTGTTAAAAAAAACTGACTCAACTAGTTAAGGTTCGATCTGAACTTATTTATATTGATACTCAATTTACTAATAAATTAGCTCGAACTCAGTAATTCCATTACACTCCTTTGCAAGTCGAGTCTAGCTCATGACTTTTCCGATCGTTAATGTAATCGAGCTCGACAAATACTCTAGTCGAGTTCGAACATTAAGTACTCGACACTGCTTGAATAACAAGACTATATATATTATATAGGATATTCAGTGATTGCATACACTTGGTTATTATTTTAACATATTTATATTTTGGATGCAATTTTATTTTTTTACTATCATTTTGTCCTCCTTAACTTATAAACACTTCATTTTTATCTTTTAAGTACGTACGCTTCTTAATTTATAAACTTTTACCCCACTACAAAAAAACGCGTGTTTTGCCGACGTCATTTTAATAATATATATATATATATATATATATATATTTCTACTTTGGAGCTTGGGTTTTATTTTCAATGTTTTCCTTGTTTGTTTATAAGATTAGTTATATAGTTCTTTACTATGATTATGATTATTGATTTAGAAGACACAACTAAATTTAAATATCATTACACAATTAATTAATTAGTACTAAAACATATTATTACGATTTTGTATAATTAATATAATTAATGCAAGATCTGGATTAATTATTTAATTAATTAAGCTTGCGTGCCTCCACAAATATTATTCGTTTGGCAAGCTAGCCATTCTTGACGTCTATATATATATTATTTAATTTCTTTAGTACTCTTCAAGTCCTTGTATCCTTTATACAATACGTATACGTCGAGTTGCCAACATTTTACACTACGTGTATATATATAAAGTATAAACTAACTAAATTATAAATTTACAGTTTTGTAAATAATTATAATAGAGAGGTGAGAAAAAAGATCAACACTTTGTACGAAATTAATATTTGACACATATGTATAATTAAGATTTAAGACAGTTTTAAAAAAATTGCGGGTCAAAAGTCTGAATTTGGGTCGCCCAAAAAATTAGTAAATCGCAAGCAAGTGATTTACTACATGACTAATATATTGTTACTATAAGGTCAAAATAATATTACTACAAGATCGAAAGTATACTACTACATGTCAAAAAATATTCTAGAGTACTGTTTAGAATATTTTAGTCATGTAATAACATAGTATTAGTCATGCAGTAAAACAATACGGAGTACTTGAAAGCAAAAAAATATATTTTAATTAAGTTTAACACACGTTGATTCAGATTTGACATACGGAGTATTAATTATCTATATTTCATGTATGAGATATTTTATATAAGTTTTTTCTATAGAAAAATTAAAGACTGTGTGGTGTTCTTAAATCTTAATTATGTCTAATATTAATATTGGTTTTGCTATATATAAAAAATATTAATAGAACGAATATTTTGAAAATATCTTATGAATTTCATATTATTAAAATATTTTTGTTATGGTATTAATATTAAGTATAAATACTATAGAGTATTACAAAATTTAAAATACTAAAATAATGAATATATTTAAAAGTAGTAATATTATTAACATATTATTTGTATAAAATATTATTATATATAATATGAATACTGTAAAAGTAATTAAAACCAAAGCACACCCTAATTGAGTTATATATTGTCCACTATAATTATTATTAAAAAAAATCAATCACACCATCATTTTCAATAGATATGTCATATTAACTGTAATTATTACATTTTTGTTTTATATCATGCACTATCATTTTTTCCACTATTCATAAAAAAAATGGCCTCTCGCGCTCATTATTCTCTCGTGAAAATTGAAAACAAAAATCAACATCAGATCAATTATGGTTTTCGATTATTTGTGTTAGTTTTAATTGTGTTTCCCTATCTTATTTGTTGATATATATATTATTAAATGAACAATAACTTATATATTAATGGTTAATTAAATTTAATTTTGTACAGTTTAATTACATTTCCATTGCTACATGAACGTGCATGATGTTTTCCACAAATCTCTTCCAAGGAAAATGCATGGGGTGGGCTCCACACTATATATGAAGTCCGAATCCGACGAAACCATTTCTAAAGAAAATAATAAATTATCAATATGGAATTGAAATTGAAATTGATAACTTCAAATATGTCATCATTGACCTAATTAAGTGTTGAAAATTAGAAAACAGGAGAGAAAGAAAATTACTCCCTCCTTCTCATATTCTTAATATATGTTGTTTTGATCTTTCATTTTCTTTATAAATTATATGACGTTTTACACTTTTTAAAGTAAATATTAATAATTATACTTACAATGTAAATTTAATCTTAAGATCACTAAATATTTATATAAATGTATTCTTTTTTATTAAATGTACCATCATTAATTAAAAGTAACATGAGAAATAATTTTTTTTTTTAACATGTGTACTGCATGAGCAATGATATATATTTTGAATAAAATGGATTAATATTTATATATATCTGCACAAGAATGTTATTAAATTCATTTATTCCTTCTAGAAAAAGTCTTTTTGGATACGACGTGATATGAGTTGAAAGATGGAATTTTGACGTCTAATTCAATTTATTCTTTCTTTTCCTTTTTAGGAAAAAAATAAGTACCCCGTGTTATAGTTTAATTTGAATAACCGAATAGTATAATAAAATAATAATATATTTACAAGATATAAGTGAAATGTTTGTATTTGATATGTTGTAAGTTTTTGTTCATGTCTTAAGTTTATATTAAATTTTTAATATAATTAAAAAAAATTATTTAAACTTGTAATGTTACTAATTTTTTAAATTATGTGATTTCAATTTCTTCACAATTAATAATCTTTTTTTTCATTGATAGAATTTATATATTGAGATTTAGTCCCCTACATATTAATATGGAGTTTTGTGTGTTGACGCGTCACTTTCTAGTAAATTTAGATGATGTGTTAATTATAACGGCTCAAATTTTCTGTTCCATCTCTCTATTTCATATACTATTCCATACTTTAGATTAATAACATGGATTTAATTTACTAAAATAATCTAAATCTTAGTTAATTAAGGTTAGTCTTTATTTGTTTAAGCAAAATTCCATCAAAAAAATATATATATAACATTATGTATTGTTTTATAAATATTTAGCTCAAATAAAATTCTTTATTTTATTTATTTGATCATATATATTAATTTTAACTGCTATTGATATTTTTTTTAATTCGACATTTAATATGTACCATATAAATGAAATAATTAATATATACGTCCTTCAGTAAATTTCATTTTTTAGACATATTAATTAAATAATATGTCTACATATGAAATGAAAAGTGATAACACTAACAATTAACCCTATATTTCCACGGTTAATTTTAAAATTAAAAGCCTGGAAAAATTGGCTCTCATAAACTACTGAATTTTCTAGATGCATGGGCGACCTTCTTATCAACTTCCGCTTATGGATTTGGAAATTAGTATTACATGATGGATTATTATATTTTATTTCATAAATTTTATTGACCGCAACTTTCGAAAGCAAGAGGATTTTTTTCAGTCTTTCTAATAAGATTACTCAAGTTCTTGTTCAAACAAAATATTCTATTATATTTGAGTCGGCAGGAAAAAGTGGTCAATAACTTGGTACTTTATTTTAAATTATTTTCATAAATAAGTACTAAGGAAGAGTGAGTTTTTTTTTTTTAATAAAAAATTATATTTTATTTTGTATTTTATAATTTAAATACGATAACTCATAGCTAATATCACCGTGGTCAAAATTGTAGGTTAATTAGAGGAAGACGACAACACATTCAATAAGTATGATTGGGGTATGTGTGGAATCATGCCTACACAATTATTTAGAATTAAAATAATTGAGATTAAATGCTAATTAAAGCTTATGCTTCTTAATAATTTCACATAAATTTTGTGTACTTCGATCTTAATTATATTAATTTTGTGTGTACTTAATTGAATTGAAAAAATAAATAAGAAATTCTATATAATTTTTTTCAACTATTTAATCACCCCACACAGTGTGGTGATGTGGTGGGACTTGGGAGATCATCTCTAGCCAACCCGTCGATTCTCCTGTTCCATTTTTTATGTTTAACTGATGTTTCATCCTATTAAATTTTTAATAGGTGTTGTTTCAATATCATTATACATTGATTATTTTTTAATGTGACACATGTCAATCATCCACATAATAAATACTCCCTCTGTCCCAAGATTTTTTACACACTTTCTTTAATGGGCGTCTCAACATTTTTTACACACTCCAAAAAAGGAAACAACTTACGTAATGAATTACCAATAATACCCCTCTTTTATTTTATTTTTCCTTCCCTTTAGTCAAATCACTCCACTTTAATCAATGAATTACCAATAATACCCCTCCTTTATTTTACTTTACACATCACTTTATTTCATTTTCTTAAGTTCCGTGCCGGTCAAAGTGTGTAAAAAATCTTGAGACGAAGGGAGTAAATTGTGAAACACCAAAATTGAAATAAGTGATCTCATCCGCTCTTAATATTGATACATCGATTCTAATGTCTCTCCAAAGTTACTCTATTTTCTCTTCCGGAAAATCAGAATTTTGGAATTTGTCTTCTGTTTCACATTCTTTTGTTGCTAGTAAACATAAGTGTGAAGTCTTGCTTGTAAGTTGTAACGGTGATTTTGCACGACTTTCTTAATTCTGATGGGTCAACGGTTGAAATATTTTCTAAATAGCGGGACCCACCGCATTAAGTTATTAAGTCAACAATAGCTGCTTTTCTCCCGTCTTCCATTGTGGCTGTAAAGCTGCCCGTATATAATTGGTTTATATATTTGGATTTATTTAATATTCACTCGATTCAGACAAAAATGGAAAGTTGAAATTATAAAAGTGAATAGGGAGTAGTAAAAAATGGCTGAAAATGGGCTTGAATATTTTTTATTTTTTTCCTTAGATAAAAGCTACCCCTCCATCCCTCGTTAATATTATAAAAAATAAATTAGTTTTTTTTTTATTAATGGTGTATTAGTCAATTAAAAAAAATATAATAAAAAATAATTTTAAATAAAAATAATAATATCATTTGATATAATTTTAATATACTTAGAAATATATAATTAGATTTTTAGTTTTTTTTAACAAGGACAAAATGAATATCATATACTTTCTTTTCAAACTATTAACTATAGAGAATGAAACTCCCGACTCCCGAGTGCATATGAATTACAGTCAACATAGTGTGCGCAATACGTAGACTACGAGAAGCCAAAACAAAACGTAATTCGATTTTTAGTTGCGGTCACCTGTAGCAGTTGAGTAATTGATTAAAAATTGATATATTGAAATATTTATCCTCAAATCGAATATTTTAACTGACACAGATTAGATTGTGTATTTTTCGATCATTTGATGTATTGATTTCTTGAATCATGATTAATTAGATATGTATCTGAATTAGAGTTGGTAATAAGGTGACCCCATTTTATTGTTTTTACTACATTTATAAAAAAAATGAAGAAAACTGTTAATAAAGAATAAAAGATCTAATTAAGAGATCTAAGGTATTTTGTATTTGTGTGCATATATGACTAGAAAATTAAAGCTTACATGCTATAGCATTTGTATTTGACCGGCAAAACTAAGGAGAAGACAAGACTCCCACTCAACTTTTTTCAATGTCACAGTGACAATTCCATCCATTCATGTTCAAATTTTCAAACTTCACTAGTATCCTATCACACTATTTCAGGTGTAATTTACAAAAAGGAATTATTTGTGTCAAAATCAAAATATATCTAGATGAATAGTTGGAATAAAATGAAAATTGATTATTGTACATTTACTTGCATTTAAGTTGAGATAATGAAATTAGACGAGGGAAGTATAATTATATCATGCATAATTATAACATTGATGTCATTGTGTAAGAAAACGAAAAAGATGACTATCTAAAATCTAGATAGCTAGAATCTATTTAAAAAAATTAATAAATAAAAAATATGATTTTACCGTAATACTCTTGTTAGTCAAAACATTATAATATTTGGTTAGGAGTATATTCGACCTTTTACCTAGGGTGGGGGATGTACTTCCAAATTCTGGATATCTAGATTCTGGAAGCTAAGTGCGACCCAAAAATGAAAAACTTCATGCTTATAAGTTGAATTATAAATAAATTAAAGTATGTGAAATTAATTAACATTATTCATGAATTCCATCTACTATATATATAATAGTTAATAATTGTTGTTCCAATAATAAGAAAATAATTAATAATGATATAATTTTTTTTTCAAATTTTGAAAAAGGGCATGATATAAAGAAATTAAGATATGCAATTAATTTGTACCTATTGTTTTGTACTCCATATATATAATACACATAACATATGATAAGTTATAATAATGAAACAATCCAATATTAAAAAAATATATAATATAGTAAAATATAAGACTTTACGTCAAATTTCTTAAAATATTTTATACTTTAGTGGTACTAATTGATGATATATGACAAATATTAAATCCCACGAAGAGATGAACAATTAATAAAAATAAATAAATAAACTCAGAAGAGCAAGAGAATAAATATTAAAAAAAAGAGTTGGGTATATATATATATATATTAATAATAAATTTAATTTCCTGCTTAAGAGGCAATTGAAAAGGTTTAATAATAAATTGAATTTCCTTCCGCAAGCCATTTTTGACGTCTCTATTATTTCTTTCTTCAATTGTCACTCTCAAAGTCTAAAGTCCTTGTCCTACGTACTATTAAAGTTGAGTTATACATCACATCTCTTTGATTTCTCCAGAAGATTATGGTCAACCGTGAAATACTGAAAAGAGTAAAGTAATTAAATTTAAAAAAAAATTGTAACGGAGAGTTGCAAACAACGTACAAACATGTCGGTATGATAACTTCTAGTAACGAGTAAGGAATGAAAACTAGGAAGTGAAGGCTGTTGAATGTCTCTATATATGTTTTCATATTTCACTTTCAAATTATTACAACTTGTCGGTATGATATTCATTGACAATTTTTTTTTTCAAATTTTATTATCTACATATCATGCATTTAGAATATAAAACACGGGGTGGAAATTTGAAAATAGCATAGGCAGTGACGAGCCCGGACTTAATCGATGGGGGGCCCAATTATGAATAATAAATTTCATTTTTAATACTCCGTATCATATAATTTTGAAACATATACTGTAATATATTACTAATGAATCAAGTAGAGTTTTAATATGTTTCAATAAAAGTTTCATTCTTTTCGTTCATTACCTACAAAATAATGTTTATACAGTCTATACGCGAGCTTCTTTTAATTTTTATGTTTTAAATTGTTATATACTTCACTCGTTTCATATTGATTGACACTATTAGTCTTAATTCTTGTTTTAAAAATTTGTCATTTTAGCTATTTTTAACACGCTTATCCCTAAATTACTCATATGCAAATTTCTATAATTTTTATTTTAATACTTTTTTCATCTCTCTTTCTTAATAATTGAAGTAAGTTATTTCACTCTTATATTTTCCTTCATTTTTCTCTCAAATTTTCATGATAATGAAAGGTAAATTTATAAAAAAATGTTATATATTTAATTATACACAAAACAAGTACATTATAAAACGGAGAAAATAATAATTACACTACTAATATTTTACTAATACACTTAAACATTGTTATATGATTATTAAATATAATTAATTATAATTATAATTATTTTTTATTATTTAATATTTTTAAAAAAATTATTAAAGAAATTCTGTAAAATGGGTGGGAGCCCAGTGGCCCCCGACCCCTCTCTCCCTTCGTCCATGAGCATAGGTAGAGGTGCTTATTGGATTGACCCTAGTTCTATAGGGTCGTTAATTAAATGGGCTATAATTTTATTTGGTTCATTTTTAATAGTTGAGGCCTAATCTTTACCATAGCGGACTGAGAGCTAAACTTACCATGCCGATGTGTTATAACATACGGAGTATTTTTTTAAAAAAAAATTGAACTTTAAAACTAAAGGTTACGTGAACAACAATCAAATGAAAGAGCAAAACAAACAATTGGTCTAATAATCCCTAATTGACCTTGACTAATTAATTTGAATTCTGAAATAATAAAAAATGTAATGGGTATGTTTTAATTATTTAGGGTATAGTGGTATGTGCCGTGTAAGTGTAATATGCATGTTATAATGGTTTATGTGTCATGACTCATGTTCAATAAGCGTTATAAAAAAAATAAAAAATTAAATTATAGTACATGACAGTTTGAGTTATTTATCTACTCTAATAGAAATACATATAAAAAGAAATAGCTCGGATTGACCAATTTAGCCAGAGGGTTAATCGATCCGATAAAAAAAGTCGGTTTTTAAATGAGCCTACATATGTCAAGCACAACCCTTCTTTTATTATGACAAATCGGATCAGCCCGTTTAATCAGATTCACATAAACATTTCTATGCATAGGTGATACCATTTAGGGTGGAGAGAGAAAATAATTTTAGTTAATTTTTTTTTAAGGGTTGTTGCTCATTTCTACAAATAGTGTGTGATGTTCTTGTCTCGTATTCGTTGTATTGCTATAAAAAAAAAATACTCCAACATATCTTATTAATTTCATATTATTGCGAAGGCTTTATACAACTTGTACGTAATACAATATAAATTGCGGCGGTTTTACAACGCATAACTATGTTTATTACTTAAAGACTCGTTTTTACTTAAGAAAGTGTGCACAATCATACAAATCGACCACCTATGTTAAAAAAAGAAAAAGTTAGGACCCATCTAGCCCGAACGCCCTGAAATTGAAAATCGAATCAGTCAAAGACGGCCTAGAAATTTCTCAAAGGTCTGTTTTTTCTTTTACCGTAGTAGAAAGATACACGTAAGTAGAGAAATTGAGACTATAAAAAGGGCGCAAGCAAACTCTCAGTCCACTAAATCAGAAACAGAGACAAGTAAAAATGGACCTCTATACCCTTCTCCTCGCTTTACTCTCAATCACTCTCACATACTTTGTCTTTTTCCGATCAACAAAAAAATCCAACCTTCCTCCGGGTCCTTTTCCTCTCCCCATCGTCGGTAACATTTTCCAACTCGGCACTAAACCGCACCAATCCCTCGCCAACCTCGCCAAAACCCACGGCCCGTTAATGTCCCTCCACTTCGGCAGCGTCTACACCGTAATCGTCACCTCGCCCGAGATGGCCAAGGAGATTTTCGTCAAACACGACCAATCCTTCATGAACCGAACCGTCGTCGAAGCCGTCCACGCCACCGACCACGACAAGATCTCCATGGCCTTCATGGACGTTTCCAACGAGTGGCGCACTCTGCGCAGGATTTGCAAAGAAAAGATGTTTTCTGTGCAGAGTCTGGAGGCGAGCCAGGGGCTTCGGTTGGAGAAGCTGCAGAAGTTGCGTGAGTATGTGCAGAGGTGTAGCGAGAGTGGACGAGTTGTGGACATTCGTGACGCTTCGTTTATTACGACGCTTAATCTGATGTCTGCGACTCTGTTTTCTATTCAAGCTACGGATTTTGACTCCGAGGCGACGGAGGAGTTCAGGGAGATCATGGAGGGTGTAGCGAGTATTGTAGGAGACCCGAATTTCGCTGACTATTTCCCGATTCTTAAGCCCTTTGACCTCCAGGGGGTTAAGAAGAAGGCCGAGCTTTACTTCGGGAAAATGCTGGTGATTGTCGAGGATTTATTGAAGAAGAGACAGGACGAAAGACGGGCGAATCCGGGTGCCCCGAAGAAGGATGATTTGTTGGAAACGCTGGTGGAGATTCTCAATCAGAAAAACGAGTATCAGCTTAGCACCAAGCACATCACACATTTACTCCTGGTAAGTCAACTCTAATACTATAAAAGAATTTTATTTCATTTATTATAGTCACAGACTCCGATACTATTAAAGAATTTCATTTCATTTATTATAGTCACAGACTCTGATACTATGAAAGAATTTCATTTCATTTATTATATAGTCACAGACTCTGATGCTATGAAAGAATTTCATTTCATTTATTATAGTCAGAGACTTAGATATCTCAACTTGTTTGTATAATTTTTTATTAGGACTTGTTCGTGGCGGGGTCGGAAACGACGACAACCTCGACAGAGTGGCTAATGTCGGAATTGCTAGTGAATCCGAAGAAATTGGAGAAGTTGAAGGAGGAGATCAATAGTGTGGTTGGAGAGAGACACGTGGAAGAATCAGACATCCCGAAACTTCCTTACTTCGAAGCGGTGCTGAAAGAAATGTTCAGACTTCACCCGCCGGGGCCTCTTCTACTTCCTCGTAAGGCGGAGCACGAGGTACAAGTAGGCGAGTATACCATCCCGAAAGGAACGCAGATACTTTGCAACGTGTGGGCGATGGGGCGGGACCCGAACATTTGGTCCAATGCAGAGGCTTTTGAGCCCGAGAGATTTATAGGAAACAAGAAGGTGATTGATTATAAGGGTCAAGATTTCGAGCTTATTCCGTTTGGGGCAGGGAGGAGAATATGCCCCGGTTTGACATTTGTGAACCGGATGCTGCCCATGATGGTTGCTACTTTGATTCAAAACTTTGATTGGAAACTTGAAGTTGAAGCCGGCGCTGCTGATTTTCACAGAGGGGAGAGGTTCGGGATCGCCGTGCGTAGAGCAGCGCCCCTTAGAGCTTTTCCGATCAAACACTGATCTTCCACGCCCCTACGTTTACTTGTTTTTTCGTTTTTCGAGTTATCAATAAGGTTACACACTATATGTATTGCACTTCAGTTTCTTTTTTTTGCACATCAGTATGTCTAATACCCTCTCCGTCCTACAAACATTGAGTGTATTGTGAATTTAATTTAATACGATGAACAAGTTTCACTTGAAGCCTATGACCAACTCAACTATAAATTTGAGACAAACTATACAAAGGATATTATGATTATTTTGTGGAACAGAGCTGAGTAATAATTAAATAAATATGTAAAGTCGCAATCAATGTATGTGAATTGTGATGCAAGTACTAAATATTAATGTGTTTAGAAGGTTCTACCATAAAAAAAATAGCCTACTCCTGTTAAATGTTCTAATTCAATTTCACTTGTTTTCATGCATATAAAATTATGTCTAGATTTTTGAACAAATTATCGTGAAATTTATCTTTAATATCGAAATTCCATGTCCATAATTGGTGGGGGTGAGTCTTTGGTTGTAAACAAAGTTGTGAATTTAAGATTCACCTAAACACTAACTTACAATAAATACTCATTTTTTACTAATTATTTGATATTAATATGCAAATTACAACTGAAAAGTACTATCCCATATGTTAAATTCAAGAAATTAATATTGGAGCTATCAAATAATTAGTCAAAAATGAGTGTTCAACACTCCAATAAAACCAATTTCTCCATCTAAACCTGTAATTGGAACCTTGCTGGTTGCTAGTAGGGGACTGTGAAACAAACCAACCGAATTGAACATTGCAATATTTATTCCTATTTAATTAATTTAAATATTATTCATACTTGTTTCTTTTAATATTCAAGTTTAGAAAATTAGTTGTATTTCCACTCGACTTATATACACGAATCGACTCAATTCGTTATGAATTTGAGCTCCTTAAACTCATTAGTTATAGGTCATATAATATGGCAAATGTATTTAATTTGCATTAATTTTGTGTTGCTGAGATAATATTTTTTATTTTGAAATTGGTCTTCTAATATTTAAAAAAATCATTTTTCATTATTATAGTATGTTTAAAGGACGAAAGTTGAATTTAATTAACCTAAGAAACTATTTTCAAAGTTAAAAAAGCATAAGTTAAAATCAAAATTGGTTAAAGTTAAAGGAAAAATATCAGATATACAATTTACCTTACATATATAATTGTTTAACTATGACAAAGTAAACTAGCTATGCTACTAAAAGGTATTAGTGTTAACTACTAATTCTCCCGTGCGTTGCACGACGGATTGATTATTAATAAATTTTAATTAATTATTTATAGAATACATTCATGCGATTTAAAATTTTCAATGGTTGAATTTTACAGAATTTGAAGAACAATAATATTATGTGAAACCATATCATTGATTTCATCTTCTATATGAAGCTTCAATTACATTTTCTAAAATCTATTTTCACTTATAATTATTGATGGAATATTACTCCATCCGTCTAATTATCACATAATTTGAAAAACATTAATATAAAACGAGGTGTAGTAAAATTGATATGATTGAAGAGAGGGAATAAAATAGAGTGTAGAATAATTTAAGAGTAAAAGAGGTGGAGTTACAATGTATACACAAAAATAAAATGATAATTTTTTTTGTGAGACATCTAAATGAAAAGATGAAAGCTTCCGACAAAATAAAGTAATTAATTGAAATTCAATTTTACGAAATAGATTCATGAAACTATCTCATACAAATTTAAACGTATAATTAAAATCTATATATAATATTGGTAAACAAAAGTATATGTACAAATATACAAAAATTAATTATATATGTTTTTTAATAATTAAAATTCATAGGGTTATACTTAATTATAAATGTTTTTTAATAATTAATTTGTAATTGGACTGCGAATAGAATAAAAAAAGACTCGAGGATCAAGGAGTGATATAACCCAAAAATTAAAACAGTTAAACCTTTGCTTAAATAAATAAAAAAAAAAGGAAAAAGTTGAGCCCACAGAAAATGGGCGGAAATTGACCAGAGTCAACTATCTTGTTTTATATATATATATATATATATATATATATATATATATATATATATATGTTATAGAGTATCACTAAAATTAATGAAATATATTATTCTTAATGTTAAAGGTATTATTGAAAAATATTAGTCCTAATGCTAAAATATTTCACAAATTACTGAAATGATATTAGTCGTAATGCTAAAAGATGTCACTTAAATAAGTGGATTTTGTGTACATTCAAGTTTATATAAATATTTGAGTTGACGTTGATCGTTAATTTTTTTTTTTTTTTGGTGTTGCACTCAATTGTAGTAACTTACACTTTTCAATAATATTTTCAGCTATATTGATGTACACTTTTTGATAATGTTATATTGCACTTTTTAGTTATATGAACTTAAACTTTTCAGTAATATTGTGTTGCACTTTTTAATTATAACGACTTACACTTTTCAACATACACGTTTCAGACAAAAAAATGATTGGTACTTGAATCTATATGTGACCATGCCCACTTAAATTATTGAAACGTATTAGTCGTAATAATAATTAAAAAAATATTAATTATTTAATTAAATTATTATTATTATTTTTTTTGACAGGGATTTAATTAAATTATTGAAATGTACATACTAAATGGTAATTATTCAAATATATTAATTGTAATGCTAAAGGCCGATACTCAATCTACTGAAATTAGTATGCACGGCAAATCTTTGCATGTCCAGCCGTAATTATCGAATGGATATGTTTGTATTTTCCAAGTCTTTGTCTTTTACAAGTCGATATTTTAGTCAATCGGTCATCCATGTTTGTTTTATTATATTTACTAGTCAATAATTCCTGCGTATATAATTCTTGACTATTTAGTGTCTTTAATCGATCAAAGCTGACGTCTCAACTGAAATTGATCCATGTGCATCATTTAGTCTTATATTTACATTTATTTTTATACTTCAATTTTAATTCATTATATCAACTTGGTAATTAATTAAGTGTCCAAGAAAATGCCTGTTTTTTTTTTTTTTTCAAATTTAGTTCATTATAATAATCATATATATATCCTCAAACTTGACAAGTGTCCATGAAAATGACTGTTTCTTGCTATATATCATCCTTAAGCAATACGTATGCAGTGATAATATATATTAATGAGCCTAATAAAATTAAACGGTAGTGTATTTTATTGTAAAAATTCAACATTATTAATTCTAGTTGGACAAATCAAATTTAAATATAATAATATCTCGGTTCTACTAGTGTGACTCTTATAAGTTTGGTTTTTGTCTATTATAGTTTTTGTAGCAACGGTCTTCCCCCTTCATTTTAGTCATTCTTTTTTCAAAATTTCTAATAATAAAATTAACATAGTCTATTAGGGCAACTCCATGGTAGGGGAAAGTAGAGGTGGCACCACCCCATGCATATCTCCACAATTAATTTGGACAGAGAAAGGAAATTCCTCTCTGGGAGGAGTCAAAAGAGGTGGGAGTAGAAGAAAGCAAAGTGTGATTGCTGGAAAAAAATATTCAATTCGTACGCGAAAAGTGTGTCTAATCTTATTTTTTTTCTCTACTAAAAATATGTTCATTCTATTTAATTAATTAATTTTTAAATATTTTTTCTACTTTACTAACAACATTAATGACTACCGACAATATCATTTACTCTTTATCATCATATCTACTTTATATATTAAAATATAAATTATTCTTAAAACTTGTTTCCAGTCAAAGACCGAGACATACTTTTGGTGGACGGAGGGATGAATTATAGTCGGGGAAGCAGGAGGGCACGCGCTGGTGGAATAAGTTTAGATATGGATGACATTTTTTACCCGCTTTGTTCGAATTCATGATATTTGAATTAAACATCCCGCCCCACCTTGTTCGTGCCACGAACCCGTGCCACGTTTAAATATTAAGTAATATATATATATATATATATATAAATATTTAATTTGCTTTTGACACGAAATTTAAAAGATATAGTATAAAATTGGTGGAAAGTAATAAATAAAGATAAAGGTAGAGACAGATATATATGAAAAAAAAAAATGTACAAAGATAGTGAGATATTGATATTGATAATATTTTAGGTAATGTGTCAATTAGGTTGAGACCATAAAAATGATAAAATATGTCAATTGGATGGAGTATTTTTTTTAAACATTTAAACAGACATAAGATATTTATTAACAAATGAAAAAAAAAAAATTAAATGAAGATAGGATCGATGTTGGAATAATGACTGTTTTAAACATTTTTTTTTATTTTTTTTTTTAACTATGGAAAAATATTTTCCAGTTTAATTGTTCATTCTTTTGAATCTTTTTGTTAGTTGTATGAGTAGTTACGGAATGACACGTCTATTGAGATCAGTTGGACACTGGAGTTTAGAGGTAAATTTCACATGAACCTGTTTATGTTTTCGATTGATTTGTACAACCTTTTTTAAATTCTTAAAGAACTAATTAAGATTAAAAATACTCAAAGGTAGGGCCGGCACACGTCATTCTGTGATTGGACATATGGTTTGGTGTAAATTCAGTAATAAAAAATCGTTTTGGAGGAAATATTGCTTTAAATTATCATCCTTCATAGGCTAGTCTCTTAATTTTTAGGCGTAATATATATTTTAGTAGGTAGAACACTTGTGTGATGTGTAATTAGTAGGGGTGTGCAAAGTATGGTTCAGATCGACCAAACCGACCGAACCAAATCAGACCATTAAATATGGTTCGATTTTTGGTTTACGGTTCGGTTTACGGTTTTTATAATTGATTTTTTTTTAGTATGGTTTGATTTACGGTTTTCACTAATGAAAAACCGTAAAAAATCGAACCAAACCGAACTTATTTTATATATATAAAAAATATATATATTATATATAATATTATATAAAAAATATACTATATTATACATTTATAGTATTTATATTATATAATCTGTAAACTGGTAAACCCAATACATTTTTTAAGCCGGCAAGCCCAATTGCCCAAAGCTAGAAACCCTACCCATTCTCTTCTATTTAGTATTTAGCGCCTTTACGTGCATGACGCTCTCAGCCTCTCACAATCTCACTCAATCTGAAATCTTGAAGAAGACATAAGTTTGTTGTTTATTTTTGTGGTTATTTAGTTATTTTTTAACAACTTGTTTGTGAACGTTGTAATAGCATTTCGTCTATTCAAATTATATTTTGAATTATTGGGATTTCATTTTTTCTATTCTACTGAGATTATGATTTACATTTTTATTAATTATTATGTATACGAAAAAAAAATGAGCAATGTATACGAAAAAAAAATGAGCAAAACTATGGTTCGATCAAAACCGACCGAACCGCCCGAAATATTATGGTTTCAAACCGAACGGTTTTTATAAATACGGTTTGGTTTACGGTTTTGAAAAAAAAGAACGGTTTATAGTTTGATTTACGATTTACGGGCGGTTTGGTTAACCAAACCGAACCATGCACACCCCTACTAATTAGAATAATTTTTAAAAATTTGTGGATTAAAAGTTTGAATCAATTGAAATTTACTACATGATCAATATATTGTTACTATAAGATTAAAGTATTATTAGTACAAGATCAAAAGTGTACAACTACATATTAAAAAAGTATTTTAAAAAATTCGACCAAAAAATTAAGTGTTCGGAATATTTTTGAACTTGTAGTAATAAAATTTTGGTCTTATAGTGACAATAATTTGATCTTGTAGTAACATAGTTTTGATCATGTAGTAATATATTAGTATTTGACAGTGCAAAAATATATTTTATTTAAATTTGACCTGTGTTGACTTGCGTTGATCCGGGTTTGACCCACGAGTTTTTATATAGTAAGTTTTTGTGTTACTAGATATATTGATCACTTGTTTTGCTGTTCGATTTCTCTATTTCACTTTTCGTGTTTCATTGATATTTCACCTTACTGAATTTTTAACACGTGTCGCCCCCGTTGATTAATTTTTTAATATGACGCATATCAATTATCGAATAAAATGTGAAACATATGATCTCATATTTTGTTCTCCAATAAAAATATTTATTTTTTTAATTTAATAACTCCATCATGAATGTACCGTCTATAGACCGCCACCTATCATTTGACTCTAACTGATTCTAGTGGAATTCAACAGTCTTGTTAGTCAGTTTCACTATCTATCTAACTGTTTTCTTTTCCCATTTTCCTTTTTAATTTGTTTTTTAAATAATTTTATTTTGAGTTTTGGAATAAATTATTTTTAACCAATTTTTAATATAATTATTTAGAAACTAATATAAATAAATTGATTTCACATCTTTATATCAATTTAAACTTTTAGATGATTTTTTTTTTTTTTTTTATTATATCTAAGTTTTAAGACTCACGCATAGGGGTGGACCTATAATTTTTCATTAAAAAGGGCGTGAGGCACACTGTTGAATACAAATATATGTTTGAGAATAAATTTACATATTACTCCCTCCGTCCAATTTTATTATGTCCACTTCTCTGGACACGGATTTTAATAAATATTAATTAGTTTATTCATAAAATAGATAAGTTGAGGGTATTGTGGAGTCCATTTATAAATAAATGATTGTTTATGAATAAAGTGAATGACAAAGTAAGTAAATAAGTGATGGTAGAAGGGTGGAGATAAAGTAGTATAAATAATATTGTTTCCAAAAAAGGTATGTGCATAATAAAATTGGACAACCAAAAAAGGAAAGTGAGAATAATGAAATTGGACGGAGGGAGTATATTTTTTAATCTTGATCATTTAGACTATGTTTGATAGCTTAGATTAAATTTAGATTAACTATATATCATTTTTATTTGTTGTTTGATAATTTAGTAGATTAAGGGTAATTATGCTTTAAAATTTATAAAGTTTAATTATTATTCTAATCTTAGAGAATCCGTCTTTGCCATCAAACATGTCCTTAATGTATATAGGGACCGCATCTATAGAAACAAGTTTGGCACAACGCAAAAATATATTCATCTTCAAAGTTACAAGTTACTACTTATTTACTCCCTCCGTCCCATGATTTTATGCACACTTTCCTTAACGGGTGTCCCAACATTTTTTGCACACTCCAAAAAAGGAAACAATAATACCAATAATACCCCTCCTTTATTTTACCTTTAATCAAATCCCTTTCACTTTAATCAATGATTTACCAATAATACCCCTCTTTTATTTACCTTACACATCACTTTATTCCATTTTCTTAATCTCCGTGCCGGTCAAAGTGTGCATAAAATCCTGGGACGGAGGGAGTATTTCTTTCTACTAATTTTTTTTTGATCAGTATTTCTTTCTACTATTTTACTTTTCTATTTTTCTATTTTTTCTCTTTTCTAAAACTCACTATCTTTTATTTTTTCTATTTCTCTATACTTTAAAAACACACTACACATTCAATATAATATTTCTTACTACTTGTAGGAAAAGTAAATGGACAAATTTAAAGAGAAAGATGCAGTATCAATTAACTCATACACATAATTAAGCAGAAGCACTAGTATAGCAGTAATTAGTGAAGGCATGGGAAGAAAGGACCCGTCTCTTTTTCAAGATGAAAATATATAGAAGCAGCCAATGTTGACTTTAATTACTTGATATCCTCGTTGCTTACTTACCTTTGTTTGACTGAGACGCATTTCCATAAGATCGATCAACACTTGAGTAAGAACTAAGATGCACCACTAGTATTGTTATTTTTAAAAATTAATATTATTACTCAAAAGGTGCACCGTGCATGAGGTGTACATAATATTTCTCGTAATTGATATCTTAGGACCTGTTTTGTTATAGTGGTGTTTATAATAATACGTAGATTAATTCCCTTGTAATACACGTTGATATCATATGTAGTCTAGTGTAGTCAAATATAATGTGTAATCTAGTTAAGTGTCATTTCATCTTATTTAACGCGTGTGTCAACATAATAATTAACAATTTACAATTAGGAATTTTAGGTCGATCTTTGAACGTAATTGATCTTTTTAATCAGTGATGGAACATAAAATTACAAGTTACAGCAAAAATATTGTGAATAAAATAAAAGAAATAAATGAAATTCCAAATGTATTTCTCTGTAATTTCTTCCCCTGGCTCTGTCATTACTGACTATTTGCGGCTATAAAAGGAGGCAAACATAACATCCAAATTAAAAAGAAACAGAGAAGAGAAATTAAGTAATAAGAAAAATGGATTCATATACACTTCTAATTGCTCTACTCTTCATCGGATTAACATGTTTCCGTTGGTTCCGATCAGGTTCACGTCACGGAAAGCTTCCTCCGGGGCCGAAGCCTCTTCCGTTTGTCGGAAACATGCTCCAACTCGGCTCCTCGCCACACCAAACGTTCGCCAAACTCTCGAAAACGTACGGGCCTCTCATGTCCATTCACCTCGGCAGCGTCTACACCGTAGTCGTCTCCTCCCCCGAAATGGCCAAAGAAATATTCCAGAAATTCGGCCAATCATTCTCGAGTCGCCACATCGCGCAGGCGGTCCACGCCTGCAATCACAACAACATCTCCATGGGATTCCTCCCTGTCTCCAACTCCAAATGGCGCGACATGCGTAAAATCTGCAAAGAACAAATGTTCGCCAATCATAGCTTGGAAGCCACACAAGGCCATCGCATGGAGAAGCTGCACCAACTGCTCGACTACGTCCAGAAATGCTGTGACGCGGGTCGAGCAGTTGATGTACGCGAGGCCAGCTTCATAACCACGCTCAATCTCATGTCCGCCACACTCTTCTCCTTCCAAGCTACGGAATTCGAGTCCAAGGCCACTCAGGAGTTTAAGGAGATCATCGAGGGCGTCGCGACTATCATTGGTGTACCTAATTTTGCTGATTACTTTCCGATCCTGAAACCTTTTGATCCTCAGGGTGTTTTGAAAAAGGCCGAGTTTTACTTCGGGCAACTTCTGGGTAAGATTGATAGTTACCTCGTTGAAAGGTTGGAAGCGAGAAGGAAATTCCCTGACGCTCCGAAGAAACAGGATTTGTTGGAGACACTGGTGGATATCAGTGAAGGAAATGAGTACCAAATCAACCACGATGACATTAAACATCTACTTCTGGTACGTTACAAATTACAGTACTCCTTCCGTTCCATAATAACTTTTATATGTAAATAAATGTATTTAATATAGAGAAACAATGAATAGAAAAATTATGATTTGATTAAATGATTGTAAAGAGTACATGAAGGAAGTATTTATAGATACAAAAAGTATCTATCCTAAATCTCTATTCATGTTGATCAGGACTTATTTGTTGGAGGATCGGAAACAAACACGACATCAATGGAATGGATAATGTCGGAATTGCTGCTGAATCCGGAGAAGTTAGGGAAGTTGAAGCAGGAGCTTTCGAGTGTGGTTGGAGACAAGAGACAGGTCGAAGAGTCTGACATGGCAAGGCTGCCGTATCTGCAGGCAGTGATCAAGGAGGCGCTTCGGTATCACCCTCCGGGACCACTTCTGCTTCCACGAGCAGCAGTCATTGACCACGAAGTCAATGGCTATTTGATCCCCAAAGGAACGCAGATACTTACAAACGTGTGGGCAATGGGGAGAGACCCTAACATTTGGGAGAATCCAGAATCGTTCGAGCCAGAACGATTCCTGGACAAAAAAACAGACTTCAAAGGGCAGGATTTCGAGCTGATGCCATTCGGGGCGGGGAGAAGAATCTGCCCCGGATTGCCGTTGGCAAACCGGATCTTGCACATGACTACGGCGGCTTTAGTTCATAATTATGATTGGAAACTGGAAATGGGAGCGGACGAGGAAGATCACAAGGCAGAGTTGTTTGGGTTGGCAGTACGGAGGGCTGTTCCACTCAGGGCTATTCCTATCAAGATAATTAATTGAGGAATTTTGTTATCTTATCTGTTTTTTAAGTTAAATAAATCTGTAAGATTGGTGTGCATGTAGTTCACTCTATTGTAATCAACTTGTTAAACTATATCGAGCATGTTAGCTTTTCTTTTCCCTTCTAGTGCAAGTTGTTTCCATAGAATAAAGGGGAAAAAAGTACTCCCATAATGTAAAGTATTAATTCACGTGATTAAAAGTAAAAGTTGTATTGTTAAGCAAGGTAAGTGTGGTACAAGAAAAATGATTTTTAATAACATAAATTATGTCTAATTAAAAGTTTTTAATGATAGATTAATTCTCAATTTTGTGTTGCTAAAATCTTTTATCCACAAAAGTAATAATGAGAGAATTTTTATCCAAAAAAAAAAAACTTTATGTGGACAGAGTGAATGATATACTCCCTCCATCCATCAAATGTAGTCCCAATGGGCAATGGGGTGGGACACAAGTTTTAAGAAAAATGTAGATAAAGTATTATAGGGTATTGTGGGATCCATTGTGAATAAATTGATTGTTTGTGAATAAAGTTGATGGTAAATTGAGTAATTAAGTGATGGGTTGAAGGGTGATAGTTTCCATAAAGTGTATGGGACTACATTTGGTGGACAAAAAATATGAGTCAAATGGGACTACATTTCATGGACGGAGTATCACTTTTTATGAACTAAAATGTCATAAGAAAATAGATAACAAGCCACATAATTCCAGCCCAGAAAAAGCCCATCATTGTGGCAACCCACTATCAGCCAGTAATTGGCCCAAACAGAAATATGATACAGCCCACGCTGAAGCAGCAAGGATTAAGGAAAATAAACCATTGCTATGGAGAAAAACTAATTTAAAAAAATTAATTGGTGAGAGATTGTCTGGGCGAATTTTGGAGCAAGCACGGAAGGTAACTAATCATACTAGTGAGATGTAACAAAATGTAACGCTAATTTAACTAAAATATATAAATTAATATAACTGAATAATATAAATTTATATAAACCAATCATGAAGGAAAATAAAACGTGATACTACTAATTTTAATTAAAAAAGACATATACATGTAAAACTAGATCCGCGCACTGCTGCGTATGAGTTATTGATTCGAATGAGCATTTTAATTTAATAGAATTTTATGTTATTTTTACTCATTTTTTGACTAATTAAACTTGATTATGAAAAAGGTAGTGATTTGTTATATTTTAGATAAATTGAGCATTTTTAGATGTAAAACACGTACATAATTTGTTGTGAAGTCAACGAAGAAGAAATTGATATCGAAAACAAGTAAAAGTTGAGGATGTAAATTATTTGGGCCAACAATTAAATTGTTTGACCCATTTAATTATATGCAGCGGCCCATATTCCGCAGCCCATGAAGAATGAATTTCGAAAGCCCAAATTGAAAGCCATTTACTGTAATTCAGCCCAAGGGGCAATTTTTTTTTTTGGGAAGCAGATTGAGGGAACCCCAGTCACTTTGAGGAGCAGCCATTTAACATACACTCACAGTGAAATGTTTTTTTTAAGCTTCAAATGATGGATTAGCTTGAAATTTTCATACTCCATCATCTACACTAATTTAAGCGTTTTGTTTCTCTTTTATTTATTTTATCATTTTTGATATTTTGTAAGAACATTTTTTGTTCTGAGCTTGTAAATATTTAGTTTGAAGTTTATGAATTAATATTTTATTTTAAATGTTGTTTGGCTCTTATTTGTGTGCTTAATTTCTTATTTAAGGACATATTATGGTTGATCATGATAATGTGTTTTTATCTATTTTAATTGAGGTAAGATTGAAATATTTATCTCATTAATTGAATATAAGTATGCAATTCAATTTATTATAATCTCGAAAGAGGATTAACTATTGGGAGGGTATTGATGATCTTAGGAGCTATTTATGATTATATGATGCATGCATGATGCATATATGATAGAGATACATGTTTGTGTGATATTTTCTTTGGATTAATTGGATTGAAAATCTTTTAATTTATTATTTATTGATCAACCTTATAAAAAGATTGACAAACTTAATTGTCATTTTAATGAGTCATTAGTCATAAATGAATTTTTAAGTACAGTATTACATATGCCTTAAAACCACATTTTCCTTTGATTATTTTTGTTATTTCCATTTCATTAACTTGTTATTGAGTTGGATTTGATTAGTTTTATTTTGCTTTCTTAGTGACATTTTTAGATAGCATTAGAATTACTGTTAGTTTTTAAAACTTTCGTGCCAACATATACTCCCTCCGTCCATGAAATGTAGTCCCATGGGAGTGGGGCACATGTTTTAAGAAAAAAATAGATAAAGTAAGAGTATTTTAGGGTATTGTGGGGTCTATTGTGAATAAAGTGATTGTTTGTGAATAAAGTTGATGGCAAATTTAAGTAATTAAGTGATGGTTGAAGGGTGATAGTTTTCAAAAAGGGTATGAGACTACATTTTGTGGACAAAGAATATAAGGCAAATGCGACTATTTTTCATGGATGGAGGGAGTATCATATATCACTTTACACTAACCCTTTTCGGTAGAATCGACCCGTATTTACCACGCTACGACAGACATCGTACGTCTGCGATCGTTTATTTTATGTGTTGAGAAAAACAAGAACAGTCATCGCCTTTAATTTTTTTTAAATATGACTTGTATACAGTGACTTAGTTATATTTCTTGTGATTGATTGTAGTAAACCGTAGTGTTAAATATTATCCTAATTAGAAATTGTTTAGGTCAAATTTCATTTAGGTTGGGATGTGATAAAATAAACGAAAATAGCGACTTTTGATCTTAACAATCATACGCAAGGTTAAAGATAAAATTGAAACAATGACAACATTATATATAAATCATAAAATAATTAAACGAATGACGACTTTTGACACTAACAATTATATATTGAGATCGTTTTCCATTATCGATGATTCATCTATATATAATACTACTTTTGTAATAAATTTAAGAATAAAATATCCTCCCAGTCTCGTGTTAGACCTAAATATAATTATTTATTTTCAGAAATACATCAGTATTATTGTGTGATCTATGTGATTACGGGTTGTCTGTTGACTGATAGTATTATTTTTATACCATAAATAACACTTCCACGACTTTTCTTCTTCTCACCGAATGAGGCACCCTAATTTCAATTTTATTGGCTCCATAAACAGAAAATTATCACATGTAAATGGAGTGTACAGCTACATTTAGATTTTAATGTTCAATTTATTCAATTTAATTAATCTTTAACTTAATTTATTGAAGTTCAAATTCAATTGCACTTAAATATCAATCACAAAAACTGAATATCAAATTAAGTGAAATTAAAAAAAGGACACGTGCTAACATGCATAGATTTATTTTATGAAACATCAAATGTAAGCCAATCTATTAATTCAATTGCCCTTAAGCAACGTTTGGTATTTTTGACTAATATATGGGCATATTCAGCGATACTTACTAGCTACTTCTCTGTTTTGTACTGTATTAGATTACTCCTTTTTAACTTTGACACCAATTTTGTTATTTATGAGTATTACAAGAAAACGATGTATTAGTCAATTTATTAATAGTATTACTATATATGGCCAATCTATTCAATTGTAATATTAGTCAATTTATTAATAGTATTACTATATATGGCCAATCTATCTAATTTTTCTTTTAAAGTATGTTAGTCAATTGAGGAGAATAGGATAAAAATAAAGTATGTTAATCAATTGAGGAGAATAGGATAAAAAAGAAAAGAAAAAAAATTATATATAAAAAATAATGATATTTAATGTAATTTTAAGATGTTTTGAAAAAATAAAGTAATTTTATGTCATTTTATAAAAGAACAAAAGACAGACTAAAATCGACAATTGACAATCTAATACTACAAAATAGAGGAGTATAAAGAAGTACTTGTAACAAATTGATTATTTAGCATGAGGAAAGGAGATATGTATTGTTTATAATGGGTTGGTCTGCTATGGACTCGAGTGCATGTTGTGCACCCTAGTCCATGTTGCACTTTTCAGTTTTACTGACTTACACTTTTTGGTAAATGATGTTGCACTTTTCAATTATTAAACTGTATAATAATATTTTTAGTCATAGTGACTTACACTTTTTAGTAATATTGTGTTGTACTTTTCAGTTTAATAACTTACACTTTTCTTTAGACTAGGGTGCACAACATGTACTCGAGTGCATACTAGACTAAAATGGGTTGGTCTGCCATGGACTCGAGTGCATGTTGTGCACCCTAGTCCATGTTGCACTTTTCAGTTTTACTGACTTACATTTTTAGTAATAATTGAAAAATGCAATACCATTTACCAAAAAGTGTAAGTCAGTAAAATTGAAAAGTGCAACATGGACTAGGGTGCATAACATGCACTCGAGTGCATACTAGACTTTACCGTTTATAATATGTTTAATTATAAGATTTCATAACATATATTTTGAAAAAAAAAAATGGTCTAAAGAGAGAATTCATAAGAAAAATACTTTTATCCATGTTTAATACTAGCTTGAATTAAATTTAAATTAACATCATCACAATTTTTATAGATCGTTGTCAAACCCTCACAATTTTACTTTTGAGTTTTCCCAAAAGGTCTCATACCAATAGAATACTAATCCACCATTTTATAGTGATAAATCCTTCTATATCTTTCCGATGTTGAACATTTGTTTCACCCCTTCAATAGTAATTAATTTGTTTAACACTTTAACATGATATTATGACCAAACATAATACAAATATACTTATTGTTAAGGATAATGCAGTATTAAGATGTCATCTGATACTATATATTGGAAGAGTAGTTAGTCGTCTGATCTGGATCAGTACAAGCTGAGTTTGGTTTACTCAACTAATAAGGTTAGTCGTTTGATCTTAGGAGTCAACTTATCTGAGAAGAGTAAGGACAACTCTGCTGATTGCAAGTCGTCTGATCTGATCAGAAGAGTTGGGATCCAAGACTGCTGAAGCCAAGTCAGCTGATTCCGTTTTTCAGAGTTAGTTATTTTCGGTTATTCTGTTAGTTAGTTTGTTAGTGGCATTGTATCTCTATAAATACACCTCTAAGTGCATAGATTGTGCATGGTTGATAGAATTGTGTGAGATCAATCTAATTGAGATTGTATTCTTTGAGAGTTGAGCGAATTAGGAAGTTTCTTAGTGATAATACTTGTTTGTTTTTTGAAAGTTTACAAGATCATCAATACATGATACATAAAACAATTCTAAGCTATAGATCTTCAAAACCACATCGAATCAATTCGGCATCGTTGCCTCAACCAATCGCGAGGAAGAGGAAAACGAGTGAAACCTTTGACCACCAAGAGAGCACAGATCTTCATTCTTCAATACGAGACACCCCACACTAAGGTCTCAACATATCAAACAAATAGAGATAAAACATACAGCCAAAGGATCACCAAGCACCGAAAATTCTCAAGAGACATTCAAGTCTCAATCTCCAACAGGTCCCAAACGAGGGGAAAACGGGGTCCCAAAAGAGGGGAAAACGGGGTTCCATAAAAGGGCAGCATGCCGCATATAGCGTAGAGGAGTCGGATAAAACCGACGACAACAGAAAATAAAAAACAAGGAACATAACACTACAAAAACATAAAAATAAATCTATCTAAAATCATAAAAAAGGAGAACAACTGATAAATTATCCAAACGGTCACCGTGGCTCCGTTAGGACTAATCTACCTTTTGAACCCTACTATTCACTATAAGAAGGCTACATAAACTAAGTTAAATCATGGACTGAAGAGAAAAAAACCTAAGGGAAGGCGGCTGTAGTGGCGGTGGTATGCGACAGAGGCGGTGGTGGAAGGCGGCGGAGGCGGCGGCAACGTTACGGTGATTTCTAGTTAGATCTAGACAGATCTATACCCATTTCGAATATAGATGGTGTAGGAATTAAAGATGGGCGGTAGTGGTGGTACACCCCTTGACACGGCGGCGGCGGCGAGCACGCCGAAAGCGAAAAACCTTCGTCACTCTACGTGATAATACTTGTTTGTAAAGAGACACTCTATCCTCCGTGGACGTAGAACATTTGATCGAACCACGTAAATCTCATGTTCTTATCTTTGTTTCTTACTTGATTCAATTCATTGCATTTCTTGTTGTCTTGTATTACCATTTGTAAGTGCTAAATTCCATAACACTTACAATAAACAAAAAGAAAAGAAATTATTTGTTGAATCATGATCAGATATCCATAGGAATTAGGGTGGCAATCGGGTGAATTCAAATCTGAAGCTGGAATTATAAGTTTTTTTTTTTTATATATATACGATAAAACAGAACGGATCATAATATCTTTAAATATTTCAATAGTAAATACTCCCTTGGTTCAAATGAATTTTTATTTATAAACATCACTTATATAATATCCATAATTTTACATAAAATATTATTATTTCAATTTCACACATACAAATCAACTCATTTTTTTACTTTTTTAATATATATACGTACATCCACATATAAAAGTTATCACAGAATAATATTATATTTAATTGATTCATTAGATGTCAAATTAGACTTATTTTGTATTTTAGAATTTATTTTAAAGTAAAATAATTTATTTTAATATTGCTCTGACTGAGAAATTAATGAACTTAATAGTGGTAGTTTGACATTAATTATATATTTGTTTTTTTCTCATTCATATTTTCAACATGGATAAATGTACAACAAATCAGATTCATGTATACTTTCTTTTTAAAGTAATGTTAATTAGTGTACAAAGTATACACTACTTTTTTTTGAGAGGTTCAAAGTATACACTACTAATTAACCTAAAAATATCACGTTTAAAAATATATTATTTTATTTCTATCTTTCTAAAAATCACTAAACAATTATATATACTACATAATACTCCGTATTAGTTAATATCTTACATACTTACTTCACAAAAAAATTATGAAAACTATGTCCATATATAGATAATTTTGCCTAAGTTTTTATACATCATTCCTTCCATAATAACACTTTCATTTTTCGAAAGTCTTATAATAACTTTCACATCTTAAAAATAGATTTTTTATGAACTCCAACTATCACAAAATTTATAATTTTACACAAAATGTTGGAGTATTATTTTTTGATCTACACATACATACAAATCAAACAATTTTTTTACTTTATATATGAGTTATATCTTTTAAAACTCTACTTATTGTTACATTTTTAAAAAATATATTTGTACACCTACACGTAAAAGTTATTGTGAAATTGTGGGATACTCTTTTAATAATTAGATATATATACTTGAATCAAGACTTTCTTTGTCCCTTGCCACAACATTTGCTGAAAAACACCGAACAACTCATATTTTAATTTGAAAGGCAAAAATCTGTATGAAAGAATTCTAATTATTATATTGTGTTTCAAAAGAAGCACGATTTAAATATTAAATTGAGTACGCTAAAGTCTAGTATGCACTCGGGTGCATATTGTGCACCATAGTTTAAAGAAAAATGTAAGTTATTAAATTGAAAAGTACAACACAATATTACTAAAAAGTGTAAGTCACTATAACTAAAAATATTATTATACAGTTTATTAATAATTGAAAAGTGCAACACCATTTACCAAAGAGTGTAAGTCAGTAAAACTGAAAAGTGCAACATGGACTAGAGTGCACAACATGCACTTGAGTCCATAGCAGACCAACCCATTGAATATTCGTCTTTGGGGTAGATCGAGTCTATAAAAATAAAAATAAAAATGAACCGAGACATAGAAAATATATAGTACTTTCACTTTTCTTTTTTTATCTGTCGTCTAATTTTATAATTTTCCTTTTCTAAAAAGGAAATATTACTCCTACTCACTATTTTATTTCTACTTTATCTCCCTCACTCAAACTTTTAACTTTTTACATAAACAATCAATTTTTCTTAAAATTCGTGTCCAATCTAAATGGACATTATAAAATTGGACGAAGAAAGTATAAAAATGTAGATAAATAAGAAGATAGAGAGAGATATAAAATGAAAAAAATGTAACTTTCGGTGCTCGATCAAAATAACAAAATTGATAAACTGTCTCAAACAAATTATTCTTATTTGAAAATTATAATTAATTGTTGACTAGTCAGCACATTATTCAGCTAGCTCCCTTGTTTTAAATGTTATATATACGTACGTACGGGCACTTCCTTCTTGCTCACTACAATGTTCAAGAAGGGGAAATTAAAAATGGCAATTTTGTGGAATACCATATTTCTCCCCCGCTCATTAGCTATTCCAATTGGTCTTTCACGTACCATAACAGGTGACACCTGCATACATATACATTTAATTACACTTTTTATAGTTTGTATTTTCTCTATATTTTATATTTTGGGCGTTGAGTTTATTGTATATATTTGGCATCCGTTTTGATTTGTCTTTTGACAAAAAAATTGTCGTATTTGTTGCATCAGTGTAATTTTTTACTTTATCTTGACCAAAATTTGGTTCATTCACAATAAATTGAAGGGTTGGTCTGCTATACACTCGAGTGCATGTTATGCACCCTAGTTCATGTTGCACTTTTCAGTTTTACTGACTTACACTTTTTGGTAAATGGTGTTGCACTTTTCAATTATTAAACTGTATAATATTTTTAGTAATAATTGAAAAGTGCAACACCATTTACCAAAAAGTGTAAGTCAGTAAAACTGAAAAGTGCAACATGGACATACTTAGACTTTACCTAAATTGAAATGTATATGAAAAGTTTTGGTTTATATTAAAAAAAATTACTAATTCATAAAAAAGGACTAGTTTGTTGGTTGAAAATATTACCCGTACTTTTTTAATATATACAAATAATATTTTTTTATCACATTAAGTAATATTTTTTTTATCACATTAAGTAATATTTTTTTATTGGTTTTTACTATAAATTAATGATTTGTGAAAAAATATAAAATAACAATTTGATTGATATTTTTGTTAAAATTTGGTCAAAATTGCATCAATTAACGCATTGAGCAATGCATCAAAATGTTACTCCGTACTTTTTTTTAATTGCATTAACCCCCTTCACTTTGGAATAGTGGGATAATATGTGCACCCGTAAATCACTAATATTATTGTGGTTAAGAGTTAATACTATTACTCAAGAGAACTATTAATTAATTTTAATGTTCGATGAACAAAGTGTACATAATACTCTCTACCATCAAGTCTTTTATTGTGGGGAAGTCTAACACGCGACTCTCTCACTCCCTTAAATATATACATACAAAAGATATTAGACAAAAATTTATGCGAATTCGAGTTCACCTTAATTTTTAAGTATTATTATTGTGCATACACATTATAAATATCACTGTTTGAAATATTACAACATTATGATTACGATGGACATTGATTATGATCATTTAATTTAATTTGCTTCAATTATTGCAGACCGTTTTTCCCTTGGGAGATCACCTCGGTTTACATCCAGCTCCATTTTACAGTGTAATGCAATTTCTACAGTTCATAAAGAAGGTGTGCGTGTACATTTTATTTTATTTAATTACTACTAGTCTACTATTAAAGAATATATATAGAAAAGATTTACATACATGCGTTATATTATTAATTATTATAAGTTAAATCATTCGTCAATATTATAATATCTAATGTTGCATTGGATATGCAGAATACAACGATGATATTCAGAGGGGTTTCCTAGAGCATGTATTGGATGATGGCACACAAAAGGTATATTCAATATTTTTACTACCTTTTATTTTCCTAAAAAAATCCATTAATTTTTCATTAATTTCATATCCTCTATAATAGTCTGAACTTAAAGATACGTGTTATAAACAGGAACGGACTTCACTGGGTCCTCCACCAATTTTTTATTTTTTTTATATATATATTATATTTTTTTTCAGTAATTATTTATATTATTTTTTTATGTTTTAAGATTACTTGTATACTTCAAATATAAAAAATAATTCACAAAATAGATACAATTACTATACCATTTTATTTTTAAAATTATTATTAATTTTATATCCACATTTTCTCTTTTTAATAAACTTCACTAATTTTTTTTTGACCTCACAAAATCTATTTTATACTTTATTAAATCACCCAAACTGATTCTTAATTATTTGATCTCACACTCCATTAAATTTATATTTTTTAAAAAGTGAGTCAATCAAAATATAAAAATCACTATGGACGGGGGAGTATATTTTAAGTTCTACATTTGATTAATAGTGGCTAAAGTCTCAACAACCATCGAATTTGTATACTTTTTCACAAGCTAGAACAATCAAAATTACTTTCTTTCAAAACATAACAAAAATCGTTAAATTTAAATTAATGAAATGAGATGTATTGAAAAATTTATAATTTTTTTTGTATACGGAATATATAAATATTTTGTCTTTGTATTAATATAAATTGGGCCCCCAATCTGTAATTTTTGGGTCCGTCACTGGTTATAAAAATCCATTTATATTATTTCTTGACGTATATATATATATATATAAAAAAGGAACTGATATCGGAGAAGATAAGGGAACTGGTGAGGATTATCCGATCGATGCTACAAAGCATGGAGGACGGAGAGATAAGCATATCGGCGTATGACACCGCGTGGGTGGCAATGGTGGAGGATGGTGGGCAACCTCAGTTTCCGACAAGCCTCGAGTGGATTTCGAATAACCAGCTTCCCGACGGCTCGTGGGGGGACCGTAACGTCTTTTTAGTTCATGACCGTATGATCAATACACTAGCATGTGTGGTTGCACTCAAGTCATGGAATATGCACCCCGACAAATGCAATAAAGGTTCATTTAATTTTCCAAATTAAGTTATAATTTTCCTAATGACTTTTCTTACCTTATATAGACATAGAAATGGATCCATCATATCGATCTGTATATACAGTTCATTTTTGACTTTTGTGTTAGCTAGCTAGCTGGTTTTATTTGTGGTCGACCTAAATATTTAGAAAAGGTTTGGACTATACTTGTCGTATATACTACAAGAAAATAATTGACTTTTTACGACATAAATATTGTTATTATAATTTTTCTGACTAAAAAAAGCATTTAGTGATAAAAAAACAAAATTATATAATGACATGACCTGTCATAAAATATTTTACCTAAAGAAGCGCGCTATAATGATGAGATTTTACTATTAAGTTTGTAAAAATAATGTTTTGAAGATTAGTTTGACTAAGACAATTTGGTTTGTCAGGGGTTTCATTTATCAAAGAGAATATTTGGAAGCTTGATGACGAAAATGAAGAACACATGCCAAATGGTTTCGAAGTGGTATTTCCATCACTTATTGAAAAAGCCAAAAAGCTAAAGATTGATATCCCAGATGACACTCAAGGTTTGAAAAATATTTATGCCAAAAGAGAATTGAAGTTTGCAAGGTACGTACATGAATTAATATACAAAAATTAATTCTTCACCTCTCTAAAAAGTTCTAACTTTTAGATGAGACATAATTCTTTCAATTAACGAATTAATTCGATTTACGTATATAGGATTCCAATGGAAATACTACATAGTGTTCCGACAACATTGCTCTTCAGCTTGGAAGGGATAAAAGAAGCTGGCCTTGATTGGGATAAGCTACTAAAATTGCAAGCTCCTGATGGCTCATTTCTCTACTCCCCAGCCTCTACTGCTTTTGCTCTAAACCAAACTAAGGATGAAAAATGCCATAAATATTTACTTAATCTTGTTCGGAAATTCAATGGTGGAGGTATTTATAATTTTATTTAATTAATTAATAATGTCTAATTATTTTTATTAAACCTTGGTGTTCATTAATTTTTATTTAATTAATGTCACGATTTAGTCCCGAACGTGTACCCAGTGGACCTGTTTGAACATAATTGGGCAGTAGACCGCTTACAAAGGCTCGGAATTTCTCGTTATTTCAAGCCTGAAATCAACGAATGCCTCGATTATTCTTATAGGTGATTAATTTTTATTAATAATAATATATCATAAATTTATGCCAATGAAATAAATATGTAAATATAAATTAAGAAATATATTCCTGGCTGCAGATATTGGTCAAATGTTAAAGGGATGTACTCGGCAAGAAATGGGCAGATTCAGGATGTTGATGACACTGCAATGGGATTCAGGCTTTTGAGATTGCACGGTTATGATGTTTCTCCACAAGGATTCAGGCAGTTTGAAAAAAAAGGTGAATTCTACTGTTTTGCGGGGCAATCGAGTCAAGCCGTTACTGGTATGTACAACTTGTACAGAGCTTCCGAGGTTATGTTTCCACAAGAAAAATTACTACAAGATGCCAAGAAATTCTCCACCAAGTTTTTGCAACTAAAACGAGCTCAAAATAAGCTCATTGACAAATGGATCATCACAAAAGATCTTCCAGGCGAGGTAATTTAGCTAATATAAATATTTGGAAATCATGCATATGATGATCAATGTAAGTGCAGGTGGGATATGCATTGGACATTCCATGGTATGCCAGTCTACCACGAGTCGAAGCACGATTTTTCATAGAGCAATACGGCGGGGAAGACGATGTTTGGATCGGCAAAACCTTATATAGGTATATTGTATAACTAAAACATTGCATTGTACTATATATTTGTTATATGAAATAAGTTAATTGTAACAATTTAATTATTCCTCCCTGCCTACTGCAGAATGGGATATGTGAACAATAACAATTACCTAGAATTGGCGAAACTAGACTATAACGCTTGTCAGGCATTGCATCAGCATGAGTGGGCAAGTATTCAACAGTAAGCTAGATACATTCTTAATTGGATATAATTATATATAATTCAAATTAAATTGTATATTCAATTAATTAATTTGGGGCATGCATATATGCAGATGGTATGAAAATTGCAATCTAGGGGAGTTGGGTTTGAGCAAAAGAAGCCTTCTCTTAGCTTACTATACAGCCGCAGCAAGTGTGTTTGAGCCCGAAAAATCAACAAAGCGACTAGCTTGGGCTAAAACGACGATTTTAATGAAGACAATTGAACAATCCGGGGAACAAAAGAGTGACTTTGTTACGGAATTCCAAGGTTTCAAAAATGCGAGGTAGCCCGTTTAACATCTCTATATAGCCGATTAAAAATTAATATGGAAAATTATAATATATGGCTGGTAGGTTCAAAGCAAGAGGTACTGGTTTGGCAACTACTGTGATGAAAACATTGAATAAGTTGTCAATGGACACACTGTTGACGCATGATAGAGACATACATGAGCAACTGTATCATGCGGTAATAACTCAACTCTTTTTTTTTACGAAACAAACAAACAAACGGAGTCTTTAATTCTGGTACGTTAATATGTTCAGTGGGCAAAGTGGTTGTCAGCATGGGAAGAAGGAATTAACGGCGAAACAGAGCTGTTAGCACGGACGTTAAATCTGTGTGACGGAGTTGATGAATCCTTGTTTTCCGATCCAAAGTACGAGAACCTTTTAGACGCCACCGTCAAAGTCACCAACCACCTCCACCTATTTCACAATTTTGGGGTAGGAAATTAATATAAATGAATTAACTATAAAGTAATTTGGATTTTTTCAAATCCTTCTTAAATCAATTTCATTCATATTAAATTGTTCGTTTCAGGTGCAAGAGAGTGACCAGATAGAATCGAGCATGCAAGAACTGGTGAAATTAGTGCTCACCAAATCATCAGCAGATATAGATTCTGGTGTGAAGCAAAACTTTCTTACAATTGCTAGAAGCTTCTATTACATTGCGCATTGTGATCCAGCAACTGTGGATTTCCACATAGCCAAAATATTGTTCGAAAGAGTTGTGTAGATCTTCTGCTGTTTGTTAATTGTTCTAAGCTTTCATGTTATATCCCGTTTAATTAATGTTATAATAATGGGCGAACTTTTAGTGGTGGGAGTCCTTGTTCGTACCAAGATTGGTGTTATAATCTCAGATTATGTTGTAAGAAGTTCTAAGGGACAGCCTCAGTCGTGACTCGACTTGTCTATTTAGCAGTATCTTTGTAACTTTGTCAAATCCCCTCGTGTACCAGACCCCATACTCGTTAATAAAATAATATTTTTTCGTTCAAAAAAACTAATAATGGGCGAACTTAATTTGCCTCCTCTTATATATAGAAGCTAGCTAAATGTGTATCTAAGATTAGTTTCTTGTTCCCTGTTTAAATAATGATGTGGCTCACCGAAGAATGGGTATATGTGCCACATAATATTATACGCAATCTACTATGTTGTTCACTTAATGATGTGGCTCACCGAAAAATGGGTATATGTGCCACATAATATTATATGCAATCTACTATGTTGTTCACTTGATCCATGTCATGAGCACAAGCTTCAAGAAGCACTACATAAAAAAAACACATCTCTATTGTAGGAAAAATTGCATTTTTGGTCCTGTAAGAATCTTTCCAAATCACTTTGGTCCTGAAATTCAGGAGTGGTCCTTTTTCATGCAAAACTGGTCCTCTCAGTTAGTGTTTGGATGGAAACTTGAATGGAAACATTTACTCCGTTAGTTTGAAAAATTATATTAAAAATATATAAATTATATGATCAAATACATTTTCAATATTATTTGAAAATGTAAGGAATATTTTTTTTCAAACTAAATAAAAATTTATGTAAAACTGAAAAAAAATAAAAGACCTATATATAATCTAAATACAATTAAATATATATTTTTTCGAACCAAAAATGAAATATTTAGAAAATAAATTTTAACTAACTTTTAAAAATAAAAAATTTAAAAAATGAATGACAATTAATTATACTGTAAACATATAAAAAAAACATTTGAAGATAAAATAACACCCACCCTTTTAACCCATATCCTTCCTTAAAATATATTACTCCCTCCGTCCCGGTATAAGTTTCCCCTTTCTTTTGGTTGTTTTGATTAAGAAATATGATTAAATAATAGATGTAGTACAAGTGATGTGATGGTGAGAGAGAAAATAATAGATGAGTGTGAGATGAAATATGATAAAATAATAGATAAAGTGTAAGTGATGTGATTGGGAGAGAGAAAATCATATGCCAAAAATGGAAAAATATGAAATGGGAAACTTATTGTGGGACATCCGTAAAAGGAAAGTGGGAAACTTACAGGGGGACGGAGGGAGTAAAAAAATACAAAGAAAAGTAATTCTAATTAAAAAATACATTATAATAATTAAAAAAAAGTAACTTTAATTAAGAAAATACAAAAAATATACTGTATTAAAAAAATTAATTATAATTAAAATAATACAAATAATATTTTCAAAAAATCTGTTTTTATATAATTTTTTTTTTTTTTTATAGAATCTGAAAAAAATTTAACCCAAAATCAATTTGAATATAATTAAAAATTATTGAAAAATAATGTAGTGTAAATTCTTAAATTTAAATAAATTTTGAAGAATTGTTTTTTGTATAAAAAAATAAAATATATACAAAAATACAAATTTAAAAGTAAGTTCAAAAAAATAAAATTAAAAAAAAAAAAAATATATATATATATTTAAATATAATTTCAAAAATCAAATTAACTTATAACCCCGTAATCAATAATTTAAAAATACAAAAATTAAATTAATTTATAACCCCATAATCTAAAAAATCAAATTAATTTATAACCCCAGTAAATTATTTTAAGATTTAATTAGACATCATTTTTTTTATATTATACTACAATTAATAGTTGAGCTTAATTTTAAAATCGATGGAAATTTACTATGGGATTAAAAGTGTATGAAAAAGGACGGAAAGTGATATGATCCCATTCTCACAGGATCAAAAGTGATTTAAGTTCATTCTTACAGGACCAAAAGTGAAAATTATGCAAACTCTCAACCGTTAAAACTAACGGAAAATTTTTACAGGACTAAAAGTGATATTTTATAGACACATTAAATTTTTTAATGTTGTTAATATGTGTATTATAAAGACACTAATAACAGGTATGTGTATATTAACTTAATTATCAAACATAACAATAAGCATTAGTATTAAATTTTGAACATTAGTGTCGCTAATCCGGCCCATTCGCATGATTCAATTATGTATTTAAAATATATAGTAGTTTTTTAATTGGGTTAAGTATTAACATGCGAAAACTAATATGTTACAAATGGAGGTTGGAAGTTAAATATTATGATAACTTTTACATTAATTTAATGGTATTTTTTTAATAACACAAATATACATATTACATATACAATCAGAAAGGGCATGCACCTAAATTGTGAATATTGCAACTAATTTGTGAAATTAAAATTTTGATCATGAGAATCAAAATATATATATATATATATATAATTCAACCGGATTCAAGATATATTTAATTGCAATACAAGGTTGATTGTTCTAATTAATTAATAACAACAATATTACGGGTACAAATTTGAAAAGACTAGATATGTAGGAGGTATTTAGAGTTGGATTATAAGTATACTAATTCTATAGCACGCAAGACAATGTTGAAAACCTTTTATTTTAATTAGTCAAATTTTTGTATGCAATTAGATGCATATAATTCATTAAATTTTAACTGATTTTGATTATTCAATTAAATTTTAACTCATTAAATTAAAGGGGCATTTCCATTCTAGTGTCTTTTGGACCTTGAAAAACCTATTAAGTGCTATAAAATAAAAAAATCTCTTATAGGTGATATTTGGGTGTGAAGATTACATTCTTGCCCGAGGAGGAAAGTAAGAAAGATGTCATCTCATATCTTCTTCCCACTCCCTCTCTCTCTCCACAACTCCTTGTCTCCCAAAAAAAAAAAAAACATTACCTTCTCCCCTCCATTTTCGTCGGAGTTGCGGGTGGGAGAACCTCCGGCGAGCGAGTCTTCGCCTCCGACGCAGTGCGGCTGTTTCATCCGAAGCAGATCGGCGACCTCGGCCATGGAGGCGGCTTCGTCTTCTTCAGATCGCCGCCCCACCACGGTCGCCGCCCGTCTGCATCAAGTTCCGCTGCTTCGCCATGGCCGTCGGGGAAGACGAAGTCCGTCGCCGTGGCTTACCGTCGCTGCTATGCTTTTCTCCGACGAAGATGGTGACCTTCGCCATGGCCGACGAGCCTCCATCGCCTTGAACTTTGGCGGCGACCCTTCGCCATGGCTATTGAGTCTCCACCACACCACGGTCGCCGCCCGTCTGTAATTCCGACGAAGACGCCATGGCCGCCGATCTGCAGCACTCCGACGAAGACGAAGATGAAGGGAGCCTTGATCTGTGCGTGGCGAAGACGAAGAAAGTTCGTGGTGGGGGCCGGTCGGCGACGGAGGACGAAGGTGGGGGCCGACCGGTCGGCGACGGAGGACTAAGGTGGGAGCCGGTCGACGATGACATTCGTGGTGTGGGCGCGCGGCGGCAGCCAACGTGGGGTGGTGGTGGAGGGCTAAGGTTAGGGTTAGGGTTTTGGCAATTGGGCCTGGGCTAGGGTTTCCCACCCCTAATGTGCACCCACTTTTTCAATCAAAACACCCACTTTTTCTAACCCCCTAATGTGCACCTACAGTTTACTGGAACTGTTGTTGGTGCAAATATTTTTTCGAGAATTTTAATTACGGAGTATTTTTTTCGAGAATGAACTAAACTTTGATTAAAATTATATTATGGTCACTTTTCAATGATTTAATTGTTACACTATTCTCACTATATTTTAATTTTTAGAATTAGAAGAGAAGGACTTGATTAGAAATGAGAAAAATAATTTGCATCAACAAACAAAAAAAATCGAACGAATAAAAATTCCAAAAAAAAATATTTGCATCAACGAAGAAATCTATTTGCATCAACAATTAAAAATTTGCATTAATGAAGAAACCTATTTGCATCAACTAAGAAATAATTTGCATTAACAACAAATGAAGTTACACCAACAATTCGAGTAATATTCTGTCAATATTTCTACAATAATAACAAGAAATCATACATTTTGAGTTTCATGAAAATGGAAATGGCCAAACCCAAATTCCACCAATTTTGCTGTTACAGATCAAGTTTCAAATTTCAAAAAATGAAAACCTACCTTAAAAATAAAAAATCATGTATTGTTAAAAAAAAAATGAAATTACATATCTGCCTTCTTCAAGAATATTCATAACACTTTTCTGAATCACAAAATAAAAATTGAGTCTTACACAGTTCGAGTAAAGAAAAAAAGAGATGTTACTTCATCTCCTTCAAGGAGCCACCACGAACCGACCCTTCATCTTCACCACGAATCAAAGAAAACAATAAAAAAAAATTGTTGTAGAACAAAATCTAAAAATTTATAAACAAAAATCAAAGATTCAAACAAAAATCAAAGGAAAAAAATATTTGCATTGAGAGAAGAAATAATTTGAATCAAAGGAGAAAATATTTGCACCAACAACAGTTCTAGTAAAAAAAACGTCTTCTTCAAAATCATTACACAATCAGAACCAAAAACCATCCATTTTCAAGTCCCATGAAAAAAGAAAAATACAAAAATCGAAATTGTAGAAACTAGAGCAGAAAACAAATTAGTAAAATCGAAAACAAAGGATGAACAATCTTCTTCATCGTCTTTTAAGAATTTTCTTGCAATATTTCATCCCTTATCTTCAAACATTACAAAGTGTAGGCGCACATTAGGGGGTTAGAAAAAGTGGGTGCACATTAGGGGTGGGAAACCCTAGTCCAGGCCCAAGTTCCAAAACCCTAACCTTAGCCATCCACCACCACCCCACGTTGGCTGCCGCCGCGCGCCCACACCACGAATGTCGTCGTCGACCGGCTCCCACCTTAGTCCTCCGTCGCCGACCGGCCCCCACCTTCGTCCTCCGTCGCCGACCGGCCCCCACCACGAACGATCTTCGCCTTCGCCACACACTATTCAAGGGTCCCTTCATCTTCGTCTTCGTCGGAGTGCTGCAGATCGGCGGCCATGGCGTCAAATCGAGAATAGATCACAAAAAATAAAAAAATGAGAACAGATCGACACACAGTCCTTTCGTTTTACATGTGGGCGCGCTAAAGAATTACAGATCGATGGCTTGGGCGGCGGCGACAAAGGTGGGAGGCGGCCATGGAGCTTCAACGGCGGCGACCATGGAGCTTCAAGGCGGACGGCCATGGTGGGGGCGTCGATGGCAAACAGCTTGGCCATGGCGATGGTGGTGGTGGTGGGCCGTTTTCGCCGGAGGCGGCGGTTTTTTTTTTTTTTGAAAACGATGAGTTGTGGAGAGAGAGGGAGTTGGGGGAGGAGAGGGGGTGGAGGAAAACTTTTCAGCGGCGTGGGATTTTGAAGACGTAGGAGAGAGGAGAGAGGAGAAGAGAGAAGAAGATGAGGCGTGTTTGAGAGGAAGGGTGGGTGGGTGAGGTGTTTAATAAGAATGGAGAGAAAAATGAGGAATGAAGTAAGGGCAATTTGGGTCTTTCAGATTATTTTGACACCTAAAATCAACTTTTTGACACCTAAAATCAACTTTTTAAAAAAGTTGTACCTACATAGAGTTGGGGTGAAAATTGCACCTAAGCAGCAATAAACTCTAAATTAAATTATTATCGAAATTTTTGCATGCGCAATTAAATGCATATAATTAAATTTTTAAGTGATTTTAAATATTCAATTGAATTTTGACTCATTAAAATAAATTATTATCAAAATTGTAGTTAATTGCATTAAAGGTACGGAGTAATATACAATTAAGTATATGTAAGTGTAACTCTTTATTTTAATATATAAGTTTGTGACTAGAGTATTTTAATACACATAAGTTAACAACATTTCAGTCGTGACTTTTCCATTCGCTCTTAAAATTCCAACAATCAATTTTTAGTAACTCTTTATTTTAATATATAAGTTTGTGACTACTGACTAGAGTATTTTAATACACATAACAACATTTCAGTCGTGACTTTTCCATTCGCTCTTAAAATTCCAACCATCAATTTTTAGCCCATATAATTCATTTGAATAGAAAAGAGTAGAGTGTTGAACGTTCTTGCCCTAATATTTGATTTTAATAGATGTGTTTATTATTGCACGTAGCAACGTTCTAGGGTAACTTTCTTTCATTCCTAAAACTAGTTTTTTGACCGTGCGATGCACCGGACTATTTTAATTTTCATGTGTCGTAAAATTCTTTAAGCTCATTTTAATTTCTAATTTAATTATACTCAACTACGTTGCACATATTTTTGGATATGTAGCTATATTTTGATTTATTTTTTTCTACATTTATGGACAATAAAGATATGTATAAAAAAAAAAAAAAAAAAAAAACTAGAGCTATAAGATCCAGAAGCTGAAGTGTCGTAAAAAACCCTTCCATGAAAAAAATTTTGTAGGTACAAAAATAAGTCAAGAGCTTACTTGGTATCAAACACATAGAAGGTTCCAATTAGGAAAAGAAGAATTCTTATAGAAAAATATTATTACAACTTTGAGATTCTTCTCATCCTTAGACATCAAATCTTCATAAGTACTCTCATCACCTTCTTGGATATTCACTTCCCTGCATGTTCATTAGATTATGTTTTCGGATCATTACACGTCTCAGCCTCATCAAGCTTATCTTACTTGAATGTTGAATTAGTTTTCTCTTGTTCGGCCTTTGGCTCTGGCATCTGTTGATCGTCCTTCAACTAAGGTTCTTGTTGCTCAGTATTGAACTCATATTTCTTTCGCTTGGACTTGGAATTAGGTTTCTCTTGTTCAAGCATATGTTGATCGACATTCAACTCAGGATTCTTTCTTTTTATCCTTTTGGCCTTCGAGCCTTTGAATCATTTTTATCTTGTTCAGCCTTTGGCACAAGCATTTGTTGCTCAGCCTTCAGCTCAAGTTTTTATTTATTGCTCAATTTTTTACTCAAATTTCTCTTGGTTGGCCTTTAACTCAGGTTTCACGTGCTCAACATTAGGCTTGTCCAAGTCGAACTAAAGATTAAAATCAAGAAACATATACAATTGGAAAGGTTGTTGTGTATATACTCCACATCAAGAATATATAGAAACACAAAAAGATCAATCTCATACTTTGGTATGATTTTATAGTGTTTTGTTGTAATGTGTCTCCAGAACAATTCATAACCACCAAAAAACTATACACATGTAGGTTTGCTAAAATAATTCATTTTCTACTTTCTTGAATGAAGAAACAAATTTTCTTGTTGTTTTAAGCCTAAAGAAGAGCAATGTATATGTAAAAACCATATAATTGGACTGTACGATTTTGCATGATCTGGCCTTGAGCAATCCCGACAGTGCTTTGCCCCGGCATGTTTTAAGTAACTTGTGGTATCCATTCGGGGTTAAGAAGCCATATAAAATCCACACCACAAATATTCTCACGATGGTTACGGTGGCTCACCCACTGCATGAACGAATATGGCACCAAAATTCGCAACTGTAAAAAAAAAAAGTAGAAAAAGCAAGAATCAAAAGGAAAATAACCTTGTGAGCATCTACAACAGTATAGAGAGATCAGCAACATCATATAAGGATATAAATCTCAGAGACCTGATGAACTTGTAAACATGACCACTCTTGCTCCCGTTCCAGTCACTATAAAACAAATTAAAACACACGAAAATTCTGGAATATACCATCGCCTCAATTATTTGTTCTGCCAAGTTTGAAACTGTTGTAACCAGCATCCCCAAGCCTTTTATAATATATACTTACCAGCTCCTCATTCCCAACCCAGAATTCCTGCACAATTCATCATAAACATCAACTAAAATCACATGCTTATTATGAAATACTCTCCCTCAAGCTACCTAACTTTACTTTTTCTTTCGTTTTAATTAAAACTATCAATTCGTTTTTACTTCAGAAGCTCTAACAAAATTCTAAAGTCCCAATATAAAGTCAGGAAATAAAAGGAGTGACCATTATCACAAAGTGATCAACTATAAATTAAAACTATTAGAATAAGCTCTCATTAAAGTAAAAACTCAATCTTTAGACTAAAATATAAAGGTCTAGAATAACACAAAAATCTATTCACCTTAAATAACTTAGGAAGAGGAGCAGACACAATGTCAATTAGTAATTACCCAAACAAAACCAATTACATGATAAAATATTTTATGACAAAGGCAAGTAAATATCATCAGCACTACTCAGAGAATTCATTTTTACACATGCCTAATCATTCAATAATCTAGAAGTGTATCAAAGCAAAGAAACCGATCATTTACATAAAATCAAGAAAACAACAAGAAAATTACATGAAAATTATTCAAACTACAATAGTTAGCAAAAGCAAAAGAATTTTTCACAAAAATGTTAATTGAGTGAGTTTATATAAATGTCAAGACAAAACAATTGAAAATACACCATCAATCATATTAATAAAATATATAAAGCCCAAAAAAATTATTAAACAGAGAGTTTTGAATATACCTGGGAGCTCTAACCAATCACTCGAATTTGTTTTATACCTTTGAATTCATAGGACAGTAACTTGAGCAAATTTCTTCCTCATCTAAAATTAAATTAAATCCAATACAATAGAATAGCATTAGCAGTATAATCACCAAAAGGGGAAGAAGGGTTTCTATTGGTCACGACGCTGTTTTTAGAAAGCGGCACCGACGACCTCTTAACGGAGGAGGAGCACTTCTGCGCTATGCTGCGTCTCAGAATCTCGAAGCTGGAGGGCCAAGTTCACCACTCATTTTTTACTATTTTCCAAAATCAATTTGAAAATAAGATTTCTAAACAAAAACATGATTATTTCGTCTGTTAAAAGTTGCTAGAGCTAAGATTGTAAACTACCAAGTAAAATGTATGTCAACCTATCTGCAAATTCATCTCAAGTTTCACCTTCTAATGAATAAATGAAACTCAGGAAATAAGAAAATAATTAATGGGTTGAAGCATTCGAAGGCATTGTGCACCCCAGATTTTAGTGATATTTTCTCGCCCAACTCATCACAAAACTCAGGCGCTGGAGTGTAACTCTCAAATTAGGGATGTACTCCTCTGCCCCTTCATTATATGCAATTCTTTTAATTGCTCCTTTTAAATATATAGATTTCAAAATGACATGGACTAAAAATGACACATGACAGAGGAGTTTTACCTCAAACTTGGCACATGTTTGACACATGAATGCATCCTTTAGAACCCACCTTTCATATCAGAAGTCTGTAGAATGCCGACTTAGTACTTGATGTCGATCAAAGAAGTCCCTGTAACATACGAATACCTACAACAAAAAACCCACTTGATCACAAAACTCCACTGCTCATGGAGACTTACAACTTCATTCCTTTATTTTTCAACAGTTAACAAATTACTAAAGCCTCGAATCAGTATTTGATCAAATTGACAATAAAAGGAGGCATCATTGATTCGGACATTATCAAATTAGAAGGCACAAAAAGTTTTTTTTTTTAATCAATTCATCATCGCTTGGATTGCAAGTAACAATATTTGGATGAGGAATTTCATCGAACACTTATTCCGCAAACACAAACCAATTGAATCAATGAAAATTTTATCCGCAAACCCAAACCTGAAAATTCTAAATTATTTGCACTGCTCTCGCACTTCGCACCACCTTTGCACGACTTTGAGTGGCCTCACACCGCCATAGCACTACCCTCGTGCTGCTGACAATGAATCTCGATTTTCTGTGGAAATTTTTGTAACTAAAAAAATTCAGATTTTAGAACTCTTGGACGGAACTGAAAGTTCAAATAATTGGCGTTCGCACCACCCTCACCCTACTTTGAGTGGCCTCGCACCGCCACAGCGCCTCCCTGGTGCCTCTAACAATAAACTTCGATTTGCTGCGGGAATTTTGGGTATATAAGGAAAAACGGTGGGTTCTTTCAGGAATTCACAACAACAACAAAAATTAAAATCGGGACAGAAGAAAAAGGGCGTAGAAATCAAACCTTCAAAACAAATCAAATGCAACATCAGTACTGTTCTAAAAAAAATGACGAATTAAAAAGAATTTGGGATGACCTGAAAATGGAATTGAACTAACCATTTTCTGCATTTTCATGACATGTGAAGAAACGGCAATTACCGAATAAATGAAGAAGCGGCAGGGTTAAATGAGATTTGTAACGCTACTGTTAGAATTCTAGAGTTTCTAAAAAGATGGAGTGTAACGGCTGCACATATAATAATTCTCAATAAATTGCATAAGGTGACACGTGGCAGAAGGAGGATTGCCTTAGATGGACACTTGTCAAAACCTGAAGTGCCCTGATTCCAATAATTTTCATTCATAAAATTCCAATAATTAATGTTGAATTCTATATCACTGGATGATGCAGCGTGAGTGAATCAAAAGAACGTATAAATAAGAATAGTTGATTTAACGAATACCCGAATCTTAAGAAAAGGAAGAACTCGCCTTTAAAAATATTAAAATCTTAAAAAAACTACCTCCACAATGTTTGGAAGGTGAATAAAAACGGAAACTCTACCGTACGGAATTAGGAAATTACAAAAACACCCCAAAACAATTGAAAATTGTAAAAATAATACAAAAAAAAATGCGTTTTTGACCACTCAAACGATGAAATTTGACCAAAAAAACGTCACACATCACATCAAAGCTGTGACTGTGAGTTTGACTCGTAACATCGTTTCAATCCGAAAAAGTATACTCGCTTGCCAAAATCGGGTTTTGACTCCTAAAACTTCAAAAAAAATTCGGGTGCTCTAGTTTTTTCAAAAATTGCAATGCCACTCGTGCTACATCATTGACCCTTCACATTTTTCTAAGTTTTTATTATTAATATTTTTTTTATAATACTGTAATAATTTTTTTATTAATAAATTGTTGGAATTTAACCATTCTCCAAGTGGTGCGAGAACACGTGATTTTAAAATATCAGTCCTGAACTATGCATGGTCCATGCACAGGACGATCGAGTTTTTATTATTTTTTTATTCCTTTTTTTTTTTTAAAGAAAATGCGAAAGCACTGAATACTTTTAGAAATTTAATATACAAGGCCCCATAATTGACCAATAATCTTTTTAAATAATACTACGTACTAATGGACAACGCATACAATTAGTTGAATTATCCAGAAGTGGACAATTGTAGAAGTTAATATCCCGTAGACGCCATACTTAATAAGGTGCCTAATAAAATCATAAATTAAAAGGTGTCAGTGTCACGATCAAGTTTTTTTTTTTTTTTTTAAAAGAAAATGCGAAAGCATTGATTTTGGAAATTAATATACTAGGCCCCATAATTGACCAAAAATCTATTAAATATATATACTAATGGACAATGCATGCAATAAGTTGAATTGTTCAAAATTGGACATAATTAATAAGGTGCCTGTAATAAAATCATAAATTGAAAGGTGACAATAACTCGACAAGGTTTTGCAATCAAAGGAGACAAAAAATATGTGGCTTGTTAAAGTTCAACATTGGAGAGTCGAAAATTATATTGAGCAGTGTGCAAAACTAATTATTATATATTATCATCAGTTCAAGTCTATATTGGGCAGCTGAAATTCAGATTCAGATTAATTCAGATTAATTCCACCTTTATTGTTTGATTATTTACTAATATGTCTTATTAATTAGGTCATTAGTGATGATCGCTGTCTAATTCTCTCCATTAAATAAGCGTATGCAAAGAAATTGGGAGTATTTTATTTGCTTTTCATTAATAGTGATGATCGCTATCTAATATCAGACTATTTCTTAAATTAGTTGGTTAGTCTTGTCACTTATGTCCCATTACTACAATAATGCAACAGAATATGTCACGCTACCTTGCGGACGTCCTCCCATAATTTTATAGAGAAAATATCGATTTTAATCTAATTTTGGTACTGTAATTTTACACTTTTTCAATTGAAGTTCTGAAAGTAACAATTTTAGTCATATAACTTACACTTTCTCAATCTTAGTCCTATGAATATGAATTTTAGGAGGAAAAAATTATTTACGACCCGTAACATTCATTTTTTTGAAAAACGTCCCAAAAAATGTAAAATTTAATTTACATCCCATAATTTTATAACTTGATTAATTCAAGTCCAATTTTTGTTGGCGATACACTCAAACAATATCATTTCACTCACACTTTTGTCACGTGCACATATTAATTATGGATAACCGACGTAAATTGGAACGTGGTCGATCTTGATTTGTATAGCGTGAAAAAACAATGATCACGCGGATTAAAAAGATTACAAATCATTATTTACAATTTGCATAATAAAGAAAAATGACGTCGTAAATTAACCAAGTTACAAAATTGTGGAATGTAAATAAATTTTTTTTAGGACATTTTTTGGAAAAAGGTTAAAGTTACGGGACCTAAAAAAATTTTCTCGTTATTGTACGTAAATTAACCAATTTATGAAATTATGAGACATAAATTAATTTTTTTTATCTTTTATTGGACGTTTCAAAAAAAAAAGTGAAAGTTATGGGATCTATATAATTTTTTTCTTCGATTTTAGTGTAAAATTACAGAATCAAAATTGAGAAAATACAAAGTTACAGAATTAAAGTTGAACTCGACCTAAGTTATATATACCTATGATTAAAATTGATATTTTATCTAATTATATATATATTTCACACAAAATTCACTGAAAAACATTGTAATAAAATACTTGTGTATGACTCTATATGCATTTCTGTGTACGTGCGTAAGTTAAACATACTCGACTAGATTAAAAAAACTCAATGTTCGAAACAATATTTGAACTAGCTCGTTATCTCTTCTTTTGAACTCAAAATACTATTTGATGAAGAATTCGAAATATTTAAGTTTAATTAGATGACTTGCATAACATTAATTAAAAATTGTTATTTTAATTGGTTTATTATTAGAGCATATATGTAAATAATTAGTACGTACTCCCTCCGTTCACGAAATGTAGTCTCATTTACCTTATATTCATTATTCACTAAATGTAGTCTTATACACTTTATGGAAACTATCACCCTTCAACTATCACTTAATTACTCAATTTGCCATCAACTTTATTCACAAACAATTACTTTATTCACAATGGACCCCACAATACCCTATAATACCCTTACTTTATCAACATTTTCCTTAAAACTTGTGTCCCACTCCAATGAGACTACGGAGGTGTTTGCAAACTTTATAAACAACTTAAAAACACTTCTCAAAAGTAAAAACTGTGAAATGGTAGCTTTAAAAAAATGATTCTTAAAGCAGTTTGTAGAGTTTACAAACACCCCCTAAATTTGGTGGATGGAGGGAGTACTATATTATGGATAGACTTAATAGTAAAATTTCTTGAGCTTAATTCGGCTTGTGAGCCTGACGAGCTTACGTACTCGAGGTCGAGAACTATTCGAGTAACTCAAATAATTTCGATTGATTTTAAAAAGAAAAATTAAGTCAAATACGAGTAGCTCGCGAATTTAAAATTAAAATAAAGAAATTAATTAAATTGTGTGTATGTGTATGTGTGAACTCAAAATTAATACAAACATTTTATATAAAATTGTGAATATTGTGAAAATATAATTTGTAGATAATTTTCCATTTTAGAATTATATGCAAGTTATTTTGTAACATTCTGAAAAAAAAATAGGTGAATGAAATTGTGGGAGGAAACAAAGCAAGGACTCTCATATAAATTCTTCTTTTGAATCCAAATTGACTGTACAACTACGGAGTTTATGGTCGTGTTTTGTACACTACATTGCAAATTCGTTTTTTTTTTTTCCCGAAAGAATTTAGTAATACCAATATTGGGTTGGGCCGATTAGAATTAGTTGAGGCCCAATATTGTGGGGATAATTTAGGTTCGGCATATAAACAAGTGTGTGTTTATTAAAATTAATTAATTATATAAATTAGGTTCGGCATATAAATTAATTATTTTAAACAGTATATATATATATATATATATATATATATATATATATATATATAATATGTATTTTAATTACAAAATTGATAACACATAAATATATCTCTCTTACGTGTGAATTGTCACTTTTTCATGTTTTCGTTTTAAATAGTCTCCCGCAATACGTTTTCAATAAGTAATCTAAGTAAGAGTGGAAAATTAACTAAATTGATTTACTCTAATTATTCCGTGGAAAAGGAGAGTACATTATCTATGTTTGGGCAAATGAAGGACTTCGGTGTCTGATTTTATTAAAGATTAAGAATTTATTTAATCTCAATTGGAAAAGAAAAAGGGTTTTTATGTAAAAAATATTAAGGTGCTAATATGACTATTTCTCCCAACCTTTCAAAAAAAAAAAAAACTATTTCTCCCAAGAATAACGGTTGAAAATGATTGGGGTGTTTGTAAATTTAAATAACAGCTTTTCAGAAGTATTTTTTATTCAAAAGTTTTAAGAGAAAACTTTAAAAATAAGTGATTTTAAAAGTAATTTATTGAGTTTGCAAACACTATCGATATCTTGAACTCATTTTGTTAAGTATCTTTGTTATGTATATGTATATATGTCATTGTTGTGCATACAAAATGTTACTCCCTCCGTCCACAAATTTGTTCACCAAATGTAGTCTCATACACTTTAGGAAAACTATCACCATTCAATAATCTGCCATCAACTTTATTCACAAATAATGACTTTATTCACAATGGACCCCACAATACTCTTACTTTATCTATTTTTTCTATATTTTTCTTAAAACTTGTGCCCCTCCTCCATGGGACCATTCGGTGGATGGAGGGAGTATTTTTTTCACGTTTATTGAGATTTTTACATAAATAAATATGAAACAAAGTCGGAACTTATTATAAAAGGAGATCTTACTTATCTACTCAGAGAGAATACTACCACTGCCACCAAAAAAAAAAATGGAAATTGACTTATTTACCCTTGTGTTACCCCTCTTGGTACTTTTCACCACAGCCTGGTTCCATTTCCGGCAGCGGCAGAAAGCCGCCGCCAGGCTTCCTCCCGGGCCTTACCCACTTCCGATCATCGGAAACATTTTCCAGCTCGGCAAAACGCCGCACGAATCCCTCGGCAAACTCTCAAAAACTTACGGCCCTTTAATGTCCCTCCGCCTGGGAAGCAGAAACGCCGTCGTCATCACTTCGCCGGAAGTAGCCAAAGAAATGCTCCAAAAACACGACCTAGCATTCTCCGGCCGAACCATCCCGGCGGCGGCGGAGGCCCACGACCACGAGAAGATGTCGATGGTGTTCTTGCCGGTGGGCGACCAGTGGAGAAAGCTCCGTAAAATCAGCAAAGAACACATGTTCACATCTTCTCGTCTCGGAGCTACGCAAAGCCTCCGACACGAGAAGTTGCGGAAACTCTGCGGCTACGTCGAAAGATGTAGCCGCAGCGGTCGCGAAGTGAACCTTCGCGACGCGACGTTTATAACGGTGCTGAATCTGATGTCGGTTACGCTATTCTCGGCTGAAGTTTCCGACTTTGAGTCCGATGTTGTTCATGAGTTTAAGGAGATTTTTGAGGGTCTGACGAATGCCGTGGGGGTGCCTAATTCGGCGGATTTTTTCCCGATTCTTAAGCGGTTTGATCCGCAGGGGATTAGGAGGAAATCCAGTGTTTACTTTGCCAGATTGCTTGCGTTTATTGACAATTTAGTCAATCAGAGATTGCAGTCCAGAAGCTCATCCGGTTACATCAAGAAAAGTGATTTTCTTGAAGTGCTTCTTGATCTTTGTCAAGAGGGTGAGGACAACTACTTCAGCGTCAAAGTCATTAAGCATTTACTTCTGGTAAATTACTTTTCAACACTATTGTAATACGTGTCGTTCTCATTATTATAAGACGTTGATTCCGTTGCTTACTTATATTTAAAAAAAAAAAAAAAACTTAGATAATGTCTTGTATGAATCAGTTTCACCGATTTTTATTTGTGTATATAGATATTAATTTGATACCATTTTTTTTTTTTTATATATAAATGTATAAACTATTTTGAAATTGAACAGAGGGAATAATAAAATAGTTGATACAATTTTATTATTTCCACTGTTCAATTTTAAAAGTCTTCTTTTTTGGGCTATCCAATTTTATTATTCTTATTCTTTATTTTAAAAATTTACTATTCAAACTACTTTATCTCCAACCTTCAACCATCACTTATTTATTCAAATTGTCATTGACTTTATTCATAACCAATCACTTTATCTACTAAATGAACCCCACAACATTCTATAATACCCCTAACATATTTAATTTATATATAAACTAATCAATATTTATTAAAACATGTACCCGGAGAAGTGGACATAATAAAATTGGACGGACGAGTATAAAATATTAGTTGTAAAATAGATAGCTTGTGTGACATTGTTACATGAATACTATTCCTAAGGTTAAATTGATCAATTGATTGATATTTATTAAGTAGAGTGGTTAATTTTGTAATTATTGTTGTATGTGTTGTGTTAGGACTTATTTGCGGGAGGATCAGACACAACAGCTAGTGTAATGGAGTGGGCGATGATGGAATTACTATTCCACCCCGACAAGTTATCAAAGGCCAAAGAGGAGATTAGGACAGTGATCGGAGACGACAAGAAACTAATCGAAGAATCGGACGTGTCGAGACTCCCGTACTTGCAAGCCGTGATGAAGGAAGTCTTTCGTCTTCACCCTCCGGCTCCTCTTCTATTTCCTCGTAGAGCGGAGTACGAGGAACACGTGTGTGGCTATACCATCCCCGAAGGGACTCAGATACTGATCAACGTGTGGGCAATTGGCAGAGATCCCGACATTTGGTCCAATCCAAATGCTTTTGAGCCCGAACGATTTCTAGACCAAAAAATCGACTTTAAAGGTCAAGATTTCGAGCTTATTCCGTTCGGTTGTGGGAGAAGAATTTGCCCCGGTTTGTCATTAGCAAATCCAATGCTACACACAACGGTGGCAAGTTTAATTCATATGTTTAATTGGAAGCTTGAAGAAGGAGCTGCTTATGAAGAACACCAGGGGCAACTATGTGGTTTATCACTGCGCAGTCCTCATCCCCTCAAGGCTGTTCCAATCAACCCCTGATTGCATTTGCTTTAATTATAATAATGATGATTAAATTACCTTGAATAAAAGTTTAAAAGAAAAAAACCAAACTGAAACTTGGTAATTGGTATGTATATGGACGGATAATATTTATGTCAATTATATACTCCCCATAAATTTGCACACTTTCTATAAATGGATGTTCCATACCAATTTACACACTCCATAAAAGAAAATATGTTCATAACCCTCACCCTCAAAATATACTCTTATTTTGCACACTCCATAAAAAAAAAGAAATATCTTCATAACCCCCACCCTCAAAATATACTCTTATTAGTGCACGGCGTATTACGCGTGAATTTAAAAAAAAAAATTTATGTACAATACTTGATAAACTGAATAAATATTGATAAAGAAGATTTACATTAACCTACGTATATTTAATTGTTTAAATAAATAAGAATATGAAATAACATAAATCATTAAAGCGGTAAAAAATAAACAAAACTCCAAAAGACAAACACAAATTACGTGAAAGCGGAAGGACTGAAATATATAATTTGTTCAACATTAATATTCTTTCAACGGGATGGATCAAGGAAATGTCTAATGTGATAGACGGTTGCGCAAAACAATTAAACATATATCCTGAATAAACTCTCCAAATAATTGGAACAATTCGTCAAACAAATAAAATGAGTCAGTTGTCAATATTAAAAAATTTAATTACAAATAAATATGCCATTAGCCAATAAACTAACCTTCAATTAGCCAACAAACTAACATTCATACGATGAAGTATAATCAAATATATGAATTTTGAAATAATGATGTTGGAGAGTTACCACTTAATCAAATTGATAATTTTTGGTACGGACAAGTAATAACATAAATTAAAGTTATAAACAATACCTGCATAAGATGCTTCTGCTTTATTGGGAATTTGGTTCTCTCTCTTTGTTTGAGATAAAATACATAATGCAAATGATAGCGGATGAAAAGAAGGAGAAACGTAAATGAAAACGGATGAAAACAAAATAAGATTAAAAGTTGCATTTTAAAAAAAATAACTGTCAAAAATATTTTTAAAAAACTGTACAAAAAAACTGCAAAAAAATAACCAACTCATAAAAATTAAGAATTTCAAAATAAAGAAATGAGAAAGAGCCCATAGGAGAGATGGAAACTCACAAATAGATGATTTAAAGATTTACCCATATGTCATTACTTTTCCACACTCAATCCACTTTTACTTTATTTTATTCATAAAACTTTACAAAACTACCCCTCAAAACATCACTCATTACACCTTTTCTTATCCATTTCTTAAATTGTGTGTCATCTCAAGTGTACAAATTTCTATGGGACGGAGGGAGTACTATTTTATTGGTCCACTGAAATTAATGTTTTGTTAATTAAACATCGAGTTCTATTAATGAAAAGAAATGCACAAAAACTTAATTCTTATAAATATGGGTGTATATGCACGTTAAATAAATATGGGGAAATGAGAAAAAACAATAAGTTATACTCGGTCACACAATTACTTTCACACTTTCCTTTTCGAGATGTTCCACAATAACTTTCACATTCTTAAAATGGAAAACGCTATATAAATTTCACCCTCACAATATCCTCAATTTTACACAAATGTCATTACATTTTCTCCACACATACACAAAAATCAACTCATTTTTTTTTTATTTTATACATACAATTTTATAAAATTACTTCTCAAAACTCCACTCATTATTATACTCTCTAATATGTGTGTCCATCTACCTATGAAAGTTATCCTGAGACGGAAGGAGTATTGTATACAAAGTTGAGAATAGCCCAATATACCAACTTTCACCTATCACAAAACTTTTAATCCTGTTTTAAAAAAAAAAATCCTTTTATAACAATTTTTTTAACTAGGCTATTGAGGTCATTTTATACTAAAGTGGATGGAAATTTCTTTAATTTTTATGGGTATATATGAAAGTTTCATATAAAGGACAAAATGAATTTCTCAATGTGCATGTGTATATATTGGGGTCGGGATATCATTTTACATGCTATAGCTTAAGGTGATCAACCAATATAATTTTAATTTATTTTTTTCCTTATGAATTTTAGTCCATATGTGTGTCCAATTTTAATTATTTTTAACTAATTTTGATACTTATTTATTTATTTTTACCAATTTCAGTCTTTTTGGAATTAAATTAAAAAGATCTAAAATTGGTAAGAAATGAAAATGATTTATTTTGAATCTGTCATAAATTACATGGCGTAAAATAATATTTACTCGCCAATTTTATATAAAAAATTTATCACATTAATCTCTTTGTTAATTTGAACTTTGAAGATTGAATAGCAGTGTAGCACACTCTGAACATTGCTATCACAGCAGATAAAAAAATCATCACATGAAATTGCGTGGTGAGTGGTGACTATTTATAAATATTTAATTCTTGCTTTTCGTTATTAATTTTTTATCTTTAAAAAAGAAATTCTTACAGTATGAATTTAATTTTCTAGAAGTTCCTGTGTTAAAAAAATGATGTGAACTCGGGGGTACATGAACCAGATTCACGTTAATTTTTTTTAAGCATCGATGTTTAATTAATATACAAAATGTCACTATTAATCATTTAAAGTGTCACTGTTTAGTAATTTTAAAATAAACAATTAACAAATAAGACCAAACATTAGTAGTTTGAACAAATGTTGTTTATCCCTACAAATTTTGAAAAAGTTTCTTACAATTTTTTAAGTAGTAGAAAAGTATTTACTCTACACATTTTTTAAAGTAGTTTGAACAAATTAATTTATTTATTTTTGTCTAACTTGTTAAACTAGTTTATATTATCCCTTTCGAAGTCGACTGCATTTCTAACTTGTTAAACTAGTTTATATTATCCCTTTCAAATCTCGTTCAAATTATTAAATAATTTTTTTTTTATGAATTTTGTTAATTATAATTATCTCTAAATTTTGACTAGAGTAAAGACTTTTCTACAAAATGAATCACACTATTTTAATTTTTGTTTTAGAGCTCGCTAGTCAAACCCTACTACAATTTCGTCAGTCAATGAAAGCTACACTAGTGATGTACATTGTATGATTTGCAAATATCAATTATTCTCTCCCATGTCATGCATCTTCCCTACCATTATAATGACAAAATTTTGGTGACAATTTCTTTATGGAGCCCTAGTCAAATCATGTTTTACAGAAAAATATAAATCAAATATTAAAATTATTTATACTGGAGACTGGAGTAGTTAATTTTATTCTAACCTTTGAAATGTCAGAATTTTAAAATCTACTACATTAATTTCTTCGGTAAAAAAAAATAAAAATATATTGACACAATTTTTTTTATGCCACGTTATTCAGAGGTCCAAGAAGGATGTTTCCTAAGTCCCAAATTTACACCACTAAATCAACTCTTTGAAGTTCGCTATTGACGCACGCATTTATAATTTGTTTGACTAAAGACTTTGCTGGTACTTGGCCCACGAGGGCCCGCATTTAATATTAAGAAATTTGACGAATTTTACCATCAAATAAAAGAGAAAGAAAGGAAATGAATGTGTGAGGGAAAAAAAATTAGATATTTAATTTTTTTTACAACGATATACTCCTATAAAACAATATTTTTAATATATCGAACCATTCCTACTTTCAAGTTTGTCGAGTGAATTTTAATTAATAGAATTTGTCACTTAATATCTCGGCTGCAAAAGTCCCTGTTTAGGTCCGACTAGGCGGCATTTAGGCGCTAGTTGCTGGTCTACCGTTGCCTAACAATTTTTGATTAGACAACCCTTTTTTTTTTTGGATTTTTCGACATCGAAATTCGTTTCTAGCGATCGAGTGTCATTTTTCAAGTGGAATCGACGCTATGAGTGAAACTATTATTGATTACTATGATTATTAGTTTTTCCTGATGCAAATTGATGATTTTTGAATATTATCTGTGTCTAATTTCATATTTTCATTATAAAATTACTATGACTTTTAGATATTAAAAAAAAAAAAAATTTGGACCGCCTAGACGGTCTAGACTGTCCAAATTGATTTAGTAACAATTTTCGATTTCTGCACTCTTACTTAATAGATACGTGGAGGCGTGAAAGTCTGGAAGGAATGTATACTCAAAATAAATATAATTCTTTTGCTTCGAAAATTTACTCTTTACAATTCTAAAAATAAATGACTCTTAAAACATTCATTGAAAGACAATTTTTGTGTATGTACATGGACACGGGCGGTTACAAACTGGAAAACCGCCAAACCGTGAAAACCGGCGGTTTCGGTTTTAAAACCGAACCGCAACCGTATTTTCACGGTTCGGTTTCGGTTGGTCATTATGAAAACCGGCGGTTTCGGTTAAACCGGCGGTTTGCCGGTTAACCGTCCAAACCGCCGATTTTCAGTTTTTAATTTTTAATTTTTTTTTGTTTATTTGTAATTTTTAATATTTACTCATCATTTATTCATTTTTCGTTTAAAATTGTTGTAACTTCACTAACTTGTAATTATATGAACTATAAGTTACCACTTACTCATTTAGTCACAATTACTAAACATAAGCATTTAACTTAAACATTTTGAATAAAAATTACTAAACATAAGCATTAGAATTTAGAAGTAAACATACATAAGCATTTAACTTAAACACATAAACTAAAAATTAAAATGACTAAACATTTGAATAAAGGGTAGGTCTCTTGTAGTAAATTTTAAAAAAATTGTAGGATTCATAATAAAATTAAATACGCGAAAAACATGTATTATAATTTATGTAGCTTAAACGGTTGAGAATAGTCTTTTTTATGTTGAGGTCTAGTGTTCAACTCTTACATCTAACAATTTTCACATATATTTTTTTTTAATTATAAAAGAGCATGTTTTTTTTTTTTTTTTTTTTTTTTTTTTTTGAGGATTACATAGGGTAAACGTTGTAAGCTCAAAATAAGTTTCCTATGAATCAAACACAAACTACTCCATCTCAATCATTGAGAAATGGTAGAGTTCACCGCTTCTTGTGCCAAGTTGTGCGCCCTCCTGTTGCTGCTTCTAGGTGTGTAAATAAATTTGCACACTACAAATTCTTTAGACTTCTTAAAGATCCTAGTAGCAGTCAACATTTCCGGTCCCGCTCCCGGCCAGCTTTTCGAGCATAAATTAATGGCCTGTTGTGAATCAGATTTTATGACCAGCCTTATCCAGTTACGTGCTTTGGCCTCCACAAGAGCCCTGTCAATTGCTAGTAGTTCAACTCCTAATGCACTTCGTTGTGGGGCCACCTTTCGCGAGAAAGTGAAGGTAGCGTGCTTATATTCATTGTATCCAACACCTCCAATCCCATACCTCCTTTGCTTGGTGTTGAAAGCTCCATCTACCTCAAAGCATGTCATTCCTTCGTAATCCAGTTCCCCATCATCAGCTGTCTTATTCAAACTATTATCCTCCTTATTGTTCTGTCCAATCTGAACCAGTCGAAATGATTCGAGATAGTTCAAAACTGACTCACCTGTTGATTTTAAGCACTGACGCCGAACTAAACTCTCATCATGTAACGCTTTACATCTATCCCTCCAAATTCCCCATGCGACCATAATCAATTCTTCTAGTCCAGACCTTGCTCGCTCCTCCTGAACCCGATTCAAAAGCAGAGCAACTGGAAGATATTTCCAATTTTCAATCAATTTCCACCATCCAGTGCTCTTCCAAATTTTACGAACCCATTTACATGTAAAAATGGCATGCATTGTATTTGGCATGAAATAACCACAGAAACCACAACACATGTTTTTGCCAATCTTCCTCCTTGCCAAATTTCCTTCGGTAGCAATATATTCCCAAAACAGTTTTCACCCAAAGATTCGCACCTTCGGTGGGATATTTAGTTTCCACAAAGTTTTTCACCAAGAAGATCCCACTTCATAATCTGAGCATGTAGCATTTCCTTTTCTCCTTTCCTCGTCATCTCTAATAGACCAGTATCCCGTCTTAACAGTGTAGTTTCCTTTAATCTCATGCACCCAGAAACATCTATCCTCGTCTTCCTTTTGGCCAACGGCCGTACGAAGGATTCCTTCAGCTTCAAACGGCAAAAAGGCCTGTCGAACTAATTCCTCTTTCCATTCTCTATTTTCATCCAAAAAAGATGTCACTCTGTATCCAGCTACAATCTGCGAGCGTATAAAGCCCTCATGCAGCCCATTCACCCATGCATGTTTATACATTGACACCTTATCCCCCTTACCAATCAGCCATCGAGCTCCCCTCAATATTACTCCTCTACCCGAAAGCAGAGATCTCCAGATAAAGGATGGGTTCGATCCTAGGTCCGCATCCATCATTTCAGAATGTTTAAAATAACGAGCTTTGAGAACTTTAGCCACCAACGACTGTGGTTTCTCAATGATTCTCCACACTTGTTTTGCTAAGAGCGCCTCATTAAAGCTTGCCATTTTCCTAAAACCCATTCCCCCCCTTTCCTTAGGTCGACACAAATTATCCCAATTCATCCAGTGTATGCGGTTATGCCCTTCCGAGTGTCCCCACCAAAAGTTTGCAATCAGTGATTCCATCTCTTTACAGATCTGGATTGGTAACCTAAAGCATGCCATAGCATAAGTGGGAATAGCCTGTAAAACAGATTTTATCAATGTTTCTCTGCCCCCTTCTGAGAATTCTTTATTTTTCCAATCATCAATTTTTCTTCTCATTCTGTCAACCAAGTATGAAAACTGCTCTCTTTTACCTCTGACAGAGAGAGTAGGTAGTCCCAGATACACTTGATGTCCTTGTGAGGATCTAATATTCATGATACTCAGAATGTTATGCTTATTCTCCTCCTTAGTTTTCGGACTGAAAAGTATCGATGATTTATCCAAATTTACTTGTTGCCCCGACGCCACTTCGTAGTCCCAAAGAATTTCTTTAATAGCCTGGCCATTTCCTCTACTAGCTTTGAAGAAGATCACACTATCATCCGCAAAGAATAAATGTGTAATCATCGGAGCTCCTCTCGCAATTTTGATCCCTTCTAAACTTCCAGCACTTACTCTCGCATGAAAACAAGATGAGAGAGCTTGTGCACAAATTACAAAAAGGAAAGGAGACAACGGGTCACCTTGCCTAAGCCCCCGAGATGGCCGAACTTCCCCCACCACTCTATTATTTACGTAGAATGCATAACTCACCGTGGTAATACATCTCATAATCAATCTCACAAATTTGTCAGAGAAGCCCATTTTAACCATCTGACTCTTGAGAAAGCTCCATTCGACTGTTGAAAATAAGGAAAAGTGTAACATGTAATTTACTATTTTTTAGCATGTTATTTTACAATATTTGCAATAATAATTTCAGTTATAATGACATACACTTGTTAGTGATGTTATGTTACACATATTTTGTTGCACTTTTCAGTTGTAGTGACTTACTATTTTCAATAATATTTTTTAGTTATATTGACTTACACTTTTTAGTAATGTTATGCTACACCTTTTAGTCATGTTTTGTTGCACTTTTCAGTTGTAGTGACTTACAATTTTCAACAATATGTTCAGTTATAGTGACTTACACTTTTTAGTAATGTTATGTTACACTTTTTACTCGTATTTTGTTACACTTTTCAGTTATAATAAGTTACACTTTTCATTAAAATATTGTTTTGCACTTTTCAAGTATATTGACATGCACTTTTTAATAATATTGTGTTGCACTTTCTAGTTATACTAACTTGCATTTTCTAGTTATAATGACTTATACTATTCATTAAAAGTTGTGTTGCACTTTTCAATTATAGTGACTTACACTTTTTAATAAAAAAATGTGTTACACTTTTTAGTAATATTGTGTTACACTTTTTAGTAATATTAACTTACACTTTTCAACACACACAATTTCGAAAAAAAATTATCAATAAAAAAAATTACAAAAAAAAAATAATAATAAAAAAAAAATTAACTAAGTCAAAATTTTTATTCACAATAATCTTAAATATTTAGGATTAACAATATTCTTGATTCTATATAAGACCAATACTGAATAAAAACATAAACTAAAAATTAAAATTACTAAACAATAAATATAAACACATAAACTAAAAAATAAAATTACTAAACTAATAAACTATAAAGTTAAAAGGAACAAAAAACAAGAGTCGAAAACGCGCAAAAAGTCCAAAAAACGAGCCAAAAAAAAATAGAAAAATAACCGCCGAACCGGCGGTTACTAAACCGTAACCGTAACCGACGGTTTGCCGGTTCGGTTTCGGTTAGCAAAAACGTAAAACCGAAACCGCCGATTTTTAACCGTAACCGGCGGTTTCTGGTGGTTGGGCATGTCTACTATGTACACGAAAATATTACTTGTATTTTCATTGAATAATATATACAAAACAATATAAGTTGTTTTGAATAAATGATACTATTAATAATATTTGGGATTTTTTTATTAAAATTTAAAGACACCCCAGTTGTGAGTCGAGAGTATTAATTATGAGATGAACTTTAATAATCACTATAAAGAAGATCAAATGCCAGTAGCCATCTCCTGTACCCGAAAGGAAAAAAAAACATGGACTTCTCTTCAATTTTAGTTGTCGTAGGCCTTATAATTTGCACAACATGGTTTCACAGTCTCCGCCGCCGATCAGGTAGGCTTCCGCCGGGGCCTTATCCACTTCCGATCATCGGAAACATTCATCAACTCGGCAAAGCTCCACACGAATCGCTCGCCAAACTCTCCCAAACCTACGGCCCTCTAATGTCCGTCAAACTCGGAAGCGTACAAAGCTTAATCGTCACCTCACCGGACATGGTACGTGAGTTACTGCAGAAACACGGCCAAATCTTCACCGGCCGAACTGTGGCCGCCGCAGCGCACGCGCACGACCACCACAAGACCTCCATGGCATTTTTGCCCGTCGGAGAGGAATGGCGAAAACTCCGCCGAATAAGTCAGGTACCTTAGATTAAATCTAAATTAATTGGAGTATATTTTTATCTTTAATAAATTGTTTAATAACTTAGATTAAAGGTAAATTATAATTCAAAATTTATAAAGTTTAGATATAATTTTAATCTCAGTCTAACCTGTTGATCTTTGCTATAAAAAATTTAAGTCGCATTTATGTGCATCCAATTGAACTACTCCCTCCTATTCATTTTATAAGTCGTTTTGACTTTTCGTTTTTTTTGCAAAATATAAGTCGTTTTGACTTTTCGTTTTTTTTGCAAAATATAAATCGTTTTGCACTTTTCAATGCAAATTAATTGCATTTATTCCAAATTTACCATTAAGATCAATAAATATTTACATATATATATATTTTTTTTTAATGAAAATTTAAAGCATTTTTTTTTTATTACAAGTTAAATACCCATCCCATTTCCCCTACCCATGACTCGAACCCAGGACCTAAGGCCTAGGTAGTGGTGCTCTAACCACTTGAACTATCCCACTTTGTCATGAAAATTTAAAGCATTGATTAAAGGTAAAATGAGAAGTCAATTATTTTCTTAATATGTGTGCATAAGCTTAGGATGACATGTATTTTAAATAAGAGGGAGTACAATTTTAACTTTATTATATTGTAACGGATAAAAATTCAATTGGATGGTTGATAATATATTCAAATTACTTCAAATTCAACAGGAACAGATGTTCACATCGACTCGGCTCCAAGCAAGCCAAGAGCTTCGCCGGGAAAAGCTACAACAACTATCGGAGTACCTTGAGAAATGTAGCCGGAGCGGCAGAACGGTGAACATCGGAGAAGCGGTGTTTACGACGTCGCTTAATCTAATGTCTGCGACTCTGTTTTCAGTTCAAGTTGCTGATTTCGACTCCGACGCAAGTCAGGAATTCCGGCGGTATTTTGAGGATTTTGTCAGGGTTGCCGGATCTCCAAATTTGGCCGACTTTTTCCCCCTCCTTAAACCGATTGATCCACAGGGCGTTCTGCGAAAATCTCATTTTTTGTTCGGGAAGCTTCTAGGCTACATCGAGGATTTAATTAATCAGAGATTGGAATCCAGACAGAGCATGTCCGAAGATTCTAGAAAGCCGAAAACTGATTTACTTGAAACTCTTCTTGATCACATGGATGATGCCGACAACAACCTTACCATTGAAGTCGTTAAGCACTTACTTTTGGTAAGTACCACTTTTAGATGATACGAAATTCATTCAGAATTCATTCAACCAGTATAATTACTTTTGGTGAGTACAACTAATACAAATTAATAATATATATTTAATTTTATTCTTGATTTATGACAATTAAGGACTTATTCGTCGGAGGAGCAGACACAACATCGACGACGCTAGAATGGGCAATGACGGAACTACTACTGAATCCCGATGTAATGTCAAAGGCAAAACATGAGCTCCGAAGAGTGATCGGAGAAAATGAACAAATCCAAGAATCGGACATCTCACGACTACCATACTTACAAGCCGTGGTCAAGGAAATCTTTCGATTTCGCCCAACGGCCGCTCTTTTACTTCCACGTAAGCCGATATCTGAAGTTGAAGTCAGTGGCTATACAATCCCAAAAGGCACACAAACGATTGTCAACCTATGGGCTATCGGTAGAGATCCTAACGTGTGGCCCAATCCAGACGTGTTTCAACCCGAAAGATTCTTAGATAGCAAAATAGATTTCAAAGGCCAAGATTTCGAGCTCACCCCGTTTGGATCGGGAAGAAGAATGTGCCCGGGATTGCCACTAGCAAATCGAATGGTGCATCTAACTGTGGCAACTTTGATTCATAATTTTGATTGGAAACTTGAAGTTGGGATGGAAGCTGCAGAGTTCCATAGATCACAGTTGTCCGGGCTTGTACTTCGGAGGGTACTCCCTCTCATGGCTACTCCAATATTCAACTCTGAAACCTAAAGATCCTAGCTCCAATGTATCAATCTACCTAAATTATAATTATGAATAAGTTTATGCATGGGAGATTATGTTCGATCAAGAGTTTTGATATAAATCCAAATTGTGAACTCTTTAATATTTATATTATCCATCTATATATGTTAATTTGGTTAGATACGTTGAAATATCTATGATTGAATATTTTAATTAATCGAATTAAATTGAATTGTAAATGATGCGTCTTTCAATCATTTGATATGCACCTAAGTTTGTATTTTAAAAATGTTTATATATTTGAACACTTTTCGAACCGATTTTTTGATCAATCTTCATGGTTTGGATCGGTTGAACCGATTGGTCCAATTTTGAATGAATTTATTTTGTAGGTTAATGCCAAAAAAATAATTTATTAATAAAAAATTTAAAAAATATACATTAATTTTTTTCCCACTATAATGTTTGTTGTCAAATTTGCCTACAAAATTACAACGGAATATTTCGTAGTTGATATTTACCTACGGAATTTCGTTTATTATAATAATCATATTACCTATCGAAATGTTATGGATTTGTTACGAAAATGTGGTAGGTAAATTGTCTACGGATTAAATTTTTGTGGGCAACCAAATTATCTACGAGTGAATTTCATACTAATGGTTTTAGTTGGTATTCCGTAGGTAAATATAAATGTCTACAAAATTGAAATTATTGCCTACAAAATTTAAATTTACCTGTTAATAATGCAAATTAGATCTTTTCTTGAATTATCCTCTTCACCATTAACATCCGTCTTCTCAAATTGACCAAAATTAACATTGATTATGTATTATTCGAATTGTGAATTGAAAAGAGAAAGTCAAGCGAATGTATTATATTTTAAATTAATTAAATAATTATATTAAAAAGATATACTAATAAAATCTGAAAACTTTCTTGCACAAAACTTGAGGAAATTTTACTTGTAGTCCATAAAAGGGGTGTGTTTTAAAAGGGGAAATTTTAATGACGGTTTTTTTTTTAGACGAAGAATTTTAATGACGGATTTATTATCTATCACTATCAGCAAAATTTACGGAAGATAGAAAAAAAAAAATGGGTACGGCTATTTGCACCTCCAGTTTTGTTAACTGTACTCCCCCCTACTTTTTATTAATTTAATAATGATGTAAAAATTTTAAATTTTAAGTAAAAGTACTGTTACTAGATACACCTTCACTATTAAGTACACTCTCTCTTTCAACATTCATACTCTAACACTTAATTGCAGCCGTCGTCATCACTTTCGGCTGCTGCCGCCGTCAACTCCACTCAAATAGTGTCAAAATCTCAAAAAAATAAAAACAAATCTTAAAAATCAAAGAGACTGAAAATTTTCGACACACCAGTGTAAAAAATAAGCACTATTTTGGACAAATTGTTATCGACAATTGTACTAATTTTCGACTAACAAATTCCATTAAAAAATCAACCGATAGACCAAATCTGCAATAAATAGGACCATTTACAAACCTAATACCAAAAGCAATTAGTAGGAATAAAAGTGCAATTCGATCCCCCTAGAAATAAAGTTCAATGACAAAAATCGGAAACGAACATAAAAATTAAAATTCTAATAATTCAATGTAATATTTCATATATATAATAACCTTGTAAGGAACATTTCTATTCCTATAATATATAGTATATAAACACAAATGGGAAGCATAATTAATTAATACTCTTAACAAAATATATCACAAAGACAAGTTTGTAACCGTATGAATTTTATGCTTAATTTAGACATGCATGGTCGGAATACCCATGAGAGGAAGCACCCTGCGACGCACCAGCCCGGCCAACCGGGCCTGGTGGAACTCCGGCCCGGTCCCTATCTCAAGTTTCCAATCAAATTCATGAATTAAAGTTGCCACCGTTAAATGCACCATTCGATTTGCCAGCGGTAATCCGGGACAAATTCTTCTCCCCGAACCAAACGGAATGAGCTCGAAATGTTGCCCCTTGAAATCTAATTTGCTCTCTAAGAATCGTTCGGGTTGGAAGGAATCAGGATTCTTCCATATGTTTGGATCTCTACCAATCGCCCACAGGCTAACGATAGTCTGTGTGTGTTTGGGGATTGTGTAGCCGTTGACTTCAACTTCATATTCCGATTTCCGTGGAAGTATGAAAACTGTCGGGGGATGAAATCGAAACGTCTCCTTGATCACGGCTTGTAAGTATGGAAGTCGAGAGATGTCCGATTCTTCGATTTTTCCCTTCTCTCCGATCACTGTTCGAAGCTCGTGTTGTGCCTTTGACATTACGTCGGGGTTTAGTAGTACTTCCGTCATTGCCCACTCCACTGTGCTCGATGACGTGTCAGATCCTCCGACAAACAAGTCCTTATATTAAAAAAAAAAAAAAAAAATCATTTTTCTCATTCATATATACATTTATTTATTTATGGTGTGACATTTTCTGTTACGTGCACTACTATTTAGATATACATTTATTTATTTATGGTGTGACATTTTCTGTTACGTGCACTACTATTTAGATGGAATGATCAAGAATGAATTTGCTTACCAAAAGAAGGTGCTTAATAACAACAATGCTAAGCTTGTACTCGCTATCCTCCATAAGGTCGAGAAGCGTTTCGAGTACATCGGATTTCTTCGTCGTCGGGTGTTTTCGTCTCGACTCCAATCTCTCATTAATTAAATCCTCGATGAAGCCGAGCAATTTTCCAAAATAAACCCTGGACTTGCGAAGAACGCCTTGTGGGTCAAACGGTTTAAGAACCGGAAAAAAATCGGCCAAATTAGGCGACCCGGAAACCCTAACCAGATTCTCAAAAGTGCTTTTAAACTCCCGAGTCTGATCACTCGACTCAAAATCAGCAACTTCTATAGAAAAAAGCGTAGCCGACATCAAATTAAGCGCTGTAATGAACGCAGCCTCCCCAATATTCACCATTTTGCCACTCCGTTGACACTTCCGAATGTAGTCGGAGAGTTTATTCAGCTTTTGTTGACGAAGGGGTTGACTGGCTTGGAGACGAGCAATGGTGAACATCTGTTCCTGGCTGATTTTACGAAGCATTCGCCATTGGTCTCCGACGGGCAAGAAGGCCATGGAGGTCAGGTGGTGGTCGTGCGCCTGAGCCGCGACGGCGATGGTGCGGCTGCTGAAGTTGTAGCCGTGTTTTTGGAATAATTCTCTTGCCATTTCAGGTGAGGAAACAATTAACGAGTATGTGCTTCCGAGGTAGACGGACATTAATGGGCCGTGGATTTTGGCGAGTTTGGCGAGCGACTCGTGTGGGTTTTGCCCGAGTTGATGAATGTTTCCGATAATTGGAAATGGAGAAGGCCCCGGAGGAAGCGGCGCCTTGACTGAACGCCGCTCACTCCGGAGCTGGAGGAGATAGTAAAACCATGTTGTGCAGACGATTGAAACTAGAACAACTAAAAGGTCAATCAAGTCCATGATTTTTTTTTTTTTGACAATTTGGTATTGTGAATGTTTTGTGTCCAAAAATAGCTACGAGTCCATCTATTTTTATAGTTGTGCAGCATGCGCTTAATTGACATTTTTGTTGTTGTTAATTCTCGAATTATAATTTTCTGACAAAATATATTTAGTCCTAAAAAATTAAGTTTGTTGATTTAGCTAGTTAGTCTCAATTTCACTGCAAAATACGATACGACGATATTTTGGTGCCGTAAACCATCTACACGTGTTGAACACGTGCATTTTGCATCGTTTCGTATTTCTCAGAGAAATTGAGACTGGGCCACTGGGGAATTAGACATTGTGAAAGCCGACCTTCTGTAATCGCCATTTTTCCTAATCCTAGGAGGAAATATTTATTTGTTATCTGCAAGGTTTTTTTTTTTTAATATCAGTTTATTGTATTTAGGGTTTAAACAGTTTGTGAAATAAGGCGTATTTAGAAAATGCTCTGAAATTATAGGAAAACTTTCAAAAAAAAAAAATTATGGAGTACGGAGTAATAATTATTACTCCCTTCGTCCGCCTGTAAATTTTACATTTTACTATTTTGGTTCGTCCATCTATAAACTTCTCATACCCTTTTTTATAAATACTTTTAATTTTTTATTCTTACACTTCACTTTGTATCTTATTTTTTCTCTATATTTCTCACTTTCTATCAATCACATCACTTGTACTATATTTATTATTTAATCACTTTTTTAATCGATGTTTCAAAAAGTAACCGAAAGCTTATAGGCGTACGGAGAGAATAATTTATTAACTTTTTACAAATTATTCGATTTTGATTCTTAAAGTTACCCAAAATTTTAATCTTGTAGAGTTCGAAAGAATTACTAAGGACGTGCTCAATTGACACTAGCTAGGTGGTAAAAGGGGAGTGATATTTGAGTGTAATTGATTGCACATAAATAATTGAAATTGGATTACAATGAATTGTGTCAAATGTTGAGATTAAAAATTAAATTGAGTAAATTGAACATTAAAATTAAGTGTATTTATACGCTCAATTGCATATAAAAGAATTTGTATATACTAATATTTTCCCCCAATATTAATTTTATTGATTTCGTCTCAGTACTATTCTATGCCTGATACAGTATTACTGGATTATGATGCTGTTTTTATATACAAATAATAATTTTAGAATTTTAAAATAATTAAATAAATTAAAATCTGAAATTATTTTTAATATTGAAAATTAATTAAACTAAAATATATATTTTTAAAAAATTAAAAACTAGTCAATTAATACAAAAATCGAAAATGATTCTATCCCACTAAAATATGGCTTCATTCAACCGTAACCAAACACATGATTATAATATTAATTATTCATTGACTTATCTTCATCCATCCAATCCCTTTCCAAACAATTAAGAACATAGTGAAGAAAAAACCCAGAGAAACCTTTTTAGTACAATAAAATTCAAGAGAAGCGAAAATTAAATAAGTAATATTCAACATATGGCAATGAAAGTCGAATTTGTTGATTTTTTTTTTGTTTACAATTCTTTGTAGAAGAATTTTCTGTGTACAATTCTTATCATCACGTAATGATCAGAGTATAAGTATTTGGATTTGATACCCAGTCATTACCGTTGCTGACCAGTGACTAAAATAGTTCTGTTGTCACACTCGAGTTAATTTTTATGTCATCATGTAATCATATTTTAAAATATTTCCGATTGGACATAATTAATAAGCATTTCTAACAAATTTCTGAATAACTAATGTTTTAAAATTTTAGAATAAAATTAAGAATGATTTAAAGATAGAAATATATCTTCATTTAATTAGGAAGTATGATTTACCCGGTAAGAAGAGAAATATGACAGAATTAATTTATTATGAGAATCTAAAATTAGAGAGAGTTGTGGAATTGTGACAGGGATTAAAGAGAAAAAAATTATTATTTTAAAAAAAATCACTTCATTAGAAACAAACTAATCCCTAAAACGTCAGTTATTTTGGAGCTGAGTGAATAATGCACTCTCTCTGTTTCTTACTACGCAATGCAATATAAAACCATATTTTCAGTATATCGAACCATTCCTACTTTCAACATTTGTCGAGTCTAATTTTAATTATTTTTTTTTCTTTTCTTTATTTGTGTATGCATTTAAAAAAAAATATATTCAAATTTGTCACGTGGAGGCCAGGAGGGATGTTTGTAAACTCAAAATATAATTCGTTTACTTTCAAAATTTACTCTTTACCATTCTAAAAATAAATGACTCTAAAATATTACTAGTATTTTCATTGAATAAAATATTACACTTAAAACAAATTATTTTTTTACTTTATACATAAAAATTTATAAAATTATTCCTCATTAATTATTACACTTTTTTAATATTTGCGTTGCGCAGCCGTGTTAAAATTTACAGAGACACCCCAATTGTGAGTCGAGAGTATTATGAGATGAACTTTAATAACCACTATAAAGAAGATCAAATGCCTGTAGCCATGTGTACCAGAAAAGGAATAAAAAAAAACATGGACTTTTCTTCAATATTAGTTGTCTTAGGTCTTATAATTTGCACAAAACATGGTTTCACCGGCCTCATCCACTTCCGATCATCGGAAACATTCATCAACTCGGCAAAGCTCCACACGAATCCCTCGCCAAACTCTCCCAAACCTACGGCCCTCTAATGTCTTTTAAACTCGGAAGCGTTCAAAGCTTAATCGTCACCTCGCCGGACATGGTACGCCAGTTACTGCAGAAGCACGGCCAAATCTTTACCGGGCGAACCGTGGCCGCCGCGGCACACGCGCACGACCACTACAAGACCTCCATGGCCTTTCTGCCCGTCGGAGAGGAATGGCGAAAACTCCGCCAAATAAGTCAGATTTAGATTAAATCTAGATTAACATTTTTCTTAATCACTGAACCAAAAAGTAATGGAAAGCTTATAGATAAATTATGCTTTAAAATTATACCAAAAAGTAATGGAAAGCTTATAAATAAATTATGCTTTAAAATTTATAAAGTTTAGATATAATTTTAATCTTAGTCAAACCCGTCGGGCTTTGCTATAAAAAATAAGTGGCATTTATGTGCACCCAATTGAACTACAATTCACTTTATTATATTGTGGCCGATAAGAATTCAATTGGATGATTGATAATATATTCAAATTACATAAAATTCAACAGGAACAAATGTTCACATCGACTCGGCTCCAAGCGAGCCAAGATCTTCGCCGGGAAAAGCTACAACAACTATCGGAGTACCTTGAGAAATGTTGCCGGAGCGGCAGAACTGTGAACATCGGAGAAGCGGTGTTTACGACGTCGCTTAATCTAATGTCTGCGACTCTGTTTTCAGTTCAAGTTGCTGATTTCGACTCCGACGCAAGTCTAATATTTTCGTCGCTAACGCGAGTTAGCGATGAAACAATTTTTGTCGCGGGATTTGTTGCTATACACCCGTCGCTAACGTGTTTGTGAAAAAAAAATTAATTTTGTCGCAAATATTAGCGATGAAACTTTGAGTTTCATCGCAAAATATTAGCGACGAAAATATGAGTTTCATCGCAAAATGTTTGCGAGGAAAATCAAACATTTGTCGCAAACACGTTAGCGACGGGTGTATAGCAACAAATACTGCGACAAAATTATTTAATCGCTAACTCACATTAGCGACGAAAATATTAGAATTAGCGATAAATTTTTTTCGTGTCTAAAATAGTAGCTCCTTACTTCTTCGTGACTAATTTTTTGCGATAAATATTTTTATTTCGTTGCAAATGTTAGCGACGAAACCCAAAATTTTGTCGCTAATATTTGGCTATGAATATCCGATTTACGAATTGTTCTCTAAACCCACTCCTGCACTGACCAACCCGACCCGCACCCACACCCAGTCCGACCTAACCGACCAACACTCAAACACAGCCGACCCAACCGACCCGCACCCTACCCAACCCATTCCAACCGACCCGCATACCCCTCCCCATTTTTTTTAAATGACTCTTTATATGGTCTTTGTGGGAATTGATCCCGGGTGGATGGGCGCCCATAGCTAAACCGATATTCTAGATTTGAAGTAGTAATCTTCCCTCATACTTTGTAGAAATAACAACAAATAATTAATGAAATCAAGAAAATAGAAAAACATAAAATAAATTATACATAATGAAATTAAGAAATTATACCCCAAAATAAATCAAACAAAAAACATAATATGTCAAATTAATGAGTGTAAATGAAATTATATTGATCCTATTATTTCAAACATCATAGTGTTGGAATCGTCTCTATTGTTTCACACTATGCATGCACTCAAAATTTTTTCTTTTATTATGTTTAAACGACAACCATTTTTAATTCATGAAAATTAAACATGAAAATTTATATTTAATCACTAAAATATTAAAGACGAAATATAATTTTCATTATTGTTCTAATTATTAACAATAAAATAAAATATTTTTTTGCTAATAAGGTGATGAAATATTTTAATTTTCTCGCAAATATTAAATCCACAAAATTAGTCATACAAATTTTAATTTTGTCGCTAAAATATTAGCGACAAAATATAATTTTCATTGTTGTTCTGATTATTAACAACAAAATGAAACAATTTGTTGCTAGAATAGCGATGAAATATTTTAATTTCATCGCAAAAATTAATTTAAATAAATTAGTCACGAAAATTTTAATTTCATCGCAAAATATTAGTGACGAAATATAATTTTCATTGTTGTTCTGATTATTAACAACAAAATGAAGCAATTTGTTGCTAATATAGCGATAAAATATATAAATTTTGTTGCAAAAATTAATTTCAAGAAATTAGCCACAAAAATTTCTATTTCATCGCAAAATATTGGCGACGAAATATAATTTTCATTGATTTTTTGATTATTAACAACAAAATAAAAAAAATTGTTGCTAATATAACGATTAAATATATAAATTTTGTTGCAAATATTAAATCTAAAAATTTAGCGACGAAAATTTCTATTTCGTTGCAAAATATTAGTGACGAAATATAATTTTCATTGCTAATTTGATTATTAACAACGAAATGAAGCAATATGTTGCTAATATAGCAATTAAATATATAAATTTTGTTGCAAATATTAAATCTAAGAATTTAGCGACGAAAATTTCTATTTTGTTGCTTAAAATTGATTTTAACGATGAAATTTAGATTTGTTGCAAAATTTTCGTCGCTATTCCCCCTATTTCTTGTAGTGAACATTATTTCACTTATATTAATCACTAAATTTATGGCTTATAATTATTGCAATTTTTTAAAATTTATAAATTGTAAATGTAGTTTTATTTTTTATTATTTTGTTTATTAGTAATTCTTTTATTTGTTAATTCACACAACAAAAACTTAATTATCATATAAACTAAATGGATATAAAAACTAAAGAAATTATGTTCAAACAATATAAAATAAAAAAATTCTAATTTAATCAATAATTTCTTAATTTAATATATATTTTTTAATTTAATCAATAATTTCCTAGCTAACTTAATCAACAATTTTCTAATTTAATCGACATATTTCTAATTTAATTAACAAATTTTCTATTTTAATCAATTATAATTTCCTAGCTAACAAATTTTCTACTTTAATTAAAATTTTAATTTTTGCATAAATTTTTAATATTTTTTAAATTTTTAAATTTTAATTTTGTGGTTAGAGAAAGAAATATCCGTCGGTAATCACATGTATTTTTTTTTTTTTTGGTGATTACCGACAGAAAACAAATTCTTTCGATAATTCAGATGACTTTGTTAACCCCGTCAGAGATGGAAATTTCCGTCGATAATTAAGTGTATATATATTTTTTTTTTTGTGATTATCGACGGAAATCAAATTCCGTCGGTAAATCGGGATGACTTTGTTAACATGTAGGTAATTGATAAACGGGGTTTTTCTATAATTTTAATGCTCAATTACGTGTCATTTTAACTCGTATTACATTTGTTTATATCTTAAAAGAGGTGAAATGACGATTTCTTGAAGAATAGCACAAGTTGTGTTATTTCGAGTGTTTTCAGGCCAAAACGAGAATTAAAAGTCAGCCAAAGATAACTCAAAGCTATCGCATAAGAAGCGCGTTGAAGAGAGGGTCACAACGAAACAAGAATCGAGTAAATCCGAGTTCGGAAGTACAAGTTATAAATAAAATTATGAAGGATTCACATAAGTATGGCGAAAATTGGAACTTGGACGTGAATATTGTTATGGGCCTATATATGAGTAAAACATAATTGGGAGCAGCCGAATGAAAGTGGGATTATAAAATAATTAAGCAACCTATTTAGTTGGAAGTTAAAAAGATATCACTAAATCTTGAGATTTATTTGTTGCACAAAAGTAGGAGATTTGACTCATCTTTATCTCCTCACAAAGGATATCAGCGGAGAGATCTATATATTGGACAAAAACTGGAATACGCTAGAGGGGAGAATTCAGAAGGAAGAAAAGAAGACAGCAGCATCTTGAACGCACCATTCAATAAGTTTATTTTATGCCTTTCTTTAATTTATTTTCTTTATTTCTTTATTGATGAATTATTCTAGCTAATCTCATTTGAGGTCCTAGGACATGAAAGTAGATTGAGATTTATTTTTGCAACAATTAATTTTAATTGATTAATTTCGTTTTGTTATTCTTATTTGTGCATCCTTTTATCTTGTGGATTTAATTGCAAAGGCCACGTGATTGAATTCGTTTGTTTATTTAAATCAACATTCGAGAGAGGAGATTTAAATATTGAGCATAGGATTGCATGATTTATTATGAGTCAATATTCGAGAGAGGAGATTCATAATAGAAGAGGAATATAATCTTGATTTGTTGAGAGGAGTAATTATTGGAGCGAAGTAGAGATACAAACTCTTAAATAATTATATCTAACAAGGTTAATGAGATCGAGAGATGATTTAATCTTCCTTAGTGATTACCTCTATAAAATACTAAACGGAGTAGTCAATTAAACTAATTCGTAGTAAATTTGATCTCAATTGAAATTGTAAGTCCTAGGATCCGCCATATCTTATTGATTTCTCAAAACAACGTTAAATTGATATTTGCATGCTATTTTATTTATTTGGTTACTTAGAGTATTTTAAATATTTTTTTGCTTAATCAAGCCCATCATCCAAACTATGATTTTTCTAGATAAAAATCAGTTATTAAAATCGTAATAGATATTAGAGCTAATCCTCGTGGATACGATACTCGTGCTCACTACGTACTATAATCTACGCCGTACACTTGCGGAATAATTTAGACTACAAAAATACAGTGAACAAGTTTTTTGGCGCCGTTGGTATTTTTTGACGGATTTCAATCCGTCGTTAAAATTCCGTTGGTATGCAGTGTCAGTTTTCATATTTGTGGTGGTTTTTGCTACTCCTCTCTCACACAATCGACTTTATGCAGCATAAAGACACACTTTTATATATCGTGCAATACATGTGCGATTTTATTAGGGTTGGCAATGGGACGGGTAAAAACCCGGACCCGCATGAAACCGGCCCGCACGGGGCGGGTAAATACCCGGTCAAACGGGTCCCGGGGCGGGTAAATACCCGGTCAACGAATACCCGCCGGGTATGGGACGGGTAATGGGATTGTATATACCCGACCCGATCCGTATATATATATATATTAAAAAATATAATAAATATATAACTAAATTAGAAAAAAAAACACACACACACACATACCCACACACTTAAAAGCATCAGAAATAGAAAAATGACACGAGAGAAAGAAGAACACGAAACTCTAATTGATGATTGTTTATAATTTTATATATATAACTAAATTAGATTATACGTAAAAATGTGATTCTTTTAAAATTTGGTTAAGATAAATTTGTTCTTTTTTTAAAATTCTATGGATATATTAATCAAGATAAAAATTAAGTGATAGTTGTTGAAAGTTTATACAGAGTACTTGTAGAGGATTTACTATTTGTATGGCTTTTAAATTATGCAGATTTACTTTAAATAACAAATTTATATAAAAAAAAAAAGTTGTTGTGGGGCGGGGCGGGTTTACCCGCCGGGTTCGCGGGGCGGGATTTGACGGGTTTTGAGGCGAGGCGGGGCGGGTAACGGGTCTAAAAAAAAAATTGCGGGGCGGGTCCTGGGACAGGCCATACCCGCCCCATTGCCAACCCTAGATTTTATGTATTAACTTTTAACATGCATCCCTTCTGCGTGCAAAATACATATATTTCATTATGTATAAAACACAACTTAGATTAGAACCTCTAGAAACAGAGATTTAGCTAATTATTGGTCTGAAAGTATGGTGAAATTAATCAAAATTAATACATCAAGTTAAGATATGAAAACTGTAAAGCAATTCCAACACAAACAAAAACCAAAAAAAAAAGTTCATTATAAATTAATAACCCTAGTTCATTATAAAAAAAAAGTTCATTATAAAAAAAGTTGGGAACCTCTTCTGATTGCTATGTCAACTGGACTACTAGTCAGCTGGTCCAGATGACTATAGTGATCTGATTGAAGAGGTTATATGCGGAATTATGGTAGGCCTTGTTTAGACTCGTTCTTTAAGTGTTAACCTGTTGTTTTATAAAAGTACTCAGCTGATGCTGGTTTGAAAGTTATGGCCTTGTTTTGAAAACAATTGAAAATACAGTATGCACTATATAAAAATATATGTAAGGGCAGAAATGTAAAGTGCAGAAGGTAAATGACACCAGATTTATAGTGGTTCGGATATACGTTCCTACGTCCACTCTCACGTCCACACGTGATGTTTAATCCCTTTAATTTACCACAAATTACAAGGGTCTTGACCTTTATAGTCCCAAGGTTAGGACTTTGAGATCTGAGTCGTCCTAACAGCTACGGTCTCCACAAGTGATTGTAAGCCGGGTTCAAAAACTTTAACCTTTAGGTGAGGGTTTGGGGTTTTTGAAGTGTATCCAACTAATGGTTCAAGCTTATAATTTGCTTAACCACTATGCCTAAAACAATGATTATACATTATGAACAGGTTTCAGGTTCTTAGGGGTTGGATAGAAATCACTTAAGAGCTATAGATAATCTAATGGTTTTCTGGCTCTTGGAGAACTTTTAGAACAATATGGCTATTTGCTTGATTGCTTGCTTAGCTTGTGAATTCTCTCTTGTGACATCCTTGTTCGTGATTTCTCATCCTCTTGTATTTATAATGGAGATTGGTTGCAACTAGCCGTTGGAGTTAACTAGCCGTTTGAGCAATCTTTCCATAATGGCTTGATTCCTTGATTCCAGCCGCTTGATTGCTTCAATCCTGGGATCATGTCAATCTTCTAAATAAGGTAGGTCTTCGTTTGAATTGCAAGATGACTTTGCAATCAGCCGAGTCCTGGAAGAGCGCATAGTCTTCTGATCTGTACTTCTAGTCTTCTGACTACTCTTCTGGCCTTAGGTCTTCTGTCTTCTGATATCAGCAGAGTAACACTCTTCTGATCTGGTAATTCTTTGTACTGCTTTAGGCCATCTTCAATCTGGGACTCCATCAGATAAGTAGGTATACAAGCACCTTAACTTATCTGGTCTTCAAGGATCTTCTAGTCTTCATGTCTTCTACTCATCTCATCTTGAGGATAGGCATGTAAGCCAGGACTGTGCTGATCAGCTGATATCAATACAGTTGATCACACAAGACTAGTCTAAGCTGTTCTATACAAGTCAGCTGATCCTATTACATTTATAAACTCTAAGTGTTTTGGCCATCAAAACTATTCTAACATCAAGTGGGGCTTAGGGTGAATTTATATCCGAACAAAAAGGTTGCAAGCGGCGTCATACAACCACGACAAATTTCCACAGCTAATCAGATCGCTGACATCTTCACAAAGGCTTTAGGCGCTGATCGATTCATGTTCCTTCGTAGCAAGATGGGCGTTCGGGATCTGCACGCTCCATCTTGAGGAGGCGTATTGAAGTTAGTTATTGGTTAGTTAGGATATGTTAGTTGGCTATATCCAAGTCGGTTATTGTTCATCCTCTACTATATATACTACTAGTTGAGAGTTCATTAGAAAGTAAGTCGATATAACCATCAAACACAATCTTGTATAGTTTCACAAGATGATCAATTCAGTTTTTCTTTGAATATTAACATACATCGATAATTCGGATGACTTTGTTAACCCCGTCAGTAATCCCAACGGATTTAATTCCGTCGTTAAAATTCCGTTGGTATTTCACAGTTTTTTTGTAGTGGCAATTTTGATATTTGTGGTGGTTTTTGCTGCTCCCCTCTCACACAATCGACTTTATGCAGCATAAAGATACACTTTTATATATCGTGCAATACATGTGCGATTTTATGTATAATTTTTAACATGCATCCCTGCTGCGTGCAAAATACATATATTTCATTATGTATAAAACACAACTGACATTAGAAGCTCTAGAAACAGAGATTTAGCTAATTATTGATCTGAAAGTATGGTGAAATTAATCCAAATTAATACATCAAGTTAAGATATGAAAACTGTAAAGCAATTCCAACACAAACAAAAACCAAAAAAAAAGTTCATTATAAATAACCCTAGCTCAGCTTCTCATTCTTTGTCTTCCCTTCTTGGCCTCAATATTCAGCATTCTAGAATTGTTGCGCTTTCTGAACTTCAAGTCTTTGGCGCTTATAGTGAAGTCGTTTCGTGCATCAGGGATGCTGAAGTCAGCTGGGTTACGGTTGAGAGTGCAAACGTTATGAGGATAGCCGGTTATGCTAGGACTAGGACGTCCATCCAAGCACATGTTGTTGGCCAATAGTTCGACTATCTCCATTGGTATGTCATCATCTGATGCTTCGTTGTTTTCCAAATCTGAGATTGTGAAAGGTCGTTTGCCTTCACTAGTTGTTCCATTCCTGTCCTGGAAAACGTAAAAGATAGAGGAATTCTATTCAATTAGCCACACAAATAAAATAAAAAAAAAAAAAAAGAAAGAAACAGATATTTTATTTGTTTACCCAAGTCTGAGGAAGAGCTAAATGGTTTTCTTCCGGAGGTTCCTCATTGAGATCAGGAATTCCCGTATGCCGTGCAACGGTGTTGAGGTCCAATGCAGCAGCAGCTTTTCCTCCATCAATTCTCTTAGCTGCCCTTGAAAGCCCTCCATCTTCTCCAAGATCCGTCGTCTTTCGTTTCCTCTCAGCATCTAACTCAGGTTCGTCTATCCCCATTATATCAGCAATAGAACGCAACTTGGGTGGCACGCTATCGTTTCCCAGTTCTGGATTATCAACAATGCACCACATCAGAACTCTAATTTTTAATTACCATTTATGATCAATGCATAAATTAATTTGGAAATAAATACTACAACATTTACCTCTATTCTCCGTGCTGTGCAAGATTATGCAATCTTCATCTCCAGCATCCTGAAGAGAATCCGTACTTGCAAGATTATTCTCGGTGTCTGGGCACTGCCACCATCGGAAACTAGGAACAGACATCGGAGGCAGCTTATCATCACCATCGCCAAACGGCAAACATGCCTTCCGATTCTTTTTCCTCATATCAGCAACAAAGCCACTGCATCCATGTTAGACAATTCATATCAGCAACAATAATATAATTTACTTATAATTAATACCAAGATTAATACATAGTGCACATTTTCACACGCACGAATCAACCATAGATCTCAGTCAAAATACTTTCCAAATTAATGATACAACAAGTTCAAAATTAAATCAAGAAAATTACTTATAATTATTAAGCAAGCATTACTAATGATAGTGCACGTTTTTCGCACGCAGAAGATAAAATATAATTTAGCACAAATCTACCATAGATCTCAGTCAAAATATATTTTCCAAATGATACAACAAGTTCAAAATTAAACCAAGAAAATTACTTATAATTAATAATCAAGCATAAATAATGATACCAATTTAGCACGAATTAATCAACCATAGATCTCAGTCAAAAGATTTCCAAATGATCGATACAACAAGTTCAAAATTAAATCAATAAAATTACATATAATTAGTAAGCAAGCAAAACTAATGATGGTGCACATTTTCGCACGCAAGTGCACGCAGAGGAAAAATGATAGTACAAGTTCAAAATCAAGAATCACCCATAGATCTCAGTCAAAAGAATTTCCAAATGACACTACAAGTTCAAAATCAAGCAAACTAAGAAATGAACACTTACCGTATGGAAAAGCCCTCGAGTTTTGGTGGCTCCATGGAACTACGAAGGTCTATTTCAATCGACTTGATCTGAACTAGTGATCCAGTGCCGGAAGCCACTGAATCCATTTTTGGGACACCTTCTTCCATTACTAACACACAATCCCCCATTCCAATACCACAAACCTAAAAAAGCAACCAGTGAAACTTTTAGTACACAACTGCAAAAATTGTGCATAAAATCATAGTACTAAAGTCCCCAAAAGTTCAAAATCTCCACATAAATTCATTAAACATGTATAGATTAGTAACCTATTACGGAAACTAACAACAATTGAAAACCAACAGCGAAAGAAAAACGCGTAAATTCGAAACTATGATCCAGCTTTTAATGGAAAAGATTTTTTGAAAACCCTAATTAACAAATTCAGCAAACACAAATTAAGATATATATCTTTCGTCGTATCTGTTCGGTTTTCACATGCAATCGAATCGAGGTGTAGCCAATCGCGACAAAGGGAAAGTAACAATTATCCAACGAAAAATTAGGTAAAAAAAGGTAAATCAATTTTAGGGTTTTCTAGTTTGGGGAAATGCTATTCCGGGTATCGAATTAGACCACGGAGTTCAAAATCACCCTAAACCCGTGTAATCGTACCTCGCGCCGCCACTTAATTTCACAAAATCAAATTAGGGTTTATGAAATCGATCAAAATTCACCAACTACACATAAAAACATTAAGAAATACCCAATAAAAGATGCATCAAATGATAAAGGTATCAAATAAACAGACAATTAAATTAAATTAAATCACATAAACTGGTTTTTCAGTAACAAAAAATTAAAAATTCAGCTGAAAACCAGCACATAACTTGCACAGGAGAAAAATTCCACATACAAAAGAGAAAAAAAAAAAAAAAAACTGAAACAATAAACAGTAAAAAAGAATAGGAAAAAGGGAATCTACCAATCGAACAATGAAATCGGATCACTGATGAATGTAGAAACCTTCCTCAGCCGTCCGATCACTGACCAAGAGTCGCTATTAGATCGGGGTTGCCGGATTTAACGATTTATCGAAGTGAATTCTGGCGAAATCGAGCTGAAATAAAAGAGTGCCCTAAGTTTTAGGTCTGAAATTCGCTAGTGAGAGAGAGAAAATGATTTGGAGAGAGAAACAAGAAAATGAAGACTGAGAGAGAGACGGACGGTGTGTTTCCTTTTCACGTGTATCTAATGCCGGAGAGAGAAACTTTCGACCAATGGGATCGTGACAGCGAGGCACTATTGTGCAATGACTATAGATTTCGTAAAACCCTAGTCAAACGACAGTCCACGCGTGTTGTCACGCGCGGCAATTTCAAGGGTGGGTAAATGGTCTTTGTTTTGTCAAGAGGTGGTCCCACACACATAGGTGGAATCTTATTGGTGCGTGTGGTACACGGAGGAAGAATGAGAGTGGGTGAGTTTTGAGATTGGAAAAAAGAACCCTAAATTGTGTGGTAATAAAAGGGTAAGGTAAACTGTGGGTATAACCCTAAATCCTTGTAAGGGTAATTAACTTGTATTATCATTTTTTTAATGTGTATAAATAAAATGTTTTTAGGGTTTCATCTGTATTAATCATGTAGAAAACATACCATAGTGCCCCTTGAATTTTTTTTTTTATGGGTATTTTCTAATTCTAAAAAATAACAAGTCGTATAAATGTACGCATCTATTTTTAAATACGCGGCTCTAATTGAGGATTATTTGCATTAATGCGGATAAGTACAGATAAGAATAGACGCGTCTTAAATATGAGAATCCTAACGTTATATTTTATTTAAATTAAAGGTCAATTCACGCGCTGTTCTCCGTAGAAGGATCCATAATTTCATTTTAAGGATTTTAAAATTTTTCATATTATTAAAAAGGTTTCTCCGAATTAAAAGATTTAACTGTCAACAAATCTCTTTCTTACTGCTAAATTTAATTTCTAGGTTTACTCACATATGTTTTTGTTGCACATTATGCAATTTATTGGCGATTTTTATTTCATGGCCTAATTCAAGTATTCTATAATTACAATTAGTTTATTAAGGTGTGGGTATTCATAATAGTGAATAGAGTTGCCCAACTGTAGGGGCTCTAATCTAGTAGGCCAGAAAACCTTTTTCCTTTTTATTTCTTTTTCATATATATATATACAAGATATACAGTAATGTGTAATTACTCAGCGGTGAAATTAAAATGATTAAGACATACTACGTACTAATTAATTGTAACAACAATCATCAGGATAAGTAAGTGCAGTATATATATAATTGATTTAATACTTAATTATGATATGACAAAAATGAATTGATTTTTAAACATAATCATAACCAAATTACTTTTAACCCAAAAAATAGCAAGACAAATGGTTGGGTAGCCTCCTACAATATAGTAAAATGGTTCCAACCATCCATTTTAAAGTATTACTGTAACTTTTTCATATAATTTTTTTTAATAATTTGCATTCACCCTCCTTTTCAAAATAAATGATGCTTTAACCGTCTACAGAATTTTTTTTTAAAAAAAAGTTCAATATTTAGCTAAATATAATTTATGGTAGGAAAGATGTGGGAGTTGAATATATAATACGAATTTTTTTTTATAGATTCTTTAGTAGAAGGGTATGAGAATAGTTAAAGCTTAAAACATCAAACATCAAATAATTTGAGAAATAATTGGAGAGGATTATGTGACAAAAATAAAGTGGTTCCAGTAAATACACCATAAATGTTGTTCGATCTATAAAGCATGTTATAGGGCCGGGACCTCTATCCGCATGATATGGTATTGTCCGTTCTGGGCCAAGCCTGGACGGATTTATTTTTCGGCTTTCCCTAGCTAAAAGGCTTCATATTAACGAAGATATATATATATATATATATATATATATATATATATATATATATATATATATATATATACTTCCATCACTTTGTTATTATCATCACTTTCAATTTGAAGGAGAAAAAAAGATGTGAAGTCCACGCGCTTGTATGGGCGATTACACCGCCAAAACGTGCGATTCTCACCAAAGAAGCGTGCGATTCTGCATTTTTCGATGAACAAGGCCTAGGGTTCTAGAGGATTTGGGATCGATTTTTGTCTCATAAAGGTATCAAATAAACAGACAATTAAATTAAATTAAATCACATAAATTGGTTTTTCAGTAAAAAAAAAATTAAAAATTCAGCTGAAAACCAGCACATAACTTGCACAGGAGCAAAATTCCACATACAAAAGAGAAAAAAAAAAAAAAAAAAAACTGAAACAATAAACAGTAAAAAAGAATAGGAAAAAGGGAATTTACCAATCGAGAAATGAAATCGGATCACTGATGAATGCAGAAACCTTCCTCAGCCGTCCGATCACTGAACAAGAGTCGCTATTAGATCGGGGTTGCCGGATTTAGCGATTTATCGAAGTGATTTCAGGCGAAATCGAGCAGAAATAAAAGCGATAAAGCGATAGATCGGGGTCGCCGGAAATCACTTCGATAAATCGCTAAATCCGGCAACCCCGATCTAATAGCGACTCTTGGTCAGTGATCGGACGGCTGAGGAAGGTTTCTGCATTCATCAGTGATCCAATTTCATCTCTCGATTGGTAAATTCCCTTTTTCCTATTCTTTTTTGCTGTTTATTGTTTCAGTTTTTCTTTTTTTTCTCTTTTGTATGTGGAATTTTGCTCCTGTGCAAGTTATGTGCTGGTTTTCAGCTGAATTTTTAATACATATTTAACGGTTGGGACCATTTTTGCAAAAATTGGGACCAAAAAAGAACGTGGGATCAAAATTATTTTTGAAAAATTTTCTTGGGACCAAACCTGCATTTTACCCTTTAAAATACTATTTTTTTGCACGTGCGATTCAAATGCCCATTTTAGTTTCTCTTTTTGAAGTATGTAAAAGAATAAGTGAATGTCTATATATATATATATATGTGTGTGTTTTCATAAAGAATGTAGATTTTATGGTAATGTTACACAATTGAAAAATATGAAAACTGCATTTCTTAATTATTTAAAAACAAATTTCAGCGTCGACAACGATCAATGATTCTTCAGAGGAGGGGGATTTGGATTGGAATTGACTTCTCTATTTCCACCATGCCGTAGTCGCGGAAATATTTCAGACGCATCATTTCATTAATTGCTTGCATAACTTCTAACTTGGACTTCAAATCAAACTTAAGGCCTAGAGGCAGGCCATCACTGCGACGAATCGCCCTTCTCCGTCCCACAATTGAAAAATATGATAATGTTCCACTTTGAAATAATTAAGCGCAAAGTTCTGGCTTTAAACGAGGCCCCCGCAAGTGGGCGGTGGGATTGATCCCCTCGGAAAGTCGGTCCTTGAACCGGATACCGTGGCATCAAAAAAAAAAGCATAGACGGAATTCACGGTTTATGAATATTGACTGCAACGCGATGTAGGTGAAATCGAAATTAACTTGAATAGATTGAGGGCTCTTCGATTACATATGTATGCAGTAAAAGATGAATTATTCAAACAATATATAAGCCCTATATATATATATAATAAAAAAGGGCCGGGTTTGAAGAATTAATTACATAACTTGCTCAAACAATACTTTGGCTATGTGATTTTCAATCAGTTCAGTAGAACAATAAGCCCTGTAATAAAAAGATTTAGCAACCGCCAAAAATGTTTGCTTTATGTCCTTACTAATGCCATTGGAGGATCCCTGGAAGACTAACTGCACCAGCCCCTGCATTTCCTTGCCAACTTCCTCGAAATTTTTACTATGTACCTATATCATTAATTAATTAATTAAATATATATAAATATTGATTTAATTATAAATAATTTAAATTTTAAATTAAGAAATAGTAGTACCTTGTCATAATTTTCAATTTGTCGAAGGTGGGTACAAATTTTATTAGTGAGTGCAGAGATAGTTTTGTACTCATGGTGGGATAAGATGTCTTTAGAGACTATATTCCCTGCACAAATGTTTATTGTCCTTATTACCACCTCTACTTCTTCTCTCTCATCTCCTCTTTCACCTTGCTTCTTTAACCATCCACCCCACTGTTTTATAAATTAAATTAATTTAACTCAAATTATCATTCAAATCCAATTTCTAGAAAATATTATTAAAAAAAAAAGCGTGTATGAGACAGTTTAATGCAAGACTTTACGATAAAATTAAATAAGTGCATAAAATGGTACATATTTTTCCAGTATTAATTAAATTATGAGGTAGAAATGAAACTTTTATTTCAACAAATAGAGAATATAATTGTATCATGAATGTAAGTGTACGTACCCTCTACTGATCTCTTGGTCAACGCAGACTTTTAAAGAGAATGGTGTAGAAAATTCAACCATGGATTCAGCTTCTTTGATGCAATAATATGCAGAAAGTGTACTAAGCACAATTTGAGATTTAACCCAAGCTAGTCTTTCTGGTGATCTATCTGCACAAAATATGGTTGCAGCCGCCAAAAAATAGGCAACAAGGACATCCTTTTTGCTTATTCCAAATTCTTCAAGATTCTGATCTTCATACCACCTATATATCCAAACCAAATGATCCAAGATTTTAGCTATATACTATGTACAAAAACTACGAGCTTTGGTCCCATAACTTGTCTAATGTTCAAATTCGGTCCCAAAAAAGTTCACATTTTATATGTAGTCCCAATATTTTTTTAAAAAATTGTTCAATTTTGACCCCTAAATCGCCGAAAAATTGAAAACAACGTCATATTATGGGGTCAGATTTGGACAGTAAACAAGTTATAGGCCAGACTAAAAATTGAACATTTGTGTGACATAAAACAACTAAGCGTTTTCAATACTAGCAATTTCGGGTCAAAATTGAAACTAAATTGAAAGGTGAACTTGGATCAAAATTGAGCAATATATGGAAAAAAAACTACGCAAGAGATGTAATTATTAATTATATACTACTTTTGCATATGGTTCCATTCGATCTGATGTTGTGCTTGGCATCGGTTGTAATCTAATTTGGCGAGCTCTAGATTAGTTTCCCCACCATTCAGATCAGGCATCCTGCAGTACAATCAATATATTTACAATTAAATTAATTTACATATTTACTTGCAATTTTACCTATTATTGAATCATTATGAATCTCAATATATAGATATTGTTTAATTAGGGTAAATTAGAAAAAATAATTAATTAATGGGTTACACTTTTGTGTACCAGTTACATACATGTAACTAGTTTCTTTTTAATATTTAAACTAATACTATATTGTATTTAAACTAATACTATACTGTATTTGAACTAATACTATATTGTATTTAAATTAATATTATACTGTATTTACCATAACACATGAGTAAAATTCATCTATTTAGAAAATTGTATTAAAAAAAAACAAGTTACATGTATGTAACTAGTACACACAAGTAATTGCCTTAATTAATTACCTATAGGATGACTTGCCAATCCATTCTTCATCTACGCTATAATGCTCCATAAAAAATCGAGCCTCCAACCGTGGCAATGTTGCATACAATGGCATTTCTAGCCCATACTTTACCTGTAACCCAAATACCAACAATTCATAATAATAATCAAACAATATATTAGAAAAAAAAATTAATTAAAATGATTGATTTGAAAAAATTAGATACCTCGTTTAGGCCGTAAGTGTTTCCGCTACATGGTTGTGGCAAGTTGATCGAGTTAGCTGCAAAAATAGTTTTTTGTAAATAATTAATTTAACCCTTACAATTAACAAGACCATTTTTTTTTCCCTTTCAAAAAAAAAAGACCATTTTTTTGTTAAATTGTTGGATTAACCTTTTATACCTTTTCTAGCAGCATTCGTTCGATTTTTCCCATTCATGCATATCCCTACAAGTATCCCCATTGATCGAAGACTTAAAAAATTAAACTATATGTTTAAAATAAAAATATAATTATATATATGTATGTATGTAGATAGATTTTGATTATTATTGATAACTTAATTAAAACAAGAACGTACGTGTTTCAGAGGAGTGGCCAAATCCATAAGAAAAATTTAGCTGTTGAGCTGATACAACATACATTTGAATTACTTTTTAGAGAGATGCATGATACAAATATAATTTCCTCTTTATTTATAAACTGAGATTTGGAGTCGGAATTATGAGCTCCATTAAACGTCCACTTGCACAATTAAATAATATTCCTACTTAAATATATCTACTTTCGTGTAGCTAGCTAGGGAGATAAGAAAAAATGAATATTTTTGGGATTAATTTAGAATATTAATTCTAACTAGAAATATGACAAAAAATAGTGTGAGTCCGTCTCACGGATCTCATTGCAAGACACGATGTCATCCAAAACCAGCTCTTGAAACAATTATAAATTTCTCCTACTTTTTCCGTTCTATTATAAGCTCTTTTTTTTTTTTTTTTAATTTTTGTACGGATATTAAAGAATATAATATAATATGTACAGTCAACAGTTGAGGTAGAGAGAGAGTATTAGAGAGATATAGTTAATTATTTTGCCTTTTAGGAAATTGGAAAGTTATGACGGAAGTTTAAAAAAAAAATAGACAGCTTGTGACGGAATGGATTAGTACCTTTTAAGTTTTAGACAACTAAATAAGTGCATAACCTTTCATTATTTTTCACACATGATTTTCCATTTATTTTTATTTTTATCAGAAAAAATGTAAATAAGAAAGAAAGAAATAATGCATGTCTAGTTGTTTACCAAAAGAAACCAACTAATGATCCTATACAATTTACTAAACGAAGCCAAAGGAGAAAAAGAAAAAAAAGTGGGGACTTTATTGTATATGACCATAGGTGATTAGGTTTAACACTTTAATTAACCTAAATTTATTGCTCACAAGTCACAATTTATAAGTACTACTCCATTATTCATCCAATTTCTCAATGTATAATTAATTAAAGCTATTTATAATTACTTTGGCTATAATTATAAATAATTAATTCTTAAGTAAAATGTGATTTCATATATTTATATACAATATATTTTAATTGTACAAGTTTTTTAATAACATAATGTCATTTTTAAAGCCATATTAAAAAAAAAAAAAGAATAATACCTAAATTTTTATCAAATAATATACCTGAAAAAAATTATGAAAAATTAAATGGAATACCTTTAATTTTCTTGGAGACGAATTGATTGGGAGTGATTAAATTGGTTTGGAGTAGATGTGAGAATGGTTCAGTACTGTTGTGCGCTGATTTAGTTGTAGAGATTTTTGTTGAAAAAGAATGATATAGTTTTTTAATACATGTGGTACCAAGTCAGCCACTTCATCGAAGTCAGAATTCAGGCCACTTTAATTCTTTTTAAAGATAAAAAAGGTTAAAATTGGTTAAAAATGACTAAAATAGAAAGATAAATGATATATTTTGTAAAATTAAAATTTACCAACTCTTATTAAATTATAACAACTGTACATTGAAAACGACGGAAAAAAAATTAAAACCAAGAAAATGGTAGTAGTAATTTGAAACTTCTAATTTAGACTGAGCTAGATTAGGGAAACTAAGATTTACTTTATTGTTAAATAAAAGATTAAATGTCCATCATATTATTGATTTTGAAACGAAACATGTATATGCCTGTAAAATTATGTCTGAAAAATTATATATATGCTATCGTGTTGTATTTCGTGTCGGCACGATAGTAACACAATAAAATAGTGTCAAACACGAACACGGCGCGATAAGAACATATGATCGACATAAACATAATAATTTTTGTATCGACACGAGAACAACACAGTATTTTTCATATTGACGTAACACAACACGATAACGACACAATAAAAAAATTATAAGTTTAAAATTGCTATAAAAATTAAATTATGACATTATCATGTCGTATTAGTTCAATAATAAGTAATAGATATGGTTAACGGATTAAGGTGTTATCTTTTATTTTATCGTATTTAACGGATTAACATGAATACGGCACGATGTTTTCATGTTGTTAATAAGATCAACCATTAATTCATAATTTTCGTATTGGATTCGTAACGTACTATCGTGTCGAGCCCGAAATTATTATCTATCACAATATTGATTATGAATTGACGAAACATGTAAATGATATGTCCCTGTAAGATGAGTAAGGACCGCTTGTAGTGCTTATATTATGAAAACCTAATTAATGCATTAGAGTTATACTGTAATAATAAAATAAAATAAAATAAAAAACACCTCTAGCTTTTAGTATTTTAACGATCAGTAAATATTGTATTCACGGTGCATGTCTATAAAAGAAAATGAAACACGAAAACAGATAATTAAACAACACTTTGTACATAAATTACTACAAATTTTTCAAGTCAAATTTCTTATATTTTTTTACATGTTCACCCCACACAATTTTTAAGAATGTATTTTTGTCGGCCCTTTCCCTACTTATTTTACAACTGATTCTTGAACTATTTCTTTCACAGTTTGAGGGTAATTTCCTTTTGATAGAAAAACCCACATAAAAAATCATGTAAAAAAAATTGATAATTTGTTTAGTTTAGTGCACGAAAACTAATTTAGTGGTTTAGGTGCAATTTCGATGATAGTTTGATGGGTTTGGTGTAATTAGGGACGCGGTCTCATGTTACACAATGGTGTTACATCTCCTGTTACACCATTTAGATTTACGCCACGTGTCCATTCATCAAAATTTACAAATATAAAAATAACACCCTAACATAACCCTTTACCCTATTTAAGGAATGATATTAATTAATTAAAATAATTTCCTTCCAAAATTCTATCCCAAAAAATCTTATAAATATCTATAATAATTTTAATTATATATAATTGAAGCCACCAAATATTAATTGGAGTGACATAAAAATATAAACTTAACCATTTAAAAATATAAAATTAACCATTTAATTATTATATAATTAATTTTATTATTATGGAGTATAAAAATTTACAAGCTCTTAAAATACACATAAAATTGATAGCATATAATTAATATAAAATTTCTACGTGAATAATATAAAATTTACGTAATTATTATAATTCTTTAGATAACTAATAATCTTAAAAAATAAAAATAAATTGGAAGGATTATTAGTTATTATTCACAATTTTTATTTTTATTTTTTAAGATTATTAGTTATCTAAAGAATTATAATAATTATGGTAAATTTTTATATATTCGTGTAGAAATATGCTATCAATATTATTACGTAAATTTTATATATTAGTTAACTGATCAATTAATAAAATTGTGAATAATAATGAATATATAAAATTAAGAATTATAATATAATTCTTTAGATAACTAATAATATAAAATTGATATCAATTTTATGCTATCAATTTTTAGATAACTAGTAAATTTTATATTATTCACGTAGAAATTTTATACTGTATTAATTATATGCTACTCCGTATCAATTTTATGTGTATTTTAAGAGCTTTGTAATTTTTCGATATTTTTAAATGGTTAAGTTTATATTTTTCTTCTAACCTCCATAATAATAATATTAATTATATAATAATAATAATTGATGTTATAGTTAATTAATACAGGCCACTCCAATTAATATTTGGTGGCTTCAATTATATATAAAATTATTATAGATATTTATAAGATTTTTTGGGATAGAATTTTGGAAGGAAATTATTTTAATTAATTAATATCATTCCTTAAATAGGGTAAAGAGTTATGTTAGGGTGTTATTCTTATATTTGTAAATTTTGATGGATGGACACGTGGCGCAAATTTAAATGGTGTAACAGGAGATGTAACACCATTGTGTAACAGGAGATCCCGTCCCGTGTAATTAGGCTTTAAATTAATCAACTAGTAGGAAATGATATATTCTTATGTTTTCTCTTATTAATTATTTGTATACTGTTTTAAAATACATCACTTTCTAATTCTGATATATATTTTCTTCGTACAAGTTGTACTAATACTGCAGTGGATCAACTTTCAATTTAGTTCAGTCATTTTTCAGGCGAAAATGAGACTAAAATAAAACAAATTTTGAAAAATTGAGATTAAATTTGTACTTTTGAGACCATTTTTAAAAAAAAAAAGGTAAAAAATTATTATACTAAATCAGTTTTTTTTTCCACTTTCTCTATATAAATCTAACTCATGGTTAAGCTTAATTACAATTATATTTAATCCTATACATTTTACTAAACGAAGCCAAAGGAGAAAAAGAAAAAAAAAAAGTGGGACTTCATTGTATATGACCATAGGTGATTAGGTTTAACACTTTAACTAACCTAAATTTATTGCTCACAAGTCACAATTAAGTACTACTCCATTATTCATCCAATTTGTCAATATATAATTAATTAAAAAAATTATAATTAATTTGGCTATAATTATAAATAATTAATTCATTAGAGATCTTAAAGATCATTGACCAACTGGCAATTGCAAAGGTTTAGGGATTAAAGTTTTTTTTTAAGTTCTTTTAAGTTGGATTATTTTTGAATTTGGTCCTGATTGAATACACATTTTGATTTTGATCCCATAAATTGACAAAATTTTGAATTCAGTTCAATTACTATCATTTCAGGTAAATGAACCAGTCAAATTCTTAGCTCTTGTGTAATTCAAATCAACCGTAAATTTGCTCATGTGCAGAAAAAAATGAATTTGACCGGTTCATTAACCTGCAATAGTAGGTAATTGGACTGAATTGACAAATGGAACCAAAATCAAAATATGTATTATATAATGCATGATCAAATATAAAATTAGTTCAATTTAAAGGAGTAAAAAAGTTATAATCCCTTAAAATTATAAACCCAGCGTATCTAATTGGAACTGCAGTAGATCAACTTTCTCTATATAAATCTAACTCATGGTTAAGCTTAGTTACAATTACAATGAAAATGTCTCCTCTCATGATCATGTATTTCTTCTTCCTTCTCTTCATCTTTATCCTTTTGATGAAACAATACACCAAATTAAGGAATTCTGGAATTTGGCCACCAGGTCCCTGGAAGCTTCCTCTTTTGGGAAACCTGCACCAGCTTATAGGTTCACTCCCACATCAAGCACTCCAAACCCTAGCACAAAAGCATGGCCCCATTATGTTCATAAAACTGGGAGAGCTCCCCGTCATCGTCGTCTCGTCTCCCAAAATTGCAAAAGAGATCACGAAGACCAACGACGTTGCATTCGCTGATAGAATCGAGTCCATGCTTGCTAAAATAGTTCTATACAATTCAACTGATATTGCATCAACCCAGTACGGTGAATACTGGAGATTGATGCGAAAATTATGCGTTCTTGAATTTCTAAGTCCCAAAAAAGTTCGATCTTTTTACAATTTAATGGAAAACGAGGTGCTGCGCCTCGTTAATTCTATTAGGGTTTCTGAAGGGCTTTCCGTTAATCTAACTCAAGAGATTTTATCTGTTGAGTGTGGGATTATTTGCAGGGCAACAGTAGGGCGTGTTTGCAAGGATCAAGAATCGTTGATCATGATCATCAAAGAAGCTGTGGCGCTTGCAGCTGTTTTTAATGTTCCAGATTTGTTTCCGTCGATGAAACTTGTACATTTTCTATCGACGGGATCAAAGAAGAGATTGGAGAACATGCATGAGAGAATTGATTGTATTCTTGAAGACATCATTCAACAACATGAAGACAAGAGAATAAGTGGAGAAGCCATGGAGGAAGAGGACATACTTGATGTTTTCTTGAGAGTTAGTGAGAAGAAGGATCTTCAAGTTCCCATTACTAGGGACAACATCAAAGCCAATATCTTTGTAAGTAGCTTAAATTATTTTAGACAGTTTGCGAAAAAGGTTTAAAGTTATGAGACAAAAAGTTCAAAACCCTTCAAAAAAAGGATCAAAGTTAAACCAATTACAGGGTTTTGAGACGAAATTAAAAATTTGTTGGGACCTTTTGCGGAAAAGTTCAAAGTTATGAGACGAAATTGAGTTTCAACTCATTTAATTACTCTGAAATTCCATGCAATACTTGGCAGGAAATGTTTATAGCTGGAGTAGAGACTTCATCTATAGTCATTGAGTGGGCTATGTCTGAAATGATGAAGAATCCAAGAGTGCTACAAAAGGCACAAGCAGAAGTGAGGCAAGTTGTCCGAGGCAAGCAAAGAGTCATGGAATCTGACATCCAAAAACTAAACTACCTAAAAATGGTCATCAAAGAAACGTTGAGGCTACATCCACCCGGTCCGTTGCTCTGCCCGAGACGTTGTCGAGAGCAATCCAAGATCGATGGGTACGATATTCCTGTAAACACGGTAGTTATGATCAATGTTTGGGCGATAGGACGAGACCCTGAATTTTGGCGGGAACCTGAGAAGTTCGAGCCTGAGAGATTTCAAGACGTTGCAACTGATTTTAATGGCAATCATTTCGAGTTTATACCGTTTGGAGCAGGAAGAAGGATGTGTCCAGGAATCGGGTTTGGTTTAGCAGGAGTTGAGAACATTCTTGCACATTTGCTGCTCCACTTTGACTGGAAAATTCCAGGAGGGAAAGAACTGGACATGACGGAGAATTTTGGGGCTTCCTGTGGAAGAAAGAACAATTTGTGCCTCATTGCAGAATACCACCATCCAACGGTTTAAATGAAGTCCCCAAAGTTTCATCTGAATCTTGGTTTCCAGGAAAAATATATAAATGAAATACTAATAGGCGAACGAGTCGGAATGACTACATTTTCTTCCTGTGAATTTCCTATGTATATCAGGGAGAGAATGACACAAATAAACTTTTTCCTTCAGAAATATATATCGTGTATTATCTATCTTCTACGATAATGACAATAAATCTTGTAAAATATTCTTGCACAGAATATTGAAGCAACTTCATCCTAACAATTTGTTTAATACATAATTCCGTTATAGGTTTAAACAAAATTTTCAAAAAGTAATTGATGTATCAAAGCCTATAGTACATTGTTTGTGTGACAGAGGAAATCATAAGTATAGAGTTAATGTTGAAGAATAACAATACAGCTATTGTCGGATGGTGAACAATACCTGTGATTCTCCCCTATACCAAATAACACAACAGCAGGGGCACTGATCCTGCTTCAGAATCCTTCCTTTCCACTAAAATCGTTCTTACTTTTACAACTTGTCCGGATAAGTTAGTAAAGCGGGATGCCTCCACCAGAATACTCGATCTCCTGAATACGGAAAAAAATAGATTGGTTTGTAGATAGACCAATAAAAAATCCAAGAACAAGGCCAAATACGAAATTCTGAGGTTAATATGTGTTGCTGCAACTTGTGTTATGCATGCAGTAATGAACTAGTAAGATACTCTTATCATTCCCATAAAAGATTTGTCACTTAAAATTAGCCACCTTCACGAGACGAGAGTGCTCATTGAACTTCATATCAAGTTCAAATAAGTTAATATGCTTCAATCCCATGATTGAGCTTAAAAATTATAGCTTTGCTCATTTTCACCCCTAGTCGCCACTTCTTTGTTATTCTAGGAATTTGATAATAGGTCAGGAACTAGGTCATAAGAACGTGCATGAGGTATCCCACTCCATCATATCACACAAGACTGCTTTTTTCCATGGTACATTAAATATTTGGTCTGTGAAAAGCCTGTGACATTTATGAATTGGTTTTCTACTAATAGTTTCAACAAACAGAGTTCACCATAATAGAGCACAGACATCCAGCATGAATCGCTGTCCAACGAAATGTTAGAAGCATGAAGATTAATATTTCATCAAACCTGAGCAGGAGGCAAAGAGGAAACCCAATCTGATACATGAGTTGGAAGAAGGCCCAAGGTGTTAAGCTGCCAAAAATCAACCAAAGTAGGTAAGCTTTAGTTTCATGATTCTAAGTAAATGATTTAAAATGACTTCCACAGAGATCAGAGAACCAACCTTCCACACACCCAGTCCCAAACCTACCAAATTGAGGGCAACAAATACTAACTTTGGCAGAATGAGGTCCACTTTATTGTCCTTGTAAGGCTCGAAAACTATGAAGCAAAGTAAAAATATTAGAATTGCTTAATTTATACAGCACCCAAAAATCAAAGGAATTAGTGAAAGAAGTGATTCCAAAAGCTTATATCGATCATTAATAGCTCGTAATTCACTTAGGGGCTGTTTGGTTAGGAATTGTGGTGGATGGGATGGGGATTGGAAAAATGTGGATGGAGGTAATCCATGAATAGTAATTGAATAAAAATTGTGTTTGGATAGAGATTGAAAAATAGGTGTGGATGGAGAACTTTATGTCAAATCAATAGTGATGTTGTATTATTTTATTATTGTTAGTTAGTAGAGTAATTATTGTAAGGAAAAAAAGTAGGAGAGAGAATAAATGTGTGGAAGAAAAGTAGGAGAGAGAATAAATGTGTAGAAGAAAAAGTAGGAAAGAGAATGAGTAATTAATATAAAAATATGATGATGTAATTGTATAAAAATAGGTATATAGGTGTATTATAGGGGTGGATGGGTATTGAGATGGGTATTTGGATGGAAAGGGATGGAGAGGGATGGGATGGGGGATGGCCCATCCAAATCCGGATGGGCCAATCCCAAACCAAACACACCCTTAAGTTGCATGACATGGGAATAGACAAGTTCAAACAAATAAATGGCACCAAAATAGAAAAATTAAAAGTAAAAGAACCGTGGCTGCATTTAGTTACCTTTGGGAACCCCTCGGAGAGCATTTATGGGCTGTAAAAGAGCTGAAAATGTAATACCAATGCTAAATAGATGAACTGTGCTTCCAGCCATCCACATCATAAAGGCCATCATAAACAAATTCTTAAAAGGTGCTTGTGCTACTTCCCATGCTTTCTGTGAACAAAATAAATAAGGTAGTGATTACAGAGATAAAATTAAAACAATTCAACCAAAGATAATAAAATTCATAGAGACTAGCCATTAGCCAAAGTGTAAAACTTTTTTGCTTGAAGATCACTCAATACCTTACAACCAAAACAAACACTACCTAGATCATTTTTTGAATTGGAAAAGATACACATGCCAAATTAGAAAGAAGCATATTCTCTACATAATCAAAGCCAAACCATTCACGCAAAGAAACCATTACTCCTCCTTAGTATTGCAAAAGAAACCAAAGAGAGGAATAAAATAGTTTGAACTCTAAGCAGTACACCTTGTTCTGCTTTCCTCAGCTTCTTGAACTTAGTTATAAATATTCTGAATATTACCACCCCTAAAATACTTCACCAACTCATAATATATATATAGACACATATTTGTATATAAAAAAAACAAATATCAATGCTTTTTTTTATATATAGAATCGCATATCTAAATCTAACTATACATAATGCAAATTCTATACATACACATTAAAAAAAAATTGTATATGTTTACATGTGTAATTGTGTATGTATATCAGTTTACATGTAATATTAATTAAAGCAATCATGTTTAAGTGTGCTCAGCTATTAATTGATTTTCAATAGTTATGAATTATAAACATCATTCTGATACTCTGGATGTACTTAATTAAGAATTTACAGCATATAGTTAACTAGTGAACTTATCATTTACTAATAGTACGATTTATCAACAAGGATTAACTGTTACAGGCGTAACATAAAACGACGGTTGAGTTTACTTAATTAAGATCCACGAAATAAGTTTCCTTTGCAAAGTCTAACTGCAATTTGGATTTCTGCCACACACAAAGCTAACTTCTTTACGAAGCACTAAACTAGCTCAACCTATTGTTACTCTTCAGCAACACTCTGCAAACCATTTAACTTCTTATTCATTTTTCTGGGAAAACAAAATCTGTTTTTAGATGCATAGTGTCAACAGAAATTATAATTCTAATTATAACCCTTCCATCACTGAGAAAGTAATCATATTGTGATAAGATCATAAACAAATAGCGGAACTTAAAAACAGGAAAACTGAGTGTGAAGTTCAATCAATTCAAACATAAGCAAGTCTCAACAAGAATTGGACTTTCAAACCATTGAGAACACATATTCAGATAAAATTAATCAAATCACATAGCGTAATGTTAACCTGAGCTTTCCAGTTGGCTTCAGCGTCTTTCTGCTGTTTGCTCACTGCCGAATCATCCTACGCAGAAGAAAAAAGATTAACCAAACGAAATTCGAGTTACAACAGCAATCCAAGCCCTAAATCCAATTCATCTAACAAATCAAGATACCGATTCATGGGAAGCACGAGTGAAGCCCGGTGGATCAGGAATATCACGCGAGGAATGCGACGTAGAATTATCCGTGAATTCAACGGCCCATCGACGGCCCGAACCCATTATCGCTTTCCCCTTGTCCATTATTGTTGAGAGTTTTGCAGAGATTCAGCCTATGCCGAATGATTGAACTTTAGCCTAAGGAGTTGTTTGGTTGTGTCCTTTTCTTTTTCTAGGGTTGTTTAATTTATTTAAAAAATTGTAGCTCATTTTCTGAATTTTTAGTTTAATTAGAAAATATATTTCTTGGAAAAATTAATGATTTTGATTAATCAATCGATCAACAATTATTTATTTCTTTAATTAGATTAAATTTGCATTTTAATTAAAAAATAAAGATTAACCATATTAAATATGGACCAAAAAGTTGATTTCTTACCGAATCAACCACATACATAAAATACTTGTACATTATAAAAATAGATCGCGGAGCCTTCTTTTCGAGTAATCAACATTTATGGTACATACAATTCCATATAATTTCAGATACATACAAATACATTGACATTTGTCAAATTAAGGTTATAGAAGCTAAGCCTAAAATCTATTTGTTAACTATCATCTTCTTTTACAAGAAAATCTATCAGAGACATTGGCGATAACAAATCCTGCAAAAACCTGAATCAAATGAAAAAGAAAAGAAAATGAGCCATAAACTCTTACTCTAAAAGGGTGACAGAAATCGAGAAGGAAAACGAGCGAACCTGAATGCAGCCGATGATATAAATGGCAGAGTAGTGACGGCCATGGATAAGCATATCAGCAACCATTGCAAGCGGTATTGTCAACGACATTCCAAGTGTTGCCACCAATGGTGTTGTCCACACAACAGAGAGTGCCCTGTACATTTTTCACCACAATCTCGTATAAAATTTCAAGGGCTCGTTCGTTGGACAACAGACAAACATGAGCAAGAAATTTGAGTTTCCATACCATAGATAATCTGACAGTACACTTCCTACAATGCCGTTGAGTAGAATAACTTCAGTAATGGACACTGAACCTGGTAACTTGAACTCAGGCTCGATTCCAAGGGCACTAAGCGGCCAAGCTACAACAACAGATGCAATACCAGAAATATGAAACAAGATATTACAATTATCAGTATGAAAATTTAGAAAGTTATGGTTTCTTACCAAGCCACCAGAGACCAATTAAAGTAAAGAGTCCGATGTAAGCAAAAAACTTTTGCACATCAACCTTGTCACCTTCTGATCCAGCTGCTCGCTTCAGGAGCACTGTATAATCCATACAATTTATTGAAGTAAAGAAAAGAAAATTAAGTTTTCAATGAAAAATAATAAAACTTGGTAACTATTAAGTATACCTGTAAATAGTCCATATGAAGCTGCAGAGAGGAGACCGAAAATGTCCCCCGTTATGGAATGCTTTCTTGTCCTAGAAAACGGATAGAAATCTAAGGTGAGCACTGTGTATAATTGCATTCAACTTAAGCGACTATAAACAGAACCAGACAAGTGCAATCCTGGTTAAATTTGCTGATTGATTAATATAACTGGTTTACCAATTGAAGTTCTATTTCTTTTTTTTTTCAGAGATTTGCACACTCTTTACATCAAGGGCTTGTATGAACATCGCAAGACTGCTCCAACATCATAATTAAGAGCTAAAAACTTGATTCTTATTATGTCTTAGTCGATAAATAAACAAATAAATAAAAAATGGTGTGGGCTTGCTTTATGGAAACTGGGACTTAATCATAGAAATCATAAGGTCACTCCTGATCGGAATCATTATAACTTCAAGCATAGGCTCTTATACACACACCTGTTTTCTTCTTTTTTGTTTCATGATATATTCGTACTCCACCCTTCAATCCATTGGCAAGCAATATAGGATGATAACTAATTGGCTTACAAAAATAATCCTAGTTTTAGATATCCCCAAAAGTTAGAAACCAATTCTCATATTTGCATTTACTCAGTCGTGCTAAGCATAGATGATAGATAAAGAATAAAAGTCCGACTTACTCAGTCGTGCTAAGCATCTCATCTGGGGCCCATGTTGTCCCCAGAGTAGTCATTACAACACCGGCCATACTAATTAGAACGGCTGCAACTTTCGAAGCACTTACAGTGTCGTCTCCGATCAGTGCTCCGAAGAAAAGTGTGAAGAACCCCGAAGTTGAAGTTAAGACAGTTGTGCTTGCAACACTGGTATACGCCAAAGCAGAGTTCGAAAAATACTGCAATAAGTTGGAATAATCACTTTTGTTTTCTTTTCAGAAGACAAAATACAGAATGCTGAAAAGACTACCTCTGTTATAAACCACACTGGAGCAAGATAAAGGCTGCACGTAACTATTTCTTTCAAGCTAAGTTCACGTGTCTGTTCGAGGTCATGGAACTCGTCTTCCTTGTCCTTTAACAATAATGGCAGTCCAGCTTCTGTGTCATTTAAACTCATATCTTTCATTAGGTAGCTCTTCAAAGCTGCTTCGGAATCATCCTGTGTTTCAGCCACTCTGAGAGGGAAATTCAGCCCAGCTAATGGTGTTGAGAGACTATCGTCGCCATAACTATCTTTAACCCACTTTTTATCCAGATATTTGTATATATAATCTCTAAGAATTGATATAGGGAGATAGACCACCATGAGAGAGATCCACAAATATGTGAGGGCAAAAGGCTGCCTATATTCTGTGAAAATTTTCTGCAAACACAAATCATACCAAATTCAATCCTTAACCTAAGAGGGCATGCCCAAGAAATAGAACAGGGCAATCAACAGTTTCATAAGAACTCCAATCCTAAACACCCAAAAGTTTGCAAATCATATCAAATCATCTAACTTAATTTGTTCTATAGCAGTTCTTGATTCTGTCAATATGTATAACCCTAACGTACACAAATCAAAATTTCACAAAAACTAAATACAGTATTTCCAGGATTTTGGTCTCTATTTACTTCAATCCCTAAAAAAACAGTTTCGCCCAACAAGTAGAAAACACAGACAAACATAATTTGGGGGTAAAAAAAAAAAATCAAAAGGCGTACCTGCGTAACCTCTGCAGAAGTAACCCATATGAACACAAAAGCTCCAATCATCCCCAACCCAGCGTTATACCTCCAACCCATGATCCAAGAAAGCACAATAAACCCAAACAAGAAAAAAAAAATTATATCTTTTTGAGAATTTAATTAAGAAAAGGAGGAAAGAAATTAGAGGGACTGCATATTTCTTCCTCCTGAAAAACGGTAAAGAAAATTAGAAAATATTCGACGTGAAGGTTTCCATTCTTGGTTGTGCGTTGAATGTTAGTTTGTATGAATTTTTGCTCGTCGGCAGACAATTTTAATCTTTGTGGTGTCAGTGGCATTTCCAATAAACGGTGAAGAAAACGAGTGAAAACGTAAATTAGGAGTCAAAACGTTGAATTTTCGTTTTTTTTTTTTTTTTTCTTGGTAGACTTTTTGGGGTTTCCAACAAGTTTCTTGCGATAATTGAATCTTTTTATTTTGTTTCATGAACATGAAAAGATTCTTCAAGAAATGAAATACAGAAGAATAGCGTAGTTGCAAAAAAAAAAAAAAAAATTAACAGATTATTATCCACCCCATAAATCACCTCTTTCTCCAAACGTACGCATAATTCGAATATTAAATTGAACAACACGATTACACGATCAATTGGGACCGAATTTAATAATTTGATTTTATTTGGATCCGATTATTAATTTCAATAAAACAAAAAAATCGACTTGGTATTTACCAAATGGCAAAATATTATGTATGTCTTGTACACAATACAATACTATTATTAGTAATGAGGACAATTATTCAGCAAACATTAAAATTATGAAAAAGAAACAATAATAGAATATGTCAATTTTACATTGTATCATTTTCCTCGCTAGTGTAAAAGAAAATTAACTCCTCAAATTGTCGGCAAGTAAAAGATTTAATAAATAAGATTGTACTATCCTGAGTGGTTGTAACATTTTATTCCAATCATCCAAAGGACATTAGTAAATCAGCAAATCTGGAAAAAAATGTGCTAGAGAACTAGCAGGAAAGTTGTTGGCAAGATATTATTTGATCAAGCTGTACAATACTGGGGTTCTAAGTTTTTTTGTCTAACCAATTCGTGAAGATCGTGGACAATCTTAACAACAGCGTCCGGACGGGCAAGCCTCAGAGCATTCTGTGACATTGTAACAAGCTCGTCTTGTCTCGGACCAAACCACTGAGAAACAATGCTGGCAATCTCTTTCGGAGACTTTGAGAATTTCCCACATCCATTTTGAACAACATATGGAACATTCCCAGCTTCCTGCAATTTAAACGAATCTAAAGTTTCAACCAGTGGGTCATAAACTACAGGCTAAACGGTACACTAATAGTAGGAACATAACTCTAACCCTAGCAGGCTTCGGACTAAACGAGGTATTAATTATAGAAGAAGAGGTCGGAAAAGCATCATTACCTGGCCAGCAATGTAATTGTTTAGGATGATGGGAAGTCCTCGAATCATAGCCTCAGCAATTGTTCCAGGGCCCGCCTGCATGAACATATATGTCTGATTGACGATCTCAGGATGAAAAATGGGAAATCAAATAACTTGTATAAGCAATCTATACCTTAGTGATAATGCAATCACACGCGCCCATGCAGTCTTCGATTTTGGTCACAAAACCCTTCACCTAAAATGCAAATACAATACATGAGACTCTCCAAATGCACACTTAATCATGACTTTAAAATGATAAAAGTCAAGGAAAATGAAACAACATAAATAATGTGACAATTTCTTTAACTTTGTGAGGAGAATTACCTCAACAGGGATCTTCCAATCAATTGATTGCAATTTGTTGACTAGCTTTTTGTTTCGACCACAAATCACAAGGATTTGCCCGAGAGGTTCTCCAAGAGTTTCATCATAAAGTGCATCGCTAAGAGCTCGAGCAGTGGCCTCAATGGGCCCCATACCTTCACCCCCACCCATTAGTAACACAGAAGGGAGATGCTCGTCCATGCCCAGCTCTTTCCTCAGTTCCCCCTACACAATATAATATTCCCATATAATACTTCAAAAACTATGTATAAACTTATAATGGTCTTGTAGAATTAAAACCTTCACTGATTATCTTCACATGCCCAACATTCCAACAGATCAATAGAAAAACAAAAGTAAACAGCATGATAACAAAAACGAAACGTATATAAACAGTTTGAAACTGTCGTTCATCTAACATTGGCTATCATACCATATCAGAATAAAAAACTGAAAGTATGCATAAAAGAAGCAGAAAACAAATCAACCTTAGGGCGAACAGGCTTCACAAACGAGGGTCTCACGGGAAGGCCGTACACCTTAGTCTGTGAACGCTGGAGACCAGCTCTCAATGCTCGTTTTGCAACCTCTTCTGAAGGGCAATAACATCTTGTTACAAGCTTGTGAAACCTACCGTGGACAAGATTATAAACCAAATTCACTCAAAATTGCAATAAGAGTAACATAACAAGCAAAAGGGCTGCAGGGCATACCATGTGGGATGACAAGTGGACAGGTCAGTTACCACTGTGGTAAAAACAATCTTCTCCAGTAGGCCCTTAGCCCTCAAAATACGAAGCGGTACATGTTGCATCAGAGGATGTACACTGATAATAATATCTGGCTGGTACTTCATCAATCCTCTAGCAACCTCTCTAGGCAAGTTGAGAATTGAGTATTTGGTGAGAATCAATACCATATTTACTGTAAGATTGTCACAGGAGCAACTAATAATTTTTTAACATGTCAAAAAGTCTTCCAAGGAACAAACTGTAGCATCCTATTAGAAATTGAATACTCAATAGAACAAGCAAAGATAAATACAACCCCATAGTATATTATATAAGTTTGAGAAGTTGTCTAACCGAGCTATGAATGCTGAGGTTGCGGCAAAATTTGTTCGATGAATAACACGTGGAGCAGTAGCATAATATGTCATTTTCCACAGAGTTCCATGTTTCACAAGAAAGTTATAACTCTTTGGTAACTGATTAAAGGGCCATGGTGTATGATCTGCCCACAAGTCAGTGATATAAACCTGTAGAAGAAATTCTTTTAACACCAGGAACATTTTCAACAAGTAAATGCATTACACAGTATACACTTAATTCTGACAGCACAAAGGCAAAGGATATACAGATACTCATTTAAGAAATAAAAAAAGTATACCTGATATTCATCTCCAAACTCTTCATTAAAAGCTGCCCTTATGGCCTCAGCAGAAGCTCTGTGACCTCCTCCAGTATCACTCATCAATATTAGAACTTTTTTTGGGGCATCAGATGCCGCAGCATTTGCAGGAACTCCCTCTGTTCCCTCCAAGATCCCATTCCCATCATCTGCACGCCCATTACTTTCCCCAGGATCAACCCTTTGAACCGAGGCGAAACTGAGTGGGATTCTCTCACAATGGAACTTAATAGCACTGTTGAATTGTTCCATTACTCTTCTAATGCTAAAAGCAGCATCTTTACTATTCAGGCTCAAGGAAGCCACGACCTTGGGCTTCTTCCTAGCATCAAAATACAGGTAATTCGACAAACATGTGGAGTGCACATCCGTATTGAGCCTCGGAGAATCGAGTACCAAATAGCTCAATTTGGAAACAAAACCAAAGGGATTTATGGGTTCTTGGCTGACAGTTGAATGTTGCATACTTAATTCTTTGTGTTCCTTTTCTTGTATGTGCGATTAAGAACCAAACACACAACGGAAAAAAAAAGTAAGAAAGTGGGTTCTTGAAGGAATACAGGTTCTTGATTGAGTTATGGGTAATATTTATAGTCTACAAGGTGTTTGTAATTGTGACTGAGAGGGGGGCCGTGTTGTTGATGGAGAAGAAGAGGAAAGAGGGTGAGAATTTGGAGGGGGATTGGTAACCACAAGGAGAAGATTTAGCCGAGGGAGGGAGAGGGGCCCTAAAATATATAGTAATATTCCCTGGGATTTAAATTAAATACTCCTTCAGAATAAAATGATAGTATTAAAAAATAAAAGCCCTGAAGACCCTTACATGGAGACTTGGACGGTGGTGGACCGGTGGTGGGTTCACGGCGGAGACCGGTGGTGGACGGTGGTCGTGTTATTCACACGTTTTGGCCGGTTGCCTTAATTAGCCCACCTTTTTTTCACTTAATATTTCGGAGGTGTGAAAGCTACTGTATTTGTTAGGATAAAATATTTAATTTGGTCTAGTTCTTTAATTTAATTAACTTATCATTTTGTGACAATTATTAAAAAATTTGTTTATAAACCTTACTCTCACAATATTCACATATTTACACAAAATGTCATATTACGTTTACACTGAATTCAATTCTTCACTTTACTTACTTTTTTTTTGAAGACTCGGGTATCCGGTCTAAGGGCCGACTAATCTTGGGGATCAATCCCACCGCCCACTTGCGGGGGTCCCGTTTAAAGTCAGAGTTTTGCGCTCTGTATGGACATGGCCCCATAGAAGTTTACTTACTTTATTCATAAAAGTTTACAAAATTACCCTTCAACACTTCACTCATTATACATTTTTCTTAGTTTGTATGTCTATAAATGGGTGCAAAAAGTTCCGTAGAAAGTACTGTATATGCATTCAAATAAAATTATTATTATATTGGAAGAAAGAAAATGGAAATATTAACATGAATCAAAGGTTTGTTTCACAAGGAAAAAATAAGAGGAAATTTATTTTGTCCTTGTACACTTTTTTTCCTTGAATTGGATCTTTCATCTTAGTACGTAATCTATATTTGTAAACATTATTACATTTATATTCTAGGTACTATTTGTTTGTATTCAAATTGAGAAGTTAATACTTTTTTTTTTTAAGTTTTCTTACATTTATATTTTTTTAGAAGCATAATCTCAATATCAAACTCAATCTATAATTGACATATTGATTATCACACGCAAATGAAAGAATATATGTTTTCACCAATAAATAATTTAATTAAACGTCATAATTTTAAAAATTAATTCAATGAAATCAGGACACGTGTATTAAACCTATTTTGCATCATATTATGATACATTAAAAAAAAAAACTAGTTCACTTATCATTTACCCCCTAGTGATCAATCTAAAACGTAGGTTATAAATTTTCAATAGGTTACCTACATCCCTACACCATCCTATTTAAAAATTAGGCAGAATATATATTGCTTCGGCTGGTTTTGTCAAGTTGAATTGATTGTATTGTTTAATACTTCCTCCATCCCACAATAATTCCTTTTCGGGAAGTTACACAATAACTTTCACATCCTTAAAATGTAAACCCCTTTATAAACTCCACCCTCACAATATCCTCAATTTTACACAAATGTCATTACTTTTTCTCCACACATACACAAAAGTCAACTCATTCTTTACTTTATACATAAAGTTTTACAAAATTATCCCTCAAAATTCCACTCATTATTACACTTTCTTAATTTACATGTCCACCTACCTACGAAAGTTATTTCGGGACGGAGGGAGTAGTTGTTTAATTTAGTTTTATTGAGCTAATAAGCCAAACAATATGAATCAACTCAAGCAAAAAAAAAAATACAATAATAATAAGGAAGGCTTAATTTTTATTTTTTAAAGTTCAAACTTCAATTTATTAAACAACTGTAATTATCATTAGATAAAACTTTTATAAATGACGGGAGTCAAACCATACACTAAGGCAGTGTTTGTTTTGGGATTGGCCAATCCGAATCCGGATTGGCCAATTCCAATCCAATCTCTTTCAATTCATCTCAATCCAAATATCAATCCACTCCTATAATACACCTACACACCTACTTCTAAATCATTAACCAAACACAACTTACACACCATTTACTATTCATGGATTACCCAAATGATCAAATCTCAATTCAATCCATCACAATCTCAAACCAAACACCACTTAAAGACTTGAAAACTCCCTAACAACGAGAAGACTTAATTTTAGATTTATTTTAAATAATGTTTTTTTGTAAGATTCTAAGACCATGTTTATCGGGTGTGGGATGACCTGGTCATCCAAATAGGACAAAAAAAAAGAAAAAGAGGAAAATTCAACATTTTTTGATGACCATGTTCGTCGGACGAACGACAACAACCCAGCACAACCAATTTTTTGTTATTTCCAAAAAGTGCACGTGTCAAGTTTTGATTCGTCAGTTATATTTTATTTAGATAATTTCTTATTTTCACCTATTTATTTTAAAAAAATAAAAATAAAAAATACCAAAATTCATAAAATTAAATTCTCTATAAATAGAGATCAATCTTTATATATTTTGGATTACAATTTCATACACTCTCTTTTCTCTTCTAAATTGTGTTAATTATTCTTTTTATATTTTGATTTTTTTTCTATTAAATAGTTGTATATATTTTCTAAATATTGTGTAAATATTATAAAAAATTAATAAATTTAAATGTGGATTTTCTATATGACTAGTAGGGAACAACTTCGTAATAGAGAAGTCCATGCCGCTTTTAAGAACGACTTGATTGAGCATGGCCAAAATTCAAAATTGATAATTAAATATGTAATTTGCATATTTTGTTTTGTTGTAATTAAACATTTATTTGTAGTCCGATTTATTTATTTTAAGTTGTATTTTAATTTTTGTAATTTTAATTTTATTGTTGAATGTTGTAATTTTTTTTCAAGTGTATGATAATTTTTTTATTATACTTATGAATTTTTTAAATAACCGTATGTATTTTCTAAATATTGTGAAAATATTATAAAAAATTAATAATAGATATAATTATTATTATATTATAAAATAAATAATTTATTAAATATTGGTTGTGGTTGTAGTGGTTATGGATAAAGTGTGAAAAAATAAAAGTTTGGATTGTAGTGTAAAATGTGTAGGTGGAAGAGTGAGAAATAAATTTTATATTTGATGACCCGATTATGACCGGGCATGGATAAACATGGTCTAAAGAAACCCATCAATCAAGTCTTGACTTTACTGATCTAAAGGCAATGCATTTATGTGTAGCACCTGTGCTGTTTCACTATAAAAATCAAGAATATATAGTGACAACTGACATATATGCCATTAAATCACAATTATACTCCAAAAGGAAATTGGTTTACATGTAAATTAAATCCTTGATTCGATCATAGTGTGCTTTTTTTTTCCTTTTTTTTTTTATGGTATGGTGAAAAGGTTAAATTGCGCATGGAGGTTTCTATTAACTTTTATGCATAAATTTCAGTGCAAAATTGATATACGGAGTATAAGATACCATCTCCATCCTCGAAAAGTTTGCTGAGAATTTTAGGCACATAGTTTAAGAAAAAAAAAATGTAATGATGAAAGTGTTGAGGGATAATTTTATAAATTTTTATGTATAAAATAAATAAAGTAAACTAATTAAATGTATGGTGGACCTCAAAAGTAATAACATAAACGGTAATATATGTATATTGTGAGAGTTGACATTGTAATGATATATATATTGGAGTATGCAAATTTTTCGTGAACAAATTAAAAGAGGGGTAAATAATTAATAAGGTCATTTCACTACTAGTTTTGTCTAATAAAACCTACAACATATTTTCTTGTCTAATAACATCAAATTGAAAAATCTAAGACAATTATACCCTTTTACTAATTTCAAACAATTCGAATTTTTTAATTCAAATTCACAAGTCAACTAAATACCATAATTATAGATTAAGGGAGAATTTCGAAAACGCGAAATTTCAGCACCTTCCAAAAATTTAAAATTCTCCTAAAAAGTAAGTATACACATTAATTCGTTTCACTTGCAGCTTCGAGATTTCTGCACTCTGCATAATTCAAATTCACAAGTCAACTAAATACCATAATTATAGATTAAGGGAGAATTTCGAAAAACGCGAAATTTCAGCACCTTCCAAAAATTTAAAATTCTCCTAAAAAGTAAGTATACACATTAATTCGTTTCACTTGCAGCTTCGAGATTTCTACACTCTGCATATACATGAAAATGTGCATAACAAAGTTGTGCATACATTTGATAAGATATAGCATTACCTTAATCTTACATGAGGTTCTCCATCAATCCAAACTTCTCTACCCCAATTCATTTGATGCCAGTTGCATGTAGGTATGCACATTATAATGTGCACTAAAAGATGCATAAAAATCAAGACATGGACTACATCTAATGAATTTCATAGTGCATATGACAATGAAGTTGCAGGATACAATACATCGTGTCAAACATAATATGCATCGTGGTATGCAATTGCAGGATACAGTACATGTGTGTATGCATGTAATATATGCACGGAAATGTGCATAACAAAGTTGTGCATACATTTGATAAGATATAGCATTACCTTAATCTTACATGAGGTTCTCCATCAACCCAAATTTCTCTACCCCAATTCATTTGGACCAGTATAAGTTGGACATGTTGTTTCAGCAACCAAATCTGCATAAGTTGTCGATTCAGATACGTGAATAAGTTTGTTCTTCCCATTACAGTCAAACTTGCAGAAATACAATATAATCCATGTCAAGTCTTCTAGAATCAGAGATGCCTGTGGAATTGGGGTGAGATTAATATACAAATAATGGATTGATAAACCAATTAAAAGTATAATGCAGTTTTGATATATAAATCAAGGATACACAATATCGATGAAACAGACGAAATCCAAATGAATGGAAAGGAAAAAGAATTGGATCAAAAAATACATGATTAATATTAAGGAATTGAAATGAATATACGTACGATGCAGTTGAATTGGTTTGAAGAATTGATTGCGATTGAAGACGAGCGATGCAGATGATTTGAATTGAAGATCACTATCGATTTTCGAAACTCGTGTTTGGATCGATTCTGCAGAAGCTTTTCGAAATAAAAAATTGGAAATTCACAGAATTGAGGAATTGAACTGCAGAAGCTTTTCGAAACTAATGAATGGAAATATCCAATTCTGTAAACGAATTGAATTGAAATGAATATACGTACGATGCAAATGAATGGAAATATCCAATTCTGTAACCTAATGTTGATGAATTAAATGAAACACGGATTTTTTGCCAAGACTAAATATCTGATATAATAGTTTTTTTCGAAAATTTAAACCAATTTGAATGCATAAGGGTAATTATGGTTTTTTGAATCCAAAATGAAGCAAATAGACAAACTTTTAAGTAGCTGTTGCAATTTGTTGAATGTGGGGTGATAATGACTCTATTGGTAAATAATCTCTTAAAAGAGAAAATATGAAAACTTTTGAGGAATGGAAAGAGTATTATTTATGTAGTAGGAGTACATTTTTTTTTATTGAATATACGTGTTTTTTTCGATATTTCGGTTATAAATTGAATTATCGAAATTTTTAAATGTAATTACCGTTACTATAGTGAAAGCCCTATAATAATGTGGTATATCAAACTTTTCACAAATTTTCTAACACCTTATAATAATGAGTTTAATTAACTAATAATTTAATAGAAATGATAAGTATAAAGTATTTAGTACAATATTTTCATTATAGTTATAATAATTTATATTATATTCTAAATTAGCCTAGTGTTTGGAGAAGTCAATGGGAATAAAGTCAACAGAACAGGCGGCTCCGGCTTCCCGGTGGAAGCATGCAAGTAAAACCCCTTCTCCGCAATTGCCCTCTCCTCCTCGGACAGGGGTAACTCGGTCCCAACTCGCTCTCTAGGCACCGACTCACACCTTAGTGGCGTCAAAGGGCCCTTCAAAAGTGAGTGTGACCGAGTCATCCCCGATTCCACGCCGAGTTGGAGATCCCGCACGGTGTGCTTCCTCCGGTCTTGAAGCTTGAACGATGACCGCCGAGGGGAAGTGGCCGACTTTGGTCGGAGTTCATTGGCTGAGCCACCGTGTGCGCCGGTGAGCTTCTGGACTAGCCCTTTGAAGGCGGCGGCGTCTGCTTGTATGATATTCGCCGGCGGTTTGGAACGAACCACTGCTTGCTTTTCCATCAATTTATATATTTATGTACACATAAAAAAATACAGTGACACAGAGTAGTGTGTATATATATAGATATTACACATTCTTGAATTAATTAAAGATGACTTTTTCTAATAATTTTACATGGTCGTTACTCGTTGAGAACATGTCGTTACTCGCATGAATATTGTTTTGGAAATTTGATTTTGTGTACTACTAGCTTAGTCAAACTTTTGGAATTAAATCCCACGAAAATTATTTTGGACCCATAATACTGTCTTCTATGATTCTTGATTTTGTATGCATTCAAAGTACTTTATGGTCTTGAACAAAATGAGATGCATTCAAAGTACTTTATGGTCTTGAACAAAATGAGATGCATTCATCACCAATTGAAAAACGAAAAAAAATAAACTTACAAGTAGGCTGCATAGTGAAGTTGCAATGAGTGACCAATTTCTTGCATCTGGGAATACAATATAACGTTAACATCTTCCCAAATTCAGGTAAAAAAAGAGACCACCAAACCTATAGGTGTGATTATCATGTAACGAAAAGATATAGTATGTAACATAATGCTATAATATTGCAGAATTTAAACATTGAGATACATGTTTATTAGTTGAGAAAAGCTAATCCTGAGGAACGGGAACCATCACTTGCTTTGAACTATTGCTGAGAACAGCATTTGGTTGATACCATTAGAGTCCGCCTCCTCCTCATCCTCTGCACGGTGACAGTTTTTAAAGGATTAACTACGTATAATTGCATTAGCATATCACTACTACAATCTGCATTTCTTTGTTAATATTCTCATTATACTCATGATTGACTGTACTGTACATCAGATGATGTACCATAAAAGTTAGAGTGAATGTTGACATTGTATAATCATATCAACACATGTAAATAGCTTAAAAGAAGAAGAAGTTACCTTTTCTAGAATTGACCTGCGTCCCCCACTCATCAATAACCTGTACATCATGAGACAAAAAGATTACAAAAAATGCGATTTTTTCGAGAAGACCTTGCAGAGGAACACCAAGGTTAACATTTGTGGCTAGGCCAACAACCAAATACTTCATGTTTGCTGGAAAATGGTGCATATTCTCATAAAAACCCGATATGGGAACGCAACCATTTGAAACCTTAGGATATTTTTTTACAGTCTTTATGAGTTCACAGTGACACAAAATGATCCAGGCTCTCCATGTGAGAGCTCCTCATTATATCCAAAAGAAACAGTGGATGAAAATATGCTTCTTCAATAGACATCTAATCAATGGAAATGATATCGGCTTAATCAATATACGAACCTGATTGAAGCCCACGTAAGCAGGATCATCATCAGTTGTGACTGTAACACCAGTTGATGCTTGCAACCTTTGCAACATTGTCCTGTTTCCTACTAAGAGTGTCCTAGCTTTATCTATCAGATCCTGCAGGTTAAATTTTTTACGAACTTTAAAATTTCCAAGTATATGAATTATCAAACCCCAGAAATTTGTTCAACATCAATTACAGCATTGAATTGTATAAAACTGCAAAGACTCAGATTTTGTGGTGAAACAGGTAACTGAAGCACAAAGCCCTTATATCATCTCAATCAACAGTTAATCATAGATGTGCATAACCTGTGATAAGGAGTAAGCTATTCCTAAAATAACTTGCACAAATTATTCTCACCAACATCGAAGCAGATTATGCAATGTAACTCAACCTATTAAGGATTAATAATTGAAATTAAAACATCTTGTATCCAGAAAGACAATTTACATGATAATGCTCAGAGCAGAAAATAACAGATTTCAGTCATTTCACTTCACACATTTCATTAATTAACACACTTGACATTACAAAATTCAGATACATACAGAGTTTTCACATGTCATTACCTGTTTTGCGGCAAGAAGCTCGCCACACTGGTCCTTCAAGGACGACATCTCCTCTTCAATCTTTTTCAGTCTTTCCACCAGCTTCATGGGATTTGCCTTTTTTACACGAAAGGTAAACGAGAAAATTAGCACAGACTACATGAAAACTCGAAGAATTAGTAGTTAATTAAGCAAAAGAAAGAAAAAAAAAAACCCGCAATTTGCTTCAAAAACATGTTTCCTCAATAATAATAACAAAGGATCTTGCAATTCACAATAACAAAGATGAGAAAACAGAAGTAGGAGGATTAAATACATGATCCGGATAGAGATGGAGAAATTCCTTTTGGAGCTTGTAATGAACGGCGGAAAGGTCCCGATTGGCTTTAGAAAACAAGTTCAGAAGCCCATCCACTGCCTGATTATGCTCCATTTTCTCTCCTCCGCGCCCTTCTAATTTGAACTACTTTGGGTTCTCTACATATTGTTCTTTCCTCTACAGAAGCTAATTGACAATTGTACCCTCTGCATCCATTGCAAAAATGCATGTTTTTTTTTCAATCTTAGTCGCATTTAGTTTGAATTTAAATATATATTTTTTGGTTAGCGAAAACTAGGGATGACAATTTTCAACCCCACATAATAGCACGACACAAATACAACATGAAAATTACGGATTAGTTTTTGGTCTTATCGAATTCGTGTCGTTATCAAGTCGACCTGATAACAATACGAAAATTTCGTGTTGTGTTGACGTGTTATTTACCTAATATGACAGAACACGATAACGATAACATAATAATTTTTTAAATTTATATAAATATATTAATTTTTATTTATTTAAATGTAATTTTAAATTTATCTATTTTGTTTATCATGTCATTATCGTATTTTATCGTGTTGCGTGTCGTGTTGGGTCGACAAAAAAATTATAGTGTTATTATCGTGTTCGTGTCGTATCGACACATATCCTTATCGTGTCTTGTCACTATCGTGTCAACATAAAATACGACAAGATAGCACGATTTACCAGAGAAAGAAAATTGTATTTTTGTAAGAATTTTTTTTAAATAAAACAATGTGCACTTAATAGGAGTGATAAATGTAAAAGTTGGGGGGGACATATTTAGTAGACGTGTCACCGCCAAATTATAATTTAATAGAGGGCACTTTGGTAAACCACCACACACAACCCAGGAGTACAATAAGCCCTTGCAACGTAAGGGTACGCGTTTCTTGGAGCATCAAAGCCGGCGGCAATGGCGGTTACGAAGGCGTCAGATGGCAATTCGAAGAAAACGGTGATCCTAGTTTCTGAGTTTTTTTTTTTTTTCATTCAAGTTCGATATAATATTTTAGAATAATTGGTGGAAGCGTATCTGTAATGCCGCTCTAAGTTTGTTGGATTTAACGGTTTTAGATCAAAGAACTATAATATATGTCAATGGATTACAAGTAAAAATGCTGTCATTGAGTATTCTTTGCGCTTCACATTTTGTGCTTTTCGGTTTTTAGTTTTATAGCCGTTCAATCGGGTTATGGATCCGGGAAAAATGCTTCTCTGCGTTGACCTCCCAGATTAAAGAATTTGTTTGCTTTGATGATAGAATTTTCTATAATCATTATTGTTAAGTGGAGCTGCTTAAAGCTGTTGTGAGAATAATCAGCAACTCGATGCAAACTGACTGTTTATGGCTTAATTAAAGAAACTTTTATTTTCAGTATGCTTGCCAAACTATTCATAAGTGATGAGAAACTGTAAAGCAGCATGCATGGTGAAAACGAATATTAACAGTAAATAGAAGAGAGAGCATGCTGCTAAGTTTTACTCCGTATGTATTTTCATTGAAAGATGTGTATCATATGCAGTGCATATAACATAAGAAGAATGATCTAGAAAGGTACAAGTGTCACTAATCTATTTGTGAACACCACTACAGGACAAAACTAATACCTAACAACTAGATACTGAAGCAATTTATTAGCTGCATGTGAGCTCACTTAGGCTTCATGTACGAGATTCTGTTGCTTGTAGCTGAGCACATCATCATATCAGCTTCCTTTTCAATGATTCATTCTTATTTTATAACTTGTTTTCAATTTTCATGATTGCATAGTCTGCCAATATAAGCTTTCATCCATACGATTTTGACTGTTTAAGTGCATATGATTTATTTGTTGGTACTCATAAGTCATAATGCTATGTACTCTACTACTTAGACGTAGATAATGTAACTCTTTATGGTGAAGGTATTCAAGTTTGTATTCTTCAAAGTTCTTGAGGGAGGGATTACTTGCATATTCTTACAAATCTTTTGTTATTTAGGTAGTAGAAGGAGCTGAACCTTCCTGCAGAGAAACTACGGATGCTGGTCCATGTAAGCTCATCCAACTGAGAAAATCTGATGGCAATCCTAGTTGCTCTTTTGATTTTAATTAAACAAAAGAATCCAGTTTTTCCAATACTTATACATTATTTATAACTTTCAGCTCCTTCTACTGGAGCTGGAGATGTCAGGAAGGGTGCTTGTGGAAAGAGTAAAAGTTACCGGCCAAAGAGAAACCGAAATAAAGACTATCCAGAAAGCTTTTCTGATATTGATGATGCTGAGGTACATTATATTATTACACGTGCATTGGTTTTAGTTGATCTTGAAACTTTTATCTATATCTTTGGTTTTCCTCGTGCATAAAGTTTCATGTTAACCGAGGAAGTTAGTATTGGTTTTATCTTATCGTTGTGTGAAAGGTTTTCATTTTAGGTTCTTCTACCTTTTCTCTCACCAGACATAATCTGTTCAGGAATATGTGATATAACCAGATGGAATCCAATGGAACAAATTTACTGTAACCTAGAAGCATTGAGGAGCTATGGAAAAAGATAATAATGGGTCTGAAGTTTAAAGGGAAGTCTAGTTGTCTAGAGGTTATCTACAGTAGCTTAGCAAAATTATGCTGATTTATCACTACACCTGGGAAAAGTATGCTGATTAAGAATTAAAAAATTAAATAGAGTTGAAGTGATTGAGAATTCATCATCCAATGAAATATTTTTTTTGGAAAAAGAGTACTTTCTTGCCCATCAATAATCAGATGATATCTCCATGATGCAGGCAACGTTTAATTTTTTGCAGCCCCAATGTATCGTTAAACTTACCAGCTCTTAGGTAAATCATCAAAAGAATATTACATTTACAATCATATGGAACACAAAACACTGTTATATATCTCAAATATATCTTGGTTACCAGTTCCCACTAATAAAACTAATGCAATCATTAGCTTATATATGCTGCCATACTGCCAAGAAAATCCCATTTTTCCTATTTCGTTACTATGCCCAAGCTTGTGCTTATATCATAATATTCATTCTGCTAAATTTTGATATGTTACAAGTTTCAGCATATGATTGACGTACTTCTATTCTGTTCAGATATCTAGATACCTTAACACCAAGGAGGAGATCAATTTGAAAAGGATTTTGTGGGAAGCAATGAATGGAACGTGTACAAAGGTGCTAGCTTATTTCCCCTTCTCCCAATCTGTTCCCTTTTCTTGTTGGTTCATAAACTGTTACAGTCTACCTTAACTTTGTGACTGTGTTTACTTAAAATACACAGCATTAATATGTGCCTCTGTTTCTCCTGGAAAGAAACTTTCCTCCAGATTGTTTAATTACTTCTTCTGTCTTACACCTCGAGGAATGCTCTTGTTTGTAAACTGGGTCATATTACTTTGAGAATGTTAAGTTATCTGTGTGGCACCATTTGTAGTAAATATCTCCTTGCCGTTGGACAATGACAGATGGCTTAAGAAAATTTACAGACTCATTCTTATTTAAATCATTACTAATCAAGATTTTCTTTCTTCCATTCGATGATTATGTAGCATGACTGATTCATAAACTACCTTTCTGACAGAAGTTGTATTTTTATTTTTATTTTGAAGCAAATATATCGCATGCTTTAGCAGTTTTTCAAAATGTCATCATTGATTTCAGTAATTCTGTAACTTCTCTCATAATTTTCGTAAAACTAGCTTTGGTTTAACAGGGTTCTTTCTGACTGCTTGGTGATGAATTTCAGGCAAAGAAACAGAAACGAATTACTCAAGCAAAGACTGTCAAGAAAGTTGCTATAACCAAAGAGAAATCGGAGGTTGAGGTAATAAATTAGCTTCTCAGTGAGATTTCTAGTGATGGAAGTCTGAAATAGTATTTAAAATTGCATTTTTCGTATTCAAGAATCAGTATATAATCTGAGCATACACGATTTGTCTTGGTGGTGATACTGGTTTTATTGTTCTTTTATACTGTCCGCAAACACATGGCTTAATATGCTTTTGCATTCTCCTTTTACAGGGGAGAAGCTCGAAGATCAATTTTGATGCTTTAAAACACCTGCACGATGAGTTGGTAAGTATTTTGGCACACTGGTGCTCATCACTGTCTGTATTTTGTGTTGGATGTTGCAACATTTTCTTTTTACCGTAGTAAAGATATTTGTTACTATTGTTAAACAACATTTTAATATTAGACAGACTCTTATAATGCTATTTGATACTTGTACTGCAATCTCATTGTAACAATGTATCAAATTTGCAGGAGCAAAATTCTGAAACGGCTGAGACGATCAGGGCAGATTCTTGTGTAAATTTACCAGATGAGAGCACTAGCCATGAATATAGCAAGAGTAGTTACAGGGAGGATGAGTGTGATTATAGCGAAGATTATCAAACATTTGATGAAGATTATCAAACATTTGATCAACATTTGACCGATGAGTGTTTGGATTTTTGGTAGTTGTGTGTGTGTGTGTGTTGATGAGGATATAAAAACACATGGGACGTGATGATAGTATTTTTGAACTATAGTATACAGTATAAATTGTACTTATAATAAGATGCTTGTCCAATTTGTTGTGTATTGGCATTTGCATATTTTGTCCCTAAAGAAAATAGAAATTTGTATATCAAATAATATGATATTATTAAGTATATCTTGGTTTTTCAACACATTGATTGGAGGAAAAAATATATTATGATGTCCAAATGTTGGATTTAAATACAGAAAGGGTTTACATAAAAAAAACAAGTTTGGCACAATGAAAGAAATAAATTTAATTTAATTTAGTGAAATGGATTGTATATATATATATATTTCATATATTAAAACTAAAATATCTTTGAACAATAATAGTAGCAATTTTTAAGACTTTTTCTGCCCATGGTTGTGTGGCCAGAAATAATGCACCAGTTGGAGAAGTAACACCAGTACCGTTTTCCCACCGGAATGCTCATCTCTCTTCCATTTACAAGCCAGCTCTTGAATGTAATAGCATTAGCAGATGGCTCTCTTACAATTGCGCCCTTTTTTCTCTGATTCATCCCTCACCAAAACTCTTACTTTTTCACAATTTCAGAATATAACCAGGAAACCAAGAAGAACCATATTATTTGCTCAAAAACCCTGTCATCAGAAGAGAAAATTGCAGAAATTGAGTGCAGTTGCTGAAGGGATTTCAGCAGGGGTGCAAGATGGGAGTTTGATTGAAGAAGAAGTGGTTGAAGAGAAGGAAGTTGTGAGCTACGATTGGACTGAAGAATGGTACCCACTTTATCTAACCAAGAATGTGCCTGATGATGCTCCTCTTGGCCTCACTGTCTTTGATAAGCAAGTTGTCTTGTTTAAAGATGGTGAAGGCGAGCTTCACTGCTATGAAGATCGATGCCCCCACAGGTAACAATTCTTCATTTTTTTTTACTTTTTTTTTAGTCTATCTGGGATCTTGCTAGATCAAGTGAAAGTTAATTCTTGATGATTACAATGAATTCTCGTGATAATTGAGATTAAATAAGGAGATATTCTAGCAACTTGTATGTTATTGCTTGCTGAGTAAATCTTTTATTTTAGGCCTCTATCTTGGTCTGATTTTTTATTATATTGGGCTAATCTATCATACTATCAAACTGAGCCTTAAAGAAAAAAGCTTTGGACATTTAATCACAATTTAAATTTGAAGGGAATGGTATTCCATAAATCATTGTTATCTTCATCACCCAACAAATATGAATTTGTGCTTCCGTTTCTGTTAATATTTAGTATTCATCAATACTATTGAAGAGTTTCATTCACTGGCTTTTAATCTATAGAAGCAGCAAATTGATTCAGCAAGCTTTAGTTCTGAATTATTGTATAGACGAGACGAGAGGGATGTAATGGATTTTTATAGGTTCATAGTGTGCTGTGAGAAATACATTTTTTTTGCAATTTTATTGTCTGTAAATGCTAAACTCAGCAGCTCGTTTTAAAGCCGTAGTATGAAATATTTTCGTGTAGGCTTGCAAAACTCTCTGAAGGTCAAGTGTTTGATGGTAAATTGGAATGTTTGTACCACGGTTGGCAATTTGAAGGCAGTGGTAAATGTGTGAAAATACCCCAGGTTTGTGTTTCTTGTTTACTTCAGCTTGTTTTCACAGATGATATTCCTCAGTTAATCGTTGTCTTTTCGAACAGCTCTCTCAAGGAGCAAAAATACCACAGTCGGCTTGTCTGAAAACTTACGAAATTAAGGACTCTCAAGGCGTCATATGGATATGGATGTCCCACAAAACACCTCCTAAACACGAAAAGATACCTTGGTTTGAGAATTTCGATAGGCCAGGTTTTCGTGACATTTCAACCATCCACGAGCTCCCATATGATCATTCCATCCTTTTGGAGAATCTCATGGATCCTGCCCATGTTCCTATTTCACATGATAGAACAGATTGGACTGCAAAAAGGGAAGATGCATCAGCCTTATTCTTTGAGGTAACTGAAAGAACAGATAGAGGCTTTGCAGGACATTGGGGTAAAGAGAAAGACCAGTCAACCCCAAACTACATACCCAACTTTCTGAGATTTGAGGCCCCTTGTGCTCTTCAGAATAATCGGGAACTGATCGACAAGAATGGGAACAAGGACTACTTTACTGGGCTATTCCTCTGCAGACCTTCGGGGCAGGGGAAATCCATGCTTATAGTTAGATTCGGAAACACAAGAAAACCATCATTTCTTTTCAAATTGTTTCCACAATGGTACTTCCATCAGAATGCAAGCAAGGTGTTTGAGCAAGATATGGGTTTCCTTTCGTCCCAGAACGAGATTCTTATGAAGGAGAAAGTCCCCACAAAGCAACTTTACATCAATTTGAAGTCATCTGATACATGGGTGGCTGAATATCGAAAATGGATGGACAAAGTGGGCCATGGCATGCCTTACTATTTCGGGCATAGCACCATTTCTGTACCGGGAGTTGCTGCTGTAATCGAGCATGCTCCCGCAGGATTCGTTGCTAATCTCTCAGCATCTCAACCAGCTAAAGGTGGGATTGGAACAATGTATGCTCCAAATCTGGCTAATAGGTATTTCCGGCATGTGATCCATTGTAAGGGATGCAAAACCGTTGTGAAATCTTCTCAGAAATGGAAAGATGTTCTCTCTGTAGCTGCTGCTATCTCAACGGCTATTGCGATTCTTGTGTCTGGAAGGCAATGGAAGGCCCTTTTTTTGTTTTCGACTACTGTGTTCTTGGTTGGAGTTCAAGTTTGTTCGACTATAGTTGCGATGAACACGACGAATTTCATAAGAACGCATAGAAGGTTGTGAACTTGGAGCTTAGATTGTAAAGCACTAGGGAAAGTAGATACACTGTGATGATCACTCAGTATGTTGTTTGTTATATTTACATCTGCATAGGTTGACAGAATATGGTTTGCATATTTGTTCAAAGAATGAAAAACATCCTGGAATTACTCAAAGTCAAATCTTCTAGTAGTTCTTTTCATTATTATAATGTTGGTGAATTTATGTTACTTCTGACAATGTACAGTAATCTGTGTAACTTCCACCCACCTCAAGAAATAAGAAAAAATCATAAATGAAGAGATGAAGAGGGCATGTATTCATTATTTATCAGAGCCCACTGCATTGTCAATGCCACAACCATCTCCAAATAAATGCAGCCTGCATGATTACATAAATATGTCCTCTCTCTCTCCTTGTGACTTGTTTAATACAAAGAAATATTTCTTAGCAGAGCCCTCAGGGGAAAGAGGGAACCATTCTAGGCTAAACTAAGAAATGGAAAAAACAGAATCTTGGTTGTACAAGTTACTGATGCTGCTATGTCTATCGTTACGTCCCACATTCTGTTCTTCTTCTTCCTCGAGTCTGTCTTTTGACTTCTATGCAGTTTCTTGCCCTGCTGCTGAAATGATGGTGAAAAACACAGTGAGATCAGCTTCTGATTTGGATCCCACAATCCCTGGGAAGCTTCTTAGATTGTTTTTCCATGATTGCTTCGTCGAGGTAACATTAAAATCTCTTGTCACACAAATTTCACTTAGAAAATGATGAAGATTTGAAGTTGATGACAACAGGGCTGTGATGCTTCTGTGCTCATACAAGGAAACGAAACCGAGAGAAGCGACCCAGCTAACAGATCCCTTGCTGGATTTCCAGTTATAGAGTCTGCAAAAAGAATGCTGGAAATCTTTTGTCCTGAAACAGTTTCTTGTGCCGACATTCTTGCATTTGCTGCTAGAGATGCAGTTGAATATGTACGTCTCCTCTCCTCTCCTCATGATCAAATTCTGATCTTTTTCGTTGAATTCGTGTTGTTCGTTGTTTTGCAGGTAGGAGGGCCAAGTATTCAAATTCCTACTGGACGGAGAGATGGCCGCGTTTCTTTGGCTTCAAACGTAAGACCAAACATCATAGATACAGGCTTCACATTGGATCAAATGGCTAACATTTTTTCTAACAAGGGATTATCTACTGATGATCTTGTCACTCTCTCAGGTATTTTCATACACAAATGCAGAAAAAGCAGCTGAAACTTGTTTCTAATATTCAAAGTGGCCTAATTCCTTCCTCTGTAGGAGCTCACACAATTGGAAAATCGCATTGCAACGCATTCAATGACAGGTTCAAGCTCGACTCAAATGGAAATCTTACATTCGTCGATTCATCTTTAGACACACAGTATGCGGTTCAACTGACAAAGGCTTGTGTTTCGGGTGATTCAGTCACGGTTAATAATGACCCCAGAACACCCCTCCAGTTCGATAATGAGTACTACAAGATATTGCTAGAGCACAAGGGGCTGTTCCAATCTGATTCTAATCTGTTAAGTGATGTAAGAACGAGGAATCGAGTGATCGAATTTGCAAACAATCAAGATAGTTTCTTTGAGAGGTGGGGTGTTTCTTTCTTGAAACTTTCCAGCATTGGAGTTAAGACACAAGATGAGGGCGAAATTCGACGAACTTGTTCACTGGCTAATGCTTGAACTGAACATGAGTTTGTGTGTGTGTGTTGTGTTCATAGTATTGTGGTCACTTTTGAGTTTTGTATGAAGAAGCTGTGTGATAAGTTAAACTGTTGAATTGATCATTAGGCATTATTTAGGTTCTGTTTGATGGTTTGTTCATTTTCATGTATTTAATATTTCAAGTTGATGTTATATAAAACAATTTTACAATACATATGATTAACAACTATCACGTTTTGTAATATAATAATTTTTAATTAAACAAGACAAACTAAGGAGTCTTACATTTTACATTTTAATGCAATAATTAATATTGTTTAAAAATACATAAAATGTAAATTAATTACATAAAAAGGCGATTTGCATAAGAAATTGTTTAATGGAGTATTTAGTAAAAAATGAGATTGTTAATCAACTTGTAAAAATGTTGCACAAAATTTTAATATGAAAAATTGAAAATTGCACCACATTTCATATGTGGTTTATTAAATCATCACGCGCTTTTGTTTTCATAAATAAATTAATAATTTTCTCTATTTCTCGCTTTTTTTTCTTTCAAATATTAAAATTTGAAACCATACAATTAAGGACACAACGTCAAATAGAGATAATATATAAAATTGCTAACTTATTTCTAAAAAAAAAATGAAGAATTTGTCTAATTTAATAAAAAAAATTGTGCAAATTTTAAACAATGAAAAAATTCCACACATTATCTTCAACTATATGAGAAAATTTTTGTGCAATTAACCCTTTTAAAAATCAAAATCAACACACGAGTGTATTACAAAACAAAAATAAAAAATCAGAGAGTAATTGGCTAGTAAATTGGTCCGAACCAACCTAAAATTGAAAAAAATAAAAAATTGAACAAGCCATAATTCGATTCAACCATAAGTCAAAGTGCTTTAAAAAGAAAGAAAAATAAATAAATGAAAATGAAAAAAACACTCCTTAAAGTGCGATTTCTAGTTGTCGGAAATAATAATTCGGCTAACACGATTTTTCTTTCACATTGAGAGCCAAATTTCTTCCTATGAATGAATGAGGTCTCTGCAATTGCTAACTGAATCTACACTTCCCACACTATCAGATGTTGCAGCAGTTCATTGTCAAGCCATCAAACTATCACTTATTACAGATACATCCACTTCCAATAAACTCATAAGCAGGTACTCTAAATGCAAAGATTTAAGGGCCTCCCTGAAGGTGTTCGACGATATGCCTCACAGAGACACTGCTTCTTGGAACAGCATCATCACAGGAAACGTGAACGCCGGAAACTTTTTCAATGCCTGGGAAGCATTGAAGTCTATGAAAAGACTTGGGTTTCTGTTTGATGCCTATTCTTTTGGAAGCATGCTCAAGGGCATTGCTAATGGTGGTAGACTCATGTATGGCCAACAAGTCCATTCGGACATTATAAAGATGGGGTTTGATGAAAACGTGTATGCTTCTAGTGCTCTTTTGGACATGTACGCTAAGTGCTATAGAGTTGAGGATGCAAATATGGTGTTTAAGTATATGCAAGAAAGAAGTTCTGTATCTTGGAATGCACTGATTGCGGGTTATGCAGAAACGGGGAATCTGCATCGTTGTGTTGAATTGTTTCGGTGTATGGAGGCTGAAAGCATTGGAATCGACGATGCAACATTTGCACCTATGCTGCCTTTGCTTTGTGATGTTGACTTGTATGATTTAGCAAGGCAACTTCACGGGAAGATTATCAAGCGTGGTTTAGAGGTTGAGAACACTGTGCTTAATGCTACAATTACTGCATATGCAGAATGTGGATGCATTGAAGATGCCAGAAAAGTGTTCGATGGTGCTGATGGTTACCGAGATTTAGTGACGTGGAACTCGATGTTAGCAGCTTACTTAGAGCTTAATCTAGAAGAGTTTGGCTTTAATATTTTCTTAGATATGGTGAGACAAGGACTAAAAGTGGATGTTTATACATGTTCGTGCATTATAAGTGCTTGCTCTGGAGATGATCAACAGAGCCTCGGAAAATCCTTGCACGGTTTAGTAATAAAACGGGGATTAGAACAGGTAACACAAGTATCTAATGCATTGATATCCATGTATCTAAAATCTAATAGCCCAAGCATAGAGGACACATTGAAAGTTTTTGAACGCATAGACGTGAAGGACCCCGTTTCATGGAATACAATGCTGATGGGCTTGTCGCAAAACGGGTTCAGTGAAAATGCCTTGAAGCTCTTCCAGAAGATGCATCTTGATAACCTTGTACTTGATAAATACGCCTTTGCAGCAGTATTAAAATTGTGCTCAGATTTAGCCACACTCCAGTTGGGCCAAGAGATTCATGTGTTGGTGGTCAAATTAGGGTTGGATGGGAATGAGTATGTAGCTAGTGCCTTGATATTTATGTATTCAAAATGTGGAATTGTTGAAGATGCTCGTAAATCCTTCGAGGGATCGTGTAAGGCGACTTCAGTATCGTGGAACTCGATCATTTTTGCGTATGCACAACAGGGGCAAGGTAAAGTTGCACTTGACCTCTTTAACCTCATGATACAGAGAAATGTGAAGCTGGATCACGTGACTTTTGTTGCTGCTCTCACTGCATGTAGTCACATCGGTTTGGTTGATGAAGGTCTCAATATTCTGAAGTCGATGAAAACTGTATACGGGATTCCACCCCAAATGGAAAATTATGCATGTGCTGTTGATTTACTTGGTAGAGCAGGGCGGTTAATGGAGGCAAAAGAACTAATGACTGAAATGCCCTTTGAACCGAATGCAATGGTTTGGAAAACGTTGTTAGGTGCTTGTAGGGCTTGTGGTGACATGGAATTGGCGACTGAGGTAGCTGGGCGGTTGCTAGAACTAGATCCTGGAGACCATTGTACTTATGTTCTTCTGTCTGATATGTATGGGAATCTTAAGAGGTGGGACGAGAAGGCTAGTGTGAAGAGGCTGATGCGGGAAAAGGGAGTCAAGAAAATTCCGGGTTGGAGTTGGATTGAGTTGCAAAACGACATTCATGCTTTTAGAGCGGATGATCGCTCCCACCCTAATTGCCAAGAGATATATCAGGCACTGAAAGAACTAATGAATGAAATGAGCTCGGATGATGCTTTTCTCTCCGATGTTCATCTTGATGATGTCGACCTCGCTAATGGATATTGGATTGTAGATGCTGATGGTTTTGTTCAAGGTGTACAGCTTTAACATGTTAGCCAAGAATCACCCTAAATTCAAGAGTGTTACATTCTTTGAGGAAATTATTTGATTGGATAGGATCCTTCTACAGATCATGTAGATTATTAATGTTAGATTCAATTTTTTGAGACCATGGATTCTGGGAAGCAGAGAGTTTAGCTGTTTGAATAACCATCGACAATCATATACGAAATTACTTCCGATCTACATCATTTCGTACCATTTATAGGTAATTGTTCGACTCAGTAGTCTCTAGCCTTTGATTATTTTCGTTTTTCTTATACCAAATGGATGCAATTTAACCAATATGGTGAACTGATAATGCTTCAAGTTAAAGTACATAAATTATTGATCATTGGAGACTGGTTGCTTCAAGTTCTTTTCTTTTTCTTTTCATTTTCATTTTCAACAAGAGTGTTGACATTTTCCATGTTCTCACTTCACAGATATTGACATTTTCCATGTCTCATCCGGCCTAGCCAGAACAAATGCATAATCAGGTGTGATTATTTATAATAAATTGTTGTCCTTTCCTTAATTTCGATTATGTTAACATTTGTGAGACGACCGTGAAGTGATAATTAATTACCTGTATTAGTTGGTGCTATGAGACAGTTTATACATCGAGATGGAACATAATTTGAGCATGGTATAGTACTAATTTGTAAACAGTCTCACAGTAAAACCGTCTCACGCTAATGCATCCTCTGGCCATAACTTACAAGCAATGAGATATTTAACAGTGTGAATATACATAGTACACAGTTTATAAATGGCAAATACATTGGTGATGAAGTTTGATAATATCCGTAGATATCACATCACCCAGAAAGTTTAGAAATGCAAGTTGCTGTTATATGATAATTGGCTCTTTTTTTTTATAATTATTATTACTATTTAATTTAATTTAATTTTCACATATTAGTATTCTATCATTTCTATGTCTAGATATCATTATCATGTAGACTTGCGATTTACTCAAAATCAATAATAGTATGCATGTTTTGAGTGCACATTGCAACTTGATGTGACATATTTTGGGTTCCACTGATTGCAACTTCTTGCCCCCAAGCATCTTTAACTATCCTTTTGTTCTTCTAAATAAATAAATTAAAATTTTATAATTTTTGTATATTTAATTGGCCAACCAATAACCAAGATTCAATGGAAGGTACAATCTTGTTTTTTTAGTTCAGATTCTAATATTACTCAATTACCAAAGCATAATTGTGATGATTAGGTGGATGAATATTGACATGGATTTTCATTAAATTAGTTATAACTAGACTTCGTTATGATGGGACTTATTTTCAATTAACGTTGTAGACAATAACAATAGGTATGGGCCATGGCTCCACCACTGGTTCCTGATAAATCATGATGAGAAAAATAGGAAAAAATATACCAATCATATATGCACTAAAAGTAATTGTGAAAAAAATATTTATTGTTGTTAAAAAATGAAATTAATTAGTGACTTTCGATGTGGATGCATAAAATGGTAAAATGAGTTACTTTCGAAGTAACGGAACGGAGAGAGTATTTTTTTGCTATGCTTTGAAAATTACACACACAATTCAGTGATGATCAAATCAAGTTTTTTTTTTTCGTTTGTAGCATTAAGTGTGAACAAATAGGCGTAGTTGTCAATTGTCACTTTACATTCTTGACTTTGATGATGAATACTACCAAAAAATAGTTGATGGGTAGGGCACTAACAAAAGAATAACACAAGTTGGGTGACTTGGGTCGTCCTTGGGGATGGGAGACTACCACTAACAAGTTGACTCCTAGACCAATAAGGTCAAGTCATATAATCAAAATAAATTTATCCTGTTTCATTATGTTTTGCAAAATTAGTGAGTGATTAGAGTCGTTTAGACAGACCAGTGGTGCAGGACGGGGCAGACCAAACCCGTAAAAGCGTGTCAATTGGTAGGACGGCCTATTTACCATAAGGGTTGCTAAAACCTCAATCTAACTCACATAATAACAGGTCGTGAGTTTCGACTGGCCAACTCCGAGTGATGGATCGTGAAATATAAATGAGTGAAATCCACTTCTACACGAGCTTAATTACCAAGAATATTATGTAAAAACTAAATCTAAAATTAAACCTTTCCTATTTTTTCTAAAGAAACGATTCTTTGGTTTATTAGATTAATAAAACTAAATCAAGCAATTTTAGTTAGTTAATTAACACTCGTCCTTTAATAAGTGTGAGATATGGGTTCAGTCTCATATGGCCATATCTTCATCCCCACCCTAAATAAGTCGTAAATTTGCATAGTCCAAATCACTCTAAATAAACAAATTAAAATTTGGAGGCAATTTTTTTAATCGTGTTACAACGAAGAACAATATTATTGAGTGTGGGTTAAAATATTTGTACGAATCTAAATTTTATGCAAATATATATTAGAGTATATCGAATATATCGATTAATATTTGATGATAATATCTTGAGAATATCTTGAATCTTGAGAATATCTTGTTAACTTATTCAAACGTCATATTTTTGCTTCTTTATCTTTAGTTGGTTACAAGCCAAGGCTTCCCTCTTGTATATATAGGTAGCCCTTTACGGCAGTTTAATATTAAGCAGAATACATTCTCTTCATGTCTATTCTTCTCAAATTTATCATGGTATCAGAGCTAACCGGGCAAAACGACCTGGGTTCGATTCCTGTTGAAAGCACTCCACCCATTTAAATTTGTCCACTCGATGGGCCTCCTCCCCAAAAAGGGTAAGAGTTGATTATTCGGCCCACGAGTGAGGGGGAGTGTTAGGAATTAATATACAAGAATTAATTCCCAATCTCACTACAAGTTCGGACTTTTAGATGAGACGGAATTCTTTCATGGCATCAGAGCCGAGTTCTTGGTGATATTCCTCAAGATTTTTGGAACGCACGGCAATTACTCACAGCCGTTGATTCATGGGGAAGAATGTAAATTCAGGCATAAATAATTGGTATGCTGGTCGCGATAATCATGCGACAAGTGAGGAGGTTGGAGGACAGTTAACCCAGCCACGAGTGAGCCAAGTTGGGGATGGGTCCGACCCTGTTCCTGGACTGACGGCCGATCAATTTCAGCGACTAACAGAATATATGCGAGCTGAGAGGGACGATGCCGATCAATTACCTACCGGATCAACGGCGAACATGGCGGGTACTATGCCGTTTTTATCCCAATCTTGGATAATTGATTCGGGTGCCACCGAGCACATTAGCTCTCAAGCCGAAAACTTACTTGACATGTCGCACGCCCATTCTGAGCCGTCTGTGAGGATACCGAATGGAGAAGTGGTCCCCGTTCGGGGTGTTGGCCGAGCTCACTTGGGACATAATTTATCTCTTCGTCGCGTTCTTTACATACCTGAATTTCGTTGCAATCTTTTATCAGTTAGTCGTATTACCAATGAGTTAAATTGTGTATTCATGTTCTTTCCGGATTTTTGCATTCTACAGGCCTTACCTTCGAGGACGCTGATTGGAGTGGGTAAACATCTTAACGGTCTCTATTACTTGGAACCTTCAAAGACTGAGGGGGCTATATTTTCTGTCATCGGAGATTCAAAATTATGGCATCATCGTTTGGGTCATGCTCCTAACAGCAAACTTCAGACCATTGGTTGTTTGAAAGATTTTAAGAATAATGCAATTTTTTGCGATTCTTGTATTCGTGCTAAACAGACCCGTCTACCCTTTCCAATTAGCAAAACTGTCACTTCTACTTGTTTTGAATTGTTGCATTGTGACATTTGGGGCCCCTATAGATGTGATACATTTACCGGAGCTAGATATTTTCTGTCAATTGTTGATGATTATAGCAGGGGTGTTTGGGTTTTTCTAGTTCGTCAGAAATCTGAGGTTGTGGCTTCATTAATTAAATTCCTCACCATGATCCGTACACAATTCAATAAGTCTGTAAAAAGGGTTCGCTCAGATAACGGACTCGAATTTCAAGCTTCATCCCTCTTGACTTATTATGCTGAACATGGAATTTTGTTCGAAACTTCTTGTACCGACACACCACAATAGAACGGGGTCGTCGAGCGCAAGCACCGTCACATCCTCGAAGTCGCACGTGCACTCCGTTTCGAGTCAGGCCTTCCAATTGAGTTTTGGGGAGATTGCATCCTCACAGCTGTATATATTATCAATCGCCTACCCTCCCCTGTTATTGATAATAGAACACCTTATGAGGTCTTATTTAATAAACCACCACCGTATGATCAACTTCGAACATTTGGATGCTTGGTGTATGCACATGAAAATCGCCAGAAAGATAAATTTGGAGAAAGGGGGAGTGCTTGTATTTTTGTTGGTTATCCTCTCGGACAAAAGGCATATCGAGTGTTCGATTTAAACTCACAAAAATTCTTTAGCTCCCGAGATGTCACTTTTGTCGAGCACATCTTTCCATTTCGTGGGTGTGAGGACCTGCCCTTACTCGATGCATTAAGCAGGGCGCAGACTGTTGTCCGACCTTCAAACATTACTCGCCTGCCCATTACTGCTCGACCCTACATCCGACGCCCATTAGATGAACGAAACCCATCGGCCGAGCTGCACTGTCCATCGCCCAGCACACTACCCGACAATGTAGTAGTCCTCGACACTTCCCAACCGGCTGATCCCATGCCGCCACCAGTGCCCTCGACAGATTTAAGGATCAGTGTTCGCACGAAGAAGCGCCCCAAACACTTAGATTCGTATGAGACTACTCTACCCCCCTCAGTCGACCATTTAAGACCCATTGCCAATTCAGTCGCCTCGACGGTACATCCCCTTTCCCGTTTCATTTCATATAATAAATTCTCTCCCGCTCACAAAGCTTTTCTAGCGGCCATCACGTCTCGTGATGAGCCTAAGTATTTCTCACAGGCCATTAAAGACCCATTATGGCGTGAAGCCATGAAAAGGGAGATCAATGCATTAGAAACTAATGGAACATGGATTTTGACCGATTTGCCGCCTGGAAAGAAAGTTGTTGGTTCAAAGTGGGTGTACAAAATCAAGTATAAGCCTAATGGTGATGTGGAGCGATATAAGGCTCGATTGGTGGCCAAGGGATTCACCCAAGTTGAAGGAGTTGATTTTCACGAAACATTTGCCCCCGTTGCCAAACTTGTTACTGTTCGTTGCATGTTGAAGGTTGCCGCTCAACAAAATTGGGAAGTCCACCAACTCGATGTTAACAATGCGTTTCTTCATGGCGACTTACATGAGAACGTTTATATGCGCATTCCACAAGGTTTTGCAAGAGAAGGAGATACACGAGTTTGCAAACTCCAGAAATCACTTTATGGTCTGCGACAAGCCTCCCGGAACTGGTATGAAAAATTCACACATGCTCTTACCGTGATCGGATTTTGTCAATCACGGGCTGATCATTCCCTCTTCACCTTTCGAAAAGGTGCCACTTACGTTTCCGCTCTCATTTACGTTGATGATGTTCTCTTAGCCGGGAATGACCCAAAATTCATTGCATATGTTAAACGATATTTGGATGCCAAGTTTAGCATTAAGGATTTGGGCATGTTGAAGTATTTTCTGGGAATAGAGGTCGCTCGTTCACCGGATGGTTTTGTGCTTAGCCAACGGAAATACACCCTTGATATATTGGAAGAAAGTGGATTACAAGGCTGCCGTCCTAGTGCATTCCCCATGGAGCAAAATTTGAAACTTAGTCCCGATGACGAGACACCCCTCGTTGACGCCACTCAATACCGTAGATTGGTTGGACGTCTTCTCTACTTAACCGTGACTCGACCCGATATTGTCTTCTCGGTCAGTCAGTTAAGTCAGTTCTTATGTCAACCTCGCCAAAGCCATCTCAATGCCGTGCACCGTGTCCTGCGCTACTTAAAACAATCACCTGGGCAAGGTATTTTTCTCTCGTCGCATGGAGGTTTTGACCTTGAAGGGCATTGTGATGCCGATTGGGGTGGTTGTCCATTCACTAGGCGGTCCTCTACCGGCTATTTTATTACTCTTGGAGGTTCTCCAATTTCGTGGCGTACAAAGAAGCAATCTGTCGTATCTCGGTCTTCTGCGGAGGCTGAATATAGGGCAATGGCCACAACAGTGTGTGAAATAATTTGGTTACGATGGTTGTTGGAAGATTTTGGCATTAAACAAACTAGTGCTACACCACTTTATTGTGATAATCAGGCGGCACGACACATTGCCGTTAATCCGGTTTTTCATGAGCGCACAAAACATGTTGAGATGGATTGCTACTTCGTTCGTGAAAGAGTCGCAAATGGGGATATCAAACCGTGCATGATTTCTACGTTAAATCAAGTGGCAGACATTTTCACTAAGCCACTTGGAGCCAATCGTTTCCAATTTCTTCGCAGCAAGTTGGGTGTTCGGGATCTTCACACTCCAACTTGAGGGGGAGTATTAGAGTATATCGAATATATCGATTAATATTTGAGATTAATATTTTATGATAATATCTTGAGAATATCTTGAATCTTGAGAATATCTTGTTAACTTATTCAAACGTCATATTTTTGCTTCTTTATCTTTAGTTGGTTACAAGCCAAGGCTTCCCTCTTGTATATATAGGTAGCCCTTTACGGCAGTTTAATATTAAGCAGAATACATTCTCTTCATGTCTATTCTTCTCAAATTTATCAATATACACAAAAGTATTTGTGCTCAAATAATGTTTAGGAGCTTTTTAAATGCCTCCCTAATTTGTACTGCCATGACTAGTACAAATTAGTTGTTGTTGTGTTTTTTTTTTTTTTAACTCGTAAAAGTGAAAACACAAAATATTTAGAACTCGTAGTAAATGGGGTGCTCTTTTTTTTTTTTTTTTTTTCCACAAAGAAAATTCGCAATTATCGAGTGAGTTGCGACCACACGCAATTCTGTGAAGATAATTGAGCAAGTTTATAGTTTTCAGATTTGAGATTGATTGGTGCAGTTTTGGCATTCATTCCCCACATCAATCACGCAAGAAAACTCGTTTTTATTAGTCGTGTTATGATTTATATATCATAACTGAAATTTGTATAAAATATAAATGTCTGAATATATAAAGAACGTTGTTTTTTATAATATAATAGGGAAAAGAAAATTCAACACACTTTTACAGAGCAAGTGAACCATAATTTTAGATTTATATATAGAACAGTATGCAGTAGACAGTAGTGCATAACTACATATAGACCGAAGAAAAAATTTGTACAAACGAGAGATATATTGTTTGGTTTTATGAAGTCTTATCTCAATTACATATTATACACACTAAAATACTAAATGATTTTTTTTCTTATATATGCGACCGTCTCATACGAAACTATTCTTAGACGGAAAGATACGTGGTTCATAACTAGCTTGACTTGTTCAAAAGACGTTTTTTGATATGTGGTTCGTTTGTATTTTTGTGTGCAATACAAGAAACAGTATAAAATTAGAATTTAAAAAAAAATCAGTTTTTTCATATAGAAATTGCCAAAATGGAATAAAATAAGTTAGGTGGTGTTTGTTAGAATCACAATTTAAAAAAAAAAAAGATACTACTCACAATTAAAAAAAAAATCGGTTTGAAATAATTAATTATTAAAGGGTTTGCAAACGTATATCATCTTATATTCAAGTTAAGCAAGGCCTCAAATTTGGGTGATTTATTAATTCACGTCCACCCAATTTGTAATTAAAAAGAACACACTCATTATAATAAGTAATTTTGTTGAAATGTGCAATCTTCATTTATAAAATGGGGCGGTCCATAATCTAATTAAATTATAGTGTAAAGTGGCCTTTTTTTTTTGACAGAAAGTGACCTACATTTTAAATAATCGACAATGCAACTCACAACCACTAATGATTCTTATATTAGTTGCATGACAATTATATTGGATATGAATATTTTGAAAAAAATAGGTAGCTACTCTCTTTCACTTTCTATTACAAATTGTTTCATAAAACTCACCAAGTACAAAATGAAAATTTAACGACAAATTATTTACGTCACCTAAGTTCCTAACCCATCTCACACAAAAAATTATCTTTTTATATATCTTGTCGGGGTGCCTTTAAGGAGGAGGAGCAAAAATAGTGACGATATATACATAACAATGAGAGAAATTTTCATTTTACGTCCTGTAACTTAGGCCTAATCCAGTTTATATCCTTTAAATTTTCACTTTTTCAATTTACGTCCTAAGGTGTTCAATTTATGTCCTTTTAAGTCCAATTTATATCCTTTTCGCCGGAAAATTGGAATTCCGGTCAAATAGTCCAATTTACGTCCTTTAAGTTTGAAAATTAGAAATTAATAATTAAAAAATTCTGAAAAAAATTAAAAATCTCATTAAAAACAAAAATATCATTAAAATTTATAAATTGTGTAAAATAAAAATAAAAAAATTCTAAAATTTGAAAAATTTGTAAATTAAAAATAAAAAAATTCTAAAAATCTCAGAAAAACATAAAATTCTAAATATAAAAAATCTATAAATTAAATTTTTTAAAATGTTTAAAATAAAATAAAAAATTATACCATTCAAAAAACTTCATTAAAATGAATTTGACACGGTTCTACAATCAATCAAGGCGTGGAATACAAAAAAAATTTAGGAGTTCGAGAAAAAATTTAATGGCGGATGAGTCCGAATCAAGTCTAATTTTTTAATAATTTTTATTATTCTTATTAGGTTTTTAGAATTTTTAATATTTAATCTACACATTTTAAAAAAATTAAAGAGATATTTAGAATTTTTAATGAGATTTTTTAATTTCTTAATTTTAAGTTAAACATTTTCGATTTTTTGAATTGTAAAATTTTTTATTTTTATTTAACACATTTTATAAATTTTACTGAGATTTTTAAAAAATTAAATAATATATTTAAATTTTATTTTACACATTTTATAGTTTTTAATTTTAATGATATTTTTGGATTTTGAATGATATTTTTAGAAAATTTATTTATTAAATTTTAATTTTCAAACTTAAAGGACGTAAATTGGACAATTTTTTCGGAATCCTAATTTATTCCTCAAATTCCAGTGAGTTTGAAAATTTTCCGGCAAAAAGGATGTAAATTGGACCAAAAATGACGTAAATCGAAAAAGTTAAAACTTAAAGGATATTAATTGGATTAGGCCTAAGTTACAGGATGTAAAATGAATTTTTCTCTAACAAAAATAAATGTACACGACATATGCAAATACAAACCATACGTGAAATGTATACGTACGAAGTATACCTAAAATGCCATTATAATTTGTATAAAATTGTTAGAAAGTATCAATTTAAACTTAAAAATGTTGATATTAATATATTGTTGCTAGATTTAGTCCTAAAAAAGCTTGAAATAATCCGTGTTTTTTTTTTCATTCGTTCTGAGCCTAAAAATTCGTAATATATCAATCTCGATTTTATTACTATCCCTATCTACAATAATTATACAATTATTTTGCCGTGTGATTGTGTGAGAGTGTGAATCTCTCCAAAGAAAATAGAACAAATATGATGATGAATGCGTGACGTCTTGAAATTTTGAAATCCTATATATATCCAACATGATATGTGCTGCCTCACAAGCCATAATTAGACACATGGCTACTCTCCTTTTCCCCTCAAAAAAACTATTTCTCTCTTTTTTACTAATTTCATGTTATATACATGAAATCTATGCTTTTGAAGGTGGCAGAAAAAATGTGAAAGAAACTAGCCATTTTCATACACTTGAAATCAGCTCTCTTTTTCCAGACTCACTCTGCACTCCCTCCACTGGTACCAATTCTATATCTCTATTTTATGAGATTTTCATGGATTTTTGAAAAATTGAATGGCCTTCTTTTTTATATACAACTTGTTCATGCTTAATCTATTAATCACAACCTCATAATCCTTTTTTTTTTTTTTTTTTTTCAATTTGGCAGCCCTCATAGTAATAGAACTCTGTTTTGATGGTTCAATCCTATATTACACTCTCTTCGTTTTATTTATGTTCAATAAGTAATAATTTTCATATATAGACTATGCATGTAAGAATTGGGATATGGATTAAGGTTCTGTGCAGTGAGAATTGAGATCGTAGTTCATAGATAAACAATTTTTACTTTTTTTAATAGAAAAAGAATATGATTATAGTCATGATTGATTGAGTTAGTTAATTGTTAACATACATATAAACATATAAAGTGCTTGTGAAAATTTTTCTTTCTTCTTTCATAATTTATTTTTGGTAAGCAAAATTAAAAAGGAATTTTGAGCTAAACCATGATGAAAAGCCATTTTCAACCTTAACCACCAGAAATTAGCAAAACCCCTTTTGTAGTATGGACCAAGACAAAAAGGTAATTTTCTAGCAGAAATAAATTAAAGTTGTTTCGTTTATTTTCAACTCAAATAATAATGTAAATTAATACTAGTATTATATGGTCTTTTTTCCAAAATAGAAAGCAATTATCAAACTTTACAGCTGTGATCACCTATATTATTATACCTTAATTTGGCTTCATCTTACCAAGAGACAATATTGGTGGTTTTTCATGTGCTAGTGTGTGTTTTCTAGTGAGCAAAAGTGAGTATTATTATTATTGTTTTCTTCATTTGCGATAAAAATCAATGATTTCATGCATCAAATGTGAGCCCCATGATAAAGAACATTGAACTAATTTCTATTGGATCCCAATATTTATATTATTTCAAATTTTATTATGTACAAAAAGATTATGCATTTTTTTAACAAAAAAAATCCATGAATTAGGTTCCATCAAGAGGCCATCCACATTGGAAGTGTTTCATCGACACAATCCATGTTTCAAATCAAGCCAAGAAGATGCTACATCCACACCATCCCTTAATGACATTCTCTCCGAGGACGAGTCTAGGGTCAAGTACATTCGAACTCGTCTCAACCCCGACTTATCTACAGACGAAAGCAATCGAAACAAGCACAAATTCGTCGAAAAAAAGGCCAACCTCCCGGCGCTACCAGGCCAGGCCTACAACTCCGGGAACTACCTCGTGAACGTAGGTATCGGCTCGCCAAAGAAAGCCCTAACACTCATCTTCGACACCGGTAGTGACCTAACATGGACACAATGCCAACCATGTGTATCATGCTACAAACAACAAGACCCGATTTTCAACCCGTCTTACTCGACTTCATACGCCAACGTATCGTGCAGCTCGTCTCAATGCTCTCAACTCTCCTCCGCCACGGGAAACAACCTCGGATGCTCCACGGGAACGTGCATCTACGGAATTCAGTACGGCGATCAATCCTTCTCCGTAGGGTACTTCAGCAAGGACACTCTGTCCATAACAACAACCGATGTGTTTCCAAATTTCCTATTTGGATGTGGCAGGAACAATCAAGGGCTTTTTGGTAAAACTGCAGGATTAATAGGCCTTGGCAGAGACCCTCTATCACTAGTCTCTCAAACTTCACAAAAATATGGGAAATATTTCTCCTATTGCCTTCCAAAAACTTCAAGCTCAAAAGGGCATTTAACCCTAGGAAAAGACACAACTTCTCCAACAAATTTACAATTCACCCCTTTTGATACCACACAAGGGGCATCATTCTACTTCATCACCATAACCTCCATAAGCGTTGGAGGAACCCTACTACCAATAAACCAAAACGTCTTCCAAACGGCGGGGACGATCATAGACTCTGGTACGGTCATAACGCGCCTCCCCCCGTCGGCCTACAGCGCGTTGAGTACCGCCTTCAAGCAAAAAATGACCAAGTACCCAAGTGCACCAGCCTATTCCATATTGGATACTTGTTTTGACTTATCCAATTATACACCTGTCGACATTCCAACGGTATCTATCACCTTTGGTGGTAATGTGAAAATTGATTTAGTAGCCAATGGGATACTCTTAGGTGTTGATGCAACACAGGTATGCCTTGCCTTCGCCGGAAATAGCGACGCTAGTGACATCGGAATCTTCGGTAACACTCAGCAGAAGACGTTCGAGGTGGCGTACGACGTTGCTGGAGGGAAGCTGGGATTCGGAGCTGGGGGGTGTAACTAATGTCCTGTCTGTTATGTGTTTTCTTAGGTATTTGCACACTATGAACACTGTAAATGCATACTACGAACTCGAAATGTAATGTACACTAAGAACATGTACACTACGAATTCGAAATGCACACCGCTTTGCATTTAATAGTAATACAACAAAAAGTTTGCACCTAATAATATGCACCTAAGAGTAATAAAAGTCCAATAACAATAATCCACGTTAATAATTTTACTTAGTTATCCGTCCAATCTTAAATGATTTGATGAACTTTGCAAGTCATCACTAATCTTAGAACATAATTTTATATTTATTGCCAAGCCCAAGGGTAGCCCATCATATTTCTGGATTTCTATTGAGTTCTGGGCCTTCTTGAGCCCATTAATTGCCTATCTAAACTTTCTAAGTGGGCCAGGCTGAGCGAGAAAAGGGAATATAAAAAATATAATAATTTGAACTCCATTCGATAAGCATATAAAACAAGTTTGAGTGAATTTCATGATTTGATAATCAAGAACAAACAATTCAAAGTTTGGTAGCTAAAAGAGGATGTATAAAAAGACCAAATTAATTGATTTGCCCTAATGTCCGACTTCATTAAGAATGAACGAAAAAATGGTCGCAAAAGCAAAGAAGAGTCATGACGAGCATGGAGAGAAAAACAATTTTGATATATAACTTGACCTTCCATTGACAAAAAATGACCAAATTCTTGTTGGGAAGAAGGCACAAATTGAAGTTCTTGCATCATTGAAACTTAAATTTGTGGAGTTATAATATCTAAGGATAAAGGCTTTTGTAAAGCAGGGCTCAATCCATCAACATTATTAAGGTGAGTTGAGTTAATTTTAGATCTTATGTGAATCAAATATAAATCTGTATCACATGAATAAGATCAATTCACACAAGCCTCATAGGAGTATCATATTTGTTACCCAACAACTTTTAATGGGCCTAACCTCTAAACAATTCACTTGATCATAAAACAAGAGATACACTATTACTCAAGGGTTCTAACCCATCACATAATAATTCCAACAGTGAAAACAAAAGTAAACTGGCAGATATGACAAAAATGCACAGGGACCTGCAAAGCATTGTCTCCAAAATCCAAAGCATGTCTAAGATAGAGCATGCCCTTCCAAGAATGACATTAAAGTACACTTTTTTTCGTACAATATAAACAGCTTAGTATGGGTAAATTTCAGACAAGAGATTCACCTTAACTTCTCTGAAAAGAGGAATCCTACTCATCCATCCACACACCACTAAAAATCTAAAATATCCAGAGTAATGGGCCGTCTACAAAGCAATCAATGAAATCCTTACGCTCTGTCTATGGACTGTCACAACTCACTACCTAACACAGAACAAGAATACAAAAGTGCTCACACTTCAAGAAAAAAAAGAATCCAACAACATATCTTTCCACCCAGCTCACAAAGTTACAAACTTTGACTAGTCCTTATCTTGAAAACCCATCACACAAAATCAAGAACTGTAGAGATATGTCCATGATATATGAAGTAATTGAATGTAATAGTAATACAGAGGTCTATTTTCGATAAAATTGTTTAAAGAGGCAACATATTATCACAGTGTGTGTGTCGGTGCAGTGTGAATTACAGGTGACACTTTACTTGCTAGGTGATCAAGAGACCAAAACTTTTGTAAAGATCCAAGATAAATCAGGAATAGTAATTTCCATACATAACTTACTCGGAAAGAGAGCATAAAGTGAGCAAGCAAATGCCAATTTGATCACGTACTAGATGTTGCAATTTGAAATCATTTAAGGCACGAAATACAAGGTCCAGAAGCAAGAAGAAAACACAATAGCAAAACACTGAATTGCATTGAAAACAACCCTGTCCCAATTTTTGTTGGTTAGTTGTATGATTCTTGAATTTGTTAGTTCACAATACCACCATATGAATGCACAATGAAGAGATCAAAAAGAGGTTAAATAAAATTCAGCATTGCCACCAACAATTATTATCTACACGATTCATCATATTTTCATCTAATGAAATTTCATAAACTTACCGCAGCTAAAATAACGAAAATTTCCCTGGATTGATTAATCAATCCTCATTTTCACTTTCACCGCCACTGCTCATCGGCAAAACCTTACTTGTCGGTGTGGCGCTATCAACAAACGTCGCACAGCTCATCTCCATTTGACAAATCCTCACCGCACCGAACAACCGTTCCGGCAATTCTTCCTCCTTTTGTGCCTCTACCAGAAACCCCATGTCTACCGTCACCGCCGTAACGCAACCCAACGCCAATCGCAAAATCGCCGTTGCAATAGCAGAGCTCCCGATATCAACATCGATTTCCAAATAATTCGGTCCACGATGATAGTAGCAATTCAACGCCTTACCCAATAAACACGCGGAATAACTCCCCACAGCGGTTTTCACAATCCACGGCCCTTTAACAATTTTATTCACAATCTTAAACCGGCTACTGCGAAAAGCATCCGAACCATTGATGAACTGATAAAGCAAGGAATTCGAATTAATCGGCTCATCTACTTTACTGGAGAAGTAGAAAACCGCGGAGTGATGTTCGCGTCCAGGGACTTGAAGATTTATCGCGATGATGAAGGTTTTCGAAGATTTTTCGTGAGGATTCGAATTCTTCAATGCGTTCATAACGCGGTTATCAGGTCGAGCGAGAACGTGATCGAGTTTGGCGTTGGATCTGAGCCAATCAATGCCGGCCGGATTCATCAGCCACTCTCCAGAAGGGATTTTCGACTTTTTGGTAAAGTAATTAGGGCCGCGAACAGAGAATAAATCACCTGGAGGAGACGCCCAGCCGTTGGATCCAGTATTCAGGTCAACGTGCTTTAACGATCCGGTGTTGATTGCTTCATCTCTCCAGTCTTCTCCGGTACCGGCGGCAGCGGACGAGGAGGAAGAGCGGTGGTTGTTGTGTTGATGGTGGTGTTTTTGCTTGTGCTTTGACGGACACATTTTTTTTTGTTGTCGTCGGCGTCGGAGTTGGGTGGAGCTCCGCCGCGAGGTTATACACAGTACCAGCACTGAGAGTGATTCTGCAATTTTGGGGCTTAAATCAGAACGGTGCTAGACATATGATATTGGCCTTCCACTAAATTACGAAAATAGCCTCATTATGGATTTTTTGCCAGCTAGCTCCTGCGATGTTTAAGACCTTTATTATCGTTGTTTTCCCATTTTGCACAGTATTTTATTTTAATAAGTCAGTAGATTAGTAGTTGTTACACGTGCTAATAATTATTTGCTAGGTGAATTTGACTATTTATTTCCATATATTAATGAAATTATCTAATACTCGTCTCTTTATCCAATTTTATTATGCTCACTTTTTCACTTTTTCGAATACGAATTTTAATAAATATTGATTAGTTTATGTATAAAATAGAAATAGATAAGTTGAGAATATGATTGAATGTGATTGAATAAATAAATAAGTGGTGGTTGAAAGGTGAAAATAAAATAGTGTGAATAATAGATTTTTCAAATAAGAAATGAGAATAATAAAATTCAACAAATCAAAAAAAAGTGGAGATTATAAAAATATAAGAATATAAAATTTACAATTAATTGTGCATTAGGTTGCACATGTTAATTAAATGAGGGAGAATCACTAATCGCATGGGAGTCTGACACTCTGTAATTAAATGAGTTAGAATAAATAAGGCATGGTACAGAGGGGACCGTGTATTTTTATCAAAAATCAATATTCATTTATGAATCTTTATTAAGTCAAATTTATATTTAAAACAAAATTTCAATTAGCAAAAAAAAGAAAAAAAAAAGAATTTTATGTAATTGGTGAGGGTATTTCAGTAAATTGAGAGATATTGGAGTGGGTGGGGGAGTGAGGAGAGGAGATTATATTGGCGAGAATAACGAGGAGTGATGTAGCTCAATTGACTTTTTTAAAATTATATAGCCTCTCTGCGCTCTAGTCCAAGGTTGCTCACATTTTTATATTTTACTCCTCCGTTCTATAGGAATTTGCATCTCTGAAATGACACACATTTTAATAAATGTGTAAAAAAAAGTGTAATGAGTGATGTTTTGAGTGATAGTTTTGTAAACTTAAATGAATAAAGTAAAGTAAAAGATAGGTTGAGTGTGAAAAAGTAATGACATATGACTAAATATGTGTATATTTTGAGGGTGAAGGTTATGACAATATTTCCTTTTATATGGAGTGTGCAAATTGAAATGAGACAACCATATATGGAAAGTGTGCAAATTGGGAGAGAGGGAGTATAATTTAATTGTCAATATTATCACAAAATAAATTTATAGAAGAACTAAAATATCCAATTTAATAATTTCTATTTTTTTTTTACTGTTCAATTTTATTATTTTTATTCTTTATTTGAAAAAATTTCTACTGACACTATTTTATCCTAATCCTTTCACCATCACGGAGTATTATTTAACTGGTACAATATTGTTTGGATAAAGATGACATTTCATTAACTATATTTAAATTTTATAGATTATTATTTTTATATTAATTTTATTTTGTCATGTATATTTAGTTCTTTTATATGCTCCCTCCGTCCCAACTTAACTTTCACACCTATTTTTTCGATCCTTTAGAAACTTCACCCATACAATATCTACAATATTACATTTTTTAATGTAATTATTTTTATGGTCCACATATACATATAAGTCCATTCACTTACTTATTTTTTTATAAAATTATATCTTAATATTCTTAATAATTGAAAAGCTCAACACCATTTACCAAAAAGTGTAAGTCAGTAAAACTGAAAAGTGCAACATGAACTAGGGTGCATAACATACACTCGAGTGCATAGCAGACCAACCCAATAATACAATTTCATTCAATCTTACACATTGATTTGACATAAAATTAAAATCTTCTACTATTTCAAAACTCAAAAGAAACACACATATTACTATTCATCAGGTTTCAAAAACCTATGATTAAAAAAATCGATTTTCAAAACCACTCAAAGCCCAAAGTAAACATCACCTTAAGGAAAAAAAAAATCATTTAGTAAAAAAGTGCAACACAATATTACTAAAAAATGTAAGCCGATATAACAGAAAGTGCAACACAATATTTACTTAAAATATAAGTCAGTATAACTAAAAAGTGAAACGTGTAAGTCAGTATAACTGAAAAGTGCAACACAATATTAATAACAAGTGTAAGTCAATATAACTAAAAAGTGCAACACAATATTAATAAAAAGTGTAAATCAATATATCTAAAAAGTGCAACACAGTAGTATTAAAAAATGTAAGTTAATATAACTGAAAAGTGCAACACAGTATTATAAAAAAATGTAAGTCAGTATAATTGAAAAGTGCAATATAATATTACTAAAAAGTGTGAGTCAATATTACTGAAAAGTGCAACACAATATTATAAAAAAGTTATAACTGGAAAGTGCAACACAATATTATTAAAAAGTGTAAGTCAATATAAATGAAAAATGCAATACAATATTAATAAAAAGTGTAAGTCATTTATAACTAAAAAGTGTAACACAATATTATTAAAAAGTGTAAGTCACTATAACTGAAAAATGTAAGTGTCTATAACTAAAAAGTGAAACATAGTTTTTATAAAAAAATGCAAATGCGCGTATAACTGAAAAATGCAACACAATATTTAATGAAAAATGTAAGTCATTATAACTGAAAAGTACAATACAATATTACTAAAAAAATATAAAATTTTAAAATGAAAAGTGCAACATTGTAATAAAATAAGTATGAGACTACCATGCTACAACCTAATTTCTATAATAACTCCATCTTTATCAATATATATCTGATGTTTTGGATTTGAGTGGACAAGAGATCTACCCATTTCTTTGTTGCATTAGTGAATAAATTAACAAATTTATAATCCAGTTTTGCTTCACATAATTTCTAGTTTTTTTTTTTTCACGATAGTAAGTACTCCATAATCATGACGTGTCAACGGATTTTTAAATTGAAAAAATTGATAAAGTTAAAATTAACTGCAAACTTTTCATTTTTTTTCCTTTCTTTTATTAATTAGTCGTAAATACTTGTAATGTTCAAACATTTTTATGTATAAAAAAAATCTTGGATGAGATTGATGTACATTAAGGCGATATGTTTGGTTTATTACTACCGAGGGTTAAAATGAGAACACTATAAATAGATATGATAATAAACTTCTTATTATTCTATTATTTAATTATTAATATTAATGAAAATGAATATCATGAGTATTTTTTTTTAAAGATAATAATATTATTTTAATGATTTTTTGAACAATTATTGTTATTAATTAAAATAGAGTTGTTAATGTTCATGCTAGAAATTAATAATTTTTAAAACAAAACAAAAGGCAGAACTTTAATGTGGTTTTATGATGATTATGCTGCTCTAAAACTAAAAGCCCAAAGAAGGAATCAATTAGATGTGTCACAATCTTTGTACAAGTATACCATGTGATATATAGTAATTGCACCTTTCCATTATTTCCACCAAGAGAAAGAGAAGACAAAAGTTTGTTTAATGAGGGCTGTCTCATCATTTTCAATAGACATGTGTAAAATCGGAATAGGACTCATCAGTTAAATCAGTTGGTTTGTCGAATCGTCAGTTTTGATTTGAAAACTTAATTGTAAGTTGTAACCTTAATTTTAATTTTAAGGTTCAGTTTGGATTACGGAAAACAAATAAAAAATGAGTGAAAAATTAAAAAGAAAAAAAAAACTAAATCCAAGGTTCAAAACTAAAAGGTTTATACAAATCGTCAAATCATAAACGGCAATTTTTAGCATGTGTAATTTTCAACCCATATGGAAAAATAAATAAATCAAACAATGAAAGCATAAACTAAATTGATACAAAAGTATGCAATTTCTTCCAAAGAGACAAAAGTAGGTAATCATGAGTTTGATGAATTCAACAAGAATGACTAATACAGCAAAGACGGCAAAAACTAAAAGTTGGTAAGCAGTATTATTAATTGCATCTGCAAATTACAACACAGATCCATTGTCATCATTAGTTTGTACGTAAAAGGGATATGATGAAGAAAGGCAAGATTGCACCCACCAACTGTTTGCTATATTGCCTGACTCAACTTTCATCTTCAATTTCTTTCTGCAAATTTGGAATAGATATATAATTAACACTACTTTTCAACTACTCATCATCAATTCACAAAAACATGCAAGTTTGAACGAGAGAAATTGAATTGAAATGCACAATCGATTCATTTATACCTCTATCATTTTTTCTTCTTCTTTTCAAACCACTCCCAAAACCGTAAAGCCTGCAAAACTACACAAGCCACAAACCATACATCAATATACACAACTACATTTTCTTAATAAAATGTTCCATTTCATGAATTAATCAAGACACTGACCAAGGCCAAATCGAGCAAAAATGCGAATGGCGACCATGACGGCAAACACGAGAAACGGGTAATCAAGAAACAATTGTTCCACAGGATTCACCATTTTAACTGATCCAATTACTGCAACCTCTAATATGGCAATTACTATATATCTACCTAAACCTACACAAGAACAAACCATAAATTAACTAATGCGTAAATTCAATCAAATTTCAGAAACGTGAATCAATTCATGAATTACCTCTACCTATATCCTAATTATTCCTACGTAGCAGAGCAGTGTTGTTCTACTCCGTCCTGGCTCTCCGAACTTCAGCTGCCGTCGCGAAATACCAGCGCATCTACACAATCACATCAATTGCATTAGTATATACACACACAACAAAATTTGGATAAATAATTCATGAATTAATTAATGTAAACAGACCATAGAGTAGAATTCAGCAAGAACAATAACAACAATAACGAGAATAGTAAGTGCATCCATTTTCAATGTACGTATATAGCTCAAGATTGCATCCAATTACTCTTGAATATGCAGAGTATATAGCTCTTATATATATATACCAACTCTTAACAGTTTTTACTTTTAATTAACAACCGCCCCTAACTGCTTGCTTTTAACAACCATATGTTAGTTATTTTGTTTATTTTAAAGAATAATCCGTATTTATTTATTTAAAAGAACAAAATAACATAATTCTTACTTCTCAGAGCAAGTGAGCAACGTTCTTAAGCATGCAGAGTCGACTATTAAACAAATAAATTCTTTTGGTAATTTTAGCAAACAGTTTGCGTGCACAATCTCGAAGGCGAAATTAATATCGAAACATATGATGAAGAGTAGTGATGTAGTAAGGAGAGAATTGGCTTTACAACTGATGGAAGGGGAGCTACAAGTCCTGAAATCTGCTCTTGCTAGGCTAGATGAATAATTGTTCTTTCTTTTAATTGTATCAAGGTAGATGATGAATTTGTTGGTTGTTTAGTTGATATAGAAACCAAATTCATTTCTACCTGATTGTTGACGAGTTTGGCTTGATTCACTGCAAAAAATTAATACAAATATATAAGTCTGTTCGTGTTTTTCCCAACACATAAAATAAACGACCGCAAGTGTATGGTTAGATGACATTTTTTGTATTTTTACACTTTTTAATCACAAAAACAACTTACCAAAAAACGTATGAGTTCGTTATAATATGGTAAGTATACGACCAAGTAGTATTTACATAGAATCTAGGAGAGCGTGGAACCCAAATTTAATCCGAGCTCCAAATGAAGAACACCTTCCAGTAGGTGTGTGTACATGTACTTTACATAAAGGAAAAAAAAAGCTATGGAGGAGACGACGGCTTACAGTGTGTACGTGTACCGGGGAGTGCATCTAACATTTCTGGAGGGGCATGTAACCCACACCTTTAGTCAACTAATTAAATGGGCAAAACAATTTAATTGTTGGACCAAGTAATTTCAACCACCATTTTAACACGTTTTACACTTGATCTCAATTTCGTTGTTGTAATCTCATTTGAGTAGTCAATAAAAAAAATCCTTTAAAAAAATGTTTTCATTGAATTTTACTTGCCCGTTGCCCAAAGCTATGTTGATTCACCTTCTTGCACGCTTTGGGTTTTTGCCAAAGGCAAATGGCTTTACTTTTAACTTTCTCCAAAAAGCCTCATACCAATGAGAATACTATTCCACCATTTTATAGCCATAAATCCTTATATGCCTTTCCGATGTGGGACATTTGTTTAACCCTCTCAACAATAGGTATTTTCATCCAACTATAACATTCATACCATATGTGATAGGACATAATGATGTCATATCATCTGGAAAATAATTATCTGAAGAAATACTCACCCTCTGAGCACATATTATTTTCAGAATAGAGATTATTGACGTTTGACTTATATCGTATCTCCAAATTTTGTGGGGATTCTTTAGTCTTTTAGATCTGAATATCATCTCTTCTGATTATATTGGTTAGATTCCCTTCGGGGCTTAGAATCATGATAGAGAAGAGACATCGACATAGAGCTGGATATTTTTATGATCATATCTTCAAACATCTTAATCTAGAATCATGGAATCACAGAACTAAGATTCTCATCACGTGAATTCAAATCCTTGACAGCTCATCTTGGTGGTCCATACCATGTACTATTTTCTGCCTATAACAGAATTTGTTGCAGGTGGAAATTCCTTTTCCCTTCATTCAAATAACAGAATAGGACGATGACATGGCGTGGTCCCCCTAGGCCAAAACCCTAGCTCCGAGAATTACGATATTACCCTTAAGTCTTCAAGGTATAAATAGTGTCATTTTATCATTTCAAAAGGTTAACTCACTTTTCCATAAGAACTCTCTCTCTCTTTTCACTATCTGGATACATTCATTCACTGACTTGAGCATCGGAGGGCCGTCGCCGGAACCCTCTCCGGCTCGATTTTGCTGCAGGTTCACGTTTTCTGGACCTCCATCCAAACATTCCAACAAATATCAAAAGGATTCTCGAAGGGCTTGAATAGGTATTGCATTTTATCTATTTTTAGAGTGGTTCATATCTGAACTCATTTTTGTTTCATCAAATGGCGCCGTCTGTGGGAAACCGAGCTGAGGCGTGAGGTTTCTCTATATATCTGTTTTTCTCAAAAAAAAAAAAAAAAAATGTATATAATAAGGTTCTCGCAAAGAACTCGCATAATGTACCTAGTCTGAATGGTTGGTTGTTTCTTCTTCTTACTTGAATAATCATGGATGGTCAAGTGTCTAAAAATCTGAATGAAGCATTCGATGGAGTGGCTATTGTTTCTGATAAAGGCGTAGCGGATAATACTCTCACACCAGAAGGGGCACCTACGATGCCATCCTCTTCTATGGGCCCCGTTATCACCATGACAGCGGAAAGCTTGAGAGAGTTAATCAACTCGGAGGTGGCTCGAGCTTTAGCTAACAGAGAAGTTCCCCCCATAGGTACTCCTATCACTCCAGGAACTATTAATGTCGCAGAACAGCCTCCCAATTCGAAAAAAGCCGTTCCTAATCCAGATCCGAAAATTATCTCTCCTGAAGAAGAATCAACAGAGGTAGTATCTGTCCCACCTCCTGGAGCTCCGAGTCCAAGAAAGAGGAAGGAGAGAGCAGCACCTCCGGTGGTGAGAGAGGAGGAGGACAGCTCAGGGGAGGAGTATGTTCAGTCTTCAGCTCAAGATACCATGAACACTGAGATCATTGCTTTGAGAAAGGAGATGGAAGAGATGAGAAAGATGTGTGGAAAGGCCGTTACCTCTGGAGGCAAAGGAGTCAGTTCGCCTTTCTCACCAGAGATTCTTTCAGATCCTTTGCACAGGAACTTCAAGACCCTATCATATGAGTACGATGGCACCTCCGATCCTCAGGAGCACCTCCTACGATTCCAGAACGGTGCCATACTTCACCAATACACTGATGGGGTCATGTGTCGTGTCTTTTTAACGACCCTAACGAAGGCAGCTCAACAGTGGTTCGCCCAGCTACTACCCAATTCCATTCGCTCGTTTGAAGAGATGAGCTCGTTGTTTCTGCATCAGTTCGCAAGTGCTCGCAGACAAGTGAAAACCTCTTTGTCATTAATGAATTTGAAGCAGAGAACGGGTGAGGGGTTAAGGGCTTATTTGAGTAGATTCAACAGGGCAGCTCTGGAGGTCCCTAATGCCACAGGAGAGGTGAAGATCAATGCTCTCACTCAAGGATTGATAGAAGGAGATTTGTTCAAGTCATTGGCTAAACGTCCGCCTCTGACCTTTGATGAATTGTTAGCCAGAGCTGAAAAATACATTAACTTGGAGGAAATCCAGAGCACCAAGAGAGGAGAGGATAAGTCCTCCAGTGTGAAGAGAGAGGTTGGAGGGGAGAAGAGAAGGAGGTATGAAGAGAAGGGGTTCAGATCTGATTCTAGATCCTTCAGCCATTACACTCCTCTGACCAAACCACATTCGCAGCTGCTAGAGGTAGTGCAGAACCAGCCTGGTTTCAAATTCCCTTACTCAGCCAAAGGAGGGCCCAAGAATCCCAGATCTGCCACATTCTGTAAGTATCATAACGATTACGGTCATGATACAGATCAGTGTCGTCATCTGAGAGATGCTATTGAGAGGATGATTAGAGAGGGGCAGTTGGCTGAGTATGTAAGAGCTGAAAGAGATAAGCAATATGGAAAAAGAGATGATAGAGGAAAGGGCAAGGAGCCAGCTGGTCCAGCTCCAAAAGATGTTCCCCCTCCTAAGAGAGGTAACATAACAATGATCACTGGCGGGCTGGCCAATGGAGATTCTAACAGGGCTCGCAAAGCTTTCGTTAGAGAGGCAAACACTTGGGGAGCAGAAGTGCACAAAGTAACGGAGGTGAGCGGGATGCCCGATATTCATTTCGGACCTGGGGACATGGGGAATATTATGCAGCCCCATAGTGATGCTCTTGTGATCACAGCAGAAATTGGAGGCTATGATGTGGCCCGTGTTTTCATTGATACTGGTAGCTCGTGCGATATAATATTCAAAGAGTGCTTTGAAAAAATGGATCTGAATGTCAAGGTGGTCCCAGTCAAGACGGCCTTGTACGGATTTGTGGGAGGAGCGATCCAGCCTCTGGGACAAGTCACTCTGCAGTTGAGGATCGGAGAATATCCAGTACAGAAAGTTAGAATGGTGGATTTTCTGATTGTTGACGTTCCCTCTTCATATAATGTCATCATTGGAAGACCTGCACTCAACTCATTGCAAGCAGTGGTATCTACATATCATATGAAGATGAAATTCCCTGTGGGAGAAGATGTAGGAGAAGTTTCTGGAGACCAGACTAGTTCCAGGAGGTGTTACGTAGATACCATAGTCAAAGCAGATAGAGCATTCCAAGGAGATCAAGGTCGTGGAGATGATCCAAATGGGAAGAGAATGAAAGCTGAGGAGATGATGGAAGAGGATCCACATATGCAAATCCGTCCAGAAGAGGAAACCATAGTAGTGGAACTCCTTCCACACAAGATCGGATGTTCTACAAAAATCGGAACTCAAATGAACCATGAGATATCACAGAGCTTGATCCATTGTTTGAGAAACAATGCAGATATCTTTGCCTTCCACTCTGCAGATCTTACAGGAATTGACACTGCGTTGGCTATGCACAGCCTCAACGTAAATCCAGAAGAGAAACCAATAAAACAAAAACTGAGAAGGTTCGGAGCTGAGAAGGATAAGATCATAATGGAGGAGGTGGAGAAGTTGTTGATGGCCAAGCATATTGTGGAGATCCAGTTCCCAGAGTGGCTGTCTAATGCAGTTATGGTCTCTAAAGGAGCTGGAAAATGGAGGATGTGTATTGATTTTAGAGATCTTAACAAGGCTTGCCCTAAAGATCACTACCCTCTTCCCCGAATTGATCAACTAGTTGATTCCACATCTGGTTTTGAGCCACTCTCCATGATGGATGCCTATCAGGGGTATCATCAAATACGCATGGATCCGAGAGACGTATCCAAAACTAGCTTCGTGGTGTGCTGCGGCACATATGGATATGTGGACATGCCCTTTGGGCTAAAGAATGCTGGAGCTACTTATCAGAGGATGGTAGATTTGGTTTTTAAAGAGCAGATTGGTAGAAGTATGGAAGTATATGTGGATGATATGCTAGTCAAAACTTTGAAAGAAGCAGATCACATTCGAGATCTAGATGAGATTTTCCAGGTGATACGGAAAAGTGGAATGAAGCTTAATCCAACAAAATGTACCTTTGGTGTACAATCGGGTAAGTTCTTGGGTTACATGGTGACTCCCCGAGGGATTGAAGTAAACAAGGAGAAAGTGAGGGCAGTTCTGGAGATGCAAGAACCTCGAAACGTAAGAGAAATTCAGAGAGTGAATGGCCGTATTGCAGCACTAAGTCGCTTCATCTCTCGGTCAGCTGAGAGAAGTCTCCCCTTCTTTAAAATTTTAAGAAAGGGAGCTCAATTTGAATGGACTAAAGAGTGTGGAAAAGCATTTGAAGAACTAAAGATCCATCTCTCCACTTTACCTCTACTGACTAAGCCTGTTAGAGGAGAAAGTTTGTTTTTGTATTTCTCTGTAGGAGAACAGTCGCTGAGCTCTGTTCTCCTACGAGAAGAAGGGGGTCATCAAAGGCCCATATATTATGTGAGTAAAATGTTACAAGGACCAGAGGAGAGATATTCGGAACTGGAGAAATCAGCGCTAGCGGTGATAGTGACAGCTAGGAGGCTTAGACCTTACTTCTTAGACCACAAGGTGGTAGTAAGAACCAATCTTCCGCTAAGACAGACAATGGGGCGACCAGATCTGTCAGGGCGAATGGTGAAATGGGCTGTGGAGATAGGAGAATACGATATAGAGTTCGAACCTAGAACTGCTATTAAAGCACAAGCCTTGGTGGATTTCATCCAAGAAACCACTCGTCCCTTAGAGTTAAAGGAATGGAGAGCATATGTAGATGTTTCATCTACCATATCTGGGAGTGGTGCGGGGATTGTAATCATATCTCCGACAGGAGAGGAATTACAGTTTGCTGTCAGATTAGGCTTCAAAGCCTCCAACAACGAATCTGAATATGAAGCTTTGGCTAGAGGAATGAAGATGCTGGCTGACTTAGGGGCCCAAAAGGTGAGGATCTTCTCTGATTCCCAGCTAGTAACCCAACAGGTTGCTGGATCATATGAAGTGAAGGATGAGAAGATGATCAAGTATGCTAGAGTAATAGAAGGCATGAGGTCTAGGTTCATTGAGTTCATTTTGGAGCAGATCCCCAGAGCCGAAAACATGAAAGTTGATTATTTGGCTAAGTTAGCTAGTTCTGCAGAAGAAGGAGTCAGGGGATCAATTACTCTGCTAGCAACAGAGAATAGAGTGACAGATCTAGAGGTTCTCTCTATTGGGCAAGCAATAGAGAAAGAAGATTGGAGAGCTCCCATCGAGCACTACTTAAAAACAGGAGAGAGGCTAGAAGGACCGGAAGTGCCTAAAAGAGCCATATATGCTAAGTATTGCCTAATCGGAGGAGATTTATATAAGAGGCCATTTTCGCACTCGTATCTGAAATGTATTTCAGATGAGGAAGGAGACTATGTTATCCGAGAGATACATGGGGGGTGTGGAGGAAGTCACACAGGGTTCAGAGATGTAGTACGACGCATTCTCAGAGCTGGATACTACTGGCCAAAGATGTTGAGAGATGCTAAGGAATTGATTCGGAAATGTGACAAGTGTCAGAGGCATGGACCACTTATCCATGTTCCAGGAGAGGAGCTGGGGATTATGTACTCTCCTTGTCCATTTGATAAATGGGGAGTAGATATTGTTGGGAAATTTCCAGAAGCATCAGGAAAGAGAGCATTCCTGATTGTAGCCATCGATTACTTCAGTAAGTGGGTTGAGGCTAAAGCATTGGCTAAAATAGACGAAGATAATATTCAGAAATTTATATGGAAGAATATTTGCTGCAGATTCGGAATACCTCGAGTATTGGTCTCTGACAATGGTACTCAATTTTGTGGAAGGCAGATCCGAGAATGGTGCTTAACAACGAAGATAGAACAGAGGTTCACGTCCGTGGCTCATCCTCAGGCCAATGGACAAGTAGAGGTCACTAACCGAACCATTGTGGAGGGAATTAGAACAAGATTGGAGAAGAAAAAAGGGGCATGGCCAGAGGAGTTGGATTCAGTCTTATGGTCCTATCGAACCAGTCCCAGAACTGCAACAGGAGAAACCCCATTCAATCTAGTGTATGGAGCAGCAGCTGTAATCCCAGTGGAGATTGGATCTGAATCTCAGCGTATCCAGAACTACGATGAGGCGTAGAACTCAGTTCTGATGAAAGAGAATCTGGATCTGTTGGAAGAAGAGAGAGAGATAGCTCGCCTCAGATCTGAAGTTTACAAAAGTCAAGTGCGAGCTGGGTATAACAAACGAGTCAAGGCTAGAAAGCTCGAAGCAGGGGATATGGTTTTAAGGAGAGCAGATGCCTTGAAACCAAAAAAAAAGCTAGATCCAAACTGGGAAGGACCCTACATAATAAGCAAAGTACTGAAAGGAGGAGCATATAAGCTCATGAATGAAGAAGGAAAAGAAGTGGCTCGTCCATGGAATATCAGCAACTTGAAGAAATACTACTGTTAGAAGAATGAAGCAGATCTGAGTGGGAGGACTTCTTTACTTTACCTAAACGAGATTCTGTTGAATTATGTAATAGTTTACGTTTGCTATTTCAATGAAACAGAGAACTAGTGAGATGCAGTTCTCTTCTACAAGCATCTCTATATAATCTAAACTCTTCGGAGTATAAATAACTCTTCGGAGTATAAATAACTCTTAGGAGTATAAATAACTCTCCGGAGTATAAAAACGCAGAACCTAAACTCTTCGGAGTATAAATAACTCTTCGGAGTATAAATAACTCTTAGGAGTATAAATAACTCTTAGGAGTATAAATAACTCTCCGGAGTATAAAAACGCAGAACCTAAACTCTTCGGAGTATAAATAACTCTTAGGAGTATAAATAACTCTTAGGAGTATAAATAACTCTCCGGAGTATAAAAACGAAGAATCTAAACTCTTCGGAGTATAAATAACTCCCCGGAGTATAAAAATTTAACATCTACAACTTTTCGGGACACAAACAAATCCAGAACTCATGGAAAGAAGGATACAAACGAAAACAGAAGAAGAGCATAACCAGAATAATAGATTTGGATACGAGTTGAGAGAAGACTCTCAACTCAGATCTGAAGTTAAGATCTTGAAATAATTTTCCTCAGAAATTTTTTTCAAGGGGATAAATATGAGTTGAGAGAAGACTCTCAACTCAGATCTGAAGTTAAGATCTTGAAATAATTTTCCTCAGAAAATTTTTTCAAGGGGATGAATATGAGTTGAGAGAAGGCTCTCAACTCAGATCTGAAGTTAAGATCTTGAAATAATTTTCCTCAGAAATTTTTTTCAAGGGGATGAATATAAGTTGAGAGAAGACTCTCAACTCAGATCTGAAGTTAAGATCTTGATATAATTTTCCTCAGAAATTTTTTTCAAGGGGATGAATATGAGTTGAGAGAAGACTCTCAACTCAGATCTGAAGTTAAGATCTTGAAATAATTTTCCTCATAATTTTTTTTTCAAGGGGATGAATATGAGTTGAGAGTCTCTCTCAACTCAGATCTGAAGTTAAGATCTTGAAATAATTTTCTGAGGAAAATTATTTCAAGGGGATGAATATGAGTTGAGAGAAGACTCTCAACTCAGATCTGAAGTTAAGATCTTGAAATAATTTTCCTCAGAAATTTTTTTCAAGGGGATGAATATGAGTTGAGAGAAGACTCTCAACTCAGATCTGAAGTTAAGATCTTGAAATAATTTTCCTCAGAATTTTTTTTCAAGGGGATGAATATGAGTTGAGAGAAGACTCTCAACTCAGATCTGAAGTTAAGATCTTGAAATAACTTTCCTCAGAATTTTTTTTCAAGGGGATGAATATGAGTTGAGAGTCTTCAACTCAGATCTGAAGTTAAGATCTTGAAATAATTTTCCTCAGAAATTTTTTTCAAGGGGATGAATATGAGTTGAGAGAAGACTCTCAACTCAGATCTGAAGTTAAGATCTTGAAATAATTTTCCTCAGAAATTTTTTTCAAGGGGATGAATATGAGTTGAGAGAAGACTCTCAACTCAGATCTGAAGTTAAGATCTTGAAATAATTTTCCTCAGAAATTTTTTTCAAGGGGATGAATATGAGTTGAGAGAAGACTCTCAACTCAGATCATGAGTTGAGAGAAGACTCTCAACTCAGATCTGAAGTTAAGAACTTGAAATAATTTTCCTCAGAAAATTATTTCAAGGGGATGAATATGAGTTGAGAGAAGACTCTCAACTCAGGTCTGAAGTTAAGATCTTGAAATAATTTTCCTTATTTCACAAAATAAACATAGTAACAGAAATAAAAATAGACAATGGAGAAAATCGCAAAATATCTTCATTAACAAAAAGCAGAATTAACCAAAGTTTACAAACATCTAAATCAAAATGAGACAGAACAAAGCAAAGTAAGACAATTCTAGACTAAGAAGGAGAGAGCTCTGCATTCTGAAATCTGACAATGGAAGTATTAGTTGAAGCTTCGACTTGATCAACAGCAGATGAAGCAACTACAGCAGAAGAGATGATCGGAGAAGCAGTAGAGGCAGAAGGCAGAGCATCAGGTGCCAGAACTGGAATTCTAGGAGGAAAGATGTTGTAAGTAGGATTCTCATCTGTAGGAAGGTCCAGATCAAATGAAGGGTCATAGTAGAGATCCTTAACAACCTTTTCCATAACTGGCAACCACCAAACATGGTTATAGCCTAGTTTCTCATCTCCTTTGAAGGCAGGAGAAACCTTTAAGTCTTTCCTTGCTAGAGTTCTATCAAAGGGGCCGGAACACCCTTGTTCTCGAGCCTGAAGCACAGCAGCATCAAAGCCATGATTTAAGTAGTGAAGGATGTGAGGTCCCATATCTCGCACCGAAACAGGGCTCAGAAGGTATGCTTTCACCATCCCCTCATGAAAATTACGAAGAAATTTCTGGCCAGCAGGAGTAGCAAACAGCCTCTGGCGACAAGTATCTACACCAACTTTGACCCCTTGAGCTCGATTCTCAGCAACTTCTTTAGCCAAACGAGCTTCAATTTCTGCCTGTTTCTTCTCTGATTCAGTTAAAGAGTTGCTCAGGCATTGCACCTGCCTCTTCAAATCTTCCACTTCTGCAGTTAAAAGGCTCACTTCAAGTACGGACTTTTGAAGCTGGTCATCTTTTTGTATCAAATCCTTCTGCAATTCAGTTGGATCTGGAGTCTCTCTCAAACGTCTCACCAACAGACCATGATTTAACATCATCTGAAAATTTGACAAAAATGGATAAAGAATCTAGAAGACAAAGAATAGAATTGGAAGAGAAATGAGATTATAAGTACCTGGGTTATAGACTCAGATACATTAGTATAAAGCTGTGAAAGGGAAGTATCTTGGTGGAGGAGCACGTCAGCTGCTGAGGGGGCAGAAGCAATAAAAGATAAACTTGATGAACCTTTCAAGTTAGAAAGAGTATCAGGAAGCTCCAGAATGAGTGGATTATCAGAGGACTGATGCACGTGAGTCTCGACATTCTCCTCTTCTCTAGGAGGAGCCTTACGAGTCTTTCGCCGTTTAAGGGTAGGCGAAGAAGATGGATCAGCAACACGTTTACCTTGGGCTCTAGAGGGAGAGCGAGAAGTTACCGGAACAGCCTCGGGAATGGGCGGATCTGCTTGATCTTCATCCGAGCGAGTAGATAATGTCTCATCAGCAGATACGGCAATGGTCACATCTGCTTGATTCTGGAGGTTAGCTTCTGGAATTTCTACATAATCCAGAAACTCGAAATCCATCTCTGAAAAAGAAGAAACAAAGTAAAATAAGAAAAAATGAGAGAAAGGGAGAAGATAAGTACTTCTTAGAGAAATGGAACATACCGGCTCTGGGGGTCAGTACCGCTCCAGAGCTGTCTAACCCGAATCTAATTAACACACCCGGATCTTTAAGCATCTCATTTATTCTAAAATTCAGAGTGGCCATTCTATTCAAAACTCTCATAAGTTTACTCTCCTCTTTAGAAATTAAAGACGGATGAAGACGAAGATAACTCGGAAGTTGGCCTTTCCAGCTCGTAGGAAAGGGCCATCCCCCTCTTCTGGGAGTAACCCAAAAGTACTTAGGTTTCCATTTGCCATCTACGGAGTTAGGTCTTTTCAGAAATTTTGCAGGACCTCCTGGGCGAGAACTAAAATAGAAGAAGCCCTCCGTTAACTTCATCTCATGACAGGCTATGAATTTCTCCGCTGAAATCTCATGGCCATAATGTTTCATCAAGATGAAGAAAGCTAGAGCCGTCCTAATCGAGGAAGGATTGATTTGGTTGACTGAAATTCTATAGTGCTTACAGATCTGAACCAAATAAGGGCAGATAGGAAAACGAATGCCTGCATCTATATGAGCTTTGAAGAAAGCGAGAGAAGGATGCTTGGCAAAATTAGGACGTTCGTCAGGTTTAGCTAAGTCAATTAGTAGATCTGGGGGGTAATGAAGTCTCTTCTTTATGGTTCGCAAGTCTGAGGAAGTTAAGGTGCTGGCTCTGCAAACTGCATTCCATTCAGGATTACATAGATCTTGAGTGGTAGTCACTCGAGTAGGTCGAACTTGCAGATCAGAAATAGGGGTTGAAGAAGGATGAGAAGAGGAAGAAGGTTCAGAAGAGGGACGAGTGGACGACATACGGACTGGTTCTGAATAAGAGGGCGAGAGTTGGTTGGTTAACGGATCTGTGAATCCAGATCTGAGTAAATCATCTGGAGTTTAGTTTTCTTGGTGAGTTGATGTTTCAGTACTAATGCATTTCTTAGAACTAGACAGAATCGATGAAGATGTCAGAGCTGAATTGGACATGCCCTAGAAAAGGAAAGAAATAAGAAACAGAAAGAAAAATTACCTGAGTAAAGGAAGAGACCGGACCTAAAGAAGGGAAGCTCAGAAGTTCGCCGAAGGATAGGCCGAAGACCTAGAGAGAGAAATATTCACGGCGGAATAGGAATAGGTAGTCAAAGTACCTTGCTCCTAAGAAATAGAACAGTAAAAAATGAAGTATTTCACTTCCTTTTATACTCCGCAAGAAGAGGACGGTTGAAATTCTAAAAAGTACACGTGTGGGGAAGAGATTCAAAGTAATGAAAAGGCGGTGAAGAAAAGAACGGCTCAGATCGATGGTAAAATTTCAAAATTTTGAAAAGAAGAAAAGAGCGGGAACGATAGAAAGAATTTGCTAGTCTAGAGCATCAGTTTATCAGAACTGATACTCTAAAAGGGGGGGAGTAGATGATAGGACATAATGATGTCATATCATCTGGAAAATAATTATCTGAAGAAATACTCACCCTCTGAGCACATATTATTTTCAGAAGAGAGATTATTGACGTCTGACTTATATCGTATCTCCAAATTTTGTGGGGATTCTTTAGTCTTTCAGATCTGAATATCATCTCTTCTGATTATATTGGTTAGATTCCCTTCGGGGCTTAGAATCATGATAGAGAAGAGACATCGACATAGAGCTGGATATTTTTATGATCATATCTTCAAACATCTTAATCTAGAATCATGGAATCACAGAACTAAGATTCTCATAACGTGAATTCAAATCCTTGACAGCTCATCTTGGTGGTCCATACCATGTACTATTTTCCGCCTATAACAAAATTTGTTGCAGGTGGAAATTCCTTTTCCCTTCATTCAAATAACAGAATAGGACGATGACATGGCGTGGTCCCCCTAGGCCAAAACCCTAGCTCCGAGAATTACGATATTACCCTTAAGTCTTCAAGGTATAAATAGTGTCATTTTATCATTTCAAAAGGTTAACTCACTTTTCCATAAGAACTCTCTCTCTCTTTTCACTATCTGGATACATTCATTCACTGACTTGAGCGTCGGAGGGCCGTCGCCGGAACCCTCTCCGGCTCGGTTTTGCTGCAGGTTCACGTTTTCTGGACCTCCATCCAAACATTCCAACAAATATCAAAAGGATTCTCGAAGGGCTTGAATAGGTATTGCATTTTATCTATTTTTAGAGTGGTTCATATCTGAACTCATTTTTGTTTCATCAATATGGTTTTTGCTACCTTACATTCCAGGAATAAATGTGATGCAGCCTCCACCTCCCCATTACAAAGCGAACATTTTGATTTGTCGCTAGATTGGATAATTTTTCTCTTGAGAAGATTCGCCTTGGTTGGAAGTCTATCGTGGATAAGTCTCCATCCCATCGCTCCAGATCATATCAAATACTTTCTCCTTTGGGTTCAGATTGATCTCGATTGTTGCTACTGTGATGAGTGCATCGTATGCAGTTTTCGTAGAAAAATTGCCATCCGCCTTCGCCTTCCATCGCCAACTGTCTTCCACGCCTTCAGCTAGAGGATACCTGTTAATCAGGAGCAAAAACTGGTCAAACATAACATTTTTGCGCTCGAAAAAAGGCCTCCTCCATTTTCATGACCACTCCCACCTCTCCTCACGCCAAGCCCCCATGGAATTAATTGTTGCTTCCTTCTCCTCACTTAACCCGTAGTGACATCCGAGAATACTTGCCAATTCCTCCAATCTGCTCCTTTCCATGTTTACCCCATCAAGCTACATTCATTAAAATTGACCTTGAGGCCGGAGAGCAATTCAAAATTCTTTAGAATACACTTCATCGCCCAGGCATTTTCACGACTAGCTTTTCCAATAAAAATAATGTCATCTGCATATTGCAAATGAGACACTTGAAGTTTTTCTCTCCCGATTTCAGCTGCTACGAACAACCCCTCTTTCACTGCCTTTGACACCAAGCAGCTGAGCCCCTCTGCCACGATAAGGTAAAGAAATGGGGATAGTGGATCACCCTATCTCAACCCACGTTCCATCTTAAACTCTTCAGCTGGGCTCTCGTTTACTAATACTAAGGCACTTGCTGACGAAACACACTCCTTCATCCATGTTCTCCATTTTGGACTAAAGTTGAATTTATCAAGCATCATATGATCTAGAAAATTCCAATCCACGGAGTCATAAGCCTTAGGGAAATTAATCTTGAAAAAAACTCTCTCCATTTTCCTCTTCTTTGCTTCACTGATGGCTTCATTCAATATGACTACGCTGTCAAGGATGTTTCTGTTTCCCACAAAAGCACTTTGATTCTCGGAGATGATGTGCTCCATTACCCTGCTTAATCTCCTTGCCAACAATTTTGCCAATATTTTGTATACACAGCCAATGAGAGAGATGGGCCTGTAGTTGTTTATTGAGACATGTGATTCTTTTTTCGGTAACAGAATGATATAAGACGGATCAATACCCCGAACCAACTTGCCATTTGAGTGAAATTCACTGAGCATTCTGCATAAATCTGTCTTTATAACTTCCCAGAATTTCTTTATGAATCTGAAATTGAAGCCGTCTGGACCTGGGCTTCTTGAGCTGTCGCAATTCCACACCGCCTCTTTGATTTTCTGCTTTATAAATGGTGCTATAAGTCTCTCGCCTCAGATACGTTTTTGCTCACACGATCGCCTCTTATACTTATTCTGCTTCCTGCTTATTTACTGAAATGTACCTTAAAAAGGTCTCTTATACCGGATTTAACCTCCTTGACGCCTTCGACCCATTGGCCATCAATCTGAATTCCAAAAATTTCGTTCTTCGTCCGGCGACTATTCACGGTCTTGTGAAAGAAACTGGAATTAATGTCCCCCTCTTTTAGCCATTTTAGCCTAGCCTAGCCTTTTGTGCCGGGAGGCTATTACGTATGTTAAGATTCATGTTATAAATTTAATAATATCAAAAAATATTTTTTTGATATAAAAAATAAAGGTAGTATCATAAGATTTTGAGTTGATACCAAAGGTTAAGATTTAGTATCAGATACCAATTTTTCGATACTAAAAACCTCTTTTCTTGTAGTGGTCGTCCACTGCATCTGCTCTTGATATTTCAATTCTCAATCGGTCTATGATCTTGTCGTCTAAAACTCTAAACACTTGGCGTTCCATTTTTTCAGAAGTTGATTTAAAATAAATATTGTGTGATCTACACAATCATATTAATTGCAATAGTATATACCAACACTTACAGCTTAAACCACTCAACTTAACGGTTTTTACTTTGAATTAACAACCGCCTCTAACGTCTTTCTTTTCTTTTAACAACCCTATGTTAGTTATATATGCTTATGAACTATTTCTGAACTTCTTTTTCCACTCAAAAACTGTTAATTTTAGCAAACAGTTTGCGTGCACAATCTCGAAGGCCAAATTGCCCTGTACTCTTCCGAAATTTTGTCATGTCCGGTGAAGCGTCAAATGCAGATGAAGATTACAATGATTATCTTCCATGGCTTGAAGGCAAGGCGAGAGAAAAGATCTGTTCTACACTTTCAATTCGAAAATCTCCCATTGGAGGAAGGGGGCTGTTTGCTTCTAAAAATATCAAAAAAGGGGATCGAATATTGAGGATTCCGCACAATGTGCAACTAGCACGAGGCAATCTTCCTTCAGAAATGAATTCTTTGTTAGGGAATAAGATTGATCCTTATTCGGCAGTTGCTGTACTCATTCTTCTTCAGAAAAAACTGGGAGAAGTTTCAGAGTGGGCGCCTTATATCAGCAGTTTGTATGAAACAACTCTGCATAGCTCTGTATTGTGGAATGATGAAGAATTGGAAATGATTCGGCCCAGTTGTTTGTATGAAAAAACTCTCGTACGCAAGAAAGAAATCGAGAAATATTTCTTGTTTGTTAAATCTGTTGTTCAAGATTGTACTACTACTACACTTGAAGAGTTCACATATGCATATCAATTAGTTAGATCTCGAGCCTGGGAATGTATCAGGGGTATTGTCTTGATTCCTTTTGCGGAATTTCTAAACCATGATGTTACTTCAAAAGCCGCTGTTGTGGAATGCGAACAACATTCGGAGATTATAGCTGATCGGGACTATGCTGCAGGGGAGGAGTTGTTGATCAGTTATGGAACTTATAGCAATGCTACACTCCTGTTGAATTTTGGTTTCATGATTCCTGATAATCCTCACGTTAGCCTTAGTAGTATGGAGATTACGATAATGGAGGAGAAGGAGAAGGCTGGAGAGATTGCAGAGTTGAAGGATGAAATATCGAAACTAATATCGAAACGTGATGAACATATGATGAAGTTGGTGGAGTGTAGTAATGTAGTAAGGAGAGAATTTGCTGTACAACTGCTGGAAGGGGAGTTACAAGTCCTGAAATCTGCTCTTGCTCATTTTGATGGATAATTGAACTTTGTTTTATATCTTGTTGAGGAGTTTACTTGGAATGAATTTGTAATTGGTTGTTCAGTTGATATAGAAACGAAATTCATTTCTACCTGATTGTTGAGGAGTTCTTTTCTAGAAATCTGCAATCTATTCATTTCAGTCAAAACTTTAGTTTCAATGCATTTGATAAATTGCCATTTAATTATTGCATTAAGGAATTTTGACCCTCCGGGTTGAAAATCTCCTTTAAAAGAGAAAATGTATGTTCTATTTCAAACATTCAGGAAATATATAAGAAAATCAAGGTTTATTCCTTAAACTTGCATTCACCAGATATTTCATCGAAATCAACGGAGAGTTGCTTTTTGTTCTATCCGCTGCTGCATTATCTGGTATCAGGTGTCTAGTTTACGCTCTCACCATGCCACCACGAAACCTACCAAATCATCTGACAATACTAATCCTCCTGTATTCGACACATATGAGACAGACGACGAAGAAGCTACACTCGACAACCCCTTTGCAGCAGATCCTGACCCTTACCCAACACACAGAACCGACCGCCCACCCTTCCATTTCCGAACAGATCTCCCAGAAATCCTGATCTACGCTGAAGTCCCTTTTGATCGGCGTGTACAGCTTGTGGTTACCCGCCTTCGCGGTAGGGCCGCCGCCTACCTTGGGAATTTTTTTTCAAACAACTGAAAGCAGAATTTGTCCCATTCAACTATGACCGTTCAGAAACTACAAAACCTTAGGCAAGGTTCTCGCACCATCGATGCCTATGCGGAAGAGTTTTATCAACTCTTAGCGCAAGTGGAACTCACCGAATTCCAGGATCAATTGGTGTCACGTTTTATTGGGGGGTTTGCGACTCCAGTACCTGGATACACTTAACTTATTTGCTCCCGTATCTATTTCGGATGGTTATCAGCGAGCACGCATATCGGAACAACAGAGTACTCGGCGAGGAAACACCACTTTCTCTCCTGGCAATTTTCGTGGGGAACAAACAACTGCCCCCCTGATGCTCGGACGCCGTCTCCTGGCACGTGTTTCAAATGTGGTGAGAAGGATCACCACATTTCGGCTTGCCCTCGGCGCAATCACAGTTTACTCCTTGACGACCCATATTCGTCGAACATCACACCCGATGGCCAAGTGGAATCTCTAATCCAAAAGGGCCTTATCCGTCAAAGCATTAGCCCTTGTGCAGTTCTAGCCTTGTTAATACAAAAAAAAAACCCAAAAAACAGGTGATTGGCGAATGTGCGTGGATAGCAGGGCAATCAACAAAATTACCATTCGGTATAGCTTTCCCATTCCTCGTTTGGAGGATTTATTGGACCAGCTTAGCGGTGCTAAAATCTTTAGCAAACTCGATCTGCGGAGCGGTTACCATCAAATCCGTGTCCGTCTCGGCGATGAGTGGAAAACAGCCTTCAAAACCTGTGAAGGCCTCTTCGAATGGATGGTAATCCCTTTTGGTCTATCTAATGCACCCAACACTTTTATGCGAGTGATGAATCAAACACTACGACCTCTCATTGGTGTTTGCGTTGTCATATACTTTGACGATATCTTAATATACAGCAAATCCGTCGAATCTCATATGGACGGACAACTTACGAGATGCTCGCTTCTATGCTGCTCCAAACAAATGCAATTTTTTGGTGAATTCCATAGTCTTCTTGGGCTATAGAATATTGTCGGAAGGTGTCCAAGTCGACGAATCAAAGCTGCAGGCAATAGTGGATTGGCCAACTCTAACTTCCATCACCGCGACGAGGAGTTGTCACGGGCTTGCTTCGTTTTAACGACGATTCATCCGCTATTTTTCCGAGATAATGGCTCCTATCACGAACGTCATGAAAGGAAAAGATTTTTTGTGGACTATAGATGCATCTTGTCGACTAGAGTTTTATGGTCGATCATTATTGTCGATCATATACATTATTTTCGACAAACCAGTGTCAACTATAAACGTTATTTTCGACAGTGCTTTGTCGAAAATAAGTCAAATATTTTTTTTTGAGATTCCAAGTTTTTTTTTTTGAAAATGTTTGGGGGCAGCGCCGATGGGTGTCGGAGCCGTGGGAGGCGGCGGCGACTGCTACAAGGGCTGCTACCATTAGGGTTAGGGTTTTAATCTATGGGGAGTGTATCTATCATTAATAAATTACTAAAAGAATAAAATTGGTATTTTGCATGAATATTTAATTAATATAAGTGAATGGGAGTGCATCTAAACTCTAAACCCTAAACCCTAAACCCGCACCATTAAATGGGCCAAAAAATTTAATTGTTGGCCCAAGTAATTTCAACCACTATTTTCACTCATTTTACACTCTATCTCAATTTCTTTGTTGTAATCTCTTTTGAATCTTGAGTAGTCAATAAAACCTGAAACTATTTTTAAACAAGTAATTTAAAATTTGAACTAAATTTCAATATATATATATTACATTTAAATGTATTTCTTAAAAAAGGTGATACGCTATGCTATTAAGAATGACTAATACAGCGAACGCAGCCGAGTGCCAGGGAGTATATATGTATGTAAAGGTTGGTACTTGGTAAGAAGTATTAATTGCATCTGCAAATTACAACACAGACAGATCCATTCTTCATGAATTTTTACCTAAAAGCTTGCAAATTACTAATGGCCCTTTCAGATCGCCCCTACTAACTGTTTGCTATATTGCCTGACTCAATTTTCATCTTCAATTTCTGCAACAAAGAATAACCAAATTTGTTGCACAAATAATTAGCTCTACTTATATCCTAATTATTCCTAAGTAGCAGAGCAGTATTGTTCTACTCCTTCCTGGCTTTCCGAACTTCAGCAAAATACACATTAATTGCATTAGTATATACATACATACACAACAAAATTTGGATAAATAATTCATGAATTAATTAATGTAAACAGACCATAGAGTAGAACTCAGCAAGAACGAGAATAGTAAAGGCATCCATTTTCAATGTACGTAAATGCTCAATATTGATTAGTACTCTTTTAACAACTTAACAGTTTAATTCAACTTTTAACAACCGCGCTTGCTTTTAACAACCATATGTTAGTAATTTTAGCAAACAGTTTGCGTGCACAATCTCGAACGCGAAATTCCTTCCGAATTTTTTGTCATGTCCGGTAACGCATCAAATGCAGATGAAGATTACGGTGATTTTCTTCCATGGCTTGAAGGCAAGGCGGGAGAAGAGATCTGTTCTACACTTTCAATTCGAAAATCTCCCATTGGAGGAAGGGGGCTGTTTGCTTCTAAAAATATCAAAAAAGGGGATCGAATATTGAGGATTCCGCGCAGTCTTCCTTCAGAAATGAATACTTTGTTAGGTAATAAGATTGATCCTTATTCGGCAGTTGCTGTACTCATTCTTCTTCAGAAAAAACTAGAAGAAGATTCAGAGTGGGCGCCTTATATCAGCATCCTTCCTCTGCCCCATGATTTGCATAGCTCTGTATTGTGGAGTGATGAAGAATTGGAAATGATTCGGCCCAGTTGTTTGTTTGAGGCAACTCTCAGACGCAAGAAAGAAATCGAGAAAGAATTCATGGCTGTTAAATCTGTTGTTCAAGATACTACTACTACACTTGAAGAGTTCACATATGCATATCAATTAGTTAGATCTCGAGCCTGGGGCAGTGATGAAAGGGGTATTGTTTTGTTTCCTTTTGCGGATTTTATAAACCATGATGTTACTTCAGAAGCCGATGTTGTGGAATACGCACAACATTCGGAGATTATAGCTGATCGGGACTATGGTGCAGGGGAGGAGTTCTTCATCAGTTATGGAACTTACAGCAATGCTACACTACTGTTGAGTTTTGGTTTCACGATTCGTGATAATCCGTACGTTAGCCTTAGTAGTATGGAGATTAATATAATGGAGGAGAAGGAGAAGAAGGGAGATGTTACAGAGTTGCAGGATGAAATATCGAAACTAATATCGAAACGTGATGAACATATGATCAAGTTGGTGGAGAGTAGTAATGTAGTAAGGAGAGAATTGGCTGTACAAGTCCTGGAAGGGGAGCTACAAGTCCTGAAATCTGCTCTTGCTGGGCTTGATGGATAATTGATCTTTGTTTTGTATCAACGTAGATGGATTTGTTGGTTGTTTAGTTGATATAGAAACACGAAATTCATTTCTACCTGATCGTTGAGGAGTTTGGCTTGATTCATTGCAAAAAATTGAGTACAAATATAGTATAAGTCTGTTCGTGTTTTTCCCAACACATAAAATAAACGACCGCAAGCGTATGGTTAGTTGACTTTTTTCGTATTTTTGCACTTTTTAATCACAAAAACAATTTACTCAAAAGCGTATGAGTTCGTTATAATATGGTAAGTATACGACCAATTAGTATCGAACTAGAACCTAGGAGGGCGTGGAGCCCCAAAACTATACATTGGGATGGTGTTATAGAGGCTAAACGGAAAATTAAGCAAATACCAATAAGTAAAACAAATAACTAATGCAAACAATTAAACTAACTCTCAGTATGCAAGTGCAAGTGGAAGAAGTATTTCGGGTGTCTTTCTTATGTGGGATCAATAATGAATATTTATGGATTAACTACAAGATTAAACCAAATGTCTTAATGTGTGCTAGCTGCTAAGAGCTATCACATATATGTGTAGACCCCACATGAAAGTGATAGTATAAGTGTATTTGTTGACACGATTCTATCTAGATATGATTGATTTTCAAGGAATGTTTAAAAACTAAGACTAATTCTAGTACTATCTATGAATGTCACTAAGATTGAAAAGTAAAACCAGTCCAATTTAAATTGAAATGAAAATAATAAAAATAATCAGGAGAAATGTGGTTACAAGGTATATGCAATACTTAGAAATTCACATTTAAATAACAATTATGTTTGCCTTCGGTTGATCACTAAATAATGGATTAAAAGATTTTTTCCAAGCATGCATTACATAAGTAACTCCTAAGATCATCAAATACCCTTGTAATAGTTAATAGGAATTAATATACAAGAATTAAATCTCCACCTCTCTACAAGTTCGGACTTTTAGATCCGTAAAGAAGATATAGAGACAAACTCTCATATTTTATTAATTAACTCAACTACCTAACATTGAAATAAACTTGAAGAATAAGAAACATATAAATACTAAATATAATAAAATAAAAAAAAAATCTCCAAAATATATGCATTAATATCTAATCAAATATTAATATATAAAAGGAAATAACAAAATAATACAATAAATTAAAGATAAAGAGAAAGCTTAAACTAGTGATTTTTTTTTTAAAATCTCGATTATCTGGTTCAAGGAACGACTAATCCTTGAGTATCAATCCCACCATCCACTTGCAAGGGTCCCCATTAAAGTCAAAGCTTTGCGCTTTGTATGGACTGACCCCTTAAACTAGTGCAAGTGATGGAGTGTGAAATTTTCAAATTAATTCACATTTGAGATTAAAATGAAGAACACCTTTTCACTAGGTGTGAGTGTGTGTAAAAATATGCTGCTCCTCCCAATCTGCTCCTGCTACCCTGTTTTTGTTGTTTCATTTTTCTCAAAAGTTGTACAAGCTGCTAATTTTATTCAATAAAAGCGTGTTTCAGTGATTGAGTTATATGGCAAAATAGCAACTACTTTCAAGTTTCAAGTGTTGGCGTTGACCAAGAAAATAAGAATTAAGTTGTTGAAATCTTCAATGCTGATGGGCTTCAAATTGGATGTTTTTAATTTTGCGTGGTTATATGCCCCTCCAACAATGTTAGATGCACTCCACAATATATATACTCACCCCAAAACAGGTACTCCATATGATAGATGTATTCTCCATAAATTACCTATAATAATCTTTACTTTCTAAAATACTATTTGATAAATACACCCCCACTAAAACTCTAATTCTCCTTCTTCCTCATTCTTTCTCATTCCTCACAAACAACCACCCCTCCAACTCTCCCCCTATCGCCCCCCTCCACCCACGCCGCTTGCACAGCGCCGGCCGGCCGTCACCTCCGCCGCAACAGGCGACACTTTTTACTTTCTTTTCTCACTTTTGTAAATCCTTCGTCGCCGCCCCTCTCCCTCCCTCCCACGGTGTCGTTGCTCCTCCTCCCCCAGCGATGCCACCGCCCCATTTTATTCTTTTTTCCCTCTCTGCAATAGGCGGCACTGCCTCCTCCGTCTAGCGATGCCGCCGCCCCTTCCTCCCCTAGCCAGCAACGCTTTCGCCGCCCCTTCCTCCCCTAGCCAGCAACGCTTTCGCCGCCCCTTCCACTTTCATCCAGGTATGCTTTTTTTTTTTTTTAAATATCGACAATAAAGGCTTGACTATAAACACTCTCATCGATAAATTTTTATTAATGAGAATGTTTATGGTGGATCCTTTATTGTCGAAAATTTAAAAAAAAAATAAACCTTTCTATGAAATTTTATCGACGAGAGTATTTTTGATCGGCAAACTAGAGTCGATGAGAGTGTGTTTGGTCGACAAATTAGTGTGGACTGGGAGTGTTTTTGGTCGACTCTGGTTTGTCGAAAATAAGTTTTTTTTTTTTTTGAATTTTTAAATTTTAAGTTTTTTTTTTTTTTTTTTTTTTTTGGGGCGGTGGGGCGGTGGCGGCTCCCTCTTCAATTAGGGTTTAGTTTGAATTTTAGGGGAGTGTATCTATCTTTTGTATTTTACTGAAAGGCCAAAACAAGTATTTTGCATGAATATTTAATTAAGAAATTAAATTTTTTTTAGTTAATTATGTTGTCATGTTTTTTAAATTGGTCCTGACATTTTCAGCTTTTTTATTTTCATCCAAAAAGTTTACACAAAATTTGATTTTAGTTTATTTTATGTATTATGTGGCTTTAATTATTAGCTCTACTTATATCCTAATTATTCTTAAGTAGCAGAGCAGTGTTGTTCTACTCCTTCCTGGCTCTCCGAACTTCAGCTGCTGTCGCGAAATACACATTAAGGGCATATTTTCAAGATTGCATTTAATTATTCTTGAATATGCGGAGTATATAGCTCTTTTATATATATATATATATATATATATACCAACTCTTAACAGTTTTTACTTTTAATTAACAACCGCCCCTAACGGCTTGCTTTTAACAACCATGTGTTAGTTATTTTGGTAATTTTAGAAAACAGAGTCGACTATTAAACAAATAAATAAAGATAAACACACTCTTTTGGTAACTTTAGCAAACAGTTTGCGTGCACAATCTCGAAGGCCAAATTTCCCAGTACTCTTCCGAATTTTGCCATGTCCGGTGAATCGTCAAATGCAGATGAAGATTATCTTCCATGGCTTGAAGGAAAGGCGAGAGAAAAGATCTGTTCTACACTTTCAATTCGAAAATCTCCCATTGGAGGAAGGGGGCTGTTTGCTTCTGAAAATATCAAAAAAGGGGATACAGTAATGAGGATTCCGCAAAGTGTGCAACTAGCACGAGAAAAACTTCCTTCAGAAATCAATTCTTTGTTAAGTAATAACATTGATCATTATTCGGCAGTTGCGGTACTTGTTCTTCTTGAGAAAAAACTGGGAAAAGATTCAAAGTGGGCGCCTTATATCAGCAGGCTTCCCCTGCCTCAGGATTTGCATAGCTCTGTATTCTGGAGTGATGAAGAATTGGAAATGATTCGGCCCAGTTGTTTGTTTGAAAAAACTCTCTTACGCAAGAAAGAAATCGAGAAATATTTCTTGTTCGTTAACTCTTTTGTTCAAGATTGTACTACTACTACACTTGAAGAGTTCACATATGCTTATCAATTAGTTAGATCTCGAGCCTGGGGCTGTAAAAGGGGTATTGTCTTGTTTCCTTTTGCGGATTTTCTAAACCATGATGTTACTTCAGAAGCCGGTGTTCTGGAACACGCACAACATGCGGAGATTATAGCTGATCGGGACTATGCTGCAGGGGAGGAGTTCATGGTCAGTTATGGAACTTACAGCAATGCTACACTCCTGTTGAATTTTGGTTTCACGATTCCTGATAATCCTTACCCTAGCCTTAGTAGTATGGAGATTAAGATAATGGATGAGGAGGATAAGGAGAGAAAGATTGCAGAGTTGCAGGATCAAATATCGAAATTAATATCGAAACGTATGATGAAGAGTAGTGATGTAGTAAGGAGAGAATTGGCTTTACAACTGATGGAAGGGGAGGTGCAAGTCCTCAAATCTGCTCTTGCTAGGCCAGATGAATAATTGATTTTTCTTTTAATTGTATCAAGGTAGATGATGAATTTGTTGGTTGTTTAGTTGATATACAAACCAAATTCATTTCTACCTGATTGTTGATTCATTTGGCCCAGCTGTCTTCTAAATTCAGCATCATGAGTTTTTGAGTTTAAATAATCATTTGTCAAGCTAGAAAAAACATAAGGAACAATAGTATATAATAAACTACAGAATTACGAGAATATAAAAAATAAGCTTTCAATTGTCTCATTCCCAACAGAGTTCTCATTACATAAATCTCAACTTAAAACCCAACTAAGATAACATAAATTAATCTGTTATTGTAAAAACAGATTTTCCAAATATGGGGCTGCATTATTATCTTTTTTTAATATTGTTTCAGATAAAGGCCGCGGATAATCAAAGCCTCTGCATAATAGATGTGTATGAATACTGGCAAAAGTATTGTTACTCAGGTTATAGATGATATGAAATCTTCTTCCAATTTTGTCTGCATAGTAAAGTATAATCTCCTCTTCACTTACCCAACATAGAAGGTTAGGTCCTTTGATTACATCAGACGGGCGGAGGTCAGATTGCAACTCCACATTAAACTCCATCCATGAACCCCCCTTATCATCTAGTTTTTTCATAATCATTATCTGATCGAGACCCATTTTTTGCCACAAACAGACACTTCCTCCAGAAGAACTCAACTTGAACCTCAAAAGGTTACAAACATTGGATATAAAAACTTCTTTGAACTTTTCTTCTTTCCAATCAAAACAAATTAGTAATTTATTCTCAATCGGATTCCTTAGTAATTTTTCCTCAACCGGATTCCTTGGTGCAGATACCAGCCAATACAAAGTTCCATTAACGGAGACCGATCTATCGGTGAGTGCACAATTATAAAGAATTGAAGACCAGGAAATATCTTTAGTCTCTTTCACCTCACTCCATTTGTTGAGTCTACAAGAAAATATTGCATAATGCTTCTTATCACCAATTACTACTTTATAATCCTTCATCAATGGATTGTAATAAATCCCATACAGGGTATACAAACTATCTATTTGTTTCGGACACCAGATTTCTCTGTACGCTCTACAAGATGGATTCCACACCACACACATATTCTTCGCCTCGCAATGAAGAGCAAAGCAACGTATAAGATATAATCCATCACAATTACCCAAAATATTACCAAACCTCAAGGGACATTTCCATGAATGTCCAATTGTTGACACAACATTTAAATTGTGGGTTTCAAGTTCGACAACTTTTAATGCAGAATACCTAATTGATGCATAAGGGCCAATTGAGGTTGACTCCTCATATGCAAGTAGATTTCGGAAGGATGAGTAGTTGTATTGTTGGAGATGGGTTTCAGCGAATCTTGGATCGGATATCGTGGCCTTCCACTCTTTGCAAACCAATTTGTATCTAATGAGATATTTCACAGGTAACCGCGAAAGGATGCATTCTACAATGTCATGTGGAAGCACATTTGGTGTGTCTCGAGTTTTGGAAGAAGATGCGGTCCACTTCAGATTGCTATATTTCAAGGTTCGGTCATAATTATGTGGACAGTTGTTGTAATCATGGCCAATGGTACCACAAGAGAAGCAATAGATTGGCAGTGACTCATACATAAGAGGAAGCCACAAATGTTCCCCTTTAACCTGAATAGTGATTCCTCTCAGCAATGGTTCTGTTATGTTTATAGAAACCTTAAACCTTATAAACGTGCCAATTAAATCTTCACCCGATATATCCACGGATTCCAGAATTCCAATCCGTTTGGCAAAAAGGCTTAGTGTTGTTTCATTCATACACGAGAAGGGGACATCATACAACCGAGCCCAGAATGAAGTGATATTAACTGACTGCTCGTCGCCTCGTGTAAACTTCTTAATCGCAAAAAGAGATTCATTAAAAATCCAGGGCTGATTCTTCAACACCCATTCTCTATCCGTGACATGATTAAAGAAAAATAATATGAGTTTCGACTCCTCAAACTCTTTCCATGACATACCATGTTTCAGTTTCCAGGCTTCTGTAATGGCATCTATTAGATTTGAGGGATTCAATTGTTCAATATCATCAGTAACAAGCCTTCCCACAAGAAGAGATTCTTTCTCAACCTCATTAATATCATCCACATCAATTATTTCCGATTCAACTTCAATCAGTGCTTCCATAGCTGAAAACTTAATTATGAACACTGCACACAAAAAAAAGAAATAAAAAAGAGTAGCCAGGAATCCATCTTGCTTCGTAACAAGAAACTTTCATTTCGATTTAAAAATAAAATAAAATGGTAACAAGAAACTTTCATTTCGATTTAAAAATAAAATAAAATGGTAACAAGAAACTTTCATTTCGATTTAAAAATAAAATAAAATGGCGCAAGCTTAAAGTCCAGTGTTTTTTGTTTCAGGGTGTTTTTTTGTTTCAGGTTCATGTCAAATTAAGAATCTAAATAGAGAAATAAATTAATTAGATCAAATATAGAGTATGTTCATGTCAAATCAAGAATCTAAATAGAGAAATAAATTAATTAGATCAAATACATCTGTATTTAATTGTTGATTTATATCCATTATCCACATTAACATAATTTTACATATAAAAATCTAATACTATATCCTTATTATTAAGTCAATAAAATTATGAATTTAATTTGAAACTTGTTGTTTTATAAATGATGAATGTAAAAATGTCATGTGAGAGTAATAAAGTTTAATCTACTAGTACGAGGAAGTAGTAGCATCCTTATTATCCTAAAAAACAAAGGGCTGAAGGAATAAGGTCTGAATAACATCTCCTGATTGATATTGATTAAGAATGGAAAAACAATTTCTTGATTGATTTCATTCTCATGATTCATATACTGTAAAATAATGTATATATTTTATCTTAAATGACTAAAATACTCTTCAATATATATTTTATAAAATATATTAAATTAATGAATATGTTATTATTTTAATAACAAAATTTATCTTAAATGACTAAAATACTCTTCAATATATATTTTATAAAATATATTAAATTAATGGATATATTATTATTTTAATAACAAAATTTATCTTAAATGACTAAAATACCCTTCAATATATATTTTATAAAATATATTAAATTAATGAATATGTTATTATTTTAATAACAAAATTTTAAAAACGTTGTTCATTCATTGAATCATTGATCTACACATGAAATAATTGTACTGTTCATCTCTACTAATAATATAAATTAATAAATATAAAATAATTAAAATATAGAGAAAGTATCATTTTTTTTAATGAAAATCAGTTTATATTTATGGAGGACATGATATATTGTTCAATTAATTTAACAAACATGAACAAGGGTGACATCGTCTTCTCTTTGCACATATATATATATATAGAAAAAAAAAACAATACAAATTTTATTTTATTAGTGTCTTCTATCTTGAATTAAGGAATTGAGATTCCACATAAAAATATATACCAATCGTGAAATTAGGAATGGACACATGATTGCTCATTCCATTCCAAGCCTACCCTAAGACCGTAAAATTCTTAAATGATTAAATTATTAAACTTTCGTGTGTTTAAAATACTAACTTTTTTAGTTAGAAAAACGAACAATTACAGTTGATGTAAGGGCAAATGCTAATAAAAACCTTTTTTTTTAATTTTTTATTTAAACACAATTTTAGCTTCTTATAACAGTAATTCACAAAAAAAATATTTATTTTAATTTGTAGTTTGATACAAATAATTATTTTTTTGACATATCACTGGTACCTAATGTAACGTCATTAAGCTATAATCAAATTGCATCAAAAAAAAATTTATTACAATTTTGGTATGATATAAATAATTATTTGATGGGATTAAAGAAACACTAATTTCTAGGAGACCATGCAGAAACACTAATTCCTAACCCTAGTTCCATTGTGATTTTAAATTGTACAACTAAAATTCCATTACTCCAAAATCTAAGTTAGATTTTAATTCATTATTGAAAAAAATATTTAATAAAAACTCATAAATCCATGTATATGAATTATAAATAAATCGATCAAAAGGAACTGGCCGGGATCACTTACAGATATGCAGAGGCAAAACGTCGTCGTCGTCGTCGAAGTCCAACTCTTTTGGGGGCGACGGAAGGTTTAATATGATTTTAATATTTATATGAACTTAGTAACTTTTGGTATTACGAGAATTCTGGGGGAGTTTGTTTAATAGAATAGAATATTCATATATTAAAAAAAAAAAAAAAGATTTGATAGTATTAATTTTGGGATTACGAGAATTCTGGGGGAGTTTGTTTAATAGAATAGAATATTCATATACTCCGTATTAAAAAATAAAATAAAATATGATAATAGACAAAAATTTGTGTGACACCATCTCACAAAATCTTTTTGAGTTTAACTAGACATTCCTATAGACCCAATTAAAAATAGAGACAAAAAATTATAGTATATTAGAATTAAGGTCAAATTTATAATCAAATAACTAATTATGCCCTTCGTCTTAAAAAACAATATTAATTCATTAATATAATAAATTTCGAATTTGAAATACCATTTTTCACGCATTTGTTATTCAAATTGAAATTTAAATTATAATTGAAATTTAAATTTCACTTGTCCTTCAATTTCGAAACTTCCTTAAAATGCAGAAATTGATTTAATCTAATTCACTTTCCTTTTCAAATTTGATTTAATTGATTCACACATTTAATCGCTCCATTACTTTCATCCGACGATTTGAAGGATATTGGTTCTCTGATTTGAAGGATATTGGTTCTCTAATCTTGGTTCTCGTTGTCGATCAGCTTGCTCGTCGTCGGCGGTTAGCTTTCTCACGCTCTTCGTCTGCGGTCAATGCATTTTCGGTGGTTGTTCATTTCTGCGATCTGATTTTGCGATTCAGTTGTTCGCCGTCGGTGATTGTTTCGAGTTTGCGATGGATGCAGATTTAGTTTCCCGGGGACCGGGGAACTGAACTTTTGTCAAACACCGTCTTCTTCCTCAGACTGCCGGTCGTTGACATTCCGGCGTACCACTTCCGATTGTCGCCCCTCCCCGGTCGAGGGCGCCGCCGATCTTCTTCTTCCTCACGCACCAATCATGGTCTCGCCGATCTCTGTTCACCTCCGGCGTGCGCCCTCTTCGCGGCTGACATGGAGGAAATCCTCCACTTCTCCCACGTATCATTTCTCATTTCAAAACATTCAAATCCGCAACAAAATATTTGCATATATTATTGACCATATGCAACAGTTTTTTACATATAACCTATTTTTTTTTAGATTTTGTTTTTAAAAAAAGTGATAATGTTTAAGTGAAAAGTGATAATATTTTTAATAAAAATGACTGTCACTTTTTGCTCAAACATTATCACTTTTTATATATGAATACTGTCTCACGGATCTCATTCCGTGAGACGGAGATCCGTGAGACTGTCCGACTTATAGTATATTTATTCACTTTCAAAAAAAGAAACACGAAAAAAAAGGGGATTTGGATCCTCCCCAATTATTTAATTCTTATATATGGAGTATATTCTATTCTAACAAACGATATTTAAGGAATATGATATACGTCAAAACAATTAAACCAAATTAAAATTGATAATTAAAATAACTGGAAGAAAATTAAAAATAAAATAGCAACTTTTTTACCTTATGGTGAAATTATGAAATATGTAAAATTTACTTAATTGATATTGTCTTCGTCTAAATTAATTCCTATCAAATTAATTAATATTCATAAATTTACATATTCGTGTACTATATTTAAGGTACTGTATATGCCTTTTAATATTATTTATTAATTTTCATAAATTTATATATTTTATCCTAACAACGATATTTGTGGATAGGATTCAAATAGAGATGATGCCAAAATTTTAAAATTATGTGTATGTAATTTTTTATTAAATTTATATTTACTTAAATATGTTAATTGTTTTGATCTTAGATTTGACTAATTCTCTCCAATCTTATTCAAATTTTCCATATTAATTGGTTACTCCCTATTTAATTATCTTTCATACTCCCTCCATTTTTTAATAAGTGTCACTTTGGCTTTTTAACTAATTTTAAAATAAGTGTGAGTTTTTCCTTTAATTTTGACTATTTTACCCTTATATATTTACCATAAATATTTTTCATAAATAAATTCCACAAAAATTGTTTATACCAAAATTAATTTGATTATGAATACTAACTACATTCTTGACCACATTCTTTATCAAATAAAATTTCTATATTAAAATTAGTATAATTAATGAAGGGTAATATAGACCACAATTTATTATCTTAATTTGTTGAAAAAAGCTAAAATGACACTTATTAAAAGATGGAGGGAGTATATACTTATTCGAAATCTTTTAATATCTTTTACTAATTTTCATAAATTTTTGATTAAGTTTATATTTACTTAAATATGGTAATTGTTTTGATATTATGAGAAAAGATTTGAATAATTATCTTCATATATACTTATTCGAAATTTTATTGATTAGATTTCCTTGATAATTAATGTGAATATCTACTGATAACTACAAAATTTTCTGCCACTCAAATCTACAGGAACTTTTTAACATTACTAACATCTACAAAAAGGACATAAAATTCCTCTTTTACCCTCATTAGTAATTGTTTCTCTCTCGGTCATTTCACATCTTTCTCTCTCCATACCCCCTTTCTCTCTCAGATCCCATTTCTCTCTCTGTGCAAGGGACTCTTCATGCTCTAATTGCAGTTGCTTCCTAAAATTCTTAATGAAATCATCGCCCTTTTTGTTCACATCCTCGGCAGCAACCTCGCACTGCATCGCACTGAAATGGGCCGACGGATCTTGTAGAAAGAGATTGAGGGATTTTGAATAAAGAGTGGAAAATAGATCGAGATGTGCCGTCGCATTTCAGTCAAAAAATCTCTCCTCCGGTGAAGGTGTAACGGGAGGAGTTGGTGTTTACGGCGGCTTTCGCTTTTCTTCTGGTGAAGCCGAAGTTCTTTGGGTGTGCAATAACGCGATGGAGATGGAGATTCGTAATTTCGTACAAGTGGTCGATCTCAAGACCACTGAATTTTATGATTTGGGTTCACGCCGACGACTGAGTATGAGTTTCTCCGATCTATTTTTACTTTGCTATCTATATTCTATATCTATATATATATAAAAACACAATAGTTTCCTGAAATAGTAATTTACCATTTTTCCGCCCATTTCACCTTTCCATTTCTAGAAATAATAATTTATATATATATTTAGGTAGTCACAGTCACAAAATAAGCATACTTACTTTTGATTTTTTAATGGCACAAGTGCCGATAATAATGTTTTAAAATTACAAAAAATGGTATTGGCCATTGGGTATTATAATTGGTGGACTGTTTTTCTTTCTTTTTTCGGATAATATTTTTGTGTTATTTAATTAGTTTGCATTTGATATACTCAATTATTTTCAGGAAATTTTCAATTTTTTTTTTTTGGGTTTCTCTTATTCAGAAATTGTTTCAATTTATAATTAATAATGAATTGAGTTTCTATTTTATTTATTAGTTAGTATTTTGTTTCCGTATCCAACTTTAATTTAAATTCCCTCGGGTATTTTATATCACTTCTCACTAACATATTCAAAATACACAATTTTTTTAAAGAGAAATTAATATTTTAGTGGCATTCTATTATGAGTATTGATTATTGTTTGAACAGTATATAGTTTAACATTGTTTAATTAATTATCCAACTTAAATTTATTTTATTTTTAAATTTTAATCTACTATAAATACCTATAAATCTTATAATATACACACGTATAAATTCTATAACATAAAGTTAAATTGTAATCTACTTAAATTTTAAAACAAACACATGTGATTATAAATATTAGAATTTTAATTATTAAAAAAATATTTGTAATTAAGCTTACACCTATAGATTTTAATTATTAAAAAACATTTGTAATTATATTTTAATTATAAGTTAAAATTTGTACGAGATAGTTTCATAAATCTTATTTCATAAATTTGAGTTTTAATTAATTACTTTGTTTGGTTAGAAGTTTTCATCTTTTTATTTATATGTCTCACATAAAGGTTTTCATTTCATTTTTTTTATACATTTCCACCTCTTTTACTCTTAATTTATTCTACACTCCATTTTATTTCCTCTATTCAATCATATCAATTTTACTACACCTCATTTTATATTAATGCTCTTCAAATTCTGTGATAATTAGACGTTAGACGGATGGAGTAATATTCCATCAATAATTATAAGTGAAAATATATTTAAAAAAATGTAATTGAAGCTTCATTCACATGAAATCAATGATATGGTCTCACATAGTATTATTTTTCTTTACATTTTGTAAAATTCAATCATTGAAAGTTTTAAATCACACTAATGAAATAATATTCTATAAATGATCAATTAATAATCAATCCGTGCAACGCACGGGAGAATCACTAGTTATCTTCTATAGCAATTTGGGGCTTAGGGTTTCTATGTTTTGAAAATAAATGCAGGGGTGGGTTTCAACTTTCACATCTAGATGATTATTTTTTGTGAATGCAATGTGTTTGATGAAATGCTTGTGTGAACAATAGGGACAGAACTATAGTTACAATGTAACAATCAATGTTATAATACGATGAGAAGATATTGTTTATAATTTATTTTTCAATTAAATAATTAATTCAACTTTGATGTTTACTAGGGAATTAGGTCTAGGGATTGAATTGAGACCTCCAGAAGCCTTTGGCCATGGTGAATAGCAGAGTGTAATATGACATTGCATAAATTAATTAGTATACCATTGATGTGAAGTATAATTTTAGTATACCATTGATGTGAAGTATGGCAAACCATTTGTTATGCTGTTGAAACTTGTTAAAGAATGCTATAAGGCTTTGGTGTGTGCTTCTCCAACCCTTCATATGAAATAGTTTCAAGGTAATTAATTGCCTTTAAGGTGTTTGTGAAATTGCTCCTTAGAATCAATACATATATGATATCTTGGAATTAAGTCGTTTCCGCCACTAAATGATGGAAAACTAATATTTTCCTTTCTTTTTTATTTCTTGCAAGAATTTATTGCTTTTTTGGTAGGATTTTTATGTTTCTGAATGTCACTTTTTTTAAGTTTTTATGTTTCTGAAAGTGCAACTTTGAGGATAAGAAGAAGCATGGAAGTAGAGACTTGCTTCTTTTAAAGAACAAGCCCAAGAAATGCAGAGTATATTAAAGAACAGGGCCCTTTGTTCAAATTCTCGAATGGAAATGGTAATAAGAATCGTTGAATGGTAAATTACTGTTAATTTTCTTTGAATGGTATAAGTGGTTGAAATATAAATTACTGTCAATATATATGTCAAAATACGGTATGCAAATATGTATCATTCACTCGGTATATGCATTGTTTATTGTTAGTATGCAATGTGTGTTGTAAATATGCAACATTCACTCAATATATGCATTATTTATTGCTAGTATGCAATGTGTAGTATGCTTGTTGTTGGTATGCAATGTGTAGTACTGCCTAAAAAATCTAAATAAAATAGAAATAAAAAATGATTTTATAATTTAAAATTTGAATGTAAATAATTTTTTAATAAAAGAATATAATATAAAAAGAAAAAAAAATTAAAAATTAATTTCTCAATCTCATAAAATATAAAAAAAATTAAAATACGTGAAAGAAAAGTAAAAAAAAAACCATTTAAAAAAATTTGGAATAAAAAAAATCTGTACAAAAAAAATAATTCTATTCATAATTTTTGAATAAAATTTAAATACAAATATAAAACAATAATATTAATTAATAATGTGAAAAAGAGGAGAATTGAGAAGTTTGACTTTAGTAGTAAAGTAAGGGCATAATGGTCACTTTAACTTTTTGTAGATTTTAGTATTAAATTTTTTGGATTGTAGATATATGCAATGGGCCCTAGCCCATTGTAGATATATGTAATTTTCCCATAATTAATTTATGCAAGGGTTGGGGTATATACCCCTCCAGCTTTGTTTAATACACTCCCCCTTCAATTTTATTAATTAAATATTCATGCAAAATACCATTTTTGCCTTTTTCCTAAAACATGTAAGATACATACACTCCCCCCACAATTTAAACCCAACTGATTCACGTGATATGCAACACTAAATAAACAACCGCAAGTATACGGCGTCTATTGTAGCGTGATAAGCACGAGGTCGATCCCACGAGAAGGTTAAAGCGTAAAAGTGGAGTTTGCTAGTCGAATTCTAAGCAGACGTGATCGAAATTTTGAATATGATGTTTTACTCTAAAGTTACCTACCAAGTGTCACGAATAAGCAACAAAGAGCAAATATAAAATCGATCAAATGGCATACAAATCACAAAACGAAAGTAAAAATGGGTGTAACTCAATAAAGAGAAGGTAGGTCCTAAAGCACATGCAATACTAATGAATCCATCTATGATTAACTATCTACTCAAGTGGTGTTCATGCTTTGTCTATAAGATTGATCACGTAATAATGAATTAAAAGTTCTTTCGATCCAAGTAATTCAAAGGAGATATCACACAATCTAGTATCTCTACCTAACTTGCACAATAAAACCCAATCAAGCTCCTAAGATCATCACACATCTTCCTAATCATTGATCATCTTTCAATCTCACAATAAAATTAGGTCAAATGCTTGCAATCAATCAACCAAACTAGATTTCTCAACCTAATTCAATTAACTATGATCAACACATCATCATTGTACACATAATGACATGCTTTGCAATATAAACCAAGCATCCAAATAGAATTAAGCCACACAAACACCAAATAAGCATAACATTAATTCATAGATATCATCAAAAGTATTTACAAGGCTTTAGAACCAAAAGTGTTCTTAGCCAATCAACCACATGTTCAAATTACAAATAAACTAAGATTAAAGCAATACAAAGTGAAAATAAAAGAAAGCTTAGACTATGGTGTGGTGAGTAATTGAATTCCCAAGCTAATGGTGGCCTCCTTGCATGAATTGGTGGAGAATTGAAGGATGGATGATGGAAAACCTCCAAGTATGTGTGATTGTGTGTAAGAATTCTTGAGAGAGGGGTAAGATCCTGTGAAGTTTAAGAATTGGGGTATTTATAGTGTTGGAGTAGGGTTTGGATATGATCTTTGCAAGTTAGTCCCTCGAAAATGGAGAAAATATGCATTTGGCACCGAATTTGGAAGTGATTCGGCCGAGTTGGGGTCACTCGACCGAGTTGGGGTGTTGGTCGAATCTTCACAAAAAAACAGGGCATGCGCGTTACTCGGCCGAGTTGGCTTACTCGGCCGAGTGGTCTTCAAAATCTTCAATTCAACTCGGCCGAGTTGGGTCACTCGGCCGAGTGCGCAGTAAATCCCAAAATCGCAGATTCGGCCGAGTAACCTCACTCGGCCGAGTGCGCAGTAGATGCCAAACTCTCAGATTCGGCCGAGTAATCTCACTCGGCCGAGTGCGCAGTCGAGGCCAAACTCTCAGATTCGGCCGAGTAAGGTCACTCGGCCGAGTTGCCTTGCACCTCGATTTCGGCATTTTCTCGCTTCGTGCATAACTCTCGCCTCGGGTGTCGGATTGACTTGATTCCTTCGGCTAATCCACTCCGTTTTCCGCGACGAATCCAACCGTGCACTCCTCTTTCTAGTCCGATCACTTGTGGTATGTGTTTTGCTCCAAATTCCATCGTTTTACCTACAAAACCGACAAAACACAACCTTTCTCTCATTTTGGCTTAAATAATCATATTCCATGCATAATTCAATGAAATCCACATCAAAATACATCTCACATGTGCCCCTAAAACGTGTAAATTCCACCCGAATCAAACCCCCCCAAACTTAAAATGTTGTTTGTCCTCAAACAACTAAGCACTTAAAGCAATGAGGGTGGAATGATCACAATGGAATATTCAATGCAAATCACACATGCAAAGTAAGATGTAATGATATCTCTTTCTCCAAGTGCATTTCTCAATGAAAGTTATAGGCTCACTTTTGCAATCCACATTCATAGATCAAAGAATGCACAAGTACACAACACATTGTGATGGGAAACATAATCCAAATGCTCAAGTCCTCTACTCACATGATGGAGTGTTTCTCTCAAACACACAAACAAATTAAGGATATTAATGCACTCATCAACCAAGTCATGCTATGCAATCACCATATGCTTGCCCAACTTCTACTTTCTACACACACTCAAATGCTCAACAAAGTGATCGATAGGACTTAATCAAGGATGTAACATTGGCTCTTTGGACAAGGTAGGATGAATTTGGGAATTGTGACTCTTCTAGTGGAGGACAAAGTTTGTTGTTTTACAATGTGTGCTTCCACTTTCAAAGCTTACAAACTTCATCCTCACTTTTTTTTTCTTTTTTTTTTTCATTCTTTTTCAAGCATTCATCACCTCATCTTTTGAACCATTTTTTTTTTCTTTTCAAGCTTTTGGGGCTCTTCGTCCCTCTTTTCTTTTCCTTGATTTTCTTTTCATCTTTCTCTTTTTCTTCTTTCAACTTTTCCAACTTTTCTTTTCACCAAAGGTATTCATTCAAGCACATGTTTTCCACTTTGTCTTTTATCCCCCACTAGGTATAGGAATCAAAGGCTCAAAAAGGCTAAGTGGTTACATTGTAGTTTGCCAAGAAAATGAGGAATTAAGCTCAAGGGGCTAACTACGGAAAATTACTTCGGTTTTGGGAAATTTTGGCTAAGTGACTCTTTTTAGAACAAGATGGCCTATATCACATCACAAAGTTTCACACAATCATGCTTTCAAACAAGAACTTAGGCAAGTTCTAGGATCACTAGCAATAACCTAGTCCACTCTCAAATGAACTAAACCGGATTACATGCTCGATTTAAGGCTCAATTCTCACCGGCTTATTCAATAGGACTCTCATAATCATCAAATGTTCCCAAACAACAACACATCATGCATCCATGCTATCAAAGATCACAAATATGAACACAATCATGATACTATATCCAACATCAATCATGCTTACATTCAAAGCAAATAGACATCACCATAACTACTCAACAATGGATTCCAATGACTATTCATGCTCACATTTCACCAATTGTCCACTACCCAACATATGCTCAAAACCAACTAAACCAATATACTCATGTGAAAGCCAAGTGTGCGCCGGTGCAAAATGTGACACAAGTAGAATGACGAACCGGTGCAAGGGTAACAATTAGTAGAAAAAAAAAATAAAAGAAAAATAACTTCCCCAAACTTAGAATTTTACTATGTAAAAATTCTAAGTTTGGGGCTACAAATTGTTACCTCCCTCCTTGCACATCCAATGCTCTTCAAGAGTCACCATTGCATCACTTGCTTCCTTTTTTCAAAGTTGGCTTTGCTTCTTCTTCATTCTTCATGACAAGGTATCCATGAAACTCCTCATCCATACCTACAAAGAACTAAGCTATCAACACTACCAAAGCAAATAAAAACATAAAGCAATAAAACCTTGGGTTGCCTCCCAAGAAGCGCTATTTTTAACGTCCTATGCCGGACGGTTCCTCTTGAGGGGAATATCAAGTCACCCCATCATCATCCTTGCTCTTAAACTTCTTTCCCCATGCAACCTTCTTAAAACCATCAAAACATCCACAAGCTAGCCCATCCGGCTCTTCAATCATATCATAAGAGGTTGATGCCTCATTCGTCCCCAAGTTTGCACAAGTAGCTCTTTTTGATTTGGGGGAGTTTTTGAAAAAAACTCCCCCAAACTTGGCCTTCTTGCCCATCTCTAATTCCTTATCCTTCTCCCTGGGGTTCTCCTCCATAACATTGATTTTGAAATCTTCTTCCACCTTCTCTTTCATTGGCTTTGGAGGTTGATCTCCTCTAGAGTACCCATACTCTCCATCTTCATCGTCCCGGATTTTGATGGCTCTATAAATGTTGAACAAGACTTTCTCATCGTTCACTTGAAGTTCTAGCTCTCCTTTCTTCACATCAATTTTAGCCCCACCGGTTGCCAAGAATGGCCTTCCCAAAATCAATGGCACATACTTATCTTCCTCCATATCCAACACTACGAAGTCCACCGGGAATATAAACTTATCAACCTTAACCAACACATCTTCTACTATACCCAAAGGGTATGTTACGGATCTATCCGCCAATATAAGACTCATTGTGGTTTGTGTAAGCTTTTCCAAACCAAGTGACTTGAATATGGACAAGGGCATGAGATTAATGCTTGCTCCCAAATCACACAAAGCTCGAAATGTACCTCCATCCCCGATGACACATGGCAAGGTGAAGGATCCGGGATCTCTAAGCTTTTGAGGTAGCTTTGCTTGAATGATTGAGCTACACTCCTCGGTCAAGTGCACCGTTTCATACTCCACCATCTTCCTCTTGTTGGACATAATTTCTTTCAAGAACTTGGAGTAATGGGGCATTTGTTCTAGAGCTTCGGCAAAGGGTATGTTGATGTGGATCTTCTTGAACATCTCCACAAACTTGGCAAATTTGTTGTTCAAGCCCTTCTTCTTCAACCTTTGAGGGTATGGGAGAGGTACCACATTCTTGCCTTTGTCTTGAGGAGGGATTGCCTCCTCACTCTTTTTCTCCTCTACTTTCTCTTCTTCCCTCACTATCTCCTCTTGCTTCCCTTTCTCTTGTCCATCTTCTTTGTCGACATCCTCGGGTGCCATTACCATTTCCTCCTCTTGTGGCATCTTTGGCCCATCGTAACTCGTCCCACTTCTTAGATTTATAGCTTTGCAATGCTCCTTGGGGTTGAGCTCCGTGTTTGAAGGAAATTGCCCCGGAGTGTGTTGACTACCGATGACATTAGAAAGTTGACTCACTTGTTTTTCTATGGCTTTCATGTTGTTTGCCATATTCTTGATCATTTCTCCTTGTTCCTCAAATCTTTGCCGAGTTATGTTTGCATTCTCTCTAGTCTCTCTCATGAATTTCGTGGTTTCCCCCATAAAAGTACCAAACATATCCTCCATTGATGGTTTTGATGAAGACTCCACAATAGCTCCATCTCTCACATTAAAATTTGGAGGTGGGATGATGGAATTTCTTGTGTTGGCATAAGAGAAATTCTCATGTTGCCTCAACCCGGGATGGTAATGATTCGGGTTAGGAGGATTTTGCCTCTCATTCCAACCTCTTTCTCGAAATTGACGGTCCCTTTGATTGTTCATATAATGGGCCTCTTCATATTGTTCATCACTAGGTCCCATTAATGACTTGGCCGCCATCATTGAAGTCAACTTATCCATCTTGTTGGATAAAGTAGCAAAATCATCCGACTCCTTCGTGGAAGCAACTTTCCGGGCTTGCCTTCTCTCGGATGGCCATTGATGTCCGTTCTTTGCCATCTCCTCTAGAAGTACATAACCTTCATCCGTCGTCTTTCCCAATAAAGAACCTCCACCGGCCGAGGCATCCACCATCCCTCTCGTTCGATGGTCCATCCCATTGTAGAAATAGCAAATCAATTGGTCTCTTGAGAACCCATGTTGAGGACAACTCCGTATGAGATCTTTGAAACGCTCCCAAGCCTCGGCTAACGACTCATCATCATCTTGCATGAAGGAAGAAATTTCTCCTCTTATCTTGATGGTCTTGCTTGGAGGAAAGTACTTCATAAGGAAGGCATCAACAAGATCGGCCCAATTTTCGATCGTCCTTAAGTCAAGAGACATGTACCATTGCTTTGCACGATCACGGAGGGAAAATGGGAACAATTGGAGACGGATGTAGTCTTGAGGAACTCGGTTGATCTTAACCGTTCCACTTATCTCTAGGAATTGAGATAAATGGAGGTTAGGATCCTCCTTTGACAACCCTCCAAATTGGTTGTTTTGGACCATCATGATTAAGGCCGGCTTGAGCTCAAAGTTATGAGCGTCAACGGGTTCCCGACCCGCTCCTCCATAGGGCCTTGGGATAGGGCGGAAGTGGTCTCTCAAAACTCTTTGATTTCCATTGTCCTCCCGTTGCTCTCCATCTCCTTCCACATTGACATTCCCTTAATTCCTCCGGTTGAGGTTATCTCTTATACCTCCTTGTGGTCGATTACCACCATTCCCATTTGGCTCCACTATGCCTTCAATATCCTCTTGGTTCCTTTCCTCTTCCACAATTGGATTCTCTCTTCGATTCATAGCTTCTAATTCAATCCTTCTTCTTTCGGCGTTTTGTCTTCGACAACGAACTTCGATTTCCGGGTCTAGAGGTAGCAACTCTTGTTGATTTCTCCTAGCTCGGGTGATCATATGCCATGTCTAGACAAAAGTTCAAAAGAAAGTAAGAATCACAAGTGAAATCAAGGTAAAACAAACAAATATTTTTGGAATTTTTTGCACATAAGGAAAACAAGTAAAGTGTCTAAACTAAAACTCTCCTAGCCTACACTCTAGAGCTTATGAAAACCTCCCCGGCAACGGCGCCATAAACTTGATTCACGTGATATGCAACACTAAATAAACAACCGCAAGTATACGACGTCTATTGTAGCGTGATAAGCACGAGGTCGATCCCACGAGAAGGTTAAAGCGTAAAAGTGGAGTTTGCTAGTCGAATTCTAAGTAGACGTGATCGAAATTTTGAATATGATGTTTTACTCTAAAGTTACCTACCAAGTGTCACGAATAAGCAACAAAGAGCAAATATAAAATCGATCAAATGGCATACAAATCACAAAACGAAAGTAAAAATGGGTGTAACTCAATAAAGAGAAGGTAGGTCCTAAAGCACATGCAATACTAATGAATCCATCTATGATTAACTATCTACTCAAGTGGTGTTCATGCTTTGTCTATAAGATTGATCACGTAATAATGAATTAAAAGTTCTTTCGATCCAAGTAATTCAAAGGAGATATCACACAATCTAGTATCTCTACCTAACTTGCACAATAAAACCCAATCAAGCTCCTAATATCATCACACATCTTCCTAATCATTGATCATCTTTCAATATCACAATAAAATTAGGTCAAATGCTTGCAATCAATCAACCAAACTAGATTTCTCAACCTAATTCAATTAACTATGATCAACACATCATCATTGTACACATAATGACATGCTTTGCAATATAAACCAAGCATCCAAATAGAATTAAGCCACACAAACACCAAATAAGCATAACATTAATTCATAGATATCATCAAAAGTATTTACAAGGCTTTAGAACCAAAAGTGTTCTTAGCCAATCAACCACATGTTCAAATTACAAATAAACTAAGATTAAAGCAATACAAAGTGAAAATAAAAGAAAGCTTAGACTATGGTGTGGTGAGGAATTGAATTCCCAAGCTAATGGTGGCCTCCTTGCATGAATTGGTGGAGAATTGAAGGATGGATGATGGAAAACCTCCAAGTATGTGTGATTGTGTGTAAGAATTCTTGAGAGAGGGGTAAGATCCTGTGAAGTTTAAGAATTGGGGTATTTATAGTGTTGGAGTAGGGTTTGGATATGATCTTTGCAAGTTAGTCCCTCGAAAATGGAGAAAATATGCATTTGGCACCGAATTTGGAAGTGATTCGGCCGAGTTGGGGTCACTCGGCCGAGTTGGGGTCACTCGGCCGAGTTGGGGTGTTGGTCGAATCTTCACAAAAAAACAGGGCATGCGCGTTACTCGGCCGAGTTGGCTTACTCGGCCGAGTGGTCTTCAAAATCTTCAATTCAACTCGGCCGAGTTGGGTCACTCGGCCGAGTGCGCAGTAAATCCCAAAATCGCAGATTCGGCCGAGTAACCTCACTCGGCCGAGTGCGCAGTAGATGCCAAACTCTCAGATTCGGCCGAGTAATCTCACTCGGCCGAGTGCGCAGTCGAGGCCAAACTCTCAGATTCGGCCGAGTAAGGTCACTCGGCCGAGTTGCCTTGCACCTCGATTTCGGTATTTTCTCGCTTCGTGCATAACTCTCGCCTCGGGTGTCGGATTGACTTGATTCCTTCGGCTAATCCACTCCGTTTTCCGCGACGAATCCAACCGTGCACTCCTCTTTCTAGTACGATCACTTGTGGTATGTATTTTGCTCCAAATTCCATCGTTTTACCTACAAAACCGACAAAACACAACCTTTCTCTCATTTTGGCTTAAATAATCATATTCCATGCATAATTCAATGAAATCCACATCAAAATACATCTCACATGTGCCCCTAAAACGTGTAAATTCCACCCGAATCACCAACCCTAACCCTAACTCTAACCCTAACCCTAACCCTAGAATTAGATAGCCGCCGTCGCCGCCGCCCCCTTCGCCGCCGTCGCCGCCGAAATTTAGGAAAAAAAAAAAACTTATGGTCGACAAACCAGTGTCGACCAAAAAAACTCTCGTCAACACTGGTTTGTCGATCAAACACCTCCTCGTCCACACTCATTTATCGATCAAACACCTCCCCGTCGAATTAAAAATAAAAAATTAAAGTTTTCGACAATAGAGGGTTGACCATAAACACTCTCATCGACCCTTTATGGTCGATGAAAATATTTATGGTCGAATATTTTTGATCGAAAATTAAAAAAAAAAAAAGAGAAGAAAAATGACGTACTTACCTGTGCGTGAAGAAAACGGGGACGGAGGGAGAGGGGTGAAGCGGCGGCGTCGGGATGAGACGGAGGTGAAGAATCGCGGCTGAGGTGGCCGCGACACGGCGGCGCTGTGTGGCCGACCTCCATGGCCGGATTTGCAGAACAGAGAAATAAAAGAAAAAAAAAACAGAGAAGAAGAAGAAGATGGGGGAAGAAAGAGAGGGAGGAGCGCGCAGGGCGGAGGGGTGGCCGCGGCGCCGTGTGGTCGACCTCCATGGCCCTCCCCGTGTGGCCGACTTGCAGATCGAAAAAAAAAAAACAAAGAAGAAAAAAAGAGTGGAGTGCGACGGCGACGGCAATGGCGAGGGAGGGGGAGTGAGACGGCGACGGCGAGGGAGTGCAAGCGGGAGCGGCGGCGATGGCGGCGGCAACTGGGCATGGAGCGGCGGCAATGGAGGAGTGAGCTATGTGAAGAAGAAGAAGAGGAGAGTGATTTGGGGAAAAAATAAGGGAAAATAGGGTTTTATGGGGGGTGTGCATTTATCACACTGAATTTTAGGATAAAGGGTATAATAGGTAATTTAGGGGGAGTGCATCTATCGCAGATGTGTTTTGAGGGGAGTAGTTGTATCGGGGGAGTGTATCTGACAAAGCTGGAGGGGTTTATACCCAATCCCTTTATGTAAACTCTGTCCATATCAGAATCTTAGGCTGCGTCGATTTGGGCATTGCTGCGTCAGGCGGATGGCCCAGCCCATTTATCTTTTCATTTACATGACAAATATTATAAAGGGCGCGGCTAAAGGCACCCGAGGATCCTATGAGTACACCCATGGGAATTTTTTTTTATCACAAGGAGTATGTAAAATGACGTTTGTAACCCTCTCGCACTTTTTAAAAAAAAGACGGATGAGTACACCCACCTGTTATATTTCACTACAGATTCATGTCCACCACCAACAAAACATAAAAAATCAACACATTTTTCAACAAAAACACAAAAAATCAACAAAAATAATAAAAAAAAATTCTTAAGATGTTCGAAAATATTAACCGAATAAAATTATAATGTACGAAAATTTTTACCCAACAAATTCAATATGTTCGAAAAAATATTCAAAACATCTTAAATTTGTCCGAAAAAAAAAAAAAATCAAACAAGATGTTCGAAATTTTTTCAAAAACAAATACTGAATGTTCGAATTTTTTTTCAAAACAAATTAACACCAATTGTTCGAAAATGTTTCCAAAACAAACTCAATAGGTTCGAAAATAATTCCCGAACTTCTAAAAACCCTAATTTTCCTACAATTCCTAAATTTTAACCCAACAAAGTGAATATGTTCGACAGTTTTTCCGAAACATACTCATTGTGTTCGAAAAAAATTCTAAAACAATTTACATTTGTGCGAAAAAAAATCGAATTAAGTACTTGGATTAGAAAGAAAATTTCGGACAAATTCAAAAACAAAAAAAAAAAATTCAAAACCCTAATTTTTTTTGTTTAGATTTGTAACAAAATTTTGAAAACCCTAATTTTTTTTATTTAGATCTGTAACAAAAAATTCAAAACCCTAATTTTTTTTGTTTAGATGTGTAACAAAAATTTCAAAACCCTACTTACCTTCGTTTGACGGCGGCGACGGCATAGGAGGGGGTGTGGGCGACGACTTTATTGGAGGGAGGAGGTGGGGGGAGGCCGCTTGAAGGGGGAGGTGGTGCGGTCAATGGGCTTCTTCAACACGGCCGACGGGCTTCTTCAACACCGGAGGCGACGACGAGCTTTTTTTACAGATCTGGTGCCGCCGGACGGACGGCGACGGCGGACTTTTCTTCATGACCGCGGCTTTTTTTCTTTAAACGGGGCGGCGACCGCGCTTGGGAGGGAGTAGGTGGGTGGGCGGCGGCTGCGCCCGGAGGGAGAAGGTGGGTGGGCGGCCGTCGCGCCTGGAGGGAGGAGGTGGGTGGGCGACGGCCATTGGAGTGATGGAGGAGGGAGTGGTGGCCTGGGTGTACTGAAATGGAGAGAGAGAGGAAGAGAAGAATGAATGGTTTTAATTGAGGGGAGGATAAATTTTATTTTCCACGTGGGTGTCCTCATCCGTTTGATGGGTGTGCTCATCGCGTGGGTGTATTCAAAGGATCCTTGGGTGCCTTTAGCCACGCCCTATTATAAAAATAGTGAAAAAAATAAAAATGACATTTAATAAAAAAAAATGGAAGGAGTATTTGATTTAGTAATAGGTAATGAATAATTATGTTATGTATTGTTATTTAATTCATTTTATTAATTTTGTATCTGTACTTCATGTGGTTGTCAAAAGTGTTCTTTAAAATAAAATGAATAACAGTTATTTATAAGATACTATGTCATCCTATGAGAGGGAATGACACGTGGAGATAAAATGATTTATTATTGGCCACAGATAAATGACCCCCCAAATATTATGTTTTCACCCCTCACCTCAACTTATTTTTTGAACTTATAATTAAAAAGACTATATTACCCTTATATGCTGAGTTCACCCACCCTACTAAAAAAAACAACTTTCTACCATCCTTCCCCTCTATACCAAAAACTCAATAACCGTATTCTTCCTTTAAAAAAATTGTAATTAATTATTCTTCATGTTATTATTGTTTTATTTGATCATATTGTTGCATGATTGTGTAGTTGTAATGAATATATGTGTAGTGTATTTCGTTTTCGAGTTTTTTTTTTTTTTTTTTAAATTGTGTTTTGCAAAAACTCAGCACTGGTTCGCCGAGTTTTATAAGATTTTTCGGAAAAAAGTTTCACGAGTTGTCTACATTTTCGAAAAAAAGTTCCACGAGTTGTCTACATTTTCGGAAAAAAGTTCCACAAGTTGACTGTATTTTTGGAAAAAAATTCCACGAATTGTCTACATTTTCAATTTTTTTTTTCAAACAATGCCAAAATTCAAATTTTTTTATTTTCTTGGCCGAGTTACGTGTAAACTCTCGAAAGTTTTGACCGAGTTTTTACACGAAACTCGGCCAACCAGTATTGAGAATCGACCAAAACCATTTCGTCTCCCCCATCTCATGTTTTATGCAAAATACAACTTTATTCAATAATTGAAAGTCAAAATCATTCTAATAACACTTACATTAAACAACAACTAACCTACATTTAAAAATTAAATTTTAAAATGTAAAAAAACTTAATACTCCTATATTTTTGTTTTTTCGTAACCCTTACCCCCCATGTCTCCTCCTACAGCCCCAAAATTGCAATTCCATCTCTTTCGCACTAATCTTGCATCAAATCCACCCAAAATCCTCACAATTTCATGCAGCAAAATGGAAGAAAATAAATATCACTGTCGAGTTTTGTGGCAGCGGTCGATTTGGGGGATTGGCGGAGCTTTGGCCGTGGGGAGCGAGCATCAGCGACGGGATAGCGGCGGCGACGGTCGACAAACGGTGTTGGAGAGAGAGAAGGGCCAGAAGACATTTTGTAGAAGAAAATGTGGAGAAGAGGGGCGCACTGATGAAAATAATGAGGGAGAGAGGAAAATTGGGTTTCATGAGGGGAGGGTATTTTTGGAAAATGAAGAGGGTGAACTCAACCTTTCGGGGGGTTAACTCAACTTGGGGGTCAACACATAAAAAATTTGGGGGGGGGGGGGTTTATTATTTGCTACTTGGTTTACCGGTGTTGTTAATTGTTCATCTTATTATTGGGCTAATGGACTGATAATTAGCACATGAGTTCGGTGGTTGAGCTTTAAATCAGGCCCAATATGACGAGGATGAAGGACTTGGGGTAAGAATGGGCTTAGAAATGATAGTTTTGGGCTCATACACGATCGTAGGAGGTTTGTTGGGCTCTGGGCCTAATTATAAGGGTTTGACTATATGCACCTCCGTTTCGGAGAGAGATGCACTCCCCCTTTTAATTTATTAATAAAATAATGGAGTAAAAAACCAAAAATACCCTTCAATAAAATAAAGGGTACTAGATGCACCCCTCCTACTGTACACACCCTTCTTTCACCTTATTCCTAAATTAAATTTCCGGCCGCCATCGCCATTTTGTCCGGTAGTAAGAAATCAAAAAAATTAAAAAATTTCAACAAATCAACCATATTCTCCCTAAAACTCCATTATCAAACTCATTAACAAACACCATTATCAAAACTTAGAAAAACAAACAATTTTTTTTTTTAAATTTCGTCGAACCAGTGCCGACCATATATCTTCCCGTCGACAAAATGTTGTTGACGAAAGGATATATGGTCGACCAACAAAGGTCGATCGACACTGTGTTGTCGACAATATACAGTCTCGTTGACACCCTGTTGTCGACAGGAGTGTATATAGTCGACAACACAAGGTCGAATTTAAAAAAAAAAAAAAAAAAAACTTACTGGTGCGGGACGGAGGTGCGGTGGCGGAGGCCGCGGCGGCGGAGGAGGGGAGTGATGAGACAGAAAAAAAAAACACAGAAAAAAGAAAAAAAAAAGGGACGACGACGGGCCGCGGCGGCTGGGGCTGACGGGGGAGGGGGCGGTCGCGGCGGCCGATGGACGGGGGCAGCCGCGCACGGCCGCTGACAGAACTTTTTTTTTTTTTTTACAGATCGGGGTGGGCGGGGAAAATAGAGGGGAGTCCTCGCGCCGGCGACCTCGAGGGAAAGGGAGGCTGACGGCGTCGGATGGACGGGGGAGGGGGTGGCCGCGTCCGCTGACAATTTTTTTTTTTTTTTGTTACAGATCGGGGTGGGGGAGAGGGAGGCTGCCGGCGAACTCGAGGGAGAGGGAGGCTGCCGGCGAAAGGGGACGGCTGCCGGCGGCAACAGAATGGGGAAGAAGATGAAGTGTGAGGAGGAATATATAATTAGGGTTTGGGAGGGTGGGTGTAGTAATTGAGTATTTTATAGAAAAATGGAAGAAAGGGGTATTTAGGACAATTTACTGGGAGGGTGCCTCTATTTTAACAAATTTTGGGGGTGCATCTCTCCGAAATGGAGGTGCATATACTCAGACCCTAATTATAATGAGTCAGGAGTTAAATGGACTTGAGCCCGTCAGCCCTTTGAGGGCCAAAATCTGATATTGGCGCGAGACACCAAGTCAAATAGAAGACTGATGAAGACATGGGGTTAATCACCCCAAATATAGGAGCTGGAAGCTAGAGAATAGGACTGAAAGGCCCATGAAATTGAACAATGAAACAATTGAGAAAAAAAAGGGGAAAGGGATAAACTTTACCAAGAGTCGGTCAACAAAAAAACATAAGTAACTCGATAAAGAAAGATGTAACTATTGTAACTTGAAACAATCGATAAAGAAAGATGTAACTATTGTAACTTGAAACAATCAATATAGTCGCTTCAATCCAACAAACAACCAACACGTATGTTAGGGGAAAATATTTCATATCAAACCATAACACCTTAAATAAATAAATAATTAAGAGAAAATATTATTTTTGGTCATTGAGTTTACCTCTTTTGAGCTCTGATCACCTACATTTAATTACTATTAAAATTGATCCCTCAATTACTCCCTCCATCCCCTACTTAACGACACAAAACTATTGGACACGATTTTATTGAATGAATTATTTATTAGTATAATGAAAGATAAAGGGGGTAGTAAAGATTTTTCAACTTTATAAATAGTAATAAAATTATTTTTAGTGTAATAAAGTAGTGATATTTATTGTAATATTGTGATGTTTTAAGGGGATAGTTTATAAAAGTGTTTTTTCTATTTTTGGTATGAGTAAAAAAGTAAGAAACAATCAAAATGGCAAAATGAATAAGTAGGGGACTGAAGGAGTATTATTTTCAATCAAAACAGACACGGCCCTCCAGAAGAACTCAATAATTGATCTTGCTAGGCTAGATCAATAATTGATCTTTGTTTTGTATCTTGTTTTTTAGGAGTTTTCTTGGAATGAATTTGTAATTGGTTGTTTAGTTGATATTGAAACGAAATTCATTTCTACCTGATTGTTGAGGAGTTTGGCTTGATTCACTGCAAAAAATTAAGTACAAATAGTATAAGTCTGTTCATGTTTTTCCCAACACATAAAATAAACGATCGCAAGCGTACAATTAGTTGACTTTTTCGTAATTTTACACTTTTTAATCACAAAAACAACTTACTCAAAAGCGTATAAGTTCATTATAATTTTACACTTTTTAATCACAAAAAAATCTTTAAAAAAAATGTTTTCAATTGTATATTTTCCTCAAACGATTTTTAAATAGGTAATTTAAAATTTGAACTAAATTTCAATATATATATATTACATTTAAATGGTATTTCTTAAAAAAAGGTGATACGCTATGCTATTAAGAATGACTAATACAGCGAACGCAGGCAGCTCTACTTATATCCTAATTATTCCTAAGTAGCAGTCTAGCAGAGCATTGTTGTTCTACGGGCTCTCCGAACTTCAGCAAAATACACATTAATTGCATTAGTATATACATACATACACAACAAAATTTGGATAATGAATTAATGTAAACACTAAACAGACCATAGAGTAGAACTCAGCAAGAAGGAGAATAGTAAAGGCATATGCAGAGTATATAGCAACTCTTACTTTACAGTTTTTACTTTTAATTAACAACCGCCCCTAACGGCTTGCTTTTAACAACCATGTGTTAGTTATATTAGAAAACAGAGTCGACTATTAAACAAATAAATTCTTTTGGTAATTTTAGCAAACAGTTTGTGTGCACAATCTCGAAGGCCAAATTGCTCAGTACTCGTCCGAATTTTGCCATGTCCGGTGAATCGTCAAACGCTGATGAAGATTTTCTTCCCTGGCTTGAAGGAAAGGCGAGAGAAAAGATCTGTTCTACACTTTCAATTCGAAAATCTCCCATTGGAGGAAGGGGGCTGTTTGCTTCTCAAAATATCAAAAAAGGGGATACAATAATGAGGATTCCGCACAGTGTGCAACTAGCACGAGAAAATCTTCCTTCAGAAATCAATTCTTTGTTGTTAGGGAAAAAAATTGATCCAAATTCAGCCCTTGCCATGATGTTACTTCAAAGGCCAAGGTTAGGGAATACGGACAACATTCGCAGATTATAGCTGATCGGGACTATGCTGCAGGGGATGAGGTCTTTATCAGTTATGGAAATTACAGCAATGCTACCCTTATGCTTAACTTTGGTTTTGCTGTATCTGAAAACTTGTATGATTCGTATATACTTAGGATCAATAGCATGGTGAATACTGACCAAGAGTTGGGGTACGTTGAGATTAAAACAACGGGGGATATCTCGCCAGATCTTCAAGCTTATTCGCGTTTTGTGGCGTGTAGGCTTGAGGAAAATATGGAAACATGTTACTCTGCACTGGACAAGCCAAGAGAAATAGAAGCCCACAAACTCTTGCGCAATTTCATATCTACAGTATTAAGCAAACTCAGAATTAAGTTGCTAAAGATCGGTCGTATTAAGACCCAAGTAAGGAGAGAATCTGCCGTAAAACTTCTGAAAGGTCAAGAAGGGGTCTTGAATTCAGCTATTGCTAAGCTGGAGTTTCATATCAAAAGTATTGAGTAAATGAGTTGCTAAAGATCGGTGCAGGTATATGAACAATTGTATCGTATCTTGATGAGCTTTCTTGGAATGAATTTCATCCTTCAATTCTCTCTCTTTATTTAATTTGTTTTATGATTATATTAATTAATCTAGAGATTAGTAATCAGAGTATCTTAGAGAGACCATTCATCACATTAAAGTCTCAATTCCTTTTTTTTTTTTGAGAGGAAAAAAGATAGTTTTATTAAAATCTCAATATTTGTAGTAGGCTTAAAAGTGTTTAGACTAGAAAGTTTTAGTGTGGACGGTAGACCATGTTTATTTGAAACCACCTATACACGTATACTAATGATAATATTTCTAAAATAGATAAATATGTAAAATCTTTGAATATAATATGTACTATGTTTAATATATATTAAAGGTTTTATCATATATTTATTTTATTCTATTTTAAAATAGTATCTTATACATAGTGATAGAATCTGGGGTGTTACAAATTACGACATATATGTACTAAAAGTCTGTCCCACAAAATTAATTGAATTAGAAATAAATAAATTTGTGAGGGTAAATCATAATTTTTTTTTTAAGCAAAAACATATGTTATACTTCTATTAAAACACTCGAATATAAAAAACAAAGCTTTCAATTGTCTCATAATTCCAAACCGTTTTTAAAACCCAACAACTATTTTAATGGATGTTGATAATCAAAGCTTCGGCATATTAATGGATGTTGATAATCAAAGCTTCGGCATATTAATGGATGTGTAAGGATACTTAATAGTTGATAATCAAAGTCTTAATCGGTCAACCATCAAACTTTGACTTTTTTTTTCGATATTTATGTCCGTTTTTTTTTTTTGTTGAATTTTTTTTTTTTTCGATATTTATGTTCGATTTTTTTTTGTTGTTGAAAAAGTGTAGTATATTGAAAAATGTATCTTTGTTTCTCAATGAAAAATGTATTTTACTAGTGCAACATTGTTTTTAATGAAAAATGTATGTTATTATAATTGAAAAATGTATATTATTATAACTGAAAAGTGTATATTATATTAATGAAAAATGTATCTTATTATATTTTTGATGAAATGCATGTATGAGTTTTACGGTGGGTATTTAAAACAATTTATGCACTGCCATATCTTAGTACGGTCCTTGAGGACCACAATCAGACCAGAATTATGATCATAGATCAACAAGGATATTCAGTCTCTTCTAAATTCATCATCATGAGTTTTTGAATTTAAATAATCATTTGTCAATCTAGAAAAAACATAAGGATCAAGGATGTAACTATTGTAATTGTAAGGCTTCAAACAGTCTCACAAATCACAAACTACACTAAGACTTGCATCTGCGAAATTAATTGAACTAAGTACATAGCATCTGCATCACAAATAAATTAATTTGTGAGGGTAAATCAAACACTGAAGACATTTTTTTAAGAAAGAACACGTATGCTATATATCAAAACTATATCAAAACATTGGAACAATAGTCTATAATAAACTAGAGAATCAATTGTCTCATTCCCAACAGAGTTTTTAAAATAAACTCATTACATAAATCTCAACTTAAAACCCAACTAAGATAACATAAACAAATGGATTAACCCAAATTAATCTGTTGTAAAAACAGATTTTCCAAATAAGGGGCTGCATTATTATCTTTTTTTAATATTGTTTCAGATAAAGGCCGCGGATAATCAAAGTCTCTGCATAATAGATCTGTATGAATACTCGCAAAAGTATTGTTACTCAGGTTATAAATGATATGAAATCTTATACCAATTTTGTTTGCATAGTAAAGTATAATCTCCTCTTTACTTACCCAACATAGAAGGTTAGGTCCTTCGATTACATCAGATGGGCGGAGGTCAGATTGCAACTCCACATTAAACTCCATCCATGAACCCCCCTTATCATCTAGTTTTTTCATAATCATTATCTGATCGAGACCGATTTTTTGCCACAAACAGACACTTCCTCCAGAAGAACTCAACTTGAACCTCAAAAGGTTACAATAGTTGGATATAACAACTTCTTTGAACTTTTCTTCTTTCCAATCAAAAAGAATTAGTAATTTATTCTCAAACGGATTCCTTGGTGGAGGTGCACATACCAGCCAATACAAAGTTCCATTAACGGAGACCCCCCTATCGGAGCGTCCCCAATAAAAAAAAATTGAAGACCAGGAAATATCTTTAGTCTCTTTCACCTCACTCCATTTGTTGAGTCTACAAGAAAATATTGCATAATGCTTCGTATCACCAAATACTACTTTATAATCCTTCATCTTTGGATTGTAATAAATCCCATACAAGGTACAACTACGGCCTATTTGTTTCGGACACCAGATTTCTCTGTACGCTCTACAAGATGGATTCCACACCACAAACATCTTCACCTCATCATGAAGAGCAAAGCAACGTATAAGATATAATCCATCACAATTCCCCAAAATATTACCAAACCTCAAGGGACATTTCCATGAATGTCCAATTGTTGACACAACATTTAAATTGTGGGTTTCAAGTTTGACAACTTTTAATGCAGAATACCTAATTAATGCATAAGGGCCAATTGAGGTTGACTCCTCATATGCAAGTAGATTTCGAGAGGATGAGTTGTTGTATTGTTGGAGATGGGTTTCAGCGAATCTTGGATCGGATATCGTGGCCTTCCACTCTTTGCAAACCAATTTGTATCTAATGAGATATTTCACAGGTAACCGCGAAAGGATGCATTCTACAATGTCATGTGGAAGCACATTTGGTGTTTCTCGAGATTTTCTCGTTGTTTTGAAAGAAGATGCAGTCCACTTCAGATTGCTATATTTCAAGGCTCGGTCATAATTATGTAGACAGTTGTTGTAATCATGGCCAATGGTACCACAAGAGAAGCAATAGATTGGCAGTGACTCATACATAAGAGGAAGCCACAAATGTTCCCCTTTAACTCGAATGCTGATTCCTCTCAGCAATGGTTCTGTTATGTTAATAGAAACCTTAAACCTTATAAATGTGCCAATTAAATCTTCACCCGATATATCCACAGATTCCAGAATTCCAATCCGTTTGGCGAAAAGGCTTAGTGTTGTTTCATTCATACACGAGAAGGGGACATCATACAACCGAGCCCAGAATGAAGTGATATTAACTGACTGCTCGTCGCCTCGTATAAACTTCTTAATCGCAAAAAGAGATTCATTAAAAAGCCAGGGCTGATTTTTCAACACCCATTCTCTATCCGTGACATGATTAAAGCAAAATAATATGAGTTTCGACTCCTCAAACTCTTTCCATGACATACCATGTTTCAGATTCCAGGCTTTTGTAATGTCATCTATTAGATTTGAAGAATTCCAGTGTTCAATATCCGAAACAAGTCTTCCCACAACAAGGGATTCTTTCTCAACCTCATTAATATCATCCACATCAATTATTTCCGATTCAACCTCAATCAGTGCTTCCATAGCTGAAAACTTAATTATGAACACTGCACACAAAAAAAATAGGCAACGCAACAAAGAATAGTAATTTAAAATACTAACTCTTTTAGTTAGAAAAACAACAATTACTGTTGATGTAAGGGCAAATGCTAATAAAAACCTTTTTAAAAAAAAAATTAATCACAATTTTAGCTTCTTATAACAGTAATTCACAAAAAAATTATTTATTTTATTTTGTAGTTTGATACAAATGATTATTTTAGCTTCTAATGTAACGTCATTAAGCTATAATCAAATTGCATCAAAAAAAAAAAAAAGTATTACAATTTTGGTATGATATACTCCGTAATTAATTATTTGATGGGTAAAGAAACACTAATTTCTAGGAGACCATGCAGAAACACTAATTCCTAACCCTAGTTCCATTGTGATTTTAAATTGTACAACTAAAATTCCATTACTCCAAAATCTAAGTAAGATTTTAATTCATTATTGAACAAAATATTTAATAAAAACTCATAAATCCATGTATATGAATTATAAATAAATCGACCTAAATGAACTGGGATCACTTACAGATATGCAGAGGCAAAACGTCGTCGTCGTCGAAGTCCAACTCTTTTGGGGGCGACGGAAAGGTTTAATATGATTTTAATATTTATGAACTTAATAACTTTTGGGATTACGAGAATTCTGGGGGAGTTTGTTTAATAGAATATAATATTCATATATTAAAAAAAAAAAAAAAGATTTGATAGTATTAATTTTGGGATTACGAGAATTCTGGGGGGTTTGTTTAATAGAATATAATATTCATATAAAAAAAAAAAAAAAAAAAATTTGATAGTACATTACATTTTGGGATTACGAGAATTCTGGGGGAGTTTGTTTAATAGAATAGAATATTCATATATTAAAAAAAAAAGATTTTTTTTTTTGACTGGAAAAAAAAAAAAAAGATTTGATAGTATTAGTTTTGGTAACAAATCTTATCCAACTTATAGTATATTTATTCACTTTCAAAAAAAGAAACACGAAAAAAAAGGGGATTTGGATCCTCCCCAATTATTTAATTACTAGTTTAAGACCCGTGTTTTACACGGGATTGAAATAAATTTATAATATATCTTATTTTTTATTTATTAATTTAAAAAATAATTTTTGAAACATTTATAGATTTATAAATTTATTATTCTATTAAAAACTAAAAAAATGAAAATTTATAGCAATATAGATTGCACCATATATATAAATAATAATAATAATAAAATAGAGAATCATAAGTTTATTTATAAAAGAAATTAATATATGATATTAAAACTTGCTAAAACTTCTTTGTAGACAACATTTATTGTACATTTACATATTTTTTCATTTGAATCTAGGCAAGATATTTATAATCCACTCTTACTCTTCAAAAAAAGACTTTAGAGGTTGCAATCTGTGTGTGAACACTTTATTTTATCGTCATTGCAAAAAATCATAGAATATGAAATTGTCTCATTTGAAACTTTACGGGTATCCAAAACAAAAAATTACTACATGCATCGATTATAATTAAATTTAGGACTAATTGCAAAAAAAATATATAGTGTGACATTTAAGTTATAATGGTATAGTAAAATGTAACAGTTTAAAAAAGTTCTTTGAGATTCGGATTACGCCAAAAAGTTACAGATTGATCGAACATATATAGGTCTAGTTGGAGATATTATTTTACTTTTAATATTAGAAATTTAAGAATTTTTGCTTTAAATTTTATAACATTTTAAAATTTTGAACTAAAGAAAAAAAAAAATACACATGAAGACTTATATTATGTTCTTGTGAATTCATGCATTTCAAATTTTTATACATTTCTGATTCTAGTTATATTTAATAGCAACGGTAGTAAAGACTATATATATTCAAATGCATATGAATATTTAAAAGTGTGTATGCCTCCATGTTATATTGAAGTATATATTTTAATTTGTGTGTATGTCAATGAATGTACGTTTTATTAGCGTGTGATAATTTTTTTGATACGTATGTGTTTCAATTTGTGTTTGTGCCAATAGTTGTGAATGTGTTTTACAATGTGTATGTGACCTTGCATGTATGTATCTGTCTCATTATGTATGTATTGATTTAATTAGTATGGTTTATTTGAAAGAATAATAATAAATTTAAATTTCTAGAATTTAATATCTAATTATTTGACTTTATAGTCACTACAAAAAAATTGATAAATGGCATCGGGGAAGGCATTGGATCTGCCGTCCCCAAAGATGAAGGCAACGGCAAAGGCATCGGCAGTGTGCCGATGCCAATATGCTCGATGCCATTTAAATGGCATCGGATTTGGGGAAAACCGATGCGAAATGGCATCGGCAGGTCGCCGTTACCAAATGGCATCGGGCCCCACTGCCGATGCCATTTTGCCGATGCCTTTTTATTAGAATTTAAAAAAGACGAATCTGGGTTTCGAACCCAGGTCGATAGGCCACCAACACCCACCCCCCACCGCTGGGCCACCCCATTTTCGCATATTCAGCCCATTTTCGCGATTTCAAGGGTTCGAACTCGTGACCTCGCGGTCTCGAAGGCTTTTAAGTGCCCCCTGTGTGCCGTTTAGGCTAGGAGCTTTTAGTCGACATGTTTTGAATGCAATTAATATATATTCAATTTAATTTGCGTTTTCAATTCTTTAATTAATTCAATTCATTCTAACTTTAATTGTTGTTTATTAAATTATTTATCAAAACATATCATATTATTTCTAAATTATGTTTTTCAAATTAACTAAATTATGTTTTTCAAATTAAATAATTTATTTACGGTATCAATTATTCACACTATTTAAATTTATTCTAATCTTCAATTTACAACATTTAAATTCATTCTAATTTTTAATTTCACAACATTATAATTACATACAACATTGAATATAATTATTTTCACTTATACATTTAAATTTATTCTAATCACATCATGTAAATTCATTCTAATTTTCAATTCAACACATTAAATTTATATAATTATTTTCACTTATCCATTTAAAAATATGAATTCACTTGTCCGTATAATTAAAAATATTTTCATCTATTATAAAATTATTCTCTAGTTCATTTTCAATTAAAATAACATCATATCACAAACAACATTAATTATAAACATAATTAGCATGTTCACGTCAATTAAAATAATAACATCACACACAACATTAAAAAAAAAATTAATCCTCAACGTCAATGTAATATAATAACATCACACGTAACAAAGTAATATAAAAATGTATCACTCCTCATCACCATCACCATCATCCTCAGTATCATCCCGATCCTGAACCTGGCTACTATCATGAACGTGGTGCGACGCCCCTGACGGCATCGGCGGCCTCGGCTCCCCACCCATCCCACCCATCTGACCCATCCCACCCATCCCACCCATCTGACCCATCATCCCACCCATCTGACCCATCCCACCCATCTGACCCATCTGGCCACCCATCTGTCCCATCATCATTGCAAGCTGCTCCTCAAAACGCTTGGTTAAGCGCTCCTCCTGCTGCCGCATTTGTTCTAGTAAGCGTTGCTCTCTTTCTTCATTGACTCTCCGTTCTTCAGCAATCCTCCTGTTCATGTCTTCCTCGGTGAATCGTCCATAAGCCGTACCACTTGACGTCTCGCCAGGACCGGAGGAGACCCGTCTGTTCTTGCCTACTTGTCCAAGGCCCCTAACACGTCCATGAGACCTGCCGACCTTCTTCACGTACAGTTGAGACATCTCGGGTATAGGTAGGGCCTGGGAACCATCCTCTGAACTAGGTTCATCTGACGGATCTCTTGTAGTATTATTGGTGAGCTCCTCCTGTATCTCGTCCTATACGTGCACATTTAAAAGTGGGTTAATACATTTTCAAGTACAATTAAATATATATTTGTTATATGTATATGTACACACTTACAAGTAAATCACCCATATGGCCACAAGTGTATGTCCCGTTTTCGTAACGGTGGTAATATTCAACTATCTCCCAGTCGTATGCAGGGCGTCCCATCCTCTCCTCCTGTATTTTGAATCGAAGACATATACGAATAAATAAACTAAATAATTAACTAAAATTAATTATATATAATTGACCACAAATACTTACAATGCGCCGTGCGACCTCTGCTGCTCCACGAGCTCCGCCTTTATGAGTACCATGGCCAGTACCCGGACCTCCAGGCTCGGATAAGCGGTTCTTACGAGCCTGCTCGCTCTTCTTAATTGTTTCGGGATTGTTCCAGTGACGAACTAAGTCGTTCCAAACATTCACATCCCACCTCGGCCTCTTGTTATCCCTCACCCACGCCTTCTTGATTTTTGATAACATGTTAGTGTACCGTCTTGCAGCTCTTTGAAGAAAGAGTCGGTACACCTCTGTAGAAGATGTGGCTTCAGGGTCCCACCTGACCTCGGTCTGCAAAAAAAAAATTGATTAACGAATTAATATAACAAAATAACAAAATGTTAATGTAAAGTTATTTTATACCTGGAATGTATCCCACCACCGCTGTACCGTGCCGGGTGATACCAAAGCCCAGGCGTGTGCACCAAGCTCCATATTCCGGTACATTATCGATCTGATCGTCCTCGAAATTAAATTTGAAGGCATCAACCTGTTACACGTATTTTATAATAAATAAAAAATTATTAATAAACATGTTATACATACGTCTAATGAAATTTAAATATAATACACTTACGTATCCTGGTAGATAAATAGTCGGATGCGACTGTCGGGTGCGTCAGTCGACATGCTGGCCTGTGTCCCGACTGGCGAATGTATCGGTGGAGGGGATTGTTCCTGTGGATGTGGAACCATATGAGGCAACTGAGGCACCTGAGTGTAATAGGAATGTGGGTTTAGTCCGGGCATCTGGGGCAACATTATCGAAGTCATATCGGGCATATAAAAACCCTGTGGTATCTGCACAGTCGGTGTCTCATCCACCGGCTCTCCTCTACCTCTACCTCTACCTCTACCTCGCCCAGAGCCAGAAGAACCCTGTCCAGGAGAACCCTGCCCAGAGCCATGTCCAGAACCATGTCGACGACCACTCATCTGTCAAAATGAACATTAAAACATTATTAACATTGAACATTAATTGTAACAATTAAAAAACATTATATATGAACATCACTGTAACGATTAACACTAAAATATAAATAAGGAATATAATTAAGGAATTAATATTTGGATAACATTGTCTAACAAAGTAATATTTAGATAACATTGTCTAACAATTAACAACATCATTCATCTTCATCATCTTCATCTTCAGCTTCATCTTCGTCGTCTTCTTCTCCGTCTTCTTCTCCGTCTTCTTCTCCGTCTTCTTCATACTCTGCCATTTCCATCATTGTACCGGTGTCATCAGTTAACATGACAGGATCATCATCTACTTGCACAATCATTTGAGTCTCTATGTTATCCTCTTGCCACGCGGGAACTTCATCTTCAGTAGTATCTTTTGCATCCACCAAGTATCTCGGTTTGACTTTACAAACAAATATCCAATCAGTACGGGATCCGGGGTATGGACAATAGTAGACTTGTGTGGCTTGACTTGCTAGTACGAATGGATCGTATCGGCCGTAAGATCGCCTCTGATTAAGCTCCACGAGCTTGTAGTTAGGATGAACTTTTGTCCCATTGTTTGAGGGATCAAACCAATGACACTTGAACAAAACCACTTTCTTCTCGTGGTACCCCTGATAGTCCAATTCGACTACTTCCTCGAGTTTCCCATAGAAATCTTCCTCATCCGCGTCATAGTTTTTTCCCTTGATACAAACCCCACTGTTTGATGTTGCTCTATATGCACCATAAACCATGGTGTGGAATTTGTACCCGTTCACGTAATACCCTACGTACGTAAGAACTTGACCAGACGGACCGGCCGAAAGATCGTATAAAAACCTGTTCTCGACGCGATTTATCTTCACCTATATATATATATATAAGCCGAATTAATGTGAGAATTTCTATAACTTAACACTTTACACATATCGTTATTTTAAGATAACTTACAATTTCTTCAAACCACGACGCAAATCCATCTTGTAGTCTTAAATCTGATTCAGCGGCCGAGAGATTTGGTTGAAGAACTTGAAGTTGTTGCATGAATAGCCTACGTACGATTGATATAAGATTAATAAGACATGTCAACACTAAGTATTTGATTGACAAACATTTTGGTCGGATTGACTTACTGAACATATGGCTGCACCTCATCACAATTCAACAACACGTACGTATGAGCAACTTTTTTCTCCTCGTCTAAAATCCATCTTCTCTTAGGCTTTCCTAATCGTTTGCCAGGCGCCTTAAATATGGAAAAGTGCCCTCAACATACTCATGTACCTCGTCCCGACCATCGTAATTACGAGGTACATTGTGTATCCTTGTCGTAACATGGTCCTCGAAATAGTGAGAACAAAACATTGACGCCTCTCTAGTTAAATATGCATTTGCAATCGAAGCTTCAACACATGCTTTGTTACCCACGCTTAATTTCAAGGTGCGAAGATACCTGATTAAATTTTAAGAATCGTAAGTTCATATAATTTGAAGAATCGTATGAGAAATTAATTAAATTACCTCTCGTATGGATACATCCATCTGTATTGAACTGGACCACACACTTTTGCTTCATATGCAAGGTGCACAGGTAGATGTTCCATAGAGTTGAAGAAGCTGGGTGGAAAGATACGTTCCAACTTGCACAAGATGATTGGGATATCTGTTTCCAGTCGAGTCATGTTGTCAACTGTGATGGTCGTAGAAGTCAACTCCTTAAAAAATAGACTAAGCTCAGTGATTGCTTTCCACACAGTGAGCGGCAGAATTTTGTAAAAAGCAATCGGTAGTAGTCTCTGCATAAACACGTGACAATCATGACTCTTCATCCCATACAATTTCAATTTCGACCAGTCAATGCAACGAGACATGTTAGACACATATCCATCTGGAAACTTCAACTCACTTATCCACTTACAAACAACATCCTTCTGCTTCTTATCAAGCGAAAAAGAAGCCTTAGGATACTTTGATGTACGTGGACATTTCTTGAGAGAGGGACGACGACAATAATCATTCAGCTCGTCTCTTGATTTAGACGTGTCCTTTGTTTTCCCCTCCACATTCATCACCGTGTTGAAAACGTTATCAAATACATTTTTCTCAATATGCATCACGTCTAAATTGTGTCGTATCAACAAGGTACTCCAATACGGCAACTCCCAGAAAATGCTTTTCCACTTCCACCCTCCATCAAGTTTTTTGTTGTGAGCCTCAGCACCATCCTCTGTAACCTTTCTATATCCCAAATGATCAATTTCGTATAGGAGACTTGCACCCGTTCGAATAGGCGGTGGATCATCTGTGACTACTACTCCGGCCATGAATGCAGTTTTATTCGTTCGCCACGTGTGATTCGGTGGTAAGAACTTTCGGTGGTTGTCGAACCACGACTGCTTTCGACTTTTATTCAAGTAGAATGCATCGGTGTACTCTCCACAATATGGACAAGCAAGCCTTCCGGCTGTACTCCAACCAGACAACATTGAGTATGCTGGGAAGTCACTAATGGTCCAGATAAGTGCAGCTCGCATCCAAAAGTTTTGCTTTCTAGCAACATCGTAAGTTTGCACCCCATTTTCCCATAAAAATCTCAAATCTGCTATCAGTGGTTGCAAAAACACATCAAGTTTGTCCTTTGGACTTTTAGGCCCGGGCACGAGAATCGAAAGAAACATGAATTGATCCTTCATGCATAACCACGGGGGTAGATTGTACGGAGTAAGTATAACTGGCCATGACGAATATTGTTTCCCCGTCATTCCAAACGGTGCAAACCCGTCTGTGCTCAAGCCCAACCTCACATTCCTAATTTCAGATGCAAAATCAGGATACGAACGGTCCAAATGCTTCCAAGCCATCGAGTCTGCCGGGTGACGCATAACACCAGAGTCATCAGAAGCGCACGAGGCATGCCATGTCATATCCTTCGCAGTGGCCTTGGACATGTACAATCTTTGCAAACGAGGAATTATCGGAAAGTAGAACATCTCCTTAACCGGGCGTTTCTTTTTCAACCGACCATCTACATCAACCCTACTCGGCTTATACCATGATCGACCACAAATCTTACAAAAATCTAGTTCGCTGTCTGCACCCCAAAATAACATGCAATTCTGTGCACAACAATCAATCCTTTCTACCGGAAGACCCATCCCACTCATCAAATGTTTGGTGTCGTTAAATTTCTTGGGAACCTTATTTTCGGGAGGACAAATCTCACGAATCAACTCAACAACCTGATTGTATCCCCTTTCAGACAATCTGTTTTCCGTTTTAATGTTCAACAATCTGGAATTGAATGACAACTGCGAATGAGATTCACAACCAGGATACAAGTCTTGGTCCGCTGCACGAAGCATGCCGTAAAACTGTGCCGCATTCTCATTAGGGGGTTCTTCATTAAGTGCCTCCTCTTCCACGTCGATTCCAAAATCAATGTTTGGGCCACCCATTAACTCTTCTATCATAGTGTGGTACGAACTAGGTCCCGCTGGGTCAACGTCGTTTGAAGTTGACGCATATTCATTAGTGTTTTGATATGGACGTGGACCCCAACTCTCTTCCCCGTGATAAATCCAATTATAATAATTCAGTGTAAAACCATTTCGATATAAATGAGATTTCACTTCATTAGGATCTCTATAAGTTTGATTTCGACATCTAGCTTTCGAACAAGGACACCTAATTTTTCCTTCCCAAATCGAATTCGGATTACTAGTAGCAAATTCAATAAATTCATTTATTCCACTAACAAATTCGGGGTTCATAATCCCATTCACTAATCTTGGACTATACATCCAACTACGAATTGAATAATCCATGTCAATCGACGTCGACTAGCTACAACACACAAACAACCAACGTCTCATTTCCCAACTCTATTAAAATCAATTAATATAATTCTAATTATATTCTAATAATTATTCTAACACCCTAATTAACAAATAAATTCATATAGACATATAACACAAATATAATTCTAACGCCCTAAATAACAAATAAATTCATATAACTTAATTATTAAAACATACGTACATATAAATACATGCCTAACACAACATAATTAATTAACAATTTATAAATTCTTACAATTAACACATGCATGCATAAAAATTAACAATTCTAACAATTTTATATATACATACAACATATATGCATATATATACTAAAACTATATATACACATATAACTTCAAATTTAACCAATGAAAACGAAAAAAATTACCGTAGAAATGCTCCCGTCGAAGTGTAGAACACAAATGGCCAAAAACCGAGTTCGATCCGCAAACGAAGGTGATATTTGAGTGGGGATGGCCAAAAACTCGAAGCTTCAAAAATGGGGGAGGGGGCAGCGGCTGTAACGTTCTGGAAGAGAAGGGGTTTGGCCAATTTATATTTAATTATGGCATCGGGGAAGGCATCGGGCCCACTGCCGATGCCATTTTGCATCGGGGGGCCGTTACCAAATGGCATCGGGGCCCACTGCCGATGCCATTTTGCATCGGCCATTAAATGCCGATGCCATTTCGCATCGGGGCCCACTGCCGATGCCATTTTGCATCGGGCATTAAATGCCGTCCCCTTTTCGCATCGGCCGGGCTGCCGATGCCATTTGCCGATGCCATTTCGTTATTATTTTGTAGTGAGTGTAATCTAATTTAATTGGTACGATTGAATTAAGCATATAAATTCTTTTATAAATAAATATAAATTGTACTGCATCTTCAAATTTGAAACACAAAATTAGAGAAGAATAACATATCAAATTAGATTATCATTCAAAATTTAATAAGCAAAAATAACTTATTGACAATTAATAATAATAATATAACTTATCAACTTATTCATATTTGTGTAATTAACTATAAAACTTATGATGTACACAGTGTACACCGTGCACATTAATGCATAAATCAACTCATATGAATTAGGAAAAGAAAAAATTTACAACAAAATAATCGCTAAGAAAATACAACTTTACCATTTTTAAGTAAAAAAAAAAATTTAATCAGTACAATATATATCATAGTAGTTTTTAAATACAAATTTTATTAAAATTTTTTTTTTACCATTTTTTAAGTAATTTTTTTTAATCAATACTACCTCCGTTTGGGAACTGTTTGCACCACTTTATGTGCACATAAACTAAAAAAAAGTGTAATGAGTGGAGTGTTGATGGATAATTTTGTAAACTTTTTTTAATAAAGTAAAGTGAATGATTGGATTGAGTGTAAAAGTAATGACATTTTGTGTAAATATGTGAATATTGTGAGGGTGGAGTTTATAAAAAAATTTGCTTTTCCAATAAAAAAAGTAATTATATACATTCAATAAGAAATTAAATGAAAGCTCTCACACCCCTCCTTAATAGGGCACCGTGACAGAAAAAAAAAACAAAAAAACACTCTGAACTTATATTTATTGAATGTTATACACACCACCTAAATTTAAAAAACTAATATTCTTATTTCTTGATTTCAATATTTAAGAAACTAATATATATCACGTTTAATTCAATATATATAGATTAATTGATATACTCCTTCTAAATAACACATTAAATGCCAATAAATGTTGGCCCGTATTTATTAATTTCCACATTTGTTAAGATTTGACTTACACCTAGAATAATTTGACATATAAAAAAAAAAATCTAATTAATCCAAAATTATACTCCTCTTAATTAAATAATAAATGAGCACAATTTACGATACAGTTTTAATTACATTTAGTTAATTTCAAATAATGCAATAGAGCATTTTTAATTCAATATACTCCATAATAGATATTCACGTACAAATTAATCTTGATTTTTTTTTTTTTGATAAGTAAAACAGCTTCTTATTGCACATTAATGAGTTGGCTATAAGATGTAGCCAAAATGTTTTACATGCAAAAAGAAGCATAGGCCAGCGAAAAAATAACAATACAAAAATGCAGAATTACCACTATTGAATACCTATTCAATTATCAAAGAAACAGATGGGGTTACTCTTCCACTCCTCAAAAGTCCTGTTGCGTCCTGTTAACCCCTTCACTGTCATCCAACCCCAGATTCTGCTCTTAATCTCCTCAGCTGCTATATCCGTCTCGATTCTCACATCGCCAAAGACTAACGAATTCCTCCCTTTCCAAATGACCCATACGGTGCACACCCACAGACAAATAGTGAACTGAGAGTAGCGTTTACCTCGTAGTAGGTCTGTGTGTTGTAGGAAATGCTCACGTACTGAGTTATGCATAGCTGTTGACACCCCGAGCCATCTAAAATTTTCTTCCCATATATTTCTTGCGTGCGTGCACTCGAGAAATACGTGGCTTACCGATTCCGTGGTGCTGCCACATAACGCGCAGCTTACGTCTCCAGTTTCGTGGATGATTTTTCGACGTCGTAAGTTTTCCCGTGTTGGTACCCTCTCCCACAAAACCCTCCACGCTGTTGCCGACACTTTTATTGGTGCAATTTTGCTCCATATCTTCTGAAATTCCATTCTCGATGCTCCCCCACTCTGCGTGTTCTCGATGATTCCAGCATATGCCTCCTTAGTTCTGAATTCGCCATTTTTTGCTCCATATCTTCTGAAATTAATCTTGATTTATGATTCAATGTTTAAGAAGCGAATATAAACATACAATATATAATACGTTTAATTTTATATATATATATATATATATATATATATATATATACTTTTCCTAAATAACACATTAAATGCAAATAAATGTTGACCCTTATTTATTAAATTACACATTTGTTAAGATTTGACTTAAATTTAGGATAATTTGAATTATCAAATTTACTTTATTGACTAATTAACCTAGCTAAAATTATGTATAATTATTTTACAATCAATCTCAATTAAATAATGCTAAGCAACTTGATTTAATTAACACGCTAAATTAGTAATTAAGCCGTAATATATGGACTATAATATATTTATGTTTAAATTTGTCAAAGTCTCGATTGACGCTAAATTAATTATAATTTAGAATATCTTATTAACATTATAACAAAATTTTATGAAATCAAATTTAGTCCACAAATTTAACACAAAATTAAATTAAATTTGATAGTTTGTTTAATTATATATATGTAGAATTAATAAAAAAAAAGTTTATACTCCCTCCGTCCCGGGGAAAGCTCCCCATGAGCTCCGGGCACGGAGGTTAAGAAATATAATATAATAAGTAGATGTATTAGAGGTGATGTGATTGAGAGAGAGAAGAATATAATTAAATGTGAGAGGCAAAAAAGGGATGGAGAGCTTTCTCTGGGACAGACTAAAATGGAAAGTCGGGTAGCTTTCTCTGGGACGGAGGGAGTAATAATTTACAATTGTACCTAGCATATATATTTTAATTGGTGCAATAAACATTTGAATTCAAACACGGGCTAGAGAGTAGAGACTAATATTTTACTATGCTAAATATATTTTTATTTTACATCTTCAAATATAGCTTTATTAAAGTTGACAATAACAAATATATAATAAAGAACAATACATATACAGATATACAGAGAGATAAGAAGATCAACTGGATATTGAATTATATAATCTAAAATCGAAAAAACTGGATCAAACGCCGATCAACTTGAAGAATTCTGCAGATCTATAATATAATCAATCAGAATTGTTTTCTTCATTCAGATCCGAAATATAATTGAAATTGTACATTCATTTGCTTTACAAATTTCTAATATAATTTACATCTTTACGGATCTATAATAAGAGAGAAACAACATCTGATAATTTACAACGACTTGAATAAAAAAAGATTATTCTTACATGAAATTGTAGTCGTCTACAGAAATACATATCATACATGGAGATGAAGATTTCTAAAAAAATAAAAAATATTCAGCGCTAGAAAAATTATGCAAAAAAGAAACAATTAGAATTTTGCAAAACGTACTAAACAATAGATGAGTGATTGGAACAATAGATGAGTGAATGAAATTAACAAAAGATTAAGAGAGTTATATAGGAGAAAAAGATTAAGAATGTAGGGTTAAGATTAATAGTTAAAATGAATGGATGAGATTAAAAGTTAAAGGTTAGAATGAATGAGAAGAGAGAGATTTTAAAATTGAGTGAAATGAGAGGAGAGAGATTAAGTAGAGGAAATATGATAGTGACATGTGGCAATAGAAAGGTTTGCAAATATAAGTATATAGATTAGATATGGAGTATATTCTATTCTAACAAACGATATTTAAGGAATATGATTTACGTCAAAACAATTAAACCAAAAAGAAATATGATTAGGATTCTCATTTTTTTTTTTTTAATGGAAGTTTCCCCTCCCCATGACTCGAACCCAGGACTAAGGCCTAGGTAGTGGTGCTCTAAGCACTTGAGCTATCCCACTTTATCTTAGGATTCTCATTTAAAAGGGAGAGTGTATTTATAATTTAAGTTAAATGTGTAAAAGGGCATTTTATGAAAGTACATCTAACATATGTCACTTTTAGGGGTACTAAAATGGGGGAGAGGGGATGATATATTTAACAAGGCTAAGGCTAGAGGGGTATATAGTCAAACCCTTAGGGCATGTTTGTTTGGAGGATTTTGAAATCCGGATTTCAAAATCTAGTGTATTTTAAAATTCTTGTGTTTGCTTTGAGATTTAAATAGGGTAGGATTTAATTTTATTGTATAGAATTATAGATTTTATAGGTATTTATATAGGGTTTGTAGGTATTTATAGAGTTGACTTTTATAGGGTTATAGGGTGAGATTTTGAAATTGTGAATCAAAATCTCAAATTGTAACGGGGTGGAGTTTCGAAATCCCAAATCCGAATTTTCCATCCCAAAACAAACATGCCCTTAATTAAATGGGTTAATTATTGGCCCAAGTAATTTCAATCACCATTTTAACTTGCTTTACCCTAGATCTCAATTTCTTTGTTGTAATCTCTTTTGAGGCTTGAGAAGTCAATTAAAAGAAAAAAATGTTTTCAATGGTATATTTTCCTGAAACTATTTTTAAACAAGTAATTTAAAATTTGAACTAAATTTCAATATATGTAATATATATATTACATTTAAATGTATTTCTTAAGGTGATACGCTACGCTATTAAAAAATTAGTTTCAATGAATTTTTTAAGCTTTAAATGTAATTACTATCAACTAAGTCATTTACTGTATTCCATAAAAGGTTACTAATTGATGATTTTTTTTATTTTTTTTTTGACGGGAACTAATTTATGAAATTCACACGATATTTATAATAGTGCATAATTTCGATTAGCATTACGTATTTGTTTAAAACTTTTATCTCTCATTGCGGGGGAAGACGTTATAGTTTGAAGACAAGTATATTGGTTTTGTTGGGTTTCGGTGCCGCCGGCCGCACTCGAACGGGTCACTTAGACGGACTCAGACACGTGTAGGATTGTATCGGAATGTAGTGGAGATAACCAAGACACTAAGGCCATGTTTGATAGCTTAGATTAAATCTAGATTAACTATATATCATTTTTATTGATTGTTTGATAACTTAGATTAAGGGTAGATTATGCTTTAAAATTTATAAAGTTTAGATATCATCATAATCTTAGATAATTAGTCTATGCTATCAAACATGCCCTAAGATGGGTAGCACTTCATCCTTACTGTTCTCCACACTCCAATCTCACGTTTTCATCTCGCGTCTTATGGTTAATGGTGGTTAATGGAAAGGATGACTGCCAAGAACTAGGGCACCAACAAGTTGGGCCCTTATGTGTAGGCCCAATGATAAAAACCACACTTGGGTTAAATCCCAACAGGTTTGATGTATAAGTAATTTTCTTTATGTTGATTTAAAATACAGTAATTTGATAGTCAAAAAAACATTGTGTGATCTCATGGATCATATAATATGAAGAAAATAAAAATTCAACCAAATAAAAGCCTAAACTGATACAAAAGATATGCAATTTATTCCTAAAAAAGAAGTTGGTTTGATGAATTCATTAAAAGTAATATCAATTCAACTAGAATGACTAATACAACCACATTACAACACAGATCCATTCTTCATGAATTTGTACGTGAAAGCTTGCATTACTAATGACCTTTCAGATCGCCCCCACTAACTGTTTGCTGTATTGCCTGACTCAATTTTCAATGCTCAATATTGAAACCCCCCAACTTAACAGTTTAATTCAACTTTTAACAACCGCCCCTAACGGCTTGCTTTTAACAACCACATGTTAGTAATTTTAGCAAACAGTTTGCGTGCACAATCTCAAAGGCGAAATTGACTACTACTCTTCCGAATTATTTGTCATGTCCGGTAACGCATCAAATGCAGATGAAGATTACAGTGATTTTCTTGCATGGCTTGAACGCAAGGCGGGAGAAAAGATCTTTTCTACACTTTCAATTGGAAAATCTCCCTATGGAGGAAGGGGGCTTTTTGCTTCTGAAAATATCAAAGAAGGGGATCCAATCTTGAGGATTCCGCTCAGTGTGCAACTAGCACGAGACAATCTTCCTTCAGAAATGAATTCTTTGTTAGGGAATAAGATTGATCCTTATTCGGCAGTTGCTGTACTCATTCTTCTTCAGAGAAAACTGGGAAAAGATTCAGAGTGGGCGCCTTATATCAACATCCTTCCTCTGCCCCAGAATCTGCATAGCTCTGTATTGTGGAGTGATGAAGAATTGGAAATGATTCGGCCCAGTAGTTTGTATGAAACAACTCTCGAACGGAAGAAACTAATCGAGAAAGAGTTCTTGGCTGTTAAATCTGTTGTTCAAGATTCTACTACACTTGAAGATTTCACATATGCATATCAATTAGTTAGATCTCGATCCTGGAACGGCAGTAAAAGGGGTGTAAACTTGATTCCTTTTGCGGATTTTCTAAACCATGATGAAACTTCAGAATTGGGTCTTGAGGAATACGAACAACATTCGGAGATTATAGCTGATCGGGACTATGATGCAGGGGATGAGGTCTTTATCAGTTATGGAGATTACAGCAATGCTACACTACTGTTGAGTTTTGGTTTCACTGTTCCTCATAATCCTTACAATTTCGTTCGGGTTAGCCTTACTAGTATGGCTCAACACAACCAAGATTTAGGCTCTATCAAGATTACGAGTTTCGGGGATATCTCACTAACTCTTCGAGCCTTTGCTCGATTTCTGGTTTGCGGGTCTCGACCAGATATGCGCAGTTTGCGGTATCCATTGGAGGACAAGGAGAGTGAGATTGCAGCCCATGAGCTGTTGCACGCTGGAATATCGAAATTATTAATTGAACATAGGAACAAGTTGTCGGAGAGTAGTGATGTTAGTGTTGTAGTAAGGAGGGAATTGGCTGTACATCTGCTGGAAGGGGAGGTGAAAGTCCTGAATTCTGCTCTTTCTTGGCTGGGGATGTACTGCTCGACGTTACGTAAAAACTGATAATTCTTCTTTGTTTTGTATCAAGGTAGATAAATTTGTATTTGTATTCGTTTCTTGGAATGAATTTGGTTGATAGGTCCTTCAATTCTCTCCCATAATCTTCATGAATAGTATAATGTCGAGACGAGATTGTATTTTATTCGTTTAGGCAATAGGCGTGACTCGACGATGCATCAAATGACGTAAGAAGGTTGCTGATAGTGACGACGTGTGTGAGTCTCGCACACGAATTTAAATTGTGGCGAATAGGGCTCACACGGGCACGTCTCTTGCACGGGACTTTCAATTTTTTTTTGCTAAATTTCAAATCATTAACACTTTTTAAACCCTTTCTTCACGAGTGTCTCTGGAAAAATCATCAACTTCGTCACATCTTCAAGTTTATTTTGCAAAATCTCCAACGACACAAAATCTTACACCATTAAAATCTCAAAACAAACACTTAATTTTACTATTCATTAGCGTTGTTTCATTTAGGTGCACTAGTAAATAATACTATAATTGAGATATTTCATGGGAAATTTAACAACCATATGTTAGTTATATTTGTTTATTTTAAAGAATAATCTGCATTTATTTATTTAACAGCCGAATGTATATAGTGTGTAGACTACCATGTTATTATACTGGCATTATGTTATACTTCAACATATTTCTATTATAAGAAAATTTATTATATTTGACCGACTAGTTTCCTAATTTTCAAGGTTGAACGAAAATGTTTTGGAAATTCAAATCAAATATGTTAATTACATAAGTATTGTCAAAATGAAAATGAAGGATTAATCATGTTACCAAAAAAGTTAAAACATATGAGTATTTGACCACTTTTCACTATAAATATGTCTTGCATACTACAAAAGAAAATATAACCACCTAATCATTTGCACTTACTTAGTTTTTTCATAGCAACTTGTATTTCATATTCTTCAAAACTTAATTGAGAAATGGCGAATAGACAAACCAGAGGTCGCCAGAGAATCCCGATTAGCCTCATTCAAAATCGGGATGACTTGTATGCGACGTTTTCAAAACGTCGTATGGGCTTGTACAAAAAAGCCAGCGAACTGAGCACCCTTTGTGGTGTTGATATTGGCGTCCTAATATTTTCGCCCACTAACGTCCCATATTCATTTTTTCACCCCACCATGGAATCCATGGTTAACAGGTACATAAGCCCTGACCAGCCGCAAGATACTTATACAAGAACCGTGGAGTCCAGCACGCGGTCCAGAATTGCTGCCCTGAACAGAGAGCTGGACCAGGTACTAGAGCAGAAGCAGGCCGTAAAAGAACGAGCCAAGTACTTGGATGAAATTGAGCAAAGTCGAGGAGGCGAAAAGGGGTGGTGGGAAGAACCTATAGAGAATTTGACTAACGAGCAAGTGAAGGAAGGGATAGAGTTTTTCCAAGGCTTCAAAGGTCAAGTGAAGAGCAGAATGCAGCAACTCCAAAACGGAGCCTCCACTTCTATCGTCCCATCATCCGCAGTTCCAATGGATCAATATTATAATTATAATGCCATTATTCCTCAAGAGTTTGCAGCTCAGGATCCTGCTGCTGCATCATTCTATAATTATGTGTCGCAACAGGATCCATTTGCGGCAAATCCTATATTTTCATCTACGACGTCGTCTTACCAAGTGACGAATATTGATGGAAATGGAATTAGTCACTATATGTATCCTCAAGATCCATCCGCCAGTGGCCAGTTTTTCAATTCTTCAACATCTCTAGTCAACCAGCTTCCTCCTGATCAGTTTTTTTTCAATTCACCACCTATGAATTCATCTACGGGTGCTCCGATTTTTCAATTTACTGCTGGAGGAAGTCGCGCGCCTACTTCTTCTTATCATCATCAAGGACAAGGAGGAAATTAGTTTTTTACATCATTATTGTTGTAGATTCTCTTTATCACAATAGGTTACATATATTTGTGTGTATTTTTGTTTGAATTCAGATCGTCTATTACAAGTTTTTGCCGAAATTAAAAGTTAGTTGGAGGATTTCAAGTTAGTTAAATAACTAACACTTCAATTCAACAGCTCATAATTTTTCAAATACAATCTTAAAAGTGGTTCTACGAATCTATGATCGAATACATTTATTGTGACATTCATATATGAAAAATAATCCTTAAGACAGTCAGAGTGTGTTAATTACTCTCCAATCATTCTTAATTCAAATATTGACTACAATTTTTTATGGTAAAATATTTTAAATGGCCTTACTTATTTACAGTGCATAATTGACGAATTTCGCACCATATTTATAGTGCCCAAACTGAAATAGCTAGCATTACATATTTGTTTAAAACTTTTATCTCTCATTATATGTATACATGTTCTCCTTTTCGGTTGGACCATTTTACAAATCGAAATCAATTCGGTTACGATTTTGAAAATAAACTACTACATAAGATATGAGAGAGTTTTGTGTGAAAAAATGAGTTGAAATTGAAGTATTTATAGAAGAATATTAAAAATAAAAAATAGAAAAAAGGTGCAAAACCGCTGGTTTGACAGGTTTAACCGCCGATTTCGGTTTTGAATTTCCGGAATCGAAACCAAACTTTAATTTTAAAGTTACGATTCGATTTTCAAACCGAAATCGACGAATCGGCGGTTAGAAATCAGCCAGTTTGACCGATTTCGGTTTCACACATATCTAATTATATGTGTTACAAGTTAACATTCAATAAAAAAAGATAAAAAATTGTGAGATCATCTCACCCGATGTAAAACAAATAAAAACAATTCAAAGAATGATAAAAACAATTCAAAGAATGAAGCATAATTTGATACAAAAGGTACCAAGATGGATTCATTGAATGTCATATCATCGAATGTAAAAGTTGGTAAGCAGTATTAATTGCATCTGCAAATTACAACACAGATCGATTCTTCATGAGTTTGTACATAAACGTAAAAGCTTGCATTACTAATGGCCTTCAGATCGCCCCCACTAACTGTTTGTTAAATTGTCTGACTCAATTTTCATCTTCGATTCTGAAAACAATGAATAACCAAATTTGTATGAGTTCAGAAACTGAATTAAAATGCACAATATTTTCATTTACCTCCTTATCATAAGTCTTCCTTCTTCTTCTTCTTCTCCTTCTCCTCCTCCTCTCCTTCGTCGTCTTCCCGTATGAGTTCCAAAACCGAAAAGCCAGTAATGCTACGTACGTACACAAGCACAAACCATAATTCAATATATATAGTACATGAAGATAAAATTAATGTCCCGTTTCAAGAATTAAGTAATGAAGACACTGACCAAAGCCAAGAGTAGAAAAAAAATTTGAACCATTGTCATGAACACGAACAGGAGCTCTAGAAACGGTACTAGTAGAGAATTATTCCCCATTTTAACTGAATTACTGCAAATGCGTAACGATATTCAAAATCGAGAAATCAAGAAAAAAGAAGTTTGAAAAATCACGAATATTCGATTCAATTACCTGTATATATTTCCTAGCTAATTAACTACGTAAATGTCTCCAATTCTACTCCTTCCTGGATCTCTGAAATTGACATGCCATTATGTAAAGCGATTTTATCTACACAACCACAAATCATAAACTTACATTAGTACACATTAACAAAATTTGGATATATAATTAATTAAATTAATAATACTGACCAAAGAGTAGATTTCAGCAAGAACGAGAAAAACGATAACGAGAATAGTAAGGCCATCCATTTGCAATGTACGTATATAGCTCAAGATTGATTACTCTTGAATATATGCTAAACCCCCCAACTTAACAGTTTTTACTTTTAATTAACAACCGCCTCTAACGTCTTTCGTTCTTTTAATAACCATATGTTATATTTTATTTATTTATTTTAAAGAATTATATGCATTTATAATTAATGCTGAAAAAACTGAGATTAACGATGGTAATTAATTTGCTACAAATTTTTAGTGGAGGGATGAAGTATAGTTTATAAATTGGCACAAAATATTGGTAATGAAGTTTGGTAATATCAGTAGATATCACATAGCATATTAGACTCATTTTGGCAAGGTACATATTAGTTTAAGATATATAGAACTTAATCAGATCCAAAATACTTCTTTTGTTACCTAAAATTCAATAAAAAAAATTAATTGTACGTGTGCATATCAAATGATAAAAAAAAAAAAAAAAACACATCATCTACAATTTAATATGAACCGATTAACATATTGGAATAGATAACTTAGGATACTTAATATCCTATGTCATGATATCATTATCATTTTGGCTTGCGATTTACTCTAATCAAGATCAATAATAGTGTGAATGTGTTGAGTGCACACTGCAACTTGACGTGACATATTTTGGGTTCCACTCTTTGCAACTTCTTGGTCCCCAAACGTCTTTAACTCGTCCTTTTGTTCTTTAAAATAAATGAATGAAAATTATAAAATTTAATTTGTGACTGTATTGTGACGAAAATGGTAAAAGTTTGCTTGATTTACAGCAAAAATAAAAACCGTCAAATTGTAATTTGCAATCGAAAATGAAACAACGCCGTTTTTAGGTGATTTGCGACAAAAATTTCGTCGCAAATTCAAATTTTAAAATGGTTGAACACCTGACACATCCGCAAAATTTATTATACCGTTGACAATTTGCGATGATAATGACTGTCGAAAAACTGGTGTTTAACGACCGAAATTGCCATTGCAATTCAGAGAATATATTTTAATCAGTCATTTTATAAAAATGCAACTTAAAGTTCTGTCACTTTACAACAGCGAAATTAGATGCAAGAGTCAACATTTAATATAAATGACGTTTTTTTTTCCGTACGTGGACGGTGTGGACATGAAAGATTTGTAAAAGTGAGAATTTTGGATATTTTTTTGTATATTTTTTAAGTTAAATAAAAACTTTTTTTTTTTTTTTTGACAAAATAAAAACTATCTGAAAGCATAAGAAAAAAGTTAGATTTGACTTATTAGGTAACTGTTAGATTATACTTATTTGGGAAAGAACAATTAAGCCATTTTATGTTGAAAAGGGTGTGCATTTTCTGACCTCTTAAACACAATTTTTCTCATTTGTTGAATAAAACAACCAGAGAATGAAGGATCGATCCAATCAACTTAAACGACTTTTGGTATGCAATCAAATAAAACAATCAGAGAATATTAGATCATGATCATATCTGTGAGAAAGTATAGATAGTGGTTCTTAGTTTAACAAGAACCACAATTCACCTTCAAGCCAGTCAAATGGCTATAATCTACATATACTTAACATCAAGAGCTATGAAACACACATTCTGAATATGCTAACCTTTTCATATTGCAATAGTATAAATAAAATTACATGTCTAAATTCCTCTGTTCTTTCTTGCAAGAATCAATATTCTACAGTTTGTCCATCAAATCAAATTGTCAATCGATTAGAGAAGAGGGGGGAATTTTGAACCCTAGATTCCCCCTGCATATGTACACAAGTAGGATTATTCAAAATAAATCCAAACAGAACACAGAATTTTGAACTTACAGACTGTGCTTGCACTTCAAACAGAGAGTACATAAAAGTTGAAGAGAAATATACTCATGCACGATGCTTGGTCATCTATGCAATCGTCACAGCAGATCATCATTCCGTTTTTTACAGTTGTTACATGCACCCACGTCTCACAGGATCAATACCCTAGTATCACACTTTTGGTACGTACCTAGGATTCATTTAAGGGCTCCTATGTATAAGGAGTGTTTTGTACTCATTTTTATCATACTGAATAATATGCAGCAGCAAACTTACATACATATCTAGCTCTTCTACTTTAAATATGAAGTTACATAGCTATATTCAACAAAAGTTTGTATTAGTATTACCAGTTTTTACCTACCATCAAGCAGTAATTCTCCAGCCAATCACGAACAGATTTCATGATTCCTAGCTCACCTTGCAGCAGATTTTGAGCTAATTGCCTCCTTACAACACTCTTTCCAGATATATTGGGAGTAGTTGGTACCAGCAACTTGATATGATCATTATGTTTCTCAATTAATTGAGATATTTTGGAGTGCAAGAGCTGATGGGCTGCAATCTCTCTCTCCTTGTTCTTCAATGGATACCGAGCTAGGCGTCCATCACTTTGTGAAGCTTCTTCTTTCAAGCCATCTAGTTCTTGCTGAGAATTGGAAACCAGAATACGAGCAAATGCACGGAGAGCTACGGGGATTATCTTTCCCTGTTTGATCTTGAAAGAATTCCAAGAAGTGGTGAACTCACTATCCTTCATGCTAGGGGGACGTAATTTGTGTAGAATATCGGACTTCTGAGTGTAAAGTTTGTCGTCTTGAGGAACATTAATTTCAACTTGAAAGAAATCATAAGTGTTTTTAGAAAGTGTAAAACCAAAATCCAGCAGCAGTATAGCATTTGAGAATTTTCCATATCTTATTAGGACCTCATCGCTTGCAGCATAGTCACGATCAGCTATAACCTCTGAATGCTGTCTGTGTTCATCACCCAAAAGATATGCCCCTGAAGCAGCATCATGGTTCATAAAATCCACAAAAGGAATCAAGGATACACCCTTTTGGCTTTCCCAGGCTCGAGATTTAACTAACTGGTATGCATACGTGAATTCTTCAAGTGTAACATGTTGAAATAGATCGGGGAATTCATCAAAAACCAATTTTACTCCCGAGAAGTCTCTTTCGATTGCCTTCTTTTGTTTGAGAGTTTCTTCATACACACAACTGGGTCGAATCATCTCCAGTTCTTCATCACTCCAGAATATCGAGCTATGCATATCCTCGGGCAGAGGGAGACGACTGATGTAAGGTGCCCACTCGGAATTTTGTCCCAACTTTTTCTCAAACAGAATGAGTACAGCAACTCTTGCAACACTACCAACTTCATTTTTTATCAATTTACGAAATTCAGGGCGAAGAGTATCCGGTGATAGTTGTACACTAAACGGAACCTTCACTAAGCAATCCCCGCATTTTACATTTTCAGAAACATACAATGTCCTTCCATAGGAGGATTTCCCAATGGAAAGTACAGTAGAAATATTTGCCTCGGCCTTGCGTTCAAGCCATGGGAGAAAATCCTTGCAACTTTCATCTACACCATCTACACGTGAGGATCTGGATTGCGATGTGGAATTGAAATCATTAGCGGATACGAAAAAACACCTGAAGAGAGGAGAGAGTACTGGTCTTCGAGATGGTGTCCACAAACTGTTTGCTATAATGCCTGAATGACTTAGCATCTTAAATGCCTAATTGTTGCTTAACTGCAACCTCAAAAACAATGAATTACTTCAAATGCCTTAACAGTATTCAAGGAATCGTCAATTCGAAAAAAGAACTTTTGAGCTATCAATTCACAAACGTGTCCAGAAACAGAACAGATGAAAGACAAGAAGCAAAATGCATAATCGAATGAGTTGCTAATCTAGTAACCTAAACAAGCACAAATTATAAAAACATTCATCAATATAGAGAACAAAATCTCGAGAAATATGTTAGATTTCAATATCATGAATGTAGAGACTGACCAAAGCGAAGAGGCGGCAACCATGAAATGCACGAGCTCCATAGACCGTTGATGATTTTGTTTTATTTATCTACAAGGACTACGGTATAATATCATTTTTTACCCCCAAATATTTATTTTCTTTTTGTTTTTTCGAAAGTTAGACACCATTGTTACAGCTGTCAATTTGACCCGGTCAAGCAAGGCCTTGTTTTCTTTGGTCAATTTGGTCTGGCCCAATTGGCTGCCAGGTCGATAGGACTTGGGCCCAGTTTTTGGGCCGATCCATTTTTTTAATAGGGTACGGCTATCTGCACCTCCAGTTTTGTTAAAGACACTACCCCTTCAATTTTTATTTTTTTTAAAATAAACCTAAAATACCTTTAAGTAAAATACCACTACTAACTACATTCCCCTTTCAACATTTAAAACTTATCCCTAATTGAAGTTGCTGCCACCATCATTTTCGGTGGCCAACTTTATCCCAATAGTATTAAAATCTCGTAAAAAAACTTAGAAATTTTTTAAAAAAATCTTAGAAATCTCATAATTTTCGACAAACCAGTGATTGTTGTCGACAAGATGGCATATTTTCGACACTAACTTTTGAGCCATCAATTCACAAACGTGTTCAGAAACAGATAAAAGGCAAAAGCAAAATGCATAATCGAATATTGATTGCTGTCGACGAGATGACATATTTTCAACACTAACGTTTGAGCCATCAATTCACAAACGTGTTCAGAAACAGATAAAAGACAAAAACAAAATGCATAATCGAATATTGATTCATTCACCTTTATTTTCGACAATTGCAAGAAAAATAGAAAAGTGGCACTTTTCATTTAAAACGTCTAATGCAGCAAACAATTGCAAGTAAGAAAAATCATTATCATGATTCATGTCAACAAACTTAACATGAAACAGTAGCCCTCCAGCCAATCAATGGCAGATTGCATCACTCGTATCTCACTTTGCAGCAGTTCTTGAGCTAATTCCCTCCTTGCAGCACTCTTCATACACGAAGGAGTACTTTTCACCAGCATCTGTATATGTCGATTGTGAACCAAAATTAACTTTTCCAATTCGTCGATCAAAAGCTGATGTGCTGCTGCCTCTTTCTCCGTGATCTTCAATGGAGTCCTACCCACAATTCCGTTATTACATTCATTTTCACTCACCTCCTTTAGTTGTTGCTCAGAATCGCAAATCAGAACACGTAAAAACGCGCGAAGATAAACAGGGATTCCCTTTCCATCTACATTGTTGTCGTCAACAGATACTAGTTTGAGTTTGAAACTATTCCAAGAAAAGCACTTTTCGAAATCACCCTCCCCATTCGGGGAGCATTGCACCCTTAGAATATTGATCTTGCAGACGTAAAGTGGGTCGTCTTGTGGTATGTTAAACACAACACGAGCAAAATCATGAGCGTTGTTAGGTAAAGTAAAGCCATAGTCCAGCATGAGTGCAGCATTCGAGAGTTTTCCATAGCTTACGAGGACCTCTTGGTCTGCGTCATAGCTATGAAGAGCCGTAAGACTTGACTCATTATTCTTCTCGTCGATCAAAACAGATGGCGCCTCTGAACTAGCAGAATGGTTCAGAAAATCCATAAAAGGAATTATGTACAGAACTCCACTTGCACTTTTCCACGAACGAGTTCTAGCTAGTCCGTATGCATGTGTGAAATCTGCAGCAGGGAGTTGGTCAAGCATAAATTTAACGCCACAGTATTCTCTCACGATTATCTGCTTTTGTCTTAGAGATTCTTCATACAAACAACTGGGTTGAATCATCTTCAGTTCTTCATCGCTCCAGAATATGGTGCAATGCATATCGTCGGGCAGAGGAAGAATACTGAAGTAAGGTGCCCAGTCGGAATTTTTTCCCCGTTTTCTCTCCATCAGAATGACTAGAGCAAGTTTTGTAGTGGGACTAACTTCTTTTTTAAGCGCATACTTAATTTGTTGAGGAAGATTTTCTTCTGTTAGATGCACACTAAACGGGACCTTCAATAAGATATCCCCTGGATTTATATCTCTAGTAGTGTAGAGTATCCTTCCATGGGCGGATGTTTTCCCAATAGCAAGTGCAGTAGAAATACTTTGCCCAGCCATGCCTTCAAGCCAATGGAGAAAATCCCAGCAATCTTCATCAACAAATGGCGCTGTAGATGACGACGGGGAGAAGAAACAACACTGGAACAGAGGAAACAGTGGTTTTCGACATGGTGCCCACCAATTGTTTGCTATAATGCCGGAACGACTCAGCATCTTCAATCAATTACTTTCAACAAACAAAATTTACAATCTCCTTTCTTCCTTCTTTGAGAAACCGTTTATGATTTCATTCAATCAGTGTTTGAATATGCCGTTATTTAAACTCCCTTTGGGAGTTTAAAAAATTGGCAATATTTTGTTAACAAACAACCGCCTCTAACGACTCCTCGCAGCCGTTTATGATTTCATTCGATTGCTTTTCTTTTTCATTTTTGATCCTTTATTATTATTATTTTAAAAGCAATGGAATCCATAAAATTATTGTGAAAATTTGTGATTTAATTTAAAATAGGTTTGACTATATGCAGCTCCAGCTTTGTTAAGGATACCACCTTCAGTTTATTCATTTAATAATAGTGTAAAAATCTAAAATACCCTTTAAGTAAAATATCCCTACTAAATGCATCTCCCCTACTAACTATACTCGTCTTTCAACATTTAAATTCTAACCCAAATTGCAGCCCCCGCCACCACAACCAAAATCTTAAAAATTAAAAATATATATATAAATTTTAGACTTTTTTTAAAATTTTCGACAAATCAGTGTTGAATATTTTCTACCAAATATTGTCGATCAAAAAAATTAAAATAAAAATTCAAATGTTCGACAATAGTTGATTAAAAATATACACTTTCGTCAATAACAATTTATCGACAAAAGTGTATATGTTCGACCATAGTTAGTCGAAAATTAAAAAAAAAAACGTACCTTCTCGAAAAATGTTTATTTTTCGGGAGGCTGGGGACGGTGGGCTTGAGGGTGAGGGTGGGATGGTAAGGGGCTGGTTTTTTTTTTAGAGAGGGAGAGAGAGGTAAATAAATTAGGGTTTTGGGGTGTGGTGCACCTAACCGGGGGAGTGGTAATAGCCACCAAATTAAAAAGGGTATTTAGAACAATTTAGAGGGAGTGCATCTAGCATAATCGAATTTGGTGGAAGTGCATTGATCGGGGGTGTATCCCTAACAAAGATGGAGGTGAATATAGTCAAACCCATCTAAAATCTATTTTACAAAATTTCAGGCCATTAGACCAGAGCAGTTAAAGCTCAACTACAAAGGTCCAGCTTATTTGCACTCCATGATTGATAAATACACCGATACGTGCAATTAATTAGTACTCCCTCCGTCCTTAATTAACTTTCAAATGTAGGTCGACACGGAAATTAAGAAAGTGTAATAATGAATAGAATTTTGATGGGTAATTTTGTAAATAAAAGTGTTGAATTATGTGTATGTGGGTCAATAAGTAATGACATTTTGTGTAAAATTGAGGATATTTTGGGGTTGAGTTTATGAAGAGTTTTTCATTTTAAGGATGTGAAAGTTATTGTGGAACGTTTCGAAAACAAAAATGTGAAAGTTATCGTGGGACGGAGTGAGTACATTATAACGAATATAAAATTGTTATACTCCCTCATTTTTTATTAGATTGTCCCTTTAATTTTGACACAAAGTTTTTTATTAGAGTTATTTATTAATATTATAAGAGCTAAAATAGTTTTTTTTTTTTTTTTTTAGGGTGTATTAGTCAATTGAGGAGAATTAGATGTCATTGCCCCTCGGTTCTGAAACTCGGGCCAGCCGTTATTGTTTTAAATTAATTTTAAATTCAAAAACTGTTTAAACTTTGTTAACAAAATGATTTAAAACTGTTTTTGTTTAACCCATATTTACTCCGTTATTATGAGACGTTGATCATTTTTTTACATGACTGTGTATTAATAAATTAGATAATGAATCAAAATGAGAAACTAAAATTAATTGAGGTGAACTCAAGAAAGAATATTGTCAGCCCATTTTCACTCCCCAGTTATTCAACTATTACTCCCTCCGTCCCAATGAAAGCTATCCAACTTTCTTTTTTCGTCTGTCTCAATAAAAGCTACTCATTCCTTTTTTGGCAAACTATTATCTCTCACATTTTATTATATTTTTCTCTCTCTCAATCACATCACCTCTAATACATATACTTATTATATTATATTTCTTAACCTCCGTGTCCGGAACTCAATGGGGAGCTTTCCCTGGGATGGAGGGCGTATAAGACATTCGTTATTTTTGAAAATGACACATATTAATAAATTAGATAATGAAACACAAAAACTAAGGTAGGCCATTTGGGCCCAAGAAAAAATATTGTCAGCCCATTTTGCCTCCCCAAACAACAATTTTTCAGCTAAAAAAACAAAGATGGCAGCGGAAGCAAGAAAAAAAAAAAAAAAAACCCACAGAACATTAAAAAAGTGGCACTTTGCATTTAAAAGTCGTTGAAGCAAGTAAAAGGTCTGTCTAATGCAGCAAACAATTGGTAATATTGCATCTACAAGTCAGAAAAAATTCATTAAAAACTTAACATGAAACAGTAGCCCTCCAGCCAATCAATGGCAGATTGCATCACTCGTATCTCACTTTGCAGCAGTTCTTGAGCTAATTCGCACCTTGCAGCAGACTTCATACACGAAGGAGTAGTTTCCACCAGCATCTGTATATGTCGATTATGGACCACAATTAACTTTCCCAATTCGTGGATCAAAAGCTGATGTGCTGCAGCCTCTTTCTCCGTCACCTTCAATGGAGTCCTACCCACAATTCCATTATTAGATTCAGAGTCACGCAACTCGATTATTTGTTCCACAGAATCGCAAACCAGAACACGAAAAAATGCACGAAGATAAAGGGGGATTCCCTCTCCATCTACAGATACTAGTTTGAGTTTGAAATGATTCCAAGAAAAGCACCTTGCGAAATCACCGTCCCCATACTTATGCTTCTGCGACTTTAGAATACGTTGCTTGCGACCGTAAAATGGGTCACCTCGTGGTACGTTAAACACAACACGAACAAAATCATGAGCGTTGTTAGGTAAAGTAAAGCTATGGCCCAGCATGAGTGCAGCATTCGAGATTCTTCCATAGCTTACGAGGACCTCTTGGTCAGCCTCATAGCTACGAAGAGCCGTAAGACTTGACTCATTATTCCTCTCGTCAATCAAAACATTTGGCGCCTCTGAACTACCGGAATGGTTCAGAAAATCCAGAAAAGGAATCATGTATAGAACACCACTTACACTTTTCCACGAACGAGTTCTAACTAGTCCATATGCATGTTGGAAATCTTCAACTGTAGAGCCTTGAAATGCAGAAGGGAATATTTCAATCGCACGCCTAACCCCAATGTAGTCTTTTGCGACTGCCTGCTTTTGTCTTACAGATACTTCACACAAACAACTGGGTTGAAGCATCTCCAGTTCTTCGTAGCTCCAGAATATGGTGCAATGAATATCGTCGGGCAGAGGAAGACGAGTGATGTAAGGTGCCCACTCCGAATTTTGTCCCCGTTTGATCTCAATCAGAATGAATAGAGCAAGTTTTGCTGTGGGACTAACATTTTTTCTAAGCGCACACTTAATTTGTTGAGGAAGATTTTCTTCCGTTAGATGCACACTAAACGGGACCGTCAATAAGATTTCCCCTGCATTTATATCTCTAGTAGTGTAGAGTATCCTTCCATGGGCGGATGTTTTCCCAATGGCAAGTGCAGTAGAAATACTTTGCCCCGCTTTGTCTTCAAGCCAACGGAGAAAATCCCTGCAATCTTCATCAAAAAAAGGCGATGTAGATGACGACGACGAAGCAAGATATGAAGGGGAGAAGAAAGAACACTGGAACAGAGGAAACAGTGGTTTTCGACATGGTGCCCACCAATTGTTTGCTATAATGCCGGAATGACTCAGCATCTTCAATCAATTACTTCAACAAACAAAATTTGCAACCTCCTTTCTTTGTTCTTCCTTCTTCTTTGAGAAACAGGCGCAAGCTGTAGAAACCGATTAAGATTTCATTCAATTAAGTGTTTGAATATTGCCCCTACTAGCAATATTTTGTTAACAAACAACCGCCTCTAACTGCTGCTCGCAACCGTTTATTTTATTTTCATTTTTTATCCTTTATTATTTTTATTTTAAAAGCAATGGAATCCATAAAATTATTGTGATTTTATCTAAAATAAATTTTACAATAATTCAGGCCATAAGACCAGACCAATTGAAGCGCAATTTCACTCATTTTAGTCAAGGTTCGACTTATTTGCACTCTGATGATTGATAAATACCGTCTCCATGGGCTGCCTCAGACTATTGTTTCAGACAGGGATACAAGGTTTTTGAAGATGTCCAGCACGTCCATCAACTAGTTCACACGAATCTGCTGCTGATCGCGGTCGTCGTGAGGTCGTCAGTGACGTGGGAGATTTTGTTTGGGCCATTCTCCCAAAAGATCGTTATCCCGCGCACGAGTACAATAAGTTGGCGGCACGTAAGATTGGTCCCGTTGAGGTCGTCGAGCGTATCAATCCTAATGCCTACCGTCTGAAGTTGCCTAATCATATCCACACATTCGACGTTTTCAACGTCAAACATTTGCTGCCTTATCATGGTGATTCCTCTTCCGACATCAACGTTGGGGATTCGAGGGCGAATCTTTCTAATCCCGGGGAAGATGATGTAGATGCAATTGCACTCGTATAATTGGAGAGCTGGGACAAGAAGTATCTTTTTTTTTTTTTTTTTTTTGAGAGGGGGGTTTACAAGATCATAGCAACTGACTTGTTCGTGTTTTTGGATAAGTTTTTCCCAAGTATATTTTCGTTCCAAGGATTTAATTAAGTGCCAATGAATCCCTAAAGTTGCAAGTTATCATGCCATTGTAGTAACTAAGCTTGTTTGTTTGATTTTCGGGAATTAAAACATAAGAATTAAACTAAATTATCTAAGAATGATAAGAAATGAACACAAGAAATAGCAAGCTATCTAACTTTCGAGAGAAAGTGCAAGAGAAGGGTATTGCCTCGGGTGCTTCCGTTTTGTGGGTAATTCAATGAGTTAACAAATCAATTGCATGAATGAACCTATAAATATGGGATAAGCTAAAGGCTATCACTCGTGTGTGTAGACCAATCCCTTGTGAGGCTTAGGTGAACACGTGCATCAATTAGCAATTATATAGTCTAATCAATACCATAAGCTCCTAAGATAGTGTCTCATAAACACGTTCAACACGGTTACTAATGTTTATGAGACGCCCTCTCACTAATCTAATAAACGACCTCTAATCGACTAGTGTCTAGTGTCGTTGATCTAAGCAATCAACCCCCGGTCGGTGTAGCTAATTACTATGTTAATTCTAATTGATTAATTCAAGCTCATACACATACTCTTAATCATGCAACCCAATACGGTCGTTGAAGTCGACAAAACTAACAATGCTAGCTAATAGGGTGAATTAAGCAATTGAATCATGAAAATTACAACACTAGAAACATATACACCCAATTCCTAAGCTAATCATGCAATTAATCCACAATTACACTAAACACCCATCAAAACATCCACACCCAAGGCAATAAGAGCTTACCCCATGGTTCTAGAAGAGAATCCCATAGCTAAAACAACAATAAACATAAAACTCATAATAGAATAACAATAAATTGAAGAAATTAAGAAAATACTAAATTGAATTGCAAAATAGATTAACATCACCTTGATCATGGAAATGTAGCTACAAAACGATGTAATAGACGATACCCGATGATAATCGTAGCTTGATTCTAAGTAATAACCACTATTCTATCTAATCTAATGAAGAATCTAAACTAAAAATGAAGAACACCTACAACTATGTGAATGTGTGTGTGGAATTGCTTGTAAAAGAAGTAAGACTCCTCTTTAAAACTCAAATTTGATCTATTTATAGTTGGGGTAGAAGTCTTGAATTAATTTTGCAATTAGGCCCTTGAAATATGGAGAAAATTGGCAAAAAACCCCGAAAATGATGTGACCCGGCCGGGTGGCTCCCACCCGGGCATGCCACCCGGCCAAAAGACGAAGCAAGTGCATGTTGGGGCCTTGCCCGGGTCGAATCCACCCGGCCGGGTGGGTTCCACCCGGGCCAAATACGAAACAACTTAAAATTCTGCCTTGCCCGGGTGATTTTGACCCGCCCGGGTCGTTCTACCCGGGCATGCTTTTTCGTCTCTTCGTATCTCGAGCTTCCGACCTCCGATTGACTCGATTCTTTTTTTCATTCCACTCCGTTTTTCGAGACGAATCCAACAGTGCACTCCTCTTCCTGATCCAGTAAAGTATGATTGGTGTTTTGCTCCAAATTCCATCGTATTTCCTACAAAATCGACAAAACACAACCTTTCTCTCATTTCGGCTTAAACAATCATATTCAATGTATAATTCAATGAAATCAACATCAAATGAGCTTCAAATATGCATCTAAATAGTGTAAATTCCACCCGAATCAGCAACATCAAAATACAATTCACGAGCTTAAGATCTTGATCTTCAAACCAAACGGTATCGCTGTCCACTTCAATCGCGAGAAGAGGAAAAACGAGTGCTCCCTTTGCCCTACATAATGAGCAGGTCTCCAACCTTTAACAGAGACAACCCCTTTAACAGAGACAACCCCACACTAAGGTGTTCTCGTGTCAAGAAAAGGAAACAAAAAATTAGACAAAGTTTCACCAAGTACCGCATTCCCAGAAACCAGAACCAAGGGCTCCCGAGTCTATCTCAAAGAGCCCAATCACCACAAAAGAGTCCCACAGCCTCAAAAAAAGATCCAAAACACAGAGAAGGAACGCACATGGCGGAACAGAGAGCGGAACGGAGAAACAAGCAGCAACTAAAAAAAACTAAACAAGAACAAAAACACTACCTAAAAAATAGTAAATGGGATCAACGAAGGAATACCCGAACGGTCACCGTGGCTTCGTAAGGGACATTTCTACGGTGATCCCTAACAACAACTAAGAACAACTACATAAACGAAAGGGAATAAACTGAGAAAACCGGAGTGACGGCGGCGGCGACCGGAGTGACGACGGTGGCGACGGCAAAAAAACTAACTGGACAGAAGCTACAGATCTAGATCTGTAGATCTGCTTATTTGTTTCTTCAAAAGCGTGCTAAAGAGATGACCGAAGAAAGGAAGACGATGACGGTAAAACGACGGTGATGATATCAGAGACGGCTACTACAAAATGGAAAACACCACCAAAACTCTATCAGATTTGCAAAAAAAAGGAGATGAACTGGACAGTGAGCGGTGGAGTAGGGGAGAAGAAATCTCTAGAGAGAGAAACTCTCCCCACTCTCTAGAAACCGCCCTAATAAGAAGTATCTTTTTAATTATTTGTTATTTATGCATTTATTCTGATTGGGCTTTTATTTAGTTATTTTGTGGTCTAATTACTCACTACAAAAAAAACTCTAAAATACCGACTAAATTTAAATCCGTCGGAATTACCAACGTCAACCGATTTACCGACAAAATTTGATATCTGTCTGTGATTTTTGATTACCGACGGAAATTTTCGTGGGTAATCACAAAATTAAAAAAAAATATAAATGTGATTACCGATGGAAATTTTAGTGATTACCAATGTAAATTTCTGTGGGTAATCACAAGATTAAAAAAAAAATATATATATATAGTTTTGATATGGAGCCCATAATGGGCTCTTTATGGAGCCTAATGATGATTTGGCAGTATCCATCTCATCATATTTACTTAATTAACTTATATTAATTTTAGATAATTAATAAGAGAAGATTTGGTAATATTTTCAATTCCGTAGATTTGGTAAGATTTTTTTAAATTAATTTTTATTTATTTATAATGTATATCTCAACATAAATATAATTAATTATAAAATTTTAACGAAATCTTAGAAAAATTATTTTATAAATTAAATTTTTTTAATTACATCTTAATTATAAAAAATAAAAATTTAATCAATATAAATCAAGTTTTTGTGCTTATGGTTATAAATTAAATATTTGTGAATTTTCATGCATGTGATATTTGTCTTTGACGACATTCAATTATATAAAAATAATGACTACATTAATTTACCCTAAAACTCTAAACCTTGAAACCCTAAAAATCTAAACCTCTAAACCCTAAATTCTAAAACCCTAAACTTTAAAAATTAAAATTAAAGTTATAAATTAAAAATAATAATTTTTTTAGAATTTAGGGTTTAGAGTTTAGGATTTTAGGATTTAGAGTTTAGGGTTTAGGGTTTATAGTTCAGGGGTTTAGGTTTTAGGGTTTAGGGTTTTAAGGTTTAGGGTTTAGAGTTTAGGATTTTAGAGTTTAGTAATTAAATGTAAAAAATCATTATTTTTATAACTTTAATTTTAATTTTTTTAATTTAAATTAATGGTTTTTTTAACTGAAGCATAATAAATAAATTAAATGTGTAATATTTAATAATTATGGAATAATAAAATATGTTAAAAATAGTTTTTTAAAAATCTTCAAGTATTTTATTAATTTTCTAATTGTATGGGTAGAGATTGAGAACTTGAGATATACATACATTTATATATTTTTCATATTTTAGATGTGGACTTCGTGGGCAATCACATGACAAGCGCAATTGACCAATATTTCTTGATAGGTACGTATTCATTAATTTTATTATTCTTACTTATTTTGTAAACTCTTATTAAAAATAATTATAATTAATTTTTTATTGTTAAATGTGTGTAGATCAACTATAAATGACGATCAAAGTGGCTTTAATAATTTTAATCATGAGGATGGTTGAAGAGGGTGGAAGAAGGTGGAGATATATATTTTAGGGGTTGCGAGTAAAATTTCGAATGCGTGAACATCTATTTTTTTTTATAATAGAGTTGATCGAATATGCCGTGAACATTTAATGCATATTGTCCTTTTTGTCTTTAGATTTATACGCCGTGAACATTTTTTTTTAATAAAGTTAATTGGTTAATTGTGAGATTTGGAAATTTTATTTTAATATTTTATGGAAATTGTAGCGTAAAAAAAGTTTTATCGAAATTGTGAATAGTTACCTAATTAATTGTGACATGAGAATTTATGGTAAAATATTATAAAAATTGTAAAACATGCTACTATATATATTTTTCTGCCTTTTATTGTTATTACCTTAAACTAATATTGCATGATTAGGAAACATGATGATGTGTTTAGTACCAACTCATTATTTGACTCCATAAGGAGCCCATTATGGGCTCCATATATATATATGTGTGTGTGTGTGAGATTACCGACGGAAATTTCTGTCGATAATCACAAAAAATAAATTTTTGATTAAATTATGAAATTTGTTAGCTAGAAAATTGTTGATTAAATTATGAAAATTGTTGATTAAGTTAGCTAGAAAATTATTGATTAAATTAAAAAATTGTTTAATTAAATTTGATTTTTTTTTATTAAATTAGGAAATTTTATTTATAATGTTTTTGTTTTTTAATATCACCGGGTGCTGCCTGATCACGAGGTGTCTACGTACTGCACAACTTTTCTTATTTGATAATTATTTTGTTACACATAAAAAAAATCTATTAGGACCGGACGACGTACTCAATGGTTGAACTATTTAGATATAAATTATTTAATTTTTATATCCATTTAGTTTATATGATAATTAAGTGTTTGTTGTGTGAATTCACAAATAAAAGAATAATTATTAACAAACAAAAGAATTTAAAAAAAAAAATTGGTGCGGGTTTGAGTCTCTCACTAGGTGCCTACACACCCGGGTTTGACTCCCACACATGTCGAAAATTCGGCCAATTATTCACATTGCCTCTTGCGGGCCTGGGCCTGGGCTTAGGCGCGGGTTGAGTTTGGATTGGGCCAGGTCAGGGCCAGCCCGTTGGGTTGGGCCCGAGTCAGGACTTCCTTTTTTTAAATTTAATATTCCATCGATAATTAAAAAATAAAAAAATATTATGTCGGTAATTCCATCGTTAATTAAAAAAAAATAAAAAATATTTCGTCGGTAATTCCCGACGGAAGGTAAAATTCTGTCGGTAAGCACGGTTTCCGACTGAAAATTGGTTTGTAATTCCGTCGCTATATAGTCCTTTTTTGTAGTGACTGATGGATTGGGCTATTCTTTATTTCCTTTTTTTTTTGGACTGCTATTTAAGCATATGTAATAGGGTTGGATACGCGGCTTTTGACATTACTGAATTTTGGGAATCGACGATGTTGTTTTGTTCTTGATGGTTATTGACTGTTTAGTGCATCATAGAGTCTACAAGAGACCCACTCATAGAAGTGGGAATCGACGATGTTGTTTTGTTCTTGATGGTTATTGACTGTTTAGTGCATCATAGAGTCTACAAGAGACCCACTCATAGAAGTTATATAGATTATATAAATTTTAATTAATTTTTTATTTTGTATATATCTTGGTCAGCTAATTAACTATCGGTTTCCATCCAAGAATTAACAAACAGGACCATATTTTGCTTGAGTATACTGAGTACTCACGACAACATGACATTTGCTATTGTGGTATTGGGCATTGTGGCTAACCATATTTGGAATAATCAAGTAATTAACATGAAACACTAGCCCTCCAGCCATTCAATTGCAGATTGCATCACTAATAGGAATTAATATACAAGAATTAATTCTCCACCTCTGTACAAATTTTGACTTTTACATGAGACGAAATTCTTTCATGGTATCAAAGCCTCACTTATTAGAACTCCGCGTAGGAGTAGTATCCACCAGCATCTGTATATGTCGATTATGAGCCTCAATTAACTTTAATTTTCCAATTCGTCGATCAATGGAGTCCTACCCACCACTCCATTATTATATTCAGATTCACGCACCTCGTTTAGTTGTTGCTCAGAATCGCAAATCAGAACACGAAAAAAAGCGCGAAGACAAACGAGGATTCCCTTTCCATCTACATTGTTATCGTCAACAGATACTAGTTTGAGTTTGAAACGATTCCAAGAAAAGCACTTTTCGAAATCACCCTCCCATTCTTATGCTTCGGGGAACATTGCACCCGTAGAATATTGAGCTTGCGGACGTAAAGTGGGTCATCTTGTGGTATGTTAAACACAACATGAGCAAAATCATGAGCGTTGTTAGGTAAAGTAAAGCCATAGGCCAGCATGAGTGCAGCATTCGAGAGTTTTCTATAGCTTACAAGGACCTCTTGATTGGCGTCATCATTCCATACATTCGAATTTCGTTCCTTCCACACCTACCACGTACAGGACCAGTGGGACGGAGGGAGGGGAGTAGCCCCGGGCACCAGAGAGAGGGGAGTAGCCCGGGGCACCAAGAGGCGACTGCCCCTCCCATTTTACAATTTTTTAAAATATAATAAAAGAAAAAATAATTATAATTAATTTATGCATATTTAATAATTATATAACAATTTCTAAGTGTATTTAGTAAAATATTAATAGTGCAATTATAAGAAAAATGAAGGAAAATATAAGATTGAGCGTGGAATAACTTGCTTCAATTATCAATAAAGAGATATGAAAAAAAGTATTATAAGAAAAAATATAGGAATTTGAATATGAATAATTTAGGGAGAATAAAAATAATTAAAATTATAATTTTTTTAAAGCAAGAATTAAGACTAATAGCGTCAAACAATATAAAACGATTGATGTATATAACAATTTAAAATATAAAACTTTTATAATAAGCAGAATGAATGAAACTTTTATTGAAACATATTAAAACTTAACTTGATTCATTAGTAATATATTATATGTTTAAAGAAAAAAACTTAAACTTGAAACTCGGCCAACCAGGTTTGAATCGGTACAAAAACCTCTATTTTGTCTCCCTAATCTCCCGTTTTGTACAAAAACTAAATTTATTCAAAGATTAATAGCGAATTTCGCTTTAAAATGATTTTTTTGAAAGTGTGGGTGAAGTCAAGAGGTTTTTCTAATGTGTATTAAAGTGTTGTTAAGTGAAAAGGTTATTTGTGATATTTTATGGTGGGTGAACTCATTTTTGGGAGGTGAAATCATCCCAAGGGTGAAGATATAATAAAAAAGGGGCATTTATTCTTGGCCAAATTCAGGCCATTCGACCAGAGCAATTAAAGCCCAATTTCACTCATTTTTGTCAAGGTCCAGCTTATTTGCACTCTCATGATTGATAAATACACCAATACATGCAATTATTTTGCTTTAATCATGTCACGGATAGAGAATGGGTGTTGAAGAATCAGCCCTGGCTTTTTAATGAATCCCTTTTTGCCATAAAGAAGTTTACACGAGGCGACGAGCAGTCAGTTAATGTCACTTCATTCTGGGCTCGGTTGTATGATGTCCCCTTCTCGTGTATGAATGAAACAACACTAAGCCTTTCGCCAAACGGATTGGAATTCTGGAATCCGTGGATATATCGGGTGAAGATTTAATTGGCACGTTTATAAGGTTTAAGGTTTCTATAAACATAACAGAACCATTGATGAGAGGAATCAGCATTCGGGTTAAAGGGGAACATTTGTGGCTTCCTCTTATGTACGAGTCACTGCCAATCTATTGCTTCTCTTGTGGTACCATTGGCCATGATTACAACAACTGTCCACATTATGACCGAATCTTGAAATATAGCAATCTGAAGTGGACCGCATCTTCTTCCAAAACTCGAGACACACCAAATGTGCTTCCACATGACATTGTAGAATGCATCCTTTCGCGGTTACCTGTGAAATATCTCATTAGATACAAATTGGTTTGCAAAGAGTGGAAGGCCACCATATCCGATCCAAAATTCGCTGAAACCCATCTCCAACAATACAACTACTCATCCTCTCGAAATCTACTAGCATGTGAGAAGTCAACCTACAGAAGTCGACTATTTGTATCACTTTGCTCTGCTTCATCAACCGACTATTCTGTATTACAAGTTGCTGAACTTGAAACCCACAATTTAAATAATTTTGTGTCAACAATTCGACATTCATGGATATGTCGCTTGAGGTCTTATAATATTTTGTGCTATTGTGATGGATTATATCTTATACGTTGCTTTTCTCTTTATCATGTGGTGAAGATGTGTGTGGTGTGGAATCCATCTTCTAGAGCGTACAAAGAAATTTGGTGTCCGCCACAAATAGGTTATTACAATGCCCTGTATGGTATTTATTACGATCCATTGATGAAGGAGTATAAGGTAGTAATTGGTGATACCAAGTATTATGCAGTGTTTTCTTGTAGATCCAACAAATGGAGTGAGGTGAAAGAGACTAAAGATATTGAGTGGCATTATTCATCTTATGATAGGGGGGTCTCTGTTAATGGAACTTTGTATTGGATGGTAAGGTATCCGTTTGAGGAGGACATACTAATTTGTTTTGATTGGAAAGACGAAAAGTTCAAAAAACTAGCTATGCCTACACATAATTGTAAAATTTTTAGGTTCAAGTTGAGTTTTTCTCGAGGCCATGTTTGTTTGTGGGAACAAATCGGTTCGGATCAGATAATGATTATGAAAAAAGTAGATGATAAGGGTTCATGGATGGAGTTTAAGGTGCAGTTGCCATGTGAACTTTGCACGTCAGATGTAATCAAAGGACCTAACCTTGTATGTTGGATAAGTGAAGAGGAGTTTGTACTTTACTATGCAGACAGATTTGGAAGAAGATTTCATATCTTCTATAACCTGCGTAACGGTACTTCTACGAGCGTTCATACACATCCATTATGCGCAAGCTTTTATTTTTCACCTCCATTAATAAAAAGTAATGCAGATCCTTATCTAGAAAATCTGTTTTTACAATAGCAAGTTAATTTGGATTTGTTATTTGTTATCTCAGTTTATGATAGTTGGGTTTTAAGTTGAGATTTATGTAATGAGTTTATTTTAAAAACTGTTTGTTTGGAATATTGAGACAATTACAATCTTGTTTTTTATATTCTCGTAATTCTATAGTTTATAGACTTATATTCAAGTGCTTTGATAGTATACCAACTCTTAACAATTTTTACTTTTAATTAACAACCGCCCCTAACGTCTTTCTTTTCTTTATAACAACCACATGCTATATAATTATATTTATGGGGTTTATTTTTAAGAATTATATGTATTTATTTATTTAACAGTTATGAGTTATGAGTTATGAGCGCCAATGAACTATTCAAGAATAAAAATGATAACGAGTGGAATAAGGACTATTTATAACTAATGCAAAAAAAAAAAAACCATAGATTAACAAAAGACTTATGCCCACACATCCTGCCTCTCTAAAAGTTCACACTTTTAGATGAGACGGAATTCTTTCATCGAGCTATGCATATGCTCGGGCAGATGTAAGGTGCCCACTCAGAATTTTGTCCCAACTTTTTCTCAAACAGAATAAGCACAGCAACTCTTGCAACACTACCAACTTCATTTTTATCAATTTACGAAATTCAGGACGAAGAGTATCCGGTGATAGTTGTACACTAAACGGAACCTTCACTAAGCAATCCCCGCATTTTACATTTTCAGAAACATACAATGTCCTTCCATAGGAGGATTTCCCAATGGAAAGTACAGTAGAAATATTTGCCTCGGCCTTGCGTTCAAGCCATGGGAGAAAATCCTTGCAACTTTCATCTACACCATCTACACGTGAGGATCTGGATTGCGATGTGGAATTGAAATCATTAGCGGATACGAAAAAACACCTGAAGAGAGGAGAGAGTACTGGTCTTCGAGATGGTGTCCACAAACTGTTTGCTATAATGCCTGAATGACTTAGCATCTTAAATGCCTAATTGTTGCTTAACTGCAACCTCAAAAACAATGAATTACTTCAAATGCCTTAACAGTATTCAAGGAATCGTCAATTCGAAAAAAGAACTTTTGAGCTATCAATTCACAAACGTGTCCAGAAACAGAACAGATGAAAGACAAGAAGCAAAATGCATAATCGAATGAGTTGCTAATCTAGTAACCTAAACAAGCACAAATTATAAAAACATTCATCAATATAGAGAACAAAATCTCGAGAAATATGTTAGATTTCAATATCATGAATGTAGAGACTGACCAAAGCGAAGAGGCGGCAACCATGAAATGCACGAGCTCCATAGACCGTTGATGATTTTGTTTTATTTATCTACAAGGACTACGGTATAATATCATTTTTTACCCCCAAATATTTATTTTCTTTTTGTTTTTTCGAAAGTTAGACACCATTGTTACAGCTGTCAATTTGACCCGGTCAAGCAAGGCCTTGTTTTCTTTGGTCAATTTGGTCTGGCCCAATTGGCTGCCAGGTCGATAGGACTTGGGCCCAGTTTTTGGGCCGATCCATTTTTTTAATAGGGTACGGCTATCTGCACCTCCAGTTTTGTTAAAGACACTACCCCTTCAATTTTTATTTTTTTTAAAATAAACCTAAAATACCTTTAAGTAAAATACCACTACTAACTACATTCCCCTTTCAACATTTAAAACTTATCCCTAATTGAAGTTGCTGCCACCATCATTTTCGGTGGCCAACTTTATCCCAATAGTATTAAAATCTCGTAAAAAAACTTAGAAATTTTTTAAAAAAATCTTAGAAATCTCATAATTTTCGACAAACCAGTGATTGTTGTCGACAAGATGGCATATTTTCGACACTAACTTTTGAGCCATCAATTCACAAACGTGTTCAGAAACAGATAAAAGGCAAAAGCAAAATGCATAATCGAATATTGATTGCTGTCGACGAGATGACATATTTTCAACACTAACGTTTGAGCCATCAATTCACAAACGTGTTCAGAAACAGATAAAAGACAAAAACAAAATGCATAATCGAATATTGATTCATTCACCTTTATTTTCGACAATTGCAAGAAAAATAGAAAAGTGGCACTTTTCATTTAAAACGTCTAATGCAGCAAACAATTGCAAGTAAGAAAAATCATTATCATGATTCATGTCAACAAACTTAACATGAAACAGTAGCCCTCCAGCCAATCAATGGCAGATTGCATCACTCGTATCTCACTTTGCAGCAGTTCTTGAGCTAATTCCCTCCTTGCAGCACTCTTCATACACGAAGGAGTACTTTTCACCAGCATCTGTATATGTCGATTGTGAACCAAAATTAACTTTTCCAATTCGTCGATCAAAAGCTGATGTGCTGCTGCCTCTTTCTCCGTGATCTTCAATGGAGTCCTACCCACAATTCCGTTATTACATTCATTTTCACTCACCTCCTTTAGTTGTTGCTCAGAATCGCAAATCAGAACACGTAAAAACGCGCGAAGATAAACAGGGATTCCCTTTCCATCTACATTGTTGTCGTCAACAGATACTAGTTTGAGTTTGAAACTATTCCAAGAAAAGCACTTTTCGAAATCACCCTCCCCATTCGGGGAGCATTGCACCCTTAGAATATTGATCTTGCAGACGTAAAGTGGGTCGTCTTGTGGTATGTTAAACACAACACGAGCAAAATCATGAGCGTTGTTAGGTAAAGTAAAGCCATAGTCCAGCATGAGTGCAGCATTCGAGAGTTTTCCATAGCTTACGAGGACCTCTTGGTCTGCGTCATAGCTATGAAGAGCCGTAAGACTTGACTCATTATTCTTCTCGTCGATCAAAACAGATGGCGCCTCTGAACTAGCAGAATGGTTCAGAAAATCCATAAAAGGAATTATGTACAGAACTCCACTTGCACTTTTCCACGAACGAGTTCTAGCTAGTCCGTATGCATGTGTGAAATCTGCAGCAGGGAGTTGGTCAAGCATAAATTTAACGCCACAGTATTCTCTCACGATTATCTGCTTTTGTCTTAGAGATTCTTCATACAAACAACTGGGTTGAATCATCTTCAGTTCTTCATCGCTCCAGAATATGGTGCAATGCATATCGTCGGGCAGAGGAAGAATACTGAAGTAAGGTGCCCAGTCGGAATTTTTTCCCCGTTTTCTCTCCATCAGAATGACTAGAGCAAGTTTTGTAGTGGGACTAACTTCTTTTTTAAGCGCATACTTAATTTGTTGAGGAAGATTTTCTTCTGTTAGATGCACACTAAACGGGACCTTCAATAAGATATCCCCTGGATTTATATCTCTAGTAGTGTAGAGTATCCTTCCATGGGCGGATGTTTTCCCAATAGCAAGTGCAGTAGAAATACTTTGCCCAGCCATGCCTTCAAGCCAATGGAGAAAATCCCAGCAATCTTCATCAACAAATGGCGCTGTAGATGACGACGGGGAGAAGAAACAACACTGGAACAGAGGAAACAGTGGTTTTCGACATGGTGCCCACCAATTGTTTGCTATAATGCCGGAACGACTCAGCATCTTCAATCAATTACTTTCAACAAACAAAATTTACAATCTCCTTTCTTCCTTCTTTGAGAAACCGTTTATGATTTCATTCAATCAGTGTTTGAATATGCCGTTATTTAAACTCCCTTTGGGAGTTTAAAAAATTGGCAATATTTTGTTAACAAACAACCGCCTCTAACGACTCCTCGCAGCCGTTTATGATTTCATTCGATTGCTTTTCTTTTTCATTTTTGATCCTTTATTATTATTATTTTAAAAGCAATGGAATCCATAAAATTATTGTGAAAATTTGTGATTTAATTTAAAATAGGTTTGACTATATGCAGCTCCAGCTTTGTTAAGGATACCACCTTCAGTTTATTCATTTAATAATAGTGTAAAAATCTAAAATACCCTTTAAGTAAAATATCCCTACTAAATGCATCTCCCCTACTAACTATACTCGTCTTTCAACATTTAAATTCTAACCCAAATTGCAGCCCCCGCCACCACAACCAAAATCTTAAAAATTAAAAATATATATATAAATTTTAGACTTTTTTTAAAATTTTCGACAAATCAGTGTTGAATATTTTCTACCAAATATTGTCGATCAAAAAAATTAAAATAAAAATTCAAATGTTCGACAATAGTTGATTAAAAATATACACTTTCGTCAATAACAATTTATCGACAAAAGTGTATATGTTCGACCATAGTTAGTCGAAAATTAAAAAAAAAAACGTACCTTCTCGAAAAATGTTTATTTTTCGGGAGGCTGGGGACGGTGGGCTTGAGGGTGAGGGTGGGATGGTAAGGGGCTGGTTTTTTTTTTAGAGAGGGAGAGAGAGGTAAATAAATTAGGGTTTTGGGGTGTGGTGCACCTAACCGGGGGAGTGGTAATAGCCACCAAATTAAAAAGGGTATTTAGAACAATTTAGAGGGAGTGCATCTAGCATAATCGAATTTGGTGGAAGTGCATTGATCGGGGGTGTATCCCTAACAAAGATGGAGGTGAATATAGTCAAACCCATCTAAAATCTATTTTACAAAATTTCAGGCCATTAGACCAGAGCAGTTAAAGCTCAACTACAAAGGTCCAGCTTATTTGCACTCCATGATTGATAAATACACCGATACGTGCAATTAATTAGTACTCCCTCCGTCCTTAATTAACTTTCAAATGTAGGTCGACACGGAAATTAAGAAAGTGTAATAATGAATAGAATTTTGATGGGTAATTTTGTAAATAAAAGTGTTGAATTATGTGTATGTGGGTCAATAAGTAATGACATTTTGTGTAAAATTGAGGATATTTTGGGGTTGAGTTTATGAAGAGTTTTTCATTTTAAGGATGTGAAAGTTATTGTGGAACGTTTCGAAAACAAAAATGTGAAAGTTATCGTGGGACGGAGTGAGTACATTATAACGAATATAAAATTGTTATACTCCCTCATTTTTTATTAGATTGTCCCTTTAATTTTGACACAAAGTTTTTTATTAGAGTTATTTATTAATATTATAAGAGCTAAAATAGTTTTTTTTTTTTTTTTTTAGGGTGTATTAGTCAATTGAGGAGAATTAGATGTCATTGCCCCTCGGTTCTGAAACTCGGGCCAGCCGTTATTGTTTTAAATTAATTTTAAATTCAAAAACTGTTTAAACTTTGTTAACAAAATGATTTAAAACTGTTTTTGTTTAACCCATATTTACTCCGTTATTATGAGACGTTGATCATTTTTTTACATGACTGTGTATTAATAAATTAGATAATGAATCAAAATGAGAAACTAAAATTAATTGAGGTGAACTCAAGAAAGAATATTGTCAGCCCATTTTCACTCCCCAGTTATTCAACTATTACTCCCTCCGTCCCAATGAAAGCTATCCAACTTTCTTTTTTCGTCTGTCTCAATAAAAGCTACTCATTCCTTTTTTGGCAAACTATTATCTCTCACATTTTATTATATTTTTCTCTCTCTCAATCACATCACCTCTAATACATATACTTATTATATTATATTTCTTAACCTCCGTGTCCGGAACTCAATGGGGAGCTTTCCCTGGGATGGAGGGCGTATAAGACATTCGTTATTTTTGAAAATGACACATATTAATAAATTAGATAATGAAACACAAAAACTAAGGTAGGCCATTTGGGCCCAAGAAAAAATATTGTCAGCCCATTTTGCCTCCCCAAACAACAATTTTTCAGCTAAAAAAACAAAGATGGCAGCGGAAGCAAGAAAAAAAAAAAAAAAAACCCACAGAACATTAAAAAAGTGGCACTTTGCATTTAAAAGTCGTTGAAGCAAGTAAAAGGTCTGTCTAATGCAGCAAACAATTGGTAATATTGCATCTACAAGTCAGAAAAAATTCATTAAAAACTTAACATGAAACAGTAGCCCTCCAGCCAATCAATGGCAGATTGCATCACTCGTATCTCACTTTGCAGCAGTTCTTGAGCTAATTCGCACCTTGCAGCAGACTTCATACACGAAGGAGTAGTTTCCACCAGCATCTGTATATGTCGATTATGGACCACAATTAACTTTCCCAATTCGTGGATCAAAAGCTGATGTGCTGCAGCCTCTTTCTCCGTCACCTTCAATGGAGTCCTACCCACAATTCCATTATTAGATTCAGAGTCACGCAACTCGATTATTTGTTCCACAGAATCGCAAACCAGAACACGAAAAAATGCACGAAGATAAAGGGGGATTCCCTCTCCATCTACAGATACTAGTTTGAGTTTGAAATGATTCCAAGAAAAGCACCTTGCGAAATCACCGTCCCCATACTTATGCTTCTGCGACTTTAGAATACGTTGCTTGCGACCGTAAAATGGGTCACCTCGTGGTACGTTAAACACAACACGAACAAAATCATGAGCGTTGTTAGGTAAAGTAAAGCTATGGCCCAGCATGAGTGCAGCATTCGAGATTCTTCCATAGCTTACGAGGACCTCTTGGTCAGCCTCATAGCTACGAAGAGCCGTAAGACTTGACTCATTATTCCTCTCGTCAATCAAAACATTTGGCGCCTCTGAACTACCGGAATGGTTCAGAAAATCCAGAAAAGGAATCATGTATAGAACACCACTTACACTTTTCCACGAACGAGTTCTAACTAGTCCATATGCATGTTGGAAATCTTCAACTGTAGAGCCTTGAAATGCAGAAGGGAATATTTCAATCGCACGCCTAACCCCAATGTAGTCTTTTGCGACTGCCTGCTTTTGTCTTACAGATACTTCACACAAACAACTGGGTTGAAGCATCTCCAGTTCTTCGTAGCTCCAGAATATGGTGCAATGAATATCGTCGGGCAGAGGAAGACGAGTGATGTAAGGTGCCCACTCCGAATTTTGTCCCCGTTTGATCTCAATCAGAATGAATAGAGCAAGTTTTGCTGTGGGACTAACATTTTTTCTAAGCGCACACTTAATTTGTTGAGGAAGATTTTCTTCCGTTAGATGCACACTAAACGGGACCGTCAATAAGATTTCCCCTGCATTTATATCTCTAGTAGTGTAGAGTATCCTTCCATGGGCGGATGTTTTCCCAATGGCAAGTGCAGTAGAAATACTTTGCCCCGCTTTGTCTTCAAGCCAACGGAGAAAATCCGTGCAATCTTCATCAAAAAAAGGCGATGTAGATGACGACGACGAAGCAAGATATGAAGGGGAGAAGAAAGAACACTGGAACAGAGGAAACAGTGGTTTTCGACATGGTGCCCACCAATTGTTTGCTATAATGCCGGAATGACTCAGCATCTTCAATCAATTACTTCAACAAACAAAATTTGCAACCTCCTTTCTTTGTTCTTCCTTCTTCTTTGAGAAACAGGCGCAAGCTGTAGAAACCGATTAAGATTTCATTCAATTAAGTGTTTGAATATTGCCCCTACTAGCAATATTTTGTTAACAAACAACCGCCTCTAACTGCTGCTCGCAACCGTTTATTTTATTTTCATTTTTTATCCTTTATTATTTTTATTTTAAAAGCAATGGAATCCATAAAATTATTGTGATTTTATCTAAAATAAATTTTACAATAATTCAGGCCATAAGACCAGACCAATTGAAGCGCAATTTCACTCATTTTAGTCAAGGTTCGACTTATTTGCACTCTGATGATTGATAAATACCGTCTCCATGGGCTGCCTCAGACTATTGTTTCAGACAGGGATACAAGGTTTTTGAAGATGTCCAGCACGTCCATCAACTAGTTCACACGAATCTGCTGCTGATCGCGGTCGTCGTGAGGTCGTCAGTGACGTGGGAGATTTTGTTTGGGCCATTCTCCCAAAAGATCGTTATCCCGCGCACGAGTACAATAAGTTGGCGGCACGTAAGATTGGTCCCGTTGAGGTCGTCGAGCGTATCAATCCTAATGCCTACCGTCTGAAGTTGCCTAATCATATCCACACATTCGACGTTTTCAACGTCAAACATTTGCTGCCTTATCATGGTGATTCCTCTTCCGACATCAACGTTGGGGATTCGAGGGCGAATCTTTCTAATCCCGGGGAAGATGATGTAGATGCAATTGCACTCGTATAATTGGAGAGCTGGGACAAGAAGTATCTTTTTTTTTTTTTTTTTTTTGAGAGGGGGGTTTACAAGATCATAGCAACTGACTTGTTCGTGTTTTTGGATAAGTTTTTCCCAAGTATATTTTCGTTCCAAGGATTTAATTAAGTGCCAATGAATCCCTAAAGTTGCAAGTTATCATGCCATTGTAGTAACTAAGCTTGTTTGTTTGATTTTCGGGAATTAAAACATAAGAATTAAACTAAATTATCTAAGAATGATAAGAAATGAACACAAGAAATAGCAAGCTATCTAACTTTCGAGAGAAAGTGCAAGAGAAGGGTATTGCCTCGGGTGCTTCCGTTTTGTGGGTAATTCAATGAGTTAACAAATCAATTGCATGAATGAACCTATAAATATGGGATAAGCTAAAGGCTATCACTCGTGTGTGTAGACCAATCCCTTGTGAGGCTTAGGTGAACACGTGCATCAATTAGCAATTATATAGTCTAATCAATACCATAAGCTCCTAAGATAGTGTCTCATAAACACGTTCAACACGGTTACTAATGTTTATGAGACGCCCTCTCACTAATCTAATAAACGACCTCTAATCGACTAGTGTCTAGTGTCGTTGATCTAAGCAATCAACCCCCGGTCGGTGTAGCTAATTACTATGTTAATTCTAATTGATTAATTCAAGCTCATACACATACTCTTAATCATGCAACCCAATACGGTCGTTGAAGTCGACAAAACTAACAATGCTAGCTAATAGGGTGAATTAAGCAATTGAATCATGAAAATTACAACACTAGAAACATATACACCCAATTCCTAAGCTAATCATGCAATTAATCCACAATTACACTAAACACCCATCAAAACATCCACACCCAAGGCAATAAGAGCTTACCCCATGGTTCTAGAAGAGAATCCCATAGCTAAAACAACAATAAACATAAAACTCATAATAGAATAACAATAAATTGAAGAAATTAAGAAAATACTAAATTGAATTGCAAAATAGATTAACATCACCTTGATCATGGAAATGTAGCTACAAAACGATGTAATAGACGATACCCGATGATAATCGTAGCTTGATTCTAAGTAATAACCACTATTCTATCTAATCTAATGAAGAATCTAAACTAAAAATGAAGAACACCTACAACTATGTGAATGTGTGTGTGGAATTGCTTGTAAAAGAAGTAAGACTCCTCTTTAAAACTCAAATTTGATCTATTTATAGTTGGGGTAGAAGTCTTGAATTAATTTTGCAATTAGGCCCTTGAAATATGGAGAAAATTGGCAAAAAACCCCGAAAATGATGTGACCCGGCCGGGTGGCTCCCACCCGGGCATGCCACCCGGCCAAAAGACGAAGCAAGTGCATGTTGGGGCCTTGCCCGGGTCGAATCCACCCGGCCGGGTGGGTTCCACCCGGGCCAAATACGAAACAACTTAAAATTCTGCCTTGCCCGGGTGATTTTGACCCGCCCGGGTCGTTCTACCCGGGCATGCTTTTTCGTCTCTTCGTATCTCGAGCTTCCGACCTCCGATTGACTCGATTCTTTTTTTCATTCCACTCCGTTTTTCGAGACGAATCCAACAGTGCACTCCTCTTCCTGATCCAGTAAAGTATGATTGGTGTTTTGCTCCAAATTCCATCGTATTTCCTACAAAATCGACAAAACACAACCTTTCTCTCATTTCGGCTTAAACAATCATATTCAATGTATAATTCAATGAAATCAACATCAAATGAGCTTCAAATATGCATCTAAATAGTGTAAATTCCACCCGAATCAGCAACATCAAAATACAATTCACGAGCTTAAGATCTTGATCTTCAAACCAAACGGTATCGCTGTCCACTTCAATCGCGAGAAGAGGAAAAACGAGTGCTCCCTTTGCCCTACATAATGAGCAGGTCTCCAACCTTTAACAGAGACAACCCCTTTAACAGAGACAACCCCACACTAAGGTGTTCTCGTGTCAAGAAAAGGAAACAAAAAATTAGACAAAGTTTCACCAAGTACCGCATTCCCAGAAACCAGAACCAAGGGCTCCCGAGTCTATCTCAAAGAGCCCAATCACCACAAAAGAGTCCCACAGCCTCAAAAAAAGATCCAAAACACAGAGAAGGAACGCACATGGCGGAACAGAGAGCGGAACGGAGAAACAAGCAGCAACTAAAAAAAACTAAACAAGAACAAAAACACTACCTAAAAAATAGTAAATGGGATCAACGAAGGAATACCCGAACGGTCACCGTGGCTTCGTAAGGGACATTTCTACGGTGATCCCTAACAACAACTAAGAACAACTACATAAACGAAAGGGAATAAACTGAGAAAACCGGAGTGACGGCGGCGGCGACCGGAGTGACGACGGTGGCGACGGCAAAAAAACTAACTGGACAGAAGCTACAGATCTAGATCTGTAGATCTGCTTATTTGTTTCTTCAAAAGCGTGCTAAAGAGATGACCGAAGAAAGGAAGACGATGACGGTAAAACGACGGTGATGATATCAGAGACGGCTACTACAAAATGGAAAACACCACCAAAACTCTATCAGATTTGCAAAAAAAAGGAGATGAACTGGACAGTGAGCGGTGGAGTAGGGGAGAAGAAATCTCTAGAGAGAGAAACTCTCCCCACTCTCTAGAAACCGCCCTAATAAGAAGTATCTTTTTAATTATTTGTTATTTATGCATTTATTCTGATTGGGCTTTTATTTAGTTATTTTGTGGTCTAATTACTCACTACAAAAAAAACTCTAAAATACCGACTAAATTTAAATCCGTCGGAATTACCAACGTCAACCGATTTACCGACAAAATTTGATATCTGTCTGTGATTTTTGATTACCGACGGAAATTTTCGTGGGTAATCACAAAATTAAAAAAAAATATAAATGTGATTACCGATGGAAATTTTAGTGATTACCAATGTAAATTTCTGTGGGTAATCACAAGATTAAAAAAAAAATATATATATATAGTTTTGATATGGAGCCCATAATGGGCTCTTTATGGAGCCTAATGATGATTTGGCAGTATCCATCTCATCATATTTACTTAATTAACTTATATTAATTTTAGATAATTAATAAGAGAAGATTTGGTAATATTTTCAATTCCGTAGATTTGGTAAGATTTTTTTAAATTAATTTTTATTTATTTATAATGTATATCTCAACATAAATATAATTAATTATAAAATTTTAACGAAATCTTAGAAAAATTATTTTATAAATTAAATTTTTTTAATTACATCTTAATTATAAAAAATAAAAATTTAATCAATATAAATCAAGTTTTTGTGCTTATGGTTATAAATTAAATATTTGTGAATTTTCATGCATGTGATATTTGTCTTTGACGACATTCAATTATATAAAAATAATGACTACATTAATTTACCCTAAAACTCTAAACCTTGAAACCCTAAAAATCTAAACCTCTAAACCCTAAATTCTAAAACCCTAAACTTTAAAAATTAAAATTAAAGTTATAAATTAAAAATAATAATTTTTTTAGAATTTAGGGTTTAGAGTTTAGGATTTTAGGATTTAGAGTTTAGGGTTTAGGGTTTATAGTTCAGGGGTTTAGGTTTTAGGGTTTAGGGTTTTAAGGTTTAGGGTTTAGAGTTTAGGATTTTAGAGTTTAGTAATTAAATGTAAAAAATCATTATTTTTATAACTTTAATTTTAATTTTTTTAATTTAAATTAATGGTTTTTTTAACTGAAGCATAATAAATAAATTAAATGTGTAATATTTAATAATTATGGAATAATAAAATATGTTAAAAATAGTTTTTTAAAAATCTTCAAGTATTTTATTAATTTTCTAATTGTATGGGTAGAGATTGAGAACTTGAGATATACATACATTTATATATTTTTCATATTTTAGATGTGGACTTCGTGGGCAATCACATGACAAGCGCAATTGACCAATATTTCTTGATAGGTACGTATTCATTAATTTTATTATTCTTACTTATTTTGTAAACTCTTATTAAAAATAATTATAATTAATTTTTTATTGTTAAATGTGTGTAGATCAACTATAAATGACGATCAAAGTGGCTTTAATAATTTTAATCATGAGGATGGTTGAAGAGGGTGGAAGAAGGTGGAGATATATATTTTAGGGGTTGCGAGTAAAATTTCGAATGCGTGAACATCTATTTTTTTTTATAATAGAGTTGATCGAATATGCCGTGAACATTTAATGCATATTGTCCTTTTTGTCTTTAGATTTATACGCCGTGAACATTTTTTTTTAATAAAGTTAATTGGTTAATTGTGAGATTTGGAAATTTTATTTTAATATTTTATGGAAATTGTAGCGTAAAAAAAGTTTTATCGAAATTGTGAATAGTTACCTAATTAATTGTGACATGAGAATTTATGGTAAAATATTATAAAAATTGTAAAACATGCTACTATATATATTTTTCTGCCTTTTATTGTTATTACCTTAAACTAATATTGCATGATTAGGAAACATGATGATGTGTTTAGTACCAACTCATTATTTGACTCCATAAGGAGCCCATTATGGGCTCCATATATATATATGTGTGTGTGTGTGAGATTACCGACGGAAATTTCTGTCGATAATCACAAAAAATAAATTTTTGATTAAATTATGAAATTTGTTAGCTAGAAAATTGTTGATTAAATTATGAAAATTGTTGATTAAGTTAGCTAGAAAATTATTGATTAAATTAAAAAATTGTTTAATTAAATTTGATTTTTTTTTATTAAATTAGGAAATTTTATTTATAATGTTTTTGTTTTTTAATATCACCGGGTGCTGCCTGATCACGAGGTGTCTACGTACTGCACAACTTTTCTTATTTGATAATTATTTTGTTACACATAAAAAAAATCTATTAGGACCGGACGACGTACTCAATGGTTGAACTATTTAGATATAAATTATTTAATTTTTATATCCATTTAGTTTATATGATAATTAAGTGTTTGTTGTGTGAATTCACAAATAAAAGAATAATTATTAACAAACAAAAGAATTTAAAAAAAAAAATTGGTGCGGGTTTGAGTCTCTCACTAGGTGCCTACACACCCGGGTTTGACTCCCACACATGTCGAAAATTCGGCCAATTATTCACATTGCCTCTTGCGGGCCTGGGCCTGGGCTTAGGCGCGGGTTGAGTTTGGATTGGGCCAGGTCAGGGCCAGCCCGTTGGGTTGGGCCCGAGTCAGGACTTCCTTTTTTTAAATTTAATATTCCATCGATAATTAAAAAATAAAAAAATATTATGTCGGTAATTCCATCGTTAATTAAAAAAAAATAAAAAATATTTCGTCGGTAATTCCCGACGGAAGGTAAAATTCTGTCGGTAAGCACGGTTTCCGACTGAAAATTGGTTTGTAATTCCGTCGCTATATAGTCCTTTTTTGTAGTGACTGATGGATTGGGCTATTCTTTATTTCCTTTTTTTTTTGGACTGCTATTTAAGCATATGTAATAGGGTTGGATACGCGGCTTTTGACATTACTGAATTTTGGGAATCGACGATGTTGTTTTGTTCTTGATGGTTATTGACTGTTTAGTGCATCATAGAGTCTACAAGAGACCCACTCATAGAAGTGGGAATCGACGATGTTGTTTTGTTCTTGATGGTTATTGACTGTTTAGTGCATCATAGAGTCTACAAGAGACCCACTCATAGAAGTTATATAGATTATATAAATTTTAATTAATTTTTTATTTTGTATATATCTTGGTCAGCTAATTAACTATCGGTTTCCATCCAAGAATTAACAAACAGGACCATATTTTGCTTGAGTATACTGAGTACTCACGACAACATGACATTTGCTATTGTGGTATTGGGCATTGTGGCTAACCATATTTGGAATAATCAAGTAATTAACATGAAACACTAGCCCTCCAGCCATTCAATTGCAGATTGCATCACTAATAGGAATTAATATACAAGAATTAATTCTCCACCTCTGTACAAATTTTGACTTTTACATGAGACGAAATTCTTTCATGGTATCAAAGCCTCACTTATTAGAACTCCGCGTAGGAGTAGTATCCACCAGCATCTGTATATGTCGATTATGAGCCTCAATTAACTTTAATTTTCCAATTCGTCGATCAATGGAGTCCTACCCACCACTCCATTATTATATTCAGATTCACGCACCTCGTTTAGTTGTTGCTCAGAATCGCAAATCAGAACACGAAAAAAAGCGCGAAGACAAACGAGGATTCCCTTTCCATCTACATTGTTATCGTCAACAGATACTAGTTTGAGTTTGAAACGATTCCAAGAAAAGCACTTTTCGAAATCACCCTCCCATTCTTATGCTTCGGGGAACATTGCACCCGTAGAATATTGAGCTTGCGGACGTAAAGTGGGTCATCTTGTGGTATGTTAAACACAACATGAGCAAAATCATGAGCGTTGTTAGGTAAAGTAAAGCCATAGGCCAGCATGAGTGCAGCATTCGAGAGTTTTCTATAGCTTACAAGGACCTCTTGATTGGCGTCATCATTCCATACATTCGAATTTCGTTCCTTCCACACCTACCACGTACAGGACCAGTGGGACGGAGGGAGGGGAGTAGCCCCGGGCACCAGAGAGAGGGGAGTAGCCCGGGGCACCAAGAGGCGACTGCCCCTCCCATTTTACAATTTTTTAAAATATAATAAAAGAAAAAATAATTATAATTAATTTATGCATATTTAATAATTATATAACAATTTCTAAGTGTATTTAGTAAAATATTAATAGTGCAATTATAAGAAAAATGAAGGAAAATATAAGATTGAGCGTGGAATAACTTGCTTCAATTATCAATAAAGAGATATGAAAAAAAGTATTATAAGAAAAAATATAGGAATTTGAATATGAATAATTTAGGGAGAATAAAAATAATTAAAATTATAATTTTTTTAAAGCAAGAATTAAGACTAATAGCGTCAAACAATATAAAACGATTGATGTATATAACAATTTAAAATATAAAACTTTTATAATAAGCAGAATGAATGAAACTTTTATTGAAACATATTAAAACTTAACTTGATTCATTAGTAATATATTATATGTTTAAAGAAAAAAACTTAAACTTGAAACTCGGCCAACCAGGTTTGAATCGGTACAAAAACCTCTATTTTGTCTCCCTAATCTCCCGTTTTGTACAAAAACTAAATTTATTCAAAGATTAATAGCGAATTTCGCTTTAAAATGATTTTTTTGAAAGTGTGGGTGAAGTCAAGAGGTTTTTCTAATGTGTATTAAAGTGTTGTTAAGTGAAAAGGTTATTTGTGATATTTTATGGTGGGTGAACTCATTTTTGGGAGGTGAAATCATCCCAAGGGTGAAGATATAATAAAAAAGGGGCATTTATTCTTGGCCAAATTCAGGCCATTCGACCAGAGCAATTAAAGCCCAATTTCACTCATTTTTGTCAAGGTCCAGCTTATTTGCACTCTCATGATTGATAAATACACCAATACATGCAATTATTTTGCTTTAATCATGTCACGGATAGAGAATGGGTGTTGAAGAATCAGCCCTGGCTTTTTAATGAATCCCTTTTTGCCATAAAGAAGTTTACACGAGGCGACGAGCAGTCAGTTAATGTCACTTCATTCTGGGCTCGGTTGTATGATGTCCCCTTCTCGTGTATGAATGAAACAACACTAAGCCTTTCGCCAAACGGATTGGAATTCTGGAATCCGTGGATATATCGGGTGAAGATTTAATTGGCACGTTTATAAGGTTTAAGGTTTCTATAAACATAACAGAACCATTGATGAGAGGAATCAGCATTCGGGTTAAAGGGGAACATTTGTGGCTTCCTCTTATGTACGAGTCACTGCCAATCTATTGCTTCTCTTGTGGTACCATTGGCCATGATTACAACAACTGTCCACATTATGACCGAATCTTGAAATATAGCAATCTGAAGTGGACCGCATCTTCTTCCAAAACTCGAGACACACCAAATGTGCTTCCACATGACATTGTAGAATGCATCCTTTCGCGGTTACCTGTGAAATATCTCATTAGATACAAATTGGTTTGCAAAGAGTGGAAGGCCACCATATCCGATCCAAAATTCGCTGAAACCCATCTCCAACAATACAACTACTCATCCTCTCGAAATCTACTAGCATGTGAGAAGTCAACCTACAGAAGTCGACTATTTGTATCACTTTGCTCTGCTTCATCAACCGACTATTCTGTATTACAAGTTGCTGAACTTGAAACCCACAATTTAAATAATTTTGTGTCAACAATTCGACATTCATGGATATGTCGCTTGAGGTCTTATAATATTTTGTGCTATTGTGATGGATTATATCTTATACGTTGCTTTTCTCTTTATCATGTGGTGAAGATGTGTGTGGTGTGGAATCCATCTTCTAGAGCGTACAAAGAAATTTGGTGTCCGCCACAAATAGGTTATTACAATGCCCTGTATGGTATTTATTACGATCCATTGATGAAGGAGTATAAGGTAGTAATTGGTGATACCAAGTATTATGCAGTGTTTTCTTGTAGATCCAACAAATGGAGTGAGGTGAAAGAGACTAAAGATATTGAGTGGCATTATTCATCTTATGATAGGGGGGTCTCTGTTAATGGAACTTTGTATTGGATGGTAAGGTATCCGTTTGAGGAGGACATACTAATTTGTTTTGATTGGAAAGACGAAAAGTTCAAAAAACTAGCTATGCCTACACATAATTGTAAAATTTTTAGGTTCAAGTTGAGTTTTTCTCGAGGCCATGTTTGTTTGTGGGAACAAATCGGTTCGGATCAGATAATGATTATGAAAAAAGTAGATGATAAGGGTTCATGGATGGAGTTTAAGGTGCAGTTGCCATGTGAACTTTGCACGTCAGATGTAATCAAAGGACCTAACCTTGTATGTTGGATAAGTGAAGAGGAGTTTGTACTTTACTATGCAGACAGATTTGGAAGAAGATTTCATATCTTCTATAACCTGCGTAACGGTACTTCTACGAGCGTTCATACACATCCATTATGCGCAAGCTTTTATTTTTCACCTCCATTAATAAAAAGTAATGCAGATCCTTATCTAGAAAATCTGTTTTTACAATAGCAAGTTAATTTGGATTTGTTATTTGTTATCTCAGTTTATGATAGTTGGGTTTTAAGTTGAGATTTATGTAATGAGTTTATTTTAAAAACTGTTTGTTTGGAATATTGAGACAATTACAATCTTGTTTTTTATATTCTCGTAATTCTATAGTTTATAGACTTATATTCAAGTGCTTTGATAGTATACCAACTCTTAACAATTTTTACTTTTAATTAACAACCGCCCCTAACGTCTTTCTTTTCTTTATAACAACCACATGCTATATAATTATATTTATGGGGTTTATTTTTAAGAATTATATGTATTTATTTATTTAACAGTTATGAGTTATGAGTTATGAGCGCCAATGAACTATTCAAGAATAAAAATGATAACGAGTGGAATAAGGACTATTTATAACTAATGCAAAAAAAAAAAAACCATAGATTAACAAAAGACTTATGCCCACACATCCTGCCTCTCTAAAAGTTCACACTTTTAGATGAGACGGAATTCTTTCATCGAGCTATGCATATGCTCGGGCAGATGTAAGGTGCCCACTCAGAATTTTGTCCCAACTTTTTCTCAAACAGAATAAGCACAGCAACTCTTGCAACACTACCAACTTCATTTTTATCAATTTACGAAATTCAGGACGAAGAGTATCCGGTGATAGTTGTACACTAAGCAATCCCGGCTTTTTATATTTTTAGAGCCATCAATTCACAAACGTGTCCAGAAACAGAACAGATGAAAGACAAGAAGCAAAATGCATAATCGAATGAGTTGCTAATCTAGTAACCTACACAAGCACAAATTATAAAAACATTCATCAATATAGAAAACAAAATCTGGATAAATATGTTTGATTTCAATATCATGAATGTAGAGACTGACCGACCAAAGCGAAGAGGCGGCAACCATGAAATGCACGAGCTCCATAGACCGTTGATGATTTTGTTTTATTTATCCCAAATATTATTTTTCTTTTTTTTTTTAGTCCCCACACTGTGTTTTTTGTTTTTTCGAAAGTTAGACACCATTGTTACAGCTGTCAATTTGGCCCGGTCAAGCAAGACCTTGTTTTTGGGTTTGACTATATGAACCTCCATTTCTGTGAGATGCACTCTCCCTTTCAGTTTTTTAATATAAAAATAGGATAAAAAACCCAAAATACCTTTCATTAAATATATACTAGATGCACTCCCCCTACTGAATGCACCCTACCTTCATTTCTTTCACCTTTCTCTAACCCACAACTTGCAGTCGCCGGCGACACCATTTCCGGCGACCATCAAACTCAAAAAAAATACAGAAATCAACATATACTCAAAAAAATCACAATTTTTTTTTATAATTTTCTACCAACCCGTGTCGACCATATACTCTCTTGTCGACAAATCGTTGTCGACGGAAGTGTATATGGTCGACACGGTTTCGTCGAAAAAAGAATTTTTTTTTCATTTTCGACTATGTTATGTCGATCAAATACACCCTCGTCGACAAAAATTTGCCGACGAGAGTGTGTTTGATCGACATTACATAGTCGAAAATGAAAAAAAAATAAAAATTAGTGTATTCTGCAAAAATGGAGAAAACCCTAACATTGGGAGGGGGCAAATATAGGGTAGGGTGGGGTGGGTTGGCGTCAGAGAGGGGGCGGCTGTATAGGTTTTTTTTTTTTTTTTTTTATAGATCGGGGGGGCGGCCGCGCGGCCTTTTTCTTTTACAGAAGTGGGGGAGGCCGCAGCGACCGATGGACGGGGCAGCCGCGCGGCCGCTAGGATGATTTTTTTTTTACAAGCGGTGCGGCTGCGGCCGTGGCTAGGTGGAGGTAGGAGCGGCTGCGGCGAGGCGAGGCGGGGGTGGCCGGCGACGGGGTGGAGGGAGGTGGCCGGAGGGGGAAGATGAAGGTGGGTTGGGTTGGGGAAGATGAAGAATGAATTTAGGGCTGGGGGTGTGGGTAGTAATATGTATGTTATGAAGGGAGGGGTATTTATGACATTTGAGGGGGGTGTTACCTAAATTTCTGGGAGTGTATAAATCGGGGGAGTGCATCTCTCAGAAATGGAGGTGTAAATAGTCAGACCCCTAGTTTTTTTGGTCAACTTGGTCTGGCCCAATTGGCCTGCCAGGTCGATAGAACTTGGACGGGTCTGACTATTTACACCTCCATTTCGGTTTAGAACACTCCCCCGATTGATGCACCCCCCTGAAATTTGAAAAAATAGATGCACCCCCCTGAAATTGTCTTAATTACCCTTTTCTCATTTTTATCTATATAATACCATTTTACTTAACACACCCTCCCTCAAACCCTAATTCTCTCCCCATTTGTTCTTGCCGTCGCCCACCGCCCCTTGTCGCCGCCCCCTTGCCGCCGTCCCCTTTCTCCCAGTCTCTTCACAGACGGCCGTCTCCTTCTCCATCAGCCGCGGCGACTTTTCCCCTCCCTCCCTTCGGCCGCGACGGCATCCGCTCCCCCTCCCTCCCTTCGGCCGCGACGACATCCGCTCCCCCTCCCTCAGCCGCGGCCGCGACGGCCTTCCCCACACTCCCCTCGGCCGCGGCGGCATCTCCTCCCCTCCCTCTCTCTCTCTGTTTTTCTGCAATTTATTTTGTGTTCAACCCATCGTGCCCCCGATCGAAGATGCCGCCCCGCCTCCTGGTCGAAGATGCCGGCCACCCCCACCCCAGGTAAATGTATTGCCGCCGCCGCCTGGTAAAGTTCAGTCGGCGTCAATTTTGAAGTTTTAGGTTTTAGGGTTTTCTGCAATTTGCAGCAAATTTAATTTTTTTTTTAATTTTCGACTACTTAATGTCGACTATATAACCTCTCGTCGACAACATGTCGTCTACGAGAGGTTACATGGTCGACATTACGCAGTTGAAAACTTTAAGTTTTTTTTTTTTTTTAAAGTTCGACCTTCTTAGGTCGACCATATTCACTCTCGTCGACAACGGGGTCTTGAATTTTAAGTTCTTGAATTTTTTTTTGTTTGGAGGAGAAATTTTGTTGTGTTGTTGTTCGTTGGTTTTTTTTTGTTGTTTCGTGGTGGCAGCGGCGGCTGGCGGAGGTTGTGGTGGCGTCGGCGGCTGGCGGAGGTGGTGGCTGGATAAAACTTAGGTTTAGGGTTAGGGTTTAAAGGTGAAGGAGGGGTGCAGTTAGTAATAGGGGTGCATTTAGTAGTGTAATATAACTTAAAGTGTATTTTTGGTTTTTTACATCATTATTTTATTATTAAACTCACAGGGGGAGTGTTCTAAACTGAAATGGAGGTGTAAATAGTCCCACCCAACTTGGACCCAGTGTTTGGGCGGACCCATTTTATTTAATATGGTACGGCTATCTGCACCTCCAGCTTTGTGAAAGGCACTCACCCACTTTAATTTATTAATTTAATAATGATGTAAAAATTTAAAATACTCTCTACTAAATGCACCTTCACTACTAAGTACACTCTCGTTTCAACATTTAAACCCTAATCCAACTTGTAGTCGTTGCTACCACCATTTCTGGTGGCCAACTTGATCCCAACAGTATTAAAATATAGTAAAAAAACTCAGAAATTTTAAAAAAATCTTAGAAATCTCATAAAAAAAAATTATTATAATTTTCGACAAGTCAGTGATTGTTGTCGACAAGATGGCATATTTTTTACACTAACTTTTGAGCCATAATCGAATATTGATTCATTCACCTTTATCGTAATTAGGTTGGTAAAATTATTATAATTTTCGACAAACCAGTAATTTGCATTTATCGAGAATTAGGTTGGTAAAAAGTAAAAAAAGAAAATTCGAAAAGAGACGCATAATGAGGTTGGTAAAATTAGAAAAGTTGCACTTCAGCAAGTAAAACGTCTGTCTAATGCAGCAAACAATTGCAAGTAAGAAAATTCATTATCAGGATTCATGTCAACAAACTTAACATGAAACAGTAGCCCTCCAGCCAATCAATCGCAGATTGCATCACTCGTACCTCACTCTGCAGCAGCTGTTTAGCTAATTTCCTCCTTGTAGAAGTCCTATTACTCCTACGCAAAGGAGTAGTATCCACCAGCATCTGTATATGTCGATTATGAGCCTCAATTAACTTTCCAATTCGTCGATCAAAAGCTGATGTGCTGCAGCCTCTTTCTCCGTGTTCTTCAATATTATACTCAGAACAACACAACTCGTTTAGTTGTTGCTCAGAATCGCAAATCAGAACACGAAAAAAAGCGCAAAGATAAACGGGGATTCCCTTTCCACGTACATTGTTGTCGTCAACAGATACTAGTTTGAGCTTGAAACTATTCCAAGAAAAGCACTCTTCGAAATCACCCTCCCCATTGGGAGAGCATTGCGCCCTTAGAATATTGATCTTGCGGACGTAAAGTATGTCGTCTTGTGGTATGTTAAACACAACACGAGCAAAATCATGAGCGTTGTTAGGTAAAGTAAAGCTATAGCCCAGTATGAGTGCAGCATTCGAGAGTTTCCCATAGCTTACGAGGACCTCTTGATCGGCCTCATAGCTATGAAGAGCCGCAAGCAATGACTCCTTATTCTTCTCGTCAATCAAAACAGATGGCGCCTCTGAACTAGCAGAATGGTTCAGAAAATCCACAAAAGGAATTATGTATAGAACTCCACTTTCACTTTTCCACGAACGACTTCTAGCTAGTCCATATGCATGTGCGAAATCTCCAGCTGTAGAGCTTCGAAATTCAGCAGGGAGTTGGTCAAGCACAAATTTAACCCCATTGTATTCTCTCGCGACTAACTGCTTTTGTCTTAGAGATTCTTCACACAAACAACTGGGTTGAATCATCTTCAGTTCTTCATCGTTCCATAATATCGTGCAATGCATTTCGTGGGGCAGAGGAAGAAGACTGATGTAACGTGCTCAGTCGGAATTTTTTCCCCGTTTTCTCTCCATCAGAATGACTAGAGCAAGTTTTGTAGTGGGACTAACTTCTTTTTTAAGCGCATACTTAATTTGTTGAGGAAGATTTTCTTGCGTTAGATGCACACTAAACGGGACCTTCAATAAGATATCCCCTGGATTTATATCTCTAGTAGTGTAGAGTATCCTTTCATGGGCGTCTGTTTCCCCAATGGCAAGTGCAGTAGAAATACTTTGTCCAGCCTTGCCTTCCAGCCAATGGAGAAAATCCCTGCAATCTTTATCAAGAAATGGAGCTGTAGATGACGACGGGGAAGCAAGATAAGTAAGGGAGAAGAAACAACACTGGAACAGAGGAAACAGTGGTTTTCGAGATGGTGCCCACCAATTGTTTGCTATAATGCCGGAATGACTCAGCATCTTCAATCAATTACTTCAACAAACAAAATTTACAATCTCCTTTCTTCTTCTACTTCTTATTTGAGAAACAGGCGCAAGCTGTAGAAACCGTTTATCATTTCATTCAATCAAATGTTTGAATATTGCCCCTACTAGCAATATTTTGTTAACAAACAACCGCCTCTAACTGCTGCTCTCAAACAAAACACAAAAAAATCAACAAAAATAGGTAAAGTCTAGTATGCACTCGAGTGCATGTTATGCACCCTAGTCATGTTACACTTTTTGATAAATGGTGTTGCACTTTTCAATTATTACTAAAAATATTATTATACAGTTTAATAATTAAAAAGTGCAACACCATTTACCAAAAAGTGTAAGTCATTAAACTGAAAAGTGCAACATGGATTAGGGTGCATAACATACACTCGAGTGCATAGCAGACCAACCCACAAAAATAATATAATAAAATTCTTAAGATGTTCGAAAATATTAACCGAATAAAGTTAAGATGTACGAAAATTTTAACCAACAAACTCAATGTGTTCGAAAAAAATTAATGAACAACTTTCATTTGTCCGAAAAAAAAAATTGGACAACTTGTTCGAAAATTTTTACCCAACAAACTCAAGTTGTTCGAAATTTTTTAATGAACAAACTCAATATGTTCGAAAAAATATTCAAAACAACTTAAATTTGTTCAAAAAAAAAAAAATCAAACAAGATGTTCGAAATTTTTTCAAAAATAAAAACAGAATGTTCGAATTTTTTTTCCAAAACAAACCCAGATTGTTCGAAATTTTTTCCAAAACAAACTCAATCAGTTCGAAAATAATTCCCGAACTTCTAAAAACCCTTATTTTTCTAATTTTTCTAAAAACCCTAATTTTCCTAAAAACCTACCTTGAAACGGGCGAGGGCAGGGGTGGTGGCGGACGAGGGCAGGGGCGGCGGCGTAGGATTCGCCCTTCTCCAGCGACGGCGGCGTTCGAAGAAGAAAACGCGCGGTGGCGGACGAGGGCAGGGGCAGCGGCGGCGTTTGAAGAAGAAAACGTGCGGCGAGAAACAGGAGACAGGGGCGGCGTTCGAAGAAGAAAGTGGGCGGCGAGCAACAGGAGAGGGGGCGGCCGCGCGTTTTTCCAATCGTGGGAGGGGCGGTGGGCGGCGACGCCGATTGGGAGGGAGGGGGAGGTGGGTGCACCCTTTTGTGAGTGAAAATGTGAGAAATGGAGGAAGATTGTGGAAGTTGAAATTGTAGTAGCTGTTTATGTGCTCCGCTCTCTTTATGCTTCTCTTTACATGTATCCTATCGGTGATACTCTGAACAGTAAGAACTTGTTTTATTTTTATTTTGATTGAGTTTTCTTGCTTCCCCTTTTGTTAATTTTGAATTACTCCTATTTTAGAAATTTCAGTGAGATGGTTGGTTTTTTTGGGAATTAGGGTCTTGAGAGTTGTTTTAGGAATGTTGGATGATTTGAGGAATGATAGTGGTGGGATAGTAGGCTTTTATGATTTCGAGGTCTCGAGAATGGTAATAGTCTAATAGAGGTTAATTTGTTTGGTTCTCATGACACTATTGGTTTCCATTTGGTTGATTTGTTTTCATTTATGCATTAGGTATAAATGTGTGTTCTTGGCTGTTAACTAGGATGTCAGTTTAACTCCAAAACAGGGTACTGATTGAGGTTTTAAATTGTGGTTTATATGAGTTGTTTGATGAGCCATTTTCATATATGTATTGTATGAAGAGGTTGTTATGTTCTTACAGCATTTAGGTACACTGCAGATTAGATTAGGAAAATGGAGGAGTCAAATCAAATACGAATAGCATAATGAGGTTGGGAAAATTAGAAAAGTGGCATTTCAGCAAGTAAAACGTCTGTCTAATGCAGCAAACAATTGCAAGTAAGAAAATTCATTATCATGATTCATGCCAACGAACTTAACATGGAACAGTAGTCCTCCAGCCAATCAATCGCAGATTGCATCACTCGTACCTCACTTTGCAGCAGTTGTTGAGCTAATTCCCTCCTTGCACCACTCTTCATACACAAATTCGAAGGAGTAGTTTCCACCAGCATCTGTATTTGTCGATTATGAGCCTCAATTAACTTTTCCAATCCGTAGATAAAAAGCTGATGTGCTTCAGCCTCTTTCTTCGTGTTCTTCAACGGAGTCCTACCCACAATTCCATTATTATATTCATTTTCACTCACCTCCTTTAGTTCTTGCTCAGAATCGCAAATCAGAACACGTAAAAACGCGCGAAGATAAATGGGGATTCCCTTTCCATCTACATTGTTGTCGTCATCAGATACTAATTCGAGTTTGAAACTATTCCAAGAAAAGCACTTTTCGAAATCACCCTCCCCATTCGGAGAGAATTGCACCCTTAGAATATTGATCTTGCGGACGTAAAGTGGGTCGCTTCGTGGTATGTTAAACATAATACGAGCAAAATCATGAGCGTTGTTAGGTAAAGTAAAGCCATAGACCAGCATGAGTGCAGCATTCGAGAGTTTTCCATAGCTTACGAGGACCTCTCGGTCGGCCTCATAGCTACGAAGAGCCGTAAGACTTGAGTGATTATTCTTCTCGTCAATCAAAACAGATGGCGCCTCTGATCTAGCAGAATGGTTCAGAAAATCCATAAAAGGAATTATGTATAGAGCACCACTTTCACTTTTCCACGAACGAGTTCTAACTAGTCCGTATGCATGTGCGAAATCTGCAGCAGGGAGTTGGTCAAGCACAAATTTAACGCCACAGTATTCTCTCACGATTATCTGCTTTTGTCTTCGAGATTCTTCATACATACAACTGAGGTGAAGCATCTTCAGTTCTTCATCGCTCCAGAATATCGTGCAATGCATTTCGTCGGGCAGAGGAAGAAGACTGATGTAACGTGCCCAGACGGAATTTAGTCCCCGTTTCCTCTCCATCAGAATGACTAGAGCAAGTTTGGAAGTGGGATTAAGAATTGTTGATCTAAGCGCATACTTAATTTCTGGATCAAGATTTTCTTGCGTTAGATGCACACTAAACGGGACATTCAATAAAATATCCCCTGGATTTATATCACTAGTAGTGTAGAGTATCCTTCCATGGGCGGATGTTTTCCCAATGGCAAGTGCAGTAGAAATACTTTGCCCAGTCTTGGCTTCAAGCCAACGGAGAAAATCCCTGCAATCTTCATCAAAAAAAGGCGAAAGGCGATGTAGATGACGACGACGAAGCAAGATATGAAGGGGAGAAGAAACAACACTGGAACAGAGGAAACAACGGTTTTCGAGATGGTGCCCACCAATTGTTTGCTATAATGCCGGAATGACTCAGCATCTTCAATCAATTACTTCAGCAAACAAAATTTACAATCTACTTTCTTCTTCGTTCTTCGCAAGCTGTAGAAACCGTTTATGATTTCATTCAATCAAGTGTTTGAATATGCCGTTATTTAAATCCCCTTTGGCAGTTAAAAAAATTGGCAATATTTTGTTAATAAACAACCGCTTCTAACGACTCCTCGCAGCCGTCTATGATTTCATTCGATTGTTTATTCTTTTTTCATTTTTGATCCTTTATTATTATTATTATTATAAAAGCCGATGGAATCCATAAAATTATTGTGAAACATTGAGATTTTATCTAAGGCCACGGTTATACACACAGATTTATTGAGAACACCCACCTAAAAAAAATCAACTAAAGGGTGTTTGGAATGTCCAATATACCCTTTACTGAAATTTAAAAAAACGACAGATGAATACACCCTCATTCTATTTCACAACAGAATCGTCTCCACCATCACCACCAAATTATCAAAAAATGCTCTAAATTTCGGGAAAAAAAAAATCAAACAATACAAAATTTCGAATATATCCGAATTTCGGTAAAAAAATTCAAAGAAAATTTTCCAAAAAGGGCAAAAATTTGATTTTGTAGATCTTACAAACTAACCTTGAAAATTTTAAATTGGAGGAGGAGGGAAGGGGGTGCGAACGGCCTCCACTGGAGTTGGGTGCGAATGGCCGACGAAGGAGGAGGGGAACGAACGACCGTCTTTTTCTTTGACATGAACGACGGCTGGACAGGGGACGGCGAAGCGGCTGGACGAAGGGACGACAATTTTTTTTCACGAAGAAGGGGCGAAGAGAGAAAGGCGACGACGGGGGAGGAAAGACAGCGGCGGCCGCTCGGAGGAATGGGTGGGTGTCCATATGCGTGAAAATGAGAGAGGGAGAGGAAAAGAGAGGCTAAAATGAAAAATTAGGATTTAGAAAGAGAGGGGTATTTTTATTTTTCATTATTTGTGTACTCATCCCACGATGGGTGTTCTAAGCGAGTAGGTATCCTCAATAACACCATGTGTATATAACCGTGGCCTTTATCAATTTTACAAAAATTAAGGCCATTAGACCAGGGAAATTAAAGCCCAGCTTCACTCATTTTAGTCAAGGTCAAGGTCCAGCTTAGCCCCACCAAAGCCGCCATCTCCTCCCTCCCTCCCTTTTTTTTTTCTACAACATCGCGGCGGCGGAGTTGCCTCTCCTTCCTCACCCAACGCCGCCGCCGACCTGCCTTCCCCCACTCAAACCGCCCATCCTCCCTCGCCCAACATCGCAGCCACCCCCTGCCTTCCCCCACTTCTGCTGCCCTGCCTGAACCAAGACGGCCGCTGTCACTTCTCCCCATGGGGCAACGCGCAAGTTTGATTTTTTTATTTATTTTCGACAATAATGTGTGGACCATAAACATTCACGTCGACAACAATTTGTCGATGAGAATGTTTATGGTCAACACATTATTGTCGAAAATTTTCAATTTTTTTTTTCATTCGTCGAAATCTTGTTGACGAGAGTGTTTATGGTCGACCACATACCTTATTTTTTACAAACTAGTATCGACTATAAACATTATTTTCGACACTGGTTTGACGAAAATAAGTCAATTTTTTTTAGATTTCTATGTTTCTTTTTTTTTTTAGTTTTTTATTTTTTTTGGAAATGTTTGGTGATGGCGGCAATGTGTCAGACTCGTGGGAGGCGACAATGGCTACTACAAGGGCTGCTACCATTAGGGTTTTAATCTAGGGCAAAGTGTGCTCTAGTACATTTGGGAGACTCTAAGTGTGTGCAAATACAATCGATTAATAAATTGTGAGGCGGTACAATACTTAAGGAGGCAATGACTAATTTGCCCTTAAATTTCCTTCTCTCTCTCCAATCTAATCAACCTGCAAATCACACTACCCCTTTAACTCCCATCTTCTCTCTCTCATTTAATTCCTCTCCCTTTTCTCTTTCTCATTTATTTCCTCTCTCTTCACTCTCAAATTGGAGTGGACGTTCGACACCCCTCTCCATTTTCCGGCAGCCTCCACCGGCGACACGGGTGGTGGGTTCCCGGCCTCCATCTTCCTCGGCCCGCTCCCGGCTTCGACTACTAAGGTTTGTTCGAAACCCTCCTCCCTCCACGCCGCTGCTGCTACTCTCTCACCACCGCCTCCGTTTGAAGGCCGCCGCCGCCCCTCTGTTTGAAGAATAAAGATGTTCATGCCTCCTCCTCCTCCGATTTTTTTCTCTGATTTTTTTCATTTTAAGTTAATTTTTGAATTTTCTGTATTCTTTTAATTTTCTGGTTCTTATTCCTCCGATTTGCTGGGTCCTTTAAATTTTCAAATTTTTTTATGTCCTTGATTTTTTATGTTTTTCCTTATTATATTTCTTGATGAGTTTATAATGTGAAATTTGTAAAAAAATTTGAAGCAAAAGACATGTCTTTTTGGTGTGGAAGTTTGAGATCTTTGAATTTTTTATGGTGTTAAGAGGGTTTTTTATGACCACGAAGGATGATGACCACGAATATAACATTACCTTGAAGAATGATGACCACGAAGAAGACTATGGTGACGATAAAGGCCAAAAGATGACTTTTGAGTGAAGGCGCCTTCTGCCTTTTCATCTTATTAAAGGTCCTAATTCTTATATGGCCTGAAAGCGGCCTTTCACAACGTCGCCGGAGATCCACATCTCGCCCTGTTGCCGACAATTTCTCAGGCGGCGGCCGCCGCCCAGTATATTAGGCTAGTCATTGGGCCTGGTAATGGGCATGGACTAGTGTTTCCCAATTTTTCAATCACTACCCCACAACTTTCATCAATACACCCCCTCAATTACCATTTGGATATACATGTATTTTTTAACTGCATTAATTCAAATTTTACTTGAATTTTTTTTATTCATTTTTTTTTTATTAAATTTTAACTTTGACTTGTCAAATCATATTTTATTAAATTTTATTAATTCAATTTCTTTATTAAGATTTTAATTAATTGAAATTATATATATTGAATTTTTCTATCAACTTAACTCAAACTTTTTTATTAAATTTTATTAATTTAATCTTCTTTATTAAGATTTTATATTCAGATTTTAATTAATAGTAATTATATATATATATTGTACAACGATAAGTATATTGAACACTTACATCAATAAGTATATTGAACATTTACATAATAATTGTACATCGATAATTATATTGAATATTTACATAATTGTTGAACATCGATAAGTATATTGAACATTTTGTGTTCAAATTAGATTTATTCAATTTTTTTATTTATATTTTGACTCCAAATTTTTATTTTAAAATTATTATTCAGATTTTTTAAAATTTTTAATTCACACAATTTTTTTAAATAAGAATTTACTTGATTATTCAGAATTATTTTTCAAAAGCTCAAATGAGCTTGAATTTAGTAGGTAAATAAACATAATATTGATGTGTACAAAATCTTGATGTAAATATTGGTTCAGTTGTAACAAGACCCAGCTTATTACATTTGATATAACAAGACCCAAAGCTCAAATGAGCTTGAATTTAGTAGGTAAATAAACATAATATTGATGTAAATATTGGTTCAGTTGTAAATTATTCTCCCAGAATGATTAATACATCTTCTATGTGCAAAAAAACTAATGACAACTAGAACCGAAATCGAGAAGGTCATCCACAAAACTCGAAGAAGTACGAAAGCAACAAATGCTTCAATGTTTTAATACTTTTTCAAATGATGTTGCATGCACCCTCTATGAAACATTCAAAGATTGGCATTGAATCAAAAATGTCAACAATTACACAGAATTTCCAATCAATCACCAAGAAACTTTCTAGGTACATTCATCATCATAGTCTGAATTGTTCAAATAAATACTTAAAAAATGCTGTACTTCAAAGGAAAAATAGCACCTGGAAATATGAATTTCTCACAAGGTTTCAGTTTATTATAATCCATTTATTTATAGCAAATACACACTAAGAGAAAATAAATAAATGAATATATAATCATAAACAAAGAACCAAGATTGTACAAGTACAGCTATGCCCAACCAGGGTGGAAGACCATGATGAAGCACGATCACTCACCACAACTCAAAACTCATCTCTTTCTATTTCAAGAAATTTTATTTAAAATGACTTAGCTGTTCCGTGTGGCGATTGAAGGTTTGCTCTTATCGAGTTTTGGAGGAGCCGATTTACTTCCCACCGGAAGTTTCTTTACAGGGGTGGAACCATTAGCAGCTGTTCTTTCAGCGATTCTTCTCTGTCGTTCAATCCGTATTTCTTCCATTCTCTTACGCTCATCTTCTTCCTGCATTCATCAAAAGGGTCAACCAACTGAACCAAAATCTTGATGTAAATATTTGAATTCAAGCTCATTCACTAAAATAACAAGATATCAACAAGGAGAGTGTATTACTGCTAACAACAACTAAAATCATTCCCCCTATTTAATTTGAAATTCTTATCATTCAAAAATAAGAAATTAACAATCTCTGGTATTTCATAATAACCTGATCGCAAGTACCAATACCAATTAAGCATGAAACTTAAATGAGCCATTTCTTTAAACTACTGCAAATCGTTTCATGAAACCCTTACCCTTTTAATAAGATATCCATGAGATCTATGTTTTTTTCCAAGTAATCACATGCAATCAACTTTGATTGAACATGTTGCCTCTGCAGATTTGCAACAACCTGTGTAGAATCTCCCAAGGGTCTGCAATAAATCAAGAAAACACTCCCAAAAAAAACCACAAATCTGATTCAAAAACTACAGAAACAAAACAACAATCAGATCCCAAAACGCCATTGATGAGAGGGTTTACAGATTTCTTCATCCACCCAAGAACGAGGTCGAAATACCTGTTTTACACATCGATATAAATAATTTTCGTCATCGATATACACATCCACCCAGGAACAGGTATTTCGTCATCGATATACACATCCACCCAGGAACACAATTTTACCTAAGAATAAACAAAAAGAAGAGTAACAAAAACAAAAACCCCAAATCAGAAGCTGAATTTTAACAATATTTTCTAAAGAAAAGAAAGTAGATGGATTTTTAGGGAGAGGCACCAAAATAAAAATTTACCAAGTCAACTCAGTGTGTCAACACCACCCACAAAACCCTAGATCTACGCCGCCTCCACGCGGTCGTAGAAGACGAGCCCCTTGACGGAGCATTCAGGCTCTGCAACGGCGTGGAGGAGGGTTTCGAACAAATCTTAGTAGACGAAACCACATCGCTATGGTCGCCGCTGTTAGAAGACGAAGTCGGGAGCGGGCCGAGGAAGATGGAGACCGTGAACCCACCACTCGTGTCGCCGTCGTCGTTGGAGGGCCGCCGAAAATGGAGAGGGGTGTTGAACGACCACTCCAATTTCTGGGAGGGGAGAGGAGAGAGGAAATTAATGAGAGAGAGAAGAGGGAGAAACAAATGAAAAGGGGCGAAAGTTGGGAAGAAGGGCCAAGAATGGACACCTCGATTCGACAGAATTGCAGGGGATATGAAAGGGGGCGGAAGAAACGAAACTAAAAAACCTATTAACAAATAAGGGGTATAATGGACCATTAATCTGAAAAATTGTATTATCAAGTGGATTTTTTTTTTTAAAAAAGGCGGATGTATCCCCACCCACTTAAGGGGTAGATTTTGTACTTGGTGGTTAATAATCTCTTTAATCTATGGGGAAGTGTATTTAACATTAGGGTTAGAGTTTCCACGTTTTGATTTAAAACTCGGCGAACCAGTAATGAATCAAAACGTGGAAAATTGGCCGAGTTTTGAATCAAAACGTGGAAAATTGGCCGAGTTTAATTTGATTCAAAACGTGGAACTTTTTTCCGAAAAATCTCACAAAACTCGGCGAACCAGAGTTGAGTTGTTGCAAAATGCGATTTTTGTAAAAAAGACTCGAAAATGAAATACACTACGCATATATTGAATATATTGAATAGTAAGTGCAAAATCGAACCATGAAGAAGAGAAATCCAAAAATGGAGGTGAGGAGGAAGGAAAATTAAGATTTATGAGTAAGGAGGGTAATTTTGGAAAATAAGAGGTGGGTGAACTCATATGTGAGGGGTGAAGACATAATAATGGGGGGGGGGGGGCATTTATCCGTGGCCAATAATCAAATGGAAAAAGCATTTGGGCCTAGATTTCCATATTCCTTTCGTTTCCGCTCCGTATTCTATTCTGATGAATCTTTAACACATGTTGTCTCCATTATTATAAAGCGTTGATAATTTTTTTGACATGACACATATCAATAAATCGAATAATGAAACACAAAATGGAACACTAAAACTAATGCAGGTAATCTTATACCATGGGGGCATTTATCCGTGGCCAATAATCAAATGGAAAAGCATTTGGGCCTAGATAAATTTCCATATTCCTTTCGTTCCACTCCGTATTCTATTCTGATGAATCATTAACACATGTTGTTTCCATTATTAGCGTTGATAATTTTTTTTGTCACATATCAATAAACCAGATAATGAAACACAAAATGGAACGCTAAAACTAATGCAGGTGTTCTTATACCTTTTGGGCCCAAGAAAGAATATTGTCAGTAGCCCATTTTCACTCCCCCAATCAACAATTATTCAGCTAAAACAAAGATGCAGCTCGCAGCTGAAGCAAGAAAATTAGAAAGGTGGCACTTTGCATTTCAAAGTCGTTGAAGCTGTTAAAATGTCTAATGCAACAAACAATTGCAAGTAAGAAAATTCATTATCATGATTCATGCCAACAAACTTAACATGAAACAGTAGCCCTCCAGCCAACCAATTGCAGATTGCATCACTCGTATCTCACTCTGCAGCAATTGTTGAGCTAATTCCCTCCTTGCAGCAATCTTCATACACATACGCGAAGGAGTAGTTTCCACCAGCATCTGTATATGCCGATTATGAACCACAATTAACTTTTCCAATTCGTCGATCAGAAGCTGATGTGCTGCAGCCTCTTTCTCTGTCACCTTCAATGGAGTCCTACCCACCAATCCATTATTATTTTCAGAATAAAACACCTCGTCTAGTTGTTGCCCAGAATCGCAAATCAGAACACGAAAAAACGCACGAAGATAAACGGGGATTCCCTTTCCATCTACATTGTTATCGTCAACAGATACTAGTTTGAGTTTGAAACTATTCCAAGAAAACCACTTATTGAAATCAGCCTCCCCTTTCTTAGGCTTCTGCGGCCTTAGAATATGGATCTTGCGATAGTAATGTGGGTCGTCTCGTGGTATGTTAAACACAACACGAGCAAAATCATGAGCGTTGTTAGGTAAAGTAAAGCCATAGCCCAGCATGAGTGCAGCATTCGAGATTCTTCCATAACTTACGAGCACCTCTTGGTCGGCGTCATAGCTATGAAGAGCCGTAAGACTTGACTGATTATTCTTCTCGTCGATCAAAACAGATGGCGCCTCTGAACTAGCAGAATGGTTCAGAAAATCCATAAAAGGGATTATGTATAGAACACCACTTGCACTTTTCCACGAACGAGTTCTAGCTAGTCCGTATGCATGTGCGAAATCTCCGACTGTAGAGCCTTGAAATACGTTAGGGAATTTCTCAATAGCATACTTAACCCCAGTGTAGTCTTTTGCAACTAACTGCTTCTGTCTTAGAGATTCTTCATACAAACAACTGGGTTGAAGCATCTTCAGTTCTTCGTCGCTCCAGAATATGGTGCAATGCATATCGTCGGGCAGGGGAAGACGACTAATGTAAGGTGCCCACTCGGAATTTTGTCCCCGTTTGATCTCAATCAGAATGACTAGAGCAAGTTTTGCAGTGGGACTAATTTTTCTTCTAAGCGCATACTTAATTTCAGGATCAAGATTTTCTTGAGTTAGATGCACACTAAACGGGACCTTCAATAAAATATCCCCTGGATTTATATCTCTTGTAGTGTAGAGTATCCTATCATGGGCGTCTGTTTTCCCAATGGCAAGTGCAGTAGAAATACTTTGCCCAGCCTTGGCTTCAAGCCAATGGAGAAAATCCCTGCAATCTTCATCAACAAATGGAGCTGTAGATGCCGACGGGGAAGCAAGATAAGAAGGGGAGAAGAAACAACACTGGAACAGAGGAAACAGTGGTTTTCGAGATGGTGCCCACCAACTGTTTGCTATAATGCCGAAATAACTCAGCATCTTCAATGAATTAATGAGAGAATTGGCACCGTACGTATGGTTGGTGTTGATGTAATATATTAGTTATAGATAAAGATTACAATTGAGAATTGAGAAATACAGGGAATTAGTATAATTTCAAATCTGGAATCCACAAAACCCGGTAGTGCAAAAATACTGGTTTAGTCATAATACTGTTAAGAAAAGTATTCTTAACGTCTAGCGGATGAAATGGCCAACGATGATGAACGGTAAGGCGAGAATTATTCATAACGTCTCAAAATAAAATACTCCCACTTTCTTAACTTTTAAATGTCATGTTTTAATTTTGCCATATATGCACCTTGTATTTTATTTATGCCAAATCTTTTTTTTTTTTTAAATCTGTAATTTTCATAGCATATTATATATCTAAATTCAAAAAAAAAAAAAATTCAAATTTCCCCCACAGTAATTATAAGTTCGAAAAAAGAGGTGGACTTCTGCATTAAACCATTCCATCGCCCCAAAAGAGGCGCCGAGGAGTCAGTTAATGTCACTTCATTCTGGGCTCGGTTGTATGATGTCCACTTCTCGTGCATGAATGAAACAACACTCAGCCTTTTCGCCAAACGGATTGGAATTCGTGGATATATGGGGTGAAGATTTAATTGGCACCTTTATAAGGTTTAAGGTTTCTATAAACATAACAGAACCATTGCTGAGAGGAATCAGCATTCGGGTTAAAGGGGAACATTTGTGGCTTCCTCTTATGTACGAGTCACTGCCAATCTATTGCTTCTCTTGTGGTACCATTGGCCATGATTACAACAACTGTCCACATAATTCTGACCGAACCTTGAAATATAGCAATTTTATAGATTAGCTTAATTCCACTCGATTTTGGAGTGAATTTCATATTCACTCAAATCCCTCAGCTTGTGATTTGTTAGAAATAAGAGATGAACTTTCAATCCAAACTACTACAACTAAATTTTGCTACTATCAGAGTAGCTATATGTATTCTAAAGTCATTCTAAACGCAACTTAAGGTTGAAATGCATATAGATTTATAGGTCATAAATTAAACCGTGTGGTAAATTTTTCTTGGAAAGAGTCTGAACAAGTTGGTATCTTCTTGATTTTTATCAATTTTTCCAACAGATATGAAAACAGAGGAAACCTGTTTTGCTACAAATTCATTCCAAAATTCTTTCCAAAACGGAGAAACATGTGGAATCAACAAATTTAACATCAATCAAAGCAGAGTGTATATAAATGGGTAATGCAGCAGCAAAGAGCTAGCAGAGTGTATCTGCAAATTTTCTAGTTTGTACAACCAAGCTGCTTCCATTTTTTGACTAACAACGAGACGTAGCCTTTCAGCCAATCACTAACAGAATTCAAGATTCTTACCTCAGCTTGAAGGAGATCTTTAGCTAATCGCCTCCTTATATCCTCTTCACATACCTCTGTAGATTTTACCACTTCATTTTCATTATATTTCACTATTTGTCCATTTATTTCATGCAACAAATGCACATGGGCTTTAATCTCTTTTTCCAGCTTCTTCATTGGATGACTGCCCACCCGTCCAACTACTGCAGCTTCTTTCAACTCCTTTAGTTCTTCCTCAGAATCGCAAACACGAACTCGAAGGAATGCTCGAAGTGCTAGGGGGATTCCCTCTCCATATTTAGAGCCAATCTCTACTTGCTTGACCTTGAAGTAGACGGGCTTATCATCCTTGTTTAGTATATTAGATTTCTGAGCATAAAGTTTGTCATGCACATCTAGATTAACAGCGACTAGAACGAAATTGTGAGCATTGTTAGGAACCGTAAACCCAAAATACATTAGGAGAGCAGCATTCGACAAATTTCCATAGTTAATCAGGATCTCATCACCTTTAGCATAGTCACGATTAACTCTAACCTCCGTATACCCTTGGTTTGCATCACTCTCAACCACAACCATGGAACTATTATCATGGTTTAGAAAATCCAAGAATGGAGCCAAGTATAAAACACCCTTTGCATTTTTCCGCCCTCGAGATATAGCTAATCCATATGAATACATGAACTGTCTTTCGATTACTTCCAATTCTTCAGAGCTCGGGTTGCCTAATAGATCGGGCTTAGCATATAATATTTTCCAGAACTGTTTCTCGACTTTATGCTTTAGTTTGCGGGTTTCATCATACACAAAACTGAGTCGAATCATTTTCAGTTCATCATCACTCCAGAATATCGAGCTATGCATATCCTCGGGGCGAGGAAGGCAATCCATATAATTTTTCCAAATTGAATCTTCTCCCCACCTTTTCTCAATAAGAATCAGAACTGCAAGTTTGGCTTCATTAGTAACTCCCATCAAGCTACGAATTTTGGGAGGAAGATCGTCTTGTGATAGTTGCAGAGTCGATGGAATCTTCAAGATGCAATCACCCTTTTGTATATCTTCAGAAGCATACAATCCCCTTCCACGATTGGACGACTTTCCAATGGTAACTACTTTAGAAATCTCTTCCGTAGCCTTGTATTCAAGCCATGACAGTAAACCACAGCAATCTTCATCGTCGACACGTTTCACTTCAAATGACGACATGGCTGTAAAATAACTAGCAGGTATAAAAAATTGACTGGAACAATCAACCAACTGTTTGTTATCTGCACAATGAATTACTTCATCATATATAGAACAATTAACGGTTTTAGTCACAAAATGCACAATCAATTGATTTACCTGTTTAATTTCTACCTAGCTATCTCCTTTCTTCTTAGAGAATCTACACAAAAAATTGCATTAGTATAAGAGAACAAAAATTCGATTAAAAAAAGTTCAATTTCATGAACATTGCGAGATCAATAGCAATGAATTAGTTGGAATAATTCACAAATTCACGTTGAGAAACATTTAAATGCGAAATCATTGAATTACCTGATGAAAAATCTTCTATTGTTTCTTGGTTGTTGTTGAGGGATGAAAATCCAATCCGTTAAACCACCAAAGCTACATACACAATTAAGCACAACAAATGAATCAGTATAATTAACAAGATTTAATTCAAATATATTGATAAATATGATGAAAGACTAACCAAACGAATGAAAACGTAAAAGAGAACGACAATCGTGATCACAGCCAGAAGATCATCCATATAGAGTGTATTCTAAGTAGATAGCGAGTGTTGAATATGAAAATAATTGTTTTTCTCAGATTTTTACTCTTTCAGTAGTCTCACACTCAGAAACCGCCCCTAACTGCCTTAACAACCTGGGTGCAACCGAGTAATCTGTGACTAATTATTTTTTGTAACTAATTATTTTAAAGAATTAATTGTATTTATTTATTTATTTATTTTATTTGTTTTTTTTTTAGAGCAATTTATTTGTTTAGTAGAAAACTACATTTATTTTGTGTCATTGTTTGATTCAATTTCAAAAAGATGAATAAAGATACCAAAATGTACTTATAAGGGTTTTCAGTAAAATATTTTAGCATGTAATATATCTAATTAAGTCAATTTTAAAAAATTTAAGAGTCATAAGCCCCGAATTGGGCCGTCCAAAAAATTCATGGATCGCAAGCAAATGATTTACTACAGGGCTAAAATACGACCTCGACTGACTCGTACGTTAAAAGAAAAGAAATTAGAAATCGAGTCAAGTTCTCGTCGACTTATTAGTAAATTGAGTATTTAACGAGCTCGAACTTAACTTATTTAATGAGTCGAGCTGAGCTAACGAGTATCTCAGTTTGTTTCATAATTAATATTGCGCAACTCTTTTCCAACTGATGTTTTTTTATTTTATTGTTAAAAATTGTTCTTTGATTATATTCCCTGTCTCTGGATTTATTTGAATTTTGTTCCTATCATGAATATCATGAAGCTGTAGCTGATTTTGTTCCTAGGCCCATAAGATATTAAAAGAATCAGCTGCTTGCTTGACATCTATTCACGCAGATAAAGTCTAGTATGCACTCGAGTGCATGTTGTGCACCCTAATCTAAAGAAAAATGTATGTTATTAAACTGAAAAGTACAACACAATATTACTAAATAGTGTAAGTCACTATGACTAAAAAAATTATTATACAGTTTAATAATTAAAAAGTGCAACACCATTTACCAAAAAGTGTAAATCAGTAAAACTGAAAAGTATAACATGGACTAGGGTGCACAACATGCACTCGAGTCCATAGCAGACCAATCCATTCTTTTTAAATATAATTGGTCCTTCTATTTAAATAAATGACCTCTACATTGTCAATCCCAAAACCTTCCATTCTTTTTCGTTTCGACTCTATTGTCGTCTCACTCCTTCAATTAACTTCGTAAAATAGTTAAGGTGTGTTTTGCTCCAAAAATTTTCATTCCCTACAAAAATAGCAAACCACACCACTTTCCCCAAATCAGGTGTAATTAGTCAATTTAGTGTAAATAATGCACAAAATTCTATAAAATTATGCAAATTAAACACATGAATTTCGAGCAATTTTCACACTAATCACCGCCGCCACCATTACCTCTGGCAGCCTCCACCGCCGCCATCTCCGGCACCACCCCATCCAAAATATATTCAAAATTAAAAAAAAAAAATTGACCAACTGGTTTGTCCGCGTAGAATATATCGCCGACTATAATTATCGACGAAAAACACCCTTGCCAACAAATTTTATCAAAAGAAAAAAAAAATCGACGAGAAATGTCGCCCATAAACATTATGGTCGACAAATTGTTGTCGATCGTAATGTTTATGGTCAACATTTCTCATCGAAAAAAAAGTGTACCTGGTGAAGAAACGAGGAAGGAGGGGTACGGCGGCGGCATCGGGGGATGAGACGGAGTGTGAAGAATGGTGGCGCGGCGGCCCTGTGTGGCCGACCTCCGTGGCCGAAAATTGCAGAAATATTGCAGAAAAAAAAAAGACGGGAGAACAGGAGAAAGTGAAGGAGGGAGGAGCGCAGGGCGGCGGGGTGGCCGCGGCGCGGCGTTGCGTGGCCAGTGTCCAGTCAGTCGAACTGATCTAACTGGTTGGACCGGTAACCAGTGTCCAGTCAGTTTGGCTCACCTAGTCAATCACACAATTGAGCCCTTGGCTGAAGCTGGGTCCAAAAATCTCAATGCAAATTAAATCAGCTGTCATCAAACTTCTAAATCTTCATTTTTATCAATTTTTCCAACAAAAAGTTCATTTGAAAACTTGTTTTTAATACTATATAGAAACATGTGGTAATCAACAAATTTACAAGACGTACATTGTTGGAGATATATTCAAGAAACATTAAGGATCCGGCCAACAGTCCAAGGCTAAAGAAACGTAACTTTTTTATAAAATGATCAATAATCCAATCAAAGAAACGTAATACAACTATATACTAAGTACTTCTATCCCTACGCGTGTAAGTAAGAAGAGGATCGGAGGCGTAACATGCATCTGCAAATCTTCTAGTTTCGAGACGTAGCATATCGGCCAATCACTAACAGATTTCAAGATTCTTACGTCACCTTGCAGGAGATCTTTAGCTAGTTATTTCCTGCAACAAATCCAGGTGGGCTTCAATCTCTTTTTCCAGGTTCTTCAATGGATGACTACCCACCCGTCCATCAATTACTGCATCTTCTTTCAACTCCTCTAGTTCTTCCTCACAAACTTGAACTCGAGCATCAATTATTGCATCTTCTTTCAACTCCTCTAGTTCTTCCTCAGAATCGCTCACAAACTTAAACTGAAACTGGAGCATCAATTACTGCATCTTCTTTCAACTCCTCTAGTTCCTCCTCAGAATCGCGCGCAAACTTGAACTCGAGCAAATGCTCGTAGTAGTAGGGGGATTCCCTCTCCATGTTTAGAGCCAATCTCTACTTCCTTGACCTTGAAAGTGTTCCAAGAAGAGCTTGGACTTATCAGATTTACGCAGCATAAAGTTTGTCTTGTCGATCTAGATTAACAAAGATTAGAACGTAATCATTGGCGGTTGTTAGGAACAGTAAACCCTGAAAACAGCATTCTAGTAATATCGGTAGTTTATCAGGATCTCATCACCTTTATCATAGTCACTATGATCATCACAGCCGTGAAAGTATTATCATGGTTCAGAAAATCCAAAAAATGAGCCAAGCATAAAACACCCTTTGCGTTTTCCTCGCTCGAGATACAACTAATCCATATGAATACATGAACTCTTGTTTGCTCGATTATTTCCTTTAGTTTGCAAGTGTAATCATACACAAAACTGAGTCAGAATCATTTCCAGTTCATCATCACTCCAGAATATCGTGCTATGCATATACGCGGGCGGAGGAAGGCAATCCATATCATTTTTCCAAAATGAACTTTCTCCCTGCATTTTCTCAAGCACAACAAATGAATCGGTATAGATAAGATTTAATTAAAGTAGGGATTATATTTTTTTTAGTGCATTAAGTTGCTACAATTTTGATTTTAGTCCCGACAATTACAACTTTTTGAATTTCATCCTTTAAGTTTGTTAATTTTTTGATTTAGGTCCCTTTACCGGCTATTAAAGGTTGCGTAACCGGTCAAAGCCATTTGAAAATTATTTTTCTTTTCTGTTTATTTTAGTTATACGCGTGGATTTTTTTTTATAATTTAATTTATTAATTTGGCTATTAAATAAAAAATGGGACGGGGCGGGGCAGGTTTATAAAACCGGGGCTTGAGCATAAAATGGATCCCGAGTCTTCTTCTTCCCAGTGTCAAGTCTTTCTTTTCTTCACAGTCAAGAAGAAGAAACTACCATTTTTTCATGAGTACTTGGGACAAATAACTTATCCTCATTCTCTGTTCTGCAATTTTAAATTTTTCCTCACCATTGGCAGGGTCTTCTTCTTCCCTCACCCCCACCTTAGGGAGATTGTCGCCTTGTTAATCAACCCATGAGGATTCCAAATCCACAAACAGATCGTTCATAAGATTTTCTATTTGAAGATAATCACCATTTAAAATATAATTTCTTACCTTTGTCCAAGGGTGCCGTCATCGCACTACCGCACGATTCGTTTCGATTTTGGTATCTTTTGAAAGCCCTCAACGAGGAGAACGAAACCCTTAAAACAATTCGACTATCAAACTCCGATCCGGGAACGCTGTCAATTTACAGCAAAAATGTTAGGGTTAAAACCCACTTCTTTTATAAACTTAAATTTTGTCTCTTATTTTGATATTTTGTTGTAAATCTGTGTATATCTTCCATCTTCGCGTGTGTAATTACAGCGACTGTGAGTAATTTTTCGCCTGATTTTTTTTACTTCATTTTTTATAAAAGATGAGTTGAGAAAAGTGTGTGGGTTAATGGTGATGTGGGGTCTTATGTTCTCTGTAAACAAAATTAAACCATCAGAGTGAGAGAAAAACAGAGTAAGAGAGAGTATTGTTGGAATTGATGTGAGATTACCCTTATCTAATTAATTAATTAGAAGGACTAAACGTTAATTATAAAATAGTTAAACGTGACATAGTCGATCTACTCGTGGAGTAGATGAACGTGGTATATTTAATATCTCAAAATCGAGTGGGATTGTGACATAGAAAGTCTACAAAACATTTAGGACATGTTTGGTTCCCTAGATTAGGGAGGATAGATTTTTTAGTCCTGATTAATCATATGTTTTGTTTGTTTGATTAAAGCCCGAGAAAATATAATAGCCCGAGTTGCTTTTTTGATTTATCCCCTATTGGCGTGATTATTGATCTAGGCAAATGGGGTAAGATTAGTTGTCAAGCTAACTTGTCAATTATGGGGTGAAGGTGAAATACCATTTTTATCCTTACTTTATTGAACAAAAATACCGAAACACCCTTAAACACTTGGGTAATTACACAATGGCTTGGTACATCACTTTGACCCATATTTCGAAAAAAAATATTTACATCTTGTGGCTTTCATTTTTTTTTTAAAAACGTCCCAAAACTTTTTTAATTGCTTAATATATGTTCTATTTTCGTCGGAGTTGTAAAAATTCACCGAAATTCCTCAAATTTAATAATCACGTGATAGAAAAAAAACGACGTTATTTTGATAACTTGAGCGTAAATGGGACTTAAACTGAACAATTAAAGAAATTATGGGACGTAAATTAAAATTTTAACTAAAACAGGACTCTCCAAATGTGTACAATATATTCACTATAAAATTAATCTAACATTTTAATTATCCTTAGTTTATGTTATACAACCAAAAAAAAAAAAATATATATATATATATATATATAAACAAGATTAGACGAGGCTAAGAAAAAAAATCATTTCTCAATTTAAATGTAATTTTTCATTTATTAGAAATTTTAAAATTAATACTCTCAAAAGTTAAATTTTGTAACTTTGAAATTATAGATGTATTCATATATGTTTTATTTATTTATAAGACTATTTCTATATATATATATTGAATAGTTGAATTAAAGGTGCATATTTGAGTGCATTATATGTTCATAATGGATATTCATATTTTATGATAATTGAATTTGCTCATGTGTTTTTGGTGTAATTACTATTTAAATTGAATGTCAACAGATCTTATGGTGTGTAATTACTAAACTGAATGTCAAGAGAGAAACTTTGGCCGGGTGCCGGGTGTTGGGTGAAAGATGTAGTGGAATTGAAAATGCAATCAGGTCGGTTGTTAAGAGAAAATAATGAAAATATCATTTAATTAATGGGCCCAGGGGTAGAAAGGTCAATTACCACATTTATCTCATTTATCATTGAATCCAAACACAAAATAGAACTTATCTCTAAGTAACTTCAAAATTTAATCATTTAATCCAAACACAAATTTCAATTCAAAAAATAATAATCATCCAAACAGTGAAATCCCATTCAATCCTATCATAACTTATCCATCCTAACCTGTAAAGCAAACGAGCCCTTAGGGTAGGTTTGTTTTGGGATTATGTAGGATGGGGGAAATCCTGGATGGGGAAATCCTGATGAATAGTAATTGTGTGTGTTTGTTTTGGGATTTTGAGTAGGATGAGATGTAACTTTATGTCAAATCAAATTGTGTAAGAGTGGTTGGATGAGATGTAATAGTAGGATGTAATAGTAGGATGTATAGGTATTTTTAGGAATGAGTGTAGTTGGATGGGGAAATCCGGATGTGAAATCCCGAAGTAGAACAAGGACGTGGGACGTTACGTCCCACGTCCGGACGGGTGAGTCCCAAAACAAACATGCCCTTAAAGGCTTTAAAGGTATTGAAGTAGGAATGGAGTTCAACCATGTATTAGGGGTACACTCCCCAAAGGGCCACACGCGCCCGTCCGACTTGGCTTCGGATTTGGCAATTGGTCTTTGGTGGTCTTTGGGGCCCCGCCTACCTTCTTTTTGTAGACCCAATGCAACCTCCTAGGGTTTCTACTCCCAAAAACTCTACATTGTTCTCGTTTTGCCGGAAAGAAAGAATCCAACGAGTTGGACTTCTACTCCCAAAAACTCTACACTGTTCTCGTTTTGCCGGAAAGAAAGAATCCAACGAGTTGGACTTCTACTCCCAAAAACTCTACACTGTTCTCGTGGTGTTCAGTTCGTACGTTGTGCTCTCAAAAGCCATACACTGTTCTCATTTTGCCGGAATTCTTTCCGTGTGTTGCCGGAATATTTTCCGTGTGTGTTCAGCTCGTACCTAGTACGTTCGTTGAGGCTTCGTATACAATGGTATTACTGTATTCGGAGTAGAAGTCGTGTTACCTTTGGAAACAGAGCGTCATACTAGTCCAGCACTACCTGGGCGTATTCTATTCTGCGGGAAAAGGGTTTCCCTTGACTCGACTTGTTATCAGATTCTTCGATATTGCAGTATACCCTATCAAGGAGTATCCGTGTGTTGCCGGAATATTTTCCGACTTGTTATTAGATTCTTCGATATTGCAGTATACCCTATCAAGGCGTATCCGTGTGTTGCCGGAATGTTCAGTTCGTACCTAGTACGTTCGTTGAGGCTTCGTAAACAGTGGTGTTACTGTATTCGGAGTAGAAGTCGTTTTACCTTTGGGAACAGAGCGTCATACTAGTCCAGCACTACCTGGGCATATTCTATTTTGCGGGAAAAGGGTTTCCCTTGATTCGACTTGTTATCAGATTCTTCGATATTGCAGTATACCCTATCAAGGCGTATGATTTATCAAGGCGTATGATTTCCAACAAGTATGTCGTTAATTGAGATATGCAAATTTTCTTTTTATTAACACAACTTATAGGTGAATCCTACAGTAGATAATGATAAGGAAGATCTTGCGATATTAAACTAATTATTTGATGCAATTTTGCTCCTTTTAATTTTTTTCTCCTGCTTTTGAATTTGATTGACAGTGAGGGTGAGGCACTGATATATTAAGGGGAAGAAGAAGATCCAGGACCCGTTTTATGCTCAGCCCACGTTTTATAAACCCGTCACCCACCCCAATTTTTATTCAATAACCAAATTCATTTATTAAATAAAAAAAAATCCACGCGTATAATTAACTAAATTCGAAAAGGAAATTAATTTTCAGGTGGCAGTTACCTACTATGAAACCTTCCCTAGTAGGTAAAAGGACTTAAATCAAAAAATTAACAAACTTAAAAGATGAAATAGCAGGTAAAAGGACTTAAATAAAAAAATTAACAAACTTAAAGGATGAAATTCAAAAAGTTGTAATCATTTGAACTAAAATCAAAACTGTGACAACTTAATGGACTAAAAAAAATATAATCACATTAAAGTATATTGATAAATATGAAAGACTAACCCAACAAATGAAAACGTAAAAGAAAATGGAATCATTCTGAAGAATTTGTTGTATTTATTTGTTTATTTCCAAATGACAATTTGATGTGATTGACCATCGTAGGTAGGGCCGTAAATGAGGGGATTTAAGTTTAGTCTAATATTTTATAATTTTGTATTTTAATTTAAAGTTGAATTGAATTCATAAATTATTATCACATATTTACTCACACTTTAACTTTTTTTTAAAATGTGTTTCTTTTTCATTCAAGCTTAAAAATATATTAAAAAAAAAAAAAAAAAACGTGAGTCAGTTCCCAGTCTGACCTGTGCGATCTGTCCCATCTAGGTCTGACCCGTGCAATCTGTCCCATCTAGGCCCGCCCTTTAAAAGGACTTGTATTTGTGAGTGTTATCTCATAATCTCAGAATCAGCACATTGAGTAGTGAGATGATAGGATCAGATAAGATAACTTAGGTCTTATCAGATGAGTTGAAGGGTTTCAATCAGATGGGTTTTTACAAGCGGTTGCAAACGGTTGATAACTACTCAAAACAGTTCCTAACAGCAGCAACTACCTTTGGTCTTTATAAACTCTTGTTTGTGTACATTGTAAAGGTTACGTGGATGCATTTGTAGTACGTTTTGTAATCTTTGAGTTGTGTGAGTTCACGAGTGAAGTGAGGAAATATCCTATTCCGAGTGAATGAGTGTGTAAACATTCTTTATCAATCAAAGAAGTACTCGTCTGGTCCAGTGGATGTAGATCACATTGATCGAACCACTTAAATTCTTGTGTGTTGTTTGTCTCGTTGATTACTTTTTGAATTACTATCCTAGAGCAGTTATTTCTTCTATCTTCAAGTATTCTACTTGGTTGGAGACGTCTAACCGACCCGAATTACTTGACAATTTTTATCTTCAAGTATTCTACTTGGTTGGAGACGTCTAACCGACCCGAATTACTTGACAGTATTTACTCAATTAAATCCAATTTTTACACCTCTAATAGGAGCTAAAGAAGTCACCAAGCCCCTCTCGTCCTCTCAATCTCTTTTACACTCTTCTTGATGGCTCCATGATATCAACATATGCCCGAGTCTATCCATTTTTTACACCTTCTTACGTGGCCTTTTCACTTTAGTATGAACTCATATACCATTTACAATACCAAATTCAATTTATTTTGCCAAGATTGACACGTATTCAATGGATCCTTCATTTTGCAGAATACTAAAATCATGCTCCAAAAAATCATGCTCCAAATCAACGTTAGATTACATTTTGATTGTATCTTGATTATTTTTTGTACATAATATATTATATTTATTTTATACTCCCTCCGTTTTTTTATATAAGATGTTTTAGGCCTTTTTTTCTTGTTCATAAATATAAAATGTTTTAGATTTTTTACCATGTTTATTTCAATTATGCCCTCATTTTAACTTTGAAAATAATCATAATTTTTAAATTGCTCTAATTAACTAATCTTCAAAGCAAAATTTTTTTCTATACAAACTTGCCTTGTATGTAAAATATTAATGTAATTAGAAATTTCCTTTAATATCTAGGGTATATTTGTCAAAACATACATTTTCTTAATTTTAGTCAATTATTCTAAAACATCTTACATAAAAAAACGGAGGGAGTAAATATCTTGTAAAATACTCTAGAAAGATTTGGTGTATCATAGATTAGAAAACACACTTATATATAAATTATATACATTACAGGTATTGCATTCCCATAACTCATCATTTATAGTCCACATAAATCTCCAATATACCTTCTTCAACTCTATAAGTTTGGTTCTTTGGTTCTTTTTTAGAGCTTATTATGTTTGAGTTTGGTTCTTTGGTTCTTTGTAGAGCTTATTATGTTTGGTTCTTTGTAGAGCTTATTATTATGGTTTAGAGTCTCGATTTTTTTACTCTCAAGTCTGTCCCCTTTCTCCATAGTAATAGGCACCCATTCATGGTTAAAAAGACATATTCCATAATTCACCAGGAGTTTTGAATTGGAATAATCTCCATAATACATTAGAACATGTTTCCCTTTAGAAATATCTCTAGGGCAAGAAAAAATATCTCTACGATGGAATATTGATTTCCTTATACGGTTTCAACATTTCAACTTTTTTAGATGTCCATAACAATGGAATATTGATTTCCTTATACGAAGGAAGGCCTGCCCTCGCCTCTTTTCTCTCAAAATTGCAACGGCAAGTATTGCCTCTTGGACAGCTGATTAAAACATTGGCTTCCCCTGTTTTATATCTTGAGTAGCATATAAACCTCTGCCCATAAGAGGAAGACTTTCTAACGCCATATATAGAAGAAAACCAGCCGTCAGCCTTAGTTGTCGAAAAAAACTCGTGCTGCCAACCTTATTTTCAAACTATTGTATATATACTCAAGAATTATATGAAAGCAATATATTTAATTCACAGTTGGAAATAATATATTCAATTAAAAAATAGTTTACTACAAGAATATTGATAGCAATTGGATTAATAATTCACTAATTGTATGCAACAAGGACAAGATCTAATTAAAATATGTTGAAAAATGTAGAGTGTAAATAACTAACTAACCCGTAAAAGCAAAACGTAAAATGTAGATAGCTCTTATATATATATACCAACTCTTACTTATCCGTTTTTACTTTTAACTAACAACCGCAACTTTACGGGCTGACAAAATTAGACCCTTAACTTTTATTTTTTTCACAATTTCAAGCCATATTAGCCCGAATTATCCAATTTCAGACTGATTTTGCACATTAGGCCCATTTTCCGGGCTAAACTTTTGTGGATAGCAAAAAGAGGACCGCAACTTTTCAGACTAGCAAAATTAGACCCGTAGCTCGACTGTTAAAAATGATAAAAAATCATGACGTAACTCCAAAAAATTACAAAAATCACGAATTTCAAACGACAAGACATACTTTTAAAAATTATACAAAAATTCTAAATAATTCACACCATGGTAATATTTTAGTCTTATAGTAAGCAATATTTCACATAAGACTAACCATTGAAAAAATGAATGTTATTGTGTGATACATACCCCGGGAAATGTTACTGTACCATATATTTTATTTACAGCCACTGCACCACACCCTACGAATATCAAAAAATACGTTCCAATCGCTTCCGCAATTACCTATATATTATATTCTTTCATTCATATTAATATCATATTTTTATGTAATTCAAAAAATAAATTTAAAACATTTTCTTAGTTCTCCGATTATTTGTGCACTTTTTCTTTATAGATCGAGAAGAGAGAGTGATGGGGCGGCGGCCGATACGCAGGGGGCTGCCGGTTGGCGGGGGCGGTGATAGGCGGCGGACGGCAGGTCGGGGCGGCGGCCACACCATTTTCTGTGTTTTTTTTTTTTACAGATCGCGAAGGGAGAGGGAGGGGGAGAGCGGCGACGGGGCAGGAGGGGACGGTGACAGGCGGCGGACGGCAGGTCGGGGCGGCGGTGGCTGGAGAGGTTGTGGAAGGTTAAGGTGGAAGGAAAATGGAAGAAAGTAGGTTTTGAGGGGTGTGTGTTTAGTAAATAGGGTTTTGAGGAGATAGGGTATTTAAGACAATTCATTGGGGGATGCATCCATCCTGACATGTTTTAGGGGGTGTGCATCAATCGGGGGAGTGTTCTAAACTGAAATGGAGGAGTAAATAGTCAGACCCTTTTTTTCTTGATCATTGGGCCCAGCTGCAAATTGCCTAAATATTGGGCCTCCCAATTACTATTAAATAGGCTGCAAGTCATACCCCTTAATTGCTAAAAGTGCTGGGGTATATACCCCTTCAACTTTGTTTATTTTTCTTAATTCAATATATATATGAAATACCAATTTTGCCTTTTTAGTAAAATATTACATATACATACATTCCCCCTCAAACCCTAATTCTAATTTTACACAAAATCATAACCCTAATTTGCAGTAGTCGCCGCCGCCGACATCATCACCTCCGGCAGCCTCCTCCAAAATATACTCAGAGAAAAAAAACAGATTTTTTCGACCCTGGTCGCCTAAAATTTATCGACAACATTGTATCGAAAGAAAATAAAAAAAAAATTTTTGACAAAGAATGTCGACCAAAAACGTTATGGTCGACAACAATTTGTCGACCATAATGTTTTTGGTCGATATTCCTTGTCAAAAAATTTTTTAAAAAAAAAGAAGAAGAAGAAAAGAAATGAAGCGTACCTTTCCGGGAGAAGGAGGTCGGTAGCGTCGCCGGGAGAGAGGGGTGGCGCCGCCGCTTTTTGATGCAGAAATTAAAAAATAAAAAAGTAGGGTGGCGGCGGCGCTCAGCGATGGAGGAGGCCCGGCGCCGCTGCCTGTATGCACAAAAACGAGGGTTTGTTACAGAATTTTAAAAAGGGGGGGGGGGACAACGGTGCACGACGAAGGAGGAGGGCGAAGGGACGGAGGCCTTGGCGTAGGCGGCGCGAGTGCAGCAAGGGGGAGTGCGACGGCCAGGGGAAGTGCAGAAAATGAAAAAAAAGGAGGGGGGAAGAAGGCGGCGAGCGGTTGGGGCGACGGGCGAGCGGCGGGGAGGCGTCGAGGCAGAAGATTACGGCGGCCATGAATTGAGAAAGAAAAAGATGGAAGAAACGGGAAAAAAATGAAGTGGGGGAAGAAGAAAATAAAAAAAACTAGGGTTAGGGTTTAGAAGTGGGGGAGTGTACCTATCTTTGTGTTTTATTTTATTTGAGTTGAAGGGTAAAATTGGTATTTCATATATATATATATATTGAATTAATAAAAATGAATGGAGAGTGTATTAAACAAAGCAGGAGGGGTATATACCCCAACCCTTGCTAAAAATAACTGTAGCAACAGAGATGCTTCTCTTCGGGCTGCCGAATGGGTCAGCCGCGATTAATTAAATGGGCCAAACAATTTAATTGTTGGCCCAAATAATTTACATCCTCAATTTCTACTCGTTTTGCTCTTGATTTCAATTTCTTCCTTTGATTGATTTCACTAAAATTTAGGCACGTGTTTTGCTTCCAAAAATGAACACTTTACCTACAAAAATAACAAATCACTACCTTTCTCATAATCAAGTGAAATTAGCCAAAAAAAATGAGTAAAAATAACATGAAATTCTATTAAATCAAGATAAAAATGCTCAAGAAAATCATGCAATTTTCATCCGAATCAGGGAGTCTTTTTAAAATCTCTTGATTAGTTCGTACCCATTGGTGTCCATCTCCCATCCTTGGAGGCGCACTTTCCTGGGTTCACTGAGTTTCTCGAACCTGTGGTTGGCTCTTTACTTGCGTTGCCGTCTCCTACCTCGTTCGTGTCTGTTTTGGTCGGATAGGGCATCTCGGCCCCGCCCTCTTCCGAGATGCCCGCCTTGCCCGTTAGCCCCTCCCCCACGAGCCTAGTTGTTTTCCCTAAACACACACGTCTATGTAAAAAGAGGGATTACTTCACGATCTCGATCGACAATGCTACGTTACAGGCTGGAATGAACGAATTCAAGGACGTCTTTATTGGTCTCTTAATCACCCCTCGTGAAAAGTCCCGATCCCATATGTTGAACTATCGAAGAAGCTCGTCGATACTTGGTCCCTCCATGGGAGCCTCTCTGTTGTGCCAATCAGAAAATGATTCGTTATTCTCAAACTTCACCTTTTAGAGGAGCGCGACCGTATTTTTAGGATTGGCAACTGGGCCCAGGTTCCATCCGACTATAGAAATGGTCTCCCGGCTTCAATTTGAACCAAGCGCCGACCTCGATGACTCAAGTTTGGGTACGCTTCCTCGGCCTCCCGATTGAACTTTGGCAGTCTACAGTTCTCTCGGCTGCGGCATCGGCGGTTGGCAAGCTCATTAAGATGGAAGGTCACACAGCAGCTAAGACCATAACTCAGTATGCTAGAATTTTGGTCGAGGTGGATATGAAACAACCTTTATTGGAGCGGCTGGTCCTTGAATGTGAGGACCGATCTGTAACGGTGGAGGTGCGATATGAGCAGGTTCCGGAGTTTTGCAGCCACTGTAAGGTAGTTGGACACGTGTCTGCTCGTTGCACTTTGGGACAGGCCTCGCTGCCTCCTCGCGACGACTCTCATGGTAGGACCCGGCACAGAAGACGGTCGAGGCCTTCTCCCACAGACTTCCAGCCCCGATCACCCCCCAGGAACCCCTCTGATTGGGTGTGAGATTGCTCTTATTTATGCTATTTTTTGCTATATTATTGTAGCATTTTGATGTGATTTTGGTCTTAATTAATATAAATTGGCCACTAACCTTGTTGTCAAGAAATGTATTCAAAGTGTAGGAAATAAGGTGAAATGGTCAATGTTAGGGAAAAAATGAGCATTGGCGCATGGGAATTGAAGTTTGGTTGGAGGACAAGCAAGGAAAGTCGAAAAATGGTGTCAAAAAATTATGAGGAGCAGAAATCACTCGGTCGGACGAGTGGTCCCACACTGGCAGCCGAGTGAGGTGGACTTCCAGAAAGTTTCAAAAATCTCAACGTCACTCGACCGGCCGATTGGAATGACACTGGCGGCCGAGTGGTTCCACACTGGCTGTCAAGTGGGTTCTGCAGCCCAAAATCCTTCTATAAGCCCATTTCACTCGGTTGACCGAGTCAACTTACGATTTTTGTGGAATTTCGCGAATTTTGAAGAATTTCAAGGACTCAATTGCTAATTTCATCTCACACACTCTTTGAAGCTTTAAATAGATTCCAACTCAAATTGTAAAGGGTCCTAACACTCATTCATTACATTTTCACATTTACATGATTATATAACTTCTCTATTAATCGACACATAATTCAAACTCACTAAAAATCGACTGATAATTGAAACTCACGAAAAATTGACACATAAGCCATATGAATTCACTATTACTATATAGGGGGATAAGTCAAACTCACTAAAAATCACACATTAGCAATATGAACTCTATATTAGTATATAGGGGGATTATTATTATTATTATTATTATTATTTGAATATACAATACTTATGAAAAAAAAACTCAAAGTTCGGTATTATTGATTTTGAATAAAAAATTATGAAAAATATTAGTATCATTCGAAACCTTATTTAACATTATTACAAATGCGAAAAATTAGGAAAAAAGTATGTAATTGTTAATTAACTAAAAAAACGATAGTACTAGTTTATTTTAAATTAGTTATAAAAATCGATAATTAAGGGGAAAAAATTCTTTTCATGTTTAACCGTGTATAAAATATTTGTGCAAAATATTTTATTTTAATATTTTAGAGTAATTATTTATAAATACATGGGCCTCTACGTATTTTCTTCAGCCCAGAAAATAGGTTATTTTTTGTACTATAAATAAATAAAGAGAAGCGGTAAAAGACTCCTTTTTAACCCTAAATCTCTTTCTATACTGGCGAAGATGGGGCATCAACAGGTAACATCTTCCTATGCTTTTATTGCTAAACTTATGATTTTTATTTTTCTTTCTTCTTTTTAATCCAAAAATCTTGTTTATTGTCCTATCTGTTTACATTTGTTTAATTCGAAATCGTAATGGTGTTAATAACTACTAACCAGTAAATGAAATTATATATATATATATATATATATTATTATTATTGTTTGATGAGTAAATAGGTGGATATATGAAAAGTAAGAAATTATATGGTTTTGGTTTTTCCAAATAGAGATTGCCGATTATAAGGAAGAAAACTAAACCTTTTATTTTGATTACCTATTGAAAAATTTTAAGATTTGATTTAAGGATCTTCTTTATTAAACTTTTTGTGAGATATGAATAAATATATAATATACTCCCTCCGCCCCTCCGTCTAGCTATAATTAAGAAAGTGGTAAACTTATGGGAGTAGTAAATTTTGATATCTTAAATTAACGTGAAATAAATATAATTAATAAATTCGTTTTGAGATAAGGGGTTCATTTCCTCTAATGAGGAAACATAGCAATTTGAAAATTTCTCTGAAATTAAAATTTTAAATAACTAGTAATTACACTTAGGGAGGACCAGGCCGAGCCAGTATCGGCCCACTCATTTATATCGGGTTGGGTCAGTTTCTGAGGCCCAGTCCGGCCCTGTTGAGGTTTTCGGGTATAATATTAGAGTAATATTAATTGGGCCATTATAGTTTTCTTTTTTCGGAAAATAAAATTGTATTTTCTCTTTTCTGAAAAATTATGCCTTATGTTTTGAGGAAAATGTCTTTTTTTAAAGGTCCGATGGACCATTTGGGCCGGGCCAAATCGGCTCGGGTATTTTTGGGCCTCCAAAAATAGAGCCCAGTCCGTTGGTTGGGCCGATCATCGGGCTAGAATGATTTTGACAGCTCTAATTACAGTTTAGGACTTTATTGCAACTAGTTGAATAATAAATTTGATTTTCAATACTATATTTCCTCATAATTTGGTTTTTGTGTTGTTTACCAATTCTCAGTTCTCTTTATTGATTAGTTTTTTATTCTTTTATTCCACCTTTCGAGTCTTCATATGTTATTTATTAATTTGAATTGGTTTAATTATGTTATTGAAATCGTGATTATAGTTAGTAAGAGTTTTGAGACGGACATAATCAGTTTCATTTAATTCGATTTGTTTTCTTTATTAGATAAGGTTTCTATATGTTGTTTAGTAATTCGATATGTTGTTTAGTAATTCGATTATCAATAGTAAATTGATTGTTATAGGTCTATATTCATATTTTCATTTCTTTAGGGTAAGAGAAGAAAGATGGAAAATATTGAGCAAGATATCTTCACACATCTTCCACCAGAAATCATTACTGAAATCATGTTAAGACTTCCAGTACAAACCATTTTGAGGTGGAAGTGTGTTTGCAAGTCGTGGCGTCATTTATTTGAGACTAGTAACTTAATTTGCCAAGTCTCATCATTCTAAATCACTAATTCCTGGCGTTGCTCTAGTTGTCAAGTCTAATGAGAAGGATAAAATTATTGAAATTATTGATGATCTTCACGTCAATACAATCACCAAGCTCCATTTCCCTCATGACAATTTAGTATACATACAGGGTTCCGTTGATGGATTTCTTCTTTTGGTGAAAAATAGATGTAAATTAAAACTCCACTTGTGCAATCCGATCACTCGTGAGTATATAGACCTTCATTCTGATCAATTGTCTGACACTTTAAAATTAGCATATCCTTTTTTTGGATTTGGAGTGAGCAAAATAACGTATCAATATAAGGTGGTTGGTTTTTTTCGTGGCCCGCTTCAGACATTGTGTAAGGTATACACCATTGGAACTGAATTATGGAGAAGCATTACACTTCAGGTTGAACTCGATTACAAACTTCGTAAGGGTGAATTTGTGAAAGGGAATCTTCACTGGTTGGCTGATGATTTGTATGGCAAATTATGGATTTCTTGCTTTGATCTTGAAACTGAAATTTTCAGTGTGTTTTCTCCTCCTCCTTGAGATGAAAGGAGCACGGTTATGAAGATGAATGTTGTGGAAAACACCTTATGTGTAAAGGATCTAATATATGGTGATTATGATACTAAGGTCATCATCTGGATGATAAAGGAATATGAGGTCGAAAAATCTTGGACAAAGCAATTTATCATTATCATCGGACGAAACATCGATATTATTCCTGGAATTTATCCTATCAAATTTTCAAAAGATGGGATTACCTTATTAACGTCTAATGGCAAATCCCTCCTCTACTATTCCAATAACACTAAAAAAGTTACTAAGACTGCTGCCAACCTCCAAGGTGGTCTGTACTCTTTACAGTTCTACACCCCCAGTTTTCTTTCACTCAAATGCTTCAAAATGGAGAACGTGCTCACACTTTGAATTTTTTAGTTTTATCTATATATTTGAATTTTTGAGATATCTATATATTTGAATTTTTAGCAATTTATCATAGATTAGCATATTTCTATTGTGATCAACAAACAGTTTATTTCTCCTGTAAAAAAAAAAAAAACAAACAGTTTATTCCCTTCTATTCATAGTATTTGAATTTTTAGCAATTTATCATAGATTAGCATATTTCTATTGTGATCAACAAACAGTTTATTCCCTTCTATTCATAGTATACGGCGTTTTACATTTTTTTAAAGTAAATCAATTATATTTTTTTAAAAATTATTTTTAAACTAATTAATACGGAGTAATAATTTAAATAGTAATAGTTTTTAATGTAGAATATTCAATTTTAGAGTAATTAAGGCATTTTAAGAAGTCATTATTTTTCTTAATATTTTTACATAAGTCTAAGATGATATAATTCGTAGTTATTCGATTCTAATTAAGTGTAAAAATGAAAAAAGAGAAATGAATCTAACGAATTATTTATACTATTTTATTTAGCACCTATTTAGTGGATCACTGGTAATCAAACCAATTAAAATTTTATTAAATTAAGAATTATGCTAACAATTTTTTTTCTCATTTATATAAATATGTTTATTATTAATATTTCTTTACTTGATGATTTTTTTTTCATAGTGCATCATCTCATCCAACCAAATTGAGAAAATATGTTTATTTTCTGCCGGTTTGTCTGACCCTTGTTCCCCAATTCAATTCATGAGGCCCCGCAGCCAACTAATGGGGACCAGCCCCTACTTTATGGGCGGCTAAAGGCACCCAAAGATCCTATGAGTACACCAACTGGTATTTTTTTTAACACAAGGGGTACGCAAAATGACGTTTATACCCTTCTTGCACTTTTTTTTAAAAAAGGCGGATGAGTACACCCACCGATTCTATTTCACTATAGAATCATATCCACCACTAACCAAACACAAAAAATCAACATCATTCTTCAACAAACACACAAAAACACAAAAAATCAACAAAAACAATAAAACAAATTCTTAAGATGTTCGAAAATATTAACCGAATAAAGTTAAGATGTACGAAAATTTTTACCCAACAAACTCAATATGTTCAAAAAAATATTCAAAACATCTTAAATTTGTCCGAAAAAAAAAATCGAACAAGAGGTTCGAAATTTTTTCAAAAACAAAAACAGAATGTTCGAATTTTTTTTCAAAACAAACATAGATTGTTCGAAAATGTTTCTAAAACAAACTCAATAGGTTCGAAAATAATTCCCGAACTCCTAAAAACCCTAATTTTCCTACAATTCCTAAATTTTTCAAAAACTTTCAAAAACCTACCTCGAAACGGGTTGGACCGGTAACCAGTGTCCAGTCAGTTTATTTTTCAAAATGTTATTTATTTTCAAAATTTTTCAAAATGTTATTTATTTTCTTGAATGCCATATAGAAAATAAAAAAAGTAATTTGAAATATTAAAAAAAATTGACAGAGAACATTTTTGACAGTCGGTCGAACTGATCTAACTGGTTGGACCGGTAACCAGTGTCCAGTCAGTTTGGCTCACCTAGTCAATCACACAATTGAGCCCTTTGCTGAAGCTGGGTCCCAAAATCTCAATGCAAATTAAATCAGCTGTCATCAAACTTCTAAATCTTCATTTTTATCAATTTTTCCAACAAAAAGTTCATTTGAAAACTTGTTTTTGCTACTATATATATAGAAACATGTGGTAATCAACAAATTTACAAGACGTACATTGTTGGAGATATATTCAAGAAACATTAAGGGATCCGGCCAACAGTCCAAGGCTAAAGAAACGTAACTTTTTTATAAAATGATCAATAATCCAATCAAAGAAACGTAATACAACTATAACTAAGTACTTCTATCCCTACGCGTGTGATATGACATAATGGGGTAGGTCTAGATAAATAAAGCCACTGATTATACACCAAGAAGAATGCTGGTCAGCTCCTTTTAGGATCTGATCAGCATAGTTGCTATTCGATAAATGGGTCGTGATCTGATCAGATTCCTCCGGGATCTGATCTGATATTGATAGTCTTATTTAGACTAGGATCAAACCCGACGATCAAGGATGGGGGAGTCGGAGCCTCGTTCGGTCCTCCTTTCTTAAGAAGGACCAAGGAAATAAATTGTTGTGGCCTTCAAGAAGAGAAAAGAATCTTGATGTGTCAGAATATCTCTGGTCATTCCTGCAAATGTGTGCGCACTACACGAATAATTAGTTAGGTGTCAGAGTCGTACCATGACGTGGCACTATTTGTAACAAACCCTAGATCTGAATTTACATTCTTACCCTTCGGGCACAAGGTATAAAAGGTACCCCTTTTATTCTTTTGAAGAGTTAAGTTACTATTCATTACTATTCACTCAAATTACTCTTACTCTCCATCAATCTCGACTGACTTGAGCGTCGGAGGTCCGTCGCCGGACACCCCTCCGGCCCGGTTTGTGTGCAGGTCTTCAAACTCATCAAAGACGTGCACCATCATCATACATTCACGGATTTACGAAGGACTCGTTTAGGTATTTCTCATATTAATCTCTCTCTTTGATTGTGTTCCTTATCGTTTACTCCTCTGAATTCGATAAGGTCACATCAGCGTGTAAGTAAGAAGAGGATCGGAGGCGTAACATGCATCTGCAAATCTTCTAGTTTCGAGACGTAGCATATCGGCCAATCACTAACAGATTTCAAGATTCTTACGTCACCTTGCAGGAGATCTTTAGCTAGTTATTTCCTGCAACAAATCCAGGTGGGCTTCAATCTCTTTTTCCAGGTTCTTCAATGGATGACTACCCACCCGTCCATCAATTACTGCATCTTCTTTCAACTCCTCTAGTTCTTCCTCACAAACTTGAACTCGAGCATCAATTATTGCATCTTCTTTCAACTCCTCTAGTTCTTCCTCAGAATCGCTCACAAACTTAAACTGAAACTGGAGCATCAATTACTGCATCTTCTTTCAACTCCTCTAGTTCCTCCTCAGAATCGCGCGCAAACTTGAACTCGAGCAAATGCTCGTAGTAGTAGGGGGATTCCCTCTCCATGTTTAGAGCCAATCTCTACTTCCTTGACCTTGAAAGTGTTCCAAGAAGAGCTTGGACTTATCAGATTTACGCAGCATAAAGTTTGTCTTGTCGATCTAGATTAACAAAGATTAGAACGTAATCATTGGCGGTTGTTAGGAACAGTAAACCCTGAAAACAGCATTCTAGTAATATCGGTAGTTTATCAGGATCTCATCACCTTTATCATAGTCACTATGATCATCACAGCCGTGAAAGTATTATCATGGTTCAGAAAATCCAAAAAATGAGCCAAGCATAAAACACCCTTTGCGTTTTCCTCGCTCGAGATACAACTAATCCATATGAATACATGAACTCTTGTTTGCTCGATTATTTCCTTTAGTTTGCAAGTGTAATCATACACAAAACTGAGTCAGAATCATTTCCAGTTCATCATCACTCCAGAATATCGTGCTATGCATATACGCGGGCGGAGGAAGGCAATCCATATCATTTTTCCAAAATGAACTTTCTCCCTGCATTTTCTCAAGCACAACAAATGAATCGGTATAGATAAGATTTAATTAAAGTAGGGATTATATTTTTTTTAGTGCATTAAGTTGCTACAATTTTGATTTTAGTCCCGACAATTACAACTTTTTGAATTTCATCCTTTAAGTTTGTTAATTTTTTGATTTAGGTCCCTTTACCGGCTATTAAAGGTTGCGTAACCGGTCAAAGCCATTTGAAAATTATTTTTCTTTTCTGTTTATTTTAGTTATACGCGTGGATTTTTTTTTATAATTTAATTTATTAATTTGGCTATTAAATAAAAAATGGGACGGGGCGGGGCAGGTTTATAAAACCGGGGCTTGAGCATAAAATGGATCCCGAGTCTTCTTCTTCCCAGTGTCAAGTCTTTCTTTTCTTCACAGTCAAGAAGAAGAAACTACCATTTTTTCATGAGTACTTGGGACAAATAACTTATCCTCATTCTCTGTTCTGCAATTTTAAATTTTTCCTCACCATTGGCAGGGTCTTCTTCTTCCCCCACCCCCACCTTAGGGAGATTGTCGCCTTGTTAATCAACCCATGAGGATTCCAAATCCACAAACAGATCGTTCATAAGATTTTCTATTTGAAGATAATCACCATTTAAAATATAATTTCTTACCTTTGTCCAAGGGTGCCGTCATCGCACTACCGCACGATTCGTTTCGATTTTGGTATCTTTTGAAAGCCCTCAACGAGGAGAACGAAACCCTTAAAACAATTCGACTATCAAACTCCGATCCGGGAACGCTGTCAATTTACAGCAAAAATGTTAGGGTTAAAACCCACTTCTTTTATAAACTTAAATTTTGTCTCTTATTTTGATATTTTGTTGTAAATCTGTGTATATCTTCCATCTTCGCGTGTGTAATTACAGCGACTGTGAGTAATTTTTCGCCTGATTTTTTTTACTTCATTTTTTATAAAAGATGAGTTGAGAAAAGTGTGTGGGTTAATGGTGATGTGGGGTCTTATGTTCTCTGTAAACAAAATTAAACCATCAGAGTGAGAGAAAAACAGAGTAAGAGAGAGTATTGTTGGAATTAATGTGAGATTAATTGTGTTTTGAAACTCTTATCTAATTAATTAATTAGAAGGACTAAACGTTAATTATAAAATAATTAAACGTGACATAGTCGATCTACTCGTGGAGTAGATGAACGTGGTATATTTAATATCTCAAAATTGAGTGGGATTGTGAAGGGTCCACTACAAAATAATAACGAAATGGCATCGGCAAATGGCATCGGCAGGCCGGCCGATGCGAAAAGGGGACGACATTTATTGGCCGATGCAAAATGGCATCGGCAGTGGGCCCCGATGCGAAATGGCATCGGCATTTAATGGCCGATGCAAAATGGCATCGGCAGTGGGCCCCGATGCCATTTGGTAACGGCCCCCCCGATGCAAAATGGCATCGGCAGTGGGCCCGATGCCTTCCCCGATGCCCTAATTCAATATAAATTGGCCAAACCCCCTTTCTTCCGCAACCCCCCTCCCCCAAACCTCCATTGAAGCTTCGAGTTTTATACCTCCCCACTCAAAAATCACCTTCGTTTGCGGATCGAACTCGGTTTTTGGCCATTTGTGTTCTACACTTCGACGGGAGCATTTCTACGATAATTTTTTTCGTTTTCATTGGTTAAATTTGAAGTTATATGTGTATATATAGTTTTAGTATATATATGTATATATATGCATATATGTTGTATGTATATATAAAATTGTTAGAATTGTTAATTTTTATGCATGCATGTGTTAATTGTAAGAATTTATAAATTGTTAATTAATTATGTTGTGTTAGGCATGTATTTATATGTACGTATGTTTTAATAATTAAGTTATATGAATTTATTTGTTAATTAGGGTATTAGAATTATATTTGTGTTATATGTCTATATGAATTTATTTGTTAATTAGGGTGTTAGAATAATTATTAGAATATAATTAGAATTATATTAATTGATTTTAATAGAGTTGGGAAATGAGACGTTGGTTGTTTGTGTGTTGTAGCTAGACGTCGATTGACATGGATTATTCAATTCGTAGTTGGATGTATAGTCCAAGATTAGTGAATGGGATTATGAACCCCAGATTTGTTAGTGGAATAAATGAAGTTATTGAATTTGCTACTAGTAATCCGAATTCGATTTGGGAAGGAAAAATTAGGTGTCCTTGTTCGAAAGCTAGATGTCGAAATCAAACTTATAGAGATCCTAATGAAGTGAAATCTCATTTATATCGAAATGGTTTTACACTGAATTATTATAATTGGATTTATCACGGGGAAGAGAGTTGGGGTCCACGTCCATATCAAAACACTAATGAATATGCGTCAACTTCAAACGACGTTGACCCAGCGGGACCTAGTTCGTACCACACTATGGTAGAAGAGTTAATGGGTGGCCCAAACATTGATTTTGGAATCGACGTGGAAGAGGAGGCACTTAATGAAGAACCCCCTAACGAGAATGCGGCACAGTTTTACGGCATGCTTCGTGCAGCGGACCAAGACTTGTATCCTGGTTGTGAATCTCATTCGCAGTTGTCATTCAATTCCAGATTGTTGAATATTAAAACGGAAAACAGATTGTCTGAAAGGGGATACAATCAGGTTGTTGAGTTGATTCGTGAGATTTGTCCTCCCGAAAATAAGGTTCCCAAGAAATTTAACGACACCAAACATTTGATGAGTGGGATGGGTCTTCCGGTAGAAAGGATTGATTGTTGTGCACAGAATTGCATGTTATTTTGGGGTGCAGATAGCGAACTAGATTTTTGTAAGATTTGTGGTCGATCACGGTATAAGCCGAGTAGGGTTGATGTAGATGGTCGGTTGAAAAAGAAACGCCCGGTTAAGGAGATGTTCTACTTTCCGATAATTCCTCGTTTGCAAAGATTGTACATGTCCAAGGCCACTGCGAAGGATATGACATGGCATGCCTCGTGCGCTTCTGATGACTCTGGTGTTATGCGTCACCCGGCAGACTCGCTGGCTTGGAAGCATTTGGACCGTTCGTATCCTGATTTTGCATCTGAAATTAGGAATGTGAGGTTGGGCTTGAGCACAGACGGGTTTGCACCGTTTGGAATGACGGGGAAACAATATTCGTCATGGCCAGTTATACTTACTCCGTACAATCTACCCCCGTGGTTATGCATGAAGGATCAATTCATGTTTCTTTCGATTCTCGTGCCCGGGCCTAAAAGTCCGAAGGACAAACTTGATGTGTTTTTGCAACCACTGATAGCAGATTTGAGATTTTTATGGGAAAATGGGGTGCAAACTTACGATGTTGCTAGAAAGCAAAACTTTTGGATGCGAGCTGCACTTATCTGGACCATTAGTGACTTCCCAGCATACTCAATGTTGTCTGGTTGGAGTACAGCCGGAAGGCTTGCTTGTCCATATTGTGGAGAGTACACCGATGCATTCTACTTGAATAAAAGTCGAAAGCAGTCGTGGTTCGACAACCACCGAAAGTTCTTACCACCGAATCACACGTGGCGAACGAATAAAACTGCATTCATGGCCGGAGTAGTAGTCACAGATGATCCACCGCCTATTCGAACGGGTGCAAGTCTCCTATACGAAATTGATCATTTGGGATATAGAAAGGTTACAGAGGATGGTGCTGAGGCTCACAACAAAAAACTTGATGGAGGGTGGAAGTGGAAAAGCATTTTCTGGGAGTTGCCGTATTGGAGTACCTTGTTGATACGACACAATTTAGACGTGATGCATATTGAGAAAAATGTGTTTGATAACGTTTTCAACACGGTGATGAATGTGGAGGGGAAAACAAAGGACACGTCTAAATCAAGAGACGAGCTGAATGATTATTGTCGTCGTCCCTCTCTCAAGAAATGTCCACGTACATCAAAGTATCCTAAGGCTTCTTTTTCGCTTGATAAGAAGCAGAAGGATGTTGTTTGTAAGTGGATACGTGAGTTGAAGTTTCCAGATGGATATGTGTCTAACATGTCTCGTTGCATTGACTGGTCGAAATTGAAATTGTATGGGATGAAGAGTCATGATTGTCACGTGTTTATGCAGAGACTACTACCGATTGCTTTTTACAAAATTCTGCCGCTCATTGTGTGGAAAGCAATCACTGAGCTTAGTCTATTTTTTAAGGAGTTGACTTCTACGACCATCACAGTTGACAACATGACTCGACTGGAAACAGATATCCCAATCATCTTGTGCAAGTTGGAAAGTATCTTTCCACCCAGCTTCTTCAACTCTATGGAACATCTACCTGTGCACCTTGCATATGAAGCAAAAGTGTGTGGTCCAGTTCAATACAGATTGATGTATCCATACGAGAGGTAATTTAATTAATTTCTCATACGATTCTTTAAATTATATGAACTTACGATTCTTAAAATTTAATCAGGTATCTTCGCACCTTGAAATTAAGCGTGGGTAACAAAGCATGTGTTGAAGCTTCGATTGCAAATGCATATTTAACTAGAGAGGCGTCAATGTTTTGTTCTCACTATTTCGAGGACCATGTTACGACAAGGATACACAATGTACCTCGTAATTACGATGGTCGGGACGAAGTACATGAGTATGTTGAGGGCACTTTTTCCATATTTAAGGCGCCTGGCAAACGATTAGGAAAGCCTAAGAAAAGATGGATTTTAGACGAGGAGAAAAAAGTTGCTCATACGTACGTGTTGTTGAATTGTGATGAGGTGCAGCCATATGTTCAGTAAGTCAATCCGACAAAAATGTTTGTCAATCAAATACTTAGTGTTGACTTGTCTTATTAATCTTATATCGATCGTACGTAGGCTATTCATGCAACAACTTCAAGTTCTTCAACCAAATCTCTCGGCCGCTGAATCAGATTTAAGACTACAAGATGGATTTGCGTCGTGGTTTGAAGAAATTGTAAGTTATCTTAAAATAATGATCTGTGTAAAGTGTTAAGTTATAGAAATTCTCACATTAATTCGGCTTATATATATATATATATATATAGGTGAAGATAAATCGCGTCGAGAATAGATTTTTATACGATCTTTCGGCCGGTCCGTCTGGTCAAGTTCTTACGTACGTAGGGTATTACGTGAACGGGTACAAATTCCACACCATGGCTTATGGTGCATCTAGAGCAACATCAAACAGTGGGGTTTGTATCAAGGGAAAAAACTATGACGCGGATGATGAAGATTTCTATGGGAAACTCGAGGAAGTAGTCGAATTGGACTATCAGGGATACCACGAGAAGAAAGTGGTTTTGTTCAAGTGTCAGTGGTTTGATCCCTCAAACAATGGGACAAAAGTTCATCCTAACTACAAGCTCGTGGAGCTTAATCAGAGGCGGTCTTACGGCCGATACGATCCATTCGTTCTAGCAAGTCAAGCCACACAAGTCTACTATTGTCCATACCCCGGATCCCGTACTGATTGGATATTTGTCTGTAAAGTCAAACCGAGATACTTGGTGGATGCAAAAGATACTACTGAAGATGAAGTTCCCGCGTGGCAAGAGGATAACATAGAGACTCAAATGATTGTGCAAGTAGATGATGATCCTGTCATGTTAACTGATGACACCGGTACAATGATGGAAATGGCAGAGTATGAAGAAGATGAAGAAGAAGATGGAGAAGAAGACGGAGAAGAAGACGGAGAAGAAGACGACGAAGATGAAGCTGAAGATGAAGATGATGAAGATGAATGATGTTGTTAATTGTTAGACAATGTTATCTAAATATTACTTTGTTAGACAATGTTATCTAAATATTAATTCCTTAATTATATTCCTTATTTATATTTTAGTGTTAATCGTTACAGTGATGTTCACATATAATGTTTTTTAATTGTTACAATTAATGTTCAATGTTAATAATGTTTTAATGTTCATTTTGACAGATGAGTGGTCGTCGACATGGTTCTGGACATGGCTCTGGGCAGGGTTCTTCTGGATAGGGTTCTTCTGGACATGGGCGAGGTAGAGGTAGAGGTAGAGGAGAGCCGGTGGATGAGACACCGACTGTGCAGATACCACAGGGTTTTTATATGCCCGATATGACTTCGATAATGTTGCCCCAGATGCCTGGAATGAACCCACATTCCTATTACACTCAGGTGCCTCAGTTGCCTCATATGGTTCCACATCCACAGGAACAATCCCCTCCACCGATACATTCGCCAGTCGGGACACAGGCCAGCATGTCGACTGATGCACCCGACAGTCGCATCCGACTATTTATCTACCAGGATACGTAAGTGTATTATATTTAAATTTCATTAGACGTATGTATAACATGTTTATTAATAATTTTTTATTTATTATAAAATACGTGTAACAGGTTGATGCCTTCAAATTTAATTTCAAGGACGATCAGATCGATAATGTACCGGAATATGGAGCTTGGTGCACACACCTGGGCTTTGGTATCACCCGGCACGGTACAGCGGTGGTGGGATACATTCCAGGTATAAAATAACTTTACATTAACATTTTGTTATTTTGTTATATTAATTCGTTAATTTTTTTTTTTTTGCAGACCGAGGTCAGGTGGGACCCTGAAGCCACATCTTCTACAGAGGTGTACCGACTCTTTCTTCAAAGAGCTGCAAGTCGGTACACTAACATGTTATCAAAAATCAAGAAGGCGTGGGTGAAGGATAACAAGAGGCCGAGGTGGGATGTGAATGTTTGGAACGACTTAGTTCGTCACTGGAACAATCCCGAAACAATTAAGAAGAGCGAGCAGGCTCGTAAGAACCGCTTATCCGAGCCTGGAGGTCCGGGTACTGGCCATGGTACTCATAAAGGCGGAGCTCGTGGAGCAGCAGAGGTCGCACGGCTCATTGTAAGTATTTGTGGTCAATTATATATAATTAATTTTAGTTAATTATTTAGTTTATTTATTCGTATATGTCTTCGATTCAAAATACAGGAGGAGAGGATGGGACGCCCTGCATACGACTGGGAGATAGTTGAATATTACCACCGTTACGAAAACGGGACATACACTTGTGGCCATATGGGTGATTTACTTGTAAGTGTGTACATATACATATACATATATATATATAACAAATATATATTTAATTGTACTTGAAAATGTATTAACCCACTTTTAAATGTGCACGTATAGGACCAGATACAGGACGAGCTCACCAATAATACTACAAGAGATCCGTCAGATGAACCTAGTTCAGATGATGGTTCCCAGGCCCTACCTATACCCGAGATGTCTCAACTGTACGTGAAGAAGGTCGGCAGGTCTCATGGACGTGTTAGGGGCCTTGGACAAGTAGGCAAGAACAGGCGGGTCTCCTCCGGTCCTGGCGAGACGTCAAGTGGTACGGCTTATGGACGATTCACACAGGAAGACATCAACAATGCTATTGCTATAGAACGGAGAGTCAATGAAGATAGAGAGCAACGCTTACTGGAACAAATGCGGCAGCAGGAGGAGCGATTACTCAAGCATTTTCAGGAGCAGATGGCAATGATGATGGGTGGGGGTCAGATGGGTGGGATGGGTCAGATGGGTGGGATGGGTGGGGAGCCGAGGCCGCCGAGGCCGTCGGGGGCGTCACACAACGTTCATGATAGTAGACAGGTTCAGGATCGGGATGATACTGAGGATGATGGTGGTGGTGATGAGGAGTGATACATTTTTATATTACTTTGTTACGTGTGATGTTATTATATTACATTGACGTTGAGGATTAATTTTTATTTTAATGTTGTGTGTGATGATATTTTAATTGACGTGAACATGCTAATTATGATTATAATTAATGTTGTTTGTGATACGATGTTATTTTAATTGAAAATGAACTAGAGAATAATTTTATAATAGATGAAAATATTTTTAATTATATGGATAAGTGAATTCATATTTTTAAATGGATAAGTGAAAATAATTATATATATTTAATGTTGTGAATTGAAAATTAGAATGAATTTACATGATGTGATTGGAATAAATTTAAATGTATAAGTGAAAATAATTATATTCAATGTTGTATGTAATTATAATGTTGTGAAATTAAAAATTAGAATGAATTTAAATAGTGTGAATTGACCGTAAATAAATTATTTAATTTGAAAAACATAATTTAGAAATAATTATGATATGCTTTGATAAATAATTTAATAAGCAACAATTAAAGTTAGAATTGATTGAATTAATTAAATAATTAAAATGTTGTAAATTGAGGATTAGAATAAATTTAAATAGTGTGAATTGATACCGTAAATAAATTATTTAATTTGAAAAACATAATTTAGTTAATTTGAAAAACATAATTTAGAAATAATTATGATATGCTTTGATAAATAATTTAATAAGGAACAATTAAAATTAGAATGGATTGAATTAATTAAAGAATTAAAAACTCAAATTAAATTGAATATATATTAATTGCATTCACAACATGTCGACTAAAAGCTCCTAGCCTAAACGGCACACAGGGGCGCTCAAAAGCCTTCGAGACCGCGAGGTCCCGAGTTCGAACCCCAGAAATCGCGAAAATGGCCAGATTTCCGAAAAATGGGGTGGCCCAGCGGTGGGGGTGGGTGTTGTTGGCCTATCGACCTGGGTTCGAAACCCAGATTCGGCTATCGACCTGGGTTCGAAACCCAGATTCGGCTTTTTTAAATTTTAATAAAAAGGCATCGGCAAAATGGCATCGGCAGTGGGCCCCGATGCCATTTGGTAACGGCAGTGGCCCCGATGCCATTTGGTAACGGCGACCTGCCGATGCCATTTCGCATCGGTTTTCCCCAAATCCGATGCCATTTAAATGGCATCGACCATATTGGCATCGGCACACTGCCGATGCCTTTGCCGTTGCCTTCATCTTTGGGGACGGCAGATCCGATGCCTTCCCCGATGCCATTTTGTTATTATTTTGTAGTGGTCACATGTCCCACATAGAAAGTCTACAAAACATTTAGGCCATGTTTGGTTCCCTGGATTAGGGAGGATAGATTTTTTAGTCCTGATTAATCATATGTTTTGTTTGTTTGATTAAAGCCCGAGAAAATATAATAGCCCGAGTTGCTTTTTTGATTTATCCCCTATTGGCGTGATTATTGATCTAGGCAAATGGGGTAAGATTAGTTGTCAAGCTAACTTGTCAATTATGGGGTGAAGGTGAAATACCATTTTTATCCTTACTTTATTGAACAAAAATACCGAAACACCCTTAAACACTTGGGTAATTACACAATGGCTTGGTACATCACTTTGAGCCCTATTTCGAAAAAAAAAATATTTACATCTTGTGGCTTTCATTTTTTTTTTTTAAAAACGTCCCAAAACTTTTTTAATTGCTTAATATATGTTCTATTTTCGTCGGAGTTGTAAAAATTCACCGAAATTCCTCAAATTTAATAATCACGTGATAGAAAAAAAAACGACGTTATTTTGATAACTTGAGCGTAAATGGGACTTAAACTGAACAATTAAAGAAATTATGGGACGTAAATTAAAATTTTAACTAAAACAAGACTCTCCAAATGTGTACAATATATTCACTATAAAATTAATCTAACATTTTAATTATCCTTAGTTTATGTTATACAACCAAAAAAAAAAAAAAACAAGATTAGACGAGGCTAAGAAAAAAAATCATTTCTCAATTTAAATGTAATTTTTCATTTATTAGAAAATTTAAAATTAATACTCTCAAAAGTTAAATTTTGTAACTTTGAAATTATAGATGTATTCATATATGTTTTATTTATTTATAAGACTATTTCTATATATATATATTGAATAGTTGAATTAAAGGTGCATATTTGAGTGCATTATATGTTCATAATGGATATTCATATTTTATGATAACTGAATTTGCTCATGTGTTTTTGGTGTAATTACTATTTAAATTGAATGTCAACAGACCTTATGGTGTGTAATTACTAAACTGAATGTCAAGAGAGAAACTCTGGCCGGGTGCCGGGTGAAAGATGGAGTGGAATTGAAAATGCAATCAGGTCGGTTGTTAAGAGAAAATAATGAAAATATCATTTAATTAATGGGCCCAGGGGTAGAAAGGTCAATTACCACATTTATCTCATTTATCATTGAATCCAAACACAAAATAGAACTTATCTCTAAGTAACTTCAAAATTTAATCATTTAATCCAAACACAAATTTCAATTCAAAAAATAATAATCCAAACAGTGCAATCCCATTCAATCCTATCATAACTTATCCATCCTAACCTGTAAAGCAAACGAGCCCTTAGGGTAGGTTTGTTTTGGGATTATGTAGGATGGGGGAAATCCTGGATGGGGAAATCCAGATGAATAGTAATTGTGTGTGTTTGTTTTGGGATTTTGAGTAGGATGAGATGTAACTTTATGTCAAATCAAATTGTGTAAGAGTGGTTGGATGAGATGTAATAGTAGGATGTATAGGTATTTTTAGGAATGAGTGTAGTTGGATGGGGAAATCCGGATGTGAAATCCCGAAGTAGAACAAGGACGTGGGACGTTACGTCCCACGTCCGGACGGGTGAGTCCCAAAACAAACATGCCCTTAAAGGCTTTAAAGGTATTGAAGTAGGAATGGAGTTCAACCATGTATTAGGGGTACACTCCCCAAAGGGCCACACGCGCCCGTCCGACTTGGCTTCGGATTTGGCAATTGGTCTTTGGTGGTCTTTGGGGCCCGCCTACCTTCTTTTTGTAGACCCAATGCAACCTCCTAGGGTTTCTACTCCCAAAAACTCTACATTGTTCTCGTTTTGCCGGAAAGAAAGAATCCAACGAGTTGGACTTCTACTCCCAAAAACTCTACACTGTTCTCGTTTTGCCGGAAAGAAAGAATCCAACGAGTTGGACTTCTACTCCCAAAAACTCTACACTGTTCTCGTGGTGTTCAGTTCGTACGTTGTGCTCTCAAAAGTCATACACTGTTCTCATTTTGTCGGAATTCTTTCCGTGTGTTGCCGGAATATTTTCCGTGTGTGTTCAGTTCGTACCTAGTACGTTCGTTGAGGCTTCGTATACAGTGGTATTACTGTATTCGGAGTAGAAGTCGTTTTACCTTTGGAAACAGAGCGTCATACTAGTCCAGCACTACCTGGGCGTATTCTATTCTGCGGGAAAAGGGTTTCCCTTGACTCGACTTGTTATCAGATTCTTCGATATTGCAGTATACCCTATCAAGGAGTATCCGTGTGTTGCCGGAATATTTTCCGACTTGTTATTAGATTCTTCGATATTGCAGTATACCCTATCAAGGCGTATCCGTGTGTTGCCGGAATGTTCAGTTCGTACCTAGTACGTTCGTTGAGGCTTCGTAAACAGTGGTGTTACTGTATTCGGAGTAGAAGTCGTTTTACCTTTGGGAACAGAGCGTCATACTAGTCCAGCACTACCTGGGCATATTCTATTTTGCGGGAAAAGGGTTTCCCTTGATTCGACTTGTTATCAGATTCTTCGATATTGCAGTATACCCTATCAAGGCGTATGATTTCCAACAAGTATGTCGTTAATTGAGATATGCAAATTTTCTTTTTATTAACACAACTTATAGGTGAATCCTACAGTAGATAATGATAAGGAAGATCTTGCGATATTAAACTAATTATTTGATGCAATTTTGCTCCTTTTAATTTTTTTCTCCTGCTTTTGAATTTGATTGACAGTGAGGGTGAGGCACTGATATATTAAGGGGAAGAAGAAGATCCAGGACCCGTTTTATGCTCAGCCCACGTTTTATAAACCCGTCACCCACCCCAATTTTTATTCAATAACCAAATTCATTTATTAAATAAAAAAAAATCCACGCGTATAATTAACTAAATTCGAAAAGGAAATTAATTTTCAGGTGACAGTTACCTACTATGAAACCTTCCCTAGTAGGTAAAAGGACTTAAATCAAAAAATTAACAAACTTAAAAGATGAAATAGCAGGTAAAAGGACTTAAATAAAAAAATTAACAAACTTAAAGGATGAAATTCAAAAAGTTGTAATCATTTGAACTAAAATCAAAACTGTGACAACTTAATGGACTAAAAAAAATATAATCACATTAAAGTATATTGATAAATATGAAAGACTAACCCAACAAATGAAAACGTAAAAGAAAATGGAATCATTCTGAAGAATTTGTTGTATTTATTTGTTTATTTCCAAATGACAATTTGATGTGATTGACCATCGTAGGTAGGGCCGTAAATGAGGGGATTTAAGTTTAGTCTAATATTTTATAATTTTGTATTTTAATTTAAAGTTGAATTGAATTCATAAATTATTATCACATATTTACTCACACTTTAACTTTTTTTTAAAATGTGTTTCTTTTTCATTCAAGCTTAAAAATATATTAAAAAAAAAAAAAAACGTGAGTCAGTTCCCAGTCTGACCTGTGCGATCTGTCCCATCTAGGTCTGACCCGTGCAATCTGTCCCATCTAGGCCCGCCCTTTAAAAGGACTTGTATTTGTGAGTGTTATCTCATAATCTCAGAATCAGCACATTGAGTAGTGAGATGATAGGATCAGATAAGATAACTTAGGTCTTATCAGATGAGTTGAAGGGTTTCAATCAGATGGGTTTTTACAAGCGGTTGCAAACGGTTGATAACTACTCAAAACAGTTCCTAACAGCAGCAACTACCTTTGGTCTTTATAAACTCTTGTTTGTGTACATTGTAAAGGTTACGTGGATGCATTTGTAGTACGTTTTGTAATCTTTGAGTTGTGTGAGTTCACGAGTGAAGTGAGGAAATATCCTATTCCAAGTGAATGAGTGTGTAAACATTCTTTATCAATCAAAGAAGTACTCGTCTGGTCCAGTGGATGTAGATCACATTGATCGAACCACTTAAATTCTTGTGTGTTGTTTGTCTCGTTGATTACTTTTTGAATTACTGTCCTAGAGCAGTTATTTCTTCTATCTTCAAGTATTCTACTTGGTTGGAGACGTCTAACCGACCCGAATTACTTGACAATTTTTATCTTCAAGTATTCTACTTGGTTGGAGACGTCTAACCGACCCGAATTACTTGACAGTATTTACTCAATTAAATCCAATTTTTACACCTCTAATAGGAGCTAAAGAAGTCACCAAGCCCCTCTCGTCCTCTCAATCTCTTTTACACTCTTCTTGATGGCTCCATGATATCAACATATGCCCGAGTCTATCCATTTTTTACACCTTCTTACGTGGCCTTTTCACTTTAGTATGAACTCATATACCATTTACAATACCAAATTCAATTTATTTTGCCAAGATTGACACGTATTCAATGGATCCTTCATTTTGCAGAATACTAAAATCATGCTCCAAAAAATCATGCTCCAAATCAACGTTAGATTACATTTTGATTGTATCTTGATTATTTTTTGTACATAATATATTATATTTATTTTATACTCCCTCCGTTTTTTTATATAAGATGTTTTAGGCCTTTTTTTCTTGTTCATAAATATAAAATGTTTTAGATTTTTTACCATGTTTATTTCAATTATGCCCTCATTTTAACTTTGAAAATAATCATAATTTTTAAATTACTCTAATTAACTAATCTTCAAAGCAAAAATTTTTTCTATACAAACTTGCCTTGTATGTAAAATATTAATGTAATTAGAAATTTCCTTTAATATCTAGGGTATATTTGTCAAAACATACATTTTCTTAATTTTAGTCAATTATTCTAAAACATCTTACATAAAAAAACGGAGGGAGTAAATATCTTGTAAAATACTCTAGAAAGATTTGGTGTATCATATATTAGAAAACACACTTATATATAAATTATATACATTACAGGTATTGCATTCCCATAACTCATCATTTATAGTCCACATAAATCTCCAATATACCTTCTTCAACTCTATAAGTTTGGTTCTTTGGTTCTTTTTGTAGAGCTTATTATGTTTGAGTTTGGTTCTTTGGTTCTTTGTAGAGCTTATTATGTTTGGTTCTTTGTAGAGCTTATTATGTTTGGTTCTTTGTAGAGCTTATTATTATGGTTTAGAGTCTCGATTTTTTTACTCTCAAGTTTGTCCCCTTCCCCTTCCTCCATAGTAATAGGCACCCATTCATTGTTAAAAAGACATATTCCATAATTCACCAGGAGTTTTGAATTGGAATAATCTCCATAATACATTAGAACATGTTTCCCTTTAGAAATATCTCTAGGGCAAGAAAAAATATCTCTACAATGGAATATTGATTTCCTTATACGGTTTCAACATTTCAACTTTTTTTAGATGTCCATAACAATGGAATATTGATTTCCTTATATGAAGGAAGGCCTGCCCTCGCCTCTTTTCTCTCAAAATTGCAACGGCAAGTATTGCCTCTTGGACAGCTGATTAAAACATTGGCTTCCCCTGTTTTATATCTTGAGTAGCATATAAACCTCTGCCCAAGAGGAAGACTTTCTAACGCCATATATAGAAGAAAACCAGCCGTCAGCCTTAGTTGTCGAAAAAAAACTCGTGCTGCCAACCTTATTTTCAAACTATTGTATATACTCAAGAATTATATGAAAGCAATATATTTAATTCACAGTTGGAAATAATATATTCGATTAAAAAATAGTTTACTACAAGAATATTGATAGCAATTGGATTAATAATTCACTAATTGTATGCAACAAGGACAAGATCTAATTAAAATATGTTGAAAAATGTAGAGTGTAAATAACTAACTAACCCGTAAAAGCAAAACGTAAAATGTAGATAGCTCTTATATATATATACCAACTCTTACTTATCCGTTTTTACTTTTAACTAACAACCGCAACTTTACGGGCTGACAAAATTAGACCCTTAACTTTTATTTTTTTCACAATTTCAAGCCAAATTAGCCCGAATTATCCAATTTCAGACTGATTTTGCACATTAGGCCCATTTTCCGGGCTAAACTTTTGTGGATAGCAAAAAGAGGACCGCAACTTTTCAGACTAGCAAAATTAGACCCGTAGCTCGACTGTTAAAAATGATAAAAAATCATGACGTAACTCCAAAAAATTACAAAAATCACGAATTTCAAACGACAAGACATACTTTTAAAAATTATACAAAAATTCTAAATAATTCACACCATGGTAATATTTTAGTCTTATAGTAAGCAATATTTCACATAAGACTAACCATTGAGAAAATGAATGTTATTGTGTGATACATACCCCGGGAAATGTTACTGTACCATATATTTTATTTACAGCCACTGCACACACCCTACGAATATCAAAAAATACGTTCCAATCGCTTCCGCAATTACCTATATATTATATTCTTTCATTCATATTAATATCATATTTTTATGTAATTCAAAAAATAAATTTAAAACATTTTCTTAGTTCTCCGATTATTTGTGCACTTTTTCTTTATAGATCGAGAAGAGAGAGTGATGGGGCGGCGGCCGATACGCAGGGGGCTGCCGGTTGGCGGGGGCGGTGATAGGCGGCGGACGGCAGGTCGGGGCGGCGGCCACGCCATTTTCTGTGTTTTTTTTTTTTACAGATCGCGAAGGGAGAGGGAGGGGGAGAGCCGCGACGGGGCAGGAGGGGACGGTGACAGGCGGCGGACGGCAGGTCGGGGCGGCGGTGGCTGGAGAGGTTGTGGAAGGTTAAGGTGGAAGGTGGAAGGAAAATGGAAGAAAGTAGGTTTTGAGGGGTGTGTGTTTAGTAAATAGGGTTTTGAGGAGATAGGGTATTTAAGACAATTCATTGGGGGATGCATCCATCCTGACATGTTTTAGGGGGTGTGCATCAATCGGGGGAGTGTTCTAAACTGAAATGGAGGTGTAAATAGTCAGACCCTTTTTTTCTTGATCATTGGGCCCAGCTGCAAATTGCCTAAATATTGGGCCTCCCAATTACTATTAAATAGGCTGCAAGTCATACCCCTTAATTGCTAAAAGTGCTGGGGTATATACCCCTTCAACTTTGTTTATTTTTCTTAATTCAATATATATATGAAATACCAATTTTGCCTTTTTAGTAAAATATTACATATACATACATTCCCCCTCAAACCCTAATTCTAATTTTACACAAAATCATAACCCTAATTTGCAGTAGTCGCCGCCGCCGACATCATCACCTCCGGCAGCCTCCTCCAAAATATACTCAGAGAAAAAAAACAGATTTTTTCGACCCTGGTCGCCTAAAATTTATCGACAACATTGTATCGAAAGAAAATAAAAAAATAATTTTTGACAAAGAATGTCGACCAAAAACGTTATGGTCGACAACAATTTGTCGACCATAATGTTTTTGGTCGATATTCCTTGTCAAAAAAATTTTTAAAAAAAAAGAAGAAGAAGAAAAGAAATGAAGCGTACCTTTCCGGGAGAAGGAGGTCGGTAGCGTCGCTGGGAGAGAGGGGTGGCGCCGCCGCTTTTTGATGCAGAAATAAAAAAATAAAAAAGTAGGGTGGCGGCGGCGCTCAGCGATGGAGGAGGCCCGGCGCCGCTGCCTGTATGCACAAAAACGAGGGTTTGTTACAGAATTTTAAAAAGGGGGGGGGGGGACAACGGTGCACGACGAAGGAGGAGGGCGAAGGGACGGAGGCCTTGGCGTAGGCGGCGCGAGTGCAGCAAGGGGGAGTGCGACGGCCAGGGGAAGTGCAGAAAATGAAAAAAAAGGAGGGGGGAAGAAGGCGGCGAGCGGTTGGGGCGACGGGCGAGCGGCGGGGAGGCGTCGAGGCAGAAGATTACGGCGGCCATGAATTGAGAAAGAAAAAGATGGAAGAAACGGGAAAAAAATGAAGTGGGGGAAGAAGAAAATAAAAAAAACTAGGGTTAGGGTTTAGAAGTGGGGGAGTGTATCTATCTTTGTGTTTTATTTTATTTGAGTTGAAGGGTAAAATTGGTATTTTATATATATATATTGAATTAATAAAAATGAATGGAGAGTGTATTAAACAAAGCAGGAGGGGTATATACCCAACCCTTGCTAAAAATAACTGTAGCAACAGAGATGCTTCTCTTCGGGCTGCCGAATGGGTCAGCCGCGATTAATTAAATGGGCCAAACAATTTAATTGTTGGCCCAAATAATTTACATCCTCAATTTCTACTCGTTTTGCTCTTGATTTCAATTTCTTCCTTTGATTGATTTCACTAAAATTTAGGCACGTGTTTTGCTTCCAAAAATGAACACTTTACCTACAAAAATAACAAATCACGACCTTTCTCATAATCAAGTGAAATTAGCCAAAAAAAATGAGTAAAAATAACATGAAATTCTATTAAATCAAGATAAAAATGCTCAAGAAAATCATGCAATTTTCATCCGAATCAGGGAGTCTTTTTAAAATCTCTTGATTAGTTCGTACCCATTGGTGTCCATCTCCCATCCTTGGAGGCGCACTTTCCTGGGTTCACTGAGTTTCTCGAACCTGTGGTTGGCTCTTTACTTGCGTTGCCGTCTCCTACCTCGTTCGTGTCTGTTTTGGTCGGATAGGGCATCTCGGCCCCGCCCTCTTCCGAGATGCCCGCCTTGCCCGTTAGCCCCTCCCCCACGAGCCTAGTTGTTTTCCCTAAACACACACGTCCATGTACAAAGAGGGATTACTTCACGATCTCGATCGACAATGCTACGTTACAGGCTGGAATGAACGAATTCAAGGACGTCTTTATTGGTCTCTTAATCACCCCTCGTGAAAAGTCCCGATCCCATATGTTGAACTATCGAAGAAGCTCGTCGATACTTGGTCCCTCCATGGGAGCCTCTCTGTTGTGCCAATCAGAAAATGATTCGTTATTCTCAAACTTCACCTTTTAGAGGAGCGCGACCGTATTTTTAGGATTGGCAACTGGGCCCAGGTTCCATCCGACTATAGAAATGGTCTCCCGGCTTCAATTTGAACCAAGCGCCGACCTCGATGACTCAAGTTTGGGTACGCTTCCTCGGCCTCCCGATTGAACTTTGGCAGTCTACAGTTCTCTCGGCTGCGGCATCGGCGGTTGGCAAGCTCATTAAGATGGACGGTCACACAGCAGCTAAGACCATAACTCAGTATGCTAGAATTTTGGTCGAGGTGGATATGAAACAACCTTTATTGGAGCGGCTGGTCCTTGAATGTGAGGACCGATCTGTAACGGTGGAGGTGCGATATGAGCAGGTTCCGGAGTTTTGCAGCCACTGTAAGGTAGTTGGACACGTGTCTGCTCGTTGCACTTTGGGACAGGCCTCGCTGCCTCCTCGCGACGACTCTCGTGGTAGGACCCGGCACAGAAGACGGTCGAGGCCTTCTCCCACAGACTTCCAGCCCCGATCACCCCCCAGGAACCCCTCTGATTGGGTGTGAGATTGCTCTTATTTATGCTATTTTTTGCTATATTATTGTAGCATTTTGATGTGATTTTGGTCTTAATTGATATAAATTGGCCACTAACCTTGTTGTCAAGAAATGTATTCAAAGTGTAGGAAATAAGGTGAAATGGTCAATGTTAGGGAAAAAATGAGCATTGGCGCATGGGAATTGAAGTTTGGTTGGAGGACAAGCAAGGAAAGCCGAAAAATGGTGTCAAAAAATTATGAGGAGCAGAAATCACTCGGTCGGACGAGTGGTCCCACACTGGCAGCCGAGTGAGGTGGACTTCCAGAAAGTTTCAAAAATCTCAACGTCACTCGACCGGCCGATTGGAATGACACTGGCGGCCGAGTGGTTCCACACTGGCTGTCAAGTGGGTTCTGCAGCCCAAAATCCTTCTATAAGCCCATTTCACTCGGTTGACCGAGTCAACTTACGATTTTTGTGGAATTTCGCGAATTTTGAAGAATTTCAAGGACTCAATTGCTAATTTCATCTCACACACTCTTTGAAGCTTTAAATAGATTCCAACTCAAATTGTAAAGGGTCCTAACACTCATTCATTACATTTTCACATTTACATGATTATATAACTTCTCTATTAATCGACACATAATTCAAACTCACTAAAAATCGACTGATAATTGAAACTCACGAAAAATTGACACATAAGCCATATGAATTCACTATTACTATATAGGGGGATAAGTCAAACTCACTAAAAATCACACATTAGCAATATGAACTCTATATTAGTATATAGGGGGATTATTATTATTATTATTATTATTATTATTATTATTATTATTATTATTATTTGAATATACAATACTTATGAAAAAAAAACTCAAAGTTCGGTATTATTGATTTTGAATAAAAAATTATGAAAAATATTAGTATCATTCGAAACCTTATTTAACATTATTACAAATGCGAAAAATTAGGAAAAAAGTATGTAATTGTTAATTAACTAAAAAAACGATAGTACTAGTTTATTTTAAATTAGTTATAAAAATCGATAATTAAGGGGAAAAAATTATTTTCATGTTTAACCGTGTATAAAATATTTGTGCAAAATATTTTATTTTAATATTTTAGAGTAATTATTTATAAATACATGGGCCTCTACGTATTTTCTTCAGCCCAGAAAATAGGTTATTTTTTGTACTATAAATAAATAAAGAGAAGCGGTAAAAGACTCCTTTTTAACCCTAAATCTCTTTCTATACTGGCGAAGATGGGGCATCAACAGGTAACATCTTCCTATGCTTTTATTGCTAAACTTATGATTTTTATTTTTCTTTCTTCTTTTTAATCCAAAAATCTTGTTTATTGTCCTATCTGTTTACATTTGTTTAATTCGAAATCGTAATGGTGTTAATAACTACTAACCAGTAAATGAAATTATATATATATATATATATATATATATATATATATATATATTATTGTTTGATGAGTAAATAGGTGGATATATGAAAAGTAAGAAATTATATGGTTTTGGTTTTTCCAAATAGAGATTGCCGATTATAAGGAAGAAAACTAAACCTTTTATTTTGATTACCTATTGAAAAATTTTAAGATTTGATTTAAGGATCTTCTTTATTAAACTTTTCTTTATTAAACTTTTCTTTATTAAACTTTGTGAGATATGAATAAATATATAATATACTCCCTCCCCTCCGTCTAGCTATAAGAAAGTGGTAAACTTGGGAGTAGTAAATTTTGATATCTTAAATTAACGTGAAATAAATATAATTAATAAATTCGTTTTGAGATAAGGGGTTCATTTTATCTAATGAGGAAACATAGCAATTTGAAAATTTCTCTGAAATTAAAATTTTAAATAACTAGTAATTACACTTAGGGAGGACCAGGCCGAGCCAGTATCGGCCCACTCATTTATATCGGGTTGGGTCAGTTTCTGAGGCCCAGTCCGGCCCTGTTGAGGTTGTCGGGTATAATATTAGAGTAATATTAATTGGGCCATTATAGTTTTCTTTTTTCGGAAAATAAAATTGTATGTTCTCTTTTCTGAAAAATTATGCCTTATGTTTTGAGGAGAATTTGTCTTTTTTAAAGGTCCGATGGACCATTTGGGCCGGGCCAAATCGGCTCGGGTATTTTTGGGCCTCCAAAAATAGAGCCCAGTCCGTTGGTTGGGCCGATCATCGGCTAGAATGATTTTGACAGCTCTAATTACAGTTTAGGACTTTATTGCAACTAGTTGATTAATAAATTTGATTTTCAATACTATATTTCCTCATAATTTGGTTTTTGTGTTGTTTACCAATTCTCAGTTCTCTTTATTGATTAGTTTTTTATTCTTTTATTCCACCTTTCGAGTCTTCATATGTTATTTATTAATTTGAATTGGTTTAATTATGTTATTGAAATCGTGATTATAGTTAGTAAGAGTTTTGAGACAAATTGATTGTTATAGGTCTATATTCATATTTTCATTTCTTTAGGGTAAGAGAAGAAAGATGGAAAATATTGAGCAAGATATCTTCACACATCTTCCACCAGAAATCATTACTGAAATTCTGTTAAGACTTCCAGTACAAACCATTTTGAGGTGGAAGTGTTACTGAAATTCTGTCAAGACTTCCTGTACAAACCATTTTAAGGTGCAAGTGTGTTTGCAAGTCGTGGCGCCATTTATTTGAGACTAGTAACTTTGCCAAGTCTCATCATTCTAAATCACTAGTTCCTAGCGTTGCTTTAATTGTCAAGTCTGACGAGAAGGATAAAATTATTGAAATTATTGATGACCTTCACGTCAATACAATCACCAAGCTCCATTTCCCTCGTGCAAATTCAGTATACATACAGGGTTTCGTTGATGGGTTTCTTCTTTTGGTGACACAAAGTTATAAATTAAAAATCCACTTGCGCAATCCGATCACTCGTGAGTATATAGACCTTCTTCATTCTGATCAATTGTCTGACATTTTAAAAGTAGCATATAGTTTTTTTGGATTTGGAGTGAGCAAAATAACGCATCAATATAAGGTGGTTGGTTTTTTTCGTGGCCGGCTTCAAACACTGTGTAATTGGAACTGGATTATGGAGAAGCATTACACCTCATGTTGAACTCGATTACAAACTTTGTAAAGGTGAATTTGTGAATGGGAATCTTCACTGGTTGGCTAATGATTTGTATGGCAAATTATGGGTTTCTTGCTTTGATCTTGAAACTGAAATTTTCGGTGTGTTTTCTCCTCCTCCTCGAGATGAAAGGAGTAAGGTTATGAAGATGAATGTTGTGGAAAACACCTTGTGTGTAAAGGATCTAATATATGGTGATTATGATACTGAGATCATCATCTGGTTGATAAAGGAATATGAGATCGAAAAATCTTGGACAAAGCAATTTATCATTATCATCGGACGAAACATCGATATTATTCCTGGAATTTATCCTATCAAATTTTCAAAAGATGGGATTATCTTATTAACGTCTCATGGCAAGTCTATCCTCTACTATTCCAATAACACTAAAAAAGTTACTAAGACTACACCCCCAGTTTGCTTTCACTCAAATGCTTCAAAATGGAGACCGTGCTCTCACTTTAAATTTTAGAGTCATGTTAATTGAGATATTTTATTTATTTTCATATACAATTATATCTATATATTTGAATTTTTAGCATTTTATCATAGATTGTATTTCTTCTATTGTGATGAACAAACAAGTTTATTCCCTAATATTTCTATTCATAAATTTCTATTTATAATATATGACTTGTACTTTTCAATTCAAATCAATTATATATTTTTTTTAAATTATCTTCAAACTAATTAATACAGTAATAATTTAGATAGTAATAATTTTTAATATATAATTTAGAGCAATTAAAGTATTTTAAGAAGTCATTAATTTTTTTAATATTTGTGCATAATTCTAAAATGATATAATTCGTTGATTCTAATTAAATGTAAAAAGGAAAAAAGAGAAATGAATCTAATGAAATTTTATTAAATTAAGAATTATGCTAACAATTTTTTAATTTTATTTTCTCATTTATATATATATATATATATATATATATATATATATATAAATATGTTTATTATTAATATTTGTGTACTTACTGTAGTCCAATTCATTCCGCTATGAATAAATATATACGGTAACGTTAATATATACGGTAACGTTTAAATGAAATTATTTAAAGAAGGGTGTAACTCGTGAGCAACTCTGTTTCAGCAGCTCACGTTAGTAAGGACGTTTACAATAAAGTACAAAATATAAGGAACTGCTAGTAAGGACGTTTACAATAAAGTACAAAATATAAGGAACTTGTAGAGACCTGATTTGCAAGCTCTGTATATTCTGGAGATGATTAGATCCTGTAGTTTGTATGAAGAAACTCTCAGACACAATTAAGAAACTGATCTACCAAAATTAAGGCAGAAAATTAAAGTTGTGTATCCTTTGCAGATCCAGCTTATAAATTCTTTGTTTGGAAAGGGATAGACTAGATCCAATTGGGCTCAATTTTAATTAGTGGGCTAGAGTTTTAATTCCGTGATTAATGGCCACAGTTAAATGCCCCTATCTTTTTATGTCTGCACCCCCAATTTGAGTTCACACTTCGATTTTGAGTTCACCCACATAAAATACCACAAATACCCTCTCCACTTTTCCACTCTCATAACCCCTTACAAACATATTTCGACTTAATTCACTTCTCCTTTTTATTTCATTTATCACATATTTGAAAAAATACCCGCTAAAACCAGCCCACCACTATGTCGTTCGACTATTAACCGGTGCCTGCTACTAGAAGTGTAAGTGTACATATTTGAAAAAATACCCGCTAAAACCAGCCCACCACTATGTCGTTCGACTATTAACTGGTGCCTGCTACTAGAAGTGTAAGTGAGTTGAGTCAACACGTGAATTACTTGTACTTCATTCGAAAAAAAATCGAAATCGAGTCGAAGTTAATCGAGTTGAATTCCGTGCTACTCAAGTAGTTATCGAGTTCGAGCATATAAATACTCAGCTCGAAAACTCGCGAGTCTAATCGAGCTTGAATAATATTTACTATTGTGCCATTTATATACTCCTTCCGTCCATGAAATGTAGTCTCATTTGCCTTATATTCTTTGTCCACCAAATGTAGTCTCATACACTTTATGGAAACTATCACCCTTCAACCATCACTTAATTACTCAATATGCCACCAACTTTATTCATAAACAATCATTTTATTTATAATGGACCCCACAATACCCTATAATACCCTTACTTTATCTACACTTTTCTTAAAACTTGTGTCCACTCCCAATGGGACTACATTTGGTGGACGGAGGGAATAATTTATACTCCGTATTTATATACAAGTAATCGAGTCGAGCTCGAATTTATTTTAAAAAATATATATATGTTTTATAATTAATTTTGAACAAAAATTATATAGGTAATCGAGTCGAGCTCGAGTTTATCGAGTTTCTTATCGAGTCAAGCTCGATTTTTAAATTTTTAGGCTTGACCGAGTCAAGTCAAGTTTCAAACCCCGCACTACTCGGATTGACTCGACTCGTTTACACCCCTACCTTTTATCCCACCATTGACCGGTGCAAAGCTCAGAGTAAATATTTTTTCCAAGTTTTTGTCAAAAAAATGTGTGGAATTTTTTTTTTTTTGAAAAAATGACGTTTCCATGGAACTTTTTTTCGAGAATTTTCATAACCTTCGAAAACTTAGGCTGAGAATTATGAAAATTCTCGGTCAACCAGTGTTGAATTTTTTCATATCGTTATGTTTAAAAAAAAAAAACAATATATTCATTTCAACAACACGATCATGCAACAAAACTAATCAAATAAACAATAATAACATAAAAAATAATTAAAATAAACAATTATCCAAATACACAAAAATAACTATGATTAAAAAAATATAAAGAACACTAGCATGTGTCTACCAAAAATTAGTTTTAGTCATTTATATATATATATATATATATATATATATATATATTTGGATGAAATTTTAGTGTTTTAAGAGGAAGAAGAAACACAAAAAGTTTGTTTAATTGCCTTGATCGTCGGATATCATGATAAATAAATAGGAATAAGTGTTATCGAACGATTTCCTGCAATTCTTTTCAGTATGGAATGAGTCAAGAATCAAGCTACAAGTCTTGATCTATACGAAAGGCACTGGTTTTTTTGTCTTTCTTTCGGTTTCATTGATAGCAGATAGGGCGCTAGCGCTTGACTAATACTCCCTCCGATTTTTATTAAATGTCACTTTGTCTTTTTCAATATTTTTTAAATAAGTGTCATTCTATACTTTTTTCTTCAAGTTTTACAATTTTACCCTTGTACATTGTACTCCCTCCATTTTCTTTACCTTGATTTAAGTTTTTTCCCTTTATTTTGAATATAATACTATAACATAAATCATGCATAAACCTTAATTATTGTATACATGAATATCATTTACAATATTGACCACATTCATTACTAAATATAAATTTAATATTAAAATTAGTTATCATTAATGAAGGGTAAAATGGTACATGATTATATATCTTAATATGTTGAAAATTGTTAAAATGACACTTATTTAAAAGTGGAGGGAGTAATAAAGAAAAAATAGCAAGATAAATTGGCACATACAATTTATGTAAACTATCACTCTTCAACCATCACTTAATTACTCAATTTGACATCAACTTTATTCACAAACAATTACTATTTTATTCACAGCGAACTCCACAATACCCTATAATACCCTTATTTTATCTACTTTATCTACTTTTTTCTTAAAATTTGTGCTCCATCCCGATGAGACTACATTTGGTGAATGTAGGGAGTATTACATTAATGATTTATGAAAGTTTCTTAAAAAATAACTCAATTGTCAATTATTTTTTTGTTAAAATCAATTTCATCTTAAATCTCGTTTCTAATTTTTCTTATTATTGTAAGAACTTCTGGAGTACAATGAACACCATAAGTATAATAATGAGAAGATTGAAGAACTCTTTCAAATTAGACCCTTTATTTGATATACAATAATGAATTACAGGTGAAAGTTTGAAAGAGTATTTATAAATTGAGTATATTATTAATTAATATATAAATTAATAATTATAAATTTATACATAAATTAATAACTCTTTTAATTAATAAATATAGTTGGTCCCAACATAATAATTTATAGAGTAGTTATACCAAAATGTACTTCTAAGGTTTTCAGTAAAATATTTTAGCATAAAATATGTCTAAAAAATATTAAGAGTCATAAAGCTCGGATTCGGCATTAATTGTAACTTGTAAGGCGATGATGTTATAGATACCCCATTATTTTAAAGACAAAATTAGATATGAATAAAATGACTAAGTAACCCTTATATAAATAGAGAATAAAATAATTATAAAAAAAATCTAAAAAAATATATTTAAAATTTGAAAATATTTTTAAAGAGTCAACAAGATATTTAAAAAGTAATAAATCAATTAATTTTTTTGAAAAAAAAATTGGAGAAGATTTAAAAAAATCTGAAAATATTCAAAAATAAATAAATAAAAATAATCAAATAAAAAATTAAAAAATCTGGTTAACTGGTGTACGGCCACTACTGGCCGAACACACATGAATGTGTACATTGTGTACTGGCCGAACATATTCATAGCCGTACATTAGGTACTGGCCGAACACTTCCATGTGTGTACATGAAGTTGTGGCCGTACAGTCTGTATAGTAATTTTTTAATTGTGTTTTAATATTTTAATTTGTTGTTCGATCATACCTTTTCTCCTTTTATTCTTTTTGAAAAAGACACGGTTGTTGGTGACGGAGGGAGGGGATAAATTTTTTAAATGAATGGAGTGTGTATAGTATTAGTTAAGAAGGATAAAACATTTTAAGTTTTAAAATAAAAAGGATAGGAAAGGAATAAATTGGGGTATGTTTATTAATTTAAATTGAATTTTAAATTTAAATGGGATGTGTAACATAATTTGGGGGTTGATAGTAGTGAGCAACTCTTTTCCCACAGAACTACAGAAGTTTTTTTATTTTATTTTATTGTTAAAAATTGTTCTTTGCTTATATTCCCTGTCTCTGGATTTATTTGAATTTTGTTCCTATCATGAATATCATGAAGCTGTAGCTGATTTTGTTCCTAGGCCCATAAGATATTAAAAGAATCAGCTGCTTGCTTGACATCTATTCTCGCATGTGGGCTGCTTCAACAATTGGTCCTTCTATTTATATAAATGACCTCTACATTGTCAATCTCAAAACCTTCCATTCTTTTTCGTTTCGACTCCATTGGCGTCTCACTCCTTCAATTAACTTCGTAAAATAGTTATGGTGTGTTTTGCTCCAAAAATTCTAATTCCCTACAAAAATAGCAAACCACACCACTTCTTCAAATCAGGTGTAATTAGTCAATTTAGTGTAAATAATACACAAAATTCTATAAAATTATGCAAATTAAACACATAAATTTCGAGCAATTTTCACACTAATCACCGCCGCCACCATTACCTCCGGCAGCCTCCACCGCCGCCAGCTCCGGCGCCACCCCATCCAAAATATATTCAAAATTAAAAAAAAAAACCAAAAAAAAAAAAAAATTTGACCAACCAGTGTCGATCGACACTGGTTTGTCTATCGTAGAATATATCGCCGACTATAATTTATCGACGAAAAACACCCTTGCCGACAAATTTTAACAAAAGGAAAAAAAAATTGACGATAAATGTCGACCATAAACATTATGGTCGACAAATTGTTGTCGATCGTAATGTTTATGGTCAACATTTCTCATCGGAAAAAAAGTGTACCTGGTGAAGAAACGAGGAAGGAGGGGTACGGCGGCGGCATCGAGGGATGAGACGGAGGGTGAAGAATGGCGGCGCGGCGGCCCTGTATGGCCGACCTCCGTGGCCGAAAATTGCAGAACTATTGCAGAAAAAAAAAAGACGGGAGAACGGGAGAAAGTGAAGGAGGGAGGAGCGCAGGGTGGCGGGGTGGCCGCAGCGCGGCGTTGCGTGGCCGACCTCCATGGCCGAAAATTGCAGAACTATTGCAGAAAAAAAAAGACGGGAGAATGGGAGAAAGTGAAGGAGGGAGGAGCGCAGGGTGGCGGCGGGGTGGCCGCGGCGCGGCATTGCGTGGCTGACCTCCATGGCCATTAATAATTGCAGATCAAAAAAAAAAGGGAGAAAGAGAGGAGCGCAGGGCAGCGGGCGGCGGCTCGAAATGGTGTTGGGAAGAAGGGTTTAAGATTTTGCTGCCAACTTCTTTTTTTTTATGCAACTCTAGGAATGATTTAATTATTTATCAATTCCTAATTAGAATTGAGATTTGTGAATGCAACTTGTTTAAGCTCTCGTATTACTCAGTTGTAGGTCTTATAATTTTATAAATGCATATTTATTTATTTTCTTGAATGCCATATAGAAAATAAAAAAAGTAATTTGAAATATTAAAAAAAATTGACAGAGAACATTTTTGACAGTCGGTCGAACTGATCTAACTGGTTGGACCGGTAACCAGTGTCCAGTCAGTTTGGCTCACCTAGTCAATCACACAATTGAGCCCTTTGCTGAAGCTGGGTCCCAAAATCTCAATGCAAATTAAATCAGCTGTCATCAAACTTCTAAATCTTCATTTTTATCAATTTTTCCAACAAAAAGTTCATTTGAAAACTTGTTTTTGCTACTATATATATAGAAACATGTGGTAATCAACAAATTTACAAGACGTACATTGTTGGAGATATATTCAAGAAACATTAAGGGATCCGGCCAACAGTCCAAGGCTAAAGAAACGTAACTTTTTTATAAAATGATCAATAATCCAATCAAAGAAACGTAATACAACTATAACTAAGTACTTCTATCCCTACGCGTGTGATATGACATAATGGGGTAGGTCTAGATAAATAAAGCCACTGATTATACACCAAGAAGAATGCTGGTCAGCTCCTTTTAGGATCTGATCAGCATAGTTGCTATTCGATAAATGGGTCGTGATCTGATCAGATCCCTCCGGGATCTGATCTGATATTGATAGTCTTATTTAGACTAGGATCAAACCCGACGATCAAGGATGGGGGAGTCGGAGCCTCGTTCGGTCCTCCTTTCTTAAGAAGGACCAAGGAAATAAATTGTTGTGGCCTTCAAGAAGAGAAAAGAATCTTGATGTGTCAGAATATCTCTGGTCATTCCTGCAAATGTGTGCGCACTACACGAATAATTAGTTAGGTGTCAGAGTCGTACCATGACGTGGCACTATTTGTAACAAACCCTAGATCTGAATTTACATTCTTACCCTTCGGGCACAAGGTATAAAAGGTACCCCTTTTATTCTTTTGAAGAGTTAAGTTACTATTCATTACTATTCACTCAAATTACTCTTACTCTCCATCAATCTCGACTGACTTGAGCGTCGGAGGTCCGTCGCCGGACACCCCTCCGGCCCGGTTTGTGTGCAGGTCTTCAAACTCATCAAAGACGTGCACCATCATCATACATTCACGGATTTACGAAGGACTCGTTTAGGTATTTCTCATATTAATCTCTCTCTTTGATTGTGTTCCTTATCGTTTACTCCTCTGAATTCGATAAGGTCACATCAAATGGCGCCGTCTGTGGGAAAATCTGACTAGGACGTGAGGTTTTCCATTTATTCAAGCTTTTCTAAAAAATGGTTGAGGAGAAATCAGTTTCTCAACCTACTGTTTAAAAAATCCATAGTCGTGGGATCTGTTTATGTGTGTTCGTGGAGATATTAAATCCGTTTTGTGATCTTACTCGTTTAGTGATGGAGAATCAAGTGCAAAAGAATTTGAGCAAGGATTTTGAGGGTGTGGCCAATGATCCGACTGTTATCACGGGCTCGGCCAATGAAATCAGAGTGGAAAACACCCCTCAGGGTCAGGGAGAGGAGATGCCAACTCCATCTCCCCCTTCTGGACCTGTTGTCACCCTCCCTTTGGAAAGTTTGAGGGATTTGATTGCTGCTGCGGTGGATCACGCCTTATCCCGTAGGGGAGTACCGGTGCAGGGTACTCCTGTAGCTCCCCCAACCGTGAACGTACGAGAACAGATCCCTCCGGAGGATGTCCTTCCAACCCGAAGGGACCAAATGCTGAATGAGCCAACAGAGGTATTAGCTGCAGCCACTGATAAGGGCACCAGGAAAAGAAAGGAGAGAGTCATGTTGCCCACGAACGAGGAGGAGGATAGTTCGGGAGAAGAATATGTTCAATCTTCAGCTCAAGAAAGTCTCAACACTGAAATTGTGGCATTGAGAAGAGAAATGGAAGAAATGAAAGGAATGTATGAGAAAAATGCTACAAGTGGAAGTAGGGCAGTGGGATCTCCTTTTGTCTCTGAGATTCTGATGGATCCACTCCCTAAGAATTTTAAAACACTCTCTTATGAGTATGATGGTACTACAGATCCTCAGGAGCACCTCCTCCATTTCCAAAACGGAGCTCTTCTTCATCAATACACTGACGGAGTTAAGTGTCGAGTGTTTTTGACAACTTTGACAAAGGCAGCTCAACAATGGTTCGCACAACTTCCTCCCAATTCTATAAGATCCTTCGCGGAGATGAGCTCCCTCTTCTTGCACCAATTTGCAAGTGCTCGAAGACAGCTCAGGAAGTCATTGTCGTTGATGAGTCTTAAGCAGAGAGCTGGAGAAAGCTTGAGGACCTTCCTGGGGAGATTCAACAAAGCAGCTCTGGAGGTGCCCAATGCAACAGGGGAAGTGAAAATCAATGCCCTTACTCAAGGTTTAGCAGAAGGAGACCTGTTTAAATCCTTGGCTAAGCGCCCTCCACTGACGTTTGACGAGCTCCTGGCTAGAGCAGAAAAATACATCAATTTGGAAGAGATCCAGAATACTAAGAAAGGAGAGGTAAAGGATGCTCACCCAAAAAGAGAGAATGGTGGAGACAAGAGGCGTAGGTATGAGGAGAGAGACGCCAGGGTAGAGACCAGACACTTCCGAAATCACACGCCTCTAACCAAGCAACCCTCATAATTGCTAGAGGTCGTGCAGAACAAGCCGGGATTTAAGTTCCCATATTCGGCCAGGGGAGGTCCCAAAAATCCCAGATCTGACAAATATTGTAAGTATCACAATGAGTATGGTCACGACACTGACCAGTGCCGTCATCTCAAGGATGCGATTGAAAGGCTGATACGGGAAGGACAACTAGCTGAATATGTGAGGGCTGAAAGGGATAAGAACTATGGTCGGAGAGACGATAAGGGAAAAGAGAAGGAGCAGCACGAGCCCCCTAGAGGAGGAGGTGTACCACCAAAAAGGGGTAACATATCCATGATCGCAGGAGGACCAAATATCCAGTTCGGTCCAACCGATGGAGGAAGTGCATTCCAGCCACACAATGATGCCCTGGTGATCACAACGGAGATAGGAGGATATGACGTGGCTAGAGTGTTCATTGATACAGGAAGCTCCTGCGACATCCTGTTTAAGGAGTGTTTCGATAAAATGGACCTGAATGTAAAGGTGGTGCCAGTAAAGACAGCCTCATATGGTTTTACGGGAGGAACTACACAACCTTGGGGGCAAGTTACTCTACAACTCAGGATAGGAGAGCCACCATTGCAAAGGGTGAGGATGGTGGAGTTCCTGATCGTGGATGTTCCCTCTGCTTACAATGTGATCCTAGGAAGACCATCTCTAAATTCACTTCAAGCAGTAGTGTCTACCTACTACATGAAAATGAAGTTCCCAGTTGGAGATGAGGTAGGAGAAGTTCGTGGTAATCAGATCAGTTCCAGGAGATGCTATGTAGATACTGTGAATCAGGCTGATAAGGTGTTTAAGGGAGATCAGAGTAGAGGAGATGATCCTGTGGGGAAGAGGTTGAAAGAAGGAGAAATGATGGAAGAAGATCCCCACCTGCAGATCAGGCCTGAGGAGGAGACTATGGCTGTGGAGCACTTGCCCCACAAGATAGGATGCACAACGAAAATCGGAACTCAAATGAATCATGAAGTAGCCCAAAAATTGGTCCAATGTCTTAGAGCCAACTCTGACATCTTTGCTTTCCACTCAGCTGATCTCACGGGGATAGATCCAACTTTGGCCATGCATAGCTTAAACGTAAATTCGCAAGTAAGACCAGTGAAGCAGAAGCTGAGAAGGTTTGGACCAGAAAAGGATAAGGTCATCATCGAGAAAGTAGACAAACTGTTAATGGCAAAACATATTGTGGAGATCCAGTTCCCTGAGTGGCTTTCCAATGCGGTAATGGTTTCTAAGGGAGTTGGAAAATGGAGAATGTGCATAGATTTTCGAGATCTTAATAAAGCTTGTCCGAAGGACCATTACCCACTTCCTCGAATAGATCAACTGGTGGATTCCACATCAGGATGTGAGCTGCTCTCAATGATGGATGCTTATCAAGGCTATCATCAGATCAAGATGGATCCGGAGGATGTGGCGAAAACTAGTTTCGTAGTATGCTGTGGCACATATGGGTACACAGATATGCCTTTTGGTCTGAAAAATGCAGGAGCTACATATCAGAGGATGGTGGATTCGATCTTTCGAAACCAAATAGGGCGAAATGTGGAAGTATATGTAGATGATATGTTGGTGAAAAGCTTAAAGGAGAAGGATCATGTGAAGGATCTGGAAGAGACTTTTGAAGTGATCAGAGCAAGTGGCATGAAGCTCAATCCCGCGAAGTGTGCCTTTGGAGTACAATCGGGCAAGTTCTTGGGATATATGGTCACACCAAGGGGAATCGAAGTGAACAAAGAGAAAGTGAAAGCTGTTCTAGAGATGCAAGAGCCCAGAAACATAAGAGAAATTCAAAGGCTGAACGGTCGCATAGCAGCTCTCAGCCGTTTCATCTCCAGATCTGCAGAGAGGAGCTTACCCTTCTTCAAAATCTTGAGGAAGGGATCCAACTTCGAGTGGAGTGAAGAGTGTAGAAAGGCTTTTCAGGAACTGAAAGATCATCTCTCAGCCTTGCCGTTGCTCACTAAACCAGTTCCTGGCGAGACTCTGTTCTTGTACTTCTCTGTGGGGGAACACTCTCTAAGTTCAGTCCTCCTAAGAGAAGAGGGGGGTCATCAAAGGCCAATATACTATGTGAGTAAGATGCTCAAAGGACCAGAGGAGAGATACTCAGAGATGGAAAAGTCAGCATTGGCAGTGATGGTAACAGCTAGGAGACTGAGGCCATATTTTCTAGCTCACAAGGTGATGGTGAGAACAAACTTGCCTTTGAGGCAGACCATGGGGAGACCTGATCTATCAGGACGCATGGTAAGATGGGTAGTGGAAATAAGTGAGTATGATGTGGAGTTTGAGCCAAGAACTGCCATTAAAGCTCAGGCTCTAGCGGATTTTATTCAAGAAACCACGAGGAACACAGAATTGGAGGAATGGACAGCTTATGTGGATGGATCCTCTACTATGATGGGGAGTGGAGCTGGAGTAGTGATTATCACTCCAACAGGAGAGGAGCTACAGTTCGCTATCAAATTTGGTTTCAAAGCCTCGAACAATGAATCAGAATATGAGGCCCTGGTGAGAGGGATGAGAATGATGGTAGATTTGGGAGCACAGAAAGTGAGGATTTTTTCAGATTCTCAGTTGGTAGCTCAGCAAGTGGCTGGATCCTATGAAAAGAAAGACGAGAAAATGATCAAATATGCTAGAATGGTGGAGAGTATCAGGTCGAGATTTGTAGAGTTCTCTTTGGAACAGATACCAAGAGCGAAAAATATCAAAGCTGACTATTTAGCAAAGTTGGCTAGCTCAGTGGAAGAAGGAGCTAAGGGGCAGATCACCCTCTTAGCAGCAGAGAGCAGAACAATAGACTTAGAGGTGTTCTCAATTGAAGAAGAAGCAGAGAATGGGGATTGGAGAGCTCCAATTATTCACTTCTTAAAAACAGGTCAGAGGCTGGATCAACCTGGAGTTCCTAAAAGAGCAGTATTTGCGAGATATTGCATGATAGGGGAGGAGCTGTATAAAAGGTCATTCTCACAACCTTACTTGAAGTGCATAACTAATGAAGAAGGAAATTATGTCATTCGAGAGATCCATGAAGGATGTGGAGGAAGCCATACGGGGTTCAGAGACGTGGTCCGAAGAATCTTGAGAGCTGGATATTATTGGCCAAAGATGCTTAGAGATGCTAAGGAGCTGATACGAAAGTGTGAGAAGTGTCAAAAACATGGACCCCTTATCCATGTCCCGGGAGAAGAAATGGGAGTTATGTACTCCCCATGTCCTTTTGATAAGTGGGGAATTGACATTGTAGGAAAATTTCCTGAGGCATCAGGAAAAAGATCCTTTCTGATTGTGGCGGTGGATTATTTCAGTAAGTGGGTGGAAGCTGAAGCAGTAGCAACGATTGACGAGAACAACATTCAAAAGTTCTTATGGAAGAACATCTGTAGCAGATTTGGGATCCCTAGAGTCCTCGTTTCAGACAATGGAACTCAATTCAGTGGCAAGGCTATCAGGAACTGGTGTGAAAAAATGAAAATCAAGCAAAAATTCACATCAGTGGCTCATCCTCAGGCCAATGGCCAAGTGGAGGTAACTAACCGAACTATAGTTGAAGGGATCAAAGCTAGATTGGAGAAGAAGAAAGGAAGCTGGCCAGAGGAACTAGATTCTGTTCTCTGGTCGTACAGGACCAGCCCCAAGACAGCCACTGGAGAAACACCCTTCAACTTGGTTTATGGGGCAGCAGCAGTGATCCCGGTGGAAATCGGATCTGAATCTCACCGGATCATGTCCTATGATGAGGACCAGAACGCTATTCTGATGAAAGAAAATCTGGATCTGGTTGAAGAAGAAAGAGAAATAGCACGTCTCCGGGCCGAAAAGTATAAGAGTCAGATTCGTGCTGGATATAATAAGCGAGTAAAAGTTCGAAAGTTTTGCCAAGGAGACATGGTCCTCAGAAGAGTTGATGCATTGAAGCCAGTGAAGAAGTTAGAGCCAAATTGGGAAGGGCCATTCATTGTGAGTGAAGTGCTGAAAGGAGGAGCATACAAGTTGATGAGAGAAGATGGAAAGGAAGTAGCACGTCCATGGAATGTGAGCAAACTTAAGAAATACTACTGTTAAGAAACAGGCAAGATCTGAAACTCCTACTTTTGTTATCTTTCTTTATTTATGAACTAGATGATGTATCCAGGCCATGAAAGGCCTTTGTAATAGCTTTGCACTTTGAATATTTCAATGAAACAAGGAGCTGGTGAGAGCAGTTCCTTTTCGTCTTATCATTATGAAACATATCCGCATCTGAACGAACTCCCCAAGGAGTATAAACAACTCATATAAGAGTATAAAATATAACTCTGAATGAGCAAGTGCTGCTCCTGATATTCGGAGTATAAACAACTCCCCGAGGAGTATAAATAACTCATATAAGAGTATAAAATATAACTCTGAAAGAGCAAATGCTGCCCCTGATATTCGGAGTATAAACAACTCCCCGAGGAGTATAAATAACTCATATAAGAGTATAAAATATAACTCTGAAGGAGCAAATGCTGCTCCTGATATTCGGAGTATAAACAAGAAGAGATCTCAGGACCTGAGTCCGAGATCAGAAATATTTATTTACTTGGAAAAAAAATTTCAATTTTTTCTGAGGATGAGAAGAGATCTCAGGACCTGAGTCCGAGATCAGAAATATTTATTTACTTGGAAAAAAATTTCAATTTTTTCTGAGGATGAGAAGAGATCTCAGGACCTGAGTCCGAGATCAGAAATATTTATTTACTTGGAAAAAATTTTCAATTTTTTCTGAGGATGAGAAGAGATCTCAGGACCTGAGTCCGAGATCAGAAATATTTATTTACTTGGAAAAAAAATTTCAACTTTTTCTGAGGATGAGAAGAGATCTCAGGACCTGAGTCCGAGATCAGAAATATTTATTTACTTGGAAAAAAAATTCAATTTTTTCTGAGGATGAGAAGAGATCTCAGGACCTGAGTCCGAGATCAGAAATATTTATTTACTTGGAAAAAAAAAATTCAACTTTTTCTGAGGATGAGAAGAGATCTCAGGACCTGAGTCCGAGATCAGAAATATTTATTTACTTGGAAAAAATTTTCAACTTTTTCTGAGGATGAGAAGCAGAACATAAAGCAATTAAAAATAGAAGCAGGGCATAAAGATAAGAGTCTACTTTTATAGCCAAGATCACAACCATACACGAAAAGAAACCCAAAATGTAAAGAAGTCAAAGAGTACAACAATGAAAAATTTAAAGTAAAACAGTAAATGGAGCGCACAGGCCCAAGAAGTACAAAGAAAAACTAAGCTTGAGCATCAGTAGCAAGAGCAGCTTCTTCTTCTTCGAGTGGCAGGAGCCCCAAATCTGGAGTGTCGAATTCTTCTATGGGAGGAAGGTTTGGTAAATGGTCAAAGGATGAAGATGGAGCTTGACAAGGAGGAAAAACATCATAGACCAAAGAAGAAGCAATAGGCACCTCAGGATCCAGTTCCTTTTCGAAGGCTAACTTTAAAGCTGCTTTCTGGATCACGGGCAACCACCACGCCTTATTGGGTCCTGCGTTAAGATCTCCACGGAAAAAGGGAGAGGGTGTTAAACTTTTAAGGATAGGAGCAGGGTCAATAGAGGGTTTGAAACCTTGTTTCTTGGCTTGAGATATAGTACATTTAATTCCATGGGTTATGAAGTGGCCAATGTGGGGGTTCATATCCCGAATGTAATGGGGACTGAGCTGATAAGCTTCAATCAGTCCCAAATGAAGGTCTTGAAGGAACTCCTGACCAATGGAGGTTGTCAACAGCCTTTGACGACAGTCGTCTACCCCTCGTTTCTGCCCTTGCTTAAAAGACTCCTCTAGAGCTTTTTCGTGCTGAACTTGCCCCTGCTTGAAAGACTCCTCTAAGGCCTTTTCATGTTGAGCTTTAAGATTCGACACCTCCTCTTGGTGTTGAGCAATCAAATCAGAGCGGGTTTTCTCAACTATCTCCCAGCTTTCTTCAACTTTCTTCTTTAATTCAGCATTTTGGGTAGTAAGCAAATTAAGGTCCGCGGCGGCCCTCTGAACTTCGGAGTCCTTTTCGGATAGTGCGGATTGGAGCCGTTCCACGTCCTTGTCAACTCTTTCCCTCTCACTTCTGTCCAACAAAACCCCCTGGACGGCCATCAACTAAAAGAAAAAGAGAGAGAGAAAGAGGGAGGATCTATTAAAGATAGAGGAATAATGAGAGTATAAGAACATAGGACAAGACAAGTTACCTGAGTACATAACTCGGAGGAGATTCCCCAGAGTTGTGGAATTGAGTGTTCGAAAAATCGATGTTTGTCATCTGAAGTAGGAATCAATTTAAGAAAGGAAGTGCTCTCCTCACCCCTCAATTCAGAAACTGACTTGGGGAGTTCCAAAGTGAAAAGGTCCTTAGAAGACCTCCTAGGGACAACTGCCTCTGAGCGCGAATGATGAGACTTGGACTTTTTTGAAGAGGCCCTATCACCCTCTTCGGGAGCAGAGCGTTTATGAACAGGAACAGGTGGAGGAATTCCAGAGAGCGGAACACTTAAGGTAGTATGAGATGGAGGAACAGATGGAATAGATCCGGCTGTGTGAATAGGCTGAGCGGAGTTCAAAGGAGAAGCTATTGTAACGACTCCGGCCATTTCGGTCGTGGAAGCAGGAACTGTCGAAGAATCTTCTGCCACAGTGACTTCGTCATCATCAACATCAATAACGTCTATTTGGACAGAGCTGAAAGCGAATTCCATTTCTGAAAAAGAAAAGGAAATAAAAGCTTAGTGCATATAAAGAAAAGGAAGAGAAAAAGAGAGAAAGTAACAAAAAAAAAAGGAGATGTTTTACCGGCTCTGGGGGAAAGTTCCGCTCCAGAGCTATCAAGACCAAATTGGATTAACACCCCTTGATCTCGCACAAGTTGAATTATTTTGAAAAGACCATTTTTCTTGTCAAGAACATGGTCCTCTAGAGAACTCATAATATTACGATCTCTTTGGGAAATAATGGAGTCAGAGATAGGAGAATAAGAGGGGGTAGTTTGTAGCCACTCAGAAGAGGGAAAGGGCCACTCCCCGCTTTTAGGAGTAACCCAGAAATACTTTTTCTTCCACCCCCTATCGAGACCAGGAGGTTTCTTTATGAAATTAGGAAAACCATTGACCCGAGAACTGAAATAAAAGAAACCCTCCTTCAACTTAATTTCATGACAGGCCACAAACATCTCAGCACTAGGATTACCCCCATAATATCTTAGAAGGATGTAAAAGGACAAGCAGGTCCTTATAGATGAAGGATTAACCTGAGCCACAGAAATGCCAAAGAGGCGGCACACCTGGGCAAGATAAGGACAAATAGGGAAACGGACCCCGCAATCAATGTGTGCTCTAAAAAAGGGGAGCGAAGGGCTACAGAAGAAGTTCGGCCGTTCCTCAGGAAGGGCCATGTCGAAAAGAAAATCGGAGACATCATGGCACCTTCGTCTTATGGCCCTAAGTTCTGACGAAGTAAGGGTAGAATGAGTGGAAACCTTATCCCACGATTCACTAGAAGAGTCTTCAGAGGTTGGTAATCTCCTTGGACGGCGAGAAACAATAGGACGAGAAGAAGAGGAGGAAGAACGAGGGATTAGCATTAAGGGGGCAGGTCCTAATTGAGACCTAGGATACTGATCAGAAAGAACATCTCTATGACCGGAAGAATAAAGTTCGTCAGGGGTTAAGCTCCTAGATCTATGATGGAAGGAATCGGATCGTGTCTCCTCTTCCTCCGTTGAAAAAGGAGAAGAACCACGAGTAGAAGAAGACGGACCTGGAAACTAAGAAACGGTGGCGCTTGAGCAAGAGAAACTCGCCGGAAAAAAGGAATGATCTCCCACCGGAATCCTAGAGAGAGAATTATCGAAGAAATTTGGAATTCTTTCACCCAAGCAAAAGTGAAAAATGAGGTTAAAACCCCCCTTTTTATACTAATAAATGATGGGACAGTCATTTCCCCAATAAGGGACGCGTGTACGGTTTCGATGACAGAAGATGAGGAGTCAAGTCCGTAAGGACGGTTCAGATTAAAGGTAAAAAACTTGGAGGAAATGAGCGGGAAAATGGTACTGAATACGAAAAGACTATATTCTAAACTATTTTAGTAAGGAACTGCAATAGTCCAGAATAAGGGGGAGTGGATGATATGACATAATGGGGTAGGTCTAGATAAATAAAGCCACTGATTATACACCAAGAAGAATGCTGGTCAGCTCCTTTTAGGATCTGATCAACATAGTTGCTATTCGATAAATGGGTCGTGATCTGATCAGATCCCTCCTGGATCTGATCTGATATTGATAGTCTTATTTAGACTAGGATCAAACCCGACGATCAAGGATGGGGGAGTCGGAGCCTCGTTCGGTCCTCCTTTCTTAAAAAGGACCAAGGAAATAAATTGTTGTGGCCTTCAAGAAGAGAAAAGAATCTTGATGTGTCAGAATATCTCTGGTCATTCCTGCAAATGTGTGCGCACTACACGAATAATTAGTTAGGTGTCAGAGTCGTACCATGACGTGGCACTATTTGTAACAAACCCTAGATCTGAATTTACATTCTTACCCTTCGGGCACAAGGTATAAAAGGTGCCCCTTTTATTCTTTTGAAGAGTTAAGTTACTATTCATTACTATTCACTCAAATTACTCTTACTCTCCATCAATCTCGACTGACTTGAGCGTCGGAGGTCCGTCGCCGGACACCCCTCCGGCCCGGTTTGTGTGCAGGTCTTCAAACTCATCAAAGACGTGCACCATCATCATACATTCACGGATTTACGAAGGACTCGTTTAGGTATTTCTCATATTAATCTCTCTCTTTGATTGTGTTCCTTATCGTTTACTCCTCTGAATTCGATAAGGTCACATCAGCGTGTAAGTAAGAAGAGGATCGGAGGCGTAACATGCATCTGCAAATCTTCTAGTTTCGAGACGTAGCATATCGGCCAATCACTAACAGATTTCAAGATTCTTACGTCACCTTGCAGGAGATCTTTAGCTAGTTATTTCCTGCAACAAATCCAGGTGGGCTTCAATCTCTTTTTCCAGGTTCTTCAATGGATGACTACCCACCCGTCCATCAATTACTGCATCTTCTTTCAACTCCTCTAGTTCTTCCTCAGAATCGCACACAAACTTGAACTCGAGCATCTTCTTTCAACTCCTCTAGTTCTTCCTCAGAATCGTGCACAAACTTGAACTCGAGCATCTTCTTTCAACTCCTCTAGTTCTTCCTCAGAATCGCGCGCAAACTTGAACTCGAGCAAATGCTCGTAGTAGTAGGGGGATTCCCTCTCCATGTTTAGAGCCAATCTCTACTTCCTTGACCTTGAAAGTGTTCCAAGAAGAGCTGGACTTATCAGATTTACGAGCATAAAGTTTGTCTTGTCGATCTAGATTAACAAAGATTAGAACGTAATCATGGGCGTTGTTAGGAACAGTAAACCCTGAAAACAGCATTCTAGTAATATCGGTAGTTTATCAGGATCTCATCACCTTTATCATAGTCACGATGATCATCACAGCCGTGAAAGTATTATCATGGTTCAGAAAATCCAAAAAATGAGTCAAGCATAAAACACCCTTTGCGTTTTCCTCGCTAGAGATACAACTAATCCATATGAATACATGGAACAAGATCCATATGAATACATGAACTCTTGTTTGCTCGATTATTTTTTTTAGTTTGCAAGTGTAATCATACACAAAACTGAGTCAGAATCATTTCCAGTTCATCATCACTCCAGAATATCGTGCTATGCATATACGCGGGCGGAGGAAGGCAATCCATATAATTTTTCCAAAATGAACTTTCTCCCTGCATTTTCTCAAGCACAACAAATGAATCGGTATAGATAAGTAGGGATTATATTTTTTTTAGTCCATTAAGTTATCACAATTTTGATTTTAGTCCAGACAATTACAACTTTTTGAATTTCATCCTTTAAGTTTGTTAATTTTTTGATTTAGGTCCCTTTACCGGCTATTAAAGGTTGCTTAACCGGTCAAAGCCATTTGAAAATTATTTTTCTTTTCTGTTTATTTTAATTATACGCGTGGATTTTTCTTTATAATTTAATTTATTAATTTGGCTATTAAATAAAAAATGGGACGGGGCAGGTTTATAAAACCGGGGCTTGAGCATAAAATGGATCCCGAGTCTTCTTCTTCCCAGTGTCAAGTCTTTCTTTTCTTCACAGTCAAGAAGAAGAAACTACCATTTTTTCATGAGTACTTGGGACAAATAACTTATCCTCATTCTCTGTTCTGCAATTTTAAATTTTTCCTCACCATTGGCAGGGTCTTCTTCTTCCCCCACCCCCACCTTAGGGAGATTGTCGCCTTGTTAATCAACCCATGCACCGAAATCAACATGAGGATTCCAAATCCACAAACAGATCGTTCATAAGACTTTCTATTTGAAGATAATCACCATTTAAAATATAATTTCTTACCCTTGTCCAAGGGTGCCGTCATCGCACTACCGCACGGTTCGTTTCGATTTTGGTATCTTTTGAAAGCCCTCAACGAGGAGAACGAAACCCTTAAAACAATTCGACTATCAAACTCCGATCCGGGAACGCTGTCAATTTACAGCAAAAATGTTAGGGTTAAAACCCACTTCTTTTATAAACTTAAATTTTGTCTCTTACCATTACGATTTTGATATTTTGTTGCAAATCCGTGTATGTCTTCCATCTTCGCGTGTGTAATTACAGCGACTGTGAGTAATTTCTCGCCTGATTTTTTTTTTACTTCATTTTTTTATAAAAGATGAGCTGAGAAAAGTGTGTGGGTTAATGGTGATGTGGGGTTTTCCTTCTTATGTTCTCTGTAAACAAAATTAAACAATCAGAGTGAGAGAAAAACAGAGTAAGAGAGAGAGTATGGTTGGAATTAATGTGGGATTAATGGTGTTTTGATACCCTTATCTAATTAATTAATTAGAAGGAGTAAACGTTAATTATAAAATAATTAAACGTGACATAGTCGATCTACTCGCGGAGTAGATGAACGTGGTATATTTAATATCTCAAAACGGAGCGGGATTGTGAAGGGTCAATTGTCCCACATAGAAAGTCTACAAAACATTTAAAGGCTATTGAAGTAGGAATGGAGTTCAACCATATATTAGGGGTACATGATTAGTGTGAAAATTGCTCATGATTCATGTATTTAATTTGCTTAATTTTATAGGATTTTGTGCATTATTTACACTAAATTGACTAATTGCACTTGATTTGGAGAAAAGTTGTGGTTTGCTATTCTGATAGGGAAATGAGATTTTTTGGAGCAAAAACACCTTAATTCTATGAAGTCAGTCGAAGGAATAAATCGAGAATTGAAGAAAAAGTGAATTGGGCCAAGAAAGAATAAAATCATTGGATTTGGGCCCCGCTATTTATTGATTTGAGTTTAACAATTACAATTGCAAGTCCATTTTTGCAAATCCACGTGAATGGTGATGCTGAACTTTTAAAGTCATGGCCCAAACTCCTCAAATATGGGCCTATGCCCATTTCACTTAGAGCCCATTAATTAAACTCACGCACTCAATTCAGGGGTTAAGAAAGTAGGGGGAGACACACAACAGCGCATTGGCGGAAAACAGAGGCACGCGATCAATTTGGGGGAGAAACCCTCTTCTCCTCCAAACACTCCACTCAATAGAATAGATTAGTTTAATTTGTCTTCCATTTCATAGATAGATTTCAAGGTGATATTTTTCCATTATAGCAAATTTAGTTTGGTAATTTCAATTTCATTAATGTTTTGTAGTTTAATTTACATAAGTTTTATTCTAGTTGTCAATTTAGACATGGGCTAATCCTTAATTGCATTGAGTGTTGATGTTTTGATGATAATTTAGAATAATTGTGGATTAATTGCATGATTAGCTTAGAATTTGGGTGTTTATGTTTCTAGAGTTGTACTTTGATTGATTCATTTGGTTGATCAACCCTATTAGCGAGCATGTTCGATTATGTTTATTGCAACGAGAGTTGGGTAGCATGATTGGGAGTGTGAGTGTGAGCTTTGGTCAATTGAATAGAAGTTAATTAGCAATTAGCTAACCGAGAGGAGGTTAATGGCTAGACCGACAACTTTAGACACTAAACGAATAGAGGTCGTCTAGGAGTTTGGTGAGAGGGCGTTTCATAAGCATTAGTAACCGTGTTGAAAGTGCTTATGAAACACTATCCTAGGGGCTTATGGTATTTGGTTAGATCCTATAATTGCTAATCAATGCACGATGTTCGCCTATGCCTTTCGAGGGGGTGTGCACACTTATGTGATAGCCTTTAGCTTAATCCGAATTCATATCTAGCTCATGTAATTGCTTCACTAGTTCATTTATTCCTAACAAAACGGAAACACCCGAGGCAATACACTTCTCTTGCACTTTCCAAAAGAAAGTTAGTTAGTTCACTACTTCTAGTTAATATTACTTTTTACTTTAGTTAATTTAGTTTAATATCTTTGTTAAACAAATTTAGTTACTACAATAGCATGCTAACTTGCAACTTTAGGGATTCATTGACACTCAATTAAATCCTTGGACGATAATTACTTGGTATACTTATTATACTACTCACGAACCCATACGCTTGTGGGGATCGTATAGTTGTAAAAAGTGTGCAAAAATACGAGAAAGTCAGTACACTCCCCAAAGGGCCACACGCGCGCCCGTCCGGCTCGGCTTCGGATATGGAAATTGGTCTTTGGTGGTCTTTGGGGCCCGCCTCAGCTCCCAAAAACTCTACACTGTTTCTCGTTTTGTCGGATTCCGTGTGTTGCCGGAATATTTTCCGTGTGTGTTCAGTTCGTTACACACAGAGCGCCATACTAGTCCAGCACTGTTGCCGGAATATTTTCCGTGTGTGTTCAGTTCGTACGTTGTGCGTCATACTAGTCCAGCAACACAGAGTGTCATACTAGTCCATCACTGTTGTCGGAATATTTTCCGTGTGTGTTCAGTTCGTACGTTGTGCGTCATACTAGTCCAACACTGTTGTTGGAATATTTTCCGTGTGTGTTCAGTTCGTACGTTGTGCTCTCAAAAGCCATACACACAGAGCGAAAGGACTTAAATCAAAAAATTAACAAACTTAAAGGATGAAATTCAAAAAGTTGTAATCGTTTGAACTAAAATTAAAACTGTGGCAACTTAATGGACTAAAAAAATATAATCTCATTAAAGTATATTGATAAATATGAAAGACTAACCCAACAAATGAAAACGTAAAAGAAAATGGAATCATTCTGAAGAATTTGTTGTATTTATTTGTTTATTTGATATCAACATATGCCCGAGTCTATCCATTTTTACACCTTCTTACGTGGCCTTTTCACTTTAGTATGAACTCATATACCATTTACAATACCAAATTCAATTTATTTTGCCAAGATTGACACGTATTCAATGGATCCTTCATTTTGCATAATACTAAAATCATGCTCCAAATCAACGTTAGATTACATTTTGATTGTATCTTGATTAATTTTTGTACATAATATATTATATTTATTTTATAAATATCTTGTAAAATACTTTAGAAAAATTTGGTGTATCATAGATTAGAAAACACACTTATATATACATTACAGGTATCCTCAATGCATATCCTCTACCCCAATCAAACTCAACAACAGGCAAGAACAATCCAAAATGGTCAATCAAAAAATTCAACAGGGAGCATCGCATTCAGAATTTTTTCATAACTCATCATTTATAGTCCACATAAATCTCCAATATACCTTCTTCAACTCTATAAATGGCCCCTTTACCTTTCAAGGACTTTTTCGTATTCTCTTGCGAGTACTCAGTAAGCATCATTCAACTCATATACTAATTCAGAAAGAAGGGAAACAATTCATATGCTCACTCATCAAACTTGTCTCAATAAATCTTGAGTCATCAAACTTGTCTCAATAAATCTTGAGATCTCAAAACCCACAAAAATGCATTTGCCGATGGAGATCAAACTTGTCTCAATAAATCTTGAGATCTCAAAACCCACAAAAATGCATTTGCCGATCTCCATCGCCTTCATATATATTTCAATTCTCGTTCATGTATTCTGTAGAACAACTCCAAATGTGACTTAATCTCACCATCAAGTGATAATCGTAGCACATGCTAACTCGAAAAAATGCTCGAAGTGGTAGGGGGATTCCCTCTCCATCTGCAGAGTCAATGTCCACTTTTTTCACTTTGAAATGCTTATTGCCCTGTCCTAGAATGGCAGGGCAGATTTCTGATTATAAAGTTTGTCACCAACGTCATTCAGTTTAAATTCAAACAGGACAAAGTCGTGAATATTGTTAGTAACGACAAAGCCATAAAACACCAACAAACGAGAATTTAGAGATGTTTATTCGGGTCGGGCTAACCGGGCTGGCCCGTTTAACCCTGAAAAATACAGGGTTAGGGTTCATGAATTATAGGCCCGTTTAAAACCGGACTTTTTTGACCCGGACCCCGCAGGGCTACAGGGTCAGCCCGCTAGCCCGAATTGTTACTTTTTTTTTTTTTTTTATTTGCTTGTTGGACGTGCCAATTGAGACATTTAATTTTAAAAGAAAAAAAATTATTGTAGCCCGTTAGTGGCCCGTGGCCCGCTAGGGTTAGGTCCCAACAATTGTAGGCCCGTTAAATATGAACCGGTTAAGGCCCTAACCCGTTTAACCCGTAGCCCTGTAGGGCTGGCCCTATAGGGTGGCCCTATAGGGCTAGGGCCAGCCCGATAGACATCTCTACGAGAATTTGTCGACAAATTTCCATAGTTAAACAGGATTTCTTCACCTTTACATCTCTACGAGAATTCGACAAATTTCCATAGTTAATCAAGATTTCTTCACCTTTAGCATAGTCACGATCAACTCTAACCTCTGTATACCCGTGGTTTGCATCACTCTCAACCACAACCATGGAACTATTATCATGGTTTAGAAAATCCAAAAAAGAAGCCAAGTATAAACCACCCTTTGCATTTTTCCGCCCTCGAGATAAAGCTAACCCTTTCCTTTAGCTTCTAATATTATCTCCAACTCTTTCTTGACTTTTTCCTTTAGTTTGCAAGTTTCATCATACACGAAACTGGGTCGAATCATTTCCAGTTCATCGTCACTCCAGAATATCGAGCTACAATCCATATAATTTTTCCATACTGAATCTTCCCCCGCCTTTTCTCAATTAGAACCTTCTTCCCCCCGCCTTTTCTCAATTAGAACCTTCACCGCCAGTTTCCCTAGATCTAAGTGTCCCTTTAACATGCGAATGGTAGGGTGGATGTCGTTCTGGGACAGCTGCAGACTCGACGGAATCTTCAAGATGCAATCACCCTTCTGATCAATTGATTTACCTCTATTCTAATTCTTTAATTTCTACCTAGCTCTATCTCCTTTCTTCTTCAAGAATCTACACAAAATTTTGCATTAGTGTGTATAGATAAGAGAACAAAAATTCCATTAAAATAAAGTTCCATTTCATGAACATTGCGAGATCAATAGCAACTGTTTCTTGGTTGTTGTTGAGGGATGAAAATTCAATCTATTAAACCACAAAGCTACACAATTAAGCACAACAAATGAATCAGTATATTTAACAAGATTTAATTCAAATATATCGATATATAAGTAGGTAACTAACTAACCAAACTAATGAAAATGTAGAAGAGAATGACAATTCCAGAAGATCATCCATACAGTGTATTCAAAGTAGCTAACTAGTGATTAATTGTGAATGTTGTGTTTTTTCCCAGATTTTAGTCTTTAAGTAGTCACTATTAGGCATATATAAATATATTAAGAGATATTATATATATCTTGTATAAATCTTTATTTTCTTAGATAGAGTTATTTCCTTAAATTAGAGATATATAGTAGATATGTTTTGTATCTATAAATACTCCCCTCATGTATTCTTTACATTCACTCAATATATGGTATCAACGAGTCGAACGGCTAACGCCTCGATCCGACACCCTTCCTCGTAGTTGTTGATCGACACTCACTGTCGTTCAAACCTCACAACTACCACCCTTCTCCATTAAAGCACTGCAACTACTTCAAAACAGCCTCCATAACCGTCTAGGGAATACTCCCTCTGTCCCATAATTGTTTGCACTCTTTCCTTATTCGTCCGTCCCATAATTGTTTGCACTTCCCAAAAAGGAAACTTTTTTATAAACTCCACCCTCACAAAATTCACATATTTACACAAAATGCCATTACTTTTACACTTATTTCAACTACTCTCTTTACTTTATAATATAAGTTTACAAAATTACCCCTCAACATTCCACTCATTACACCTTTTTCTTAAGAAGTGTGCCCACAAAGTGGTGCAAACACTTCCGGGACGGAGGGAGTACCTTGTTTCTTTAATCAACCTCCGTAACAGCACCTCTTCTTCATTCTTTAATCACAGCCTCCAATTTAATCAAATCCTCTTGGAACCCACCACATCAATCATCTACTGCTGTTTTAATTCCCAGTGGAATTCCACTTATCTATATCCATGGTTATGCTTGTTGCCCAAATGGGCCAAAACCACTACTCTCCTGTTGCATACACCCCCAACTCCGGTAAGTACACCCCCCAGCATCTTTGCCCTCCCTCCGACACTGCATACTCCCGTACTGGCCAGATGGGCCAGACCCACAACTCCACTGCAGCATGCACCCGAAACTCTGGTAAATACACCCCCCCGCATCTACGCATCCACTCCACTACTACATACACCCCACCCAGTATACACACCCACCCTGCTGATATATACACCACATCCGCCAACTCTGCTATTTCACAGATCCCCTCTCACCCCTGGATCTTGCTCTCCGGGGCCTCTCATCATATCACAACTCACCCCCATAATTTATCCGTTTCCTCTCCATATTCCGGCTCGGATGATGTCGTCATCGGTGATGGTAACGGTTTGAAAATTTCGCATATTGGTTCCTTGTCGTTTCCTCATGTTAATATGCTTAAATTCTCAAACGTCCTTGTTGTCCCACAAATGGCCAAAAAACCTTATATATGTTTCAACCTTGTGTCGAGATAATGATGTTAACATTATTTTTGATTCTACTTATTTTGAGGTGCGGGATGGCAAAACGGGGACCATTCTCCTCACGGGGAGTCGCGTGGATAATCTCTACGTATGGCCGACTCGAGCATCTCTTAACCCCACAACCTCCATCTCGGAAAAACAACCATCACCCATCTGGCATGCTCGTCTAGGTCATCCGTCCTCCAAAATCCTTTCTCATACCTTATCCAAGTATAGCTTACCTATCACGAACTCAAAACTGCATTATTGTGATTCTTGCAACTGTATTAAAAGTCATAAACTTCCTTTTTACGATTCAAGCATTATATCTAGTTCCCCTCTTGAGGTTCTTTTTTCTGATGTGTGGTCGTCCCCTGTCCTGTCAACTGAAGGCTTCAAATACTATGTCATTTTTGTTGATCACTTTAACAAATATATATGGATTTACCCTCTAAAACGCAAATCTGATGTCCTCCCCACCTTTACATCCTTTAAAAGCATCGTAGAAAACTTCTACAACACCAAAATCAAAACCCTCTATACTGACAACGGGGGCGAATTCATTGCCCTACGATCCCTCCTTCAAACTCATGGTATATCTCATCTCACAACTCCTCCCCACACCCCTGAACACAATGGCATGTCTGAACGTCGTCACAGACATGTTGTTGATACTGCCTTAGCCCTTTTACATCATGCCTCCATGCCCCTTACATATTGGCCTCATGCAGTTTGTGCTGCTACCTATATTATAAATTGTCTACCAAAATCCAATCTTAACCTGTTGTTCTCATATCAATTCCTTCTAAATCAAACTCCCAACCTAACCAAACTTAGAGTTTTTGGTTGCTTATGTTATCCTTGGCTCCGCCCCTACACTTCCCATAAATTAGACCCTAGATCCACTACCTGTGTATTCATTGGATACTATCCTACCCAAGCTGCTTATATTTGTCTTGATTTAAAAACCAACAAAATATATACCTCTCGTCATGTTCAATTTGTTGAAAATGTCTTTCCTCTAGCCACTCCTAAAACTGCTCCTGATACACCCCCTGCCTTAATAGATACACCCCCCAATCTGCCAGACACACCCACTGTTTTAATTTATCCACCCCCTGCACCCACCAATACACCCCTGGCCCCTTCCCCCAATCCTGCCCCACCCACAAACCTTATGAATACACCCCCTCCCCAAAATATACCATCTCTCGATGAGAATCCACCCCCGCCACCACCCCCGTTACCTGCACCCCCGGTTCCGATTAATACACCCACCAGCCCAACGCCTAGCCCTGATGCACCCCCCAGATTACTAAGTACACCCCCATCAACTCCAAACCCTAATTCCACTATACAAACCCTTGATCTCGAGTTTCCAGATGCTCCCTCACAGCCATCCCCACCTATACAACAACAAAATTGAATGGTCACTCGAGCCCAAAACGGTATCTTCAAACCAAATCTGAGGTATGGTATATCTTCTACTTTATCTTCTGACACTGAACCTAGCTGCGTCTCTCAGGCATTAAAAGATGAACGATGGAGGGAGGCCATGTCATCTGAATTTAATGCCCTTCTCAAAAATGGTACTTGGGATTTAGTACCACCTGATGATTCTGTAAACATTATTGGTTCGAAGTGGGTCTTCCGCATCAAACGGAAACTAGACGGTTCCTTAGACAAGTTCAAAGCTCGACTTGTCGCCAAAGGCTTTCACCAACGCCCTGGGGTTGACTTTTCTGAAACATTTAGTCCTGTGGTCAAACCAGCAACCGTTCGAGCAGTCCTGAGTATTGCAGTCACCAAAGATTGGCCACTTCGTCAGTTCGATGTGAATAATGCTTTCCTTCACGGTTCCTTAGCCGAATCTGTATTTATGGCTCAACCACCCGGGTTTGTTGACAAAACATTTCCTACATATGTGTGCAAGTTACATAAATCCATCTATGGCCTAAAACAGGCACCTCGAACTTGGTATTTTGCTCTTCGAACCTTCTTGGAGAGTATTGATTTCATTCACACCAAATCTGATGAGTCTCTCTTTGTATACAACAAATCCGGTATATCTGCTTATTTTCTCGTGTATGTTGATGATCTAATCCTTACAGGAAACAACACCTCGTTCCTCACAAAAGTGGCCTCAGAACTTAGTACAAAGTTCTCTGTCAAAGACTTAGGCTCACTTTCCTATTTTCTAGGTGTGGAAGTGCTCCGTACTAAGAAAACTTGTTTTCTCTCCCAACGTAAGTATATCATTAACCTACTCACCAAATATAATATGCTCACTTCCAAACCTGTCCAAACCCCTCTCTCCACCTCTACTCGTTTATCTCTTTTTGATGGAACACCGCCCACTGATATCACCCAATATCGTCAAGTTCTTGGAAGTCTCCAATACCTCCAACTTACTAGACTTGATATTGCTTTTGTTGTGCATAAATTGTCTCAATTCATGCATGCTCCCACCACAACTCATTGGGGCACTGTAAAACGCCTCCTTCGATATCTTAATGGAACTAGAGATGTTGGAATTACCCTCCGCCCCAACCCATCTAACTCACTTTACTGCTTCACGGATGCTAATTGGGCCGAAAATACTGATGATCGTACGTCAACAAGTGCCTATATTGTCTTTCTTGGACCAAATCCCATCTCCTGGTCTTCCAAGAAACAAAAGTCGGTTGCTCGCTCCTCCACTGAAGCAGAATATCGGGCCATTGCATCAGCTGCCTCTGAGGTACAATGGTTAAAATCTCTCTTTCAAGAACTATGTTTTACCATCGAAACTCTCCCTGCCATCTACTGCGACAATATTGGTGCGACGTATCTTTGCTCCAACCCGGTTTTTCACTCTCGAATGAAACACATTGCCATTGACTATCACTTCGTTCGGGATTTGATCAAAACAACTCAGTTACGTGTTTCACATGTGTCTTCTGAAGACCAACTAGCCGATGCTAGACATGTTCAACCGGCCGAAACCGCCGGTTACGGTTAAAAACCGGCGGTTTCGGTTTTGCATTTTTGGTAACCGAACCGGCAAACCGCCGGTTACAGTTTTCTAACCGCCGGTTCGGTTAAAAACCGGCGGTTAGACGGTTTTGTTTTTTTTCTTTCTCTCTCCGTTTTTTGCTCGTTTTCACTCCGTTTTCGCTCGTTTTTTGTTCGTTTCAACTCTTTTTTTAGAAACTACATTACTAGAATTTAATAAAAATTATATAACTTAAATTTATACATAAAAAATAGAAGAATTGTGTATTAAAAAAAAAAAAAAAAAAAAAACGGAAAACCGGCGGTTAACCGGCAAACCGGCGGTTTCGGTTTTCCAAAACTAGCAACCGAAATCGAACCGCCATTTTCCGGTTACGGTTCGGTTTTTGAACCGTAACCGGCGGTTAAAAACCGCCCATGTCTAGCCGATGCTCTCACAAAACCTCTTACTCGTTCTCGTCTTCAAATGCTGATGATCAAGATTGAACTCTCCTATGGTACTCCTTCAAAACATATAAATATATTAAGAGATATGTTTTGTATCTATAAATCAAATCATTGTTTCTCTATAGTCACTACTCTCCGTAACCGCTTAACAAACCTCCCTCTCCTAACCGTTGTTTAGTTTTATTTATTTTTAGAGCAATTTATTTGTTTAATTAAGAACTTACATTTGATTCTAATTTAAAAAGTTGAAGAAAGAGCTTACAATTGAAACTCTATAAATTAATAATAATAAACTTATAAAAGATTCCGGGATAGGGTGTTTAATTAATAAATTTGTTAAAATTATCTTATAAATTAATAATTTCTTATATATTATTACATTAATGATTTATGAAAGTATGGTTTACTACATTACTAAAATTGACTCGTTAAAAGAAAAAAAATTAGATAAAAGTTGAGTTTTCGTCCCTAACTTATTTAACGTGTCAACTTAGTGAGCAACTCTTTTCTCGCGGAAGTTTTTTTTTTTTATTTTATTTTATTGTTTTTTTTTTTTTTTTTTTTAATCCAATTTTATTTTATTGTTAAAAATTGTTCTTTGATTATATTCCCTGTCTCTGGATTTATTTGAATTTTGTTCCTATCATATCATGAAGCTGTAGCTAATTTTGGTGTTTAGAAATTGGTCGGTTTTCTTCTTGATGATAAGCAATTCTCGTGGAGAAAATTAGTTCAGCGCTGCAGTTTTTTGTTGCAGAGCTGCAAATTCTCATCAATGGTAACAGTGCACCGTGCGCCTTGAATTTGCTCATGTGATTCATTTTGCAATTGTTTACTATTTGTGTATGATTGAGTCCAGTACAATGTCTGTGAAGGTTGCCCTAACCCTTGAATTTGTTAGGATTGGGGATTTACGCTGTCCACTGACTCAGGGGTATGTGCGAATCCTTCGATAGCATTTCGATCATTTGGATATTCCCTTCCCATCTTGCAACCTACACGACGGTTGATTGTAAGCCGACCAATTTGTTATCACCCAAAGGCGTTAAGATCCGTTCAACATACAAATACTGTAGTTGCCACTGATGACAATTATGGGCGTAAGGAAGTTATTAGTGTTGATCCCATGCTCTATGACTACTTATTGGTTAATGTCAGAGAGCCAGAGGTACTATTTTCTAGAGTTAATTGTGTAATTGTGTTTATGGTAGAAGTTCTGTTAATTTTCATGTTGTGAGGATTTTATTCTGATTTTTAGATATTGTGTGAGCTTAGAGAGGAAACTGCTACAATGCGTGGCAGCCAAATGCAGGTAAGTATTCCCCACCAGCTTCTTAATCCTCTCCCAATGTAGTATGAATATACAAATTAAAGAATTACTACTTTCTTGGTGGAGTTAATTCAATTGACTTTGTGCAACAATTTCTTTGTATTGTTTGCTTATAGTTTTTTATGTTAATTTTTGTTGGTTTCATTTTGTCTACAGGTATCCCCTGATCAAGCTCAGCTTCTTGCAATGCTTGTTCAGATTCTGGGAGCAAAAAGATGTATTGAAGTTGGTGTTTACACTGTATGTTTTCATCTTTACTCTTTGATATTGTTATGCCCTACATATTAGCAGTTTGATGATTCAAACTCTGCAACCTATGACATAATAGTTCTGTCCATACTGCTACTGATACATGGTTTATGCATGCTCCTTAAGTTCCAAATTGTGCGATCTTTTATGTTTAACGCCTAAATCATACTTTATTAATGCTCCCTTTTGTGGTTATGTTTGACGCCTAAATCATACTTTATTAATGCTCCCTTTTGTGGTTATGATGCCTTTAAGACTAAAGGTATCTTAGGTTGTGTTTGGATTGAAAGATTTAAAACCATTGTAGTATCCAACTTGTTGTTATTTTTCATGATATAGATTTGAAATCAATCGTTTTTGGACTATTTTTTCAGTGATTTGGGCGAATTTTGCAATCCATTAATTTCAAATTCTTGCATTTGAAATCCCTCAATTCAAACACAAAACCTTACATTGTTCTACTCTTGTCAAATTGAATTGTCCATCCGGTAATTAGTAATGAATATTTAATAATCTTGTGATATTTCAAATAATTACATTTCTGTCAGGGGTACTCATCTCTTGCTGTTGCTTTGGTCCTGCCAGAAGGAGGTCAGCTGGTTGCTTGTGAGAGAGACACAAAGTCACTAGAAGTAGCGCAAAAGTATTATGAGCAGGCGGGTGTTTCAAACAAGGTATGGTGTTGTAGAACTCCTTCCCCCCCCCCCCCCCCCAGCCTCTCTGTCTCACTGACACACTTATACGTGACACACATGCATGAAATTGCAACTTTTCGGCTCACATTACTCTTAGCAATTTTTTTTTTAGAAACTATAATTAAATCCATCACACTGGAATGCTTTCTTACTGTGGATTACAACCCCTTTTCAACTTTTAGATATTCTCAACTAGAGGTTTAATAGGTTGCATTAATGATTTTGATATTCTTCTTTCCATGACGGGGACTTGTGACGTTTAATCTTATTGGGACGTAGGTGATTGTAAAACATGGGTTAGCAGCCGATACTTTGAAGTCTATGATTCAGAATGGTGAAAGTGGCAGGTATTTGATGACTATATATGAGTAATCCAGTTGGTAACTCACACAATATTTTGTTTCTGCATTTCTTAACACTGATGTCCAAAAAGCATGATTTAAGAATGTGTTTACAATATATCTGGATTTATATGTCTTCTTTCACAACTCAAAGCTATCATGCCTCCCCTAGTCCCCTGTATCATACAATGTCGTCTTCACTGAATTACTGTATTTTCTTTCTTAAATAATGTGAAATAGTGACATCTTTAATCATAGGAAATGTATGACCAGCTTTGGCCAGTAATTTTGTTCATGTTGTTGAATGTATTATCCAATTTTATTTTTTCTTCTTTGTGATATGATCCTGCAATTAGCTAAAGAGTGTTCTTTGGAAAAATGAAAGTTGTTAAGTGGTAATCAAATATTTGAATGTTTGTATAACTTAATGAAACTATTGAATCAGATTTCAAAATTTCAGGCTGAGGTGATTAAGGTTTATTTCCTTATCTCCCTTGAGTAGATTTCTGTTTTATATTCAACTAAAAGTAGGCTTGGGTATTCAGTTTTACAATATCAAATACATTTATATGTTGTTCCCGGTTCTCCCACCCATCACCTACATAGAAGACAGTGTGTATTGCACTTAAGCAACTTCAGTCAATATTTCTTGTCTTGCCTAACCATGTGTTTGTTTCATCTCTGCAGCTACGATTTTGCTTTCGTAGATGCTGAGAAGAAGATGTACCAGAGCTATTTTGAATTGCTGCTGCAACTGGTTAGTAGCATAATATTCCAAACAGCATATCTACATCTAAGCTTAATACCATAGATTTATGACTGAGATATTGATATTTAATGTTTTATCAACTCTGTAACTTATGTAGGTGAGAGTTGGGGGTATTATAGTGATTGACAATGTTCTCTGGCATGGAATGGAAGGGTTGCTGATCCACTGGTGTGTAAACTTGAAATCTCCAAGAACCCCCCTATATATTGACACGAAAATTAAACAAAATTCTGTTTCTTGGCAGGTGAACGACTCAAAGACTACAAGTATCAGAAACTTCAATAGAAAATTGATGGAGGATGATCGCGTCTGCATTAGCATGGTAAGTCCTCAAGTGTTTTTGTGCAACATGTGTATATTTTATACTATCTGATGCAGGGAAGCGTACACGATAAAGGGTGAAGTCCGTTGATTTCGATAGAAATGCCGGAAACACAAGATAAAGGATGAAATCTGTTGATTTCGATAGAAATGTCGGAAAACACAATATTATAAATTTCATATTCAATCTGTAATGTCTTTCCTCTCCAAATACGTCCTTTTTTAAAAGGATTACAAAAGGTTTAGTCAAACTTAATAAAAGGCATATTACAAGAATGTAGATTAAATATAAATTGCTGAAATTTAAGGAATTAAAGGTAGAATATTAATTTGTAGGTAGGAATAAATAGTGACTCCTAAAGTGTCTTCATCTCCATCAGTATCATCTTTATTTGCGAATTTAGGTTCCAATTGGCGATGGAATGACAATTTGCCGGAAAAGATGAGGCTTAGAGAACGCAGTTGCTATATTTAGAGATGCATCGGGCACTTAGAAACTTAGAAGGTAACAAAAGCCGCTCGCTCGTGCAAAAAGTGAAGTGTTTACATGCCTAAATTGCCGGGAGAGATCAGAGATAATGTGAAAATCCAAGTGGAAATTTTGTGATGTAATTAAATTATATATGTTCACATGTAAATTCCAAAGAGTAATGAACAGCTGTGACGACATAATTGATCTGGTATGGGCAACTCAACCAAGTCACCGACGCAAGGCAAGTAGAAAATTTTAAATTATAAGAATAAAAATATATCTGGATGTAATATCTTGAATATTTGTTAAATAAATTGAATAATTCCCAAATTGAAGGAAAGTCCAAAAATAATTTATGCATATGTTATATGGGAGGGCTATCAACACCCCAAATAATGTTATTCCCACCCCAATTTTTTTTGGACAAAAATAGACATAATTGAATTTACTAAAATGTCCTTTTAAAATTTTATAAAAATGTTAAACACACCCCTATTAATTTTAAACACAATTTAAAATTTTATAAAAATGTTAAACACACCCCTATTAATTTTAAACACACCTCATTTTTTATGGAGAAAATTAATGTAAGTATATTTAATGTTTTTTACACTTTTTCCACTAACTAACCCTTTTTTATTTTTTATTTTATTTACTTAATTTTCAAATTCGGAGTTCTTACAAAAAGGTCGGTAAAAATGGTTTTAAATTATTTATTCATTAACAAATTTAGATAAAAAAAAATGCAAGAAAGAATAGAAAAATGACTGGAAATATGAGTCAAAGATTGGCTTGTGTTGATTTGACTGTTTGAGTACAACATTTTGTAGAAATAATAGTAGTACTTAATTATCTATTCAAATTTAATCACTTTCTTCCTTGCAGTAACAATTAAAGCCGCAGTCACGCATAAACTTGTGTTCGGTCGTCGTTTGCCGTGCACCCTCTGTTGAGTGCGGCCAAATTGGTCGTGCACCCTCTATTGCATGCGGTCAAGTCAACCGTGCACTATGTGCAGCGCGCGGCCGCGACAGTGGCCGTACACGAACACAGCAGAAATCAAAATGAGGCGAAAATAGCAGAAACTAAATCCAAAATCAAACTCAAACTCAATGTATGTAATACATTCATACCCAATGCATTTTATTAGGATTTTTGTACAATATCTAAACCCATTCAACAATTTTAAAAAATCACTACAAAACATATAAACCCTAGAAATTTAGGAAATAAAAACATTTGAAATGAAAGAAAGTTCTTATCAAATCTTGGACGACCTTCCATTACGTTTGTTGTTCGGTAGAAATCGAGAGAGCTCGTTCGGCCTAGACGAGTTGAACACTTACACATTTTCTTCCTTTAGTTTCTCTTTGAAAGACACGGTTGTTTTAATTTTGAGGGAGAGAGATAGCTTAAAATGACACTACAAAAAACGCGCGCTACAGGGACGGACAAATGCCGACGGATTGAAAAGTCAACGTAAATGCTGACGGATTTCCGTTCCGTCAGCATTTACCGAGGGAAATGCTGACGGATTTCCGTTCCATCAGCATTTACCGAGGGAAAATGCTGACGGATGTTTGAAATTTGTATGCCGACGGAAATGCCGACGGATAATCCGTCGGCAAATGACACGTTGAATTCGCACCGCCTCGTTTTCCAATAAGGTAACCGTTGGCATTAAAGTCGGCGGTTACCGAGGGAAATGCCGACGGAATATCCGTCGGCAATATTTTTTTTTTTAATATATAAGGCCTCAAATCAATCAGTTCGTTTTAGAAAAAAAAAAAAAGGGGCGTGCGTGAGTGAGGATTCGGTGGGGAAGACGAAGACGAGGCTATTGAAGCAAATTTCTTCGATTACATTGATACGGTACGTTTTCTTAATTAGTTCTATTACTTAATTTTAATACTTATATATGTTTATGCATGGATATATGTAAATACGAATAATTTAATGTTGATTTGCATGTTATATTGATTTAGTTAGTTGTTAAAATATTATGATCATGTTAGTATGTACGTTAGTTAATTTAATTTGTTGATTAAGAATAATTTTGATAGATCGAGTAGTTTTTTAAGGTTAATTAATTAATTAATTGTTATATGTATACATTAATTAATTGTTATATAGTTAATTACTAGTTTAATTTAATGGTGTAATTTTGATATATAATATTTTTAATGTAGGTAGTGCATGTTTCAATCAATTGTTTAAATTAGTTTAGATATAGTGGTTCGACCGTTGGATCACGTTGTAATTAGGAATATGTTGATTAAATTAGGAATACGCTATATTAGTAAAAAATTTAAATTAGGAATATGTTCATTAAATTGATAATTATTGACCCAATTAGAAAATTATTATTTTAATTAGTTTTAGGTTTGTTAATTTAGGAATATATATGTTCAATTTTTTATTATTGATTAAGTTAGGTAGAAAAATAATAATTAAATTAGGTTATTGTTGATTAAATTAGGAATATGTTGATTAATTAAATTAGGAATATGCTATATTAGTAAAAAAATTTAAATTAGGAATATGTTCATTAAATTGATAATTAGAAAACTCCAATTAGAAAAGTATTATTTTAATTATGTTTAGATTTGTTAATTTAGGAATATGTTAATTTAGAAATATTTTTAATGTAGGTGATGCATGTTTCAATCAATTGTTTAAATTATTAGTTAATTAGATGGTTCGACGGTGGTATCACGTTGTAATTAGGTTATATATATATTGTTTTGATTTAAATTAGGAATATGTTGATTAAATTAGGAATATGCTATATTAGTAAAAATTTTAAATTAGCAATATGTTCATTAAATTGATAATTAGTAAAATTATGTATTTTTTATTGATTGAAACAGATGAGTGAACAAGTACCGAATCAGGGTTCGGGTTCACGTCGTAGGTCGTCACTTTGGTCACGTTCAAGGAGGTCTCGGGATGAATCAGTTCCTGTGACGGCTCCTCCTCCTCCTCCTGTGGCAGTGTCGCCGCCGCCGCCGACGACTACGATGTCGGTTGGTTCGTCATCCTCTTCTCGTCAGCATCCTGTTCGAGACAAAAGGAAATTCATTGACATCGTTTCAGGAGCGTAAGTCAATAATTCTAATGTTTGATGAGATTCAATAACGATTAACTTTATTTATTTATAATGTGTTAGTTTATAAATTTGTTAATAATTTTACAGGTTGGTGCCCGGTAATGAGGTGTCCAGGATGTGCACAAAATCCTTTAAGGATTGCAAGATTTCTAAGGGTGCTATCACTTGGTCGAAGGTGCCACAATCTAAAAAGGATGATTATTTCGAGGAGTTCCAGGTATATAATTACAATATTTAAAGTTTATTAAATAACTAATTATTCATATTATTTGATAAATATGTTGAATATTTATTTGTATAGAAAAAGGCCCGTTGGGATACGACGATCTACTCGGACGCCGCTATTTACGAGAAGTGGTACAATCTTTGTTCTACTCGGTACACGAACATGATGTACGACTGGAGAACGGCCTGGCGTGATCGTGACGTGAATCGTGTTCTGGGGAAAGACGAGGATGATGTTGACCTGTGGGAGTCGTTGGTTGAGAAGTGGATGGACCAGGCTTACCAAGAGAAGTGTGACAAAGCTCGGGCCAACCGCAGAACCGACGTTGGAGGCGGGATGGCAGTGCATCGGGGGGGAGCTCGGTCCGTCCTCGAGCAATCACTTGCTATCGTAAGTTTTCATTAATTTTTAAAAATTAAATAATTATAGTTAATTATTTTATATTAGTTATCTAAATTAATTTGTATATGTTTATTTGATACGTAATAGGAGTGGGAGACTGGACGTCCACACACCCACTTGGATCGGATGAGTCTTCTTCATCCGTTTAATACCGATACACAGACGTCCACCTACGGGCGCACTACTGACCTCCACGTAAGTTTAATTAAATTTATGTATTAATTACATTATATATATATATATATATATAGATAATTAAATTAATTTTAATTTTTTAATTATGTAGTTGAGCGTCCGACAGAGGATTGAAGAGGCCGAGACGCAAGCCACCGCCACGACTACTGCTGAATCCGGAAGCAGCGGTACCCCTCCGGCTGTTGACGTGGACCAGTGTTACCTTGACGTTGCCCCGACCAGGAAGGGAAGGGTCCTTGGCCTTGGTGGGATGAGCAGCGCCGTGAGGACACCAAGTGGTCGGTCGGCCCGGAGTGCATCGCAGCCGTCCGTATCCTCCACTGCCGTCCCGGATCCGAACTTCATGGCAACGTTCGAGAACTACTTCCGCACATGGAGTACCAATGCGGGTCGGACGTTGGAGGGCTATCACTGAATTAAGTCTATTTTTTAGAGATTTAACGGCTACAACGATCACGATCGATGATATGATTCGTTTAGATGAAGACATTCCAGTGATTTTGTGTAAGTTGGAACAAATTTTTCCACCTAGCTTCTTTAACTCGATGGAACACTTACCCGTTCACTTAGCGTATGAAGCGAGAATTTGTGGTCCGGTGTAATACAGGTGGATGTACCCATTTGAAAGGTAAAATCTTACTTTTTTTTTTATTTCATTACAATTACACATGCATTCTTATAAGTTTTATATATATATATATATATGTGTGTGTATATCAGGTATCTCCACAACTTGAAACGTAATGCTAAACAAAAGGCAAACGTTGAAGCATCGATTGTGAATGCTTATTTGAATGAAGAGGTTGGCATGTTTTGTGCTTATTACTTTGAAGACCACGTCAACACAAAGTTAAGAAGTGCTCCACGTAACTTCGGTGGTACATCCGCTGACGATATCAGTGAAGAGGTCGATGGAATGCTCTCCATATTCAAGTCTAAGGGACGGCCAATAGGAAAACCCACTGAACGATATTGGGAGACGAACTCGGAGGCGGAAATAGCACAAACGTATGTGTTATTGAATTGTGATGAAGTTCAGCCATACATTGAGTAAGTATTTCATATATAAATCGTCTATTTAAATACCACTTCATTTATGTCATTTAATATTAACCAAGTTTTTGAATGTTGTGAATTAGGATGTACACTCAAGAACTACGACGAGCAGAACCAAACATCTCAGATGCATATATAGATGCTCGTATTCAACGTGAATTTTCCCGATGGTTCGAACGTTATGTGAGTACCATTTAATTAATTATGTTTTACGTAAATAAATTAATATTTATTTTAATTAATTTTAAATTGAGCCGTATAGGGACGGGATAACGCTCTAGACAGTCCATTCTTACGAGATCTCAGCAAGGGACCACTACGTCGTGTAAAGACTTACAACGGTTATATTGTGAAGGGCTACAGATTTCATACGTCTGGGTATGCATCGACAAAGGGGACTACCAACAGTGGCGTCTGCGTTAGCAGTGCGAATTACAATGCAGATGCAAGTGATTACTTTGGGGTGTTACGGGAAGTCGTCGAAGTAGAATATCCAGGATATCCAGCAAAGACTGTAGTGTTGTTCAAGTGTCATTGGTTTGATTCAGGCCATCTAGGAACAAGAATTCACCCGGAGTACAAGCTCGTTGATGTTAGTTCGAAAAGGACGTATGTTGCGGATGATCCATTTGTATTTGCCCATCAAGTATCTCAAGTATACTACTGCACATATCCGGGAGCTCCACGTGGTTATGAATGGCACGCTGTTTGCAAAGTAAAAGCAAGGTCAATGGTAGAAGTCCCTAAAAAGGACAAAAATACTGAAGATGAATCTCCATTTCAAACAGAACAAATAGAGACTCCAACTGAAGTCTTTACGGGAGATTTCAATCTTTCTGTACCCTTGACGGCTGCAAATCCCCAATTAATCGAAATTGAAGGTGAAGAGGAGGGGGATGAAGAAGAGGATGAAGAGGAGAATGAAGATGAGGATGAAGAGGAGAATGAAGAAGATGAGGATGAGGAGGAGGATGAGGATGAGGAAGATGATGATGAGGAGGAGGAGGATAAGGACGAAGAGGAGGATGAAGACGATGAAGATGAAAATTAATTCAATTAATGTAATGTATTTATTTCTTATTTTATAAAAGTTAATTAATTATTTATCATTTAGGTACAAATTATAAAAATTAAATTTACTATAAATATAAGTCACAACCAATATATATATTAATATATGTGGAAGAAATGAATTTTGTGATTTTTTTAAAAAATATTTTGGTAATTTAGTAAGTATATAGAAAAAATTGAATTATTTAAAAAAAAAAAAAAAAAATCGCCAAAATGCTGACGGAATTCACTTTCCGTCGGTATTTACTTTTTGAAAAATACCGACGGATAATCCGTCGGTATTTACCCTTATATAAAACCTCAACCTAGGGTTTTCTTTCCGAAATTTTTCCCCTTTCCGAAATTTCCTCTCTCCCACCTCGCCTCCCTCCACCACCTCGCCTCCCTCCACGACAAGCAAAGCATAAGGGTATGATTGATGAGAATAAGTAGAAGAAGAAGATTCGTCTTGAAGAAGAAGAAGAAGAAATCGGTTAATCGGAAGAAAAGTTGTGCCAAATCGGAGAATGTGGTGGTCGTTTTGGAGGATTTGGGGGTTGAATATTTAGAAGCCCTGTTGAGCTCTTCTTCATCCCCATCTTCATCACAAAGTAGTTGGTGATACAACCTTTTTTTTTTTTTGAGTTGTCAATTTGTATTTTGTTGTTTGAACAAACTGATTTGATTTTGTATTTCAGTTTCGGATGATGATGAAAACGACGAATTGTGGGCTCAAAAGCAAAGACGAGGCCTTACTACCGAGGTATTCCCAATTTGTATGCATATAATATTGGATGATTTTGCTTGGAATTTCCCCCTCTATTTGTTATAGATTCTAGTGTAGTATATGTAATTTATTGGTTTGTGTTAGTATATGTAACAATTAAAAATATCTCCCGATAGACTTGCATATATAGTGCTGTTGGTTAGAATAAATTAAAGCCTAAATTGTATCCATGCATTATATATATATATACTATTATATTTAATTTTAAAAAGTATTTCGACAAACCAATGCCAATTAATTGTGGTCGGAAAATGAAAATCTGGTCGGGGCCTCCCCGGCCACCCATATTTTTTTTATTTAATATTTTGTTTTACTGGCGGATATTCCGTCGGTAAAATGCCGACGGATATTCCGTCGGTCAAATGCCGACGGATATTCCGTCGATATGTGAATTTCGAAATCATATTTTTTTTATTCATTTTTTTGTTTTACTGACGGATATTCCCTCGGTAAATTGCCGACGGATATTCCCTCGGTCAAATGCCGACGGAAATTCCGTCGGCATGTGAATTTCGAAATCTATTCAAAAATTAATTTCTTTTATAATTATTTTAATTTATTTTATAATTATTTTAATTCATCGGAATGTTGACCCGGTTTGTTAAACGGGTTGTCCGAAATACCGACGGAATTTCCCTCGGTATTTCCGTCGGCAAATCCGACGGAAAATCCGTCGGTAAATCCGTCGGAAATGCCGACGGAATCCAAAAATCCGTCGGCAAAAAATACTGACGCCGAAAAAGGGGACGGCCGACTTTCCGTCGGTAACCTCGGCGGCCGACGGAAAATCCGTCGGTAAATCCGTCTCTAAAACGCCCTTTTTTTGTAGTGTGAATGGAGTGTGTATAGTAATAGTTAAGAAGTTTTTTTATTTTTTTACTTTTAAAATAAAAAAGGGTAGAAAGGAAATAAATTGGGGTGTGTTTAGTAGTTTAAATTAATTTTTAAATTTGAGTGTGGTGTGTATAACAATTGGGGTGGGAATAACACTATTTGGGGTGTTGATAGCCCCTCTCATGTTATATTTTTATTCTTATTTGAATATAAGATAATTAAAGAAACTATATATAAAAGTAAGCTCCTCCTATTTTATTTTTTTATTAAAAAATTGAATAATCCCAAAATTAAAGGTAAATCAAAAAATAATTTATGGCATGTTTTATTCTTATTCCTATTTTAAATATATGATAATAAGGAATATATATATATATATATATATATATATATATATAAAAGCTAATCTTAAATATTTATTAAAAATTGAATAATTCTAAAGTTAGAGAGAAGTCAAAAAATGATTTATACACATATCTTAGTATTATTATTAAAAATTGAATAATTAAAAAATTAGACAGAAATCAATACACATGTCTTAATATTATTATTAAAAATTGAATAATTCAAAAATTAGAGAGAAAAAATATTTAATTAACTAAAAAAAATTATACTGTAGTAGTTTATTTTTAAATTAGTTATAAAAATCGATAATTAAGGAAACAAAAAAAATCTTTACATGTTTAACCGTATATAAAATATTTGTGAAAAATATTATATTTTAATATGAAAAAATTGCATTATTACAATTGCAATTGCGAAAAATTAGAAAAAAAAATATGTAATTAACTAAAAAAAATTATAGTAGTTTATTTTAAATTAGTTATAAAAATCGATAATTAAGGAAACAAAAAAAAATCTTTACATGTTTAACCGTATATAAAATATTTGTGCAAAATATTACTATATTTTAATATTTGAGAGTAATTATTTACTATTTTATAAATACATGGGCCTCTACGTATTTTCTTCAGCCCAGAAAATATAGGTTATTTTTGCCCTATAAATAAATAAAGAGAGTCGGTAAAAGACTACTTTTTAACCCTAAATCTCTTTCTACACTGAAAATGGGGCATCAAAAGGTAACATGCTTATGAACTTTATCTTTTCTTTTTTTTCTTTTAATCCAAAACTTTTATTGTCTTTCTATACAGTTTGTATCTCAAATTATACATTTGTTTTGTTTTTGTTTAATTCGAAATTGTTGTGGTTAATGTACGAGTAAATGAAATTATATTATTATTATTATTATTATTATTATTATATATATACTACGGAGTATATATTATTGTTTATAAATCGAGGATTGATATATGAAAAGTATGAAATTATATGGTTTTGATTTTTCCAAATAGAGATTCCCGATTTATAAGGAAGAAAACTAAATCTTTTATTTTGATTATCTAATGAAAATATTTAAGATTCGACGAAAGTGGTTATTGAAGATCTTAAGTGTTTGTTTCTTGTCTTTGGGTGAGAATGTATGTTTGTTGCACTTCTCTTCAATTTAATTATTCATCCAACCCCATAAATAAAAAGGGGGGTGCAACCTGCGCATTATACTTTTCTTTTTTGGAAAATAAAATTGGATTTTCTATTTTCTGAAAAGGCCACAGATAAATGGCCCCAATTATTATGTCTTCACCTAGTGTCTTCATTCCATATGAGTTTACTCACTATTTATTTTCTAGAATTACCCTCCTTATTCATAAACCCTAATTTTCCTTTCACATCACCCTTATTTTGGATTTCTCTTCACCATGATTCGATTTCGCACTCACTATTCAACATATGTGTAATGTATTTCGTTTTCGAATTTTTTTTTTACAAAAATCGCATTTTGCAAAAACTAAGCACTAGTTCATCTAGCTTTATGAGATTTTTTGAAAAAAAGTTGAATTAAAACTCGGCCAACTTTTTTCACGTTTTGATTCAATTATTTTACTAATTATACTGGTTTTATTTTACTAATTATATTGGTCAATAAATTTATTATTAATAGTAAATTGATGGTTATCGGTCTATTTTCAATTAATAGTAAACGGATTGTTATCGGTCTATTTTCATTTCTTTAGGGTAAGAGAAGAAAGATGAAAAATATGAAGCAAGATATCTTCGCACATCTTCCACCAGAAATCATCACTGAAATTCTGTCAAGACTTCCTGCACAAACCATTTTAAGGTGCAAGTGTGTTTGCAAGTCGTGGTGCCATTTATTTGAGACTAGTAACTTTGTCAAGTCTCATCATTCTAAATCACTAGTTCCTAGCGTTGCTTTAATTGTCAAGTCTGACGAGAAGGATAAAATTATTGAAATTATTGATGACCTTCACGTCAATACAATCACCAAGCTCCATTTCCCTCGTGCAAATTCAGTATACATACAGGGTTCCGTTGATGGGTTTCTTCTTTTGGTGACACAGAGTTGTAAATTAAAACTCCATTTGTGCAATCCGATCACTCGTGAGTATATAGACCTTCTTCATTCTGATCAATTGTCTGACATTTTAAAATTAGCATATAGTTTTTTTGGATTTGGAGTGAGCAAAATAACGTATCAATATAAGGTGGTTGGTTTTTTTCGTGGCCCGCTTCAAACATTGTGTAGGGTATACACCATTGGAACTGGATTATGGAGAAGCCTTACACCTCATGTTGAACTCGATTACAAACTTTGTAAAGGTGAATTTGTGAATGGGAATCTTCACTGGTTGGCTAATGATTTGTATGGCAAATTATGGATTTCTTGCTTTGATCTTGAAACTGAAATTTTCAGTGTGTTTTCTCCTCCTCCTCGAGATGAAAGGAGTAAGGTTATGAAGATGAATGTTGTGGAAAACACCTTGTGTGTAAAGGATCTAATATATGGTGATTATGATACTGAGGTCATCATCTGGTTGATAAAGGAATATGAGGTCGAAAAATCTTGGACAAAGCAATTTATCATTATCATTGGACGAAACATCGATATTATTCCTGGAATTTATCCTATCAAATTTTCAAAAGATGGGATTGTCTTATTAACGTCTCATGGCAAGTCCCTCCTCTACTATTCCAATAACACTAAAAAAATTACTGAGACTGCTGCCAACCTTCAAGGTGCGTACGCTTTACAGTTCTACACCCCCAGTTTGCTTTCACTCAAATGCTTCAAAATGGAGACCGTGCTCTCACTTTGAATTTTAGAGTCGAATTTTTAGCATTTTATCATAGATTGTATTTCTTCTATTGTGATGAACAAACAAGTTTATTCCCTACTATTTCTATTCTTAAATTTCTATTTATAATATATGACTTGTACTTTTCAATTCAAATCAATTATATATTTTTTAAAATTATTTTCAAACTAATTAATAATAATTTTGATAGTAATAATTTTTAATGTATAATTTAGAGCAATTAAAGTATTTTAAGAAGTCATTAATTTTTTTAATATTTGTGCATAAGTCTAAAATGATATAATTCGTAGATTCTAATTAAATGTAAAAATGAAAAAAGAGAAATGAATCTAACGAACTATTTTATTTAGCGGTAATCAAACCAATTGAAATTTTATTAAATAAAGAATTATGCTAACAATTTTTTAATTTTATTTTCTCAGTTATATATATAAATATGTTTATTATTAATATTTCTTTACTTTTTTTCATAGTGCGTCATCTCCTTCCAACCAAATATAAATAAGGAATTCATGTTTTTCCAATTATGTAATACTAATAAAAATATCAAAACAAACTTGGAATCACCAAAAGGTCTTTTTCTCCTCTCGACTGTAGTCCTCGACTGTAGTCCAATTCATTCCGCTATGAATCCTGCGTGTATTGTTTGATTCAATTTCAAAAAGCTTATTTCTACCAAAATATATACGGTAACGTTTAAATGAAATTATTTAAAGAAGGGTGTAATTATTGTAACTTGAAACTCTGTCTCAGCAGCTCTCTGGAACACGTTAGTAAGAACGTTTACAATAAAGTACAAAATATAAGGAACTTGCAGAGACCTCTCGACACAATTAAGAAACTGATCTAGCAAAATTAAGGCAGAAAATTAAAGTTGTGTATCCTTGATTCCCTTTGCCGATCCAGCTTATAAATTCTTTGTTTGGAAAGGGATAGACTAAATCCAATTGGACTCAATTTTAATTAGGGTTGAGGTATATACCCCTCTAGCTTTGTTAGATACACTCCCCCGATACATATACTCCATTAAAGTACATCTGAGATAGATGCACTCCCTCTAAATTGTCTATTATACCCCTTTAACTTAAAAATTAGTGTGATAAATGCACACCCCCATAAAAACCCTAATTTCCTCATTTCTTCCCCAAACCCTCATTTCTTCTCTCCTTCCCCCTCATTTCTCCCACCGCCTCCAGCGTCTCCCTCCTCCAGCGCCCATCGCCGCCCAAGCCACCGCCTCCAGTGCTGCCCGCCTCCAGTGTCTCCCTCCTCCAGCGTCGCCCGCCTGCTAGCGCCGCCCGCCTCTTTTTTTTTTTTTTTTTCATTTCTGCAACCGCTGGCGGCGGCGCCCCCTCGCCCAGCGCCGTCGCCACCTCCTCCTCCACCGATCCAAACCGTTGTATCCACCTTCTCCTCCAACTCCTCCTCCCTCCTTCCTTTCTCCCTCCGTCGCCGCGCTGAAACAAGTACCTTTTTTTTTTTCATTTCTGCAAGTGGCGGCGCCGCCGCCTCCTCCCCACCGCCCTCTTCTCTCTCCAACGGTATTCCCCACGGTAAGCCTCCGCGTAATTTTTTTTCCCCACGGTAAGCCTCCGCGTAATTTTTTTTCTTTTTTTCCCTTTTCTTTCTTTCTCTGCAACTTTCTTTCTTTCTATGTTTTTTTTTTCTTTTTTTCGACCAAAAAAATTGTGGTCGACAACAATTTGTCGACCATAATGTTTTTTTCGACATTTCTTGTCCAAAGTTAATTTTTTAAATTTTATCGATATAATGTTGTCGACGAAGGTGTTTTTCGTGGATTATAATTAGTCAACGACATATTCTACGGTCGGATCGACACTGGTCGGTCGAAAAAAACTATTTTTTTTTTAGTTTTCTGAATTTATTTTGAATGGGTGACGCCGGAGGTTGTGGCGGTAGTGAAGGTGGAGGCTGTCGGAAATTTGCGGCGGCTACAAAATTAGGGTTAGGGTTTTGTATAAAATTTGGTTTAGTGTTTTAAGTGTGGAGGTGTATGTATCTATGACATTTTAGAAATTTTATTAAAAGGGTAAATATGGTATTTTACATACATATTTAATTAACAAAATGGAAAGGGGAGTGTATCTAACAAAGTTGGAGGGGTATATACCTCAACCCTTTTAATTAGTGGGCTAGAGTTTTAGTTCCGTGATTAATGGCCACAATTAAATTCCCCTATCTTTTTATGTCTACACCCCCGATTTGAGTTCACACTTCGATTTTGAGTTCACCCCCATAAAATACCACAAATACCCTCTTCACTTTTCCACTCTCATAACCCCTTACAAACATATTTTAACTTCATTCACTTCTCCTTTTTATTTCATTTATCACATATTTGAAAAAATACCCGCTAAAATCGACCCACCACTATGTCGTTCGACTGTTAACTGATGCCTGCTGTTAGAAGTGTAAGTGAGTTGAGTCAACACGTGAACTACTTGTAGTCCATTAAAAAAAAATCGAAATTGAGTCGAAGTTAATCGAGTTGAATTTCGTGCTACTCAAGTAGTTATCGAGTTCGAGCATATAAATACTCAGCTCGAAAACTCGCGAGTCTAATCGAACTTGAATAATATTTACTATTGTGCCATTTATATACTCCCTCCGTCCATGAAATGTAGTCTCATTTGCCTTATATTCTTTGTCCACCAAATGTAGTCTCATACTACACTTTATGGAAACTATCACCCTTCAACCATCACTCAATTACTCAATTTGCCACCAACTTTATTCATAAACAATCATTTTATTTATAATGGACCCCACAATAGTACAATACCCTTACTTTATCTACATTTTTCTTAAAACTTGTGTCCACTCCCAATGGGACTACATTTGGTGGACGAAGGGAATAATTTATACTCCGTATTTATATACAAGTAATCGAGTCGAGCTCGAATTTATTTTAATAAAATATATATATATATGTTTTATAATTAATTTTGAACAAAAATTATATAGGTAATCGAGTCGAGCTCGATTTTATCGAGTTTCTTATCGAGTCAAGCTCGATCTTTAAATTTTTAAGCTTGATCGAGTCAAGTCAAGTTTCAAACCCCGCACTACTCGGATTGACTCGGCTCGTTTACACTTTACACCCCTGCCTTTTATCCCACCATTGACCGGTGCAAAGCTCAGTGTAGGTCCCCAAAGTTGAGTTAATAACGAGTAAGCTAGTGAAAATGTCTAGAGGGGGGTGAATAGACTTTTCAAAATTCTATCGAAATATCAGAATACAATATGCGGAATACGAAATTAACAATGAGCCCAATTCAAGTTTATACTCAACTTCTATATTCGAGAACTCTGTTCTTATGAATACTCAACTTGTCTAGTGTAGTAGCAGTTAAACAGTTAAGCAATTTAAACAATTAAAACAGTAAAGTAAACAACACACAAAGATTTATAGTGGTTCGACAACTTGTCTACATCCACTCTCACAAACCCAGTTGTGATGTTTCCACTAAACTCTTCCAATCGAGTACAAGTGTATAATTCCTGTCTTTAGAGTCCCAAGAAGAAGACTTAGATCTTCAAAGACTATACCTCCAGATACGTCTATGATCTAACTAGAAATTTTACAAGTATCTAGCACCTTGAAAAATAACAACAAAAACAAACAAAAACTTCTCTGATCTCCAGTAGTAGCCTTCAAAAATTCTTCACTTGTCTTCTGGCTTCTATCTGAACTTCAATCAACTCTGAGAGTAAACTTTGAATATATCTTTTGTAAGCTTCAGCAATTAGTTTTTTCAGTAGTCTTCAAATGATCACCATCATGAAGTATTTATAACCTTCAATCTTCAAGAACTTAGTAAGTTGTAACCAACTTTTCTTGATAACTACCTTCAACTGAATCTTCATATCAATCCACGCGTTTCTGTTATGAATTAGTTATTCCATAACTAACTTCTAACTTTATCTTTATACGCGCTTCACTTCGATTTAAACTTTGACTTTAAGTAACTCTCGTTGACTTGTCTTGAGTAGACTTGTATGCACTTGTCTTGTCTTGTAGTCCTCCTTATCTTGAGTAGTAGACTTCATCCTTCTTGACTTGTCTTCTTTCTTCAAACGATAGACTATACTAAACTTATCAAGACTATTACATTACTTTAAGCTTTCATAATACAAGCTTAGTCAACTTAGAAACTATACAATCAATCTAATCTATTACATATACAAATCATGAGCTTCTATACAACATTCAAATAGCTCAGTAACAGACTTAAACAAATATGAAGTACTTATAAAAACGTACTTATCTTTTAATGTGAACTTATGTGAACTCATGTGAACTCTACTGGTCTTTGCACAAGATGACTCAACTCAACTAGACTAGATCAGTCAGTACTTAGAAAATATTCAATCCACTTTTGGCTTATCAAAACTTCATCTTATCTTTCATCATTTAGGACTTGTCTAGGATTCATATCCCAACAATTTCCCCCTTTTTGATGAAGCCAAAACTACTTGAATCTTTTCTCATAAGTAGACTAGTTAAGTAGTTATCTTGTCTATTAACATCAAAATATTTCTTATCTTTCATTCATTCAAAATAGATCAGTAGATATTACACATACTGTAAAAAAAATCAAAATACAACTAAATATCAGAGCAAATCAAACAAAAATTAACAATGTAAATCAACTAGTCTGAAAGATTACCTCCTTCTGGGTTTGGAACATGAAACGCATCAAGGATCCTTCTATGTATCAGACTAATATGACCATCAACAACGATCTTCTCTTTGTCTAATAGATCTTCTTCAAACTTCTTTATACGACTCATATCAATCCTTTTACCTGAACTTGTCATGGGGCATTTCCAATCAGGAAATTCAGGAACAAGAATATTAAAATTAGCTCCAGCTGATATCCTTAGGATAAGATGCCATAACTTCCTGTGTTGACCTTCCATAAACCTGTCAAACAGTGAATAAAGCTCATCTTGATTTTCAGCATCACCAAACTTCCTAATTATCCAATGATCAAGTTCCCATTGATTCTTCACTTCAATCAATTCAGCTCTATGCTCATTATCTATGAAGTGATCAATGAACTTGTCTTCCATCAGATCTTCATCAGCTTTTAACTTCTGCAATCTTTCAATATGCTTGACTTGCATAGTGAATTTCATCATCATTAATTCTTTGCTTCTTCTCAGCTATTGCAGTAGTAGTAGCCTCTTCAACATTCAGTTTTCTCTTAGTTCGTCTAGTCTGAATCTCAGCTTCTGGAGATGCAGCTTCTTTGCCTTTCAACACCTTCAGCTCTTCTGCTCTAACCTTCACTAGATCAGCAGTTTTGACCAGCTTACCTCTTTTAGGTCTTTTGAGCTCTTGAATAGTTTCAGCTGCCTCCTTAGCTTCCGGTTCAGCTGATTTCTCAACAATACTTGACTCTTCCCCCTTTTTGGCTTCATCTGCCTTAAGAGTGAAAAGACTAGTAAAGCGAGTCATTTCTTCCTTAACCGCTTCCTTCATAGCTTCAGTAGCTAACTGAACTTGAGTCTGAATCGTCTTCTCATCAACCATCTTGTTTAGACGATCAGTAGTCAGCTCTAGCTTTTGTGAAGTTGAAGTAAGTTCATCTTTGAAGTGCGTAGCTGTCTGTTGAAGTAGAGTGTTCTGGGCTGTTAACTCATGTAGAATCGCTTGAGAACGCACCAACTGATCTTGTGCTTCTCTTCTCTGGTCATCAGCAATGGCAATCTTAACACTATAGAGTTTTTCCATTTTGCTTGATTCTTCAGCCAAGGATCTAGCAAACTCAATCGACTTCTTTTCTGAAATATCAATTTGTTTCTTCAGAAAATCTTCAATTTCAGCACTCATCTTCTCTCGAAAAGTTGAGTCCAACTTGTTGACTTCACCAACCATCAAATCTCTGGTATTGTCAACAATTGACTGATTCTGTTCAACTAACACATCCTTCATCTTCGAGTGTAAGAACTCGTCTATAGCAGATTGAACAGCACCTTTCAGATCGAGCTTCAACTCATCCAAAAATCCTTCAGGAATAACTTGAGCAGATGACTGAGTCTCTTGTACATTCTCAACAAGTTCATCTTCATTGAACATCTCAGCATCCATAAAATCATCATCTTCTTTACCAAATTGAAAAGAATTTGAATTATCAGAACATTCAGCATCATCTTCTGAACCATCCTCTATTTCCAAAATCGGTTCTGAAGTCTGAACGTTCTTCTCAGCTTCTTCAGGCTTGATCTCTTCTTCCACCAGATCAGTCTGGGTTCCGACATCAAACGAGAATTCATCTTCAAGGATTCCATCAGGAATGTTCAGCAGCTTTTTGACTAAGTTAACCAAGGCCTTTCGCGGAAATAGCTCGGAGTGATCTTTAACTCCACTAGTCTCTTTTTGTTCCATCTCCCAATCCATGAAATTGGAGATACCGCCTTTGCCTTGAATAACTTCAAAAATATCATATGTAGACGACTTCTTCAAAGCGAACCATGTACAGACGCGGACTAGCTTCTCAAACTGTTCAGAAGCTGTGTCGATATCAAGAGTCGAGAGCTGCTTCTTCAGATTTCTTGAAACTTTGGCACGGACTCTCTTCTCTCGAAGACACATAGGATAGTAGACGAGGGATTCAAATCTAATTTCAGACGGGTCCTGAGTAGATGGGATCTCTAACTCAGCTGTTGCAGTGGCAACTGGCGATTTGTCTGAAGTAGATGGGATGGAGGTTTCACCATATTCTGGTGAGGGAGAGGGAGTGAAAGCTATGGTTTCAATGGGCTTTGATGTGGCTAGGTCAAGTGTGACAACTGTCTGAGTATCAGTTGTGTCCTTTTTGGGAGTGATTTGGGGTAGGCTTGCTCTCAGCGGATATGCTGGCAATGCCTGAGAGGTTGTGGGTAAAGGACGGGGCCTAGATCGGTGTGATCTCGCCTTGGTTCGAACAGAGGGGAGAGAGAGAGAGGGAATTGATAAAGATTTAGATGAAGTACCAACCTGGTAACTCATCTCTTCTGGTGGAGGTGGAGTACCAATCCTCACAAGTCGAAGAACTTGAGTCTCCTTTTCTTTATCATCCTTCTTTTCAGAGTCAGCTTCCTTGTCAGAGTGAGTCTGTTCTGAATCATCACCACTCGACTCAGCTTTTGCAGGATTCTCTGCCTCTTCATCCTCGGACTCATCTCCTGAAGAACTAGTTGAGTCGCCATAGGGTAAGACGTCAGAGTCTTCAATCTGAACTCGTCTCGGGGCAGCTGGCCTCGCAGCAGCTTGTTTCCTTACAGACACCTTCTTCAAGTAGAATTTCAGTGGATGGAAGGGCTTCCCTTGACTCCAACTCGACTTGTTGGGCAGTAGACGAGGGAATAGAATGCTCAATTTGTTTCCATATCCAACAGCTGTAGACACCACCCAATTGCGAGTGTGGTCATCTACTCGGTCGCTCTTCTCGAAGTACATAATTCGATCTGCAATCAACCTAAACCAATCTCCTTCCGTTATGCCATCATAGATTGCAACCATGACCCTTGCCTTGGCAAAAGTCACCGAGTCATGCGAACCAGTAGAGCTGAGTAGAATCTTGCTGGCAATATCCAACAGCGTGCGATATTTGTCTAGAAGATCACCCTTCTTGACTGCAGCATATTTTCCATCTTGCTTTGGTTTCGGCCTTCTTCCACAGAAGATACTCAAATAGCGAATTTCTTGCCCTAGAGCATAATTCTCCACATTAATTGATCCAATGGGCAGTTTCAGAAATTTGAACAATGCCTCACGAGTGATTTGGACTCGATCTTCTCCAATAAAAGATTCGATAATATCACCTCGTCTGGTGACATTGGCATAGAACTCGAGCACTTCTTCCTCCAATACGACTTGAGGGAAGGCTTCCAAATAGGGCTTCAGACCACATCTTGTGCATTTGGACAAAATCTCTCCATTCTCATCTGTGTGTTGGCCTTTGAAGAACACAGATGGTTCGACATTCACCTTGTTGTCGGCAATGTACCGGCCTAGGTCAAATGTGACCTGCATGTTTGTTCTAATATCGAAAATCGAACGAGTAGACATAGTATATTATGAGAAGTTGCAGTTATCTTTGAGGAATAGCACGAAATCAAATGTCTCAAAGTAGAAGAGTTAAGAACAAAGTGGAAAAGACGTGTGGGAGTAATGGAACAGTAAGGCTAGTGAGTGTGGAAGATGAGTTTTGTTAGAGCAGTAAATTGATCCAACGGCCACGATTGAAGGATTAGATCCAACGGTCGAGACCTTTGAGATTCGGTTACGGAATCGAGAATATAATGTGATTTGATATTGTAAAATTTGAAATCCGGCTCTTCTTTCTTAGGACAGGGGAGTGAACTTATCTGACCTAATGTAGTCGAGTTCGAACTGGGTGTATACACCTCATTAAACTGGGAGTGTATAAAACCAATTCTAGGGTTTTCAAATTCTGTCATTATCTAATTACAACAATACCCTTAATTCAATTGACAAAACACTTAGCATATTTCAATTACTAGAAACACTTAGCTTGTCTGTTCGAGTCTATCCAGAACAGACGAGTAGACTTGGACTTCACAAGACGAGTAGACTTATGAACATCGGTCGAGTTCCCCCTTCGACTATGCTTGTTTATTCCAATAGTCGAACGCCTTCATGTACCTATCTTTAGCATGTGCAAGGTGTAATTGTAGGTACAGGTAGATTAATAAATAAAACGAATATCATATCGATGCAATGGTCAAGGTTTCGATCTAGATGACTTGTAACGAACATAAGGGTCAACATAAGGATATTTAAGAAATCAGAGATTCCCCCTTAAATGTTTATTCCCTTAGTGTTACCCTCAGCTTTTACCAGCTTCCTCATCGGGTTGTTTGGTCATCTAGTCTAGCCTTGTATACCTGTCTGTTGCGTGAGTAGTCGAGTGCTCTGGTCTAGTGATCTTGTCTCCTCTTATTGATGTACCTGTCTGGTTAGTACATAGCTATAGGCAAGTAGGATCTAAATCAATTAGTCCTAGACTAATGCATAACTCACGAAATCGTGCCTCAGCTAAAGGTTTTGTAAAAATGTCAGCTCTTTGAAAATCAGTATGAATCTTTTCCATGCGAATATCCTTCTTTTCTACATGATCACGTATGAAATGATGCTTCACATCAACATGCTTACATCGTGTGTGCAGAACAGGATTTTGTGTAATGGCAATAGCACTATTACTATCACAGAAAATAGGAACATTTGATTCATGTATATTGTAATCACGTAACTGTTGCATGAGCCAGAGTAGTTGACTACAACAGCTACCAGCAGCCATGTACTCGGCTTCGGTAGTTGAAGTTGCAACACTAGTCTGCTTTTTAGAAAACCAAGATATGAGTTTTGTGCCTAGAAATTGACAAGAACCAGAAGTAGATTTCCTATCTATTCTACAGCCTCCAAAGTCTGAGTCTGAATACCCACTTAAGGATAGATCATCATTTGAAGGATACCATATACCACGATTGATGGTCCCTTTCAAATATTTCAAGATCCTTTTGGTGGTTTCCATGTGACTTTCTTTTGGATTGGCTTGAAATCGAGCACAAACACCAACAGAGAATGCAATGTCAGGTCTACTAGCAGTTAGATACAGTAAAGAACCAATTAAGCCACGATAATAGGATTGGTCAGCACATTTACCGTTCTCATCTGGATCCATTCTGTAAGTTGGTTGCATTGGTACACCAGTGGACTTACATGTTTTGATCCCATACTTGTCTAGAAGATTTCTAGTGTACTTCGCCTGATTTATGAAAATACCTTCTGGAGTTTGTTTTACTTGAAGTCCAAGAAAGTAGTTCATTTCACCCATCATAGACATCTCAAATTTACTTTGCATGAGTGTTGAAAAACTTTCACTCAGCTTTTTGTTAGGTGACCCAAAAATGATGTCATCTACGTAAATTTGGACGAGTAAAATGTCCTTCCCTTCTTGTCTTCTGAACAAGGTTCGATCGACCTTGCCCTTAGTAAAACCATTTTCCAATAGAAAGAGAGATAGAGTGTCATACCATGCTCTTGGAGCTTGCTTTAGTCCATATAAGGCCTTCTTTAATCTGTACACCTGGTTGCCTTTGACTTCGAAACCTGGAGGTTGTTCAACATACACTTCTTCCGCAAGAATACCGTTAAGAAATGCACTTTTAACATCCATTTGATATACAGTAAACTTCATGTGAGCAGCATATGCAAGGAACAATCTAATGGCTTCTAGTCTAGCAACAGGAGCATATGTTTCATCATAGTCTATGCCTTCAGCTTGTGAGTAGCCTTGGGCGACTAATCTAGCCTTATTTCTAACGACTAAATCATTCTCATCTTTCTTATTCTTGAAAATCCATCGAGTGCCAACTACATTATGATGTTTCGGCCTATCGACAAGTTCCCAGACGTCGTTTCGAACAAACTGGTTCAACTCGTCTTGCATAGTGATGATCCAATTACTATCAGCCAATGCCTCTTTAACAGTGGTAGGCTCAATAGATGAGAGGAAACAACACCAGCAAAACATAGTTGGACTCGGCTGTTCTTGCGACTCAAAGAGTTGTCGTCTAGTCTTCACACCAATAGTAGAGTCACCAATGATATTTTCAGTATCATGCGCAGATTTCCATGTTTTCCTATTCTTAACAGGAATACTATTATCATCTATATCATGTACAGCATCATGCATGTCAACATCATTTGTATCATCAACAGATTTACCAGGAGTAGATGAGTCAACTAGAGCAGGCATGTCAACTGGTCTAGAGGACTTACCTTGAGCACTTACTTTCTCCTTGTCATCAGAATCGAGAGCTTTTAGGAATGGGTTGTAGGCTTGAACGGATTCATATATCTCTGAATCTTTGTCAGATTCGATCGATAGATCAGTTACCTTCTTACTGATCTTGTCGGCAGACGAGTCCTGTTGAGATTCATCGAAAACCACATGTGGTGTTTCTTCCACACAAAGAGTTGAGTAGTTGAATACCCTAAATGCTTTGCTAGTCGAGGAGTATCCTAAAAATATCCCCTCGTCTGCTTTAGCATCGAAAGCATTCAACTTGCTCTTTCCATTGTTGTGAATGAAACACTTACAGCCAAATATATGGAAATATGAAACTCTGGGTTTTCTACCTTTCCAAACCTCATAAGGTGTCTTGCCTAGAGCTTTATTGATCGCGCTTCTGTTTTGTGAGTGGCATGCAGTGTTGATAGCTTCAGCCCAAAACTTTTGAGGTGTGTTGAACTCAGCTAACATGGTCCTACAGGCTTCTTTAAGAGTTCGATTCCTTCTTTCTGCTACACCGTTCTGTTGTGGTGTCCTAGCTGCACTAGTAAGGTGCTGGATACCACGATTAGTACAAAATTCTTTGATATAGCAATTAATGAACTCAGTTCCCTTGTCACTTCGAATTTTGACAATAGACTGGTTCTTCTCAACTTGTAACTTCTTCAACAGTTCAGGCAGAAGTGTTTGTGTATCACTCTTCTTGTATAGAAATACTACCCAAGTGAACTTAGAATAGTCGTCTACTACAACAAGTGTGTACCTTCTACCATTCAAGGTTGGAGGAGTTATTGGACCATGAAGATCCATATGTAGGAGTTCTAGAACTCTACTAGTTGAGAGAGTAGGAATTGACTTAAATGAACCTTTAACCTGTTTACCCTGTTGACAAGCTGTGCATACATGTGACTTGTAGTAAACTTCATTGGGAATACCTTCTACAAGGTAGTCTCTGGCTATCTTATTAAGAACCTTAAAGTTTAGATGACAGAGGCGTCTATGCCAGAGCCACCCAAGCTCTTTAGGATTCTTAGTAAGTAGACAGGTGTCCCTCGGACAACTGTTCCAGTTCACTATGTACACACTACCTTGTCTTACGCCGACTAGTAGGACTGTGTGTGTCCTTTTGTCAACGATTTCGCATTTGCGGCTCTTGAACTGCACTTTGTATCCACGATCACAAAACTGTGAAACAGAGAGTAAGTTATATTTCAAACCTTCAACATATGAGACATCTTGGATCTCAACGTCTCCATTCCGGATGTAACCAAATCCTTTAGTGACAGCAGTGGAGCTATCACCAAATATTACTTTTGGTCCTTCTTGCTCATGGTAGCTAGACAAGAGAGCTTTGGTACCAGTCATGTGGTGCGAACAACCACTATCTATGTACCAGGTTTCTCCTACTGAGCCACCCTTCTTATACAAGTCAAGTCGACCCTGCAATAGATGATATTCAATAACTTAGGTACCCATTTGTTTATTGGGGTCCTTGGGGGTTAGTCATGTTCAGAGGAATCCAGATATACATTGGAGTCTTGAACAAGTTCGATCTTTTAAGCTTTCGCCCATATTTGTTGCAAAATAAGACCTTGTTGTCCTTCTCTGACCTATCAGTCGAGTTCGGGTCTACTCTTTGAAGATAGCCTTTCGACTTAATCTCTACTTGAGCAGGCACTTGTCTATGATAGTTAGAGTAGGGTTTGAAAGCATTAGGTCCATACGGTTTATAGACGCGTTTGGGTCTTTCCTCACTTAAAATATCGTATGATAGAGGTGGAGGATATAGGACAGCTTGTGTACGATATTTTGGAGCTACCTGTCTAGGTCTAGACGAGTAGAGTTGAGACTGCCTTATAAATGGAGGTCTAGACTCTTGTCGTCTAGTCTGTACCTGTCTAGTACTCGTCTCCTCAGGATACCAGTCCTCGTATCTGACCTGGTTGGGTCGTCCACGATTAGTGGTCCTTTGAAGATTAGTTCTAGATGGAACAGGCTTGCTGTTACCATTCTTTTTACCTCCCTTGGTAATCGGAATGTTAACTCGAGCTTGTTTAGATACAGTACCTTTAGAAGGGGTTCCAATATCGTATAACATTGGTCCTTTTCCTTTATCATTTGGTAAAAGTCTTGCTTTAATAGTAGTAGGGTTCTTAATGACTCGAGTAGACGAGCTAGATGACTCAGCACCTATACCAGTCTTGTCACCTGGATCTCTATACCTATCTGACAGTTCAAGGTTAATCTTTGAAGAATTAACCAGGTCAGTAAGTTTGAGATCAAGTGTAACAACCTCGGTCTCTAAGAACTTATTACGTTCTTCAAGTCTGTTGCACTTGTTCTTTAAAACATTGAATTCATTTCTCTCAGTTGCATGTGTCTTAAGTAGGTCTTGATATAACCTGTCTGTCAACGCACACTTTTCTTTGAGTTTACTCAACTCTTCAGTCAAGCGTTTATTTAGGACTGTTATATTAGGATCTACTTTTGACTGAGCTTCCTTAAGATCAATGATTTCTTGCTTTAATGCAATGTTTTCATCACTGACTTCAATGAATGCTTGGTTAGCAAGTAGAAGGTCATCTTCGACTGCACTAGTCGAGTGCTGAAGACTACTTCCTACTTCACTACTAGCAGTGTCACTTTCATCAGTTTCTGAATCATCACAAGATTGAAAAGATGTAGCAGATGATACCTCTTGGTCGATTTTAGCCATGCAGCATAGGCCATCATCTACTATGAATGCTTCGTCGTGATCTTGATCAGTTGAGTGGCTAGATACGGACGATGGCAACTCGTCTGAATCCGAATCAGAGTTATCATTGGCCATCATAGCCTTTTTGCCACGGTTATATCTTCTTTCTCTTCGTGCCTTGCGTTCTTCACGATCATCAGTGCTCAGGTCTGGACATTCATATATGTAATGACCTGGCTTTTCACAATTATAGCACAAGAGATCATTAGTAGCCTTTTTAATAGGAGACTTGTCCCTACGCTCATCACGTCTATTGGAACGTTGAATCTTCCTATCGTCAGACTCTCTATCTCGTCTATTACCTTTCGAGACTTCGTCTCTCCTTTCGGACGAGTTTCGGTCTCGTCTGGTCTCAGACGAGTTCTTAGAAGTAGATGCTCTATGATCCCTATAGAACTTCTTGTATCTTCCGAAGCGTTTATTGAGCCTATCAAACTTTCTAACCATGAGACTCATCTGATCCTTCAGACTAAGATCAGTATCTAACTCATCTTTCACAGAGGCAGACTTAGTTCTAGACTTGGACCTGTCTACCTTAGAAGACTTAGAAGAGCTAGACTTAAAGGCAACGTTCTTAGATACAGCATGTTCTCTATCACTACTGGCTAGTGGTTCATCTTCGTCTAAATCAAACTCATGGGCTTTAAGAGTTTGAAACATGGTTTCAGCAGTCCACGTATCAATGTCTTGAGTGTTCTTAACAAGCATCTTTACCATTTTCCAACGACTATCAAGACTCTTCAAAATCCTAAGATTGATCTCACGAGCAGTATAAGATTTACCAAGTACTTCCAAACCATTCATGATCTTAGTAAAACGAGTATCCAGCTGGTCGATAGTTTCGCCAGCTTTCATCTGAAATGATTCAAATCTTTGGACAGCTGTGGAGAGTTTGCTCTCTTTGATTAGAGAAGTCCCTTCACAAAGAATAGCTAGTATGTCCCACATCTCTTTGGCAGTCTTACATTTTAACACTTTTCCCAGATACTCGTTAGGAAGGGTGTGTAAAATGTAATTCTTTGCCAAACTATCCAAATTATTTTGACGCATTTCTTCTGAGGTTAGATTTGACCTGGGTTTCTTGACGAGAGTACCAATTGGTTTGCTTGGGTCAAGAACAGCAGTATTAGGAACCATAGTAACAATAGGTCCTTCTGTGATAACTGAGATCATTAGGTCGTGCGTGGAACTGAAAATGGCTTCCATTCGCAGCTTCCAGTAGTCATAGTCCTGAACCTGGAACTTGGGTAACTTGTTAGCGCTGATCTCAAGAGACATGTTTTCAAGAAATAAGTCCTAAGTAGAGTTATGATCAAGAAAAACAAATAAGTCAAGAACAGGGAGCACGAAACAGATATAACAAGAGTATTTGATCAAGAACACGTAAGCAACTACAGTCAAGGAACAAGACTTCACCCTAAGTCTTAAGTCGGTTATCAAGAAACAGCAGTTCGTAAACTACTGCTCTGATACCACTTGTAGGTCCCCAAAGTTGAGTTAATAACGAGTAAGCTAGTGAAAATGTCTAGAGGGGGGTGAATAGACTTTTCAAAATTCTATCGAAATATCAGAATACAATATGCGGAATACGAAATTAACAATGAGCCCAATTCAAGTTTATACTCAACTTCTATATTCGAGAACTCTGTTCTTATGAATACTCAACTTGTCTAGTGTAGTAGCAGTTAAACAGTTAAGCAATTTAAACAATTAAAACAGTAAAGTAAACAACACACAAAGATTTATAGTGGTTCGACAACTTGTCTACATCCACTCTCACAAACCCAGTTGTGATGTTTCCACTAAACTCTTCCAATCGAGTACAAGTGTATAATTCCTGTCTTTAGAGTCCCAAGAAGAAGACTTAGATCTTCAAAGACTATACCTCCAGATACGTCTATGATCTAACTAGAAATTTTACAAGTATCTAGCACCTTGAAAAATAACAACAAAAACAAACAAAAACTTCTCTGATCTCCAGTAGTAGCCTTAAAAAATTCTTCACTTGTCTTCTGGCTTCTATCTGAACTTCAATCAACTCTGAGAGTAAACTTTGAATATATCTTTTGTAAGCTTCAGCAATTAGTTTTTTCAGTAGTCTTCAAATGATCACCATCATGAAGTATTTATAACCTTCAATCTTCAAGAACTTAGTAAGTTGTAACCAACTTTTCTTGATAACTACCTTCAACTGAATCTTCATATCAATCCACGCGTTTCTGTTATGAATTAGTTATTCCATAACTAACTTCTAACTTTATCTTTATACGCGCTTCACTTCGATTTAAACTTTGACTTTAAGTAACTCTCGTTGACTTGTCTTGAGTAGACTTGTATGCACTTGTCTTGTCTTGTAGTCCTCCTTATCTTGAGTAGTAGACTTCATCCTTCTTGACTTGTCTTCTTTCTTCAAACGATAGACTATACTAAACTTATCAAGACTATTACATTACTTTAAGCTTTCATAATACAAGCTTAGTCAACTTAGAAACTATACAATCAATCTAATCTATTACATATACAAATCATGAGCTTCTATACAACATTCAAATAGCTCAGTAACAGACTTAAACAAATATGAAGTACTTATAAAAACGTACTTATCTTTTAATATGAACTTATGTGAACTCATGTGAACTCTACTGGTCTTTGCACAAGATGACTCAACTCAACTAGACTAGATCAGTCAGTACTTAGAAAATATTCAATCCACTTTTGGCTTATCAAAACTTCATCTTATCTTTCATCATTTAGGACTTGTCTAGGATTCATATCCCAACACTCAGAGTAAATATTTTTTCCATTTTTTGTCAAATATGTGATAAATGAAATTGAGGAGTGATACACGCGTTATGCAACACTAAATAAACAACCGCAAGTGTACGGCGTCTATTGTAGCGTGATAAGCACGAGGTCGATCCCACGAGAAGGTTAAAGCATAAAAGGGTAGTTTGCTAGTCGAATTCTAAATAGACGTGATCGATAAATTGAGTGGTGTGAATTACTCTAAGATTGCCTAACTATGTGTCACAAATAGACAACGAAAGAGTAAATATAAAATCGATCAACTAATCATGCAAAATAAGAAAACGAAAGTAAAACGGATGTAACTCAAAGAAAGAAGGTGGGTTCCAAGGCAATTGTAGTATTTAGACGTCCGTTTATGAGAGTTATCTCGTTTAAAGGGCCATTAAGGTTATCTCATATAAGGTGGTCGCAAAAGAAGAACTAATCGATCTCTCGATACAAATTAATCCAAAGACGCAATGTAATATAAGTTCGTATGTCTACATCACAAACATTACACCATCTAAAAATAGCTCCTAAGACCATTCGATTCCCTCTCCGATAATTAATCCTCTCTCGAGATCATAATAATACCGGGTTGCACATTCGCATACGATTAAATGGAATAAATCTCTCGATACTACCCCAATTAACAATGGATCAAGCAAATCATTATGGCCACTAACAACATGCTTTGCAATGGATAATTGAATATGCAAATAAGAGATAAACACCAATTAAAGCAAGAAATTACTCATAAACATCAATCCAAGTCTCTACAATGCCTTAGAACCACAAATGTGTTTAGCTACTCAAATACATATCTAAACTACAAAATCCAAATGAAATACTGAATGAAAAAGACAAAGAACAAGGAATCTTAGTCTAGATTGTGGTAGAGGATGAAATTCCCAAGCTATTGCCTCCTTCCTTGCATGATTTGGTGGAGAGATGAAGAAGATATGGCCAAAACCTCCAAGTATGTGTTAGTGTGTGATGGAATTCTTGAGAGAGGGGTAAGATGGTGTGAAATTTAAGAAGTGGGGTATTTATAGTGTTGGGGTAGGGTTTGGTTGTGATATTTGCAAGAAAGTCCCTCAAAAATGGAGAAAAAAAAAAACGATTTTGGCACCGAGATTGGATTGGCCCGGCCGGGCGGAATGGTCGGCCGAGAAAATTGGAACAGGGGACATGTGGCCCGGCCGGGCGGAACTTTCGTAAATGGATGGGTAAGTTGGCGTGTTCAGCCGCCCGGCCGGGCGAGTGGTGCCGCCTGGCCGGGCCGATACTTCGTAATTGCCCAATTTTTGCTTGCTCGGCCGCCCGGCCGGGCGAGTCATGCCACCCGGCCGGGCCGAATCTTCGTATTGGCCCTCCTCCGTTTTTCGTCCTCCAACTTCGTCCCTCCGTTTCTTGAGCTTCCGACCTCCGATCGACTCGATTCTTTTGCCTATTCCACTCCATTTTTCGATCTGGGTCCAATGGTGCACTCCTCTTTTCGATCCGATCACTTGTGGTATATGTTTTGCTCCAAATTCCATCGTTTTACCTATAAAATCGACAAAACAATACCTTTCTCTCATTTTGGTTAAAACAATCATATCCAATGCATAAATCAATGTAATCCACATCAAAATATGCTTCACATGTGCATCTAAAACGCGTAAATTCCACCCGAATCAAACTCCCCCAAACTTAAAATGTTGTTTGTCCTCAAACAACTAAGCACTTAAAGCAATGAGGGTGGAATGATCACAATGGAATATTCAATGCAAATCACACATGCAAAGTAAGATGTAATGATATCTCTTTCTCAAAGTGCATTTCTCAATGAAAGTTATAGGCTCACTCTTGTAATCCACATTCATAGATCAAAGAATGCACAAATACACAACACATTGTGATGGGAAACATAATCCAAATGCTCAAATCCTCTACTCACATGATGGAGTGTTTCTCTCAAACACACAAACAAATTAAGGATATTAATGCACTCATCAACCAAGTTATGCTATGCAATCACCATATGCTTGCCCAACTTCTACTCTCTACACACACTCAAATGTTCAACAATGTGATCAATAGGACTTAATCAAGGATGTAACATTGGCTCTTTGGTCAAGGTGGGGTAAATTTGGATGAAGTAACTCATAAACTAGTGGAGAGCGAGAGATAAAGACGTACATCTCAAAAACTTCTCAAGATAAAGTTACAATTCCGCGGATTGCAACTCAAAAACTCTAACTTCCACAATTTATTTGTTCTCTTTTGAGTACATTCTACACCACAAAACCATTGAACACTTTTTTTTTTCTTTTCAAGCTTTTGGGGCTCTTTGTCCCTCTTTTCTTTTCCTTTGATTTTCTTTTCATCTTTCTCTTTTTCTTTCAACTTCTCCAATTTCTCCTTTTCATTTAAGCACATGTTTCTCCACTTTGTCTTTCATCCTCCACTAGATATGAGAATCAAAAGGCTCAAAAAGGCTAAGTGGTTAACATTGTAGTTTGCCAAGAAAATGAGGAATTAAGCTCAAGGGGCTAACTACGGAAAATTACTTTGGTTTTGGGAAATTTTGGCTAAGTGACTTTTTTTAGAACAAGATGGCCTATATCACATCACAAAGTTTCACACAATCATGCTTTCAAACAAGAACTTAGGCAAGTTCTAGAATTACTAGCAATAACATAGTCCACTCTCAAATGAACTAAACCGGATTACATGCTCGATTTAAGGCTCAATTCTCACCGGTTTATTTAATAGGACTCTCACATTCATCAAATGTTCCCAAGCAACAACACATTATGCATCCATGCTATCAAAGATCACAAATATGAACACAATCATGATACTATATCCAACACCAAGCATGCCTACATTCAAAGCAAATTGACATCACCACAACCACTCAACAATGGATTCCAATGACTATTCATGCTCACATTTCACCAAATGTCCACTACCCAACATATAATCAAGACCAACTTAAACAATCTAAGCATGTGAAAGCCAAGTGTGCGCCGGTGCAAAATGTGACACACGTAGAATGACGAACCGGTGCAAGGGTAACAACTAGTAGAAAAATAAAAGAAAAATAACTCCCCCAAACTTAGAATTTTACTATGTAAAAATTCTAAGTTTGGGGCTACAAGTTGTTACCTCCCTCCTTGCACATCCAATGCTTTCTCAAAGATCACCATTGCAACACTTGCTTCCTCCACTCCAAATTTGGCTTTGCTTCTTCTTAATTCTCCAAGACTTGCTATCCATAGTACTCTTCATCCATACCTACAAAATAAACCAAGCTATCAACACTATCAAAGCAATAAAAACAAGAAAGCAATAAAACCTTGGGTTGCCTCCCAAGAAGCGCTATTTTTAACGTCCTATGCCGGACGGTTCTCCTTGAGGGGAATATCAAGTCACCCCACCATCCTCCTTGTTCTTGACTTTCTTAGCCCATGAAACCTTCTTAAAACCATTAAAGCATCCAAAAGCCACTCCATCCGGCTCTTTAATCATGTCATAGGAGGTTGATGCCTCATCCATCCCCAAGCTTGCACAAGTAGCTTTTCTTGATTTGGGGGAGTTTTTGGAAAAAACTCCCCCAAACTTGGCCTTCTTGCCCATCTCTACTTCCTTGTCTTCCATCTTGGGGTTCTCTTCCACAACCTTGATTTTGAAATCTTCTTCCACCTTCTCTTTCATTGGCTTTGGAGGGTGATCTCCTCTAGAGTACCCATACTCTCCATCTTCATCATCCCGGACTTTGATGGCTCTATAAATGTTGAACAAAACTTTCTCATCGTTCACTTGAAGTTCTAGCTCTCCTTTCTTCACATCAATTTTAGCCCCACCGGTTGCCAAGAATGGCCTTCCCAAAATCAATGGAACATACTTGTCTTCCTCCATATCCAACACTACAAAGTCCACCGGGAATATAAACTTATCAACCTTAACCAACACATCTTCCACTATACCCAAAGGGTATGTCACGGATCTATCCGCCAATATAAGGCTCATTGTGGTTTGTGTAAGCTTTTCCAAACCAAGTGACTTGAATATGGACAAGGGCATGAGATTAATGCTTGCTCCCAAATCACACAAAGCTCGAAATGTACCTCCATCCCCGATGACACATGGTAAGGTGAAAGATCCGGGGTCTCTAAGTTTTTGAGGCAACTTGGCTTGAATAATCGAGCTACACTCCTCGGTCAAATGCACCGTCTCATACTCCACCATCTTCCTTTTGTTAGACATGATCTCCTTCAAGAATTTGGAGTAGTGGGGCATTTGCTCAAGTGCTTTGGCAAAGGGAATGTTGATGTGGATATTCTTGAACATTTCCACAAACTTGGCAAACTTGTGATCCAAACCCTTTTTCTTCAATCTTTGAGGGTATGGAAGGGGTACCACATTCTTGCCTTTGTCTTGAGGAGGGATTGCCTCCTCACTCTTTTTCTCCTCTACTTTCTCTTCTTCCCTCACTATCTCCTCTTGCCTTTCTTTCTCTTATCCATCTTCTTTGTCGACATCCTCGGGTGCCATTACCATTTCCTCCTCTTGTGGCATCTTTGGCCCATCGTAGCTCGTCCCACTTCTTAGCTTAATAGCTTTGCAATGCTCCTTGGGGTTGAGCTCCGTGTTTGAAGGAAATTGTCCCGGAGTGTGTTGACTACCGATGACATTAGAGAGTTGGCTCACTTGCTTTTCTATGGCTTTCATGTTGTTTGCCATATTCTTGATCATTTCTCCATGTTCATCAAATCTTTGGCGAGTTATGTTTGCATTCTCTCTAGTCTCTCTCATGAATTTCGTGGTTTCCCCCATAAAAGCACCAAACATATCCTCCATTGATGGCTTTGATGAAGACTCCACAATAGCTCCATCTCTCACATTGAAATTTGGAGGTGGGATGATGGCATTCCTTGTGTTGGCATAGGAGAAATTCTCATCTTGCCTCAATCCGGGATGATAATGATTCGGGTTAGGAGGGTGATAGTTCCCATGGGTTTGTCTATCTCCCCAACCTCTCTCTCGAAAATGACGATCCCGTTGGTTGTTCATGAAATGGGCCTCTTCATATTGATCATTATTGGGCTCCACTAGTGCTTTGGCCGTCATCAAAGAGATTAGCTTATCCACTTTGTTGGATAAGTTGACACTTTCTTCCGAATTTTGAGTGGAAGCTACTCTTCGATTTTGTCTTCGTTCGGATGGCCATTGATTGCCATTCTTAGCCATTTCTTCCAAAAGCACATAACCCTCATCCGTCGTCTTGCCCAACAACGAACCTCTACCGGCCGAGGCATCTACCATCCCTCTCGTACGGTGGTCCATCCCATTGTAGAAGTAACAAATCAATTGATCTCTTGAGAACCCGTGTTGAGGAAAACTCCTTATGAGATCCTTGAAGCGTTCCCAAGCTTCGGCTAAAGACTCATCATCATCTTGCATGAAGGAAGAAATTTCTCCTCTTATCTTGATGGTCTTGCTTGGAGGAAAGTACTTCATGAGAAAAGTATCTACAAGATCGGCCCAATTTTCGATTGTCCTTAGATCAAGAGACATGTACCATTTCTTAGCACGATCACGGAGAGAGAATGGGAACAATTGGAGACGGATGTAATCTTGAGGGATACGATTGATCTTAACCGTTCCACTTATCTCTAAGAATTGAGATAAATGGAGGTTAGGATCCTCCTTTGACAACCCTCCAAATTGGTTGTTTTGAACCATCATGATTAGGGCCGGCTTGAGCTCAAAGTTATGAGCATCAACGGGTTCCCGACCCGCTCCTCCATAGGGCCTTGGAATAGGGCGGAAATGGTCTCTCAAAACTCGTTGATTCCCGTTTTCCTCCCGTTGCTCTACATTTCTTTCCATCCCAATGTTCTCTTCAACTCTACGACGAAAGTTGTCCCTTAGCACCCCTTGAGGTCGGTTACCTCCATTCCCATTAGGTTCCTCAACTCCTTCTACCCCGTGATTCTCAAATTCCTCCTCTTCTTCAACCGGATTTTCCCGTCGATTCATTCTTTCCAACTCTAGTCTTCTCCTTTCGGCGTTCCTTCTTCGACAATTGGCTTCAATTTCCGGATCTAAAGGTAGCACTTCTTGGTGATTCCTCCTAGATCGTGTGATTATAAACCATGTCTATCAAAAGAACAAACGAGAGTGAGATATACAAATAAGCTCAAAATAACAAACACAAATATTTTTGGATTTTTTGGAAATAAAGAAAGCAAATAAAGTGTCTAAACTAAAACTCTCCTAGCCTACACTCTAGAGCTTATGAAAACCTCCCCGGCAACGGCGCCATAAACTTGATACACGCGTTATGCAACACTAAATAAACAACCGCAAGTGTACGACGTCTATTGTAGCGTGATAAGCACGAGGTCGATCCCATGAGAAGGTTAAAGCATAAAAGGGTAGTTTGCTAGTCGAATTCTAAATAAACGTGATCGATAAATTGAGTGGTGTGAATTACTCTAAGATTGCCTAACTATGTGTCACAAATAGACAACGAAAGAGTAAATATAAAATCGATCAACTAATCATGCAAAATAAGAAAACGAAAGTAAAACGGATGTAACTCAAAGAAAGAAGGTGGGTTCCAAGGCAATTGTAGTATTTAGACGTCCGTTTATGAGAGTTATCTCGTTTAAAGGGCCATTAAGGTTATCTCATATAAGGTGGTCGCAAAAGAAGAACTAATCGATCTCTCGATACAAATTAATCCAAAGACGCAATGTAATATAAGTTCGTATGTCTACATCACAAACATTACACCATCTAAAAATAGCTCCTAAGACCATTCGATTCCCTCTCCGATAATTAATCCTCTCTCGAGATCATAATAATACCGGGTTGCACATTCGCATACGATTAAATGGAATAAATCTCTCGATACTACCCCAATTAACAATGGATCAAGCAAATCATTATGGCCACTAACAACATGCTTTGCAATGGATAATTGAATATGCAAATAAGAGATAAACACCAATTAAAGCAAGAAATTACTCATAAACATCAATCCAAGTCTCTACAATGCCTTAGAACCACAAATGTGTTTAGCTACTCAAATACATATCTAAACTACAAAATCCAAATGAAATACTGAATGAAAAAGACAAAGAACAAGGAATCTTAGTCTAGATTGTGGTAGAGGATGAAATTCCCAAGCTATTGCCTCCTTCCTTGCATGATTTGGTGGAGAGATGAAGAAGATATGGCCAAAACCTCCAAGTATGTGTTAGTGTGTGATGGAATTCTTGAGAGAGGGGTAAGATGGTGTGAAATTTAAGAAGTGGGGTATTTATAGTGTTGGGGTAGGGTTTGGTTGTGATATTTGCAAGAAAGTCCCTCAAAAATGGAGAAAAAAAACGATTTTGGCACCGAGATTGGATTGGCCCGGCCGGGCGGAATGGTCGGCCGAGAAAATTGGAACAGGGGACATGTGGCCCGGCCGGGCGAGTGATGCCGCCCGGCCGGGCGGAACTTTCGTAAATGGATGGGTAAGTTGGCGTGTTCAGCCGCCCGGCCGGGCGAGTGGTGCCGCCTGGCCGGGCCGATACTTCGTAATTGCCCAATTTTTGCTTGCTCGGCCGCCCGGCCGGGCGAGTCATGCCACCCGGCCGGGCCGAATCTTCGTATTGGCCCTCCTCCGTTTTTCGTCCTCCAACTTCGTCCCTCCGTTTCTTGAGCTTCCGACCTCCGATCGACTCGATTCTTTTGCCTATTCCACTCCATTTTTCGAGCCGGATCCAATGGTGCGCTCCTCTTTTCGATCTGATCACTTGTGGTATGTGTTTTGCTCCAAATTCCATCGTTTTACCTATAAAATTGACAAAACAATACCTTTCTCTCATTTTGGTTAAAACAATCATATCCAATGCATAAATCAATGAAATCCACATCAAAATATGCTTCACATGTGCATATAAAACGCGTAAATTCCACCCGAATCAAGGAGGCGGGAGGCGGCTGGGGCGGCGGGAGGCGGCTGGGGCGGCGGGAGGCGGCTGGGGCGGCGGGAGGCGGCTGGGGCGGCGGGAGGCGGCTGGGGCGGCGGGAGGCGGGCGAGCGACGAGGCAGAAGATTACGGCGACCATGAATTGAGGAGGAAGAAGATGGAAGAAATGGGAAAAAAATGAAGTGGGGAAGAAGAAAATGAAAAAAACTAGAGTTAGGGTTTAGGAGTGGGGGAGTGTATCTATTTTTGTATTTTATTGTATTTGAGTTAAACGGTAAAATTGGTATTTCATATATATATTGAATTAATAAAAATGTATAGTAGGGGAAGTGTATTAAACAAAGCTGGAGGGGTATATACCCCAACTCTTGCTAAAAATAACTGTAGCAACAGAGATGCTTCTCTTGGGCTGCCGAATGGGTCAGCCGTGATTAATTAAATGGGCCAAACAATTTAATTGTTGGCCCAAATAATTTACATCCTCAATTTTTGCTCGTTTTGCTATTGATTTCAATTTCTTTCTTTAATTGACTTCACTAAAACTTAGGGGACGGCGACAGAATTGAGGGGACGGCGACAGAATTGAGGGGAGGAGGCTGTTTTTTTAGGATTAGAGTTAGGGGTGTATTTATCTTTTATATATTTATTAAAAGGGTAAATTTGGTATTTTACATTAATATTAAATTAATAAATCAAGAGGTGGAGTATACTTAACAGAGCTGGAGGGGTATATAGCCAACGCCTTTATATCGGGTTGGGTCAGTTTCTGAGGCCCAGTACGGCCCTGTTGAGGTTGTCGGGTATAAGGCCAAAATAGACGTATTATTTTTTAATTTAATTATTTAATTGAGTCCATTAATTTATTAGAGTAATAAAATAATTGGACTCAGATTTATTGTTTTGTTAGTAATACTAATTGGGCCATTATAGTCTTCATTTTTTGGAAAATAAAATTGTATTTTCTCTTTTCTGAAAAATTAGGCTTATGTTTTGAGGAGAATTTGTTTTTTAAAGGCCCGATGGGCCATTTGGGCCTGGCCAAATCGGCTTGAGTATTTTTGGACCTCCAAAAATAGAGCCCAGTCCATTGGTTGGGCCGATCATCAGGCTAGAATGATTTTGACAGCTCCTCTAATTACAGTCTAGAACTTTATTGCAAGTAGTTGAATAATAAATTGGGTTAATTGAAAAAAAAAAGGGTTGAGTATATACCCCTCCAACTTTGTTTAATATACTCCCCCTCCACTTTTATTAATTAAATATTCATATAAAATGTCTATTTTGCCCTTTCATAAAATACCAAAGATACATACACTCCCTATAAATTAATTAACCCTAATCCTAATTATAACCCTAATCCTAATTTAAGAGTTATTAGTCAGCCGCCGCCCACCAAACGTCGCCGCCGCCGCCCAACCTCCGGCTGCCACCGCTGCCGCCAAACCTCCGACTGCCACTGCCGCCGCCAAACCTCTGGCACCTACCGCCGCCCCTAAATAAAATTTTACAAATAAAAAAAAATCTTAGTTTCGACCAACCAGAGTCGACCAAAATTTGTCCCGTCGACACTGGTTGGTCGACCAAACACACCCCGGTCGACTCTGGTTGGTCGACCACAAACACTCCGGTCGACTCTGGTTGGTCGACCACAAACACTCCGGTCAATAAGATTTTTTTTTTAAAAAAAAAATTGAAAATTGAAAATTTTGACAATATCGAGTCGACCAAAAACACTCCCATCGACAATAATTTATCGATGAGAGTGGTTTTGGTAGGCTCAGTATTGTCGAAAATTTTAAAAAAAAAAAAAAAAAAAACCTAGAAACGGAGAAAAGCCAGAAAAAAAAACTTACCTGGTACGACGAGCGGCGGAGGCTGGACAAATTGGGGGTGGCGCGAAGAGCGGCAGCGGCGGGACAAATTGGGGGTGGCGCGAAGAGCGGCGGCGGCGACGAAGGGGGAGGACTCTTGGGGGTGGGGCGAAGAGCGGCGGCGGCGCTAGTTAGATGGAGATCGGCCACCGCCGCTGCCTTGTGCAGTAGAGAAAAAAAATAAAAAAAAGTTTACCTGCATCTTCGTGCGGCGGCGGACGAAGGGCGGCGATGGAGGAAAGGCGGCGACGGTGGACGGATGAAGGGCGGCGATAATGGGCGGATGGCGGCGGCATGTTGAGGATGAAGAAGGGAGGAGAAAGAATGACTGGGGGGAGTAATTAAAGGAAAAAATTAGGGTTTAGTAAAATTAGGGTTTTTGTGGGGAGTGTATTTATCTTAGAAATTTTAAGAGAAAAGGGTATAAAAGGTAATTTGGGGGGAGTGCATGTATCCTTTCGGTATAAAGTGGGGAGTGTAAGTATCGGGGGAGTGCATTAAACAAGGCTGGAGGGGTATATACCCCAACCCAAAAAAAAATCACCACCTTTTGAGTATTTATCAATTACAACATATTCTTTTTTTCTTTGCAATTTGATGCATCATCTTTTTAAATTTTGCAATTTCATGCACAATTTTTTTAAGTTTTACAATTTAATGCACCGAAATATTTTTCGATCATTTTTAATTCGATATGGCTATCTAAAATTATGAATTCTCCATAATGTGTGCGATTAGAAAAAAAAAATACAACATAAACATCCGAAAAAACTATTTTATGTGATTAAGAAAAAAAATAAAGTAACATGAAGGAAAAGAAATTAAGACAATGGAGGAATAATTAAATATGATTTTGGTTAATGCACGACTTGTGTGATTATATATATATATATATATATTTTTAAACACTTTAATGCACATCAAATGAATAAATATAATTACTATATGAATTGTTTTGCAAAACTTCTTGATTGATTCTTTTTTCAATAAAATTATATAGATATCACATTTGTATGGAGGATAAGAGTTTGAGATGGAAAACACTCAAACAATACTTGTAATATCAAAGCGTAATGATGGAGAATTTTATCGAAAATCAAAGAAAATATATATTGATGGATTAGTGTGCAATTTATGTAAAAATATTTTAAAAAATGTGTGTCATTCATTAAAAAAAAATTATTAGTTGATAGTCTATGTGTCAACAACGTGGTTAATTCACTATTTTCGGTGCCAAATTAAATCAAAATTGACCGAAAAATATATTGGTGCATCGAATTGCAAAAAATAAAAAGGTGGTGTATCAAATTGCAAAGAAAAAAAGAATATGTTGTAATTGATAAATACACTAAAGATCGTGATTTTTTTTGCAATTAACCCTAATAAATTTGATTTTCAATACTATCTTTCCTCATAATTTGGTTTTTGTGTTGTCTACCAATTCTCACTTCTCTTTATGATTAGTTTTTTATTCTTTTATTCCACCTTTCGAGTCTTTTATGTTATTTATTAATTTGAATTGGTTTTACCTTTCGAGTCTTTTATGTTATTTATTAATTTGAATTGGTTTAATTATGTTATTGAAATCGTTCTATTTGTTTTCTTTATTAGATAAGGTTTATATATGTTGTTTAGTAATTCGATTATCAATAGTAAATTGATTGTTATAGGTCTATTTTCATATTTTCATTTCTTTAGGGTAAGAAAAGAAAGATGGAAAATATTGAGCTAGATATCTTCACCCATCTTCCACAAGAAATCATCATTGAAATCCTGTTAAGACTTCCGGTACAAACTATTTTAAGGTGGAAGTGTGTTTGCAAGTCGTGGCGCCATTTATTTGAGACTAGTAACTTTGCCAAGTCACATCATTCTAAATCACTAGTTCCTGGCGTTGCTCTAGTTGTCAAGTCTGATGAGAAGGATAAAATTATTGGTGACCTTCACGTCAATACAATCACCAAGCTCCATTTCCCTCATGACAATTTAGTATACTTACAGGGTTCCGTTGATGGCCGTTAATAGTTGCAGTTCCAATTAGATGTAAACAATACAACTCCAATTGTTTAAACTGACAAGCTGGATGCACATATGAATGAAGCCTAAGCTCGACTGTCCAACACTTGATCTTCTTGAATTCAACTTGATCTTCTTCTTTGTTTGATCTATTCTTGAACGTGTTTGTCAATTTATCATTCCTAATGTGGTTGCGGACTCCAAGTAATTTATATTACAGTTTGCGTGCATGATCTCGAAGGAGAAATATTTGTCTAGTACTCCGCCCCGGATTTGCAAAACTCTGGAGATGATGATTAGATCATGTAGTTTGCATGAAGAAACTCTCATACACAATTAAGAAACTAATCTATCTGTTGGAATTAATTAATCGAGAAATAAGAATTAGAATTACCAACCTGTAATTCTCAATGCAGCGGAATATATCTTGAACTCGGTTGAATTCCACATATGTACCGTGATTCTCGTAGTCAGAACACGATCACATGAATTTCACGAATCGCTTCTTATATCCACAATATAAGTGCCCTTACAAGTATAGGGGAAGTTACAATGAAGGTCAGTCCACCCCTAGTTTTAACAAATAAAAACATTTTATTTGGGAGTTACAATTAAGGTTTAAATACCATATAATTGTACTATTATACCCTTAAATTTAAAAGAATTTTAAATTTTAAAAAAATTAATTTCAGCAAAATTAGTACTCAATTTATAATAAAGTCAACTATTAAAAAAATAAATTTTAAATAACGAAAACAATTAACTGCATATTCTTAGTGGCATGCAATAATATATTGCATATAACTGCATATGCAAAAAATAGTTGCATATTCTCATATGACTTAAAAAACGATTTTTGAAACATAATTTTGAAAATGACGCTCATTTATTATCTTTTAAAAAATCGAAAAATTTACTAATCTCCCAATGCGATTCCCAAAAAGTCACTCAATCAATTAGCTGCATATAAAAAAAAAATTGTTGCATATTCATAGTGACATGCAAAAATATGTTGCATATAACTCAAAATTGTTGCATATTCTTAGGACTTCATTGCATATAATTATATCAGCATGAAAATGTCAGACAACAATGCACATCTATCATCTTTTATGCCTGAAAACAAATTATGTTAACTCCATATATCGTATAGAAATGCAACAGATGCAATACGTTATACACTCGTGAAACAACATTTCCATCTCTTATTCGATTTCCATTAACCTTCAGCATAAATCCCTCTGTCTCCTTTTCTGTCTTCACTTTTTTTTGTCCCTCTTCAGCTTATAACTTCTCTTTCTTGACCTTTAAGGCCTCTTCTTTCTTTTCGAGGGATGAAGTTACAAATCGTAGTCCATGGTTTCTCAACAGATTCCCTGACTGTATCACAGTTTTACAATAATCAGTCAGTAAAGATTTTACCAATCTGAACATCCATATCTGTTTGATCACACAGAAACTCAGAAATTACAATTTAAAAACACCAACAATTTCTTCATAATAAGCAATGAAATGTGATCCATATCTACACACCAGATCAGACTGGATCAAAGGCCAGAATTTCGAAATATAAATTACTACACAACCATCATATGTGTATTCATTAATCCCAACGGCATACACTACAAGTTGTCAACTTGGAGATAAGTGCACCACATCTTCAGTTTGTTTATACAGAGGTGCACAAATAAGTATATTGTTCTTCTTAGAAATTGGATCGTTTTTGGGATCCATCATTTCATCCATGTCAGTTATGGTTCCCAATGCAGGCACAAAAATTCACACACAGTCAAAAGAAAGTTAGTGACAACAAGAACACGAGGCTACTGCGCACGAACTACAAATGACCATGATGAGAGTCTCCACCTTCCATCCATTAAAAACATTGTTGAATTTGGTAAATCAACATTGTGATTAGATGCCATCTGGTTTGGGACATCAGTGCACGAACCAAGCATCAGCCTCATTCCAGCCTTGGTATAGGATGAATATCTAAAATTGAGAACTTAGGTACTGTAACATATAGGTCAAATTCAGATAATGATGTCATGGGTATGAGGCCCAAAGACCTTCAAGCTGCAAAATAGGAAAAAATTAAAATGAGGCATGAATTCTTACATTTTATTAAATCAAAGAAGTAAACATATAAATCCTCATCACAAATTATACTCACAATAACATGAGCCAAAGAAACAAACATATTTTCAGTGTACAATAAAAATGAAAGATTTGCTTGAGATTATACATGAGTATATAATTTAAATCACAATAGTTAGTCAGCATCTACATCAACTATAATCCAATCTATTGGATGTGGAAAGAGCGAGCAAACACATCAATCTATTGCATCTAATATGTACTAATATTTGTATGAAAGAACACTAACAAAAATTCATGAAAACTAGATTGTTATAATAAAATATTTTGCAATAATTAACAATAATACAACTTCAGTTTCTACTAATCACCAAAAGATTACATTCATTATGAATATTCCACAACAGATATCCAAAGCACAAGTTAAAATTTTCCATGTTTTGGCCAAAACAGAAAGAGGTATAAAAATTTAATTGTAGAAACATACTTGTATTTCCATTAATACGTCAACACGCTTTGAAATTCTAGGTTTCAACTCAAATTGAAATTCGAATGAGCCGCCCCTCGATCTTTCTGACGGCGACGACTATGGCGACTAGGGCTTGGTATTCATCTTCTCCGACGGCGACGACGATGGCTTGGGTGAGGGAGATCGATGTCGACGACGACGATTGCAACAAGATGCGCCACCATCTTCAGATCCATACAGAACGGTCGGCAACGACAAAGATGGAGGCCAAGGAAGCGAAGATGGAGCGGTGGGCACGGTAACTATTGGGTTGGGGCGGCGACAGCCGTGGTGAGGGTGGCGACGACCATGGTGGGAGGAGAGTTAGGGTTTTGAAATAGGGAAAAATAAGAATGAGGAATAGGAATGAAACTCTTTTTTTATGGAAATTCTCGAAATTGAATTTAAATTTCAATTATAATTTAAATTAATTATGATATTTAAAGAGAAAGGGCATAAGAGGGTTTTTATGTAGGTTTTTAACCTTATTTGTACTGTTTTAATTTTTTGTTCATATTTGTAGTAAGGTCTTGAAAAGTGACTCTAATTGTATATAATCTCACAAGTATATGTGTGTATGATGCGTATTGTACAGAATATAGAAATCCATGTTTCTGTATTCTGTCTATTCTGTCTAAGGAGTGGAGAAGAGAATGGAATTCTCTCTGCGTAATTCGTTATTAGAAAATCCCGTTGGATTTTCTTATATATAGGAGGTTATGCAATAACTTCTCCTACCTTTATCCACATTCATGTGTGGATTAAATATGAATAATTAATATTAATTAATTATTATTCTATTTAACTTTCATCTCCCACTCACATATGAAGTTTGAGTCTTACACTCCTTTACTTATGTATACCATCACATAACACATTTTCATACAGGCAAATAAATCGTGTGACCCTCGAGAATATGAGTTTTCATGCTATACACTTGTTAAGGATATATAACAACTCAACCAGTTTTATATGAAGATTTCAAAACTCGTTATACCCCAGAACTCTTTCAGTTTAACATTAGTTGACATATCTCTTTCAATCCCTTGAACATAAGAGCATATTCAACCTTTTATCAAATCTATGTATTCATAATCAAGTTCCGAACTTGATTGACCGGTCAATGAATCACAATAGAACATGTTAATAAAGACGTCCTTCCTTTTACACTAATATCTCCAGACTCCCACTATAGCTGCTTTCCTAGACATGCACCGCATTGCCATATAACTTATAGATATTGGTAACATGCTAAAGTAGCAACACTAGAGTGAAGACTTAAGAATACAGTAAAAAGTCTTAAGGGTACTTATTAGAGGATTTCTTAACCCTCAGGGCCTCATACAATGAGAAAATAGGGATATCTTTCTCATTTCCTTATGGTCATCTTAGCACATGTGGTATGAAACACATGTCACGATATCTTAACTTCCAAAAATGGAAGCGTATGTCATTCTTTTATTTGACATCGTGTAAATCACAGTTCAAGTGTATTCTCGACACCTAACTTGAATTTCCTCCCACTATAGTCCAGAAAATCCGCTGATTTAGCTTCGTAACAAGTTAAATAGATTTGTGGTAAAATCTATTATGATTATTTCTAAATAATCTCATCTCTGCACATGCCTCGATGTCAGAGGCGATTACTCGTATGAGTGAGCCAATCTTTACTTGTCGACATACTATTATATGAAACATCATATAATTCACAATACATAAATGTTCAACAACATTAACAACTGCAACACACTATGTTCAAATCCACACAAACCCAAAACCTTAGATGTCTAAAACATCTCTCAAGAATATATTTGACAAGAGGATCTGCAAACATCAAGTGAGTAGTCATGCATTTAAGAATCACCTTTTCTTCTTTTAAAGTTTTCACAAAGTCAAAACTTTGTATCTCATTTGTTTGGTTTTTCATGAAACTCGAAATCTCGAGTGTAAGCTTTAACTACTTTGATTACTACAATGAATCACTATAACTTTCACTGAAGTGTTTGATTCTATAGTAAATCACCACAACTCCCACTAGAGTGTGAATCATTACAACTCCCAAAGTAGTGTAAATTGTTACAACTCTCCCACTAGAGTGTTTGTTTCCACAGTGAATCATTACAGCTTCCACTAGGGTGTTTGATTCGACAATGAATCGGTATAACTCCCACTAGAGTGTTTGATTCCACAATGAATTGTTATAGCTCCCACTAGAGCGTTTAATTCAACAATGAATTGTTACAACTCCCAAGGTACTGTAAATCGTTACAACTCTCCCACTAGAGTGTTTGATTCAACAATGAATCGGTACAACTACCACTAGAGTGTTTGATTCCACAATGAATTGCTACAACTCCCACTATAGCGTTTAATTCAACAATGAATCGTCACAACTTCCACTGGAGTGTTCAATTCCATAGTGAATCGCTACAACTATTACTGAAGTATTTGATTCTACGATGAATCGTTACAACTTCTAATGGACTGCTTACTTTTTTCTAAAGTTTCAATAAATTTCTTACCCAAACTATTCCTCGTACTTACAGATGCACTTGCCACAAGCTCTACTTGCACAGTGGATAGTACATGTCTATATACCCTTTCAAGTTCAAATTAATTTGTAGTACATTTCTGATATCTTACAATCCCTTACACTGTCACCAATGTCTATACTGAATTGAATTGATATCTGCTAACCAAACCAACAACTCATAATACGTCTGGATGTTCACTCATCTTAGCATACATCAGACTTTCAAATACATTCGCATATAGTACTACTAACATTCCATCTTTGAGTCTTTGGACACTTATCACAATTCAATAACTCGTCTTTTACAACAAAAGTATCGATAGGCTTTCATGCATCCATTCTGAATCTGTTCTAGAAGTCTCTTTCTATATCTTTTGAGACAACTCAAGTAACTTCCTTGAACTATCTCTATGAATATTTTCACCAAACATACTCATTATCATTTTCCAGCTAACATCGTATCAACATACATTGGATAGAATCACAAAACTACTTAGGACCGTTTGACGTAAGCATAATGGTCTTTGTCTATCATCACAAAGTTATATGAGACAATAATTCAATGAAGTCTCAAGTACCATTATCTTGAGGATTGTTTAAGTTCGTAAATCAATCGCATCAATTCAAAAACATTATCCTCTTCTTTGAAGAAAGAAATCCTACTTGTCTCAACATGTGGATTTCTTCTTCCAACTCTCCATTGAGAAAACACAATCTAAACGTCCATTCTAATGTAATTCTAAATCTAGCCAGAAGTAGACAAATCAAGGTAAATTTCACAACAGGAAGAGAAAAGTTATATACCCACACCTGAGTATAATTATTTTCTACCATGTGAACTTTTCTACCTCACTTCTTCCATTGCTTTCTTTCATTGGCAGGTGAACGACTCAAAGACTACAAGTATCAGAAACTTCAATAGGAAATTGATGGAGGATGATCGCGTCTGCATTAGCATGGTAAGTCCTCAAGTGTTTTTGTGCAACATGTGTACATTTTATATCATCTTTATTTGCGAATTTAGGTTCCAATTGGCGATGGAATGACAATTTGCCGGAAAAGATGAGGCTTAGAGAACGCGGTTGCTATATTTAGAGATGCAGCGGGCAGTTAGAAACTTAGAAGGTAACAAAAGCCGCTCGCTCGTGCAAAAAGTGAAGTGTTTACATGCCTAAATTGCCGAGAGAGATCAGAGATAATGTGAAAATCCAAGATGGAAATTTGTGATGGTATTTAGGATTTTAAACCAAACAAATTATATATGTTCACATGTAAATTCCAAAGAGTATGAACAGCTGTGACGACATAATTGATCTGGTATTGGCAACTCAACCAAGTCACCGACGCAAGGCTAGTAGAAAATTTTAAATTATACTACCTCCATTCCAAGATAACTTTAAATGATTGGCACGTATACTAAGAAAGTATAATAAGAATAAAAATATATATGGATGTAATCTCATCTTGAATATTTGTTAAATAAATTGAATAATTCCCAAATTGAAGGAAAGTCCAAAAATAATTTATGCACATGTTATATTTTTATTCTTATTTGAATGTAAGATAATTAAAGAAACTATATACTCCCCCTTATTCTTTTTAATTGACGTCCTATAGCTCCACACACATATTAAGAAATAAACTATTTTTCTAATATACCCTTAATAAATAAATGAATGACGGTTAATTTAACTGGGTGCATGCCTGATTTTATGGGAATGATGGATGACTTATTCTATCAATTAATTACCTTGTTAAGAAAATAAAGGGGTATATTAGAGATAAATTTACAAAACGTCAATTAAATTGCTAATTTTAAAAAATCTAAAACGACAATTAAAAAGGATAGGAGGGAGTATATTTTTATTCTTATTTGGAGTATAAGATAATTAAGGAAACTATATATAAAAGTAAGCTCCTCCTATTTTTTATTTTTATTAAAAAATTGAATAATCCCAAAATTAAAGGTAAATCAAAAAATAATTTATGGCGTGTTTTATTCTTATTCCTATTTTAAATATATGATAATAAGAAAACTATATATATATATATATATATATATAATATATATAAAAGATAATCTTAAACATTTATTAAAAATTGAATAATTCAAAAGTTAGAGAGAAGTCAAAAAATGATTTATACAAATATCTTAGTATTATTATTAAAAATTGAATAATTAAAAAATTAGAGAGAAATCAATACACATGTCTTAGTATTATTATTAAAAATTGAATAATTCAAAAATTAGAGAGAAAAAATATTTAATTAACTAAAAAAAAATTTAGTAGTTTATTTTTAAATTAGTTATAAAAATCCATAATTAAGGAAACAAAAAAAAACTTTACATGTTTAACCGTATATAATATATTTTTGAAAAATATTATATTTTAATATGGAAAAATTACATTATTACAATTGCAATTGCGAAAAATTAGGAAAAAATATGTAATTAACTAAAAATATGATACTCCGTAGTAGTTTATTTTTAAATTAGTTATAAAAATCGATAATTAAGGAAACAAAAAAAAAAAAAAAAAAGCTTTACATGGTTAACCGTATATAAAATATTTGTGCAAAATATTATATTTTAATATTTTACAGTAATTATTTACTATTTTATAAATACATGGGCCTCTGCGTATTTTCTTCAGCCCAGAAAATAGGTTATGTTTGCCCTATAAATAAATAAAGAGAGACGATAAAAGACTACTTTTTAACCCTAAATCTCTTTCTACAGTGAAAATGGGGCATCAAAAGGTAACATGCAAGGTAACATGCTTATGAACTTTATCTTTTCTTTTTTTTCTTTTAATCCAAAACTTTTATTGTCTTTCTATACAGTTTGTATCTCAAATTATACATTTGTTTTGTTTTTGTTTAATTCGAAATTGTTGTGGTTAATGTACGAGTAAATAATTAAATTATACATTTGTTTTGTTTTTGTTTAATTCGAAATTGTTGTGGTTAATGTACGAGTAAATAATTAAATTATATTTGTTGATATGCCCAACGGTATGCAGTATTGGGCTTTAGGCCTATGGTCCTTGAGATCTGTAATCTGTAACCCTAATCAGTAATAAAATCCGTTCTTCTCTCTGCCCGTGGACGTAGCCAATTCATTGGTGAACCACGTAAATCACTTGTCTTCTTTACGTATCTTGTTCATGTGCTATAACCCTATTCTGTCACAACAATATTATTACTCCGTATTATTATATATATATATATATTAGTATTGTTTATAAATCGAGGATTGATATATGAAAAGTATGAAATTATATCGTTTTGATTTTTCCAAATAGAGATTCCCGATTTATAAGGAAGAAAACTAAATCTTTTATTTTGATTATCTAATGAAAATATTTAAGATTCGAAGAAAGTGGTTATTGAAGATCTTAAGTGTTGTGTCTTTGGGTTTTGGGTGAGAATGTATGTTTGTTGTTCAATTTAATTATTCATCACAACCCCATAAATAAAAAGGGGGGTGCAACCTGCGCATTATAGTTTTCTTATTTGGAAAATAAAATTGGATTTTCTGTTTTCTGAAAAGGCCATGAATAAATGGCCCCAATTATTATGTCTTCACCCGGTGTCTTCATCCCTTACATATGAGTATATCCACTACTTATTTTCTAAAATTACCCTCCTTATTCATAAACTTTAATTTTTTTTTTTACATCACCCTTTTTTTGGATTTCTCTTCACCATGGTTCGATTTTGTACTCACTATTCAACATATGTGTAATGTATTTCGTTTTCGATTTTTTTTTTACAAAAATCGCATTTTGCAAAAACTCAGCACTGGCGAGAGATTTTTAAAAAAAAGTTGTGAATCAAAATTCGGCCAAATTTTTCAGTTTTGATTCAATTATTTTACTAATTATACTGGTTTTATTTTACTAATTATATTGTCAATAAATTTATTATTAATAGTAAATTGATGGTTATCGGTCTATTTTCAATTAATAGTAAACGGATTGTTATTGGTCTATTTTCATTTCTTTAGGGTAAGAGAAGAAAGATGAAAAATATGAAGCAAGATATCTTCACACATCTTCCACCAGAAATCATCACTGAAATTCTGTCAAGACTTCCCGTACAAACCATTTTAAGGTGCAAGTGTGTTTGCAAGTCGTGGCGCCATTTATTTGAGACTAGTAACTTTGCCAAGTCTCATCATTCTAAATCACTAGTTTCTAGCGTTGCTCTAATTGTCAAGTCTGACGAGAAGGATAAAATTATTGAAATTATTGATGACCTTCACGTCAATACAATCACCAAGCTCCATTTCCCTCGTGCAAATTCAGTATACATACAGGGTTCCGTTGATGGGTTTCTTCTTTTGGTGACACAGAGTTATAAATTAAAACTCCACTTGCGCAATCCGATCACTCGTGAGTATATAGACCTTCTTCATTCTGATCAATTGTCTGACATTTTAAAAGTAGCATATAGTTTTTTTGGATTTGGAGTGAGCAAAATAACGCATCAATATAAGGTGGTTGGTTTTTTTCGTGGCGGCTTCAAACACTGTGTAAGGTATACACCATTGGAACTGGATTATGGAGAAGCATTACACCTCATGTTGAACTCGATTACAAAATTGGTAAAGGTGAATTTGTGAATGGGAATCTTCACTGGTTGGCTAATGATTTGTATGGTAAATTATGGGTTTCTTGCTTTGATCTTGAAACTGAAATTTTCAGTGTGTTTTCTCCTCCTCCTCGAGATGAAAGGAGTAAGGTTATAAGGATGAATGTTGTGGAAAACACCTTGTGTGTAAAGGATCTAATATATGGTGATTATGATACTGAGGTCATCATCTGGTTGATAAAGGAATATGAGGTCGAAAAATCTTGGACGAAGCAATTTATCATTATCATCGGACGAAACATCGATATTATTCCTGGAATTTATCCTATCAAATTTTCAAAAGATGGGATTATCTTATTAACGTCTAATGGCAAGTCTCTCCTCTACTATTCCAATAACACTAAAAAAGTTACTAAAACTGCTGCCAACCTCCAAGGTGGTCCGTACTCTTTACAGTTCTACACCCCCAATTTTCTTTCACTCAAATGCTTCAAAATGGAGAACGTGCTCTCCCTTTGAATTTTAGAGTTATCATAGATTGTGTCATAGATTAGCAGATTTCTTCTATTGTGATGAACAAACAAGTTTATTCCCTTCTATTTCTATTCATAAATTTCTATTTATAATATATGACTTGTACTTTTCAATTCAAAACCGAAGAACCGGAAGCGAAGCGAAGCGCTATGCCGGGGCGGGGGGACGGAAAAGAAATCAATTATATATTTTTTTAAATTATCTTCAAAATAATTAATAATAATTTAAATAGTAATAATTTTTAATGTATAATTTAGAGCAATTAAAGTATTTTAAGAAGTCATTAATTTTTTTAATATTTGTGCATAAGTCTAAAATGATATAATTAGTAGATTCTAATTAAATGTAAAAAGGAAAAAAGAGAAATGAATCTAAAGAACTAGTATTTTATTTAGCATAGTGGATCGGTAATCAAACCTGAAATTTTATTAAATTAAGAATTATGGTAACAATTTTTTAATTTTATTTTCTCATTTATATAAATATGTTTCTTTACTTAATGATCTTTTTTTCATAGTGCATTATCTCCATCCAACCAAATATAAATAAGGAATTCATATTTTTCCAATTATGTAATAATAAAAATGTCAAAACAAACTTGGAATTACCAAAAGGTCTTTTTCTCCTCACGACGACTATTCATTCCGCGTGTATTGTTTGATTCAATTTTAAAAAGCTTATTTCTACCAAAATATATACGGTAACGTTTAAATGAAATTATTTAAAGAAGGGTGTAATTATTGTAACTTGAAACTCTGTCTCAGCAGCTCTCTGGAACACGTTAGTAAGGACGTTTACAATAAAGTACAAAATATAAGGGACTGGAGCTAAGACTATATACAACACAGGTCTTGTGGCAAAGAGAAGTCGTCCAATTTATCTTAACCTATCAATCTATGAATTTATTGAAATAATTTCTATTATTATTATTAAATTCCGTTTGAAAGACTGGACTATATATATATTCTCTTGTAATTCAAGGCTCCATATAGAACTCCACACATGCATCCCAATTAGAATCCAAAGGTCCATTTATGGGACTGGAGCTAAGAAGAGAAATGGAAAAAGAAGTTCAACGAAAGCACCTGATTCTGAAGCAGCATTAATAGTTGCAGTTCCATTGACTTTGTACATCTCTGAGTTCGAACCAAAACCTCCAACACAAGAGACCTACAGAGAAAAGCAATGTCATCAATAGAATACAACAACATAAGAAACAGATCGAAAGAAAAAAATACACAAGGTCCGCCTCCAAGCTGGTCATGATCAAGCACAAGATAAACAAAAAACATATCAAGAAATATACAAAGAGTAGATCTTGCTTCGTAACATTAAGATACATGCTGGTTAACAGTTTCAAAGACCGAACTATATTCTCTTAACAAGTACTTCCTAAAATCTTCATAGACCCCAAATCTATCCAAACACTCCTAAAGTATTTGTTTCACGATATGCATCAATGCTTTCTGTCTAAAGACATGCAGGGAAAATGATTTAAAGCATACCGTAGAAGGATATATTTTTGTCAGAACTTAAAAGTTAAAAGTACTCATATATGGAGCTAGGCTCCATGATAGAACTCCACACATCCCTAATTGTAAACAATAGAACTCTTGTTTATACTGACAAGATCATCGAAATTGAATAGGTAAGCAACTATATATATGTGTCCTTAACTTAACAAAAAATATAATACATATACTCTTCACCTATACTGCTTCCTCGGAGAAGGATAAGGATGCACATATGAATGAAGCCTAAGCTTGAATCTTCTTGAATCCAACTTGTGCTTCTTATTTGTTTGATCTATTCCTGAACGTGTTTGTCAATTTATCTTTCCTAAGTGTGAAATTATTCCAAATGTGGTTGCGGACTCCAAGTAATTCATATTGTAAATTTAGCAAACAGTTTGCGTGCACGATCTCGAAGGAGAAATTGTCTAGTACTCCGCCCCAGGATTTGCAAAGCTATGTATTCTGGAGATGATTAGATCATGTAGTTTGTATGAAGAAACTCTCAGACACAATTAAGAAACTGATCTATCAAAACTAAGGCAGAAAATTAAAGTTGTGTATCCTTATTCTCTTTGCGGATCCAGCTTATAAATTCTTTGTTTGGAAAGAGATAGCCTAGATCCTGGGCTCAATTTTAATTCGTGGGCTAGAGTTTTAATTCCGTGATTATTGGCCACAGTTAAATGCCCCTATCTTTATATGTCTGCACCCCCCATTTGAGTTCACACTTCAATTTTGAGTTCACCCCCATAAAATACCACAAATACCCTCTTCACTTTTCCACTCTCATAACCACTTACAAACATATGACTTCACTCACTTCTCCTTTTTATCTCATTTCTCACAAATTTGAAAAAATACCCGCTAAAACCGGTCCACCACTATGTCGTTCGACTGTCAACTGGTGCCTGATGCTAGGGGTGTAAGTGAGTTAAGCCAACACGCTAACTACTTATACTCGATTCGAAAAAAAATCGAAATCGAGTCGAATTTAATCGAATTGAATTTCGTGCTACTCGAGTAGTTATCGAGTTCGAGCTTATAAATACTCGGCTCGAAAAACTCGCAAGTCTAATCGAGCATGAATAATATTTACTATTCTGCCATTTGTATATAATTTATATTTATATACAAATAATCGAGTCGAGCTCGAATTTATTTTAAAAAAAATATATGTTTTATAATTAATTTTGAACAAAAATTATATAGGTAATCGAGTAAAATTGGCTCGACCGAGTCAAGTCAAGTTTCAAACTCAGCATTACTGATTCGGGTGGAATTTACACATTTTTTTATGCGCATGTGAAGGTCATTTTTAGTGTGAACTCATTGATTTATGGGTTGATTATGATTGTTTTGGTCAAAATAAGAGAAAGGTGGTGTTTTGTCGATTTTGTAGGAAAAACGAAGGATTTTTGGAGCAAAACACCTACTACAATTCACTGGACCAAAGATAGGAGTGCACCATTGGATCCGGCTCGAAAAACGGAGTGGAATGAAAAAAAGAATCGAGTCAATCGGAGGTTGAAAGCTCGAGATATGAAGAGACGAAAAAGCATGTCGGGTAGATTAATAAACCTGGCCGGGTGGTGCCCGGCCTCGCTCTGTCCAGCCTAGAGCTTCGTATCTTGCCTGGGTAGAATCGACCCGGCCGGGTCAAAATCACCCGGGCAAGCCAAATTTCACATCTCGCTTCGTATTTCGGCCGGGTGGCATGTCCGGGTAGAATCCACCCGGCCGGGTCACATGCTCCTCTGGGGTTTTTGGCCATTTTCTCCATTTTTGAGGGACCAACTTGCAATTTTTGCATCCAAACCCTACCCCAACACTATATTTTTTTTTTTCGAGGGAAGGAAGGCTTAGCTTCCATTATTGCATTGACATTCGATAATAGGAAGTCCAACCACAAAGTTTGGCGGATCTACCCAAACAAACGGGCTCTCAAACTGGCGAGAAGCCCTAGCAAAGTGGTGAGCCATTTCATTGGCACTCCGTTTGACAAAAGCAATAGAAACATTATTGAAACTAGCTAATAAGATCTTACATTCGCGGACATAATCTCCAAACACCGTTGATACCGTAATGTCCGGGTTGATAGCATCGACCACAACTTTTGCGTCCCCTTCAATAACATAGTCATCTAGATCTCGTTCTTTTAGCCATGAGAGAGCCTCATAAAATCCTATAGCTTCTCCCACATCAACTTCTACACACCCGCGAATGACTTTTGTACGACCAAAAATAAAGCCTCCCTGATCATTATGAGCAACCATGCTCACTCCAGTTTCCTCGGATTCAGCAAAGAAAGCCGCATCAACATTTATCTTCTTCAATCCAACGGCCGGCGCATGCCAAGCACTACATAGTCGGCGATCAATTTGTGTAGTAGCGCCAGGATTCCCAAACTTCCCATTTGCAGCAGCCCACTCACGCCATATTACAGCCGATTCGTGCACCGCATCAATCGGCATTTTATGGGCCCCATTCCACAATTTTGCATTCCTTTCTCGCCACACTTGCCACATTATCATACCCGCACCAGCTGCTAAATCCTTAATAGGACTACTGAGCATAGCAAACAGCAAGTCGGTGAAGCTTGTAGCTATCATCTCCTGCTCCTCCAATTTCGATAATAATCGTGCTGCACCCCAACATCCCCTTGCATAATTACAAGAGACGAAGAGATGCCACGGGTTTTCTGATCCCATACCGCAGAGGATACATTGCGTTTCATTCACTACTTTCTTCATATACAGGTTTTCCTTTGTAGGCAAACAATTCCGCCCCACTCTCCATAGAAAATCTTTGACCTTTGGGGGTGCTTTTAGCTTCCATATCAGACTCCAATCACCTTCCACTATGGGTGTCGAGGTCAGTGTATTTGTGTTGGCCAATTTGTAGGCAGATTTCACATTGTATTTGCCATCTCGAGAGGGGTGCCATAATGCTTTGTCCGCCGCTCCCATTGGTGGTAATGCCATGTTCACAATTCTATGAACATCCAACGGTAGTAACTCAGTAATTAGATCAACATCCCATTCCCTCAATTCATGATTGATTAGGGCAGACACTTTAAGTTCCTCCAGACCCTCTAAGCAATCCGAGTGAGGAAGGAAGTTTTCTGATTCACTTATCCACGGCTCATACCAAATCCGAATTGACTCTCCCGACCCCACTTTCCATATAAAGCCCTTCCGAATAAGTTGTTGAGTGGCATGAATACTTGCCCAAGTATAGCTAGGTGCACTTCCAATTGTAGCAGTAAGGAAGTTTCCTTGAGGAAAATATCTAGCCTTTAATATTTTACATACCAGGGCATCAGGTTCTGCAATTAGTCTCCAACCCATCTTTCCCAGAAGAGCAAGATTAAAGTTGTGAAAATCTCTAAAACCCCTTCCTCCATCCTTTTTGGCAGCACATAGTTTACTCCATCTCATCCAGTTGATACCTCTATTCGAATCTGAGGCCTTACCCCACCAAAATTTATTAAGCATGAGTTGCAGTTCCTCGAGGAAAGTTTTTGGAAGTAAGAAAGTTGTCATACAATAAGTGGGAAGAGCCTGTGCAACCGATTTGATTAACACCTCCTTTCCCGCCTTTGAAAGTTTCCGCTTATTCCATCCTTGGATTTTCGACCACAATCTGTCTTTTATGTAGGCAAATATATCCTTCTTTTTTCGCCCAATGAGAGAAGGGAGACCCAGATACTTACTCGTGTTAATCGGGTTGTGGATTCCGAGAGTATTCTTGATAATCTCACGCTTAGGCTCTTCGACATTTGTACTGAAGAAGATACCCGACTTGGCGTAGTTAATGGCTTGGCCGGATACCCTCTCATATATATTAAGTATACCCCTCAGCCGCATACATTCTTCTTCCTCTGCTCTACAAAATAGGAGACTGTCGTCCGCAAAGAGCAAGTGTGATACCTCAGGGGCCCTTCTACAAACGCGACTTCCATGGATATCACCACTCAAGCAAGCTTGATTTAAGGCAGCAGAGAACCCCTCAGAGCAAAGGATAAATAGATAAGGTGACAATGGATCACCTTGCCTCAGCCCTCTTCTCGGAATAATCGGGCCTATTGTATCCTCGTTGACAAAGATGGAGTATCTCACTGTGGTAACACACAACATCATCCACCTTATCCACTTCTCGCCAAAGCCCAGTTTTCGAAGGATGGCCTCCAGATACACCCAATCTACGTGATCATATGCTTTACTGATATCTATTTTAACTGCCACATCCCCTCGATTTCCGGTGCGTCTATTCTTCATCGCATGTAGGGTTTCAAAAGCAATTAGGACATTGTCCTGGATCAAACGTCCCGACACAAAGGCCGATTGTGCCTTATTAATCAATCCTGGGAGAACCTCTTTTAATCTGTTACATAGGACCTTAGATATAATCCTGTATAGCACATTGCAGAGTGCTATAGGTCTTAGATCTCGGACCGTTTGCGGCGATTCCACCTTTGGAATCAAAACGACATTCGTGTCATTTAGGCCTACTGGAAACTCTTCTCTATGTAGCCAATCGACACCCTCGTTGAATATGTCAGTCCCGATCATGTCCCACTGGTGCTGAAAGAAGGCTGGATTGAAACCATCAGGCCCTGGAGCCTTATCTCCGTGCATTTGTTTGATAGCCCTATCAAATTCGCACTTAGAAAAATTCTTCACAAGTGCTGCATTTTGCTCCTCAGTAATGGCTGAAACGATTGGTTCCAGAAATGTCTCTTCGTCCTCTCGATCCAAAGTCTCAGTAAATAGGTGTGAGAAGTAGCTCTCAACTACATTACATATTCCCTCCTGCGTCTCTAGCCACACCCCATCATTGTTTTTTATCTTCTGGATCCGTTTCCGTTTCTTCCGCATTGAGGCTGTCTGGTGAAAGAACTTTGTGTTTAGGTCACCATCTTTGAGCCAGAATATTTTTGCCCGTTGCCTCCAGTACACTTCTTCTTGTTTTAGGAGCCCACCAAGTTCTGTTCTGGCATCCCTATACAAGCGGCGGCCTTCTGCAGTGATATCCCCTTGTAATGTATTAATTCTGCCTTCTAGCTCCTTTTTAGCCAAGCGGAATTTCGAGTCTGCTTGATTCCCCCATCCAGCTAATGTCTCTCCTGTAGCCGAGAGGCATTGAGTAATTCTCAAATCTCTAAAACCCTGCCAACAATTTTTGACGACGATCCGGAGATCCGGTTCCTCTAGCCATCTGTTTTCGAACCGGAATGATCTCCTTCGTAATCTGAGTATAGTAGGAGATGTATTGAGGAAGATTGGATTGTGATCGGACACCGGAGCTACCAGATTTGACAGTTCAGCTTGTGGAAATCTTGTATGCCAGGCCGGTGTGCCCATAGCCCTATCCAATTTCTCTTCCACTGCCGTGGCAGGATCTCTACCTCTGAACCAAGTATATTTGTATCCTATTAGGGGTATATCTGAGAGATGACAATCTGAGATGGCATCGCGAAATCCTCGAAATAGCCATTGGGGGTGTGGTACCCTTGCTCTCTTTTCATCAGCCGATAGTAGGTCATTATAGTCACCTACACAAACCCAAGGCAACTCATTTATAGCAGCAAGGGTTCTAAGTAAATTCCAAGAGAGATGGCGACGATTTCTCTCCGGGAAGCCATAGAACCCCGTCAATCTCCAATCCCCTTCTTCATCTGTAACGTGCACATTAATGTGATTATTTGAGTAGTTCAAAACAGTGCAATTCATATTATTATTCCAAAAAAAGGCCAAACCGCCACTATGGCCTACACAATCAACAGTAAAGCAGGAATCAAATTTTAACTTGACGCGGAGTGCTTCAAGTCTAACACCAAACGACAATGTTTCAAAAAGAAAGACAGCATCAGGTCTACGAGCTCGGACAAGCTCACACAGTGCCGGAACTGTAGTTGGTTGACCCAAACCCCTACAGTTCCAACTAAGGATCTTCATGAGTCCCGGCTGGCCTCCGAGCCGGGACCAGCCGATAAAAAATGTTGAGTGTTGAGGCGTGCATTGGTGTGTGGAATGCCAAGCAGGCATGTCCTCACTCTTGGTTTTTTAACTTCCACAGTGGCGACCTCCTCTTCCTCTTCATCTTCACAATTAATGTACTTGCCATTGGTGGTGTATGATGAATTAGTTGACCCTCCCTTCTTTCGTGCTGAGCTGCCCCCTTGATTTCCGTTAGCTTTAATTGTGGGAATTGATTTTGTCATAAATAGGTCTCCTCCTTGATTTGCTCTTTCAGCCGTTTTCCTCATTGCAGAATTTGGTATGTCGTTTCCTTCAATTACGCGCTTATTGCCTCCATGAATTTCATTGACGGGTGTATCTACTCCGTAATTTCCTCCATGAGTTACGCCGTCATTAATGCCCAGATTTTCAGCAGAAACTGGAGTTTCGGAATTGGACTCGTCGGAATCTTCATCGCCGGAAGGATCAGATGGCGGCGTGTGGCGCGACCATTTATCCCCTGGTGACAGTGGATTTTCCTTATGCGGTGCCACTATGGAGGGGCCCCATTTTAAATCGTCAGATGCCGGCGAAACATCCATTCATTCTCTTTATGCAGCGACTAACGGTATGATCGAGATGGCCGCAATAGAAACAGAACAGGAATAGTCTCTCGTATTTAAAATTTACTTCTGCCGCCATCCCATTCATAAGTCGGAACTTCTTCGAGATTTGCAATGGCATTGTTACATCAAACTCCACTCTTATTCTCATGAAAGGTTTCCACAGAACATTCTTATTTGATTCGTCATAAGTGATGAATCTGCCAATGCCGGATCCGATGGCTCTGCCTACTTCCTCGGAAAAATAGCCAAAAGGGATGTCGTATACCTGTACCCAGAATGGCGTCAGGTTTGGCGGGATTTGGTGCGGAACGTCTCCTATCTGGAGTGTGTGAAGGAGTAGTATATGAAATCCCACCTTCCAAGGGCTGCCTTCGGTGACTCTTTCAAAATCCATCTTGTGGTGAAGTTGGATTAGGTACCGTCCCTCCTGTATGTCGTTAATCAGCACCCCGTGGACAGGTTTCCACAAGTTTTCTAGGCTGCGGCGGATGATGCCGATCGAGAGATTTGGGGTCGTAAGAAATTTTCCAACAAAGCAGAATTCCACCGTAGAAAAAGGGGCTCCCAGGAGCAGTTCTTCCTCGTCCCTGCAGTTGTTTTGAGTGTTCTCCATATCAGTGTTACTGAATTCAGATTCTAGTGGAGATAGTGTGGTGTATGGGCTCGAAAATGGTGTGAATAAATAGGTGATTAAAGGGGCCGAATCTCAGATTGCACGCTGGTGTTTGTAGTTGGGTATCATGGTTGGATAATAAGAATGGTAATTAAAATCTCAAAGATTGCAAATCGGATCAATCACCCCATCATGATCCCAAAATTGGTGTGAATTTCTTTGGGGGTGGGCACTGCGAGATCGTAGTAAATCATATCGGGAATAAATCTCAGATCATGTCAACTTTCTGTAACACATTACACTCGAGGCTCTCAACAAGGAGAAATATCACTCTCAACGAGGGGAAATACACGCCGGAAAAGTCACGCCGGAAAAATGAATTATACTTGAAAGAGGGATACATAAAATATAATTTTCATTTTACCCCAACACTATATAAGCCCCAATTTTTTAAATCACTTGTACTCTCCCCCTTTTCAAGCATTCTTACACATAGAAACACACAATTGAAGGTGATTTGGCCATAACTTCTTCAATTCTTCATCAATCCAAGCAAGAAGGGCACCAATAGCTTTGGAATTTCATTCCACACCACATTTTAGACTAAGATTTCTATTTCTCTCTCTTTTTATTTAGTTATTTCATTTGGTTTTGTTTATTGTATTATGTTGTTGATTGGCTAGAACACTTTTGGTTCTAAAGCCTTGTAAATACTTTTGATGAAGTTTATGAATTAATGTTTTGCTTATTTGTGTTTGTGTGGCTTAATTCTATTTGGATGCTTGATTTTCATTGCAAAGCATGTCATTAGTGTACAATGGTGATATGTTAATCTTAGTTAATTGAATTAGGTTGAGAAATCTATTTTGATTAATTGATTGCAAGCATTTGACCTAATTTTATTGTGAGATTGAAAGATGATCAATGATTAGGAAGATGTGTGATGATCCTAGGAGCTTGATTGAGTTCTATTGTGCAATTTAGGTAGAGATACTAAGTTGTGTGATATTTCCTTTGGATTACTTGGATTGAAGAAACTTTTAATTCATTATTACGTGATCAATCTTATAGACAAAGCATGAACACCACTTAAGTAGATAATTAATCATAGATGGATTCATTAGTATTGCATGTGCTTTAGAACCTACCATCTCATACTTGAGTTTTCATTCGTTTTCCATCTCGTTTTCTTGAATTGCATGTTATTTGATCGATTTTACATTACTCTTTTAATTGTTTACTTGTGACAACTTGGTAGATAATTTAGGGGTAATCACACCATTTCACTTTAATCGATCACGTCTATTTAGAATTCCGTCGACAAACTTCACTTTTGTACTACACCTCCTCGTGGGATCGACCTCGTACTTATCACGCTACGATAGACGTCGTATACTTGCGGTCGTGTATTTTAGTGTTGCATAATATGTGAATCAATTACTCGGCTCGTTTACACCCCTACCTGTTGCCCCACCATCGACCGGTGCAAAGTTCCGAGTAAATTTTTTTTCCAATTTTTTTTTTTTTTTGCACCGGTGCAGTGAAATTTTTTTATTTATTTTTTTAAAAAAATGACGTTTCAATGGAACTTTTTTTCGAGAATTTTCATAACAGAAACTTTGGTCGAAAATTATGAAAATTCTCGGTCAACCAGTGTCGAGTTTTTTCACGTCGCGAAGTTATTTAAAATAAAACGGGAGAAAAAACATTATATTCATTTCAGCTATACAAGCATGCAACAAACTAACCAAATAAACAATAATAACATAAAAAATAACTAAAATATACAAACATTATCCAAATACATAAAAAAATTAACTATGATTAAAAAAAATATAAAAAACACTATTATATGTGTACCAAAAAATTTATTTTTCAACCATTATAACCCAAAATGTGTGTATATTAAAGTTCCATGGAGTTGCTTAAAATTTTTAATCATTTTATATTTGGATGAAATTTTAGTGTTTTAAGAGGAAGAAGAAACAAAAAAAATTGTTTGGGTGTGTTTTAAGGGTGGGGGTGAGCTCAACATGGTGGGCAGTATAGTCTTTTTATGTAATATTTCAAAAACTAAATAGGAGTGGGGCATTTAACCGTGGTTGTGATTAATATCAGGATAAAAAATAGGTTTGACTATTTACACCTCCATTTTGAAGAGATGTACTCCTCCAATCAATTTATGAATACAATAATAGGGTAAAAACTCCAAAATACCATTTGAATAATATTACACTACTAAATGCTCCTCCACTACTAACTGCACTCCAGTTTCAACTTTAAACTCTAAACTTAATTTCTACAACAACAGTCGTCGCCGACACCAAACACTAAACAAAAATCAGAAATTTCAGAAAAAACGTAGAAATTTCTCCAATTTTTTTTTAAAAAATTTCGACAAACCAGTGTCGACCATATACACTCTCGTCTACAAATTGTTGTCGACGAGAGTGTATATGGTCGAGCTATAAAGGTCGGAAAAAAATAAATTAAAAAAATCGACACTGTAATATCGATCATATACACTCTTGTCGACAACAATTTGTCGACGAGAGTATATTTGATCGGTCTGAAAAGGTCGAAAAAAAATAAAAATAAATCGTCACTGTAATAATGTCGACCACATACAGTTTTGTCGACGAGAGTGTATGTGATCGACATTACATTGTCGAAAATATTTAAAAAAAAAAAAAAGGGTTCCTGCAGAAAACCTTAAAAAAATTGCACGCCAAAAATCGCGACCTTTACCAAGTGCGGCGGCGGATGAACGTACTTGGAGTGGGGGTGGCCGGCATCTTCGACCAGGAGGCGGCGACGTCGAGGTCATTCGGGATCGGGCGGCGGCGAAGGGAGAGACCGTCGCGGATGAACAAAAAAAAAAGCAGGAGGGGGAGGGGAGGCCGTCGCGGAGAGGGAGGGGGAGAAGAGGCATCCCGCCGATGAACTCGAGGGAAAGGGAGGGGCGGCTGCCAACGAGTGCTGGTTAGGGGTGGGAATAGGTCAGGCCAGACTTTACATGAAAAGGCCTGGCCTATTTAAAAAAAAATAAGCTTGAGCCTGGCCTATTTTCTGTGATAGGTTTTTTTTATGGGTTTGGCTCGACCTTTTTATTAAATAGGCCAGGTCTACGAGCCTTTTAGAAACCTATTTAAATTTTATTTAATACAAAAATTTAAAAATGCAATTTAATATTTAAAATTATAAATAAATTTACGATCAAAAGTGCAAATAAATTCAAATAAAAACAAAAAAAATGATTTCTCAAGTAATAAAATAAATTTAATTTACTATCAATGTTAGTATTATATTTAAAAAATTAGTATTTTATTATATAATATTATATATATATATATATTAATTATACATAATTTTAAATAGGTCAGTCTGTCAGGTTTATAAGGCTTTATACAAGGCCTAAGCCCGACCTACTTAAGTAAATATGTTTTTAAAAAAATTTTAGCCTAGCTCATTTATCGCCCCTGTCGGGTGGCCCGGCCTATTTCCACCCCTAGTGGTGATGTGCGGCGGTGGTAAGGGAAATAGTGGAAAATGATGTCGAGGAATTAGGGTTTGGGGAGGGTGTGTAGTAAATACTTCCTCTGTCCCACAATTGTTTGAACTTTTTTCATAAACCCCACCCTCACAATATCCACATATTTACACAAAATGAAATTACTTTTACCATCAATCCAATCATTCACTTTATTTTATTCATAAAAGTTACAAAATTACCCCTCAACACTCCACTCATTACACATTTTTCTTAGTTTGCGTGCCCATAAAATGGTGCAAACAATCCTGGGACGGAGGGAGTATGTATTTTATAGTAGATAAAAGGGAGAAAAGGGTATTTAAGACAATTTGAAGGGCGGGTGAATCTATCTTGACAAATTTTGGGGGTGTATTAATCGGGGGAGTGCATCTCTCCAAAATGGAGGTGTAAATAGTCAAACCCTAAAAATTTGTTAGTATCAAGCTGGCCCGACCCAATTTTAGTGTGGGTTATATGCCCCTCCATGATTGTTAGATACACTCCCCCTATACATGTATCCAAAAAAACATACATAAGATAGATGCACTTCCCCAAATAATCTAGTATACTCCCTCCGTCCCAGGATTGTTTGCACCATTTTATGTGCACACAAACTAAGAAAAATATGTAATGAGTGGAGTGTTGAGGGGTAATTTTGTAAACTTTTATGAATAAAGTAATGTGAATGATTGGATTGAGGGAAAAAATAATGACATTTTGTGTAAATATGAGAATATTGTGAGGATTGGGGTTTATGAAAAAGTTTCATTTTTAGGAAGTGCAAACCATTGTGAGACGGACGAATAAGGAAAGAATGCAAACAATTGTGGAACAGATGGAATACCATTTTCTCTCAAAATTATGATAAATGCACCCCCACTCAAATTCTAAATTTTCTTCTTTTTTTTCACACATTCTTATTCCTTCCACCCATTCTGCACACATAGGCGCGGGCGCTGCCTCTCTTCCCTCGCCCAGGGCAAGACCCATTCTGCACACATTAAGCAATAATGTTTATAAAATATATATAATTATATAACTCTCCCGTAAACTCTTCTTTTTATATTCTACTACGTACATATAAGTTTAATTCAAATTCATTTTGAAGTCAATTAGTGACATTAAACAAACTCCACGCCATAATATAGAGTGAGACATGTATGTAGATCACTCGTGATTGTGAACTCGTCTTTTCAATTTAAGCATACATATATTTTAATATAAGAATTATCACATTTAATTTTAAAACTATTTAATTCTTTGTGATTATTTCATATATATATTAAGAGTACCAAATAGTGGCATCTAAACTATATTTAAGAATATCACACATAAAATTACTTACACAGCTCTACGTTCCAAGAAGCCACCACACTCTTGCACACGCATTGGGGAATATATATCAAAGTGAAGGAGAGTGACAAAGGGTGTAATTAGTAATTACATTTAAAATTAATCTCCGATTTATAATTAGCTAGATAATTAAAGATATATATTAACTTTAAAACAGTAACAAATCAATGAGATCGCTATAAAACTTGACACCTTCTCTTCTCTGTTGACGCTTGTGCTTAAATATAGCATGGGTGTCGTTGCAGTGCAATGAATCAAATTTTCTACATTAAAAAACAAAAATGCAATTTAAACGTATGATGAAGCATCATTCAACTCATATACTAATTCAGAAGGGAAACAATTCATATGCTCACTCATCAAACTTGTCTCAATAAATCTTGCAGTCTCAAAACACACAGAAATAAGCAAATGCTTGCTAGAAACACACAGAAATGTAGTGATCAACAAATTTCAACATCAATCAAAGCAAAGTTCGTATATAAATGGGTAATGCATCCAAGTCTCATCTTATTTTGATATCTAGGGCCGTTAATTTGCCGATGTAGTGTTTGAGCCATTTACTAACAGAATTCAAGATTATTACCTCGCCCTCCAGGAGATCTTTAGCTAATCGCCTCCTTATATCCTCTTCACATACCTCATGATCATCAGATACCCCTTCATATTTCAATTCTCGTTCATGTATTTTGTAGAACAACTCCAAATGTGACTTAATCTCACCATCAAGTGATAATCGATCACGGCCTCCACTCTCTTTTAACTTCTCTAATTCTTCCTCAGAATCGCACATGCTAACTCGAAAAAATGCACGAAGTGGTAGGAGGATTCCCTCTCCATCTGCAGAGTCAATGTCCACTATTTTAACTTTGAAATGCTTATTGCCCTGTCCTAGAATGTCACATTTCTGTTTATAAAGTCCGTCACCAACGTCATTCACTTTAAATTCAAACAGGACAAAGTCGTGAATATTGTTAGTAATGACAAAGCCATAAAACACCAACAAACGAGAATTCGGTAAATTTCCATAGTTAATCAGGATTTCTTCACCTTTAGCATAGTCACGATCAACTCTAACCTCTGTATACCCTTGGTTTGCCGCATCACTCTCAACCACAACCATGGAACTATTATCATGGTTTAGAAAATCCAAAAAAGGAGCCAAGTATAAACCACCCTTTGCATTTTTCCGCCCTCGAGATAAAGCTAACCCTTTCCTTTAGCTTCTAATATTATCTCCAACTCTTTCTTGACTTTTTCCTTTAGTTTGCAAGTTTCATCATACACGAAACTGGGTCGAATCATTTCCAGTTCATCGTCACTCCAGAATATCGAGCTACAATCCATATAATTTTTCCATACTGAATCTTCCCCCGCCTTTTCTCAATTAGAACCTTCTTCCCCCCGCCTTTTCTCAATTAGAACCTTCACCGCCAGTTTCCCTAGATCTAAGTGTCCCTTTAACATGCGAATGGTAGGGTGGATGTCGTTCTGGGACAGCTGCAGACTCGACGGAATCTTCAAGATGCAATCACCCTTTTGAATATCTTTAGCCGCATACAATCCCCTTCCACGATTGGACGATTTTCGGATTGTTAGTACTCTAGAAATCTTTTCCTTAGCCTTGTATTCAAGCCATGTCAGTAAACCACGGCAATCTTCATCGTCAACGACACGTGTCACTTCAGGTAAAGACATGGCTGTAAAATCACAATCAACCAACTGTTTGTTATCTGCACAATGAGATTAATATTTTATGGTAAAATATTTTAAATGGTAAAACCAGTATTACCACGTACACAAGCACAAACCATAACTCAATATGGACATTAACACATTTCAAGAATTAAGTAATGAGGACACTGACTCTAGTAACACATGCATTTCAAGAATTAAGCCAAGAGTAGACAAAGAATTAGAATCATGTCACAAACACAAACGCTACTCTAGAGAAATAATCCGCATTTTAAGTGAGTTACTGCAAATTCAAAATCGAGAATTCAAGAAAAAAGAAGTTTGAAAGATCATGAATCGATTCAATTACGTACCTGTATATAAATCCTACGTAAATGTCTCCTTTTGTTGTAATTCTACTCCTTCCTGGATCTCTGAAATTGAACTGCCAGTAAAGCGATTTTATCTACACAAAGACAGAAAATCAAGTAGAAACAGAATACATTTCAATACGTACACAAGCACAAACCATAACTCAATAACACATTTCAAGAATTAAACAAAAATTAGCATTAGTATAGATAAGAGAACAGAAATTGGATTAAAAAAAAGTTTCATTTCATCAACATGCATTGGGAGATCGATCAATAGCAATGAATTAGTTGAGAAACATTTAAATGCAGAAATCATTGAATTACCTGATGAAAATCCAATCCGACGTTAAACCACCAAAGCTACGTACGTACACAATTAAGCACAACAAATGAATCAGTATAATTAACAAGATTTAATTCAAATATATTGATAAATATGAAAGACTAACCAAACGAATGAAAACGTAAAAAGAGAATGACAATCGTGATCACTTCCAGAAGATCATCCAGAGTGTATTCAAAGTAGCTACTAGTGATTAATTGTGAATGTTGTGTTTTTTCCCAGATTTTAGTCTTTAAGTAGTCACTACCCTCCTCCGTAACCGCTTAACAAACCTCACTCCCCTAACCGTTGTTTAGTTTTGTTTAATTAAGAACTTACATTTGATTCTAATTTAAAAAGTTGAAGAAAGAGCTTACAATTGAAACTCTATAAATTAATAAACTTATAAAAGATTGGGGGACAGGGTGTTAAATTAGTAAATTTGTTAAAATTATCTTATAAATTAATAATTTCTTATATATTATTACATTAATGATTTATGAAAGTATGGTTTACTACATTACTAAAATTGACTCGTTAAAAGAAAAAAAATTAGATAAAAGTTGAGTTTTCGTCGACTTACTAGTAAATTAAGTATTTAACTAACCTAACTTATTTAACGTGTCAACTGAGTGAGCAACTCTTTTCCCACGGAAGTTTTTTTATTTTTTTGAATCCAATTTTATTTTATTGTTAAAAATTGTTCTTTGATTATATTCCCTGTCTCTGGATTTATTTGAATTTTGTTCCTATCATGAAGATGTAGCTGATTTTGGTGTTTAGAAATTGGTCGGTTTTCTTCTTGATGATAAGCAATTCTCGTGGAGAAAATTAGTTCAGCGCTGCAGTTTTTTGTTGCAGAGCTGCAAATTCTCATCAATGGTAACAGTGCACCGTGCGCCTTGAATTTGCTCATGTGATTCATTTTGCAATTGTTTACTATTTGTGTATGATTGAGTCCAGTACAATGTCTGTGAATGTTGCCCTAACCCTAGAATTTGTTAGGATTGGGGATTTACGCTGTCCACTGACTCAGGGGTATGTGCGAATCCTTCGATAGCATTTCGATCATTTGGATATTCCCTTCCCATGTTGCAACCTACACGACGGTTGATTGTAAGCCGACCAATTTGTTATCACCCAAAGGCGTTAAGATCCGTTCAACATACAAATACTGTAGTTGCCACTGATGACAATTATGGGCGTAAGGAAGTTATTAGTGTTAATCCCATGCTCTATGACTACTTATTGGTTAATATCAGAGAGCCAAAGGTACTATTTTCTAGAGTTAATTGTGTAATTGTGTTTATGGTAGAAGTTCTGTTAATTTTCATGTTGTGAGGATTTTATTCTGATTTTTAGATATTGTGTGAGCTTAGAGAGGAAACTGCTACAATGCGTGGCAGCCAAATGCAGGTAAGTATTCCCCACCAGCTTCTTAATCCTCTCCCAATGTAGTATGAATATACAAATTAAAGAATTACTACTTTCTTGGTGGAGTTAATTCAATTGACTTTGTGCAACAATTTCTTTGTATTGTTTGCTTATAGTTTTTTATGTTAATTTTTGTTGGTTTCATTTTGTCTACAGGTATCCCCTGATCAAGCTCAGCTTCTTGCAATGCTTGTTCAGATTCTGGGAGCAAAAAGATGTATTGAAGTTGGTGTCTACACTGTATGTTTTCATCTTTACTCTTTGATATTGTTATGCCCTACATATTAGCAGTTTGATGATTCAAACTCTGCAACCTATGACATAAAAGTTCTGTCCATACTGCTACTGATACATGGTTTATGCATGCTCCTTAAGTTCCAAATTGTGCGATCTTTTATGTTTGACGCCTAAATCATACTTTATGAATGCTCCCTTTTGTGGTTATGATGCCTTTAAGACTAAAGGTATCTTAGGTTGTGTTTGGATTGAAAGATTTAAAACCATTGTAGTATCCAACTTGTTGTTATTTGAATTGATATAGATTTGAAATCAATCGTTTTTGGACTATTTTTTCAGTGATTTGGGCGAATTTTGCAATCCATTAATTTCAAATTCTTGCATTTGAAATCCCTCAATTCAAACACAAAACCTTACATTGTTCTACTCTTGTCAAATTGAATTGTCCATCCGGTAATTAGTAATGAATATTTAATAATCTTGTGATATTTCAAATAATTACATTTCTGTCAGGGGTACTCATCTCTTGCTGTTGCTTTGGTCCTGCCAGAAGGAGGTCAGCTGGTTGCTTGTGAGAGAGACACAAAGTCACTAGAAGTAGCGCAAAAGTATTATGAGCGGGCGGGTGTTTCAAACAAGGTATGGTGTTGTAGAACTCCTTCCCCCCCCCCCCCCCAGCCTCTCTGTCTCACTGACACACTTACACGTGACACACATGCATGAAATTGCAACTTTTCGACTCACATTACTCTTAGCAATATTTTTTTTAGAAACGATCATTAAATCCATCACACTGGAATGCTTGCTTACTGTGGATTACAACCCCTTTTCAACTTTTAGATATTCTCAACTAGAGGTTTAATAGGTTTCATTAATGATTTTGATATTCTTCTTTCCATGACGGGGACTTGTGACGTTTAATCTTATTGGGACGTAGGTGATTGTAAAACATGGGTTAGCAGCCGATACTTTGAAGTCTATGATTCAGAATGGTGAAAGTGGCAGGTATTTGATGACTATATATGAGTAATCCAGTTGGTAACTCACACAATATTTTGTTTCTGCATTTCTTAACACTGATGTCCAAAAAGCATGATTTAAGAATGTGTTTACAATATATCTGGATTTATATGTCTTCTTTCACAACTCAAAGCTATCATGCCTCCCCTAGTCCCCTGTATCATACAATGTCGTCTTCACTGAATTACTGTATTTTCTTTCTTAAATAATGTGAAATAGTGACATCTTTAATCATAGGAAATGTATGACCAGCTTTGGCCAGTAATTTTGTTCATGTTGTTGAATGTATTATCCAATTTTATTTTTTCTTCTTTGTGATATGATCCTGCAATTAGCTAAAGAGTGTTCTTTGGAAAAATGAAAGTTGTTAAGTGGTAATCAAATATTTAAATGTTTGTATAACTTAATGAAACTATTGAATCAGATTTCAAAATTTCAGGCTGAGGTGATTAAGGTTTATTTCCTTATCTCCCTTGAGTAGATTTCTGTTTTATATTCAACTAAAAGTAGGCTTGGGTACTCAGTTTTACAATTTCAAATACATTTATATGTTGTTCCCGGTTCTCCCACGCATCACCTACATAGAAGACAGTGTGTATTGCACTTAAGCAACTTCAGTCAATATTTCTTGTCTTGCCTAACCATGTGTTTGTTTCATCTCTGCAGCTACGATTTTGCTTTTGTAGATGCTGAGAAGAAGATGTACCAGAGCTATTTCGAATTGCTGCTGCAACTGGTTAGTAGCATAATATTCCAAACAGCATATCTACATCTAAGCTTAATACCATAGATTTATGACTGAGATATTGATATTTAATGTTTTATCAACTCTGTAACTTATGTAGGTGAGAGTTGGGGGTATTATAGTGATTGACAATGTTCTCTGGCATGGAAGGGTTGCTGATCCACTGGTGTGTAAACTTGAAATCTCCAAGAACCACCCTATATATTGACACGAAAATTAAACAAAAGTATGTTTCTTGGCAGGTGAACGACTCAAAGACTACAAGTATCAGAAACTTCAATAGGAAATTGATGGAGGATGATCGCGTCTGCATTAGCATGGTAAGTCCTCGAGTGTTTTTGTGCAACATGTGGACATTTTATATCATCTTTATTCGCAAATTTAGGTTCCAATTGGCGACGGAATGACAATTTGCCGGAAAAGATGAGGCTTAGAGAACGCGGTTGCTATATTTAGAGATGCATCGGGCACTTAGAAACTTAGAAGGTAACAAAAGCCGCTCGCTCGTGCAGTTGGGGAAGCAAAAAGTGAAGTGTTTACATGCCTAAATTGCCAAGAGAGTTCAGAGATATTGTTAATTTCATAGTTGCGTCTATGCATTGGTAGAACATTGGGGGTGTAAGTGTTTTGCAAAAAATTCTACCAACTTTTAATCAATTTTTTATTATTTTTTTACTTTTCATAATCAATTTGGACTGTTTGATATCTCTTGATATCTCTTTATCAGATTAAATAAGTTTCAAATATGTCGAGCAGTCCAGGAATAATCTTTTACTCGTATATGCCATGTATTTTTGACTAATCGGATAAGAAAAGGTAAAATTAAAACTAAGTCAATATTTTGTCAATTTATCAAAAACAGTATTTCATGAAATACCCGTCCACCAATAGTGTGTTAAATTCTATTTTTGGATAAAAAAAAATGATATGTTCAACTTTCAATAAGGTTCTGATACCTTAAAAAAATTTAATCTAATCTAAAAAATTAGTTCGAATTTGTAGAAATATATGATTCATTAGTAATTGAAATAGATGGATGCCCCCAAATTAAAACATGCTTGGTGCATTGCATTTGCATGTAAGACAAGTGTATGTTTGACCAAGTCTTCTAAAAAAGTCAACATCAGCTTACCTCTTTTTTCGGCTCTGTAAACAACCACCCACCCCCAATTTCATTTATTATTAATAATTAATTATTATTATTAAAAACAATATTACAATTGAATGTTGGCATGATAAAACCAACTCAAAGAATGGACAGCAGAAAACAGTGATTTGTAGCTAAACCCTGAAAGCAAAATCTACTTGCTTTTAATCTTGAAGGAATGAACAACTTTCCATTATTGATTAGCTTGCCAGCTTGACTTTGTTTATTTCCTTTGATTCAACTACTCCAATAATTATATCTTAGTTTTACCTCTCTCTCTCTCTCTCTCTCTCTATTGTCTCTCCCTTTTTTTCTTCATCTTGTCTTTTTTCCTCCTTTAGTCTCTCTTCCTTCTCTGCTCCTATCCTACTTTCTTCAGGTTTTTTCTCTTTCTCTCTGCATTTGGAATTTGTATGTGCATATATCATTTTGTAATTTTTCCCCTTTTGAAAGTTTGTATTGTGATCGAGATTGGGTTTTTGAAGCTAAGGGCAAAATTTGGAAACTTTATCAAAGGAGAAAATTGATTAATGGGTTTTGAGGTGGAAAAGGGGGTGGGGGTGTTAGATGGTTTCTACTTTAATTCATTTTCAAGGCTCGTATTACGCTGCACATGCATATTAGATCTATTCTTGAACATGAAGTTTGATGTGATTTTTCGTTTATTTATTTGCAGGTTTGTTTGATTGAGAAAGAAAGAACCCTTGATTGGAAATTGATACAAATTCAAAAAGTTCCAAGGAAGAAATTAGGTGATTTATTCTATTATTAGGAAACGGCCTAAAATACTGAAGCAAAAAAGGAATTTTATACTTTTAAAAAATCATTTGGAGAAATTGGTTACATGGGTTATCTGAATTCGGTGTTGTCTCAATCTACAAGCCAAGTCCATGTGGATGATGCTCCGGTCAGCGGCGGCGGCCTAAGGTGAGCTTCTTGCCGCCTCTATGAATATCTTCTTGTTCTGTGTTATTTTATTTTATTCTGTTTTTGTGAATTCTCTTGATAATGTATTTGATGCCTTGCCTTGTTTATTTTTGCAAAATTACAATTTACAGCTAGTAATGAGGTTTCTGGAGTTGCTTTGATCCATACAGCCTTTGGGCATCAATAAATAAGATTAAATGGATGTTAACATGATCCATTTCTATCTTTATTCGACTATGCATCATTCTATATCCATAAAAAAATGCTTACGTTGGTGATAACTTGTGTGAGAATCTTGATTTTCCTGCTAGCAGCTATGATTGGTTGTCGGCTTACGTTTTTTCAAACTCTGTAGTGCGAATTCTCTGACTTTGCTTGCGTATGTTTGAAGAATACTTTTGGTCTCCGCACGTGCATTGCATCTATATCACAAGAATATCTCTACTTACGCAGTGGAAGTTCGTTTGTGGACCTTATTTGTAACAATGTGTGTGGATGTCTTTAAGAATTTAATTGTTTACACATGATAATGAAAGTTCATTTATTGACCTTATTTGTCGCAATGTGCGTGTATATTTAAGAATCTAATTGCTTACACATTTCGTGTGTGGATCTTATTTGTTGGAATGTGTATATGTCTTTAAGAATATAATTGCTTACGCATTTCATGCGTGGACCTTATTTGTCGCAATGTGCATGTATGTCATTAAGATCACTGTATCTATGTGATAAAGGAAACCTTCCAGAACCGTTCTTTGTCGTACATGGTACAGTATTTTGTTTTTTCTTAGGAAAAGAAGTAATTCTAGTTTATTCTCATTCTGTTTGATAGGATTATGATGGAGAACTATTTTCTTTAAAATGTAAAGTAAATGAAGATCTCAATGAAAACCAAGATGCCATTTCATCATTCATGTTTCCTTGTTTCTAAATGAATGCCCTCTCATCCATGTATTTTGATTTATTTATTTTTTGCATCTCGTAGACTTGCTAATTCCTCTGACTTATATCAGTCTTAAAGAACATGTCTTGTATTTTTCTTGGCATATAATGTGTCTGAATTCATAACCTCGTGAAAGGAATGCCTTATCATAGTTTCCTACCTGCATGATTATCCACTGATCTAAAACTTTATTTGTCGGAAAATTGATTTTCTGTAATTTAAATACTTCTCGACTTAGAAGTTTTGGTTTCCACCTTTGTCCTTTATTAATATAGATATCTGACCTGTCAAGTTAAAAATAATGTTTTATGTGGTTCAATCTTACATTTACTGTTCACTTTGATGCAGTCAGAATGGAAAGTTCAGCTATGGATATGCGAGCTCTCCAGGGAAAAGGTCTTCCATGGAGGATTTCTACGACACCAGGATTGATGGTGTTGATGGGGAGGTGGTTGGTCTCTTTGGAGTCTTTGATGGTATCTCTCTCTCTCTCTCTCTCTCTCTCCATGTGTGTGTGTGACTGTGTATGCATGCGCTCTTGCATGATATGCTCTCACAACCAAGGCAGAAGAATATGGAAAAATGTGTCTTTCCATTTACCATACTTATAATTTTCGATCTCTGAGAGAGAAATACATGGTTTGAAATCCATTAGATGAGGTTACTGTCAATCAAAAACTGCTAAAGTGGAAGCAATATGATATGGAAATGCAGACGTACACCAGAACACCTCATCTCACCCAATTGTTTCCTAGAAAAATAACCACAACTTACCAAAATATCAACATTCTCTCACACACAATTTTTTAAGTATTATCACTTAGTTTGTAGGTTAAACTCTTGAATTCATGCAACAATCGGAGTCTCACATCTCCTTATTGTTTACCCTGTTTCTCTAGAATTACTATCTAGGCCTGTGGGTATTCTGTGGAATAATTATTGAAGATTTTTCATCGATGCTACAATATATATTTGACCTTCACACATCTTATCATGAACATTTTCGACCTTTTCCACTTGAAAATCGTGAATTGACAGGATATAATGAACTGCTTGCTATTTCAGGTCACGGGGGAGCTCGTGCAGCAGAGTATGTCAAACATAACCTTTTCAGTAATCTGATCAGGTACCCAAAGTTTATTTCCGATACAAGATTAGCTATAGGTGCATTTTTATGTGGTCGCTATACTATCTTCAATCTAAAAAGTTTCTCTTTCAACTCATAAGTTTTCCCATTTTAACTCTCTCGGTCCCTTTTCAGCGGATGCCTATAGTCATACCGATTCAGAGTTCCTGAAATCCGAAAATAATCAGAACAGGGATGCTGGGTCTACTGCTTCCACAGCTATCCTCGTTGGCAATCGCTTAATAGTGGCAAATGTTGGTGATTCAAGAGCTGTTATTTGTAGGGGTGGTAACGGTAAGAATTGGAAGCCTTTCTTCCATCTTCTTCTCAACATTTTTGTTGGTTTTAATTTTAAAGTAATGGTTTTCTTGTATTGTGCAGCTTTTGCTGTGTCTCGAGATCACAAACCGGACCAAACTGATGAGAGACAGCGCATTGAAGAGGCTGGAGGTTTTGTGATGTGGGCAGGTAAAAGAAGTTTAGTCTACTACCTTTCATAAGGGAGATGATGATGTTTCGTCTTTCTCAACATTTGGATATTTATTTGTAGGAACTTGGAGAGTTGGAGGTGTCCTTGCTGTATCTCGTGCGTTTGGTGATAGACTATTGAAGCAGTATGTGGTAGCTGATCCAGAAATTCAGGTGCGTTCTGGATATTCATTTCTCGTCTTTTCTTTTCTGGAGATTTTAATCATAGTATTAAAGTGGTGTGGAAAGCATCCTCGTTTATGATACGTAGAACCTACGGGTGTAAATTACAGGAGGAAAAAGTTGATGATACCCTGGAGTTCCTCATCCTTGCTAGTGACGGACTATGGGACGTAGTAACAAACGAGGTACTGCATTATTTTTTTGTTAGCCGGTACTTGTGAGCTGTTTTACAAGAAATTATCTTGAGTGTCGTCTTTGTGTCGTGTTTTACAGGAAGCGGTTTCAATGAGTAAACCGTTCCAAGATCCAGAAGACGCAGCAAAGAGGCTAATGCAAGAAGCACATCAGAGAGGCAGTGGTGATAATATCACAATTGTCGTCGTTCGATTTCTTTCTGAGAAAGAGGAATCCTCTCATACCAACAACTCTGCTTAACAACAACGTGTCTCATGATGCCTCTATGCTGAATTGTGTGTGATGATGAAAGAAGAACCATACCAACGTTTGTGTTGAACTTAACTGTAAAAAACATAGACAGATCGATCGCCTGTTTCAAAAACACTTCTTTAGAACTAATCTGTGTGTTGTATGCAACTTTATATCTGAAATGTGGGATAATTTCTTAGTGGTGTTGTCTTCAAGAGCTGCCAAAAATGACACAGTCGAAATCACTTCTAGAGTGTTTGTAAACACTACAAGATGATTTTTGCGAGCGTTTGTAAACTCTATTAACAGTTTAAAAGCATTTATTAAAAGTTAAAATTGTGTGGGAACAGTTTTAGAAAGAGTGATTATGCTCCCTTCACCCTCGTATCACTTAAATCTACTTTTCAAAACTTACAACCTACTCCATTTTGTGGGGGTGTACTTCTACCAACAGTTTTCAGATTTGTTTGATTTTTTAATAAGCTATGGGGATTAATTTTTTTTAAAAATGATTTTACTTAATTGTGGTGAAATGTTCACGTATTTTACTACACTAAAATTGTCAGTTGCAAACATATGGTGTTTATCGTAGATTTGTAATGTGGTAAGTGCGAGTCGATTCTACAGGGAAGGGTTAGTGAGGAAAAATGTATGGTTAATAACTCATTTAAATGAAAATTAAATTTATCCGATTGACCACTGAATACTGTAATAAATTAAGGGAGAATTACACTATAGACCATTTCACCCTAAGTCTTTGTAAATCAAGGAAAATTTGTCTGCAGTTACAAATCAAGCCAAAATAACAAATTGAAGTACAATTATACCCCTAATGTGTTGATATGAATTTAAATTTTAAAATAATTAGATTTCAATAATATAATTATTCAAAAGTCAACTAATTGAAAAGAATCAATGAAAATCTGGAAGATATTTTGCTCGAAAATCGCACTCTCTTCTTAATTCAAAACACTTTCCTAATATCTCAACTACACATTAATTCCTCTCAACTTTGAAATTCTCTCACCATTGAAGCTGAAAGAAGATAACACAAATCAAGAAAAAAACTTGTGCAAAGAGTACTTAAAGGTATTTAGTGGAAAAATCGTCTCTTGCATGTTATTATTTTTCGATTGTTATTATTTTTGGATTCTATGAATATATGATTCTGTTTTCATGAAAATTTTATGAATTTTAGGGCTTTGCATATGCTAGTTTAATCAAAGAAATTTGTATAATTTGGATTTTTCAATATTTATATATAATAAAATCTCAAGGAACCCTAATTCCCGTGACTTTAGGGATCACCTATTAGTTGATCTTTAAAATATTCACGGTTATTTATTTAATTTATACACTATAAATTATCTTTATATTATTAGATATTAATTATATAATTAAATAACATTTATTATATGTAAAATCTCATATCTTCAATGTTGTTCGAATAAAGTATGACTTCAGTATTTAATCTGTATTATTTAACATTTTTTAAATCTAATTTTGACATATTAAATTATTATTGTTTATAGTACTTCTTAATAACAATAACGAAAGTATTTAATTAAAGTACATGTAAACGATCTTTTTATGTATAATACTTATGCGTTTTTTATATTACAAGTATTGTTTATAATAGTTATACATATTATATAATATATGTATTATTATATGCATATATTGATATATATGATCTATCTTATGGCATATAATCCTATATGCGCATTCATTGTTGCATTTCAATTTGACTTTTTTTTAACAGTAATTATACTTAAACAATATTAACATATATACCTTTTGTTAATTGGTGCCGTTTTAATTTTCTAAATAGTTTTAATTAAAATAATTATATATTCATTGAAGATCATGTTTTTCTTGATCTGTATTTATTTTATGTATTCTATCTTATATTATAATTAATTGCGTGCATATTTATATCATTATGCATATTTTTTTTGCATATTGATACCCATATGCACCGTAATGGTGCATATACACATCATAGACTAATATAAAACACTTATATGTATGTTTTATACAATTACAACATCCCATATTTTTTAAAAATATATTCTATTTTAATTAGAAATTAAATCACATCTATTTTCAAAGTCATCCAAACTTAATTCATGTTCATAATATAATGAGGTATTTATGAATAATATATTCTATACGAATTATGTCGTTAGATTTATCTTCAGAGAAATTCTACAAGTTGATTGATAAGCAATTGATGTTATATGATGACGTAACCATGTGAATTGATTATCCCCAAATTTTAACAGAAATACATGACGATGATAGAGGTTATCCTCGATTCATGGAGATAAACGCTGAAATTGAATGCAGATTTTTGGAAACGAAGAGCGAGACGCTGAGAGATTATGTCATTGATTACAGTAGTAATGAAAAAATGGAAATTAATGATTCAATTGAAAATAAACCGTATAAGGAAACTTCAGCAAAAAACAAGGAAGACTTATTCAATTTTAATATTAATTGTCTTTGTAAATAATATTAATTCGTTTAATATATTGATTTGAGGGCATATTAGGAATGTAAAATATAGATTTGTCTTAAGTTGTAATATCCAGAATTTTTGTCTTGAATTAAAAGATGGGGTTGGATCTTGGTCTATAATGTTAATAAACTCATAAATTAAAAGATTTTTCAATTCAATTAATCCAAAGAAAATATCAAATTATGTATTTCTACCAAACCTGCATCACATAACCCTAAAAATAACTCCTAAGATCATTAATACTCTTTCAATAGTTCCTAAATAACTCCTAAGATCATTAATACTCTTTCAATAGTTAATCCTCTCTCGAGATCATAATAAATTGAATTGTGTGTTTATATTCAATTAATGAGATAAATATTTCAATTATATCCCCAATTAATAATAGATAAGACATATTATCATGGCCACCAACAATATGCTTTCAAATAAAAATCAAGCACACAAATAAGAGTCAAACACCAATTAAAATAAACCATTAATTCACAAACTCCAATCTAAATATTTACCAGCCTTATAATCTAAAAGTGTTCTTGCATAATCAAATGCAATAAAAGAAAAAATAACTAAAATAAATTAATGGAAAAGAAAAAATTTAGACTAGCGAGTATGAAATATAATGGGTAGAAATCGGCTGTTGTTCCCAATGAAAATCCCTCCATATCTTAAATAATAAATACCATCAAGTAAATTCAATTTTCTCAACGATTAATATAAAAAAATTGATTTTTAGGACAAAATTGTATAAATGTCTTTCATTTATTAGTTTCATCAAGAAAATTTATTAAGTTTATGGTTGTGTTACTTGTGTATTAGTATATTTTTCTAAAGTGTCTTTAAAACTGATATCATACTATCGTTTATAAGAACATTAATAAATTTTCCATAATTCAATTAAGGCAAATTTACTTTTAAGTATTATTGTGGTTCACACATATAGCTATTTGTACAACATCACTAAGTAACAAACTTCTCAAGAGCTTGCAAAACTTCACGATAAATATCATATCTTGAAATTTAAATCAGTGAATTAAGAATTGAACCAAAAAAAAACATGAAATTTCCTCAACTCTTTTATTTGAAATCTTGCATTCTTGTGAGTTCACTTTTATTGTTGTATTAAAAATATATAGACAATTTGTTTTTGAAACAACAATATTAACAACCTTAAATTTAGTGTTGCTTTGTAACCACAACGGCTAATGTGGTTATAATTAAAATAAGTAAAATTTTAATGTATTTAAGTATGAAATATTAATAAAAATTTTATATATAAAAAAATAAGTAACACTTAATAAAATCCACTCACCATGAGGATTTGACAAACATAGAAATAATTTTCTAATTTAATTACAATAAGTTATTTGGCAAAATTACAGTTTAATAACAAACTTTTTTTAAAAATAATTTTAAAATTAAAAAAAAGTCAATAGTAATTTATACACATGTTTCTTTAATTATATTCAAATAAAAATAAAAATAAAACTATATATGGAGGTAAGCTCATCTTAAATATTTATTAAATAAATTGAATAATCCCAAATTGAAGAAAAGTTTATGCACATGTTATATTTTTATTCTTATTTGAATATAAGATTATTAAGGAAACTGTATATAAAGGTACGTAGGCTCTCCTATTTTTTTTGGTTAAAAAATTGAATAATCCCAAAATTAAAGGAAAAAAAATAAAAAATTATGCACATATTTTATTCTTATTCTAATTATTTTAAAAAGCTAATCTTAAATATTTATTAAAAATTTGAATAATTCAAAAATTAGAGAGAAGTCAAAAAAAAAAAATGATTTATACACATGTCTTATTGATTTTGAATAAAAAATTATGAAAAATATTAGTATCATTCAAAATCTTACACTACAAAAAAAGGGCGTTTTAGAGACGGATTTTCCGTCGGCCGCCGAGGTTACCGACGGATTTGCCGACGGAAAGTCGGCCGTCCCCTTTTTCGGCGTCAGTATTTTTTACCGACGGATTTTTGAATTCCGTCGGAATTTCCGACGGATTTGCTGACGGATTTTCCGTCGGAATTGCCGACGGATTTACCGAGGGATATTCCGTCAGTATTTCGGACAACCCGTTTAACAAACCGGGTCAACATTCCGTCGGTAATTCCGTCGGAAAGAATGAATTAAAATAATTATAAAATAAATTAGAATGAATTAAAATAATTATAAAAGAAATTAATTTTTGAATAAATATTGATTTCGAAATTCACATGCCGACGGAATATCCGTCGGCATTTGACCGACGGAATATCCGTCGGCATTTGACCGACGGAATATCCGTCAGTAAAACAAAAAAATGAATAAAAAAAATATGATTTCGAAATTCACATACCGACGGAATATCCGTCGGTAAAACAAAATATTAATAAAAAAAATATGGGTGGCCGGGGAGGCCCCGACCAGAATTTCATTTTCCGACCAAAATAATTATTAACCAAATTGTTATCAAAAAATTCATCACAGCATTGTCAGCATAGAGTAATACAAAAAACATACTCCACTAACATAGAGTGCATAACCAAAGCATCAAAACTTGTATTAGATTATGCTAAACGATTACCACTTTTTTTTAGCAGAATACGAACAATTAAGCTTCCTTTCCGAAGATTGAAGAAGAAAACAAAAATGATATATGCAACACATACAATTAGGATCCAAAATTCATATAGACACATTTGATATCATTACCTCCACAAAGTTGGTAAATTTAGGATCCCGATTCACAACTAACCGATGAACCTGCAACATCAAAGTGAATAAAAACTTCAAAATTCAACCGAAACCTGAAATCGAGTTGTACTCAACCTTGTGCTTCTCGGATTGGGGCCGAAGAGTGGAGGGAGGCGAGGTGGGGGGGGAATGGGGCCGAAGAGTGGAGGGAGGCGACGGTGGTGGCGGCTTCGCCGGTGGTGACGGTGCCGGCGGCGTGCCGGAGAGTGGCGAATGTTACGGTGCCGCCGTGGTGGAGGCTGTCGCAGCCGGAGGAGTGGCCGATGAGGTAGTTGTCGAAGAGTGGAGGGAGGCGAGGTGGTGGAGGGAGGCGAGGTGGGAGGGAGGAAATTTCGGAAAGAAAACCCTAGGTTGAGGTTATATATAAGGGTAAATACCGACGGATTATCCGTCGGTATTTTTCAAAAAGTAAATACCGACGGAAAGTTAATTCCGTCAGCATTTTGGCAAATTTTTTTTTTTTTTTTTTTAAATAATTCAATTTTTTCTATATACTTACTAAATTACCAAAATATTTTTTTAAAAAATCACGAAATTCATTTCTTCCACATATATTAATAAATATATTGGTTGTGGCTTATATTTATAGTAAATTTAATTTTTATAATTTGTACCTAAATGATAAATAATTAATTAACTTTTATAAAATAAGAAATAAATACATTACATTAATTGAATTAATTTTCATCTTCATCGTCTTCATCCTCCTCTTCGTCCTCATCATCTTCCTCATCCTCATCTTCCTCATCCTCATCTTCTTCATTCTCCTCTTCATCATTCTCCTCTTCATCCTCTTCTTCATCCCCCTCCTCTTCACCTTCAATTTCGATTAATTGGGGATTTGCAGCCGTCAAGGGTACAGAAAGATTGAAATTTCCCGTAAAGACTTCAGTTGGAGTCTCTATTTGTTCTGTTTGAAATGGAGATTCATCTTCAGTATTTCTGTCCTTTTTAGGGACTTCTACCATTGACCTTGCCTTTACTTTGCAAACAGCGTGCCATTCATAAACACGTGGAGCTCCCGGATATGTGCAGTAGTACACTTGAGATACTTGATGGGCAAATACAAATGGATCATCCGCAACATACGTCCTTTTCGAACTAACATCAACGAGCTTGTACTCCGGGTGAATTCTTGTTCCTAGATGGCCTGAATCAAACCAATGACACTTGAACAACACTACAGTCTTTGTTGGATATCCTGGATATTCTACTTCGACGACTTCCCGTAACACCCCAAAGTAATCACTTGCATCTGCATTGTAATTCGCACTGCTAACGCAGACGCCACTGTTGGTAGTCCCCTTTGTCGATGCATACCCAGACGTATGAAATCTGTAGCCCTTCACAATATAACCGTTGTAAGTCTTTACACGACGTAGTGGTCCCTTGCTGAGATCTCGTAAGAATGGACTGTCTAGAGCGTTATCCCGTCCCTATACGGCTCAATTTAAAATTAATTAAAATAAATATTAATTTATTTACGTAAAACATAATTAATTAAATGGTACTCACATAACGTTCGAACCATCGGGAAAATTCACGTTGAATACGAGCATCTATATATGCATCTGAGATGTTTGGTTCTGCTCGTCGTAGTTCTTGAGCGTACATCCTAATTCACAACATTCAAAAACTTGGTTAATATTAAATGACATAAATGAAGTGGTATTTAAATAGACGATTTATATATGAAATACTTACTCGATGTATGGCTGAACTTCATCACAATTCAATAACACATACGTTTGTGCTATTTCCGCCTCCGAGTTCGTCTCCCAATATCGTTCAGTGGGTTTTCCTATTGGCCGTCCCTTAGACTTGAATATGGAGAGCATTCCATCGACCTCTTCACTGATATCGTCAGCGGATGTACCACCGAAGTTACGTGGAGCACTTCTTAACTTTGTGTTGACGTGGTCTTCAAAGTAATAAGAACAAAACATGCCAACCTCTTCATTCAAATAAGCATTCACAATCGATGCTTCAACGTTTGCCTTTTGTTTAGCATTACGTTTCAAGTTGTGGAGATACCTGATATACACACACACATATATATATATATAACTTATAAGAATGCATGTGTAATTGTAATGAAATAAAAAAAAAAGTAAGATTTTACCTTTCAAATGGGTACATCCACCTGTATTGCACCGGACCACAAATTCTCGCTTCATACGCTAAGTGAACGGGTAAGTGTTCCATCGAGTTAAAGAAGCTAGGTGGAAAAATTTGTTCCAACTTACACAAAATCACTGGAATGTCTTCATCTAAACGAATCATATCATAGATCGTGATCGTTGTAGCCGTTAAATCTCTAAAAAATAGACTTAATTCAGTGATAGCCCTCCACACATTGTTAGGAAGAAGTTCCTTGAACGCAATCGGTATCAAGCGTTGCATAAATACATGACAATCATGACTCTTCATCCTTGCAACCTTACCCGTTGTTGTGTCTACGCATCGACTCAAGTTCGACACGTAGCCGTCCGGAAAGTTCAACTCCTTTATCCACTTACACAATCTTTGTTTTTGTGGCTTATCCAGTGTGTAGCTAGCCTTTGGAAATTTACCTGTACGCTCATCCTTTTTCAACTCTGGACGGCGACAAAGAGTGTCCAAATCCTCCCGAGACTTTGGAGTGTCTTTCGTCTTGCCTTCGGTGTTCATGATTGTGTGGAACACATTGTCAAACACATTCTTTTCAATGTGCATCACATCCAAATTGTGTCGTATCAATAGTGAACTCCAGTATGGTAAGTCCCAAAAAATACTCCTTTTGTTCCAACCACCCTCAATTCCTCTGTTGTGTTCCGCTGCATTTTCCTCAGTACTTTTTTTCAACCCCGTCCACTGAATCTCATATAACAACCTACGTCCTGTACGGAGAGTAAATTATAAGTGACACTAAAAGCAATAGATAAATATACGTTAAATACTCATTAAATAAATGTATAAAATACCATCTCGAAGTGGAGGTCGATTGTTTGTGACTGCTCTGTTCTTTACGAAGTTCTTCTTATTTCTTCGAAACGGGTGACCTTGAGGTAAGAACCTACGGTGATTATCGAACCATGAAAGCTTCAGAATTCTCCATACAATACGGACAAGCTTTCTTTCCGGCCGTACTCCACCCGGACAACATACCATATGCAGGAAAGTCGCTAATGGTCCATAAAAGAGCAGCACGCATCGTGAAGTTCTGCTTTCTAAAAACATCGTACGTTTGGACTCCATTCTCCCATAAGAAGATCAAGTCTTTTATAAGAGGTTGGAGATAAACATCCAGTTTGTCCTTTGGATTCGTTGGTCCAGGCACCAATACAGTCAGAAACATTGTTTGAGGTTTCATGCACATCCACGGAGGAAGATTATACGGAGTAAAGGGAGGATATTTCATAATTGTCCTGACTCCCTCAGTGATGGTTGTGGTGGTGGATGTGGTTTCTTTGTATGGGCTGATACTCTAGAAAACTGTGGTGTTGACAAGAATCAAGGATCTAATCAAAGTGACCAAGAAACTGAAGACATGAAGAAAATGACTCAAGAGATGAAGAAATTGGTTACAGAAATCAAGAATTTGGCTGAAGAAATCAAGGATTTAATCAAAGTGAACAAAATCATTTTGATTGTGCTAGTTCTCATGGTTGCATCTACCACCTTCAAGTGGTTTGGTTAAATATATGTATAATGCACTCTATATGAGGCTATTTTAATTTGTACTAAAATGCACTCTTCAAGTGGTTTAAATCTATATCTAGAATGCACTCTAAATGAGATTATTTTGTACTCAATGAAACAAATGAATGCACCCTATTTTCATCTATACACCAATAAACTACACAAATAAACTGCAATATATAGTTCAACATATTTTTCAACATAAACATAAATATATACATAAAGATAAATAAGTTCAACAGAAAATTAAATAAGTTCAACAGAAAAATAAATTAGTTCAACACAAAATTAAATTGTTCAAATTGTTCAACCAGTATAGTTGCCAGGATAGTTGCCAGGATAGTTGCCAGTGCCCGGAAAGTTAAAATATTGTTCCATATCATCATTCAAGTTGACGTCGCCACCGTCGGCCTGACCTGCATCTTGACCTGCAGCTTGATCTGGAGCTGGACCTGGAGCTGGAGCTGGAGCTGGCGGTGGTTGCCCCATCGTCTGTTGATAGACGGCCTCGATCTGCTCATCAGACATCCCCAACGTCCGACCCGCATTGGCACTCCAGGTACGGAAGTAGTTATGGAACTGTGCCATGAAGTTCGGATCCGGGACGGCAGTGGAGGATACGGACGGCTGCGACGGCTGCGATGCACTCCGGGCCGACCGACCACTTGGTGTCCTCACGGCGCTGCTCATCCCACCAAGGCCAAGGACCCTTCCCTTGGAGGTCGGGGCAACGTCAAGGTAACACCGGTCCACGTCAATAGCCGGAGGGGTACCGCTGCTTCCGGATTCAGCAGTAGTCGTGGCGGTGGCTTGCGTCTCGGCCTCTTCATTAATCCTCTGTCGGACGCTCAACTACATAATTAAAAAATTAAAATTAATTTAATTATCTATATATATATAATGTAATTAATACATAAATTTAATTAAACTTACGTGGAGGTCAGTAGTGCGCCCGTAGGTGGACGTCTATGTATCGGTATTAAACGGATGAAGAAGACTCATCCGATCCAAGTGGGTGTGTGGACGTCCAGTCTCCCGCTCCTATTACGTATCAAATAAACATATACAAATTAATTTAGATAACTAATATAAAATAATTAACTATAATTATTTAATTTTTAAAAATTAATGAAAACTTACGATAGCAAGTGATTGCTCAAGGACGGACCGAGCTCCCCCCCGATGCACTGCCATCCCGCCTCCAACGTCGGTTCTGCGGTTGGCCCGAGCTTTGTCACACTTCTTTTGGTAAGCCTCTTCCACCCACTTCTCAACCAACGACTCCCACAGGTCAACACCATCCTCGTCTTTCCCCAGAACACGATTTTCGTCTTTCGTACGCCAGGCCTTTCTCCAGTCGTACATCATGTTCGTGTACCGAGTAGAACAAAGACCGTACCACTTCTCGTAAATAGCGGCGTCCGAGTAGATCGCCGTATCCCAACGGGCCTTTTTCTATACAAATAAATATTCAACATATTTATCAAATAATATGAATAATTAGTTATTTAATAAACTTTAAATATTGTAATTATATACCTGGAACTAGTCGAAATATTCATCCTTTTTAGATTGTGGCACCTTCGACCAAGTGGTAGCACCCTTAGCAATCTTGCAATCCTTAAAGGATTTTGTGCACATCCTGGACACCTCATTACCGGGCACCAACCTGTAAAATTATTAACAAATTTATAAACTAATTAACACATTATAAATAAAAAAATAAAGTTAATCGTTATTGAATCTCATCAAACATTAGAATTATTGACTTACGCTCCTGAAACGATGTCAATGGGTTTCCTTTTGTCTCGAACAGGATGCTGACGAGAAGAGGATGACGAACCAACCGACATCGTAGTCGTCGGCGGCGGCGGCGTCACTGCCACAGGAGGAGGAGGAGCCGTCACAGGAATTGATTCATCCCGAGACCTCCTTGAACGTGACCACCATGACGACCAACGACGTGAACCCGAAGCCTCATTCGGTACTTGTTCACTCATCTGTTTCAATCAATAAAAAATACATAATTTTACTAATTATCAATTTAATGAACATATTGCTAATTTAAAAATTTTACTAATATAGCATATTCCTAATTTAATCAACATATTCCTAATTTAAATCAAAACAATATATATATAACCTAATTACAACGTGATACCACCGTCGAACCATCTAATTAACTAATAATTTAAACAATTGATTGAAACATGCATCACCTACATTAAAAATATTTCTAAATTAACATATTCCTAAATTAACAAATCTAAACATAATTAAAATAATACTTTTCTAATTGAAGTTTTCTAATTATCAATTTAATGAACATATTCCTAATTTAATTTTTTTACTAATATAGCATATTCCTAATTTAATTAATCAACATATTCCTAATTTAATCAACAATAACCTAATTTAATTATTATTTTTCTACCTAACTTAATCAATAATAAAAAATTGAACATATATATTCCTAAATTAACAAACCTAAAACTAATTAAAATAATAATTTTCTAATTGGGTCAATAATTATCAATTTAATGAACATATTCCTAATTTAAAATTTGTACTAATATAGCGTATTCCTAATTTAATCAACATATTCCTAATTACAACGTGATCCAACGGTCCAACCACTATATCTAAACTAATTTAAACAATTGATTCAAACATGCACTACCTACATTAAAAATATTCTATATCAAAATTACACAATTAAATTAAACTAGTAATTAACTATATAACAATTAATTAATGTATACATATAACAATTAATTAATTAATTAATTAATTAATTAACCTTAAAAAACTACTCGATCTATCAAAATTATTCTTAATCAACAAATTAAATTAACTAACGTACATACTAACATGATCATAATATTTTAACAACTAACTAAATCAATATAACATGCAAATCAACATTAAATTATTCATATTTACATATATCCATGCATAAACATATATAAGTATTAAAACTAAGTAATAGAACTAATTAAGAAAACGTACCGTATCAATGTAATCGGAGAAATTTGCTTCAATGGCCAAGTCCTCGTCTTCCCCACCGAATCCTCACGCACGTCCTTTTTTTTTCTCTAAAACGCTGATATGATTGATTTGAGGCCCTTATATATTAAAAAAAAAAAAGAAATACCGACGGATATTCCGTCGGCATTTCCCTCGGTAACCGCCGACTTTAAAGCCAACGGTTACCTTATTGGAAAACGAGGCGGTGCGAAATCAACATGCCATTTGCTGACGGATTTTCCGTCAGCATTTCCGTCAGTATACAAATTTAAAAATATCCGTCAGCATTTTCCCTCGGTAAATGCTGACGGAACGGAAATCCGTCAGCATTTACCGAGGGAAATGCTGACGGAACGGAAATCCGTCAGCATTGATGTTGACTTTTCAATCCGTCAGCATATCCGTCGGAAATGCTGACGGACTAAAATCCGTCAGTATTTGTCCGTCCCAAAAGCGCGCGTTTTTTGTAGTGTTATTTAAGGTTATTACAATTGCTAAAAATTAGGGAAAAGGTATGTAATTAACTAAAAAAACGATATTAGTCTAATTTAAATTAGTTATAAAAATCGATAATTAAGGAACAAAAAAAATTCTTTACATGTTTAACCGTGTATAAAATATTTGTGCAAAATATTTTATTTTAATATTTTAGAGTAATTATTTACTATTTTATAAATACATGGGCCTCTACGTATTTTCTTCAGCCCAGAAAATAGGTTATTTTTGCCCTATAAATAAATAAATAAAGAGAAGCGGTAAAAAGACTCATTTTTAACCCTAAATCGATCTCTTTCTATACTGGCGAAAATAGGGCATCAAAAGGTAACATCTTCCTATGCTGTTTGTATCTCAAATTATACATTTGTTTTGTTTTTGTTTAATTCGAAATTGTTGTGGTGTTATGTGTTAATAACTACGTACGAGTAAATGAAATTATATTATTATATACTCGATATTATCGGTTGAGATTATATAAATCGAGGGTTGATATATGAAAAGTATGAAATTATATGGTTTTGGCTTTTCCAAATAGAGATCGCCGATTTATAAGGATTAAAACTAAATCTTTTATTTTAATTATCTAATAGATTTGATTTAAGGATGTTCTTTATTAAAGATATGAATAAATTAAATATAAAATATAGTAAATTTTGATATCTTAAATTAATGTGAAATAAATATAATAAATAAATTCGTTTTGAGATTAGGGGTTCATTTTATCTAAAAAGTAAACATAGGGTCATCGTGTATTATTTTTTAATTTAATTATTTAATTGGACCCAATAATTAATTAATTTGTTAGAGTAATAAAATAATTGGACTCAAATTTGTTTTGTTAGTATACTAATTGGACCATTGATTTGTGAATATAATAATTGGGCCATTTTTTTGTTTTGTTAATATATACTTCAATTAGGGTTTTTAATGAAGAACAGAAGCAGGCAATTGATTTTTTTTTTCGTGTTGTTTCTTGTCTTTGGGTGAGAATGTATGTTTGTTGCACTTCTCTTCAATTTAATTATTCATCACAATCCCATAAACTACTAAGAGGGGGTGCAACCTTCGCATTATAGTTTTCTTTTTTTGAAAATAAAATTGGATTTTCTCTTTTCTGAAAAATTAGGGTATATATTATAAGGAGATTTTGTTTTTAAAAAGAAAATAAAAAAATGGCCCGATGGACCATTTGAGCCGGGCCAAATCGGTTCGGGTATTTTCGGGCCTCCAAAAATAGAGCCCAGTCTGTTGGTCGGCCCAGCTATCGGGCTGGAATGATTTTGACAGCGGTCTATTTCACTTTTCGAGTTTTATTTTAGGGTCATGATTATGGTTTTTAGAGTTTTGAGACGAGTATTATTAATAGTAAACTGATTGATTGTTATCTGTCTATTTTCATTTCTTTTTAAGGTAAGAGAAGAAAGATGAAAAATATGGAGCAAGATATCTTCACACATCTTCCACTGGATATCATCACTGAAATTATGTTAAGACTTCCCATACAAACTATTTTAAGGTGCAAGTGTGTATGCAAGTCGTGGCGCCATTTATTTGAGACTAGTAACTTTGCCAAGGCTTATCATTCTAAATCACTAGTTTCTGGCTTTGCTCTCGTTGTCATGTCTGACGAGAAGGATAAAATTATTGATGACCTTCATGTCAATACAATCACCAAGCTTCATTTCCCTCATGACAATTTAGTATACATACAAGGTTCCGTTGATGGGTTTCTTCTTTTGGTGAAAAAGAGTTCTAAATTAAAACTCCACTTGTGCAATCCGATCACTCGTGAGTATATAGACCTTCTTCATTCTGATCAATTGTCTGACACTTTAAAATTACCATTTAGTTTTTATGGATTTGGAGTGAGCAAAATAACGTATCAGTATAAGGTGGTTGGTATTTTTCGTGGCCCATTTCAGACACATTGTAAGGTATACACAATTGGAACTGGATTATGGAGAAGCATTACACCTCATGTTGAAGTCGATTACAAATCTTGTAAAGGTGAAGTCGATTACAAACTTTGTAAAGGTGAATTTGTGAATGGAAATCTTCATTGGTTGGCTGATGATTTATATGGTAAATTATGGATTTCTTGCTTTGATCTTGAAACTGAAATTTTCAGTATGTTTTCTCCTCCTCCTCGAAATGAGGAGAGTAATGGTATGAGGATTGATGTTGTGGAAAACACCTTGTGTGTAAGTGATCTAATATATTATAATTATGATACCCAAATTATCATCTGGATGATAAAGGAATATGAGGTCGAAAAATCTTGGACAAAGCAATTTATCATTGGAGGAAACGTCAATATTTGGTGGAATCCTAGAGTTTATCCTATCAAATTTTCAGAAGATGGAGTTATCTTATTAATGTGTAATGACAAGTCCCTTCTCTACTATTCCAATAAGACTAAAAAAGTTACTAGGACTGCTGGCAACCTCCAAGGTGGTGTGTACTCTTCACAATTCTACACCCCCAGTTTTCTTTCACTCAAATGCTTTAAAATGGAGAACGTGCTCTCACTTTGAATTTTAGAGTCAGGTTTGATGGAGATATTTTATCATATTTTCATATACAATTATAATCCATATATTTGAATTTTTAGTATTTTGTCATAGATTAGCAGATTTCTATTTTGATCAACAAACAAGTTTACCCCCTTCTATTCATACATAGTATATGACATTTTGACTTTTTTTTTTTTTAAATTATATGACGATTTGCACTTTTCAATTCAAATTAATTACATTTTTTTCTAAATTATCTTCAAACTAATTAATAATAATTTAAATAATAATAATTTTAATGTATAATGTATAATTTTAGAGCAATTAAGGTATTTTAAGAAGTCATTAATTTTCTTAATATTTGAGAATAAGTCTAAAATGATATAGTAGTAATCCATATTTATTCAATTCTAATTAAGTGTAAAAAAGAAAAAAGAGAAATGATTCAATTCTAATTAAGTGTAAAAAAGAAAAAAGAGAAATGAATCTAACGAATATTTATATTTATACTGTACTATTTTATTTAGCACCCGCAAAAATGGAGACAAAGTGGAATAGCTCAAGTGGTTAGAGCACCAGTATCTATATTTAACTTGTAACCATAAAAAAAAATATATAAAATAGTCATATTACGTTCAGACCCGCAAAAATGGATCCAACCAAATTGAGAATTTTAATACGAAATACTCCCAAGCTCTTTGTCAATTATACTCCGTACTAATCAGTTTTCACCCTTGTCCTTCAATAAATGTATAATATATTTCTGTTAACTTTCAAACTTTCTTTTAAGTGTTGATTGTCTATCCATACTGTTAACAAAGCTGATACCCCTCCAGCTTTGTTTAATACACTCCCCTTAATTTTTATTAATTTAATGTTCATGCAAAATACCAATTTTATCCTTTTACTAAATCATGATACATACACTCCATTCTAAAACCCTAACCCTAATGCATTAACCTTAATTTTGCAACTCAGCCGTCGTCTCTCCTCCGGCAACCACCATCACCTCCGACGGTCAAAACCACCTTCTCTTATATCCACAAAAAAAAAAAAAATTAAAAATTTCAACAACAAAACTTAGAAATAAACTTCCACTAATCCACAGAACTTAACAAAACTCAACAATAAACCCTAAATTCTAAACCAAAAACTTAAAAATTCAACCAAAACAAAAACTTATTTTCGACAAACCAGAGTCGACTAAAAATTCTCCCGTCGACAATGGTTAGTCGATCAAAAACAATCCGGTCGACTCTAATTTATTGACCAATTTTGTTTTAAATTAAATTTTTTGATAATATTAAGCCGACCAAAAACAATCGTTGTCGACGAGAGTGTTTTTGGTCGACTCAATATTATCGAAAAAAAAACATGGAGAAACGTGCACGAGCGGCGTGGCCAACGAGAGGGTGGGCGGCGCGGGCTCAACAACGGCGGCGGATTGGGGGCAGAAAACGGAAAAAAAAGATGTTGCGGGGGCATCTTGCTGCGTACGGCAGCGGGACGGATCTGTTGCGGGGGCTTGCCGGCGGTGCGGTGAGGGGCTGTGCTAGACGAGAAACGAAGGAGGAGGACGACGGCGAATGCAGGCGGCGCTCGACGATGGGCGATTAGGGTTATAAGGGGGGTGTATGTATCTATAATATTTTAGTAAGGGGCAAAATTGATATTTCATAAATATATTGAATTAATAAAAATGAAGGGGGAGTGTATTAAACAAAGCTGGGCATATACCCCTCGCCAAAAATAAATTCAAAATGGCTATATACTGTATGTCTTTTGATTGGGCCGTACCTCTAAGCCCAAGTCCAATAAGCCCACCAAAGCCCATTTCATGCTTGATTTTTTATTTTTTTTGGTACAGTAGCATAAGAATCTATGGATAATTTCTGGATTATTCAAAGTTGTGGCTCTTCTGTTTTGAACTTCAAATGTCCTCACTTCCATTTTCGATTGGGGCCTATAATCCCACTACATTAGGATTAATCACTAGGAACAGAACTCACATAATTAAATCCTCAGCTCTCAAATTAAACGAAACCAAATATTCAGCCATTTTAAGCAGAAGAGAAGCAGTTGGAATCGGCTTCGGCTTCAGCTTTCTTCAGTTTCTCGATCCGAAGCCGCATTCCGCCGCGGCGGCCGCACCTCCGTGTGAGTTCACGGAAGCTCCGTCAGGGCTCGCCTACTGTGATAAGGTTATTGGGACCGGATCTGAGGCTGTAAAAGGCCAGCTGATTAAGGTAACGAGGAATTAAGCACTCGATAATTCATCTTAATTTCTCTGTTTTAGATGAATTTAGGGTTTGGGTGAATTTGCAGGCGCATTATGTAGGGAGATTGGAAGATGGAAAGGTATTTGACAGCAGCTACAATCGGGGGAAACCACTCGCTTTTCGTATAGGTGTTGGAGAGGTAATTTTACTTTCTGGATATACAAATGAAAATGTGTAATCAAATCAAATATTGCAAGTGATATAATTCGAATTTGCAGGTGATCAGAGGATGGGATGAGGGAATTCTAGGTGGAGAAGGAATTCCACCCATGCTTTCTGGTAATTTAATCCATTATATATATGCATATATATATATGGATTTTTCATGAAATTAATGTGTTTTGTTTCGTCAAATTTGAAGGAGGTAAACGTCAGTTGAGAATACCTCCTGCACTCGGATATGGCAGCAGAGGCGCAGGGTGTAGCGGAGGTACACACATAATCATTTTTTCATTCTCAAATCTCTCTATAATTATAAAAATTTATCGATTTAGTACTATGATGTGAATTGAATGGATTAAATTAGTTGTATTGTATGTATATAATGAATTGGGGTTATGCAGCAGGATCATGCATTATTCCACCTGGTTCAGTTCTATTGTTCGATGTGGAGTTTATTGGAAAGGCTTAATTAGCAATTGAATCAAGCACTTGGATTTTCAGGTCATGTGTATTTTAGTAGTATTTCTTTACACTATTTTCTTCTCCTCTGTATTTTATTTGTATAGTATGGCATAAATTGTACGTTTTTATAAACTATACTAGTAAATTTGGTTCGACAATGAATGAAAAGATTGTAAAAGAATCGAATATCTAAGAATAAATATTCTATTTTTGGCTTACTCATAATTAATAGTACTTCCTTTGTTCCTTAATATAAGATAAATTTAGATGTAGTGGGATATATAAATCTTAGCTTCATAAACTCAAGGATAGGATAGGTTGTCTAAACCCTTAGAATCTAGTTTATAAAAATCAGGTCAAATTATAAACCCGAATCAAACTGCTTAAAATTATGAAAAATCTAACCTGAGAAGATGAGTTTATATATCAAATTCATGAAACTAACATGCACTAAGTGTAGTTTTTAGCTCAAAATTGTGTTCCTAATTAATGGTCCTTTTAGGCATTTTCACATTACAGTAGTATTTCTTTTCATTTACTCAGTCTGTATTTCCTAAGAATGTTTTGTAAAGCCCCTCATTTGTCTTATATTCTCTTACTATAAAATGAACTATCACTTAAAAAATTAATTAGATTCACTTTATTATTATTATTATTCTTAAAATAATTAAGTTTAACCTTGTAAAAAGAGGTAACTATAAACTATTTACCTATACTTAATTGGTCCTCCTTTATTAATTAAATTGGTCCCGCTACAGACTATTTATCTGGTGTAGTCTATTACAAGAAAATGAATTCTATTCTAATTTTCTAAATGCAGCTATAAAATCCCCTTGCCAAATATAAATATGTTAGGTACAACTATAACGTACCATAATGAAGCTATGAAAATGAAGACTTTTCAATCTTCGTACTTTATTGTATATTAAAGCACATTTTCAATTGTTTATCCTTTGTATTAATTTATTTTCTCTTTTAGTTGAAATGAGTCTAAAAATAATGAACGCATTACATTCATGTTTTTATTAAATACATATGCTAGATTAAGGGTTGTTCTGCTATGGACTCGAGGGCATGTTATGCACCCTAGTCCATGTTGCACTTTTCAATTTTCCTGACTTACATTTTTTGGTAAATGGTGTTGCACTTTTCAATTATTAAACTATATAATACGGAGTAATATTTTTAGTAATAATTGAAAAGTGCAACACCATTTACCAAAAAATGTAAGTCAATAAAACTGAAAAATGCAACATGGACTAGGGTGCATAATATGCACTCGAGTGCATACTAGACTATACCCTATATTAATAATTTAGTAACATAGATTATCATTTTACATTCTTTTGTACCATATAAAATTGATCACTTCTTAAAGATTTGTTTATGTTGCTAATTTTTGTTTTAAAAAATAAAATCGATTTAAGAAGTAAATCAATGTCGGGTCAAAATCAACTTTTTTAAAATCAATAGATAAGGTTGAATGATAATCGCATCATGAAAGACAAATTAATGGGTGCCTTACACACGTTAACTTTAGTTAGACTAGATATGATCATGTCGGCAGCTCTATATTGCTCCCACCATCCCTTAAAGTAAGATTCATAATTTTTTGCACGAGTTTTTATAAAAGATAAAAGTGAAAATAGTTTAAACGGATCCCCGCAAATGGGCCGTGAGATTGATCCTCTAAGATTAATCGATCTAAGACCTGATATTCGAGACTTGAGAAAAAAAAAATGAAAATAATAAATGTTTATTAATTTTATGAGTAGTATAGATGTTTTTTAAAATGAATAAAATGATGACATTTAATATAATATTAAAATATTTTGAGGATATAGTTATATTTTAAGTATGAATCATTAAGTAAAGAACACTAAAAATTATAAAATACAGTAAATCATCAAGTATGGAACGGAGGAAATACTAATTAACTATCAATGAACAACGTGCGAATATAATATAATTGATACTTCTTTTGCAACCAGTTTCCACACTAATTATAATAATTAGTATTCGAATTTATAATTGTATTAATATTTATAGTGCTGGGAAAATTTCAGTATAAAGTTGAAACATAATTTTAAAATATTTTGATATTTGACCATGGATATGATAATGACCTTGTGGTAAGTGGTGCCCACATGCGACATTGTGTGGTTCACCACAAACTTGGAAATCCAAGCACCCAATGACGTTCTTTTATTTGATGCGTGTGGGGTCACATTCTTATCCAAAAAGAAAGACACTACTTGCAAGTTTGACCAACACGTTGTTTAGAAAAAGTGGATTTAATAGTTGATGATGTAAGATAAAAGAGGGATATTTTAGGTAATTTGATGATGTGTAAAGTGAAATGTATGGAAAAAACGAGTGACAAATTTGAAAATAAAATGATGTTGTAAGGTTATTAATTTTGTGGGGGTATTTTCATATTAAGAGTTTGCAAGTAATTTTGGGACGTCCCAATAAAGAAAGTGTGCAAGTAATCACGGGACGGAGGAGTATTACTTTTTTTTTATTTATAGTACTGTATTTTTTATAAAACATTGCGATGAAAGTCAAGACTCTTTTAAATTTGGAGATGCCCCCACCAAACATGCAAGTGTACGAAAGGTCCGAAAGGATGCCTATTCCACATCCCATTGGAGTATTGCAAGATAAAGATGAAATTCAACTCGGGCCTCACATTTAAGTGCAATCAAAGTTTTATCAAATATTTAAACTTCCACGTTTATTTCCATACTTCTGAAAATGTAAATATTTATTTATTGGTTTAAGACAAAGACTTTGTTATTTAAATATTATGCCAAATATTTAAAGTAGGATCTATCATAAAAGGTGGGAGGATTTCCCATTTAATTGGATCTCATTATTATACTCCCTCCGTTCCAGAATTACTTTTGCACGGTTTGACCGACACGTTGTTTAAGAAAAGTGAATTTAGTGATGTAAGATAAAGGAGGGGTATTTTAGGTAATTTGGTGAGATGTAAAGTAAAATGTATGTAAAAAGGTGGTGACAATTTTAAAAATAAAATGATGTTGGGAGGGTATTAATTTGTTGGGGTATTTCCATATTAAGAGTGTGCAAGTAATTTTGGGACGTCCAAATAAAAAAAGTGTGCAAGTAATCACGGGACGGTAGTGTTTTGTAAAATCAACTAATGTTTATTAAATAATACTCATTATTTTTCAGAACACAAATTTATTTATTAATATTTATTAATTTATATATATAATACTCCGTAGATGAATTTTGCAGTCCATTTATAAATAAATAATATGAATAAAAAATTAATAATTAGAAGATAAAAATAAAGTAATATGAAAAGGTTAAAAGTCCATTATACAAACAAAGCATTTTTCATCTCATTTAAAAAAAATCTGGGAAATTTTTATGAAACTGGTTTATCAACTGAGAAGTGGAAACTGGAAACATAATTACTACAAAATCGACCATAAGAAACAATATGTACTCAGTTCAACTGTTCATCAACAATACAACAAGATATCTGTTACACAAGTTATGGAGTATATAACACCATTCATGGAAAACCTCCTCAGTTAATCGAGATCGTCACTAGAAACTTGGGACGACGCCGTATGATGAAGCATCGGCAGCGAGGAGGGATTCCACTTCAAGCTCAGATCGCTTCGCGAATCTACCTTTGATTCTCGGACGAGTCTCCGCATACGCCTTTCTCGATGCGTATCGAATTGTTTTCTCGAATTTTCTGTTCTTTCTCTTCTCGCGGTACCTCAAAACCCTAGCTTCTCTGTCCATTCCAGAAACAGGGATCGGAATTGCTTCGTTCTTCGCGAAATTATCCGATACATCGGCCATGGCGCTCTGATCCGGAACAACTCCTACTTCCATCGATGAAGATGATACCTGTAATGATTTTGTTCAGAATTGGTTATTTAATTTTGTTCTGAATTAGAAAATTGGAATGGAATTTGAAGGAGAAACGTACGCTTTGGCTAATCGATTGTGAGGTGAAGTTGTACAGATAAGGCTTGGGGCCGGGGTAATCGATTTCGAAAGTCGGAAATCCATCAACAACCGGGCATGGGTAAGGACCCGACTCGAATTCGTTCTTACTCTGCACCGGAACGACTCCATCGGAAGAGTAATTGTGTTTCTGCTCAGTAGTAACCGCTTTCGGATCACCGGATTTCAGATCTAGATCCAGGTACGGTTCCATATCTGTAAACAAATACTCGGCGGACATGTACTCGGGCGACCCGGTATCCTCATCCATCTTACTATTCGGGTTGGGGAGGAGCCACGACGCGGCTTCCGCTTCCTCCTCGGAGTATTCCTCGGCGGCGGCGGACGGCGGTGACTTAGCTGCGGAAGCTGAATCGTAAAATGGAACGACGGGGATGCGCTCGTGGCGGCGAGCGAGGGGGTTGGCGGAGTGTATGTCACGGTCGCAGGTTGCGCAAAGGGCGGCGGCGTCAGCTTTGCAGGTGAAGGCTGCCGGAGCTTGCTCGCAGACCTCGCAGACCCAGACACGGGCGTGGCGCGAGGCTAGCTTGTTGGCGGCGTGGATTTTGGTGTCGCAGCCTAGGCAGAGGAAGGCCGAGTCGGCGCGGCAGAAGACGGTCGCCGGCGACGCTTTGCATGAGTCGCAGGGCTTCGCTGTTAGGCTCCAGGTTTCACCCCCCATTTTTTCACGTTAATTTTCTCCCGCCTTTTCTCTCACTACACTCACTCTTTCTCTTTCTCTCTCTCTCTCTATAATTGAATTGAAGAGGTAGCAGAGATGAATGAATGGCAACTGTGTTTCTGAATTTTATCAGTGTAGTGTAGAAATGAGATCTGATAATTAGCCAATGAGAAGAAGACATATGGCCAACTCTTAGCCAAATAAAATAAAGTTGATTAAATTTTGATAAAAATTGGGTTTTGTCGTTTTGGACATTGGACAAATAGGTGGGGTCTCTACTAGGAGGCGTGAGAGATTTGATTAGGTGTGGTGGAGCAACTATGTTCCCATTTCTTTGTTAGTTTATTCCCTCTATCCATTTATAAGTTTTTCGTTATTTTTTTAACTTATAAGTTTTTCGTTATTTTTTTAATAAATAGATTAAATAAAGTGATATTGAGAGAGAGGATATAAATAAAATAAAAATAAAATATAAAAGGGTTGGTCTGCTATGGACTCGAATGCATGTTGTGCGCCCTAATCCATGTTACACTTTTTGGTAAATAGTGTTGCACTTTTCAATTATTAAACTATATAATAATATTTTTAGTCATAGTGACATACACTTTTTAGTAATATTATGTTCTACTTTTCAGTTTAATAACATACACTTTTCTTTAGACTACTAGACTTTACCAATATAAAAATAGAAAATTAAAAGATACTCTCTCCGTTATAAGTTTCTCTTCTTTTTCTTTTTTTTTTTTGGAATGTTTTCATTAAGAAATATGATATTATCTCCCTCCCGTGATTATTTACACTTTTTTTATTGGGACGTCTCAAAATTATTTGCAAACTCTTAATATGGAAATACCTCACAAAATTAATAACCACACAACATCATTTTATTTTCAAATTTGTCACTCATTTTTTTCCTACATTTCACTTTACACATCATCAAATTCACTTTACACATCATCAAATTACCTAAAATAACCCTCCTTTATCTTACATCATCAACCACTAAATCCAATTTTCTTAAACAACGTGCCGATCAAACTATGCGAGTGAGTAAAATAATAGATGTAGTACAAATGATGTGATGGTGAGAGAGAAAATAATAAATGTGTATGAAATGAAGTATGATAAAATAATTGATAAAGTAAAAGTGATGTGATTGAGGGAGGGAAAATAACATACTAAAAGTAGAAAAAAATAAAATAGGAAGTTTATCGTGGAACATCCAAAAAAGGAAAGTGGAAAACTTATAGTGAAACGGAGGGAATACTGGAGTATATATAAAGGAATTGTGGGAATGTATTTTATTGTAATTTTGAAGTGATAATAATATTGTCTTAATATTTGAAAAGAGAATGACCAAGGGTTCATAAGCCGCGGATAAGATCCTCCATTGCATATGTCGATCAAAAGAACTTTTCGTGCATATCTATTAAGAGTTGGTCTCCTGTGCATAGTGTGCACGTGCACACTAATGTATAGGGGTGGTTATAAATATCCTTTACAAGCATGAGGTCAAAGGTTCAAATCCTTCCAAACTTTTTTTTTCTTTTTTTTTTCCAAACTTTTTTTTTTTCCGTTTTTTTTTCAAACTTATTTTTTTTCCGTTTTTTTTTTTTCGTTTTTTTTTCCAAACTTATTTTTTATTCCTTTTTTTTTTTTCTACTTTTCATTAATAAAATTTCCACTTTTCACTAATAATTTTTTTTTCATTTTTTTTTTCACGTTTTTTTTTTCTTCGTTTCTACTTTTCATTTTTTTTCGTTTTTTTTTTCTTTTTTGTTTTTTTTTCGTTTTTATTTTCACGTTTATTTTCTTCGTTTCTATTTTTCATTAATAATTTTTTTTTTCGTTTTTTTTTTCGTTAATAAAATTTCCACTTTTCATTAATAAAAATTACCACTTTTCACTAATAATAGCTACCACTTTTCAGTAACAAAATTTCCACTTTTCAATAATAATAATTACCACTTTTCAATAATAAGAATTACACTTTTCAGTTAAAATATCTACCACTTTTCAGTAACAAAATTTCCACTTTTCAATAACAAAAATTACACTTTTCAGTTAAAATATCTATCACTTTTCAATAATAAAAATTACATTTTTAAGTTAAAATATCTACCACTTTTTAATAATAAGAATTACACTTTTCAATTCAAATATCTACCACTTTTCAATAATAAGAATTACACTTTTCAGTTAAAATATTTACCACTTTCAATAATAAAAACTACATTTTTCATTTAAAATATATACCACTTTTCAATAATAATAATTACACTTTTCAATAACAAAATCTACCACTTTTCATTACTCAATTAATTAATTAATTACAATTCTCATTTTTATCGATCAATATTTACAATTATTAATTAACTTACAATTCTCATCACTTAATTAATTAATTTACAATTATTAATTAATCTATAATTTTCATTTTTATTTTGCTTATTGTTATCATTGTTAACTTAATTAATTAAAATGAGTATATTTAATTATAAATTGTACCGTTAAAATTATTATTAAAATTGAAAAAATGTTATTCTTATTATTGAAAAGTGGTAGATTTTGTTATTGAAAAATGTAATTATTATTATTATTGAAAAGTGGTAGATATTTTAACTGAAAAATTTAGTTTTTATTATTGAAAGTGGTAGATAGTTGAACTGAAAAGTGTAATTCTTATTATTGAAAAGTGGTAGATATTTGAACTGAAAAGTGTAATTCTTATTATTGAAAAGTGATAGATATTTTAACTTAAAAATGTAATTTTTATTATTGAAAAATGATAGATATTTTAACTGAAAAGTGTAATTCTTATTATTGAAAAGTGGTAGATATTTTAACTGAAAAGTGTAATTCTTATTATTGAAAAGTTGAAATTTTGTTACTGAAAAGTGGTAGATATTTTAACTTAAAAATGTAATTTTTATTATTGAAAAGTGGTAGATATTTGAACTGAAAAGTGTAATTCTTATTATTGAAAAGTGGTACATATTTTAACTGAAAAGTGTAATTCTTATTATTGAAAAGTGGTACATATTTTAACTGAAAAGTGTAATTCTTATTATTGAAAAGTGGTACATATTTTAACTGAAAAGTGTAATTCTTATTATTGAAAAGTGGAAATTTTGTTAATGAAAAGTGGTAGATATTTTAACTGAAAAATGTAATTTTTATTATTGAAAAGTGGTAGATATTTTAACTGAAAAGTGTAATTCTTATTATTGAAAAGTGGAAATTTTGTTACTGAAAAGTGGTAACTATTATTATTGAAAAGTGGAAAGTGGTAGCTATTATTAGTGAAAAGTGGTAATTTTGTTACTGAAAAGTGCTAATTATTATTAGTGAAAAGTGGAAATTTTGTTACTAAATAGTGGTAACTGTTATTAGTGAAAAGTTGAAATTTTATTAATAAAAAGTAGGGACTATTATTATTGAAAAGTGAGTAATTATTGAAAAGTGGAAGTGAGTAAAGAAAAAAAAAAAGAAAAAAAAAACGAAAAAAAAACAAGTTTGAAAATATTTGAACACATCATGCTTATGAGAATTGTAAATTAATTAATTAAGTGTTGAGAATTGTAAATTAATTAATAATTGTAAATATTGGTCGATAAAAATGAGAACAGTAATTAATTAATAATGGTAAATTAATTAATTAATTAATTAAGTAATGTATTATAAATTAATTAATTAATAAATAGAAAAAAAATGAAATTATAACCATAAGTAGAGAAAAAAGGATAATAAATTAGGATGGGAGGATAAGGACAAAAGCATGTGCACCAAACCTGTTTTGGTGCACATGGTGCATTTAAGAATTTCCCATCTATTAAATTAAATAATTTACACGTGTTCATTTCTTAAAGGTAAAGTTTAGTATGCACTCGAGTGCATGTTATGCACCCTAGTCATCAGTGACGGAGCCAGAAAATTTCGTTAGGGGGGCCCGATTACCATTACTTTAAAAATAAAATAATTTCCCATCTATTAAATTAAAATTTTACATGATAAAATTGTTAATACATTTCATTAAATTAAATTGAACAAGCTAACTTTCATTTTGTTTTGAAGTTTTGATAGTTCGATTCAAAATTAAACATTTTATTCAAAAAACAAGCTAACTTTCATCTTCGGTTGTAAATGTCTTTTAATTAATACATTAATGTGTTCCAATACTCTATTATTTGCACGGTTTAATTGGCACAATTTTTAAGAAAAGTGGATTTAGTGATTGGTGAATAAAGTATGAATATTTTGGGTGATTTGGTGAGGGGTAAAATAAAATGTATGCAAAAATGAGTGATAATTTTGAAAATAAAATGATGTTGGGAGGATATTAATTTTGTTGAGTGTTTTCATATTAAGAATGTGTAAATAATCTTTTGACGTCCCAATAAAAAAAGTGTGTAAATAATTACGGAACAAAAGGAGAATATATATAAAAAAAAAATTGGTGGGGGGCACTGGCCCCCTGGCCCCATTGTGGCTCCGCCCCTGCTAGTCATGTTGCACTTTTCAGTTTTACTGACTTACACTTTTTGGTAAATGGTGTTGCACTTTTCAATTATTACTAAATATATTATTATACAGTTTAATAATTAAAAAATGCAACACCATTTACCAAAATGTGTAAGTCAGTAAACTGAAAAGTGCAACATGAACTAGGGTGCATAACATACACTCGAGTGCATGGCAGACCAAACCCTTTCTTAAATATTTATGGTTTATGCATATTGATATTTATCTTGATTTCAATATATTATAAAAATTACAATCATATTTGAATAGTAAGGGTATAGCTAGCCGAAAAAAAAAACTACCAGTACCAAATTATCATATTTGAGATTTTCACGTACATTTATACTTTTATAGTACCATAACACTCTAAACCGGATTTTTTTTAAGTAAAATAAATTATCTCAGCTTAATTGGGAATAGTAAATGAAAAGGTGTTCACTTTGCCACTAAAAACTCGTTGTGGTTTTGCTCAAAAAAAAAAAAAACTCGTTGTGGTTGCATGTTATCGTTTGGGCAATTGGTCAAGTCGGACGGTTTTTTGCAAAATTTTATGAGCCAAAAAGTGTAATTTGTCAAAATTTTATCAATTAAATTAAAGCATAAATAAAATATTTATATATATATATATATATATGAAAGAAAGATTAGGTCTGAATAAGACGACCGTCATGTGCCCCTAAATCCGTTCTTTAAGAGTATTTGGAGGTTTACATGCAATTGTAGATTGCAACGCGATCTACGTAGGGCATTAAGAGTTGAGTTTAATAATTCTTTTGAGTGATTATTTGTATGTTAAATTGGAGTATTACTTAAAAAAAAAATCTATGTGAGCAAATTTGTAAAAAAATAACCTACTTGTATATTTTAAGTTCATCGAAGGCAGCGGATGAGGAATATGTTCACGAGCTAGGAATTGCAGGTTCAGAAAAAGCAGCAAAGTGTTGGTCAATAACAAGTTCACAAGAGTTGTTACTATCCAACATAAAACCTATCCACTCTTTTCCCTCTCAAGATGATGCACGTGAATCCTTTATTAAAACTCAAATAAATAAATAAAAAATCTAGAAAAGAGACACATGTAGCAAGACATGTTGAGAATATTCTATATACAAAACAATTTAAGAAAATACAATATAATGAAAAACAGTATAATATCATAAATTGCTTCACTTACAATATCTTAAAAGTAAGGCAAATAAATACATGAAATAAAAATATAATCGTATTTATAAACGAACTCAAAAAATGTATAGCTATAAATTTAGTCATCTTTGCTGGTGTTATTTTATGGGCCTCCGTAGTAGCCCATATCAACTCAGCATGGCATGGGCTATTTTATGGGCTTCCTAACTAGCCCAATCAAGTCAAGAATCACCATATTAGGGCCCAGACCAATTTTATTAGGGGTGCGGCTAAAGGCACCGGATTTTCTATGAGTACACCCACCAAACATTTTTTTAATTTTTCAGAACATGTAAAATGTCCCATATACCCCTAGGGTAAAATTTATGAAAAAAACTAAGATGAGTACACCCTCCATTCTATTTCACCACCACCACCACAACCTCCATCATCATTCAACAAAAAAAAACTCCAAAATTGCAACAAAAATTAATCCAAAACACCAACTGTTCGAAAAAATTTCCAAAACAAACGTGTTCGAAATTTTTTACAAAACAAACTCAACATGTTCGAAAAAAATTTCAAAACAAATTCAATATGTTCGAAAAAAATTCCAAAATAACTCAAATTTGTTCGAAAAAAAAGATCGAACATCTTGTTCGAAAATTTTTCCAAAATAAACTCAAGTTGTTCGAAAAAAAATTCAAAACAACTTAAATTTGTCCGAAAAAAAAATCGAACATCGTGTTCGAAATTTTTCCAAAACAAACGCACTATGTTCGAAAATAATTCTTAAACTTAAAAAAAAATCCTAATTTTTTTTCCCAGAAAACCCTAATTTTTCAGACCTAAACTTACCAGTTAGCGACGGCGAGGGGAGGAGCACTACGGCCGCGGCGAAGGGGAGGAGGGGATTGGCGGCGGCCGCGTCTGTGGGGAGAAGGGAGGGCGGCGGCCGCGTCTGTGGGGAGGAGGGAGGGCAGCGGCCGCGACTGTGGGGAGGAGGGAGGGCAGCGGCCGCGAACGAGGGGCGGTGGAGATGGGGAGGGCGGCGCGACGGGGAGGGTGGCGCGACTAGGAGGGCAGCGGCGCGACGGGGTGGCAAAAATGGAGGTGGGCAGCGTGGGTCGCGCCGGAGGTGACGAAAATGGAGGTGGGAGGTGGAAGGTGGGTGTCCCTGTTGAATGAGAAGAGAAAGAATTGAGTTTAGGGTTTTAATGGAGAAAGGGGTAATTTTGGGTTTTCCAGGTGGGTGTCCTCATCCAATTTGTGTGTGTTCTCATCCCCTGAGTGTACTCATAGGAAACCCGGGTGCCTTTAGCCGCGCCCTTTTATTAGTTATAGACTTATAGTTTTCGGCCCCCTCCAACTTTGTTTAATGCAAGCCATGCAAGCCCCGATACACGAACTCCCCTCAAAACACATTTGAGATAGATGCACTCCCCTCGAATTACCTATTATACCATTTTCTTTTAAAATTCCGTAAGATAAATACACCCCTCCTATAACCCTAATTTCATCATCTTCCCCCATCTTCTTGCCACCTCTCCCTTTCCCTCCTCTCTCCTTTTTTTTTTTCCAGTACAAGGTACACTTCTTATTCTTTTTTTTTTTCAAGAATGTTGACCAAAAACATTATGGTCGACAAATAGTTGTCGACCATAATGTTTTCAGTCGACATTTCTTGTCGAAAATTAATTTTTTTTCTTTCGATACAATGTTGTCAATCAGGGTATTTTCATCGACAGACAAACTAGTGTCAATCGACATTAGAGTGGCGACAGCTGCTTGTAGCTGCTACAAAATTAGGGTTAGAATTTTGTGCAAATTAGGATTAAAATTTTGAGGAGAGTGTATGTATATATAACATTTTACTAAAGGGACAAATATGATATTTTACATACATATTTAATTAATAAATGGAAGAGGGGAGTGCATTAAACAAAGCTAGAGGGGGGTATATACACCACGCCTGTTTCCTTATAACCAAAACCAATTTTCGTATTCACAAGCATCAAGTTAACAATCCTACGTTAAAATATCTATAAGTCAGACCGGATATCTTAACTAACCTAGATTGAATCCTATGTTAAAATATCTATAAGTCAGATCAAGGTCAAGGAGACCCATGTGCATTTCCTCTGTTCTGTGCTCTTGAACTCTTGATTCCCTTGTGCCTATAAGTCAGACCGGATATCTTAACTAACCTAGATTGAATTGCAAATAATGTGTCTTCAAACATTTGATATGCACACAATATGTATTTTACGCACACGTCAAAGTGGGATAATTCGAAAAATTATAGCACAACTACCTAGGACTGTGAGGATTCAAGTCATAAAAGGAGGTGGGATAAATTCAAATACGGAGTATTCAGAAATTCATGAAAATAATGGTCGTCTTCAAAGGATTTAATCTGAACAATCATATGTCTCTGCGTCGTCATCGTAGTCAAAGGATACTTGGCTTAAACTTTCCAGCTCTTCAAAAATGTGACTTCCAGAAGTACTTGAACTCTCACCCTCTAATTCCTCATCCTCGTCAGACGATTTGCTTGTGACTTCATCTTCATCATCCTCTTCCTCATCGGGATAATCATTCCGGGGATTGTCCTCCGCTGAAATTTCAAGTCATGTCTTTTAATTTAATTATGTCTTTAAGTCACCAAAATATAGAGAGAGATAATACCGTTGGAATCATCAGTTTGATATTCATCATCATCTGGGCCATCATAGAAATCAGTATCGTCTTCAACTTGAACTCTGATCCAGAATATTGTCTCAAGTTAAATAAAGTAAATATCTGTAATGGGCATATTGTAATCAAGAATACAAATGGACGAGAAGACTTACAAAGGAAATAAGCTTGTTGAATCAGCCTCCATCTCATCGACATCCTTTGTAATGGCATACACGTCATATACATAATCATCTGAATATGAGGCATAACAATGACATGCAATTAAAAATAAAAAACCTCATATATATGCATTACTTATAAATTTGCAACAAATAGAGCAGTGCTCTATATAGAGTCATTTGCAGACAACAAAAACAACCAACAACATGAAAACAATTGACGTGAAAACACCTCACACTGCAAAAAAGTGCAGATGATTGAACCAGACCTTGCTTCAATATACGATCCTGAACAGATTCAATCTCCTCAGCAGCATCTGGCAAACACTCTCTTAGGAGAGGCAAGTAATCACCCATCATCTTCCAATCATCCAGATCAATGTCCCTGATAGAAAATCGAAGTTATTGATATGGAAACGTGTCATAGCTTAAGAAATGATGCAAAACTATGACTTCTAAAAGAGCACTACTTCTCATTTTGAGCCTCAACCGTGTTTTCCTCAGCATCAACCCTAACAACATCATACAGTCGGCACATATCATGTATAGCTTTGTCCTCTGCAGCTTCTTTGTTCCCCTTTCTGCTTCTCCATATTTGCTCAAAACGAGCATGTCTTGATAAAACCTTAAATAATGAAATTCATCGGTCAAACATAACAAAAAATTATGTAACTCTATTATTAGTTATAAGTGACTATCAATTCAGAACTCTTCTGTAACCATATTACAAGGTAAGAAAGCAGCCACTGTGGTCATGATCGTGGCCCAACTAGACCGACCGCATAAAAAATTATGGCAAGAATAAAACCACAAAGGAAATTAAACCAAATAGCCAACATTACAACCATAAACAAGCATTCTACATCCACAACAACCTAAAAATTATAATTAAAAAATAAAGTGGAATATACAACAATAATCTACATGTTCCCAAATTATAAGGTTAAAGGCTAAGAGCTCGACAGTCAGCATGGTAAACGAATTGCATACCTTGAAGCAATACAGAAAAAGAGACAAGCAGTTGTAAATGATATGTTTTGGGGTTCATGATTTCTATGAGAATTATAGTCACTAAACATGAAGACTCAAGACTGCAAACCTAAAATGCAATGTACCTCTTGCCGCTGTTTTGCTTTGGCCAGCGATTTATCTTGTTTCTGCAGACATTATATTTGAACTGAAGGTTAGTACCACTTTATGTTATACATGTATAGATATTGAAAGGCAAATCTGCACTTTAAGCTGCCATAAACAGAATAACAATAGTCTAGTTTAAGCGGCATCTCAAAAGTACAGTCGTCGGCATAGAAACTCATCATGTTTAACATGGAAACAATATTTGCATAACTACATATAGATTCTGGCACTAATAAAGTAACTTAAACAATGATAAGTGTTAAATTCTTAGCACCGACAAGCAGGGAGTGGAGATACACAAGCAAAGAAGCTTGTGAGTGCATGCAAGAAAGGTGGAGAGAGAGAAACAGGTGAAAGTGATCTTACATTTACAGTCTTCAAACTTTGTCTTCTTTCTACATTCTTCTCTTCAAATTTCAACTCACTCAATGAATTAGGCTGCTCAACATATAATAAATCATTGAAGCATTAATAGACACTTAAATATCAGATATATAATTCTATAAATATGTACCAGAAAGATCACTAGATCAAATATGATGCAAAAAGGGAACTGATTGCCTGTAAGATGAGACCACCCACACAATGGTAATTAACTTATAGTAAACAGATTAACTGACCACAAAAGTTCGCAGCACATCAAATGTGTCCTTAGAGCTAGAAACGGTCTCAACATGTTGTACAAGAATCTTCTTAGTCTTCAATTCCTCCACTATAACACGACAAAAATAGTTGCCATCAATTTAAGAATTTCAAAGGGAATGATATGACAACCTAAAAAAGTAGGTCTACAGATATGTATCGAAAACCAGTAAAACCGAACAGACATATTAGAATGAAAAACGTTAGAAGGTTTATAAAGCATTGATACCTTATAGATTTGTTTCTAGTTTAGTTGGGTATCTAAGATTTAAATATGAAAATATAAATCCAAAGCAACATGAAGACATCTTCAGTGGCAGTGAAGAATAAGATTTATTTGTACAAGTACAAATTTCTATCCATGTCTTTTTCTACTTACCATCTCTCCTGAGGACTATACCATCCTCTTTGCCATTCCAATTTTATCAAATGAACTCATAACACCAACATAACAGAGTCAATTCAGAGATCAAACTACGTGAGATGACCAAGTACTCTCAGCAGATTAAAAGTTCAGATGAAACTCCAAAACAAAAAAATGATTGCTTCAATTCTTTGATATAATAAAAATTAACAGAAAAGGAAATATACTAAACCTGGCTATGCTACGTCTAGTCAACAGAAAAGAGATGGAGCATCCTTCTCCCTGGAACTAGTGAGGGACACTACGTTTACCTAATGACTAATTCGAGAAAATTGACACGACCTTTGTAGCAAATCATAAAAACGGAATGCCAAACACAGCAGAAAAGCAAATTGATCACCCAACGCAAGACCCAAGAGTTAACATACCACTACTTGAAGAAGCCTCCGACAACGATAGCTTTCCGAAATCGAGCAACGGACGCTTTAACGGCCTCTCGTGGATTTCAAGCCCTGGCCAGAAAAAAAAAAACGACGCTCAAAATCGAAAAATAAACTTCAAAAAAGAGGATGTAGTTACCAAAAAAAGAGGGCAATTACAGAAAGCCTCGACGGCGGACACAGAAGCTTTTCTCTTAACCCTAACGATAACCGGCTTGTCGGTGTTGACCGGAATTGATGAACTCTCCGCCATTAATTGATTTTGGGTTTTGGGGGCAAAGGGTTTAGGAGTTCCTGCTTACTTTGAATTTTAAATTTGAGATTTTTGTTTTGAGATATTTTATTTAGTAATTTAAAATTAATTTTAAAATTTTACTTTTACAATACTCCCTCCGTAACCGGCGTTTTTTTGCAACTGCCCGTTCAGTTTGAACCTTTTTGCTTGTATTTTATTTGTTTTAATTCTTTTTTTTAATACATTATTATAATTTAATACAAATTATACCATTTAAAATTATATTAAAAAAATAGAATAATTGTGTATAAAAAACGTTAAATTGGTTGTTTTGAAGATTTCTAAGGTTACGGTTCGATTTTTTAACTGTAATTGTGGTTCTGTCAAATCGACGGTTACAAACTGTCTGATTTATCTGGTTCGTCAAGTTACGATTTCGATTTGCGCATGTCCACCTCCGTCCCCCAAAAGTTTTCACACTTTTCTTTATTATATACTCAAAAACTCAAAAGAAATGCACATGTTACTCTTAAATTATTAATCACAATTTTAAAAACTCATAATTTAGGGGGTGTTTATTTTGGGATTATGCAGTACGGAGAAATCTGGATGGGGAAATTCTGAATGGAGAAATTATGATGAATCTTGATTAATATCACCTCTGATACATCAACTTATTATATTAATATTTTTTAAGCTCCGTGTCCGGAGTTCATGAGGAGCTTTCCCCGGGACGGAGGGAGTAATATTATATAATGTAATTTTATGTCAAATCAATTGTGTAAGAATGTATGATGTTGTATTATTATAATATATGTATATTATTAGGAGTGGATGGAGTTGAATGATGAAATTCGGATATGAAATCCCGAACTAGAACAGAACGAGGACGTTACGTCCCCATCCGAACGTGTGAGTCTCAAAACAAACATCCCCTTTGTATTTTAGATGTCAAAACTCTAGTTAAATTTTATAGAAAGCAATTTTATGATAAATAAAAGTTAAGGTCAATTACGGTAAGTGTCTATCTTCTCAAACATGTGTTCATCCCATACAATTATATTTATTCATTGCATCTTTTAAAGTAAAAAACAAATGAGAATTTAAAAAAAAAAAAGAGAAAAAGAAAAAAATCTCAATTTAAATGGAAAAAAAAATATGCAAGCGTACATTAAATTTTGTGTACACTTACGTTTGTCTAAATTTAGAATTTTATATTAATTTTTTTAAAATAAAATCATACTTTGTTATTGTATTAATATTTTGTACATATTATATAATGTCTTTAATTATTAAAAAAAAAACAATTGAATTTTGAACCATCACCCGAGTTAAAATTGTGATTTAATTGCGGTACAATTTGATGGATACAAGTTTGACTCGTCTTTCATATACTATAATTTAACTAATGTGTGCATATAAATAGATTAATTTTTTTAATTCAATTTACAAACTATAATAATATAATATAAATACCATCACACTCTCTCCATCAACTAAATGTAGTCTCATTGAAATGGGGCACAATTTTTAAGAAAAATGTAGATAAAACAAGGTATTATAGGGTATTGTGAGATTCATTGTGAATAAAGTGATTGTTTGTTAATAAAGTGAATGATAAATTGAGTAATATAATTAAGTGATGAATTGAAGAGTGATATTTTTCGTGTATGAGACTACACTTGGTGAACAAAGAATATGAGATAAGGTAAAGTCTAGTATGCACTCGAGTGCATGTTATGCACCCTAGTCCATGTTGCACTTTTCAGTTTTACTGACTTACACTTTTTGGTAAATGGTGTTGCACTTTTCAATTATTACTAAAAATATTATTATACTCCCTCCGTCCCCCTATAAGTTTCCCACTTTCCTTTTATGGATGTCTCACAATAAGTTTCCCATTTCATTTTTTTCCATTTTTGGCATATGATTTTCTCTCTCCCAATCACATCACTTACACTTTATCTATTATTTTATCATACTTCATCTCACACTCATCTATTATTTTCTCTCTCACCATCACATTACTTGTACTATATCTATTATTTAATTATATTTCTTAATCAAAACAACCAAAAGAAAGGGGAAACTTATACCGGGACGGAGGGAGTACAATTTAATAATTGAAAAGTGCAACACCATTTACTAAAAAGTGTAAGTCAGTAAAACTGAAAAGTACAGTATGGGTGCATAACATGCACTCGAGTCTATAGTAAACCAATCCATGAGATAAATAGGATTACGTTTCATAAAGTGTATGAGAAGAATATGAGCATACTTTATTTTAAAAAAAAAAATATCAATCCACGTAATTTATGCATTTCTCTTTTGCAATCAAGTACTGCTCCATATAATTATTTTTTAAAATTACAAAGAGAAAACTCACGTCACGATTGTTGAGTGGATATTGGTTAATATTATTGGAAACTTTATTCCTCTTCGTAATGATTACTAAGGTATACATGTCTGCATTCTCTCCCTTCTTGTTGGTATTGAATTATTTACACATTATTATTATGTCTCATACATTTATATGGGGCATTATATCGATATTTGTAATATCTTCTAAGTTTGCATGATTGCATGGGACAAAATATGTTACCAATTTGATTGTTAATTTAATTCCATAATTTCTATTGATAAGAGTTTACTATTAATAATTAATGTTAAAAATCATTGGAAGAATATTGTAACAACTTTTGTTGCGATCATGAATATGCGTACAGCTTTGTATAACTTAACTAGCTAGCTCTTGAAATTAATTTACCAAATTAAAGTAATACAAAATAGTTTAATTAATGAATAGAATGCACTAATATAATTAACTGTTACGAGATAAATTTACCAGTGGATTGTGAGATTAATTCATTAAATAAGTGTCTCCATATCAACTAATTATTTAATGAATTAAACTGATCATCTATACCACGATAAATTGGTATCTCACAAAGTCAAGAGCCGAATATTTTAGGTTAAAAAATTATGGACTATGGGTCGAATTTTATTTTGCATCGGATCAGATTTTAATTAATTATCCGGCGGATATAAATCTCCCATCATAATTATGAGCATCAATTATACTACTACTGTATTATCTATTTTAAATTGTCCACACACACATATATATAATGTTTATTTTTTAAAAAATACACTCTTTATTCATAATTGTTTACACTTTTTTTTTTATTTGTCCGTTACACAATTATTTATACATTAAAAAAAGATTTTTTTTTTTATAAACTTCATTCTCACAATATTCACATATTTAATTTACACAAAATGTTAGTATTATTTTTACATTCAATTCAATCATTTACTTTACTTTACTTTATTAATAAAAGTTTACAAATTTATTCATCAACGGCTTCACTCATTACACAATTTTCTTAATTTATATATTTATAAAGTGGTGTAAACATTTATGGAAAAGAGTACAATCTTACTAAAAAAAAATACTCCCGTTTCACTATAATCTTCCCACTTTTTTTTTTCACTATAAATTTTTCATTCAATTTTTTATATATTATTTCATCTCTCTCTCAATCACATCACTTATATTTTATTTATTATTTTATCATACTTTCATCTCACACTTATCAATTATTTTATCTTTCCCCATCACATCATTTGTACTACATCTTAATCAAAACAATTCAAAGAATGGAAAACTTAACGAGGGAGTATTAAAACAGATGTGGGGGTAAAACTTTGTGTTAAATTTAATGTGGGTAAACGGCCTCGGGTTGCCGCATGACTGTAGGTCTATCCGCGAGGCTGTATACTCTATAGTGAGTTACGTATTTCTATACTACGAATACTGTATTGCTACAATATATGTAGTGGATCACACGTAGCTATCCAACCACACCCACGCCAATCATCATCTTACACGTACGTCCCCATCAACTTGCATCCCAAGAAAAAGCTTTGCAATAATAAGTGACATCACTCCCGGGGACCCCACCCGCTTCTTTACTCGATTCTCTTGTTAATCTAAATATTCTTTTAGCAAATTCCTTAATTTATCCCTACACAAGTTTTAATAGATTAGTTGAGTGTACAATCACTACTACACATTTGGCTTTGGAGAGCTCCACTTGGAGAGCTCTTGTTTCGAAAAGCTCTCCAAGATAGCACTTGAAGAGCTCTCCAGTTTAGCACTTGGAGAGCAATTTTATAAAAAAAAAAAAAAAAACACTTAGAGAGCGGTTCAAAACCGCTGTCCAAGTGAAGCTCTTGGACAGCGGTTGAAAACCGCATTGCAAGTAGCACCTATACAGCGGTTTAGAACCGCTCTCCAATCTCAAATCCTTGGTCAAAGCCCTAAATCCCCAAAATCAATTCATTCTACGCGTTTTCTGTCGAAGCTCTCCCTCCCCCAAACAAACGCGTTTTCTCCTCCAACCTTCCCTCTGCAAAATCGAAGCTTGGTTTCTCCCTCCCCCAAACATTAACGCGTTTTCAACAGTCCCGCCGTCGCTTCCTTCCTCGCGGCGTCGCCGTCACCGCCGCCTCCCTCCCTCTCTCTCCTTGCGCCGACGCTCCCTCTCCTGCGTGTTGTTGCTGTTGTCGTTGCCGTCACCGTTGCCGTCGCCTTCACCTTCGCCCAACTCCCTCCGCCACTCCCACTGCTGTAGAAGTACGTACATATATATATAGTACGTCTTAATTTAATCTGTTTATATTGTATATATATGTTAATGTGTATATTATACGTATGTTAATGGTGTATATTATGTTGGACTTTTTTATTAGCTTATTGGGAGTTTGAAGTTAAATTCTTTTCTGATTTGTAGTAATTGTTAACAAATTTTGAACTTTATGTGGTATTTCGAGTTACTTAGTTGAATGGATTTTGATTGATGGGGCCAAGTGGATGATGCCATTAAATTGAGAGTTAAAAAGTCAAAGATAATTGCAAGTTTTATTTGAATTTAATTTTACAAGTATCTGGATTTTTATACCCAGAATTCATGAGAGTGTATATGGAATTAGTGTATGCTACTAGGCAAATCATCATTGCAGAAGTTCTTTAATTTACAAGTGAAAGGGTATTGTTTGGACATGGTGAATAGGTGTTCTCATGATTCTGTGGTCTTATGTATTTGTGCTTTTGTAGATTCAATGGAATATTTTCTGCTTAAGTTTCTGTCACAGTGAATTAAGATTAAGAGTCAAGTAATTATTGGTGAACTGAGAAGTGATGCAAAGGTATCACTTTGTTTTTGTAAAAGTTCTATTCGACTTACTTCGATATTTGTTTGAGAATTGGCCATGGCCATTGCAAATAATTAAGGTATTTTAGTAGTAAGAGAGAGGCCAGTACTTCTAAGATATCCAAATCTGGTAAAAATGAGAAATAGAATAGAGAACGATTGTAGAACATGTTGATTTTCTTAAACAGATACTAAGAAAAGAATATTAGGAAACTAACACATTAAAAATACTGTCCAATTTGTGATTAGTAAATATTATGTATTAATTAAAACACAATAAATTTGATTCTTTCATTTATTAATGGAATATCATTGTTAAAATAAATTAGGAGATGATCGAACAAGTTTAATACATTAGGATTAATGTAATACTTTTAAGTTTAATTCTTTTAGATTTAACACATTAGAATACATTGTCTTGAGAAACACTTCATATTGTATTTCCTATAGGCATCTATATATAGTTTTATATGGATCGAAAGTGGGTTCGAGTCGATCGATTATCAGAGGAGTATAGGAATAGGGTGGAAGAGTTTTGTAATTATGCAATTAGAAACTGCACCGACCATCGGTACATTCCATGTCCTTGTTGGAAATGTATGAATGAAAAAACTGTTAGAGACAGAGAAAGTTTGTTCACCCACTTGATGATTCACGGTATTGATAAAGCATACACTATTTGGACATCTCATGGCGAGACAAGAGATAGATGCGGCTCAAGCAACTTAGAAACTGACTTTAGGTTTGAAGATACAGTGGATGCAGATAATTTAGAAGATGTACCTACTGTTGATACATCGAATGGGGATGGCGATGAGTTGCGAGATCACCCGTATATGTCAGAGAAGTTAGATGATTACGTACAATAAACACTTCGTTAAAATTTGTATGCGTAATATGTTATTTGCACATTTGCAGTCAATTTTAATATTCTTAATATAATATAGGAACCATTGGGTGTTGGTCGTCATTAATATGAAGACATTAAGTGTCTTTTTTATGGACCCAACTGTTGATGGGGTGGTTGCAAATCGTCGTGATCTCATGTCATACATGGAAGCGTAAGTTCATTTTTAATATTCTAATATAATGATTTGTTTTACTTTTAAAATTATGCATATTTAATCTATTTTTTTTAATTATAATAATAACAGTGTGATGACGATGTATCGGAGTCGCCTTCACAATCAAACCTCAAGTTCTAGTTTCAATAAAGTGAGCTGGATAGATGTTAAGGTAATTTAATTTAGTACGTTATCAAATTAATAGAAAATAATCATAATTGTAATGCACACATGCTTATAATTGCTAATCATAACAGGTTCCGAGGCAACGTGATGGAGACCATTGTGGACATTTTGTATGTTGTTATATTGAGGATATAATCAATTTTTCTAGATTGGAGATTAATCCTAACACTGTAAGTCAATTTATTGGTTTATTTAAGGGAAAAAAGCAAATTTGGTCCCAAGAGAAACAGTGCTCACGAAAATGGTCCCATGTAATTTTGTCATCCAAAATTAACGGAATCGAGGGTGTGAGGTTAAACAAAATTACACATCTCTTTCATTTCTATCAACACCAAGAATCTCTCAAAAGAAACCCTACAAAAATTCCATACCAAAAAACAGCTCAAATCTCAGGCAAGAAATTGCAAATTGAAAAACCATCATCACTCTAAGACCCCAAAATCGAAACCCCCTAAGCTTGCACTCCAAATCGCACCCCAAAAATCCCAAAATTGAAAACCCCAAAATCTGAAATCCTCAAATCGAAAACCCTCCAAATCGCATGCAAAATCGAAAAACCTTGAAATCTCGCACCCCAAAATCGCACTCAAAAGCAAAAGAACTCTGAAATCACACTCAAAATCGCTAACCCTGAAATCGCCTTGGAATCATACAGCAAATCGCACGCAAAATCACACACCACCGAAGATGTTGCGACAAGGCAATACTAGGGTTGGAGAACCTCCCCAAGATTGTAAGTTCCTCTAAAATCTAGGGTGTAGAACAAGTTTCTGTGTTTCATGCCTTGTTTTTGTGTTTTACAAGTTTCTGTTTTCATGTCCTGTTTTTGTGTTTTACAAGTTTCTTTGTTTCATGCTCTTAATTAAGTCCTGTGATGAAATAATTTGTGTTCAGGTGATTCCGTGAGAGTTTTGCAATTTTTTGTTTTACGATTTTTTTGTAAGTTCAACAAAATATGTGAAGTTTGGTGATTTTTTGGTTGGAATTAATGAGAATGAAGTCATGGTAATTTGTGAAGTTTGGTAATTTTTTGGTTGGATTGATAGGGAGCGGGTGATACTGAGGGGGAGGTCATACATCAGAATATAGACTTCTCTTGGGTATGGAATTTGGAAGTAATTCCAAAAATATTTGTTTTCATTTGGAGGTGCCTTAAAGGTATTATCCCAGTTTGCATCAATCTAATTGGGCTGTTTGTGGGTGGAGCCAATGTGTCGGCGATGTGGGTTGGATATTGAGACCTCGAAGCATGCACTTCGTGAATGTGGGTGGGCTCAGAGTTTCTAGTTAGATTTACGTCTTAAATTGGGTGGCCGTGTGCCTGACGCTTTAGTGCAACCTTTGGATGAGTGGGTGGTCGAGACGATTCAATCAATTGGTAAGGAGGACGCAGTGTTGTTTGTTACTCTACTCTAGAAACTCTGGTTTGCAAGGAATACAATTTATTTTGAGGCCAAGACAATGGCATCTCCATTCTTATTTGAATCTGTGTTGAGCTCCATTTCTTTTTAACACTGATTTTGCTTCGACTTCACATTAGGATGAGAACTTGATACATCAAATGATATGAGTCTCAGTATATGAGTTTAACTTATTACAAGTGCAGTATTTAGAATTAATGTATTTTAACTTTTGTATGGTTTTGTTCTGCAACACATTAGGCGTGTGTGTTCAAAATTTCAACAATATTTTCTTCAACTGTTATTTTAATATTAATATATTTCTTATTGATTTTGGTTTTATGTTTGACGAAGTTGTTTTGTTGGTATATATGGCTGAAACGGGTGTTAATTGCTGCTTATTTTTATTATATTTGACTGAATTGTGTGCGCTGGTTATCTTTGCGTTGGTGACATTAATTGAGTTTAGTTTGATGAACACTTTTCGTTCAAATTAGTTTGTGGTATTCGATGAAGTATTCGTTCTGAAATGAGTAATTTGTAAATTATTTTATTTGGAGGCAGATATTTATAGGGAGGAGAACAAGGCTGGACTCTGGGGTCTTTTCTGCTGGTTTGGAAGTGGGTGTAGGTGGGGTAGCTCGGAACGAGGCTAGATTGGTTAAGGAATGGTGAAAGTGAATACGGATGGGGCCTTTTCTGCTGGTTTGGAAGTGGGTGTAGGTGGGGTGGCTCGGAACGAGGCTGAACTGGTTCTTTGGTGTTTCTTAAAGCTTGCACTTCCAATGTGTAGGGCGGAGGAGGTCGAGGCTTTGGCTGCCCAAATCGCAGCTGCACAAGGACTATCTCGGATGTCCATTGAGACTGATTCTCAAGTCTGCTACAAGGCTTTGCCAGATTTCTCAAGGTTTGGTGACCTGATAAAAGAATTCTTCTGGTTGAGGAAGCTTTTGAGGAGATTAATTTTTGCTGGAATAAAAAGGAAGGAAATGGGGTGGCACATTTTCTTTCTACTTTTCTACTGTGCTTCCTGCTGCTTGTATGCATGCACTAAATATTGATTCATTCCTTTAAAAATAACTTTGTTGACACTAATATACCAATATTTAATTAAGAATAATTTTTTGCACGTCATTTCCCCCCAAGAAAACTAATCACAAAGAATTTTCCCTCTGATTTTACTTTGGGACCATTTTTGCATTATATCACTTAACAGAAACTGTTAAGTATTTAACAGTTGGGACCATTTTTGCAAAAAATGGGACCAAAAAAGAACGTGGGATCAAAATTGTTTTCGAAAAATTCTCTTGGGACCAAACTTGCATTTTACCCGTTTATTTAAATTATTATTGATTGAATAAAAATTCATATACTATATATCTAACTATATTGATTGATCGTTGTTTGCAGTTTGTCTATGCCCGTCCGCTCTACACTTACAAAAACAAAAGAATGGACAAATGGAAAAAAGATTGGATCGGGTACTTGTTCAATCGATTTTTGTATAGGTATAATTTAAGTAGCTAGTATAACTTTTGTTGCATGTAATATATATTAACTTATACATTTGTGATGATATTTAATGTTTTTTTGGTGTATATTGAACGTATGTTAGTGTACGTTTATTTATTTAATTTTTTGGTATTTGACGTGTATAAAATGGATTTTTAAAATATAAAATTTATTTATTGGTATATAAATAAATTTGATTTTGTATAAAATTGATTTTTAAAATATAAAATAATTATTTAAAAAAAAAATTGACTTAGACAGCGGTTCATAACCGCTGTCCAAGCCCATGCGTTTTAAAAAAAAAGTCACTTAGACAGCAGTTATGAACCGCTGTCCAAGTCAATAAAAAAAATACACATAGACAGCGGTTCAAAACCGCTATCTAAGACCTCTCTTGCACAGCCTTTAAAAAGAGCTCTCCAAGTGCAATTTAACTTGGACACCTCCCACTTGGAGAGCTCTTTTAAAAGCTCTTCAAGACCCTTTTTTAAAGCTCTCCAAGACCCTTTTTTAAAGCTCTCCAAAGCCAAATGTGTAGTAGTGAATAAGATATTTGGATTATTGCATGTTTGTAAAAAAATGATATGGAGTAATATTTAAATAGAAAGTGATAATATTTTTAATAAATGACTATCACTTTAACATTATCACTTTTATACGAGGATCAAATGAGATCCGATCTTATTTTGTGAGATACTCGATTCCACCCAAGATTAGTTCTAAAACAAACTATGTAGATAAATAATTGATGATTGCAAAATCTAAAGATAATATAATGTGGATAGTGTAATAAAGATATTGCATATATACGGAGTACAATGAAGAAAAATAGGGAAACAATGTTTTAGGTTGGACTGAATTTGAGCTGAAATTGGAAGATTGCAAATAATGAAGAGGTGGGGAAATCCAAACTTATCAATACGCCAAAAACATCGGTAATTCATTTTAACAGATAAATAATTAAAAGGAAAAACAACTCATGAAATCAAACATTTTTCTCTAATTTTGGTAAAAAAAATTAAAATTCACGTGATTAGTTCACATGGAAACTAATCTGCAATTATTAATTCATATTCCCCCAAAACTTGGATAGTAGTTTTTTTATCATATATGTGGCATGTTTTGGTAACAAACACAACACACTCTTAATTAAACTATCAAAATACATGTGAACATCTTATCTACCAATACCTCATTTAAACCTTTTTCCAGCTATAAAGCAACAACCAAAAGCACACCAAGCATGCATTCCTCGTGCTATGGGGACACCTCACTCCGGCCACCGTCCCTGCCGCCGGTAACCAAATTCGGCAACCCCACAAATAATACTATATGCATAATGGCACCCCATTAATTAAGAAAAAGAAAAACCCATTAATCAAGAATATATACTTTGTTAATTTTCTCTACTTTGTGGCCTCTTCACTAGTACAACAAAGGTTAGTGCTTCATGACAACTCTACTTTGATACATCAATCAATCTTACTAAGTTGGAAAAAAAAAATTGTAATTGAATTTTAAGTGATTAATTCAGATTGTTCAACATTAAAATCAAATCAAAATTGTTACTCAATCGAATGATGCAATTGAGTGCATACAACTGTTCTATTCTCATCAGGAAATTTACATTTCCCCGGGTCACAAAATTGAGAAAGATCCCAAGGGAAAAAAAAAGGACATAGAGAGATTAAAGATGTTTTTTCACTGAATTTGTTCTTGGCTGATGTGAGATTCCCCTTCTTCATTACCATTGGTTTCATTTTCATCTTTTTGTTTGATTTTCTCTTGATCAATAATATCATTCTCCTCAATGTGTTTTTCATCAAAAGAATTGGTCTTGCTAGTCATGGGCGTGGCCAAGAAAGTGGGCTTGATGTCACCAGCCATTATTACCAAAAACTTCTCTTCGAAAACGGGCAAAGCCTTGGCGTCGGAGCTGTTCTCCCCTTTGTCGGCGGCGCCGCTCTCCACGTCTCTCTCGCCGTCGTCCTCTCCGCCGGAGAGCTTCCAGTAAGAGCAGGCGAGAATGAGGAGGGCAAAGGCTATCAAGCCCAGCATCGCCGCCAGGCCGCCGAAGAGGTACGGGACAGGGGAGTGCCACGGCGAGCGTTGGACGGTGGCCGGAGGGGTGAACGTCGCCTTCGCTGTGGCGGTGGCCTCCGCGGTTGTCATTTTTGATATGGAGTGAAAAAGTGCGCCACCGGTTCTCATTGGTTGTTTGGTATGTGTATTGTTGGTGGGAATTTGGAAAGGGAGGAAATTGAGAGAGAAAAGTGTGTTAATTTTGTGTTTGAGAAGGGAGAGAGAAGTGAAGCCATATTTATAGAGAAAGGGTGTGTTTTAGAAGGAGTGTTAAGTGTAGTGTGCTTATGTCACTCCCACAATTTTTTTTTTCTAATATGGAATCTAATGGGGTATTATTTTTTTCGATAAATCATTGTCATTGGATAATCTAAATTTCATCCATACACTTATAAGGTGTCTCTATTTATAAAATTAAGAACTACAACAAAAATTCGGAGTATCTAAGTTCGATGCAAAAATCGGTCTAGACGGGTACCCACCGAACGTCGCAATTTATGGTAAATCTATACAAAAATTTGGTGTTGAAGTTTGAGCGTCGATTAAAAAAATTGTAAAAACATTGCATAGTTTCTTTATTCAAACTTCATTCATCCTTTTAGTCATTCACTCACGTTGTTGATCGATCGCCACGATCTCGCTATCACTGTTGTTGTTGTCGTCGCCAAGCGCACACTGACGCCTCTACACTTAAAGAGAATATTATAGTGAATATCGTATTAGGAATTAGGCCAATCTTTTTTGGACCCTTATATTGGATCAATCCAATAACCCGATTTAAAATATTTTGGTCAAATAATAAGTAATTTAATCCAATGTAAAAAAAGGAAACTAGACGACTGAGAAACGTTGGACTATTAATTTCTGAACCCAACATTTGGGTTCACACAACTGTTACTTTTAAATAAATACATAACAAATATTTATATAAGATGGTCACATAAACAAAATGAATTTAATTTATTTTATTATATAATTTATAGACTTATATATGAAAATAATTTTAAAGAAAATTAAATATAATTCAAATCTCAAAATAAAACATTGTTTCATGTATATTAATATGACCATCGTGGCTAAAGAATATGCATCATATATAATGTGAATATTCGATATCATAAATTATAAGAAATAATTATTATATACTGCGTATTTGTTGAAAAAATGAAATTGGTGGGCATGCCTTGGGCCCATAAGACATTTTTTAATGTTCCTCATGGGGACAACACGAGGAATCTTAGGCGCCATGCACCCTCATGATATGATGTCCTTTTGGATTAACATGAACAAAAGAAGAATATTATGTGAATTTAGAAGGCACTTAACATTTATAAAAAATTTTAAAAAAAAATACTTTGCAGTTAAACAACATATATATGTTATTTTTTTCTCGATCGAGAGATATATATATTTTTTCTATGTCAATTAATTCCTTCTTCGTTTTAACTAATATAAATGGGTTGGGCAAACTGAAATAATTAACATGGCTTTTATATACATATGTGCTCAGTGAATTATTGCCGAAATTGAAATTTTCTATTTTCCATGCACTGTTTAAAAAATAAAATAAAACTTATATCCTCATTTGTTTTTTTAATTTTAAAATTGTATCCTAAATTTAAAATTTTGAATTTGTCATTGTATAAGCCATAAATGGTACTGCGGATGTGGAGAGTAAAAACATACTATAGTTTCAACTTTGAATTTGCTAAACCTAAACGGTCGAATTTTTGCCAACCTGCATTAGGGTGGATTCTTCATGATCGAAATTGACATTTTTCTGATTAAATCCTGATTCTAGCTAGGCCAAGGTTCTTCCTAATTTTGATACCATATCCATTAAAAAAATATATTATTCTATGAATAATCTCAGATGATCGAATTGTACTACGCCACATATTCTTTTATCGATTTAGGACTTGAAAGATAGTAAAACTATCATTTAATTTTATGACTTGAAAGATTCAATCGATTTAAAATTTGAAAGATAGAAAACTATAATATCAACTTGGAACTCATATATTTTAAGTATATTTTAAGACTACATTTGACATTTTAAATATCACAAATCTAAAAAACAAAATATATACTTATAATTTAATGCAAGTGGAAAAAAATAGGAAAAAATAAAGTATATATGTATATAAAAATATAAATTTTAATATGTCAAACATTGTCTTAATGTTTATGAGTCAATTTAGGTTTCACTTTCAAGCCTTAAACCAATATGAAAAAAAATTCACACTAGCTAAATTAATAATTCTCCTATCTTTCAATTTCACACACTGACTCAAGTGACATTATTCCTATATATTTTTAAGTCATTATACAGCCATTATCAAATAAACTGAAAAATGACATTGATCTTATTATATCATATTCCCATGTACGTATCATGAACAAGTGGTAATTAAGATGGAAACTTCGCAATCCAACTATACGGGGTTTGAGTTCTGCCAACACCAGCATTAAAATACGTACACACACATATAGCTACTTTTCTTAATATTTTAATTTAAATATTGTAATTGGTACATTTTTCTTTAAAATAAATAAATCATATATACATGATATGCGATTTTCTAAAAGAAAAGGCACATAGAAAGAAAGAGAGAATATGAAACTAATTAAAGGCAAAGTATTACATCATCATTGTTTACCACTTGAAATATATATCAAGTCAACCTAGCTAGTGATAACTTATGCAAATTAGGATTAATATATAATCAAAGTAGAATTTCTTCACTGCGATTTAGTAACATTCTCCCTTTTTATTCCAATAATCCTCAACTATTAGTCTGCCAAAATAACATTTTTTTGTATTTAGAGAGGCTTATTTATATTTTGTAAAGTCGAAATTTTACAGATTGTTCTGTATTATATCTGGTATCAACAAATTATATTTTAATCGTGCTGATGATTTGTATACGTTTTAGAGTGGTTAATTAGGTCAGACTTTGGATATTTCATTAGCACAGATTGAATCATAAATTGTGTATTTTAGGTCAGACTTTGGATATTTCATTAGCACAAATTGAATCATAATTAGATTGTGTATTTTTCAATCATTTTGGTATTAAGTGTATTTTTACATTTTGTATATAAATTATATTTTAACAAAAGTGAGAGACACCACTGAATGCAGAAAATATCCCAGCTACAGGGAGAAGGAGCACTCAAATATTAATGTGTGCATATCATGAAAGTGACCCTAATCATTAATCCAGAGATTAATTAAATAATAATGGATAATTAATTATATATATATATATATATATATATTGCGCATTTGCCAAAGTGACCAACAACTATATTGCATTGGGATTTCGCATCACCATATCATTATAGCTTTATGATTTTATTGCTATGCACCTAGCTTGTACAAATTAACCCAAACCCTACGATATTTGTCGCAACTATAATTTTTATATGTGGAAATTGACTTATTATAGCTTGTCTGTACTATATTTGTAGCCCATCAAAGCATGAATGCATGTAATTGATTTAAGGATGCACTTGTACTAGATATTGCACCTAGTTCACACATTTGTACACTATTTTGTTACACGAGGTGATTCAATTTTGTACATCAACAAAAATTTGTGTGAGACTATTTCATGGTAACACTAGTATTACTTTTTAAGCATAAAATTTACTATTTTATCATTTTTAATAATTCAACAAAAGTTAACAATATCAATTTTTTTCAAAGCAAAACCTACTTTGCCCTATCTTACCTCCCTCTATCCTTTTCTTTTTACTGTGTTTCTCTACATCTAATTCAAAATCTTCTCTCTTCTATGTAGTTTTACAGTTCTCTTTCATTCCACTCCTCTAATTTTTTTAACAATTCTTATTTTCTTTTATTATTTATATTTCCTCTCTTTATCTCTCTACACCGTCTTACTTATCTATTTCACAATAAATAATACTTTATTTTCTCTCATTTCTCATTTCTGTCTTCACGTTAATTTTTTTTTATATTTAAATTACTTTTTTTTCTCTAATTCACAATTCCAATTTAAGTGTAATGGTGGCCAATAATTTTTTTTGTACATTGAACTTATAAAATACTATTTAAACTGAACACAATACAATTTATATGTATATTTTTTTACAATTCCACGTAGTACCGGGTTTTGCAATAGTAATATTATATTCTTTAAGTAAAGTGCAAAAAAATAAATGAGAATATATTAAGAAGATAAACATATGTATAATGTTGAACCCTAAATACATAGCAAATTGCATATATTGTAATTGGAACAAACAACACACGAATCTAATTCAGATTATTACAGAATCGGATCATTAAAAGCAAATGGATACATCGAAATGGCGTATGTGATGTCTCCTCCCAAATCTTCATTTCGCCGTCTTTAACAAAGTCAGCAATTAGAATCCAAGGGCCACTTAATTCTGAATTGTCATCTCATTTTTATTTGATTTTCAACCTTGTATACTACTACCATATCTTATTCTTTTTCAATATTTTCCAGGGTCATATATTGGGCCCGGTTATTATTCTTATCGCAATTGTATCAAAATGTATAACATTTTATTATGTTAATTCTACTTGTGCTCGTAGCGTAACAAAGGTTTTAAATTTCTTTTATGGTTTGGGTCTCATCATATACCTTGTAATTGGTGCATGGCTATTAGTAAAACAAATAATACAATAATTGTAATGAAACAAATTAAATCGTTATATAAGATATTTTTTTTAATTATATTTACACATGTCTACCAAGTTTTTATTACATATTTACACTTGTTCAACTCGACTGAACTCATGAGTGTTAAGCGTTGATCTGGGAAAGGTCATGTTCATCAGCCGGCTCTAGCCCTTCGAAGTTCATGCAGGTGGTCCTTAATAAACGTTGATCAGATATGTTGGATGACACATATTGATGGTGTTATTATGAAACATTTATAATTTGTCTTACTTTCATTGTTTTTGCTTTAGACATTGGAGTACTATTTAGAGGAGTGTATATTTTTCCTTAACTTCTTATTTTGTCCTTATGTGAAGGATTTTTTCAGACAAGATTTCAACGATACTCCAACCTCTAACTCCGCCTGTAAACTTATTATTTCAGGTTTTCTTTTACTTTTACTTTTTCTTTTATACATCATACATTTTATCCTCAAATGAAAACTTTAAAATTTATATCCTAAAAAAAAATGACTATAAGATGAAAAGTCAATTTATATATTATACTCCTATGTTGTAGTAAATTTTTTTAACGTTGACTAAAGTTATTAATTTGTACATAATTTTTATGATGAGGAAAGGTGGGCGGACCCACCACTTGATGTCTGTACAATATTTCCATTGCTTTTGCCTCTCCATTCATCATAATTAATTAATAAATTGAGATATTGTGTAAATTAATAAATAATATATCTCTATGTTGTTTTTATGAGAGAAAAAATAAAGTGATAAATAATGTGGCCGTACATCAAGCGAAAGGACGGCCACTGTGTTGGATCCCTCAAAACCATATCCAGAAAATCCTAATTTCATTTCATTTTATTTCATTTCGTCACCTTCCACTTATATATTTCTCACTTTCTATTTTTCATCCAATTAATTATATATTAAATGGAGAAGCATTGCTTTTGTTGTACTTTGTACTACCTCAGTTTTAATATATAGGGGGTGAAGTCGTATATAATCAAATCAAGTCGTTTCTAATTATTTGGAATTCAGTTTAAATGAAATTATAGAATTGATATGACTTTTTTAAGAAATATATAATTTTACTTTTTTAATTTACTGATAAATAATCTAATTAAAATTGAAATTATTAAACTCGTTTAGATTGATATAGACTTGATTAAGTTCGAAAAAGTTTGTGAATATTCAATACTAGTGCAAAACTCGCATATTACGCGAGATTAGGAAAAAAACAAAAAAAATTATAGGGAGAGATAGAAAAAGAAAAGAATTTTAAAATTAAATGAGTTAAGTACCGCAAAAAAAAAAAAAAAAGTTACATAAAATAAAAAAATAAAAAAAATCAGAAATTCTATAAAATTAGGAAAACTGAATTGGAGAAAAATTGAGATGCCACGTCAGAAATAGTAGATTCAGAATTAGTATATAAGGGTAGATTTAAGCTTGAATTTGATTTAACAATAAACAAATAAACTAAAACACTCTGAAGTTTTGTCCGGCTCAGTTCAATTACAATTCTATTTGGGTAACAACGTCCCACCCTACCGAATTTGTTATGTATTTATGTGCAATGAAAAAAAATTAAGTACCCCATTACCATTTTTTTAAAATAAAAAAATCACACTCTTTCAATATAGTACAGTATATTTTTTTTCTTCTGCTGCCCGATCCGATTATTTCATGCATCTTTGTGTTAATTTAGTTTAATTCAATAAATCATAAATGAGACAAATGAAGATAATTGTACGCTTTATCTTGTCTTGAGAAAACAATGTGAAAGAAAAGAAAAAAAAAACCTCCAATGTGCGTATTATAATTATATTATGCACGTAATTTTTTAAATTCGAATCACTACTTAGAAAATTTAGAAAAGAGAATAAAAAGATCGTATCTAATGAAATAAACTAGTATTAGTGTATGTGGTATAAATAAATGCATATATCTAATCCAATTATAAATAAATTGATAGTGGGAAAGGCACTTGCATCGGGCCAAATTTAATTACGAGCTCTTATGTACTACATCATTAAATAAAATCAGTTTAAATAAAATGAAAATGGTGTTAGAATCGGATGTCACTACTCACATTAGAGAGAGGCATTTGTTCCCTAAAGAGGGTTAATATGTGACATAAAGTATTTAATTAATTAGTCACCTATATATATATATATATATATATATATATATATATATATATATATATGATTCTCTTTGTAGATAAGGAAGCACCAAAACCTGGGCACCCACATTAACATCAATCATTGTTTTTGCGAACGACTACGAGGCCTCGCTTATTATTTAATATTTACAAATACGTATAAATTTATTTGTAATGGGCTGTTATATTATCATCGTATAATGCATCTTTACGCTACTAATTTTTTTGATTTAATTCGAAAGGTACTCAAACTATTTTTTTTTTTTAAAAAGGTTTATAAATTATTAATTTATGGTTCAAAAGGTCCTTCATTATTTTTTTAAGTATTGCATTCCTATCCATTTTAACGACTCAATCAATTTCTATTTCGAGGATTCGCGTGAGGTAACTTTTTTAAAAAAAAAGTTTAAAAACCTCCCGAAATAAAATTTAATAATTTAGGGACCCTTTATAGCGCACAAAAATAAATAGTTTGACTTTTAAAACAAAGTGAATTGTTTTGGAGTTTTATCATATATGTTCCAGTGTTCCACCATATATATTTTAAACTTGTGTAAGTTTGGCGATTTAGACTATACTATACTGTCTCATACCTCTTTTTGCATCACACGCATATGAATTTGTCACTATTTTTATTTTCTTATCAGTTTTATTACAAATTAACCAATAAGATTAATAAAGATGGGTAGTGACCTACATAGTTTGTTGATTTCTCGAGCCACGCTATCAATGAATTCGAGACTAGAGCTTGCACGAATTATATTATCAGTCAATATAATCGACAGAGCTTGATAATAATTTCACCTGTGTCTCCAAGTTCAAGGGCAGTTGGGGCGATGCATTTGACCCTACATAGTCCTTCATCCGATTTCAGATTTCTAGAATGATCAGTTTTTTCTTCGAAATTTTTAATCGCTTTTATTGCTGGGTCGTATTTAGGGGTGTACGGTGTACCATTTTTCGATGACAACCTGACATCTGATTCGACTTGTGAACTTATGAACTTTATCTTTTTTTTTTCTTTTAATCCAAAATATTATTAGTCATTTTAGTACTACTCATGTGACATTTCATATATTTAAATAATAAAATAAATTAAAAAACAATCCATATGATGTGATATTGATATAACGATCCATGAAAGAAGCCTTATAAATTTTGAGTGGTGTGGGTTATTTGCCCCTCCAACAATGTTAGATGCACTCCTTTACTTAATTTATTAATTAAATATACATGTAAACTATTTAATTTATCATTTTAGTAAAATAGATACACTTCCTCTAAAATATTTAATTTATCATTTTAGTAAAATAGATACACTTCCTCTAAAAGTTTAACTCCTACCCTAACTATAATTGTAGGGAGTACAGTCAAGTGCAGGGAGTATAGTCACAGTCCAAACAAATTCAAAAAAAAAATTACATTTTTTTTTTATAAATCAATGTCGAAAATATACATTTTTTCAATAATAGGGTATATTTTCGACAATAGTTTATCGATGAAAAACACTCTTATCAACAACAATTTCTTGAAAGAAAATAAAAAATTTCGATAATAAATGGTCGAAAATATACACTATTGTTAACAACCATATTTATATTTTACCTTTATTTGTCAAAAAAAAAAAAAAAAAAGAAGAGGAAAGAATCAACCTTGCGAATGAAAAAATGAGGAGGTATACGGGCCGGCCGGCCGACTTGGGTGGGGTAGCGTTGGAGGGTGACGCGGGGAGGAGGCGGCGTCGTGGGGCGAGGGAGGAGGGGACTACACTTGGGTGGGGCGACGAGTTATACAAATTAGGATTTTAGAGGTTATATGTATCAAAGGATTTTTTATAGGGAAAATTGTATAATAGGCTGATAGGTAATTTTGGAGTAGTTTTTCTCTTACTTTTGTTTTGGAGTGACCACGGGCCGAAACATTATTTTGCACCTTTTATGGGTCCAATAAGTAATAATGGCCCACCATTATTAGTCTATTTAGATATTGGGCTAATTAAATACGACAGGCCACGGTTACACACAGACTCATTGAGTACACCACCAAACATTTTTTTAATCTTTTCTTTCAGGGTATGTGAAATATCACATTGAATTTTTATTTAAAAATAAAGATGAGTACACCCATCCATTTCATTTTATGCCAAAATTATTCCCACCCTCACCACTAAAACAACCAACATACTTCTATAAAAAAAAAAAAAAAAACTCTTAATGTGTCCGAAAATTTTAATCGAATAAAGTTAAGATTTTCGAAATTTTTTACTGAACAAACTCAATGTGTCCGAAAAAAAAGTTCGAACATTTTGTTCGAATTTTTTTCCTGAACAAACTCAAGTTGTTCGAAATTTTTTTCTAAACAAACACAAATTGTTCGAAAGTTTTTCCTGAACAAACTCAATTTGTTCAAAAAAAATTTCCGAACTTAAAAAACCCTAAATTTCCTAATTTTTCAGACCTAAACTTATCTGAAAGGCGGCGGCAAGGGGAGGGAAAATGGTGGCGGACGAGCGCAAACGGCCGCGTCGCTGGGAGAAGGGCGAACGCGGCCGCATCATTCTTGCTGCGGCACTGCGGCGAGGGGATGGGAGATGGTGGCGGACGAGGGAGGAGGGGTGCGAACGGCCGCGTCGCTGGGATGAGGGTGACAACGGCCGCGACGTGGAGAGGGAGGAGGTGGGCGATGGCGACCGCGACGTGGGGAGGGAGGAGGTGGGCGGTGGCGACCTTCAAATGCAGCGACCGATTGGGTGGGCGGCGACGCCGCTTGGGAGGATGAGGAGGAGGAGGTGGGTGTCCCTTTGAAAATGAGGGAGAAGGGGGTTAATTAGAATTTAGGAAAGAAGGGGTATTTTAGAACTTTTCACGTGGGTGTCCTAATCTTACGGTGTGTGTACTCGTCCAGTGAGTGTCCTCAACAGGTCTGTGTGTGTATAACCGTGGCCAATACGATATCATAAGTCCGCCCCAAAATGGGAGCATAAAAAATTAAAAAGTAAACGGTTTGATCTTGGAAAACATCATTTTTAATCCATTACAACTTTTTAAAAATATTCGTAGTATTTATGCATCATTTGCAAAAAAAAAAAAAAAAAAAAAAAAAAAAAAAAAAAACCTCAAGTGGAATAAAAATATAATTTCATTCTTAAAAAAACCTGGAGTTTCAATTCATCAAATGAAACTTTCAACCTTGTTTTATTATTCTTAAAAAAAGTATTATATTCTAAACATGTGTATTAAATTCAATTTATTTAAAAAAAAACTAATTATTGATCAATCAATTATCGCAATTATTCATTAAGAAAAAAAAAAAACTATCCTGGTTGTACAGTTTAACTGCACTTTCTAATTTTCTAGTCAATCTAACTTTTAAAATTTAACTAGAATCACAAGTTTAATTAATTGAGAAAATAAAAAATATTTAAGAAATGTTGGTTTAATTTAATTGAATTTGAATTAATCCAATAAAATGTTAACATATTTCATGTGAAGTTAATAATATACTCCCTCATTTCCAGAATTATTGACACGCATTGATCAATTTTAATAAGCTAAATGAGAAGTATTTTGGATGATTTGATAATATGTAAAGTGAATTTAGTGAGATATAAAATAAAATGTATGTAAAAGAGAAGTGACAATTTTAAAAATAAAATGATATTGAGAGATATAATAATTTTGGTAATTCTCAATAAGAAAAGTAAAGTGTAAGTAATCACAGATTCACAGGTTAGTACTCCCTCAGTCCCACAAGTGTTTGCGCCACAAATTGGGCACACTTTTTAAAAAAAAAGTGTAATGAATGGAGGGTTGAGGGGTAATTTTATAAAGTTATATGGATAAAGTAAAAAGGTGATTGGAAAGAGAGTAAAAGTAATGACATTTTGTGTAAATATGTGAATATTGTGAGGGTGAGGTTTATGAGAGTGTTTCCTTTTATGGGTGTGCAAACAATTGTTGGACGGACAAATAAGACAAGTGTGCAAACAGTTGTGGGACGGAGTAATTGTTTTTCGATTTTGGAGCAAAGTTAGCGGGTTTAAAAGAGGCCACATCTTGATGCTATACGAGTCATACTAATACACGCCACGTTTCAAAAAGAGGCCACATCTTGATGCTATACGAGTCATACTAATACACGCCACGTTTCATTACCTGCCTCAACAATAGGAAATCTCTCGACTCTCTGCAGAATCATCAAATTCATATATAAACAGAAAAAAAAAAAAAAAATAGAAAAACAAACTCTATACCCACACCGGCATACTGCATAATTCATCGTCAGTAGAAAATATTCGATCACAGAAACAGTTTAATCGGCTTCGAAAACCTCAGAAATGTCTCGATTGCTTCAATATTCGAAGCTATCGCTCTCCAGAGTCTCGTAAGTTTTTTTTCTTAACTTTTTGTTGCTATATTTATTCGAATAATGTGATCGTTTATTAATTTTTTACCCCGTTCCTCATTGTTTCTTATTTTGGTTGTTGATTTGTCTGGTTACATGTGATAGAAATAAATTGAGCTTTCGATGAGGTGGTTTTGACGAATTCTCCACAAGACATTTTAATTTCTAGAATCCATGCGCGTTTGAGCGTTTTTAAGGGAAATCTGACTATAATTTTTTGGAGGATATTACATTTCTACAGTTCGTCTTGAATGTGATTTTATTTTGTGTTCTTCTAACATTGCGTAATTGGGGATTATTCTATTCTTAGGTTGAAATGTGAGATGAATAAAATCTTATTAGTACCAACAATGGAGAAGTAATGGAGAAGTAGTTATACTTGGTTTTTCGTTTAGCATTTTCCTGTTATCCTTTTAGGCTCCTTTTAAATATGCATATTGGGTGACAAAAAAAGTAGAATTTTCCCATTGCTTGGTTTTGAAGAAACGTGAAGAGGAAACTTTTGTGTGGATGCAAGTTTGAGATTCTCGTACCACTTCATATATTTGTCATTTGATGGTAGTAGTATTTGAATGTGATAAGTGGTAATTTAGAAAAATTAGAGTGAAATGGACTTATGTGTGTGTGTGTGATTACATGTATATGAGTTTATTTACAAGTGGGTGGTTGGTGATAAAGTTTTTTTTTTATTGGATGAAGTAGGGTTGGGTTTAATAGGATTTCAAAATCTTTCATTTTATCATAACAAATGGGGATTGGGATCGCAAAATCCAAATCCGGCCTGACTAGTCGCGAACCAAACACACCCGGGAGATTCCACTTAATCTTTTCACATGTTAAGCATGTGTGTGGAGAAGTTTGATTTGGAAGCAAAAATGAAAATTTCGCAAGACATGAATGTTTGGTTTGGGTGTTAAAGGTGGGATAGGTGTTTTAATCTTATTTATCATGAAACTCAACTCATTTAGGTGTAAGTTTGTTATACATTAACAGTGGGAATGGAATCATTGTGTGACATGACCTTGTCCCTAGCCATTAATAATGCCTCATGTTCATTTTGCTCCTTGTTCCACTCTGGTCTCTTTCACAGTATTTCTTCATTATCTCTCAACATGGCTTGGTAGTCTATCTTAATCTTTGTTTGTTATTCATTTCTGCATATACATGACCTCCAAACAGGATAACCACGTCGAGAAATGGACGTTTATTCTCCACCGGTACCAATGATTTTACTGCTGCTAATGGATCTTCCCAAACTAATAAAGTTAAGGAAGCGGAGACATTACATGTCCCACCCCCACCAACATTCTCTACTGGAACCAATGATTTTACTGCTTCTCAAACTGATAAAGTTGAGGAAGCGGAGACATTACATGTCCCGCCCCCACCAACGGAGAAGGTACCTTGGTTTTTGCAGTGACATGAAGTTTCTCTTGTCTTCATAAACTTATTTAATTTCTTTATGAGTTTTATATTTCAGTTGCTTGTGCTTGGTGGAAATGGATTTGTTGGGTCTCATGTCTGCAAGGAAGCTGTGAGTTGTGGTTTAACCGTCGCTAGCCTCAACAGGTATTGCATTCTGAAACTTGGCATTTCTCTTGCTTTGTGATGATTGGGAGATATGCTTGTCAGTTTGTGTTATTTGGGAAAGAATTCCAAACGCATGGTGCAGCGTGCAGAGGAATACCTTTTTATCTACTCACTAGGATATAAACCTTGATTACAGAAAATGTTTCTTAAGCATTTCACGATTTCATCTCTCAATCATTCTTGAAATATGCCTAGAATTAAACTTACAAAATATATAGGTGGGTTCTTGAAAATGGTAGATTATTTCTTGGGGTATAGCTAAATCTTGGAGGTATCTGATGTATCTTAGCATCCTTTTTCCTCGATTTTGGTTTTGTTACTGCTGCTCAGAAACCATTTAATGCTCTATGCAGATCGGGTAGACCTGCGATTCAAGAATCCTGGCCTAACAATGTGATGTGGCATCAAGGTTTTCTGGTTGCTATACAGCGTTCATGTGATATTCTCTTTTCCGCTTTCCAACAGTAACAATTTAGCTCATTTGAGTTTCTCTCTTTTGCTACTTCTAGGTAACCTGTTCAACCCTGATACATGGAACGATGCACTGAAGGGAGTAACGTCAATTGTTAGTCCTAATGCACCTTAAACATATCTTTAGTTGTGTAATATTGAAATGGAATGTCTGGGTTACTTTATTTGTCATTACTTGATCTGCTAAAACAATGGAGTGTCCTTGCTTTTAGTCCTCTCTCCTGGCTTTCATATTATGATTATTTTATGGTTCTATTTTGATCTATGCTCAGGTGAAAGAAGTGATAGAACATGACTATGCTCCAAAAGATGGCCACTGCAATTTAATTTGTTAGGTTGTCCATTTTTAATGTTACTCCTGCATGGTTAGATATAATTGTTGGCACAGGAGCCTCTAGTGTTGGACAGCCAACTCAAGCTTAGGCTTCATATGTGCATCGTTCTCCAAGAAAGCAATATAGGTGAAGAATATATGCATTTTTGTTATAATATGGTTGAAAATGACCTACTAAAGTTAAGGACATAGTTGTTTACCTATTCAATTTTGAAGATCTTGTCAGTATTAAATAATGGGAGTTCTATTGTTTACATCTAATCAAGCCTTAGGGTTGGGATGTGTGGAGTTCTAGCATGGAGCCTTGAGCCCCCATATATGAGTACTTCTGAGTTCTGACAAAAATATATACTTCTACGGTATGCTTTAGACAGAAAGCATTGATGCATATCATGAAACAAAGACTTTAGGAGTGTATGGATAGTTTTGGGGTCTCTGAAGATTTCAGGAAGTAATTGTTAAGAGTTTATGGAAAAATGTTACTCCATTTATTAGGGGTAAAAAAACAATGGAAAATGTGAAGGAGTCTGCTTATGCTTTTTATGAAAGGAATTGCAATGAGATTTTTTTTCCCATGTGGTGTGATATTTTATCGGCATGCATATGCAGGTATTACAAGAGAATATAGTTTGGTCTTTGAAACTCCTTAGTTGTACTGTCAACCAGCCTGTATCTTTGAAACTCCATCTTGCTAGCTACTCTTTGTGTATTTATTGATATATTTTTTGTTTATCTCGTGCTTGATCATGATCAGCTTGGAGGCAGACCTTGTGTATTTTTTCTTTCTGTTTCTTAAGTTCTTGTTTTCTATTGATGAAATTTCTTCTCTGTAGGTCTCTTGTGTTGGAGGTTTTGGTTCAAACTCAGAGATGTACAAAGTCAATGGAACTGCAAATATTAATGCAATTAGAGCTGCTTCAGAAGCAGGTGCTTTCGTTGAACTTCTTTTTCCCTTTCTATACCAGTTTATCTTTGCTCTTTTTTACTTGAGTATCCCTTGACGCTACTGGGAGATTTTTTTCATGTTCTTTTCCCAGGTTCAGATAAATTGGATTTCTCATTGTCACAATACCTGTGTTGTATATAGTCTTAGCTCCAGTCCTATGAATGGACCTTCGGATTCTAATTTATTCATTCTTTTCATCTTTAGGTGTCAAGAGGTTTGTATACATCTCTGCAGCCGACTATGGTGTGGTAAATTATCTACTGCAAGGATATTTTGAGGGAAAGGTATTGCCATAAACTCCAAATAGCTTTTACTGGATTTGAAATTATCATTGATTCTGGGTCGTGGAGTACCTTTAGCAATAAAAAGAGAATAATTAATTCTTCATGATACTTGAATTAGCATGATTTAAAATGCTTTAATTGAAAATTCTTCATCATTGTTTGCACGTATGGAGAGATATGGGAATGTTCATGTAAGTTTGAAAGAAAACGGCCGGAGAGATGAATATGAAGTTGGCAAGTTCCTTATATTTTGTACATTATTGTAAACGTCCTCTCTAACGCCTATGTTATGCATATCATGTGATCCAGAGAGCTGCTGAGACAGAGTTGCTCACGAGGTTTCCATATGGAGGTGACTCTCTCTCTCTCTCTCACACACGTGTTCCTATTAAAACTGTCAAAATTAGACAAAGCACCTAACCCCTCCCCCCAAAAAAAAAGCTAACCTTCTCTTGGACTGAAGTGGCATTGTTCAAGTTACAATAGTTACTTCCTTCTTTATTTGGTTACTTATGTTCTTTTCTTGACATATGTTTATTTAAACAAAAAAACTCAGTTGCTTCACCATGCTGAATTTAGAAGACTCAACTGAGTATCCTTGTTGCATAACTTTGGTCATATTTAAATTGCTTGCTTCGAGTTCTTGTTTCACCTGGATATTGCTCTGATGGAGTTTGGATTTTTAGAAATGCACTTGTGAATGTTCTTGTGCACCTAATCAGAACAGAGTAGGTAGGTCTCAATCTTACCTAAAGTACGTACCTTTTCAGGCATTATTTTGAGGCCTGGATTTATACATGGAAAGCGTCGTGTTGGGAATATGAATTTGCCTCTTAGTGTTATCGGTTCTCCACTGGAAATGGTGAGTTTTTATTTTTTTGGCTTTGGTTTGTAATTTCATTATTCGTCCCAACATGCATACTGCCAAAAACTTCCATCTTGTGAAGGAAATGTTTTTTACATGCTCTCTTGCATATTCTTATTGAGATTTCATCATTCTTAAGTATTTACGTTCGTTGCAAAATAAGTTGTCTATATTGACATTATGCAGGTGCTTAAAAATGCTAAATCTCTGAGCCAGATCCCCTTCGTTGGACCTCTATTAATCCCTCCAGTTAATGTTGATTCTGTGGCCAAGGTTGCTGTTAGAGCAGCAACTGATCCAGTTTTCCCACCAGGGATTGTCGATGTGTATGGAATTATACGGCATTCCCGATAAGCACAGAGTCTGTCTTCGGTCAAGGCTTTTCTTCAATATGAGGCGTGTATCATAGCTTGAGAGTGGAATGCCCTTGCTATATATACCCTACTTATACGATCTAGGTAATAAAGAGTATGTTTCAAACTTATTTGTCCACACGTATCCTTTTCCGCGGGGGGTTGAACCGTTGTCTCTGTTATTGAAGTGAAATTCGTAGCTGTTTCATGCTAAAATTTCGTGAGATTTAACTGAAGCTCAGCTTCCAGATCTCTTACTCATAAGACACATCATCTCTTTATTATTGAATTTTTCTCTACACGGCTACACAACACGGTGGTGCAAAAGTTACCTATGTGTCAAATATTTATGCATCTTTCATATTATTGGTTGAGTGCGTGAATTCATATTAATGACATTTTGTGAATGACTATGTAGTATGTACTCTTTCCGTCTAAATTATATAGGCTGTTTTGACTTTTTTCAAAAAGTTCAAAATTTTTTATTGGGAATATGCACATGACATTAAACAAGTATGTAATACTTATGGTCTTAAATGTAATTTAAGAAAAAACTTTCACTTGATGAAACGAAGTTTAAGAAAAAAATGTAATAATTATGGTCTTAAATGTAATTTTGTAAACTTTTATATATAAAGTAAATAAAGTAATTTAATTGAGTGTATGATGGACCCTAGAATATATTGTATAAAAGTTAAATACGTGTATATCGTGAAAGTAACTATGCAAACTTTTCAAGGACGGAGGTAGCATATAGTATCATTTTAATGCATTTACCACTTAGAAATATACTCCCTCCATCCACCAAATGTAGTTCCATTGGGGTGGGGCACACGTTTTAAGGAAAAAGTAGATAAAGTAAGGGTATTATAGGGTATTTTGGGGTCCATTGTGAATAAAATGATTGTTTGTAAATAAAGTTGATGGCAAATTGAGTAATTAAGTGATGGATTGAATGGTGATAGTTTTCATAAAGTGTATGAGACTACATTTGGTGGACAAAGAATATTAGGCAAATAGAACTACATTTCATGAACGAAGGGAGTATTTTTTTTCAATTTTAAATACCCTAGTTCCATTCATGAATATTTTCTTCTCTAATGAAATTTTTACAGTCACCCTAATTTCTTTTATCATGCATCTTAATTTAATTGTGATACTACTTTTTTGTATACCACTTTTTCACCTTAGCCTAATCCTTGATCTTTTCTTTAATAAACAATCATTCAAGGGGACTTGGTCAAGTTCAGGTTACTTTAACCTCAGATAACTTTTTCCCAATAACTAGTCATAATTTAGAGAGAGCACAAACTTAAGAGTGAGAAAATCGAGACACTCTATAAAAAAAACAAAGAACATCATATGAATTCTTGGATACATTTGTGAAATAAAACTATTACAAACTAATATATCATGCATTTTCATTTGATCAGTTTACTGTATCATGCATTTTCATTTGATCAGTTTACTGAGTTGGAGTTGAAACACGCATTTGAATTAGTGAAATAAAACTATTACAAACTAATATATTACTGCTTTATAATCCTTCAGGTGACTTGTCAAAGGGCCTTTACTTAACCTTAAATAACCTTTCTCAGGTGAGTTTTTCAAATAACATGTCACAAAAGACTTTACTAATATAGAGTCAGGTGAGTTTTTCAAATAACATGTCACAAAAAACTTTTCTAATATAGAGAAAGGGGACAAACGAGTGAGAAAATCGAGAAACTCTAAAAACAAATAAGACTATGTTGAAGGCGATTATGTAATGAGGAATTATGGAAAATTTCCTAACGAGGCAATGCTCCTACTGATTGGTTTGACCATTTCTAACAACGTCTATGAAATACGAAATTCTATGCCATCAACGCAAAACTTTGAAAGATGACAAACCATTATGCGGGAATACAAATACCACTATAAGCATTTGCTCGTAGTATTAGTGTTTGTAATTCTCAGCAAGAATTAGAGGAATTCGTTCAATATCAAAGTAGTATATTTTTATTGTGAAAATGAGATCGGAATAAAAATAACTATAAGCAAATCTGCACTAATTGATGGACGAGTAACTAATCCATTTAAAAGATATGCAGAATGAGATTAGAGCTCACATATATTTGGTCAACAAGATACACAATTTACTCAGAAAATTTAAGAATGCTCATAATAAACACGTGGAGAAAAGGGAACAATTGACAAGAGACCTCCAACTAGTCATTTGATGTTATTTGTTTGTAGAGTGTCTCGATTTTCTTACCCTTAAGTCTGTACCCTTTCTCTATATTAGAAAAGTCATTTGTGACAAGTTATCTGAAAAACTCACAGATAAGTTATCTAAAGTTAAGTAACTAAACTAAGGTCAAAGTAAGCTGAACTTGACCAAGTCACCTGAATGATTATTTTCATTATGACGTTTTAAGATCATATTAACTAGAAGGTTATGGATTGACCTAAATTTAAATTGAAAGTAGTATACAAAGATACAAAGCAGTATCAAGGATCCAAGGTGCAATAAAAAATATCATCTGAAATCACCTCACCTGTCCTCACCTGGAATCACCTCACCTGTCCCTCATCTGATGTTTTCCTAGGTAATTATATATTTTGCATTTACACTAATTCTCATCACTAACATATAAAAATAGTTTTTCACCCGTCCTCAGTTGTCCCTCATCAATTTTTAGTGTTTAAGAAGAAAGGGTAATTCTGCTGATCGAGAATATGTTGAAGGCGATTATGTAATGAGGAATTATGGAAAATTTCCTAACGAGACAATGTTCCTACTGAATTTTGGTTTGACCTTTTCTAACCACGTATGAGGTGACCAACTTTAATTTGAGAAACACGAAATTCTATGCAACCAATGCAAAACTTTGAAAGATGACAAACCATTCTGCATTTAGTGGAATTTGTTCAATATCAAAGTAGTAGATTTTTATTGTGAAAATGGGATCGGAATACAAATAAACTATGATCATTTGCTCGTATTAGTGTTTGTAATTCTCAGCCAGAATTAGAGGAATTCGTTCAATATTAAAGTAGTAGATTTTTATTGTGAAAATGAGATCGGAATAAAAATACTACTATGAGCATTTGCTCATATTAGTGTTTGTAATTCTCAGCAAGAATCAGAGGAGTTGGAAGAAGTAGCACTAATTGATGGACGGGTAACTAGACATCCATTGAAAGATACGCAGAAGGAGATTAGAGCTCACATATATTTGGTCAACAAAGGAAATTTAAGAATACTCGTAATAAACATGTGGAGAGAAGGGAACAATTGGCAAGAGACCTACTATTATTAGGTTAGACAAGAGTCTTGAAGTATGCTCGTAATTGGGTGAAAAACTACTTTTATATGTTAGTGATGAGAATTAGTGTAAATGCAAAATGTATAATTACCTAGGAAAACATCATGTGAGGGACAAGTGAGGTGATTTCAGGTGAGGACAGGTGAGGTGATTCCAGATGATATTCTTTACCTGATCCTTGATACTGCTTTGTATCTTTGTATACTACTTTCAATTTAGATTTAGGCCAATCCATAACCTTCTAGTTAATATGATCTTAAAACGTCATAATAAGAATAATCATTCAGGTGATTTGGTCAAGTTCAGGTTACTTAACTTTAGATAACTTATCTCAGGTGAGTTTTCCAGATAACTCGTCACAAATGACTTTTCTAATATAGAGAAAGGGGACAGATTTAAGGGTAAGAAGATCGAGATACTCTACAAACAAATAATATTAGATGACTTCTTGGATACATTCAACATAAGTGAATTAAAACTATTACAAACGAATATATCATGCATTTTCATTTGATAAATTTACCAAGTTGGAGCTGAGCACAAATTTGGATTAGTTATTTCACGAAAAGTTTGAAAACGAAGATGGATTTCCAATCATGGTTACTTTTGTGGAATTTTTGAACCATGATGTAGAGACAATTATTAGCGTTGAAGAAGAAAGGGTGATCATGACTGATTGAGACTATGTTGAAGGCGATCATGTAATGATAAATTATGGAAAATTTCCGAATGCGGCAATGCTCTGGATTGACTATTTCTAACCTTGTCTATGATTTCGTTCCAATCAACCTTAAACTAGAAAGAGGTGATTTGTCTATGATTTCGTTCCAATCAACCTTAAACTAGAAAGAGGTGATTAAGCCGCAAAACTTTGGAAGATGACAAACCATTCTGCATTCGTTCAATATGTATATTTTTATTGTGAAAATTGGATCACAATATGAATACCACTAGAAGCACGCATTTGTATTAGTTATTTAATGAAAGTTGGAAAACGAAGATGGATTTCAAATCATGGTTACTTTTGTGAAATTTCTGAACCATCTGATGTCTATTTATATTTATAGACAATTTTTAGTGTTGAAGAAGAAATGGTGATCTGATCGAGACTATGTTTAAGACGATCATGTAATGATGAATTATTGAAAATTTCTGAATGTGGCGATGTTCCTACTGAATTTTGGATTGACCATTTCTAACAACGTCTATGATTTCGTCCCAATCAACTTTAACCTTAAAAAGAAATGAGGTGATATCAGAGGAGAGATAAAAATCTCTCTTAAGGTAATGGTGAATTCAGGACATGACAGAGAGGATCATAGGGTACCTCCTCTGACCTTAGAGATCTGCATATTCTTGTTGGAATATTTATATCCTATGTTTTGTATTGATAAACCAAATCTGCTTGTAATAGGATATGTTGTATTGTATAAACAACTTCATCATTCATCTTGTAATAGATAGGATCTGGTCAGTATCAGCTGAGTTGGATATCAGTTGATATAGTGGAGAAATGCCGAGCTCAAGAAGAGAAGAAGAAGACCAAGATCAGAAGAAATGAGGCCATATCAGCTGAGTAAGCACTATCAGCTGAGTAGCTAATCACAGCTGAGACTAAGTCTACCTGACTAACTAGACGGGGTCTATACAACTGGGGAAGCAATCAGAAGCTAAGTGTCCATCAGAAAAGATGATCCCAATATTAGCTGAGCAAAAGGTCAGCTGAGTAAGCACTATCAGCTGAGTAGCTAATCACCGCTGAGACTAAGTCTACCTGACTAACTAGACGGGGTCTATACAACTGGGGAAGCAATCAGAAGCTAAGTGTCGATCAGAAGAGATGATCCCAATATTAGCTGAGTAAAAGGTCATATGATATCAAGCATTGTATGGTCAAATCAGAGCTAACGTGGACCAATTGGGAGACCACAACAAACATCAAGATTCAGATAAGGCACAAAGATCAAGAAAGTCTATGATGCATTGATTATTACTAGCCAACGGTAATAATCAATAACATCTACCTAGAGATTGATGTTCACGAAATAGTGAGATTTGATTGTCACTCACCAACGATAACAATTCAGAATCCACACTATATATACATGAGTTCAGTTAATATCTCATAAGCGTGAGGGTGATGCCAAGACCGAGCAAAATGCATAAGTTTTCATCAAAACAGAAGAGCTCAAGAACGCCTTCATAGAAGAAATCCATCAAGCATCCATACCCTTACTCCCAGTGAGTGAGCTCAACTAAGCCTGCATTGTCATATACATATCCAAAGCTTATAAGAGAATTTCCCAATCCTAGCTCAAGGCTAAATCAGATTGTAAGGGAAATTCTCATACTCAGTCTATACTTGAATCCTCCTTCTATCCTAAACCCTTAGAAGCCAGGTCGAGTTACTCACACTAGGAACACAAGAGCCCCCATTGTAAGAGTACTTGTTCTCCCAATAACAAGTAGATTCGTATACATTGAAAGATGTGTATCTTGATCAAAGTCTTCTTTTGGGACTATAAAGTGAACAAGACATGTTATTCTTGGCATGTAAAATTATAAGACCTTATGAAAGAGATTAACTTCACAGCTGAGGCTGTGAGAGTGGATGTAGGACAAGGTGGTCCGAACCACTATAAATAACTGGGTTATTTACTTGAATTGATCGACTCGTCCTTCTTAGTTCAAAAAGGTATTATGGAGAAAAATCTGACACCGGAGTCAAGAGTTCGTTTCGTTTTAAGAAAGTCATCTATATCAACTAACATCAAGTCAGCTGATCATGCATGAAATTATTTACAAATGTTTTTCCATAAGCAGTAGACGAGTATAATCTTTAAAATGGGCACACTACAATTCCGCACATGCTTCTCTATCAGCTGATCTAATCAGCAGACAATCTAGTTCTAGACTCCTAGTGAATCACCTGACCAAGTCATCTGTTAGAGAGTTACCTTTTGTTTTCTACACTTAAATTCTATCAGCCGACATCAAGTCAGTTGATAAAAATTAATCTATGAATTCTCCTCCGTTATGAGTAATTAATCTGAAATTGGAAGGGTCCCTTAGGGCATGTTTGTTTTGGGACTCACACGTCCAAACGTGGGACGTAACGTCCCCCGTCCTGTTCTAGTTTGAGATTTCACATTCGGATTTCAACATTCAACTCCATCCACCCCTAAAAATACCTATATATTTTACTATTATAATAATACAACATCACTCACTTTTACTAATTGATTTGACATAAAATTATATTTTATAATACAACATCACACTCTCTTACACAATTGATTTGACATAAAGTTACATCCTATCCTACTTAACATCCCAAAACAAACATACACAATCACTATTCATCAAGATTTCTCCATCCGGATTTTCCCCATCCTACATAATCCCAAAACAAACATGCCCTTAGTGTGTTTAACATTTTTGCATCTATGAACATAGATGACTTTGTATGTATTTTGCACTATTTAAAGCAACAATACGATCCCCACAATCGTATGTGTTTGATTGTAGTATGCAAGTACAACCAAGTAGTTATCGTCCAAGGACTTAGTTGAATGCGTGTGAAGCCCCAAAGCTACAAGTTATCATGTTATTGTAGTAAACCAAATATTGTTTTTGATTTTTTTAAAAAACGAAAGCAAGTAGAACTATAATCGAAACACAACTAGAATGCAAGTATCACTAAAATTAAGCTAAGCAACACACAATTTTTTTTTTTTGACAGAAAAGCTAAGCAACACACAATTGAAACAACGATTAAACTAACTTCCAAGTGAAAGTGCAAGATGAGAAGATTACTTCGGGTGCTTCCGTTTTGTGGGCTTACTAACGAATTAACGAAGTAATCACAATAATTAGGCATAATGTCTTGAATTATGTTAAAGACTATCACATATATGCATAGACAAATCCCTCGTGAGGCTTAGGTGAATACGTTTACTAATTAGCTATTATGTAGTCTAATTAGTACCACAAACTCCTAGGATAGTGACCCGTAAACACTTTCAACACGATTACTAATGTTTACGACTCGCCCTCTCACTAATATTTTAGACGACCTCTAATTGATTAATGTCTAATGTTGTCATTCTAAGCAATAAACCCTCTCCCGGTTAAGCTAATTACTATTTAATTTCAATTAATTAATCAAGGCTCACACCCACACCCCAATCATGCAAACCCAACTCTCGTTGCAATTAACATGATCGAAAATGCTAGCTAATAGGATTGATCAACCAATTAAATCACACAAAAACTTGTATGCAATATTGACTAATTAAATCAAATAAGCTGTAAATATTGACTTATTAAGTCAATGAGCTGGATATATTGACTTATTTAGTCAATGGACTGAAAATATATGTTATTGGACCACCATTAATTCATTTGGACCAATTTTTAATCTATTTGTCAACTAACCCGTTTGTGTTTTAATTTTGATCGAAATATTTGATCCGATTCTGTGAATTTTTGTATTTTTTACTTTACTGCCGAACATGGGTTTTATTTTTATTTTTATCTTTTCGAATTCTTTTCTTTCAATTCGTCTTCTCTTTTCTATCTCTCAAGCTGTTGACGATTTCTTCTTCGAACGGTTTCCTCCCGCGGGTTGACATTTTTTTTAATATAGTAACAAAACACTATTAAATGTAGTAATTCAAATTGTAATATTAGTAACACACATTATTTTATGTGGTAATAATTCAAACTATTTTATATAGTAGTAATACATATTTTTTTATTTAGTAACATGTTTTTTTCTAATGTTTATGTTGATGTAGTAACCCATATTATAATATGTAGTACTCCCTCCGTCCCGGGATAATTTGCATAGTTTGACCGGCACGTTGTTTAAGAAAAGTGGATTTAGTGGTTGATGATATAAAATAAAAGAGGGATATTTTAGGTAATTTGATGATGTTTAAAGTGAATTTGATGATGTGTAAAGTGAAATTTATGGAAAAAATGAGTGGCAAATTTGAAAATAAAATGATGTTGTGAGGTTATTAATTTTGTGGGGTATTTCCATATTAAGAGTGTGCAAGTAATTTTGGAACGTCCAATAAGGAAAGTGTACAAGTAATTACGGGACGGATGGATGGAGTAACATATATTATTACATGTAGTAATACACAATAACCATGTGTAATACCAATTATTTTATTGCAGATGATGCAAAGATATTAAATCAATTGATAAAGTTACGTATAGTAACAAACACTGTTCAATATAGTAATTCGAACTGTAGTATGTAGTAACATATAGTAATAAAGATTCTTTTATGTAGTAAAACATTTTTTTTTCTAATGTTTTTGTTGATGTAGCAACTTACATTATAATATGTAGTAAAATATATTATTGCATGTAATAATACACAATAACCATGTTGTAATACACATTATATTATTGTAGGATGATGCAAAAATATTAGATTATTTGATAAAGTTACATATAGTAACAAACACTATTCAATGTAGTAATTCGAACGGTAGTATGTAGTACTAACATATAGTTTTTTTATGTAGTTAAACACATTATTACATGTAATTATAACATAAATTATTTTATATATTAATACATATTCTTTTATGTAGTAATGAGAGGTGTAGATACAACATCACAGTATAGGTGCTTAAGCACAAGTGGCTTTAGATCTCCAGCTCTTCTAGTTCATAATGTTCTGCTACTTCAAATTTGTCCTTTGTAGTTTTTGGCATCAATATCTTTATGAGTTTGGGGTCCGTTGCCTTCATTATTGCCTCTGCGGATGATCATTTTCCTTACCTACCACTGGAAACGTTATTGGTGTTATGCAGCTAAGTTGCTTTACGTAATTCAGTTTAGGGTACCTGTAATGTAGCTTCATAGTATCCCAGCAACTTCATAGCTTCATAGTTTTTTAGCCCCTCTTTATATTCAGATTTATTTGTGTCTTTAGAGAGGGTGCTACAGAAAAATGTGCTTTGTTGTGTTATTGAGGACTGACCAATTAGTGTATTTAAGCATTAATTTACCATTTTAATGGAGAGATTTCAGTTTATCAAGTTTGGTACTTTGAGCATCTGTAAGTTAATAGTAGTAATGTAAGCTTATGATTTATCTAAATTTGACAGAATGTCAGTTCCATTTCAGAGAGTCAAGAATGAGTAGAACACGATTTCAAGGAGACAGCTAGTTAGCTACGTAGATAGAGGTAATTGAAGCGATATGATCGATTCACTTATGGTTACGCGCGCGTTTGGGGTAATTAATTAAAATAAGGAACAGCTTCTCTAATTTGTACGCGATGGTATGGTAATCCTTTAATTTTCTTCAATTTTTTCAAGTTCATCAATCAATTCTTGTTTAATTTACTTTGTGAATCCTTTTTTATTTTGCAATTGAGTTTTTACAGTATGATGGTAATTGATTTGAATTTTAGAACAAAATTAATTTTAGGTCTGGAAGGAGCTTTATTGAAGTTGGTGTTCTTGTTCATGTTTGTGGGTGAACAAATATGTGAAAGCTAATCTATTGAAGTGTGTAATGTGTTTGTGATTCTAGGATTATTTGTGGAATTAATGATGTGGAGTATTAGATAGATTTTATAGAATTGTATGGCTTTAGCCTTGGCCTTGTCAATAATGGGATTCCTCTTATAGAAAGTTGATCTAATGTGTGGAACATGACGATATGGCTGATGGATTTGTATCCGAATTAGCAAATTCAATTCGGGAATCAATCTTTTTCTGTATCTGTCTTCGTAAGAGACTGGAATTGTGGACAGTACCAAGATATTACTACTCATAATACAGAAATTGATGATCAAAACACAGCTGCGATAGTTGGCATTGCTTGAACAAGGTGCTGAAAATGCCAATGAAGGTAAGAAATCTGAAATGTGAAAGATTTCACTGGAATAATTACTGAGTATTTACTCTTGAACACATAAATAATAGTTGGACTTGATGATGAGCTTGAAATTGTTGAATGGGATGGAGAAAATGCAAATGAAAGTAATAAATGTGTATTTAATTAAGTAGTAGTGCATATGTGTCTTTGCAGCCTTAATTGTTCATCTTATTTAAAAGGGACAATGATGATTATATTGATGATATGAGTGGCCGGTATTCGGAAATGACAGGAGCTACAATTGATGAAATGTATTGTATGGATGAGCTACAACTTAAAAACTTTTAATAATGTTTAAAACTGTGAAAAGTGGTAGTAATTATTACTAGTGAACAATTTTTGCTATATTTTTAAGGTGGATATCTATTTTTCGATGTTTTTTTGTTGATTTGAATAAGGTGAATATCTTTATTTTCTTATTCTGTTTTTTTAAAAGTGGTAATATATCATGAAAAGTGTTAACTATTACTCCCCCCGTCCCATACTTGAAGCTACAAACCAAATTGACACGGATTTTAATAAATGAATTGTTTATTAGTATTGTGTAAGATAAAGTGGGGGTAGTAAAAACTTTTCAACTTTATAAATAGTAATAAAGTTACTTTTTAGTGTAATAAAGTAGTGGTATTTGTTGTAATATTGTGATGTTTTAAGGTGAGTGTTTAAAAGTGTTTTTGCTATTTTAGGTAATGTAGCTTCAAGTATGGGACGCCCAAAATGGTAAAATGTAGCTTCAAGTATGGGACGGAGGGAGTATTAGTGAAAAGTGTTGTTTCACAATACTGAAAAGTGGTAGTTTTTAATATTGAAAAGTGATAACTATTATTAGTGAAAAGTGTTGTTTTATAATAATGAAAAGTAGTAACTATTACTCCATTAGTAAAAGTGTTGTTTAATAATGAAGAAAAACGATAACTATTATAACTGAAAATGAGTAATCTTTAATACTGAAAAGTGTTGTTTCATAATACTAAAAAGTGATAGTTTTTAATATTGAAAATTGGAAACTATTATTAGTGAAAAGTGTTGTTTTTTAATATTGAAAAGTGATTACTATTATTAGGGAAAAGTGGTGGAGAAAAGTGGTAACTATTATTACTGAGGGGGTGGTGTGCGATCAATTTATAAACTTCGGAACCGAGTATCCCCTGCTTTTTCTTTCCACCTTCTAATTACGATTCTGCCCCTGCTTAATTTGGATTTTTTAAATTAAATTTCAGATTTTGTAATCTCAATCCAATTCTACTTTAGAATTTGATTTTTAAAATCCAACTCTATAAATATATACACAATTATGTACACCAATTCTACTCTCACATGTCTTATTAGTCCGATCATTAAATTTATTCTTAACTTTTATGAAAAAAATATCATTTTATCTTTATTATTCAATCATCATTTAATTACTAAAAGATCATTCAAATTAATTCCCAAACAATCACTTTATTCACAATACTCCTAAAACTTGTGTTCAAAAGTATAAACATAGAATTAATGGTTAAAAAGAATAATACCTATAAAGTTGAACAATATATAAATACATATAAAACCTACTACATAAAGTAGTCTACTTAAATTTCAAAATAAATACATGTAATCATTAATAATGGAGAAAAGTGGTAATCGATCTATTAGTGAAAAGTGGTAATATCTATTACTGAAAAGTGGTAAATACTGAAAAGTGGTAATCTCTTAGTGAAAAGTGGTAATCTCTATTACTGAAAAGTGGTAATCTCTATTAGTGAAAAGTGGTAATAGAGTGAAAAGTGGTAATCTCTATTAGTGAAAAGTGGTAATCTCTATTAATGAAAAGTGGTAATCTCTATTAATGAAAAGTGGTAATCTCTATTAGTGAAAAATGGTAATCTCTATTACTGAAAAGTGGTAAATACTGAAAAGTGGTAATCTCTTAGTGAAAAGTGGTAATCTCTATTACTGAAAAGTGGTAATCTCTATTAGTGAAAAGTGGTAATAGAGTGAAAAGTGGTAATCTCTATTAGTGAAAAGTGGTAATCTCTATTAATGAAAAGTGGTAATCTCTATTAGTGAAAAATGGTAATCTCTATTACTGAAAAGTGGTAATCTCTATTAGTGAAAAGTTGTAAATACGTGGTAATCTCTATTAGTGAAAAGTTGTAAATACGTGGTAATCTCTATTAGTGAAAAGTGGTAATAAGTATTATTATTGAAAAGTGTAATCTCTATTTGCTGAAAAGTGTTAATCTTTAATAGAAAAAATTGTTAATCTTTAATAGTGAAAAATGGTAATTTGCTGAAAAAATACAAAAGTGGAAATTCTGAAAAGTAGTACCTATGACCTCGTACTCACAAACACAACATTGTAACCGTTAACACAACATTGTAACCGTTCCAGCAACAGTTATTTAGCTTAAATTCTTCTCCTTTACAAATAATAAGGGTTGATTGGTGCGCAGACCAACTCTTAAAATAATGTTTTTGTGTAGGTTACAGAGGAAAGAAAAGATTTAAAAAAAAAAAAAAGAGCAAGCAGGCTATTACTTGTGTGTGGTACCACTTGCACTGATTTTTTTTAAGGGTGAATATTATACATGAGTATGACAAATACAATATAATATTAGTTCAAATAGAGTATAATATTAATTTAAATACGATATAGTATTAGTTCACAATGTTAAATAGGAACAAATTACATATATTACATTTCAACGAGACTATGATTTCATGATTTATTTAAATATGGTTTTTGCAGTAACTCATTTAAAATCCAAAGGAAATTCCCCTTTTAGCATGGATTGAAAAGAAGGCTGGAGCCAAGATTTTGAGATTTCCGTACGCTTCTTCTGAATATATTCAAGCGGGTGATCGTATTTTGAAGGTCCCATTGGAAAATGGGCAGTATAGGTGCTTAAATTAACAAGTGGCTTTAAATCTCCACCTCATGTAATTCATATTTCATGTTCTACTACTTCAAATTTGTCCATAATAGATATTTTTTTAAGAGTTTGGGGTTCATTATTGCGGACGAGCATTTTCCCTTATGCAGCTAAGTTGCTTTACGTAATTCAGTTTATGGGAATAGGATACCTATAAAATATAAATAATGTATATATATAAGTGTGTTTCTTAATCAATGATACACGAAACCTTTCTAGAGTATTTCACAAGATATTTACAAGATAAATATAATATATTATGTACAAGAAATAATCAAGATACAATCAAAATGTAATCTAACGTTGATTTTTGGAGCATGATTTTAGTATTCTGCAAAATGGAGAATCCATTGAATACGTGTAAATCTTGGCAAAATAAATTGAATTTGGTATTGTAAATGGATTTAGAGTAAAAACATCAGCAAACCGTGAAGATTTAAGAAACATGGAAGTAACCATGGGAGACATGATTCCTAATAAAATTATGGTATATGAGTTCATACTAAAGTGAAAAGGCCATGGAAGAAAGTGTAAAAATGGATAGACTCGGGCATATGTTGATGGGGAGCCATCAAGAAGGGTGTAAAAGAGATTGAGAGGACGAGAGGGGCGTGGTGACTTCTTTAGCTCCGAGTAGAGGTGTAAAAATTGGATTCAATTGAGTAAATACAAGCCCGTTTAAAGGGCGGGCCTAGATGGGACAGATCGCACGGGTCAGACCGCGAACGGGGCTGACTGACTCACAATTTTTTTTATTATATATTTTTTAAGGTTGAATGAATAAGAAACACATTTTTTTTAAAAGTCGAAGTGTGAGTAAATATGTGATAATAAGAAATTTATAAATTCAATTCAACTTTAAATTAAAATACAAAATCATAAAATATTAGACTAAATAAAATTGAGATTTAAAATGAAAATAGACACGGCAGTCACCCACGTATTTATAGGACTCCGTCACTCCGGGGAGAGACTTGATTAGTAATGTAGATTCAATTAAATTTATTTTTCAACTTTCTCTTTATGAGTATATTGAGAGGGTGTGCGGTGAGCGTGTATTTGCAAATTGACAATTAATTGCTATTGATGGTTAAGTTAATTTGCCAATTAAACTTTCTTTGAATATTACACATTGGTTCGGTCTTTTTGGCAATAAAAAATTAAATTTTAGTTCGTTTAATTTTCCATTTAAATAAAAAAAACTATATATATATGAGGTCTACTTATTGTTTATAATAAATTAAAATTATTTATGTCAATTGAATGGATTTAATCAATAATTAACTAAAATTATTTGTACTTTGAAAAAATCGGTTGGCTAGCTAACAACCTGCCGTGAATTGGGTTGAGTTGAATATTTTTCAGTCGGTGGGCTAGTCAACAACCTGCCAAAACTCGTAAAATGATGCGTTGAGGTGGATTGTGGACCGACCCACCCCATTGACCGGTTCTGACAGCTCTAGCATCGAGCATGTTGGTGCGAGATAGGATGTCATAGATGTATTTGTGTTGACTATAAAAAATCGAGTTTGGAGCAAACAACAGAGACATTGTTACCGGTGATTAGAAGATCATCAACATAGACATTACAGTATAATTGCCTTAATTGGGACTGAATTCGCTTTGACTTTCATACTTGGAGACTATTAGTAGAAGTTCCTTTTTATGTCATCTCAACCTCGTGATAGTGACTCCATCGATCTTTTTGTAAGCATATTCATTGCAGTAGGGTGTAAATGTCAAACATCAAGAATACTTAATTGGTTTAGATCCTGCTACAAGAGATGAGTAAAACGGAGAATTTAAAAGTTATTTTAGTAGGGTTCGGTCTTTTTATATAGCGATGGAGCCAAAAAATTATATATTGGAGGTTGGTTTACATTACTATAAAGAAAAAAAATAAAATATTATACCTAAAAAAAAATTATTATGAAATTATGTTTCAAAAAAAATTAATTTTGATTGTTTCGGCTTATAATAGGTGAAACGATGTTAAAATTTAATGTGCAATTCCGCTAACATTCATTAATCAATATTAAACAAATGTAGAACTTAAAATATACTTCCTCCGTCCGTGATGACTTACATACTTTGACAAACATATTTTTTAAAAAATGAGAATTTAGTAAGGTGTGGGATCAAATAATTAGGAAGTGTTTTGGTTGATTTAGTGAGGTTTAAAGGTAATTTAGTGAGGTGTGGGGTCAGATAAATGATGAGTATTTTGGGTGATTTAGTAGCATTTAAAGAGGATTTTGTGTTGTGTAAAAGATAATTTATTGAGATTTAGAAAAGAATATGGATTCAAAATATGTTAAAATTTTAAAAATAAATAAAATTTTAAAATTTTAAAATTTTAAAATATGGATTTTGTGTTGTGTAAAAGATAATTTATCTTAATTTTGTGAATTACTCAAATATATATTAATTTCATTCAAGTCAAATTGAGAATTTCTAAATGGGGAGGTAGTCTGATAGGTTCTTGTCAACATAAACTACTAGGATGAATAAAGTGTTGATAAATTTTATAGTGAATTGTTCACCTTTGAAGAATATTTATCTTTTTTGGATAACGTGTGATTATTAAATTTGGAGAATTTCAGCAAATTTTTATAACTCCGAATTTCAGCGAATTTTTATAACTATGACAAAAATTGAATATAAATTAAACAATCGTAAATAATTTTTTTCTTGAATATCTAATAATTAAATATCTCATTAATTTTTGAAGTTGATTTGGCAAAATAAAGTGGGGAGGATCCAAATCCATGTGAATGGATGTGTTTAGTAATTTTGGGTATGTATCTTTTCCTATTATTTTGCCTTTTTTTTTTCGTTTGATTCTATTTTTATTTTTTGTTTTGAAAGTGAAAAGAATATACTAGAACTCGGGTAAGATTTGTTACCAAAATTTACGAGATGTGAGATATATTTACTATCAATTTTTTTTTTCCCTTTAATATTATAGGAATAATCTATAATTTTCATAGCATATTATAATATTATAGTAACTTGTTGATAAGAGAATGAACGTCTCAATAGGAGTGTTAAAGAAACTCCCTAAAATTCTCGTAAAATTGTGAAACTTAAAAGGATTTTTTTTTCTTCCAAAAGTTATCAAAGATTCAAAATCATATTAAACCTTTCCATCGTCCCAAAAGAGTTGGACTTCGCGATGTCGTGGACTTCTCTGTAACGCCTCTGCATATCTGTACGTATATAGTTTAGTACAAGGTCAAAATCATGAGTCAAGAGTATGTAGTTTAGTACAAGATCAAAATAAAATTAAAATATGATACTTAAAATTTTAAAAGAAAGGAAGGAAGGAATGTGATTAATTACTAATCTCCAATATAAACAAGATTAATCAATATAATTATAAACAAATTAAATCATTAATAATTAAAAAACCGAGCGCAACTGGGGCCAAACGCGGCCTGCCTGTAATTCTAAACTGCTTTAAAATCCGCAAGTCGAATTAATCATATGACCCAGCCGCATATAGGGGAGGAGCCAAAATTAAAATTTGGGACATGTTGAAAGTAGAGTTGTTATTCGAGTCGAGCCAAGTCAAGCCAAGCTAAGTCAAGTACTTAAAGTTTGAGCTCGACTCGATAACATTGACGAGCTAAAAAAATGAGCTCGACTTGACTCGTTAACGAATCTAACTGAATTATAAGAAAAAAAAAATTAGATATCGAGCCTAACGAATCGAATCGAGTATCTAACGAGGTTGAACTCAGCTTATTTAACGAACGAATCGAGCTCGAACCTTATCGAGCCAAACCGAGCTCACGAGCGTTCGTTTAACAGCACTAGCTGAGAGTCTGAAATAAATATAGTAGAAAAAAATATCGTAATTTGAGGGCTAACTGGGCTAAAACCCATTTATCTCCTGGCCCATCTTAATTAGGCCCAGAGCCCAACAAACCTACCATCGTGTATGAGCCCAAAACCATCCTTTCTAAACCCATTCTTAAATCCTTCATCCTCATCATATTGGACCCAATTTAAAGCTCAATCACTCAACTCATGTGCTAATTATCATCCCATTAGCCCAATAATAAGATGAACAATTAACAACATGAATATCCCCTATAAACCATTCCTAGTAAAATGACATATTTTGGTTGCATCACATATTATCTAATAAATAACTATATATCTTCATTTTGGTTGCATCACATATTTATTTACTTATTTATTCACGAGGGAGTATATCTCCATTTTGTGAGTCTTTTCTAATGCAATCGTTTAACAACATTTCTACTATTTTTCTTACATTTTCACTGTTGCTCTTTAAAATAAAAAACAATATTAGTGTAGTTTGTGATCGATTTGTGAGACTGTTTGAAGCCTCACAATTACATAATCATATTTTGGGATGATTGCATATTTTAAAATTATCTTCATCTCTTAGGCGAGTATTTTATTGTTGGTGATTTATAAAATTATAATATCTGCATTTATTTTAATCGAATTTTTGTTCTCTTATCTATACACACTAATGCAAAATTTTGTGTAGATTCTTGAAGAAGAAAGGAGATAGAGCTAGGTAGAAATTAAAGAATTAGAATAGAGGTAAATCAATTGATTGTGCAATTTGTTTCTTGTTTCTAAATATGATAATTCATTGTGCAGATAACAAGCAGTTGGTTGATTGTTCCAGTGATCTTTTATACCTGCTACTGATTTTACAGCCATGTCGTCACCTGAAGATGAAGATTGCTGTGGTTTACTGACATGGCTTGAATACAAGGCTACGGAAGAGATTTCTAAAGTAGTTACCATTGGAAAGTCGTCCAATCGTGGAAGGGGATTGTATGCTTCTGAAGATATACAAAAGGGTGATTGCATCTTGAAGATTCCATCGACTCTGCAACTATCACAAGACGATCTTCCTCCCAATATTCGTAGTTTGATTGGAGTTACTAATGAAGCCAAACTTGCAGTTCTGATTCTTATTGAGAAAAATTATATGGATTGCCTTCCTCGCCCCGAGGATATGCATAGCTCGATATTCTGGAGTGATGATGAACTGAAAATGATTCGACTCAGTTTTGTGTATGACGAAACTCGCAAACTAAAGCATAAAGTCGAGAAACAGTTCTGGAAAATATTATATGCTAAGCCCGATCTATATATTAGGCAACCCGAGCACTGAAGAATTGGAAGTAATCGAACGACGGTTCATGTATTCATATGGATTAGCTATATCTCGAGGGCGGAAAAATGCAAAGGGTGTTTTATACTTGGCTCCATTTTTGGATTTTCTAAACCATGATAATAGTTCCATGGTTGTGGTTGAGAGTGATGCGGCAAACCAAGGGTATATAGAGGTTAGAGTTGATCGTGACTACGCTAAAGGTGATGAGATCTGGATTAACTATGGAAATTTGTCGAATGCTGCTCTCCTAATGTATTTTGGGTTTACGGTTCCTAACAATGCTCACGATTTCGTTCTAGTCGCTGTTAATCTAGATGTGCATGACAAACTTTATGCTCAGAAATCTGATATTCTAAACAAGGACGATAAGCCCGTCTATTTCAAGGTCAAGCAAGTAGAGATTGGTTCTAAATATGGAGAGGGAATCCCCCCACCACTTCGAGCATTCCTTCGAGTTCGTGTTTGCGATTCTGAGGAAGAACTAAAGGAGTTGAAAGAAGCTGCAGTAGTTGGACGGGTGGGCAGTCATCCGTTGAAGAAGCTGGAAAAAGAGATTAAAGCCCATGTGCATTTGTTGCATGAAATAAATGGAGTAATAGTGAAATATAATGAAAATGAAGTGGTAAAATCTAGTGATCAGGTGTGTGAAGAGGATATAAAGAGGCGATTAGCTAAAGATCTCCTGCAAGCTGAGGTAAGAATCTTGAATTCTGTTAGTGATTGGCTGAAAGGCTACGTCTCGTTGTTAGTCAAAAAATGGAAGAAGCTTGGTTGTACAAACTAGAAAATTTGCAGATACACTCTGCTAGCTCTTTGCTGCTGCATTACCCATTTATATACAGTCTGCTTTGATTGATGTTAAATTTGTTGATTCCACATGTTTTTCAGTTTTGGAATGAGTTTGGAATGAATTTTGGAATGAATATGTAGCAAATTTAGTTGTGGTTATTAGGGATAGCAAAACAGGTTTCCTCTGTTTTCATATCTGTTGGAAAAATTGAGGAAGATACCAACTTGTTCAGACTCTTTCCAAGAAAAATTTACCACATGGTTTAATTGGGATTAATTTATGGCCTATAAATCTATATGCATTTCAACCTTAAGTTGAGTTTATAATGAATTTGGAATACATATAGCTACTCTGATAGTAGAAAATTTTAGTTGTGGTAGTTTGGATTGAAAGTTCTCTCTTATTTCTAACTAATCACTAGCTGAGGAATTTGGGTGAATATGAATTAAGAAATTCACTCCAAAATCGAGTGGAATTAAGTTCGCAGAGAGAAGGGGTTCGATGAAACGTCAAAGATCAATTTGACTGTTTCATTACTTAATGTGAAGATAGATATATATGCTCCTGAAAATATTTCTGTGTGTTTTCACACTGCAAGATTTCAAAGATTAATTGAAACAAGTTTGATGAGTGAGCATACGAGTTGATGCTTTTTAGGTTTTTAATGTATTTTTTGTCGATAAGAGTGGTTTTCGTTGACCAACCAGTGTCGAAAGATGTATTTTTTTAAATAAAAAATCTAAGTTTTTTTATTTTATTTCTAGTGCGGAGGCTTCTTCTTTTTCTTCTTCAATTAGGAATAAGGTTTAGATTTTAAAAAGGGGTGTATCTATCTATGAGTATTTTACTATAAAGGTAAATTAGTATTTTTATACGTATATTTAATTAATAAATATAGAAGAGAAGTATATTTAACAAGTGTGGAGGGGTATATAGCCTGCCCCCAAGTTTATTTGCACTTTGCAAGCCTCTTTTCAATTTTCTCGGTTGGGCTGAATGATATGGGCCATGCGGTCAGACATATATATATATATTGGGTACGGCTATCGTACCTCCAACTTGTTTAAGTGCACACCCTCGATTGATGTGCTCCCTCCCTTCCCCCAAATTTGATTAGGAAAAAGAGTGTTTATCTGTATTTATTTGTTTAATAGTCGACTCTGTTTGCTAAAATTACCAAAATAACTAACACATGGTTGTTACAAGTAGACATGTCCAATCAGACAAAATCGCCGGTTACAGTTAAAAATCGGCGGTTTCAATTTTGCATTTTTGGTAACCGAAACCGAACCGGCAAACCGTCGGTTACGGTTTTCTAACCGACGATCAGGCGGTTTTCCTTTTTTTTTTTTTTTTATCTCTCTCTCCGTTTTTGCTCGTTTTTTGTTCGTTTCAACTCATTTTTTTTAGAAACTACATTCCTAGAATTTAATAAAAATTATATAACTTAAATTTATACATAAAAAATAGAAGAATTGTGTATTAAAAAAATAATAATAATAAAAAAAAGACAAACCGACGGTTAACCGGCAAAACCGGGGGTTTCGATTTGCCAAAACTTACCACCGAAACCGAACCGCAATTTTCCGGTTACGGTTCAATTTTTGAACCGTAACCGGCGATTTGTCGATTAAAAATCGCCCATGTCTAGTTAAAAGCAAGCCGTTAGGGGCGGTTGTTAATTAAAAGTAAAAACTGTTAAGTAAGAGTTGGTATATATATAAGTGATATTTGGGTACACTCGCATGTACCGTGTCCCCTAATTTTAATTTCAATTATTTATATTTTATCTGTATCCATTAATTTAATGAGTTCTTTTTCAAATTATATCTGTACACACTCATTTTATGAGTTCACTTTCAAATCATTTCTTTTTTACGACATTTATCTACACCTGCTAATTTTATGAGTTCACCCCCAAATCATTTTTTACCACAATTATCTGCACCCATTCATTTTATGAGTTCACCCCAAATCATTTATTTTTTACAACGGTTATCTACACCCGCTCATTTTATGAGTTCACCCCCAAATTATATTTTTAGCACAGTTATCTACACCCCTCATTTTATGAGTTTACTCCCAAATATTTTTTTTTTAAAATAATTACATTTAAAAGACTATATTTTTTATTTATTAATTTACACAAAATATAATAAAATCAACCCTAATTTATACATTTACAATCTACAACAAGTTACCCATATTTTTAGAAAAAAAACCGTAAAAACATAATTAAAAAAAACTATCGAAATTAGGCACAAATTTCGATTTTTTTTCTTTTTAATTTTTCTTCTCATTTTAAATTTTTATTCCAGACTTTTTATTTCTTCGTTTTTTTTGTTTCCTACTTTTTTGTTTCATTAATATTTTTTTTTTAATTTTAATATAAAATTAAATAATATTATATGTATGATTTTATTATAATCCCTCCGTCCCAGTGAAAGCTCCCCATTAGCTTCGGGCACCGAGGTTAAAAAATATGATATAATAAGTGGATGTATGAGAGGTAGAGATGTCTATTGGGCTGGCCCTAACCCTATAGGGCCAGACCTACAGGGCTACGGGTTAAACGGGTTAGGGCCTTAACCGGTTCATATTTAACGGTCCTACAATTGTTGGGACCTAACCCTAACCCTAGCGGGCCACGGGCTAAACGAGCCACTAACGGGCTACTAAATTTTTTTTCTTTTAAAATTAAAGGTTCAAATTGGCATGTCCAACAAAAAAACTAAAATAGAAAAATATATAATTAGTTAATGATCGATAAATGAGAAAACAAAAGTATAATTTACACACGATTCTAGAACTAATTGATCTTTAATATGGCCAAATAAATCTAAACAAATATCATAATCTAATAAACAAATAGTAATAATGACTAATGGATGGTAATGAGCTACTTAATGCTTATAGTTATAGCTATGGACCAAATGACCCAAAATTTGTTTGCAAGTTATTTATTAAAAAAAAAAAAAAAAGATTGATAACTCTGGCTAGTGGGCTAGCCCTGTAGACCTACGGGCTGACCCGCTTTAGCTCGCGGGCTAACCGGTCTGGGTCAAAAAAGTTCGAATTTAAACGGGCCTATGATTTATGAACCCTAACCCTGCATTTTTTAGGGTTAAATGGGTCGGCCCGGTTAGCCCGGCCCGGATAAACATCTATAATGAGAGGTGATGTGATTGAGAGAGAGAAGAATATAATAGTTTGCAAAAAAAGGAACGTGTAACTTTTATTGGGACAAACGAATAAGGAAAGTTTGGTAGCTTTCACTAGAACGAAGGGAGTAGTCGGTAATACAATAAGTAATAACCAGTAATACCATAAACAATAATCAATAATACCATTAACAATAATTATTACTAATATCTTATACAATAACAAATAATTTCACATATCTAATTATATCCAGTAATACCAAAAACAATTATTAGTAATACCACGAACATTAATCAGTAATACCATTAATATTAATCAGTAAAATTTTATACAATAAAAAATAATTCCACACATCCAATTATTTTCAATAATACAAAAAAATAATTATCAGTAATACCATGAACATTGAACAGTAATATCTTATACAATAACAAACAATTTCACAAAGCTAATTATATTCAATAATATCAAAAACAATTATCAGTAATAAATAATTCCACATAATTAGTAATATCACAATTAATAATCAATAATCATTAATATTAATTCAATAATGTATTAATAGTAATACCGCAATCAATAACTAGTAATACCAGTACCAATAATACCACTAACAATAATATCATAAAAAAAAGTGGATAAAGTGTAAATTGGGGTGTACTGAAGAAAATAGGGGGTGCACATTACCAAGCCCAATTGAAGGGCACCCTAGGTCAGCAGTCGTCGCCTGAGATTTCATCAACAAGGTCACCGGCTCCGAGTGCCGGCCGGTCAGAGATCCATCAACAACATACTCACAATCCTCCGTCGGGCCGTCGTCAGCCGAAGGAAGAGGCTGCCCAGGAGTAGGGTGAAGAAGACAGACGAAGCAATGTAGCTTCGATTTGGACAAAGATGAACGACGAGAGAGAGGCAGTGTCGATCCAAGTGTTGCAAGCGAGCGCCATTGATTTCAGAGAGACTCCTGGATCGCGAACGCAAGGGAAATTGATCGAAGCAATCGCGTCGGTGGTCGAAAAAGAGTTGCGCACTATTAATAATAAGTTAAGTTCCAGCTAGTTAAATATTCAATTTGGGCTTTTCTACTTGTGAGACAGGGGTTCGTCCTGTTTTACGTAAGGCGTCGAATGAAAAATTGCCATGTCATCTAACATTGTTTACCATTAAATTAAAATTTTAATTTTATAATTTTTTTTATTAAATTACTAAAACGTCCCGATAATATTTTAAAAAAATCATACAAATTTACAAACATAACATTTTTTTTTATTTTGATAATTTCAAAATGAATCATCGATTTAATTAAACATTCCTCTTCTTTTCAACCAATTTTTTAAAATTATCATTCAATTAAAAAATATTATAACAGTAAAACTCATTTCATCAATGGCAGAAAACTCATTTCATCGATCTCCTTCTCCTTAATTTATCCAATCCATCACTCTTTTAAAAATCTATTTTTCATCACATTATCCTTCACTCTCCCAGGACTCTCGATCAATTGAACGATGATCGCTCCATAAACATATAAAATCTGCGCTAGCTTCCATCTCCATATAATTTCTTTTTCTACCATTTGATGCGTAACTTTTATAATTTTTGCACGACGGAGATGTAAGCGAGATACAATCGAAGTTTTAAATGAAAGAGATGATTTGTAGGAATATGGGGCCTGCCGCCTGCGATCTGGGATGAATTGATTAGGGTTTGGGTGTTAATTTAATTTTAATTAGATTAATTTGGTAAATAGTAGCAATTGATTTAGTTGATATATTATTTAATTATACTTATTTTAATTTAAGGTTATATACGAATATTTGTGTTATTTTATAATTAAATAATGTTATTAAATTATTTTAAAGTAAAATGATATTTTTGTCATTTTATATATATTAAATTTAATTATTTGTAGGGCGATGCAGTTCTCTTACCGTAAAGACCAATTCAATCTACTAATAAGTGGACGAAAACTCAACTTGATATCTAATTTTTTTCTTTTAACGAGTCAATTTTAGTCTAGTAAACCATCTACTTGCAAGTTGCAACCCATTAATTTTTCGAGCGGCCCGAGCTTTATGACTCTTAATTTTTTTTAGACATATTTTATGCTAAAATATTTTACTGAAAACCTTATAGGTATATTTTGGTATAAATAAGCTCTTTCTTCATCTTTTTTAGGAGGGTGTATTCAATTCAGATTCTATTGGATTTTTTTGGACTTTAAAAGTACCGTGGATTTATAAAATCTACAGAGTCTATACAGAGTTTGACCGACTTTTTTTATTGATTTATATGGATTTTCATAGACTTGATAGGATTGTGGAATATATTTTTTTATTGATTTACATAAACTCCGATATTGATGAGAAGAGTTTTTTTTTAAATGTGAAGTGTTTTTTTTTAAAAATTAATATTATATATATATTATATATAAAATATTTTACCAATAAAAAAATATATATATAAAGTATTTTACCAATAATATATATATATATATATTATATAAAGTTTATATATTAATTTGGGGCAGGTTGGATACCCGCGGGTCGGGCATAAAACCCAGACCCGACCCATACTCATTACGGGGCGAATCTGACTTGATCCAAAGCTCGTTGGTGGGGTGGGTATCTGCGGGTCGGGTCAATATTGTCATTCCTACTTTTGATCTTTCGCCTTTAGAGTTCTTTGAGAGAATCCGTTGAAATCTCTAGTTTTTAGAAGAGATTTTGGATAGTGCAATTTATTTATAATTTTGGATGAGAATCCAACAAAATCCATACAGTATTAAAATCCATAGATTGTTGAATACCTAAAGATTTTTAAAGACTTTTTAAAATCCGTATTGAATACCTCAAAATTTTTAAAGACTTTTGAAAATCTGAATTGAATACCCCCAGACTTTGAAAGTCCAAAAAAATCCTACAGAATCCACAACCAATACACCCCCTTAATTTGAATCAAACAATACAATTCCATCCATCGACACAAAAAAATAATAAATAAATGTAGTTTTCAATTAAACAAATAAATTGCTCTAAAATTAAATAAATAAAACTAAACAAACAAATAAATAAATACAATTAATTCTTTAAAATAATTAGTTACGAACAATTGTACTCGGTGCAGCGGTTAAGGGAGGGAGGTTGTTAAGACAGTTAGACTGAGAGTAGTGACTACTTAAAGACTATAATTTGGAAAAAACAGAGTATTCACATTTAATCACTTAGCTACTTAGAATATATATGGATGATCTTTTGGAAGTGATCACGATTGTCATTCTCTTTTACGTTTTCATTCGTTTGGTTAGTTAGTTACTTAGTCTCTATATATTTTAATTAAATCTTGTTTATACTGATTCATTTGTTGCGCTTAATTGTGTAGCTTCGGTGGTTTAACAGATTGGATTTAATTTCATCCGTCAACAACAACCAAGAAACAGTAGAAGAATTTTCATCAGGTAATTCAATGATTTCTGCATTTTAATGTTTCTCAACTAATTCATTGCTATTGATCTCCCAATGTTCATGAAATTGAACTTTTTTTTAATCGAATTTTTGTTCTCTTATCTATGGTACTAATGCAAATTCTTGAAGAAGAAAAGAGAAAATTATTTTTTGAGGAAAGCAAATTTAGGGGTGTTTGCAAAAAGACGATCGTAACTTTGCGGGTTGGTAAAATTAGGCCCGTAACTTCTTTTTTTCACAATTTCAGGTCAAATTAGCCCAATCAATCCAATTTCGGACTGATTGAGGCCCATTGTTCGGGCCAAACTTATTTATGACAAAAAGAGGACAACAACTTTTTTTAATGCAATTTTAGAATCAATTAATATCCATATTATAATAATTTGGATTTTTTTTTTCTATGTGTCTCAACACAAATTCAATATTCATATTTTATAATTTTCTCATAATTTTACTTTTTTTTCCCCTTTTAAAACAGTTTTTTTAAGAGGTTTAAAATTGTCTCTAACCACTTCTTCTACCACTCATCTTCCCCAATTTTTTACAATTTAAATTCTAAAAATCGTGTTTGTATTTTAATGCATTTTTTATAAGGCAATTGCTTATGTGTACCAGTTACATACATGTAACTAGCTATTTACCCACCTTTTTAATAAATCCACACTCCCTTTTTTTAGGCACTTATGTGTAGTAACTAAATTCAATTTTTTACATGAGTTATTAGTTATTTACCTTCTTTTTTATTAATTTCACTCCCAAATTTTTTAAAAGAAAAATAAATGTAAAATACTATATTACCATTTTATCAATTAAATTAAAATACAAATCATTAAAATTATAATTAAACACCAACTATGGATTCACCAATGAATCACCACGAATTCAAATATTATTCTATTTTTTTAACTTTTAAAAAATAAATATAAAAACATAACGAATATTAAAAAAATATGAAACTCAAAAATAAAATTTTCAGTTTTTTTCTTTCAAAAAATGACCAAAATTTAGGAAAAAAATACAAAAAAAATTGAAAAAAAAAACTAAACTAAAAAAATTCAATTATTTTCTAATTTGGGTATAAATGTATGAATATGACATGCTCACTTTCTAGCTTTAATCTGATTTATAATAACTAAGATTATTTTGTTATGTCTTCATTATTTCTAAAATGATATCTGGTTTGTTACAAGTTTTTTAAGGTTGTAGATTATTTTTTAAAACTAATTAATAATATAATTGTAGGTCCCCAAAGTTGAGTTAATAACGAGTAAGCTAGTGAAAATGTCTATAGGGGGGGGGGGGGTGAATAGACTTTTCAAAAATCTATCGAAATATCAGAATACAATATGCGGAAATACGAAATTAACAATGAGCCCAATTCAAGTTTATACTCAACTTCTTAATTCGAGAACTCTGTTCTTATGAATACTCAACTTGTCTAGTTTAGTAGTAGTTAAACAATTAAGCACAAACAAAACAGTAAAGTAAACAACACAAACAACGATTTATAGTGGTTCGACAACTTGTCTACGTCCACTCTCACAAACCCAGTTGTGATGTTTCCACTAAACTCTTCCAATCGAGTACAAAGTGTATGTTCCTGTCTTTTAAGTCCCAAGAAGAAGACTTAGATCTTCTAAGACTATACCACCAGATATGTCTATGATCTAACTAGAAATTTTACAAGTATCTAGCAACTTGATAAAAACAACAAACAAAAACGAAACAAAAACTTATTCAGTAGCAGTCTTCTGGTTTCTTCAATTGTCTTCCGACTTGCTTTCTGAACTTCAATGAACTCTGAGAGTAATTCGCTTCGAATGCTTCTGTACGCTTCAGTATGTAGATTTTCAGTAGTCTTCTAATGATAATCACCTTGAAGTATTTATAGACTTCAATCTCTCAAGAACTTAGGTAGTTGTAACCAACTTTTCTTGAAAACTAACTTCAACTGAATATTCTTATCCATCCACGCGTTTCTTGTTACGAATTAGTTATTCCATAACTAACTTCTTCATCTTTATCTTTTTACGCGTTTTGTAACTAACTTCAAGTTGACCTGTCTTGTGTAGTCTAGTAGATGCACTTGTCTTGTCTTGTAGTCCATCTGTCTTGAGTAGTAGACTCCAAGTCTTCTTGTCTGGTTTTCTCGTGCAATCTAAAGTAGTAGACTATACTAATCCTAACAAGACTATTACATTACATTAAGCTTTTATAATACAAGCTTAGTCAACTTATAATCTATACAATCAATCTAATCTATTACATACGAAAATCATGAGCTCTATACAACATTTATTCATAGCTCAATAACAATCTAACACATATGAAGTATAAACAATATATAAATTTATAAGTACTTTATCTTTCCATGTGAACTCTACTGGTCTGTTCAAGATGACTTAACTCAACTAGACTAGATCAGTCAACACTTAGAAAATATTCAAACTACTTTTTGGCTTATCAAAACTTCATCTTTCATCAACATGTAGAACTTGTCTAGGATTCATATCCCAACAATTTCCCCCTTTTTGATGAAGCCAAAACTACTTGAATCTTTTCTCATTAGTAGACTAGTTAAGTAGTTATCTTGTCTTTAATCATCAAAAGTTGTTATCTTTTCATTCATTCAAAAATAAGATCAGTAGATATTACACATACTAAAATTAACTAAATATCAGAGCAAAAAAACAACAACTATAAATCAACTAATCTGAAAGAGTACCTCCGTCTGGATTTGGAACTTGAAATGCATCTAGGAGTCTCTTATGAATTACTGCAATGTGATCTTCATCATCAATCTTCTCTTTCTCTAGTAACTCTTCTTCGAACTTCTTGATTTGATTCATATCAACTCGTTTTCCTGAGCTTGTCATAGGACACTTCCATCTTGGAAAGCTAGGAACGAGAATATTAAAGTTTGCACCTGTAGATATCCTTATGATCAAATTCCATAGCATCTTATGCTGTCCTTCCATGAATTTGTCAAATACTGAATACAAATCTTCAGAGTTATCAGAATCTCCAAACTTTCTGATAATCCAGTGATCTAGTTCCCATTGCCTTTTCACCTTCACCCATTCTTGACGATGCTCTTTGTCAATGAAATGGTCAATGAACTTGTCTTCATTTAGCTCTTCATCAGATTTTAACTTCAGCAAATTCTCTATGTGCCTTCCAATTTTCTTCTGATTAGCATAGTGAGTTTCATCACTTGGATCCACAACCTTCCGTTTCTTCATGACTGTTGTCTCAGGAGTAGGTTCTTCTATAACAATAGACTTCCTTTTCGATACATGTCTTGTCTGAACTTCAGCTTCAGGAGATGCAATGGCTTTGCCTTTCTCCTTCTTCATCAACTCATCTGCTTCAGCCTTGGCTTGCTTAGCTTGTTCAAGTTCAGCAGTTTTAACCAACCTGCCTTTGCTTCTTTTAGTCCTTCTAAGTTCTTGCATGGCTTCAGCAGCATCTTTAGCTTCTGGTTCAGCACTGGATTTGTCTTTACCATCAACTCGACTCATCTCTTCCCCCTTTTTGGCTTCATCAGATGCCTTGAGAGAGAATAGAGAAGTGAACCGAGTCATCTCTTCCAGCATAGCTTGCTTCATCAGATTTGTAGCCTTCTCAATCTGTCTTTGATGAGAACCATCTTGACTCAACTTATCTAGTTTGGTCGCCACCAACTCCCGCTTTTGAGTAGATAAGTTCAACTCATTCTTAAAATGGGTTGCAGTCAGACGTAGCTTCCTGTTCTCCTCAGTCATAGCAGATATAATTTCTCTAGCTTGAGCTAACTGATCAAAGGCTTCTTTTCTTTGGACGTCAGCTACTTCGATTTTAGCTCTGTAGACTCTTTCCATCTTTCTGGATTCAGTTGCTAGAACACGAGCAAAATCGACTGAACTTTTCTCCGAATATTCAACTTGATTCTGGAGAAATTTTTCAATTTGATTGAACATCTCTTGTCTAAAATCGTTGTCCAGCTGGTTGACTTCATTTATGATCATCTCTTTTGAACTTGTCACAAGGACACTATTCTGTTCAACAAGAGTCTTCTTTAGCTCGGACATGAGAAACTCATCGATAGACGACTTGATGACAACTTTCAAATCCTCTTTCAACTCATCTATTGAGGCGGCTGGGATAGCTTGAGACGACTGTCCAACCTCAACATGAGTAGCGTCTATCATGATCTCATCTTCTGGAATTAATACAACTTCCACCAACTGATCTTCAGGAACAATAGTTAAGACCTCGTCTTCAACTACTTCGACCTCTGGGAGTACACTTCCAGCAATAGCTTTTAGACTAGGTGGAGGACAGTAAGGGACCATAGCTAGCTTAGCTTCCTCAGTCCTTCTTTCAGCATCAGCAAAGTCCTTTTTCAATAGGGCATGCAACTTCTCCATATATCCACAAATTTCGATGGGAAGCAATGGATCAGTGTATCTATTTATGAACTTGAAATCTGACCTGGGACTGTCAGCATGATCCATTTGAAATTTGAACACAATGCCTCTCAACTGGTTTGAGACATTGTCTAGCTCTATGACCGTGTTGGTCCTTGGTGGAGTATAACACAAGTGTATGGGGGGGGGGGGGGAATGCACTTGTGTATGCAAATTCTTTTCTTTTTAACAAAACTGGTCTTATCAGGCAGGTTGTCTCACAACTGGCCTGAGTGTGAACTTTGATAGATACTTGTCCTACTGATTACTAAAGAGTGATCAGTTGGCTAAATATCTAAAAGAGTTGCTAAGTGCGGAATGTGGTTGGGCTTTGACTTAAAGAAATACTCCAAGTTAATTTCTGAAAAGATACAGTTATCAGGGACTTTGTCCAAAACAGTTTTCCTTAAACTTACAAGTTTTACTCTTTGAAATATGTTTGAATATGAATGCAATAAAGAGTGCAGTAAGTAAAAGGCACACAGAGACTCAAGCTCCTACATCCACTTTCCCTGATTGAACAGGATAATTCCTTCACAATGGAATTAGCTTGTTTTATAGTGCTAAGGTGCACTGATCAACAACACTCTCTTAGTGTTTTGATCCCTAGGATAATCTGAGTCCTAGTGCTCAATCTCTCTGAGTTAAGACTGTGTTTCACTCTAACAGTCCTTAACTCCTCACTTCTACAACAAACACTCTCTTCACTAAATGAGATAGGGTTTGAGGTTTGGTTCCAACCAGTAGAGATATCCTTTACAATGAGAACAGATGTAAAGGCTTAGGATATCTCAATGCTAAGCTAGGATGTTTACAAAGATTGGCTTAGCTGACTTGAAGTGATTCAGGAAATTTGGGATTCTTGAGAATAACTTGGTTTCCTTTGAAAGCTTAATATGAGTTTGATAGCTTGTAGTTGGATTGAGAATCCCTTTGATCACTTCTGTTTATATAGGCATATTTGAACAACTATCCGTTGGAGAGATATCATTTCAAACATGTCTATTTGCAGCTCCATTGAAACGGCTAAGAAGCTTGACTTCCTTTTATCCACTGTGTAAAAGGGCTCTTCAATGGTTGCTTGAATGAATGTGTTGACTTCTGAAAAATGCGGCTGAGATGACTTGTGACAGTTTCCAAATAAGCACACTTTCCAAGGTTGATTTGTGGCAGAATCTACACTCAACCAACGGTCAGATGGGACAAGCTCCCTGAACATTCTTGCTGCTGTTTTAGAATGTTCCAACATTCATTCAATGCTTCACTCTTTAATGCTCTAAGTCTTCAATGCTTGGTTCAGGCATGATTGGCAATAAATGCTTCATTGAATGTGTCTTCTGTAAGCTTTTGACATTTAATTCTCTTGATCATTTGCACTTCAACTGTCTTGATCTTTTGCATTTAAGAGCACATCTTCAGTGTTCTTGATCTCTTCAGCCTGGTTGTCCACTTGGTCAGCTGTCCTGATGCTTCAGCAACTTTGGCCTCAAGACTTAATACCTATCAAGCTTTCTAACATGTAGCATTGGACAACTATCCTGAACTCTAAAATCTCACAACATTTCTGAGATTTTTAACTTAAGCATTCTACATACTCAAGTGTTCTGGGACAACTTGCCTGAACAATAACTTGAGCATATCTCAACTAATTTGTACATCATCATTCAGGGGTTTTGGTATCTAGATCAAAATCATTTTATTCCCAACAATTTCCCCCTTTTTGATGATGCCAAAACCTATTACAAAGGGACCTTGACTTATACTATACTTTACCTTCAGGATGAATGAACTGGTCAACTTTCCTGAAAGAAACTGTTAGCACAATAAATCAAGTATATGTAATATCAAGTTAGTTGAGATAATGAGTTGTTATCTCTTGATAGAAAATCAGTGGTCCTTTTATATATCATCAAGCATTACAGGTCAGAAAATTCAAAGGACATACCAACTGATACAAGCAAATATAACAACAACAATTAACATCAATCATAAATCAAAGATAGGGAAGAGATAAACTTATCCATCAGAGAGTTCTGTTGGTCCTTGGTGGAGTATAACACAAGTGTATGGGGGGGGGGAATGCACTTGTGTATGCAAATTCTTTTCTTTTGACAAATCTGGTCTTATCAGGCAGGTTGTCTCACAACTGGCCTGAGTGTGAACTTTGATAGATACTTGTCCTACTGATTACTATAGAGTGATCAGTTGGCTAAATATCTAAAAGAGTTGCTAAGTGCGGAATGTGGTTGGCCTTTGACTTAAAGAAATACTCCAAGTTAATTTCTGAAAAGATACAGTTATCAGGGACTTTGTCCAAAACAGTTTTTCCTTAAACTTACAAGTTTTACTCTTTGAAATATGTTTGAATATGAATGTAATAAAGAGTGCAGTAAGTAAAAGACACACAAGTTTATAGTGGTTCAGAGACTCAAGCTCCTACATCCACTTTCCCTGATTGAACAGGATAATTCCTTCACAATGGAATTAGCTTGTTTTATAGTGCCAAGGTGCACTGATCAACAACACTCTCTTAGTGTTTTGATCCCTAGGATAATCTGAGTCCTAGTTCTCAATCTCACTAAGTTAAGACTGTGTTTCACTCTAACAGTCCTTAACTCCTCACTTCTACAACAAACACTCTCTTCACTAAATGAGATAGGGTTTGAGGTTTGGTTCCAACTAGTAGAGATATCCTTTACAATGAGAACAGTTGTAAAGGCTTAGGATATCTCAATGCTAAGCTAGGATGTTTACAAAGATTGGCTTAGCTGACTTGAAGTGATTCAGGAAACTTGGGATTCTTGAGAATGGCTTGGTTTCCTTTGAAAGCTTAATATGAGTTTGATAGCTTGTAGTTGGATACTGAATCCCTTTGATCACTTCTGTTTATATAGTCATATTTGAACAACTATCCGTTGGAGAGATAGCATTTCAAACATGTCTATTTGCAGCTCCATTGAAACGGCTAAGTAGCTTGACTTCCTTTTATCCACTGTGTAAAAGGGCTCTTCAATGGTTGCTTGAATGAATGTGTTGACTTCTGAAAAATGCGGCTGAGATGACTTGTGACAGTTTCCAAATAAGCACACTTTCCAAGGTTGATTTGTGGCAGAATCTACACTCAACCAACGGTCAGATGGGACAAGCTCCCTGAACATTCTTGCTGCTGTTTTAGAATGCTCCAACATTCATTCAATGCTTCACTCTTTAATGCTCTAAGTCTTCAATGCTTGATTCAGGCATGATTGGCAATAAATGCTTCATTGAATGTGTCTTCTGTAAGCTTTTGACATTTACTTCTCTTGATCATTTGCACTTCAACTGACTTGATCTTTTGCATTTAAGAGCACAGCTTCAGTGTTCTTGATCTCTTCAGCCTGGTTGTCCACTTGATCAACTGTCCTGATGCTTCATCAACTTTGGCCTCAAGACTTAATACCTATCAAGCTGTCTAACATATAGCTTTGGACAACTATCCTGAACTCTAAGATCTCACACATTTCTGAGATTTTAACTTAAGCATTCTATAGACTCAAGTGTTCTGGGACAACTTGCCTGAACAATAACTTGAGCATATCTCAACTAATTTGTACATCATCATTCAGGGGTTTTGGTATCTAGATCAAAATCATTTTATTCCAACAATTTCCCTCTTTTTGATGATGCCAAAACCTATTACAAAGGAACCTTGACTTATACTATATTTTACCTTCAGGATCAATGAACTGGTCAACTTTCCTGAAAGAAACTGTTAGCACAATAAATCAAGTATTTGTAATATCAAGTTAGTTGAGATAATGAGTTGTTATCTCTTGATAGAAAATCATTGGTCCTTTTATATATCATGGAGCATTACAGATCAGAAGATTCAAAAGGACACACTAACTGATACAAGTAAACATAATAACAACAATTAACATCAATCAAAAACAAGGATAGGGAAGAGATAAACTTATCCATCAGAGAGTTCCATCATCTTGGGGAGCAATGCCATATTGAGCCCAGACCCTTTTCTTCAGCTCCCAAACATCCTTGTTGGAGCCTCTAGGGCCTATCTTCATCTTCTCCATCTTCATGATGTTGATGAACTCCTCCAGAATCTTTCCCTCATCAATCAAGTTCCCATTGAACTTAGGAGGCATGTACAGAATTGGACCAGGGGCCTTGAACTCAACTCTTGCCATATCAGCTGCTGCAAACAGCTTTTGATAGAGGTCCCTGTGGTTCTCAAACATGAATTGAACAAAGACTTCATCTACACTCTCTCCAAGCCACTTCCCAATGACATAGAAGTCATATACAAAACTTCTCTTGGCCTCCTCCCATGCATCATTCAGTGAGATTGGAACCCACTTATCATGGTGAGGGTACTGAGTGTCCCATCTTTGCAACATTTGAGGTTTGAGCCTTCTGTATGAAGCTCTCCTTCTTGGGGCTTTGAAATTTGCCCTTCTCTCATCCCTTGCCTTGTTGGCCTCAACCAATTGCTCCAACCTCTCTTTAGCTCTCTGAAGAGCTAGCTTCTCTTGGGTTTCTGGATCTTTTCCAAAACCTTCTTCAAACAATTTAGAGGGATCATCAGCAAGTTTGGGCACACCAACCTCAGGCATTCTGTCCTGGACTTCTTCTTCAACTTCTTCTTCTTCAATTGCAGGCATCCTGGCTGTTTTCTTTAATCTCTTTGATTGCCTTGCTGGAGTAGATTCATCAGATTGAAATTCTGAAGGCAAGGTCAGGCTGGTTGGGAAATCATTGAAGGCTTGCAGCTCCTTCCTCTTTCTTTCAGATGACCTTGTCACCTTCCCCCTTACTTCAGCAGCCTTCTCCTTAGGTTCAAGTCCTGTAGACTCACCACCTGGCCTTTGAAGCTTTCTTGCCTGACTTTCCATAGCTGACACCATAGACTCCTTGACAGCTATTTGAATCTGCTCTTCCTCAGTTAAATTTTCAATATTCCTTGGGCCTTTGCCTTTCCCAATGTCTTCTACTGCTTCCTCCTCAATCTCAGGGACTTTCTCCTTTCCCTTGGATTCACCAATCACCAAGGTTCCCTTTGCCCTTGCTCTCTCTCTTTCCCCCTTTTTGGCATTATCAAAACACTGGGGCTTCAGTTCACTCATTGAGACTGAGAGATGTGAGTGGGCCTGAGTGAGGGACTTCAATTCCTGCAGTAGATAAACATTCTCATCATGAATGTTTTGCATTTTATCATCTGCCATGCTCAAGAAGGTGTGAACAGGCTTCATCTTTTGGGAAACTATGGCATCCAATGTGGCTTTCAGTGATTGATCAAGTTTGGCCTGAAGTTGATCAGTGAGGTTGGCCACAACTTGATCAGACACTTTGGCCATAAGTTCAACAGTGAACTTCTCAGCTGCTTCCTTCACCATTGCAACTTTCAACTCTTCTGCCTTCTTTCTCTGGGCTGCTGTCCTCTGCCTTAAAGCATCCTTGATTGTCTTTCTCAAGGCTTTCACATTATGCTTGTACAAAGATTTGAGACCCTGCTGCTCTTTCTTCACAGATCTTGTGAATTTACCCATAGCATCTTTGGCCTTTGTCACTTCAGTTGAAACTGTTTGCAGTCCAGTTTCAACACCACATATTCTTGCATCAAGAGTAGGCAAGATCACTTCTTCTGACCCTGTGAGCCTCATCTCCACTGAGGCTAGAGTCTTGCCTTGGCCATCTAAGGTATCAGCAGTTGTTGCATGGGCCTTCTCAACTTCCCTGACCAGTGTGTCCAACTTCTCTGACTGCTCTTCAATGATGGATGCAGTCTGAGTTGCAATCTGAAAGTGAGCCTCAGAAGTGTTGGCTTGTTCAAAGTAGATCTGGTTGAGTGTGGACACATTTGCCGAAACTGCTTCAAGATCAGTGTCAGCATCAACTGGTATATCTGTCAGGGAGGCATCTGCAAAAATTTGCTCAAGTGTGACAGCAACTGAATCTGCAAAACTGATAGTGTTAGTAAAAACTCCCTCATCACCCTCAATTTCTTTTCCTCCCATAAGGTCTGATACATCAGCACCTTCTCTCTCATTTTCAACTATATTCTTTTCTTCTTCATTCTCAACAGATGGACTCACATTCACTGGAGAATCAGGCCTCCTTTCACTAAGGGATTCATCAAGTTCAGATTTGACTTGAAGAATAGCCTGACTCTCATATTGGGCTGCACCCAATATTTCTACTTCCTCACCCTCTATTTGTGGTGCACTCAAGGAACCAGTGATCACACAATCCTCACCATCATCTCCCTCTGATTTTTCAGCACTAATAGCCTTTTCAACTCCTTCAATTTCTAAACCTGACACCTCTATATCCTCAACAGGATCCACAGAGGGCAGTTGTTGGGAGATCACAGTGCTTGGGCATCCCAAGGCCACTGAGTCATCCTGAATGACTAAAGGCTGGTCAATGTCCAACTTGCCTGACATTGATGAGGCTTTAGCCAAACCAGTTTCTCCTATGGAAGTCTCAGCATTGTCAAGCTGTGCCTCAGGTTCAGAAGAACCATCCTTGGCCAATGCATCTTGGACTGAGTTACCATCTTTGGTCAACTCCTCTGAATGATCAGAGTCCTTCACAGAATGAAAAGTCAAGTAATGTACCTGAGCTGAGTTGATACCAGGGGGATTGGGATTGGTGTGATCATCATCATCATCATCATCATCATCATCATCATCATCATCATCAGATGGGCTGTCAGGATGCTTGATTCCTTGTGCTATCCTCTCTCTTTCAGCAAGCACCTTCTCATGAACAATGGTGCAAAATAGGGCCTCAGTGGTTAATACACTGGTCTTCTTTACATTTGCAAAATGTAGCAGCCTATTTTCCTCAACCTGCCACCAGTTGGCACCCTTATCCTGAATAGCCTGAGCTATTTCCACAATAGTTCTATCTTTGATCTCAACAAGTGCTCTGAGATCATAGAACTGTTGTTGCAGCCTGGGATAAGCCTTCAAACCTGGATATAATTCATCCACATTGGCTCTAGCAATCTGCCTCAACATTCCCTCATAGGTGAACTCTTCACCACTATCATCTCCAGATGAGTTAGCTTGGGATTCAGGAGGATTGGAATGGGATTCAAGTAGGCTTGGCTGGGATTCAGGTAGGTTGGATTCAGAAGGAATGGGTTCAGGAGAGGTCAAAACAAGTTGGGATTCAGGTGCTTTTGAGAGCATTGTGCCTGAATAGGTAATTGGGATGGCTGGAATGGGTGGGAAAACAACTTGATCACCTTCTTGAATAGCAGTTTCAAGAAGTTTGGTATATGAGAGAAGTCTTGGATCAAGGGGGGAAAAAGGTCTATCTTCAAGATTGACCAAATCTGCCAGCACATCAATACCTGCTCTATCAGGTGCACCTTCAGGGGAGTAAACTTTCTTGGCAGTGATTGGGGCATCTTCAGGAGTTTTGCACTCCTCTTCTTCTTGCCTTGGAGATATTCTTCTAGACTGAATATCAGGGGAGTTGGCTTCAGGGCTGTTTGGTTTTGACTTGGACTTGGAGTTAGACTTGCTTGCCTGTCTAATCTCCTTGAAGAACTCTTTCTTCTTCTTTTCCTCTTCCATCAGTCTCTGCTTCTCAGAAGTCTTGATGATTCTTCTTCTCCTTTCATACCTTGTTGGCTGGTCAAGGTCTCTGAATTCTGTGATTGTCTCAGGTTGCAGTGGGACAATCTCTCTGAATACTTCACCCTCTTCAGGAGGGTTGACTCCTTCCTCAGCCACCTTCTCAATTTCTTCAGAAGTGGCTCCTCCACTTCTTGACTGGCTTTCAGGGGAAGATTCACTTAGAATCTCCTTCATCTTCTTCATCTTTGGCTGGATTTTGGGTGGTTGTGCTTTCCTTTTCCTTGGAGAGGCTCTTGTTGCTGGAACAGTTGCAACAGCTTTCTTGGAGGCAGCCTCCTGCTTTCTCTTTTCTGTCCTTGAAGACAGCTTTCTGAACAGCACCTTCTGTGCTGGAAAAGGCTTTGGTTTGGCTTGAAGGTGGGTATAATGAGAAAATCTTTCCAAGAGCAGGCTGGCTCTTGTGCAGAACTGGAGTCTTCCATCAACCACCACCTTGTGGTGTTTCACCTCCTTAAACTTGAATTTCTCATTCATCATTTTGTCCAAAATAAAGCTTTTCCAATCAAATTTGACTCTCTTCTCAGCAGAGTCAATCACAGCAGCCATTACTCTCAACTTAGGCATACTAAGTTGTTCAACACTCCCAGAGTGGCTTAATAAACTCTTCACCACACAGTCAAACAAGTGTCTAAACAATGGTTTTAGAGTATTCTTGTTTTGAGCACTTACAAGCTTTTTGGGTGTAAGCAGCCATGGAAAGTAGAACTCCTGATCTTCTCCTTCCTTGTAAGTCTCTGGATTCTGGCCTTCTGATGGTAGCCCAAAGCTAGCATCTATATCCTCTGCAGTGAAGATGATGGAGTGTTGGCTTTCTGCATCTTCATCTTCCTCAGCATATGTGAGCTTGGTGCACACATCTCCTTTCTTGCCCTTCCATCTTAGATGGGCAAAGAATTCTGCCATGAATGAATTCAGGCATGAATCAGGCTTGGTGCCAAGAAACTTTTCCAAGCCTGCTTCCCTAAGCCAATGGAGTACTGGCTCAACCTCCTTGTCTGGACTGTCAAAGGCAACCAGCTTTTCAAACCATAAGGAGTTTGGGTTGCTAAGATAAGAGAAATCAATGTCCAAAGAGGAATCATTGAAGTCTACAAGCTCTTCTCTCTTAATCTTAGGTGCCATGGATAATATGAGAGATTGGTAGGTTTTTGGAGAGGAATTGCAGGTTTGAGAGTATGAAGAAAGACTTAAGGGTTTTTGAAATTTTGAGTGCGTAAAGATGGTGGTGAAAATTGAGGAGTTTATATATGTGGGGAGTTTATTAACCGTTGGTTAATAGAAACTAACCGTGGGTAATAAGTATGACCAATTGGATAATATGTGGTAGTGCGATTGAGGCGGTTTGATGGAAGTTTAATGCAAATTAATGGTTTTGATGAAGGCTCAAGAATTCATGAAATCCCAATTAAGATTTCTGCATTAAATGCTGATTTGCCTTTTTGGTGGTAAAAATCTTTATAGCACACTCCATCCTAAAATGGCCTACTCTTAGACCAAGAAACCTCTTAAATGTCTAATCAATGCTAAAAATAGCAATGATTATCCAATTAACTCGGACAAACATCCTGAGATGTGCTTTGGTTTCTGTGAAGGTCAAACTGCCTGATGAACTTGCCTGAGTGGGTCCCAAAGTTGCTGACTGGGTCCCACTTGGACAAATCCCCTGACCAACATTGCTGAGCATCATAGGGACAACCTTGCTGAGTTTCCCCCTTTGGCTTACAACTTCAGTGAGGTTGGTCAACTTTGCTGAAGTTCAACTTGATGAACTTCCCCCTTCATATGAACTTTCTTTCCTCATTTTTCCATCTTGCCTGGATCAAGTAACCCCAATTCAGCTGACAACTCTAAGAACCTTGCTTCAGCTAGAGGCTTTGTCAAAATATCAGCTTTTTGCTTATCAGTGTGGATTTTGACAAGCTTGATATCTTTCTTCTCCACATGATCCCTTATGAAATGATGCTTGATGTCCACATGCTTGCATCTGGTGTGGAGCACTGGATTCTGTGAGATGGCAATTGCACTATTGTTGTCACAGAATATTGGCACTTCATTTGTGATGACTTTGTAGTCTCTGAGTTGTTGCCTGAGCCAAAGTATCTGAGCACAACAACTTCCAGCTGCAACATATTCTGCTTCAGTTGTTGAAGTTGCAACTGTATTCTGCTTCTTGGAGAACCATGAGATAAGTTTGCTGCCCAAGAATTGACATGTTCCAGAGGTGGATTTTCTGTCAATTCTGCATCCTCCATAATCAGCATCTGAATATCCAGTGACCTCAATGTTGTCATCAGCTGGATACCACAATCCAAGATTCTCAGATCCCTTGAGATATCTTAGGATTCTCTTGGCAGCATCAAGATGGCTCTTCTTTGGATTTGCCTGAAATCTTGCACACACTCCAACTGCAAATGTGATATCAGGCCTACTTGCAGTGAGATATAGCAATGATCCTATGATTCCTCTGTAATTTGTGGAGTTTGTTGACTCTCCACCTTCATCAGGATCCATCTTCCAGTTAGTATTCATAGGAATTCTGACTGGCTTGCTTGTTGCACATCCAAAATTTTTGATCATGTCCCTTGTGTACTTGGCCTGATTGATGAATATCCCCTTCTTTGATTGAGTGACCTGAAGTCCTAAGAAGAAATTCATCAATCCCATCATGGACATTTCAAATTTGCTCTGCATGAGTTTGGAGAACTTTTCACACATCTTCTCATTTGGAGATCCAAATATAATGTCATCCACATAGATTTGGACTAACAAGATATCATCTCCTTCACAGATTCTGAACAGAGTTCTGTCAACAGTGCCTTTGACAAAACCATGATCTAGAAGAAACTGTGATAAGGTGTCATACCAAGCTCTTGGAGCTTGTTTTAAGCCATAGAGGGCTTTCTTCAATCTGTACACCTTGTCTCCTTCCTCAAAGCCTGGGGGCTATTCAACATACACTTCTTCCTTGAGCACCCCATTTAGAAATGCACTCTTCACATCCATTTGATACACCTTGAATCTCATGTGAGCTGCATATGCTAAGAAGGGTCTGATTGCCTCAAGTCTGGCCACTGGAGCAAATGTCTCATCATAATCAATCCCTTCAGATTGACAGTATCCCTTGGCCACCAGTCTTGCTTTGTTCCTCACAATGATGTCATTTTCATTTTTCTTATTTTTGAACACCCATTTGGTTCCAATGACATCTTGATGAGTTGGCCTATCCACCAGCTCCCATACTTCATTTCTGGTGAACTGGTTCAGCTCTTCTTGCATGGCTATGATCCAGTTGGTGTCTTGTAATGCTTCTTCAATATCTCCTGGTTCTATTTCTGAAAGAAAACAACAAAACAAGGCACTTTCTCCATGAAACCTTCTAGTTTTGATCCCTTCACTTGGATTACCAAGTATCAGGCTAGTTGGGTGGTCTTGCAACCAAGTCCTTCTAGACCTGATCCCTTCAGGAGGATTGTCCTCATCTGAGGTTGGATCACTAGACTCATTAAATTCAGGAAAATTAATTGAAGGATCAAGCTCAGGATCATATTCAGGGGTATTGTCCTCATTGTCAGATGAGTTGACATTTTCATTGGTTCCCCCTTGAATATTGGATCCATTAACTACCTCAGCATTGCCTGCTTCTTCATTGGTAGTTGTTACCTGGTTTTGAACTGGGATTGGATCAATCAGTTCAATATCACCTTCAGGTTGGTTGACTCCTGGTTGATTGCCATCAGGTAGGTTGTCCAGTTTTTGACAATCATGAAGTTCAGGTTGGGCAACATCTACAAACACTGTCTCCTTGCTTTGAAGCCTTAATCTGGTTGTTCTTTGTGTTATCTCATCAATATTCAGGTTTCTATCCCTGAACTCATCAATAGATTCATCAAACACAACATGAGGTGTTTCTTCCACAATAAGGGTTTTACAATTGTAAACTCTGTAAGCTCTGCTGATTTGTGAATATCCAACAAATATTCCTTCATCAGCTTTGCTGTCAAAAGCTTTCAATTGTTCTTTCCCATTATTATGAATGAAACACTTACAACCAAATATGTGAAAATAAGCAACAGTGGGCAATCTACCTTTCCATATTTGATATGGGGTTTTACCTTGTCCTTTGGTGATTAAGGACCTGTTTTGGGTGTGGCATGCAGTGCTAATGGCTTCAGCCCAGAACCTTTTAGGCAGTTTGGATTCAGCAATCAAAGTTCTTGCTGCCTCTTTCAAGGTTCTGTTCCTTCTTTCAGCAACCCCATTTTGTTGAGGTGTTCTTGCTGCTGAAGTTTCATGAGTGATGCCATTCTTGCTGCAGTACTCATTGATGTATGAGTTTATGAACTCAGTGCCTTTGTCTGATCTGATCTTGACAATACTTAGGCCCTTTTCATTGCTCAATCTCATCATCAATTCAGGTAACTTGACTTGGGTTTCCTTTTTGTTCAGCAAGAATACTACCCAAGTGTACCTGGAAAAATCATCAACAACAACTAAAGCATATTTTCTTCCATTTATACTTACTGGGATTATTGGCCCAAATAAATCCATATGCAGTAGTTGAAGAACTCTCTCAGTTGAGATGACAGGCTTCCCTTTGAATGAAGCTTTGATCTGCTTTCCTTCCTGACATGGCTGGCATATGTGTTCTTTGGTGAACACTTGATTTGGCAGCCCTTTAACTAGAGAGTTTCTTGCAATCTTGTTGATGGTTTTGAAGTTCAGGTGATTCAGTCTCTTGTGCCACAGCCAGCTTTGCTCACTTGTGCTTTTGGCAACAAGACAAACTGGTTCAGGGGTTTTGCTCCAATCTGCAAAATAGACATTTCCCTTTCTCACCCCTGTTAGTAGCACCTGTTGTGTTGATTTGTTCTTGATAGTACATTCATTAGGAGCAAATTCAACACAAAAACCTTTATCACAGATTTGACTTATAGATAGCAAGTTATATTTTAGGCCTAGGACATATGAGACATCAGTAATTTTAACACTACCAATGTTTAATGTACCATAACCTCTTGTGATCCCTTGAGAGTTGTCTCCAAAGGTTACTGAAGGACCATCCTTTTCAATGAACTCTGAGAGAAGCTCTTTATTTCCAGTCATGTGTCTTGAACATCCACTGTCCAAGTACCATGCTGTTTTCTTGTTGATGCTTCTCTTCTTCTTGTGGTCCTTGCAGCCCTGCAAAGTCAAAATTTAGGTACCCTTTGAGTGTTGGGTCCTAGAGGGTTAGCTGTACCTTTTGGAACCCAAATCTGCCTGATTACTCTGATTGACTCAAAGTGACTGACTTGGTTTCCATTTACATCTACATACACAGTTTGACCCTTAAATGCCTTGGGTGATCTCTGTGTATAAGTGTTAGCTTTGTAGGGTTCAGGAGAGTTGGTAAATTTCTTTGGGACATTTCTCCTGAATTTACTAAGCTTAGGTGCAGCTTGGTAAGACTTTTGAGGATAGGTTTTTGGATGGCCTTTTCCATTTGGCAAGTAAGGTCCAGGCTTCCTGAATGTTTTATACCTATCAGAGGGGATTGGCCTTAATCCATTCAGTTGAGGTTGCCTCATTTGAGTTGGCCTTTTCTGAATAGTTTTTGGACAACTCCTCTGATGATGATTCAGATAGGTTGGCCTTCCATTGGTTCTACCTTTCTGAACCTCATTCCTCCTGTAAGCAATGCCTTTAACCTTTTCCAAAGGTGTGGGTTTAGGTACATTGTTTACCTGAGTTGGTATAAAAATTCCTTTACCCTTATCCTTGATCAGTGGTTGATTTACTTCTATTTCATTTTGTTGTGCCACTGATCTTACAAAAGTCATCTTAGAATTGCTTGATGAAGCAATGCTAAGACCAGGTGAGGGTTCACATGGATTATAGCCTAATCCACCCTTTTGAGCAAATGGTCTTTGAAACCCTTGAATCTCCTCTATTGCCTTAGCAGATTTGTTCAAGGCAGACATTTTCATTTTTAAGCTCCCCTCACTCAATTTAAGAGTATCAAATTCACTTGAGAGATTGTCAAATTTTGCTTGAAAAATTCTGAGATCAAAATCCTTTTTCCTCAAGGCCAGTTCTTGATCATCAATCAACTCTTGTTGTTCAGAGACTTTGAGAGACACTTCCTCAAGTTCTTTCACAATCTGCTGATACAACTCAGTTGATTTAATGTCAAGCTCAGGTTCAGGAAGGTTGGGAGTTTGAGCTTTTGAATTCAGTAGCTCATTTTCTCTAAGTGCTATATTGCATACTTCTCTTAGTCTGGTGAAATCCTCAAATAACTTTACAAAGTTGAGTTTTAAGGGGATTTCACTAGACTCATGTGTGTTATTTGAAGAACTGGAAGAACTAGAAGATGAACATACCTCATCATTTTCAAATGCCATTTGACAGTCATCATCACAGTCACTGTTGGAGAATAGTCCATCATCAGAAGAGTAGACACTCTCTTCACTAGCTGAATCTCCAGCCACCATAGCCTTCCTGCTGTTCAGCCTCTTGTCTCTTTTGGTCTGCCTTTCCTTCCTTTCTTTTGCACTGAGGTCAGGACAGTCATACTGAAAGTGACCCTTTTTCTGGCAGTTGTAACACACATCTTCATCATCATTCTTTTTGTTTGAGGACTCCTTCCTCCTTGATGATGATGGTTCACCTTTGCTGTATCTCTTTCTATCAGCATACTTGTCTTCTTTCTTTTCATCAGAGACTTTGTCTTCTGATTTGTTGTCAGGAGAACTGAATCTCCTTCTGGTTCTGTTGTCTTGGTAGAACTTCTTGTATCTACCAAATCTGGAGTTGAGCTTCTCAAATCTCCTAGCCATGAGTGCCAGCTCCTCCTTTATTTCAGATTTTGAAACAGATTGAGAGGATCTTTGAGTAGTCTTCTTTTCTGTTTCAGCAGCTTTGAAGGCAACACCTTTGTTTGAGGAGGATGGCTCTTCATGCACCTTCTTTCTGTTGAGATCAAACTCATATGCTTTGAGTTCAGAGAATACTTGCTGCATTGGCATGTTGTCAAGATTGCTGGTATTTTGCATCATGACAGAATATATATCCCACTTGGATGTGAGACTTCTCAAGATCTTCAAGGCAACTTCTCTTTTGGCATAGAACTTTCCAAGAGAGTTTATTTCATTCATGATGTCAGTGAACCTGCCATCAAGATGATCAATAGTTTCATTGGCTTCCATAGAGAATTGTTCATATTTTTGGATAGCCACTTGAAGCTTGTTCTCCTTGATCTTTTGGGTACCTTCACACATAAGTGCTAAGGTATCCCAAATCTCTTTAGCTGATGTGCAGTGGTACACTCTTCCCATCACTGCATCTGGAATTGTCTGGTACAGTGTGTTCATTGCAATGTAGTTCAGGTTGTGCCTTTTTCTTTCTTCAGCTGTAAAGTCATCTTCATCTTTTGGCAACAACTCCCTTGGATCAGCTTTTTGAGCATCAGTGAGCTTGGGATTTGCTTTAGTGAATGTAAATGGCCCTCTAGTGATGACTTTAAGCATCTCATCATGCTGGCAAGCAAGATGTGCTCTCATCCTGATCTTCCAGAAATCATAGTTCTCAATTGAGAACATTGGCAGTTTGTGATGAGAAATATGGTTGACTTGGTTTGGACCCATATTGTTGATGTTGTTGACAGCATCTCCTGGAACTGCATTGTTAGCCATTTCAACAGATGTAATATAAGATGAACACAAAAAGGTTTTTCAGAAATTTGGATCAGTTCAGTGACCACAGAAAATGTGATTTTTGAAAATCAGTTGGATTTTCAGAAGCAGTGGTCTTTGAACCCCTGCTCTGATACCACTTGTTGGTCCTTGGTGGAGTATAACACAAGTGTATGGGGGGGGGGGGGGGAATGCACTTGTGTATGCAAATTCTTTTCTTTTTAACAAAACTGGTCTTATCAGGCAGGTTGTCTCACAACTGGCCTGAGTGTGAACTTTGATAGATACTTGTCCTACTGATTACTAAAGAGTGATCAGTTGGCTAAATATCTAAAAGAGTTGCTAAGTGCGGAATGTGGTTGGGCTTTGACTTAAAGAAATACTCCAAGTTAATTTCTGAAAAGATACAGTTATCAGGGACTTTGTCCAAAACAGTTTTCCTTAAACTTACAAGTTTTACTCTTTGAAATATGTTTGAATATGAATGCAATAAAGAGTGCAGTAAGTAAAAGGCACACAAGTTTATAGTGGTTCAGAGACTCAAGCTCCTACATCCACTTTCCCTGATTGAACAGGATAATTCCTTCACAATGGAATTAGCTTGTTTTATAGTGCCAAGGTGCACTGATCAACAACACTCTCTTAGTGTTTTGATCCCTAGGATAATCTGAGTCCTAGTGCTCAATCTCTCTGAGTTAAGACTGTGTTTCACTCTAACAGTCCTTAACTCCTCACTTCTACAACAAACACTCTCTTCACTAAATGAGATAGGGTTTGAGGTTTGGTTCCAACTAGTAGAGATATCCTTTACAATGAGAACAGATGTAAAGGCTTAGGATATCTCAATGCTAAGCTAGGATGTTTACAAAGATTGGCTTAGCTGACTTGAAGTGATTCAGGAAACTTGGAATTCTTGAGAATAACTTGGTTTCCTTTGAAAGCTTAATATGAGTTTGATAGCTTGTAGTTGGATTGAGAATCCCTTTGATCACTTCTGTTTATATAGGCATATTTGAACAACTATCCGTTGGAGAGATAGCATTTCAAACATGTCTATTTGCAGCTCCATTGAAACGGCTAAGAAGCTTGACTTCCTTTTATCCACTGTGTAAAAGGGCTCTTCAATGGTTGCTTGAATGAATGTGTTGACTTCTGAAAAATGCGGTTGAGATGACTTGTGACAGTTTCCAAATAAGCACACTTTCCAAGGTTGATTTGTGGCAGAATCTACACTCAACCAACGGTCAGATGGGACAAGCTCCCTGAACATTCTTGCTGCTGTTTTAGAATGTTCCAACATTCATTCAATGCTTCACTCTTTAATGCTCTAAGTCTTCAATGCTTGGTTCAGGCATGATTGGCAATAAATGCTTCATTGAATGTGTCTTCTGTAAGCTTTTGACATTTAATTCTCTTGATCATTTGCACTTCAACTGTCTTGATCTTTTGCATTTAAGAGCACAGCTTCAGTGTTCTTGATCTCTTCAGCCTGGTTGTCCACTTGGTCAGCTGTCCTGATGCTTCAGCAACTTTGGCCTCAAGACTTAATACCTATCAAGCTTTCTAACATGTAGCATTGGACAACTATCCTGAACTCTAAAATCTCACAACATTTCTGAGATTTTTAACTTAAGCATTCTACATACTCAAGTGTTCTGGGACAACTTGCCTGAACAATAACTTGAGCATATCTCAACTAATTTGTACATCATCATTCAGGGGTTTTGGTATCTAGATCAAAATCATTTTATTCCCAACAGACCGGATCAGTAGAGTGGATCAACTCATCTTGTCCAGCGTCGATCATCTCAATGTCTTGGTCAAAGTCAGATTCGGACACCTGAACACCAACATCAAACTGGAATTCTGAACACATTAAGTCATCAGAGATACCCAGTAACCTCTTAGCAAGAGCAGTGATAGCATGATTTGGGAAAAGCTCTGAGTGGTCACGAACACCACTATTCTCCTTCTGCTCCATTTCCCAATCCATGAAGTTAGAAATACCACATTTCCCTAAGATGACTTCGAAGAGATCGTCTGTACTTGACTTCTTCAAGGCCACCCAAGTGCATATTCTAACCAGTTTCTCAAACTGTTCAGAGGAGTAGTCGACTTCGACAGATGAGAGCTGTAACTTCAAATTCTTGCTCATCTTCGAACGGATTCGCTTCTCTCGCAGACTCATGGGGTAATATACCAAGGATTCTAATCTAACTTCAGATGGGGTCTGAGTAGATGGGGTCTCTATCTCAGTTGTTGCAGTGGCAACTGTAGTCGTATCTGAAGTAGATGGGATAATGGGTTCAACATATTCTGTTGAGGGTAAGGAAAGAATTTGGTCTGTGGTTTCTTGGGGCTTTTATGTGGCTAGGTTTGGTGTGATAACTGTAGGAGTATCAGTTATATCTATTTTAGGAGTGTTTTCAGGTAGACTGACTCTCAGCGGATGTGCTGGCAGTACTTGTGAGGTTGAGGGAATAGGTCTAGGCCTAGATCGATGAGATCTTGCCTTGGTTTGAATAGAAGGAAGAGAGAGAGAGGAATTGATAAATCAAGAGAAGAGGTACCAACCTGTTGACTCAACTCGTCTGGTGGAGGAGGTGTTCCAATTCTCACCAGCGTATACATCTCGGGTACTTGAGAACTCGTATCTTTTTCCTCTTCTGACTGAGTCTTCTCAGAATCATCTGCACTAGACGAGTCTTGTGCAGCTTCCTTCGACTCTTCTTCAGTAGACTCATCTTCTGAAGAACCAGACGCACCAGCATACGACAAGGCTTCCATGGGGTCAATTCGAGCTTGCCTAGGTGGAGCCGACCTACCAGCAACTTGCTTCCTCACAGCCTCCTTCTTCAAGTAAAATTTCAACGGATGGAATGGCTTTCCTTTACTCCAACTTGACTTGTTTGGCAATAGAAGAGGGAATAGGATACTTAACTTATTACCATATCCAACAGCCGTAGACACCACCCAATTGCGAGTGTGGTCATCTACTCGAACACTTCTTTCGAAGTACATGATCCGATCCGCAATTAACTTGAACCAATCTCCTTCAGTTATTCCATCGTAGATCGCAGCCATGACCCTTGTCTTTGCGAAAGTCACAGAGTCATGAGAGCCAGTAGAACTTAACAAGATTTTGCTGGCTATATCCAACAGTGTGCGATACTTGTCTAGAAGATCTGCCTTCTTGACTGCAGCATACTTGCCATCTGGTTTTGGTTTCAACTTCCTGCCACAGAAAATGCTTTGATAACGAACCTCTTGCCCTAGAGCATAGTTCTCAACATTAATCATTCCGGTGGGCAGCTTCAGATATTTGAACATCGCCTCTCGAGTAATTTGCACACGATCCTCTCCAATGAAAGACTCGATAATATCACCTCGTCTGGTGACATTGGCATAAAACTCTAGCACCTCTTCCTCCAAGACGACTTGAGGAAATGCTTCCAAATAAGGCTTTAGTCCACATCTGGTGCATTTGGTCAGGATCTCTGTATTTTCATCTGAGTGCTGGCCTTTGAAGAATACAGATGATTCAACATTCACCTTATTGTCGGCGATGTACCGGCCTAGGTCAAATGTGACCTGCATGTTGGTTCTTAGATCGAAAATTGATCGAGTAGACATAATGTTTTACGAGTATAAGCAGAAATCTTGAAGAATAGCAAAGAAAATCGAATGCTTAATAGTAGAGGAGTTAAGAAATTGTGGGGCACGACGTGTGGGAGTGTTTGAGTTTTGATCAAAAACTGAATTTTAGATCCAATGGTCAAGATCGAAGGGTTAGATCCAACGGTTGAGACTTTTGGAATTCGGTTACGGAATCGAGAATATTATGTGATTTGATATTGTAAAATTTGAAATCCGCCACTTCTTAGTTAGGTTAGAGGAGTGAACTTATCTGACCTAGTGTAGATGAGTGTGAACTAGATGAATACACTACTTAAATGGGAGTGTACAAATCTAATTCAAGGGTTTTCAACTTATCAATACCTAATTACTATAATATCCTTAATCCGTTTTGATTAAGCATTTAGTTATAAGAATTAAGAACAACTTAGCTTGTCTGTTCGAGTCTATTCAGAACAGACGAGTAGACTTGAGCTCCACAAGACGAGTAGTCTTAATGCACACAAGACGAGTTCCCCCTTCGTCTGTGCATGTCTATTCAGATCGTCGAACGTCGTTATGTACCTATCTTATGATTTGCAATGTGTAATCATTGGTACAAGGAAAGTAAAATAAATAAGATGAATATCAATCGAAAGCAATGATCAAGGTTTCGAACAAGATGACCTTTTAACAAACATAAGAGTCAACATAAGGATATTTAAGAAATCAAAGGTTCCCCCTTAAATGTTTATTCCCTTAGTATTACCCTCAGCTTTACCAGCTTCTTCATCGGGTTGTTTGATCATCTAGTCTAGCCTTGTATACCTGTCTGTTGCGTTAGTGGATGAGTGCTCTGTTCTTGTCTCCCTTTTCTTTGATGTACCTGACTGGTTAGTACATAGCTATAGGCAAGTAGGATCTAAATCAATTAGCCCTAGACTAATGCATTGTTGGGATATGAATATCCTTAGTTTAGTTTTGATAAATCAAATCAATCATGTAATAGGATAAGTTGTATTGTATAGACAACTTTATTATACATCTTGTAATAGATAGGACTCTGGTTAGAAGAGAAGACATGTCAATGCTCAAGAAGAGAAGAGAAGACCAAGACCAGAAGTCATCTTACATCAGCTGAGTAGAAGTCGTCTTACATTAGCTGAGTAGAAGTCATCTTACAACCAGCTGAGTAAAGACAGCAGAGTAAAGACAGCAGCTGAGAAGAAACAGCAGCTGTGTAAAGCCAGCTGAGTAAAGACAGCAGAGTAAAGACAGCAGCTGAGAAGAAACAGCAGCTGTGTAAAGACAGCTGAGTAAAGACAGCTGAGTAAAGACAGCAGCTGAGAAGAAACAACAGCTGTGTAAAGACAGCTGAGTAAAGACAGCAGAGAGAAGTCTTCTTATACCAGCAGAGTGAAGGCTTCTTACCAGCAGAGTAGAAGTCTTCTTACCAGCAGAGTAAAAGTCTTCTTACCAGCAGAGTGAAGTCTTCTTACCAGCAGAGTGAAGTCTTCTTACCAGCAGAGTAGAAGTCTTCTTACACAATTAAAGGAAGACCAATCACAACTGAAATCAAGGATTGACAAGATATGTGCACAAGAAAGGAAAGTCAAAGATATGATTGAAATTACATGACAATGGTAATATTCAATCATATCAAAATCAAGAGATTGTCAATTCCTCAATTAGTGGAGATTTGAATTGCTATCATCCAACGGTAACATTCAAACATCAACACTATATAAATGAGCTCATACATCATTGGGAGAAGTGAAGAGGTGTGAGATGCAAAGGTCGAGCAAAGGTCATAAACTCCAGAAATAAGAAGAGCTCAAGAAGATCATTCATGAAGATTCAACACGCATCACCTCATCCCCAGTGAGTGAACTCATACCATCTAAGCCAGTGCAACCACTCATATATATCCATAGCTTAGAGAGAATTTCCCAATCCTAGCATGAGGCTAAAACAGATTGTAAGGGAAATTCTCACCTAGTTCATATACACAAAACCCACCTTCTACCATAAAACCTTAGAAGTCAAGTTGAATGTTTATCACTGTAAAGAGTCCAAGTGCTCTATAATCACTTGTGGAGTTCAAGTGCTTACAATCACTTGTGGGGGAAGTGCAAGTGCTTACAATCACTTGTGGAGACCGTAGCCGTTAGGACCGCTCAGATCTCAAAGTCCTACCCTTGGGACTATAAAGGACAAGACCCTTGTAATTTTTGGTAAATTAAAGGGATTAAACATCACGTGTGGACGTGAGAGTGGACGTAGGAACGTATATCCGAACCACTATAAATCAATGTGTTATTTACATTTCTGCACTTTACATTTCAAGTCTTTTCATACATATTTGTGCATAAACTGTTTTACACACTGTATTTATTAAATAGACGAGTATAATATTTATGGGCACACTACAATTCCGCACTTAACTCCGATAAGTAATTAATCAGTCGACTAACTAGTCCTAGGCCCCTAGTGAAATCAGCGGACTAGTTACTTTGAAGAGTTAGTTTATTTTCCACACAATCAGCAGACATCAAGTCAGCTGATCTTACACTCGTCTCAGGGACCAACATGCATAACTCACGAAAACGTGCCTCAGCTAATGGTTTTGTAAAAATATCAGCTCTTTGAAAATCAGTATGAATCTTTTCCATGCGAATATCCTTCTTTTCTACATGATCACGTATGAAATGATGCTTCACATCAACATGCTTACATCGTGTGTGTAAAACAGGATTTTGTGTAATGGCAATTGCACTATTACTATCACAGAAAATAGGAACATTTGATTCATGTATGTTGTAATCATGAAGCTGTTGCATGAGCCAGAGTAGTTGACTACAGCAGCTACCAGCAGCCATGTACTCGGCTTCGGTAGTAGAAGTAGCAACACTAGTCTACTTTTTAGAAAACCAAGATATAAGTTTTGTGCCTAGAAATTGACAAGAACCAGAAGTAGATTTCCTATCTATTCTACAGCCTCCAAAGTCTGAGTCTGAATACCCACTTAAGGATAGATCATCATTTGAGGGATACCATATGCCACGGTTAATGGTCCCTTTTAAATATTTTAGAATCCTTTTGGTGGTTTCCATGTGACTTTCTTTTGGATTAGCTTGGAATCGAGCACAAACACCAACAGAGAATGCAATGTCTGGCCTACTAGCAGTTAGATACAGTAAGGAACCAATTAAACCACGGTAATAAGATTGGTCAGCACATTTACCGTTCTCATCTGGGTCCATTCTGTAAGTTGGTTGCATTGGTACGCCAGTGGACTTACATGTTTTGATCCCGTATTTGTCTAGAAGGTTTCTTGTGTACTTCGCCTGATTTATGAAAATACCTTCTGGAGTTTGTTTTACTTGAAGACCAAGAAAGTAGTTCATCTCACCCATCATTGACATTTCAAACTTACTTTGCATGAGTGTAGAAAAACTTTCACTCAGCTTTTTGTTAGGTGACCCAAAAATGATGTCATCTACGTAAATTTGGACGAGTAAGATGTCCTTCCCTTCTTGTCTTCTGAACAAGGTTCGATCGACCTTGCCCTTAGTAAAACCATTTTCTAATAGAAATAGAGATAGTGTATCATACCATGCTCTTGGAGCTTGCTTTAGTCCGTACAGGGCTTTCTTCAATCTGTACACCTGGTTGCCTTTGACTTCGAAACCTGGAGGTTGTTCAACATACACTTCTTCCGCAAGAATACCGTTAAGAAATGCACTTTTAACATCCATTTGATATACAGTAAACTTCATGTGAGCAGCATATGCAAGGAACAATCGAATCGCTTCTAGTCTAGCAACAGGAGCATAAGTTTCATCATAGTCTATGCCTTCAGCTTGTGAGTAGCCTTGAGCGACTAATCTAGCCTTATTCCTAACGACTAAATCATTCTCATCTTTCTTATTTTTGAAAATCCATCTAGTGCCAACTACATTATGATATTCCGGCCTATCGACAAGTTTCCAGACGTCGTTTCGAACAAACTGATTCAACTCGTCTTGCATAGCGATGATCCAATTACTATCAGCCAATGCCTCTTTAACAGTGGTAGGCTCAATAGCAGAGAGGAAACAACACCAGCAAAACATAGTTGGATTCAGCTGTTCTTGTGACTCAAAGAGTTGTCGTCTAGTCTTCACACCAATAGTAGAGTCACCAATGATATTTTCAGTATCATGCGCAGATTTCCATGTTTTTCTATTCTTAACAGGAATACTATCATCATCAAGATCATGTACAGCATTGATTCGGGTGGAATTTACGCATTTTAGGGGCACATGTGAAGCGTATTTTGATGTGGATTTCATTGATTTATGCATTGGATATGATTGTTTTAACCAAAATGAGAGAAAGGTATTGTTTTGTCGATTTTATAGGTAAAACGATGGAATTGGGAGCAAAACACATACCACAAGTGGTCAGATCGAAAAGAGTAGCGCACCATTGGATCCGGCTCGAAAAATGGAGTGGAATAGGTAAAAGAATTGAGTCGATCGGAGGTCGGAAGCTCAAGAAACGGAGGGACGAAGTTGGATGACGAAAAACGGAGGAGGGCCAATACGAAGATTCGGCTCGGCCGGGTGGCATGACTCGCCCGGCCGGGCGGCCGAGCAAGATTTCTGGGGCTGAATACGAAGATACGGCCCGGCCAGGCGGCACCACTCGCCCGGCCGGGCGACCGAACAGCCCAGCCAAACCTCCTTTTACGAAACTTCCGCCCGGCCGGGCGGCATCACTCGCCGACCGGGCCGCTCCTGCCCTATTTTAGTTTTCTCGGCCGACTCATCCGCCCGGCCGGGCCACCTCATTTTCGGTGCCAAACGCGTGATTTCTCTATTTTTGAGGGATCTACTTGCAAATATCACACCCAAACCCTACCCCAACACTATAAATACCCCCTTTCTTGAAATTCAAGAGACTTTTCCCCAATCCACACATAATTACACACATTTGGAGGTGTTTGGCCATAACTTCTTCATCTCTCCACCAATCCATGCAAGGGAAGAGGCAATAGCTTGGGAATTTCATCTCCTACCACAATATAGACTAAGATTCCTTGTTCTTTGTCTTTTTCATTTAGTATTTCATTTGAATTTTGTAGTTTGAGTATGTATTTGAGTAGCTAAACACATTTGTGGTTCTAAGGCATTGTAGATACTTGGATTGAAGTTTATGATTAATTTCTTGCTTTAATTGGTGTTTGTCTCTTATTTGTGTGCTTAATTCCTTATTGCAAAGCATGTTGTTATTGGCCATGATGATTTGCTTAATTCATTGTTAATTGGGGTAAGATCGAGAGATTTATTCCGTTTAATCGTATGCAAGCATGCAACCTGATATTATTATGATTTCGAAAGAGGATTAATTATCGGAGAGGGACTTGAATGATCCTAGGAGCTATTTTAGGCGGTATAACATTTGTGAGGTAGAAATACGAGCCTATGTTACATTGCGTCTTTGGTTAATTAGATCGAGAGATTAATTAATTCTTCTTGTGTGATCACCTTATATGAGACAACCTTAATGGCCATCTAAACGAGATAACATTCATAAACGGACATCTAGGTGTTACAATTTCCTTGGAACCCACCTTTTCTCCTTGAGTTACATCCATTTTACTTTCGTTTTGCGATTTATATGCCATTTGATCGATTTTATATTTACTCTTTCATTGTTTATTTGTGACACATTGTTAGACAATCTTAGGAGTAAATCAACTTTCAAATTATCGATCACGTCTATTTAGAATTCGACTAGCAAACTACCACTTTTACGCTTAACCTCCTTGTGGGATCGACCTCGTGCTTATCACGCTACGATAGACACCGTACACTTGCGGTTGTTTATTTTAGTGTTGCATAACGCGTGTATCAAGTTTATGGCGCCGTTGCCGGGGAGGTTTTTATAAGCTCTAGAGTGTAGGCTAGGAGAGTTTTAGTTTAGACAATTTATTTGCTTTCTTTATTTGCAAAAAATCCAAAAATATTTGTGTTTGTTATCTTGAGCTTATTTGTATTTCTCACTCTCGTTTGCTCTTTTGGTAGACATGGTTTATGATCACACGATCTAGAAGGAATCAACAAGAAGTGTTGCCTTTGAATCCGGAGATTGAAGCCACTTGTCGAAGAAGGAACGCCGAAAGGAGAAGACTGGAGTTGGAAAGAATGAATCGAAGGGAGAATCCGGTTGTAGAAGAAGTCGAAGAGGAAATTGAGAATCAAGGGCCTAATATAGAGGAAAGAGATGATAGACCAAGGGTGAATGAGGAACATAGACCCCAAAGAGTTTTGAGGGATCACTTTCGTCCCATTCCAAGGCCTTATGGAGGAGCGGGTAGGGAACCCATTGACGCTCATAACTTTGAGCTCAAACCGGCATTGATCATGATGGTCCAAAACAACCAATTTGGAGGGTTGTCAAAGGAGGATCCTAACCTCCATTTATCTCAATTCTTAGAGATAAGTGGAACGGTTAAGATCAACCGTGTCCCTCAAGATTACATCCGTCTCCAATTGTTCCCATTTTCACTCCGTGATCGTGCAAAACAATGGTACATGTCTCTTGATTTAAGGACGATTGAGAATTGGGCCGACCTTGTTGATGCCTTTCTTATGAAGTATTTTTCTCCTAGCAAGACCATCAAGATAAGAGGAGAGATTTCTTCATTTATGCAAGATGACGATGAGTCATTAGCCGAGGCTTGGGAGCGCTTCAAGGATTTGATAAGAAGTTGCCCTCAACATGGGTTCTCAAGGGATCAATTGATTTGTTACTTCTACAACGGGATGGACCATCGAACGAGAGGGATGGTGGATGCCTCGGCCGGTGGAGGTTCTTTGCTAGGAAAGACGACAGATGAAGGTTATGTGCTCCTAGAGGAGATGGCAAAGAACGGAAACCAATGGCCATCCGAGAGAAGGCAAGCCCGGAAAGTTGCTTCAACCCAAGACTTGGATGAGAATGCTAAACTCTCCAACAAGGTGGATAAATTGATATCCCTTATGACGGCTAAAGATTTAGTGGGGCCACGTGACGAGCAATATGAAGAAGCCCACTACATGAACAATCAAAGGGATAGGCAATTTAGAGAGAGAGGTTGGAACGATAGGCAGGCCTATGAAAGTCCCTCCAATCCCAACCAATATCATCCGAATTTGAGGCAACATGAGAATTTCTCCTATGCCAACACAAGGAATGCCATCATCCCACCTCCAAATTTCAATGTGAGAGATGGAACTATTGTGGAGTCTTCATCGAAGCCATCAATGGAGGATATGTTTGGTACTTTTATGGGGGAAACCACGAAATTCATGAGAGAAACTAGGGAGAATGCAAACAAGACTTGGCAAAGAATTGATGAGCATGGTGAGATGATAAAAAATGTGGCAAATAATGTGAAAGCCATAGAGAAGCAAGTGAGCCAACTCGCTAATGCCATTGGAAAGCAACACGTTCCGGGGCAATTCCCCTCTAACACGGAGCTAAATCCTAAGGAGCAATGCAAAGCTATAAGGCTAAGAAGTGGGACAAGCTACGAAGGGCCCAAGATGCCGTTAGAGGAGGAAATGGTAATGGCACCCGAGGGTGTTGACAAAGATGATGGTTTAGTGAAAGAGAAAGAAGGGGAGAAGAAGAGTGGGGAGGCAATCCCTCCTTTGTTTAGTAAAAATGTAATGCCCATCCCATATCCTCAAAGGATGAAGAAGAAGAACTTGGATGGAAAGTTTGTCAAGTTTGCGGAGATGTTCAAGAAACTCCATATCAACATTCCTTTCGCCGAAGCTCTTGAACAAATACCACATTACTTCAAATTCTTGAAGGAGATAATGTCACACAAGAGGGAAATAGAGGCATATGAGACGGTGCACTTAGCCGAACATTATAGCTCCGTAATTCAAGCTAAGCTACCTCCAAAGCTTAGGGATCCCGGATCCCTCACTTTATCATGCACTATTGGAGATGGAGGTACATTAAGAGCCCTATGTGATTTGGGAGCAAGCATCAACCTCATGCCATTGTCACTCTTCAAGTCACTTGGTTTAGGAGAGCTCACACCAACCACAATGAGCCTCCAATTGGCGGATAGGTCTATGACATACCCTTTGGGTATAGCGGAGGATGTATTGGTCAAAATCGACAAATTTCTCTTTCCGGTAGACTTTGTGGTTTTGGACATGGAGGAAGACAAAAACATTCCATTGATATTGGGAAGGCCATTTTTGGCAACCGGAGGGGTTATTCTTGATATGAGGAATGGAGAGTTGGAGCTTCGAATGAACCAAGAGATAGTTACAATTGACATGTTTAGAGCTATCAAACTCCGAAACGATGAGACTGGAGAGTATGGGTTTCCCAAGGGAGAGTATCCCCCAATACCCATGAGAAAGGAGGTGGAAGAAGAGCCCAAGATGAATATTGTGGAGGAGAACCCCAAGGAGAAGGATAAGGAATTAGAGATGGGCAAGAAGGCCAAGTTTGGGGGAGTTTTTTCCAAAAACTCCCCCAAATCAAGAAAAGCTACTTGTGCAAGCTTGGGAGTGAATGAGGCATCAACCTCCTATGGCATGATTGAAGAGCCGGATGGAGTGGCTAGTGGATGTTTTGATGGACTTAAGAAAGTTGCATGGGCCAAGAAGGTCAAAAACAAGAAGGGTGACAAGGGGGTGACGTGATATTCCACTCAAGGAGAACCGTCCGGCATAGGACGTTAAAAATAGCGCTTCTTGGGAGGCAACCCAAGGTTTTATTGCTTTCTTGATTTTATTGCTTTGATAGTGTGATAGCTTGGTCTACTTTGTAGGTATGGATGAAGAGTACTATGGATAGCAAGTCTTGGAGAATGAAGAAGAAGCAAAGCCAACTTTGGAGTGGAGGAAGCAAGTGTTGCAATGGTGATCTTTGGAAAAAGCATTGGATGTGCAAGGAGGGAGGTAACAACTTGCAGCCCCAAACTTAGAATTTATACATAGTAAAATTCTAAGTTTGGGGGAGTTATTTTTCTTTTATTTTTCTATTAGTTGTTACCCTTGCACCGGTTCGTCATTCTACTTGTGTCACATTTTGCACCGGCGCACACTTGGCTTTCACATGCTTAAAATTGTTTAAGTTGGTTTTTGATCATATGTTGGGTAGTGGACTTTTGGTGAAATGTGAGCATGAATAGTCATTGAAATCCATTGTTGAGTGGTTGTGGTGATGTCAATTTGCTTTGAATGTAGGCATGCTTGGTGTTGGATATAGTATCATGATTGTGTTCATATTTGTGATCTTTGATAGCATGGATGCATAATGTGTTGTTGCTTGGGAACATTTGATGAATGTGAGAGTCCTATTGAATAAACCGGTGAGAATTGAGCCTTAAATCGAGCATGTAATCCGGTTTAGTTCATTTGAGAGTGGACTAGGTTATTGCTAGTGATCCTAGAACTTGCCCAAGTTCTTGTTTGAAAGCATGATTGTGTGAAATGATGTGATGTGATATAGGCCATCTTGTTCTAAAAGAGTCACTTAGCCAAAATTTCCCAAAACCGAAGTAATTTTCCGTAGTTAGCCCCTTGAGCTTAATTCCTCATTTTCTTGGCAAACTACAATGTTAACCACTTAGCCTTTTTGAGCCTTTTGATTCCTATATCTAGTGGGGGATAAAAGACAAAGTGGAAAACATGTGCTTGAATGAATGTCTTTGGTGAAAAGAAAAGTTGGAAAAGTTGAAAGAAGAAAAAGAGAAAGATGAAAAGAAAATCAAGGAAAAGAAAAGAGGGACAAAGAGCCCCAAAAGCTTGAAAAGAAAAATGGTTCAAAAGATGAGGTGATGAATACTTGAAAAAGAAAGAAAAATGGAAAGTGAGGATGGAGTTTGTAAGCTTTGAAAGTGAAAGCACACATTGTAAAACAACAAGCTTTGTCCTCCACTAGAAGAGTCACAATTCCCAAATTCATCCTACCTTGTCCAAAGAGCCAATGTTACATCCTTGATTAAGCCCTATTGATCACATTGTTAAGCATTTGATTGTGTGTAGAAAGTAGAAGTTGGACAAGCATATGGTAATTGCATAGCATGACTTGGTTGATGAGTGCATTAATATCCTTAATTTGTTTGTGTGTTTGAGAGAAACACTCCATCATGTGAGTAGAGGATTTGAGCATTTGGATTATGTTTCCCATCACAATGTGTTGTGTATTTGTGCATTCTTTGATCTATGAATGTGGATTACAAGAGTGAGCCTATAACTTTCATTGAGAAATGCACTTTGAGAAAGAGATATCATTACATCTTACTTTGCATGTGTGATTTGCATTGAATATTCCATTGTGATCATTCCACCCTCATTGCTTTAAGTGCTTAGTTGTTTGAGGACAAACAACATTTTAAGTTTGGGGGAGTTTGATTCGGGTGGAATTTACGCATTTTAGGGGCACATGTGAAGCGTATTTTGATGTGGATTTCATTGATTTATGCATTGGATATGATTGTTTTAACCAAAATGAGAGAAAAGTATTGTTTTGTCGATTTTATAGGTAAAACGATGGAATTGGGAGCAAAACACATACCACAAGTGATCGGATCGAAAAGAGGAGCGCACCATTGGATCCGGCTCGAAAAATGGAGTGGAATAGGTAAAAGAATCGAGTCGATCGGAGGTCGGAAGCTCAAGAAACGGGGGGACGAAGTTGGAGGACGAAAAACGGAGGAGGGCCAATACGAAGATTCGGCCCGGCCGGGTGGCATGACTCGCCCGGCCGGGCGGCCGAGCAAGATTTCTGGGGCTGAATACGAAGATACGGCCCGGCCAGGCGGCACCACTCGCCCGGCCGGGCGACCGAACAGCCCAGCCAAGCCTCCTTTTACGAAACTTCCGCCCGGCCGGGCGGCATCACTCGCCGGCCGGGCCGCTCCTGCCCTGTTTTAGTTTTCTCGGCCGACTCATCCGCCCGGCCGGGCCACTTCCCCACCCGGCCGGGCCACCTCATTTTCGGTGCCAAACGCGTGATTTCTCTATTTTTGAGGGATCTACTTGCAAATATCACACCCAAACCCTACCCCAACACTATAAATACCCCCTTTCTTGAAATTCAAGAGACTTTTCCCCAATCCACACATAATTACACACATTTGGAGGTGTTTGGCCATAACTTCTTCATCTCTCCACCAATCCATGCAAGGGAAGAGGCAATAGCTTGGGAATTTCATCTCCTACCACAATATAGACTAAGATTCCTTGTTCTTTGTCTTTTTCATTTAGTATTTCATTTGAATTTTGTAGTTTGAGTATGTATTTGAGTAGCTAAACACATTTGTGGTTCTAAGGCATTGTAGATACTTGGATTGAAGTTTATGATTAATTTCTTGCTTTAATTGGTGTTTGTCTCTTATTTGTGTGCTTAATTCCTTATTGCAAAGCATGTTGTTATTGGCCATGATGATTTGCTTAATTCATTGTTAATTGGGGTAAGATCGAGAGATTTATTCCGTTTAATCGTATGCAAGCATGCAACCCGATATTATTATGATTTCGAAAGAGGATTAATTATCGGAGAGGGACTTGAATGATCCTAGGAGCTATTTTAGGCGGTATAACATTTGTGAGGTAGAAATACGAGCCTATGTTACATTGCGTCTTTGGTTAATTAGATCGAGAGATTAATTAATTCTTCTTGTGTGATCACCCTATATGAGACAACCTTAATGGCCATCTAAACGAGATAACATTCATAAACGGACATCTAGGTGTTACAATTTCCTTGGAACCCACCTTTTCTCTTTGAGTTACATCCATTTTACTTTCGTTTTGCGATTTATATGCCATTTGATCGATTTTATATTTACTCTTTCGTTGTTTATTTGTGACACATTGTTAGACAATCTTAGGAGTAAATCAACTTTCAAATTATCGATCACGTCTATTTAGAATTCGACTAGCAAACTACCACTTTTACGCTTAACCTCCTTGTGGGATCGACCTCGTGCTTATCACGCTACGATAGACACCGTACACTTTTCCATTGTTGTGAATGAAGCACTTACAACCAAATATATGGAAATATGAAACTCTGGGTTTTCTACCTTTCCAAACCTCATAAGGAGTCTTGCCTAGAGCTTTGTTGATCGCGCTTCTGTTTTGTGAATGGCATGCAGTGTTGATAGCTTCAGCCCAGAACTTTTGAGGTGTGTTGAACTCGGCTATCATGGTTCTACAGGCTTCTTTGAGAGTTCGATTCCTTCTTTCTGCTACACCGTTCTGTTGTGGTGTCCTAGCTGCACTAGTGAGATGCTGGATACCACGATTAGCACAAAATTCTTTGATATAGCAATTAATGAACTCAGTTCCTTTGTCACTACGAATCTTGACAATGGACTGGTTCTTCTCAACTTGTAACTTCTTCAACAGTTCAGGCAGGAGTGTTTGTGTATCACTCTTCTTGTGTAGAAAGACTACCCAAGTGAACTTAGAATAGTCATCTACAACAACAAGTGTGTACCTTCTACCATTCAAGGTTGGAGGAGTTATTGGACCATGAAGATCCATATGTAGTAGTTCTAGGACTCTACTAGTTGAGAGAGTAGGAATTGACTTAAATGAACCTTTAACCTGTTTACCCTGTTGACAAGCTGTGCATACATGTGACTTGTAGTAAACCTCATTGGGAATACCTTCTACAAGGTAGTCTCTGGCTATCTTATTAAGAACCTTAAAGTTTAGATGACAGAGGCGTCTATGCCAGAGCCAGCCAAGTTCTTTAGGATTCTTAGTAAGAAGACAGGTGTCCCTCGGACAACTGTTCCAGTTCACTATGTACACACTTCCTTGTCTTACGCCGACTAGTAGAACTGTGTGTGTCCTTTTGTCGATGACCTCACATTTGCGGCTCTTGAACTGCACTTTGTATCCACGATCACAGAACTGTGAAACAGAGAGTAGATTGTATTTCAAACCTTCAACATATGAGACATCTTGAATTTCAACGTCTCCATTCCGGATGTAACCAAATCCTTTAGTGACAGCAGTGGAGCTATCACCAAATATCACTTTTGGTCCTTCTTGCTCATGGTAGCTTGATAAGAGAGCCTTGGTACCAGTCATGTGGTGCGAACAACCACTGTCTATGTACCAGGTTTCTCCTACTGAGCCACCCTTCTTATACAAGTCAAGTCGACCCTGCAATAGATGATATTCAATAATTTAGGTACACTGTTTGTTTATTGGGGTCCTGGGGGGTTAGTCGAGTTCAAAGGAATCCAAATATACATTGGAGTCTTGAACAAGTTCGATCTCTTAAGCTTTCGTCCATATTTGTTACAAAATAAGACCTTTTTGTCCTTCTCTGGCCTATCAGTCGAGTTCGGGTCTACTCTTTGGAGATAGCCTTTTGACTTGATCTCTACTTGAGCAGGCACTTGTCTATGATAGTCGGAGTAGGGTTTATATGCATTAGGTCCATACGGTTTATAGACGCGTTTAAGTCTTTCCTCACTCATAATATCATATGATAAAGGTGGAGGATATAGGACAGCTTGTGTACGATATTTTGGAGCTACCTGTCTAGGTCTAGACGAGTAGAGCTGAGACTGCCTTATGAAAGGAGGTCTAGGCTCTTGTCGTCTAGTCTGTACCTGTCTAGTACTCATCTCCTCAAGATACCAATCCTCGTATCTGACCTGGTTGGGTCGTCCACGATTAGTGGTCCTTTGAAGATTAGTTTTAGATGGAACAGGCTTGTTGTTAGCATTCTTTTTACCTACCTTGGTAATCGGAATGTTAACTCGAGCTTGTTTAGGTGCAGTGTCTTTAGATGGAGTTCCAAGATCGTATATCATTGGTCCTTTTCCTTTATCATTTGGCAGAATTCTTGAGTTAGTAGTAGTTGGGTTCTTATTGACTCGAGTAGACGAGCTAGATGTCTCAGCACCTATACCAGTCTTGTCACCTGGATCTCTATACCTATCTGACAGTTCAAGGTTAATCTTTGAAGAATTAACCAGGTCAGTAAGTTTGAGATCAAGTGTAACAACCTCGGTCTCTAAGAACTTATTACGTTCTTCAAGCTTTTTGCACTTGCTTTTTAAAACATTGAATTCATTTCTCTCAGTTGCATGTGTCTTAAGTAGGTCTTGATATAACCTGTCTGTCAATGCACACTTTTCTTTGAGTTGTCTCAACTCTTCAGTCAAGCGTTCATTTAGGACTGTTATATTAGGATCTACTTTAGACTGAGCTTCCTTAAGATCAATGATTTCTTGTTTTAATGCAATGTTCTCATCACTGACTTCGATGAATGCTTGATTAGCAAGTAGAAGGTCGTCTTCAACAGCACTAGTAGACTACTTCCTACTTCACTATTAGCAGTGTCACTTTCATCAGTATCAGAATCATCACAAGATTGAAAAGATGTGGCAGATGATACCTCTTGTTCGATTTTAGCCATGCAGCATAGGCCATCATCTACTATAAATGCTTCATCGTGATCTGGATCAGTCGAGTGACTAGATAAGGACGATGGCAACTCGTCTGAATCCGAATCAGAGTCATCATTGACCATCATTGCCTTCTTGCCACGGTTATATCTTCTTTCTCTTCGTGCTTTGCGTTCCTCACGATCATCAGTGCTCAGGTCTGGACATTCATATATGTAATGACCTGGCTTTTCACAATTATAGCACAAGAGATCATTAGTAGCCTTTTTAATAGGAGATTTGTCCCTACGTTTATCACGCCTATCGGAACGCTGAATCTTCCTATCGTCAGACTCTCTATCTCGTCTATTACCTTTCGAGACTTCGTCTCTCCTTTCGGACGAGTTTCGGTCTCGTCTGGTCTCAGACGAGTTCTTAGAAGTAGATGCTCTATGATCCCTATAGAACTTCTTGTATCTTCCGAAGCGTTTATTGAGCCTATCAAACTTTCTAACCATGAGACTCATCTGATCCTTCAAACTAAGATCAGTATCTAACTCATCTTTCACAGAGGCAGACTTAGTTATAGACTTGGACCTGTCTACCTTAGAAGACATAGAAGAGCTAGACTTAAAGGCAACGTTCTTAGATACAGCATGTTCTTTATCACTACTGGCTAGTGGTTCATCTTCGTCTAAATCAAACTCATGGGCTTTAAGAGTTTGAAACATGGTTTCAGCAGTCCACGTATCTATATCTTGAGTGTTCTTAACAAGCATTTTTACCATTTTCCAACGACTATCAAGACTCTTCAAAATCCTAAGATTGATCTCACGAGCAGTATAAGATTTACCAAGTACTTCCAGATCATTCATAATTTTGGTAAAACGAGTATCCAGCTGGTCGATTGTTTCGCCAGCTTTCATCCGAAATGATTCAAATCTTTGGACAGCTGTGGTGAGCTTGCTTTCTTTGATTATGGATGTTCCTTCACAAATGATAGCTAGCCTATCCCACATCTCCTTGGCAGTTTTACATTTTAACACTTTTCCTAGATACTCGTTAGGAAGAGTGTGTAATATGTAATTCTTTGCCAGACTATCCAAATTATTTTGACGCATTTCTTCTGTGGTTAGATCTGACCTGGGTTTCTTGACGAGAGTACCAATTGGTTTGCTTGGGTCAAGAACAGCAGTATTTGGAACCATTGTGACAATAGGTCCTTCTGTGACAACAGAGATCATTAGGTCGTGCGTGGAACTGAAAATGGCTTCCATTCGCAGCTTCCAGTAGTCATAGTCCTGAACCTGGAACTTGGGTAACTTGTTAGCGCTGATCTCAAGAGACATGATTTCAAGAAATAAGTGCTAAGTAGAGTTATGATCAAGAAAAACAGATAAGTCAAGAACAGGGAGCACGAAACAGATATAACAGGAGTATTTGATCAAGAACACGTAAGTAAGTACAATCACGGACCAAGACTTCACCCTAAGTCTTAAGTCGGTTATCAAGAAACAGCAGTTCGTAAACTACTGCTCTGATACCACTTGTAGGTCCCCAAAGTTGAGTTAATAACGAGTAAGCTAGTGAAAATGTCTATAGGGGGGGTGAATAGACTTTTCAAAAATCTATCGAAATATCAGAATACAATATGCGGAAATACGAAATTAACAATGAGCCCAATTCAAGTTTATACTCAACTTCTTAATTCGAGAACTCTGTTCTTATGAATACTCAACTTGTCTAGTTTAGTAGTAGTTAAACAATTAAGCACAAACAAAACAGTAAAGTAAACAACACAAACAACAATTTATAGTGGTTCGACAACTTGTCTACGTCCACTCTCACAAACCCAGTTGTGATGTTTCCACTAAACTCTTCCAATCGAGTACAAAGTGTATGTTCCTGTCTTTTAAGTCCCAAGAAGAAGACTTAGATCTTCTAAGACTATACCACCAGATATGTCTATGATCTAACTAGAAATTTTACAAGTATCTAGCAACTTGATAAAAACAACAAACAAAAACGAAACAAAAACTTATTCAGTAGCAGTCTTCTGGTTTCTTCAATTGTCTTCCGACTTGCTTTCTGAACTTCAATGAACTCTGAGAGTAATTCGCTTCGAATGCTTCTGTACGCTTCAGTATGTAGATTTTCAGTAGTCTTCTAATGATAATCACCTTGAAGTATTTATAGACTTCAATCTCTCAAGAACTTAGGTAGTTGTAACCAACTTTTCTTGAAAACTAACTTCAACTGAATCTTCTTATCCATCCACGCGTTTCTTGTTACGAATTAGTTATTCCATAACTAACTTCTTCATCTTTATCTTTTTACGCGTTTTGTAACTAACTTCAAGTTGACCTGTCTTGTGTAGTCTAGTAGATGCACTTGTCTTGTCTTGTAGTCCATCTGTCTTGAGTAGTAGACTCCAAGTCTTCTTGTCTGGTTTTCTCGTGCAATCTAAAGTAGTAGACTATACTAATCCTAACAAGACTATTACATTACATTAAGCTTTTATAATACAAGCTTAGTCAACTTATAATCTATACAATCAATCTAATCTATTACATACGAAAATCATGAGCTCTATACAACATTTATTCATAGCTCAATAACAATCTAACACATATGAAGTATAAACAATATATAAATTTATAAGTACTTTATCTTTCCATGTGAACTCTACTGGTCTGTTCAAGATGACTTAACTCAACTAGACTAGATCAGTCAACACTTAGAAAATATTCAAACTACTTTTTGGCTTATCAAAACTTCATCTTTCATCAACATGTAGAACTTGTCAAGGATTCATATCCCAACAATAATCTAATTGATAAATAAAATTTATATTTAGGGTGTGTTTGCAAATTATAGTGATGGATTCAAAGTGATTAAAATAGATTTTTGCAATAAAATTGAAAGTTGATAGTGTTTTAAAATTAAGCACTTTAAATCAATTGTGTATATGTTGTGGTGTTTACAAAACAAACCACTTTTTTTTATAAATTTACAAAAAACACCCTTATTACATTTGGATAGGTAATGTGTAAAGATGAAATATTATTTAAATTGTGAGGGTAAAATTGTAAAATTTATTATTATAATGATGAGAAGCACATAGAAGCTATTAGAAGTAGGTGGAGGGGTGCTTCACCAAAATCACTTTTAATAAATTAACTTAATCACTTGGTTGTGTTTGAAAACACTCCAAAAGTGATTTTATTTGAAAAATAAGTGCTTTTAAGCAACTTCTAGTGTTTGAAAACACCCACTTAGAAACTTAAATAAGTTGAGAATTGGGGAAGAAATCAGCATAATATTGCATCAACTTTATTATTTTCTTTGGGGTCATCGTCATGTTGATGCATTCGTATGTTTATTGAGTGTGATCGTATCTATTAATTGAATTGTGTGTTCAGTGTGATTCATTCTTACTTTTGTTCTTCTTACTAGTTAGTTAATATTTTTTTTTTTAATATTGATGTATTAATTTGCATGGTATGCCTGAAATTATAAATGTGTTAAGTTATGTATTTTTTGTTAAATACAAATATTAGTTTAAATACGATATAGTATTAGTACGCCTATGGTATAGTACTAGTTAATATATTGTATAGTACTAGAGATTAATGTGGATATAAAAATATTACAGAGTATTTAATATATGAACTAATAGTATACAATATTTAAATTTATACTATACTATATTTGAACTAGTATCATATAGTATGTGAACTAATACTAAACAATATCTGAACTGATACTATATTATATTTGAACTATTACCATAAAGTATGTGAACTCGAAATTCGAAAAAATTAAAACATGTGTCAATATAAACTAATATTATACTGTATATGAACTAATATGTACAATACTGCATATTAACTAATAATATATCATAATACTTATCGACGGTTATCATAACACTTATAAACTAAAAATTATATTCATAAAAAATTAAAATAAAGTGATTAAAAAATGAAAGTTCAAATGAAAAAAATAATTAAACAATGTAAAACGAAGTGAAATTTGTAAGGAATGAAGTAAAATTTTAAAAGGATAATGTGAAAATTATACACTAATTAATTAAAGTAAAATAGTACCAATAAAATTGAACACTTGCCTAAGAGAGGTGAGAGATTTATTTTTTAAAACAAATTATTATTATACTATTTAATACTTAAAAAAAATAATTAATATTATTTTTAAAATTTTCTTATTAGAATTTAAAATTTTAGAATAATTATTTATGACATAAAAAGAAAGTACGTTAAAAAAATTATCATTTAAACACAAATGATAAACAGGAAGAAAAATAAATTGAAAAAATAATATTAAAAAGATAAATATAAATATAAATATCAATTGAGTAAAATAAAAAAATAAAATTTTAAAAAATTAATGGAGTATTATTTTTTAATGATAAAATTAAAAAAAAAAATTAATTGAAGTAAAATAAAGGCCATGAAAAAATGTATGTGTTAAATTGATATAGTAAATGAGTCCTGTGTTATTGGATTGAATATAGAAAATGGGCCAGTGTTATTTGTAATGGGTTATTGGATTGGATATAGTAGTTACATATATTGAATTGGATACAGTAGTTACATACATGTAACTGGTACACAAGAGTGCAACTCTTTTTATAATTTAAAAAATGAAACTCTTTTTTATTCTTTTGGAGCTAAACTGGGTCTCACGAGGAATTCTTTTTAAAGTAAGATCAAATATAACTTTTATAATAAAATAAACTTTAAAATCTTAATTTTTAATGTTACTTTTATCTTGTGTGAAATTGACTTTCATGAATGGGATTGAACTTTACTCTAGAGTTTGTATTTTACTTTATATATAGTCTTTATTTTAAAATATGATTTAAATAAGGTTATAATACTTCATAAAATTTTTAAGTGTTAAAAATATGTATGAGTCCGTCTTATAATTTTTTTGTCAAAATATTAATATAATAAATAACACGCGGATCTTCCACTGGTACTGTAATTTTTAAAATATACTCTAATTTATATTCCCTTCATCAATTAGATCCATTCTCATATCTTATATTATTTTAAAATATTATACAAATTTTTTCCATAAAATTTCGAATCGAATAGTTTAAATAAAAATACTGAAAAATGTTTGATCGAAATTTTGTAATTAATGTTTACTATAATTCTCTCAATATATAAATCTATGAATTTTTTTCCTTCAATAAAATTTATAAGCATTATTTATGTAAATACAATCTAAAATGTACTAATTAAACATTTAAAAATTATATTTATATTTAAAAATTGTGACAATCTTTTTAATTAACAATTAAAAATTTATCATCCCAAATTATAATATTTTGTTCTTTTCAATTCACTATAATTTATATGTAGTATATATTTGTTTCTTTAAACATAAATAATATAAATGTTGTCTAATTTATAACAAATTATTACATCAACAACTTTCAAATTTAATTTTTAAAAGTTTACGAGTATTTTTTTTATTTATTTTGTCATGTTTCTTAAAATTGCATTAAAAAAGTTACACAGTCCTCTTTTTGCCATAAATAAGTGTGGCCCGGAAAATGGGCTTCAATTAGCCCGAAATTGGGTTGATTGGGCTAATTTGTCCTGAAATTGAGAAAAAAAGACGTTACGGGCCTAATTTTGCCAGCCCGTAAACTTATGGTCCTCTTTTTGCAAATCCCCCTAAGTTGTGGTCCTGAAAAAATAATTTTCCCAAAGGAGATAGAGCTAGGTATAGAGATGTCTATCGGGCTGGCCCTAGCCCTATAGGGCTAGGGGCTACGGGCTAAACAGGTTAGAACCTTAACCACTTCATATTTAATGGACCTACAATTGTTGGGACCTAACTCTAACCCTAGCGGGTCACGAGCTAAACGGGTCACTAACGAGCTACAATAATTTTTTTTCTTTTAAAATTAAAGGTCTCAATTGACACGTCCAACAAACAAATAAAATAGAAAAATACGGAGTACATAATTAGTTAATGATCAGTAAATGAGAAAAAAAAAGTATAATTTAAACACAAGAACTCATTGGTCCTTAATATGACCAAATAAATAAAGCTAAACAAATATCATAATCTAATAAAAAATAGTAATAATGACTAATGGATGGTAATGACTTTTTAAAAAATAGTAATAATGACTAATGGATGGTAATGATTTTTTAATGCTTATAGTTATGGTTATTGGTCAAATGACCAAAAATTTATTCTTAGGTTATTTATTAAAAAAAAAAAGAAAAAAAGGTAACAATTCGGCTAGCGGGCTGGCCCGATTTAGTCCACGGGCTAACCGGTCCGGGTCAAAATAATCCGATTTTAAACGGGCCTATAATTCATGAAACCTAATCCTGTATTTTTCAAGGTTAAACGGGCCAATCCGATTAGTCCGGTCCGGATAAACATCTCTAGTTAGGTAGAACAAGTATTTTACCTAGCATGTCATACTTCCTCTTTATATTCAGATTTATTTGTGTGCTACAGAAAAATGTGCTTTTGTTGTGTTATTGAGGATCGACTAATTTAGTGTATTTAAGCATTAAAATAATGTTTTTGTGTAGGTTATATAATAGGAAATAAAAGATTTAAAAAAGAAAGAAAAAGACCTATTTTTGTGTTTTGGAGATGTTCGACTTAGTTTTGTGTTTTAAGAAATTTGCAATCAAACTCGACCGATATATAGAGCACTTTACAAAAACGTTATAAATGTGAGACATTTACGGATGAAGCACGCATATTCATTAGTTACTTCTAGAAAGTTTGAAAATGAATATAATCATGGTTCCTTTCGTGGAATTTCTGAACCACGATATCTCTTTAGAGCCCATTTATAGAATTGAAAAAGGTATATTGGAGATTTATGCGGACTTGAAGGTTAAATATTTACCATTAGAATTAGAAGCTTGATAAAATAGGAAAATAGGATATATGCATTATTATTGTGCATGGTGCTATGAGATACACTATATTTGAGAGGATACATGTAGTAGTAATGTATATATAAGTGTATTTTTTAATGTATGATACCCCAAATCTTTCTAGAGTATTTCACAACATATTTACAAGATAAATATAATATATTATGTACAAAAAATAATCAAGATACAATCAAAATGTAATCTAACGTTAATTTGTTAATTTGGAGCATGATTTTAGTATTCTGCAAAATGCAGGATCCATTGAATACTAGGGGCGAAAACGGATCGGATACGGACGGATAGTGCTTATACCGTATTCTAAACCATATTTTTTTCTCGAATTCGGAGTCGGATACGGAAAAGTCGGATTCGGATACGAATTCGGAATATTTGGTATACGGATACGGAACGGATATCGGACGAATCCGGGCCAGATTCAAATAACTATAATCGGATAATATATTTCAAATGAAAATCATCAAAATGTGATTGAAACACATAAAAAATCAACAAACATGAAATCATCAAAATATATCCTTCGTAAACATCACCACTCCAGCACAACATAACGCCTAAGAAGACATATATAATATTATACCCAAGCATGAATAAAGCAATCAACAAACTACTCCTAAGCCAAAGAATTACAGTTCAAAGTAATTATCAATGTTTTTCAAAATATGAAGAAAAGAACAACACAAAATCGCACCACCTCACTACAAAATAATGGAGAAATGGCATCGGGGAAGGCATCGGATCTGCCGTCCCCAAAGATGAAGGCAACGGCAAAGGCATCGGCAGTGTGCCGATGCCAATATGCTCGATGCCATTTAAATGGCATCGGATTTGGGGAAAACCGATGCGAAATGGCATCGGCAGGTCGCCGTTACCAAATGGCATCGGGGACAGCCGATGCCATTTCGCATCGGGGCCACTGCCGATGCCTTTTTATTAAAATTTAAAAAAGCCGAAACTGGGTTTCGAACCCAGGTAGGTCGATAGGCCACCAACACCCACCCCCACCGCTGGGCCACCCCATTTTTCGGAAATCTGGCCATTTTCGCGATTTGTGGGGTTCGAACTCGGGACCTCGCGGTCTCGAAGGCCTTTGAGCGCCCCCTGTGTGCCGTTTAGGCTAGGAGCTTTTAGTCGACATGTTGTGAATGCAATTAATATATATTCAATTTAATTTGAGTTTTTAATTCTTTAATTAATTCAATCCATTCTAATTTTAATTGTTGCTTATTAAATTATTTATCAAAGCATATCATAATTATTTCTAAATTATGTTTTTCAAATTAACTAAATTATGTTTTTCAAATTAAATAATTTATTTACGGTATGAATTCACACTATTTAAATTTATTCTAATCCTCAATTTACAACATTTAAATTCATTCTAATTTTTTATTTCACAACATTATAATTACATACAACATTGAATATAATTATTTTCACTTATACATTTAAATTTATTATAATCACATCATTTAAATTCATTCTAATTTTCAATTCACAACATTAAATATATATAATTATTTTCACTTATCCATTTAAAAATATGAATTCACTTATCCATTTAATTAAAAATATTTTCATCTATTATAAAATTATTCTCTAGTTCATTTTCAATTAAAATACACTTATCTAATACGGAGTACTAGTGAATACTTTTTTTTTTTTTAATTGCAGAGAATAAGCTTGATTAATTTCCTAATTGTTGTAGTATATTATATATAATGTTCGTTTCACTCTGATCAGGAGTAATGCTAAATTCATAATTCATTCTAACTTTAATTGTTGCTTATTAAATTATTTATCAAAGCATATCATAATTATTTCTAAATTATGTTTTTCAAATTAACTAAATTATGTTTTTCAAATTAAATAATTTAATTACGGTATCAATTCACACTATTTAAATTTATTCTAATCCCCAATTTACAACATTTAAATTCATTCTAATTTTTAATTTCACAACATTATAATTACATACAACATTGAATATAATTATTTTCACTTATACATTTAAATTTATTATAATCACATCATTTAAATTCATTCTAATTTTCAATTCACAACATTAAATATATATAATTATTTTCACTTATCCATTTAAAAATATGAATTCACTTATCCATTTAATTAAAAATATTTTCATCTATTATAAAATTATTCTCTAGTTCATTTTCAATTAAAATACACTTATCTAATACGGAGTACTAGTGAATACTTTTTTTTTTTTAATTGCAGAGAATAAGCTTGATTAATTTCCTAATTGTTGTAGTATATTATATATAATGTTCGTTTCACTCTGATCAGGAGTAATGCTAAATTCATAAGTCATACTCACGTAACTATCAAAATCCACGCAAATATACATGACATATATATATATAATGCTAATTATTTTGATTTTTTAATTAATCAAATGACGATGTGTCATTATCTACATCATTATATTTACTTACATAATTAACACTATTTTATGGAAATTTAAAAAATTAAAGGATATTCCTATAAAATTAGGAAACGTAGGACAAAGATACCATAATCAAGATTACCAATGCTAATTATTTTGATTTTTTAATTAATCAAGATTAATTATTTTGATTTTTTAATTAATCAAGATTAATTATTTTAAGATTTTTTAAAATTATTTATTAACGTGTTTATTATCAGTATATAATTATTAAATTAAAAAAAAACCATACATTTATATATATAATTATTTTGGTTATCACGTTAACTTTACACGCTGCAAGTCCCCGGTTCGATCCTTGGCAGGAACATTGTTCGTATCCGACCGAATACGGTTTCGGATCGGTCGGGAAATATCCGATCCGTTTTCACCCCTATTGAATACGTGTCAATCTTGACAAAATAAATTGAAAATACGGATTTAGAGTAAGAACAAGAAGGGTGTAAAAGAGATTGAGTGGACGAGAGGGGCGTGGTGACTTCTTTAGCTCCGAGTAGAGGTGTAAAAATTGGATTCAATTGAGTAAATACAAGCCCGTAATGGGGGACTGATTGACTCACATTTTTTTTTATATGAAGAAACACATTTTTTTTTAAAGTTGAAGTGTGAGTAAATATGTAATAATAAGAAATTTATGAATTCAATTCAACTTTAAAATAAAATACAAAATCATAAAATATTAGAGTAAACAAAATTGAGATTTAAAATGAAAATAGGCACGACAGTCACCCACGTATTCATAGGACTTCGGGGAGAGACTTGATTAGTAATGTAGATTCAATTAAATTTATTTTTCAACTTTCTCTTTATGAGTAGATTGAGAGTGTGCGGGTGAGATGTGTATTTACAAATTGACAATTAATTGCTACTGATAGTTAAGTTGATTTGCCATTAAACTTTATTTGAATATTACATATCGGTTCGGTCTTTTTGGCAATAAAAAATTAAAAGGTTCCGCTACTAACACCCCAAAATGTTTTATTCACACCCCATAATTTTAAAATGAAAAATAGGTATATATAAAATGACTAATTAACCCTTATATAAATATGAAATAAAAAAATTGGAAAAAATATAATTAAAATTTGAAAATTAATAAAAAAAAAACTGAATCTTTAAAAATAATTAATTTAAATAAATATTTTTTTAATTCTGAAAAAATTAAAAAAAATTGGAAATTTTAATAAAAAATAAATTAAATTTAAATAAAATCATAAAAATTCTTATAAATTTTAATAAATCGTCAAAAAATAATTAAATAAAAAAGTAAGAAAACGAATTTTGAAAAAGATAAATAAAATCTTTTTTTTTTTAAAACAACTAAATCTTCAAAAATATATTAAAGCTAAAAAATTTAATTATTTTTGAAGATTTAGATGATTTTTTTTAATATTTTAAATTTTTATTTAACTTTATTTTATTTTTGAAGATTTAATATTTATTTAAGATTTAGTTTTTTTTTTATATATTTTACATTTTTTATTTTTTTCGTTTTTTAATTTTTTTTAATTTAATATTTTTCAGTTTTTATTTAAATTTAATTGATTTTATTTTTTTAATTAAAAATTTTCGACCCAATTATTTTAAAATTTTAGTTGATTTTCTTAATGTTTTATATTTTGTAATTGATTTTTCCATTCAAATAGTATTTTTTAATATTTAATTGAATTTTTAAAAATATTTTTAATTTTTTAGTGTTATTGAATTTTTTTTGTTAATTGATTTTTAAATTTATATATTTTTAATGACTTAATTAATTTTTATAATATTTTTTTAGTTTTTATTTAATTTATATTTGTTTTGAGGGATTAAGGGTAAGGGTTGGTCTGCTATGGACTCGAGTGCATGTTGTGCACCCTAGTCCATGTTGCACTTTTTAGTTACTGACTTATACTTTTTGGTAAATGGTGTTGCACTTTTCAATTATTAAACTGTATAAGTAATAATTGAAAAATGCAACACCATTTACCAAAAAGTGTAAGTCAGTAAACTGAAAAGTGCACATGGACTAGAGTGCACAGCATGCACTCGAGTGCATACTAGACTTTACCTAAGGGTAAACATAAAAGAATTGGGGTGTGTATAATAATAAAAATTGATTTTTAAATTTTAATGGGGTATGTTTAACATTCGGGGTGTGTATAACATTTTATGGATTGTTAATAGTCCCACCCAAAATTAAATTTTAGTTCGTTTCATTTGTCATTTAAAAAAAAAAAAAACTATATGAGGTCTACTTCTTGTTTATAATAAATTAAAATTATTTATGTCAATTGAATGGATTTAATCAATGATTATCTAAAATTATTTGTACTCTGAAAAAATCGGTGGGTTAGCCAGCAACCTGTCGTGAGTTGGGTTGAGTTGAGTATTTCTCAGTGGGTCCCCGTCATGCCAAAACTCGTAAAATGATGTGTTGAGGTGGATTGTGGATCGGCCCACCCCATTAACCTGTTCTGACAGCTCTAGCATTGAGCATGTTGGTGCGAGATAGGATGTCATAAATGTATTTATGTTGACTAAAGAAGATCGAGTTTGGGCAGCCAACAACTTCGACCTCAAGAAATTAATGAAGAGACCCAAAATTTTTGACAAAGAACTTAATAGAAATGGGAGTGATAAAATTGTTGATGACAGAGACATTGTTACATGTGATTAGAAGATCATCGACATAGACATTACAATATAATTGGGACTGAATTCGCTTTGACTTTCATACTTTGGAGACTATTAGTAGAAGTTCCTTTTTATGTCATCTCAACCTTGTGATAGTGACTCCATCTTTTTGTATGCATATTCATTGCAGTAGGGTGTAAATGTCAAGCATCAAGAATACTTAATTGGTTTAGATCCTGCTACAAGAGATGAGTGAAACGGAGAATTTGAAAGTTATTTTAGTAGGGTTCGGTCTTTCTTTATTTATATATATATATATATATATATATATATTATAATTTCATTCAAGGCAAATTAACTGAGAATTAATTTTATAGTGAATTGTTCACATTTGAAGAGTATTTATCTTTTTTTTGTATAAAGTCTAATTTTAGTTAAAAAAATAATTTACGTCTCATAACTTCTTTATTTGTTTAATTTACGTTCCATTTACGTTAGAGTGAACAAAACAATGTCGTTTTTATCAAGTGCATCTCACGTGGTTATTAAATTTGGAGAATTTCAGTTTTAGCGAATTTTTATGACTTTAACAAAAATTGGACGTAAATTAAACAATTGAAAAACTCGTAAATAATTTTTTTCTCGAATATCTAATAATTAAATATCTCATTACACAAGAGTACAACCTAATTTTTTAAGTTGGTTCAGTAATTTTGGGTATGTATCTTTTCCTATTATTTTGCCCTTTTTTTTTTCGTTTGATTCTATTTTTATTTTTTGTTTTGAAAGTGAAAAAAATATACTAGAACTTGGGTAAGATTTGTTACCAAAATTTACGAGATGTGAGTTATTTTTACTATCAAATCTTTTTTTTTTCTCTTAAAATAATAGGAATAATCTATAATTTTCATAGCATATATTATAATATTATAGTAACTTGTTGATAAGAGAATGAACGTCTCAATAGGAGTGTTAAAGAAACTCCCTAAAATTGTAAAACTAAAGGATTTTTTTTTTCTTCCAAAAGTTATCAAAATCATAAACCTTTCCATCGTCTCAAAAGAGTTGGACTTTGCGATGTCTTGGAATTCTCTGTAACGCCTCTGCATATCTGTAAGTATGTAGTTTAGTACAAGGTCAAAATCATGGGTCAAAAGTAGGTAGTTTTTTTTTTTTTTGACGGTAGGTCAAAAGTAGGTAGTTTAGTACAAGGTCAAAATAAAACTACTATATAAAATTAAAATATGATACTTAAAGAACAAAAATATATTGCTCTTGTATTTTGAGTTTTACATCAAGCTGAGTTTGAGTATTTCAAGTCAAATCGCCTCATTTACGGCCCAACCTACAATGGTCAATCACATTAAATTGTCATTTGGAAATAAACAAATAAATACAACATTCTTCAGAATGATTCCATTCTCTTTTACGTTTTCATTCGTTTGGTTAGTTACTTACTTAGTCTTTCATATTTATCTATAAATCTTGTTAATTATACTGATTCATTTGTTGTGCTTAATTGTGTAGCTTTGGTGGTTTAACGGATTGAATTTTCATCCCTCAACAACAACCAAGAAACAGTAGAATTGAATTTTCAGCAGGTAATTCAATGATTTCTGCATTTTAATGTTTCTCAACGTGAATCTGTGAATGATTCCAACTAAATCATTGCTATTGGTCTCGCAATGTTCATGAAATGGAACTTTTTTTAATCGAATTTTTGTTCTCTTATCTATACACACTAATGCAAATTTTTGGGTAGATTCTTGAAGAAGAAAGGAGATAGTATTAGGATTATATTAAATGTATCATTCATATATAGGCCCAACTCACAACACTCTTGGGCCTCATCTTTAGCCCAATAAGATTAAGTCTCTTAGGTTAAATTATTGTATTGTATAAATACCCATTGTACACACTTTTGTAAGTAATCAAGAAATTATATTTTCTATACTCTCTATATGGTATCATCGAGTCATTTGGCTCACGCCTGATCCAAACCCTAGCCGCCGCCGCCGCTACCCACACACGCCGCCGCCGCCGCCTTCGTCTCTGAAGCGCCGCCGCCGCCGTCCGTCTTAAGACGCCCAGCTCATTGCTGCCCCTCTCCTCTCTCCGCTGCTCTACTCAATACAATGGCCGCTTCCTCTCAGTCGCCGGCACCAATCACCTTTAAAGGACTTGCAAATATGTCCTTGAAACTTACCTCCACCAACTATGGTGCCTGGTCATTCCAGCTTCGTCTTCTCCTCACTGGACACAACCTCTTTGGCTATGTCTTGGGCACGCATCCATGCCCACCGTCCACAATCCCAGCTGCCGACGGCACCACCGACACCACCGCCACCGTTCCCAACCCTGCGCACGATCTGTGGGTGTGTCAGGACAACCTTATTTTCTCAGCCATGGTTGGATCCATGTCTCCAGAACTTATTCCCTTTGTGGCATCGACCAAAACCTCCTGCGAAGCCTGGTCGATGCTTGAAAGCATGTATGGGAAGCCCTCCAGAGGCCGCATTCTTGCCCTCAAAACCAAGTTTCGCTCTCTGACCATAGGTGCTCGCCCGATCTCTGACTTCCTTATGGAAGTTCGCTCTGTGGTCGACGAACTTGCCCTCCTCGGCATTTCCTCTGATGCCAAGGACGTCACTCTCCAAGTCCTAACTGGCCTTGATGAATCTTACAATGACATAGCAAATGCCATCCAAGCTCGCGAACAGCCCATCTCCTTTGCCGAGCTCTGCGACAAGCTCCTCAGTGCCGAAGTTCAAATTGCCTCGCGCCCATCCTCGGCCTCAATACCTGCATCTGCACTCGCTGCCAGTAAACCTCATCATTGCCCCTCGCGACCAGACTCGAGGTCTAAAACTGTTGACTCTCGTCCTCGCCAGTCCTCGCAAAGGCCCTATCTCGGCACCTGTCAATACTGCCGAACACCAGGTCACACTGCTCGCACCTGCCCTGAGATTCCTTCATCACTCTCGCCCACTGCTCCCTCTACGGGTCCTCGCCGCCCACATGGACAGTACACACCACCCTCTCGTCTCAATCGAAAAGCTGCTCGCCCGGTATACTCGGCTCACTCAGCCTCCTCGGCACATCCTGCCGATCACTGGATTCTTGACTCAGGTGCTTCGCATCACATTACCAACGACCTCGCCAACCTCTCTCTTCACTCACCATTTGATGGGTCTGACAATGTAGAAATTGGTGATGGTAAAGGTTTACACATATCTCACACTGGCTCTATGTGTTTTCCTCAACTTGAGTCTCTCAGTTTTTCAAATGTCTTAGTCGTCCCACACATCTCGAAAAACTTAATTTCTGTCTCCAGTCTCTGTCGTGACAACAATGTTAACATTGTTTTTGATCGCTCTTCCTTTCAGGTGCGGGATGGTCACTCGGGGAGCATTCTCCTCGTTGGGAGTCGTATCAATAACTTGTATGTCTGGTCGGCACACATGTCCACCACCTCTCCGCAAGCCTTCGCCACTCAACACCTTACAACAACCACCTGGCATGCTCGCCTTGGCCACCCATCGACAAAAATTCTTGCTCACACTCTCTCCAAACTTAGCTTATCCAATGCACCTTCCAAACATTTTAACTGTAACTCTTGCTCATGTATCAAAAGTCACAAACTACCATTTTATGATTCGAGCATTATATCTATTAAACCACTTGATATTATCTTTTCTAATGTTTGATCGTCACCTGTTTTATCTCCTGACAATCTCAAATACTATGTGTTATTCGTTGATCACTTCAGCAAATACATATGGGTTTATCCCCTAAAACGGAAATCAGATGTTCTCCCCACATTCATTGCCTTCAAAACCCTTGTTGAAAATAACTATCAAAACACAATCAAAACCTTTTACTCAGACAATGGGGGAGAGTTCATTGCTCTTCGCCCCTTTCTTCAAACTCATGGCATTGCACATCTCACCACCCCACCTCACACTCCCGAACATAATGGCATGTCTGAACGTCGACATCGCCATGTGGTCGACACAGCCCTTGCTCTCCTTCACCATGCTTCTATGCCCCTCACTTATTGGCCCTATGCCGTCTGCTCGGCAGCTTACACCATAAATCGCCTTCCCAAAGTTAACCTCGACATGATTTCCGCCTATGAAAAACTCACTGCTCGCCCCCCGAATCTGACCAAACTCCGTGTATTTGGTTGTCTCTGCTATCCTCTGCTTCGCCCTTACACCACCCACAAACTTGACCCTCGCTCTACTCCATGTGTCTTTCTTGGGTACTCACCCACGCAAAGCGCCTATCTCTGTCTTGATCGCTCCACACACCGAATCTACACCTCGCGGCATGTTCAATTTGCTGAACATACGTTTCCCTTCTCCATCTCTCCTCCCAATCAACCATCTCCCTTGGCGACTCCCAACTCCTCGCCACCTACTAATTTCAACTCCTCGCCCATTCTTATGGCACCTCCACTCCCCAACCCTGCCACAACTAACCTCGCCTCCAACCCAGAGCTGACCACTACCATTCCCCATCATCCCACATTGGTCGACCAACCAACCACACCTCAGCTGCCCCCAACTGCACCTGACATCCCTGTGCCGACCAATGCTCTCCCACGACCTCCTGCATCTCGCATGGTCACTCGAGCTCAAAATCAAGTGTTCAAGCCTAATCCAAGGTATGGACTTACTTCCATCGTTGCTTCTGACATTGAACCAAGCTGTGTCTCACAGGCACTCAAGAACGAAAATTGGCGAGCAGCCATGTCGGCTGAATTTGATGCCCTTCTTCAGAATGGCACTTGGGACTTAGTTCCTTCCACTACATCTCAGAACGTGGTCGGCTCCAAGTGGGTCTTTCGTATTAAGCGAAAACCAGATGGCACCTTGGACAAATACAAAGCTCGCCTGGTCGCCAAAGGCTTCCATCAGCGACCAGGTGTCGACTTCAACGAAACTTTCAGCCTCGTGGTCAAACCAGCCACTGTGCGAACTGTTCTAAGCATTGCTGTTACCAACAATTGGCCTCTTCGTCAATTTGACGTTAACAACGCCTTTCTTCATGGAGAACTCTCAGACACAGTCTTCATGGCTCAACCTCCGGGTTTTAAGGACAAAGTTTTTCCCACCTATGTCTGCAAGTTACGCAAATCCATCTATGGCCTAAAGCAGGCTCCTCGCACATGGTACTATGCTCTTCGCTCATTTCTCGTGGACATTGGGTTCACCCCCACTCACTCTGATGAATCTCTGTTTGTTTACAACACCAATGGGGTGATCGCCTACTTTCTTGTCTATGTCGACGACCTCATTTTGACGGGCAATACCTCTTCCATGCTCGCCCGAGTAGCTGCCGACCTCAGTGCCAAATTCTCTGTCAAAGACCTTGGTCATCTATCCTATTTCTTGGGAGTGGAAGTCCTTCGATCCACAAAATCATGCCTCCTCTCCCAACGCAAATACATCAGTGACCTGCTCGTCCGGCACAACATGATCGACTCTAAACCGGTTCAAACTCCATTATCCACCACTGCTCGCCTAATACTCTCGGATGGCTCCTCTCCCACTGACTCCACCCAGTATCGTCAAGTGCTCGGCAGTCTCCAGTATCTTCAACTCACCAGACCAGATATTGCATTTGCCGTGCATAAACTATCCCAATTCATGCATGCACCCACCATCACTCACTGGAATGCAGTAAAGCGACTACTACGCTATCTCAATGGTACAAGGAATGTTGGTATCAACATTACTCCTTCCCCCTCCTCCTCGATCCACTGCTTCACAGATGCCGACTGGGCAGACAATCATGATTATCGCACTTCCACAAGTGCTTACGTCGTCTTTTTGGGGGCTAACCCTATCTCCTGGTCGTCCAAAAAGCAAAGATCTGTTGCTCGCTCATCCACTGAGGCCGAATACCGAGCAATTGCCTCTGCAGCTTCTGAAGTCCAATGGCTTACCTCCCTTCTCAAAGAACTTCATTTCTCCATCCCTCAGGTACCAGTCATCTACTGTGACAACATTGGAGCTACCTACTTATGCTCGAATCCTGTGTTTCACTCTCGCATGAAGCACATTGCCATTGACTTTCATTTCGTTCGTGACCTCGTCAAAACTGCTCAGCTTCGCATCTCCCATGTCTCCTCGACTGATCAACTTGCCGATGCTCTCACCAAATCTCTTTCTGGTGCTCGCCTTCAAACGCTTATGACCAAGATTGGATTATCCTACGATACTCCATCTTGAGGGGGCGTATTAGGATTATATTAAATATATCATTCATATATAGGCCCAACTCACAACACTCTTGGGCCTCATCTTTAGCCCAATAAGATTAGGTCAAGATTAGGTTAAATTATTGTATTGTATAAATACCCATTGTACACACTTTTGTAAGTAATCAAGAAATTATATTTTCTATACTCTCTATAGATAGAGCTAGGTAGAAATTAAAGAATTAGAATAGAGGTAAATCAATTGATATATTGCGCATTTTGTTTGGTTTATATGGATTGCCTTCCTCGCCCTGAGGATATGCACAACTCGATATTCTGGAGTGACGATGAACTGAAAATGATTCGACTCAGTTTTGTGTATGATGAAACTCGCAAACTAAAGCATAAAGTCGAACAACAGTTCTAGAAAATATTGAATGCTAAGCCTGATCCATTAGGCAACCCGAGCTCTGAAGAATTGGAAGTAATCGAACGACACTTCATGTATTCATATGGATTAGCTACATCTTGAGGGAGGAAAAATGCAAAGGGTGTTTTATACTTGGCTCCTTTTTTGGATTTTCTAAACCATGATAATAGTTCCATGGTTGTGGTTGAGAGTGATGCAAACCAAGGGTATATAGAGGTTAGAGTTGATCGAGACTACGCTAAAGGTGATGAGATCCGGATTAACTATGGAAATTTGTCGAATGCTGCTCTCCTAATGTATTTTGGGTTTACGGTTCCTAACAATGCTCACGATTTCGTTCTAGTCGCTGTTAATCTAGATGTGCATGACAAACTTTATGCTCAGAAATCTGATATACTAAACAAGGACGATAAGCCCGTCTATTTCAAGGTCAAGCAAGTAGAGATTGGCTCTAAATATGGAGAGGGAATCCCCCTAGCACTTCGAGCATTCCTTCGAGTTTGTGTTTGCGATTCTGAGGAAGAACTAAAGGAGTTGAAAGAAGCTGCAGTAGTTGGACGGGTGGGCAGTCATCCGTTGAAGAAGCTGGAAAAAGAGATTAAAGCCCATGTGCATTTGTTGCATGAAATAAATGGAGTAATAGTGAAATATAATGAAAATGAAGTGGTAAAATCTAGTGATCAGGTGTGTGAAGAGGATATAAAGAGGCGATTAGCTAAAGATCTCCTGCAAGCTGAGGTAAGAATCTTGAATTCTGTTAGTGATTGGCTGAAATGCTACGTCTCGATGTTAGTCAAAAAATGGAAGCAGCTTGGTTGTACAAACTACAAAGTCTTGTAAACAATACTCCCTAGCTCTTTGATTGATGTTAAATTTGTTGATTCCACATGTTTCTCAGTTTTGGAATGAATTTGTAGCAAATTTAGTTGGGGAAAATTGCAATTTTAGTCCTGTAGGAATTTTTAAAAATCACTTTTAGTCCCAATATTTGAAAATGGTCCTGTTTTCTGCACATTTGGTCCTGTATGATAATTATTTGGATGGAAACAGTTAGATAGCTGGCTAAAATATACTGTATTAAAAATAAAAAATTATTAAAAATTTATATAATCTATATAACTTCTATAATTATAAATTAATTATATATATATATAATACGGATATAACTAAAAAATAAAAAAAATATTTTTAAAGCTAATAAAAAAGCAGTTTTTTTTTTAATTATGAAGAAACATTATTTTTAAAGCTAATAAAAAATCAGTTTTTTTTTAAGTTATATAATCTGAAATAAAAAAAAAATATTTATAGTATCTGAATGTATATATATTTTGGACCCAAGAATTTGAATAAAATAAAAAATTACTGAAAAATAATTTAATGTAATTTCTCAAATTTAAATATTTTTTAATTAAATATTTATATTAAAACTGAAATATATGCAAAAAGGCAAGTTCAAAAGTAAATTCTGAAGAAAAAAATTATTTGAATATAATTTGAAGATACAAAATATAATTTAAATGAAATCTGAATATTTAATAATTACCAAATAGAATTCAAAAAAATAATTTCAAATTATTTAAAATGTAAATTCTAAAATAAATAAATTGAATAAAAATCTATATTAAAGCTAAAATTCGTATACATTATTATATTAATTATATATAATCAGTATTTGAATATAACATGAAGATACAAATTAAAATTTATATAAAATCTGAATATTTAATACTTACTAAATATCCTTCAAAAAGAATTTTTTTTTTACCAAAATAGAATTCAAAAATATTAATTATACCTATTTAAAATGTAAATTTTGTAACAATAATCTGAATTAAAACAAACCCATGATATAATATTATATATAAATATATATATGCACATGCCCTGTATCGTATATCCCCTTTTCCTTCCCTGCTCCTCTTCTTGCCGTCGGTCATGGAATTCTTCGTGGCTACCCACTCTAGCCTCGTCTTAGTGATAGAAATTAAAGCCCCTTGTCAATTTTAAATTTCGATCTCTCCTTCATCTCAGATTCACAAATTTTCATCATGACTTAGCGATTTTTCATAGTTTTATTAACTTTAATTTTCTAATTTTTTTTGTGTTTGTGTTGATGTTTGGAGGTGTGCGGCAGCGGGTGACACGTAAAGCCGCCGAAATTCGTAGTCAAAGAAATACTCATCATCAATAATGAGGAAAAATGGTGATAGATTTTCAGAATTTTTTTTTTAAAAAAACCGGCTGTTAATGGAGTGTAACGGAGCGTGCAGCTCACTCCCTGGATTCTGTTACATTTTTAGCGGAAAAATCATTCAGGACCAAAAATGATGTAAAAAGGACCATTTTCGATATTGAGGCATTCTTACAGGACTAAAAGTGCAATTTTCCCAATTTAGTTGTGGTTATTAGGGATATAGCAAAACAGGTTTCCTCTGTTTCATATGAACTTTCTGTTGGAAAAATTGAAGAAGATACCAACTTTTCCAAGAAAAATTTACCACATGTTTATGACCTATAAATCTATATGCATTTCAACCTTAAGTTGAGTTTATAATGAATTTGGAATACATATAGCTACTCTGATAGTAGCAAAATTTAGTTGGGGTAGTTTGGATTGAAAGTTCATCTCTTATTTCTAACTAATCACTAGCCGAGGGATTTGGGTGAATATGAATTAAGAAATTCACTTTAAAATCGAGAGAATTAAGTTCGCAGAGAGAAGGTGTTCGATGAAACGTCAAAGATCAATTTGGCTGTTTTATTACTTAATGTGAAGATAGATATATATGCTCCTGAAAATATTTTTGTGTGTTTTCAGATTTGATGAGTGAGCATATGAGTTGATGCTTTTTTGTTTTTTAATGTATTTTTTGTCGACAAGAGTGGTTTTCGTCGATCGACCAGTGTCGAAAGATGTATTTTTTTTTTTTTTTAAATGTAAGTTTTTTTATTTTATTTATGGTGGGGCGACTTCTTCTTTTTCTTCTTCAATTAGGATTAGGGTTTAAGTTTTAGAAAGGAGTGTATCTATCCATGAGTATTTTACTATAAGGGTAAATTAGTATTTTTATATGTATATTTAATTACTCCCTCTGTCCCACAATTGTTTGCACTCTTTCCTTTTTCGTCCGTCCCACAATTGTTTGCACTTCCTAAAAAGGAAACATTTTTTTAAACCCCACCCTCACAATATTCACATATTTACACAAAATGCCATTACTTTTACCCTCAATCCAATCACCTTTTTACTTTATCCATATAACTTTATAAAATTACCCCTCAACACTCCACCCATTACACTTTTTTCTTAGTTTGCGTGCCCATAAAGTGGTGCAAACAATTCCGGGACGGAGGGAGTAATAAATATAGAAGAGAAGTATATTTAACAAGTCTGGAGGGGTATATAGCTTGGCCCGAAGTTTATTTGCACTTTGCAGGCCTCTTTTCAATTTTCTCAGTTGGGCCGAATGATATGGGCCATGAGGTCAGACATATATATATATATATTGGGTACGGCTATCGGTACCTCCAACTTGATTAAGTGCACACTCTCGATTGATGCACTCCCTCACTTCCCCAAATTTGATTAGGATAGATGCACTCCTCGAATTGTCATAAATACAATTTTTATCATTTTAGTGTCTTTTATTTATCACACTCCACCGGTAGATGCATCCCACTCCAAACCCTATTTTTATCAACTTATTTCAATGTTTTCAAAACCGGACCGGCCGGTTCAACCGTGAACCGGTCACGGAACCGGTCCGGAAAACCCCTAAAACGCGTTTTTCAGGTTCGACCGGTCAAAACCGGTTCAACTGGTCAAAAATCGGTAAATCGGTTGATATCCGGTCAGACCGGTTCGTTTTTTTTTTGTTTTTTTTTTTAAATATTAAAACAAATTTAAATTTGTTCATTCATAAAATTGATACCAGTAAATCACGAACGCCTCCAAAGCCAGATTACTATGAATTGATAAATTTTTAACAATAAAATTAATATCAAGAGTATAATATATTTAATATTATCCTATTCTCAAAAAATAAGAAAGATTATTTACCTGTTTAAGATTTCAACCGACACCTTAGCGGGAGAAGCAGCGGTCACCGGAAGAAGAAGGAAGAACTAAAACCCTAATTTACTCTTTGTAGGAATGTAAATGGGCTATTTGTTTATTGTTTTGGTAAATGTGGCCCAAATTCATATACCTATATTGGCTATTTAACATAAGGCCCAAACTAGAGGTAATATTAGGAATGAATGTCGTGTCATTACCTCTCAAACATAAAAAAAAAATAAAAAAATTTAACTCTATTTCATATTTTTTTATTCAACAATCTACTTTTTATTTTTTAAATTTTACATTTGCATATATATATTTTAATGACACATAGATAATATTAAAAAAATACATAATAATTATTTTACCGGTTGGACCGTCGATCCAACCGGTCCAACCGGTTGAACCGTGAACCGGTGACCTGTCCGATTTGATCACCGGTTCGGTTATGAAAATACTGACTTATTTATTTATTCTTCCTCACTTTTCACCTTCTTCCACAAACTTCACCACAACCGGACACCACCGCCACCCCCTGCCGCCCTCCCTCTCCCTCGCAACTTAGATTTTGGAAAAAGTGAAAGGGAAGTATAATTATTATCATTTTATTAAAAGTATTTTATATGCGTATTAAATTAATAAATGGCGAGGAGAGTACATCTAACAACGTTGGAGGGGTATATAAACAGCCAATTTGAAGGCCATCAGCATTGAAGATTGACAACTTAATTCCCATTTTCTTGGTCAACACGCCAACAGTTGAAAGCAAGTAGCTATTTTACCATATAACTCATACAGAACACGCTTCTATTGGATAACATTAGCAGCTTCAGCGACTTTTGAGAAAGAGGAAACAACAAAAACAGGGTAACAGGAGCAGACTCCAAAAAGTGAGTAGCACCCGATTTTTACTCACACTCGCCCCTCCTTTGTGGAAGGTGTTCTTCATTTAGAGTTCAAATGGTGAATTAATTTGGGATTTTCGCCCTTCATCATTTACACTAGTCATTGCCTTTTATTTATTGTATTTTGTTATTTCTTTCTATTGTACTCCATATTTGAGATTATGTAAGAACACTTTTGGTACTAAGACTCGTAAATATTTGGATTGAAGTTTATAAATTAATATTTTATTTTAAATGGTGTTTGTCTCTTATTTGTAAGTTTAAATGGATTTCTAAGTATTGCATATGCCTTCTAACCACATTTTTCTTTGATTATTTTTGTTATTTTCAATTTATTAGCTTGTTAAAGATTTGGATTGGACTAGCTTTACTTTGCCATATCTTAGTGACATTCATAGATAGCATTAGAATTAGTCATTCGTGTCAACAAATACACTTTTACATTACATTAATCCTTACCCTATTACGATAGACACTTTACGCTTAAGGTCGTTTATTTCAAAGAACTGGGAAAAACACGAACAAACTTATACTATATTTGTACTTAATTTTTTGCAATGAATCAAGCCAAACTCATCAACAATCAGGTAGAAATGAATTTGGTTTCTATATCAACTAAACAACCACAAGAAGCTACAAACAAATTCATTCCAAGATACAAAACAAACATCAATTATCATTTTGTACGTAGTAATCCTCCAGCCTCGAAAGAGCAGATTGCAGGACTCGTACCTCACCGTCCAGCAGTTGTAGAGCCAATTGTCCCCTTACTTCAACACAAGCACTACTACTCTCCAGCAGCAACTTCATCATATGTTCATCACGTTTCGCAACTAATAATTTCGATATTTCGTCGTGCAACAGCTGATTGGCTGCAATCTCTATCTCCTTGTCCTCCAGTATTATATCTTGTCGAAACCGGGGAACCAGAGAACGAGCAAAGGCTCGAAGAGACGGTGAGATATCCTCCGTACTCTTAATCTTGATAGAACCTAAATCTTTGCCGTGTTGAGCCATGCTACTAAGGCTAAGTCGATCGAAATCGTAAGGATTATCAGGAATAGTGAAACCATAACTCAACAGGAGTGTAGCATTGCTGTAATTTCCATAACTGATCAAAACCTCATCCCCTGCAGCATAGTCCCGATCAGCTATAATCTCCGAATGTTGTCCAAGTTCATTTTCCACAAGATTGGCTGTTGAACGAGTATCATGATTTAGAAAATCCGCAAAAGGAATCAAGATAACACCTCTTTTACTGATCCAGGCTCGAGATCTAACTAATTGATACGCATATGTGAACTCTTCAAGTGTAGTAGTAGTATCTTGAAGAACAAATTTAACAAACAAGAAATCTTTCCTGATTCGTTCCTTGCGTCTGAGAGTTGTTTCATACAAACTACTCGGTCGAATCATTTCCAATTCTTCGTCATTCCAGAATACAGAGGAATGCAGATCCCGGGGCAGAGGAAGCCTACTGATATAAGGCGCCCACTCCGATTCATTTTTCTCACGAAGAATGACTACAGCAACTACCGAAAAAGGATCAATATTATTCTCTAACAAAGAATTAATTTCTGAAGGAAGATTGTTTCGTGCTAGTTGCACACTGTGCGGAATCCCCAATATTCGATCTCCTTTTTTAATGTTTTCAGAAGCAAACAACCCCCTTCCTCCATGGGGAGATTCTCCAATTGAAACTGTGTAAGTGATCTTTGCTCTCGCCTTGCCTTCAAGCCATGGGAGAAAATCTTCATCTACACTTGACATCAAAATAATTCGGAAGAGTAGTCGACAATTTCGCCTTCAAGATTGTGCACGCAAACTGTTTGCTAAAATGACCGTATCCCTAAATCTTTCTTAACTATATGGTTGTTAAAAGCAAGCCGTTATGGGCGGTTGTTAAAAGTTGATTTATACTGTTAAGTTGGGGGATTTGTTGCATGTCTGCAAGCCGTTAGTTCTTTTTTCTTTTCAATTTGTTCGGTTTTGATTCCAAAAAAATTTAATGTACTAATTTAGTCCAATTTTTTCACTATTTGTTCTATTTTGGTCCCAAAAAAGTTAAAATATAATTGTAAAAAATGAACTAAATTGGTACAGTTAACTTTTTAAGAACCAAACAGAACAAATTGCGAAAAAAATGGACTAAATTGGTTAATTTTTTTTGGACCAAAACAAAACAAATTGCAAAAAAATTGGTACTAAATTGATACATTTAATTTTTTTGGGACTATTTCAAAAAAGGTTAAAAGTTATGAGACTATATTGACTTCTATCCCAATAGAATACACTTTGGGTATCACCTATGCACAAGGTAATCTAGGAATAGATGCCCCAAGCCATGACTCTAATTTGTCGAAGATCTTTTCCGGCTTTGATTGTTCATTTGCGAAGATTTTTCCATTTTTTGCTCTCTAAATATACCATCGATCAAACTCCAAAGGTATTTCAGGATGTGTTTCTTTCTTTTGACTCCGAGCATCCCACAAAACTGGTGAAAGTGTGCGGCTGGTGAGGAGTCAAAAGAAAGAAACACCATATATTAAACCAGTAGTAATCAAGGTTGAATGATTTTCTTTATAAATTCAAATTCAATAAAAAGATGAACCTATAAAGAATCATTAATTTCATTTTTAAGAAACTACAGGTTCGAGCAAATTTTGGTAGGCTCTCATGTTAGTATACAATATAGTGCACGTGTGTGTATTTGGGTCTTGGGTGTATAACTAATTATTATAAATGGATTTTTATACAAGATTCATGCAATACTTCAAAATATTTCTACTATAAGAAAATGATGATAAATATTTGACCGGCCGGCTAGTTTCCTAATATTCAATTAATATAAGGTTGAACAAAATGTTTTGGAAATTAATTCAAATCAAATTCTGTATGTTACATAAATATCGTCGAAATTAAAATGAAGGATGAATTATGTTACCAAATACGTAAAAATATATTTAACTACTTTTCACTATAAATACCTCTTGCATACAACAAACGAAATTATAACCACTTAATCATTATATTTTGCAGTTGCTTAGTTTTTTCATAACAACTTGAGAAATGGCCAATAGACAAACTAGAGGTCGCCAAAGAATCCCCATTAGCCTCATTCAAAACCAGGATGATTTGTATGCGACGTTTTCAAAACGTCGTATGGGCTTGTATAAAAAAGCAAGCGAACTGAGCACCCTTTGTGGTGTTGATATTGGCGTCCTAATCTTTTCGCCCACTAACAACCCGTATTCATTTTTCCACCCCACCATGGAATCCGTGGTTAACAGGTATAGAAACCCAAACCTGCCACAATATTCATATACAAGAGCCGTGGAGTCCAGCACACGGTTCAGAATTGATGCCCTGAATAGAGAGCTGGACGAGGTGCTAGAGCAGAAGCAGGCCGTGAAGGAACGAGGCAAGTATCTAGAAGAAATCGAGGAAAGTCGAGAGAAGGGGTGGTGGGAAGCCCCTATCGAGAGTTTGAGTAAGGAGCAAGTGAAGCAATGGATAGAGTTTTTCCAAGGCTTCAAAGCTCAAGTGGAAAGCAGAATCGAGCAACTCCACAACGGAGGCTCCACTTCTATCGTGGCTGCTGGTCCATCATCCGCAGTTCCAATGGATCAATATTATAACTATAATGCCATTATTCCTGATGAGTTTGCACCTCAGGATCCTGCTGCTGCATCATTAATCTATAATTATGTGTCGCAACAGGATCCATTTGCGGCAAATCCTATATTTTCATCTACAACGTCGTCTTACCAAGTTACGGATCATAATGGAAATGGAATTAGTCACTACATGTATCCTCAAGATCCGTCTAGTGGTAGTCATTTTTTTGTCCCTCAGACTCAGGATCCATCTATTGCTGGAGGAAACTAGTTTTTTTCCTTTTTCTTATAACTAGTTTTTGGCCCGTGCGATGCACGGGCATGTTAATGTTATATAGTTGTAATGTATTAAAATATTATTAATTTTTAATAATTTATTATTTTTATTTTTGTGATAAAAAAAGAACTCTATAATTTAGATAGTTACACGTATGCAATGCCACAAGTAAATTGAGAGGTGATGACATGAGTAGATGGTCACATTAAGAATCAAATAGCAACAATAACATAGAAGATAATATTCAGATCTAATATAAGTGAATATATGAATATTAAAAACTAACAAAATAACCAAAAAAAGAGTTTGTCAATGCTCTCTCAACAGTGCAACCTATAAAAATTAGTGTACTTATAACTAAATATAAGAACATTGATGAGCAAACATATATCATAACAAAAAAGAGCTTAAATGCGCGTAATTGTTGTAAGTTATTTTATTAGTGGATCCACTAAATGCGATCAACCTTTGAAAATTGCTTTTTAAGGAGCAAAATGACATGTAGAGGTTATCCAATGTTCTGAAGAAAATAATTTCCTTCAACGCAATCTTCAATAACATATGTCATTTTAGTATCCCTTTTCGTGCAGTTCTTGTTGCTATGCTCTGTATATGTAGACTTTATTTTTTCAGTGTTTTTCTTATTTTGATTATGCAGGAGCTATCGAGGTGATTATCTCTTTTATTTTTCATCAATTTTGGTGTTCTGTTCTCATGCTTTGACGGTGTTTGTAAAAAGTCTCAAACATCTGTTGGATTCCATGTTCCCTATTATGCTGTTATTATATTGATGAGTGACCTTGATGGATGATTGCTGAGAAGTTTGTGATAGGTAGAAAATAGTTGTTGCCTTATTTCTATGAGATAAATTCGTCTTGCACGGTTGGGCTGATAAGTGAATTAGAAGAATGAACAAAAAGAACCAGATTCTATTAGATGATTTAGTAGGAACAAAGGTTTTTTTATGGTCAACCACTAATGAAATGAACAGGTGTTGCTTTTCATAATGTTGTGTTGATATTATCGGTTCAGTTAGTCAGCGCGTGCTTTTCCGCAAGTCGTCAAATTTTGTTCTTCTATGTCGGCGCCTTTCAATAGTTTAGATAATGTTGATTGAGTGGTATTTGATTGAAAAAGAAGCTTTGTTGTGTATTGCAAGGAACCTGGAAAGATATACATTGTTTTGGAGTATTGTAGAGGAGACCTTTCAATATATATTCATCAACAATAAGGAAGAATTCCTGAGGCAACTTCAAACACATGTTAATCCCTCAACTTGCACGAACCAGAAACATATCTTTGATCAGGTTTAAGTTTGCAAGACAATGAAGGTAATTTTTCCTTTTTTTCTTTTTTTTATAAAGAAAAAAAGCATGGTCTAGACTACTGTTTTTCCAGTTTTGGTTCCTAATTGTACAACTTAATAATAAGATGACAATCTCTTATTAATGTGTGTCTGGTTAACGTACCGGTCTTCAGATTAAATATCATGTTATGAGGACAGGAAAAGAGGGTGAAGTTGTATCAGTGTAGACCTGATGTAGAGTGCTATGCAGGAAAAGAATGAGAGGGAACTATTTTGGTATGATCTTAATTATTTCCTCTCCTTTATTCCAAACTATTTGTAGACCTGGTTTATTCTTAATTGAGACTTCAACTGTAAAATAATCCTTCTTTTGGTTAAAGCTTAAAGTACATACGTTTCAAATGGCCTAATATCATATTTTGAGAGATTGCTGGAAAATTCAATATAGCTTCTTTAGGCATAATTTGTACCATTAGTTTGTGCATGATTAACTCTTAATGACCTCAACCAACTATTTGGTCTCAATGTTATATCTTGTTTTTCCATAATAAATAAAATATTGTTATGCTCTAATTTTGTTATGCTGTAACTATATACTAAAGCAATGTAGTTGAGTATTCTATGAATGACCTAAAAGAAAGAACATCTGATATGGAATGTAGGTGAAGTTTAAACAAAAATAACATTATTATGGTTCCAATTATTATATATACATATATATTCTTACCTACATACAATCTTTTTTCTTTGTTGTTGTCTAAAAAATATAGATTTTTTTTAAGGCAATGTCAATGTTCACATGCAACACAAGAACGTGCTAGAATAAAATTTTGACAATCAGTCGATCATCTATTCTACTCAAAACAATTCATGAAACACACGGCGTTAAATCAAAAATAAATTACAGAAGAAAAGGAAGATACCTGATCATAATCAATGTAACCAGTGCTTTCATCCAATCTGTATGGCATAGTCTCAAAAAATATAGAGACTGCAGATATCTTCTTAGTATCAGTCTGCACAAATAGAATGCAAGAAAAATTAAAAACTCAGTTGAAACATTCTTAAATATCAGATGTAAATGATTAGAGATATGTAAAAAGACCGTGCTTCAAATTTGTGGTTTGGGACATATAACAGAACTTGGGAGTACCTGATAACCATGAGAAAGATGCCCCCATGGGGAAGATCAAGAGCAATTCTTTCATGTGGTTTAAGTAATGCGGTGTAAACGTGAAAGTTTGCTGGAGATCCTGATAGAGGTTGCACGTTTACTGCATTCAGAAAGATAATGTCGTAAGTGCTCCTGATATTACTTCTACAATTTCCATGAAGTTTTAGTATTAACATGTTCAATCCTGAAGAAACATACTACAATTGCAGCTTAGATGATTTCTGAATGTCACAAGCCTCATGCCTTAAACTTATTTGAATCTTTCATGTTAAAATATTTGAGTTACTCAACTTAATGCCATTACCTCCCCATTTTTCGGGGTCCATTTTTTTTTGACTCACTCATTTCCTCCATAGTATCTAGCACCAGGATATCCTTCACTATACTTGTTAGTCATAACTGAACCAACTGCTTGCATCACAGATACAGAAGTGAAATTTTCCGACGGGATAAGTTCAAGCCCCTACATCATACAAAACATATAGTTAACACCCAAAAAAATATTGCAGGAGTAAAAATGAGCAGAAGTTACCTTCTATTGTCGAGCTTTTTCGTGCTCGATTATGTCAGCAATCTCAAGATCAACGACCTCCAAAGGAGCATTCAACTGCTTTGGCTACTGCAAATTTACTCTAAAGCATCAGCAAGGATCAATCTAACCGAATCAATAACCAACCAAGTGATTCCTACACTCAGAACATTCATCAAACAGGTTGTGTGCATAAATTAAGAATAATATTTTTTTTTTATAATAAACACATTGGCGGGGCAATCATATTCAAATTGACCGAGTACCTATGCATTATACTTGGACGCAGACAACTCGCTGAGTAACTTCGAGACTCAACCTTAATGGCAGAACTTACCTGTCTTTGTTGATAGACCTGTTAACCTTAATATCAATATATATATAACCTCTTGTAAGTCTCTTTTTCCTTAATGGTTGAGAGAAGCTATACTACTTGCTGCCAGATCATGAAACCAGTTATAGAGAGATATACAGGGGACATGTAGAACATCAAGGTGTGCACATGAAAACAGAAACGAAGAATCATGAATAACATATCAAATGAAAAAATAAAATAACAAAAAATATGAGAGTGAAATGTAAGAAATTACAGTGATTTAATCTTCGCTGCTACAATCTGCAAAACACAAAACTAAAATTTCTAAAGATTCCATAGAAAAGGGGTGATTGTCGGAGTTGGAGTTTGAAGGACCGCGTAAAAGTCCGATGAGCTCGCATCGGGTTCCGGTTCTCTGGATACGGCGTCGCCATGAATCACGACTGTAGAATACAAGTCGGATTTCTTCGGTATGGTGGAATTTGGGACAGCAAAGTCTGTTGAAATTTCTTCTGTGTGGTGGAATTTGGAGCAGCAGACTCTTGAAATTCTGCTTATATTATCCACCTAATTGAAACATTAAAATAAAAAGTGTCACGCCCCAAATTTAAAAATAATGACCTTTCAAAAAGTAGTTAAAACAACTAATTTTACATGCGCCAAAAATTGAAATCTTAAATTTACAACGTTAAAATAAAGGGACGCGATGACTATTATATTTAAATCACGTTAAGCATTGCAGCGGAAACAATTTAAAATAAAATTTAGAAATTCATAAATAACTCCTCAAGCAATTATCCATAAGAATAACCATAATTAAATTAAATAAACATGCTTGAAAATAGTCCTTTAATCTTAAATAAATCGTCGTCTCCCATCACCACTTCTCGCCATCCAACTCTTCATCCTGAAATTGTAAATTGTTGGGGGTGAGCATGCAAGCACACTCAGTGGGATTAAGTCATTCAATAGTTAATGCTAAAAATAAAAAATCAAGTAATTGCAACTTAGTAAATAGCATTCACATTGCCACTTATACTTTGCCATTGATACCTTTCCAACTTTGCCATTGTAACCCTGCAAATAGATAACAAACTTTGCCACAAACTTTGCCAAGATATACAAACTTTGCCAATATATACTTTGCCACAAACTTTGCCAATATACAAACTTTGCCAATATATACTTTGCCACAAACTTTGCCAATATACATACTTTGCCACAAACTTTGCCAATATACAAACTTTGCCAATATATATACAAACTTTGCCAATATATACTTTGCCACAAACTTTGTCAATATATAATATACCTTGTCAATCGAATAACAATAGAAATGGATTCACATATTAGACAATTAAATCAAACATTTATCTAAAACATTAAATAAAGAATAACATTGCAATAGAGCTCTACAAACCACCGTAGAGATTAAAGCAGTTAAAACCCACCTCGATATATAAACGTGATAGTAATATGTGTCGTAATTATCGTTGCCTCGCATGGATATATAGAATAAGAAAAAATCTAGCTATAATAATTAAAAGAATAAGGCAATGGAACGCAAGACTTATCTCCACATAACATGTATATATAGCATTTGCGTGGTGGAAGTTACGTGGTGGAAGTTAGAGAAATAGGGCAATTGTGTAAGTTACAAATATTACTTAAATTTCTTTTAATTCTCATAACCAAAACGCATGGGAGATGGCCTAGAAGTTAAATTGAAACAATGCAACCATTAATTTCTTTAATTCAAATAATGAGAAAACGCATACACATAAATTGAGGCATATGAAACGGTTAAAGGAGTTCATGAAAATCATTTGAAATAATTATATTAAATACACAAACACTTACGCATATATCCATATATTATATATTATAATTTTCACATAATAAATTATACATTTATTTTGTATTATTATTATTATTAAATTTTGGGGTATTACATTCTACCCCACTTAATAAAATTTCGTCCTCGAAATTTAGCATTATCATCGTGAAATAACATAACATATTGAAAACATTAGCTTTGATCAATATAACACAATAGCATGAAATATCGCATGATAAATCAAAATATGAAATTACAATAACATGTACTTACCTTGTGGAGTTGGAGCGATGAGGCGGTGATGGTCGACATAACATTTTTTCTAGAATTTACTCGTTCATATAATATACTTTAACTCGACTCAAAAGATATAATTTTTTTTTTGCAAGTCTACAAGAACGTAGACCCGCTCTGATACCACTCTGTCACGCCCCAAATTTAAAAATAATGACCTTTCAAAAAGTAGTTAAAACAACTAATTTTAAATGCGCCAAAAATTGAAATCTTAAATTTACAACGTTAAAATAAAGGGACGCGATGACTATTATATTTAAATCACGTTAAGCATTGCAGCGGAAACAATTTAAAATAAAATTTAGAAATTCATAAATAACTCCTCAAGCAATTATCCATAAGAATAACCATAATTAAATTAAATAAACATGCTTGAAAGTAGTCCTTTAATCTTAAATAAATCGTCGTCTCCCATCACCACTCCTCGCCATCCAACTCTTCATCCTGAAATTGTAAATTGTTGGGGGTGAGCATGTAAGCACACTCAGTGGGATTAAGTCATTCAATAGTTAATGCTAAAAATAAATAATCAAGTAATTGCAACTTAGTAAATAGCATTCACATTGCCACTTATACTTTGCCATTGATACCTTTCCAACTTTGCCATTGTAACCCTGCAAATAGATAACAAACTTTGCCACAAACTTTGCCAAGATATACAAACTTTGCCAATATATACTTTGCCACAAACTTTGCCAATATACAAACTTTGCCAATATATACTTTGCCACAAACTTTGCCAATATACATACTTTGCCACAAACTTTGCCAATATACAAACTTTGCCAATATATACTTTGCCACAAACTTTGCCAATATATAATATACCTTGTCAATCGAATAACAATAGAAATGGATTCACATAGTAGACAATTAACTCAAACATTTATCTAAAACATTAAATAAAGAATAACATTGGAATAGAGCTCTACAAACCACCGTAGAGATTAAAGCAGTTAAAACCCACCTCGATATATAAACGTGATAGTAATATGTGTCGTAATTGTCGTTGCCTCGCATGGATATATAGAATAAGAAAGAATCTAGCTATAATAATTAAAAGAATAAGGCAATGGAATGCAAGACTTATCTCCACATAACATGTATATATAGCATTTGCGTGGTGGAAGTTAGAGAAATAGGGCAATTGTGTAAGTTACAAATATTACTTAAATTTCTTTTAATTCTCATAACCAAAACGCATGGGAGATGGCCAAGAAGTTAAATTGAAACAATGCAACCATTAATTTCTTTAATTCAAATAATGAGAAAACGCATACACATAAATTGAGGCATATGAAACGGTTAAAGGAGTTCATGAAAATCATTTGAAATAATTATATTAAATACACAAACACTTACGCATATATCCATATATTATATATTATAATTTTCACATAATAAATTATACATTTATTTTGTATTATTATTATTATTAAATTTTGGGGTATTACAAAAAGACATGTGGCAAGAATAGGAGTGACACATGGCAGATGCAGGAGAGCCACATGGCAGAAGCTGGAGAAAAGTCTTCTCCTTTTATATATATAGATTACAATTTAATGACAATAGTTTATATATATGTATTTGGTTTTAATGACAATCTACTGTTTAATTCAAATGTATTTCACAATTAATGGTCTCGTTTAACTTTAGTTCATAAATTAGTTTTTATCAATTTTTCCAACAGAGGAAACCTGTTTTGCTATCCTAATAACCACAACTAAATATGCTACTATATAGGAATTCCAAAAGCAGCGTGATTGATTAATGAAAGGTGGGAGAGAAATAATTTTTGTTATTTTTAAAAGTTAAAAAATATCCTTTATAATTATAATTGTGCAAGTATAGAATACTTTATACTATTGTTTTAAAAATATGCAATCATCCTCAAACAGTCTCACAAATCACAAGTTTTGTTTTTCAAAGAGCAACAGTGAAAAGGTGAGAAAATATAAGCAAAAGAGTAGAAATATTTTCAAGATTGTCTACAAGAGTCTTGCATCTGCAAATCTTCTTGTTTCGATAGTTTCGAGACGTAGCGGATCAGCCAATCACTAACAGAATTCAAGATTCTTACCTCGCCCTGCAACAGATCTTTAGCTAATCGCCTCCTTATATCCTCTTCACATACCCCACTACTTTTTACCAGTTCATGTTCATTATATTTCACTATTAGTCCTTGTATTTCATACCACAAACGCAAATGGGCTTTAATCTCTTTTTCCAGCTTCCTCATTGGAAGAATACCCACACTGCAGTACCCTTCTTCTGCAGCGTCATCCAACGCCTCTAGCTCTTCGACAGAATCGCAAACAAGAACTCGAAGAAACGCTCGAAGTTGTAGGGGGATTCCCTCTCCATGTTCAGAGCCAATCTCTACTTGTTTGACCTTGAAATAGACGGGCTTATCGTCCTTGTTTAGAATATAAGATTTCTGAGCATAAAGTTTGTCATGCACGTCTAGATTAACAGCGAATAGAACGAAATTGTGAGCATTGTTAGGAACCATAAACCCAAAAAACCCTAGGAGAGCAGCATTCGAAAAATTTCCATAGTTAATCAGGATCTCATCACCTTGAGCATAGTCACGATCAACTCTAACCTCTGTATACCCTTGGTTTGCATCACTCTCAACCACAACCATGGAACTATTATCATGGTTTAGAAAATCCAAAAAAGGAGCCAAGTATAAACCACCACCCTTTGCGTTTTTCTGCCCTCGAGATGTAGCTAATCCATATGAATACAAGAACTGTCTTTCGATTACTTCCAATTCTTCAGAGCTCTGCTTGCCTAATAGATCGGGCTTAGCATTTAATATTTTCCGGAACTGTTGTTCGACTTTATTCTTTAGTTTGCGAGTTTCATCATACACAAAACTGAGTCGAATCATTTCCAGTTCATCATCACTCCAAAATATCGAGTTATTCATATCCTCGGGGCGAGGAAGGCAATCCATATAATTTTTCCATTCTGAATCTTCTCCCCGCTTTTTCTCAATCAGAATCAGAACTGCAAGTTTGGCTTCATTAGTAACTCCAATCAAACTACGAATATTGGGAGGAAGATCGTCTTGTGATAGTTGCAGACTCGATGGAATCTTCAAGATGCAATCACCCTTTCGCATATCTTCAGAAGCATACAATCCCCTTCCATGATTGGACGACTTTCCAATGGTAACTACTTTAGAAATGTTGTCGCCAGCCTCGTATTCAAGCCATGTGAGTAAACCACTGCAACCTTCATCGACACATGTCACTTCAGGTGACGACATGGCTATAAAATCACTGGAACAGAGGGAAGAGTATTGATCGTCAATATTGTGCCCACCAACTGTTTGTTATCTGCACAATGAATTACTTCATCATATTTAGAACAATTAACCGTTTTAGTCAAAAAAAAAAAAAAAAAAAAACCAAACAAGAAACAAATGCAAAATCAATTCATATACCTCTATTCATAGACAAGATTTTAGTCTTTAAAGAGAATGACAAACGTGATCACATCCAGAAGATCATCCATATATTCGAAGTAGTGTTGAATATGAAATTAATATGAGTGTTATGTATCCACAAAGCAACTCCTCACAAATGATAAATGATCAAGACAACTAGAAATGCAAAGAATTGAAAACGAATAAAGAACTCAAAGAAAGAACACGGGATTTACGTGGTTCGATCAAATGATCTACGTCCACGGAGGATAGAAGACTCTCTTCACTAATCTCAAATGAAAGTTACAGATTACAAGTATTCACTAAGCTTGATCTCTCAAAACTCTCAAATTCAGTAACCTACAACCTATGCACTAGATGGTATATTTATAGATGTACAATGCATTGGATAACCGCCACTAACCAACTAACTAACTAACAGAAAAACCAGAATTAACTAACTCTGAAAATCTAGACTTCAGCGGAGTTGTCTCAGCAGACTTGTCTAAGCAGACTTGGCTAAGCAGACTTGTCTCAGCAGACTTGGCCCCAACTCTCCTGAAAAGACTTCAGACAACTTGTTAAGCAGACTTGTCTTCAGCAGAGTTGTCCAAACTCAATAATTTCAGATTAGTTGACTCCTAACAAAACCACTAAGCCTTATCAGTTGAATTACTCCTTAACTCAACTTTGCTGAACTCCAAGATCAGATCAATAGCAACTCTTCTGATAGATAGAATTAGATGACATCCAATATTGCATTAATCCTAACAATTCTCCACCTTAATGCAAGATTGCCTTCTTCCCAGCCCTCCTCAAGGCTGTTTGTCCATTCTCTTCTTAATGAACATCCCAGGTGCTAAGGTTTACCAACTCCATGCAATGATTGAACTTATTGCTTGGTAATGCCTTAGTTAACATATCAGCTACATTCTCTTCTGAAGCCACCTTCTCAACTTTAACAATGCTCTTCTCCAAGATGTCTCTAACAAAATGCAACTTCACATCAATGTGCTTTGACCTCTCATGGAACACTTGATGTTTTGCTAGATGAATAGTGCTCTGATTATCACATAGCACAGGAACACTTTTCTGAAATATGCCAAAATCTCTCAAAATGCCCTTCAACCACATTGCTTCCTTCACAGCTTCTGTCAATGCTATGTATTCAGCTTCAGTTGTGGATAAGGTCACCATAGATTGTAAAGCTGCTCTCCAGGTGATAGCAGTGCCATACAATGTAAACACATAACCAGATAAAGATTTCCTTGTATCTATGTTTCCAGCAAAATCAAAATCCACAAATCCTAGCAAGGGACTCTTGGTAACAGCTGATTTTTCAAACAATAATCCTAAGTCTTCTGATCCATTCAAATATCTTAGAATCCACTTCAAAGCTTCCCAGTGAAACTTTCCTGGATTTCCCATGAATCTACTCACCATACTAACAACATAGGCAAGATCTGGTCTGCTACAAACCATAGCATACATGAGACTTCCAACTCCATTTGCATAAGGGACAGTAAGCATCTGTTTCTTCTCTTCAGCTGTTTGAGGAGATTGCTTGACTGACAACTTGAATTGCTGACCAAATGAAGTACTAACTGGTTTGGACTGGTGCATAAGAAACCTCTTCAAGACCTTCTGGATGTAACACTTCTGGGACAAGAACAGCTTCCCTGCTTTCCTGTTTCTGAGAATATCCATGCCTAATATTCTCTTGGCTTCACCAAGGTCCTTCATCTCGAACTTGCTACTCAGCTGCTGCTTCAACTAGGTAATCTTTCTCATACTCTTGCTAGCTATCAACATATCATCTACATAGATCAGTAGATAGGTGCTCTCTAGATAATCTTGTTTACCAATATATACACATCCATCATATTTGCTTCTTAAGAAACCAATAGAAAGCATGAATGTATCAAACTTTCTATACCATTGTCTAGGACTCTGCTTGAGCCCATACAATGATTTCTTAAGCAAGCATACCTTACTTTCAGTTTCAGGCATGATAAACCCTTCAGGTTGATGCATATATATTGTTTCAGCTAGTTCTCCATGTAAAAAAGCAGTTTTAACATCTAGCTGATGTAACTCAAGATCATCTTGAGCAACCTTAGACAAAAGTAATCTTATTGAACAATGTTTAACAACAGGAGAGAATACCTCATTGAAGTCTATGCCTTCTCTTTGTGTGAATCCTTTTGCCACCAACCTAGCCTTGAATCTGATCTGCTCTCTAGCACCACCAAATCCAACTTCAAGCTTCTTCTTGAACAACCATCTACAGCTGACTAACTTCTGGTTTTCTGGCTTCTCCACAAGGATCCAGGTCTCATTCTTCTCTAAGGATTGCAACTCTTCTGACATGGCTGCTATCCATTGCTCTCTTTCAGGACTGGTGATTGCTTCCCTATAGTTTCTTGGCTCATAATGCTCCACCTCTTCTGCTGTGATCAGAGCATATGACACAAGATCAGCCTGGCCAAACCTAGATGGGGGGTGAATTTGCCTCCTGAGCCTATCTCTTGCAAGGCTGTAGTTTCTCAAATCAGCAGGTGTTGGTCCCTGAACGAGTAGTGAATGGGATTAAAGTCTAGAGGGGAGGGGTGAATAGACTTTAAAACTTTTTCAAACAGAGTTGAGAACCTCTTCTGATTGCTATGTCAACTGGACTGCAAGTCTGCTGGTCCAGATGACTATAGTGATCTGACTGAAGAGGTTATATGCGGAATTATGGTGGCCCTGGTTTAGACTCGTTCTTGTAACTTGTTTTACTTAATGAAAATACTCAGCTGATGCTGGTTTGAAAGTTATGGCCTTGTTTTGAAGAGTGTTGAAATCACAGTATGCACTATATAATAATGAATGTAAAGGCAGAAATGTAAAGTACAGAAAGTAAATAACACCGGATTTATAGTGGTTCGGATATACGTTCCTACGTTCACTCTCACGTCCTAACGTGATGTTTAATCCCTTTAATTTCCACAAATTACAAGGGTCTTGACCTTTATAGTCCCAAGGTTAGGACTTTGAGATCTGAGCCGTCCTAACAGCTACGGTCTCCACAAGTGATTGTAAGCACTTGCACTTTAAGGGGTTTCAAAAACTTTAACCTTTCGGTGAGGGTTTGGGGTTTTTGAGGTGTATCCAACTAATGGTTCAAGCTTATAATTTGCTTAACCACTATGCCTAAAACAATTGATATACAATATGAACAGGTTTCAGGTTCTTAAGGGTTGGATAGAAATCACTTAAGAGCTATAGATAATCTAATGGTTTCTGGCTCTTTTGAGAATTCTTTAGAGCAGTATGGCTTTAGCTTTGATTGCTTGCTTGGCTTGTTGAATTCTCTCTTGTGACTTCTGTTATTGTGATTTCTCATCCTCTTGTATTTATAATGGAGATTGGTTGCAACTAGCCGTTGGAGTTGACTAGCCGTTTGAGCAATCTTTCCATAATAGCTTGATTCCTTGATTCCAGCCGCTTGATTGCTTCAATCCTGGGATCATGTCAATCTTCTAAATAAGGTAGGTCTTCGTTTGAATTGCAAGATGACTTGGGAATCAGCCGAGTCCTGGAAGAGCACATAGTCTTCTGATCTATACTTCTAGTCTTCTGACTACTCTTCTGGCCTTAGGTCTTCTGTCTTCTGATATCAGACGAGTAACACTCTTCTGATATGGAAATTCTTTGTACTGCTTTTAGGCCATCTTCAATCTGGGACTCCATCAGATAGGTAGGTATACAAGCACCTTAACTTATTTGGCCTTCAAAGATATTCTTCTAGTCTTCATGTCTTCTACTCTTCTCATCTTGAGGATAGGCATGTAAGCCAGGACTGTGCTGATCAGCTGATATCAATACAGTTGATCACACAAGACTAGTCTAAGCTGTTCTATACAAGTCAGCTGATCCTATTACATTTATAAACTCTAAGTGTTTTGGCCATCAAAACTATTCTAACATCAAGTGGGGCTTATGGTGAATTTATATCCCAACAGCAGGGTTGTCCTCCATGGCATCATCTTCTGAATGATCTTCTTGATCAGCTTCTTGAACCTGTTCTGGAACAACCTCATCAGGGGTGTTGTCTCCTGCATCAGCAAAGTTGTCCACCTCCTCTGGGGTCAACTCTCCTGATGTGGGAAACTCCACCTCAGCTGAGAAACTCTCTTCTGACTCATTTACAATTCTTCCATCTAGGTCATGGGAGTTTCCATTATGAGGATATCCCATTACCTTCTCATTAAAATCAACATCTCTGCTGATTATTAGTTTCTTATGACCTGGTTCAAGGCACCACAGTTTATAGCCCTTGACACCTTTTGGATAGCCAATGAATATACATTTCAGAGCCCTTGGCTCAAGCTTATCCTGTCTAATGTGTGCATATGCCTGACATCCAAACACTTTAAATTTTGAATAATCAGACAACTTGCCATACCATATCTCATCTGGGGTTTTACCTTCTAAAGCATATGAGGGAGTTTTATTGATTAAGTAACATGCAGTACATACAGCCTCTCCCCAAAAGCTTTTAGGTAATTTAGCATCAGCTAACATGCATCTGACCCGTTCTAGAATAGTTCTATTCATTCTCTCTACTAATCCATTTTGCTGTGGATTAAGAGGGACAGTTCTATGTCTAGTAATGCCCTTCTCTTTACAAAATTCATTGAATTCAGCTGATAGATACTCAAGGCCATTATCTGTCCTCAAATGTTTTAAGGACTTTCCTTTCTGGTTCTCTATCTCAAGTAGCCATTCTTTGAATTTTGTAAAGGCCTCACTCTTCTGTTTGAGAATGAACACCCAAACTTTTCTAGAATAGTCATCTATAATTGACATGAAATACTTACCTCCACCAATGGTTTCAGTCCTTGATGGCCCCCAGACATCTGAGTGAACATAATCCAGCAGCTCCTTGGTAGTGTGCTCACCCTTCTGGAATGACTTCTTCTTGGCCTTGCCAAGAATGCACTGCTCACAGAACTCTAGACTTTTGAATGTCTTCTGGTGGAATGCCCCCTTCTTGGATAACTCCATCAGGCCTTTCTCTCCAACATGTGCCAGCCTCTTATGCCAAAGCATAGCATCTTCAGAACTCATGGTAACATCAGCAGCACCTGTGATTGTCTCACCAATTAAAGAATATAACCCATTTGACTTCTTCCCTTGCATCACTATCCTTTCAGCTTTGGTAACAAGCAGACATCCTCTTTCTGTCTTGAATTCATAACCCAAAGCATTTAGTGTGCCAAGAGATATAACTCTTCAAATTTGGAACAAATCTGACATTGGTCAGGATCACATGTTTATCATTAAACATCTTCACCCTCACAGTGCCAATTCCTCTCACATTGCAGCATTCATCATTGCCCAATATAACTGAAACACCCTCCATCATTTCCAGGTTTTGAAACCAAGATTTGGTGGGACACATGTGAAAAGAACATCCAGAATCTAACACCCATTCATTAACAAGTTTGCTATCTGTTATGCTCATCACTTCAGCACTATCATACCCTTTTGCCTCTGCTACATCAGCTTTGGCAGCATCAGTAGCCTTCTTGTGCTCAGGACAATCTTTTATGAAATGTCCTTCCTTATGGCATTTGTAGCAAGCCTTGCTCTTGACTACATTTCCATTTCTCTTGTGATTTGGCTTGGCATGGAACTTGTTGCCTTGCCCCCCTTTCTTGTCATTCTTCAGTTTGATATTAAGACCCTCAACTTGGTTCTTGGTATTCTTGGTTGAGTTTGCAACATGTAAACTCTTGGTCTTCAGTATGGACAAGACTTCTTTGAATTTTGCCTTACCCTCCTTGGTAATCAGCAAAGCATCCTTGAAGTTGTCATATGAGGGAGGTAATGCTTCTAAGAGTAGAAATGACTTCTTGTGATCTTCCAAGGTAATTCCAACATTCTCAAGATCATCAACTGCTTGCATGAACTCTATTAACTGCTCATCAAGGGTTTTATCATCTGACATCTTGAAATTATTGAGCTTCCTTTCCATGAACATCTGATTTGACAAAGATTGTGCCAAATACAGATCATCTAATGCCTCAAATACTCCAGCAACATCCTTCTCCTTCATAACTTCTCTGAAAACATTGTCTCCCAAACTCAGAACAACATTGTTGTAAGCTTTTTCCATAAGCTCTTCTTTCTTGGTCTTGTCTGCATCGGATGCAGCAGGGTCAAGAGGAGTAAGGGCCTCTTTCAGCCCATGGTGTGACAGCAGAGCCTTCATCTTGGCTTTCCATAAACCAAAATCTGTCTTACCATTGAATTTCTCTATCTCCAATTTCACAGAGCCCATTTCTTGATTCTTGAATTTATCTTCGGTTCCCACAGACGACGCCAATTGTTATGGAATTGTATCCACAAAGCAACTCCTCACAAATGATAAATCAAGACAACTAGAAACGCAAAGAATTGAAAACGAATAAAGAACTCAAAGAAAGAACACGGGATTTACGTGGTTCGATCAAATGATCTACGTCCACGGAGGATAGAAGACTCTCTTCACTAATCTCAAATGAAAGTTACAGATTACAAGTATTCACTAAGCTTGATCTCTCAAAACTCTCAAATTCAGTAACCTACATCCTATGCACTAGATGGTATATTTATAGATGTACAATGCATTGGATAACCGCCACTAACCAACTAACTAACTAACAGAAAAACCAGAATTAACTAACTCTGAAAATCTAGACTTCAGCGGAGTTGTCTCAGCAGACTTGTCTAAGCAGACTTGTCTCAGCAGACTTGGCTAAGCAGACTTGTCTCAGCAGACTTGGCCCCAACTCTCCTGAAAAGACTTCAGACAACTTGCTAAGCAGACTTTTCTTCAGCAGAGTTGTCCAAACTCAATAATTTTAGATTAGTTGACTCCTAACAAAACCACTAAGCCTTATCAGTTGAATTACTCCTTAACTCAACTTTGCTGAACTCCAAGATCAGATCAATAGCAACTCTTCTGATAGATAGAATTAGATGACATCCAATATTGCATTAATCCTAACAATGAGATTTTAGTCTTTAAGTAGTCACTCACTTCAGCCTAACTGCCTTAACCACAGAGGAAGCTCTCGTAATTATTTATATATATATATATATATATATATATATTTTTAATGCAAATGCCAATGTCTATATACATAAACTAACGTACCAAGAAAGAATATTGTCAGCCATTTTCACTCCCCAAACAACAATTATTCAGCTAAAAAAAACAGCATGCAGCTGAAGCAAGAAAAAAATACCCACAGAACATTAAAAAAGTGTCACTTTGCATTTAAAAGTCGTTGAAGCAAGTAAAACGTGTGTCTAATGCAGCAAACAATTGCAAGTAAGAAAATTCATTATCATGATTCACTTCAAAAAACTTAACATGAAACAGTAGCCCTCCAGCCAATCAATGGCAGATTGCATCACTCGTATCTCACTCTGCAGCAACTGTTGAGCTAATTCCCTCCTTGCAGCACTCTTCATACACATACGCGAAGGAGCAGTTTCCACCAGCATCTGTATATGCCGATTATGAACCACAATTAACTTTTCCAATTCGTCGATCAAAAGCTGATGTGCTGCAGCCAAAAAACTTAACATGGAACAGTAGTCCTCCAGCCAATCAATTGCAGATTGCATCACTCGTATCTCACTTAATCATTATATTTTGCAGTTGCTTAGTTTTTTCATAACAAGTTGAGAAATGGCCAATAGACAAACTAGAGGTCGCCAAAGAATCCCCATTAGCCTCATTCAAAACCAGGACGATTTGTATGCGACGTTTTCAAAACGTCGTATGGGCTTGTATAAAAAAGCAAGCGAACTGAACACCCTTTGTGGTGTTGATATTGGCGTCTTAATATTTTCGCCAACTAACAACCCGTATTCATTTTTCCACCCCACAATGGAATCCGTGGTTAACAGGTATAGAAACCCAAACCTGCCACAAGATTCTTATACAAGAGCCGTGGAGTCCAGCACACGGTTCAGAAATGATGCCCTGAATAGAGAGCTGGACGAGGTGCTAGAGCAGAAGCAGGCCGTAAAGGAACGAGGCAAGTATCTAGATGAAATTGAGCATAGTCGAGAGAAGGGGTGGTGGGAATCCCCTATCAAGAGTTTGAATAAGGAGCATGTGAAGCAATGGACAGAGTTTTTCCAAGGCTTCAGAGCTCAAGTTGAGAGCAGAATCGAGCAACTCCAAAACGGACAGAATCTAACTTATTAGTAAAAAAATCCATTAGATATTTACATTATAATTGCTCTTAAACTTTTGAACATTGTTTAATAACGTCTCAATTTAATTGAATAAAGTACACACAATATTTGCATCAGAAATTAAAGTCATTTTTTTAAGCAAGAACATATGCTATACTATCAAAGCACTGGAATATAAGTCTATAAACTATAGAATTACGAGAATATAAAAAACAAGATTGTAATTGTCTCAATATTCCAAACAGTTTTTAAAATTATAAACTCATTACATAAAACCCAACTATCATAAACTGAAAATTAACCTGCTATTGTAAAAACAGATTTTCTAGATAAGGGTCTGCATTATTATTTATTAATCGAGTTGAAAAATAAAAGCTTCCGCATAATGGATGTGTATGAATGCTCGTAGAAGTACCGTTACGCAGGTTATAGAAGATATGAAATCTTCTTCCAATTCCGTCTGCATAGTAAAGTATAAACTCCTCTTCACTTATCCAACATACAAGGTTAGGTCCTTTAATTACATCGGACGTGCAGAGTTCAGATGGCAACTGCACCTTAAACTCCATCCATGAACCCTTATCATCTACTTTTTTCATAATCATTATCTGATCCGGACCGATTTGTTCCCACAAATAAACATGGCCTCGAGAAAAACTCAACTTGAAACTAAAATAATTACTATTGAGTGTAGGCATAGCAAGTTTTTTGAACTTTTCGTCTTTCCAATCAAAACAAATTAGTATGTCATTCTCAAATGTATACTTTACCAGCCAATACAAAGTTCCATTAACAGAGACCCCTTTATTAGCAGATGAATAATGCCAGTCAATATCTTTAGTCTCTTTCACCTCACTCCGTCTCTTTCACCTCACTCCATTTGTTGGATCTACAAGAAAATACTGCATAATACTTGGTATCACCAATTACTACCTTATACTCCTTCATCAATGGATCGTAATAAATACCATACAGGGCATTGTAACCACCTATTTGTGGCGGACACCAAATTTCTTTGTACGCTCTAGAAGATGGATTCCACGCCACACACTTCTTCACCCCATGATAAAGACCAAAGCAACGTATAAGATATAATCCATCACAATAACACAAAATATTATCAAACCTGAAGTGACATATCCATGAATGTCGAATTGTTGACACAAAATTTAAATTGTGGGTTTCAAGTTCAGCAACTTGTAATACAGAATAGTCGGTTGATCGAGAAGAGCAAAGTGATAAAAATAGTCGACTTCTGTAGGTTGACTTCTCACATGGTAGATTTCGAGAGGATGAGTAGTTGTATTGTTGGAGATGGGTTTCAGCGAATCTGGGATCGGATATCGTGGCCTTCCACTGTTTGCAAACCAATTTGTATCTAATGAGATATTTCACAGGTAACCGCGAAAGGATGCATTCTACAATATCATGTGCAAGCACATTTGGTGTGTCTCGAGTTTTGGAAGAAGATGCGGTCCACTTCAGATTGCTATATTTCAAGATTCGGTCATAATTATGTGGACAGTTGTTGTAATCATGGCCAATGGTACCACAAGAGAAGCAATAGATTGGCAGTGACTCGTACATAAGAGGAAGCCACAAATGTTCCCCTTTAACTCGAATGGTTATTCCTCTCAGCAATGGTTCTGTTATGTTTATAGAAACCTTAAACCTTATAAAGGTGCCAATTAAATCTTCACCCGATATATCCACGGATTCCAAAATTCCAATCCTTTTGGTGAAAAGGCTGAGTCCAGAATGAAGTGACATTAACTGACTGCTCGTCGCCTCGTGTAAACTTCTTTATGGCAAAAAGGGATTCATTAAAAAGCCAGGGCTGATTCTTCAACACCCATTCTCTATCCATGACATGATTAAAGCAAAATAATATCAATTTCGACTCCTCAAACTCTTTCCATGACATACCATGTTTCAGTTTCCAGGCTTCTGTAATGGCATCTATTAGATTTGAGGGATTCAATTGTTGAATATCATCAGTAACAAGCCTTCCCACAAGAAGAGATTCTTTCTCCACCTCATTAATATCATCCACATCAATTACTTCCGATTCAACTTCTATCCGTGCTTCCATAGCTGAAAACTTAATTTTAAACACTGCAGACAACAAAGAAAAGCAATTTCATCAATAGAATACAAGAACATAAGAAGAAATACACAAAGAGTAGCTAGCAATCCATCTTGCTTCGTAACATTAAAATATTCTCATAGAAATTCCTTCCATAAAAAGCATAAGCAGACTCCTTCACACATTTTCCATTGTATTTTTACCCCTAATAAATACTACTCCCTGAAAAGCTTGTATACTCACAACACTTTTTATTAAACTCTGTGCAAAAAAATGCAAGCTCTTCGAGGTAGTAACATTTTTCCATAAACTCTTAACTTGTAGTATAAACTTAATTTTAAACACTGCAGAATATATAGACACAGAAGAGGCAACGCACACATGTTTTGATCGAGATTAAAGAAAAGGATTTCAAATGACATATACTTCCATTGGTGATTCTTAAATCATACAATTAAAATTTCATCACTCCTAAATCTAAGATTTTAACTCATTCTTGAACAAAACATTTTAATAAAAACACATAAATCAATGGATATGAATTCTTACATATATGATGCAGAGGCGAAGTCCAAATCTTTTGGGGCGATATATGATTTTGATATTTATCCGAACTTAATAACTTTTGAGGAGAAAATAAAATCCCACGAGAATTCTAGGAGAGTTTGTTTAATACTCCTAAAATTTTGAAATTAGTTATTTTGAATTTTGATTGAGAGGTTGACTAAAATGGGTGAAATACTAATTAATTGTATGTATGGTTGTATTTATAAATCATGAGAGTGCAAATAAGCTGGACCTTGACTAAAATGAGTGATATTGGGCTTTAATTGCTCTGATCGAATGGCCTGAATTTGGCCATGGATAAATGCCCCACTTTTTACGGTGCCAATTCTCTCAGTAATTCATTGAAGATGCTGAGTTATTCCGGCATTATAGCAAACAATTGGTGGGCACCATCTCGAAAACCACTGTTTCCTCTGTTCCAGTGTTGTTTCTTCTCCCCTTCATATCTTGCTTCCCCGTCGTCATCTATAGCGCCATCTGTTGATGAAGATTGCAGGGATTTTCTACTGCACTTCCCATTGAAGGATACTCTACACTACTAGAAATATAAATGCAGGGGATATCTTATTGAAGGTCCCGTTTCGTGTGCATCTAACGCAAGAAAATCTTCCTCTACCAATTAAATATTATAATGTGTGAAGTAATCCGCCCGATTAGACGTCTTCAATCAAACAGAAAACAGATAAGAGAAGTAATCCAACAAAGACAACATTTCACAAATATAAACCAACGAGAACAGAGAACAGAAAACAGAGCACTCACAACTCAAAGACGAATGCTCGTAAGCGCCAATCTTTACAAGAACAAGGGATAGGGTATTTATACTGATCAAGGTAGATTGTTGCCTGTGTTGAAAGCGTGCTCCTGCCAGGTTGTTGTAACCGTTTAACAAACTCACGTTTCTAGCATTGCCCAATCGAAATGACAGCTTTGCCCGCTGATCTACTCTTCTGATATGTTTGAGAATGGTCATTTAAAATATTTTACCATAAATAATTGTGGAAAATTGTACTTTTGATCTTGTAAAAAAATTTCTAAATCACTTTTGGTCCATATGTTTGAGAATGGTCCTTTTAACTGCAAATTGTACTTCTGATCCTGTAGAATTTTTTCTAAATCAGCCGTTAGGGGCGGTTGTTAAAAGTAAAAACTGTTAAGTTGGGTGGTTTAGGTAAGAGTTGGTATATAGCATATTCAAGAGTAATTGAATGAAATCTATTGAAAATGGATGCCCTTACTATTCTCGTTATTGCTGAGTTCTACTCTATGGTCTGCTATTTTTCTGGCTAAGATTATCAGCTAGCTAGCGCTTCAGTTTGTAGCCCGGTGTCTGCATGCATATTAATTCCAATTTAATTAATTCTTTTTTTTTTTGAACAGCAAAAATGGTACTCCAATATAATACCAGGGGTACTCAAAAGGGTCAAACAGAGTTACAATTATAAAATTCGAATATTTTTAGTATCAAATATTTATCGAATTTTCACTACAAGAAAAGAGGTTTTTAGCATCGATTTTTTTTTGATACTAAAAATGAAATATTTGATACTAAAGGGTATTGGTATCAAATTTATTTTCGATACCTATACTCCCGATCCTAAAGACCGCGTATCAGAAAAAAAAGTCTGATACCAAAGGTTAACCCTTTAGTATCAGAAATATATAGTATCGATAAATATTTTTTGATACTAAAGGATTGAACTCTTTAGTATCAGAATTGTATTTAGTATCAGTATCAATTTTTTTTTATACAACAATGTATTTATAGTATCGTAAATTTTTTCCGATACTAAACATATAGTATCAATAAATATTTTCTGATACTAAATGATTGAACCCTTTAGTATCAGAATAATATTTAGTATCGGATAATGGTATCAATTTTTTTTGATACAACAATGTATTTATAATATCGTAAATTTTTTCTGATACTAAACATATAGTATCAATAAATATTTTCTGATACTAAATGATTGAACCCTTTAGTATCAGAATAATATTTAGTATCGGATAATGGTATCAATTTTTTTGATACTAAATTTTATTTATAGTATCCAAATTTTTTTTTCGATACTATATATATATATATATTACATCAATACATATTTTCTGATACTAAAAGATTGAATTCTTTAGTATAAAAAAAAAAGCATTTAGCATCGGATAATTATATTAATTTTTTGATACAATAATATATTTATTATATTAAAAACATTACCGACTGATTATAAAATTAATGGTATTACAAAAAAATTTTAATATTAATTTTCGAATAACAAAAACCGCACTAACTTTATTACACGTATAAAATCCTAGTAATATTCAATATGATTCAAATCTAGCTTTATTTGTACTCTATAAAACTAATTCAAATAAAATAACCTCTTTTTTATTCCATGGCTTCTTCTAATTCATTTCTCTTTCCTTCTTGCTTTTGTTTCTCTACTGCAATCTCTTCTTCTAGAGCGCTGATTATAAAATTAATGGTATTACAAAAAAAAATTAATATTAATTTTCGAATAATAAAAACCGCACTAACTTTATTACACGTATAAAATCCTAGTAATATTCAATATGATTTAAATCTAGTTTTATTTGTACTCTATAAAACTAATTCAAATAAAATAACCTCTTTTTTATTCCATGGCTTCTTCTAATTCATTTCTCTTTCCTTCTTGCTTTTGTTTCTCTACTGCAATCTCTTCTTCTAGAGCTTCTCTTTTTTGTCTTTCAGCTTCAACCATCAATAATGCTTCAGTAGCTCTTTGTTTTGATATTGTTCCAGTTGTCTGATTCTTTACTCCAATTTCATAAGTTCATTTGTATCCACGCTTATCATCTCCAATTGATTGATGAAAGATCCTTTCTCGTTCACTAGCAAGATTGTGGAAGGTTTAATAACTCATCCTCAATTTCAGCATATGAAATACATATTTCGCATCATTACAAATCAATTATAGTCAATATAATCATTCAAAATCAAGTAAACCCATGAAACAATTTTATCTTAAAGAAGCATTGTGCAAATTTACTAGAGATTAAAATTCCGCTTAAATGAAGTGTTTATCAATAGCTCATCACTTTCATTTGATACCTATTTTTGCATATTAACTCTAATGAGTGAGACTTCAAGCACCCAGTTTATACATTTGCCCTCCCACTGACTATGTATTTAAGGAAACAACATCTCTATTACCGCTGGCCAAAGAGAAAGCTTCATTCTATTTCAACAACTAGGAAGCCAACAACATAATGAAATAGTTAATTCATATCCAATACGATAATGTAGAAAGCTGTAGCTAAGTATCAACTTACCTTGACTACAATGAAGACATATTTAAGAAGAGGAATCAGCTTAAGAGAGTAAATACATACATGGGAGATGTTCCCAAGTCTCCATATACCACTCCCAGACTTTTGAATGCAAGCCTTAAGAGCAAAATTGCTGAGAATTTCTGTTTAAATAGAGTTGATCAAGAATCGGCTAACAAAATTATTCTCAACAACAATGTAATTAATCCACTAAAATAAAATTATCCTCAACAACAATGTAATCCACTAGAGCAAAGTGTTAACGATAATAAAAGTAGATGGCTATGAAAATACATCACCTACTCAGTTAACTGGTTGTACTATAAATTTCTAGTGAATGCCATCAAGATAATGCAACTTAATAAAAGAATTTCAAACTCTTGAAACAGAACAGGACAATAATGAGGACAAGAATTTCACCTTTTATGGAAGATTCTAGGAGAACCAATTTATCAACAATTTTATCTCTAGAGAAACATCGTGCAAATTTACTTATTATAATTGCCACAGTGTCACTTCAATTAAGTTCACTCTTGATATGTTTACTTCAAAAGAGAAAAGCATCTTACATCAAGAGAAAAAAAGATGATCATCAGGTAAATCAACGATCCTAGTAAAAAAACTAGCACTAGAATATTTATTTAGAAGGAACACCAAGCTTATGCAGACAAAAACTAAACTATTAACAAAAATTCAAAGCAATCTAGCCTGAAAGCAAAGCAAATTAAAGTTTAGAACAACCTCGTAGAGTGCGCCGCCCAAATCAGTTAGTTCCGGATCGGAAGTCACAGAGCCTTACTCAAGTCGCCGGAAACGGTTTTGTTGGAAACTGTATACGCCGTGTAAACTGCAATATCGAAAATTTCAGAATAACAAATAAATAACACAAATAAGTCGAGTCAAGGGAATCCCTTTTCCCACAGAACAGAATATGCCCAGGATAGTGCTCGACTGTTATGGCGTTCCGTTCCCAAAGGTAAAACGACTTTCACTTCTTACACAGTAGCACCACTGTATAAGAAGTCTCGGCGAACGTACTTAGTACGAACTGAACACTCTCGGATATAAATCCGGCACAAGAAAGAACAGTGTAAGGCTTTCGGGAGCTCAACACACTGCGTAGGGACGAGAGGAGAGTAGAAGGATAGAGGGGCGAATTTCAGCGTAAGGATTTATGAGGGAAGAGTCTGATATTTATAGGCAGAAGAAACCCTAGGAGGGCTGTTGGAAAACGCGTGGGCCAGGCCCGATTCTTGGGAATACATTGCGAGAATATCGCAGCGATTGAGAAAATATCTCGCACGTCTTGAAGACCGAATCTTGAAGACCAAGTTTGAGACTTCCAGATAATTCTGGAACATTCTTGAAGTAATTTGAATGGGCCGAGCCCATTCCTGAGTTGGGTTTTCGGAGTTTTTGGGTCTGCAAAAAGATAGGCGGGCCCCAAAGACCAAAGCCGAAGCCGAGCCAGCCGGCCGCGCGCGCGTGTGGCTCTTAGAGGAGTGTACCTCTTTTACATAGTTGAACTTCCAAGCTACTTCAATACCTTTAAACATCATAAATGTTTTGTAGGTTTTCTATGTGGGACAAATTTCCACATTCCTCAAACTTCCAAGTTGAAACTCTTCAACTTTAACAATTAATTTCTCACTCACCTTAACTCGGTTTTGAGATATTAAATATACCACGTTCATCTACTCCGCGAGTAGATCGACTATGTCACGTTCAATTATTTCTTAATTAACGTTTAGTCCGTCTAATTAATTAAATTATATTAGGGTGTCAAAACCCAATTAATCCCATTAATTCCAACAATCCCCCACATGAGTGAAAATCGTATCTATACAACATCAGACTCAGTGTTCAGTTCAAGTGAGATCTCCGTGCGTACGGATAAGTGGTTTTTGGCCTTGAACTTTCCGTAGCCAAACACTATCGGGTACACCGGCGGCTTAGTGGACGCGATGTCTTGAACTACTCCTCCATAGTGTATACCTAGACAACAGTGTCAGCACACTTCAATCTCGTCTTCGTAACGTTCTCACGTTTTTGTCCGTTTTGGCCATGGACGTCCTTTGTGTTCATAAATGTTTGGTCGAAGCGGCCCTCACTTCTCATTTATATAGGTGACTTCCTTTCGAGTATCCCGTTATACTCTAGGAATCATTAAGAGTCGAAGACTCAGCCTTTACCACATCTTACGGGTCGTTAACACTTGAGATAGTGCTGTCCGGAATAGTCGTATTTTTCAAGTGTTTTATCACTAACTTCCACAACTTCGTTTTCCCATTGAACCAAGTTCTTGGGATCTCCAGTCATCATGGTTGGGTTACCACTGCTTTGGTTTTTCTTGTGGGTTTTAGACCCATTCCTTCTACCAGCTTGTTCAATTGATCTCGATTTATGCTCTCACTACTACACATTTGGCTTTGGAGAGCTGCACTTGGAGAGCTCTTGTTTCGAAAAGCTCTCCAAGATAGCACTTGGAGAGCTCTTTTTTTGAAAAGCTCTCCAAGATAGCACTTGGAGAGCGGTTTTATAAAAAGAAAAGATAGACAGCGGTTCAAAACCGCTGTCCAAGTGTACACTTGGACAGCGGTTGAGAACCGTATTACAAGCCCGCATTGGACAGCGGTTTTGAACCGCTCTCCAAGATAACACTTGGAAGGCGGTTCTTAACCGCTCTGCAGGAGAGTTTCTCGATTTATTAATTAATTCAATTTATCCCCCATTTAATATTAATATTAATAACGTTCCGCCCCATTTAATATTAATTCACCAGTCACCACTACGCGAATTGAAGTCTGGTCTTCTCCCCCAAGTCCCACAAACGCGTTTAACCTAAAATTCAAAAAAAAAAACACAGAGTATTTGTGAAGCCAAATCCGCTGTCGCCGTCCGTCGCCTCCTTCCTCGCGCCGTCGCCTACCTCCCTCTCTCTCGTCGCGCCGTCGCCTCCCTTCCTCTCCCTCCTCGCGCCGTCGCCTCCCTCCTTCTCCCTCCTCGCACCGTCGACCTCCTCTCCAGCCGTCGCCGTCGTCGTCAACCTCCTCTCCAGCCGTCGCCGTCGACTTCCTCTCCAGACGTCGCCGTTGCCGTCGCTGTCCCACTCCCACAGTTGTAGGTACGTACCTACTCTAAGCTTGTATATGTATATATATATATATATATGATTGGGTAGGTACTAGGTAGGGTAATTTTGATATTGGTATAGTGTTATGCATTAATTCCTCTCCTGATTGTGTATTTTTTTATAAGATTTGGACAGATTGTAGAGATGTAGCATCAGTTGTAGATGATTTTATTTTTTGCACATTAGTAGTGTATTTATGCATAAATAGTTGCAAATATGTAGTGTAGGCGTAGTTGGGCTTGTTGATGACTTTTTCTAAATGATTGCATAAAGGAATTGCACAATATGATTTAACCACCAAGCAAAATTGGTGCAGAGGCAATGAATTCGAGCAGTGTCGATGGAAATGGTTTGCGTAAAAAGTTGAACAAAGTAGTGCTGGCCTATAGTGGTGGTTTACACACCTCTGTAATTGTACCTTGGCTTAGGTGTGTTATTTTCATTTTCCTTTCTTTATACTCAATTGCTTTATATTCTCAGTTTTCTCTTTGTCTTTTACTCTTAAAATGCTTTTGTGGGCGTGTTTGTTGAAATCATGGGATAGTTTTCTTGATATCATATTCTAAGTCAACATCTCTAAACCAAATTTAATATCCGAATAGGAGCAAAAGTTGTTCCGAACACATCGATTAGAGTGTTTTATCTTTGTATACTGTTTTGTTCGTTTCAGGGAGAACTATGGCTGCGAAGTTGTTTGCTTCACTGCAGATGTTGGCCAAGTACGTGAAAATCCATGTTAACAGCTACATTAGACAAAATTTACTTCAGACTGCACATGGTGTTTAATCCTAATTTTAGTCATGTTGATGATTGTTTAAGAATAATTTTTTGTTGAAAACCAAATAGTAATTATAAGTTTATTGTGGTTTAATGTCATGGGTTTGATCGAATCTGATACTCTATAGGGGGTACAAGAATTAGAAGGTTTGGAAAAAAAGGCGAAGGCTAGTGGGGCATGTCAACTCGTGGTGAAGGATTTGAAGGAAGAATTTGTCAAAGATTTTATATTTCCATGCTTACGAGCTGGTGCTATCTATGAGAGAAAGTACTTACTTGGGACTTCAATGGCTCGCCCAGTTATTGCGAAGGTACAACATAAAGAATAAAGATAAAAATGGGTTTCAGTCTTTGAGTATTAATGAAGTTGTATGAAATTCTCTTATAGAATGTGGTTCGACTTGAAGATTCTACATTCAGCTTTTTGAGTATCGTGTGTTTCAAATGCAGGCCATGGTTGAAGTTGCAAAAGAGGTTGGAGCTGATGCTGTTTCTCATGGATGTACTGGGAAAGGGAATGATCAGGCATGTTTCACACTTCACAGTTTATCTCATCATCATCTTCTGATTCTCACATTTTTCTTATTTTATCCTTTTGTTGTTGTTGTTGCAGGTCCGTTTTGAGCTCACTTTCTTTGCTCTGAATCCCGAACTAACTGTAGTTGTTCCGTGGAGGGAATGGGATATAAAAGGAAGAGAAGATGCAATTGAATATGCTATAAAGCATAATGTACCTGTTCCTGTCACGAAGAAATCAATCTATAGCAGAGATAGGAATCTCTGGCATCTCAGTCATGAGGTACACATTACTTATCACTTCATTTTAGTTTTTCTGGTCATTACTTATGCTCTCTGCAGCATATCAGAAAAGTCGGCTTATTTGTGGTAACCACGTGAATTCGTTTTAGCACATTGTCGTAGTCTTTCTTCTTGTTACGATGGCGTGTAAAACTTCTGTTTTATGTTAATAAATAAGGGGGATATCTTGGAGGACCCAGCATGTGAGCCAAATGAAGACATGTACATGATGACCGTTGACCCGATAAATGCACCTGATGAACCAGAGTATATTGCTGCTTTTTTTCCATTTTCTTTTCCTTTTCATGCATACTTTTTATACTTATCCTTCCCATTATCCCATCCATCCATGCAGGTATGTGAAAATTGGTATAGTTGAGGGACTCCCCGTATCAAAAATCAAGAGGTGTAGTAGGCAGTCGGATGGAGAGAACGAGGGACGGGGGGTATTGATACGCGCCTACGTGGTTATCCATTTTCTGGAGACTTAGAGCACAACTCCGTCGTACAGAATATGGTGAGCACGATAGTGCAGTCACGTGCTTTCAATACCATCACAATTCCGATGGGTGCTCACTTTCACCGGCCTTATTATGAAGACTACATCGTTCCGGACAATGTGATTGAAGTATTGAACGACCAGTGGTTGAGTGCATCCACCATATCCGTTTACCTCAAGTATGTGTTTATTAATTATCAGTATTTACTTTCTATACAGTTGAATTTTCTTTTTTAAATTTTAATTAGCGTATATATGTTGGTTAAAGATATTTGGGTGAGGTATATCTCTCTAAAGATAGCGAAGCAAGTGGAAAGTATTCCTTCGTCTGCCCCCAAGTGTCTTGCGTATTGGGTGATAGGACACATGGCATGGAAGGGATAGTCCAACATATGCTGGGGTTAAGTGGGAGAGAACATCTCATTTTTTGGCCAACAAATATGGGGTGAGTACGTACAATAAACACTTGGTTAAAATTTGTATGCGTAATATGTTATTTGCACATTTGCAGTCAATTTTAATATTCTTAATATAATATAGGAACCATTGGGTGTTGGTCGTCATTAATATGAAGACATTAAGTGTCTTTTTTATGGACCCATCTCTTGATGGGGTGGTTGCAAATCGTCGTGATCTCATGTCATACATGGAAGCGTAAGTTCATTTTTAATATTATAATATAATGATTTGTTTTACTTTTAAAATTATGCATATTTAATCTATTTTTTTTTAATTATAATAATAACAGTGTGATGACGATGTATCGGAGTCGCATTCACAATCAAACCTCAAGATCTAGTTTCAATAAAGTGAGCTGGATAGATGTTAAGGTAATTTAATTTAGTACGTTATCAAATTAATAGAAAATAATCATAATTGTAATGCACGCATGCTTATAATTGCTAATCATAACAGGTTCCGAGGCAACGTGATGGAGACCATTGTGGACATTTTGTATGTTGTTATATTGAGGATATAATCAATTTTTCTGGATTGGAGATTAATCCTAACACTGTAAGTCAATTTATTGATTTATTTAAATTATTATTGATTGAATAAAAATTCATATACTATATATCTAACTATATTGATTGATCGTTGTTTGCAGTTTGTCTATGCCCGTCCGCTCAACACTTACAAAGACAAAAGAATGGACAAATGGAAAAAAGATTGGATCGGGTACCTGTACAATCGATTTTTGTATAGGTTTAATTTAAGTAGCTAGTATAACTTTTGTTGCATTTAATATATTAACTTATACATTTGTGATGATATTTAATATTTTTTGGTGTTTATATTAATTGAACGTATGTTAGTGTACGTTTATTTATTTAATTTTTTGGTATTTGACGTGTATAAAATGGATTTTTAAAATATAAAATTTATTTATTGGTATATAAATAAATTTGGTTTTGTATAAAATTGATTTTTAAAATATAAAATAATCATTTAAAAAAAAATTGACTTAGATAGCGGTTCATAACCGCTGTCCAAGCCCATGCGTTTTAAAAAAAAATTCACTTAGACAGCGGTTCCAAGTCAAAAAAAAAAAATACACATAGACAGCGGTTCAAAACCGCTGTCTAAGACCTCTCTTGCACAGCCTTTAAAAAGAGCTCTCCAAGTGCAATTTAACTTGCACAGCTCCCACTTGGAGAGCTCGTTTAAAAGCTCTCCAAGACCCTTTTTTAAAGCTTTCCAAAGCCAAATGTGTAGTAGTGTCTTCGTGAGCGGATCCACTATATTGTCCTTTGTATTGACATAATCAATGGACATTACTCCAGTGGAGATCAATTCTCTAACGGAGTTGTGTCGACGACGTATGTGTCTCGACTTTCCGTTGTACATGACATTCGTAGGTCTCCCAATGGCAGCTTGACTGTCACAGTGTACCGTCATCGAAGGTACTGGCCTTTTCCAACATGGAATATCTTCCAGAAAGTTACGCCACCATTCAACCTCTGCAGCGGCTAGGTCTAAAGCGATAAATTCTGATTCCATTGTGGAACGGGCAATACACGTTTGTTTCTTGGACCTCCACGACACTGCTGCTCCTCCAATAGTGAATACATATCCACTAGTGGATAACGAGTTTTTAGTGTCTGATATCCAATTTGCATCACTGTATCCTTCGATCACAGCTGGATGTCTTGTGTAGTGAAGCCCATAATCAAGGGTGTACTTCAAGTATCTTAATTAACTTTTCAATGCTTTCCAGTGCTCATGACTTGGATTGTTCGTGTATTGACTCAACTTGTTTACTGAGCATGCAAGATCAGGGCGTGTACAGTTCGTGATGTACATCACACTTCCAATGATCCTTGCGTATTCCAGTTGAGCCACTGGTTCTCCTCTATTCTTTTTCAAGTGAACATTGAGTTCCAAAGGTGTCTTAGCAGGTGGATCGTCAAAGGCTTTAAATTGCTTTAGTACCTTCTCCACATAGTGAGATTGTGTCAAGGAAATTCCATTTGACGTTTTCTCTATCTTGATTCCAAGAATCACATCTGCTAATCCCATGTCTTTCATGTCAAAGTTTCTATTTAACATGTTCTTTGTATTAACGATGATATTGTGATTGTTACTCATAATTAACATGTCATCGACATATAAGCACACAATAACAAATCCATTAGGTGTATTCTTCACATATACACACTTATCACATTCGTTAATTCGAAACCCATTTGACAACATTGTATTGTCAACTTTCAAATGCCACTGTTTTGGAGCTTGTTTAAGTCCATACAGTGATCGAACGAGTTTGCACACCTTTTTCTCATTTCCAGGAGCAACATATCCCTCAGGTTGATCCATGTATATTTCAGCATCCATCTCACCATTAAGAAACGTCGTCTTAACGTCCATTTGGTGTATTTCGAGATTGTGCAAAGCAGCAGTAGCGACTAACATGCGAATGGAGGTGATCCTTGTCACTGGTGAGTATGTATCGAAGAAATCATACCCTTCCTTTTGTTTAAACCCCTTTGCAACAAGACGAGCTTTGTACTTATCAACAGATCCATCTGCTTTGTACTTTCTTCTAAGGATCCACTTGCATCCTAAGGGCTTACAACCTTTGGGGAGGTCGACCAACTCCCATGTGTGGTTTAAGAGAATAGACTCATATTCACTTTTTATGGCTTCTTTCCAGAGGTGTGCATCTGGTCTTGCCATAGCTTCTTTGATAGTTTTAGGTTCTTCTTCCTCGAAAACATAAGTAATGAAGTCTAAACCAAAATCTTTATCAATTCTAGCTCTCTTACTGCGTCTCGGTTCTTCACTCTCTTGAGTGGAAGGACTAACAGTGTCGTCTGTTGCTTCGAGAGTTCTCTTACTCGAACTTACTTCCTCTTTCTCCTTAAGAGGAAATATACTTTCAAAGAACACCGCGTTCCTTGACTCTATTGTAGTGCCTTCTGTCATATCCAGTACTTCGGATTTGTGAATCAGAAATCGATAGGCACTACTATTTGAAGCATATCCTATAAAGATGCAATCGACGGTTTTAGGGCCGATTTTAACTTGTTTAGGAAGCGGTACTTCAACCTTAGCCAAGAACCCCCACATTTTGAGGTATTGGTTTGAAGGTTTTCGTTTCCTCCATATTTCATAAGGAGTTTGATCCTTAGTTTTATGAGGATTCTTATTCAGAATGTGGTTAGCCGACAGAATGGCTTCCCCCCACAAGTTCTGAGGTAGACCAGAGCTGATTAACATTGTGTTCATCATCTCTTTTAGTGTTCGGTTTTTCCTTTCCGCAACACCATTAGACTGAGGTGAGTAAGGGGCTGTCGTTTGATGTATAATCCCTGATTCAATACATAATTGTTCAAACGGAGCTACGTACTCTCCACCTCTATCACTACGAATTGATTTAATTCGAGTGTCCAATTGATTCTCTACTTCATTTTTGTACCGTTTGAAAGCTTCTATAGCTTCGTCTTTACTTCTTAAAAGATAAACGTAGCAGAATCGTGTACAATCATCAATAAAATTAATAAAGTACCTTTTCACTCCTCGTGTGGAGCTTTTACTCGAATATGATTTTTCAAAATGAACAAATCCACATTACTTGTGGAAAACATTCCACTGAATTCAACCATCTTAGGTTTTTCCATATTTAGCTTTAAGGTCACACCTTAGCTACCCTTTTCATTCAAACATGTCGACGGAGACCTCTCTCCCTCACATTTGAATGTATCCATGTGAGGAGATGCATATCCCCACATTCGAGTTGCTTGCCACTTTATTTGTGAATTTCTCTTATTCACCAAATTTGGACACAACCTCGATACATTAAAAAATCGATCTTTGACTTTTCTTTTATTGGAATTATTTTCAACTTAAAAATTAATTTAATCTTTGGTCAACATACCAAAATTAAATTCAATTTCAAATGTGACTTTTATTGTCACCCGTGACTCGAGCATAATTTTCGATCAAATTATTCTAGTCAAAATCTTTTGAACTAAATTCAAAACAAATTTATGCTCTCGAGCATAAATATTTAATTCCCAAAAATAATTAATAATTAAATTTGGATATTCCTCAGTAATTATCCAAAATTTAATTAATTTATTTTATTCTGTAATTAATTGACAAAGTCAATTCTGTTCTCAGAATACATCAATTCTGCCCAAGCCGGAGATGCTCCCCACGAAGCCATGCTTTGTTCCAACGAAGCCATGCTCCATATCAAGGAAGCCATGCTTCCATATCAAATATACTTTGATACTCCTGATTACTTGATGTAATTAATCAATTTAATCCTCTCGATTAATTGATTTAATTGAATCCAGCACATCCTCTAATTTAATCCTATAGATTAATTGATGTGCAATTCCAACTTAATATAATTGGATTTCTAGGCACGCCCCGCGAGTAAGCGTTTGCAGCTCAATGGTTAGTTCCAATTTAATTGGATTTCCGGGCGTGCTCTCTCAGAATTCTGCGTTGTGCAGAAACTCTTCTCAGAATCACCAGATCTCTCAAATCCTCTTCTCAGAATCACCAGATATCTCAAATCCATGAGTAAGCACCTGCAGCTAAATGGATGGAGACCACCTCCCAGAACATCTGGAGGTTTAGACCAGAACTTTCATCAGGAGTAAATTATCCAAAACTTAATTAATTAGTTATCTAAAATAAATTAATTAATTAATGTAGTAAACAGAAATCAATTCTCTTCTCAGAATACTCAGCCCAAGCCAGAATATGCCGTTCGCCTGGCTCCAATTCTGTCCCCTCCAGTAGGACCACGATTTCAACTCGCCATATTCGAAAGTTTCGAATTGGTAGAGAAGTATGGCAGCTAGAACTCCTGAAATAAATTGTGTTTAGCTTACGCGTCATTGCGCAATTGAATAATAAATCAGAAGCAGTTTTATTAATTAGATAATAGATTAAATAATTAAATATTGGGCACTGCTTTTCGGCATCTTGATTCGTCTTGTCAGAATCGGATATTGCAGTACTTAATTAACAAGATATATTCCAGTAATTGTTAACAAAAATACATTCCAGTAAGTGTTAACAAAAATATATCCCAGTAGTTATCCAAAACATTAATTAATTAAATAGTTTTCCAGAGAAATAAATAAATTAATTAATATATATTCGGTTCTGCGATTGTTGGAAACTGTTTACGCCGTGTAAACTGCAATATCGAAAATTTCAGAATAACAAATAAATAACACAAATAAGTCGAGTCAAGGGAATAATTGTTGGAAACTGTTTACGCCGTGTAAACTGCAATATCGAAAATTTCAGAATAACAAATAAATAACACAAATAAGTCGAGTCAAGGGAATCCCTTTTCCCGCAGAACAGAATACGCCCAGGATAGTGCTCGACTGTTACGGCGTTCCGTTCCCAAAGGTAAAACGACTTTCACTTACGTAGTATGAACTGAACACTCTCGGATATAAATCCGGCACACGAAAGAACAGTGTAAGGCTTTCGGGAGCTCAACACACTGCGTAGGGACGAGAGGAGAGTAGAAGGATAGAGGGGCGAATTTCAGCGTAAGGATTTATGAGGGAAGAGTCTGATATTTATAGGCAGAAGAAACCCTAGGAGGGGTGTTGGAAAACGCGTGGGCCAAGCCCGATTCTTGGGAATACTCACGTGGATAAGTCTTGAAGACCGAATCTTGAAGACCAAGTTTGAGACTTCCAGATAATTCTAGAACATTCTTGAAGTAATTCGAATGGGCCGAGCCCATTTCTGAGTTGGGCTTTCAGAGTTTTTGGGTCTGCAAAAAGATAGGCGGGCCCCAAAGACCACCAAAGACCAATTGCCGAAGCCGGAGCCGAGCCGGCCGCGCGCGCGTGTGGCTCTTAGAGGAGTGAACCTCTTTTACATAGTCGAACTTCCAAGCTACTTCAATACCTTTAAACATCATAAATGTTTTGTAGGTTTCCTATGTGGGACAAATTCCCACATTCCTCAAACTTACAAGTTGAAACTCTTCAACTTTAACAATTAATTTCTCACTCACCTTAACTCGGTTTTGAGATATTAAATATACCACGTTCATCTACTCCGCGAGTAGATCGACTATGTCACGTTCAATTATTTCTTAATTAACGTTTAGTCCGTCTAATTAATTAAATGGGGCAAAATCTGATAAGTCCATTTCAAACATTGAAAAAGCATAGAAAGACAAGTTTTATTTTTAATTCGAATAAGGTCAAAATGGGTGATAAATATACTAAACTGCCCTTCTAATATTTAAATTCGAAAATAATTATTTAATTACTTAGTCAACAATTTTTTAAACTAGTTAGGTAAAGCAAACATTTAATTCCTCATATTAATTACGTTTCCATATTAGCAATAATAATAAAGTGATAAATATCCCATTAATTTTGGGATTTTGAAATTGCATTTTGAATTCGAAATTAATTGTCAAAACTTCATCTTCTTCGAAATTTTCACGAAGACAACTTCCTAAAATGTATTGTGAAGTCAACTTTATTGATGTAATTCCTAGAATGTATTGTGAAGTCAACTTTATTGATGGTCAAATCTATTTATATTATATCTTAGGTATTATACTAGTGATATGCAGAATGAATTTATAGTTGTAGTGAATGTGCAGAAATATATTCCATTTTTAAGGGACGAATGCAATGGATATTACATAATGAAACATATGTTGCTGCATTTATTTGTAATATATGTAATAATATAAAATATAGTTATTGATTTTGTAATTAAGATACATATCTTGATAAATATATCTTTAAGATTGACCATATGTATAATTTAAAATTATTGATTAATATATTTCTATATTTATGTTAGATCGAATTACTTTGAAAATTAAACTAATCTCAATTGAACTAAATTAACGATGCTAGTATGAGCATGTTTTCAAATTTTTTATGTTTTTAACGTAAGACAAATCAATATTTATGATGTTAATTTTACTTATTATATAGTTTTTGAAATATATATAGAAACATAAGTAATATAAAATATGCACATATAAAAATATATTAAAACTGGTGCATACGGTAATATCATATGCAATTATTTTATTTCATATGCCTTTCTACAAACAATAATATGCAATATAAATAATATATATGTAATAAAATGTTCTAAAATATTATTTTTATTCAAAAAATATTAGGAATATGCAATATATATGTAATAAAATGTTCTAAAATATTATTTTTATTCAAAAAATATTAGGAATATGAAATATACATACAAATTATATACAATAAATTGATATTATGAATATATTCATTCTTGAAAAAATTGTAAAATGAGATTTTTTAATATATGAACCAATCTCTACTCTTTACATAATAGTAGCTGCATAAATATTCTTCTGCATTTATGTTATTTGTTATTTTTATATATGCAACGAAAATTGCATAAAACAATACACAATTGCATAAAAGTAACAAAAAAATTGCATATATAACACTTAAATATAATTGAATAAATGATTCCAAAATATTGTTCTCAATTGATGCATTACGAAATATACTTGGTGCATTTAGTAAGTAGAACAAACCCAAATGATTAAAAACATCAAATAACTTAAAAGCAATGATGATACTCTAAATCATCAAATAAAAGTACATTTAATTAACAAGGTTTGCAGCACTACAAAATAAATTATCACGATAAATGGCGCATGTAATATCATTTTTTTGATAATGTATGCTTTGTGAGTGGAAAATTGAGAATTACAAACTAATAAGATAAAGAAAATCGTACTAAATAAATACAGATTCTAATTGAGTTTTGAAACTAAATTTAACCAAAATAATATGAATGCATTATATTTTTTATATATAAAAAAGAAAATTGATTGCTTGACTTTCCTATTTAACGACGCTTGGTGTTCATCTTCTCCGACGGCGACGACGATGGCAATGGCTTGGGTGAGGGAGATTGATGTCGACGACGACGACAATGGATTGGTGGCAAGGCGGTCGTGGTGAGTGCGGCGGCAGCCATGGTGGGAGCAATCTAGGGTTATGGTGGAATGGGTGAAAATAATGTCATTAATTCGAAAATTATACTAAATAAATACAGATTCTAATTCAGTTTTGAATCAATCATGATGGAAGTTTTTGAAATTCCATAAAAGGTGGATTTAAATTTATAATAATGTCATTAATTCGAAAATTATATTAGTTGTCAAACTAAAGGGTACAAATGGGAATCTATGTTGGTTTTGGATCTTCTATGTAATTATTTAAATTCTTTCCTTTCTATGTTTTTTGGTCTTATGAAATGACTCTTAGAGATATTAATTCTAATTAAATTAGATTAGGGTGTCAAAACCCAATTAATCCCATTAATTCCAATAGGTTTCACTATACAGGCCACCGCTCTACATAAACAGGTTGTGTAATATACAGAAGATAAGTGCGATTTGGCGAATAGCAAAACCAGAGGCCACGACTCCAAAAACTCAGCAACAGAGCCTGAGACAAAGCGAAACGCGAACATACCGAGCCTTTTCACCCGGAATCAGTTGCCAAATATTATAATGCCGCTATGGGGAATACAGATCGGAACACATTGAGTTGCTCTGAAATCACGATTCAAAAATCGCTTAGGCTGCGTTTGGTTGGGTGGATTTGGGCTTATGGATTTCAAATTCACAGTCCAAATCCATTCTACATGTTTGGATTACGAATGGATTTCAAATACTTAGATTTGATTTGTGTCTACACACTTTTAGTTAAAAGTGAGAGAGATTTCAAATCCTCACTAAAACCATGTCATTTGAAATCCATGTAAATCATTTCATTTGAAATACCTCCTCAAATCAAGTCCCCCCATCCAAACACAACCTTAGAGAATGTGAATCACTAAAATTTTTGTCGGCCAGCCATGGGCGTCTGCCTCGCTGGCCACTGTGCAGCAGCAACAAGCCTGGATCTGTCGCCGGCCACTGTACAGCAGCGGCAAGCCTGGATTTGTTGCCGGCGTCGGAGCATTATGTAGTTGCCGGAGGGTTATGGTGCAGCGGCGGCCGCCATGGGCGGTCGAGAGAAGGAGGCCGCGTTATAGTGTGGCCATCCGAGCGGTGGCGACGGCACGCAGGGAGTGGCCGGAGGGACTGTGTGGGGGCGGCGGCTGAAGTATTACGGTTACACCCTCACTGTGTGCTCACACAGTGAGGATTTTCTGTTTCTTTTTCGTAATCTAATTTCTTTATGAAGGAGAAGAGGCCACACAATTTTATATAGGAGATTGTATATGAGCAATTTTATTTTTGAGAGGAGATTGTATATGAGCAATTGGTATCGGAAATTCACTATCCGATACCAATCTATCATCAAGTCATACCTATTAAAAAAATGATACAATTTTTTTTTTTAAATTAATAAAAAAATTACTAATAAAAAAATTTATAATACAAAAACTAAAATTAATGTAGTATCAAAATATTATTTATCAAAAAAATTATTTGATGTAAAAAAAGTAAGTGGTATTAATAATAAAAGTTACTACTACGAAAAATATAATTAATAGTATCAAAATTTTAATTTCTGATACTAATAATAATAATAAGTACTATCAAAAATATTATTTGATGTAAAAAAATAAATGGCATTAATGAGAAAATTACTAATACTAAAAATAAAATAAATAGTTTGATGTAAAAAACAATAAGTGGCATCAATGAAACAATTATTAATACTAAAAATATAATTAATTTCTGATACCAATGGTAATTAATATCAAAAGAATTATTTGATACAAAAAATAAGTGATATTAAAATAATAATGGTAATAAAAAAATAAAGTTTTGAATATTAAATTAATGGTATTAGTAATAAAGTTTTCAATACCAATGATAAGTAGTATCAAAACTATTATTTGATACAAAAAAAAATTAGTATCAATAAATAAATTAGTAATACAAAAATAGTAATAGTATCGATAAAGTGATGGATGTTATTAAGTTAATGGTATCGGAAATTAAATTTTCGATACAAATGATAAGTAGTATCAAGAAACTTATTTGATACAAAAAAATAGGTGGTATCAATAAAAAAATTACTAATACTAAAATAATAATAGTATCAAAAAAAAGTTTGGATGTTATTAAATTAATGGTATTAGAAATAAAGTTTTCGATATCAATGATAAGTAGTATCAAAAAATTTATTTGATACAAAAAAAAAAGTAGTATCAATAAATAAATTAGTAATACAAAAATAGTAATAGTATCGATAAACTGATGGATGCTACAAAGTTAATGTGTCGGAAATTAAATTTTCGATACCAATGATAAATAGTATCGAAAAAGTATTTGATCCTAAAACTAAATAGTATCAATAAATAAATTTTTGATGCAAAAACTATATTAGTATCACTAAATAACCGATGCTATAAATTTAATAGTATCAAATAATATTTTTTTGATACAAAAAATGAAGGTAGTATCATAAGATTTTTAGTTCATACTAAAGGGTAAAATTTAGTATCAGAAAATGCAACCGATACCAATTTTCCGATACTAAGCATAACCAAGTCTATCACTTAGAGTTTCTTACAACAAAGTCTAAGGTTGCAACACCAATTTTGAAACGAATAGTGGTAAACACCACTAAAATGTAAGGAAAAGAGACTCCATACTTTAACTATGCAAGATCCATAGAAATTAAGAATCCAATTAAGCATTCCTATTATCATATAGCCCCTTGGCTCTTATGGTCTGCAACTCAGGCACTAATATTAATATGCACAGCAGGAAAATCCTAGGCCTTGTTTGGCAATGTTCAATATGGAAGATGTGGAGAGGTTTAATATGATTTTGATATGGGCACGGCTAAACAAACCCCTGGTTCTACTATACACACCCCATGATTACCGTTACAATACACACCCCATGATTCCAGTTACAATACACACCCCACTTAATTTTTTTTTTTTAAAATTAATATCGATACCTCAATTCTAGACAATTATAACTCAATTCTAAAAAAAATAACGAAAAAACCATTCTCGAAAGTAAGGTGGTGAAATAAGAAGAAAAAAGTGAGTTCAAGTTTGAAAGGAGAAGTTACAATCGTACACATTTAAATTTTGGATACGCCAAGTAAGGGATCGAGAGAGTATATTACTAGTAGTTTTGATTGCTGTTTTGAAATTTGAAGTTTTTTATAATAATTGATTTTGACCAAGACTTTTTTGTTTCCATCTCACAACCAGGGACGTACGGAGGGTGGCGGGAGGGACTGCCCAGCTGAAAATTTAACTAATATAATTAAAATTCAAAATGCTAAGTAGTAGTACTCCCTAGTATTTTAAAACATTATAAAATGATCCAAAATAATTTAGCCTTTTTCTATTTTAATAATTACATCCCTATTCAAAATGTATGTCGGGAAATTTTTTTAATTCTGTAGAAATATTAACAAATCACTTTGGTCCAAAGGTTTTAAAATAGTCCTGTTTGTTGTAGATTTGATTATATCCGCTAGTTTTTTGATGAGAGTAAGGGCATGTTTGCTTCATGGGTTGGGATAAGATGGGTTTAGATGTGGTGGGTTGGCTAGATAAACCCAAGGAGGAGGCTAGATAAACCAAAGGGGAGGCTAGGTTGTCCAAACCCATGAAATCTACTTTATAAAAACCGGGTCAAATTATAAACCCGGGTCAAGGTGTTTAAAGTTTTGAGAAACCAAACACGGGAGAAAATGGGTTACTCTTGAGTTATAACTCATGACCCACCAATGTGGAAAGGAGTTATAACTCCAAAACATCTCTCACCTCATTTGAGTTCAAACTTTGTGACCGTCCTTTTACATGTTTTCATCTGACAAATGTGGGCTTGGCCCACATATATATATATATATATTTTAATGTTATTTTTTAATTCAGCTTTTTTATGTTTTTATTATACACAGTAATTTTACCATTGATTTTTTTTATTATTAAGCTTTTTTATGCTTTTATTATACACAGTAATTATATCCGTTGGTTTTTTTTTTTAATTTCATATTCAAAATTTAAATTTATACAACCGTAATTTTTTTTTCTATAATTACATCTCATTCACATTTTTTTCTTTCTCACTCTTCCACTAAACTTTTATCTCATACTCTCTTCACTCCACTTTATTTTCTATCTCAATCCATTCTCATTTTTGTGTTTTTGAAATTTTTTGTTTCAATTTGTAAAATATATTAATTGATACCCTAAAATAATTGACTCATTCCTCACAATATCCTCAAATTCACACAAATGTCATTACTTTTTCTCCATACATACCCAAAAATCAACTCATTCCTTTACTTTATACATAAAAATTTATAAAATTACCCCTTAAAATCTCCACTAAATTCACTTTTTTTATTCCGCGTGCCACTTTACATGTGAAGATAATCGCGGAACAGAGGAATTATCATTTTATTAAAAGGACAATTTAAGTATTTTATATGCATATTAAATTAATAAATGACGAGGGGAGTACATCTAGTATATAACCCAAGCCCAAGGGCGGAGCCTCCTTTATGGCTAATAGAGCTGGCAAATCGGACCGCCCGACCCATCGGACCAAGCAATGTTCGTGGACTGGGTCGGGCCGGCCCATGAATTAGTCGGGCCTATAAAATTTGAGCCCAACCTAGCTCACCCTAGCCCACCCTAGTCCGCTTGGCTAGTGGGCCGACCCAGCCCATGAAATATTTTTAAAAAAAAAATATTTTTAACAAAAATTATAATTAAAAATATATATTATTAATGTATTAATTATGCATACTTCATAAACGGTCATAAAGTATAACATTACACTATATAAACAATTCATAAGTTCAAATTTTAAAGTCAAAATAAAATAAAAAATACAATAATATTTAAAATAATGCACTCTACTTATTTTAATTATTTATTTGTCTAAAGAAAAAAATTGATTGGGCCAAATGGGCTGCCCATGGGCCAGCGGGCCAAATTAAACCTAGCCCATTAGGCCCATCAGGTCGGGCCAAATAGGCCCAGTTCTATTTGAGACTCTAATTTTAGAGCCCAGTCCATACTAGGTTTCGGGTTGGCCGGACCGGCCCATCGGGTCGGGCCCAATTTGCCGGCTCTAATGGCTAAGGAGGGCTCCAACCCACCCTAATATTTTAAAATTTTCTATTATATATTTTATCTGTCTCGTGATTATCTGCACATCCTTTTTATTGAGATATTATAAGATTACTTCTCTCAATATAAAAATGTCCAACAAAATTAATATTTTTCTAATATTATAATTAATTTTTAAAATTATCACTCTTTTTTACCTACATTTTACTTCAAACCTCACCAAATCCACTTTACACCTCGATCACCAAATCACCTAAATACTCCCCATTTATCTTACATTAGCAACCACTAAATTCTATTTTCTTAAAAATTGTAACTCATATACAACTCGAATCAGTGATCTTTACATAAATAAAAGAGAGTTTTTATTATCACTCCATATTAGTTTTTGTAAAATATACATATTTAATTATTTACATAATTTAAATTTTCAATTAAATAACCACCAAAAAATTTCAGAATTTATCAACAATTTTTTAACTATCCAAAAAGTTAGTTGAGACAAATAAGGTGCAATCATATGCTCTGATTACGAGACTGATTCACCTCTTGTTACCACTGCCACAACCAAATGAGCATTTTCAATAATGAAGCATGTCAAGAGTGTTATTCAAAATAAAATGGAAAAAATGATTAATTTATCAGATTATATGGTTGTTAATATTGAGAGATAATTGTTTGTAGACATTGATTCTGATTTTTATTATCGATGATTTATATCGAATAAAAAATTGTACTCCCTCCGTTCCAAATAACCTTTTGATTTGTCGTGAGATTGCTCGAATTTGTGGATGAATTGAAATTTTGATACATGAACATTCTTGAGTGATTTCTAGGTAAAATGAGGAGTTTCGAAGTAAACCACGAAAATTCCAGTTGTTGGATCGATCCAAAGATTCAACCACTTGAAGGGAATCGAGGAGAGGGTCGAAGCAAGACAAGAATTGAATCGATCGGACATCCGGAGTGAAAGTTATGCAAAGAAACATGAAGAAGTCTACTCGACTGAGTGTACAGAATCGGCCGAGTCAAGGGGAGGACCAGAGGCTTCGAGTTTTTAATGAGCACTCGACCGAGTTGAGTAGGGACATGTGCCAAGCTTGATTGAAAGGGTATAAAAGACCACAATTTCGTTTTTGAAGAGGAAAATTCAATTTAGTAGGTTATATGTGAAGCTCAATTAATGCACCGAGAGTTGATTAATTGGCTCTGATACCATGTGACAAGGCCTAACTCTACACTTAAAACCAAGGTGTTAAGTGAGAGGATTGCCCAGACTTATAAGCCCACCCAAGACCATCTCTCTATCCGATGTGGGATACCTTAATAGAAGGTAAGTAGTTATTTTACTATTAGATAAAATTAGCAGCTTTCAGCGAATTTTGAGAAAGAGAAAACGACAAAAAGTGAGTAGCACCCGATTTTTACCCACACTCAGCTCCTAGTGGTAGTGGAAGGTGTTCTTCATTTAGAGTTCAAATGGTGAATTAATTTGGGATTTTCGTACCCTTCATCATTTACTCTAGTCTAAACTTTCTATTTGCCTTTTATTTATAGTATTTTGTTATTTCTTTCTATTGTATTTGAGATTATGTAAGAACACTTTTGATACTAGGACACGTAAATATTTGAATTGAAGTTTATAAATTAATGTTTTATTTTAAATGGTGTTTGTCTCTTATTTGTATGCTTAATTCTTATTCAAAAGCATGTTAGTGGTCATGATAATGTGTCTTCTTATCTATTGTTAATAATTGAGGTAAGATTGAGAGTTTTACCCCCATTAATTGAACATAAGCATATGATCTTAAGAGCTAGCTAGTTCGGGTTTATATGGTGCATGCCGGGTAGAGATGTGTGATATTTTCTTTGAATTAATTGGATTGAAAAATCTTTTAATTCATTATTTAGTGATCAAAGAGGATAAACTTAATTGTCATTTAAAGGAGTCATTGGTCATAAATGGATTTCTAAGTAATTCTCCTTGATTATTTTTGTTATTTTCAATTTGAATTGGACTAGCTTTACTTTGCCATCTTAATGACATTTGAATTAGTCATTATGTGTTGGGAAAAACAAGAACAGACTTATATATTTGTAGTGTAATATTTTGCAATGAATCAACCCAAACTCCTCAACAATCATCAGGTAGTAATGAATTTCGTTTCTATATCAACTAAACAAACAAACAAATTGAATCCATTCCAAGAAAACTCCTATCTACCTTGCATGATACAAAACAAACATCTAACTAAAAGTAATTTTTCAGCTTAGCAAGAACGTAATTCAAGACACGTACCTCCCCTTCCAGCACCTGTACAGCCAATTCTCTCCTTATTACACAACTGATAACACCCCTCTTTTTCAACTTTTTGCTATGCTTACTAAGTACTTCAGATATTTCTCTGTGCAATAGCTCATGGGCTGCTTGCTCTCTCCCTTTGTCCTCAAATGGATCTTTACACTGGTCAATATGTTTCTGAAACTCGGAAATCCGAAAACGACCCAACGCTCGAAGAGATGGTGGGACATCCTCCGTATTCTTTATCTCGATAAACTCAACTGAATATTGGTCCTCTGGAACAATTCTACCCACGCAAAATAGATAGGTTTCCCAACGATTATCAGGAATCGTGAAACCAAAATTCAACAGGAGTGTAGCATTGCTGTAAGTTCCATAACTGACCATGAACTCCTCCCCTGCAGCATAGTCCCGATCAGCTATAATCTCCGCATGTTGTGCGCGTACCAAAACACGTGCTTCTGAAGTATCACTATGGTTTATGAAATCCGCGAAAGGAATCAAGATAACACCTCTCTTAGTGATCCAGGATCGAGATCTAACTAATTGATATGCATATGTGAACTCTTCAAGTTTAGTATCTTGAACAACAGATTTAATAGACAAGAAATCATTCTTGATTTGTTCCTTGCGTCTGAGAGTTGTTTCATACAAACTACTCGGTCGAATCATTTCCAATTCTTCGTCATTCCAGAATACAGAGGAATGCAGATCCTGGGACAGAGGAAGCCTACTGATATAAGGCGCCCACTCTGAATGATCCCCCCGTTTTTGTTCTCCAAGAATGAAAACGGCGAGGGCTGAATTAGGGTCAATCTTATCACTTAACAAAGAATTGATTTCTGAAGGAAGATTTTCTCGTGCTAGTTGGACACTGTGCGGAATCCTCATTATTGTATCCCTTTTTTGATATTTTCAGAAGCAAACAGCCCCCTTCCTCCAATGGGAGATTTTCGAATTGAAAGTGTAGAACAGATCTTTTCTCTCGCCTTTCCTTCAAGCCATGGAAGAAAATCCTCATCTGCATTTGACGATTCACCGGACATTTTGGCCTTCGAGATTGTGCACGCAAACTGTTTGCTAAAATTACCAAAAGAGTGTGTTTATCTGGTATTTATTTGTTTAATAGTCGACTCTGTTTGCTAATATAACTAACACATGGTTGTTAAAAGCAAGCCGTTAGGGGCGGTTGTTAATTAAAAGTAAAAACTGTAAAGTAAGAGTTGCTATATACTCTGCATATGCCTTTACTATTCTCCTTCTTGCTGAGTTCTACTCTATGGTCTGTTTAGTGTTTACATTAATTCATTATCCAAATTTTGTTGTGTATGTATTGTATGTATATACTAATGCAATTAATGTGTATTTTGCTGAAGTTCGGAGAGCCAGAACAACACTGCTCTGCTACTTAGGAATAATTAGGATATAAGTAGAGCTAATAATTAAAGCCACATAATACATAAAATAAACTAAAATCAAATTTTGTGTAAACTTTTTGGATCAAAATAAAAAAGCTAAAAATGTCAGGATCAATTTAAAAAACATGACAACATAATTAACTAAAAAAAATTTAATTCCTTAATTAAATATTCATGCAAGTTTTGGCCTTTCAGTAAAATACAAAAGATAGATACACTCCCCTAAAATTCAAACTAAACCCTAATTCTAACTCTAACCTTAATTGAAGAGGCAGCCGCCACCGCCCTACCTTCGGCAGCCATCGCCCCACCTCCGGCGGCCACAACCACCCCAAAAAAAATTTAAAAGAAACTTAAAATTAAAAAAAAACTTAAAATTTAAAAATTTAAAAAAAAAAAAAACTTATTTTCGACAAACCAGAGTCGACCAAAAACACTCCCAGTCCACACTAATTTGTCGACCAAACACACTCTCATCAACTCTAGTTTGCCGATCAAAAATACTCTCGTCGATAAAATTTCGTAGAAAGGTTTATTTTTTTAAAAATTTTCGACAATAAAGGATCTACCATAAACATTCTCATTAATAAAAATTTATCGATGAGAGTGTTTATAGTCAAGCCTTTATTGTTGATATTTAAAAAAAAAAAAAAAGCATACCTGGATGAAAGTGGAAGGGGCGGCGAAAGCGTTGCTGGCTAGGGGAGGAAGGGGCGGTGGCGTCGCTAGACGGAGGAGGCAGTGCCGCCTATTGCAGAGAGGGAAAAAGGAAGAAAATGGGAAAGTGGCGTCGCTGGGGGAGGAGGAGCAACGACACCGTGGGAGGGAGGGAGAGGGGCGGCGACGAAGGATTTACAAAAGTGAGAAAAGATAAAGTAAAAAGTGTCGCCGCAACCGGCGGAGGTGACGACCGGCCGGCGTTGTGCAAGCGGCGTGGGTGGAGGGGGGCAATAGAGGGAGAGTTGGAGGGGTGGTTGTTTGTGAGAAATGAGAAAAAATGAGGAAGAAGGAGAATTAGAGTTTTAGTGGGGTGTATTTATCAAATAGTATTTTAGAAAGTAAAGATTATTATAGGTAATTTATGGAGAATACATCTATCATATACCTGTTTTGGGGTGAGTATATATAATGTGGAGTGCATCTAAGTTCTAACATTGTTGGAGGGGCATATAACCACGCAAAATTAAAAACATCCAATTTGAAGCCCATCAGCATTGAAGATTTCAACAACTTAATTCTTATTTTCTTGGTCACGCCAACACTTGAAAGTAGTTGCTATTTTGCCATATAACTCAATCACTGAAACACGCTTTTATTGAATAAAATTAGCAGCTTCAACAACTTTTGAGAAAAATGAAACAACTAAAACAGGGTAGCAGGAGCAGATTGGGAGGAGCAGCATATTTTTACACACACTCACACCTAGTGCAGTGAAAAGGTGTTCTTCATTTTAATCTCAAATGTGAATTAATTTGAAAATTTCACACTCCATCACTTACACTAGTTTAAGAGGTCAGTCCATACAAAGCGCAAAACTTTGACTTTAAACGGGACCCTTGCAAGTGGATGGTGGAATTGATACCCAGGGATTAGTCGTTCCTTGAACCAGATAACCTAGATTTTAAAAAAAAAATCACTCGTTTAAGCTTTCTCTTTGTCTTTAATTTATTGTATTATTTTGTTATTTCCTTTTATATATTAATATTTGATTAGATATTAATGCATATATTTTGGAGATTTTTTTTGATTTTATTATATTTAGTATTTATATGTTTATTATTCGATCTCCCAGTTTATTTCATGTTATAAATAGATAAGTTCTATTGTTAGGTAGTTGAGTTAATTAATAAAATATGAGAGTTTGTCTCTATATCTTCTTTACGGATTTAAAAGTCCGAACTTGTAGAGAGGTGGAGATTTAATTCTTGTATATTAATTCCTATTAACTATTACAAGGGTATTTGATGATATTAGGAGCTACTTATGTAATGCATGCCTGGAAAAAATCTTTTAATCCATTATTTAGTGATCAACAGAAGGCAAACATAATTGTCATTTAAATGTGGATTTCTAAGTATTGCATATACCTTGTAACCACATTTCTCCTTGATTATTTTTATTATTTTCATTTCAATTTAAATTGGACTGGTTTTACTTTGCAATCTTAGTGACATTCATAGATAGTACTAGAATTAGTCTTAGTTTTTAAACATTCCTTGAAAATCAATCGTATCTAGATAGAATCGTGTCAACAAATAAGCTTATACTATCACTTTCATGTGGGGTCTACACATATATGTGATAGCTCTTAGCAGTTAGCACACATTAAGACGTCTTGTAGTTAATCCATAAATATTCATTAGTGATCCCACATAAAAAAGACGCCTGAAATACTTCTTCCACTTGCACTTGCATACCGAGAGTTAGTTTAATTGTTTGCATTAGTGATTTGTTTTACTTATTGGTATTTGCTTAATTTTCCCGTTTAGCCTCTATAACACCATCCCGATGTATAGTTTTGGGGCTCCACGCCCTCCTAGGTTCTAGTTCGATACTAATTGGTCGTATACTTACCATATTATAACGAACTCATACGCTTTTGAGTAAATTGTTTTTGTGATTAAAAAGTGCAAAAATACGAAAAAAGTCAACTAACCATACGCTTGCGGTCGTTTATTTTATGTGTTGGGAAAAACACGAACAAACTTATACTATATTTGTACTCAATTTTTTGCAATGAATCAAGCCAAACTCCTCAACGATCAGGTAGAAATGAATTTCGTGTTTCTATATCAACTAAACAACCAACAAATTCATCTACGTTGATACAAAACAAAGATCAATTATCCATCAAGCCCAGCAAGAGCAGATTTCAGGACTCCTCAATATTCGATCCCCTTTTTTGGAGAAAATTGCCGTTTTGGTCCCACCAACCACGCCCCCTCAAATTTTTGGTCCATGACTTTCACATTTAGTCCCAATAGGATAAATTTTATCACATTTGGTCCCACCGTTAAGTCAGCCGTCAGTCAACTGTTAACGTTTTTGGTCCCGTTTACTAATTTTCCATTTTGGAGCCAAAATTGGCGCCAACTGCAGTAATAATACCAATTGGGCGCCAACTGCAGTAATAATACCAATTTTTGGAGCCAAAATTTCTGCATCTATATATACACTCTCCTAAGATCACAGTTTTGCCTCATCTACACCCAACCACACAAAAACCAAAAACCTAAAAAATCATGTCCACATCCTCCACATCCAAGACGAAAAATGTGGAATGCCATTGTGGAAAAGAGGCCCGTACGTGCATTTCAAAGCAAGAAAAAAGCTAAGGTAGGCTGTTTTATACATGTTCCGATTCACTAAGTGGTGTTGGATGCTCGTTTTTTGTTTGGGCCGATGAACTTGAAATCGCCGGGCAAGGAATGTTTCCGGGCATGGTAAGAGAATTGACTCACTATTGCTTGAAAATGAAGACCTCATCAAACAGCTCAATAATGCAAAAATAGCTGGGGAAATGTATAAGGACTTATCTGACCATCTAACATCAGAGGCAAACTTTCAAGATGGAAGAGTTAAAGAGCTAATGAAGCAGAGGAACTTTCTTATCGTGGCCCTAATATTTTGTGTTCTACCATATATTCTCAAGTTTATAGCCTTCATGTAATCCTAAGTTTATGCTTCTAATATGTACTCCTAATTTCTGCTTTTATGCATGTAATGTACCAAAACAACAGCCTTTATTCCAAGATAATTTTCAATGAAAAATGTTGTTTATCTATTAAATAAAGCCTCACATCACATTCACATAAACTTGCAAACATACAAATAACAATTCAAGTAAAAAACAGAGTCTCCATTACCACAATTCCAAACATGAAAATAACAAAAAACAGAGGGCCCATTACCACAATTCCAAATACAAATCCCACACAAATTCCAAATACCAATCTGACAAATTCCACCTAACAAACCAAAAGAACAAAGTCTCATAAAACCAAATATCTTCTAAAGCAAAATAGAGTATCATAAACAGAACAAATAAACCAAAGTTTCCATCTAACTAATTCTTTTTTCCCTTTCCCTTACCTTTAGCCTTTTTGTCATTAGCAACCTCCAATAAGCTAGACATTGTAACAAACTTCTTACCTCCAGAAATTGTCACCCTCATTCCATCCTTGTTGGTTGTTGAACCACCACTGCCCCCCACATTCACATTACATCCAATGAATTTATTTGGACTAAAAGCCATTTTGTTGGATGGTGGAGGTTGCATACTTGTATCTCCAGAAGACACCAATCCTGAACCAATAAAATTTTGGGGATGAAAACCCATTGGTGCAGGTGTACTGGTTTTATCACCACTTGTAGTGCTTGAACCAACATTTTCTTCACTCCATGTTCTCTGCAAATAAAAGCATTGTTAGGAATCTAATTTTCTGCAAACACAAGATCAAATTTTTTCTCTAGAATAATACCTTGCCAACCTTGCCCTTTGAAGCAGTTGATACTACATTTTTTCTTTTCCCCTAAATAATTAAAAAAACATCATATTAATTTGAGTCAAATTCATTAAACCATCTATATCAATAAATTAAAATTTACCATGATTTTTCTCCCTGCCCTAGTGCTTGGCCTAATAGGCCTTATCTCATCACCACTCTCCTCTTCTGGCTCCATGATCTGCATTTGTAAAATAAAATGTATAAAAATTGGAGGAATTTGAGAAATGTATAAAGAACATTATTCAAACAAATACAACACTTACAGTATCAAGGTGGTCTTCTTGTGTGTCAATTGGAGGAATATCTTGTGTTTGTGTCATCTCTTCAGGTACTTCAGGAGGTGCCCTGTCATCATGTACCTCAGTAATGGACCTCTCTTCTTGTGCCATACTTGTTGAAGCACCCAATGCCCTTTTTTCTGCCTCAAACTCTGCTGTAAAATCTTCAACAATCTTCTTCCACTCACAAGTTTTTTCCATGTGACCCTCATCCTTACAAAACTTGCAAACAACCTTTCTCTTCTGTTTTGGTAAGTCTTGCCCAATTTGACTCTGTCCACCTTGCCCACCTTTACTTTGTTTCTTCTGTCTCTTCTGCTTTGGCATTACTTGCACACCTTTTCTCTTTTTTCCATTTCCACCTTCATCTGCTGCCATTCTTCTTTTTGTGGTAGGCCTACCACGCTTTTTCTTGCCAAAGTTTGGAGGCAGTGGTGGTATGTACCCTGTTTTCTGCCAAAGCTCTTCTCCATTCATTGAGCTAATTGAAAACTGATACACAGCTTCATATGTCTCAACAGAATAACAATGGTTTACATAATCCTCAATGTCATGATTCTGAGATAGGATTGCACTTACAACATGCTTGCAAGGTATACCAGACAACTCCCATCTTCTGCAATCACAAGTATGAGCCCTCAAATCCGCTGCATATCTTGAACCATCAAACACATAAATCTCATAGTTGAAGTCATTTGACTTCACTGGAATACAATCCTTTGAAGCATCCATTTCTTTGTAAATGAGAGAAGTAATCCTTCCACAAGTTTTTCTGCCTTCCCACTTTCTCTCACATTTTTCTCTATTCTTTTGAATTTTTGTCATCATGTATTCTTTAATCCATTCTAGCATAGTCAATATTGGCTTCCTTCTTGCTTCTAAGATCACAGAGTTAAGTATCTCACACATGTTGTTCACCAAAGTATCACATTTTGCAAAGGTGCTGAAATGTGACCTTGACCACTGAGAAGGTGGTTTCTCTTGAAGCCATTTAAAGCATCTGACATCTATGTCTTTCAATTTTTTCATACATCTGTCAAAATATGGGATTGTTGTTGCCTTGGCAGCAAACCACAAAGCCTTCTTGAATGCATCACCTTTGAATCCTGCCTTCTTCATATTCCCATGCAAGTGCCTAACACAAAACCTGTTTTCCACACAAGGCAACACCTTCTCAAAAGCTGGGATCAACCCTTTTTGCTTGTCTGACATAAAGATGTTGTTGGTCCTAGGTGGAGTATAACACAAGTGTATGGGGGGGGAATGCACTTGTGTATGCAAATTCTTTTCTTTTTGACAAATCTGGTCTTATCAGGCAGGTTGTCTCACAACTGACCTGAGTGAACTTTGATAGATACTTGTCCTACTGATTACTATAGAGTGATTAGTTGGCTAAATATCTAAAAGAGTTGCTAAGTGCGGAATGTGGTTGGCCTTTGACTTAAAGAAATACTCCAAGTAAATTTCTGAAAAGATACAGTTATCAGGGACTTTGTCCAAAACAATTTTTCCTTAAACTTACAAGTTTTACTCTTTGAAATATGTTTGAATATGAATGCAATAAAGAGTGCAGTAAGTAAAAGACACACAAGCTTATAGTGGTTCAGAGACTCAAGCTCCTACATCCACTTTGCCTGATTGAACAGGATAATTCCTTTACAATGGAATTAGCTTGTTTTATAGTGCCAAGGTGCACTGATCAACAACACTCTCTTAGTGTTTTGATCCCTAGGATAATCTGAGTCCTAGTGCTCAATCTCTCTAAGTTAAGACTGTGTTTCACTCTAACAGTCCTTAACTCCTCACTTCTACAACAAACACTCTCTTCACTAAATGAGATAATGTTTGAGGTTTGGTTCCAACTAATAGAGATATCCTTTACAATGAGAACAGATGTAAAGGCTTAGGATATCTCAATGCTAAGCTAGGATGTTTACAAAGATTGGCTTAGCTGACTTGAAGTGATTTAGGAAACTTGGAATACTTGAGAATAGCTTGGTTTCCTTTGAAAGCTTTATATGAGTTTGATAGCTTATTGTTGGATACTGAATCCCTTTGATCACTTCTGTTTATATAGTCATGTTTGAACAACTATCCATTGGAGAGATAGCATTTCAAACATGTCTATTTGCAGCTCCATTGAAATGGCTAAGTAGCTTGACTTCCTTTTATCCACTGTGTAAAAGGGCTCTTCAATGGTTGCTTGAATGAATGTGTTGACTTCTGAAAAATGCGGCTGAGATGACTTGTGACAGTTTCCAAATAAGCACACTTTCCAAGGTTGATTTGTGGCAGAATCTACACTCAACCAACGGTCAGATGGGACAAGCTCCCTGAACATTCTTGCTGCAGTTTTAGAATGTTCCAACATTCATTCAATGCTTCACTCTTTAATGCTCTAAGTCTTCAATGCTTGGTTCAGGCATGATTGGCAATAAATGCTTCATTGAATGTGTCTTCTGTAAGCTTTTGACAGTTAATTCTCTTGATCATTTGCACTTCAACTGTCTAGATCTTTTGCATTTAAAAGCACAGCTTCAGTGTTCTTGATCTCTTCAGCCTGGTTGTCCACTTGTTCAGTTGTCCTGATGCTTCAGCAACTTTGGCCTTAAGACTTAATACCTATCAAACTTTCTAACATGTAGCTTTGGACAACTATCCTGAACTCTAAAATCTCACAACATTTCTGAGATTTTTAACTTAAGCATTCTACATACTCAAGTGTTCTGGGACAACTTGCCTGAACAATAACTTGAGCATATCTCAACTAATTTGTACATCATCATTCAGGGGTTTTGGTATTTAGATCAAAATCATTTTATTCCCAACAATTTCCCCCTTTTTGATGATGCCAAAACCTATTACAAAGGGACCTTGACTTATACTATACTTTACCTTCAGGATCAATGAACTGGTCAACTTTCCTGAAAGACACTGTTAGCACAATAAATCAAGTATATGTAATATCAAGTTAGTTGAGATAATGAGTTGTTATCTCTTGATAGAAAATCATTGGTCCTTTTATATATCATGGAGCATTACAGATCAAAAGATTCAAAAGGACACACTAACTGATACAAGTAAACAGAATAACAACAATTAACATCAATCAAAAACAAGGATAGGGAAGAGATAAACTTATCCATCAGAGAGTTCCATCATCTTGGGGAGCAATGCCATATTGAGCCCAGACCCTTTTCTTCAGCTCCCAATCATCCTTGTTGGAGCCTCTAGGGCCTATTTTCATCTTCTCCATCTTCATGATGTTGATGAACTCCTCCAGAATCTTTCCCTCATCAATCAAGTTCCCATTGAACTTAGGAGGCATGTACAGAATTGGACCAGGGGCCTTGAACTCAACTCTTGCCATATCAGCTGCTGCAAACAGCTTCTGGTAGAGGTCCCTGTGGTTCTCAAACATGAATTGAACAAAGACTTCATCTACACTCTCTCCAAGCCACTTCCCAATGACATAGAAGTCATATACAAAACTTCTCTTGGCCTCCTCCCATTCATCATTCAGTGAGATTGGAACCCACTTATCATGGTGAGGGTACTGAGTGTCCCATCTTTGCAGCATTTGAGGTTTGAGCCTTCTGTATGAAGCTCTCCTTCTTGGGGCTCTGAAATTTGCCCTTCTTTCATCCCTTGCCTTGTTGGCCTCAACCAATTGCTCCATCCTCTCTTTAGCTCTCTGAAGAGCTAGCTTCTCTTGGGTTTCTGGATCTTTTCCAAAACCTTCTTCAAATAATTTAGAGGGATCATCAGCAAGTTTGGGCACACCAACTTCAGGCATTCTTTCCTGGACTTCTTCTTCAGCTTCTTCTTCTTCAATTGCAGGCATCCTTGCTGTTTTCTTTAATCTCTTTGATTGCTTTGCTGGAGTAGATTCATCAGATTGAAATTCTGAAGGCAAGGTCAAGCTGGTTGGGAAATCATTGAAGGCTTGCAGCTCCTTCCTCTTTCTTTCAGATGACCTTGTCACCTTCCCCCTTACTTCAGCAGCCTTCTCCTTAGGTTCAAGTCCTGTAGACTCACCACCTGGCCTTTGAAGCTTCCTTGCCTGACTTTCCATAGCTGACACCATGGACTCCTTGACAGCTATTTGAATCTGCTCTTCCTCAGTCAAATTTTCAATATTCATTGGGCCTTTGCCTTTCCCAATGTCTTCTACTGCTTCCTCCTCAATCTCAGGGACTTTCTCCTTTCCCTTGGATTCACCAATCACCAAGGTTCCCTTTGCCCTTGCTCTCTCTCTTTCCCCCTTTTTGGCATTATCAAAACACTGGGGCTTCAGTTCACTCATTGAGACTGAGAGGTGTGAGTGGGCCTGAGTGAGGGACTTCAATTCTTGCAGTAGATAAACATTCTCATCATGAATGTTTTGCATTTTATCATCTGCCATGCTCAAGAAGGTGTGAACAGGCTTCATCTTTTGGGAAACTATGGCATCGAATGTGGCTTTCAGTGATTGATCAAGTTTGGCCTGAAGTTGATCAGTGAGGTTGGCCACAACTTGATCAGACACCTTGGCCATGAGTTCAACAGTGAACTTCTCAGCTGCTTCCTTCACCATTGCAGCTTTCAACTCTTCTGCCTTCTTTCTCTGGGCTGCTGTCCTCTGCCTCAAAGCATCCTTGATTGTCTTTCTCAATGCTTTCACATTATGCTTGTACAAGGATTTGAGACCCTGCTGCTCTTTCTTCACAGATCTTGTGAATTTACCCATAGCATCTTTGGCCTTTGTCACTTCAGTTGAAACTGTTTGCAGTCCAGTTTCAACTCCACTTATCCTTGCATCAAGAGTAGGCAAGATTACTTCTTCTGACCCTGTGAGCCTCATCTCCACAGAGGCTAGAGTCTTGCCTTGGCCATCTAAGGTGTCAGCAGTTGTTGCATGGGCCTTCCCAACTTCCCTGACCAGTGTGTCCAACTTCTCTGACTGCTCTTCAATGATGGATGCAGTCTGAGTAGCAATCTGAAAGTGAGCCTCAGAGGTGTTGGCTTGCTCAAAGAAGATTTGGTTAAGTGTGGACACATTTGCTGAAACTGCCTCAAGATCAGTGTCAGCATCAATTGGTATATCTGTCAAGGAAGCATCTGCAAAAATTTGCTCAAGAGTGACAGCAACTGAATCTGCAAAACTAGTAGTGTTAGTAAAAATTCCCTCATCACCCTCAATTTCTTTTTCTCCCATAAGGTCTGATACATCAGCACCTTCTCTCTCATTTTCAACTCTATTCTTTTCTTCTTCATTTTCAAAAGATGTACTCACATTTACTGGAGAATCAGGCCTCCTTTCACCAAGGGATTCATCAAGTTCACATTTGACTTGAAGAATAGCCTGACTCTCATATTGGGCTGCACCCAATATTTCTACTTCCTCACCCTCTATTTGTGGTGCACTCAAGGAACCAGTGATCACACAATCCTCACCATCATCTCCCTCTAATTTTTCAGCACTAATAGCCTTTTCAACTCCTTCAATTCCTGACACCTCTATATCCTCAACAGGATCCACAGAGGGCAGTTGTTGGGAGATCACAGTACTTGGGCATCCCAAGGCCACTGAGTCATCCTGAATGACTAAAGGCTGGTCAATGTCCAACTTGCCTGACATTGATGAGGCTTTAGCCAAACCAGCTTCTCCTATGGAAGTCTCAGCATTGTCAAGCTGTGCCTCAGGCTCAGAAGAACCATCCTTGGCCAATGCATCTTGGACTGAGTTACCATCTTTGGTCAACTCCTCTGAAAGATCAGAGTCCTTCTCAGAATGAAAAGTCAAGTAATGTACCTGAGCTGAGTTGGTACCAGGGGGATTGGGATTGGTGTGATCATCATCATCATCATCATCATCATCAGATGGGCTGTCAGGATGCTTGATTCCTTGTGCTATCCTCTCTCTTTCAGCAAGCACCTTCTCATGAACAATGGTGCAAAATAGGGCCTCAGTGGTTAGAACACTGGTCTTCTTTACATTTGCAAAATGTAGCAGCCTATTTTCCTCAACCTGCCACCAGTTGGCACCCTTATCCTGAATAGCCTGAGCTATTTCCACAATAGTTCTATCTTTGATCTCAACAAGTGCTCTGAGATCATAGAACTGTTGTTGCAGCCTGGGATAAGCTTTCAAACCTGGATATAATTCATCCACATTGGCTCTAGCAATCTGCCTCAACATTCCCTCATAGGTGAACTCTTCACCACTATCATCTCCAGATGAGTTAGCTTGGGATTCAGGAGGATTGGAGTGGGATTCAAGTAGGCTTGGCTGGGATTCAGGTGGATTGGATTCAGAAGGAATGGGTTCAGGAGAGGTCAAAACAAGTTGGGATTCAGGTGCTTTTGAGAGCATTGTGCCTGAATAGGTAATTGGGATGGCTGGAATGGGTGGGAAATCAACTTGATCACCTTCTTGAATAGCATTTTCAAGAAGTTTGGTATAAGAGAGAAGTCTTGGATCAAGGGGGGAAAAGGGTCTATCTTCAAGATTGACCAAATCTGCCAACACATCAATACCTGCTCTATCAGGTGCACCTTCAGGGGAGTAAACTTTCTTGGTCAAGATTGGGGCATCTTCAGGAGTCTTGCACTCCTCTTCTTCTTGCCTTGGAGATATTCTTCTAGACTGAATATCAGGGGAGTTGGCTTCAGGGCTGTTGGTCCTTGACTTTGACTTGGAGTTAGACTTGCTTGCCTGTCTAATCTCCTTGAAGAACTCTTTCTTCTTCTTTTTCTCTTCCATCAATCTCTGCTTCTCAGAGGTCTTGATGATTCTCCTTCTCCTTTCATACCTTGTAGGCTGGTCAAGGTCTCTGAATTCTGTGATTGTCTCAGGGTGCAGTGGGACAATCTCTCTGACTACTTCACCCTCTTCAGGAGGGTTGACTCCTTCCTCAGCTACTTTCTCAATTTCTTCAGAAGTGGCTCCTCCACTTCTTGACTGGCTTTCAGGGGAAGATTCACTTAGAATCTCCTTCATCTTCTTCATCTTTGGCTGGATTTTGGGTGGTTGTGCTTTCCTTTTCCTTGGAGAGACTCTTGTTGCTGGAACAGTTGCAACAACTTTCTTGGAGGCAGTCTCCTGCTTTCTCTTTTCTGCCCTTTAAGACAGTTTTCTGAACAGCACCTTCTGTGCTGGAAAAGGCTTTGGCTTGGCTTGAAGGTGGGTATAATGAGCAAATCTTTCCAAGAGCAGGCTGGCTTTTGTGCAGAACTGGAGTCTTCCATCAACCACCACCTTGTGGTGTTTCACCTCTTTAAACTTGAATTTCTCATTCATCATTTTGTCCAAAATGAAGCTTTTCCAATCAAATTTGACTCTCTTCTCAGCAGAGTCAATCACAGCAGCCATTACTCTCAACATAGGCATACTAAGTTGTTCAACACTCCCAGAGTGACTTAACAAACTCTTCACCACACAGTCAAACAAGTGTCTAAACAAAGGTTTTAGAGTATTCTTGTTTTGAGCACTTACAAGCTTTTTGGGTGTAAGCAGCCATGGAAAGTAGAACTCCTGATCTTCTCCTTCCTTGTAAGTCTCTGGATTCTGGCCTTCAGAAGGTAGCCCAAAGCTAGCATCTATATCCTCTGCAGTGAAGATGATGGAGTGTTGGCTTTCTGCATCTTCATCTTCCTCAGCATATGTGAGCTTGGTGCACACATCTCCTTTCTTGCCCTTCCATCTTAGATGGGCAAAGAATTCTGCCATAAATGGATTTAGGCATGAATCAGGCTTGGTCCCAATAAACTTTTCCAAGCCTGCTTCCCTAAGCCAATGGAGTACTGGTTCAACCTCCTTGTCCGGACTGTCAAAGGCAACCAGTTTTTCAAACCATAAGGAGTTTGGGTTGCTAAGATAGGAGAAATCAATGTCCAAAGAGGAATCATTGAAGTCTACAAGCTCTTCTCTCTTAATCTTAGGTGCCATGGATAATATGAGAGATTTGGTAGGTGTTTGGGGAGGAATTGCAGGTTTGAGAGTATGAAGAAAGACTTAAGGGTTTTTGAAATTTTGAGTGCGTAAAGATGGTAGTGAAAATTGAGGAGTTTATATATGTGGGGAGTTTATTAGCCGTTGGTTAATAGAATCTAACCGTGGGTAATAAGTCTGACCAATTGGATAATATGTGGTAGTGGGATTGAGGCGGTTTGATGGAGGTTTAATGCAAATTAATGGTTTTGATGAAGGCTCAAGAATTCATGAAATCCCAATTAAGATTTCTGCATTAAATGCTGATTTGCCTTTTTGGTGGTAAAAAATCTTTATAGCACACTCCATCCTAAAATGGCCTACTCTTAGACCAAGAAACCTCTTAAATGTCTAATCAATGCTAAAAATAGCAATGATTATCTAATTAACTCGGACAAACATCCTGAGATGTGCTTTGGTTTCTGTGAAGGTCAAACTGCCTGATGAGCTTGCCTGAGTGGGTCCCAAGGTTGCTGACTGGGTCCCACTTGGACAGATCCCCTGACCAACATTGCTGAGCATCATAGGGACAACCTTGCTGAGTTTCCCCCTTTGGCTTACAACTTCAGTGAGGTTGGTCAATTTTGCTGAAGTTCAACTTTGATGAACTTCCCCCTTCATATGAGTTTTCTTTCCTCATTTTTCCATCTTGCCTGGATCAAGTAACCCCAATTCAGCTGACAACTCTAAGAACCTTGCTTCAGCTAGAGGCTTTGTCAAAATATCAGCTTTTTGCTTATCAGTGTGGATTTTGACAAGCTTGATATCTTTCTTCTCCACATGATCCCTTATGAAATGATGCTTGATGTCCACATGCTTGCATCTGGTGTGGAGCACTGGATTCTGTGAGATGGCAATTGCACTATTGTTGTCACAGAATATTGGCACTTCATTTGTGAGGACTTTGTAGTCTCTGAGTTGTTGCCTGAGCCAAAGTATCTGAGCACAACAACTTCCAGCTGCAACATATTCTGCTTCAGTTGTTGAAGTTGCAACTGTATTCTGTTTCTTGGAGAACCATGAGATAAGCTTGCTGCCCAAGAATTGACATGTTCCAGAGGTGGACTTTCTGTCAATTCTGCATCCTCCATAATCAGCATCTGAATATCCAGTGAGCTCAATGTTGTCATCAGCTGGATACCACAATCCAAGATTCTCAGATCCCTTGAGATATCTTAGGATTCTCTTGGCAGCATCAAGATGGCTCTTCTTTGGATTTGCCTGAAATCTTGCACATACTCCAACTGCAAATGTGATATCAGGCCTACTTGCAGTGAGATATAGCAATGATCCTATGATTCCTCTGTAGTTAGTGGAGTTGGTTGACTCTCCACCTTCATCAGGATCCATCTTCCAGTTAGTATTCATAGGAATTCTGACTGGCTTGCTTGTTGCACATCCGAATTTTTTGATCATGTCCCTTGTGTACTTGGCCTGATTGATGAATATCCCCTTCTTTGATTGAGTGACCTGAAGTCCTAAGAAGAAATTCATCAATCCCATCATGGACATCTCAAATTTGCTTTGCATGAGTTTGGAGAACTTTTCACACATCTTCTCATTTGGAGATCCAAATATAATGTCATCCACATAGATTTGGACTAACAAGATATCATCTCCTTCACAGATTCTGAACAGAGTTCTGTCAACAGTGCCTTTGACAAAACCATGATCTAGAAGAAACTGTGATAAGGTGTCATACCAAGCTCTTGGAGCTTGTTTTAAGCCATAGAGGGCTTTCTTCAATCTGTACACCTTGTCTCCTTCTTCAAAGCCTGGGGGCTGTTCAACATACACTTCTTCCTTGAGCACCCCATTTAGAAAAGCACTCTTCACATCCATTTGATACACCTTGAATCTCATGTGAGCTGCATATGCTAAGAAAAGTCTGATTGCCTCGAGTCTGGCCACTGGAGCAAATGTCTCATCATAATCAATCCCTTCAGATTGACAATATCCCTTGGCCACCAGTCTTGCTTTGTTCCTCACAATGATGTCATTTTCATTTTTCTTATTTTTGAACACCCATTTGGTTCCAATGACATCTTGATGAGTTGGCCTATCCACCAGCTCCCATACTTCATTTCTGGTGAACTGGTTCAGCTCTTCTTGCATGGCTATGATCCAGTTGGTGTCTTGTAATGCTTCTTCAATATCTCCTGGTTCTATTTCTGAAAGAAAACAACAAAACAAGGCACTTTCTCCATGAAACCTTCTAGTTTTGATCCCTTCACTTGGATTACCAAGTATCAGGCTAGTTGGGTGGTCTTGCAACCAAGTCCTTCTAGACCTGATCCCTTCAGGAGGACTGTCCTCATCTGAGGTTGGATCACTAGACTCATTAAATTCAGGAAAATTAATTGAAGGATCAAGCTCAGGATCATATTCAGGGGTGTTGTCCTCATTGTCAGATGAGTTGACATTTTCATTGGTTCCCCCTTGAATATTGGATCCATTAACTACCTCAGCATTGCCTGCTTCTTCATTGGTAGTTGTTACCTGGTTTTGAACTGGGATTGGATCAATCAGTTCAATATCACCTTCAGGTTGGTTGACTCCTGGTTGATTGCCATCAGGTAGGTTGTCCAGTTTTTGACAATCATAAAATTCAGGCTGGGCAACATCTACAAACACTGTCTCCTTGCTTTGAAGCCTTAATCTGGTTGTTCTTTGTGTTATCTCATCAATATTCAGGTTTCTATCCCTGAACTCATTAATAGATTCATCAAACACAACATGAGGTGTTTCTTCCACAATAAGGGTTTTGCAATTGTAAACTCTGTAAGCTTTGCTGATTTGTGAATATCCAACAAATATTCCTTCATCAGCTTTGCTGTCAAAAGCTTTCAATTGCTCTTTCCCATTATTATGAATGAAACACTTACAACCAAATATGTGAAAATAAGCAACAGTGGGCAATCTACCTTTCCATATTTGATATGGGGTTTTACCTTGTCCTTTGGTGATTAAGGACCTGTTTTGTGTGTGGCATGCAGTGCTAATGGCTTCAGCCCAGAACCTTTTAGGCAGTTTGGATTCAGCAATCAAGGATCTTGCTGCCTCTTTCAAGGTCCTGTTCCTTCTCTCAGCTACCCCATTTTGTTGAGGTGTTCTTGCTGCTGAGGTTTCATGAGTGATACCATTCTTGCTGCAGTACTCTTTGATGTATGAGTTTATGAATTCAGTGCCTTTGTCTGATCTGATCTTGACAATATTAAGGCCTTTTTCATTGCTTAGTCTCATAATCAATTCAGGTAACTTGACTTGAGTCTCCTTCTTGTTGAGTAAGAATACTACCCAAGTGTACCTGGAAAAATCATCAACAACAACTAAAGCATATTTTCTTCCATTTATACTTACTGGGATAATTGGCCCAAATAAATCCATATGCAGTAGTTGAAGAACTCTCTCAGTTGAGATGACAGGCTTTCCTTTGAATGAAGCTTTGATCTGCTTTCCTTCCTGACATGGCTGGCATATGTGTTCTTTGGTGAACACTTGATTTGGCAGCCCTTTAACTAGAGAGTTTCTTGCAATCTTGTTGATGGTTTTGAAGTTCAGGTGATTCAGCCTCTTGTGCCACAGCCAGCTTTGCTCTCTTGTGCTTTTGGCAACAAGACAAACTGGTTCAGGGGTTTTGCTCCAATCTGCAAAATAGACATTTCCCTTTCTCACCCCTGTTAGTAGCACCTGTTGTGTTGATTTGTTCTTGATAGTACATTCATTAGGAGCAAATTCAACACAAAAACCTTTATCACAGATTTGACTTATAGACAGCAAGTTATATTTTAGGCCTAGGACATATGAGACATCAGTAATTTTAACACTACCAATGTTTAATGTACCATAACCTCTTGTGATCCCTTGTGAGCTGTCTCCAAAGGTTACTGAAGGACCCTCCTTTTCTATGAACTCTGAGAGAAGCTCTTTATTTCCAGTCATGTGTCTTGAACATCCACTATCCAAGTACCATGCTGTTTTCTTGTTGATGCTTCTCTTCTTCTTGTGGTCCTTGCAGCCCTGCAAAGTCAAAACTTAGGTACCCTTTGAGTGTTGGGTCCTAGAGGGTTAGTTGTACCTTTTGGAACCCAAATCTGCCTGATTACTCTGATTGATTCAAAGTGACTGACTTGGTTTCCATTTACATCTACATACACAGTTTGACCCTTAAATGCCTTGGGTGATCTCTGTGTATAAGTGTTAGCTTTGTAAGGTTCGGGAGAGTTGGTAAATTTCTTTGGGACATTTCTCCTGAAGTTACTAAGCTTAGGTGCAGCTGGATAAGACTTTTGAGGATAGGTTTTTGGATGGCCTTTTCCATTTGGCAAGTAAGGTCCAGGCTTCCTGAATGTTTTATACCTATCAGAGGGGATTGGCCTTAATCCATTCAGTTGAGGTTTCCTCATTTGAGTTGGCCTTTTCTGAATAGGTTTTGGACAACTCCTCTGATGATGATTCAGATAGGTTGGCCTTCCATTGGTTCTACCTTTCTGAACCTCATTCCTCCTGTAAGCAATGCCTTTAACCTTTTCCAAAGGTGTGGGTTTAGGTGCATTGATTACCTGAGTTGGTATAAAAATTCCTTTACCCTTATCCTTGATCAGTGGTTGATTTACTTCAATTTCATTTTGCTGTGCCACTGATCTTACAAAAGTCATCTTAGAATTGCTTGATGAAGCAATGCTAAGACCAGGTGAGGGTTCACATGGATTATAGCCTAATCCACCCTTTTGAGCAAATGGTCTTTGAAACCCTTGAATCTCCTCTATTGCCTTAGCAGATTTGTTCAAGGCAGACATTTTCATTTTTAAGCTCCCCTCACTCAATTTTAGAGTATCAAATTCACTTGAGAGATTGTCAAATTTTGCTTGAAGAATTCTGAGATCAAAATCCTTTTTCCTCAAGGCCAGTTCTTGATCATCAATCAACTCTTGTTGTTCAGAGACTTTGAGAGACACTTCCTCAAGTTCTTTCACAATCTGCTGATACAACTCAGTTGATTTAATGTCAAGCTCAGGTTCAGGAAGGTTGGGAGTTTGAGCTTTTGAATTCAGTAACACATTTTCTCTAAGTGCTATATTGCATACTTCTCTTAGTCTGGTGAAATCCTCAAATAACTTTACAAAGTTGAGTTTTAAGGGGATTTCACTGGACTCATGTGTGTTATTTGAAGAACTGGAAGAGCTAGAAGATGAGCATACCTCATCATTTTCAAATGCCATTTGACAGTCATCATCACTGTCACTGTTGGAGAATAGTCCATCATCAGAAGAGTAGACACTTTCTTCACTAGCTGAATCTCCAGCTACCATAGCCTTCCTGCTGTTCAGCCTCTTGTCTCTTTTGGTCTGCCTTTCTTTCCTTTCTTTTGCACTGAGGTCAGGACAGTCATACTGAAAGTGACCCTTTTTCTGGCAGTTGTAACACACATCTTCATCATCATTCTTCTTGTTTGAGGACTCCTTCCTCCTTGATGATGATGGTTCACCTTTGCTGTATCTCTTTCTATCAGCATACTTGTCCTCTTTCTTTTCATCAGAGACTTTGTCCTCTGATTTGGTGTCAGGAGAGTTGAATCTCCTTCTGGTTCTGTTGTCTTGGTAGAACTTCTTGTATCTACCAAATCTGGAGTTGAGCTTCTCAAATCTTCTAGCCATGAGTGCCAGCTCCTCCTTTATTTCAGATTTTGAAACAGATTGAGAGGACCTTTGAGTATTCTTCTTTTCTGTTTCAGCAGCTTTGAAGGCAACACCTTTGGTTGAGGAGGATGGCTCTTCATGCACCTTCTTTCTGTTGAGATCAAACTCATATGCCTTGAGTTCAGAAAATACTTGCTGCATTGGCATGTTGTCAAGATTGCTAGTGTTTTGCATCATGACAGAATATATATCCCACTTGGATGTGAGACTTCTCAAGATCTTCAAGGCAACTTCTCTTTTGGCATAGAACTTGCCAAGAGAGTTTATTTCATTCATGATATCAGTGAACCTGCCATCAAGATGATCAATGGTTTCATTGGCTTCCATAGAGAATTGTTCATATTTTTGGATAGCCACTTGAAGCTTGTTCTCCTTGATCTTTTGGGTACCTTCACACATAAGTGCTAGGGTGTCCCAAATCTCTTTAGCTGATGTGCAGTGGTACACTCTTCCCATCACTGCATCTGGAATTGTCTGGTACAATGTGTTCATTGCAATGTAGTTCAGGTTGTGCCTTTTTCTTTCTTCAGCTGTAAAGTCATCTTCATCCTTTGGCAGCAACTCCCTTGGATCAGCTTTTTGAGCATCAGTGAGCTTGGGATTAGCTTTAGTAAATGTGAATGGCCCTCTAGTGATGACTTTAAGCATCTCATCATGCTGGCATGCAAGATGTGCTCTCATCCTGATTTTCCAGAAATCATAGTTCTCAATTGAGAACATTGGCAGTTTGTGATGAGAAATATGGTTGACTTGGTTTGGACCCATATTGTTGATGTTGTTGACAACATCTCCTGGAACTGCATTGTTAGCCATTTCAACAGATGTAATATAGGATGAACACAAAAAGGTTTTTCAGAAATTTGGATCAGTTCAGTGACCACAGACAATGTGATTTTTTGAAAATCAGTTGGATTTTCAGAAGCAGTGGTCTTTGAACCCCTGCTCTGATACCACTTGTTGGTCCTAGGTGGAGTATAACACAAGTGTATGGGGGGGGGAATGCACTTGTGTATGCAAATTCTTTTCTTTTTGACAAATCTGGTCTTATCAGGCAGGTTGTCTCACAACTGACCTGAGTGAACTTTGATAGATACTTGTCCTACTGATTACTATAGAGTGATTAGTTGGCTAAATATCTAAAAGAGTTGCTAAGTGCGGAATGTGGTTGGCCTTTGACTTAAAGAAATACTCCAAGTAAATTTCTGAAAAGATACAGTTATCAGGGACTTTGTCCAAAACAATTTTTCCTTAAACTTACAAGTTTTACTCTTTGAAATATGTTTGAATATGAATGCAATAAAGAGTGCAGTAAGTAAAAGACACACAAGCTTATAGTGGTTCAGAGACTCAAGCTCCTACATCCACTTTGCCTGATTGAACAGGATAATTCCTTCACAATGGAATTAGCTTGTTTTATAGTGCCAAGGTGCACTGATCAACAACACTCTCTTAGTGTTTTGATCCCTAGGATAATCTGAGTCCTAGTGCTCAATCTCTCTAAGTTAAGACTGTGTTTCACTCTAACAGTCCTTAACTCCTCACTTCTACAACAAACACTCTCTTCACTAAATGAGATAAGGTTTGAGGTTTGGTTCCAACTAATAGAGATATCCTTTACAATGAGAACAGATGTAAAGGCTTAGGATATCTCAATGCTAAGCTAGGATGTTTACAAAGATTGGCTTAGCTGACTTGAAGTGATTCAGGAAACTTGGAATACTTGAGAATAGCTTGATTTCCTTTGAAAGCTTTATATGAGTTTGATAGCTTATTGTTGGATACTGAATCCCTTTGATCACTTCTGTTTATATAGTCATGTTTGAACAACTATCCGTTGGAGAGATAGCATTTCAAACATGTCTATTTGCAGCTCCATTGAAACGGCTAAGTAGTTTGACTTCCTTTTATCCACTGTGTAAAAGGGCTCTTCAATGGTTGCTTGAATGAATGTGTTGACTTCTGAAAAATGCGGCTGAGATGACTTGTGACAGTTTCCAAATAAGCACACTTTCCAAGGTTGATTTGTGGCAGAATCTACACTCAACCAACGGTCAGATGGGACAAGCTCCCTGAACATTCTTGCTGCAGTTTTAGAATGTTCCAACATTCATTCAATGCTTCACTCTTTAATGCTCTAAGTCTTCAATGCTTGGTTCAGGCATGATTGGCAATAAATGCTTCATTGAATGTGTCTTCTGTAAGCTTTTGACAGTTAATTCTCTTGATCATTTGCACTTCAACTGTCTAGATCTTTTGCATTTAAGAGCACAACTTCAGTGTTCTTGATCTCTTCAGCCTGGTTGTCCACTTGTTCAGTTGTCCTGATGCTTCAGCAACTTTGGCCTTAAGACTTAATACCTATCAAACTTTCTAACATGTAGCTTTGGACAACTATCCTGAACTCTAAAATCTCACAACATTTCTGAGATTTTTAACTTAAGCATTCTACATACTCAAGTGTTCTGGGACAACTTGCCTGAACAATAACTTGAGCATATCTCAACTAATTTGTACATCATCATTCAGGGGTTTTGGTATTTAGATCAAAATCATTTTATTCCCAACAGATGTATCCATCTTCCCTTCCTTCAATTAAGTCTTCTTTCAACAAGGTCAAGAACCATTCCCAGGCTTCCTTAGTTTCTGATCCAACTACTGCATATGCCAATAAAAGAGGATCATTATTTGGATCAATGCCAACTGTAGTAAGCAACACACCTTGAGCAAGACCCTTTAGGTGACAACCATCAACACCAATCCATGGTCTGCATCCAGCTTTGAAACCCATCTTCAATGCATTCAAGCACACATATAACTTTGAGAATTTGTTACCAGTGGGTGTTTGTTCCAATTTCAGTATGACTGTTGAACCAGGATTCTTCTCCCTTAAGGTGTTGCAGTAGTCCCACAATTTGTTGTATTGCTCTGTGATTTGACCCTCAATTGCAAGCATTGCCTTCTTTTTTGCCCTGTATGCCTGATTGTGAGAGATGAAACATCCAAGTTTCTTCATTGCTTGGTTTTTTAAGCCACTGACTTCTTTGTTTGGTTCTATCCTCAAATCTTCCTCATAAATCCTTGCCAACCATCCAGATTTCACATTCTAAACATGGTAACTCCTAGCACATGTGTGATCTGGATTGTATTGTCTGATTTGAAATTGTTCTTCACCTGCCATCTTCAGTGCATTAATGTGCCAATCACATCCCTCTGCCTTGCATCTTGCATAGATCCTCCTCCCATCATTCTTTGTTATTGCCAAGGTTCTCCCTGTTTTCACACTATGGTAGGTAATTGCATCTTTGAATAGCTTTTTTGAGGCAAATATTTGCTCAAGGAAGAAAGAAGGGTTTTCAACTTGAGATCTCCTGAAAACAAGATCTGGCCTATCACCATCTTCATCAGCTTCAGATTCCCCAAGCCTGTCAAAATCAGATTCATTGTCTTGGTCAATTTCTTCCCCCTCACTTGATGAATCAGAATTAGAATGGTGGTCATCAATACCACCCCACTCAACTCCACTGTCAACATTCTCATTATAAATGATATCATCTATCATTTCCTCATCACTTTCCTCTCTACCAATGAAATCAGAATCTTCATTAGAATCTGAGGTATGCATATCCTCATTACAGTCATCCATATGCATTCTTTGTTTTCCCTTGTTGATAGCATGATCAACATTCTCCACAAGAGCTTCTCCATCACTACAAAGCTCCTTCTTCACTTCCAAAATGTGTTGGGTTTGAGCTTCATCATCAAAGATGTCTTCATTTTGCTCAAAATTACCCCACTCAAACTCCTTCTCAGTCTGCCCCTCAATTTCTTTCTCTCTGTCTTCATTATGCACCTCAATCTGCCCCTCAATTTCTTTCTCTCTGTGTTCATTATGCCCCTCAATCTCCTTCTCAATTTCTTTCACTCTGTCTTCATTATGCACCTTAATCTGCCCCTCAATTTCTTTCACTCTGTCTTCATTATGCACCTCAACTTGCACCTCAATCTGCCCCTCAATCTCTTTCACTCTATCTTCATTATGCACCTCAAATTGCACCTCTGCCTCCCCTTTCTCAATTTCTTTCACTCTGTCTTCATTATGCACCTCAACTTGCACCTCAGTTTCTTGGTCTTTGTCTTCATTTTGCACATCAATCTGAACATCAAACAACTTCAACACCCCTTTCTCTACCACATCACCTTCATTGAAGAACTCTGCCTCCCCCAAATAATCATCACATTCATCTAGTATGTTTGTTTTTATGCCAACCAACCACACTTCGAACACCCTAGTTTCAATGCCTAGGTTAAGTAACTTCTGTATGTCAAACATACCTACAACTTCCTCTAATTTTCCCTCTTTGTTCTTCCCATAATATTTCTTATCCCCAATATAGCCTAGTTGCTCACATAACTTACCTATATAGCCAATATCTGCCCTAGTTCTATCCAAAAAAACAAAAACACTCATTGTCCCACCATTATATACTAAATCTCCATTATCATTTGCACTAACAGTTCCCCCATGTTGCAATACCATTGTATAATATTTCCTCATTCCAATGGCACCTACAAATATTTAAACGACAATTTTCATTAACATAAACAAAGATACATGTGAATTCGACCATATAAACCCAAAACACTAATGATATTTTTTCAAACTAAATAAACAAATTACAGTGAATTTGAAAAATCAGAATCGATTTTACTAGTTACAGTGAAAACCCATCTAAAATCGACTCAAAACAACCCCATTCACCACATTCGTTTACATTTAGTTATAGTGAAAACCCATCTAAAATCGACCCAAAACAACCACATTTAGTTCATTCGCAAGAACATACTACAAGTAAGCAAAAAATCGACCCATAAACTTCATTCTTGAGCAAAAATCGTAACAAATGTTTGTAAGAATAAGAATGGTGGAAGTGAAATCGAAACTTACAATATAGGGGTACACCTTTCTTCATCTTACGCTTTTGTCGCAACATTTCGCGTCGATTACACACGAATTCGTTGTTTGGAATTTAGGGATTTTGAGTTTTCGACTTTGGGGTTTTTTTGTTAACGTTGGGAAAAATTTTAGGGTTCTTGCACGATTTGACAAATTTTGGTAAGTGTTGACGTTGGCAAGTGTGAAAAATAACGACTGACGGCCACGTGATGGGCACGTGACTGCGTCCGTTAAAACTTAACGGGACTGGGATGAAATTTCAAAATTCGCACAATATTGGGACCAAATGTGATAAAATTTATCCTATTGGGACTAAATGTGAAAGTCATGGGACCAAAAATTTGAGGGGGCGTGGTTGGTGGGACCAAAACGGCCATTTTCTCTATGAAAGACTAACCAAACAAATGAAAACGTAAAAAGAGAATGACAATCGTGATCCCTTCCAGAAGATCATCCATAGAGTACGTATATTCTAAGTAGTGATTAATTGTTTTTCTCAGATTTTAGTCTTTTAAGTAGTCACTATAATCTCTCAGCAACCGCCCCAGCCTAACTGCCTTAACCGCTGCATGGGTGCAACCGAACAGATTTTATAATTTTATAAATCACCAAAAATAAAATACTCGCCTATGAGATCGATGAAGATAATGGATGGAGAGAATACGAAAAAAAAAAAAATTAAAAATAGAAGGAGAGTATATTTAAATTCAAAGGTGTTTAGGGAATTTATTATAAAGCATGGGCAAAAAGCTTATTTTTTGTTACGGATATTTGTTTGAAATTAAAACTCATTTAATTTCCACTTTAGCTGAATATATAACGAGTTTACGAGAATTCTAATCTTTTACGGAGGAAATAAATACGATATTTTTTAAGAAATATTTACGGATGTGGGTGATACAATCCAACTTGTTCGACCGTGCACAACAAGGTGTGTGGAAAATCCTCTCTTTAGATGCACCATTCAGCATCGAAGGAGGCGTTTTACAGTGCCCCAATGAGTTATGGTGGGAGCATGCATGAATTGAGACAATTTATGCACAGCAAAAGCAATATCAGGTCTAGTAAGTTGGAGGTATTGGAGACTTCCAAGAACTTGACGATATTGGGTGATATCAGTGGGCGGTGTTCCATCAGAAAGAGATAAACGAGTAGAGGTGGAGAGAGGGGTTTGGACAGGTTTGGAAGTGAGCATATTATATTTGGTGAGTAGGTCAATGATATACTTACGTTGGGAGAGAAAGCAAGTTTTCTTAGTACGGAGCACTACCACACCTAGGAAATAGGAAAGTGAGCCTAAGTCTTTGACAGAGAACTTTGTACTAAGGTCTGAGGCCACTTTTGTAAGGAACGAGGTGTTGTTTCCTGTAAGGATTAGATCATCAACATACACGAGAAAATAAGCAGTTATATCGGATTTGTTGTATACAAAGAGTGACTCATCAGATTTGGTGTGAATGAAACCAATACTCTCCAAGAAGGTTTGAAGAGCAAAATACCAAGTTCGAGGTGCCTGTTTTAGGCCATAGATGGATTTATGTAACTTGCACACATATGTAGGGAAGGTTTTGTCAACAAACCCGGGTGGTTGAGCCATAAATACAGATTCGGCTAAGGAACCGTGAAGGAAAGCATTATTCACATCGAACTGACGAAGTGGCCAATCCTTGGTAACTGCAATACTCAGGACTGCTCGAACGGTTGCTGGTTTGACCACAGGACTAAATGTTTCAGAAAAGTCAACCCCAGGGCGTTGGTGAAAGCCTTTGGCGACAAGTCGAGCTTTGAACTTGTCTAAGGAACCGTCTGATTTTCGTTTGATGCGGAAGACCCACTTCGAACCAATAATGTTTGCAGAATCATCAGGTGGTACTAAATCCCAAGTACCGTTTTTGAGAAGGGCATTAAATTCAGATGACATGGCCTCCCTCCATCGTACATCTTTTAATGCCTGAGAGACGCAGCTAGGTTCAGTGTCAGAAGATAAAGTAGAAGATAGACCATACCTCGAATTTGGTTTGAAGATACTGTTTTGGGCTCGAGTGACCATTCAAGTTCGTTGTTGTATAGGTGGGGATGGCACTGAGGGAGCATCTGACGACTCGAGATCAAGGGTTTGTATAGTGGAATTAGGGTTTGGAGTTGATGGGGGTGTACTTAGTAATCTGGGAGGTGCAACATGATTGGGTGTTGGGCTGGTGGGTGTATTAAGAGGAACAGGGGGTGCAGGTAATGGGGGTGGTGGTGGGGCTGGATTCTCGTCGAGAGATGATATATTTTGGGGAGGGGGTGTATTTGTAAGGTTTGTGGGTGGGGTAGGATTGGGGGAAGGGGCCAGGGGTGTATTGGTGGGTGCAGAGGGTGGATAAATTAAAACAGTGGGTGTGTCTGGCAGATTGGGGGGTGTATCTGTTAAGGCAGGGGGTGTATCAGGAGCAGTTTTAGGAGTGGCTAGAGGAAAGACATTTTCAACAAATTGAACATGACGAGAGGTATATATTTTGTTGGTTTTTAAATCAAGACAAAGATAAGTAGCTTGGGTAGGAGAGTATCCAATGAAGACACATGGAGTGGATCTATGGTCTAATTTATGGGAAGTGTAGGGGCGGAGCCAAGGATAACATAAGCAACCAAAAACTCTAAGTTTGGCTAGGTTGGGAGTTTGTTTTAGAAGGAATTGATATGAAGACAACATGTTAAGATTGGGTTTTGGTAGACGGTTTATAATATAGGTAGCAGCACAAACTGCATGAGGTCAATATGTAAGGGGCATGGAGGCATGATGTAAAAGGGCTAAGGCAGTATCAACATCATGTCTGTGACGACGTTCAGACATGCCATTGTGTTCAGGGGTGTGGGGAGGAGTTGTGAGATGAGATATACCATGAGTTTGAAGGAGGGATCGTAGGGCAATGAATTCGCCCCCGTTGTCAGTATAGAGGGTTTTGATTTTGGTGTTGTAGAAGTTTTCTACGATGCTTTTAAAGGATGTAAAGGTGGGGAGGACATCAGATTTGCGTTTTAGAGGGTAAATCCATATATATTTGCTAAAGTGATCAACAAAAATGACATAATATTTGAAGCCTTCAGTTGACAGGACAGGGGACGACCACACATCAGAAAAAAGAACCTCAAGAGGGGAACTAGATATAATGCTTGAATCGTAAAAAGGAAGTTTATGACTTTTAATACAGTTGCAAGAATCACAATAATGCAGTTTTGAGTTCGTGATATCGTGATAGGTAAGTTATACTTGGATAAGGTATGGGAAAGGATTTTGGAGGACGGATGACCTAGACGAGCATGCCAGATGGGTGATGGTTGTTTTTCCGAGATGGAGGTTGTGGGGTTAAGAGATGCTCGAGTCGGCCATACGTAGAGATTATCCACGCGACTCCCCGTGAGGAGAATGGTCCCCGTTTTACCATCCCGCACCTGAAAGTAAGTTGGGCCAAAGATAACATTAACATCATTGTCTCGACATAACGATGAAACGGAGATAAGATTTTTGGCCATTTGCGGAACAACTAGTACGTTTGAGAATTTTAGCATAGGAACATGAGGAAACGATAAGGAACCAATATGTGAGATATGCAAACCGTTACCATCACCGATGACTACGTCATCCGAGCCAGAATATGGAGAGTGGAGGAACATGTTTTGGAGGTTGGTGGTGATGTGATGCGACGCACCGGAGTCCAGAATCCAATGAACAGAGTGGGTACGTGAAATAGTCGAGTGGGCGGAGGTGGTGGTGTATGTACTAGGAGGGTGGGTGTGTATACTGGGTGGGGTGTATGTAGTAGAGGAGTGAGTGCGTAGGTGCGGAGGGGTGTATTTACCAGAGTTGGGGGTGTATGTAGTGGGGGAGTGATTGTGTAGATTCAAGGGGGTGTACTTACCAGAGGTGGGGGTGCAGTTACCTACTGTGTAAGGACTGAGTCGACTCGGTGAGTGAGAATCGAGTCGACTTAGTGAGTTGTGGATCTGAGCTAGAAACACCTGCCGGAGTTCAGGGCACGACCGACCGGTGTTAGGCGATCGTGTTGAGTGGGCAGAGGTGTCGGCGACCATGGCCGACGCCGGACATAACACGGCGGAGGGGAGCGGAGCTGTCCGGGCTGCGAGAGATCGGGATGCGGGCGCCGAAGAGGATGGCACCGCGAGCGGCAGTGCACGCCGATGAGAATAGACGACTGGAAGGAGGAGTTGAAGTGCTGCCATGGAAGATTTACGCAATTTCTGTGATGAGGCAAATTTTGTGGAGTGATTGAGGTGGGCCGTTATGGAGTTTTCTGAGTAGTTGCAGGGCTGTGATTTGTGATTAAAGAATCTTGGGTTGCTGTTTATTCTGAGAAAAGTTTGTTAAGTTTTGCAAGAATCTTGGGTTGCTGTTAAGTTTTGCTAGGAACAAGGAGTTGCTGTTTGAATGATAAAGAGGATTTCGCTGAATTAGGTGATTGATTTTGGGAGAGAAAAAGCATCTACAGAATTGAGAGGATTGAGGTAGTTGTTTGCGAGGTAGTTTTAATAACTAGAAGGAGTTCTTGAGCAGTACAAAGCTCGATGGAGGAGGGTGGTAGTCGGGAGTTTTGCACGACGTTGGACGTCGAACAACGACTACAAGGGAGAATGTCGGATCGAGGCGTTAGCCGTACGACTCGTTGATACCATATAGAGAAACAATGAATTGTGAAATTATAATTTCATTGAGTAATTAAGTGTTTACAAGTGGAGTATTTATAGATACAAGATGTATCCATATTTACAAGATATGAATCAAATATTTACAAGATATTTTAGAGATCATATAATATTAAAAGATATATTTATATCCTAAATATTATATTTCTAATAGATAGAACATGACTATGCTCCAAAAGATGGCCACTGCAATTTAATTTGTTAGATATAATTGTTGCGTTGGCACATATGCTATACTATCAAAGCACTTGAATATAAGTCTATAAACTATAGAATTACGAGAATATAAAAAACAAGATTGTAATTGTCTCAATATTCCAAACAGTTAAACTCATTACATAAATCTCAAATTAAAACCCAACTATCACAAACTGAGATAACATAAACAATATGTTAATTCAAATTAATCTGCTATTGTAAAAACAGATTTTCTAGATAAGGGACTGCATTATTATTTATTAATGGAGGTGAATAATAAAAGCTTGTGCATAATGGATGTGTATGAATGCTCGTAGAAGTACCGTTACGTAGGTTATAGAAGATATGAAATCTTCTTCCAATTCCGTCTGCATAGTAAAGTATAAACTCCTCTTCACTTATCCAACATACAAGGTTAGGTCCTTCATTTACATCGGACGTGCAGAGTTCAGTTGGCAACTGCACTTTAAACTCCATCCATGAACCCTTATCATCTACTTTTTTCATAATCATTATCTGATTCAGGCCGATTTGTTCCCACAAACAAACATGGCCTCGAGAAAAACTCAACTTGAACCTAAAATTTTTACAATTATGGGTAGGCATAGAGAGTTTTTTGAACTTTTCGTCTTTCCAATCAAAACAAATTAGTATGTCCTTCTCAAACGGATACCTTACCATCCAATACAAAGTTCCATTAACAGAGACCCCCCTATCATAAGATGAATAATGCCACTCAATATCTTTAGTCTCTTTCACCTCACTCCATTTGTTGGATCTACAAGAAAATACTGCATAATGTTTCGTATCACCAATTACTACCTTATACTCCTTCATCAATGGATCGTAATAAATACCATACAGGGTACTGTAATCACCTATTTGTGGCGGACACCAAATTTCTTTGTACGCTCTAGAAGATGGATTCCACACCACACACATCTTCACCTCATGATAAAGAGAAAAGCAACGTATAAGATATAATCCATCACAATAGCACAAAATATTATAAGACCTCAAGCGACATATCCATGAATGTCGAATTGTTGACACAAAATTATTTAAATTGTGGGTTTCAAGTTCAGCAACTTGTAATACAGAATAGTCGGTTGATGGAGAAGAGCAAAGTGATACAAATAGTCGACTTCTGTAGGTTGACTTCTCACATGCTAGTAGATTTCGAGAGGATGAGTAGTTGTATTGTTGGAGATGGGTTTCAGCGAATCTTGGATCGGATATCGTGGCCTTCCACTGTTTGCAAACCAATTTGTATCTAAGGAGATATTTCACAGGTAACCGCGAAAGGATGCATTCTACAATGTCATGTGGAAGCACATTTGGTGTGTCTCGAGTTTTGGAAGAAGATGCGGTCCACTTCAGATTGGTATATTTCAAGATTCGATCATAATTATGTGGACAGTTGTTGTAATCATGGCCAATGGTACCACAAGAGAAGCAATAGATTGGCAGTGACTCGTACATAAGAGGAAGCCACAAATGTTCCCCTTTAACTCGAATGGTGATTCCTCTCAGCAATGGTTCTGTTATGTTTATAGAAACCTTAAACCTTATAAACGTGCCAATTAAATCTTCACCCGATATATCCACGGATTCCAAAATTCCAATCCGTTTGGTGAAAAGGCTGAGTGCTGTTTCATTCATGCACGAGAAGGGGATATCATACAAGCGAGCCCAGAATGAAGTGACATTAACTGACTGCTCGTCGCCTCGTGTAAACTTCTTTATGGCAAAAAGGGATTCATTAAAAAGCCAGGGCTGATTCTTCAACACACAGTCTCTATCCATGACATGATTAAAGCAAAATAATATAAGTTTCGACTCCTCAAACTCTTTCCATGACATACCATGTTTCAGTTTCCAGGCTTCTGTAATGGCATCTATTAGATTTGAGGGATTCAATTGTTCAATATCATCAGTAACAAGCCTTCCCACAAGAAGAGATTCTTTCTCCACCTCATTAATATCATCCACATCAATTACTTCCGATTCAACTTCTATCCGTGTTTCCATAGCTGAAAACTTAATTTTAAACACTGCAGACAAAAAAGAGGCAACACAACAAAGAAAAGCAATTTCATCAATAGAATACAAGAACATAAGTAGAAATACACAAAGAGTAGCTAGCAATCCATCTTGCTTCTTAACATTAAACTATTCTCATAGAAATTCCTTCCATAAAAAGCATAAGCAGACTCCTTCACACATTTTCCATTGTATTTTTACCCCTAATAAATACTACTCCCTGAAAAGCTTGTATACTCACAACACTTTTTATTAAACTCTGTGCAAAAAAATGCAAGCTCTTCGAGGTAGTAACATTTTTCCATAAACTCTTAACTTGTAGTATAAACTTAATTTTAAACACTGCAGAATATATAGACACAAAAGAGGCAACGCACACATGTTTTGATCGAGATTAAAGAAAAGGATTTCAAATGACATATACTTCCATATATTGGTGATTCTTAAATCATACAATTAAAATTCCATCACTCCTAAATCTAAGATTTTAACTCATTCTTGAACAAAACATTTTAATAAAAACACATAAATCAATGGATATGAATTCTTACATATATGATGCAGAGGCGAAGTCCAAATCTTTTGGGGCGATATATGATTTTGATATTTATACGAACTTGGGCGATATATGATTTTGATATTTATACGAACTTAATAACTTTTGGGGAGAAAATAAAATCCCACGAGAATTCTAGGAGAGTTTGTTTAATACTCCTAAAATTTTGAAATTAGTTATTTTGAATTTTGATTGAGACGTTGACTAAAATGAGTGAAATACTAATTAATTGTATGTATTGGTGTATTTATCAATCATGAGAGTGCAAATAAGCGGGACCTTGACCAAAATGAGTGATATTGGGCTTTAATTCTCTCAGTAATTCATTGAAGATGCTGAGTTATTCCGGCATTATAGCAAACAGTTGGTAGGCACCATGTCGAAAACCACTGTTTCCTCTGTTCCAGTGTCGTTTCTTCTCCCCTTCATATCTTGCTTCGTCGTCATCATCTACAGCGCCATTTGTTGATGAAGATTGCAGAGATTTTCTCCATTGGCTTGAAGGCATGGCTGGGCAAAGTATTTCTACTGCACTTGCCATTGGAAGGATACTCTACATTACTAGAAATATAAATGCAGGGGATATGCAGAAAATCTTCCTCTACCAATTAAGTATGCGGTTAGGACAGGAGTTAGTCCCACTGCAAAACTTGCTCTAGTAATTCTGATTGAGATGAAACGGGGACAAAATTCGGAGTGGGCACCTTACATCAGTCGTCTTCCTCTGCCCGACGATATTCTGGAGCGACGAAGAACTGGAGATGATTCAACCCAGTTGTTTGGGTGAAGTATCTCTAAGACAAAATTCCCTGATGTATTTCAAGGCTTACAGTTTGAGATTTCGCACATGCATATGGACTAGTTAAAACTCGTGCGTGGAAAAGTGCAAGTAGTGTTTCTATACCTAATACCTTTTCTGGATTTTCTGAACCATAGAGGATAAATATTCTTTTTTTTTTATGGAAGTTAAATATTCATCCCTTTTTTCCCTCCCCATAACTCGAACCCAACCTAAGGCCTAGGTAAGGCCTAGGTAGTGGTGCTCTAACCACTTGAGCTATCTCACTTTGTCATAGAGGATAAATATTCCACTGTGTCAAGTAATTCCCAATTAGACGTCTCCAATTAAACATAAAACAGATAAGAGAAGTAATCCAACAAAGACAAAGACAAAGACAGCGATTCACAAAGAAAACAGAGCACACAAATATTTAAGTGGTTCGATCAATTCGATCTACATCCACTGGACACACGACTTCAACTTTGATTGATCAAGAGATGTTTACATACTCATTCACTCGGAAAGGGATTTATCCTCATTCACTCGTGAACTCACAACTCAAAGACGAATGCTCGTAAGCGTCAATTTTTACAAGAACAAGGGATGGGGTATTTATACTGATCAAGGTAGATTGTTGCCTGCGTTGAAAGCGTGCTCCTGCCAGGTTGTTGTAACCGCCTAACAAACTCACGTTTCCAGCGTTGCCCAATCGAAATGACAGCTTTGCCCTTTCTCTTGTAACTCGTAACAGATGACAACCATCAAAAGACTAATCAGCTGACGTCCCTCTGCTGATCTACTCTTCTGATATCCACTCCTTAGTCAAAAGACTAACCCTTCTACTAGACATCTTCTCAGCTACTAGACATCTTCTCAGCTGATATTAACTCTTCTGATCACATCATCTCAGCACACTCTAAACATCACCTTCTCATCTGACTGGAAACCTCCAACTCATCTAATCAGGCCTAAGTTATTTTGTCTGACTCCACCAGCTAACACCATCAACTGATATCGAGATTATGAGATAAACCTCACATAATGCCATAATACTCCGGGAAACCTAAGAAGGGGAGAGTGATCATTTCCAAATGTGATTTTCTTGGAATCGTTTCAAACTCAAACTAGTATATGTTGACGATAACAATATATATGGAAAGGGAATCCCCGTTTGTCTTCGCGCTTTTTTTCGTGTTCTGATTTGCGATTCTGAGCAACAACTAAACGAGGTGCGTGAATCTGAATATAATAATGGAGTGGTGGGTAGGACTCCATTGAAGAACACTGAGAAAGAGGCTGCACCACATCAGCTTTAGATCGATGAATTGGAAAAGTTAATTGAGGCTCATAATCGACATATACAGATGTTGGTGGATACTACTCTTATTACTTATAAGAGAGACTCTAATACCATAAAAGAATTCTGTCTCATCTATAAGACCAAACTTGTAGAAAGGTGGAGAATTAATTCTTATATATTAATTCCTATCACTCGATATTATGGAGTGATGAAGAATGGAGATGATTCGACCCAGTTGTGTGTATGAAGAGACTCTCAAACAAAAGAAGTCAATCGAAACAGACTTCTCGGGAGTTAAATTGGTTTTTGATGAATTCCCCGATCTATTTCAACATGTTACACTTGACGAATTCACATATGCATACCCGGTTAGTTAAATCTCGCGCCTGGGAAAGCCAAAAGGGCGTATCCTTGATTCCTTTTGCGGATTTTATGAACCATGATGCTGCGGCATATCTTTTTGGGTGATGAACACAGACAACATTCAGAGGTTATAGCTGATCGTGACTAGCTGCAAGCGATAAGGTCCTGATAAGATATGGAAAATTCTCAAATGCTATATGCTTTCAAGTTGCTATTAATATTCCTCAAGACGACAAACTTTGCACTCAGAAGTCCGATATTCTAGCTACACGAATTATGCCCCCTAAGCATGAAGGATAGTGAGTTCACCACTTCTTGGAATTCTTTCAAGATCAAACAGGGAAAGATAGTCCCTATAGCTCTCCGTGCATTTTCTCGTATTCTCGTTTGCAATTCTCTGCAAGAACTAGATGGCTTGAAGGAAGAAGTTGCACAAAGTGATAAAAATGAGTACAAAACACTCCTTATGTACTACTCTCTGTTCGAAGTGCAAGCCAACATGGTAATGATACCATGACATATATAGAATACAAAATTTTTTTTGCAAATTCATTTACCGTCGTTAATCAATGGGTTTTTTTTTTTTTTTTGCATTAGTTATAAATAGTCCTTATTCCACTCGTTATCATTTTTACGGATAGAAGTCAATTTAGTTCCACAAATTTCTACCTTTTTTGAAATTGTCCTAAAAAAGTTAAATGTACCAATTTAGTCTCATTTTTTCGCAATTAGTTTTGTTTTGGTCCCAAAAAAGTTAAATGTACCACGTTTTTTAATTTAGTCCACCAGATTACTATTTTTTGAATTTAGTCCATTAAATTTCGATTTATTTTAATTTTGGTCCAGTTACCTGCTATAGAAGGTTAACAGGTCATCTTTTAAATCACACCACACTCAATAAAATTCTGATATGGACAGAGTTTACATAAATTAATTATCAAGGAAATCTAATCAATAAAATTTCGAATAAGTATATATGAAGATAATTATTCAAATCTTTTCTCATAATATCAAAACGAGGTAAAGTCTAGTATGCACTCGAGTGCATGTTATACACCCTAGTCATGTTGCACTTTTCAGTTTTACTGACTTACACTTTTTGGTAAATGGTGTTGCACTTTTCAATTATTACTAAAAATATTATTATACAGTTTAATAATTGAAAAGTGCAACACCATTTATCAAAAAGTATAAGTCAGTAAACTGAAAAGTGCAACATAGACTAGGGTGCATAACATGCACTCGAGTGCATAGCAGACCAACCCTCAAAACAATTACCATATTTAAGTAAATATAAACTTAATCAAAAATTTATGAAAATTAGTAAAAAATATTAAAAGATTTCGAATAAGTATATATGAAGATAATTAAATAGGGAGTAACCAATTAATATGGAAAATTTGAATAAGATTGGAGAGAATTAGTCAAATCTAAGATCAAAACAATGGCAATTACTTATGTGTACCAGTTACATGTATGTAACTGGCTATTTACACTCTTTTTTTAATAAGTCCACACTCCCTTCTTTTATGCATTTATGTGTACAAGTTACATACATGTAACTAAGTCCAATTTTTTAAATGGTTATTAGTTATATACCTTCTTTTTTATTAATTTCACCCCCAAATTTTTTAAAAGAAAAATACATGTAAAATAATATATTACCATTTTATCAATTAAATTAAAATACAACTCATTAAAATTATAATTATACACCAATATCGATTCACCAATGAATCACCACGAAGTCAAATATTATTCTATTTTTTTAACTTTAACGAATATTAAAAAAAATATGAAACTCAAAAATAAAATTATGAAATAAGATTTCTAGTTTTTTTTTTTTTCAAAAAATGACTAAAATTTAGGAAAAAAATACAAAAAAAATCGAAAAAAAAAAACTAAACTAAAAAAATCAATTTTTTTCTAATTTGAGTATAAATGTATGAATATGACAAGCTCACTTTTGGCTTTAATCTGATTTATAATAACTAAGATTATTTTGTTATGTCTTCATTATTTCTAAAATTATATATGGTTTGTTACAAGTTTTTTAAGGTTGTAGATTATTTTTTAAAACTAATTAATAATATAATCTAATTGAAAAATAAAATTTATATTTAGAAACTTAAATGAGTGGAGAATTGGGAAAAACACCAGCATAATATTGCATCAACTTTATTATTTTCTTTGGGGTCATCGCCATGTTGATGCATTCATATGTTTATTGAGTGTGATCGTATCTATTAATTGAATTGTGTGTTCAGTGTGATTCATTCTCACTTTTGTTCTTCTTACTAGTTAGTTAATATCAATTTTTTAATATTGATGCATTAATTTGCATGGTATGACTAGAATGATAAATGTGTTAAATTATGTATTTTTTGTTAAATCTAAATATTAGTTTAAATACGATATAGTATTAGTACACCTATGGTATAGTACTAGTTAATATATTGTATAGTACTAGAGATTAATGTGGGTATACAAATATTTTTTAATATATGAACTAATACTATACAATATTTGAATTTATATTATACTATATTTGAACTAGTACCATAGAGTATGTGAACTAATACTATACAATATGTGAACTAATACTATACTATATTTGAACTATTACCATAAAGTATGTGAACTCGAAACTCGAAAAAATAAGAACTTGTATTAGTATAAACTAATATTATATTATATATGAACTAATACGTACAGTATTGCATATTAATTAATAATATATCATAATATTTATCAACTGTTATCATAACACTTATAAACTAAAAATTATATTCATAAAAAAATAAAATAAAGTGATTAAAAAATGAAAGTTCAAATAAAAATAATAATTAAACAATGTAAAACGAAGTGAAATTTGTAAGGAATGAAGTAAAATTTTGAAAGAATAAGGTGAAAATTATACACCAATTAATTAAAGTAAAATAGTACCAATAAAATTGAACACTTGCCTAAGAGCAGGGGCGGAGCCACAATGGGGCCAGGGGGGCCCAGTGGCCCCCCACCAATTTTTTTTTTTTTTCTTATATATATACTACTTTTGTTCCGTAATTATTTACACACTTTTTTTATTGGGACGTCAAAAGATTATTTGCACATTCTTAATATGAAAACACTCAACAAAATTAATATCCTCCCAACATCATTTTATTTTCAAAATTATCACTCATTTTTGCATACATTTTATTTTACCCCTCACCAAATCACCCAAAATATTCATACTTTATTCACCAATCACTAAATCCACTTTTCTTAAAAATTGTGCCGATCAAACCGTGCAAATAATAGAGTATTGGAACACATTAATGTATTAATTAAAAGACATTTACAACCGAAGAAGAAAGTTAGCTTGTTTTTTTAATAAAATGTTTAATTTTGAATCGAACTATCAAAACTTCAAAATAAAATGAAAGTTAGCTTGTTCAATTTAATTTAATGAAATGTATTAACAATTTTATCATGTAAAATTTTGATAAGTATAATAAGTACGTATTATTTTATTTTTAAAGTAATGATAATCGGGCCCCCCTAACGAAATTTCCTGGCTCCGTCACTGCCTAAGAGAGAGGTGAGTTTTATTTTTTAAAATAAATTATTATTATACTATTTAATACTTAAAAAAACAATTAATATTATTTTTAAAATTTTCTAATTAGACTTTAAAATTTTAGAATAATTATTTACGACATAAAAAGAAAGTACGTTAAAAAAATTATAATTTGAAACACAAATGATAAATAGAAAAAAAAAATTAAAAAAATAATATTAAAAAGATAAATATAAATATCAATTGAGTAAAATAAAATTTTAAAAAATTAATGAAGTATTATTTTTTAATGTTAAAATAAAAAAAAAATTAAAGTAAAATAAAGGTCCATGAAAAAATTTATGTGTTAAATTGATATATTAAATGGATCATGTGTTATTTGTAATTAGTTATTTGATTGGATATTGTAAATGTGTCATGTGTTATTTGTAATGGGTTATTGGATTGGATATAGTAGTTACATATATTGGATTAGATATAGTAGTTACACACATTGATTGGATATAATAGTTACATACATGTAACTGGTACACAGGAGTACAACTCCAAAACAATTACCATATTTAAGTAAATATAAACTTAATAAAAAATTACATACACATAATTTTAAAATTTTGGCATCATCTCTATTTGAATCCTATCCACAAATATTGTTGTTAGGATAAAATATATAAATTTATGAAAATTAATAAATAATATTAAAAGGCATATACCTTAAATATAGTACACGAATATGTAAATTTATGAATATTAATTAATTTGATAGGAATTAATTTAGACGAAGACAATATCAATAAAGTAAATTTTAGATATTTCATAATTTCACCATAAGGTAAAAAAGTTGCTATTTTATTTTTAATTTTCTTCCAGTTATTTTAATTATCAATTTTAATTGTTTTGACGTAAATCATATTCCTTAAATATCGTTTGTTAGAATAGAATATACTCCATATCTAATAATTAAATAATTGGGGAGGATCCCCTTTTTTTTTTCGTGTTTCTTTATTTGAAAGTGAATAAATATACTATAAGTTGGATAAGATTTGTTACCAAAACTAATACTTCGGTGAAACCGTCCTTCATATATAAAAAGTGATAATGTTTGAATAAAAAGTGACAGTCATTTTTATTAAAAATATTATCACTTTTCACTTAAACATTATCACTTTTTTTACAAATCAAAATCTAAAAAAAAAAAATAGGTTATCCTACCTAAAATTTTGAAATATGAGTTAAAAAGGACGATCTCACACACAAGATTTTGCCTATTATCAAATTTTTTTTTTTTTTTAATACGGAGTATATGAATATTCTATTCTATTAAACAAACTCCCCCAGAATTCTCGTAATCCCAAAATTAATACTATCAAATCTTTTTTTTTTTTTTTTTAAATATATGAATATTCTATTCTATTAAACAAACACCCCCAGAATTCTCGTAATACCAAAAGTTACTAAGTTCATATAAATATTAAAATCATATTAAACCTTCCGTCGCCCCCAAAAGAGTTGGACTTCGACGACGACGTTTTGCCTCTGCATATCTGTAAGTGATCCCAGTTCTTTTAGGTCGATTTATTTATAATTCATATACATGGATTTATGAGTTTTTATTAAATATTTTGTTCAATAATGAATTAAAATCTTACTTAGATTTTGGAGTAATGGAATTTTAGTTGTACAATTTAAAATCACAATGGAACTAGGGTTAGGAATTAGTGTTTCTGCATGTTCTCCTAGAAATTAGTGTTTCTTTAATCCCATCAAATAATTAATTATATCATACCAAAATTGTAATAATTTTTTTTTTGATGCAATTAATTATATGTCAAAAAAATAATCATTTGTATCAAACTACAAAATAAAATAAATAATTTTTTTTGTGAATTACTGTTATAAGAAGCTAAAATTGTGATTAAATTTTTTTAAAAAAAAGTTTTTATTAGCATTTGCCCTTACATCAACTGTAATTGTTGTTTTTCTAACTAAAAAAGTTAGTATTTTAAACACACGAAAGTTTAATAATTTAATCATTTAAGAATTTTACGGTCTTATAGTATTTAATTTAATTGTTTTAGGATAATAAGGATGCTACTACTTCCTCGTACTAGTAGATTAAACTTTATTACTCTCACGTGACATTTTTACATTCATCATTTATAAAACAACAAGTTTCAAATTAAATTCATACTTTTATTGATTTAATAATAAGGATATAGTATTAGAAATTTATATGTAAAATTATGTTAACGTGGATAATGGATATAAATCAACAATTAAATACTCTGTATTTGATCAACAAAAAACACTGGACTTTAAGCTTGCACCATTTTATTTTATTTTTAAATCGAAATGAAAGTTTCTTGTTACGAAGCAAGATGGATTCCTGGCTACTCTTTTTTATTTCTTTTTTTTGTGTGTAGTGTTCATAATTAAGTTTTCAGCTATGGAAGCACTGATTGAAGTTGAATCGGAAATAATTGATGTGGATGATATTAATGAGGTTGAGAAAGAATCTCTTCTTGTGGGAAGGCTTGTTACTGATGATATTGAACAATTGAATCCCTCAAATCTAATAGATGCCATTACAGAAGCCTGGAAACTGAAACATGGTATGTCATGGAAAGAGTTTGAGGAGTCGAAACTCATATTATTTTTCTTTAATCATGTCACGGATAGAGAATGGGTGTTGAAGAATCAGCCCTGGCTTTTTAATGAATCTCTTTTTGCCATTAAGAAGTTTACACGAGGAGACGAGCAGTCAGTTAATGTCACTTCATTCTGGGCTCGGTTGTATGATGTCCCCTTCTTGTGTATGAATGAAACAACACTAAGCCTTTTCGCCAAACGGATTGGAATTCTGGAATCCGTGGATATATCGGGTGAAGATTTAGTTGGCACCTTTATAAGGTTTAAGGTTTCTATAAACATAACAGAACCATTGCTGAGAGGAATCAACATTCGAGTTAAAGGGGAACATTTGTGGCTTCCTCTTATGTACGAGTCACTGCCTATCTATTGCTTCTCTTGTGGTACCATTGGCCATGATTACAACAAATGTCCGCATAATTATGACCGGATCTTGAAATATAGCAATTTGAAGTGGACCGCATCTTCTTCCAAAACTCAAGACACACTAAACGTGCTTCCACATGACATTGTAGAAAGCATCCTTTCACGGTTACCTGTGAAATATCTGATTAGATACAAATTGGTTTGCAAAGAGTGGAAGGCCACGATATCCGATCCAAGATTCGCTGAAACTCATCTCCAACAATACAACAACTCATCCTCCGCTCGAAATCTACTTGCATATGAGGAGTCAACCTCAATTGGCTCTTCTACATCAAACAGGTATTCTGTATTACAAGTTGCCGAACTTGAAACCCACCATTTAAATTTTGTGTCAACAATTGGACATTCATGGAAATGTGACTTGAGGTTTGGTAATATTTTGGGCAATTGTGATGGATTATATCTTATACGTTGCTTTGCTCTTCATGATGAGGTGAAGATGTGTGTGGTGTGGAATCCATCTTGTAGAGCGTACAGAGAAATCTGGTGTCCGAAACAAATAGATAGTTGTTATACCCTGTATGGGATTTATTACAATCCATTGATGAAGGATTATAAAGTAGTAATTGCTGATAGGAAGCATTATGCAATATTTTCTTGTAGACTCAACAAATGGAGTGAGGTGAAAGAGACTAAAGATATTTCCTGGGGTTCAATTATTTCTAATGTTGGACTCTCCAATAGATCGGTCTCCGTTAATGGAACCTCCGTTAATGGAACTTTGTATTGGCTGGTATATGCAGCAAGGAATCCGCCGTTGAATAATAAATTTTTACCAATTTGTTTTGATTGGAAAGAAGAAAAGTTCAAAGAAGTTGTTATATCCAACGATTGTAACCTTTTGGGGTTCAAGTTGAGTTCTTCTGGAGGAAGTGTCTGTTTGTGGCAAAAAATCGGTCTCGATCAGATAATGATTATGAAAAAACTAGATGATAAGGGGGGTTCATGGATGGAGTTTAATGTGGAGTTGCAATCTGACCTCCGCCCGCCTGATGTAATCGAAGGACCTAACCTTCTATGTTGGGTAAGTGAAGAGGAGATTATACTTTACTATGCAGACAAAATTGGAAGAAGATTTCATATCATTTATAACCTGAGTAACAATACTTTTGCGAGTATTCATACACATGTATTATGCAGAGGCTTTGATTATCCGCAGCCGTTATCTGAAACAATATTAAAAAAAGATAATATTGCAGCCCCTTATTTGGAAAATCTGTTTTTACAATAACAGATTAATTTATGTTATCTTAGTTGGGTTTTAAGTTGAGATTTATGTAATGAGTTTATTTTAAAAACTCTCTTGGGAATAAGACAATTGAAAGCTTATTTTTTATATTCTCGTAATTCTCTAGTTTATTATAGACTATTGTTCCAATGTTTTGATATATAGCATACGTGTTCTTTCTTAAAAAAATGTCTTCAGTGTTTGATTTGCCCTCACAAATTAATTTATTTGTGATGCAAATGCTATGTACTCAGTTCAATTAATTTCACAGATGCAAGTCTTGTAAACAATATTAGTGTAGTTTGTGATTTGTGAGACTGTTTGAAGCCTTACAATTACAATAGTTACATCCTTATGTTTTTTCTAGCTTGACAAATGATTATTTAAACTCAAAAACTCATGATGCTGAAGACAGTTGGGCCAAATGATGTGGGCTTGTACTTAATTTTTTGCAATGAATCAACCGAAACTCGTCAACAATCAGGTAGAAATGAATTTTGTTTCTATATCAAATTCATTATCTACCTTGATACAATTAAAAGAAAGATCAATTATTCATCTAGCCTAGCAAGAGCAGATTTCAGGACTTGCACCTCCCCTTCCATCAGTTGTAAAGCCAATTCTCTCCTTACTACATCACTACTCTTCACCATATGTTCATCACATTTCAATATTAATTTCGATATTTCATCCTGCAACTCTGCAATCTTTCTCTCCTTATCCTCCTCATCCATTATCTTAATCTCCATACTACTAAGGCTAGCGTAAGGATTATCAGGAATCGTGAAACCAAAATTCAACAGGAGTGTAGCATTGCTGTAAGTTCCATAACTGACCATGAACTCCTCCCCTGCAGCATAGTCCCGATCAGCTATAATCTCCGCATGTTGTGCGTGTTCCAGAACACCGGCTTCTGAAGTAACATCATGGTTTAGAAAATCCGCAAAAGGAAACAAGACAATACCCCTTTTACAGCCCCAGGCTCGAGATCTAACTAATTGATAAGCATATGTGAACTCTTCAAGTGTAGTAGTAGTACAATCTTGAACAAAAGAGTTAACGAACAAGAAATATTTCTCGATTTCTTTCTTGCGTAAGAGAGTTTTTTCAAACAAACAACTGGGCCGAATCATTTCCAATTCTTCATCACTCCAAAACACAGAGCTATGCAAATCCTGAGGCAGGGGAAGGCTGCTGATATAAGGCGCCCACTTTGAATCTTTTCCCAGTTTTTTCTCAAGAAGAACAAGTACAGCAACTGCCGAATAATGATCAATGTTATTACTTAACAAAGAATTGATTTCTGAAGGAAGATTTTCTCGTGCTAGTTGCACACTGCGCGGAATCCTCATTATTGTATCCCCTTTTTTGATATTTTCAGAAGCAAACAGCCCCCTTCCTCCAATGGGAGATTTTCGAATTGAAAGTGTAGAACAGATCTTTTCTCTCGCCTTTCCTTCAAGCCATGGAAGATAATCTTCATCTGCATTTGACGATTCACCGGACATGGCAAAATTCGGAAGAGTACTGGGAAATTTGGCCTTCGAGATTGTGCACGCAAACTGTTTGCTAAAATTACCAAAAGTATTTATTTGTTTAATAGTCGACTCTGTTTGCTAAAATTACCAAAATAACTAACACAGGGTTGTTAAAAGCAAGCCGTTAGGGGCGGTTGTTAATTAAAAGTAAAAACTGTTAAGTAAGAGTTGCTATATATATATATAAGAGCTATATACTCTGAATATTCAAGAATAATTAAATGCAATCTTGAAAATATGGCCTTACTATTCTCGTTATTGTTGTTGTCGTTTTTCTTGCTGAGTTCTACTCTATGGTCTGTTTAATTCATGAATTATTTATCCAAATTTTGTTGTGTATGTATATACTAATGCAATTAATGTGTATTTCGCGACGGCAGCTGAAGTTCGGAGTATAGAGAAATAAAGAATATTAGAAATATAATTTCTTGATTAGTTGTAAAGGAGATTTACAATGGGTATTTATACCAGAGATATTCTAGGTCTAACCTAACCCTAAATGAGCTTTATAAGAGAGCCCATAGGAAACTAAGATGGGCCTATACAATAAATAAGAATAGGAGTGTATTTATCCATATAGGTCCAATACGCCCCCTCAAGATGGAGCACCATCGGTGATTCCAATTTTGGACATGAGAAGTTGTAGACGCGTGCTGGAGAGAGGTTTCGTGAGAGCATCCGCAAGTTGATCAGCAGAGGAGACATGAGACACACGTAATTGTTTAGTCTTGATAAGGCCACGGACAAAGTGAAAATCAATGGCAATGTGCTTCATTCTAGAGTGGAAGACAGGATTCGAGCACAGATAGGTGGCACCAATGTTGTCGCAGTAAAGAGTTGGTGTGGTCAAGGTGGGGAAATGGAGTTCCTCGAATAGTGATTTGAGCCATTGAACTTCAGAGGCCGCAGCAGCAATTGCCCGATATTCAGCCTCTGTCGAGGAGCGAGCAACAAACTTCTGCTTCTTGGACGACCATGAGATAGGGTTGGACCCTAGAAAAACAATGTAGGCACTGGTGGAAGTTCGGTCGTCTGTGTCACCAGCCCAGTCGGCATCAGTGAAGCAGTGAAGCGATGAGGACGGGCTAGAGGTGAGGGTGATCCCAACATTTCTTGAACCATTGAGGTACCGTAGGAGACGTTTGGCAGCACCCCAGTGAGTGGTGGTGGGTGCATGCATAAATTGTGATAACTTGTGTACGGCAAATGCAATGTCTGGCCTGGTGAGTTGAAGATATTGAAGTGAGCCAAGGACCTGTCGATATTGGGTGGCGTCTGCAGGCGAGGAGGGGGACTGGAAAAGGGGAACGTATGTTCAACGAATTGAACATGCCGCGAGGAGTTGAAAGGACCAGGCTCCATAGTTGGTGGAGGAGTGCGAACAGGTTTTGAAGTAAGCATGTTGTACCGGGCGAGTAGGTCAGTAAAATATAATTTCTTGATTAGTTGTAAAGGAGATTTACAATGGGTATTTATACAAGAGATATTCTAGGTCTAACCTAACCCTAAATGGGCTTTATAAGAGAGCCCATAGGAAACTAAGATGGGCCTATACAATAAATAAGAATAGGAGTGTATTTATCCATATAGGTCCAATACGGAGAGCCAGGAAGGAGTAGAACAACACTGCTCTGCTACTTAGGAATAATTAGGATATAAGTAGAGCTAATAATTAAAGCCACATAATACATAAAATAAACTAAAATCAAATTTTGTGTAAACTTTTTGGATCAAAATAAAAAAGCTGAAAATGTCAGGATCAATTTAAAAAAGGGAAAATATCAATTTTGGTCACCCAATTTTACCTCTTTTCATATTTGGTCACTATCAAAAATGGTCACCCAGTTATTATATTCTATCAAAATTGATCACTCTATTAGTCAATCTGTCATTGACTAACGGAGAAAGAGTTTTGAGCCGTGAAATTTCTCAAAACCTAAGGTTAAAAAAATTTCATGCATCTTCTAGAACTAATAGGAAATGAGAAACTCAGGAGATAGAAATTTATTTCAATTAATTTCAAATGCTCAATTGTTTGACTAACATTTCGAGAAATCTGCAATAATGATCTTAATAGAAAAATATTTAGAATGAAAAATAAATTTATGAAATTTTCTTGAATCGATAATTTTAGAAAATTCTTTACAATTAATCTTCACCACAAATTATTCTCGGGAAATGAATTGAAATAAGTTTATATCTCCAATTATTATACAAATTCAATATGAAACCAAGAATTGGTAAACAGAGTACAATTGTTAAAAAAAAAAAAACAGAGTACAAAGTTGCATTCTATCTCTTGAGTTTCTCATTTTCAGTAAAATAAAAAGTAAACCAACAAAAATGAATTCATATTTGAGTTAAATAATTATTAAAAACTTACTGAAATTTTGCGACTTCCACGTTTTGAGAAGATGCATGAGAAAGAATTCTCATTATCTATAAAATAAAAAAGTAAACCAACAACATGATTGATTGAATCACGTTCTAGTTCTAGAACATGCATCATAATTCCTTCTGACCTGTTATAAATATAATGTAAATATTGGTAATTTTTTCACATGTTTCATTCTTGCTTCTGTGTTTGTTTCACTCGTTCTAGAAGATGCATGAGAATTTTTCAACCTGTTTTGAGATTTGACGGCTCAAAACTCTTCTCCGTTAGTTAATGACAGATTGACTAACAGATTAGAGTGATCAATTTTGATAGAATATAATTACTGGGTGACCAATTTTGATAGTGACTAAATGTGGGTGACCAAATATGAAAAGAGGTAAAATTGGGTGACCAAAATTGATATTTTTCTCTTTAAAAAACATGACAACATAATTAACTAAAAAAAAATTTAATTCCTTAATTAAATATTCATGCAAGTTTTGGCCTTTCAGTAAAATACAAAAGATAGATACACTCCCCTAAAATTCAAACTAAACCCTAATTCTAACTCTAACCTTAATTGAAGAGGCAGCCGCCACCGCCCTACCTTCGGCAGCCATCGCCCCACCTCCGACGGCCACCACCGCCCCAAAAAAAATTTAAAAATTCAAAAAAAAAAAAAAAAAAAACATATTTTCGACAAACCAGGGTCGACCAAAAACACTCCCAGTCCACACTAATTTGTCGACCAAACACACTTTCATCGACTCTAGTTTGCCGATCAAAAATACTCTCGTCGATAAAATTTCTTAGAAAGGTTTATTTTTTTAAAAATTTTCGACAATAAAGGATCTACCATAAACATTCTCATTAATAAAAATTTATTGATAAGAGTGTTTATAGTCAAGCCTTTATTGTTGATATTTAAAAAAAAAAAAAAGCATACCTGGATGAAAGTGGAAGGGGCGGCGAAAGCGTTGCTGGCTAGGGGAGGAAGGGGCGGTGGCGTCGCTAGACGGAGGAGGCAGTGCCGCCTATTGCAGAGAGGGAAAAAGGAAGAAAATGGGAAAGTGGCGTCGCTGGGGGAGGAGGAGCAACGACACCGTGGGAGGGAGGGAGAGGGGCGGCGACGAAGGATTTACAAAAGTGAGAAAAGATAAAGTAAAAAGTGTCGCCGCAACCGGCGGAGGTGACGACCGGCCGGCGTTGTGCAAGCGGCGTGGGTGGAGGGGGGCAATAGAGGGAGAGTTGGAGGGGTGGTTGTTTGTGAGAAATGAGAAAAAATGAGGAAGAAGGAGAATTAGAGTTTTAGTGGGGTGTATTTATCAAATAGTATTTTAGAAAGTAAAGATTATTATAGGTAATTTATGGAGAATACATCTATCATATACCTGTTTTGGGGTGAGTATATATAATGTGGAGTGCATCTAAGTTCTAACATTGTTGGAGGGGCATATAACCACGCAAAATTAAAAACATCCAATTTGAAGCCCATCAGCATTGAAGATTTCAACAACTTAATTCTTATTTTCTTGGTCACGCCAACACTTGAAAGTAGTTGCTATTTTGCCATATAACTCAATCACTGAAACACGCTTTTATTGAATAAAATTAGCAGCTTCAACAACTTTTGAGAAAAATGAAACAACTAAAACAGGGTAGCAGGAGCAGATTGGGAGGAGCAGCATATTTTTACACACACTCACACCTAGTGCAGTGAAAAGGTGTTCTTCATTTTAATCTCAAATGTGAATTAATTTGAAAATTTCACACTCCATCACTTACACTAGTTTAAGGGGTCAGTCCATACAAAACGCAAAACTTCGACTTTAAACGGGACCCTTGCAAGTGGATGGTGGGATTGATACTCAGGGATTAGTCGTTCCTTGAACCAGATAACCTAGATTTAAAAAAAAAATCACTAGCTTAAGCTTTCTCTTTAATTTATTGTATTATTTTGTTATTTGCTTTTATATATTAATATTTGATTAGATATTAATGCATATATTTTGGAGATTTTTTTTGATTTTATTATATTTAGTATTTATATGTTTCTTATTCTCCCAGTTTATTTCATGTTATAAATAGATAAGTTCTATTGTTAGGTAGTTGAGTTAATTAATAAAATATGAGAGTTTGTCTCTATATCTTCTTTACGGATTTAAAAGTCCGAACTTGTAGAGAGGTGGAGATTTAATTCTTGTATATTAATTCCTATTAACTATTACAAGGGTATTTGATGATCTTAGGAGCTACTTATGTAATGCATGCTTGGAAAAAATCTTTTAATCCATTATTTAGTGATCAACCGAAGGCAAACATAATTGTCATTTAAATGTGGATTTCTAAGTATTGCATATACCTTGTAACCACATTTCTCCTTGATTATTTTTATTATTTTCATTTCAATTTAAATTGGACTGGTTTTACTTTGCAATCTTAGTGACATTCATAGATAGTACTAGAATTATTCTTAGTTTTTAAACATTCCTTGAAAATCAATCGTATCTAGATAGAATCGTGTCAACAAATACACTTATACTATCACTTTCATGTGGGGTCTACACATATATGTGATAGCTCTTAGCAGTTAGCACACATTAAGACGTCTTGTAGTTAATCCATAAATATTCATTAGTGATCCCACATAAAAAAGACACCTGAAATACTTCTTCCACTTGCACTTGCATACCGAGAGTTAGTTTAATTGTTTGCATTAGTGATTTGTTTTACTTATTGGTATTTGCTTAATTTTCCCATTTAGCCTCTATTAACACCATCCTGATGTATAGTTTTGGGGCTCCACGCCCTCCTAGGTTCTAGTTCGATACTAGCTAATTGGTCGTATACTTACCATATTATAACGAACTCATACGCTTTTGAGTAAATTGTTTTTGTGATTAAAAAGTGAAAAAATACGAAAAAAGTCAACTAACCATACGCTTGCGGTCGTTTATTTTATGTGTTGGGAAAAACACGAACAGACTTGTACTCAATTTTTTGCAATGAATCAAGCCAAACTCCTCAACGATCAGGTAGAAATGAATTTCGTGTTTCTATATCAACTAAACAACCAACAAATTCATCTACGTTGATACAAAACAAAGATCAATTATCCATCAAGCCCAGCAAGAGCAGATTTCAGGACTCGTTGCTCCCCTTCCAGGATTTGTACAGCAAATTCTCTCCTTACTACATTACTACTCTCCACCAACTTGATCATATGTTCATCACGTTTTGATATTAGTTTCGATATTTCATCCTGCAACTCTGCAATCTTTCCCTCCTTCTTCTTCTCCTCCATTATCTTAATCTCCATACTACTAAGGCTAACGTAAGGATTATCGCGAATCGTGAAACCAAAACTCAACAGTAGTGTAGCATTGCTGTAATCTCCATAACTGATGAAGAACTCCTCCCCTGCAGCATAGTCCCGATCAGCTATAATCTGCGAATGTTGTGCGTATTCCACAACATCGGCTTCTGAAGTAACATCATGGTTTATAAAATCCGCAAAAGGAAACAAAACAATACCCCTTTCATCACTGCCCCAGGCTCGAGATCTAACTAATTGCAAGTGTAGTATCTTGAACAACAGATTTAACAGCCATGAATTCTTTCTCGATTTCTTTCTTGCGTCTGAGAGTTGCCTCAAACAAACAACTGGGCCGAATCATTTCCAATTCTTCATCACTCCACAATACAGAGCTATGCAAATCATGGGGCAGAGGAAGGATGCTGATATAAGGCGCCCACTCTGAATCTTCTTCCAGTTTTTTCTCAAGAAGAATGAGTACAGCAACTGCCGAATAAGGATCAATCTTATTACCTAACAAAGTATTCATTTCTGAAGGAAGACTGCGCGGAATCCTCAATATTCGATCCCCTTTTTTGATATTTTCAGAAGCAAACAGCCCCCTTCCTCCAATGGGAGATTTTCGAATTGAAAGTGTAGAACAGATCTCTTCTCCCGCCTTGCCTTCAAGCCATGGAAGAAAATCACTGTAATCTTCATCTGCATTTGATGCTTTACCGGTCATGACAAAATATTCGGAAGAGTAGTCGACAATTTCGCCTTCGAGATTGTGCACGCAAACTGTTTGCTAAAATTACTAACATATGGTTGTTAAAAGCAAGCGCGGTTGTTAAAAGTTGAATTAAACTGTTAAGTTGTTAAAAGAGTACTAATCAATATTGAGCATTTACGTACATTGAAAATGGATGCCTTTACTATTCATTTACTCTTGTTAAGTTGGGGGATTTGTTGGGTTGTCCAAGAAAGCTGTGAGTTTTGGTTTAACCGTCTAGCCTCAACAGATATTGCATTCTCTTGTCAGCTTGTGTTATTTGGAAAAGAATTCCAAACGCATGCTGCAGCGTGAAAGAAGTGATAGAACATGACTATGCTCCAAAAGATGGCCACTGCAATTTTAATTTGTTAGATATAATTGTTGCGTTGGCACATATGCTATACTATCAAAGCACTTGAATATAAGTCTATAAACTATAGAATTACGAGAATATAAAAAACAAGATTGTAATTGTCTCAATATTCCAAACAGTTAAACTCATTACATAAATCTCAAATTAAAACCCAACTATCACAAACTGAGATAACATAAACAATATGTTAATTCAAATTAATCTGCTATTGTAAAAACAGATTTTCTAGATAAGGGACTGCATTATTATTTATTAATGGAGGTGAATAATAAAAGCTTGTGCATAATGGATGTGTATGAATGCTCGTAGAAGTACCGTTACGTAGGTTATAGAAGATATGAAATCTTCTTCCAATTCCGTCTGCATAGTAAAGTATAAACTCCTCTTCACTTATCCAACATACAAGGTTAGGTCCTTCATTTACATCGGACGTGCAGAGTTCAGTTGGCAACTGCACTTTAAACTCCATCCATGAACCCTTATCATCTACTTTTTTCATAATCATTATCTGATTCAGGCCGATTTGTTCCCACAAACAAACATGGCCTCGAGAAAAACTCAACTTGAACCTAAAATTTTTACAATTATGGGTAGGCATAGAGAGTTTTTTGAACTTTTCGTCTTTCCAATCAAAACAAATTAGTATGTCCTTCTCAAACGGATACCTTACCATCCAATACAAAGTTCCATTAACAGAGACCCCCCTATCATAAGATGAATAATGCCACTCAATATCTTTAGTCTCTTTCACCTCACTCCATTTGTTGGATCTACAAGAAAATACTGCATAATGTTTCGTATCACCAATTACTACCTTATACTCCTTCATCAATGGATCGTAATAAATACCATACAGGGTACTGTAATCACCTATTTGTGGCGGACACCAAATTTCTTTGTACGCTCTAGAAGATGGATTCCACACCACACACATCTTCACCTCATGATAAAGAGAAAAGCAACGTATAAGATATAATCCATCACAATAGCACAAAATATTATAAGACCTCAAGCGACATATCCATGAATGTCGAATTGTTGACACAAAATTATTTAAATTGTGGGTTTCAAGTTCAGCAACTTGTAATACAGAATAGTCGGTTGATGGAGAAGAGCAAAGTGATACAAATAGTCGACTTCTGTAGGTTGACTTCTCACATGCTAGTAGATTTCGAGAGGATGAGTAGTTGTATTGTTGGAGATGGGTTTCAGCGAATCTTGGATCGGATATCGTGGCCTTCCACTGTTTGCAAACCAATTTGTATCTAAGGAGATATTTCACAGGTAACCGCGAAAGGATGCATTCTACAATGTCATGTGGAAGCACATTTGGTGTGTCTCGAGTTTTGGAAGAAGATGCGGTCCACTTCAGATTGGTATATTTCAAGATTCGATCATAATTATGTGGACAGTTGTTGTAATCATGGCCAATGGTACCACAAGAGAAGCAATAGATTGGCAGTGACTCGTACATAAGAGGAAGCCACAAATGTTCCCCTTTAACTCGAATGGTGATTCCTCTCAGCAATGGTTCTGTTATGTTTATAGAAACCTTAAACCTTATAAACGTGCCAATTAAATCTTCACCCGATATATCCACGGATTCCAAAATTCCAATCCGTTTGGTGAAAAGGCTGAGTGCTGTTTCATTCATGCACGAGAAGGGGATATCATACAAGCGAGCCCAGAATGAAGTGACATTAACTGACTGCTCGTCGCCTCGTGTAAACTTCTTTATGGCAAAAAGGGATTCATTAAAAAGCCAGGGCTGATTCTTCAACACCCATTCTCTATCCATGACATGATTAAAGAAAAATAATATCAATTTCGACTCCTCAAACTCTTTCCATGACATACCATGTTTCAGTTTCCAGGCTTCTGTAATGGCGTCTATTAGATTTGAGGGATTCAATTGTTGAATATCATCAGTAACAAGCCTTCCCACAAGAAGAGATTCTTTCTCCACCTCATTAATATCATCCACATCAATTACTTCCGATTCAACTTCTATCCGTGCTTCCATAGCTGAAAACTTAATTTTAAACACTGCAGACAACAAAGAAAAGCAATTTCATCAATAGAATACAAGAACATAAGAAGAAATACACAAAGAGTAGCTAGCAATCCATCTTGCTTCGTAACATTAAAATATTCTCATAGAAATTCCTTCCATAAAAAGCATAAGCAGACTCCTTCACACATTTTCCATTGTATTTTTACCCCTAATAAATACTACTCCCTGAAAAGCTTGTATACTCACAACACTTTTTATTAAACTCTGTGCAAAAAAATGCAAGCTCTTCGAGGTAGTAACATTTTTCCATAAACTCTTAACTTGTAGTATAAACTTAATTTTAAACACTGCAGAATATATAGACACAGAAGAGGCAACGCACACATGTTTTGATCGAGATTAAAGAAAAGGATTTCAAATGACATATACTTCCATTGGTGATTCTTAAATCATACAATTAAAATTTCATCACTCCTAAATCTAAGATTTTAACTCATTCTTGAACAAAACATTTTAATAAAAACACATAAATCAATGGATATGAATTCTTACATATATGATGCAGAGGCGAAGTCCAAATCTTTTGGGGCGATATATGATTTTGATATTTATCCGAACTTAATAACTTTTGAGGAGAAAATAAAATCCCACGAGAATTCTAGGAGAGTTTGTTTAATACTCCTAAAATTTTGAAATTAGTTATTTTGAATTTTGATTGAGAGGTTGACTAAAATGGGTGAAATACTAATTAATTGTATGTATGGTTGTATTTATAAATCATGAGAGTGCAAATAAGCTGGACCTTGACTAAAATGAGTGATATTGGGCTTTAATTGCTCTGGTCGAATGGCCTGAATTTTACGGTGCCAATTCTCTCAGTAATTCATTGAAGATGCTGAGTTATTCCGGCATTATAGCAAACAGTTGGTGGGCACCATGTCGAAAACCACTGTTTCCTCTGTTCCAGTGTTGTTTCTACAGCGCCATTTGGTTTTTGATGAATTCCCCGATCTATTTCAACATGTTACACTTGACGAATTCACATATGCATACCGGTTAGTTAAATCTCGCGCCTGGGAAAGCCAAAAGGGTGTATCCTTGATTCCTTTTGCGGATTTTATGAACCATGATGCTGCTTCAGGGGCATATCTTTTTGGGTGATGAACACAGACAACATTCAGAGGTTATAGCTGATCGTGACTATGCTGCAAATATATGATTGTAAATGCTATATACTGCTGCTAGATTTTGGTTTTACACTTTCTAAAAGCACTTATGATTTCTTTCAAGTTGCGATTAATATTCCTCAAGACGACAAACTTTGCACTCAGAAGTCCGATATTCTAGCTACACGAATTACGTCCCCAAAGCATGAAGGATAGTGAGTTCACCACTTCTTGGAATTCTTTCAAGATCAAACAGGGAAAGATAGTCCCTATAGCTCTCCGTGCATTTTCTCGTATTCTCGTTTGCAAATCTCTACAAGAACTAGATGGCTTGAAGGAAGAAGTTGCACAAAGTGATAAAAATGAGTACAAAACACTCCTTATGTCCTCTCTGTTCGAAGTGCAAGCCAACATGGTAATGATACCATGACATAGAATACTAATATGTGATGTTATCAAACTTCATCACCAATATTTTGTGTCAATTTATAAATTTTATAACTCATCCTTCCACTAAATTTTTTTTGCAAATTAATTTACTGTTGTTAATCTATGGGTTTTTTTTTTTTTTTTTGCATTAGTTATAAATAGTCCTTATTCCACTCGTTATCATTTCTACGGATAGAAGTCAATTTAGTTTCACAACTTTCTACCTTTTTCGAAATTGACCCAAAAAAGTTAAATGTACTAATTTAGTCTCATTTTTTCGCAATTAGTTTTGTTTTGGTCCCAAAAAAGTTAAATGTACCAATTTAGTCCCATTTTTGCAATTTGTTCTATTGATTCACGTATTCTACAACACTAGAATAAACGACCGCAAGTATACGGTGTCTATCGTAGCGAAGAAAGTACGAGGTCGATCCCACGAGGAGGTATAGCGTAAAAGTGTATTTTGTTAACAGAATTCTATTTAGACGCGGTCGATAAAGTGAATGTGGTGAATTACTCTAAGATTACCTACCAAATTGTCACAAATAAGTAATAAAGAGGAATAAAGAATCGATCAACTAACATGCAAATCAAGAAACGAAAGTAAAACGAATGAAAACTCAAAGAGAGAAGGTGGGTTCCAAGGCAATTGCAACATTTAGACATCCGTTTATGAATTGTAACTCGTTCAAATGGCCATTAAGGTTGTCTTCATATAGGGTTGATCACATAAGAAGAATTAATCAATCTCTCGATCTAACTAATCCAAAGGAGCATGCGACATAAGTTCGTATCTCTACCTTACAAACATCACACCACCTAAACTAGCCCCAAAGATCATTCAATTCCCTCTCCGATAACTAATCCTCTCTCGAGCTCATAATAATACCGGGTTGCATGCTTGCATACGATTAATGGAATAAATCTCTCGATCTTACCCCAATTAACAATGAATTAACCAAATCATCATGGCCAATAACAACATGCTTTCAAATAATAATTAAGCACACAAATAAGAGACAAACACCAATTAAAGAAAGAAATTAGTTTATAAACTTCAATCTAAATATTTACAATGCCTTAGAACCACAAATGTTTAGCCAACAACTAGCATGATCCAATTACAAATTCCAAATGAAATAACTAAATAAAAAGGAAAAGAAAGAGAAAGCTTAGTCTAGAATGTGATGTGGAATGAAATTCCCAAACTATTGCATCCTCTCTTGCTTGATTTGATGAAGAATTGAGGAAGATATGGCCAAAACACCTCCAAGTATGTGTAACTATGTGTGGGAATTGAGAAAATGGGGGAGAATGTCTTGGATTTCTAGAAAGAGGGTTTATATAGTGTTGGGGTAGGGTTTGGATGGCAAAATTGCAAGTTGGTCCCTAAAAAATGGCCAAAATAGGCAAAAGGCATCGAAAATGGGGGTAGCACGGCCGTGCACGGAGCACGGTCGTGCAAAATGAACATAGGCTTGGACAGGTGCTCGGCCGAGCAAGGAGCTCGGCCGTGCTGTGCGGATGGGAAAATGGAGAGGCTCGGCCGTGGCGTGCGAAACAGGGGTGGGGGTGGAGCTCGGCCGAGAAGGGTGCTCGGTCGTGCTATGTCGATGCCCAATCCCTCGGTCTCTAGGTGAAGATGCTCGAGCATGGTGCTCGGCCGTGGCCTTCAACTTCGTCTTGGCAACAGCTCGGTCGAGAAGGGTGCTCGGCCGTGCCCTCTCTCGGCCCAAATCTCTCGGTCTCGAGGTGTAATTGCTCGAGCACTCCTCTCGGGCGTGCTCGCTCGGTCGACTTCAACCCTTTCTCGTTTCGTGCATATCTTTCACCTCGGGTATTCGATTGACTCGATTATTTTGGCTATTCCACTCCGTTTTTCGAGACGAATCCAACCGTGCACTCCTCTTTCTGATCCAGTGAAGTATGGTTGGTGTTTTGCTCCAAATTCCATCGTATTTCCTACAAAATTGACAAAACACAACCTTTCTCTCATTTTGGCTTAAACAATCATATTCAATGCATAAATCAATGAAATCCACATCAAAGTATGCTTCACATGTGCCTCTAAAATGTGTAAATTCCACCCGAATCATCTATTTTGGTCCCAAAAAAGTTAAATGTAACTGCAAAAAACATGGGACTAAATTGGTACATTTAAATTTTTTTGGGACCAAAACAAAACAAATTGTGAAAAAATAGGACTAAATAAATACATTTAACTTTTGTGGGACCAAAACAAAACAATTGCAAAAAATTAGGACTAAATTGGTACATTTAACCTTTTTCAGACCATTTTAGAAAAGGTTGAAAGTTATGGGACTAAATCGACTTATATCCGTCATTTTTGTTCTTGATTAGTTTATTGGCGCTCATAACTGTTAAATAAATAAATACATATTGTTAGGAATTAATATACAAGAATTAATTCCCCACCTCTCTACAAGTTCGGACTTTTAGATGAGACGGAATTCTTTCATGGTATTAGAGCAAACCGGGCAAACGACCTGGGTTCGATTCCTGTTGAAAGCACTCCACCCATTTAAATTGTCCACTCGATGGGCCTCCTCCCCAAAAAGGGTAAGAGGTGTTATTTCGGCCCACGAGTGAGGGGGAGTGTTAAGGAATTAATATACAAGAATTAATTCCCCACCTCTCTACAAGTTCGGACTTTTAGATTAGACGGAATTCTTTCACATATAATTCTTAAAAATAAACCATATAAATACAATTATATAGCATATGGTTGTTATAAAGAAAAGAAGAACGTTAGGGGCGGTTGTTAATTAAAAGTAAAAACTGTTAAGTAAGAGTTGGTATATATATATAAGAGCTATATACTCCGCATATTCTCGTGCTTGCTGAAATCTACTCTATGGTCAGTATTATTAATTTATTTATATACCCAGATTTTGTTAATGTGTATATATACGCACTAATTTAAGATTTTGATTTGTTGTTGTGTAGATAAAATCGCTTTACATTTTGGCAGTTCGATTTCAGAGATCCAGGAAGGATTAGAATTACAACAAAGGAGACATTTATATACAGATAATTGAATCGATTCATGATCTTTCAAACTTCTTTTTTCTTGAATTCTCGATTTTGAATATTGTTACGCATTTGCAGTAACTCACTTAAAATGGGGATTATTTATCTACTAGTACCGTTTCTAGAGCTCGTGTTTGTGTTCGTGACGATCATTCTAATTCTTTGTCTACTCTTGGCTTGGGTCAGTGTCTTCATTACTTAATTCTTGAAATGGGACATTAATTTTATCAAGAAAAGTGTTAATGTCTATATTGAGTTATGGTTTGTGCTTGTGGACGTAGCGTTACTGGTTTTACGGTTTTCCAATTGGTACGGAAAGAAGACGAAGGAGAAGAGGAGGAGGAGGAGGAAGAGGAAGAGGAAGAGGAAGAGGAAGAGGAGGAGAAGAAAGACTTATGCTGTGGAGGTAAATGAAAAGAATGTGCATTTTAATTCAATTTCTGAACACGTGATTACTATTCCAAATTGAGTTAACGTTATTCAATGTTTTCAGAAATCGAAGATGAAAATTGAGTCAGACAATTTAGCAAACAGTTTGTGGGGGCGATCTGAAGGCCATTAGTAATGCAAGACTTTTTTACGTAAAAACTCATGAAGAATCGATCTATGTTGTAATTTGCAGATGCAATTAATACTGCTTACCAACTTTTACATATATACATTCAATGAATTCATCAAAATCATGATTACCAACTTCGGTTTTTAGGAAGAAATTGCATATCTTTTGTATCAAATTATGCTTCACTCTTTCAATTATTTTTATTTGTTTTAGATTGGGTGAGATGATCTCACAATATATATATATATATATATATACTCCCTTTGTTTTATAAAGTTTGCATCATTTCTCATTTTGTATAGAATTAAGGAACATATTTTTTGACACATTTACTTCTTATTAGGGAAAATTGCACTTTTGGTCCTGTAAGAATAAGACCAAATCACTTTTGGTCTTTTTTTATTCCCTTTTAGTCCCACAATATTTTTCCGTCAGTTTTAACTGATTAAAACCGAGTGACTTTCACGCGCCGTTAATTTCACCCCAAAAATCGTGGACCCAAAATCATGGTGAAACTCCTAAAAGAACACTTATCTCTCAAAAAAAATCGAACCCAGAAATTGAAGCTGAAATCGCTGACTCAGCGAACCTACAAATCCTAAATAAAACCTAGAAATCGCGACTGAAACTTCCAAAATCGCGGTCTGTGAAATGTTGCGAACAGGGAAAGCTAGGGTTGCAACCTCCTCCACATCGTAAGTTTGAGCGATTTATGTTTATTGCGTATTCTGAAACAACCCCTGTTTTCCCACTCCTCTCATTTTCTGAAATTGCGGTTGTTTTCCCATTACTTTTACAGCGAAAATCGAAAGTTTTAGAATTTTTTATAAGGGGCTGTTCTGAACAATTTTGAGTTGATGATTTATTGGACTGAACTAAGCACATCAGAACAATTAATTTTGCTATGCACTACTATAAACAAATACTGTGTGTATTGCGCGAAATGTGCCTATATTATATTATTTGGGTGTTATATTGTAAATCAATTTTTTTTACATCGCTCCTCCATGTATATAAATCTCACACTTTTATTGAGTTTTGGAAAAAGATTTTGTGACGAAGGGGTTTTTTTTGGTGAAAATAGAAAGTTTGGGATTTTATTCTGAAACAGAAAAGAAACCTTCGATTTCACATAGATTCTGTAAATAGTGATTTTTTTTTTCTAGAAAAGAACTCTCAATGTTCTTGCTAAAACTATTGATTTCAGAAAATAGTTTTAGCCTTGTTTGGTTTCTTCAACAACCCTGTTTTTTTTTCTTCATCAGCCCCTGTTTTTATTTTCTTTCTTCATTAGTCCCTTTAGGTTTAAGGTTTTTTACTAAAAATTGCAAGACAGTCTGGTTTCTTATTTATTCATTTGTTCAAGAAAATTGCTCATCTAACACTTATGTTGTGCTGCTAATTCAACATATTCTCATCTAACAACTTTATTCTTCTTTCTTGTTTGCTACTAATCTCTCATCTCAAATCCACAGTTTTCCTAGCTAGGTTGTTTAGCATAGAGTTTGATCCTGATAGTTGTTTAGTGTCAAATAGAATTAATTGGGAAGGGGGATATGTAGTTTTGTGTGGAACTGGCACAGAAATTTATTCGTTTAATTTGGGAGGAAAGTTTGATTAATGATTTATATAATTTTGTTTGCAGGTGCATTAAACGATCTGAGGAGGAAGACTCTTGGTCCTGGACTCCAAACGTAGACGGGATATATTCGGTAGTTCAGTGTACAGAATTATCCAGGATCCTATTTCTTGTGAGACTGGTCAAATGAATGGTGTTCAAGACACTTGGATAAAGACAGCTCCGCTCAAGGTCTCCTTGTTTCATTGGAGGATGATCCAGAATAAAATCCGGACGATATAGATTATTTTATGTGTTTGCAATTTCTGTTGTAGCTCTTTGTGTTTTATTGTTAGTTTTTCTTAAGTTGTATGCAAGGGACTGTATTTGGAGCACTGTTGGTGCAACTTGTTTTGAGTTATAAAAGCTCTAAAAAAAATCCCTGCTTTCCCACACCCTTGATCTCCCTTCAATTTCAGAAATTAATGGTTTCCGTTAACTTTTTAACAGACAGGACCATTTCTGCAATAAAAAGGACTGTTTTCGAATTACAGGACCAAAAGTGATTTGACTTCATTCTTACAGGACCAAAAGTGCAATTTTCCCCTTCTTATTAATTTTTTATTTTTCTTCTCTTTTTTCCTTTCTTTACACACCTTCCTTTTCCACTCTTCCTTTTACCTTTCTATCATTAGTATATTTCCAAAAAATAGATACACTACATGAAAATTGACTTTTAGTGACATAAATTCTGTCATTGTAGCTTCTTTAACTAAAAACCTTTTATGTCAAGGAATTGACTTTTAGTGATTGGTCCTGTCATTAATTTTCAATTTCCTGTTACTATAGACTTTTAGCTAGAGAAGCAATAATGAGAGAATTTTGTTGCTAAAAATCAGTTGTCTTGTAGTGATATTAATAGGGGTAGTTCGGGAAGATTAATGTTAAAAATAGGAAAAGCGACGAACTTTTTAAAACAAAATTTAAGATCAAATGCGATAAACTTCATGAAACGGTTGGAGTATATATATATATATATATATATATATATATATATATATATATCTATATATATATATATTGATGGATTTTAACTTGTAAGACATATATATAATGAGAGATAAAAGTTTTAAGCAAATATGTAATGCTAGCTATTTCAGATTGTGCACTATAAATATGTACGATAAATATGTAAGGCCATTTAAAATATTTTACCATAAATAATTGGGGAAAATTGTACTTTGGATCCTGTAGAAATTTTTCTTAATCACTTTTGGTCCCTATGTTTGAGAATGGTCCTTTTAACTGCAAATTGTACTTTTGACCCTGTAGAAAATTTTCTAAATCAGCCGTTAGGGGCGGTTGTTAAAAGTAAAAACTGTTAAGTTGGGGGGTTTAGGTAAGAGTTGGTATAATTATCCCATCTATTGCACTTCACCATCTTTCTTGCTGAATTAGAAACCTCGTGAAACAAGACCAATGCCTCGTTGATTGCACCACATTTTGCGTACATTTTCCGTGCACTTGCTATTTCGCCAGAAGAACTGTACATATGAATCAAAGAATTAGAAATGAAAATATCAGACGCAAACCCTCTTCGCAACGCATGTCCATGAACATAACCTCCAAGTTTGGGGTCGGAAAGCAGAGCGGAAGCCTTGGCAAGAAAAGGGAATGTGAGCGTAACATTTTTGCGAATACGAAGAAGCATTTAATAGGGTTAATGTTTTGCTGTTTGATAACCGAGTTGTAATGAAAGAATGTTGGATTGGGGAGCAAGATTTTCCACACACCTTGTTGTGCACGGTTGAACAAGTTGGATTGTATCACCCACATCCGTAAATATTTCTTAAAAAATATCGTATTTATTTCCTCTGTAAAAGATTAGAATTCTCGTAAACTCATTATATATTCAGCTAAAGTGGAAATTAAATGAGTTTTAATTTCAAACAAATATCCGTAACAAAAAATAAGCTTTTTGCCCATGCTTTATAATAAATTCCCTAAACACCTTTGAATTTAAATATACTCTCCTTCTATTTTTAAATTTTTTTTTTTCGTATTCTCTCCATCCATTATCTTCATCGATCTCATAGGCGAGTATTTTATTTTTGGTGATTTATAAAATTATAAAATCTGTTCGGTTGCACCCATGCAGCGGTTAAGGCAGTTAGGCTGGGGCGGTTGCTGAGAGATTATAGTGACTACTTAAAAGACTAAAATCTGAGAAAAACAATTAATCACTACTTAGAATATACGTACTCTATGGATGATCTTCTGGAATCTTTTTACGTTTTCATTTGTTTGGTTAGTCTTTCATATTTATCAATATATTTGAATTAAATCTTGTTAATTATACTGTTGTGCTTAATTGTGTACGTAGCTTTGGTGGTTTAACGGATTGGATTTTCATCCCTCAACAACAACCAATAAAAAACAATAGAATTGAATTTTCATCAGGTAATTCAATGATTTCTGCTTTTAATGTTTCTTAACGTGAATCTGTGATTTATTCCAACTAAAACGGTTAGTTGTTCTAAATATGATGAAGTAATTCATTGTGCAGATAACAAACAGTTGGTGAGCACAATATTACTCTTCCCTCTGTTCCAGTGATTTTATAGCCATGTCGTCACCTGAAGTGACATGTGTCGATGAAGGTTGCAGTGGTTTACTCACATGGCTTGAATACGAGGCTGGCCACAACATTTCTAAAGTTCTTACCATTGGAAAGTCGTCCAATCGTGGAAGGGGATTGTATGCTTCTGAAGATATACAAAACGGTGATTGCATCTTGAAGATTCCGTTGAGTCTGCAACTAACACAAGACGACATTCCTCCCAAAATTCGTAGTTTGATGGGAGTTACTAATGAAGCCAAACTTGCAGTTCTGATTCTTATTGAGAAAAGGTGGGGAGAATATTCATTTTGGAAAAATTATATGGATTGCCTTCCTGTGCCCGAGGATACGAATAACTCGATATTTTGGAGTGATGATGAACTGAAAATGATTCGACTCAGTTTTGTGTATGATGAAACTCGCAAACTAAAGAATAAAGTCGAGCAACAGTTCATGGAAATATTAAATGCTAAGCCCGATCTATTAGGTAACCAGAGCTCTGAAGAATTGGAAGTAATCGAAAGGCAGTTCATGTCACGCCCCAAATCTGAAAATATTGGCCTTTTAAAAAGTAGTTAAAATAACTAATTTTAAACGCGCAAAAATTATATTTTAAACTTACAACGATAAAGTAAAGGGACGCAACGGCTATTATATTTAAATCACGTTAAGCATTGCAGCGGAAACAATTTAAAATAAAATTTAGAAATTCATAAATAACTCCTCAAGCAATTATCCATAAGAATAACCATAATTAAATTAAATAAACATGCTTGAAAATAGTCCTTTAATCTTAAATAAATCGTCGTCTCCCATCACCACTCCTCGCCATCCAACTCTTAACCTGAAATTGTAAATTGTTGGGGGTGAGCATGCAAGCACACTCAGTGGGAATTAAGTCATTCAATATTTAATGCTAAAAATAAGTAATCAAGTAATTGAAACATAGCAAATAGCATTCACATTGTCACATATACTTTGCCATTGATACTTTTCCATCGCATGTTTGTGAACCTTCCCAAAGCCAAGACTTTTCGATCGCATGTTTTGTGGACCTTTCCAAAGCCAAATTAATGACTAAGATAGTTCCACACGTGAGCACGGCGGGTTAACACCCGAAGACCCGTCGGCCCCGGACCCCATCTGGAGCCCCTGGCTATTAGATAACTTTGCCACAAACTTTGTCAATATATAATGTACTTTGCCACAAACTTTGCCAATAGAATAATAAACTTTGTCAAATAAATTCACATAGCAAACAATTAACTCGAATTATTTATCTAAAACATTAAATAAAGGATAACAAATGCAATAGAGCTCTACCAACCACTGTAGAGATTAAAGCAATTAAAACCCACCTCGATAGACGATACTAGCTACTAATGATACGTGAAAGCCTTGCACGAACTAGTCCTCGTAATTGCCGTCGCCTTGCATTAATTATCGTGTATGGCTAATTAGTATAATATTCAAGAAATAACTTATTGAAACACTTGCGTGGCGATGAATTTTATTATAAATCTAGGGACGAAATGGCAAGGGTTAAAATAATAATAATAAAGGACTAAATATAAAATAGTGATAAGTCAATTTGGGGGAAACAAAATCCTTAAATCAGAAACCCTAAATTCCCAAATCAAAATTAACCTAATTGGATACATTATATCAACTCAAAGATATAGAAGAGTTAATGCCACTGTAGGTGTTAGAAAAAAATAATGAAATTATAATATTAATTCCCAAAATAGGATTTCTGAGTTAGGATATAAGATTCGTAGTTTAAAAATTAATACTAATATAATAATATATCTAAACAAAAAGTAAATAACAGATCATGTAAAAGGTTTAAATTGTTTTCTGTTTAATTGGCCGTGGATTTATGGAAGACAACAAATGAAAAATATGGCATAATCTTACTATTGACAATGAATACGAATAGAGCAAAACAACAAATTCAATATGTCCTCAATAAAAAGAGTGAGGGAAAATAAATGAGGAACATGGAATATCTAAATATTCATGAAAGAAATAGGAAAATACCTTTGCAGTGTAGAATATAGGCTGAAAAGATAACTGCAACACTGCTACAAAATTCTGCTTGGGAGATAAATCAGAAAAGGGATGTTTTTCTATTTTGTGAGAATGTGAAATAGATTTATGCTTGGTTCGAGAATGAGAGAAACGATGATCTTAAATAGAGTTAGGAAGGAGGTGAGAAAATGATGAGTCTCACATGATGGGTTTGAATTCTACCCTTCATTTCTCATTATTATGGAGAGGTAACCGAAATGTAATCATGGTGGGAGTTAGAAATTAATGTGAGGAAGTTACAAGTTTAAATTTTAAATTGTGTAGTTAATAAAAATTTATTTAATTATAATTTATTTAAAATAATTAATATTAGTAATATGTAAAGAATAAAAAATACGGGGTATTACATTCTACCCCTCTTAAAAATAATTTCGTCCTCGAAATTAAGAAACTAACCTTTAGTCGTTGAACTTTGATTCACGTTGCGGCAATAACGAGCGGTGTGACCCGATTGTTTGCATCTAAAACACTTCCCTTGTCCCATAAGACAATCTCCCTTGTGATTTCTCCCACAATTTTCACAAAGCGGCTTGATCGGTATAACTTGAGCATTCGTACCCGTAGCAACGTTAAAATTATCTAGTGCGGTGTTACTCTCGAACCTCCCTTGCTTGTCTTGATTGTTGTTTTGATTTTGATCTTCCCATTTTCTCTTTCCCGAGTTTTCAGTTGACCCTCGATTGGTGTTCTCGGCTTGTTGGCTCGCAGCAATTTCCCCTGCTCTCGCAACTAAATCGCTAAAAGGCATATCTCCGTGACCTGCTAGTATGCTACGTATTTCGGGTCGTAATCCCTTCTTGAATTTTTTAGCTTTCTTACGTTCGGTGTCCACCATATGAGGGGCAAAGCGGGCTAATCGAGAAAAATTCCTTTCGTACTGCTCGACGGTCAACTTCCCTTGTTGAAATTCGAAGAACCTTGACTCCATTCGCTCGCGATAAGTATCGGGGTAATACTTTTGCATTACTATCTCTTTGATTGTATCCCACGTAAGCGCATCACGCTCCTCTTCCGGCCTTGTTCTCCAGTAACCCTCCCACCAATGATCAGCATCTTCTACAAGTTGAAATTCAGCACATGACACGCGTTGTTGATTCGTACATCTGACAAGTCGAAAGATACGCTCAAGAGCTCGAAACCATTCCTCAACGACGCTAGGCCCGTCTCGTCCATTGAAGGTGGGCGGCTTATAACGACGAAACTGCTCCACGATGCTGGCATTGTTTTGAAAGTTTGGAGCCTCATGGTTGACTTGGTTGTGAGCTGGAGCCTCGTTGTTGACATGGTTCACGTTTTCTGCATGGTTCTGATCCATAACCTAGGAAAGCTCCAAGATATATTATATTTTCACATATCGTGTAAATAATCATTGCACTATGTGATCTTGAAAACATAAACTTTGAATAATAAATATAAATGTAACTGAGAATCATAAACTTTGACCATAACTTTCAACGTAACACAATAGCATGAAGATTTTTTTTTTTTTTTTTACATGGTGAATCGAAATAGCAAAAATGTAGTAACACAATTAATTCGACGTGGCATAATAGCTTGAGAATTTAGCATGGTGAATCAAAATAGCAAAATGTAATAACATGTACCTTGAGGAGCTGGATCGGTGAGGTGGTGATGGACGATATAACCTTTTTTTTTTTTTTAAATATTTCGAATTCATAAATATATTTTTAAGATACTCGACTTAAAATGTATAACAATATTGCAAGTCTACAAGAACGTAAACCCGCTCTGATACCACTCTGTCACGCCCCAAATCTGAAAATATTGAACTTTTAAAAAGTAGTTAAAATAACTAATTTTAAACGCGCAAAAATTATATTTTAAACTTACAACGATAAAGTAAAGGGACGCAACAACTATTATATTTAAATCACGTTAAGCATTGCAGCGGAAACAATTTAAAATAAAATTTAGAAATTCATAAATAACTCCTCAAGCAATTATCCATAAGAATAACCATAATTAAATTAAATAAACATGCTTGAAAATAGTCCTTTAATCTTAAATAAATCGTCGTCTCCCATCACCACTCCTCGCCATCCAATTCTTAACCTGAAATTGTAAATTGTTGGGGGTGAGCATGCAAGCACACTCAGTGGGAATTAAGTCATTCAATATTTAATGCTAAAAATAAGTAATCAAGTAATTGAAACATAGCAAATAGCATTCACATTGTCACATATACTTTGCCATTGATACTTTTCCATCGCATGTTTGTGAACCTTCCCAAAGCCAAGACTTTTCGATCGCATGTTTTGTGGACCTTTCCAAAGCCAAATTAATGACTAAGATAGTTCCACACGTGAGCACGGCGGGTTAACACCCGAAGACCCGTCGGCCCCGGACCCCATCTGGAGCCCCTGGCTATTAGATAACTTTGCCACAAACTTTGCCAATATATAATGTACTTTGCCACAAACTTTGCCAATAGAATAATAAACTTTGTCAAATAAATGCACATAGCAAACAATTAACTCGAATTATTTATCTAAAACATTAAATAAAGGATAACAAATGCAATAGAGCTCTACCAACCACTGTAGAGATTAAAGCAATTAAAACCCACCTCGATAGACGATACTAGCTACTAATGATACGTGAAAGCCTTGCACGAACTAGTCCTCGTAATTGCCGTCGCCTTGCATTAATTATCGTGTATGGCTAATTAGTATAATATTCAAGAAATAACTAATTGAAACACTTGCGTGGCGATGAATTTTATTATAAATCTAGGGACGAAATGGCAAGGGTTAAAATAATAATAATAAAGGACTAAATATAAAATAGTGATAAGTCAATTTGGGGGAAACAAAATCCTTAAATCAGAAACCCTAAATTCCCAAATCAAAATTAACCTAATTGGATACATTATATCAACTCAAAGATATAGAAGAGTTAATGCCACTGTAGGTGTTAGAAAAAAATAATGAAATTATAATATTAATTCCCAAAATAGGATTTCTGAGTTAGGATATAAGATTCGTAGTTTAAAAATTAATACTAATATAATAATATATCTAAACAAAAAGTAAATAACAGATCATGTAAAAGGTTTAAATTGTTTTTTGTTTAATTGGCCGTGGATTTATGGAAGACAACAAATGAAAAATATGGCATAATCTTACTATTGACAATGAATACGAATAGAGCAAAACAACAAATTCAATATGTCCTCAATAAAAAGAGTGAGGGAAAATAAATGAGGAACATGGAATATCTAAATATTAATGAAAGAAATAGGAAAATACCTTTGCAGTGTAGAATATAGGCTGAAAAGATAACTGCAACACTGCTACAAAATTCTGCTTGGGAGATAAATCAGAAAAGGGATATTTTTCTATTTTGTGAGAATGTGAAATAGATTTATGCTTGGTTCGAGAATGAGAGAAACGATGATCTTAAATAGAGTTAGGAAGGAGGTGAGAAAATGATGAGTCTCACATGATGGGTTTGAATTCTACCCTTCATTTCTCATTATTATGGAGAGGTAACCGAAATGTAATCATGGTGGGAGTTAGAAATTAATGTGAGGAAGTTACAAGTTTAAATTTTAAATTGTGTAGTTAATAAAAATTTATTTAATTATAATTTATTTAAAATAATTAATATTAGTAATATGTAAAGAATAAAAAATACGGGGTATTACATTCTACCCCTCTTAAAAATAATTTCGTCCTCGAAATTAAGAAACTAACCTTTAGTCGTTGAACTTTGATTCACGTTGCGGCAATAACGAGCGGTGTGACCCGATTGTTTGCATCTAAAACACTTCCCTTGTCCCATAAGACAATCTCCCTTGTGATTTCTCCCACAATTTTCACAAAGCGGCTTGATCGGTATAACTTGAGCATTCGTACCCGTAGCAACGTTAAAATTATCTAGTGCGGTGTTACTCTCGAACCTCCCTTGCTTGTCTTGATTGTTGTTTTGATTTTGATCTTCCCATTTTCTCTTTCCCGAGTTTTCAGTTGACCCTCGATTGGTGTTCTCGGCTTGTTGGCTCGCAGCAATTTCCCCTGCTCTCGCAACTAAATCGCTAAAAGGCATATCTCCGTGACCTGCTAGTATGCTACGTATTTCGGGTCGTAATCCCTTCTTGAATTTTTTAGCTTTCTTACGTTCGGTGTCCACCATATGAGGGGCAAAGCGGGCTAATCGAGAAAAATTCCTTTCGTACTGCTCGACGGTCAACTTCCCTTGTTGAAATTCGAAGAACCTTGACTCCATTCGCTCGCGATAAGTATCGGGGTAATACTTTTGCATTACTATCTCTTTGAATGTATCCCACGTAAGCGCATCACGCTCCTCTTCCGGCCTTGTTCTCCAGTAACCCTCCCACCAATGATCAGCATCTTCTACAAGTTGAAATTCAGCACATGACACGCGTTGTTGATTCGTACATCTGACAAGTCGAAAGATACGCTCAAGAGCTCGAAACCATTCCTCAACGACGCTAGGCCCGTCTCGTCCATTGAAGGTGGGCGGCTTATAACGACGAAACTGCTCCACGATGCTGGCATTGTTTTGAAAGTTTGGAGCCTCATGGTTGACTTGGTTGTGAGCTGGAGCCTCGTTGTTGACATGGTTCACGTTTTCTGCATGGTTCTGATCCATAACCTAGGAAAGCTCCAAGATATATTATATTTTCACATATCGTGTAAATAATCATTGCACTATGTGATCTTGAAAACATAAACTTTGAATAATAAATATAAATGTAACTGAGAATCATAAACTTTGACCATAACTTTCAACGTAACACAATAGCATGAAGATTTTTTTTTTTTTTTACATGGTGAATCGAAATAGCAAAAATGTAGTAACACAATTAATTCGACGTGGCATAATAGCTTGAGAATTTAGCATAGTGAATCAAAATAGCAAAATGTAATAACATGTACCTTGAGGAGCTGGATCGGTGAGGTGGTGATGGACGATATAACCTTTTTTTTTTTTTTAAATATTTCGAATTCATAAATATATTTTTAAGATACTCGACTTAAAATGTATAATAATATTGCAAGTCTACAAGAACGTAAACCCGTTCTGATACCACTCTGTCACGCCCCAAATCTGAAAATATTGACCTTTTAAAAAGTAGTTAAAATAACTAATTTTAAACGCGCAAAAATTATATTTTAAACTTACAACGATAAAGTAAAGGGACGCAACAGCTATTATATTTAAATCACGTTAAGCATTGCAGCGGAAACAATTTAAAATAAAATTTAGAAATTCATAAATAACTCCTCAAGCAATTATCCATAAGAATAACCATAATTAAATTAAATAAACATGCTTGAAAATAGTCCTTTAATCTTAAATAAATCGTCGTCTCCCATCACCACTCCTCGCCATCCAACTCTTAACCTGAAATTGTAAATTGTTGGGGGTGAGCATGCAAGCACACTCAGTGGGAATTAAGTCATTCAATATTTAATGCTAAAAATAAGTAATCAAGTAATTGAAACATAGCAAATAGCATTCACATTGTGACATATACTTTGCCATTGATACTTTTCCATCGCATGTTTGTGAACCTTCCCAAAGCCAAGACTTTTTGATCGCATGTTTTGTGAACCTTTCCAAAGCCAAATTAATGACTAAGATAGTTCCACACGTGAGCACGGCGGGTTAACACCCGAAGACCCGTCGGCCCCGGACCCCATCTGGAGCCCCTGGCTATTAGATAACTTTGCCACAAACTTTGCCAATATATAATGTACTTTGCCACAAACTTTGCCAATAGAATAATAAACTTTGTCAAATAAATTCACATAGCAAACAATTAACTCGAATTATTTATCTAAAACATTAAATAAAGGATAACAAATGCAATAGAGCTCTACCAACCACTGTAGAGATTAAAGCAATTAAAACCCACCTCGATAGACGATACTAGCTACTAATGATACGTGAAAGCCTTGCACGAACTAGTCCTCGTAATTGCCGTCGCCTTGCATTAATTATCGTGTATGGCTAATTAGTATAATATTCAAGAAATAACTTATTGAAACACTTGCGTGGCGATGAATTTTATTATAAATCTAGGGACGAAATGGCAAGGGTTAAAATAATAATAATAAAGGACTAAATATAAAATAGTGATAAGTCAATTTGGGGGAAACAAAATCCTTAAATCAGAAACCCTAAATTCCCAAATCAAAATTAACCTAATTGGATACATTATATCAACTCAAAGATATAGAAGAGTTAATGCCACTGTAGGTGTTAGAAAAAAATAATGAAATTATAATATTAATTCCCAAAATAGGATTTCTGAGTTAGGATATAAGATTCGTAGTTTAAAAATTAATACTAATATAATAATATATCTAAACAAAAAGTAAATAACAGATCATGTAAAAGGTTTAAATTGTTTTCTGTTTAATTGGCCGTGGATTTATGGAAGACAACAAATGAAAAATATGGCATAATCTTACTATTGACAATGAATACGAATAGAGCAAAACAACAAATTCAATATGTCCTCAATAAAAAGAGTGAGGGAAAATAAATGAGGAACATGGAATATCTAAATATTCATGAAAGAAATAGGAAAATACCTTTGCAGTGTAGAATATAGGCTGAAAAGATAACTGCAACACTGCTACAAAATTCTGCTTGGGAGATAAATCAGAAAAGGGATGTTTTTCTATTTTGTGAGAATGTGAAATAGATTTATGCTTGGTTCGAGAATGAGAGAAACGATGATCTTAAATAGAGTTAGGAAGGAGGTGAGAAAATGATGAGTCTCACATGATGGGTTTGAATTCTACCCTTCATTTCTCATTATTATGGAGAGGTAACCGAAATGTAATCATGGTGGGAGTTAGAAATTAATGTGAGGAAGTTACAAGTTTAAATTTTAAATTGTGTAGTTAATAAAAATTTATTTAATTATAATTTATTTAAAATAATTAATATTAGTAATATGTAAAGAATAAAAAATACGGGGTATTACATTCTACCCCTCTTAAAAATAATTTCGTCCTCGAAATTAAGAAACTAACCTTTAGTCGTTGAACTTTGATTCACGTTGCGGCAATAACGAGCGGTGTGACCCGATTGTTTGCATCTAAAACACTTCCCTTGTCCCATAAGACAATCTCCCTTGTGATTTCTCCCACAATTTTCACAAAGCGGCTTGATCGGTATAACTTGAGCATTCGTACCCGTAGCAACGTTAAAATTATCTAGTGCGGTGTTACTCTCGAACCTCCCTTGCTTGTCTGGATTGTTGTTTTGATTTTAATCTTCCCATTTTCTCTTTCCCGAGTTTTCAGTTGACCCTCGATTGGTGTTCTCGGCTTGTTGGCTCGCAGCAATTTCCCCTGCTCTCGCAACTAAATCGCTAAAAGGCATATCTCCGTGACCTGCTAGTATGCTACGTATTTCGGGTCGTAATCCCTTCTTGAATTTTTTAGCTTTCTTACGTTCGGTGTCCACCATATGAGGGGCAAAGCGGGCTAATCGAGAAAAATTCCTTTCGTACTGCTCGACGGTCAACTTCCCTTGTTGAAATTCGAAGAACCTTGACTCCATTCGCTCGCGATAAGTATCGGGGTAATACTTTTGCATTACTATCTCTTTGAATGTATCCCACGTAAGCGCATCACGCTCCTCTTCCGGCCTTGTTCTCCAGTAACCCTCCCACCAATGATCAGCATCTTCTACAAGTTGAAATTCAGCACATGACACGCGTTGTTGATTCGTACATCTGACAAGTCGAAAGATACGCTCAAGAGCTCGAAACCATTCCTCAACGACGCTAGGCCCGTCTCGTCCATTGAAGGTGGGCGGCTTATAACGACGAAACTGCTCCACGATGCTGGCATTGTTTTGAAAGTTTGGAGCCTCATGGTTGACTTGGTTGTGAGCTGGAGCCTCGTTGTTGACATGGTTCACGTTTTCTGCATGGTTCTGATCCATAACCTAGGAAAAGCTCCAAGATATATTATATTTTCACATATCGTGTAAATAATCATTGCACTATGTGATCTTGAAAACATAAACTTTGAATAATAAATATAAATGTAACTGAGAATCATAAACTTTGACCATAACTTTCAACGTAACACAATAGCATGAAGATTTTTTTTTTTTTTTTTACATGGTGAATCGAAATAGCAAAAATGTAGTAACACAATTAATTCGACGTGGCATAATAGCTTGAGAATTTAGCATGGTGAATCAAAATAGCAAAATGTAATAACATGTACCTTGAGGAGCTGGATCGGTGAGGTGGTGATGGACGATATAACCTTTTTTTTTTTTTAAATATTTCGAATTCATAAATATATTTTTAAGATACTCGACTTAAAATGTATAATAATATTGCAAGTCTACAAGAACGTAAACCCGCTCTGATACCACTCTGTCACGCCCCAAATCTGAAAATATTGAACTTTTAAAAAGTAGTTAAAATAACTAATTTTAAACGCGCAAAAATTATATTTTAAACTTACAACGATAAAGTAAAGGGACGCAACAGCTATTATATTTAAATCACGTTAAGCATTGCAGCGGAAACAATTTAAAATAAAATTTAGAAATTCATAAATAACTCCTCAAGCAATTATCCATAAGAATAACCATAATTAAATTAAATAAACATGCTTGAAAATAGTCCTTTAATCTTAAATAAATCGTCGTCTCCCATCACCACTCCTCGCCATCCAACTCTTAACCTGAAATTGTAAATTGTTGGGGGTGAGCATGCAAGCACACTCAGTGGGAATTAAGTCATTCAATATTTAATGCTAAAAATAAGTAATCAAGTAATTGAAACATAGCAAATAGCATTCACATTGTCACATATACTTTGCCATTGATACTTTTCCATCGCATGTTTGTGAACCTTCCCAAAGCCAAGACTTTTCGATCGCATGTTTTGTGAACCTTTCCAAAGCCAAATTAATGACTAAGATAGTTCCACACGTGAGCACGGCGGGTTAACACCCGAAGACCCGTCGGCCCCGGACCCCATCTGGAGCCCCTGGCTATTAGATAACTTTGCCACAAACTTTGCCAATATATAATGTACTTTGCCACAAACTTTGCCAATAGAATAATAAACTTTGTCAAATAAATTCACATAGCAAACAATTAACTCGAATTATTTATCTAAAACATTAAATAAAGGATAACAAATGCAATAGAGCTCTACCAACCACTGTAGAGATTAAAGCAATTAAAACCCACCTCGATAGACGATACTAGCTACTAATGATACGTGAAAGCCTTGCACGAACTAGTCCTCGTAATTGCCGTCGCCTTGCATTAATTATCGTGTATGGCTAATTAGTATAATATTCAAGAAATAACTTATTGAAACACTTGCGTGGCGATGAATTTTATTATAAATCTAGGGACGAAATGGCAAGGGTTAAAATAATAATAATAAAGGACTAAATATAAAATAGTGATAAGTCAATTTGGGGGAAACAAAATCCTTAAATCAGAAACCCTAAATTCCCAAATCAAAATTAACCTAATTGGATACATTATATCAACTCAAAGATATAGAAGAGTTAATGCCACTGTAGGTGTTAGAAAAAAATAATGAAATTATAATATTAATTCCCAAAATAGGATTTCTGAGTTAGGATATAAGATTCGTAGTTTAAAAATTAATACTAATATAATAATATATCTAAACAAAAAGTAAATAACAGATCATGTAAAAGGTTTAAATTGTTTTCTGTTTAATTGGCCGTGGATTTATGGAAGACAACAAATGAAAAATATGGCATAATCTTACTATTGACAATGAATACGAATAGAGCAAAACAACAAATTCAATATGTCCTCAATAAAAAGAGTGAGGGAAAATAAATGAGGAACATGGAATATCTAAATATTCATGAAAGAAATAGGAAAATACCTTTGCAGTGTAGAATATAGGCTGAAAAGATAACTGCAACACTGCTACAAAATTCTGCTTGGGAGATAAATCAGAAAAGGGATGTTTTTCTATTTTATGAGAATGTGAAATAGATTTATGCTTGGTTCGAGAATGAGAGAAACGATGATCTTAAATAGAGTTAGGAAGGAGGTGAGAAAATGATGAGTCTCACATGATGGGTTTGAATTCTACCCTTCATTTCTCATTATTATGGAGAGGTAACCGAAATGTAATCATGGTGGGAGTTAGAAATTAATGTGAGGAAGTTACAAGTTTAAATTTTAAATTGTGTAGTTAATAAAAATTTATTTAATTATAATTTATTTAAAATAATTAATATTAGTAATATGTAAAGAATAAAAAATACGGGGTATTACATTCTACCCCTCTTAAAAATAATTTCGTCCTCGAAATTAAGAAACTAACCTTTAGTCGTTGAACTTTGATTCACGTTGCGGCAATAACGAGCGGTGTGACCCGATTGTTTGCATCTAAAACACTTCCCTTGTCCCATAAGACAATCTCCCTTGTGATTTCTCCCACAATTTTCACAAAGCGGCTTGATCGGTATAACTTGAGCATTCGTACCCGTAGCAACGTTAAAATTATCTAGTGCGGTGTTACTCTCGAACCTCCCTTGCTTGTCTGGATTGTTGTTTTGATTTTAATCTTCCCATTTTCTCTTTCCCGAGTTTTCAGTTGACCCTCGATTGGTGTTCTCGGCTTGTTGGCTCGCAGCAATTTCCCCTGCTCTCGCAACTAAATCGCTAAAAGGCATATCTCCGTGACCTGCTAGTATGCTACGTATTTCGGGTCGTAATCCCTTCTTGAATTTTTTAGCTTTCTTACGTTCGGTGTCCACCATATGAGGGGCAAAGCGGGCTAATCGAGAAAAATTCCTTTCGTACTGCTCGACGGTCAACTTCCCTTGTTGAAATTCGAAGAACCTTGACTCCATTCGCTCGCGATAAGTATCGGGGTAATACTTTTGCATTACTATCTCTTTGAATGTATCCCACGTAAGCGCATCACGCTCCTCTTCCGGCCTTGTTCTCCAGTAACCCTCCCACCAATGATCAGCATCTTCTACAAGTTGAAATTCAGCACATGACACGCGTTGTTGATTCGTACATCTGACAAGTCGAAAGATACGCTCAAGAGCTCGAAACCATTCCTCAACGACGCTAGGCCCGTCTCGTCCATTGAAGGTGGGCGGCTTATAACGACGAAACTGCTCCACGATGCTGGCATTGTTTTGAAAGTTTGGAGCCTCATGGTTGACTTGGTTGTGAGCTGGAGCCTCGTTGTTGACATGGTTCACGTTTTCTGCATGGTTCTGATCCATAACCTAGGAAAAGCTCCAAGATATATTATATTTTCACATATCGTGTAAATAATCATTGCACTATGTGATCTTGAAAACATAAACTTTGAATAATAAATATAAATGTAACTGAGAATCATAAACTTTGACCATAACTTTCAACGTAACACAATAGCATGAAGATTTTTTTTTTTTTTTTACATGGTGAATCGAAATAGCAAAAATGTAGTAACACAATTAATTCGACGTGGCATAATAGCTTGAGAATTTAGCATGGTGAATCAAAATAGCAAAATGTAATAACATGTACCTTGAGGAGCTGGATCGGTGAGGTGGTGATGGACGATATAACCTTTTTTTTTTTTTTAAATATTTCGAATTCATAAATATATTTTTAAGATACTCGACTTAAAATGTATAATAATATTGCAAGTCTACAAGAACGTAAACTCGCTCTGATACCACTCTGTCACGCCCCAAATCTGAAAATATTGAACTTTTAAAAAGTAGTTAAAATAACTAATTTTAAACGCGCAAAAATTATATTTTAAACTTACAACGATAAAGTAAAGGGACGCAACAGCTATTATATTTAAATCACGTTAAGCATTGCAGCGGAAACAATTTAAAATAAAATTTAGAAATTCATAAATAACTCCTCAAGCAATTATCCATAAGAATAACCATAATTAAATTAAATAAACATGCTTGAAAATAGTCCTTTAATCTTAAATAAATCGTCGTCTCCCATCACCACTCCTCGCCATCCAACTCTTAACCTGAAATTGTAAATTGTTGGGGGTGAGCATGCAAGCACACTCAGTGGGAATTAAGTCATTCAATATTTAATGCTAAAAATAAGTAATCAAGTAATTGAAACATAGCAAATAGCATTCACATTGTCACATATACTTTGCCATTGATACTTTTCCATCGCATGTTTGTGAACCTTCCCAAAGCCAAGACTTTTCGATCGCATGTTTTGTGAACCTTTCCAAAGCCAAATTAATGACTAAGATAGTTCCACACGTGAGCACGGCGGGTTAACACCCGAAGACCCGTCGGCCCCGGACCCCATCTGGAGCCCCTGGCTATTAGATAACTTTGCCACAAACTTTGCCAATATATAATGTACTTTGCCACAAACTTTGCCAATAGAATAATAAACTTTGTCAAATAAATTCACATAGCAAACAATTAACTCGAATTATTTATCTAAAACATTAAATAAAGGATAACAAATGCAATAGAGCTCTACCAACCACTGTAGAGATTAAAGCAATTAAAACCCACCTCGATAGACGATACTAGCTACTAATGATACGTGAAAGCCTTGCACGAACTAGTCCTCGTAATTGCCGTCGCCTTGCATTAATTATCGTGTATGGCTAATTAGTATAATATTCAAGAAATAACTTATTGAAACACTTGCGTGGCGATGAATTTTATTATAAATCTAGGGACGAAATGGCAAGGGTTAAAATAATAATAATAAAGGACTAAATATAAAATAGTGATAAGTCAATTTGGGGGAAACAAAATCCTTAAATCAGAAACCCTAAATTCCCAAATCAAAATTAACCTAATTGGATACATTATATCAACTCAAAGATATAGAAGAGTTAATGCCACTGTAGGTGTTAGAAAAAAATAATGAAATTATAATATTAATTCCCAAAATAGGATTTCTGAGTTAGGATATAAGATTCGTAGTTTAAAAATTAATACTAATATAATAATATATCTAAACAAAAAGTAAATAACAGATCATGTAAAAGGTTTAAATTGTTTTCTGTTTAATTGGCCGTGGATTTATGGAAGACAACAAATGAAAAATATGGCATAATCTTACTATTGACAATGAATACGAATAGAGCAAAACAACAAATTCAATATGTCCTCAATAAAAAGAGTGAGGGAAAATAAATGAGGAACATGGAATATCTAAATATTCATGAAAGAAATAGGAAAATACCTTTGCAGTGTAGAATATAGGCTGAAAAGATAACTGCAACACTGCTACAAAATTCTGCTTGGGAGATAAATCAGAAAAGGGATGTTTTTCTATTTTGTGAGAATGTGAAATAGATTTATGCTTGGTTCGAGAATGAGAGAAACGATGATCTTAAATAGAGTTAGGAAGGAGGTGAGAAAATGATGAGTCTCACATGATGGGTTTGAATTCTACCCTTCATTTCTCATTATTATGGAGAGGTAACCGAAATGTAATCATGGTGGGAGTTAGAAATTAATGTGAGGAAGTTACAAGTTTAAATTTTAAATTGTGTAGTTAATAAAAATTTATTTAATTATAATTTATTTAAAATAATTAATATTAGTAATATGTAAAGAATAAAAAATACGGGGTATTACAGTTCATGTATTCATATGGATTAGCTATATCTCGACGGCGGAAAAATGCAAAGGGTGATATATACTTGGCTCCTTTTTTGGATTTTCTAAACCATGATAATAGTTCCATGGTTGTGGTTGATAGTGATGCAAACCAAGGTTATACAGAGGTTAGAGTTGATCGTGACTATGCTAAAGGTGATGAGATCCGGATTAACTATGGAAATTTGTCGAATGCTGCTCTCCTAGTGTTTTTTGGGTTTACGGTTCCTAACAATGCTCACGATATCGTTCTAGTCGCTGTTAATCTAGATGTGCATGACAAACTTTATGCTCAGAAATCTGATATTCTAAACAAGGACGATAAGCCCGTCTATTTCAAGGTCAAGCAAGTAGAGATTGGCTCTAAATATGGAGAGGGAATCCCCCTAGCACTTCGAGCATTCCATCGAGTTTGTGTTTGCGATTCTGAGGAAGAACTAAAGGAGTTGAAAGAAGCTGCAGTAGTTGGACAGGTGGGCAGTCATCCATTGAAGAAGCTGGAAAAAGAGATTAAAGCCCATGTGCATTTGTTGCATGAAATAAATGGACTAATAGTGAAATACAATGAAAATGAAGTGGTAAAATCTACAGATCAGGTATGTGAAGAGGATATAAGGAGGCAATTAGCTAAAGATCTCCTGCAAGCTGAGGTAAGAATCTTGAATTCTGTTAGTGATTGGCTGAAATGCTACGTCTCGTTGTTAGTCAAAAAATGGAAGCAGCTTGGTTGTACAAACTACAAAGTCTTGTAAACAATACTCCCTTGCTCTTTGATTGATATACACTCTGCTTTGATTGATGTTAAATTTGTTGATTCCACATGTTTCTCAGTTTTGGAATGAATTTGGAATGAATTTTGGAATGAATTTGTAGCAAATTTAGTTGTGGTTATTAGGGATAGCAAAACAGGTTTCCTCTGTTTTCATATCTGTTCGAAAAATTTGAGACTCTTTCCAAGAAAAATTTACCACATGTTTTCCCAGGTTTAATTGGAATTAATTTATAACCTATAAAACTGTATGCATTTCAACCTTAAGTTGCGTTTAGAATGAATTTGGAATACATAGCTAGTCTGATAGTAACAAAATTTAGTTGTGGTCGTTTGGATTGAAAGTTCCTCTCTTATTTCTAACTAATCGCGAGCTGAGGGATTTGGGTGAATATGAAATTAAGTTGGTAGAGAAGGTGTTCAATGAAATGTCAAAGATCAATTCGGTTGCTTCATTACTTATTGCGAAGATAGGTTATATATGATCCTGTAAATATTTCTGGGTGCTAGCAAGCATTCTTATTTGTGTGTGTTTTGATACTGCAAGATTGAGACAAGTTTGATGAGTGAGCATATGAATTGTTTCCCTTCAGAATTGCACACAAAAAATTACTAATAAAGGTTATCATCATGGTAGCTCCGCATATAACCACTACTATCGGCGAATAAAGGTTCTATATTAAAAACAAAAAAAACCTAAATGACGCTCTGGCCTCTAATTCAACATATAACCACTTATCGGATGAACTAAACGTTGATAGGCAGTGCTTCACCCATCTTGGACAGATTTGGAACAACATGATCCCGCTTAAGGTTAATGCTTTTTAATGGAAATTATAGCCGCCCAAGACAGAATCCCCACGATATTTAACCTTGTGAATTTGGTGTTACTTGGTTGTACATTAATGAGTTCCAAAATACACCCACAAAACTCAACTCGATGGCCCTTGATAAAAAGAAAAAAATAAAGAAAATCTTTGTTTCGTTTCCTTTCATTTGTAAATTTTGTTGATATATATAATTTTCTAGGGACCGTCGAGTTGAGTTTTGTAAGTGTATCTTAGAACATTTGCTATAAACAAAATCTTATATTTATATTTATAAGAGGGGATGATGACATGACCATATTTTTAATTACATGTGGCGCCCAGTCACCAAATTCGTCGGAAGCCCCAATTTTAAACACACGTTCGAGTCGCGCGTGTCAGTTTTCGGCGAAAATTTTAATTTTTGATAAAAAAAATGTAAATTGAACAACTTAGAACATATTTTGAAAAAGTGAAATTTAAAAGATTTAAAATGGAACTGACATAAGTTATAAGACGTATTTTGAAAATTTTCAGGATGTAAATTGGACACAGTAAGATGTATTTTGAAAAAGTAAAAACTTAAAGGATTTAAAATGGAATCGACCTAAGCAACCCCACTTAAAATCTTGACTAAACTATGACATACCATCATATTAGCAAATAAACGTATTCCTAAGCTTAATGTGCGAAAACAATGAGAGTACTAAAAAAGGTGCTAAGGGCAGTGGGACTCCTGCGGGTAATGAGAAGCTTAAAAAACGAAGTCCATTTTTTAAAAATCCCACTATAGTAATGCCAATAAAAAGAGAAAACGATAGACCCAAAGTTATGTGAAAATGACTTGTCACTGTGAAGCTATAAGGTATCATACCCTGGAGATTACGAAATAACGAAAAAGTAAAAGTAACTGAGATGCAAGGGAAAAACTTTTCTTTCACATTTCCGGAAAGACCACCTATTTGTCCGTTTACTAGGTTGGGTACGAAATCATAAAGAATCTCTACCAGGGATTGCCAAGCATTTGGTACTCACTTTCCTCCTCCTTTTCAGTAACAAAATAAAACAAAAGTAGGGCAAAACTGGGAGTGAGTAGCATAAACAAAGATGGATTTGTGAATGAGAAATACAAGTCCCTATTCGAATAGGAATCAATGGGCCGGGATAATAGAGAATTGATCAAGCGGGCTAGGGACTTTTCCGCCCCTCCCTTATCTTGGGATTTTGCTCAACAAGATATCGTAAAAAATCTATAAAAACAGGCATTCTCTTTGGTTCATTCTTTGACTGCGTATATTGAAATTTCCCTTTCTAAATCTTTCAAAATTACATCAAAGATCATTACTCAATTTCTCACAAAAATAATATTTTGTTTGTCTCTTATTCACCTGAATTGACTAATACACTTCTAACAAAAAACTATTTTACCTCTTATAATACTAATAAACCACTCTCACAAAAAACTGTGTCAAAATCAAAGAGAGAATCTAATAAAAACGTAGGGAGTATAAAAAATTTATAATCGTTGTAATGTACTACTAATTAATTGCATTTATTGGTGTATTTATCAATCATAAGAGTACAAATAAGCTGGACCTGGACTAAAATGAGTGAAATTGGGCTTTAATTGCTCTGGTCTAATGGCCTAAATTTTTAGATAAAATCACAATTTTTCCCAATAATTTTATGGATTCCATTGCTTTTAAAATAATAAAGGATCAAAAATGAAAAAGAAAACGAAATCATAAACGGTTGCGATAGCCGTTAGAGGCGGTTGTTTATTAACAAAATATTACCAATTTTTTAAACTGCCAAAGGGGGTTTAAATAACAGCATATTCAAACTCTTGATTGAATGAAATCATAAACGGTTTCTACAGCTTGTAAAGAAAGAAGAAGAAGAAAGGAGATTGTAAATTTTGTCTGTTGAAGTAATTGATTGAAGATGCTGAGTCATTCCGGCATTATAGCAAACAATTGGTGGGCACCGTCTCGAAAACCACTGTTTCCTCTGTTCCAGTGTAGTTTCTTCTCCCCTTCATATCTTGCTTCGTCGTCGTCATCTACAGCGCCATTTGTTGATGAAGATTGCTGGGATTTTCTCCATTGGCTTGAAGGCATGGCTGGGCAAAGTATTTCTACTGCACTTGCCATTGGGAAAACAGCCGCCCATGGAAGGATACTCTACACTACTAGAGATATAAATCCAGGGGAAATCTTATTGAAGGTCCCGTTTAGTGTGCATCTAACGGAAGAAAATATTCCTCAACAAATTAGGAATGCGCTTAGAAGAAAAATTAGTCCCATTGCAAAACTTGCTCTAGTCATTCTGATTGAGATCAAACGGGGACTAAATTCCGTCTGGGCACCTTACATCAGTCGTCTTCCTCTGCCCGACGATATGCATAGCACCATATTCTGGAGCGACGAAGAACTGGAGATGCTTCAACCCAGTTGTTTGTATGAAGAATCTCTAAGACAAAAGCATTTAGTTGCAATAGACCACCTTGGGGTTAAGTATGCTATTGACAAATACCCTAATGTATTTCAAGGCTCTACAGTCGTAGATTTCACACATGCATACGGACTAGCTAGAACTCGTTCGTGGAAAAGTGAAGGCGGTGTTCTATACATGATTCCTTTTCTGGATTTTCTGAACCATTCTGGTAGTTCAGAGGCGCCATCTGTTTTGATTGACGAGAAGAATAATCAGTCAAGTCTTACGGCTCTTCATAGCTATGACGCCGATCAAGAGGTCCTCGTAAGCTATGGAAAACTCTCGAATGCTGCACTCATGCTGGACTATGGCTTTACTTTACCTAACAACGCTCATGATTTTGCTCGTGTTGTGTTTAACATACCACGAGACGACCCACATTACTATCGCAAGATCCGTACTCTAAGGCCGCAGAAGCCTAACAAAGGGGAGGCTGATTTCGAAAAGTGCTTTTCTTGGAATGGTTTCAAACTCGAACTAGTATCTGTTGACGACAACAATGTAGATGGAAAGGGAATCCCCGTTTATCTTCGTGCGTTTTTTCGTGTTCTGATTTGCAATTCTGTGCAAGAACTAAAGGAGGTGAGTGAAAATGAATATAATAACGGAATTGTGGGTAGGACTCCATTGAAGATCACGGAGAAAGAGGCTGCAGCACATCAGCTTTTGATCGACGAATTGGAAAAGTTAATCGTGGTTCATAAACGACATATACAGAGGCTGGTGGAAACTACTCCTTGGAATTTGTGTATGAAGACTGCAGCAAAGAGGGAATTAGCTCAACAGCTGCTGCAGAGTGAGATACGAGTGATGCAATCTGCGATTGATTGGCTGGTGGGCTACTGTTTCATGTTAAGTTTTTTGGCATGATAATGAATTTTTTTCTTACTTGCAATTGTGTGCTGCATTAGACAGACGTTTTACTTGCTTCGACGACTTTTAAATGCAAAGTGCGACTTTTCTAATTTTCTGTGGGTATGCTGCCATCTTTGTTTAGTAATTGTTTTATCTGAAAAATATTCTTTCTTGGGCCCATATGGTATCAGTTCACCTCCATTAGTTTTAGTGTTTCATTTTGATTCATTATCTCGAGGGCTGAAAAATGCAAAGGGTGGTTTATACTTGGCTCCTTTTTTGGATTTTCTAAACCATGATAATAGTTCCATGGTTGTGGTTGAGAGTGATGCGGCAAACCAAGGGTATACAGAGGTTAGAGTTGATCGTGACTACGCTAAAGGTGAGATCCTGATTAACTATGGAAATTTGTCGAATGCTGCTCTCCTAATGTTTTTTGGATTTACGGTTCCTAACAATGCTCACGATATCATTCTATTCGCTGTTAATCCAGATGTGCATGACAAACTTTATGCTCAAAAATCTGATATTCTAAATAATGACGATAAAAATTTAGTTGTGGTTTATTAGGATAGCAAAACAGGTTTCCTCTGTTTTCATATGAACTTTCTGTTGGAAGATACCAACTTGTTCAGACTCTTTCCAAGAAAAATTTACCACGTGTTTAATTTATGACCTATAAAACTGTATGAATTTCAACTTTAAGTTGCGTTTAGAATGAATTTGGAATACATACCTACTCTAATAGTATCAAAATTTAGTTGTGGTAGTTTGGATTGAAAGTTTATCTCTTATTTCTAACTAATCACTAGCTGAGGGATTTGGGTTTCCTTCAAACTGCCCCTTGGCTCTTATGGTCTGGAGTGATATTTTAAGCTGGTTGGAAGGCCCATTATTATTATCAACTTCAATGGGTGATCACTTTGTAGAGTTCTGCAACTCAGGCAACAATATTAATATGCACAGCAGGCCTTGTTTGGCAATGTCCAATATGGAAGCTATGGAGAGGTTTAATACACACCACAAATGTTAAAACACACCCCCACTAAAATTTAGAATTCAATTTTTATTAATAAGCACACCCAATTCTTTCCTATTTGCTGCCCTTTTAACACTTAAAACAAAATACAAATTGAATAAAAATCAAAATAATATTATTAAAATTACCTAAATCTTAAAGATATATAAATTTAAAAAAAAAAAATTATCATCCGTCAAATTTTTTTTATCAAAAAATATATTCAATAATATGAAAAAATATTTTAAAAAATAAAATAAATATTTGAGTGATAAAATCAATTAAGAAATCTAAAACATTATCGACTAAATTTTCAAAATAATTAAATTAATTTTTTTAATTAAATCTGAACAAAATTAAAGTAAATCAAATAAAATTTAAAAATAACTAAATTAAAAATATCAATTTAAGAATTCAAAATTTTAATAAACTAACTAAAAAAATAAAAAATCAATTCAATCTTAAAAAATTACTAAATAAAAAAAAATCAAATATAAAATAAAAATCTTTAAAAATAAATTAAGGCTACAAAATATTTAAAAATATTAAGAAAATCAACTAAATCTTCAAAACTTATTTTAATTAATTAATTTTTTAAGATTTAGGTATTTTTTTTAAATATATTTTTGTTACCAGCTAAGGCATAAGACGCAAGATGTCGTCGTTTTGGAGTACAAATAAGAAGGTGTATTAACTTGTGATTGCTTGGACCGGGTCTATATAAACCAGTTTTTGACCCATTTGAAATGCATTCTGGATATTTTGCAAATCATAACTAACTCTCCCTCCCATTTCTCTCAATTCTCCCATTTCTTCTCAATTCTCAATCTATTCGCGAAATCGGTGTGAAATCGCTTAGCATAAGCATTTTAATTTTTTGATTTATTTATTTTTTTATAATAATTTGAATTTACTTTTTTAATTTTAATATTTTTTTACAATTTATCAAATTTATTAAATATTTTTAAAATTTCATTTATCTTTAATTGGTATTTAAATTTTTTATTTGTATATTTTCAGATTTTATCAACAAGTTTTCACGATTTTACGAGAATTCTGTGGGGTTTGTTTGTTTTAACAAACGTACAAATCTGAATTCTAGGGAATTTGTTTGTTTAACGTTCATTCCTTTTTTTTTTATAATATCTTTCTAACTAATTCCATGTATTTCTCTTTTCTTAATTGTAATCTTTATCTATAAATAATGGAGTATATTCAATCAACACCAAACTTACTGTGCCAATTCTCTCAGTAATTCATTGAAGATGCTGAGTTATTCCGGCATTATAGCAAACAATTGGTGGGCACCATCTCGAAAACCACTGTTTCCTCTGTTCCAGTGTTGTTTATTCTCCCCTACATATCTTGCTTCGTCGTCATCATCTACAGCGCCATTTGTTGATGAAGATTGCAGGGATTTTCTCCGTTGGCTTGAAGCCAAAGCTGGGCAAAGTATTTCTACTGCACTTGCCATTGGGAAAACAGCCGCCCATGGAAGGATACTCTACACTACTAGAGATATAAATCCAGGGGAAATCTTATTGAATGTCCCGTTTAGTGTGCATCTAACGCAAAATAATCTTCCTCAACAAATTAAGTATGCGCTTAGAAAAGAAATTAGTCCCACTGCAAAACTTGCTCTAGTCATTCTGATTGAGATCAAACGGGGACAAAATTCGGAGTGGGCACCTTACATCAGCCGTCTTCCTCTGCCCCACGACATGCATTGTACCATATTCTGGAGCGACGAAGAACTAAAGATGCTTCAACCCAGCTGTTTGTATGAAGAATCTCTAAGACAAAAGCAGTTAGTCGCGAGAGAATACTATGGGGTTAAATTTGCGTTTGCTCAATTCCCTGATGTATTTCGAGGCTCTACAATTGGAGACTTTGCACACGCATACGGACTAGTTAAAACTCGTGCCCGGAAAAGTGGAAGTGGTGTTCTGTGCATAATTCCTTTTCTAGATTTTCTGAACCATAGTGGTAGTTCAAAGGCGCCATCTGTTTTGATTGATGAGAAGAATAAGCAGTCAGGTCTTACGGCTGTTCATAGCTATGCCGCCGATCAAGAGGTGCTCGTAAGCTATGGAAAACTCTCGAATGCTGCACTCATGCTGGCCTATGGCTTTACGTTACCTAACAACGCTCATGATTTTGTTCGTGTTGTGTTTAACATACCACGAGACGACCCACTTTACGATCACAAGATCAATATTCTAAGGGCGCAATGCTCCCCGAATGGGGAGGGTGATTTCGAAAAGTGCTTTTCTTGGAATGGTTTCAAACTCAAACTAGTATCTGTTGACGACAACAATGTAGATGGAAAGGGAATCCCCGTTTATCTTCGTGCATTTTTTCGTGTTCTGATTTGCGATTCTGAGCAACAACTAAAGGAGGTGAGTGAAAATGAATATAATAACGGAATTGTGGGTAGGACTCCATTGAAGATCACGGAGAAAGAGGCTGCAGCACATCAGCTTTTGATCGACGAATTGGAAAAGTTAATTTTGGTTCATAAACGACATATACAGATGCTGGTGGAAACTACTCCTTCGTTTATGAAGACTGCTGCAAGGAGGGAATTAGCTCAACAACTGCTGCAGAGTGAGATACGAGTGATGCAATCTGCCATTGATTGGCTGGAGGGCTACTGTTTCATGTTAAGTTTTTTGGCATGATAATGAATTTTTTTCTTACTTGCAATTGTTTGCTGCATTAGACAGACGTTTTACTTGCTTCAACGACTTTTAAATGCAAAGTGCCACTTTTTTAATGTTCTGTGGGTATTTTTTTGCTTGCTTCAGCTGCATGCTGTTTTTTTAGCTGAATAATTGTTGTTTGGGGAGTGAAAATGGGCTGACAATATTCTTTCTAGGTACGTTTTTTTTTTTTTTTTTTTGGAACAAATAGAGAAACCTAGCACATGACGCTCAATAAAACAAAACTAGGCTTCAAACTCTCGTATCTCCAACTCTGTCATGAGAACCGCTTTTTGTGCCAGAAGATGGGCATACTTGTTGCTCTCTCGGTTTATATGTAAAAATTTGCACACTACAAATTTTTGTTAAAATCTTTTTTATCCTCCGAGCTATCAAACTTTCCGGTCCTCTAAAACAATCTCCTTTATCTTTTCCACAAATGTCCGCTGCTTGCGTCGCATCAGTTTTGATGATAATACCAAGAATTCCTTTTTCATACGCCAACAACAATGCTGTTTCAATAGCCATGAGTTCGGATCCAAGAGGGCTTCGCTGCGGAGGGATTTTCTTTGAGAAAAAATCGAGTCTAACACCCTCCTGATTGAACAAAACCCCTCCAACCCCATATCTATGCTTTTCTTGGTTAAATGCACCATCCACCTCTGCATAGAAAGGCAAACTACCCTCCTGAAAGATGTCTTGAGAACCGGCTTCTCTTCCATTCCTTACACTCACGGCTCTCCTCTTAATTGTATCCTGATAAACTCTCAAATATTCAATCACTTGATTCCCCAGATGATTTTTGACCTTGTAACTCGGAGGATTGAGATTATGAACAAGATGGCATCTCTCCTTCCAAACTCCCCACGCAATCATAAAGATTTTTTCAAATTCAAACATGGCCACGGATTTTTTAAGATGTATGAATAGGTCTAAAGTTGACAAAAACTGACCTTCTTTGATGAGATGCCAGAACTCTTGGGTCTTCCAAACTTGCTTAACTCCCTTGCAGAGGAAAATAGCATGAACCGTAGAAAGCCAATAAGCTCCACATAAACCGCAACTTGGAAGAATTGGGACATGATGCAATGCTATGTTACCTTTCGTGGCTACAATATCCATACACATTTTCCAACCGAATATGCGAACTTTTGGAGGCAGATTTAAATTCCAAATGAATTTCCACCATGCTTTAGAGGAGTCTATCTGAGATGTTCCTGGGATATCAGAGGTATCCCTGGTCATGTTGATGCTTTCCCAATAGCCTTGCTTAACTGAGTAGTTGCCTTTAGGATCTGGATACCAGTACCTTTCATCTTCATCCTCTTGACCTCCCACCGAAGTTTTTAAGATGCTTTCCACCTCAAATGGCCAGAACGCAAGCTGAAGCAAGTCCTTTTTCCAATGTCGTTCATCATCCAAAAAGAATGTGATATTATGACCTGCTGCAATTCGAGAAGAGATCATTCATTTCTCCAAGCCATGAGCCCATGCATGTTTAAATAATGTCACCTTGTTTCCATTGCCTACAGTCCAACGGATTCCACTTTGAAGAATTGGAAAACTGGAGGAAAGGGATCTCCAGACAAAAGATGAGTTGCTCCCAACTTGAGACTCCAAAATATCACAATGCTTAAAATATCTTGCTTTAAAGACCTTAGCAATCAGTGACTCCGGTTTTGTCATCAATCTCCACACTTGTTTAGCCAACAAAGCTTGATTAAAGTGATGCATTTTTCTGAATCCCATTCCCCCTTCTTCTTTTGACTGGCACATCTTATCCCAACGAATCCAATGAAGTTTATTATGCCCCTGAGAATTCCCCCACCAGAAATTAGCAATAACTCTTTCCATGTCTGCACACAATTGTAAGGGAATTTTAAAGCACGACATAGCATAAGTGGGGATTGCTTGAAGCACTGCCTTGATAAGCACTTCTTTACCCCCCTCAGAGAAGTTTTTGTTCTTCCAGTTGTGTACTTTACTCTTCATTCTATCCAATAAGTACGCAAATTGAAGCCTCTTACCTCTGAGAGAAAAGGTAGGAAGTCCAAGGTAGATGTTGTGTCCCTGCGTTTGGTTAACTTGGAAAATATTGGAGATTTGCACCTTAATATTGATGTTGGTGTTTGGACTGAACAAAACTGAAGATTTGTCAAAATTGATGATTTGTCCTGAGGCCCTCTCATATTTCAGCAAAGCAAGCTTCAACTGTTCCGCATATTCAAGTTTGGTTTTAAAATAAACAATGCTATCATCCGCAAAGAGGAGGTGTGTGATCATCGGGGCTGAACGTGCAATCTTGATACCTTCCAAAATTCCTTGGGATGCCAACTGATTGATATGAGAAGACAATGCTTGTGCACAAAGGACAAAGAGAAACGGGGACAAAGGGTCCCCTTGTCTAAGGCCTCGAGTTGGGGTAAATCCTTTAACATTCGATCCATTGACATTAAAAGAATATGTGACCGAAGAGATACACATCCCAATCAACAGAACAAACTTTTCAGAGAAACCAATACTTCGCATTTGTGTTTCCAAAAAAGACCATTCAATGCGATCATAAGCTTTACTCATGTCAAGTTTGAGTGCCGCATATCCAGTCAAGCTTTTATTACCTCTTAACCAATGCATGCATTCGTAACTAATCAGGATATTATCGAATATTTGCCTATCCCTGACGAATGCACTTTGGTTTTCATCAACAATGTCCGGCATAATCATTGCAAAACGATTTGCAATTGTTTTGGCTATAATTCTGTAGAAAAGATTGCAAAGGCTGATAGGCCTATAGTGAGCTGGGCAAGAAGGAGATTTGATCTTCGGAATCAAAGAAATAGACGTATTATTCCATACCGATAAGTCTCCTTGAAGATTAAGAATATTGTGAGCTGCTTGGAGGACTGACTCCCCAACAATGTCCCAATTTTCTTGGAAGAACCTAGCATTGAAGCCATTGGGTCCAGGAGCTTTATTAGGATTGAGATCAAAAACAGCCTTTTTGATTTCCAACTTTGAGAATTCTTCATCCAGAGATATGTTCATAACCTGCGTAACAATCTTCTGATTATTAGCCGTTAAGGATTGAATTTCTGAAGAGGAGGAGTTGGATGAAGAAAAAATATCCCCAAAGAAGTGGTTAAGTTCCCTTTCAATATCTTCATTAGAAGATACCCAGATACCCCTTGCGTTCATAAACCCTACAATGGAATTCTTTTTCAATCTCTCGGAGGCTCTTCGATGGAAATATGTTGTGTTTCGATCTCCACTCAAGATCCAATTTGTACGTGCTCTTTGATGCCAAAACTCTTCTTGTTGTGAGAGAATCAATTCTAAATCTTTTTCCAAAAATTCCAACTCCTGCTTTTTTTCCAGATTTAGTTCCATTGTTTCCAGTTTAGAAATCTGATCGACCACCTCCTTCGCCCTTTTGTCAATTGCTCCAAAATTCTGTGAAGCCCACTGAGATAAATCTTTTGAGCAGTGTTCCAACAGCTCAAAAAGAGGAGTGTCCGCAGCATGCTTGGTCCAAGATTTTTTAATGGCTTCTTTACACGAATCATCAACCATCCAAGCATTCTCAAAACGAAAAGGGTTTTTAGCACGAATCTGCCAACACAAATGATTTAATGAACAAGAGAGACTAATGACCCTGTGATCAGAACCCCACCAATATAAATTTCGAACTTCAAAATTCTAGAAAGAGTTTTTCCATTCAACACTTGCAATAAATCGATCAAGCCGTTCTTGAATATTTTTATCACCTTTTCTCTTGTTATTCCACGTGAAGCATGCACCTTTGAACCCCAAATCAACCAACTCCAAGTTCAATAAACAATCTCTGAATTTATCCATATTCTATCTTGTTTTCCAATTATTAATACCCCCCTGTTTTTCTTAAGAGCTAAGGATCTCATTAAAATCACCTCCAATTACCCATTCCTTTGTATTTCCATGTGTCTCCTTGATCTTACTCAACAATTCCAATGAGAACTGTCTTAAACTACTATTAGGGTTACCTTGAAAACCAGTAAAAAACCAAAGCATATCATTCGATTTAATACTAACATCAATGTGTCCAATAGAGAAAGACTGCAACTGAACATCCAATTCATCAGAAGCTAACAAAATAAGGCCACCTTGCCTGCCCACGGCATCCACTACAAAACAGTATTTAAAACAAAAGTAAGCATTCCATGCTTGAACTATTCTAGTGGATACCTTCGATTCCATAATAAACAACAATGAGGGCTTATTTACGGCAATAACACGCCAAATTTTATGGAATGCTTGTGGGCCACTCAAACCACGAGCATTCCAGGACAAGAGTCTCATTCAGATCGGCGGAGATGGGGCTCGCCCTTCTCCACCAAACTTGAGCTGGCACCATCATCATCACTCTTGTGCCTCTTCCTTTCATTCTCGACTTCTGGAAAAACTTCTTCGTCCACTGCCATCTTGTTTCCATCCTTCTCCACCACTTCCACAGGACGGCCCCTTTTCTTCAGGCCTTTAGAAGAACACATCACAGCTTTACCTTTACCTTTTTCCGGGTACATATGCCCCTTCAGCTTTCCACCAACATCTCCAGCATCCATCCTGATCATCGCTCCTTTTCCGGCTCCCACACCCTCTCGGATTTGAAGACTACGAGGTGGACCATACAATCTGCTGGCATTGAATGCTTCCTCTTCAAAGTTCTCCATCTGAGACTCTCTCAACAATGCTCGAGCATTTTCATTTTCCAACAGCTGAATATCCTCGTCTTGTAACGCAGAGTCTGCAAAAAACCTATCTTCATCTGAAAACCTGTTAGTATTACCTCTCCAAACAACTGGCGCGAGTTCCATTCCAAGAAAAGACGATGATCGTCTAGGGGGGCCAGACGAAGAAGCTCCTGCATTGTTCTCATTGACCGTATTTTCATTGCCCGGAGTTGCAGTGTTGTTTTCTCTCTTGAGAAACTCATACAGCCTTGGATCCAAACCTCGCATACCTTCAGCCCTCAACCACAACGGAAACCTCTTGGCTGTCGATGGTTCATGACCATTTTCATAGTACCTCTCAGGGCATTCTTTTTCCACATGGGTGAGCAATCCATAAAAGTAACAAAACTCTCCAAGCTTTTCATATCTGAGAGGGAGAGTGATGGTTTCCCCACGCACAGTGATATGAGTAGTTCGGAAGATAGGCTTACAGAGATTCATCAAGACTCTGATTCTAAGGCAGCGACCCCAAGCTGTCTCTCCGTTCGGGCAGTCTATTTCGATCACGTCTCCAAATCTATCTCCCAGTTTGTAGGCAATCTGCCTCGTCATCGAGTACAAAGGCAGTCCATGAACCTGAATCCACATTGGTATCATATTTATCACTAGATCACGAGGTTGTTCGTCCCCCCTTACCTTAGACAGGATAAGCATAGGGCCATTCACTATCCATGGCTGACGGTGGAAAGCTTTACTCCAGTCGAACTCATCTTCAAAGTCGAACAAGAAGTATCCCTCGCCCAGATGGACAGCATTAACGTTGGCCTCCGACCTCCAGATTTTCTTCATAGTAACCAGCAACTCTTTGATGCTAATGGGCTTCCTAACAGTAAATCTCCCCAAAAGAGCAAAGCGAGGGAGAATCAGCTCAATATCTCCAACCACCAGAGGAGTTTCTTCTGTTTCTGAAAGGGTATTCTTTCTTGGTACGTTAGTTTATGTGTTTCATTATCTGTTTTATTAATATGTAATGTCACAAAATAACCAATGTAATAAGGAGACTATATGCATTAAAGATCCATCAGAATGGAACACAAGTAGAATACGAAGATAAAACCTTTTATGAAATATTGTATATTAGTACTACCTTGAAATTTGTTCCATTGGAATTGATTTTTCATAAACAAGCTTCCAAAATTTTAAACTGATTTTTTTTTAAGTTTTAAATCGTTTTGTTAACGAAGTTTAAAGAGTTTTTGAATTTAAAATTAATTTAAAAAACTGTCTGGCTGATCCGAGTTTCCGAACCTAGGGGCAATGACATCTCATTCCCAAGGTGAAAGATTTCCTATGGAGAGTTGCACGGAACTTCTTGCCCACGAAACAAAATTTGACAGCAAAGAGGGTGGAGGTGGATGGCCGATGTGTGTTATGGAGTATTGAAAATGAGGACAGTTGGCAATTTTTTCTTTCAATGTGACTATGCCAAGGCGGGGTGGGCTGCTGCAGGTCTCTTATCAAGTAAAGGCTGTGGCCGTGATTTTACTTAGCTCTTTTTTTTTTTTTTTTCTGAACCATGATACTAGTTACATGGTTGTGGTTGAGAGTGATGTATTCATATGGATTAGCTAAAATTTCATGATCTAAACATTGAACAACCAGCTAATAAATAAATTAATAATATTAACAATAGAGTGTAATTAAGAAAAATTAATAAATAAGGTCCAATAGAATCAATTTCATAATCCAAACTGTTAAATTTGTTTACAAAATAAATTAAAGGCATTGCATTACACACACAGATATTGGCATTTGCATTAACAAAATAAATAAATATATACAAATAATTACGAGAGGTTCCTCTGTGGTTAAGGCAGTTAGGCTGAAGTGAGTGACTAAAATCTGGGAAAAACACAACATTCACAATTAATTTCATATTCAACACTACTTCGAATATATGGATGATCTTCTGAATGTGATCGCGTTTGTCATTCTCTTTAAAGGCTAAAATCTTGTATATACTGTTTCATTTGGTGTGCTTAATTGTGTAGCTTAATTCACTGGTTTAACGGATTGGATTTTCATCCCTCAACAACAACCAAGAAACAGTAGAAGATTTTTCATCAGGTAATTCAATGAATTTCTACCTAGCTAGATCTTACTATTGATCTCGCAATGTTCATGAAATGGAATTTTTTTAGTCGAATTTCTGTGTGTAGATTCTTGAAGAAGAAAGGATATAGGTAGGTAGAAATTAAAGAATTAGAATAGAGGTATATGAATTGATTGTGCATTTGTTTCTTGTTTGGTTTTTTTTTTTTGACTAAAACGGTTAATTGTTCTAAATATGATGCAGATAACAAACAGTTGGTTGATTGTTTCAGTGATCTTTTATACCTGCTACTGATTTTACAGCCATGTCGTCACCTGAAGATGAAGATTGCTGTGGTTTACTGACATGGCTTGAATACAAGGCTACGGAAGAGATTTCTAAAGTAGTTACCATTGGAAAGTCGTCCAATCGTGGAAGGGGATTGTATGCTTCTGAAGATATACAAACGGGTGATTGCATCTTGAAGATTCCGTCGAGTCTCCAACTATCACAAGACGATCTTCCTCCCAATATTCGTAGTTTGATGGGAGTTACTAATGAAGCCAAACTTGCAGTTCTGATTCTTATTGAGAAAATGCGGGGAGAAGATTCAGAATGGAAAAATTATATGGATTGCCTTCCTCGGCCCGAGGATATGCATAGCTCGATATTCTGGAGTGACGATGAACTGAAAATGATTCAACTCAGTTTTGTGTATGATGAAACTCGCAAACTAAAGCATAAAGTCGAACAACAGTTCCGGAAAATATTAAATGCTAAGCCCGATCTATTAGGCAAGCAGAGCTCTGAAGAATTGGAAGTAACCGAAAGACAGTTCTTGTATTCATATGGATTAGCTATATCTCGAGGGCGGATAAACGCAAAGGGTGGTTTATACTTGGCTCCTTTTTTGGATTTTCTAAACCATGATAATAGTTCCAAGGTTGTGGTTAAGAGTGATGCAAACCAAACGTATAAAGAGGTTAGAGTTGATCGTGACTATGCTAAAGGTGATGAGATCCTGATTAACTATGGAAATTATTCGAATGCTGGTCTCCTAGGGTTTTTTGGGTTTATGGTTCCTAACAATGCTCATGATTTCGTTCTATTCTCTGTTAATCTAGACGTGCATGACAAACTTTATGCTCAGAAATCTGATCTTCTAAACAAGGACGATAAGCCCGTCTATTTCAAGGTCAAACAAGTAGAGATTGGCTCTGAACATGGAGAGGGAATCCCCCTACAACTTCGAGCATTTCTTCGAGTTCTTGTTTGCGATTCTAAGGAAGAACTAGAGGAGTTGGATGACGCTGCAGAAGAAGGGTACTGCAGTGTGGGTATTCTTCCAATGAGGAAGCTGGAAAAAGAGATTAAAGCCCATTTGCGTTTGTGGTATGAAATACAAGGACTAATAGTGAAATATAATGAACATGAACTGGTAAAAAGTAGTGGGGTATGTGAAGAGGATATAAGGAGGCGATTAGCTAAACATCTCTTGCAGGGCGAGGTAAGAATCTTGAATTCTGTTAGTGATTGGCTGATCCGCTACGTCTCGAAACTATCGAAACAAGAAGATTTGCAGATGCAAGACTCTTGTAGACAATCTTGAAAATATTTCTACTCTTTTGCTTATATTTTCTCATATTTTCACTGTTGCTCTTTGAAAAACAAAACAATAATAGTGTAGTTTGTGATTTGTGAGACTGTTTGAAGCCTCACAATTACATAATCTCATATTTTGAGGATGATTGCATATTTGTAAAACAGGTTTCCTCTGTTGGAAATATCTATAAAAACTAATTTATGAACTAAAGTTAAACGAGACTATTAATTGTAAAATACATTTGAATTAAACAGTAGGTTGTCATTAAAACCAAATACATATATATAAACTGTTGTCATTAAATTGTAATTATAAGAAAAAGGAAAAAAAAAAACTAATTTCCTCCAGCAATAGATGGATCCTGAGTCTGAGGGACAAAAAATTGACTACCACTAGACGGATCTTGAGGATACATGTAGTGACTAATTCCATTTCCATTATGATCCGTTACTTGGTAAGACGACGTCGTAGATGAAAATATAGGATTTGCCGCAAATGGATCCTGTTGCGACACATAATTATAGAATGATGCAGCAGCAGGATCCTGAGGTGCAAACTCATCAGGAATAATGGCATTATAGTTATAATATTGATCCATTGGAACTGCGGATGATGGACCAGCAGCCACGATAGAAGTGGAGCCTCCGTTGTGGAGTTGCTCGATTCTGCTTTCCACTTGAGCTTTGAAGCCTTGGAAAAACTCTATCCATTGCTTCACTTGCTCCTTACTCAAACTCTCGATAGGGGCTTCCCACCACCCCTTTTCTCGACTTTCCTCGATTTCTTCTAGATACTTGCCTCGTTCCTTTACGGCCTGCTTCTGCTCTAGCACCTCGTCCAGCTCTCTATTCAGGGCATCAATTCTGAACCGTGTGCTGGACTCCACGGCTCTTGTATAAGAATATTGTGGCAGGTTTGGGTTTCTATACCTGTTAACCACGGATTCCATGGTGGGGTGGAAAAATGAATACGGGTTGTTAGTGGGCGAAAAGATTAGGACGCCAATATCAACACCACAAAGGGTGCTCAGTTCGCTTGCTTTTTTATACAAGCCCATACGACGTTTTGAAAAAGTCGCATACAAATCGTCCTGGTTTTGAATGAGGCTAATGGGGATTCTTTGGCGGCCTCTAGTTTGTCTATTGGCCATTTCTCAAGTTGTTATGAAAAAACTAAGCAACTGCAAAATATATATAATGATTAAGTGGTTATAATTTCGTTTGTTGTATGCAAGAGGTATTTATAGTGAAAAGTAGTCAAATATATTTATACGTATTTGGTAACATAATTCATCCGTCATTTTAATTTTGACGATATTTATGTAACATATAGAATTTGATTTGAATTAATTTCCAAAACATTTTGTTCAACCTTATATTAATTGAATATTAGGAAACTAACCGGCCAGTCAAATATTTATCATCATTTTCTTATAGTAGAAATATTTTGAAGTATTGCATGAATCTTGTATAAAAATCCATTTATAATAATTAGTTATACACCCAAGACCCAAATACACACACACATGCACTATATTGTGTATATAACATGATAGCCTACCAAAATTTGTTCAAACCTGTAGTTTCTTAAAAATAAAATTAATGAATCAACATTTAATTTATTGGATTTGAATTTATAAAGAAAATCATTCAACCATGATTACCACTGGTTTAATATATGGTTTTCTTTTAGAAATATTATGAAGTATTAATTACATTTATCTTGTATAAATATGAATCACAATAAGTCCTCAAGTTAACATGATGAAATCCTTTAATTGTTTTTATATGAGTATGTACAACAATATTTTAATGAATAAAGAAATTAGTAAAAGTTTCTATTAATTGTTAGATTTTTTGCTGCAAATTAAACCAGTTGAATATTGGACTTGTGTGTTTAATTGGTTCAATATTATGATGAAGGGGGTATTGTATTCCTCATGTAACGTTATATGAAGGGGTATTATGATTTTTTTTAATCAGTTACAATAACAGCACTCGTTGAATTACATTAAATACCCATCCTTTTTTCCCCTCCTCATGACTCGAACCCAGGATCTAAAGCCTAGGTAGTGGTGCTCTAACCACTTGAGCTATCCAACTTCGTCACAATAACAGCACTCGTTGGTTCGAACTTGGGCTCCGTTTAACTGCTAGGCAAAGAGATCCATCTATTTCAGTTTTTGTGTTCTACACTGTATTCTATTGGGATAGAAGTCTCATAACTTTTAACTTTTTCTGAAATAATCCCAAAAAAATTAAATGTATCAATTTAGTCCCAATTTTTTTACAATTTGTTTTGGTCCCAAAAAAATTAACCAATTTAGTCCAATTTTTTTCGCAATTTGTTCTGTTTTGGTTCTTAAAAACTTAATTAATGTACCAATTTGATTCCATTTTTTTCAATTACATTTAACTTTTTTGGGACCAAAATAGAACAAGTTGTGAAAAATGGGACTAAATTGATATATTAAACTTTTTTGGGACCAAAACAGAACAAATTGCAAAAAAAAAAAAAGGACTAAATTGGTACATTTAACTTTTTTTGGACGATTTCAAAAAAGGTAGAAAGTTATGGGACTAAATTGATTTTTATCTCGTATTCTACTCTTTGAATTAACCGTGCCTCCTAATAATAGGAACGACATGTGTTAAATATTCCAGTAGAGTGAAATACAAAAGGTGGAATAGAGGAATCGAACTTTAGCTAGCTAGGGGCAGTTAACAAGTAAAAACCGCCAAAGGGTGGTTTAATTAACAGCTACCATATTTAACAGTAGTTGAATCAATTTCAATCTTGTGCATATTCAAAATATATGCAGCAGATCGAATAGGCATTTAAAGAATTTCGTTAGGCATATATTTGCAGTAATTGATTGAAAATGGGTCCGCAGATGGTTTTTGTAGATGCGTTGTTTTTGATAATTTTCTTCAGTTCATTGAAAATGAAGAGTCGTTTGGGACGACGGAGACGGAGGTTTCGTTTTCTACAGGCCGTGTGTGTCATCATTTTCATCCTTCGTATTCTTGATCTGCTCTTCGATATGGTAAGTCAATTCAACATTTTAGCAATTAAGGATGTAAATTTATTAGTAATTGTTTGTGCTTGCGTGCTTGTGTAGGCTGACTAGTATTACAGATCTAGGAACTAGCACAGAAGAAGGTAAATGAATCGTTCAAACTTGCATGTTTTTGTGAATTGATGAGTAGTTGAAAAGTAGTGTTAATTATATATCTATTCCAAATTTGCAGAAAGAAATTGAAGATGAAAATTGAGTCAGGCAATATAGCGAACAGTTGGTGGGTGCAATCTGAATTGAAAAACCAATACTCTTGCCTTTCTTCATCATAATACTGCTTACCAACTTTTACATGCATATATATACTCCTTGTGGCTGTGTATGATCCTTTTCTTATAACACATGCATGCAAGTTTATTTCATTGATTTGAATGCATTTTTCAGTTTTCCATTGGGGTAGGTATATTACTAATAAATTATGGGTTAACCCTTCTTGTGTGTGAAACACATAAAGAGAAAAAGAAGCTTAGCGCCAGTGGCGGACCCAGGATTTTGAATCTGGGGGTACGATAAATGTATAAATGAATCAGATATTTACGATACAAATAAATACATGTATGAATGTTTTAAGATATATGCAAATAAATGGGTGAGTTGTAAGTATTCCGACAAAATATGAAAAATCATGTTTAGATGGCTCAATGACATACTTGTAATTATCATTAGAATTTTTTTAATATGAAATATAAAGGGAAAAAGAAGCTTAGCGCTACAGTGAGTGTTAACTACTCTATCCGTCCCTTATTCGATTGCATCCTTTAACTTTGACACGAAATTTAATACTCCCTCCATCCAATTTCATTATTCTCATTTTTCTTTTATTTATGGTTATCCAATTTTATTATGCCTATATCTTTTTGGAAACAATACAATTCATACTATTTTATCTCCACCCTCCTACATCACTTATTTACCCACTTTGCCATTCACTTTATTCATAAATAATCATTTATTTACAAATGGACCCCACAATACCTCATCATACCTTCAACTTATCTACTTTATGAATAAATTAATCAATATTTATTAAAATTCGTGTCCGGAGAAGTGGGCATAATAAAATTGGACGGAGAGAGTATAAAATTTGTTGATCAATATTATAAAGTGTAAACTAATTTTTTGTTGTTGATGTATCAGTTCATTAAGATCATGAGACAAAAAAAAAATGCTTTGTGTAGAAAAAATAGTAGTAACATATATTTCACAGTCTCCATTTTGCCGGCTTTATCTTATTTCTCTATTTTGAAATCCTCAATTTTGGTGAATCAGTTTTTTTTTACAGTTTTTTTTTTAAAATTTATTTTAAAATGTTTTTGACAGTTTTTTTTAAAATTTTTTATTTAGTTTTCTTTTCCTTTCATTTACCAACCATTTTTTCTTTCTTAACCTCTGTTGCAAATTTCCGTCTTATCTTCATGGTACTTGCAGCCTTCTCTACATAAACTCTAACCCCCTCAATTTTTTTTTAATTTCAAGTTGCAGATTTTTTAATTTTTTTTTCACTGTACTTTTATTTAATTAGAATACGTGGATTGTGAGTTTCTTGGACAATTGAGAAATTGCTCCTCCACTCATTTGAAGAATTTTTACAAGACCTTTATTAAGAATACATGGTTTATAGAGGATTGTCAACCAGATGCTTTGTTGATCCATCTGTTGAAAGAAAGTCTAGGGATTGTCATTACATTCTCTTTGTTGATTTAATTTTTGCAGGTAGTGTAGAATTTGATAAAAACTGTTATTAGTTTGTTTTCTTTAAAAAAAAAATTCTTTCATGGTACCTTTATTTATTTAATGGGTTTGCCCAATTAGTGGACCATTGAGAAATTGCTCCAATCATTTGAAGTTTTATTAAAAATACGTGGTTTGTGTTTGCGCCAAGGACAATTTATTATTAACCATTTTTCCTCAATAATAACAGTTTTTCCAGCCTACGACCGATTGTTTGTTGGCAGCCGCACGAAACTTGATCAGAATTTCTAATCAAGACTTAGCCCGTCGAGAGTCGAGGGTTGTCATCACATCAGACGTTTTGTTCATCCATCCAGTCAAAGGAATATTAATGACGAAAATGGGTTTGCACAATTTTTTAAACAACAATAATTTTATATTTTTTGTAATTTTTTTAAATAGTGTAATTTTTTATTTTATTTGTAGTGTAGTGGTTGACGAAAATAGGTTTGCAAAATTTTTTAAATAACAATAGTAATTTCATATTTTTTTGTATATTTTTTTAAATAGTGTAATTTTTCGTTTTATTTGTATTGTACGTGTTAATATTTTTTTTTTACAATTTTCTTCCCTTCTATGTTTTTTGTTTTTTTAAAACTGTAGTAAAGGTATCAATCAAATGTTTACTAAAAATGATGAGATGGTGTCTGTTTATAAATTTATTTTGTTTACTCATGATTTGGGCATGTTTTTGTAAAGTTCTATATTTATTTCTATAGTATCTTCTAAACTAATTTTCAATTTATTCAACTCATTTTATGTCTTAGATTTTTTCTCTTCTTACAATCAATTGTATCTATTTGAGTATGTGTGTATCTATTGTACATACATCGACGAAATAATTATTCCCGCGTAGTACGCGGGTCGTGCACTAGTTTAGTATAATTTTGAGATATTTAAAAGAAATAATTGAAAAGAATAAAACTACATTTTTTTGTATAGGTAGGGGCACTTTAATAAGAGACGGTCAGAAACGAAAAAAACAAGCAATTTAGTTCAAGTTTAATTTTTTTTTTTTTTTTTGGAGGGGGGGGGTGGGGAATCAAAATATATTGAGTTAAAATAAACAAAAAGTTATAAATATATTTTAAAAATTCTAGAAAATAATTACATGCATGAAGAATGTATATATTTATTCTCTTTTTATAATGTTACTCTTTATTATTTTCTAATGTGTGGCCCCATAAGCCATGAGCTTTACTTAGGTAATTTTATTTAGATTATTTCTTCTTCACTTGAATATAAATTTCTAAAGTCAAGTCAACAATTGTTATATAGGAAAATATATACATTCGTGACTTTTGTGGTAATATATGTTGAGTTGTAAATTATTACAGAGAGGCCAAGCTTGACGTTACCAAAAATTTAAGCATGCAGTATAATATAGTAGTCAATTCATTCTAGCTCCTTCGTAATTTATACTACACTTGCTTGAATAATTCATGGTCAAGTTCTATACCCAGCAAATCGCAATACATATATAGGTTTTCATATTCAGTTTTGTTAATTTATAGTAATAAAATTCATTGTAATCACATGAACGTATCTAAATGATTTCCTTGTTCCACCTTAAGCTTTACATTTTGTTATTTTGGGGTCTCTTTTGAAGCTTTGTATTTACTTTTTTGATAAATTGTGATCCTACATTTATTAATAAATATTTTTACTTTTATACAAAATTACATCAATTACCATTTACTTTTTATTTCTATCTTTATCTTTTTACTTTTCTTACACTTTTTACCAACTTTATACTATAAAATATTCTCTCCATCTCTTACTTAAAGATTCATAATTTTTTAACACATATTTTAATGTATAAATTGTTTATTAGTATTTTATAATTTTATATTTGATGTAATATTGAAATAGTATTTTACTATTTTAAGTATGAGTCATTAAAGGACACAAAAAATGCATGATAAAATGAATCATTAAATTAGAGACGAATAGAGTATTATATTCTTTAAAAGTAAAGCTTAAAGAGATGGCATCTTATGTGAGAGGGTCAAAATATATTAATCAGTCAGAAAAATACAATCTCGATTAAAAAGACAATCAATTTGGGTTCATCACATACTACTCATCTTACATTGAAAATAAGATACTCGAAATGTTGCTTTAACATAATATTCCAGAGTGTTGGTTGCAAACTATATATACTCTCGGCTGTCTGTAAGTTTTTCATTTTACCATTTTGGTCCATTCGTCTATAATTTTTTTATACCCTTTTTTGTAAATACTTTTAATTTTTTATTCTTACACTTCACTTTATATCTTACATTTTATCTCTATTTCCCTTCTGCTATCAATCACATCACTTGTACTATATCTATTATTTACTTTTCTTAATTTTCAATACTATATCTATTAGCACAATCAGTTAAACAAATCAGGAAAGTAATTAAGTTGACGAAAATGGCTAAAACCTTGAACGTTCTAATAATGCATATATAAGAGTATTATCAATATTAAATAAATATATAATAATTAAACAATATTACTAGATCACATTCAGGGTAATGTTTTCAGAGAATAAAAGTAATGAAGAGGCAAAATGGCAAAATGCATTCACATCGATCATTGCAAGCATGTCTGTGATCTTGGTCTTCCATAAATCTCTTTTTCTTGGCAAAGTCAATCACACTTAATGAATCGTGCATCCAACTACCTCAATCTGTAACACCAAATTACTAATTTTAATTATTATTAAATCAAAATATTATCCATTAATCAAAAGTGGTTAGTTAAACAAGTACCAAATTTACAGACAAAAGGGGGAAGTTAAGCTAAATCCTAAATACCAAGTTTATCTTCAAGTTGTATGTTTTGTAAGCAAAATACTCAAATCCCCATGTCTATGTATATCTTCAAGTTGTATGTTTTGTAAGCAGTTCCAAGAAAACGTACTTCTGCATCAAAAAAAACGTATTCGTAAAAATTTTAGGAAAAAGAAGGGGTATCGGGCAGCATTAAAAACATTTTCTTTAGGTAAATCTCTTTCTCCCGGGATTTTTTTATTTATGCGACAAACAAATAAACTAAGTAATAAAACGTAACGCGTTGGAATAACCTAAACTGGCCTGACTAAAAAATGGAGCCATTTCATTTCAAAAAGAATTACAAAGCTTACATATTTTGATTTACTGTAATTATGCAGTATGCAGGCTGTTAAATGAAAACAGCTGCAAAATCTCTAGCTTCTTAGTAATTATGCAGTATGCAGGCTGTTAAATGAAAACAGCTGCAAAATCTCTAGCTTCTTAGAAAATAAATAAAAATGCATTGACTTAAACTCTCCATGCAAGTTGTAATAAACAAAATAGTGCAATTGGACTAGATCCACAAAAGTAAACTCCAATTTAATAACTACTTGTATAACTCTATCCATATGACTGATAAAACTTAAGTTCAACTATCCATATACAGATACTCTGCACTCTCTGCTACTATATATATGCACTATTTTTGGTGCCCAAACCATGATCTCATACAAAAGAAATGGAGAAGAGAAGTTACAGGCATCCCGTTTTGTATCTCTTCTTTTACTTGTTCTCATTACAAATTTTCACCACACAAATGGCAACGGCGCAGATTATCCCCATAAAAGTGGGGGTGGTACTAGATATGGATGCATATGCAGAGATGGCATTGAACTGCATATCAATGGCACTCTCCGACTTCTATTCTACACACAGTTACTATACGACTAGGCTCGTTCTCACCAATCGTGACTCCAAGGGAGACGTTGTTGGGGCAGCTGATGCAGGTACTCAACAGAAATATTTTTCATTTTATTTTAGGGAATCAGAACATATAATCGACTAATCAATTTTCTTTCTAATGTAATGCAGCTGTAGACCTACTGAAGAATGTTGAAGTGCAAGCAATTATTGGCCCAATGTACTCAGGACAGGCTGGCTTTCTTATTGCTCTTGGAAACAAATCTCAAGTTCCGATCATTACTTTCGCAGCCACGAGTCCTTCTCTTACATCAACACGTAGCCCATATTTCATTCGAGCTACGCTAAGTGACTCTTCACAAGTAGATGCCATAGGTGCACTTGTTAAAACCTTTGGATGGCGAGAAGTTGTGCCCATCTACGTGGATAATGAGTTTGGGGAAGGAATAATGCCCTACTTGACCGATGCACTTGAACGGGTAAATGCACGTATCCGCTACAGAAGTATAATCTCACCTCTAGCTACAGATGATCAAATTGTTGCAGAGCTTTACAGGCTGAAGACCATGCCAACAAGAGTGTTCATCGTCCACATGCTGAGCCCTCTTGCTTCTCGCCTCTTCACCATCGCAAAGAAAAATGGAATGATGACACGGGATTATGCGTGGATTATTACAGATGGCATCACAAATGAATTCAGTTCCATGGATCCATCTGCAATACAGTCCATGCTGGGAGTAATAGGAGTAAAACCTTATGTACCTACGACAAATGAGCGCGATGATTTTACAACACGATACAAGACAAGGAACAATCCCAGAGGTACTGCCCGAGATTTGGACATATTTGCATTATGGGCTTATGACTCTGCCGTCGCATTAGCCATAGCAGCAGAAAAGGCAAACCTCGGAAATCCTAAATATCAAGAGGTAAACATTTCCAGAAATTCTACTGATCTTGAAGGTTTTGGAATATCAGATGCTGGCCCAAAGCTCATCCAGGCCATATCAAGTACAACATTCAAAGGCCTTGCTGGAAATTTCCTTTTAGTTGATGGCCAACTCCAGTCACCCCCTTATGAGATAATCAATATGGTTGGTCCAGGAGCTCGAGGCATAGGTTATTGGACAAAAGAAAACGGAATTGTGAGAGATCTAAACTTCACAGGTACAAATTCTGAATCAAGCCTAGGATCTATTATATGGCCTGGCGATGTCTCATCTTCACCCAAGGGTTGGGTGATTCCGACAAATGGCATGACATTGAGAGTTGGAGTGCCAGTAAAAGGTGGTTTCGATGAGTTTGTGCGAGTTACATGGAATTCTAATAATTCCACTAAAGTGGAAGGATATTGCATAGAAGTTTTTGATGCAGTGATAAAAGCATTACCATATGGGGTGACATATGAATACTTTCCATTCGCAACAAGTGACCACAATATGGCCGGAAATTACAATGACTTGACCTATCAAGTCAAGCTTGGAGTAAGTTTCTTCCATGTTGGCTATCCTTTTTTGCATTGAAATTTATATGGCTAACCTTTTTTTGTCGATCAATGAGCAGAACTATGATGCTGTAGCCGGAGATGTAACAATAGTAGGAAACAGGTCGCAGTACGTCGACTTCACTCTTCCTTTTACAGAGTCTGGCATCGCAATGATTGTACCTGTTGAGGATACGAGGAAGAATTCATGGGTGTTTGTGAAGCCACTTACTTGGCAGTTATGGACCACAATCTTCTGCTCTTTTATTTTCATAGGTGGTTTGGTGTGGGTTCTTGAGCACCAAATTAATAAAGATTTCAGGCATCCTTTTTGGTATCAAGTTGGCATGATATTGTGGTTTGCCTTCTCAACCATTGTCTTTGCTCACAGTAAGCCAATTATCTATCTTCTTTAAACCAGTGCAAACATTTTGGGGCAATACAGGCGGGTAGAAGAGAATATATATGCATGCATGTGTTTAACAAATTTTTATTTCGTTTTTGGTAGGGGAGAAGGTGGTGAGCAACTTGACGAGGCTTGTGCTGATCATATGGTTCATGGTGGTATTTATACTAACCCAGAGCTATACCGCCAGTCTGGCATCCATGTTAACAGTTCAGAACCTGAACCCAAAGGTTAACAATATCGACATGCTCATCAGAAACAGGGAATATGTGGGATACATGAAAGGTTCATTTATTGCTGGACGTCTTATACAAATGAACATTGACAAGTCAAGACTAGTGGAATACGACTCGCCTGAGGAGTTGGATGAACTGTTATCCAAAGGGAGCAGAAATGGTGGCGTTGGAGCTGCTTTTCATGAGATCCCATATATAAAGGTTTTCCTAAACAAATACTGCTCGAAATACACCAGGGTTGACCCTGTATACAAGGCTAATGGTTTTGGCTTTGTATGTAACCTTCCTCTGCCTGCTTTTCATATTTCCCCTGCCTTTTTCATTCTACAACTTTTATTTTTTGACTTTGCAGGTCTTCCCTATAGGTTCTCCTCTTGTATCTGATGTTTCTAGAGCAATCTTAAACGTCACAGAAAGTCGACAGATGGTGGAGATTGAAAGAAAATGGTTGGGGGATAAGAACGATTGTCCGGACCCTAACACCTCACTTACACACGTAAATCTTGGGGTACGAAGCTTCTGGGGACTCTTCGCCATCACTGCAGGAGCTGGATTTATAGCACTAGTAATCTGTATAGCAAGGTTCTTACATACAAAGTGGGATTCCATTACTATTCAACCCACATGGCGGAGCACGATCGCAGAAATAGCAAGGCAGTTCAATGAAGATTCTAGTAAACATGATCATCGCTGCAGTTGCGATTGTAGGAGGATGCAATATGAGAGAATGGACCGCCAGGGGGATATTGAGCTTGTCCCTATTTGAAGAAACCAGCTAGGATAATGGCACGCACCCAATTATTCAGTTATTTTTCTGCTAGAGTGACTCAGATGAGTCAGATCACAAAGTTATCTTCTAATGTTCCTAATTATTTTTTTATATATAATTTTTCCTTACATATCCCAAATGGATAGTAAATAATCCTGCCACTCAGTTAATGGTCTGACCAGTTACCATCAATATTTCACACCATAAACCAAAATGTAATAAAACATTTCAGAGGAGGATCTCCATGTCTAGTATTCTTCAAAAGCTTATTAGAACTACTGAACTAGAATTGATATTGAATAATGTGATTGTAAATGGATCGCCAAGGAAACATAGAAATTTGGAGGAACCAGATTAAGCTGATTATGGTCAAGGACTCTACTAAGAGATGACAGTGCAGGTTAAACCGTAAAACTCATACAGGCATTTCAACAAACATGTAATAGGTGTCCGGAAAATCTAATATTGCCAAATTACAGTAACTAAGGCAGACATTAACAAGAATGCAGAAAAGAACGTACCATCATTTCTATGATGACAACTTCCACCCTTTCAATCATCATTGTGCTCTCTTCTGTTATACTTGTCCGGATTTTTTATTATTTAAAAATAAAAATCTAGGGAACATTCCAAATTAAACTTGTTAGTAATACGGAGTACAATTTTTTTATCTTCGTTTATATTTACAAAACTTAGGGATATGTTTGGTAGGGATGTAAGTGAGTCGAGCTACTCGTGTTCGACTCAAAGTTAATCGAGTCGAGTTTTGAGCTACTCGAGTAGCTATCGAGTTCGAGCTCATAAATATTCGGCTCGAAAGGTTCGCGAGCCTAATCGAGCTTGAACAATATTTACTATTTTACCATTAATATATAATTTATATTTATATGCAAGTAATCGAATCGAGCTCGGGTTTATTTTAGAAAAAATATATTTTTCAATTAATTTTAAAAATTATATAGGTAATCGAGTCGAGGCGAATCGAATTTCGAGCTTCGAGTATAACAATCGAGTCGATTTTCGAGCTTAGCACTACTCGAAATGTCGGTTTTACATATATATATATATAATCAAATGGGATTACTCTAATATTCCAGAATGTTGGTTGCAAACTAGTAGTACTCCTCCATTCCAAAGGAATTTGCACACTTTCCATATATATGGATGTCCCATACCAATTTGCACACTCCATAAAAGGAAATATCTTCACAACCCTCACCCTTGAAATATACTCATATTTACCCATATGTCATTATTTTTTCACACTCAATCTATTTTTTACTTTACTTTATTCATAAAAGTTTACAAAACTACCCTTCAAAACATTAATCATTACACATTTTCTTACACATTTCTTAAAATGTGTGCCGGTCAAAGGGGGCAAGTTCCTCCGGAACGAAGGGAGTATAATTTATAGTTAAGACACAAAAAATTCTGCAAATCTGACTAGTTAGCACAATCAGTTAAACAGATCAGGAAAGTAATTAAGTGGACGAAAATGGCTAACATTGAACGTTCTAATAAAAGAATATATAAGAGTATTATCAATATTAAATGAATATATAATAATTAAACAATATTACTAGATCACATTCAGGGTAATGTTTTCAAAGAATAAATGTAATGAAGAGGCAAAATGGCAAAATGCCTGCACATCGATCATTGCAAGCATGTCTGATATTGGTCTTCCATAAATCTATTTTTCTTGGCAAAGTCAATCACACTTAATGAATCGTGCATCCAACTAGCTCAATCTGTAACACCAAATTACTAATTTTAATTATTATTATTATTATATCAAAATATTATCCATCCATCAAAAGTGCTTGGCTAAACATGTACCAAGTTTACAGACAAAAGGGGGAAGTTAAGCTAAATACCAAGTTTATCTTCAAGTTGTATGTTTTGTAAGCAAAATACTCAAATCTATGTATATCTCCTCAGTTGAGTTCACCTTGGAATCTCTTAATTTTTATTTAAATGGCAGTTTCAAGAAAACGTACTACTGCACCAAAAGAACGTATTTGTAAAAAATTTAGGAAAAAAAAGGGATATCGGGCAGCATTAAAAACATTTTTAAAAAAGAATTATAATTTACAAGGCTTACATATTGTGATTTATGGCAATTATGCAGTATGCAGGCTATTGACTGAATACATTATTCATCAAATATGCATCATTACAAAAGAGCTGCCAATTCTCTTCTTAGAAAATAAATAAAAATGCATTGACTTAAAACTTCATGCAAGTTGTAATAAACAAAATAGTGTAATTGGACTAGATCCACAAAAGTAAACTCCAATTAATTAACTACATGTATGCCTCTATCCATAAGACAGAAAACTTAAAAGTTCAACTATCCATATACAGATACTCTGCACTCTCTGCTACTATATATATGCACTATTTTTGGTGCCCAAACCATGATCTCATACAAAAGAAATGGAGAAGAGAAGTTACAGGCATCCCGTTTTGTATCTCTTCTTTTACTTGTTCTCATTACAAATTTTCACCACACAAATGGCAACGGCACAGATTATCCCCATAAAAGTGGGGGTGGTACTAGATATGGATGCATATGCAGAGATGGCATTGAACTGCATATCAATGGCACTCTCCGACTTCTATTCTACACACGGTTACTATAAGACTAGGCTCGTTCTCACCTACCGTGACTCCAAGGGAGACGTTGTTGGGGCAGCTGCTGCAGGTACTCATCAGAAATATTTTTTTTATTTCATCTTAGGGAATAAGAACATAGTCATCGACTAATGAATTTTCTTTCTAATGTAATGCAGCTGTAGACCTACTGAAGAATGTTGAAGTGCAAGCAATTATTGGCCCAATGTACTCAGGACAGGCTGTCTTTCTTATTGCTCTTGGAAACAAATCTCAAGTTCCGATCATTACTTTCGCAGCCACGAGTCCTTCTCTTACATCAACGCGTAGCCCATATTTCATTCGAGCTACGCTAAGTGACTCTTCACAAGTAGATGCCATAGGTGCACTAGTTAAAACCTTTGGGTGGCGAGAAGTTGTCCCCATCTATGTGGATAATGAGTTTGGGGAAGGAATAATGCCCTACTTGACCGATGCCCTTGAACGGGTAAATGCACGTATCCGCTACAGAAGTATAATCTCACCTCTAGCTACAGATGATCAAATTGTTGCAGAGCTTTACAGGTTGAAGACCATGCCAATAAGAGTGTTCATCGTCCACATGCTGAGCCCTCTTGCTTCACGCCTCTTCACCATCGCAAATAAAAATGGAATGATGACACAAGATTATGCGTGGATTATTACAGATGGCATCACAAATGAATTCAGTTCAATGGATCCATCTGCAATACAGTCCATGCTAGGAGTAATAGGAGTAAAACCTTATGTTCCCACGACAAATGAGCGCGATGATTTTACAACACGATACAAGACAAGGAACAATCCCAGAGGCACTGCCCAAGATTTGGACATATTTGCGTTATGGGCTTATGACTCTGCCATCGCATTAGCCATAGCAGCAGAAAAAGCGAACCTCGGAAATCCTAAATATCAAGAGGCAAATGTTTCCAGAAATTCTACTGACCTTGAAGGTTTCGGAATATCAGATGCTGGCCCAAAGCTCATCCAGGCCATATCAAATACAACATTCAAAGGCCTTGCTGGAAATTTCCTTTTAGTTGATGGCCAACTCCAGTCACCCCCTTATGAGATAGTCAATATGGTTGGTCCAGGAGCTCGAGGCATAGGTTATTGGACAAAAGATAACGGAATTGTGAGAGATCTAAACTTCACTGGTTCAAATTCTGAATCCAGCCTAAGACCTATTATATGGCCTGGCGATGTCCCATCTTCACCCAAGGGTTGGGTGATTCCGACAAATGGGAAGACACTGAGAGTTGGAGTGCCGGTAAAAGGTGGTTTCTCTGAGTTTGTGCGAGTTACATGGAATTCTAATAATTCCACAAAAGTGGAAGGATATTGCATAGAAGTTTTTGATGCAGTGATAAAAGCATTACCATATGGGGTGACATATGAATACATTCCATTCGCAACAAGTGACCACAATATGGCTGGAGATTACAATGACTTGACCTATCAAGTCAAGCTTGGAGTAAGTTTCTTCCATTTTGGCTATTATGACCAAATTGATGCTCATCAAATTTAAATGACTAACCTTTTTTTGTTGATCAATGAGCAGAACTTTGATGCTGTAGCTGGAGATGTAACAATAGTTGGAAACAGGTCGCAGTACGTCGACTTCACTCTTCCTTTTACAGAGTCTGGAATCGCAATGATTGTACCAGTCGAGGATACAAGGAAAAATTCATGGGTTTTTGTGAAGCCATTTACTTGGCAGTTGTGGACCACAATCTTTTTCTCGTTTATTTTCATTGGTGGGTTGGTGTGGGTTCTTGAGCACCAAATTAATAAAGATTTCAGGCATCCTTTTTGGTATCAAATAGGCATGATATTGTGGTTTGCCTTCTCAACCATTGTCTTTGCTCACAGTAAGCCAATTATCTATCTTCTTTCAACATTTTATAGACTTTCTTTAACAAATTTTTGTTTCCTATTTCGTAGGGGAGAAGGTGGTGAGCAACTTGACAAGGCTACTGCTGATCATATGGTTCATGGTGGTATTTATACTATCCCAAAGCTATACCGCCAGTCTGTCATCCATGTTAACAGTTCAGAACCTGAACCCAAAGGTTAACAATATCGACATGCTCATCAGAAACAGGGAATATGTGGGATACATGAAAGGTTCATTTATTGTTGAACGTCTAATACAAATGAACATTGACAAGTCAAGACTAGTGGAATACGACTCGCCTGAGGAGTTGGATGAACTGTTATCCAAAGGGAGCAGAAATGGCGGCGTTGGAGCTGCTTTTCATGAGATCCCATATATAAAGCTTTTCCTAAACAAATACTGCTCAAAATACACCAGGGTTGACCCTGTATACAAGGCTAATGGTTTCGGCTTTGTATGTAACCTTCCTCTGCGCTGCTTTTCATATGACCCCTGCCTTTTTCATTCTACAACATTATTTTTCCACTTTGCAGGTCTTCCCTATAGGTTCTCCTCTTGTATCTGATGTTTCTAGAGCAATCTTAAAAGTAACAGAGGGTCAACAGATGGTGGAGATTGAAAGAAAATGGTTGGGGGATAAGAACGATTGTCCGGACCCTAACAACTCACTTACACACGTAAATCTTGGGGTGCGAAGCTTCTGGGGACTCTTCACCATCACTGGAGGAGCTGGATTTATAGCACTGGTAATCTGTGTAACAAAGTTCCTATATATAAGGTGGGATGTCATTCGGACTATTCAAACCCCATGGTGGAACATAATCACAGGAACAGCAAGGGAGTTCAATGCAGATTTTAGTAAAGATGATCATCGCTGCAGTTGTGATTGTATGAGAGAACACCAAGAATGACGGCACGTGAGAAACTAATTATACAGTAATTTTTATTAATTTATTTTTCTGATTTTTCTGCTAGAGACTCAGATCACTCAGTTATCTTCTTATGTACCCTTTTATGGCTCATGCTCTATACTATTGTTTCTATTGATAATTTTTTTTTTTTACATATCCCAAAGGGATAGTAATTAATCCTGTCACTCTCAGTTAATGGTCTGATAAGTTTCCAGCATTATTTCACACTATAAACCAGAATGTTATATTTGATTATAACATTTCAGAGGAGGATCTCCATGTTTAGTACTCTTCAAAAGCTTATTAGAACTACTGAACTTGAATCTGCATTAGAATTAGAACTAGAATTGGTAAATATATTGAATAATGTGATCGTAAATGGATCGCAAAGGAAAACGAGAGATTTGGAGTAGCCAGATTAAGCTGATTGTGGTCAAGGACTGTACTAAGAGATGGCAGTGCATAAACTGTTTTAAATGCGGCATTCACCACCATGGGAGTTTACAGGTTATATACCGTAAAACTCATACAGACATTTCAACAAACATGTAATAGATATCCAGAAAATCTAATATTGCCAAATTACAATAATTAAGGCAGAAATTAACAAGAATGCAGAAAAGAACGTACCATCATTTCTGTGATGACAACTTCCAATCTTTCAATCATCATTGTGCTCTCTTCTGTCATACTTGTCCGAATTATTTATTATTTAAAAAAATCTAGGTAATATTCCAAATTAAACTTGCTGAGTAACGGAGTATATTTTTTGTCCGTATCAATTGTTTTCTAAATATTTCGACTTTGAAATTAGTCTTTTATATTTACAAAACTAAGTGTTTTAATCATTGTATCGGCAAATATATACTCCTTCCATTCCACTATAACTTTTTCACTTTCTTTTTTTTGACATCCACAATATGTTTTTCATTTCATTTTTGACATATTATTTTCTCTTTCTCAATCAATCATTTGTAATATATCTATTATTTTATCATACTTTATCACATCTTAATCTATTATTTCCTCTCTCTTTATCATAGCAGGACAGAGGGGAGTATTATTTTTTGCTTGAATAAAGACCGGACACTCATGGCCCTACCTAACCTATCATCACCCCAGATCAGATAAAACACTGAGGTTTGCAAACATAGAAGACTAATTTAAAAATCGAAAAACTTAAAACAAAAATCAAAACAGACAAAAAAAAATGTATTTACCTGAAACTTGCTAACTTGTTCTACTAACTTTCGACACCCTCTATCATTGAAAATATTATAATACAGACGACTATATAATTAATTCCAAATTATAATGTTAATGTATTAATAGGTTGACTTTTAAGTTATTCCAGAGAGGCTTTTGACATTACTAATATTATAAGCAGTCGTCTGCTCCATATAATAAATACCTACTCCTTCTTCGTAATTTCTACTACACTTGTATAATTCCAAGTCAAGTTCTATACCCAGCAGCAATACATGCGTTTTCATGTTCTTCTATTAATTTGAATTATTATCAAATAAGTAGTATTAATTATACAAACTCGATAACTGCGTAAAAGACAACCAATTTGGGTGTATCACATACTTGTCTTACATTGAAAAGGTAGTCTCTGTCTAAAACTTTGGATCTTTGAACTTTCTCTCACCTCCATGGATCTGTCTCGCCAGCTTTAGATGTTTGTCCATTCCATAGACATGGCTAATACTGTACGTATTAATGCATATATAAGAATTTAAAAGCATACCATATACTCCCTCCGTCCCATATTAATCTTCATAGGTAGATGGGCACGCAAATTAAGAAAGTGTAATAATGAGTGAAGTTTTGAGGGGTAATTTTGTAAAACTTTATGTATAAAGTAAATAAATGAGTTGACTTTTGTGTATGTGTGAAGATAAAGTAATGACATTTGTGTAAAATTGAGATTATTGTGAGGGTAGAGTTTATAAAGGATTTTCCATTTTAAAGGTGTGAAAGTTATTGTGGGACGTCCCGAAAAGGAAAGTGTGAAAATTATTGTGGGACGGAGGGAGTAATTAGCATTATCCATAGTAAATTATATATTAAAGAATAAGGAGATAAGATGGCAGGTAAACACAAAATGCCTGCACGTTAATAGCCTCACCATGACATGGTTCAGACATGTCTATTCTTAGTCTTTTATATATCGTTTTTTTTTTTCTTCGAAAAGTCAATTACACGTGATGAATCATGCATGGAATACAGATCGTTCATTAATTTAAAACATTACATTTATTCTAAAAAAAATACTCAACCCCATGTCTATGTATATCTCCCCAGTCTAATCCACTGTACAAGGCTTACATACTGTGATTTATCTCAATTATGCAGGATGCAGGCTATAGAATGAAAACAATATTTATCAAATATGCATCATTACTGCAGATTCTCTTGTTAAATAAATACTAGATAAAATTGCATTGACTAACAAAACTAAATTCCATCGATTTCTCCCTCCAAGTTGTACTAAACAAAATAATGCAATTTGACTATTATGACCACAAAAGTAAACTCCAATTAATTAACTACTTGTATGCCTCGATTCATATACTTAATTAGCTGGGTATATGATAGATAAAATAGAAAAGTTCAAATATCCATATAATCTTTCTCTCTCTCTCTCTCTCTCTCTCTCTCTCTCTCTCTCTCTCTCTCATAAAAAATGGAGAAGAGATTTTATAGGCATCCCATTTTGCATCTCTTCTTTTACTTGTTCTTATTAGAAATTTTCACCACAAAAATGGCAACAGCCCAGATTATCCCCATAAAAGTTGGTGTGATACTAGATATGGATGATTATGCAGAGATGGCATTGAACAGTATATCAATGGCACTCTCTGACTTCTATTCTACCCACGATTACTATAAGACTAGGCTCGCTCTCACCAACCGTGACTCCAAAGGAGACGTTGTTGGGGCAGCTTCTGCAGGTACTCGCTAAACCTACACACACAAGTTCACAAAAGATTTTTTATTTTACTTTTTCAAATACTAGAGAATCAGAACAATCAACTAAATTTTCTTTAATATGTAATGCAGCTGTAGACCTATTGAAGAATATTGAAGTGCAAGCAATTATAGGCCCAATGTACTCAGGACAAGCTAGCTTCCTTATTTCTCTTGGAAACAAATCTCAAGTTCCGATCATTACTTTCTCAGCCACGAGTCCTTCTCTTACATCAACACGGAGTCCATATTTCATTCAGGCTACTCTAAATGACTCTTCACAAGTAGATGCCATAGGTAAAACCTTTGGATGGCGAGAAGTTGTGCCCATCTACGTGGATAATGAGTTTGGGGAAGGAATTATACCCTACTTGACTGATGCACTTGAACAGGTAAATGCACGTATACGTTACAGAAGTGTAATCTCACCTCTAGCTACAGATGATCAAATTGTTGCAGAGCTTTTCAAGCTGATGACCATGCCAACAAGGGTTTTCATTGTCCACATGTTGAGCCCTCTTGCTTCTCGTCTGTTCAGCATTGCAAAACAAAATGGAATGATGACACGGGATTATGCATGGATTATTACAGATGGTATCACAAATGAATTTAGTTCAATGGATCCATCTGCAATACAGTCCATGCTAGGAGTAATAGGAGTAAAACCTTATGTTCCCAAGACAAAGGAGCTTGATGATTTTACAACACGATACAAGAGAAGGAACAATCCCAGAGGAACCACCCGAGATTTGGACATATTTGCGTTATGGGCTTATGACTCTGCCATCGCATTAGCCATAGCAGCAGAAAAAGCAAACCTTGGAAATCCTAAATATCAAGAGGCAAACATTTCCAGAAATTCTACTGATCTTGAAGGTATTGGAATGTCAGATGCTGGCCCAAAGCTCATCCAGGCCATATCAAGTACAACATTCAAAGGCCTTGCTGGAAATTACCTATTAGTTGATGGCCAACTCCAATCACCTCCTTTCGAGATAGTCAATATGGTTGGTCCAGGAGCTCGAGTCATAGGTTATTGGACAAAAGAAAACGGAATTGTCAAAGATCTAAACTTCACTGGTGCAAATACAGCCAAATATTCTACTTCTAAATCCAACCTAGGATTAACTATATGGCCAGGAGATGTCTCATCTTCACCTAAGGGTTGGGTGATTCCGACAAATGGGAAGACATTGAGAGTAGGAGTGCCAGTAAAGCCTGGTTTCTCTGAGTTCGTGCGAGTTACATGGAATTCTAATAATTCTACAAAAGTGGAAGGATATTGCATAGATGTTTTTGATGCAGTGATGAAAGCATTACCATATGGTGTGACATATGAATACATTCCCTTCGCAACAAGTGACCATGATATGGCTGGAGATTACGATGACATGATCTATCAAGTAAATCTTGGAGTAAGTTTCTTCCGTTTCGGCTATGATGATATAAGACCAAATGGATATTCATTAACTTACATAAAATCTCTATGTCTATTTTTTTTGCTGATCAATGAGCAGAACTATGATGCTGTAGCTGGAGATGTAACAATCGTAGGAAACAGGTCGCAGTACGTCGATTTCACTCTTCCTTTTACAGAGTCTGGCATCGCAATGATTGTACCAGTCGAGGATACGAGGAAAAATTCATGGGTGTTTGTGAAGCCACTTACTTGGCAGTTATGGATCACAATCTTTTGCTCTTTTATTTTCATTGGTGCTTTGGTATGGGTTCTTGAGCACCAAATTAATAAAGATTTCAGGCATCCTTTTTGGTATCAAATTGGCATGATATTGTGGTTTGCCTTCTCAACCATTGTCTTTGCTCACAGTAAGCCAATTATATATCTTGTTTAAATATTTTGGGGGCAATCAATACATTACTGACCTACTTAAATTATAGACGGGTAGAAGAGAATATACATGTGTGTGTGTTTTAACAAATTTTCATCTCCGTTTTGGTAGGGGAGAAGGTGGTGAGCAACTTGACGAGGCTTGTGCTGATCATATGGTTCATGGTGGTATTTATACTAACCCAAAGCTATACCGCCAGTCTTTCATCCATGTTAACAGTTCAGAACCTGAACCCAAAGGTTACCAATATTGACATGCTCATCAGAAACAAGGAATATGTAGGATACATGAAAGGTTCATTTATTGCTGGACGTCTTATACAAATGAACATTGACAAGTCAAGACTCGTGGAATACGACTCACCTGAGGAGTTGGATGAACTGTTATCCTAAGGGAGCAGAAATGGTGGTATTGGAGCTGCTTTTCATGAGATCCCATATATAAAGCTTTACCTAAACAGATACTGCTCAAAATACACCAGGGTTGACCCTGTATACAAGGCTAATGGTTTTGGCTTTGTATGTAACCTCCCACTAGAAATAGTTTTCATATTTTCCCTGCCCTTTTCATTCTAAACTCTATTTTCGACTTTGCAGGTCTTCCCTATAGGTTCACCTCTTGTATCTGATGTCTCAAGAGCAATCTTAAACGTCACAGAGAGTCAACAGATGGTGGAGATTGAAAGAAAATGGTTGGGGGATAAGAACGATTGTCCGGATCCTAACACCTCACTTACACACATAAATCTCGGGGTACGAAGCTTCTGGGGACTCTTCGCCATCACTGGAGGAGCTGGATTTATAGCACTAGTAATCTGTATAACAAAGTTCCTATATAGAAGGTGGGATTTAATTCAAACTCTTCAAGCCCCATGGTGGAACATGGTCACCCAGTTAGTACAAGAATTCATTGTCCATGAAGATTTTAGTCACAAAGATCATCGTTGTAGCTGCGATTGTATTGCGATACCAGATGAGATAGGAGAGAACCCAGATATTGAACTTAACCTTCTAAATAGAAACGAGCGAGTGAGGATGACACGTTGGAACTCAATGATATAGTTATTTTCTTTATTTATTATTTTTATTTTATGTAGAAGGTATTGATTCAGATCACTAAAGTTATCTTCTTATGTTCCCTTTTTCATGGCTCATGCTCTATACTTTTGTTTTTATTCATAACTAGTTTTTAAATATCCAAAATGGATAGTAAATAATCCAGTCACTCATTTAACAGTCTGACAAGTTTCAACAGTTAAAATAACCCATTTCAATTGATTATTTTTTCGGAAGAGCCTTACTGAATTATTTCATGGATAGTTCTGTTCTTCATTAATGTTGATGTACCTAACCATTTAACAAACAGATGTTGGATCATTGATTATAGGAAGATATTTATGATTCATTTTGTTAACAGAGGAGAGGGGCATCGAAGCCTTAATGAAAGCTAGAAATATTGTATCGGTAGAAAACTAATGCTATGTAGAATAAGCTAAATTCATAAAAGGGTTGTCAAGAAAATATAAAAAATTCTAGAGACTGCAAGTTCAAACATATTGCATCAACCAAATATCATGCTAATGCACGAAATGAGCATTGGCAGATAATATCTAAGAATCCTTATTTGTTTTGGCATTTCAACAAACAGATAGCAGGCACTGGACAATTCTAAAACACAAAATTGAAGGAAAAACTCACTGAATTTCCGTGACGTCAGCTTTGAATCTCATCATCTTCTTGCACTTCTCTTAAAATTCTCCAAGTTTAACTGTCAAGAATGAATGATCTCCAACAGCAAATCTAATAATGTCGACACACAGTTTTGTTATTACTACAAAATAGTGATTCGTTTTAGTTTTTTTTTTAAGTGATTCACTTTAGTTTATTAATATCATAGGTAAACAGGTATTTTGTTATGGTTTGACAAGCGAATTATAAATTAAATTTTTTATTTGTTTATTCAAATTTTGGTATAGAATTTCAAATTCTCTAAATTCTACTCTATATACGTATAATACATCAATTTGTTTACCTTTTTCTTCTTTCCACAACATATTACCAATTTTTTTCATTCTCGGTTATGCCGGTGTATATTATATATTCTATTATTTTATCATACTTCATCTATTATTTTTTCTTTTACAATCTCATCATTTGTATATGAGTAATGTATAGTGAGATGGAGGGATAATTACTTAAAATCAGGTTATCAATGTCTAATGATGCTACTTTAAAAGATAAAAGTTAGGTGTAACCAAATTACCTGCTTATTAGAAAATAATTAGTTAGTACAATGGAGTAATTAATATTGGAGAATTTATTTTTTCCTAAATAGATTTTCGTGAAGATTTCAACCTCCTATGCTGCACTTCATGTACAAATTCGGTTGAACTCTTTTAATTATAGCAAATAATGTAGAGAGAGAGCATATGTAAGTATATTTTTGCTGATTTTTTCCAAGTTGCATCAAGTTTTGCATTGACTCAACAAAAGTAAACTCTCAAAAACTGCCAAACACGGGTCCTACGTCATTGCACAAAAGGTAAGAATTTTTTATTGACTTCACAAAAGTATAATATAATGATTCAGTTTGAGATTCTTGTTAATTTAATTTCGTCATCTTAGATGATCTCATTAAACCTTTGAAACAAAAAACTATCATGAATATATATATATACTAGAACTCGTAATACTTTTTCTAATTGTCATATTTTACTATTGCGTCAAACTCATAGGACATACACCATGATGTGGATGTCCAAATACAGCTCCTATGTAAATATATATACTGTACTAATTTGTTGTCAAAGCCTATATATACTGTATCTAAAGTCTTTAAGGTTACCATGGAGAAGAAAACTTTGTTCACCCTGCATCCCATTCTGTGTATCTTTTTTCTCAACTTTTTCACCTCAAAAAATATAGTAGAAGCTGCCCAGAATGTGGACATAAAAGTGGGGGTGGTGCTAGAAATGGACGATTATGGAGACATGGCATTTACCTGCATCTCAATGGCACTCTCCGACTTCTATTCTACACACGATCACTATACGACGAGGCTGGTTCTCACCACCCGCGACCCCAAGGGAGACGTCATAGGGGCAGCTGCAGCAGGTATATATGTAACAAAATTAAACTTGATTAATATTGCATAAGACATGTAACATTTTCTATTAGTGATAGAATATTCACCAACAACACACATCGTGTAACATGTAACATATGGTTATTTACATGCAATCTATATATATGTAATGCTCACTCAGTGAAATTAATGCTTTGGCTAGATATGATGCATGATTTAAATTTGTGAAACGGTTTCATTATACATATGTTGTAGTAAGCTTTTTTACATGTGGATCCTTATCCAAGTGTTTCTTGGTTATCAAAAAGGACAGATTTAGGGAGAGGGCGTGGGTCTTGGTTACAAAAAAAAACTTTACCATAAAATTTAATCCAAACCCGTTTACCAACCAAAATAGCAGGTAGCTAGGTAGTATATGGCTCAGACATGACTGGTCTTGGTCTTTTTTTTTTTTTTCCCGCAAAGTCAATTACACCTAATGAATCATTCATCAATCTCCAAGGTCAATCTTTGCCATAAAATTTATTCATTTTTACCAAATTAATCATTTTAAATTTCTCATTGTTAAATACAAATATTTAAGAGCATTTTAGACAAAAGACTAGTGGTTGAAAGAAGAAAATGAAAGAATGATTAAAAAAGGAAAAGAGAATATAATTAAAATTAACAAAAAATGTAGAATTTAAATAAAACCCCAACACCCTTTTTATAATTACTTTTATGCCTGTGTATTGTCAAGAGAACCAAGTTGCTCGTGAGGTCAGTTCGGCTCGAACTTGACTAGCTCATATAGATAAACGAGTCGAGCTTGTTAGATACTTAATTTACTAACGAGTTGGCTTGAGCTCGATTCGAAAGGCTCATTAGAACCATTTACGAGTCGAGCTCAAGTGGAGCTCGAAACTTCAAATACTAAATTCGTCTCACAGCTCTGGCTCTCTGATATACTTAGCTGTAAAAAAAAAAAGAATTCAGATATTCAGGGGGTGTTTTTAAACTCTACAAACTGCTTCCAAAATCACTTTTTTTAAAGCTGCCCTCTCACAGCTTTTACTTTTGAGAAGTGCTTTTAAGCTGTTTATAGAGTTTGCAAACACCCCCTCAATCCAAATACAACGCTACTATATATAAAACATATATGCATTGTGTTTTGGTACATACAAAAGCCACGTACAAATTTAGCAAAAAATAATGGAGAAGAGAACTTCCAGGCATCACATTTTGTATCTCTTGTTTTGCTAGTTCTCATCTGATATTTTCACCTCAAAAATAGCAACAGGACAGCTAGATCATATTAGTGATTTATTTTTTCAATTTCAAATATAGAAAATCAGTATAGGATTATCAATTAAACTTTATTTCACATGAAATGCAGCTGTAGACCTATTAAAGAATGTTCAAGTGCAAGCCATTATAGGCCCAATGTTCTCCGGACAGGACAACTTCCTTATTTCTCTTGGAAACAAATCTCAGGTTCCAATCATTACTTTCTCAGCCACTAGTCCTCCCCTTACATCAACATCTTCGAGTCCATATTTCATTCGGGCTACTCTAATTGACTCTACACAAGTAGATGCCATTGGTGCACTTGTTAAAACCTTTGGATGGCGACAAGTTGTGCCCATCTATGTGGATAATGAGTTCGGGGAAGGAATTATACCCCACTTGACTGATGCACTTGTACACGTGAACGCGCACATCTCTTACAGAAGTGAAATCCCGCCTCTAGCAACAGACGATCAAATTGTTGCAGAGCTTCACAAGCTGATGACCATGCCAACAAGAGTTTTCATTGTCCACATGTTGAGCCCTCTTGCTTCTCGCCTCTTCACCATCGCAGAACAACAAGGAATGATGACACAGGATTATGCATGGATTATTACAGATGGCATCACAAATGAATTAAGTTCAATGGATCCATCTGCAATAAAGTCCATGCTAGGAGTAATAGGAGTAAAACCTTATGTCCCAAAGACAAAGGAGCTCGATGATTTTACAACACGGTACAAGAGAAGGAACAATCCCAGAGGTAGTGCCCAAGATTTGGACATATTTGGGTTATGGGCTTATGACGCTGCCATTGCATTAGCCGTAGCAGCAGAAAAAGCAAACCTTGGAAATCCTAAATATCAAGAGGTAAACGTTTCCAGAGATTCTACTGATCTTGAAGGCATTGGAATATCAGATGCTGGGCCAAAGCTCATCCAGGCTTTATCAAGAACCACATTCAAAGGCCTTGCTGGAAACTTCAATTTAGTTGATGGCCAACTCCAATCACCTCCTTATGAAATAGTCAATATGGTTGGCCCAGGAGCTCGATGCATAGGTTATTGGACTAAAGAGAACGGAATTGTCAAGGATCTAGACTTCACTAGTGCAAATACAGCCACATATTCCACATCTAAATCCAACCTAAGATTGACCATATGGCCTGGCGATGTCTCATCTTCGCCCAAGGGTTGGGTGATTCCAACAAGTGAGAAGACACTGCGAGTTTTAGTGCCCGTAAAGCCTGGTTTCACTGAGTTTGTGCGAGTTACTTGGAATTCTGATAATTTTATGAAAGTGGAAGGATATTGCATAGATGTTTTTGATGAGGTGATGGCAGCATTACCATATGGTGTACCATATGAATACATTCCATTTGCAACAACGGATCACGATATGGTTGGAAATTACAATGATCTGACATATCAAGTATACCTTGGAGTAAGTTTCTCCCTTTTTCGGCTATGATCATATAAGACCAAACTGATTACCATCAATTTACATCAACATTTTTTTCTGATCATTGAGCAGAACTATGATGCTGTAGCTGGAGATGTATCAATTTTAGCAAATAGGTCGAAGTATGTCGACTTCACTATTCCTTATAAAGAGTCTGGTATCGCGATGATTGTACCAGTCGACGAAAAGAGCAAGAATTCATGGGTATTTGTGGATCAATTGTGGTTCACAATCTTTTGCTCTTTTCTTTTTATTGTATTTTTGGTGCGGGTTCTTGAGTACCAAATTACTAGATATTTCAGGCATCCGTTTTGGTATCAACTTGGCATGATAATGCGGTTTGCCTTATCAATCATTATCCGAGCTAACGGTAAGCCAAATATATCATCTTGAAACCAATGTCTCTTTTAGCAATTTACAGATTTGAGAAAATTTGAAGGTCCATTGGCTAGGGGCTATTTTAACATCATAGACCTACTTAAATTAGGGACGGTTAAAAGAATATTTGTGTGCACGCTCGTGTTTTAACAAATTTTCATTTCATTTTGGTAGGGGAGAGGGTGGTGAAAAACTTGACAAGGCTTGTGCTGATATTATGGTTCTTGGTGGTAGTTATACTAACTCAAAGCTATACCGCGAGTCTCTCATCCAAGTCAACAGTTCAGAACCTGAACCCAAAGGTTACTAATATTGATATGCTCATAAAAAACAAGGAATATGTGGGATACATGAAAGGGTCATTTGTTTTTGGACTTCTTAAGCAAATGAACATTGATGAGTCAAGACTCGTGGAATACAACTCTCCTGAGGAGTTGCATCAACTTTTTTCTAAAGGGAGTAGAAATGGTGGCATTGGAGCTGCTTTTCACGAGATCCCATATATAAAGATGTTCCTAAACAAATACTGCTCAAAATACACTAGTGTCGAACCTATATACAAGGCTAATGGTTTCGGCTTCGTATGTAACCTTCCACAGCAGCAGTATTCAATCATATCCAAATAAAAAGTTTACATTTTTGTCCTTCCATTTTCATTCTAAACTCTATATTTCGACTCTGCAGGTCTTCCCTATAGGTTCTCCTCTGGTATCCGATGTTTCAAGAGCAATCTTAAATGTCATAGGGAGTCAACGGATGGTGGAGATCGAAAGAAAATGGTTGGGGGATAAGAACGAATGCCCGGACCCTAACAGCTCACTTACAGACATAAATTTTGAGGTACGGAGCTTCTGGGGACTCTTCGCCTTTGTTGGAGGAGCTGGATTGATAGCACTGGTAATCTGTACAATACTGTTCCTGTGTTACGAAGAGAATCGCAATCGGAACCTTCTGCCCCCATTGTTGTACATGATCTTACAGTTAATTTATGGTTGATCATCGACGATGATTTTAGTAAATAAAGATCATCGCTGTATGAGGGCACCAAATGGGTGGGGAGAGGACCTGAGGATCCAGCTTCTGTATGCAAACTAGCAAATAATGATGGCACATCAAAACCCAATTCAGCAGTTATTTGTTTTAATTTAATTTTTTTTAATTTCTGTTGGAGGCATTGACTCAGGTCACTAAGTTATCTTTGTATGTTCCCATTCATGGCTCATGCTCTATAATTTATTTATTTTTAAATGTCCCAATAGTGAAGTATCCAGCCACTTAGATAATGGTCTTACCAGTTTCAACCATTAAAATAACCAATTTAAACTGATTTCTTTCGGAAGAGCACCTTATTGAATGATGATGTACTTTACCATTTAATGAACATATGTTGGATCATTGATTATAGAATGATTTTTATGCTTAATTATGACTTAGTTTACCAAAAGCAGAGTTTATCCATACAAGCTTCACTACATGCAATTTTTTAATTTCGTAACTGTTTTTTAAATCACAGAATGGTGGAATGGTGTGGTTTTAGTGTTCTGAGTATTTTTATTTGATAATTAAGCATTATTATTAGAGGCGTGCCCGAGGGGTAAGTAAGGCGAAGGTACTGGCCTGTAGAAGGTGGGCGATGATACAGAAGCATGCGCCTCAGTAAGAACGCCTGCTGCGCATCAAGCACACCTACTGGACACCAATGTTTCTACCACTGATAACAAGTTTTAAAGTTCATTTTAGTTGTTTATATACATTGATATAGTTTATAAATTTATATATTATCTCTTTAATAATTATGCAGTTTGTAACTTACATTGATACTACACTACCTATGATTCGTAATTAGGCTGACAGCATTAATGCTAAGCTAGCATTGACAAAAATGATGAAAAATGTGATTGGCACATACACGCCAAATTCGTAGAAGGGTTGTAATAAAATATCACAAATCAAGAGACTTCAACGTATAACATTAAAAAAAGGCTTCATGTTACAATTCATTCTTATGCAAGAAATGAAAGTCTGTAGATAAATGAGTAAATATTCATTGCGGCATTTCAACAAACACGTAATAGAGTTTGCAGATAAATGAGTTAATATTCATTTCGGCAATTCAACAAACACGTAATAGGCAATAGACAATCTTAAAACACAAGAATCAAGGCAGGCATCAACAATATTAATGCAAAATAAAACTTACTATACCTCGTTCTTCTTCTCACTCTTCGTTTAAAATTCTCCAAGTTTAACTGTCAAGAATGATCTCTAGCAGTAGCTTCCTCGAACGAGCCACGACACCTGATCATTTCACATAACAGCAGCTTATGAACAGGTTACTACAATGTTGGAGTTATTATTTCAACTAAACTTAGCTCAAAACACTATGAATGATATTAGCAGATTACCGCGAAATCAGAGTTACACCGAATCCATAAATTAAGGATTTGAAATTAATAATTCTTGCAATTAGGGCAAAATTGAGGATAAAAATCAAGAGAGGGGAAATATATTTCTCTGTTGTTCAATATCCTAAAACTGAATCACACCACAGCCATTTCTCATTGGAGCTTTTTTTTTTTTTTTCTCTTTTTTAGGTGATGTTGTCTAGTGTCTAATTAGGGCATGTTTGGTTTAATTGATTAAATAGGATAGATTGTTTTATCCCAACTATTCCTATGTTTGGTTTACAGGAATTAAACCCGTGATTAAAATAGGCCCGGAATTATTATCCTTCCTAATCCTTTATTTGAGTGTTTATTAGTCCCAAAGAGAAGGTGGGATAATTAATCTTGCAAAACAAAAAAATATGTAGATGGACTTTATTACCCTCCAATTTGTGGGTAATTACAACTTATCACATATATATACAAAAGAACCCTAATTAATGGCCTTAAGGGTAGAAAAGTAAATTGTCACATTTATCTCAATTTATCCTTGAATCCAAACATAAAACAAAACTTATCCCTAAGAAATTTCAAAATTTAATCCATCAATCCAAACACAAATCTCAATTTAAAAAATAATGCAATCCCATCTAATCTTATCCTACCTTATCTATCCCAACCTGTAAACCAAACATGCCCGCGTCATAAATATAATATCACTAGTGTAAGACCCGCGTTTTAACTTATATAGTAGTATTTTTTTTAACTTATTAATTTAAAAAATAAATTTTGAAATATGTATAAATTTATAAATTTGTTATTATTAAAAAAAATGTTATAGCAATGTAGATTACATGTCATATCTATAAAAATAATACTTTGATAGAATAAAGAATTATAATTTTATTTATATAAAAAAAATTAATATACAAAATTATAAATTGCGAAAAAAAAATTGTAGACAACATTTGATGTACGTACATACAACTCTTTGTGTGTGAACACAGGTTTCGAAAGGTAGACATTTAAATGCATGAAAAGAGATTGACCTTAACTTTTATTTATCATCATTGTAAAAGACAATTAAGTAGAAAATTGTCTCATTCGAAACTTTACCGGAGTCGTGTCATCTGAAACACTCAATGTCATTCTTGAAATATTTTTTTTACTACCAACATTCCTTTAAAAAAGAATTTTTACTTCAATAATGTGATTTTCAAGTCTTGTAAAAATCGGTCTAATTCAATTGCACAAACCAGACTTTAGATCAATATTTCTAAGCAGCATTATAGGGACACCTATTTTGAAAACCAATCGATTGTTTGGTAGACCAAAACACGTACACTTAAAAAAATTGAGAAAATCAATTGAAAACACATGTCTCATACCACTATGTCTAAACTCTGATGGATAAACACAATTTAAACTCAAATATTTCCTTGTATCACCAAGTATCATCGCCAACACTGTCTCGTTAATGCTTTCAACTTTCTTATGTGTTGGATAAAGGATAACTCTATCCTCAAAAATACATATCCATACCAAAATTATTAGAGATGGATGTGTAAATGTTGTCAACTATAGTAACAACGTGACCATGTGCATCTAAAATCAAATTACCTTCAAGGATATCAATATTCACAAAACCCTCATCATTATCTTCAAGATCCTCATCGCCAACTTTTAAAATTCAATTTGAGAATTCACCTATCTTATCAGATATATTAATTATTACCGTTAGAATTTCTAGTTTGCAACCTAATGTTCCTCATTAGTTTCAGCACCTTGCAATATTCTTACATACATACATAATTGGTAGTAAAGTAAACTATATATTCTCTAAAACATTTAAAAATAACATGAAGTAGTTGCATGAAGTCTCCAATAATGAAATGTATATATTTTGAAATTATTTGTATCTTTCAAAAGTTTATTTTTTGAATTAAATTGTATCTACCAGAAAAGAAAATGAGACAATGGAGAGAGAAAAAAATAAAATTATAATTAAAAAACTTAAATTGGTGGAGAGAAGAAAGATTGTTTATGATAAACTAATTCCATAAAAAAAAAAACATGTATAGAATTTAAGAGATTTAAAAAGGAGACTTTTGGGAAAACGTAAAAAAATAGTAATTTTTAAAACTAAAATAATGTTAATAATATAGTTGTTATAATGTCGTAATTGTACAGTATAATGCCATTTAATTAATAACAGGTTGTATATTGGGATATTGAATTAACAACGTGTTAATATATAGATGGTAGAGTAGTAATACACTTTTAACATTGTAATTACAATATATGGGTTATGTAATAACATAGTTTTGATTATGTAATAAAACAATACTTTAAAGAGAAAAAAATACTCTCTCCATTTTTTTAATATATGTCATTTTAGCTTTTGACAACCATTTAAAGTTATAAATTTATATTTATAATACCATTCATTAATTATAACTATTGACTAACTAATTTTGGTATAAAAAAATTGTTTACTAAAGAATCTGGTCAAGAATATAGTCAATATTCATAGACCAAATTAATTTTGGTATAAATAATATATATAATTTTTTATTATTTTTATTAACTATTTATACTGTTGTATCCATTTGTGAGAAATATATGTGATAAATGAATAAGGATAAAATAGTAAAATACAAAGTAAAAAAAAAAAAAACTCAAAATGATATGTATTTTAAAAATTGTTCAAAAGTTAAAATGATACTCATATTAAAAAATGGAGGAAATATTTTAATTAAGTTTCTCGAACGATGACCTGCGTTGACCCATAAATTTTTGGTCAAAATTTACATTAATTATCTATATTTCGTGTATGAAATATTTTATATAATTTTTTGTGTTTTTCTTGTGAGTATTTATTTTAAATCTTATTTCAACATTCAAATAATCTTTTAAGATTTTGATATATACACAACTCCAATAAAATTGTAGGAAAAATTATCATAATCTTGAATAGATTACCATGCAACAAAATATTTATTTATAATATTTTAAAATTTCAATTTTTAAACTTTAAATTTTAGAATTAAAACTTACAATGAAAAATCAATAGAATAACAAATTTTAAATATAAAATTATATCATTAAAAATCAATCAATTTTAACGTTGATTTTATTAAGTGGTGACAATTAATTACCAAACATTACAATGGTAAATTTTAAAATAACAAAGTTGTATATATACATAATATATATCTTAATTATAATTACAATAATACAATAACAAAAGATGTATATACATAATATATTAAGACTTAGTTTGATATGGTAGATTAATTTAAAATAGAAGATTAATCGGACTAACATAAATGCGTAATCAGATCTATAAAAATTACTAAAAGACATAACACACTGTCTACAATTTAATGTGAAATAGTTGAAATTTTTTAAATCTGATCATAAATAACTTAACATATCTAGCTATCTAATAAAAAATTAGTCAAATGTATTAAATACCAAATTTACGGAATTGCCACTTTAAATATAAGTGAATGAATTGAAACTTGATTTTTGCATAATTATAGCAATAATTTAAAAAATTAAATGACTGGTTAATTTTTTAAGTATATTGATTATTAATTAATTATCTAATATAACACAGATATAAAAGGTATAAAATGCGAAATCAATTAATATAAACTAAACGTTGACATAAAAGACGTACAATTGGGATTATATGTCTAACAGATCTTTCAAATAATTAATTGTTTAAAAATATTAAACACATAATTTTTGGAATTCATTAATACAGTGGGTGTATTAACTACAAATTATTTGAAGGTTACTATTTTTTAGTCAATTACATTATTACATGGAAATCAACATAAATCTCAATTAATTCAGGTTTTAGCATGTCAACCTAATATTAAAGTATACCTCGATTAAAAGGCAATTTTTTTAATAATTGTTTCTTTCCAAAAATTACCCAAATTTTTTTAAATTTAAATTTAGGCATCATTTCATTCATTAAATGTTGTTGTTAGGATAAAGTAGGAAAATATTTACATTTAGGATATTAGTTCATTCCACATTGACTTCAACAATCATGTACAATCATTTAAATCTTCACTTTTAAAAATCTAGAATAGAAAAAAATAAATCAATATTTTAATTAATACACATAAAATGATTCCTTCCAAATTAATTAATTTGTATTTAACTTACAATTATCTTTTCATTCACAACAATTTCCACACTCAAATTCAGAGGATAACAATCAATATGAGTTATTGGGTTCATTCGAGAAGGCATAGACGGGGCTAGACATGTTCAAATCGTAACCGGGAAACCGGCCAACCGGCAAAACCGCCGGTTTGGCAAACCGCCGGTTACGGTTTAAAAACCGAACCGTAACCGTAAAATGGCGGTTCGGTTACGGTTTGACATTTTGACAAACCGCAAACCGCCGGTTTGCCGGTTTTTTAAAAAAAAAAAAATTTTAATACACAATTCTTCTATTTTTAATGTATAAATTTAATTTATATATTTTTTATTCAATTCTAGTAATGTATTTTCTAAAAAATGAGTTAAAATGAATAAAAAATGAACAAAAACGGAGTGAAAACGAGCGAAAACGGAGATAATATTTAAAAAATTAAAAAAAAAAAAAGCAAACCGGCAAACCGGCGGTTCGGTTACGGTTACCGATTTTCGAAAACCGTAACCGACGGTTTCTAACCGTAACCGGCGGTTTCTAACCGTTGCGCATGTCTAGACGGGGCTCATATTGAAATCTTTCAGTCTTTTTCTCTTCATAAAATCAATATGGAAAATTTCCTTCGACTCCTCAACATGCCGAATTGGCAAGAAATCAAAAAAAAAAAAAAAAATCGAAATTATCTCACTGAAACTAAGGTTGTCCCACTAAATCAACACTTTCCTTAGTTGCACTCCTTCCACAGCTAGAATCATCCCTTTCGTCGAAAAAATATGTCAATTCTCCATATCAAGTTGCTTCGTGGAGAAGGCTTTCAACGATTTGGCACAAGAAATCTCCTTCAACCTTTCTCAATAACACCCACCAAAATATGTTGAGCCTTTCGTATTTAAAAAGTACCATCATAGACTATGTATTTTGGCATATTTCTTTCGATCCGCAAGACGAAACAAAACTTTAGAGATCTGCAAAACGAAACAATGATATTATTTAGAGAAAATTCTGAACTAAAACAATGATATTGATAACAAAAGAAAATAGAGTTGAAGAATGTTTGAGGTGAAATGTAGTGAATTGAGAAAAATGAAAGAGATAGGCTCATATTATATAAAAGATTGAATTATGATCTAATGGTTAAGATTAATACATTTAAATGAACGGTGAAGATTAAAGAAAAAGAATGAAATGAAGGAGGGTGAAGGATTTTTGAAATAAAAGGATTTAGAGGAGAGAGATTGAGATAGATAGGGTGTGGTAGTGACACATGTCACTTTAAGAGTTTGCAAATATATATATATATATATATATATAGATGTGACCGATTTCAATCTCCTTTGCAAAACTCTGTCTAGGAGGCCACCTAGTCCGGCTGCTAGGCGCTAATTGCTGACTTGACTCGATTTTATCACTCTAGACGTTTTTTTGTGATAAATTGGCCTAGATGTAACTATGCAGGTTAAGTGGCCGTCTAGGTGCCCATATTTTATTTTAATTTTTACTTTTATTTTTTTGGTTTAGAAGTTCGATTTGGACAATTGTACACATTTTTTCAAGAGAAAAAAGAAGATCTAAGTAATACTAATGGATGTGCGCTTTTTTTTTTTTTTTTGCCAAATTCTATCGATTAAGGGGTGAAAACTGTATTTATATAAAAAATATATTAAAAAATCTAGACAGTGCTAATCCGCCCGACTATATTTCCGACTTCTACAACCTTAGTATTAATACAATTAATTCCAAAATAGAATAAGAAAACATTTAAATTTCATTCAAGAACAAATTCCTATGAATTTCAACTTTGGGACGGAAAACTACATATTTTAATGGGAAAATTGCATATTTGGTCCTGTAAGAATGAGGAAAAATCACTTTTGGTCCTGTAATTCTAAAATGGTCCTTTTTATTGCAGAAACGGTTATGTCCGTTAAATAAATAACAAATTCCGTTAGTTGCTGAAGTTGGAGGGAAAACAGTTCTATGGTAGAATTTTTTGGAGGGAAATAACTCCTTAATTCTATAAATAGGCCCCCCAACACATCCAAAACCTAAATTAATGCCCATCTTGCAGATTTGCAACAACAAAATGAAACACTTACTATACATTGCTTCATCTTCATCATCATCTAATATTCGATCCACTAAACACAAAATCCACCAAATGAGTTCACCATTACATACAAACCACCTAATAAGTTCACCATTACACAAAATTCACATAATAAGTTCACCATTACTCAAAAACCACCTAATAAGTTCAACATTACACAAAAACCACCTAATAAGTTCACCATTACCCAAAAACTATCTAAAAAGGCATTGTTTCATCAATGACAGCACAAAAATCACCTAAAAAGGCATTGTTTCATCAAAGACAGCACAAAAACCAACAATGTTTACTGTCTTGACACAAAACAAAATCAACAATGTTCCCAAAAGACATAATTTAATGAAATACTTTACTGTTTTCAAGATTGTTTCTTGTTCTTTGACTCTTGAACCATTGAAGCTTGCAAATTTGACATGGTAACATATTTTTTGCCTCCAATCTTTATCACTGGAATAGGTGTTGATGACATTCCACTTCCTCTTTGAATAAACATATCCTCTCTAGGGTGGAAAGCCATTGGAGCTGGTTCTCTAATGTTCGCCCTTCCATGTGTCGGTGGTCTAACATGAGTAGTTGCATTGGTTGCTATAAAATGAGAAATCAATGTTTCCCCTCCCCTGTTTTTCTACAATAAAAAATTTAAAAGCATTTACAATTTTGTTCTATTTTTCATAAAAAATTTCAAAATTAAAAAATGTAATCACTTACTTGCTGCATATTGTAGTTAGAAGCATTAGTAATTCGATTATCTAGAAGACAAGAGTTTTCTGTCCTTGGTTCATTTTCCTAGTAATAAGAAATATATGTTAAAAACTGTAAAAGTGCATAAACACAATTGAGTTCATATATGGTCTACTCACCGCAGGTGCAAGTTGTGACTCTTGAGTGAATGGAGGAATGTCATTAGCTTGTGTCATTTCTTCCATCGATGCATTTTTCTAAAAAATCATATTTTGTGTCATTTCACCCCTGTAATACATTTTTAAAAGAAATAAAATCTGAAAGTTGGAAATTAGAAATTACTCACATTGGTTGCTTGAACTTCATCAACTTGTAAATTCTCCTAAAAAAAAATAGAAATTGTAAAGTTAGAAATTGTTAAAAATGAATAATAAAATTTGAACTCCCAAATTTTGCTCACATTGGCTGCTTGCATTTCATCAACTTGTTGATTCTCCTATAAAAGAGAATTTTTTTAAGTTAAAAACTGATAAAAAATATATATAATAAAATCTGAATTAAATCTGAATTTTAAAAAATTACTCACATTGGTTACTTGCACTTCTAGGCCTTGTGTATTTTCTTCATCAATTGGTGTGTCTTCATGTAAAATGAGAGAATTTAGAATTAAGGTTGAAATATGTTTCATTATTACATGAATTAAAAATAACTACTCACTTTTGAAAATTCCAAAGCAAATTTTTTCCACTTACAACCCCTTTCATTGTGGCCTTTCTTTTTACACCAACTACATGTCACTTGGTATTTTTGCTTAGGCATGATCACTGTTTTGGTCTTTTTCTTCTTGCTTCTACCAGATGGCTCTTCATCTGCTCCCCTTCTTCGTGCTCTTGATGGCCTACCCCTTCTTTTTGTACCAAAGTTTGGGGGAAGAGGTGGTATGTATCCCGTCTTCTCCCACATGTCAACTCCAACCATTGGTTGCAAAGCTGACATATAAACTCGGTTATATGTCTCAATTGGGGTGAACAAAATCCTCGGCATTCAATTTTTCAGCACCAATTGCACTCATTCCATGCCTACATGGAACACCGGTCAAATCCCACAACCTACAAGAACAACTCTTAGCCCTCAAGTCAACTGAAAACCTTCCTCCATCAAAAGTCTCTACTTCATACAACATAGATGTTGATTTCAATGCAATGCACTCAGAGGCCTTTGTCATCCTTCTATTCAGTTTTTTTCTCACCGTTGGACATATTAGTTTACCTTTCCACAACCTCTCAGACTTATCTCTATTCTCTTGCAACCTCTTCATCAAGCTCATTCTTATCCACTCTAGCATTGTTATGATTGGTTTTTGTCTAGCTTCTACAAGGACTCCATTCCACGACTCACATATGTTGTTCAACAACATGTCACACTTTGGAAATGTAGAAAAGTGTGACTTGGACCACTTTGAGGGGGTATTTTTTGTAACCAAGATAAACATTTTTTATCAATATCACCAATATTCCTCATTTCTTGGTCAAATTGAGGCACTGTAAGAGCTCTGGCAGCTCTCCACAACCCAATTTTTAATGCATTACCCCTGAAACCAGCTGTCTTCATATTGCCGTGTAGGTGCTTCACACAAAATCTATTTTCAGAACTTGGTAAAACAGACTCAAAAGCAGCTAACAAGCCCTTTTGTCTATCCGACATGAAGGTATACAATTCTTCCCTTTGAATGTTGAGGTCTTCTTTCAATAGACCAAAAAACCATATCCAATTCTCAGTGTTTTCAGTATTCACAACTGCATATGCTACGGGAAATATTTGGTTATTAGGATCAACAGAAACAATTGTTAATAACACACCACCGTTGGGACCTTTAAGAAAAGTCCCATCTACACCTATAAATGGTCTACACCCAGCAAGAAACCCAATCTTCAAGGCTTGGAAACACACATACAATTTACTGAACCTGTTTCTACCATCTGACCCTTCATCTACACAGATTTTTACAGTTGACCCTGGATTCTTGTCCCTTAGAGCCCTTGCATAGTCCCAAACCAATGAAAACTGGTCCTCATTGCTCCCCTGAATTAACTTTTTAACCTTCACTTTAGCTCTATATACTTGGTTCTTAGAGACATGAATCTTAGTGTCTCTTACTACAGTAGTTCTCCACCCATCTAAGTCTTTTTTAGGATCTGCTCTCCAATCTTCCACATATCTCTTTGAAAGCCAAGTTGAGGTCATTGTTCTCACATGGTAGTTAGGTGCACATGTATGTTCATTGTTTAATTTTCTAATCTAAAAACACTCTTCAGTTGCTACCTTCAAACAATTTATAAACCACCCACAATCACAGCACCTTGCATAGATCCTAATCTTATCATTTTTTTCTATTTTGACATTTCTTTTTGCAACTACCCCATGAGACTTGACAGCATCTTTAAACAATTGTTTAGAGTTAAATTTTTGTCCAATCATGAAAGAAGGATTAAAGACAGATGAAGAACTAAAATTATTATTGGACCCTCCAACATTTTCATCACCAGAACCCAAATCACTATCAAAATTCTCATCTTCACTACCCTCTAAATCAGAAGAGGAAATGTCTTCACTACTACTAACCTCCACTCCAGCTTCACCTAAACCACCCCACTCAACCTCCTTATCAATAGCATCCTCAAATAAGACATCATCCATCTCACTTGCACCACTATCACCATCCATCTTAAAATCAGTGTCATTCTCACTCTCATCAAACTCATAGTTTTCATAATTTTCATAAGTAACAACCCTATCTTCACTCACCTCCAACTCATAATTTTCAGAATTACCAAAAAAATCATCATCATCACTGACAATTTGTTTCCCCTTTCCTTTATCACTAAAAAATCCAATTTCCCCCTTCCCATCTTCACTAATAGCGGCCCGCTAACAGCCCCTGTTTCTCTCTTCCCACCAGCACTAACCTTCTGTTTTTCATTCTCCTTAATACAAGACTTCTCACTTTCAAGATACAAATGAACTTCAAGAATTTTCAGCCCCAACCAAGCTTAAACATAGTTCTTTGGCATGAAGGACTGGACACAATTTATTGAAACTATTTAACCTATACCATTTTTTAGGTCCCATAAACCCCAACTCTGCAGCTAAACTATTAATTACTTCAAATGTAAGTCCAATCACATTAACATGTTCAAATGTACTGATTTTACCTCCCACATATTTAATGTTTTCACCAACTCCTTCCACTTGACCCCCATGATGCAAATGAAAGGTGTAAAAAACAGCACCACCTGTAAAAAGCCAACTTAATTGTATTAAAAGGGGACCACCTCAATTGATAGAATTAAACAAATACATAAAAATAAACAATATGTTTTTTCCATAAAAGAGAGGCCCCATATGTTCCCTATTACACTAACACATAAATATAATAAACTAAGAAATTCCATCATACTAGCATACAAATATAATAAACTCAGTAACTCCACATAATATTTTTCCATCAAAAGAGGCCTCATATGTTCCCTTATACAATACTTTGAATTATGCCACAGAAAATTGATATATAGACCATGTCGTGTGTTTCACATAATTTATTACTCTGCAATACTTTTAATACACTAGTTCTTTCTATTAACTTAAGACAAGAAAAGCCTTGTGGTGTAAAAGGCCCGAATTAACTAGTTGTTTAAGAAACAACAATTAAACCTTCATTTCAGAAAAAATATAAGTGTGAAATTCTTTGATTTCAGAAATAAACCCCATATAACCCAAACTTTCGATTTCAGAAATAAATAAATCTCCAAGATTCCCTATTTCAGAAAAAGCCCAAAAAATGGCGTATGTATGTTTAGAAAAAAAAAAACCCAAAAGTCAATTTCAGAAAGAAAAAAAAAACCCCAAATACAGGTGTGGTGTGTTCCAAAAAGAGGGCAAAAAAATAGCGATGGTGGTAGTTTCAGGAAAAAAAAAACCCCAAATGGCTTCAAATTTGTATGGCGTAAGAGATACTTACGATATGGAGAAGGTTGGGCAGCCCTGGTATCCCCTTGCCGCAACATGAATGCAAAATTTAACTTCATGACATGGCGATTTTTGCTGCGATTTTGGAAGTATGAATAGGGTGCGATTTTTTTCTGCGTTTGATTTCGTGAGATTTCCGTTCAATGAGATTGGATGCAGTAGATCGCTATAGTTCTTGCTTTGAGATTTCTTGGAGTAGATAGGGTTTTTTGAATGAGATTTTGTTTAATATGAATTGGGGTTTTGATTATTGTTTAACGGGCGCGTGAAAGTCACGCGGATTACTTCTGTTAAAATTGACAGAAAAATCCTACGGGACTAAAAGTGTAGGTAAAAGGACTGAAAGTGATTTTTCCTCATTCTTACAGGACCAAATAGGCAATTTTCCCTATTTTCTTAATTCAGTACAAAAACTTATTACCTAACTTGTAACTTTTTCATCCTCAGAGTAATTTATTTGGATTTTGTTTTTAATCTCAAAATTTAGGTCTGACAAATCGTATTATCGTGCCGTATTTCAACATGATAAGAGCACAGATCGACACAACATGATAATTTTTGTGTCGACACGAATACGATAAGACCAAACACTAACTCATAATTTTTGTAGCAGATTCGTGTCATATTGAAATTGTCACCCTTACTCAGATCTCACGAAGACTAGTTAGGGGGTGTTTGCAAACTTTATAAACAGCTTAAAAGCACTTCTCAAAGTAGAAGTTGTGAGATGACAGCTTTAAAAAAAATGATTTTGAAAGCAGTTTGTAGAGTTTGAAAACAACCCCTTATTTCTTCAATATTTGACTAAGTCGTACATTATAAAATAATAGAAGCATCAATATTTTATATATATGCACACTTATCTTTTCCTTAATTGATTCCTCTTTTCTCTGGTAGAGTGTATATATATATACTTTGTACTTAATCATGAATTGGTCTTGTAAGAATCCGAGTGATCAGGAAATGAGTAGAAAAACGTAGACTTGAATTGGTCTTGTAAGAGCATACTTAAATACGTATATATGGCCATTGGCTAATAACCCTATATTATATTATTATACATCATATGCATGCTTTTCCTCGAAGTTGCATTTTTCTTTTCGTCAATACTTTCAAAAAGTAAACTCCAATCCAGTGACTTCATGACAAAAAAGTATATACACTCTAGTCATGATATGGAATTAAAATCCTTTTTTTTTTTTTTTCTGAAAACTTGATGATGTAGGAGTAGGACCCAAGTTTACTCAACTATTTCATTAGTTTGACTTTCACATGCAAATTAAAAGTAAACTCTAACGATATGATACGTTTCAACTCGCCAGGTCCTATATGTAAGAAACTTCCATTGACTTCATTACAAAAGTATACTCCTACATACTTTAGGGCATGTTTGTTTTGGGATTATGTAGGATGTGGGAGATGGGGATGGGGAAATCCTGGATGGTGAAATTCTGATGAATAGTGATTGTGTGTGTTTGTTTTGGGATGTTGAGTAGGATAGGATGTAACTTTATGTCAAATCAATTATGTAAAAATGAGTGATGTTATATTATTATATTAATTGTTTGTGAAGTATAGTAATAATTGAATGATTTGAGTAATTATTAGATGATTAAATTATTATAAAATGAATTAAAATTATAGTGCAAATAAAACAATATAAATAAATTTACATTAAACATATAATTAATTTTCGACTTATATGTGAATTTAGAATTTTTTTTTCTGCAAGTTCATGCTAAAAAAGTATATATACAAAAGTGTGTAATTGGGTCATAAAAGTGTGAATTATACAACTCAATAACCTTATTCATCCAATCATAAGTAGGGGTGTAAATGAGTCGAGCCAACTCGCAAGCTACTCGTGCTCGACTCGGAAAAAGATCGAAATTGACTCGAAGTTAATCGAGTCTAGTCGAGTTTCGAGCTACTCGAGTAGCTACCGAGTTTGAGTTGTAGCTCATAAATACTCGGCTCGAAAGGCTCGCGAGCCTAATCGAGTTTGAACAATATTTACTATTTTTTCCATTAATATATAATTTATATTTATATACAGATAATCGAGCCCAAGTCGTGCTCGAGTTTATTTTAAAAATATTTTTTTTATTATTAATTAATTTTGAATATTATATAGGTACTGAGTCGAGTCGAGCCGAGCTAGAGTTTATCGAGTCGAGCTCAATCATGAAATTTTAAGCTCGGTGGAGTCGAGTTTAAAATTTATTCGATTGAGTGCGAGTTTGAAATTTATTATGAGGTAAGAGAAAAATAGAAAATGATGTTAGGTGTGATTTTCAAGAAAGTAATATATTGATAAGATGGATTAGTATGATATATAAATATTTTTAGGGGTGGATGTGGTTGGATGGTGAAATCCGGATGTTAAATCCCGAACTAGAACAAGACGTGGGACGTTACGTCCCACGTCTGGACGGATGAGTCCCAAAACAAACATACCCTTAATGATGTGTAATATATATAAATTAATTTCACTCCTCTTTTAAAAGTGAGAAAAATTCATTTTACGTCCTGTAACTTAGGTCTAATCCAATTAATATCCTTTAAGTTTTAACTTTTTCGATTTACATCCTTTTTGGTCCAATTTACATCCTTTTTGCCGGAAAATTTTCAAACTCACCGGAATTTGAGGAATAAATTGGGATTCCGGCAAAATAGTCCAATTTACGTCCTTTAAGTTTGAAAATTAAAATTTAATAAATAAATTTTCAAAAAATATCATTCAAAATTTTAAAATATTATTAAAAATCCAAAAATATCATTAAAATTAAAAACTATAAAATGTGTAAAATAAAATTTAAATATATTATTTAATTTTATAAAAATCTCAGTAAAATTTATAAAATGTGTTAAATAAAAATAAAAAATTTTACAATTCAAAAAATCGAAAATGTTTAACTTAACATTAAGAAATTAAAAAATCTCATTAAAAATTCTAAATATCTCTTTAATTTTTTGAAAATGTGTAGATTAAATATTAAAAATTCTAAAAACCTAATAAGAATAATAAAAATTATTAAAAAATTAGACTTGATTCAGACTCATCCGCCATTAAAGTTTTTCTCGAACTCCTAAATTTTTTTGTATTCCACGCCTTAATTGATTGTAGAACCGTGTCAAATTCATTTTAATGAGGTTTTTTTACTGGTATAATTTTTTATTTTATTTTAAACATTTTAAAATTTTTAAAATTTTTAATTTATAGATTTTTTATATTTAGAATTTTATGTTTTTCTGAGATTTTTAGAAATTTTTTATTTTTAATTTACAAATTTTTCAATTTTTAGATTTTTTAATTTTTTTTAGAATTTTTTATTTTTATTTTACACAATTTATAAATTTTAGTGAGATTTTTGTTTTTAATGAGATTTTTATTTTTTTTTCAGAAATTATAATTATTAATTTCTAATTTTCAAACTTAAAGGACGTAAATTGGACTATTTGACCGGAATTTCAATTTTCCGGCGAAAATGATATAAATTGGACTTAAAAGGACATAAATTGGACACCCTAGAACGTAAATTGAAAAAGTGAAAACTTAAAGGATATAAACTGGATTAGGCCTAAGTTACAGGACGTAAAATGAAATTTTCTCAGTTCTAAATTTTAGATTTGATGAAACTCATTCATGGGAGATATAGAAGTCAATTCAGTCTCATAACTTTCTACATTTTTTTAAAATGATACCAAAAAAAGTTAAATGTATCAATTTAGTTTTTTTTTTTCAATTTGTTCTGTTTTGATTCCAAAAATGTTAAAAGTATCAATTTAGTCCCATTTTTCGCAATTTGTTCCCAAAAAAATTAAAATGTAGTTGCAAAAAAATGGGACTAAATTGGTACATTTAACTTTTTTGGAACCAAAACAGAACAAAATGGGAATAAATTGGTACATTTAACTTTTATTAAACAAAACAGAACAAATTGCCAAAAATAGAACTAAATTGGTACGTTTATTTTTTTGGGACCATTTAAAAAAGATTAAAAGTTATGGGACTAAATTGATTCCTATCCCTCATTCATGGTATCAGGGTCTTTAGCCTAATGAGCCTAAGTAGAGTCGAGATGAGATGAAATTCTTTCAACGTGTAATTAAACTCTAAATTACGAATCAATTTAATTAGACTTCAAATTTTATTATTGTGTCATACTCGTGGGACATGCATGCACCCTATAGTTAATTACTTGTGGATGTGATGGCTCAACTTGAAATTAACATCCAATTAAATACAACCCCTCCATATATAAATATACTGTATTTTGTTTTTTCAAAGCTAGCTTTGATGTATCTCAGGTCTTAAAGTTTACAAATTTAGCAAAAATACACATGGAGAAGAAAACTTGGTCCACCCCTCCCATTTTGTGTATCTTTTTGCTTTACTTTTTGAGCTCAAAAATTGTGGAAGCCCAAAATATCCCCATAAGAGTGGGAGTGGTGTTAGAAATGGATGGTTACGGAGAGATGTCATTGAACTGCATCTCAATGGCGCTCAACGACTTCTATTCGACACACGATCACTATAAGACGCGGCTGGTTCTCACCAACCGCGACTCCAAGGGAGACGTCATTGGGGCAGCTGCAGCAGGTACGGATTTGGATTATCTCCTGTACATAACAGGAAACCAACATATGGTACCCCTGATTTTATGTTACATAAATTTGGTGTTACATAACTTTTCTTAATTTGTTGTGCATAATTTTTCTCAAGTAATTCAATTTTTTTTTGGCAATTCAATTTTCTCAGTTTAACTTCTCTAAGATAATTAGACGGGCTGAAAATTGTTGTTTACGGAGAAGTCGTGTTTCAATTTTCGTGTTCCACATTTTATTCCACTGTATGGATGATTAACATGTGTCATATTAAAAAATAATCAACGTCATATAATATTGGGAGCGACACGTGTTAAAAATCTAGCAGAGTAGAATACCAGTGAAACACGAAAAGTGGAATAAAGGAATCGAACCAGAATTATAATATGATATGTTTCTCAAGTAACAGTTGACTTATAGCAAAACTGTTAGAAGAGTTGGTAACTGCCTGTATCCACTTCCTGATTATTGTTCAAATTTATTGAGGCGGCTGATTTTTTAATTTATTTTTTCAAATAAAGGGCTGTTTGTTTTATACAGTTTGAGTTCATACCTACCAGATTTAATTCAGAAATGGACCTATAACTTTAACAGAATCCATAAAAGGTCCCCCACAGTTTTTTTCCTTTTTCAATTGTAGTCCTTTAAGTTTCAATTTTAGCCTTTTGTATATCATTTTTTGTCCTATTGCTGATTTGAAGGGGCCACATAGACAAAATATGTCACGTTGCGTTCTTGTCATAATACTGCCACATTATATCTTTTATGAAAAAAAAGAATATTTAAATGCAAAAAATACATTATAAATTAAAAGAACTCCCCACAAGTCAATTAATTATAAAAAAAATATATAGTATATATTTACAAGGACGTAAATGTTTTTGTTTATGTGGCCTCTCAAAACCAGCAAGAGGGACAAAATTGAAATTAAAAGGATCAAAATTGAAATAGTAAAAAGTTGCAAAACCTTTTGTAGGATTAGTGAATTAATCTCCATTATTATGAGATCTATTTTATACTCCCTCCAATTCATTTTAAGTGACGTCCTATAGCTCCTCACAAATATTAAGAAAAATAAAACTTTCCTAATATGCCCCTAATTAAGTAAAAGTTTTTGTCATTAATCAACAAAATACTTGACGTTTCAAATTAATTATTCAACATACAATTATATTTATTTAATGCTTATTTAAAGTATAATTGACCAAAACAAATAAACCAAACCACCCACTACTTCCATATGCAACACGATTTCAAATCAATACTACTACTTCCATGTGCATGATTTAGATGATGGAAATGAGAAAGTCTGCAAAATAAGTTTCAAATCCTCAAAAACAAAAATAATGAGAGCCAAAAAAAAAATTTAGCTCACAACAAATTACACATAATTTTTTTTAAAACATTACACATAATTGTTAAAATAATTATAGGAAAATTGTGGTGTTGTGTGTTTTAATTTAATTAGTAAATGATTGAAGTTTGATTTCATGTATAATTTTATTGGAAAGATAGATAATTTATTCTATCAATTAATTATTCTACTTGAGAGTTAATAAAGTAAAAGGGTATATCAGGAATAAATATAAAATAATGTTCAAAACGTCACTTAAAATGGATTGGAAGGAGTACATGCAATATATAAGTTAGGACTAAATTAATCTTGAAACTAACTAATGCAGCTTTGGATCTATTGAAGAATGTTGAAGTGCAAGCTATAATAGGTCCAACTTTCTCAGCACAAGCTAACTTCCTTGTCTCTCTTGGAAACAAAGCTCAAGTTCCCATCATCACTTTCTCAGCTACAAGTCCTTCACTCTCGTCAATTCGGAACCCATATTTCGTCCGAGCCACTCTGCAAGACTCGTCCCAAGTAGACGCCATAGGCGCCCTCGTCAAAGCCTTCGGATGGAGAGAAGTCGTCCCCATTTACGAGGACAACGAATTCGGAGAAGGAATTATACCCTATTTAACAGATGCATTGCAACAAGTAAATGCTCACATCCCTTATAGAAGTGTGATCTCACCTCTAGCAAGTGATGACGTCATCACCGCCGAGCTTTACAAGCTCATGACCATGCAAACTAGGGTTTTCATCGTCCACGTGATGACCCCTCTGGCTTCCCGGCTCTTCACCCGAGCAAAACAGCTTGGGATGATGAGCCGGGAGTATGCATGGATCGTCACGGATGGAATCACGAACGAAGTAAGTTCGATGGATCCATCCCTGACGGAGTCCATGCTAGGAGTAATAGGAATAAGGCCTTATGTGCCAAAGACAAAAGACCTCGATAGTTTCACGGCCCGTTTCAAGAAACGGGCCCAAAGTAGCAACCTAAAAGGTTTCACTTTCACACAAGATTACAACATTTATCTTCTTTGGGCTTATGACTCTACCATTGCACTAGCAATGGCAGCAGAGCAAGCAATCCTACAAAACCCTAATTATCGAGATCAGGCGAACGCTTCCGCGAATTCGACTGATCTCGAAACTTTTGGAGTGTCCCAATCCGGACCAATGCTACTTCAGGCCTTATCAAATACCACATTCGAAAGCCTTGCCGGAAATTTCAAGCTAGTCGACGGCCAGCTCGAAGCGCCGCCTTTTCAGATCGTTAACATGGTGGGTCCCGGGGCCCGAGTCATCGGATATTGGACGAAAGAGAGCGGCATTGTTAAAGATCTAAACGTCACGAGTTCAAATCCAACTTCAAAATTCAACCTTGGATCCATTATATGGCCAGGGGACACGTCATCTTCACCTAAAGGATGGGTGGTCCCCACAAATGGGAAGAAACTAAGAGTAGGGGTGCCCATAAAAGAGGGTTTCACTGAGTTCATCCGAGTCACATGGGACTCGGACAACAATTCCACGAAAGTGGAAGGTTACTGCATCGATGTTTTCGATGCAGTAATGGCATCTCTACCATACGGTGTGCCTTACGAATACGTCCCGTTTGCGAAATCTGATCACACAATGGCTGGAGACTACAACAGCTTGACATATCAAGTATACCTTGGAGTAAAAAAAATCATATCTTTAAATTAGAGCAAAGTTTCTATAAACACACACATAATGTTAACTTTTTTTTGGCTTATGAATATTGAGCAGAGGTTTGATGCTGTGGCCGGAGATGTAACGATTGTAGCGAATCGATCGCAGTACGTGGATTTCAGTCTGCCTTACACGGAATCTGGTGTGGCAATGGTTGTGCCACTACAAGATGATAAGAACAAAAATACATGGGTATTTTTGAGGCCACTAACTTGGGAATTATGGTTAACAAGTTTTTGCTCGTTTGTTTTCATCGGATGCTTGATTTGGATTCTTGAACATAGAATAAACGAAGATTTCAGAGGACCCTTTTGGTATCAAGTAGGCATGATCTTCTGGTTTGCCTTCTCAACCATGGTCTTTGCTCAAAGTAAGCCACAAAACAAATTTTGAGTATTAATTTCATGTACTGTTTCTTTAAGTATTAGTGTGTTTCTTATTAGAGTTTTTTTTTTTTTTTTTATCGATTTCAAAATAAATTTTTTAAGTTTTAACTTTTCAAAATACGTCCTAGGATATACAATTTTGATATTTTTTTATTAATTTCAGTCCTTTAATTTCAAACTCACCGGAAAAATTTGGGGACTCCGGCAAAATGTCCAATTTTGGTCCTTCAAATATATTAAACTCTGAAAATAACTCTACTTATATTAAATTGTTCACTCGACTGGTATATATGTTTGCACTTTAAGATGAGATTAAATTCTTTGGATAGGTAGAATCTAATGAATGTTGTGTAGTTTGATACTCCCTTCGTCCCAGTGAAACTACCAGGGAGGTTTGGGCACGGAGGTTAAAAAATATAATAAAATTATAAGTAGATGTATTTGAGGTGATATAATATGATATGATTGAAAGAGGGAAGAATATGAGATAGAAGTCAATTTAGTCCCATAACTTTCTACTATCCTTTTTGAAGTTATCCCAAAAAAGTTAAATGTACCAATTTAGTCCCATTTTTTTTCAGTTTGTTCTGTTTTGGTCCCAAAAAAGTTAAATGTACTAATTTAGTCCAATTTTTCACAATTTGTTCTATTTTGGTCCCCAAAAAGTTAAATGTAAATGCAAAAAAATGGAACTAAATTGGTACATTTTGGGACCAAAACAGAACAAACTGAAAAAAAATGGGACTAAATTGGTACATTTAACTTTTTTGGGACCTAAACAGAACAAATTGCAAAAAAATGGGACTAAATTGGTACATTTAATTTTTTTTGGACCATTTTAGAAAAGGTTGAAAGTTATGGGACTAAATTTCTATCCCGGAAGTAGTTTTAGAGAAGGGGATGGGTAGCTTTCATTGGGACGGACGAAAAAAGGAATGTTGGATAGCTTTCACTGGGACAGAGGGATTATTAAAAATGTTAAATTATGATGATTTGAAAATTTGTGAATTTTGGCAGAGGAGAGAGTAGTGAGCAACTTATCAAGGCTTGTGCTGATCATATGGTTTCTGGTGGTTCTAATTCTAACCCAAAGCTACACCGCCAGTCTTGCGTCCATGTTAACTGTTCAGAAGTTGCAACCAACCGTTACAGATGTTAATCTGCTTATCAGAAACAATGACTATGTAGGATACATGCAAGGATCGTTCGTCTTCGGGCTTCTCAAGAAGATGAACTTTGATGAGTCGCGTCTCGTAGAATACAAATCGCCCGAGGATTTGCACGAGCTTCTCTCGAAAGGGAGCGGCCATGGCGGCATTGCTGCTGCCTTTGATGAGATCCCTTACATTAAAGGCTTCCTAGGGAAGTACTGTTCCAATTACATGATGGTTGGACCTATAAGCAAGGCTGATGGATTTGGTTTTGTATGTTCTTTCCTTGCAAATTTATAAGGTTTTTGTTTTAAGTTTAATTTTAGCATAGATTCTCTATTTCACTTTAGTGTTTCACTGGTTTTAATACATGACACGTGTCACGACATGAATCTTTATTAATGACACGTGTCATGTATTAAAAGTAGTGAAACTTCAAAATGAATTGAGTGATTTTAAATTGCACTTTTACTCCAAAAAATCATAGGGGACTAAAATAGGCACTCTTGAAAAAATGACTCTGTATATTCTTGATAATTAAGTATGTTGTCTTTGTCTTTGTTTTTGCAGGTTTTCCCAATAGGTTCACCTCTAGTAACCGATGTTTCGAGGGCGGTTTGAACGTGACAGAGGGGCAAAAGATGGAAGAAATTGAGAGGAAATGGTTAGGAGGCAAGGACAAATGTCCAGATTCTAACACCTTAATCTCACCTAAAAATCTTGGTCTAGCAAGCTTCTGGGGGCTATTCATGATTGTAGGAATCGTCAGCGCTATAGCACTTATAATCTACGTGATCAAATTCCTCCACGACAACTGGAGTGTCGTGGAGCAATCTGATCCCGAATCAACAGCGTGGAGCATAGTACTTGAGTTATTACAAAAGTTCGACAACAAAGACTTTAGGTCTCATACATTCAAAAGTACTCCTAGATTGAGTGGAAGAGATGATGCCTATTATGATGATTGCATTTCACCTAATGCCCAGAAAAGTCCATCAAATTTCATGACCTTGGCTTTATCGCCTGGTACCTACGGGCCGCCCAGTCCTGTTTTTTCGAGTCCATCGACAGTGCACAATGCAGGGCCAGGTATCATGGAGTTCAGAAGAACTTAGTAGTTTTCAAGGTGTTATTGAATGTGGTATAGAAATTGTGTTAAGACTCAAAATTAGCTAGCTAAATTAGTTTGTTTCATCTGTGTTCTTGCCATTGTAAATTTTATGTCAATATATGTGGACTAGTTATATGACCAAAGCTGTACTGCAAGTGTTACATCCATGCTAGAGACGTTAACGAGCTTTTACAAAGCAACGAATACGTGTCCTTAGAACATGGATGAATCTAGACTCAGGGTATACAACTATGCTGATGAATGTGATCAACTTTTCTCTAAACGACGGCGTATAGCAGATGTTTGGGGTCGATTCTGAACATAAAACAAGGTGAAAAAGAGGCCATATATATATTGAAGATGAGAGGGATACACAATGTGCCAAAACTTAATTTCCTAACTTCTTCCCTTCTTTCTGTACAAACATAGATGCTTACATTTACACATACTAATACTCAGGTAAATATTGCTGTAGACATTGTTTCAAGTTCTGGAAAGTAACTGGCTTCGATACAAATGAATCCATACCATTCGTATAACAGTCGTCACCACTCTCTGATAACGCATTTGCTGTCATCTGCACAAAATCAGTTCACAATCAAAATTCAGCAAACATCAGATATCTGAAACATAATCAACAAATGAAATAAGGCTTTTGAGAGTAATCACCGCAATGATAGGAACCCTTTTAACTGGTCTTCGTTGGAGTGAATTCGGTGAAGGTGGCTCAATTCCTGCATTTACTGCCTCGTCCCAACATCCCGTTTCCTCAAATGATCGTATCAATCTTGTTGCTTGAAGCCCATCCATAACTGGCATGCATACGTCCTGTAAACACATCCTCATTTTCAGCATGTTGTGCACCAATAATATATGGTAAAATTAAAGAGGAAAGATTGAAAATCATACCATTAGAACAAGATCATAGCTTCCACATAAAACTGCACGCACAGCTTCTGCTCCGTTATTTACAACATCAATGCTGTACCCCAACTGCTTCATCATCGACTTTGCTACCATCACATTGATCTTGTTATCTTCCACAAGAAGAATTTTAGGCTCTGCCTTGACTTTTGGAGCTTCTCGACTCTTGCTCGTTGAGCACTCAACACTACTTAGCTCCATTTCACCCTGTCTCACACATCTTTCTTGAGAAATCCTGCTCTCCAAAAATTCATTTAAATTTGCAGAATGTGCATCATTATGAGCAGAATGAGCCTTATCATTCTTTTCTGCAAAATCTGAGTTATATGAGCACATTGGTGAAACTTGAAGTTGGGAGGATGTTTCCATTGCAGCTGACTCATCTTCTTCCGAACTCATCTCTCTGTATGTAATGTTACTAGAAGGCGACGAAGAGTCCTCTAACAATCCATTAAGGTCAATACTAATTGGGGCAAGCTTTTGGATCCTTCCAGAACTTTGAGACGAAAATAGAGAGCCCAAAGTGCGCGGTGGGAACAGGAAATCTCCTTCATGTAAATCTTCATCATTTCCATCATCCAGAACATCTTGCTGATCCATATCCGACAGCTCATCTGGATCGTCTGAATTCTCTGAGATCGATGAGACCGTGTAAGGTAGTACAAATGTGAAAGTAGAACCATGATTTTCTATGCTTGAAACACTAAGATGACCACCCATGAGCTCAACCTGTCCACACGTTAAGATTACTCGACAATCATATCTCGTTCTAGAAGTAACATATATAGTCCAATCATAATGTGTAGGAACTTACCAATTGTTTACAGATTGCCAGTCCCAATCCAGTCCCACCATACTTTCTAGCAGTATCAGCACCAACTTGCATGTATTTCTTGAACAGAGTTGGCATAGCATGTTCTGTTACATCAAAATCGTTCATCAGAACAAATATGTAGAGACATTCAGAATAAGGCGAAAAAACCATGAATTTTAGTAAATACCGGGTATTCCAATCCCTGTGTCGTAAACATCACAGCGAATCCACACTATTCGTTTTTCAGGATGGGAATCACTCTCCATTGGAATCTTAGATGTGTTTTTAACTTCACTATCATCACAAGTATCTTCTCTTTTCTTATCAACTACTCCTCGACTCATACACAAGTCTTGCCTCGTGTTCTCTGAATCACTCGACTGAGAATCTTGTTTCATTACATTGCTAGGCTCTGGAACCACATAAAGGTTGATTCCAACCTTGCCTTCATGAGTGAACTTGATCGCATTGCTGTTCAACATAAAAACCATATAATCGATACAGAGTCCAACTGATTTTTTAAAAACTAGAACTTATCAGTTGGTATGTGAAAAAAGATAGCTACATAAGAGCACAAAGTTCATAATCAAATACGTGTATACACGTTTTTTAGCTTTTAAGTACCTGACCAAGTTTGTGAGAATCTGGCGAATCCTTAGGACATCACCAATAACCTGAGAATTAAAGAGTTTCCGTCAACAAGACCTCTATATACGAGTTAACGTGCTACTCCATTCTTGAATATTAAGTTCCGTTACCTCAATTGGAACATCGTCTGCTACATGTCCTTCTATGGTTAGTAATTTCTGCAGTGATGCAGCTGCTGTCTGAAGCACATGTTTTACTACCTCTCTCGGTCTAAACTTAGTCGTTTCCAATTTCATAACTCCTGAAAATAGAAACAATCATTTTTCAAAGCTTAGATCCATCTCTTGAAGTCCCACAATGCAAAACAATGAAGAATGAAAAGAAACATAAATTTGAAGAATATATCATCATCAAAAATATGAAGTCTCACCTGATTCCACCTTGGAAAGATCAAGGATGTCGTTTATTAACTGAAGAACCAAATCACCCGACGACATCATTACTTTTAACAGCTGACGCTGTTCCTTGTCGAGCCTAGTAGTGGAAAGAATCTCAGTCATGCTTACGACTCCAGATAGAGGAGATCGTATCTCATGAGACATCGTAGCCAGCATTTGTTTCGCCCGCATTGATTCCTCTGCAGTAATGAAATCAAGACCAAATGAGCTACTACTTTTATCTATCTAAGATGCTTCTATCTATTACAGCAATGACCTTGGATATGGATGGTCTTGTTGAGCTCCGTCTCCTTCGCTTTTTGTACAGCCATCTCCTCCCTAAGCTTCGCCATCTTTTCTCTTTTCCTCACCTGCAATACATTAATACCAAATGTAAAACATGTTTCCAATCATGATAAACCGTTATGGTACTGAAAGTCTGAAATAAACAAACCTGATCAGTTACTTCCATTCCCATATAATTTACACCGAGTGTCTCTCCAGCTTTGCTGAACACAGGCTCGACGTAAATTAAAAAGGTTTTTGAACCAAACAGCTCCGTTTCAAATGTGATTTCTCTCTTAGCAGGCAATCCTCTTTCAAGAACTTCTCTTTTGAAGTCTTGAGATTCCTTTACGCCTGCTCCTGTGAAGATCTCGACGTCTGTTTTCCCAATGATGTCCTGTAAAATCAGTTATTCTCAACATTAAGTACAAAAGTAAAAGCAGCAAATATGAAGGAACAGTAACACAAGTTATGCTTGCAAATTTACCCCCTCGCCCAAACTTGGGAAATGATTGAAGATGAACCTGTAACGCAGATCCTTATCCTGAAAAACGCAACGAACATGATCAATCACTACACGAAAAGCAATTCATAACACAAAAGGAATTCATTCCCATCTATAACACAACTCAAGCATGCATGTTAATTACTCTTGTTTCTTAGTCTAACATAAAGTATTTACCAAGATAGAATTTCTTGGTAGCCTCTTCAATTTTGTCACACCAACTCCACCTAGAAAACTCGAAGAAAATATAGAAACGCAAACGAATCCAATCCGAATGGAGTACCTGATGACCAATGACAACAGGCGCATTCTGAAGGACGAAATGCAAGAAATTATCAGCTCGTTCCAAAACCTGCGACAGCTCCTCGACAGGAGTCGACTGCCTCTCCAAATTCTCAATACTCTCCTGAAGTTTCACCATCAATGCCTTCTCCCTCCCAACACTAGCCTCCAGAAGCTTCTCAAGGCTCAACGCGCGTTGCTTCCAGTACACAACACTGTCGTACTCAGCATCAACCTTCACTTGCTCGTCGTGAAACACGACAGCCTTCTTCCTCCTCGGAACATCCTGATACAAGTACTTAAGATTCTCATCAAGGATGGATATGGGACGCTTATCGCCACCATATCCATCCTTCTCAAACCGATGCTCCTCCAATATTTCGAGCTTCTTGAGCTCAACTGCCTGCTGCTGCTTGCTCAAATTCTCAAGCTCCTCCCTTAGAAGCCGCACAGCATTCTCCTGCTTATACTCCCAATTCTTAACCAGATTAGCCAGCTGCCAGTTACCTTTATCACTATAATTTGTGAGCTCCATTAAACGCTTAAAGTCCACTATATTAGACTCCTTATTGATTGTAACCTCCTCCAACATGTCATTATCACCCCCCGGGATTTCAACATTGAATTGCCTCCCTGCTTCATTCATATCTTCAGGCCACATTGAAGATAGAACAACATCCATTTCTTCTGATTGCTCAGTTTCCATTTCACAACCCATTCTATAATTTTTTTTCTTTCAATTAGGCGTTGACATATCAAGTCTGTGCAGAAAAAATGCAAGCATAAACAGAGAATTACAGAGGAAAATAATGATGATGGAATCAAAACTATAGTTATGGGGCCTAAAGACACTAAAGATAATCATTATCAACAGTGGTTTAATATTTTTATTGAATCCAAGCTGGCAAATTAAAAAAAAAAAAAAAAACGAGATGAAGAAATTAGAGTAAAATGAAAAGGGGGACCTTATTTGATGAATCTGTGACTTGTTGACAGCTAACTCTGTTTGTTTCAGTTAAACTTTCCAGTGTAGATCTGAAAGAATCTGTTTGAAGAAGTCGGTCAATGAAATAAATAAATAAAATGGGAATACGTGAGAGGAGTGCATGTGGTGAAGGAAATTAAATTATGATCCCTATGAATTAACAAACAAGCAAATAAATTAAAACTATTTGTGTATATTATAGTGTTTGGGATTATAGGAAAGTGAGGTGAAAACATTGCAAAGGGTAATTGGTTGCTTGGGTTTCTTTTATACTGATTTTTGGTGCATGGTTTGGTGTGCATATTGCTGGCCGGGTGTTTAATCACTTGGCTGTATACTTGTATCTATACGTATAATGAGTTAATCTTGAGTGAGACCGTCTTGAGACGGATCTCCTCGGACCCTCACGTAAAAAGTAACAATTTTTGAGTAAAACAAATATAAAATTTGAAGGAAAAAAAATGGATTGCCTTACTCAAACTCAAAATTTTAGAATATAGGTCAAAAGAGATCCGTCTCAGAAAACAAAAAAGATTCATGAAACGATGTCACGGCATTTACTTGGCTGTATATTTGTATCTGGCTCATGGTGAATGGGATAGTAAAAAATGATGATGTTTTAGTAAAAATATATTCACTTATCACAATTTTTTACAAATATAAAATTTGAAGAAAAAAAAAATGAATTGTCCTACTCAAATTTAAAAATTTAAAATATAGGTTAAAAAATATTTATCACACGAAAAAAGATTCATGAAACGGCTTCACGTAAGTTTTTGTTTGAAACGGCTTCACGTAAGTTTTTGTTTATGTAAACGATTTGAGCCAATTAATCAGCACGTATGAGAGAGATGGAAGGGATTGTTAATTTTTAAATGGAGGTGCGAGGATCTGCGCCCCCGCCTTTTACGAGGTGGCATCTCGTCGGCGGCGCGTGACTTTCACTTGAACGCTTTTAATCCAAATTAGCAATATATAAACCCAAATGAAATGAAAATCTCCATTTCAAAATTGTGTCTTTTTTTTTTATTGCAATGGTATTTCGAATATGTAAAAAAAAAAGTATCAATTTAATTTGTTTAATTTTGAACAATTAACATAACTAAATAAAAGAATTATTATCACTTTTCAGTATTTTGATATTCATATTTAAAATGGGATGTGTTAATTTAAAATGTCTAAAATATCTCTTACAAAATAATAAATATTAAAAATTAAATAATTATTATACAGTATTTTGAAACAACCACTATCTACAAAAGTAGTGATTATCTTCCATTTATGTATTCTTTTAGTTCTTAAAAAAAAGGTTATGGCCCCTCTATGAAATTAATTACGGAGAATTGGAGAAATGTGATGTAAGATTGCAATTTAAAAAATTGGAGAAGTTAAAGAAGAATCTTATTTGATGGCTGATTAATCATTAATGATGGATTAAATAAATCATTAGTGATGGATTAGCTAAAACTTATATTCAATGTGATTGTTTAGTGAATAAAGGGGTCTTTGGATCCCCCCACGCCAATGAGAGAGTACGTTGCGGCCACGTGGACTGTTTATTGGTTAGTGGTTCCAAACATTGGCTGTAATATGAAAATATAATAATCCATGAATCTCTTTTCAATTTTAGTTTTTTATTCTATGCATTGATAAAAGAATTCAAGGGCGGTTTGGGTTGGCAATCTTTATTTATAAAATAATACAAGAAAATATAATGGTAAAGATTTGGCTTTAAACGGGAATTTGCAAGTGGACGGTGGAATTGATCCATTGGGATTAGTCGGTCCTTGAACCGAATACCTGAGACTAAAAAAAACAATGGATGATGAAATTGATCCCTCGAAATTAATCGATTTTTAAACCGAATATCTGAGACTTAAAAAAAACAAGAAAATATAATCAGTGATTTTTTTCGTGAAATCATTTGTACCATTTTTTGTATTTCACATTGTGAATTATTGATATTTATAGTTTAAAAAAATAATTAACAGTAATTACATAACAATGAAGACAACATACATATTAATAATTCAATAAAATAGAATATTAGATGAAATACAAAAAGTGAAACACTGTTTCTAGGTTTTAATTAAATGAGAGTATGTATGTAACTGTACTAGTTTATCTTCTCCATTCTACAGAAGATCAATTACTAATATTTTAAAGCATATGGTATTCTTGTTTATCTCAAGGGCGTGAATTAGTTATTTTGTATTTTATTTATAATAGAAGTTGTAATTTAATTAAGTCTACCGACTATATATTGAACATTAGTGGACAGCAATTGTGTAAATTTTTTTAAAAAATCTCTGCATCCCTACCGAAATCAACTAATTCAAAGATTAATTCTACCGTCCAATAATAAAAAAAATTAGAACAAAATTATATAGACTGATCTCAAAAATTATTTATGTCTTAAAAATTTCAAATCTAATATTTAAATTGAAGCATACTTTTAAATCTAAACCTAAACATTTTCCTTGTGTAAATACAAGATAGCAAAAATAATTCAAATACATATATATTCCAATGATGCATCAGCTGGTATATATATATAATTGCATGAAAATAATTAGTTATACTTTTTTGGTAATAAAATCGACAAACTGACAGAAATTACAGAAGAGGTATGCTGCCGGCCATGTTATTTTATTTTTGTTGGATAATAAATTCTCAAATTCTATATATATATAGAAGCTCTGAAATTCATGGCTATTGATTGTGTAAGATAGTAGGTGGTGGACGGTGGTGGATTTCGATTACGGTTTTTTTTCTCTTTCTTTTAATTTCATTAAATTAATTATTATCGTTAATAAATTATTTAGTCACGTTAGTAAATAGTTACCATTAAGTCACGTTAATAAATTATGATGGGAACTCTAAATGGTGGAGTAAAAGTTTAGAATAAAGCACTTAATCTGGACGAAATGAGTATATGAAACTAAGAAAAGAAAATTTTACAGTTTTGATTTCACTTTTTTTTTTTTTTTTTTTGTCATTTTCATGCTTAAAAGTTTAAGATTTAAAAATGTTTTTAACTCCTTCTTATCATTCTACCTTAACGTTTTAATTTTACAGATTTTTATGAAATATGAATTATAGTTTGATTTGAGTTAATTATTTTGTATTGTCTATACCTCGATTGTGCTTATTTTAATATGGATCAACTACTAGTAACGTCAAATAACTTCAAGATTTAATATAGAGTGAGTTATTTTTATTATGTATTTATTTTTCAATCTCTCAATTTAAAAATATAAATACATGTATTATTTTATTTTAAATTTAAGCATATATATACTGGAGTAGTGAGTACTCTCAAGAACACTCATATATAATGGGGTAGGGATTTAAATATGTAAAAGTGTAAAATGTTTTTTTTCAAATAAAGAAATATTAAATAAATAATGGAGCGGACTGAATATATAGTACTATTATAGAAAGAAAAAAAACCATTAGAAGTCATTTCATGTAGATGACTCTTAGAGCGGGAGCCAAGCCAACACAAAAATTAATGTTGAAAACTTCATACATATAGTCTCTCCGTCTTAATTAAATTAAGTGTGTCATTTACTGTTTACACACTTTTTAAATATATATATATATATATATATATATATATATATATATAATAATAGAATAGTGGCTTTTTGAGGAAGTTCCCGCTAAAAATATTGTAATAGTAAAATATTAGTTTTTGTGGGGTCCACCAATAAAATATATCTTTTAAAATTATTTTTTTCTTTCTTCCTTTATAATATTATAGTAATTCATATACGGAGGATATTTTTTTAGTATATTTGATCAAATCTTCATGTAAATATAATTATTTAGTATTACTTATTATTAAAGTGTATATAAAATGAATATTTATTAATTATGCTTAATTAATTATTTTTGAAAAATCTTAATTTTATTCAATATGAGTGTTACGTTTATTTTTCAAATAAAATATTAAAATTAATGGTCCTAAAAAAAAAATTTATACTATTGTATATATACAAAAAATTATTTATTAACATCACACTATTTATATAAATTTATTAATTTATAAATCGTGCATCGCACGGGAGAAATACTAATATATATATATATATATATATATATTTTTTTTTTTTAAACATATAAATATACTGGAGTACTCTCAGAAGTACCTAACATTTGCTCATATATAATGGGGGTAGGGATTTAAATATGATTAATCGATCGGATGATGCAACATAAGACTTAAAATTATTGTATGAGCATAAAATAATTATCGATTGTGCCCCAATTGCTTTTATAATAAAAGATGGTTGATGAAATTAATTAATTAATGAATACTTTTATATTAATTTATGGTTATTAGTACTGTACATGACTAATAATTAAGTATAAATAAATTGTCCAATCATTTGATGTTAATAATGAATAAATTTGGTCGGAGGGATATATGTGGTAATTCTAATTTCGTAATAAAATAATTCAACACAACTAAGCTATATATATCAATCATCCTTCATCTCTGGCATTTCGACTTTTCTCCACGATTTAGCATTTAATTTCCCATATTACATTCATGAATATGTCAAAACTCAAAAGAAAAAAAAAAAATAGCCACTTGCATATAGATGGAAATTAATAAGGTATATGATTAATTTATAATTAAAACATGCTCTCTTCGAAGATCACATTTGACATTACACACAAATTAAAAAATAATAATAAATACGGTCAAATTTAACTAATATGTCTATTTTACCCTTGATGTTTCATAAATTTGATGTAAATTACAAAGCAGTTGAGTTTTAAGAGTAATTATAGAGTGAGTTTAATTAAGGATAAAATTGTCAATAAGATTTAATACTTAAGTAAAAGAGAAAATGTGATTATAAGTTGGGAAATCTAAAAAAAAGGAAAATGTGATTATCTTTATGGGATGGTGAGAGTAATAATTAATACTTTTAAATAAGTAGTTTAATTTTGATAAATTAATAGTATATTTTAATAAAACAATTAATATTAATTGTCTACAGTTTCACGTTATGTAAACAAAATTGCATATTGAAATTGATTTACATAAAACATTAAATACTCCTATTTTATAATAGGTGTACGTATAGAGTTTTAGAGATTAAATTTGATTTTTAATAATTGTCACTTTTAACTATTTTTACTTCTAATTTTATTTCATCCATATATTAAATTAAATATATCTTTCATGTTTATATAAATTTGGTTGAGGGTACGTAAATATGTTATAATTTTATGCTTCATACTTGATACTCCACGTTTTTTTTTCTAAAACAACACTTAATTATTACTCCTACGAATTATAATTGTGTTTCATTTTAAAATTAGATGCATAGTATGTTTTTATTAAAAAATAATCAAAGAATAACATTTATCACAACTACACATACTTCCTTCGTTCTTTAATAAATACTTATCTTTTTAGAATTTAAGTTTTGTTCCAAATTATTTATCATTTTAACTACTCATGTTCACCCACTTTCTTCCAAATATATGATCACAAGTCACAACTACCCACTTTTAACTAAAAAAAAAAAAAAAGGTAATGTGAACTTGGAGAGATCGAAGATTTGTGAAAGCAAAATTAATTAATTAAGATATCGATTTATCTAAATTAAAAATATATATATATATTTTTTAAGAGATTGCTAAAAATGGCATTTATTAAGGATTGGGGAATAGTAAAGTATTAATTTCCCATATTTTTATTTCAACCTGTGCAACATAAAGGTATGTGACATGTGTTATTTTGCATAATTTTATATGTTTAGACAAGTGAATTTTACTTTAGCCCACATGTCAACTTGGGCAGACTCATTAGTGGTGGCTTAACTGTCTAATTATGCATTCCAACTAGAGCTTTGATTGCTTTCAAAAAAAAAAAAAAAAAACTAGAGCTTTGATTAATTAACTACTCCTAGGTGCTTAATTAATAATTTTAAATAAATATTTAAAAGAATTGAAATGGGAAAATATCAATTTTGGTCACCCAGTTTTACCTCTTTTCATATTTGGTCATCCACATTTAGTCACTATCAAAATTGGTCACCCAGTTATTATATTCTATCAAAATTGATTACTCTGTTAGTCAATCAGTCATTGACTAACGGAGAAAGAGTTTTGAGCCGTGAAATTTCTCAAAACCAGTTAAAAAATTATCATGCATCTTCTAGAACTAATGAAACAAACGCAAAAGCAAGAATGAAACATGTGCAAAAATTACCAATATTTACATTATATTTATAACAAAGGAGTTCTGATGCATCTTCTACAACGTGATTCAATCCATCATACTTTTTATTTTATAGATAATGAGAATTCTTTCTCATGCAATTGTTGGGTAGTCAGAAAATTACAGTAAGTTTTTAATAATTATTTAACTCAATTATGAATTTATTTTTGTTGGTTTACCTTTTATTTTGGGTAGTCAGAAAATTACAGTAAGTTTTTAATAATTATTTAACTCAATTATGAATTTATTTTTGTTGGTTTACCTTTTATTTTACAGAAAATGAGAAACTCAAGAGATAGAATGCAATTTTGTACTCTGTTTTTTTTTTTTAAACAATTGTACTCTGTTTTCCAATTCTTGGTTTCATATTCAATTTATATAATAATTGGAGATATAAACTTATTTCAATTCATCATAATTTGTGGTGAAGATTAATTGTAAAGAATTTTCTAAAATTATTCATTCAAGAAAATTTCATAAATTTATTTTTCATTCTAAATATTTTTCTATTATTAAAATCATTATTGCAGATTTCTTGAAATGTTAATCAAACAATTGGACATTTAAAATTAATTGAAATAAATTTCTATCTCCAGAGTTTCTCATTTTCTAATTATCTATAAAATAAAAATAAAAAGTAAACCAACGAATCACGTTCTACAAGATGCATCAGAATTCCTTCTGATCTATTATATCATGTTCTACGCATCATAATTCTGACCTATTATAAATATAATTTAAATATTGGTAATTTTTGTCCATGTTTCATTCTTGTTCTGCGTTTGTTTCATTAGTTTCTGGAAGATCCATGAAATTTTTTAACCTTTGAGAAATTTCACGGCTCAAAACTCTTTCTCCGTTAGTCAATGACAGATTGACTAACAGAGTAATCAATTTTGATAGAATATAATAAGTGGATGACCAATTTTGATAGTGACTTAATGTGGGTGACCAAATATGAAAAGAGGTAAAACTGAGTGACCAAAATTGATATTTTCCCAATTGAAATTCATTATTACCATTTGTAATTAATTAATCTCCTTTTTTTTTTTTTGGAAAGGGTAATTAATTAATCTCCTAAAGCAGCAAAAGAAGGAAACTAAAATCAATTATATATTCTGAAAAAGCTAAACCCTAGCACCTTAAAAAATAAAAATAAAATAGATCCCACCTATTGCAATTGAACTTGAAAACACCACTTTAATCTAACCTAAGGACAATTTCCTGGCCATGTTCATAAAGGACTTGTCCGTGTTAATTTAAACATGTACTCTTTCAAATTAATAGTGAAATAATAATACTTATAGATATTTTTTAAAATGTAACAATTAAAATCCAGTTGAGTGAATCCAAAATCATCCATAATGTTTTAGGGTATAGTAGCATTCTTATATTTTACGTGTTGTTTAATGTTTTAGATGTTTAATTTTGTCAATAACAATAATATATTAATATTAAAAAAAACATATATAATTAATAAAATCACCACATTTTACAAATTACAATTTAATATTATATTTTTTTTGTTTTGACAAATAGACGTAAATTTAAAAGAAAAATACAAATCAAACTTATTGATTCTTACTCGTTTCTAAAACAACATTGTTCCCCCTTTTTACTACCTAAACGACCTCTTTCAGCCTAAAAACTACAAAATCAGGCAAAAGACTTCGAATTGCAATTTCTTTTTAAATTGAGATTTTATTTCTCAACTCATTTTATTTTTTAATTTAAATTGCAAGTTACATGTCTGCATATATACACCTACCAGAATTAGTCCATATATACGGTCACGTGTGACAATGACAATGACAATGATTAATTAGTATCTCCCACGATTGATTTTAGCAATTCTAATAATTTTCGACTTATTAGTAATTGAAGAGTACTATTATTATTTAGATGCGTTAATAAAGCATTTTTATCAACTTTTATCATCATTATATACTTAATTTTATTGCACAAGCATATATATTAATTTCTACATCAACATTTAATAATATTATGATTTTTATAGTACATGAGTAAATAAGAAATCAAATTAAATAAGTCATAAACCTAAAGCTAAGCTAAGCTTCGCATGATGTGATTGCACAAAGTTAAAGTAAAGTTCTGGTAAAACGATGGAACAAGATAGATCGATGGAGAGTTTATGATGGAACGGACATAATAATATTTTTAGTCCAATATTTGGCTCGTTGGCCCCTTTTTATAAAAAAATTATTGGTATTTTCAGATTATCATACATAATCTCAAATGTTGTTAGTTACAATTTCATATCAAAAGTAATGATCATATGAATTATTAATATTAATTTGGAGTTATTTGCCTCAACTCCTCAAGCATAGTCTATGACTTTATTTAATTTGTTTTCTTCAATAATTAGTTCGTGCCTGATTATTTCCCTATCCACGTCAAATTGATGTAAGAATGACCGTTAGATTGACCTAATTTATCATATAATAATACACCAACATGCCCTAATTTAAGACAAGAATACATACAATTATATAGCCAATTAGCCATGTAATGTCAATATAAAGTGTCACAATAGTCAACCGCACAAAAAGACTAGTTAAGTGGTCAGAATATTGATAGATTATACTCAATCTGTTTGTTTGAACTTTTTTCTTATTCGTCCGTTTCACAATTGTTTGAACATTTTAAATATATATATATATATATATATATATAAATCTCACTCTCACAATATTCACATATTTGCACAAAATGTCATTATTTTTACCCTCAATTCAATCATTCATTTTACTTTATTTATAAAAGTTTATAAAATTATCCCTCAACATTTCATTCATTACATTTTTTTTCTTAGTTTGTGTGTTCATAAAGTGGTGTAAACCGTTCTGGAACTGAGGGGGCAGTAATTAATTACTATTGAGTCCCAAGTTATAGAAATACTGGCAAAGACATCAAGCATATTAAAATAATACAGTACCATAATTTTATTAATAAGATAAATATGGAGCTCTGTACATTATTAATTAAAATAAAGGCAAAACAAACATAATTCATATACTTTTTTTTTTTGACGGCAACATAATTCATATACTAATTAAAATAAAAATTGGTTGTATTGGATAATGTACGAATTATATATCAGAAGGAAAAAATGGGCCCTAAAAATGCAGGTCCAAATAACACAAAACCCAGAAACCCCGGAAGCAGCCTTATTTTATTTTGTGATGTGACACTTATTTTTATGCTTTTAAGAGTTAAAAGACGTTATTCATCATTTATTAAGACAAAACAATATACTTTGTATGAGAATTTTGAGATAATTGGATAGGACGGTTAAAAAGAATAAAATAATTTTATGATCATTTAAAAAAAATCTAATAAATGACAGATCAAAATAAATTAATTTTACTATCATTGCATGAACAAAACCAGTAAAATGCTAAAATTCAGAAATTAGACATATTACATATAATTGAATTCGTGCAATACTATATACTCCCTTCCTTCACAAATAAAAACATTTTAACTTTTTTTTTTTTTTTTTTTTTTTTGTGTGTGTGAAATTAAGAAGTTGTATATATCGATAAGTTTGTCCTTCATTAATAAATGGAGATTTCTTAACAAATTTCATAAATTTAACTTTCTATAAATAATTTAATGGATTAATTAAAGAGTTAAAGATTGTTTTGATACAAATAAATAAAATTAAAAATTAATGTAAATAAATTGAAACAATTATATAAATTTGATTTCGGAAGATAAGGGTAATATGTAGTGGACAACACCACTCCGGGATTTCTTGTTATGCATTTGGATTTTCAATCTTATTTGATTTATCGTTTTCCTATCACCTATAGTAAACTCTTGATTTTCCCAACGCAACCTTCATTTTTTATTTTATTTTTCGAAAAAGAAAAAGGATTATGGTAGGAAAACGTTTTGTTAACAACAGTAATCCCCACTTAACCATTATAATTAAATAATGGAAGAAAACAGGATTATGTTTGCAATATATTTAGGCAGGTTGTAATCATGGTTGCCTTTATTACTCCCTATAAACCAACATTTAATTTGGATATGTGGCCTAAATTAGGGAGAGATAATTAGACTTAGCTGTTTTGCAATGTAATTGTGTTCTACCAGTAGCAGCCTTATATACTCCACTATTCTTCTCTAATATTGGGATTGATGGATATATATATGGACCTACAAATTATTAACTTCAGATTTGTAAGTACTATTTCTTTTAAATATTGTAGTGTCTACCTACCCTCCAAACTTCTCAAAAACAACGATGTGATCGATCAAAATTGTGATTGTACGATTGAAGTTCTTCAATCTGTTTGATTCATATGATGATTGTACATTAGACATTTTGTATGTTTTTAAAGATCAAACACTAATTTTATGTATATTTTATAGGGATAATTTGATATTTTATGATCATCGCCTATTTTATTTAAAAATTATTAGGTGGGTATAAAAAAAATTTAGAGGGTGAGTAGTGTGTCCCTAAATATTAGAGTATTATTTTGCATGACTTTACTCTGTTTATTGGGAATTTCTGGTATTCTAATTTAGTAGTATGTAAAAGTAGTGCAAGTGACCCAAATAATGAAAGGGGTTTTTTTTAATTAAACAAACTAGTGAAATACATCATTGAATTAAAAAAAAAAGCATTTAGCTAACCAAACAAACAGGTAACTGAAGGAAAAAAAATAAAAAAAACCCACATTTTTCGTCATCTCAAAGGAGACAACTATAACTACCATCAGAGAAATACAACATAATTATTTTTCGTTCAAACAGTCTTAAAGAGTGTGTCAATGTGTAATTGCATGTACACCATGCAACAAAACTAACCTAAATTACAAAAACTATTCTCAAACAAACCAATCAATCGTCACCCTCTTCCGATCATCACTTTATTGCCCTTAGTATTATCGAGAAAATTTGTTCTCCCCTTGCCTTTGCTCTCGGTGTTAGTGAGGGTTATTTTGGCCCTCGTTAACCTCCCTGTTATTTTGCGAGTTTTTTTTAGTTAAACAATCACTTTATTTATAAATTAAAATAAAAAAAATAAAAAATCAATATCCATCCTTGATTATAATCGATATTGGTTAATAAATTGTTGGGTCGGGTCACCACAATACCATATCTTGAAATATGGTAAAATGGGACGCTTTACTCTATATTTAGGATTGGGCGCGGCTAAAGGCACCCGAATTTCCTATGAGTACACCCAGAGGATGAGAACACACACAAAACGGATGAGGACACCCACCTGGAAAACCCAAAAATGCCCTTAACATTTCTCCCCCTCCCTCCCTCCCTTCTCTTCATTCGGTACACCCACCCCTCCATCTTCCCCAAACCTCTCCCCCACTCCATCAACGTTTTTTCGCACGACTCCCACTCCCACTCCATTTTCGCACCACTCCCACTACCTGCGACGTTGAAGAAGAGAAAGAGAGAGCACCGTTCTCCCCCACTCCATCATTTTTTCGAAGAATAGGAGAAATCGTTTTTTTTTTTCATTTTGCAAAAATGGTTAAAGGTTAGTTTTTCTTGCTTATATTTGAGAAGAAGAGTAGGACGCATGTTTAATTTCGGTTTTTGTTGGTTGAAACATTGATTTTATTGTTGTAGGGTTTAAGTTTTGTTTTTTGAATTTGGGGTTAATTCATGCATGTGTTGATTAAGGTTGGTTTTTTGTGTTATAATCATGTTTATGTGTAGAATGTATCAATTTTTGATGTGTTAGGATGAAAATAAACCAATGGGCATCTAATTGACATGGTTAGCACGAAATTATCGTTTTGGACTGGTTTTTCGCACAATTGATAGTTGTCCGGAATTAATTTTCGGACATGGCATGTTTGTTTTGGTTTAGATTTCGAACATGGCTTTTTTGTTTTGGATGAGGACACCCACGTTTTAAATGTTGTATGGATGAGTACACCCACTATGTACGGGACAAATTTTCGAACAATTATAGTATTTGCTGAACAAAATTTCGAACAATGGCCCCATGTTGGGAACAAATTTTCGAACATTGGGTGAATGTTCGAAAAAAAGTTTCCAACAAAGACTTTTGGGTTAGAAATTCATCCAAGTAAAACTTGATGAACTTAATTTCGAACAATGGCCCCATGTTGGGAACAAATTTTCGAACAATTACCCAATGTTCGAAAAAAAGTTCCCAACTGAGAGTTTTTGGTTAGAAATTCGTCCAAGTAAAACTTGCTGAACTAAATTTCGAACAATGGCCCAATGTTGGGAACAAATTTTCGAACAATCATCCAATGTTCGAAAAAAAGTTCCCAACAGAGATCGTCTTCTTCGCAGAACCAGTCGCGAAAAAGGGTTTTTTTTTAAAAACGAACAAATGCAATACATAATGTCAAAATGTATGTCCTAAATGCATATTATTTCAACTACATACCACTATAGAGTCATAAGATGCAAAAAAAAAAAAAAACAAGCATAAACACCAACACAAACACACAAAAACCCTAAATATAAAAACTCTTTCACTTTCAAAAAAAAAAACTTTCAAAACATGATAAATAACTTACAAATGAGTCTTTGGCACCACCACTAGTAGTTATTACATCATAATCGACCATTTTCGACTCCATCCTCACTCTCAAAATCGAATTTGCAGAATAGGAAATTTGGAATTGCGTAGAAAGTGATGACCCTATGTATTCCCGCGTTTAGATAGGAGGTGGGTGTACTCATCCAACGTTTTTTTTAAAAAAGTACATGAGGGGTAAATACGTCATTTCAGAACACCCTTGTGACAAAAAAAAGTTCGCGTGGGTGTACTCATAGGAAATCTGGGTGCCTTTAGCCGCGCCCTTTAGGATTTAAGGATTTTAATTTTGGGGCTTGAATTATGGACCGGCCCAAATAAAGCCTTAGATTTGATTTACTACGTCACATTTATGCAAAAGATGTCTCCGTTGTAGCAAACTCGTCCTTTTTGGAAGTCGGAACCGAGGTTCAACCGGTTTCAATTCGATTTTTAAACCGCTGATTTTATTTTAATTTTTAAAATTTGATATGAGTAGTTATTTTGAATTTTTTGTAAAATAAAATTGGTCGAATCGTGAATTTCAATTTTGAAAATCTCTAAATATTAATAACAGAAACCACCGGTTTTAATTTTTGTAAGGATTAACTGCAAATAAAATCACAATTTTTCGCTTATTTGCAATCTAAAATGAAAAATAACCACTTAATATAATTCATGATAAAGCCATATACATATGCTGACAATTAGACATTGATTTCTTGCCAAGGAGAGCTAGGTTGTCAACATATACAATTAATACTGCAGACTCAAAGCTATAGTGCAGGTCCTAAAATCCATACCGACAAATAACAACTACGGATGTTAACGATCATTCTCGATTTATGCGTGTCATCCTTGTGCAGGGACCATGCTAATCTTCTCGGTATCGTTCCAATTTGATGAATGCAGTCAAGTTTGCGCTAGAGGCAGTAGTGGTATGTTTGCATCATACACAACATCATGGCGATCCATATCCGACAGCTCATTTGGATCGTCTGAGACCTTGTAAGGTAGTACAAATGTGAACGTAGAACCATGATGTTCTACGCTTGAAACGCTAAGACGACCACCCATTAGCTCAACCTGTTCACACGGTAACAATACTCAATAGTTGTGTACAGTTGCACCGTACAACTGGTGTACAAGAGACCAATCATAAGGCGTAACAACTTACCAATTGTTTACAGATTGCGAGTCCAAATCCGGCCCCACCATACTTTCTAGCAGTATCAGCACCAACTATAGCATGTTCTGTTACATGAAAATTGTTCATCAGATGAAATCTGCACACACATTCAGCAAAAGAAAAACCATGAATTTGAGTCAATACCGGGCATTCCAATCCCCGTGTCATAAACATCGCAACGAATCCACACTATTCGTTCTTCATGAATATGGGAATCATCACTCTCCATTGGAATCTTATCTCTCCCTGGACCATTAGATGTGTTTTTAACTTCACTATCATGATCACAAGTATCGTCTCCCTTCTTTTCGCCTTTGCTTCGACTCATACACAAGTCCTGATTTATTACATTGCTAGCCTCTGGAACCACATAAAGGTTGACTCCAACCTTGCCTTCATGAGTGAACTTGATCGCGTTGCTGTTAAACATAAAACCTATATAATTCATACATAAGGCCTCACAGATTCAGTGAGATCGAGCTCAAAGTTCATAAGCGTACGCGTATTAAGTACCTGACCAAGTTTGTGAGAATCTGGCGAAACCTAAGGACGTCTCCAACAACCTGAAGATTAAAGAGTTTCCATTAACAAGACCTCTATATACGACGAGGTAACATGCTAGCTACAAATTAAGACGAGTACTTGATTATTGATCAACAACGACATATCAAGTTCTGTTACCTCGACTGGAACATCATCTGCTACATCTCCTTCTACGGTTAGTAATTTCTGTAGTGATGCAGCTGCTGTCTGAAGCACATGTTTTACAGTCTCTCTTGGACTAAACTTAGTTGTTTCCAATTTCTTAACTCCTAAATATAGAAACAATCATTTTTATATGTTTAGATCCATGAATATCTTTAAGATAAATTACAGCAATGACTTGAATAAGACCTTGGATTTGGATGGTCTTGTTGAGCTCCGTCTCCTTCGCTTTTTGTACAGCCATCTCTTCCCTAAGCTTCGCCATCTTTTCTCTTTTCCTCACCTGCAATACATTGATACCAAATGTAAAACATGTTTCCAATCATGATAAACAGTTATGGTACTGAAAGTCTGAAATAAACAAACCTGATCAGTTACTTCCATTCCCATATGAGTAATTTACACCGAGTGTCTCTCCAGCTTTGCTGAACACAGGCTCGACGTAAATTAAAAAGGTTTTTGAACCAAACAACTCTGTTTCAAATGTGATTTCTCTCTTTGCAGGTATTCCTCTTTCAAGAACTTCTCTTTTGAAGTCTTGAGATTCCTTTACGCCTGCTCCAGTGAAGACCTCGACGTCTGTTTTCCCTATGATGTCCAAACCTGGGAAATGATTGTAGACGAACTGGTAGCGCAGTTGTTTATCCTGAAAAACGCAACGAATGTGGTCTATAACTATATACGACAACCAATAGCTTACTTAAAAACATGCATCTTACTCTTGTTTCCTCATTAATCAATAAGTCAATGTTTTTGGTGCAACTCCAACATAAAGTAATTTATGATACCTGGTGACCTATGACAACAGGCGCATTTTGAAGGACGAAATGCAAGAAATTATTGTCTCGTTCCAAAACCCGCGACAGTTCCTCCACAGGAGACGACTGCCTCTCCAAATTCTCAACATTCTCCTGCAGTTTCACCAACAATGCCTGCTCTCTCCCAATACTCGCCTCGAGAAGCTTCTCAAGATTCAGCACACGTTGCTTCCAGTACACCTCAGTACCAGTTTTCAAACCACCACTACATCCATCTTGTTCAAAACACTGCTCTTTCAATATCTCGACCTTCTTGTGCTCGACTTCCTGCTGCTGGCTCAAACTATCGAGCTCCTCCCTTAAAAGACGAACCGCATTCGCCTGCTTGTACTCCCAATTCTTTACCAGATTAGCCAGTTGATGGTTACCCTTGTCAGTGTGATTTGTGAGCTCCTCAAAATAGGAAGATTTCTCAGTTTCCATATCACACAACCTATTGTTTCACAAGAGCAGGGCATAGCACCAATTAAAAACATAAACAGACACACAAAATTAGCATTTTAATAATTACTGTATTTACAAACACACAAAATTATGATGATGCATTGAATGGAATATGTGAATAGTACAGTTATGGGGCCTAAACACACCTAAGATAATCACTATCAACAACATTTTTTCTTGTGTTTTACCAATCCCTGCAGAACAATAACTTCATGGATTTGATTATCCAACAACATAGAAAATACAACCCAAATTTGAACATAATTAAGTTGAAGAAATTTCATTCATAAGTGAAAAAAATGCAGTCCCAATTACGAAAAAAGCAATGAAAGAGAAGAGAGATTGTTGACCTTTTTTTATGAATCCGAGAATTGTTGAGAGGAAGAATTAGAAAAGGCTATGTAAGTAAGTTCATTTCGAATGTGGATCTGAAAGAATCTGTTTGTAGCTGTACAAAAGTAAGTCAATTAAATAAAATTATTGCCCAAGGTTTTATAATATGCATGTGGTCGGTGTGGTGACTATATTTAAACGGTTGGATTCCGGTCTATTCCATTTTTCGTGTTCCATCTAGTACATCTTTAATATGACACGTATCAATCATCTAATGAAATAAAATGTGGAACATGTAATTTCAATCCAAATTTAAATTAATCAAACTTAAAAACAAGCATATAAATACGTGTTTACTGTATTTCTGATGTATATATGCGTATCGAAAAATAGCAAAAAAAAGGAATCATAAATTTAATGAAATAGGGGGTGTATTTATGAGGGTGTTTTAGACGTTTCATAATTATTTTGAAATAATAAAATATAAAGGGAGGTGTATCTAACAAAGATAGAGGTATAGAAATATCCTAAATTGGACTGTAAGATTTTTAATTTGGGTGGAACTATTTACACCTCCATTTCGGTTTAGAACACTCCCCCTTTAAGTTTAATAATAAAATAATAAGGTATAAAACCAAAAATACCCTTCAATTCCTATTACACTACTAAATGCACCCCCTTCACCTTTTAAACCCTAACCTAAGTTTTATCCAGCCTCAGCCGCTGCCACCACCGCAGCCTGAGCCGTCGCCGCCGCCGACCACCACCACCACCACCACCACCAAACACCAAACAAAATTTCACCACAAACAAAAAATATTCGGGATCTTAGAAAATTTTCAATTTTTTTTTAAATTTTCGACAAACCAGTGTCGACCATATTCACTCTCGTCGACACCCTGTTGTCGACGAGAGTGAATATGATCGACACTGGTTTGTTGAAAATCTTTTAAAAAAAAAAATTGAAATATTTCGACAACTTTAAATCGACCAAAATACACTCTCGTCGACAACAATATGTCGACGAGAATGTATATGGTCGATCTACAAAGATCGAAAAAATTTAAATTTTTTTTTTTAAAAAAAAATCGACACAGTTGATCGACCATATATATTCTCGTCACGAGAATGCAAAGGGTCGTCACACCAGTGTCGATGAAAAAAAAAATTACCTTTGTAGCCGGAAACAAAAAAACCAAAGAAGGGGAGAAAAAAGAGAAAAAATGAAGAAGAGCAAAAAAAACCCTAAACCTAAAATTCAAACCTGATGGACGGCGGGCGGCGGACGACGAATCGGGGTGGGGCGGCCGGAGTTTGGGCAGGGGTGATGGGTGGTGGGGGTGGGTCGCGTGAATGAGTTGATTTTTTTTTTTTTTTAATTTGCTGCTTACATCAGCAGCTGTTGAGAGGGAGGGAGGGGAGGGTGGCGACCAAGGAGGGGAGGACGGCGACGACAGAGGAGGGAGGACGGCGACGGAGAGGAGTTGATTTTTTTTTTTTTTTTATTTCTGCTGTACGCAGTTTCTTGAGAGAAAGGGGAGGAGGGAGGGGAGGGTGGCGACCAAGGAGGGGAGGGCGGCGACGACAGAGGAGGGATGGCGGCGGCTAGAAGAAAGAGAGGGAGGGGAGTAGGAAAAAAAAAAAAAGAGGGGTGAAGAATGAACGGAGAAGAAGGAGGAGGAGGAAGAAGGGGAAAATTAGGGGGTGTGTCTAGTAAATAGATTTTTAAGACAAAAGGGTATTTAGGACAATTTGAGTGGGGTGCATCTATCTTGACAAATTTTAGGGGGGTGCATCAATCGGGGGAGTGTTCTAAACCGAAATGGAGGTGTAAATAGTCCCACCCTTTTAATTTTGAGGCTTGGATTTTGGAGTGGCCCAAACGAGGCGTTAGAATTAGATTGGGTTTAGCCAACATAAAGGTTTAAGCCCACATAATTTTGAAGGCTTGAATTGGAATTTCAGGAGAATATTCCAACCCAAAATGTTTTTTTTTTTCTCGGGATATATTTTTTTTCATTTATTCTTGGGGTTATTCAACCTGAACATTCATTATTGGAGTATTTCTTATCAATAACGCAATTTTAATCCGTGGAGAATGTGTTTATTACTATGTCACATCTCTTAAATTTCAAATGCAAATATTTGTACAACTAGTGGTAATAAATTATGATAATATTTGTAAACATGGAAAAATGGAGTTCATAAATAAAGTTAGGGCAAAAACTTGTGTGTGATCATTTCACGGATTTTTTTACGTGAGACGGATCACTTTTAACCTATATTTTAAAATGTTTAAATGAAAAGTGATAATATTTATAACAAAAATGACTGTCACTTTTTAGTTAAACACTATCATTTTTTATTCAAATATCTTTTTATATATGAGAGATTAAAAGAGACCCGTCTTACCCGTCAAAAAAAAAGAAAAAGAAAAAAAGACCCGTCTTAGGGATTGTGATTATGTGAGACAAATCTCACCAAAGACTAGAACTAAAGTTAGTTACCACATGAATTTTGCTTATGCTTAAATATAATTTTTCGTTAACAATATTTATTGTCATAGGAGTTATTTTCCGTCACATTGATTAATAATATCCAATCGTTTTTTTCGTCACATGATCAAAATTAGAATTTATACAAAAATAAATATAATTTTTTTGGTAATAAATAATAATTTATGTTAAATATATTTTTTGGTAAGACCAAAACTAAATACCAAAACCAATAAATAGAAAAATCTTTGAATATAAATTTTTTTGGTAATAAATAATAAATTATGTTAAATATGTATCTACTCCCATTAATGTAATATAGAAAGTAGAAACCGCATAAATGGTACTTATTCCACACCCCCAACTTATGTGGCAATATGTTAATTGTTAGAGGAAGACCGTTGGCTTATAATTATATTAGTTGAACAAGCTACAATATTATAATAAAAAAAAAAAGGAAAATACAATATTTTGTCCACTACATTTTTCAATTTTGAAATTGGTATTTTATGTTTATAAATTTTAAAATTTTTGTCCTTACTATAATTTACTACCTACCTACCTAAAATTAAAGGTATGTTTATCTTTGATGGCATGTAATAAAGATTAAAATATTAAAATTTATAAACATAATACAAAGTTGAAAAATTTAAAGGTCAAAAAAACAAAATTGATACAAATTAAATTAAGGAAAAAAAAAAGTATTTACTCCACGCTTTTGGTATCAGTATGACGATTTTACAGAGCAAACACGCTTTTGAATCCCATTGGATGGAAGAATGAAGAAGTGAAGAACCCAAAATCTGAATTGGTGAACAAGTAAATAATTAAACTTGGTTTTTCTGCAAAGTAGAAAGAATACAACAGAAGATATATTTTCCTATTATATAGGAAAAACCTGTGTATTATGGAAATATTTCCTTAACCCAATCAAGCCAAATCCCCTCTCACCCAATTTATAGAAACCCTAATTAATGATTTGTGAAATTAGCGAATCAGAAACTGTACTAATAGGAGGAATTTGCAATCTTGTAAATGCATGTCGCGGCGGATCTTAACTGGTTCCTGCAATTCATAGTGTTGGCATTACTGGGGGCTTTTGCTTTACTGTATTTGGTTCGCAACACGGCGTCTAGATACTTCGTGGTGGACTCTAATTTCGATTCCTCAGCCGCCGATTATTCTTCCTTGGATCGCAGTAAAAGAGAGAATATGGCGGAGGCCACATGTGGCGCCGCCGAGGGTTTTGATTCCTGCGCCGTTTGCGGCCTCCTCACCAAGAAGCATTGTGCCAGTTGCAAGATGGTTAAGTACTGGTACGCGCCGCTAATTAAATACTTATGCTCATAATTGCTTAATTTACCGTTTATATTCCAGTGTAGAGCCATATTGTGCATGTGCAGTCTCTGTGTGATGATAATTTGTATATTATTATGTGCTTTAGAGATCATGCATTTATTTATGTTTCCTTGCATCCCAAAAAATAAAAAGGATATACCTTTGCATGTTTGGCACAGGCTCGTTTTGGATAATCTTAATTGTAGTGTAATTTGGGAATTCCCTGTGAGGTATTATTAAATCTTTTGAGAAATTTAGATAGCCATTAATAAAGGCATGCAATTTGGGAACTATTGAGCTTTTATTCTGGACGGAGGACAAATATACTGGATGTTGAGCACTTGATGAAACAGCCAAATTGCTTTCTTATTGGAAGCAAACTACGGACCCTCCCTTTTTCTATAGAGCAATTAGCTTGATGAAAAAGTCACTGCAATATACTACTTGCTACTCCATCTATTGTTCGTCTTAATATAGTGTGTATACTATATCTATAATTCTATATGCACCAACTGTAATATAATTGTGTTCCAACACAGTGGAGATGCTCCTCTGAGAATGCTCAAGTGCTAATAAGTATCGTTTGTCATTATCTGTTGTCACATGGGTCTGCTAATTTTTGAATTTGTCAATTTAGATCTCTTATTTACATTTGAGCAAAGTGCCTACTTCATCCTTGTTGGGGACCTTGACGATCTGCTTGTTTTTTTGTTTTAAAATTTATCTTTCATATTTTCATCCTCTGGGTATGGTTACTTTTCATGAGAAAGAAATATATATGCCAGTGGATCCGAATTGCAGATAGTTTGGGGGCTGAATGTGTTTTTACTGTTACAGAATGCATCAGTAATTCTTTGTTCTGATATTATTCTTGACTAACTTTTCCTATGCATCTGAAATTTCTAGCTCTGAATCTTGTCAAAAATCACACTGGAATTCCGAGCATAAGACAAAATGCAAGGATTTGCAATCATATACAAAATCAAAATCCGCTTTGAGGGGAAGGAAAGCTTCAGTAGTCCCCGTGGATGGAACATCGAAGATTTGCAAACAGTCTAACAAAGTATTTCACCAATTACATTCCAGACTACTTACTCTGCATATAAGCAATTAGACGCTTTAATCTGACGTTTTACTGCATTGCTTCCTTTTTTCTATTTTTTGCTCTAGATACTTTTTCCCTATGAGGAGTTTCTAGATTTTTTCAATTGGGACAAACCAGGCTATCCTCCGTGTGGTCTTCTTAACTGTGGAAACAGGTAAGTGAAATTATTTTACATCTCACACTTCTATCTAAAAATCTACTACTAACACTATGTACATCCTGCTTCCATGCAGCTGCTTTGCTAACGTGGTTCTTCAATGTCTTGCATACACCCGGCCTCTTGTTGCCTACTTGTTGGAGAAGGGCCATAAGATAGAATGTAACAAACTTCCTTAATTTTTTTATCTGTTTGATACTGTTGACACATCAATTCTTCTTTTGTGTTTATTGTTGGATAATTTTCTTTTCTTTACATTTCTATGTTATACAGGTCAAAGGAACGATTGGTGTTTTCTTTGTGAATTTCAATTGCATGTGGAAAGGGCTACCCGAAGTCTTCATCCATTTTCTCCAATGAACATTCTTTCTAGATTACCTAACATAGGTGGTAATCTTGGCTATGGGAAACAGGAGGATGCCCATGAGTTTATGAGGTCTTTATAATCTGTTTCACATGTGGTTTAGCTGACAATTTTTTCCTGTTTTTAGATTCTCAGGATTTTTGGAATACAACTTTGCTTTGCCACATTATTAATTTGCTATTAATTTAATATGTTTGTAGGTTTGCCATTGACACGATGCAATCTGTGTGCCTTGATGAATATGGTGGAGAAAAGGCTGTTCATCCTATCTATCAAGAGACAACTCTTATTCAACACATATTTGGTGGTCACCTTCGATCACAGGTAGTCTGCATATGAAGCTTGAACTTTTATTCTCTCTCTCTCTGTGAAATCATGTTTGTTCCCTGGATACAAGAGGTTCAGTCAAGTCTTTCATTAGAAATATATAACTTTATTTATATATAAAAAATAATTAAGAGGACTTGGCAAGTAAGTTTAATTTTCCTGAACATACTTCTTTAATTTGAACCATATTATATACTGAATGTGCATTAAGACGCATGATAAATAATCTTTAGGGTCACCCCCAGTTGTGCTCACGGTTTTCATTCCTATTTTTTGTGTTAATGTCTTCCCACCAACAGGTTATATGCGCAGAATGCAATAACGTTTCAGACCAATTTGAAAATATGATGGATTTGACTGTTGAAATTCACGGAGATGCTGGATCTTTGGAGGAGTGTTTGGATCAGTTCACTGCCAAAGAGAGGCTTCATGGAGATAATATGTATAAATGTGATGGGTAAGTGTTGTATTTGCAAGAATCATTTGTAAGTCTACCTGTAAATTGTGAAGTGCTCGTAGATGCCAAGTTACTTATAACATAAAAAATGTCCTTTTGTGTTTTATATTGTTTATGAGACTGCTTTGACCAATTAGAATGAGTTGTGGTTGTGGTTGCAGTTGCAATGCTTATGTCATGGCATGGAAGCGCCTTACCCTCCAGCGGGCACCAAACATTCTTACAATTGCCTTGAAAAGATTTCAGGTCTGCTCTTGTAATCTGATTTCTTTTTCGTGATATCTATTCTCGCACCTCAGATAAGATATGCACCACCACTTCTCTGAAAGCATACTTCTTGTCTATAATATGCAGAAGGTGAAGCAATAATAGGCACATAAATGTGTTAACTAGAATATTAGTGTACTCAAAATTGTTTGCCAGCTAACCCAAAATTTGTCTTGATATATGTCTATTTTGGATAAATCATCTGATTTGTGTTGGTCTTATGGTTAGAAAGGAATAAAAGTTTTTTTTTTTTTTGACAATTATGAGGAATCTCTTGATGAAGTGTGGGATAGGGTTAAGTTTAGTGTTTCTTGGTGGGTTTCAAATCATAGAGAGTCCAAAGCTTTTATAAATTCTAGTAATATGTTGTTTCTTTATTTATTTTCACTCAGTTTGGGATCCCTCATTTCAATTTCTATCAATGAAATTCTCAAATAATAAATCATCTGAAAGATTGAAAATCCATGGCTGATATGCTCCGTCTTTACGTGTGTAACAAAGTTTTGATTGATGAAATGCTGGTACATTTTGTCACCTGTTGCATGCATGTTCATCCTTGTTTCCCACTTTCCGAAGATTTCCTCATATTTTTGTTGAACTCTTACATGGTTACAACTAATTGTAACCAGCCAGTTTATTATATTATCAGTAGAAGTTAAATTTATTTCTGTTCCATCTCATAGTCGTCCCCACTCAGCAACATGTTCCCTCCTTTTCTACTCTTCTTTCCTTTCCCCTTTCCTGAATTCAGTGCTTGATTGTAAATGTATCATCGCCTTCAGTCAGGCGAATCACATTTCATTGTTACCTTCATGATGAAAAATTGCACCTTATGCAGAGTGGAAGATTTGGGAAACTTAATAAGAGGGTGACTTTCCCGGAGAAGCTGAATCTCAGCCCATACATGAGTGAATTAGAAGATGGGAATGATGTTTACAAGCTGTATGCTGTTATTGTCCATGTGGACATGCTAAATGCATCCTTTTTTGGACACTACATCTGCTATGTTAAGGATTTTCGTGGAAACTGGTACAGAATCGATGATTGTAAGGTAACATTTACTGCCCTTTACTGCTTGCCTACACACATCTACCTTATATGCCAATACATCATTTTTTAGCATATCAAGCATTTCATGTTGCACATTGTTCTTTGCAAGTTGTACTCAGGGAACATGGTATATTAATATTACGCATCTAAACATCAGGCAGCCATCTATATTCTCTGATCTTACATAGCTCATATTATTCCTTTACTCCTTTCTCAGGTGTCTAGAGTTGATCTGGAAGAAGTGCTTTCACAGGGAGCTTATATGCTCTTGTACAGCAGGTATCTTCTATCATTTCATTATATTAACCAAAATCATCTCACTGTCTTAAGAATAGTTAAAGATTTTGATTAGGAAGAGAAGCAAGAAGATGTAGAACACGGTTTATCTAGTGATTATTCTTCAATAATTTTGGCTCGGTTTAGTGAATTTGATTTTAAATGGTTTATGTCATGTATTTAGATGATGCAATCCTTTCAGATTTGTAAAAAACTACTCCCTCCGTCCCATACTTGAAGACACATTTTACCATTTTGGGCGTCCCATACTTGAAGGCACATTACCTAAAATAGCAAAAACACTTTTAAACAATCTCCTTAAAACATCACAATATTACAACAAATGCCACTACTTTATTACACTAAAAAGTACTTTATTACTATTTATAAAGTTGAAAAGTCTTTACTACCCCCACTTTATCTTACACAATACTAATAAACAATTCATTCATTAAAACTTGTGCCCAATTCATTTGTGCCTTCAAGTATGGGACGGAGGGAGTATCACTTTCCAAATTCCTTTTTGACAATGCCCAATGAATTGAGCTAAATAATATTCTGCTTGCTCTGTTTGACAGGATTAGTGCTCGCCCATCATGTTTGCTGTCCACAGAATTGTTGACTAAAGAAGGAAGTGAAAATGAGAAAATCACCGAAGTAGATTCTTCCCCAAAAGAACCTGCTGAATCCGTGTCTGATGCAGTAAGCGTTGATAGTCCTGTTGATTCTGAACAATCTTTATCAGCTGATGATCTTGGATTTGAGATCAACATGGAAGAGTTATCATCTACTACAGATGCAGAACATGCAAGAGAGGATATAAAATCGGTGTCTGACTTGAGTTTACCCATTGCCAAGGATGTTGAACTCTGCAACGGTGAGGGATTATTGCCCACTGCACCAAAAGAAGTTGCTTCTCCTAAAAAACTTGATAATGGTCCACAATTCACCAATAATGCATCGGTTGGTACAACTTCTGCACAATCATCCTCTTCTACTTCTGTTGTTGAAGTTGTAAAATGTGGGGCTGAATCCAATGGAAAATTAACTGTATCTGACAATTGTACCTTTGAGGAAAACAGCACGACTCGTAATGTTTCAGCTATGGCGTCAACCAGTGCTGAGGTCTCAGATAACGTGAAGTCTCCTAAATTGCATGAAAATGTCGGGTATAAAAATGGGGTGTCATCACCTCTCAAAATTCAAAATGCTGCTAAGAAATCAGACGGTGGGGGTTCTGCAGCAAAGTCTAAGCCACTCTTTGCTCCTGGTTTTCTTGGAAAAAAACCACAAAAGATTAGCAATAAGGTGGAGAAAAAAGTATCTAAAGAGACGGTGGAATTGGCTCCAGAATTGGCTCCAGAATGCCAAGTGGGTAATATGAATGATGCTGCAAAATGTCGCTCATTCTGTGAGAATGGTGGCTTGTTGAAAGACGATAGGCCTCACATTGTGCTCGAGAACGGAAAGGCTTGTGTGGAATCTGATATCTGTAAGAGCCTTGAGAATGGAGACTCAGCCATAGAAATATAATGCCTCTCCTCCAGTGAAGGCAAAAACTCATCTTTGATAGCTAAATCTTTTGGATAACAGCGAGACAAAAAGGTCAGCAGAAGATCGGACCGGAACGAACCTTGACTGGAAAATCTTCTGTGCTAGTTGTTGAAAGTTGGAGATTTTTATACAGATTTTAATTAATTCCACACATTGTTAGCTGAATCCAGATGGAGATTCAATCCTGGAAGGTTCTAGAATAATGGGATGATGGTAGAGTATGAGTTTGTAAGAGCAAACTTTTTCTTCTTTATTTTTCCTGTTATACCATTGAATTATTGAACCATTGGAATGAATTGAATTGAATTGAATTGTATCCAGGGTTTCAATATTTATCCAGGGTTTCTTGTCTTTCTTGTCTGCTTTACTCAAGTGAAAATACTCTTTATTTATTAAGGATTTACTTTAATCATCTTAGATGGGTAATAGTGTCCAATACATACGTCTAATCAGGTCTAAAATCTAAAATTAAATTTCTACAAAACATTTAAAATGACGGAAATACACTATTTACGATTTAATCTAAGTCATTTGAAACGATTAAGTTTTTCTAATTTTATATGATTTCTGCATTTAATCGATTTCTCCTGTCTCCTCTTTTCTTTCTCATTTCTTCAATCTCATTGTGTCATTTTCAATCATTTTCTTTCACTTCTCTCTTTTTATATATCGATTCTCTTTTTCAATGGTCAATTCTTACTGTATACATATTTTTATTTTAAAAATATTTTATTGAATTTTAATATGTAAAAATTTTTATTTTAAAAATATTCTATTAAAAAAATAATAATAATAAAAAAAAAAACAATCAAAAAAGGGAATAAAGGAACTAAATTATTTTAGTATTTGATTAATTCTGCAACATAGGATAATGTATTTCCACTAAAAAAAGAGTGGCAAATACCAACAATTTAATTATATTATGGATCCTATTTTGTTATAATGAAGCTACTTATTGATTAATAATTAAGTGAGCATTCTGGTTTTCTAGTGGAGGGAGAAGAACAATAGTCGTAAAACATGTAACGCTTTCTGAAAGCTGTCATTATACGTCTATCGTTAGCATTCAGATCCCAAAAAGCTGGCTTGTTCCAGAAATACTGCTGCGAAGCACATTGACCTTGGGCCGGGCATGCATTGAAATCGAAACCCTCGTATTGGGCTATAAACGGGCTTTGCAACCAGTCCACAACTCCGGCCCAATCTGCATTCCATATGCTTGATTCAACGTGCATTGGTCTCCACGGATATTCTATTCCACGTGCACGGTTATTCTTGAACACTCTTATCGGAATGTTATCGATTCTGAATCTGCAATACAATACCTCACGTTAATAATAATGACACTAATGTATGTTCGATATTAAAGACTGTTCGACTCATTTCAACTATACAATACTATACATTATGTTAATAAGTATTAGTGACGAAGTTGGATAGCTCAAGTGGTTAGAGCACCACTATCTAAACTTTATATCCTGAGTTCGAGTCATGGGGAGGGAAAAAGGGATGGGTATTTAATGTAATTCAAAAAAATGTTAATAAGTATTAGTAATTCTTACACAATTTGGTGAGAGTTCCATAGAATTTCATAAGTATGAAAAGCTTTTGATGGATTAAACCAAAGTCTAAAAGTTTGCTCTCGATGGCCTCCATCATTATCATAAACATTGGTTTGAAGTCCGCCATTTGTGCCAAGAAACTCAAAGTCCAATTCAAAGTGATTAACACTAGGGTCCTGATTATCTGGGGCTGCATTTAACTGCAATAATATATATATATATTTTTTAAAAGTTAAAAATTATTATTGGAATAATCTAGCATTAATTAATTATTAAAAGGGGTCATATATTATCTTACGTAAAATGACGTAACAATTCCTCCTGTTCTCCTATCTGGTATTTTCATTCTTATATGGAACACCCCGGATCCATATTCCAATTTTGATTTAAATCCAGCGCCGCCTGCAGTAACAAAAATAATATTAGCTTAGCTTGAATTTTAACTCGACTCATTTACAGCTCTATATATGTACAGTACTGACCTGTGGAACTGACCTGTGGAACGATCCATGAGAAGTTCGACATGATTCCCTTGAGGATCAATAGAGAAGTGATTATTTCCCCATAGATATTTATATTGTGTATGAAAATTAGCAGCTGCTAATTTTGTTTGAGTTGAGAAAGCACAAAGAAAAACAATGGTCAAAATTGTGATAAAAGCCATTGAATAGTACTAACGAGCAAGAAGTTAAAGTTTAATTCATCAATTGAACCTGTTGTAATACATATATATAGATAGATTTTAGAGCTGTTATTAAGTACACGACTGTAATTCACATTTAATACATTATTTCCATATGTTGATAAATTTATATCTTGGTAACGTGTCATTTAAATTTTTGAGGTTATTATGCTATATATTCATTCGCCATTAAATAGTTTGACTAAAATGTGTGATTTTTATTTCTAGCAAAAAAAAAAAAAAAAATATATATATATATATATTATATTCTGCAAAAGTTTCTTATCCAACTAGGTAACTTTAATTAACCACGTACATTTCAAAATGTAACACCATTCATATTATGTGTGGTTCAACTCTTCCAACGCCTGCTCAATAGTCCTACTGAAATAAGCCAAAGTCCTATTAGGTAAGATTCAAAACATATCCTTATTTATTGAAAATTAAAATTAAAATGAATAGATAACCATATTTTTAGAACGAATATATGAACTAGTAACATACATGATTTTTGTTAGTGACACAGAATTATGAAAACAATCATACTATTACATACACAAATTATGACACAATCGTGTCACCAACATTAGAGCTGACAATTTAAATCCGGCCCAATGAGTTGGTACGTTTAGCACGATATCCTCCAGCATTTTACAATTTTACTTGCAAAATGAAAATTTTCCACATATTACCCTTGCTTTAAAAAAATGTACACTACAAACATAACTTTAATTTAATAAGTTAAAAAAGGAAAAGAAAAACAATAAAACTACTTGCACGTCTTGTTGAGTTCACTTTTCATTCCTTTACGTACCTTTTGTTTTTTTCCTTTTATAATAAATTTCTAATTTCTCCAGTTTGTATTACTACTTATTTTGTTTACTTCTTGTTAGATGCATGTATGTTAAATTGTTGTGTGGAATTATAATCTACAAAATTGTTGTGGAATTAATCATTTTCAAAATTGCACGTCTTTAATTAACTATTGATTTACAATTTTAATCTACGAATATATATTGGTGTGGGTAAGCAACTAATTAAATTGTTGCAATAGTGAATTAAATTATCATTTTGATGTGTTTTCTGTTATATAACTGTAATCACGAATTCACGACTATTGTATATTCTTATTATTTGGTACCGTTTCAATTATGAAATGACGAATATATAACAAAATTATTATTCCTTTTGATAAGAATTTGAATGTTATGTATTTCTTTTCTCGTTGTAAATTTTTAATATAAAGTGACAATTTTATTAATTATTATCTCCAAAGAATGCACTGAAATTGAAAAAAAACAACCTTAATCTTCTCAAATTTCAACCAAACATACAATATAAAAGACATTTGAATACAAATCAATAACTAAAATAACAAAATAAACCAACAATGAAATAAAAAAAAAACGAAATACATTATTCAAAATTGATTTGTGATTAGTTGGCAGGAGGATAGTATGGCGTAGGGTGTAGGACCAGTGGATTCTTCCTCCCAGCAGTAAGTCCACCCAACTCAATGACGTCCACGTCAGCAGGTTTCATTCCACGTGGCAATTTCCAGTCAAAGTGGTAAAGAAGTTGTGCCAAGGGGAACTCAAGGTTTGACAATCCCATAGTCAAACCGGGGCAAATCCTCTTTCCCGCCCCAAAGGGCAGGAATTCGTAGTCGTTCCCAAGGAAGTCTTGGGAAGTTTCCTCGAATCTTTCGGGTAGAAAAGTTTTGGGATCTTTCCAGTACTTCGGGTCCCTTCCCATGGAGTACACGTTGACTGCCACTCTTGTTTTCATGGGAATTGTATACCCTCCCACCACCCTGTCTTCATTCTTGCTTTCTCTTGAAATTATTGGCACTGGAGGATGAAGCCTCATTGTTTCTTTGATCACTAGTTTCATGTATTTTAGCCCCTGCACGTCGCGCTCTTCCACGCTCGTCTTTCCATTGAACGCCCCTCGTATTTCCTCCTGTAGTTTCGCCATTATTCGCGGATGTCTCATCAGCTCCGTCATCATCCACACCATAGCGGTAGATACCGTTTCGGTTCCAGCAGCAAACATGTCCTGTAGAATTGTACATTATTTAATTTATGGTATTCACAACGAATAGATAACGGTTATAGAAAGATAACAACGAATAGATAACGGTTATAGAAAGATAACAACGAATAGATAACGGTTATAGAAAGCGGTTATAGAAAGATAACAACGAATAGATAACGGTTATAGAAAGATAACAACGAATAGATAACGGTTTTCTGGTATTCACAACAGTTTTCTGTTTTTTGGTGGTTACAAGCTGAAAGGTTGAGTTCAAATTCGAATTCAGATCATTCTAATCGAACCACGTAAATTTTGTGTTCAATTAGTTTCATTATCGTTTTTCGTTCCAAGTTTCTCGATAATTCGAACAGAGAGAGATATAATTACTTACCAGAATGATAGCCTTGATGTTGTCAGTAGTGATGGGGAATTTGAGCTCTCCAGTCTTCTGCATCCTGAGCAGAACCTCGACGACATCTTCCCCGTCGTACTCGCCACTCTTCTCCGTTTTATGATCCTCCACCATTTGATCCAGAATTGCATCCAGCTTACCTTTCATCCCCAACAGTTTGTACCTGTTTAGACTAATCAGGTTCAAGAACTTCAAAGACGGAAACAGATCAGCCAGCTCGTATCCCCCGGCCATACTCAGCGCCGTATTCATCAAATCAATCAGCGTATCGCGATCCTTCACCACTTTACCAAGGGCCGCCCTGCACGTGATGCTGCACATGAAGCTCGACATTTTCTCCGTCAGATCCACAGCCTCCCCAGAGGCCGACTGCAGAGATTTCACCATCCGGGACATCTCGTCTTGCCTAATGTACCCATAAGACTTCACATTCTTCGCGCTCAGCAGCTCCAGAATGCATATTTTACGCATTTGCCTCCAGAATTCGCCGTATGGGGAGAAGGAAAGGTCCGCGTAATTGTACCAGAGTATCTCAACTGTGATGCTATTAGGCCTATTTGCGAAAACAGGGTCGTGGGCTTTCATCACCTCTTTCGCTGCCTCTCGCGATGAAATCACGACAGTGTCGATTTCTCCGAGCTTTAGGCTCACAATCGGGCCGTATTTTTGGGTGACTTTTGTGAGTGCTTGGTGGGCTATCTCTCCGGATAGGAGATGAAGGTGCCCAATCACAGGTAGCTTTGGAGGGGCAGGAGGCAAATTTTGTGTGGATTTTGGCTTTATGATTGCTTTGATTAAGAAGAATATGAAGGTTGAGAGAAGTAGCAGAGTGGTGAAGTTGAAGGGAATTATTTGAATCATCTTTGTAAGTTTTGTGGGGGATTCTTGAAGTTTGTTTGTTGTTTGATGAATGAATATTGCTTCAATATTGCATGTATTTATAGTGTGATGCTTCTAAATTGGAGGGTAAGAAATATTGCATAATATTATAGTCATACAATTACAGAGTCGGAAATATAATATATAATGTTGAATACATTGAATGTAATTGGATATGGACACTAAAGGTACTAATCTTTTTTTAATGAAACTGCAAGTGGTTTATAAATTATGTAGCCACCTTTGACACATAAGTAGCATAATTAATACTCCCTCCATCCCAACATTTTGTACATGATTTGATCGACACGGAGATTAAAAAAATGAAATATAGTGATGTGTATGGTGAAATAAATGAGGGGTATTATTGGTAATTCATTAATTAAAGTGAATAAGATTTGACTAAAGTGAAGGGAGATATTAAATTGTGGGCACAAATAGAGTGACATTTTTTAAATTAGATGAATGTTGTAAGGGTAAAAATTATGTGAGTTGTTTCCTTTTTTGGAGTGTGCAAATAATGTTGGGACACCCGTTAAGAAAAGTGTGCAAATAATCACAGGACGGAGGGAGTAAAACCAACAAATTAGGGATGCAAACGAATCCAGTCGAATACTATTAAGCTCGAGTTCGGCTCGTTTGAAATTTTTTGTGCTCGAGTTTGACTCAACCTTGGTTCGAACTCCAATAGTAGGGTTCGAGCTCGGCTCGAGTGCAAAATTTTAGGTTTGCAAACAACTCTAATTTGGTTCATAACTAGTAACTTAATTCAAACGACAAAGTGAGATAGCTCAAGTGGTTAGAGCACCACTACCTAGTCTTAGGTCCTGGGTTCGAGTCATGGGGAGGGGAAAAAGGATGGGTATTTAACTTGTAATAAAAAAAAAAAGTAACTTAATTCAAACACGGGCTGCTGGTTAACTAGTTAAACCGAATTTGGCTCGTCAAGCTCTTTAAAGAAATGTTAAATAATTAAAAATTAGTTGAGCTTATTCACGAACATGCCCGCGGGTTTTCAAACTAAACAACACAAGACTTGAGCTCGACTTTTGAAATTTAACGCACTAACTTATATGGATATCTTCGAATCGTGACTTTGTGAACCGGCTTGACTTATTAAATATGTAGATTTTTTTTAACTATTAAATCTCTAGTTATTATTTACTCGATCTTTTGCAGAAAAATATTTTACAATAAATGATGTTTTAGTTTTTTTTTTTTATCCTTCTAGTTTACTATAGAGGTAAGTTAGAAATTATAAGTATTTTTTAAAATTAAAAGAAGGATAAAATTGAAAGAGATTGTGCAAAAAATGTTAAAATGTTAAAACTTCGTTTATTATTTTAATATCAGTTTTCTGTAGTTAATTGTCTGGATCACTAAAGTTTGATTTATTAGGTTGCAATAGTTAAAATTGTCTGGCTGCTAAGTGCTAAGATGGACAGTTTTTCTGTTTTTTTTTATTAAATTAAGTACTCAATAATTTAATGTAGGGCAATGACAAATTTATTCCACGTTAGACAGTAGAGAATTATAAATTATTCATGCATTTTTATGTTAATATTGATTCAATTAAAATTAAAAAAATATATATTAGTGAAGAAAGAAAATAGTAACTCCACATATAAATATGATAACAATAAATAAATAAAGTATTCAACAATGTCTTGCAGCAAGCACATACAAAACTATTTGTCTAAAATTGACTACTTTTTCAAAACTACTCTTATTATAATATAAAAAAATAAATTCTGGAATGGATTAGGAACCCAATTTCTGGAATAATTATGAGGAATGGATTAGGAACCCAATTTTATGTTGTAGCTGTAGTTAATTTTGCATAATCTGTACTCTGTTCTCAACCTTTTCGGGGTACCCCTGGTACCTCTGAATACAATTTGCCTTTTGTTTGAAAATAATATTTTCAGCTTATCATTGAATGAGTGGTATTTACAATATATATAGAAGACATATTCTAGAGTCTTCTTCCTAACTATAGTTTGTTAGATGTAACAAACATGTAACTACTTCTTCTTCTAGACTATTCTATTCTACATGTGAGTGTACAAAGGTGAAGAACAAATATGTGCAAGGGAGTGTGCATGCGTGTGTATGCATGCTTTGCACTAGGGTTTTCTATTTACTTCAACATGCCCCGGAAGAAACTAAGCCACATGTAGCTAATCAAGATTGAACCAGGTGCTTAAGTGATTAAAACGAGTCGGAGCAAGGGGTTTGGTAAGCAAATCAGCTGGCTGATCTTCTGAAGCAATAAAACGTACGTCCAGGAAGCCCGATTGAACCTTCTCTCGAAGAAAATGGATATCAACCTCAATATGTTTGGTGCGAGAATGAAAAGCCGGGCTGAAAGCTAGAGTGATGGCACTTTGATTATCACACCAAAGTAGACTTAGAGTAGAAATTGGGATGTGGAGCTCCTTGCATAAACTGGATATCCATATAAGTTCAGTCGTTGCAAGAGCAAGTGCCCTGTATTCAGCCTCCGTGCTACTGCGTGCCACCACCTGCTGCTTCCTCGAACTCCAGGATAGTAAGTTCTGTCCTAAGGTAATGCAAAAACCGGATGTGCTGCGTCTGTCATCCACACTGGAAGCATAGTCTGCATCAACGTACCCTTGTAACCTGAAATCAGAAATTGAAGAAAACAAGATACCATGAGATAGTGACCCTTTAAGATATCTAAGGACACGTTTGCAGGCTTTCCAATGATTTTGTGTTGGTCTTTGCAAAAACTGAGAAAGTTTGTTGACACTGAAGGAAATGTCGGGTCTGGTGAGTGTGAGATATTGGAGAGCTCCAACAATGCTACGATAGAGTGTAGGATTGTCAAAGGCAGGACTGTCAGAGATGGAGAGTTTGGAGGAGGGACAAAGAGGTGTAGAGCAAGGTTTTGAGTTCTCAAGATGAGCTTTGAGAATGATATCATTTGCATACTTGGATTGAGTGAGTTTGATTGAATGAGGAGTGGAATGAGCTTCAATACCAAGAAAGTAATTGATTTCTCCTAAGTGTTTAAGAGAAAATTTTGAATGGAGAGCATCAATGAGGGACTGAACAATGAGGGAATCATCTCCAGTGATGAGAATGTCATCTACATAGACCAAGAGAAGGGTAGTTTTGCCATGTAGAAATCGATGGAAGAGACAGTGATCTGAATTTGAGTGAACAAAGCCTTGCTGAACCAGAAAGGCCTTCAATGTGTCATACCAGGCCTTGGGTGCCTGCTTTAAACCATAGAGAGCTTTGTGCAATTTGCACACATGAGAGGGATGGTTTGGATCCACAAAACCCTCAGGTTGAGCAACATAAACTGTTTCATGTAGTAAGCCTTTTAGAAAGGCATTGTTTATATCCACCTGCTGAATTGGCCATCCATGAGATATGGCAAGAGTGAATACTAATCTGAGAGTGACAGGCTTGATGACAGGGCTAAAAGTACTAAAGTAATCCACCCCAGCCTGCTGTTGAAAACCTCGAGCTACCAACCTTGCTTTAAACCTTTCAACAGATCCATCTTTCTTATATTTGACCCTGAAAATCCATTTAGTTGTGATTGGCTGAATATCAGAAGAGGATGGAACCAAAGACCAAGTACCATTCTGTAACAATGCATCATATTCCTGTTGCATGGCATGTTTCCAATCTGAACTGAGGAGAGCCTCTGAGACTGAGGTAGGCTCAGGAATGATAACAGATGATAGAAGAGCTTTAGGTTTATGAATGCCAGATTTGGACCTTGTCTGCATTGGATGAGAAGAAATGGAGGGAGGTATAACAGAAGTGTGAGAGCTGCTGGAATTTTGTGAAGGGATGGAATGTTGAGAGTTGATGGACTGTGGAGAGGTGATGGAATGTTGTGAGTTGACAGCTGGGGAGGGGGAGTTAACATGTGGAGGAAGCATATATCTTGTGGAGCTTGAAGAGGGGGAGATGGGAGCAAGATGTGTTATGGAAGGAGTTGACATTGGTGAGGGAGCTAGTGTAGGGGGTGCAGCAACAAGTTGAGGAATCTGGGCTGAGAAGTGTGGAGGAGGAATGGTATGAGGAGAAGGAGATGTGCAGGATGAAGAAGAGTTGAAGGAGGGAAACTCAACTTCATTGAACTGTACTGAGGCAGAAATGTATATTCTATCAGATTCATGCAAGCAAATGTAACCTTTGTGACTTGAACTATATCCCAGAAAGATGCACTTGGAGCTTCTAAACTGAAGTTTTGAAGAATTATAAGGTCTGAGAAAAGGGAAACAAGCACAGCCAAAGATTCTGAGAGACATGTAATCAGGTTCTTTGTGATAAAGAGCTTCAAAGGGGGATATGTGCTGTAATATGGGTGTGGGGAGCAGGTTAATAACATGAGCTGCAGTAGAAAAGGCATGCCACCAAAAAACCATGGACAAATTGGATTGAGCAAGCATAGCAAGACCAAGTTCTGTGATGTGTTGATGTTTCCTCTCAACTAGACCATTCTGAGGATGAGTGTAAGCACAAGATAACCTCACTTGTACCCCAAGAGGTTTTACCATCTTATCTACAGGAATGAATTCAGACCCCATATCATGCTGTACTGCTTTGATTAACACCCCAAAGGATCTTTCAACAGTTTTCATGAAATGTGTAAAAACAGCAGCTACCTCAGATTTTGCCATAAGAGGGAACACCCATGTAAATCGAGTAAAATCATCAACAATGGACAAGTAGTATTTATAGCCTTCCAAAGACACACAAGAGGCAGGTCCCCATACATCCATATGTAAGAGTTCAAAAGGGAATGTTGTATGATGCACTACAGATGAAAAGTGTTTAAGATGCATCTTCCCTAGTTTACATTCATCACAGAACACAACATCAGATTTTGTACAAGGGATTTTCAGCTTATTTAAAACAGAAGAAAGAGTAGCATCTCCAGGATGTCCAAGTCTACAATGCCACAGCCTCCATGTAGACACATCTTTATTCAAATGAGCAACAGAAACACTTGAATCAAAAGCAGTATTGAGACTTCTTGAAGCTTTAAGAGACTTCAAGCATCCAAAATCCAAGACATAAAGACCTTCTTTAAGCACCCCTTTCAACAATGTCTTTCGAGTTGTCAGATCCTTGACAAAACAACAATCAGCATAAAACTCAATAACAGCATTATTATCATTGAGAAATTGTGAAATGCTCATGAGGTTTTTGGTGATTGCAGGCACATGTAGAACATTATCCATAACAATAGGTTTAACATCATCAAATGAAGGTAAGGAGAATGATCCAGTATTTTCAATAGGAATGGACTCACCATTACCAACAACCAAAGAATCCATACCTGGATAAGGGTTAGAAATTTGAAGGTTGGCCAGTTGAGAAGTTACATGGTGTGTGGCTCCACTATCAACATACCACATTGGATTAGGAGGAGTGGATGAAGATCCAGAGGAGGAGGCACCAGAATCCATGTAACCAGTAAAGACTTGAGCAGGATATGAATGAGAAGGTTGAGCAGGAGCATAAGCAGGCTGTTGTTGAGCAAAATGAGCTTGATATGGTTGCATAGGAGGGCGGTTGATAGCATTTGCAGATGCTCTGGACTGAGAGCCTTCAAGGCCATGAAAAGAGTGATCAAATCTCTTATAACACTTGGCTGCAACATGATAGGTTCGACCACATAACTGACATACAACTTTAGGTTTAGTAAACACTCTGCCCTTGCTGGTAGGCTTTCCAGATCCACTTGCATTTCTGGAAACAGCATGTACTGATGGAGGAGATGGAGAGGTGATGGTACCACCAGCAATGTGAATAGACTGAGTATTATGACCAAGGATACGAATCTCATAAGCTTGAAGAATAGACTGAACCTCTGGCAAAGATGGAATATCACCTCTGGTTGTCAAAGAAACTACAACCGCATCAAATTCAGCTCCTAATCCACCAAGGATATATAACACCAGCTCACCATCAGTAATTGGTTGGCCAGCATGATGAAGACCATCAGCAACAGATCTCATCTTAAGAATATAAGCATCAACACTTAAATCACCTTTCCTCAAGGTTTGTAATTGCAATCGAAGAATCATCGCCTTAGCACTGGATTGCGATTGAAAGAGTGATTCAAAAACTGACCAAAGTTGAAATGAATGGTCGCATCGACTTACATGACCAAGCATAGAAACTGAAACTGAGCTTAGGAGCCAGCTCAACAGAAATTGATCCTTCCTCTGCCAAGAGATAGTCTCAGACGATGAGGCAGTTGGATCAGCAGGAACAGCAGTGCATAATAGCACATCTTCAAAACAATGAGCACGAACCGAGGCTAAAACCTGATTTCGCCAAAACGGATAATTTTCATTATCCAATCGAATGGAAAGAGTAATGAATCTGGGTAGATAAGGAGAGTTAGCAGATTGAGAATCCATGAATCAGAGTGTAGCGGAAGAAAGGAAAGGATCGAGAAGCTGGAAAAAGAAACAGAAGAAGGTAGTTACACGAAGAACTTGACGGTTACTGAAAGGGAAAGGATGAAGATACACAGAAAGTATGAAGAACGGATGAAGATACACAGAAGACACGGATGAAGATACACAGAAGACGAAAGAAGAGAAAGTGATTGCAAAGATCAAACACTAGTCATGAGAAATCCTGATTTCATGATACCATGTTTGAAAATAATATTTTCAGCTTATCATTGAATGAGTGGTATTTACAATATATATAGAAGACATATTCTAGAGTCTTCTTCCTAACTATAGTTTGTTAGATGTAACAAACATGTAACTACTTCTTCTTCTAGACTATTCTATTCTACATGTGAGTGTACAAAGGTGAAGAACAAATATGTGCAAGGGAGTGTGCATGCGTGTGTATGCATGCTTTGCACTAGGGTTTTCTATTTACTTCAACACCTTTTCCAAAAAAAAAATAAAAAAATAAATTCTGGATTAGTCCCAAATTAAAACTCTTTAAATAAGGATTATATATTATGGTTTTAATACTCTTTAAATCAAAGTATATGACTTCAGGATTATTACAATAATTAACTTAGTACTTAAAATTTTAGTCTTTAGGAAGCTGCACACATACTGCTTTGAATATATGTTATAATGTTATTTGTTTATTCATGTCTTTTAATTTTTCATGTAATTGTACAAATATTCTTTATAGAGTTGGAGTGTCTGCAAATGAAGTTGTGGGCTCAATCTAGAATGTTTAGCTGTAAACCACTCTATTTTTCAGTAACACTTACGTGGTACAGCGATTCTAATTTGATGGCAAAACTATTTCAAGTATTATACAAAGTTGTAGACTATCAAAGATGCTCTTGATTTTAGTTAATTGATGGATTTTGTTACAATATGTTTATCCCAATTCCCAAAATAAAAGTCAGACTTTTCCTATATTACTTCTTCCCAAAATAAAAGTTAGTTTTTTTTTTCCTATGTTACTTCTTTTTAGAGGTTCAATATTTTATGAGTAAAGCAATTGGTGTAATATGTTCTTGCATCAAATAAGAATCAATATAGCATTTCTTATACTCTATTGAATTCAAGAAAGTGGAAAATCTTTTGTAATCTATGTAATTTATTCGAGATTATTGTTTCTTTGTTAATTAATTGTTATCTTCAATTCTTGCACCATAAATGAAAATTGAATGAAAAAAATATGCTATTTTATATTGCATATATTCATTAATATTCAATTTTTTTTAATTTTATAACCTCTATTTTAATGTTATAACTTAGAATTATAGAAAAATATAATCAATTATTCTAATGGAAGAAGAGGAGAAAGAAAAAGCATTTTATTCGAAGCAGCTAATTCTAAAGATAAAAATCTATCTATACTAATATAATACACCTACGGATTACCATATATAGTTTTCCACCTTTTTTTTTTATAGCCATTGATCTAATATGCTGATGAATCATGACCGTTGATCTATCTTATATTTTGCATGATATTTTTTATATTTTTATTAGTATTAAATTTCCTTTAACATTTATTTCATTTTACATTTATTTCTTCTAATCTTCCAATTATGGGCATATTTCAAGGATGCGTTATCCACCATTGATCAACTTTTTCCTACTTCATCATAACCGTGCGTTTTTTTTTTTTTTTGCTAATAATGGTAGGGTTGACAATTAATTGTCATTAAATTCATTATTTTGTATTCTACTTCGTATTAACCGTTTATTTTTTTTGATGAAATGTGGACCTTTGGATCAATTGCTAATTTCTAGGACCAGTTAATTTTTTGACCTATATTTATATAGGTTCATGTCATTGTTCATTTTCATCATCTCACTCCTCAATTTTCTGGTCAATTTTTTTTTTTTTTTTTTTGAATTAGTGTTTTGTAAATTTCTAGATCTATTATTCTGAAAATATATATGTGGATATAAGGCTAAACAAATGTGTATTGTATTTGAAGATTTTAGAATATAAATTTATGTCGAATTTGTATTCAAATATTTTAGTATATATTTGAAGGTTTGTTGTAAATTATTTTTTGTATGTAGTAGTCATGAAGATAGTTAGATAGATTTGTTGAAGATTGTGCAATTTATTCATCGATCAGAGATTTGAAGAACTGTTCAAGACATATTCATCCATCAATCATCATAGGCTTGAGAATTTATTGGAGATTTAAATTTATTCATCATAGATTCGAAGATTATATTGTAGAATTTTTTAAGATTATTTTAATTTTAAGATTTGAGGGTTTTTATCATTCTCTATTTATATGTATCTTTGATTGATACATAAATATATATTCATATGAATGTACTTCAATTTATTGTTTACATGATCTTCAATTGCATTAATCTAGCTTTTTTTTCTCACTGTTATTTATGTTCTTTATCATTATATTTTCTTTTTTAGTTTACCTTTTTTTTTTTTCACTTTTGATCTGAATTGATTTTAATCCTTAAAGAATAATGATATGATCGGCACATTTAAAAACGTTGAATTTATGTAAAAATGTCGAATTACAGCTTTGAGATAAAAAAAATGCCTTCAATGGGACGTCATTCATTTATTGCTAATTAATTTTTTATTAATTTGGAGCATATTATTAGGTAGATTTTCTCATATCATTAATTGTACAATTTTAACAGGTATGAATTCTACACATATTTAAACTGTAGATCAACCATTTTTTATTCATATAACAATTAAGTTCTTTTTTTTATTTACCGATTATAAAATTACGTGTACATGTTTAAACGGTTTTTTAATTATAATTTATTTTTATAAGTATATGAAAAATAAAATATAAATGATGTATATATTTCCACATATTTTATCATTCTATTTTTAAACATTATGAAATCAATAAACGTACATGAATGGTAAGTAATATGCTAATTCATGATCTTGATTGGATCTGATTTTAGGAAATACTTATATATGATGATCATAACATATCTTTGTCGTTCATTGATTTAATACAGACTCCTATAAATACTTAAAAATTGCATATTAGATAAATTTGTGATTTGAATATTATTCTAATATTATTTTAGAAAATGCCATTTAAAAATAAATCAATATATTACTAATAAGTGTGACAAAGTGGGATAGCTCAAGTGGTTAGAGCACCACTACCTAGGCCTTAGGTCGAGTCATGGGGAGAGGAAAAGGGATGGGTATTTAACTTGTAATAAAAAAAAAAAACTAATAAGTGTAGCTTATTTGAGGTGACAGTTACTTAAAGTGAATTTCGAGCTTTCGTTTAAAATACTTCTATGTAGTACAGAATATATATATATATCAAAGTGATACAAATTAATTGTCTCATAGATAATTAAGATTGACATAATTTTTTTATTGATCTTAATTTTATAATTAATCTCCTTATTTTTTTTTTTTCATTAATTATAACTTGATCATGGGATTTGAGATTAGGGGAAATTGATCATTTAAGTGTTAATAAATGAATATTCCATTTTTACTTTAAAAAATGATGCATAACATTGATTTAACTTTTTAATTTCACTAAGGAGTGTTATTTTTTTTAAGAGTTAATTGTAAAAAAAATCACGATCTTTATAGTATTTATCAATTACAACATATTCTTTTTTTCTTTGCAATTCGATACATCACCTTTTTAAGTTTTGCAATTTGATGCATGTGTTTATTTTTCGGCAACACATGAATGATATATATACTGAAGCCGCATTAAGGTTCTACGCAAATGCCAACGTAAATGTCTTGATTGATCAATAAAATATTTTTTATATTATATATATATATATATATATATATATATATTTATATATATTTATTTTTTAAAAACGTTTTAAAATAAAAACAATATGAAAAACATCACATTATTTTTGTGCACTATGATTTGGAGGACGCGATCTTATACTTTTGAGTTTTGGGGTGGGGGAAATGATAATAATTAAATTGGTTTATAATTTATTTTTAAAAATATTTAGTATTTTTTTTAGTTTTAAAACGATTTTTTTATTATTCTTTTTAGTTAAAAACGTTTTAAAAATTAAAAAAAAACATTATTCATCATTCGTGACATCTATGTGGCACTTCGACAACTCTAACAATTAAATTATGATTTAATTGTTACCAGAAATTTGACATATGCATTGAATTGCAAAAATTAAAAAGGTGGTGTATCAAATTGCAAAGAAAAAAAAGATATGTTACGTTGTGATTGATAAAAACTGTAAATGTCGTGATTTTTTTTGCAATTAACCCTTTTTTTAAAAGCAATATGAATGTTAAATATTAAGAGTGATGATAAATGCATGGTAACGATGGTACGATCGATGAGTTCTATCAAGTAAAAAAAAAAACTAATTTACACAATTTAATACTTTTAAAAATCTAAATTGCCAAACTTCTTTATTCAATAATCATTTTTCTTAATTAATTAAGTTTTAATTCATATGATTTGTATATATTTTATTCTTTATATGTGTAAAATATCTATCTATCTATCTATACTAATATAATACACCTACATATTTCCTTTTTTAATTTAGACGGAAAAACATATTGAACGTTGATCACTTTTCTTCATCTTAATCTTGGCTGTCCATTAAGTCTCCTATGTAATTATGGTAAACCTAATTTATTATTTATAATTAATGGTTTTCATTTATCACTCTTCATCTGAACCGTTGATATTTGTAGATTGAATTGTGTCCTTCAGATCAATTCCTTAAAATTTGTAACATTTTTCTCCTCTTCTCTATAAATTCGTCATTTTTGTTTGTCATTCTCATTAATCTATTTTCTCTCTTTTGTACGGTTCTTATGTAGTTAGTATTTTTTTTTACGATGATGTATTGTTCTACGATAGAAATATTCCAATTCTGTATTTTTTTTATTTTCATTTAGATATGTAGTTTAGTTGTTTTATTTTTGTGGTTGTCAAGGCTTGAAGATATTAGTGTTGTTTTGTTCGTCAAAAATTGAAGATTTGCTGAAGATTTCACAAGTGTTTTGAAGATGTTGGTGTTAATTTTGTTCGTCAATTCTTGGAGGTTTGTTGAAGATTTCAACAGAATTTGTAAATTTTTTTTAAAATATTTTGTAGATTTTAATCTATATTGTAAATCTTTAAATTTTGTAGATTGTAAATCTCATGTAATATATTTGTTAATTGATATTGATTCAAATATCATTTGTACACTCACATACGTTTTTTTTATATATTGAAAAACTATAAAGATTCACCATTTAATAGGATAATTCTTTAAAATCAGTATTAATAATTGTTCTTAGGATAATTGAGTTCGCTTCTCCATTGATCTACAAAGAAGGATTAATTTTGTTAGATTTGATAAAGAATATCAAATTTAATTTAATATTGGATATAGAGTTGTAGATAAACAATGTCGAATTTAATAATAACACATTTTGAATATAGAACATCAACACATTTTGTTTGATTTATGTTGTAACTTTTTAATTTTGTAGGCAATGTTTACATATTTTTCCGATAAATAATTTTTTTTTGGAGTGATGATTTAAATTCTACGAATCTCCGTATTACATATTTGTCGACATATTTTTTTTTTTGGGATAGTGCATGTAATAAATCTTTTATGGGATAGTGATGTTTTAAATCTTCTTATATGTACGTTCAAACTATTTGCTTACATTCAACTGAATTTTACGTTAATTAATAAATATTTGCCTCGATTTATGTTATTTATATGAAAGAAATGAATCTTTGTCACAATTTATGTCTTTTGTCATTCAAAAATATGCCATGACCAATGCATTGTCACCCAGTTAATTAGTAATAAATGAATTTAGTTTCAATTTACTTTAATTTACATTAAATAATAAATTTATGTCATTATGTTAATTAACTCATATTACTTAATTTATAAATAGATTTTAAAATATTGCAAAACATACTACGATGTATAAGATAATGGAAACAAATATAATCCGATAAAAGAGAAGTATTTTTAAGATTAGCGGAATTAGTTAGAGATGAAAATTAATTGTGAATTAATATAAAATATGAAATTGAATTATATGACACACCATCAACAAAGATTTTGTAGCAGTAATTAATTATTTTTATAGGGTAAATTTTGGTGCACTAATTTAGTCTAGCAATCCAATTTGAATTATATATCAATCCAATAATGTTAAGTTTTCTAAATTTAATTGTAAAATGAAATGAATCGTGAAATTTTAATTAATAATAATTAATGTAATCAATATTATGTAACTGAATTTTATGTTAATTAATCATTAATAAATATTTGCACAATTTATGTTATCTATATGAAAGATAATTTTTTTTGTCACAATTTATGTTAATTAATCAATTGTGGTTGAGAATAAAAGGGTTTTTGTCGTTAAGAAATATACCATACTTATTGACACCAATGTCAATAATAAATTAATTTAGTTTAAATTTACTTAATTTATGTTAAATAATAAATGATGTAAATATGGTGTCGGTGAGATATGTAAATGCGTGAATTTTTAATATTCACTCTGTAGAAATGATGTTAATATATTGGTCATATTTTATATACGTTTTTGTTTTCTCCTTTTATTATGTAGTTTTTTTTTTTTTTTTTATCTTAATGAAAAAATGTAAAAGTAGGAGCAAGTTCCTCTAAAAAAATCTGTTGAGCGTACACTTCTTTTAGATAATGTGTTGTAGTAACACTAGCAAATAAAATTTGTTTCTAAATTTAATTTTGCGAGTTTGCTCAGCCTTTGTTGGCGATGACATTTTATTTACTGTAATTTAATAAACTTGGTCACACTCTAATTCATTTTTTTGTGAAATATAATATTTATTTTAATTTTAAGTGTGATTCGACTCTTGATAATGTTGAAGACTATAGGTGGAAATTAATCGTGCTTATGTGCAATAAAAATGAATGGCCTAATGGTGTTAAGTATAAAGTTGATGGAGACACTAAAATTGAAAGGAATTAGATGATAAATGACTTAATGGCGTTGAGTTGCTGAGTTGCTGAGTTGCTTAAGTATGTATAAAGTAATATTTTTTTCTCCAAATTAGCTTCAATATTTTTTTAGTTCAAATCTTATGTTTGCCTAGCTACTACGTTGATTTGTAATTAGTAACTCACCTTACTGTCAATGAACTTGCAGGTGCAATTTGTTGTAGAAAGATATCTTAGATCTAGACATCCATTTTACTGTCAATGAACTTGCACGTGCAATTTGTTGTAGGAAGGTATCTTAGACCTTAACACCGGGCAGCATGATACAACACTATCAAATTGGTGAATATTCCTTGCATTGTCCAAGGTCCAAGGACTTTGAGTTCTGATTTTTTTATCGCTTATAAAGTAATTGTTAGTATTTTTCCTTTTGTTGTTGATGTATCTCCTATAACTAAGAAATGTGTAAAAATAATTTATTAAAAAATGAGTATTGTAAGAAAGTTTCATAGATTTATTGTTATTCAAATTCAGTGGTTCTTTCAATACTAAATACAGATTATCTAAAGATAAACTTTATCATGCTATAAGGCAAAAACACATCATTCTAATTAAAAAATCCTCCATTTTTATTAACAGTAACTTTTTTTTAAAAAAATCTTACATATATTTCTTTAAAAAATGATAGAGACCGTTAATTTTTTTTCTCAGGTTAATATGTATATTGAAATAGTATAAAATTAATATTTTAAGGAAAACTGTTTTATTACATTAAACCTCTTCTCTTTGTAAAATTTCATAACTGTGAAATGTGGCAAATGATTAAATTAATTAATTTGAACCAATGTAAGTATACGACAACATCGTTTATTAAACTTGATGAAAGTCGTAAGATGTGTATACATGTCATGCTTATTCAATTTGGATTTATTTACATTCACTTTATTTGTTATTTAATTTTTTTACGCACACTATCATAGTTGTTGTTAACAATTTATTTATTTAACTCATAATTAGAAAAAATAATCTTAAAATTTTAATAATACATTTATTAATTATTTTCATGATTTTTTATAAACTTATTATTCTAAATAATTTATTATTCGATTTTTTTAAACATATAAATCGACCATGTATAAAAATACATAAATAACTACATGATTTTAATACTCCTTTTGTCCAAAACTTTATATGTGTGATTCTTCTACACAAGTTTAGGGAATGTTGATTCTTCTACGCGATTAGGCCGGAGTTGGATTGGGATAGGTCGTCGGAGTCACAGTGACTTCAGCCGTGATCAGAGGGAGGATTTTTTTTTTTTTTTTTTGCAGAAAAGCTCGAGGAATAAGACGTCAATGGTGGACGTTGTAACTGATTTATGTTTATTTCCCTTAAAAAAATTATAAATTGATTAAAATAAGCCAATAAATAGTCCATGTCAGTAACTTACTCAGTCAAAATTGAACTATTGTTAAAAATATAAAAGGTTATTTTGGTAATTTTATATATTTTTTCATAAAAATTAAATATTTTATATATGATGGCAAGGTGCGATCGCCCATGACGAAGATAAATGACGTGTCAATATTTTATTGGACGCCTTTTATAAGATAGGGCGAACCCTCTGTCTCACACTAGAAAAACTCTTCTTATTTTAAGTAAAAAGATTAGACTTTTCAAATACTTAATTTTCGCAATTTTTTTTCTCTCAATTATAAAATTAATACTTATTTTATGGACAAACACTTCCAAAATATTGCCAAATAATATTCATAAATTATCCATATTTTTAAAAAAAAGTTTCCAATAATTTATAATTGAATGCCAAATATTTTATTAAAAAATTTCATATTCTACACCCATAGTTTGAAGAATATTTTTTATTAATGCTAATTGTTGAATCTTTTTAATTAAATTAAGAAAAACTTCCAAATAAACTTTGTTTATCCATAAAAGAAACGCCCACAATTAATTAATCATATGAACACGTACACCCATTCATCATGCATTGTTTATAGAAACACGTACTAACGTACATAATTAACCTTCACTTTCATAAAAGATACGCGCGGTCACTGTAAAATAACTGTCTATATTAGTATAAATATTTAAAAATTTATAATTTATGTATGTCTTTTCTTTAATTATATATAGTTTCATTAATCAACAATTAATTGTTTATTATAAATATATATATATATATATAATAATATTATTAGTTATATACTTTTAAAATAATTAATTTTTCAATTTTATATTAACTAATATAATATAAAAAATTATATGACTTAATCCCTAGGCTATTATAATTAGTAACATATTGATTTATAATTAATTTTCAAAGATTATATTTTATTGCAATATTTTACATAATTATATATATATATATATAGTTTGTTATTTAATGATGTGTGGTCCTTCTGTATTTTAATATAAAGTTGTCAGAGCATTTTTCACCTCATCAAAATTTGATTGATTATTCCTTGAATATTTAAAATTTTAATATTTAAAAATGTTTGTTCTATAAATATTCATAATTTATTTATTAAAATTCTTATAAAAAACACACCTATATATATACTTATACAAAATTTAAATTTAAAATTATAACACGTGTTTGTACTTTTGTTGTAAGTTGTTTTATGTGTAGTTATATGTTTTTATATGTATTTTAGTGATTATATATTTTTATAATTGTGTAAATGTGTTAATTCAATAATTTTTTGTTGATAGTTTTTTTTTGTGAAATAATATTATATTTATTGGTTTAAATCCTTTTTAAGATTATTAATTAAAGAATAAAATGTTTATTAACCTATAGTAATTTAAAGTATGTTATAGAAAGTTGTTTAGATTTATTTTAACGTAATTATTATATTACATTAAGCTTATTTTAATGTACATGTGATTTCACGATTTTCTTCATTAATATTTTTATTTGACAATTTTATATTATTATAGTGAATCTACCATCCGCAAGTTTGTAAGTTCAACTATAATAAATAAGAAACGATCAATTATTTTTTTATTTTTTTTGAATTACATTAAATACCCATCCCTTTTTCCCCTCCCCATGACTCGAACCCAGGATCTAAAGCCTAGGTAGTGGTGCTCTAACCACTTGAGCTATCCAACTTCGTCAGAAACGATCAATTAGTGATATCAGTTTCAAAGGTATATTTTTTAAAGTACATTTATTTAAATATTTTTTTTTCTTATTAAATAATATTTTTTTTCTTATTAAATAATATTATTTGTATATGTACTACCTTTATTTGAACCAATCACACTTTCTTATAATTATCTTATATTAGAGATTGAAACACCAAATACTCAGAGAACTCATATGAGTACCGACTCTACTTTCGAAAAAAAAAATACTCAGAGAACTCATAGAAGTACTGACTCTACCTTAGAAAAAAAAAGGATGTTATGTTTTTTGTCAGAATTTGGCGTCATCAAGTTTAGGCGGTGTTTCAGTTCAACCTCTCACAGACATTTCCAATGGTATTTTTTTTATTTAATTAGTTCAATATAGTAGGATAAGTTTAGTTTATTATAGTATTTATAAATGACTCATTATTTTTTTTATTATTATTATTTACAGTGTTTGGTTCGAGGTTTTTAATGCCAAGTAATTTATCTTCTGATAAAAGTTTTATTCATCACGATAATTCAAGACAACGATCAATGCTAGATGAATCTTCATCTTTTGTGGTTGATTTGACGGGTGATGATACTGATATTGTTGAATTACAAGAAAAATATTCATTATTCAGAGAATTAATGAATTTTAATGAGAAAAGTCCAGAGATTGTCGAACTAGAACCTGATGATACATGTGATCATGAAAATCACATAGAATGTAAGTTATAACAGTTTCATATATTAAAATATTCTAACTACATATATATATATGTAAATTAATCTTTTTTTTTTAATATTATGGATGTACTTATATTTTAATATTAAGTATTCTTTTATTGAACATGTTTTAACGTTCCCCCTTTTTTTTTTAATGCAAAGCTATTGACTATTGAAATATTGGAGATCATATTCATAGTTGTCAATTTTGTGGTGCAATGTTCTGGTATGATGAAAGGTTAAAGTCCTGTCGAGTTTCAGAACGACCAAAATTCTCATTGTGTTGCACTCAAGGAAAGATACAGATACCATGCATGTATGCCTCAGCCTCCTCCAATTCTTCAAAAACTACTTTGGGGTAATACTGCAAAGAGCAAACATTATTTGGATAATGTTCATGCTTTTAATAATATGTTCTTCTTTACTTCTTTGGGTGGGAAGATTGATATAAGTCTTAATACCGGAGGCTCTCCACCCGTGTTCCGCTTACATGGATAAAATTACCATAGAATGAGTGGTTTTATTGCCATCAAATGGATCTCAACCAAAGTTTGCTCAGTTGTACATTTACGATATTGAGAACGAAATTTCCAACAGAATAAATGTTGTTATGTATTTTTATTTTAATATTCAATTACATAATTTTTTCCATGCTCCTTTTATATTAATCTTATTTTTTTGTAAATAACAGGCCAGATCTGTACATCAATACATTACATGCTGAAATAGTAACTGATCTTAAAAATATGTTGGATGATTATAATGTACTTGCAAAGAAGTTTCGAAAGGCTACGCATAAATTTCTTGAAAGAAATTCTAATGTTACTATGAGATTGATTGCTAAAAGGGGACATGATCCTAGAAGATATAACGTACCTACTATCTCTGAGGTTGATGATGTGGTTGTTGGTGACCTTGATCAAACTCTTGGTAGTCGTGATATTGTTGTACAAACTTATGTTGGTGAACGTCAACGCATTACAGAGTTGAATCCGTCTTATCTTTCTTTGCAATATCCACTTATTTTTTCATATGGTGAGGATAGATATACAGAGGATATTCCATTTGCTACATCTGCACTGCATAGAGCTGGAACGCGTAAGTCCGTTAGTTTTAGAGAGTACTTTGCATTTCGACTTCAACATAGGAATGATGAACCTTCTACGATTTTGTCTTCAAAAAGGCTCACTCAACAATTTATTGTTGATGTCTATACTATGGTTGAAGCTGGTAGACTTAAATACATAGGGACACATCAAGTAGAGCATCGTAGTGAAATATATAGTGGTGTTCAGGATGCAGTTTTAGATGGTGAGACAGATGTGCGTGCATTAGGAAAGCGGGTTATTTTGCCCCCTTCATTTACTAGAGGTGCACGCTACATGGTTCAAAATTACAAAGATGCAATGACAATTTGTAGATGGGCCGGTTATCCTCAATTATTTATAACCTTCACGTGCAATAAAAAATGGCCTGAGATTGTACATTTTTTAAAACAGAAGGGACTTAATCCTGAAGACCGTCCAGATATAATACGTCGAATATTTAATATCAAACTTGAAGGATTATTAAATGATATTCGAAAGAAAAAAATATTTGGAAATGTCAAAGCAAGTATTTAAATTTATTTATTTTTTCTTTTTCATTTATAATTTTATTGCCATTTAATAACATATATTCACTACATTTTATCTTTTAAATTTTTTACAATTTTATCTGTAGTTCTTTATACTATTGAATTCCATAAGCGAGGTCTTCCCCATGAACATATATTGGTGTTTCTTGAAAATCACAATGAGGTTTGTATATATTTAGTAATCTTGCTACATTAAGTTTTTATTATAATTAATTATTCTTTATCTCATTTTTTTAAAATTGTTACAGTTTGCATCTGGGAATGATATTGATCACATCATTTCTGCTGAGTTACCTGATAAGGTAAATGATCCACAATATTTTAATGATGTTTGTGATTTAATGATTCATGGTGCTTGTGGTGCTGCAAATTCAAGTTCTCATTGCATTACCGATGAAGGTTCATGTACAAAATATTTTCCTAAAAAATTTATTTTAGAGTCTTCTATTGATGAAGATGGTTATCTTATTTATAGGTGAATGGATGATGGAAGGACTTTGAATAAGAAGAGCTTTGTTTTAGATAACAGATACGTTGTTCCCCATAATCGTTGTCTTCTTTTGAAGTATGGTCCACACATCAATGTTGAATGGTGTAATCAATCAAGATCCATAAAATACATGTTCAAGTATGTCAACAAAGGACATGATCTTGTTACTGTTTGTTTTCTAAAAGTAAGGAGCAGTCTGATGGTAAAGCAAATTTAGATGAAGTTAAAATGTACTATGACTGTAGGTACATTTCTCCATCACTACAAAATTTGCCCCGCGAGGGAAATTATTGAGGGAAAAAAATCCCTCACAAAAGGTGAAAGATTGGCTGAGGGAATAAATGGGTGAGGGAAAATATTGAGGAAAGAAAAACCCTTGTTAAATGCCTAGGGAAATCAAATCCCTCAGCATTTACTGAGGGATTTGGCAAGGGATTCAAAATTTAAAAATTGCTGAGGGATGGGCCCTCAATTTTCGGCCACGTCATTTAATCAAATTAATTAGAGTTAAATTCTTGAGGCCGAAAAATACGTTGTGAACAATGTAAATATTTATCTGTATATTCTGAAAAATAATTATGTATATCTGTAAAAAAAAATTATGTATATCTGTAAAAAAAATTAAGTTTGAATATTAAATCATATATATATATATGTATGGCCTTTATGATTTTATTTTAAATAAAAATATATATTGTGCTTGGTTTTAAACGGTGTAATTTACTATCCTTTTTAATTGGGAAATAGAATTATACAATTCAAATTAATTAATTTATATATATGTGGAGGAGAAAAAATTAAACACAATTATTGATAATAAAATATTTTTATAATATTTGTATTGAAAAAATATAATGTACGCGTGTTACCTATTATAAAAAAATAAGCAATCAAGTTTAAATTAAATAAATTAAAGAAAAAAAAACTGAAAATATAACATATACATTAATTGCATTCAAAATATAATGAAAATAGCTTCTAGCTCAACGGCAAAGGGGCCCCCATATGCATAAAAGAATTCGAAACCAGGTAATACATTTTTTTTATTATTTATTTACTATTTACTACATGTCCGACATTTTCGCTGAGGGAGGGGAAATCCCTCACCAAATATACTTAAATTAAAATAAATGAATTTCCTTTGCTATTTCTAAGGGATATTTTCCCTTTTTATTGATGAGGGAAATATTCCCTTACTATTTCTGAGGGATTTTCAAATTCTCTTTCTATACAATTACTGAGGAACATTTTGTCTAGGGAAGTGGACCCTTTCTAATTCCCTTGTTAAATGCATTGACAAGCGAATTTTCCTCCCTAAATCCCTTGCTATTGGAAGCAAATTTTGTAGTGCATGTGAAACTGTTTGGAGAATTTTCGGGTTTGAGATTAATTACAGAAATCCTCGAGTTGAACGTTTGTGATTTCATCTTCATGATCAGCAGACTGTTTTATTTAGTGATGGTGCATCTTTGGAATCGATCTTGGAAAGACCATCGGAAAATCAAAACATGTTCTTAGCTTGGTTTGAATTAAACAAGAATTCTTCTAAAGCAAGAGATTTGACTTAAGCTGAAATACCATAATTCTTTGTATGGAAGCCGAAAATTAGAGCGTGGGTTGAAAGGAAGAGAGGTTTTTCAATCAGACGTATTTGTTATGTTCCTCCTGGTGCTGGTGAGGCACATTACCTGAGGATACTCTTAGATGTGGTTCGTGGACCTACATCTTATGATGATTTGAAAAAATTCAATGGAGCAATTCATCCAACATTTCGGGAAGCTTGCTTTGCTAGAGGTTTGATGGTATGGACGAGGTTAGCCGTTGGCTTAAGCATCTTCGATGAGATCTTTATTTGTTACGCTACTAACATCGGGTTCGTTGTGTCGACCTTATGATGTTTGGGAAAAGTGTAAGAGACATCTATCTGATGATATTCTTTATAATAGACGGAGAATTATGCCTTTTACTTATAATTTTTTTTTGATTACGTTGCATAAATTCATCACACTTTTACTTATAAAAAAATTAAAATTTTATATTAATTTATTTTATCATAATTAATTAATATAATATTAATTGTAATTTCTTGTAGAATTAAGGATGACGGATGATGAAATCAAGAGTTGTTGTTTGATAGAAATTGATAATTTGTTGTAGACTCTTGGTAAGTCTTTGCAAGATTTTGAAGACATGTCAGTGGTAAACCATGATCCGAACTTTTCATCTAGAAATAGATTGATTTTGAATGAGTTTACATACATCAAGGCTGATTTGAAGTTAGAGTATGAGGATTTAATTAGCAAACTTAGTGATGAACAACGTGGTGTGTACGATAGAATAATTACCTTCATTCAATCCAGTAAAGGTGGTGTGTTTTTTGTTTATGGGTATGGATATGGTGGAACAGGTAAAACTTTGTCAGCATGTTTGAGGTCTAAGGGCAAGATTGTAATTAATGTAGCCTCAAGTGGTATAGCTTCACTCCTTCTTTCAGGTGAACGTACGACTCATTCCAGATTTTCCATTCCAATTGATATTACTTAAGATTCTACATGCAATATTCATCAAGGAAGTCCTTTTGCTGAGCTCTTGATTAAATGTGATCTTATAATATGGGATGAAGCGGTAATGGTTAAAACATATTGTATTAAGACTCTTGATAACACTTTGAAGGATATTATGCATCTCACAGATCTTTTGTCATCTGAACTGCCTTTTGGCAGTAAGATTGTTGTGTTTGTAAAAGATTTTTGTCAGATATTACCCATTATTCAAAAGGAATTAGGCAGGATATCGTTCACGCTACTATCAATCCATCAAATTTGTGGAATAATTGTACTCTTTTAAAACTCACTAAGAACATGAGGCTTCAACACCTAAGATCTGGTGAACTTCTACATGAATTGATTTCTTTTTCTGAATGGATAGCATCTATTGGAGATGGTACTATAGGAAAAGAAATTGAGTACGGATCTGATGTACAAATTTCTGGGATATTTTGCTAAAGTGTGGTGATGATCGATTTCTACTATTGTTGATATCATTTATCCCGATTTTAAGAATATGATGGATGATCATGACTATTTACAAAGTAGAGCTATTCTTGCACCCACGTTAGATGTTGTCAGGTCAATAAATGAGCACATCATTCGGTTAAATGAAAATGAATCACATACTTATTTGAGCTTTGACAGTCCTTGCAGATCTGATCTGATCTGAATGTTGATAATTTGGCTAATGTCCATACTCTAGAATTTTTGAATAGTTTGAAGTGTTTTGGTGTATCTGATCATGAATTGAATTTGAAAGTTGGAATGTCGACAATGTTATTGAGAAATATAGATTATTCAAATGGCCTATGCAATGGAACCATGTTTGTGTCTTTTCTATTTAGTAACTTTTTTTTTTTTTTATTATTGTTTGAAATTTTGCATTTGTTTTATTTATAATATTTTTTTCAATTGTTAGGTTGGTTATAACCATGTTGGGTGATAAAGTTTTTGAAGCTAAGGTTCTAACTGGAAGTAGTTGTGGAAACCTGTTATTGATACCGCGACTTACATTGACACCTTCTGATTCTAGATTGTCTTTCAAGTTTCAACGTAGGCAATGTTCGTTGATTGTGTCGTATGTTATGACTATTAATAAAAGTTAGGGGCAATCATTTTCTAATGTACGTGTTTTTTTGAAAAATCTATATTTAGTCATGGTCAATTATATGTAACTATATCTAGAATAACAAATCGTCGTGGTTTGAAGATTATGTTATGTCATTACAACAATCGTGATTGCAATATCACAAAGAACGTAGTGCTTCATGAAGTTTTAGGAATGTATGACTCTGTAATAATTTAATTTTTAAGTTTTATAAGTTTTAAGTTACTTAATTATATTTATGAGTCATTACTATTAATTTTAGATTATTTTATTATTTAATTGAATGCAATTTATGTTACCAAAATTATTGTAATAATCTTTAACATTGTATAGTAATTTAATAATTTTTTTGTATAGTAAATGTACATATATTTAATTATTACACATTAATTTTATTTATTTTTATGCTAAGTTTCAATTTATATAGTACAAGACATCAATGTAACTAGATTTTAAGATAAATAATTTATGAACATCCTATCAATGTTTATTTTATTATTTTTATAAATTCTATATAGTATAATAAATATTAGTTAACAATAATAAATTTTTTACTTATGATAAATATATATATATATATATATATATATATTAATATAAAATTAAATGTCAAGTCACATTTTTTAACACATCAGTCCGTGCGTTAGCACGGGTGTCCTACTAGTTATTTATAAACAAGTAAATTAACTAAAACAGGATTGAAAATCTAGTTATTAATTAAAAGCGCATTCTGGTTTTCTAGTGGAAGGAGAAGAACAATAATCGTAACTCATGTAGCGTTTTCTGTAAGTCGTCATTATACGTTTCTCGTCAGCACTCAGATTCCAAAAATCCGGTTTGTTCCAGAAAAACCGTTGTGAACCACATGGACCCACGTCTTGAACGTTGACCGTACAAGCGTTGAAATCGAAATCCTCATATTGGGCTATAAATGGGCCTTGCGACCAGTCCACTGCACCGGCCCAATCTGCATTCCATATACTTGACTCAATGTGCATTGGTCTCCATGGGTAATCTATTCCACGTGCTTTGTTGTTGTTGAACACTCTAATTGGGATGTTGTCAATCCTGAATCTGCAATACACACAATATTAACTATTATGTTGTTCTCGATGTTCGACTCAAAGATCGACTAATTATATTCTTACACAATTCGGGTAGGGTTCCAGAGAATTTCGTAAGTATGGAAAGCTGTAGATGGATTAAACCAAAGATTAAAACTTTGCTCTCGATGACCTCCATCATTATCATAAACATTGGTTTGAACGGTGCCATTTGTGCCAAGAAACTCAAAGTCGAGTTCAAAATGGTTAACATTAGAGTCCTGATTATCTGGGGCAGAAGTCAACTGAAAAAAAATAAAAAATTATAGTGTATAAAAATTATTATAATGTGGAGATATAATAAATTAATAAACGTGAGGATTTTACGTAAAATGACGAAACAATCCCTCCTGTTTTCTTCTGCGGTATTTTCATCCTTATATGGAACAATCCTGATCCATATTCGTACTTGGATTTAAATCCAGCGCCTGCAGTAACATAAATAATATTAGCTTGAAGTTATACTCAACTCACTTACATCCCTATATATATATATACACGAACCTGAGGATTGATCCATGAGAAGTTCGACATGATTCCCCTGAGGATTAATTGAGAAGTGATTATTTCCCCATAGATAGTTATAATTTGTATAAAAATTAGCAGCTGCTAATTTTGTTTGAGTTGAAAAAGCACCAAGAAAAACAGTGGCAAAAATTGTGAGAAAGGCCATCGAATTTCTTTTTGTAATTTAATTTCTGAATGAAATGAAACATGTTGTAATGTATATATATACACATTTTGGAGAGTTATGTGGTACGCGATATTATTAATTATGGTAATCTTTTTTTTTTTTTTGTACTCAACAACGTTATTATGTAATTTAAGAGGGCTTTAACTACGCTAATGATTCGCCATTAAATTAATTAGATTTATCCCCGTGCGATGCACGGGCGAGCATGTTTTAGAACAATTTGCTTTTTCTCTTTAAAATTTTGTGCTTTGAGCATAAAGTTTATCTTTCTATATTTTATTTGTTGTATCCTATAAAATCACTATATAAAATTCAGTTGTCTGAATGTTTTTTTTTTCTATTTTTCATTTTCTAATTAATCATTTTTCAAATCTTAGCATTAGTTATGTTCTTATTTTATTCCTGAAAAACAGAATAACATATATGAATTTCAGAAAAATAAATATTTTTTGTATAATACATATAGAACAATATACCTTTCTAACATTCTCAATTTCACCCTAACTTAATGATTCCACTATCAGTTGAATTGAAGATGCATGTGCAAGAATAATAAAGAGGCCTAAAAATGCATGTAATTTAAAGTTGAAGGAAAGATGAGAACCGAGGGTGAGTGTTGAAAGACTCTCCATTTCCCAATTCTTTTGAGAGTTTCTACATCTTCCTATTTTTTGTAATGTACATGTGAGAAAGTAAAAGTATTCTGAAATGTACACATAGAGAAAACAGGAAAAACATATCAAACAAATGTGTGAAATGAAAGGGCTAATTGTTGGTCTCAAGTTGAGTTAAGATTGATTAAGCTAAGAAAAAGTCTAGAGGGGAGGGGTGAATAGACTTTTCAAAATCTTTCAAAATATCAGAGTAAACAATGCGAAATAGTGTTCTGATTAGTACTGTTCTTGCTCAGTCAGCACAGTACTTTCAGTTTCAATGTGAACCTTTAAGTTTTATACTCAACTTTAATTTTGAACTTTAATATGTGTAAACACTTAAACAAATATCAAACAGTAAGTAAATCAACACAAAGATTTATAGTGGGTCGACAAATGTCTACATCCACTCTCACAACTCCAGTCGTGATATTTTATTACTCTTCTTGAGTTTCTTGTGGCTTAGAGTCCCAAGATTAAGACTTTGATCTTATCGATTATACCACCAGGTATATCTTCGATCTACTAGTAATTTCACAAGTAACTAGCACACTTGTTTTTACAAATCACAAATTAAAAAGTAAAAACTTCTTTGAATAGTAGCCTTTGATTTTTCAATTCAATACAGTGGTTTCTTCTCTTGATTTGATCTCCTACTAACTCTGCGAGTCTTCTTGCTTGAATACTTTGATTGCCTTTGAAAGCTCTTAGATCAGTAATAGCAGTTTCAGTAGTTTTTGCAAGTAGAAGATCATACGGTATTTATAAAACTTAGATTGACGGTTAGCAGTTTGTGAAAACTAACTCTTAACCGTTTTTGTAACTTATCCTTTTGTAACCGACTTCTTTAAACTTATCTTTCCAAGTCAGCATATATTCAAATATATTCAATTACATTCTTCTAATAAGTTTTCCAAACTTATTCTGCTCCAACACAGTAAAATTACTCTTCTTCATTTTTACTGTTCTTAGTCTAACTCAGCACAGTTCTCAACTTCTGTTCTGCGCTTCATCAGAATATTTTACTTATATTTCTGAGTTTCATTTTTACTCCTCTTGATAGTCTTCTTACTTTGGAGTAGTCTTATAAGTCTTCTGATCTTGTTCTATTCTACTGTTCTGAACTTTTACAATGCTGATTACAATAATACAAACTTACAAATATAAAACATATATATACACCAACTGAACTACATATAGAAGAGTATATCTAAGTCTTATTCTATAAGGTATCTATACAATATGAACATCAGCTTAGTTCCTAACAATTCATAATATATTCACATATAAGATCAGTAACATATATAAGATCAGTAAACTCAAATTATATGACTTTATTAAGATGACTTAGTTAAGATGACTTCCAATCACATATATCATTAACTTTAAATTGCTTTTTGGCCATCAAAACTTCATCTCATCAACTAGAACATTGTTTCAAAAATTCATATCTCAAACAAAAGACTTGCAAAAGTTTTATTGACCATCTTCAAAATATTATACAGAGTTAATCAAACTGCCGAACAAATGACGATTTAGTTTTTGGTTATGCCAAAAACAATTATAGAAGTTAGAGTAGAAGCCCCGTGAAAATAATACCCCATACATTCCTTAAATTTTACATTTTGTAATTTTGAGTGTGTTCATTAAAACTTTTACGTTTTCCTTTTTGGTAAGTTGTGTTCCACATTTATTAACAATTATTCAATATTTTATATAAAATTACACAAATTGTGGCTCACCGGCTTTTTCTCTCCACTTTTTTACTTTTCTTACATTTTTATCAATAACTTTATATAAAATAATACTTCATCTGTCTCACTATAAGTTTCTCACTTTCTTTATGAACGTTTCACAATAAGTTTTTCATTTCATTTCTTTTTAATTTTGGCAAATGACATTAGATAGAGATGTAAATAGAATTAAAAAGAATCCACAGTAGCTAGCTTTCACAAATTGAAAGACCAATATCGAAAATCGACAATAGGCAAGGTAGAATGTCAAGTAAAGCAAGAACATGATTATGTGAACATTTATAAGGATAACCCAGATGGTCACGTAAATTAAGTTGATGAGAAGGGATGCTCCTCTCTAGGTTAACATGAGTTGGCCTAATGGTGTAGCTTGGGACTTAGGAGTATGCTCCTCTCTAGGTCTCAGGTTCGAAATCCCTAAGGTGCAAACAATTTCTATGGGGCCATGTCCATACAGAGCACAAAGCTCTGGCTTTAAACGGGACCCCCGCAAGTGGGCGGTGGGATTAGGAGTGGCAACGGGGCGGGGCGGGGCCGGTTTATGCCTCCTCCGGCCCCGGCCCCGACGGGGAATTTTTGTCCCCGAACCCGACCCGAACCCCGACGGGGAAAATTTTAAAATTCCCATCCCCGTCCCGATCGGTATCGGGTTTTCCCCGACCCGACCCGAAAACCGAATTATTTATTTAATTATTATTTTTCTATTTTAATAATTATTATACCTCTCTAAAAAAAATTATTATATTATTAAAAATTAATTATGTTATAAAACTATTTATTAAAAAAATATTTAAAAGGAAAAAACAAAAATATATATAGATATATGTGCATACATAAATATAAAAAAATATGTATATAATGTATATCGGGGCGGTTTCGGGGCGGGGCGCGGGGCGGTGTATATAAATACCGTCCCCGCCCCGTCCCCGATTTAATGTTTTTCGGTTTTCCCCGAAAACCGAACCGAACCCGATAACGAGACTAAAAAACCGCCCCGGTCGGGACGGGAGCGGGGCGGATCACCACGGGTTCGGTATAAATTGCCATCCCTAGGTGGGATTGGTCCCCTCGGATTAGTCGGTCTTTGACCGGATATCGTGGCATCAAAAAAAAAACATGTGCAAGTATTTTATTGTAGGCGGTAAGTTTTATAAAAAAAATTGTCATCCGATTCCATATCAAAATCGTTATATTTTTTCAAAAAATAATAGTTGTGTTTATGAATAATGTGCGTATGGCGTTACCACAATTTTGGAACCTTAATTTAATTAAGATAAATAAAAGAGTTTAATTATTAGGAAGGACAATCCTATAGATTCATTTTCAAACAAAGGAAATAAATTAAAACAATTCAATTAAGGTCAAATTGATGTGTTAATATTCGATTATGCCCCTTGGTCTTAGAAAACAATATTAATTCATTAATATAATTAATTTCGAAATTGAAATACCATTTTTCACGCATTAGATGATAATTAATTAAAACCCTAAATCTATTATCTAAGAAGCGCAACAACTCATCCCCTCCCCACTGCAGCAGCGGCGCCGCAACGACAACAACTCTTCCCCTCCCCACCGCGGCAGCGGCGCCGCAACGACGATATCTGCCCAACCTGCCTCCCCGATCGACTCGATACCTCTGTCTCAATTGCTGCAAATTACTCTAGTATAAACCCTAATTTCCTAAGAAGAAAGGCAGCTTAGCCCCCAGTCCCCCATCCCACCCACAAACGTCGTCGACGATCTGCCTCCCTACAAACATTGCCGACGAAGACGATCGAAACCCCCCAAACGGAAGACGAAGCGTCATCGTAGATGGCAGATCTGCTTAGCCGCCGTCGTCCACGATCGAACCCCATCTCCTTCGCGGAGACGTGACAACACAGACGCGGCGCACCTGGTTTGATTTTTTAGATCTTTTTTCCTTTTATGTGGCTGAAATTCGAAGCGTATAATGCATCTGGATACACAAAATCAAAACCATGTGATAATAGAGTTTGCCTCTATTAGTTTGTTTAATCTGATCCTGATTTTCTACGGTGGAAAACAGAGTATACTATTGAAATCTCCATACAATTATCGTGTTATTTAATAATTTTCTCTTTTATTTTTGGTTTAGACGTGTGATTAAATGATTCATTAACCAAAAAACATTTGCCTCCCAAAAATATTCGATTAAGCACTAGTTTAATAAGTACTAGTAACACTCTACACCCTGCAATAAATTAACCACTTGATTGGTTGAGCACTTTGGCGTATAAGGATGAATATGAAATTGAAGTTATATGTTTGGTATAGAGTGCGAAATGGATTGTAACCCCATTTTTTAGTTGGTTTTATTCCTCAAACCACTCAAAAATATACCCCCTCCCAATCCCTTCAATTGTACCAAACACGGTGCAGAGTTTGTGTGCCTAATGCTATTATCTGCAATGTTCACCGGTATAGAGTGCTATTATACCCTCTTCAATAGAGGCATTGACGCATCGTGGGTTGTAATGTCTTTTCATCGGATTATAATTGATGTACTCATTTTCTTGATTGCTTTGTACATGGATAGAGGAGATATATTGACTTAATGTCTTTGTGATGCATCTTAGAATATTGATCATGGAGACTAAGAATATGATGTCCTACTGGAACAATTTGATGGTAATATAATTGGTGTTTCTAAGGAAAAGTAAATTTTAGAGGGTTTATAGATCGAGTACATAGTCTCTCCCTCTCAACAACAAAAAGTTGTATATGATTCAGAATATAACTTCACCATTGTATTGTGATTATCAGGAGATGATGATGCTTGATAGGTCTTATTTGGCTTAGTCACTTAGCACAAGTTTGGTCAGTTAGCTAAGTTTGCCTCCAAGTTTTCTCATTTCTTGACTATCTTTTAATTAGATATAAGTTACAAATGTGATAAAAATACAAATGGGCTAACTGTCAAACTAACTGAGACTTTCTTTAATTTTTTATAACATTCTAGCTTGATGCAATCAGGTAAATCTTGAGATTCCTAAAGTTAGCTGGAAAGATGTTGGTGGTCAAATAGAGGTTAAGATGCAATTAATGGAAGTTGTGTTATGGCCTCAAAAGCAGAAGGATGCTTTTGATCGCATTGAAATTCGTCCCCATAGTGGAATATCACTATTTGGTCCTCCAGGTTGAAGCAAGACCCTTTTAGCTCGTGCAGTAGCTTCTGAAGTAGGGTTGAATTTTCTTGCGGTAAAGGGCCCTTGAGTTATGAGAAAGGGCCCTTGAGTTATGAGAAGGTCGTACGTTCGCCAAGGCGAGGGCAAATGCTCCTTCAGTTATATTTTTTGATGAGATTGATGGACTTGTTATAACTCGTGGAAAAGAAAGTGATGGAGTTTCAGTTGTTATCAGTCAACAACGAGTTGCTTTTTTTGTTGCAATTTTTTTTTTTGTTGCTTTTATGCAATTGTTCATAAATTTAAAATTCTTATTTTGCAATTTTTCCAAAAATGAATATATTCCAAATATATATTTATTGCATATATTTGTATGTATAATGCATATTTCGATTATTTTTTAAATAAAATTAATATTTTAGAACATATGTAGTATTTTATTGCATATTAGGAACTATTTTAGGTTATATGCAACATATTTTTGCATATGTCACTATGAATATGCAACAATTTGCATATACAACTAATTGATTTCGGGATTTCTGAGAATTGAATTGTTGGGAGATTAGTAAATATTTTGAATTTTGGAAATATAATAAATGAGTGTGATTTTCGAGATTGTGTTTCAGAAATCGTTTTTTAAGTCATATGCAATATATTTTTTCATATGTCACTGAATATGCAACAATTTTTTCTATATGCAACTTTATCGTCAACTGTTCATTTATTCAAATAATATAAATTTATATTTAAATGGAGATTTACTATTAATTATTTTTCTTTATTATCTCTATTACATATACATTCTCCTAGTCTTCCTATTTAATAAGTACTATTATACAAAAAAAATTGTGACTGTATATGCAAATTCACGAATCTCCATTGATTTATTTTTCTTCTTTATATTTTATTGGGTGTATTTATTTAACATTTTTTTTAAATGTTTATGAATAATTTAGAATTTTAAAAATAAAATTTGGTTTTTAAATTATTATAAGCATCCTTTTCACTTCAACCGTGCAATACTACATCCATATTGACTTGTTCAAACAAAAAGATTGATTCTTATCAGTTATGATATGTATTATCGGAATTAATTTTTTATATAGATATATACATGATAATATTATAATTTAATCATGTAAGTGGTCCTTTAAATAATGAAATTGACTATTTTCACTTCATCTGTACACATTTGAAATAGGAGAGCTAGTTGTATGCGTGAATATTGTTAGATTTGGGTTATATGAATGTCCTTGACTCTTGTTTTCGTAAATGTGCGTGATTGAATTAGTTTTTAAATTTGGAAAGATGATCAATTAGTGCAATTACCAATTTTGTGTACATAATTAATTTTATTAATATTTGACTAACTAAAATAGAATTTCACTAATTATATAATTAATTAAAAGGGTATATTAGTACATTTATCATCGATTTTGTCCTTATTTGAATTTAAAAAAAGAAATTGTCTTTCTATATAAATTCTATAGGTGAAATGTCATTATGAACAATTCCCCCTAAATAAAAAGGGCTAGTCTTGGGTGAGACCGTCTCATAAAAAGAGATCGTGAGACGGGTTTTTCTTAACCCTCATATATAAAAAGTGATAATATTTGAGCAAAAAGTGATAGTGTTTAAGTAAAAGGTGACAGTCACTTTTGTTAAAAATATTGTCACTTTTTTACAAAGCAAAATCTGGAAAAAAATATGAATTATCCTACCTAAAATTTTGAAAATGAGTTAAAAGGGATCCGTCTCACAGAAAAAGATCCGTGAGACGGTCTCACACAAATTTTTGCCAAATAAAAAAATCATTGATCCATTAATTTTCATACTTAAATTCGATCGACATTAATTAAGAAAATAATCTGCTTTAAATATATAATATTACGCATGAAATTAAAATGTAGGTGTGTCTTATCATAATTAGTGAGATTAAAAAAAAATATTGATCCACTAATTTTCGTTGTTCCATGCATTTATTAGAGAAATTCATTAATTTATTTATAAATTAGTAGACAAGTTTTTAGATATGAGGAGGTATTGTTGATTCATTTATATGTAAAACATGATTGTTTAATTATTAATTAATAAAGTGAATGAAAATTTGAATGAATTAAATAAATGATTGTAAGAGGATATAGTATAGTAATGCGAATAATATTATTTAAAAAAAATAAAGGAATAAACATAGTAAACTAATCAATATTTATTGTCTACATATCTTTAAGAATTGTTTGTTTACAATTTCAGCTTAATATAGCAAAAAAAAATATATATATATATATATATATAGATAATTAGCTATATACTGTGTTTTTTAGATTTTTTTACGTATACTCACATATATTATTTTTTGATCAATAGAATCTGAATGGATATTGTAATGGTGCTTTTAACTATTTGGGTAATTGTTTTTGTCAGTGACGGACCCAGAAATTTTCGGTAAGGGGCTCGTTTAAAATTATTTTAAAAAAAAATATATACTCATTATTTTCATCAAAATTTCACATTATAAAATTGTCAATATGTCACATTTCATTAAATTAAATTGATCGGATAAGTTGATTTTTGTTATGTTTTGGTACAAGTTAATACTCCCTCTGTCCCGTGATAATTTGCACATTTTAACCGATTCACTTTAAAAAACAATTGAATTTAGTGGTGTAGAGTCAAATAAAAAAACATATTTTGAGTGATTTGATAAGGTGTAAGGATGATTTAGTAGGATGTAAAATAGATTTAGTGAAATTTAGGATAAAATGTAGACCCAAAATGAGTGACGATTTTAAAATAAAATGATGTTCAGATATATATTAATTTTGTGGATTATTTTTATATCAGAAGTGTGCAAATACTTATAGAATATAGTACGGAGTATTAATTTTAATATGTGTAAAATTACCAAAATACCCCTAGCAAATTTACAAAATTAGTAGAGGGCCCACGGGCCGCTGGGCATTACGTAGGTACGTCAGTGGTTTTTGTAGCATACAAAATGTTGAACCACCACATATATATAGAGGGTTGGTCTGCTATGGACTCGAGTGCATGTTGTGCACCCTAGTTCATGTTGCACTTTTCAGTTACTGACTTACACTTTTTGGTAAATGGTATTGCACTTTTCAATTATTAAACTGTATAAGTAATAATTGAAAAGTGCAACACCATTTATCAAAAAGTGTAAGTCAGTAAACTGAATAGTGCACATGGTGCACTTGAGTGCATACTTAGACTTTACCATATATAGATCGAATAATTTGATTATAAATTTATGGGTTATTTGAAATTAAATCCATCAATAATTCAATATTGCCATTTAATTCAGACAAAAAAGAATCCATGATAATAAAATAAAATGTAGTCCCACTGAAGATCTCAAAATATTATGGCAATTTATTAAAGCTTTTATACAATAAGTTTAAAAAAATATTGACATGTACGTAAGACTGAGACACCAAAAAAGTCTTAGTCTTGTTGTCGACGTGACTATACTATTCCTTATTTTGTACATGCATGCATGCAAATTATGCAATTGCCATATCATTTTTATTCCAAAAAAGGCCTCTGATCCCACAAACTTAATTAATTTCATCACCAAAAATTAATTAAAATTTGTTCGAAATTCCACTTAATTGATTTCTCTAATTAAGCTACAATGTAAGATGCCAATGCAACAACCAACCCAAATGTCACGCCGGAGACCCCCATTCCCCCGGCGCCGCTTTTCGTCGAATCGTCGGCGTCGGCAACGGAATCGGAATCCGCCACCGGAGCGTCAGCCGCCGGAGCATCGGCCGGCGCCGGCGCCGGCGAAGTTTCCGTCGTTGCCGGGGCATCAGCAACTACCTCATCCTCAATTGGGCTCGCCGCCAGCTCAGGCGCCGGCGCCAATTTTCTGGGCGGCGACGGAGCCTGAGCCTTTGGCGGTGGCGCATCCGCCACCGGAACCCATAGCCCGTCGATTCCGGGGGCTATGATGGGTTGAGAGAGGCTGAGGACGGAAATGTTGTACGGCTGAGCGGCGACGGGGCCTTCGAGTCTTGAATCGAGCTGGGCGCTTTTGACGGCGGAGCCGAAGACAATGCTGCCGTCGGTGCGGTGGACGACGGCGAGGAAGCCCAGCTGGTTATCGGCGTTGCCGCTAGCTTGGAAGAGGGTTGTGAGGACGGTTCTTTTGTCTTTAGTGAGCTTGTTTAGTTTAAGATTGTCGTAGTAATCAAGAATGACGTGTTCGCTGAGAATCCTCTTCTGAACCTCCTCCGGCTTGGCGGTGATCGGAGACATGCGGTCGTTGGAGATGGCGAGGACGGTGATGGTGCGGCGGCGGTTGATTTCGGCGGCGAGGTGGGTTTTGGAGAGGAGGTCGTTGAACATCTCGTAGCCGGGGTATCGGCTGAGGAGGATGGTGATGTTGAAGGCGGAGGCGGCGGAGATGGAGAGGAGGAGCACGGCGGAGATAAGGAGTACGGGAGCGGCGGCGCGACTCATTTTTGCGGTGGAATAGGCAAAAAAGGGTAAAAGAGTCGGGTGTTCCTTCCCGGAAATATATTATCAATATGTGGCGTATCAGTGGTGGTGTTTACAAGGGAAGGTGGTGGAGGAATATATACGTTTGTATTTGGGGAGTTCTATATTTGTGTATGGAGGAGAACACAACTCTCTTTACCGTACACTCTTCATGCTTAATTTTGTAGATACTTAAATTTAAATGTCATTTGGCACACATTATTGACACATGTGTGATACATTAAAGTTTATACCATTGTGTAACATTAGATCTCGTCAAGTATATATTCATAATGAAAATGGTATCAACTAGGTGTTCATAACTCATAAGCATCTTCAGGACCGAGAGGTTTCGAGTTCAACTCCCCACGCACGCAATTGGGGAGAATTAAATGGTCATATATTGTGATCTAGTGATAGTAGTAAGAGTGCATTTAGTAATATTGAGTAGTATTTTATTTAAAGGGTATTTTAAATTTTTTACATTATTATTTAATTAATAAATTAAAAGGGGAGTTCATCTCTTCAAAATGAAGGTGTAAATAGTCAAACTCTTAGCAATACTATCCAGATTTCCATTAGGCCCAGGCTATATACCCTATTACCTTCCAACTTTGTTAAGTATACTCCCCTAATTTATATTTACATAAATGTAGCATCATTAATTAAAAATAACATAGAAATAATTTGTTTTTTTAATATGTGTGGATAAAAGATGACATATCCCCTATATTGTTAATAGAGAATTTAAAACTATAGAGGTGTCATTTTTTCGGAGATTTCGTCTACGTGTTATTTTTAAAAAAATCGGATTATACGTGTAATATTGATAGACTTATATTAAGAATTTCTTGACTAGTATATCTCTATTTTTCTCTTACTTCATGAGATTTTAAATAATTTATTCTTATAGTCAATTACTCTCTTAGTCTCAAAATAAATAATATGTACATGAAAGACTTATATTAAGAATTTCTTGGCCATCCATATATGTCTGGCGACTATCTTTTCTGATATGCCTGAATTTTTTGTCAGATTTGAAAGCGGGAAAATTAAAGAATGCTGCTGCAAAAATTGGGATACAAATTGTTGTTCAGTTCTGAATTCTGATGTAGAGTTGGGATTTTTTTTAATTAATAGCATTATAATTTATGAAAATCTGTTTTCCTATAGAATTAGTATAATTTAATTGAAAGTGTAATTAAGACTTGAGAAAGGGTCTAGTGGTAACGTTAATCTTTTTATAGATACTGTATATGGTGGATTGATCAATCAATTGCCTCAAACTTGCTGCATTTTCGATCGAAATTAAGTTTTCATATGTTTCTTTCCATGTGTTAATTCTTAATTACATTAATTATTCAAATTAAAGGCTCCTTTCCTTTAACTTAATTTGACTTTAATCTTAAGATTAATTGCATAGATTATTTTATTAATTAATGTGGCTCAAAATATGAAAATTAGTGGATGAATGATTGGAGTAGTTAAAGCTCTCTCAAATTACATAATAACTTTGTTGAGTAAAAAAAGAATATTACCATAATTGATAATATGATCAAGTGGAATCAATTGTGTACCACATAACTCTCCACAATCGGTATATATATATATACATTGCAACATGTTTCATTTCATTCATAAATTAAATTACAAAAAGAAATTCGATGGCCTTTCTCACAATTTTTAGCATTGTTTTTCTTGGTGCTTTCTCAACTCAAACAAAATTAGCGACTGCTAATTTTCATACACATTATAACTATCTATGGGGAAATAATCACTTCTCCGTTAACCCTCAAGGAAACTATGTTCAACTCCTCATGGATCAATCCTCAGGAGGTTAGTGTATATATATAGAACTGTAAATGAGTCGAGTCGAAGGAGATGTAGTGCAAGCTAATAATAATTTTGTTACTGCAGGCGCTGGATTTAAATCCAAGTACGAATATGGATCAGGATTGTTTCATATAAGAATGAAAATACCACAGAGGAAAACAGGAGGGATTGTTTCGTCATTTTACGTAAAATCCCCACTTTTATTAATTTATTATATCTCCACATTATAATAATTTTTATACAATATATTTTATTTTATTTTTTTTCAGTTGACTTCTGCCCCGGATAATCAGGACCCTAATGTTAATCATTTTGAACTCGACTTTGAGTTTCTTGGCACTAATGGTACAGTTCAAACCAATGTTTATAATAATGATGGAGGTCATCGAGAGCAAAGTTTTAATCTTTGGTTTGATCCATCTAAAGCTTTCCATACTTACGAAATTCTCTGGAATCCTACCCGAATTGTGTAAGAATATAATTAGTCAATCTTTGAGTCGGATATCGAAAACAACATAATAGCTAATATTGTGTGTGTATTGCAGATTCAGGATTGACAATATCCCAATTAGAGTGTTCAACAACAACAAAGCACGTGGAATAGATTACCCATCGAAACCAATGCACATTGAGTCTAGTATATGGAATGCAGATTGGGCCGGTGCAGTGGACTGGTCACAAGGCCCATTTATAGCCCAATATGAGGATTTCGATTTCTACGCTTGTCCAGTCCAAAGTCAAGACGTGGGTCCGTGTGGTTCACAACGGTTTTTCTGGAACAAACCGGATTTTTGGAATCTGAATGCTAACGAAAAACGTATAATGGCGGCTTACAGAAAACGCTACATGAGTTACGACTATTGCTCTTCTCCTTCCACTAGAAAACCAGAATGTGCTTTTAATTAATACCTAGATTTCCAATTCTGTTTTAGTTAATTTAATTGTTTACCAATAATTTTTATCTTTAGAATTAACTGTTTGGAATAAAGTGCTTTTTCTTTCATCTATTTCATTAGAATAATTGATTATATTTTTCTATAATCCTAAATTTATCACATTAAAATAGACATTTATAAACTTTAAAAAAAATTAATGATGAAAATATGCAATGTAAAATAGCATATTCATTTTTCCTCAATTTTATATTTATTAATTTATGGTGCAAGAAGATATCAATTAATTGACAAAAAAATAATAATAAATCTAGAATAAATTACATAGGTTACAAAAGGTTTTCTACTTTCTTGAATTCAATAGAGTATGCGAGATGTTATAATGATTCTTATTTGATAAGAGAACATATTACACCAATTGCTTTATTCATAAAATATTGCTTTATTTTGTGATAAAGATATTGTAACAGAATTCATCAATTAACTAAAATTAAGAGCATCTTTGATAGTCTACAACTTTGTACAACCACATGGAAAAAAAAAACATTAATAAACAGTGATGAAGTCAGATTTTAACTGAAGGGGCTCCAATTATGAATAATAAATTTTGTTTTTAATATTATATAAGTATTTTTTTAAACATATAATATATTAGTAATAATAAATCAAGTTAAGTTTTAATATGTTTTAATAAAAAGTTCAATATTCATTTCAATCATTACCTACCAAATAATGTTTATACTGTCAATATGTGAGATCATCTTTTAATTTTTATGTTTTAAATTGTTATATACTTCAATCGTTTCATATTGTTTGACGATATTGATCTTAATTCTTGTTTTAAAAAAAATTATTGCTTTAGTTATTTTACCACGTTTCTCTCTAAATTCCTACAATTTTTCTATTAATGAAATCGCGAAGGAAATTAGCAACAACATATATATTCCATCGCCAAATGTAGAAGGACAATTAGTGAGGGAATTAAAATTCCTCGGCCATTTACGAGGGAGATAATAATTTTTTTTTTTTTTATGGAAGTTAAATACCCATCTCTTTTTTTCCCTCCCCATGACTCGAACCCAGGACCTAAGGCCTAGGTAGTGGTGCTCTAACCACTTGAGCTATCCCACTTTGTCGGAGATAATAATTAATTGGCAATTGGCCACGGATGGTAGCCCTCGCAATGAATATGTGTGTTAATTACTTAATTGCATATGTGTGTTAATTGTATACGTGTGCGTTAATTTTATATATGTGTGTTAATAGTATATAATTGTATATGTGTGTGAATTTATATATGCATGTGATTTCTTTTTGTTAATTAGATTAATTGGGGATATAATTTTAGTTATAATTATTAGAATTGCTATAATATATTGTTAGAATTATATTTATTGTTATGATGAAATTTTAATTTTATTGTTAGATTATTAATTTTGAATTTTTTAGTTGATTCGGGTGGAATTTACACACTTTAGATGCACATGTGAAACTCATTTTGATGTTGATTTCATTGATGGGCTAGTCTTGGGTGAGACCGTCTCACAGAATGAGATCTGTTAGACGGCTTTTATATATAAAAAATGATAATGTTTTAGCAAAAAGTGATAGTGTTTAAGTAAAAAGTGATAGTCACTTTTGTTAAAAATATTATCACTTTTTACTTAAACATTATCACTATTTTTACACACAAAATCTGAAGAAAAAAAAAATATGGATTATCCTACCCAAAATTTTGAAATATGGGTTAAAAGGATTCGTCTCACGGAAAAAGATCCGTGAGACGGTCTCACACAAGTTTTTGCCTTCATTGATTTATGGATTGAATATGATGGTTTTGGTCAAAATAAGAGAAAGGTGGTGTTTTATCGATTTTGTAGGAGAAACGAAGGATTTTGGGAGCAAAACACCTACCACAATTCACTAGACCAAAGAGAGGAGTGCACCATTGGATCCGGCTCGAAAAACGGAGTGGAATGAAAAAAATAATTGAGTCAATCGGAGGTCGGAAGCTTGAGATATGAAGAGACGAAAAAGCATGCCCGGGTGGAATGACCCGGGCAGGTAGAATGACCCAGCCACAGTTCTGTACACCCACGTTTTCGATTAGTTCACCCATCGAAGGTTTTGGCCGGGTAGAACCACCCGGACAGGTCACTTTAGCCCGGCCATGCCCTATTCTATCAAAACTTTCGTATTTTGTCCGGGTGGTTTCACCCGGCCACGCCCTACTTACTCTGTTTCGTTCGTATTTTGACCTGGTGACATGCCCGGGTGAGATGAAATTCGGGGATTTTGGCCTATTTTCTCCATTTTTTGAAGGATCTAAGTGCAAATCTTACCCCCAAACCCTACCCCAACACTATAAATACCCACATTCTTGAATTCAAAACACATTACCCCTTTCACAAGAACTCTTACACATACAAACACACACTTGGAGGTAATCATCATCCATTTCTTCAATTCTCCACCAAATCAAGCAAGGAAGGAGTCAATAGCTTTGAAATTCAATTACCCATCATCCATTAGACTAAGCTTTCTCATTCTCTCTCTCTTTATTTGCTTATTTCATTAGTTAGTGTTAGTTTGATTATGTTGATTGTTGGCTAGAACATTTTTGGTTGTAGGGCCTTGTAAATACTTTTGATGAAGTTTATGAATTAATATTTTGCTTAATTAGTGTTTGCGTGGCTTAATTTTATTTGAATGCTTGATTTCCATTGTAAAACATGTCATTAGTGTACAATAGTGATGTGTTAATCTTAGTTAATTGAAATTGGATTGAGAAATCTCTTTTGATTAATTGATTGCAAGTATTCGACCTAATTTTATTGAGAGGTCAAGAGATGATCAATGATTAGGAGGATGTGTGATGATCTTAGGGGCTTAATTGGGTTTTATGATGCAATTTAGGTAGAGATACTAGATTGGATTATATTTCTCTTGGGTTATTTGGATCGAGAGAACTTTTAACTCATTATTTTGTGATCAATCTTATAGAAAAAGCACAACACCACTTGAGTAGATTGTTAATCATAGATGGATTCATTAGTATTGCATGTGCCTTGGAACCTACCTTCTCTTAATTGAGTTTTACCCGTATTTCTCTCGTTTCTTTGATTTGCATGAGCATAGTTGACAGCATTTTTAACATACATAAAGAATATATAGATCCGAGAAAAAAATCGAAATAGAGAAACGAATAACTTTTTGAATCTGCATCTTCAAGTGACTCAATAGGATAGATTAAACGATTTATTACTTTTTCAAAGATTCCACGTACAAGGAATCATTAAAAAGATTTTTTTTAATAAAAAAAAAAATCTTTCTAATTGAAATGGAAAAGGTTTCACATTTCTACATCATTATTAAATTGAATTTGAAGAAAATTGGACAATAAGCATCACCTTTAATCTTCATAAGGGGATCGGTCTTTCTTTTTGAATTGACTCATCACTGGTTGAATTTCAAATAGAAATTTGAAATAGATCAAAGAAAAAAATCTATTTTTTTCATGAGATGTATAAAAAAATGATGTAAGTTCAGATTTGAATCTTTATTCTTTTCATCTGATTACGAAAATCAAAATAGAAAAAAAATAGGGAAGGTTCCTCGTATCTATCAGATAGACTGAACAATTGTCACTGTTATAGATATTCTAGATTATAGAATATCTAGAATTTCGGGAGAGATGAGTATTGGCAAATCCCTCAACAGCTTCACTCGCTTACAGGACTACAAAAGTCCTTGCATTGCTGCTTTGCTTTCATGCGCTTGGAGTCTCAGTCCATCCTAGACGGGCACCGCGTATTATTCCTGTGCGCTGGCACCCTCCTCCCCCTGGTTTGGTTGGACCAAGGTTAATACAGATCACCACGGGAACCCCTGGCCGTTGCACTGCTGATGTTCCGCACTTGCCGTGGATTTGTACAGGGATGTTTTGTCACGGACCTTGGGCGTGGTTTTCCATTTGAAGCAGAGCTTGTTGCAGCAATGCTTGCAATTGAGATCGCTTTCAACAAAGGGTGGCTTGGTTGGAATCGGACTCTACCTATGTTATCGGCTTGCTCACTTCTCGCTCGACCACTGTTCCATGGAATCATCGCAGTAGATGGCTTTGGGTACTGAATTTGCTCTCACAGATGGATTTTGTGGCGTCTCACATCTACAGGGAAGGCAATCAGGTGGCTGCTTTCTTTTCTAAGCATAATTGCCCTTTCGTGTGGTGGACAGTTGCGCCTCACTTTATCGAGGGTCTTCTTGCACAGGACATGTATTCTGCGGAAAGCCGTATTCGATGAAAGTCGTATGTACGGCTTGGAGGGAGATCTTTCATATTTCGCTACAGCACCCGCTGCTCTAACTAATTGTCCACCCTTTCCAAGTGTGATTTCTATGTTATGTATGGCCGTGCCTAAGGGCATATCGGTTGAAGTAGATTCCTCTTCAATCATGCAGGGGAAGAGTGAGCTTGTTCATTTCTCTTCGTTCCATTTATTTTCTTGTCCAAGAAGTCCTACGAATAGACCGATTCATCTTACATCGACTATTTTAGCTTAAATGATAGAGCAAGAAAGTCAAAGTAAAAAAGAGGAGGTATGAAGCGTGGGAAAGAATGCAAGAAGTAACAGAGACCGAGGAAGGGCTCCATCGCTTCAAAGCGAGTAGAATCACTTTGTATCTATTACGTATCTGGTTCAGCTCTTCCAGCGCTGCATCCTGCTCAATAGTCCTACCGAAGTAAGCCAACAAACTTGAGTTTGCTGGGCCCCATGCGATAGGTTCTGGTCTCAAGACTTGCAAGCCCAAAAGCCGCCCTCTTTTCGATAACATTCTCTCAATAATTCAGGGGGCTTTATGATCGGAGAAAGATAAGGGGCATGGTTGGTGTGTCACTGGGTCGGTGAGGGAACCCGTAGGAAGGGGGGACGACCCGCCGAATTCACATCAGAATTCGCCAACATGAACACAAACGAAATCTTTAATTGCACTCTGACAAGGTTTCCGTCTTCGCGCATACCATAAAGAGGAAGAGATTTTATTCATTTCAGTCCATTCATTCCTGTGAGTCCTGGATTCGATTACTACGCTTAGCTGCGGTCAATTTCTTAGTCAAGAGAAAGTCTTTTGTTTGCTTGATTCAACCCTTCTTTGTTTTGGATCTTCCAAATCATTCCCGCAAGAGATCCGGACCCATTTTTTTTCTGATCCTTCCAGAAAAAGATTCATTCTCTTCATAAAAAATAGGAGGTAGAACCAATAAAGATTTCTTTTTCGAATTAATCCTACTACTTCTGGTTCTGGGGTTTCCACGCTTGAAAAAAAAAACCAGGGGCGTGTCACCGAAGAAAGATAAAGTAGATGAGCTAAGCGCAGACAAAGAGAGGATGATAAAAGAAGTCATGGACCTCGATTATCTACTTAACCACAGGGGAGATGAGGCAGATAGACTCGTCTACGAAATAGAGTCCGACCACATTCTCTACAGGGCCCTCTTATCTCTTCCTTCTCCGAGCTCAGGTTATGGAAGAAGGAACCGAGAAGAAGGTATCAGCAACAACTGGTTTTATTACGGGACAGCTCATGATGTTCATATCGATCTATTATGCGTCTCTGCATCTAGCATTGGGTAGACCTCATACAATAACTGTCCTAGCTCTACCATATCTTTTGTTTCATTTCTTCTGGAACAATCACAATGTTTGAATTGAGATACTGATGCAAGTTCTTCCCTTCTGAATCAGATAGATTCATATCTGAAAGAGGTTGACAATAAGTTCTTTCAAAATGGACTATTTGTCCCTCTGTTAGAGGTGTTTCAAACATGTCTGCGATCGAGTAAATAGTTCTACGAACGAATGGATCGTGTTGACTTGGAAAATGGAAAGATACTAGAACTCATGCCCTATAAAGCATGTTATCCCATTTTCAGAACAGTTCTAAGGCGCGTCCAAGACAAACTACCGTAGGGGGTTTATTAAAACCATTGAATTCGGAATATGGTAAAGTAGCTCCCGGTTGGGGAACGACTCCTTTGATGGGTGTCGCAAAGGCCCTATTTGCGGTATTTCTATCTATTATTTTGGAAATTTATAATTCTTCCGTTTTATTGGATGGGATTTCAATGAATTAAATCTAGAAGAATCACAAAGTCTTGGCTTTTGAATAAAAAATCAATTAGTTAGAGCCATGGGGTCGATCTGTGAACAAGGTAAACCCAATGGGAACCAAAAAACGGGGGTACCGCATTGGGCAGAAGACGATCCAAAAAGCGAAGGCTCACCCAGCTAAAGGAAGGAGCTTTGGAAGCTTACCTTATTATTCAAACAAAGGAGGGGGTGAGATAGGCAAGAGGTAGCTTGCTTCCAAGTCGGCCCGACCGCGAGGAATCAAGAGATCTTTGCCGGTGCTGACTTGGATCTCGGGTGACGGAATAAGGCGGCCAGAAGCGACGAGCAGTCCATCTTTCTCATTTTTTTCTAAGAGGAAGGAGAAGTCAAACTTCTGTAAGAGAAAGGGTTCGTGGGGACACAGCCATGGGTGATTAGACTTCAAAAGTAGAACTGGGCTTAAAGCGCTCTTTATTACTCTTTTAATTGTTTACTTGTGACACATTGGTAGATAATTTGGGGTAATTGTTACACTTCAAACTTATCGATCACGTCTATTTAGAACTTACGTCAACAAACTACGCTTTTACACTACACCTTCTTGTGGGATCGATCTTGTATTTGCCACACTACGATATACACCGTATACTAGCGGTTGTTTATTTTAGATTTGTAGAATACATGAATCATTAGTGTACTAGATGAATTTATTGAAAAAACTTTTTAATGTTTTTTTTAGGTGGACAAGATAATAATGATTTTAATTATTTTTAATGTTGAAGTTTTAATTTTCTTGAATGCGTATGTATATTCAAATGATTTTGACTAACCAACATTTAATTTCAATTATAATATTGAATATATATAGATGTACAATTAATCTAATAAATTAAAAGGTAATTAATTAATATATATATATATATACATTCGCGTGGAGGAAAAAAATTAAACATAATTATTGATAATACAATATTTTATAATTTTTGTATTGAAAAAATATAACATGTATGGTTACCAAATTATAAAATAAAAAATCAAATTTAAATTAAAAAAATTAAAAAAAAAAAAAAACTGAAAATAAAGTATAGAGCATTCAAAATATAACAAATTCAGCTTCTAACCTAAACAGCAACGAGGGGCACATAAAAACATTATGACTTACCGGTCCCGAGTTCGATTTCAAACTCACCCATAATAGGGACAATTAAATGTTCATATAATTGGTGGGTAGTGTTAATACTTTCTTTCATCTCTTTTTTTTTTTTTTTTGATAATTTTGACCATTGTTTTTTTTTTTTTTTTTTTTTTTTTGTGCTTTCTCAGTCCAAGATATAGGGTTGTAAATGAGTAACAGGAGAAATTGTTGAGTCATTTTACGTAAGACATATAAACCCTTTTAATAATTAATTCCAATAATTAATTTTAAAAAATATTGGCATTGCATGCAGTATACTTACCAAGCTTGATATATAGTCAGGGCCTTTCCATTAAGCAAACGAAAATAGGAGTCACTCAAAGTTTAAAGAAAGGCCACGTTTTACGCACACACAAACCTATTCAGGACACCCACCATATATTTTTTTCAACCTAAAAAGCATGTGAAATGTCTCATATATCCCTCGTGTTAAATTTTTTAAAAAAGGAAGATGAGTACACCCATCTTTCCATTTCACACAAAAATCATCCACACCATCAAACACCAAAACAACCACCAACAATATGTAAGATTTGGATTAAAAATATTGGACATCATTTTGATAAATTAATGTCCTAATTTTTTTTATGAAAACACATCAAATGTTCGGAAAAAATTGAAAAAAAATTAAATGTTCAGAAAATAATCGGACACAATATTTTGGAGGGAAATTTCGGACAAAGTAACTGAATTCAACAAAAAAAATTCGGACAAACACAAAAAAATCTAAAAGAAATTATTTTTGGATTTGTAATACAGTATTTTATCGATAAAAACCCTATACAATATTTTTTCTTATTTTTTCCAGAAATTTCAATCCTATTTTTCCTAAACCCTAAACAATAAACTTACCGGAAGGCGGAGGCGAACGGCGGAAGAAGGAGTGCGAACAGTCGCAAAGGGAGGGCGTGTGAACCGTTCGCGACGGCGACCGCGTGGCTTGGCCTTCTCATTTTAGTAGCAGTGATGGTCTGTTTCTACGTAGTATGGGGGTGGGTGGTGGGGGGTGCATCAATTTAATATTTTTGGTCTGCGCCTGCGGACCACAGCATATGCCATTACTCTAGTAGGGAATATGATATTCTCCCCCTTATATACAGCTGTGTAATTATTTATCTTTTATATTATTTCATTTTCATAAAATTAATAAAAAGAAAATTGATAACCTTGACTGGTGCATTATATGCCAAGAGCGTGAAACTTTTATAGGGTCATTCAGTATATATTAATTTAAATTTATTAAGTGTGCTAGTAGGACCATAATTCCTCCACTAAATTAGTAAAGTTCTCCACTAATAATTCTAATTAACATATAATTTTTGTTTAATTAATTTCAAGAGTTGCCCTACGATTGGTTACTTTCGAGTTTTATTGTGGAAAAATCAAAGTACAAAAGTTCAATTATTACGACAATAACAGTTCCAGCACCGACGATTCTGCCATGTATGGATTTATTCTGCATATATCACATTTTAAACGCAACTAATACAAATAAAATTTCAAATTGATCAATATATTGATCACACATAAAATTTAAAATTATAGAAGGAGATGCGTAGTTGATGTTATTACCTCGTCAACAACTTATAATTCGTTGTTCGGTGATTATATTAAAGCCTGTAAAAATTATGTGTGTTTTGTCTAATAATGTTACTATTAGTTTAGTTAAAAGGGGTGAGTTAGTTAAAAGGGATGCCAACTCATTGATGCACGAATTTTCTCGACTTTTCGATTATCATGGAAGCTCTTATTATTGGGATGACTCTCCAATCTTTATGGATGAGACTCTCTGTAATAAACTGACATTACATCAATAATAATAGCTAACTTGCTTTGATGTCGACAATATTTGCATATTTTTACACAAAATGATAAAGCTTTTAAACCTTACATATAAACTATATATAGAAGTTTATAAAATTATTTTTCTAAACACTCTAGACATTACTTCCTTCCTTCGTTCCACGATTGTTTACACTCTTTCCTTATTCTTTTGTTCCACAATTGTTTGCACTTGCTAAAAAATAAACTTTTTCATAAACCCTACCCTTACAAAATTCACATATTTACACAAAATGTCTACTTTTATATTTATTTCAATCAATCTCTTTACTTTATTCACATAAGTTTACAAAATTACTGTTAGTATAGTGCCCTATAAACAATTATTATAAGGACATTGTACTTGATCATATTCAGTTATTTAAGTATTATTATCTTTAGTAATAATATTCGGTGATACACTTATAAAATATTATGTTTGCATGATTATTTGCATTTATTCTTATATGTGTTCCCATGAACCAATGATGTCATTGAGATGTGAGATCTCGATTGACTATATCATGGTTCTTAAAGTAGCCCCAATCAAAGATCATCGAGATTGGGATATCGATGATGCGATTAAGATTGGTGTGCGATCCTTAGAGGATGTAGTGGTTCTCACAACTACGAGATACTAGGTATCTCATGATGGATGCATAGATACTTTGAGAGTATTGACTTGCCTAATCGAGAAACCGTTTGGTGTATTCTATTTACGTGTCTACGGGAATATCGATTTGTGGAGCAATGTAATGTCCTTTGACTTGAGGTCAATACACGCGACATATATGGTGTGATGGGTTTTGACCATGACCGACGTTTGCACTTCTAATGGGGTAGATTATGCATGTGTTGGGCACACCATAAAGTACATGTGCGCGGTAGTTGAGTCAAGAATATGATTCATTCCTCAAATAGATTTCGAGAGAATACTCGTCTTCTCATAACTAATTGGATCGTTAGTCATTGGCCAATGCACGTCACATTTGGAATGGTGTTCAAATGCTACAATGTGATCAATTAGTAGAATGAGATAATGTGATTAAATTATTGGAATAAACATATCAATTATCATCATGTTCTAGATTTAATCGGAGTATTCGTGAATGAAAGGATCATATCATTGTGAGCTTCACATTACTGGTTGTTGCTATTTCCGCGCAATGTACCTCACATATTGAGATTGTTTGATTCATTGTCTAGGGTTCTGCTAAGACCATTAGTTTGACTAATCGCTTGATATGTGAGGGCCTATGGGTCACACAACAAGTAGTCTCAATTTACGAATTAAAGTTGGATGAATTAATTATTTGATTTGATCAAGATATTTAATTTATGGTAAAATATAGAATAATTCTATTGGATATAATTATAATTTATTTAATTAATAAAATGATATATTAGATATATAATAAATATGGTAAAATATATTATTGGGCTCAAGCCCATGTGCACATATAGGGTTTCTGTTTTACTATATAAATACCTCTTTAGAGGTTATGAGTCGTAACAATTTATCACTCATAATATTTCTCCGATTCTCTCTATAGAATTCTCCTAGACGAGGCTGCTACGAGTATGTTGTTCGTACCTCAAAAACTCAACAATTATCCCTCAACACTCCACTCATTACACTTTTTTCTTAATAAGTGTGCCTACTTTGTGGTGCAAACACTTTCGGAACGAAGAGAGTATAAGTTTTTCTAAACTCTTGTGTCAAAAAAAAAAGAGTGTTTTTTCAAAGAAAGCTAAGAGTGAAATAGATAATTATCAAGGTACAATTGTTGTTAGAGCAGAAAGTTTGATAGGAAACAACTGTTTCCCGTTTAGGGTGCACAAACTATATGTTTATTCTATTTAAATAATTAATTTTTAAGTATTTTTTCTAGTTTATTAACAAGATTGAGTATGTACCAACAATATTGTTTACTGACAAAGTGGGATAGCTCAAGTGGTTAGAGCACCCCTACCTAGGGGAATAGGTCCTGGGTTCGAGTCATGGAGAGGGGAAAAGGGATGGATATTTAACTTGTAATCAAAAAAAAAAATCAACAATATTGTTTACTTGTTATTCCACATATATTTTTAATAATTAAAATATAATTTTTAAAAAAAATATATATAAAAAGAAGTGAGCAAAATTTTAGTGGATAGAGGGAGGGAGTATATAAATATAAAAGGATTGTCTTTTTTGCTAAAAACAGATTTTCACCATACACGAAAAACACAAGCATCTTCTTCTCTTCTGCTGTCAATTATTAGTAATCAATACTAGATAGCTACTTCCTTCTTCCCCCACTTGTCCTTTTCTTTTAATTATACACAGGACCATCTTAATGTCTCTTTATATAGTATTCTAGGCCCCCTTTTTTCTTAATTTCTTGAAATAAAACACAATGCACTACAGAATTTCTTTTGCCTCAAGTGAAGTCTTGAAAGACAAATATTCTACAAAAAGCCTTACATAATCAGTCTAATAGTACAATGCAAAAATAAAAAATGAAAAAAGGGTATATACCTTTCTGTACACCAGTGCCTTGCTTTGTGTAGTAATACTATTTCCACATGGATAGCGTTTGAGAGTGTGCAAAGCAAAGAATATTGTTGTAACTGTAAAGCAGAGCCCTACTCCTATTTATTCCTAATCCTTGGTGTAACATTTGCCCATTGTATAATGGGTGGTTTTCAATTTAGGCTATAAAAACTTTCCTCAAACTTTACAGAGACAAAAATGGCTCCAAGATTGAATCTTTTTGAATGGTGGGCTAAAGACACAGCAAAGGGAACTCCTGTGATAGTGAAAATGGAGAACCCCAGTTTCTCCATTGTTGAAATCGACGGCCCAGATGCTGCATTCAAGCCGATGGACAAGAGCCGGCTCAAGAACGCCAAGCAAGTCAGATGGGTTCTGCTTCTCAAGGCTAACCGAGCTGTCGGCTGCGTGGCTCGGCTCGGCGCCCTTCTCAAGAAAAGGCTGCTGCAGAGACAAGGGGTTGCTGTTGCAAGTGAGAAGCTGGGAAAGGGTAAATTGATTCTTGGAATTATCAAGTTTCTTTTAGTGGTTTCTTTAGTTACTTTGGCGTTTGAGCTTCTTGCTTATTTTAATGGTTGGCATTATTTTGACAACATTAATTTGTACATTCCTCCTAGTATGGAAATTCAAGGTTTGGTTCATGGGATTTATGTTGGTTGGTTGGATGTTCGAGGGAGATATGTTGCCCCTTTTGTTCAATCACTTTCCATGTTCTGTGTTGTCCTGTTTATAATCCAGAGTTTGGATCGTTTGACTCTTTGTTTGGGTTGCTTATATATCAAGCTCAAGAAGATTAAGCCCACTTTTAGTAATCAGTTGAATGATTCTGAAGATTTACTCAGCAATTACCCTTACCCCTTTGTTCTTGTGCAAATTCCCATGTGTAATGAGAGAGAGGTATGCTTTTATTTCTTCTTGCAGTGTTTCTTCATATCATCATGTTGATTCTTGCATTGTCTTTTTAAAAAAAATGTGTTTTTTTGTTTACACAAGGTGTATGAGATATCAATCTCAGCAGTGTGTCAGCTGGATTGGCCGAAAGAGCGTTTGCTAATTCAAGTTCTTGATGACTCTGATGATGAGAGCATTCAAGGGTTGATTAAGGGTGAAGTGCATAAATGGAACCAAAAGGGAGTTAACATAATTTATCGGCATCGTTTAATTAGGACTGGTTATAAAGCTGGGAATCTGAAATCTGCAATGGGTTGTGATTATGTGAAAGACTATGAATTTGTTGCTATTTTTGATGCCGATTTTCAACCAAGCCCGGATTTTCTCAAGAAAACAGTCCCACATTTTAAGGTGTTCATCTTTGAACTAATGTGCAGATGTGTATTGTCTTGTGTTATTGTAGATGATTACTGATGCGGGTTGTTTTAAGTGTAGGATAATCCGGAAGTAGGATTGGTTCAGGCGAGGTGGGCGTTTGTGAACAAGGACGAAAACTTATTAACTCGTTTGCAGAATATCAACTTGTGCTTCCATTTTGAGGTAGAACAGCAGGTTAATGGGGTGTTTTTGAACTTTTTTGGGTTTAATGGTACTGCTGGTGTTTGGAGGATCAAAGCATTGGAAGATTCCGGAGGCTGGCTTGAACGAACTACTGTCGAAGATATGGACATTGCTGTTCGCGCTCATCTCAATGGTTGGAAGTTCATATATCTAAACGACGTCAAGGTATATATATGAAGCACCAAATTGCTGAAGCACATTCATATATGATTTGATGCTAAGTTATGTTATGTTATGTGTGCACTAGGTTCTATGCGAAGTTCCCGAGTCGTTTGAAGCTTACAGGAAGCAACAACATAGATGGCATTCCGGTCCTATGCAGCTTTTCCGTCTTTGCCTTCCTGATGTAATAAAATCGAAGGTACTTAGCGTACGTACATTCATTGTAATGTTCACCATTCGTAGTCAGTGATGATAGTCGAAAATGAACTTATTGCAGATATCGATATGGAAGAAAGCAAACTTGATATTTCTCTTCTTTTTGTTGAGAAAACTGATCCTTCCATTCTACTCTTTCACATTGTTCTGCGTTGTTCTTCCTTTAACCATGTTCATCCCTGAAGCCAAGCTCCCAATGTGGGTACTCTGCTACATTCCGATTACCATGACGTTTCTCAACGTATTCCCGTCTCCTGAATCCATTCCTTTCATTGCTCCATACCTTCTCTTCGAAAACACCATGTCTGTTACCAAATTCAACGCCATGGTCTCCGGACTTTTCCAACTAGGCAGCTCGTATGAGTGGATTGTGACCAAAAAGGCCGGGAGGTTTTCAGAGTCGGATTTGAGCGCTGTTGGCGATAGGGACACGAAAGCTCTTATCCAACCACCACATGATCTTTCTGATCTCAGTTTCTTGAAAGAACAGAAGCTCAAACCAGTCAAGAAAACTAACAAGATTTACAGAAAAGAGCTTGCTCTTGCTTTTCTACTGCTAACTGCTTCAGTGAGAAGCCTCTTGTCAGCTCATGGACTCCATTTTTACTTCCTACTTTTTCAAGGGCTCACTTTCGTTCTCGTTGGTCTTGATCTCATCGGAGAGCAAATCAGCTAATGATGGAGACGAAACATTTACACGAAGATTGGAGAGAGCCTAATGCGTTAAGCGCATCAATGGACCGAGGTAATTCAATCATCATATACGATTTATTCAGAGCCAATAAGATATACTACACCATTTTCATCTCCAAGTTTGCTGTTTTAGATAGGTTAACACTCAACATACTGTGTAGTACTAGTTTAAATTTAAAATTTAAGTACAGATGCAAGAAAACTCATTTTCCCATCAGACATTGTTGCTCTGAGACCTTTGTTTGTGTATTTCCTATCTCACCCTTGTTTTGTAAATTCTTGAACATGATTTAAATGCAAATACACCTCTTCACTATGTATATCTTCTTTCCTCATGCTGTGGAATACGTATAATGTCGGCAGGGCAATAATCTTGATTCTTGAGAGGGGCCACAAAAATATTATAGTGGATTTTGGACACTTCTCCAACAGACAATTTTTGTAAAGCAATGGGGGCTAAGTTGCCTTACATTGACTACCTTTCATTGCAACAACTTTGTCAATTCTGGCCTTGGTTTTTGACACCCCACCTCTAGTTTGTTGCTATCTTACATTAATTTTTTGTCGATATTCTCAACGCTACGCTTAAACAAGTGGTTCGTGTTCGACTGATAGTGATACACATCAAAATCCTGTTCTTGTCTGTCTCTGGAAATCTTTTTTCTTAAGAATCTATGTGCAAAAATGAAGATATTATTCATAATTGAGTTGTTTTTTGAGGCTTACTGTATAACCACCACTCTTGTGCTTTTGGGGCACTTTTACTTTAAACAAATAAAAGATTAAAGCAAAACTGTGAGCAGTGGGGCTATATTTTAAACGTGTCCTGATTTTTTAATAGTACATGTTATGAGTATCATTATGGTGTTATATTGTACGTGCAATATTATTGAAATATAGAAAAAAATATATACTCCAATATTAATAATATCATATAGAAATTTATATTTTTTTCCTATAAGATTTCATATGAAAAAGACTTTCAAACAAACATGAGTGTGCATGTGCAATAACATAAAGAATTGTTTTTTCTTCTGATTTATTACCCTTTTAGGAATAGGGTTTGTATTTCATGTTACACAATGGTGTAACATCTTTTATTACACTTGCTAGACGAATGACCCATAAGACGAGAGAGAGAGAGAAGAATGAGAGTGGTAATCTATTACACGTCATTCATTCATCTAACACAAGATGTTATAACATTGTGTAACAGAAAATACGTACTATATCATTAGTTATCGTCGTCAGTATCAGCTGAGAAATCCGGATCTTGTGGCTTCTGCAGCGTGGGCAACGGCACATTCTTCGTCTTCTGAGGTCCACGCCTCGTGTTTGCAGCGAATCTTGACGCCAATAGCGCGACTCTGAGGCTATGATTAGGCCTCTCGATCACACAAGATGGCTCCTCGTCACATAATTCATCACACGATTGTTCTTCAGACTCATTCATGCTTAAGCTTTGCAAAATCATTCTCCTCTTGTGCCGTCTCCAGGCCGCCTGCACGAAGCAGGCGGCCCACGCCCTCCAATGATGGGAGTAATACCTAAAAGTATGCTGCAATTTCTTGCTATGCAGCCTTCTAAATTGATTGGCTACAAACTTGAGATCCTCTGCCTTTAGTATAAATGCTTCAACTTCACAAAGAGCCTTAACAGTTCTAGTAGAAGAAGGCAAGTTCAAAGTAGACCTAGGAAGCAAGGCCCATGCAAGTAATTCCTCCCCACAAAAATCACCAGGCCTCAAAATAGTCGAATTGTAGAACCCCGTTTGTCCCCCATTTGTAGTCGAGCTCTCAAGCGTCCCACGTATAATGAAGAGCATATCAGTGACAGGATCGCCCTCACGGACAATGTACGTCCCTTGGGTGCTTAAGGAGGAAAGTAGGCGCTCGCATATTGCATCAAGAAGCTGATGATCCATGTGTGAGAAAAATGGGACACGACGAACGAGGTCCAAGCAGAGGTGGCGCTGAATGTCGCGCCTTAAATCCATGGGCAAGGCAGCAAGGATAGATTCTTCATGGACTCCTCTTGTGGTTACCCATTTGTACTGCGTGAAACGCCTGATACGTTGCTGTAGCTCGTCTGGGAGTTGCCGATGCCTCATCCATTCCTCTGTGTCTCGTCTCTTCAGTCTCCATTCCTCAAGCCTAACTGTCATTGATTGCAGATACGTCTGCATTCATTTAACATAAATAAGACAACATTTCTCACTAAATTTCAACAAGTAAACATTTTCAAAACAGATACACAAAAAATTGTGAAGGGAGTACCTGCATATTTCCTATTAAGTGAGCAAACAGAACAAGGCCAAAGATGGCAATGAGTATGGCAAACAAAGTTTCGCCAATAAACGTGCTTGTCGACAATGTCTGGCCGTATGAACTGTCACAAATTAACGGAGTCAAAATCTTGTGTAAATAAACGAAAAAGAGACGAAATAGGCTATATGTCATCACACCTTAAGTTCTGCAAACCCCACCATAAGCAGTAAAAGTACTTGTCCAAGAATGGAGACGAGACAACATTTTTTGCAACAGCATTTCCAAAAATTCCATAATTGAAAAAGCTCGTATCATCCGGATTGCATTTGGCAAATACACGCGTGCTATTGAGCCAAATTGCTCTCTCACTATGATTCAAGCTACCACAATCCAGAAACTTAATAGAGCATGTTAATTCAGTCCTGCAGGCTAATTTCCAGCACGTAGCATGTCGTTCAATTGACAGTAAGTACCACGAAGCTCCCAACACCTAAGAAGAAAAACACACAAATGAAAAATAAACATAACAAAATGAACTGAAATTGATTGGGAGACATACATGACTTGCTAGCATGTAGAGTAGCAAATTGTATGCAGCACCAGCCCAAGCGGTCTTTGTGACGACTCCAGTAGCTTTGATGATCTGAGAACTCAACGGAAAGATCAGATATAATCGCGGTATGTACTGTAACAACACGATCAGTACAATGCCATTGTTGGTATGATCAGCATGTGTGCTTCTTATTGCTGGCAATATTGACCATATCACAATCTGCAAATTCAAATTTCATCATTTAATCTTATACTAAATTAAACTAACATCACCCAAATAACAAGTGAAGTTACCTGAGGAAGAGGCAATGCTGCAAGGAAATCGATCAAGAACTCGGATTTCAAGTACCTCTTAGCAATCTTATCAAGATCCATCACAAGTTCACCTTTGCCAAAAACTCTTGAGCTAGGAGAAACATAAGCTGTTCTAAACTTTATAATCACATGTAAAAGGTAAAGAACATCGGCTAATGTTCGAAAACAGGTCACAATTATCCCCAAATTTAAGTCAATATGCATACATGTGGTATTGTCTTTATTCACAACAGAAGGAAGATAGAAAAACAAGGGATCTACAAAGAGTGCAACCAAACAAGAAAACAAGAAAATTCTGTTCCATTTCAACACAATCTCACTTCCAGGATCCAAGATTGTCTTCTTTTCTGGCTCTTGCCCTTCTGGGAAAACCTTAGACCTTCCATATTTAGAAACCTTTTCTGCATATCCACTATCAGATTTCCTTACATGAGTTGAGTTTTTGTACACAGGTAGTTGTTTTTCATGGCTCTGGACACCACTCTTCTCCCAGAAACTATCAACATTCTGTTTTTCATCACTATGAAACCTGTAAAATGATCAACTTTTGAGAAAATGGCCTTAAAACATTGATAATATATTGTGAAAATCATACCTAACTTGCTTCTTCTTCTCTTTTTTCAACTCCATATATGTTTGTGATCTTGGGAGGAGAAATTTATCAATTTCCAGTGAAGATACATTCAGATAAAATGAAAGGTATGTAAATTCAAGAATCTGTGGAACTCATTATGGTGGGAAATTGGTATCCCAAATCCAGAAAGTGTCTTTTTGGGCTGATGAAGTGGAATTTTTATTTGGTTTGCAGTTGACTTGTCATTAAAACGCCCCTCAGTAAATTAAAGAGGTGTAAGAAACAGCTAGTTTGTCAGTAATTAACTCTATGAGAGAGAGAGAGAACAAATTTTGACATTAACTTCAATATCCCTGCATGTTTAAACTTCAGTTATTTATCAGCCATTCTATACAAGGGCCTTATTTCCAATAATTAAAAAATAAAAAATTGTGAAATGTTGTAAATTTGTCAAAAACAAATAATAATTTCTAAATTAACCACATTTATTTTTATGTCTAAATTAACCACATCATTGAACATGTTATTCGATTTTGATTAAATTTTTTAAAATGAATTACGTTCTTTTTTTCCTTTCATTTTGGTATAAGGGTTTAGCCCCCACCGGCCACCATACAGTATATCTGGCGCTGTAACATATGTAGATACGCACGTGCAACAAAAGAGAGGTCAGCCGATTGTCTTGGCGCCATACCCGTTCTCAGCACGTTGATGGCACGTGGCAAAAGATGTTTAACGAACTGTTTCCAAGATTCATCACCCCCTATTCTTCCAACTTCATCTTTATTCCTAATCTCAGTGGTTATCTTAGTTTCCTCAAAAGACAATATTTTGCACAAGGCATTACACATAAATCTTTCTCATGTAAGAAAGTAAAATAATGTACTCTCTTTATTTCAGACTACGCATTTGCTATATATGAATGTTTCATACCATTTTGCACACTACATAAAAAAAAATATTTCCATTACTCACACAATCAAAATATACACATTTACTCATACATCATTATTTTTGCAAAATCAATCTACATTTTGTTTTACTTTATTCATAAAAGTTTACAAAATTACCATTCAAACGAGGAGTCCCCCTTATTCATAGGCCGTGCAGGTGGTTTGAGCTTGAGAACCTCCTTCCCGGGGAGGTGCAAGAAGAGGTCTAATCTAATATGGGGAGATACTGGGTTCAGAAGAGCTAATCAATTGAATCTAGATGGCCAGAATTATGCGTTCTATCAAACACTTTGGTCCTTTGAAGGAAAATCTATCATGAGGGTGCTTTCTATCATTGATAAGATCGCGAGTAAGCATAGTTGTCAACGAGACAGTGAAAGGAGTTCTTCCATATTGATAGTCCGGAAGGTTGCTTAGCTTTTCAGTAACATCACTCATCACACATTTTCTTATACATTTCTTAAAATTTATGTCAACGCAAATTTGCAAATTCCCTTGAAATTATGGTAGTAAACATGTTTAATTATTCTGTTTTCAAAAAGAATTTTCTCTCAATGAGAAAGCATATACAGTAATAGCAAATATGAACAGACAAACAAACCAAGCGAGATAAAATTCATCATTTTTGTAGCGAGTTTTTTAGGAAACGGTGGTTGTATCATTGCAGGCAGAAAATTGAAAACCAGTCAGAATTGGAGATATTGGTAAATCTCAATCTACTGCTATTTGGTAACAATTACACACCAAATCGAATTAATAAATTATCCACAAATCATACGATGGCTAAGAAACAGAATTAGAAAATAATCAATCCAATCCAACACAAGGATACCGGGCCCATTGCATATAGATTTGTGGAATGCAGTTAAAGCTCCAATGTCGAGGCCGGTCAGATGCTTAAGAAAGATCTCATTTTTCTTAGAAGACAGCCTACGTGTGCTAGGTTCTTATCTCGGTAGGAAACACCACATGAAGCGAGAAATGAGTTCTACACTCTAGTCTCGTGAGTCGAGAAGGGGGGCATGGAGTTGCAGCAAATGGACCACCGACAATCTAAACCAAAACTATGACTGGAAAATCTCAACAGACACAGCAGGCAAATCAGGCGGAAGAAGACTAATTCAATGAAAAGAATGTTTTGTAACACCCCAGGCTCTTTTCCAGCATTTTCCTCATCTTGCAACTCTTTAAGGAAAGAACGTAGAATGAAAAACCAATCTTAGGGATAGTCTATCACTCATCAGGACAACATGAGATGCAATCAGACGCACAAGTACCTGCCTGAAGCTTGTGAAGTAGCTCTTCGTCCTTACTCCTTAAATCTAATCAAATAACTATTTGAGGAGAGGCGCATCATATCCACAGACATGCAATCAAAAGAAGCATCTATGACAGAGTAGAGTCAGCTGGGATCCACAATGTTTCAAATTGAAGATCCAACAGCAGTGTAGTGAAGATTCAAACAGATGCACAAAACCAATGAAGCAGTACCAGGTAGTGTAGAGACCTCGACAGAAAAACAAAAACCATAAAGTTTTAGCAATGTTCAATTAAATTCTGTAATACTAGAAGGATATCATTTACCAATAACAGATCCATACGAGCATAGCACTACTATGAAATTGGTTCAAATTTAAGAAGTAAACAGCCAATGAGGATAAAGTGACAAACTTACTACTCAAGTAGTAAGGACACAACCATAATCCATGAGTCGAAGCTGAGGGCGTGACCCCACTAAAATAGCCGTAACTAAGTCCAAGCACAATAAACACAATGGAAACAAATATTAAAGATTTCTCCCAGTTCAGCTCCTGCTTCTGATTCTTTCCCTAGCTCCATTTCTGCATAATAGAAACAAATGTCACCATAAAATAATTAATCCAAGTGATACAATACAATCTGCAAGTGTCGTAAAACAAAAACCAAAAAAACAAATTACTCCAACATAAGCTTCCTACAGTCATCACCCACATTTTTAACTAAGAGACAAATCAAACATAACATATATCTTTGATCAGAAGCAAAAGTCCACTCTGACTTTGTATATATCAACACTAAGATTGTGCTAATAAAACACTAGTTTTTGACCAGCTCAGCATTTGACATGACATTTGTCTTAGCTTCTTAGGAAAAAACCAATCACATTCTTCAGCCAATTTCCAGCTATTTCATAAATGCACCAGAGAATACAGGATTAAACAAGATTTTTTTGGTTATTTTAGGGGGGTTTGGAGGTTTGGTGGTGTGTGGGGAGGTGGGGGGCGAATAGTCAACGAGAAGCATTTGCATGGTAAAACTAAAAATAAAAATAATTAGACTTTACCCGTTAGCATATGGCGCCTCATCGCGTCCACGGTAGGGAGACTTGCTGTAATCACGGCCTCTGGGTGACAAACTGCGGGGTCTTGGGGATCGACCACGAGGACTATAACTCCTGTAGAAGACAGTGACATAAAGCAAATACTAAGATAAATATACAAGTCAGTGTCAAGTAATAAATACTGTAGTCAATTCCAAACTTTGTTTCCTCTGTCCACAAAACAGCCACCACGATGGCTATTTTCTAGTCTTGTTACTGTGCAAGCCTTTTCCCCTAGTAATCATTACCTTCGGCCATAACTCGGGCTACGACGATATCTAGGAGGGCTGCGACTCCTACGTCTTCCACCCCCTCCCCGGTTGCGGCACTCACGAGCAAAATGGCCAGGCTCACCACATTCATAACATTTGGAATCAGAACCAGACCGGCCACGACCCCCACCACGGCCGCCACCACCTCCACCTCTTGAGTTGTGTGAGAGCTCAACTCTCCATCCATTTTTACCTGTTCAGGCAATTAAAATCAGGGATATTAAAAAATGTTTATAGCAGCAGACGCAACACAATAACATGGGGACGGGGGTTTTATTTTATTTATATATTAAAGTGTGATAGGAGTCAGGAAGAGGATATTATGATCTTCAAAGCTCCATGACAATAATTCAACATAGTTACCACAGAAATATGAGGAGAAAATGCACAGAATAAAGCTAAAAGGCATGACTAGAATGGCTCACCATCAAGCTCTTTTATAGCATCCTGAGCATCTCTGCGATCATCAAAATCAATGAAAGCATAACCAGGGGGCCTTCTGGCAACCCACACACTGCAAAAGTTTGCAAATAGAAACCAATGAGTTAAGTAAAGGAGACAAAGACAACAAGCCTTATGAGTTAAGAGTAATGTCAGTGATGTGAATCAAAATGTTTAAACACTGTACAACTTGGTACTGAGCAGCCATTAGTCGATCCACCATACTTTTTACTATAAGTATCATTCACCTTTTCCAACCACAGATGGTCTTTATCATTTAATGGAAATGAAGAATACATTTGATTCAATATGAAGTTGAAGCAATCATTTCGTCCTGATGTGTTCTTAAACCAGATAAATGAGACACTTCTACAGAAGATAAGACAGAGCAACTCAAGCAAGGTATTAAACGATATCATCTGCATAAAAGGGTGTGCACAGGATTACATAGCATTTGGACAGAATGAGCAAGGAAATGTTGTCCTTGCATGTAAAAAGAACCTAATGTGCAATCAATAAATGAGACACTTCTACAGAAGATAAGACAGAGCAACTCAAGCAAGGTATTAAACGATATCATCTGCATAAAAGGGTGTGCACAGGATTACATAGCATTTGGACAGAATGAGCAAGGAAATGTTGTCCTTGCATGTAAAAAGAACCTAATGTGCAATCAACCAATGCAAAGGAAACCAAAGTACAACACAATTTACTTGATACCCAAAAAAAAAAGTTAGCACTCTCACAAGTCAGATGATAAATTGAAGGAATAGTTCCAAAATCTTGCCCAGGCAACACATAGCCAATTCTTTTCACTTTCAAATGAGGCTAATTTACGGTTAAATACCTTCTGATAACTCCAAAAACGCGAAATTCATCCTCGAGTTCACGCTCAGAGACCCGCGGATCAAGATTTCCAACATAAACTCTGGACATCTTGAATCGAAATACTCGAACACACCTAACAATGAAAATCAGTCAAAAGTAACAAAAAAAAAAAGTATATGCCAAATTCAAGAGTCGCAAAGGTATAGAACACGAAAGTTTTTAACTCAAACAACCAAAAATTTAAAAAAAACACGCAGATTCAATTACAACACATCGCATACCGTTACAACGCGAGTGCGCTTATAATCTCTAGATCCAAAGATAAAAATAAAATTAAAGCTTGAGAAAGAGGGGGGAGATACCTGAAACCCTAGTTTTGAAAAGCCCTAGAACTGTGAAGGCTTGATAATCCACGGGTTTAACTTTGGCCATTTGGCCGCGGCAGCAACCTAGTTTTATATTAGGCGAAATAGTTGGCTCTCTGGAATTACTTTACTGCCCTTGATTCTTAGTTCCGCAACTATTTAACCCCCTTAAATTGACAAAAATACCCCTTTAATTTGGTTTTGAATCTTCATTAGTTAATCCATTATACTCCATATATTTACTAAATTATACTCAATCCGTTCAAATTGAATGAGGATTTCATGTTCCAATTTTCCGATTCCATATTTTATTTCACTATATAGATAATTGTTATTTTTTATATTAAAAAAAATCAACATCTTATAATATTGGGGCGACACGTGTTAAAAATTTAGTTGGGTGAAATATCAGTGGAATACGAAAAGTGAAATAGGGAAGTCGAACCGGTTTAACAGGTTCGGTTTCCCTGTCAACTGAAATTTCACATTGCTGGATTTTTAACACGTGTCGAACTCAATATTATAGGACGTTAATTATTTTTTAATATATTACATATCAATCATCTATCATTATTATTTTTTTAAATGTAAAACACTAAAATTGAAAGATATAATACTCATTTTTCACTATTTCTCTATCTCAACAATCAAATACGGAGTACATTTTTTTTAATACTCACTATAAATGGACAACTTTGGAAGGAGTATATAATTTAGTTTAATTAAATAAATTTAATTGTGTGTTTTAAATTTATGGCCTCCACTTTAAGGGCCACATAGCCCAACTCAACTCTTGGAAGGAGCAGGCCGGCAAATAACTTTTTAGGGCCCAGAAAACTATTTTGGCCCAAATTCCGACTTGGGTCACCACTCACCAACAATTCGCATGAGATTATTATTATTTGTAGTGTTTTATATATATACGACACCAACCATTTGCATGTTTTAAATAATATAGAAAAAGAATCTCTTTTTATTATTTTTATATTATAAGATAATGATATTAAAATTTAAAAATACCATTTACTTGGGTTGGTCAATTGTGTGTCATTTTCGTGGATGTGACCTCAAAATTTGGGCCAAGTGTGTAGGCCTTGGCCACTTGGCAAAAAGGTTTTTTGCTTCTTTTTTAAGTTTAGTTTTTATGTGTTTTTTAGTTATTTTGTAATGATATTCTCTTATTAATAGGAATATACAAAATGTTATAATTTTTAAATTGTTTGATAGTATTACATTAAAATGTTTTTCTAATTAAAAATTAAAAAATAATTTTTATAATACGAACAAAAATGAAAGCCAATTTAAAAATACTAGTTACTAGTTACTGAGGCTGAGTGTGTTATTTTTTTGTGTAGCAATGTGTATCATGCAGCCACAAATTTTTGGCCAAGTGTGTTAGGCTTGGCCACTTGGCTAACCTTTTTTTTTTAAGTTTAGTTATTTGTTTCTTTTAGTTATTTTTAATGATATTCGCATAAATTTTGTTGCATTTAATCTTAAATTTTATTTAAAAAAATTTATCTTTTTTCTATTTTTACCAATGATCTCTATAAAATACCTCTATGAATCTCTACAATGTCTATTTTTTTTTGAAAATATATTAATGACATTTTTTTAAAGAAAAAGGAAGAGTGAAAAAGAAATGTAGAAAAAAGAAAAGAAGAAGAAAAAGAAAAAAATTAATGAGTAAATTTGTTAAAAGAATATATTTTTTAATTTTATATAAAATGAGAAATGCAATAAATTTTATAAAACGGAGTGAGTATTACATTAAAATATTTTTCAACCTAAAAATGGACAATATTTATAATATGAACACAAATCACAACTAATTTGAAATGCAATATGACAACATTGATAATTTTACAATTCAATGGTAATCTTTCTTGCAAAGTTGAGAGCCCCTGTTTTCCTATCTTGTGTCTTTAGACTTTTCGTTTTGTTTTTCTATTATTTGTAATATGAAATCAATATTTTTGATGTCAAAAATCTCAAAACTCGACAACATTATATAACGAGACAATTAAATAATAAAAAGATACTAATATGAGAGTATATTTTTTTGAGATTAAATTTAGTGCAGAGTAGTGGCCTACTTGAACTTGTTAAAGTCATCAAAAAATAGCCTAACAAAACAACCAAAGAAAACAGAGAGAGAAGATATGGAGAATTCCGGCCAACTGTTCGATGTAATAGTAATCGGCGCCGGCGTCATGGGCAGCTCCACCGCTTACCAAACAGCAAAATGCGGCCTCAAAACGCTCCTCCTTGAACAATTCGACTTCCTCCACCACCGCGGCTCCTCCCACGGCGAGTCCCGAACCCTCCGCGCCACCTACCCGGAGGACTACTACTCCGGCATGGTGCTCGAATCCTCGCGCCTCTGGCAACAAGCCGAGGCCGAAATCGGCTACAGAGTATATTTCAAAACCAAACAATTCGACATGGGCCCTTCCGACGACAAATCCCTCCTCGCCGTCGTAGATAGCTGCCGGAAAAACTCAATTCCCTTTCGGATTCTCAACCGGGAAGAAGTTTCAGAAGAGTTCTCCGGCGCTTTCAACCTCCCGGAGAATTGGATCGGAGTTGTCACAGATCAGGGCGGAGTAATCAAGCCGACGAAAGCGGTTGCAATGTTTCAAACACTCGCCATCCGAAACGGCGCCGTATTGAAGGACAACGCAAAAGTCGTGAACATCGAGAAGGATTCAGAAACTCACGAGATCCGCGTGTTTACAGAAACAGGGGAATTCTACAGAGGGGGCAAATGCGTAATTACAGCGGGGCCATGGACGGGAAAATTGGTGCAGAAGGTAAGGGGAATTGCACTTCCGATTCAGCCATTGGAGACCACAGTTCATTACTGGAAGATCAACCAAGGGTACGAAAGTAATTTCACAATCGAGAAAGGGTTTCCGTCGTTCGCGAGCTACAGCGCGCCGTACATATACGGAACGCCGTCGTTGGAGTTTCCCGGCCTGATCAAAATCGCTGTGCACGGCGGCCGCGCGTGCGAGGCAGGGGAGCGGACGTGGGCGGCGCCGCCGCCCATGCTGGAGGAGTTGCGGGGATGGATTAAGGGGCGATTCGTGAACATGGTCGACGGAGTTAAGCCGGTGCTGTCGCAATCGTGCATGTATTCGATGACGCCGGATGGGGATTTCGTGATTGATTTTTTGGGCGGCGAGTTTGGGGAAGACGCGGTGGTTTGCGGCGGGTTTTCGGGGCATGGGTTTAAGATGGCGCCGGTGGTGGGGCGAATTGCGGCGGAGCTTGTGGTGAGTGGAAAAGCGGAGGGCGTGGACCTCACGCACTTTAGGGTGGGGAGATTTGAAGGGAGTAATGGAAACGTTAAGAATTTTGATGAACAGGTGAAGACCCATTGATTCAACAAGTTTATTCAAATTCCAAAAATAAATGTTCATTAATTTTATGCTTGGCTTTTTTCCTTTATTTTTGTTTTTGCATTTAATTTTTTCTCAAGTAAATTTCACATAATTCTCCTAATAGTATATGCACGAAGTTTAATAATATGAAAATATAGAAATCCAAAGAGTTGGCAAGTGGTCAGTCTAGTTAAAACTTTGCTCTCACTTTGGACGGGGCTAACAAATTACTACGTAAAACATATATTATGAGCTTGCAAACAAATGCAAAGACACGAAACTAAAAGTTGGTGAGGAGAACTCAAGAGCGGGTTATCGGGGACCAACTCTCACAACGGGGACAATTGTTCATTTTTTGTGTTATAATGCATGAGACCAAGTCGTCGATCTCAACCCTTCAATTTAATGTTTCGATTGCGGCCTTCCACGTGCCCTACAACAGTACAATTGATCCTACGTAAGCCATTCACATTCCCTTAGATACCAGGTCTAAGGGCGAGCTCTCATTGGTTGCAAAACCGTCTTCCAATGGTGGCAATTGCATTTAATGGTGCGAACGAGCACATTTAATGTTATAGTACCTCAAGATTCTTTCAGCAAAGATTTATAACTACACAATCACGTCAGAAACGACTAGACAAGCTCGTTCGGGGCTATTTCGACACCTGAAGGTTTTCTTAAGGTTGTATGAGGTCGGATTATTTATGGAAACTCGTTAGGCGTAGATCTTATATAGTGAGCTTACTGAGTTTCCATTTCTAATCTCAATTTCGATCAGTCCTGATGCATATCGATTTAGGTCAAGTTTCTAATTTGTTATAGTAGTCCAGACTTGATGTGCTCGCCAATTATAAGAGTAAATCAGAATAGTTAAAATTTTAGTAAGTGTCACAAAAAAAAACAATGCATTTAAAACATAAAAGAAAATACATTTGAATGTATGGACGCATCTTGCAAGCCATGAGACTTGCTAAGAAGACAAAGTGTGTGATGGTAAATCTACTTCAACATACATGTTTTTTTTTTTTTTTTTGAAAGAATCCTATCTCTAAGAGGTTACAGAAATATGCGGGTGTTGCACGATCTTCAACTGAGACTGAATATCGGGCTCTTGCATCACACGCTTCCAAAACATGTTGGGTGACTCAACCTTTTCAAGATCTTCAGTTATCAACAATCTAGCACACTTCGCCTTATTTGTCCTAATACGAGTGATGTACGACTCACTCTTCATCTTATTCAACACCCTCAGATAAAACATATTGTGATTGACATCCACATTGTTCGTGATTTGTTAGCTAAAGACATTCTCTCAATTTTCTATGTCGACACACTTGACCAACTAGCGGATTTACTTAAAACATCACTATCTTGTCAACGTTTTTTGTTATTAAAGTTCAAAATCTCTTTTACTGATGAGTGTTAAATTTGAGACGACGTATAAAAAGTATTTTGGAGATCACACAACATTTTCTTTTCTAAGTTTAAGGGTAGTTTTTATCATGAGTCATGACAGATGAAGTATATCATAGATTGTATATATTTTGTACTTCAAGTATAAGGATTTAGATTCCAAAAATCATACACACGTATCTAGTAAATTAGTACTCCCTCCATTTCTTAATAAGTGTCACTTTGGCTTTTTAACTAATTTTAAAATAAGTGTCATTCTAGAGTTTTTCCTTTAATTTTGACTATTTTACCCTTATATATTTACCATAAATATTTTTCATAAATAAATTCCACAAAAATTGTTTATACCAAAATTAATTTGATTATGAATACTAACTACATTCTTGACCACATTCTTTATCAAATAAAATTTCTATATTAAAATTAGTATAATTAATGAAGGGTAATATAGACCACAATTTATTATCTTAATTTGTTGAAAAAAGCTAAAATGACACTTATTAAAAGATGGAGGGAGTATATATCTACGCCGTAACCAGTTCTGAGAAATACATTGCACAAATCACATAATTCCATATTTTAAACCACAAATGTAGGTTTGGATTGGGTGTGGTCCCGGTGCACGTGATTTTTTGGTGAAAAGTCGTGTAAAAGATTCCGAAATTCCTTTTAAAACAGATTCATCACACGACTTGCTTTGTCATATGTAGATGTTATTTGGAGGTATACATCATCTCACACGTGCTTATTCTTATTTAAATCTTATGCCTTGTCAATGACAACTCAACACACATTTCATTTATTTTTACTTTAAAATTTGTGTTTGAATTCAAACTTTGCGGCACGGATAACGGCGGTAATAGATTTTTAGAAGTAGTCAGTGAGGTGGAACAAGGATATCTTAATAATCAAGACACCGTAGTTTTATATTTTCAATTCATCAAAGTATTTTATAATTCTCCATTGAGTTGGACTTATAAAAATGGATAAAAAGATCTGAGAGTAATATTTTATTTAATTTCTTATGAATTGTCATTTGTACTCCCTCATATAAGCCGTTTTAATCTTCCGTTTACTTTACAAATTATATGACGTTTTACATGTTTCAATGCAAATTAATTGTATTTTTTTAAAATTTACCCTTATAATTAATAAATATTTATATAAATGTATTCTCCTTTTAATAGAAGTATAAGCATTAATTAAGAATAAAATTGAGAATTTATTTTAATATATGTAAATTGATTCAAAATAACTTGTACATATTTTGAATAGGTGGAAGTATAAAACAATCACCACTTTCACTACATTCTAACAAACAAGCACTCATACATAATACTTACCTCCCCCTCCCCCTTACTAAATAGTCTCCATATTATTTTAACTCAATATAAAAAATACTAAATAATTAACCCTATATTTTATCCTTTTCCACTAATTGAGCTTAAGTTTGACTCTTTGAGCTGAATTTATGGAGCGTGAAGATACTAGGAGTAGCATTAAGTTGCATGAAATAATTTGTTTAATAAGTTTATTAAACTCAAACCAAATATTTACAAAAAATCTAAAATTAACTTTATTAGATTTTCAAGTCCCAAATAAAATGTGTTTTCATACACCAATTGGAATTCGCAAATATACTGAACTGGTGTAATTTGTTAGGGAGAAGGGTTTTAATTATGTAGCTGAAGACAAGTAGTTACAGATCAAGAAACATGAAATCTAAGCAGATCAAGAATCTTATAAAACTGACTTACCAACAAGTACACGAAATTGAGAGTCAAGCATACAACATGTTCGCGTGTGATTCGAGGGATTTGCGCGATGCTTGTCTTGCAAGAAGAAACTAAACGGTGAGGAAAAATCTGGTGTCACTCACTATATAACACCTACAGGCTAGGCTACAACTTCTTCACTATATAGGTATATATGATTTTTCTTTCTTATTGGACAACACCAAGCCATCTGTGATTTAAGTTATAAAAGGCAGAAAATCACAGTTTCCTGGTACATGAATGATGAATGAACGAACAAACGACCCTGATGATTATACGTACAAAAACTTATAAACTTATCTGAGGTGAAACTGAAGCTACCAAGTCCTACTTCTAGCATCATCAATGACCTGCACCATTGATAAAGGCTAAAGCATCAACCAACTTAGCGCAAAATAAATACACAAATTCCGGTAGATATGGATAAAAACAAGGCATAATGTAATCAACCATACTAGCATGGCAAATTACAATATGCAGAACTATACAGCATAAAAATGGAAATTGAGAATCAATCAGGATAAAGTTGCATGCAGTGTAAGTCAAGAGCGAGCTTCAAGGATACAACAAGAAAAATACGGCTGGAATATTGTATTCCAATAATCTTATAATTTATATAACTGCAGAAATGGATTGCATCATAACTACACACCTTTATGGCACAAAGTAAACAGAATTGAAAATAAGAACTAAATATAAGATAACTGAAAGACATGATTCGGATGAAGTTATAGAGAGATAAGCACTGACCATTTGTTCAGATCCTCAGACAAAAAACACAGCAAGCATAGCGTGCAACATAGCCCAATAGAGCATGACTCCGAGTCGTAAAGCAGGTTGTCGCATTAGCGCCCGGTCACAGGACACCCTGACAGAATTCATGGACCAATTAATGCAGGCATGACAAATTTTAAATACAATTACGAGTTTGTATTGATGCTTACCATAGTCCATCAACCATGTCCGATACAGGTCTTGTAAATCTTGGTACAATTTTTGATGTGGTTAGTGACTTGAAGCCGTGAGCTGAATGGATTAAAAAAAAGCAATATTATAGGACTTATAAACAATGTTTCCACTTTCACTACCATTGGCCAAAAGCAAATTACCTTTATCATCATCATCCTCTATCCCCTCTTTACTGTCATCCACATCTATTGCAATGGCAACTTGATCATTATTAGTCTTCCGCAAACTTCGAACTTGTGGAGCAATGGTCCCAGGAGAGGCCCATTTGTTTGTCTGCATTAATGATCAGTCATTATTTATCTAGAAATAAATTTCTGAAGAAGGAATGGAAGGAAGTCAATGTTTGTTGGAAATCATCCTGAACTAATTTATAAATACAAACGAAAAACAAAGTGTAATTCCTCAGAGGATGTCTATATAGAGCAATTATTTCCTGCAGGACTTTGAAAGATTCAAAACCCAGTTCAATGCGTTAAACTCATGAATGCAACTTATAATGAAAATTAGGTTCAGTTGACACAAGGTAGATGTGATAATAATAGACACGCTCCATAACAAATAAACTACACCCGGAAATAGAGAAAGAAACCAAAAACATAGATATACAAACAATATTAAAGAATCATACACATCAGAATCCAGATACAGAGGAAGCAAGTTACTACATGGGTTAGTTGCATCATGCTAGTCAACAAACATCAAATTAAGAGCAAAGTTGGGGAAATTCAACAAGCACAAAGCAGCAAAATAACTAAGCAACATACCATTTGCTCAACCTCCACAATCTCTGAAGTAGAATTTGTAGCTTTAGCAGAATCTTCAGCACCTTGAAGCGTGTGCAGTTGGGATTCCATTACATGCAATGAGTTCTTCAGAAGCTGTTCCTTTTGTGTCAATTCCTCCGCTTTATTTCTCTCTTCTTGCAACAGCACATCTTTGTTCTGGGCCACCACACGAAGATTCTCTAACTCAGAATTCAAGTCTAAAATCTTCTTCTGTAATACTTCTTTATATTTGTTATCCAGGAGACTTTTCGAATCATCAGAAGCTAAATCATTGACAGGTATCCGAGATATTGAAGAATCAAACCAAGAGAGCAAGTCCTGAATCTCATCAGAACTCCTCTTCTTGCTCATCTGTGTAACAGCTAGTGCATCATTAGTGCACCTAGTAACCTCTTGCCTTAGGAAAGAAATTTCTCCATCTTTCTCTTGCAGTTGAGACTGAAGCTTCTCAACCTCAGACAGGAGATTTTCAGAGAGATAATGAAGTTCATCAAACTTGCTCACAGTGACAGACAGCTTCTTCAAAGCCTTGGCACGAGAAGCTTCAAGGTTTTCCAAGTCTTTGTTCTTTTGTTGCAACTCTTGTTCAAGCAGCACAATCTTGTTCGAAAGGTTTTCCATTTGAACCTCCTCTTCATCAAGGGCTTGCATCAGAGCCTCAGACTCTGCAACAAAAATATATTAATATTAGGCTGGTATCTTCTACAAGGAAACATTAGTCTGTGAAAGCAAAAATATGGTACACAGCTGACCTTGTACTTTTGCAGCTAGTGCATCTGTCAAGGAATTAACTTTCTGCTGCAAATCTATGGAGTTAGTTTCCTGATCTTGGAGTTCTTTAATTCTCTGTTCCAATAACTGATGCTCCTCTTTCATTACGTCCAATTGTGTCTGTGAATCATGTAGCTGCGCCCTTGCTTGCTGAAGGTCATGCAAATGATTTTTCGCATTAGTTTCAGCTCCCTTTATCTGATTAACAAGCTCCATGCATATTCTCTCCCTCTGGATATCCTTCTCCTGGAGCTCTTTCTGTAAATTCATTATGGTACTCTTCATCTCCCCCTGGCCAACTTCCATCAGTTCATTTTGCATGCTTATGAAATCTTCCAAAATCAGTAATAGTTTGTCGCACATGCTCCTAATGCTTTCCTCATTGAAGATGTGACTGTCATGAATTAAACTATTCCTTCCCTCTATTTGTATTTGAGACTTTAAGTCGCTTTCTGGAGCTCTAGAGGCCAGCGCATTTCTAGCCATGTGGTCTTTACAATTTTCAAGTTTTGAAATTGCACCAGCACAGGTTTCATAAAACAAAGAAATGTTTCCTTGCAAAACATGCAATTCTGACTCTCTATCTTTCTCACCCGACTGTAACTTCTTAACATCCCTCTTCAAAGTGTCACATAACTCTTTATGGGAAGTAAATTCTCTGTGAATATTTATCACTACTTCAGATATCCGACAAGATTCTTCCTGTAATAAACGAGAATGGTTCTGGAGTAGCTCCCTAAGAGAACCAATTTGGGTCATAAAAACCTGCGAGTGAAATACAAAATTATACTGTGGCATCTTATACACTAAGAAAGGATGTCTTCAGAGACAGAAATCTTGGGATTACTTAGATCAAAAAAAAAAATCTTGGGATTACAAGTAACGTGATGGTATCAAACATAGATTTCATAAGTTACCAAAATATGAGGAATAGTCATAAACAATATGGCCGTTTAAATTCGTACTTCCAGCAACAAAATATAATTTGGAACATCTATATATTCTAGTTGGTCCTCATAAGAAATTACATCAGAAATTGTCAGTATGCTAAATATATCTGAATTACGGAAGTATATTTCAGGAAATGCTTCATCTGTTTCTACTACCAAAGTTGGAATATACATAGTCCACTTTGCTAAGTTAATCCCCTGCATTATTCTTCTTAGTTACTCAATAATTAACAGAACTAGGAGCAAGACATCTTATCTCCCGATAAGTAAGATCAAACCAGGCAACTACTCTCGTCCCTATATGTCTCACCCTTGCCATCTACCGTTTTCCCTCTCAATGGAAATACAAAGGAAAAGCATTTATCTTGCAGCCTTCATCTTATCTTCCAGTCCTTTTTACTCCATATATTACTATATTAGAGTGGATATAATATTCCAAAAGAGAAAAAAGAGCTGGTCACCCTAAGAGAATTATGAGTTTTTTCAAAATGTATATGAATATCCAAACAATTAGGGTATGTTTGATTTGGGATTTAAAAACAGGATTTGGGGTTTTGAAATATAAATTTGGTTCTATTTTGGGATTTTAGAATCGGGTTTTTAGAAACCTAATACATAAGCCCTATAAATACTTATAAACCCTACAAATAACATTTTCTATACATCAAACTCTCCCCAATGACCCACATGATTTTTTTAATCACTCTTATTTTATTCATCACTTTTCACACCTTTTATTCTCACATTTGCAACTTACAATGGAACACCCTAATTATTACACAGTCATTTAATTATTATAATTACAATCAACTAATTTATATAATAATACAACATCAAACACTCTTACAAAGTGATTTGACATAAAGTTAAATCCTGCCCTATTTAAATCTCAAAACAAACACACACTATTACTATTTATCAAGATTTTGAAATCCAGATTTCAAAATCCTCTAAATCCCAAATCAAACATACCCTTGTTCTTTCTTTTCCATCACCCATACTTTAATCAGTAGCAATACATGTAAAAAACAACCTACGTTCTACTTGAAAATTTAATTCTTGGAGCCCCTAGAGGACTGCACACCTTAAGACTCAAAATGCTGCTTTATTCGAGGAATTCAAGAAAGAGAAATCCCATTGTAATTGGCACGACAAGAAGAAAGTTAAGCTATAAGCATACAAAAGTTTTAACATTAAAACCACATACCTTGTTATCTGATTTTGTTGATGCGACATCACTGGAGAAGCTGTCAGGAAAAGGAGGATTGAAAACAGGTGCGCCGCCTATTTCCAAAAATGATTCCACCATAGCCTTCATATTGTACAAAACTTCCAAATCCTTGGAAAGAACATCACCCAGCTCTCGCTCAATGGCAGACATGTCATCTCTCATGTTGTCCACATCAGATTTTAATGCAGCCATTTCAGACAGATGTCTGTCCCTTTCCTCTGCCTGTATGTAGGATAGCTTTTCGACATGTGCAAGACCTTCATATTTGGCATTTTCAGCTAATTCTTTTTCCCTGGAAACTACTGAAAGCTCATGAGCAGCATTTGCTAGCTCATCTTGGAGGCTATCATTTCTTTCCTGAACTTCATTCAACTCTGCAAGCAGTAGTTCAGCTGCTCTTTTTGATTTTCTTGATTCTTGTTCGAGGGAATCCAGTCTACTGTGTAGATCATGCAAGTACTTGCCTATTTTCTTTATGTTCTCAACTGGATTTCCAGAATTCATTTCAAGACCAGTATCAATTTCACTTAAAGCATCCAAAATACTGCTCCAGCGACCTTCCTTTTCCAGCAAACTACGCTCAGTTTCTGCCAGGCGGTCCCTGAAAAAACTATTTTCAGATTCCACAACTTGTACTCTTTCATGGGCAGCGAACAAGTTTTTGACCTGTTCCTCAGACTCTGAAATAGCTCTTTCGTTAAGCTTGGTCTTGATTTTTAAGCTCTCAATCTCAGCATTTAACTCTTCAATCATTTGCTTCATGCCATCTCGCTGTTGCACCAAGGACTTTCCTTTCCTAACGGCAACATTTAACTTCTCTCTCAAAGAAGCTGATTTATGTTCTTCCTGATTAAGTAGATCTTCCAATTCTTTCTTTTTCCTTTCCAGTTCTTTGAGTTCATGGACTAATGATTGATTGTTCAGCATGTATCTGTCTTTCTCCTCCTTCAAGCACATCAGTTCACCCATAGAATCTTCTAGCTTTTTGCTCAGGGTTACAACATCCTCCCCTTCATTTGCTTCTTTGTCAGTTACATGCCCACCAATAGAATCTGCGGTAACAGGCTTTCCTGAGAAGAGTGTCTCATATTTCTCCAAGAGCTTACTCAGCATCTCTTCGAAATATTCAATCCCTTCCTGACCAAGTACCACCACATCTTCTGTATAAGAATCACCAAGTGCCTCCTTGACCAATTCCTGCAGTCTTCTAATTGCCTCTTCAGTATGATTAATGCCTTCTTCCATTTGAAGCTTCTGCTCTTGCAACATGTTTACTTCATTTTGAAGATTTTCATTTTTAACTTTGAAATCAGCTGCCCTTTTCGATATTTCATCATTATCATGTCTCAGTATCTCCAAGTCCTTGGATAGGTCTTCTTTATCTATACAAGCCGTCTGGAAGGCTGTCTCAAGCTCAGATGTTCTTCTCCGTGAATCTTCCACATCAGCAGTTAAGGATCCACAGAAAGTCTCCAAGTTATCAATCTTCTGCTGGAGAGAATAACAATGGTTTTGGGCCTCTGATAATGCACTTTCCAACCATCGAATCTTATCTTCTGGCTCCATGGATCTCAGTTGAGGTGGCAGATCAACTTTGTCCAGAATTTCTTCCCACCGTTGAACAAGGGTGTTCCTTTCCAATAATGACTGTTCAAGCATTTCATTTTGCTCAGCTAACCCATAAAATTTGTTTTGCAATTCCTCAAATCTTCTCCTTATGTCATCACTGGAATTAGGGTTTTGCTGTATATCTTCTTTCAAGCCATCAACACCAACAAGTCCGGAATCAGAATATGAACCTCCCCCAACTGAGCTTCTCTGGTCCCATTCACCAAGAGGCAAAGAGTTACCTCCAACTGATTTCGCTAACCAGTCAATCTTTTCAATTATATCTCTTGAATGGAAGTGATCTGGCAGCTCTAGATCTTCAAGAATCTCTTCTATTCTCTGAAGAACAGAATCTTTAAGAAGAAATGACTCTCTCAGTGCAGTCGCTGAGTTTCGAATGTACGACAGCTCAGATTCCAGGGCTTCCATTCGCTCACCTGCCTCGGAATAGACTTCTAGTTTTGTTTCAAGATCATGAAGCCTGGCATCTTTAGATAGTAATTCCTGTGAGCATTTCTCCAATTCTTTGGAAGTATCAGCTAACGATTGCTTGAGACTGTCACGTTGTGAAATCAGACCTTTCCCCTTGGTTACTGCTATACTTAGCTTCTCTCTAAGGGATGAGACCCGCTGCTCTGCCTGTTCCAGTTCAGCAACTTTCTCCTGCATTTTAGAATTAAGAGCAATAATATCCTCTTCTGAAGCCTTCAAACACTGCTTGAAAACAAGATTTTCATTTTCATTTTGCACAAGGACAATGTTCAACTGTTCCACTTGACCCCGCAGATCACTTAATTGCATTTCCAGAGATGAGCATAGGCTTAAGCCATGCTCAGCTTCTTTGTATTTCTGAACAAGTAAATGGATAAGAGACTCCAGAAGAGAAGCAGGTTCATCTGCATCTATCGTTGTCCCCTCCAGCCTCACTGATTGATTGATCTCTTCAATTAACCTCAGGATAGAATATGATTTAAGAGAATTCTTCTGCAATTCATCAGTCTCTCTTGATCTGCTCATCAACTCCGAACTGAGTTGTTTATTTTCAGACTCAAGGTCCAATCTCTGGCTAAAGAGTAATTTTAATTGTTCCAAGAGGGAACCAAAAACATCAGGGTCTAAATGTTCCAGCACTTTATCGTCCACCACAAAATTTTCTGCTTCATCAGGGTGGTACCCAAATGACCTCTTCACAAGGTCATTAAGTTCATCGTACAGTCTACGCAGTATATTCAAAGCCACATCAGTTTTTTCTGACATTTTTTGACAATCTCTTTGAGAAGCTTCAAGTTGTCCATGCAAATCTTCAATCACTTTACTGGCACAATCAACCGAAGCAGCAACACATCCGGAAACATCAACTTTGCCTTTACCACCAGGAGATGCCATGGAGTAAGAATTCTTGACGGCAGAATCCAGCCTGCCAACTGCCTGAACAGCCTGAGAAGAAGCAGAATTCCATTCTTCTTCAAGAATGGGTCCTCTTTTAGCCACTTCTGCTTGGAAAGTTTGCAGTTGATTGGAAATCGAAGCAACCACCACATCAGAATCTCCATAGAATCCATCCAACAGGCTCTGAAGCTCACTAATTTGGGCTTGAAAGTCATTCAGCTTCTCTTGAAGTTGAGTATTCTCAAACTTCAGAGCAATTTCTTGCTTCTGTTGGGCATCACACAAATGCAGAAGTTCGCCCTCTTTCGCAACAGCATGATGGAAGTTCCCTCTCATAGCTTCATAGAGAACCATAAGCTCTATGTTTGCTTCTTCCAGATGATCAGTGTGCTCCTCCAAATAATCATACTTGCCCTTGTCTATTCGAGCAGCATCTGCTAGTAGTTTACTCTGTATTACTCTACAGAATTCACTGGCATTCTCAGTATCATCTACCAACTTTTTGAGCAGTATTCCGAGATTTTGGGTCAACGTTTTGGTCGTCGTGTAAGGATCTTCATTTGTGTTGACTTCAGATGAAATGGGTTCTTCTAGATCTTGGTCATCAGCTTGACGTTTTGTCTCAAAAGCTTGAATCAATCTTGACACTCCAGGAGCGACAGACCCACTCGAAGAAATCGAGTGTATATACATACATTCAATTTCCTTCTCAAGTTGCTGCATGACAGTTGTTGCATCCTCCAAATTCCTTCTTAGTGCTACAAATCCAGAGTCATCATAAACATCCAACTTCTGCTGTTCCTGAGGTGACGACTCAGATCTGGACTTCTGCAACATAACAACATCATTCTCAATACCTTGACTTGCAACTTCCTCAAACTGAGATGAGTATTTCTCTTGAGCCAATTCTTTTACTTTATACTTGTGGAACTCTATATCAGCGTTGAGGGTTTCATTTTCCTCAGTGAGCTTGATTCTCTCCTCAGTCATGGATGTGAGCTGACCGTTTAGGTTGGAGATCTCAATTTGAAGATTTGCAACCAAATCTTTGCAGTCCATCAATTCTTTAGACATTTTTTCAAACTGATGAGCTGCAGAAGCTTTCTCCTCTTCAAGATTATCTCTCTCTTCTGATACAGATGTCCTGATCTCCTTTAAGTTTATGTTTTCCACTTCAAGAACTTCTACTGTACTCTTATACTCTGTCAAGTCAGCAAGTAGTTTACGATTCTCACGAACCAAAGCATCATTTTCCTCCTCAAGTAGTTTCCGGTCATCTCTCAATAGAGTTTGCAGAGACTCTAAAGCTGCATTGGACTGAGACAATTCTCCTGCCATTTTCTCATTCTCAAGCAAAAAATTTCTATTCTCCTCAGAAAGTTGTTTTTTCTCGTCAGCCAACACTATATAACTCTCATTTAACTTTTCGTTTTCAGCCTGCAAGGCTTCCACCAAATTCCTGCAACCAACTAGCTCTGAAGATATGCTTGACATTTTCCCTTGTGCCATCTCTATATCATTCTGCAATTCATTAACTTTAGTGGCAAAAACTTCAACCTCTGCTTTTGATAGCTGTAGCTGCTTCCGGAGCTCTTCCCTCTCTGAAACAACCTCCTGAAGTTCATATCTGCACTGCACAATTTCTTTACTAAATAATTCATTTTTCTCTTGAACTTCAAGAAGTGAAGAGTTGACTGCACACACTTCATCAATCCACTTTTCATGCTCAGACAGCTGCAAATGTAGTGCATCATTTGAGAAACTCGTAACATATAAATGTTCTTTAAGCCTCTTCAAAGAATCAGGAAGAACAGGGTCATGGGCTTTCATCTTGTCTGTATCTCTAAGTTTCTCAAGTGATGACTCAGTAGACATAAACAAGAATCTGAATTCATCTTCATCAAGTACACTTAAAATATCAGCAAGCTGGGAAAGTTTGATCACACTTCCATCTAATACCGATGACAAATCTACTTGTTTGCATGCCAAAGATTGTGCTTTATCATTGACTCCATACTCAGAAGGTCTTTCAATATCAACAAAACCAGAACTCGCCTGAATGCCTTCAGTATGGAGATCAACATTGGCACCGGATACATCATGCATTTCTGCTTTCTCCTCATTTGAATCAAAAGATTTACCATAACCCTCCAGATCATTCACCACAGAACTTACAGTTGACACCAGCCTGGACTCAGTTAAAGAACCCGTGACAACTGAATGGGTGTTTCCCTCCTGACCTTCCACTGCATCATTGATAACTGAACCAGATAATGAAGCATCATCAGCCTTGCTGAGTTGTGTAGCAACACGGGTGTCCTCTCCAGGAGTATTCCCTGACTCAGTTACCATACTGTCTCCAGGACTACCATCTCCTTCAACCATTGGCATCATGCCCTTATCAATTTGATATCCACTGGAATTGCCAGCTTCCTGTGTCGCCCCTAGCAAAATGGCAAAACATTTATATCAACTATAAGCTCTTGCAACAACAAAAAAAAAAAGAAAAAAAGAAAAAAAAGAGAAACTTGTAAAGACAGTGTCAAGAGTGAAGGCACAAACCTACATCTGTTACCTGCTCTTCCCCATGTTCCATGTCCAGACCAGTTGAGAATTCAATGGGCACAGATTTACTGTGATCTGCCGATTTCTCCCTAATAATCAATGCTGGTGCATTATTGTTTGCATCCTCAAGAGCCAAAGAAGATGATGCATCCTTTTGGGCAACCTCAGAGTCAATATTACGTCCATCAGCATCAAGAGATGCTACTTCAATACCATCCTTTGCTGAATGTTCATCGGTAGCAGCAGCAGTATCACAAGCAACGGAATCCACTCTAGAACTTGACTCTGATAATACAGTAGTTGCATCATGCTTGGATCTCTCTCCATCTTCATCATGGTGCTGAGCTACTGCTGCCTCGGTGTCCCTACCCACAGTAGTATCAAGTTCAGATTTACCAGCAGCAGTATCGATTGCCACTGAATCCACCCTAGAACTTGACTCTGGGAAAGCAATAGTATCTTCAGCATCAAGCTTAGATATTTCTTCATCTGCAGCATGTTGCTGTGTTACTGCTGCATCAGAGACGGTGCCTGCTGTTTTATCACACCCGGATTTACCAGCTTTACTTGAAGGTTTACTATTATTTCCTTTTACATCCTTCTTCTGCCTGAACTGTTGGAGCTGGAAAATGATGAAACATTTAAAACTTAAATTTACCAAGACAAATCAGAATTACTAATGATAATAACTCAAACTTTATTTCTACTCTATAATAAATACACCACGCTTGGTAGAGAAAAAAAGGTCCCCAGCACATACACGATTGAATAAAGATTAGTCATATAAAATTGTAGGTCTATACACAATAGATCCAAATATCATGTTGGACAATGAGTGTACTAACTCTTCACCAGAATAAGAGTATCTTTCTAACGAAAATGAAATAATACCAAATGTTTTGCAGACTCATCTAAAAAATATTACAGGAGAAAAGTTTCCAACAAGTAAAGCCCAGCCACATAATAACATTTTCTGAGAAAAACAAACGAGGCAGTTTTTAAACTAATATATTATAATATCAGTAGTCAGGCATCATCAAATAGTCAAGTAATTAACATTACGAATCTCTCAAAAAAAATCAATAATAATAATAACATTATGAATCCCACACGCTAATCTTTCTTCTATAATAGGCTGCCAAAATCTTGCATGGAGAAGGAATTACATATTGTACGAAAAGGAATTAAATTCACTAGTGAGCTCTGCAGATTAAAAAACACCAATCCAGCATAACCTGAACTACATAGTCAGTAACGTATAACATAAACATTCCCTGCTAACAATCACATGCGACTGAGGTTCAACGTTTTACCAATACTTCCTTCGTTCTCATCCATGTCCACATAAAACTTGTAAATAATTCTCATATCTACCTACTAAACCATATGTGCGTAAACGTATCTAAAAGATTGCTCCAAAAAACAAATAAATAAAATCAGTTACCTTCTTCCGACCAGCAGCGAGCAGATCGGTACGGTTCTTATTCTTTTCCATCTTCAATTCAATGCGCTCTCAACAGCTTCAATAACCATTTGGATAGATCGCCACTCTAAAACCCCCCAAGAAACGAGAAAAATTCAGTGTGATATAACCGTCAATAACAACTTTTACGCATACAGAAATACAGATTTCAAAGGCGTTAAACACAAATTCTAACAAATATAATCGGGAGGATAGAAATCCATACCCGATTGAACGGCCCGTTAGGTGAGGTGGAGTCCAGCAGAATTGAAACGCGATTCTCAGATCTGAAGCAACGGATTTTCTTTCCTCGAATTGTAAATTGCAACGCTTAAGTTTCAAATTTACAAGTTTTCGTCCATTAATTTCCTTCTGTCCTTTTTTTTTTTTTACAGTACAATAAATCCCTAATTGGGCCACCGATCAATTGATGTGAATAGTCTCTTATTTTCGAATTGGGGATTTTTATTTAAAATAAATTAAGTCAATTTATTGTTTTAATTTATTAATTTTTTTTGAAGGATGTTTTAATTTATTATGTTATGAGTTTCAGTGATTTTATATGTATGTGTATTTGTATTTGTGTAAAAATAATATTTCTTACTCTCATTTTTTTAATTAATCAATTTTACAACTATTTTTTACTTCAAAAAATAAATAAAAAATTTACTACTATTTTTCTTATTCTCTTTTAAAAAATAATATTATTCATATTATTTTTGATGCGTCGAAAAAGAACGCCTTCAGATATCAGCCGTTCCTCTACTAGCACTGCTAATCACGAATCGAATCACTCGTTTGTCTTTGGCAATCTTCACGTAAATCTCCTTGAGAGTCCAAAAATGACCTGCAAAAGCACACCGGAGGGGGGCTCCGGCGTGGAAGCTCCGACGCTCAAGTCAGATTCGATCGTAGGCGAAATCAGAGAGGAATTCCCCTATATATCTAGGGAAATTCCGGCGAATACAGTGGTGTTTCTTCTCAATTCAGTGTATGTTTAGTAAAAATGTATGTATATGTCAAAGAACGTAATTAAGAATATGGAAAGAACCTGCTTATATACCTGGTCCCCCTCTCAGGAGAGAGAAAGACTCTTTCTTCCTAGATTTGCTCATCCATTCCTGTAAATCCGGCCCAACCCCCTGAAGACCTGGTTTATACCCCTCACGACTTGGCCCTTCAATATACTGGCCCTATCTTCACGGGCTGACCTTTTCCTTTGACTCAACTAGGAGAAACTGGTCTATACTACGTATTCCCTTTGGGCCTGACCTCTGGGCTCAAAGGTTATTAGGCTTCGAACATGGGCTGAAAGCCCAACTATCCTCATTCCCCTCTTTGGGCCTAGGAGTGTACAAATCCAATCTTTAAGCCCGTTGACCTAATTGAGATTACTATAATTCATCCCGTTTCCACGTGTCGACTTTTCCAGGAGCGACATATTTATCTACATCAACCACTCCCCCCTACTCTCGTAAAATACCTCAAATTTATGAGAGTAGGAAATAACAAGATGAATTAACATGAACACCTCTTCGTACAGATCCTCGCCACCTTTCCTTCAATACTCTCTTCCATTCCTGGATACACCCAAGTTCAAGTTTCAGAGAGTGTATCATGTCGCCCTGGGAAATTATATCCCTCTCACTACTAGAAAAGTATCCCTGTAGTGACGTTTACTTGGTGACCCTTTTAAGTAAGCGTGACTGTATTAAATATATAAAGACGCATTCAATTTTTAATGCTATTTAGTGACGCCCCAGTGGTTGGGGCTGTAATGTTTGCGTATGAGTTCCTGTGTTCGAGTCTAAGAAAAAGTTTTTTTTTTCTTTTAACTCCTTCTCATAAATTTTTTCCATAATTATTTTCTTTAATTCTAATTAATTTTTCCTTTAGTCCCGCTGGTTTTCTTTCTAATTATTCTTTCATGAATTTTCTCCATTCTCTCATCGTGCCCTAACTCCCGCTCATAATTCAGCCTACCCGCCTGGTGTTCCTTCCTCGATCGTGGGAGGGAGTTAGCCCTAATCTATAATTTATACCAATCGAACAAATTACTATTTCGGAAAACACTAAGAATCGCACAGGTTTGTCTATAATTTTTTGTTTAGCGCAAAATTTCTTTGTCATTATTCTTTCTTTCGTTTGATTTTCTCCTTTTTTGTTCTTGTTTTTTGTTCGGCCATGGTCAGATTTGGTTTCTGTTTTCTGTTTGTTTTTATTTCACGCTCTTATTTAGTTTCTTGATTTTCTGATTCCAATCTGCGAGTTACTGGTCCATAAAACACCAATAATCACACAGGTTTGTCTAATCTTTCTTGTTTAGTACAAAATTCCTCTATGTTTATTGTTGGGTATTCTTGAATCTTAATCAACTTAGATTTAGTTTCTTGATTTTCCAATCCCAAAGGTTTATTGTTGTGTATCCATTTAGAAACAGTGGCATAATTATTTAAGATTAACGGTGTACTATTGCACCCCAAATTCAAGTAACTTTACCTAAGATCCATAGTCAATGGAGTTTCTTTTATTTAATATCCTCATGCTCTGTTTTGTTTACCATATTCAAGAAACTTTATCCAGGACATTCTTCGTTTAGTTTTCATTTCTTACCTTGATTAGTTGATTGTGTGTGTCTTTGTTACCAATTTTTTTTCTAAATATTAGACTAATCACAATATTATTTGCCTTCGGCATTTGCTGTTGAATTTAATACTATGGATGAACAACTACGTCTGTGTGTGTGCTAGTTAATGCTTTGAAGATGACAATTTTGATAGAACTTCAATTCAAGAAGATGATAGAAAACACATTGTTTAATCCCACAAGTTGTAAGAAATACATAATCAATCATAGAGATATGCGAGTGCAAATTCAAATTTGACAGTCCATTAAAAAAAGGACCTGAAGATAATAATTTTCAATACTTTAAGGATTTCTTAAAACCAAAATTACTTTAGAGGCCTCATGATGCAATTTTGCCTATATTATTTACTGTATATGTGTATTTGGATGGAAAAGTCAGTACTTTATTGAACAACTTGTAAATTTTAATTTAATTTGGTGAATCAACATGATATATTTATGCTGATATAATACTAAAAGTTGAAAAAGAACCCCATAATGATTCTAAATATAAACCTCAAATTTGATGAAGTTACGTTGTAATAGGGAAACTTTCTGAAAAGTATAATCAATAATGTAAAGGGTGACAATAATGACTGAAGTTGCATTTGAGTATATTATAACTGTGTAGTCCATAATCAGTAGAGCTAAAGCTTCAATTAAGGTTATGGAATGAATAACTTATAAGGTATCTGTGAAAACAGAAAAGAATGAACCAAAAATAAAAAGTTCTCTTTTATAGTGTTAAATTTTCCAGGAAAGGCTTAATTTTACCAAGTTACTGCAATTTACCTCAGGTTCATCTATTGCCCTAGGAACATGTGTATGCAATTTTTCCTCTTACTTGAATTCCTTTTGTAGCTTCTTCATCAATTCTTCCTTGTGTCTTCCTCTCTGCGTACGATTGTTGCAAAATTCAAATTAATTTCACATGGCTTAGTTATAGTTGCTAATTCATAGAGAATGTCATTAAACTAAAGTGAAATATGATTGCAAACACCTGTTTTCAGGTGTTAATAAAAATATATGCAATAATTCTTATTATATATCATGTCTCACCAAGTTATTTCACACTTTTTTAATTTTCTCCATTGTGTTTGATGATCAAGCACATTGATTATTGTTAGTAGGTATGTGGTTAGTTATTACTTTATTTTTATACCTCAGGATTACTATTAAGCATGAAGTCCAACGAGGAAAAAAGATCGAGATAGGAAAAACGTGATTGGCACAAGTATAGGTATGTGTTGTTTCAAGTGCTTCTTTACACCCTTCCAATTTGATTATATGAGTTATTTGCTGTTTCACTTGCTTCATTATACAATTATCTCATATTTTTAGGTAGGTGGCTATTCAATTGTGATGTTTCTCATGTCATGATATTATGGAGTGAGAAGATTTGGTTTTTTGTTCTTTATATTTGTCTCCTTTTTTCATCTGTGATGCATCAGTTGGGTTGGGTGTTGTTATTCGAAACTTATCTGTAATTAATTGTCGCAAAATAACCTACCAATTCATGAACTTTAAACAGAGACACCTGGCACGATCTGTAAACATAAAAAATATCTTGACAATCACCATGAACTGATAGGTGTAGATAAATATCTTGACAATCACCAACCTAAGCAAGAAATCTGTACAAGGAAAAAACGATAGGTGTAGGTGTTTATTTTGCTAGCAGAAGAAATATTGTTGGAAAGAAGTAACCTCTTTGCCATCATATTGTGATATATGCTGCTGGTTTTATCTATTGCAGCTTAAATCCTGAAATTCTGGGCGAACTTCTAGGATCAGGTTTGCTACTCTTTTATTATTTATGTAAAATCTACTTGTTTGATGTATTTATTTGTGCAGCAATATTCCTAGTACTAAGTCAGGGGTTGTTAAGCTAAACCAATTTTTTACATACTGTTCTTAGGTCTTTTATGCAATGTGCTAATATTAGTTTTTGCCCCTTACTTTTTTTTTATTCCATTTGAGAATCATGTGATCTAGTTATTGTATTCATTATTAATTCAGGTTAATTTCCTAATTTCCATGTATGGCATGGAATTTGTTGATTACATAACATGTATAGTATGAATGAAAAAAATCTTAAATTATAATATACTCCTGCAGTTACCATATTCTGATTCCTGAAGAAGTATGGTATGCCACCTTATTTATTTAAGATCTCAATACATTAAAAGATAGTGTTACTATGCAGAATACCATGAACTGTTCAAAATAGCATTTCAGTTTTCGAGTATACTTTGCTTGAATCTGAATTGATGTCTAAACTAGGCATATAACTATCTTAATTTATATTACACTTATAATTTGTTCTTTCTGAATTTCTATAAAATTCTTTTAGGCTCCATTTTGGATGGAGGGATTAGGCTATGTATTTTAAATCCACAATCAAAATCCACTCCACTTGTTTGGATTAAAAAAAATGAATAAATTTTAAATACTTAAGTTTTAGCCCATCTTTTTTTTAGTTAAAATTGAGAGGATTTCAAATTCTCACTAAAACCATGTCATTTGAAATACATGTATTTTTAACTCCTTTCATTTGAAATGCCTCCTCAAATCAAATCCTCTCATCCAAACACAACCTTAACATGGTGGAGTTACTTCATGATCATTTTTCAATGCGTGGTGAAGATAACCATATGGGATATATACATCACATACCAAGGACGAAACACCAAATGAAGAAGCTGATTTTTTTACCGTTGCATTAAGTTCTCAAAGATGTCATTCATTGTGTGAATGCTTCAAATACTCGTCTTGGAAATTGGACTGACAATCGTTTGGCATGATGCTAGCTTTTTTTACAGGTTAGAGTAAATGTTCTTTTAAAAGACATGCATGCTCAAAACAATGTTGCACAAGGTATTGTTCAAAACTTAAATCATGTTAAATTATTGGCCAATGGAGAGTTATTAGGGCGCGAATGGTGTGAAGGGGAAGTATCTAGTAAGGTTCTTTTGATATTATTTCATTTATTTTAATTTAGTTTTTTTTTCAAAATCAAGTATTAATAATTTTCTCTTTCGTTTATTATTATAGGTTCAAGTGGAAGATGCACGATAAAGATAGCAACATGGATTTTGCCATGCATAGTTTAGGTGCAATTTATCTTTGAATTGAAAATTTTGAATTTTTTTAAACTGTTATGTGGTTGATACTAGGTACAAGTTGTGATGTTTTAAACTTTGAATATTTTTTACTATGTGATGAAAATTTATTGTTATATATTTGGTTATTCATGTTTTAGAAGTGTGATGATATTTTATTGCTATAATATGAATGAAAGTATAAAATTATAATATGTGTTTGAGCAGTTTTGGGGTATACGCATAGCCTATACTATTACTAATGTTATATGACATTAAAAGGCGTCTCTAAATTTGGTAGTTAAGTTGGTTATAAAAGCTTTGGTGACACGAGAAATTGTCAATAAAATAAATTTTTGTGACGTCGATTAGCGTCACCAAATATTGTTACTATGACAGCATAAAAGCATCACTAAACAAGGTGGTTAAGCTAGTTATAAACTATTTAGTGACGTGAGAAAGCGTCTCCAATGTACACCATTGTGATGCTGGTTAGCGTCACAAAATAATGTTCGTATGATGCATTAAAGCGTCACAATTACCATATACTGAGACGCTTTTGAAGCGTCATAATAAGAAACTATAAAAACGCCAAATCAGGTGACGCTAGGCCAAAGCGTCACTATATAAAAAGCGTCATTAAATTCTACCTTTAGTGACACTTTCGAGCGTCTCTAAAGCCCGTTTTTGTAGTAGTGTCTCTGAAACCCTCGAGCCCTAGGGAGCTCAAAACTCTCTAAAATTTCCCCACTTCAGGGATATTAGGTGTTATGGCTCGTACTCTGAACCTTAAGGACTCTTAAGTGGCTAACACTTATCACTCAGAAACTCTCAGCCATATCCTGGCTCAATATGGTTTAGATCTCAAACCTCTCGAACTCTTTAAATGATTTACACTTCTCAAAATCTCCAGCTATACCTTGGCTAGTTCAATCAAGGTGGTTCATACACTGAACCTCAAAATCTCATAAGTGTTTCTCATTTACAATCTCATGAGTCTAGTCGCGCGATCTTAAATCGAAACAGTTCATCTCTTTGAATCTCAGAATTGTGAGGGGCTCTCTAATTCCCCTCGGCCTCACTCTCCGATCGTAAGAAACTTTAATCCTGCTTTTATACCTCTAAGTTTTTCTTTGGACGGCTAGGGTCCTATATCCCTAGTTTTGAAAACCTCTTATAACTCTGGATGTCATCTATTTCCCTCAAGCCTCGAGGGATATAATGGGTAGAGCTTCTTCTTTAATCATTTTGGGAACTGGACACCTGTTGGGTCATAGAATTACAAACACCATTTCCTGTTTCATATCAAGGACTCTCGCAAATATATCAGGAGTTGGGTTCATATCAAGAACCCACGCAAATATCCCTCGTCTTGAACGTTTTTCGACTTTCCGTGTTTTATCTCCGGCCCCTGAAAGCTCCTCAAAGGCCCCTATCCCTCTTTCCCCAGTGAAACCTTCCACTGGGTCAGTTACTAAGCATACCAGGTCCTCTACTGAGAAGGCTATGATTTCCTCGTTGCCTCTCACCTTTGATGCCTCTAAAAAGAAGAAGTCCAAAGTTAAGTCCTCTCTGCCCAATGTCGCTCCCAATGCACCTGGTGAGATTAATGTTGATCATCTCATGGCTTTCATAGAGCGTCACACTCCGACCCCTGCCACCGAGGCTCTTAATGCTCTGTCTCCCGAAGAGCGAGTTGTGCATGCCGCCCATAGCTTTACACAAGTAAACTCTCTCTACAGATGTACTTCTAGATAATTTTAATATTGTCAAAAGTATACCTGTCTTACTTTTTTAGATTGTTCATTGTGTAGTTTGGTCTCCTGTTTTCCAACATATCTGAACGAGCTCTCCAGTCCCTTCAGCTAGTGGATGACCTCCAAAGCCAAGTAGAGCTGGAGAAGGTGAAGAAGGAGATACTCGATGCAGAACTACAGGACGCTAATCAGAGGTGTAAAGTACTCCAAACAACGCTTTCGGGGGAGATTTCTTCGCTGAAGAAAGAGTTTGGTAAACGGGTTGAACAACTGGAGGTTACTCTTCCTCGGGCTGGTATGAAATTATGCATAGAGTCCCTGTTTACCTCTGCCATAGGTCAAAAATTTCTAGGTACCTTACATCGGGAGTGGCTGGAGGCCTTTCTTCAGAGTAGCAGCTTTTTAGGGGCAATGGGTGCATATATCCCCCATTTTATTGACCATGGGTTTTCTAACGCCGTAGCTGAACATTCTGCTCCGGGATTTAATGGTCAGTATACTCGTGCCCTCCGGCTGGACGAATTGGACACTCCCCCTAAGTTCCCTGGAGATGCCAAGGAAGACATCAATACCCCTTGGTGGTTACCTGGGATGAGGAAAGCAGTTTTGGAACTGAAAGATGCTGCCTTGAACGTGGATGATCTTGCACCGGCAAAGGATATAGCTTTCCCCATTCATGTGGAGAACCCAACTCCAGTGGCTACCGTGGCAGCAGGTGCTCTGATGGAGAAGGCAGAGGGAGACGATTCCTGTGGGCGAGCTGAGGAGACAGGAGAAGGTTCTGAGGGGAAGAATGATGTTCCCCTCTCTTCATAACTTTATTTCCCTGATAACACTTTGGTACTTTTAAAACACTTTTTATTTTGTTAAGGCCTCTAAGGCCCTTTTTTGGTATTTTTCGGAGACTCCACACTCCGGGGTTTTTCTGTGGAGGGCTTAGGCATGGTGCCTTAAGTCTTGAATATTCCTGCTTTATTTATGCTCAGCATCGTACCTGCATATTATTCCATGGCATGCGTATATATATATATATCTGTCTATATCTCTGCTGTCTAAACATATAATGTGGTTCCTGCCCTACTCTTTCTTTATGAATTTAGCATGTTTTCCACATTTTCTTAGCACGTAAAGGCTCTAAAGCTCCTAAAAGGACCTTAATGAGGAGATAGGGTTTATATCCCTACACTTACTTGGTGATTTGATAATGCTTCTAGTCTCTCCCTTAGCATTAGGGATTATATTCTCCAAAGGTTAGAATGTTAGGGATCATACTCTCCCTTAGGTTGTTTATACTCGTAAGAGTTGTTTATACTCGTGAGAGTTTGTTTATACTCGTAAGAGTTGTTTATACTCGTGAGAGTTTGTTTATACTCGTAAGAGTTGTTTATACTCGTGAGAGTTTGTTTATACTCGTAAGAGTTGTTTATACTCGTAAGAGTTCTTAGGGATTATACTCTCCCTGAAGTTAGGATGTTTAGGGATTATACTCTCCCAAAAGTTGTTTATACTCGTAAGAGTTTGTTTATACTCGTAAGAGTTAGTTTATACTCGTAAGAGTTTGTTTATACTCGTAAGAGTTAGTTTATACTCGTAAGAGTTCTTAGGGATTATACTCTCCCTGAAGTTAGGATGTTTAGCGATTATACTCTCCCAAAAGTTGTTTATACTCGTAAGAGTTAGTTTATACTCGTAAGAGTTAGTTTATACTCGTAAGAGTTTGTTTATACTCGTAAGAGTTGTTTATACTCGTGAGAGTTGTTTATACTCGTGAGAGTTGTTTATACTCGTGAGTCGTAAGAGTTGTTTATACTCGTGAGAGTTGTTTATACTCGTAAGAGTTCTCAGGGATAGGGTTTACAGGCAAGTTAATTGTATCTTCTGCTTCTATACCCCCTACTCCCCCTAGCTTTAGAGGCTGTCGTGGATAGAAACTTTAGGAATTGTTCCTAGGCATTTTCTATTCGAATCTTTATGAGCTGGTGTAAGTCTCTTTATCTTGCAATATCTCTATCATGTTATGTTTTAGTTTCCAAAACACATTCGTTATTTCAGCACTCATTATGCGGACCCCTGACTCATGCCAACCGCCCTACCCCCTCTACCGAGAGGGTAAAATTACCCATCGAATTTCTCAGGGACTCGGCGTCCCTCAACTGTTCACACGTGTACTCTTATCTCTGATATACCTCAAGGTCTTGGATACTCAACTCAAGTTTAGGGAGCTCCTAAAGGGAAACTCCTTCATTATGTTCTGGTTCAGCTTAAGAGTGACATGTAAATCTCCCGGCTTACTCGTATATCAGTCTCAAATCAATCCTGTAAAAATACACCAAAAAGGGCTTCCTACATAGGCTCTCCAGTGCTCGGATAAGCGTCATAAGCATCAATTATATAGTTCAAACATGAAATAACCAAATAATGTAAATAAAGTCTCCTTTGATCTCAAACCTGAGACCTGGACCCCCTCTAGGACCTCCTATCATGGCAAGACGATTAATTTCTCTAATCTCCAATCTCAGAAGGGGATCAACTTGTTAACCTCTTATTTGTGGAACTCTAGGTGATCCTTGTATAACTGACCTTCCAGGGTGCAGTATTTCAGCCTTAAGGCTCGGGCCTCTCGGGACAGTGGAGTCCCTGGGTCTTTGTTCAGCTCTGTGAGGATTTCTCTCCAGTCTCCTCCAATCATCTCCATCCTTCCATCAACTCTAGTTTTCGGACTTATTATTTCGGTTACTTAGGGCTATTGGCCCTTAAGTACTTCAAAATGCTCAAATCATGTTTCATCACTTTAAAAGGATCATATCATGCAATATTAAAAATTCATTATCTTTTCAAAAATAAAACTTCATAGCATCGAACAAACAAATCAAATCAACTTCCACTCTAAAAATCATAAATAAAGTGGATCATGCTCACTCAAATAATCTCTTCAAATGAAAATTACAATGAATATTCAATTCTCCATGTTTCATCATAAATGAGTATTTCCAGTACATGCAAGCTTCAAGGTCCTAAACGAGGACATAACTTAAGACATATCCTTGTTTAAAGATAAAAAGGTAAGAAGTAGCACTTTTTATTTTTTGATCTCAAGGACCTGAATAAGCTCAATCTATAATTTGAAATCATATCTAAAGTATAGAAACATGTCAATCATACACAATTTGAAAATAGTTATGCTAGCTTTCGTTTCCAGAACCATAGTCATCATCAATTCTCCCACATGAAGTAGTCATAGAACTCAACATATGAATCACCTACTCATGCTTCTAAGATTTCAAGTAATTCTCAATTCCAATATCATTTATAAAACATCTACATAAATCAATCGTGTAAGCTTAAGGGGACCCTTCTTAATTCAACGGAAAAGAGTAGCCTCGTATCATATATGTCAATCTCTTAAAGACATGTTCATAATAATATCTACAAGAATTAACACTTGTACTAACCAGTGGTACTAATGTACTCAGCATATCTCTGCTAGCCCTCACGGACCTGGGCTCTTAGGTCCTGGCCAATTCATGTTCATATCTCTGGTAACCCTCATGGACTGGAATACTTCATATCTCTGCCAGCCCTGGGGGACTGGAATACTCCATATCGCTGCCAGCCCTCGGGGACCTGAATACTCTATATCTCTGCCAGCACTCGGGGACCTGAATATCCCTCCAGAACCTCTTGCGTTTTCAGCACTCCCAGAGTTCTTAAGGATTTCTGGGCTGGACCTCCTCAAAATTTCTCGAAACAAAAAGGTTAAATAACAATTTGTACCAAGATTTAGTACGTGTTTTGTCAATATTCTAATGCTCATTCAATAAAAGGTGTATTCTCGGGCGAATCTTTCCACATATACAATACGTCTCATATTTTCGCAACATATTGATTGAAACGATTAACATCCACGCTAAACTAAATAGATTTAAATCATTCTCCACAACATCTTAGTTAAGGAGTAGTCATTTATGCAAATCACAACATATGATAGTTTATCATGGTTCTATCTATCATAGGTAAATTATTCTTCTCACTCAAATTCATCGCATCGACGAGTCTCATTCAAGTATCAGATTAGTATCAATCAATTAGCCAAGACAATGCATGCTACCTCATATATCACATTTTTCAACATAATAGTCAGAAAATGACTGTTGATGCAAATATTATCACAATCACTTTTTATCAGACTACACACATGTTCTCATTATAGACTTATATTTCTTATACAAACTAATTTTTCAGAAGTATTTAACACTAGATCATCAACAAAAACGACTTTCAAGTGATATTTTAATTTCAATTTACATAAAGAGTGCAGAGATACCTCCCTTAAGTTATCAAATACTCGAAAAGACTTGTGAGATTCCAGGTATATGTTCACCAAACCCTCGAAAAGACTTGTGAGATTCCAAGTATATGTTCAGGTCATTTCTGACCTACAGCCTCAGTCGCCCTCGGGAAGGCTATAGGGACTGGAGCGCCCTGGACAACCATCACCTTCTCCCTGGATCGTGTTATTATAACATTCAGTTGTTCAGTAGTCAATACCAGCAATTCTGAACCTGTAGCTGCTGGAGGTATCTCCCTGCTAGGTCCACTCCCGAGGGCTCCATACATGTCACCCTCAGTAGGGATAGGAGTGTCTAGAGTCTCTTCCCTCAGATTCTGGACTTCTATTGGTGTAAGGGGCGGATTTTCCCCTGAAGGAACGAATGCGAGTCATTTTCCCGAACTTTCAACCAAATTCTTCGGAGGGGGAGGAAGGAAAATAGGTAGTGGAGTTCTTCCTCCCACTGGAATTCCAAATTCAGGTCGTATAGGGGAGGAAAATATATTTTTTCCCTCTTTAGTAGTTCGTCTAACAAGCTCATGTTCACCTCCAATAGTTAGGAAATAAATCTCACGTCTTAGATCTAGTTTCCCACAGACGGCGCCAGTTGATGCGTCGAAAAAGAACGCCTTCAGATATCAGTCGTTCCTCTACGAGCACTGCTAATCACGAATCGAATCACTCGTTTGTCTTTGGCAATCTTCACGTAAATCTCCTTGAGAGTCCAAAAATGACCTGCAAAAGCACACCGGAGGGGGGCTCCGGCGTGGAAGCTCCGACGCTCAAGTCAGATTCGATCGTAGGCGAAATCAGAGAGGAATTCCCCTATATATCTAGGGAAATTCCGGCGAATACAGTGGTGTTTCTTCTCAATTCAGTGTATGTTTAGTAAAAATGTATGTATATGTCAAAGAACGTAATTAAGAATATGGAAAGAACCTGCTTATATACCTGGTCCCCCTCTCAGGAGAGAGAAAGACTCTTTCTTCCTAGATTTGCTCATCCATTCCTGTAAATCCGGCCCAACCCCCTGAAGACCTGGTTTATACCCCTCACGACTTGGCCCTTCAATATACTGGTCCTATCTTCACGGGCTGACCTTTTCCTTTGACTCAACTAGGAGAAACTGGTCTATACTACGTATTCCCTTTGGGCCTGACCTCTGGGCTCAAAGGTTATTAGGCTTCGAACATGGGCTGAAAGCCCAACTATCCTCATTCACCTCTTTGGGCCTAGGAGTGTACAAATCCAATCTTTAAGCCCGTTGACCTAATTGAGATTACTATAATTCATCCCGTTTCCACGTGTCGACTTTTCTAGGAGCGACATATTTATCTACATCAATTTTATTCTTATTTTTCAATCTTCACTTATTTATTTAAATTAACATTCATTTTATTCAAAAAAAAAGTATTTTATTTATAAGTAAACGTCGGTCATAATATTCATCGTACCCCAACATATCTATTTTATATATAACTAAACCTGATTCATTAAAATGCATATACAAAAAAATGGGCATAGTGAATTTGAAGGGAGGAAGTAAAATACTAGTAAATAAATAAAAATTTGTCTTGCATTCTGCTCCGTTTTGTAAAAATTTACGAAAAAAAATCGACACAAAGTTTAAAATTAAGATGTGAAGTGTTGGTGAGTAATTTTATAAATTTTTATATATAAAATAAATTAATTAATTGTATGTTTAAACTTCAAAGATAATGATTTAATTTCTTTTTTTTTTTTTGAAAGGGGATATTTTAATAATTAATTTGAAAAAATGTAGTGCTTGCCCGAATTTGAATGCTACAAGTTACAACTAACCTATTTAGCCGAATGAAATTTCCGAATGCCATGGATATTTAAATTTGCATAAATTTGATGGATTCGCAAAGAAGGTTTGGAAATTTATGTCAAAATACTTTTTAAAATACAAATTATGTTAAAGTCCTTTTAAAATACTCTATGGGCATGTTTGCTTCATGGGTTTGGATAAGATGGGCTAAGATGTGGGGAAGGCTAGATAAATCTAGGGGGAGAGGCTAGATAAACCCAAGGGGAGAGGCTAGATAAACTCAAGGGGAGGCTAGGTTGTCTAAACCTATGGAATCTAGTTTAAAAAAACCGGGTCAAATTATAAACCCGGGTCAAGATGTTTAAAGTTGTGAGAAACCAAACATGGGAGAAGATGGGCCTACATATCAAACCCATCACTAAACCCCCCTAAACCCATCAAACAAACATGCTTTATCAGTTCTTCTAAAAGTTTTTTATTTTATATTTTATTCGTCTATAAAAAAATTTATATCATTTAAAAAAAATACATTTTAAATTATATTTCTAAGTTTACTCTTATTTACCTATAATATCAAATCTTGTATAAAAGTAGCATAAATGTAAAAATTATAATAATAACCCTTAATTTTATTTTTTTAAAGTAACGTAGGCGCATTGGGCTTGTTACAAACAGCAAACTTGGGCCTTGGTGAAGTTCATAATTGGTCATAGGCCCAGGCTATATGCCGCTCCGGCTTTGTTAAATATACTCCTCTCCCCATTTAATATCAAATTTACCATTTTAGTAAAATATATATAGATAGATACACCCCTAAACTCTAACCCTAATTTCAAGGGAGGTAGCCGTCGCGGCCGCACCACCCCGGCCGCTGTTCAAATAAATGTAGATTTAAAAAAAAAAAAAAAAACTTAGAAACTGAAAAATGGAGTATATTTTCGACTACAGGTTGTCGATGAAAAATACCCTCGTCGACAACATTTTATCGAAAGAAAAAAAATTAAAAATTCGATACGACATTATCGACCATAAACATGATAGTCTACAACAATTTGTCGACCATAATGTTTATGATCGACAATGTAGTGCCGAAAAAAAAATACATACCATCGCATTTTTTTATGAAGAAGGAGGAGGAAGGGCAGAGGCGGTGCGGGAGGCGACGGATGAGTGTAGAAAAAACAAAAAAAGACGGGGGAAGGAGTTGCGTTACGTAGGAGGGATGAGTGCAGAAGAGGGTTTGGGGGCGGCGGATGGAACGGCGCATTAGTTGCAGAAAAAAAAAAAGGGGGACAGCGCTGCAGAGGCGATGGCGGCGCAGGCGACACTACTAGAGGTGGGTGTGGGCGAAGGAGGTGGCTTGGTGGTAAAATTAGGGTTTTTAGGAATGAGGAAGAAGAAATGGAAGGAAAAGTGAAATTAGGCTCCATTTAGATGGAGGGATTTGGTCTATGGATTTTAAATCCAACATCCAAACCCACTCCACTTGTTTGAATTATGAGTGGATTTCAAATACTTAAATTTGTGCCCACACACTTTTTAGTTGAAATTGAGAGGATTTTAAATCCTCTCTAAAACCATGTCATTTGAAATCCATCTATTTTTAAAATTTTTCATTTGAAATACCTTCTCAAATCAAATCTCCCCTCCAAACACAACCTTATGTGGTGTTTGGTTTGGGATTGTGGTGGATTGGATTGAGATTTGGGTAATCCATGAATAGTAATGGTGTGTAAGTTGTGTTTAATTGGTAAGGATTGAGAAGTAGGGGTAGATTTAATTTATGTCACATTAAAAGTGATGTTATAATATTTTATTATTGTTAATAGTGAAAGAAAAGTAAAAAAGAGAAGAAAGTACGTAGGAGAGAGAATGAATGTGTAAAAGAAAAGTAAAAGAGAGAAGAAAGTAGGAGAAAAAATGAGTGATTTGATTGTATAAAAATAGATATATATGTGTATTATAGGGGTGAATTGGTATTTGAATTGAGATTGATTGATGAGAGAGATTGAATTGGGCCAATCCAAATCCGTATTGACCAATCCGGAAACAAACACCGCCTTAGGGTTTCAACGGGAGGTTATATAGCATGTCCTCTCTATGGACCGTTGGATGGTTATAACGGGAGGAACTCTCGAATGGACCATTTGATGAGATCATGAAATATTCTAGCTTGTATCTTAGTGATATTTTTAAATAACATTTAATTATATATATATTTTGAAACTACATCTTTTATAAGTTTTTCTATATTACCAACATTATAATACTTATTCAGTATTTATCGTCACAAACTAAATGCCCCTAACTCCAGTACTTTATTTCATTCTCATTCCAAGAAACGTGGATACAAACCCTAACTAGTTTTAAATTTTTACACTAATTGTAAAAATTATTTGTACAATATACTAGTAATAAATAATGTAGGCGATGAATATTACTTAACAATTTTTCAAACGAATACTATGTGTTTACTTCATGTCCAAGGGTTAACATGGGATATGACTCACAAGTCACATCACATGCGTAGAGAATAGGGATCAATGATCCAAACACACACGCATATTAGTTTTTTACGTCTACGTTAAATTTTAAAGTCAAACATGCATGCACATGCAAGAAGCCCTAGTGGTCTTTAATTTAGATAAAATGATCTGGTTTATGCCATGTTATATCCAAGTAATAACATATATATAGTGATCATTACACTTTAGATAATTACTCATTTAGCAATTAGCATTAGTAAAAAATGGAAAAAGAAGCACCAAATCACCACCACTGTTTAATCTTGCCATATCCAATCCAAGGTCACATAAATCCCATGATTCAATTCTCCAAGCGCTTAGCAATCAAGGGAATTAGAATCACCATAGCTGCTACCAAATTCCTGCTAAGCACCACGGATGATTTTCCGACGACAGGCCCTGTTTCCGTCGAAGCAATTTCAGATGGCTTCGACGAGGAACAGGGCCAGGATTACGGCCTGGAACACTACTTGGAGAAATTCCGACACGTGGGGGCAGAGTCTCTGTCTGAACTCTTGCACAAGTTGAAAAAGTCAGGATTCCCCGTTGACTGCGTGATTTATGACCCGTTTCTTCCGTGGGGTCTCGATGTGGCTAAGGAGTTTGGAATGCTGGCGGCTCCTTTTTTAACTCAATCAAATTCTGTGAATAATATTTACTACAGTATTTGTAAAGGGCTGCTAAAAGTTCCGGTTTTGGAGAAGGAGATCTTGGTCGGAGGAGTGCCCGCGATGGAGATCTCTGACGTGCCTTCTTTTGTAAGTGATCAGACGTCGCACCCCGGGGCGTTTGACTTGACTTTGAATCAGTTTCAGAATATTGAGGATGCTGATTTTGTCTTTGTCAACTCTTTCTACGAGCTGGAAAAAGAGGTACATATTACATACATATTCTTCAAAAGTTTACATAAACTTTTGACATAAAAATTAAAAAATATAAATATTAAATGTGCAGTGGGTACTTAGTTGATGTATAGAAAGATGTGTGAAAGAAAAAAAGTTAGAGAAATATAAGAATGAAAAAAAGAGGTAATATGTAATTTATTATCCGCTTAGCGATTTTCGACTAGTTTTTTTTTTTTTTTGGACTTCTCGACGTCCAAGTTTGATTCGAGTGATCAATCACATAATTTTTTCAAGTGAAATCGAAGCTCTGAGCATTTTTTTTTATATTTTTCGTCATTATTTTCACTTTTTAAAAAAAAATTATAGTCAGCACCAGGCGGCCAAGCTGAAATTCTCCAGATTATCGATTTTTTACTTCTGCACCCTTGATTATAATAGAAATAGTTACATTTTGTTGAGGGTGTATTAGTCAATTGAAGAGAATAAGACAAATTAAAAAGATGTTTTTGTGTACGAAAAACAATGACATTTGATGCAATTTTGACTTATGCCCAGGGGCGGAGCTACAGGATGGCTAAGAGTGGTTGTAGCCCACCCCAATTTTTGCAAAAAAAACTTCTATATATTAAAAAAAAAAAAAAGCCCAAATCCAAAATCGAACCAATGACCTATTTCAGTAATAAATAGAGTTAATTCCACTAAACCAAATTCAATTTGTTAATTATTTTGTAAAAATGTGTATTTAACTCTTTACAGGAATTTAAATTAAATAATAAACCCCAGTTTAATTTATTAATTCAAACCTCTTAAATAAAAAAAATCGGTATTTTCGGTCTTTTTCTGCTCGTTAGTCTTTTTATTTAGGTTGTGTTTGAATGAGGAGATTTGATTTGATAAGGTATTTCAAATGAAACAATTTTTTTTTTTTGACAGATCAAATGAAACAATTTAAAAATACAAATAAGTGGATTTGAATTGTGAATTAAAAATTCATAGACCTAAAATCCTTTCGTACAAATGGAGCTTAAGGTATTCAGCCCTTGCTTATGCCCATATCACATGCATGGGCATCTATCATACTGCAGTGATTTTTCATGTACAATTTATTTTTGCTGCAGGCAACTGATTGGCTCACAAAGTTTTTGCCGGTGAGAACAATCGGACCAACTATACCCTCTATGTACTTAGACAAGAGGCTGATGGAAGATAAACAGTATGGTCTTAGTATTTTTAAGGCCGACAATACTTGCATGAAATGGCTAGAGGAACGTGCAACTAGATCAGTCATTTATGTCTCATTTGGTAGTATGGCAAAGCTGGAAAAAGAGCAAATAAAAGAATTGGCACTATATCTAAAAAGTAGCAACAAGTACTTTTTATGGGTGGTTAGATCATCGGAGCAATCCAAACTTCCTGATAATTTTGCACAAGACACCTTCGAAAAAGGACTGATTGTGTCGTGGTGTCCGCAATTGGAGGTTCTGGCCCACGAGGCCATAGGTTGCTTTGTCACACACTGTGGATGGAACTCGACTCTGGAGGCATTCAGTTTGGGAGTCCCGTTGGTGGCAATTCCATGGTGGAGCGACCAAAGCACAAATGCTAAGTTTGTGATGGATGTTTGGAAGACGGGAATTAGAGCTTGCCCAGACGAGAAAAATATCGTGAGGCACGAGGAGATAGATCGTTGCGTAAAGCTTGTCATGGAAGGAGAGAGTGGGGAAGAGATAAGAAAGAATGCAAAAAAATGGAAAGAATTGGCTAGAGAAGCTGTTGATGAAGGGGGGAGTTCGGATAGAAACATTCAAAATTTTATTTCTAAAATTAATGTCCTGGCGTTGCTTTCTAAGTAATTATGTTTCAACTTTTGATTATAATTTTCAATAAATTGCTACTAGAGTTTATTGTATTGAATTAAAATAACGACTAGTATATTGTCAAAATCCATTCTGTTTTGGATATGATTTGTTGTGGTGTACGTGGTGATATGTAGAATTGTACTAATAAATTCTACATTATTAAAGATTTGAATATTTTATATTTTTATTATTTTGATAAGCTCAATTTTATTCATTTCTTTAGTGATGGAATATCTTACTCTTTTTTTTATGTCGATTAACTCAATTTTTTTCTTCTTTAATATACTTAGTCTCCTTGTTGAGATTATTCGTACATCACAATTTTCTAAAGTAGGATATTCATAAATAGAGTGATATAGGAAATAATATAAAAACGACAGTTTCATTAAGTTTTCGGAAAATATAGTGATATAATAGATATACATATATTTTCGAATTTAACTCCATAACATTACTTTTTTTGAAATGGTAAAAAAAGTTAAATGTACCAATTTAGTTTTTTTTTTTTTTTTTGCAATTTATTCTATTTTAATACCAAAAAATGATAAATGTAATTAATAAAAAAAGATTAAATTGTTACATTTAACTTTTTTTTAGAACTAAAACAGAACAAATTATATTGATACATTTAACTTTTTTATAACCATTTAAAAAAAAGATTAAAAGTAATAAGAACTTCTGTACCGTACTAGCGATTTCAAACCCTCAGTCCTCTTAATTTCCTTTTTTAATTGCATGCTTATTTGTATGTATTATTTCCGATTTTTTTATACCTACTACTACTTAGCATACGTAATCATTTTCTTTTAATCGACCAAATTAGGTAAGCACGTATCTTATAGTTGCCATTTAATTAATTTGTTGAATCGGATTAGGTATGTAGTCAGTAATCAGCCTGCATAAATAAATATATCACTACTACTCCATCCATTTCATAAAGTTTGTCGCATTTGGTCTTTATTTTTATTTTAAAAAGTTTGTCGCTTTTCATATTTTTACCACGAATTTTCCTAAAATGTCCTTTTGTAACTCCTACAATATCACTTTTAATTGAAAATATATTAATGATTCATTTTCTCTCACTTTCTTTCAAAAGGTAAGAGTGTGATAGAAAGGAAAGATCAATGGAAAAAGAGAAAAATTAATAAGGAATAAATGTGTTAAAAAAATATGTTCCTTAATTCTATACAAAATGATAAATGCGACAATCTTTTTGAATCGAAGGGAGTATTTTCTTTCTTCAATATCTATGATAAAGTCAGAGTTGCATGCAACCAAACCAATGAATATATAATTAGATTTTCAAGTCTAACGCACTGACGCAAGGGTGTCCTACTAGCCATTAGAAAAATGGAACTGGTTATCCCCCAACAGAAAAAAATTAGTTAAAATCTAAAAGTTGAATTCATTTATATTAATTTTTTAACCCACATCACTCGTGGATCACTCGTGGATCGGACCATTTAGAGAGAGAAGACCCATGAAATTGAAAGCAGAACCTATGGACAAGAGCATAAGACTCTGATATCATAAAATAATTTTGTTTAATTTACGGAGAATAAGATACTACTGTATATGACGATTGATACAATAGAAAAATAAACTAAATCAAGACTATATACATATACACAACAGGAAACTGGATTTCAGACAAGCACAATTTTAAAAGATATGGAGAAAAAAGTAGCAAACCATCACTGTTTAATCTTGCCATTTCCGATTCAAGGTCACATAAATCCAATGATTCAATTCTCCAAGCGCTTAGCAAGCAAGGGAATTAAAATCACCATAGCCGCTACCAAAAACCTATTAAGCACCACGGATGATTTTCCAACAACAGGCTCTGTTTCCGTCGAAGCAATTTCAGACGGCTTCGACGAGAAACAGGGCCTGGATTACGGCCTGGACGCCTACTTGGAAAAATTCCGACACGTAGGGGCTGAGTCTCTGTCTGAACTCTTGCACAAGTTGAAAAAGTCAGGATTCCCCGTTGACTGCGTGATTTATGATCCGTTTCTGCCGTGGGGTCTCGATGTGGCTAAGGAGTTTGGGATGCTGGCGGCTCCTTTTTTAACTCAATCAAATTCTGTGAATAATATTTACTACAGTATATTTAAAGGGCTGCTGAAAGTTCCGGTTTTGGAGAAGGAGATCTTGGTCGGAGGAGTTCCCGCGCTGGAGATCTCTGACGTGCCTTCTTTTGTGCGTGATCAGACGTCGCATCCTGGGTCGTTTGAGTTGGCTTTGAGTCAGTTTCAGCAAATTGAGGATGCTGATTTTGTCTTTGTCAACACTTTCTACGAGTTGGAAGAAGAGGTAACATGTAATTTATTATCTGCTCAACAATTTTCGACTAGTTGTCTTTTTTTTATTATTTAACTTCTCGACGACGAAGTCTAATTTGAGAGACTAATCACACCTTTTCAAGTGAAATCGATGCTCTGAGCATTTTTTTACTTTTTCGATGTTATTATTTTTTAAAAAATCTCTAGCCCGCACCTAGGCGGCGCCAGACGACCTATTGATTATAAGAGAAAATGTTACTCCCTCAGTCCACCAAAAGTGTGCTTAGGTCCACAAAAAATATGATTATTTATTTAAATATTTAACTTTGAGTATCTTTTCTAATTTATTAAGAAGATTGAGTATATACCAATAATATTATTTACTCGTTACTCCACATATTTTTTTATAATGAAAATGTATTTTTTTAAAATATGTATAAAAAAAAGTTAGCACACTTTTGGTGGACAGAGAGAGTACATTTTATTGAGGGTGTATTAATCTATTGAGGGGAATAAGACAAAAAAAATATTTTTTTATAGAAAAAATAATGACATTTATACAACTTTAAGATATTTAAAGAAGATAATTATAATTTTTTATTTTTTTACATTTTTAGTAAAAAACAGTCTAATAAGGTGGGGATCCAAATGAAAAATGAGCAATCTAATTAGGAATGAATAAAAACACCTAAAAATAATTTCAATTAATTGGAATTTACTGAACTAATTAATTCATATTATTCATTTACCTATATTTTGAGCACCTAAAAATAATTTCAGGCAACTGATTGGCTCACAAAGTTTTTGCCAGTGAAGACAATAGGACCAACCATACCCTCTATGTACTTAGACAAAAGGTTGGTGGAAGATAAACAATATGGCCTTAGCATTTTTAAGGCTGATAATACTTGTATAAAATGGCTAGAGGAACGTGCAACTAGATCAGTCATTTATGTCTCATTTGGTAGTATGGCAAAGCTGGAAAAAGAGCAAATACAAGAATTGGCATTGAGTCTAAAAATGAGCAACATGTACTTTTTGTGGGTGGTTAGATCATCGGAGGAATCCAAACTTCCTGATAATTTTGCACAAGACACCTCCGAAAAAGGACTAATTGTGTCGTGGTGTCCACAATTGGAGGTTCTGGACCACAATGCTATAGGTTGCTTCGTCACACACTGTGGATGGAACTCGACTCTGGAGGCGTTCAGTTTGGGAGTTCCCTTGGTGGCAATTCCGTGGTGGAGTGACCAGAGCACGAACGCAAAGTTTGTGATGGATGTTTGGAAGTCGGGAATCAGAGCTTGTCCAGACGAGAAAAATATCGTGAGGCACGAGGAGATAGATCGTTGCGTGAAGCTTGTCATGGATGGAGAAAGAGGGGAAGAAATTAGAAAGAATGCAAGAAAATGGAAAGAATTGGCTAGAGGAGCCGTTGATGAAGGGGGAAGTTCGGATAGAAACATTCAAGAATTTGTTTCTACAATTAATCGTGGCTAATCGTCCGAAGAATTAATGTTGATTCCGGTCTACCTTGTTTCTACATATATATGTTGGGCCACCAAAAATGGGGTGATATTGTTTTCTACTTGGGGCCCATAATAATATTATAGTTAGCTCTCTTGGGCTTTAAAGAATGGGCTAACACTTGTTGTAAACGAGCAGCCATTCTTAAAAAAAATTGGGTTGTAATTAAATTGTTATATCATTGAATTTAAAATAATCCTGTTGTAACTTGTGTATAAGATCCTTTCAAATTGCACATTAAATCGAGGATGGGCAAACATTAGCTCTAATAATTAATTTCGGTACTTTGTATATATAATGTACACGTAAAATTAAATTGGGTTGTCTTTTATTCCATGGCATTCATTATACACAGCTAAAAACCGAATCATGGATAAGATCACATGTTTCAATTTTAGTGTTTCACATCTTATTTCATTGTATAATATTGAAAACGACACGTATTAAAAATTAATAGGATGAAATTAATAGTAAAACAGAGAAATCGAACCAAAAAAATCAAGAGCGAGGATTGCTAGCTAGTACTTTAGTTATATATATCACGTCACACATAGACATGACGTGCAAGAAACTTCAATCGTAAGTGCCTAACTAATTAATTCACCTAAATTCGTGTATAAAACGTGACATAATAGAATCTATGGTAATTAAAGAAAAATGGACAAGGCAAAACAAAATAAAAGCTATATACCTCATTGTTTGATATTGCCATTTCCTCTTCAAGGTCACATAAATCCCATGATTCAATTCTCTAAGCACTTAGCACACAAGGGTGTTAAAATCACACTAGTTGCCACAAAATTCCTATCCAACACAATGCAAGGCATTAGTTCAAGTTCGATTCCCGTCGAGACGATATCAGATGGTTTCGACGAAGGGGGCGCGGATTTCGTGAACAAGCTAGACTTGTACGTGGACACGTTCCAACGTGTCGGGTCAAAATCCTTGTCGGAGCTCCTTGAAAAACTAAAAAAATCGGGTTGCCCCGTTGATTGCGTAATATTCGACCCGTTGCTTCCTTGGGTTCTAAATGTGGCCAAGAAATGTGGGGTGTTGGGGGCTGCTTTTTTCACTCAATCTTGTTCAGTCAACATCATTTACTACAACATATATAGGAAGCAACTCAAAGTCCCACTTTTGGAAAAGGAAATATTTCTTCAAGGATTGCCACCATTGGAAATATCGGACATGCCTTCTTTTGTATGTGATCAAGAAAAGCATCGTGGGGGTTTCAATCTTCTTGTGAATCAGTTTCAGGATATTGAGGAAGCTGATTGTGTCTTTGTCAACTCTATTTACGAATTAGAGGAAGAGGTATGTGTGTGTATTTATATACGTGTGTGCGCCAGCTTGCTCGAATGAGATCGCCTGTTCCAATTTTAGTGTTCCGCATCTTATTCTATGATTGACATGTGTAATATTAAAAAATAATCAACGTCCTATAATATTAGAGACGACACGTGTTAAAAATCTAGTAGATAGAATACCAGTGAATTAACAGTGGAACAGGAGAATCGAACAATAAAATACTCCCTCCGTCCCAGGATTGTTTGCACCATTTTATGGGCACGCAAACTAAGAAAAAAGTGTAATGAGTGGAGTATTGAGGGGTAATTTTGTAACTTTTATGAATAAAGTAAAGTGAATGATTTGATTGAGGGTAAAAGTAATGGCATTTTGTGTAAATATGTGGATATTGTGAGGGTGGAGTTTATGAAAAGGTTTCCTTTTTGGGTAGTGCAAACAATTGTGGGACAGACGAATAAGGAAAGAGTGCAAACAATTGTGGAACAAGTGAGTATATCTTATCTTACTTGTGTTAACTAGAACACTTGTCATTCCCTTGACTGAGTTGTCTCGGTGTCTCTTTGATATTTGAAGCATTTGTTAGTATACGGAGTAATTTTGTTACACATAATATAGTATTATGCTTAAATTATTTTTATTTCCATGTATTTTATTTTTAAAATATTACTAATTTATTAATTTAGCCTCTTTAGCCTTCTAATAGAGTATAAAGTTAGATATTAATACTTTTGCAATACATGTACAATTTCAGGCGACTGATTGGCTGAAAAGACACATGCCAGTGAAGACAATCGGACCAACTGTACCATCAATGTACCTGGATAACAGATTTCCAGAAGACAAACATTATAGTCTCAGCATCTTTAAACCTGTTAATTCTTGCATAGAATGGCTAGACCAACGTTCAACTAGATCCGTTATTTATGTCTCATTTGGTAGTATGGCAGAGTTGGATGGGGAGCAAATGGAGGAATTGGCACTAAGCCTAAAAATTACTAATAAGTACTTTTTATGGGTGGTGAGATCATCGGAGGAATCCAAACTTCCTGAAAATTTCGCACAAGACACCTCCGAGAAAGGACTAATTGTGTTGTGGTGTCCACAATTGGAGGTTCTGGCACACGACGCTATAGGTTGCTTCATCACGCACTGTGGATGGAATTCGACTCTGGAGGCGTTCAGTCTGGGAGTCCCATTGGTGGCAATTCCATGGTGGAGCGACCAGAGCACGAATGCAAAGTTTGTTATGGATGTTTGGAAGACGGGAATTAGAGCTTGTTCGGATGAGAAAAATATTGTGAGGCACGAGGAAATTGATCGTTGCGTAAAATTTGTCATGGAAGGGGAGAGGGGGGAAGAGATAAGAAATAATGCAAGAAAATTGAAAGAATTGACTAGAAAATCAGTTAGTGAAGGGGGAAGTTCTGATAGAAACATTCAAGAATTTGTATCTACTATTCTCATGGCTAATTGTCCCAATAATTAATATTGATTCGTGTTTCCTTTGTTGCTTGTTAATAAAAGGATATTGTGTAATAGAATAATTTGATAAAGAAAATGTTAACTACAACATATTGTATAATAAAAGACACCTTTCACATATATATGTGGGTGTTTCCTCTGTTTTAGTGGTTTGATAGTAAATAATTTTGTTATATTAATGATTCGTTGTTATGGTTATTTCTACACAATATGCATGGTGAAAAATATTTTATGGCCACTCCTTTAAAAATTATGCACTTTATATACTTATTTTAAAGAATCGAAATCCACTAAATATATTTTTTTATGTTTTGGTATTCGATTTAAAGATCGACTAATTTAGAGTATCAACTATATTGTTTATTTGTGGAGTTCTCGTTTAAAATTAGAGTAAAGTTTTGTATGATCTAATTTGAGTTCCGTTTAAAATCAAAATAAAGTTGGGTAGGTCTCTTGTAGACTCAATTCCTTATAAGGAATTGAGTAAATTTTTAAAAATTGGTAGGATGGATAATAAAAATAAAATACGCGAAAAATATTTATGATAATTTATGTAGCTTAAATGGTTGAAAATAGTCTTTTTTTATGTTGAGGTCTAGTATCAACTCTTACATCTAACAATTTTCACATATATTTTTTTTTAATTATAAAAGATGCAATTTACAATTTTTTAGCATGTTATTTTGTAATAATAATTTCAGTTATAATGACATACACTTGTTAGTGATGTTATGTTACACATATTTTGTTGCACTTTTCAGTTGTAGTGACTTACTATTTTCAACAATATTTTTTAGTTATATTGACTTACACTTTTTAGTAATGTTATGATACACCTTTTAGTCATATTTTATTGCACTTTTCAGTTGTAATGACTTACAATTTTCAACAATATGTTCAGTTATAGTGACTTACACTTTTTAGTAATGTTATGTTACACTTTTTACTCGTATTTTGTTACACTTTTCATTTATAATAACTTACACTTTTCATTAAAATATTGTGTTGTACTTTTCAAGTATATTGACATGCACTTTTTAATAATATTTTGTTGCACTTTTTAGTTATACTAACTTGCATTTTCTAGTTATAATGACTTATAATTTTCATTAAAAGTTGTGTTGCACTTTTCAATTATAGTGACTTACACTTTTTAATAAAAAAATGTGTTACACTTTTTAGTAATATTGTGTTACACTTTTTAGTAATATTAACTTACACTTTTCAACACATACAATTTCGGAAAAAAATTATCAATAAAAAAAAATTACAAAAAAAAAATAATAATAATAAAAAATTAATCAAGTCAAAATTTTTATTCACAATAATCTTTTCACAATATTCTTGAATATTTAAGATTTAAGTTAGTAAGTCAACTCAATTCCTTATAAGGAATTAATTTTATATAAGACCAATCCAATAAAGTTTTGTATGAACTGACAAATGCATTTTTAATTGCACGGATTCTATATATAAGCTGACAAATGCATTTTTAATTGCTTCAGCTTGCTCCTCACGTATCTCCAGCATGAAACACCAAGTCAATTGTTGAGGCAACGTGGGTCCAGCAAAGAAGGCAACTGCAAATTCTTACGTGTACTAGTTGTAATACATTCTGTTTTTGCATTTTATTTAATGTATGGTAAAATACTTTATAGTTCTATTGTTTAGTTCATAATCGGATAGCATGAATGACACCAATGAAAATAGCTTAGAACAGTGTTTACACTCGCTATTTAGATCACTTATTTCAATTTTAATATCTTATATTGGATCCTATCTGGACTATTGAAACATACAATTTTGAAAAACATTTTCTTTCCTTTCATAATAATTTTTACATTTTTATTTTCGAAACGTAAAATTATTTATAAACTACTCCCACAATATATACAATTTTACAGAAAATGTCTTTAATTTTGGTGTCACACATACACACAAATCAATAAATTTCATTACTTATAAATAAAAGTTTATAAAACTATCTCTCAAAATACTACTCATCAGTATACTTTTTTTTTTAAGGCTGGCAAATCGTGTTATCGTGTCGATAAGATAGTGACACGACACGATAAGGCCAAACACGAACACAACACGATAAGGATATGTGTCGACACGACACGAACACGATAATTTTCGTGTCGACACGACACGATAATAACACAATAATTTTCGTGTCGACGTGACACGACACGATAAGAAAATAAATCAATTTAAAATTGTATTAAATATATAAAAAATAATATATTTATATAAATATAAAAAATTATCGTATTATTATCGGATACGTGTCATTATCGTGTCGTGTCATATCAGGTAAATAACAGTTTAACGGGTTGTTAATAGGTTAATGAGTTACTTGTTAATTTTATCGTGCTTAATGGGTTGACACGAACCCGACACAAAATTTTAGTGTCGTTATCAGGTCGATTCGATAACGACACGAACCCAATAAGGCCAAACACTAACCCATAATTTTCGTGTCGGATTCTTATCGTACTATCGTGTCGTGTCGAAAATTGTCACCCCTAACTTTTTAATATGTATGTTCAATCACATATAAAAAATTATTATAGAACAAAGAAAGTAATCAATTATTCATAATAGAGTAACAATACGTATTAAAAATTCAAAAGAATGAAACATCAAATTGTGGTACATCGAAATTGAATCGAAGTAAATGAGTAAGTGGGCCAAAGTCAAACTTCCCTTTATTACAACGAGGAAGTGGTTGTAATTTTTATAATTCTTTTTTAGACTTGTGGTTGAAAAACTTGTACTAGAACACTTTTCGAGTTGTACAGAAATCTTCAGATCTTCACAAAAAAACAACAATGGAGAATGAAAAACAACTCCGGAAATCCCATTGTTTAGTGATATCATTCCCTATGCAAAGCCACATAAACCCTATGCTTCAATTTTCCAAGCGATTGAAATACAGAGGAATCTCACGAATCACATTAGTCACCACTAAATTCTTCCTCAAATCCATGAAATATTTCCCGGCAGATTCTTTCCCGGTGGAGACAATCTCCGACGGCTACGACGACGGCGGCGCCGAGAAGGCGAAACCTTCAGACTACTACAAAATATGCTGGAAAACAGGGTCGGAGACTCTGGGTCAACTCATTGAAAAACTTCGGGGCTCCGGATCCGAAATCGATTGCCTGATTTATGACCCGTTTTACCAGTGGGTTTTGGATGTCGCGAAGAAGTACGGGTTGAAGGCGGCGATGGTTTTTACGCAGTCGAATTCTGTGAATAATATTTACTTCCATGCGTATAAAGGGGACCTGAAACTTCCGGTTACGGAGGCGGAGATCCGGATTCCCGGCGGGTTACCGCCGTTGAAACCCGCCGATTTGCCGTCTTTTATCAGTGATTATGAATCCGATCCCTTCACGGCCGAGATTATGATGAAGCAGTTCAGAAATGTGGAAATGGTGGATTGGATTTTTGTTAATACGTTTTACGAGTTGGAACCCGAGGTACATCGTGAATAAAAATTTATGTGAGACGATTTTACTATAAATTTTTTAACAAAGGCTTTGTTTAGCATGATAAATTAGTTCAAAATATGAGTTTAATTTGATTATAGTAGATGGTGTCTATTTAATTTGTTTGTAAAATAAAATACTCTTATAAAATAATTGAAAGACACATCATTTATAATATTGGTAAATATTTAAACCTGATCATATATAATTCAATGTGTCCATAGATTGAGAGTTAAAAAGTGTTAAATAAGGTCTTGGATCTTCTACATTTTGTTTGATAAATTTATTGTAAAATTTAGGAGAGATATACATATTTTTTTATTTTTACCCATTATTTTATTATATGTCTATTACTCTCCAAAATTTATAAGAAATTTACCAAAATGGAATGGAGAGATTCAAATTCGTTCTTTTTTTTTTCCTCTGGAACATTTTAATTTTGTTTTATTATTACTTTTTAATTTATTATTTAAAATGCAATAGAATCAAAATGATTATATATATGAAAATCCGAAAAAAAAAAAACGAAAAGCACACATACAAATAATTTGTAATTAATTAAGTCCGACAGCATAAAAAGATAATAACCGGCCGATTATAAATTCTTATAAAATACATACTATTATATGTATATTGAACGCAATTATTAGTAACATATTTATTTATGTGTGTTTTATACATATATTTTTTAAAATATTAATTGCATTTTGGTGAGCAATTAGTACACGCCTTATTTTACACGTGCTTAGCCATGAATGATTACCATGAAGACAGACTTTCCATTATAATGGAATAACATCAATCGAGTCAATAAAATAAGTGGTGCTACTACCCCACATGTTTGTAGACCACATAAGTAGTCGTCGACCACATCATTTTGTGTTACTGATTCTTTTTATTTTTACACACTCTTGTAATTAAGTTCTTTGATCAAAATTCATACTCCTTCAATCCCATAATTTCTTTCACATGTGAAGTGACACGTAAAATAAAAAAAATAATTTAGTGGAGTTCTTTTTAGGGGTAATTTTATAAATTTTTATGTATAAAATAAATAAATATGAGTTGACTTTTATGTGTGTATGGAAAAAATGTAATGACATTTGTGTAAAATTAAAGATATTGTGAGGAAGAAGTTTATAAATACAGTAATTTTTTTCATTTTAAGGGTGTGAAAGTTATTGTGGAACGGGAGGGGGTATATAACTAACTATGCAATAAATACATGTCGTTTAATTTAATTTTAAGCATTGAGGAAAAAAAATGTGACACGCAACGTGGTTTGATGGATTGATGTTGCAAGGTATGTGAATGGATGGCCAAATCTCTACCTGTGAAAGCTATCGGACCAACTATCCCATCATTCTACTTAGATAAAAGGATACTAGACGACAAAGAATATGGTCTTAGTACCTTCGACCCGATAACCGACCCGTGCATGAATTGGCTCCATAAGCAACCCACCAAATCAACAATATACATATCATTTGGGAGTTTTGCTCAAGTGGGAGTTGAGCAAGTTCAAGAGCTCGCCCTTGCCTTAAAAGCAATCGACGCGCCTTTCTTATGGGTGGTTCGAGCATCAGAAGAAGCCAAACTTCCTAAAAACTACAAAGACGAGATATCTGAAAAGGGGATGATTGTAACATGGTGTAATCAGCTCGATGTTTTGGGTCACGAGGCTATAGGTTGCTTCATCACGCACTATGGGTGGAATTCCACGTTGGAGGCAATAAGTTCGGGCGTGCCCATGGTGGGAATACCACAATGGAGTGATCAGAGCACGAATGCTAAGTTAGTTGCCGATGTTTGGAAAATGGGAATTAGGGCTCAGAAGGATGGGAAAGGGATAGTGAGAGAAGAGGAGATTGTTCATTGCGTAAAGCATGTGATGGAGGAAGAAGAGATCGGAACAAGTGCGACGAAATGGAAGAAATTGGCAAGGGAGGCTGTGGATGAGGGAGGGAGTTCTGATAGAAACATTCAAGAGTTTGTTTCTGCATTGATGACACTTTGAATTCTTTAAAGTGTTTTTGCAATTATTTTACACGGTTAATATTGGTGTTTCATCTTATATTTTATTGTTTTTAACACGTCATGTGTTATTAGTAATGACTTATAATGTGATTTATTATATATGGCACGTGATTAGATTAATGAAACACCAAATTAAAATAGGAGATTCATGTCTGTAATATGTACTTTTGTAAGATGGGTACTCTTAAATTATTTGGAATGATCACATACGTACTATTTGTGTGCTTTATATAATGAGAAAATAATATGGAAAGAGAACAATTCAAATGGTCAACATTGTCAATATTGTGTAGAAGTTAAAGTCAAAATGTTCAAGATAATCTTAGTTTGTTAATTAATTTGTTGTAATTTCTGGTAAACCTCCCTCTTATATATAGATAGGAGGAATGAGAATTTAATTTACTATTCAATTTCAGCTACTAAATTTTAATTCTATATTTCTAAATTATTTTTACATGCATTCTATTAAATTTATTTTTGTCATGAGATTACACACATCACTCTCGTTGACACGGTTTCGTCGAAAGAAATAAAAAAAAAATTGAAATTTTTCGACTAAGTGTGTTTAAAAATAAACACTACCGTCGACGGTGTTTATTTTCAAACACGTACACTTTGTTGAAAATAAAAAATAAAAAACCCTAACCTTCGCGTTTAGGGTCCAAGCGTCGGCAGCGGAGCTTGGCAAAGAAGAGGCAGCGATGCCGCCGATAATTACAGAAATGACAAAAAAAAAAAGGAAAAAAAGGAGGAGGGAGAAGCTTTGGACGGCAACGGCTGGACGGTGGGAGGAAGAAGGGTTGAAAGAGAAATGGGAAAGAAGATAGGAGTGGAGAAAAAAATTAGGGTTTAGGAATTTAATTGGGGGAGTGTATTTATAATTTAATTTAAATGTATAAAAGAGTGTATTAGGTATTTTTGGGGTGCATTTATCGGTGGGGTATATTTAACAAGTATGGAGGGGTATATGGCTAGCCTGGCCCGAATCCTAATGTCTTTAATTAACTGGTCCGTAAGTCCGTCCGTAAATGAATGTTTCAATTCCCTTGTATTTCATGTTTTTGCCAAATTGTGCAAACTTTAAATTGTTTGATTTTAAACAAATCATTGAATTTGGTATTTCAATTGAATAATTTTACAAACAAATCCATGAACAACATTTGTTGACTATATTAAATCACATTCTGTATTTTTTGACTCACTTTTGAGTCTTTCCTCATTCATTTCCTTTTTCCTTTTTTATTATTATCAATCTAACGGTCAATTCTATTTTTTTGAATCTCATTAGTAGGGATAGGAATGGATCAAACTATTCGATAGGGGCCTACGATTCGACTCATTTAATAAACAAGTTAGACTCAAACTTTTTTAAAAGTCTATTTAGTTAAATAGGCCGAATTTGAGCTTTTTCGAAAACCTTTCAAACATAACAGACCCGCATATTTAATTTAACATATACAAATATATATATATATATATATATATATATATAATATAAGAATATAATAAATAACTAATATATATGGTATTATACTTAAATATATAAAACATCTTAAATAGGAGTATCTAATATATATAATTTTTAACTAGTAAGCATTAAGCAATATCAGTCGTGAATTTTTTATGATTTGATGAAATCCAAGTGTTAGTAGAATATTTTTTAAATGCACTAATATAACTAAAATGACATTTAAATAGCTTTCGAGTCATACCAAGATTTAAAAAAAAGTCAACAACAGATCATGAAGAAGGTTCGAGCCTAAAAAAATTATTTAACAAAGCAGACAATTTTTTATAAAGTCTCACCTTTACCCTTTATAGTTTAACACCATCATTGATCATCCCATTTACTTTTTCACAAACCAATCCAACTTTAAATCCCCATTTGCTTTATTTTAAATTGTTCACACGTTTTGAGTTGCTAATCTTAATACTCTATATTTGTGAGAATATAATGGGACACGTGTCACAATTCTATCCCTCTACACAATCTCTCTCTCCACCAAATTCGTCTATTTCAAAATCCCTGTATTCTCAGCAATTCTGATTAAAAAATTCATTTTTTCTATTTTAATCTCAAAATTATAATTCAAAATTTTAAATTATAATTATTATAAAATTTTCAATAACAATTTTATCTCTTTTAATTATTTTAAATTTTAAATTTAAATAATCACGTGATTTTCTCAACTAAGTTAAAAATCTAATCTTTTTATAAGCTACTCATTATCAAATCTAATTTTTTTATACGCTACTCATTATCGATCACAGGTATAGAAAAACAACATCTCGATCACTCTCTTGGTGCATAAAAGTAACTTTTTTTTTCCTCTTTCATTTAATTTAAATTTTCTGTAATTTTTTTTTTGGAGGTTAATGATTTTTACTTTTTCTCTATCTGAATTCATTTGAGTCTCAATTTCAATTGAAAAGGTTTCTGTGTTTACGATTTTTTTTTTTCAATTTTATCTTAGTTCTTATGTGTCTTCCTGCAATTTTTTCATAGAGAAACAATTTAATTTCATAGAGAAAAAGAGGTTCTCATTCTCTATCTCCTTATTATTATGTTTTTGGTTTTACTTCCATTTTTTTCGTAATTTTTTCTCATTCTTTTTCTATTTAATAATTTTTTGCTTTCAATTTTATCTCAGAGAAAGTAGAATGAGGATTGACAATTTATTCAATTTTCTCATTCTCTATCTTCTTATTATGTTTTTTTGTTTAACTTACATTTTTTTTTTCATGTAATTTTTTCTCATTCATTCGCTATCTCCTTATTATTATGTTTTTGGTTTTACTTCCATTTTTTTCGTAATTTTTTCTCATTCTTTTTCTATTTAATAATTTTTTGCTTTCAATTTTATCTCAGAGAAAGTAGAATGAGGATTGACAATTTATTCAATTTTCTCATTCTTTATCTTCTTATTATGTTTTTTTGTTTAACTTACATATTTTTTTCATGTAATTTTTTCTCATTCTTTTCCTATTTCCTATTTAATAATTTTTTGCTTTCATTTTTTCTTTCAATTTTATTATGTTTTTTGTTTTACTTTCATTTTTTTCCTTAATTTTTTGCTTTCATTTTTTTTTTTCAATTCATCATTTATTTTATTTTATTCAAGATACCGATCGATCGAGTTATTGACGATCTACATCTTACACAATTCTTTGCTGTAACACAATTCACAATTCTTTGCTGTAATTTTTTCTTCATTTTTTTCAATTTTATCCCACAGTAAAATTCACAATGTGGAATTATGAATGGTGGTTTATTTTATTTTATTCATTTTTTTCAATTTTATCCCATAGTAAAATTCACAATGTGGAATTATGAATTGTGGTTTATTTTATTTTATTCAAGATACCGTATTCTCAATCGACTTATTGACACGATTTATTGACGATCTTATTAAAATGATTTTAAAAATATTTAAAAAATAGGTCGATCTGCGATCTTTTCGAGGTGTGATTTTAAAAAAAGGTACCGACTCCAACTAATTAGACTAAACAGTTCTTCGATCTTTCAGTGAATGAATTTAAATTAGACTAAACAGTTCTTCGATCTTTCAGTGAATGAATTTAAAAAGAGGTACCGCTCCACTAATTTAAAAAGAGGTACCGGCTCCACTAATTCGACGATAATATAATAGGTCTTTTTTTTTTAAGATATATGACATTTGAAGATCTCATTTCATTTCAGTTGACATTATGTATGAATTATTTTATTTTATATTATTTCATAATAAATTTAATTATAATTTTTTATCCTTTCAAAATCTATGTATGTATAGTTTTCTTATATATAGAGTGTGAAAATTAAGAACAAAAATTATAATAATTTTAAATATTTATTTACAATATTAATTTTTATAATTTATAATATTTATAAATTTTTCAATAACAATTTTATCTCTTTTAATTATTTTAAATTTTAAATTTAAATAATTACATGATTTTCTCAAGTAAGTTAAAAATCTAATCTTTTTTTAGCTCTTTTAATTAATTATTTTAAATTTTAAATTTAAATAATCACATGATTTTCTCAACTAAATTAAAAATCTAATCTTTTTATACTCATTATCTTATCTGGATCGCCAGGTATAGAAAAACAACATCTCGATCACTCTCTTGGTGCATAAAAGTAATTTTTTTTTCCTCTTTCATTTAATTTAAATTTTCTGTAATTTTTTTTGGAGGTTAATAATTTTTACTTTTTCTCTATCTGAATTCATTTGAGTCTCAATTTCAATTGAAGAAGTTTTTGTTTGCAATTTTTTTTTTTCAATTTTATCTTAGTTCTTATGTGTCTTCCTGCAATTTTTCATAGAGAAAAAAAGGTTTTCATTCTCTATCTCCTTATTATTATGTTTTTGGTTTTACTTCCATTTTCTTAGTAATTTTTTCTCATTCTTTTTCTATTTAATAATTTTTTGCTTTCAATTTTTTTTTTTTTCAATTTTATCTCAGAGAAAGTAGAATGAGGATTGACAATTTATTCAATTTTCTCATTCTCTATCTCCTTATTATTGTTTAACTTTCATTTTTTTTCATGTAATTTTTTCTCATTCTTTTCCTATTTAATAATTTTTTGCTTTCATTTTATTATGTTTTTTGTTTTACTTCCATTTTTTGCTTTCGTTTTTTTTTTTCAATTCATAATTTATTTTATTTTATTCAAGATACCGATCGAGTTATTGACGATCTACATCTTACATACATTTTTTGCTGTAATTTTTCCTTCATTTTTTTCAATTTTATCCCATAGTAAAATTCACAATGTGTTATTGACGATCTTATAATGATTTTAAAAAGATTTTAAAAATAGGTCGTCTTATCTGCGATCTTTTCGAAGTGTGATTTTAAAAAAAGTACCGACTTTCGACTGTTTAGAATTTAAAAAGAGGTACCGACTCCAACTAATTCGACGATAATAATATAATAGGTCTTTCTAAATATATGACATTAGAAAGATCTCATTTCTCAGTTGACTAATTGATTATTTTTTTTAGAGATAAATAATTTAAATTATGTATGAATTATTTTATTTTATATTATTTCATAATAAATTTAATTATAATTTTTTATTCCTTCAAATTTGAATCTATAATTTTTTATTCCTTCAAATTTGAATCTATTCTATGTATGTATAGTTTTCTTATATATAGAGTGTGAATGTATTCTAAAATAATTAAACTTATATATAATTTGTATTTTAGAATAATTTAAGAAACTTTACTTAGAAAAAAAGTTTTAGTAATTGTTAATAAAAAAAATTTAAAATAGTAATTGTTAATAAAAAAAAATCTAAAATCTTACAACAAAGTTTGATTATGATTAGTTAATTGAAGCGTAGAATAAATATAAAAAGTGATCAATCTAAAAAAGGGAAAGCAAAAAGGAAAGCAATTAGAGATGTACACGGACTTACTTGAGAAGATTATGCAATTATTTGTTATAATCATTGGAAAAAAAATTGACGGGAAATTTGAAGACTATATTGTGCCATGAAAATATGTTACTAGAAAGATGTCACAATTTTTTAAGGGAATGTTTGTTTTGAAATGAAAAAGTTAGTCCATGTTCTACTTTAAAATTTAGATATATAATTTTAAAATCTTACCGTACAAATAAAAAGTTAAATCATACAAAATCGTCAAAATCCCAAAACAAACATTTGTAGAAGACGGTTTCCTATTTTATTGTATTTTGTCAATTTTATATACTTTTTATTAATAAAATTATTTTATAATACTTTTACCTATTAAAAACATTTTCTTAATTTTACAATTAAAATCATAATTTTGTTAATGCACATGTTATTAATATAGTAAAAAATATTATAATATATAAAAATATAAATACAATAATATAAATTTAAATTTGTAGAAATGTATATGTTATAAATATATTGGAATAAAAAAAAGTTTAATCTCACAATTCTAATAATGAAAAAGATATAAAATTAATATAATATTTAAAATTATTATTTTAATAAATGAACTCTAATATAATAATTAATGTTATTATTTTAATAAATCGACCCCGCGTAAAATGCGGGTATAGAGCTGGTACATTATATAGATTGACCCACATTTTACCCTTTCTATTCATTAACTCATAGTATATTAATTGGTGTTGTGTATTTTCAAAAGTTCAAGACATTCATGCATACATGAACTACCAAAACGTAAATTTAATTTTATTGTGCATTAAATATTCACATACTAGTATGTGAAACATCAAATTAATAAAACGAAAGTGGCATAAAATGTTCCATGAATAAAGATAATTAATGAAATAAATTATTATAATATAGTTTAAATGATAATTTTTTTTTTGAAGTCGCGCTATGGACATGGCTCCATAGAAATTGTTTGCACCTTAGGGGTTTCGAACCTGACACCTAGAGAGGAGCACACTCCTAAGTTCCAAGCCTACACCACTAGACCAACTCCCTGGGGTTTTATCAGTGATAATTAATTAGGACGTGTAATTTCTTTACTTCGGGTGTCGCCCCCAATATTATAATGCGCTAATTTTTTTCATACAGTGAAATAAAATACTCCCTCCGTCCCAATATTTTTTACACACTTTGATCGGCACGGAAAAATTAAGAAAATGGAATAAAGTGATGTGTAAAGTAAAATAAAAGAGGGGTATTATTGGTAATTCATTGATTAAAGTTGAGTGATTTGACTAAAGGGAAGGAAAAGTAAAATAAAAGAGGGGTATTATTGGTAATTCATTATGTAAGTTGTTTCCTTTTTTGGAGTGTGTAAAAAATGTTGGGACGCCCATTAATGAAAGTGTGTAAAAAATCTTGGGACGGAGGGAGTATGAAACTCAAATATTGGAATAGATGATTTCATTTGTCTAAATATAGACCTCTTTATTACTGATCCCATTATTAATTGAACATTTACTGTTTACACGAGTTTTAATGTAGAATTATTTATTACTACTTCGTAGTATTAAAGGTGATAAAGTTCACTTTTTATGAGGAACAATGAGTGTTTATACTTTATTGAAGAGAAAATATTTTGTTTGTTTGCTAAAATTAATGATAAAAAAGTAAAAAGTCAACTTTATAACATTTAATAATATAAATATTTAACTTATCCACCTAAAAAAAGAGTTTTGAACAAATCAAATTAAATAGGTACCAACTTTTAGGTACGGAGGTAAGTACAATTTTTGTCATTTAACAAATTGAGTTTAACACAAGTTAATGTAGGCATGTGGTCGAGTTACGCGTATGTGTGACAGGGAGCTATAAATACAGAGTGTATTATTACACAATTAAATCTAAGTGAAAGAAAAAATGGAGGAATTCAAAGGCCATTGCTTAATCCTGCCATTTGCAATTCAAGGCCACATAAATCCCATGCTCCAATTTTCAAAACGTTTACTCCATAACAAAATCAAGATAACTTTAGTCGTGCCCAAACACTTGCCCAAACCCACGCTTTTCTCATCCGATTCCATCTCACTCGAAACCATCTCCGACGGATTCGACGATGGCCCGCCCCCGGGTTTAAGCCCGATGACTTATTTCGCCAAATATGAGGAATTCGGGTCGACAGGTCAATATTTGATTATATATTTATGCTTATGTTTAGAAGATTTGTTTTATTTTTATTATATTTAGTATTTATATGTTTCTTATTAATGCTCTGTCACGTCACATCAGGTTTGAAGGAAGTGATAGAGAGGCTGGCGGGTTCGGGCAGGCCCGTGGATTGCGTGGTGTTCGACTCGTTTATGTTGTGGCCGTTGACGGTGGCGAAGGAGTTGGGGCTGTTTGCGGCGGCATTCTCCACTCAGTCGTGCGCGGTGGACCACATTTACCACCAGGTTTATAAAGGAAATTTGAAGGTTCCTTTGTCGGGGGATGAGGGTAATATTGTAATTCCCGGGCTCCCGACATTGCGGCCCGAAGATCTGCCTTCTTTTATCTCGGTTCCTGGATCCTACGCGCCATATTTTGAAGTGGTTGTTAATCAGTTCAAGGGTCTTGACAAGTCCGATTGGCTCTTTTTTAACACATTCGACAGCTTGGAAAAAGAGGTCCAACATTTACAACTTTCACACTTTACTTTTTCTTAAATTCACTCATAAACTTCAATTTCACATTATTTTAAATCCACACATACACACGTTACAACTTCTTAATATTCCACTCATTATTCTACTTTCTTAAAAAGTGTGTCTGTCACGTGTAAAGTTCATGAGTTATAAACTTTAGTTACTTTAATTTCAAATATTACACTACTAATATTTTTATGTTTATTATTGCACCGTACAATATCCTTGAATTAATATAGAACTATAATTTTGTACGAAATTATTTTGCAGGTGATTGATTGCATGAAGAAGTCTGGGCTAAGGGTGAAGGCAATCGGGCCAACTATACCATCCGTGTACTTAGACAAGCGTATAATGGATGATACAGATTACGGGCTTAACGTGTACAAGCCCGTGGTCGGAGAATGCATGGAGTGGTTGAACGAACAACGGCCCGAATCAGTTGTATATGTTTCATTTGGAAGCTTAGCACAGCTAAATGATAAACAAATGGAGGAATTGGCATGGGGTCTAAAATTGAGCAACATGCGTTTCCTTTGGGTGGTTAGGTCAACGGAGCAATCCAAACTTCCTAAAAATTTTGCACAAGAAACCTCGGAAAATGGCCTAATTGTGTCATGGTGTCCACAACTAGACGTTTTGTCCCATGAGGCAATATCTTGCTTTGTTACGCATTCTGGGTGGAATTCGACGCTGGAGGCATTATGTATGGGAGTTCCGATGGTGGCAATGCCTCAGTGGACCGATCAGACCACAAATGCTAAGTTTGTTATGGATGTTTGGAAGACGGGGGTCAGAGCTAGAGTGGACGATAACGGGCTTGCTAGTCGAGAGACGATTGCTAGTTGCATAAGGGAAGTTGTGGAGGGGGAGATCAAGAAAAATGTCATCAAGTGGAAGGAATTGGCCCTTGAATCTATGGTCGAAGGTGGAAGTTCTGACTTGAACGTCAAAGAATTTATATCTAGTTTCGTCACATCTAAAGAAAAAGTTGACATGAACAAGATGCAGAATGGGTTCTCTAAGGTTGAGAACCATGAAATTAGCCCGAAAACGATAAAAGAAGTATGTGGCAATGGTACGTGTGAGATGAAGAACCATAAACTTGTTGTATTTTGAGATATTTTCTCAATTATCCTTTTCTGATTTTCAATTTTGTCCTCAATTTAATTAAGCCTTTTGTTTAGGCATTGAGCTGTAAGGAAATTTTTTGGCGGAAGAGAGTGAATCCTAATCCAACATCATTTTTCATTTGTCTTAGTAAATTCGGTTCAACGATAAAATATATCATAAATTGGAATAATTGTTCTCAAACTCAATAAATCAAAACAACAAAAAATATAATTCAATAAGCTAGCTACCTACACAATTAAACTATGAATAAATTAATCTTCAATTAATTTGGAAAATACACGATTCTTTTCTAGGGCATTTGTCAAATCTTCTCATCAATGGATATAAGGATATATGAGAACGATTTTGAAATATAAATATTATGGTAAAGTCTAGTAGGCACTCGAGTGCATGTTATGCACCCTAGTCCATGTTGCACTTTTCAGTTTTACTGACTTACACTTTTTGGTAAATGGTGTTGCACTTTTTAATTATTACTAAAAATATTATTATACAGTTTAATAATTGAAAAGTGCAACACCATTTACCAAAAAGTGTAAGTCAGTAAAATTGAAAAGTGCAACATGGACTAGGGTGCACAACATGCACTCAAGTCCATAGCAGACCAACCCTAATATTATAAGACAATTAAGAAAAAAAAAATAGGAATGGAAGATTAATTATAGAGAACATTAGTAATTATTAAGAGAACATGAAGATAATTAGATGGAGTTGAATATTTAATTGAGGGACCAGATTTTTTTTTTTTTTTTGATTTTTTTTAAAAAGGGTAGAATTAGTGATTGGAAGAATTAGATACTGCAGCGTGGGGAGGTTTGGATTTTGGAAGAATTTGGTATTAAGAAGAATTATATTTTTTCTTTAATAAAAATAGAATAAGGCGTGCTTATTTAATGAAAAGAGATTGAAGTTGGGTTTTGGAAGAAATTGTTTTTGGAGTAGGCGTGCGATTTGGAAGAAATACATTCGGTATTAATATTGATAAAACATAAAATATTATTTTGAGAAAAAAACTAATATTAACCCACTAATATTTTTTTGTAAACGTATTTATAGTGAGAAAATTAGGTATTTTACACGATTTGGGATTTCCTAACCAATTTAGCATACATGTGTGAAAAAAATACATTTACGAGTCTAAATATGTTAAATTAGAGCGTGCACAATATGCTAACCAATCAACCCTTATTATCATAAAAACGAAATTATGGAACAAATAAATCTCTGGTGTAGTGGTTATAGAAGATTAAGCCAAATAAACGTTTGCAGGATCGAAACCTTGTAACCTCAATTTAATTAATTAATTTTTAATTAAAATAATTTAAGTTTAACACTACAATTATTACCTTTAATTTGAACCCTACAATTATTACCACATTTAATTAATTTTTTTTAAATAATTTAATTTTAACCTTGTAAGTTGTAACCTCAATTTAATTAATTAATTTTTAATTAAAACAATTTAAGTTTAACACTACAATTATTACTTTTAATTTGAACCCTACAATTATTACCACATTTAATTAATTTTTTTAATTAACATAATTTAATTTTAACCCTACAAATTTACTAGTACCACTTTTCACTAATAATAGTTACCACTTTTCATTATTAATATTTACCACTTTTCATTAATAATAGTTACCACTTTTCAGTATTAATAGTTATCGTTTTCAGTAATAATAATTACCACTTTTCAATATTAGTAATAGTTACCACTTTTCACTAATAATAATTACCACTTTTCAGTATTAATATTTACCACTTTTCAATATTAATAACACTACAAATTTACTAATAATAGTTACCACTTTTCACTAATACGGAGTATCACTTTTCACTAATAATATTTACCATTTTTCACTAATAATATTTACCACTTTTAATTTCAGTATTAGAGATTACCACTTTTCACTAATAATAGTTACCTCTTTTCGTTTTCACTAACAATAGTTACTACTTTTCACTAATAATGTTTACCACTTTTCACTAATAATGTTACCATTTTTCAGTATTAGAGATTATCACTTTTCACTAATAATGTTTACCACTTTTCACTAATAATAGTTATCACTTTTCAGTATTAGAGATTACCACTTTACACTAATAATAGTTGTCACTTTTCAGTATTATAGATTACCACTTTTCAGTATTATAGATTACACTTTTCACTAATACTATGTTATCACTTTTCACTAATAATGTTTACCACTTTTCAGTATTAGAAGTTACAATTTTCACTAATAATAGTTACCACTTTTAATACTTACCACTTTTTAATCAAAAATTATAAACTACCACTTTTTCAGTATAATGAAATAACACTTTTCAGTATAAAGATTAACACTTTTTACTATATATTACCAAAAAACAATTCTTCACAAAAAAATTGAATAACATCACGTACAAATCAACCAAAAAAACATCAAAAACATTACAGTAGCACAGAACTAAATTTAAAATAATTGAAATTAACTTAAATAATCAACCCCTTACCTTCCCATAACACGGCGTCAGCGTCAGAATACTTTACCTACCTTCTTCTCAGCCTGCCTCAAATTAAATCAGCTACTCAGTGGCGTTTTTGTCCAGCAGGAGGGCGGCGGATTCAGTTCAGGAGCAGGGGCGGCGCGACGGAACGAGGGACGAGGCAGCGCTGCACCAGCGGAGACTATGTACGCGGATCTGGAGCGGCGGCAATCGACCGATAAGGCCGTACACGATGACGGCGGACGTGGTGGAGGCGCGATCTGTTTCTGGGCAGAGGTGGTGGCGCAACGGTGACGCGCGACGAGGCGGGCGGTGGAGCAGAGGCGAACTAGTGGATAGGGCAGCACAACCACGGCGGCGTCACAGAGACTGCACGGGAACCACGCCCGATGGAGGCGGACGACGATCCGGTCAGGCGGCCGAAAGGATAAATAAGCGGTCGGAGAAAATTATTTCCAAATCAATACTCCTATATGAATACATCCACAAGAAAATCTTTACATCCATTTTTACAGCTCAATTTATTTTACCAGGAGAGATATCCTCAAATTAAAATCGAATTCAATCACAAATAATCTATGAATTTCGTGACGGTTACATTTCATTCCTAAAAAAAAGATCTACTAATTCCATATCAAAATCATACAACACAAAATGGAACACGTTCAACTCGAGTAGCCCGCCGCTTTGGGTGGATGTGAGAACGGCAGAGACGGGAGAGAACCGAGAGAGAACAGGAAGAATAGAAAAAAAAATGACTTATAGGTTGAAAACGGATAAAAAATGGATAGGATAAAAAATCATGTGCACCGCATCACTTTGGTGTGTATGGTGCTGGGTGCATATAAGACTTTTCCGTTAAATTAAAGGTACTAATTGATTTTATATATGAAACAAATCATCAGTCAACTATTGACTGTTGACTTGGTCAACTTTTTTTTTTTTTTGGTTAAAAAAAATTTTCGATTTTTTTATTTTTCAATTTTTTTTTAAAGTTACACTTTTCAATTATCGTGACTTACACTTTTAAAAATAATATTTTCATTTATATTAACGTACACTTTTTGGTAATTTTATATTGCACCTTTTAGTTATATACACATGCACTTTTCAGTAAAAATGGGTTGCACTTTTACGTAAAAATGTGTTGCACTTTTCAGTTATAATAACTTACAATTTTCATTAAAATATTGTGTTGCACTTTTCAAGTATATTGATATGCACTTTTTAATAATATTGTGTTGCAATTTCTAGTTATATTAACTTGCACTTTCTAGTTATAATTAATGACTTAAACTTTTCATTAAAAGTTGTGTTGCAATTTTTAATTATAGTGACTTACACTTTTTAATAAAAAAATGTGTTACACTTTTTAGTAATATCGACTTACACTTTTCAACACACACATTTTCGAAAAAAATTTGACCAAGTTAAAATTTTTATTCACAATATTCTTGAATATTTAGAGTTTAGATTGACTAAGTCAACTCAATTTCTTATAAGGAATTGATTCTATATAAGACCAATCCTTGAATTAAAATTTAATAGCCTCTATATATTTGCCAACTGGAAATTAGTGAAAAATATAGAATTATACTCCCACTTCAATTACGCTTTATTATTCAAAAGGAAGTTATTAGCCTATATATATTTGATTTAAGTGCATAACAAGAATCTTAGGTTTTAATTTTCGAATTTGGAAAGTCAAAGACTTTCTGATAATCAAAACTAAATTTTAGGAATTAATTTTAAAATTTATATTAGTTTTAAATCACGAATTTAATTTAAATAATTATTTTAAGGATATCATGGGTATTTTGACTTTAATTTGACTCTATTAGAAAATTATTAAAGTTGGTGTTTCTATTTGCTTAAGGGGTGCTAACAGTGACTCTATTAGAGAATAATTTCAATATCAAGTCAAAGTCTTCTATGTACTCAAATACACCGTGTACTTTAGTAGACTTTGACTAGTCAAATGTTGATCGTTGACTGGTCAACGGTCAAACTTTAACTTCTTCTTTTTTCGATTTTTTTTTTTGAAAAAGTGTATCTTTGTTTTTTTAATAAAAAATGTATGTTACTATATTGAAAAGTGCAACATTGTTTTTAATGAAAAGTGTATATTATTATAACTGAAAAGTGTATGATATTATAACTGAAAAATGTATGAACTATTAATGAAAAGTGTAAGTTATATATTAATGAAAAGTGTATGATTTATTAATGAAAAATGTATGTTATAACTGCAAAATGTATGATCTATTTATTACTCCCTCCGTTCTTTTTTATAAGATGTTTTAGAGAAATTTATTAGAATTAAGAAAGGGTATGTTTTGACAAATATACCCTTAGATAATAAAGAAGATTTTTAATTTCATTCCATAATAGACATTATATTTCAATTCTTTCCAAAGTTAAGGGAGGGCATAATTGGAATAAATATTGTAAAAAATCTAAAACATCTTATATTTATTCACAAGAAAAAAAATGTAAAATATATTTGCCAACTGGAAATTAGTGAAAAATATAGAATTATACTTCCACTCCCACCCCAATTACGCTTTAAAATTCAAAAGGAAGTTATTAGCATTGATTTTATTTAACCAATCCCCCTCCCCCAATTACTTTATTTTTATGTTCAATCAATCAGGAAAGTACGTGTAATTTCTACTATCCATAATTCCCTATGTATTAATTCTTTATTTCCAATATTAAAAACTAGTAGAGATAGGAAAATTCAATTTATTTTGCGTGTTCGGCAGCTGGACATATTCATAAATGAGGATAATTTGCCAGTTAATCTCTTAGTCCACTATTGTACTCCTTCCGTCTAATTTAAATAGACTTGTTTTTCTTTTATAAATGTATAACCCTATGCATTAGAAAAGTATAACATTCATTAAATAGTGTTATAATAAAAAATTTACTTGTCTAATGTGTCTTTCCAATACAATTTCTTAATCTTTGTGAAAAGTCAAACAATTTTATCTAACACATGAGATTATAAATGATAATTAAGGATAAAAGTTACTATAATGTAGGGATGAGCTTTTGATTTCTTCGTTAATACGTGCTTAAATAGAGTGTATAGTATCCCATCCTAGTAAGTAAATGAAATAAAAATGGCGAACGGGGAAGAAAATAAGGAGGGATTCAAAGCTCATTGCTTAATCTTGCCATTTGCAATTCAAGGCCACATAAATCCAATGCTCCAATTCTCAAAACGGTTATTCCATAACAAAATCAGGATAACTTTAGTCGTGCCCAAACACTTGCCCAAAACCACGCTTTTCTCATCGGATTCCATCTCAATCGAAACCATCTCCGATGGTTTCGACGAGGGGCCACCGCCGGGTATAAACCCGGCGACCTATTTCGCTAAATTTGAGGAATTCGGGTCGAGGGGTTTGAAGGAAGTGATAGAGAAGCTGGCGGGTTCGGGCAGGCCCGTGGATTGTGTCGTGTTCGACCCGTTTATGATGTGGCCGTTGGCGGTGGCGAAGGAGTTGGGGCTGTTTGCGGCGGCGTTTTTCACTCAGTCGTGCGCGGTGGATCACATTTACCACCAGGTTTATAAAGGGGATTTGAAGGTTCCTTTATCGGGGGATAATAAGGATGAGATTGTAATTCCCGGGCTCCCGCCTTTGCGGCCCGAAGATTTGCCTTCGTTTATTTCGGTTTACGGGTCATACCCGCCCGTTTTTGAAGTGGTTGTTAATCAGTTTAATAGACTTGAGAAGGCCGATTGGTTGTTTTTTAACACCTTCTACACCTTGGAGAAAGAGGTCTCTTCTTACACAAATATTTGTATTTAAGTTGTATTAATTTGTTGGATCTTGCTATAATTCTTTTTGAACTATATATATCGTAGGTGATTGATTACATGACAAAATCGGGATTACATGTGAAGGCAATCGGGCCAACTATACCATCGGTGTACTTGGATAAGCGTTTGCTAGATGACAAGGAATACGGGCTTAGTGTGTACAAGCCCGTGATTGGAGCTTGTATGGAGTGGTTGAACGAGCGACAGCCCGAATCCGTGGTATATGTTTCTTTTGGAAGTTTAGCTCAACTAGGAGATAAACAAATGGAAGAATTAGCATGGGGTTTAAAATTGAGTAACAAGAACTTCCTTTGGGTGGTTAGGTCAACGGAGCAATCAAAACTTCCTGAAGATTTTGTAAAAGAGACCTCGGAGAAAGGCCTAATTGTGTCGTGGTGCCCACAACTTGACGTTTTGTCGCACAAGGCAATATGTTGTTTTGTCACACACAGTGGGTGGAATTCGACGCTGGAAGCTTTAAGTTTGGGAGTTCCGATGGTGGCAATGCCTCAATGGACTGATCAGACCACGAATGCTAAGTTTGTTATGGATATTTGGAAGACGGGTGTTAGAGCTAGAGTGGACGATGATGGAATTGTTAGTCGAGAGACGATTGCTAGTTGCGTAAGGGAAGTTGTAGAGGGGGAGATCAAGAAAAATGTCACCAAATGGAAGGAATTGGCGAGGGAATCTATGGTCCAAAATGGAAGTTCTGACTTGAACATACAAGAATTTACATCTAGTCTCGATGCTAACAAAGAAAAAGTATTGACATAAGTTATATATATGCTTACAATAGAATTAATGTGAGTGAGCATCTATATCTATATTTACTCTTTTCAGATGTCAAATAAAAAAACTTGGATTTAAATTTATATTTTTAACAGTTTTCTTTTCCTCTTTTTGGGTGATCCCTCAATTGTATTGCAATTTTTTTTTTTTTTTTTACTTTTATATACATAGAATCTGCCATTTTATTACATGATAATAATTGAGTTAATATCGAATATATATCTAGTGTAACATAGGGTGTGTAATTTAGTTCTGTATGTTTTTAATTTTATAATTTGAGAAAATTTATAAAAAAGGCCATTTAGACACCTAGCTTCTTAATAAAGGACAACTATTATAATTTTTTTTAAAAAGGACAAAAACGCATGTTAATAACCCATTATACCCTTATATTTAATTATGGAAATTAATTTATTAATTTAATAATTAAATAACAAGTCTTCATCTTCCTTATTTGTCGCCATAGATTCAACCACATACCTCTTCAATTGATTATCAACATTGGTAAATGTTACCTGATCCAGGCGCTCAACATCCTCATTCTCAAAGTTTCTGCTGCGTAAGGTAACGTTAGTTTATTGCATCGCCTTCTTCACAACGAAATCGTCTATTGCCTCAACGAACCCTTCCTTTTGATAATTAATTGCACTCTCAGAATCCAAATCAATGTTTAGATTTCCTGCACAGTCAGATTCTTCGATCGGCTGCTTGTTGCTTTTAGGGATTGGAATCGAGATTAGGGTTTCACGATCGGCAGGGTGATGCTTAGAGGCTTGTTCCTCTCTTTCAACGACGGCCATGGCTATAAGGTCTCGTCTCCTTTGCTCTTCTATAATTGTTTCCTCGATCTGTTCTTTCGACTGCACATGATCAAGAGACTTTCCACGCGATCGTTTCTTTATATTCCTAGGGGATTCAAACTTCACCGATTTCTTCATTATGGATGACGGACGCGAAGCCGCCGGAGATACAGTGGTCTTCCCCACGCCGGAGGTGGGCCTTTGACGACGATTTTATCGCCTAGGAGTGGGGCGACGCAGCGTATGGTCCACATGGGAACCATTAATCCGGTCAGATGAAGAGTTTTGCCAAGGATATGATTTTTAATTCCACACATACACACATAATTTGCAAAGAATTTAGGATTTTTTGAGATGATTTTAATTTAGGTTCAATTTTGCTCTGTTTTCGTGTAATTGTGATGATTTACGTGCGCGTTGCTGAAATGTAGTTCATGATTATTTGTTATTGGTTTGGTCAAGGGATAATGCAGATCTTATTTTGCATATGTATACATATTTTTGCATAATCACATTCTAATATGAAGACACCGTACTATTTTTTCTGCATTATTCATTTTATTATATGCAGTTTTAGATTTCATTGTTCTGCATTATTCATTTTATTATGCAGTTTTAGATTCCATTTTTCTGCATTATTCATTTTATTATGCAGATTTAGCTTTTATATTAATTTTCCAACCATGGTCTAGGGAGCAAAATGTTCTTCTCACTTCTCACTTCGTCTTCTTCCGTACTTCACGGTTTCCTTTCTTCACAAATTTAAAAACCCCAAAATTCTGCACAAAATTAAGGACTTATGTCCGGTGTTGTTGAGGAAGTTTAATTTTTGGAAGGTTTTAATTAATTGCGTAATTCTCGAAATTAATGAGCTGATAGAGTCAGTTTTAAATTTCAAACATTTAAAGAATTTATCCATATTAATTCCGAATTTATGTATTAAGGGCATGATGGTACATTTATGTGCCATTTTGTCCTTATTCTGAAACTATTTTGAATCATGTCTTTATTTAAAAAAACACTAGGTGAAATGACCTTTTATGTGAAATCCCCGATGATTGTAAAATCTATTATGATCCTTCAATATCATTATATCAACAAGTATGATTTATGTTATAGATCTCTAATATTGATTTGAATTTACATGTAGAAATTTTCCTCACCTACTACTCCAGCATTCAGTCATATGGCTCCATTCAAGTTGAAAATGCCTGTTTCAAAAGCAACGATTCGATTCGCTCCTTATTCTCTATTCACGATCTATGTATAATAGTGTCTAAAGTAATCTGAAATACACGAAGAATGTACATATTTTCAATTTTTTGTCATCGAAAAAATGTACAGGAAGTTTACTTTATATTCGAATTGATGTAATTAATTTTTTGGATAATTTAGAATTTATTTTTGATGTCAATTTGTTTGCATTAAATATTGGCGTACATTTATGACTCAATTTATCTTAATTAATAAAATATTTATACCCCGGGCAATTTATATATACATTTTAAAATGTTACAAAAAATATTGGCCACATATGACGTTGATTAATTAATTCACATGATTTACCAGTTATGCCACAATTTATGTTAATTAGAAAATACTAATAATTTGCAATTATACATGAATTTTAAAATATTACAAAATATATTACAAAAGAATATTTGTCATTATATATTCACGTTAATTAATACATTCATATTTTAAAATTTTATATATGACCTGCCATTTATGTCACAAATAACGTTGATAAGCTTTGAAATTTATGTTAAAAATATGTTAAAAATCCTTTAAATCAAATAAACAGAATTATTACAATACAACACAATATTATACTCCCTCCACTTTTAATTAAGTGTCATTCTAACAATTTTCAACAAATTAAGATATATAATCATGAACCATTTTACCCTTCATTAATGATAACTAATTTTAATATTAAATTTATGTTTAGTAGTGAATGTGGCAAATATTGTAGGTGATATTCATGTATACAATAATTAAGGTTTATCCATGATTTATGTTATAGTATTGTATTCAAAAGGAAAAAAACTTAAATCAAGGTAAAGAAAATGAAGGGAGTATAATGTATAAGGATAAAATTGTCAAAATTCAAGAAAAAAATGTAGAACGACACTTGTTTTAAAAATATTGAAAAAGGCAAAGTGACATTTAATTAAAAACGGAGGGAGTATTTTTTTATATAATTTTAACAAATATGTTGCATGATAAATTTTAATTGACTCGATTTTAATAACTTTCATAATATTGGAAAGAGTAATTTAAATTATAATGCAATCAAATATACATGTAAGAATTTTGAAATTTTGAATTTGTAATTTTAGATTATAATTAAAAATCAATCAAATCCAAATACCATAATATATTATTATAAATTGTAAATGAATAGTTTCATCAACACATTAAGTACATATATAATTATATAACGTTGTTTTCTATTATATGGGTATATTTATTTAACATCTAATATTGATTAAAAATATTTATTGCTTAATTGTAATTATGGTATTTTTTTTTAATTTTGTAAAATACTAATTAGTCGCAATTAAGATTGACATAGGAATGAAATTTAATTGTAATTAGTTGCAGATTTTTATTGGCATTTAATTCAATATGCATTAAATTAAATTACAAATGTCAAGTTCCTGATACTAAATGTAATAATATGATCACATGATGGAACCGATGATGGAACCATTGTTAGGAAATAGATAGGTTGCAAAATTAACGCAACTTAATTAAAATATGAATTAATTAAATTGAACTAACTAAGAAATTGACATGTAGTGCTTAAATTCTTAGTAGTATATATATATTTTTTTAAAGTAAAGATGTTGCTTTGTATATAAGTATTGGTACAGGGGTAATACAACTACCGGAGACGATTACAAGGGATGTTGAGAAATAACTGTATAGATACTGTTCAAAGATTTAACAAGGGATACACATCCATGGTTCCCTTTTTCAGTCAATAAGAGAAGAGTTTATAACTTTGTGTGCCTTCAACCCTTTCCAAGAACTAAGTTTAATGTTATTCGCTATCTCTTCTGTAATTCTTAGTAGTATTATATATTTGCAAATATGTATTATCTCAATCTCTCCATTCAACAAGTATATTCATTTCAATTCATAAAGATTTATATGAATCTTTACTTATAATTTGAATTTAACTTAATTTAGAAAATCGAATTTCATCGATCAATCTACATTTATTAACATATTTTTAAATTTGAATTTAAAATTATATGAAAATAAATTTTAAATATAAATTATTGACTAATTAATACACACAAATTTAATGGTAAACTAAATTCGTAATATTCACTCAATTAAAAATTTAATTTAATCAATCAATAAATTTATTGACATTCAATTTATAAAGATTTATATTAATATTTACTTAAATTCAAATTACACTTAATTTAGGAATACCGAATTTCATCTATCCATCTAACATATTCTAAAATTCAAATTTCAAATTATATGAAAATAAATTTTAAATAAAGATAGTTGATTAATACACAAAAATTTAATTAATGGTAATGAAATTTCTTATATTCAATCGATTGAAAATTAATCGACTATCAATAAGGACATTTATTTACATTTATTTAATCGATTGAACATTGATATGAAGTCAGGTTTGTGCAATAGAACTAAATTGATTGTTACAAGACTTGAAAATCATATCATCAAAGCACAAATTCTTTCGGGAATAAATATTGATAGTAAAGTTTTTATCTCGAAAATGACATTTATTTTTCGGATGACACCGACTCCCATAAAATTTAGAAGTAGACAATTTCCAATTTTATTATTTTTTGCAATATATAAATAGAAGTTAAGGTCAATCTCTTTCATGGTAGGTGTCTACCTTCCGAAACCACTGTATGTTGCAGCCTTTAGAGTCAAGATTAAGAGTAAATTGTTTTTTTTTTTTTTTTGCCTATATTCAAATGAAAAAAGTATATAAGCGTACAACAAATGTTTTCTACAAGGAAGTTTCCGCAATTTGTAATTTCGTATATTGGTTTTTTTTTTATAAATAAGTTATAATTATTTGTTATATTATATACATATATATATATATATAATGTAATCTATATTGGTATCTTTTTTTAACACACTGGTTATTAACAATTATCTGAATTTTGATTTGTGTAATGAAACTAGATGATTATTACAAGACTTTAAATCACATTATTGAAGGACAAATTATTTTTGGAATGAATGTTGGTAGTAAAGTTTTTATTCCAAAAATGACATTGAGTGTTTCAGATGACACGACTCCCGCAAAGTTTTGAAGAATGCAATTTCATATTTCATTGTCTATGTCAGTCTTTTTCCATGGTAGGCGTCTAACCTCTGAAAGCTGTGTTCACACACACGAACAATTATATATTGCAGCTTCTAGAGTTAGGAACAAAAGTGTTCAAATGAAAAAAATAGGTAAACATACGTATAACAAATGTTATCTACAAGGAAGTTTTCCACAATTTATACTTAATTTATTATATTAATTTTTTTTATAAGTAAATTTATAAATGTAATTTATATTGCTACAATATTTCATTTTTATCTTTTAATTGAATAACTAAATTACAAATCTATACAAGTTTTAATTTTCTTTAAATTAGTACAATATTTAAATATATTATAAAATTTATTTCAACCCCGCGTAAAACGCGGGTCTTACACTAGTTACGTATAAGATTAAAGTTGGACACGGAAAGGAAAAAAAAATGTAACCAAAACGAACAAATTTGGACACAAAGGATTTATGTTTTCCTTCATGAGTTGTTCAAATAAATATTTTTGATTTCTTTTATGAAAAACATACCTCAACACACTTAACCAACCCAAAAAGATCAAAAAGCATAAAACTAACTAAAATGAAAAGAAAACAATAAACGAATGGATTGTCTCCCATTTAGCGCTAGATTTAACGTTCTATGCTAAAAAAATTCAAAATTCTCTTTCGATCTCGTTATTTGACAATCTTTCTTTGAATGGAGGATGATAGTGTTTCACATTTTGCTCATCGGTGATGAAAAGATCGTCTTCCTTACTTGGAAACTCAAGATTTCCTTCAAAGTTCGCTTTCTTCATTACCAACGTGTTACGTCCATTGAGCATCAACTTTTTAAGAATTTTCATGACCTTCTACATGTAGTCAAAATTTTGTATGGTGTCGTATGACTACCGTAGTCAATTAAATCTGAACCATTAAAAAACAAATCTAAAGGTTTTAAATCCGATGACCTGTTACCTTTTGTACTTTGTGTTGAAAATATTCATCGTATGTGTCGTATTTATAATTAATTAAATTAATTAATATATATAATTTAAAATTTACATTTTTATTCTTAATTTAATAAAAAAATTATTATATTTATTAATTTAATTAAAATATATAATGGTAAAACTACCTATTTACCCTTATATTATTATTATTATTAAAATTAACGAAAAAAAAACAAATTAAATTAAACCAAAAACAAATCATATGAACCTAAACATAGAACACGAATGCTGCCCTATTTGTGGCTCGAGCACGTGAACAAGAAAAGAACATTTTTTTTTGTTTGCACGTTTACTGAATATCGACCATGCAATCAGGCACGACTGTTGGACCGTGAAAGTGAGCACTTACAACACATTTTTTGGATTGCACGGTATACTGAGTATCGACCGTGCAACGTGCACGACTGTTGGACCTTGCAAGTGAGTACTTCCAGTACATATTTCTATTTACTCGGGTGACTGAGTATCGACCGTGCAACCGTGCACGACTGTTGGACCGTGAAAGTGAGAACTTACAGCACATTGTTTGGATTACACGGTTTACTGAGTATCGACCGTGCAACCGTGCACGGTTGTTGTACCGTGCAAGTGAGTACTTCCCGTACATTTATTATTTAATTATTTAATTTTTATAATAATAATATTTGTGTAAAAAGGGTAGAATAGTAATTTTGCTTAATATATATATATATTTTTTAAAAATAATTTTAATAAAATAAGGGTAATATAGTAAATAACAAAATAAAATTTAAAAAATGATTTAATTAACTTAAATTTGTATAACAAGTAGTAGGTTCATACGACGCCACGTGGCGCGATTCGACGCGCTGACTACATAGTCACTTTGTACAATTTAACTATATTGAAAAAAACCCCACTTACTTTATCTCAATCATCTTTACTTTTTCTATTTTATACATAATTAAACAATATTTCTTGAAACATACATGTTAAAAAGAAACAAGAATATTTTATGTGGAAACAAAAATGTACAAGATCAAAATTGACCAAAAAAACCAAAATTAAAAATCTAACAAAATACATGACTAAAATTAGACACAACTTGAACTCCAAAATTAAAAAAAGAAATGAAGAACACATTTTACTTAGACTTATGTGTAGGGCCCCTGCAGTCTTTTAATATAAAATTCTTTCATTATTTTTTTCTCTAGTGCATTAAAAAAAGTCTTCAGCAGTAGGAATTTGAAAATTAATAATAGAACTTGTTAATAAAAGTAAATTTATGTTATTAAAAACTTTTAACTAGAGAAATTATAATGACATAATTTATATCACTAAAAGTCAATTTTCTTGTAGAATATATGCTAAATTATGTGATGCACTTGAATTAGAAATTTGCTCCCAAAATATACCTCCATTTTGTTTTTACTAAAAGGTCCTAACAAGATGCTACATGAACAAAATATGCTACTGCAATTTCTATTAGACTATTACTACAAGAAAAATAACACATGCTTAATTTTTTGGACAAATTCGTGTGCTAAAATATTCAACTACTATAAGATCAAATATATCAAAATATTTTATTACAATAACACAAATTTTGATTTTATAATAAGACAATACATACCTGAGAGCTAAAAAAAAAATATATTTCAATTAAATCTGTCGAGAGTTAACACACGAATTTCGGTACTATTAACCTGAATATGCAAAAGAAAACTAAATCTGACTATCTGAGTTTGCAACGAACAGTGATTTGATGACGGGATTGGTCCCGGACACAAAATTTAATTTTCTTACAAAATTTAATGTTATCATAGGGGCACAAGCACCAACCCAATATGATTTTATTTTCAGAACAATATTAATTTTTTTCTTGAATGTAATTCAAGACAACGTTGACATGTGCCGTGTACGGTAAGACGTGTGTTTTCTGTGCGTGATGTAGGTAAAAAGAGGGTGACATTAATTTTTTAAAAAAGTGAATTTAATGGTCGGTGATGTAAGATAAATGATGGGTATTTTAGGTAATTTGGTGATGTGTAAAGTAGATATGATGAGGTGTAAAGTAAAACGTATGTAGAAAGAGGATGACAATTTTGAAAATAAAATGATGTTGGAAGGGTATTAATTTTGTGGGATATTTTCATATTAAGAGTGTACAATTAATCTTGGGACATCCAAATAAGAAAATTGTGCAAATAATCACGGAACTTATGGATTATTTTTTTAGAGTGATATTTAAGTGTAATTGATTGCACCTATATACTCCAATTTGAAGTGAACTTCAATAAATTTGATCAAATGTTGTTAAAAGATTAAATTGTTAAAATTTGATAGTGTATCTATACATTAAATAAATTTGATCAAATATAAATTTTAATGTTCAAATAAAAAATTTAGATGTAATTTGGTAGTTTTGAATTTATAGTTGCAATAGTATCATTCTCGCTATTGGGGTGATCGTGGCCTCAGTTGTAATGTAATTAATCATATGTTTTGTTTAACACTTATTTTATCTTCTCTATTATATTTTTAATTAATATATACTTTTTGCATAAACAATTTTTTTTTTAATTTGTACAAAATAAAATAGACACATTTTATGTAAACAAATTAAATGGAGTATCAATCAAATGTGTTATATTCATTAAGGAATGACAAATTAAATCTTCAACCCAATAATCAATTAAAAAAAAAGCATAATGTAGATATTGTGTAACGTTTCGAAAAAAAAAAAAAAGCAAAATTGCTAAAAAGTAGTGGTTCTCATATTATTAACCCTAAAAATAGGCCACGGCTATTCAAACCTCCAGTTTTACTGTACACACCCTAATTACTAAGCACACTTCATATAAAATTTCTTCCTACATTACAATTTTAAACAATTATATCCAAATAAAAAAAATATCACAAAAAATGGTTCTCCTCTACGCAATGAAAAGAAAGAAGAAAAAATTGAATTCAAGATATTTCAAAAATTCACAAAAAAATTAATATAAATCACAAAAATTAAAATTCTAGATTTTAATAAAAACTAACGAAATTGCATAAAAATAGAGATTAGGCATACCAAATTTATTCATTTTTTTCAGTGAAAAATTCTGATTGTCAAATATTGTCATGAGCATAAGTGATGAATATGACCATATTTGGATTTAGCCCATTATCTTCTAGCCCATTTTATTATTTAGTTTCAATTGGGATTTTGTATCTTATATTTAAATCTATTAGCATTTTAGAGTTATTTATATGTTTAAATATGTAAAAGAAGGAAATAGAATATAAGAAAATATTCCTAAAATCTTCTCTCTCAACCTTCTCTCTCACATGTCTTCTTCCTCTTTTTATTACAAACATTCATCTACTCAAATTCAATTTATTTCTTCGAAAATTATCAGAAAATTATATGGATTTCAAGAGTACTGATGGAATCACTACAAACATGTTCGGTTGAAACTCCCCATTTTAAGCGTGTTTCTTCTGTTCTGTGGTAATTTTTTTTTTTTTTTTAGAATTAAGTTATAATTTTTTAAAATTGAGGTGTCAGTATTAATTTTTTGGGTTGGTCTGCTATGGACTCGAGTGCATGTTGTGCACCCTAGTCCATGTTGCACTTTTCAGTTACTGCACTACAAAAAACGCATCGATTAGAGACCGGTTTTGAGACTGTAAAGGCGGTCTCAACACACGTTAGAGACTGATTTGGGACCGATTTATGGAGGTCCTTATTTCATCGGTACCTAATATTGAGAGACCGAATTTATGGCACAGTCTCAAATTAGGGACCGATTGTCGATCGGTCTCTAAATGACAGACCGACAATTCGGTCTTAAAACGGTCCCTAAACGTGAGTCGGCTCGACCTATTTTCGGGCCTAAAACAGTCTCACATCGGTCTCAGATTAAGGACCGATTTTCGGTCGGTCTCTAAATGAGAGACCGGCAATTCGGTCTTAAAACGGTCCCTAAACGTGAGTCGGCCCGACCTATTTTCGGGCCTAAAACAGTCTCACATCGGTCTCAGATCTTACCCAGCAACTGCCCCCGAAACCCGACCCGCTGACCCACACCCACCCCATTTATTTACACCCACCTTCACACCCGCATCGCCAAACCCGACCCCACCGCCAACCCGACTCACACCCGCCTTCGAGACCCGACCCGACCCGTACCGCCAACCCACACCCACTTTATTTAATTGGCCATTTTATTTTGGCCTTTGTGGGAATTGATCCCTGGTGGATGGGTGCCCAGAAATGGGCACCCACCACTTTGACAAGTAATTGTCTTGTGTAACTTTTAAAAATAATTATATACATATGTAATTAATTTCTTTATTATATATGTTTTAAATAATAAATTTTCAAAATCAACGTTACTTTAAAAAAGAAGTCCAAAATAATTAAATCATTTTCACATATATTAACTAATAAAAATCATTGAATTAATTGTAAAAAATCAATGTTACTTTAAAAAATCAATGTTACTTTTAAATATTTTATTTTGACACTTCTTCAAAGTACATGGACACTTGATTTTATCGTTAAACATATATTGTGGCCTCGTCTTCGCAAAATCAATAAATTTGCGAACTTAATTATAAAATTCACTGTTCGTACTTCCATTAATGAATCGAGGAGTATAATACATCCACCGACGATCCGGTAGTTCCATCTATACGTACTCAAAATCAAAATGATTACATAATTGACATATGTATATAAGATAAATATTGCTATATTATTATATTCAAAGAATAAATATTGTTGCATTATTGTACTAAAATTAATAATGTTAATAATAATATTTAATTTGGTAGATATGTGAGAAGAATGTGGTGGAGCCCATCGTTAATCCAAAATTTAAAGCTAAAAAATTTGATAGCAAACAAGGTATGCTCTATGAGAAATTAACTCAAGATCTTTAATTTGTTTGACTTTCAAGTAGATCAACTTTGAATCGTATACCATATAAAGTAAAATTTTGGGAATTCAGTTATTTCATAAAAACTTAATTTGTCAGTATTAACTACTTAAGTCAAAAATATTAATTGTGGAATTCTAAATTGATTTTTATGAATAAATTGTACTTATACTCGGTCTTATAATATGTGTATAGATAAAAGTGTACAAAAAATTTTGAGTGAAATATTTTAACAGTTTTAATTTAATATTAGACAATTAATTCACTCTAAAACCTAATTTACATGTATTCATACTTTCAACAGGTTTAATTGGACATATAATAGTACACATACAATTATGATATCTTTCAAAATAATTAATTCTAATTAGTATTTGATTTGATATCATAACAACGTCAGTGGTCTATCTTATTTACTACTATTATACATATCTATTAATTATATGAAAATAAAATTATCAACGAACACTTAATTAATTAATATGAGAAAACATTAATTTAAATAAAGAGGGAATGAGAAATCTTACGATTGAATTCGAAACGAGATCTTCAAACTGATATTGGACAGTAAAATTAAGGAATTGTCTATTTAGAAGCTAGTTTGTCGGTTTAAATTGAGAGAGTGACATTTGGGACCGACAATATCGGTCTATAACCACAACCGCGTGATTTGGGACCGATTTGGGACCGAATTATGCGGTCTCTACTATGTTAAAAATTATCTATAAAACAAACAGCTTGATTAAATACCTATTCGTGACCGAAAATATTGGTCTATAAAAACAACCACCTGATTATGGGACCGATTTGGGACCGAAATATATATGCGGTCTCTACTGTTAAAAATTATCTAAGAATATTCTTCTGGAGTGTTCAGATACCACTAAAATCGGTCTCTATAAAATAAACAGTTTAATTTGATACCTATTCGAGACCGAAAATATCGGTCTATAAAAACAAACGCCTGATTTGGGACCGAAATATGCGGTCTCTACTGTTAAAAATTATCTATATATACAATATTAGGATGAATATCTAATATAATATAGATATAATCGCCAACTTATTTATCTCTCTCAATGATGGATGAAAATTCCTCTTCTCCTAATTCTGATTCCTCCCTCTCGAACAAAGTCATAGAGCCAGATTCGATGAAAGTTGATACGGTTAATTAAAATTTTGGGATTCAGAATTATTTATACCAATTAAAGACTGAATTTTCGGTCTTCAATTAAAATTCAAAATCAGAGTTTTAATTTCAATTAAAATTCGAAATAAGAATTTTAATTTCAATTAAAATTCAAAATAAGAATTTTAATTTTGATTTAGAGACTGAAATTCGGTGGCTAAGTGGTCTGAAAAACATAATATTAAAGACCGAATTGAAAATAGTCTTTAAACGAGCGGTCAAAATTGGTAGTCAATTCAAATTATACTTTTCAAAATATTTGATACAAATTAAAGACTGAATTGTCGGTATCTAAACAAAATTCAAAATCAAAATTTTAATTTCGGTTTAGAGACTGAAATTCGGTCTCTAAGCGGTCTGAAAACATAATATTAAAGACTGAATTGAAAACAGTCTCAAAACTCAAATTTTTGTAGGATCAGTCCCAAATCAGTCTCAAATTGAGACTGATTTATGCCGGTCTCAAAACTTTGGTCTCTAATTGAGGCATTTTTTGTAGTGCTGACTTATACTTTTTGGTAAATGGTGTTGCACTTTTCAATTATTAAACTGTATAAGTAATAATTGAAAAGTGCAACACCATTTACCAAAAAGTGTAAGTCAATAAACTGAAAAGTGCACATGGACTAGGGTGCACAGCATGCACTCGAGTGCATACTAGACTTTACCTAATTTTTTAAAAAATTATTTTTATATGGAGTGTGTATAGTAATTTTTTTTTTTTTTTTGAGGGGAAGTGTGTATAGTAATTGAAGTCATGGAGTTTGTACAGCAGAATCATATCCGGTGTCGAAAAAATATCCTATGATGAAAGGTACCTTGTCGCATTTGTCATTTTGTATAAGATTAAGGAACATATTTTTTGACACATTTATCCCTTATTAATTTGTTCCTCTTCTCAATTGACTTTTCCTTTCTATCACACTCTTGCCTTTTAGAAGAAAGTGAGAGAAAATGAATCATTAATGTATTTTCAATTAAAAGTGATATTGTAGGAGTTACAAAAAGGCATTTTAGAAAAATTCATGGTAAAAATAGAAAAAGCAATAAACTTTTTGAAACAAAAATAAAGACCAAATGCGACAAACTTTATAAAACGGATGGAGTATAAAAGACAATTTAATGTATGGATGTGAGTAATGTATGTGAACCAACGTAGCTATAAAATACTGCAACCATTTGTAAATGCCATAAAAATGGTGAAAGAAAATACTCCTAAAGAAGCAGCAGCTCATTGCTTAATCTTGCCGTATCCAATTCAAGGCCACATAAACCCCATGCTCCAATTCTCCAAACACCTACTCCATAAAAATATCCGAATTACTTTACTCGTAACCAAACACCTCGCCAAAACCACACTTTTCTCATCGGAACGTTCCATATCGCTCGAAACCGTCTCTGACGGATTCGACGACGGCCAGCCTCCGGATATTGACCCGGAGACCTACCTCGTCAAATTCGAGGAATTCGGGTCGAGGGGTTTGAAGGAAGTCATAGAGAGGCTGGCGGGTTCGGGCCGGGCCGGGCCGTGGGCTGCGTGGTGTTCGACCCGTTTCTGCCGTGGGCGTTGGCGGTGGCGAAGGAGTTGGGGCTGTTTGCGGCGGCGTTCTTCACTCAGTCGTGCGCGGTGGACCAGATTTACCACCAGGTTTATAAAGGGAATTTGAAGGTTCCTTTATCGGGGGATAAAAAGGATGAGATTATTATTCCCGGGCTCCCGCCATTGCGGCCCGAAGATCTGCCTTCTTTCATCTCGATTTACGGGTCGTACCCGCCCCTCTTTAAGATGGTTGTTAATCAGTTCAAGGGTCTTGACAAGGCTGATTGGCTGCTTTTTAACACATTCTACACCTTGGAGAAAGAGGTATCTCTCATTACGTCTATAAAATGGGACGTAGTAAGTTCCTCGTTTTTTTAAATGGTTAAAACATCACTATTTTTCACTTTTTTTTTACTTTTTTACCTATGTCTACTTTTTCTTCTCTTTCTATCTCTATATTTACTTTAACTATTCACTACACATTTTATATTTAAGTATTACTTAATCATATCTTTGTACAAAAATAAACTAGAAATATTATAAAGGAGTATACTATTTAAAAAAGTATAAAGCACATTTTAGAATATATTCCTTCCTTCGTCCCACATTCGTCCCACAAAGATAGTTACATTTGACTTTACACACAGATTAAAAAAAATCAATAAATGTAGTCAAGTTTAGCTAATGTATCAATTTTACCCTTGAAATCTCATACTTCAAAATATGTTAAATATTAATTACTCTTGGGTTGGTCTCTTGTGGACTTAAGTGCATGTTGTGCACTCTAGTCCATGTTGCACTTTTCAGTTGTACTGACTTGCACTTTTTCATGACTTACACTTTTTGGTAAAATGGTGTTCCACTTTTCAATTATTAAACTGTATAATAATATTTTTATTTATAGTGACCTGCACCTTTTAGTAATATTGTGTTGCACTTTTCTGTTTAATAACTTACACTTTTCATTAAAAATTGTGATATTGACTTGCACTTTTTAATAATATTGTGTTGTACTTTTCAGTAAAAAAAATTGTTGCACTTTTCAGTTATGGACTCTTACATTTTTAAGTTATATTGACTTACACTTTTCATTAATATTGTGATGCTCTTTTCAGTAATACCGACTTGCACATTTCAGAAATATCGTATTTCACTTTTAGTTATACTAACTTATACTTTTAGTAAATATGGTGTTGCACTTTTTTGTTATATCGACTTACATTTTTTAGTAATTTTGTGTTGCACTTTTTATTGAATAAAAATTTTTCTTAAAAATTTAATTTAAATGGAGAATGTGTATATTTTTAAGTAAAAAAAAAAAAGGTAAAAAAAAAATTAAATAAAAAGAAACAAAAAAAAAAGCAAAAAATGAAATAAAATGAAGAAAAAAAATAAAATAAAAAGAGCTATTTTATAGTTCATGTAATTTTTTTATAATAATAATAAAAATAAAATTGGATTAGGGTGTACAACGTGGACTCAAGTGTATACTAGATTAAATCATTACTCTTATTAATTAGGGGTAAATTGATAATAAAACATTTAATACTACGGGACATCCAAAAAGGAAATATGTAGTTATCTTTGTGGGACGGAGGGAGTAGGTTATTTAAGGCAGATCCGACCAAATTTGAATTATTGATGGTGTATTTAGCAAATTCTGAGATACAGGTCGTCGACTCACAATTAAAATTTAACCCTTCATTTAGTTTCAAATATTAATTCATTACGTGTTATATTTGTCATGTTCTTGCAATAATTCTATTTATGCTAGGTGATTGATTACATGTCAAAATCTGCATCGGTGAAGGCAATCGGGCCAACTATACCATCCATGTACTTAGACAAGCGACTACCGGATGACAAAGAATATGGACTTAGCGTCTACAAGCCCGTGATCGGAGCTTGCCTCGAGTGGTTAAACGAACAACGACCTGAATCGGTTGTATATGTGTCCTTTGGAAGCTTAGCTCAATTAGGAGATAAGCAGATGGAGGAATTAGCATGGGGTCTAAAATTGAGTGGCAAGCACTTTCTTTGGGTTGTTAGATCAACAGAGCAATCCAAACTTCCTAAAAATTTTATAGACGAAACTTTAGAGACGGGTCTAATTGTATCGTGGTGCCCACAACTTGACGTTTTGTCCCACAAGGCAATATGTTGCTTTGTCACGCATAGTGGGTGGAATTCGACGTTGGAGGCGTTAAGTTTGGGAGTTCCGATGGTGGCAATGCCTCAATGGACTGATCAGACCACAAATGCTAAGTTTGTTATGGATGTTTGGAAGATGGGTGTTAGGGCTAAAGTGGACGATGATGGACTTGCAAGTCGAGAGACGATTGCTAGTTGCATAAGGGAAGTTGTGGAAGGAGAAAGAGGAGAGGAAATCAAGAAAAACGTCATCGAGTGGAAGAAATTAGCAAAAGAATCCATGGTCGAAGGTGGAAGTTCTGACTTGAATATCGAAGAATTTATATCTAGTCTTGTTTTCCGTTCCTAAAAGATACTCCTACTTCTCAAGAAAGAATATTGGCATGATTATATGTCAATATTTACTTTAAATATGTAAAAAGAATATGTCGTATGATTATTTCAAAGTATTGTCACGTATATGTAAGTTATATTAAACAACAAATAGAGTATCTATTAATTACTTGCACGTATATGTCCATAGGTAATATAATATTTAAAATACAATTAAGCTCCACTTTCTCCTAAAATAAACTCATAGTAATGGTGGAAATGGGAAAAAATAGTCACTTCTAAAATAAAAACAAGAGGAACTAAATGTACTTTTGGTTTAAAAGTGGATATAAAAACAAAATATATGTTGAGCACTATAATGAAAAAGTTCAATAAAATATAGTAATTAAAAAGGGAAGCACAATTTTACTAAAAAGTGAAACATAGTATTATTTTTTAAAAATTAGTGTCTTTTCACTCTGCTGCAATCTTTTATGTTAATAATGTGAAATATGTATAATACTTCGATCACTTGATCAGTTTTAAATGGACTCAAGTGCATGTATAAAGTTGACGACAAACAAAACTAACTTGTGATATTATAACACGTCAAGTTTCATACTTCCTCTGTCTCAGGGAAAGCTCCCATGAGCTTCAGACACGAATGTTAAAAAATACTAATATAATAAGCAAATCTATTGGGTAAATATTCTCTCTCACAATTCATTATATTATTTTCTTTGTCCATCACATCATCTCTAATACATTTACTTGTTATATTAGTATTTCTTAACATTCGTGTCTGGAGCTCATGGGGAGCTTTCCCTGGGACGGAGGGAGTACAATTTATGTTTGGCTCTCTTTAATTGTGAAAACAAGAGGATTGGGAGATGTCAAATCAAATTGAGAAAGGTAAAGTCTAGTATGCACTCGAGTGCATGTTATGCACCATAATCTATGTTGCATTTTTCAGTTTTACTGACTTACACTTTTTGATAAATGATGTTGCACTTTTCAATTATTACTAAAAATGTTATTATACAGTTTAATAATTGAAAAGTGTAACACCATTTACCAAAAAGTGTAAGTCAGTAAAACTGAAAAGTGCAACATGAACTAGGATGCATAAATGCACTCAAGTGCATAGCAGACCAACCCATTGAGAAATTCGGTAGCAATTAGAAACATTATTCTTTGTCGGTTTAGTTAGTAATGAGTCGCTGGGTTCATGAATGAATTAGCAGCCTACCTTGTGTTTCTTGGTTCTTGTCATTTTCCCTTCGCATTTCACAACTCACAAGCCTTAAAATATGTTGTCCTAATCGATAATAAAATGACCTCAGGTTGTGTTTGGATGGAGGGATTTGATTTGGGAAGGTATTTCAAATGGAAGGTTTTGAAAATAGATGGATTTCAAATGACATTGTTTTAAGGAGGATTTAAAATCCTCTCAATTCTAACTAAAAAAATATGCTAAGGATTTTAAATCCATTCATTTGTTTTTTAATCCAAACAAGTGGAGTGGATTTGAATGGAGAATTTGAAATCCATTGATCAAATTCCTCCATCCAAACGGAGCCTTAATAAACACCCTCTCCCTCCACCCCTCAAACTCTAACCCTAATTATCAGGACGGTACAGACACACCTCTGGAGTGGCTTGGCCCCCTCAATTTTTTTTTTAATATTAGTATGTATTAATTAGTTTATAAATTAATTAGTTTTATTTATTGAAATAGTTTTTAAAAGACCTGTTTTCTTAATTATTAGTTGGACTACTGTTTTTACTCTATTAGTTAAAATATTAATATTAAAATATATTTTAATCATACAAATTAATAAAAAAAATTAAAGTCAATTACCAAATATTAATATATATATATATTTTTTCAATTGACAAATTCATGTATATAATTGAGTACCATGCAATTGAATTTTAAGTGATTTTAATATATTTTAAATTGTTCAATTGAACTTTTCACTCGTCACATTAAAATTAAGTTAAAATTGTGATTCAACTGCACCACACAATGTAAATGTGATTCATTTCAATTTCTTACTCGTATATTTTAATTATTAAAATTAGGGAGTATAAATTATTTTTCACCCGTTAAGTTTTTTTTTCCGTCTTAACAAGTTCACAAAATAAGTAGCAGAAATACATACACAATTCTTGACTTTAAATTATTCTCTATTTTTTTTTTACCATTCATTAATATTTTCCTTTTTCAGTTCATATAATTATAGATTATAGGGTTTGATAATTAATTTGTATTTTGATATATTTAACCGTGAATGATATAAATATGGAATACTTTAATTTTATTAACTAATATAAAATAACGTAGAATAATATTCTACCCCCTCCCCCGTTAATCATGGGTCCACCCCTGTTAATTATGACCATCGCCATCACCGACAGCCGACACCACCACTCAAACAGTTTCAAATATACCAAAAAAATAACTGAAATTTATCTTGTTCAACTTTCTTTTTTCGTCCCTTCTAATAAAAGATATTTATTCTTTTTTTTTTTGGCAATTTTTGGTAAACTACGTGCTTTCATTCACATTTCATTAAATTTTTCTTTTAATCACATCACATCTAATACATTTATTTATTCTATCATATTTACATGTATTTATTCTATCATATTTTCTAATTTCCGTACACAAAGCTAATGAGTAACTTTCTTTTGAATAATTAATTTAAATGTTAATTATGAATTAAATATTTTAAAAATAATATAATAAATAATATACAAATATAAAGTTAATTTCAAAAGAATTAATCACTCAAAAATGGAATAGATGAGCAAATTTATGTCTGGTGGGCTGGGCTTTAGTTTTTTATTGGGTTGGGTATATACCCCTCCAAATTCTTTTAATACACTCACCCTTCATTTTTATTAATTCAATATATATATATATATATGAAATACCAATTTTATCCTTTTACTAAATTAGGTTAGTTACATACACTCCCCCTATAATTTAAAACACAACCCTAACCCTAGAATTAGGCAATTGTCGTCACCGACGCCGCCGCCGCCACCACCATAACATATAAATTTAGAGAAAAAAAATCTTAGTTTTTTTAATAAACACTTCGGTCGACACTGATTTGACGACCAAAAATACTCCGGTTGACACTGGTTTGTCGACCAAAAATACTCCGATCGACACTAGTTTGTCGACCAAAAATACTCTGATCGACACTAGTTTGTCGACCAAAAATACTCTGATCGACACTAGTTTGTCGACCAAAAATACTCCGATCGACACTGATTTGTCGACCAAAAATACTCCCATCGACACTTTTGAAAAATTCGACCATTATTGATTGCCCAAAAACACTATCGTCGACAATAGGTTATCGACGAGAGCGTTTTTGGGCGATCAATAATGGTCCGAAAAAAAAAAAAAACTGGGGGTGGGCCGCGACGGTCCGGACGCTAAGGGTGGTGCGCTGGAGTATTTTATAGGTAGGGCCGCGACAGCCGAGGGCGAGCCGGAGCAGCGGCGAGCGCTGGGGGTAGGGCGCGACGGTCAACGGAGAGCCGGAGCGGCGTCAAGCGAAGCGTAAGAGAAGAATTAAAAAAAATGAGGAAGAAGATGGACGGCGGCGGAGGCAAAGGGGGTGGAGAGGGAGTGCGACGGTGAGGGGGAAGTGCGACGGTAAGGGGTGGAGGGGGAGAGTGACTGCGAGAGGGAGGGAGGGGATAGTGCGACGGAGATGGGGAGTGCAGAAAACGAAAAAAAAATAGGGAGGGGAAGAGAGAAGCGGCAGAAAGAAGTTGGGGAAGAAGATGAAATTAGGGTTATAGAGGGTGTGTATGTATTTATAACATTTACTAAAGGGACAAATATAGTATTTCATATATATTTTTGAATTAATCAATGGAATGGAAGTGTATTAAACAAAGCTGGAGGGGTATATACATCAACCCTTTTTTATTTAATAAACTTGAAGCAAAAGCCAACCATATTTCATTTGGGTTATGGGGAGGGGGCCAACTAACAAAAGTATGTGCAGTTTTGGAGGGAGGGGGGGGGGGCATGGCCCTCCTCGAGCTGTACATAAGTCCGGCCCTGGAAGCAACTAACTTACGTGAAAGAATAGAACTCGGAATGTGTGAGCATGAGTAAAGAGTTCGAATTTATAAAGATAAAAAATTATTTTTTGTATATTAATTTATAATATTGTGTTTCGTCGCATTTTACTTTTTCGATCTGATGAAAGTCAATTATTTTCTACTCGCTTTGAATTTGTCAAATCCTCACGACTTTGCTTTTTGAGTTTCCCTACAAGGTCTCATAATGGGGATACTAGTTTAAGATTTTATAGTTCACGATCTTTCAATATTTTTTTCGATGTGAAACTTGTTTGACCCCAACAATTCGCCCCATTTTTTACAACCTTATACCCCTACCAAAGGCAACCTCACCTCATTGTATACCACACTAATCAGTACATCCACTCTGTCCAATTCTATAATTTTTACTTTTTTTTTTATTTGTTCAATTTTATAATTATTCTTTTCTAAACAAAAATATTATTCTCACTTAATACTTTATTTTTACTTATTTCCACTTTTAAACTTTCACTTTTTAATGTGATAGATGAGAGATCGTATGAAAGGTACATATTATATAAAGATTCAAATAACTTATATTAAAAATTAAAAATCTTAAAAAAGCGGTTTGTAATTGATGAAAGCAAAAATAATATGTCCTCATGTTTCGTCTTCTTCATTTAACCAGATTCAAACTCATTTTGTTACGTTGGAGGCGAATGTATTTTAGTTGAGAGATTATTTTTTATACCAGGTATATTTATATAAATTCATTAAAGTCATTTAGGTGCAATTTGGTCATATATGACCATGGGCTTTAATTTTACAATTGCTATTTCTTTTTAGGTTCGAGTCAATTATGACTATTTATTTAATTCATAGGCTCCAACTATTATTGTAGGTTGGGTTAGTCCAATTAAGTTTAATCTGTATTAGCCCACATTATTAATATTAAATATATGTATGGTTGTTTTGTCTTCGTAATTTATAAATATGAATCAATATTATATACTTACGTTAAAGATTTTTTGTTGTTACGGACCATATAGGTAACAATGGAAATGTGGTATTTTCATGTTAAAATAGGTAGAAAAGGCTTTCTGTACTTTGGGTGGGTAAATAAAAATTTTGACGTTGAAAATGGGTATTTCAAAATTTCTTATTATATTATAATCAATGAAAGCTTTTAATTCCTGATTCTTATTATATTTCGAAATTTAGAGGACCTATATTTTTGTAGACTATGTACACAATTATAATTTTAAGAAAAATAAAAAAAAATGTACACAATTTTAAGATCCTGGAAATTAAAATTTATACCTATTATTATACAAACGGGCTAATTTATTTTTCGCTGAGCGTGGGTATACTTTTTCGGCCCAATTATACATTCAACTTAGGCCCTGGCTATATACCCCTCCAGCCTTGTTAGATGTACTCCCCCGATTAATGTACTCCCCCTAAAATGTCGTACGATAGATGTACTCCCTTACAAAATACCTAATCTACCCTTATAAATACACTCCCCCATTAAATCACAAACCCTAATTCTTTCTCATTCTCTTCCCAACACTCCACACCTCTTCTTCTTCCTACCAACACTCCAAGCGCCACTGCCGCCCTCTTTCTCGCCGCGTGCCGCCGAATGTGATTTTTCTTCTTCTTCCTACCAACACTCCAAGCGCCGCCGCCCCCTTCCTCGCCGCGCGCCGCCGTAGGTTATTTTTTTTTCTTATTTTCTGTTCAGGCAACGCGGCAGCGCCCCCTTGCCCAGCGCCGCCCGTCGCTCTCTCTTCCCCTCGCGCGCCGCTAGCTGCTCGCCGGTCGTCGCCTTCCTCCCGCGTAAGTTTAGGAATTTTTTTTAAAAAAAATTATGTTGTGCGGCGACGCCGCCGCCTCCCTCCCACGACAACCTTCTCCCGAAACCTAAATCGACCATGTAGCACTGCCTCCTCCCCCTCTTTCGCTGTGCCAAGCTCCTCCTCTCCACACGACAGTCCGCGCAGGTAAGTCCTCTTTTTTTTTTTTTTTTTTTTTAATTTTCATCGAACCAATGTCGACGGAATGCATTGTCGTTGGCAAATTGTTGTCGACGATAATGCATTTCTTCAACACTGGTTCGTCGAAAATTTTAAGTTTTTTTTTTCAACAAACTAGTGTCGACCGAATGCATTATCGTCGACGACAATTTGTCGACGATAATGCATTCCGTCGACCCTGGTTTGTCGAAAATATGTTTTTGATTTTTATTTTATGTTTTAAAATTTCTGTATTGAAAATGAGTTGGTGTTGGTCGCCGGAGGAGGCGGCGGCGGCGACGACAACTATTAGGGTTAGGGTTTTAAAAGTGGGGGAGTGTATTTATCATGATTATTTTAGTTTATTTTAATATAAGGGTAGTTTAGGTATTTTATATTAATATTAAATTAATAAATGTAGAGGGGGAGTATACTTAACAGAGCTGGAGGGGTATATAGCCAACGCCTTCAACTTAAAGTGTAGCTTTGACTAAGCCCTGCAGTTTTAGGCCCAATTAAACTTTGGTCTAAAATTATTTTGGCCCATTTAGAGCCCAATTTCAGGATAATCCCCCTTTTTTTTTTAAAGGAAAATCATATCAATAATAAGTAAAAAATGTGGAGAAAAAAAAAACTTGTGGTTTGATATTGGGTCAAACAAACGTTCTCATAAAAATTGCGCATAAATAAATATAAAATCTGCTTATATGTTTACGTTACTATAAGAGAAAATATGTATTAATGTAAAAATATTCGTGTATTACTGTAGAATAGAAAGACTCTCTAAAGTGAGAGTCAAAGACTTGTATTAGAGTATTTATAAGAGAGGTTACAAGAGAGTAGTTATAACAAACAAGAAGTTTATAACTACTAAGATAAACTACCCTAATACTACTTAATATTCCCCCTCAAGCGAAGCGGGAGCGAAGAGACGGTGAGCTTGTGTCGAAAGAACTCAAAAAGAGGACGAGCAAAGCTTTTTGTAAAGATGTCTGCCAATTGGTATGGAGAAGGCACGAACTGAGTGACTAGGCGACCAGTGGTGACGAGCTCTCGAACAAAATGATAGCCTATGTCAATATGTTTTGCTCGCTTGTGAGCGACTGAATTTTGAGAGAGAAAAATGGCACTCTTGTTGTCGCAGAGTAGAGTAGGCGTAGTGGTGGGAAGAGCTTTAAGCTCCTTCAGTAGCGAGCAGATCCAGACAATTTCTGATGAAGTGGTCGCCATGGCTCGATATTCGGACTCACAGCTCGATCTGGAGACCGTAGGTTGTTTCTTAGCCGCCCAAGAGATAAGGTTGGTGCCAAAAAATATAGCATATCCAAAAGTGGAACGCCGAGTGTCAAGGCATCGAGCCCAGTCGGCATCTGAGTATGCGAGCAGTGTTGGGCGACCAGGAGAGAAAGTAAGGCCGAGATGAGAAGTCCCCTTGACATAGCGAAGAATACGTTTGACAGCTTGAAAGTGATCGATTGTTGGTTTTGCCTGAAACTGACTGACAGTGTTGACCGCAAAGGCGAGATCGGGACGAGTAATGGTGAGGTATTGGAGGGCTCCGACTAGTGATCTGAACAAGGTAGGATCGGAGAAGGGAGTATCATCTAGACGAAGAAGGTCAGAGGTGAATAGAAAAACTCTCTAAAGTGAGAGTCAAAGACTTGTATTAGAGTATTTATAAGAGAGGTTACAAGAGAGTAGTTATAACAAACAAGAAGTTTATAACTACTAAGATAAACTACCCTAATACTACTTAATAATTACTTATTCTTAATAGTTACACCAACTTGTCCTCGTAGTACATTGTTTTTACCTTCCGCCATTATTTTTTTGTAACTATGTGTTTAATCCGAATTGAATTTGATTTCTACTCGCAAGTTTTTTTATTTGTTTTTTTTTATTTGTTTTTTTTTTATTTGTGCTTTTTTTTTTTTTTTATGTAAGTTAAATACCCATCCCTTTTTTCCCCTCCCCATGACTCGAACCCAGGACCTAAAGCCTAAGTCTAGGTAATGGTGCTCTAACTATAGTTTTTTTTTCTAGAACAATGTAAGATGAAATACCTCTCTAAATTTAATTTAATAAAATTAAATAAATCCACCACACGAACCGAATCTTTCGACCCATTAAAAAATAAAGTCAAAGATATGTACCAAATTGTTTTTTTTGCTTTAATCAACTTCTTCTTTTTCTTAATGGCAAATTGATGAAGTTGACTTTTCATGTTTCCCCTTTGAGGTGGGTATTATCTACTTAACCAAATGAAAGTTGACATTTTTTTTCTAGAAATACCCATACAGCTTGCCTGTGCAATGTCAACTAGACAACATTGATTAATTTACCATTTAATTAACTTCTCCCCTCATTTTATATTCTTTTATTTGATATACTTTTTAAGTCAAATGGATACAAAACACCCATTACTATATGAAATAATTTTAGTATTAGTCAAACCAAGACAACTGGAATGGTACAGATTTTCCCAATTTAATTTGTCATATTGAATTTTATTATATTTAAGAACTATATTTTTTTTGACAATAGGTAGAATTACAGATAGGGAATAAATTACATTTTAACGCCCTCACCTATCCTAAAAGAAGAGTTCTACCAAAAGACCACATATACCAAACTCAATCGTGAGAGAGTGGAAGGATCATCGATCAAGCCAACATTCCTTGAAATTTCGCGATCTAAGAAGATAGCAAATCGGCTCCAAAGAAGGAACAGATTGTCGCACATAACGACTCGTAATACAAATCTTCCAAATCATATAAGTACGGACCCAAGGGCTACCAGCTCCTTAACAGGCACAACAAAGCGCCATCATGGGAAAACCCATAAACGGGAAGAAAACTCATCTTATCAGGGAGGAAACCAAAACAACCGGGGAAAAACTAAACTGGGAAAACCCGTAAACGGGAAGAAAATCCATCTTATCAGGGAGGAAACCAAAACAAGAGGGGAAAAACTAAAATACAGTAGACAGAAAATAACAACGTAAGGAAGCAAAAGAAACTAAAAAATCATTTAAGAACTATATTTGAAGATCTACAATATATCAAAGCAATGCATTTTATATACTTACTTGAATTAATAGCATACAAATGAATGGAATAGGAAATAGCATGATCACCTATTATGTGTCTATTAATAATGTGCTATGATCGCTTAATATAAGAGTTGATTTTCATTATTTAAAATTAGTTGGATTTTTTGGAATTTTAAAATTACAAATTTAATGAATTTCAAAATTCTAATGAGTTATAAGTTTTGTGTTTATTTTTTTATTCAAGTAGGGTAGGAGTTATATGGATTTATTTCGTGTTTATATATGATTTATAGGTATATATAGAAAGTTTGTAGGTATTTATTATTATTTATACAATTAACTTTTGTATGATTTATAAGTATTTGTAGTATAAGATTTTAAAATTATAATCTCAAATTTTCAAATAACAACGAGGGTTGGATTTTAAAATTTTAAATTCGAATTTTACATCCCAAAATAAACACACCTTTGAAAAAAGTGAGCAAAAGTCTACAGATCCTTCACGGGCCGATTACGTAAATGCTACCGTTTTCTAAATTTGTATTATTGTAAAGACAAATACTCCTATGTATTATTGTAAAAAAAATACAATTTGTCCTTAAAATAATAAATATTTAAACTTTTAGTAACATGCATATAGTTTTCATTAACCCTCGTAATGAGAAAGAGAGGGGACATAATTTTTGTAATAATTTAGGCTAAAGTGCTAAACACGTATGTAGTTCCCACTTCCCACTTACATTAGTTGTTATTGACATCATTAGAAGGGAAAGAAAACGCATTACGCCTATTGATCACCATAAAATTAAAAAAATTAAAATGATGGGGCTACCGTGTAACGAATTTTTATTCCATGAGATATGTCAATATACTTGACTCGCCAATAAAGTTAAATTAATAAATGGGAAAATATCAATTTTGGTCACCCAATTTTACCTTTTTTCATATTTGGTCACCCACATTTAGTCACTATCAAAATTGGTCACCCAGTTATTATATTCTATCAAAATTGATCACTCTGTTAGTCAATCATGCATCTTCCAGAACTAATGAAATAAATGTAGAAGCAAGAATGAAACATGTGCAAAAATTACCAATATTTACATTATATTTATAATAGATCAGAATTCTGATGCATCTTCTAATATAATAGGTCAGAAGGAATTAATTTCAAATGTCCAATTGTTTGACTAACATTTCAAGAAATCTGCAATAATGATCTTAATAAAAAAATATTTAGAATGAAAAATAAGTTTATGAAATTTTCTTGAATGGATAATTTTAGAAAATTCTTTACAATTAATCTTCACCACAAATTATGCTCCAATAATTATAAATAGGGAAATGAATTGAAATAAGTTTATATCTCCAATTATTATACAAATTCAATATGAAACAAGAATTGGAAAACAGAGTACAATTTAAAAAAAAAACAAAAAATCAGAGTACAAAGTTGCATTTTATCTCTTGAGTTTCTCATTTTCTATAAAATAAAAAGTAAACCAACAAAAATGAATTCAAGTTAAATAATTATTAAAAAAAAATTATGACTACCCAGCAAGTTTCATGTGCATGAGAAAGAATTCTCATTATCTATAAAATAAAAAGTAAACCAACAACATGGTTGATTGAATCACGTAGATGCATTAGAACTCCTTCTAACCTGTTATATTGGTATTTGCACATGTTTCATTCTTGCTTCTGCGTTTGTTTCATTATTAGTTGTAAAAGATGCATGAGAATTTTTTAACTTAGGTTTTGAGAAATTTCACGGCTCAAAACTCTTTCTCCGTTAGTCAAGGACAGATTGACTAACATAGTGATCAATTTTGATAGAATATAATAATTGGGTGACCAATTTTGATAGTGATTAAATGTGGGTGACCAAATATGAAAAGAGGTAAAACTGGATGATCAAAATTGATATTTTCCCTTAATAAATTCATTTCTTTTTAATAAAATTAGTTCAAGTGAAGTCTCACCCACTCACACAATTTTTTGTTAATTTTCTAACATTATTCAATACACAATTTTTTGTTAATTTTCTAACATTATTCAATACAATTTTTTGCTGTTAATTTACTCCATCCATTATAATTTTTTTTGACATAGTATTATACATGACTCATTTGTTTAGTGAATTTAGAGGGTGGATCAGGTGTGTAATATCATTATTATGATAGATTGTAGTGAATTTACATATCTAATTTAAAAAAGCAATGCGTGTAATATACTTTTAACGTTGGATCCCACTCTTTTTCACTCTTGGTCTCTGATAATTACTTAGACTTTTCATATTGATGTATTTTATTACAAGTTAAATACCCCATCCCTTTTTTCCCCTCCCCATGACTCGAATCCAGGACCTGTGGCCTAGGTAGTGGTGCTCTAACCACTTGAGCTATCCCACTTTGTCATATTGATGTATTTGATGTTATTTATTTTATTGATACAATGCAAATAATACTCTCTGCCACATTTTTTTAATAATATGTAGGAGTATTAAATAATTATGTACTTAAATAAAAATGTAAAAATGAAACGTTGCACATATATTTATGGTAAAGTCTAGTATGCACTCGAGTGCATATTGTGCACCCTAGTTTAAAGAAGAGTGTATGTTATTAAACTGAAAAGTACAACACAATATTATTAAAAAGTGTAAGTCACTATGACTAAAAATATTATTATACAGTTTAATAATTAAAAAGTGCAACATCATTTACCAAAAAGTGTAAGTCAGTAAAATTGAAAAGTGCAACATGGACTAAGGTGCACAACATGCACTCGAGTCCATAGCAGACCAACCCTATATTTATTGTTATTAAAATAATTTTTTAATTCGAATGAAATATTCACGACAAACAAATTGAAACAAATGGAGCATGCATTTGAATTGACGCATTCGAGTTACGAAGTCCACACTGTCAAATTAATCGTTATTATTTAATTAATTATATTCATTTAATGATGAATTTAGAATTTGTCATACTATTAAAAAAAAATCGTATACTGTTTCTGAATGATTTTAATCTGTTTCATAATTATATATTAAGCCATTTGGAAATATTTCCTCAATTCAAACGCGTATTAATTTTATTGATGATTTGGGATTAATTAGAACCTTGTACTCTTTTTAACATATTTTTTATATATATTTAGTATATTTTGTAAAACCTAATCCAATTGAGTTACAATTAATTAGTTAAAATTTTGATTGAATAATTGTAATTATATTCAAATCACCTAAACATATTTTTATCATTTTGAAATTGGTTTCATATGCAGTCATTTTAAAGATTTTGTGCAGAATTAAATCACTATTTGATTCAAATGCAAAATCTCCCAAGAAGTCTTCTAGATCTTTTACGCACCTAATTCATTGTATTGGAACATTTTACGCGACTGGTCAATTCTTTCTTCAATTTTAAAATTATAATTCATTATTTATGGGATTTGATTGTTGAATTCGAATACTTGGGAAGTATATAGTCAAAAGACTTGACTTTATGATCATAGAAATAAATATAATGTTTAATTGAAAATTGATCGATTATATGTTAATATTAGCATAGAGTTTATTAATTAAACTTCTTATTGAAGTGCTACCTACGTTAAGTAGAAGTAGAAAGTTTAGCATCTAATCTGATAGTAAAGAATTGTAATTTAAGAATATACTTTTTTTTTTTTTTTGATGTTAGGTTCGAAATTCTCAAATTATAAATAATTTTTAAATCGAAAGACTCGAATTATACAAACTATACGAAAGACTCGAATTATACTATAGTGATGAGTTTTTCATTTAAATCGTGGTCTTTGTATTTTATTGAATTTTTTTAAAACATGCCTTGTTTGACACATTAATCTTTCATTGTCACAAGACAATTATTTTTCAATAAAATCCAAATATTTGTGAGATACAAGGTTCAACGTCTAAAGCCTAGACTCCGAACCAAGTCACAGGCCGGTCAGTCACACCCTCACATGGCACAGTCAAACTTACCACATTTCTATTTTCCATTTAAAAAAAATCGAAAAAGTCTTGTATGAGAGTGTTTACGGTGAGACGAATTAAAATTTAAACACGGTGTTTGAACACTTTGGGATACTTGAGGAGAAATCAGTGATAATTTGTACTAGTATTTTCTACATCCACCAAATGTAATTCTACTGAAGCGGAGCATATGTTCTAAGAAAAAAGATAGTAGAAAAAATAAGGGTATTGTAGGCTATTATTCGAACCGAGTCTTAACGAGATTCGGCTCGACTCGTTTAGCTAAACAAACCGAGCTCGTTAAATACTCGATTCACTAACGAGCCAGCTCGAGCTCGACTTGTTAGACTCGATATCCAATTTTTTGTAGAAAATCCCACTAGGCTCGTTAACGAGTCGAGCCGAACTCAATTTTTAACTCGTCAATGTTATCGAGTTGAGCCAAGCTCGAACTTCAAATACTCGGCTCGAATAACAGCTCTAGTTATGTTGTCCTTTGTGAATAAAGTTGATGACAAACAATTTGAGTAATTAAGTGATGATTAAGGGGTGATGGTTTCCATAAAGTGTATGAAGCTACATTTTATAGACGAAAAATATAAGACAAGTAAGACTAAATTTTGTAGACGATGAGAGTATTATTTTGTGAATGGTCTCACCCGGAAAGGAATTAAAATCATTTATTCCACTTTTCATGTTTCACATTTTGTTCTACTATATAGATGATTGATACGTAAAAATAATCAACGTTATACGAAGTATAATATTGAAAACAACACGTGTTAAAAGGTGAAACACAAAAAGTAGAACAAATTAATTAAACCTATGGTCCTATTTTCAATTACTCATACACCTTTTGATAAAAATATTCTTAAAATCGTTTCGTATAATTTGAAAAACTTTAAAAATTACTCCTACAAAGCAACTTGTGCTCTCCACGTGGCAACAGATCACAGGTATACATATTGATATTCTCAAGAAACAATTGAGGTCGTAGTCAACTCGCTCGAGAGCATCGTGACCATTGATTGGAAATCGGTTAATCGAACGGTTCAAAAATGAATACGGGCTAGTGTAGGTTGTCTAGGTGAAGCAAAAGTTGGTCAACCATTTCCCATGTGATTTGTCTCATTTTTTAGTCAGCCTTTTTTATTATACTTATTTTTTATTATTGTCAAAATATCGCGCCATGCCCTTTCTCTATATTTCGTGGTCGTAAATCGAAATATATCATTTTATAATTAAGAGTGTTCAATTTTTTCTTTTACGCCACCGTATTTTGGCCAAATTACAGACTGGCCCACATTGTTTCCGTGTTGTTATAACGGTTAGGGCCTTAGGACTATCTGGTCGAGCCAATTCCTGAACTACTCAACTACTCATGCACAACTCGAAAAAAAAAAATCGAAATCGAGTTGAGATGAGTTGAGTTGAGTTTCGAACTATTCAAGTAGCTATCGAGTTTGAGCTCATAAATACTCAACTCGAAAGGTTCGCGAGCGTAATCGAGTTTGAACAATATTTACTATATTGTCTTTAACATATACATATACGAGTAATTTATATTTATATACAAGTAATCGAGCTCGAGTTTTTTTTTTTTTTTTATGTTTTACAATTATTTTAAAAAATTATATAGGTAATCGAGTTGAGCTAGATCTTTAAAATTTTAGACTCGATCGAGTATAACAATCGAGTCGAGTTTCAAGCTCAACACTACTCGACTCGTTTACACCCCTAATAATGGTGATCAAATATTGTTCCAAGGATATACGGAAACGTACTACTCCATTTGTTCCACTTAAATTTGCACACTTAGGGTTAGTTTGGATTGATGGATGGAATAATGTGGGATAAATTAACTCACCCCTCCTCTATGATTAATAATCCCACATATGCATCAAAAGTAGTACAAAATTGTCGGGCCTTGCATTAATCCCGGACCATAATCAATCAAATCAAACATTTGATTAGTTGTGAATAAAAGTCAATCATGTCTAATTCAACCTAATTAAACAAACCAAACTAGGCCTTATTTTATAAAAGGTCTTCATAAATTTTACTTTCACATTAATAATTATATATTTAAATGAAATGTTATAACTTTAGAATTTTTACATACACTTAATTATTCAAGTTATTTATTAAGCATGTGTGTAGTCTGAGACAGAATTATATTAGAGGGGTAGTAAGTATTGGTATGAAAGATGTAGGAATATTGTGGCTCATTGTCTTGCTAATTCTTGTATGACCTAATTGTTTTTTTGTTTTTTTAAGAGTTTACCATATCAATATCATATTAATAAATATTTAAGTGCTAGATTTTCAATTTAAAACGGATTAAATTAAAATTGTTATTTCTTATAAATCGTGAAAAATGGAAAAATAAGCATTATTTTTATCCACTGAGACAAACTAAATCTTTATTCAAGGAGTCAAGGTGATTGATCAATATATCTTATTTTTCATTAAGAGAAATAAATTGTTTTCCTTTCACTGTCTTTATAATGTGTAATTGTTTAATAACTCGTGTGGTAATAATTTGTATATGATAATAAAATGATGTAGCATGTAAATTAAGGCTACTTGTAAATTTTGTATAGTGGAACTCAAAAATTTGAGCCACGAATACATTGGTTTAGGTTAACCCAACAATATGAAATTCTTGCAATATTAAAATTTCAATTTAATGGTCAATTGAGTATGATATTTCACATAAACTTATTAGTATGAATTTTTTTTGGGAAAACCAACTGAAAATTCTATTAAATAAAAATAAATGTATGAATAGTGTGTCATTTTTACAATTTTATCTACTTACATTGAGTACATTTTTTTATTTTATGCACATAATTTTATTTGACCAGACAAGAGAAGAAAAAAAAACTATCATAAAAAACACTCAATTCGTTCGTAACAATAGTTTACTCTGAATTTTTTATTACCCTGTAATTTTCTTGACATATACTTATTTATTGGAGTACAATTTTTTTTACATCAAATATAAGTATGTTAAACAATTTATACACTTTTAGTATAGAGTAGAATATAATTTAAGATAAATTGAAAAAAAAATACTGTATTTATGGGATGGAAGGAGTAAGAACAGAATTATATTAGAATATAGTAATATTTAACATTTATATATTATTGCCCAAAAAAAAAATTAGGAAGATAAATAAAATGGATAAGACCTAATAGTAAAACCTTGTTTAATTAGGGGAAATATAATTAATGAATTTGAACTCGTAATTTAAAGTCACCCGATCTATTGATAGATGTTAATAAAATTTTGTTTAGTTAATAAGGGAAATAGACTTAAATGAATTTCCCCTCATATTTTAAAATCTCCTCATCCGTTGACCAACGCATAGACTCAAAAAGGAAAAAAAAAATTTAATGTTAAATTGATGCTTATTTAAAATAAAATAAAAACAAAAAACGTCAACCTTTGGCCAACTAATAAGCAATAAATAAATTTAAAGTGATCCTTCGACGAAAGGTAAGCTGCATAATTACACCCTAGTCATGAGATCATTACCCGTTTGTGATTTAAAATACAAATTTGAGATTTTAAATTCTAACATCTAGAATTTTAGAATTTCAATTTAAAAATTCTACCTGATCCTAACTTTTAGTGTTTCACCATGTGTTTTTACTATCTAATTTGTTAATATATGTGCATTATGTCATGTCAAAAAATATCAACTCATCACAATAATAAGTGCTGACATATATTAAAAATTCATCACAATAATAAGTGCTGACATATATTAAAAATTCAGTAAAATTGAAAATTAAAAGTGAAACATAAGAATTGGGATTATGTCTATGTTTGGCACCAGAACACTATTTTGCATCCTTATTTTATTTTAGTTGTGTTAAAATAAAAAATAAAAAAAAATCTCGAAATACTCCATTTTAGGTGGACACAAATAAATTTAAAAAGTATCATAATTGATAGTAATTTTAGGGAGTAATTATGTAAACATGTATGTTTAAAGTGAAGAAAATAATTAACTTATGTGAGTCAAAAGTAATACTCCATTTTTACCAGTCCCAAAGTTAAAAGTAATACTCTATTTTATATAAAATTAAAAATATTGTGATGTGTATAAAAGATTTTTCATTTTTCGATTTTGAAAAATGTGAAAATTATTGTAAAACGAAAAACACGGAGTATGAAAATTATTATGAAACGAAAAGAGTACGGATAAATAAAAAAAGTTAAATATACCCAAATTATATGTAATTTAAAAATTGGTGTTGTAAAGTGCTCCCACAGCTATACAACCCTATCCCTAGTTCGTCTTATTCTCACCAACTTCTCCTTCACGAGAAATTCAATCATTACAAATTTCCCTTAATCTCAACCTAACCCATAAGAAACCCATATTATCGAAACAGCCCCTATCATTCCCTTCAGTAAAACATCTCCACACGCACACGTACAAGCATTAACAGCTGCACTACGTGCTTTGTCAATTGTACACAGGACTGGATTGTCCAAAAATACACTGGCAATATCAATTCCAATTTTTTCTACCAACTGGGCCCCACCTCCTCCCACTTTCAAACAGAAAATAGGCTAGTAATTTGTCTTTTTTCCCCCACCACCTTGAAATCTTCAATAAACAGATCTCAGCCGTTGGATTAAAATCCCAACTTTGACTCTGACCCGGTAACCCGGTCACCCCTTCTCCCATATATTCCCCCACTTCCACACCCACACCCAAGTCTCAATCTCATTCACATCTCTCTCATTTTTCTCTGAATCTGAGTTTAATCGTCTGATGAAATTGCACTGAGAATCAGTTAAATTTCGAGCTCTGCGAATTCTAAAAATGGCGGTGGAATTACTCGGCTACACAAATCTCAAAGAGCAAATGGCGATTCAAGAAGCCGCAACAGCCGGGTTGAAATCCATGGACCACTTAATTCGAGCAGTTTCACACCAGCAACACCAACAGCAACAGAAGAATCAACAGCTCGATTGCAGAGAGATTACCGATTTCACTGTTTCCAAGTTCAGAAAGGTAATTTCCATCTTGAACCGAACCGGTCACGCCAGGTTCCGCCGAGCGCCGGTTCAATCTCGACCTATGGCGCCGGAGTTTACTCCGGTCCAATACCAGAACATTACTTCCGGCTCAAGTCAGCCACAACTTTACCAGCCTCAACCTCTGAGTCTCTTCTCCCTTGCTCCTACTTCTGCTCCGTCTCCGTCTCCGGTTCAAACTCCGGCTCCGGCTAAACCATTAACTCTCGATTTTACAAAGGCTGGTGGTGAAGTGATTGGTAAAGTGGCGTTCAATTTATCAGCGGCTGTGTCTACTTCTGGAAACTCGTCTTCTACGTTTCTGTCGTCGATTACCGGTGAAGGCAGCGTGTCCAACGGAAAAGGTGGATCTCCGTCAATGTTTCTAGCGCCCACTGCTCCGGCTGTCTCCACCGGTAAACCACCTCTCTCCGGGAAGAGGTGCCGCGAACATGATCATTCCGATAACGTTTCCGGCAAAACTTCAGGCTCTAGCCGGTGCCATTGCAAAAAGAGGTGTGTGCTTTTTTAACTGTTTCATATATTTTTTTCCGATTTTCCCCTAGCCTTTACCAGTATTCGATTTTAAGGAATTAAAAAAAAAAAAAGTTTGACTTTCTCGTTTGAAGCGTAATAATTAAAATCTATTTTAAGAAAAAGAATAAAAAGGAGAACAGTGCGTTTGACGCTTCCGGCGCAAAATAGCGTCTGCTGGCAAAGCACGCTTGTCAGTTGAAACCGACTGCGGGGGACCGCCGGACGATTTTTTCTGTCAAAAATTATACAAATAATTTTCAAGTTTTTTAATGGAAAGTATTAATTTTGCAGGAAATCAAGGGTAAAGAAAACAATTAGAGTGCCGGCGATTAGCTCAAAAGTTGCAGATATCCCACCGGACGATTACTCATGGAGGAAGTACGGCCAGAAGCCGATCAAGGGTTCACCATTCCCACGGTAATTACAATGCACCATCCCTATCAACCGTCCGATTCAATTGATTTGCATAAATCGTGAACAATATTGGCTAATTAAATCATCTGCTTCGATTTTCAGGGGCTATTACAAATGTAGTACAGTGAGGAGTTGCCCCGCAAGGAAGCACGTGGAGAGGGCTAACGATGATCCGACGATGCTAATCGTTACGTACGAGGGGGAGCACCGGCACACGCAGGGCGCGATGCAGGAGAACCCAGCTCCTACTCAGTTAGTGGTGTTCGAGTCATCGTGAACAAAGGGGGCAAAAGCTGAGAAAAAACAGGAAATTGGTCACTTTTTGTAATATCGAGGTAGTTGGAGGGGCTGTTTGGGGAATATCGAGATAGTGGGATGAGCGTAGAGGTTAATTTTGGGGGTTTTGTGTAAATTTGGTAGGAGTAGAGGACAGGGTCAGCAAAAAGACAAAAATATATTTAATTTTGGTTGAAATGGATTTTATTACTACATTTTTCCTATTTCTATATTGTTGCCTTTGTTTGAGATTCGGAAAGAATTGTTTTTTTAGTTGAATTTGATATTTTATTCGGGAATTAAAAAAGAAGAGAAAGTCAAAAAGATTGGGCATTTTTCTATTTTAAAAGGTTGGAATTCGGAAACAGCTGCACATTACAGTATCGTTTGGTGCAGTGCATTGCTTTCTTTGACCGCCAACGCAACATATATTTTTAATTATAATTATATATATATATAAATTTAAATTCAAGTCTTGTGTTTTATATTTAGAATTATTTGTTCCAAAGGATGATATTCAACGATTTTAAATACAGTTGACTATGATCCCATCTGATTTAATGTAAGTGTACGTGTTAAATAAAATAATAATCTGTGAAGAAATTTCTATAATAAATACAAAAGTATATTTAGTAGGTGCAGAAAATTAAACGATGATCAATTTATATTATGTCAATGGGTCTAACGAGTCCAACACTTTGCGTATTGATTGGGGTGAATTGGACGACAAAGTGTTGCAGTCCTTTCAACAACAATTTTATTTTCCAACTCTGGCCAGTGGAAAGATTCATGTACCTTTATTATAATTTTGTTAAATAAAATTGTGAGTTGTATAAGTTACCATTGAATTCGACACGAAAATTACTAATATCATGTTCATGTTGAATTCATATCAACTCGTTAAATACGATAAAAACAACAGATTAATTAGTTAACAACTTGATACATCACAATACGAAAATGACACATATCTTATCTAATAATAACACGATAATGACACAATATTTTTTTTATATTTAAATTAATAGTTTTTAATATTTTAATTACAATTTTAAATACATATATTTTCTTATCGTGTCGACATAAAAATTATCATGTTTGTATTGTGTTAACACATGCCTTCACCATATCGTGTTCGTGTTTAATTTTATTGTGCCCTCATCATATTGTGTTCGTGTAAACACGATACGATACCACGATCAATTGCAATATGGTATCATTTACAATTTCCATACAACAATTATTTATTCCATTTTTTTAACGAAATCCTACGTGGCAGCACCAAAATATTCTGGCCAATGTTACACACTTGCACTATACAAGTATTCTATGTTAGTTTTCAATTTTCTAATTAATACATGTCTTTTGCTTTCAAAATTAAAATAAAAAATTATTATGTCTTTTAAAATTCTAATCTCATATTTAATCATGGCAAATACGGTCAATCAATTAAAGAGTAGATATAAAAAAATTATCCAATTTGATTTGGTCAATATATTAACAATTTAAAATATAATATATTTAAAACCAAATTATTTATAATTAAAAAAAATGTTTGGACGTGAATACATTGTGTATACAAAAAAATACAAGATTATAATTGAATTGACTTAATCGAATTAAATATATATTTAAAGTATGTAATGTAACATTAATAAATAAATAATCAGCCTGCGTAATAACCTGCATTAATTCAATGAAATGCATTATAAAATGCTGAAAATTACTTCACTAGATATTAATCTAAACATAAATAAACAAACTAATAATATTATATATATCATATATGTACATATTTGGTCTTAAAATATTGGTACCCCACAAATCTTGGGCAGTTGAGTCACAACAAAGACCAATATATGGTGTGTAAATCGAGCCAGCAAACTACTTCAGAACTAACCATTTATTCAATAAAATGCCAAAATGCTGACACAAAACCTAAAAGTAAGTGATTTATTATTAATCTTTGTTAGTTTTATCAGACTTATTTTGGCATAATAACTCCCATATAATATTGTGAATTGTGATGACCATATAAGTAAATAATAAGGTAAAATTGCACGCACATATATTTATTGTTATTTAATTGTTTTAACTTCATAAATGACTATTAAAATGAGATGGTGGGAGTAAAAAATTAGAAAATTAAATAGATGGTTTTGGTCAAGGGCGGATCCATGTTATGGCTGGGACGGGCTGTAGCCCGCCCAGCCTTTGCCCAACCCTTTAGATTTTTTTTTAATATGTACAGTGTACAGTAGATGTTTATTTATAGTAAAATGGGTGGCTATTTAATTAGCTTATGGAGTATATTATATAGGAAAATGGGAATAAGCTAAAGTAGACAGAGTCTAACACAGATTGATTATTGAATTTGTTAAAATAAATATTTTTAATAAAAAAATCTAATGTTTAATAGTATATGATTTTTTTTAAATAAAAATGTATTACAAATTTACAAGTTATAGTTAAGATAATGAAAAAATAGTGGAAATTAATATTTCTTCCATTTTTCATTAAGTTATTTATTTACTGTTTGTACAAATTTAAAAAAATAAAGGTTATAAAATTACTTTTTTAAGAGAAATATTATATTCCATATAAAAAAAGGAAATATTATACTCTATGTATTTTTATTTTATTGGAGACAGAAAAAATATATTGTTAGTGTGTAAATAAGAGGGAGAAATTTTTAAGAATAAAAAGTTATTTTTTGTTCAAATAAAAAAATGAGATAAATATTTTTAGCAAATGTTTAAATAATAATGAAAAATAATATTTAATGTGTGATGGAGGATTATTGAGTTAGAGAAAGATAGAAAAGAGAAAAAGTAGAAAAGAATAGAGAAACACAAAATGTATAGAGGAAAATATAATGAGATGTTATAAAGAGTGGAAATTTGTAACCTACTGTAACTAGGAAAATGATAAAATGAATAATTTAACTAGGGATGGAGTGAGAATAAATATGTTATATTGATTATATATATTAGGACATTCATTTTCATTTTGTTTAATTGTAAAAATATAAATTTAACCTTAAATTTAATTAAAATTAAAACTTTTTTATACATTTATTTTAAACTTTAGCCCACCCTACTTTTTTTATCCTGGGTCCGCCCTTGGTTTTGGTAGATCATGCATGCTCAGATAGAAACTAAACTATTTTGATATTGTCACGTATAATTGAAAATTTCAGCAATAAAGGTAAGAAGATTTTTTATGAAATAATCTCATATAAATCTTTTGCTAATAGTATCTTTTTATTACTTTACCGTGGAAGATGAAATATTCAAGCAAGTTTTAAATTCAGCATAGTGTGTTTACGATTTGAATGAACTAATCATTCTCAATTAAAAAATACGGAGTATAAAGTAGGAAACACAATTTAAAAAAAAAAATCTACGAAAACCTAAATACGACTCTTTTTCTCTATTAAACTACGTCTACAGCATAAACAGTAAATACTTCCTCCGTTACATTATGATTGTGTGTTTTATTGTTTTGCATAATTAAGGAATACATTTATTTATTTTTACAAATTTATTCTTTAATTAATAAAAATATTTACCTTCATTATCGATCTATCATGAAAGTAGAGGGAAAATGAATACATAAAATATATTTTTTAATTAAAATGAGAGAGTATAAAAATATTAAAATACATAGAAACAATTTAGGAAGTTGGTGAATAAATTAGTTGAAATAATAAATATTTATAAACAAAATTTAAAATAAAAACGACAAATAATATGAACAACACGAGTTTATTGAAGTGGTCTTTTACGCTATAAATAAAGACGCCTCTAGAAGGTTAGCTGACTTTTCGATTGCAGATGAATAAGGGAACTCGTTGCCAAGAACCTCATGTGGACCTAACAATTAATCAAAATGAAAACGTGTATTGTGTTTGGCAAATGAGGTAATATACAAACTGACTAGTCTAACTTGAATAAGAGTTGGTCTGTTATGCACCCTAGTCCATGTTGCACTTTTCAATTTTACTGACTTACACTTTTTGGTAAATGGTGTTGCACTTTTCAATTATTAAACTGTATAATAATAATTGAAAATTGCAACACCATTTACCAAAAAGTGTAAATCAGTAAAATTGAAAAGTGCAACATGGACTAGGGTGCATAACATGCACTCGAGTGCATACTAGACTTAATGAATTTTGGTAAAGTCTAGTATGCACTCGAGTGCATGCTGTGCACCCTAGTCCATATGCATTTTTCAGTTTACTGACTTACACTTTTTGGTAAATGGTGTTGCACTTTTCAATTATTACTTATACAGTTTAATAATTGAAAAGTGCAACACCATTTACCAAAAAGTGTAAGTCGGTAACTGAAAAGTGCAACATGGACTAGGGTGCACAACATGCACTCGAGTCCATAGCAGACCAACCCCTTGAATAAAGTTTTATGTAATTCAATTCTATATGATAGTGACCAAGTTACGTCCGCAATTGAGAGACGGACCTCCAACGTTCTGATCTTCGCATTGATTGACCTGCATAAAAATCGGATCGGAGGGGGCTCCAGCGACGGTTCTCCAACACTCAAGTCTGTTCGTTTCTCATCAAGAATAGAGAGTGATTCGGGTGGAATTTACACGTTTTAGAGGCACATGTGAAACATGTTTTGATGTGGATTTCATTGAATTATGCATTGAATATGATTGTTTAAGCCGAAATGAGAGAAAGGTTGTGTTTTGTCGATTTTGTAGGAAATACGATGGAAGTTGGAGCAAAACACCAACCATACTTTACTGGATCCGAAAGAGGAGTGCACCGTTGGATTCGTCTCGAAAAACGGAGTGGAATGAAAAAAAGAATCGAGTCAATCGGAGGTCGGAAGCTCGAGATACGAAGGGACGAAAAAGCATGCCCGGGTAGAATCGACCCGGGCGGGTCAAAACCACCCGGGCAAGGGCAGATTTAAGAGATGTTCGAATTTGGCCCGGGTGAAACCCACCCGGCCGGGTGGTTTCGACCTGGGCAAGGCCAATTTTCCATGACATTCGTAATTTGGCCGGGTGGGGTGCCCGGGTGGAACCCACCCGGCCGGGTGACAACATTTTCGGGGGTTTTTGGCCATTTTCTCCATTTTTGAGGGACCAACTTGCAATTTTGGCATCCAAACCCTTCCCCAACACTATATAAGGCCTCATTCTTGAAACCTAAGAGATCCTCCCCCAAATCCACACATAGTTACACATACTTGGAGGTGTTTTGGCAATTTCTCTCTCAATTCTTCATCAAATCAAGGAAGAAAGGATGCAATAGCTCCCAAATTCCATTCCCTACCACATTCTAGATTAAGCTTTCTCTTTCTTTTCCTTTTTATTTAGTTATTTCATTTGGATTTTGTAATTTCATTATGTTAGTTAGTAGCTAAACACATTTGTGGTTCTAAGGCTATGTTTATACTTTGGAATTTGGATGATGCTTATGAATTAATTTCTTGTTTATTTGGTGGTTGTGTTGCTATTTCTATTTGAATGCTTAACTTTCATTGCAAAACAAACCCATGGGAACTATCACTCCTCTAATCCGAACCAATACCATCCCGGCTTGAGAAATCATGAAAATTTCTCCTATGCTAACACAAGGAACACCATCATACCACCTCCGAATTTCAACGTAAGAGATGGTGAAATTGTGGAATCTCCATCAAAGTTGTCCTTGGAAGAGATGTTTGGTGCATTCATGGGAGAAACGAAGAATTTCATGAAAGAGACTAAGCAAAATGTGGCAAAGATATGGCAAAAACTTGATGAGCATGGTGAGATGATCAAAGATGTGACCACTCACATGGAAGCTATGGAAAAGCAAATGGGCCAACTTGCCACCATCATTGGAAAGCAACACGTTTCGGGGCAATTCCCCTCTAACACGGAGCTAAATCCTAAGGAGCAATGCAACGCCATAAGGCTAAGAAGTGGGACAAGCTACGAAGGGCCCAAGATGCCGTTAGAGGAGGAAGTGGTAATGGCACCCGAGGGTGTTAACAAAGATGATGGCTTAGTGAAAGAGAAAGAAGGAGAGAAGAAGAGTGGGGAGACAATCCCTCCTTTGTTTAGTAAAAATGTAATGCCCCTCCCATATCCTCAAAGGATGAAGAAGAAGAACTTGGATAGCAAGTTTGTCAAGTTTGCGGAGATGTTCAAGAAACTCCATATCAACATCCCTTTCGCCGAAGCTCTTGAACAAATACCACATTACTTCAAATTCTTGAAGGAGATAATGTCACACAAGAGGGAAATGGAGGCATATGAGACGGTGCATTTAGCCGAACATTGTAGCTCCATAATTCAAGCTAAGCTACCTCCAAAGCTTAGGGATCCCGGATCCTTCACTTTACCATGCACTATTGGAGATGGAGGTACATTAAGAGCCCTATGTGATTCGGGAGCAAGCATCAACCTCATGCCATTGTCACTCTTCAAATCACTTGGTTTAGGAGAGCTCACACCAATCACAATGAGCCTCCAATTGGCGGATAGTTCTATGACATACCCTTTGGGTATAGCGGAGGATGTATTGGTCAAAATCGACAAATTCCTCTTTCCGGTAGACTTTGTGGTTTTGGATATGGAGGAAGACAAAAGCACTCCATTGATATTGGGAAGACCATTTTTGGCAACCGGAGGAGCCAAAATTGATATGAGGAATGGAGAATTGGAGCTTCGAATGAACCAAGAGATAGTTACAATTGACATGTTTAGAATTATCAAGCTCCGAAATGATGAGAATGGAGAGTATGGGTTTTCCAAGGGAGAGTATCCCCCAATACCCATGAGAAATGAGGTAGAAGAAGAGCCCAAGATAAATATTGTGGAGGAGAACCCCAAGGTGGAAGACGATGAGTTGAAGATGGGTAAAAAGGCCAAGTTTGGGGGAGTTTTCTTCAAAAACTCCCCCAAATCAAGAAAAGTTACTTATACGAACTTAGGGATGAATGAGGCATCAACCTCCTATGATATGATTGAAGAGCCGGATGGGCTAGCTTGTGGATGTTTCAACGGTTTTAAGAAGTTTGCATGGGGAAAGAAGTTTAAGAGCAAGGATGATGATGGGGTGACTTGATATTCCCCTCAAGAGGAACCGTCCGGCATAGGACGTTAAAAATAGCGCTTCTTGGGAGGCAACCCAAGGTTTTATTGCTTTCATGTTTTTATTGCTTTAGTAGTGTTGATAGCTTGGTTTATTTTGTAGGTATGGATGAAGAGTACTATGGATAGCAAATCTTGGAGAATGAAGAAGAAGCAAAGCCAACTTTGGAGTGGAGGAAGCAAGTGTTGCAATGGTGATCTTGGAGAAAGCATTGGATGTGCAAGGAGGGAGGTAACAACTTGTAGCCCCAAACTTAGAATTTTTACATAGTAAAATTCTAAGTTTGGGGGAGTTATTTTTCTTTTATTTTATTTTTCTACTAGTTGTTACCCTTGCACCGGTTCGTTGTTCTACTTGTGTCACACTTTGCACCGGCGCACACTTGGCTTTCACATGATTATATTGGTTAAGTTGGTTTTGATCATATGTTGGGTAGTGGATTTTTGGTGAAATGTGAGCATGAATAGTCATTGGAATCCATTGTTGAGTATGTGTGGTGATGTCTATTTGCTTTGAATGTAAGCATAATTGATGTTGGATATAATATCATGATTGTGTTCATATTTGTGATCTTTGATAGCATGGATGCATGATGTGTTGTTGCTTGGGAACATTTGATGAATGTGAGAGTCCTATTGAATAAACCGGTGAGAATTGAGCCTTAAATCGAGCATGTAATCCGGTTTAGTTCATTTGAGAGTGGACTATGTTATTGCTAGTAATTCTAGAACTTGCCTAAGTTCTTGTTTGAAAGCATGATTGTGTGAAACTTTGTGATGTGATATAGGCCATCTTGTTCTAAAAGAGTCACTTAGCCAAAATTTCCCAAAACCGAAGTAATTTTCCGTAGTTAACCCCTTGAGCTTAAATCCCCATTCTCTTGGCAAACTACAATGTTAACCACTTAGCCTTTTTAAGTCTTTTGATACCTACATCTAGTGGGGGATAAACGACAAAGTGGAAAACATGTACTTAAATGAATATCTTTGGTGAAAAGAAAAGTTGGAAAAGTTGAAAGAAGAAAAAGAGAAAGATGAAAAGAAAATCAAGGAAAAGAAAAGAGGGACAAAGAGCCCCAAAAGCTTGAAAAGAAGAAAATTTTGGTTCAAAAGATGAGGTGATAAATGCTTGAAAAAGAAAAGAAAATGAGAAGTGAGGATGGAGTTTGTAAAAATTTGAAAGTGAAAGCACACATTGTAAAACAACAAGCTTTGTCCTCCACTAGAAGAGTCACAATTCCCAAATTCATCCTACCTTGTCCAAAGAGCCAATGTTACATCCTTGATTAAGTCCTATTGATCACATTGTTGAGCATGTGAGTGTTGTGAAAAGTAGAAGTTGGGCAAGCATATGGTGATTGCATAACATGACTTGGTTGATGAGTGCATTAATATCCTTAATTTGTTTGTGTGTTTGAGAGAAACACTTTGTCATGTTAGTAGAGGACTTGAGCATTTGAATTATGTTTCCCATTCACAATGTGTTGTGTGTTTATGCAATCTTTGATCCATGAGTGTGAATTGCAATAATGAGCCTATGACCTTCATTGAGAGATGCACTTTGAGAAATAGATATCATTACATCTTACTTTGCATGTGTGAATTACATTGAACATTCCATTGTGATCATTCCACCCTCATTGCTTTAAGTGCTTAGTTGTTTGAGGACAAACAACATTTTAAGTTTGGGGGAGTTTGATTCGGGTGGAATTTACACGTTTTAGAGGCACATGTGAAGCATGTTTTGATGTGGATTTCATTGAATTATGCATTGAATATGATTGTTTAAGCCGAAATGAGAGAAAGGTTGTGTTTTGTCGATTTTGTAGGAAATACGATGGAAGTTGGAGCAAAACACCAACCATACTTTACTGGATCCGAAAGAGGAGTGCACCGTTGGATTCGTCTCGAAAAACGGAGTGGAATGAAAAAAAGAATCGAGTCAATCGGAGGTCGGAAGCTCGAGATACGAAGGGACGAAAAAGCATGCCCGGGTAGAATCGACCCGGGCGGGTCAAAACCACCCGGGCAAGGGCAGATTTAAGAGATGTTCGAATTTGGCCCGGGTGAAACCCACCCGGCCGGGTGGTTTCGACCTGGGCAAGGCCAATTTTCCATGACATTCGTAATTTGGCCGGGTGGGGTGCCCGGGTGGAACCCACCCGGCCGGGTGACAACATTTTCGGGGGTTTTTGGCCATTTTCTCCATTTTTGAGGGACCAACTTGCAATTTTGGCATCCAAACCCTTCCCCAACACTATATAAGGCCTCATTCTTGAAACCTAAGAGATCCTCCCCCAAATCCACACATAGTTACACATACTTGGAGGTGTTTTGGCCATTTCTCTCTCAATTCTTCATCAAATCAAGGAAGAAAGGATGCAATAGCTCCCAAATTCCATTCCCTACCACATTCTAGATTAAGCTTTCTCTTTCTTTTCCTTTTTATTTAGTTATTTCATTTGGATTTTGTAATTTCATTATGTTAGTTAGTAGCTAAACACATTTGTGGTTCTAAGGCTATGTTTATACTTTGGAATTTGGATGATGCTTATAAATTAATTTCTTGTTTATTTGGTGGTTGTGTTGCTATTTCTATTTGAATGCTTAACTTTCATTGCAAAACATGTTGTCAATGGCCATGATAGTATGTTTTATCTATTGTTAATTGAAATTGGATTGAGAAATCTCTTTCGTTAATCGTATTTAAGCATTCGACCCAATATTCTTGTGAGCTCGAGAGAGAGGATCAATTATTGGGAGGGTATTAGATGATCTTAGGAACTTTTTTGGGATTTCTTATGCATGCTTAGTAGAGATGCTAGTTTGTATGATATGTCTCTTGGATTAATTGGATCGAGATAACTTTTAATTCACCATTTTGTGATCAACCTTATAGTAATCAACATACCACCACTTAATTAAGCCCTTAATCATAAGTTGAATTCTTAGTGTGACATATGCCTTAGAACCCACCCTTCCTTCTTGGAGTTTTCATTCGTTTTACGTTTGTTTTCTTGATTTGCATGTTAGTTGATCGATTTCGTCTTTGCTCTTTATTACTTATTTGTGACACTTGGTAGATAATTTTAGAGTAAATCATCATATTCAAACTATCGATCACGTCTATTTAGAATTCGACTAGCAAACTACCCTTTTACGCTTTAACCTTCTCGTGGGATCGACCTCGTGCTTATCACGCTACAATAGACGCCGTATACTTGCGGTTGTTTATTTAGTGTTGCATATCACGTGTATCAGAGAGATAGTAATATATCTAGTAGAATTTAAGAGGGAGAGTGTGTAGTAAAATAATAATGACTTAACCTTAAAAAAAAAAATGAAATTGATGGGCTTATATACCACACTCACTTGGGGTAAAGAAGTCATTTCGAGTTAGTGTTTGTTACCGGTTGGAAGCCACGTCATCGTACGAATGTGACATGCTATAAATGCTCTGGTAGTGCACCCACAAATATTAGAAGATACTCTAACATTAAGAGATTGTGTCTATACTTGTTCTCCCCCTAGAGACAAACACTAAGAGGCAGAGTTGTGAATCAAGCGATTCGTCTTCCCTCCTCTGGCCGTTCAAAGGAGAGAACTGATTTTGTCCATAAGGAAATATAATTTCAGCTCTGAGGTATGTGTAGAATCGGCTCTCCTTTGACAGTTCAGAGGAAAGGTTTAGGTTTCTCCTCTATGAGTTTTCCATCTCAAATTTGATCATCCAAGGAAGTGACATAGGGTGATATGCTCTAGTAGAGGAGAGATCTGGAGGATTTATCTTATATTCGAAACCCAAGGGATCCCTTGGTATTCTGTCATTTTCAGCGGAGATGATCAAATATGTGTTTCTAGAGTCTCTTTTGAAATATGACATCATTATGTCACATCACCATAGTAAATTTAATTTATATTTTATGTGACAATATTAGTTGTTTCATTAATTTGATAATATTAGCTATTCATTATAAAATATTAATATTTTACTTTTTAACAAAGTTGTGTAGTTGAGATTAAAAAAAAAAGTTGTGTAGTTTATTTTGTACGCGGGACTAAGGTCAACTGATTTATTAGGTTGACTCTAAACAATTAACTAAGTGTGAGTGTGTATGTAATTGAACTTGACACGTATAAACCATACAGTGACTAATATAGATGTGGAATTTGTTCGGTCACTTTCATTAAAATTTCATAGTTGAACGCGTCTTTTAAGCACAACAAAGACGATGAAAATGGGGTTTAGGAGGTGGGTGAAACTAGGGGACCATTCGAATGGTTCAATTCGATTTTAAACTTTTTTCAATCGAATCGAAATAATCAATTTTTTTAAAATGAAATCGAAACAAATTTTGTTAGAACCGAACTGAATAAAAGTTCGGTTGGTTAGGTTCGATTCGATTTAAAACGAAATTCTTACATAAAAATGATAAAATATTATTTTTTAACAATTTAACATTTTTCAAGATTTTTTATACTAAAAATTAAATTATAAGTTCAAAGGTTCACAATTCAAACTAATAAACTCATAAGTTCTTTAGAGCATGTTTGTTTTGGGACTCACCCGTTCGGACGTTGGACGTAACGTCCCACGTCCTTGTTCTACTTCGGGATTTTACATCCGGATTTCTCCATCCAACTACATCCACCCATAAAAATACTTATACATCCTACTATTACATCTCATCCAACTACTCTTACACAATTTGATTTGACATAAAATTACATCTCATCCTACTCAAAATCCCAAAACAAACACACAATTACTAATCATCAGGATTTCCACATACAGGATTTCCCCCATCCTACATAATCCCAAAACAAACATACCCTTAAAGTTTAAAATTACAAATCATACAAATCTAACACAAAAAATTAATGAGTTTGTTGCATTTTTCACAATGAAATTCATTTTCAAGTGAGATAATTATTTTTTAATGGGGCAAGAAGACGATAAATGTCAAATAAAAAAATTGAGATTGAAAATAAATCAAGTAGCACACTTCAATTAGAGTTTATTTTTGATAAGATATTATTCTATATAATTTTTATTAATTTAATAAATATTTTTTAAATTTATATAAAACAGTTTGATTCGATTTATTTCTCGACCCAATCGAGCGTTTGACACGCAATACTCACTGTCGAGTTGTAACCGAAGTAGATCAAGAGAAGGGACGATGCCCAGACAGATTTGACCCAATGCCAAAGAGATAACCCAAAAAATAAGCAGGTTTTCGTTCACTTTTTCTAACATTTCTAGTACCAACTAATTCATTCGGGCGAGACATCTTACGATGTCATGATGCGCCCATTCCTATCCGAAATTCCGTTATGGTCCAATTCTGACCGGTAATAAATACCGGGACTTTGCAGACTTTATGGTAGGTTCAGTAAAAGCAAAAAAGATCAGATACACAAACTAGAAAAAGAGAGAAAAGTAACACTTCGAGCTCTATCTTCTGGTCTGGGGCTTCCATCTAATCAAATAAATGCCATAGTATAGTAGAGCAGAACATGCACTACCTTGACTTGAAGTGGAAGCTTCCTGTTCAAAAACGAACTAATCGAGCGCGATAGAGCAAAGACCAAGCGAAATGGGAAGTGGAAGTCCCCGGCAGAGGAAAGGGCTGTAGGTGATGGCGCGTTCTGCTTCTTATCTAGAGAGGGGCGCTGAAATCCTTTCTATTGGTTCGTGCGCGGCAGCTGGTATAGGAAAGGCGGTCCGTCGGGACCCCGCGGATCCGCTCTTTTTCCTATTCAAAGATCAGCCCCCTGGCTCTGTGTTTTCACATCGAGAATTATTTGCAGATGAAGAGATGTCAAAGGGGAATGTCTTAAGTGCTTGACTGGACGAAGTCTGCTAGAAGCTCATCCCGAGGAAGCTTCTTTGATACACACAGTTTAGCCCATGCTAGCCAATGAATGATTGTAGCTACTATATAGAAAATAAGGGCGGAAGCCCCCAAAAAAGGTTTTCCAAAACCAAAAATGGGTGATCAAAGTATTTCATTACTATGCCTATCTTGAAGAAGTCAGAGTCTTTGGCCGCTCCGGAGCTTCCTCCATCCGTCCAGAAATGGCGTAAGATAAGATGGAAGATCATTCATTCATAAATGAAGCTAGACTTTTCTCCTTCAAAGAGCAAAGAGTCCCCAGGTTGGTCGTTTAGTCGATACAGAGTTAGGCGAGCTAGACAGCAAAGTCGCTGCTTTGTAGCCAGAGAATAATTCTGAATAATAGTTGACCAGATGCGCTGAAATTATATCCGTGTCAGAGACCATGGATCCATCAATACAGAGAGTTGTAATGTTGTGTCGAGCTGGTGAAGTGGTTGGGCCTGACTCCGTTCGCTTTGCTGCTCGACCCTGGCGGACTCTGATGTGTGCCGTGCCGTCTACTTGTGAAGAATTTGATAAAGACGGACTAGACCAATGAAAGAGTAGATAAAGGATGGAATTCAGTGGATGGACAATTCTTGAACTCTACCCACACAATGGTTGTTTGGACAGTATCCGTCGACGGGCAGAACCTCGGGCGCCATCGTACCCCTGGTTCTGGAAGGCACATGAGTCCGAACGCTATGTTGAATGTGCGACTGACACTACGTAGGTACCTGTGCACGCCTTATCTATAGAAGGAGTCAACTGAGTTCTGAACGAATTAGCTCCTTGGTAATGGCTCAATCTATAGATAGAAAGCCCTATGATGGGAAACTACCACGTTAGGTTTGGAGAGAGATGGGGTGAGGGCGCTGGAGGAAGGGGCTTCAGGTGGACCGATTTGTTTGGAAGCAGTTCTGGTGGTAATTCCGAGACCGACGGACACTCGGTTGGCTTCTCAATCGTTCAGAAGTAGGCTTCGCTCCTGTGACTTACCGGCTTCGCGGAATCGCCTTAGATTAGAAGGACCTGATTCACTCTAGGCTAAGCTCTATGGGGTACCCCAGAAAGAAAGTTTCCCTCCCCCTCTATCAAGCTTAACACACGTCGATCATAGAGAGCCGGCTGAATCGATCCTTGTACGCATTTCCACTTGTCTAAAGTCGTGCCAGAGTCTTAGAGGGTTCCATCTTTCCTCAACTGCTGGTTGTACAAATAAGGGAAGAAAATGAGGTACTACTTTGACGACCTGCTACGTTTCTTTCTCTTGATGCCTTATCTGCTGACTATGGCTATGCCTCTCTGTTGGCGGTTGGTGTCTCAGTGTGCTGTCTCAGGAGTCCATGACAGGTCAGCTTCAGTCTGACTTATTCTCGAACCCTCTGCCGAGCTCTACCCTGCCCGCATTTCCTTTTTTAAGGGGCTAAAGTCTCCGCCTGCTGCCAACAGTCTTTCTTCGGAATTCTGTTGTGGCTGTGAATTGGCTGAAAAAAGAGATGAAATCCAGAAAAGATGGAATGGAATAATTTAAATAACAGTTCGAAACCACGAAATAAAGTTCGACAGATTCACACCCTAAGATGATCATTTCATAGCTATTGAGAACGAATTAAATCAGATGGTTCTATTTCTCAATCTTTCTGACATTTTTGTTAATGTCATGAAAAAAGGTACCCAAAAGCCGTATTTTGAGCATGATTTCGCTATTCGTGAGAAAGCCTAGTTATTTGCTTAACACATGGGGTTTCGAGGACAACTTTCCCTTATTCATCATCCATCTTGAGCTTGCCGGCTTGCCCGTGCGTGGAGTATTCCGAATCGAAGTCGATTTGCTTTATAAAAAGAAGATATCAATGAACTTCTATGAAATGGTTTCACGGGATTCAGCCAATTGTCTTGATTGTGCGGCTCGGATCTAGAAAGCGTGGTACTTGCATTGGAGATCCTTTTCGCTAACATAGGTTGCATTAAGAATTGAAAAGGTTTATCTTGCTTATTTATGAATTTATTAGAGGTGAGGAAGATGCGAGAAAAGAAAGCTTTCCGTTCAGCTCCTATCTTGGTAAAAGAAAGGCTAGTTGTAGGCCTTTGACTAAGGCTATATTGGCCGTGCGGGATCTTAGCCCATTGATTCGGGGGAGGGATTGGCACCAGCAGCAATTTCAAAACTTCCAAGAGAGGACCTTTATATATTAGAATCGTGCGAAGGGGGACAGCTTCATTTATGAATGAATGATCTTCCATCTTATCTTACGCCATTTCTGGACGGATGGAGGAAGCTCCGGAGCGGCCAAAGACTCTGACTTCTTTAAGAAATAGGACTGGAGGGGCGGTAAAGGAGGTGGTAATCAACAAGTCAAGTCACACTGCTGAAGCCTCCGTGGAAGCATTGGTGGATGATGGAGTTCACCCCAATGTCATTCTTGCCAGGTATACCACCATTCGCGGGATTCTCCGCAAGGGGAGCTTTGAACCGAGAGAACCTATCACTCATACGTGACCCAGATAAGGGAACGGGGTACCCGGCAAAGTCTTCCGTCGCTTCAATAAAAAAAAGCCGGTTTGTAGGCCTGGAAAAGGAGCAAAGATTTTAGATGATAGGGCAGAGGCAAAGCAGGCACATCCAAAAATGGATTCGGTTAGTGAAAACTCTGAGGATGACCTGTTATAAGGAATTATGAAATAAGAAGCATAGTGAAATACCGCACTAAAAATGAATTAGATGACACTGAATGGAAAGCACCAAGGCTCTCCGCAGTCCAATTGTCAGCTGCAATCACAATTCGCTAATATGGAGCTGTTTATATCGGCTTTCTTTCCTCCAGCATGAAAGGGGTTGAGCGATGCGCATTCCGCTGACCTTTCCATTACCGTGGGAAAGCCTCACTCTCGGTGAAACGGATAACAAACTGAATAAGCCGATGCGAGTCTAACAGTTCTACCAGTAAGGAAGGAAGCCCAAGTGACTTAGCGAGGGGGGCTTCTAGCCAATAATGAGTGTAAAGTCTAGTGCCCAGTCCGGCCTATTCCCGAGAGGCTATTGATGAGGCGGGGACCACTCCTGGTAAAGCTCTTCCTATAACAAGCAAGATAGAAAAGAACGAAATAAATTTGTCTTAGCTATGCTTCATCGACTTACTGAGCATCTTTCTCCTAAGCCATTGGAAGGTTCTGTAGTCAAAGCAACTTCGTCACTTTCGTGTACCCATCGGACGGCAGCCCTTTCGGGGGTTCCTTAGGGACCGATTCACTCTGCGTAGATTGACTGACCAAGATCTTCTTTTATTATATGGTCAATACCGATCCACTTTAGCAGATCATATGGATGTAGAAAAAGCTTCACATTTTGATGAATTGGAAACATCTTGAACGCCGCGTATACGCCCTAACCTAAAGAAAGGAAGTTTTGTAACGTAACTCCCTGAGGCGAACTACCGATTGGTTGAGTGATTGAGGCAACCTACCACTTTAAGCTCGGGATACATCCGTACGTGAGCCCACATGGGACTGTTTACGGGCTGTTTTATGTGATATAGATGAGCAAACAGCTGAGATCATCATGAGTAGCATCGCTCTCTCTCTCCTTCGTTCATGTCTTTTAATATGGCATGGCGAGAAGTTGCCAAAGAAGGTCTTAGCAAGACTCAGTTTTACAGATCCTTCTTTCTAAAAGTCTGTGGTTTTCTCTATGTCCATGTATGAGCTGCATCTCATTGAATGTTAATGGAGGAGCGATCCCCTTCTGACTCTGAAACCGAGATGAAATCCTACTCGCGGCCAAGTCAGCGGGTCAAGCAAGGTTCTGCAAGACTTTCGCTTACTCGACTTATTGCTAGAAAGCCAACCCCGTCCCTTTTTTCTATTGAAAGAGCGGTATCAGATCGATGTAGTTCTCGAGCCCTTTTGTTAATCAAGTTCCTGTACGTAGAATAAATAGCTAAACCCAAAACCCATAACTCGTGATTCGTAGCTTACAACCTATCCTTCAGGTGCTGCACCAAACACTGGTGGTTCTTTCTTGTTGAATGCAACGAAAAGACCCGGAAATAACGAATAATGAAAGAATTCGAGATGGTGGTTTTTGTTGTTCCCGCGAAGCGAAGATCATTCGCCAAGCGAATGAAGTGGGTCAACCTATTTTTGGCTTCGGCCAAACACTTTTTCTCGCTGGTCGAGCTTTCTACAAAAAAAGCGAGGAAAGTCAGTACCAAATGCTTGGCAATCCCTGGTAGAGCTTCTTTATGATTTCGTGCCGAACCTGGCATACATCGATCAAGTAAGCTTTCACTTCAACGGAGATAGAAATTTATCAATTCCCAGCGTGACACACTAGATACAGCTGCAGAGACATGAATCCAATCTTTTGTCTCCCTTCTTGTTAGGGAATAAGGTTGCCCTTTCCCCCATTATCAAACAAAAAACCAGAGATTCATCTTTATGAATAGGGGAATTAGTAAAAGGATCAACCCACAAAGAAAGCAGAAAAGAAACGGGGAGACGGCTGCCAGACGGACCTGTGCGCCCGAGGGGAAGAGATCCCCTGTTGCCCAGGAAGGGAGAAGGAAGCGTTCTAGCACCAGTTTAGAACCCGGTAGTACGGATTTAGGAAAGCGGGGGTATTACTAGGGTATGACATCTAAAGCAGGCAGACAAGGGAAAGGTTAGCCTCATACCTTTTCTTTAGAGGTGAAAGACTCACCAGGATACATGATCCTAGGCGAAAAACCAAAGAAAAGTCAAATACGGGGGTTACGAGTCAATCGGGAGATGTTTCGGCTTATATTCCTACTAATGTAATTTCCATTACTGATGGACAAATATTTTTATCTGCCGATCTATTCAATGCTGGAATAAGACCCGCCATTGGGTCGAGATCGTGGAACTATCGCTCGAGAAGTAAGTAAGCTGGTCCTTATTGGTCATAAGGATAATCGTTCTTCTTAGGTCAGGGGCGGCCGGACCGGGGCCGCGATTGGTAAAGGCCGATGTCTTTAAAGACAAATGTACTTGTGTACAGCAATTGCATATGTGATGTTACGGGTAAGCGAAGGAAGCACTAGTATATCTCATTGAATACCTCGCTTCATGCAAGGCTGCCTCATACTCCATTGCTCCTTATTGAGCCCATTACTGCTTAGCATGACTTCCCTTCTGAACTCTATTGCCAAACTCATTCCTTTCAGAGTAAGCTACAAACAAAACAGGGGAAGCAGCTACTTTGCCGTTTAGCCGGAGAAGCGAAAGGCAGCTAACGCGAAAGAAGGGGCTTCGTCCCCTACAACTACTTAGGGTGTGCGCTCTTTTGAGCTTTCAGCCAAAATAAAATTCCCAGCAGCATTAGCTAGTTATATGCTTTTAACAGCCAAGGAAGAAAGAAGGTGAGAAAAGAAGAAGACTTGAACCTCTTCCACACAAAAGTCGGCGGGAGTGAAGAACCTCCACATACGAGAAAGAAAGACGATGAAGAACCAATCCCCCAATCTGGTTCACCAGCTTGTGTTTTGGCTTTTCGATTTTGTAGTCTATCTATAAGAGGAGATTATATGAAAAATGTAACCGATTCTTTCGTTTCTTTGGGCCACTGGCCATCTGCCGGGAGTTTCGGATTTAATACCGATATTTTAGCAACAAATCCAGACCGTACATGCATAATGAGCGAGTAAACCTGCTGCCCAGTAGCGAATATTTGCTAGGAATGGTGTGGAAGCAGAAGCACTCGCAGGAGCGGTTTCATTCATCGGATCAGCTGGTGCACTTGTGTCAGTAGACTCTGTTCGAAAGTGGTCAGTCTCTTATCAGTCGAAGGTATAAAGTTCTGGTCTCTATTAGCCTACGCCCAAGTTTTAGGCCAGCTCAGTTCTCTTATCCATCGGTCCAATGCACTGGGCTCATCTCATGGAAGGAAAAGCAAAAATGTAGTTGTCTTGTTCGCCGCCTCGACGCATTCCCTTCTCTCCCCTTACCTTATTATTCGAAATAAAATTTCTCATTTCAGCTTTCTGACTAGGGTTGGCAGCTACATTCAGTCTTCGAGACCCCAGTTGAGTTGAAAGTCCTTTCGTTTAGTACGAGATCGCTTCACACCTCGCGGTGCTTACACCTCTCGCCTATCGAAGTTCTGTTCAAAAACCTCGTCCGAGAACTTGTACTTTCGGGCGGGGCAAGCCCACTTGACGGAAGAAAGCTATAGATCTCTCTTCCTGGCCAAGGAGAACTGAATGAACTACGGCGACCTTATTTATCTTGATAGATACGTAGGCAGCCCACTAAGTCAGAGTGGGTGCGGTCTAAGCCGGCTACAAAGCGAAGAAGTCGGAAGCAGTTCATCGCCTGTGGGAGCTTGTTCTTTCCCCAAGACACATTATCGGTCGTTCAAAACTCGATTTCATCTCCCGGTTCTCCTTTTTAAAATTGGTCTCGGATGGATGTTGGTCCAGCCTACTACGAGGATCCCGTATCCAGCAACGTGAGATGAAGGAGTACTCTATTTTGTCTTCGGTCATTGGAGAGATTCCTATTCTTGGCCTTGAACCCTTTGTTTCCCTCGTTCCCTTGCTTTGTTCTTGTGGTCTACAGGATGCAGGCTTTCAAGGACCCTTCTTCACCTGGACAAACAATAGAACTTGGGAGCGTCTGGATAGGATCTTGTATACTAGCTCTTGGTTGGATCTTTTTGACCACACTCTCGCGTCATACGGCTCCGTCCCGGAATCAGGACCTTACCTTTTCTTTGACCAACGGTCCTCAAACCAACCTGAAACGCACTCAGTCGTCCCAGGGTGCGTCGTCCCGTTTTACCCAGTATTAACAAAAGCATCCCTCGCCCTGTCATCGAGTTCACTACCCAGACTCAAATCCTTCGAAGAACTTGCCTTCATATTATTGAAGCTTCCATGATGCTGCTCGGCAATATGCTCTCGAACCTAATTGTTTTTCATCGATCAAAGTCAATTCCACGGAGGCCGTTTTCTGACTCACTCTACCATTCCACTCTCTCTAAAAAAACCTGAGGAGTCTTAAAGGGAAGCTAACGATCGAAGGCTCTGCAAGACCTGTTGTTTGTGAAGAGAAGGAACCAACCGCATACAACTGGTAAGTGGCAGGGCAGGTTCAACCTGGCAAGATCAGGCTGCACAGCACTTCAGACAGTGGCGGCAAATCTCACCTTTTTCAGGCAGCCTACTAGCAGTAGCAGAAAATTAGAATCGGCTGAGGAAGGCCACTACAGGATTACAATTGCAGGGCCGGTTCCACCTGATCTTCGGCGGATGAAAAGAGTGTCCATGGCTTGTTCATCTATATTGCCCAGTATGGTAGAGAGAATCTTCATCGGTAGGTTCCCCAAAAGGACGAACAACGAAACTTTACGACAGCTTTTTCGTACACGTTCACTTGCATCACATACACAAGTGCTCTCTGAACCGGGCAATAAAGTCACCCATAACACGCCTAAGAAGCCTGAAGAGGCCGAGCAGAAAAGGGAGGAGATTCGGCTTGGGAAGCAACCAATACATACTTTTAAAGTGGCCCTTCAAAAAGAGCGGTAATAGAATAGTTGACGCCAAAAAATCGGGGTTTGGTGATTTGAAAGCCAAAAGCCCGGAAAATTGGACATCAATGACTCTATGACCGCTCATTTTAAGACCAGCTTTTCCACCATTTTCACTTGGGTTTTGTGCATGCACATGCAAGTTCTATTCAACGTCGTGCGTTATGGAATGATATTTTGAAGTTTAAAATGGTACCGCCCTAAGCAGGCAGACAAGGGAAAGGTTAGCCTCATACCTCACCGTATGAAGTCAAGGACATAGTGGAGTGCTGCTTACCGCCTGGTTTCATGGATGAGAACCTGTCCATATCTCCCAACCGGGCAGGTTGCCTTTCTTTGGACACGAAACCTACTCACTCTAACTTTACGACGTTTTCGCTTTCGTCGTGGCACACCCCCCCCCCCACAAGCACCCCCCGGCTCATGGGGGACCAGAAAAGGCCTTTCGTTTTCCCCCCTTCGTCGGCCCTTGCCGCCTTCCTTAACAAACCCTCGAGCCTCCTTTGCGCCGCGCCTGTTGAATCATATTCAAATATGATTCGACAGGCTCTTTGTCATTGTACCATTTTACAACGAACGGTTTTGTAGCTTGCAATATCGGCTAACTAAAATGAAATAGAGACATACATTCTTATTCCTAAACCTGAACAGCAAGCAGTTCTTGACGGAAAGATCCAATCTTCTAAATTTCGAAGTATTTCCGTATAGTAAAGTCTTTTTCAAAACCTATCCTTTTGGTGTTCAAAAGCCGCGTTTTTAGCTCATTTAGCCGATTCTTTTTAAACGCTTGTTACATGCTTAACACATGCTTCTCGTACTTTGATTATCCACGTAAAACAGTTGTTCAACTGGGATGCAACCACAACTGCTATAGGCTATTATAGACCTTAGGCTGGAAACAACGGAGCTGCTAGTAAGATGTTGATTGTTTATCCCCTGCGGCAATATTTGTATCCCATACAGAACTACACTTAGGAAAGGCAGTCAAAGCTCTAACGGTCGTGCTACATACCGGGTGAAGACCCGATTTTAGGTGTGGTGCGTTTTTGGCTATACATATATTTTCACAAATAAATTGCCCAAGACTCATTATTGTAGATGTTTCTTGACAATAATTGGGGGGTCTATGAACCAGACTTCGGGTCTAAGAAGGGCTGCTAACGAGGCAAAAAGAAAGGGGTCGTAGAAATGGTCAATAGCCTAAGAAAGAGCCATAGCCAGTCCCTTTGCCTTTGCCAGAGCCAATCGGTGAAGATGCAGCGGCTAGATCCATTTACGGCATAGCTTTTATCCATTCAGCGTAAACCCCTATTCTGCCCCAGAGGCAACAACTTACACAACTGCTCATGCTTTGCTTTCTGAGGCCTGGAAAGGCTCTATTCCCTCTCGCTATAGACATGGAATTGGAACCGAAAAAGCACTTCGAAGAAGGTTTCACAGTAGTCCTTCGCCGTTCTTTCCCAACTAAAATAGAAAAGGTAGGTTATAAACCTCGAGATGTCGATTCGTTTTCCGCCCCCAATGAGATGGGGAATTTCGAACCCCCTATTTAGACTTTCGGGCCCTTCATCTTTCTGAATCGAGACCCGGCCCGGCTCGCGTCGTTCCAACAACCGGCGGGGAGCACCTCAGTATACGATCGCGCGCAGTAACTGGCTCTAGAAAGCAGTGAACGGCCGCGTTGTAACAAACAAGACCTTCGGAGCCCCACTAGAAATAAAATCTCGTAAAGAGCTCCATAAGACTGAGTCCCGGCGAGAAGTCCAATCCCTTCTTTTATGGTGGATAACTTGAATAGTCAGGGCTATGCGCAATCAACACAAATCGGATTCTCGAACCGCGTCCGGATCTGATCTATTTACTCGGCAATTCATCCGGTGACTTCACGGTCGCCAAAGAAGCCCCAAGAAGCATCAAACATTTCCGATGAGATCCATGGAGCAACTCTTAGATAGCAAGCACTAGCTCCCGGTGCGACTTCATAAAAAGCAAAAGAATTCTGACAACAACAAGGTCTACTCGACACGAATGAATTGGTCGCTAATGAAACTTTTTACAGGAATCTTTCACGCTGAAGCCTTGTTTAATCAAGCAAGGTATGAAGTCTTAGCGGGTCCGCTTCTTTGGTGGCACACCGTCACTTGGTTCTTCCTTATTCAGCCTTTCGAAGCTCGTTACTTACGATGAAAGTTGGGGACTTGGAGCTTGTTAGTAGAAGACCTTGCACCGGATAGTGGATCAATTGATGCTCAGCCTTCAATAAGAGTAGCATGGCTGCGGCTCGCCCTTAGTGGGGTACTATTTCCAACTTCGTCTCTTATGAGGGGAGCTGGTCCAGCCCCTTGTCAATCATCACAAAAAGAATATAACCCAGAGCCTCTCTAGCCTCTCTTTTGGCTACTTCTTTCTTTATTTTCCGATCGCCTGGGAGGGACAAAAGAAAGATCTTGTTGTTTCTTCAACAATTTCTAATGTATTGTATTTTTTATACCTTCTTTTCGATTTTGATTTTTAAAATCCTATTGTCGACCGGGTTGCTCCTTATGGGAAAACCCTTTTCGCTCCGCTTAGCCTTATCCCCCTCTAGGGGGATTTTAGTGATAGGTTCTATAGGAATTGGACGATCCTATTTGGTCAAATACCTAGCAACAAACTCCTATGTTCCTTTCATTACGGTATTTCTGAACAAGTTCCTGGCCCTGACTTGACTGGTGGGAGAGAAAGTCTCAGCGCTAACTCACTAGACGGACAATCGACCCTAAGGAGAGACCCGATTCAGCCTGGGAACATCACTTCCGACTACCCGAGCTAATGATAGAGGCAAGAACACCTTCCGACCAGGCCTTACTATAACCAACTGTTAACTTCCCCGCCATTCTTGTAACTGTCACCTGTAATCCGCGCAGGTGTGCCCGCACCCCCCTGAGTGGACGAGAAAGAAAGGATTTATCGGAGCAACCAGACCCAGGAGTCAACTTTCCCGTATGAGCATTCGGTACATGTATCAGTCCGTGGAAGAGTGAAAGGGTCACCACTACTGAGGATCTCCCCCCTCTTCCCCATAGTAGTGGGGGATAGCCAAGCCAAAGATGCTACTTCCCAGCCCACGTCGACTACAGAACCACTGGGTTTGGTACATTATTTTAGCCTTGCCAAGGACAAACTTCCCGACAAAGCAATGAAGGTTTCGCGCCCCATTTTGCATATTGAAAGCGCCCCTGATAATTGCGTCGTTGTGCCTGGGCTGTGAGGGCTCTCAGCCACATGGATAGTTCAATGTGCTCATCGGCGCCTGACCCTGAGATAGGCTCAGACTCGGATTCCTAGTCTCCGCTGTTGTTTTCCCGACCTTCAATTGCTTTCCCACGGTGTCAGGCCTGTTTACAAAGATCATCATAGATTATTAATGCGTGCATTCCATTATCGCGGAAATATTCCCCCATGGCACAAACAGGGTTAAAAGCGGTAGATAGCCTGGTTCTTATAGGTCGTGGTCAACGAGAACTTATAATCGGGGACCGACAAACTGGAAAAACAGCTATTGCTATCGATGTACCTCCCCAGGGGTCAAGAGCTCGGGCTAAAGCATCTAGGCTTAGGGCTTTTAAATTAAAGATGAGAAGACCTCCATTACTATCCCTAACTAAAAAAGTATCATCGGAGATGAAATTCCGAATGTCTTTGGCGCCGAGGTGTAGAGTCAAATCATTGGATTTTATGAGTCCCACCATTCAGTCTCTTTATCTTTTCGGAGATGCCCCCTACGCTGGCCACATAAAATAACTTCGACCGCGCCGGCTCTCACGAGCAGAGGAAGAGCAACAGCCGCCTTCAGAGGAAAAATGGGCTTCATTTCTCATTTCTTCTCTTACGATCGATATTTCTGGATCATCTTCCCTTGAAGGGACTCAGTCTATTCTCTAGACCCCGGTTGAACTGGTTTAGCATCATGATATCTTCTTTGACGATGCGGGTAGACTACCTTCACTTTTCATTGAGCAAACAGAGTTTGGTAGTCGGGCCGGTAACTAACTGTTAGAAAGGAATAGACAGAAGAAAGTTTCCTTTCATCCGGGCTCAGCCCATTTGTAGTAAATGCAGCTTAAATCCAAAACATTGAAACCTGAACAGCAAGCAGTTCTTGACGGAAAGATCCAATCTTCTAAATTTCGATTCTTTTTGAGTCACTTTCATGACTTCACACAAACCTAATCACGCAATCGAAGTGTTAGCATTTTGCAAGCTCACGCTTCAGAGGGATTAGCTATCTCAAAGCAATTCCCGATCTTCGATCTTACTTCTTGGATCTCCTGCATTCGATTTGGATTTTCTATTAAAGAAGTGTACCTGGAGTTTCTGCATACCAACTGGTAAGGAACGTATCGAGCCTAGGTAGCCGAGGGGCAGTTCATCTGGATCGAGGGATCTTTTTGGGAGCTCAATCTTTTGAGAATGCGGCGTTGTATTATTGTAAGTTCTCTGTTCCAAACATTTCCTGAAAGTAGACGACAAGTTTTAAATCTTTTGGGTAATGCAGGCAAGGCATATCTCGTTGCGGGATCCGACGCATCCAACAGAGCGAAAGAGTCTTCCAGTCTTTTCGGCGGCATCCTTCCGCATTAGCGGCGAGTGGAGTGCCATAATCCGATTTATTCAATTTTGTAAAATATAAATTGAAAATCATCGATTCAATTTAAAAATTCAATTTATTCGATTTTGTGGTCCCCCAAAGTGAAAGACATGGAAGCAGATACAATTAAACAAAATTAGGTTTTGAACCTTTCAAAGCACAGTTTAGTCATTTTATAATAATATTTTTTTATCCATTTAGTTGAGTTATTAAATTAAAGCAATTGTTGGTGTGTTGATAGCCGCCTCAAACTTTTTCAAAGTCACATAAATGGGCTTGGGTACGGTGCTATTGGTATTTGGGCTTAGTTTATTATTGGGCCTAGTTACAGTTTTCTTGGGCTTGGGTTACATAAATGTTGGGTCCGACTATTTACACCTCCATTTGCGTTGAGAACACTCCCCCTATGGATTTAATAATAAAATAATGAAGTAAAAAATCAAAAATACCCTTTAAGTCATATTAAACTACTAAATGCACCCCACCTTTAAACCTAAGTTTTATCCATCTTCCTCCTCCTCCGCCGCCGCCACCACCACCACCACCACCAAACACCAAAATTTCTCCCCAAACAACAAAATTTCTCCCCAAACAAAAAAAAATTCAACTTAAAAAATTTAACTTTTTTTTTTAAGATTTCGACAAACCAGTGTCGACCATATTCACTCCCGTCGACACTGGTTTGTCGACAAGATTGTATATGCTCGACATTTGTTGATCGAAAAAAAAAAAAAAAAAATTTAAAATCTCGTCGACAACTTTAGGTCGACCAAAAATACACTCGTCGACACCCTGTTGTCGACGGAGTGTATTTGGATCGACCTAAAGTGGTCGAAAGGTAAGAAAAAGAAGGAAAAAAAAAACAAAAAAAAAAAACAAACCTGGATTTGGATTTGGCGATGGACTGCTCGGCGAGGGAGGGAGGGGACTGGCTCGGCGAGGGAGGGAGGAGGAGGGGGGAGGGAGGGGACGGCCGCGGCGGCCGATGGACGGGGCGGCCGCGCGCGGCCGCGATTTGTTTTTTTTTTACAGGCGGGGGGAGGGAGGAGGAGGGGCGAGGGAGGGGACGGCCGCGGCGGCCGATGGACGGGGCGGCCGCGCGCGGCCGCGATCTATTGTTTTTTTTTTTTACAGGCGGGGGGTGGGGGCGACGGGTTCGGCGAGGGAGGAAGGGGGTGGCGTCGCCGGCGACAGGTGGTGGTGAGGGGTGGGGGAGAAGATGAAAGAAGAAGATGGAGGAGGAAGAAGAGATGGAGGACGAAGAAGAAATGGAGGAGGAAGAAGATGGAGGATTTAGGGGAGAAAGTAGGGTTTAGGGGGGGTGTGAGTAGTAATTGGAATTATATAAGAGAAGGGCATTTATGACAATTTGAGGGGGTGCATCAGATTTTAGGGGGGTGCGTCCAGAGGGGGAGTGTTCTCAACGCAAATGGAGGTGTAAATAGTCGGACCCTAAATGTTTGCAGTTCTTGGATTAGTTTCTATTGGGCTTAGTCACTATGTGCTTTGCTTGAATCAACTTGGTGCGGACAATGACCACTGTTGGGTATTGTCTTCTCCCAACGCTACTATCCAAATTCAACCCGATTAACCTATGAAATTGAGTCTATATAAAAAATTGAGGTTTTTGTTACACTTTTTAATTGTAATGATTTACAATTTTTAAAATAAATATTTTAAGTTATATTGACGTATACTTTTTAGTAATGTTATATTGCACATTTTATTTATATAGACATGCACTTTTCAGTAATATTGAGTTGTACTTTTAAGTTATAATAACTTACACTTTTTATTAAAATATGTGTTGAACTTTTCAATTATAGCGATTTACACATTTTAATATATATATATTTTTTTTTAAAAAAAATTGATTTTTGTTCAACTCGATGTTATTCTTTCATCTATTTCTATTTATTATGTTTTCGGAAATTTCATTGATGCTTGTAGGCATATTTGCGTGTTATATCGTTTAGCAATGTCAAGTTGATTAGTCGAGTTACCAATATCAAGGCGTAGCGATTAGTTAGAGATGTTATGATGTTTACTTGTTCTAGATTTTTATTTGAGCCTCCAAATTTTTTATTATGATGACTTTGTTGTTTATACATGCACTATTAAAAATAATAGAGGAACAAAATTAAAATTCGATTATTTAATTTTCTTAAATAGTTCGAAATGACTAAAAAGATTTAATGTTCAAAGAGAATTGAAGCTATTTTTTTTCAATTAAAAAAATCCCATCAAGCTTGGGGAAACCAAAATTAGTTGCCTCTAGTATATTACTATGGTTTCGGATTAAGTATCTTTTTATATTGTAGATTTTGTTCTTATTTGTCAATTTCACAATTTATCCCTTTCCTTTATACTTTAACAAAAAATAAATAGTATTAAAAATTCCTAAATTTATGTGTCATAATATTTTTGGTAAATCTCTGATATTTTTTTTTATGGTAAATCACTAAAAAAAAAAAGACTATACTGTATTTAATAATTTATTTATGGCTTTATTCTGGAAGATTCTGTCTACAAATGAGTAATAAAGTGGGGTGAAAAGCTACGCCGACAAATAAAAAAAGAAGGGAAAAAGATAAATAAAAACAAAAACTAGAAAAGGCGATATACTGTCGAGCACTTCGCCACGATCCGTTGGGTTTTTTTTAGCGTAACAATTTGCCGAAAGCTTTTTCCTTTTCTGGTTCGATTTAGGGTTGTTTCTCTCTCCAAAACGCTCTCATTTTGCATCAATGTATTCAAACTTCTTCCTGTATGACCACGGAGTTATACAGAGTGAATTCTGAGTAAGTTTCTCGATTTCTCGCTTTCAGTTAACTGTTTTTTTTATTCATGGAAAGAAGAATGTAGAGTGAATTATAGCCTTTTTTTTGTAATTTATTTAAAAAATTCTGTAGTTGTTTTGTTTGATTTTGTTTGTACTTCTTTTTGGTTAAGATTGGTGGACGGAAAGAATGGGAGTTAATTTGTACGAGAGTCCCGATCGATTCATCTTTACTTTGTTTGATTCTTTGCCCAAGAGAATTTTTTAAGAGGGAAGGGGAAAATTGAAGAGAAGTGAATTGCTGTTAGTGGTGAATCTGAGCGTTTCATGTTAATTAGCTCTTTATCTTTACTTTGGGGATAATTGATTGGGTTACGATTTTTCATTGGTTCTAATGGATAAAGGCGTTAAGAATTTGATATCTGCAAGGGAGTTGTTGAAAACCAGTCTAGAGAAATCTAAATCTTTGGCTTTGTCTTTAGAAAAATCCGGGCCTAGATTAGATGAGATTAGCCAAAGATTACCCTCGTTGGAAGTGGCCATTCGGCCTATACGGGCTCAACGTGATGCCCTTGCTACCGTCGGGGGTCACATCAATAGCGCCGTAGTCCCTGCAGCTGCAGTTCTTAAGGTTTTTGATGCCATTCACGGCCTTGAAAAATCGTTGTCTGATCCACAAAACAGTCTCCCGGTGTATCTTGGCGTGCTTAAACGCCTCGAAGAGGCATTGAAGTTCTTGGGGGACAACTGTGGGACAGCAATTCAGTGGTTGGCTGATATAGTGGAGTATTTGGAGGATTATAAGGTGGCAGATGATTGGTTTATTTCAGGGTTAAAGAAAGCACTCGATAATCTTCGTGAACTCGAGTCAGGCGAGGAAAAGGGGCGTCTTGATGGGGGGCTACTTGAGGTTGCGTTGAACAATTTGGAAAACGAGTTTAAACGTCTTCTTGTAGAAAGTACGGTTCCATTGCCAATGTCTTCCCCCTCCTTGCCTGGTGAACAGGCTTGCATTGCTCCGTCGCCTTTGCCAGTGGCTGTTATCCAGAAGTTGCAGGCTATTTTGGGGAGGTTGATTGCTAACGATAGGCTTGAAAATTGCGTATCCATTTACATTGATGTTCGGAGTTCTAATGTTCGGGCTAGTTTGCAAGCGCTCAACCTGGATTATCTTGAAATATCAGTTTCTGAGTTCAATGATGTTGCTAGCATCGAGGTTTACATAGCTCAATGGGGCAAGCATTTGGAATTCGCAGTTAAACACCTCTTTGAAGCTGAGTACAAATTATGCAACGATGTGTTTGAAAAGATGGGGTTGGACGTTTGGAAGAGCTGTTTTGCTGAAATAGCTGCTCAGGCAGGAATGCTTGCTTTCCTACAGTTTGGGAAAACAGTCACAGAAAGTAAGAAGGATCCAATCAAGCTATTGAAACTTCTCGATATCTTTGCTTCGTTAAGTAAGCTAAGATTGGATTTCAACCGACTATTTGGTGGGGCCCCATGTGCGGAGATTCAGAATCTGACGAGGGATTTAATCAAGAGACTAGTTGAAGGTGCTTGCGAGATATTCTGGGAGCTTTTGGTCCAGGTTGAACTGCAAAGGCATACCCCACCCCCTCAAGATTGCAGTATCCCTAGAGTGGTAACTTTCATTACCGATTATTGTAATAAGCTTCTTGGGGATGACTATAAGCCGATTCTTACACAAGCTCTCATCATTGAAAGAACCTGGAAGCAAGAAAAATTCCAAGAGAGAATCCTTATCAACGAGCTCTTGAACTTGGTTCAAGCCATCAAGCTGAACTTGGTAACATGGTCCAAGGCTTATGGAGACGATGCTGTTTCGTCCAGTCTGTTCTTGATGAATAACCACTGGCATTTGTACAAGCATCTGAAAGACACAAAATTGGGTGGGATTCTTGGAGATTCTTCTTTAAAAGAACATGAACAGTGTACGAGCTATTATTCCACCATGTATTTACGAGAGAGCTGGGGTAAACTTCCCAGTCTTTTAAGCAGGGAGGGTCTGATTTTATTCTCTGGAGGGCGCTCGAGTGCTCGTAATTTGGTGAAACAGAGGTTAAAATCTTTTAATGAAGCTTTTGATGACATGTATAAGAAGCAGGCCAATTGGGTGATTTCAGACAAAGATTTGAGGGAGAAGACACGACAGGCTATAATTCAGACCATTGTTCCTGTTTACCGTAGCTACATGCAAAACTACGGTCCTTTAGTCGAGCAAGATGAGAGCGCAAGCAAATATGTAAAGTATACTGCTCAATCACTGGAGAAGATGTTTAACTCTCTCTTTCATACAAAAGCGACGAAATACGGGAGTTTTAAGGGGAGGCATACTAGTGGGAAATTCAATAATGGCGTAGTGGATCAGTATAAAACTTCTCCTACAGTTGGCGCATAATCTGAGCGCCCGATAAAGCTCTTCTGCACTTTTGGTTCGATGATTTGTTGTATATATTGGCCATAAGAATACCTCTGAATCATAATTGAGGCAGCTTTTGTAGAAGCTGCGTTTTGTCTGACTTTCTATAAGGCTTTGCTGAGGTCTTCTGGAGTAGAACAGCAGTAGCCATTGGTATGACTCCCATGGATCTTTAGAAGAAATTTAAGCTTATATCTCTATTCATTCATCATATGAGTTCATTTGCTAGTAAATTTAAATTCCTATTTTTTTCACATATTTTCTAGTTGCCTGTACGAATAATTTGATTAGTCTCGCAAGATTTGTGAGGAGCTGTCGACAATTATGTGCTCGAAGAACACTAAAAATGCAATATAATTTTTGTTTCCCGGATAGCTTATAAGTTTATTTATCTTGTTATTTTGGAGCTGGAATTCTTGTGAATTCTTTGGTTGATATTGCAATCATGCATGCCTTAAGGCTGCTTTTATATTTTGTCCCCAGGATTTGGCTTATGTTTACGGCGATTTTGCTTATGTGTCTTAATATTATTGATTGAATTGGAATAAAAATGGTCTTTACATGTGTATCTGGTATAAAATCAACCCGTAGAATAGACTATATAAAATTAGGATGACCAATTGTTATTGCCATTTATTAAGAAACAAGAAAAGACCATTAACTACTCAACAATATATATGTATAAATTAGATTTAAATCGGAGTAAATGATAAAAATAATATTTTCATAATACTAACATTAAAATAAATTAAACAGGTGTACGTATCAATTTTGGGATTGAATTAATGACCTTCCTCGTAGGCTTTATTCATGGGCCAGGTTTTACTTTGGTGTTGATTGGGCCTGTTCTTCAGTTCGTGGGCCGTTTTTGTCATTTGAACCTCTTCCCCTTTTCTTATTTTTTAGTCATTGAAGGCTGGGTTGTGACTCACCTTTTTCATTTCTCTTTTATTTATTAAATTAAATAATTCACTATCTACAATCATGCAAAGTTCAACTGTGGGGAGTGGGAGTTGGTTGGAATCAATAATAAATAAATATTTGAGTTAAAAATATTTTAAAATTTTATTTAACTCATGTGGAAGATCAAATTTTTTTATTTTTTTTGAAAAAAAATGAATGAATGAAAATATTTGATTGATTAATAAAAAACTGTTATCTTAATTATATCAAATTTATTGATTCGATTAAAAAATAAATATTAAACGTTTATCTTCGGGTGTGAGTGTGTGACACTCCGAAAACTCTTTAACCACCAGATGACAAACAAGTAGCTAGCTATTTAAATCACGGTGCATGGTCTTTATTGCGAAATCACAATTATTATTGTGGATTAAAATGTTTATTTCGTTGAATATGACAATAAAAGGGAGTGAATTAAAAGAAAAAAGAAAAGTCAAAAGTCATAAATTCTCGAACTCGAACTAGAGGCCGAAGTAAAATTCGAAAAAAGAAAAATGGTAGTAAAATCCTGAAAAAAAAATGATACACCCACTAAAAATCACCTACCAATAAAAACAATTAAATAGTCTGAAAAAATTGATGAAACACGAGTTTATTTATTCAAATACGAGTTAAAAAAAATATTAATTAATTTATGTATAAAATATAGTATGATAGAAATATTAGTGGGTCAATTTATATTTTTAAAAAATGAAATTGACAAAGGTAGCATAAGAAATTTTCACTTTTCGAGAAAATGGCAATATTGGTCCCACCCACCACGGGCACTAGTTGTTTTGGTCCCATGACTTTCAGTTTTAGTCCCAATGGGATAAATTTTGACAAAAGTAGTCCCACCGTTAGTCAGCCGTGAGTCAACTGTTAACAATTTTGGTCCCAATACCCCTTTTTCCATTTTGGCACAGAAATTGGCGTCCATTTTGGGTTAGAACTCAATTGAAGGGAAAATTGGTACCAAATAGGAGGAAAAATTTACTACATCTATATATACACCCTCCAAACTCAATAATCTGTCTCATTTACAACCCAACCACACAAAAATCATGTCCACATCCTCCACATCCAAGATGAAAAATGTGGATTGTCATTGTGGAAAAGAGGCTCGTACATGCATTTCAAAGCAAGAAAAAAGCAGAGGTAGGCTGTTTTATACCTGTTCAGATTCAAATAACAATTCAAGTAAAAAAAACAGAGTCTTCATTAATAATACCAATATGCAAATAACAAAAAACAGAGTATCCATTCCCACAAATTCCAAATACAAATCCCACACAAATTTCACAATACAAATCATTCCAAATAACAAACCAAAAGAACAAAGTCTCATAAAACCAAATAGCTTCTAAAACAAATGGGACGAAAATGGGAATGCTAATTAATGATTCAAAGAACACAATTAGCACTGAAAATGAATGTCAAACATCCATATATACAAACAAGTAGTTAGCATATACTGTAATCATTCATAGATCAAAATTAGCACTGAAAATGAGCTTTAATCACTCAAATATCACAATTAGAAGGAAAATGAATGCAAAAGAAAATGATAAATAGAAAATGGCAAGCCTAATTCAAAGGTCACAATTAGCACTGAAAATGAAAGTAATCACCCAAATATCAATCACAGATCAAAATTAGAACTGAAAATGAGCTTTAATCACCCAAATATCACAATTAGAACAGAAAATGAATGCAAAACATACATGCATCACAATTAGCATTGAGAAAAGGAAATCAGTGAATATCAAGAACCATGGATCACAATTATCACTAAAAAGAATATAAACCAAATGAACAAACACGGAACCTACATAAGATGGTGTTGCCTCAGCTGCCCTTGGAGGGACATTTTCGATTCCAAGCCTGCTCCAATTAAGATTTTCTTTAACTGCTTATGTTATCACATTCCTCTCAAATTCGAAATCAAATTGGAAGTTACTTCTCGGAATTTCTCCCAAATGTGGCAATAACGGAGGCTACAAATTTCAAAGTAAACAACGCTTCCATTCAAGAAAACAATAGGAATCGGAGTGAAATTAATCCATTAAAAAGACATACCGGAGGAGTAATTCGATATTCTGGTTTCATAGCAACCCTAATTCCGATCCCAGCTGCGAATCAAAAGACAACAATCAAAATCAAATTGAAAAGACAAATAAAAAAGCAAATTACAGGAAAGGAAAGGGCCTACGATTAGACGGTGTTGGCGGCGCGTGGTGAAAAGGGGGGTTTCGAACGTCTGTGGTGGCAGATTGAGTGGCGGAGTGAGCGTCGGAGCTTCCGATATTTGGGTAAAGTGAGGATTGTTTTTGACCGTATACCGGAGAAGCGGATGTCGCGGCGGTGGAGGGAGGCCGACCATAATACGGTACGTTCGATTCATAGGTTTTTCGAGTTTGGGAATTTTTTGCACAATTTAAGGTTCTGGAACGATTTGGGATTTTTGTTAAGCGTTGACGTTGGTTTGAAGTGAAAACTAACAACTAACGGAACACGTGATTGACACATGGGTCCTTCCGTTAAAACTTAACGGGGATGGGATGATTTTACACATTTTGCACAATATTGGAACTACTTTTGTCAAAATTTATCCCATTGGGACTAAAATTGAAAGTCATGGGACCAAAAAAACTAATGCCCGTGGTGGGTGGGACCACTATTGCCATTTTCTCTTACTTTTCTTTTATAATTTGAAATTAGATTTAAAATATAAAATAAAATAATTACTTATCACTTATCAGCAACTTTCCGATCTGGCGGTGTCCTTTTATCCCGGCGTCTCTCTAAAACTTCGTATTTTCTCTCTCTAAGGTTTTATGCCACTCTTCTAACTCACTGGTTCTTCAATGGCTGACAAATCGAAGAAGAGAAAGAAGAATACCATCAGCGAAGAAGATGTATCCAACGTCTTGCAAAGGTAACCTTTCTTCCACAGACTGTTGATTTTGATCAGCAAATCTCTCAATTCTCGTTTATCGTCTTTATTTCGGGTATTTTACATAGGTACTCCATGAATACGGTGCTCGGTTTGCTGCAAGAGGTGGAGAAAACGGCCGGAGAGAAAATTGATTGGCATGAAGTGGTGAAGAAGACCGAAACTGGGATTTCAGGTGCCAGGGAATACCAAATGTTGTGGCGCCATCTTGCGTATGGTGAAACCCTAATCGATCAAATTGACCTAGATGCAGAACCTATGGTCAGTTAATTTTCCCCCCTTGTTCCTCCATCTGTGAATTTTAATGGAATTTGAGAAATCCCTCAATTTCCTCGCTCTTTCTTCCGTAATGATTACTCCATTTTGTTAATGATTGCATTCCTATTATCTACTTGTTTTTTGTCATAGTATTGAAATAAAATTCTTATAAATGAAAAAAAGGAAAGATGAATTACAGATTTTGGTTAAAACACTTGAACTTGTGATGTGGCAAAATCTTGTATTAGCAATGTAGGAAGTTGTGGATATTAGTTATTCTTGGATTACTTCTTAGCAAATTGACATTTGTTTAAATTTCTGATTGGAAACTTCAATGTTTTGACTGTAGGATGATGACAGTGATTTGGAACATGAGGTGGAACCTTTCCCTCCTATTAGCCGCGAAGCTTTAGTGGAGGCTTCGGCATGTGTTAAAGTATGCCAATTAATTAGAGAGTATCAGCATGGCTGTCTTCTTATCTTGATTCCTTTTTTCCACATTCTTTTTATGCTGAAACTTGAGAATTATCTTGTTGCTGCCAACATATAGAAAGTGATGATTTCATCGAACCTGTCATAATGAACTCTTTACTATTAGGATATGGGAGTCTTTGTAAGTTTTACAATTTTAACTTGTCGTATATACATAAATTGTTGACCTGATAATCGTAACTACCCCATACTTGCATAGGTGTCAATTGTGTGAATGCTTTTCAACTTATAGATAGTAACGATTTTACTGGAAATTCCTTAATGACGCATTTACTATAGGGATAGGGAAATCTTTGCAACTTTTGCAATTTAGCTTGCCCGATTTTACATAAACTTTTGAAAATATATTCGTAACTATCTATCCCACACTTATCAGGTGTCAATTGTGAATGCTTTTCAATGTTTAGAATGTAATGATTTTACCTACCATGATGAAGTTTGTACCATAGGCATGGAGAAATCTTTGTAAATTTGCCACGATAATTGTAACACCTCTATTCCATACTTACCTAAGTGTAAATAGTGTGAGCGTTTTTCTTCTATTCAATTTATAGCCGAAATGGAATACTCACTATAGTTACTATTAATGAGGATACCATTTGGCAGGTTTTAATTGGATCTGGTTACCCTAACGATTCCGGTGCCCCAAACAACTCAACTATCGAGGCTCCGTTGACTATTAATATACCGAACAGCAAGACCACGTCTTCTTCTTCAGATGGCTTAATTCCTACCAATGAAATACAGGGGACAAATATTAGCATCCCTGTTTTATTACAGAAACAGCCGCTGCCTTCTGGAATAGGTGGTGAAAAAAGGCCTAATGATGGGGCCCCAGTGGTGAATTTGCCTTCCCGAAAGAAAAAGAAGAGTTGGTCTGCAGAGGATGACGTTAAACTCACAGCCGCTGTGCAAAGGCATGGGGACCGAAATTGGGCAAATATCGTCAAATGGGATTTCAAAGATAGAAGGCCGCAAGAGCTGTCTCAGGTCCTCTATTTACCACAATTTTTGTCTTTCTTATCATGTTTTATATTCGTAATATTAATAAGAGATTATCAAAGCAACATATATTTCATTAAATGATTTTCCCTTTTAGGTTAGACATGAGTAAGAGATTGCCTTTTTTTGTTGTACGACAATTTTAGCATACGCATAATCTATGTTAAGGATGCACATATCTCTATTTGTTTGTATTTCTGGTCAGTCTAACCCTTGCTCTCATTAACCAGAAATTGGCTGATTGTTCTAATTTTCTCTTTCTATTTTTGGGGTGTACATAGTATGATTTCATACAAATTTCTTTTTTGTTGCAAAACTGGAAGGTTGGATTTCAGAGATGGGGCTTGTATTCGTGTCACATGATGCGGCGAGTTTATTTTCATCAATATCCAGGACAATACTTAAAAAAGCCATCCTAATAACATTGTTGATGAGAATTCATTATATATATATTTTTAACATTTAATATGTTTCCTGGTTTGATTTAATCACATTTGTTTTACTCCACTCATACCATTGAGAAAAATGTTGTTTCTGACTATTATGAATGCATGATGCACAGAGGTGGGGCAGTCTCAAGAGAAAACAGGGCACCCCAAAAGTGGGAACCACTTTACAGCCTTCTGAAAGTTTGGCAGCTGCTCATCGAGCCATGACCATGGCTCTAGAAATGGGCAACAATTTGAGGGCACCTTCTCAGATCACTACTGGTATTTCTCGTCTATTTCTATGTGTGATTCTTGCTATTGAATTGAGCTGTAAAAGGGAAACTGCTCTCCATTTGAATTGTTGACATTTTTGCACGCGCTATGGCTAGATTGATGCTGGACTGACATAATATTATGCATAAATATTAGCCTTAGCAATACCAGTTTTCAGGGTTCATCTATTTATCTTTGTTGCACAAAATTACTGTTGTGATAGATAGTTGTTTCATTCCAACATGATGAAGGCAGTAATCGAGAATTTCCCAAACCACCACCCCCCCCCCCCCCCCGGATTGGCCTTTTGAAAAGATGTTTATGCTGCTCAATGATCTGGTTTGATTGAGAAATGCTTGTTCATTTCAAACGATGCACCTCAGTACCCCCTCTCACATCCTTATTTTTGTGAAACATATCATCACAGCTGGAATGAAGCCCCAACTTCAATCTCAAAAAGCTTCTGAACCACCAGCAAGCCAACAGTTAGGTAGAGTAGGGCCTCCGAAACCTCAGTTGCTGTCAGATCGGCCCTCTGCAAACCCTGGTCCCACCCCAGATTCAATGGTCAAAGCTGCTGCAGTTGCTGCTGGGGCGCGCATTGCTACCCCTGCTGATGCTTCTTCACTAATTGAGGCTGCTCGATCTCAAAACGTTGTGCATATCACAACTGGAATCACTCCTGCAATGAAATCCTCCACAAGTATCGCCAGTCAACTGCCGAGTAACGTCCATTTCATCCGCAATGGTCTAGCAAAAGCACCAATCTCTACTTACTCTGCTCCTAAACCAAACATTTCACAACCCGTAGAAACTAAGCCATTGCAAAACCGCCCTTTAAAGCCTGTTGTATCAGCGGGTCCTAGCCTTGTGAGCACTGCCCAAGTGCCGAAAGTGACACCTGAAAAGGAAAATTCTGTTGTGTCTACATCTAATGAAATAAAACAAGTTCATCAAAACAATCAAGCTCCTAAACTGGATAATTCTTCTGACTGTGCTCCGGTGGAAAGCGCACCTGAAGATCGATCTGCTACTGCATTAGGCAATCAATCAGAAAAGGCTGGGAAAAATCAACCTTCTTCCTCAGGTAATGCGGTGAAAGAGAACATTCTGGAAGATCAAGCTACTATCTCCATCCCACCGATCAGTCAAACGACAGATGATGGAGTGGCATTGCCTTCCTCTAAAGTGGAAGTCAATGGTAAATTTCAATTGTCTAAAAGCAACTGTCTTTCATTGAATGTTACAATTGAGTGTAAGATTTCTATTGCTATACCGATAACATCAACCTTGCAGGTAAATCGAGCACCGATAACCAAATCGCAAGGGAAGCAATTCTGGAGATTCCCAATCCAAATGGGAGACATGAAGATTTACCTAGCACAAGTACAGTTGGAGCTGCAACATAAAATACATAGAGCAAGAGTAAACATGCCATGTATGATTCTATATTTTCTTTGCTTTACTGATTTTGTGGGTCCATGTTTAGATCTGTAAATGGTGTGGAGGAAATTGATAGGGACAAAATCTCCTAAAGCCTAGATGTCCATTTACTTCTAACTTGCTGCAGGGTTAATAGAGAATTGAAGGAAAAAGGCATGGGAGTAGTGATTGAACATAATTAAGCTGGAATTTACTGAATTAGGTTCTATACACTGATACAACTAATTTTGTAGTGAAGAATCTTCAATTGTGTTCATAGTTCTGTGATGGTTGTTTTTCCTCAAATTCTTTATCATGGAAGGACAGCAGCAGAAGTAAATATCTGAGTGATTTTTTTTAGTTTAGCTTGTTTTTGTCTTCACAGAAACTTCATAGGGTTATTTTTTGCCACCTAAATCATGTTTGTTTGATATTTTATTTTACCGAAAATTGAGGGGTTCTTTGTGTTTTCAGTTTTCAGCTAAAATATACTTTCTCCATCGACCTTTAAGCTTTACATTTGGGAGATACATCAGTTTTAAAGAATATAATATTTTATGTAAAGTGGTGGAGAGTGTTATAAAGTATAAGGTAAAAGAGAAAAAATGTAAGAAAAGAAAAAAGTGGAGAGAGAAAGGAAAAGTGAGTGACAATTGGAATTGGTTTTGTGTAAAAGTAGGGATAGTTGTTAGTTGTTAATAAAATGTGTGATTATAACTTGTAAAAAAAAAGTAAAATTTTAATGGAGACACCTAAAATAACAAAATTTAAAGTTTAAAGGACGACTTTCACCTTTTTGTAGTCTCATATTTACATTTTTGGGACATTAATCTATCACAACATGTTAACTAAAGTAACATTTTAAGTGACTAATTCATTTTAATGAGATTTACCACCTACAAAAAAAAAAAAAGTGCGATTTTCTGATTAATGTGTTGTCACTTAGGAAAATGATTCGTGCTTGATTGACCAACTAAGAAAGTTGGACTAATTCGGCTCGGCCCAATTGGCCCGTCGGGCTCAGGTCGGTCCATTGATACATCAATTTTAATATTTTTTTTATATTTATATTGTGTGTGAAATTTTAAAGAGGATACATGATAATTTAGGAAAAAAACTTCATTGAGGTGCATTTTGATTTGGTATCAATTATTTGAATAACAAAAAATCGTGAGCGACTAAAGTTAGAATTGTTTGATTTTTCCTTCTTGGGCCTCAACTGTTAATGGGTACTCCGTTTTCCATAAAATATCAATTTGAGTAATGCCACGGATAAATAGCCCCCCATTTATTATGTCTTCACCCACTCAATTTATATTTTGCATTCATAGGTAATCCTCTTTCACTCCAAATATAGTATTTATTTGTAATTGATTATTTTTCATGTTATTATTGTTTTATTTGATCATATCGTTGCATGATTGTGTAGTTGTAATGAATATATACATTACTCGTTTTCGAGTTTTTTTTTTCAAAAATCGCGTTTTGCAAAAACTCAGCACTGGTTCGCCGAGTTTTGTGAGATTTTTCGGAAAAAAGTTCCACGTTTTGAATCAAAACTCGGCCAACTTTTTCACATTTTGATTCAAGGGAACCTATTCCACATTTTGATACAAAACTCGGCCAACTTTTTCACGTTTTGATTCAAAACTGGCCAACTTTTCCACGTTATGATTCAAAACTTGGCCAACCAGTGCCAAATTGGTACAAAACTCAATTTTTTACGCTTCGTCTCCCTCATGTCCCGTTTTGTGCAAAAATCAAGTTTATTCAACGATTGAAAGCCAAAATCATTCTCAATAATATTGAAGCTTTAACATTTAAATAAAAACTAGTAACATTTAAGCTTTAAAATTCAATTTTAAAATCTAAAGTACACTTACCTCTATCCATGGTAGAGCATATCGGCGGCACGTTAATGGAGCTTCAAACGGTGACGGTCAGATTGAAGCTTTAACATTTAAATAAAAACTAGTAACATTTAAGCTTTAAAATTCAATTTTAAAATCTAAACTACACTTACCTCTATCCATGGTAGAGCATATCGGTGGCACGTTAATGGAGCTTCAAACGGTGACGGTCAGTGACAGACGACGCGTCATGGTTTTTTGAAATGTGAGGGGGTAAAGTTAAAAAGTATTTTAATGTGTATTTTAGCATTGATAAGAAAGAAGATTATTTATAGTATTTTATGGAGAGGTGAACTCATATTTGGGGTGAAAGACATCCGTAGGGTGAGAGACCATAATAAATGGGGGCCATTTATCCGTAGCCTTTGAGTAACCATTGGTCCTTATGTGGCCCATGTTCGTTTACAAATTATTAGTATCATTTTCTAAAATAGACTTTCAAAGTGAATTTTACAATTCTCTCTATATAATTTTTTTTTTTTAACAAATTACTCTTTTTACATTTAATTATATTTTTTTCAATAACTCAATTATATTATCTATCGTAATCTACTTATTCTATCATATTCCTAACTTCTGTGTTCAAACATACGTATGTCATAAAAAATTAATGTCTTTTTTCTTTTTTTATAAAGATTAGTACATATAATTGACATACTAGTAAGTAAAATAGATTAGTATGTATAAAATCGTTTTATCAATCAATTGGAGAAATAATATGAGATTTTTGATGAACTCATACTTGTATAAAAGCACCAAGTAAACTATACCATAATATTTAATTAATTATTTTTCGGTTTTTTTTCTTTCTTAAAAACATTTTCATTTAAAATAAAATAAAAAAAAACATTTTCATTTCGAATTTTAGGTTTATGACTCGTACCAATTTCATAGATTGTCAATGGCTTCTATGTTGATTCCTCGTTGCCCTCTAATAAAACCGCATTTAGACTCCCGGGCCACTAGAATCACACTAGGCAGCACCCTTTTTTTACGCACCGCAGCTCGAATGGAATCGTCAACCGCCGCCAACGCAGCCGCAAGCGCCGCCCAGGGCGCGGAGAGTCCGGCGACGGACACGGTGGTTCAGTACGTTGTCCTGCGGAGGGACTTAATCGACACGTGGCCGCTGGGGAGCGTGGTAACACAGGGCTGCCATGCCTCCGTCGCCGCAATCTGGGCTCACAAGGATGATCCCCACACTCTCTTCTACTGTTCCCCTTCCAATCTCGATTCTATGCACAAGGCTAGTAATTTCTAATGCAATTGGTTTTTCCACTTTCACAATTTCCTACTTCTTTCTTCATATTATCTTCGGTAGTTTATGTTTGCGTGATTTATTGTTAATTTAGAGGCAATGTAAATTCCAGATTTGTTTAGAAATTAACTATTGGCAATTTGGTCTAGAAATTCAATGGACATGTTTGGATTAAATGAATAATTCTGTGCTGATTACTTCGCTTAGGCAGTACTACGAGTATCTGGCTTCCTCAATATTTCATCAGACCTTATATAAATCTAGACTCCTGATGAATTGGAAACTTGAATAGATTTGCAATGAAGCAATGCACCTGCAGGTAATTATATCCTACAGCTGTTGAAAGAATACTGATATATTTTGGCTACTTGCAGCAATAGGATTTTCCTGGAATTGCCATCAGTTAGTTGGACTTGATAAAATTTAGGATAAATCGAGGAGGTCCTAAATCTGCATTCTTAAAAAAGCCCGTTAGAAAGTGGAGTAATCTGTTGTCTTGTTGAGTGAAAGTTAGAGAATCCTATTCAATCCTGAAGATATTTTACTATTAAGAAGATTCCAGTGCCTACCTGCTGGAAACCAGATTAAGTGTACTAGTTTAAAAGATACATAAGCTAAACTTGCTGCTCTGTTTCATTGTATTTATCAATTGGATACATGTCTCCAGATTATGAGATAAAACCAAAAATATAATAAGGGACTCCAGATTTCATCATCACTATTGCTAACTGATTGAATACTTAGGTAATGCTATGTCAATCACAGTCACTTGCACCTGGTGATGGCATGATGTGTATTACTTGCATATAACTAGGTTGAATGGACAAATAACTTCGATGTTTGTTTGGATTGACGTGTGTACAGGCATGAAAACACAGAGGACTTTATTATTAGTCGTTATATAAGACATCAATGTACGTGTTTCATCTCAAGAAATATGTTAGGGATAAGACCTGGTGAAATTGTCAGTATCTTTATTTTGGTTGAACTTCTATAATTACTTTTCATTCACGTGTTCATCATGAAGAATGGCATATTGTGAGACATCGGCTTAATATATGATGCAACTATCTGATGCAAAGACAGTTGAGTTAAAGGATGTAATTACAGACTGTTGTAAAATTGTAAAGTGAACTATGTGTTGGGATTTTAAATGCACTCTTGGGTTATGATGATAGCAAAATCACGCACCACACTTTAAATGTTATGGTTTTAAAATGCATTCTTGTGTAGGGTGATGGTAATATAGTAATAACATGACAGTAACACGATTGTTTTGGTAAATGCAGGTTACTCTTGAGGTAAAGGGGGAAACTCAATTAGTGAACTTGTCGGATAAGCTGAAAGGAGGTGGCATCGATCATAAGCTTTGGATCGAACAACCTGAGAACTTCCCAACATGCCTTGCCACAAAACCTTACCCCAAGTCCGCTGTATCATCATTTTTCAAAAAGCTTAAGCTCTGTAAGTGATGACAATTAGCAATTTCATATCAAAAAAAATTGGGGGTGAATTGAGTTATCACTAAGATATACTATTGTTTTTGTTCATGGTTATTATGATAGAGATGATATCCCCTAAACCCTTTATCTGTGTGGACTTGGGATGGGGTGGGTTTTGGTCAAATTGAACACTCAGGCCAACCTTTGTTACAATTAGCCCATGAATAAATACCTCGGTTTGTTGTACATGCTTTGAAGAAAAAATTTAACCACAAGGACTCAATTTTAATTAGATGTACATATATTAACTTTAAAGGGTATCCCATCATAAACTTCTTACTCAAAAATAAAATAAAAATTACATGGAACTTCGAAGATTCCATGAGTTATGTCTGATCTTATTCAAACGCATAATAGTATTGGAAATGTATTATGTATAGACTTGAAGAGTAATGATATAGAACATGGGTTTATTATGGAACCAACTGAACATTTTAGCATGTTAGGTACCATTTGGTTCTGTATCAAATAACACAAATTTTATGATACTATTTTAAACGATAATTTTATGATTAAATTCTAAAACAAATGAAACAAACACAGCGCAAGAGAACTTATTTCGTACTCCATGAAAGTAAATTGCCAATCAATTACATATGCATAAAACTACAAATTATGTATATATACATTCTAACTTGCTAACAAAAGCCAGCGTAGATTTAAAATAAAGGAAGGGGGGAGAGTAGTTATTTAGGTCCGACCAAACGCCTAGAGCAGATGGTGCAGTAGAATCTGCGTTTGTTCTTGAAATAGAGGGGGACGAAGCAGAGCCTCCAGTTACTCTGCACGTCCATGGCCTGGACCATTCCGCCGCAGTACGGACACGCGCCCGGCGCCGCCTGCCGTCCGATTACCCTTTCGTCTTCGTCGCAAACGAACACCAAACACATCTTTCTCTCTCAAAATCACAATGGTACGTTCTCCTCTGAATCTAATTAGGGTTATTATATGCTTTGATTGACGGTTTTCCTAGATGATACTTTTAGAAATTACTCCGTTATGGAGGATTTTTTGGATTATATAGGGAGAGGATTGAGATTCTGGAAAAGGCTAGAATGGACGCCCTTGATTAATTTACTGTCGGTTATGGAATTTATTTCGTTTTGACGTTTCTGATTTAGCCTATACTTTTCCTTTTCTTCTAACAAAATACTTGTCAAATTATATTATTATTATTATTATTATATACATATGGCTTTTATGGTGTTGTCACTCTCATGTTTTGACACGCGTCCGCACACAAAAAAAAATTATATTAATGATGCATTATTAATTGTATTAATTGCATAATTTAAACATTTTTTAATTAATTGTGTCTTCTCTTAAATGACGAAAGGGAAGAATTCCATAGTGGGGCCTAAATTTAAGGAATTGTCTCATAATAAGATATAGATTAACAACCGTCTCAAATCAGGACTTTATATTTCTTTTTTTCTCAAATTTGGATATCTTTTACAAATTTGAGTCTCAATTTAAGAATAAATGACAGAAGAATTAACAGCATCCAATATTTTTTTTTTCTCCTTCTTTTCTTATCAAAATCTCTGGAAGTGCTTAAAGGAATACAACAATTCTTAGTAGAAAATGAGAGAAAAAATTGAGGTTGCGCTACCGGTTGTAGACAACACAATGCTATGCTGTTTTGCCCTCCATATGTTCGACGAAATGTGCCAAAGGAGAGACACTTGTAAAGTACTACATGATTCACATTGCATATGGGTTAAAAAATTGTAAAGAAGCCCTACAAATATGGTTCAAGAAGTCGAGAAATTTAAGAAGCAAGACTGCAGCAGAGAACTGCCTTCCGCGTGCAGAAGAAGATGTCAAAAAAATTCTTGAAATTTAGAATATCAGTGGTCAGAATGAGCCTAATTTTAGCATTGCCTTTTCTTATTGAATTGTAATAGAGGAAAAACAATGTACATGAAAATATTGTATTTTATGTTTGCTTGGTATTCTAGGTATTCCCAGATACAGTGGAATAATTATGTATTTGTTTTACAAGATGTCTCCATGCTTTGTCTTGATTAATAAAACAGACCCTTCAAAAACAGATGAAAAAATGTTTAATTCTTTTGTATCTGATTTTAAAGATAACTTCAAGAAGCAACTTATGAAGGAATTAACCATCCTTCAACAACAACAGATCACAAGAACTATATATAAGATCTTCAATAGCTTAATAACAAAACATCAACTAGTATAATGACACACTCTGTTTTAAGAAATTGTCTGAGCCAAAGCTGGTAATGCATTACTAAACCAAAATAATTCATCAAGACAGAAAAGAACAGAAAAGAAAAGAAATACACAACTATATTTTTGTCAACTAGAATAATGACACACTCCTTTCTGATTCAACAAGATCTTCTCTAATACATGCAGTAGTAGACTCCCGTTGAGGCACTGCATCATCTCTTGATATTCCATCCTAATAAGAACACAAAACAATTATTTTAGAAAAACACTTGAAATAACAACCTGAAATTTATGTTTATATTTGGAAAAAAATAACCTGCTCATCATTCTTATTTTTGCAGCTTCTTTTATTGTGACCAAGTCCGCCACATTTACCACATTTTGTTGGTCCGTATTTCCTTTTAGCTTTATGACAATCTCTAGACTCAGCAGGACCTTTTGCTCTGCGTTTCTTTGGCCTCCCCGCAGGCCTTTTATAGAGTGGTGGAAGAATGAGTTCGTGATCACTTTTAGGCCAAAAGTGAGGACCCGTTAAAGGAAATATGCAGTGATCATATGTTTTCAAGAAGGTCTCCCTTGTGAAATATTCACTTACATAATCTTCATGTTTCTTGTTGATTTTTTCTATAGCAGCTACAGCATGCTTGCAAGGAATTCCTGAAATATCCCAATTTCTACAAGTGCACGTGTGTTTGTCAAGATTCACAATGAATTTCTCAGGCCTACGTGATACCTCAAAAATAGCCCTCTGCCAATCACCACATGGAGCTGCATCCCACACTTTACTATCCACAATTGATATATTTAGCTTCTCAATTGTGTTGGGGCATAATTCACAATTCAGTTTCCTGATCTTTTCTCCATTTTCATACATTCTTGTCATCGCTTGAGCCCGTATATTATCAATCAAAGAAGTAACCCCACCGCCTCTATATTCTAAAATTTTACCATTGAAACACTCAACAATGTTGCTTGAAACTGCAGATGACTTGACATGAGCCTCAAAACCAGCTTTGCTCCATCTTTCCATGCCAATATCAGTTAAGTGTTTCCAAGCCTCTCTACAAGTTCGTTGAATTTCATTCATGTGAACATTGTAGTCTACAATGGTGGTGGCATTTACCGCCTTCCAAAATTGATTTGCAACTTGTTTACCCCTCCATCTTTTTTTAAAATTACGAAACAAATGTAAAACACATAATCTGTGATACTTGGACGGGTAAACATCATTCAAAGCTGAAACAAGACCCTATGGATAAAATTAATTTAAATTAGCATATGAAACAAAATACGAAAAAATAATTATATTGATAGAAGGAAATAATGTATTATTGCAAGTTATTACCTTTCCTTGATCAGAAATAAAAGTCCATCTTTCACCACGTGGGGACGTTAGCCCAATATCTGTCAACAAATTACTTAAAAACCATGACCACGTGTCTTTAGTTTCTGATGGAACTATAGCAAATGCTATAAGAAAGAGGCAGTTGTTCCCATCTTGAGATACAGCTGATAAAAGTTGGCCTCGATAATACCCCTTCAAGAAGCATCCATCTATTGCTATTAAGGGTCGACATCCAGCTAAAAAACCCTTCTTACATGCGTCAATGCATATATAAAGTCGATCAAACCTAGAAGGTACTCCTTGAGCCAATATTTCAAAAGTAGTCCCAGGATTAGTTCTCAATAATTCCTCACGATAGTCCCACAATCTTGCAAATTGCTCATCATGATTTCCATCCATAGAATGAAGGGCGAGACTTCGTACTCTATATGCTTTTGACCTACTAAGTTTCATATTAAATTTTCCTGCAATATGAGCTCCCAATTGTGATCCTGTCATATTTGGAAATTTTTTCAAGTCATCAACCACCTTTGTGCTTAACCATTTTGTATCTATAAACTTGGCTTTTGCGTCCCCTTTCTTACAATTATGTTCTTCATAATATGTTTTCACCTCATAAGTTTCAAGGTGACCCACCTTCGAACAATAAATAAGCCATGGACAATCAATCGCACATCGTGCTCTACACCTTTTTCTATCCTTCCTCACAATTGATAAGTTATAGTTATTATATGCAGCATAACTTTTCACCATTTCATAAAACTCATCAATGGAAGAGAACTTTTGACCTAATTTAAAACATACTTGTGTGTGTGTACTTTGAACACACACTGAGTCAACTTCTTCTCCATCATCGGATGAATAAGCATAAGAATCTTCAATGGTCCTCAATTGACTTAGTGACTTTATTGGTTCATTGGACAAGTTACTATAATTGTCGATGGTGCAAGTCTCCCATAAATCATCATCTAACATCTGCAAAGAGAGAATTATATCAGTGAATCATCTTAAATAAAGATAACCAACTATTAATTTTCTAATACAAATAAAATAATACTCCATTAAAGAGATAACAATACTTGGTATATAAATTCTGCAAATTTTATACAATTTTAAAGTAGGCTAAAAGATGATCTCGCACACAGAATCATTAAATGGGCCAACTAATACCAAGTTTTGAAAATTATGTTTAACAGCCGTAACTTTTTTTTTCTTTTCTATATGTAGCAGAAACAAACGAGCAAGTGATCGAAACCAGAAAAACTTGAATTTGATTGTACACAATGATAGTATATGCAGCAAATCAATGTTGAATGTCCCCATGTATGATATTGATACATGATAAAAGGAATAAAAAAATTGATTTTCAATACCTCCACTCAAAAACTTGAAATCGAATGGTATTGATGAAAGATCTTCTCCTTATGCGCAAAGGGAAAGAGGCCCGGACAACTGCAACTAATATGGTGATAGAGGGAAATGGAGTGAATAAATGGGTTTCCCGCTAAAAATTTTGTTTTGTGAAAATAAGAAATTGAGAAGAAAAAAAAAAAGAATATTGGATGCTGTTAATTTTTCTGTCATTTATTCTTTAATTGAGACTCAAATTTGTAAAAGATATCCAAATTTGAGAAAAAAAGAAATATAAAGTCTTGATTTGAGACGGTTGTTAATCTATATCTTATTATGAGACAATTCCTTAAATTTAAGCAATGAAGGATTTTGTGATACTTTTATGATTTTTTTATGGATAGGGTGGAAGAGTATTATCTGATTTTTAATGTATTAATTTCTTCTTCTATTTATTTATTTATTTATTTTAGTATTGTTGAAGTTTAAATATTTGACGCAGTGTGCAGAAAAAGAATATTCTGGATATAGCTACATATTGAGAAATATATGTAATGTAATGTAATTGGGTATAATTAAGTTAAAAATTAAATTGATCTCATGATATCATAGCATGACAAAATTTATTACCAAAAAAAAAAAACAAAATATTTACAGCCTACAAAAAAAACAAAATTAAAACAGGCCTGTTTACTGCACGAGCATAGAACTAGTTTTTTGAAAATTGATTATGATTCTTGGTCTAGCTTGATGCATATGACTTTCTAGTGTGGATCATCTCTCATATGTGGTTTGAATATAGAGTTTATCCACCACATCTTTAAATATAATCACCCTCACTCCTAAATAACAAGGAATCAAAGTTAGGTTGGTCGTCCACACCACTTTTAGTTAGTTTAGTCTTTTTCTGGCCACTACTTTTCTTCTCTCTTTTAGTAATTTTTATATATTGCTTTTAGTTTTTGCAATTTGATTTTATTACATTGGATTCTACCTAGAAAATGACTGCTTTAAGAGAAACTTGAAAATAGAGATTTAGCATCCATAAACGTGGGAAGACTGAGTTACAATAAAATCTTGTACAATATGTATATAGCAGTGCTTTTATACAGATTAGCTACTAGTGATAAACAGAAAGATACCGATGGAAATGAAAGCAAAATCAGGCTATAGATAGTTCATATGGATTTTCGGTATAGTTGTCTTTGGTGATTAAGAGAGCATGATTAAATCAACCGTGAATAACAACAAACCTCCAACCTTTTGCTTGGAACCTGCATCCTTAATCTTTACAAGCTGTGAAAGTAGTGTTTGTTATCATTTAGGATCTTGCAAGGATATCACAGTTTCAAACGCCCCAGCTAGTGCTTTCACCCTGTTTCTCCTCTGTTCGGTAAGCTTGTTTCTTGTCTCCTCAATTACATCGTTTGAAAGTGCCACATCCTTCTTCCCGTGTGCTACTCTTGGAGTTGCGCCTTCTTCTTCTTCCTTCTTCTCTTCCACCACTACTTCTTCCACTTGTTTTTCCTCTAACTGATCATCAGATTTAGATTCACTCTCATTATCCACTTGTATTGCTTCCTCATTTTCGTCTTCCTCTTCTTCTTCTCTCTCCTTGTTTTCCACCTCTTCATTGGGATCACCTTCACCTGCACCACTTTCATCATTATCATCAGTGTGATTCATTTCATTGGTGGTCTCTTCTTTAGTATCCTCCTCTTGCTCGTTGCTCATCTCCTCGTCTCGTGATTTGTCTTCTTCATCCTCATGTTCTAAATCTGTACAAGGCTCATCAGGTGCAACCTTGTCTTCCTGGTTTTCTTCAGCTGTTGGAGATTCAACGCTGGCATCATGCTGTTCTATAACTGTTGGAGACTCGATCACAGCATCGTTATCATGAGTTTCTCCCTCGATTTGCTCAATAATGTTGTTTACGTCCTGATCTTCCAACAAATTATACTCGGGCTCCTCTTCCTCCACAGCAAAAGACTCTTGTTCATCGGACTGAGGTTGTTCAGGTTTTGGAACATCAGGATTCTCGACTTTCTCGGGAGAGCTCGCCACTCGTTTTTTCCTTGAAGAATCACTTCCAGCTTCGCTCTTCTTAGTTAAGACACTACTTTTCTTTACAGTACTTGCAGGCCTAGCATACAGACTCTGCGGTTTCCCAGCATCCTTTGGTCCTTTCAAATTCCTTTCTGATACCCCCTTGTTTAAAGTAGCACTCGTTCTCCCCGAGGAAAACGAGATAGGACTAGGGGAAACGGGTGATCTTGTTGAACGAGAAGGCGACGGAGGCTTGTCAAAGGATCTTCTCCTTGCCAGGCTAGGTTTGATGGCACCACCAGGATCATTACTGATTTTCCCCGAAAATGAAGAAGATCGAAGGGTAGGGGGGCTGGGAGAAGCGGGTGATTTTAGTGAACGAGAAGGCGATGGAGGCTTATCGAAGGATCTCCTTCTTTCTATAGTAGCCTTATCGGAGGTGAGAGATGGAGATGGAGATGGAGATGGTTTCCTCTTCACTGCAGATTGTAGCTTTGTAGCCTCGGTGCTGGACAAGGAGGTTGCCGTGGGCTTGAGATAGCTGGGGATGCTTTTTCCGGAGTCGCTGGTTTTAGGAGACGGGCCTGGACTTCTTCTGCCTGCTGCAGCTGCTGCTGTTCCTGACCCTACAGTTGAAGGTGATGTTCCTCTCTTCTCTTTTCCAGGAGTAGTACCAGCTTCTTTTCTTCTTGTTGTCATTTTTTAATAACCTAGCCTGCATTAATCCATACACTATTCATGTGCACGTATGACGTATGTGTAAATTAATCGTAGATATTGCATCTTATGTATTTCACCTGATTCAAAAACATCTATCTAGCAAATCGATAGTTGTCGATAAAACACATTATCATTGCAAATATATGTTATAAAGATAGGCAAAGATGGTGAACGTAATGATTTAGGAAAAAAAGAGAGTATGATTGATGCTTACCTTTTTTTTGATGCTCAAAGATGAAAGCTTTTTTTTTGATAAAATGTTGCAGAAGAATTTGTAATGGATATTGATATATGAAATTAGATAAAGAGGCTTTTGGCGGGTAGTTTAGTTGAATAAAGCGTAAATCGTGCAAAACCCAAGATAGAAATAGGCGTGGGAAGCACATACCAATTATTTTTAAAGTTGTTCCTAATTATTATTCTAGAAAAGGATTTTTTTGACCTTTTCCATGTAACTATTTATGTGTATATTGAATCATGGCCTCCAAATTGTTCGAGTGATTGTTGCACGATTTCGTTCAATTTCATTTTTATTTCGGTTGATTCTGTCTTCAGTATTATTATTAGTAGTATATAAAGTTATTTTTATTGATTGTTGAATTACTATTATCATTAATAATAAAAAATTATAATTATTAATTTTTTAAGGTATATATTATTAATGTTTTATAATTACATTTTTTTTATTATTATATATTATTAATAAGTACTATATCATCATTGATTTTAAAATTTTATTATTGATTTCTGAATTATTATTATATATGATGTATATTATTTATTTGATAATCATAATATTAAAATCTTAAATTTATTTATTAATTTTTGAAATTATTAATATTATTATTGTTGAAAGTGAAAAATGATATTTTGAAAATAAAAATAAGTAATGATATTTTTATAAAATAATAATTAAAAAAAATCATTCCTCATAAATCATACTATTAACATACTCCCTCTTTCCACCAAAAGTGTGCTCACTTTTTTTTATATATGTTTTTAAAAAAATTATATTTTAATTATAAAAAATATATTTAATATAATGATTATAAAATATATTTGGTAGATACTTAATTTTGTTAGTAAAGTGGAAAAAATATTCAAAAGTTAACTATTTAAATAGAATAAACACGTTTTTGTAGACCTAAAAAAAGAAATGAGCACACTTTTGGTGGACTGAGGGAGTAGAAGTTAGAATACAAAACATGAAAACAATGGAGGGTATGGAAGGAATGACAATCCCTTAATATATGCATGGAATGAATTAAGGAATGATTATATTATTGGGACAAATTAAATTTAAATGGTCTAACTTAATATGTACACAATATAATATATTTTTACATGTTATATAAATTTTATTAGGCATCTATCGCTATGTATTTATTTTGGGCTTTAGCCTATCAAATTGGGCAAGATTTATGATCCACATCAATATTATTGGGCAAACTTATCTGTATAACTTTATAAGTAATTATAATATTAGTTACCGAACAAAACATTTTTATATACAATCTAGTCCATTATTTCCTTCATATTCTTACTGAGAAATGAACCATTATAATTTATAAATAATTTTAATTTGCACATATTTTACAGTAAGAAGTTGTTTATTGATTTATTGGTATTTAAAGAGATAAAATTGTTTTTTTTATGGGGATTAAATGATCAGTTGGAGAGAATGAGACAATTTTTTTTTTATTAATTTTTTTAATATGTAGAAAAAAATAATGACGTGTGGTGTAATATTAAGATATCTGAGGATGATAGGTAAACGGAAAAAAGTTGTTTTATTTCCTTTTTAAGAAATGACAAATTAAGTGAAGAATAAATCGTCTTGTCAAATGTCAAATTGAGTGATAGGCGAAGGAGGTACTAAAGTTTCTAACATTTTATTTTTAAACTTTTTTCAGATTTGAGAGAGAATCCTCCCCTCTAGATCTTCTCCCACTATCTTTCTCGAGTATCATCACCGCTAACAATTTCTTACTTTGATTCTTGCCGCTAAGACTTCTAGCATTTGGAAGCTTCTGCTCTATGGAGAAGGTCTCCTTCCTCGGGTGAGCCCTTACAAGATGGAGTCGGTAGCCCTCCGATTGGTTCCTTTTGGGATGATCAACTTTTTGCAACATTGTTTGATTTTCATGCTTGAAGGCGGCTCTAAGTTGTCTACACAAGGTTGGTGGTTCAGAAGGGATTTGCGTCGCCCTTCGTCAAAGTGATTGCGTGGGTGTCGAATTCTAGGACTTTATTTTTTGTGTACACAAGATCATATTTTGTTGTATAAGACTTGTTGTTTAGGTTTTTTTATTTTTTTTCTGTTGTGTTTGTGTGTATTCGATGGTAGTGCTTATTCAGATTTTGATTGTTGGAAAGGGAATTTAGTGTTTGAGGTCTGTTCTGGTCTTGTGTTAGGCATACATGTAAATACGTGGTAATATGGTCGTAGGCTCAGACAAACTACGAGCTACATACACAGGGGCGGACCTAGACCATGCCCCGCCTCCAAACTCCATATTATTAATTTTTTTTTAAAATTAAGTAAAAATAATGGTATATTAATTTTATAAATTATTTTAGTAGCGAGTTTATTACAAAAGTCGTCTCAAAATAAATTTCTTATTACACTTTTAGTAGTTATGTACTTTAAAAATGATTATTTTGTACGTATTTTAATTGCAAACTGATTTTAAAAATAATATTTTACATGTTTGAAACTATTATTGATAAAAAAATGGATCACTTTGTATTACTTTAATATTTTTTAAACATATTTACGTACAATTAACTCATGTAATATTATATTATACATAAATATTAGTATAATTACACATATATTAATAATTTTTTTCGCCCCCTAACCTCAAGTTCTGAGTCCCCCTTGTACATACGAGTTTCCCTTTGTGTAAGGTTTGTGTGGTTAGTTGTCATATTATTCGGGTTTCCAGATATTGAATATTTAGTTAGGTTGTTGGATGCTTGTTGTTATTTAACTCAAAGGGTGTATGTAAATCAATGTTCTAATCAATAAAATTTATTTGTAACTCAAAACATAAAAAAAATTCTGAAATACTTAATAAAAAAAAATACATAGACAATGAAAATGAAGCCACCAAAAAACCAAGATGCTAATCACGGGACCCTGTCCCTGGGAAGTTGGACAACTTCAGTTATTTAATCCTGAAACTATGAAAGTTTGTGAAGAAGGCCAATAATACCTGTGAATAATTATAAATAAATAAATCAATCGCACCTACTTAAATTCCATCAGTATAAAAATGGGTAAACATATGGCACAAAAATGCATGATGGCGACATATTTTTTTTAATTAAAATTACATCTTTTTAATAAGAAAATAAAGATGCTCATGGCCACGACTTAATGGATTAGGAGGTGTCCAAGTGGTGCACTTTGAGGTTAATGGTGGTAGGGTTTGCTAATTGCTTTAGTCTACAACAAATATGTACAAAGAAATATTCAATTATCTAATGAATACTCTCCCTCCGTCTCGAAATTATTTGCATAGTCTAATCGACATAACTTTTAAGAAAATGAGATTTAGTGGTTGATGATATAAAATAAAGAAGGGATATTTTAGATAATTTAGTGGGATGCAAAATAAAATGTACGGAGTATGTAAAAAAAAGAGTGACAATTTTGAAAATAACATGATGTTAGGAGGGTAATAATTTCTGTATTAAGAGTGTGCAAGTAATTTTAGGACGTTCCAATAAAAAAAGTATGCAAATAATCATGGAACGGAGTGAGTATCATTTAGATTATACTTTATCCTCAAATAAAACATAATTTTGTCATGATGTTCTAATACTTGAAAAGAAACGAGTGCTGATTTGTGATACCACCAAAATATGTCATCATGTATGGAAATGACAAATGGACACAAGATAAGTAATCTATTATAATTATTTATCATGTATTTTTGAGTGATTTTATACACCCTTAATTATGTAATTTATTAGTTATCTAATGAATATCATTTAGATTAGACTGGTGTGAGACAAAACATAGTTTTGTCATGATGTTCTAATACTTAAAAAGAAATTATTGTTGATTTGTGTTAGTTCGTAGCCCGTTTGACTGTGAGACCGTTTTACACAAGTGTTTGTATATCATGTTTATAGGTATAACTTTTTTTATTGCCTAATTCAGTTTCTAGCCCAATGAACTAATTTAGAAAATATATGAGGTCATAAATAAAATAAAAAATCATATAATTTGACACCCACACGAAAGGCTCAATAATGTAGGCGTATTAGGTCAATATCAACATCACTCATCGCCATATTTTCGTGCCTATTGGGTGGGTGAATCATAGCTTTCACCCTCATTCTAATGAAAATTGTGATTCCCTACAAAAATTATTTAAAAAAAAAATAACTAACGAGGGGCAAATTGACACATAGGAGATTATTAAACAATTGACAAGAATCTATTTCAATGAAAATAATGGCAAAAATCATCCAGGGATAATTAGTTTTTAGAATATAAAACTAAAGTAATTAATCATATCTTGATTAAATCTAATATGAAACAAGTTCATGTAAATCACTTTTTCAAAGGAATACTCGGTATTTTCTAACATATGATGTGAAGTAGGAGTATCAAGTTTTGAGTAACATCAGTGAGAATTCGGGTTGACAAAGTGGGATAGCTCAGGTGGTTAGAGCACCACACATAAATTTTTATTTTATAATTTAGCATATGAAATCAGTGACGGACCCAGAATTTTAATGTAGGGGGGTCCGATTAATATTAAAATAAGAATGTAAGAAATATTAAAATTATCATATTTTTTTCATTATAGTATTGCTCAAACATCTTAATCCATCAATATTATATTTCATACAATATGTAGAGCATTTTTATTGTTTAAATGTGTAAAATCTTGAAAGATTCAAAATAAAACTCTAAAATATTTTTCAATACTAAATATTCAAATTTTATCACAAACTTAAAATGATAATTTGAATCAATAATCAATTATATATACTAATTATCTTCTACTCCTATTATTCATATTTTAAAATTATGATATGAAAAATTCTAGTATATATGTGTTATGTCTCAAAAATAGAACTAATATTTTTATCTTTATCCTCCTAATTACCATCTTATTTATTCAAATTGTCATTCACTAGATTTATATCCAAATTCAATCACTTTATTTATATATTATTATTTTTTGTTTAATTAAAATTCACATTCATTTAAAAAGAGGGAAATTTAGTGGAGTAATAAATAAAGAAGTTGAATAAATACAATATAAGTAGGAGCACAAAAGGAGGGAAAGATAAATGCAAAGAAATAGACTTATTGCACTACAATATCAACACAAATATATGAAATTATGAACAAGAGCCTAAATATATAAAAACTTTTAAACAATTGGTGGGGGGCCCAGTGCACCCCCGGGCACGTCTCTGTATGAAATATCACGACTTGATAAATTTTAATATGACGTAGTTGGATAGCTCAAGTGGTTAGAGTACCACTAATTCAAAAAAAAAGAAGATAAATTTTAATATCATGCATTATTTTTTCTAAAAATCAAGTATTATTTCACATGCTAAACAACATAACGAGTTAATCCTAATCAATTTCAGTGAATTAAGTTTATAAAAGTTTTTGTGTTAAGTTGTACTGTATCAATTTTGGAAACTCTCATGGGACCGTTTAGACAAAATAGATCAAAATTTATCAGTTAATTATTTTTAAAAAAAAATATGCATTGAGTTAATGGGTAAGTAAATAAACGATAAAATACATGGGTTGATCTGCTATGGACTCGAGTACATGTTGTGCACCCTAGTCCATGTTGCACTTTTCAGTTTACTGACTTACACTTTTTGGTAAAATGGTGTTGCACTTTTCAATTATTAAATTGTATAATAATATTTTTAGTTATAGTGACTTACACTTTTTAGTAATATTGTGTTGTACTTTTCAGTTTAATAACTTACACTTTTCTTTAAACTAGGGTGCACAACATGCACTCGAGTCCATACTAGACAAAACCAAAATACATTTAATTTGAATGCATCTAACAATATGGTATGTGTATAAGTTGACCTAAATGTATTTATAGTATTTTGTTATGTACAATTACAAAGCTTAGTAGCACTTTATGGTTAAAAAGGAGGAATAATAGCACTTTATGGTTATAAAGGAGGAATAGACAGCACTTTATGGTGTCAAGTAAAATATACAGTATATTTAATTCACCACCAAAATATTGTACTACTTCTTTTGTTCCACAACACATTGTAGCCACTTTTAAACACATAATTTAAAAAAAAAAAAAAAAAATTTGAGCAATTTTTTTTTTTTTAAATGTAATGAGTAAAATGTTGAAAAGTAATTTCATAAAATTTTATTTATAAAGAAAAAATAATTGAATTAAGTATTTTTGTTTTGGAATTAGAATTCATAGAGTAATTATATTTATAAACAATGTGAAAGTGAAATTTATGAAAGATATTATTCGTGTATGTAAAGTGTTACGAAACGTCCTGTAAAAAGTATGCAATGCGGTTCACGACACGAAGGCTAATAAAAATCAACGACACGGAGATAAAAAAAAATACTACTCCCTCCATCTCATGATTACTTGCACACTTTTTTTTGTTGGGACGTCCCAAAATTACTTGCACATTCTTAATATTGAAATATCCAACAAAATTAATAACCTCACAACATCATTTTATTTTTAAAATTGTCACTCATTTTTTTTCATACATTAACGTGGCTTTCAAACTATGCAAGTTATCATGAAATGGAGGAAAATGGAGGGAGTACTCCCTATGTCTATTTTTATAATTCACCCTTTCTTTTTTATTTGCCAATTTTTATAATTCTCCAAACATTATTTTATTTGTAGTTTATCTTTTATCTTAATCATCAAACTTTGTTCAATTTTTTAAATATAAATATGAAATTTTGATTTAACGGGAGTAGGTAGGGGGGTGAGTAGGCCCATAGTTCGTGTGGGCCGGCCCACAATGTTTGACCGTCCAATTCCAAAGGCGGAGCGAAATCGACGGCTGAAATCGGCTGACGGAGACACAAGGCAGGACGGCAATTCAGTGGAGGTTTGTTTATGTTTAATGGCTCTTTCTTTCTTCCTCATTTTCCCAAAATTCTGTCCCCCATTAACGTTATACATACATACATACACACAACCTGTATGTATAAATATAGTATACACGATTGCACTACTTATTTTAAAGGACCGCACGTCTCTCTCTCTCTCTCTAAAAAAAAGCCACAATCCCCTTCTTCGCATTGCCTACTATAGCTGATTCTTTCTTTTTTTCTCCTTCCCTGCAAAAGACCTGCGAAAATAAGGTAAAATAATTGATAACAACAAGTTGAAGCCTCTTGTTTGGTTGTAAATTGTTCCATGTTTTGTTAATGGGTTTCGATTTCTTAATTCGTTTTTGTGGGTTTCTTAATTGGAGTACTGTTTCCAGTCTATATTTGATTTTTTTTTATATGGGTTTTCTTGTGCAGCTTGTATTTAATGTTATTTTTGCGTGTGTGTGCGTTCTTTGATTGAAAATGAAGATTGTTTGTTACAGAAGAGTCATCGTTACTTGAACTTTGTGGCAACTTGGTTTGGTTTTGATGAAGCGTCTGTTTTACCAATTAAAAGTGTGAAGCAATCAAATAAGATATTCTATAATTCCTATGTAATCCACAATATCTTATTATGAGTTTTCAATTGCAAGAAATTCCCCCTTTCTCTTCTTTTGAGATATGATATATGCATAATTTATTCTCTTTCACATTTAGACTTATGGGGTATTGTTATTATTAATGAATGATCATATGAGAACATAAACTTGGTAGATTGTTGTTAAATCCCTGTTGTCCACGCTCTAAGGTACGGCATACTTCCATTAATTTACAATAAAACAGGTCCTAATGTCCAACATTGTTTCCTAAACTCTTTTGATGCTGTTACATGCGTTTATATAGTGTAATGTCATGAGTATCTGGGATGTATATGGTTTCTTATCGTGCCTCACATGGTTTTGATAGATCATAGAGTTTTGGTGTATTGGATTATATGTGTATCAAAAACTATTAAGATTCTTGTTTATGTTCAAGAGAGTGGGAAATCTGAAATCCATAACTTGATTGATATTCGTCTCACGAATTAACAGTTCCGTCTCTGTTTATATTAAAGATGTCAATTAAGATTGATGCTAAATAACTTATTTGTGTTGGAACAGAAAATAGAAGCTCGGTACAACTGTTTGATGGATCGATCCTCTGGTAAAAGAGGGGTGACACCCAGAAAAGTATATAGTGTAACGCCTTTTAAAGGTGCAGCCACTGAAACGGGTCAGAATTCGCAGTCTTGCAACCGAATTGGATGCAGTGGGAGAATTAAGTGCAGTCCAAATGCAAGAAATGGAAACTCGGATAAAAGCAACTGTTCTAAGCCTTCATTCTGCTCTCCAAATGGTAATGAAACAACGGGGAAGTCTTCTAGAAGCAGTTCAATTGATTCCAAGGGGAAAATGTCTTACCAAATCAAATCAAGTCCGTATCAGAGTAATGTATCTAGTGAGTCGGAAGCTCCAGAGCTCGTTTCTTCATCTAGTAATCTAAGTGGAAATCAGTTGGAATCAAAAGACGTTAAGATGACGAAACCTAGGGGTTGTAGTGAATCATCTAACGTTGGACCTTTAAAAACATTTCGTAACAAATCCAACCAAAACACTCCACCAGCTTCCTCTGTTCCATCGGTTTCTAGAAGCTCGGTTCCAGTGCCATATAATAGGAGCAAAGGAAGCAGGACTAGTCTGAGGAATCTGAAATGCAGCCCTGCGTCAGAATCTGTTGTGAAGAACACGATGAAAAAGAGAAGTTTAGAAGGAGAAAGCAGTTCATCTAATCGGGGGAGAAAGATTGTTACCCCATCACCTGCATCAAGTGGTATCTCCATTTCTTCAAATCGTAGTAGTAGTTCATCTTCTGGAGAGGATATCGGTAGCACTGCTCCTATCTGGGCACGAAGATCGATGAATGTGAACAATAGAATGAGGTTTTGTGGGCGACCAAATGGACGAAACAGTTCATCTGCTATTAATTACTCCCATATTCACGATAATGAAAGACCGTTTAGTGGATCTTATCGCCTTTCTAACAGTAATGGCAATAATCCATCTTCAAGAACGCCTGCTGAACCTGGATTAACACGTTTAATTAATCATGATGCGTATGACATGGATGGCATTGTCGAGGTAATTTCCCCTTTTGTGTACCTGTGATCACTGTTTTTTTCATTTCTTGAACTAATTTGGGTTTTGTGTCATTTGCAGGTATTATTAGCTCTTGAGAGAATCGAACAAGATCATGAGTTGACACATGAGGTACTCTTCAACTTAATTTGCTACAAAATCGATTAATTCTACTTAGTAATTAACTTGTCGTCTCTATCCTCAGCAATTCCTTGCACTGGAAACCGGTTTGTTCCTCAGTGGCCTCAACCTTTACGATCAACACCGACAAATGAGACTGGATATTGATAACATGTCATATGAGGTTAGCTTATTAATCCTCTCCTGTTTGGACCTATCGAAACCTTGAACTATGTGTCCTTTCTGTTATCTATTAGGTTGCGTCTGGATTGAGGGATTTGAAATCCGTCAACCAAAATTTAGGTTAAACATTAGTTTAGGAATGATGAATTTCATAATCTTTTCCAAATCCTTCAATCTACACACAACCTTGAGTATTATACGACATTCGATTCAATATTATCTTGATGTTTGACAGGAATTATTAGCTTTAGAAGACAGGATGGGTACAGTTAGCACAGCTCTCTCAGAAGAAGCAGTGTCCAAGTGCCTTAGGAGCAGCATATATCACGCGATCCCATCAAATGTACATACGAGTGAAGATGGAGATGACATTAAATGCAGTGTTTGCCAGGTTATATTTCCTTTCTACCAAATATTTAAAGGAAAGATTGCCATTTCTTGATGGTATCCTCTCGCAAGAAGCAGTGTCCAAGTGCCTATGGAGAATGAACAAATTGTGTATGTGTGTTTTTTTTCTTTTGCAGGAGGAGTATGCAAACGGAGATGAGATCGGGAAGTTGGTACATTGCGAACATGGATATCACGCAACGTGCATAAACCAGTGGTTGAAGGTCAAGAATTGGTGCCCCATCTGTAAGGCTCCAGCAGAACCATCACAATCATGAATCATTGTCTTCTTGATTTCTGAAAAAAGCATTTCTTTGAATTTCCTTGTGCTGTTTTTCATCCCCCCTCTTTTTTTTCTTTTTGCGATTGTCTCCATGTAAATATATCAGCTGATGAAATTCCAATGCTACCCTCATCTGTGAAAACTGTATGGTGGCGTCTTTGTGAAAAGGTCTATTGTTATACCTTTCTGTGTTTCTTTGTATCATTTTCAATGTTCTGCCTGCCATTTTAAGTTTCATTCTTTTTGTTTTTTTATTTAAAAAAATCCACAGTAATTACTGTGTTGGTCCATCCATCGGACGTTTGATTCTTTTGTGTTACCTATAGTACATCGCTTTGGGCATGTTTGTTTTAAGATGTTAGGTAAGGTTAGATGTAAGTTTATATATCAAAACATGTTTGTAAAAGTAGATGATGTGATATTATTATATTATTATTGAAGAAGAAATTTTATATTAAATTAAGTGTGTATGCTAATTCGGTATAGTCGTCATGTGATTTTCATATTACCAAAATTATCCACAAATGTATACATATAATTACATAATTAAACACAATATAATGATATGGAACCGGACTTTACACATTTGTACATTAATGGGAAATCGAAACCAAAGATTGAGACTGTTTCTCATACTTAAACCCTAACCCCTTGGAATCATCAGCACACCACACAAATATCCCATAAAGCTTCCCCTCACTTTTGAGCTTACTACAAGCCGTGAAAAATCCACCACCGGGCGCCAACCCGCCGCTCCCGTCGCTAATAAAACTCGGCAACACCTTCCCGCCTCCATAATTTGAACTCTGTGTCTCGAAATATTTCAAAAATTCCTCCACCGTCGTCCCTTCATCGTACGCGTAGAATTGGAAATTCACGTAGTCGATCAAGTGTCCGTACGAGCTCCACAAGGCCATGTAGTGGCTCTGAACCTCGTCATCGTCGAAAGGAGCAATCGACGCAAAGGAGATCACGTTGTTGCTCTTGAGTGTAGATATCAGCTTCCCTATTGTGAAGAATAACAACAAGTCAAACCAACAAACTACAGAGTGTTGGTTAGAGTAGTTGTTTTAGTTATAACTTTTATTTTAGTAGTTGTAACATCTCTTGTAAATTTCAATATCAATTCTATATTTTTCAATTTTAATATGCATACTATTCAATTTCTTCATGTTATGAAATTTCATACCTATACACGTGGAAAACGTGTGTGGATCCGTTTTGAAGTGCTCGTAGTCGATGTCGATACCGTCTAGGTTGTAGTCGGTTATGATTTTTGTGAGGGAGGAGACGGCGTTGGAAAGCCAGGAGTCCGGTGAAGAGGGGTTGAAGTAGGCGGGGCTGCCATTTCCGACGCTGTCGCCACCTAAGCTGAGGGCGACTTTGACGTTGGGGTGGGTTTTTTTGATGGAGGAAACTTGGGAAGGGGTAAGATTGGAAGTGTCCCAAAATATGTTGAAGTCTCCGTTTGTGGGTGATGGGTTGGATGAGGTGGTGTAGTCTATGGAAAAAGAGAGAATGAAGTGGAATTCGACGTTAGGGTTTATGGGGACGTCGGAGAATTTGACGTTGTTAAAGTCGGCCCCAATGTATTCGCGGAAGAGGTTGGAGTTTCCGGGGCCGGCTTCAACGGATGAGAGAAGAATTAGGGTTTGGAGAGCAAGGAGAGGGAGGAAGAGAGTAGAGAAGTACCCCATTTTAATTAGGGTTGGAAGAGGAATTGGAGATATATAGTATGTTTGGTGAATTAGTGATTGGAAAGATTGATTATGTGTGTTATATATATATAGGTACATAATTTTGAAGCATGCATGAAATTAAATTATATATATAGGTGCGTGTCGTCACAGGCATATTATGCATTGTTAATTGTATGTATTAAGGATTTGCATTTTGGTTGTATAAGGACTAATGTTTTAATTTGTTGTGCCTTGTTTTAATTTGACTGTTAAGATGCATGTTTCAGCATATGTAAATGATAAAATACATTGAATATATATTATATAGTTTTACGTGCGTTTCGATTCCTTTTTTCCACTTTTCGTGTTCCATTGATATTTCAGTTTGTTAAACAGATATTCTCGTTTGCTTTAACTGTATCTTTTATTAGTGGACAGATTAGTTGTACTTGTACTACTTCATAAGCCAAATAATTCAAACTTTTATTTTAAAGCCTACAACAACAATGTAAATTAGAAATATAATATTTTATTGTTAATACATTTTAAAAATTAATAATATTTGTGTTTCTATAATTAGGTGCAAAACGCACCGTTTTGATCATGTATCATACATTTAAAAAGAATGATGGTAGTATATACCTACACTGGCATACTACACACAACACCTCTTGATCTTGCAAATGCTTTCATCCTCCCTATTATTGTATAGATCATCACAAAAAGATATCATGCCAAAGTGAAGCCCATTGAGATGAAATTGCAATCATATCGCCCCCAAATTTAAGCAATATAATTTAGATTAGTTGACTATTGTTCCGTGAGTTGGAGCCCCATGCAATGGCTTCTGCCACGGCTCTCTCCCGTTCCTCGGCGCTGATTTCCTGGCTGCGATCAGGGCTCCGCGGAGAAGCTGGATGAACGTATCCAGAATCTTGTTGCACCGGGAGGCAACTGAGCGCAGTCACAACATCACTGATATACGGACGAATTGTAGCATCTTCTTGAAGACACATTGCTGCAACTGTAACCGCTTGATTCAAACCTTTCTTCGGAAAGTCCCCTCCAAGCATCTGATCAGCTAGCTCGGGGAATCTGCCCGGATCCTTGAAAATCGGCTCCACCTATTCGTAAAGAGAAAACACACAATTAGCATATTACTGCAGAGTGCAGAACAATGGTGTAACATCTTCTATTATATAGTTACCCATGTGACGAGATTTTGTTGATGGCGAGACCTCCTCATATCGATTGCTCGTTTTCCAGTGATTAATTCCAAGAGGACGACGCCAAAGCTATAGACATCAGATTTAGCAGTGAGCTGACCAGTTCTTTGGTACTCAGGAGCACAGTAGCCGTATGTTCCCATCACCCTTGTTGAAACATGTGACTTATCGCCTACAGGGCCGAGCTTGGCAAGCCCGAAATCAGAAAGCTTTGCATTGAATTCCCTGTCCAGCAAGATGTTGGACGACTTCAAGTCGCGGTAAATCACCGGAGGGTTGGCTTTATCGTGCAAATACTCTAGACCTTTTGCTGCGTCTAACGCAATCTTCATCCTCGTCGCCCAAGGTAAACAGGGCCTCCCCGGTGCAAGGTCTGCCAAATTATGTGATCAAGGTTATTATAAACAGGAAACCACATTTACCATTTTACATCAATCGAATCATAAATATATACATACCAAGTAGATGATCTTCAAGAGATCCCAACGCCATGTATTCATACACCAAAAGCCTCTGATCTCCATCAGCACAATAGCCAATCAAATTTACAAGATTTTCGTGGTGCAAAAGGCTCAACATCAATACTTCAACAAGAAATTCTCTGTTTCCTTGCAGCCCATTTCTGTCAAGTTGCTTAACAGCTACCATCTGAATCAAATTAAATCGCACAAACAATCACAACATGAATCACAACAATCTCTCCCTCCCTCTATCTACATATATATTGAGACCCCGACCCCAGTTTGATAGGATCATGGATGAAAATATCCGAAAATATCCCGATATATCCTTGATATATCCATTTTTCGAGGTCACCGATATCCCTATTGGGAAGAACCAATATTTCCACGATATTTGTAAAAAAATTAAAAATATCGGTAGACAATAACAATATCGAGCCTAATGTCGGTAAAATATCGAGAAAATGTCGATAAATTTCGAAAAATTATCGATAAATTTCATACGAAATAACATTGTATATTATATTTTATATAAATTTATCACTGATATAAAATGTATTCAAATTATTTGGTTGATTTTATGTACTAAGTTATTAAATTTTTACAATTCTTAAAATTTATCCATCTATATATTTTCACCTATATTATCATCAGGATAGATTAGCCCAAAATAGGAGATATACGGACTTGACCATAGATAACTCAACATATTTAACGAACGAGGCCTAATTGTACGGACCTGATCGGTTTTATCAAGGCGGCCTTTATAAACGCGTCCGAAACCACCTTCACCGAGCAGATATTCCTGCCTGAAATTCTTTGTAGCGGCTGCTAACTCTCTGAAGGTGAAGGTTTGAGCTGCAATGTTGTTAGCCCCATCTTCTCTCTCCGAGCCCTTGTTATCTTTAGCTTGATCCTTCTTTTGTTGTTCTGCACAACACATAAACATCCACAATCAAAATTGAAATCGACATCGAATAAATAACGCATCAATCAATTAATAAATTACAGTACCTTTCAATGGTGAGGAATGAGGTCGAGATTGCGGTGGAGAAGGGGCGGCGGAGGAGGGAGATTGTCCTTTATTCTTACTGTTCTTCTTATTCTTATTGTTCTTTTCTTTGTAAGATCCCTTGTGATTATTAGAAGAGAAGCACGAACAAAAACTCATTGTTAATCTAGGCTTTAAATCAAAGGGCACCATACCCTGCTCAAAATTTCATCAAAACCTTTTTACTATAATATCATTCTCCTGATTTCTTTCCTGAATGATTAATAATGATATTAATATTCAATTCCTGAAATCGCCAAAAGCTCGAAAGGGGAAAATTGCAGAATCATTCGAGAATTGGGTATTTTGATGAATCGGAGGAAAAGGAGAGGGCAGAAAAGCGTGAGAGATTGGATCAATGATCAGTTTATTTACTCGTAAACGCAAATTTTTTGGGGGAACTGGAAATGAAAACCCAGAACAAAATTGTAATCTGATCAATCCCGAGGATATGCTTTTCTTTCTTTCTCTTTTTTTTTTTCCTGAACCTGCACATTTTCCGAATTAATTGAAAATACAAGGAAGGAAGAATATTGTGTGATTGAGAGAAGAATGTGGAAACTAAGAACTGTAATTCAATGTTTATATTCAAATTTCCCACCACACTTGTAAAGTTTGAATTTTATAATTATGTTTATATCTATATATATATAAAAAGACAATAGTGTCTTCCTAAGCAAGATGCCGCCCAAATTATAGAATATTAAAATATTATTTCATCCACTATTAAATATTAATTAATTAATTGTTTGCGTTCAGCGTATACCACGGCTTTTTTAATTAAATATTATTGTTTAGGTTTTGAATTAATAGAGTATGCTGGATTGAGAGGTGTTTAACAAAATAAAGAGGAGCGCCTACTCTACCGACACTCAAGGAGACAATTTCTGAAAATGATGCAAGTTTGTGTAAGAGGAGAGAGAAGCGCCATTATAATTGGCGCACATGGAATATTTGTAGGGTTAGGGAGAAGGCATGGGCGTGCGTGGATGGGGAATTGGGGTCATTTTTTTTTTAATAAAATACTCCCTCCGTCCCGAGATTACTTGCACGGTTTGATCGGCACGTTGTTTAAGAAAAGTGAATTTAGTAGTTGATGATGTAAGATAAATGAGGGGTATTTTAGGTAATTTGATGATATGTAAAGTGAAATGTATGGAAAAAAAGAGTGGCAAATTTGAAAATAAAATGATGTTGTGAGATATTAATTTTGTGGAGTATTTCCATATAAAGAGTGTGCAAGTAATTTTAGGACGTCCCGAAAAGGTGTGCAAGTAATCACGGGAGGGAGTAATATTTAACTTTTTTTTTTTCTATTTCAATATATGTTACTCAGTTTTTAATTAAATTATTCCACTCTATATTGCTCATATCACATCACTTATACTAAATAATTTTATTTTATATTGAGGAAAAAACTAAATACGTAAAAAAAAAAAAAATGTACTAGGTATTTGATTTTTTTCCTCTATTAATTTGACTATATAGTACTCCATTTGTCCTATAATTACTTTTGTACATTTTTTTTTTTGGAACATCCACAATAACTTTATACTCTTAAAATGTCAAATCGTAATTTTTAATATTCTTTATTTCATGCGGAATATATTAAATAAGTTATCATTAATTAATATTATTCTTATTTAAAAATAGATAAGAGTAAAATTGAAGTATTTTAAAAAAGTGAATATAGTCATTAAAAAATGGAGGAAGTAGATAGATAATATTTTTTTAATATTTGATACTCCCTCCCTCCACCCAATGTAGTCTCATTGGGGTGGGGCACAAGTTTTAAGAAAAAAAGTAGATAAAGTAAATGTATTATACGGAGTAGGATATTGGCGGGCCATTATAAATAAAGTGGATGGCAAATTGAATAAGTAAGTTATGGTTGAAGGGTGATAGTTTTCATAAAGTGTATAAGACTACATTTGATGGACAAAAAAATATAAGACAAATGAGACTACATTTCATGGACGAATGAGTTTAACATTAAATAAGTATACTATTAATTAATGATAAATTATTTAATATATTTTACATGGAAGAAATAATCTTAAAAATAAAGTTTATTCATAATTTTTAGGTACACAAATTAAAATTAAAGAAATAATAAATAATTATAGATTTACTATAAGTGATATGATATGAGTAATATATGGTTGAATAATTTAATTAAAAACTGAGTAACATACATTGAAATAGAAAAAAATAAAGTTAAATAATACAGAGTATTTTATTTAAAAAAAAAAAAAAAAAATTGACCCCAATTCCCCATCTACGCACGCCCATGCCCTCTCCCTAACCCTACAAATATTCCATGTGCGCCAATTGTAGTGGCGCTTCTCTCTCCTCTTATACAAACCTACAACATTTTCAGATATTGTCCCCTTGAGCGCCTGTAGAATAGGCGCTCCTCTTTATTTTGTTAAACCACTTTCAATCAAGCATATTCTGTTAATTCAAAATCTAAACAATAATATTTAATTAAAAAAGCCGTATACCACACGCCTCATTCAGAATTTATTATTTAGTCTATAAATGATAAAACGATTCCACTTCTTCGAAATTTCGGCCGGCGAGCGTTGTTTCTTTGATTACATGAAATCAGTCCATTGTTTTTGCGCGATTTCTTTTCCAAATTCCAGCGATCGTTCTGGGTTATTGGACTATTGTTTTTCTTCGGACTTTGGTGTTCATTCAAATTCCGAGATTTCTAGGGATTATTCAAGTGATATTCAATTTGGTTTAATTTGGACTAGTTGTTTCGATTAGTTCTGATTTCCAGTTTAAATTATTTGTGATAGAATAAAGTCCTAATTCATGTTTTCAATTTCTATTCCTTCTACATGTATTTCAAAATAAACTTTTCTTCATTTTCAAATTTGCAGGTATTTGCTTCTGAGAGAAAATGGGTTATGAAGATGTGTCTTATTTGGTCTGGCGTGGGTTTAATTGTAGACAAGCGCAGAGATTGAAGGTGGAATGATTGGAATCGGTGTTACTTCTATGCTTTAGTTAAAACATAATGTGCCTTTTTGCTTAATTTTTATGATTCAATAAATTTTAAATTCTTGGAGATTATTATAGCTTAGTTTATAAATTTTACTGAATACTTTACCTTCTGCTTAATGATGAAAGTTGATTTTTTGCACAGTTCATATAATTATATCCCCAGTTGCAATGAAGAAAGACAGAGTGAGCCTTGCTTTTTCAAGGTACGCTATAATTAATATTTATAATAAACAATTGATCTGTTTCACAATTTTCTTTGGGTAGATTTTTGCAATATATATAAAAGTGCAGAGCTGAATATTTATAAATCTGACCATAATCTATAATTTAGAAAAAAAATGTGCATATTTTGAAGTCTACTTAGCTAACAACAAAAACAACAAAATCACAGCTCCGAATCTCTCTATGTTTGCCAAGGATCCAAACTGATAAAAATTTGTGGAAATTGTGAAATACACAACTTTTTTAGATGGATGGAATTGTATGGTTCTAACATGTGATTTCATTTGGTGTCTCCCATTTTAGATATTGAATCAATTTCAATTTTCTAATTTTGTTTATTTTGATTTAATTATATCTTGGTTTGTTCCAACTTTAGGACCCATTTTTCTGTGTTTTGAAGATATTTATTATTGAATCAATTTTAGTTTCCTAATTTTTTTTGTTTATTTTGATTTATTTCTTGCTTGGTTTGTTCGAACTTTAGAATTGATTGATTATTTTGTTTAGATTCTTATATAGAGTTTTGGCTTAGCAATTCTATTTTAAATCTTTTGGGTTCGGAGTTCGGATTCGACTTTGTTTTGTTTCCGGCGAGGCAGATTAAGTTTCTGGATCTGTTTCATAATTTGAATCGTATAACTCATTCTTATTCAATGATTTTTATTTTATTTCGACGTTCTTCAGTTCTGTTTATTCATTTTCTTACTTAAATTTCTCTGTTTTATACCTGTAGAAAATTGATACAACAATGTTGAATGCCACAAATATTTAATTGTGTTTCAATCGGGTTCGTAGCAAATAAAATTTCGACCCTCTTTTGGGCTTTGCATAATTGGTGTTTCCTGATTTTGGATTTTGTGGATTTTTAGATTCCGGTAATTGCCGGCAATATTCAATTGAGTATTTCCAAATATTAGACGATTTGACTTCTACTTTGGTATTTGTTGTTTGTTATTGTTAGGTTTACCTTCGGTCCATTTGGGCCTCCTTGCTGATTTATTGTATGTCTTTGCTCATTCCTTTAAAAAATAAACATTTCTTTATTGTATTATTTAAAAAAAAAAAAAAAAAGTAGTAGTATTACAATAACTATATACGCTGAAAAGTTAATATTTATAAACTTAAATTTTGAACTTAAAGAGTAGTCTTCTATTGGGTGAGTAAGTAAATAAAAATACTCTAGAATCCGTGGAGGCTCTTTGAAAAGAGTGAATAGTACTTTTCAAGGTAATCAAAATTTCCTTCCACTCTATAAATTTTTTCAAAATACCTTCTTTATTTTTTGTTGTTTGTTTCTTGAGGTACAACTTCTATGATATGGGTTTATCTTGATCGAGCAGATTTCACAGTCGAATTCGTACACCAAGATTCTTGATAGATGATTTTTTTTATTGGCGATTATCAGTCAAATTAAAACAATTTTCAATTGATTTAATTTGTTTTCATACGACGAATATTGTTCAATGAAAACTTGACCTTTCACGATTTATTCACGATCTTTGGATTTGAATGTTGTTATTCGATGGTATTTATTTGTACATTCAATCGCACAATTGTATTATTGGTATTGTTAGGAATTAATTTTTTAATTAGCAGATAGTAGATTTGTGGTATTTGTCACATGTAAGAGTCTTCTACAATTGTATATTACAAGAATTTGGTTTGTTTCATACAATTTTCAGTTTTTTTTTGTCCAAAATTGTCTTTGAAAATGGAGGGATAATTAAGATCCTCCTCTTCATGCTCATCTCATTATATAGCCATAACAAATGTCAACTTAATTAGATGTTATTAATTTTTGATCCCTGCGAAGCAACATTTACTTCTTGAAAGAAAAATTGTTGTACATAATTCAATGTTTCCAATATATAATTCTTCAAGGAATTCTTCATTCCTTTTCATTGACAATGACTTTCTAAAACTTATTTAATCGAGGAAGATGGCAAAAAGAGACTTAACCCTACAAATGTTGAGACTTAAATATCTCTATCGCTAACAGAAATTTCAAACTAACACCTTCTTTGAATATAAAATCACAGTATTAAAATAACAAAGAAAAAAAAACCTCCCCATATGCAGTTCAAAGATAATGATAATGTTATACGAGTATCACTTAATTGAATCACTTCATTCAAAAGTAACAACATTATTGATTTTAATAAATATTACAAATATATTTTTAAAATTAGTACACATGAAACATAAAAATTAGTTAATATTGTTGAGGAATATAATATAAAAATAGACACATGAATAATACAATTGATATATCTAGCTATATATATATATACATTAGTATAATCATTTTAAAAAATAATAATAATATAATTTATAAACCGTGCATCGCACGGGTGAAATACTAGTTGAATATAAAGCAAATAAATCGAAATCAATCATTGTAATTAATTAAGAAACAAATGGATTCCATTAGCATATTTCTAGTCTCCTACTATTTCAATCTATATTCCTTTCAAGTATTATTATCAGTTTTAATTGGAATTAAATAGACTAAAATATTAGCTCAAATAGAGTATAATATTAACTCAATATCAATTGTGCACTAGAAATACGGGCTCCCCTGGTAAATTAAAGTTTTTTTTTTAATTATCAAATGAGTATATTTTATTATTTACAGTACTGAATGGTCCTCTTAAATATGTAGACAACTTGATTTTATGTTTTAAATTCAAAAAATATTAAGTTTTTTTTTTAAAATTATGTTCAAGTACAATTGTACAAATTCCTTAATCCTCTTCCTATTGTTATTTCATCATTAAGTTGTCATTTGTAAACTCTAATTTATAAGTTGTAATTGTAACATTAAAGTTCAATTGATCAATTTATTGTAATTGTAATCTTGTATTCGTAATAATCAATTTGTTTATTTAATAAATGGATTATTCATTTTTTCTAATCAGATAACATTATTATAAGCAACACTTGTGTGAAATATTTCACAAATGAAATATAAATTAATTAAGATTTTTTTTTTGAAAAAATTGCGAGTCAAAAGTTTGGACCGGGACACCCAAAAAAATTGTGTGTCACAAACTGGTGATTTACTATATGATCAATATATTGTTACTATAAGATCAAAATATTATCCCCACATGATCAAAATTATACTACTACTACTTCATGTCAAAAAAATATTCTTGAAAATTCACCAAAAAAATTAAGTGTTCAGATTTTTTTGACTTGTAGTACAATTTTGATTTGATCCACAAATTTTTATTTCAAATTTACCTTAATTATCTATATTACATATATAAAATATTTCATTTGTATTAGTAATATTCAATTTGTTTATTTAATAAATAAATTATTCAATTTTTTTTTAAATCAGATAACATTATTATCAATTTATCATATACTTTTAGGACCTTATTTAGTTATTTTCTATTAAAATGAGCGAAAAACAAATAAATTTCACGTAAAAAAAACACCGAAAAACCGGCGATTTTAAACTGAGTCGGCAGTTAAAAAAACCCTTCACACAAAACAAATTCTAAACCGGTTTCCGTAATAGGCCCATTAGCGAATGACGCATGCAATTAGATAATATACAAAACGACGCCGTCGCGCTATATACCTACACATACATATACTTGCACATAGAAACCCTTCATTTGTCACTCGATTCAAAAGCCTCCATTTCACAATCGCAATCGAATCGCAGGAAAGAGGAAGAAAAGATGCCGGGATTGACGTGTAACGCCTGCAACAAGGAATTCGAAGACGACGTTGAACAGAAGCTCCATTACAAATCCGAATGGCACCGTTATAATCTTAAGCGCAAGGTACAATTTCTCACTTTTTTTTCTAATCGATTGTCTTCACCGTCTTCTACTTTTATTGATTTTGTTAATTTTCGCTGGATTTGTGGAATAGAGGGTTTTGCCGCTTCTGAGTTGTATATATTTAATGTTCCATTTCCGGATGCGATTTTCCCCCTTTGTTAGGCGTTGTATAATCCAATTGTATTAGTTTCGGATGCGGTTTGTGTTCTCGGAACAATTTTGTTTAGGTTATGTTCATGTAAATGAAATTATTACTAATATTTTTTAGATTGTAAATATGCTGCTATTGATGCGGGAGTTTCTCCTTGTTGATAAACGATTGTTCGTGTTCCTTATTATACTGCTGAACTTGAAGCTACTCGTTTTTAAATTCATTCATATATTGAAGTTGTCAGACTGACAGTTTTTTTGTTTTTAATTTACTTTAGTTGAAACTCTTTTGTTATGAATTGTTTCAGTCTCCTTGGTGTTTTTTTTAAATAATTCATTGTTGCTTGATCTACCTATATGTAATTGCCCTGTTTGTATTTTATATTTGTACAGGTTGCAGGGGTCCCTGGAGTGACTGAAACACTCTTCATAGCTAGACAAGCTGCTCTTGCAGATGAGAAGAAAAAGCCAGATGAGACTCCAATGCTGTATAGCTGTGGGCTTTGTGGCAAGGGATATAGAAGTCTTAAAGCCCATGAACAGCACCTGAAATCGAAAAGTCACTTAATACGGGCTTCTGAATCAACAAGCACCAAAGATGAAGGTTCTGCAATAATCAAGCCTCTTACGCGTCGTGTTCCAAAAGAACCTTCACATCCAATGGTGGAAGATGAAGATGAAGAAGAAGAAAGTGAAGATAGTGAATGGGAAGAGGTTGATCCTGATGATGAAGAGATGTTGGATGAAGCCAGTGATTCGTTAGGAAAGCTACAAGCAAACGAGAATGTCGATATGGATGAAGATGGTTTCGATGATTTGGATCCATCTTCTTGCATAATGTGTGATTTGGAGCATGATACCATAGAGAGCTGTATGGTACACATGCACAAGTATCATGGGTTCTTCATTCCCGATATTGAGTATCTGAAGGATCCTAAAGGCCTTCTTACATATCTTGGCCTTAAGGTAATTATTTTTATTATAAAGTGATGTTTTAAGCTTGGAGTTATAGAGGCTCGTCTTTCATGGTCTTCTGACATTTTTTATGCATTGTGTGGACTTATGATTTATTGATTTCCATTCACAGGTTAAAAGGGATTTCATATGTTTGTATTGCAATGAGCAATGCCACCCATTCAGTAGTTTGGAAGCAGTTCGTAAGCACATGGAGGCAAAAAGTCATTGCAAAGTGCATTATGGTGATGGAAGTGAAGATGAGGAAGCAGAGCTAGAAGAATTTTATGATTATAGCAGCAGGTTTTTATTTAACATTTGTCTTTTTCTTGTTCAAATTAAGTCTAAGAGATGGGAATATTCGATTTTTAATCCCTGGGTTTCTTTTTGGGTTTTATAGTTATGTTGACACAGATGGGAAGCAAATAGTTGCAGCTGATGACTTGCAGAACGGTATTACACTTGGAAGTGGGGGCGCCGAGCTTGTTATTACTAGAAAAAATGGTGGTGCAACAATGACCAAAATGCTGGGGTCAAGGGAATATTTGAGATATTACCGCCAGAAGCCACGCCCTTCGGCTTTACACAGTGGGATCACTGCTGCATTAGCTTCTAGGTATGTTAATGAAAACCTTTTTTTCTAAGAGTACTGCAGTGTGGCAAACTTAAATGTTGGAGTGAATGTTGATGCTAAGGAAATGCTTTTGATATGCAGGTATAAGAGCATGGGTCTATCAACAGTGCAATCGAGAGAGCATGTGGTTCGTATGAAAGTAATGAAGGCAATGAACAGGTCGGGTGTTGAGGCGATGCGCTCCAAAATGGGTATGAAGAGTAATGTCATACGTAACCTGCCCAGCAATGTCCCATATTAGTCCTTGCTTATTGATTTTTTGGGTGGGGAGAGCTATAAAATCTTTGGAATTATTGGTGAAGTACTATAAGTTTTGCAATTTGATATCCACTGGAGTTGTGAATTGTGAGGTTTTTTTCTGGCAGTCATCCATGCATGTTTGACTTTTTTTCTATATATGGTATGAGTGGATTTGGGTTTTAATTAATGTTTTAATATGATAAAAGTTTTTACATTCTCTATTGTGATGTTTTAGGGAGACTATGAGATAGTTTATCCACTGTCCTAATAGTTGGCATCTTTTGTTATAAGTTGTACTCCCTCCCAAATTAGATTTCACACCTTTTTTTTTGTCCGTATTACATTAGTTTTCACACCTCCTCTAATAATGAAGTTTTCATTTATTTGCCTTACCCTTTATGCTAGAATTATATTTTCTTACACAATATTTTTATTTTTATCACTTTAATAAAGTTGAAAAGACTCAAATACTTTTACTTATCATTTTGTATCTAAACGGTGTGATTGATTTGAAATGGATGAAGTAGGATTTTGTTTTCTATTTGAGTAAACGTTATCTAATATAGATAGCATGTGAAAGTAATAAAGCAAGGTAAAGTCTAGTATGCACTCGAGTGCATGGTCCATGGGCATTTTTCAGTTTACTAACTTACACTTTTTGGTAAATAGTGTTGCACTTTTCAATTATTACTTATACAGTTTAATAATTAAAAAGTGCAACACCATTTATCAAAAAGTGTAAGTCAGTAACTGAAAAGTGCAACATGGACTAGGGTGCACAACATGCACTCGAGTCCATAGCAGACCAACCCATAAAGCAATAATAGAAAAAAATGAGTTCTTAAATATGTAAGAGTCGTGATACCGAAGGAATACTTTTGTAGTTTGTGTTCCAATTTTGCTTAATCAATTCAAGCCATACGTTTTGTTGATAAGATAGAGATATGATATATGTATAGTGGTGGATTGAAAAATAAGATGGTATTATCATTTTTGTAAAAATTTATATATGATCAATTGTGCAATACGAACAATATTAGTTTGATCAAAATTTGAATATATTACGCCAAATAAAATTAAATATGAGTAATGAAAAATATCAGTTTTGGTCTTTCTTACCCATATACTCTTTCACTACTATCTCTCACTTTTTTTATTTTCAATCTCTCTACCTATTCTTTTTTCTCTCTTATTATGGAGTATTATTTTTTAAGACAGTATATATTATGATTTGTGATTTTATGACCCTATTTAAATCATAATTTAAAGGAAAGTGAAGTTTAAATTCTAATACACGAGACTACTCCTCCAAAGAAAAGTGTTAGTTTGTAAAATTCACAATTTTTTTAAAAAAAATATATTAGTATCTGTATTTTGTCATCTCATGAAAAGACATTTTCATCACGTAAAATTTTCAATATTTTCATCACATAGTATTCGAGCTTCGAATCAAATTTTGACCCTCAAGTTTTATGGCTAAATACTACTCGACTCGATTCATTTATACCCTTGTATTATATACTAATAAAATAAGATGCATGCTCGATTTCACTTTCATAACCGTAAGCGTTAAAATCTGAAAGCAATATAAAATGTGCAGAAAGAGACGTAAACAGCCCCCACCCGAGATGAGATGATAATATGCACCATTAAATTAAAGAAATTACACAAAACAAGCAAACCCCCTTTAGACATCACATTCATCAACAAAAACAAAATACTGGTGGTGGCAATTCTGATTAACATAATAAGGAAAAACAAATCATATAGCTTTCTAATCCTTGCACTCAACTGATTTGCAAGGGCATTTTCGTCCCATGTATCAACATCCACCACATCCACATCAAGATAATACGACAGGAAACAGCTGATCGTCGTGACAAACACGTTGCAGAAATACCAAAACAAAGTTATCAGATATGAAAACGATATATTTCCACTGTTCAACATCAAGTTCTAGCAATAGTTAAAAATTCAACCTGATGGCCTAAGAAGCTATCAAAGTCTGCCAAGAGAATATTAACAAGGGGGTAAAACTAAATAATTATTAAACACCAAACACTCCTCTGAAAGAGCAACATTGTTTGAAACGAGGAGGTGACAGAAAGAGCATCGATATGATGCATTAAGTTATCTGAGAATTTTACATTGTTAAACATGAACTTGGCGCCACGTTGCGCTGAGCCAAGATTTGTGAGATTTCCTTTCCATTCCAAATCTATAATAAACTCTATTCTGTTGTAAAATTAATACCACAAGTTAGCAAAAGTATAGAAACAGAGTATGGATTATGGAAGAACAAACATAAAGGTGGGTCAGTTGAGAAAAAGTATTTGATAAAAAAATAATGATAAGGTTGATGGACATACCCTAGTGCTCAAAGAAGCGGGTGCGGCGCCTTCGAGAGCTGAGAGAAAACAAGGGAAGGGCAGTGAGTGCAATGTAAACAAAACGTGACTAGCTTACAAGCAGCATAGCTCTATGCAAATTATACACATTGCCCCAAAAGATAATAAATATTGAATCATGAATTAGACATCAGGGTTGCAAGAATCTAGACATTTTAGACATGTCTAGTATCCAGATAAACAAAATGACTCTAGGTAATCACACATTTAGTTTAGTTTTCTATCCATTTCTGATGTCTTTATCTATGAGTATTGGATTAATTTTTTGATCGAGTGAGAATTTAGGCTCCCTCTTATACCTTTGATTTTCAAAAGCTATCGTTATCATCAAGAATAATTTTTTTTAGAAGTTCTTTCACATGGAATATTGAACTAATGAATAATCCTTTTACCAAATTTCCAAAAAAGAATTCAAATGCCATAAGACGACAGTCAAAGTTGTACCAAATGTAATCACAACAAATGCATATGGTATTACCTAATTGAGTCTATAACACAATAGGATACATTATCAGCCCTTATAAATTCACAATTATAGATATATATATATTTTTCTGGAGGTGAGGGGGTTAAATATTTTTGAAGAATACCAAAAATAACCAACCACAAATGCTATGCCTCCAATTTTTATCTTTTGCTGTCACGGTGATATTTTTGTATATAAATAAAGGAAATTCAATAACTTAATGATCACCTTTGTTCAGAAGCTCTACGTCTAGACAATCTCCTTGCACTCATAAACTCTTCATCAGTCTCATCAGGTCTATAATCTGCATATTCTGCAGACGATACAGAACCCTCATCAGAGTTCGAAGTATCAAAACTCAAACGAACGTTTCCTCTTCTGGAATCACCGACTCTTGCTCTTCTTCTATTTCTAGATGCCCTAAAATTTTCAAACACTTGATATAATATGCAAGAAGTCCACCAATTTCCCTCATCCCCTGGGAAGTCATCATAATCATCTCCCGAGTTATCATCCCCATACTCTATCACATAATCACCCAAAACCACCCCCCTTGGAACTTCTGAATGGATAGTGCTTAAAACGTCTATAATCTCAGACGATTGTTGGAAATTCTCCCAATCGAGCTGCCTTGCTGGATCAATCTTCGAAGGGCAAGCATGAGGATGCTCTACTTGTGCATGCTTATGAAGCTCCACATAAGTGCCTGTAAATCGACATTTTTCCTCTTCACAACAACGCTTCTTCTGATCCAAATAGATACGAGCCTTATCAGCCACTACCCATCCAGAAACTTCTCCTCTGCACAAAGGGCAAGCTGGTTTGCTATCAGATTTTGAATCCAAAGATTCCAAACATTGTTCATTTTCAACAGAAATTGGTGGTTGTAATGAAACAGGTGACATCTTGTTTGCTTGTTGGAAACGGTACAGGCAATTGGAATGCAAATGGTTAGTATCACATACAAAGGAACGACACCCTTTGTCAAATGATGAGCATTGGAGGAGAACAGCATTGTGAGGAAAGTCCAAGCATATGGGGCATATGATATCGTCCCAGTTTGTATACAACTGGATTTCCTCCATCATGAGTGAGTTTTTTCTTGAGCTCTCTTCCACCATGAGATTCAGACACTGAAAAGTCAAGTTTTCATCAACACGATGCAAGTACTTTTAGTCCAAAGCTCGTATCCAATTAATCCAAGCCATTAAACAAGTAAAAAATAATGCAGTTTGGTTACAGGGTTAAGACTTGTTTAATGCAGTACAGACACTTTATTGATCCATTTTGTCTCTAATGATTCCACATCATTTCAAAGAAGAAACACTAATTATAATGACCACTACCAGACCTGTCCTAGAGAGAAACATACACATTCTTCCATAAGTACTACATTCAAATTTCAACACATAATTGCACAAGAATTCAGACCAGCTTCTCAGCAGATATCAAGAGAATGCTTTGTTACACAATGTTTATGCAACTATTTGATCATTACCATCTCCAAATCCAAGTACAATGAAAAACACTTCATCGACAAAATCCAAACAACAAACTTAGAAACCACGGACATCAAGGGTAGGGTAGTTCTAAAATTACTTGTTTTTCATACCCATTTTTTCTAAACTAGACAACCTTAGTGTTGTTATCATTTCAGGTTATACATTTCCAATTGAAAAAAAAAAAAATCCTCTTCTCCTTAAATCATATTGGAGTGTGTAACCTACCTACACCCTATTAACACACGAAAATGTATGGCTTTGTATCCAAACACCAGAAACACAATCTCCCGTTCACAAAAACTAAAATATGCAACAAATTTAAGGGCGTGTGTCAATGATTCACCAAACACAAACGCACGCGCACGAAATAAACAAATACAACAACAACCGTGAATAAGATTTCAGTAAGAAGTAGATACAGAGTTTACAGCGGAATCGAATCAATTGGTCAAACATACTCACATCGAAAGCATGCGATAAGTATTCGTGATAGAATCAATCAATCTAATTCACTGTTACCCGAAAGTCAACCAACGCATATGAGATACGACCACATAACAATTCAGGAACAACATATGTGTGCTTGTATGCGTATGCAAGTCTGCAGAGAGAGAATGGGAAGAGAGAGAGAGAGAGGAGAGAGAGAGAGGGATGAGAGAGAAACCTGGTCAATTAAAAGCTTCTGAAATACAGTGTCTGGGTTTGGAAAAGTAAACTGGAGGTGATGGGTTAGTTTTATAAAGATGATGGAATTTTGGTGTTGGGTGGGGGACTTTTTCGTCTTTTCACTTTTTTTGTTTTCTTATGATTTTAGTTATTTTCATTTCATATTTTTTGGTCAACCAGTAATGTGATTTGATATTGATAATGATAATGTGGGATTTGGTACTTTGACTTCACAGCGATTTTATTGGATAAATTTGGAATATACCAATATGGATGAAAATGAAAAAAGTAAAAAAACAAATATTAAATGAAAAAATCATTTTTCAAAGTATGGAATATATAAAATTAAGGAATCATTATTTCTTGACTTTAGGAAATAATTATTTTAAATAAGATCACACTTGTATGCACTCAATTAATGTAATTGTGTTAGTATAATTTTAACTTAATTACAATACTCCCTCCGTCCCATACTTGAAAGCACAAATCAATTGGGCACGGGTTTTAATAAATGAGTTGTTTATTAGTATTGTGTAAGATAAAGTGGGGGTAGTAAAGACTTTTCAACTTATAAATAGTAGAGTAATAAAGTTACGGAGTACTTTTTAGTGTAATAAAGTTGTAGTATTTGTTGTAATATTGTGATGTTTTAAGGGGAAGGTTTAAAAGTGTTAGGTAATGTGCCTTTAAGTATGGGACGCCCAAAATGGTAAAATGTGTCTTCAAGTATGAAATTGAGGGAGTATAATTTAGTAGATAATAAATTCAATTGAACAATTGAAATTATATTTAGATTACTTTTAATTTAATTACATACATTTTTTTTACTTAAATGAAATCAACATTCATACTAAAATAAACATATCAATCATCACTTGAAAAGAATTGATCATTTAATTCCCACTCATTCCTACGTACAAATATATTGAGATATTATAGCTCTTGTATTTTAATTTGTTATTTTATCTATACTTATAAAATAACAAAATGTTACATATAGTAACTTTTTTTTTAAAAGTCAAAGTCTATTTTCTAAATTTGTAATAAAATTGCAATTCACCCTTTATTAAATAAAACTCTATAATAATTAATAAAACTTTCAACCCTCCAAATATTAATATAGAAAAATTACTCCGTATTTAGCTTCTCAATTAAAACATTTGCAAAACCTTACCCATTATTTCTAATAATTAACTTCTTGAAAATGTTTAATAAAAATACATTAAAAATGGGGTTTTTTTTTTTAAAGTTAGAAGTGCTGGATTATTTGTGTTTGATTTTGTTAAAATTAGAAAGTATAAATTTATTAAAAAAATGTTTATCTACTATAATTCTTAAACTTGAAAAACCTTTTACCACCTTAGCATTTAACTTTCTAAAATATTTTAGGAAAATACATTAAAACATGTAGGTCCCCAAAATTGAGTTAATAACGAGTAAGCTAGTGAAAATGTCTAGAGGGGGGTGAATAGACTTTTCAAAAATCTATCGAAATATCAGAATACAATATGCGGAATAACGAAATTAACAATGAGCCCAATTTAAGTTTATACTCAACTTCAAAATTCGAGAACTCTGTTCTATACTCAACTACTCTAGTACAGTTAAGTATGTAAACAATTAAACAGTTAAGCAATTAAAACAGTAAACAACACAAACAATTTATAGTGGTTCGACAACTTGTCTACGTCCACTCTCACAAACCCAGTTGTGATGTTTCCACTAAACTCTTCCAATCGAGTACAAAGTGTATTTTCCTGTGATTTTAAGTCCCAAGAAGAAGACTTAGATCTTCTAAGACTATACCACCAGATACGTCTATGATCTAACTAGAAATTTAACAAGTATCTAGCAACTTGATAAAAACAACAAAAACTAAAAACTTATTCAGTCGCAGTCTTCTGATTCTTCACTTCACTTCTGACTTGCTTTCTGAACTTCAACGAACTCTGTGAGTAATCTTCAGTATGTATCAGTATGCGTACTTACAGTAACAATAGTCTTCAAATGATAAACACCTTAAGTATTTATAGACTTCAATCTTCAAGAACTCAGGTAGTTGTAACCAACTCTTCTTGAAAACTAACTTTTAACTGAAAACTTCTTATCAATCCACGCGTTTCTTGTTACGAATTAGTTATTCCATAACTAACTTCTTCATCCTTATCTTTACACGCGCTTCACTTAGACTTTACTTCAAGTTGACCTGTCTTGTATAGTCTAGTAGATGCACTTGTCTTGTAGTCCACCAGTCTTGAGTAGTAGACTTCAACTCTTCTTCTTCTGGTCTTCTTGTGCAATCTTCAGTAGTAAACTATTCTAATCCTAACAAGACTATTACATTACTTTAAGCTTTTCTGAATTATAAAGCTTAGTCAACTTATAAACTATACAATCAATCTATCTATTACATTCAAAAATCATGAGCTCTATACAATAATTATTCATAGCTCAACAACAATCTAACATATACAAATAACACATATGAAGTACTTATAAATCGTACTTATCTTTTAATAAGAAAACAATACTTTCTTTTCATGTGAACTCTATTGATCTGTTCAAGATGACTTCAACTCAACTAGACTAGATTAGTCAACACTTAGAAAATATTCCAACTACTTTTGGCTTATCAAAACTTCATCTTTCATCAATATTTAAGACTTGTCTAGGATTCATATCCCAACAAAACATATTCTAAAATTTGTGTTTTCTTAAAGTTCGAATTGTTTGATTAAGTTTAACAATTTTTATATACGACAACGGTGACTACTCCCTCTCAGTCCCAACTTAACTTTCATACCTACTTTTTAGATCCTTTAGAAACTCTATTCATACAATATTTAAAATATTATATTTAATGTTATTATTTTTTATGGTACATACATACTATACACAAGTCAACTCACTTATTTATTTTTTTACAAAATTATATCTTAAAATTCTATTTATTATACTTCGTAATATTTTTTAAAAAGTGAGTGAACAGTACGTATGAAAGTTAAGTTGGGACGAAGGGAGTATATCTTTCAATCCTGATTTGTCTAACAATGTAAACCTTTTCGTCCACATTTTGAACATAAAAATTAACGAGAGTCAAACAATTATTCCATATCGAATTAACATTGAATGATATGGGATATAAAAAAGGACTAGTATCTATATTGATATTGACATTTTAATATTATTATAAAATTAGAAGACTTTTAATTGAGATAGTACCTAATTAAGAGATGTGTTAAATGTTGACTATATTGATTAAAATTTATTGTATATTTCATTTAGGGGGTACTTTCCTATTTAGTGTTATTTATTGCGTACACTTTTAAATGAAATTGAATGTAATCTGTTGAATTTGCTGCATGCGCTCTATTTATAGTACTCAATTTATTTGATCTTATTCATCAATTAGATAGTTAATTCTGAGACGCGATGCCATACTTCTGAGTTTCTTAATTTTTTTCATTATACATATATTATTATTGTTAGATTTGCCTTATATGTATTTATATAGGTTTGTAAATATTCGTAAAACTGGCTTTAATAGAATTTATAAGTACTCCTTCCCATGATTTATTTCACATGTGAAGTGACACACAAAATAAGAAAAATAAATTTATGGGGATTTTAACAGGTAATTTTGTAAACCTTTATGTATAAAGTAAATAAATGAGTTGACTTTTTTTTGTATATGTATAGAAAAAAGCAATAAAATTTATGTAAAATTGAGAATATTGTGAGAATAAAGTTTATAGAGGATTTTTCATTTTAAAGGGTGAAAGTTATTATGGAACGTTAAAAATGTAAAAGTAATTGTAGGAACGAATATTTAATTATTTATATGATATAATTTTAAAATTTCAAAATAGATTGTGTTAGATTTCAAATTAAATTATAAATTTGAATTTTAAATTTCAAGGACTGGTTTATTTTGGAATATAAAATTCTGATTTTAAATTTAATATCTCTTGTACTTTAAAATTATAATTTAAAAATTAAACTCTATAAATACTTATAAATTTTATAAAAGTAAACCCTATAACACTAATGAATACTCCAGGTACTTTCGTTTATTTAAAAAATAAGTGAAACTATTCCAATTTAGAGTCACTCCCAACAAATGTGTTTTGCGTGGAATGGATTACCATATGTTTGGATGCTAAGACGAACAAAAGAAGACATTAAGTACTACTTCTTCAGTTCCAAGTTAGATTAAAAATGGATGTTCCAATTTAAATTCTGCATTTTGTTATTTAACAATAAAACACTTTTAACTTTAAACTTACTCCATTATATGCAGAGTATTACTTTATCACTCTCGACATATTTTATTATTTACTTTATTATTCAAAAGACTTTCACACCTTTTATTTTATTAATACTAATAAACAACTTGAAAGTAAGAGAGTATAAATTATAGTATGAAAAATGATGAACTCATCATCAAATAAACCAACTAAAAAGAATTTATAAAAAAGGTCAAAGTTGTCAACGGGAAATAACTAGCGTTCTAATTTTATTTCTTAGAGAATAATTAAAGCAAATTATAGTTATAATAATTGCATCACTATACTTATAAACTAATACTATAACATTTTAATAAAAAATATAGAATTAATTTATAAGCATTATAGGAAAAACTTGTGTGAGACCGTCTCACGGATCTTTTTATGTGAGACGAATCCTTTTAACCCATATTTCAAAATTTTGGATAGGATAATTCATATTTTTTTTCCAGATTTTGATTTGTAAAAAAAGTGATAATGTTTAAATAAAAAGTGATAATATTTTAAGTAAAAAGTGATAATCACTTTTTACTTAAACACTATCACTTTTTGTTCAAACATTATCACTTTTTATATATGAGGGTCGTCTCACGGATCTCATTCTATGAGACGGTCTCACCCAAGACTAGCCCAAGCATTATAATACAAGAGTACAACATTACTCAATAAATAATTGTGATATAGAATAAATTACATGAGTTGCATAACATTACTCTTTGTTTTGTTTGGTGATGTTTACTTTGTGTTTTTAGATAGTTTTAAAAATCAAGTTTTGAAATTACGATATTTAATATATGTTTCTTTTAGATTTTTGAGTAGGAACAAATTAATTTTTATGTCAAATTAAAGTGTAAAATTAAATTTTACACGAATTTGTGGCACCGTAGTTAGGGGTGTGCACTGGTCCAAAACTGGACCGGAATCGAAATGTATGCTAAAGGGCGGATCAGAGACCGAATCGTAATTAATCCGGTCCGGGTTTGGACCTTTTTTTTTTTTTTAATATTTTTTCAATTTTATGGAAGCAAGAACAAGATTGATGAATTTGTGTATGAAAATTAAAGTGTTTGCTCTTCATTTGAAATCAATATACGACAATGTGAATTTTATTTACATTATTATTAATGATCTTTTGACCCTAAAAATAAATTAAATATTTGCAAAAAATGTAATAGATCTCAACCCATTCTTAACAATTACTTGATTTTGAAAAATAAGTGAGAGTTTATTAGTAAAAAAAAAAATCGATCCAAACCGGGACTGGAAGACCGGAATCCAAAATTTGCCAGACCGGAAACTAACCGATCGGTTCGATTCCGGTATTTTTTTCGGTTCGGTCTTTTTTTGAACACTCCTAACCGTAGTAGAATCATTACCAATGACACGTTGTGTGCCTAAGTGCGAAAAGACAGTGCAAGCTTTCTTATGCCGAAACCTAAATTTTAAGTCAGCAACACTTTCAAATGCCACTTCTTCCCGTCGCATCCATCTTCAGGACCACCCACCATGTCAGCAACTTTAAGTTAGTTCTTTATGGAGTGCTTTCTTTCATAACAATTCTTCTTATGAAAGTCCCCCACAAGATCAAGAATGTTTGTTGTCGCGGCTTTCTTGGTTTCTCGTTTGGTTTGGTTGGCTCAGTTGCTATTGCTACGGTTGTTTATAGGGGTGGGAATGGGCCAGACTACCCGACAGGGGCCTACGGCTCGGCCTTCTAAAGCTTAGCTCGGCTCGTTTAATAAACAAGCCAGACTCAAGTTTTTTTTAAAGCCTTTTTAATTAAATAGGTCGGGCTTGAGCTTTTTCGTAAGCCTTTGAAGCCCAACAAGCCGGCCTATTAAATCTATTCTATATTATAAATATACAATATATAAAAATACAATAAATATATAATATAATATTCAATATATGATGAGATTATCTTGAAGATATTATATATTTTTTTGTTTTATTTTTCTTTGTAATAGTTAAAAATAATTTATATGAATATTTGCATTTGAGTATAATTTGATGGATCTTTTGATTAATTTTTTATTGTTCTTATTTCTTCATTTTGAGATTTAAAAAGTTTTTTTATAATTTAATGGTAATACAAGTGTGGTAAAAATTAATTTTGAATAACATTAAAGAGGCCTTTAAAAGGCTTTCGGGCTAGGCCTATTTACTAAAAAGGTCAGACCTAGCCTCTAAAAAAAGCCTATAATAGACCACATGCCAGGCTTGGGCCCAAATATTATATACCAGGCCCAGACTTTTTTTCTTAAGGCCTGGCCCGGCCTATTCCCACCCCTAGTTGTTTAACTAATGAATTGTAAAAATGGTCATATTCGATATTTAGCACGTCTACTTCAACTACATCGTGTTTGTCAAGTACTAGAAATTCCCGTAATTCTACCTATTACACTAGATGCTCAATCAAATTGGTTTGCAGGATTCTTTGATGTTGATGGTACTAACCGCCTTTTTTGGTTCTTTTATTAGTCGAACCCAAGACACATTCCGTCCGTTGTTGCGACGTATCGACGGATTAAGCGTTAGAGCTCCTGTTGTAGCTAGGTTTTAGGGCATCCCGACAATTATATATCTGCTAATTCGATGTCCATCCGCGTCTCAAATTAATAACTAAGTGTAATATAATTGATTTTTTAAAAGGAATTCCTACAGTAAAACAGTTGTAGAATTTTAAAAATCAAAAGTAAATGCACCTTATAGTTTGATTAATGACTCAAATTAGGTTTGGGCTCCATGCAATTTAATAAAATTAAATACAGAATTTATTAAGTGAATATTCCAATCCAAGAGGGTTGGACAAAAAAAACTAACAACGAACCTCATAATAACTGAGGTAGGTTAGCAACACCTGAAACAAATTCAGATAATTCAATTTTCAAATTTCTCATTTTCCCACAAATGCCAATTTCCCGATCCGGCGCCGGCGGAAAAATTGTCACAAGCCGCCGCAAGCAGCGCCTTGCCGCCACCCCGTATGACCGCCCTCCGCAACCGGCACCGCCTCCGCCGACTAAAAGCCCTAATTGGTTTACCGGCATCGTTGTCCCATCCGCTCGCGCCATTGCTTCCGGCGCCGGGAAAATCTTCTCCTCCATCTTCTCCGAGTCCGAATCCTCGTCTTCTGAAGACGAAGGCTTCGCTTCAGGTATGTATTACTTCCCTTCACTATTTCAAAATTTACGCTAGTTTTATTTAATTTTCCGTACCTTATTCTTATGAGCGTCACTGTTCAGCATCATTGTGCGTATGTATGAGTTTGATTTCTCCTGCGTAATGCATATTCGGTTTTCCACGTCGCGTATATTCTCACATGAAAGTCTGCTTGGTTCGAAGTTGAACCATTCATTCCAAAGGAGAAAGCGAGATGCATAGGGATAAAGTGTTAAATAAGGATATACTACGTGAACATGTGTTGCTAAAGTTTTAACTGTACACTGTAGTTTATCGTATGCATGACTATATGCTTCTTGCCCTGGTCTGAGATTTACTTAATTGATAGGAATATTTCTTGCCTAATTTATAAATAGAGACGTCTACACATATTTAAAAAAACTAGAGTTTACCATATTGTTATGAGTGTCATTGATTCGCATCTCGCATCATTGTGCATATGTCTAAGTTTGATTTTCTCAGAAGAAAGTGTGTTTGGTTCGAAGTTAAACCATTCATGCCTTTAGCATGAGCAGAAGTAACATAAGTCCTAGTAAAGGAGAGGGCGAGTGTTGAATAAGGATGTACTAAGTGAACAACTGAACATGTATTGCTAAATTGTTTAAATATACACTGTAGTTTATCAAATGCATGACGGTATGCTTCTTTCCCTGGTCTGACCGTCTGAGATTTACTTAATTGAAAAAAATATTTTTGCATAATTTATAAATAGAAATGTCTGTGTAACTAAAACGAAAAACTAGAGTTCACCATATGAGACTCTGAGGAAGTGATTGTATAGGGAAATGAGTCAATGACGGAGTATGAGACTATACTTTCTATTTTGTTTTCTTCTTTCTGTCCCTCCTCTATCCAATTTCAATTCCTTTTATATTTTGTTTGATTGCTCACTCTGGGATGGAATGGGGGATAGTGGTGACAAAATTCTTTGGTCGGACTCTTCTCTGCCTTTTTCTTCTTTCCAGTTTCATTCCTTTTATTTATTTTCAGATACTTCACTTTGGGATGAAGGGATGGGGGATAGTGGTGACACAACCCTATTTTGTCAGAAAAAGTTAATAGAAAAGACATAAAGATAGATTTTAAAGGTATTGTTTGGTTGAGTATGCTTCTAAGTAACATAATCCATTACAAATTAATGCAAGATATTAAGGTAAAACCATCTAATAAGCGATTTATAAGATTGTATTTTTTCTTTATTCTCCTCTGGTCAGCAGTATTCTTACATTGGAAAGTCAGGTTCAGGATAATAATATTGTTGATTTGATTCTAAATTGTCAATATGTAGTTAATGTTAGGAAATGAAGTTTTAAAACCACTGTAATTAAGAAAAATGACGAACAAAGAAAGATATGAAACAGTACATTAAATGAAGGGATGAGTGGATGACGGTGTATCACGTATGTGGCAAGAATAAAGGATACTGTTTGAATCTTAACATTGAAGAGATTTGCAATAGGCCAATATCTTTTACTCACTCCGTTCCACAACAAATGCCTTTTTAGCTATTTTCGAAGAAAAAAATTAAGAAATTTAAAATTTAGACAATTTTACCATTAATCAATCTTTATCTCTCCAATCTTCTCCACTATCTTATTTGTCCTCTCTTTCCTTGTAGATTTGAGAGATGAATAATAAAAAAATGTCCTTAATTAATTTTTTTTAGAGATCTTTGGGTGGGGTGAATGGGGAAGAAAGGGGGTGAAAATAGCTAAGAAGACAAATAATTTGGAATAAATTTAGAGTTTAAACGGACATTTATTGCAGAACGGAGTGAGTATTTATTGTTTTTCCTTCTAACAAATGATTTTTTTTTTTTTTTTTATGAAAATGAATCATTTTTTCCTCATAGTAGAGTCTAAGTTGAAGATCTCTTACACTCATTTAGCTGAAATTTGATGAATACAGGCAGAAGATTTAGCTATATTAGTAATAATCCATAACTGTTTCATCAATAATGCACTCATTGTTGGTCTATATTTTATGCCATAAATTACTTTTTGGAGATACTGGTGTACCATCTTATTATTTTCAGCATGTTCAGAATGATGAAAACACCACTTCCTTTGTTATGCTTGCAAAAAGTTTGAATCAAGCACCTTTGTGATTATATTGGTCGAGTATAATTGGTGTCTTTAGGTCTCAAGGTTGTGTAAAGTCCATTTTCCAATTTAATTTTTTTAGTATCAAGATATTATGATCAGTTTGTGTTGGTGCCAAATAAAACTTTTAGCAGCATTCTCTTGGTTTATAATTATATGTATGAAGCCAGCAGTTTTCCATGATTCTCTCAAGTTCCTCACCATTCTGGCGATCTGTTTATGCATATGATTTGACTGACATAAATTTTCCTGTCATCCTTTTTCATTATTCTTTATCTTTTTGTTTCAGAGGATGATATCGACAATGATAATCCCTATGAAAGAGTCAACACTTTCAATGAGGTAACTTATTGCTTATTTTTATGAATGAAAGTACCCCCAACAATGATGTTGAACTAATCTAGGCCACAAAACTCTACCATCTGGAGCTTATTTTACTCTTTTTTTTTTTTTGTGTGTGTGTGTGTGATCTGGAGGTGGGGGGTGAAGTGTGCTATGATTTGTCCTGGAAAAAGCAGGAAAGAAAAAATAGTTCTGCACTTATGGAGAAACACTGAATCCTGAGAGTGGCAACTTCTTCTTTTATTATGCATTTTGCTTTATATATCCATTAGTCAACTCTTAAAACAACTAGAAAAACCTGAACTCATACAAAATTCATCATATATTTTTTCAGATCTTGTTCCTGGACAAAAATCTCAAACAATTAAGTCATATGCATATTTCTCTGATATAACTGACAATAAATTCATTTCTGGACCCAAATCTTGGTGGAATGCTTGCCTTATTTATATGGCCTTGGAAAACCCCACTTGTTGAATTTGTGATGTATGATAAATGTAATGATTCATCAGTTGAGCTTGCAATTTGCCATAAGCCAAAGATGAGATATTTGTGCTTCTATTAGAGTTGGAGGGTGTTGTTTTGCTTAGTTGCTATTTTTCTAGAAAATGAAATCTCTAAGAAGTTGTTTTTAGTGAATGCTTTTCTTCACAATTAACAAGTCATTTTGTACTAAGAACTGTTTTTAGCTATCAAATGTTTTGAAACTTTCTTTATGCTATGTTAGGAAAATGCAATGACAATGAAGCAGTATGGACAAGAGTCTCAATTGATGTGGACGAGAGAAACCAAAAAGATAATTGAGCAACTTATAATGAAGGAGACTTTCTCAAGGTAATAGCGATATGTTTGGGGGTACATGCACCTTTCCTGATTAATTTTATGTGTCTTATTCTATAGAAGTATCAATATTTTTTCCCCTATATCATGTACCCTTTAATGAGTTTAATCTTGAGTTTCACCAGGTTTGTTGTGATGAGAAAGGATGGTTGCTAAGTTTCATACCTCTTGGTCTCTCGTGTCACTATTTTATTTCATTTAGTTTGACTTCATCTGTTAATAAATTTAGTAAATTGTGCAACATTTAGCTGCTTTTGCTTTTATTATTGTCATTAACAGTCCCTGTGTGCAATTTTCTATAATGAAGGAGACTTTCTCAAGGTAATAGCGATATGTTTGGGGATACATGCACCTTTCCTGATTAATTTTATGTGTCTTATTCTATAGAAGTATCAATATTTTTTTCCCTATATCATGTACCCTTTAATGAGTTTAATCTTGAGTTTCACCAGGTTTGTTGTGATGAGAAAGGATGGTTGCTAAGTTTCATACCTCTTGGTCTCTCGTGTCACTATTTTATTTCATTTAGTTTGACTTCATCTGTTAATAAATTTAGTAAATTGTGCAACATTTAGCTGCTTTTGCTTTTATTATTGTCATTAACAGTCCCTGTGTGCAATTTTCTCGTCTGACAACAAAACTTGAACTTGAAGATTTAGCTGGTTTTGCTATTATCATTTTTCATCTATAGAACCTGTCACAGATCTCTTTCCTGATAATGTGACCCTCTCTCGAAAACTTCATGTTTGTGGTACAAGCAGTGTGAACTTTTTTGGGTGTGTGTATTTTTTAATCTCAGTTATGTTTGATGCTCTATCATGCTGCCTGAACATAAAAAGTCGATACATGAATCTTTAATGCATCAAATGGACGGGGACCCTGTAATTGATATCCATGTGTTAATTAACAGTCCTGCCTTCAATGCAAAAATATTGTCAAAGTAATCTTTTCAGCATGACTGTAGTCATCTTACCCATAATTCTATCCTTTCATTTTCAAAATTTTCAGGGAAGAGTGTGATAGGCTGATAAGACTTATTAATTCTCGGGTTATGGACTGGTCAACGGAAGCAGGGGAGAAAACTTTTGTTGCTGGCTCTCCTGGGAAGACATCAGGCCATGGTATTACTTTTTATGAAATCGGGGAAAATGATCCTAATAGGGTTTTTACATTCATTGATACAAATCTCATGTTCATGAACAGAAGACATTGGTAAAGCTATTCTGGAAGCTAAAAAATGGTTTCAAGAGAAGAAAGTGGGGCCAAATTCTGGGACGAAGTTGGCACAGGGGGCCTTTAACCTTAATTCGACTGTGCTTGACCATGTCGGTGATTTTTCTCCTCCTTATTGTTATTGTTGTTGTAGTTTTTGTAGATGGGTAGCAATTGGTATCCCATTGTGCCTCAAGGTTTCCTTTTTCATTTATCTGGTGCTCCATAGTTACCTCCTGTAGTTTATGCAGATGGTACTACTCTGTTTATAATTACCTCTTGATAATTACTTGTAAGGATGCATGCTCTTTTGCATTCTTTTGAGCGTTTCAAGATTAACAAAGCATCATGATATGAGAACAAGTCGACCTGATATCATTGATTTTTCACGATGAAGGTGGAAAGTGGAGGGGGCTCTCCTCTGGATGTGGCCAGATCCTACATGAAGGACAGACCACCTTGGACATCTCCAGGGAGAAATATTGAGTTAAGAACCCCGTTGACTGCGACAATGAAGCTTTTCGAGGACGGAACATCACATTCTGTTGGTCATGGTTCTATGTCTACATCCAAGGTTTGTTTCTGATTTTTTCTTGTTCTTCATCCATTTTTGTCTCATTAAAGGGTTACTTTTCTAGGTTGCCACCGATTTAGATTTTTGCTACTATTTTATTTTTTAATTTTTTTTATGCACACCTTTTTTTGACTAATATACTCGGGCATGATTTGACAAAAATATGGGTATTTAATTTCACCAATTTTTTTGCAAAAAGTATGTGCAACCTCTTGCAGAAAATGCATTGGATGTTGAATTAGTCCAAACATTGGGTGTGTTTTAGAGGGGACTGATGAATTGATCATGAGACACATTATCACCCATTCACCCTGACATATTTTGCATTGGAACTCGTGTTATATGTACACAATCACAATGACAAAGGTCTCCGTGACTATGTCTGTTTCATTTTTTGTTTTGTTTTTTGGTTCCTCTTGCTGAAGATGAGATATTCTAATGTTCTTAAATGTGGAAGTGGTGGAGAGTCTCATAAGATAACATCTACTATTGTAACAAACAAGAAACTGGTATCATAAGCAATGAAAAAAGTATTTTTCCTCTTTTACGTTGTTTCCATGAATTTTCCTCAGTTTATCTTGTTCATAATCATCATGTTACTGTTTAATTGGAATGCGTAGAAGCGTAGTTCTCTTGCCTCTGGATCTTGGAATATTCAGGAAGAACTACGGAGGGTGCGCTCAAGGGCAACTGAAGATATGCTCCGCAGTCCATCCACTAGAACTGATCCATCATTGTTTCAATTTGCGCAAACTAGGGTCGAGTCTGTAGTAGATGCAGGAGTTAGCAATGATCCTGCTGTAGCAGGTTAGTTTTATCTTGTCTAGAAGTTAGTTGGCCTCAGGCTTATGATAATATTTCTTGTGTTAAGTAGTGGACTAGGTTTAAATGTGTCTCAGAATAACTGAGTTGCATCACTTTTGCCCTTTCAGCTTTTGATTCAAGACAAGATGGTAAGGAAAGCGGGACACTGTTATCCAAGCCAGATGCCTCCGTTTCTGGAAATAATGAGGTACTTCATTAGTGAATTTGGTTTTCTCATAGCTTGTTGATACATTTCTCAAGAAATCTGTATGCATCTATCTATGCATGATTTTTTTATTTTTTTTCCTATTAAACTTTTTAAATATCTTATATTACATTTCACAATTTTGAAAGATCTTAGAAGCTGTTCTGGAAGCTGCTGAATCTCCTGCATCTAAGCTCATTCACCCTTCCAGTCCCAACCATGCTGAGGAGCAACATGCTGGTACTTCTCCTTTCCTTCATCCTCTCTGTCCAAATTGGTTTATATTTTTATGTTCGTGATGATTCTGTGAAGCTGAATCTGTTATTCAGATAATCGAACTCATAATCTTATATCTTGTTGTGTAATATTACGATTTGGTCTTGTTCGAGTGAATTAAGTAAAATTTTGTGGCTGTATTCCACACTTGTTATCTTCTTTACTGCTGATTGACGTGCTCGTTGTTTGTTTTTCCTATAATTATTGATGACTAAAAGTCTAAAACTAGCAAAAATATTAGCGTCTTTAAGACTGAATTAAAACTTTCCATCATTTGGCACGAGCAGCTTATTATTGGCTGCCAGATTTTTGGAGATGGTATGAGAAAAGTGACAAGGGGAACAACAATGCAGAGCGAGGGATTACTATAAAGCAAGAACGTGAACTTAAAAGGCTGCAAAGCTCCATAAATTACAATGGAAGAAGAGAAAAGAGATGAAGAGTGAAAGCAACCCCTTCTAGCATAATAGGATGGTTTTGACATGATTTATTTCTATTCCTTTTTGTTCTAAACCCCATAATTGGCCATGGTTCTGCTGCTACACATCAAATAACACTTTTAAATAGTAACTGCTATAGGGCAGGTGCATAGTTGTGCTACTTTGTAGGTATATACCATGATGGCTTTATCAAATATCTCCTTTTTTGTTCAATGTGTTTCCTCTGCCGTGTTCTTAATTTTTCTTCATTTCAAAGCTTTAACAATCCTTCCTGAATAATATGATTTTTCTCGTTATAGCGTAGACAGCAGCATTGGTGTATATGAGAGAGAGCAAGAGTGAAAGAGAGTTCTGAAGTATAATCTAATGTACCACCTTCACCAAAACTTTGTTTTTATAGATCCGTATGTAAGCAAGGTTAATGGCTCGCCAGCAGCTAAGGTGACTGAATTTGGTGGAAACGAGAGTGTAAATGGTCTCTCAGCACCACAAGTCAGGTAACACATTAATTAAACATTTCTTCATTTTCATTTTCCTTTTCTTTCAAGAAATTAAATTAGTAGAATTGTGAATTTGTGATGCATCTTCTCAAATAACCTTCATTTATTTTTCAGTTTGGCGGTAGAAGTGGCCGTGGGGCAAAGTAACGAACAACGTGATGCAGAAAACGAGAAGGCTACAAATACGAGCAACGTGGAAGGCAACTGTGAGCTATTAAGCGAAGTTTACACGGAAGTCCCTGTTGTATCTGGAACCATTAGTGGTTCTCAGAATAGTTTAGGCGAAGAAGTATCACATGATAATATGACTCAGCCGTCTCCAAAGGGCAAGACCGGCATTACAGCTGGGAAGCAACAAGGAAGACGACCAAGTAAGTACAGTCGTAAAAGCAGGGGAAGAGGTAAGTGAAGGGATACCATATGATATGGTGGGTTAATTTGTTCATATATGTTGTACACTATACTAGGAACTAGGAAGAACGGGTTCAGGTTATTTTTTCAGAGCTTTTTTCTTCCCTTTCTTACTGTAGGACTCAAACTATGACTTAATGAGTTGAGTTATTAGTTGTTTATTTTTATGGACAGCCTTTTAGGTCTTGCAAACCGTTGACTCTCTACTCATGACTTTTATCTTTAAATTTCCACATTAACATTTTTATTGATTGGTGAAATTTGATACCAATTCTTATAGCTCGATAGTTGTGAATTAAATCTTTGTTTATGAATAGTGAATACTAGTTGTATGAATTTTATGAGTTGTACGATTTATTTAAAATTGGTGAGGGGGTTGAGTACTTTTTTTAAATAATTTATTTAGTATTTATGATATTTGATAATAAAGGATTGTGTGACTTTATTTAGGAATCTACTTTATAATCCGTATTTTAAAACACAAATCTCAGCATTCAATTTAATAAATCATATGACAAATTATTAATTTTTATTCACATTTTTTTTTAATGCTTTATATAGTTATTACTGAGCCGAGTTTTTACCAACTCATATCTGTAAAATTCAGCCTGCTTCATTTGCTTTGACTTAGGCTCAATTTGATAGAATAAATTAGTACTAGATAAATGTCTAATTAGGTTCAAAATAAAATTTATATTCAACGCAAAAAAATTTAAATGGTTGTGTGCATTCGAAATGATTGAAAGACACATCAATTTACGATTTGATCTGAACCAATTAAGATATACAATTAGACTATAGTCCATAGATATTTCAACTTGATATAATACTATTAATACTTAGGTGTTTGTTCTATCCTAACTCAGACCCACTAAAACAAGGACACACACACACTTGTCAAAAATTTATTATTCTTGCTCAAAATTTAAGATTCTATATTTTTGAATTAATATGGTTTGCTGTAGGTCCGGATATGGCTTTTCTTGAAACCGTAGTTTTCATGGTTGTCGAAAAAAAAAAAACCCTTAATTTTGATAAGGTCATATATACATTGAAGGTGAAAATAATAGTAAATGACATTTAATTACTTGAGGTTAGATTATAATCAAATCGAGTCTAGTAAATGGGATTGTCAATCAACAATCCATTGACGAGGACATCAATAATAATAATAGGGTAAAGTAGAATTTTGTGGCTTGAGAAACACACTTAAGGTCAGTTCGATCGACCATTGAATAAACCTCAGAAAAGATGTCCTGCAGTGGAATATAAAGTAGGTTTTAAAATATGGAATGTAAAGTAGTTGAAAGAGAATAAATCCGTCTATACAGAACTTTACTCTTTGATTGAAACCATTGTTTGTAAACATTGAAGTTGATTTTCTGAATTAGTCAATTTTTGAAGCGAACAACTGACACATTGAAACAAAAAAGAGTTGGCAAGAGATAATTGTTAGGAGGAAAACAACATATTAACGTGTGTGTATTATTCGAAGTAGCTAAGAGAACATGGTTCATTGGCATATATTCCTGAGGCCACCAAATTTTAATCTCAATTATATTTCTATCTTATCGTCAAATAATAAAGCTACCCAAAACCCAATATTGAAAGAGCTAGGTTCAAGTACATCAATTATTGTCCACTTTTTTTAGTTGGATATTTTAATCCTTTTTTTAAAAAAATATTACTGTATCATATTATTTGAACATATATGGAATGTATATTTATATGAAGAGATTTAGGAAGGAAAATTACCAACAATGTTGGTTCTGCAAATTAGAAATGAAAACGAGACAGATTTAACTTATTCCAAAACTTATACATCAATTGTACCCTAAATTCAGAATCTTTTCATTTTTAACAGTACATATATATAGTATAGAACTATTGACTTGAATAGAATTTGAATTTTACATAAAAATACTTTATATACTTAAAATTAGTTACACACACTTGTATGAGGCAGGTCTGAAGAGGGTTCTACATTCCAATCTCATTTGTCCGGATTCAAACCCGCCTCGAGTGGTGAGCATGATCACGAGTTTATACCGAGTTCAGATTTAAACCCGTTCCATTATCATCTCGTTGCACTGGTTCGATTCTACATATTTAATACCATTTTTATCAAACATGGTGTCCAAGAATTAAAATATGAAGCAACATACAAAAATAAAATCCCCTTTTGAAAAATAATTTTTTTTTATAATGATTTTAATTAGAGTGGAATTCTATACAAAAGTTAATGAAAATTAGAGGAACTCGATTCCTTGAGAAATGGCCTCAAATTAGTTAGCTAGGGACCGATGCTTTTTTTTCTCAGTGCTTATGTATCTTCCACCCTGTTTGTTTCAGTCCCATCAATTAAATATTCATACTTATCATATTTTTTCTTTTCAAAATATACGTGTCTCAGAGTTTAAATATTCATGTATCTTCCACCTTATTTATATACTCTAAATTAATTTTTTTTTTTTTTTGTACTATAAAACTTAGAAAATGATTAGTACTTGTTTTTAATGAGTTTAAGAGTATATTATGTAGAAATGCAATCAATTAATATTAAAAACTGTAAAGTGTTACTCCATTTGATTGTTATCACGCTGTTTAAATAAATATAATTATGAATTCGTGTCACCTAAAAAATAAGGAAAAACGATTAAAAAAAAATCCAAAATTTTCGAAGTTATGGTTACTTCTGCGTCACTTAAACCATTTCAAACATAGTCTCAAGGATTCTAGGTCAAAGTGGAAAATGAATATATAGAGCACTAGTGTACTAGAAAGAATATGTGTTTTTTTTTTCTTTTTTCTAAATATGTTTTTTTTCTTCTATAAAATAAAAGATAATATTAAATAAAGATATATATATATATATATTAATTAATCCTTGGCCAAATAATTAAATTACTCAAACTAAGTGGTGATCATATTCTATAGTATGATGATAAATTTGGTCAACTTTTATGAAGTTGACCGCAGCATAAATCCCTTTCAATTTAGTATCCCTTCACCCTACAGTATTCTTTTGCATTGAATAAATAAAATCATGCATTTATTCAAACTATTCAAATTCCAAATTCAATTTTATCCAATTTTTCATTAATATTCTTAGCCACTATTCTTTTTTTATTACTTTAAATTTTCTTTCTCGAGTGACATAAATAACCAAATTTATGGTTGTGCATATATGGTATATAGTATAAACATTAATTTTCTATTGAATTAAGTGGACATTTCTATATATTTTCACTTTTTTTTTAATTGCCCCCCTCTTCAGTCTTCATGTACGTACCAGCTGGTTTGAACCCCCGATTAGAACTCGTAATCATACTAATTTAAATAACAGTATTTTAATCACTTGAGCTATTCAACTTTATCATCATCGCCTTCGTTTTTTCGTCACTAACAAAAGATCACATCATTTGCCATTAAATATCATTTCAATTGATTGAATCATCTTAGGGAACAATCGGCTTTCGGTTGATGTTAACTTCCCTTCGTTTCATAGAATTAATTGTCACTTCAAAAGGTTTGCGTAACATAAAGTTAATTTTAACAAAAAAAAAAAATTAACAAAATTAATAATTAAATAAAAATTTTAACCCTAAAATTAATTTGAAAGTATGGAGTATTTTTTTATTTTTAACAATCTTGATTGTAATGTTTTTTTTCAACACGTATAACGGGCATGATATGATCTTGGATCAACTCAGGGAAGATCCATCATGTTCAAATTGACTTTCACTAAGATTAGAATTCCAAAAAATTCATTATCTTTAAAGAATATATAAATAACTCACTTTTCTTTATTTCGAATCACTCAAAGCTAATCATAATCCCAACACACACATATATATATAGTGTAATTTTTATTTTATTTTATTAAACTTTCCATTTGCACCATACATGAGTATGAACTATGAACGTAATCGAGTTTAATTTAGAGTAATTGACAAAGCAATGGTGTAATTTTTTAATTTTTATTTTTTAAAATTTTAAGTCTTCCAATTGGAAGTGAAATAGGATTTGTGGTGAAATTAAGAAAAGTAACCAGGAATTCACATGCTTGTAATGGGAGGTGTGGGTCCATGTGAAAATCATGAAAAAGGTACAATTTAAAGTTTTATGATAAAAAAAGCCAAGCCCATGCCTCTCATGAACAAATCATATCTTGAGGAAAAAAATTATAATAAAAAAAATTAAAGTTGATATATTTTTTTTATTATTTAGTAGAGAATATCATTTACATTAAATAGTGGGGGGTTGGCAGGGAGAGTCGAGAAAAGCATGATTCTCTAACTCTCACATATGTACTATTTTAAAAGGCTAATTAAGCTAAACCCATATAAAACTATTAATCTTTAATTTGACACATAAATTACTAAAATAATTTTAAAGCCAAATTTATCCTATCCCTTTTTTTTTTTTTTTACATATTCGTTATGCGATTTTTTTCTTTTTAAAAAAATCCGTCAAATTTTGTATACTATTGAGGTAGAAAACGTTTGTGCATAATTTACGATATTTGATGAAAATACTACTTAAAAAATCACATACGACACACAAGTTAAAAAAATCAGGAAAAATTTGACCTGAAAAATTAGTTTGATGGTTTATGTGTAAAATATTATGGTTCGGTACAACAAAAAATAGTAAGCTGATTTAATTATGTGCAGTTTCGATGATAGTTGGGTGGGTATAATGCAACTAGAACTATACTAAAATTTCGTTTTTTTAAACAAAAACTTGCATGAGATGCGTTTATATTAGATATAAAATATAATTCTATCCAAATCATATTTTAGAGTATAGTGAAGTGTAAATTGTAAAGTAGATTTTCGTTTCGTACATGAAAACGTCACACACAATACTCTTTCCATTATTGACTAAATTAATACGTATAGTACGTACGATTATTTGGGTCCTGAGTTATTGGAAGATTTTTTTACTACATGAAACGTGGCTGGCTTCCATGATCTATATGATTAAATTCTTATATATCTTTGCATAAAGTTGGTCTCTAAAGGTGGAATTAGGTTGAACATAAATATACTTATTATACAAAAACATAGATAATTAAATTAAATGAATTATTCTAGATTCCCCTTTCTTTTCCAACTCAATATTACTAATTTATATTTGTCTCTGTAAATAGGGACATAAAAAAGAGAGGAAAAAAAAATGATGCCAAAGGAAGAAAAAAGGCATAAGGAAAGCCATTAACCTTGTTGCATTGCATGTGAAGGTGTGAACCAAATTCAAAGGGTGCTGGTACTCCTTTTCTGCAATTTTAGCCATTCAATTTCTCTTTTACTTACCAACCATTATTTTTAATTTTGAGATACTCATTTTTATATTAAATAAGATTATTAATTAATTAACAAAAAAAAAATATTTGATTGGAATTTTAAGAGCAATTGATGTTGATAATCCTGTTATTGCAGGAGTGATCAAATTGTAGAAAATTAAGGGTGGGGGGTTGTATACAGGGGTGATGAAGATAGAAATCTTGTTTAGATTTCTAACTAATAATACTATATAAAACAATTTAAGTACTTTAATGATATATAATAATCCTAAACATTAGAGAGGAGACATAAAGAATGAACCCAAAACAAAGAAGTAGTTGAACTTATCTAGGTGTTTCAAGAAGGTAACTAGGCATGACGTGTCGACACGATAATGACGCACGTACACAACACGATAACGCCAAACATGACACGATAAGTATATTTGTCGACACGAACATAATAATTTTCGTGTCGATGTGACACGACACGCAACGCGATAATGAAATAAATTTAAAATTACATTTAAATATATATAAAAATAAAATAAAATATTGTATCATTATCGTGTTATTGTCAGATACGTGTCATTATCGTATCGTATATATCAAGTAAATAACATGTTGTTAACGATTTATTATGTTACTTGTTAATTTTATCGTGTTTAACAGGTCGACACTAACACGATACAAAATTTTCGTGTCTTTATCGAATAGACAAAATAACAACACGAATACTATAAGGTCAAACACTAATCTGTAATTTTTGTGACGTGTTATCATGTCGGATTGGATGGAAAATTACCACCTTAGATAACCTTGAAATAGAAGAAAACTTAATTCCCCACCCTATTTATCATAGTATTATATTTTTACCATATACATAAAAAATTATATAAAAGGATTGAATATCAATATCACGGTGCGAGTGACAAAAAAATAAAAACGTAAAAATCACATTATGTTATCCATTTATGTGTCTGTTATTTATTTTGATGTAATCTAGAGAGGTGTATTAATTGATAGTAGAGCCAAAATAAATAAAATAAAATATGAAATAATCAACATCACACTATAGGCATATATAAAGTGCAAATATTGGGCCCCACACGTGGCTTCTAGACCTAGCACATACGCCATTTTACACACCAAATTGTCACTTTTGTAAAAAAGGAAAAGGGATGTGTAGATCATATCTAACTTATTTGCCTATTGTAATTTTTGATGAATAATTACATCATTTCATATTTATTATATATTGAAATGTTTGGCATGGGAGTAAAAAACGGGTGAACAATATTAATTTTCACTCGTAACAATCGTTTGCCTCGAGGCTCTGATACTCTGATACCATGAAATAATTCCATCTTATCTAAAAGTTCGAACTTGTAGAGAGGTGGAAAATTAATTCTTGTATATCAATTCCTAATAATTCTACTATTTTTTTTTCATTCATTTATTTTCTTACAAAAAAAAAAAATTGAAAAAAAGGGCAAAGTGTGAAAATAACAACATATAAGAGTATTAGTTAGAGGGTTGTTTTAGTTGTAACTTCCGTTTTAGTAGTTATAACTTTCATTTTAGTAGTTGTAAGTCACTATTCGATTTCCTTTAAAAGGGATGAGAATCATTTTAATCGTAAAAATTTAGATTCGTAGAAATACAATAAATATAAATAGGTGTTGTTTCCTCTGATTTATATGCAACTCCAATGCTTCTCTCTCTCTCTCCAAATAACTGTCTCTCTCTCTCTCTCTCTAGATTTTAGTGTTGTAGAAGGCCTTTTCTGAGTTGCAATATTATATCTAAGGTTGGAGATGGGCAGCACAAAGGGGGGTATCAGTCTTGAGGAGATAAAGAATGAAGCTGTTGATTTGGTTTGTATTCTCTTCCTTTCTACATAAAATGATTTGCATGTACTTATTCCGATTTTAATTTATAATTAATCTTTGATATATAAGCATGATTAAAATCTACTTTTTTTTAAAAAATGTTTGATAATGAATGTGTTGTGTTCTATATATGTTACAAAAGTGATTTTTTAACAGCTTATGCATTTTATATTCTACACTCATAATTTACTTTACACTCAATTCAGTTTTTGGCTTAATTTTCTTGTTCCTTCTACGTAGTAAAATTAACACTCAAGATATATGTATTTACATATATTTGTTGTTTTTATGTTTCTTTTTGGGGTTCATTTAATTTATTGTATAATTTGTATTCACAAAGTATTAGATGAACATAGTTCATGATAATCCTTAACGTGAAATTGAATCCCTTTCTATTTGGGTCGTGTATACCTTTATTATAGTCAATTTAGATTAATCTAAGATCTAAATTCATAACATGAATCTTGATTTATATTATAAATGATGTTCATATAAAAAAATCTGATCATTTATATTTATTTATTTATTTCAATTCCTTTCGTGGTTTTTGCCTTTAATTTCTTGGATTCTAAAACCCTGTAAGTTGTAACTGAAACGGGAAAGACCTACATTTACTTCTCTGTGACTCATCCTGCTTCGAAATCAAGCAAAATTTGGTTGAGGCACGTGTCTTCACGTGCGAAATTTTACTTTTTTTAAAGAAAATTTTATTTCATTGTGAAAGATTTCGAGAGTTAATTAATTCTTGACAACATTTAATCATAATTTCACCTGTTTGTCTATTATAACAGAATATTAATTTGGATATGCCGTTATGTTACTGATTATGTTCAGATTTTTTTTAATCCAGTTCTTGGTAACCCCTTAAAAGTTTACATATTTTTATTTTTAGCCTGTTTTACAAAAGTCTGTATACTTCAAAATGAAAATATTCCTCACAATCTTAAGTTGAAATGACATTCAGATTACTATAACCAAGATTTAATCTTTTCATAGGCAGGTGAGATTAATACTTGATAAATCATGAAAAAGAACATTGTGTGTAGCTAGTGTGGACAGTTAAAATGGATGCCATTTAAGTATCAAAGAAAATAATGCATATATTTCTTCATTAAATAAAAATTTGAATTGTATATTAACAGGAAAGAATTCCGGTTGAAGAAGTGTTTGAGCAGTTAAAATGTACAACAGAAGGCCTAACTTCAGAGGAAGGAGAGAATCGCCTCAAAATATTTGGTCCAAACAAATTGGAGGAGAAAAAGGTCCAATCTTTTTCATAAATATGTTACATATAAACAAGAAAAAATGAATTCTGATACATACATTTTGATGATATATCAGGAAAGCAAGTTTCTCAAGTTTCTGGGGTTCATGTGGAACCCCTTGTCCTGGGTGATGGAGGCTGCTGCATTGATGGCCATAGTACTCGCCAACGGGGACGGAAGGCCCCCCGATTGGCAAGACTTCGTCGGCATTGTCGCCTTATTGTTCATCAACTCCACCATCAGCTTCATCGAAGAAAACAACGCTGGTAATGCAGCTGCAGCCCTCATGGCTGGCCTTGCTCCAAAAACTAAGGTGCTTGGACTAAATATAAACATTTTAGTACGTTTTGTATGAACTATGTTTACCAATTTTTGTACAATGTAGGTTCTGAGAGACAAGAGATGGACGGAGCAGGACGCGTCTATCCTCGTTCCAGGCGACATCATAAGCATAAAGCTCGGAGACATCATACCAGCTGATGCTCGTCTTCTGGAAGGCGATCCGTTGAAAGTTGATCAGTCTGCATTGACAGGGGAGTCTCTGCCTGTTACTAAAAGCCCGTCGGATGAGGTCTTCTCTGGTTCGACGTGTAAGCAAGGGGAGATTGAAGCAGTAGTGATTGCAACAGGAGTCCATACTTTCTTTGGCAAGGCTGCTCATTTGGTGGATAGTACTAACCAAGTTGGACATTTCCAGAAGGTTCTAACTGCAATTGGGAACTTCTGCATTTGCTCGATTTTCGTGGGGATTATCATTGAGATCGTAGTCATGTACCCGATTCAGCACAGGAAGTACAGGGATGGAATTGACAATTTGCTGGTGCTTCTGATTGGTGGAATTCCGATTGCCATGCCTACAGTTTTGTCTGTTACAATGGCGATCGGGTCCCACAGGCTGTCGCAGCAGGGCGCGATTACTAAACGGATGACTGCTATCGAGGAAATGGCGGGGATGGATGTTCTGTGTAGTGATAAGACTGGAACTTTGACTTTGAATAAGCTGACTGTGGATAAAAGCCTTATTGAGGTTTTTGTGAAGGGAATGGATAGAGAGCAGGTGATGTTGCTTGCTGCAAGGGCTTCAAGAACCGAGAATCAGGACGCGATTGATGCTGCCATTGTCGGAATGCTCGCTGATCCGAAGGAGGTGTGTGTCACATTTTGATAAATGATAGTATATGTTTGCTAGATTTAATCAATTTTGTAACAGGCAAGAGCTGGTATAAGAGAGGTGCATTTTCTGCCTTTTAACCCTGTGGATAAGAGGACGGCCTTAACCTACATTGATTCGAACGGGAGCTGGCATCGTGCTAGCAAAGGTGCCCCCGAGCAGGTATGTAACAATAGTATTAGTTGTTATACTGTAAAGTGTTGTAACTTTCGTATGTGAACAGATACTGGCACTGTGTAATAGCAAGGAAGATGTTCGTAAGAGAGTTCATGGTGTAATCGATAAGTTTGCTGAACGTGGGCTTCGTTCATTAGGCGTTGCCAGACAGGAAGTTCCTGATAGGACAAAAGAAAGTGCTGGGGGGCCATGGCAGCTGGTAGGGTTGTTACCATTGTTTGATCCACCTAGGCATGACAGTGCAGAAACAATCAGAAGAGCCTTGAACTTGGGAGTCAATGTGAAGATGATCACTGGTAAAAAAAATTGGCCTTATGTTCAATTAGTCGAAAAATCTTGATGTTGTTTTGTGGTTTAGGTGACCAGCTTGCGATAGCTAAGGAAACGGGGCGAAGGCTTGGAATGGGAACAAACATGTACCCCTCTTCGACGTTGCTTGGTCAAGACAAAGATGAATCGGTTGCAGGACTTCCTGTAGACGAGTTGATCGAGAAAGCTGATGGCTTTGCTGGTGTATTTCCAGGTTAGTTAGTTTGCTTTGATTGTATTCTGATTCAGTCAGATGGGGGTTTAATACGCGTGAATTGCAGAGCACAAATACGAGATTGTGAAGAGATTGCAAGAACGAAAGCACATTTGTGGAATGACGGGAGATGGTGTGAACGATGCACCTGCTCTAAAGAAGGCAGATATCGGGATTGCTGTTGCTGATGCTACTGATGCTGCTCGTGGTGCTTCCGATATTGTGTTAACTGAACCCGGTCTGAGTGTCATCATTAGTGCAGTGCTTACTAGCAGGGCTATTTTCCAGAGAATGAAAAATTATACTGTTAGTGCTGCAAAATTTCTTAATTAGCTTTAGTGTCTGTTTTAGTGATGATCTGATTACATTTTTTTTTACCAGATTTATGCTGTCTCGATTACAATCCGAATAGTGGTAAGTTTTCAAGAATGAGGTACTAAAGTCTTGTGTTGATCATGAAAATTACTTATGTGTCATTCACTGCAGTTTGGATTTATGCTCATTGCATTGATCTGGAAATTCGACTTTGCTCCGTTTATGGTTCTGATCATAGCTATCTTAAACGATGGTACGTTTATAGGCATTCGAGTGGAATGGAATTAGAACACAAAAAAGACTAGAACTTCACAATTTTCGCGTAAATTCTGCAGGAACCATCATGACGATTTCCAAGGATAGAGTGAAGCCGTCTCCAATGCCTGATAGCTGGAAACTGAAGGAAATCTTTGCGACTGGAGTTGTCCTAGGAGGGTACTTAGCACTAGGGACGGTCCTCTTCTTTTGGCTCGTCAAAGATACCAACTTTTTCTCGGTGAGCATGCGTTGTGCGCTTGCTAATGACTCGATTTTTCACTATCATTTCTTGATATGGTGTATCTAATGCAGGACAAGTTTGGTGTAAGGTCTTTGAGAGAGAGTCCTAGGGAAATAATGGCAGTGTTGTACTTGCAAGTGAGTATTGTGAGTCAAGCACTCATTTTCGTGACAAGGTCCCGGAGCTGGTCCTTTGTTGAACGCCCCGGGATGTTCTTGTTGGGCGCTTTCTTCATTGCTCAGCTGGTAACAAAATCAAAATCCACCATCATTAGTCCATAACTGTCTGTCAACTATATGGCTGAATGATTGATTGTGTGACAGGTTGCAACACTAATAGCAGTTTATGCAAATTGGAATTTTGCAAAGATTAATGGATGTGGCTGGGGTTGGGCAGGAGTTATCTGGCTTTACAGCATCATAACTTACTTCCCCCTCGACGTCCTCAAGTTCTGCATTCGCTACGTTCAGAGTGGAAAAGCCTGGGATAATCTTCTCGAGAACAAGGTAACTAGCATTCGTCTTGATTTGTGCAAATTTCGAAAAGAGACAGACACATTTAACTCTTTTATGTTGTTGAAATAGACTGCTTTTACCACAAAGTCCAACTATGGGAAAGAAGAGAGGGAGGCACAGTGGGCTGCAGCGCAGAGGACGCTGCACGGCCTTCAACCACCGGAAACCACCAATCTGTTTGCTGAGAAGAACAGCTACAGAGAGCTGTCTGAGATTGCAGAACAAGCTAAACGACGCGCTGAAGTTGCAAGGTAACATTCAATCCATTCTCATGGAAAACAATGTTAAAGATTAGTTAGATCTTATGAATGTGTCTTGTGCAGGCTTAGAGAGCTGCATACGTTGAAGGGCCACGTTGAATCGGTTGTGAAGCTTAAAGGATTGGACATTGATACGATCCAGCAGCACTATACCGTGTGATCAATGCCCTTAAGACGAAGAAGAAGAGGAGGAGAATGAATAAGTGATGAGTAGAATGCAATATTTAGTATGATTTGGTTTTGGTAAGGTGTACTCTTTTAACTTTCAAGACATTAGTTAGTTAGTTTTCTGAATTACTTTGTACGTTGATCTCATTTCACGTGTTTATCATAAGAAATTCGAACAACGAATTTATATATAGAGTATGTCCCCGCCAACATGATTTACCTAAACTCTTCTTTTTAAAATAGTAGGAGTACTTTTTAGTATACAAAATATCGCGTTTTAAATCACAATATATCTAATTTTATGTTATATTCCTTTTAAAATTATTAATCTGTGATACTTCGTATATTATATAGTGTTAAAAACACTGTAAAACTTCTGTAAACTAGGTGATAACACAAGTTTTTCATAAATTAGTATATTGTCTTTAGAAAATATCACTTCTGAAATTTGAATATTCAAGCGTTTGCTAAGTATATAAAAATTGGCACCCAAGTATAAAGAAATACAAACTCCCCCCACCCCATGAATTGTCCAAATTACCCTTTTATCTATATAAATCATTTACTACACCTTCATCCCAAAAATCTTAATTTTTCTCTTTAAAAAAAAAAAAAAAAAAAAAACTCTATAACTATCTTCCTCCTCTCCCACCCCACCCGGTGCCGCCCTCTCTCTTCTTTCTCCTCCCCTCCCTTTATCCGGCTTTTTTTTTCCTGCCGCCGTCCTCCCTCTCTCTCTTATAAGCAAGGATGAAAAAATCGGCGATATTTCGAATTTTTGGACTCTTCGATATCGATATGCACCGGAACGAGATATCTTCCAAAATATCGGTAAAATATCGGGATATATCGAAAAATATTGGTATCGGTTATATTTAGTACAAATTTTCCTTGATATCGGCGAAAAATCGGAAAATGTCGAAAAAAAATCGGTTTGAATTATTTTGTTCCGTTTTTTCAGAGTTTTAATTGTTAATTTTGTTCCTTTTTCAGAACAAGCAAGTATCTTGTGTCTTGTCTATCATTTTGGTATTAATTGTTTAGTGTGAAATAATTATGAACAGATATTGTATTGCTTTAGACTGATTTTGTATTTTTTTTTACTAATATGCTTGTCATAAAAAAATTAGTTTGTAGTGCTTTTAGGCTAAATTCATGTATTAATGTTAGTTATAATATTTTCTAAAATTTCATTTTAAATTTTTATTATTTTAATAAGATTTCCATCAATTTTCTATATTTTACCGATATCGATATTTCCATCGATATATCCGTAAATTTAAGGTACCGATATTTCCACCGATATCGATATTTTCATCCTTGCTTGTAAGTACCCAGAAATGAAAAAAAAAACAACCCCTCCCCCGGTAAGCGGCCAAGCCCACCCACCATCTCTCCCTCCCAAATTTGGGAAACAGACGATCGATAGTGGTGTGGACGGCGACGACAAACTGAAGTGGTGATGGCGGCGATTGTAATTATAGTTAGAGTTTAATTGTTGAAAAGGGAGTTTAGTTAATAGTGAGGATGCATTTAATGGTGACATTTTACTTAAAAAATATTTCAAATTTTTTATATCAATATTAAATTAATAAAGTTGGAGGGGGAGTGTGCTTAATAAAACTGGAGGTGCAGATATCCGTACCCGCAACTAAATAGAGTCTGCAGACGTGGCGCTATATAGCCCATGCAATAAAATTATAATGGGCCCATCTGCAGATTTTCCCGTCTTTCACATAAGAGAAACACGGACGATAATATACAACTGCCAAAGCTTGAAAATGGCTACCATCGCCAATTGTTCTTCTACTGCAAATGCTTTTGCGAAATTCTCTCTGCCATTTTCCTCGCCGAGAAGTTTGCCTCAGACCTTTTTTGCTCCGCGCCGGTGCCGATCCACCGCCGCCGCGCGTATCTGCGCTTCGTTGTCGGCGGCGACTCCGGTTCTAGCTAAACCGGATGATTTGGTGGAGAGCATTGTGTCAAAGGTAGTTCTTCTTACTCCAGCTCAAAATTTTAGACTGAAAGTCGCGATTCTCTATTCTAGATATTGGGCGTAAGTATGTGTGTGACGATTAGGAACACTAGTGGAGGCACTTGTTGAAATCAATTTTTATTTGTTATTTGTATGTTATGGTTCATGATTTCATTGTTTCTACTTAGTATTAGTATTTGATTTAAGTAGGTATACGATCCAACGAGTAATGTAAAGTTTTGAAGTCATGGCATGAGCTGAAAGCAAATAAGTTACCAATAACTCAATTTAATAGGTCTCTAGTTTTGTATTGAGAATTATCTCCAAAGTTGATGGGGATCGCGACTAATTCGGACTTTTCAAAGTGGCATGATTCTTATCACATTTATTCATACTTCACATAAGAGGCTAGAGTTGGAGCATCTACAAAAAATAGTTAATATCTTCATCTGCATATTCTACTGCTAACTAATTCAAGATACAAAACTTCTGTTTATATCTCCTAATGTTGTATGGCATATCACATTTTTGAAGTATCTACTTGGACGCGTTTCCGTAGCTTGTGTCTTAAATCCGGTAGCAATAGATAATTGTAAGTTATACTGCCTTGGATAAAGAGAAGCTAGACTGAGATTTGTTACATAGTAGGTGGTGCAAACAGATAGAGGAGTTCTATTGAAAAGGGAAGAACATCAAAAGGTTGCAGAATTGGCTGATGAACTGCACAAGTTTTGTGTTGATGAGCCCGTGAAGTGTCCTCTCATATTTGGAGGTGAACACTAGTTCGTCTCCTTTATAATTAATTGATGATCATATGTAAGAAACTATGGAAATCCATAATGTTAAAACTTTGATGTAGATTGGGATGTGTTGTATTGTTCAAATCCTACTTCGCCTGGTGGTGGCTTCCGGAGTGCATTTGGTCGTCTTGTATTCAAAACCAAGGAAATGATTCAGGCTGTTGAAGCTCCTGATGTTGTGAGAAATCGAGTATCCTTCTCTCTCATGGGGTCCATAGATGGAGAAGTTTCATTAAAGGGTAATTCTTTTCCCCCCTTTCTGTCACTAAGGTGATATTGTTTTTCCCCCTTTCTGTCAAGTTTCATGCAGATAGTATTAAATCCTTAGTAGAGATCTAAATCTACTTTTTGTTCTGATTTACAGGTAAACTTATTGCTCTGGACGAAAAATGGATACAAGTAGTGTTTGAGGCGCCTGAACTCAAGGTCGGGGGATTAGAGTTTAAGTATGGCGGTGAGAGTGAAGTGAAGCTTCAAATCACATACGTTGATGAGAAGATCAGACTAGGTAAAGGTTCAAGAGGTTCGCTATTCGTCTTTCAAAGACGCAATCCTATCTAATTGTATACAACAACTTCCCACTGCCATGTACAATATGTTCGATTGATGTTGAAAATCTGAATTTGTATCATGTATCTGAGAGAGAGATGATGGAAAGAAGAAATGAAGAACAAAATTCACTTAGTTCCAGGATTTTTGAATTAACAATACAGATTTTATTTTTAAAGGTAAAAGTGATCAGCCAGGTCCCACTTTTGGGATGTCATAATGCTCACTTAAGTTAGCTAAATACTGGTTAAATTCTTGAATACGGTCACGATGAGATTTCTTAGCGGCCTTGGCAAGTCTCTGGAGCTCGATTTTCTGCCGCTGCTCCAGATAGCGCCTCTCTGCTGGTGTGAGTCGCTCGTCCTCGTTTACTCCTCCATTTCGGACAGCATCTGGCAATGATGCAATGTTTTCATCTGTAATATAAATCAAGAACTAGCTTAGAAGGTTGTGAATCAGGAGACGAAAGGAAATTTAGTCGCTCACATCTACATGATAATATGGTACAAACCTGTGAATTGATCAACAAGAGAAGATGGGATACGTCTCCCTTTGTGCTTCTTTCTCTTTTTAACACCACCATCCCTAACATTCAAAGCTTCGCCCTTCAGCCTCAGCTTGGCAGCAACAACATTTTCGTAATCTGACATCTCACCTTGGCTTATCCTGAGAAATTTGACAACATTACACAGACTTCTTAAGTTCAAATTATGAAAATAAAAATAAACTTTAGATTGCACCAAAAATAATCATGATAGAAGAATATCTACTCAAGATTTAACTAAAATACTGGAGCAAAACCATCCTCACTAAGATATACTAAATCAAATCAACAAGGATTATTGAGTTCCAACAAACCTTCTGTAAACTATTTTTAGTCCCTCTCCACATTGCCACTAAATAACACGAAATTTGATCTTTCAAGTCAAGAGATTGAGAGAATTAGGGGAAATTACGTGGATGCCTAAAACAAAAAATGGTCAATCAAGGTTATATACTAAATCCGAGATGAAATTGCCCGGAGAATAGCATGCATAAACAAACCCACATTTTTACCTTCAATCAGCCATACTAAAAGCTGGAATTTTCTGGATTCCAGCATGAACCATTGCTTTCCTTAAGGCAGCAGCATGGTCCCATATCTCTGCATCAGCGTAAATGCTGGACAACAGCACATATTGTCCACAATGATCAGGTTGCTTCTTAACCAACTGTCTACCTACTTCCTTTGCCAATTCAAGATCCCCATGAACCCTACAAGCACCTAGTAGAGCACCCAAGACAGTGCCATCGGCTTCAAAAGGCATGTTTTTCACAAATTCATATGCCTCTTTCAAAAGGCCAGCTCTGCCTAAAAGATCAACTACACATCCATAATGTTCCATCTTTGGTGTTATGGAAAAATCACAAGACATTGATCGAAACAATTCCATTCCCAAACTTACAAGTTTAGTCCGAGCACAAGCTGTCAGCACACCAACAAAAGTAACTTCATTCGGCCACAATGCCAAATTCTTCATTGTCTCAAACATGTCTATGGCCTGGCTTTCCCTTCCATTTGAAGCCAATGAACATATCATAGCATTCCAAGTACAAACCTTTTTCACACCCATAGCATTGAACAATTTGAAGGCATAATTTAAGCAACCCATTTTCCCATAGAATGAAATCAGAGCCGTTCCATTAAAAACACTCAACTCCTTCTCAACCCTAACCATGTATCCATGAATTTGCTTACCTTGAGACAAAGCAGTACCATCATCCACATTCGCACATGAAGACAGGATACTCACAAAGGTAGCCTCATTTGGCCTTAGAAAGCCACCCCTTACATCCTCATCTGCCATCATTTCCTTGAAAAAACTAATTGCCTCCCTAAAACACCCATTCTGCAGATAACCGCTGATAATACTTGTCCATGAATAAACATCTTTCTTGGGCATGTTTAAGAACATTGGAATAGCCAAACCCATGTTGCCACTTCTGCCAAAAGCATCAAGCAGCGCATTGTACGAAACAATACATGGTTGAGAAATCTCGTCAAACATCTTATGTGCACTACATATATCACCAATTTGCGAGTATACAGAAAGAAACGATGTACGAACAAATGGGTCATTTAGTAGCCCCCTTCCAACACATTGTGCATGGAAGGAGTGACTTATACGTGAAATGCTATGCAATTTTGAGAGAGAAGAAGTGGCTTTAAGTATAGAAGGGAAAGTATAGCTATTAGGAGGGGCTTGATGATGAAGCATGTTCCTGAAGAGCAGGAGGCTCGCATAGGGTCTAGAAAGATTGAGGTATGTTCTAATTAGAGCATTATAAAGAAGGGTATTGATCCATAGATCTCTAACAAGGAGGTGACCATGAGTTATTAGCGAGCAATGAACTTGTTTAATTTGTTTTGAACATTTCTTGGAGGACTTGCTGAAATGTTGAAGAAGATGGAGTAAAAAATCAGGTGAATAAAGTTGTGCTTTCGACATTCAAACTTCTCTAAACTGAGTGCATTGCGATTTCATTTTCTAGGCTACTTGAGAAACTGGAAGCTAATTTCTTTTCTTTCTTTTTTGGAATTACCAAGATTAGGTGCACCAGACATGCTAAAGAGATGGGCCTAATTATTGTAGGTCAACAATTCTGCAAAGGTTACCTAAGACCAGTGTATACATAATTGTCTACTCTGATGATATCTTCTCCTATTTCATTTTCATGTTCTAGCAACTAGCTATCAGTAAGTACTATATTATCCTATCCAGTTTATCAATTCTTTCTCAATTCATGATCAATTGTTGAAGATGCACGGGAAGCATTGCATCTATCTTCTCAGCACAGCACCTAATCCAATCTTTCATAGGACTATTTCTTCAATCTGTCAACATACAAACAATTAATCACCTGCTTACATACAACAAATAAACAGATTCAATTGTCACAAATTCTGTACAATCCAGTCAGATGTTCAGTATCTTGGTAATTTTTAAACTAATTACATTAAGCTGGTTTTTGCTAGATCCCTATCCCTATTAAGTATTAAGACATAAGTGTCTGTGACGAAAGCAAACTTTCAATTCACTATATACCACACTTCGATTTAGTCCATTATTGTTTGTGCAGTGAACGTAAATTGCTAGAATAACACAGTTTGGCTTGCTCCAGTCGAACTATGCAAGAACATAACTGCCCTTCTAGCCAGGAGAGCTACATTTCCATCAATTAAATCAAAGAACCACTCTACGATATTTCCATATCCCCTATGCTTCTGCTCCACTCGAAAACATGTAAATTTTTCTAAAAGAAAACACACGCAAAAATAATAATGATAATCTTCCTCCCAAAGTTTCAACTTCTAAGATTAACAAAACGAAATCACAAACAACAAAAGAGGTTCAAATTCCTGAAGCGATTATCTTTCACCAGAAAAAAAACAAACAAACAACATCAAAAGCATAGACTGTTGTGTTTTCATTAACCAAAGAGTAATACCAAATGAATTTCAAAACTTATTGTAAAAAAATCATGAGAGAAGGAAGATTGATCTGGTACCTGTTGATTCCCGAACAATACGAAATGCAGAAGAATTGGTTGAACGAACATTTTGCCCCATGAACCCGAAGAAATAGACTGCGAACTTCATCTCGGCGTTTCGCGAAGGTTCCCTGAAACGATTTTTAAAAGTCGTCGTAAAAAGTAACGATTCTTCCTTCTTTTTTATTTAACGACTATGTTATTAAAAACATGTAGCCCGGCCCAACATTCCAATCCGGCCCATGGCGCACGATAGCTTATCCGCGCCACTGACGGTTATACTCCTCCATGACCGCTCCGGATCTTCCCTGCCCTTCCGATATCGCTCAAAATTTCTCAAAATTTGAAATATAATCAACGGCTACTGGTATTTTTTCATATATTTGGTAAGTTTATTCATGAAAATCTCTCTTCATTTGTCTGTTTCAGTGCTGAACACTTTATCGGAGTTATGATATTCGAATTTTTGGAGCTGGAGCTCAATTTAGTTTACATTCCACAGTATTTTGGTAAACCGTAGCTGTATCTGGTTAATTCAACGTTCGTGTTGATTTTTCAGATGCTCAGAAACTTCTATGCACAGTACAAGTGCAATTGCAAACGGTTGGCGCTTATTTTAGCGATTCAGCGGGTCTGGAAATCCAAAAATATTGTAAAATCGGCGGGATATGGAATTTACTATGTTGGCTAGTAGTAAACCCCAATACACCCCTCCTCCTGCAGGTTAATCCCTTTTCTCAAAATTGCACCGTTTTTCCTTCTCGCTTTTTCCAATCGTTTATCCTCACGCTATTTCAAAATTCTATCCACCAGGTAAAGATTGCAAGTACGTAGGCCAATCTGTGGTAAATTCCTGCATTTTACTATTAATTTTTCATAACAATGTAATTATCTTGATTTTTTTATGCTGTGTCTGCGACTTTTTGCTTGTGTTTACGTTTCGTGGAAGTGATTGTTGTTGCAGAGAGCGCTGCCAATTCGAATTCTTACGGTGGGAAAGAAAAGGTCACCCGGAGTGCAGCTCATAGTTGATGAGTATGTTGAGAAGCTCAAGCATTATTGCCGCGTGGAAGATGTTCGAATAAAGTCCAATCCGAAAAATGCTCGGTTTGTTTAGCTGATTACTTATGTTTGTTTGTAAGAATCTGGCAAAATGTACTTCGTATGTGTTTGTTCTGTGCTATGCTGATGGATGACTAGAAAATTTTGAATATAGGATTAAGTATTGCATCTTTTTTCGTTGTAGATATAGAATCATTATAATGTAGAACATCTGAATCGTTGTAGATATAGAATCATTATAATGTAGAACATCTGAACATGGACTTGTTGTTACAGTATTAGTTGATGCTAGGTTTCAGCCATTAGGATATAATGCCAAAGATATTTCATACCTTGTTTTCTAAACTCAAAGTAGAAGGCCAGTTCTGTCGATTTTCTTGCCATTGGATGAACTTAACTGCTACTTGTTGAAATTTTTTTCGGTCACAGTTACTGTTATACTTGGGCCTGGTTCATTGAATGTAAAAATAACTTTTGATCAATTATTTTTGCTTGCTATAGAGCTTTAGAGCTCTATAAAGCTAGATTTCAAAAGATAATGCAGTTTATTGCTTATACTTGTTTTCTTGCCCTATCCCAGTGACGTAATGGCTCAGATTGAACATGAAGATATGGCTGTAATGGGCCTTATCAAGGCCAATGAATGGGTAGGCCTCAGCTGTTACCTATGTCTTAACATCATTTGATGGTTATTTTTCTTGTTTTTGGTCAAACTCTTTTCTGGATTGAAGTTGTCACCCTCTGATTGAATGAATGCAGGTTGTGATGTTGGATGAGCAAGGATTCAATGTGGGATCGGAGCAAATGTCTTGTCTAATTGGGGATGCTGGAAACACAGTATGACGACCTTCTCAACTCATAAATTATACATCTATATTTAATTCAAATTCAAATTTCAACCATCCAAGTGAAGCAAAATATCTAATTATTGAGTTTGTTGTTTGTAATAGATGGGAGCTTCGAGCATAGTATTCTGCATTGGGGGAGCGTATGGTCACGGGAGGGAGCTGAGAGAGAGAGCTGATGTATCAATCCGGTTATCATCATTGGTCTTGAATCATGAAATTGCGTTGGTGGTATTGGTTGAGCAACTTTACAGGTAAGGTAGGAAAAAGAAGAAGACGATGAATCTTTCATTTCCAACAAGTGTTTATGATATGGTTTTACTGCAGGGCTTGGACTATTCTCAAGGGCCAGAAGTATCATCACTAGTCCACCATCATGTGACAAGTAAAGGAGGTTGTTGTGCAAGTTTGAACGGCTTTCTTGTTCTTTTCAACGCTTGCTTAGTGTGCATGCCATTGGAATGGAACACGTAAAGCATGAGAAAGACAGAGTGAGCGACGGAATAGCAATATCCAAATCGATCATCTTGCGTTATTTCAAATACAAGAAGCTCCTTTACTCTCAGTACATGAACATGGATCTCTTGTTTTTCTTCTTTAACCAAGTTCACAAAATTTTGAATTTCAGCTGCACCTCTGTTTTATTGTAAACGACCGACCCCCTACCTGCTATGCCCACGTATCTACTAGTAGTATTTTAAGTATAGACAATTAAAATGTTAATAAAAAAAATTAAAGAAAATATTTCGACCTGTAACTTTTACATTCTTAAAATGATTCTTTTTTTATAAACTTTATCTTATTCATAATTTTACTTCAAATAAGCTTTTATTCACTAGGGATGTTTAAAATTAACGTAATATGACAAGGAAGTATTATGCAATGTGTATGCTAATAAGTGATAAGGTCTGATATATGATACTACATCTACTAGTAAATCTAAACCACATACTGTATGGTGCACAAAAAAGTGCCACGAAAAAGAACTACCAGTGAAGAGGACATGAAGAAAACGTTACAAATTTAAATATCAAATTAAAGTCAAGATAACATTTCGATCGATAGTAACCAATGGTGAATTGGCCTATCATATCACTCTCCCTCCCTCACTCATCCCAATTCCATAACCTAACTCAGCTTAGAGATACACAAAGAATGGCCTAAATATGACTTGTGTTGTTAGAGAAAAGCATAAGCATCTTCTTCTTCTTCAATTAGCATCTCCTACGAGTCCCGTTGTGATTGCTTCAGGCAAAGCTCTGTATTTTTTGAGGGGCGAAAAACCTGTTTTCAGACCCAAACCACCAATGCTACCAAGAACCTTCCTCACCTCGTTCGCTAGCTCGATTACGTAATCGTCTTCATGACCTGTTCAGTTGTGATGAATGATGATTACAATTACTCAATCAGAATTAAACTTTTACAACAACAACAACACAATCAAATTCACAGTTTTTAATTACCAATATCAAACAAGGCCTTCTCTAACAAGAAAATGTAGTCCCTGTTGTTGCCGCAGGGACCAAAAGCTGTGGCAATTTGCCTGGCCATCTCCTCCAATGGTGCAGGCCCCAAGTAGTACTTATTCGATATTTTATCAGGTGTGGATGTAAAACTGCAATTTTATCAACTTTTTCAGTAATCTTGCAAATCAGACCAAAAGTTTATATGAGCAAGATTTGGAAGAGAAACTAAACTACTCACACTATTACACCAGTTACAAAGGGCTGCTCAGAATCACCTTCCTGCAATTTTGGAAATCAAACATTCTCATTACATTCATGAACAAATTCGGATTGTTAGAAAGAAGCAATTGGATTATAACTTACTTTATAAAAGTCTACCAAGGTTTTCTGGTCATACTCGCATTCTCTTCGCTCCAGATATTCCATGGCCGCCTTCTCCTTTTCGGGCCCTCCACGAATGCAATAGGCAGCTCCCCACTAAGGAAGTAGAAATCAAGATTAATTCAAATGCAGAAATAGGAAACACAGGAAATGAATCAATTAAACTTTCATTTGAACTTACGCATAAAGTTCCTTCCTGCTCTTCCAATGTGCAAGTTCTAGCAGGGTGCTCTGGGGTACCTCTGTGATCAATGCACGCTGAAGAAACACAGAGTGACGATGAATCAAGATCTAATTACTTAATAAACACAGGCAATCAATCAAAATTGAAAAATAGAGAGAAACGCATAAATACCTAAATCGAAGACACGCCTGTAGTCCTTAATAAACCCAATTACTTTGTCATCGACTTCAAATCCAGGGTTCCACACCAATGAACCGTACCCAAAAACCCAGAACACCATCTTCCAATACTTTAAAAGCTTGATCTGCTCAGGAATCGCAAAAATGGAAATTAGTAAACACAAACACAAAACGTTGGGAAAATCAATGGCAGAGGAAATAACTCACCGGAGGGAAAGATGCTTTCAAAGAGCAGAGAGAGATTATATAATATAGAGCTTTTCTGTGAAGAAACCCTCTCCCTCTCTTCGATTGCAGAATTTCAATGGTGGTTTTTGAAGAAACTCTTTCGCACTCTATTTATAGGAAGGAATCGAGAAACGGTGTACTGGGATTTGGGAATTTGGGTTAAATGACATTTATGACCTTGAATGTTGAATGTGGATGACATATGATGATGTATTCAACATACATGTGCATGTCTAAATTCATATTTATACATGATGCATATACTCCATTTTACCGTACAAGTACATATGTGTAAAAAATAAGGTAGGTAAGAATGAATTATAAGATTTTTAAATTTAAATCTTTTTTTGTTTATTCAAATTTTGTTATAAGATTTTAAATTCTACTCTATAATACATTTACCTTACTTTTTTTTAACACAAAAATCTCACCTAACAAAATTTCAAGTCTCCTCAAATTCATAAATACCCTTGAACTATATTTTATATTGTAAAATTCTTGAAGTATTGATTTTTATTTCACTTTTTACTATGGGCATCTCCAAAAGCTTATCCTTGAACTATTTTTTATAATTGTAAAATTATTGAAGCATTGATTTTTTTTCACTCTTTAATAAGGGCATCTCCAATGCAGACGCTAAATGTCTCCTAAAATACTCTCCAACATTGCACATTTGCACCAACAAGAACTTTTTTTTTTTGCCTATTTGTCCTCCCCTGAGGCTTTTTTCACTGTTTTAATTTTTTTTTCATTTCATTTTATTAATTTATTTAAAATTCATTATTTTATGATTATTATTTAAATTAAATAATGAAAAAAAATTGAATTTGTGATTAACAATTATGAAATATTTAAAAAGTGAAAGCATATAATTTAATTGTAAGATAAAGTTAATAATTTGAATTAAAAATACAATAGAAAACAAAACATATATATTATAAATTTAAATTTCAAAATACAATAGGATAAAAGCATACATACTACTAATTTAAATTACAAAATACAATAGAAAAATAACTAAGAAAACACAAATGTTAAATTTAATACAATTTTTTATTTATTTTATTTTGTTTAGTTAATTTAATTTAAATATAAATATGAAATTATATATCGGATGATAAATAAATATTTAATAAAATATAAATTAAAAAAATAAACTTAAGAATATTCTTTTAGAATATATCTATTGAGTTAAAATTTAAGTTTGATGATTTTACTCTTTAATGTAAATTTAATGATAAATTGGTGATTTAGAAGTTGGATAAATTAGTATTACAAGAAATGGATGTAAAAATCGTTTTTGAAAGTTAATTTGAATATGGAAGGGTGGATTTGTGTCTTTGTATATATGTATGTATGGTATGCATGTATGTATGTTTCCATCCATCAAGGTTTTATTGTTGGCCGGTTATGAGGAATTGGATATTCTTCAATCTTCATGCCATGTGCATATAAGTTTGAACTGCACAACACTCTAGGTTCATTGAATCTGGACATCTTTTTCTACTTTCAACACTATCGTACGGCGTAGGTTGAAATACTACTGTGGGTTATAGGGGGGCCACTAGTTTAAACGTGTCTAATTCAAATTCTACGCTTACAAATTTAATTAATGCCTTTTTTTTTTTTACAGCTAATTAATGAAAATCTTACCTCTAGAAAAACGACTATGATTCAATGAACCTGGACATTCTATCGTGGGGTTGGTAAATTCTACAAAAGGGAGAGGGTAATTTATTTAAATATATATGATGAATTTTTAAAAGTTTACGAATTTAAGTTAAGGCGTGCCGAGACAATGCGTTTTCTGACACAAAAGACATATGTGTGAAAGCGCGGTGCCAACATGCGCCGTGGCATATGGTGCGTTGCCAAAATGTGTCTCCTGCTCGGCAACTTTGATAAAATAAAAAAGGTGAGTTTGTCCACTGTGCTGGACCCATACATCCTTGCCTAGAGATGGCAATGGGATGGGTCAAAATTCGGACTCGCATTGAACTCGATCTGCATGGGACAGGTATGGATCTGGTTAAACGGGTATGAGACGGGTCGTGGTTTTTGTTAAACCCGCTCCGCCTATCTGTACCCCCGCTATATATAAATATAGTAATATTTAATATATATATGTTTCTATTTATATAAAATTATATGTATATTAATGTATACTATATGTTTGAAAAAAATATTGTGTATGTAGTTTTTTTAGTATAAAATGAGTATTAAATGTTATTTTAAACAATTATATATTTAATTTGAATTATGTAATATCAAAATAAATATATTGTATACATTAAAATTAATTTTAAAAAAAAAAATTATACAAGACGGGTAAAACTCGACGGATTTTTAAGTGGGACGGGTCCAGATATAAAAAATTTCTGGTGGAACGGGTCCTGGGTCAAGGCATACCCGTCTCATTGCCATCCCTAGCCTTGCCAACTATCATCTCGTCGAACCCTTTTGAACGTTGTAGATTTCAGGTCAAATGTTGTCAGCATCTATACAAGTGCTAGAAAGCGCCTATTAGGGCATCCACAGTGTTGGTGAGGAATTTTGAGTTTTAAGTTTGACACATGTGTGCCACCTCAAAAATTTCCTACTCCTATCTCAAAAAACTTCTACCCCCTCCAATGCATTCTACCTCAAAAAAATAATACAAATAAAAAATAGTTGGGACCACATTAAAACCCACTCTCGCAAGTGAGTTACACTCTCCAAATTGTTCTCTTATTTTTCTCATGTGTTGTTCACTCTCCCTCTATCCCACTCTCTTTTTTCCTACTCCCTCTGTCCACCAAAAGTGTGCTCACTTTTTTTTATATATGCTTTTAAAAAAATCATATTTTAATTATAAAGAATATATTTAATATAATGAGTAAAAAATATATTTGGTAGATACTCAATCTTGTTAGTAAAGTAGAAAAAATATTCAAAAGTTAACTATTTAAATAGAATAAACACGTTTTTTGTGGACCCAAAAAAAAAAATGAGCACACTTTTGGTGGACGGAGGGAGTAATTTTTTACTTCTACCTGGGTAGAAGAACTTCTACCCAATTCATCCTCTCTCCTCCACATAAGCACTCCCACAACCTCTTCTACCCTACATTTGAGGTAGGAGTAGAAATCCACATGGGACTTCTACCCCCCATTGGAGATGCTCTTAGCACCGCATTTTCATATACATACATCTTTTATGTGAGAAAGCCCATTATCTTTGCGCGCATCCTCTTAGATTATACTACCTCCGTCCCTGAAAAGTTTTCATAGTTACTTTCACGATATACACGTATTTATCTTTCATACAATATCTTTTGGGGTCCATCATATACTCAATCAAAACTACGTTATTTACTTTATATATAAAAGTTTACAAAATTACCTTCAAAGCTCTAATTATTATACTTTTTCATTAAACTTCGTTTCATCAAATGAAAGTTTTTCAGGGACAGAGGGAGTAAGACTTTAACAAATTCACCATATTTTCGTATTTGAGTTACTAAATAAATTTGCCAAAGGGAGCAGCATTGTTATTATTTTTTATTTTTTTAATTCTTCTTCTCTCTTCTTTGATTTCTTAAAAAAAAACTTTGAACTCTTGGAAAAACTTAGAAACGTTTTATAAAATTAAAAAACACATCCTAAATACCATTAGGAAGTTAAACAAGGGCCATAAATTTGAACATTTTTTTTTTCATATGAATTTATTAGGTTTCTTATATTGGTGATTTTTTTTTTTGCGGGATTACGGTATCATTTTTTAAACCATACATATCCTTAAGTTAAGGACGTTTCACACAGAAAGTCATTAAATAACTACTCTCTCCCCACCAAAAGTGTACTTACTTTTTTTTTATATGTTTTTTAAAAAATTATATTTTAATTATAAATAATATATTTAATATAATGAGCAAAAAATATATTTAATAGATACTCAATCTTACTAATAAATAGAAAAAATATTCAAAAGTTAACTATTTAAATAGAATAAACACGTTGAAATGAGCATACTTTTAGTGGACGGAGGGAGTAATAAATATATGTGTATCACTGTATCTTTTACCCTTTTATTTATTTACACATAACATGATTATTTAATGCATATAATTATAAAAATAAAATTAAAATATGACATTTAAATGTAATAAATTAATGCAAAATCCGCAGTCTTTTGCTCACTTCTTTATAAAATGTGTTGATATTGCATGCACAATATCACATTAACTCTTGTTTTATACTCGTACGATATTCGTATAGCGAATTAATTTGAATTCAAGATTTATAGTCAATGATATAAAATTAATCTAATTGACTTATGTCGTGGAGGTGGCCTATATAAATATGTCCAACTCTCTCTCCACTTCAAAGACTCGTTAGCCAAAGTTGAAAAATAACAAAAAATAGTGTTGTTGTCATAGTCGTATTAAAATTAGGACAATTTCGAGTGTTCATTATATCAATAATCTACTATAAAAGCCCCTCCAAAAAAATATTCTACTAGAAAAGGAACATGAATATTTAAATTACAATTTTAATAAGCTATAACGAGCAAGAAAAATCGAGAAATAATCTTCTGATTACGTGATCTTAATTGTGTCTTACTCCTAATTTATTTAGTTCTAATTTTTACAGCAACATAACAATCTCAAAATACCAATGTCGATGTGAAGAGGCTCTTGGCCCACTTTCCCATTGAGAATTATTGTTGAGACAAAAGATTTGTTGGTTTGATTGGCACTCGAGAGGAACAAATAGGTCCCATACGCCACTTATCACTCCTCCTCCGACCATGTTACTTTGGCCGGAGAGCAAGATTTGGATTCCCTCCTCTACAGGAGGGTTCAATGCTAGAAAATTGCATTACGTAAGGATCTATTCACGAATACTCCTACTTTATAACACAACATGCATTTTCAGCGTACCTTTGCAGCTCCAGTGCTGCTGTGAATAATAATGAATGAAGCTGCAGGCTCTTCCGTCTCTCCAGTCCTTCGTTGATGGCCCATAGAATTTATCTGAATAACATTATGAAAACGCCAACAATCGTATCACATGCTTAATAAACGTAGCAAAATGGACAATTAAAGTGTAACTGGTAATCTTACCAGAGATTACCAGTGACAGCGGTCATCAACCCCTCAACAACACCGAACCTGTTATTTAGAACCTGCAAATAGTATGTTAATAATCGATCATTCCTGTGAAACAACGAGTAAGAGTAAACCTTGGCTAATGGAGCAAGATAGCTGGTAGTGCAACTAGCATTTAAAACAACTCTGTAATTTGAAAAAAACAAGAAAAAAAAATCCAGTTTTCTTTATTTGGTAGCCTCAGAAGAAATTCATGGTGTATAATTGATATGGCATTTGTACAATACGAAACTGTATGGGCCTACAAATCATGACATGTTACTCTCTGCTTGTTAACATGGGCCCGGCCCAAACCATTTTCCTTTACATCCCTATTGATCACATAGAGAGTACTAGGAGGTACATTATTCTCAAAATAGGATACTACCTAAGGCACAATTTTGAAGAAAATTTGCAAGACTGGCAAATGACATAATTCAACATAAAACTATCAAATCCCTCGAAACAACTCCAGCAGACAAGCGGACACACTTGAATGATAATCTACAAATTTAAGTTGAGAGCTCAAGTTTCTTGATATTCTGGATCTGCAACCCAGGATTCAGTCCCTTGGGGCAAGCTTTGGCACAGTTGAGAATGGTATGGCAGCGGTAGAGCTTGAACTCATCGTTTACAGCATCGAGGCGCTCCTTTGTGTATTCATCACGACTGTCCATTATCCATCTGCATTGAGCAACATAAAACCTTATTCAGCATGTATGCTTATTACAGTTCAAAAATGGAAAAAGGAAGTTCATCCTTTGTGAAGTCCTCTAAGATGCCTAAAGACATGTTTTGTAATGAAAGGTATGCAATAGAACTATAGAAGCATTCAATATTTATGGTTCTCATATTTAGAACCAAAGACTTGCTAAAATATCCAAGACCAGGGCAAATTGAGTGTAATATAATAGGCATACTCAGGTGATTCACCTGCACCCCCACCCCCTACCAGCTACCGCCAAACAAACACCTCAAGAATACGTCACTCGTAGAAGTCAAATCTGTGCTAAATAAATTTTAACCATACAAAGCAACTTCATATTCCAATTAGAAGATTCCAGAACGACCTGCCCTAAAAACCCTTGCTTTTTTATCAGCTGCTCACGAGGATAGCTAAAATAAGAGCACGGTTTAAGATGTAACACAATGTAGCTTTGTTCTAGGACTGCGGAATAAGATTGCCACTCATCCCTGGACTCGTGTTGATCTCAATCCAGGTTCCTACTCAAATTAGGCAAATTCCCATGATTGTACAACATTAAATGGAAACTAGAATCATAGAGATACTTAAAAATGAGCACAACCGAAATAAATGTTCCCAGGTTGAGCAGTCCCCAATCAGATTATATATATGTCCAAATCCGTCGATATGTGCGGAGGGCACAGGTATTTAATGATTCTAAATTTCTAATACAGAAAAAAGATGCCGCTGAATTGGAATAAGACATGATCCAATAGGCTAACACTACATAACCTAAAAATCAACTTTATGGCAATAAGCAAATCTAACAAGCACAGGCTCATCACGTAAGAAACACCAGCCAACTGCGAACGATCAACAAGACTTTCAACTAGCATTATAAGGCTTTCTTTCAGCTATGCAGAATCACAATGAAGGGAGCAGGATTAGATGTGCTAATGTAATCCTAGCCAACAAGAGTGGAAACCCACACTCTTACAATTTCTGGAACATTCACACTCAGCAGACAAACAGTTAGTTGTCCAACAAAATTAATAGAAACCACAGCAACCAAGAAATAACAAAACCTTAGTGCCAAACCATTGTAGTCCAGACAGAGTCCTGTAATGAGGTCAGGATTAAAGCTAGACTGAAGCCCAAATTAACAACATTTCCTTCAAATTGTCAACTAAATTTTTAGCTACCTAATACATGATCTGGAAAGTAAACCGGGAACCAAGAATTGAATTTGTGAGTTGATATGTATTAGGCTGTAGAGATGATGCTTGAAGCACCCTGTTACAAGATTCACCAAGTCCTTCTCACTAATTTCTCCAGTTGGTTAAAGGTATTAAGTGTGTATTTACTAACTCCCAATACATTTTCTCTAATAATTATCTCATTCTTATGCTGCTCAGCACATATTTCACCAGATTCTAAGAGCTGCTTCCACCGTGGTTCTCAAATTTGCATTCTCTCCTAAGATGGTTAAGATGTGCTTCATATAATTTGTTTCCCGCAGCTAACAAGCTAATTTGAACATTATATGTATACATACACATCAAGCATATGATGGCAAAACTGAATAAGATGTTGAAGTCGAGTAATGTGATAAACACCAAATTCTGAAAGAAAATCGGGCAAAAACCGAATTACCTATTGGCGTGCAGAAGCGCAGCGGGACCCAAATACGACTCGGGGTTCCACCAGTAGCTGGGGCAGGATGTGCTACAGCAGGCACACAGAATGCACTCGTACATCCCATCAAGCTTCTTCCTATCCTCCTTACTCTGCAGAACCTCCTTCCCCGGCGTCTCCGGTGGATTCTTCCTCTTCAGCCATGGCTCGATCGACTTGTACTGATTGTAAAAGTTAGTCATATCCACCACCAAATCCTTGATCACAAACATATGCGGCAGAGGGGTAATCATCGTAGGCCCACCCGAAGGAATTTTCGTGAGACAAGCTAGACCATTCCGGCCGTCGATGTTCATAGCGCACGAACCACAGATTCCCTCACGGCAGGAACGCCGGAAGGTTAATGTTGGATCAATCTCATTTTTTATCTTGATTAGTGCGTCAAGAACCATCGGGCCGCACTCCTTGAGGTCAATTTCGAAATTTTGGAGCTCGGGTTTTTGCGGCGAATCAGGGCTCCATCGGTAGATTTGGAAGGTTTGGGGGGTAGACGTCGACTTAGCTTTCGGCTCCACCTGTTGCGCCGCCGCCTCCGAGGCGTAATAACGCCAAATGCTGGCTCTGGCCGCCGGTGTCACAGCGGGAACCCGGGACATCAATCGTCGGACCATCCCAGTCGCCATAGATAGAATTCTGTGCTATCTAGAGAGAGAAAGTGAGAACAATAATTTCAGTATGTCAAAATTGGGTGTGTGCGCGCTCGTTAGAATGACATAAATATAGGAGATTGATGTTGTGGGAAAAGAATGAATTCTAAAATATTCTAGACACAACTGTTTCAAGTCGAGTTCGAACTTTAACTACTTAATTCGGCTTGAATAACAATTCAACTCAATATATACAAAATTGGTCAGTCATCAGTCACAAAATTTTTGGACCGCAACAATAAAAAATGTGCACGAGTCGAAGATGTTGACATAAGCTATTGAAAATAGTCCCTTCAAAGATAAATTTGGGGCGAAGTGTATATCGACTGCAATGTGTTTCATGTGTGAGTGCATGATAAGACGTGGTGCAAGATGAGTGGCACCACGATTATCACATAGAAGACGAGGCAGCGTCGGAAGCAAGATGTCAAGTTCTTTGAATGAATGTGAAATCCAACAAAACCTCAGCTATTATTGTGGAAGCAAGTGCCACGGTATTCCGTCTCATTTGATGATCGAGCCACTCCTCGTTGTTTGCGGGACCTCCACGAAATCAGGTTTTGGTCTAGAAATATCACATAGGTTGAAGTAAATTTGTCGTCAATCAAGGCCTCTCTAAAATCCGAGTCAGAATAAGCAGTGAGAGAAGATGAAGATGGACGGTGAAGTAGCAACCCATGGTGCAACGAGCCTTTCAAGTAACGAAGAAGGCGTTTAACAACCTTGTGCTAGGCGGCTAACAACATACTCCCTCCGTCCCATACTTGAAGGCACATTTTACCATTTTGGGCGTCCCATACTTGAAGGCACATTACCTGGTAAAAACACTTTTAAACAATCTCCTTAAAACATCACAATATTACAACAAATGACACTATTTTATTACACTAAAAAGTAACTTTATTACTATTTATAAAGTTGAAAAGTCTTTACTACCCCCACTTTATCTTACACAATACTAATAAACAATTCATTCATTAAAACTCGTGCCCAATTCATTTGTGCCTTCAAGTATGGGACGGAAGGAGCATGAGATATGGAGTCGAGTGATTGTGAAGATTCTACACATGAAGTATGATCTCAAATTGATAAATAAGTGGTCTCAAATTATTGAGCAAATGGAAGATCAAGTGTCCTTCAAAAAAATTGAAATTGCTTAATTTTCTATTCGGATTCTACACATCTATATACCATGATAAGGTAAAGATTAAATATTGCTAAAATTCAAGAAAATATATAGAGCACAGAATGAAAATTAGACAAACCAATAACGTTAAGCAATTTGTACATTGAAGTAACTATCTCATTAATTTTGTTATGTGAAATACAAAGAATGTAACATGGAATAATACAAGGCAATGCAGTATGAAATTTCCAGGAAAACATTGAAATCTTGGAACTGGGAGGTGAAAAAGGAATCAAAGATATAAAAACACGACGACGAGACTCTACACCGGCTCAAGAAAACGAAAAATGTTCCCATTGTCAAACCGAATGTTTGTGTCAAAGTCATCTCAGCTCCCCATGCTCGTTTGTGAAGACGCTTGATAACTCAGATCTTCCTGCAAGAATGACGAGTTTGAGTAAATTTATCACATTCTTTTCTGTTAAATTTGAAGAACAGGCACTACATTTGTATACTTACTTTGACAGAAACTTGGCTATGGCAGGGTGAGGGATTTGAACTGCACGGTGCAGTATTATACATGCAATCTTCTGCAAGTTCTCTCAATTTGTTAAGTTCTGGAAGTATGACGTTTCCAAGATCCGGCCTATCTTTTCTTCGAAGTTCAGAACACTTGAGTGCCAATTTAGCAAGGGTTAAGGCCTCTTCATAAGGCCAATCGGGCACTGCCGGATCAAGCATCTCAGCAAACGTCCCTTTTTCAAGAGCTCGTCCAACGTGATGAGTCAGGCCCATTGGAGACTTGGCTGTCAGAATCTGTAAGAATATTATACCTAGAGAGTATATATCAGATTTCACACCAAGCATACCCGTTTGTTGATACTCTGGATCGATGTAACAGAAAGTTCCAGCTGTAGATGTCATCCGATATTGAGTAACATTATCGGCCACAGATGGAGGGACGAGCCGGGCCAAGCCCACATCACCGATCTTACTAACATAGTTTCGGTCAAGTAGAATGTTACCGGGCTTCAAATCACGATGAACTAGAGGCTCGGGTTTTGTTTGGTGGAGGAACAGCAGGCCCGTTCCGATTTCAGCAGCAATTCGAAACCTATGTTGCCAAGATAAAGGCGGAGACTTGCCACGTTGGAATAGACGGTCTTCTAAGCTTCCGTTAGTCATATGCTCGTAAACTAAGCAACCATACTCGGGACAGGCACCTAGAAGTAGCACCATGTTTGGGTGTCGTATGCAACTTAGGATTTCAACCTATCATTACATGATAAAAACAATCAAGACCCAAATTAAAAAGTTAATTCAAAGGCAAATATTTATTAGTTGACAAACCTCTTGCTGAAACTGTGCTCTTCCTTGAGTAGCATCGGGTCGAAGGACCTTCACCGCACAAGGTGTATGGTCCAAATAGCACTTATATACGGGTCCATAACCGCCTTCTCCAATCTTTCTCGTTTGTGCAAAGTACTCGGTAGCAACTTCAATCTCATCAATTGTATATTTCCTGTACCTGGTCTCTGATATCATCTTACTCTTCTCTTGTGATTCTCTTAAGGCCTTCATTTCTGCATTGATCCTCTTCTGAGATTCAAGCTCTGCAATCCTTTGAGCTGCCTCAGCCTGCTCAATGGCCGCCTTAGACTTGGCCTGTTCTTTAGCTGCAAGAGCCAATGCCGCTTCTTCAGCCAATCGCGCCTCTTCTAACCTCTTGTGCTCCTCAATTTTCCATCTTTGGAGCTCCTTTGCCTACAATTTCCAAAGATTATTAAAATAGCCATAGGAGAAAGAAAAAGAAGTTGCGCTTACCTTCTCTCTTGCCGAGAGTGCTTCTTTGCAAGCAGTACTGTACATATCCATTGTTTGCTTGAGCTCCTGCTTTAGCCTTCTCATTTCTGCTTCTACTTCATCCTGCAACTCAAATAGTTAGCTAGCTAGCTAGCTTCACAAGTAATTAAATGTTAAAGTAAACTCCTTTTACCATATTTTGTGGAGTGAAAGTTCTATCACTGTCTAATGCATCAGAGAAATCCATTGAGGACATTATGTCAACTGATTTACGTCCAAGGTTCCACGAATCGAAGCCTTGATAATCTAAATCGGAGTACTCAGAAAGACGAGGAGGGGTGGGCCCGCCTTCAAAGCTATCGCTGAAAGTGGGGAGTACATCAAGACTTCTTCTTGAACTTACAAAGGATATGTCCGAATCTGGTGGAGAGATGTCATATGCTCTTCCATTAGGAGCTTTCCGATGGGTGAACGGAGACCTGTTCGGAGTAACAACAGTTAAGCTTAGCTTCCATTGAATCATATGAAAATTTATTCACTTTGATGACCTAATATGACATACTTGATGCTCACGTCACTTCGCCTCCCATGTGGAGATGGTTCGGCTCCTGAGAACGAACCTGCATAGAATGTGTCGGAATTTGAGCTTGCAGTTGGTATTTTAAAACGATCAATGAGAATGATGACTTACTTCTAGAGCTCGTGGTTGAGTGCATAGGTTGCTCTGATCCACTTAATTTGCTGTTGACTTGTTCTAATATCTTGCTACGAAGTGGGGTGAGGAAGGATGGGGGCGGACGGGAAGAAGATCGTGTAGACGAGATCTTTCCCTTGTGGATGACATGTACAGTGCAAAAATCTGGTGCACCTTTTAACACACTTCCAGGAATGTCTTTTGCTTTGAATCTGCTTGTTCATAAGCTGCTCAATTTAGACTTTGAAATAAATAGTTCGCAATCAATAATCATCTATCAGGAGGAGATGAGAGTTGTTATTTTCACCTAAAGATGCCGCCTTTGACAGCAGCACCAAGAACCAAGATATCAATTGTAGTTTGCTTTACAAACTCAACTAGGGCTCTCGCTACGTCTATGTCATCCAACACAACCTCGTGTCGTTGTATCTGATGAACGAAATCAACATCACTTGTGTATATAGAAATACCCAACAACATAAGAATCCATTACAAGTTAACACCCCAGAATCATTCTGGATCAAAAAGTTACAAAAAATCAGATTTAATTTTGGCGTAAAACCAACACCAAAGTCTAGCTAGCTTTAAGCTCTTCCATCACCTGTGTATATTAAGAATTGTACGTGGAAACTTAGAAAACGTACATCTTTGCGTGTGCATAAGACACGGAGAGGAAGGAACAACTCCCTTAATTGTACATCTTCTCCAATCTCCACGCTGCCATCGGGCAGTTGGCTAGGCGGCCCTGTGCCAAAAAAAGAGACAAGATTCCATTGTTTAAGAAACTTACAGGAACATTCACAGGTGAAAATTGCATCTAAAACCTTCACATTCATTGTTAAGATGGATTATTTTGAAGACAGGGGAGGACATGCCAAAGGAAGAAACGTTATTACATGAGGAAAACGAAGGTGGAGATGCAGATATTCCAGCGGAGGCTGAAGATTGTCTTTGTCTTACGTGAATCAGAATAACAGTTTGGCCTCTTGCAAGAATATTGTCAAGTGCCCATTTCAAAGCAATTTGGCTCGCCCTATCCTTGTCTATCGCCACCGCCACCAATTTTGTCATCGCCGACATCTTGTCTCAAATATTCGCGATAGCCACATTTGCATTTGCTCCCTCCCTCTCCCTCTCTTAATGATCAAAACACAAGGTTGGATCAAGTTTTTCAGAAACTAAAACGTCCAGGCTTTTACAAAATTCGTATTTTTTTCTTGATTACGCGAAAATGAGAATTTCTTACAAGTCATAAGCTTTTCTCCGCCTATCTCACTCAATTCCCAAACTGTCAAACTGTCTCTCTCCCCTTGTGTTTTCCTAATCAGATGTGCTCCTTCTTTAGCGGTTAGGGAAAAAGTTTCTTGTCCATAATAGTATGCCTTTATAACAGAATTCCAAGGAGGGATTTATTTGAAAGGTCAATATTCATTTTGTAAACTACAACCCAAAATCATATCATAATATAACAATTTCATAAAAAATAAGAAACACGAATTAATCTTCAAAATTGAAAAAAATAAACTCCATAAATTACAATATTCATCAAAATAAACTCACATGAAATCTTGTTGTTGATCACAAGGCACCAGTTTTCCACTTTTCTCACACAAGCCTTGTTCTCCAATATCATACACCATTTTCCCATAACTATACTTCAATGGCATTCTCCCCAACACCCTGTGAAACTGGTGTATACAATCTCCTCTCCTCTTCCTGTGCTCCCCTTTCCTACTACTCAGCCCTACTTCCCTCACTTTCTCCGATCCGCCGCCGCCGTCGTTCCTCGCATCCCCATAATCCCTTACTCCGCCGCCCTTGGCTCCGACCATCACCGGTCCTTTCTGGCTCTCCTCCGCCACCACAAAATTCATCAAAATATCTTCGCAATTATTCATCTCATCCACGATTCGCCTCGCCTCCGCGTACTGTTCATCGCACGAGTATCTCTCCAGGAATTTCACGTTTAAGATCATCAACTTGGTGAGAATGATCGAGAACTTCTCCTTCTCCATCGTGTAAATCCAGCTCTTCGATGTGATGTCGTACGCGTGAGATCTGGCGAAGAATCCGACTACCCGATCTGGATCGGATCTCCACACGGCGAAAGCTGCGGATACCGATTTCGGGTCGGGTTCGATGTCGTCGTCGCAGATGAGGACAGCTCTAGTTTTAATTATCCCGAATGGGTAGAATCGGTGGTTTAAGCTAGCGGAAGGCGCGCGGAGTACGGCGGCGGAGAGGTTCTGTGTGAGGTGGGAGAGGGAGAGAGTGGAGGTGGAAGGATTGCACCAGAGGAGGACGACAGCCGCGACTGACGGCGAGGCGGAGTAGGCGGCGGTGATTGAGTGGAGCAGCGGAATCCGGTGCTCCGAATAGCCGTTGATTATAACCGTTAATTGATCTGAGCGGATAGTACTCGGGTCGGGGCTCTTGCATTGCGGGTCGGGCCTTTGTGGGATTAATCGAGATGAAATGACGAAAACGGGCAAGTAAAGCGAGATTAAGGAGAAAATTGCGATTTTCATTGCACCAGGACTTTACTACTCTTTGATTTACCGTATTTTGAATTTGTGCAGAAAGACCAGTGGCAATTTCGTGAATAATAGATGAGCTATAGGAGTAAACTGTCGTTAATTATTTGTGAATTTGGGTGGACAAATCTGTTACTCCCTCCATCCCGGAAGTGTTTGCACCACTTTGTGGGCACACTTATTAAGGAAAAGGTGTAATAAGTGGAGTGTTGAGGGGTAATTTTATAAACTTATATGAATAAAGTAAAGAGAGTGGTTGAAATAAGTGTAAAAGTAATGGCATTTTGTGTAAATATGTGAATTTTGTGAGGGTGGAGTTTATGAAAAATTTTCCTTTTTAGGAAGTGCAAACAATTGTGGGACAACGAATAAGAAAAGAGTGCAAACAATTATAAAACAGAGGGAGTAATATGTATCAATTCTCGATTTAATTTATTAGACACGTCACACATATTGAGTCTTTCATGTCAATTAATTTAATTATGGTTTGAGTAATCTTTATCCGACGAAATTAGTTAATACTTTCTCAGTCTACGGTTAATTTACTAATTTTGTTTAAAGGTGTTATTTATTTTTATTTTTGTCAACATCTTTTTCTTATTATTTTATTTTTTATCTATTTATATTTTTTCTTTCATATCTCTTTATCTCAATAGGCACCGTACATTAAATATTGAAGTGTACTCCCTCCCTCTCAATGAAAGCTACTCAACTTTCCTTTTTCGTCTGTCCCAATGAAAGCTCTTCATTCCTTTTTTGGTAACTATTCTTTCTCACATTTCATTATATTCTTCTCTCTCTCAATCATATCACCTTTAATACATCTACTTATTATATTAGTATTTATTAATCTCCGTGCCCGGAGCTCATGGGGAGCTTTCCCCGGGACGGAGGGAGTATTTTTTAAGGCCCTGGCTATATATTCTCCAGCTTTGTTAAGTATACTCCCCCAATTCATGCACTCCCCCTTAAAATCGATTATGTTAGATGTACTCTTTCTAAAATGTCTAATATGTCATTTTATTTTAAAATGATCCATGTCAAATATACCCCCTAAAAACCCTCATTTTTCCTCCCTTCTTCATTCTTTTTCATCTTCTCCAGTCCAATGCTGGCGTCGCCCGCTACCGCACGCCGCACTCCTCTTTCCTCCGCCACTCGCCCATCCTCCTTCCGTCGTCGCCCATTTTTTTTCTGTAACATCGCGGCAGCGCTGCTCTCCTCCTCGCACCGCCGCTGCCATGCCTTCCCCCACCCAACGTCGCCACTCCTACCCCCACCCAGATCCGTCGCCCCCTCCTCCCCCACACTCAAATCCGTCGCTCCCTTTCTTCGTTTTTTTCTTTTATTTTTGTTAACAGGCGGCGCCGTCGCCTTTCCTCTCCCAGCGACGCCGCTGCCGCCTCCCTCCTTGGTATGTCGAAAATTTAAAAAAAAAATGATTTTTTTCGACACACAAGGATCGACCATATATACTCTCGTCGAAAACAATGTGTCGACGAGAGTGTATATGTTCGTCCCTGATGTGTCGATTTTTTTTTTTTTATGTTTCTGAGTTTTTTATGAATTTTTTAGTTTTTTTTTTTTTGATGATGTTGGAGACCAGAAGTGGTGGCGACGGCGGTCAGATGTAGTTGTGGTGGTTACAATTAGGATTAAGGTTTAAATGTTGAAAGTATAGTGTAGTTAGTAGTGAGGGTGCATTTAGTAATTATATTTTATGTTTACACCATTATAAAATACTCCCTCCGTCCCATAGAAACTTGCACACTTGGGTGGGCACACAATTTAAGAAATGTGTAAGAAAATGTGTAATGAGTGATGTTTTGAGGGGTAGTTTTGTAAAGTTTTATGAATAAAGTAAAGTAAAAAGTAGATTGAGTGTGAAAAAGTAATGGCATATGGGTAAATAAGAGTATATTTTGAGGGTGGGGATTATGAAGATATTTCCTTTTATGGAGTGTGCAAATTGGTATGGGACATCCATTTATAGAAAGTGTGCAAATTCCTGTGGGACGGAGGGAGTAGTATTTTATTGTTTTTACACCATTATTAAATTAATAAATTGAAGGGGGTGTCCTTAACCAATATGGAGGTGCAAATAGCCGTACCCCTTATAATTTGAAAGGCCCAATTCGGGTCAAATGATGAAGAGAAGTAAAAAATGAGCCCATCGCACATGGACATGGAGAGTGATCGAAGCATGCATGGCCATGCAAATAATCTTGCGAAATTAATTCTCTACCACCCATAATTTAAAAAAATAATTAAAATTAAAGTAAATATAAAAGTTATCTTATTTTTGTTAATAATAATCTCAAAATGAAAAATATAATTCCTTCAAAATCAGTTTTGTACGGTACAAAATAATTACTTGTATATATAATTATCAAAAGTGCAATAAAAAATTATATTGAGACAACTTTTACAATAAATTCACTATTAAAATGACTTATTAAATTAATTTATTACTCCGTATTAATTTTATTTTATTAAATTTTTTTTTTAATATATAAAAATATATATAAAGAGTCTACCCTCGATTTTTGTAATAAATTACAGCCATGCATATTTTCTCTTCAATATCAATTCCAGGCTTATCTAAGGTGGCTAATTAATTTAAATTATCTTTGCAAAGTAGTCGAAAATTCCACCTAATTAGTGGATTTATTTATTAATTTGTCAAAGTTTTTAACTCAAAAGACGCAAGGTGGATTTACATTCATTACGAGCATAACAACTTCAGACATGATGCCAAGGATTTTGAAGTAATAAATTAAGCATATGCTATATATGTGTTTGACTTTATGTGAATCAAGATAAACGTGTTATATATTATTTAAAAAATAAATAATAGAGTAACATTTTATATGTACAAATTAATGATATTTGAAAAAAAAAAATATATATAGCAATACACTGAGTTGGTTTCCTTTTTCAATCGTCAAAAGAATTTCAAGCGTAAAACATATATATTCTACATTATATATCGAATAACATCTTTTATTCTGAATTGTATTATATTTCGTTTATCCTAATTAATTACTTGTATATATTCATGAACACGTAATAATAAAATGATTAATATATATAAAATGTACAAAAATAAGAATGACCACAACTACTAACATAAACAAATTCAAACACGTAAGAGACCTGTTAATTAATGGATAATGAGTCAGGGAAATTTTCCATGTTATTCCCTGTTGGCCACTTATTTATAATTTCAATTCGTGTATTAATTATTTTTCCAATTTAGTTTCCAACAAATATCCCACTCAGAATTTCACTTAGACGCCCATTGTTGAATAATATTAAAATATCAAGAATTTCATTCCATGCTACGCCACCCCACCAACCTAATTAAAATAATTATATTAAATTTAAGATCAAGATGTTCTAATTTAGCTGCAGTCATTTTACCAATATTGTACGTATATGATGATAAATTTATACTCCACTGTGTAATTTATTGATTAAAAAAAATTGAATTTTTCTTGCCTATTGGGAGGCCAGTGTTACAAACTTTTGCAAAATATGTACGCACAATACCCCCGAAAACACAATGTGAAGAAAATAAACCAAATTTAATGGGAAAAATCGACCAAAATCAGTTGAACCAGATTTCTTTTAATTAATTCATTTATGTATTCAGTTGAATTTTACTTTCACTTTTTTCTTTATCATTTTTACACCTAAATTTTTTAGATTTAAAATTATTTTTAACTTTTTTTCATCATTCTACCTTAATATTTGAATTTGAGAATTAGGGATTATGGAGTATAAATTGTTTTGTTTTGTGTTGTCTATAATTCTGTTATGATTATTGAATTTTATAGTTTTATAAGTGTGTATTTATTTTCCTGTTTCAACGTCGATCTCTTTTATTTGAAAGTGATTTTTATTTTTTTTACATTTATTTAAAAATGAAGAAAAAAAAAAAACAAGTATGTCATTGTTGAAATAAAGTGAAATTGTCGTAGTTACGTATCTGTGGACAATTGAATCCCACCTTTGACCAATTGCTTTAAATGTTATTTTGGAATTGGAGGGTGAAAAAAGATTGATTAATGTTTGGATATATAAAAGAAGCCTTTTACATCTTTAAATTTATTTTGTACCAAAAAGTCGCTTTATTATTTAATAATAAACTTATCTCGACTACTTTCTAGCTTTATTTCCCAAATAAACACCACCACATATATAACTTTTGAGAAAAGTAATAGGAGTAACTATTAATATTAATATTATTATTATCGAAAAATTCAAAATATATAAAATTGCACCCAGTCAATTCACTTACTTGAAAGAAAAAAAAAATGACTACAAGAAAAGAGCTAGTGAGTACTTGTATTTTTCCAATTTCTTGAGCCAAAAAACAGAGAAAAAAATCCACATATTATTATTGCATTCTAAAATATAGTTATATTATACTCCCTCATATAAGTTTCCCCTTTCTTTTGGTTGTTTTGATTAAGAAATATGATTAAATAATAGATGTAGTACAAGTGATGTGATGGTGAGAGAGAAAATAATAGATGAGTGTGAGATGAAGTATGATAAAATAATAATAAAATGTAAGTGATGTGATTGGGAGAGAGAAAATCATATGCCAAAAATGAAAAAATATGAAATGGGAAACTTATTGTGGGACATCCATAAAAGGAAAGTGGGAAACTTATAGGGGGACGGAGGGAGTATTATATATTAATGGGAAAAAAGTAAATATTGTTCAAACTCGATTAGATTCGTAAGCCTTTCAAGTCGAGTATTAATGAGCTCAAACTCGATAGTTATTTGAGTAGCTTGAAATTCGACTCGACTCGAACATGAGTAACTTGCGAGTTGACTCGATTCACTTACGCTGTTACTGACGGTTATTATTGTCTATAATTTATTATATCTCACTTTTTGAGGTGTGATTCATAATAGACTAGCCATCTCTGAAATATTATTGCTAAAATATTCCATATGAATACTTGTAACTTGATCTTGAACCATGTTCATGTTTATAATGCATACATGCCAAACATAATATTCAAGATTTCAAGTTAAGTCTTTTTTCCTAGTTGCACGCAAGTTAGGAGAGAAGTCACATTATATATTTATCAATATTCCTATAAAACGAGGGGATGGAATCATTTTTCCTAGTAGCAGATAAGTGTCACCATGATTAATTATTATTATGTGTAAAGCGAAAATATAAATTAGATAGTATAATAATTATAACGACGCGTGTTAAAAATTCAAATAGCGAAACATAAAGAACAATACAAATGAATGCAACCAATAAAAGAGAGCATTCAAAAGACACGTATTGAAATCGATGAAATTTTCCTCCATCACACAAAATGTTTTACATTGCAGAGTTTCACCTTGAGCATATATTCTATAATATTTTTTCAATCAAATATTAATATTTTGAGACTATACTATATAAGAAATACATAACATGAAATTGAAAAATAAATCAAATGGTAACTTTTTTTTTTTAAAAGTACAAAAAAATTCGACGGATGGTGAAATTGGTCCCTCGAATTAGTCGGTCCTAAGTCAGATAACAATTTTTTTTTTTGAAAAAAAAAACCTAAACCCTTTTTCAAAAATCATACTAGTAGTATTTGGGAGTAGCTGGGAACAGAGAGAATCAAATACAAAAATGATGCATTGGAACCTTTTTCTATTTGTATCCAATCATGATTTTAATCCATAATACATGCTGCTGAAATGGGAGGTATCAATAGGGACCACTAATTTATTTCTTTTATATGGAGTATCTCTCTATTTAATTTAATTTTTGGGGGAATAATGATATAGAAATTATATAGAGTACTGTATTTATTCGATTAAAATCCATGGAATATTACCATGCCGATGCGAAGCATTTCCCATGGCGCTCAAAGCATCAATTTTACTTCTAGAATAATGAAATTACTATTATCTCTGGAAAAATGAATAATATTGGCGTACATGTTTTAGTTTCACTCTATATATTTTACACTTTAAGCAATTAATATTATCCTAGTTTTTTTTTTTGGCTAATTATGGGATATTCTGTTTTGAGCTCCCGGAATGTGTACGATCTCGCACGTCTCAAATTTTTCCAACTTTGCTCATATGTCCTTCAAAAATTCACTTCATAGTCCAATTAATGTGCACTTCTTTTCAATTGCTGAAATCATATTCATAGAATTTGTGAGCACTCGTATCCGTGAAAGAGCATTTGTGTGGCATCTAGATATATAACCAATTGCTGCCAATTCTACCATGAGAAAATTAATATTATCCTAGTTGAATCTATATTCTCTCAGAGAACATGCGAATAAATGAGAAATTAATATTTTGTAAATGCATGTGTTATCAAATAGAATATAGAATCTAATCTATCTAACCCAATAAAGTTGTCTTTTTTAAGGTACAAATTTTTGTTAGGCATATACGTAAATATGGCAAAGAACAAATGCATAGAGTGGGAACTGATATTTTTGCCATTTTGATAAGACAAAACTCTCCTAATAAATTACTAATATTCTGCACACCAATCATCAAATCTAGGGAATAATTCATTCATAAACCTCGTTTTAGGGACGGATTCAGAAATTGATGAGGAGATGGGTTAAAAAATAATTCTGTTATTAGTAATAAAATTTATATTCTCTCCATCTTATACGTACTCATTTAATTTGAATATATAGTATTTGCATGAGTTTTAATTTATAAATTATTTATTAATATTAAAGAATAAAATTACTTTTTAAAGAGATGTTATAAGTGTACGTTCTACTTTATTTGAAAATTGAGAGGTAATCTTTTCTTAGTGTGAAAAAATGATAGCACGAGCTATTGGGTGTAAATAAGAGACGTTTGAGGGAGATATTTAAAGGAGTAAATCGTTATTTTTTTTCAAATAAGAAAATGTTTAATTAACATAAAATTAATTTGAAAAATTAACTTATACTCCCTCCGTCCCAAAGAAACATAAAATTAATTTGAAAAATTAACTTATACTCCCTCCGTCCCAAAGAAACTTTCACACCTACTTTTTCGATCCTTTAGAAACTCCATTCATACAATATTTAAAATATTATATTTAATGTTATTATTTTTATGGTACATATATACATACACACGAGTCAACTCACTTATTTATTTTTTTTATAAAATTATATCTTAAAATTCTATTTATTATAATATTTTTTAAAAAGAAGATGACCAGTAAGTGTGAAAGTTAATCCGGGGATGGAGGGAGTATGTTTTATGTGGACAAGAAGAGTAATTTTAACCTTAAATGTAAGTAGTTTAATTTTCCGAATAAATTTAATAAAATCTAAATTATTAATTATATCACAAAGAAAATTAGGAGGCCTGTATACTTGTATTGGGCTTTGAACACAGTGCTGCCCTCACTATGGTAATTCGCCAATGATGGGCCCCATCATTAAGAGCATAAATTAGGTCTTAATTTATGCCTAATATAGTTTTTTTCAAAAGGATGGGAAAAACATGTGATATACAAGCATTATTTGTGTGAGGTGTAAACCTGTTTAACGTGAATTCTCTCTTTTTTTTTTAAGTATTATTGTTTAGTATACTCAATGTCATTAATAGCTTAATGATTTTAAAATGAATAATATATACAATCAAACATTTTTAAATAATGATACTCCATATTTAAAAAAATAAAAGGTATGTAAGTGTAGATTTAATGTATATTCGTATAAACAAATCCTGAAATGATTCAGTTCATACATAACTTTATTCTGATTTACATTGAGCTCCACTAGTGGACAGTACGGAAATATAAAAAAATGAAGGTAGAAAAAGACAAGCAACTGAAAAGAAATCCCACACGATTTATCACACCTGTAGTTTAATTACAAAGTGGAGTGCGCTACTTTTATTTGTTAGCTCCTTCGACGGAATTTCGGATTCTGCATTCAATCATGTCTACGTTCATTAGTTTCCCTACCCCAACCCCACTACCAAAGTAGCAGGATAAAAGGGCCACACAAACACCTTAAACACGCAACAATAATATTGTGATTTGTGAGTGTGAAAGAAATTAAAAAATTAAGAAATATGGAATGGAGAAAATGTTATCTGGATGTAATACTTGTTCCCTTGGGGTTTTTCATATGCATGGGATATCATATTTGGCTTTGGCATAAGGTGCGCACGCAGCCTCTCTCGACTATCATCGGCACCAATGCTCGTGGCCGTCGTTTCTGGGTCGCCGCCATGATGAAGGTACGTACCCCTACGACGTCTCCCTTTAAGCTTTACATTCATTTTTTTGGTAAGACGTAACTTCACGTTTATTAACAATTATCCTAAAGTTGAAGGGGACGGAGGAGGGTATCTTATTTTATTTCTTTCTGCATTTTAAACTAAAATTCATTTTTTTTTACCTTATCGAGCTTCAAACTTTCATTCAAATCAATACGTTTGCAAACACCGTAAAAAAATTAAGAAGTGTAATTGCTTGAAATTTTGGGGTTTATTGTAACTTAATAATAAGAAGAATTAAGTAAAATATTACTAATAGGGAAATTATGTGATTTTTTTGAAGTATTTTATGTAAGACTATGGTTACTAAAACGGAAAATCACGACTGTTTTCAGAATTTGCGTACAATTATTGCTTACACTCTGTCTTCTCAACAACTCATTTTATGATATATCAACAAACGCTGTTTACCAACTTTGTCCATTTAATTTTAAAATAAAACTCAGCAAAATTGGGAATATTACATAGTGTGTTCAATTTTTGGTAAAAACTTGTGTAGAATCCTTACCTTGTGACACCACTCTCACTTTTTTTTTAAAAAAATTATCATATATTTTACGTATATTTTTTTATAAAAGTGAAAATGTTTCAATCGAAAAATTAGAAGATTTAAAACAAGATTTTTTTTATTTTTTTTTGTAAAGAAAAGTTATCAGTATGCGAAAATGTTGTCACCTAAACCTCGAACACCCACCTACAATGCCCACCAGAACCAGAATATTCGCGGTAGATTTCATTTTATCTTTTATTCCCTCACTATAACACCCACCACTTTCTTTCCAATTTTTAGCTATCATAAATGAAAATATGAATAAATATTGCAAAAGAAGATTGAAGAGATAAAAAATTGATTAAGCGCAAATTTTTCTAAACTTTAATTTCTTGATTTTTTTGTAAATTGCTAAAAATACATTTATTATGAGATGGGGATTATTATTTTATATACAATAATTTTAATTAGAGGAATAAAATAAATAATATTGCCCAAGAGGTGCGTTGTGTGTGTGTAACCACAAATATATTTTGTCCCCCTTTTTATGTCCTTGAGTAGTACACTCAGACGCAAGTAATGGTATAAGATAGCAAACTAAAATGGATATTGCGTATAATTCCATTATGGAACAACAATCTTATTTTTAAAAGGTAATTGTCTCCCTCCAATCATTGTCCATTACTTTGTCACGTCTACACTTCTTTCATCTTTTTTTTTTTTTTTGGGTTGGTCTGCTATGAACTCGAGTGCATGTTGTGCACCATAGTCCATGTTGCACTTTTCAGTTTTACTGACTTACACTTTTTTTTGTGGTAAATGATGTTGCACTTTTCAATTATTAAACTGTATAATAATATTTTTAGTCATAGTGACTTACATTTTTTAGTAATATTGTGTTGTACTTTTCAGTTTAATAACATACACTTTTCTTTAGACTAGGGTGCACAACGTGCACTCGAGTGCATACTAGACTTTACCTTTTTTTTTTTATTCTAATTATAGATATTTCAACATATCTACTAAATGAACGAAAATATTAATAAAATGTTGCATGCAGGACAATGATAAGAAAAACATCCTAGCCGTGCAAACGCTCCGTAACACGATCATGGGATGCACGCTGATGGCGACGACCTCGATCCTCCTGTGCACGGGGCTAGCGGCGGTGCTGAGCAGCACATACAGCATCAAGAAGCCGCTAAACGACACCGTTTACGGGGCCCACGGGGAGTTCATGGTGGCGCTGAAATACGTGTCTCTCCTACTGAACCTCCTTTTGTCCTTCATCTGCCACTCCCTCGCCATCCGGTTCATAAACCAGGTCAACTTCCTGGTCAACTGTCCCCCGGAGCCCACTGACGGCGTCGTAACGCCTGAGTACGTGTCGGAGCTTCTCGAAAAGGGGTTCACGCTGAACACGGTGGGGAATAGGCTGTTCTACGCGGCGTTGCCGCTCATGTTGTGGATATTCGGGCCGGTGCTGGTGTTTCTTTGCTCCGTTACTATGGTGCCTGTGCTTTACAATTTGGACATTGTGTTGACCACTGCCAAGGACAAGAAGAATCATGACAATGGCCATACATGTGAATCTGTCTAGTTATGTAAAATTACATTCAATAAATCCATATTTTAAATTTTGAAAAGCCCTGATCCTTGAATAATTATTTGCACATTTTTCTTATAAGTCATATCACAATTTTGATTTGATTCTAATGTGGGGATCAGAAACTCAGGAGTGATACTTGAATGCAATTGATTGCACATATACAATTTGAATTGAGATTCATTGAAGTGACTCATATGTTGAGGTTAAAAATTAAATTGAACATTAAAATTCAAGTGTATCTATACATCCAATTGCATACACGAATTTATCAAAATTCAATTAAACAAACAAAGATATATTCAAATCACTTAAAATCCAATTGCAGAATTTGTTTTTTCTTATTGGTACGTTCCAAAAATACTTGCACATCCTAATATGAAAATAACGCACAAAATTAATAATTTCACAACATTATTTTATTTTCAAAATTTTTAGACATTTTCAAATTCTCTTTACACTTCACTAAATCGTCTAAAATATCCCTCATTTATTTTACTAGCTCTGCACACATTTTTTTTAAGTGTGTCGATTAACTTGTGCAGGTCATTCTAATTCGTACATATTTTAAGTGCTAGAATTTATATTATACTTCCTCCATTCAAATTCATTGTGTCTATATATTCTCCGAACACGAGTTTGACTGAATATTAATTCATTTATTTATAAAGTATATAAGTTGGGGTATTTCAAAAAATAAGTGATGATATTGAAAAGTGAAAGATAAAATAAAATGAATGAATCATATATATTATTTTCAAAATGAGAATAAGCATAGTAGAATTGAAAAAAATAAAAAAAATTGTATCGATCGAGAGTGTATTAATTAAAATAAAAAAAGACTTATGTAACTATCAGGAAAAACACAAATTAATAATTGAGCTTGTGCTGTGCATACTCAAAGTATCCAACGTATGCATGATGATATATCACTTTGGTCTAGTGCTGTCTTTGTAATAAAAGAAGGGGTGAATGTGGCCTTATAGATAAGGGTCAAAAATAGGCTATATATAATTTGTTGGGAGTGTAGAAAGAAAGAGACACTGAGGGATGGTGACATTGTTGTTGGGAGTATTCAAGAAAATTGTTTCAAATGATTTGCACACTCGATCCCCACAAGATTATGTTATGTCATTTCATGAGTGGTGTTAGGTGGGTGGAATACATTTTGATATTTCGATTATTATAATTATCCGTTTCGCTTCTATGTTATAATTGCTTCTAGAATCACATTTTTTTTAAACATATATAGTCATAGATTTTAAAAAATTAATAATTCTGTACTGTTTCATAGAGTTTGAAAACGCCCCCTAATACATACTCATTCGTTTAAGCGCCGCATGATCTCTGTTCGACAAAGCAAAATTTCAATTCTGAATGACTTTTTTTCATTTTTTCCTCGAAATCCATATTATGGGTCTCATATTCTCGAATGGAAAACACCTAAAATTTATAGTTTGGATTTTTAACGTATTGAATGTAAATTTTATGTTATATTGTTCATGTATATTTTTTTATCCAAATAGTATATTATATTTACATAATGATATAATGGGAAGTGTGGTATACTGTTGTCTTGAATGCCATATTAATTTATTTGGGTGATCGTGGAATTGGAAGCTGTTGAATAATTGTGTGTGATTTTCCTCGTCACTTACGACTAGAATATATATAAATGGCAGATACAGGGCCACGTTATTTAATTGATTTTTGGTTTGTCTTATTGGGAGATAATGGAGGACAAAAATGGAGAATTTATAATGACTTGAGAATCAAATACAAGGTGCAGATTAATGCTCTGTTGGATCTTTAAATTTTAAAAGATATTTTATTTGGTGAAAAAAAAATAAAAAATGAACAATGTCTTTATTCAACTATGTGAAATTGATTTATTATTCATGTTCAATCAAACATTACATGACTCATGATACGATCATCATGAATACCGACATAGCCTAATGTTTATTTGTCAACCTAGTACGCCCCTCTAGCCTATTTTGGTTAGACATACTTATTTTATCCGCATGTAGATATAATGTGTTTTTACGTGTTAAATCTAAATTTTATCTATTTTAAATTAATCTACTCTACCAAACTGAGAGTCTGATATACTCTAGTCGACAATCATCGGATTCACTGCAGTTATAGCTCCCCACCTAAAAAAAACACAATATTCTAACTACTATGACTTCTACATCTCTTCCATCTCTTGTCTAACAATTCTTATAAAGAAACAATGTTCACTATATAAACGTTTTATAATGAAAAATCAATTTCCACAATATAGCACAATTAAACAATATCCATTTAAAATGTAAAACCAACATTCAGCCCACATCATAATTGTGCTCTAAGCATTAAAAAATCGAAACTACGATCCTCTAAAAAAATCTAATGAAAAAGAAAACACAAAAAGGTAATTTTTGTTTTTTAACAGTTTGGGGAATAAAAACCAAACTCCCCTTTTGTGCCTCGAAAAAAAACCTTCCTTTTTTAAACTCATTTTCAAGGAATTCGAAAAAAAAAAATTGAAAAATGCAAACAAAAGTATTTTCGAATTCTAATAGTTTTTAAAGGAAAAAACAAAATTACTTCGACAAAAGAAACAAACAAATGAGTTATCAAATTTTTTTTTATAAAAAGAATAATAAAAGAACTTTCAAAAGTATTACCCTACGATTCTACGAACTTAACAAAGAGACACATTTCAAGAAATATTAAATCTGCATTAAAAAAAAGTGAGCTATTAACAGCATAAATTACATATTCTACGCCACAACGTATTTCCAGACGCAATCAGCCCACTCTGTTCGTACTTCATCAATTTCCACTTTGGAGTAATGTTTTTGTGTGAACTGTGAAATACAAACATACATATAAGACCCAAAGTATCGACTATCGAACAATTCATCAACACGGAATAAAAGGGGCAAAAATCAAGATAGAACAGAACTAGTATTACCATTGACTGCATCAAATCCGTGTTCACTCTTCCATCGAATTCAGTTATTCGTTTCATGTAGCGTAGTACGTAGAAACCACACTGATACGAATCCGGTGATTTAGGCCCCTTAATTACTTTCCAAGAAATTACTTTTCTTGCTTTTTTACTTGCTGATCTTGCAATAAACACTCTTGAGACCCTTCAAACATTCAAACCAGATCCAACAGTCATATATTTATCAGACACATAGTGGTAAAATATTGAATGTTCATCCAAAAAAACAACTTACAAATCAACAACTTGTCTCGAAACATCTTCGTGATTGTCATGACGAAGAGGATCCATCAAACAAACCTCCTCCTCGTTTGGATTGATGATTGCAAGAATCGAATGTTCACTACACATAAAAACATAATATTCAAGTTCACAAAATGTTGCATTTGAAAGTGAATTTTTTATTCATACGTACCCTACGTTACATGGCACCAGAAGTAGTTGATCAGAGGATATACCAATCAACCTATTCGTGAGAGCACGTCCCATTTTTCCGATTTTTTCATCGAGAGATTTATCATCCTTCTTGGTTGATGGAAAACATTCCATATACCATGGATCCATGAATCTGAACTGGTGAACCTTATTCTTGATTAATCTACTGTACAGATGCCTACCATAAACAAACATATCACACCAAATTAAACAAGAGAAAGATAATTTGTACAATAAATTACAGAGCAACTCAAAGTCTTACCTTATGTAAACAACAATACACGCAGTTGAGATAGGCCGTAACCTAGAAAACGCATCAATGTCTTCAAACTCAACGTTGAACGTGCGATCAATACCAAGGACGTCGTTATCTAAGCAAACTGTTATGCTGTGTCCAGAAGTACTCATAGCCTTTGAGCAACAATATAAAATGTACAGTGATGTCGGCACACTCTTTTTATCCAATGTAGGCTTCTTAACTTCAGGCCTCTAAAAATTTCAATTGCACATATCTAAAATATATGCAGCACTAAAAAACTTTAAATTGAAACCAATACAAACTCAAAAAACTTACTTGCAAATGCACCAAGTCTGTGAATTTGGTACGTTTAGGATACAGAGGTTTCTCATCGTCATCCTCAACGAATTCATTTGAAGCTACAGAACTTTCAACTAAGGGCTCCCGTGAAAAAGAAGTGTGATTTTTTTGCCCTTTTGTATTATCATCACGCATCGAAGATCTATTTGTAGCACATTCTCCATGCCATATCCATTGAGTATATAATTTATCCATACCTTTCCACAACAAGTGTGCCCTTACCTGGTCAAATTTGAGACGTCTTAAATTTCCACACGACACACAAGGGCAGTGCATTTGGTCGAGATCATCGACATTTTGTTTTGCAAATTGCATGAATGACTCTACTCCAAGGCTGTACTCACGTGACAGCCTATTCTTCCACACCCATTCTTTGTCCATTTTTATAATCTGGTGAAAGTTTATAGCAAAACAAACTCCAGTGAATTCCAAGAAACTAACAATATTCAAGAATTAAAAAGAAAAAACATAAAAAAATGCACAAAATCATATGGCAAAAGCCATCAAACCATCCACCAAACAGAAACTGAATTTCACAGTACTCGAGACATTTTTCTAAAAAGAAAGCACAAAATATATTAAGCTCTTATTCTGTAAATTAGCATACATATACTATAATCAGTTTTGTGAACCATCACCAATAGACACACAAAGTATAAACACTAAGGCCATAAGTTTGTTTTGGGCTGGACGTGGAATGTTACGTCTCCCATTTTGTTCTCATTTTGTTCTAGTTCGAAATGTAAAATCTGGATCTTACCATCCAACTACTATTCCATCACTCACTTTTACGGTTAATTTGACGTAAAGTTACTATACTAGTCAAAATTCCAAAACAAACACACAATCATTATTCATCAGGATTTTGAAATTGGGGATTTCCCAATCCCAATTTTGAAATTAATCCTTCTAATCATATCTTACTTCCAATTTGCATAATCACTCCCAATTTTCCATATCAATCATAATTCTTCTAATTAATCATAAATAGAGTGTTTGAAAAAAAATTGTGTCCTTATAGAAGTGATCTTTTTTTTTGATCAGTCCTTATAGAAGTGATCTAACTTAGTGATTATGGGAAAAATTGCTTAATAGGGAAAATAACACGTGTTCTGTAAAAAGTAGATGTTAGCAGTGAAATTAGTGCAGAAATTGGGTTAATTTTTTTAATTAGGGTTTAAAGCAAACCTTCGTTTAGACTCGGCGGACAATACTCTGAAACGACCGGAGGCGGTGGGCGGTGGCTGGAGAAGGACAGAAAAGACGCTGAATAACCCAAAATCCTTCATTTATACCACTCAAAATCAGTTGTAAAATTGAATGAAATATGAAATCAGGGCGGAAAGACAACGAGAAACAACAGCGGTTAATAATTTCCGCTGTCTTTCACCCAGAATTTATAAGAAAGAAACGTGTCTAGTTATTCAAAATTCTAGTGGGGCACGGTTTTTTTTACACACGTGATTGTTGAGGAGTACATTTATCCTGAAAATTCTAAATTACCCTTGCCCCTATTAATCGAAGTACATATTTTGGAAGAAATACTCAAAATAATAAACATTATCCGACATTAATCTTCGAAATTATATACGTTGTTCGGAAAAAAAAATTAAAAAATGAATACAATTTTTTAGAAATCAAGCTCAAAATATGCATTGACCAACAGAAAAATGGAACAAACAAAAACTTATGAACTTTCACAAAAAAATAGTTTCTGAACAGATAAAAACAACTTACAAACGAGTGTTTAGCACCCCTGAGTAGTCATTGTCCACCATTTTCGATCACGCTTGAATCCATTAGCGAGTATTTCGTTTTTCAATAAGTTTTTTTCTACGTTTTTTTATTACCTCTTCTACTTCCCGCGATAAATATGTAAGTGGGTGTACACATCAGACTTTTTTTTTTAAACAATTCAACAAAGAGTATATTTGACATTTTACGCATTATTCAATTGAATTTTTTTTAGATGGGTGTACTCCACAATCGCGTTTTTGCATATAACCGTGCCCTTATTAGTGTTAATACAAAGTTAGGTCCAAGAGATTCAATTTGAGACCATAAGTTGAAATTCTATTATATTCTTTCCCGTTCATAAATAAATATTGGAGTAACATTTTAGTATTATGTATTTAATTAAATGACGTTTTAACCCTTTTTTTTTTTAATTTTAGAGAATACTCATAATAATTTTTAATTTTTGTTTATTAATTAATTTTCTTTCATTCTTAACTTTAGAGATGTAGAAAATATAATAAATGATAATAATTTAAATTTTAGTAGTCATCAATAATGTAGACAATAGAATAATAAATGAAACACTAAAATAAAAAAATTCAGTAACTGCAGTATTTTAATTAATACTTGGAAGGAAAATAATACAGCCATAGTCGTAAGAATCCAAGAAAAAGGCTAAAAAAGAAGCAGAAGAAATAAAACACCACACTCTAGTTTAAAAAAGAAATACCACACAAAACAATCCCCTATTACATATAATAATCCAAAACGGAAATTAATAAAATTAAACATGATCACTTTGAAACTGAAGAAACATGAGATTCCCAGTTGGTTCTGGCATAACTCCATTGGGCACATTGGTATCGAACGTTTCTACATTTTCAAGTCCAACGCTGCCTGAATCCGTCACGCATGAATACGGAGAATTGTCGTCTACACGGTTGTCTATACGATTAATTACGTTGTTATTAATCGTGTAGTCTTCCGGCGTGCTGAGATAATTCTGAATTAGGTGGCTTAAACTTGAGGTCAATGAGCCACGAGTAACCAAATCTTCAGCTAGCTTCACCTAATTAAATTGACCATAAACATTATACGATATCACGATTTGTCACACCTGTTCTAAATTTTAGTGGTAATTAATTAATTTTAATTACCTTGGCTCGGAGTGCCTCGACGTCTGATTTAAGGACTCGATGATTTGTGGCAGCATCTTTGAATTGGTGAGAAGCATGATTTAATTGTTTGAACAAAGATGCATTCTCCCCTCGTAATTGTTCAACCTTAAATTTACACAAGACGAGTATAAAAAAATTTAAGCTATAGGGAAAAAAAAATTAAGCTCGTAAATGTAGGACAATATATTTTAATTTTAACAAATGAAGCCTGGATTCACCCAAATCAGATCTTTTTCTGTGAGACGAATCTTTTTAACCCATATTTCAAAATTTTGGGTAGGATAACCCATATTTTTTTTCCAGATTTTGGTTTGCAAAAAAAGTGATAATATTTTTAACAAAAGTGACTATCACTTTTTACTTAAACACTATCACTTTTTGCTCAAACATTATCACTTTTTATATATAAAAGCCGTCTCACGGATCTCATTCTGTGAGACGGTCTCACCCAAGACTAGCCCCATTTAATTTATGTAAACGTAGGTCAAATTGACTTAAATTAGTCCAATTTGTCCTTAGTTACGGGGCAATAAACATTTTGCAACCCTAAAAGTTAAGATGCATACTTGTTGTTCAAGATCTGCTAAATGTGCTTGCTTTCTTCGTCTTGAGCGACGAGCTGACTCCCTGTTAGAAACCATCCTGGAATCACACATTTGATATGTCTGATCAGTATTAGTTATTTTCACTGAACAATATCAATTATACACCTACCTTTTGATCTTTTTGTTATCAGTGGGATTAGTAGTTTGTTCACAAGAAGTCTCCAGGTCGTCTTCATCTGATGACCCACTGCTACCTCCAACTGCTTCATCCCATGTCATAGTATTAACTATTTTATTTCATCACCCACGGAAATTAAATTAAAATATTTATAATTAATTAGTTTTAATTTGCATCTTTCAACAATATTAACTTACCAGATATTGATGAAGCAAACGAGGTATTGCTTGGGAAGTCTGAAAGAATATTGTCCTGAAATTCCACAAAAAAAACATATTTATTTAAAAAAAAAAAATTAAAGGTTGATATATACGACAAAAGCGGTGGTCGTTTTGGAAATAGTTTGGTCTAATGTGATGTGATTCCTTTTTTACTAGTTTGAATGTGATATGTGTTCCCATGCAGCTTTTATGTGCTGTAGCTTACGTGGAAATCTGAAATAAAGACTAAATTGCTTTCCAAGTGCCTAACTACATGACAACCGACTTCTAAAGCATAAACTTTAATTTCATAAAGCTAGCTACTTATAATATTTTACTTTTAACATATTTGGCCCCTAATCAATGTGGAAATCTGCAGAAATAAAAAGCAAATTGCTATTATCTTTTTTACTATTCATCGTTTTTTTTTTGATAATTGAATTACATATTGGAGCCAGTGAACAATTACAAATATCTTTTATCTAGTTATAGAAATTTTTCAATGTGAAATAGAACTTGTATCAGTAATGTTATTACTAAAACACGTGTGACGAAATACTATTATTTTGTAATAGATGATTCAATTGGCTTAAAGAGGTTGCTTGAGAATTGAGATATATACACATAGAATTGTTATTCAAGCCCGAGTAATTGAAGATCGAGCGAATAATGAATTCAATCTCAACTCGTAAACAAGCCTAATGAAATTACAAAAAAAAAAAGTTGTCGAGCTCGAGCCAACTCGTTAATAAATCGAGTGTTACCGAGCTAGACTCGTTTATCTATATAAAAGGTCAAGTTTGAACCTTAACGAATCAAGTACAAGAAACTGGATTTGCTTAACAACACTATACTAATACACACCTACCCTAATCTATCGCAATGAGCAAAACTGGAAATTAAAAAGTATGCACTAATAATACATGTTGCTTAATTAATTAAATTAACTAAAATAACAATTATTGCCGGTCATTATCAATATCAGCTACCAATATTGAACTATACAGTATACATGCATAAATAACTTAGTGGATTTTGGAGAGAGTGACACACATGCAACAAAAAATTGTGTAGGTCCATTTTTTCTATTTAATTACAATTTTTATTTTATGTCATTTTTTCTGGATCTGAAATTCAAATAAACAAAATGTATAGATCCATAACAAAGAATTGAATTATAGCAAAAAAAAAAAAAAGAAAAAAGAAAAAATAGAGAGGAATAATTGTTGGACTAACCGAATTCTTGAAAGGAAAATGGAGGTGATGATGATCAGAATTAACTCCATAGATATGAGGGGCAAACAGCTCTTCAAGTGCCAATTCTGATTGGCTTTTCTTCAATATTCTACTTTTGCTCTCCATTTTTTCACTTGCTTAGCACTGAAGGATGTGTGTTGTTTAGAGAGAGGAATTAAAGGGAAGAATGTTTGAAAGGGGAGTGTGATGGTTAAATAAAACAAGATTAAAAGTAATAATATATAAAGCAGGTACCAAGAATTTGATTTAATTTAATAATAAGAAGCCAATTAGGTGGCTTGAATTTAATCATGGATGGAAAAGGTAGAAATTAAAAGCATGAACCCGGTTTGAGATTTTGAGGATGGCGAGGGTTTGTTTTGAGATTAAGTACGACGAAATTAAACTTTATATATATGGTTTACGAGTATTTACTAGTATCAGATTGGTATCGGAACCAGAATGTGAGTTTTCAAGGACGGATGGAAGATGTAAGGGTCTCGTTATAACATTTGGAAAGCAAAAGAAGGATGATTTATTGGTATCTTAGTGGTCAGTAAGCATTAAAAACGTATCACACCGATTCATGATGTAAGTTTGTTTTTAAATTAAAGAATTAATGTAAATAGAATAAATCAATCGAATGCTCACATATATTGTGGTCGGATGGAAGATGGTAAGGGCCTCGTTATAATATCTGGAAAGTAAAGGAATGATGACTTATTGATGTCTTATTGATCAGTAAGTCTTGAAGAACGTATCACACCGATTCATGATATAAGTCTACTTTTAAATTAAATGATCAATGTAAATAGAATAAATCAATATAATGCTCACCTTTATTGGTTTTGATTAAGCCTCCCAACATTTTCGATCAGCCGATTCCGGTCGACCGTTTTCGAACCGTACACACCCCTAGCCGTGCACCACATAAATAGAGTGAGATTATAAAATGCCTCAATTGCCCTTAAGCACATGAGTATGCAATGAAAAGTCTAAAGCCCATTGGACATGAGTATGTAAGGTAAAATCTAAGGGTCCGACTATTTACACCTCCATTTGCGTTGAGAACACTCCCCCTTGGACGCACCCCCCTCAAATTGTCATAAATGCCATTTTCTTATATAATTCCAATTACTACTCACACCCCCCCTAAACTCTACTTTCTCCCCCAAATCCTCCATCTTCTTCCTCCTCCATTTCTTCCTCCTCCACCAATTCTTCTTTCATCTTCTCCCCCACCCCTCACCACCACCGCCGGCGACCTGCTCCTCCACCACCCGTCGCCGGCGACGCCACCCCCTCCCTCCCTCGCCGAATCCGTCGACCCTCCGCCTGTAAAAAAAAAAAAAAACAGATCGTGGCCGCGCGCGGCCGTCCCCTCCCTCCCTCGCCGAGCCAGTCCCCTCCCTCCCCCCTCCTTCTCCCATCTCAATTTGTAAAAAAAAAAAATTTACAGTAATGCCGCCGCCCCCGACCCCGCCCAACGGCCGCCGCCGCCCCCGACCCCGCCCAACGGCCGCCGCCTCCCCCGACCCCGACCAACGGCCGCCGCCCCCGCTCAACGTCCCTCGCCCCTGCTCCCGTCCATCGGCCAAAAATCCAGGTTTGCTTTTTTTTTTTGTTTTTTTTTTCCTTCTTTTTCTTACCTTTCGACCACTTTAGGTCGATCCAAATACACTCCGTCGACAACAGGGTGTCGACGAGTGTATTTTTGGTCGACCTAAAGTTGTCGACGAGTTTTTAAATTTTTTTTTTCCGATCAACAAATGTCGAGCATATACAATCTTGTCGACAAACCAGTGTCGACGGGAGTGAATATGGTCGACACTGGTTTGTCGAAATCTTAAAAAAAAAAGTTGAAATTTTTAAGTTGAATTTTTTTTGTTTGGGGAGAAATTTTGTTGTTTGTTGTTTGGTGTTTGGTGGTGGTGGTGGTGGTGGCGGCGGCGGCGGCGACGGTGGCGGAGGATGGATAAAACTTAGGTTTAAAGGTGGGGTGCATTTAGTAGTTTAATATGACTTAAAGGGTATTTTTGGTTTTTTACTTCATTATTTTATTATTAAATTCATAGGGGGAGTGTTCAACGCAAATGGAGGTGTAAATAGTCGGACCCAAATCTAAAGGCCACATTGCGCATGAGTATGCAAGGAAAAAGGCCACGGATAAATTAACCCCCACATATTATGTGTTCACCCCCACCCACCATTTATATTTTGAACTAATACATAAAAAGACTATATTACCCCTGTGTGCTGAGTTCACCCACCCATAAAAAAAACAGTTTTTTTGCATTTCTCCCCCACCAAAAATATATTATTCTTTTGTAATTGATTATATTTCATGTTATTATTGTTTTATTTGACCGTATTGTTGCATGATTGTGTAGTTGTAACAAATATATGTGTAGTGTATTTCATTTCCGAGTTTTTTTTCTTTCAAAAATCGCATTTTACAAAAACTCAGCACTGGTTCGCCGAGTTTTGTGAGATTTTTCGAAAAAAAGTTTCACGTTATGAATCAAAACTCGATCAACTTTTCCACGTTATGAATCAAAACTCGGCCAACTTTTCCACGTTATGAATTAAAAGTCTAAATCATTTCCAATAACAACGGGAATTGCACGATTCCGCTCTAAGAGGGGTTTTTTTTTTTTAATCGTGGGTGAACTGAAAATATTTTATATTGCATATTAATTGTGGGGAAGAGGAAAAGGTTATATGTGGTATTTTATGGGGGTGAACTCATATTTTGGGGGGTGAAGTCATCTGAAGGGTGAACACATAATAAATAGGGGGTCATTTATCCGTGGCCAAGGAAAAATCGAAAGCCCATTTGACTATGGTTCTGATAAGTTGGCTCATTTATTATAAGAAAGCCCAATGATAAATAAAATATAATTATTGAGTCTAGCAAGCAGGCCCTTTAAAGTATCCACTAGTTTCCCTACTCACACCCCCATAATAATCTCAACATACTTCATAATATTTTTGAATAAGAATAGACAGGTATAAAATGACGAAATTCCTCTTATAAAATATACATAAAAGTAATGTTTGACTCTAAAAAACGTATAATCTATTTTATATTATGAATAAGTTACTTTTAAAAACGTACAAAATGTCTAATGTACAGTCATATAAACCGAACAAATTAAAGAACGTACAATCACACTTCAATGTTACTTTAGAGAATTTCAGAGTAAAAGTAATGACACTCAATGACTCAACTCACACTAGTGTATTTAAAAAGGTTTAAAAGTATAATATAAAAGTCAATAACAAGATATAAATATTCAAAGGTTTAATATGAAAACGATAAAAAAAAAAAAAAAAACTCCCTTACACCACAATTGACACTCATTTCTCATTTATTTCTCCTCTTTTTACTCTTTTTTATACTTTATCTCTCTATAATTTTCTTTATCTCTATAATTTTTCTTTTTATACGCATTTTACTAACAACTTTAATAAATCACTATATCTTTTTAATGTAAAATTTAAGAGACGTAGATAGAATATTCATTATAAATTTATACCTAACATGAGCCAAAAAGAAAAAAAATGATTAAGCTAATAATCACATTAAAACCACGTATTTACTACTTAAGCACCAAAACTCATCAATTTCAACCTGATTTTGTGATCCGTTTCTACTGGGATTTGGCGTATCACTATAAATATTCTTGTGTAATATAAATTACTTAAAATATACTTATATATCTATGAGATTTTTTTTATTTTAATGAAAGAAAAACACCCTTCTAAAATTTATTAGCACGCAACTAAATCGAAAAAATTATTCACAAAATTTTGAGACTCGACCCAATAATTTTTTTTTAAAAAAAAGGCTAGAATTCTCTGTACTTGTCGTTATAGGAAAGATCTTTCACCATTAAAAATAAATAAATACTCCGGGTACTATAATCACCAAAAGGAGTAATAAATCACGTTAAACCTCAAGCAAGCAACGTTTTAAACGGGTTTAGAAGTCTCGAAAGTTGGGGAAACATTGGAATCCACGAAAGTGTAAAATCTGTTTCTATTCGAATTTCGAAACAAACAAATAAACTTGGATAAGTTCAACAGCAACGCTGACGTCAACGGGAAACAAATTGAAGTCAGTCCAATATAATAGGACTTTGATCAATTCTTGATTTTCTTCAATTCTTATCACACCCCAGGCCAAATTCTTAAATTATTTTTGATTCCAGAAGATGGGAGCAGAAGATTCACTAAAACGCACTCTTGTTTTTGCATATTATGTCACTGGCCATGGTTTTGGCCATGCCACCCGTGTCGTTGAGGTCTCTCTCTTTCTTTATTTAAATTTCTGCAATTCTTGTCCGATTATAGCTATTCTTGATCTTCAGTTTGATGGGCTTTCTTCTTTTTTTGTAATTATTCAATGATGATTGTAATCTCTGCTCTTTCAGAAATCCCTGAAAAAAGACATCTTTTTTATAGTATTTGCAAAGCTACAATCACTGGATAATTTGATTAACCCCCTTTTCTGCTGTGCTTTTGAATATATGAACTGAATGCAGATTTTAAATTTCAGTTTTGTACTCTGCTGATGTGATATTTGGGTAAAAGTTCATGTGGAAATGTCATGATCGTTTCTTGCACTCAAATAAAGGCAGCCTCTTGTTACTTGTTAGTGTTTATTTGGGGGTTCAAAGATAATTGTACCAAATGCATCTATCTCGGCTTGGTCTGTTATGTATTTTGTAGACTAGAAAGTGATTTGGTTTTGTTAGGAGGTGATCTTGAATATATGTAAACACTGTGAGCAAAGCTGTAATCTTGGCTAGTAACTAACTGTTGTTCATAATACAAAGAATTTTACCCTTAAAAAAAAAGGGGGGGGGGGGGGGTTATTTGGGGGTGAAAGTTTATGAAAGGCAAAGAATAAAAGTTTTCATTTAAGTTTATGTATTCTGCACTAGTACAAAAATCTATTCACCTTAAAAGTCTGAAAATATAATATAAAAAAAATAATTATGTCGTTCTCCTTTGAATGCCGTATTTAAGCCCGAAGCAAAACATGCAAATTTATCCTACATCGTTAAGATTAGTTCTCTTACGTTCATCATGATACTACATTCACATTTCTGGTAATACTAATGCAGATATTGGCATTTGGCACAAAATTAATAATTAGTAAGATCTCCCTAAATATACGTTTGACCTACTAGACAACTTCCAGAATGGGTCTTTAAGGAATACTTTACTAGTGAGCGTATACTTTGGTCACTTGATACACTAGATTACAAACACAGAATAAGACACTGAAGGAATACAAACTAGATGTTTGTTAATGAAACTAAATGATCTAGAAAACAAACAGCAAGGCTAGTCCAACTTTATTCTTTATCAGGCTGTAATTTTTGTGAAAAGTTTGATTCACTAAACACTAAATTTAGATTCTTATAAACACCACAAACAAATGATCCGACTACCTAACTTAGCATAACAAGATTCTTTCAAGGGCTTGGAATTTTATATTATATCCCGAATAGATCTCTTACATTCATCTTGATGCCACTCACTTTCACAACACAGCACAAAATCACAACCCTGGAACAATCTTCCAAAGCTTATGTTTGACCTACCAGACAACTTTTAGAACAGATAGTTCTTCAAGGGATTCTTCACGAGTGAATAATTTGGTCAGCTTATATACTAGAATAAAATCACTGAGTGGGAAATTAAAGGAATAAAAATTAGATGCATTATGATGATCATGGAAGTACATCATCTAGAAAACGAACAGCAAGGCTAGTCCAAATCTATTCCTCATCAGGCTGCATTTTCAATTAAAAGGTTTGATTCTCTAATCACTGTACTTAGATTCTACTTAGATATCCTAAACCATAAGTCCACAATTCTAGATTTGTTATGAATATAGTAAAAAAAAAAAAAAAAGAATTACAGAATATAGTAAAGATCATAAAAGAAGAAAAGAAGGTACACCTTGTAGGTCCATTTACTAGTGGACAAGTCTACTGTGCCATTCTTTATCCCCTCAATTTTGACACTGGTTGGACCAGCTCCAACCCACTCATAAAAGGATCCCGCATTCTAGCATTCAACAGAAAGATGAAAAATCTAAATCAGTGAAAAAAATAACACATCAAACTTATGTCCTCATTAACACCATATTACAGAACCACCTCGTGTCCTTATACTTCCACGAAAGTGTAAAATCTGTTTCCATTAGAATTTCGAAACAAACTTGGATAAGTTCAACAGCAAGGCTGACGTCAACAGGAAACGAATTAAAGTCAACCCAATATAATAGGACTTTGATCAATTCTTGAATTTCTTCAATTCTTATCACACCCCAGGCCAAATTCTTTGTTTTTTGTTAAATTATTTCTGATTCCAGAAGATGGGAGCAGAAGATTCACTAAAACGCACTCTTGTTTTTGCATATTATGTCACTGGCCATGGTTTTGGCCATGCCACCCGTGTCGTTGAGGTCTCTCTCTCTCTTTAAATTTCTGCAATTCTTGTCCGATTATAGCTACTTCTTGATCTTCAGTTTGATGGGCTTTCTTCTTTTTTTTTTTTTGTAAATCATTCAATGATGATTGTAATCTCTGCTCTTTCAGAAATCCCTGAAAAAAGACATCTTTTTTATAGTATTTGCAAAGCTACAATCACTGGATAATTTGCTTAAACCCCCTTTTCTGTTGTGCTTTTGATTATATGCACAGAATGCAGATTTTAAATTTCAGTTTTGTACTCTGCTGATGTGATATTTGGGTAAAAGACTTCTTAGTTCATTTAGACATGTCATGATCGTTTTCTTGTACTCAAATAAAGGCAGCCTCTTGTTACTTGATAGTGTTTATTTTGGGGTTCAAAGCTAATTGCACCAAATGCATCTATCTCGGCTTGGTGTTACGATCCGGTGTTGTGTTTTTTGTAGACTAGAAAGTGATTTGGACCCTGTGAGCAAAGCTGTAATCTTGGCTAGCAGGGAACATACTGTAACTAACTGTTCATAATACAAAGAATTTTACCCTTAGAAAAAAGGAAAAAGGGGTTACTTGGGGGTGAAAGTATTGTCTGTACTATTGTTTTGAGTTCCTTTTTCTAGTGTAGGTTGCTCGGCACCTCATTCTTGCAGGGCATGATGTTCATGTGGTCACTGGTGCACCGGATTACGTTTTCACAACTGAAATACAGTCGCCTCGTCTTATTCTTCGGAAGGTTTCCTTGTTATTCTGCAGTGTTTTATGATCAATATCTTTTATCTCAAAATGGCCCACAAATATGTAGATTTATTTAACTGTATGTGAATTTATAGGTGCTGTTAGATTGTGGAGCAGTTCAAGCAGATGCGTTGACAGTTGACCGCCTTGCATCTTTGGAGAAGGCATGTTCTGTTATTAACATGGAAATTAAATTCCTTTGCACGTATGAAATATATTTATGTGTGTGTATACAGAGTTTCCTGCTCTCCATTTACTCTTCGATTTGTATTGATTTGTTTAGTATTCTGAGACGGCTGTGGTACCTCGTGACACTATTTTGGCAACGGAAGTAGAGTGGCTGAAATCCATCAAGGCAGATTTAGTGGTAAAAATTTAAATGTAGCATCTTTAATAGTATACGAGTCTAATAGATATACCATTTGAAATTTCCCCATTTTTCTGTTTTCAAATGCTGTGTACTACCTTGAATTAGTTCGAATGAATTCGGCCAAGTATTTGCTTTAATTATCCATTTTTCTTTAAAATCTGTTTAAGTATATAGGTATCAGATGTTGTTCCAGTTGCATGCCGAGCAGCCGCTGATGCAGGCATTCGTTCTGTTTGTGTCACCAATTTTAGGTGATCTCTCTATCTCTCGTGTGTGCGTTGCTTCAACACCTCACTGAATAATTGTGGAAAATAGTGAAGTGATGGAGATATATTATTAACTTCAGTTAGTTTTGTCCTTATAAATCCATCAAAGGGGGGGTCGTCTTCGATGTGACTAGACATATTATGAACACTATTGAGTATTGACCCTCTCTGAAGCTGTGAGTTTCTGAAATACATTTGTGCCCTGAACTTGGTTTATTACCAAGGAAAAGTGAAGCAATGACCTTAATAAATTTTCTGTCATGAATTATATATTCCAATAGTTGAGTTTCCTTTTATGTTACCACATTTTCAGTTTTCCTCTATGCCATATTCATTTCTGATTTTCAAGTAAGTTTATTTTTCTTTAAAATTGTGTTGGCAGCTGGGACTTTATTTATGCTGAGTATGTAATGGCTGCTGGTCATCACCACCGGTCCATAGTTTGGCAGGTCACCACTTTAAAGCTTCTTACAATTATTTCTAGAGACAGTTGTCTCTTATGCAACTTTAACTTTTGGGTTAAACTGAAAAATCACAACATATTATTCTAGTTCATTGTTTTGCACATTAGCAACAAGTTGGAATCTGAAATCATTTTTTAGACTTGTAAATGATCCACAATACACTGACTAAAGCTGATGACTAAGTTACTTATTGTGTTTAAGTAGCTCTTCTTCTGCTTCTTTTTTGCAATCTTTCCTTCTGAGAGTCGTGTTTGCATGATACAGATTGCTGAAGACTATTCCCATTGTGAATTTCTTATCCGCCTCCCAGGATACTGCCCAAGTACACCAACACTATCACATTAATTTTCAAATTTTTTTTTTTAAAGATAAGTACAGAATAGTGAACTTTCTTTTTTGCTATATCTTATTCCTTCATTTTACTGAAGTGCCTGCATTCCGTGATGCAATTGATGTACCTTTGGTGGTGAGGAGGTTGCACAAGTCACGTGAGGAGGTACACAAGAAATTTACTTCAAACATGTTAGTGATATACAGTAACAATTATAGATGCAACACTTTTACATTTTCACGTTCTTTATGAGATTCCAGGTGAGAAAAGAACTTGGAATTGGGGAGGATGTGAAGATTGTTATTCTCAACTTTGGTGGACAGGTACCTTTTACGGGCTTAACACACACACACACTCAGAGAAAAGCATCTTATATTTTGTTGTGATTCCTATGCCTTTTGTTTGAATTGTGGACCTTGTAAAATCAGTGAGGAATATTCTTCTTTTCATGATGCCAAAAGCATGAGAATATCTTATCCCTAGAAAATGTATAAGTACCTTTCATGCAGGCCCCACCTGAACTTCACATATGGCCAGTGACAGTGTATTAGTGCATGCTCACTAGTTATTCAGAAATTAAAATTACAATTTTAAACTTCGTATTGTTTCAAGTTTTTTTTTATCAACTTCATCTCTAATTATTGTTGCCTTATTTTGGCTACAGTCAATTACATTAATTTAAATAATATAACACGTTCATCATTTGCAGCCATCAGGTTGGACTTTAAAGGAGGAGTACCTGCCTCATGGCTGGCTTTGTTTGGTATTTCATTCAACCTATCATTTTGCTTTTCAGGATTTTGTTTAATGTACAAGGGTAAAATATTTGATTCTGGTTTCAGGTTTGTGGTGCTTCCGAAAGCCTCGACCTGCCTCCAAATTTCGTGAAACTTGCAAAAGATGAATACACTCCTGACATGATAGCTGCATCTGACTGCATGCTTGGTTTGTTAAATCTCTCTGCATATCTTATGTGTTTTGTTTAAGTGAAGCTGTACACAAGCCCACAATTCGTTGAAAAAATTCAGGTAAAATTGGATATGGGACAGTTAGTGAGGCCCTCGCATACAAGATACCATTTGTCTTTGTTCGTAGGGACTACTTCAATGAAGAACCTTTCTTGCGAAATATGCTTGAGGTAAATTTAGTTTTGGTTCTGATATGTTATTTGTATCAAAATTCGAGTCCACTATCTTTTCTATAACCAGATTTGATGAAAACTAGTGTTATTTTCGTCAGTTCTATCAAGCTGGTGTTGAGATGATAAGAAGAGATTTACTCACTGGACACTGGAGACCGTACCTGGAGCATGCAATTAGCTTAAAGCCGTGCTATGAGGGTGGCATAAACGGTGGTGAGGTATCCACGTCTTCCCTTCGTATTATGTTTCTGCATTGTTCATTTATTAGCATTTTGTCAATCTTAAATTTCATTTTAGCATTGTTTACGAAAAAATGTTGGAGATAATGTTATTGGGGCACATATATATGAGATATGATGGTTTATCTTATTTTCAATGAGAAATGGAATTATACAATCTAAATGAAGATATATCTGTACTAATAATTTTCTCTGTAATGTCATGTTTCTTGTTTTAAGTTCTAGATCGTGCATCTATTTAAGAGACTTATCTTCCTCATGTTACATGTATGGTGAAAATTTTGTGATAGGAAAAATATTCTTTTTGGTGCTTGTTCTTTCTATTTTTTCATGCATGGATCAGCATGTCATTTTCCTAATTGGATTATATGGTCTTTAATACAAATCATTTAGCACTTTTGTCGTTCTGCTTTATTATTATCTCAGCTTTATATTAGAAAGTGTGATTCTGATTCACTGTACAATTTCAGGTTGCTGCTAAAACTTTGCAAGATACAGCCTCCGGAAAAAATTATACATCTGATAAGGTGAGTCTAATGTTGGGTTTTCTTTTAGAGACATTCATTGTTGTGATCTGATTGAATTTCTAAGTGGACAGTTTTTTTCTTTTTGGGTTATTTTAGCTTAGTGGGGCTAGGAGACTGCGTGATGCTATTGTTCTTGGGTATCAATTACAAAGGATTCCTGGAAGAGATCTCAGCATCCCAGAATGGTATGCGAATGCTGAAAGCGAACTTGGTCTCCGTACTGGATCTCCTACTGCTGAAATGATTGACAACAGTTTTGTTAGGCCTGCGTGAGTGAATTATCTCTCATTAATCTTTGCGTTTAAACTGCTGAATGTTTTTCAAAAGTTAACATTTTCACATATTTTCACTAGACAACCAATTGACTTTGAGATCCTTCACGGAGATGTTATGGGTCTCTCTGATACGGTGAATTTCTTAAAGAGCCTGTCAGAACTTGATGTGGTCCTTGACTCTGGAAAGACTACTGAAAAGCTCCAGATTAGGGAGCGAAAAGCTGCTGGTCGTCTCTTTGACTGGGAGGTATCTTTTAGTTCATTCAATTTGTCAAATTCCTGCTCGTTCTAATACTAGTAGTATGTATTCGGTGATGTTTAATGCAGCAAATAGCATGGTTCCAATTTTTTTGTGATTTTGATATGCAACTGAAGTTTTATTGTTTTCCAATCATGCAATTAAGGCCTCTACACTAAGTAGAAGAAAATTTTCATAAGAGAAATACGTTAGTCCAGTTATATGTATACGAGCATGACCAAGTTGCATTATATTACTAAATGCCGAATAATTTCTGACTAATATATTTATGTAAAAAATTGAGTGTAGGAAGACATTTTTGTGGCAAGAGCACCTGGAAGATTAGATGTTATGGGTGGAATTGCTGATTACTCCGGAAGCCTTGTACTTCAGGTACGTTACACCCCCTCCCCAACACCCAAAAAAGCAAATAAGTAAAAACGTAAAGAAATGAAAATATTATTCTTTATCAATCTATGATGGATACTTGTGTCAAATGGTTCTGCTGGGTATGTCCAATGATTTTTGTACATTCTCTTTTATAAATGAATTATATTTTAACTTATAAAAAAAGTATGCAATAGATGATTCATATTCGACAAATGAAACTAATGTTTTACTAGTGATCATGCAAATCATTAACTGGCTTGTTATAAAATGTTTTCAGATGCCAACTAGAGAAGCTTGCCATGTTGCTCTGCAAAAGATCCATCCAACGAAACAGAGATTGTGGAAGCATACTCAGGCTCGACATGCTGCTAAAGGACAAGGACAAACTCCTGTTCTGCAAATTGTATGTGACATTTTATAAGAGAGAAATTCAATATCAATACTCTTATTTATTACATAGTCCTGAATTCTATTATGTCAGGTATCATATGGATCTGAATTAAGCAATCGTGGACCAACCTTTGACATGGATCTGTCGGATTTCATGGATGGAGAGCAACCAATGTCTTATGAAAAAGCAAGAAGTTACTTTGCTCGGGATCCATCCCAAAGGTTTTATTTTTTATAAAAATTCTGTCAACTGCTTTTAAATGGCCTCCTAATGTAGTAAAAGCAATTCAATTATGGTCTTAGATGGGCAGCATATATCGCGGGGACTATTCTTGTTCTGATGAAAGAACTTGGGACACGGTTCGAGAATAGTATTAGTATACTGGTATGTATTTTTATTACTAAAAAATATTGCTTTGTTGCATTAATCATATCTAGTCATTCTTGGGTTAAGAGAATTGAGAAGAAAAAGGTTGTGGTTTATTTTGTCCTCGACAAATACTTTATATTACAATGCTACCCTTCTTTTAGGTTTCTTCCGCTGTACCGGAAGGCAAAGGTGTCTCTTCTTCTGCAGCTGTGGAGGTTGCTACCATGTCTGCAATTGCTGCTGCTTATGGTGCTCACCTTCTCCCTTTATTAGCTTTGGGACTATTATAGTGGCATATGTGTGTGATTAGCATTAAACGTTGTCATTACATGATTTTGCAATTTTATTTCATTCTTTGATTCACTGTGTTGTATATTTATGTCGTCGTCTGTGCTTTTCAGGATTAAATATTGAGCCTAGAGAGCTTGCTTTGCTCTGCCAAAAGGTTTAGATTCTGATGTGATTATACACAGGCACAATCACTGAGACACGATTTTTCTTGTAATTTTATCATTGTTTTTTATGATCCCTAACTACTAACAACGTTTTGCAACGGGAAGGTGGAGAATCATGTAGTTGGAGCTCCGTGCGGGGTGATGGACCAGATGACTTCTGCATGTGGTGAAGCTAACAAGCTTCTTGCAATTGGGCTGTTAAATTGGGTCAACATGCTCTATTAATTTTATCCGTTTTTCCCAATTTCCAGATTTCCATATGATTTATTAATTTTACTTTATTGATTTTCAAATTTAATGACAAATTATTTTGGTATGTAGTATTATACATTTTTCATGTAGTAATATTTTTTACATAATGAAAGTAATTTTTTTTACATGTGATAATATGTTTTTGTTCATGTATTTTTTTTAAATCTGTTGTCATATTTTGTTTTCTATTCATGTAATAGTAATTAATATTGTTTATACATGTAGTAATTTAATTCTGTTATTTAAGTAAAACATTTTTTAAATGTAGTGACAAGTTTTTTGATATGTAGTATCAAACATTTTTCATGTAGTAATATTTTTTATTTAATGAAGTAACATTTTTTGTACATGTAGTAATATATTTCTGTTCATGTATTTTTTTAAATCCGTTGTCATATTATCATTTTTTTTTATTCATGTAGTAGTAGTTAATATTGTTTATACATGTAGTAGTTTAATTCTGTTCATTTAGTAAAATATTTTTTTCAAATGTAGTGACAAGTTTTTTGATACGTAGTCGTGGTATTATACATTTTTCATGTAGTAATATTTTTTATTTAATGAAATAACATTTTTGGTACATGTAGTAATATATTTTTGTTCATATATTTTTTTAAAATATGTTGTCATATTAAGAGAAATATTTCTGTAATTTAACATATTATATTTTAATTAAATAAATTTATTTACGTTATTTAATGTACATATTTTATTATATTATTGTGTACATACATATTTATTGAGAACCCGCAAAACTAGCTTAAGATTTTTAACTTTTAATTAAATGGGCCAAGATTTTGGGCTTTTGCCTAAATTGGGTAAAATGCATGCATGAAATATTTTATGCAAGACTAACCCCAAAACACAAAAACTTGCATGCAATATTTCATATGTGAAATATTGCCACGTTTAGTAAATGGGCTCAACATAGAATTGGGCTGTTAAATTGGGTCAACATGCTCTATTAATTTTATCCGTTTTTTCCCAATTTCCAGATTTCCATATGATTTATTAATTTTACTTTATTGATTTTCAAATTTAGTGACAAATTATTTTGATATGTAGTATTATACATTTTTCATGTAGTAATATTTTTTACATAATGAAAGTAATTTTTTTTTTTACATGTGGTAATATGTTTTTGTTCATGTATTTTTTTTAAATCTGTTGTCATATTTTTTTTTCTATTCATGTAATAGTAATTAATACTCCGTATTGTTTATACATGTAGTAATTTAATTCTGTTATTTTAGTAAAACATTTTTTTTTAAATGTAGTGACAAGTTTTTTGATATGTAGTATCATACATTTTTCATGTAGTAATATTTTTTATTTAATGAAGTAACATTTTTTGTACATGTAGTAATATATTTCTGTTCATGTATTTTTTTAAATCGGTTGTCATATTATCATTTTTTTTTATTCATGTAGTAGTAGTTAATATTGTTTATACATGTAGTAGTTTAATTCTGTTCTTTTAGTAAAACATTTTTTTTAAATGTAGTGACAAGTTTTTTGATACGTAGTAGTGGTATTATACATTTTTCATGTAGTAATATTTTTTATTTAATGAAATAACATTTTTTGTACATGTAGTAATATGTTTTTGTTCATGTATTTTTTTAAAATATGTTATCATATTAAGAGAAATATTTCTGTAATTTAACATATTATATTTTAATTAAATAGATTTATTTACGTTATTTAATGTACATATTTTATTATATTATTGTGTACATACATATTTGTTGAGAACCCGCAAAACTAGCTTAAGATTTTTAACTTTTAATTAAATGGGCCAAGATTTTGGACTTTTGCCTAAATTGGGTAAAATGCATGCATGAAATATTTCATGCAAGACTAGCCCTTACCAAAATATATATCCTTTGTGAAATTGAAAATGACTTTCGTGCGCATATTTGGACAACAAATCCGGCTATGGATGCCAACCAACGGAAGCTGTGCGCATGGGTATCGGTCCAACACAGCAACACTACACCATCCATCCCGTGATTATTTACACGGTAAAAACTTGTGTGAGACCGTCTTACGGATAAAGATCCGTAAGATGGATCTCTTAAAACCCATATTTTAAAATTTTGAGTAGGATAATTATTATTTTTTTCAAATTTTTTATTTATAAAAAAAGTGATAGTGTTTAATTAAAAAGTGATAATATTTTTAACAAAAGTGAATATCACTTTTTACTTAAATATTATCATTTTTTATTCAAATATTATCACTTTTTACATGAGGATCAAGGGAGACATGTCTCACAGATCTCATTCCTGAGACGGTCTCACCCAAGACTAATCTTAGTTGCACACTTTTCTTATTTGGATGTCCTGAAATTATTTGCACACTCTTAATATGAAAATACCCTACTAAATTAATACCCTCCCAATATTATTTTATTTTCATTATTGTCACTCTCTTTTTACATACATTTTACTTTACATCTCATTATATTCACTTTACATGACCTCATCAAATCACCTAAAATACCCTTCATTTATCTTACCTTACCAACTACTAAATTCATTTTTCTTAAAAATTTGTGTCGGTGATCAAACCATGCAAAAGAAATCTTTAGCGCATGTTACGGTCCATGGTTGGTACATGCATCACTACAAGATAAAATTTTATCATTTTACATGACATGTCTCCTCCTCATAGTATAAAAGTGATAATTTAAATGACGAGAGAGGATTATTAAGAAATTAATAGTACGTATAAATTAACTCTTTATGACATTCATGTGGTTGCATTCATGCCTTGCATTTCTCTCTACAAGTAGACTTTTACGTCAGATGAAATTCTTTCATGCTATCAGAGTCTTCAACCCACGAGTGAAAAGAGTATTATGAATTAATATACAAGAATTAATTTTTTGTTTTTTTTAATGTTTAAAATGTGTGTTTCTTCTTTCTAATTTATTGGTTTTATATAGTAAATTGAATTTAATTGGGATCTAATTACAGGCACGAAATCAACTAAATATATATATATATAAATTTCCAACAATTTATTGCATAAAAACAATAGAAATCAAGGAAAATTAAAAATATGAAATGTTAAAGTATAAGATTAAAATTGGGACGGATGCAAACTTATTTTTTAAAGCTAACTTTATTAATTGTTGTACTTGCACTGAAAGAGTAATTAAAATGTTCAATTACATTAATAAATTCGATCGATATATATTTAAAACAAAATGAATGACCGTTAAAAGAATATGGCGGAGATTTCGCCTTTGTGGGTGGGAAATCCAAATAGTTTTTTCTCATTTTTTGTTCGTTTTCATTCGATTTTCTATAAATTTTAAATATTACATAAGGTATATATTAAATGAAACTGAAACATTTATTTATTATAATTAATTATACGGTATTTGAGTTTCGATAGCTCGTTAGACACTATTCATACAATATCTATATATATATATTTGCAAACTTCTAAGGTGCCACATGTCACCACCACCCACGCTCTTCTACCTCAATCTCTCTCTTCTCAAAATCCTTTCATTTTAAAATTTCTTCATCCTCCTTAATCTTTGCTTAATATTTTAATCTCAACCCTACATTCTATATGTAATATGTAATCACAACCATCCATCATTACTTCAAGACCTATAAATATATAAATATATAGTGTCTATTAGTCACAAATTCATTCTCAATGTTTGTCATCTCTTATTTATTTTTCTTCTTCTTTCGTCTAATCTAAGAATATGACGAGTATTGTGACGATGAACAAGAAGACGATTTCAACATGATTGATGACAATGCTCAAATTTTCATCTCTAGAGAGGTAGATTTATTTGTCAATGAGAATTTTATAAATTATAATTCACAATCTTCTAGATATTGTTATGACTTGAAATTTTTACTATGTGTTTAGTATTTTTTTTTCTGGATATTTGAACTGTGTTCTATCTACTGTTGTTTATATGATCCGCTTTTTTTTTTTTTAATATATCTAATAAGTTGTTTTATGTTTCGTGTTTTCATTTGCAGGTCCTTAATTTTTATTGCTTGATTTTGTTAGATCGGATGAAGAATGACAAATGATGAAAAATACCAAGTGCAATTTTTAAGTTTTGAATGAAAAGTGTCAACATCGATTTATTTAGTTTATGTTGTAATTTTGTAATTATCTTTTATAAAAGACCCCTACTACATCGATTTTATTTTTTTGTAAATGTAAGTTCATTCGTCGGGGGTTATGTCACTAGATTTTTTTTTTGTTTGAAGTTGTAAATTTATGTATAAAATTCATCTTTTATTTTTATGTACTAGATTGATTATGTATAAAATTCATCTTTTATGTTCTCGCATTTCATTCAATGGTTTTAATTATGAATTTAAATTGATGTATTTTTTAATTTTAGTTCTAATAATTAAGCTCAATGTTTATACACTTTCAAATATAATAATTCATTAATCTTATTTCTTATTTATTATGCCAGATTTCTTTAAATTAAGGTAAGATGTGGACTTTTTTTAATCCAACTTTCACGCCTAAAATTCTAAACATTTATATATAATCAAATTTAGTAAAACATTTAAATTATATGTTGTTAAAACAATTGTTACATTTATTACATAATTATCATAATTGAAAAGTATAATGGGTAAATATGTATCATAATTTCGATGATATGGTATAAATTTGATTAATTAGTTGAATAATTTTTTTAATATATATATTTATTATATTATATTTATTCGATTATGAATTATATTTATTTTATTATAACATTAGTTTAAAAAAATAAGGAAAACTAACGCCCAATTCCTCAATTAAATTAAATTGTGGCATAATTGAGTCAATTATGCTTAGATTAGAATTACGAATTCTCAAATCTTATTTTTAGGTAAAATTAGAAATTAATAGTTCATTCCCGTAATTTTTTGCATTGATTTGGTAAAATATTTTTTTAATATTTAGAAATAAATTATATTAAAATTTGAATTAATTTTTTTTTAAATCTTTAAAATATGAAATTTTGATGAAATTTATTTCCAACAAAATTTGCATATCATATACTGTACTAATATATTTCAATTTCAAAAACTCGGAATTTGGACATACACATATAAGTGGTGGAAGGATAAATTCAAAATTTGATGGTCTTAGCTTCCTTAAAATTAGCACAGTAATTATAAATTTTGAATAATTCATGCTATTATAACCGTTATAGTATTAATTAAATATTAAATAGATACAGTTATGCCTATTATATATCTAGAAAATAATTAATGAAATTTAGAAAATAAATGATGTACAAATTGGTCAAATTTATTTACAAATAAATAGACATATCATATACTCCTAATATATTTCCTATATAATAGAAACTTCCATATCCATATCATATCATATTTTTCAAATTTATAAAATACGAAATTTGTTTTAAAGTTAAAAATTGACTCCTCTTTATTTATTTATTTCCATAGATTTAGTGAAAAATCTAAATATCGAATTTTAAGAAAATAGATATGATATAAAATTGTAGTTCTTAATCAATCCTGAAATTAGAAAATTTTCAATCAAATATGAATGAATTTTGGGATGCTTTGATATATATATATATATATATATATATATATATATATATATATATATATATATATATAATGTTAAACAAAAATATTGATAATTGTATAACATTATTTTTTATCTAGAATAAAAAAATATACTAATGGCATAAAATTATTTTTTAAGACGGGTCATATTTTGTTTATTAGATTTGATCATTCCATTGACTTAGTAAATATATATATAGGGGGTGTTTACTTTTGATTTAACTTTATGTCAACTCAAGTTGTAAGATTGAATGAGTTTGTATTATTATATTATTGTTTGATGAGATTATAATGATTAGTTAAGTGTGTAATGATTAAATGTATTATATTATTATAGTATTATTATATTATTGTTGAGAAAGAATATAATCATTGGAGTAATATTATATAGATATAATTTTATGTTAAATCAATATGTTTGATAGGGGTGGTTTTGAGTGGATTTTGAAAACCAATTTTTAAATCTCGAAGTAAAACGGGTTTTGGATCTTGAAATCCAAAACCTTAGGTTCTGTAAACAGAATTTAAAAGATATCTCGAAGATGGACTGAATATTAATTTTGAATATTAACAGAATTTAGAACTACATCCTTTTAATCTTATCAATGAGCTAGCACTTTTGAATTTTAAATTTAAATAGTAAAAATAAAAAATTTATAAATATAAATTTAATTATACTTATATAAATCTAAATAAACAAAATTTTGCATATTCAATGATTTAAAAAAATCCTAATAACAAATCCCGCAATGTTCTAAAAATATTCTATTAACAAATCCAATTTTCAATATTCAAATGTAAGATTATCATTAATTTTGTAAAGGGGTAAAAGTTACTGTGAAACGTTCAAAAAAAATGTAAGATTATCATTAATTTTGTAAGGGATAAAAGTTACTGTGGAACGTTAAAAAAGAAAAGTGTGAAAGTAATTGTTATAGAGAGTATTAATTTTGAAATTTTCATTTATTAAGTTTTAGTAATATAAAAAACAATTTAAATTTTATCATTAGTGTTAAATTTAAATCTAAATTAAATATTTCAAAAAAAAAAAAAAAACATTGACCAAACCATAAATATTTATTGCATCAATTAATATTCCTTTAATTTCGTAATATTTTTTTATAAATAAATTTATAATTGTTTATTCTATTATTGTTATATATATATATATATATATGATTTTATATATTTTTACAATATTTTTTTATCTTTTAATATAATAATAAATTTATATATATTTTAAAAATAATATTTTTATTAATAAATTAAAATATATTATAAATTTATTTTAAATGCTATCATTCCTGAAAATATAGATATGTCTATTGAAAAAAGAGATATTATGCAATAAAATTATATTAATTGTTACGAGATTTAGAAACCACATCTTTGAAGGTGTTTCAAATGACACATCTCATATAAGGTTTTGAATGAGATATGTGTTCATATACGGACAATTATAGATTACAGACGGTAAATTATTGAGTAATAGCGGATTGAAATTATTTTGCCTTTCATTCAAATGAAGAAAAAAAAGTACAAATTTATTGTAATTTTATATATTAATTTCTTTTATTAATAAAAAATTAGGCTACTTTTTTATTCTATTGTTATTTTTTTAAATATATTATACTATGTCACTTGCAAAATAAATCACGACCTTTAGTGTTTTTATCCATTACAACATATTCTTTTTTTCTTTGCAATTTGATACACCACCTTTTTAAGTTTTACAATTTAATACTCCGTTAGATTTTTCGGGCAATTTTAGTATGATGTGACGCCGAAAATACAAAATTTGCCACGTTGTCGCCACATAGACGACCAACTAATTATTATGAAAAAAAATAATTTAAAAAAATTCAAAAGTCTAATCAGTATAGAATTAAACCGGTCTTATTTGCACAGAAAAACCTAAACTCACAAGTGGTCCTCAATTGTGCACAAGGAGAGGAAAATCATTTTCTCATAGAACTCATAACACGCATCCTTGCACATGGTGATCCCTATAATTCTTGCTTAGTCAATTGTACAGTGCAATAATTTAAAAGTAAAATACATTTTTTTGTCTTATTATGAATTTCGTGTTGTTTATGGTTTACTTTAACGACTCTTCTAGGGTTTAATCATAAATGTAGTTTACTCTATTGTTATGGGATTATAGAAGAATGTGTGTATGCGATTAGTTTAATAATAGGAAAATATAAAACAACAGAAAAAGAGAGCTTTATGCACTATTGTTGTGTTCTAATCGGAAGTTTGAGTGAGAGAGGCATGGAGAAACTAGAAACGACTCAAATGTATTCATAAATGTTTTTTAATTTTGCGCTTATTAAAGTTTTGAAATGTTTATTATTATTTTTAAAAAAAAATTGTTGACAGTCTACTTGACGACAATGTGACAAATTTTGTAATTCCGCTGCCACAATCATACTGAAATTGGCCGGAAAATCTATCAGTGTATTAAATTGTAAAATTTAAAAAGGTGGTGTATCGAATTGCAAAGAAAAAAAAAAGATATATTGTAATTGATAAAAATACTAAAAGGTCATAATTTATTTTGCAATTAACCCTAAATAAAATTATATTCTCAATTTTATTATTGTTTTTTCATGGAGTATATTTATATATATATAATGTAACTTACATTGCTACAAAAATTTATTTTTATCTTTTAATAGAATTATAAATTTACAAATCTAAACATGTTTCAAATATTATTTTTTAATTAATAAATTAAAAATATAATATAATATAAATTTATTTCAACCCCGCGTAAAACGCGGGTCTTACATTAGTATACAAGTATAGGGAAAATAACATTTTTGGTATTGTAAGATCAAATCACTCTCGATAATTTTTCATACACTTTTAGTTCTGTAGGAAATTTTCGTTTGTGTGAACAGTTAATGATTGCACTTTTAGTTCTGTAAGAATGAGATAAAATCTTTTTTTATCTTTTTTTATACATTTTTAATCTCATAGTAAATTATGTTTGTTTTAACGGATGAAAATTGCATGAAAGTCAAGCACCTGTTAAACACACATCTATAAGTCTAATATCGAATTAAACAAATTCATATTCTTTTAATTTATTCTTAATTAGCTTTATAATTATCTATTCAATATGTTAACTACACTTTTTTTTTTTTTTTATGTTTAAAATGTATCAAAAAACTATCACTAGATACTTCCCTAAAATTTTATAATACACACATATATATAGTCTTTTAATTCTTTTTTCTAATTATGCAGGTGAAAACGTACCTATTCGCTATTATTATATATTCTGAAGGATAAGGAGCTAGTGTATCTTGTCCAATCAGCAGAGGTCCCCAACTCTTTACGGGTAGGAGAGGGTGTCATAGAAGAATTAATTATATCCTAATCAATACGAGAAATTCAAGTCTTGTCCTCTATTTCTGTGACGGCGCGTTTATCTATATTTTATTATCGTCATGTCGTTGAGTCATCTATTTTAATGTCTTTTTTATTATTATTATTATTATTTATTTTCTGTTATCGTCATGTCGTTAAGACGTCCCAAGATTACTTGCACACTCTAAATATTGAAATACCTCCACAAAATTAATATATATCCTCCCAACATCATTTTATTTTCAAAATTGTCACTCATTTTTTACATACATACATTTTACTTTACATACTACCAAATTAAATCATCTAAAATGCTCTTTTTTATTTATTTTTATTTTAACATCACCCACCACTAACTCCTTTTTTTAAATGTGTCGATCAAACTGTATAAATCCTTTCAGAACAGAGAGAGTATTACTTTTAATTATTTTAATACTATTCCCTTTGTCCGTCTATAAGTTTTCTATTTTGTCATTTTGGTCCGTCCACTTATAAATTTCTCATATTCTTTTTGGCATACATCTTTTATATTTTTATTCTTACATACACTTCACTTTATATCTTACTTTTTTTTTCTTTACTTTTCTCTCTTTCTCAATCGCATCACTTTACAATATACTCTGTATTTATTATTTAATCATTTTTTTAATCTTTGTACTCAAAAGTAACAAAAATTTTATAGACGAAGGGAGGAAGTAATTAATAAATAATTTTTGCACTAATTAAATTTTGCGCTCAGTAAATTATGTGTGTAAAAAATAGACGGAAGGGACAGAAATTTAAAAGAAATGGATGGAAGATGTTTGGATAAGTAATAAAGGAAGGCACACATTTCATTGCATATCATACGTACGTGTCGGTGTCTGCATAAGGTGTTTGTAATAATTATTATGCCCTTTCTTTTTATAAAATTTGTCATATTTATAATAAGGGGGTGTTTCTTTTTTTTTTTTAAAAATCAGGTTTTGGATTTCAAGATCCAAAACCCGTTTTACTTCGGGATTTAAAAATCGGTTTTCAAAATCCACTCAAAACCACCCCTATCAAACATATTGATTTGACATAAAGTTATATGTATATAATATTACTTCAATCATTATATTCTTTCTCAACAATAATATAATAATACTATAATAATATAATAATACAATAATATAATACATTTAATTATTACACACTTAACTAATCATTACAATCTCATCAAACAATAATATAATAATACAAACTCATTCAATCTTACAATTTGATTTGACATAAAGTTAAATTCTTCACTATTCCAAAACCCAAAAGAAACACCCATATTACTTATTCATCGGGATTTCAAAAACCAGGATTTCAAAAATCTGGTTTTTAAAACCACCCAAAGCCCAAAAGAAACACCCCCTAAGTGATGTTCTAACTCTTTTTATAATACAATTAAATAATATTTTATAACTTTTTTACATCTTTTATTTTATTAATGCTCTCTCTTTAATTTTAGAAAATCAATTATTTGAAACATAAAATTAAAAAGACTTAAAAATATATGAAATTCATGGGCCATTCATTTTTTCAATTAATCATACCAGTGGCCAAACCCCTATTATTTTTTCGAATATTATATATAACTAGAGTTAATTAGCTAACTAGGGTTAGTGTTACTCTAGTTAAATTCTATCTCTATATATAAGCAGCCTCCAACCATTATTAATTTCACTCACTACTACATTCCTTCATACAATTCCATCTATAATATTTTCTCCAACTCCATCGATCGATCTCACCATGTTTACGTTCAACTACCTTTATAATCCTGTGCAGCCACTAAAGTAATCATATCTTCTTACTGAAATTCTTAATTAATTACCTTTATAATTTTCTACTTATATTTAAAATATTGTTCAAAACTAACACTTATAAATACTTTCCTAATCTTTTTATAATAACCAAATGCATTGTCTTTTAATTCTTTTATCTTATTATGCAGGTGGAAACGTACCTAGTAACCATCACTATAGAGTATGGAGGATAAGAGTTAAGATATCTTATTCAATCAGTAGAGGTCTCTCTTTACTGGGAAGAAAGGATGTCATGGAAGAATTAATTATATCCTAATCAATACAAGAAATTCAAGCCCTGTCCTCCATCTCTGTGCATGATGACGTGTTTATTTGCTTTCTGTTATCGTAATGTCGTTGAGTCATCTATTTTAATATCTTTTCTTTTTTCTTGTTATTGTCTGTGTCGTGTTATGTGAATGAATAATAATATGTGCGGGCGATCTCATCGCCTCGCACAAATTTCATTAAATGATTCTTCTTTCTAATTCACTGTTTTCGTTTTTCAGCTTTTATGCCTGCGCGCAATTCATAGTAAATTTAATTTAATTGTGATCTAATTAGAGGAACAAAATCAATAAGCAAATCAAATATAAATTTCCAACTATTTTTTAATTACATCAAAAATAAAAATATATGAAATTAATGTTGGTTGAAGTATAATATTAAAATTCTTCCGCCGATGGATACGTACAGACTAATTTTTAAAAGTTAACTATATTAATTGTTGTACCGAAAGAATAAATAAAATTTTGAATTCCATTAATAAATTGGATCTGAGTCATTGAACCAGAAGACCTTTTGAGAAACTTTTTTATCCAAAATTAAACATAATTAGTTTCACTGCTGTCTCAAATATTGGGATTAACCCCAGATAAATCTTTGACAAACTTAACTAACAAATTTGAAACTATTTATCTAGGATAACAAAGTAGCTATCAGTGAATTAAATTGGGATAAAAGTCAATTTAGTTCCATAATTTTTAATCTTTTCTGAAATTGTTGAATCTAGCTTTTTTATCCAAACTAATTTGTTGTTGACGAGAGCACTGTTTATTGTCGATTTTTTTTTTTGATTGACAAGTCAGTGTCGATCGGAGTATTTTTTGTCGACTCTGATTTGTCGAAAATAAGACGGTCGGAAGTGCAGCGACAACGACTACCTCTCAAATTAGAGTTAGGGTCGAAAGTGCAGCGAGACGGTCGGAAGAGTCTCAAATTAGAGTTAGGGTTAGTTTGAATTTAAGAAGAGTGTATTTATCTTTTTGTATTTTATTAAAAGAGTCAAATAGGTATTTCATTGTCGCCTACCTCTCAAATTAGAGTTAGGGTTAGTTTGAATTTAAGAAGAGTATATTTATATTTTTGTATTTTATTAAAAGAGTCAAATACTCACATGAATATTTAATTAATAAAATCCGAGCGAGCTACTCGTGTTGTCTTAAAGCCTAACAGTGGAATGGGCCTCCTAGTTCCTATTGGGCCTGCCCGTAAACTCAAAGCCTAGCCCACCAGATATCAAACGTAACTGGACCTAACAATTTACACCTCCATTGCACTCCCCATTTTATTTTATTAATATACTCACTTTGTCTTACAATAACTTTTACAATTTCTTTTTTAATTTCTTTTTTAAGACATACCACAATAACTTTCACTCTTAAAATGAAAAATCCTTTCTAAACTCTACCTTCACAATATCCTCAATTTTTTTACACAAATGTCATTCCTTTATTCCACGTATACACAAAAGTCAACTCATTTATTTACTTTATACATAAAGATTTATAAAATTAACCCTTAAAACTCCACTCATTATAACACTTTGTTAATATGTATACCCATCTACCTATGAAGATTATTATGTGACGGAGGGAGTAATAATCATGTAAAAAAAACAAAAAAAATACCCTTATGTAAAATGCATCATACTAGATGCACCCCCTTAGTGAACGCACCCTATATTGACATTCCTTTCACCTTTACTCTAAACCACCACTTCTGACTGTCGCCGACACCATTTCCGGTGACCACCAAACCAAAAAAAAACTGAAATTCCAAAACATACTTAGGAAAATCACATTTTTTTTTTTAAATTTCGACCAACCAATGTCGACCATATACAGTCCCGTCGAAAACAATTTGTCGACGAAAGTGTATATGATCGACACTAATTGGTCAAAAAAAATAAAAATAAAATTTGACCATTTATTGTCGAGAGTGTATAAGGTCAACAATAATAAAGGGTCAATTTTTTTTTTTTTTAAAAAAAAAGCAAAAAACTTACTGGAGAAAAAGAGGAAAAAAACTTACGGAAGAAATCGGGAACTGCGGCAGTGGTTTCTGCGGTCGACTACGCCGGTGGGTGGGGGAGGGGATTGATAAACAAAAAACGTAACACAAAAAAAGGGTGGGGGAGAGGACCGCGGTGACGATGGGATGGGGTGGGGGCGCGACTGAAAAAAGATAATATTTTTTTTTTTTTTTGATATATTTAGCCTTTTGGGACCAAAACAAAAGATATTGCAAAAAGAAAAATGGAATAATTAAATTGATACAATTAATTTATTAAAAACATTTAATAAAAAAAGTAGAAAGTTATGAGACTAAATTGATTTCTATCCCTGATGAATCCACTTGCATGAAAATCACAACCCCTACTCTACTAGGCAAGCCAAGAATCTATTTATTTCACACCGACAGTACTTGAGTCGAGTGGGTGTGGATTTAATGTGATTACAGGCTTTCAAAGCCCTACTAACATCTACAACTTCAGATTATCAGTTGACTGCTCTTAGGGAATTGATGTACCAGGTACGTCGGGTCTTCTCATCGATTAACACTCCTGTACACCAATAGTCTTCAGTATACTGTACTATTATTACCTTTTAGTAAAACAACTAATACTATACTCCTGTAAATAATCATCATATATATCAAACCACAATCCATCTTGTTTTGCCAAACATATACTTGAACTTGCACCTTTTCACAACTCTCCTGCAAAATTCAACAACAATTACTGTATGTCCCTAAACTGCAGATGACAAAATTAATTATGCTAGAGTACGTTAACATGCATGCCTTGAGAAGAACATCCACGGTCGTCCTTTCGTACTCGTTGTCCTCGAATAAATCCAGAATATGAAGCTCATGAGGAGTGATGTCCATTAGCACCTTTAAGATAAAGATGCATAACATAAACTTGTTTAATGCTCTGAGCAAATGTTGAATTTATAATGAGGAACAGAACAGAACAAACCTTGCCGATAACACTTTTATTTTCCGCGGGGATAATTGCAGAGGGTAAACACGTCCCTTGATGCTAAATCTATGCCTACAAAATACTAATAAAGATCAATAATCAGCTACAATAATGCATCCATTAATTTATTATAATTTGCAAACTTGAAAATACAAAACATGACAATGTAAAACTAATAGGAGCATAATATATAGATGAGAAAATAACCACAAAAACAACCTGGTAAGTATTTCACATGCATCAAATTATATAAGCACCACAAAATTTGCAGATCGATCCAAACATACATCAATACAAAGACAAATGATCCTGTAACTTTTTACTTTATCGATTTTAGTCCTTTTAATCACAATTTTGGTTTTTTAATCTCAATTTTAGCCATGTCCAGTGATAAATTTGAATTTCCATCGAATTTTCCGATCAAAAGTTACACATGATCTTTTACGGATTCTGTCAAAGTTAGATGACCATTTGTGAATTGTCTCCATCAATACAATATATTTTGTAGAGAGGAGAGACTGACTAGTGAGGTAGAACGGCGGGGGAAGAAGGAGGGACGCGACTAAGAAAGGCACGAACGACGTCATCAACGAGGAGGCTGTCGTACACAAACACGTTGTAATTGTCCGCGGATACCATTGTTGAATGATCACCTTGAGATTTTCTTTTTCAACCCAAGATTGCCACCTAGCTATATATTATGTCAGCAAAAAGTTGTAAGCAGTTTAACGTTGTAAATTCTGACATTTGATTTTTTTTAAATGAGCAGAAAACTTGTTTAGAGTTTATTAACAGAGTAGGACAATCCATAAGTGATTTAAACAAAGTAAGACAAAAATTTCTAGTAAAACAATGAAGACCAAAATAGCCTACAAAATCCCCCTTTTGCCCTTATTTTGATATTATTCGAACTGTCAAACTTCTTCAAGAATATCCCTCAATTTCGGGTTACATTCCATGTTTGAATTCAATCTAATTTGAATTCAATTCAATTCAAATAGTATAGTGTCTTCTCGCCTGCAGTCAAACATTTTTCAAAAAATTGATTAATTTCCATTGATGAATTACTAACATACCAAACATTTTCCAAAATATTGATGAATCTCCATCGCCACCGATCTTGGATACTCCGTCACGCCGACGAGTAGGAGGGATGTCCGATGCTATCTCCATCGTCGCCGATCTCAGATACACCGTCGCGCCTCCTCCTTCTCATGTCTGTTAAACAACCAACTCATGCAATCGCGCACTGAAGGTGTTCGCGAATATGCTCGATCGGATTAACGCCTTCTAATTTGTGTTACAAATTACGACTATTAAAAACTTGATGCATTTCCACAGTGTACGATTCACACAGTGGAGGTGTAAATTGCCGCCCAGCCAACATCTCTCCAAGCTCTGAGCCGCCCCCTCCTTCTCGACGACAGTGGAGGTGTAAATCGCTGCACCAGGCCGGCCACCCATTACGGCTATGGGATTCAGATTAGTTTTTTCGAATGATTTATTGATTTTTTTATCTAGTTATTTGTATATTACTTGTAGGAATTTGGAGATCTAGGTGCTAGTTCATACAAGTATCAATTTTATTTGGTTCTATGGTTTATAAGATTTTTGCACTATTCAAATGGATTGAAAAGTGAAGCAAAAAAATTCTTCAATTTATCTTTGAAATCCTGTATTTTCTAAGGCAATGTTATTCAATCTATGCAGTTGAGGAAAAAAATGGAGGGTACAGTGTTTGCCCCTGCTTTGTATTTGGATGGAATGAAACATGTCAAGTCAGAAAATGGAGTAGTGAGTATCTGCAAAATTGAAGTTTGCTCCTTAGATGAACATATCATATACAATAGTAGTTAATTAATCAGAAATTGCAATAATCTTAGATTCATTTGATTAGTTGCTTTGTAGAAATTAATTTTGTATATTGGAATGTTTGGAGTCATGATAATTGTAAAACGTCTTTTTCGTCTGATTTATATGAGGCATTCGAGCTTTAAATCTATTTCTTGAAATATCTTATATAGTGGAGTAAGACACCAAAAACATGAATTTTTTTAATTTGGGGAGCTTGGAAACAAGTGCACCTAATTTACTAGAGTAGGGTCAATTGTAGATACAAGTAATTTGGAAAGTATATGCAATTATCGATTGCATATATAAAAAAATACACGCATATTTGAAATTATATGCACTTATCTGTTGCATATAATAAAATATGCATATAGAATTTATGATACAGGCTTATGTTATTATTACGCAATGCACATATTTGATATATGCACCCCCTATAAATATGCAACGCACACATTATGTATATGCATCAAACTACCAAAAATATCATACAAATATGCAATACACAAATGCACAGCTTAAAAAACCAACGATTTCTTACATGCGAAAACTCCTTTGTACAATCAAACAAGTAGATGAAAAGACGAAACAAACATACCTTCAATCTCTTACCTTTTTAAAATTTAATTCATTTGACTTTTCTTATTCTACATTAATTAAATTAAATGATTCAAATCTGAAATTAAGTATAATTATTTCAATTTTGAGTTTTGGAACATCGAATAAGGAAAACTACTTAAAAAATTGAGTGTAATTAATTGCACGTTTAAGTTTAAAAAAAAAAAATCTTAGCATTGCTTAAAAAATAATTTTTTTAGTGAAGTGATGGTTATAAAATTCATAGAGCTAATTCAAATTTACCGAGAACGATTTCGATTGTGCAACGCTTGAAATATTCAAAAACTTATATGGAGATGAGCACAATAATCGAATATGCACAAAATAAAGTTTTATGAAATATTTTAGGAATGTTCATTTGAATTAAAATCAGCGCGAGATTCTAGGAGAAATATCTCCCAGCTTAATTTAAATTTAAAAATGTTGACTTTCCTAATTTTAGCTTAACATAATTAATTGAATTCGAAAATCATACTTAATTTAAAATCAGGGGCATAATAGACTATAACTAGTTCATTTTGTCCTTAATTGTTTTACTAAAATTTTTTGTCTTGAAACTTAAAGTCTTAGAGTGAATTGTCATATTCTGTTTTTTTTTCCATTTGTTTACTTATATATTAATTAATGTTGGGAAAGTAAAAGAGGAGAGCAATTCAACTTGGACCCAAAGAAATAGGTTCCTCCCTAAATTTCTTTGAATTTCAGAAAAAGTCACAAAGTCCGAAGGAGATGGTGCATGAATGATTTTCAAAGTTCTTTTATTTCGTGTTTTACTAATTTTAATAAACGAAAAAAATCTGAGACGTTTTTATACATAAGACCTGACTTCCTTTTGATATTTTGAATCAGACATTCGTTTAAAATATAGTTGGATTGGAACTTTATAAGTTCATGAGTCATGTAAATAATTCTCTCATACATATTTTTATCTTAATAAATGACGTAACAAATCTGGATAATATTGCATGTTAAAAATAAAGAAATAAAAGCTTAAACAATATCTCTAATTTTAAGAATATTTAATTGGTTTAACAAAAAAATACTCGTAAAATTCCACCAAAAGCCTAATAATGGAATGGGCCTCCTAGCTCCTATTGGGCCTGCCCGTAAACTCAAAGTCCAGCCCAGCAGATTTTAAACCGGCCAGGCAATATATCCCTCCAGACTTGTTAAATATACTCCTCCACTTATTTATTAATTTAATATTCGTTATTTCGAAATCTCCAGGGTATAATACCTTATAGCTTCACAGTGACAAGTCATTTTCTCATTACTTAGGGTCTATCATTTTCTCTTTTTATTGGCATTACTATAGTGGGATTTTCAAAAAATGGACTTCATTTTTTAAGCTTCTCATTACCCGTCGGTGTCCCACTGCCCTTAGCACCTTTTTTAGTACTCCTTCACCTAATCCTTCATTGTTTTCGCATGTTAAGCTTAGGAATACGTTTATTTTCTAATATGATGGTTGGTCATAGTTTAGTCAAGATTTTAAGTAGGGTCGCTTTGATCGATTCCATTTTTAAATCCTTTAAGTTTTTAATTTTTCAAAATACGTCCTACGGTGTCCAATTAATTTACATCCTGGTCTTATAACTTATTTCAGTTCCATTTTAAATCTTTTAAATTTCACTTTTCAAAATACGTTCTAAATAGTCTAGTTTACATCCTTTTTATCGAAAATTAAAATTTTCGCAGAAAAATGACACGCGCAACTCAAACGTGTGTTTAAATTGGGGCTTTCGGCAAATTTGGTGACTGGGCGCTACATGTAATTAAAAATATGGCCATGTCATCATCCCCCTCTTATAAATATAAATATCAGATTTTGTTTATAGTAAATGTTCCAAAATACACTCACAAAACTCAACTCGACGGTCCCTAAAAAATATATATATATCAACAGAATTTACAGGGGCCATCGAGTTGAGTTTTGTAGGTGTATTTTGGAACATTTGTTATAGGCAAAATTTGTTGTTTAAAATTTATAAGAGAGGAGATGATGATGTTTTCATATTTTTAATTAAATGTGGAATTTTTTATTACATGTGGCACTCAGTCACCAAATCTGTCGGAAACACTTGTTAGTTTCTGGTGAAAATTTTAATTTTGTGACCAAAAGGATGTAAATTGAACACCTTAGGATATATTTTGTAAAAGTGAAAACTTAAAGGATGTAAAATGAAATTGACCTAAGTTACGGGATGTATTTTGAAATTTTCCTGATTTAGAAGGGATGGTTTTGATGTTTTTTTTTTTTTTTTTGGAAAAAGCCAAAGAATTCATTATAATAACGAGAATGAACATAAGACATGCATCACTCCACAAAATTACAGGAATAAAAATAGCAGAAAAAGCATTGGGTGGCTAGGCACTCATACAATTAACCAAATAACACCAAATTCACAAGGTTAAATATCGTGGGGATTCTGTCTTGGGATTAACCTTAAGCGGGATCATGTTGTTCCAAATCTGTCCAAGATGGGTGAAGCACTGCCTATCAACGCTTAGTTCATCCGATATGTGGTTATATGTCGAATCAGAGGCCTGAGCGTCATTTAGGTGCTTTTTTTTAATATAGAACCTTTATTCGTCGATAGTAGTGGTTATATGCGAAGCTAACATGATGATAACTTCCGCAACCATTAAAATGTATTTCGACACATGTAATTAAATAGGAAAAAACTGGAATGAAAATTAAATGCCTCGTGGCAGTAGTTATCAGCTACCAAACCTCCAGTAGTGGTGAAATTACCTAATTCAAAAATTCAAGAAATTAAATTTAATGAACTAAATTTATAATCATGGCAATTTAATGGGCAAGAAAAAATTTAATCCCAAGCCGAATAAAATAATGGGCCAACAAAGAGACCAATTCGATAAAGCAGAAAATAAAAAATAAAATGGCTTTTATGAAATATTTACCATAATAAGAAGCAAAACAGGACAAAGGAAAACGGAGGAGGGTGTTACAATCAAAGCTAGCTAAGCTTTCACTTGAATTCTCTCAATTGGCTGAGTGATTCTCTATTAATTAGACGTTTTGTGGCTTGGGTTATAAATTTTTAGTTCCTACTACGGGCCGAACTTAATTTTCATCGAACACCTTCTCTGCCAACTTAATTTCACTCGATTTTGGAGTGAATTTCATATTCACCCAAGTCCCTCAGCTAGCGATTAGTTAGAAATAAGAAAGGAACTTTCAATCCAAATAACCACAACTAAATTTGCTACAAATTCATTCCAAAACTTAACATCAATCAAAGCAGAGTGTATATCTATCAATCAAAGAGCTAGGGAGTATTGTTTACAAGACTTTCTAGTTTGTACAACCAAGCTGCTTCCATTTTTTGACTAACATCGAGAGACGTAGCTAGCATTTCAGCCAACCACTAACAAGATTCTTACCTCAGCTTGCAGGAGATCTTTAGCTAATCGCCTCCTTATATCCTCTTCACACACCCTGTAGATTTTACCACTTCATTTTCATCATATTTCATGCAACAAATTCTCATGCGCTTTAATCTCTTTTTCCAGCTTCTTCAATGGATGACTGCCTACCTGTCCAACTATTGCAGCTTCTTTCAACTCCTTCAGTTCTTCCTCAGAATCGCAAACACGAACTCGAAGAAATGCTCTAAGTGCTAGGGGGATTCCCTCTCCATATTTAGAGCCAATCTCTACTTGCTTGACCTTGAAATAGACGGGCTTATCGTCCTTGTTTAGAATATCAGATTTCTGAGCATAAAGTTTGTCATGCACATCTAGATTAACTGCGACTAGAACGATATCGTGAGCATTGTTAGGAACCGTAAACCCAAAAAACATTAGGAGAGCAGCATTCGACAAATTTCCATAGTTAATCAGGATCTCATCACCTTTAGCGTAGTCACGATCAACAGCAAGTTTGGATTCATTAGTAACTCCCATCAAACTACGAATATTGGGAGGAAGATCGTCTTGTGATAGTTGGAGACTCGACGGAATCTTCAAGATGCAATCACCCTGTAAACACAAATTCGTGAATTAAATATAAAAAATGCGAAAATGCGAACAACTTTATTTAATTTCGGATTAAAACCGAGTATTTGCGGGTTACAATCTCTAATTTCTCCTCTGATTCTCTCTTCTTGAACTTTACTTGGACTTCTTGAGCTTTTGGAGCTGGATCCGCAGCCGAATCCTTTCCGATCTTGTATTTGGGGCTTTTATAACGTTAATCCAAAGGCTTAGCACCGTATTTTGGATTAAACGCCGAATTTAGGGACTTTTTGAATGAACGTCGTTGAAGATCGTTCTTGAATTTGGGACTTTGTAACGTTAATCCAAGGGCTTGACGCCGTATTTTGGATTAAACGTTGATTTTCGGGACTTTTCGGGACTTTTTCGGGACTTATTGGGACTTTTCCGTTGAAGATCCACGAAGAACTTTGAAGAAACGCCGAATCGAAGAGGCTTAGCACCTTGATCTCCACTCGAACACTGCTTCTTGCTGCTTTGCACGAAGAACGCCTTGAAGAAACGCCGAATCGAAGAGGCTTAGCACCTTGATCTCCACTCGAACACTGCTTCTTGCTGCTTTGCACGAAGAACGCCTTTGAAGCTCCTCCAACTGCTGAAGAACACTCTAAAATCTCTATAGAGAATTTTAGAGCCTTGAATGCTTTTTGATTTGTTGATGATATGAATGAAATGAGGCCTCTATTTATAGGTGTAGAACCTAGGGTTTCTTATGGGCAGGGAGATATTTGTGCAAGTGGTTAAGGTTTAATTCAAATTTTGAATTACTTGGGCTAAGAATACTCTATTTGGGCTCAATTTGATTTGTTGGACTTTAGAGGCCCATCTTCATTTACTGGACTTTAGAGGCCCGTCTTGATTTACTGGATTTAAAGACCCGTCTTGATTTACCGGACTTTAGAGGCCCGTCTTGATTTACCGGACTTTAGAGGCCCGTCTTGATTTACTGGACTTTAGAGGCCCGTCTTGATTTACCGGACTTTAGAGGCCCGTCTTGATTTACTGGACTTTAGAGGTCCAAAACAATTTAAAATTTAGGTGTCTATTGTATATCTTCAGCAGCATACAATCCCCTTCCACGATTGGACGACTTTCCGATAGTAACTACTTTAGAAATCTCTTCTGTAGCCTTGTATTCAAGCCATGTGAGTAAACCACAGCAATCTTCATCTTCAGGTGACGACATGGCTGTAAAATCACTAGCAGGTATAAAAAATCACTGGAACAATCAACCAACTGTTTGTTATCTGCACAATCAATTGAATTACTTCATCATATCTAGAACAATAACCGTTTTAGTCAAAAAAAAAAAAAAAAAAAAAGATCAAGAATCAATTGATTTACCATTAGTATAGATAAGAGAATCTACACAAAGATTACCATTAGTATAGATAAGAGAACAAAAATTCTATTAAAAAAAAGTTCCATTTCATGAACATTGCGAGGTCAATAGCAATAGAAACAAAATGCAGAAATCATTGAATTACACTACAAAAAAAGGGCCTTTTGGAGACGGATTTACCGACGGATTTTCCGTCGGCCGCCGATGTTACCGACGGATTTGCCGACGGAAAGTCGGCCGTCCCCTTTTTCGTCGTCAGTATTTTTTACTGACGGATTTTTGAATTCCGTCGGAATTTCCGACGGATTTGCTGACGGATAATCCGTCGGAATTGCCGACGGATTTATCGAGGGATATTCCGTCGGTAATTCGGACAACCCGTTTAACAAACCGGGTCAACATTCCGACGGAATTTCCGTCGGAAAGAATGAATTAAAATAATTATAAAATAAATTAGACTGAATTAAAATAATTATAAAAGAAATTAATTTTTGAATAAATATTGATTTCGAGTGTTCACATGCCGACGGAATTTCCGTCGGCATTTGACCGACGGAATATCCGTCGGCAATTTACCGAGGGCATATCCGTCAGTAAAACAAAAAAATGAATAAAAAAAATATGATTTCGAAATTCACATATCGTCGGAATATTCGTCGGCATTTGACCGACGGAATATCCGTTGGCATTTTACCGACGGAATATCCGTCAGTAAAACAAAATATTAATAAAAAAAATATGGGTGGCCGGGGAGGCCCCGACCAGAATTTCATTTTCCGACCACAATTAATTGGCATTGGTTTGTCGAAATATAATGCATGGATACAATTTAGGCAGAAATTCTAACCAACTGCACTATATATGCAAGTCTATATAGATATTTTTAATTGTTATCTAAAGATATTCATATATATAATTGGTGACAAAATTACCACTAACACAAACCAATAAATTACATAAATTTGATGTTTGCATTACTAACAACACTGTTAATATTCAAAATAGCACAAATATATAAAGAAACATTTCAAAATATTATACTTCCAATCTAAGAGTGTAAGAATGTTGACTTCAATAACTTGTAGATCAACTTTAATTAAAATTTCGTCACACAAGAATCATCAAAACATTAAACTACATTAATTAATTAATAAATTACCATCCCAGTGAAAATGATAACTCCGATTGAATTATCATCTCTAGCATCGTTAAAAGCACGCATTAATCGTAATCTACACAAACCAATAAATTACATATACTACACAATTCGGAAGTAAGGCCTCGTCTTTGCTTTTGAGCCCACAATTCGTCGTTTTCATCATCATCCGAAACTGAAATACAAAATCAAATCAGTTTGTTCAAACAACAAAATACAAATTGACAACTCAAAAAAAAAAAAAAGGAAAGCATACCGATGGTTTACGACGCGGAGAGAGGACGGCGGAGGGGAGGAGGAGGAGGCGCCGCCACTGTGCGAGAGAGGCGACGGCCACTTGCCGAAAAAAAAATCCTACTTGTTTCGGGTAAAAGGGGAGGAAGGAGGGAGGAGGAGTGGGGGGAGAAGGTGGATACAGAGGTTTGGGTGGGGGAGGAGGCGGTGGCGGCGGCGGCGTTGCTGGGCGAGGAAGGCGAGGAGGTGGAGGGAGGCGAGGTGGGAGAGAGGAAATTTCGTATATAAAACCCTAGGTTGTGGTTTTATATAAGGGTAAATACCGACGGATAATCCGTCGGTATATTTCAAAAAGTAAATACCGACGGAAAGTTAATTCCGTCAGCATTTTGGCAACTTTTTTTTTTTTTTTTTAAATAATTCAATTTTTTCTATATAGTTACTAAATTACCAAAATATTTTTTAAAAAAATCACAAAATTCATTTCTTCCACATATATTAATATATATATTGGTTGTGACTTATATTTATAGTAAATTTAATTTTTATAATTTGTACCTAAATGATAAATAATTAAATAACTTTTATAAAATAAGAAATAAATACATTACATTAATTGAATTAATTTTCATCTTCATCGTCTTCATCCTCCTCTTCGTCCTTATCCTCCTCCTCATCATCATCTTCCTCATCCTCATCCTCATCTTCTTCATTCTCCTCTTCATCCTCATCTTCATTCTCCTCTTCATCCTCTTCTTCATCCCCCTCCTCTTCACCTTCAATTTCGATTAATTGGGGATTTGCAGCCGTCAAGGGTATAGAAAGATTGAAATCTCCCGTAAAGACTTCAGTTGGAGTCTCTATTTGTTCTGTTTGAAATGGAGATTCATCTTCAGTATTTTTGTCCTTTTTAGGGACTTCTACCATTGACCTTGCCTTTACTTTGCAAACAGCGTGCCATTCATAACCACGTTGAGCTCCCGGATATGTGCAGTAGTATACTTGAGATACTTGATGGGCAAATACAAATGGATCATCTGCAACATACGTCCTTTTCGAACTAACATCAACGAGCTTGTACTCCGGGTGAATTCTTGTTCCTAGATGGCCTGAATCAAACCAATGACACTTGAACAACACTACAGTCTTTGCTGGATATCCTGGATATTCAACACTTGTCAACACTACTAAATATTGTGACACATACTCTTGCTAAAGAGTCTCGTTACGAAAGTCAGACTCACCGTCCTTTGTAGTCGAGCTATCTGTCTCACTTTGCGAGTGTAATCTTGGAAGCTAATCCTTTCCGGATTAAAAAAAAAATCTTTCAATCGAAATACAAATTGGGGCATAACTGGAAATAAAGATAAACTTAGAATAAAATAAATAAGGAGTTGACCTAGTGGTATAATGTATAGGCTTGAGACTCATGTTCGAACCTTCTAGGGTAAGTTCATACAAAGCGCAAAGTTCTGACTTTAAACGGGACCACCACAAGTGAACGGTGGAATTGGTTCTCCGTATTAATCGATTTTAGTACCTGATATCCCATACTTCAGAAAAAGAAAAAAAAAAAAGAAAAGAAAAAAAAAAAAAAAAAAAAAAAACAAAAAAACAAACGTTATCTTCATAAATCTAGGAAAATCCCCAAACCCTTGATTCCACTCCGAGAATAAACCCTAACCCGATTTCCGGCAACCCACCACCCAGAAATGTCTTCCAAATTATCAGCACCGGAACAAGAATTCACCCGGATAATCCGTCGGCATTTATCAAATGGTGAATTCCGACGGAATGTATATTCCGTCGGCATTTGGTGTGTTTTTTTTTTTTTTTATTAATTAATTCAATTTTTTGTATAAATAGCAACACAAAGCTCTCACACACACACCATATTCGATTTTTTCTATTTTGCAAAGAAATATCATGTCTTCTTCATCTTCTACTCGATTTCAGTAAGGTCTTGTTTGTTATTGTGGAAAGGCATGTCGTACATATGCTTCTAAACAACCTAGAAGTAAAGGGAGGATATTTCATAATTGTCCTGACTCCCTAAGTGATGGTGGATGTGGTTTCTTTGTATGGGCTGATACTCTAGAAAACTGTGGTGTTGACAAGAATCAAGGAACTAATCAAAGTGACCAAGAAACTGAAGACATGAAGAAAATGACTCAAGAGATGAAGAAATTGGTTACAGAAATCAAGAATTTGACTGAAGAAATCAAGGATTTAATCAAAGTGAACAAAATCATTTTGATTGTGCTAGTTGTCATGGTTGCATCTACCACCTTCAAGTGGTTTGGTTAAATATATGTATAATGCACTCTATATGAGGCTATTTTAATTTGTACTAAAATGCACTCTTCAAGTGGTTTAAATCTATATCTAGAATGCACTCTAAATGAGATTATTTTGTACTCAATGAAACAAATGAATGCACCCTATTTTCATCTATACACCAATAAACTACACAAATAAACTGCAATATATAGTTCAACATATTTTTCAACATAAACATAAATATATACATAAAGATAAATAAGTTCAACAGAAAATTAAATAAGTTCAACAGAAAATTAAATAAGTTCAACAGAAAAATAAATTAGTTCAACACAAAATTAAATTGTTCAAATTGTTCAACCATTATAGTTGCCAGGATAGTTGCCAGGATAGTTGTCAGGATAGTTGCCAGTGCCCGGAAAGTTAAAAAATTGTTCCACATCCACATTCAAGTTGACGTCGCCACCGTCGGCCTGACCTGCATCTTGACCTGCAGCTTGATCTGGATCTGGACCTGGAGCTGGAGCTGGCGGTGGTTGCCCCATCGTCTGTTGATAGACGGCCTCGATCTGCTCAGCAGACATCCCCAACGTCAGACCCGCATTGGTACTCCAGGTACGGAAGTAGTTCTGGAACGTTGCCATTAAGTTCGGATCCGGGACGGCAGTGGAGGATACGGACGGCTGCGATGCACTCCGAGCCGATCGACCACTTGGTGTCCTCACGGCGCTGCTCATCCCACCAAGGCCAAGGACCCTTCCCTTGGAGGTCGGGGCAACGTCAAGGTAACACCGGTCCACGTCAACAGCCGGAGGGGTACCGCTGCTTCCGGATTCAGCAGTAGTCGTGGCGGTGGCTTGCGTCTCGGCCTCTTCATTAATCCTCTGTCGGACGCTCAACTACATAATTAAAAAATTAAAATTAATTTAATTATCTATATATATATATAATGTAATTAATACATAAATTTAATTAAACTTACGTGGAGGTCAGTAGTGCGCCCGTAGGTGGACGTCTGTGTATCGGTATTAAACGGATGAAGAAGACTCATCCGATCCAAGTGGGTGTGTGGACGTCCAGTCTCCCGCTCCTATTACGTATCAAATAAACATATACAAATTAATTTAGATAACTAATATAAAATAATTAACTATAATTATTTAATTTTTAAAAATTAATGAAAACTTACGATAGCAAGTGATTGCTCGAGGACGGACCGAGCTCCCCCCCGATGCACTGCCATCCCGCCTCCAACGTCGGTTCTGCGGTTGGCCCGAGCTTTCTCACACTTCTCTTGGTAAGCCTGTTCCAACCACTTCTCAACCAACGACTCCCACAGGTCAACACCATCCTCGTCCGTCCCCAGAACAAGATTTTGGTCTTTCGTACGCCAGGCCTTTCTCCAGTCGTACATCATGTTCGTGTACCGAGTGCCACAAAGACCGTACCACTTCTCGTAAATAGCGGCGTCCGAGTAGATCGACGTATCCCAACAGGCCTTTTTCTATACAAATAAATATTCAACATATTTATCAAATAATATGAATAATTAGTTATTTAATAAACTTTAAATATTGTAATTATATACCTGGAACTCCTCGAAATATTCATCCTTTTTAGATTGTGGCACCTTCGACCAAGTGGTAGCACCCTTAGAAATCTTGCAATCCTTAAAGGATTTTGTCAACATCCTGGACACCTCATTACCGGGCACCAACCTGTAAAATTTTCTAATTGGGTCAATAATTATCAATTTAATGAACATATTCCTAATTTAAAATTTGTACTAATATAGCGTATTCCTAATTTAATCAACATATTCCTAATTACAACGTGATCCAACGGTCCAACCACTATATCTAAACTAATTTAAACAATTGATTCAAACATGCACTACCTACATTAAAAATATTCTATATCAAAATTACACAATTAAATTAAACTAGTAATTAACTATATAACAATTAATTAATGTATACATATAACAATTAATTAATTAATTAACCTTAAAAAACTACTCGATCTATCAAAATTATTCTTAATCAACAAATTAAATTAACTAACGTACATACTAACATGATCATAATATTTTAACAACTAACTAAATCAATATAACATGCAAATCAACATTAAATTATTCATATTTACATATATCCATGCATAAACATATATAAGTATTAAAACTAAGTAATAGAACTAATTAAGAAAACGTACCGTATCAATGTGTTCGGAGAAATTTGCTTCAATGGCCAAGTCCTCGTCTTCGTCTTCCCCACCGAATCCTCACGCACGCCCCTTTTTTTTTTTCTAAAACGATGATCTGATTGATTTGAGGCCCATATATATTAAAAAAAAAAAAGAAATACCGACGGATATTCCGTCGGCATTTCCCTCGGTAACCGCCGACTTTAAAGCCAACGGTTACCTTATTGGAAAACGAGGCGGTGCGAAATCAACTTGCCATTTGCTGACGGATAATCCGTCAGCATTTCCGTCAGGATACAAATTTCAAAACATCCGTCAGTATTTTCCCTCGGTAAATGCTGACGGAACGGAAATCCGTCAGCATTTACCGAGGTAAATGCTGACGGAACGGAAATCCGTCAGCATTTATGTTGACTTTTCAATCCGTCAGCATTCCGTCAGCATATCCGTCAGAAATGCTGACGGACTAAAATCCGTCAGCATTTGTCCGTCCCAAAAGCGCGCGTTTTTTGTAGTGTTACCTGATGAAAAATCTTCTACTTTTTCTTGGTTGTTGTTGTTGAGGGATGAAAATCCAATTCGTTAAACCACCAAAGCTACGTACACAATTAAGCACAACAAATGAATCAGCAGTATAATTAACAAGATTTAATTCAAATATATTGAAAGACTAACCAAACGAATGAAAACGTAAAAGAGAACGACAATCGTGATCACTTCCAGAAGATCATCCATACAGTATATTCTAAGTAGCTAATTAGTGATTAATTGTTTTTTCTCAGATTTTAGTCTTTTAAGTAGTCATTATAGTCTCTCAGCAACCGCCCCAACCTAACTGCCTTAACCGCTGCATGGGTGCAACCGAACTGAGGAAGCTCCTAATTATTTTAAACAATTATTTGTTTGTTTAGTTGAAAAATACATTTATTTTGAATCAATTCATAAGGATGAAGAAAGAGCATATTTGTACCAAAATATATACTTTAAGCGTTTATTTGACACTGAGAAAAAAAAATACATGAGAGGGTTAAATGCATCAAAAAAATACTTTTAAGGTTCAAGGATAAATACAGCATGTAATTTAATACACTTAAAAAAATTCATAGTTGCCTTATTTTAATGCAGATTTTAGAGAAAAATGCGTTTTTGGTCCCACCATCCACGGGCACTCATGTTTTTTATCCCAACACTTTTAATTTTGGTCCCGAAAGTGAAAATTTTGACACATTTCGTCCCAAAATCGGAAATTCTAACACATTTAGCCCCACGCACGTTAAGTGTTGACGGAATGAGTCACGTGCGTGTCACGTGGTTATACGCACACACCAATTTATTGAGGACACCCACCGAGAATATTTTGAAAGCCAGTTCTACCCCTTAGCTAAAACCATGATTAGTACACCCCAAACAAAATACATCATCCACATTCACGCACACACCACTTGATTTGGTTTAGGGTAATTGTGAAGATAAATTGACAGATTTAGAGAGGGGGCGGGTGAAGGCGGAGGAGATAAATTTGAAAGGGGTAATACCTTTTCTTTGAAGATCGACGACGGAGGGCGGCGTGGCCAAACGCAGAGGAGCGGCGGTGAGGTACGAATTACGGAGCGACAGAGCGGCGGCGAGCGGCGTGCTTCATCCCTAGCGCGACGCTTCTGACGTTGACCCGCATGATTCGGTCAAATTCGTCGGCGTCGAAGTCGAGAATGCTCTTGTGAGTGGTCTGGTCGCCGAGAATTCCGGCGTTGCTGAAGAGGATGTCGAGTTTGCCGTAGGTAGAGACGATGGAGTTAATTAGGGTTTCGATTTGGGGCTCCGAGGTGACGTCACAGTGGACGTAGGTGACGTGTGGGGAGAGTGAGTCGTCGATGTCCGCGATTATTACTTTGGCGTCGTGGACGGCGAAGAGGTGGTAGGAATGAATCCTGTTGCGCTTTGTTGAATCTGTGAACTTCATCGAGAAACAGGACAGTTCTTTTGTTGCTCTTTTGTTTCGATTTCCGGGCGGCGTCCACCACCTCTCTCACATCATTAACGCCGCAGGTCACGGCGGAGAGAGAAACAAATCGGTAGGAAGAAGATCGGCAAGAGGCGACAATGGCTTTCGCGATTGAGGTTTTTCCGGTTCCCGGTGGCCCCCAGAGGATTACAGAGTGAAGGCGGCTGCAGTCGATTGCGGAGATTAACAGGGAGTCGCGGCGGAGGAGGTGGTCCTGCCCCACCACCTCGTCAACCACGCGCAGTCGCATCCGCTCCGACAGCGGCGCGTGGGCTAGGTTTTCTGAATTTTCTGGCATTTTGAGACGCTTTTGGCAATGAATCAATGAAGGGGACTGTTCTTCTTCTTCATTTTCTTCCGATTCATGGAGGTTTTTGGGTGATCTGTTGTTTTTTGGGGGATTTAGGTGGAAAAATCGGTTGATTTTGGGTTGGAGATTGGGGGGTGTGGAATCGAATGACGGCGGTGGGGGAGTGGTGGGAGGGCGGCGGTCGTGGGTGAGAAGCCAATCGGTGGCTTTGAGGAGGTCGTCGGAGGTGGCGGGGAGAGCTTGTGGAAATGTATGTAATGGGTTTGGTAATGAATGAATTAGGGCTATATTGTGGATAAGGGTATTTTTGTACTTTCTTAGGGTGTGTACTCATCGAACGGGGGTGTCAAGTTTGACTAACGGTTGACTAAGGTCAACTAACAGTTGACTAACTTTGGGACCCAATATGTCAAATTTTTCACTTTCGGGACCAAAATTAAAAGTGTTGGGACCAAAAACATGAGTGCCCGTGGATGGTGGGACCAAAAACGCATTTTTCTCGCAGATTTTATAATCTTATAAATCACCAAAAATAAAATACTCGACTAAGAGATCGATGAAGAGAATGGTTGGAGACCGACCGGTTAGTTTCCGGTCCGGTCTCCGATCCTTCAAATTTAGGATTCCAATTTTTCGGTCTGGTCTAAGAACGGTCCTTTGGATCAGAATTTTTTTTTTACTAATGCACTCTCACTTATTTTTCAAAACCAAGTAATTGGTGAGGTACATTTTTTTCAAATATATACCATTTAACAAACATATTTAATTTACTTTTAGGATCAAAAGATCATTAATAATAATGTAAATAAAATTCACATTGGCATAGATTGATTTCAAATGAAGAGCCAACACTTTAATTTTTATACACAAATTCATCAATCTTGTTCTTTCTTCCATAAATTTGAAAAAATACTTTAAAAAAAAATGGGTGGGACTATTAACATCCCAATATATGTTATACACACCCCAAATGTTAAACACACCACACTTAAATTAAAAAATCAAATTATTTTACTAAACACACCCCAATTTATTTCTTTCATGCCCTTTTTTCCTAAAAAAGTTAAAACCTTATTTCTTCTTACCTATTACTAAACATACCCCACATTTCTAGGGTTTATATAATTTGTTGTGTTTTTTTTAGTTGTTAAATGAGTTGAAGTGATTATATTGTACAGAAATCATAATAAAATACATTGGGTATGATTTTGAGTCTGATGTTTTTTTATGTAATTTTTGCGTCTATTTTTTTTTTCTTCTGTCAAAATCGTTCGGCTGAAAACGTGGCCGCGCAATTAAGAAGGTGCACGGCCGAAATAGTCATACACACCGAAGGTGTACGGCCGAAATAGCCGTACACACAAGAAGGTGTACGGCCGAAACAGCCGCACGCACAAGCCAAGCAGGTGAACGGCCAAAATGGCCGCACAACAGAATTACGCTAATGCATACTATAAGTTCTTTGCATGTTATACTATTCAGGTATGTAGTTTGTAATTTTCGTTTAGTGTAAGTTATAATCATTAACTATCATTGTATTAATTATTAAAGTTCGTTTTTAAAAATTATGCTTATGAGTTATGACAATGTAGAAAAACGTTGATTGAAGGTAGGAAGGGTTTAAGAATATGTGGTATTTGGGGTGTGGATAACATATGAGGTGTGTTTATAATTATTTGGGGTGTGTAGAATTTTTTAATAGATTTAAAAGGATTTTTTTTTTTTTTTTAAGGTTTACAAGATCAATACATGTACATAATACAATTCAACTCTAGATCTTCAAACCACAGCGAATCATCTCGGCATCGTTGCCCCATCCAATCGTGAGGAAGAGGAAAAACGAGTGAAACCTTTGTCCACTAAAATAGCACAGATCTTCATTTCTCAATACGAGATACCCCACACTAAGGTATCAATATATCAAGGCTGATAAAAATATGCAGCCAAAGGATCACCAAGCACCAGGATTCGATTCTTCAGGGACATCCAAATCCCAATCACCAACAGGGTCCCAAAAGAGGGAAAACAAGGTCCCAAAAGAGGGAAAACAGGGTCCCAAAAAAGGGAAGCAGGCCGCATAACGCGTAGAGGAGTCGGAAAAATCGACGGCAGCAAAAAATAAAAGACCATAAACTAGGACTATACTACTGAAAGCATAATAAAATAACAAGGAAACAAGGCTCAAAGGCCAACAAAAACAGAAACATAATAAGAAACTAAGAACGGGAAAAATATAAAAATAAAGCAAAGAAAAAAACTGGGATCAACAGGACACTCCCCAAACGGTCACCGTGGCTCCGTTTGGATAAAACGTCTATTGATCCCTACTAACTTCTAGAAAAAAATCTACATAAAAACGGAAGGACGGCGGCAGATCTGAGCAGCTTCGACGACGGCGGATCTAGTCAGTGACCGGATTTAGACGACGAAAAACGACAATAAATCTCGAAAAGCCGACGAACAGATCTTGATGAACGCCAATCGATCTACATATTTTTTACACAGTAGGGGGGGGGGGGGGGGAAGGAATGGTGGCCGAAAGGGGTGATGCGGCTGTGGGGTTGAGGTGGGCGGCTAGGGTTTTAATTTTTTAGAGAGAGATTTTTTTCTATATTAACCTAATCCCCCATCGATGAGCACCTTTGATTTAAAAGGATTACTTAGTAAATTTATTTTTGTCTATTTTTGTCTTAAAATATTTGGGGTATGTATAACATATCTTGGGGTGTTAGTAGTCCCACCCAAAAAAAATAGATCCAATTTCGAATCGGATAATTACGGTGGTCTCCAGTTCATCCATTAGGACAGATTCTGATCCCGTGCACACCCTTACTTATACCTGTCCAATAATCTATAAAAAAAAATGATATTTAATAAATTAACGGGATGTCATCATCTGAACAAAAATATATAAACATAAGTGTAGAGGGAACCTGGAAAAAACAAACAAATGGAAAAAGATGCTATCCAGAATATCCAAATTGTGTATAGCCAGAATTGATTTAAAAAAATGTAAAAATATAATTTTACTATAATACTCTCATTGAAGAAAATATTAAGTATTTTTGACCTTTTACCAAATTCTGGATATTCAGAAAAGAAATTTTAATTTTTTTTATATCTTTTAAAATATATTTGCATTATTTTTATAAAAATAATTTTTTTTATTTAGAATGTGTCAACCCACCCCGTTTTAGTCGACCCACCCCATTACCGTACCTATTTGGGTTGAATATTCTTCAATTTGGTTCGGTTTATTAATGTTCTTTTTTTTTTTTTAAATCTCGAGTATCCGATTAAAAGACCGACTAATTTTGGGAGACTAATCCCACCGTCCACTTGTCCTTTCGAACAGCTTGATGCACTATCTCCCTTCAACCCTTTGAGCGAAATGCAACAAAAGAAAAGGAGGGAAAAGGAAGGGCACCGTCCGCCACTGAAGACACCACTTCCTATCTGATTTGCATGTGTTAAGCATGCCGATTTGGGAATAGGATTTGTTCCGGGGAAGCCGCTTTTGAAGGTAAAGAGACCACTGAAGTGGACATTGGACTTTGTTCAATTTGCTGGACCGTTTAAACCAGAGCTTAATGTTCGTATTGTTTCAATTTAATTATGCTTCTGTTGGGTTTAATTATGTTCATATTAGTTCAGTTTATTGTTCATTTTTTTTCAATTTATTCATGCTTAATATTGTTTCAATTTGTGTTTAATATATGGAACCAAACACAGCTGTGGCTGTCAAGCCGCCACGTCACCGTACCACGTGGCAACTTCCCAACTGTTAATAACGACCTAACATGTCTCGGCTCAAATTCATGGAGTGTTTTCCTACCAAAATCAAAAACCATGATCCACAATTTTACCCTCATTTCAATAAACCCCTTAACAAAATTTCCTCTTCATTCTAAATTTGTCCTCTCTTTCTCCAACAAGATGCAATTCTCCAATGCAGTAAGAGCTGCACAGACGCTGCACAAAGTCCCGGATTTTGTACCCGAGGAAATGAAGCGGATAGCTGAGCAGACATTCACGAGGTATGTGTTCGACGGAATGCCTCAGAGAAAAGGCAAAGGGGTTGCCATTGTTTGGTTTAGGAACGATTTGAGAATCTTGGATAACGAGGTCTTGTTCAAGGCATGGGTTTCGTCTGAGGCTCTCTTGCCCGTTTATTGTGTCGATCCGAGGCTCTTTGCCACTACACATTACTTTGGTTTCCCTAAAACTGGAGGTACACTTTTCTTATTCTTAATTTGAACAAATTAGTTCGTCGCAACTCTGCTGCTTTAATCGTGTTTTTTTTAAGTTGGATTGTTATAATTGTTGGATAAGAGGAGTCTTGGAATGGAAGGCATTGATTTGGTTTTAATTTTGTTGGGATTCAATGTGAGTTGATAAAGTTTATGTGCATGGTGTCCTAGTTTACACTCTTTTTAACAGTAATTTAACTGTGAAACAGAGTGTGTATAGTTAGCTTGCAACTCTTTACAATAATGAGAAATATATATGTAAGTGGAAATATAATGTGTTTGCCATTTTACTCGATTTATTTTGATGTGGCTGTTATACTTTCTTGTTTGGCAGCTCTGAGAGCACAATTTCTTATAGAGTGTTTGGATGACTTAAAACAGAGTTTGATGAAGAGGGGTCTCAACCTATTAATTCAGCACGGAAAACCCGAAAAAATTATTCCTTCTCTTGCAAAAGCATATGGAGTCCACACAGTTAAGAAAATCTTAATCTGAATTTGTTTGTTTGAACTGGCATGGCTACTTGGGACTGAATTTTGTTGGTTTAAAAAACAGGTTTATGCTCAGAAAGAAACATGCAGCGAGGAGCTAAATGTTGAGAAATTAGTTTCGAAAAATTTGCATAAAGTCATGGTACCATTATCTGAAGGAGTGTCCAATAAGAATAAATCTGTAAACGGCATTAAACTTGAATTGATATGGGGGTCTACTATGTACCATATTGACGACCTTCCATTCAGTTGCACGTCCTTACCAGACGTCTATACTCAGTTTCGTAAGGTATTTTTTTTCTTATAGGTTTGAGCACACCTTTTTTATTAGAAGAGACTTCTGATATACCAGCTCTATGATGGTCAATTATACAGTTAGTTGAATCAAAATCTGTTATACGGAGTTGCATTAAGGTTCCGAAAGCACTTGGTCCAACACCAGATGTTAAAGATTGGGGATGCATTCCAGAGATTTCTTCCCTTGGGATTCCGCCTGAAAAGGTATGTCACCATTTATTTGGAATTACTTGCTTTATGGGGATAAAAGTTTCATCATTATCATATATGTCGTGTAGGTCAGCAAAGGAATGGCGTTTTCAGGGGGTGAAAGTGCAGCGTTGAGTAGAGTACACGAGTATTTCTGGAAGAAGGTGAGAATGTTTTCTGGAACTGTATTTTCTCATCTATCTTTCCTAGTTCATATATATCAAATTTTGCTCATACGGGATCATCTGTTGCTGTATATGTACAATTTATGGTTCAAGGTAGTAGAGTATGATATGGCTAATATCTACATATCTCAGACTTGTAATCAACTGCATTAAAAAGAAAATACAAATAGTAACTTGGCTGGAGATAAAAGTCAGATCCATATTTGAATATTGATAAATGGAAGCATCCAGTGATTTTTTCAGTGTTGTACTTCCATAGGATCTTTTAAGGACATATAAAGTGACACGAAATGGAATGTTAGGACCTGACTACTCAACAAAGTTTTCCCCTTGGCTGGCCTCTGGAAGCCTTTCACCTCGCTTCATTTATGAGGAGGTATAAAGCTACTTTCTTCCATATTTTGATCTTACCTTACAAAGATTAATTTTAGTAAAGATACTGATATTTACAGGAGATTAATTTTCTTAGGTGAAGAGATATGAAAAACAAAGAGTAGCAAACGACTCTACATATTGGTATTGCTTCTCTCTATCTCACATTGCATATCAGTTTATATATTTCATTTGCACATGTATTTCTGCACTTAATGCATGCAAATGGATGAAAATTGGTACTTGATAATGATTGCACATGATAATATCTCTGTGTTGTGTGCTGGATGTAAATAACACAAGTGAAGGATTGTACTGAAAAGCTACTCTAATGTTATCCAGGGTGTTGTTTGAACTTATATGGAGGGACTACTTCAGATTTCTGTCAATCAAGCAAGGGAACTCTCTTTTCCATGCAGGTAATTAAAAGAAGTGAAATATCCATTTCATGATTGAAAAAGAAATATCTCAGCTACGAGTTTAGAATCTAATATATGTTGCTATACAGTGAAATGTTGCAATATCTGCGATCTGCATCAAAATATACTTTTAAATACCGAGATTTTTGAAGTATAGCATTTTTTTCCTCTTTCAGGCGGTCCTCGGAGTGTACAAGTTAATTGGAGTCAAGACCAAGTGCTTTTTAATACCTGGAGAGATGGACTGACTGGGTATGGTCGGAGTTAATTTCATATTTTTTATTTTGCATTTGATGTCCAAATCGGATTATATAAATGAACTAAGAATACTTATCACTTTCAAGGTTTCTGTTGACTGATTAAGTATTGGCCAAATTTTAGGTATCCTCTTATTGATGCAAATATGAAAGAACTATTGGCCACTGGTTTCATGTCAAACCGTGGGCGACAGGTGAACTTATTCTCTGCCATCACGAAATTTATGGAGCTAATTGATATAAGAAAAAAAATAAAAAATGTGTGGATGTATTTTGCTTGTGCATGTGTGTATTTTGTCTTGGCATGCAGATGGTTAAATGCAAATATTATTTCTTCAGATTGTATGCTCATTTCTTGTTCGAGACATGGGCATTGACTGGAGAATGGGAGCCGAATGGTTTGAGACGTGCCTCTTGGATTACGACCCCTGTTCTAATTACGGAAATTGGACCTATGGAGCAGGTGACAATCAGATACAATTTGAAAATATACATATGAATATATGATCAGATTAAGTATGATAACATTCTTTGCCTTCTTTTCTAGGTGTTGGCAATGACCCCAGAGAGAATCGCTATTTCAGTATTCCAAAACAAGTATACTTGAAATTGGTTTTTTTTTTTTTTTTTTTGGTCGAAACTTGAAACTCAGCATCGAATTCTAAGATGATTTCATTACATTTTCAGGCTCAGAACTACGATCCTGATGGGGAGTTTGTTGCATACTGGATGCCTCGGTTAAAACCACTGCCTAAAGAGAAAAGGCATTCTCCTGGAATGCTGCTGTATATAAAGCCAGTTGCAGCCCTCAAATTTGGAAATACGAATAGCAGAACGATGACCTCCGGATCAAGAAGAAGAGTTGAGAGGCAAGAAAAGAAATGAAAGAGCAACACAAGATAGCTAGTTTCAAAGTGACAACATTTTTCTATTTCATATTTAAAAAGATGCGTTTAGACAGGGTGGATTGGGGGGTGGCAAAATTCTTGATCCGTCCCAGCCTACACACTTCTTCATTGTATTACTAGTGTGCATTACTGATCAGTGTTCGTGGGCCTCTTCGTATTGCTCATCACTTGGCACCACTAAAGTTTTAGCCGTCATAAGAGATATCAATTTATCCACTTTGTTGGATAGTTTAGCATTCTCATCCAAATCTTGGGTTGAGGCAATCTTTCGGTTTTGTCTTCTCTCGGATGGCCATTGGTTCCCGTTTTTCGCCATCTCCTCTAAGAGCACATAACCCTCCTCCGTCGTCTTTCCTAATAAAGAACCTCCACCGGCCAAAGCATCCACCGTCCCTCTCGTACGGTGGTCCATTCCGTTGTAGAAGTAGCATATAAGTTGGTCTCGTGAGAAACCGTGTTGTGGGCAACTTCTAATCAAATCTTTGAAGCGCTCTCATGCTTCGGCCAAGGACTCATCATCATCTTGCATAAATGAAGATATCTCCCCTCGGATTTGGATAGTCTTGCTCGGAGGGAAATACTTCATTAGGAATGTATCAACAAGGTCGGCCCAATTTTCAATGGTCCTCAAGTCAAGAGAGAGGTACCATTGCTTTGCTCGGTCCCGGAGTGAGAAGGGGAAAAGTTGCAAACGGATGTAGTCTTGAGGAACACGATTGATCTTAACCGTTCCACTTATCTCGAGGAATTGAGACAAGTGGAGGTTAGGATCCTCCTTGGAAAGCCCACCAAATTGGTTGTTTTGGACCATGATTATCAAAGCCGGCTTGAGTTCAAAGTTGTGTCCATCCACGGGTTCCCGACCCGCTCCTCCATACGACCTTGGAATAGGACGGAAGTGGTCTCTCAGGACTCTTTGTGTTTCCTCATCCTCCCTTGGTCTTCCATCTCTTTCCACACCAAAATTTACTCCAACTCTCCGGTGAAAGTTGTCCCTTAACACTCTTTGAGGTCGGTTACCTCCATTCCCATTCGGTTCCTCAACTCCTTCCACCCCTTGGTTTCCAACTTCCTCCTCGACCTCTTCCACGATTAAATTTTCTCTTCGATTCATAGCCTCTAGCTCAATCCTTCTCCTTTCGGCGTTCCTTCTTCGACAATTGGCTTCGATCTCCGGGTCTAAAGGTAACATTTCTTGTTGGTTCCTCCTAGATCGAGTGATCATAAACCATGTCTATCAAAAGATCAAACGAAAGTGAGAATTGCAATTAAGATCAAAGTAACAAACACAAATATTTTTGGATTTTTGCAAATAGGGAAAACAATTAAAATGTCTAAACTAAAATTCTATCAACCTACACTCTAGAACTATAAAACCTCCCCGACAACGGCGCCATAAACTTGATTCACATATTCTACAACACTAGAATAAAAGTGTACATTTTGTTAACGAAATTCTATTTAGACGCGATCGATTAAGTGAAAGTGGATTACCCTACGATTGCCTACCAAGTTGTCACAAATAAGCAATAAAGAGTAATGAAGAATCGATCAAATATCATGCAAATCAAGAAACGAAAGGTAAAACGAAGAAAAATTCAAAGAAGGGAAGGTGGGTTCCAAGGCAATTGCAACACTTAGATATCCGTTTATGAATTGTAACTCGTTCAAATGGCCATTAAGGTTATCTTCATATAGGGTTGATCACAAACGAAGAATTAGTCAATCTCTCGATCTAACTAATCCAAAGGAGCATGCGACATAAGTTCGTATCTCTACCTTACAAACATCACACCACCTACAATAGCCCCAAAGATCATTCAATTCCCTCTCCGATAACTAATCCTCTCTCGAGATCATAATAATATCGGGTTGCATGCTTGCATACGATTAATGGAATAAATCTCTCGATCTTACCCCAATTAACAATGAATTAAGCAAATCATCATGGTCAATAACAACATGCTTCCAAAGAAGAATTAAGCATACAAATAAGAGACAAACACCATTTAAAGCAAGAAATTAGTTCATAAACTTCAATCCAAATATTTACAAAGCCTTAGAACCACAAATGTTTAGCCAAGAGCTAACATAATCAAATTACAAGATCAAATTAAATAACTAACTAAAAAGAGAGAGAAAGAGAAAGCTTAGTCTAAAATGTGGTAGAGAATGAAATTTTCAAGCTATTGCATCCTTCCTTGCTTGATTTGATGGAGAATTGAGGAAGATATGGCCAAAACACCTCAAATTATGTGTAACTGTGTGTGGAATATGAGAATTTGGGGAAGAATATCTTGGATTTCAAGAAAGGGGGCTTATATAGTGTTGGGGTAGGGTTTGGGTGGAAGTTTTGCACTTAAGTCCCTAAAAAATGGCTAAAAATCACTAAAAACTCCGAGTTTGGAAGTGGCCCGGCCGGGTGGGAAAGTGGCCCGGCCGGGTGATAACTTCGTATATTGAATTTGGGCCAAAATACGCGCGGGGGTGCATTTATCAAAAATCTGGGTGCAGATCGGCCTGGCCGGGCAGAAAAGTGGCCCGGCCGGGCGGAAGTTTCGTATTGCTTTTCGGCCTCCAACTTCGTCCCTCCGTATCTTGAGCTTTCAACCTCCGATTGACTCGATTCGTTTTGCTATTCCATTCCATTTTTCGAGCCGGATCCAATGGTGCACTATTCTTTTTGATCCAATGACTTTTGGTAGGTGTTTTGCTCCCAAATTCCTTTGTTTTACCTGCAAAATCAACAAAACACTATCTTTCTCATATTTAGACCAAAACAATGATAATCGACCCATAAATCAATGAAATCACATTAAAAATGAGCTTCACATGTGCATAAAAAATGTGTAAATTCCACGCGAATCATCTATTAGATTAGTGAGATCGGTGTCTCATAAACATTAGTAACCGTGTTGAACGTGTTTATGAGACACTATCCTAGGAGCTTATGGTATTGATTAGACTATATAATTGCTAATTGATGCACGTGTTCACCTAACCCTCACAAGAGATTGGTCGACACACACGAGTGATAGCCTTTAGCTTTACCCAATACCTTAGGTTTAATTTGTGTAATTTAGTCCACTACTTCACCACATAACCTACAAAATGGATACACCCGAGGCAATACTCTCTCACCTTGCACTTTCGAACGAAAGTGAGATAGCTTGTTACTACTTTTGTTATTTCTCATACTTGTGTTTATAATTCCTGAAAATCAAACAAAAACGTGCAATTACTACAATAGCATGAAAACTCTTAACTTTAGGGATTCGCTTGCATGCATTTAATTAGATCTTGGAACGAATAAACTATTTGATCGTACTTACATACTACAATCGGACTCATACGCTTGTGGGGATCGTATTATTAAATGTTAAAAAATGAGATAAGTCAAAGACATCTAAGAAGTGAACACATAATAATTGGGGGCATTTATCCGTGGCCTAAACTCAAAGCCTAGCCCAGCAGATTTCAAACATAACTGGAACCTGCTCACTACCCCTCAAGAGTTGATATAGAGGCTGACTATTTACACCTCAATCCGGCTTACAACACACCCCACCAAATTTAATAATATAATAATCATATAAAAAATATAAAATATTTCCTCCGTCCCACAGAAAGCTTCCTAACTTTCCTTTTTCGTCCGTCCCAGAGAAAGCTACCCATCCCTTTTTTGGTAACTATTCCCCCTCACATTTTATTATATTTTTCTCTCTCTCTTAATCACATCACCTCTAATACATCTACTTATTATATTGATATTTCTTAACCTCCGTGCCCGGAGCTCGTGGGGAGCTTTTCCTGGGACGGAGGGAGTATCAGTTACTAAAATGCATCATACTAAATACACTCTCTTATTGAAACACCCATATTGTCATTCCTTTTAACCTTTTCCTTAAACCATCACTTCCGGCGGCTATCGACAACATTTCCAGTGACCAACATACATAAAAATTAAAAATTCCAAAAAAATACTTAGAAAAATCACAATTTTTTTTATAAATTTCGACCAACCAGTGTCGACCATGTACACTCCCGTCAACAAAAATTTGTCGACGAAAGTGTATATGGTCGACACTGATTGATCGAAAAAAATCGTCCATTTAATATCGACCAAATACCACCTACAATGGCAATTTTGGTCCCACCCACCACGGGCACTAGTTGTTTTGGTCTCATGACTTTAAGTTTTAGTCCCAATGGGATATATTTTGACAAAAGTCGTCCCACCGTTAGTCAGCCGTGAGTCAACTGTTAACATTTTTGGTCCCAATAACTCTTTTTCCTCATTGGCGTGGAAATTGGTGCTCATTTTGGATTATAACTCAATTGGAGGGAAAATTGGTGTCAAATAGAAGGGAAAAATTAATACATCTATACATATACCCTCCAAACTCAATACTCTGCCTCACTTATATTTGAACTATTTAATTTATGCATATGTATAATACTAATACCCGTATTAAAAATAAGATAGAACATAATTTAAACATAGTGTTTTAAATAAGAAACTAATGTCACTCACACTCAAAACACCATCATCAATGGACATATTCAACTTCATCAAAATATCATTAAGCAGCTTTTCTCCAATAAAGCATACAGTGTGTTTTCCGGCATACAGCTTTTCTCAAAACAAAAATTAGTTAATAACTGGAGTACTATTATATGATATTTGAATCTCTCACACTGAAATAGCAACAAGCCCTCATTTCTTAATGTAGCCCATTCTCTTTCCAAGCCTTGAAACGTTGTTGCTGTTTGCATATTAACTGTAAACAAACAACACAAATCAAATATTGTTGCACATAGCATTAATATTTCAGCTATGAAAGGGAGTCTGTTCTTCTGAATACTTCAACAAAATGTGTGTGAAAGCAAACTTAAAATCAAACTGGTGTGACAAAATAATGTTTACAACAGTAGAAGGATGCTAGACGGTGCATCATATAGGATCGAGGCTTAATGTCTCAGATTTTCTCCATCACACGAATATATTCCGATCTAGATATGTGTAATTACATAATATAAATAAAATTATAGTGCACATTGCAGGGGAGGCAAATATGAAACTGATAATAGTATCTTACCAACCAGCAATCCTAGGTATTTTACACCAAGTGGAAGTATAGATGACCATTCAGACATATATGGTAATGGTCCCCACAAGCAGAGATGTAAGATCTGGTGATAGAAAAGAAAACAAAAATCAGAACCATCCACCATAATACTTATTCTCTGAGAATAAGGACTAAATAAGTGGACTCAATGCAGTCTAAACAAAGCTAATAGAATCTGGAGAATTTGCTAATCTTCCAGAAACATATGTTCCAAAATTGTTCACAAGAAACTCCCAACATAACCACCAAATATTGCCCCAATTACACATATGCTTCATTCCTTCTTACATCTGCATTTCAAAGTTGGACAATACAGAGTGAGTTTTAAACCAGAGATGGAAAATCAGCATTGCTCCTAGTTTAAAGAAAGAACAAAACAGGATCAAAAGAAGTTGGACCTTCACAATTGAGTTGACGCACGCTTTAACTTTTTACTCTTAATCCTACACTCATTCAACGACCCTCTATTACTGCAATTTCTTCATTCCGGTTTTCACACATGAAATTATTGCGCGAATTTAAAACCTAATAAATTACCTCCAGAAGTCTTCCACGGAAGAGAAGGTATAAACAGGGCAAATGGAGCTTCCCCACGCGGCCTGTCTGGATTTCGCCGAAGGATTATCGAAATAGAATGTCCAGGCGTTCTCCAACGGATGCCTTATTGGCTACAGAGCCACCGCCGGCGCCGCGGTGTCAGAATCGCTGCCGGTCATCTCCCCTTCTTTCTTCGCCTCCGAATCCCCTTCCATCGCGACATTACTCTTCTTCATCGATGATGAATTTTTCTCTGATCCCTCTTTCACGGCGGTGATTTATCATTCGATTTCGTTGTTTGAAAGTTGGGGGATTTTGATTTTTCGAGTTTGGGATTTTCTTGCACGATTTAGGGTTCTGGCAAGATGGCAAGATTTGGGATTTTTGTTAAGTGTTGAAGTTGTTTTGGAGTGAAAATTAACGATTGACGGCCACGTGATTGACACATGCGTCCTTCCGTTAAAATTTAACGGGGATGGGATGATTTTGCACATTTTACACAATATTGGGACTACTTTTGTCAAAATTTATTCCATTGGGACTAAAACTTAAAGTCATGGGACTAAAAAAACTAGTGCACGTGGTGGGTGGGACCAATATTGCCATTTACTCACAAAAAACCCAAACAAAAAAAAATCGAGGGAGGGAGAAGGAGACTGGATGTACAAACCTGGGTGGGGTGGTCGGAATCTTGGACATGGAGGCAGCGACGAGCTAGGTGGATCGGGAGAGGGAGGCCGCACGGACGGGGAAGGGGGGGGGGGGGACAAAAATACATAAAAAACGGGGGAGAGGATGGGTCGTCGCGGCCCAGGGCGGGGACAACGCGGATGGGGTAGCGAGGGTGCAGTGGGGGAAATTACAAAAAATGGGGGGAGGGGGAGCAACGGCTCAGGGTATTGGCCGCGACCGGCGGGGCGTGGCGGCGGCTGGAAGAAATAAGGGAAGGGAAAGGGGAAGAGGAAGGAGAATTGTTCATGACATTTTTTTTTTGTGGGGGGATCCTCACTAGTTCTAATCAATACTATCGGTTTTGTGTTTGTTTGATATTTTCATTGTTTTTTACTTTAACTTCCCTTATTTGCCATTAGATTTTAGATTGTGAAATAAATTAACAAGAAATAAAAAATCAAGTCACACCCATAAGGCCATAATCATACACATTTGCATCACTAATAGAAAAAAAAGGTTTCTCTGACAAAATAATTGGTCGGAATAAATCACAATCGGTCGGAATTGATCTTTAACCGACTAATAATTGATCGGAAAAGTGTATTTTCAATTTATTTGTATTTTACATAAAATATTTTATACCGACGAGATCTTTCGTCGAAAAATCAGGGATATATTTGTTTTCATGATGTTAATGTCGACGAGTGGTTACTTGACATAATTTATGTTCTACCAACGGATGTGCCGTCGTATTCTCTCATGTTAACAAAATCAATCCCATGTTCCATTATAAATATATGAGACTGACTGAGGTTTTTAGAAAAGATGCAGTAATATAAACAACATATATAACTAAAAACTGAAACAAAGTCTTATAGAACCAATAATCTATGAATATATATATATATATAAACATAAATGAACAGGAAACCTGGAACAAATATACTATTGATCGAATTTGCTTCAATTGCACATCGAAAATTTATTTATTTTTCAACCGAAATTTTAATTTTGTTATATCTTTTAAAATATATTTGCATTATTTTTATAAAGATAGATTTTTTTATTTAGAATGTGTCGATCCACCCACCGTACCTAATAATCCAGTAACTTTGTTTGGATCTACAAAAGATCCAGTAATTTTTTACTTTATCGACTTTAGTCATTTTGATTTTAATTTTAACTCTTTAGGTATGTCCAGCGATAAATTTGAATTTCCATTGGATTTTGCCACGTAATCAATTTTTCTGACCTAAATTTACCAATGGACAACTAACACATTAAAAATAACACCTCACCTCCTAGTCATAATTCATGCTCCTTCATTTGGAAGGGAAATAAATACCTATGTTCTTAAAGACACAATTTTCGTGTATTGACTCGCTTTGTTGTGATTTTTCACTCTTATTTCCCTCTAAACCAACTTATTTCCCTTCTTAATGTGTTAAAAATGCAGAAAATGTTTTTTTGTCACTTGAAAGACACGTGTTCTACTCCGGCAAGTACGACTGAAATTGGAAGAGGATCATTTTTGAATTTGTCTTCATGATCAATACAATAACATGTGAGGTGTATATGTATTGTAGACAGAAGAGAGTGACTAGAGAAAAGTATTAAAATTGAAATTAAAATGATTAAAATTGAAATTAAAAAGACTAAAATTAATAAAGTAAAAAGTTACATGTCCTTTTACGATTTTTAACAAAGTTAATTAGAGACCTGTTGGGTTTCGGTGCCGCCGGCCGCCACTCGTACTCGGGGTCACGAACGGGCTCAGACACGTGTCGAGATTGTATCGGGATGTAGGGGATAACCAGACACAAAGATGGGTAACACGTCACCCTTACTATTCTCCACTCTCCAATCTCACGTTTTCATCACGCGTCTTATCTCATTGACAACAGAGAGGGTGATTCAGTATAAATAAGAAAACTGCCAAGAATTGAATTAGGGCAACAACAAGTTGGGCCCTTGTGTGAAAGCCCAGTGGCCAAAACAACACTTGGGCTAAATCCCAACATTCTCCACCTTTTTGGCCATCCCCAACTACAATCCACAATCCACAAACAATTTTGTCATCATCGCCCAACCCACTTCCACGTACCTGCAAAAGACAATACACAAAGAAAACACAAAAATTGTCTACGTAGGTAGAAGTTAGTCCACAAAGAAAACACACAAAGACAATGCTCCACCTCACTCGGAACATTCACAAAGAGAAACACAAAGACAAACTCCACCTCACACGAAGCATTCACACAGAGAAACACAAAGGCACAAAGACATGATATCATAAAGTATACATAACTCACAAAGACAAAATCACTCCACCTTACTAGGAATGATCTTCAAACACAAAGAAACAAATAAACATGCAACTAGATGAATATGGGGTAGGGAGAAAACACATGAAACCACAATGTATGAAGTATGAGTTATTTGTTTGCTATTTTCTGTTCGTGAGATGCCTTCTTGGAGTTAATTAGAGCTTAATCTGTTTTATTTATATCTAGCATATTTGGTTAGAAAGTGTGGTCTAGAGATACCACTGTTGGGTTTCGGCGCCGCCCGTCGCCACTCGTACTCGGGGTCACGAACGGGCTCAGACACGTGTCGGGATGTAGGGGGATAATCAGACACAAAGATGAGTAGCACTTCACCCTTACTGTTCTCCACTCTCCAATCTCACGTTTTCATCACGCGTCTTATCTCATTGACAATAGAGAGGGTGACTCAATATAAATGGAAAGGCTGTCAAGAATTGAATTAGATCAACGAGTTGGACCCTTGTGTGAAGGCCCAATGACCAAAACAACACTTGGGCTAAATCCCAACAATAGAATGGGCCTCCAGTACATCCTCAAATCAAAGCCTAGTGTTGTCTTAAAGAGGCCGTCAACCATAACAATGGAATGGGCCTCCAGTAACAAATCTCCTATTGGACCAGTAAACTCATAGCCTAGCCCAACAGATTTCAAAACATTTTTAGAAAGGTGCCTCCAGCTTTGTTAAATATACTCATGTACCCATTTAAATTTAAAGTGACAAATGTTATATATACTCTCCCAAACAAATTACCTTATACGATCTCTCTAAAGTGGAAAATGTTAAATATATTTTTCCATTTAAACCTTAATTTCTCTTTTTCCCTTTTTTTCTTTCTCATTCCTTCAAACAACTCTAATTTCTCCATCAAGATGCCACCTGACTTGATTCGTATTTTACACACTTTTTCTTACAACAAATAATGTAGTTTGTTTGGAACTTCGATCATAAGTTGATGAGTCATGTAAATGCACGTAAGAAATCTAGATAATATTGAATATATGTAACTAGAGTTGATTAGCTAGCTAATTAGGGTTAGTGCTACTATAGTTAAGTTATATATATATATATACAGTGACGGACCCAGAATTTTCAAGTTGGGGGCCAAATAATAACAATAAAAAAAATCATATAAATAATTTATTCCATATCAAAAAATTTAAGTGGAGACAGTTTTGAGAAATCCTAAAATCTGAAAAACCCTAAATTCAATAAGAAGATAAAAGAATAGAATAAAAATAATTGTGGTGGACCAACCAAAATAATAAATAATGAAAGATAAAAAATTTAAATTAATAATAAATAAATTTTACCTTCAATATCTAAAATTAATGGGACGTATTTTTCTTGATCTCTGTCTTGAAAGCTCTGATGCGCGCATTGAATAAAAAGGAGGGGACACTCTGTTTTTTAATTGAATTACTTATTTAATTACTTTACAGAATGAGGCGAAATTGCGAATATTAGTAGCCGACTATGCAACCACTTTCCAAGTACTGAGTCGTCATATATAATCCATACTACCATATATAATTAATATATATATATATATAATATTAATAATATTTAAATATATATATGTGAAATTACGAAAATACCCTCAAAAAATTTACAAAATTGGTGGGAGTCCCATGGGCCCCCTGGCATTACCTGCATCCGTCACTAATATATATAGATAGATAGATAACCAACCTCCTACTTTCATATATACAATTTCATAATCTTTTCTCACCATGTTTGCGTTTACATACCGCCTCGTTGATTGGTTTCCACTAAAGTTATCTTATAATCATCTACTTTATATTTTAACTGCACATTTTTTTTAATCTTTAAAATGTTATTCAAAACTAACACTAAATACTTTTCTAATTCTTTCTCTTATTATGCAGGTGAAAATATCTTAGTCACCATCACTATGGAGTATGGAGAATAAGAAGTTATTGTATCTTGTGATTCTTGTCCAATCAACAAAGATCTTTAGTTTTTTTACTGAGAGGAGGAGAGGGTGTCATAAAATAATTAATTATATCCTAATTAATACGAGAAATTCAAGTCATATCCTCCATATTTGTGATGGCATGTTTATCTATTTTTTGTTATTTCTCTTTAAAAAAATTACTTAAACGACAAGGTAACTAGGTAAAGAAACAATAGATAGTACTCCCTAGTAGTGTAATACTCCCCACGTTCTACGTACCCTTCATTCATAGATTTACATTTTAAATTTATATTTGTATCAATAAAGCTTAGAATAACAGCTAGCTGTACTTAATAGGTTAAAGCACTACTACCTAAATCGAACCTAAAATATTAGGTACATTTATTGTAAAGACATGCATACATAATGAACTCTCTGTTCCACAGTAGAAAAATTCAAGTTTAATACCTTTTACTTTATTTTTATTCTTTTAATACTAATAAATAATTTTAATATTAAATTTTATTCACAGTAAATTATAAATTTAAAATTCGAAACCCCTAAGGTGCAAACAATTTCTATGGGGCCATGTCCATACAGAGCGCAAAGCTCTGACTTTAAACGGGACCCCCGCAAGTGGGCGGTGGGATTGGTCCTCCGGGATTAGTCGACCTTAAACCGGATACCCGAGACTTCAAAAAAAAAAATTATAAATTTAAAATAAGACGAAAAATGGGCAGAAATTTAAAAGAAATTAATGGAAGATGGAGGAAGACACACGTTTCGATGCATATATAGCATGTGTACGTGTCGGTGCATGTCTCCACAGCCACAGGCAAGGATGATGCGTTTGTATTATTATTATTAGTTTATTACCATCTTTAATGAGGTATGGAAACAATAAATAATATTTTCTTGTTTCCATTCTATGAGTTTTTCATTGTATTTTCTTGTTTCCATTCTATGAGTTTTTCATTGTTTTTTGGTGTATAAATTAAAAATAATAATTAAATAATATATATATATATAAATATATATATAATACAGTACGAATGATGTAATTGAAAAAAATAAAAAAATAAAATATAAATTAAAGTGTAAAAATAAAAAGTTAAAAAATATTTAATAAAAATAGTATAAAAAGTTTATAAACGAATGAATTAAAATGACATTACGAAAATATTATAGGTGAATTGCACATCACACTCTAAATTAAAGAAAATTTAGAATTGTGTTGGATAAAATTAAGGAGGTAGGGTAGGGTTTTAATTTACATATATGCATGTTATAAGTTGGGCCTCTCTCTATATTTAACCTGCAGCCTCCATTATTGAAATCAAGTCATTTTTTTAATTGTTTTTTTGGGAAAATTGCACTTTTGGTCATTAATTTTTCAAAAACTTTTGGTCCTATAGTATATTTCTGTTAGTTTTAACGGATGAAAATTACATAAACCGTTAAATATTTCACTTTTTGTCCTGTAAGAATGAGATTAAATCACTTTTAGTCCGTAAAAATGATATTACATCACTTTCGGTCCTCTTTCGTACACTTTTAGTCTCATAGTAAATTTAAATTTATTTTAATGAATGAAAATTGCGCAAAAGTCACGCATCCCTTATGACACACCAAAAAGCCTAATCGGATTAAAATTTTGGTAATATCACTAAAATTTTAAAACTACCAAATGTATTTTAATAATTTATTTAAATAATTATTTAAAATTGATAAATTTACTTAAAATAATTTTATGATATAAAAATTCAATCAATTTACTTAATATTCTATGCAAATTAATCTTAGTAATTAAATAAATAAATATAATTTTAATTTACTAAATAACTTAAGAATATATATATATATATATATAGAGAAATGATATGGAGCCCATTAATAGCGTACTTATGGAGCCAAATGATGACGTGACATTATCCAAGTAATCATATTAACTTATTTAATTAATCTAAAATATGAAAAATATATAATTGCACGTACGTATATCTCAACCTCTATCCATAAAATTAGGAAATAAAATATTTAAAGATTTTTAAAGACTATTTTTAACGCGTTTTAGTATTACATAATTATTAAATATCACACATTTAATTTATTTATTCTACTTTACTTTAAAAAAAATTATTCATGTATATATTTTATTTTTTTAATAATAATTTAAAAAATAATGACTACATTAATTTACTTAATTCTAAACCCTAAACCCTAAAACCTTAAATCCCAAAAAAACCCTAAAACCCTAAACCCCTAAACCCTAAAACCTTAAACCCTAAAACCCTAAACTCTAAAATTAATGATCCTAAAATTAATGATTTAAGATTTAGAGGTTTAGGGTTTTAGAGTAAATTAATGTAGTCATTATTTTTTATAATTTTAATATTAAAAAAATTACATAAATAAATGATTTTTTTTAAAGTAGAGTACAATAAATAAATTAAGCATGTAATATTTAATAATTATGTACTAATAATAAAACCACTTAAAAATAGTTTTAGAAAAATCTTAGAATACTTTATTTCCTAATTTTATGGAAAGAGGTTGAGATTAATTATATATTTTCCATATTTTAGAATAATTAAATGGTAAAGTCTAGTATGCACTCGAGTGCATGTTGTGCACCCTAGTTCATGTTGCACTTTTCAATTTTACTGACTTACTCTTTTTGGTAAATGGTGTTGCACTTTTCAATTATTACTAAAAATATTATTATACAGTTTAATAATTGAAAAGTGCAACACCATTTACCAAAAAGTGTAAGTCAGTAAAACTGAAAAGTGCAACATGGATTAGGGTGCATAACATGCACTCGAGTCCATAGTAAAACTGAAAAGTGCAACATGGATTAAATAAAAATAAAAATCTTTAAAAGTATTAAAAAATCAACAAAAATTTAAAAACTAATTAAATTAATTAATTTTTTTAGCTTTATTAAAATTTTGAAGATTTATGTATTTTTTATAGATTTTATTTATATTTTTCATATTAATTTAAATTCTTATTTTTTTAATTAAATTATTTTTTAAAATTTATTAAATATGTTTATAATTTTATTTAACTATATTTGATTTTTGAATTTTTATGTTTAAAATTTTGAGTGTATATAATATTTATGGAGTGTTATTAGGTTCATTTAATATAAAAGAATTATTTAAAAAGAAAATAAAATAAAAAAATTTAAAACTTCATTATTTTATTAATGTTTTATTTACGTTCTAACTTTAATAAAAAAATGTCTTAAATAAAATTTAAGAATAGTAGAAAATTAAGATTGCAATATTTATTACATTAACTATATTTTGATAGTTGGTTGTGAAATTGGGTCATGCATAAATTTAACAATATATGTCGGCAGGGACGGTCCCAGGTAGTGCCCAAGGGGGCTCATGGGTCCTCTCACTGATTTTTTTAATTTTATATATATATATATTTCTTCCGTCTCGTAATTATTCGATCACTTTTTTATTGAGATATCTCAAAGCACACTTATAATACGTAAATAATCTACAACATTAATGATTTTACTACATTATTTTATTTTCAAAATTGTCACTCATTTTGGGATCACATTATTTCCTACATCTTCTACATTTCACTAAATTATCTTTTACACCTCAATAAATTACATTTAAGCCTCATTAAATCACCCAAAAATACTCTCCTACATTATTTTATTTTTAAAATTGTCACTCATTTTTGGTCTACATTTTTCCGTACACCTCACTAGATCACATTTAAACCGCACTAAATCAACCAAAATACTTCTCATTTATTTAACCTCACTAAACTCTCTTTAAATCTCACTAAATCACTCAAAATACTCCTCATTTATTTGACCTCACACATTACTAAAAAATCAAAAGTGATCGAACTTGTTAATGTATGGAAGTCATCACTGAATAGAGAGTTATATTTTAAGTTCTACATTTGTTGACTAATGTCTCAATGAGAATGCACGTTAAAATTTAACATTGTTTCACTTTTTATGAATTAAAACGGTTAATTTTTTTTTTTAACATAATAAAAAGTCGTTAAATTTAAATTAATAAAATTATGTCTAGTGAAAATTTTATAGTACGGAGTATTATTTTTTATTTATAGTACTGAAAATCGGGCCTCAATCCAAAATTTCTGGATCCGTCACTGTATCGTACGTTACTCGGCACTTTGCAAGTAACACTTTGCAACATTAAATAAAGATCAATTATATATCCTTAATTAATAAATATATACTGGTATTTAAAACGAATGAATTATTTTGATGTAACACATTAACCAATACTTTGCTGTCGTTGTTATCCACAACATTAAAATAATGATCTCGGATCTGCTAAATATTTCCTCCGTTATAAAATTACGCGCGTATTTTTTTTATTTGGTGTAAAATATAATTATCTCATTCTTTTTTGTGTGTCTATAACGTTAAAATTGTCCATATTTAATAAATGTAAAAAAAATTGAAATTAAAAGAATTATAATTGAGACTAAAATGACTAAAATTGATAAAGTAAAAAGTGTCGCGCATGACCTTTTATGAATTCGAACAAAGTTAATTACATGACCACCATTTGTGTATTTGTCTCTCATGTAGGCTGTAGGTAATCCATGTACTGATGATATGAGGATACAGAATACTGGCCGGGATAACTAGGTTGCCTGGGATACCGACCATCTAACTGTTCCGGTTATCCTGTTAAGGTCAAGGATTAATCGTTTTTGATTGATTCCGATTTTATTTGAATAAATCTAGTCAAGAACTGATGGAGGAGGAGGCATCTGCAACGAGCCATCGACGTCCGTAAATAGGGCTCGAGACTAAACTTTACTAGCTTCCCGGTTGACATTCACTTACAAATAATTCATACTTAATCCGTTCATAAAAAAATATATGCACATAACTAGCCTTAATTAGAAAAAAATAATTAAATTAACGAAACATGCAGCACGTTAACCAATTAAAATAATGATTTATGTTAAATTAATTAATTTACATAACTAGCTCTACGATTTTCGGAAGGGCCAATATATATATATATAATAATAATAAAAAAATCCTCTCCTCACGTACTCTCACAATTTACTATACTATACTCTCGTTAACGCATATTATATGTGAAAAAATACAAAAGAATGATTGAAAAAAAATGGAAAATAATTAAAATAGAAATATAAATATAAAATTACCATTTAAATTTGAAAATAATCGATTAGAAAAGTAAAAGATGAGAGGAGAGAAACAGTAAAATAAAATTTTAAAATTATACTAGAATTTAGGAGATTTAGAAATAGTATATATATAAGGAAGATATATTTACATTCTATAATTCAATTCCTACTCCAACAATATGTTTACTTTCGCCTTCGGCAGTCCTCCATGGGTCGTTCTTCTTCTTCTCCCCAATGAAGTAATTATATATTTTTTTTCAATATTACGCTCTTTCAACTACTTTTTTTACTTTTAATATGCATCTATATATTTATAGTTTAACTAATTTGATTAAGAAGAAATTAGTAGTACTTAATATGCATGCAACATCATCGCTTAATTAAACCATATCCCAACATTTATTATTTTAATCTTTGTATCCAAAATAACGAAAAGTTTATTATATATCGAACGAGGAAGTAATTAAAAAATAATTTTTGCACTAATTAGTAAATTTTTATGTGTGTAAAAAATAGACGGAAGGGACAGAAATTTAAAAGAAGTAATAATAATGGATGGAAGATTCAATAAAGTTTCGATGCTATCGTTTGGGTAAGTTAATAAAGGAAGGCACACCTACCATACGTACGTGTCGGTATAAGGTGTTTCTAATAATTATATATTATTCCCTTTCTTTTTATAAAATTTTAATTATGTGATCATTTCTTTAATTTTAGAAAAAAAAAAAATTAGAAATAAAAAATGTTTAAATTGGGCCATTCATTTTTTCAATTAATCATACTAGCTAGTGGCCAAACCCCTATTATTTTCTATTTATTTTTTCGAATATTATATATAACTAGGGTTAGTGTTACTCTAGTTAAATTCTATCTCTATATATAAGCAGCCTCCTACCATTATTAATTTCACTCACTAACTACTACATTATTCCTTCATACAGTTCCATCTATAATCTTTTCTCTTACTCCGATCCATCGATCTCACCATGTTTACGTTCAACACCATATTTATTCCTCGGCATCCACTAAAGTAATCATGATATCTTCTTACTGAAATTCTTAATTACCTTCATAATTCTCTACTCTATATTTAAAATGTTGTTCGAAACTAACACTTATAAATACTTTCCTAATCTTTTTATAATAATAAAATACATTGCCTTTTAATTGTTTTATCTTATTATGCAGGTGGAAACGTACCTAGTAACCATCACTATAGAGTATGGAGGATAAGGAGCTAGTTAAGGTATCTTATTCAATCGGTAGAGGTCTCTCTTTACTGGGAAGAAATTCTAATCAATACAAGAAATTCAAGCCCTGTACATGTCCTTCATCTCTGTGATGACGTGTTTATTTGCTTTCTGTTATCGTCATGTCGTTGACTCATCTATTTTAATATCTTTCCCTTTTTTTTTTTTTTTGTTATTGTCTGTGTCGTATTGTGTGAATAATAATATGTGCGGGTGATCTCACCGCCTCGCGCACAAATTTCATTAAATGATTCTTCTTCCTAATTCATTGTTTTCGTTTTTCAGCTTTTATGCCTGCGCGCAATTCATAGTAAATTTAATTTAATTGTGATCTAATTAGAGGAGCAAAATCAATAAGCTCATCAAATATAATTAAATTTCAAACTATTTTTTACATCAAAAATAAAAATATATATGAAATGTTGCTTACAAGACTTGCATCTGCGAAATTAATTGAACTTAGCATTTGCATCATAAATAAATAAATAAATTTGTGAAGACATTTTTTTTTAAGAAATAACACGTATGCTATAATACTATCAAAACAATAGAGTTTTTAAAATAAACTCATGACATAAATCTCAAGTTAAAACCCAACTAAGATAACATAAATTAATCTGTTATTGTAAAAACAGATTTTCCAAATAAAGGGCTGCATGCCCTCGCGGAATGGAGGAATGTAAGAAGGGAGGAAGGACGACCGTCTACTAGAAGGGTATGCAGATCCTGGCATCGCCCACGTCCAACTTTTGTGAAATTCAATGTGGATACGGCATTTTTTGATGACTCAATGGAGATGGGAGTGGGTATAATTGCACACGATTATAATGGTGAGTTCATCACGTGCAAATCGCTGAAAACCCCTGGGTTGTTCCAGGTTAATGAAGGGGAGGCTATGGGCCTCTTTGAGGCTCTCTCTTGGATCGGGCTCGATAGAGTGGAGGTGGAGATCGATGCCAAAACAGTAGCAGATGCCATAAACTCTTCCCATGAGGCAGCTTCTGTCTTTAACAATTATATTACAGCCTGTAAAAATTTACTTCATACAATTTCATCATGTTCGGTTAAATTTGTCTGTCGAGAGGCCAATGAAAAGGCACATCGACTTGCTAGAGCTGCTAGGGATTTTCCAAACCCTCATGTATGGTCTGACCCCCAGCCTTTGTGGAGGGCTTACCTAGTGATAATTGCAGTTGCTCAATAAATTGAAGTTTTGACTTAAAAAAAAAAAAATAAAAAAAAATAAAGGGCTGCATTATTATCTTTTTTTAATACTGTTTCAGATAAAGGCTGCGGATAATCAAAGCCTCTGCATAATAGATGTGTATGAATACTCGCAAAAGTATTGTTACTCAGGTTATAAATGATATGAAATCTTATTCCAATTTTGTTTGCATAGTAAAGTATAATCTCCTCTTCACTTACCCAACATAGAAGGTTAGGTCCTTCGATTACATCGGACGGGCGAAGGTAATATTGCAACTCCACATTAAACTCCATCCATGAACCCTTATCATCTAGTAATTTCATAATCATTATCTGATCCTTGTGCCACAAACAGACACTTCCTCCAGAAGAACTCAACTTGAACCTCAAAAGGTTACAATAGTTGGGTATAACAACTTCTTTGAACTTTTCTTCTTTCCAATCAAAACAAATTAGTAATTTATTCTCAAACGGATTCCTTGGTGCAGGTGCAGATACCAGCCAATACAAAGTTCCATTAACGGAGACCGATCTATCGGAGGGTCCAATATTAGAAATATTTGAACACCAGGAAATATCTTTAGTCTCTTTCACCTCACTCCATTTGTTGAGTCTACAAGAAAATATTGCATAATGCTTCCTATCACCAATTACTACTTTATAATCCTTCATCAATGGATTGTAATAAATCCCATACAGGGTATAACTGTTGAGATCACTTCACAATTGAAAAATGCAAATCTGTATATTAATGATCTCAAAGTTTTTGATACAAGAGAGTAGTATAAATAGACTACTAGTTGTAACTGCTCATCTTCTAGATTCTTCTATATAACTACTCTTAACAGAATTTGCTAAATCATGTATCTAGACTACATTTAGCTATCTAATGCTGACTAAGAGAAGTGCTCTGCTATCTAATGCTAACTAAGAAGAGTGCTCTGTTTTTATACTTCAATATACCCCCGAAGAAACTGGACTGCCTATTGAACCAAGACCAAGCAAGGGACGAAGCATGCTAAATCGAGATGGTGAGGCTGGCTTCGTGAGGAGGTCAGCTGGCTGATTTTCCGAGGGAACATATCGGACGTCCAATTGTTTGGACTGCAGTTTTTCTCGAAGAAAGTGAACATCGACATCAATATGTTTTGTCCGAGAGTGAAATGCAGGACTAAAAGCAAGGGTAATTGCACTCTGATTGTCGCACCAGAGATACGAGGGAGTGTGCAGCGGAATGTTGAGATTGAGTTCTCGAAGCAGTGACATTACCCAAAGAATATCCGTTGTTGCTAGTGCTAAAGACCGATATTCAGCCTCCGTACTGCTTCTTGCGACCACCTGCTGTTTCTTTGAGCTCCAAGAAATCATGTTGTTCCCAAGTTTTAAACAAAAGCCAGATGTACTCCGACGATCGTCCAAGCTTGAGGCATAATCCGCATCGGCAAACGCATTTATCCTGAAATCACAAACAGGAGAAAAAACTAAACCAACTGTTAGTGAACCCTTTAGATATCGGAGTAAACGTTTACAGGCTGACCAATGATTTTGTGTGGGTGAGTTAAGGAACTGAGAGAGTTTGTTAACAGAAAAACTGATATCAGGGCGTGTAAGAGTAAGGTACTGAAGAGTGCCAATGACACTCTGAAATAGTGATGGGTCAGAGAAAGGTGGGCTGTCCTGGGAGGAAAGCTTAAGGCCAGGACACATGGGTGTGGGGCAGGAGGAGCATTGAGAGAGCTTCGTTTTAGAAAGGAGATCCTTGATGTATTTGAATTGAGTAAGGATAATGGACGAGTTAGTGACAAGAGCTTCAATCCCAAGAAAATAGTTCACAAGGCTAAGATGTTTGAGGGAGAATTTAGTGTGAAGATCAGAAATAAGCTCATGAACATGAGAAGAAGAATCCCCTGTGATGAGAATATCGTCCACATAAACGAGTACAAGAGTCAGATGACCATTACGAGTGCAATGAAAGAGGCAGTGGTCTGAAGTGGACTGTATAAACACTTTAGATCCGAGAAATGCATGTTGAGTATCGTACCAAGCTTTGGGAGCTTGTTTGAGACCGTAGAGGGCCTTATCCAGCTTGCAAACATGACCAGCTAAAGCATCATTGACAAATCCTTCTGGTTGCTTAATATACACAACTTCTTGTAGCGTGCCATGTAAGAATGCATTGTTAATATCCACTTGTTGAATTTCCCAACCAAAAGTCACAGCTAAAGTGAATACGATTCTGAGAGTGGCTGGTTTAATCACCGGGCTGAATGTTTGAAAGTAATCTACCCCTGCTGTTTGTTGAAATCTACGAGCCACAACACGTGCCTTATATCTTTCAAGAGAGCCATCCTTCTTGTACTTTACCCTGAATAGCCATTTTGTGGTGATAACATTCATATCAGAATGTTGGGGAACTAAGTGCCAAGTTTTGTTGCGAATCAATGCATCATACTCCTCTTGCATAGCTTGTTTCCATTCTGGGATAACAAGAGCCTGAGCTACAGAATCAGGTTCCAATATGGGATGCACCACAACTGAAGAGAACAACCGAGGTTTGAAAACCCCAGTTTTGAATCTAGTGACCATGGGGTGAACTGAGGTGGATGGGAGATCCACATTTAGTTGAATAGCAGGAGGGGAGGCTGATGATTCTGAGTGATCTGAGGATTGGGGGGAGGTGTGGGGAATGATGGGTGATGAAGATGCAGGAGATGTGGGATTGTTTTCAGGAGACACAGGTGATGGAGGATTGTTAATGAGTGGCAGAAACTTTGGTGGTTTGAAGGTGGGAATATGGAAAGCTTGGAGGGTGGTGTCTGTAGCTGGGAAAAGAGATGAGTATGGAAATTCACTTTCAAAAAAATCCACAGTGTTTGAGATGTACAGCCTACCAGATGGATGTAAACATATATAGCCCCTATGAGATGAAGAGTATCCAAGAAATATGCATTTTGTGGATCAGAATTGAAGCTTAGATGTGTTATATGGGCGAAGAAAAGGGAAACATGCGCATCCAAACACCCTAAGAGATGAGTAGGTGGGATTACTCTTGTATAGGAGCTGAAATGGGGAGGTGTTTTTGGTTACAGGAGATGGGAGTATATTGATTAAATGGACAGCAGTGGTGAAAGAATGCCACCAGAATTTCATTGGTAGGTTACTTGTAGCAAGCATTGACAGCCCCAACTCAACAACATGTTGATGTTTACGCTCAACAAGTCCATTTTGTTGATGAGTATACGGACACGAGTGACGAAATAAAATTACAGAATCTGCAAACAATTTCCGTAATGCCAAGAACTCACCACCATTGTCACAATGAAACTTTTTCACTTTGACATTAAATTGTCTTTCAACAAAGGCCAGAAACTGAGAAACCACTCTTGTTACATCAGATTTTAAGACCAATGGAAATATCCAAGTGAAACGAGTAAAGTCATCCACCAAAAGTAAGTAGTATTTATAACCATTGAACGAAACATCCGATGCTGGACCCCATACATCAGCATGTACAATATCAAACAGATTATGTGTATGATGCTCAACAGAAGAAAATGACTTTTGATGCATCTTACCTAGCTTACAACCTTCACACATTTCCAACACATTATTAGACAAACTCAAATTCACAGACTTAAGCACATTCCGTAAAGTAGATAGACACGGATGACCTAATCTGTTATGCCACAACCGAGCTTTATTTTCATCACAAGACACCAAGTTACAATGAGTATGGTTGCTTGCCACTTGATCTTTATTCAACCGAGACTTCTCATCACCACCAATGTGACTCAAATCCAGCTGGTATAATCCATTTTTAAGTGCTCCCTTCAGTAGCACCTGATGAGTTTTCATATCCTTAACAAAACAAGTGGTAGCATGAAATTCCATAACAGCATCATTATCCGCAAGAAACTTAGATATACTCAAGAGATTTTTCGTAATATCTGGCACATGTAATACATTCCTCAAAGCAAGTGAAGCAGAGTTATCCATAGTAGGTAAATGACATGATCCAGTATTTAAAATAGAGGCAGTATGACCATTTCCAACAGTTAATTGAGCAGTACCTTGATAAGGTGAGGATATGTTCAGGTTCTCAAGTTGAGATGTGACATAGTGTGTCGCACCGCTATCCACATACCAAGGAGATGGAGGAGTAGCTGATGTAGACGCACCATACTGATTAAAGGATCGAGGAGTGTAGGAAGGACGAGCTAACTGTGCCATATGTGCTTGCGCTGATGGCTGAACAGAGTATGCCATGTGTGCTTGAGCTGGAGGCGACGCAGAATAGGATTGAGGCTAGCGATTTGATTGATCAATCCCATGGAACATGTTGTCAAACCTCCGAAAGCATTTTGCAGCCACATGATTGTTCCTGCCACAAAGTTGACATACAATGCGCTGCTTATTATAATAGAATCGAGGTTTCTTACCCCCAGGTTTGGACTGAGCATCTTTGGAAACCGCATTAGCAGATGGTGGAGAGGGAGTAGATCCCAAGGAATTTAGCTGAGATGCGGAAGACAGTTGTTGAAGACGCATTTCATGTGTGAGAAGAATAGCTTGTACCTCAGATAACGATGGTAATTTTCCTCGTGTGGTTTGATTCACCACAACCGCATCATATTCAACTCCTAGTCCACCTAAAATGTACAAAACCAGATCATCATCAGACAGAGCGTTGCCTGAAGCTTGAAGTCCATCCGCTAAAAGCCTCATTTGAAGGAGATATTTATCAATGCTCAAATCATTCTTCCTTAGAGACAGAATTTGAATCCTTAAGGTCAAGGCCTGAGCAGTCGACTGTTGATGAAACAAATTATCAAACACCTTCCAGGCTTGAAAGGCATGAGTGCATCGGCTAACATATCCAAGCATTGGCTCGCTCACGGAGCTAAACAACCAACTGAGCAGATATTGATCTTTGCGATGCCACATAATTGAGTCAGCATCACCTGTAACCGCCATGGGAACCGAATTTTCATCACAAAGTAAGATGTCCTCAAAATCATGAGCTTTGACTGTAGCAAGGATCTGTGATCTCCAGAACATGTAGTTCTTTCGATCAAGGCGAATGTTGAGCTTGAGAAAGGTAGGAGGAAAAGAAGAAGAGGAATCCATGAATGAAACAAATTCACGAAAAAGGAACAGAAATTGGGTGAAGATGAGCGAAGAAATAGAAACGAAAGAAAAAAAAAACAACAAATTGGTGAAATTCAGAATATGAAATAGAACTTAGGAGAGAAATTGATCAATTATAGACGAATAACCACCACACAAAAACATGATCTCCCCTGGAAAGTAGACTCAAGATACCATGTTGAGATCACTTCACAATTGAAAAATGCAAATCTGTATATTAATGATCTCAAAGTTTTTGATACAAGAGAGTAGTATAAATAGACTACTAGTTGTAACTGCTCATCTTCTAGATTCTTCTATGTAACTACTCTTAACAGAATTTGCTAAATCATGTATCTAGACTACATTTAGCTATCTAATGCTGACTAAGAGAAGTGCTCTGCTATCTAATGCTAACTAAGAAGAGTGCTCTGTTTTTATACTTCAATAATAACAACTATCTATTTGTTTCGGACACCAGATTTCTCTGTACGCTCTACAAGATGGATTCCACACCACACACATATTCTTCGCCTCGCGATGAAGAGCAAAGCAACTAAGATATAATCCATCACAATTGCCCAAAATATTACCAAACCTCAAGGGACATTTCCATGAATGTTCAATTGTTGACACAAAATTTAAATTGTGGGTTTCATCAAGTTGGGCAACTTGTAATACAGAATACCTAATTGATGCAGAAGAAGAGCTCATTGAGGTTGACTCCTCAAATGCAAGTAGATTTCGGGAGGATGAGTTGTTGTATTGTTGGAGATGGGTTTCAGCGAATCTTGGATCGGATATCGTGGCCTTCCACTGTTTGCAAACCAATTTGTATCTGATGAGATATTTCACAGGTAACCGCGAAAGGATACATTCTACAATGTCATGTGGAAGCACATTTGGTGTGTCTCGAGATTTGGAAGAAGATGTAGTCCACTTCAGATTGCTATATTTCAAGATTCGGTCATAATTATGTGGACTGTTGTTGTAATCATAGCCAATGGTACCACAAGAGAAGCAATAGATTAGCAGTGACTCGTACATAAGAGGAAGCCACAAATGTTCCCCTTTAACCCGAATGGTGATTCCTCTCACAAATGATCATGTAACTTTGCCCGAATTTACAAAAGGTCCGTTAACTTTTTACTTTATCGATTTTAGTCCTTCGGGTCTCAATTTTAGCCCTACCGGTGATAAATTTAAATTTCCATCGGATTTTGCCACGTGATCGAAATTTCCGACTAAAAGTTACACATGGACAACTAACGCATTAAAAATAACACCTTACATCCCAGTCATACTTCACAATTTTTCTTAGAGACACAATTTTTCTTTTGTTCAGTGTATTGATTTGCTCTGTTGTGATTTTCCACTCTTATTTCCCTTCAAAACAGCTTATGTGGCGGATGATGTGTTAAAAATGCAAAAAAAAAATCATGTGAAAGACACGTGTTCTATTCCAGTGAGTACGGCTGAAATTGGAAAAGGACTAAAATTAATAAAATAAAAAGTTTCATGTTCTATGACCTTTTACAGATTCTGGAAAAGTTAGAGGGTCATTTGTGAATTTGTCTCTATCAATACAATACCCTGTGAGGTGTATATATTGTAGAGAGGAGAGACTAACTAGTGAGTAGAACGGCGGGGAAAGAAGGAGGGACACGACTAATAAGGGCACGAACGACGTCGTCAGCAAGGAGGCTGCCGTACATGAACACGTTGCAATTGCCCGCGGATACCATTGTTGAATGATCACCTTGAGATTTTCTTTTTCAACCCAAAATTGTACGAATGTCACCTACATATTATCTCGATCAGCAAAAAATTTTAAGCTGTTTAATGTTGTAAATTCTGACATTTGATTTTTTTAAATTAGCATAAAAATTGTTTATTTATATATTAATGTTGGGAAAGTAAAAGAGGAGAGCAATTCAACTTAGACCCAAAGAAATAGGATCCCCCTAAATTAATTCTTTGAATTTGAGAAAAAGTCACAAGGTGATGGTGCATGGGAGATTTTCAAAGTGTTTTATTTCGTGTTTTACGAATTTTAATAAACGAGAAAATGTGAGACGGTTTTATATGTAAGACCTGAGTTTATTTTGATATTTTGAATCAGACATTCATTTAAAATATAGTTCGATTGGAACTTCATAAGTTGATGAGTCATGTAAATGCACGTAAGAAATCTGGATAATATTGAATATATGTAACTAGAGTTGATTAGTTAATTAGGGCTAGTGCTACTATATATATATATATATAAACAACTATTGGGAATATAATATATTTAAGATATATTATATATTGTAATTATTCACTTTTCTTAATTAGATTTAAATCTTATCTAGATTAGATATTCTCTTCTATCTATATATACTCTGACTTGTATCGTTTTTCAACACTTTTTAAGCACTTGACAATACGATCCCCACAAGCGTATGAGTTCGATTGTACGTAGTACGTAAGTACGACCAAATAGTTTGTTAGTTCCAAGGATCTAATTAGTGCAAGCGAATCCCTAAAGTAACGAGTATGCATGCTATTGTAGTAACTACACGGGTTTGTTTGGATTTTCGAGAATTATAAACACAAGTATGAGAAATAACAAAAGAAGTAACAAGCTATTTATCTTTCGTTCGAAAGTGCAAAGTGAGAGAGTATTGCCTCGGGTGTATCCATTTTGTAGGTTGTGTGGTGAATTAATGGACTAAATTACACAAATTAAACCTAAGGTATTGGGTAAAGCTAAAGGCTATCACTCGTGTGTGTCGACCAATCCCTTGTGAGACTTAGGTGAACACGTGCATCAATTAGCAATTATATAGTTTAATCAATACCATAAGTTCTTAGGATAGTGTCTCATAAACACGTTCAACACGGTTACTAATGTTTATGAGACGCCCTCTCACTAATCTAATAGACGGCCTCTAATTGACTAGTGTCTAGTGTCGTCGATCTAAGCAATCAACCCCCGGTCGTTGTAGATAATTACTATGTTAATTGTAATCGATTAATTCAAGCTCATACACACACTCTTAATCATGCAACCCAATACGTTCGTTGAAGTCACAAAACTAACAATGCTAGCTAATAGGGTGAATTAACCAATTGAATCATGCAAATTACAACACTAGAAACGTATACACCCAATTCCTAAGCTAATCATGCAATCACTCCATAATTATACCACTTAACCACCAAAACTTCCACACCCTAGGCAATTAGAACTTAGCCCATGGTTCTAAGATAGAAATTCATTGCTAAAACAACAAATAACATCAAACTCATAGTAAAATAGCAAGAGAAATGAGAATTTAAGAAAATACCAAATTGAATTGCAAAATAGAGTAATATAACCTTGATCATGAAAATGTAACTACAAACCGATGTAATAGACGACGCCCGATTATAATCGTAGCTTGATTCGAAGTAAAAATCAATATTCTATCTAATCTAATGAAGAAATTAAACTAAACTATGAAGAACACCTACTACTATGTGAATGTGTGTGAGAATAGCTTGTAAAGATACAATTTTTCTTTTGTTCGATGTATTGACTCGCTCTGTTGTGATTCTTCACTCTTATTTCCCTTCAAAAAAACTTATGTGGCGAATAATGTGTTAAAAATGCCAAAAAAAAATGTATTACGTGAAGACACGTGTTCTATTTCGGCGAGTATGGCTGAAATTGGAAAAATACTAAAATTGAAACTAAAATGACTAAAATTAATAAAATAAAAAGTTGCATGTTCTATGACCTTTTACAGATTCTGAAAAAGTTAGAGGACCATTTGTGAATTTGTCTCCATCAATACAATACAATATCCCGTGAGGTGTATATATATTATAGAGAGGAGAGACTGACTAGTGAGGTAGAACAGCGGGGGAAGAAGGAGGGACGCGACTAAGAAGGGCACGAACGACGTTGTTAGCGAGGAGGCTGTCGTACACGAACACGTTGCAATTGTCCGCGGATAACATTGTTGAATGATCACGTACCTTGATATTTTCTTTTTCAACCCAAAATTGTACGAATGTCACACCTATATTCTATAATTCAATTCCTGCAACAATTCCTCACCAAATTACCTAAAATACCCCTCCTTTATCTTACATCACCCACCACTAAATTCACTTTTCTTAAATAACGTGCCGGTCAAACCGTGCAAGTAATCTTGGGACGGAGGGAGTAGTTGGATTGGAACTTTATAAGTTCATGAGTCATGTAAATAATTCTCTCATACATATTTTTATCTTAATAAATGACGTAACAAATCTGGATAATATTGCATGTTAAAAATAAAGAAATAAAAGCTTAAACAATATCTCTAATTTTAAGAATATTTAATTGGTTTAACAAAAAAATACCCGTAAAATTCCACCAAAATTCCCTCGCATAAACACAAAATCCGAGCGAGCTACTCGTGTTGTCTTAAAGCCTAATAATGGAATGGGCCTCCTAGCTCCTATTGGGCCTGCCCGTAAACTCAAAGTCTAGCCCAGCAGATTTTAAACCGGCCAGGCAATATATCCCTCCAGACTTGTTAAATATACTCCACCACTTATTTATTAATATAATATTCTTGTAAATTATTCAATTTATCCTTTTAATAAAATACCACATGTTAGATACACTTTCCGAAAATTCACACACTCCAAACCCTAACCTTAACCGTAATTGCAGGGGAGCAGCAACCGCCCACCTCTGCCGGTCATCGCCCTACCTCCCAAAAAACTTAGAAATCTTAAAAAAAAATACATGTTTTTGATAAATCAGTATCGATCGACACTAATTTATCGATCATAGAGTATATCGTCGACTATAATTTATTGACGAAAAACATCCTTGTTGACAACATTTTATAAAAAAAAAAAAAAATATAAAAACATCAGAATTTTCGACAAATTTTCTTCGAAAAGAAATATTTAACATAATCCATTTGAAAGGGAATTGTATAAATAGGAGGTATATATAACGGGCGCGGCTAAAGGCACCCCAGTTTCCTATGAGTACACCCAGGAGATGAGAACACACACAAATCGGATGAGGACACCCACCTGGAAAACCCAAATTTACCTTCAATCTCAATTAAATCCTCATTCTCTCTTTTTCTCAATTCACACACCCACTTCTTATTCTCCGTCAAAAAAAAAAAATTCAGCCACCCTTTCTTTCAAATCGCCGGCGAGGCCCTCCCCGTTCGCGGCCATAGCCACCGCCGCCTCCCTCTTCTCCCTTTTCCCTACCACCCACGCGATGCAGCCCCAGCCGACGCGACCCCATGCACCGCCGCCCTCTCCCAGCCGCAACACCAGCCGCCGGCCGCTGCCAACGCCCCCTCCCCGCAACCCAGCCGACGCGCCCCCTCCCCGCAACCCCGTCTGGCCGCCCCCGCCCTCGCCGCGGCGGCCCAGCCACTGCCTTGGGCCATCGCGACCGTCTACCTCTCCCCTTCGCGGCGGCAGCCTCTCCCCCTCCCCTTCATCGCACCCACGCCCGTCGCCGGCACCCACGCAAGGTAAGTTTTTTTTTAATTTTTTTTTACAGAAATTAGGGTTTTGAAAATTTTAGAAAATATTGGAAAATTAGGATTTTTAGTAGTTCAGGAATTATTTTCGAACATATTGAGTTTGTTTTGGAAAAAATTTCGAACATATTGTGTTTGTTTTGGAAACAATTTCGAACAACTTGAGTTTGTTTTGGAAAAAATTTCGAACAAGATGTTCGATCTTTTTTTTTGAACAAATTTGAGTTGTTTTGGAATTTTTTTCGAACATATTGAGTTTGTTTTGAAAAAAATTTCGAATATGTTGAGTTTGTTTTGAAAAACATTTCGAACATGTTTGTTTTGGAAAATTTTTCGAACATTTGTTGTTTTGGATTAATTTTTGTTGCAATTTTGGAGTTTTTTTGGTTGAATGGTGGTGGTGGTGGTTGAGGAGAGGTGGTGGTGGTGGTGAAATAGAATGGGTGGGTGTACTCATCCTCGTTTTTTTCATAAATTTTAACTTAGGGGTATATTGGACATTTCACAGGTCCTGAAAGATTAAAAAAATGTTTGGTGGATGTACTCATAGGAAATCCGGGTGCCTTTAGCCGCGCCCATATATAACAAGTGTGGGCCCATTTCATACATAACTGGACCCACTCACTACCCCTCTAGCTCTCACCAGGCTTGGGCTAAGAGTTGATATATTTCTCGATTCGATTCTCTTCAGTGCGAACGGCCTCCACTGAAGATGGGTGCGAACGGCCGGCGGAGGAGGAGGGGAGGGGGTGTGAACGGCCTCCACTACTATTATTTTTAAACTAACAGTTTCCATATAAATCTAACATATAGGACCACTTTTGCACGAAAAAGGACCACTTTCAAATACCAGGACTAAAAGTGATTTTGAAATATTCTTACAAGACTAAAAGTGCAATTTTCCCGGAGTGTATTAGTCAATTCAGGAGAATAAGACAAACAAAATATTATTTTTGTGAGAAATTAAGTAATCCATGTAGAGCTTCTTTATAATTTCGTGCCCAACCTGGTAAACAGACAAATAGGTGGTCTTTTTGGAAATGTGAAACAAACGTTTTTCCCTTGCATCTTGGTTACTTTTACTTTTTCATTATTTTGTAATCTCTAGGGTATGATACTTTATAGCTTCACAGTGACAAGTCATTTTCTCATTACTTTGGAACTATCATTTTTTCTTTTTATTGGCATTACTATAGTGGGATTTTCAAAAAATGGACTTCATTTTTTAAGCTTCTCATTACCCGCAGAAGTCCCACTGCCCTTAGCACCTTTTTTAGTACTTCTTCAACTAATCCCTCATTTTTTTCGCACATTAAGCTTAGAAATACGTTTATTTGCTAATATTGTGGTATGTCATAGTTTAGTCAAGATTTTAAATGGGGTTGCTTAGGTTGATTCCATTTTAAATCCTTTAAGTTTTTACTTTTTCAAAATACGTTCTACGGTGTCCAATTTACATCCTGAAATTTTTTAAAATACGTCTTATAACTTATGCAGTTCCATTTTAAATCTTTTAAATTTCACTTTTTCAAAATACATTCTAAGTTTTTCAATTTACATCCTTTTTATCAAAAATTAAAATTTTTGCCAATAGCTGACATGCGCGACTCGAACGTGTGTTTAATATTGGGGCTTCCGAAAAATTTGGTGACTGGGCGCCACATGTAATTAAAAATATGGTCATGTCATCATCCCCCTCTTATAAATATAAATATCAGATTTTGTTTATAGCAAATATCCCAAAATACACTCACAAAACTCAACTCGACAGTCCCTAGAAAGAAAAAAATATATAATATATCAACAAAATTTACAAATGAAAGGAAACGAAATAAAGATTTTCTTTTTATCGGGGGCCATCGAGTTGAGTTTTGTGGGTGTATTTTGGCAATTGTTATAGACAAAATTTGTTGTTTAAAATTTATAAGAGAGGAGATGATGATGTTTTTAATTAAATGTGGGAATTTTTTTATTACATGTGGCACTCAGACACCAAATCTGTCGGAAGCACATGTTAGTTTCCGGTGAAAATTTTAATTTTCCGACCAAAAGGATGTAAATTGGAGAAAGGTGATGTAATTTGGACACCTTAGGACATATTTTGAAAAAGTTAAAACTTAAAGGATGTAAAATGGAATTGAACTAAGTTACGGGATGTATTTTGATATTTTGATATTCATTATAATAATGAGAATTAACTAAGTCTTCATCCATGAATTTTTTTTTTTTTTTTTGCTTCTTTGTTTTTTAGAAAGATCTGGCAGAAAATGGTGAAAATACAGAGCACCTGCAAAATTGATTTCATAGTGCAGTGGTTTCTGCTGACATTATTGATCAATTATCTAAAGGGTGCTAAATGCCTTCCTTCAAAATATATTAAGATTAATTGACTCAAAAGGTTGTTAAGTGCTAATAGTATATTACTGCTTGAAGAATGAGTTGAAGTGTGTAATGACAGGACTATAATTCATTGTTGGAAAGAGAATGAAAATTGCATGTTAGTGCTAATAGTATATTACTGCTTGAAGAATTCATTGTTGGAATGAGTTGAATTTATTCTGTAAAATAGGGATTTTTGTGAAAGAAAAATCTCAATTCTAGTTCTGATTGATAAGCTTAAATTAAAGTTTTGCTAACTGTTCTATTTATGAATTTAGTTATGTTGATTTCTTTTGAAATGTCCAATCTCGATTTTTTTTTAAACCCAAAATATAGTTTTTTTTTTTTTTTTTAAAGTGGGTATAATGTTAAAATTATCCATATTTAATAAATATTTAAATTATTGTAACATGTCATAGGAAATAGCGTTTTTTAAATCCAAAAACATTTAAATAAAGATATATTTAAAAATTTATAATTAAAATTCAGAATTTTATGCATAATAAATACTACTCCCTAAAAGTGTGCTCACTTCTTTTTTGGAGTTCACAAAAAATATACTTATTCTATTTAAATAATTCACTTTGAATATTTTTTCTACTTTACTAACAAGAGTATCTACCAAATATATTATTTACTCATTATTCTTAATATATTCTTTATAAAAAAAAGTGAGCACACTTTTGATGGATAGAGGGAATAATATTTTATTAACTCTCTCGGTCTCGTGAAAACTTCTCACAACTTCAATGCACGGAAAATTAAGAAATACTCTATCCCCAAAGATAGCTACATTTAATTTTACACATAAATTAATTTTTTTTAATAAATATAGTTAAATTTAATTAATTTACCTTATTTACCCTTGATATTTTATAAATTTGGTATTCATTTCAAAGCAATTGAGTGTTAATTGCTCTTACTTCAATGTTAACGAGTAATAGTGGAATAAATTTAATTAGGGGTATAATATAATAAACAAATTGATTAAGTGAATATTTATTCAAAACCTCAATCTAGCCCCCTTAGTGTGTAAAACTACCACAATTATTTTATATTACTTATATCTTCAAATTTGATGGAAAGTCCCAATTTTACCCTTGTCCTTTATCTTTAAACTTAGGGTTAATATATGTCCTCCCTTTTCCCCATTTCAAACATCATTTTCAAATCTCCATCTATTCTCTCTCTCTCCTTTTTACAAAACTCTCTCATTCATTATATCTCCAATAGTTTTCAAATCCAGCCACCGTTTGTCGTGGCCGCCGCCTGGATCGAGCCTTGGCCGTCGAAATTGTGGCCGAGCTGGTGGTGGTGATTTTTTTGGCCGCCGGAGAGATCGGCGAAGAGGCGAAGACAAGGCAGGGGTCGATCGTTGCCGATCTGCAACACTGTGGGAGTCGAAGAGGTCTTCGACTCAAGACGAAGTGGTTTGTCGTCTCAAGGCGGCGGAGCTCTGCGCGTCGGGAGGAAGGGACGGCGGACGCGGTGTTGGGGCGAGGGTTTGGGTGGGGGAAGGCAGGGCAGCAGCGGCGCTGGGCAAGGGAGAAGAGGTGCCACTGTTGTGATGTAACAGATCTGAAGAAAAAAAAGTGAGGGAGGGAAGGAGGCGGCGCTGGGGCGTAACTTTGGTGGCGGCTGCGACGAAGCCCTCGATGATTCGTGGACGCCGGTGAAGAAAGGCTCTGCCCTCGATGGTTCGTCGGTGCCGCCGCCTGGATCTAGCTTTGGTCGACGTCGGCGCCGATCTGCAACTCCACCGTGAGAGTGGCGGCGACTGAAGACGATGGGGTTTGTGATTTTTTTTGTATTACTTTTTATGTTTTCAAATATGATGTACTTTTCTGGCATTGGGTTTCGTGTTTCGATTTCTGGTTTGTATTTCATTTTTTCCGGCTTTGCGTCGGAGCTCTGCGCGTTTTCCTGATTTGGGGTTTTCCACAAGTGGTGTTGCTGTAACGGATGGGCGGCGGAGCTCTGTGCGTCGCCGACGGTGGTGTCGGCGATTTCTAAGGCGGTGGCGGCCAAACATGTTCTAGGGCAGAGACTAGGGTTCTATCCTTCCGATGGGTTTACTAATGGGCTAGGGTTTACTAGCCCAGATGTGCACCCCCAGTTTCACTTAATACACCCCCAGATTCACACCACTAGTTTCATTCAACCAAATACTATAAAATAAATAATTAATGACGAGTACTCAAAATAAAAATAATCTATTTTTTTTGGTATTAATCGACCATGTCTATCTTGTATTTGTCTATCTAGTATTTGGGGATGTTTTTGCAAAACAATTCATTCCACACTTTTAATTCATTTTAAGTAATTATTATCTTCTAAAGCATTAAATATAATTATTATCTTTTAAATAAACTCAATGTGTTGTAAATATGGATCGTTTTTTCGGTATATGAAATATTTATTGCTCGTATGCAATATATAGTGCTCGTATGCAATGCATGTATGCAATATATAATGCTCGTATGCAATGCATGTATGCAATATATAATGCTCGTATGCAATGTATGTATGCAAACATATACTCAATATAATGTAATATTATATAAAAAAATTAAATAAAATAGAAACAAAAAATTATTCTATAATTTAAAATTTGAATGTAAATAATTTTTCAAAAAAATAAATATAATATAAAAAAAGGAAAATTAATTTCCAAATGTCTTATAATATAAAAAAGAAATAATGTAAGAAAAGTAAAAAAAAAAAAAATTATTTCTCAATTCTATTAAAAAAAACAGAATAAAAAAATAAGAACAAATAAATAATTTTTAAATAAAATTTGAATACAAATATAAAATAATAATATTAATTAATGATGTTGAAAAATAATTTTTAAAATTTGAATATAAAATAATAAATTTGAGATGGTAAAGTAAAATAAGTTAAATGAAGGATATAATAGTAATTTCATACCCAATTTTGTTGATCTAACTAATAAAAAATTGAGGTGGTAGTTTTTCCTAATTTTTTTTCAGAAATGTAGGTATAAACAATTTTCCCATTGATTAAAGATATCATGTGATTAAAAGTAGATTAATTAAATCACTTACACAGTACGTAGTTACACTTCTCTTCTATTTCATGGACTTAATATATTTTTTTTTTGATATTCGATTTAATTTGGGGTATCAATTTCATCGTTTATAATTACGGAGATTCCGTTTAAAGTCATAGTTTTGCTCTTACTCTGTAAGAACCAATCTCTTAAAAATTATTTGCATCTTAGATATTTTGAACTTGAGATCTAAAAGAGGAGTACACTCCTAAATCCTACGCCTACATCACTGGTTGAACTCTCATAAACCTAATTAACTTTGTGAAGCAGCTAGTTCAGTTTTTTAATATAATGAATCTTCGGGACTTGAAACCAGATGCAGGATTGTATTGGAAAAATAATAAATGGCGCAAGTTTCAAACCCCTTTTAATTTCGCTAATGATATTACTCCCTCCTTCCCACAAAGATAGCTATATTGCCTATATATTCCTATTTTAAATGTGCCAAATTATAGCTCTATTTTCTCTTTTACTTTAGTATTAAATGCTTTATTGTCAATTTTACCCATAATTAATAAGAGTAATTAATGCTTAGCAGATTTTGGAGAATGTGATCATTTTAAGGGCAAAATTGGCACATTAACTAAATTTTACTACATTTATTGATTTTTCTTGTGTATGAAGTCAAATGTAGCTATTTTTTTGGGATGAAGAGAGTATTTTCTAGTCTTTAATTTGGATCTAAGTTAGTTGTCCGAACGGCAAAATTTAAATTTGCCAAATCCCGAATAATTGTTTTATTCTTTCATAATCTTAAATTGGTTTTTTAAAATTGATGAAATATTCACAATATGAAATTACAAATAATTATAATTATTTACTACTCAATTCTTTAAAAATTAACAAGGAACCATAATCATGTATATTTACTTTTATTTTCTTTCAAAATAGTTTATGTTAGAGATGATGTGTTAAAAGTTGTCGAATTTTTTTATCACGTAAAATACACATGTTCGATTCCCGTGAGTAGCTAGAACTGAAATTGAACTAAAATGACAAAAATTGAAACTAAAAAAATAAAAAATGAGACTAAAATTAATAAAGTAAAAAGTTACACAATTCAAACAAATTGTTACATGGCTATTTGTGAATTTGCCTCTCATGTAAGCCGTAGGACTGGGATACCGACCATCTAACTGTCCCAGTCATTTTCAATTGATCCTGATCTTATCTAAATAGATATATAGTATAATATTTAAATAAATGAATACTGTGCAGCACGTTAACCAATACTTTGCTGCAGTTATGCATGTGCTAAATTAATAAATTTACATAACTACTGCAGTACTGTAGCTCTACGATTATCGGAAGGGCCAATGCAACATATATATATATAATTTTAAAAAATAAAAATATGGATGTTCCCAGCTCTAGCTATATAAGTCCCGGTCATTTTCAATTGATCCTGATCTTATCTAAATATATATACTCCGTAATATTTAAATTAATGAATACTGTGCAGCACGTTAACCAACACTTTGCTGCCATGTGCTAAATTAATAAATTTACATAACTACTGTACTGTAGCTCTACGATTATCGGAAGGGCCAATATGTGCTAAATTAATAAATTTACATAACTACTGTCAAGGCCAAGGATCCGTTTTCGATGGATTCCGATCTTATACAGTATATACATATATGGTCCTTTTTTATTTAATAGAACTATATTTTTTTAGTTTGATCAACCAAGTAGCTAGCCTTAATTAGAAAATAATTAAATTAATAAAACATGCGCAATTAATTAATACTTTGCTGCCGTTGGGCAACAATATTAAAAAAAAATGATATATTTCTGCTAATAAATTTACATAACTATAGCTACCAGCTCTACGATTATCGGAAGGGCCATGCAACATATATATATATATATATATATATATATATATATATATATATATATATAATTTAAAAAAATAAAAATATGGATGTTCCCGGCCAGCTCTATATAAGTCCCTCAAGTCACACGTTACAACTTACTACTCTCATTTGCTCTATATACATTAATTCTATAATTCAATTCCTGCAACAATGTTTACTTTCGGCTTTACCTTGCCCCCATTGTTCAATCTTCCTCCTCCAATGAAGTAATTTATTTTTTCCTTATTAATATTACTATACGCTGGTTTGTTTCGTTTTATAATATGTATCTATCTATCTATATATATAGTTTAATTTTATTAATTACGATGAAATTAGTACTACTTAATATGCATGCAACATCATCGCATAATTAATTTCGTTATGCTTATATTAGTATTCGTGTCATTTTATAATTGTAACTCTGTTTGACCCTTTTGAGTACCCCTGGTACTCATTAATATATTACCATTTTTGCTGTTCAAAAAAAAAAAAAAAATATCATTAGATTTATGCCAGTCTTTTTCTCTAGCATATATATCATGATTATGAATATGTTATTACTATACCAATTACTATAGTTGATTTAATTTGGTAATTGATATTAATTGAATTGATTTTCTTCATATCAGATGGAAACGTTACTAAAATTATTACCCTGAAGGATAAGGCTAGGAGGTATCTGATGCTAAGGATGGACGACTATGAAGGAGTCTACTACAATATTAATCACCTTAATTATCCTCTTTAATTGGGTTTAATGTTTGAAGTTATGTTGTTTGTGCCATAAATAAGTGTGGATTTTATATCCTTACAAAGTTCTAATAAATACTAGTATCTGTTTTGTGTTTAATTGTTTCATATTTTTATTGTTTTTTACTACTAGAAAAAAACGGGTTCTCCAACAAAATAATTGGTCGGAATAAATCACAATCGGTCGGAATTGATCTTTTATCGACCAATAATTCTTCGTAACAAGCCTTCTCGGTATTTTTTTATCGACTGAAAAAAAGTTTGTCGGTATTCTTTATTTTTTAGCGACAAATAATTGGTTGAAAAAAGTGGAGAAAGAAGTCAATTTAGTCCCATAACTTTTTAACTTTGGTACCATATATAACTAATTCTTGGTTGAAAGTAAGAAAAACTTGCTACTCTAGCTTAGGCTAGCAAGGAACACAAGACTTTGCACAAGAAATTGAATTAATTCTTCATTTTTTCTCCTATAGGCAGTTTGTATATGGGTGCTCTATAACCACCTGACTGCTATGAATGTTCACATGTCCATCTAACTACTACTAACTCCTGATATAACAGTAAAACTAATCCGACAGTTGCCCCTCGGATCATCCATAGGAAATCTTTCACCTTAATTGGGTGGTACACAAAAACCTCAAATGAGATGTCGTTGCCCCTCGGATCATCCGACAGTTTTTTAAATTAATTTTAAATTCAAAAACTCTTTAAACTTCGTTAACGAAACGATTTAAAACTTAAAAAAAAATCAGTTTAAAATTTTGGAAGCTTGTTTATGAAAATTCCACTTTTCATATTTGAGGGACACTTATGTGAAATGGAGTATTAATATATTTAAGGAAGGACAAAAAAATCGCGGATCTTTTGCAGGTCAAACGGATCTTTCCTAAAAAGTCGCGCAAAAGGCTAACAGAAAAACGTGCGCTGCATACCGGGTAGGGATGGAGGTTGTTTTCATATTCTATAGTCTCCGTTATTACGTTGCTTATTTTTTGACATGACACGTATTAATAAAACAGATAATGAAACACTAAAACTAACGTAGGCCATTTGGGCCCAAGAAAGAATATTGTCAGCCCATTTTCACTCCCCAAACAACAATTATTCAGCTAAAAAACAAAGATGGCAGCATACAAAAAAAGTGGCACTTTGCACTTTGCCCAGCCTTGGCTTCAAGCCAACGGAGAAAATCCCTGCAATCTTCATCAAAAAAAGGCGACGTAGATGACGACGACGAAGCAAGATATGAAGGGGAGAAGAAACAACACTGGAACAGAGGAAACAGTGGTTTTCGACATGGTGCCCACCAATTGTTTGCTATAATGCCGGAATGACTCAGCATCTTCAATCAATTACTTCAACAATCTACTTTCTTCTTCTTCGTTCTTCGCAAGTATGCCGTTATTTAAATCCCCTTTGGCAGTTAAAAATATTGGCAATATTTTGTTAATAAACAACCGCCTCCCTCGCAGCCGTTTATGATTTCATTCGATTGTTTATTCTTTTTTCATTTTTGATCCTTTATTATTATTATTATTATAATTATAAAAGCCGATGGAATCCATAAAATTATTGTGAAACATTGTAAGGCCACGGTTATACACACAGATTTATTGAGAACACCCACCTAAAAAAAATCAACTACAGGTGGTGTGGAATGTCCAATATACCCTTTACTGAAATTTAAAAAAAACCACAGATGAATACACCCTCATTCTATTTCACGGCAGAATCGTCCCCACCATCAAGATGATTCCCAGTTCCATAAAGAGCCTTTCTTACCTCGAAACCTTAGACCTAAAACAAACTCATATCACTGAGCTTCCACAAGAAATATCACACCTGCACAACCTCTGTCACCTCTTTGTTTACAAAAATGACTCAGTTCAAGGCGTTAAGGTGTACGAAGGGATTGACAACCTGACAAATCTACAGGATTTGTCTCTTGTTACGGTAGACAAAGAGGGTGGCATCCTAAAAGATCTAAAAAAACTGACCCGGCTTAGAAAGCTCGGACTGACAGGACTCAAGAGGGATCGGAACACGGCAAAGATTTGTGTGCAGCAGTTGAATCGATGGAGAATTTGAAAACTCTGGATTTATGTGCAGCCACAAAAGACGAGTTTCTTGAAGTGGGAGAAATGAAAAATCTTCTTCCACCATCACTATGATGTCCAAATTCCAAAAATACAACAGGAAACATTTTAACACGATTTTTTTTTTTTTTTAAAGTACTCAAACAAAATGAAAACACACAAAATAACAAAATACATCATTTTAACTCACTAATTTTAAACAAAAAGCAAACTCACAAATTAGAGCAAAAAAAAACAATTTTCCAAAAAAAAAAAAATTTTATCAAAAATCGTTCTAAATTTTGGAAAAAAAAAATTCAAACAGTACAAAAATTCGAATATATCCAAATTTCGGTAAAAAAATTCAAAGGAAAATTTCCAAAAAGGGCAAAAATTTGATTTTTTAGATCTTACAAACTAACCTTGAAAAATTTAAATCAGAGGAGGGGAGGGGGTGCGAACGGCCTCCACTGAAGATGGGTGCGAACGGCCGGCGGAGGAGGAGGGGAGGGGGTGTGAACGGCCTCCACTACTATTATTTTTAAACTAACAGTTTCCATATAAATCTAACATATAGGACCACTTTTGCACGAAAAAGGACCACTTTCAAATACCAGGACTAAAAGTGATTTTGAAATATTCTTACAAGACTAAAAGTGCAATTTTCCCGGAGTGTATTAGTCAATTCAGGAGAATAAGACAAACAAAATATTATTTTTGTGAGAAATTAAGTAATCCATGTAGAGCTTCTTTATAATTTCGTGCCCAACCTGGTAAACAGACAAATAGGTGGTCTTTTTGGAAATGTGAAACAAACGTTTTTCCCTTGCATCTTGGTTACTTTTACTTTTTCATTATTTTGTAATCTCTAGGGTATGATACTTTATAGCTTCACAGTGACAAGTCATTTTCTCATTACTTTGGAACTATCATTTTTTCTTTTTATTGGCATTACTATAGTGGGATTTTCAAAAAATGGACTTCATTTTTTAAGCTTCTCATTACCCGCAGAAGTCCCACTGCCCTTAGCACCTTTTTTAGTACTTCTTCAACTAATCCCTCATTTTTTTCGCACATTAAGCTTAGAAATACGTTTATTTGCTAATATTGTGGTATGTCATAGTTTAGTCAAGATTTTAAATGGGGTTGCTTAGGTTGATTCCATTTTAAATCCTTTAAGTTTTTACTTTTTCAAAATACGTTCTACGGTGTCCAATTTACATCCTGAAATTTTTTAAAATACGTCTTATAACTTATGCAGTTCCATTTTAAATCTTTTAAATTTCACTTTTTCAAAATACATTCTAAGTTTTTCAATTTACATCCTTTTTATCAAAAATTAAAATTTTTGCCAATAGCTGACATGCGCGACTCGAACGTGTGTTTAATATTGGGGCTTCCGAAAAATTTGGTGACTGGGCGCCACATGTAATTAAAAATATGATCATGTCATCATCCCCCTCTTATAAATATAAATATCAGATTTTGTTTATAGCAAATATCCCAAAATACACTCACAAAACTCAACTCGACAGTCCCTAGAAAGAAAAAAATATATAATATATCAACAAAATTTACAAATGAAAGGAAACGAAATAAAGATTTTCTTTTTATCGGGGGCCATCGAGTTGAGTTTTGTGGGTGTATTTTGGCAATTGTTATAGACAAAATTTGTTGTTTAAAATTTATAAGAGAGGAGATGATGATGTTTTTAATTAAATGTGGGAATTTTTTTATTACATGTGGCACTCAGACACCAAATCTGTCGGAAGCACATGTTAGTTTCCGGTGAAAATTTTAATTTTCCGACCAAAAGGATGTAAATTGGAGAAAGGTGATGTAATTTGGACACCTTAGGACATATTTTGAAAAAGTTAAAACTTAAAGGATGTAAAATGGAATTGAACTAAGTTACGGGATGTATTTTGATATTTTGATATTCATTATAATAATGAGAATTAACTAAGTCTTCATCCATGAATTTTTTTTTTTTTTTTTGCTTCTTTGTTTTTTAGAAAGATCTGGCAGAAAATAGTGAAAATACAGAGCACCTGCAAAATTGATTTCATAGTGCAGTGGTTTCTGCTGACATTATTGATCAATTATCTAAAGGGTGCTAAATGCCTTCCTTCAAAATATATTAAGATTAATTGACTCAAAAGGTTGTTAAGTGCTAATAGTATATTACTGCTTGAAGAATGAGTTGAAGTGTGTAATGACAGGACTATAATTCATTGTTGGAAAGAGAATGAAAATTGCATGTTAGTGCTAATAGTATATTACTGCTTGAAGAATTCATTGTTGGAATGAGTTGAATTTATTCTGTAAAATAGGCATTTTTGTGAAAGAAAAATCTCAATTCTAGTTCTGATTGATAAGCTTAAATTAAAGTTTTGCTAACTGTTCTATTTATGAATTTAGTTATGTTGATTTCTTTTGAAATGTCCAATTTCGGGTGGTATTTGGGTGTTCTATCATTTCAAATGTGTGAAATATGTAAGAGTGACTATAATCAGTTATTAGACTAGATCTGAAGACTTTTTTGAGAAGTAGGAGCAAATGTTAATTCTATTGCCAGTATGCAATGTGTTCTACAAATATGCAATGCGTATGTATTGCATATATAACGTTAGTATGCAATGTGTGTTTTGCGTATGCAATGTGTTCTACAAATATGCATTGTGTATGTATTGCATATATAACGTTAGTATGCAATGTGTGTTTTGCGTATGCAATGTGTTCTACAAATATGCAATGTGTATGTATTGCATATATAACATTAGTATGCAATGTGTGTTTTGCGTATGCAATATGTGTTTTGCGTATGCAATATGTGTTTTAAATTTACAATGTAATGTGTAAATGTGAAGAAAAAAAATCTTAATAAAAATTTGGATTAAAATATTTTGAATAGAAAAGCATAATAAAATTTGAATAAAATATGAGTAAAATCTGGACAAAACAAATAGGAATAAATTTTTTGACCTTGAAATAGACGGGCTTATCGTCCTTGTTTAGAATATCAGATTTCTGAGCATAAAGTTTGTCATGCACATCTAGATTAACAGCGACTAGAACGATATCGTGAGCATTGTTAGGAACCGTAAACCCAAAAAACATTAGGAGAGCAGCATTCGACAAATTTCCATAGTTAATCAGGATCTCATCACCTTTAGCATAGTCACGATCAACTCTAACCTCTGTATACGTTTGGTTTGCATCATTCTCAACCACAACCATGGAACTATTATCATGGTTTAGAAAATCCAAAAAAGGAGCCAAGTATACAACACCTTTTGCATTTTTCCGCCCTCGAGATGTAGCTAATCCATATGAATACATGAACTGTCGTTCGATTACTTCCAATTCTTCAGAGCTCGGGTTGCCTAATAGATCAGGCTTAGCATTCAATATTTTCCAGAACTGTTGCTCGACCTTATGCTTTAGTTTGAGAGTTTCATCATACACAAAACTGAGTCAAATCATTTTCAGTTCATCGTCACTCCAGAATATCGAGCTATGCATATCCTCGGGGCGAGGAAGGCAATCCATATAATTTTTCTCAATCAGAATCAGAACTGCAAGTTTGGCTTCATTAGTAACTCCCATCAAACTACGAATATTGGGAGGAAGATCGTCTTGTGATAGTTGGAGACTCGACGGAATCTTCAAGATGCAATCACCCTTTTGTATATCTTCAGCAGCATACAATCCCCTCCCACGATTGGACGACTTTCCAATAGTAAGTACTTTAGAAATCTCTTCTGTAGCCTTGTATTCAAGCCATGTGAGTAAACCACAGCAATCTTCATCTTCAGGTGACGACATGGCTGTAAAATCACTAGCAGGTATGAAAAATCACTGGAACAATCAACCAACTGTTTGTTATCTGCACAATCAATTGAACAATAACCGTTTTAGTCAAAAAAAAAAAAAAGAACAAGAAACAAAATGCACAATCAATTGATTTACCTCTATTCTACCTAGCTAGCTATCTCCGAGAATCTACACAAAGATTACCATTAGAATAGATAAGAGAACAAAAATTCGATTGAAAAAAAGTTACATTTCTTGAACATTGCGAGATCAATAGCAATAGAAACAAAATGCAGAAATCATTGAATTACCTAATGAAAAATCTTCTACTGTTTCTTGGTTGTTGTTGAGGGATGAAAATCCAATTCGTTAAACCACCAAAGCTACGTACACAATTAAGCACAACAAATGAATCGGTATAATTAACAAGATATATTGATAAATATGAAAGACTAACCAAACGAATGAAAACGTAAAAGAGAACGACAATCGTGATCACTTCCAGAAGATCATCCATATAGTATATTCTAAGTAGCTAGCTAACGAGTGTTGAATGTGAATTAGTTGTGAATTTCCCAGATTTTAGTCTTTAAGTAGTCACTATAGTCTCTCAGCAACCGCCCCAACCTAGCTAACTGCCTTAACCGCTGCATGGGTCTGTGATTAGATCAATCTAAGAATTCCATTGTTCTATTGTGTTCATCTTTTACCTTCACAATGAAGAAGGATGATCTGTGATTAGATCATTTACATGGTATCAGTTTCCGGATAATTGTTCGATCCTTCAAGAATCGATTGTTTCCCTCTTTTCTAGGTCTTCGAATTCTTTGTTTTTGGCGATTCTGCTCTTCATCGCCGGCATCCATGGTGAATACCGATCCTCCCAATTCCTCCGCCTCTAATACCACCACGGCGATAACAAACACCACTTCCCTCGACCCAGCCCTCAACCCCTTTTCTCCATTGGCGCTGCACCAGAACGCAAATCCGGCGGTGGCGATCGTTCTTGAACCTCTTGATGGAACGAACTACGTCTCTTGGAGTCACGCCATAAAACGAGGGCTCAGTGTGAAGAACAAGAGTCGCCTCATTGATGGTTTCCTGCCCATTCCTGATGCAGATAAAGAACCGGCCATTTATGCCGCCTGGGTAAGAGCCAACGACCTTGTTCTTATGTGGATATTGAATTCGATAATACCTGCTATTAAGAGAACCTTAGAGTATTTTTCCATTGCTAAAGATGTATGGGATGAATTGAAGCTTAGGTATGCTTTGTCAGATGGTACTAGAGTCTACCACTTAGAAAAATCCTTAAGCTCCATGGAAAGATTAAAGACCATGTGATCTGTGGCTCCAGTGTCCAATATCCAAGTGGTCAAAGAAGAAGATTTAAGACAAAAGGGAGAAGTCATACCAGAAGTGGAAGGGTGGGTAGTATCCTCATTGGGAACAGTGGTGGCACCAGCTACAGAGTGAGATGAATCTCTGTTGCTACCTGGCAAAGGGGGCTTGGAAGAGCTCACAAAATTGTTATATATCTCAGGATGGAAGAGCTCACAAAATTGTAAACAGATGGGTGTGTGACTGGAATCTGGACCCAGTCCCAAAGAAGGCCCAATAGCTGCAAAAGTCATAGGTAGGGGGCATGGTGCATCCAAGTGTATACAAGTATTTGCCATAACGGAAAATCAATCCAGTCCTTTAGTTTCAGTTGGCCTTCGTCCACATTCGTCCTTTTTAGGTAATTGGGCTTGGTTCAAGTCCCATCTGCCCATACACGGGCTTGTTGCCAGCCCATTTAGCCCATATCCTCAAGCCATTAATAAACAAGTACAAGATAAACACAAACTCGATATCATATGAGTAACAAATAATACTAATAAATATAAATCATTTCAATTTCACATGTCATCTTTTCATAAGATGATATATTTTGTCCGCATCAGATATATTTGGATTTTAATATTCAATATTTTTTATTTTTGTCCGCCCCAACCTAGCTAACTGCCTTAACCGCTGCATGGGTGCAACCGAACGGAGGAAGCTCCTAATTATATTTGTTTATTTAGTTGAAAAATACATTTATTTTGAATCAATTCAAAAGGATGAAGAAAGAGCATATTTGTACCAAAATATAATATACTTTAAGCGTTTATTTGACACTGAGAAAAAAAAATACATGAGAGGGTTAAATGCATCAAAAAAAATACTTTTAAGGTTCAAGGATAAATTAATACAGCATGTAATTTAATACACTTAAAAAAATTCACAGTTGCCCTTATTTTAATGCAGATTTTATAATTTTATAATTCACCAAAAATAAAATACTCGCCAAAGAGAGATCGATGAAGAGAATGGCGACCGACCGGTTAGTTTCCGGTCCGGTCTCCGATCCTTCAAATTTAGGATTCCAGTTTTTCGGTCTGGTCTAAGACCGGTTCGGACCGGTTTGGATCAGAATTTTTTTTTTACTAATGCACTCTTACTTATTTTTCAAAACCAAGTAATTGGTGAGGATGTGAGGTAAAATTGTTGAGATCTATTACATTTTTTTCAAATATATATCATTTAACAAAGGGAAAATTATTGTTAAGGTCATTTCACTAAGAGATTTATCTAATAGGGCATAGGTTTTTTTTTAAAATCTATTAGAGTCAAAATGGCACCTAATAAGACATTGTTGCCCTTTACCAATTTAAATAATTTGAAATTAATAAATATTAATAATTTAAAATTAATAATTTTGAATTAATGCAGTTCCTAGTTATACGCACCTTCCAATTATTAAAAAATTCCTAAAATTAAGCAATTCAAATTAATTGTTAATTATTCAAACAAATAAAATTAAAAAATCTGCATTTTATGAGCAATTTGAATTAATTGTTAATTATCCAAACAAAAAAAGTTAAAAAAATCGTCATTTTATGATTCAGAAATAAGCGTGTCATAGAGTATACAATTCCCCATATTTTGAATATGCATATATATATATGAAATAGATTATGAATTTTAATATGAACAGAAATGGGTTATGAAGACATATGTTCATTTCAATATGAAGTTTAAAACGTCATACAAGACTGAATTTTTTGGTATGCATAAAATAACATGAACCAATGTGCACAGAGTGACATGCATATAAATATGCAAAATAGATGTGCACATTTGTAAATGACATATTCAAACAACGGTTTGTTGTGATGTAGGGATTTCATATGCCTACATCGGTATCCATGTTTCATATGGAAAGTTCATTTTGATATGAAGTTGTAAGAGTAGTATATGCACCTTTCAGATGCACTGCGAATAGCAATTGAATAATAAGTCTATCGAAATTCAAGCTAGAAAAGCTGATTGTAAACCACACAACATGTGAACAAACAACTTTTTTTTCCATAAACTTAAGTATAATCGCATAAAACAACACCAAAATTACATGTTACATTCTTTGTATAAGAAAATAGCCAAGTGGCATGCAATAACCATATGTTTCAACTTTCATCTTTGGAAGATAGAATTATCCACAGCTCTGCTGCAACCAGAGTCGCTTATTCGCAGAGCGATTTAGAAGGTGCTACAACAAAAGAACGCTTCTTATTTCCCATTCAACTAGTATATGAAATGAAATGCCTCATAAATGCTTCCAAACTGCAATGCAACAAAAGGATATATTCAGTATCTTTTAGAGATGCAACAACTACAACCAAACAAAATTAAATTCTTATTGTCAATTGAGCAGCCCTGCAACTAACAAAAACCAATCTCAATCTCACATCTGCAAGTGTAAGTGCAAATCAATGAACTAATATCAAACCCCCAAGAGTTAATTGCCTGTCATAATCAGCAACTAAAAAGTTGGAAAAACTTATTTGAATAATCATTGATCAATAACCCCCATGTGTGGATATATTCATTAAAACAGCATACAGACTCGTTGGGAGGCTAATTTTCCAGTGATCAATAGTTAATTCTTACTTCTAATATAGAATTCAATTATAACAAAAAAGAATCTACTAGTTTGGAGACAAATTCAATCAATAAAAACAATCTCCTTAATTTAGGAATAGAAATCATTTCAACACTAGATGCTCTTCTTCCATTAAAAAGTTACAGGTATTGATTCAAAAACTATGCCAAGTCAAATAATTGGCTTCATTTCCACTTACAGGAAATCGAAAGCTGAGATCCATGTCTGTAACTAACTAAATTTACCAGAATTACTAAGCTACCCATAAACTCTTACAGTGTCAATAGAGGCATTAGACAACAGACAACAGAACAAGCTCGTGATAAGTATCGAGGAGGATGAGTCATTCCAGATACGATTCCAGGAGCTAGATCAAATCGCCGCCGTGAAACCCTTCTCCAAAGCTACTGATATAACCAAAATTCCCGATTTGGTGTTCAGTGTAATCGATTGGGCTGTAGCGGGTCGAACCGGTGGGACCTATTTGGACCTACCGACTGATGTTCTTCATCAAACTGTCGATGAAACGCAAGCGGAAAAGTTAATTACAGAAGCCCTAAATGGTAGAAACAAGGGTTTGATTGAAAAGCCCCAAATTAATTCTACGAAAATTCAGAAGGCTGTGGAGTTATTAAGAACAGCGGCGAGGCCTTTGATTGTGTTTGGGAAAGGGGCAGCTTATGCTAAAGCAGAAAATGAGATAACCAAATATAAAACACTAACCTGATTGTTGATCTGGCGTCTCTACGATCTATCAGCATCAATTTCTTTGTACAAGAAAACCCAATCAAAAAAAACACAGAAGTGCGGGAAATTTAACGAGATCGATTCAGAAACTCGTCAATCTCTGTGGCTCGAATTTCTCCTCTGTGCGTGCGCGACTGCAGGGTACAATTGTCGCGGCGGCGTTGATCGGAATCAGCGCGGCGGAGGGGGGAGATTTGGGCGTCGGAGTTGACCTTAATGCAGCGGAGAAAGCGTTGGTTCCCCCACCGCAGCTCGCCCGACATCGTGAAATTGTGAAGCGATTTGGATCTCTCGGTTCCTGTTACCCATAAGCGATTTGGATCTCTCGATTTGTGAAATTGTCAGATTTCGATTTTGGAAGGGGAGAGAAATTTGTTGAATGTGCCCTGTAATTTGGGAATTCATTGATAACAAGTAAATATGAATTTAAATTTCGAAAAAAATTTCAAATATATAAATTAAAGGATTATATGAATATAAAGGGCATTTAAGGTTTTTTGACACTAATTTGACCTTATTAGGAAATTTTAAAAGTTGTAGGTTTTTGTTGTTTAAAACACTATAGAAATGACCTTAATAGGGAATAATCTCTTTAACAAACATATTTAATTTACTTTTAGGTTCAAAAGATCATTAATAATAATGTAAATAAAATTCACAATGGCATACATTGATTTCAAATGAAGAGCCAACACTTTAATTTTTATACACAAATTCATCAATCTTGTTCTTGCTTCCATAAATTTGAAAAAATACTTTAAAAAAAAAATAGGTCCAATCCCGGATCGGACCGGATAATTACGGTGGTCTCCGGTCTATCCGGGATGGACCCTTCCGTATTCCCCACTTGGTATGATATTGTCCGCTTTGGATCTGTCAAACCCTCACGGCTTTACTTTTTGAGTTTCCCCAAAAGGCCTCATACCAATGGGGATACTAGTCCATCCTTTTTATAGCTCATGATCGTTTTTGTGCCTTTCCGATGTGGGACAGTTGTTTGACCATCCTCAACAATCCTCCCCTTCAAACAATGGACCACGTACCTCCCCTCAAACGACCCCACTCTAACTGGATCACTTAGCTAGCTAGACTACTGCCGCAAAGAGACGGGTTTGCTCTCTCTAGACCATCTTGCCTATCTCATCGAGACTGTCGTTCCTCCAAGGGGTTCTGGGTTCGTCCAACTGTTTACTGACATCGGGCACACTCGTCCGGATTATGGCCCTGGGTCGTTTTCCCACAGACGACGCCATTTGTTATGGTTTTTCCGGGATGGACCCTTCCGTATTATTCCCCACTTGGTATGATATTGTCCGTTTGCCAAACCCTCACGGCTTTACTTTTTGAGTTTCCCCAAAAGGCCTCATACCAATGGGATACTAGTCCATCATTTTTATAGCTCATGATCCTTTTTGTGCCTTTCCGATGTGGGACATTTGTTTGACCATCCTCAACAGGGGGACTAATCCCACCGTCCACTTGTCCTTTCGAACAGCTTGATGCACTATCTCCCTTCAACCCTTTGAGCGAAATGCGACAAAAGAAAAGGTGGGAAAAGGAAGGAGCGAGATGGTCAGACAAGTACTTGAATGTACTTGGCAACTTCTTCAAATTACCCCACTCAGGCGCCCAAAATGTCTGCAAGTGATAGAGTTCACCAGTCGACTCTCAACTTCTGTGTTGTAAATGTTGAGATATCTCAAGTGTATTAGCTCCTTCATTGAATCTGGCAATTCTTTGAAATCACGTCCAGTCAGAGTTAGTTCACGCAGGCTTTTGAAGTCTGAGAACTTGATATCAGAAATATTATAACCTTTGTAGAACTTGATCTCCATTACTTTCCCGAGAAATGTAGCGAGCTTGATTTGATGTATTTTGATTCACCTTACCCAAACCTAAAACAGAGCCTGCTACATCATGCACTAAATCGTGCATGCTGCAATCCCATACATTGTTGTATCCATCTCTAAATAAAACTTGTAATAAGGAACTCTTCACAAGATGGTATGTAAACAGACGGGACGTGACATAATGGACTTAATGTTAACAAAAACAAAAAGCACATCTTTGGGACCAGATATTAGAAAGATAATCCTCAATATAAACTTGATTAAGGATACCTCAATAATGCCACCGCATAACCAGCCAAAAGACAAATAATGGTATAGTTGCACATGGCCAGGTTCAGTCTCTAGCGCCATCTCTGTAATGTATTAGATGTATAGATTAACCCTTGCGACAACTTCGATCTCATAGCTTGAAGGGAAAAATTAATAAAATAAGTAATTAATTTTATTAGAAGTGGTGTGATTAAAAGAGAGAAGTACATTATGGAAACGGGGAGGAAATGGTTTAACCAAATCACACATTTAAAGATCTTATTATGATTTAAATTTTACAATCTCTTTTAATTTCGCTAATATTGACCTTATTTTCTAGTCTTTGATTTGGATCTAAGTTGATCGAACCAAATTCAAATTTGCCAAATTCCGAATTGTTTTATTAATCTTTCATAATTTAAAAATGTTTTTAAATATTTATTCTTTCATACTTTTAAATTGTTTTTTTTTTAAATTTAAAAATATTCACAATATAAATTAACAAATAATTATAATTATTTGTTTTAAAAAATTATCAAGGAACCATAATAATGTATATTAACATAAATGTTGCTTTTATTTTCTTCTATAATAGTTTATGTGACGGATGATGTGTCAAAAATGTCAAAAATTTTTATCACGTAAAATACACATGTTCTATCCCGTGAATACGTAGGACTGAAATTGGACTAAATTAAAGGAAAAAAAAATTGAAATTAAAAGAATCAAAATTAAGACTAAATGACTAAAATTGTCACACCCCAATTTTGAAAATTCGGACATTTCCAAAAGTAGTTGAAATAACTAACTTTAATACGCCAAAAATTAAATACTAAATATTACAACGGTAAAATAAAGAGTGTAACAACTTATTATTTTAAAAGAGTTTAACTAAGCAGCGAAAAAACAGTTATAATAGGGTTCAAGTGGGAAGTTCACGTTTTACTTAAATAGTTAAAAACTCAAGAACCAAAACATAATCCAAGATAAGCATAAATCATCCATAATTTTTATTCTTAATTAATGAAGGTCGTCTCCCATCACAGTTCCTCGCCATCCAACTCTTCAACCTGAAATTGATAATTTAATTGGGGGTGAGCATGCAAGCACACTCAGTGGATTTAAGTCATTCAATACTTAATATCGAAAATAAATAATCAAGTAATCGAAACATAGTAAATAACATTCACATTGCCACATATACTTTGCCATTGATACTTTGCCATTGTTACTTTGCCAACTTTGCCAATAGAGTTTGTGGACCTTCCCAAAGCCAAATAAATGACTAAGGTATTCCCACACGTAGTGAGCACGGCGGGTCGCACCCGAAGACCCGTCGGTCCCGGACCCCATTTGGAGCCCCTGGCTATTAGATAACTTTACCACAAACTTTGCCAATATATAATGTACTTTGCCACAAACTTTGCCAATAGAATAATAACTTTGCCAATAGAATGATAACTTTGCCAATAGAAATGATAACTTTGCCAATAGAAATGATAACATAAATGAATTCACATAGTAAACAATTAACTCAAACATTTATCTAAAATATTAAATAATGAATAACAAATGCAATAGAGCTCTACAAACCATCGTAGAGGATAAAACAATTAAAACCTACCTGGATAGGAGATAGTAGCTACTAATGATACGTGAAAGCCTTGCACGAACTAGTCCTCGTAATTTCCGTCGCCTTGCATTGATTATCGTGTACGGCTAATTAGTATAATAAATAATAAATAACTAATCGAAACACTTGCGTTGCAATGAATCTTATTATGATCCTAGGGACGAAATTGCAAGGGTTTAAAATATTGAAGGACTAAATTAAAAATAATACATAGTTTGATTTGAGATAGTTTGATTTGAGATACTTAAAACTCGTAAATTCGAAAACCCTAATTCCCAAATCAATTAACCTAGTTTAATAGAATAAATATATTACTACAGAAATGATAACAATTAATTAAAATGTGTACCTAAACTCAAAAGAATAATCTAGAACTACACTTATAGAAGCAATATACGTAAAGTTCCAAGCTGTTGGTATTCTTTATTGTAAGGCATACTTAATTGATAGCATATTATAAAAAAAGAATTAAAATGGAAAAAGGTATAAAATGTTTGGCCAGTCTACACACTGTACACACAGCATACTAACATTTAGCATTTGTTTCATTTGGCATCTACATAGAAGGGATTAAAGCTATTGTACGAAGGTGTATAGCAAAAGGCTGAAATTATAAAATAAATGGATAAAAACAAGAAGTATCACGTCGGCAAAATACATATTATGGTGCGAAATTCCAGAAATTTGAGCAGCTTGATTTTTTTAAATTAGAATACTACTCTCACATAATAATTGTATTGCAAGGGGTCCTAAATTCCTAATTGTCATCGTAGGCAGAATAATCAAACTTAACAGGCTTAACATTAACTAAACAAAACCTACAACATACATTTGTTTAGAGGTTGAATAAAATAAGATGAGAGAAAATACCTCTGCAACAACGATGGTGAGAACAAAACTTTAGAGACAAAGAGAACGAAGCGGAGGCGTCCAAAAATATCCGTCGAGAGGGGAAGATATCAAAACAATGAGTTTTCTATATTTTTTTTTTATTGGTTGAGAAAGTAGAAGAATCGTATACTTAATGGAGTTGGGAGGAAATGAGAAATGATGAGTCTCTTATGATGGATTTAAAATTCTACGGTTTCTAGCTTCCTCATTATTAGGGACAAATAACTGAAATTTCATGATGGGGGAGTGGTTACAAGTTTCATCTTAAATAAGTTGTATTAACTAATATTTAGTTAAATAAATTAATTATTATTAGATAAAAAAAGTAACGGGCATTACAAAAATTGATAAAGCAAAAAATTACAGGATCTTTTATGGATTCAGACAAATTAAGTTACATGATCATTTGTAAATTCTTGTCTCGTATAGGCCGTAAGTAGGTAATCCATGTCCTGGTGATATGAGGATATATACAGTCTACAGAGGATTGGGTCTTCTGGGATGCCGACCATCTAACTGTCCCGGTCATCCTGTCAAGGTCAAAGGATCCATTTTTGGATCTTATCTAAATAGATATAATTAAAAACAATTAAATTAATGAATACTCTGCAGCATGTTAACCAACACTTTGCTAAAACACGGTTGAAAGAGAGAATGAAGGAAAAGAAAAAAAAATTAAAATTATAGAATTTAAGAAATTTTAAGAAAGCTATCACAATCAATAGAAAGTTCTTCCGGTGGATTTATTTCAGTGCGTTTTAGCTATTTTAGTCTCGCCGAAGAATATATGGAAGTATATTTTCCGATCAAGATGAATGTAATGCGTATGTATCTGTATATTTTATAATGTGTTCGTTAAATATGATGATATGATAATTCCGTACCTTGAAGATCAGTTATCCACTTTTCCTCTTTTCTCAACCACTTAGACCAGTAGTTCAAGCTGGACTTTCCCAGCCCTGTCTTCGGCCGTCAGCCCCGAGATTTTAGGGGTCAACTCTAAATTCTTGATAGTTATCCTCTTTAATTTGCCCGTTACATATAATTCGGAATTAACCTTCCCTAGCTCCACAAAATTATGTCAAAGGCCTACAAATTCTCCTATAATAACGAAGGGGTCACACTTGCGTACCCCCTACCCCTAGTGCACCGTATCCCCTAGTTTTAATTTTAATTTTTTATTTATATTTTATGTGCACCCATTAATTTAATGAGTTCACCCCTAAATTATATTTTTACTATAGTTATCTGCACCCACTCATTTTATGAGTTCACCCCTAAATCATTTCTTTTTTACAACAATTATCTACATCCGCTCATTTTATGAGTTCGCCCCCAAATTATTTTTTTACCACAGTTATCTGCACCCCGCTCATTTTATGAGTTCACCCACAAATATTTTTTTACTACAGTTATATGCACCTGTTCATTTTAGAGTTTAATCACTAAGAAGGACAATCCTATAGACCAATATTCAAATAAAGGAAACAAACTTAAACAATACAAATAAGGTCAAATTAACTTGTTAATACCCAATTATGCCCCTTCATCTTATAAAACAATATTAATTCATTAATGTAATTAAATTTGAATTTTAAATTCCATTTTGAATTATATATATATTATTCAAATTCAGATTCCCCACTTCCGTAAATTACTCAAGATACCAAAATTTCCTAAATACAATAATTTCCTAATTCTTCATCTCCCTCAACGTAATTCCAAATTGAGATTCCCCAGCTTCCGTAAATTTGCAAAACTACCAAAATTTCCTAAATAATTTCCTTTCGTATCTCCCTCAACGTAATTCCAAAAATACGAAATCAATTTGCAGAACAATGGCATTCGTATCTCCCTCAACCTAATTCCAAAAATACGAAATCAATTTGCAGAACAATGGCAGTTTATTGGGTGTTTTGAATTCTTCAATTCATCGTTCAAGAATTAGGTATTCTGCAATTCATCGTTCAAGAATTAGGGATTCTGCAATTCATCATTCAACAGTCTTCAATCTAGTCAGATTCGATCATTCAGTCCTTCAACCATCATTCAATCTTCAACGATTTTAGGAAGGACTAATCGGCTCTTCAATATATATTGGTGCATCAAATCATTATCGACCAATGGAATATTCCGTGATTCTGAAGTTCCAATACGAGGGAAAAATGAAGTTGTTTCCAGTTCAACAATCTTCAACCATTCAGCATATCGTCAATGAAATAATTGGTATGTGGCCCATACTATCATCTCCTAATATAAGAATGTGTTATTCTGTTGGTTGCATAAAGGATTGTGCTTTATCATCAGATATTGATTTAATTGGTTTGGTTGAATACTGCAAGATATCGTCTGAGAAGTTAGTAGATGTTTCTGTAGAATGTAATCAATCTCAGACCTTACTACCTGACATTCAAAATTCACAAACTATCTCACCTAGTTCTGTGATAGATCAACTTACTTTGAATACATCTGCATCCCAATATGAATTATCAAATATACCTGTTAAAAATGTTGACATAGTGTCGAATTGTAATAATCAGGCAGATTGTGTAGATGAGTTTTCTGGTTTGGGTAAGTTGCCGAATTTTGATATCAGTCCTGTGGAGAAGAGTAAAGCATATTTGTCTGATGATTGGGTCAACATAATGAAAGTAGGTGCAGTATTTGGGGGTGGGGCGCCCGAGTTTAGGATCGAGCTAATCAAGTATTCGACCAAATTGAACTTCAAGTATAGATACGTTAAGAACTGTCCTAGGTATATATACGTAGAATGCTTTGAAAAGAAGTCGTGTGGCTGTGATTGGTTCATTAGAGGCAGAAACTTACCTATGAATACAGGGTTTATTGTTTCCAAAGCAAATCTAGATCATAAGTGTGTTGGCAACTTGCTAAATGAGAAGAAAAACAGGTTTGGTACTAAAGTTCTAAAAGATCTTCTGTTGCAAGATGTTAAGTCCAATCCGATGATTTCTGGAAAGAATGTACTCATAGATTTTAATAAAGATTATGGTTTTGGTCTACCATATTGGAAGGCGTGGCGTGGTATTGAGGCTGCTAGGAACGATATATTCGGAAGCTACGACGAGTCGTACGATCAATTAAGATGGTACGGAGACGCAGTGAAACGTACAAATCCTGGAAGTATAGTGGATTTGGAGACTAACAACATCAACAACCGCTTTGAAAGAATCTTTATTTCTTTCAATGCATGCAAGGAAGGATTTAAAAGTTGTAGGCCAATGCTTTTCATTGATGGCACATTCATGAAGGGACGGTCAAAAGGTGTATTGCTAGCTGCCACTGCAAAGGACGGAAATAACGGTATTAAGTCTACAACTAATTCATAAGTTTAAGTTATGTTTTGTTCCCTTACTTCATCTTAGTTTCTATCTTTTCAATATCAGTATTTATGTTTTGTATGGTATGATCCAAATGTAATGTGCTCTGTTAATACACAAATATTTAATTACTGCAGAATCCTTTTGTCTATTAAATATCAACAATTTAACATAATGGAATCTGTTAATACACATATATTTAATGTGCTCTGTTAATACACAGCCATTTAATTACTGCATGTTAGTTTTGTATGGTATGATTCAAATGTAATGTGCTCTGTTAATACACAAATATTTAATTACTGCATGTTAGTTTTGTCTATTAAATATCTGTTTCAATCCCTAGATCTTATTGCGATAATTCATTTTCAAGAAAAGATCATAGCCCATGTTCAAAGAATGGTTGCATCTTGTTTAATTTATTTAAACAGCTCATAGCCCAGTTGAAAAATTGTCCTTACAGTTCAAGAAAAGATTGTTGAAGATAATTCATTTATAAGAATACATCATAGCTCATGAAATTTTTCTTGCTGCATATTCTTTAATTGTTAGATCATAGCTCGTGGAAAATAATTTTTGGACTTAACAGCTTTTTTAGATCAATTGGTTCATTATGTACTCATTCAATATTATAAATAGATCTTACATAATATTCCAAGTTCCATTCACAGACACATTGTACAATGTTATTACTAATAATTTGCTAAATTGCAGAAGATGTATATTTTTTTTATACTTCCATTATGTTAAAATGCTTCTTATTATTTTTCACTACATTTTGCAGGATTATTCCCTGTTGCATTTGCTATCGTATCTGCCGAGAATCGTAATAATTGGGCTTGGTTTTTAACTAAGCTTCGGGATCTTATCATTCACCCGAAAAAGGTTATTTACATTTCTGACAGGAATACGGGTTTGATGTCTGCATTTTATGATGTATGGGATGATCCGGCCCACTTTTATTGCCTTTATCACTTGTTGCTAAATCTTAAGGGTAATTATGGTGGAGGTTGGAACACGCAGCATCGCGAAAATATGGCTGATTTGTTCAAACAATGTGCTTATGCACCTACTCTCACTATATTCAGGGAAAGTCTGCAGAAATTCAAGGATGTGGGTGGTCCTATCGCTGAAAAATGGCTTCAAGATTTACCCTTTTCTAAATGGGCAGTATCACATTCTTCGAATCTTAAAAGGTATGGAGAGATGACTTCCAATGCCGCGGAGTCATTTAATTCTTGGATACGTGAAGCCAGAACCTTACCTATAACACATATGATTGATTCTATAAGGAAGAATATTTCTAGGTGGTTCGTAGAGCGCCGTGAAGCATCGGATAAGTGGTCAGGTCTACTTGTTCCTAGTAAAGAGGCAGTTTGGCACGAACTAACAAACAAAAGTGCTTCATGGTCTGTGTCCTTATATCCAAATGGTCAATTTGAGGTATCCTCAAACACTTCTGTTACTGTCGATCTAGAATACAAAATATGTACGTGTTTTCAGTGGCAAGTCAAAGGGTTCCCATGTGCTCATGCAGTCGCCGTGATAAGGAAGCATTGCACATCCATTCATAGCGTTGTTGAGGAGTGTTTTTTTACATCTACTTACAAGCAATGCTACAAGGAGGATCTGTCCCCTGTTCCTCAAACTGAGCGATTTGAGTCACATCAACTCGTCGAAGTTGAAAAAATACTTCCTCCAATTCTGCAGAACCCACCTGGAAGACCTAAGCAGAAGAGGATTACGTCATATGGAGAATTTCGCAAAGTAAAACCTACCAATTGTAAGAGGTGTGGTAAAAAGGGCAGGCATGATTCATTGACATGTTCAGGTGTCTTTGGAACTGATAAAACTAATTTTCTCCAGTAGAATGTTTCGATCTTTTTTTATTGTTGTTTATTCACTTTGAAATTTATTGATTTAGATATGAATTTTTTGTTTGATCCATTTTTCCACTATTGATGTGGTCATCATATGTTATGCTTTGATTACGAAGCAGTAGAATTGATTGAATCACTATTCAATAACATTATTCTTTGATTACGAAGCAGTAGAATTTTATTATATTTTCTAGTTATATTGGTTTGGCATTGCATTTTCTAGATATAATGTTATATTCAATAACATTATATTTTCTAGTTATATTGGTTTGTCATCTATATTATTATTATATATTTGAGGTGTTTGTTTATCTTTTAGTATTGGTCATAATATTTGTAATATATATTTTTTATATATTTTTTTGTGTGTTTAGTATTATATTAACTTATCCCCCTCCACTAACAAAAAACGAACACAATTATTATATTAGTTTACTATTATACATTTACAGATCTATGTCCACATCTAATTGATCTTGTACATATATTCAAATAACATGTATCAGTTTTGCATATATTCTGCCGCAGATTGGACATATGCAGGCAAAACGTAATATCCAATGAATATAAGTTGAATTGAAATTTGTTGACTTATATATTTGTACCCAATTAACGTAATTTCCATGTTATAAAAAAATTTGTTGTCTTATATATCATATATTAAACGCTTTCAATTATATCAAAAATTTATTTCAATTTTTTACCTTTGTAAAATATTACATTATATGTTTTATATATTGATTTTAAATTCCTTTTTTATTATAATTAACCACAATATTTATATTTCAATTTAATTAAATATTTAATATTATGATTTAAGAAGTATATTTTACATATATTAATTATAAATATAGATAAATATATATTTTTACTTTTCTTAAATATTACATTATATGTTTTATATTTTGATTTTAACCCTTTTTTTTATGATTACCCACAATATCTATATTATGTATATGCTGTAACATTTAGCATATGCCCCTGCACATATTAATAATAAATTAATATGTGCATTATGTTTTAGCATACATACAAGCATATAGTGTAACCCTCGTTCATTTATTCGTTGCTTCGTTTATTTTTCTTTATTTTATTTTTTTTGCTATGGTGAGTTGTTATTAGATCCATTAATTCATGTCAATTTAATTATAGATTCTTTTATATATATTAATTATTTAGATAAATTGTAATTATCCATTTTTTTATATATATTAATTATAAATATAGATAAATTTTTATCGAATTTTTGTGTTCATGATTAATATTTTAGGATATTTTATATTTTTACTTTTCTTAGAGTACATTATATGTTTTATATTTTGATTTTAAACCTTATTTTTTTATAACTAACCCCATATTTATATTTCGATTTATTTAATTTTTTAATAATATGAGTTCATATTTATTCAAAAAACTCTTTTACATATATTAATTATAAATATTGATAAATTATGTCCAATATTTGTGTTGACTCTTAATATTTTAGTTATCTTTTATTATATTATATATTTATAAGGCGGATAACACCATAATTTATGCAATAATAATATGATTATATTAATAAAAAAAACAAAGATAGTTCTACCGGATTTTGCACATATGGAAAATAAATTAAAATGTGCATTCTCTTTTAGCATACTTACAAGCATATATTCTGGCTATATGTATTTAATTAATTACTTCGTCTTCTTTCCTTGATATTAATTTTTTTCCTATGGTTTTCAATTCAACTTGTTTACTTTTGTTGATTCTTTGTTTTAAACCGTTTTTTTTAGTTCAACTAGAGGGGTGCGTTGTTATTAGAGTCATTAAGTCATGTTAATTTAAAATAAATACTATTTGTTACAAATTAACGTTTTTTTGGGTTACCCATCGTCTAAATTTAAGTTAGTTTAATAAAACGGTTATTCTTTCTGGGAGTTACTCATATTTTAAAACGGTTTGTTACCATTAATATTTTGAACATAATTATTTGTATATTATTTTAGGGGGAATTGTTATAGAATATTGCGTATAATTAATATGAAATAATATTTTTTTAAATATATGTGAAATTAAAAAAAGTGTTTGATATTAATTAGATAACACGTTATGCACTTCTCCATAAACTCCCAATATCCCACATTGTGGCGAATGTTAAGGGTTTTATTATTCTATTTAAAAAAAAAAATTTCATGATAATAATTTATCATTAATATTTTATTTTCATTTTATTCTACCGATTTATTAATTATTCTATATAATATTTGAACGCATTATATTCTATAGAATGTTGCATATAAAATTAATAATAAATAATAGTTTTTTAATATATCTGGAATTAAAAATAGTGTTTGGTATTAATTAGATAACACGTTATGCACTTCTCCATAAACTCTCAATATCCCACGTTATGCACTTCTCCATAAACTCTCAATATCCCACGTTATGCACTTCTCCATAAACTCTCAATAATTATTATATTTTAAAAATTACATATATTAATTTTTACTCTCTATATATATATTGCATTGTTGTCATTTAATTGCATAATTTCATACATTTCATAGTTATCCTGCACAGTTGTATACCATGGCTGCATGCAACATTCCAGATGACATCACATCTCATATTTTGGAGAGGTTGTCGGCATCTGAGCTGAAACATTTCATAAGTTTGTCTAAATCTTGGTATGCACTAATATCTTCCCGTTCTTTTATTGAAGCAAATCTGATTAGAATGAAAGAGGGTCTTTTATTTTCATATATCCACAAGCAATGTGTTGCAAATCCGCCTATAACATACGAGTACTTTCCTAAGAGAAACCCATCGATTTATAGATATAATTCAGATAGTCATGAGGACGATGAAGTTTTAGGAACAGTGAACGGCTTGGTACTCTATTGTGATTTACATGATGTTTATTCATTGTCTAATCCAACTACCAAAAAGACCTTCTTCATTCCTACTGACCCCATCACTTTTCACCCTAATTTTAGTGTTGCATGTGTGTACTTTGGTTTAGGTTATGATAAGACCAATGATGACTATATAATAATGCGAGTTGCACATTTAAGGTCTCTTCATTGTAACCGATTTGAGGTTAAATTATTTTCTAGAAATTCAAACATGTGGTCTACGATAAATCCTTTTCCATGTGAGTTTCCCCCAATTTCGAATGCATGTTTCGTAGGCGGTCTATTCCATTGGAATGTATACCATGGCCAAGGTGTTTATTCAATTATAACTTTCGACTTTAGTGATAATAGTTATGGTCTTATTGAAGTTCCTCAATCATTATGTGACACTTGGTGTTTGACTCTCGAGAGTTTGGATGATAACAACTTGGCTCTTTATGGAAGTCGTCTATGCATTCCAAAGCAAGGTTCAGGTCATTACTTTTTTGAGATGCATATACTTTCTTACACAAATTCTGGTCGTTCATGGTCCAAGTTCAACATTATGCAGGACGAGGTTTTGCCCAACTATTATGATCTTGTTCCAATTCAGTTCTTCAATAGTGATCGTACAAAAATTTTGTTCAGAATTGATCCGAATGGTACATTTTGTTCGTATGACTTTCGAAAGAATGTATTTATTGATTTGAATGATGTTGATAGGGTTTACGGTGTTCAGCACACATACAAGTATGTTGCAAGTCTTGTATCTCCCTTTCCAAATATGAAGTGATGTTATATTAATTTACTCCAACTTTAGTTTATATGAAAAAGTAAATTTTTTCATTTTCAGCATATGTACATTTTTTTGTACAAGTTAACCATATTGGATCAATTTTATTCTATATAATTTACACTCTTATAAATATAAATATACTATTTAAGCACATCATTTAATTTAGTCTATTATTTTTTTGATTACTAACTCTTCATATCTATAATATACTATATTCGATTTATATTAATTAATTCCCATAAATATCTTGAGATATAATAATAGGCATATATATTGTAAGTACGATCAAAATTCAAAATAACAATAAGGAATCATATACAAAACTAAAATTGATTATTAAATTTAGCAGAATATTATATTGTAACATAAATAACTAATATTCAATCAAGAATCAATTATCATGATGTCTTTTACACGATATAAGGAAAATTAATCATCTGTCTATTACAATAACGTTTTACTTAATATTCAATATAATAACATAAATAACCACTTAGGAAGAAATATTGTAAACTAGTAAAAGAAGTCATTCAAAAAACAAAGTAATCATCCAAAATAGAATTTAAACCAAAATACGCAAACATGTTCATATGCCCTACATTCATAACATATGAATGGTTAACCTAAATAACTTAAACCAGCAGCACTAATACTGAATAATATCTTCACAAAAATGTAAATAAGTCTGCAACAAATTACAGCATAGTGTAGCATCAAACTCCATATCTAAATAGCTCCATAAATAAAAGGGTTGACGAATGTCCCAACAATCCTCACACGCATCTTACTTGATTCTTCCCCATCAAAATTAACAGTCTGAGGGTCTTCACCTCTTAAGAAACACTCAATTAACCTGCACACAACTATCCCACAATCCAGCGTGCCATGACCTTGCTGCATAATGCTTGATGCATTAGGTTTTTTGCACGGTCCATTCAAAAATGGGTGATTTGGCGATGACATCTTGAACAAATTCCTCAATTTTGACTCCACATAATTAACCTACAAGTTATTACATAAAAAATTTAATTAATAAATACAACAATGCCAGTACCTAATTCATATGTGCCATAGACAAAAGAATCAAATATAAATTTAACCAACTAATAAGTTTAATGAAAGAGTATACCACATATACCTCATAGAATAATATATAATAAATACAACAATGGGATATAGTCACTCCTTATTTAATTTGTGCAGTAGTCAAAAGAAACATGTATAAATTTAACCAACTATTGATTTTAGTGAAAGAGAATACCACATATACGCATTCTTTCAGATGCTGATCAACATTCCCACTTGTTCTCGGCTGCATTGAGTTGAAAAACATCCACTCCTTCTTCTTAAGATCAAGCTTCAACAGTGTCCAATGCCCTTTAATGTTCGATCTTGTTCTGTACCCAGCCTCAGTGATAATAATTGGGAATAACAGCATATCTTGACCAATACTTTCTTCTATCACTTTCTCAATGAGAGATGCAAAGATTTTTTGCTTTGATATATCACGTTTCTTTATCATAGTCTGTTTACAAAAAAATTGCATTCAATGATACAACAAATCTATATAAAAATTAGTCTATAGGATTGTCCTTCATAATGATTAAACAAATTATATAACAGTAACAATGTACATTACCCAACAAGAAGAAGTGAATATCGTGACACGTTTAGCTATAGGACAATGCTGGCTTAGTGCCGATTGTACCATGTCCGACCATGCATCAATCACCTAAATAATATTGTATTCCGTACAATTAGATAAAAAAATTTACATTATTAATTAACATACAAACTTATAAATAATCCAACTAATAATTACCTGATCATCCACAGTTTTGTTGTTTAACAAATTAATAAGCATTCGAACCGTGACATCAGTTAGGGGCCGATTTCCAACGTATACAGAATGACTGCATCATTAAACAAACAACAAACAAATATTATTCAATGAACAAATATCAATTATCTTTATAAAAACAATGTATAATCAATATAAGGTGGAAAATGCAATTTATGTATTTAAGGTGTTACTTACTTTGGACCATATTCTACGAGTTCTTTATAAATTTGATCTTTCAACTCAAAGGGGGCATTCTTAACTGTATCCAAACTGTTATCAAATGGATTCTTCACTACTTTGTTCTCTTTCAAATTTCTTTTGCCAACCAAATCCTCCTCACGTTCCTCGTCACTAATCTCGTGAACCAAATGCAGTTCTTGTGTCAGGACCTGAGGTGATAGCTGCACTGGTTTTCTTCCGTGTGTATCAGTTCTGTTTTTCACACGTATTACCATAGAACTAGGATCTACTAATTCCTTACTCTTCTTTTTCCCTTTAACAACTTGACACGGCGTAGTCTCAACTGGATTTTGTACTTCAACCTCTTGTTGAGCACCTGTTGCATGACATTTGCTACCGGACGATTCAATATTCAAATTCTTCTCTATCTGTTCTACTTCTGCAACAAGTTGCTCATCTTCGAATAAACAGGTTGGAGATGACAGACGTTTCATGCTTTGCTGTCTTTTCAATAACTCGATTTCATGCTGGAGATCACCGATCATTTGATTCTTGACTCCCCTTTCCATCGTAAAAAAATCTCTTTCCCTATTAAACTCCTCCTTAAGTCGTTTAATTTCATTCTCAAAATTAACCCGCGTCGATTCTGCATCCTCTTTCAGCATATTGATTTCAATCTCATTACTAACCCTCTTCGCTTCAGCCTCCTCTTTAAGCCGTATAATTTCAGTAAGTAATTCCTCGACTTTTCTTCCACTGCCTTCAACATCATCACCTCGAGATCTCGGATTATCCCCCTCATAGTTCACATCTGCAGTATTTGTATCCTCTCCAAACAAACAATCAGTAAAATCATTATCTACATCTTCAAAATTACGTTTCAGATCACTGCATACTATCATCAAAGTGTTGTCAATATCCATTTTCCTTGGAGTATTTCCCATGTTGCAATCCTCTCCAAGATCAAACGAAGGGCCATTATCCAAGCTAACTTCCTTCACCGTTGATGTAGAACCGACCTCAAATTGTCTAGACGATGATTGCTGAAAAAGACATTGATCCTTATCAGCAGAATCAACGACTGGATCATTTAAAGCAGTTGCACCAGATTCACCAGGTCCATTTGTTACATTAGCTCCATTACTGTCAACAACAGTTGCTCTAGTTGATCTCTGCGCTTGGGCCGATTCTCTAAAGTTATATATAGCCTGAAATTGTTCTTCCTCCCAAGGCTCAGTCATTAAACTTCCAGTATGTACCTGCAATCAATATCATTATATATATATATACATAGTAAGTTTATTTATATTAAATAGTGTAGCTCATATTGTTTTTAAACTCTGTTACCTTTGTACGTCTGTACCACTTCTTCTTCTTTAGAGCACTCGTTAGCCTTCGCAAATCCCATTTTAGAAACCTTGGAAATGCATTTCTATTGATGGGTTGAACTAACGATGTATGCTCGCAAATTAAGAACTGCATAAATGAATAATGTTCAAATACGTATAATATCAATGATCTTTAAAAAAAAAATTGCTGTTAATTTTCAGTAAACGTAAAACTACGTACCGGTAAAATCATAATACAACCCCCTGCCTTCATGTCTTTACTCATTCTGATATGATTTTTCAGATTGTCCACTATGTGTCCACTCCAATCATACTTGCAAACTTCAGAAAGATTCTCTAAATACGCAGTCAAGTACCATGGTAATGCACCACTTCGAACTGGACAGAATATTCCACACATCACATAGCAGCAAAGAAGCCTAGCTACATCTTGAACAGATTCAAGATCATTCAACTCAACCATCTCTTTTATTTTAGACTTTAACAATGGTTTATTCAATGCAAGGTTTGGATGCCTCATAACTAGTTCCTCTCTGAAGCACCTTCGAATCCAGTCTGGATGAGCATAATTTTCATTACGTAATGGAACCTTCTCACTACCAGATGTAATTCCAAATATGAGCTCCACATCTTTCTTTCTTAGAGTCAACTCCTTAGAACCGAATAAGAAGCTCCCAGACTTGTCATCGAACCTCATTACAATCTCCTGTATATCTCTCTCAACCTTCTTACAATTTTCGATCATCTCATCATTCCCATTTACCAATATCGAATTTAAGATAAACCAAAATGGCATCTTCTTTAGTTCATTATAATGACTATCATTAATCTGCATCTTTCTTAAATCCTTGAAACAAGTCAGCATATTGGATCTACAGTAGTTCTGACTATTTTTAACATCCCCATCGTCTAACAAAGAAAAATTAAAACATATTTAGAATGACATCTAAATCTAATTTCAACCAAAAATTCAATATCATAATGAAAGTAAAACTATAAAATAGCATACCAGATTTTTTACTTCCCGAACGTTTTGATCTTTTTTTTATCTGTTCCTCGATTCGCACTTCCTCCTCACTGTCGTAATCTTCAGAAACAGTTTAAGATTTCATTAAAACAATGAAATTATGCAAAAACCTCCAATCACTATACATAGACATCAACAGTATGTTAGTAACCACATATTTATCCTATACCTTCCGATTCAGATTTGGATTCATCATCACTTTTGGATTCATCATCACTATCAGCAACAACCTCCTCATCACTTTCAAAATCTGCCAATAGAAGTAAGCATAATTATATAACTAGTTGGTTATATTCTCTATTACATAGAATTAATATAATCGCAAAATCACCTGAGTCAGAGGACATTATTACGTAACCAAAAACCTTTTTTCCTGCATTCAAAAGTATACTATAAGAAGCATTCCATATATGCTAAATAATGTGACCCCAATTAATATTATGTTATAAACTCCAAAAAAATAACAATCCAACCTTTTTTCTTTGCATCTTTAGCTGTTTTTGCATCGATAAATGCTTCACATACAAAAAACAAGACCACTTGTTAATTTTTAAGATACAGTATGTCTACTTTATATAAATGCATAACTAGTAGACGAAATATGTATACCTATCTTTGTCTTTCTGGCCCTTTTTTTTTCACCTTTCTTCATCCTTTTTCTGCTACCTCCACTCTCACCATCGTCATTGATGTGAATTCCACTTCTCTTCACCCTTGGCATCTGCATTACATTAAAACTCAGTTGATCTCAAATTCCATTTTTTTTTTTGCTCAAGAACTTGACATGCATTTTATTTTTCATCAATACAGTTCAATTACCAATCCAAATCAAGCTTCCTAAAGCAGAATATGTTCTATTACTATAGAATATACGTATATTAACAATAAATCGCAATCTACTGTGTCGATCTTAGTAATAATTAGAAAGTTTGGAAGTGCTTATAAATAAGCATCAATCAAACATGCAAATAGATTTCAAAAGCGAAAAATACAGTGCAATTTTACCCTAAATTTTTCGACTTCGAGAAACAGAGTGTGAGTGCAACTTTAAAACTTTCTGATCCAAAACCCATATAAACGATCATCAATGAACTACAAAAAAAAACCCAAATGTGCAGAAAACCCCAAGTTTCTATTGAGAAGTTACATACCTTTCTTCAGCCGATGAAATGAAGCGCTTCTTCAAGAAACCGAGTCGGGATTGTGCAGAAAACAACAACTTCCTACCTTCCGAAATTTCCAGACGAAATCTAAAGATTCTTCAAGAAACAGAGACGAATATCTGCAGAAAACCCCGATTTCCTAGCTTCCGAAATTTGTGTAATTGACTTTCTCCAACAATCCAGCTCAGTTTTAGGAAGTTTGAAATTCGAGAACAATGTATTTATTACCGAGAATTTCGATGACAAGTTTCCATATATCAAATATTGATTTGAATAATATAATTTATATTAATTGAATAGGTCAAGTTCGAATTTAATTATAAACTAAGGGTAGAATGGTACATTTACCAACCAATTTGTCCTTCTTTTTAACTTTCAAATTGTTTGTCTTTATTTGTAGTTTCTATAGGTGAAATGGCCCTTATAACAATTCCCCCTTCATTTTATGAGTTCACCCCCAAATCATATTTATACTACAGTTATCTACACCCGCTCATTTTATGAGTTCACCCCAAATCATTTCTTTTTTACAACGGTTCTCTACACCCGCTAATTTTATAAGTTCACCCCTAATTTTTTTTACCACAATTCTCTGCACCCACTCATTTTATGAGTTCACCCCCAATTTTTTTTTTAAATAATTACATTTAAAATACTATATTATCTTTTTATTAATTTACACAAAATATAATAATAAAATCAACCATAATTTATACATTTACAATATCTAGTCGAGTCATTGTCGAGTTACCGTCGATTCACCACTAAATCACCCATATTTTAGAAAAAGAAAATCGTAAAAACATAATTTAAAAAATCTATCAAAATAAGGCACAAATCTCAATTTTTTTTTCTTTTTAATTTTTCTTCCCATTTTCAGTTTTTATTCAAAAAATTTTATTTCTTCATTTTTTTCATTAGTATTTTTTAAAATTTTAATACAAAATAATATTATATGTATGATTTTATTATACTCAATAATACAATAAGTAATAATCAGTAATACACTAATACCATTAAAAATAATTAGTACTCCAATATCTTATACAATAACAAATAATTACACATATCTAATTATATTAAATAATACTAAAATCAATTATTAGTAATACCACGAACAGTAATCGGTAATACCATTAATATTAATCAATAAAATTTTATACAATAACAAATAATTCCACACATCCAATTATATTCAATAATACCAAAAACAATTATCAGTAATACAATGAACAGTAATTAGTAATATCATGAACATTGATCAGTAATATCTTATACAATAATAAATAATTCCACAAATCTAATTATATTAAGTAATACCATAATCAATAATATGTAATACCATAAAAAATAATAATAATAATCAGTAATGTCTTAAACAATAATAAATAATTTCACACAATCAGTAATACCACAAACAATAACCAGTAATACCACAATTAATAATTAATAATACTGTAATCAGTAATCATTAATTTTAATTCATTTGTATATTAATAGTAATACTACAATCAATAAATAGTAATACCAGTACCTATAACTAATAGTACCATAAAAAAAAAAGTGGAGGGAGTGCAAATCGGGGTGTACTAAAGAAAATAGGGGGTGCACATTACCAAACTCAATTGAAGGGAACCCTAGCCCAATGGGAGGGCACCCTAGGTCAGCAGTCGTCGTTTGAGATTTCATCAGCAAGGTCACCGGCTTTGAGTGTCGGCCGGTTAGAGATCCATCGGCAACATACTCACATTCCTCCGTCGGGCTGCCGTCAGCCGGAGGAAGAGGATGCACAGTAGCATGATGAAGAAGACGGACAAAGCAATATAGCTTCGATTTAGGCAGAGATGAACGACGAGAGAGAAGCGGCGTCGATCCGAGTGTTGCAGGCGAGAGTCATTGATGCAGAAGAAGCTCCTGGATCGCGAACACAAGGGAGATTGATCGAAGCAGTCGCGTCGGTGGTCGAAATGAGAAGAGAATTTCGGCCGCCATGGATCGTTGTCGAGATGGAAGATGATGTCGATTGTCATGGAAGTGAAGAATCGCGATTGCGATTAGAATATGGGTCTTGGGCTTCAGCGGCCGGGACGGAAGCATCGCCGTCGTCGTCAAGGGGGTGGTCGGGCATGGTGGTGGTTGGGTCACCCACCGATCGGCATGAATTTTCGGCAGGTCCTTTACTCATCAAATTAAAATTGAAATTCAAGTGCACTGCCGATCGACTATAATAAAATCATGCATATAATATTATATTGTATTAAATTTTAAAAAATACACATGCAAAAAATGTAAAAGAAATGTAGGAAAATTTAAAATAAAAAAGGAAAAGGAAAAAAAAAATGAAGAAATAAAAAATTTGAAAAAAAAAATTAAAAATAGAAAAAGAGTAGGGGAAAGGAAAATTAAAAAGTAAAAAATCGAGATTTATGGCTAATTTCAATTTTTTTTATTAATTATATTTTTACGATTTTTTTTTAAAATATGGGTGACTTGGTGGTGAATCGATTTTTTAGAGTTTATTTTATTATATTTTGTGTACATTAATAAAAGGATAATATATTCTTTTAAATGTGATTATTTTTCTAAAAATATTTTGGGGTGAACTCATAAAATGTGCGAGTGCAGATAATCGTGGTAAAACAATAATATGTGAGTGAACTCATAAAATTAGCGGGTATAGATAACTGTTGTAAAAAATAATTTGGGGGTGAACTCATAAAATGAGCGGGTGTAGATAACTGTTGTAAAAATATGATTAGGAGGTGAACTCATTAAATTAGTGGGTGCAGATAAAATATAAATAAAAAATCGAAATTGAAATTAGGGGGGTGCAAATCATTATTGGGTGAACTAAAAAAATTTGTGGGTGCGAGTTTATTGAGGGTGAACTGAGTAAACAGATGGGTGTGTGACTGGAATCTGAGGCCCAGTCCCAAGGAAGGCCCAATAGCTGCAAAAGTCATAGGTAGGGGGCATGGTGCATCCAAGTGTATACAAGTATTTGTCATTATAATGAATATCAAAATACATTTCATAACTTAGTTCAATTCCATTTTACATCCTTTAAATTTTAACTTTTTTAAAATATGTCCTAAGGTGTCCAATTTACATCATCTTTGTCCAATTTACATCATTTTGGTCGCAAAATTAAAATTTTCACCGGAAACTAACAAGTGCTTCCGACAGATTTGGTGACTGAGTGCCACATGTAATAAAAATTTCCACGTTTAATTAAAAAAATTTGCCGTCCCCTGTCCAACCGTCGTTCATGTCAAGAAAAAGGCAATCGTTTGTTCCCCTCCTCCTCCACCGGCCGTTCGCACCCATCTTTAGTGGAGGCCATTCGCACCCCTCCCCTCCTCGTCCGATTTAAAATTTTCAAGGTTAGTTTGTAAGATCTACAAAATCAAATTTTTGCCCTTTTTGGAAATTTTTCTTTGAATTTTTTTACCGAAATTCAGATATATTCGAAATTTTGTACCGTTTGAATTTTTTTTTTCCGAAATTTAAAACGTTTTTTGATAAAAAAAAAATTTTGTGGAAAATTGTTTTTTTGCTCTAATTTTGTGAGTTTGCATTTTGTTTGAAATTAGTGAATTAAATTGATGTATTTTGTTATTTTGTGTGTTTTCATTTTGTTTGAGTATTTTTTTAAAAAAAATCGTGTTAAAATGTTTCCTGTTGTATTTTTGGAATTTGGACATCATAGTGATGGTGGAAGAAGATTTTGGGGGTGGTGGTGATGGTGGGGACGATTCTGTCGTGAAATAGAATGAGGGTGTACTCATCTGTCATTTTTTTTAAATTTTAGTAAAGGGTATATTGGACATTCCACACACCCTTTAGTTGATTTTTTTTAGGTGGGTGTTCTCAATAAATCTGTGTGTATAACCGTGGCCTTAGATAAAATCACAATGTTTCACAATAATTTTATGGATTCCGTCGGCTTTTATAATAATAATAATAAGAAGAAAGGATCCAAAATGAAAAAAGAATAAACAATCGAATGAAATCATAAACGGCTGCGAGGAGACGTTAGAGGCGGTTGCTTATTAACAAAACATTGCCAATTTTTTAAACTGCCAAAGGGGATTTAAATAACGGCATATTCAAACACTTGATTGAATGAAATGATAAACGGTTTCTACAGCTTGTGAAGAACGAAGAAGAAGAAAGTAGATTGTTGAAGTAATTGATTGAAGATGCTGAGTCATTCAGGCATTATAGCAAACAATTGGTGGGCACCATGTCGAAAACCACTGTTTCCTCTGTTCCAGTGTTGTTTCTTCTCCCCTTCATATCTTGCTTCTTCGTCGTCATCTACATCGCCTCTTTTTGATGAAGATTGCAGGGATTTTCTCCGTTGGCTTGAAGCCAAGGCTGGGCAAAGTGCAAAGTGCCACTTTTTTTGTTGCTTCAGCTGTATGCTGCCATCTTTGTTTTTTATTTTGGAAAGTTGAAGAACTCGAAGACTTTGTAATTTCTTTTATTGTCTTTATTTTTTTCCGTCTAATTTCTTTGTAAGCTATTGTTGGTAATCTATAAACCAACAAAACCCTAATCCTAATGGTAACAGCCCTTGTAGCAGACGTTGCCGCCTCCCACGACTCTGACACCCATCGTCGCCATCACCAAACATTTCCAAAGAAAATAAAAAACTTAGAAATCTAAAAAAAATTGACTTATTTTTGTCAAACCAATATCGAAAATAATTTTTATGGTCGATATTGGTTTGTAAAAAATAAGGTATATGGTCGACCATAAACACTCTCGTCGACAAGATTTCGACGAATGAAAAAAAAATTGAAAATTTTCGACAATAATGTGTTGACCATAAACATTCTCATCGACAAATTGTTGTCGACGTGAGTGTTTATGGTCCACACATTATTGTCGAAAATAAATAAAAAATTCAAACCTGCGCGTTGCCGCATGGGGAGAAGTGACAACGGCCGGCTTGGTTCAGGCAGGGCAGCAAAAGTGGGGAAAGGCAGGGGGTTGCCGCGATGTTGGGCGAGGGAGGAGGGGCGGTTTGAGTGGGGGAAGGCAGGTTGGCGGCGGCGTTGGGCGAGGGAGGAGAGGCGATTCCGCCGCCGCGATGTTGTAGAAAAAAAAAAAGGGAGGGAGGGAGGGAGGAGATGGCGGCTTTGGTGGGGCTAAGCTGGACCTTGACCTTAACTAAAATGAGTGAAGCTGGGCTTTAACACTTGGTGTTATTGAGGATACCTACTCGCTTAGAACACCCATCGTGGGATGAGTACACAAATCATGAAAAATAAAAAATACCCCTCTCTTCCTAAATCCTAATTTTTCATTTTAGCCTCTCTTTTGGACATCATAGTGATGGTGGAAGAAGATTTTGGGGGTGGTGGTGATGGTGGGGACGATTCTGCCGTGAAATAGAATGAGAGTGTACTCATCTGTCGTTTTTTTTTAGTTTCAGTAAAGGGTATATTGGACATTCCACACACCCTTAATTAGTTGATTTTTTTAGGTGGGTGTTCTCAATAAATCTGTGTGTATAACCGTAGTCTTAGATAAAATCACAATGTTCCACAATAATTTTATGGATTCCGTCGGCTTTTATAATAATAATAATAATAAGAAAGGATCCAAAATGAAAAAAGAATAAACAATCGAATGAAATCATAAACGGCTGCGAGGAGACGTTAGAGGCGGTTGTTTATTAACAAAACATTGCCAATTTTTTAAACTGCCAAAGGGGATTTAAATAACGGCATATTCAAACACTTGATTGAATGAAATGATAAACGGTTTCTACAGCTTGTGAAGAACGAAGAAGAAGAAAGTAGATTGTTGAAGTAATTGATTGAAGATGCTGAGTCATTCCGGCATTATAGCAAACAATTGGTGGGCACCATGTCGAAAACCACTGTTTCCTCTGTTCCAGTGTTGTTTCTTCTCCCCTTCATATCTTGCTTCGTCGTCGTCATCTACATCGCCTTTTTTTGATAAAGATTGCAGGGATTTTCTCCGTTGGCTTGAAGCCAAAGCGGGGCAAAGTATTTCTACTGCACTTGCCATTGGGAAAACATCCGCCCATGGAAGGATACTCTACACTACTAGAAATATAAATGCAGGGGAAATCTTATTGAAGGTCCCGTTTAGTGTGCATCTAACGCAAGAAAATATTCCTCAAGAAATTAAGTATGCGCTTAGAAAAGAAATTAGTCCCACTGCAAAACTTGCTCTAGTCATTCTGATTGAGAGTGGGCACCTTACATCAGTCGTCTTCCTCTGCCCCGCGATATGCATTGCACCATATTCTGGAGCGGCGAAGAACTAAAGATGCTTCAGCCCAGTTGTTTGTATGAAGAATCTCTAAGACAAAAGCAGTTACTCGCGAGAGAATACTATGGGGTTAAATTTGCGTTTGCTCAATTCCCTCATGTATTTCGAGGCTCTACAGTTGGAGGTTTTATACATGCATACGGACTAGTTAAAACTCGTGCCCGGAAAAGTGGAAGTGGTGTTGTATGCATAATTCCTTTTCTAGATTTTCTGAACCATAGTGGTAGTTCAGAGGCGCCATGTGTTTGGATTGATGAGAAGAATAAGCAGTCAGGTCTTACGGTCCTCGTAAGCTATGGAAAACTCTCGAATGCTGCACTCATGCTGGCCTATGGCTTTACTTTACCTAGCAACGCTCATGATTTTGTTCGTGTTGTGTTTAACATACCACGAGATGACCCACTTTACGATCACAAGATCAATATTCTAAGGGCTCAATGCTCCCCGAATGGGGAGGGTGATTTCGAAGAGTGCTTTTCTTGGAATGGTTTCAAACTCGAACTAGTATCTGTTGACGACAACAATGTAGATGGAAAGGGAATCCCCGTTTATCTTCGTGCATTTTTTCGTGTTCTGATTTGCGATTCTGAGCAACAACTAAACGAGTTGTGTTATTCTGAATATAATAATGGAATTGTGGGTAGGAGTCCATTGAAGAACACGAAGAAAGAGGCTGAAGCACATCTGCTTTTTTTCTACGGATTGGAAAAGTTAATTGTGGCTCATAATCGACATATACAGACGCTGGTGGAAACTACTCCTTCGAAGAGTGGTGCAAGGAGGGAATTAGCTCAACAGCTGCTGCAAAGTGAGATACGAGTGATGCAATCTGCAATTGATTGGCTGGAGGACTACTGTCTCATGTTAAGTTCGTTGACATGAATCCTGATAATGAATTTTCTTACTTGCAATTGTTTGCTGCATTAGACACACGTTTTACTTGCTGAAGTATTCGACTTTTAAATGCAAAGTGCCACTTTTTTTGTTGCTTCAGCTGTATGCTGCCATCTTTGTTTTTTAGCTGAATAATTGTTGTTTGGGGGTGAAAATGGGCTGACAATATTCTTCACACTCTCCCTCCCCCGGCCCTTCCCCACACCCTCTCCCCGCCATTGCCCTTTCCCCCACCTTCGCGGGAACAAGCCACATGATACATTAGTTGTCGACACATCAGGTTCGACCATATACATTCTCATATTATACATCTTGTAATAGATAGGACTCTGGTAAGAAGAGAAGACATGTCAATGCTCAAGAAGAGAAGAGAAGATCAAGACCTTCTCCTGATAAGATGAGTTAAACTCATCTTATAGGATAAGAAGAGTAAGATGAGTATACATAAGATGAGTAGAAGTCATCTTACATCAGCTGAGTAGAAGTCATCTTACACAAGCTGAGTAAAAGACAGCTGAGTAAAGACAGCAGCTGAGAAGAAACAACAGCTGAGTAAAGACAGCAGCTGAGAAGAGACAGCAGCTGAGTAAAGACAGCAGCTGAGTAAAAGACAGCTGAGGACCAAACCTGCATTACTAGACAGCCGAGGTCCATACAACTGAGGAAGCAATCCAATGCACAAGTATCAAGTCCAGATGAGTCGAACCCAGAATCAGCTGAGGTGAAGATCATCTGTATCCAATTAAGGGAAGACCAATCAGAGCTGAAATCAAGGATTGACAAGATACGTGCACAAGAAAGGAAAGTCAAAGATATGATTAAAATTACATGACAATGGTAATATTCAATCATATCAAATCAAGAGATTGCCAATTCCTGAATTAGTGAAGATTTGATTGCTATCATCCAACGGTAACATTCAAATATCAACACTATATAAATGAGTTCAGTTCATACATCATTGGGAGAGTGAAGAGGTGTGAAATGCAGAGGTCGAGCAAAGTTCTTAAAGTCCAGAAACAAGAAGAGCTCAAGAAGATCGTTCATGAAGATTCAACACGCATCACCTCATCCCTAGTAAGTGAACTCATAACATCTAAGCCAGTTTAGCCACTCAAATATATCCATAGCTTAGAGAGAATTTCTCAATCCTAGCATGAGGCTAAAACAAATTGTAAGGGAAATTCTCATCTAGTTCATATACATGAAACCCACCTTCTACCATAAAACCCTAGAAGCCAAGTTGAGTGTTCATCACTGTAAAGATTGCAAGTGCTCTCAACTCACTTGTAGAGTGCAAGTGCTCTCAACACTACTAGAAAACTGGTTTTTAGTGACAACATCTTCTCACTATTGCTTCTCTAGCTAAAAGTCTTTAGTGATAGGAATTTGAGAATTAATGACAGGACCTCTCACTAAAAGTCAATTACCGTCACTAAAGACTTTTAGCTAGAGAAGCTATAATGACAGGAATCCTGTTACTAAAAGTCATTTTTCTTGTAGTGCAAATCACTTGTGGAGACCGTAGTAGTTTGGAACTGCTCAGATCTCAAAGTCCTTCTATTGGGACTATAAAGGACAAGCCCCTGTTAATTTTCGGGAAATTAAAGAGATTAATATCACGTTTGGAACGTGAGACTAGACGTAGGAACGTATATCCGAACCACTATAAATTACTGTGTTATTTACATTACCTGCACTTTATTTTCAAGTCTTTTCATACATATTTGTGCATAAACTGTTTTACAAACTTTATATAAGAATTAGACGAGTATAATCTTTATGGGCATAAACTTGATTCACGTGATATGCAACACTAAATAAACAACCGCAAGTGTACGACGTCTATTGTAGCGTGATAAGCACGAGGTCGATCCCACAGGGAGGTTAAGCGTAAAAGGGTAGTTTGTTAATTGAGTTCTAAGTAGACGTGATCTAATAGATTGAATGTTGAATTACCCCTAAGATTGCCTAACAATGTGTCACAAATAGACAACGAAAGAGTAAATACGAAATTGATCAAATAGCATACAAGTCAAGAAAACGAAAGTGAAATGGATGTAACTCAATTAAGAGAATTGGTGGATCCTAAAGCACATGCAACACTAATGTATCCATCTATGATTAACTATCTACGTAAGTGGTGTTCATGATTTGTCTATAAGATTGATCACATAATAGTGAATTAAAAGTTCTTTCGATCCAAGTAATTCAAAGGAAATACCACACAACTTAGTATCTCTACCTAAATTGCACAATATAACCCAATCAAGCTCCTAAGACCATCACACATCTTCCTAATCATTGATCATCTTTCAATCTCACAATAAAATTAGGTTAGATGCTTGCAATCAATTAATCAAAGTAGATTTCTCAACCTAATTCAATTAACTAGAATTAACATATCATCATTGTACACTAATGACATGCTTTGCAATGAAAATCAAGCATCCAAATAGAATTAAGCCACACAAACACCAAATAAGCAAATCATTAATTCATAAACATCAACAAAAGTATTTACAAGGCTTTAGAATCACAAAGTGTTTAGCCAACTACTAGCATAATGAAATTACAAAATTCAAATGTAAAAACTAAATAAAAAGAAAGAGAACAAAGAAGCTTAGTCTAGATTGTGATGTGGAATGAAATTTGCAAGCTATTGCATCCTTCCAGCTTCCTTGAATTGATGGAGAATTGGGAGAGAAATGGCCAAATCACCTTGTAGTGTGTGAAAGTATGTGTGGAATTGAAGAATTTGGGGATGAATGACTTGAATTTCAAGAAAGGAGGTTTATATAGTGTTTGGGTAGGGTTTGGATGGCCTAATTGCAAGTTGATCCCTCAAAAATGGAGAAAATACAAGATTGGCACCGAAAATGGGGTGACTCGGCCGAGTTGGGGTCACTCGGCCGAGTGGAGCACTTAAAAAGCGTGTAGCAACTTTTTTCAGCCGAGTGCGCAGTAAATGTGAAAGTTGCAGATTCGGCCGAGTTGGCTTACTCGGCCGAGTGATGCTCAATTCCAGGAGCCATGGCCTTCAACTTGACTCGGCCGAGTTGGCTTACTCGGCCGAGTGCGCAGTAAACTTGAAACTCGCAGATTCGGCCGAGTGCGCAGTAGAGCTCAAAGTCTCAGATTCGGCCGAGTTGACTCACTCGGCCGAGTTGCCTCCTCCCCTTCTCGTTTCATGCATAACTTTCGCCTCGGGTGTCGGATTGACTCGATTCCTTTGGCTATTCCACTCCGTTTTTCGAGACGAATCCAACCGTGCACTCCTCTTTCCGGTCCGATCACTTGTGGTATGTGTTTTGCTCCAAATTCCATCGTTTTTCCTACAAAATCGACAAAACACAACCTTTCTCTCATTTCGGCTTAAAACAATCATATTCCATGCATAATTCAATGAAATCCACATCAAAATACACTTCACATGTGCCCCTAAAACGTGTAAATTCCACCCGAATCATGGGCACACTACAAAATTCTACACTTAACTCCGATAGGTAATTAATCAGCCGACTAACTAGTCCTAGGCCCCTAGTGAAATCTGAAGACTAGTTACCTTGAAGAGTTAGTTTATTTTCCACACCATCAGCAAACATCAAGTCAGTTGATCTATACTCGACTCGTCTTGTTTTTCGGAAATTATTACTTAAAGAAGAAAATTTATTAACTATATTTTTATATTTTCTTTTGATATTCTATTAATATTTTTTTGACATATTAAAATTTAATAATATTTTAATATTCTATCAATTGTTTGATCAAATTCTATTCTCGCTTTTTTTTTTTTTTGGTTTAATCTTTACTATCGAGACTCATTTGTTTCTCGATATATGCCTGGCCGGATTGTTTTTTTTTTTTAATACACATTTAGAATACAAGGCTTTTTATGGCTTCTTTTTTCCAATTTTTTTTTTCGTAATTCAATATATGATTTTTTAAAAGCATATATATTCCAAAATGTTTAATTTTTATTTTTCAGTTTGGTGTTTTTATTTATATGTTGTATTATTTTGAAATCTCTTCTAACAAAAAAAATTGTGATATAAATTATGATCATAGAATATTTTGTTGCAAAGATCTAAAATTTAAATGGTGAAAAGTTTTATTGACTCATAAAATCAAGTGTATCACGTTATTCTTATGACTCTAAATTTATCATTTTTTTTTTATGAATGTATGATAATGTATGAGAAAACTAAAAAAAAATATGTACATTGTAATAACTCATAAAAAATTAAAGAAATTTCAAGAGAACTTTACATAAAATATTATTTAAAATTATATTGCCCAAAATAATTTAATTAAGCTATTAAATTTCGAATGTCTTTTTTTTTTTTTAATGATGCAATATAAAATTTTACTCCAATTGTTCGATTGGGTAATAATAAAATGAGATGTATTAATGTTTAATATTTTTATTTTTTATTATTACTATTATTATATTATTAAATGTGAATTAATTTGTTCAAATAAATAGTTTGATTTTTTTTAATCTCGCGTAGTACGCGGGTACTGCACTAGTGTGGAATAAAGGAATGACATTTGTATAAAAAATTGAGGATATTGTGAGGGTAGAGTTTAAAAATGATTTTTCATTTTAAAAGTGAAAGTTATTGTGGTATGTTCTAAAAAAGAAAGTGCCAAAGTTATTGTGAGACAAAGTGAGTATATTAATAAAATAAAAAAAAGGAGTGCATCCATTGTAAATGGAGGTGTAAATAGTCAGGTCCAGTTACGTTTGATATCTGATGGGCTAGGCTTTGAGTTTACGGGCAGGCCCAATAGGAGCTAGGAGGCCCATTCCACTGTTAGGCTTTAAGACAACACGAGTAGCTCGCTCGGATTTTGTTAATTAAATATTCACGTGAAATACCTATTTGACCCTTTTAATAAAATACAAAAAGATAAAACACTTTCTTTAAATTCAAACTAACCCTAACTCTAATTTGAGAGGCAGTCGTTGTCGCCGCACTTCCGACCGTCTCGCTGCACTTTCGACCTTCGCCGCCGCCCAACCTCCGGTAGTCATCGCAAATTAAAAAAATACTTCGATCGACACTGATTTGTCAATCAAAAAAAAATTCGACAATAAACAGTATTCTCGTCGACAACAAATTAGTTTGGATAAAAAAGTTAGATTCAACAATTTCAGAAAAGATTAAAAATTATGGGAATAAATTGACTTTTATCCAATTAAATTCACTACTAGCTACTTTGTTATCCTAGATAAATAAATTAGTTTCAAATTTGTTAGTTAAGTTTGTCAAAGATTTATCTGAACCTGGGGTTTATCCCAATATTTGAGACTAGCAGTGAAACTAATTATGTTTAATTTTGGATAAAAAAGTTTCTCAAAATTATTAAGGTCTTCTGGCTCAATGCCTCAGATCCAATTTATTAATCAAATTCAACATTTTACTTACTCTTTCAGTACGTACAACAATTAATATAGTTAACTTTTAAAAATTAGTCTGTACGTATCCGTCGACGGAAGAATTTTAATATTATACTTCAACATTAATTTCATATATTTTTATTTTTGATGTAATTAAGAAATAGTTGGAAATTTATATTTGATGAGCTTATTGATTTTGTTCCTCTAATTAGATCACAATTAAATTAAATTTACTATGATTTTGTATAATTTGTTTAAAAAAGTAGTTCAGATATATAATTAATAATCATTTTTTCAAACAAATGGTATTAATTAAATGGCGCAAAAAACAAAAAAAAAAAACATTTGTCGGTATATAGAACACGTTTCACGTTTCAAAAATGAAATATAATAATCGGTAAAAATTGAAACATGTACAATTTGCATTTAAAGAAGAAGTGGGGCGTACTAATGAATTCCATGTGAACAAGTGGATGAGAAAATTAATGTTGAGGGCAACTTGCAAATGGCAGTATATACTGCACAGTTGCATCAATATTTGGTCCATCAATATATATTAAACACGTCGATCGATCGAATGGTCCCTATTTTGTTTTTTTCACATTTTTTTTTAACAGTTACAAGTAAGAGTAGTACTACAAGATAAGAATTGCATAGTGCATGTGCTCCCCATCATCTTACAAACACGTCGATCGAATGGTCCCTATTTTGTTTTTTTTTCACATAAATACTCCACCCTATTGTAATGCTCCCTTCAAATTAAATTAAAAGGGTATATAAAACTAGGGTTAGTGTTACTCTAGTTAAATTCTATCTCTATATATAAGCAGCCTCCTACCATTATTAATTTCACTCACTACTACATTCCTTCATACAATTCCATCTATAATATTTTCTCCAACTCCATCGATCTCACCATGTTTACGTTCTACACCCACGGGTTTCCTTTGTTTCCACTAAAGTAATCATATCTTCTTACTGAAATTCTTAATTACCTTTATAATTCTCTACTCAATATTTAAAATGTTGTTCAAAACTAATCTTTTTATAATAACCAAATGCATTGTCTTTTAATTCTTTTATCTTATTATGCAGGTGGAAACGTAACTAGTAATCATCACTATAGAGTATGGAGGATAAGGAGTTAAGGTATCTTATTCAATCAGTAGAGGTCTCTCTTTACTAGGAAGAAAGGATGTCCTGGAAGAATTAATTATATCCTAATCAATACAAGAAATTCAAGCCCTGTCCTCCATCTCTGTGATGACGTGTTTATTTGCTTTCTGTTATTGTCGTGTCGTTGAGTCATCTATTTTAATTTTTTTTTTTTTTTTTGTTATTGTCTGTATCGTGTTATGTGAATGAATAATAATATGTGCGGGTGATCTCACCGCCTCGCACAAATTTCATTAAATGATTCTTCTTCCTAATTCATAATTGTTTTCGTTTTTCAGCTTTTATGCCAGCGCGCAATTCATAGTAAATTTAATTTAATTATGATCTAATTAGAGGCACAAAATCAACCAAACTAAAAGCTAATTTTGTTAAAAAGTGTGCCGATCAAATTACCGTACAAATCATTCAGGGACGGAGGGAGTATAACTGAACCTGGAAGAAGGTCCATATTTATATCTATATACTGTAATATATTCCTAAAGGCATGCATGAAGGTCCTTTTGGATGGCTAGTTAATTTCACGTGAAAAAAATTATTTACGTCCCCTAATTTTTATCTTTTTTGAAAAACGTCCCAAAATAGTTAAAATTTTAATTTACGTCCCATAATTTTTTCAATTGCTTAATTTACGTCCAATTTTCCCTGAAAACCCCCAAATTTATGTAAATGGGACGTAAATTGAGCAATTAAAGAAGTTATGGGACGTAAATTAAATTTTTAATTAAAATGGGACGTTATGCGAAAAAGATAAAAATATTCAACAAATATGTACAATTCACTATAAAATTAATGTAATTTATATATGTTATACAATCAAATAAAAATATAATTCATTTATTCATAAATTAATTATTCATAAATTAACTTATTTTAATATAAAAAAATAATTCATTTATTCATATAAATTCAGTTCTTTTATTTTTGAAAACCTCGGAGCCCGTTCAAACCTTGCCAAGTAAACCCTCCTTAGGGATATTTTTATAAAAATTAATTAACTTACCTAATTTATTATTAGAAAAATTATTAACTTACCTGATGTGCCAAAATTTGCACGGATGGATTGGATATCTTTAGAGTCAGATATCCAAATTCCCGGACGCGTGTGAATAATCCGGATACGCTACTTCCTTTGAAATGATCCTCCAGAACCTGCAAAAGACACGCCGGAGGGGAGTCCGGCACGAACACTCCGATGCCTAAGTCAGTATAGGGATCTCAGTATATCTAAGGGATTTTAGAGTCCTCGATTTATCAATCAGGTTCTCAAAGGATATCGAAATATTTAATAAGATGTGTAATAAGTCTTGTAAAAAGTAGAGATTCTAACCTGAAAACGTGCCCAAGTTTACCTATTTATAGAAAGCTTCCACCTAAGAGGAAGTTAGGGTTTCCTTCTATTTCGGAGTGCCCTTTGGACTCGGCCCTGCTGAGTTGACAAAGTCCTCAACTCTCTCACTCCCTGAAGAACCGGAACCACTCCCCCTAGTGGACTCCATCCACTGAGATAAAGGAGGAATGAGTCTTCCTTCACCCAATTCTCGGGCCGTTTCGTACGGGACTCTCCTAAGTCCTCGGTCTACCAATTCTTATCAAGATTAGGTCTACCTGATATTTCTCTCCGGGCGGAGCTCCCTCCGGAGGGACCTCCGGAAGAGATTCTTTATTCAAAGAGTATTATTTAATCCCATATCTCCTTTTTTATCTTATCCTCTATACACGTGTCGACTTCTTGTGCCATGACAATTTTAGGCCGCATCATCTACTCCCCCCTACTCTCATAAAGTGATTATATCTTTTGTGAGAGTAAGAGGTTCAAGCGAATTTAGCACATAGGCGTTTCTGGAGAGACGTGTATTATTCTTGCTTCGGAGAGGAATTTCAGAAGTGCTCCCCTTCGGAGATTTTTCCCGCCCTCGGTTCCGAAAAGACGCTTCGACTTCTGCGCCTGGGTCCCACACAGTCGCAATTTTCTCTCTCTTGCTAGATTCTCGAGGAGAAGCCTCGACTCTAACCCCCTTTTTCTTACTCACTTCACGCAATTACTTTCTCTTTTCTTACTCACTTCAAATTTCATCTTCTCGGAAATTCTCCCATTATTTTTTCTTCTAAAGCGTCTTCTTCCCCAAGCCTCCTCATCGCTGGTCGCCCAGTCCGCCCTCCTCTGGGCCATCTTCATCTCCTAAGGTAGCCTCAGCACCCTTTTCTCCATCTGCTCCTATTACAGTCTTGGGAGCAGGGACATAAGGATAGACCAACCGCCCCAGAGGCTTTAGCTCAGCCATACCCACCTTGGCTGCCTGTAATTTGGCAATGGTCTGACTCTTGGTTTCATAACCTTCAAAAAAATTTCTCAAGAACTTTAGGGAATCTTTCCCCCTTCCAAGGAATCACCTCTGGTTTCAGGTGGCTCGAGGAGGTTTTCCTTGACTTTAGCGAAATTTTTGTTTTCTAAGTACCCATCTTGGGTCTTGGTTATGGGGAGATGCTCCCCAGTTCTCCTTGGCCTCTGAGCCTCTACTTGTCTCTCACTTTCGTTTAAAAGATTTTGATTCATAAAACATTTCTTTTCATTGATTAACCCTTTTGGGTCTTAAGTATGGTGAGGGCTCTCCGGAGCTCCTCGGCCTCAAGGCCTCTGAGTGTCTCTCACTCTCATTCTTAAAAGATTTTGATTCATAAAATCTTTCTTTTCATTGAGTAACCCTTTTGGGTCTCAAGTATGGTGAGGGCTCTCCGGAGCTCCTCGGCCTCTAGGCCTCTGAGTGTCTCTCACTCTCATTCTTAAAAGATTTTGATTCATAAAATCTTTCTTTTCATTGAGTAACCCTTTTGGGTCTCAAGTATGATGAGGGCTCTCCGGAACTCCTCGGCCTCTAGGCCTCTGAGTGTCTCTCACTCTCATTCTTAAAAGATTTTGATTCATAAAATCTTTTTTTTCATTGAGTAACCCTTTTGGGTCTTAAGTATGGTGAGGGCTCTCCGGAGCCCCTCGGCCTCTAGGCCTCTGAGTGTCTCTCACTCTCATTCTTAAAAGATTTTGATTCATAAAACCTTTCTTTTCATTGAGTAACCCTTTTGGGTCTCAAGTATGATGAGGGCTCTCCGGAGCTCCTCGGCCTCTAGGCCTCTTAGTGTCTCTCACTCTCATTTTTAAAAGATTTTGATTCATAAAATCTTTTTTTTCATTGAGTAACCCTTTTGGGTCTCAAGTATGATGAGGGCTCTTTGGAGCTCCTCGGCCTCTAGGCCTCTGAGTGTCTCTCACTCTCATTCTTAAAAGATTCTGATTCATAAAATCTTTCTTTTCATTGAGTAACCCTTTTGGGTCTCAAGTATGATGAGGGCTCTCCGGAGCTCCTCGGCCTCTGAGTGTCTCTCACTCTCATTTCAAGGTGTTGATCATATCAAGACCTTTCAAGTTCAAGTAATCCGCTTGGATTTAGAGTAGGGTGAGGAACTTTCTAGCTTCCCTCGGCCTCGTGGCCTTTAAGTGTTTCTCACTTTTGAATTCTCATATCTCATATATGCTCGGTGATCTACAGATCCTTCATCATTTCATCACTGCTAATTTTCAAACTTAGCCATCCGGCTACTCAGGGTGGTTAGCCCTCACGCGTTTCAGAATGCTCAAAGTATGCTTATGAATCATATCTTAAATTGTTAGGAAATATGTGCTCATACAAATTTCCAAAAATCTCCAAATGTTTTCATCATATCTCATAAAATCTTCAAATATTCATAAAAGATAAACATACGTTTTAACATAATTTAGAAAAAAATAGACTCATCATTAATCAAAAACACTTTCTTAACCATGCCTAAATTCTCAATCATTCTCTCGATTCAATCACAAAATTCTCCTAAGTAATCACCTTAGCTTTTCTCAAATCAATCATTTCTCAAGCCTTAGCAAATGCTCATATGCTTCGAGGTTTTATGCTCTAAACAACTATGTCTAGGTAACTCATATCATTTCTCAAAGTAAAATCTAAAGTAAAAAAGTAAAATATACACTTTTCACTTACGTGGCTTCATATCAGCATCTCAGAGGTAGTAGGGTGGCCTAGACCCTTCATCACCCCTTTTAAGCATCGAAGTGTAAGGCATTTGCAAGGTCCGTCATCATGCTCGTCTCTGAATATCGCATCTCAACACCCTAGATGATCTTACTCACCTAATAGATCGACTCTTAGGTATATCCTTCTTTACAGTGGTCTTGTAGCCCTCATGACTACCTGCTCATCCTTCATGGGTTTCTTTTATCACGTAATCTCCTTCGGGAGACATCTTAGATAGGGATGGGTCAACGATCGCTTGTATAATTGGCCACCCAAGATGTAGTATCTTAACCGCAAAGCTCGAGCTTCTCCAGAAGTTGTAGAGGCTGGTCCTTTATTCAGCTCTTCTCAACTTTTGAATATCAAATTTCAGCACCCTGGGGAGGGTTTGGTCAGTTTCAGCAGCTGGGCTCGGTGGAGCTTCAACTCCTCAAATGTTTTCTGATATTATTCATCCCACTCGAATCTGGATCATTTGCATAAGATCCTCTTTATAGTTCTTCTCATGTTCGGTTCTCAACCCCAAATACTCATCTTTCTTCCATAATCATCTGGATCATGCTCCGTCGAGCTCCTCCACATTCTTAATTATCCTGGACTCATCTGGCTCACATCAGCCACATCATCACATCTAGGTCCCGGACCTCGGGGTCCTGGATACTCGCCTCATCTCTCCTTATCTGGATCTTGGACCTCGGGGTCCTAGATACCCGTTTCATCTCTTCCTTAATTCTATAGCGTTACTCAGCCACTTCAAGCGTAGGATCTTGTAAAAAGGTCTGTCATCACTCTCATCTTCTCGAAGTCTGGGTCTCAAACCCCATAACTCAGCTTCTGGGTAGCCATCATCCAAATCCCAGTCTCGAACTCTGTCCCCTCAAGTTTTTGGAACGTAGAAATCCGGTCTCCAGTGCTGCGCATGGTGAAGTTGTCTTCATAGCTAGTCAGGTAATCTCCATCTTCGTCTCAACGTCTTACCCCAATATTCATCTCCGGAGTTGCACATATCTCTCGTACATCTGCAGCTCCTCGAGCAGGTCGAGGTTTAACATTAGTTTATCATCTCAAACTAGAAGTCAAATCCTTCTCTATGAGTTATCGATCGCAAATCTGGCCTGCATGACCTTCATTTCACATGGTCTTTTCTTGAATCTCCAACCTCTCAACGTTGTTTGGCTTCGCTCTTTAGGATCTCAAATCTAGAGGTTTCGCCTCCAAGTCTCAAAATTCTCTTCTCATTCTTCAGTCTACAATACCACGTCTAAAACCTCGAGGTGTGTTAATCATGTACAATGAGATCATCAAGATGCAACAGGCTATCTGCCTATTCTTTTTGAGGGGTTATCTCCAGGTGCTGACCCCTAAAAAAAGAATACGGAGACAATAAATTTAAATTTATCGTCAGTACGGCTAAAATTGAGACCAAAACGACCAAAATCGATAATTTGGGATAAATGAAATGAAATCCTCCCTAAATTTCTTTGAATTTGAGAAAAAGTCACAAAGGCCGAAGGAGATGGTGCATGAATGATTTTTAAAGTGCTTTATTTCGTGTTTTACTAATTTTAATAAACGAAAAAAATCTGAGACGTTTTTATACATAAGACCTGACTTCCTTTTGATATTTTGAATTAGACATTCGTTTAAAATATAGTTGGATTGGAACTTTATAAGTTCATGAGTCATGTAAATAATTCTCTCATACATATTTTTATCTTAATAAATGACGTAACAAATCTGGATAATATTGCATGTTAAAAATAAAGAAATAAAAGCTTAAACAATATCTCTAATTTTAAGAATATTTAATTGGTTTAACAAAAAAATACCCGTAAAATTCCAAAATACGTCTTATAACTTATGTCAGTTCCATTTTAAATCTTTTAAATTTCACTTTTTCAAAATACGTTCTAAGTTGTCAAGTTTACATCCTTTTTATCGAAAAAAAATTCGCCGAAAAATGACACGCGCTACTCAAACGTGTGTTTTAATTGGGGCTTTCGGCATGTTTGGTGACTGGGTGCTACATGTAATTAAAAATATGGCCATGTCATCATCCCCCTCTTATAAATATAAATATCAGATTTTGTTTATAGTAAATATTCCGAAATACACTCACAAAACTCAACTCGACGGTCCCTAATATACATATATATATATCAACATAATTTACAAATGAAAGGAAGCAAAACAAAGATTTTTTTTTTTTTAATCAGGGGCCATCGAGTTGAGTTTTGTAGGTGTATTTTGGAACATATGTTATCGACAAAATTTGTTGTTTAAAATTTATAAGAGAGGAGAAGATGATGTTTTCATATTTTTAATTAAATGTGGAAATTTTTATTACATGTGGCACTCAGTCACCAAATCTGCCGGAAACACTTGTTAGTTTCCGGTGAAAATTTTAATTTTCTGACCAAAAGGATGTAATTAAATTGGACAAAGATGCTATAAATTGGACACGTTAGGACATATTTTGAAAAAGTGAAAACTTAAAGGATGTAAAATGAAATTGACCTAAGTTACGGGATGTATTTTGAAATTTTCCTGATTTAGAAGGGATGGTTTTGATGTCTTTCTTTTTTTGGAAAAAGCCAAAGAATTCATTATAATAATGAGAATGAACATAAGACATGCACCACTCCACAAAATTACAGGAATAAAAATAGCAGAAAAAGCATTGGGTGACTAGGCACTCATACAACCAAATAACACCAAATTCACAAGGTTAAATATCGTGGGGATTCCTCTGTCCAAGGTGGGTGAAGCACTGCCTTTCAACGTTTAGTTCATCCGATAAGTGGTTATATGTTGAACCAGAGGCCAGAGCGCCATTTAGGTTTTTTTTTTTTTTTTTTTTTTTTTAATATAGAACCTTTATTCGCCGATGGTAGTGGTTATATGCGCAGCTAACATGATGATAACTTCCACGACCATCAAAATGTATTTCGATACATGTAATTAAATAGGAAAAAACTGGAAAGAAAATTAAATGCCTCAGTGGCAGTTATCAGCTACCAAACCTATAGTGGTAAAATCACCTAATTCAAAAATTCAAGAAATTAAATTTAATGGACTAAATTAGAAAAGTGGTAATCCTAAGCCGAATATAATAATGGGCCAAGGCCAACAAAGAGACCAATTCGATAAGCAGAAAATAAAAAATAAAATGGATTTTAAGAAATATTTACCATAATAAGAAGCAAAACAGGACAATTAAAGGCAAACTGATGCAGATCAATTGACAATTATGTTGTTAATTTTGATGTTAGATGTTATTTTTGGTTAAGTTTTTAATTTTTGCAATAATTTTCTTTTAAATTCCTTTTCCTTTTTGGTATAAGCCCACGACAGTGTTGCGCCGTAGGAATAGGGTTTTGATGTTTGCTTATTTATAGCTTTGGTGTTTCGCATTGTAAGAAGGTGATTTGATTAATAAAAAAAAACGAGAGTTTATCTCAGGATCTCTTTTACGGTATTCTGTGTGAATCAACGTATCTGAGTTTTGCCACTTTTCCGGGTATTCGTAGAATCAACGGATAGTGTGTGTTAGTTTGTGTTCTTCATATTTATCTTCTTTTTATACGCTTTCACCCTGCATCAGTTGGTATTCAGAGTCCAGTCAACGCTCCTAATATGTCAATTCACATTGATCAAGCCACTATGGATGTCAATCTTACCCAAATTTTGTTTTCTGATAGCTTTTCAGATACATATGATGATGTCAATGTGGGCTATGAGGGTCCACCAATTTTTGATGAAGAGGTGGATGATCTTTTCGTGAAAAGTGATGTTTTTGAAGATTCGATGACTACGGTTGGAGACTACAAGGGTCCTCCAAAATTTGATGAAGAGGCCATTATTCACTATGACGACTCTCTATTTTTTAAAGATGGTGCAATGCTTGTGTCATTTTTTAAAGTGTCTTTTGTCATGGTTGATTCATTGGTGGATGTGTGTCCCACACCACAACTTTCTTTGGTGTATATGCCTTCTAAGGAGAAATATACAAACTATTTAGGGAGCAATACACCAACTAAATATTGTTTATTCTAAGGATGTTGTTGCAGATCGATTCCGACGCGCTCTTCAGACTTTCGATTCGAGGACGAATCTTTCCTACCCCGGGAGAGATGATGCAGATCAATTGGCAATTATGTTGTTAATTTTGATGTTAGATGTTATTTTTTGTTAAGTTTTTAATTTTTGCAATAATTATCTTTTAAATTCCTTTTTCTTTTTGGTATAAGCACACGACAGTGTTGGAGTGAATTTCACTCGATTTTGGAGTGAATTTCATATTCACCCAAGTCCCTCAGCTAGCGATTAGTTAGAAATAAGAAAGGAACTTTCAATCCAAATAACCACAACTAAATTTTGTTACTATCAGACTAGCTGTGTATTCCAAATTCATTCTAAAAACAACTTAAATTAAACCTGGTAAATTTTTCCTTGAAAGAGTCTGAACAAGTTGGTATCTTCTTCATTTTTTCCAACAGAAAGTTCATATGAAAACAGTTAAGCTATATATAGTAATCAACAAATTTAACCTCAATCAAAGCAAAGTGTATATAAATGGGTAATGCAGCAGCTAAATTTGCTACAAATTCATTCCAAAACTGAGAAACATGTGGAATTTAACATCAATCAAAGCAGAGTGTATATCAATCAAATTAAGAGCTAGGGAGTATTGTTTACAAGACTTTCTAGTTTGTACAACCAAGCTGCTTCCATTTTTTGACTAACATCGAGACGTAGAATTTCAGCCAATCACTAACAAGATTCTTACCTCAGCTTGCAGGAGATCTTTAGCTAATCGCCTCCTTATATCCTCTTCACATACCTGATCTGTAGATTTTACCACTTCATTTTCATTATATTTCACTATTACTCCATTTATTTCATGCAACAAATGCTCATGCGCTTTAATCTCTTTTTCCAGCTTCTTCAATGGATGACTGCCTACCTGTCCAACTATTGCAGCTTCTTTCAACTCCTTCAGTTCTTCCTCAGAATCGCAAACACGAACTCGAAGAAATGCTCTAAGTGCTAGGGGGATTCCCTCTCCATATTTAGAGCCAATCTCTACTTGCTTGACCTTGAAATAGACGGGCTTATCGTCCTTGTTTAGAATATGAGATTTCTGAGCATAAAGTTTGTCATGCACATCTAGATTAACAGCGACTAGAACGATATCGTGAGCATTGTTAGGAGCCGTAAACCCAAAAAACATTAGGAGAGCAGCATTCGACAAATTTCCATAGTTAATCAGGATCTCATCACCTTTAGCATAGTCACGATCAACTCTAACCTCTGCATACCTCTCAACCACGACCATGGAACTATTATCATGGTTTAGAAAATCCAAAAAAGGAGCCAAGTACACAACACCCTTTGCATTTTTCCGCCCTAGAGATGTAGCTAATCCATATGAATACATGAATTGTCGTTCGATTACTTCCAATTCCTCAGAGCTCGGGTTGCCTAATAGATCAGGCTTAGCATTCAATATTTTCCAGAACTGTTGCTCGACCTTATGCTTTAGTTTGAGAGTTTCATCATACACAAAACTGAGTCGAATCATTTTCAGTTCATCGTCACTCCAGAATATCGAGCTATGCATATCCTCAGGGCGAGGAAGGCAATCCATATAATTTTTCCAAATTGAAACATCTCCCCACCTTTTCTCAATAAGAATCAGAACTGCAAGTTTGCCTTCATTAGTAACTCCCATCAAACTATGAAGTTTGGGAGGAAGATCGTCTCGTGATAGTTGCAGAGTCGACGGAATCTTCAAGATGCAATCACCCTTTCGTATATCTTCAGAAGCATAATTTTTCCAATGGTAACTACTTTAGAAATCTCTTCCGTAGCCTTGTATTCAAGCCATGTCAGTAAACCGCAGCAATCTTCATCGTCAGGTGACGACATGGCTGTAAAATCAGTAGCAGGTATGAAAGATCACTGGAACAATCAACCAACTGTTTGTTATTATCTGCACAATCAATTGAATTACTTCATCATATTTAGAACAATAACCGTTTTAGTCAAAAAAAAAAAAAAAAAAAAAAAGAACAAGAATCAATTGATTTTTACCTCTATTCTACCTAGCTAGCTAGCTATCTCCGAGAATCTACACAAAGATTAGCATTAGTATATATAAGAGAACAAAAATTCGATTAAAAAAAAGTTCAATTTCATGAACATTGCGAGATCATCAATAGCAATAGAAACAAAATGCAGAAATCATTGAATTACCTGATGAAAATTAATCTTCTACTTTTTCTTGGTTGTTGTTGAGGGATGAAAATCCAATCCGTTAAACCACCAGAGCTACGTACACAATTAATTAAGCACAACAAATGAATCAGTATAATTAACAAGATTTAATTAAAATATATAGATAAATATGATGAAAGACTAACCAAACGAATGAAAACGTAAAAGAGGATGACAATCATGATCACTTCCAGAAGATCATCCATAGAGTACGTATATTCTAAGTAGTGATTAATTATTTTTCCCATATTTTAGTCTTTAAGTAGTCACTAACTGCCTAACTGCCTTAACCGCTGCATGGGTGCAACCGAACAGAGGAAGCTCCTAATTATTTTAAACAATTATTTGTTGCCAAATTCTCCCGTACCCCTAGTTTACGGTGCCCCTAGTTTCAATTTTAATTTTTTATTTATATTTTACCTACACCACCTAATCAAATTTTTACTACAGTTATCTGCACCCACTCATTTAATGAGTTCACCCCAAATCATTTCTTTTTTACAACAGTTATTTACACCCGCTCATTTTATGAGTTCACCCCCCAAATTATTTTTTACCACAATTATCTGCACACGCTCATTTTATGAGTTCACCCCCAAATTATTTTTTACCACAATTATCTGCACCCGCTCATTTTATGAGTTCACCCCCAAATTATTGTTTTACCACGGTTATCTGCACTTGCACATTTTAAAAGTGCACCCTAAAATATTTTTAAAAAAATAATCACATTTAAAAGACTATATTATCCTTTTATTAATTTACACAAAATATAATAAAGTAAAATCTAAAAAATCGATTCACCACCAAGTCACCCATATTTAAAAAAAAATCGTAAAATGCGGCAAAAGAAAAAGAAGGAAAATCCACGGACCGACCTCATCATCTCCACCCCGTATTAAGTTAATTAGAAAATTATTGATTAAATTATAAAATTTTATATTAAATTAGAAAATTATTGATTAAATTAGGAAATTTTATATTAGATTAGAAAATTATTGATTAAATTAGAAAATTTTATTTATATTGTTTGGACATAATTTTTTAAGTTTTTATATCCATTTATATAGTTTATATGATAATTAAGCCTTTTGTTATGTGAATTAACAAATAAAAAAATTATTAATATAAGGTGTCTGCTTACAAATTTATTTTGTTTACTCATAATTACGAAATACTTTTATAAAGTTCTACATTTTTTTTCATAGTAATTTATAAACCTCAATTGTCATATTAATTCGACCGTCAATAATCATATCATCAATTGCTATTTTTCTCTTATTGACTATGGTGATTGATTTTTTTATTACGAATGCTTCAGTAATGGTGTAGTTGAATGTGAAACAAATCAATCGGAGGTAACTAAATAAAAGTATTGAAAAGAAAAATTGTACATAATAATTATTTTTAATTCCCACGTAATACGCGAGTCGTGCACTAGTATACAATAGTTATAAGTCACAAATTTAGTACTCCATTAATATAAGTAAAAGAATGTTCAATTATTAAATGGATTTGTTTAAAAAAAAGAAGTAAAACATGTATACATGACATGAATTTTTTAGAATTTTAATAAAAACACAAAAAATAAATAAATTAGATTTACAATATATAAATTTAAAAAATTTAATTTACAATAGTTATAAATCACAAATTTAGTGATTAATATAAGTAAAAGAATGTTCAATTATTAAATTGATTTATTTTTTTTAAAAAAAAAAAAAAGTAAAACATGTATAGAGAAAATTTCATTTTACGTCATGTAACTTAGGCCTAGTCTAATTTATATCCTTTATGTTTTTACTTTTTCGATTGCCGTCCTTTTTGGTCCAATTTACATCCTTTCCGTCGAAATTTTTTAAAACTCACCGTAATGTGAGGAATAAATTGGGATTCCGGCCAAATAGTCCAATTTACGTCCTTTAAGTTTGAAAATTAAAATTTAATAATTAAAATTTTCTAAAAATCTCATTAAAGATTTAAAAAATCTAAAATATCATTAAAAATCCAAAAATCTCTTTAAAATTAAAAAATATAAAATGTGTAAATAAAATTCAAAATATATCAATAAAATTTAGAAAAATATCATTACAAATTATAAAATGTGTAAAAGAAAAATAAAAAATTCTAAAATTTTGAAAATACAAAAAATAAAAAATTATACAATTCAAAGAATGGAAAATAAGTAATTTAAAAATTAAGAAATTCAAAATCTCATTGAAATTTCTAAAAACTAAAAAAATCTCATTAATTTATTAAAAATGTGTAGATGAAAAATTACTAATTCTAAAAATCTAATAAGAATAATAAAAATTATTAACATTTCATTAAAAATCAAACTTGAATCATACTCGTCTGTCATTAAAGTTTTGCTCGAACTCCTCAAAATTTTGGGTCCCACGAGATTTTCCAACTCACCGTCGAGGTTGAGTGGAAGTTCCACACCTTGATCAATTTTGGAACCGTCCCAAATTCATTTTCACGATATTTTTAAAATTGTGCAATTTTTAATTTTAAATATTTTTTAAATTTTAATTTATAGGTTTTTTTTTATTTTTATGAGCTTTTAGAAAAAAAAATTAAATTTATACATTTTCAGATTTTTTGAATTGTAGAAATTATAGATTTTTTTTTTTTATTAGTTTTTAGAAGAAAAAAAAAATTAAATTTACACATTTTCAGATTTTTTGAATTGTAGAATTTATAATTTTTTTTAGATTTTTATATTTATTTTACACCATTTATAAGTTTTTAATGAGAATTTTTTAATTTTTAATGATATTTTCAGAATTTTTTAATTATTAATTTATAATTTTCAAACATAAAGGATGTAAATTGGACTATTTGATCGGATTTCCAATTTTCCGGTGGAAAGGACGTAAATTGGATCGAAAAGGATGTAAATTGGACACCCTAGGACGTAAATTGAAAATGTGAAAACTTAAAGGATATATTCTGGATTAGGCCTAAGTTACAGGACGTAAAATGAAATTTTCTCACATGTATACATGATATGAACTTTTCAGAATTTTAATCAAAACACAAAAAATAAATAAATTAGATTTACAATATATAAATTAAAAAATTAAATTTACAATAGTTATAAATTACAAATTTAGTGATTAATATAAGTAAAAGAATGTTCAATTATTAAATAGATTTGTTTTAAAAAAAGAGTAAAACATGTATATGAACTTCTTAAAATTTTAATCAAAACATAAAAAATAAATTAATTAAATTTACAATATATAAATTAAAAAAATTAAATTTACAATAGTTTTAAATCACAAATTTAGTAATATTAATATAGAAAGAAATTAATTTTGTGAATTTAAAAAAAAAAATGGGTCGAAAATCACTACAAGAAATGGAGGGAATAGCGACGAAAATTTTGCGACAAATCTAAATTTCATCGCTAAAATCAATTTTTAGCAACGAAATATAAATTTTCGTTGCTAAATTGTTAGATTTAATATTTGCAACAAAATATATATATTTTATCGCTGTATTAGCAACAAATTGTTTCATTTTGTTGTTAATAATCAAAACAACAATGAAAATTATATTTCGTCGCTAATATTTTGCGATGAAATAGAAATTTTCGTGGCTAATTTCTTGAAATTATTTTTTACAACAAAATTTATATATTTCATCGCTATATTAGCAACAATTTGCTTCATTTTGTTGTTAATAATCAGAAAAACTATGAAAATTATATTTCGTTGCTAATATTTTGCGATGAAATAGAAATTTTCGTGGCTAATTTTTTTAAATTAATTTTTGCAACAAAATTTATATATTTCATCGCTATATTAGCAGCAAATTGCTTCATTTTGTTGTTAATAATCAGAACAAAAATGAAAATTATATTTCGTTGCTAATATTTTGCGATGAAATAGAAATTTTTGTGGCTAATTTCTTGAAATTAATTTTTGCAACAAAATTTATATATTTCATCACTTTATTAGCAACAAACTGCATCATTTTGTTGTTAATAATCAGAGCAACAATGACAATTATATTTTCTTGCTAATATTTTGCGTTGAAATTGAAAATTTTGTGGCTAATTTCTTGAAATTAATTTTTGCAACAAAATTTATATATTTCATTGCTATATTAGCAACAAATTGCTTCATTTTGTTGTTAATAATCAGAACAACAATGAAAATTATATTTCATCACTAATATTTTACGATGAAATAGAAATTTTTGTGGCTAATTTATTGAAATTAATTTTTTCGATGAAATTAAAATATTTCATCGCTATACTAGCAACGTATTGCTGCATTTTGTTGTAAATAATCAGAACAACAATGAAAATTATATTTTGCGATGAAATATAATTTTTTGTGGCTAATTTATTGAAATTACTTTTTGCGATGAAATAAAAATATTTCATCGCTAAACTAGCAACGTACAAATTCTTTTATTTTGTTGTTAATAATTAGGGCAACAATGAAAATTATATTTAGTCGCTATTATTTTGCGATGAAATATATTTTTTGTGGCTAATTTCTTGGAATTAATATTTGCAACAAAATTAAAATATTTTATCGCTACACTTTTATCAAATTATTTTATTTTGTTGTTAATAATAAGAACAAAAATGATAATTATATTTCGTGGCTAATATTAAATCAACTATGCTTATTAAATCAAGAAAATCGATTTATATAATTAAATGTTTAATAATTGTCCAAATTTTATGTCTTACAAATCAGTATGAATGTTTATAAAAATATTTATAAATATGATGATGCAAATGAAGATGGACATAATTAAAGATGGGGGAATGAAGATTGGCTATAATTTTTTATTTTTTTTAAATTGTTAAAGTAACATTGATTTTTTACAATTGGAATTGTTTTAAAAATTACGTATACACATGTATATATACATATATAGTTGTTACAAGTTAAAAATTAATCAATTAATAAATGTGAAATAAATTATTAAATGAGTAAAAATAACTAAATTAATAACAATTGAATACATATATAATTAATATTAAAAATTGAACCAAAGAGTTGTCTGCCCGAATGGTAGGCGCCCAACTATGGGCGCCCATCCACCCGGGATCAATTCCCACTAAGACCAAATAAAATATTTATTTAAATAAAATGGGGGAGGGGGTATGTGGGTGCGGGTTGGGTTGAGTTGGGGTTGGTTGGGGCGGGGCGGGGCGGGTGTGGGTTGGGTACGGGTCGGGGCGGGTCGGGTGTGGGTGCGGGTTGGGTTGGTCGAGTACGGAAGTGGGTTTAGAGAATGATTCGTAAATCGGATATCATAGCCAAATATTAGCAACAAAAGTTCTAATATTTTTGTCTCTAATGTGAGTTAGCGATGAAATAATTTTGTCGCGTGATTTGTTGATATACACCCGTCGCTAACGTGTTTGCGACAAATGTTTGATTTTCCTCGCAAACATTTTGTGATGAAACTCATATTTTCGTCGCTAACATTTTGCGATGAAACTTATATTTTTGTCGCTAATATTTTGCGATGAAACTCAAATTTTCGTTGCTAATATTTTGCGATGAAACTCAAATTTTCATCGCAAACATTTGCGACAAAATTAATTTTTTTTGTCGCAAACACGTTAGCGACGGGCGTATAGCAACAAATCCTGCGACAAAATTATTTCATCGCTAACTCACGTTAGCGACGAAAATATTAGAATTAGCGACAATTTTTTTCGCAGCTAAATTGCAGTTTTCTTGTAGTGAATGAGTACATATACAATTAATATTACAACTATAAACCAAAAACAGACTTGTCCGAGTGGTAGGTGCTCCTCACTAAGCATGCCGATTCGCGAATAGGATTTGTTCCATGTTTCGGAAAGCACCTTTTGAAGGTGAAGGGGACTACTGAAGTGAGCATTGGACTTCGTTCAGTTTGTTGGACCGTTTAAAGCCAGAGCTTAATATTCGTATTGTTTCAATTTAATTATGCTTTAGTTGGGTTTAATTATGGGTTATTGTGATTAATTTTGTTTATTAATGCATAGTAGCATTGGGAGAATATATATATATATGTATATGTGGAACCAAACACAGCTATGGCTATCAAGGCGCCACGTCACCGTACCACGTGGCAACTTCCCAACTGTTAATAACGACCTAACATGTCTCAACTCAAATTCATATTCATATTTCCTAACAAAATCAAAAACCATGATCCACAATTTCACCCTCATTTCAATAAACCCCTTAACAAAATTTCCTCTTCAATCTAAATTTTTCCTCTCTTTCTCCAACAAGATGCATTGCTCCAATGCAGTAAGAGCTGCACAGACGCTGCACAAAGTCCCGGATTTTGCACCCGAGGAAATGGAGCGGATAGCTGAGAAGACTTTCACGAGGTACGTGTTCGACGGAATGCCACAGAGAAAAGGCAAAGGGGTTGCCATTGTTTGGTTTAGGAACGATTTGAGAATCTTGGATAACGAGGTTTTGTTCAAGGCATGGGTTTCGTCTGAGGCTCTCTTGCCCGTTTATTGTGTCGATCCGAGGCTCTTTACCACTACACATTACTTTGGTTTCCCTAAAACTGGAGGTACACTTTTCTTATTCTTAATTTGAACAAATTAGTTCGTCGCAACTCTGCTGCTTTAATCGTGTTTTTTTTAAGTTGGATTGTTATAATTGTTGGATAAGTGGAGTCTTGGAATGGAAGCCATTGATTTGGTTTTAATTTTGTTGTGATTCAATGTGAGTTGATAAAGTTTATGTGCATGGTGTCCTAGTTTACACTCTTTTTAACAGTAATTTAACTGTGAAACAGAGTGTGTATAGTTAGCTTGCAACTCTTTACAATAATGAGAAATATATGCAAGTGGAAATATAATGTGTTTGCCATTTTACTCGATTTATTTTGATGTGGCTGTTATACTTTCTTGTTTGGCAGCTCTGAGAGCACAATTTCTTATAGAGTGTTTGGACGATTTAAAACAGAGTTTGATGAAGAGGGGTCTCAACCTATTAATTCAGCACGGAAAACCCGAGCAAATTCTTCCTTCTCTTGCAAAAGCATATGGAGTCCACACAGTTAAGAATAATCTTAATCTGAATTTGTTTGTTTGAACTGGAATGGCTACTTGGGACTGAATTTTGTTGGTTTAAAAAACAGGTTTATGCTCAGAAAGAAACATGCAGCGAGGAGCTAAATGTTGAGAAATTAGTTTCGAAAAATTTGCATAAAGTCATGGTACCATTATCTGAAGGAGTGTCCAATAAGAATAAATCTGTAAACGGTATTAAACTTGAATTAGTCTGGGGGTCTACTATGTACCATATTGACGACCTTCCATTCAGTTGCACGTCCTTACCAGACGTCTATACTCAGTTTCGTAAGGTATTTTTCTTCTTATAGGTTTGAGCATACCTTTTTAATTAGAAGAGACTTCTGATATACCAGCTCTATGATGGTCAATTATACAGTCAGTTGAATCAAAATCTGTTATACGGAGTTGCATTAAGGTTCCGAAATCACTTGGTCCAACACCAGATGTTAAAGATTGGGGATGCATTCCAGAGATTTCTTCCCTTGGGATTCCGCCTGAAAAGGTATGTCACCATTTATTTGGAATTACTTGCTTTATGGGGATAAAAGTTTCATCATTTTCATATACGTCGTGTAGGTCAGCAAAGGAATGGCGTTTTCAGGGGGTGAAAGTGCAGCGTTGAGTAGAGTACACGAGTATTTCTGGAAGAAGGTAAGAACATTTTCTGGAACTGTATTTTCTCATCTATCTTTCCTAGTTCATATATATCAAATTTTGCTCATACGGGATCATCTGTTGCTGTATATGTACAATTTATGGTTCAAGTTAGTAGAGTATGATATGGCTAATATCTACATATCTCAGACTTGTACTTGGCTGGAGTCTGGAGATAAAAGTCAGATCCATATTTGAATATTGATAAATGAAGCATCCAGTGATTTATTCAGTGTTGTACTTCCGTAGGATCTTTTAAGGACATATAAAGTGACACGAAATGGAATGTTAGGACCTGACTACTCAACAAAGTTTTCTCCTTGGCTTGCCTCTGGAAGCCTTTCACCTCGCTTCATTTATGAAGAGGTATAAACCTACTTTCTTCCATATTTTGATCTTACCTTACAAAGATTAATTTTAGTAAAGATACTGATATTTACAGGAGATTAATTTTCTTAGGTGAAGAGATATGAAAAACAAAGAGTAGCAAACGACTCTACATATTGGTATTGCTTCTCTCTATCTCACATTGCATATCAGTTTATATATTTCATTTGCACATGTATTTCTGCACTTAATGCATGCAAATGGATGAAAATTGGTACTTGATAATGATTGCACATGATAATATCTCTGTGTTGTGTGCTGGATGTAAATAACACAAGTGAAGGAGTTTTTTAATCTATTAAGGTATTAAGGGGAATTTGTAAATTTTATATTTTACAACCAGAATTAAGCTTCCTTGGGATCCACTAAAGTAATCATATCTTCTTACTGAAATTCTTAATTACCTTTATAATTCTCTACTCAATATTTAAAATGTTGTTCAAAACTAATCTTTTTATAATAACCAAATGCATTGTCTTTTAATTCTTTTATCTTATTATGCAGGTGGAAACGTAACTAGTAATCATCACTATAGAGTATGGAGGATAAGGAGTTAAGGTATCTTATTCAATCAGTAGAGGTCTCTCTTTACTAGGAAGAAAGGATGTCCTGGAAGAATTAATTATATCCTAATTAATACAAGAAATTCAAGCCCTGTCCTCCATCTCTGTGATGACGTGTTTATTTGCTTTCTGTTATTGTCGTGTCGTTGAGTCATCTATTTTAATTTTTTTTTTTTTGTTATTGTCTGTATCGTGTTATGTGAATGAATAATAATATGTGCGGGTGATCTCACCGCCTCGCACAAATTTCATTAAATGATTCTTCTTCCTAATTCATAATTGTTTTCGTTTTTCAGCTTTTATGCCAGCGCGCAATTCATAGTAAATTTAATTTAATTATGATCTAATTAGAGGCACAAAATCAACCAAACTAAAAGCTAATTTTGTTAAAAAGTGTGCCGATCAAATTACCGTACAAATCATTCAGGGACGGAGGGAGTATAACTGAACCTGGAAGAAGGTCCATATTTATATCTATATACTGTAATATATTCCTAAAGGCATGCATGAAGGTCCTTTTGGATGGCTAGTTAATTTCAGCGAGAAAAAAATTATTTACGTCCCCTAATTTTTATCTTTTTTGAAAAACGTCCCAAAATAGTTAAAATTTTAATTTACGTCCCATAATTTTTTCAATTGCTTAATTTACGTCCAATTTTCCCTGAAAACCCCCAAATTTATGTAAATGAGACGTAAATTGAGCAATTAAAGAAGTTATGGGACGTAAATTAAATTTTTAATTAAAATGGGACGTTATGCGAAAAAGATAAAAATATTCAACAAATATGTACAATTCACTATAAAATTAATGTAATTTATATATGTTATACAATCAAATAAAAATATAATTCATTTATTCATAAATTAATTATTCATAAATTAACTTATTTTAATATAAAAAAATAATTCATTTATTCATATAAATTCAGTTCTTTTATTTTTGAAAACCTCGGAGCCCGTTCAAACCTTGCCAAGTAAACCCTCCTTAGGGATATTTTTATAAAAATTAATTAACTTACCTAATTTATTATTAGAAAAATTATTAACTTACCTGATGTGCCAAAATTTGCACGGATGGATTGGATATCTTTAGAGTCAGATATCCAAATTCCCGGACGCGTGTGAATAATCCGGATACGCTACTTCCTTTGAAATGATCCTCCAGAACCTGCAAAAGACACGCCGGAGGGGAGTCCGGCACGAACACTCCGATGCCTAAGTCAGTATAGGGATCTCAGTATATCTAAGGGATTTTAGAGTCCTCGATTTATCAATCAGGTTCTCAAAGGATATCGAAATATTTAATAAGATGTGTAATAAGTCTTGTAAAAAGTAGAGATTCTAACCTGAAAACGTGCCCAAGTTTACCTATTTATAGAAAGCTTCCACCTAAGAGGAAGTTAGGGTTTCCTTCTATTTCGGAGTGCCCTTTGGACTCGGCCCTGCTGAGTTGACAAAGTCCTCAACTCTCTCACTCCCTGAAGAACCGGAACCACTCCCCCTAGTGGACTCCATCCACTGAGATAAAGGAGGAATGAGTCTTCCTTCACCCAATTCTCGGGCCGTTTCGTACGGGACTCTCCTAAGTCCTCGGTCTACCAATTCTTATCAAGATTAGGTCTACCTGATATTTCTCTCCGGGCGGAGCTCCCTCCGGAGGGACCTCCGGAAGAGATTCTTTATTCAAAGAGTATTATTTAATCCCATATCTCCTTTTTTATCTTATCCTCTATACACGTGTCGACTTCTTGTGCCATGACAATTTTAGGCCGCATCATCTACTCCCCCCTACTCTCATAAAGTGATTATATCTTTTGTGAGAGTAAGAGGTTCAAGCGAATTTAGCACATAGGCGTTTCTGGAGAGACGTGTATTATTCTTGCTTCGGAGAGGAATTTCAGAAGTGCTCCCCTTCGGAGATTTTTCCCGCCCTCGGTTCCGAAAAGACGCTTCGACTTCTGCGCCTGGGTCCCACACAGTCGCAATTTTCTCTCTCTTGCTAGATTCTCGAGGAGAAGCCTCGACTCTAACCCCCTTTTTCTTACTCACTTCACGCAATTACTTTCTCTTTTCTTACTCACTTCAAATTTCATCTTCTCGGAAATTCTCCCATTATTTTTTCTTCTCAAGCGTCTTCTTCCCCAAGCCTCCTCATCGCTGGTCGCCCAGTCCGCCCTCCTCTGGGCCCTCTTCATCTCCTAAGGTAGCCTCAGCACCCTTTTCTCCATCTGCTCCTATTACAGTCTTGGAAGCAGAGACATAAGGATAGACCAACCGCCCCAGAGGCTTTAGCTCAGCCATACCCACCTTGGCTGCTTGTAATTTGGCAATGGTCTGACTCTTGGTTTCATAACCTTCAAAGAATTTTCTCAAGAACTTTAGGGAATCTTTCCCCCTTCCAAGGAATCACCTCTGGTTTCAGGTGGCTCGAGGAGGTTTTCCTTGACTTTAGCGAAATTTTTGTTTTCTAAGTACCCATCTTGGGTCTTGGTTATGGGGAGATGCTCCCCAGTTCTCCTTGGCCTCTGAGCCTCTACTTGTCTCTCACTTTCGTTTAAAAGATTTTGATTCATAAAACATTTCTTTTCATTGATTAACCCTTTTGGGTCTTAAGTATGGTGAGGGCTCTCCGGAGCTCCTCGGCCTCAAGGCCTCTGAGTGTCTCTCACTCTCATTCTTAAAAGATTTTGATTCATAAAATCTTTCTTTTCATTGAGTAACCCTTTTGGGTCTCAAGTATGGTGAGGGCTCTCCGGAGCTCCTCGGCCTCTAGGCCTCTGAGTGTCTCTCACTCTCATTCTTAAAAGATTTTAATTCATAAAATCTTTCTTTTCATTGAGTAACCCTTTTGGGTCTCAAGTATGATGAGGGCTCTCCGGAACTCCTCGGCCTCTAGGCCTCTGAGTGTCTCTCACTCTCATTCTTAAAAGATTTTGATTCATAAAATCTTTTTTTTTCATTGAGTAACCCTTTTGGGTCTTAAGTATGGTGAGGGCTCTCCGGAGCCCCTCGGCCTCTAGGCCTCTGAGTGTCTCTCACTCTCATTCTTAAAAGATTTTGATTCATAAAACCTTTCTTTTCATTGAGTAACCCTTTTGGGTCTCAAGTATGATGAGTGCTCTCCGGAGCTCCTCGGCCTCTAGGCCTCTTAGTGTCTCTCACTCTCATTTTTAAAAGATTTTGATTCATAAAATCTTTTTTTTCATTGAGTAACCCTTTTGGGTCTCAAGTATGATGAGGGCTCTTTGGAGCTCCTCGGCCTCTAGGCCTCTGAGTGTCTCTCACTCTCATTCTTAAAAGATTCTGATTCATAAAATCTTTCTTTTCATTGAGTAACCCTTTTGGGTCTCAAGTATGATGAGGGCTCTCCGGAGCTCCTCGGCCTCTGAGTGTCTCTCACTCTCATTTCAAGGTGTTGATCCTATCAAGACCTTTCAAGTTCAAGTAATCCGCTTGGATTTAGAGTAGGGTGAGGAACTTTCTAGCTTCCCTCGGCCTCGTGGCCTTTAAGTGTTTCTCACTTTTGAATTCTCATATCTCATATATGCTCGGTGATCTACAGATCCTTCATCATTTCATCACTCCTAATTTTCAAACTTAGCCATCCGGCTACTCAGGGTGGTTAGCCCTCACGCGTTTCAGAATGCTCAAAGTATGCTTATGAATCATATCTTAAATTGTTAGGAAATATGTGCTCATACAAATTTCCAAAAATCTCCAAATGTTTTCATCATATCTCATAAAATCTTCAAATATTCATCAAAGATAAACATACGTTTTAACATAATTTAGAAAAAAATAGACTCATCATTAATCAAAAACACTTTCTTAACCATGCCTAAATTCTCAATCATTCTCTCGATTCAATCACAAAATTCTCCTAAGTAATCACCTTAGCTTTTCTCAAATCAATCATTTGTCAAGCCTTAGCAAATGCTCATATGCTTCGAGGTTTTATGCTCTAAACAACTATGTCTAGGTAACTCATATCATTTCTCAAAGTAAAATCTAAAGTAAAAAAGTAAAATATACACTTTTCACTTACGTGGCTTCATATCAGCATCTCAGAGGTAGTAGGGTGGCCTAGACCCTTCATCACCCCTTTAAGCATCGAAGTGTAAGGCATTTGCAAGGTCCGTCATCATGCTCGTCTCTGAATATCGCATCTCAACACCCTAGATGATCTTACTCACCTAATAGATCGACTCTTAGGTATATCCTTCTTTACAGTGGTCTTGTAGCCCTCATGACTACCTGCTCATCCTTCATGGGTTTCTTTTATCACGTAATCTCCTTCGGGAGACATCTTAGATAGGGATGGGTCAACGATCGCTTGTATAATTGGCCACCCAAGATGTAGTATCTTAACCGCAAAGCTCGAGCTTCTCCAGAAGCTGTAGAGGCTGGTCCTTTATTCAGCTCTTCTCAACTTTTGAATATCAAATTTCAGCACCCTGGGGAGGGTTTGGTCAGTTTCAGCAGCTGGGCTCGGTGGAGCTTCAACTCCTCAAATGTTTTCTGATATTATTCATCCCACTCGAATCTGGATCATTTGCATAAGATCCTCTTTATAGTTCTTCTCATGTTCGGTTCTCAACCCCAAATACTCATCTTTCTTCCATAATCATCTGGATCATGCTCCGTAGAGCTCCTCCACATTCTTAATTATCCTGGACTCATCTGGCTCACATCAGCCACATCATCACATCTAGGTCCCGGACCTCGGGGTCCTGGATACTCGCCTCATCTCTCCTTATCTGGATCTTGGACCTCGGGGTCCTAGATACCCGTTTCATCTCTTCCTTAATTCTATAGCGTTACTCAGCCACTTCAAGCGTAGGATCTTGTAAAAAGGTTTGTCATCACTCTCATCTTCTCGAAGTCTGGGTCTCAAACCCCATAACTCAGCTTCTGGGTAGCCATCATCCAAATCCCAGTCTCGAACTCTGTCCCCTCAAGTTTTTGGAACGTAGAAATCCGGTCTCCAGTGCTGCGCATGGTGAAGTTGTCTTCATAGCTAGTTAGGTAATCTCCATCTTCGTCTCAACGTCTTACCCCAATATTCATCTCCGGAGTTGCACATATCTCTCGTACATCTGCAGCTCCTCGAGCAGGTCGAGGTTTAACATTAGTTTATCATCTCAAACTAGAAGCCAAATCCTTCTCTATGAGTTATCGATCGCAAATCTGGCCTGCATGACCTTCATTTCACATGGTCTTTTCTTGAATCTCCAACCTCTCAACGTTGTTTGGCTTCGCTCTTTAGGATCTCAAATCTAGAGGTTTCGCCTCCAAGTCTCAAAATTCTCTTCTCATTCTTCAGTCTACAATACCACGTCTAAAACCTCGAGGTGTGTTAATCATGTACAATGAGATCATCAAGATGCAACAGGCTATCTGCCTATTCTTTTTGAGGGGTTATCTCCAGGTGCTGACCCCTAAAAAAAGAATACGGAGACAATAAATTTAAATTTATCGTCAGTACGGCTAAAATTGAGACCAAAACGACCAAAATTGATAATTTGGGATAAATGAAATGAAATCCTCCCTAAATTTCTTTGAATTTGAGAAAAAGTCACAAAGGCCGAAGGAGATGGTGCATGAATGATTTTTAAAGTGCTTTATTTCGTGTTTTACTAATTTTAATAAACGAAAAAAATCTGAGACGTTTTTATACATAAGACCTGACTTCCTTTTGATATTTTGAATTAGACATTCGTTTAAAATATAGTTGGATTGGAACTTTATAAGTTCATGAGTCATGTAAATAATTCTCTCATACATATTTTTATCTTAATAAATGACGTAACAAATCTGGATAATATTGCATGTTAAAAATAAAGAAATAAAAGCTTAAACAATATCTCTAATTTTAAGAATATTTAATTGGTTTAACAAAAAAATACCCGTAAAATTCCAAAATACGTCTTATAACTTATGTCAGTTCCATTTTAAATCTTTTAAATTTCACTTTTTCAAAATACGTTCTAAGTTGTCAAGTTTACATCCTTTTTATCGAAAAAAAATTCGCCGAAAAATGACACGCGCTACTCAAACGTGTGTTTTAATTGGGGCTTTCGGCATGTTTGGTGACTGGGTGCTACATGTAATTAAAAATATGGCCATGTCATCATCCCCCTCTTATAAATATAAATATCAGATTTTGTTTATAGTAAATATTCCGAAATACACTCACAAAACTCAACTCGACGGTCCCTAATATACATATATATATATCAACATAATTTACAAATGAAAGGAAGCAAAACAAAGATTTTTTTTTTTTTAATCAGGGGCCATCGAGTTGAGTTTTGTAGGTGTATTTTGGAACATATGTTATCGACAAAATTTGTTGTTTAAAATTTATAAGAGAGGAGAAGATGATGTTTTCATATTTTTAATTAAATGTGGAAATTTTTATTACATGTGGCACTCAGTCACCAAATCTGCCGGAAACACTTGTTAGTTTCCGGTGAAAATTTTAATTTTCTGACCAAAAGGATGTAATTAAATTGGACAAAGATGCTATAAATTGGACACGTTAGGACATATTTTGAAAAAGTGAAAACTTAAAGGATGTAAAATGAAATTGACCTAAGTTACGGGATGTATTTTGAAATTTTCCTGATTTAGAAGGGATGGTTTTGATGTCTTTCTTTTTTTGGAAAAAGCCAAAGAATTCATTATAATAATGAGAATGAACATAAGACATGCACCACTCCACAAAATTACAGGAATAAAAATAGCAGAAAAAGCATTGGGTGACTAGGCACTCATACAACCAAATAACACCAAATTCACAAGGTTAAATATCGTGGGGATTCCTCTGTCCAAGGTGGGTGAAGCACTGCCTTTCAACGTTTAGTTCATCCGATAAGTGGTTATATGTTGAACCAGAGGCCAGAGCGCCATTTAGGTTTTTTTTTTTTTTTTAATATAGAACCTTTATTCGCCGATGGTAGTGGTTATATGCGCAGCTAACATGATGATAACTTCCACGACCATCAAAATGTATTTCGATACATGTAATTAAATAGGAAAAAACTGGAAAGAAAATTAAATGCCTCAGTGGCAGTTATCAGCTACCAAACCTATAGTGGTAAAATCACCTAATTCAAAAATTCAAGAAATTAAATTTAATGGACTAAATTAGAAAAGTGGTAATCCTAAGCCGAATATAATAATGGGCCAAGGCCAACAAAGAGACCAATTCGATAAGCAGAAAATAAAAAATAAAATGGATTTTAAGAAATATTTACCATAATAAGAAGCAAAACAGGACAATTAAAGGCAAACTGATGCAGATCAATTGACAATTATGTTGTTAATTTTGATGTTAGATGTTATTTTTGGTTAAGTTTTTAATTTTTGCAATAATTTTCTTTTAAATTCCTTTTCCTTTTTGGTATAAGCCCACGACAGTGTTGCGCCGTAGGAATAGGGTTTTGATGTTTGCTTATTTATAGCTTTGGTGTTTCGCATTGTAAGAAGGTGATTTGATTAATAAAAAAAAACGAGAGTTTATCTCAGGATCTCTTTTACGGTATTCTGTGTGAATCAACGTATCTGAGTTTTGCCACTTTTCCGGGTATTCGTAGAATCAACGGATAGTGTGTGTTAGTTTGTGTTCTTCATATTTATCTTCTTTTTATACGCTTTCACCCTGCATCAGTTGGTATTCAGAGTCCAGTCAACGCTCCTAATATGTCAATTCACATTGATCAAGCCACTATGGATGTCAATCTTACCCAAATTTTGTTTTCTGATAGCTTTTCAGATACATATGATGATGTCAATGTGGGCTATGAGGGTCCACCAATTTTTGATGAAGAGGTGGATGATCTTTTCGTGAAAAGTGATGTTTTTGAAGATTCGATGACTACGGTTGGAGACTACAAGGGTCCTCCAAAATTTGATGAAGAGGCCATTATTCACTATGACGACTCTCTATTTTTTAAAGATGGTGCAATGCTTGTGTCATTTTTTAAAGTGTCTTTTGTCATGGTTGATTCATTGGTGGATGTGTGTCCCACACCACAACTTTCTTTGGTGTATATGCCTTCTAAGGAGAAATATACAAACTATTTAGGGAGCAATACACCAACTAAATATTGTTTATTCTAAGGATGTTGTTGCAGATCGATTCCGACGCGCTCTTCAGACTTTCGATTCGAGGACGAATCTTTCCTACCCCGGGAGAGATGATGCAGATCAATTGGCAATTATGTTGTTAATTTTGATGTTAGATGTTATTTTTTGTTAAGTTTTTAATTTTTGCAATAATTATCTTTTAAATTCCTTTTTCTTTTTGGTATAAGCACACGACAGTGTTGGAGTGAATTTCACTCGATTTTGGAGTGAATTTCATATTCACCCAAGTCCCTCAGCTAGCGATTAGTTAGAAATAAGAAAGGAACTTTCAATCCAAATAACCACAACTAAATTTTGTTACTATCAGACTAGCTGTGTATTCCAAATTCATTCTAAAAACAACTTAAATTAAACCTGGTAAATTTTTCCTTGAAAGAGTCTGAACAAGTTGGTATCTTCTTCATTTTTTCCAACAGAAAGTTCATATGAAAACAGTTAAGCTATATATAGTAATCAACAAATTTAACCTCAATCAAAGCAAAGTGTATATAAATGGGTAATGCAGCAGCTAAATTTGCTACAAATTCATTCCAAAACTGAGAAACATGTGGAATTTAACATCAATCAAAGCAGAGTGTATATCAATCAAATTAAGAGCTAGGGAGTATTGTTTACAAGACTTTCTAGTTTGTACAACCAAGCTGCTTCCATTTTTTGACTAACATCGAGACGTAGAATTTCAGCCAATCACTAACAAGATTCTTACCTCAGCTTGCAGGAGATCTTTAGCTAATCGCCTCCTTATATCCTCTTCACATACCTGATCTGTAGATTTTACCACTTCATTTTCATTATATTTCACTATTACTCCATTTATTTCATGCAACAAATGCTCATGCGCTTTAATCTCTTTTTCCAGCTTCTTCAATGGATGACTGCCTACCTGTCCAACTGATAAGACATAATGATGTCATATCATTCAGAACTGGTCTCCCTAAAAGGCATGAGTTATTTATATTCAATCTAGTTTGGAACTGAACTAGAGGAGACACCTTTAGGATCTGAATCGGACTTGAAGGTGGGATTTCGGTGGGCAATCCTTGAGATTTCAGTTCTGGAAACTCTCTTATTTGAAACAGATGACAGGACATAATGATGCCCTCTTAAACAGAGCTGATCACTATGAGGAATGTGTCGACGAGTTCTGATTAGGATCCAGGATCGTCTTCAGATGAGAGGATATCCGGAACTGATTCAGGCCTGATTATTTTATTTTTGTAACTACACTTTGGAGAATCAGATCTGAAAATATCGTTACCTGAAGCCATGAACCTTCAGATCTAAGGCCGCCATCATATGAATTTTATCTACATCAACTTGAATTCTTGACAGCTCACCGTGGTGGTCCTCACTATGTACTATTTCTGCCAATAACCGAATGTCAGTATAGGACGATGACGTGGCGTGGTCCCCTATGAACCAAAACCCTAGTTCTCTAAATTACAGCAATACCCTCAAGTCTTAGAGGTATAAAATAGCATTATTGTGATCATTGGTATTTTTCTTCTTCAACTCACTTCTTTCTTAAGAACTCTCTCTCTCTCTTTTATTATACTGCGTATACAATCCATTCATAGAACAATCACTGACTTGAGCGTCGGAGGGCCGTCGCCGGAGCCCCCTCCGGCCCGGTTTTGTTGCAGGTCATCTAGCTCCGGAGTCATCTACCCCTCATTGTTCATTTGGAAGGATCTCTCAAGGGATTAAGCTAAGTTTTGCCCTATCCTTGCTCATTCATGTTGAGTTTTACTTCTGGGCACAACTATGTTTCATTAAGTTCATATCTGAACTCATTTTTGTTTCATCAAATGGCGCCGTCTGTGGGAAATACGAGCTAAGACGTGAGGATTTCCAGAAATTGGGGGGATATACATGAGTGCTGCTCCAGAAATTTTCAAGAAAAATGATGAAATCCATCTTGTCTACACGATTCTGCAAATGCCCCAAATCCCAGATTGAGCACGAACCATAGCGTTACATTCTGTTGCCGCTGCGGATTCAAAAGCCATTCTCCCCAATATTACAAGAAAAAACCCCTTCTAAAGCCCTAGTACTCAAAGAACCATGCCGTCAAGCCTAAATCTACATGCGCCGCCGCGGGTTGGCAAAGAAGGTAAACGCAACCGCCGTGTCTGGTTCGTAGCCGAGCACTGCCTTTGGGTTTACGGGCTCCGGAATCCGGCGCCGCCTCGCGCACAGGCCATTGTCGCCGTATCGCCCAGAATTTCCGACGATGATTGAGTCCGGATTGAAGCGTTCCGATCTGAAACTCACCGAGTCAACTCGTTGAGTCAGCTCACTACGAGTCGAACCACTACAGATCCTCTGTAGGTGGCGCTATCCTCATCGATCCATCAGAGCTTCAAGCGCGATAAAGGGATTACTCATTGCCCCAAAGCATAAACCCCCAATTTTGAATTTGCGCGAATCTGCAATCTGAAAATTCAGAAAAAAAAAAATTCAAATCAGGGAGAATTTCGTTCACAAATTTTCATTTCCAATTCTTTTTTGTTTAGTTGGGTTTTTGGAATCTTAACACTGTGGCTCTCCTTATTTGTGCATCAGGCCAGGTGTGCTCGTTGTTGAGCACGACCTAAATTTCAAGGAAAACGAGTTAACGAGCTCTGCCTCCACTTCTTGATTCAAGGTGCAAGCACCCTACTCCCCAATCTAAAGTTGTAACTCAGAGGCAACAGAGGTGATGTCCTCCATTTAATCCTTAATTCTCGGCATGAACAACAAGAGGTATGGAATTATCTAGTACTCCCTCCATCCACGAAAAGTAGTCCCATTTGACACATATTCTTTGTCCACCAAATGTAGTCCCATGTACTTTATGGAAACTATCACCCTTCAACTATCACTTAATTACTCAATTTGCCATCAACTTTATTCCTAAACAATCACTTTATTCACAATGGACCCCACAATACCCTATAATACCCTTACTTTATCTACTTTTATGTCCCTACTTTTCATGGATGGAGGGAGTACTATGAGATATTATTTTTCTCTGAATTAGAACAACAAGATTTGTGGTCATTTGAAAATCTACGTTACTAAATTTAATCTCAAATCTTGCCTCCGATTTGTGTCTGAGAGTTTACCGTAGAGGTTATGACTTCATATTTCTTATATTTTGAAAGGTTCATTAGTTGATTAATCCCTAGAAGCTAAGCATATGTGCACTCAAGGTGCTTGAAGCAATGCTTGAGAGACCTATTAACTCTTTGTTGAATTCTTTTGTAAATGCCTCTTGAAAAGTTGTGGGTAGGCATTTGTCTTTAGATGATTACGCAATTTGAATTCCTTTTGAGCATCTGAATATTCATGTCTGTGTTTGAGGTAAAAAATCACACCAATTACAATTGCATGGTGAGATTCTTAAAAGGTTGGCTTCTCGAGTCCAAACATACTCTTATTGACTATGATACCTGGAAGCAAGGTCGAAAGCACTGTAATTATTTTTCAAGTTACTAAAAGCGAGCTAATTCCACTATAGGCCATCTAATTAGTTTTATCCTTTAATTCTGCTGCTGGGTGGAGTCCTTTTGTGGGATTACTTGTCTCCTGCTAATTTAATAAGCAACTATCCCCACGTTGCCGTTTTGGGTATTGGTTTGGCCTTTGGATTTCTTGTGGGAAGAATGATTCTTGCACACTTATGTGATGAACCTAAGGGCTGGAAAACAAATATGGGAACTTTTACTAGTACATACTTTCATGTGAAGCTAATACATAATGAAATGGGTGCTAATATGCTTGTTTGTTCACAAATGCTCTTTAGCTATATAAGTGTTGGGCTGGAATATGTTTGCTTGGATTGACCTGTCAAGAATGCAGTTCAGAGCGCTTTTTAACTTCCTATATTTATTGATGATTACATTTGGGGGTATTATGTATGTATTTTGACGTGGGATAATATTTCATTATTTCTAGAAATAATATTTCCAGCCATCTTGCTGAAATTGAGAGATTTGTTGCCCCTTTGATGAATTCTTATATAAATATGCCTTGAGAAGTTGTGAGTGGGCATGACTGTGTAATTTGATATTGCACTCCTCCTTGAATACTGCTGGCAAATTCCATTAACTTCATATATGAATATCTCTATCCCTGTTTTGATGTATTGTGTTATGCTCACTACATGCTTGATGAAATGCTCAAGAGAGTTTTGAATTTGTGATAATATTTGCATTAATAATTATTTATTAATTATTATGCTCTGAGAATAAGTCAGCACTGAAATTTGCAGTAATGTTCATCTTTGTAATGAATGTGTAGCAAAATATTGGAAAACCATGTATCAAAATCCTTGCATAAATTGTTGTTTAACCCTTTTGTTGTGAGATGTGTTGTTGAAAGGTAAGGAGCAAGAATTTTCGGAGGAGAAATCTCGAGAATATTGCAAACTCTCTTGTGAAGAGGATTCCAGATTCATCGCGGAAGAATGAAAACAATCTCACCCAAAGGGTAATCCTCGACATTGAATTTTCAACGAGACACACAACTCCCCGAGGAGTATAAATAACTCTTAGGAGTATAAATAACTCCTCGGAGTATAAATAACTCTCAGGAGTATAAAAACGTAGAAGAACTCCTCGGAGTATAAATAACTCTTCGGAGTATAAATAACTCTCCGGAGTATAAAAACGTAGAAGAACTCCTCGGAGTATAAATAACTCTTCGGAGTATAAATAACTCTCCGGAGTATAAAAACGTAGAAGAACTCCTCGGAGTATAAATAACTCTCTGGAGTATAAAAACGCAGGAGAACTCTCCGAAGTATAAATAACTCTTTGGAGTATAGATACGAACTGAGTCTGGATCAGAGAAGAATCCATGGATTTCATTGCAAGAAGAACTCTCCGGAGTGATATCTTGAAATAATTTTCCTTAGAAAATTTTTCAAGGGATGAATACGAGTTGAGAGAAGACTCTCAACTCAGAACTGAATTGATATCTTGAAATAATTTTCCTTAGAAAATTTTTCAAGGGATGAATACGAGTTGAGAAAAGATTCTCAACTCAGATCTGAAGCGATATACGAGTTGAGAGAAGACTCTCAACTCAGAACAGAATTGATATCTGAAATAATTTTCCTCAGAGAATTATTTCAGGGGATGAATACGAGTTGAGAAAAGATTCTCAACTCAAATCTGAATTGATATCTGAAATAATTTTCCTCAGAGAATTATTTCAGGGGATGAATACGAGTTGAGAAAAGATTCTCCACTCAGATCTGAAGCGATATACGAGTTGAGAGAAAACTCTCAACTCAGAACTGAATTGATATCTGAAATAATTTTCCTCAGAGAATTATTTCAGGGGATGAATACGAGTTGAGAAAAGACTCTTAACTCAGATCTAAAGCGATATACGAGTTGAGAGAAGACTCTCAACTCAGAACAGAATTGATATCTTGAAATAATTTTCCTTAGAAAAAATTTCAAGGGATGAATACGAGTTGAGAAAAGATTCTCAACTCAGATCTGAAGCGATATACGAGTTGAGAGAAGACTCTCAACTCAGAACGGAATTGATATCTTGAAATAATTTTCCTTAGAAAATTTTTCAAGGGATGAATACGAGTTGAGAAAAGATTCTCAACTCAGATCTGAAGCGATATACGAGTTGAGAGAAAACTCTCAACTCAGAACTGAATTGATATCTTGAAGTAATTTTCCTTAGAAAATTTTTCAAGGGATGAATACGAGTTGAGAAAAGATTCTCAACTCAGATCTGAAGCGATATACGAGTTGAGAGAGAGACTCTCAACTCAGAACGGAATTGATATCTTGAAATAATTTTCCTTAGAAAATTTTCAAGGGAGGAATACGAGTCGAGAGAAGACTCTCAACTCAGAACTGAATTGATAGATTGAAGTAATTTTCCTTAGAAAATTATTTAAAGGAATGAATACGAGTTGAGAGAAGACTCTCAACTCAGATCTAAAGTGATATATTGAAATAATTTTCCCTAGAATTTTTTTCAAGGGATGAATACGAGTTGAGAAAAGATTCTCAACTCAGATCTGAAGTGATACCTTGGAATAATTGTCCTTAGAAAATTTTTTCTAGGGGATGAATGAGAGTTGAGAGATACTCAACTCAAGAAGAGATCTAATGAAGAAGTAAAATCCCCCAGACTTAGAGTGCACCCCATACGACGGGGAGTAAAAAAAAAAAAAGAAGCAGATAAGGGCAATAGAGCCAGAAAAGAAATCCAAAAATTAAACGAGGTATGAGACGAACTCCTTAAGAAAACACTACGGGTTGAAATATGTTCAACTCTGGGCTACCTTAAGATCTGAATTATCTCCAGAAAATATTTTAGAGAATATGAGTTGAAAGATATTCAACTCTGATTCGATATGAGACCTGAATAAGACTTGAAATATTTTCGGGACTCATATAATATTTCAAATATTAGGAGCTGAAAGATGTTCAACTCCGAAAGATTTGAGATCCGAAGTATTTTCATGCTTCGGAAATTACTTGAAGAATTAGGAGCTGAAAGATGTTCAGCTCCGAAAGATTTGAGATCCGAAGTGTTTTCATGCTTCGGAAATTACTTTAAGAATTAGGAGCTGAAAGATGTTCAACTCCGAAAGATTTGAGATCCGAAGTATTTTCATGCAATAGAAAATATTTTAAGAAATCAGAGCTGAAAGACATTCAGCTCTAGATTGATATGAGAACTGAAATATTTTCATGACTTAGAAAATATTTTATGCACTGAGAGTTGAAAGATATTCAGCTCTAGATTAATTCGGAACTGAAGTATTTTTGTGCAATAGAAAATATTTTAAGAATTCAGAGTTGAAAGATATTTAGCTCTAGATTGATATGAGAACTAAAATATTTTCATGGTTTAGAAAATATTTTAAGCATTATGAGCTGAAAGATGTTAAAATCTTACTCCAGTTGAGAATTGAAATATTTTCCGTGCCTTGGAAAATATTGGAAGTATTGAGAGTCAAAAGATATTAAGCTCTAGAGGGATCTGAGAGTTGAAATATTTTCAAATATGGAAAATATTTTAATTTTTAGAAGTTGAAAGGTTTTCAACTCGGAAGTAAATTCCAGATGTGAATTTCGAAAATAAATTTCAGAAGTAAAATATTTCTAAGCTTTAGAAAATATTTGAATTGAAAGATGTTTAACTCTAATTTGAGTTATTTCGTGATATGTTCCACAATTCACAAGAGATATTATTCTGAACAATCGCATCAGAGACGACGATAGTTCATAATAGGAGGGAGTAGATGATAAGACATAATGATGTCATATCATTCAGAACTGGTCTCCCTAAAAGGCATGAGTTATTTATATTCAATCTAGTTTGGAACTGAACTAGAGGAGACACCTTTAGGATCTGAATCGGACTTGAAGGTGGAATTTCGGTGGGCAATCCTTGAGATTTCAGTTCTGGAAACTCTCTTATTTGAAACAGATGACAGGACATAATGATGCCCTCTTAAACATAGCTGATCACTATGAGGAATGTGTCGACGAGTTCTGATTAGGATCCAAGATCGTCTTCAGATGAGAGGATATCCGGAACTGATTCAGGCCTGATTATTTTATTTTTGTAACTACACTTTGGAGAATCAGATCTGAAAATATCGTTACCTGAAGCCATGAACCTTCAGATCTAAGGCCGCCATCATATGAATTTTATCTACATCAACTTGAATTCTTGACAGCTCACCGTGGTGGTCCTCACTATGTACTATTTCTGCCAATAACCGAATGTCAGTATAGGACGATGACGTGGCGTGGTCCCCTATGAACCAAAACCCTAGTTCTCTAAATTACAGCAATACCCTCAAGTCTTAGAGGTATAAAATAGCATTATTGTGATCATTGGTATTTTTCTTCTTCAACTCACTTCTTTCTTAAGAACTCTCTCTCTCTCTTTTATTATACTGCGTATACAATCCATTCATAGAACAATCACTGACTTGAGCGTCGGAGGGCCGTCGCCGGAGCCCCCTCCGGCCCGGTTTTGTTGCAGGTCATCTAGCTCCGGAGTCATCTACCCCTCATTGTTCATTTGGAAGGATCTCTCAAGGGATTAAGCTAAGTTTTGCCCTATCCTTGCTCATTCATGTTGAGTTTTACTTCTGGGCACAACTATGTTTCATTAAGTTCATATCTGAACTCATTTTTGTTTCATCACCAACTATTGCAGCTTCTTTCAACTCCTTCAGTTCTTCCTCAGAATCGCAAACACGAACTCGAAGAAATGCTCTAAGTGCTAGGGGGATTCCCTCTCCATATTTAGAGCCAATCTCTACTTGCTTGACCTTGAAATAGACGGGCTTATCGTCCTTGTTTAGAATATGAGATTTCTGAGCATAAAGTTTGTCATGCACATCTAGATTAACAGCGACTAGAACGATATCGTGAGCATTGTTAGGAACCGTAAACCCAAAAAACATTAGGAGAGCAGCATTCGACAAATTTCCATAGTTAATCAGGATCTCATCACCTTTAGCATAGTCACGATCAACTCTAACCTCTGTATACGTTTGGTTTGCATCATTCTCAACCACAGCCATGGAACTATTATCATGGTTTAGAAAATCCAAAAAAGGAGCCAAGTATACAACACCTTTTGCATTTTTCCGCCCTCGAGATGTAGCTAATCCATATGAATACATGAACTTTCGATTACTTCCAATTCTTCAGAGCTCGGGTTGCCTAATAGATCGGGCTTAGCATTTAATATTTACCAGAACTGTTGCTCGACCTTATGCTTTAGTTTGAGAGTTTCATCATACACAAAACTGAGTCGAATCATTTTCAGTTCATCGTCACTCCAGAATATCGAGCTATGCATATCCTCAGGGCGAGGAAGGCAATCCATATAATTTTTCCAAATTGAATATTCTCCCCACCTTTTCTCAATAAGAATCAGAACTGCAAGTTTGGCTTCATTAGTAACTCCCATCAAACTACGAATATTGGGAGGAAGATCGTCTTGTGATAGTTGCAGAGTCGACGGAATCTTCAAGATGCAATCACCCTTTTGTATATCTTCAGAAGCATACAATCCCCTTCCACGATTGGACGACTTTCCAATGGTAACTACTTTAGAAATCTCTTCCGTAGCCTTGTATTCAAGCCATGTCAGTAAACCGCAGCAATCTTCATCGTCGACATGTTTCACTTCATGTGACGACATGGCTGTAAAATCAGTAGTAGGTATAAAAGATCACTGGAACAATCAACCAACTGTTTGTTATTATCTGCACAATCGATCAATTGAATTACTTCATCATATTTAGAACAATAACCGTTTTAATCAAAAAAAAAAAAAAAGAACAAGAATCAATTGATTTACCTCTATTCTACCTAGCTAGCTATCTCCGAGAATCTACACAAAGATTAGCATTAGTATAGATAAGAGAACAAAAATTCGATTAAAAAAAAGTTCCATTTCATGAACATTGCGAGATCAATAGCAATAGAAACAAAATGCAGAAATCATTGAATTACCTGATGAAAATTAATCTTCTATTGTTTCTTGGTTGTTGTTGAGGGATGAAAATCCAATCCGTTAAACCACCAAAGCTACGTACACAATTAAGCACAACAAATGAATCAGTATAATTAACAAGATATATTGATAAATATGAAAGACTAACCAAACGAATGAAAACGTAAAAGAGAACGACAATCGTGATCACTTCCAGAAGATCATCCATAGAGTATATTCTAAGTAGCTAAGTAGTGATTAATTGTTTTTCCCATATTTTAGTCTTTTAAGTAGTCACTACTCTCAGCAACCACCACAGCCTTAACAATCCCTTAACCGCTGCATGGGTGCAACCGAACAGAGGAAGCTCCTAATTATTTTAAACAATTATTTGTTTGTTTAGTTGAAAAATACATTTATTTTGTGTCAATTCAAAAGAATGAAAGAAAGAGCATAGTTGTACCAAAATATATACTTTAAGGGTTTATTTGTTTGTTTAGGATTCCGATTTTTCGGTCCGGTCTAAGACCGGAATTGTTATTTTTTTTACTAATGCACTCTCACTTATTTTTGGATCAGAAATTTTTATTTTTTTTACTAATGCACTCTCACTTATTTTTCAAAATCAAGTAATTGGTGAGGATGTGAGGTAAAATTGTTGAGATCTATTACATTTTTTTCAAATATATAATTTAACAAACATAATTAATTTACTTTGAAAAAATTCCTATTAGGTTTATTTCACTCCTACTTTTACAAATAGAGCCTAGCTTATATTTTTTTTATTTAGAATGTGTCGCCCCGCCCCATTACCGTACCTATTTGTGTTGAATATTCTTCAATTTGGTTCGGTTTATTAATGTACTTTTTTTTTTTTTTTTTTTTAATCTCGAGTATCCGATCAAGGACAAACTAATTTCGGGTGACTAATTCCACATTAATTCCACCTGCCCTTGCGACCAGCTTGATGCACTATCTCCCTTCAACCCTTTGAGCGAAATGCGGCAAAAGAAAAGGAAGGAAAATCCACGGACCGACCTCATCATCTCCACCCCGTATGAACTACGAGATCACCCCAAGGGCGCCTTCGGCATACAGGGGTCACTGACCGACCATAGAACCATGTTACTCACCCGTCCCCCACTGGAGACACCACTTCCCGTCTGATTTGCATGTGTTAAGCATGCCGATTCGCGAATAGGATTTGTTCCGTGTTTCGGGAAGCCGCTTTTGAAGGTGAAGGGGACTACAGAAGTGGACCGTTTAAAGCCAGAGCTTAATGTTCATATTGTTTCAATTTAATTATGCTTCTGTTGGGTTTAATTATGGGTTATTGTGATTAATTTTGTTTATTAATGCATAGTAGCATTGGGAGAATATATATATATGTGGAACCAAACACAGCTATGGCTATCAAGTCGCCACGTCACCGTACCACGTGGCAACTTCCCAACTGTTAATAACGACCTAACATGTCTCAACTTAAATTCATATTCATATTTCCTAACAAAATAAAAAACCATGATCCACAATTTTACCCTCATTTCAATAAACCCCTTAACAAAATTTCCTCTTCATTCTAAATTTTTCCTCTCTTTCTCCAAAAAGATGCAATTCTCCAATGCAGTAAGAGCTGCACAGACAGTGCACCGGGTCCCGGATTTTGCACCCGAGGAAATGGAGCGGATAGCTGAGCAGACATTCACGAGGTACATGTTCGACGGAATGCCCCAGAGAAAAGGCAAAGGGGTTGCCGTTGGTTTAGGAACGATTTGAGAATCTTGGATAACGAGGTCTTGTTCAAGGCATGGGCTTCATCCGAGGCTCTTTGCCACTACACATTACTTTGGTTTAGGTACACTTTGTTTTCTGTTATCGTCATGTCGTTGAGTCATCTATTTTAATATCTTTTCTTTTTTCTTGTTATTGTCTGTGTCGTGTTATGTGAATGAATAATAATATGTGCGGGTGATCATGTGAATGAATAATAATATGTGCGGGTGATCTCATCGCCTCGCACAAATTTCATTAAATGATTCTTCTTCCTAATTCATTGTTTTCGTTTTTCAGCTTTTATGCCTGCGCGCAATTCATAGTAAATTTAATTTAATTGTGATCTAATTATTAGAGGAAAAAAATCAATAAGCTCATCAAATATAAATTTCCAACTATTTCTTACATCAAAAATAAAAATATATGAAATGTTAAAGTATAATATTAAAATTCTTCCGTCGACGGATACGTACAGACTAATTTTTAAAAGTTAACTATATTAATTGTTGTACTCACTGAAAGAGTAAGTAAAATTTTGAATTCCATTAATAAATTGGATCTGAGGCATTGAGCCAGAAGATCGACCTTAATAATTTTGAGAAACTTTTTTATCCAAAATTAAACATAAATATTAGTTTCACTGCTGTGTCAATATTGGGATAAACCCCAGGTTCAGATAAATCTTTGACAAACTTAACTAACAAATTTGAAACTAATTTATTTATCTAGGATAACAAAATAACTAGCAGTGTATTGAATTTGGATAGAAGTCAATTTAATAACTTTTTTTGAAATGATTCTCAAAATATTAAATATTTCAATTTAGTTTTATTTTTTATAATTTATTTTGTTGTGGTCCCAAAAAAGTTAAATATAACTGCAAAAAATGGGACTATATTAGACATTAAAAATTACACCTTACATCCCAGTCATACTTTACGCCTCTTCATTCGGAGGGAAAATAAATACTTTACGCCTCTTCATTCGGAGGGAAAATAAATACATAAGATGAGGTTCTTCTTCCTATGTTCTTAAAGACACAATTTTTCTTTTGTTCCGTGTATTGACTGATTTGACTTTGTTGTGATTTTGACTCTTATTTTGTTGTGGCGAATGATTTGTTAAAAATGCCAAATAGCTTAACGTGAAAGACACACGTTTTATTTCGGTGAGTACGACTGAAATTGGAAAATGACTAAAATTGAGACTAACAGGCTCGAGTTACTGTATCTTGTTCAACCAATAGAGATCTTTAGCTCTTTGCTAGAAGGAGAGGGTATCATAGAATAATTAATTATATCCTAATCAATACTAGAAATTCAAACCATGCCCTCTATATTTGTGATGACATGTTTATCTATTTTCTGTTATCATCATAAGGTTGAGTTGTTTACAAATTAATTAAGCAAATATGATTTTCTGCGTCACTCCGAGTGGCTAAGATTCTCTTTTAAAAAAAATAATTTGTCCTGAACAATGTAACTAGGTAAAGAAACAATAGATAGTAGTATAATACTCCCACCGTTCTACGTACCCTTCATTCATCAATTTTTTAAAATTTACATTTTAAATTAAATTCATAATTTTCTAATTTAATAATAAATCTGTTTTTCACATTTTACTACACTTTTCAAATATTTCAAAATTACATCGTGTCATTGTTACTCAAAAGTGTTTCATGAATTTTTCTATGGTAAGAAAGATTTCACCATGTCGATCTTATTTAAAAGTTACAACAAACAATATTTTAAATATCATTTGATCGTTGATCCAGCGTATGATTCATTTTTATATAATTGCAATTCGCATTATTGCGTTTGTACTTTCTATGCAAAATGTAATCGCACTACATCCCTCATTAATAAATTAAATTGATAAATAATAAATTATTAATATATACCCTTTTAATTTAAAATAAATATAAACATTTTATTATAAAATGATATATATATATATATATTATTAATACAGTACTCCATAATCCAATGTTCCCATTTAGAGCAAAAGCCCAATCGATCCATGCATCATTGAATCAAGGAAATTCTAGCCACTGAATCAAAAGCTTTAGCAAAGTCGATTTTAAAGAACAACACTCAGCCTTTTCGTCAGTTAATGTCACTTCATTCTGGGCTCGGTTGTATGATGTCCCCTTCTCGTGCATGAATGAAACAACACTCAGCCTTTTCATCAAACGGATTGGAATTCTGGAATCCGTGGATATATTGGGTGAAGATTTTATAAGGTTTAAGGTTTCTATAAACATAACAGAACCATTGCTGAGAGGAATCACAAGTACTGTAGTTAAAGGGGAACATTTGTGGCTTCCTCTTATGTACGAGTCACTGCTAATCTATTGCTTCTCTTGTGGTACCATTGGCCATGATTACAACAACTGTCCATATAATTATGACCGAACCTTGAAATATAGCAATCTGAAGTGGACTGCATCTTCTTCCAAAACAACGAGAAAAACTGTAGAGATGTAAACACACACTCATCTTATAATTGTAAAGAAGGAAATACAAAAGAAAAGGTATTTCATTGATTGAGTGTTACAATGCTTACAATGCTTAAAATGCATTAGGAATACAAAAGACCCTAATCTATATTTATAGATTAAGTAACAACTAGTAGTTACTAACTATTCAAACTAACTAACAAAAGAAAGTTACAAAAGGAAACAATACATGTTTATTGTGCTTAGTATAAACACACTACTTTATATTACCCTTTACACCCCGCCTCAAAATGAGAGTGGATGTCAATCAACCTCATTTTGGCAATGTGTGTGATGAAATCAGCGTGAGAAGAAAATATCATTGTAGAGAAATGGCCCAAGGAGCCCAAAGGCATGAATTCATAAACAATAACTTTTGAGATATATGATTTTGATATTTATCCGAACTTAATAACTTTTGGGGAGAAAATAAAATCCCACGATAATTCTAGGAGAGTTTGTTTAATACTCCTAAAATTTTGCAATTAGTTATTTTGAATTTCGATTGAGACGTTGACTAAAATGAGTGAAATACTAATTAATTGTATGTATTGGTGTATTTATCAATCATGAGAGTGCAAATAAGCTGGACCTTGACTAAAATGAGTGAAATTGGGCTTTAATTGCTCCGGTCGAATGGCCTGAATTTGGCCAAGGATAAATGCCCCCTATTTATTATGTCTTCACCCTTTGGATGATTTCATCCCCTAAATATGAGTGACAAAGTGGGATAGCTCAAGTGGTTAGAGCACCACTACCTAGGCCTTAGGTCCTGGGTTCGAGTCATGGGGAGGGGAAAAAAGGGATGGGTATTTAACTTCCATCAAATCCCCTAAATATGAGTTCACCCCCATAAAATACCACAAATAACCTTTTCACTTAACAACACTTTAATACACATTAGAAAAATCTCTTGACTTCTCCCACACTTTCAAAAAAATCATTTGGAAGCGAAATTCGCTATTAATCTTTGAATAAACTTAGTTTTTGCACAAAACGGGAGATGAGGGAGACGAAACAGCGAAACAGAGGTTTTTGTACCGATTCAAACCTTGTTGGCTGAGTTCCGTGTGAAAACTCGGAAACTTTTACCGAGTTGAAGAAACTCGACAAAAAGAAAGAAAATCATTGAATTTATTTATAAAGAAACTCATTCAACCTTGATTACTACTGGTTTAATATATGGTGTTTCTTTCTTTTGACTCCTCACCAGCCGCACACTTTCACCAGTTTTGTGGGCTGCTCGGATTCAAAAGAAAGAAACACATTCTGGAATGCCTTTGGAGTTTGATCGTATGGTATATTTGGAGAGCAAGAAATGGAAAAATCCTTACAAATGAAGAATCAAAGCTGGAAAAGATCTTCGACGAATTCAGAGTCATGGCCTGGGGCATCTTCTCTCAAAACAAAGATTGCCCACATTCCTTCTCTTTTCATGATTGGTGCGCTATTCCTAGATTAGCTTGTGCATAGGTGATACCCAAAGTGTATTCTACTGGGATATAAGTCAATATAGTCTCGTAACTTTTAACCTTTTTTGAGATAGTTCCAAAAAAATTAAATGTATCAATTTAATCCTAAATTTTTTGCAATTTGTTTTGTTTTGGTCCCAAAATATTAACCAATTTAGTCCATTTTTTTCGCAATTTGTTCTGCTTTGGTTTTTAAAAAGTTAAATGTACCAATTTAATTTCATTTTTTTCAATTACATTTAACTTTTTTGGGACCAAAATAGAACAAATAGTGAAAAATGAGACTAAATGATTCACGTGTTATACAACACTAGAATAAACGACCGCAAGTATACGATGTCTATCGTAGCGAAGTTAGTACGAGGTCGATCCCACGAGAAGGTATAGCGTAAAAGTGTATTTTGTTAACGGAATTCTATTTAGACGCGATCGATTAAGGTGAATGTAGTGGATTACCCTAAAATTGCCTACCAAATTGTCACAAATAAGCAATAAAGAGTAATGTAAAACCGATCAACTAACATGCAAATCAAGAAAACGAAAGTAAAACGAATGAAAACTCAAATATGAGAGGGTGGGTTCCAAGGTATTTGCAACACCTAGATATCCGTTTATGAATTGTAACTCGTTCAAATGGTCATTAAGGTTGTCTTCATATAGGGTTGATCACAAAAGAAGAATTAATCAATCTCTCGATACAACTAATCCAAAGGAGAATGCAACATAAGTTCGTATTTCTACATTACAAACATTACACCACCTAAAATAGCCCCAAAGATCATTCAATTCCCTCTCCGATAACTAATCCTCTCTCGAGATCATAATAATACCGGGTTGCATGCTTGCATACGATTAATGGAATAAATCTCTCGATATTACCCCAATTAACAATGAATTAAGCAAATCATCATGGTCAATAACAACATGCTTCCAAAGGAGAATTAAGCATACAAATAAGAGACAAACACCAATTAAAGCAAGAAATTAGTTCATAAACTTCAATCCAAATATTTACAAAGCCTTAGAACCACAAGTTGTTTAGCCAAGAACTAACATAATCAAATTACAAAATCCAAATGAAATAACTAAATAAAAAGAAAGAGAAAGCTTAGTCTAGAATATGGTAGAGAATGAAAATTCCAAGCTATTGCATCCTCTCTTGCTTGATTTGATGAAGAAATGAAGAAGATATGGCCAAAACACCTCCAAGTATGTGCTACTATGTGTGGGAATTGAAGAATTGGGGGAGAATGTCTTGGATTTCAAGAAAGAGGGTTTATATAGTGTTTGGGTAGGGTTTGGATGGACAATTTGCAAGTTGATCCCTAAAAAATGGCCAAAATGTGGAAAAAGCACCGAAAATGGGGTTGGCACGGCCGTGCAAAACGGATGAAAAGGCATACAGGTGCTCGGCCGAGCTACCAGCTCGGCCGTGCTGGGCGATGATGGTGGATCGGGAGTGCTCGGCCGTGGCGTGCAAAACAGGGGTGGCCAGGTGCTCGGCCGAGCTGCCAGCTCGGCCGTGCTTGCTCGAGGCTTGACATGGGCAAAATTCTTCGGTTTCGAGGGTGAGTTCCTCGAGAGGTGTGCTCGGCCGTGCCCATTGATTTTCGTCTAGGTAGCAGCTCGGCCGTGCACCCTCTCTTTGGCCAAAACCCCTCAGTCTCTTGCTGCGATTTCTCGAGCAAGGTGCTCGACCGTGGCCCGTTTTTGGCTTGAAAATGGCTCGGCCGAGCCATGAGCTCGGCCGTGCTCCTTCGCGATTTCTACCCCTTTCTCGTTTCGTGCATATCTTTTGCCTCGGGTGTCGGATTGACTCGATTATTTTGGCTAATCCACTCCGTTTTTTGAGACGAATCCAACCGTGCACTCCTCTTCCTGATCCAGTAAAGTATGGTTGGTGTTTTGCTCCAAATTCCATCGTATTTCCTATAAAATCGACAAAACACAATCTTTCTCTCATTTTGGCTCAAACAATCATAATCTATGCATAAATCAATGAAATCCACATCAAAATACGCTTCACATGTGCCTCTAAAACGTGTAAATTCCACCCGAATCATTAAATTAGTACATTAAATTTTTTTTGGACCAAAACGGAACAAATTGCCAAAAAAAGAAAAAAGAAAAAAAGGACTAACGCTTGCAGACATGGGACCCAACAAATCCCCCAACTTAACAGTATAATTCTACTTTTAACAACCGCCCCTAACGGCTTGCTTTTAACAACCATATGTTAGTAATTTTAGCAAACAGTTTGCGTGCACAATCTCGAAGGCGAAATTGTCGACTACTCTTCCGAATTTTTTGTCATGTCCGGTAAAGCGTCAAGTGTAGATGAAGATTTTGTCCAATGGCTTGAAGGCAAGGCGGGAGCAAAGATCGATCACTTACACAGTTTCAATTGGAGAATCTCCCTTCGAATATTGAGGATTCCGCACAGTGTGCAACTAGCACGAAACAATCTTCCTTCAGAAATTAATTCTTTGTTAGAGAATAATATTGATCCTTTTTCTGCAGTTGCTGTAGTCATTCTTCGTGAGAAAAATGATTCGGAGTGGGCGCCTTATATCAGTAGGCTTCCTCTGCCCCAGGATCTGCATTCCTCTGTATTCTGCCCAGTAGTTTGTATGAAACAACTCTCAGACGCAAGGAACAAATCAAGAAAGATTTCTTGGCTGGAGGATTACGTACAAACTCATAATTGATGTTTCTTTTCTTGGAATGAATTTGTTTGTAGCTTCTTGTGCTCTTATTTCTACCTGATTGTTCAAGAGTTTGGGTTGATTTCAAAAAATTAAGTACAAATATAGTATAAGTCTGTTGAAGAATATTGTCTGCCCAATTTCACTCCCCAAACAACAATTATTCAGCTAAAAAACAAAGATGGCAGCATACAGCTGAAGCAACAAAAAAAGTGGCACTTTGCATTTAAAAGTCGAATACTTCAGCAAGTAAAACGTGTGTCTAATGCAGCAAACAATTGCAAGTAAGAAAATTCATTATCAGGATTCATGTCAACGAACTTAACATGAGACAGTAGTCCTCCAGCCAATCAATTGCAGATTGCATCACTCGTATCTCACTTTGCAGCAGTTGTTGAGCTAATTCCCTCCTTGCACCACTCTTCATACACAAATTCCAAGGAGTAGTTTCCACCAGCATCTGTATATATTGATTATGAGCCTCAATTAAATTTCCCAATTCGTCGATCAAAAGCTGATGTGCTGCAGCCTCTTTCTTCGTGTTCTTCAATGGAGTCGTACCCACAATTTCATTATTATATTCAGAATAACACAACTCGTATAGTTGTTGCTCAGAATCGCAAATCAGAACACGAAAAAACGCACGAATATAAACGGGGATTCCCTTTCCATCTACATTGTTGTCGTCAACAGATACTAGTTCGAGTTTGAAACCATTCCAAGAAAAGCACTTTTCAAAATCACCCTCCCCATTCGGGGAGCATTGCGCCCTTAGAATATTGATCTTGTGATCGTAAAGTGGGTCGTCTCGTGGTATGTTAAACACAACACGAACAAAATCATGAGCGTTGTTAGGTAAAGTAAAGCCATAGGCCAGCATGAGTGCAGCATTCGAGAGTTTTCCATAGCTTACGAGCACCTCTTGATCGGCCTCATAGCTACGAAGGGCCGTAAGACCTGACTGCTTATTCTTCTCATCAATCCAAACACATGGCGCCTCTGAACTACCACTTCCAGTATGGTTCAGAAAATCTAGAAAAGGAATTATGCATACAACACCACTTCCACTTTTCCGGGCACGAGTTTTAACTAGTCCGTATGCATGTGCAAAACCTCCAACTGTAGAGCCTCGAAATACATGAGGGAATTGAGCAAACGCAAATTTAACCCCACAGTATTCTCTCGCAAGTAACTGCTTTTGTCTTAGAGATTCTTCATACAAACAACTGGGCTGAAGCATCTTTAGCTCTTCGTCGCTCCAGAATATGGTGCAATGCATATCGCGGGGCAGAGGAAGACGACTGATGTAAGGTGCCCACTCTGAATTTTGTCCCCGTTTCATCTCAATCAGAATTACTAGAGCAAGTTTTGCAGTCGGACTAATTTCTTTTCTAAGCGCATACTTAATTTCTTGAGGAAGATTATTTTGCGTTAGATGCACACTAAACGGGACCTTCAATAAGATTTCCCCTGCATTTATATTTCTAGTAGTGTAGAGTATCCTTCCATGGGCGGATGTTTTCCCAATGGCAAGTGCAGTAGAAATACTTTGCCCCGCCTTGGCTTCAAACCAACGGAGAAAATCCCTGCAATCTTCATCAAAAAAAGGCCCTGTAGATGACGACGACGAAGCAAGATATGAAGGGGAGAAGAAACAACACTGGAACAGAGGAAACAGTGGTTTTCGACATGGTGCCCACCAATTGTTTGCTATAATGCCGGAATGACTCAGCATCTTCAATCAATTACTTCAACAAACAAAATTTACAATCTACTTTCTTCCTCTTCGTTCTTCGCAAGCTGTAGAAACTGTTTATGATTTCATTCAATCAAGTGTTTGAATATGCCGTTATTTAAATCCCTTTGGCAGTTAAAAAAATTGGCAATATTTTCTTAATAAACAACCGCCTCTAACGACTCCTCACAGCCGTTTATGATTTCATTCGATTGTTTATTCTTTTTTCATTTTGGATCCTTTTTTTTTTTTATTATTATAAAAGCGGATGGAATCCATAAAATTATTGTGGAACATTGTGATTTTATCTAAGACCACGGTTATACACACAGATTTATTGAGAACACCCACCTAAAAAAAATCAACTAAAGGTTGTGTGAAATGTCCAATATACCCTTTACTGAAACTTAAAAAAAACGACAGATGAGTACACCCTCATTCTATTTCACGGCAGAATCATTCCCACCATCACCACCACCCCAAAATCTTCTTCCACCATCACTATGATGTCCAAAAGAGAGGCTAAAATGAAAAATTAGGGTTTAGGAAGGTTGGGATATTTTTTATTTTTCATGATTTGTGTACTCATCCCACGATGGGTGTTCTAAGCGAGTAGGTATCCTCAATAACACCAAGTGTTCAAGCCCAGCTTCACTCATTTTAGTTAAGGTCAAGGTCCAGCTTAGCCCCACCAAAGCCGCCATCTCCTCCCTCCTTCCCTTTTTTTTTCTACAACATCGTGGCGGCAGAGTCGCCTCTCCTCCCTCGCCCAACGCCGCCGCCAACCTGCCTTCCCCCACTCAAACCGCCCCTCCTCCCTCGCCCAACATCGCGGCCACCCCCTGCCTTCCCCCACTTTTGCTGCCCTGCCTGAACTAAGCCGGCCGTTGTCACTTCTCCCCATGCGGCAACGCGCAGGTTTTAATTTTTTATTTATTTTCGACAATAATGTGTGGACCATAAACACTCACGTCGACAACAATTTGTCGATGAGAATGTTTATGGTCAACACATTATTGTCAAAAAATTTCAATTTTTTTTTCATTCGTCGAAATCTTGTCGACGAGAGTGTTTATGGTCGATCATATACCTTATTTTTTACAAACCAGTATCGGCCATAAAAATTATTTTCGACATTGGTTTGACAAAAATAAGTCAATTTTTTTTTAGACTTCTAAGTTTTTTATTTTCTTTGGAAATGTTTGGTAATGGCGACGATGGGTGTCAGAGTCGTGGGAGGCGGCAACGGCTGCTACAAGGGCTGCTACCATTAGGATTAGGGTTTTAATCTATGGGGAAGTGTATCTATCATTAGGGTTAGGGTTTCCACGTTTTGATTCAAAATCGGTCAACTTTTCCACGTTTTGATTTAAAACTCGGCGAACCAGTGCTGAATCAAAACGTGGAAAATTGGCCGAGTTTTGAATCAAAACGTAGAAAAGTTGGCCGAGTTTTGATTCAAAACGTGGAATTTTTTTCCGAAAAATCTCACATAACTCGGCGAACCATTGTTGAGTTTTTGCAAAATGCGATTTTTGTAAAAAAGAAACGAAATACACTACACATATATTGAATAGTAAGTGCGAAATCAAACCATGGAGAAGAGAAATTCAAAAATGGAGGTGAGGAGGAAGGAAAATTAGGATTTTCGACATGGTGCCCACCAACTGTTTGCTATAATACCAGAATGACTCAGCATCTTCAATGAATTACTTCAAGAAACTAAATTTACAATATCCTTTCTTCTTCGTTCTTTGCAAGCTGTAGAAACCGTTTATGATTTCATTCAATCAAGTGTTTGAATATGCTGTTATTTAAACCCCCTTTGGCAGTTTAAAAAATTGGTAATATTTTGTTAATAAACAACCGCGGCTGTCGCAACCGTTTATGATTTCATTTTTTTTTTTCATTTTATATCCTTTATTATTATTGTTTTAAAAGCAATGGAATCCATAAAATTATTGGGAAAAATTGTGATTTTATCTAAAAATTGTGATTTTATCTAAAAATCCATTTTACAAAAATTCAGGCCATTAGACCAGAGCAATTAAAGCCCAATTTCACTCATTTTAGTCAAGGTCCAGCTTATTTGTACTCTAAAGAGGCTAAAGTTAGTGATTTGGGTGAGTGGGTGAATGGCATTTGGCATTGGAATATATTGTGGAGACGCGAGCTAAAGAAGTGTAAGGTTCTTGGAGATGGAGACGTCTTGCTCTATCCCCTCTGCAGCATCGAAGAAGAAACTGTCCCTCACCTCTTCCTTCGATGCAACTTCTCCATCAGGTTGTGGGATCTCACATGCTCGTGGCTTGGAGTCAACACCGTTCTCCACAGCAAACCTGCTGCTCATTTTCAGCAATTTTGTGGACTGATTGGCGGCAAACGGAAGAAGAGCATCCTTGATTGTCTGTGGTGCATGATCGTGTGGCGTGTATGGAAAACAAGGAATGGAAAAATATTCGCAAACGAAGACATGAAGCCGGAGAAGATTTTTGACGAAGTGAGAGTTAAGATGTGGGGAATTCTATCACTAAGTAGAGACTGCCCTCACCCCTTCTCATTTAACGACTGGTGCTCATCTCCTAGGACAGCTTGGACATAGGAAATTGACTCAATTGTAATGGTGCAACTCTATATATCTCCGCTCTTAAGCGAAACTATGTAACTCTCTTTGCCGAGTACCACTGGTACTCCAGTTTGATATAATATATTTTCTCCTTCCAAAAAAAAAAAAATACACCAATACATGCAATTAATTAGTACTCCCTCCGTCCAATTTTATTATGCCCACTTCTCTAGGCACGGGTTTTAATAAATATTGATTAGTTAATTCATAAAGTAGATAAGTTGAGGGTATGATGGGGTATTGTGGGGTACATTTGTAAATAAATGACTATTTATTAATAAAGTGAATGGCAAAGTGGGTAAATAAGTGATGGTAGGAGGGTGGGAGAAAAAAATTATTTACGTCCCGTAACTTTTACCTTTTTTGAAAAACGTCCCAAAATAATTAAAATTTTAATTTACGTCCCATAACTTTTTCAATTGCTTAATTTACGTCCAATTTTTGCTGGAAATCCCCAAATTTATGTAAATGGGACGTAAATTGAGCAATTAAAGAAGTTATGGGACGTAAATTAAAATTTTAACTATTTTGGGACGTTATTCGAAAAAGATAAAAATATTCAACAAATGTGTACAATTCACTATAAAATTAATGTAGTTTATGTTATACAATCAAATAAAAAAATAATTCATTTATTCATAAATTAACTTATTTTAATATAAAAAAATAATTCATTTATTCATAAATTAATTAATTATTATAAAAATCAATTAACTTACCTAATTCATTATTAGAAAAATTATTAACTTACCTAATTAGAAAAAAAATTATAATTACAATATAAGTATTATAAAATTATTTATTTATTTTAACGTAATCAAATAAATATAAAAAATTATCTAAGTATTACACAAAGTAGGTCTACATATTTTTGTACGAAATAATATCAAATTAAAAATTATATAAAAAAATGAAAAACAATAAAATTAACAAATTGTTAAAAAATATATTGTTCATCATCATCTTTCAATTATCGTGGGTAAGGGGTGAGAATTTTGGATATATTTGAGTATTTTTTTTTATTTATTTGGGGATTTTAAATATTTGTGGATTTTTGTATTTATTTAAAATATTAAAATAATTGTTAAGTTTAATTTACTCATTAATAAGAGTTTTTGACAATTTTAATAAAAAAAAATTATTTGGGATTTTTATTATTTTAAAGATAAAATTTATATTTATTTGAGTATGTTAATTTATTTTTTTAATTAGGTTAATTGAATTTTTAAATAATTAATTAGATAAGTTAATTGATTTTTCTACTAATTAATTTTTTTTGATATTATGATAAATTATTTACTTATTTAAATATTATTCTAAATTTATTTTCATATATTTTAAAATATTATTTATTATTTTAATTAATATTCATAATTTATTTTATAATACTTATACTGTAATTATAATTTTTTTCTGTAAGTTAATAATTTTTCTAATAATGAATTAGGTAAGTTAATTGATTTTTATAATAATTAATTAATTAATTTATGAATTTTTATTTATTTAATTGTATAACATAAACTACATTAATTTTATAGTGAATTATACACATTTGTTGAATATTTTTATCTTTTTCGCATAACGTCTCATTTTAATTAAAAATTTAATTTACGTCCCATAACTTCTTTAATTGCTTAATTTACGTCCCATTTACATAAATTTGGGGATTTCCAGTGAAAATTGGACGTAAATTAAGCAATTGAAAAAGTTATGGGACGTAAATTAAAATTTTAACTATTTTGGGACGTTTTTCAAAAAAGGTAAAAGTTACAGGACGTAAATAATTTTTTTCTCGGAGGGTGGAGATAAAGTACTATGAATAGTATTGTTTCCAAAAAGGGTATGGGCATAATAAAATTGGACAACCAAAAAAGGAAAGTGGGAATGAAATTGGACGGAGGGAGTATTACATTACAACGACTATAAAATTATTATACTCCCTACGTTTTTATTAGATTGTCTCTTATATTTTGGCACAAATTTTTTTGTGAGAGTTGTTTATTAGTATTATAAGAGGTAAAATATTTTTTTTGTTAGGAGTGTATTAGTCAATTCAGGAGAATAAGACAAACAAAATATTATTTTTGTGAGAAATTAAGTAATGACCTTTGATGTAATTTTGAAACATTTTGAAGGGAAATTTCAAAATACGCAGTCAAAGAATGATCCAAAGAGAATGGTTGTTTTTATAGATTTTTACGATATCTTGTTGAGCAAAATCCCAAGATAAGAAAGGGAGGGGGCGGAGAAGTCCCTAGCCCGCTTGATCAATTCTCTATTATCCCATTGATTCCTATTCGAATAGGAGACTTGTTTTTCTAATTTACAAATCCATCTTTGTTTATGCTACTCACTCTCAGTTTTGTTCTATTTTTATTTTATTTTGTAACTAAAAGGGTAAAATGCAAATTTGGTCCCAAGAGAATTAATGCTTACGAATATATATGATAAATTTTTATGATTTTATAAATAAAAAAAATAATATCGTCAAACTTTAATTATTTAAATTTTTTAATTTGACAAATTTTACATAAAATATTAATTGGTTTGAATTTATTTTTTTAAATGTTGTAGGCTTTCTATAATTTTTTCTTAATTTTTAAATTTGATATAAATTATTATTTATATGTTTTTTCAAATTTACACAAATTATAATTTAATTTGAATACATCTATGTCATTTTTTCTCATTTTTTGTTTTGGGACCATTTTTGCAATATCACTTAACGGAAACCGTTAAGTATTTAACGGTTGGGACTATTTTTGCAAAAAATGGGACCAAAATTGTTTTTGAAAAATTCTCTTGGGACCAAACTTGCATTTTACCCGTAACTAAAAAGGGAGGAGGGTAAGTCAGTACCAACTACTTGGCAATCCCTGGTAGAGCTTCTTTATGATTTCGTGCCCAACCTATTAAACGGACAAATAGGTGGTCTTTCCGGAAATGTGAAACAAAAGTTTTTCCCTTGCATCTTGGTTACTTTTACTTTTTCGTTATTTCGTAATCTCCAGGGTATGATAAGTCATTTTCTCATTACTTAAGGTCTATCATTTTCTCTTTTTATTGGCATTACTATAGTGGGATTTTCAAAAAATTGACTTCATTTTTTAAGCTTCTCATTACCCGCCGGAGTCCCACTGCCCTTAGCACCTTTTTTAGTACTCCTTCACCTAATCCTTCATTGTTTTCACACATTAAGCTTAGGAATACGTTTATTTGCTAATATGATGGTTGGTCATAGTTTAGTCAAGATTTTAAGTAGGGTCGCTTTGGTCGATTCCATTTTAAATCCTTTAAGTTTTTAATTTTTCAAAATACGTTCTACGGTGTCCAATTAATTTACATCCTGGAAAATTTCAAAATACGTGTTATAACTTATTTCAGTTCCATTTTAAATCTTTTAAATTTCACTTTTCAAAATACGTTCTAAATTGTCCAGTTTACATCCTTTTTATCGAAAATTAAAATTTTCGTAGAAAAATGACACGCGCAACTCAAACGTGTGTTTAAATTGGGGCTTTCAGCAAATTTGGTGACTGGGCGCTACATGTAATTAAAAATATGGCCATGTCATCATCCCCCTCTTATAAATATAAATATCAGATTTTGTTTATAGTAAATGTTCCAAAATACACTCACAAAACTCAACTCGACGGTTCCTAATATATATATATATATATATATATATATATATATATATATATATATCAACAGAATTTACAAATGAAAGGAAGCAAAACAAAGATTTTTTTTCTTTTTATCATGGGCCATCGAGTTGAGTTTTGTAGGTGTATTTTGGAACATTTGTTATAGGCAAAATTTGTTGTTTAAAATTTATAAGAGAGGAGATGATGATGTTTTCATATTTTTAATTAAATGTGGAAATTTTTATTACATGTGGCACTCAATCACCAAATCTGCCGGAAACACTTGTTAGTTTCTGGTGAAAATTTTAATTTCGTGACCAAAAGGATGTAAATTGGACACCTTAGGATATATTTTGTAAAAGTGAAAACTTAAAGGATGTAAAATGAAATTGACCTAAGTTACGGGATGTATTTTGAAATTATCCTGATTTAGAAGGGATGGTTTTGATGTTTTTTTTTTCTTTTTTTGGAAAAAGCCAAAGAATTCATTATAATAATGAGAATTCATTAATTAAAAAAATTTCGAACATACCTTTGTATTGTGCGAAGAGAGTCATATCATTGGCTCAAGATTAGTAATAAAATTGTTAGTACAATATCGATCGAGGAATTGTCAAGAGAACCAAAGTGTTGTTTTAGCTAGAGTGTTTGCTGTATTTCTGTGCTATTGTAATATGTACTGCTGTTTTCCTTGAGGCATCTCTAATGCCTCTAATATATTTCACTTTGCTATTCCAAAAAATTTGGCCTTCATTTTTGTTGTTTTGGTGGTGATGGTTGGAATCCGAATGATTCCCGTGAGAAATGATGAATCGGGTGTGAAATGAAATGGGTGGGTGTACTCATCCGTCCTTTTTTTTTAAATGTGCATAAGGGTACAAAAGACATTTCGCATACCCCTATTGATAAAAAAGGTTTATGTGGGTGTACTCATAGGATCCTTGGGTGCCTTTAGCCGCGCCCTTTCCTGATTCATTCTCCAGTTTCACTTTTCCGATTACATTGATATTTCATTAATTTTACTTAAATTTTAATATATGTCGTCTTCAATATTATAAAACGTTGATTATTTTTTAATATTACGTATGATTGTAAAGAAATAAAATGTTATTACCAAAACTAAAACACAGATGATCTCGTCACGTACGCAGTTGAGATACGTACATCCTTAACAAAATACTACTCCTTGTTATCCGCAAAATTAAAATAATGATCCAAGGGTCAACTAGCCTTAATTAAAAATAATTTCTATTTAAAATGAATGGATAATTTCGATGTAACATGCATCACGTTAACCAATACTTAGTTTTCCACAACATTCAAATAAAATAATGATCTCAGATCTGCTTAAATTATCCATTCCATTTCAAAATTATGATCTCGAATTTTTATTTTTTTAATTTAAAATATAGTCTCTCTCTTTTTTTTTTTTTTTTGAAGTATGTATAAAGTCAAAATTATCCATATATAATGAATATTTAAATTATTGTAATATGTCATAGAAAATAATTTTTTTTTTAATTCAAAAATATTTAAATAAGAATATATTTAAAAATTTATAATTAAAGTTCAGAATTTTATGCATAATAAATAATGTTTTATTAACTCCCTCAGTCTCGTGAAAACTTCTCACAGCTCAAGGCACGAAAAATTAAGAAATACTCAACTCATTCAAAAAAGATAGCTACATTTAATTTTACATATAAATTAAAAAAATTAATAAATATAATTAAATTTAACTAATATTCGAATTTACTCTTGATATTCTAAAAATCTAGTGTACATTTCAAAGCAATTGAGTTTTAATTTCTCTTAATTCAATGTTAATGGATAATTATGGACTAAATTTAATTAGGGGTATAATATAATAAGTAAACTGATTAAAGATGATGTGATTTAAAGTAGATTAATTAAGTCACTTACACTTCTTTTTTATTTCCACTACAAAAAACGCGGGATTTGCCGACGGAGGGCTACCGACGAAATCCATTCCGTCGGTCGTCCCGACGGATCGCCGACGGAATATTCAAATCGACTGACTCTCGACGGAATTCAACATCCGTCGGGACCGTCCGACGGACTTCCCGACGGAATTTAGTTTGACCTTCAAACGGTATCGTTTAGCCTTGCTTCCCGACGGAATTTTTCCGTCGGACGTTTAAATTTCGACTACCGACGGAAAAAATCCGTCGGTAGCTGACCCGCTTTGACCCACCGCCTCGGATACCAATGAAAAGACGCGTGGCCATTAATATTCGCTGCTACCGACGGAAATATCCGTCGGTAGCCAAAAAAATTTTTTTTTATAAGAACTGTCGATCGAAGGCAGTTTGAAGAGGGAAAAAAAATTACTCTCGTCTCGTCTCCTCTGTTCGTGGTGGTTTCGTGCGTGGATTGGATTGTCTTGTGCGTGGATTGATCGACAAAGGGCATAGAGATTATCTACTCCAATTTTCTTCAATTTAAACGGTACGTTTTATAAATTCTTAATTAATTTTAATTAAGTTATTGTATTAATCGATCATTGCATGTTAATTATTATAAAACTGTTATTGAATTATTATAAATTGCATGTTAATTATTATAAAATTGCATGTACGTAGTTGATGAATATATATGTATGATTAATTCAAATATATGTTAGTACGTGGATTATATGTTTTTTATTGGTTAATTGTAATTAATTAATGTATGTTAGTTCAAATATATAGTGTAGCTAGTTCTTGTTAGTTCAAATATATTGTGTAGTTCTTGTTAGTTCGTTTTGATAATTAAACTAGGTTATTATTGTTTATTAAATTAGTAATTATTGTTATAAGTAGGGGTGTTGTACGTTTGATTAATGTAATTAATAATTATTGTTATTGTTTAAATTGAGTCATTATTAATTAGTTTGGAAAATTATTGATTTCATTAGTAACGTGATTTGTTATTGATTAAATTGGGAAATTATTGACTTATATTACTAAAATGTTATTAATTAAATTAGGAAATTATTGACTTAAATTACTAAAATGTTATTAATTAAATTAGGAAATTATTGATTTCATTACTATATTAATTATTGATTAATTTATTATACTTTTAAATTTTATTTATTAAAATAGATGAGTCAAGATGCTAGTGGGGGCTCAGGATCTCGACGTAGGCGGTCACTTAGGCCTGTTGAGCCTCCTATGACGACGTCGTCGCCATCCGTTCCACAGCATTCGCCGCCGTCATCTCAGTCGTCGGCAGCTCGTCGACATCCCACGCGGGCCCGAGAAACCAGACCGAGAGTATGGATTGAGGGGGGAATATAGTAAGTAATTAATTAAATAATTTTAAGGTTTAACAATACTCCCTCCGTCCCATGTTAATTTTCATAGGTAGATGGGCACAAATATTAAGAAAGTGTAATAATGAGTGGAGTTTTGAGGGGTAATTTTGTAAACCTTTATGTATAAAGTAAATAAAATGAGTTGACTTTTGTGTATGTGTGGAGAAAAAGTAATGGCATTTGTGTAAAATTGAGGATATTGTGAGGGTGGAGTTTATAAAGGATTTTCCATTTGAAGGGTGTGAAAGTTATTGTGGGACGTCCTAAAAAGGAAAGTGTGAAAGTTATTGTGGGACGGAGGGAGTATTTAATAGCATCAATTTTTGTACATTTTTTAATTTATATAATGTCACAGCTTACTTCCTGGTAATGAGGTGTCGAAGATTTGCACTGATTCGATTATTAAGTGCAAGGTTGCTGCGAATGCCTACTCTTGGCTAAAGGTGCCGCAGGCGAAAAAGGATGAATACTGGGAGGAATTCCAGGTATTTGAGTGCATTCAATTAAATATTAATAATCAATTTATTATATATATTATTTGATAAATATGCTGATCGAATATGTGCAGAAACATGCTTATTGGCTTAGGGAGTTTTTTTCGGACGACGATATTCACACGCACTGGGCCGCTTCATGTCAATCTAGGTATAATGAGGTAATGTACACCTGGAGGACTGCTTGGCGTAGTCGTGGCGTGGTGCAGATGTTGGGTACGGACGAAAATGGAGTCGACGTGTGGAACACGTTGACCACGTATTGGAGTAGCCCGGAGTACGTGCGGAAGTGTCAAACTGCTCGAGCCAACCGTAGAAGTGATGTGGGAGGTGGGATGTCAAGGCATCGGGGGGGGGGGGGCGATCCGCGTATGAGCACTCAATTGCTCTAGTAAGTGTTCACTAAATTTATTTCAATTATTTATATTATATTATATAAAATAATTTTTATATGCTCATTTCGTACGAAATAGGAGCGGGAACTTGGGCGTGAACCCACACACGTGGATCGGTTGAACCTTCTTCATCGGTTTGATCGAGATTCGCAGACGTCCACATATGGACGCACTACCGAGCTTCACGTAAGTTTAATTAAATTGTGATGTTTTTTTAACTATGTATTAATTTAATTTTTTTGTAATTATGTAGTTGAATGTGAACCGGAGGATTGAAGAGGAGACGACACAGGCTTCTGCTGAAGCCGGGCCCAGCGCTCCCCATCCGCCTGATCTTAACCGAATTTACCTGGACGTTGCCCCGGCTGATCGAGGACGGGTCCTTGGCCTTGGCCGGATGAGCCGCTCAGTGAGAGTTGCGTCGTCCAGTTCGTCCCAGCGTGCATCGCAGGCCTCTGTATCCTCCACTGCTGCTCCTCCGGACCCGAACCTAGTCAACTGGATGAACCACTACTTCCGACAGATAACTCACACTATGGGTCGATCGTTGGGGATGCCTCAGGATCAAATAGATACATGCTTTGCACAGGCGATGAGCGTTCCCCCTCCTCCGCCTTTCGATGCTCCGGTTGGTCCAGTTCCCCCTCCGCCTTTCAATGCTCCAGATCCAAATCCAGATGCAGCCGCAGACGACGGCTTGGATTTCGCTGGTGGTGATGACTTTTTTGAGTATAATGGTTGATGTTTGAACACTTTAATTTTTTGTCGAACTATTTATTTTTCTGTCAAACTATTTAATTTTCTGTCGAACTATTTATTATTCTGTTGGACATATTTATTTCGGTTGATGCTTGTTTGTCAATGGATTGTTTATTTATGTTATTGTTTTTAATTTATACATAATACATAATTTTTCGTTAGATTTGGTATAAAGTAAAGTATTTTTTATATTTTTTTCGATTTTTTTTTATTCCGCCAATATTACCGACGGAAATAAAAATTCCGTCGGAAATAAAGTCTGCCGACGGAAATTCCGTCGGCCAAGTACTCTACCGACGGAATTTTGGGCGCCACCCTGTCGACGGAATTTCAGAATCCGTCGGTAAATTCAAAATGTACGCACCGACAGAATTTCAAAATCCGTCGGTAGCGCGCAGTACTTTACAGAAGCTTTTTTCCCCTTTCTCACTCAGTCGAAAAAAATTGTGGAAATTGTATGAAAGCAAGCAAATTTCGGTACGTTTTTCTTTTTTACTTGGTTAAATTTTGTAGTTTAGTTGTGCATTTTATATGGTTATAGTTAGGGGTGTAAGTGAGTCGAGCCTACTTGCGAGCTACTCGTGCTCGACTCGAAAAAAGATCGAAATCAACTCGAAGTTAATCGAGTCGAGTCGAGTTTCGAGCTACTCGAGTAGCTACCGAGTTCGAGTTCAAGCTCATAAATACTCAGCTCGAAAGGCTCGCGAGCCTAATCGAGCTTGAACAATATTTACTATTTTTCCATTAATATATAAATTATATTTATATACGAGTAATCGAGTCGAGTCGAGCCGAGTCGAGCTCAAGTTTATTTTAGAAAAAAATATGTTTTAAAATTAATTTTGAAAATTATATAAGTAATCGAGTCGAGTCGAGCCGAGCTCGAGTTTATCGAGTTTCTTATCGAGTCGAGCTCGATCTTTAAAATTTTAGGCTCGACTGAGTCGAGTCGAGTTTCGAGCTTCGAGTATAACAATCGAGTCGAGTTTCGAGCTCAGCACTACTCGGCTCGACTCGGCTCGTTTACACCCCTAGTTATAGTTTAATTAGTTGTGCATTTTATATATTTGTAGTTTAGTTGTGTATTTTAATTATATTGTTTGTAGTTTAATTAGTTGTGCATTTTTTATATGTTTGTAAGAATTTTATGTTAAATGTTTAACAGATGGAATTGCCGGATCGCCGATGGATGTATGAAACTCCTAGGTTCATTTTAGGAAATGTGAATAGTGAATTTTACAATGAACTTGTGTCATTTGTTGAATTTGCAAAGCTCCACCCACATTACATGTATGGGGATTGTATCAAGTGTCCGTGTAATGCCAAAAAATGTCAGAATAAAATATTTAAGTCGATTGATGAGGTTTTGGTACATGTTCTGAAGAATGGTTTCACTGTTAATTATTATAATTGGACATTTCACGGCGAAGTACGTTGGCCTTATAACTTTGATCAAGTTTTATACTATTACACTGCTGGTATCTATGAAAGATAAATATATGGTAATCAAGCCGGCACGAGTAATGAACAACAATTTGGTGGGGAACAACAGTTTGGTGGGGAACAACAATTTGGGGAGGGAGAACCCAATATGTATCAAACAATGATAATGGAAGCCGGTTTTTCAAATGTAGAAGAGGAGCCGACGGATGAAGCATTTCGGTTTTATGAAATGCTCAAATTTGTCGATCAAGATTTGTATCCGGGTTGTGATTCACACTCTCAACTGTCATTTAATGCCCGACTTATGGCTATCAAGACCGAGAACAAGCTTTCTAACAGGGCATATGAGCAAATGATACAATTGTGCAGTGAGATCTGCCCTCCTGAGAATAAGGTGCCTACAACGTATCATCAAAGCAAGCAAATGCTGAAAAATATGGGATTGCCGGTCGAGAAGATTGATTGTTGTATAAACGGTTGCATGTTATATTGGGGTGATGAAGATAGCAATCTGAACATGTGTAGGATGTGTGGTCATCCTCGTTACAAAGAGCCACGTCGGAAGGGGTCCGCTGGTCAATCGAAGTTGTCGAAGAAGAAAGTGGCACACAAGAAGATGTATTATCTTCCAATCATTCCTCGTTTAATGAGATTGTATCAATCTACTGCCACAGCACAACACATGACGTGGCATGCAACAGATTCGTCTTCGACCGAGTCTAGGGAGATGCGACATCCGGCGGACTCGGAGGCCTGGAAACACCTTGACAACGTGTATCCCAATTTTTCTTCTGAACCGAGGAATGTGAGGCTAGGTTTGTGTACTGATGGTTTTGCACCGCTTGGGAGCTTTGGAAAGCAGTATTCGTTGTGGCCGGTGATTCTGACTCCGTATAATCTTCCTCCATGGATGTGCTTGAAACCTCAAACAATGTTTCTAACTGTATTGGTGCCAGGTCCGTCGAATCCAAAGGATAAACTTGACGTTTATCTCCAGCCTCTTATAAAAGACTTAATCTTTTTATGGGAAAGTGGTGTCCAAACGTATGATGTGTTCAGAAAACAGAATTTCACGATGCGTGCTGCTGTATTGTGGACCATTAGCGACTTTCCTGCATATTCTATGTTGTCTGCGTGGAAAACGGCTGGGTTTCAAGCATGTCCGTATTGTATGGATTTTTCTGAAGCTTTCAGTCTTGAGAAGAGTAGAAAAGTTACATGGTTCGATAATCACCGAAAGTTCTTACCTCAAGATCATCCATTTAGAAGGAATAAGAACAACTTCTTGAAGAACAGAACAGTTACAAACAATCGACCGCCCCTTCGAAACGGTATTTTAATTATACAATTATTTGATCTAGTATAATGTTATACGTATATGTTTTATTAATTTCTTCTAGTATAATGTTACCGTACAGGACAAACGTTGTTACATGAGATTCAGTGGACGGGTTTGAAAAAATCTACTGAGGAAAATGCAGCTGAACACAATGGTCGAATCCCAGGTGGATGGAATAAAATGAGTATTTTTTGGGATTTGCCATACTGGAGTTCACTATTGATCCGACACAATTTGGACGTGATGCACATTGAGAAGAATGTGTTTGATAATGTGTTCCACACAATGATGAACACAGAAGGCAAGACGAAAGATACTCCAAAGTCCCGGGAAGAGCTGAACATTTATTGTCGTCGTCAAGAGTTGGAAATGGATCCCAGTACAAGTAAATGTCTGAAGGCTTGCTACACACTGGACAAGCCATAGAAACAACAACTGTGTCGTTGGATTCACGAGTTGAATTTTCCAGACAACTACGTGTCAAACTTGAGTCGATGCGCAGACATAAACAGGGGTAAGGTTTCAGGGATGAAGAGTCACGATTGTCATGTTTTTATGCAGCGCTTGATACCGATTGCGTTCCGAGACGTTGTTCCTCTCAATGTGTGGAGGGCTATCACTGAATTAAGTCTTTTTTTTAGAGATTTAACATCTTCAACGATCAAGATCGATGATATGATTCGTTTGGAGCAAGACATTGCAGTGATTTTGTGTAAGTTGGAACAAAATTTTCCACCTAGCTTCTTCAACTCCATGGAACACTTACCCGTTCATTTAGCGTATGAAGCCAGAATTTGTGGTCCAGTGCAGTACAGGTGGATGTACCCATTTGAAAGGTAAACTCTTACATTTTTCCTTTTTTATACTACATGCATGTTCACTGAATTAAAATATATGTTTTTTATTATAAATCAGATATCTCCACAACTTGAAACGCAATGCTAAACAAAAGGCAAATGTGGAAGCATCGATTTTTAATGCATATTTGAATGAAGAGGTTGGCATGTTTTGTTCTTATTATTTTGAAGACCATGTCAACACTCGGTTGAGAAGTGAACCACGTAACTACGGTGGTAGAGGTACAGACAATATCGGTGAAGAGGTCGATGGAATGCTGTCTATATTCAAGTCTAAGGGACGACCAATAGGAAAATTCACTGAACGATAGTGGGAGTCGAACAGAGAGGTAGAAATAGCACAAACGTATGTGTTATTGAATTGTGATGAAGTTCAGCCTTACATTGAGTAAGTATTTCATATTTTTATCACTACTTCATTTATGTAATTTAATATTAATTGTGATTGGATGTTGTGAATTAGGATGTATACTCAAGAACTAAGACGAACAGAACAAAACAAAACATCTCAGATACAGATATAGATGCTCGTCTTCAACGTGATTTTGCCCGATGGTTCCAACGTTGTGTGAGTACCATTTCCTTAAATTTTACGTAAATAAATATGATTCATAATTAATGTTAATTATTTGAACTGTATAGGGACGGTCAAACGATTTTGAGAATCGATTCTTAAGGGATCTCAGCAAAGGACAACTACGTCGTGTAAAGACTTACAACGGTTATATTGTGAAGGGCTACAGATTTCGTACATCCGAGTATGCATCAAGAAAAGCGACTACCAACAGTGGTGTTTGCATTAGCAGTGCAAACTACAATGCAGATGCAAGTGACTACTATGGGGTGTTGCACGAAGTCGTTGAAGTAGAATATCCGGGATATCCAGCAAAGACTGTAGTGTTGTTCAAGTGTCATTGGTTTGATTCAGGCCCTTCAGGAACAAGGATTCATCCGGAGTACAAACTCGTCAATGTTAATCCGAAAAGGAGCTATAGCGGGAATGATCCATTTGTATTTGCCCATCAAGTATCTCAAGTATACTACTGCAAGTATCCAGTACGATCACGTAGTAAAATTGAATGGGCGCTGTTTGCAAAGTAAAGGCAAGATCAATGGTAGAAGTCCCTACAAAGGAAAGGAGTGATGAATATGATTCTCCGTTTCAAACGGAACAAATAGAGGCTAGAACTGAAGTCTTTACGGGAGATTTGAATATCCACGTAGACTTGACGGCTGCAAATTCACAATTGATCGAAATTGAAAACGATAATGGAAATGAGGAAGATGATGAAAATGAAGAGGATGATGAAGAGGAAGAGGACGAAGAGGAGGAGGAGGAGGAGGATATGATGAAGAGGAGGAAGATGAGACAAATAATGAAAATGTAGATGAAGAAGATGAAGAGGAAGAAGATGAATAATAAATTATATAATGTAAGCTAATTATTTTATTAGATGTACAATTTAAAAATATTTATTTATCATTAAGTTACAACTAAAAAGTGTGAAAAGAAATTAATTTTTTGAAATTTTTTAAAATATAATTAGCAAAAAAATGAATATTTTAGTAAAAAAAATGAATATTTTAGTATTTAAAAATATATAAATTATAGATTACAAATTTAATTATTTAATTTATGTGAATGAAATTAATTTTTTGAAATTTTTTAAAAAATAATTAGCAAAAAAATGATTTTTTTACTAAAAAATATGAGTATTTTAGTTAAAATATGAATATTTTAGTATTTTAAAATATATAAATTATAAAATATAAATTATAGATTACAAATTTAATTATTTGATATATGTGAAAGAAATTAATTTTGTGAATTTTAAAAAAAAAATGGGCCGAAAATGAGTACATATACAATTAATATTACAATTACGAACAAGTAACACACTTGTCCGAGTGGTAGGCGCCCACACACCCGGGTTCGATTCCCAGCAAGGCCAGAATAAAATGTTGGCCTTAATAATAGATCGCGGGTCGGGTCCGGGTCCGGGCCGAATCGAGTCGGGTCCGGTCCGATCCACGCCCGTTATTTTTTTTCGGGTTGAGTTACCGACAGAATTATCCGTCGGTACTACCGACGGAACCCCCGACGGACGACCGACGGAATTGCCGACAGAAATCAGACCCGGTTTCAAAACGGGTCATCCGGACTACCGACGGAATGAGATCCGTCGGCAGACTCGACTGATTTATTCCGTCGGGAATCCGTCGGGACTACCGACGGAATAAAAAATTTCGTCGGTAAACCGGGCCGACGAGGCTAGAGCCGACTGAATGATTCCGTCGGTAGTTCCATCGGAAACCACGCCTACCGACCACAATTCCGTCGGTAAACCCCGCGTTTTTTGTAGTGTTCATGGACTTAATTATTTTTTTTATGTCTGGGTATATATTCGGTTTAATGGTCAATTAATTTGGAGGATCAATTCCATTGTTTATTTATGAAAATCCCGTTAAAAGTTACTCCATAATTTTACTTTTGCTCTATAATCTGTATGGATTAACCTCGTAAAAATTATTTGAATCTTAAAGCTTTTAAATTTCAGAGACCTAAAAATGAGCCGTTCCTAAGGTCAACTCCTAAATTATGGTTTCATAGACTTAATTAACTTTGTGAAGCAGCTAGTTCAGATTTTTAATAGAATGAAGCTTCGGGACATGAAACCAGATGCAGGATTAATGTATTGAAAATTAAGTAATAAATGGCGCAAGTTTCACAATTCCTTTTAATATCGCAAATGGTCTTATTTTCTGGTCTTTAATTTGGATCTAAGTTAGTTCTCCGAACCAAATTCAAATTTGCCAAATTTCGAATAGTTTTTCTTTCATAATTTGAAATTGTATTTTAAAATTTATAAAATTTTCAAAATATTAAATTAACAAATAATTATAATTATTTAGTACTCAAATTTTAAAAATTAACGAGGAATCATAATCATGTATATTAACATAAATTTCACTTTTATTTTCTTCCATAATAGTTTATATGACGAATGATGTGTTAAAAATGCCGAATTTTTTATCATGTAATATGCACATGTTTAATCATCAGTCCCCGTGAGTAGAACTGAAACTGGACTAAAAAGACAAAAAATGAAACCAAAAGGATCAGACTAAATAACTAAAATTAATAAAATAAAAAGTTACAAAACCCCTTTTACAAATTCGGATAAAGTTATATGACCATTTATGAATTTGTCTCTCATGTAAGCAGTAGGTAATCCATATCCCGGTCATCCTCTGTCAAGGTCAAGGATCCATTTTCGATTGATCCCGATCTTATCTAAATAGATATAATTAAAAATAATTAAATTAATGAATACTCTGCAGCACCGCACGTTAACCAACACTTTCCTGCAGTTCTTCATGTGCTAAATTAATAAATAAATTTACATAACTACTGTAGCTCTACGATAATCGAAAGGGCAAACATATATAATTAAAAAAAAAAAAAATGGATGTTGCCTCTATATAAGTCCCTCAACTCACACTTACAACTTAATACACTACTCTCACTAATTAATTACATATTTACATTTTATAATTTCCTACTGCAGCCATGTTTACTTTCGCCTTTTACGTTCCTGGAATAAACGAGCGTTTTCCAATGAAGTAATTATATTTTTTTTCCTCATTAATATTACTAGCTATACCTATACGCTGGGAATTAATTCTTTTACCTCTCTATAAGTTCGAACTTTTAAAAAGTTTGAACTTTTAGATGAGATAGATTTTTTTCATACATAATTAATTGAATTGATTTTCTTCACATGCAGATGGAAACGATACTAAAAGTATGATGCACCCGGAAGGATAAGGAGGTAACTTTGATCCCTGCACCATGAAGGAGTCTGCTACATTAATCATGCACCTTATCCTCTTTAATTGGGTTTAAATTTGTTTCAAGTTATGTTGTCGTTGAAACCATAAATAAGTGTGGATTTTATATCCTCACAAGTTCTAATAAATATCGGTTTTGTGTTTGTCTAATATTTTGACTGTTTTTTACTTTAACTTCACTTATTTCCCGTTATTTTAATAATATGTCACATTATTACATTGTTACATTATATGTTGAGTAGTTATATCTCAATTAGATCAAGAATCATATCTCAAATCTCCTAAACTAGACGAGTGTGACTCGTCTGGTAAAGATCAGGTAGATTCTAGTCTACTACTGTACTCGTCTGTTGTACTTAGTTGATAGAAGTCTTCTGAAGGACTCAGCTGTTGGGCGTATCAGCTGGTGGAGTCAGACAAGTTAGCTCAGACCAGATCAGATGAGTTGGAGGAGTCCAATCAGATGAGATGGGTGTTGCGTTAGAATCAGACGAGTTGGGAAGACCAGACAGGTTGGACCAGATCAGTCGAGTTCTGTTAGCAGAGTTAATTTTTGGCTAAGTATGGAGTCGTCTTGTTTGCGAAGACAAGTGAAGGGCAAGGAGGTCATTTCAGATTGAGTCACGCTGAAGGTGTGAGTTTGTTACATGGTTGTAACAGAATCCACGTGGCAATCTACACGCGTTCAGAGCACGCTGCAATCACCATTGGCAACCTATAAATACCCCCATTGCTTGTAGTTGTAATCTTTTGACGCGTACGAGCATTCGTTTTGAGAGTTGAGAGTTCACGAGCGAAGTGAGGATAAATTCCCTTTCCGAGTGATGAGTGTTTGTAAACATCTCTTATACTAATCAAATTGAAGTCGTGTGTCCAGTGGATGTAGATCACATTGATCGAACCACTTAAATCCTCTTGTGCTCTGTTTTTCGTTTTCGTTTATATTTGTGAATTGCCATGCTTTCGTTGGATTGAATATTGACCGATTATTTTGCTTGTGATTGGAGACGTTTAATCGGAGTTGAATTTTCATTGACAATCGTACGTAACACTATACTTGAAAATAAATACTCATACGTACATTTGAAAAAAAAACGGTTTCTCCCATAAAATAATTGGTCGGAATAAACTTTGATCAACTAATAAAAAGTTTCTAGTGCACATAATTAAGTTAGAAAAACAACACCATCGATCAATCCCATGTCCCATTGTCAACAAGTTACTGTATGATCATACCGACACACTAACTATAACAATATCACTATTCACAAGAAAACTCAAACTAAAAAAAATTGGGTTGGTCTGCTATGGACTCGAGTGCATGTTGTGCACTCTAGTCCATGTTGCACTTTTCAGTTTTATTGACTTACACTTTTTGATAAATGGTGTTGCACTTTTCAGTTTTATTGACTTACACTTTTTGATAAATGGTGTTGCACTTTTCAATTATTAAACTGTATAATAATATTTTTAGTTATAGTGACTTACACTTTTTAGTAATATTGTGTTGTACTTTTCAGTTTAATAACTTACACTTTTCTTTAGACTAGGGTGCACAACATGCACTCGAGTGCATACTAGACTCTACCAAAAAAAAATTAACTTGTATTCAAAATTTCCTGTTACTCAAGTATTTCAAAAATTACGTACACTCAATCAATCTCTCACCAATAGAAACTAAATTAATGTTTGTGAGGATAATTTCCAACTAAAAACTGAAACACACTAGTCTTAATTAATGTGTCAAATGTCGAAAAATTTGTCACGTGAGATACACGTCACTACAAATAATTGCCAAAATTGCGAGGGTATGTAATCCCTCGTTAAATGGCGAGGGATTTTACGAGGGGAGCTGATGGAGAGGGAAATATCGAGGATTCAAAAAACCATCGCTATTTAACGAGGGACATTGTTTTAAATATGATAAAGGGCGGGGGATTTAATGCTAGCTAACTGGCGAGGGAATTTAATGCTCGCGGCCAGACGAGGGATAAATTAAAATGCTCGGCAAAAAATAGCGAGAAAATTCTGGCAAGGAAAATCCCTTGTTATTGATGTTCAAGAGGACTTTTCCCTCGCCAAATCCCTCTCTATTCCGATGGATACGGGTGAAATTGGAAAAGGACTAAAATTGAAACTTAATAAAGTTTACATGTTCTTTTACGATCTGGCAAAGTTAGAAGACCATTTTTAAATTTGTCTCCATCAATACAATACCCTGTAAGGTGTATATATATATTCTCGAGAGGAGAAACTCATGACCAGTTGTTTAATGTTGTAAATTCTGACATTATTTTAATTTTAAAAATGAGCACAAAAATTGTTTATTTATATATTAATGTTGGGTTGATGAGAAAATGTAAAAGAGGACTCAGACCCAAAGAAATAGGATCCCCCTAATTTCTTTGAATTTAAGAAAAAGACTCACAAAGCCCCAAAAGGTCCAAGGATTTTCAAAGTATTTTATTTTGTATTTTACTAATTTTAATAAATTAGAGAATGTGATCAGACGATTTTATACATAAGATATAACTTCATTTTGATATTTTTGATATTCATTTAAAATATAGTTTGATTGGAACTTTATAAGTTCATGAGTTATGTAATACAGTAAATAATGAGAACTGCCATACATATTTTTATCTTAATAAATGACATAAAAACGGCAAATAATACAGGTTAAAAATGACATAAATTGGGACGACGTAAATTGATGAAGACAACAATATCTGTAATTTTAAGAATAATTAAAATATAATTGCTTTAACAAAATATACCCGTAAAAGTCCACCAAAATTCACAAAAAATAATGCTCAACACTAAGGGCATGTTTGTTTTGGGATTATGTAGGATGGGGAGATGGAGATGGGGATGGAGAAATCCTGATGGTGAATAGTTATTGTGTATGTTTATTTTGGTATGTTAAGTAGGATATAATGTAACTTTATGTCAAATCAATTGTGTAAGAGTGTGTGATGTTGTATTTATAATATAACTTTATGTCAAATCAATTAATAAGAGTGAGTGATGTTGTATTATTATATTACTAGAATATATAGATATTTTTAGAAGTGGATGGAAATGAATGTTGAAATTCGGATGTGAAATTTCGAACTAGAACAAGACGGGAGACGTTGCGTCCCACGTTCGGACGTGTGAGTCCCAAAACAAACATGCCCTAAAAGAATGAGAAATTAAGAAAATAGTCATGTGTGTAAAATATACTTGCACATACACTTTCCTTATTTGAACGTCCCAAAATTACTTGCACGTACACTCTTAGTATACGCTATAAAATTAATACCCTCTCAACATATTACTTTATTTTTAAAATGGTCACTCTTTTTTTAGTTACATTTTACTTTACACATCATCAAATAACCTAAAATGTCCATCATTTATCTTATATTACATTACCAACCATTAAATTTTCTTTTTTTTAAAAAAAAAGTGTACCAATCAAATCGTACAAGTCATCCTGGAACGGAGGGAGTATAAACGAACCTAGAAGAAGGTCCATATTTATATCTATATAATATATTCCTAAGGGCATGAAGGTCCTTTTGGATGGGTAGTTTATTTCAGCTCTTAAATACGTACATCCAACTAGCAAAGCCTCGTGTTGTCACATAACAATGGAATGGGCCTCCAGTAACAAATCTCACGAGAAAGTCCTATTGGGCCCTCATAACAATGTAATGGGCCTCCAGTTACAAATCTCATATTGGGCCCGTAAACTCGAAGCCTAGCCCAGCAGATTTCAAAATATTTTTTTGAAAGGGTACCGCTATCTGCACCTCCATCTTTGTTAACCTTACTCCTCCGATTGATGCAGCTCTCCCCTATTAAAAGAATGTTAGATACATTTTTCATAAATTGTCCAGATTTAAAAATATTTTACCTTTCGTAGATATTAAACTTGAATTAGTCTGGGGGTCTAGTATATATGTACCATATTGACGACCTTCCATTCACTTGCACATCCGTCTATACGATCAGTTGTGATTTTAAGTCGCTCTGTTGTGATTTTTTACTCTTATTTTCCTTCAAAACAGTTTATGTGGTACTGGATGATATGTCAACAATGCCGAAAATTTTTGTCCTGCGAAAGACATGTGTTCTATTCTTGCGAGTACAAATAAAAAAATGACTAAAATTAATAAAGTAAAAAGTTAGAGGACCATTTTGGATTAAAAAAAAAGGTTGAGGACCATTTATGAATTTGTCTTCCTGGACTATAAAAAGGAAAGGGCGCAAAGGAGGAAGCCGTACACGAACACGTTACAATTGGCCCCGGATAGTACGATTGTTGAATGGGCACGGTTATACACACACCAACCTATTGAGTACAACCACCAAACTTTTTTTTCATCCTAAAAAACATGCAAAATGTCTCATATACCCCTCGTGTAAATTTAAAATAAAAACGAAAGATGAGTACACCCCGATTATATTAATCGACAAAATCTTTTCCACACACCACCCCAAAAATCTTACCCACCACCACCATTGCCCCCAAAAATATTCTCCAACCGCCATAACGTCCAAATTCCAAAAGAAAACAACAGAAGCATAGATAAAATGTATAGATAAAATGTTCGAAAATTTTTATTGAACAAAGGTAAGATGTTTGAATTTTTTTACTAAAGAATCTCAATTTGTTCAAAAAAATTCATGAACAATTTTCATTTGTGCGAAAAAAAAAATCAGAAATCTTGTTCGAAAAATTTTCCTTAACAAAAACAAATTGTTCAAATATTTTTCCTAAAACAAACACAAATTGTTCAAAAAAAAACAATGAACAAACTCAAATTAAAAACCCTAATTTACAGAAATCTGCAATTTTTCCTAACACCTAAACTTACCGGCGATAGCGTGCGCCGCTACTGGGGCGACGGGACAGAACGTGGAGGGGGAGGGAGGAGGTGGGCGACGACGGCCTTGGGCGAAAAGGGGGAGCGACTTGGAGAGACGTCGGCGGCGAGGGTTGCAGACGCCCATAGGAGACAATTTTTTTTTTACAGGGGAGGGGAGGCGACGGCCAACGATGGCTATGAGAGACGGCGGCGGCGTGGGTTGCAGACGGTCACTGGACACAATTTTTTTTTTTACAGGGGAGGGGAGGCGACGACCGTGCGCGAGTCGGAGAGTGAAAGGGGCGGCCGCAGAACAGAGGGGGGTGGGCGCCGGCGGATGAGTGGGGAGGGAGAAGAGGTGGGTGGGTGTGCGCTGGAGTGAGAGTGAGAATGAGAATGAGAGAGGAGGAGGAGGAAGAGGAAGAAGCTTTTAATTAGAGTTTAGGTGGGGAGGGGTATTTTAGAATTTTCCACGTGGGTGTCATCAATAGGTTGGTGTGTATAACCGCGCCCTTGTTGAATGGCATGTAAAGTGTTTTATTTAGTGTAATGGGCCTCCAGTAACATATCTCATATTGGGCCCGTCAACTCAAAGCCTAGCCCAGCAGATTTCAAAATATTTGGGTGCGGCTAAAGGCACCCGGCGATCCTATGAGTACACCCACGCGATGAGAACACCCACAAAACGGATGAGGACACCCACTTGGAAAACTCAAAAATACCCTTCTCCCATTAAACTCTAATCCATCTACTCATTTGGTACACCCACCATATTTTCGCCTCCCTCACCTTCCCTCCCGTCTCGTCGCCGACAGCGTCAAAAATTTCGCCAGCGCCGTCCCCGTTTCGCGGCCGCAGCTCCGCCTCCCCTCCCCACGCGGCCGCAGCTCCGCCTCCCTTCCCCACGCGGCCAGCAGCTCCGCCTCCCCTCTTCTCCTCCCTCGTCCGCAGCGGCCGCCGTCGCCCTTCTCCTAGAGACGCGGCCAGCAGCTCCGCCTCCCCTCTTCTCCTTCCTCGTTTGCAGCGGCCGCCGTCGCCCTTCTCCTAGAGATGCGGCCAGCAGCTCCGCCTCCCCTCTTCTCCTCCCTCGTCCGCAGCGACCGCCGTCGCCCTTCTCGTAGAGACGCGGCCGCTCGCACCCCTCCTCCCTCCGCCACTGTCGCCCGTTCCAGGTAGGGTTTTTTTTTTTTTTTGGGAATTTTAGAATACTTAGGGTTTTCAGAGGTTCGTGATTTATTTTCGAACATATTGAGTTTGTATTGTAATTTTTTTCGAACAATCTGGGTTTGTTTTGGGAAAAATTTCGAACATTTTGTTAAATCTTTTTTTTCGGACAAATTTGAGTTGTTTTGGAATTTTTTTCGAACAATCTGTGTTTGTTTTGGAAAAATTTTCGAACAATCTGTGTTTGTTTTGGAAAATTTTTCGAACAATGTGTTTGTCTTGTAAAAAAATTTTAACATTTTGTTCGGGTTTTTTTTTCGAACAAATTTAGGTTGTTTTGAATTTTTTTTCGAAAATATTGAGTTTGTTTGTGTAAAATTTTCGAACATATTGGATTTGTTTTGGAAAAAATTTCGAACATGTTGTTTTGGGAATTTTTTCGAACATTTGGTGTTTGTTCTTCAAAAAATTTTGAACATCTTGTTATTTTTGAACCTGTTTGTTCTGGAAATTTTCTCGAAAATGTTTATTTTTGTTGAAATTTTGGAGTTTTTTTTGTTGAAGAATGGTGTTTGTTTTGGTGTTGGTGGGGATAATTATGTGGAATAGAAAGGGTGGGTGTACTCATATTCATTTTTTTCATAAATTTTACTCTAGGGGTATATGAGACATTTCACATGTTCTAAAAGATTAAAAAAATGTTTGGTGGGTGTACTCATAGGAAAGCCGGGTGCCTTTAGCCGCGCCCTTTTAGAAATTTAAGTCCAAAGCTGAGAAATTTAACAAAAAAATAAGGCGGTGTTTGTTTTGGGATTGGGCCAATCCACCCCTATAATACACCTACACACCTATTTTTATACCATCAAATCACTATCTCTCTTACTTTTCTTTCACACACTCATTCTCTCTCCTACTTTCTTCTCTCTCTTACTTTTCTTTCACTATTAACAATAATAAAATATTAAAGTTAAATCTACCCCTACTTCTCAATTCTTAATCAAACACAACTTACACACAATTTACTATTCATGGATTATCCAAATCCCAATCCAATTAACCCTAATCCAAATCCAATCCAATCCAAATCAATCCCAAACCAAACACCACCTAAGGGTTTTCTTATGAGAAAATTGCAGATTTGGTCCCATTAACCATGGGTCTATTGGTTTTTGGTCCCATGGTATTTGGATTTAGTCCCATACGAAATAAATTTTGCAAACTTAGTCTCATACAAAATAAATCTTGCAAACTTGGTCCCATACGAAATAAATCTTGCAGACTTGGTCCCATACGAAATAAGTCTTGCAAACTTGGTCCCATACGAAATAAATCTTGCAAACTTGGTCCCATACGAAATAAGTCTTGCAAACTTGGTCTCATACGAAATAAATCTTGCAAACTTAGTCCCACACGTTACGAAAAATGCAAAATCGGTCCCAAAAATGAAAAATATATATAACTATTAATTAATATATAACAATTAATTATTTTAAAAAAACTCATTAATTAATATAAAAAAAAAACGATATTTTTTTAAAACTCATTAATTAATAAAAAATATATATATAACTATTAATTATTTAAAAAAAACTCATTAATTAATAAAAAATTTAAAAACTCATTAATTAATAAAAAAATTAAAAAAACTGGTCTCATACGATTTTAAAAAAAAAACTCAATAATTAATAAAATTCATATATATAACTAAGGAAAAAGAAAAAACGTAAAAAAAATCATTGTATTCTAATAAAATATAAAATAATTTTTTTAAATGGTTATAACTCATTCAATTTTATTTTATAAGGAAAGTTATCATATAAATTTTAAAATTATAAAGTCTATTTAAATTTTATATATTTATTAATATTAATTATTATATACTAATAATTAGCTATATAATTGATACTAATTAATAATTAACTATTAATTAAATATATATTTATTAATATTGATAATCATATAAATTTTTTTATATATTAATTAATAGTTATATATATATATATATTTTATTAATTAATTATTTCAATTTTTAATAATTCGTATTGGACCAGTTTTTTAATTTTTTTTATTAATTAATGAGTTTTTTAAAATTTTATTAATTAATGATTTTTAAAATAATTAATAGTTATATATATATTAGTATTAATTAATGAGCTTTTTTTAATAATTCGTATGGGACCAGTTTTTTTATTTTTTTTATTAATTAATGAATTTTTTTTTAAATTTTATTAATTAATGAGTTTTTTTAAATAATTAATAGTTATATATATAAATTTTATTAATTAATGAGTTTTTTTTAATAATTAATTGTTATATATAGAAATTTTATTATATATTAATTAATAGTTATATATATTTTTCATTTTTGGGACCAGTTTTGCATTTTTCGTAACGTGTGGGACTAAGTTTGCAAGATTTATTTCGTATGGGACTAAGTTTGCAAGACTTATTTCGTATGAGACCAAGTTTGCAAGATTTATTTCGTATGGGACCAAGTTTGCAAAATTTGTTTCGTATGGGACTAAATCCAAATACCATGGGACCAAAAACCAATAGACACATGGTTAATGGGACCAAATCTACAATTTTCTCGTTTTCTTATATACCCTTCCACCTTTCCAAATATACTCCCCTTCTCATTTATTAATTTAATAATCATATAAAATAACTAAACTATCCTTATACTAAAATGACCATGATAAATACACTCCCCTCTATTTTTCAATCATAAACCTAACCTTAATTGAAAGAGCAGCCGTCGCCCCCCATAAATTTTTAAAAAATAAACTTATTTTTTATAAAAAAATATATTATCAAATCGTCGACAACAATTTACCTACGAAAGTGTATATTATCGACCAAGAGTTGTCAAAAAAAAAAAAAAAAAAGGACGGGACCTAGAAACGTGAGAAAAGGAAAAAGAATAAGGGGCGGCCGCCTTGAGAGTGAGGGAGGAGGTTGTCGTGGGAGGGAGGAGGCGGCGGCGCCGCCGTCGCGCAACAGAAATTAAAAAAAATACAAAAAATCTACGTATCTGGTCGACGCTGGGCAAGGGGGCTGCGCGTGAACATAAAAGAAGAAACAAAAAACTACCTTCGACGGCGACGGCGAGGAAGGGGGCGGCGCGCGGGGGAGACAGTCGGCACTGGAGGCGCGGCGGCAAGTCTGGGGAGGAAGAACTGTGGAGTGGTGGGAGGAGGAAGAGAAGAAAGAAAAAATTAGGGTTTTATAAATTTATTTTTTTCAACCGAAATTTTAATTTTGTTATATCTTTTAAAATATATTTGTATTAAATGTTCAAATTAGTTCAGTTTAATTATTGTTCATATTGTTCCAATTTAATTATGCTTTAGTTGGGTTTAATTATGGGTTATTGTGATTAATTTTGTTAATTAATGACAGCTCTGGCTATGAAGCCGCCACGTCACCGTACCACGTGGCAACTTCCTAACTGTTAATAACGACCTAACATGTCTCAACTCAAATTCATGGAGTATTTGGCTATTTCCTAACAAATTCAAAAACCATGATCCACAATTTTACCCTCATTTCAATAAACCCCTTAACAAAATTTCCTCTTCATTCTAAATTTTTCCTCTCTTTCTCCAACAAGATGCAATTCTCCAATGCAGTAAGAGCTGCACAGACGCTGCACAAAGTCCCGGATTTTGTACCCGAGGAAATGGAGCGGATAGCTGAGCAGACATTCACGAGGTACATGTTCGACGGAATGCCCCAGAGAAAAGGCAAAGGGGTTGCCATTGTTTGGTTTAGGAACGATTTGAGAATCTTGGATAACGAGGTCTTGTTCAAGGCATGGGCTTCATCTGAGGCTCTCTTACCCGTTTATTGTGTCGATCCCAGGCTCTTTGCCACTACACATTACTTTGGTTTCCCTAAAACTGGAGGTACACTTTCTCATTCTTAATTTGAACAAATTAGTTCGTGTTTTTTGAAGTTGGATTGTTCAAATTGTTGGATAAGTTGGAAGCCATTGTGAGTTGATTAAAGTTTATGTGCATTGTGTCCTCATTTAACAGTGATTTTACTGTGAAACGGAGTGTGTATAGTGAGTGTATATATATATATATATGCTGTTTTGCCATTTAAAGTTAGCTTGCAACTCTGTACAATAGAATTTTGACATTTTAATCGATTTTCCATGGAATTTTGATGTGGCTGTTATACTTTCTTGTTTGGCAGCTCTGAGAGCACAGTTTCTTATAGAGTGTTTGGACGATTTAAAACAGAGTTTGATGAAGAGGGGTCTCAACCTATTAATTCAGCACGGAAAACCCGAGCAAATTCTTCCTTCTCTTGCAAAAGCATATGGAGTCCACACAGTTAAGAAAATCTTAATCTGAATTTGTTTGTTTGAACTGGAAGGGCTACTTGGGACTGAATTTTGTTGGTTTAAAAAACAGGTTTATGCTCAGAAAGAAACATGCAGCGAGGAGCTAAATGTTGAGAAATTAGTTTCGAAAAATTTGCATAAAGTCATGGTACCATTATCTGAAGGAGTGTCCAATAAGAATAAATCTGTAAACGGCATTAAACTTGAATTAATATGGGGGTCTACTATGTACCATATTGACGACCTTCCATTCAGTTGCACGTCCTTACCAGACGTCTATACTCAGTTTCGTAAGGTATTTTTCTCTTATAGGTTTGAGCATACCTTTTCTATTAGAAGAGACTTCTGATATACCAGCTCTATGATGGTCAATTATACAGTTAGTTGAATCAAAATCTGTTATACGGAGTTGCATTAAGGTTCCGAAATCACTTGGTCCAACACCAGATGTTAAAGATTGGGGATGCATTCCAGAGATTTCTTCCCTTGGGATTCTGCCTGAAAAGGTATGTCACCATTTATTTGGAATTATATCCACAGGTGAAATTACTTACTTTATGGGGATAAAAGTTTCATCATTTTCATATATGTCGTGTAGGTCAGCAAAGGAATGGCGTTTTCAGGGGGTGAAAGTGCAGCGTTGAGTAGAGTACAGAGTATTTCTGGAAGAAGGTGAGAATGTTTTCTGAAACTGTATTTTCTCATACGGGATCATCTGTTGCTGCATACGTACAATTTATGGTTCAAGGTAGTAGAGTATAATATGGCTAATATCTACATATCTCGGACTTGTAATCAACTGCATTAAAAAGAAAATACAAATAGTAACTTGGCTGGAGATAAAAGTCAGATCCATATTTGAATATTGATAAATGAAGCATCCAGTGATTTATTCAGTGTTGTACTTCCGTAGGATCTTTTAAGGACATATAAAGTGACACGAAATGGAATGTTAGGACCTGACTACTCAACAAAGTTTTCTCCTTGGCTTGCCTCTGGAAGCCTTTCACCTCGCTTCATTTATGAAGAGGTATAAAGCTACTTTCTTCCATATTTTGATCTTACCTTACAAAGATTAATTTTAGTAAAGATACTGATATTTACAGGAGATTAATTTTCTTAGGTGAAGAGATATGAAAAACAAAGAGTAGCAAACGACTCTACATATTGGTATTGCTTCTCTCTATCTCACATTTCATATCAGTTTATGTATTTCATTTGCTCATGTATTTCTTCACTTTAAGCATGCAAATTGATGAAAATTGGTACTTGATAATGATTGCTCATGATAATATCTCTGTGTTGTGTGCTGGATGTAAATCACACAAGTGAAGTAATTTTTTTTATCTATTAAGGTATTAAGGCGAATTTGTAAATTTTATACTTTACAACCAGAATTAAGCTAGTTAATCTCCACTAGTTCAAGAACAAGATCTTGATGTGTCGTTGAAGTTCTGATTTTCTTTTCAAATGAACTTTTCACTTCTTGATTCTCTTTCAATTAATGGACGTAATCATCCGTTGAAGTCTAGCAATCCTAGTTTCTGTAATTAGGATGGCGTTTCAAATTCATTATAAATTGTTTAAAGGATTATACTGAAAAGCTACTCTAATGTTATCCAGGGTGTTATTTGAACTTATATGGAGGGACTACTTCAGATTTCTGTCAATCAAGCAAGGGAACTCTCTTTTCCATGCAGGTAATTAAAAGAAATGGAAATATTATTCATTCCATGATTGAAAAAGAAATATCTCAGCTACAAGTTTAGTATATAATATATGTTTCTATAGAGTGAAATGTTGCAATATCTGCGATCTGCATACCTACGTAATTGTAATCAAAATATACTTTTAAATACCGAGATTTTTGAAGTATAGCATTTTTTTTCCTCTTTCAGGCGGTCCTCGGAGTGTTCAAGTTAATTGGAGTCAAGACCAAGTGCTTTTTAATACCTGGAGAGATGGTCAGACTGGGTATGGTCGGATTATATAAATGAACTAAGAATACAAATGGCGTATCTCACTTTCAAGGTTTCTGTTGACTGATTTAGTATTGGCCAAATTTTAGGTATCCTCTTATTGATGCAAATATGAAAGAATTATTGGCCACTGGCTTCATGTCAAACCGTGGGCGACAGGTGAACTTATTCTCTGCCATAACGAAATTTATGGAGCTAATTGATATAAGAAAAGAAAAAATGTGTGGATGTATTTTGCTTGTGCATGTGTGTATTTTGTCTTGGCAGATGGTTAAATGCAAATATCATTTCTACAGATTGTATGTTCATTTCTTGTTCGAGACATGGGCATTGACTGGAGAATGGGAGCCGAATGGTTTGAGACGTGTCTCTTGGATTACGACCCCTGTTCTAATTACGGAAATTGGACCTATGGAGCAGGTGACAATCAGATACAATTTGAAAATATACATATGAATATATGATCAGATTAAGTATGATAACATGCTTTGCCTTCTTTTCTAGGTGTTGGGAATGACCCCAGAGAGGATCGCTATTTCAGCATTCCAAAACAAGTATGCTTGAAATTTCTTGGTCTTTTATTTGGGTCGAAACTTGAAACTCAGCATCGAATTCTAAGATGATTTCATTACATTTCAGGCTCAGAACTACGATCCTGATGGGGAGTTTGTTGCGTACTGGTTGCCTCGGTTAAAACCACTGCCTAAAGAGAAAAGGCATTCTCCTGGAATGCTGCTGTATATAAAGCCAGTTGTAGCCCTCAAATTTGGAAATACGAATAGCAGAACGATGACCTCCGGATCAAGAAGAAGAGTTGAGAGGCAAGAAAAGAAATGAAAGAGCAACACAAGATAGCTAGTTTCAAAGTGACAACATTTTTCTATTTCATACTCCGTATTTAAAAAGATGCGTTTAGACAGGGTGGATTGGGGGTGGCAAAATTCTTGATCCGTCCCAGTCTGCACACTTCTTCATTGTATTACTAGTGTGCATTACTGATCAATGTTCGTGGTCTTATCCGACACTAAAATAGTCAAACGCAAGCGTACAATGTCTATCATATTGTGATAAGTACAAGTTGATTCCATGGGAGGGGGAATAAAAATCGAATTATAAGCAGCAGGCGGTGATAGAAATTTTAAGGGGTGTTGATTAATTACCACAATTATTCCTAACTGTTAACTAAACAACACACAAGTGAAGACAAAGAGCAATTACCAAACACTATCAAATGTAAACTCATTCAATTTCAATCACAAAATTAAGAATTAATCCATCGGAAACATAATATAAGCTTGTATACTATGTTTATTTTGAATCATATGCTTGTCAAGAACAAGTTGCAAATGAGGAAAAAATCATAAATGGACCTGTAACTTTGTGTTCGCATTTGGTCCTTTTTCTTTTCATTTTTTCAATTGTAATCTTTTTGTTATCAGGACAAGTCTGTTTTGGTGAAAATTTTAAAAATTGGCCGGAAACCTCATGTGCTTGACCGAAATCCAAATTTAAAAATTGCCTGATGAACAAAGAGTTGGTTGGATTTGGTTTTAAAAAGAAAAAAAAAAGATAATTGATTTACAGATTTTTAGATTTAATTCAATTATTTTAATATTCTTTTTTATTGATTTTTTTCATTTGAACAAATCAAATCCTATTCACAATTTACAGATATTTTATTATAATTTACTGATGGGGCAATGACATGGATTTATTTGGTGGGTTGGATAGTCATGCAAACAAAGTCACCGGAAGAGGACCATTTTGAAATATATCGCGTGAGAAGCACATGGGGTTTCCGGCCAATTTTTTAATTTCTCGCCGAAAAGGACATGTTCTGATAACAAAGTACAGTTGAAAATTTGAAAAGAAAAAGGACTAAATGTAAATTCGAATAAAGTTATAGAATCATTTGTGATTTTTATTTTTTTATTTTTGGTGGCAGATTGACCATTTATCAGTTTACAACCTATACAAAAAAATTATCCGACTATAACCTGTACAATGTAAAATTATTTGATATTAAATTATAATAAAATTATCAGTTTGCAACCAGTCAATTTTATATAATACAAGTCACAATCAGATAAAAAAAATGTAGAGGTCGTAAAATGATAAAAGAGTCATAGTACAGGTTTCAAATTGATATTAACTCATTTTTTATTCTAGTCTAGTCAACCATGTAGCAGCACAAAATAATTTATCCAGTTCAAGCAACGCAAAACCAAAAGGTAGTTAAAAAAATAATAATAACTATTCGGTAGCTAAAACAAGAAAGTAATCCAACAATTATATAATACAGCGTGTATCCTTATTCCTATGCGGTATAAATATACTTCAATCACTGAGCAAAATGTTGAAAGAATATAGTATATTGTAGGTATAAATATATATATGTATCAATTGATCAAAGGTATAGCTATATTTGAGTCATCACCTGATATCCTCTCTCCAAATCTGTAAAAATCTGCTGGCAATGGAATATTGAGTTCTGAGCAAACTAACTGCATCACCTTTGCAGTCACACCTCCAAAGTTCATTTTATTCAGAGTCACAGCAATGGAGAATCTGTTATTAATGTCACAATACCCCGTCGATCCACCCATCCCTGAATGTCCAAATCCAATCAACTTGCCATCCTCTGAGAATGATCTCTTGAAGCCCAGACCAAACTGCCCGCCTTCAAGGATCAAGTGTTCGTACTCTCCGGCCCCCACAAACGCATCGTGAATTCTGCTGTTGCTGAAAAGTTTCTCATCAATTGCTGCCCCACCATTAGCTACAGACATGGTGGTGCTAGAGTTGGTATCATCACTTGGAACTCTAATGTAGTTATTGGAACTCTTTCGTTTCTTGGAGGTTTTTGGGGGTGAGAACTTGGGAATGTGAGGATGGGTTCCGAGTGGGGGTTGGGTGGACGAAGAATGTGGGGGTGGAATGGCACCTCCATCAACGAGGGCTGCGTAGTAGCGGGAAAGAGCACGAGCTGAGCAGTGTGCGTTAGCAGAAGGTATGATGGCACGACGGGCAAAAAGTGAGTTGAAAAGGGCGGGAAGAGCAGAGGCCATCTGCGAGGGGTCTTGTAGTTGGGATTGGAAGCTGGATGGTAACTCTGAGCGCTTGGTTATCTCGGAGAGTTTCGCAATGTCATCCATGTCAGATGTGAGTGTAGCAAGTCGAGATTCCACACCTAAGATGAATGAATGAAGACAGAAATTCAAAAATATATGTCGAGGTACAAAAAAATCAAACCAGATGCTTAATTTGTAAGACTCAAAACATGCCTGGAGGAATTCCTATGTATAGCTCCCCATTTATGTTAAGAGGGCGAACCAATGCTTCTTCAAGAATCTCCTGAAACTTCTTCCCCGAAGCATGCTGTAGAATGTAAACAGACAGAACGTGACATAATGGACTTAATGTTAACAAAAACAAAAAAGCACGTCTTTGGGACCAGATATTAGAAAATAATAGTCGAGTTAGAGATAAAAACTCTCAGCCTTGGGATCCTCAATATAAACTTGATTAAGGATACCTCAATAATGCCACCGCATAACCAGCCAAAAGATAAATAATGGTATAGTTGCACATGGCCAGGTTCAGTCTCTGGCGCCATCTCTGTAATGTATTTTAAACATTCGTCCCACTCAGTCATAAGCAGAGGGTTTTCGCGTGTCAGACTTGCCAAGGCATTTTGCAAACCAGATGTGTGATTAAGCACATGATGAACCTACATAAATCAATGAAATAAATGCTTACTCACATCCCAATACAACAGTAAAAGATAAGAACATCAATTAAGAATTTTATTAGCATCCACTTAGAAACTATGATCATTACTTGTAATTAATTCCTTCGTTATTCGGTTATTTCCCCCAAAAAAAATTTTTTTGCCAATAACAGGTTACAAATTTGTATGGCAGCAGGAACATTGTCTACCTTTATTTTGTCTTTTCCGTTGGAGCCAAATTCGGGCCAAACATTTTCAACTTTTTCCTCAAGGTTCAGCTTCCTGTTACACGAATTTCAGATAGTCAATTTGATTCCAATCCCAATATCATGCAAATGGATTGAATTAATCTTCCAGTGAAATCAATTAAAAACATAATGGTAGGTAGCATTTTCATTTCTGTTATGCAAATAATTGTTAAATATCAGCTTTCACATTTACAAACAAGGAAACCATACTTGCAGTATTAAACATCAGCCAGTCATCTCATTCGATCAACTTTTGCAACTATTACATGACAAAGCTCAAAACTTAAAAATGATTTTTGCTCAAGATCATCTAAGGTAAATCAGTCACTGGCCCTGCCTACACTTTCCTAAAATGTTACATTCTTGAGTATACCAACAGTATACAGAATGTAATATTATTCGAATCAAACTTACTTGATAAATCTTAGGATATGTTGTAATGATTCAATACAGGTGATATCTGTAATCAGATGCCAACATGAAACAATGGAAGCCCTAAAATTTAGCGTACCCTTTATCAGCCAGCCAATGAACCATTCCGGCCGTAATTCCTTTTGATACAGAAAAGACAGGAAATAAACTATCAGGCTGAACTGGTCTGGGATCATATCTTCCAAGCACCCCAGCAGCTGTGTCAATAATTACTTCTCCATCCTTATAGGCACATACCTAAGAAAGTTCAGAGAAAACTAATGAGTTTTCTCAAAGAAGCCACCACAGCTATTATAAAGAAAAATTCAAATAGACATTCGAACAGAAATGGAGGGAAAAAATTATTTCAGACATATGGTGAGTGAAAAATGCCAAATAAGTCAACAGTGTAGCCTTATTTGTAAAATATATGACTGCAACATTTTGAGAATACATATAAGCTTTTGATGTATTTTTGTTTACTAAAAAGTTTTTTTTTTATAATCAGCTACCAAAACCAATACAAAATCAACAAAGCAAAATATGCGGACAATTATCTGCAGAACTTTAATGGAGTATCAGAACAACAATAGGAAGCCACTGGGGGTAGATGCATATTTTCTCCTCTCTCTCTCTCACACACACACACACATTAGCTCTTAAAAGTTAAAGGTTAAACCAATAGGAAGAAATTTATTAAATGCTCTTCTCAAAGACAAATTGTAATTATACCAGTCACGTTGATTTATGAGTGAAAAAAAAAATAGATTTCATACATGTTGTGAAGCAGTGGTCTACCTGGATTCCAAGTACTTTATCAGCATTCCCAAGCTCAATTAAGAGCTTCCGCAGCTTGTTTTCAACATCAGAAAGAGGAGGAGTGTCATGGATCCAGTTTGCATTAAATGCTGGCCCTCTATTCACATAGCTGAAACCAGTGGTGGAGCTACAAATTAATTTTTGGGTCCAACAATAATTAAGGTCTAACAAAATTTTCAAGAATTTTTTACTTTCAAGTAGGTACATGATTTCATCACAATCTCATTACAATGAATTATCACTCGGTCTCATGCAGGCTGCAGCTATAGGATATTATAAGTTCAGTGTTTACCCTTGTAAAACAGATTCTGCAAACGGTCTCATGATATCCACATAAACAATGCGTAGATCCATTGTTGATGATAGACCTGAGATTTATGTAAATTCACCGAATTTTTATAGGAATCATACACCAAATATAAGAAACATGTATATCCAAATGTATTTGATACCTCTGAGAAGATTAATAACTCTGCTGAATATGATGATATCCCCCGGAAAAGCATCAACCTGAAGAAAACATTTATAGATACCCTTTGGAATATGTGGGAAAAGAGAGAGGAGGAGGTGGAGGGGAAGGGGCTATAGTCTACTAATTGGTTGTTATATCAAAAAAGAGGTTATTTTGGACTTACAGGATTAAAACGTTTTACTTGTTTCTCATTGAGCTTCATCTTCTCTTGAATAGTCTTCATGTTTCTATCCCTTTGCTCAGCAAAAGCTTTCATGAGTTGCTTCACCAAATAGTGGAATGAATTCAATACATAGAAAGATGAATCTTTATTAAAAAAAAAAAAAAAGATGTGAATTCTTACAGGAGCTTCTTTTGCTGGGGTTGAAGTGCGGAAGAACACGTTTGCTATTTCCATCACTTGCTCAGGGACGTCCAGCCGCAGTTTAAGTCCCATTTCTGAGAAGGAAGATAAAAGTGCCACATGATCCCCCTGCAACAAGCAACACATAAGCTTTCTTGAGAAAAAATTGAAAATAAATACATCTAAGCAATAGATCTTATGTACATGAGAAAATGACTTGAGTCCTAGAAGGAATGTATAAAATACAAAGATGCATACAAGATGTTCTTTATGACAAATTCCAAGGGTTACAGAACAGTAGTTTTGGGTAGCAAAGGCTAATAAAACTTTATATATAATCTGTTGGTTCTTGTATTTTCTGATTATCTATGATATTTTAAGTAATAGCTGCCACAGCAACCTATATTAGGAAAGTGTGCAAACCTCGGCAGATGCTAGAAACATTTTTGCTAAAGCTTGTTTTAATGTAGGTGATAGCTTCTTTGTAAGCCCAAAATCCAGCAATATTGGACGATGAGGAGGAGCCTTGCTCACAAGGAAATTTCCTACATTGCAACAGTAGCAGATCCAGGATATTACATAAATAAAATTCACAAAACCATGTCCCAAAGAATCAATGAGAATCAGACTTGTATAGATGGATTACCAGGGTGAGGGTCACCGTTGAAGAATCCATCAACATATATTTGGTGTGCATATGCACGAGTGATTTCCTCAACTAGTTTTTGTTTGTCGACACCCAGTGCTTGGAGAGATTCAGAGTCATTTAGTCGTACTCCATCCATATATTCTAAAATTAGGACTCTCTCGGCTGACTGCATCATGTAGAGCACAGAAAATAATGTAACTACCACACTAATATTTTTTTTTTTAAAAATCAAATGACAATGGAGGAAGAGACAAATTATGTAATTATGTATGGTGCATAAATAAAATCAGGTTAAAAGAAAGTTCCCATCCTGAGAAAACTATCTTCTTTACAATAAGCTACTGCATAAAATCAATCTCAATTGTGCACAGAAGTTGGATCCTTATATATACATTTCAATTTTGAAAGTGTTTTGCAGCTGGCCATTAAGTTGTCTTTTTTATTCTAGTACAGATGAAGAAGTGTAAACCCTTTATGTTGCGTCTTTTTCCCCATGCAAGGAGAGAAATAAGTTGGTAGATACACCTACCTAAAGAGTTTGTATGTAATAAGAAGGCATTTGAAAGAGAGAAGGAAAGTGAAAACTTCAGATCTTAAATGCAATGTGAGTGTGACATGAATAGAAAAAAGAAATCAGACTAAATCTAAACATGGGCTCAAGAAAAGCATATTTTCTATTAATATGCCACCTTATCAAAATAGATCACTAGTTACCTGCAACTATCTCATGTCTTGTCCAAGAGTAACAAAAGCATAATATCTTTAATCACACAAAACCTATTAGAATTGCACTTGGGGAACGTAGTTCAGTCGGCTACATACACATCTTGTATTTATCTTAGTCAATTTTTAATTGATGGAAAAAATAGTTGTATACCCTCCCTCAGTATCTTCATCCGAGTCTTGGAGATTGAAAGGACAAGAGTAAACCATAAATACAGACGTAAAACTTCAATTTAAAAGATCTAGAAAAGGATAATACCATTATAATTTCTGGAATTAAGACGTCCACGCGATTTATGTTGTCATCATCATAATTTCTTTTGCAGCCAAGATTCCTAGAAACTTTCCGGGTGTTTTCTAAAGAAACCACTTTAAGAGTTAAAAGATGCTGAAAATAAAGAAACACAATCCAATTCAACAAATTATCGAAAGTATACCAGCCTCATGGTTGAAGTCGAGTTCCTTGGGTGCTTCTTTGCACCACTCGTCTATCATGGGATTGAAGTTATATTGTGGTTCTGCCCAGGCAATCCAATCAACTATTGACTTAGCATTTTTTAGATCCTGCAAAAGACAAGATACTTAGAGTAATGACAGGCTGGTATGCATAAAAACTAGAACAAAACCTCAAGACCCCAAAATCAAAGTCCAAAAACTGACCTCCAATATGATTTCCTTTATGCCCTCATGTTGAACTTTAACAACAACTTCCTGACTGTCACGCAGAGTCGCCCGATGAACTTGAGCTATCTGCATAAAGATGGAAAGGAAAGAATTGGAGTCATCCAGGAAATGTTTTCAAGAACCTAATTAGGCATCCATATTCAATAGAGGAAATATTAAAATAATTAATGCAAGAACGATCGGTTGTCCCCATATCTGCCAAAATTAAATTTCTTTTGAAAATTTACCTTGTTGGAAAACTAAATGAGTAATTTCAAAAAATCTTAGACGTCTTCTTTTAAAATCATCATTATTGAGTTCAATAAAAAACAAATGCTAATATATGATATCACATCCATTTCTTTATATTAATTCAAAGCTACCTTAAGCTCAGAGTAAATATAGTATATATCAAATAATATTGCACATCTTTTACTAAAAATATTGATCATTTTGCCACATGCTAGTGCAAGATCTTGATCTGCATTTTCCAAAAATGGACCAAGGAACTAGGTTTATCATCTGACTTGTTATACGGCGCTAGAGCCTACAATCCAATCTATATCTCCCACCCCCAAAAAAAACATGAAATTTCTTTATTTCCCCTGAAATACTTTTATCATCAGAGCCTTACTGATGCTGTAGCCAGTGGTACATTATCAAAATTCAAGAAGAGCTCATCCATTGATTTCCCCAGCTCACTGATGATAGTCTGGCAAACCTGTGCAGGAGAAGCTTGTTATATACTTATTAGGAGTTACCAGCACTCATGAATTTAACAAAGTAAATATATCAAAACATATCATTTCTGTTTGTGTAAATAATTGTGAAGCTACATGTCTCCCACCTCACTAAGAACTAGACAACTTGTTTTTGCTAGGTTTGATTGTTCAGAGAAGTGGATTCGCTTACACTATTATCCTACCCACATTATTATAATCAACCTCCACCATATCTAATATCAAGTTGATAAGCCAATAAAAAACTTTCACGACCAATTATAAACATTAAATACACCAGAAAGCAAAGCCAATCAATGCAAATGATGGGGAATGAATTTATCTTCTTTCTAATAGGGACTAAGATCTAAATAAAAATATTGTAAGATTCTGTTTTCATGATCAGATTCTCTTGTGACATTAATACACAAAATTATGGGGAAAAGGGGCCTTGGTTGCTATAGTGAATTATCATACACGTGCTAAAACAATGATGCAATCATTCTCAAAAAGATTCAGTAAATACATTCATTATGCAGACAGCTATATGAAGCTTTGTTTTCCCTCACATTTTAGTGCAGCTGCTGCAGCAGAGATGATATTGTCCTCATTGTAAGCATCAACATTTAGGTCCATGATGAAGTAATTATTGACAGATGAAGTAAATTATATGCATGCATATTTGGGAAAATTAAAATTATTTGCATACAAATCTCTGATCGAGTGAATGTACCTTTCATGTTACTTCTATATTCTTTCATGATGTGGAAGCACAGCAATAACACCTTAATGTGGAACCGTGCAATTTCCACTTTAAATTTCTTAAAATATTTCAATATTACAATAGTAAAAGTTACCTCTTCTACGGGACGGGGGGGAAGAGAGTCCTGCAGCTGCTTCAGAAGGCGTATATAGGCTGGGGGGAGCACATCAGCACGTGTAGATAGGTACTGCCCTAGTTTCACCCACAAGCCTTCCAGCTCTACTATCAAATTAAGAACACGCTTAGCATTGCTTTCATGAGCTTTCTCCCAAAGCTCATCCCTCTTTGATTTCTTTGTCCATTTCTCTCTCAGTAGCAGGGTCTGCAGATACAAGATCATAGGAAAGAGGGAAAGAAATGGTCTTCAGGATTGCAAGGCATTGGTACAAAAAAGTGCATCATATGTTTCTCACTGTGCCACACAAGTCAATTACAAAGTGACAGAAACCAAGAAATATACCTTATAATCCAGGTAGATTATAATAGCGAGTGTAAAGACTTTCATACGTCTCTTGTAGATGCTTCCCCATCCCATTGGAAGCAGCTTTCTTGCAAACGGTGTCTGGAAGATACTGGACTCGCATATTACATAAAACAGATCAGGGTTGAAGACGGTAAAATGTAAATGACCAACACAAAACCCAGTTCTGTGATCGGAAACCGGAACAAAACGATAGACCCGACAAGCAGGACAATGAAAATAAAGGAATGCAGGTTGATCAACTAGAATAAGTCAGTCTAGCAGAGTAAGCACCAAATGATAGTCATAATATATTCGTGAGCTTTACTTTGTAACAAGTTTCATTCTAAGTATGTAAAATACTTATTCCAAATAGTAAATAATTTCTGATGAGGATTACGAGTCCTAAATTTTACTCAAAAGCACCAGAAAATTGCTCTTCAATTATCCCACTATTCAATTCTCCCCGAAACAGCAATAACTTTAATTAATTCCACTATTCAATTATCTACGGTGCACACTTACGGCTGAACGCAGGAGGACAGTCTTATCACTTTTCTCTTTGCTTTTTAGTGTTAAGATTTAGGAAAGATACAAGTTATGTAATTTCACGCAGAAAACTTCCTAAATAGAGCACAAGGTGAAGGGAATGCATAGATTCACCTCATTAGCATTTAAAAAAGGAATACTCCAAGGAAGCAAACATATCCCCCCTTGCAACCACTTTGAAAAAGGTTTATTCTTCTACTGAGAACAAATTTACCAAATTTGTATCTTTTCTCTCCTTACACCTTCACCTTGCTGCTTGATTACTGTTATAAAGCCAGAAACTCTAAAATCAGACTTCTGGCGTAAACAACTACCATCAAATTCAAATGATTCCTGTTCCCAGCATACAATCGTTGTTGTTGAATTATTATCTTAAGCATCCAAAACTCATCAAAACCTCTTGCAAACTTGGGCAAATTGTTAAATTACTAAATCACTTTATTATGTCAGTGAAGAAGACTCTCAATTGTTTCTCTTAATGTCAGTGGATGTTATGGATTCTGAACTTCAAATCTTCTCAAATTAGTTCACTAGAAATCAAATCAATTAGGCAAATCAAGTCCACCATAAGTATTTTTCCATATATGGAATTTTACTCTCCACAACCACGTCTGTTAGCTCAGGCTGCACCTAGAATCCACAGGTTAGATGAAAGTACTTTCTAAAAAAACAGGGTGCCCTCTTCTTTTTCTTTTCTTTTTTTGAACAGTAAACAACTTGATATCATTAATCAAATGAGTATGAGATATACTCAGGCTGGCATATCAGTGTACAGATGTCCACTAAGATCTCAGAACATAAAATAAAAAAACTCCTAACCAAAATTTACTCCATGATACATAATAAAAAGGGATCGCAAAACCAAGCCGAAATTGAAGAGTTACGGATAATAATGTAACTTCCTCCTAACCATGTCCACAGATTCACTTTACTTCTCTAAATGTGTTGCATCAAAGTTTGCTCAAGTCAACACCCAGAATATCTTATAGGCGAAATTAAACGTAACAGAGAGCTAACACCAAGAACATAAATTCTCAAGGCAATGACTTGTGTGAGACGGGTCACAAATTAACACACATTCCTTCCAAAGTGTTAAAGCGCCATGACCAAATTATGCTCCATCTCACACAAGACCTACTCAATTCTTAAACCCATTTTTTCCATAAAGATGCCAGCATTCAATATAATAGCAATCAAATAATTTCTATACAAAGCAAATTTTACAGGGGGGGAGTCTACATCCAATTGTTTTTTGAAATTAACACACCTACATTATGCTTAGGCCAACATCACGCTTCTCTTCAACTAGTTACAACTCCAAAACAAATTGCAATTTCACTTACAAACGCACACAAACTTAGTCCTCAAGTCTAAGTTATAAATTCGTGCATTTCAGTGCTTTCTGCGCTCGGAATTAGATTTACCCCCGTGAAAATGATCAAATTAGCTGAAAATTACAATACTCAATTATTTTTAAACCCAACTGTAAACAAGTAACTCAATCCATAAACTAGTCAAAGCAACCAGAAATGCAGGCACTATCATAAACTGGAAGACGCTGAATTCGAAAAACAAAAAGAGTGATAACCTGAATAATTGAGAGAATAAAACAAGGGCGAGAGAAACCGTCGGAGATTGTGCAACACAGAGGCTAAAATCCGGAGTGGTCGAAATGATCGGCGGAGGTTGAACGACGTAGTCCAATTGAATATATGGGAACTTGGACTTTGCTTATGGTCGACGTTTTTGGTATTTGACGATAGTGATCTTCTGATGCACCTATGCCATATTCCATAACTGCTTTTCAATCGTTGCTTGCTTTTCTATTTCTTTTTTAAATCCTTTTTTTATTTTTTATGAAAAAGAAAACCCCCATTTCTAGAAGAAAATAGTCAAAATACAGAATAATTTAATACTAAATTTTCCAATCATGAAGTGGGTTGTTGCATATGTTTTCGAGGTAATTATTTAATTTAATGATTACGAAAAAAATTGTATAATAATGAAAATGCGCAGTATTTGTAAAGTTTTTATTTTTATTTTTTGAAAAAGTTTGTAAATAAATATTGAATGTTGGATAATTAATGAGAAATCATAGTACTGTATAAATTTATGCCAAAAGTTTGTGTGATATTTATTTATCTTACCTAATAAATTTTAAATTAATCTTAAATACAAATATTTTAGACTGGTTTGTAATGAGTACTTTAAGTAGTTTGTTACTCTTATAATGAATTTTAGATTTAGAATTATTTCGAAATTACTTTTACTAGCAGGGGGTACTTAACTGAATTATTTAGACGTGTGATTCATGATTTCCAAACCCTCTTTCAAAGATCATGATTTCCATAATAACGTGCAGGTTTCTGCATCATAATTCACAATTTTAAAATATAATTAATTGTAGGTTATAGTCACTTGAATTAATAAATTACTTTCACTGAATTTCGAAAAATAATGTTAAATACCACGATGTCGGAAGCGATTCTTATTTATGTGAATTGATAGACTACTCTCTTTTATTGTTGTCAATTTTGTATTTCATGGTGGGGGAAAGGGGACACATGTAGATCAAACACCAATCCAATTTGAAATTTCGTCACCATTTCAATCATGAGAAGGACGGATTATAGATAAATGTAGCTAAGTTATATGCTTTTTTATTTGCGTCACGTGGGACGTAGGACACATCGCACACCACAATGTCCTTCATCTTCCTCCAGATATTCTCCACAAAACTTGTTTTAAAACCTTTGTAACTAGACCTTCGATTTATTGTTGCAACAACATCCTTGGAATCCAGTCGAACATTGATCCTCGAGATATTTCTTGATATGTAAGCGTCCAATCCTGCTACTACAACTGTTAATTGCTCCAAGTATTGTACCCGATGATGGAATCCGATAACAACCCCACCTTAACAAACTTTCGACTGATCAAATAGAATAAAGTCCACTCCAAACAGATTTTGCTCAAACTGGAAGGCTCCATCTGTGTACATTGTCCACACATCATTAGATGTTGCTCAATCTGAAACCGAATCCGACACCTCAACTCATAGGTTTGATGAGTGGTTTTTGTAATTTTGTACTCCCTCCGTCCCGGAGGAACTTGCACTATTTGACCGGCACACATTTTAAGAAATGTGTAATGATTGATGATTTGAGGGGTAGTTTTGTAAACTTTTATGAATAAAGTAAAGTAAAAAATAAATTGAGTGTGGAAAAGTAATGGCATATGGGTAAATATGAGTATATTTCAAGGGTGATGGTTATGAAAATATTTCCTTTTATGGAGTGTGCAAATTGGTATGGGACATCCATATATAGAAAGTGTGCAAATTCCTGTGGGACGGAGGGAGTAATAAATGGAGCACCCACGCAACATCGGGAAGGTGGAAGTCTGAGATATTCCTCTGCTGGTTAATGTCATATAAGGTTTTACACCTACTCTTTTCAAATGGTCCACGCTTGAAAAACAATCTCCTCAATTGTAGTAGAATCATGTAATTCACGAATAAAGTCAAACGTCTCCACGATATTTTTGTCATTCATGTTTTTTATCTTTTTTCACCAGTGATACTAACTTCATACATTCCTAACTCCCCTACATAGGAAGAGGGTATGAATTGTTGTTGTATACGCTCCACAGACAAAACAAGCCCGTGGCACCGGGACATGCATGTCAAATTATTTAATGAACGAGAAGAATACAAAATTTCTGATTTGATACTTTTTTTGTTCTCTATTTGACTTAATTACTAATCATTATTTAAATTTTTTAGAATTTGAAGTATAGAAATTAAAACAATTCAACCACATTATTTAATTTTTTTAAGGAATCTTAAATCAATTAGAAAAAGTTTATTGAAATAAAATTATGATGAAGATATGTTTTTTTTAATATTTTAATATATATTAGGATGAATATCCTAAGCGTGTCAAAGGCATATCAACTTCATTAAATCAACATAATCAAAAAAAATTTAACTCAAAATATATGTATTTAATATAACCATAGCATGTATTAAGAACGTTTACAGGACAACGAGCTCAACCACTGACTCATAGACCCGCTACTAGCTAGTGCAGCGTTCTAAGAATGACTGCAACGAAAAATATTCATTCATATTTATTTGATAATTACTAGTCATTTACTACACATTTATTTGATAATTAGAATTGGAAATCAAAATTAGCAACATTATTAACATTTAATCGATACCCATAAATTAGCCATCAACAATTACATTTCCCTATAAATGGTCACGTCACACCCACGACGTAAGACATGCATCGATGTTTTGAATTTGTCAAAACAATGTTAATTATATGATGATCTGGTTAAAAAGAAAAAACCAAGCAGATGCCGGTCAAATGCGTAGATTTATAAATTATTCATTAGCAAAATTGTTACTCCCTCCATCCATGAAAAGTAGGGACATGGGGATGAGGCACAAATTTTAAAAAAATGGTAGATAAAGTAGATAAAGTAAGGGTATTATAGGGTATTGTGGGGTCCATTGTGAATAAAGTGATTGTTTAGGAATAAAGTTGATGGCAAATTGAGTAATTAAGTGATAGTTGAAGGGTGATAGTTTCCATAAAGTGCATGGGACTACATTTGATGGACAAAGAATATGTGTCAAATGGGACTACTTTTCGTGGACGGAGGGAGTATTTCGATTTAAGTTTTTCTTAACTAGATAATCAATTAACAAAGTGAAATTGTTCTTTGGTCAAAACAGAGAAAAACTTAATTATTAATTAATAAATAAATTAAACATAAGAAAAGTACTCCTATTCGTTAGAAAAAGTGAATTGCATAGGAAGGATCGTTGTGATTGACTTTGACCAAAAAAGAAAGAAATTACGAAAAGTATTCGTCGCTTTTCCTCTTTAATTTATTTATATATTTCCTTTTCCTTTATTTGAAAAAATAAAAAATAAAAATCAAAGTTTGAAAAGTGCATCGTCCACAAATCAATTGGGTCGGAAGCAGACATTGTACATGGCGCAACAAATGTGGTACACTAATTTAAAGACCCCACGTGAAGCGATAGCATCGTTACATTCGAGGGCGTAGAGACACGTGCAGGCCAGCAAAACACTATTAGATCAACCCCCTACCCTCACCCCCCACCAAACACATTAAAAGTTAATTAAAAAAATAAGCAGGCAAAAAATCAATAGACACTCTACCCCTGTTTTAAATGACCAAATTGCCATCCAAGGACATGTCCTTCTAATCTCGGTTTGATCCTCTGCCAAATATTTGGTATCCATCTATTTACTATCGAGCACGATTTTAATTAATTCATATTAAATCGTAATATTGTATTTATCGATCATTTACAATTAAATGTATTTTTGTATATTGATTATAAATTTTATTTTAATTTAACATTTATCTTGAACAGATTAATCACCTATATTACAATAATCAAGATCTCTATTTAAAAACATGTTGTCAAATAAACTTATGGGCCACTCCACATTTATTTTAACAATTTACATTTACTCAAATTCTCTTATTTTGAGGGTGCAACACTTATGTGAAATATTTTACATATAAAATATATCTAATTAAAATAATTTTTAAAAATTTGCAAGTTGTAAGTCTAAATCTGGGTTGCCCAGAAAATTTACGGGTCGTAAACATAATTTAGTACCACATCAAAATATAATTACTACAAGGTCAATATTACCACTATAAAGTCAAAAATTTACTGCTATATATCTAAAAATATTATGACAATTAAATTCTCAAAAAAAAAAACTAAATGTTCATAATATTTTTTGATCTGTAGTAATACATTTTTGACTTTTTGACTTTGTGGTGATAAAATTTTGATATTTGAATAAAATATTTTTAGTCATGTAGCAGTAGAATGTTTTTTAAGTAAAAAAAATTCTAGTAATTTCGCTATTATGATAATGTTTTTTAAGTAAAAAAAATTCTACGGAGTAGTAATTTCGCTATTATGATATTTTTTTTAATTATGAAGGTATGTATTTTAAAGCAGTACTTATTTTATAAAAACACTATTAATTTACTCTCAATTAATTAACATACAAACATAATTGGGCCCTGATTTATGGCTAACTTTGGTCCTAAGCCTCAAATTATCAAAAAAAGAAATGAAAATACAGCTATAAAGCGAGGGCAGAATTGTATTTTCAAGGGCAGGGCGAAAGACATTACTTCTTCCTATATCTTAAACTCTCTGCCCTCGGGCACAACGTGGGTTTCTCAAAATAAGCACAGTGCAAACTGTAATTCGGAACAAAATTCCGAACACAAAAACTGCCCATAAATTGGATCGCTGTAGCGCCGGAGCCTCCGTTTAGTGGCTTTATGGCGGCGTTGAAACTCTTCGTATTTACTCTGTTTATTTCCTTGATTTTCGCCCACATCAGAGTTGAAGCTGATGCCTCAATCTCAGATGTAGCCGACGAAGTCAAACTCGCCGGATCGGACGATCCTGATTCGTCTTCCCTGGAGCTTCTTTACTCTAAGATCCAGACTCTCGGTTAGTTCGTTGATGATTTTGGGTCTTCATGATTGAACAACTGTGTGAATGATTAATTGGTAGTGCCATTGTTTTAGTGTGCCGATGATTGTTTTATTTGATTTGAGATGTTTTTGGTGAAGTTTTAAGCTCAATAGCATGTCGGTAAGGGCTAATTGTTTGGAATATGAAAGTGTTAATTTATACAGGGGAGAATTATTGGTGAATACTCGTTTAGAGTTGAATCGAAATATTGTTAAAATTCGTGTGTATTTGATGTTCCCATTTCATGGCGTTGAGTTATTTCTCTTTGTTGATTGGACTGGTTTTCATTGATCTAAAATTAATACATAATTATTGCTTTGCTGAGTGGAATTTTCACATATCTGGGGCACTCTGGTGTTTTGTGACTGCAATGTGGCTACTCAGACATTGTTTTGATATAGTTGATTGATTTGGAAACTGAAGATATTATCAGCTGTGTTAACTTAGAAGTGAAAAAGTGACAACTTAGCATGTTTTGTGTTGGCCTTGGCTCCACTAAAGAGCAAGAAGGGCAGAGAAAAAATAGTTTGCTCATGTATATTGGTAGCAAAACACTGAAACAGAACAAACATAGTAATGTGAAAGAGCATGGAGAGAATATTATCAGTAATTTGTTAAGCATAGAAAGGGTTGCACTCATAAATTTTAGGATTGTGCTACCAGAATTTTGATTTGTAATTCTTCTCCGCCCTCAACGGACTCAGAAATATCATATCTGCTTTCATTTCAGCCTTTCCTGGAAGTGGGTATCTGGTTCTTGCATAATTATATACATAATGATTCTGTAAATTTCATGTATAGGCGCTGTTCACTGTTACACACTTTTCTAGTCACTAGAATTTTATAAAGCTTCTTTAGAAATGAAATCACTTACACTATTATTTTCTCCATTTCTCTCCAAAAGACTGCTTTAGGATTTTGTTTATTTGATAAAAATATTACTATCTAGAAATAAAATCTCTTTATTCCTTAATTCTTAATTTTTTTTTGGATTTGGATTTTTATGTATCCATTTTGTGTATTTGGAGTATAACATGTGAACCTGTCAATCAATGGCCTCAAGTGTTCGGTGTTCCCTTACTTTTCATTCCTTTTGGCATATGAAGAGTCACTTATTGAGGAGAAAGCTCGAGAAATAAAAGAAAAAGATGAGGCAATTGCTTCTAAGGAACAGATCATTAAAGAAAAAACAGGCAACATTGTGTCATTGGAGACTGAAATTTCTTCTCTACAAGTGAGTGGTTGGATCTTGTAAGAAAACAGTTATAGTTTCCTTTTTAAGTTGCAAATTATTGAATAATTCAAGTTATGTGCATTTAGAAGTCTTTAATGTTTACTTTTTTAGAAAAAGGGCAAAATGGCCGCTGCCGAACAGGTAGGAAAGGCACATGCAAGAGCTGGCGAGTTGGAAAAGGAAGTGGAGAAACTAAGAAAAGATTTTGATATGCAAATTAAGGAAAAAGAGCTGTTGGAAATCCGGGCAACTGAAGCTGAGAAGAAGGCTTCTGAATTGAGCCCTAAATTTGAGACTGTAAGTTACACCTGTGCAAGTTTACTGTTGGTTACAAGGGTTTCAATAGCTTTAGCTTTCACATCTTTTTATCTTATGCAGCTGAATCTCAGTAATTATAACTCTATCCATGATATTCATGCTTAAAATTTAGGCTCTGTTGAACTTTGGTGAGGTATTCAAGTGCAATTTGGTGTTTGCTTGGTTGCTTTTGGTCTCCATCAAAATCTTATTTTCATTCTTTAGAATAGTTTAGAACGTTTATCCTTCTTTACTAGTGTATTTGGTTTTTGAGTATGAGAGCTCAAGGACTTTGAACATGGGCGCGCTGTTTTGGACAGAAACATTAACTGCTTATCTATAACTTGTCTGGTTAGATATAATTAAATGAGTTCATCCTATTTGCATAGTTATTAAGGCGTTTGAGGCGCACCAAGGCGCACTTGTGCGCCCAGCGCCCGAGGCGCGCGCCTTTCGTACATTGGCTCCAAAATTGAAAATACGGTGTATTTTCATGTAAATAACCATTATATTTAAGTTCAAAAACACATAAATGGCACAAATCAAACACATAAACACAAAATCAAGTCATACTTCAAGCAAAATCAAGCAACATCAAAGTAAAAACCCTGGAAGTAGGAAGGGAAGCTGTTGGTAACTGTTGGTGATATAATTTGGTAACTGTTGGTAAGATCATCTTGTATGAATTTATTTTGAAATTCTAGCTTCATGTCTTATAGTGATTTACAAATACTATTCCACTTTTTGTTCTTGCTTTTGCGTGAGAGAACTAGCAGTTTGTTGGATAACCATGTAAGGAAGATTAGTTTCATGAAGGAATACAAAGAGAACTATGCACTAACATAGTTATGTCAAGAATTTACAGAGATATAAAATGTTGCCCTATTTCTTTTCTTGGCTTTCCTTATATTTCTCTCGTATTTTCTGTCTCTCAGTAGCTGAGTGATATTATTTACAGCTACTTTTCCTGTCAATTTCCTACTTCCATTCCAAGGACTTTGTCATGCACGATATGTTTGCTAGCAGTTAATCTTTTGAGCTCAGTACTCCACATCAGAAGGGAGGCCGTGGGTTTCTTATGAGTTCTAGGGTTTTTTTCTTTTCAAGAAAAACCCTTAAAGCCCAACAAAACATAAAAGTGCTACTAAAAAACCCTTAAAACATAACAAAAACACGTTTAAAAAAAAAATAAAAAAATCTATGCGCCTGCCTAGGGCTAGGCGAGGCGCGGTCCCTTGAGCCTCATGCGCCCGGCGCCCGAGGCGCGCCTTTAATAACTATGCCTATTTGAAGAAGAATATTTAGGCAATGTTTAGATTCAATTTTTTTATTTTATTTTCAACTCGGTTCTTATTGCTCCTTCTGTGACTCTGTCATACAGCTTCAAAAGACTATTGATGAACAGAAAGCTAAGATACGCAAAACTGAACGTGCGCTCGAAATTGCTGAGGTATGCTATTTGACTACTTTTTTTTTTTCCCCTTCCCTTGTGATGATTAATCGCATTGAAAATCTGTGCAGGAAGAAATGATGAAATCAAAGTTTGAAGCAACATCCAAAATCAAAGAGTTGATGGAGGTACAGTTTCTTTGTGCAGCTTTTCAGCCCCTCCCCCTGTAGTCAGTGGGCCAATAACTCAACTCCACCAGCTAATGAACGCTGGGGACTCCTAAGTCCTAAGCTCATTAGCTGGTGGAGTTGCTACATCCTTCTTTCCAATGTAACAAAAAATGACGCTTAATAATGTCCTATATGTGCTTGATGTCTTGTTACTATATTCTTCATTTACTTGTTCGCTGGATGCAGCATTCCTTGGCTTTTGATAAAAAGTTCAGTAAATAGTCTATGCATGATTCATCAAAGTCCTATTTATTTAAATATCGTTTGTTTTTTGTTATATGTACGATCAGGTTCATGGTGCTTGGCTTCCCCCTTGGCTTGCAGTACATGCTAACAATTATAAGGTATTGTTATAACTTATATCTGCGTAGTTCACCTTTTCTTGTCATGCTAACTTTTGTGTGATCATCTGCTTATTTCTGTATTTCCAGTCAATTTTAGAGGAAAACTGGAAAGTGCGCGGAAAACCTGCATTGGAGACGTTAATTCAGAAGGCAAGTGTGTAAGGTGCATGTGCACCGTGTCACTTGGATATATGAAGAGTTATCCTACGTGTTTCATGATAGATGTTCCTGTAATATACCATTAATTGATCTGTTTTTACATTTTCACTCAATTAGGCTCTTGAAAAGAAAGCCCAAGCTGAAGAATGGGCTGCGCCACATGTAGAAACAGTCAAAACCGTAAGTCAGCTATATCTGCAAGCTGTGTGCTTGTGTTTGTTAATGCTTGATTTGCTTGAGTTACTTAATGCTGGAAGCCAATGATATATATATATGTATGTATATAAGTATTATTTATTTATGGTTATTTAGTCTTCACTTGAGTATGTTGTTGGTCTTATTTATCTGTGATACAAGGAGCTGAATGTTTTGGATAGAATTTTGACTTCTTTTGTTTGTAATGCCTATGTTCTGATGTAAACTTTGGGTTGGATTGTAAAGTGATAGGGAAGTGTTAATTAATAGCCAATTGGTGAATGTTTTTCTACTTCCGTCAACTTAAATGGTATTCATTTTACTTGTCATGTGAAGAAATGGGTACCAGCCATTAAGGAACAGTGGGTAGTGATAGCCACGAATGTCGAACCACATGTTCAGACATTGACAACAAAAACTGTTGAGATATATGAAGTGTCAAAGAATGCTGTGACTCCCCACGTCATCAAAGTGCAGGAAGTTGCTACTCCTTATTTCCAGGTAACTTGCATATCAATCAACCTTGTTTTTTCACCTTTTTTTGTCTACTAATGTGCTAAAAGTATATTTGTTACCTTCCAGGAAGTGAGGAAATTCAGCAAACCATACATTGACCAGGTAGCCACTGCTGCAAGACCTCATGTTGATAAATTGAACACTGCTGTGAAGCCACATACAGAGAAGGCCATTCATGCTTATCGAAATTTCCTGGAGTCAGCAACTGTATATCATCTACAGGTATGATAATGTCTTTTTTTGTCATCTGCAGCCTATATCGATCTGACCTCAGAAAGATTGAAATTGTGAGGACTGCAATAGCTCACGACTCTTTACTTGTGTGGGCTACAGTGCAGCATAATAAACTCCTATGGCCAAGCGAAGGATTAATAATGAATTTGCTGTCGATAGACTAGTATTAATAATATGATGGTTCTGCTAGATACATTTTGCTCTACTCCCTTTTTTTTATGAAAATATAGTTTTATAGCTGAACACCCATGATGTGTTTGAGGGTACAGTCATTATTATATATGGCAAAGGTGCCTCTCTAAGCAAACTTCCCAAACCATACCCTTGGGAGCAGCATACTTAAAAAGCTACTAGAGTAGAAAATATCCCAGAACAGAAAATCCTAACATTGTCTTTGGTATTTTAACTAAACTCTTGAAATCCAATTATAGAATGACAACTTCTCTAGAAAACTCTAAAATTTCAATTTGTCATATTATGTTCTTTAGACCTCTTTCCATCGGGAGGAGGGGTAGAAGCTGTGTGGTGAATCAAAGGGTGGATAAGGAGGATCATGGGAGGTGAAAAGTGTGCCTGTAGTGACTTTCTCAATTTCTTCATTAATGGCCATTAATATCAATCTGGAACTGTTAGATTATTTATAGGTCTATAATCTTTTTATACCAAACATTGAGCTCTACAAGTATTTCTAAAGTATAGAAAAATCTCAAATGAATTTTTTTACCTGATAAGCAATTTCATCCTCTAATTTGTTTATAACTGAATAGATTGATTTGTGATTGTTTTCCTTAAAACTTATCAAAGTAGTATAGTCCATGATATCTCATCTCTAATGAAGGTTCAAGACATAGTTGAAGATAAACTCAAGAATCACGAGCTTACCAAACCTCTTGCAACGAAAGAACTGATTTGGTTTTCGGTAAGATACTTGAAAGTAATTTGTAGCCCCCCCCCCCCCCTCCCCGGCCTTCAAATTCTTTAGAAAGAATGCAAGGTCTATTGCTTACTAATTGATATTTATGGTGTAGGCCTCTGCATTGTTGGCTTTGCCTATCATTTTCCTGTTGAAGATATTTTCTGCCATCTTTGGGTTAGTAATTTGGTCTACTTATTTATAATATGATTTTAGTAAAACTGTCAAAATATTAGTTGGATAATTGAAAGGTCTGATCTCAATATCTTCGTTACACTTGTATTGCAGTAAAAAGGCAAAAAAGCCAACCCGACACAGTAATCCAAACAATTCTCGTCGCAAAGGAAAGCGTGTACACTCAGACAAGTAAAGAGCATAAATGTACTCCTCCACCTTTTGTTTGCTCAAGGTGTGCTCTAAACTAAAAACTTTGGAAGATATTTAGCTTGTTCCAGGTAACTGTAGACCCTCTTTCACAGTCTTAGCTCTTGGAGCTGTCACGGGGTAGAACCATGTTGATGTTGGAGGCTTCACCAAATTTCAGTGTCATATGTAGAATAGAAAACCCGGTGACAGCTGCATATTTGTAGTTTACAGGATGTTTGGCTTGTAGTTCTGAGAATTCGTAGTTTTGAGGTGTACCATGGCACTTGATATCCATTCATGTTTTTTGTTTTTGTTATTAATACTGTGTGTTTTGGATGTAGAAACCGCTGTTCAAACAGTTTCATCTCTCATCTGAATCTCACTATAATCATTTATGTAATTCCAGTAATTCATATGCTTGTATTTTCCTTGGTCTGACTTCTGGGACTGAATGTTTATTACACAACCAAACCCTCTTTACTTTATTTTTACGTCAGTCGGCTGGTTTAACAATATCCAAGTTTACAATATGGGTTAGCTTAATTTTTTGCTGGAGAATGTGAATCGTCATATATGATATCTGTATCAAGTGAGTATGGTTGGGGCATTTCTGTTTAACTGTGTTGATAAGCAGTCTATATTCACGTTATAGGTCCCCTTTCATAAAAAGAAAAAAAATATCATATTATACCAGTTAGGTATCTGTCACTCCTACTGGTATGAAATGCTAATTATTTTTTAATAGTGGAATACAAAGTAAACACTAAAAACACCTAATGTCAATAAATTAAATAGTGGAATACAAAGTAAACACTAAAAACACCTAATAAAAATAGTGGAACACAAAGTAAAACAATAAAAAAAAAAAAAAAAGTTAGTGGATAAATTATAAATGAGTAAGAAAATGAAAATAAGCTTGGTTTAAATTCTGGTGATAATTTCAGATACGACAACATAACAATTAGAAAAGACACAAAATGACACAGAAATTGCTGATTTATGTTTAGGCTAATTGTGTCACGTTAAGGACATAAATTTATGTATTGTGTTTGTGTCAACCTACAGTATTAAAACTCGGAGAAAAAAAATAATTCAAGTTATATCTTGGTATTTTGTAATTTTATTGGAAGTCTTGTATTTTTGTTTTTGTTTCGTATCATATAAATTTGTGCTAACATGTAATTTTATAGTTAATTAACTTAATTTTTCTGCGACGAAGTTGGATAGCTCAAGTGGTTAGAGCACCACTACCAAGGCTTTAGATCCTGGGTTCGAGTCATGGGGAGGGGAAAAAACTTAATTTTTCTGCAAACTAAGACTACATATTATCATTGACCCTAACCCAATGAAAGACAAAGAAACCCAAATTTTGCAAGCTTTTGAGATAATAAGGATACATTTTATTTCACACATTAATTGTGGATAGACATATTTTGCGGATATAATTTAAGATGTTAAAATTGAAGTTAAATATGCAGTTTGCATTTTTGGAATTTGTAATTTAGTATTCCACGAATCAATTTTGTACCCAACTCTTGTAATACTATTAATTTTGTGAATTCGTAGCTTATTTAAGTATATATATGCATATAATTAAATTATAATTATGAATTTAGAATATCAAATAATTTCCTATTATTTTTTACCCCTTTTAAATATAATAAAAATTGACTGTAAATATTATGTAATCTATAAATGAAAAAAAAATTTTGACTGGGCTTTTGGATTGATGTACTATTTAAATATAAAAACATATGAAATTCAGTTGAGCTATAATAATAATATTTTTATTAAAAGATTGGGTTGAATTGAGTTTGGCGGTAGATGAAAATAAAAAGTCCAATAAATAATACTCCCAATATTTGGTACTAGCCCGATGCAATATAAATAATAATAATAAAAAAATGGAAATCCCAATGCCTCCGGTTCATATACAGGTTTAATCTCGTATCCGAAAAAAAGACCCGCCGGTAATAATGGCGTCGCCGTCCCCAGCAAAGAGCAACATCGACGGCGTCAACACGACGCCGAGCTCTAAAAGCCTGCGCGGCCTCAACAAACCCAAGTGCATCAAGTGTGGAAACGTCGCTCGCTCTAGGTAAACCCTTCATTTTTATTTTTTTTGCCCCTTTCTTCACTCAATCAGTCCGGGGATTTTTGTATGTTAGCTCGTTGTTATTACTAGGTGCTTTGCACTTTCCGAACACCAATTCTTAATGCATCCCAATGTTGTACCCAGTGCTCCTAGAACTTGTACTTTGAGTTCTAGTGGGTAGGGCAGGGCCGCAGGGTATCTCGAACCCTCTTTAAACCCTAATTCGTTTAGTGTGCCAGTTTTTAAGTACCAATAAGTATGTTTTGGACAACGTAATTGCTAATCCCAGCATTGAAGCTTAACTTCGAATTATGATGTGTAGGCAGTCAACCTGAATTTACTGAATTCTACATATGATGTTTTGTGTTACGGAAGTTGGTTGGATTTTCGTTTTAGTTGATAAAGCATAGCAACTTTAGCTTGTTTTAGGTGAAAATTGTTTATAGAAATAAATAAATTACACACGGTGTCAATCCGTCCGACATTTTTTTCTTTTACATAGGAGTCCGATTTAAGCAATCGTGCACATTTTTTCAAGGGGGAAACAAGTCTCTAAGCAATAGTCATGGCTTTGCCATGGTGTACGGGGTTTTTTGGCCAAATTTTATCGTTTAAGAGGTAAGAATTGTTTATAGAAAAAAATAAATTACAGGCGGTGCTATTCCGCCCTACTACCGATTTTTTACTTTTGTAACCTTACTAATAAGAAAAAATTAAACAAAGAAATTACAATGAGGGATCACTTGTCATGAGAATACATATCCTGCTATTTCCTGTTTAGTGAAACAACTTCTGAGATGTAGATCAAACCTCCCAACTTTTCATCCTCTCCTTGCACTCAATTCTCGCATAGTTTCGTACGTGAAATTTGTTTGAATCTCCATTTTCTGATAATTAGATAACTTATTGTATTATACTCCCTCCGTCCCACAAATATAACTACATTTGACTTTACACACAGATGAAAATCAATAAATGTGGTCAAGTTTAACCAATATGTCTATTTTACCCTTGATATTTCATAAATCTGGTGTAAATTCCAAGGCAGATGGGTGTTAATCACTCTTAATTCAATAAAGCATTTAATACTTAAGTAAAAGAGGAAACGTGGCTATAATTTGGGACATCCGGAAAAAGAAAACGTGGCTATCTTTGTGGGACGGAGGGAGTATAAATTAGCTTCTGTAAAGGATGTATGCATTCTGGTTTAATTCATAGTGACAAGGCTTGTTTGGGAATAAATTACCAAATTTTTAATAACAAATTCGTATTTTGATTATGTAAATGACTTGGAAGAACTTTTGAATAATTATGTGAGTATCTTCTAATGGTGATTTTAACAATGCAGATGTCCGTACCAGTCATGCAAGAACTGCTGCGCAAAAGCTCAAAACCCTTGTCATATACATGGTATGGTAATCCAAGTCACTGTCGGTGCTTTTGAATCCATTTGAGATAAGATGTCATGTATTAGTAGATAAAATAGTGGTGGTAGCGGTTGCCAAATCTAAAAACAAATGGCCTTCCTCAAGGAAGCCCGTCTTAGAGTGACCACTTATTTAGTCACTCTTAAAACTTCAGCAAAGTTGAGTACACACACTAATTTGGAAAAACACAAATTTTCCTATGCACTTTATTCTTTACATTTTTATCCCATGTTCATTAATTTCTACATTTTTGTGCCCACACTTTTATATCAGTTACTTTTTGCCCCTTTCATTAATGCATTTTTCTTATTATCAAAGACGAATCCTATTTTTTCCTGGGTATTTTTTTCTCTCCTTTATTTCAGTCGCAACATTAGTCAGATATGTATTTTCCTTCTCCAATAATTAATCACATCTTTCTGAGTCATTAAGTTATAACTTTGGTTACTGCAGTTTTGAAAGGCAGCTCATCCTTTCCGGACAAACAGCCCTCTTCCAGCTCTCCTCATGACCAGCAATCTACTGAAGTATCTCATCCAGGGTAAGCTGTAAAATTATTAACATAAGGTTAAAATCTTGGTATTAGGGGATTTTTTTTTTCAAATTGCTAATTTTAATGTTTATACAAATTTCATCTTTGGCCTTTACATTTTATGGTTTAACATCTGTGTCACCAGCAGAAGTGCTTCAGTATTAGATTGAGTTTCCTCTGATGCTGCACCATTATTACTTATATAGTGGCTCTGGGCTAGAGTCGCTAAAATTCTGTGGTAGATTGTAAAAATTGTAATAGATGCTCCATATCTTTTTGCTCGACAGTGCTTGACACGAGCAAGATTGATTCATTGGGTCTTTTTAGGGGTGACCATTATTAGGTGAAAACCACAAAAAAAAAAAAAAAAAACCGAACCTTACCGAAAATTACTTCAGATTTCATGGGAAGAACCCTGATATACATACACTCTATTTTTTATATACATGCTATATAAAGTGTGCTGTTCTGCTTTTTCATCAGGCCCAAAAGAAAGAAACCCTTCACTGATTTCCATTCTCTCTTAAAACCCTAGCTTAGCCCATTGCAGCTGTTCCTTCTCTCTCTCTCTCTCTATCTCAATCTCTCGCCTCCCTAGCCCATTGCTGACGTTCCTTTCGCCAATGCTGGTAATTCTCCTTTCATATTTCTGTGTTTATACAGGAAGCTGGAAGAATTAATATGTTACAAAGTTACAAGTGTCAGAGTACCGTAGTAACTATAAAGGGATGTGTGGGGGTGGACGTGGAATTCCTATTATATTATATATGGTTGTGCAAGAATTTATGTGCTTGTGTATTTGTCTATTTGAATTTCTTTTATTGGATGATCTTATTGATTTTTTTTTTATAATGTTCTCTGGGTGTGGGGATGGAATTCCTATTATATATGTACATGCGACTCAAATTGTGGAATTTATGTGCTTATGTATTTGTATTTCTTTAATTGGATTCTTGTCATAGTCTTCTCGGTGTGGGGTGTGTGGAATTCCTATTATATATGTACAAGTGACTCAAATTATTGTCCAAGAATTTATGTGCTTGTGTATTGAATTTCTTTATTTGGATGATCTAATTGGATCCTTATTATAATCTTCACTCTCTGTATCTAAATCTCTCTCCTCTCTAGCCTAGCCCATTGCCACTCCTCTCCCTTTGTATCTCAATCTTAATATTTCTAAAGAAGCCTACATATTTCGTTAACTGAATTACATAACTGGACTGAACCGATTATTTTGCCTTGGTTGGCATTTGGTTTAATGCATAATTCTGTTTCAGTTTGGTTTCTAACTTTATAGAAACTTCAATTTTGGTTTTTCATTTTTTGCCAAACCGTCATTGCTCACCCCTAGGTCTTTTAATTAAATTATCCTTTATTAACTTATTGTGCGTTTTCCATTCCTACAGGCATAGGCTTTTTAGTTGCTAGACATTTTTTAATCAAGCCAATCAGATTTTCTCACTGTTGTTGAGTGTTGAATATACTATTATCTATCACTAATGTACAGGAATTCCCATAGGCTTCGCCAACTTTCCAACAACTTTGCCCAGTTTAATAATTTACAGTCACCTATTCGGTCGAGGAAGCCCCTGACCAAAAAGGTGAGGATATATTAATTAAACTACCTCTCTGTTCGTAGTATTTTCATGGCTTAAATTGTTGTCCATGGGTGTGTACTTTGTCAGGATGCACAAGTAATCAATGAATGGAGGTTTTTGAAGCTAAAAGAATTTAGAGACAAAAACATGGAATTCGAAAGTGAAGCTTTTGACAGATACTTGAGGAACGTTAGTCTTTTGGAAGAGGTTTTTCAAGTCAACTCAGATGACCAGAGTCAAGATACTGGAGTGTGTTCAGACAGTGAAAGCACCCATGTGAGGATGGTTCAAGCCGTGAAGTTAAAGCTCAGATCAGATTCAGTAAGATCTGATAACTTGAGGAAGAGGATCAAATACGTTGTAGATCAAGGATTGAAGAAAGTAGGAAAAACGGAGTCAACTGATGAGGCTGGTGAGCCCAGTGATATAGGAGGGGAGAGAGCTGCTAAGAAGACCAAGACTTCTGCTAGGGCTGAGAGGGTGACAGCTTTAACTGATCTTAACGACAAAATGAACAAAGCACGAAATCTCGATGATCTGAATGCATGCTGGGAGCTTGGGGCTCAGATCTTTGGATGGAGTGCTAAGACAGGCCAAACGGGACCTGGTGAGGTTCAACCGTCCAGTGAAAATGATGTGAAAGATGATCCTTGTATTGAGAAAGGATCGGTGTTTTCACCGCCCAAGTGGTTCAACGTAGTCACCGTTAGCCATGAAGAACTTTGCCAAGTTTATGCAGAATCTCAAACCCTCCAGAATATTGAAGAGTTGTAGGTTGAGCTTCTTGCTGCTGCTCTCTCTAGATAATTGGATACATTTTTCATTCCAATCGTTTAACGAAACTACAGTTTTTCATTTTGTATTTTTAGTAGGTACGCTTTTTCCTGCTGATGTTATTCTCCCATTGGGTTTTTCATCAGGACACACATTTCTCTTTTATGTATTTCTACAACATTTCATATCAACAAAATTCTTTCAACCTTTTTTTTATCTTTCCCAAAAAGGCTTTTTGTATCTTGAAAGTTTTGAATGTAAATGGATCTTTTTCTTTGCTCCAGGATAAGTGTGAGGAAACAATCCCCAATTACCATCGATTAATACAAACGTGTATAAAGATAATAGAACACAAGATTAAACACTAAATTGAAGTAGAAAATATGGGTAAAATGCAAATATGGTCCCAAGAGAATTAATGCTCGCAAAAATGGTCCCATTTTGAGCAAAAAAGGTCCCGTGAGATTTTTTTCGTCAAAAACTAACGGAATTGTGAGCGTGAGGCACACACGCCGTTAAGTTCAAAAACAGAAAAATGCAAATTTGGTCCCAAGAGATCAGGAAAATGCAGATTTGGTCCCAAGAGATTCGTGCTCACAAAAATGGTCCCAGTTTGTTCAAAAAAGGTCCCACGAGATTTTACCTTCTAAAATAAAATCTCCAAATGCTCAGTTTCAATCAAATGCTCCAAAATCACATATAATTCTAAAAAAACCCTAAAAAATCTCCCTCAAATAAAACCACACGAATCCAACTTGAAAATGCAGGAAAAATTGAAGGCGGAACACTTATTAAGCATTCCCAAATCGCAAACCCTTACTTAAATTCATCAAATCGTAAACCCTCACTTAAAACCCCCAAATCGAAGCAGACAAACCACATTCACTAAAATTGCACGTCAAATCGTTCTTGATTTTTTTTCTCTATCTCAATTATTATTTTCTTTTGTTGGGACTGCTGGTTTGTGCCGCTGATCACCATGGGTTCGGGGTGTGATACTACTTGAATCGAATTTTATAATTTTGAGATATATTCTCAAAAATTTTAAAATCAAATCTAATGATTTGATTTTGAAAGAATGATTATTTTGTTTGAGAGGGCTTGACATGTAAAATGAATTTTTGGAAGATTGACTTTCGATTTTCTGTCAATGACGGGGTGAAGAGCCTGGTTAATGATAGATATATGTATACATTTTTTTAGTATCTTTAGTTTATAATTTTGATGGAATTTGTAATTTTTAATTTGAATTTCTTCAAAATTTACGTTTTAAAAATTATATCTGATATTTTTTAAAAATCTATATGATAAATTTTTATGAGTTTATAAATAAAAAAAATAATATCGTCAAATTTTAATTATTCAAATTTTTTAATTTGACTGATTTTGCATAAAATATTAATTGGTTTGATTTTTTTTTCTTTTTAAATGTTGTAGGCTTTTTATAAATTTTTCTTAATTTTTAAATTTGATACAAATTATTATCTATATGTTTTTTTCAAATTTACACAAATTATAATTTAATTTAAAAAAATCTGTAATGTGTCATTTTTTTTCATTTTTTGTTTTGGGACCATTTTTGCAATATCACTTAACGAAAACCGTTAAGTATTTAACGGTTGGGACCATTTTTGCAAAAAATGGGACCAAAAAAGAACGTGGGACCAAAATTGTTTTTAAAAAATTCTCTTGGGACCAAACTTGCATTTTACCCTAGAAAATATATATAAGATCTAATTTGTAATAGAGATTTCTTACATTTTGTTTCTTCAAAATCTGATCATGAATTCATAACATAGTAGTAAGAAGTCAAGTAAAAAACACCATGAAATTCAATTTTCTTAATCATACCGAAATCCTAGATTGAAGCTAACATGAAGTGATAATCCTTTCTTAGTAGTACACTTCATGAGGGCTCACCAAATAAACACTGCAGTACCTTTAACAAAGTCAGTACACTAAATAAGGAAAAAACACAAGCACTAATTAAACAACACTATGATCATACACTTACTGGCCTAGCTCCAAATGATACATGTTATCATCAATAAGTAGGCCAATAGTTATCTAAATCGCCCTGGTCCATGTTCATGAACCTGTTGTTGATTGTGTTGGCTGCACTAGTACTACTCATCTCGTCCACATATCCTCCTCCTCCCCCTGCATTGAGCACCACATGGTCTTGTTGGTTCGTCATTCGGTTCAAGTTGAGGCCGGATATGGTGAAACTGCTGCCTCCGCCCCCGTTGTAGTTGTTGGGTTGGAGTGGGAATGGCAAGTTGTTCATCATGACGGTTGAGCCGAAAACCTTGCTGAATTCTTGAATTTGATCAGGTGCATGAATATTATTGTTGATGTAGCCTCCAGCTCTGCCAGGGAACTGGAAATTATTGTCTTGTTGAATATTGAGTTGCATGGAGTTTTGGGGCATTTCAAGATTGTAGGTGAATAAGGGATTCACTGCCCTTGAGTGGCTTGAAGGGTATTTTTTCCCTGCTGCGCTCTTTTGGAACACTCGGCAAACTACCCACTCATCTTGCTGCATAAGTATATAATATTTCAAAACTCATAAAAGCCTACAATTAATTAAGAATGCAGTAAAGAGGTTTGTCCAGATTCTGAATATCCAGAATGTTGTGTAATGACTATTTAACCCTTAATGAATTTCGACTTTTATTCTTTTGAATGAAAATATTACAATTTTGTCATTTTCTGGATATCCAGATGCTGGACTGTTATCACCACTGTATATGCTTTGCCAATGCTACACCTAGTGAAAGGCATTTAGTCTGGTATTTACTGGATCAAAATACATATAAACCGTGAATATTGTACTCCCTCCTTCCCATACTGAGTTGAGCATTTAGCACAACTTTTAACGTAACAATTGTTTAATAGTATTAAAGTGATAAAATTGGTTTTTTGGAGGGTATAATGGTCAATTGAATAGAATGAATTGTTTGGAAAAGTAATGACATGACGTATAATTCTAAAATAATGGAGGGATATAATTAAGGAGTAAGAAGTTGTTTTATTTCCATTTAAGGAAATGTTCAATTACGTTTGAGACGGAACTTTTAACAAATATTCAATCAAGTATGGGATGAAGGCAGTAAGTGATATACAATTTCACTAGGTGTAGTATCGATCTACCAAAGTATGGATGATTCAAAATTTATCTTACCTACTTAATAGGATAAATTTCATGATCTAGCAAGAAAGCTGCATAATTGACTACTATATGTCAAATTAAGATATATGAAGATTAATTGGGCTTTACTCTTGCAAGATTAACAAGTAACTAAAATGAAAATTATTCTTTGAGAAAACGTATGAAAAAAGGAAAAACATAATTCCGAGAGAGCAAAGATAATTGGTTGAGAACAATTTTGGTTTGTATCTACAAGCAAATCAATCATTAACACTCTTTAATTTTACTTTTTATATGAAGTTATATAGCCTCTTCTAGAGGAGTGAGATCAAACTCAACATTTATAAGCATGCAAATTAAGTTTAAGCAAAAATTGCAAAATTAATCTTTTGATCTAACTAATATAATAATATAGACTTAGGTTTAACTAATATATATATATATATAAAGTGATTAATCAAAAATATGAAATTAAATTTAACAATCCAAAATTTTGATTATGTAATTATATACGATGCTTGTACATCTTGTTTTAGAATGTATACGCTAATTATAAGGGCATATATACACTCATCATATAATTACACGCATTAAAAAATTTACGTACCTAAAATTTCCTATATGTTTTTTTAGTACATCCAGTGACACTTACTCCTATAAATTAGTTATTTGTGTATACTCTTTTTTATGTTTTGAATAAAATTATGGAATTTATTTTACAAATTTTTTAATTTACCCTTCATACAAGTACAAAATATATTTTCCATTTTAAAGGAAAAAAAATTAAGAATACATTATAGTAATAATTTAGATAGAAATGTAAAAAAATACTAGTTAAAACCACAATTAAAAGGTGAAAAATGAATAGTTAATTTAAAACTATGAAACACAAAATTATATACGGCAAGAAAAAAGTGGAATTAACATCCTTTATTGTAACCAAAATGATATATATAAGCAAAAAATTAAATCAAAGAAATGAATTACCTTGGTAGTTCTGTAGGAGGACTTAGAATGAATGCGATATTCATGCATAACCCAGTTGGTTTTTTCTCCCCTAGGTGCCCTTCCTCTATAAAACACCAAAGTTTTCTTCATTCCCACCAACTCCGATGTGTTGCTGTTAAATATCTCCTTGTCTTTTCCTGTCGTCTTCCAGTATCCGGTGTTTGTTGCACGGTTTGTTCTCACGCCCGTCGGATATTTCCGGTCCCGTAGACTGAAGAAATACCACTCCTTTTCTCCCATCTTCGCCTTCCCTACGAGTTCATAGTATTTTATTTTTTTAGACAACTTTAATAATTGTCCTGTTAATTACTCGATCATTAATATATTACCATTTTTTGCTGTTAAAAAATAAAACTACATATATAGGAGTCCAAGTACTTGGTTTTTTTTTTTTTTTTTAAAGCTAGGGTTTGTTTAGAAATCATTGATATGATTTTCGGATACTTAAATCTAGCTAGCTAGCTATATATATAGCTCAAGTTGATTCATGTATATTTATTTCCTATTTAATTTATGTAGGTAAATATTTTTTAGAAACCCTAATTTTAGCATGATTCTTTCAACTCCAAACCCTAGACATATATTTTTTTCTTGTTTGAAAAGTACCCTAGCTAACAAGTAGCAAGATTTGAAATTATATACCTGGAAGATCCCAGGGCTCACACTTGTTGAGATCAACATCTCCGACAGCTCTTGCTTCGAAACTCGAATCCGAAATCTTGTTGATTAGATAGTATGTGATGAGCTCTTCGTCGGTAGGATGAAATCGGAACCCTGGTGGAAGCTTCTCGTCCTTCACGACGTCTCCTCCTCCTCCTTCCATGTTCGTGTCGATCACTTTAGTCTTTTCTAGCTACCTAGTAAGATGAATTAATTCTTCAAGAAATTAAATATATTTGAAACAATCAACAAAACCCTACCAAGTTAGATTTCATTTGTTAAAGAAATTAGAGGAAATCTAACAAAAAGGCCTCTCCCTTGCATGTTTATGCTAAAAGAGAATTAACCAAAAACTTAATCGATGATCAAATATATATATGTACACATACAATTTCATGATTTAATTGTCCTACAAGAAAATGGGCCTTACTTGAATGTAATGGAAGTACGAGAGATATTCCAAAGTTTAATTCACGTCGACATGGATATATATATATATATTAATTAAAATAAAGAGAAAGAGAGAGATTTAATTATAAGCTAATTAGTGTTGTAAGGGATGAATTATATTTCGTTGTTGATTGAGGTGGACAAGAAAGTTGGGAATGAAATAATTATGGAAACAAAAAGTGGGTAATATTTATTTCCATCATCTCACCTACTATGGGTCTTATAGTACAAGGCTTAATTGGAGACCAGTATTAAGATTGAAAAGTCATTAATTAATTAACAATATATATACATGTAATAAAATTTATAAGAAAAAAAAAAGTCTAGATTAACACTATTCTCCTTATGTCTCAAAATAAATGATTTTTTAGGCTTCAATTTTCGTCTCAAATATAATTATTTGAAGTTCCAACTATTTTCACCGTCTGGTTTCTTCTCAAATTCTCAATTTACTTTCACTAAAGATTTATAAGATTTTTTTAATTAAAAAATCTTTCCAATCATAAATAAGTATGGAAATGAAGAAGAGGAGAAGAATATAGAAATTTGGAGAGATAAAAATTAAGCAAAGGTAAAATTGTTCAAATACTTAGTTTTTTTTTTATTATTATTATTAATTTTTTATTTTTTTTGGAACATTTAGAAATTGAAAGGAAATAGCAAAAAACATATAGCCCAGAAAAAGTCTACATAGATTCAAGATACTGTACTTGCTTACGAGCATGTCCTAAGTTTCTAGAAGGTCTATAGGTCACATTGCATGATCTCACTTGTTAGAATCACTTTTTTTTTTAATAGGGAAATTATTTCTATTAGCTTTCTCACCTTGATTGTTTCTTCACTTTCTTTGACCTAATTATCTTCTGGTCCATCCATATCCTAGCTAGTGCATATTTGTGTGTAACTATAAAATCACTTAAAAGAATTTTGTTTCATTTAAATGTCAAATCTTGTAAAGAGCTAGGTACAAAATAATTTATATGTAAATATATATTTTACACTGTATTGAGTGGACAATTTAATATGCGCAACATTATAGAACAAGAAGGTGAGTCGAAAGCTCTGATAACATCATGAAAGAATTTCATCCAATACTAATTCATTTGAAATTAATTAGATTTAATAATTTAAATTTCTGCAATGATGAGGTCGTACCAACACACAAGGAGTGATAACAATAAGTTTCCAGCCAAAAAATTGAGGTTGGGAAAGCGAAAATCTTCTAGCAAGTTATAAATTGTAAAGTAAATAATAGATCAAATATATAGTACATTAAAAAAATTAAATTAAAACGATTTTCTCAAAAAAGAAAATAATTTAAAATGATTACATACACACATATAATAATTAAAGAATATATTATTATTACGATCATATTGATCTATATTATAATTACGAATTACGATCAATATATGATCTATTGAGGTCCAATGCCACTCTCTGCACTCTTGAGCTGTTTAATTATTCTTCATGATTCTAAATAAATTAAACATTGCTAATTAAATATACAATTCATCTATAAATCAAGTCATTTTCATTTCCCTCAGGTATACATAATTTCTGTTACAATTAATATGCCTGGATATTTTATTGTTTTGTTTAGATGTTCGAAATATAGTCGTAAAGCAAATTAACTAAACACACGAATTTCTATCACAAAAAACAACGATAAATTTTGTCTTTACCCATCCGTTAATGCTAAACAACAATTTTTTTTTTTCACCCATTTTTTCGTGCTGTTTTGATCTTGTCTGAATGATTGTTGTACAATGACGTAATATCTTCTATTACACCGTAATTAGAGAGAAACAGTAAGATTATATAATTGTCCATCTAAATATACAGTGTAACATAATATATTACACCGTTGTGTAGTCGGAGACCTCATTAGCGTTTTTGTATGTTAGTGAATTTTTTAAAATGAATAATGGAGCCGTTATAATCTTGCAAAGATGATTTTGCATAAAAATCACTAAACAAGATTAGCTTTTGAAGAACATTCAACAGCAAGAGTAGCTATCTTTCGACATCTTCTCTTAACTTGTTTAACACTTCCAAATTATAGTAATTATTTTTTATTTAATTACTCCAGATACCTAAACTTGCAGATTTAATATATTAATTATGTGGTTAATAAGTAATACTCCAACAAACTGTATCATATAAATAAATTAAAACTAACCTTAGAACAATATTTGTTTGTAAGGAGCGAGTGATGATATTTCTCAATGAATTTGAGTTCAAAGTCTCTTGAGATTTATATAGGTTTAACTAATATCTGATAAATGTAAAAAAACAATTAATGTGAAAATACCATGTTTAATAGTATAAGCTAATTAAGTTCTTTAAATATCATTCAAACATTTTGGCCTAGCCTGCTCCCTCTATTTTGCACATTTCTAGAAGCTTAATTTAAAATATCATTCCAACAATCTAAAATATCAATATATCTATTGCATGTGTATTATGGATATATCAATCAATATTTTCGTAAATTCTAGTAATTATTACTGATATTTAAATCGGTAATGTTATTTTCAATTTCAATTCCATTTCATGCTTTTTACAAGGAATTATCAAAATGGTGTAATAATTAATTAATTTTAAATCTTATCATCATATCGTAAGTATGATTTGTGATTTCAGCTAAATATTTTGTTACGATAAAGTGGGATTGCTCAAGTGGTTAGAGCACCACTACCTAGGCTTTAGATCTTGGGTTCGAGTCATGGGGAGGGGAAAAAGGGAGGGTATTTAATGTAATTTAAAAAAAAAAAAAAAGCTAAATATTTTGTTACGTACTTGTAATGATTTGTGATTTCTGCTAAATAACTAAAAGCCGAAACGATATTAATGTCTGTAAAGTGCAATCAACATTAGTAGCCTACTTGTCATGCACTTCATCGTATTTTAATTTAATCAAAATAATATATCATTATAATTAATTAATTATCTGATAATTACGAGTGTGAACATATAGACTCTTGTTGCACGAGGTAGCAATAACATTAATAATGTGTTGTTGTTGTCAAAAAAAGTTTAATTCCAGAAGAAATCGATCATACCAGTTGTCCTAGTGTATTAAACAACTTCTTTCGTGTTGGGTTTACTAAAACTTTGAAAGATAAGATTAATTAATTTATTATATATATATGATAGCTTCAACAACACAAATGCAGGCATATATATTATCATATCAAATTAATCCTCTTGATTTATAGTTATTTAACGAAGACTAATAACTTATGTTTTTCTTATGAATTATGGTAGAAAGCCCCTATCACGAATTGCCTGCCTGCTGTTTACCCATTTTCAAGCACAAAATATTTTTTGCAAATTAATTAAACATGGCTTAATCAGATCGTTACACATTTACCGTAATTTGCATATTGTAGGATTAAATATACAATGAAATTTTATGATGATTTTATTATTATTATTATTATTATTATTATTATTATTATGGTCTGATTTATATATATATATTCGTTTTCAAGAATATATTATTAAGGGTGGAAATAATAAAGTAGGACCATAAAAAAAAAATGAGAATAATGAAATTAAATGAGTATTTTCTATGAAACACAAAAACTTATAATATAGATATTATAATATTATTTTGTGTGTTAGGTTGGAAATAGGATTGAGCTTTGTTTCTTCCTTTCTAAAGAAGCTGTAATTCCTGGTATTGCATGCGAAGTGGCGATTTTTTTAACCCTGCATGATTGCACCCTAAACTAGTTCGAATAATAAAACCCATGTTTTTAATGTGCATGTTATCATAGATTCATTCATAGAGCACAAAGTTGTCAATATGGAAGCAATCTAAAGGATAATTATAAGTAAATTCCATGACTTTTTGATGCTAATGCTTAATATGATAGTTTATGGCATTGCGAAAATTAAAAGATCTTATTACAAACTAAAACTGTAATAAGAAAAACTGTGAATTTATTTGCGTCTTTTGACTGTAGAATTAGCAATAAGACCGCAAATAAATTATACTAGATTTAAAAAAAAAAAAAAAAAAAAACGGAACTTGTTTGCACTATAACCTGTAAAAGTCACATTATTGTTATTAATGAACCGTCGATTGATGTAATTTTAACCCTACTGCAATTTTGCAAGAAAGAAACAAGATTGTAAAGAACGTCAAAATCAAAAGAGAAGTAAAATCAGAAGAGTGTATGCGAAATGAAATAGTTGAGCTGAAAATATGTAATTTAATCTTCCTCTCAACGGTACATATGAATTGTTCTCCAAAAAAATATGAATGAGGTTGTGCATGTATAGAAAATGCAAGAACAAGTTGAACCAAATGAAACTGAAAGTAAGTAATGAATGCCAAAATTAAAATTTGAACAAAAGAAACTTCTTCTTCCCCCAAAATTTAAAACTCGAACCTGATAATTACATCTCATATTTTATAGTTGTATCCTTGGAATTGATAGACACATGGAAACACCACCTTATTCTCCGGACATGTAGTACTTCTACCAAAATCTGAATCGCACCGCTCTATAAATCATCCTCGTCCCCACTACTAAACGATTCAAGGATGTCACTATCATCGTCCTCATCACCTTCAGTTACAATTTCCAGAAACCCACCACCCTCAAAATCCTCCATCGTGAAGTCCCCATCATCGTCATCATCATCAAAATCACTGGCACTATTATCATCATTGCTCAAATCATCACCATCACTATCCCCATCATCTCCATCAAGATCCCCATCCAAGATCGAATCATCATCATCATCATCACCTTCATCTTCTTCTTCGTCTTCGCTCTCTGCATCATCAGGATCAGAATCGTCATCTGTTGGCTTACGCCTTCCAATTTCATACACCCTAGCAGAGGAATACATTTCATCCTGGTCATCCATCGTGATTAACCCCACAAAAGAATCTGTACGTTCAGTTGCAAAATCGAGCACACATCGATCAACGGGAATCGTGGCAATGTCAGAATAATTGACAGCATCCACAGTGCGGAAAGCAGGAAAGAGAGGATGTTTCACGCGACGAGTGTTGAATGCTGAAGTAACGTCCTCGAGATTTCTCCTCAAGATTGCGTAAATAACATCACCATTGGCGTTGAATGTTATCGTTGTCTGGTCCAGAGATGGCACACTCCGAAGCAGCCTAAATTTTCGAAGATCCCACACCTCAGAGTTTATAATAACCTGCAAAAAAAAAAAAAAAGTGGAGTATAATAAAGTTGCAAGGTAACTGGAAAAAAAAAACATGTGTACTTGTATCAATTCAAGGCCTGAAAAGTACTCCCTTCGTCCCGGAATAGTCTCCACAGGTGGGAGAGCATGTTTTTTAAGAAAGTTGAGTAATGAGTAGGTTATTGAGGGATAATTTAGTAAACATCTATGTATAAAGTTAAAAAATGAGTTGGATTGTGTGTATGTATGGCCCCAAAAGTAATGGCATCATTTTCTGCAAATTGTGGATATTGGCAGGGTGTAGTTTATGAAGACTTTTCCGAGACGGAGAGATTAGTACTATAAACTAACGTCCCAAGATTACTTGCACACACCCAATATGGAAATACCCCACAAAATTAATACCCTAACAACATCATTTTATTTTCAAAATTGTCACTCCTCCTTTACCTACATTTTACTTTACACCTCACTAAATCACCTAAAATACCCCTTCTTTATCCTACCTCACCAACCACTAAATTCCTTTTTCTTAAAAATCGTGCCGATCAAATGGTGCAAGTCATATTGGGACAGAGGGAGTATCAATTAGGGACCTAAAAGATTTTTCCTATTGATTCAAGGCATGAAAATTAAGAAACTACCAATTTGAGATAATGAAAGATTAAACTATCAATTTAGGACTCACATTTTAAGATCATGTTCGACATCCTATAATTTCTAGTTATCCAAGGATAATTTTCTAAATCACAATTCAAATTTTTTTTTTATCCATACCTCATTCCCAGCAGGATGAAAGCCCCCACCACCGTAGTCAGTAAATTGATCAAAGCGATGTATCGGGCCTGATACCCTTCGATCCCACAAAACACCATTCCAGAGAAGCATAGAGTCTGCTGGGCTAAAATGAACGAGGGAATATGCATGCCCACGCCCAGAGAGGTTGGATGAAGTATCCGCCAACATAGAATCCAACTGACAAGAATGAACATCGTACAAAAGAATCTCACGGCGAGGTGAATCTGATCGTAATGCAGCAAACATTGAACCTGAATTACTGAATCGGGCAGCTTTGATTCCCTCAAATGAATGTTTTGGGCCACCAGATACCAAAGAAGCATCCCACAAGCGAACATCAACTGAACTTGACGAGAGAAGAAGTTGAGTTTCTCCAGAGAAGTGTGATTGCAGAAGTGTAAGAGGAGACTGATGACTAGTGCAACTCTCCAACACATTATTGTTGTTTGAGTCGAACACTTTGAGATCACCAGTATGCCCACCAACAGCAATCCGAGAAGAATCACCAAGGAATGCAATGCAAGTTAAAAGGGCACTATTTTCATCTCGGCAAGTACGCCATGGTCTGAATCTACTATAAACAAATTGGCGATCCTTGCGAAGCCCATGAATTCTCCCGTGTCCGCTTCTAAATTCACGAGTGCTGAGACGGGATGTCACATTTGATGGAGCATCAAGACTTTTCTTCGGCTCAGGGCAAACATGAGGTTGCAAGAGTGAAAGAGGAGGCAAAGTTGTGATTGGAGCAGGACACTGGCGATGCTGATGCTTCAAATACTGAACAACGAGAGAATCCAAGGTCAGCCGTTCAGAGCCAGAAGGTTGTGGGTCATTCACAAGTCCATGTTGAGAGGAAGAAGCCTGACCAGTTAACTGGTTCTCTTCCAAATCAGATGATAAAATATTTGGAACCCGGCTGCTATGATCTTTCGGAGTAGCAATTGGTGACCAGAACAGGTTAGAATCTGACCTACGAAATGAATTTGGAGTGTTAAAAACAGGAGATTTAAGCGATTGTTCACCAGTGTTGAGTCGTTTTGCCGATGAGGCCAATGCACTTTCTTTCGAATCAGTCAATTTCCGTTTCAATGGCAACACTATTGGAGTTCGAAACTGAGTGTCCATATCACCAGAAGACTTCTGAACAGACAGTGACGGAGTACCTGCACCATCTGTAGCTTTTTGTGCACTGACATTAGTTTTGCTACTTGATGGCAGTGGGCTTTCCTCGAGTTTAGGTGCAACTCTCGAGTGACTACTTGGGTGAGAGGATGACAAAAATTTCTTTTTTGCAGACAAGTAGCCCGTGTCAGATCTGGAGCTGGAATCTTCCAGATGAAGAGAAACTTTTGATTTATCAGACATGAATGCACAATTTGCACGTCCAGATGGCCATTGAAATTGTGCAGCAGAAGCTTCCTGTGCAGAGGCTTGATGTGCTAAAGACGATGGAGCAGCCAAAGATGGTAAGGGTGTCAACTTAGCTTCTTTGAGAAGTGCATTGGCACTTACTGATAAACCAGATGCTTGAAGGTGTTCATGGATAAGGAGCAAAAGTTCCCTGAAATTTGAAGGGACATACAGTTAAAACAAACATAAGAAAATTATAATGCAAGTGCAGTCGAGAACAAGAAAAGTCAACTACCTAGAATGATAAGAAATAGGAGTAGCTGCAGCAATGGCAGCTCTTTCTATACGCCTCAGTGTTGGAGTAGCAGCATCGCTGGCTGCTAAAGTACTTGCACGCCCAGAATTTGTAACAACCTTCAAATAGGAAAACAGTGGCATGAACAAAATGATAAATATAATATATAGAGGGCGCTGGATATTGAATAACAAGAGTCAACAGATGAACTTTATGCTTGTGGCATCAACAGTTCCTCTTACAGAAATAGTATGCCTCTATGCCAAATCTCAGATATGTCAACAAGAAATGAGAAAGTTAATGACAATCATACTGGGGGGGGGGGGGGGGGGGGGTGATGTAAATAACTTCCTCCTTTTTATTCAGCTACATGCTCAAGTATAAAAAACTTAGAGCTCCTTATAAGCTCTCTGAAAGTGTTTGGTAAAATAAGATGTTTAACAGCTTATAAGATCTTGAAATGAACTCTTTAAAGCTTATAAGCTTCTAAAACCTTTTAAGCTAGACTTAAATACTCCCTCCGTCCACCAAAAGTGTGCTCATTTCTTTTTTTGGGTCCACAAAAGACGTGCTTATTCTATTTAAATAGTTAATTTTTGAATATTTTTTCTACTTTACTAACAAGATTGAGTATCTACCAAATATATTTTATACTCATTATATTAAATATATTCTTTATTATTATAATATAATTTTTTTTAAAACGTATATAAAAAAAAGTGAGCACACTTTTGGTGGACAGAGGGAGTAAAAAGTAATAATAAATTAACTTTATAAAAATATAATTATTTTATATTGAAATTAGAAATTAAAAAAAAAAATCTCTTAAATTATCAAAGAAGATAAGTTTTATTAGCCAAACACTTTAACAACTTATAAGCTACTTAAAAATTACATTTTATAAGCTCTTCAAATAACTTATAAGATCCTTTAAAAAAAAAAAAAAAAGCTTATAAGATGTTTTAAAATAAGCTTAGCCAAACTGGTTCTTAGTGTATATGTTAGAAAGGTACTGAAACTTTAGCATCTAAAGCAGTGTACACAATCAACAGTCAATCCCCCACATCAAATTCATGTCATATTCAAGCACCAAAATGAATAAAATAGTGCTTACGCCAATCAGCTCAAAAGTCACTTGAGCGAGCTCTGTCCGCCACCTATTTTGCTCACCTCCAGCAGACTGGCTCCCAGAATCTCGAATAAGTTCTGATAGCTTTTTCCCCACCTGAAATAGAAAGTACAATTACAATATAGCAACTAAGGTAAAACCACACCTTCTACAGAAAAGTGAAACCGTTGGACAATAGTGTCATCTCTAGCTAATGTCAAACAAAATAATGGAAAGCTAAACTGACCTGAAGCTTTGTTAATATATGGGCAATAGTGTCATCTCTAGCTAAACCAAGAAGAACTCGGCATGTCAGAGCACGAAGGCAATCAAGGGCAGCAGGAGACGTCACCATCCTTGGTTGGAGAAGATGAAGAAGAACCTTGATACCATTATTTGCACGAACAGCTTCTCTTGCTTGCCAGTAGCCTTGTTCCAACTGCGCAGCAAGCCCAGCACAACCAGCTCCGGCACCTAAAGATATTCTTCGGTCCCCAACTAACACAGAAGCGACGGTAGATGAAGATGCTTGTGACGATGCATTATTAGCAGATGCTGATGAACCACATCTATCCACAGAAGCAGGTTCTCCATTTCGCTCCCTTGCTTCATTCTGGATGGGTATGTTGGCGTTTCTATCCCTGGACTCCAAAGCAGGACCATTTCCAGTCTGGGTAGAAGCAGCCTGTTGACCTTGCATGACGGAACTTGGTTTGTTGCTGATTGATGGGGGAGGGCATACCAGATTAATCAACAGATTCAATGCCGGCTCAACAATCTGAGATTATGACGATGGAATAAAATTAAGAAATTACAAAATGGATATATAATACCAAAACTAAGTTAATTGAATGAGTGCACACTTTACCTCAGGTTCAACATAGCCAGAGCCATTTGCTGCATCCAAAATGACAGCTATACCGACTCGATCATTGCTCAGAGTGGCATTTAAAATAGGTTTGCGGCCATAGGGCACCAAAGTTACGATTTGCAGTATTCCAAGGGCATACTGAAGCAAATCATGCAAATAACGTTCAACTGGTGGGGCCTACAATGCAAACAAATATTAGCTCAGAACACGGAGAAATGGACTCCAAAAAGATATAAAGTTGCCAAATCACACCTGACACAACTCCAACATGGTAATTTGACCGTTTGAAGATAAGAATTTATCAACTACGGGCCAACGGGCCCTAACAAGTGCAGGACCAAGTTTACGATCCTGCTGTATTTGACGAAATACAGCATCCATTGCTTCATTACTTATGTCAAGAGGCTTGTAGGCTGCCCTAGAAATATTTCGGGGTGCACTGCGAATGTTTTTGGTGGGTCGAATAGAGTCCACTAGCAAAAGAAGATGTGCTCTAAAATATTGTCGCAATGCTCCACAAGTGTGATAAGCTATTTGCTTTTCTGAAGAGGTTAGTACTTCGGCAGGGGATCGTTCATTCCGAAGTGACCCTGAGTTATTTGATTGCCCAGAAGGAACCCCAGACCTTACTGAGGCAGCATCATTCAAAAGTGAGAGTAGTTTCTGCAATCCATCTTGTGCATCAAATGCATCAATGACAGCTCTGAAGACAAAAGCAGCGGCAAAGAACAAAGCAGCATTTTTTCGGGCTTGATGGTCTTGTGGACATTCAAGAAGTTGTAGAGCCAACTCAACGGTCTGATGGACTACGTTTGAAGGAAGGGCACAAACACGTTCCATTATCCCCTGCAAAGGAATTTGTTAATTGAAACTGGCTTGTGGTAACTTTAGCAAGAATCACAATGTCATGGGCATGGATATGACCACATTTGGGTTTAGCCCATTTACTTAATTAGTTTTTATTGGGCTTTTAATATATTGTGTTTTAAGCTCATTTGCATTTAGGTTATTTAATATGTGTAATGGGAAGGAAGAAAGCAATCAGAAATATGAGCAATTGTAGTGAACTCTTCACTACTCTTGAAATTCATATATTTTTGTATGATTTTCTGAAATAATTGTTGAATAGATAGAAGGAAGGATTGAGAAAGATAGAAAAGAATTGAGAGAGATTAGAAGAGCCGAAAAGATGAAGGAATTTGGAAATATTTCTGATTGCTTTCTTCCTTCCCATTACACATATTAAATAACCTAAATGCAAATGGGCTTAAAACACAATATATTAAAAGCCCAATAAAAACTAATTAAGTAAATGGGCTAAACCCAAATGTGGTCATATCCATGCCCATGACACACAATGTGAGTAACAAACAGAGATGAAAAGGGCATGTGGAAGCAACTGCAAACTACTGTATACATAGGAAAAGAAAATTACCTGAATCGAGCCAATTGTAAATAAGCAAGATGACAGACCAAAAAATGTTCGGACATTTCTAGGAACGGAGAGGAGTCTCTGCATGCCACCACGATCCACAAATAATGCAGCAAATTTCCGATGAGCAGCCAATGCACAGATTAACTTCAAAATATCAGGCAGGAGAAGCACAGAATTGGACGACTCTTTATGCTTAAGACTTCGCTGCAACAGCGCAAGACAGACATCTACCCCCTTCTCATGGAGTACAGGACCAAGAACTTCAACATACTCCCCAAGAACCACAAGACACTGTATACAAAACTTCTCCCTTAGCTTCGCAAGAGAGTGGCTGTCTGGGATGGAAAATTCAGTAATATCTTCATTAGCTTCTGTATCTGTACCCTTTGAATTCCCTGAATCACCATCCACATTGCTTGAATTTCTACAGGAAGCAAAAGGTCAAGTGAAATTCTAAATAGACTAGATAAATGATGACATGGAAACACATGACGTTAATAAACTTAATAAAGCAAGGGATCCCAAATCCCTCGAAGGATGTCAATACGAACCTTGATAGAGGAACTGCATTACCAGCATCTATAACTGTGGATGCCGCTCTCGAAGCAGCAAGCACTGCAGCTTCTTCATCATTTGTCTTCTTGTATTCCTGAATTGAGAAAAAACAAACAATTATGACAAATTTATGAAAACATGCATCCAGTAAGGATCAAAAGAATGCTAACCTCCAATGCAGCAGTCTTAACTACTTCAGCAGCATCATCACCAGCAGCCCATATAGCTAGCACAGGAGCATTGGCTGCTCTTGCTTCAGCTTCAGCAGCACTGACAGCTTTCTTAACCAAGTCAGTAATATCTTTGCTGCCAATTTTGCAATTTTGGAAGCAGTCATCATTGTCGCCCCTTTCAGAGAGAATATTATCAACATCATTTCTAACGCCACTCTCTTTAGCATCTGCAACTCTTCTCACACCCTGATTCCTAGTCCCACTCCTGTCTCTCACACTTCGTGCCAGACCTGACCTACTGCCAGAAACTGGAGAGGTCAAAGTTTGCTCATTCTCAGATACTCCTTCACTGGATCTAACCTTCCCACGTCTAGCAGATCCACGATTTGTCTTTCGTCTGGTGGAGTCATCTCTCAAAGTTTCTTCAATGTCTTCTTCCCTATGGAACTTTCCAAAAGGTTTTGTTTTTACGTCACGAAAATCTCTAATATTGTTTTTTTCTTCACCGTCTGCTTCAGCCTCATAAGCATCAACCTCATGAGCCATATCAGGAGGTTCCTCATCAATCCCACATTCATCTCCACATGGGGCAGAATCCCTATCATGATCCCTGTCACTAGATTGCATTCTCAAAGTGTCTACATCCAGGTGAGAACTCTCCGTCACTTGCCGCAACCTACTCCTACCTTCCTCCTTAGCTTTGGGACACGTCGTGCTTGATGCATTTTTGCTGTCTACTAACAGATTTCCATCTTTCTGATTTACGCTTGTCTCGCCCAAAACCCGAGTGCGTAGATATCGCATCAGCTTAGCTGATATTCCAGATGTCAAGACATCTTCCACTAGTTGACCACCACTAAATCGGCAGCATTGGGAAAGTATGTTACATACAACAGGTGGAAAACACACATGAAGATGCAATGTAAAAGGGAAGTTTCAGAACTTACCAAGGCAAGCATATGGCAAGAAGACCAGGAGCATATGTACTCAACATTTCAGAATCTGTCGTCTTCCTTTTCCCTGTGTCATTCTTCCAGCTACGATCATCACAGGATGACCTAGGAATCTCCTCCTTCACCCAACCTCTTATCTTAGCAAGAACATCATCTTCAAATACATGTGGATACTGCATTTCATTCCAAATTAAATCAATACTAATCTCACGAGGACATTAAATAACATAAAATTTAGCACAATAGTAGCAATATTATATATTTGGAATTATACAAGCATCTATGACAATACCGTCCAAGTCAGCGAACAACTTATAAGAAGCCTTGTGGTGGCCGTCTGTACTGATAACGAATATCTATTTTCAGTTAGAAACTTTGAAGATATCAATTCAAAAAATTCATCGTTCTCCTGCAAAAACAAAGATAAAAGATCAGCAGTCCAGCAATTAAAAGATATCCCACATGATATTCAGCCACAATCAAATCCCAGCACCATACGATTGCAGGTCCCAGACCACAGGAAGATGGTTTAGACAGTAGCAAAACCTTCTCCCATTGACCCATTTAGAGCCAATTCCCACCCAACCCCACATACAACAAAAAGAAGTTGCCTGGTAGAAAAAAAGTTGTCAAATGCAAAAGAATCAGAAATGGATTATCAAATACCCGAATAAGGGTTCCAAGTCGTCCAACATTGTGAGAAGACCTGCCATTATTTGTTGAAGAATGGTCTGCGCCTTCCATGTAGCTGTGGATCCCAAATCACAATATGTTTAAACAAAAAAGAGAAGGAAAACATAATTCATTAAAAAATAATAAAATGTTCCAAGAAGAATAAATAATCATTTATTCATTTAGAAAGAATGTAGTGCAAAGCTATAGGTGATGTAGTCTACTTTCCCATCAACTCATATGCATGTATGAAATAACCAACCAAAATTTGGTTCGTTCAATAGAAGCCCTTGTCCCAAAAAATTATATAAAATCAGACTACTACAATCGAATTATCATCTACTGGGCTAACATCTGGCAATTTCAGATTCACCCCATTCCACAGATTAATTCCCTTTAAGGTAGTAATGATTATTAATACAAAAATTATCTATGTACTTGTTGCTTATATTAACCTGGAAACCTAGGGGCATGCTTCTAAAGTAACCAGATGTCTTATCAAATAGAAATCAGGAGTAAATGATAAGTTACTGGAAGACGGATAAGGCTAACTGGTTATTTTCAACTATGTAGGGTTCCAGAAAGTGGTTGGCCTATTAGAAGAACGGATCGGGATATTTGCCTTCAAAAGTTTGGATTTACCCCCAAAATAGTTTTTAATGCCCAATTTTTGCCTCAATCTTTCATTTTATTAACAAGTACTCCCTCCGTCCCACAACTGTTTGCACACTTGCCTTATTTGTCCGTCCCACAATTGTTTGCACACCCATAAAAGGAAACACTCTCATAAACCCCACCCTCACAATATTCACATATTTACACAAAATGCCATTACTTTTACTCTCTTTCCAATCACCTTTTTACTTTATTCATATAACTTTACAAAATTACCCCTCAACACTCCACTCATTACACTTTTTTCTTAAAAAGTGTGCCCAACTTGTGGTGCAAACACTTGTGGGACGGAGGGAGTAATATGAAATTATAAATTCACCTAAATTTCAGATGAAAAATATATTGTTTGAATACAGGTAAAATAGCGAATAAGGGTAAATTTGGGCATTATCAAAGGGTAAATAATTGACCATTAGGACAAAAATTAGGATATCTGTGACCTTTTCCCTTAAAAACAAGTATAATATAGAATCAGAAAACACTGTAAAAAAAGCTAACTGAGAAGTTCTTTTTCCTTCAAAATATTATAATTGTGTCTTCCAGACAAAATTAAAAGACACGAAATTATGCAATAGGTGGATGTATATACTTTAATTCGACTCCAGTTTCTTTTCAAGCATTTTAAACAGGCATTTATGCATCCCCTTTTATGAATTTTTTTAATGCCTAAATCAGTGTGCAGTTAAGCTAGTGTAAAGAAAATCCACATGTTACGGTAAAAGAGATACATCTCTCAATTCCACAGAAAACTCTAATTGCTTAAAAATTAAAAAGTCGTTCAATGGCGTTTAAGGATTCATTAATTCTTTCAGATTAGTAGCCATTCAGCAAACGAAACTGTACCATACAAAGCAATTGCTGTTAAAATTAACAGAAATCATGGCCATAGCTAATTTCTTTCTAATACCAAGAATCGTGACATTTGCAAGAAACATACGTCAAATGAACAAAATGGCTCCAATAATAGAAATACAATACAATGTATATACCCACAACTCATAACCCGTGCTAGCTTTCACCCAGAAAAATATACCCAGGAAAAAACAACACATAACATTTCTATATGCACGCCGCGCAAAACAAAGTGTACCTGGATTCCTGAGTCTCCAGAATAGTGGCGAGAGCATGGAGTACGTTGGGGCTAGGGTTCTCAGGGTGCGCAGTGATCCTATCAATCAACGACTGCGCTTTCGCCATCAGAAGCTCGTTTTCATCATCCTCTTGCGGTTCTTCCGGCGCTTCGGCCTCTTCCGCCGCCGCCGCTGATTGCTCCGGCTGAGTTTGAGGCTCGGCATCCGCAGGCGCCTCCATTAAAAGAATTGCTTACCTAGAGAACAATAAATGATTGGCTACTTCAATGAAAGGGGGGAAGAATCAATCTGTTGAACAAAATTTTCAATTTGAAACCAATTTTCTGCAGTTGGAGGAGAATTGAGTGCGTTCTGTGTGTTTTGTAAATTTATATAGTGACGGGAAAACGGAGGAGGCCTAAAAGAACAGTTGCTACTGCATGACAAGGGTTTCCAATTTTTTTTTTTAATTTCTTTTTCATATTTATTCATTTTATTTTGCATCTGGCTCATTGGTCGGATTCCGGAAATGTCTAGATGACCCGACCCGAATTGTTTTGCGGTGGCAAAGCGGTCAAATCAATTTTTTGAAGTTTGAACTATTGTTTTTTATTGCTTCTAAATTTATAAAAATATTTTTTTTTTCAATTTAAAAAATGCTTTATGGCAAATTTTAATGTGATAAATGAAATGATAAAGTGAGAAATGGCATTTATAAAAGTTATATTCATTAAGATAATAAAATAGTGTTTTCTGATAAATATTACTCCCTCCCTCTCGTGAAAGTTAACTTATTTTTGTTCCACAAAAGTTTACGTACTCCAAAATTAGAAATTTTCAAAATCTTCATCCTCACAAATTCACAATTAACTCATATTCACCATTATTTAAGTGTCTGCATTTAATTCAACTAATTTATTTACTCTATATGTATAAAAGTTTACAAAATTAATCATCTAACACTTTAATTGTTACATTTTTTTATTAACTATGTGTTCAACACTTCTTGAAACGAATGAAGTACTATATTTTTAAGGGACAGTGTAATTATTTTCCAACAATTTCTTTATGCATCGTGTTTGAGTTAACACTCGAAATTCCAAAATGAACTTTGAATCAATTTTTACTTATGTAATAAGTTTTTTTTAAACTTCGAATATCAAGTGGAAATAATTAAAAAAATTGTTAATCTTTATCCCCCTACCTAACACACCTAACTGTGTCTTCCAAATTTTCATTCAATTTTGCAAGTTGTATGTATTAGGAGTGGTCCGAACTCAAGGCGTGTCTTAACGTATGAATAAAATGTCGAATATACCTTCAAGCAATGTTATGGAAAAAATGGTTTTTTGAGTTCTCTTTTCAAATTAATATTCTCTTTTTCAATTCCTAATAATTTTAGTAATCATTTTCAATCATTAGATTTGCTCACATCTTATCTGCTGCGAGATTTTGAGCTAATCATTATTTTGACAATCGTAGTATTTCATTATACATTAATTTATCTAATTTATAATTATTATTTAAAAAAATGAACACGATAATCAATATTCATTAAAATTAATATCCACATATAAATGAACACAATAACAATATTCATTAAAATCAGTATGGGCGCAATGAATTGAAGGGAGGAAGTATATTATTACTCCATGATTTGTGAATTAATGAAGCTACTATCCAATTTTCATCGCACCTTTCATACAATTTCCATGGAACAAGAACCTTCCACTTCAGAAGATAGTCTCTCTCCCCAATTTCGGAATAAATGGATCGAGTTACTACGCACTTTCATCTTTTCCTGCAACGTTGTTTGTTACCATTATTCTGTTTCTGATGTGCCCAACATCTGTACAGGATTCAAGAGTCGCTGAAGAAAAAGCTGATCCCAGAGGATAGATTCAGCTGGAAACTGCCCCCAATTGAAGGTACAGAAGAAACCCAAGACTCTTCTTACAGCGCTGAAATCCTCAAATATGTGGGTGGAGTTGACTTGAGTTTCTCCAAAAATGATCCATCAATTGCATGTGCGCGGTTTTGGATATTTCTACTCTTCAAGTTGTGCACGAAATTTCCACCATTGTTAAGCTTCGAATTCCTTATGTTCCTGGGTTCTTGGCATTCAGAGAGGTCTTAATTTTTCGCCCAATTTTGTTATTTAGGGATTCATTTATGGGGTACTTCAAAACAAGTAGTAGAAATATGGCTCTAGTACAATTAATTGCTTTACATATGATTTTTCTGTTGTTGGTCTGATTGGTTTGATGAAATAGCCATTTCTGTTTTCAGGCTCCAATGCTTCTAGAACTTCTTGAGAAAATGAAGAAGACAACAGTTTCATTGTATCCCCAGGTGATTGCAGTACATATCAATCTCTAACTCTTCTTAACAAATCAAGCATCTGAACTCTTCATATATGAATCTGCTGAATTCAATTAATTGACAGGTGACACAAACACACACACGTTTTATTGTTTCAGTAGATCTTTAGTTTTCTTTTTCTGTGTTAACCTACAGATAGAATACTTATGTGCAATTACTTAGAACCTGTAGTTTATGTAACAGGTTTTGATGGTTGACGGAAACGGTCTGCTTCATCCTCGAGGCAAGTCTGTCTTCAATCTTCTAAAAAGATAACCAATGTGAACATGGAAATTGGATATCTGCTATGTAACCACGTTGAACTTTCATGTGTTTGTCTTTCTATCTGCCTCTGCAACAATTAAATAATAGGTTTTATTTGCTAAAATCTCGTTTGGCTTGCTTTTTCTTTCATAATAATGGCTAGGCTGATGATTTCAGGGTTGACAGTATCTTTTCTATTGGTCAGCAGTCACTGTCTGTGGATATATACTTGTGAAGTTATTAGATCGTAGGTCTTTAATTGATTTCATTAGGAGAATGTGAGTCGTCACTGCTCTTTATTGAGTTTGTCACGGGTGTGCAGGCTGTGGATTAGCTTGTCATCTTGGCATTTTGGCCGATCTTCCTACAATTGGCGTAGGAAAGAATGTAACTACTTTTAGCAACGATGTCACTTAATGTATGTTATTTCAACTGTATTTTTCTAACTAGAAATTGTGCTAATTGTTGTCAGTTACACCATGTTGATGGTCTTACACAATGTAGAGTGAGACAACTGGTTGAAGCTAATGGGAACTCAAGTGATGGTATCTTCAATTTGGTTGGTGACTCAGGCTCCACATTAGGAGCGGTAAGTCATCTCTATTAAATCAGTATTATTATTACCAATCAATTTCACACATCTTAGTTTATTTATCTGACTTCCAAAATAATTCAAGTGCAATCCACTCTCTTAAATGTTTTTACCAAATAATGCAAATGTACCTTTTTGTGGAGATATTTGGTTCATCAATCGCCTATCTTAATGTATGCTTCATTAAAATTTGTGTATAATCCATCCAGTGTATTTCAGTTGTTTGGGAAAATCTCATGTATAGATGTGGGTGAAACATGCCATAAAGTTCCTTCTCTCTTTTTGTTTCCCTCTCCCTCACACCCACACACATGCATACAGGGAAACCTGCAAACCTACACCACAAAAGTTAATTTGCAGAAGTTCTTTGTGTTCCAATATAAACCTAAGAATGTAGAAATGCACTTACTGTACTATCTATATTTTCCTTTATCTGGCCCTTCTTCCTGTCAAATGATAATTCAGAATGCTGACACTGCCTTACACTTATTCTGTGCGAAAGAGCATAGCAAATTAGAAACGATACGGATGCCACCACTCTGTAATTTGATACAAGTTTAAGGCAAATGATCGAGAAGTAAATTTTGGTTAAAAATCTTCAAGCTAGCTCAGAGCCTGATGTATGCTTTTGTTGCTGCCCAAAACATTGTGTCTATCGATGTATTTGTTTACTTATTTTTTTTAATTTGATATGCAACCTTTTGAGTTTTGAACTTTACTTATTGCATGCCACTGATTTCTTAGTGATAAGTTTCTATTTGTGAAGCATTAATGTGGCGTAACTTCTCAATGCAGGCAATGCGATCAACTGAAGGATCCCTGAAACCCATATTCATCTCAATTGGTCATCGTATATCTCTTGACAGTGCCATCAAAATTGTGAAGTTATCTTGCAGGTTTCGTGTCCCAGAGCCCATCAGGCAGGTAGAGATGACAAGTTATTTGTGAAATAATCAAAGTATTTATAAAATGAATTAGTTTAAGAGATTCAATTAACATGTTGGATCATGTTGACATGTAAATTGTGAAGGCCATAGAATAGAATTTAAATCAATGTCATACATGGTTTTCAAACAAATAGTATAGTTAAAAAGAAAACAATTCGATGAATATCTGATTTAGAGGGAGGGGAGGTAGCATTCCAGTAAAACTAAAAGGGCAAGAGCGGCAACATAAAATTTTATAGCCGAATCTGTTATTTTGGAAATAAATTGTTGGATGACTGTGTAAGGTACCTCACGTCAGCCTTGGGAAAGATGATTCTCTCGTATAGTAATCATTAGTTGGATTCGTGGAGTCATGAGATATTATTACTAGACGCTACTAATGTTTGATTAGTTTACTTGATTCATCAACTGAATGACTGCATGCCGTCTTTGGCTTCAAGTTTTGGGGAACTGATAGAAGTCCTTGGTGCATCTTATGAGATGAAACAATAAGTCCACACACACTGAACTTTTGTACCCTTATAATCCCCGTATTACTAACATTTGTATGCAGTTATTGCTATTATTTTTCTTCTCTGTTGTTTGGGTTGATTCTGCTCAAGTTTACTTCTCTTTTCGGTTTTTTAGGCTGACATTAGATCAAAAGAGTGCCTTCGGAAGCATGGCTTAAGCTAGCCTGCTTATGTTAGAGAAGCTTCCATGCAAAGTTTAAGCTAGTGTTTACACTTGGGAGATGATCTGAACATGAAACTTGGTCCAAGCAACACATCATCACTTCCCTTATTATGGCCTATTAGTTTCTGCATCAACTTGAGTTCGAGTATGGCTGATGGCATTTTAGGACGTTGGCTGCTAGTAATAGCTGGTTTCCAGTTATCTTTGGCAGCAATTTGGAATATATAGGTCAATACCTGATGATTTTATCTGTTCTTTTCTTGAAAGATTTTGATACTTTTAAACTCTTTAAGGTGGTGTTTGTTTTGGGATTTAAGTGGTCTTTAGAATCTAGAAAATTTTGAGATCCTGATAAATAGTAAGATGTGATTGTTTATTTTTGAGGTTTTGAATAGGGTGAGATTTAATTTTATGTCAACTCAACATGTAAGAGTGAACGACGTATTATATTATTGTTGGGTGTGATTATAACAATTGGATGATGTGTTTATGATTTAAATAAGTGTAAGGAAAGAGAATTGATTGTATTTAAAAATATGATAGTAGGTTTATACGTGTTGTAGGGGTGGTTATATATACCGGATTTTCAAAATCTTGAAGTACATGATTTAGATTCCTAGTATTAAAACTCAAAACAAACATCGCCTTAGCACTACGGATGGGTCTTGTATATAGCAAAATTAAGAACTGGATCAACAAGTACACTGTGTGTTTACATTCTGACTCATTATGTGAAGCAATGGCAGAAAAATTACTGAGCAGAACATGTGCATATGGCAAAAGAGTGAAGCAACACTCAAAGTCTATATTATCGCGAAAAGGTTAACAGCACTACAAGCATTTGAATCAGGACAACAAGTGGCTCTACCAAGAATCTTATATTTCCCCGATTAGACGATGGCTGGATCATGACTGCAAACCTACAAGTCCCTACCGATGGATCAGACGTTGTGATGACTGAAAGGTGAGGAAACTTGCAAGCAGTTTCCAGCTGATTATTTATCTGATAATAACTATTAAACGCATACGAAATGTTCTGTTTTCCATCCAGGTTTGCACAAGAAGTCCCGTACCCAAGACTCGTGCAATCAGCTCGACCACAAGCATAACTAACGCTGGGCGCCACCTGGGGGTCATCAAGACTGGCCGACGGTGACATCACGCACCAACGCCTTGGTAGATACCGAACATTCTTGGCTGGAACTAGAGCACCAGAGTTCGACCCGAGGCTGAGATTATACTTGGGGGTCCCATCGTAGTTAAAGATCCCCCAATGTCGTTCGAAGTTTCCTGGTTGAATGCTCTTGGCATCTTCATCAATGAGGCTAAACAGGTAAGCATCCACAGGCCCTGGTCTCATAGGGGTGCCCTTACTCATATGGGACATAAACCCTTGGTTAAACCTTTGTGCATATCCAATATTGGCATTTCGATCCCCATCCGTGGGCCACCCCATTTCTCCGACTAAGATTGTCATGTTTCCATATCCATGTTTCTGCATGGCCCAAATCAGGGTATCGTAGTTGGCATCGAACACATTGGTGTAGATTCTCCCATTGTCATCGATGGGGGTTGAGGCCCCATCGAAGAAGGCGTAGTCTAGAGGGAAGTTGGGGTCGTTGTAAAGACTTATGAAAGGATAGATATTTACTGTGAATGGAGCCCCATTGTTGTTCAAGAAACTCACAATCTGGACCATCACATCTTGAATATCAGGTCGGAAATCGCCTGTTGATGGCTGCTGACTTGAGCTCTGGTACACGTCCGCGTTAAGTGGGACCGTCACTTTCACACGGTTTCCGAGGCCTGCTTTTATTAGAGCTGCCTGAATATTGGCAAGAGCTGGATAAGTTGTGGTCAGATATGTGCCATTGTATGTGGAAAGGAAAGGTTCATTCCCTACTGCAACATACCTTGTAAAAGGAAAGAAAAATACCTATAATCAGCATCAAGGGTGCGTTTGGTTCAACAAATTCATCAACAAATTCGACGAAAACGAAAAGTATGAGCTGGTAAGGAAAGAATCACCTGATATCAACACTGTTAGAAGAAACATGTGCAGAAACATTCTTGGCAACCCACTTCTCAGCAGCAGAAACACTGGTAGCAAGAGTTGCCAACATATCGTTGGGGATTCCGACCATAACCTCGATTCCGGAGCCTCGGAGGGCATTAAGAACATCTGTCTCTGCATCAAAAAGCTTCACCTTCTGAATTCCATTGTCTTTGAGCAGCTGTACAACAGTTGAATGTGGGAGAGGATGAGTTAACTGTGTTCCCCAGTTTGCTCCAATACCATGGCCACTATTAACCATGAACAACAACATAACACCTGTGGCTATTATGCCATAATTCATGTACCAAAAACCCATTAAACTTTTACACTTTAAGATTCTGATAAAGACACAAATTAAAATGAAGATGATTATTATCTACAGGGAAGGGCTAGAAAAACATAGTGTTGTGTAACAAGAAAAGAAAGGTTTATGAGATGAGAGAGATAAAAGGAAGTTCTGGAAATATGATTTGTGAGATATGTGTCACAAAGGTAGGTGGAAGAAACATGAAGCTTTTACTATCACATCACTCACCATTATTAAAACATGATAGGGCATTAAGCTATGTGTTTTAATAAAAGCTTTCCCTTTCATTTTTTTTTTAATGAACTACTGTTTGAATTATATTTCTTAATCTTTGTAACAAAAATACTATGCTAGTGACGAGTGACAAAGGGAGTATAATACATAGCAAAGATTGGATTATGATTTGCTTTTTTGCTTTGGAGAGGGCGGTGGCCACTTCAAGAAAGGAATCCAACAAAGTGCTTTACTTTAATTGCTCTTTAGGTTATGAGACACCCACCCCAAATCAAAACAAAAATTATGAAAGAGATGTATTCTTTTTCGAGTTAAATTCTATCCGAAAAGAATTTGTCATGCATATTTTAATTTTCATAGCATACCCCCATCTCAAATAAAAAATTCCCTGATACCAAATACAAATTCGGAGAATTTTACTTTTCCTCAAAATTAGTGTTCTTTGCAGCCAATATGGTTTGTGATAGACCTTTTTTTGGGTAATGATTTTTAACCTTATACATGTATGTGTAATTTTGCAGTTATCAAGATTACTGGTTTTTTAAGGTAGAAACTCGAGTATAATGTTACATAGTACTGATTTACTAAGTCCATTTGAAGATATGAGTTAGATTATAAGCATGAGTTCAGTTATGGGTGTAACTGGGTCACGGGTTTGAATCATTTAGTTTGACGTTAAATACAGATTACATAGTAGGTAACATGTATGCAGGAGACTATTCTTTTCTAAAACCAAAAGAACTCTTATAAGTTAAGAAATGTAAACCAAACAAATTTCTTTCTAATGGAATATTAGGTAATGACCTAATTGGTATAAGGAACATTTGCCTCCTTAGCAAGTTTTGTTGCAGGAATTGATTCCTACTTTATGCAACCGAACAAGACAACACGTATTGTTGATTTTCATGCAATTTTGCCCCACATGAGAAAGTGAAATAACTACTACTAGTAGTAGTATTTGGCTTAGACCATATATTATTAATTAAAATTACACAAAGATTTAGATGGGAGGGTCCTTCAACTCGAATAGCCATTATCTTGATCCCTAATGATTAAATATTAGTTGAATTGAATGGATTGTTTGATTGTTAAAATAAAATTGACTTTTTAGTAGTTTGTGCAAGTATTTATAAGGTTGACTTTTTATTTGAATAGTAAAACTAAATTCTGCAAGGATTTAAATATAGCGAAAAAATGGTAGAAAATCTCGTGGAGAAAATGAAAATGATGTAGAAAATTAAGGGGCACCAATGTTTATGGTATTGCAGTAGCGTTTTAGGGGGAAATTTTATCTGGAAGCCCCTGAATATAGCTACCCTGCAGATTCAAAATTATAAATATCTGTTTTTTGGGTTAATAAAGTTTATAGAGAGATTAAAGATTTAGGAATTAATATTAAATTTGCACAAGTTGCAAACAAGAAGCATTCAACCATTATTATTTTTGATAGTGGTTGAAAGCTTCTTTAGATGGCCTTAACTCCTACACAATACGGTTTGGTGGTGGCTTCTCTTGGCTTTGCATCCTTCATTTCTGGCATTTTCGCCGAATTGAAAAAGGTAATAGTAATACATTTACGACAAAAACTTGTATGAGACCGTTAATAAGTGTTTTAATATTTGCTGCAGCCTGCAGCTGGAGAAGTAATTACAGGGAAGGGAGTTAACATTTGTAAATATCCATCAGACCCCTCTGTAGTTTGGGGGATAATTTCTACTGCACTTCTGTTGGCCACATCTGTTGCTGGATATTTATCATTGTTTTATCCATACAAAGGCAAATCTGTTCCCAAAGCTGCCATTTTTAGCTCCACTGTGTGCTTCTCTTACATCGTCGTCGCCTTGTAAGTATGCATGCACATAGTCTCAATTGTCGACTTTCAAGAATTAAAAATAGTCCGTTAAATTTCAGTTGTTAGACATTTTAGTTCGATACATTGAATATCAGGCTAAAATGTCTAAAATTGAAAGTTGTAGGACTATTTTTTACATTCATGCATGCACATAGTCTCAATCGTCGACTTTCAAGAATTAAAAATAGTCCGTTAAATTTTAATTGTTCGACATTTTAATTCAGTACGTAGGAGGTGAAATATGTCAAAAAAAAAAGTTATATAGCTTGGCAACTAGAAATTTCACTTCCTATGTCGATTATTAGACGAATGTGTCCAAACTTGAAAGTTGTAGAACTATTTTTAGTTTTTGACAATTGGCAAGAATGAAACCATGACGACAACCATGGATTTTTTTCACCTCCTACATTGATTATTAGACTAAAATGTCAAAAAATTAAAAGTTGTAGAACGATTTTTAATTCATGTCGGTAGTCAAGAATGAAACCAAAATTGGGATAATTCAACGGACGTGATAGAATCTTATTTTGGAGATTATATTCTTGTATGTCAAGCTTTGTTGGCTCAATGATAATGTGACAATCATTTTTTCTAGAGGGATGTGAATGTGGTAGCTCATACCTTGACCAGGGAGTTTCGTCGTTTTATTAATAATACTACTTGGATAGAACAACTGAAATTTGTGGTTGAGCTATACCTTTTTATGCAATTGCAATAATTGAATCTAATTCCCTTGAATTCAAAAAAAAAAAAAATACATTTCCCCAAATTAAAATTTGATAAACAAATGGTTAAGGAATGGAATTCATGAAACTTAAAATGCTCCTCCATCCATTAAATTTATTTTACTTGTCTTATTAGTTTTTTCATAAAATTTGTTTACAAGTTTTAACTTTTAGATAGACATAATTATTTCATTGAATTAGAGTTTTAAGGCTCACGTCCATACGTCCTGAGTTTAAATACAGCTGAAAGCAGTTCCGCCATATTACACTGTTCCTCAATGTTTGAACTTTTAGATGAAACGAATTCTTATAATTTAAAAAGATTTGGTTAAATTGACAGGGGTACATCAATATTTGCTGCAATATTTCTGATATGGCCAACAGTTGAAGAGCAGCTTCATCACACAAGAAACATACACACAAATACTGAAATATTGGAATGTCCTACTGCTACAACTGGCCTATTTGGTGGCGGCGCTTTAGCATCTCTCAATTCCTCACTCTTCTGGTTGGTCTCTCTCATGCTTGTAATGAACGCACGTGAGGATTACTTTGAGGACAATGAAGCACGTGTGTCAATATGATCCCCTCCATCATCAATCCATCATGTCCCTTGATTCATATATGTGTACATAAGATCATTAATTAATGTATATATGTCATGCATGGATCTCTCTAGTAGAAATGTAGTAACTAATTTTAGTTGCAAGTTATATGATGAAATGGTTGTTTCCATTGTGTAATTGCTTTTCAAAATAATCACATGTCTAGTGTATAATTTGTTATAGTTTGATGCGACAGGTTATAAAATTTTGATCAAGTCTAAACGATTGAAATACACATTATTTATAATTTAATTTGAATTCATTAAAATTATTCGGACAAAACTGTATATATCTTAACATATCTATTAAAAAGAATTAAATGATATCATTAAATATTTAATTTGATTGAATCATTAGTTAATGTTATGACGAACACTAGCTAGGTTAAATAGTACTATTGAGCACATCAAATAATCATTCACTTTCATTTTTGTGCCATCTAAATGAGTGATAAATATGTTACTTAAAAATAATTTAGGGGTTCTTCTAAAAAAATATAATAATGAAGGGGTTGTATTAATTTATTACATATGTATTAAATGTTAAAATAGTAACCTATAATATAGAATGATAAAACCATGAAGAGTGAATTGGAGAATATTTTGGTTGGGTTGACAATGAGACGGGTAAAAACTCGGTCCCGCATGAAATCGGCTCGCACGGGGCGGGTAAATACCCGGTCAAACGGGTTCCGGGCCGGGCGGGTAAATACCCGATCAACGAATACCCGCCGGGTATGGAACAGGTAATGGGATTGTATATACCCGACCCCAACCCGCATATATATAATAATTAAAATATATATATATTAGTATAATAAATATATATTAAAAAAACTTTCTAAATTCTATTTGTAAGGTTTACACAATAACAGAACATACACACGCACTGCTTTTTGCCTTTCTAATTTAAGGAAGAAGACGTACGTGAATAATTATCTATCAACAAGGGTTGAGAATTGAGATATTAATTGTGTTATGCATTTGATTTTGTTAGGTTAATTTTGCATTGAACAATATGTATGTTTTTTAAGATTTTATGTTCTTTTTTTTTTTGAAAGGAAGATTTTATGTTCTATTTAATGTTGAAATTGATGTTTTATTGTGATTTTAAGAGCATATTTTAAATGTGCTACTCCCTCCGTCCCGTGATTACTTGTACACTTTCCTTATTGGTACGTCCCAAAATTACTTGCACACTCTTAATATGGAAATGCCCCACAAAATTAATAACCTCACAACATCATTTTATTTTCAAATTTGCCACTCCTTTTTTCTATACATTTCACTTTACACATCATCAAATTCACTTTACACATTATCAAATTACCTAAAATACCCCTCTTTTATCTTACATCATCAACCACTAAATTCACTTTTCTTAAACAACGTGCCGGTCAAACTATGCAAGTAATTCCGGGACGGAGGGAGTATTTTATTTAAATAACAGTTCTTTTTTATTAAAAAAAAATATATATGGCGGGGCGGGTTTACCCGCCGGGTTCGCGGGGCGGGACATGGCGGGTAACGGGTATAAATTTTTTTGACGTGGCGGGTCCTGAGACAGACCATACCCGTCTTGTTGCCAACCCTAATTTTTTGGTCAAAAAAGAGCATCCTACTTGATACTCTAATAGATAAATTTGACAATTATTCAATAATTGACTTATACGGAAATGATATAGAGCCCACCAATTGTGCCCACCAGTTTTGCCCACCGCCTATGTGGCATTACCAATAAATTCTTATTTATATTTAATTTAAACTTAATCTAATATCAATATTTTATTTTTTTATCCATATCAATATTTTAAAAAATCTTTTTTTATATTTAATTTAATATTATCTCTATCAAATTACGCTAACTAACGCCATAAATCTTTTCTCAAATCTTTCCATCACCATTAATTTTTTCTCAAATCTTATATCAATATTTTATTTTATGTGTAACTAACGCCATAAATCTTTTCTCAAATCTTTCCATCACCATTAATTTTTTCTCAAATCTTATATCAATATTTTATTTTATGCGTAACTAACCCATTAATCTTTTCTTAAATCTTTTCTATCACCATCTTATATCTATATCATTTCCGTAAAAATGACTACATTAATTTACATAACTCTAAACCTCTAAACTCATAAACCCTAAAACCCTAAACCCTAAAACCCCTAAACCCTAAACCCCTAAAACCCTAAACCCTAAATCCCCTAAACCCTAAACCCCTAAAATCTAAAACCGTAAACCCTAAGATTCAATTAAGATTTGATAATATATTAATATTACATTAAACTCACGCCACATATAAGATTTGAGAAAAAATTAATGGTGATGGAAAGATTTGAGAAAAGATTTATGACGTTAGTTAGCGTAATTTGATAGAGATAATATTAAATTAAATATAAAAAAAGATTTTTTAAAATATTGATATGGATAAAAAAATAAAATATTGATATTAGATTAAGTTTAAATTAAATATAAATAAGAATTTATTGACGTGGTAATGCCACATAGGCGGTGGGCAAAACTGGTGGGCACAATTGGTGGGCTCTATATCATTTCCGTTGACTTATAATTGTTACAATTATTTAAACAACAATAAGGAGCACGTATAGTCAAGAATCAAGGACCCAGCATTGAAAGCAGTTCAAATCATGGAGTTTTTTTTTTTAAACAACATTCTAATATAATTTATTTAAAAAATCATTAATTTAAATACTAGTAATAGTAATTATATATTTATTTTGATTATAGAAAGTATTAAACCTTTTAATTGTTTTAGAAATAGAAAGTATTAAAGGGCCAGCCTGTGTGTCAGTGTCACTAATGTATTATCTCACGAGATTGCGTCTACGTACATTATCGTCACATTTAATTTCTGATTTTGTAAGCAAGTCAATAGTCAACTCTCTCCACCATCTTTTTCTCTCCTTCTATATGTGAATTCTGATATATCTACGCGTTGAAATCGGTTGTTTTATCTGCCTATTTTTCCTCAATTATTCCGCTGTCTTGCAGGTATATCACACTTTCGTGATTCTTTTTCCTCTGCTTTTTGCATCTTTATTCCAAGATTCTTGTTTCTGGTAAAGGGGTGGGTGGGTTTTTGATTCTGCTTATTTTTCTTATCTCATCTTTTTACCTTCTGGCGTGTAAAAATTCTTTTGATTAAGTTTGCAATCATTAGATCTAAAGAAATTAGATGGGTTTTCTGTAATTTTGGGTGTTTTTGTTGCAGAAAGCAATGGCGGTTACTATGAAGCATATGTCTCTGACAGTGGCAACCCTTGGTGCACTTTCCTTCATTTTCGGAGTTATTGCTGAAAACAAGAAGGTACCCTTTTTATTCCTTTATCTTCTTTATTGGGATAATTGAATTCTTAATTTCTTAGTTTTGATTAGTGTTTGTAATTTCAATTATACTGGCCTGTTAGTCTTGACTGATTCATTTTGCCAAAAGTTAAGGTGTATTATTGGAAAGGAAGTATATAGTTGATCAAAGAGATTGATATTTAGGAATATGATATTGTACTGTTTAACATTGGTGAGACTGATACTTTGTTCAAATTATGCCTTATGTTTGCTCCCTTCTTTAGAAGAGGCATATAGTATGATTTACAGATTTAGGAATATGAAATTCTGCAGTTTATCTTCCTGTTTTGCTCGTCTCTTGGTTGATAGTCTATCAATTAACATGCCATTGTATCTATAGTAAAAGCTAGAAAGATCAATAAAGATGCACAAATGATGTGTTGTGTTTGCAAATACTTTAACTATCTGGTTGGGGTTTGCAGCCTGCATCGGGGACTGCCATAACGGGGAAGGGCGTTACGATTTGCAAATATCCGTCTGATCCAACTGTGGCATTGGGATATCTCTCTGTTGCATTCCTTGCCGTTACTACCGTTGCTGGCTACTATTCTCTGTTTTACCCCTACAAAGGAAAGTCTATTCCACAGGCAGCATTATTCCAAAACAAAGGCTTTCTCATCTTCTTCAATATTGCAGTGTAAGTGTGTATATATGCTCACCCATTCTTTTAAAATGCACAATCGATTGCCTTTTTGTTCTGGAGTAACACTCTTATATATCAATTTTATGGAGCAATTGTACTACACTCTCACTCTTTAGTAAACAACTGATACTAACAAACTAGGAGTACTTTTTAGTTAAACCAAAACTAGGCAAAGTCATGTATGAACCAGTTTCACCGTGAAACTTGTTTGTATTTTTTTAATGGTATTAGTTTCATTAAAAGGTTAGTTTAGTTGTTTCGTTAAAAGGTATTAGTTGTAAAACATGTTCATAGTAAAACTGGTTCACACAATACCAACTCTGGCCGGTTATTATACTGTACTTTTGTCTCGTTGTTTAGCTTGTTTCTAGAAGTATAAGTTACTTGATCATTGCGTTACAAAAGAATCAGATTTACATGTAGAAGTGTTGTATTCTTTTCGTCTCGTTCTTAATTCAATTGATTCCAACATCAAAGTTTTAACGCTGTCATTAAGTTTATCTACAACCTGACAAATTTAGAGCAATCAAGTAGTATAAAAATATGGTTCATTGATATGGATTGATTGACCAACTATTTGTCTTTTTTTTATGCATCATCTTTTTTCATTCTACGTTTGATTTCGTCTTGTTGGTTGCTGAAGGGGAACTGCTGGATTAGCGGCAACAATGTTGCTGTGGCCCACAATCACTGAGCAGCTCCACCACTCTCGCAATATTCATCACAATGTGGAAACTGCATGCCCTACAGCCAAGACAGGGCTTCTAGGCGGAGGAGCCTTTCTCTCTCTCGATTCCTGCCTCTTCTGGTTGGTCGCCTTGATGTTGGCAGATAATGCTCGTGCCGATTACTTTGAAGAATCTGATGACAAAGTTGCGATTTGAAGAATGTGATGACAAATTTGCTGGAGGTATCAATTGCACTGCTTGAGATTCTTTGAAATTTGGATCTTACTTTCAAGTTCTGTTTTATTTTCTTCTAAGATGAATGAATTGAATTGAATTGAAGAGAACAATTAAAGTGTATATATTGGATCTGCATCTTACACATTATCCTTTTCTTATGCTCTTTTAACTTTCAAATATTTTTATAATTATTAATTTTCTAAATTTTCAAAGTTTATTTTTTAAGGTTCCTTACATTTGTTTTGTTTATATTTTTTTCCAAACTTTTAAATTTTGTTTTAGTACAGTACTCTTTAGCTTTCATTTGTTTAACAAATAAGTCCTATTTATACTACTGTTATGTGCTTAACAAAATTAAAATTATTGTTTTTGTACTGTTTTGAAAAACAAAATATTTTATTTTCACTTTATAAACTTAGACATGTGTATATGTTACAACTTTGTAACTTGTATTTATCTCAGTTCCCTTTTTCGGTTTGACTCCATTCGAATCATATTTTAAAGCGAAGTGATATTTAAATATTAAAATAGAGCTTCTTATCATGATGTATGAGACTGTCCTACACTTTTTTTTTTCTTTTTTTTTTTGTGTTAATAAAATGGGCCCTTTTTGTATTTCACTTCAGCCTCTAACTATGTGGGCAGCCCAACAGTTGATACAGCAATTAAATTTGACGGAAGCCCATTCTCTTACGCACTTCTCTAAAAGTTCAGACTTTTAGATGAGACGGAATTCTTTCACGGTATCATAACCTTTGGACAAATGATCTAAGTTCGATATACAAGAATTAATTTTTCACCTCTCTAAAAATTCGAGTTTTTAGATGAGATGAGACGGATTCTCATTACTTTTGAATACATATATTAAAAAAAGTGATTAAATTTAGTACTCATTTGTTAACTAGGAACTAGCAACGAATGGGAAGAAAACCCTTTGTTTGACTTAATATTTTATTTTAAATTATTGTAAATTCAATGTATAAACTAGATGATATGACTTTGGTCTGAATGTACCATAAAATACAAAATTAAACGTGGCCCAAGGTCCAAACAAAAATGTCCACCCCACATCTCTATATACACCTGAAATTATGTTAATGCCCCTATGTATGAAACATATACAAATCTCATATTTTCACAAAGTAAAAAGTGACAACTCATTTTTCACATGAATACATATCTTCTCTAGTCTCTTCAATGTCTTGCATTATAAAATGTCTTCAAATAATACTAGAAAGAAATATCTTCTGGTTTGGGGCGTCAGAGTTGCCACACCAAGACCATCCTCTGTTTTTATATATCAAGGGTTTACGGCTCGGTCTATTAAAGCTCGGTTTGACTCGGCTCGTTTAATAAACAAGTTAGACTCAAAAAAATTTAAAAGTCTATTTCGTTAAATAGGTCGAACTTGAGTTTTTTTTAGACTTTTAAAAGCACAACAAACCGACCTATTTAATATATATATATATATATAATTTTAAATATATGATATTATGCTTAAATATAGAAAACATCTTAAATAAGAGTATCTAATATATACAATTTTTAACTAGTAGTAAGCATTAAGCAATACTCACTCCGTCCAATTTTATTATGTTCACTTCTTCGTACACGGACTTTAATTAATACTATTGATTAGTTTATGCATAAAGTAGATAAGTTGAGGTATGATGGGATGTTGTGGAGTCCATTTATAAATAAAGTGATTATTTATGAATAAAATTAATGACAATTTAAGGAAATAAGTGATGGTTGAAGGGTTTAGATAAAGTAGTGTAAATAGTAAAATTTTCAAATAAGGAATGAGAATAATAAAATTGAATAGTCCAAAAAGTGGGAATTATAAAATTGAACGGAGGGAGTATTATTCTGGATTTTTTATGATTTGATGAAATACAAGTGTTATAGGATTTTTTTTTTATAAATGCACTAATAGACTTAAAAAGACTTTTAAAAGACTTTCGGGTCAAATTTATTTATTAAAAAGACCAGATCAAGCCTTAAAAAAAAGTTTATGAATTTAACCGGCCAGACTCTTTTTTATCAATTGAAGTGTAGTTCATGCTACCCTATTGTGCACAACAAAGTCAACAAGACTTTAATGTGTGATGCAACATTTTGAAATCCTAAAGTGTAGGGCACGACAGTATTGTCAAACCAAAATATGACACAAAAAAATTCAATAATTTTAGTTGTTACACTATTGTAGTATGGGCATCTTATTATTATTGGTTAAGTAAATAATTAGACTAGTCTCACCATCCGTTACATATATAAGACTAGTCTCAACAATTTAAAATTAATACTAATATAAATTCTATTTGGCTGGGTCTTAATCAATATTTTCGCCTATTGTTAAATTTGGGAGTTATTAAAGTTGGTTAACCTAATCTTAATTATTGCAACCTATTAATCAATTCCGCAAAGCAAAAACATTTTTGTGCATATGCTGCAACAGCTGAAACTACTACTTTGGCGTAGTTGATAGTAATCTTTTTTTGTTAAATTATTGGAATTTTCCAAAATAATTATCAAAATAATCACGTACTAAGAAATTTAAAGTAAAGTACTCCCACTTGTCCTCGAACTATTTAATGATCATTAACTAAAATAGTAAAAACACTCCTAAAACATCACAATATTACATCAAATGTCATTACTTTATTATTTCCTCTGTTCAATTTTATAGTGTCCACTTTTCCGGACGCGAGTTTTAATAAATATTGATTAGTTTATATATAAAGTAGATAAGTTAGGGGAATGATAGGATGTTGTGGGGTTGAAGGATGGAGATAAAGTAGTGTGAATAGTAAAATTTTCAAATATGGAATGTGAATAATAAAATTGGACAGCCCAAAAAAGTAAAGTGAAAATTATAAAATTAGACGGAGAAGGTACTATTTATTAATTACACTAAAAAATAATTTTATATTTTTATTGTTATTTATAAAGTTGAAAAGTATTTACTACTCCACCTTATCTTTTATAATACTAATAAATACTCGGTAATTCATTTGTTAAAATTTGTGCCTAATAATTTTGTGTCATTAAGCCCGGAGCGAGTAATTAGAAGGACTAGTATCTTCTAAATTCTGACAAATATTATTATTTTACATCAAAGTAAAATAATTAGAAGAACTAGTATCTTCTCAATTCTGACAAATAGTTTGACAAGGTTGCACAATAATCCAAGAATCATTACAATTTTATAATAATGTGTGAATCTCAAAATGTTGGCTTCATATAAAATAATTACAGAAGGCAGGCAGGGTTGCTACTGTGAGTTGAAGAAAATGAAGAACATTGTTAAAGAAGCACATAAATCAAGATTTAAATCCTACCACATTGCTACTCTCTTCCTCATTGCTTTGGCAGCTTCTACTTTTTATCTTACAGGCGACAATGCACAACAAACGACGTCGTACGAGGTCAATATTGCTGATGCTGCTGCTAATAATAATAATAACGACTCTGTAAATTCGAGGTGCAACTTGTTTTCAGGGAAATGGATTTACGACGACGTATCGTACCCTTTGTACTCTGAGGAAAAATGTTCTTTCATGACATTTAAGTTCGCGCGTGAGGAGTTTGCTTGCCTGACTAATGGCAGAAAGGATGTCGGATTTCAGAGTTGGAGATGGCAGCCCAATCACTGCGATCTTCCAAGGTAATTCATAACTACTTTACAAGTTCGAACTTTTAAATAAAACTTTTTTTTTTTTTTTTTTTTTATATTAGATGAGACAAAATTCTTTCTACAAGTGCAGGTTCAATGGTACAAGATTGTTGGAGAAAATAAGGGGCAAAAGGGTGGTGTTTGTGGGGGATTCTTTGAATAGAAATCAATGGATATCAATGCTCTGCTTAATTGATTCTTCTATCGGTCAACCCTCAGATAAAACGTTGACTTATGAAGGAAATTTGGTCATTTTCAAGTCTACTGTAAGTATTATAAACTCCCCTATATATGTTCATTACATTTCTAATAGTACTAAAATAGATGAATGAATACAGGAATACAATGCGACAATAGAGATGTATTGGTCTCCATTACTAGTGGAGTCTAATTGTGACGATCCGGGCGACCACAGAATAAAAGATCGTATAATCAAAATTAGAGAAATCGAGAAACATGCGAGACATTGGAATAATGCAGATATACTCATCTTCGATTCCTTCATGTGGTGGCTGGAGCCTACCATGACACTCTTGTAAGTCTGAAAAAACGTGGTTTTATGTCATATGAATGTCCAATTTTGAGGACCTAATTCTTTTGAAACGACTTCGTTTTTTGTCACACAAATGTATTGGTTTATGTAGTATACAATATTATTAATTGTCAAAATATTATATGATGATTAGATATGGATCATTCGGAAGCTCTGAAGCAATTTACAAAAAAGTAGAAATGAAGCTACGTCGATATGAAATGGCTTTGAATACATGGTCCGATTGGTTGGAGATCAACATTAATACAACAAAAACAAAAATGTTCTTCATGAGCCTCTCCCCCTATCACGCACGGTAATTAGTATAAAAATATTATTCCAACTAATTAATTATCTTTTAAATACAATTGTAACAAACTTTGCATTGCAGGGGTGAAAGATGGGATATTATGCAGAGCTGCTACAATGAAACTGAGCCAATCATGAAGGAAGGGTACCGAGGAATCACAACAGATGTCGAGATGATGCGCGTAGCGGAATCCGTCATAAAGAAATTAGAGACGAGGGGCGTAAAAGTCGAATATTTGAATATAACGCAATTATCGGATTACAGAAAAGACGCTCATCCATCCATCTATAGGACTTTTAATTATCCTCCAACTGAAGAGCAACTAGCAAATCCAGAGAGCTACGCAGATTGTATGCACTGGTGCCTTCCCGGACTGCCTGATACATGGAATCAAATTCTTTATTCTTACATTATCAATTCATGAAAATTGTTAATTTGAAACAAAAGATCGGAAAAGCGGGGAAGATTAGTTAGTATTATCCCACTTTTTTTTTACTTATATTTTTAGAACAAAGTCATCGCATCATTCAATTATTGTATAATTAATTTGTTAAATTAAAGTTGGTTTATATATTGCGATCGTGCAGGAATGTATACACGTCTCGCATTTTGGCTTCTGGATTTGGAGTTGAATTTAAATTGATTAATTGTGCATGTGCCAGCCACTTCCTTTTTACACTTTCAAGAAAGATGCAAACTAATTTTAATATTCAATAAGATAGACGAAATATTTAATTAATTTGCTTGAAAACCGTTCATAAATAGTTTATTTTACACCCCAAAATTAGTTATTACAAGTTTTTTTTTTTTTTTTAAATAGTTATAAGTAGATAAAATAAGTACCCAGGGAGAATTTAAAAAAAAAAAAAAAAACCCTACATGTGTTGTCCCTTCCGTGAATAAGGAAGAATTAAAAAATAAGAGGAATGAAAATGGAGAAGCCCGGGGTGGGGAATGATTTTAATTTTTTTAAATTTTAAAAGAAATATATGTAGAAAAGGGCCGTGGGGACTAGATAGCTTCGGTGTAGAAGAGAGTGAAATGAGAGAGATATGAGAAAGAAAGAGAGAGAGAATTAAAGTTGTTTTGGGTGATGTGTATTTACTAGGGCGTTTTAGAGAAAAAATGGTAGTGCACAATTTAGAGAGAATGTATCTAGTAATCTCGATATTTATAGGGTTTTGACTAATAGGGAGAGTGTATGTAGTAATCTACGAAATGGCTTGTATACTTGGTCAGAATGGTTGGAAATACAAATCAATCCCAAAATCAAGATGTTATTCATGATCCACTAACCTTCTCATTACGGGTACATATATTAATTAATTAATAAAAAGTAGAATTTTGATTATATATCTATAGGATTTATTTATAAAATGAAGTTGTTGATTTTTTAGACAAAACGTGTCGAATGTTTTCGACTGTCATGGCCACAAAGAGCCCATTTTTTACGAAAATTATTGGCCAACTTCTGTGAAACGTAGCTTGATGCAAGTAGTAGAATCCACAATAGAAAAGCTTAAACAAAGAGGTTTAAAAGTTGAATATCTCAATGTCGATTATCAGGTTATCGGATAGATGCACACTCGTCAGTTTACATGGACAAATCAATTACTAATTTGTTTTCAAATTGTTTACACTGGTGTCTTTCGAGAGTATCCGATATTTAGAACCAGATTCTTTATACTTATATCATTGACTCTTGATTTATGATTTTCTTTGTCACGTTTATTTCATTTATATATGTATACATTCATCTTGATATATGTTAATGAGAATTTCGTCTACGTTAATGTCTTATTTTAGGATGCACATATATACACGTAATTGAAACACAATATATCAAAAAATTTAGAACACTAGAGTTTAAATAATTTATCAATTGTACTTAATTTTATGTACTTTAAACTTGATATTCTATACTAGTGAGCAGTGACCAAAGAGTTTCATATATAATTTTAGCTAGAGGAATTGAATATATATGTGATAGAAATAAGATTTCAAAGACTTGGTTTAGAAAATAATTTTTTATATAAAGAGTTAAAACTTAAAGGACTGAAATTAGTTATTTTTTTTTTTGAAATTATAAGATATACTATGATGTATTTTGTAAAATTAAAACTTAAAGAATTTATTTTGAAATCATTCAAACTTAAAGGATCAAAAATAAAATTTCTTCGTAAATTTTACATGTCCAACAAATTAAGTTTAAATCGGATCAAGTAAAGAAGATGAAGACTCGAGTCAAAATTATTTTAAACCGTATCACTTGAAGAAGAATTCCATCGGATAAAAATAAATAGTGCAATGCTACTTGGGTAGGTTATGATTTTTGTTGTTACATTTAAATGAAAACACACTCCGCAAAAGAATTAAGAATTTTAGGTGTTATGCTATTGCAGTATGGACATCTTATTATTGGTTACTGCTAATTAAAAACAGTTAAGTGAATGGTTTTATTTTATTTTATTTAGACTAATCTCACCAATCGAATCGTCACATATATATAAGAATTTGTCACAATTAATACATTTATTCAGCAATTTAATAGTACTAGTAAGATAAACAGTTAAGTGGACTATTGTCTAATGAAAAATAATTTTCAAGTTATGATTTTTGCGGTAATTGAAAGTTGAAACTTTAATCTGGACAATTTTGACATTAAAAATAATTTCAGGCTAAAATTATAATTTTTGCGATAATTGAAACTTTAATCTATCTGAACAATATTTAATACTAGTATGATAAAATCTATCTGACTGATCAATATTTTCGCCTATTGTTAAATCTGGGAGTTGTTAAAGTTGGTTAACCTAATCTTAATTATTGCACCCCTATTAATCAATTCCACAAAGAAAAAACATATTTGTACATGTGTTGTAACAGTTAAAACTACTACTTTGGCATGATATACCCTTTAGTAGTTGATAGTAATTTTTTTTTTGTTGTTGTTAAATTACGACTTTCAAATTGAAATTTCCCAAATTAATTATCAAAATAATCATGAAATAGTTTTAAGTAACTAGTAAATACCTTCTTTTTTATTTTAATGAGGTAGTAGGTAATAACCACAAGTTTTTTTTTTTTAGTTTGTTCTATTTTTTTTTATTTACAAGAGAAAACAAAAAATGGGTAACGAATAAATTAATTTCACTCGCTACTCATACAGATAATGAATTAATTATGTAATAGAGGTAAATAATACCAACAAATACGATGTGGGTTGAATTTACTGCCATATTTCTGGAAATTTTTCATTTAAATAATTTTCAATAATTATTTTGGTGGTTTCAAGTTTAATACTTTCTTAGTCCATCTATAAATTTTTCATTTTATAATTTTGATTCGCCTGTCTATAAATTTCACATAACTTTTACAACTTAATAGAGATCGAGAGAGGAGCACGCTCCTAAGAGTTAAGTTCTAAACGTACACCATCCGGACAACCCTCAATTACATCACTTATACTATTATTTCTATAAGCAATGAAAAACAAAGCTATTTTATTATTTTGAATTATTTTTTCTTTTATAATAATACTCCAATAAACAATTTTCAAAATCAAAGAAAGTGCAGTAATCCAAGAAAGGGAGTAGTGTATTATAGGTCCTAAATTCTGACAAAAAGTCTGACTCTGTTGCACAATAATCCAAGAACCCTTGGAATTATACAAACCCACGAATATTTAAAAATTGATAAGTGTGAATCTCAAAATCTTGTCTTTCATAAAATAATTACACAACTGAGTTGAATAAGAAGAAAATGAAGAATATTGTAGAAGCATGGAAACTAAGCTTTAAATCTTACCACATTGCTGCTCTCTTCCTCATTGCTTTGGCTACTGCTTCTTTTTATCTCACTGCAGACAATGCACAACAAACGACGTCGTACGAGCAGGAAGAACAATCCATCAATATTTCTGATGCTGCTGCTGTTAGTAGTAATGACAGCTCTGTAAATTCGAGGTGCAACTTGTTTTCAGGGAAATGGATTTACGACGACGTTTCGTACCCTTTGTACTCTGAGGAAAAATGTTCTTTCATGACATTTGAGTTTGCTCGTGAGCAGTTTGCTTGTCTGATTAATGGCAGAAAGGATGTCGGATTTCAGAGTTGGAGATGGCAACCCCATGGCTGTGATCTTCCCAGGTTGGTTCTCTCGTCTAAGTCTAAAAGTTCGAACTTGTAAAAATTAATTCTTGTACTCCCTCTGTGTCCCAGAGGAATTTGTAACTCTGGAAAAAAGTTAAATACGGAGTACATTATGTTTTTAGGGGTAGTTTTGTAAACTTTTATAAATAAAGTAAAGTAAAAGGAAGATTGAGTGTGTCACATGTAAATATGTGTATATTTTGAAAGTGATGGTTACGACAATATTTTCTTTTATGGAGTGCAAACTGATACGACAGTATATTAATTTGTAATATCTGCAAGTGCAGGTTCAATGGTACAAGATTGCTGGAGAAAATAAGGGGCAAAAGGGTGGTATTTGTGGGGGATTCTTTGAATAGAAATCAATGGCTATCGATGCTCTGCCTAATTGATTCTTCTATCGGTCAACCCTCAGACAAATCGTTGACTTTTGAAGGAAATTTGGTCATTTTCAAGTCTACTGTAAGTATTTTAAACTCCCCCCTATGTTCATTGCATTTCTAATACTACTAAAATAGATGAATGAATACAGGAATACAATGCGACAATAGAGATGTATTGGTCTCCATTACTAGTGGAGTCTAATTGTGATGATCCGTACAACCACACAATAAAAGATCGCATAATTAAAGTTAGAGCAATCTACAAGCATGCGAGACATTGGCACGATGCAGATATACTCATCTTCGATTCCTTCATGTGGTGGCTGGAACCTACCATGACACTCTTGTAAGTCTTTTGACTTGTGCACTTGTGTATTTTTTAAATTTAGCTCTATAAAACGACACTATTTTCAAAATTTGTTTTGGCTATTTCGGAATTAAAATTGGACGAACTTTTAATATTAGGACTAAATCGAAAATGATTGAACATAAATTAGACAAGATATGGGACCTAATTCTTTTTAACTCATATAATCGAGTTTGTTTATATGGTTTTGATATAAAATTAGATGACGAGTTTATGAAGCACGTGATTTTATAATTAGTTCATGTATCGAAATGTTATATGATCATCAGATGGGGATCATTCGGAAGCTCTGAAGCAATTTACAAAAGGGTTGAAATGAAGCTACGTCGATATGAAATGGCTTTGAATACATGGTCTGATTGGTTGGAAATCAACATTAATACAACAAAAACAAAAATGTTCTTCATGAGCCTCTCACCCTTTCACGCACGGTAATTAATTATATATAAAATTATTATTCGTACTAATTAAGCTTAATTAGTACTAGTAACAAACATTGCATTGCAGGGGTGAAAGATGGGATATTATACAGAGCTGCTACAATGAAACTGAGCCAATCATGAAGGAAGGGTACCGAGGAATCACAACAGATGTCGAGATGATGCGCGTAGCAGAATTCGTCATAAAGAAATTAGAGACGAGAGGCCTAAAAGTCGAATATTTGAACATAACTCAATTGTCGGATTACAGAAAAGACGCTCATCCATCAATCTATAGGAAGTTTAATCATCCTCCAAGTGAAGAGCAACTAGCGAACCCGAGAAGCTATGCTGATTGTATGCATTGGTGTCTTCCTGGACTGCCCGATACTTGGAATCAAATTCTCTATTCCTATATTATCGATTCATGAAAATATATTGTTAATTTACAAAGACAAATGACAAGAAAGAAAAGGAAAGATCAGTGAGATCATCCATAGGATTAGGCAGGATTACATAATTGTAAACTCTTTTTAATTAAGACAATGTATTTAATTATGTTATATTTTCATGAAAATTTTGCCGATATCTTGCAAGAATTTGAGGCACATGCATTGTACATTTTTAGAACAGAGTCATCGCGTCATTCAACTATTGTGTTTTTTTTTTTTAACATTCAATTATTGTATTATTAATTTAAGTTGGTTTAAATATTGCGATCTTGCAGGATACACGTCTCGCATTTGGACTTTTGGGTTTTGAATTTAAATTGATTAATTGTGCATGTGCCAGTCACTTCCGTTTTACACTTCCAAGAAAGATGCAATATATTCACTTCTCTCTAATTTTATAATACTCATTTGAATTAACAGATGTTTTAAGAAAAATTAATTGTTAATGTAGAAAGTGAAAATTTAAGTAGAGAGATAAAGTAGAAATAAAGTAGCGCGAGTAATATTTTCTTTTAAAAAAAATGAATTACAAAATCGGATAAAAAAGAGTAGAAAATTAAACAGAGGGAGTAATTTTTATATTCAATAACATATGGGGAAGGTGACAAAATATCGAATTGCTTGAAAACCGTTCATAAATACTCCCTTCGTCCCGTTAATAATATGTTAAAAATTGAAAAAAATGAAATTAAAAATTTATTGTGATCTAAAATGGAAACTTAAACGGAGTAATTATTTTACACCCCAAAATTAGTTATTATATGTAAAATAAATATTGCTATTTTGGTACTTTCAAGTTTCAACCTGTAAACTTATCATGCCATTTTGGTATATTTTTTTTAATTTTTTAATCTTACACTTTAATTTATATTCAAAATTTCTCTTTTATCCCTCCATTTTTTTTACAATCATATCACTTTTACTATATCTATTATTTAATCATTTTTTTAAATTTATAGGTAAAAAAGTAACAAAAAATTATAGACGGACAGAGAGATTAAAAAAAAATTCCAAGTTTTTTTATAATATTTACACTTCAGTATAATTCGACGGATGGTTTTATAATTTTTGCATTACTCATCACTTAAATAGTGAAATGGTATAACCTTTTCGGATATTTGATAATCTAATCAAATCACAATTTTCTTTTTTGTAATTTGAACAAATTTGGAGACGGATTTTAATAATGTGTCCTATTGTTTTTCTTGTTTACTCAATTCTATAATTTAATTAAATTGAGTATATACGAAATTGTAAGGTACAGTACTGTATTATTAGGTACTGCGCCGTGGCCTGTTGAAATCATCACGGACGAGACGAGGTTCAGTTCCCAATAGTCCATTATTATACTCCCTCCGTCCCTGATGAACTTGCACCTTTTGATCGACACACATTTTAAGAAATGTGTAAGAAAATGTGTAATGACTAATGATTGATGTTTTGAGGGGTAATTTTGTAAACTTTTATGAATAAAGTAAAGTAAAAAGTAGATTGAGTGTGGAAAAGTAATGACATATGGGTAAATATGAGTATATTTTAAGAGTGAGAGTTGTGAAGATATTGTTGATAATCAAATCATGGATTATCTTTCTCCATTAAGAAGAACACAATCAAGAAGAAGAATAGAAAAGAGAAAGAACTGTATTTCTGATTAACAAAGATGAACCACCAAAAGTGTTTTACAACTACTAACTCAATCAAATATATATGGCTAGGATTAGTAAAACTAACTAATCTGTTTTAATTAAATAACTATCCTTATAAGGGTTAACTAACTAACTAACACATAGGAGTGTATTTACTAAACTCCTTTAGACCCCCCTCAAAATGGGAGTGGATATTGATCAAGCCCATTTTGGAAATGTGTGTGCCAAAGAGAGAAGGAGCCATGGGCTTTGTGAGCATGTCAGCCAGATTTTGCTCAGTAGGTATGTGGATCAGCTGGAGAAGGCCTTCTTGGATCTTTTCTCTTGTAAAGTGGTAGTCCAAAGAGATGTGTTTGGTTCTTTGGTGGAGACAAGGGTTGTGAGCAATTGAAAAAGCACTCCTGCTATCTGTGTACATTGATGAAGGGGTGGAATGCTGGATCTTCAAGTCTGCAAGTATGTAGTGGATCCATTGAAGCTCACATGATGTTGAGGCCAAAGCTCTATACTCAGCTTCTGCTGAGGACCTGCTGACAGTGGATTGTTTCTTGGATTTCCAAAAGATTAGAGAATTCCCAAAGTAAATGCTATAACCTGTTATGCTCCTTCTAGTTTGTATGCATCTAGCCCAATCCGAATCAGAAAAGACATGTAGTTTAAAGGAATTATCTTTGGGATAGAAAATACCAGTACCTGGACTACCTTTGATGTACCTTAGGACTCTGTGCACAGCAGTTAAGTGAGCCTCAGTGGGTGATTGCATGAATTGGCTCAGTGTTTGGACTGCATAAGAGATGTCAGGTCTAGTAATAGTTAAGTAAAGAAGCTTACCAATCAATCTTCTATATTGATCTGGATATTGAAGAGTTTTAGATTGAGGATCAAAGGTTATAGTGGAATCCATTGGTGTAGAACATGGCTTACACCCCAGATATCCAGAATCATGTAGAAGATCAAGGGCATATTTTCTTTGGCATACGATCATTCCCTTGACATTTCTGGCAATCTCAATACCTAAAATATATCTTAAGGTACCAAGATCTTTAATAGTAAATCTGTCATGTAAGCACCTTTTGATAGAGTTGATGATATGAAGATTAGTGCCAGTTACAATAAGGTCATCAACATAACAAAGTATAGCAGTAAAACCATGCTTATCTTGTCTAGTAAAGAGAGAAGTGTCAGCCTTAGATTGTAAAAAACCTAAAGACAGTAAACAAGAAGTAAGCTTGGTGAACCATTGCTTAGAAGCTTGTTTCAAACCATATAAACTTTTGTTTAATTTGCAAACTCTTTTATCATGGGAAGCACAATAACCAGGGGGAGGGGTCATGTATATTTCTTCTATCAAATCACCATGTATGAAAGCATTATTAACATCTAATTGATGGACATGCCAATTATTAGAAGTGGCAATAGCAAGAAGAATTCTAATAGTGGTGATTTTGGCCACAGGGGAGAAAGTATCAAAATAGTCTATGCCCTCTTGTTGAGTATAGCCTTTAGCAACCAACCTTGCCTTATATCTTTCAATAGAACCATCAGAGTTGTACTTAATTTTATAAACCCATCTACAGCCTATACAATGTTTTCCCAAAGGAATATTAACAAGAGTCCAAGTATGATTCTTTTCTAAAGCATCAAGTTCAGTTTTCATAGCATTGACCCAATTTTGGTCTGAAATAGCTTGTTTATAGGTGTTGGGCTCTTGTTGTTGAGAGATAGAGGCTTTAAATGCTTTATAATTGGAAGCTAACCTATCAGTGGAAAGAAAAGATTGAATGAGATAGTGATTTCCAGAAAAGGAAAGATTGGTTTTAGAGTGATCAATGGATGCAGGGAGGGTGGTTTCATAAACCTGAAGATAGGCAGGTTGTGATTTGATTCTAGAGGGTCTTGTGGGTGGTGGAACCTCTATAACAGGAGGGACAGAAGTGGGAATAGGAGCAGTGTCCTCAAAAGTGGGTGGAGTAGGTACAGTGTGGATAGTATCAGAGTGAATGGATATTTCATTTAAAAGCTCAATGTGCATAGGAGAATCAGTGTCAGAATCATCATCATCATTAGAAATGGGAAGAGGTTGAACAGTTTGTGTGTTTATGTTAGCAAAAGGAAAAACATTCTCAAAAAATTTCACATTTCTAGAAATAATAAATTTTCCAGATTGAAGATCTAAAAGCTTGTAACCTTTGGTGCCAAAAGGGTAACCAATGAACACACATTTAGTGGCCCTAGGATCAAACTTTTGTCTATGAGATACAAGAGTGTTAGCAAAACATAAACAACCAAAAGTTCTAAGAAAAGAGTAATCAGGCTTCACCCCATACAACATTTCAAAAGGAGACTTATGGTTAAGAATAAAAGATGGGATTCTATTTATGAGAAATGCAACAGTTTTAATACTTTCACTCCAATATTTCAAAGGAAGAGATGACTGGAACATAAGGGCCCTAGCTACTTGGAGAAGATGTTGGTGCTTTCTTTCAACAAGCCCATTTTGTTGGGGAGTTTCAACACAGGAAGTTTGGTGTATGATTCCTAGCTTATGATAGTGATACACGTGTTATACAACACTAAATAAACAACCGCAAGTGTACGGCGTCTATTGTAGCGTGATAAGCACGAGGTCGATCCCACAGGGAGGTTAAGCGTAAAAAGGTAGTTTGCTAGTCGAGTTCTAAGTAGACGTGATCGATAATTTGAAAGTTGATTTACTCCTAAGATTGTCTAACAATGTGTCACAAATAAACAACGAAAGAGTAAATAGAAAGTCGATCAATTATCATGCAAATCAATAAAACGAAAGTAAAGTGGATAAAAACTCAAAGGAGAAAGGGTGGGTTCCAAGGCGATTGTAACACTTAGATGTCCGTTTATGAATGTTAACTCGTTTAAATGGCCATTAAGGTTGTCTCATATAGGGTGATCACACAAGAAGAATTAATTAATCTCTCGATCTAATTAACCCAAAGGCGCAATGTAACATAGGCTCGTATCTCTACCTCACAAACGTTACACCACCTAAAATAGCTCCTAAGATCATTCAAGTCCCTCTCCGATAATTAATCCTCTCTCGAGCTCATAATAATACCGGGTTGCATGCTTGCATACGATTAAATGGAATAAATCTCTCGATCTTACCCCAATTAACAATGAATTAAGCAAATCATCATGGCCAATAACAACATGCTTTGCAATAAAGAATTAAGCACACAAATAAGAGGCAAACACCAATTAAAGCAAGAAATTAATCATAAACTTCAATCCAAGTGTCTACAATGCCTTAGAACCACAAAGTTGTTAAATTACAAAATCCAAATGAAGTAACTAAATAAAAAGAAAAGGAAAGAGAAAGCTTAGTCTAGAATGTGGTATGGAATGGAAATCCCAAGCTAATGCCTCCTTTCTTCCTTGATTTGATGGAGAATTGAGAGAGAAATGACCAAAACACCTCCAAGTATGTGTAACTATGTGTGGATTGGGGGAGAGATGTCTTGGGTTTCAAGAATGAGGCCTTATATAGTGTTGGGGAAGGGTTTGGGGATAAGTTTTGCACTTAAGTCCCTAAAAAATGGCCAAATTTCACTAAAAATCCCGAGTTTGAAAGTGGCCCGGCCGGGTGGGAAAGTGGCCCGGCCGGGCGATAACTTCGTAAACTGAATTTGGCCAAAAAAACGTGCGGGGGTGTATTTATCAAAAATCTGGGTGCAGATCGGCCTGGCCGGGCGGAAAAGTGGCCCGGGCGGGCGGAAGTTTCGTATTGCTTTTCGGCCTCCAACTTCGTCCCTTCGTATCTTGAGCTTCCGACCTCCGATTGACTCGATTCTTTTTGCTATTCCACTCCATTTTTCGAGACGAATCCAACCGTGCACTCCTCTTCTTGATTCGGTAAAGTATGGTTGGTGTTTTGCTCCAAATTCCATCGTATTTCCTATAAAATCAACAAAACACAACCTTTCTCTCATTTTGGCTTAAACAATCATATTCAATGCATAAATCAATGAAATCCACATCAAAATACGCTTCACATGTGCATCTAAAACGTGTAAATTCCACCCGAATCAGATAAAAGTCAATGAGGAAAAATTCAGAACCATTATCACTTCTTAGTGTCTTAATTTTAGTACCAAATTGGGTAAGCACCATATTATAAAAGTTCTCTAGAGAGTGTTTCACATCACTTTTAGCCCTTAAAAGATAAATCCAAGTACATCTACTGAAATCATCCACAATGGTCAAAAAGTACTTATGTCCAGTGACAGAGCATAAAGAAAATGGGCCCCAAACATCACAATGAATCAATTGAAATGCATAAGAAGAAGTAGAGGTGCTTAAAGGAAAAGATTTCTTCTTTTGCTTAGCCAATGGACAAATGTAGCAATTATTGTGCAAAGTAGTGCCTTTTATATTCAATTCAGGGATATGTTGCAAACATTTTCTAGAAGTATGACCTAGTCTATTGTGCCATAGATCAAACTTACAGGTGTCAAGCTTAGAACTACCAGAACAAAAAGAAGACTCCAAAGCAGTAGAGGCTGATGGAGGAGATGTGTGAAGAAGATACAGTCCTCTCACTTGCTCAGCAGTACCAATCACCTTTTTGCTCTTGTTGTCCTGCAAAATACAATGTGAGGACAAAAAACTAACAGTACAATTAGAGTATCTTGTCAAATGGCTAATGGATAAGAGATTGAAAGTAAATTCTGGTACATACAAGACATTGTACAAAGTGAGATGTTCATTAATAGTGATGTTTCCCATGTGTGTGGCTGTGGAGATATCATTATTGGGAAGAGACACAAGGATATTGGTAGCACAGGGAGGTGTAGAAAACATGGAAAGATCAAAGACCATGTGATATGTGGCTCCAGTGTCCAATATCCAAGTGGTAAGAGATGAAGAATTAGGATAAAGGGGGGAAGCCATACCAGAATTCGAAGAGTGATTAGTGTCCTCAGTGTGTACAGTGATTGCAGCAGCTACAGAGTGAGAGGGATCCCTGTCTCTACTTGGCATCTGAGGCTTTGAGGAACTCACAAAATTGTTATATACCTCAGGATGGACAAGGGGGTTAGAGAGGTCCTTCTCAGGGAGAGTATTGAGGTAGTTGCTGGCAGGTTTGGTGATGGCCTTAGAAGGAGGGACTCTAGGGCCTTTCCATCCAGGGGGAAAGCCAATGATGTGAAAACATCTATCAATTGTGTGGCCCAAGACATCACAATGACCACATTTGATGGGTTTCTTCCTGTCTCTATAGAATCTAGCATTCTTGGCATTCATAGCAATAGATTCAAGATGAATGGGTTCAGGGGTGAGTAAAAGACTCCTCTGTGATTCTTCTTGGAGTAAAAGGCCATAGATTTTGGACAAAGGAGGGAAATGAGATTGAAGCAGAAATTGGCTTCTAATAGTGGAATAAGAATCATGCAAACTAAGTAGAAATTTCATTACAGAGTCTTGTTCTTGGGTGTTGGACATTAGTTTAGGCAAATCACATGTACAAGAATCCATAACACCACAAGAACACTTAAGAAAAGGCCTAAAACTGAGGTATTCATCCCACAAAGCTTTAAACTGATTATTGTAGCTAACAAGAGATTGAGAACCTTGAGTTATGGAGCTTAAGGATTTTTCTAAGTGATAGACTCTAGTGCCATCAGACAAGGCATACCTAAGCTTTAATTCATCTCATACATCTTTAGCAATGGAAAAATACTCTAAGGTTCTCTTAATAGCATGTATGATCGAATTTAAGATCCACATAAGAACAAGGTCGTTGGCTCTTACCCAAGCGGCATAAATGACCGGTTCTTTATCTTCATCGGGAATGGGCAGAGAGCCATCGATGAGACGACCTTTGTTCTTCACACTGAGACTCCGTTTGATGGCGTGGCTCCAAGAGACATAATTCGTTCCGTCAAGAGGCTCAAGAACGATCGCCACAGCAGGATTGGCATTCTGATGCAACGCCAAAGGAGAAAAGGGATTTAGGGCAGGATCAAGCGATGTGGTGTTGGTAACCGCCGTGGTGGTGCCGGAAGTGGAGGTATTGTTATCAGCCATGGATACAGGCGAAAGAAAATTGCCAAGAAAAAAAAATCGTAGCCCTAGAAAAGAGGGAAACAACGATTTGTGCAAATTTCGAAGGATAGAGGAATTAACCGGAAACTGATACCATGTTGATAATCAAATCATGGATTATCTTTCTCCATTAAGAAGAACAAAATCAAGAAGAAGAATAGAAAAGAGAAAGAACTGTATTTCTGATTAACAAAGATACGATGAACCACCAAAAGTGTTTTACAACTACTAACTCAATCAAATATATATGGCTAGGATTAGTAAAACTAACTAATCTGTTTTAACTAAATAACTACCCTTATAAGGGTTAGTTAACTAACTAACTAACACATAGGAGTGTATTTACTAAACTCCTTTAGAGATATTTCTTTTTATGGAGTGTGCAAATTGGTATGGGACATTCATATATAGAAAGTGTGCAAATTTCTGTGGGACGAAGAGAGTAGCTCATATCAAAATCAAACTACAAAAAGTATATTCCCAAACTCCCTAAAAAGCTTGATCGAGTACTTCTTTGGTGATTCAAATTTTGAAAGATAATTTTGTAAAGTTTTGAATTAAGTGTACTTTAAATCGTAAAAGTAATAACATGAAAGATATTTACGTGTATATTGTGAGGTTGAAATTGTGAGAATTGTTTCAATTTAGAAGGTATTCAAACTTTTAAAGAACAAATTAAAAAGTAAAATAAGAAAACTTTTGAAAAATGGAGTATTTTATAATTCTTTTTTTTTTTTACATCTTAACGAAAGCTATTCATTGCCTTTTTAGCAAATTATTTCACTCACATTTAAATTTAATTATATTCTTTTTTCTTTCAATCACATGACATATAACATCTACGTATTCTATCATATTTTTTAACTTTCGCACCCAAATTTTTCGATAGCCTTCACCGGGACGGAAGTTACACAATGTCTACAGTATAAATCTTGTGATAGCACTAGTTGTAGCAGCAAGCAGTGATGTGACTGCAAGTTTCGAAATTTAAATAATGCCAACAAAACAACAAATACAAAAATTACAGCACAAAACACCAAAAACCATGAATGAACCTCACAAACTATTTATGGCCTACGTACTTATAAAGCATGGCATTTCTTTATTAACAAATGAACGATAAACGTTTGCGCTGATTTTGAACCCAGTTTAAGAAGAAAAAAATTAGTCATAAGGGCGTTAAAGAAGGAATTTTATAAATTTTTATATATAGAATGATTATGCTTTATAAAAGAAATTGATTGTATGACCTGAATAATATGTTGTAATAATTATTTTTATTTTATGTAAACTTTGGTAAATTAAACAAAACTTTATTGTTTGTCCAATAGTCGGGAATTAATGTATTGGCCCATTCCCTCTCCCAGAGGCCTCAAAATTGGGCCTAAAACGAGGAATCAAGACTCGTGTGTTAATAAAATGTTTGCTTCCCAGAATGAATAACGTACAATGCATATTTGTTAATATATATTTTTTATTTAATTGCACACCTTACTCTCACCATATCTATTTCTTGCACGTGCAATAATTTCGAAACTATAGAAATTATTAGAAAAACAATCTAGTTTATACTCCATTTATGCTATAATAATATTTCATCTTTTCCATGTGTGTTAATTCTCAAATTAAATCACAAAAAGGTGTCAAAATTATTGCAGTCCATGAGCTCGATCCCCAAGATTAATTTCCATTGAAAGATATTTATATCTTGTTACACATATTCTTATAAATGTAATGAAATACGATCAAATATATAATATTATAGACCAGTTTGCAATATAGATTTTAAGACTCACGAAAAATGAAACCCTTAACGGAAGATCTAGAAGAAAAAAAAATGAAAACGACTAATATTGTTCAGAAATGGAAAAGTGCAGTAAAATGTCCACACTTTGCAAGCTTCATCCTAATATCTTTGGTCGCCATTGGAATTCTCGGTCCAATGCACATGAACCCTGAAAACAGTTTTTTTGGTGTAGAAAATTTTGTTATTTTCAAACAAGAGGACATAGCTAGTAAAAATGGTCCGATTCCAGGATGCAACTTGTTTTCAGGTAAATGGGTTTACGACAATTTATCTTATCCGTTGTATAAAGAGGAAGAATGTTCCTTTATGGGTTACAGATTTCCTGCTTGTGAAAAATTTGGAAGAAAGGATTTCGAATATCGGAAATGGAGATGGCAACCTCATCATTGTGATCTGCCCAGGTTATATTTTTTTATTTTCACAATTTGATTCAATATTTCTAGCATGATATAATTACAAAAGGATATTCGAAAATATAAAGCGATTAGAGGACTAAAATTAAAACTTTGAACGTGTGAACAGGTTTAATGGGAGCGCGTTATTGGAGAAATTAAGGGGGAAAAAACTTTTGTTTGTAGGAGATTCGATAGCGAGAAATCAATGGGAGTCCATGCTTTGCTTAGTTAAATCATATCTTCCACCATCATCACTTAAATCATGGAAACTCAAATCTAAAGACAACTTCTTAACATTCTACTCGAGTGTATGCCATTTTTTTTCATATCTTTAATTTAAAGTTTACATTTATTTATTTGACAAAATTCACTTTCTATCTCTTCATTTGTCAAATGTTTGTGTAAACATTTGAAGAGACGGATGTAGTATAATTTATTTGGGATAGATCAATATATGTAGTTAGTGATTTAATCAATTTTGTGAAATTAATGAAGGAATGCAATGTGACAATCGAGTTCTACTGGTCACCATTTCTTGTGGAGTCTAATCTTGATGATCCAATGAACCACCATTTTCATCCTCGTGCGCGTGTTGTAAGAATAAAGTCAATAGAAAAACATGGGAAACATTGGATGGATGCAGATATTCTCGTATTCGTTAATTTCAATTGGTGGTTGGAGCACTTGATAACGCTTTTGTAAGTATTTATTTCTCACCGCGCGAATTAAACCCAATTTACAAAAGTTTTTATAGTGAATTTGATAATACTATTCAATATACAAAATAACGTCGTTTAACATTGAAACACCACATGAATTTAGTGATTTTAAGAAGAATCGCACGTAAAATTAAACATTATTTTTTAAAAGAAAACTTGGTACTTCGTATCTAAAATGTATTACATTGAAGAAGAAAAGTGTTTGCGTATTCTTTATTTCTACCTAGATTCTTCAATTTTAATTGTACTCGTTTAATGCATGGAGGAATCTTAACGAACATCAATGGGTTTAAGCCGAGTACAACTCTTCTATTTTTTTTTTTATTATTATGAATAAATTTTATCGTATTTTATTTTATTTTTTAATCATCTATTACTGATTCCTAATTCTTCCCTATATATTTTTATGTAAATATAATGAAATTTTCCCAAAAAATTGTGTGTTAGGTGGGGATCATTTGGGAGCCCTGATGCAATATACAAAGAGCTAGAAATAAATCCACGTTTATACGAAATGGCTTTAAACACTTGGTCAGAATGGCTGGAAATGCAAATCAATCCAAAAACCAAGATGTTCTTCATGAGTCCCTCACCTTTTCATTACGGGTACATAATAATTAATAAAAACTAGTAAAATTTTGATTATATATATATATATATCTATATGCAATTTATTTATAAAATGAAGTTGTTGATTTTTGTAGACCTAACGTGTCGAATATTTTCGACTGTCTTGACCACAAAGAGCCAATTTTTGACGAAAAATATTGGCCACCTTCTGTGAATCGTAGCATGATGCAAGTAGTAGAATCCACAATAGAAAAACTTAAACAAAGAGGCATAAAAGTTGAATATCTCAATATCACTCAATTATCGAGTTACAGAATAGATGCACATCCATCAATTAACATGGACAGACCGATCACTAGGTGGTATTCAGATTGCGCACATTGGTGTCTTCCTGGAGTACCTGATATTTGGAATCAGATTCTTTATACTTATATCATGAGCTCTTAATATATGATTTTATTTTTTACATCTCAATTTTATTTTGGTGATTTTTTACAATGTATACATTCACCTAGATATATTAGTGAGAATTTGTGCCACTCATATTCTAATATCTATCTTTTTAATGAGAATTTCGTCTATGTTATGTCTTATAGGGTTATCATTTTATTATAGATTGAGGGTAAACATCTGCAGTTTTCATTTATTTATATATATATATATATATATATATATATATATTTAAAACATGTGAAATTAGATTTACGTAATTCATTGGACACACAGATCTAAAATCCATCAACATTTATGAACGCAAAAAATCGTAGGCTAAACTAAGGTCAATGCGAATCAACGCAGGTCAAGCTTCATTAATTTTTTTTTTTTTTTCAAGTATTGTTTTACTAAATGATTAAAATATTTTCACTACAAGACCAAAAATATAATATTACAAATTAAAAAATATTTTGAACACTTAATTTTTTAGGCGAATTTCTCATAATATTTTTTAACATGCATGTAGTAGTATACATCTTTTGGTCTTGTAGTGTACTTTGACTTTGCAGTAACAATATATTAGTCATATAGTAAATCACCTGCTAACTTGCGATTCATAATTTTTTTGAACGACCTGGATCCAGACTTTTGATCCGCGATTTTTTGAAAGCAAAATTTGGGACTGAAGACTGTGCTTTCTCTTTGGGTTTCAGGTTCGAAACTTTTAAGATGCAAATAATTTTTAAGGGGTCAGACTATACAAGACACAAAACTCTAATTTTAAACGGGGGTATCCATAAGTGAACAATGAGATTGGTCCTACAAATTAATCAGTTCTTAAATCGAATCTTAAAATAAAAATATTGAACACAAGCGGAACATCCGAACATATATATATGAAAATTCAGGAAATGAAAAATATGTACAACTCTCACATACATATCGAAAAAGCTTTTATACGATGGAGGATAGACAAATGAGAATAATGATTGAAGTTATATGTGAGGGCTAATTTCGTAACTTTATAGGTATAAAATAAAGAAAATATAAAGTTACGAAATTGATTGGATATTTCATATTTGTATATATAGTGTAAAAACAAACATTTTGAGCAAAATTTGAGTGAGTAAAGTTTATGAAGTGTTTTTTACCCAATGGATTTAAAAGTTACTAAGAGATGTCTAAAGTAAAAGTGTGAAATATTTTTTGGAAGTAAAAATTATTTACATAATAAATAAACGAAATAAAAATAAACTAGTGCATGGCACACATTTAATTAAAAAATGTATATATTTTGGTTTAACTCTAAACAATACACAACATTTTGACATAACTTTAATTATGGACGATATATATATAAATACACCAAATTAATTATTATTATTATTATTATTTTGAGGGATCAAATTTAATTATAATTTTATAGTCTGATACATAACTTGCATTTTAATATATATATATATATATATATATATTAATTTTGAAAAATTATACTCAAATAATTAAAAATAAAATCATGAAAAAACTTTCTCCTCTATGCGATGAAACAAGAAGATGAATTTTTTTTTTTAATTCAACATATTTAAAAAATTCACAAGAAAAATATATAAAAAAAATCACAAATATTAAAAATCCCAAATTCTGATAAAAACTAATGAAACTGCGTAAAAATTGAGATTAAGTGTACTAAATTTACTCATTTTGTTCGATAGAAAATTCTAAAGGTTAAATATGTACGATTGTAATCCTCCTTTTAAACTTTAACTCACTTTAGTTTTTTTTTTCATTTCACCGTGTTTCTTCTAGATAATGATTTTTTCATAATTTTTTGTTATTTTATAATTTGGTTATAATTCACTACAAAAAACGCGCGCTACAGGGACGGACAAATGCTGATGGATTATAATCCGTCAGCATTTCCGACGGAAATGCTGACGGAATGATGACGGATTGAAAAGTCAACGTCAATGCTGACGGATTTCCGTTCCGTCAGCATTTACCGAGGGAAATGCTGACGGATTTCCGTTCCGTCAGCATTTACCGAGGGAAAATGCTGACGGATGTTTGAAATATGTATGCCGACGGAAATGCCGACGGATAATCCGTCGGCAAAAGACACGTTGAATTCGCACCGCCTCGTTTTCCAATAAGGTAACCGTTGGCATTAAAGTCGGCGGTTACCGAGGGAAATGCCGACGGAATATCCGTCGGCAATATTTTTTTTTTTAATATATAAGGGCCTCAAATCAATCAGATCAGTTCGTTTTAGAAAAAAAAAGGGGCGTGCGTGAGTGAGGATTCGGTGGGGAAGACGAAGACGAGGACGAGGCTATTGAAGCAAATTTCTTCGATTACATTGATACGGTACGTTTTCTTAATTAGTTCTATTACTTAATTTTAATACTTATATATGTTTATGCATGGATATATGTAAATATGAATAATTTAATGTTGATTTGCATGTTATATTGATTTAGTTAGTTGTTAAAATATTATGATCATGTTAGTATGTACGTTAGTTAATTTAATTTGTTGATTAAGAATAATTTTGATAGATCGAGTAGTTTTTTAAGGTTAATTAATTAATTAATTGTTATATGTATACATTAATTAATTGTTATATAGTTAATTACTAGTTTAATTTAATGGTGTAATTTTGATATAGAATATTTTTAATGTAGGTAGTGAATGTTTCAATCAATTGTTTAAATTAGTTTAGATATAGTGGTTCGACCGTTGGATCACGTTGTAATTAGGAATATGTTGATTAAATTAGGAATACGCTATATTAGTAAAAAATTTAAATTAGGAATATGTTCATTAAATTGATAATTATTGACCCAATTAGAAAATTATTATTTTAATTAGTTTTAGGTTTGTTAATTTAGGAATATATATGTTCAATTTTTTATTATTGATTAAGTTAGGTAGAAAAATAATAATTAAATTAGGTTATTGTTGATTAAATTAGGAATATGTTGATTAATTAAATTAGGAATATGCTATATTAGTAAAAAAATTAAATTAGGAATATGTTCATTAAATTGATAATTAGAAAACTCCAATTAGAAAAGTATTATTTTAATTATGTTTAGATTTATTAATTTAGGAATATGTTAATTTAGAAATATTTTTAATGTAGGTGATGCATGTTTCAATCAATTGTTTAAATTATTAGTTAATTAGATGGTTCGACGGTGGTATCACGTTGTAATTAGGTTATATATATATTGTTTTGATTTAAATTAGGAATATGTTGATTAAATTAGGAATATGCTATATTAGTAAAAAATTTAAATTAGCAATATGTTCATTAAATTGATAATTAGTAAAATTATGTATTTTTTATTGATTGAAACAGATGAGTGAACAAGTACCGAATCAGGGTTCGGGTTCACGTCGTAGGTCGTCATTGTGGTCACGTTCAAGGAGGTCTCGGGATGAATCAGTTCCTGTGACGGCACCTCCTCCTCCTCCTGTGGCAGTGTCGCCGCCGCCGCCGACGACGACTACGATGTCGGTTGGTTCGTCATCCTCTTCTCGTCAGCATCCTGTTCGAGACAAAAGGAAACCCATTGAAATCGTTTCAGGAGCGTAAGTCAATAATTCTAATGTTTGATGAGATTCAATAACGATTAACTTTATTTATTTATTTATAATGTGTTAGTTTATACTCCATATTAATAATTTTACAGGTTGGTGCCCGGTAATGAGGTGTCCAGGATGTGCACAAAATCCTTTAAGGATTGCAAGATTTCTAAGGGTGCTATCACTTGGTCGAAGGTGCCACAATCTAAAAAGGATGATTATTTCGAGGAGTTCCAGGTATATAATTACAATATTTAAAGTTTATTAAATAACTAATTATTCATATTATTTGATAAATATGTTGAATATTTATTTGTATAGAAAAAGGCCCGTTGGGATACGACGATCTACTCGGACGCCGCTATTTACGAGAAGTGGTACAATCTTTGTTCTACTCGGTACACGAACATGATGTACGACTGGAGAACGGCCTGGCGTGATCGTGACGTGAATCGTGTTCTGGGGAAAGACGAGGATGGTGTTGACCTGTGGGAGTCGTTGGTTGAGAAGTGGATGGACCAGGCTTACCAAGAGAAGTGTGACAAAGCTCGGGCCAACCGCAGAACCGACGTTGGAGGCGGGATGGCAGTGCATCGGGGGGGAGCTCGGTCCGTCCTCGAGCAATCACTTGCTATCGTAAGTTTTCATTAATTTTTAAAAATTAAATAATTATAGTTAATTATTTTATATTAGTTATCTAAATTAATTTGTATATGTTTATTTGATACGTAATAGGAGCGGGAGACTGGACGTCCACACACCCACTTGGATCGGCTGAGTCTTCTTCATCCGTTTAATACCGATACACAGACGTCCACCTACGGGCGCACTACTGACCTCCACGTAAGTTTAATTAAATGTATGTATTAATTACATTATATATATATAGATAATTAAATTAATTTTAATTTTTTAATTATGTAGTTGAGCGTCCGACAGAGGATTGAAGAGGCCGAGACGCAAGCCACCGCCACGACTACTGCTGAATCCGGAAGCAGCGGTACCCCTCCGGCTGTTGACGTGGACCAGTGTTACCTTGACGTTGCCCCGACCTCCAAGGGAAGGGTCCTTGACCTTGGTGGGATGAGCAGCGCCGTGAGGACACCAAGTGGTCGGTCGGCCCGGAGTGCATCGCAGCCGTCCGTATCCTCCACTGTCGTCCCGGATCCGAACTTAATGGCAACGTTCGAGAACTACTTCCGCACATGGAGTACCAATGCGGGTCGGACGTTGGGGATGTCTGCTGAGCAGATCGAGGCCATCTATCAACAGACGATGGGGCAACCACCGCCAGCTCCAGCTCCAGCTCCAGATCAAGATGCAGGTCAGGCCGACGGTGGCAACGTCAACTTGAATGATGATATGGAACAATATTTTAACTTTCCGGGCACTGGCAACTATCCTGGAAACTATCCTGGCAACTATCCTGGTTGAACAATTTGAACAATTTAATTTTGTGTTGAACTAATTTATTTTTTTGTTGAACTTATTTAATTTTCTGTTGAACTTATTTAATTTTCTGTTGAACTTATTTATCTTTATGTATATATTTATGTTTATGTTGAAAAATATGTTGAACTATATATTGCAGTTTATTTGTGTAGTTTATTGGTGTATAGATGAAAATAGGGTGCATTCATTTGTTTCATTGAGTACAAAATAATCTCATTTAGAGTGCATTCTAGATATAGATTTAAACCACTTGAAGAGTGCATTTTAGTACAAATTAAAATAGTCTCATATAGAGTGCATTATACATATATTTAACCAAACCACTTGAAGGTGGTAGATGCAACCATGAGAACTAGCACAATCAAAATGATTTTGTTCACTTTGATTAAATCCTTGATTTCTTCAGCCAAATTCTTGATTTCTGTAACCAATTTCTTCATCTCTTGAGTCATTTTCTTCATGTCTTCAGTTTCTTGGTCACTTTGATTAGATCCTTGATTCTTGTCAACACCACAGTTTTCTAGAGTATCAGCCCATACAAAGAAACCACATCCACCACCACAACCATCACTTAGGGAGTCAGGACAATTATGAAATATCCTCCCTTTACTTCTAGGTTGTTTAGAAGCATATGTACGACATGCCTTTCCACAATAACAAACAAGGCCTTGCTGAAATCGAATAGAAGATGAAGAAGACATGATATTTCTTTGCAAAATAGAAAAAATCGAATATGGTGTGTGTGAGCTTTGTGTTGTTGCTATATATACAAAAAATTGAATTAATTAATAATAAAAAAATAACACGCCAAATGCCGACGGAATTAAGTTTCCGTCGGAATTCACCATTTGATAAATGCCGACGGATATTCCGTCGGCATTTATCTTGACTGACGGAAATTTTGGGCGGTGAAATGCCGACGGAATTAAGTTTCCGTCGGAATTCACCATTTCATAAATGCCGACGGATAATCCGTCGGCATTTATCTTGACTGACGGAAAATTTGGGCGGTGAAATGCCGACGGAAAGATAAGTCCGTCGGCATTTCCGTCGGGAAATGTTTCCCTAAAACTTTCTTTTTTTCCACTTCACTTTCGTATTGCAAATTTACACCAAAACTTTCTACTGCCTAATTTTTTTATGCTCATGCTCGGGTATTCAGAAACATCAAATTACGGTACATTTTCTACCATTTTTAATTTACTCTATATATAAAATTCAATATAATGTAATTACATGTTTTATATATATCATAAGTTTTGTTTGAATTTATTATAAGTTTAGTTTAGTAATGTGTTGCTCCACTTAAATGTTTAGCAGATGGATTTGCCTGACCGTCGTTGGATGTATTGTACTCCTAGAATGATTAGAGGAAATGTGAATGTGGAATTTTATAATGAACTCGTGTTATTTGTTGAATTTGCAAAAAGCCAGCCACATTACATGAGTGGAAATTGCATTAGGTGTCCGTGTAATGCTAAGAAATGTCAGAATAAGCAATATAAAGAGATTGATGAGGTCCTAGTGCATATTGTGAAGAATGGTTTCGTTGATAATTATTATAATTGGACTAGTCATGGCGAAACACGTTGGCCTTATAGATTTGATGAAGTGTTTTACTATTACACTGTTGAAATCTATCAACAAGAAGCAAATTTCGATCATGTTGGCACTAGTAACGAGGTAGAACAACAGTTTGGGGACGAAGAACAACAGTTTGGGGACGAAGAACAACAGTTTGGGGACGAAGAACCGAATATGTATCAAACAATGATCAGGGAAGCTGGTTTTTCAAACATGGAAGAGGAGCCGACGAATGAGGCATTTCGGTTTTATGAGATGCTCAAATTAGTCGAAGAAGATTTATATCCGGGTTGTGAATCTCACTCACAGTTGTCATTTAATGCACGACTCATGAACATTAAGACCGAGAACAAGCTTTCTAACAGGGCATATGAGCAAGTGACACAGTTATGCAGTGAAATTTGTACTCAAAATAATAAGGTGCCTACGACGTTTCATCAAAGCAAACAAATGTTGAAGAATGTTGGTTTGCCGGTTGAGAAGATTGATTGTTGTGTGAAGGGTTGCATGTTATATTGGGGTGACGAAGATAGCAGTCTGAACATGTGTAGATTGTGTGGCCATCCCCGGTACAAAGAGGCACGTCGAAAGGGACCTGGTGGTCAATCAAAGAAGACAAAGAAGAAAGTGCCATATAAGAAGATGTACTACCTTCCTATCATTCCTCGTTTGATGAGATTATATCAATCAAGTGCCACTGCACAACACATGACGTGGCATGCTACAGATTCCTCTTCGGCTGAGTCGAGGGAGATGCGACATCCGGCAGACTCAGAGGCCTGGAAACATCTTGACAACGTGTTTCCAGATTTTACTTGTGAACCGAGGAATGTGAGATTAGGTTTGTGTACTGATGGTTTTGCACCGTTTGGGATGCATGGGAAGCAGTATTCTTTGTGGCCGGTGATACTGACTCCGTATAATCTTCCTCCGTGGATGTGCATGAAACCTCAAACAATGTTTCTGACTGTATTGGTGCCTGGACCAACGAATCCAAAGGACAAACTGGATGTTTATCTCCAACCTCTTATAAAAGACTTGATCTTCTTATGGGAGAATGGAGTCCAAACGTACGATGTTGTTAGAAAGCAGAACTTCACGATGCGTGCTGCTCTTTTATGGACCATTAGCGACTTTCCTGCATATGGTATGTTGTCCGGGTGGAGTACGGCCGGAAAGAAAGCATGTCCGTATTGTATGGAGAATTCTGAAGCTTTCAGTCTCCCGGTGAGTAGAAAAGTTTCATGGTTCGATAATCACCGTAGGTTCTTACCTCAAGGTCACCCGTTTCGAAGAAATAAGAAGAACTTCGTAAAGAACAGAGCAGTCATAAACAATCGACCTCCACTTCGAGATGGTATTTTATACATTTATTTAATGAGTATTAAACGTATATTTATCTATTGCTTTTAGTGTCACTTATAATTTACTCTCCGTACAGGACGTAGGTTGTTATATGAGATTCAGTGGACGGGGTTGAAAAAAAGTACTGAGGAAAATGCAGCGGAACACAACAGAGGAATTGAGGGTGGTTGGAACAAAAGGAGTATTTGTTGGGACTTACCATACTGGAGTTCACTATTGATACGACACAATTTGGATGTGATGCACATTGAAAAAAATGTGTTTGACAATGTGTTCCACACAATCATGAACACCGAAGGCAAGACGAAAGACACTCCAAAGTCTCAGGATGATTTGGACACTCTTTGTCGCCGTCCAGAGTTGAAAAAGGATGAGCGTACAGGTAAATTTCCAAAGGCTAGCTACACACTGGATAAGCCACAAAAACAAAGATTGTGTAGGTGGATAAAGGAGTTGAACTTTCCGGACGGCTACGTGTCGAACTTGAGTCGATGCGTAGACACAACAACGGGTAAGGTTGCAAGGATGAAGAGTCACGATTGTCATGTATTTATGCAACGCTTGATACCGATTGCGTTCAAGGAACTTCTTCCTCTCAATGTGTGGAGGGCTATCACTGAATTAAGTCTATTTTTTAGAGATTTAACGGCTACAACGATCACGATCGATGATATGATTCGTTTAGATGAAGACATTCCAGTGATTTTGTGTAAGTTGGAACAAATTTTTCCACCTAGCTTCTTTAACTCGATGGAACACTTACCCGTTCACTTAGCGTATGAAGCGAGAATCTGTGGTCCGGTGCAATACAGGTGGATGTACCCATTTGAAAGGTAAAATCTTACTTTTTTTTTATTTCATTACAATTACACATGCATTCTTATAAGTTTTATATATATATATATATATGTGTGTGTATATCAGGTATCTCCACAACTTGAAACGTAATGCTAAACAAAAGGCAAACGTTGAAGCATCGATTGTGAATGCTTATTTGAATGAAGAGGTTGGCATGTTTTGTTCTTATTACTTTGAAGACCACGTCAACACAAAGTTAAGAAGTGCTCCACGTAACTTCGGTGGTACATCCGCTGACGATATCAGTGAAGAGGTCGATGGAATGCTCTCCATATTCAAGTCTAAGGGACGGCCAATAGGAAAACCCACTGAACGATATTGGGAGACGAACTCGGAGGCGGAAATAGCACAAACGTATGTGTTATTGAATTGTGATGAAGTTCAGCCATACATTGAGTAAGTATTACATATATAAATCGTCTATTTAAATACCACTTCATTTATGTCATTTAATATTAACCAAGTTTTTGAATGTTGTGAATTAGGATGTACACTCAAGAACTACGACGAGCAGAACCAAACATCTCAGATGCATATATAGATGCTCGTATTCAACGTGAATTTTCCCGATGGTTCGAACGTTATGTGAGTACCATTTAATTAATTATGTTTTACGTAAATAAATTAATATTTATTTTAATTAATTTTAAATTGAGCCGTATAGGGACGGGATAACGCTCTAGACAGTCCATTCTTACGAGATCTCAGCAAGGGACCACTACGTCGTGTAAAGACTTACAACGGTTATATTGTGAAGGGCTACAGATTTCATACGTCTGGGTATGCATCGACAAAGGGGACTACCAACAGTGGCGTCTGCGTTAGCAGTGCGAATTACAATGCAGATGCAAGTGATTACTTTGGGGTGTTACGGGAAGTCGTCGAAGTAGAATATCCAGGATATCCAGCAAAGACTGTAGTGTTGTTCAAGTGTCATTGGTTTGATTCAGGCCATCTAGGAACAAGAATTCACCCGGAGTACAAGCTCGTTGATGTTAGTTCGAAAAGGACGTATGTTGCGGATGATCCATTTGTATTTGCCCATCAAGTATCTCAAGTATACTACTGCACATATCCGGGAGCTCCACGTGGTTATGAATGGCACGCTGTTTGCAAAGTAAAGGCAAGGTCAATGGTAGAAGTCCCTAAAAAGGACAAAAATACTGAAGATGAATCTCCATTTCAAACAGAACAAATAGAGACTCCAACTGAAGTCTTTACGGGAGATTTCAATCTTTCTGTACCCTTGACGGCTGCAAATCCCCAATTAATCGAAATTGAAGGTGAAGAGGAGGGGGATGAAGAAGAGGATGAAGAGGAGAATGAAGATGAGGATGAAGAGGAGAATGAAGAAGATGAGGATGAGGAGGAGGATGAGGATGAGGAAGATGATGATGAGGAGGAGGAGGATAAGGACGAAGAGGAGGATGAAGACGATGAAGATGAAAATTAATTTAATTAATGTAATGTATTTATTTCTTATTTTATAAAAGTTAATTAATTATTTATCATTTAGGTACAAATTATAAAAATTAAATTTACTATAAATATAAGTCACAACCAATATATATATTAATATATATGGAAGAAATGAATTTTGTGATTTTTTTTAAAAATATTTTGGTAATTTAGTAAGTATATAGAAAAAATTGAATTATTTAAAAAAAAAATAAAAAAAATCGCCAAAATGCTGACGGAATTCACTTTCCGTCGGTATTTACTTTTTGAAAAATACCGACGGATAATCCGTCGGTATTTACCCTTATATAAAACCTCAACCTCTTTCCGAAATTTCCGAAATTTACCCTTTCCGAAATTTCCTCTCTCCCACCTCGCCTCCCTCCACCACCTCGTCTCCCTCTATGAGCTGAAACCACCACAAAGCCCCGTGCCGCCGCCTAAAGCTGTGGACGAAGATCTCTACAAGATCTCCCCTGACCTCCTTCGTGCGCAACCCAAAAAGGTGTCTTTCGCCTTCCATTTCCATATGATTCATGTGAATATTACAAGTTTTTTTTTTAATTTTTTAAAACTATTTCACACCGACCCGACACTTATTAATGATTGGTTAAATTCAAAGTGGAAATCAAATTTAGCCCTCTTCCTCTTATCAATAAATTCATTTAATTCTTGTTACTAATGAATGCAGAAGAAGATTCGTCTTGAAGAAGAAGAAATCGGTTAATCGGAAGAAAAGTTGTGCCAAATCGGAGAATGTGGTGGTCGTTTTGGATGATTTGGATGATTTTGGATGATTTTGGATGCATATAATATTGGATGATTTTGCTTGGAATTTCCCCCCCTCTATTTGTTATAGATTCTAGTGTAGTATATGTAATTTATTGGTTTGTGTTAGTGGTAATTTTGTCACCAATTATATATGAATATCTTTAGATAACAATTAAAAATATCTCCCGATAAAGCCTAAATTGTATCCATGCATTATATATATATATACTATTATATTTAATTTTAAAAAGTATTTCGACAAACCAATGCCAATTAATTGTGGTCGGAAAATGAAATTCTGGTCGGGGCCTCCCCGGCCACCCATATTTTTTTTATTAATATTTTGTTTTACTGACGGATATTCCGTCGGTAAAATGCCAACGGATATTCCGTCGGTCAAATGCCGACGGATATTCCGTCGATATGTGAATTTCGAAATCATATTTTTTTTATTCATTTTTTTTTTACTGACGGAAATTCCGTCGGTAATTTCCCGACGGATATTCTGTCGGTAAAAGGCCGACGGAATATCCGTCGACATGTGAATTTCGAAATCTATTCAAAAATTAATTTCTTTTATAATTATTTTAATTCATCGGAATGTTGACCCGGTTTGTTAAACGGGTTGTCCGAAATACCGACGGAATTTCCCTCGGTATTTCCGTCGGCAAATCCGACGGATAATCCGTCGGTAAATCCGTCGGAAATGCTGACGGAATCCACAAATCCGTCGGCAAAAAATGCTGACGCCGAAAAAGGGGACGGTCGACTTTCCGTCGGTAAATCCGTCGGTAACCTCGGATGCCGACGGAAAATCCGTCGGTAAATCCGTCTCTAAAACGCCCTTTTTTTGTAGTGATTGTCTAAAATTTAGGTATGGGTATTAATTTTTTTTTTTTTTTAAATATATATATTTTATATGGGGTGTGTATAGTAATTGAACTCGATGAGTATAGTAGAATCGTGAGTTTATTTAGGCGTGGCCAAATTTAATTTATGTAACATGTGGATCGATTCTCTCTTCTAGCTAGCTTTGTCTTATTTATCTTTTAATTTTTTTTATAGACTTATTCAATATCATGTGTAAAGTTTAATTTAATTAAACCTGTTAATTCATTTCTAAATCCTATTGTCATATCATTTTCATATTATAAATTCACAGTTGATAAAAAAAAAAGAAAAAAAAGGAATAAAATCATTTTATGCTATAATACTTCGTCAGATTAATTTTCATCTTTTCCATGTGTGTTAATTCTCAAATCACATTAGATTTTTCCTATGTTTAATTATATCTAGTTTGTTATATATATATAAGACATGTAACATAATATAGATAATAAAAGAGACAAAAACAAAAAATGAAATCTTTAATAAAAGAGGTTGAAGAAAAGACGTGGAAAAATAGAGTAAAATGTTCACACGTTGTTGCAAGCCTCAGCATCCTCATAGCATTAATCATCACTATCGGACTGAATTACGACAACAACTTTTTTGGCGTAAAAAACCTAGTTCTTCTCAAACAAGAGCAAATTGCCAATAAAAATGGTCCGATTCCAGGATGCAACTTTTTTTCAGGTAAATGGGTTTACGACAATGTATCTTATCCGCTTTATAAAGAAGAAGACTGTTCTTTTATGGGTTACAGATTCCCCGCTTGTCAAAAATTTGGAAGAAAAGACATGAAATATCAGAATTGGAGATGGCAACCACATCATTGTGATATTCCCAGGTTAGTAAAAAAAAAATCTCACTTGGATTTGGAATGAAATTTAAGTATATTCCATTTTCATGCACTAGGTTCATGAATTACAAAATTCTAAACTTCCAAATTTATGTGATTTTTGTTGCAACATAAACCCTGGAGATTGCTGATTTGGCCGGCCACAAAATTATGGATGCTACAATAACAATTTTTTTTCATCAAAAAAAATACTCACCCCATCTTTTATTAGATTGATCGTTTTCCATTTTGATTAATTTGTCTTTTATTTGATTGTTTCTCCTCTCAAAATGGACATAAAATTATTTTATACTTTCTAATCATCCTCTCCAAATATCTCAAAATTACATTAAATGTCATTACTTTTTTACACAATTTTTTTATGTGCAATCTGATAAAAAAACGGAGGGAGTACTCAAGAAAACTAATTTTTAGTGACAAAATCATGTCATTATTGCTTCTCTAGCTAGCTAAAAGTCTTTAGTGGCAGAAAAATGAAAATTAATGACATAACTTGTCACTAAAAATCAGTTTTTTTACGAAAGTGAATAAAATGTTAGTTAAAGGACTAAAATCGTAACTTTTACGTGTGAATAGGTTTAATGGGAGCGCGTTCATTGAGAAATTAAGAGGAAAAACGATTTTGTTTGTAGGGGATTCAGTGAGTAGAAATCAATGGGAATCAATGTTTTGTCTAATTAAATCACATCTTCCACAATCATCACATAATTCATGGAAGCAAAAAAAAGAAGGCCACAAGTATACATTCCATTCAACTGTAAGACATTATAATTTCTTTCTTAAAATTTCTTTGGTGAATTATATATGTCGTGGTTTAACTTTATGAGAATTTATTTATTTATTTTAATTATTGAAGGAATACAATGTGACAATTGGTCACTATTGGGCACCCTTTCTTGTGGAGTCTAATTGTGATAGCTTGGCTGAATTTCCTCGTACCGTAAAACTAAAGTCAATAGAAAAAAATGGAAGACATTGGATTGATGCAGACTTTCTTGTGTTCGATACTTACACTTGGTGGAAGGAGGACTGGATGCTACTCTTGTAAGCATTTTAATTCATTCTTCCTGCATTTTTTTTTTAATATGCATGGCAACTTCACCAAAATCTATTATTTAGTGTTTTAGTTAATTAAATTATAGTGATATTTGAAATTTCTAATTATTATCGTATACTCCCTCCATCCTACAACTTTTACCCACTTTCCTTATTCGTAGATTTCACAATTGTTTGCACACTCTAAAAAGAAAACTCTCCCATAAACCTCACCCTCACAATATTCACATATTTACACAAAATGTCATTACTTTTACACTCATTCCAACCACTCATTTTACTTTATTCATTTAACTTTACAAAATTACCCCTCAACACTCCACTCATTACACATTTTTCTTAATAATTGTGTCCACTCTGTGGTGCAAACACTTCCGGAACGAAGGGAGTATACTACAAGAAAACTAGTAACTTTTAGTGACAACATTCTCTCATTATTGTTTAGCTAAAAGTCTTTAGTGACATGAATTTGAGAATTAATGACATGACCTCTCACTAAAAGTAAATAACGTCACTAAAAACTTTTAACTAGAGAAGCTATAATGACATGATTTCTGTCACTAAAAGTCAATTTTCTTGTACACATGTTGATCGAAGACCCTAAGGTTGTGTTTGGATTGATGGATTTGAGCCTATGAATTTTTAATTCACATTCCAAATCCACCCTACATGTTTGGACAAAATAACAAGTTAGTGGATATTTCAAATCATGGGTACTTATTAAGACCTATATATTTTTTAGTTAAAGTGTGAGAATTTGAAATCCACCCACAAAGCGTGTCAATTAATTTTTTTTTTTTTTTTTTAAATCCATTCATTTCTCTATCTGAAGACAACCTAACTTTATTTTCTCTCTTTATTGTACACATTGTTTCTTCTATCTAGAAACATAAAATCTCAGTTTATTTATTTTGACTGGAAAATCTTATCAGTTTAATTAATTATATAAGGAATGGAAAAGATTTTTAAGAATTAAAAAAAATACTAATATAAAATTTTAAATCATAAGCATATCTATTAAATTAATTATAATTAATGCAATTAGTTATAATTAATTAAATAATATAATTGAATTATCAGGAGTACGTAGATGAAAAATATTAAGAGCTAGATAGAAATATAGACCTAGGATAATTAATATATATATATACGCACATATATTAGTACAATATATATATTTTTTAAAAAGGTTTAATAACCATTAATTGAGACGTTTTAATATATATATATATATAGTCCCCCTCTCACAACAAATGCTCTTTTAGTGATTTCAAAAAAAAAAAAAAAAAACACACTTAGAATTTATACAGTTTTACCATTCTCTCTCCATATTTATTTATATATTACTACCATTTTCATTATAACTAAGAGAGAGTGAATTATAGTAATTAACAACTAACAAAGTAGATGAAAATAGTTAAAAGCTGAAAATAAATTTATATGGATGTATATATCAGATGGGGCACGTTGGGAAAATCCGATGCAGTTTCTAAAGTCGTACATAATTCTCCGCGGATATACGAAATTGGTTTAAACACTTGGTCGGATTGGTTGGAAATGCAAATCAACCCAAACAAAACCAAGATATTCTTCATGAGTCCTTCACCTTATCATTTCGGGTACATATTAATATTAACTAAAATTTTGATTATACATATAATAAATTATATAGTAAATTAATTATTTGATTATTTTTTGTAGACCTACATTGAAGGATAGGTTTACCTGTAAAGGCCACAAAGAACCAAATTTTGATGAGAACTATTGGCCAGAATCCGTGAACCGTAAGAAGATACAGATAATTGAATCGGTCATAGAAAAGCTTGGACAAAGAGGAATAAAAGTGGAGTATATAAATGTTACTCAATTATCGGGATATAGAATCGATGCACACCCATCGATTTACTTAAGCACCGAGGCCAACAAAAATTATTCAGATTGTTTACATTGGTGCCTTCCAGGATTGCTTGATATTTGGAATGTGATTATTTATGCTTATATTATGAATTCTTAATTTTTTTATACATTGTTTTAGACTTCCAATTTCATATTAGAGTAGTGTTTACAATTTTGTACTCCGTATCTTTATTATATATATTTGCAAACATTTTTTACAGCACATGGCACTAATTCGAGAAAATTTCATTTTACGTCCTATAACTTAGGCCTAATCCAGTTTATATCCTTTAAGTTTTCACTTTTTCAATTTACGTCCTAGGGTGTCCAATTTATGTCCTTTTCACCGGAAAATTGAAATTACGGTCAAATAGTCCAATTTACGTCCTTTAAATTTGAAAATTAGAAATTAATAATTAAAAAAAAAGGTAAAAATCTCATTAAAAACTAAAAATATCATTAAAATTTATAAATTATGTAAAATAAAAATAAAAAATTCTAAAAAAAATTACAAAATCTATAATTCTAAAAATATCATAAATTAAAATTCTAAATATAAAAAATCTATAAACTAAAATTAAAAATTATACAATTCTAAAAACCTCATTAAAATGAATTTGACACGGTTCTACAATCAATCAAGGCGTGGAATACAAAAAAAATTAGGAGTTCGAGAAAAACTTTAATGGTGGATGAGTCCGAATCAAATCTGATTTTTAATGAAATATTAATAATTTTTACTCCGTATTATTTTTATTGGGTTTTTAGAATTTTTAATATTTAATCTACAGATTTTTTTTAAAAAATTTTGAATTTTGAATTTTAATGATATTTTGAATTTTATTAAACAAATTTTTTATATTTTTATTTTAATGATATTTTCGGATTTTTAATAATATTTTTAAATTTTAATGATATTTTTAGAAAATTTATTTATTTATTAAATTTTAATTTTCAAACTTAAAGGACGTAAATTGGACTATTTGATCGTAATCCCAATTTATTCCTCACATTCTGGTGAGTTTGGAAATTTTCCTGCAAAAAGGATGTAAATTGGACCAAAAAGGACGTAAATCGAAAAATTGAAAACTTAAAGGATATTAATTGGATTAGGCCTAAGTTACAGGACGTAAAATGATTTTTTCTCCACTAATTCATTGGTTTATTTCAATCTCTCTCTTCTCAAATCACTCTATTTCAAAATCCCTGAATTCTCATTCATTCTATACTTTTCTTTTAATCTCATCCATTCATTTTAAAACTTAATCTTGACTATACATTCTTAATCTTTTTTCTATATAAATCCCTCATCTCTTCTCAAAATCCCTAATTTCTCCTTCATTCTCAATTTTACTTTTTATGTCATCGACTCATCCATTGATTATAATCAATTTATTGAAGATTTTGTATCCCTAATTTCTCATTCATTCTCAATTTTACTTTTTATGTCATCCATTGATTATAATCAATTTATTGAAGATTGTGAAGAACTTTGAAGATTTGAAGATAGTGAAGAAATTTTTACTTTTTATGTCATCCATTTATTATAATCAATTTATTGAAGATTTTGAAGATTGTGAAGAACTTTGAAGATTTGAAGATAGTGAAGAAATTTTGAAGATTGAAGATTTTTAGAAATTTTGAAAATTGAAGATTTTGAAGATTTGAAGGAATTTTGAAGATTGAAATTTTTTGTAGTGAAGAAATTTTGAAGATTGAAGATTTTTAGAAATTTCGAAGATTTTGAAGATTTGAAGGTTGTGACTTTGAAGATTGTGTAGAAATTTTGAAAATTGAAGATTTTTGTAATTTATGTATATTTCTTCTTACATTCGAAGATTTTTGTAATTTATCATTGTCTCTCATGTTCTCAATAGAAATCCAATCATTCGTCTTTCTTGATTCGTCTTTCTTGATGTATCAATTTATTGAAGATTTTGGATTTTGAAGATTGTCTATTCATCAATAGAAATCAATTCGATGATTGTGACTTTGTGACTTTGAAGATTGTGAAGAAATTTTTTTTAGAAATTCATCTTAATTGTCATAAATTTAATCTTTATATCTTTTTATTTTTATAAATTCAATTTAAACGTATTTAATCTTATATTTCTAAAATTACTCCAACAATAAGATTTGATATTTTTTCTATTTAATCTATCTTAATAATATTTAAATAAATTTAATTTTAATCTTATTCCTAAAATTATTCCAACAAATAATAATATTTTATAATTCCAACCAAATATATCTTAATAATATTTAAATAAATCTATCTTAATAATATCTAAATAAATTTAATTTTAATATTATTCCTAAAATTACTCCAACAATAAGATTTGATTTTTTATAAATCCAAAAATATATTTTGACTTTAATTTTTATAAATCTAACTTAAATAAATTTAATCTATCTTAATAATATCTACATAAATTTAATTTTAACCTTATTCTTAAAATTACTCCAATTTAATCTTATTCTTAAAATTACTCCAACAAGATTTGATTTTTTTTCCTATTTAATCTATCTTAATAATACTCCCTCCGTATTTTTTTATAAGATGTTTTAGACTTTTTTCCTTGTGCATAAATATATGATGTTTTAGATTTTTTACAATGTTTATTCCAATTATGCCCTCACTTAACTTTGGAAAGAATTAAAATTTAATGTGTATTATGGAATGAAATTAATGTAATTAAAAACCTTCTTTATTATCTAAGGGTATATTTGTCAAAGTATACCCTTTCTTAATTCTAATAAATTTCTCTAAAACATCTTATATAAAAAAACGGAGGGAGTATTTAATAATAAGATTTGATTTTTTTCCCCTAAAATTACTCTTATCTATCTTTCTATCTTCATATTTCCTAAAATTACTCTAATAATAAGATTAGATTTGTTTTCTCTAAAATTATTCTTATCTATCTTCCTAAATTACTTCTTAATAATATGTAAATAAATTTAATTTTAATATTATTCCTAAAATTACTCCAACAATAAGATTTGATTTTTTATAAATTCAAAAATTTAATATGCAACATATTTTGACTTTAATTTTTATAAATCTAACTTAAACAAATTTAATCTATCTTAATAATATCTAAATAAATTTAATTTTAATCTTATTCCTAAAATTACTCCAACAATAAGATTTGATTTTTTTTCCTATTTAATCTATCTTAATAATATTTAATAATAAGATTTGATTCGTTTTCCTAAAACTACTCTTATCTATCTTCCTAAATTACTTCAATAATAAGATTTGATTTTTTTTTTCCTAAAATTACATATTTAATCTTATACAAATTTTTATAAATCTAACAAATATATACACGATTTTTTAACATGTCAACCCTAAAATTACATATTTAATCTTATACAAAATTTTATAAATCTAACAAATTTAATATTTTCGTCTATAAAATTAATAAATTTAATAATATAAAAGATTATAAATCTTGATTTTTTTTTTCTATCTTTATATTTTCTAAAATTACTCTAATAATAAGATTTGATTTTTCACCCTAAAATTACTCCAATAATAAGATTTGATTTTTCCCCCTAAAATTACTTTTATCTATCTTCATATTTACTAAAATTACTCTAATAATAAGATTTGATTTGTTTTTCCTAAAATTACTCTTATGTATCGTCCTAAAATTACCTAAATATCTATGTATAATTATATTTATATTTATAATATATATATATATATATAAAATTAAATTTATATTTATAATATATATATATATATATAAAATTATAATATATTTTAATTTACAAAATTTTATACTGCAAATTTAAAAATTTGAGGAATAAAATATAACGGAAATGATATAGAGCCCACCAATTGTGCCCACCAGTTTTGCCCACCGCCTATGTGGCATTACCACGTCAATAAATTCTTATTTATATTTAATTTAAACTTAATATTGATATACTAATGCCATAAATCTTTTCTCAAATCTTTCCATCACCATTAATTTTTTCTCAAATCTTATATCAATATTTTATTTTATGCGTAACTAACGCCATAAATCTTTTCTCAAATCTTTCCATCACCATTAATTTTTTCTCAAATCTTATATCAATATTTTATTTTATGCGTAACTAACCCATTAATCTTTTCTTAAATCTTTTCTATCACCATCTTATATCTATATCATTTCCGTAAAAATGACTACATTAATTTACATAACTCTAAACCTCTAAACTCATAAACCCTAAAACCCTAAACCCTAAAACCCCTAAACCCTAAACCCCTAAAACCCTAAACCCTAAACCCCCTAAACCCTAAACCCCTAAAATCCTAAACCCTAAAACCGTAAACCCTAAGATTCAATTAAGATTTGATAATATATTAATATTACATTAAACTCACGCCACATATAAGATTTGAGAAAAAATTAATGGTGATGGAAAGATTTGAGAAAAGATTTATGGCGTTAGTTAGCGTAATTTGATAGAGATAATATTAAATTAAATATAAAAAAAGATTTTTTAAAATATTGATATGGATAAAAAAATAAAATATTGATATTAGATTAAGTTTAAATTAAATATAAATAAGAATTTATTGACGTGGAATGCCACATAGGCGGTGGGCAAAACTGGTGGGCACAATTGGTGGGCTCTATATCATTTCCGTAAAATATAAATAAACTGAATAAAATAGTTTAAATAATTTTAAATAAAAAAATTGAAAAAAGAAAATTGAATTAAAAAAAATACTCTAATAAAATTCTGCTAAATTTCTTTAATTATATAATTTTATTTTATTTTTTAAATGACTTTCTCTTATTTCTCTCTCTTCTCCAACTTTTTAAAAAAAAAATCTTTTTCATATCTTTACAAATCTCGCATTATAATATAAAATTAAATTAAGTTAAAAATTATTATAATTATTAAAAATTAATAAAATATACTTATTTCAAACCCCGCGTAGTACGCGGGTCTTACACTAGTTTATTTATATATGTATACTTGCACCTTGATTAATGGGACTTTGGCCCCTTCTCTTCATATTATAATTCAAAAAAAAAAAAAAATCAATAGAAATATGTATTTACACTTAAAAATTAACATTTTTCCACACATTAGTCGATCGATCGGCACGAAATTTGATTTAAAACAAAGTGATCATCCAACAAACCAATAATGTTATTGCATTGAATCCAAAAAAAATCAATTTCATAATTTTTATGAAAGGTTTTTCAGCAATCTGCGCGCAGACGCAATAAGTTTTGCTATCATATCACACTTATTTAGTATAATTCCTCGCCATTTCACTTGTAAATTGGGGCGCCGCTCGCCATTTTACTCGTCAATTTCCTACGGTTTATACCCGCTATTTGAACAGATCGAATATTTGTATGTATAGTGTAAAAACAAACCTCTTTAGTAAAATTATGAATATTGAACAAGTAGAGTTTATGAAGTGTTTTTTATCCGATGAGTCTGAAAGTTACTACGAAATATATAAAAAGTAAAAGTTTTTTCGAGTAGTAAAAATTATTTATAGTAATAAATAAATATTGAAATAAAAATAAACTAGTGCATGAGTACACTTATTTTTAATTAAACAATGCATATATTTGGGTTTAACTCTAAACAATACACAACATAATTTTGACATAACTTCAATTATGGACGATATATATATATATATATATACATCAAATTAATTATTACGAGTATTATTATATTATTATTTTGATACATAACTTGCATTTTAATTTCAACCCATTTTTAGTAGGAAACTTGAGTGGAAAGGATTCACAGCTTGTTTTGCTTTGCAATATTTAATTTATGTAACATGTGGATCGATTCTTCTAGCTAGCTTTGTCTTATTTATCTTTTTTTATTTATTTATAGAATGAACTTCACTAATTCAATATCATGTGTAAAGTTTAATTAAACTTGTAATTAATTTCTAAATCTGTTCTGCCTCTCTTGTCATATCATTTTCATATAATAATTATATGCAAGTCCCCATCATAATTATAGGAGGAGGACCGTAATCATCTATATATTTTATCTCGTGATAAAAAAAAAAAAAAAAGGAATAAAATCATTTTATGCTATAATAATTCATCAGATTAATTTTCATATTTTCCATGTGTGTTAATTCTCAAATCACATTAGATTTTTATTATAAAATGCAATATGTACGTATTTCATATATGTGTATATAAGATATGTAACATAATATAGATAATAAAAGATGAAATCTTCAATAATAAAAGATGTTGAAGAAAAGACATGGAAAAATGGAGTAAAATGTTCACACATTGCGAGCCTCCTCATCCTCTTGGCATTTATCACTATCGGAATCCTAGGTCTGAAGCACAACTACGACAACAACTTTTTTAGCGTAGAAAACCTAGTTATTCTCAAACAAGAGCAAATTCCCAATAAAAATGGTCCGATTCCAGGATGCAACTTTTTTTCAGGTAAATGGGTTTACGACAATGTATCTTATCCGCTCTATAAAGAAGAAGAATGTTCCCTTATGGGTTACAGATTCCCCGCTTGTCAAAAATTTAAAAGAAAGGATCTGAAATATTTGAATTGGAGATGGCAACCACATCATTGTGATATTCCCAGGTTAGTAATTTTTTTTCTCACTTGGATTTGGAATGAAATTTAAGTATTCCATTTTCATGCACTAGGTTCATGAATTACAAAATTTTAAACTTTCAATTTGTGTGAATTAATTTGGTCCTTTAATTTCTTTTGCAACATAAACCCTAGAAATTCCTGATTTGGCCACCAAATTCTGGATGCTATATATATATATACATTAACAATTTTCATCAAAACAAATACTCAACCCATGCATCTTTTAATTATTAGATTGCCGGTTTTCCATTTTGTTTCGTCTTTTATTAGACCGTTTCTTCATAAAATGGACATGAAAAATTATTTGATTCTTTTCAATTATTTCAAAACATCTCAAAATTACATTAAATGTCACATACAGGTTTAATGGGAGCGCGTTGATGGAGAAAAAATTAAGAGGAAAAACGATTTGGTTCGCAGGGGATTCGATTGGTAGAAATCAATGGGAATCAATGTTTTGTCTAATTAAATCACATCTTCCACAATCATCACATAATTCATGGAAGCAAAAAAGAGAAGGCAACAAGTATACATTCCATTCAAATGTAAGACATTATAATTTCTTTCTTAAAATTTGTTTGGTGAATTCTATATGTCGTGGTTTAATTTTATGAGAATTTATTTATTTATTTTAATTATTGAAGGAATACAATGTGACAATTGGTCACTATTGGGCACCCTATCTTGTGGAGTCTAATTGTGATGATAAGTTTGAGTTACCTCGTACTATAAAACTGGATTCAGCAGAAAAACATGGAAGACATTGGATTGATGCAGATTACCTCGTCTTCGATTCTTACGCTTGGTGGGCGGAGGACTGGATGATGGTCTCGTAAGCATTTTAATATAAAATTTGAATTATCAGGAGTTACGAAAATGAAAAATATATAAACTCTTGAAAATAAGTACTAATTTATATGAATGTACGTATCAGATGGGGTACGTCTAAAAAATACGTAGAGAAAACTCCGCGGTTATACGAACTTACTTTAAACACTTGGTCAGATTGGTTGGAAATGCAAATCAACCCAAACAAAACCAAGATGTTCTTCATGAGTCCTTCGCCTTATCATTTCGGGTACTTATTAATATTAACTAAAATTTCGATTATATATATAATGAATTGATTATTTGATGATTTTTTGCATGTAGACCTACGTTCAAGGATAGGTTCGCCTGTAAAGGCTACAAAGAACCAATTTTCGACGAGAATTATTGGCCAGAATCTGTGAACCGTAAAATGATGCAGAAACTTGAATCGGTCATACAAAAGCTTGGACAAAGAGGAGTAAAAGTAGAATATATAAATGTCACTCAATTATCCGGATATAGAATCGATGCACACCCATCGATTTACATAAGCATCAGAGACAACAACAAATTTTCGGATTGTTTACATTGGTGTCTTCCAGGATTGCCTGATGTTTGGAATCAGATTCTTTATGCATATATCATGAAGTCTTAATTTTTTTTTATATAGTTTTTTTTTGGGAAAATTGCACTTTTGGTCCTGTAAGAATGAGGTTAAATCATTTTCGGTCCTGTAGTATATTTTCGTTAGTTTTAACGGATGAAAATTAAAAGAATTGTTAAATATTTCACTTTTGATCCTGTAAGAATGTGATTAAATCACTTTCGGTCCTTTCTAGCAAGAGGGAAGGCGGCATGGGCTTTCGTGATGTTTACCTATTCAACGTCGCTATGCTAGGAAAGATGGGGTGGTGACTCCTCAACGAACCTGGTGCTCTTGTTTGTCGTGTAATGAAGGCGAAATATTTTCCAAATGGAGATTTCTTGACGGCCTCATTGGGTCATCAACCCAGCTACACGTGGAGAAGTATAAGAGAGTCACAAGATATTATCAGGCGTGGGACAAGGTGGAAGATAGGCTCGGGTGATCATATTAGGGTTTGGGGACAACCTTGGCTAAGAAGCGATCTTGATTTTTGGGTTCGTACTACAGTACCAGATGGTTTAAATGATACTCGAGTCTCAGAATTATTTATTCCGGGTCAACGAAGATGGGATGTGGAGGCTATAGAACAATTATTTAGTATTGAAGATGCCGAGAAGATCATCCATATAGCTATCCCACCCGAGGGTTTTAACGACAAACTAGTATGGCACTTCTCTCGTGACGGGGAAACCAGATGAGTCGTGAGGAATGGAAGGACCTATGGCGCATCAAAGCTCCACCCAAAGTCCTCAATTTTATATGGAGAGTGTGCAGGGGGTTCCTCCCGGCTGGGCATGGCGGAGCTTTCCGTTGGGGAGTGCCGGCGTGAAGAAGAAGAAGAAGGTGAAGGAGATGGGTTTGGGGTTAAAAATGAGGAAAATTAGGGTTTTATGGGGGAGGTGCATTTATCACACTAAATTTTAAGATAAAGGGTATAATAGATAATTTGGGGGGAGTGCATCTATCGTAAATGTGTTTTGAGGGGAGTAGTTGTATCGGGGGAGTGCATCTAACAAAGCTGGAGGGGTATATACCCCATCCCAAAACTTTATTGTTAGTCCAATAGTCGGAAATTAATGTATTGGCCCATTCCCTCTCCTAGAGGCCTCAAGAGGGTGGGACTATTTACACCTCCATTTCGGTTTAGAACACTCCCCCTTTCAGTTTTATATTATAATAATAATGTAAAATACCAAAAATGTCTTTTTAGTCATATTACACTACTAAATGCACCCTCGTTACTAACTGCACCCCTCCTTCACATTTAAACCCTAAACCTAATTTTACCCTGCCACCACCATTGCCGCCGTCATCGCCGCCGCCGCCGCCGCCGCCACCACCACCACCGCCAAACACCAAACACCAAACAAAAAAAAATCAGAAACTTAGAAAATTTTCAATTTTTTTTTTTAAATTTTCGACAAACCAGTGTCGACCATATTCACTCTCATCGACACTAGTTTGTCGACTAGAATGCATAGGGTCGACCTAAGTTTGGTCGATTTTTTTTAAAAAAATCGATAGTGTAATGTCGACCATTTGGTAACGGGCCCCCCGATGCTAAATGGCAACGGCAGTGGGCCCGTTGCCTTCCCCATCGCCCTAATTTAATATTACTCGCCCTAAACCCCTCTCTTCCAGAACAGCGCTGCTCCCTCCTCCATTTCTACCATACCTTCGTTTTTTACACCTCCAAACACAGAATTTTGCACCGTTTGCGGATCGAACTCTGTTTTTGGCCATTTGTGTTCTACACTTCGACGGGAGCATTTCTACGGTAATTTTTTTCGTTTTCATTGGTTAAATTTGAAGTTATATGTGTATATATAGTTTTAGTATATATATGCATATATGTTGTATGTATATATAAAATTGTTAGAATTGTTAATTTTTATGCATGCATGCATGTGTTAATTGTTAGAATTTATAAATTGTTAATTATGTTGTGTTAGGCATGTATTTATATGTATGTTTTAATTAAGTTATATGAATTTATTTGTTAATTAGGGTGTTAGAATTATATTTGTGTTATGTCTATATATGAATTTATTTGTTAATTAGGGTGTTAGAATAACTATTAGAATATATTTAGAATTATATTAATTAATTTTAATAGAGTTGGAGGAATGAGACGTTGGTTGTTTGTGTGTTGTAGACGTCGATTGACATGGATTATTCAAGTCGTAGTTGGATGTATAGTCCAAGATTAGTGAATGGGATTATGAACCCCGAATTTGTTAGTGGAGTAAATGGATTTATTGAAGCTGCCACTAGTAATCCGAATTCGATTTGGGAAGGAAAAATTAGGTGTCCTTGTTCGAAAGCTAGATGTCGAAATCAAACTTATAGAGATCCTAATGAAGTGAAATCTCATTTATATCGAAATGGTTTTACACTGAATTATTATAATTGGATTTATCACGACGAAGAGAGTTGGGGTCCACGTCCATTTCAAAACACTAATGAATTTGCGTCAACTTCAAACGACGTTGACCCAGCGGGACCTACTTTGTACCACACTATGGTAGAAGAGTTAATGGGTGACCCAAACATTGATTTTGGAATAGACGTGGAAGAGGAGGCACTTAATGAAGAACCCCCTAACGAGAATGCAGCACAGTTTTACGGCATGCTTCGTGCAGCGGACCAAAACTTGTATCCTGGTTGTGAATCTCATTCGCAGTTGTCATTCAATTCCAGATTGTTGAACATTAAAACGGAAAACAGATTGTCTGAAAGGGGATACAATCAGGTCGTTGAGTTGATTCGTGAGATTTGTCCTCCCGAAAATAAGGTTCCCAAGAAATTTAACGACACCAAACATTTGATGAGTGGGATGGGTCTTCCGGTAGAAAGGATTGATTGTTGTGCACAGAATTGCATATTATTTTGGGGTGCAGACAGCGAACTAGATTTTTGTAAGATTTGTGGTCGATCACGGTATAAGCCGAGTAGGGTTGATGTGGATGGTCGGTTGAAAAAGAAACGCCCGGTTAAGGAGATGTTCTACTTTCCGATAATTCCTCGTTTGCAAAGATTGTACATGTCCAAGGCCACTGCGAAGGATATGACATGGCATGCCTCGTGCGCTTCTGATGACTCTGGTGTTATGCGTCACCCGACAGACTCGCTGGCTTGGAAGCATTTGGACCGTTCGTATCCTGATTTTGCATCTGAAATTAGGAATGTGAGGTTGGGCTTGAGCACAGACGGTTTTGCACCGTTTGAAATGACGGGAAAACAATATTCGTCATGGCCAGTTATACTTACTCCGTACAATCTACCCCCGTGGTTATGCATGAAGGATCAATTCATGTTTCTTTCGATTCTCGTGCCCGGGCCTAAAAGTCCGAAGGACAAACTTGATGTGTTTTTGCAACCACTGATAGCAGATTTGAGATTTTTATGGGAAAATGGGGTGCAAACTTACGATGTTGCTAGAAAGCAAAACTTTTTGATGCGAGCTACACTTATCTGGACCATTAGTGACTTCCCAGCATACTCAATGTTGTCTGGTTGGAGTACAACCGGAAGGCTTGCTTGTCCATATTGTGGAGAGTACACCGATGCATTCTATTTGAATAAAAGTCGAAAGCAGTCGTGGTTCGACAACCACCGAAAGTTCTTACCACTGAATCACACGTGGCGAACGAATAAAACTGCATTCATGGCCGGAGTAGTAGTCACAGATGATCCACCGCTTATTCGAACGGGTGCAAGTCTCCTATACGAAATTGATCATTTGGGATATAGAAAGGTTACAGAGGATGGTGCTGAGGCTCACAACAAAAAACTTTCTGGGGGGTGGAAGTGGAAAAGAATTTTCTTCAACCAAATCTCTCGGCCGCTGAATTAGATTTAAGACTACAAGATGGATTTGCGTCGTGGTTTGAAGAAATTGTAAGTTATCTTAAAATAATGATCTGTGTAAAGTGTTAAGTTATAGAAATTCTCACATTAATTCGGCTTATATATATATATATATATAGGTGAAGATAAATCGCGTCGAGAACAGGTTTTTATACGATCTTTCGGCCGGTCCGTCTGGTCAAGTTCTTACGTACGCAGGTTTTTATGATTATAATTAATGTTGTTTGTGATGTTATTTTAATTGAAAATGAACTAGAGAATAATTTTATAATAGATGAAAATATTTTTAATTAAATGGATAAGTGAATTCATATTTTTAAATGGATAAGTGAAAATAATTATATATATTTAATGTTGTGAATTGAAAATTAGAATGAATTTAAATGGTGTGATTAGAATAAATTTAAATGTATAAGTGAAAATAATTATATTCAATGTTGTATGTAATTATAATGTTGTGAAATTAAAAATTAGAATGAATTTAAATGTTGTAAATTGAAGATTAGAATAAATTTAAATAGTGTGAATTGATACCGTAATTAAATTATTTAATTTGAAAAACATAATTTAGAAATAATTATGATATGCTTTGATAAATAATTTAATAAGCAACAATTAAAGTTAGAATGGATTGAATTAAAGAATTAAAAACTAAAATTAAATTGAATATATATTAATTGCATTCACAACATGTCGACTAAAGCTCCTAGCCTAAACGGCACACAGGGGGCGCCCAAAAGCCTTCGAGACTGGGAGGTCCCAAGTTCGAACCCTGCAATTCGCGAAAAAAGACAGAATTTCCGAAAAATGGGTGGCCCAGCGGTGGGGGGTGGGTGTTGGTGGCCTCGATACCTGGGTTCGAAACTCAGATTCGCCTTTTTTAAATGTTAATAAAAAGGCGACGGCAAAAAGGGGACGGGAGTGGGCCCGATGCCAAAAGGAGACGGCAGTGGGCCCCGATGCCATTTGGTAACGGCAGTGGGCCCGTTGCCAAAAGGTAACGGCCACCTGCCTTTGCCAAAAGGTAACGGTTTTCCCGAAATCCGATGCCATTCAAATAGCATCGAGCATATTGGCATCGACACACATCCGTTGCCTTTGTCGTTGCCTTCATCATTAGTGAGGGCAGATCCGATGCCTTCCCCGTCCCCATTTCCCCATTATTTTGTAGTGCAAGGTCAACGTGGATGCAACTTTATTTGAAGATACGAAGGAAATGGAAGTGGGCATTATAGCCCATGACGATGAAGGGGCCTTTATTTGTTGTCGCACAAGTACTACTCCGGGAATGTACCAGGTGGATGAGGGTGAGGCGATGGGACATTGGTCGAGTTAGACATTATCTTGGATTAAAGAGTTAAGACATTGGTTGAGTGGGAGTTGAAGTGGACGCAAAGCTCGTTGCTGAAGTTGTTAATTCAGACCATGGAGCGAATTCGATTTTCTACAATTTTATTGAAGTAGGTAAGAGATTAATTTATTCCATTCCCCATTATTCTGTTGAATATGTTTGTCGAGAGGCCAATGATAAGACACATCGACTTGCTAGAGCTGCTAGGGCGTATCCTAGCCCCCAAGTATGGTTTGACCTTCCGAATATTGTGGATGGTATACCCGAAGGTTATTACAGTTGCCGAATAAAATGAAGTTTGGACTTAAAAAAAAAAAAAAAATTTTATATTTATTTATATATGTATACTTGCACCTCGATTAATGGGACTTTCGCCCCTTTTCTCTTCATATTATAATTCAAAAAAATAATAAAAGACCAAATTTGATTTAAAACAAAGCGATCATCCAGCAAACAAATACTAATGTTATTACATTGAATCCAAACTAAATCAATTTCATAATTTTCATGAAAGGATTTTCAGCAATCTGCAGAATAAAACTTTGGGATAAAAACAAAATATATACTTTCATACTACTTTTATTTTTATATGTAAAATTGGGCAATTCATATCTATATTTTTAATTGACCCGTTTAGATTTATTTGTTAAATAAATTGTATTTTATTTACATTAAAATTGATTCTCAATATTTAGTGACCAATGTGTTAATTTCATATAAGAAACAATTTTTAATAGAAATAAGAGTTTCAGACCTAATTTAAATTAAGTATAGGTGCATTGAAGTATTAATATTATAAGAAACAATTTCATATTAAATGTCATTTTAACGATTTACAAAAAAAATAAAGAAATTTAAAATTTAATATTAAAAAAAATTTGCATTCTAAATATATAGAGAGATAATTGAAGTATTAAGAAAAAAAAATACTACGACATAATAGGAAAGTTAGGGGAGAAGAGAAATAAAATAATTAAAAATCTTTGGGTAAAAAGAGTTAAAGGGTCAAAAATTTAGAATTATTAAACGAAAGGAGTAAATTGAAATAAAAATAAGAAATTGGGTAAAGAGAGTTAAAGGGCCAAATATTTAGAATTATTAAACGAAGGGAGTAAATCTAAGAAACAATATAAAAGAAATTGGGTAAAAAGAGTTAAAAGGGCCAAATATTTAGAATTATTAAACGAAAGGAGTAAATTGAAATAAAAATAAGTTAGTATCATAAACCCTAGCTGCCGCCGCCCCTCGCCTCAGCGGTACATATATTTGAACTCCCCATCCCTCCAATTCACTGATTAGAGCCGGATATGGCCGACTATAATGAAACAGCTACTCCGCCTTGGGGCAGGTGTTCGACGGCGGTTGCTCAACGCTCCTTCCGACTTTGTTCGTCTATAAATTGTTCATGGAGAACAAAATCGGAAGCTGCGTTGCGACTGAAATAAACCAAACGGATCGGATTCATCACCGTTTGCAAATCACTTGGTAATGTACAGATGTGTGTTACTTTTTCGATTTTTTGTATATATAAAAAATATTGAACAGTCATGGCCTGTGTTATAATTATCCATTTCCTGTTGTTAAATTTTCGTGCATATTACGTTGCATTTGTGGATCAATATCTTGATTTTTGAAGCTGTTTGTTGATTTACTTTGTTAAGTATTGAACGTGTTTGATGATGAACCATGTTTTATCGCGCATTTAACAAAAATATTGGAGTTTGTTGGGTTAATGGTGGTTAATTAGCCAGTCACACCTCAGCTCTATGCTGCTCATGCTGTGTGAATGGTCAGTAAACTCACCTATATAATCTTGTTGGCGGCTTCTTATTTGAGACACCTTTTTAAGTTTCTCATTGAGGTCATCACCTACATATCAAATGTTTGAGCCCACGCCCTCTGTTTTTCTCTTGATCGATTCTTATAATCATTGAACATTCTTGACTGTATATGTTTCTATACAGTCTTCGGTTTTTTATTTTTGATTGAAAAGAAATTAATATCAAATTCAATTCAATTTGGTTTTGATTATTTTAGTTTGATTCATTCGATTTCCTAACTGCATAAATTTCAAAGGTCCCACGAAATTTAGGTTTTTTTTCGATCAATTGTGTTTTACATGTCTTTGGTTTTGGTTATTCCATCTTTACTTATTATTGTCAGTACAGGTTTCCAAATTGGAACTGTATAAACAAACATATACACATAAAGGATTGTGATAGGCATGGATGAAAATATCCCTATAACAATATCGAGATATGATTAATTGTTTCAACACTTTTTGTTAGAATTGGAGGTGTTTTGTAACTCTATGTACTTAATGGCCATTCATTCAACTGCTGCCCCCTCCATTGAATAAAGCCCAGGCACTAAACTCGCACGTTTGTTCACTGCAGCTATTATCCATTTTTATTCGTCTAATACATTGAGGACGGAGATTGTACCTGCAAATTTTGTGGGCATTACTAAATATTCAGTTGATCAAATTTCAGGATAATGCTACTCATTACATATTTTTTCAACACAGTTATGTTCTTTGTATCTCTTTTTAAGTCTAATCAAATGAACAAACATATTGAAGGGGGATTTCAGATACTGGATTTGGAACAAACATCAATTTTAAAATGTAATGCACAACATGACAAAGCAGAGTTGAGTAACTTACATAGCTTTAGTATTTGTACATGAAATGACTTGTATTTACGCAAGGGATTTGCTTTGTTGATGAATCCATTTCTGGTAATCTTGCAACAACTGTTTAACAAGCAATGGTACCAGCTGGTCCACTAGAGCTTGCATCACTCTGGAAGCCACAAAATTCATCAATAGAGAAAGTACCACTCAAGTTTTAAGAGGTCTACAATTTAAAGTCACCTTTAAGCAATGATCTCCATACATTTTATTTCACACGTTAAGGGCTAAGTAGGTCCAAAGTTTCTCAAGCAACAAAAGATAGTATTTTCTCGACACCTCTGTTAATGATGTAGAGAGAACTCAACATTCTATATCTTAATACTGTTTTGATCTACTCAGTAATATATTGGAGAACGAGATCCCCCATGGGAGTTGGGGTGATTGTTGCACAACGTGTTTGTGAAATCCCCATGCCATGGATAAAAGGCGTTTTTTAGATACTTCACATTTATAGGTAATTTGAAAGTTGGTTCAATTAGAAGTGTGTTAGCAAGATTGTTTCTTAACTTTTCAAAAGAAATTTGTAGAAACAAACTAAAATTTAGAAATAGGGATTTGAGTCTAATAATATTTAGTTTGTTATCACTTATCAGTTAGTTAGTTAGTTACTTACATATTCCCTGGACCCTCAACAGCGGATACGGGCAGCAACGTGAATGGCTGGGTGTTAATCTGCATAAAATAAAACTAGTACTTTGATGAGATGCAACCAATAGTTGGAAGATATAGAACAGGCTAAAGTGCAGATAAAGGTACAAGGATTATTAGTAATAGAGAATTAGAGAAAAAGACATATTTAATATCATTCAGTTTTCTCTATAGGCGGCGAGTGTTTACATCTAAACATTACAGGGTTTTGCTATCATATGCACTATAAAGAACTGCTTCCATGAAAGAAGATTCTAAAGGAAGCATCAATTTGTTTATACTATACTCTTCCATGAAAGAAGATTCTAACGAGATTCGGAATCAATTTCACTAAATACGAGATCAACCTAGAAGACAACCTGTTTTAGTAAGATGTTCAAAAATGTTATAACTCTATTTGTTAGAACTAAACCTGCTTCGTGTACACATGCCCGAAAAGGTTACAGTTTCTAATATTTCTACATCTCTGATTACAGGGGATTTCTAATAAAACAACTACATCTTTTTTTATGACAACTACAAGCATGCGCTTGGGTCAGTAAGAAAGTGAAATTCTTATGCAAGTAAAGGATTCGAGCAGGGAAACAACCTCAAGGACGAGACTTAACTCCACGTCGAAATCCAAAACAAGTTCAGCTTCATTAGTTTCCCATTTTATATGGTTTCTCATAGAAGCTGCAAAATTTTAAAACAAAATGGATGTCAATTATAATTAAAGGATTCAACAGTTAGTGATGCAAGTAATCTTAGATGCTCCTTAAGAATTAACCACAACTGGAATTGACATAAAGTAGGTCAACATAAAATTACCATAGGTCTAAATAAAGATTCAATCAGCCAATATTACTAATATGTTTCTGCATTATATTGCTGAAGCAAATGTGGAGTATCTTTCTGATGCAATATGTTTCCAGAAAGATACTCTGAAAATGTATCATTCATATGAAAATGTATGGTGTATCCAACTTTAATCTAGATATACCTGAAAATCGATCATTCTGGCGTTGCACCACTTCAGAACCATCAAACTGCAAATATACAAGCTTGGCATCAAATACAAGCACGTGAAGCACTAAAATCCACTATCGTCACTCATAAATGTATGATGAGAAATATACAGTTAACTGAATGACATAAGACGCAAAGTTGCCAAGAAGGAGCCTAGTTTAAGGAGTAACTATTGTGCTAAAGAAGATAGAGATATTAAAGAACTTGCTCATTATGGTAAAGCAAATGTGAAAAGCTAAACAGGACTTCAGATTAACTTCTCATTTATTTTTAACCAGCTTACCTTACAAGACAACATCTCAACCGTGCAATCTTCCGTAGATGGCGTTACTAGTAAGTCCAACACTGGTGCAACCCTAAAATTTAGAAGTTGAATCTGTGGCAGAACACACCTGCATGTAACTCACATAAATTGGTAAAATAGTCACGAGCATTGTTCAGAGACCCGTGGTACCAGGATTTCATTTGTGCAAGTAACATTTTGCTCTAATGTTGACGAAGTATAAGCATACTTCATGTGTGTAAAAGTAAGTATTTATGAAAAAGGAATTTCTTATGGGGATATTAGCAGAGAAGATTTTATGTGCTTTAACTCCACAAAATTCATATGGATGATTAAAGGAAGTTTAGAATATCTTTGAAATACAATTGTTCACTTTTCCCCAAGAGGAGAGTAAAACATCACAGCTTATTTTCATCCTGAATTAGTTTTGTTACTTGGTGCCAATAACTCCATAGTCTTTTAGCAACTAATAAGAGACTTGCAATACAAATACAACCTTGGCGAGTTCTGTGAAACCGAAGTGCAGTAGTTCCCATTCACTTACCAAATGCATCATTAAACAGCATCCCTAGAGTCATACATAGTTTAAAATGCATAATAATGATATAAAACTAACAAACTAGACGAGATATTCTCAAAATCCACATACTAGTCCCTGTTCTAGGTACTTGGCTAGCTCAAATGTGCAATTAGTCAATTGATCCTAAGACTCTCGTAATGTAGAGTTTTAGGCAGCTAAGGCCCAGTCCTATTCCCTCAAAATAAAATTTTCTCATTGAGTAATATTGTCAAACACATAGGCGACACAATGGACACATCAAGCCCGGGCATTAAACCACGAGATTCAGAAGCAGTCTAATAAAGAGAAAGACAATATCACCTGTACAAATTGGAATCGAGGGATTGATAACTCTGCAAGGCCCTTGTATTCAGAATTGCTTCAATACCAGATGGATGACTGAAAAACTTACTGATATGGTGCTTACCCCCATCACCATAATTAGGAAGTTTTACCCTCTCCTTCTTTCGGGCAGAAATATTAGCCCTTTTTTCATCTGACTGCGATAAACTTGCTCTGTTTAAGCTCACTTTCATGCACCCGTTTCTCTTCCTTAAAAAAGTATGTACAAAATACAGTCATTACATACACTTCAAAAAGTAGATATACATTGAATCTGCGAGAAAACAAAGTACTTGGTTCTGGAGTTGAAGATCTGTTGGGCAAAATGCGCATGAAATTGGTATTTAGCTGTAGCCATTGATGCGGTTCAGTATCTTTCAGTTATGTTGAGTAGATATACAGTGAGAGAACTATTAACAGGTGGCTTCCATTTGGTCACCGGTAACATCACCCATTTATTTACTCCCTCGCCTATATATTTTTTTTCGGATAACAAATGAGATAAAGAAATAAGGAATTAAAAAATATTTAACAAAAATGGTATGAAAAATTAAATGGTACTTCTATTTTATATAGATAAATTATAAATTTAAACGAATACTTTTATTTGATATTTTAGCCAGATAGATGAGGACCCCTCCCCTCGAATACATGTTAAGCTGTTAGATCTTGATTTTTCTCTAAAATTGTTCACATCCATCCATCCATCCATAAAATATTTTTAAGCTATACTCCTATGTACAATCAAATAACACTATAAATAGAGTTCAAAATGGATGCCAAATAGTCACGTTGAAAAAAAAAAAAAGTACGTGGCCTAAAAATATAATTATTTAAAAATAAGATTTAATCTCTAAAAAAAACACTTGATATGAATGAACCAACGGAAAGAGTATTAATTCATCCCCTTCCTTCCTAACAACCGATGAATGAATGGAAACACTGAAGGGAAAGCAACCAAATGAAACGTTATAGGTCTCTTCGACTCTTCTCGATTACCCTAAGCTTAGCACTTCGACTTCTAGGGTTCAATCTCTCCTCGGACTCTGATGGAGTTATAGGTCTCTTTGTTAGGATACACGCATTTTGGCCTTGCACCATCTGTTTTATCCACTCTTCTTTTTCCACGTATGAATCCACCCTTTTGAAACTATGTTTAACTCCATCATTGCATGGGTTTATGATGTCAAGAAACGCCTGCTTCACGATTCTGTCTTCCAAACTATGAAACGATATGACAGCGAGCCTTCCTCCAGGACTAAGGGAATCAAAACTAGAGTGGATAGAATCCTTCAGTGTGTTGAGCTCATCATTTACAGCTATTCTCAAAGCTTGAAAAACCCGTGTGGCAGTCTTGATCCACCCTTGCCTCCCTCCTGCTTAAATTAACAAGGATTAGTGGAAAAATTAAAGGTTTAGGATAGGTTTTATAATATAAATTCATTCCTAATTTTAGATATTTAGCTTCAAATTTCCTATGTGACATATCATGCAATAGCATTATTGATCAAGAAAGTCCTACGAACCTAGCAAGATACAAAGATCAGTGTTATCCATTAGAATGAAAATAAGAGAACAGAGATGCACCTGACCAAGAACTTGAGTTTCGAATGAGGTCAACTAATTCTTGTGTAGAATGGAGCCCACCAGCCAAACGAGCCTTAACAATTTTCTTTTGGAGATTGAACCAATTGCTCTCTTCACCATAGTCCCGTAAAATTCGCCCCAATTCAGCATCTGGCCATGAATTTAAAATGTCTTCTGCCTTCAGACTAGCCTGCCATACCCTGTTCTCATCAGTTAATGGACAAGCTCTATGAGCATTTCATGTAAATAGGAGACTTTGAAGATGAAATTCATCTCAACTTGACAATCTTTCTTGGAAAAACAGTAGGTAAGAAAAAAATTCATGCCATTTCAGCAAAAAACTGCCATAACTCAGTTATGATGTCAGCCCATTTGCACAAATACATGAAGCTGAGGATCTCTACCACATTTGGGTTATCCTTTGTGAAAATTTCGATGAGTAAAGTATGCTAGACTGCAATGTTGTTCGCATAAAATAATTCCACAAAAAAACACCCACAGAAATATATTCTCTCAACTTCAATGATGCTATGAACAAAATCACAGGGGCATGCCACATTATTGAAGACTGGCCACCTGGGGGGATATGGTTGTGCTCCATAGAACAGTGTGTTCAAATAAACATCACTAAATCAGTCATTTTCTTGTTACAACATAGAAAACAAAGTTCTAATGACTATCCTGGCATTTATAACTGCTCAGCATGTTATCTAGAAATGTCATTATATGGAGCTGCTCTGTCGTTGCTGGCTTTTCAACTTCTAACTTTATTTTATTTCTTTTGTATCAAGTATCTAGCACAGAAATAGCAAACTCTCCTTGAGCAAATAGAAGAAATATTAATGCATCAACTGGTTGAAAAGATCTAGGAAACATCATTCATGGCATACAGCCTTGGTGCAGCAGTAGTTACCTGGGGGTTCATCCGCATATCCAGAGGTCCATCACAGAGTACACTGAATCCTCTTTCAGCATTGTTCACCTGCAGACTACGAGTGAGAAAAATACTTACACTGCGCGCATGTTACGATTGGGAATTTTTCTCTTTTTCAGTATTATTATTGGAACTTGGAAGAGCACTTTCTTAAAAGGAAGTGATTGATCTATGATCTAGCTCCCTGAGTGCTAAAGCAACTTGGGGGAAATTAATTGATCTCATACAAAATAATTTAGCTGAATGAGGATAGTGCAGAATTTAACACACAACTGAAAGACATCTCTTGTATTGGTAAAATGTTGCAAGAAAAATCCTCTTACACCATTTAAAAAGTAAAGCATATGGTTTTACCTAAAGGACATAGATATCCAGATTCAATTGTCTAATTTGAGGGGTGCTGCAAGTGGCATAATTCACCACGACATAGATACTCCAATTCAATTCACATGCAATGACGAAGTAAAAGTGTGGCAAGTGGTAAATTTCACCATTTCAGAATCAGCAGAAAGCACATTCAAAAAGGCAAAAGAAAAAGATACAAATGTGGAAGCATACAAACCACCATTGACAAAAATAATTAGAAGCAACTCATAATTTTTCAAAGGCATCGATGATATGGTTCCAAGCATACCTGCATGGATGACATTCCCAAGTCCATTAAAATTCCCTGAACTCCAGAAGTTAAATGATTCCCATCAATGTCATGAAGCACAGCCTTAATACTTTTGAAGTTCTTCAAGAGGGTATGTACTTTTAAGTCTGCTGAAGAGTGGCCAGAATCTTTTTGCAAGACATTATTTATTCGATCTTGGGCTATCTGATGAGCAACAGGATCAACGTCGAGTCCAACATAAAATTCCATTTCTGGATGGGCCTGTATTATCTGTATTTACATCAACAAATCTTTAATTAGCCGACAATAGAGGTGATATAGAACAACTATAATTTTTTTAATGCCCAACATAATACAACATCAAAATAGCTAGAGGAACCTGTAGTAAAGTCATCAAACAAGAAACAGGGTCATCCTAATCTCAAAAAATAACTGTACTACTGCTGTCCTCTTTACTTTGTTTATACAGTCGCATATTATAGCTTATACGCATACCAAATTGAGCTGCCTAGTTCAACCTTTAATTTTAAAGTTCAGTTCTGTTTGAGAGAGAAACAATTGGAATCAGAAATTAGGGGTTACACTTTCCTATAAGAATAATTTTCATTTCTGAATTGGCCGTAGATATTAAAATGAGTATACTGTTTTGTAAAACTTATACACAAGACGACTCACATACACATACCTGTTATATACCCATGTAATACTTATCATCAAAGGCTAATTAGGAACAATCGACTTTCATTCTCATCTCATATACATAATCCTTAAATCCAAAATCTATAACTTCACAATAAGAATCCAAAGAAGGAGGAAAGCTGAAGAACACAAAAGCAATAAGGGGTCAGCAAGACAAAAACTTATATCTGTAAACAATGTATCAGATATTCTTAAAGATGCTATTGCATCTGAATTTCTTCAAAGATGCAGTACCTCACAGAAACACCAGCGCCGTTATAACATATAAATCAAATACTATAACCAATGATCTCCAGAAAGCAAAGAAAATAGTTTAAAAATTTTCCTCACAATTACTAATCCTAGAAAACTTATATCAGCTATCGTTTCCAAATGTATCAAGTAACTGTGAATATCTTTGAATTAACACCAAAATTTTCCCATTTTCCCCCTCAAATAACATTCGCCACCAAGCACACTAAGCAACAGCATCCAATTCCATACCCGAAATTAAGGATATATATACACACATACATCATAAAAATAACTAAACAATTAACCAACCGCAGAGGAGTGGCCTCCAGCACCGAGAGTACAGTCGACGAACGATTTGAGGGCGACGGAAGCAAAGACGTCAAGGACCTCGCCGAGCATGACGGGGACATGGGGAGAATTATCATTTCCATACTGCTCCGAGAAGCCTTCCACGTCGAGTTCCTTATCCGACCGCGTTCGCCTCTTCACTAGCAAGTCTGCTTTCCGCTTATACTTGCGCGTTTGATTTGTTTCGGTTTTCCTTTTGCTCCTGAGGGTACTATAGGTTGCTGTAGCTATGGCGGAAATCGTACATCGAAGAGGAGAGATTTTGGGTGGGGAATGGAAAAGCAGCTTTTTGATAAGTGATTTTGCAGAAGCTGTTGCCGCTGGCATTGCCATTGGGTGTGGGTGAAGAAGGTAAAAGAGCTTGTAATTTTATGATGATGATATAAGCCCAAATCCAAACCCGATTCTAAAATGCCCCGGCCCGATTATGAGTACAGTATCCTACCCAAATGCTAAATTGGGCTTGGTGAGATCTACAAACTCAAAATGGGTATGGAGGGATATGAAATACTAGTAGAAAATGAGTATTTTATTTTTAACTTACAACTAATTCTATAATATTTTTATTTTATTTATTTTTAAAAAAAATTATGTAAAAAAATATTCATTTAAGGGTGTGTTTTGAATCTGTATAAACGGTTTCCAGAATTACTTATTGTCAAAGTTGTTTCTCACAGTTTTAAAAAAAAAAAAAATTCTGATAGTTTTTAGAGTTTCAAAACACACGAGCAAAGGGAGTACATAGTTGTATAACAAAAGAATATGACCGTACAAGTAGTCGGCAGTCCATGTAATGTATATTCATTCCAAAGATGAAAAGACATAATTATGTGTACACATGATATGTTGGGACACTCCCACCAATTCTGACCACTTTCCATGTCATTTCTATCTACCTCCTCCCTTTCCATTTATACTCCTCTCATTTACTCCTCTTATTTTTGTCCATCCACCCCCACCACCACACCGCGGTGGCTAATGGATCCAGCTCCACCGCAACCGACTGAGCAGCCCCCGCCGGCGTCTTCTCAGGGCGCGCCAAGTATGGGGAAGCACCGCTTGTCCGCTGCCATTTCTTTCCTTAATCAACAAATCCAGTTAATCCAGGTCATCTATTCTCCTCTCTACCAATTTTTAATTTCTTGATTTTGGTGGATAAGCAATGTGACTCTGTGTAGCATATTGTTGACTTTTGAGAGGATTTTTTTTTTAATTTTTTGTTGAACAGGATGAGCTAGATGAGCTTGAAACTATTGGTGGAGTCTCTGCTGTTTGTCCAGAGTAATTAAATTTAACCCTTTTCTTTTACTACTGTGTGATTTAAATCATTTCTGTTCATGGGTTTTCACTCTCCTTCGATTGGTTCTATTTTTATTTTATTTTTTAGAATAATTTTATGGATGGGATAAATGGATAATGCCAAAATTGGAACCACGCTTGTTATCTGGACGCCAAATTTGACTATGGAAACCCTAAACTCATAGTAACACAATTAGCTAAATGGATACTAGAATCTTAGTTAGGCTGGGTCTATTCTACATAGGGTTTCTGTTTTAATTTAATATTTCCTCTAATATTATTATCTTTAAAATATATTATAGGTTGGATAATGATCTCATTTAAAAATTAAAAAAAAAAAAAAAAAGTAGAAAATTGAAAAGATAAAAAATAGGAATGAAAATATGTACTCCCTCCGTTCCGGAAGTGTTTGCACCATAAAGTGGAAACACTTATTAAGAAAAAAGTGTAAGTGTTGAGAGGTAATTTTGAAATTTATATGAATAAAGTAAAGAGAGAGGTTGAAATAAATGTAAAAGTATGTAAATATGTGAATTTTGTAAATGTGGGGTTTATGAAAAAGTTTCATTTTTAGAAAGTACAAACAATTATGGGACAAACGAGTAAGGAAAAATGACAGACAATTGTAGGACAGAGAGAGTAGCAAACTAATGTATTTTGTCAAATTAGGAAGTGTAAATAATGTATTTTTTTTTTTACCTTTTCTATGTTTTAGATTAACAGAATTCTTTCATTATAATTTTGTTGAAAGCAATTTCACAAAAAGAAAATTTGTTTGCCTCCTCTACGTGCTTCCTTTTTAGAGGATAGAGACGATAACTTACGAGTTATACATATAAATTAATTTTACACCTCTCTACACGTTTAAACTATTTCTTTCCAATTTTTGTACTAGCAATAGTTATTTGAACCCAAGGGCGGACCTATGTGATGGCTGGGACGGGCTTCATCTACATTTCTCTTTTTTTTTTTTAATTTTTTTTTATTATTATTATTATGTGTATATTTAAAAATAAAACAAAAATTTATCATCTTGCTTAAAAATAGGAAGGAAGTTGGCTTATATTTATCCATTGATTTCGCTAAACATTAAATCAAATAACAAATTTAACATAATCTTTTGAATTTATACATGGTTAGTTTATTGAGGTCCACAAATTATAAAATAAAAATATTAAATTTTTTAAACTAATTAAATTAAGAGATACTCCGTACAATATTAGGGTATATTTGTTTTGAGAATTTTAAAATAAAATAAAATAAAATAAATCATAATTTACTTAAATTCCAAAATAAATATACCATCAAAAATCAGAGTTTACATCTCAGAGTAATAATATGAGCTCTCTACTGGTTGAAAAATCGGTGTTAAATTTTAAAATTTTAAATTTAAAAACAAACATAACCTTAAGGTTTTAATAAAAGTGTAAGCATTTTTTTTTAGCCTAGCCCACCCTATTTTATAATCCTGGTTCCGCCCTTATTTGAACCAAAAGGTCTTGATTGGAAAAAGAAGTCACTTATTATTATATGGTCTTCCATTAACAGGCTAGTCTCAAGCATTGACTCTGTTCCAGATGCTCTGCTTCCTGTGTAAGATCTCTTTTGTTAATTGCGGGTACAAATATGTGAATTCATAAATTCCGGGGACTAATTGGAAATAAAATAAAATGTGCAGGAGCAGAGGTCCAGCGGAGGTTGGGTGGGATAGGTGGTTTCAAGGAGCACACACTTCTGGCAACAGAAGGCGCTGGATTTGACCCACGACTCTTTAGTCTTTTCTTTTCGTAAATGCGACTTACAACAACCCCACCACGATTAAGTCTACCTTTATTATATGCCACTTCTATCTTTTTTACTAGTTTTTAACTCTTGTTTGTAAATTTTGAAGTTCTTTACCCGAGCCGATTACATTGACGATTGAAAAAAATGAGCTTGTCTCGACTCGTAAAGGAGTGTAGAGTGTACATTGATTCGAGCTGGATCTAACAAGCCTAATGAAAATTGAGTATCTAATGAGTTTGAGCTCGACTCGTTAGATCGAGTACGAGTCTTAACCAATCAAGTCGAGTCGAGCTCGCGAGAAGTTCGGTTTGCTTAATAATAGTGTACTGCTTTTGATCGACCCTTTTGACTCTACTCCTCTATTGGATACTTCAAAGCATGTTGTATGTTCATATCCTATATTTGATTATGGAACAACCATCTTTCCTTAATTTTTAGGCATGTGTTTGCTTGTAAAGATCCTCTATAAAATTAGCAAAACACAACATTTTTCTCTATTAAAAGTAGATTAATTGGGCATATAAATTATAAATCACTAATCCAAAAAAATAGTCGCATGTGATAAACTTAATCAATTTCAAAAAAGTAGAAACCACCTCAACCAAAATTTAAAAAGTTTTTATTATGTCCATCACAACATTCGAAGGATCGTACCACATTTGAGGAATCGAGTACATCTTAACTGCTCTAGTAAAATTGTGTGTCTTAACATTGATCACGAGAAATATATAAAACAGAAAATATAAGAAACTACCTCAACCAAAATTAAAAAAGTCAAAATAAAATTACCAACTAAAAGGTTATAAATCCCTAGATTATTGAAACTATATATATATTTTTTTTTTACTCATTTCCCTTTTCCCCGAAACTAACCCGAACCCAGTATTACTAGTTTAGGTAATGAGTGCTCTTGTCATGATCTATTCTAGGAGTCAGCACTCCAATTTTTCAGTTACCCATTTTTAAACAATAACCCACCCATTTTACATCATGTTTTAGTGAGAAAAGTTTGTCCCAAATTACGTGATCATGTTTTTAGAAATTTAAGAGGACTTATTTTGAATATTTCAATATCATCCTTATATCTCCAAAACATAAAGTAAAACACGCACCAAAAAATTGTATGATAATTTTTTTCCTCCAATTACTATCTAATTACGTTACACGTATTTCTTTTACTAGTGTTCAATTAGTGCTAATAACTACTACTATTATAATCAGACAAAGAAGAGATGTACTCTATATATACGACCAACAATTTGCAAACTTTTTTTTTTTTTTTAACATAAAAGGTAAAAAATTGTAAGATGTGAAAGTTGAACACGTAAAAAAAATAGGGGCATTTCGAGAATTGAACTCGGGACCTCTTGCACCCTAAGCAAGAATCATGCCACTAGACCAAATGCCCTTTGATAAATATTGTTTCAAATTCGCGTCAGGTAGGGGTTAAAAAAATGTTTGGTGTGAGATTTGAACACTTGAACTAAAAGTAAAACACCTATTTTTTTATATGGTAATTTGTGCATGACGGAAGGAATTCATGGGAATTAATTATTCAACAATTTTAATTAATTATATATAATATAATAATGTACAATTTATAAAGCAAAATATTCAAGTTATAATATATAGTCAAATTGTACTAGTATGACCTAACCTAATGCCCTAAGCTTCAATAAAATAATTGAAGTTTAAAATTTTCATTTTGATAGCTAGACATAGTCTCGTAATTAAGCTAGTTTAATAATTCATAAAATGCCCATTCAAAATGCCAAATCTTAATTAATATAATAATATGAGTCAATCACTTCACATCAATTAATAGTCGTCGATCTCATGAGAAGAATATAAACCCGTGCAATTTGGGATCAATTAATAATACATCGAGAAATGATCTAAATTTTTCTCCTCAAAAAAAAAAAAATTAATACATGGTGGAGATTGATTCAATTTAAGAAGCCATCAAAACCCTATTTTTTTCTAATGTAAGAAAAAACAACTATTTTTATTTAACAAATTGAGTCCAATTTTCCACGCTGAAAGAAGCTTCCTAACTAGCAAAAAACTATATTTTTCATGCATATATATTCCAAACTTTACTTTAAATTAAATTGACCACGACCACCAATTGTGGTTAGATCATGTCGGTATCGTGCGTCTTGCTTGTTACCATAAATTAAGGAACACAAATAAGAATATTCATTTAAAAATATCTTATAAAGATGATATATTAATTAATTAAGGAGTACTGCAGTGTACAAGCTTTGATGAATAACAATTTAAATTTTTACAATTATTTTCAATTATATATATATGAGAGTGAGAAAATTACTAGCCAGCTAGCGTTAATTAAAATCAAATTACTCCTTTTGCTTTCTTTGGATAAAAATTTGAAATGGAGTTTACGTACATACAATTCTTTTCGACAAAGCAGTTCGAATATTCTTATTTAAAAAAAAAATAATACATGTCGACTTTTCATATTTACCAATCAGCAAATTATTGCCAAATATTAACGTCCTTTAAATACAAAAATTTCATTAGACCTCGATGAGACCATGAAAAGTTGCCATAATTGAAAAAAAAAAAAAAACACCCGGGTTCACTATATTCACATAAGTATTAGTGATAATAAATTATAGGAATTAAATATTTTTTAGTTCAATAAATTTGATTGATTTTGAATTTAATTTAGACAGATTATATATTTTAAATTTCAATTAAATAAATATACTTAAATTTTAAAAATGATCATTTTATTTATAATAGCAGGTCAACAATCATGTAATTTTCATTTTTCTTTTTTATAATATGCGACATTAATTTTCATTTTATATTTTTTATATCAATTAAAGATTTATTTATATTTATTAATTTTAAAAAAATTATGAATATTAGTTAAAATAATAAATAATATTTTAAAAAATCTGAAAATATATTGAGAATAATATTTAAAGTAGTAAATAATTTTTCATAAAATCTCTAAAAAATTATGATATGGAAAAAAAAAATTAAATAAATTTATGTCTAAATCAATTAATTAAAAAAATCAATTAACATACCTAATTAATTATTAAAAAACTCAATTAATTTACCTAATTAGAAAAAAAATATAATTACAAAATCAATTAACTTAATCAAATATATAAATTATCTTGAAAATAATAAAACTTCCAAATAAAAAAAATTAAAATTGTGAAAAACACTTAAATATTTTATTAAAACTCCCAAATCAATTAACAATTATTTTACTATTTTAATAAATTCAAAAATCCACAAATATTTTAAATTTTCAAGTAAATCTAAAAATACTCAAATAAATCCAAAATTCCAACCCCTCCTCCAATGCCCCAATGTAATAGGAAGGCTTTATTGAAGATTTTTTTGCATCTTTAATGAATATATTTTTTATTTGGGAGTTTCAATATTTTAAAGATAATTTTTTTTATTACTTTAAAATAAAAAAATAAATTTCTAATACTCATAGATTTTTTTTCTAATTAAGTAAGTTTAATAATTTTCTAATAATTAATTAGGCAATTTCCAAAAAAATAATACTCCAATAATTAGGTAGGTAGGTTGATTGATTTTTCTAATAATTAACTAATTTATGAATGAATTTATTTATTTATTTGATTTATTATTTTTTCCATATTAATTTTTTAGATTTAAAAAAAAAATTATTTTAAATATTTTTCAAATTTTAACTAATATTCATAATTTTTAAAATTAATAAATATATATACGTTTTTAATTAATAATGCCACATATTTAAAAAAAAAATCAAATATGTGTTGACCTATTTGGTGACTGTTATTATAAAATGACCATTTAAAAAAAAATGAGCATACTCATTGGATCGAAATCAAAAAATGTAATCCGTCTGGAACAAATTTAAAATCAGTTAAATTTATTAGACTAAAAATTAAATCTTTAATCCCTAAATTATATTAATTGGGTAAATTTAAGTTAAGTAAAAACACTTTTTATTCTTGTGGAATCATAATTAAAAGAAAATTAGGTGAGAGTAGTAGTACAAATTAAATCAAAGTTGACTTACATGTTACTAATATATATAAACTGGTATTGAAGTTGCGTAGAATTGATAATTAGATAATGGCCGATGAGAGCAACCTCGAGTCCGGTGGCTATCACTGCAACCACCACCGGCAATATTTCTCCGGCGGTGGCTTTCTTCTTAAAATATTGCTGCTGTTCATGGCTGTGGGCATAATCGTCCTTCTACTCAATGAATCTGTTTCTCCTACAGACTTCTTTCAGAGGGCTTATTCATTTTCCGGCGGAAACAACTCCAATATTTCTTCTTCTTGTAATATTAATCAGTTGATCACCTCTCAAAACCTAACTTCTCAAGTAAGTTCATAACTCTACTTTTTTTTTTTTTAATGATCGAGTCACACTTGTGTGCATCCAATTACATTCGAATTAATTTGCACAATGATCTTAATTCATTTAATTCCGTTCTATTATACTGAATTAAACAAGATCTTATAATTAAACTTGAAAGTCATAAAATTAAAATTTATTTTTATGTATGTATTATGCATGTTATATATGTTGTTCTTTAATTAAATTTAGATGAGTGTGTTAGTTGTTTTCTTGTTCTACTACTTTAATTTTATGGTGGACTTAATTAATCTTAATGGTTCTTTGTCCTAAAACGATTAGTTTTCCACATGAACTCCCAATAAACGGCCTTTTCAGATCTTCTTAATAATCGTACAGGAGATTTTAAGTATAATTTCAAATATAATATATTTTATATGTATATAAAAAAGCTAGCTAATTAATTAAATTCAATAAAAGTTTATTTTCTTTTAAAATAGTTTATTTTGATTAATTTACCATATTACCCTTCTAAAGAATATGACAAGTCCACCCTTCCAAAATAAATACAATATACTCCATATATCATTTTTAATTTTTCAAGAAATAATAATAATATTTTTTTATCGTTCTATTTTTTTGTAATATGTTCATTTAATACGATACAAGAATTATAATTTTTCATTTAATACTACATAGGTGGTATAATAGTCATCATGTTATATACATAATTATTAATATTAAATAACTTTAAAAATACAAATAAAGTGTGAAAAGGTAGAAAAATCCGATCTATAATTATAGGGATCTAATTAAATATGTGACTATAGGGATCTTCTGTGTCGGTTAGTATACCTTAATCCATAAAATATGGGTTGGTTTTCAAGATTACGTACATTAATAAAGTCATGAACCTTGAATTTTCAAATTACTTTTTTGTTGATTTCCAAGTACAGCCTCCCTGGCGGCATTCGGCATTAGAAACTTATAAAATTCGGAGTGTTTTGTAAAAAAAGAAAAAAAGAAAAAAAAAGTGTGTACTAATCAAATCAGTCACGATGTTCTAGATTTACTGTGTATACATAGATATACAACTTACGTCTAGTTTTACTTCGCCTCATTATTAATTAAAGACGGATTGATTGTTATTAATTTTAAAGACGATAAAGTTACTTATTAGAAGAGGTAATATATGTAGTTCTAATTTATTGAAGAAATAATTATTTTTGTGTGTAAAAAGTATTAGCATGTGATGTAAATAAGAAGTATTTGAAGGAAATTTTTAAAGAAGTAGTTAACAAATGTTCAAATAATAATAAAATTAGTGAAGTTAAATGTTGGGATACTTTAGTGCAATTGATTGCACGTACACCTTTGGAATTGAATTAAACGTTGAGTCAAATATTAAATTGAGTAAATTAAATATTAAAATTTAAGTATATTTGTAAATTCGATGGCATGAAAGAATTTGTAAAAAAAAAATATATATATATATATATCAACTAAATAATCATAATTTACTCTGGCTGACCACAGTGAATTTATTTTACTCTCTCCGTCTTATAAAGATAACAACATTTTTTTTTTTAGGATGTCCCAACTATTTTACCCTTAATATTTCATAAATTTAGTGTAAAATTTAAAGCAATGAGTAATTATAGAGTGCGTTCAATTAGGGGTAAAATTGTCAATAAAACATTAACCAATTTTTTAAAATTTGTCTTATGAATTAGGTAAAAGAGGAGAATGAGTTGGAGAAGGCCCTGAGGAAGGCTGTGATGCAAGATAACAAAACGGTGATAATCACAACATTAAACGCAGCATGGACAGAACCAAATTCAATATTTGATCTATTTCTGGAGAGTTTCAGAATTGGAAATGGAACACAAGATTTGTTGAAACACGTGCTGGTAGGTACAATGGACCAAAAGGCACATTCTCATTGCTTGGACAAGAATCTTCACTGTTACGCCCTAACTACCGACGACGTTGACTTCTCCGGCGAAGCCTTTTTCATGACCGAAGATTATTTGAAGATGATGTGGAGGAGGATTGATTTTCTACGTACTGTTCTAGAAGCTGGTTACGACTTCGTCTTCACGGTAACTACTATTTTCTTCGTCCATTTTTATTATTCTTACCATTATTTCGGGATATAAATCAATTTAGTTACATAATTTTTTAATTTTTTTTAAATACTTTCAAAAAATTAAATGTATCAATTTAGTCTAATTTTTTTTACAATTTATTTTATTTTGGTCTTAAAGAGTTAAATGTAGTACCAATTTTGTTCATTTTTTTGTAATTTATTCAGTTTTAGTCCCAAAAAAATTAAATGTAATTGCAAAAAAATGGGATTAAATTGATACATTTAATATTTTTTGGACTATTTCAAAAAAGATTGAAAATTATGAAACTAAATTGACTTATATCCCTGTTATTCTTTTTTTATAAATAATACCGTTGACAAGACTACTTAATCTACCCCTCATAACTATCACTTATTTAATAAAATTATCATTCACTTTATTTATATTTAAGTTGAACACACATTTTATTAAAAGCTTAAAAATAAAAATAAAGAAAATAAAATAGGGTATGTGAGTGGTATTTTTTTAAAAAAAATTAAGAATTATAAAAGTAGACAAACAAAAAAGTAGATGGGAAATAAAAAAAAAATGTTTTTTTTTTTAAACTCTTTTTCCCTTGTTACCCAAAAGTGAATAATAATGATTTTTCCTCTGAAAGTAAAACTAATTGATTAGACATATAGGTCAATGGTTTTGCACATATAAAAATTAATTAAAAGTCTGCAACCATGCAGAATACTGTATAAATTAAGAAGACCTAACTGTGTATGAATATTGCTGACGTAATTTAGAGCCTGCTCTTAAAGTTGACCTTTTCAAAATGAGATCAACTTGGACTTGAATCGGTATAGTAATATTTTATTATATGTTGTCGATATACAAATTAATAGATCGAAAATAAATAAAATATTTCCAGCTAGGGAGTGATTTAATATATATGAAAAAAGTATTGTCACGACACTACACGATCTTATTTATATACCGATAGTCAAAATATAGAACAGTTGGGTGCAAATTAATAAAAGATATATGTCATAATAATATAATAAGTGTGTAAATTGTATAGTTAGGGGGAGGACTATTTTTTAATTCGTCTAATCACTGATTTTAAAATTTAGGATGCTGATGTGATGTGGTTGAGGGATCCGTTTCCAGAATTCTACCCGGATGGGGATTTTCAAATTGCGTGTGATCATTATTGGTACAATTACACTGACTTGAATAACTCCCCAAATGGAGGTTTCAATTACGTTAGATCGAACAATCGGACTATCCAATTCTACAACTATTGGTACACCGGAAGAGACTATTACCCGGGAAAACACGACCAAGATGTGCTCAACTTCATAAAATTCAACCCGTTTATCGAGAAAATCGGGTTGGAAATGCGGTTCTTGGATACGGCTTATTTTGGCGGGTTTTGCGAACCCAGTAAGGATCTGGATCTTGTAATCACGATGCACGCAAATTGCTGCATTGGCCTGGAAAACAAGATTCATGATATTAAGATGGTGATTGATGATTGGAAACTTTATATGTCATTGCCCCCTGGTGATCAAAGGAATTTGAGAAGGGCTTGGACTGTTCCAAGAATTTGTGGCTGAAATTTAATTTAATTTAATTTATGTAGTCTGATAGATAATAATGTTACAAGTTGATGATCAAAATTGTGCATTATTTGTTTCGTTTGATAATTTATTTATTTTGGAATAAACAAATTCAATTTTATTACAACTATCCACACCTTAACATTTTCTATACACATCCCCATAATTTTAAAGACACAAATAAAAAAACTTATTTTGCCCAAAAATATAAATGGGGAGCATGATATTCAACATTACGATTCATTCACTAAGATAGACGTTTGACTACATTTTTGACTGAACACATACGTGCTGATAAATAACACGTGTCAATAAATCAAATAGTGAACATTCGACTATTCTACTGAGTTTGGCCAATAAAGTTTATCTTATATTTAATGGGCTCCACATTAATCTGGACATGATTTGAAGCTTTTTTTCGTAGGTATAATAATTAATGAGTCACATATATACTTCAGTATATTATTATTTGTATAAATACATTGTTATACATATAATAATGATATTTTTCTATGAGAAATAAAAGACATTCATTATTTATTATATAGTAAAAAATCAAAGTAAATTAATAGTATGATGCACTGACCATGTTGGGCACCATATATAACATAATAATATTTGTATCATTTTTGCTTAATCAGGCTAAGAAGTGTAACAAAATTAGGCAACACAAATTGAAATTAATTTAACCTAAATGCAATATATACTACTCCTACTAAAACTTCATAAAATTAAAACCTGTACTATTAGTAAAAAAAAAAAAAAAAAAAACTCAACCGGAGCCGGAGTTGGACGTGGTGGTGGCGGCAGCGACTACAGCCCTAAGGGCGACCGTAATCGGAACAACCGATGGCAACGACAGCAGTTTATCTCTCAGGTGTAGCCCTTAAAATAACTTAAAATAACAGTGCTATTAATGGTGATAGGCATAAGCTCCCTTGTTCATCAATGTGGTTTCAGATTTCTTATTCATTTTCAGGTGACAAAGAGCAGAATGTCACACCTTCATTTCATCATTTCACCGCAGAAAAATAGACTTCTACAGTAAGTTAATTGTTTTTTTTTTTTCCCTGAATTGCAATACTAATTTCGATTTTTGTCCTATAAATTTTCGACTTTAAAATTACTCTCTTATGTTTAAAATTTTTAATCCTTATTACCTATAATCAAAGGTAAACATCATGTAATTACCTACAAATCGATCGTTCACCTACACATCGAATCTCAAATCGCGTATTTACAAACCAGACCCCAAATTGAGTTTGTACAAATCGGGCCCTAATGTTTACCCTGTAGATAGTAAGGGCTAAAATCTTAAAAATTATAAACATAAGAGACTAATTTCAAAGACTACATCTTGTATAGACTCAAGTCCTTAGGCCTTGAGTTGACCAGTTGATTTTTTTTTTGGTGTTGCACTTTTCAATTGTAGTGACTTACACTTTTCAATAATATTTTCAGTTATATTGACTTACATTTTTCAATAATATTTTCAGTTATATTGACTTACGTTTTTTTATAATATTATATTCCACCTTTTAGTTATATGAACTTGCACTTTTCATTTATATATACTTGTGTTGCAATTTTTAGTTATACTGTAATAACTTATACTTTTCATTAAAATATTGTGTTTCACTTTTCAATTATAACGACTTACACTTTTTAATAATATTGTGTTGCATTTTTCAGTAATATTTTGTTGCACTTTTTAGTTATAACGATTTACACTTTTTATACTGTCTTGAACTTTTCAATTATAGTGGCTTACACTTTTTAATAAAAAAATTGTGTCACACATTTCAGTAATATTGTGTTGCACTTTTTAGTTATATTAACTTACACTTTTCAACATACATGTTTCAGAAAAAGAAAAAAAAGTTAACTGATCAACTCGAGTCCATATGAAACTCTGCCAATTTTAAAATCGAAAAATTTAGAGGACAAAAATCAAAATTGATATTCCCTCCGTCCACGAAAAGTAGTCACATTTGCCCTATATTCCTTGGCCACAAAATGTAGTCTCATACCCTTTATGAAAACTATACACCCCCTTCCTTACTTACTGATCCTGCCCCACCCCCAACATTTATGAATACACCCCCTCTCCAAAATATACCCCCTCTCGACTTCAACTCATCACCCCCACCACATCCGCTCCATGCACCCCCTGTTCCGCTTAATACACCACCCAGCCCAACATCCAGCCTTGCTGCTCCCTCCAGCTCACTAAGTACACCCCCAGCCCAACGTCTAGTCTTACTGCACCCCCAACTTACTAAGTACACCCCCATCAACTCCAAACCCCAATTCCACGATACAAACCCTTGATCTCGAGTCGCCAGATGCTCCCACACTGCCATCTCCACCGATACAACAACGAACTCGAATGGTCACTCGAGCCCAAAATAACATCTTCAAACCAAATCCGAGGTATGATCTATCTTCTACTTTATCTTCTGACACTGTACCTAGCTGCGTCTCTCAGGCATTAAAAGATGAACGATGGAAGGAGGCCATGTCATCTGAATTTAATGCCCTTCTCAAAAATGGTACTTGGGATTTAGTACCACCTGATGATTCTGCAAACATTATTGGTTCGAAGTGGGTCTTCCACATCAAACGGAAACCAGACGGTTCCTTAGACAAGTTCAAAGCTCGACTTGTCGCCAAAGGCTTTCACCAACGCCCTGGGGTTGACTTTTTTGAAACATTTAGTCTTGTGGTCAAACCAGCAACCGTTCGAGCAGTCCTGAGTATTGCAGTCACCAAAGATTGACCACTTCGTCAGTTCGATGTGAATAATGCTTTCCTTCACGGTTCCTTAGCCGAATCTGTATTTATGGCTCAACCACCCGGGTTTGTTGACAAAACCTTCCCTACATATGTGTGCAAGTTACATAAATCCATCTATGGCCTAAAACAAGCACCTCGAACTTGGTATTTTGCTCTTCGAACCTTCTTGGAGAGTATTGGTTTCATTCACACCAAATCTGATGAGTCTCTCTTTGTATACAACAAATCCAGTATAACTGCATATTTTCTCATATATGTTGATGATCTAATCCTTACAGGAAACAACACCTCGTTCCTCACAAAAGTGGCCTCAGACCTTAGTACAAAGTTCTATGTCAAAAACTTAGGCTCACTTTCCTATTTCCTAGGTGTGGAAGTGCTTTGTACTAAGAAAACTTGTTTTCTCTCCCAACGTAAGTATATCATTGACCTACTCACCAAATATAATATGCTCACTTCCAAACCTGTCCAAACCCTCTCTCCACCTCTACTCGTTTATCTCTTTCTGATGGAACACCGCCCACTGACCTACTCACCAAATATAATATGCTCACTTCCAAACCTGTCCAAACCCTCTCTCCACCTCTACTCGTTTATCTCTTTCTGATGGAACACCGCCCACTGATATCACCCAATATCGTCAAGTTCTTGGAAGTCTCCAATACCTCCAACTTACTAGACCTGATATTGCTTTTGCTGTGCATAAATTGTCTCAATTCATGCATGCTCCCACCACAACTCATTGGGGCACTGTAAAACGCCTCATTCGATATCTTAATGGAACTAGAGATGTTGGAATTACCCTCCGCCCCAACCCATCTAACTCACTTCACTGCTTCACAGATGCTGATTGGGCCGGAAATACTGATGATTGTACGTCGACAAGTGCCTATATTGTCTTTCTTGGAACAAATCCCATCTCCTGGTCTTCCAAGAAACAAAAGTCGGTTGCTCGCTCCTCCACTGAAGCAGAATATCGGGCCATTGCATCAGCGGCCTCTGAGGTACAATGGTTAAAATCTCTCTTTCAAAAACTGTGTTTTACCATCAAAACTCTCCCTGTCATCTACTGCGACATATCTTTGCTCCAACCCGATTTTTCACTCTCGAATGAAACACATTGCCATTGACTATCACTTCGTTCGGGATTTGATCAAAACAACTCAGTTACGTGTTTCACATGTGTCTTCCGAAGACCAACTAGCCGATGCTCTCACAAAGCCTCTTGCTCGTTCTCGTCTTCAAATGCTGATGATCAAGATTGGACTCTCCTATGGTACTCCATCTTGAGGGGGCGTATTAGACATATATAAATATATTAAGAGATATTATATATATTTTGTATAATATATTTTATATATCTTGTAAATCTTTATTTTCTTAGATAGAGTTATTTTCTTAAATTAGAGATATATAGTAGATATGTTTTGTATCTATAAATACTCCCCTCATGTATTCTTTATATTTATTCAATGAAATAATAATTTATCCATTCATTGTTTCTCTATAGTATTGAGTTCATAAAAAAAAATCGAAAGTTTAACTATCACAATATAACTGATATTAATTATAGTCAAATTATTAATTATTTTAATGTTATTAATTGCTTAAAAAACATACATTTTATTTGAAAAATAACTACTTATTTTATTCTCTTATTTTCAATGTAATAATATTTGTTAACATTCCACAATTTCCACATATATGTTCATCTAGTTAATATATATATGCACCATCAAATAAAAACAACGAATGAATTATTCTTGCTATATATTCTTAACATATACTCCCTCAGTTTTTTTATAAGATGTTTTAGAGTAATTTATTAGAATTAAAAAAGGTATGTTTTGACAAATATACCCTTAGATAATAAACGACATTTCTAATTATATTAATTTCATTTCATAATACACATTACATTAATCAGAGCGAGTAATTTAGAAATTATGATTATTTTCAAAGTTAAAAGGAGAGTATAATTAGAATAAACATTGTAAAAAATCTAAAACATCTTATATTTATGCACAAGAAGAAAGGTCTAAAACATCCTATAAAAAAAAAGAACTATGTAAGATCCATGTGTCAAATTTTTTTGATGAAAAAACATCTGAGATCCTAGCTTCAATATATAGATTGATCACATCCCATATTCTTATTGATATTTCATCTCGTGTAATTAAATAAATAATTAATGTTGTTATTGACAGTGGTTACAAAAATTGATCACAATATCCTATAGATATCAAAGGGACAATCAAAACAAACCATATATAGAGTTGAAAAATCAAATATAAGCACATGTTATACCTATAGTAATGACGTCATTTCTATGAGAAATAAAAGACATTCACCATTTATTATATAGTAAAAAATCAAAGTAAATTATTAGTATGATGCACTGACCATGTTGGGGCACAATATGTAACATATATAGATATTTGTATCATTTTTGCTTAATCAGGCTAAGTGTAACAAAATTAGGCAAGACAAATGAAATTAATTTAACCTAAATGCAATATATACTACTCCTACTAAACTTCATAAAATTAAAAAAAATAAAAAATGGACTCAACCGGAGCCAGAGTTGGACGTGGTGGTGGTGGCGACTACAGCCCTAAAGGTGACCGTAATCGGAACAACGGGCGGCAACGACAGCAATTCATCTCAGGCGTAGCCCTTAAAATAACGGTGCTATTAATGGTGATAGGCATAAGCTCCCTTGTTCATCAATCTGGTTATCATTCAAAGTTGTATCGGATTTCTTATTCATTTTCAGGGGACAAAAAGCAGAATGTCACACCTTCATTTCATCAGTTCACCGCAGAGAAATCGCCTTCTTCAGTAAGTTAATTGTTTTGTTGTTAGTACAAAATTTGATTTTTGTGACTTTCAAATTAATTTTTTATATTAACAAATTTTAAAATTTTAGTCCTTATTACCTATAATCAAAGGTAAATATCATGTAATTACCTACAAATCGATCGTTCACCTACATATCGAGTCTCAAATCGCGTATTTACAAATCAGGCCCTCAGGCCCTAAATTAAATTGTAGATAGTAAGGGCTAAAATCTTAAAAATTATAAACATAAGAAACTAAAGTGTACGTCTTGTATAGACTCAAGTCTTTATAAAAGGACTCGAGTTGACCAGTTGATTTTTTCTTTTGGTATTGCACTTTTCAATGGTAGTGATTTACACTTTTCAATAATATTTTCAGTTATATTAACTTACATTTTTTTGATAATATTATATTCCACCTTTTAGTTATATGAACGTGCACTTTTCATTAATACTTGTGTTGCAATTTTTAGTTATACTGTAATAACTTATAATTTTCATTAAAATATTGTGTTGCACTTTTCAGTTATACCGACTTACACTTTTTAATAATATTGTGTTGCATTTTTCAGTAATATTTTGTTGCACTTTTTAGTTATAACGACTTACACTTTTCATATTGTGTTGCACTTTTCAATTATAGTGACTTACACTTTTTAATAAAAAAAATTGTGTTGTACATTTCAGTAATATTGTGTTGCACTTTTTAGTTATATTGACTTACACCTTTCAACATACATGTTTCAGAAAAAAAAAAAAAAAAAGTTAACTGGTCAACTTGAGTCCATATGAAACTCTGCCAATTTTAAAATCGAAAAATTTAAAGGACAAAAATTAAAATTGATACAATTTAAGAAAAAAAAAAAAATTTCCATTGCTACCCTATATATCTCAAAGAAATTAAATTACAAATAAATAAATATAATTAACAATTCTTTCTTTCTTTGGGTCACTTTTCGTGTTTTTAACATAGCAGGCGAAAGAGGAGGAGAAGAAGAAGTTGGAAGAGATGATAAGAAAGGTAGTAATGAAAGACAAGAAAACGTTGATAATCACAACTCTAAATGAAGCATGGGCGAAACCAAATTCAACATTCGACCTATTTTTAGAAAGTTTTAGAATCGGAAATGGAACACAAAACTTATTGAAACACGTGATGGTGTACACAATGGACAGCAAGGCATATTCCCGTTGCGTACAAGAAAATCTCCACTGCTACGCCCATAATACCAACGACGAAAACTTCGCCGGTGAAGCACTCTTCATGACTGACATTTATATGAAGATGATTTGGGCAAGAATTAATTTTCTACTCACTATTCTACAAATGGGATACGATTTCGTCTTCACGGTATGATCAACTTAAATAATTTTTTATCGGATCATGAGATCACATGTGTCAGTTTTAGTAAGGTTTCACTCTGTGTTTTACTATCTGGGTTACTAACATGCACGTGTCATGTCAAGAAATGGTCAGCACTTTATAATAATGAGGTTGTTTTTATAAAGATCTAGTAGAAATGCAGGATGGTACACCAAGTGCAACATGAAAAATGGAACATGCATATGAATTGATCTAAAACAAAATCCGAACCATGATTTTTTCAGTAATTTTTCGAAATGATTCCACAATTTTAAACCTTTTCGATTTTGAAAAGTATGCTAATATCAATATCGTTTAATTTTTTTTTGGTTGATCTTTGGATTAAATTGATACAATTTGCATGAATATTATATGAGACCGACTAAATTGAAAAAAGTAATATATAGGACAATTTCAAAAATGGTAAAATGTTGTGGAATGGACTTGGAACTTAATCTCATCTAATGACATATATGTTTGTTTAGGAATTTTGATGATTTTAAAATTCGAATTTTAAAATTTAACTTTATGAAATGAAATTCAGGACGCTGATGTGATGTGGTTTAGGGATCCGTTTCCAAGATTCAAGTCAAACATAGATATCCAGATTTCATCAGATTACTTTTTTGACGAATTGAGGAGCTATCCGAACGGAGGTTTCAAGTACGTAAAATCGAACAATCGGAGTATCGAATTCTACAAGTTTTGGATAAAAGGAAGAGAATATTACCCGTGGCACCATGATCAGCAGGTGCTCAACCAAATCAAAACCAGCCCCTATATTCAGAGAATCGGGTTGAGACTCCGGTTCTTGAAGACGGTTTATTTTGGCGGGTTTTGCGAATCGAGTAGGGATTTGAAGTCTGTGGTGACAATGCATGCAAATTGTTGCATTGGGTTACAATACAAGATTCCTGAAATGCAAAGTGTCATCAAAGATTGGAAACACTATTTGACCACACTTGTCCAAACCAATTCCACTTGTCCTTGGTCTCTTCCAAGACTTTGTCCCTATTAATATTAATCAATTTCTTGCAATTTATATATATAAACCTAATTAATCCCCTACTAGGGAGTTTAGAATACTATGCTTTGTTTTTATATTAATTTTTTCTGATGTGTCAATATTTCAAAGAGTTACATATTTATTAATTAAAGGGTTAATTTCAAATTAAATCACCACATTTTCTTGAATTGCAATTTAATCTAAATTTTTAAATAATTATAAATAAAATCATCATTTTTAAATATTGTTGCAATTTAGACTTCTAGACAGCTTCACTTGTTTTCAAATTTAACGTTTTGAGATTAGATCGAAATAAAAAATATTATTGTTTCATTAAGGAAGTGTCATATCAGCTAGCCACATTAGATTTGGACACAAATGAGACTGTCTAGAAGTATAAATTACAACAATATTTTAATGTGGTGATTTTATTTACAATTATTCGGAAGTTTAGATTAAATTACAAAAAAGAAAGATGGCGATTTAATTTACAATTAACCCTTTATTAAATGTGATTTTATTGATTGATTTTTAAATCATATATATATATATATATATATATATATATCAAGATTGTATTGAGTTTATAAAAAATAGAAAATTTAACTATCACAATATTAATTATAGTCAAATTATTAATTATTTTAATATTATTAATTACTTAAAAAGGGGATACATGCATTTTATTTGAAAAATAACTACTTATTTTATTCTCTTATTTTCCGTGTAATAATATTTGTTAACATTCCACAGTTTCCTCATATATGTTCATCTAGTTAATATATATATGCACCTTCAAATAAAATCAACGAATGAATTATTCTTGCTATATATTCTTAACATATATATATGTAAGATCCATGTGTCAAATTTTTTTGATGAAAAAACATCTGAGATCCCAGCTTCAATATATAGATTGATCACATCCCATATTCTTATTGATATTTCATCTCGTGTAATTAAATAAATAATTAATGTTGTTATTGACAGTGGTTACAAAAATTGATCACAATATCCAAGAATTTGACTGTCGTTAGAACTGTGATTAAATTTTTAAGGTTGATGTGACAAGCATTCTAAGTAATTGTAGACAAAAAACGAGCATTATTAATATCAAATTTAGAAGAAGAAATTTTATTTATTCTTTGTGAAACCCCAAAAGTTACGGACCTTATAAAGATAATTCTAAATCTTAAATTAATTATAGCACAATATAAACGAGGAAAAAACAATTGTTTCACTCAAATTTAAAGTCGAACATCCAGGCTCCAGCATGGAGATTTTCATTATTCACTTGGATGAAACATTTTAAAGGCTTAATAATTTTTCAACAAAAAAAATGTGAGTATAACTTTAAGGTAAATACTGATACATTTTTAAATTAATGTAAACATATAGTATTTTATATAAGGAAACTTTGTGTTGAAAAGAGATTACTACTTTTTTTGTCCGTAACATATGGAATATTAGACACCTCGTAATATTTCTATTTTTACATATATTTCATTAATTAAACATGCTATATATTACAATGTGCCCAAGTGTAATGACAAAATTATATTAAACCAGAATATCATGCATTTTTATAGTAAAAAATCCAAATCCATTAATAGTTTGATGCATTTCGGTATATATGTAACATAAATCTAAATATCTTTTATTCCTTAATCAGGTCACAATAACAAGGATAAAATTAAATTTGAATATTATTACTACTACTAAACTTCGATCAATTTGCTCAAGCATAACACCAAAGAAAAATACAATGGATTTAGTGAGAGGTAGAGGGGGCCGTGGTGGCTCTAATCCTAAAGCCGGTGGCGTAAACCTAGAGTCCGGTGGCTACCACCACCACCCGCCGCCGTCGAAACACCAAAATGTGTTAGGTGTATCTCTAAAATTAACGCTACTCTTCATAGCGGTTAGCATAGGCTCCATTCTTCTAAATCTATCGGCTTATACTGCACACTTCAATCAGATGTATTATTCTAATTCATTTTTACAGCCCAAACACGACTCTACTACTTCCCTGCACCTCAATGTTTTCTCTATATTTCGTCAATTCATCACCAAAAGCCTACCTTCTCAAGTAAGCAATATATGTTTCACTACGTGAATCTTTAACCAACGTTGATTATGATTTTTCTCTTTATAAGTATCAATAAATATTCAAATAGTACTGAAATATAGAAGGAATGCCAAAATTGTTATATGTGATTTCATTTTAGTACTAAATTTTTTTAATAATTTTTTTCACGGGATAGAAGTCAATTTAGTTCCATAACTTTCAACCTTTTTTTTTCTGAAATGATCACAAAAAAGTTAAATGTATCAATTTAGTCCTATTTTTTTGCAATTTGTTCTGTTTTGGTCCTAAAAAAGTTAAATATATCAATTTAGTCCTTTTTTTTTTTTTTTTTGCAATTTGTTCTATTTTGGTCCCAAAAAAGTTAAATATACCAATTTAGTCCCAATTTTTCATAATTACATTTAACTTTTTTATTGGGACCAAAACAAAACAAATTGTGAAAAAATGAGACTAAATTAATACATGCATTTAACTTTTTGGGATCAGAACAAAATAAATTACAAAAAAAATTTAGACTAAATTGGTATATTTAACTTTTTTGAAATCATTTTAAAAAAAATAGAAAGTTATGGGACTAAATTGCCATTTTTTCACCTAGTCCTTTAAGAAAATGTCACTTTTTCCTCAAAATATTAAAATTGTATGAATTTGATTCACAGATTTAAGATCCGTGAACTCTATTTGATAGTACCCAACAAACTTCGAATAATAAATCCTATACACATGAAGGTTTTTTTTATAAACCTTTTTGTAAATGGATAAAAAAAAAAAAAATCACACAATTGCTCCTCTTTTAATTTTTAATTTTATTGGAATTGTAAGAGCATATATATAATTTGTGAATTTTGGAGGAATAATTATGTGCAGGTTGATCCGGAAACAGAGTTGGAGAAGACACTTCGAAAGGCAAGAATGAGGGATAAAAAGACAGTAATAATCACAACTCTGAATGCAGCGTGGGCTACAGAGCCAAATTCAATATTCGATCTATTTTTGGAAAGTTTTAAAGTGGGAAATGGGACACAAGAGTTGCTAAAACACGTAGTGGTGGGGACTTATGACCCGAAAGCGTATTCTCGTTGCATGGAAAAGAAGAATGTGCATTGCTACGCCATGAAGACTGACGGCGGCGTTGATTTCTCCGGCAGCCTCAGTTTCGGAAGTAGGGATTATTTGAAGATGGTTTGGGGAAGGATCCATTTCCTACTCACTGTTCTCCAAATGGGATATAATTTTGTCTTCACGGTACCTTCTACCTACTTCTAATTTTTTTTGCTTCAAAATCGTGATTTGTTACGAGGGTGCGTTGGTACAAATTTTATTTTAAGCATATATTTTGAGCTTAATTGCGCGCTACTAACCTTAATTAAATTGGGTCTTAAATCGTATGTTGTCTGATAAAAGAGTTCTCGTTCATGTATAGTGTGTTTTTTTTTTATTTATGAATAAAGTTGATAAAGTGTGGAGAACCTATTTTTTAAAAAATGAATATTGTTTATTTATGAATAAAATTGATAAAGTATGGAGAACCTATTTTTTAAAAATGAATATGTACACTTTATATAGACAACCCAAAAAAGGAAGAAATTCACACTTTATGTGAATTTCTGTATTTATATACCCCTTCGAAAGTAAAAGAAACAACTTTTAGAATATAGTCATTTAATTTGAAATGTACTTTAGCCATTTATTTTTATTTTAAGAAAGTTTGAGATTAAAACAAATTAATCTTGCAGGAGCCATGAAACTAATTGAGCTGGTTTTGGGTGAGATTCTTCAAAATAAAAAAGTTTGAGATTAAAACAAAATCTTGCATGAGCTGGTCTTGGGTGAGATTCGTGAGACGGGTCTTTTTTGACTCAATATAAAAATGTGATAGTCATTTTTGTTAAAAATATTATCACTTTTTAACAAATATAAAATTTAGAAAAAAATGAATTGTTCAATTCAAAAATTTGGAATATGGATCAAAAGAGATTGGTCTCAATAAAAAATATCCATGACACAAGTTTGTGTCTAAACTGATTTTGCATTTTTGTATATTTTTAATTCTATTTGTTGTTTTGTTAAAGATGCTAGTTTGATTGTACATATTAGTATAAGTTATTACATTAAAAATGTATTAGTTTCGTGAAGCCAATTGATGGATTAATATATACAGGATACCGATGTGATGTGGTTAAGGGACCCATTTCCAAAATTCTACCCGGATGGAGATTTCCAGATTGCATGCGACCACTTCTGGTACAATTACACCGATGTAAATAACATCCAAAATGCAGGTTTCATGTACGCAAAATCAAACAATCGGACTATCCAATTCTTCAAACACTGGCACGCGGAAAAGTACCATTTTCCAGGAATACACGAACAGAAAGTGTTCGACTATATAAAATTCAGCCCGTTTTTTGCAGAAATCGGGTTGAAAGTCCGGTTCTTGGGGACGCCTTACTTTAGCGGGTTTTGCGAACCGAGTAAGGACCTAGACATGGTGATCACAATGCATGCAAATTGCTGCGTAGGGATGGGTAACAAGACTCATGATATTAAAATGGTGATAGATGATTGGAAAAAGTATATGGCAATGCCTAGTGATATTAGAAACAATTTGAGTACAAGGTATTGGACCCTTCCAAGACTCTGTGGCTTTTTTTAATTTCAATTCCGATAATATTGTAATAACTACATTATGGATTCATTTGTTTTCATATTTTAATTTTGACACGCAATGAATTCTTGAACATATATAATTAGAGGGATATTCAAGTATATATATAAACCTAATTTATAATTAATTTAATAATACCTATATAATTTCATGTTATACATACTCAACATTTACGCGCACGTAATAATGTGGGGATCGAAACATTTTTCTTTAGTAATTTTCTAGCTTTTTTTAAAATGGTCTAAATAAAGATAAACGTATGAATCTTTTTTTTTTATGTGTACCAATTTCGTTTTAAAGTTGTGAAATCTTTGAAACGACATCGTTTTTTTATTAGCGGACGATGTCATCTTTTTAAAATGTCTTTTTTTTTTAAACAATTTCCAAAATAAATAATTAACAAACACTACAAAATAATGGAGAAATGGCATCGGGGAAGGCATCGGATCTGCCGTCCCCAAAGATGAAGGCAACGGCAAAGGCATCGGCAGTGTGCCGATGCCAATATGCTCGATGCCATTTAAATTGCATCGGATTTGGGGAAAATCGATGCGAAATGGCATCGGCAGGTCGCCGTTACCAAATGGCATCGGGGCCCACTGCCGATGCCATTTCGCATCGGGGACAGCCGATGCCATTTCGCATCCGGGCCCACTGCCGATGCCTTTTTATTAAAATTTAAAAAAGCCGAAACTGGGTTTCGAACCCAGGTCGATAGGCCACCAACACCCACCCCCACCGCTGGGCCACCCCATTTTTCGGAAATCTGGCCATTTTCGCGATTTGTGGGGTTCGAACTCGGGACCTCGCGGTCTCGAAGGCCTTTGAGCGCCCCCTGTGTGCCGTTTAGGCTAGGAGCTTTTAGTCGACATGTTGTGAATGCAATTAATATATATTCAATTTAATTTGAGTTTTTAATTCTTTAATTAATTCAATCCATTCTAATTTTAATTGTTGCTTATTAAATTATTTATCAAAGCATATCATAATTATTTCTAAATTATGTTTTTCAAATTAACTAAATTATGTTTTTCAAATTAAATAATTTATTTACGGTATCAATTCACACTATTTAAATTTATTCTAATCCTCAATTTACAACATTTAAATTCATTCTAATTTTTTATTTCACAACATTATAATTACATACAACATTGAATATAATTATTTTCACTTATACATTTAAATTTATTATAATCACATCATTTAAATTCATTCTAATTTTCAATTCACAACATTAAATATATATAATTATTTTCACTTATCCATTTAAAAATATGAATTCACTTATCCATTTAATTAAAAATATTTTCATCTATTATAAAATTATTCTCTAGTTCATTTTCAATTAAAATATACTTATCTAATACGGAGTACTAGTGAATACTTTTTTTTTTTTTTAATTGCAGAGAATAAGCTTGATTAATTTCCTAATTGTTGTAGTATATTATATATAATGTTCGTTTCACTTTGATCAGGAGTAATGCTAAATTCATAATTCATTCTAACTTTAATTGTTGCTTATTAAATTATTTATCAAAGCATATCATAATTATTTCTAAATTATGTTTTTCAAATTAACTAAATTATGTTTTTCAAATTAAATAATTTAATTACGGTATCAATTCACACTATTTAAATTTATTCTAATCCTCAATTTACAACATTTAAATTCATTTTAATTTTTAATTTCACAACATTATAATTACATACAACATTGAATATAATTATTTTCACTTATACATTTAAATTTATTATAATCACATCATTTAAATTCATTCTAATTTTCAATTCACAACATTAAATATATATAATTATTTTCACTTATCCATTTAAAAATATGAATTCACTTATCCATTTAATTAAAAATATTTTCATCTATTATAAAATTATTCTCTAGTTCATTTTCAATTAAAATACACTTATCTAATACGGAGTACTAGTGAATACTTTTTTTTTTTTTTTAATTGCAGAGAATAAGCTTGATTAATTTCCTAATTGTTGTAGTATATTATATATAATGTTCGTTTCACTCTGATCAGGAGTAATGCTAAATTCATAATTCATTCTAACTTTAATTGTTGCTTATTAAATTATTTATCAAAGCATATCATAATTATTTCTAAATTATGTTTTTCAAATTAACTAAATTATGTTTTTCAAATTAAATAATTTAATTACGGTATCAATTCACACTATTTAAATTTATTCTAATCCTCAATTTACAACATTTAAATTCATTTTAATTTTTAATTTCACAACATTATAATTACATACAACATTGAATATAATTATTTTCACTTATACATTTAAATTTATTATAATCACATCATTTAAATTCATTCTAATTTTCAATTCACAACATTAAATATATATAATTATTTTCACTTATCCATTTAAAAATATGAATTCACTTATCCATTTAATTAAAAATATTTCCATCTATTATAAAATTATTCTCTAGTTCATTTTCAATTAAAATATACTTATCTAATACGGAGTACTAGTGAATACTTTTTTTTTTTTAATTGCAGAGAATAAGCTTGATTAATTTCCTAATTGTTGTAGTATATTATATATAATGTTCGTTTCACTCTGATCAGGAGTAATGCTAAATTCATAAGTCATACTCACGTAACTATCAAAATCCACGCAAATATACATGACATATATATATATAATGCTAATTATTTTGATTTTTTAATTAATCAAATGACGATGTGTCATTATCTACATCATTATATTTACTTACATAATTAACACTATTTTATGGAAATTTAAAAAATTAAAGGATATTCCTATAAAATTAGGAAACGTAGGACAAAGATACCATAATCAAGATTACCAATGCTAATTATTTTGATTTTTTAATTAATCAAGATTAATTATTTTGATTTTTTAATTAATCAAGATTAATTATTTTAAGATTTTTTAAAATTATTTATTAACGTGTTTATTATCAGTATATAATTATTAAATTAAAAAAAAACCATACATTTAGGGTTTAGGGTTTTAGAGGTTTAGGGTTTAGGGTTGGAGGCGACGGGGAAGGCATCGGGCCCACTGCCGATCCCATTTTGCATCGGAGGGGCCGTTACCAAATGGCATCGGAGCCCACTGCCGATCCCATTTTGCATTTTCGCATCGGGGCCCACTGCCGATGCCATTTTGCATCGGCCATTAAATGCCGTCCCCTTTTCGCATCGGCCGGCCTGCCGTTGCCATTTGCCGATGCCTTTTCAGTAATATTTTGTAGTGAAACTTAAAATTTAAACAATTTTACCTAGTTTAATTCTCCCTCTACAATCTTTTCTATTATCTCCATCAGTAAAACCTCTCTATAGTCATATCCTTGGGACCACAAAAAAATATTCCTAAATGGGGTTATTCCTAAATAGAGTTATAAGGTTTTTTTTTTTTAAATGCATGTATATTATATAATGGTATAATTAGTAGATACATGTACATGATGTAATGTGTTGAACTTAATTGAACTAATTTACTCACGTAATATGAAAAGACAATACTTAAGAGTCACCCACCATAGATTCATGTACTTGCTTTTGATTGCTTTAATTTTTTCATCTATAAATACTATGTATAATACATTTTTTTTTTATCAATTACATCAAATCAACATTTTCTTCACGCATATAATGGCACCAAAAATAGAAAAGAGATCTCAAATGAGTGAAAATCATTGCACAAGTTGAAGGATAAGGTTACAACACAAAAGATTAAATCATTGTCACAATCAACCTTGAACAAGTATTTTAAATCAACTTAAATCTATTGTAAAATTATATATATTATTATGATTTATTCCTAAATGGAGGTGTATTTCTTTATGTTGGGACTTGAAAAAATATGAATTATGACAATATGGAGTTTATTCCAAATTATAACTGGTCCCAAGTTGGGACCATGAATTTTTATTTCTAAAGAGAGTTTATTCCTTAATAGAGTATTCTTTTTTAGAGGTTTTACTGTATATGGTATGGATGATATAAAATTCTTTAATTAAAAACTAAAGAACTTGGGGTGTTTGAGAAAAAATGAGGGGAAAATAGGGAAAATTATTTTTTCAGGACCGCAGCTTAGGGGTGTTTGTAAAAAGAGAACCGTAACTTTGCGGGCTAGTAAAATTAGGCCCGTGACTTCTTTTTTTCGCAATTTCAGGCCAAATTAGCCCAATCAACCCAATTTCGGGCTGATTGAGGCCCATTGTTCGGGCCAAACTTATTTATGGCAAAAAGAGGACCGCAACTTTTTTTAATGCAATTTTAGGATCAATTAATATCGCAATTTCATATTTTATAATTTTCTCATAATTTTACTTTTTTTTTCCTTTTAAAATAGTTTTTTTAAAAGGTTTAAAATTGTCTCTAACCACTTCTTCTACCACTCATCTTTCCCAATTTTTAACAATTTAAATTATAAAAATCGTGTTTGTATTTTAATGCATTTTTTATAATCTTAAAAAAATCAAAAATAAAACTCTTTTTCATTCTTTTGGAGCTAAACTGGATCTCACGATAATTTTTTTTTAAAGTAAAATCAAATATAACTTTTATAATAAAATAAACTTTAAAATCTTAATTTTTAATGTTACTTTAAAACAATGAATATCTTGTGTGAAATTGACTCTCATGAATGGGATTGAACTTTACTCTAAGAGTTTGTATTTTACTTTATATATAGTCTTTATTTTAAAATACGATTTAAATAAGGTTATAATATTTTATACTAAAATTTATAAGTGTTAAAAAGATGTATGAGTCTGTCTTATAATTTTTTTATCAAAATATTAATATAATAAATTATCTTCAATCCCGTGTGTTACGCGGATCTTCCACTAGTAAATATATAATTTTTAAAATATACTCTAGTTTATATTCCCTTCATCAATTAGATCCATTCTCATGTCTTATATTATTTTAAAATATTATACAAATTTTTTCCATAAAATTTCGAATCGAATAGTTTAAATAAAAATACTGAAAAATGTTTGATCGAAATTTTGTAATTAATGTTTACTATAATCCTCTCAGTAATAAATCTATGAATTTTTTTTCTTCAATAAAATTTATAAGCATTATTTATGTAAATAAAATCTAAAATGTACTAATTAAACATTTAAAAATTATATTTATATTTAAAAATTGTGACAATCTTTTTAATTAACAATTAAAAATTTATCATCCCAAATTATAATATTTTGTTCTTTTCAATTCACTATAATTTATATGTAGTATACATTTGTTTCTTTAAACATAAATAACGTTGTCTAATTCATAAAAAATTATTACATCTACAACTTTCAAATTTAATTTTTTAAAGTTTACGAGTATTTTTTATTTATTTTGTCATGTTTCTTAAAATTGCATTAAAAAAATTACAGTCCTCTTTTTGTCATAAATAAGTTTGGCCCGAAAAATGAGCTTCAATTAGCCCGAAATTGGGTTGATTGGGCTAATTTGTCCTGAAATTGAGAAAAAAAGAAGTTACGGGCCTAATTTTGCCAGCCCGTAAAGTTACGGTCCTCTTTTTGCAAACCCCCCTAAATTGCGATCCTGAAAAAATAATTTTTCCGGGAAAAATAATTAAAAATACACATAATTACAAATAAAATTAAATTTGAGACTAAAAAGACATTTAATTAAAAAAAAAAAAAGAGGGAGTATACTTTTAAGACAAAGTCTCAAATATTTGTGCACTCAGGTCAGGTCAGCCCAACCCGCATGAAAAGTCTCCCACGTCTTTAGTTATAATATAATGCTAGTACGTACTATATTAAAAAAATACGAATACTATTTTTAGTAAATGATGCTAGTATTACTCACTGAAAAGTGCTAATAATTTCCTCCAACAATCGAATTTGGACATCTTAGACGTCAACATGTTGTTGCCCTGTCAAGCTATAGGAGGCTTTCTTTACTTTTAAACATTTATTACTAGAAATTGATATTTAATGACGAAGTTGGATAGTTCAAGTGGTTAGAGCACCACTACCTAGGCTTTAGATCCAGGGTTCGAGTTATGGGGAGGGAAAAAAGGGATGGTTATTTAATGTAATTCAAAAAAAAAAAAATGGATTTAAGAGAGTGTTGTTTCTCACAAGCTAATAAGTAAAAAATTGTTACAAATGGGAAAAGCATGGCTTGTAGAAACATTCTAATATTGCACACCAAGGATATAGGAAACAATCCCAAGTTGCCATAGTTGAAAATTCAAATAATATATATAAAGTCATGAAGTTTCACAATATATTTATGCATAACGTTTAATAAAACTATTCTCAGATTCCAAATTAATTTCTAGCTAGCGAATTTGGGCACATGTAACATAATTCAAATATCTATATAGATATATTATTCCATAATCAGGCTATGAAAATAACAAAGTGAACTAAGAATTATATACGCATGAGAGAATAAGGAAACAAAATTAAATTTGAGTTACATAGGATATATATACACACACACACCAATTTGCTTAAGCATAAACTAAATTAAACAATGGATTCAGTCAGAGGTAGAGGTGGAGGTGGTTCCGGTGACATCAACTTGGAGTGTAGTTTTCCGACGAAACACCACCACCGCGAAAATTTATCGGGTGTAGCCATATTTAAAGTAATGCTATTATTCATGGTGATGGGCATAACTTCCCTTCTCCTCAATCAGGCCAATCCTATAATCTTCTTACAAACACAGTATTTTTCTTCTTCCTCATCTAATTCTCATACTCTTCCTCCCATGCAAAATGATATATTTCATCAATTCATGACACAAAATCTGCATTCTCAAGTAAGCCAGTACTAATTTTAGAAACTATTTTTCCAGAGAAAATTGACTTTTAATGAAAAAAATTCTATCATTATAATTTTTCTAACTAAAAGTTTTTAAAGACATAAATTGACTTTTAGTGACAAGTTCTGTCATTAATTTTCAATTTTATGACACTAAATATTTTTAGCTAGAGAAACAATAATGAGAGGATTATGTCACTAAAAGTCAGTTTTTCAGTAGTGTATATATTTAGTAGCATCTATAGAAATGGACATTTTTTCATATAAAGATATATAATTTGTGAAATTAGGCAAAACAAGAGGATGAATTGGAGAGGACACTTAGAAAGGCAGTGATGAAGGATAATAAGACAGTGATAATCACTGCTCTAAACACAGCATGGAGTGAACCAAATTCAGTATTTGATTTATTTCTAGAGAGTTTTAGAATTGGTAAGGGAATACAAGTTTTGTTGAAGCACGTCGTCGTTTTAACGCTGGACCAAACCGCGCATTCTCGTTGCTTGGAGAAGAACCTCCATCGTTATTCCCTATTCATGAGCCGCGCCAATGCATCTGAAGAAGCATGTTTTAACTCTGATGATTATATGATGATGTTGTGGAGAAGAATTGATTTTCTACGCCTTGTTCTACAGAGGGGATATGACTTTGTATTCACGGTACTACAAGAAAATGGACTTTTAAGGACAAAAATCTTGTCATTATAGCTTCTCTAGCTAAAAAAAAGTCTTTAATGACAGAAATGTCAATTTTCTGTCACTCAAGACTTTTAACTATAGAAGCAATAATGAGAAGATTGTGTCACTAAAAGTCAGTTTTTTTGCTTCACAGTTAATTCAGATATTGATCTTTCTCACACAAGAATGTCTTTTTGAAATACAGGATGCTGACGTAATGTGGTTCAGGGATCCGTTTCCAAGATTCCACCCGGATGGAGATTTCCAGATTTCGTGCGACGAGTACTTGTTCAATAGCTCTAGCTTGGATAACACGGCGAATGGAGGTTTCGCTTATGTAAAATCAAACACTCGAACTATCCAATTCTACAAGTATTGGTACACGGGGAAATACTATTTCCCCAAGGACCATAATCAGGGATTGTTCAACATCATCAAATACAACCCGTTTATCAAAGAAATCGGGTTGAAAATCTGGTTCTTAGACACAGATTATTTTAGCGGGTTTTGCCAACCGAGTACAGACATGGACCTGGTGACCACAATGCATGCAAATTGTTGTGTTAACCTATGGAATAAGGAGGATAAACTTCCGAAGGTGATAAGTGATTGGAAAAAGTATATATCGTCACCTGTTGCAGCTGCTACGACCACGAATTCGACTTATAAAGCGTGTCCTTGGTCTAGTCCAAGAGCCTGTGAAAGTATAAGAGTACATGAATTAAGGAGGATTGAGTTAAGAAGAGCAGAGAATAGTTAGACTCAGTCGCATTCTTCATTTTATATAAGTTTTTCAAAAACTTTTGAGTTGTTTTTGTACTTCCACTCATATAGGCCTGCAAATATGTATTCAAGGACAGCTGTTTTGAAATTAAGAAAATACTCATTTTTCAGAACAAGTGATTCAAATCTTATGCCAATTTGTAATAAGCAGAAATCTCATTTTTCAGAACAATAAATGAAAATCAGATCGCCATATGGTGGAATCTTACTAGTAAAATGGTAAGTCATCGAGCGTGCATACTAAATGACCGAAAAACAAACCAACTGCAATTCAATTTTGGGCGCCAGTTGAGATAACCGAACCTGGTCATAGTAGATATCTCAACATATCTACCAAACGGGCCTTATATAATACAGAAACAGGTCACTGCATATTGATGCAATTGCTTGAGAGAAATAGTTTGTTTAAAAAGTTCACCACCACTTTGCAAACTTCATAATCACACCTGTACTATAGTGTTTTTTTCACTCGGCTATCTATTTTTTTCTGTTTCCCCAATTGGAACTTGTAGCCTCCTTTTTTCCTACTACTACTTGTGTTGTTGCATGAATTAGGGCAAAAATCCCTAATTGAAAAAAAATTAGGGCTCAATAGTTTCCAATATTTTCAGAACAATGAAAAATTAATACATTAGGCCTAAAGCTCATCAATTACAAAATCCATCAAATCGAAACAAGCAAGCCCAAATTAGTCAACATGATTATTATTTTTTGTGGGGGTGGGAGTTAACTTACAAAAACTGTTACAAGATTTTGATTGTTCTGAAACTGATAAAAGAGAGAAAATTTAAGGGTTGTGAGATACTAAAAGGAAGAGTTGTTTTATTGCCTAGTAGAAACATTGAATTAGAGAGCAAGGAGAGGAAACAATCCAAAGTTGCCATAGTTCAAAAGTTGAATATAAATGCATGGATTCTACTTTGGTAAAAATATTTTATGACATGAATACACTATATTAATAATGATATGATGATCAACATTAACATAACGTGCAAATTTTTATAGTAAAAATCCAATTTAATTAATAGCATGATCCATTGTAAATCAAAATATCTACTGTTCCTTAATCAGGCTATAGTAACAGGTTGTACCAGGATTATAAGAAAAACATTAGGCTTCATGAATTTGCTCAACCATAACACTAAGTTAAACAATTAGAGAAAAAACAATGGATTCAATCAGAGGTGGAGGTCGGGATGGCTTCAAGCATAAAGATGGTGACGTCAACCGCCCCCACCACCAATATTTCTCAGGTGTAGCTCTTAAGATTATGCTATTATTCATCGTAGTAGGCATAGCATTCCTTCTTCTCAATAAATCTACGTATACTACAGACTTCTTTCAGAGGTCTTATTCATTTTCAGAGCCCAAATTTCACCAGTTGATGACAGTAAATCTACTTTCTCACGTAAGCTATACAATGATTTAAGAAATTATAAGTTAATTTATATGCACAAGTTTTTTAAAAAAATTACCTGAACTTAGGCAAAAGAGGACAACAGCTTGGAAAAGATGCTGAGAAAGGCAGTGATGAAGGATAAAAAAACGGTGATAATCACTACTCTAAATGCAGCGTGGAGTGAACCAAATTCAATATTTGATCTATTTTTGGAGAGTTTCAAAATTGGAAATGGAACACAAAACCTGCTGAAGCATGTTGTGGTCGGGGCATTTGACATGAAGGCCTATTCTCGCTGCATGAAAAAGCATCTCCAGTGTTATGCCATTAGTACTGAAGGCGTCGACTTCTCTGGTAATGCAAATCTCTCGAGTGAGGATTATTTGAAAATGTCATGGCGAAAGATAGATTTTCTACTAGCTGTTCTCGAAATGGGATACGACTATGTCTTCACGGTACTTCTAATCTCTGCCTTTTTTTTACTTGACAAAATATACCAACTTCCAAGCAAAATTGGCTCCATTTCCCTCCAAGCCCTCTTCACCTGAAATGAGTTAAACCATCTGAGAATTTTAGCTTTCAATAAATTATAAGTAACAAACGTCCAAAATGTTTTTTTAAACAAAAAATGTGCATATAAAAGCCTAAAGTTGTAGCAGAGTATAATGGATCCAACCTGCCGATCTGAAAGTATGTTTATGTCCATAGAAGTTGTAATGGATTGTGCCTAGAAATCTTGAAAATTTACTCTTACCGGCTTCCATATAAATTCAAATAATGTGTAATTCTCTGCAGTGTTAAATAGTGAGAATATACATGTGTATGTAAATATCCACAGCAGCTAATCAATCCTGAAATTTAGGATGCTGATGTGATGTGGTTGAGGGATCCATTTCCAAGATTCTACCCAGATGGAGACTTCCAGATTACATGTGATCACTTCTGGTACAATTCCAGCGACTGCAGTGAATCAGTAAATACAGGCTTCAAGTATGTAAAATCAAACAATCGAACTATCCAATTCTACAAGTATTGGTGGGCAGGACAAGACTATTTCCCAAACAAGCGTGATCAGATTGTGTTCAATAAAATCCAAATCAATCCTTTTATCAAAGAAATCGGATTGGAACTGCGGTTCCTCGAGACAGCTTATTTTGGAGGGTTTTGCGAACTGGGTAACGACCTGGATGTGGTGATCACAATGCATGCAAATTGCTGCAATGGGCTGGAAAACAAGACTCAAGATCTTAAAATGGCAATTGATGATTGGAAAAGGTACATATCACTGCCAAGTGGTATTGGAAGGGATTTGAGTACTGTATCTTGGAATGTTCCACACTATTGTAGCGATTTGAAATAAGTAATTAGCTGACTAAATCACACAGTAGAGATTTTTTTATATCATGCATTTCAAATCAAATTTCTGGGCACAGCTTGCTTTGGACAGTTTTGTCACCCTGACTTGAATTTGGTATGCACAATGCACCCAACTTACTTTAATTTAATCTCCTTTGCACAATCAAAAGGTAGCTATTGTAGGGTTATCATGCAGCGCAATTTTTCTCATTACCAGGGTATAATACAAGTGAGGGGGAGTTTGCATTTCAAAGAAAGATGTAGTCTGTTTATTCCTTTTCTTTCTTTTGTTTTTCTCACACTCTTCTACACTATCCAACTATATGAACTATCACAATCATATATTCTTCTATTTAGAAAACAATAACGCAAGATATCAGTTTTATCGCAATTTATATTAGGATCCAAATCCAACAGTTGATATTTAGAAATACAGAGGACGTGAGCAACTTTTCTAACCGAACTAGGATGTTGTGTCCATCGCCTGCAAGTGTATTGAAGGGACAGCATTTTCTAACCGAACTAAGTCTATCGCCATAATAAGTTCATATCAAGTGACCGAGTAATTGTACCTCAGAACAATAAATATATCAATTGATCAGTATTCTGAATTTTTATAGTTCTTTTAGAGGATTCTGGAGTTTAAAATTAAATTCAATTCCAGAAAAGACAAAATTCCTTGTAAAGGTACAAACAACAGTATTGCGCTTTGCTTCAAGAAATTCATGTCAGGAAAACAATCTTGATACTTTAGAACTAAAGTGAAAGAACCAGCAAGTTTACAAAGCATACCAAGTATACATTTTCCATGATCAGCAGGTGTTTCGTAATCTCAAATCTACAGCCAGCCACAATCGGACTTACAAGACTGTCAACACATTCACTATTTGAAGCATTTCACTCCATTCTACAACTCTCAGCTATTTTCATCAGATTCATATTCTGAAAGAAAACCACAATCCGTCTCTGTTTCAGACTCAAAGTCAGCCCCACCTTTAAAAGCAATCGTCACCAAATCACCCTCAGAAGCCTTCCTCTCTTTCTTATATAGACCCCTACTCCGGTCTAAATGTCCATCCCTCATCATGATCGAATACTTTTCCCAAATATCAGCCAATGGATGCTTCTCAATTAGCTTTCCACGATCATAAGCCTCTCTGAGAACAACAGTTTGTGTTGCCCCCTTCTTTGATATGTAAAAGATCCCCGGATGCCTCTCAAACGCCTTAGTGAACTTCTGAGGCATCTCCAATGGCCCACGTAGATTACTCACGTTCTTTCTCTCCATCTTTTTAAGAATAGTAAGATGCAGAAGCTCATGAAACACCCCAACAACTCTCTTCTCAGACACATCTGTCCTAGGATCCAAATGTGATGCATCAACATAAGGACTAGTGTAAGCTAATTTCTGCCACTCATTCAACCACTCCATACACTTCCTTTTCAACCCAAAACCCCTCGGGAATCCGATGGGAAATGACAAGGCCTCATCCTTCTCCAATTGATTCGAATTCCTCAACTCTAAATTAGACACTGCTAAACTATTATCCCAAACTAATAGTTTCACCCCCACACGCTCATTAGGGAGTGCCACTGTAGAAAATAAATCTGGGTGCTTCACAATTAAATTATTCTCATAATCATAAGGCAACCCTAAGTCCCATCTAAGCTGATCAATAGTCTGCAAAGGGAGCAATCTCTCTTTCGTAAGCATAAGCAATTTTCGCAGCCTATTCAAAATATCGACATAACAATCAGCATATACAGAGCGCAATTCTTGATGATAAACACCCAATGCCTCAGGTGATAATTTATACCAAGGAACAGGGGTGCCACTAGAATCAGGACAATAAAATTCTTGGAAAATATTAGGGTACCGGCGCATAAAGGTGGAGAGTTTGAGGTCGGAGGGCAGGCCAAGGTGGCCACGATGTCGGGAGAGGCGATAAATGGGAAGGGAGAAATCAGGGTTCGATGCTATGAGTGAAATGAGTGTACAAGTAGCTTTGAGTTGCACACCATTGGAAACAACGGGATCAATAGCAGTGTCTTTTACCCACTTGAGCTTTACATTGACTAGATTACGCTTCTGAATCTGAATATACGGGTGAAAGTATGATGAGGTGAAGTAAACAACGACGTCGAAACTCCGCCTTCTGCAATACATCATTTTCTGTGAGACAATTCGTCGAACATGTTTCGTCTCCTCAAAAAAATCTCGAGCTATCTCTTTTTATTCAACTTCTTCTTAAACTTATAGTGGGGAGTTTTTTTTGTTTTTTTTTTTTTGAAAGAGAGGAAGGATTAATGTAAAAAGGGTGGAAATGCAATTTTAAATGCAAACAAATTTACACTCTTTATACTCTTTAATATATTTAATCACAAATAGTCCAGTAATTTTATTCTAATTCACATTTAATTCCTTTTTTTTTTTTTTTTCATTTAATCCTTTTATTATCACGAAATGTCTTCGACGAAAATTTTAAAATTCGGCCGAAATTCCCATGTACTTGGTTAGAATCCAAATTTAAAATTTGACATGATGACAACATTGACCATAGTGTTGGTTGGATTTTTTTAAGAGCATCTCCAATGGGAGGAAGCAATCCCATGTGGATTCATACCTCTTCCCAAAATGTGAGGAAGGTGTGATTGTGGAATAGATGATGTGGCAAAGGAAGGAGGAATGGGGAAGGAGTAGTGCATGAGAAAAAATGGGGAGAAAAGTGAGAGTGGGGAATTTAAGTGTGAGTTTCACTTGAGAGAGAAAGAGTTTGATTGGTGTGTGAGAAACACTCTCGCCCTCTTGCGTGAGGTGAGGTATTTGTGGTCCCCTCCACATACTTTTTTTTAATTAAACAATATATATATTTTTTATCTTTATTTTTAAATTTTATTTAGAGAATATAAATGAATGTTACCATTTGAAGATTTCATTTCATTTTATCTATACATTTTTTATTATTGTTTTTTAAAATTTTAAATAAGGTTTGCTATTAAATCATATTATAATAAATTAAAATGGATCACAAATCACAATATGCTTAAATAAATTTTTATAATTTTAATAATCTTAGAGTAAATGCATCTTCTCAAATAAATAATGAATAGAAGATGATGAAAATAAATACTCCATATGATTTGATGGTGGGACCATGAATAGTTATTTTTTGGGAAGGAAGCATTGGGGAGGAATGAGTATTTTAGAGGAAGAGGTATGAAACTTTTGAGGTGGCACACATGTGGCATATATGTGTCAAATTCATACCTCCAAATTCATTCCTTGCATTGGAGATGCTCTAAGGGTAATTATTTGCACATCTTCAGACATAATTCAATTACTTTAATATTTTTCATATTCTTTTTGGTTGGTCTTTTTTATTTGGAAATGACAAAAATTTGGGACTAATAGGAAACACTACGAAAATATTAAAACTCAATGTGATTTTCTACATCAGTAGTTCAACATAAATACACAAATAAAGATAAAATACAGCTTTTTCTACATCATTAGATCTCCCTATTATTCAAGAGAGTAAAATGCAGATTTTCAATGGTTAGATTTAATTAAAATTAGTACTAATAAGTTTAATTTTCATCACAACTAAATATAACAATTCAAACAAAATATGCAGTCCGTCCGTCAACCACCCTACCCTAAGTTGTACAAGAAAGTGAAAGCAAAGAAGATATGATTGATATTCTGTAAATTAGGAATATATCTGAATGTATATACATACAGTAACCAAAATTCACAGATATATTTACCATCCCTGAAGCTATATGTATCTGCCTTGGCTTGTACAGCAACAAAAACCATAGCTAAACTACTCTATGGCTCTTCCCATCACCCCACCCACCAAAACAAAACAAAGCTCTAAAAATGGCCAACTGCAAAAGAAATTGACTAGGGAAAAAATAAATTAATTTAAGAAAAGGACGCCTAGTGCGTAATGTCAAAATTGGAGCTGCGACTTGTTTCAAGTATATACACTTTATACATCCAGCGCAGCTTGGTTAAAGTTAAACTGCCACATGATGAGTCTGGACAATGTTGTACTTCTGCTGCCTCCAAAAACTCGAGAGCTCGTATAATACCATGCTTGATTCACTCAGCCATTTAGGTTGGCTAAAAATTGGTTTAGGTTGTATTCTTCGGTGTACTGCGACTGATCCCACAGCTCTTCTAGCCCTCCAAGAATGGATTTTAGTCCCTTTCCCTTGCCCGGTAATTTTGTATCCTCGTCACCTACTCTTGACGGTTTTGACGTTCTTGTCCCCTGGATTACGCAAATACCCATATCAGCAGGTGTAATTTGTGATTGATAAAATATCAATGGTTGGTATTTGTAATTTTGAATTCAGAACAGAATGCTTTAGCTAAAGCAAGAATAGATAGTGAGAGATACCTTTTGCCCATCTGCTGGAGTAAATAGATCTAGTAACTGATCTGTATTCATTGTATTCATGCTTGCGTTTTCTGAATTTATGACAGCATTAGCTACTGAAACTTTGAATTTTTGGAGACTCATCACTTTCTCCTCCAAGGTGCCTCTCATGATAAGTCGATGGACATTCACCACTTTTTTCTGACCTAACCTGTGTGCTCTGTCCATAGCCTGCAAGTATTGCAAAAAAAAAAAAAAAAGATGTTCTTGAGGGTTGATAGTGTGAACTCACATTAGATAAAGAGAGGTAACAAAATCAGCTTGTTCAAATGAGCAACTTTCTCAATTTTATTGCTCGTTGCTGCATTTGTACCTGATGATCTCTCATGGGATTCCAGTCATGCTCCATAAAAACAAGGGTATCAGCCGATGTCAAATTCAAACCAAGCCCACCAACTGCATTTAGCAATTACGAGGTTTTAACACAAGATGTTACTTTCTTAAATTAGTTTTTGGAAAGTGTGAGAAAGTAGTACCATGTGTTGTGAGCAGCAAAGCATCAATTGTAGGGTCTGAGTTGAAGGCTTTCACAATTTCAAAGCGCTTTTCAGGTTCAACCGATCCGTCTAATCTCAAATATGCAACACTGCTTAAAAAGAGGAATAATCAATTAAACCACTTGATGCAAATGAAGTGGGCCACGATTTGAAATTTCTGTGCTCGCAAAGAATCATATTGATAGAAATAAATTGAAGTTCACACACATACATGCACATGAACTCCAGATAGAGAGGACTTCAAACAGACACAATATTTGAAAAATAAATACATAAGGGGTACTCACTTTTTCATATGAGTTTGAAACAAGTCTTTTTCAATAGTATCCAATAAAGCCTGCATGAAGACACTATTAGAAACTCAAATTATACAAGAGAAATTATCATTCAAAAATGATAAAAATATCTATTAATACTTTGTGTTGAGCAAATATCAAAACTCTGTGCTGCCCAACGGTAATAGTGCCTTCAGAACTAGACGCATCAACACCTATTCCACATTCTTCCATTATCTCCTGAAGGGCAACAAGTTTAGGCGAATGATGTATCTTATGAAGCTCCGAAGCAATATCGGAATTTGCAGGAACAAGTTCCGACAGCATAGGTACAAGCGAATCTGGAATTCTTTCACCAAGAACAAGTAATGGATGACTACAAAGTTTCAACAAATATTGAAGTGCCTGTAACAGACAAAAGAGAAGTCAGTAGTCAATAAAACAGTAATATTAGATTGGTCATATCAACTCTACACACCTGGAAAACATGTGAAGATGCTTTGGGTGCCCCTGCTGCATCTTCGTTTTGCTTAACCACAGTTGAGATTTCTTGTCTTACATGTGAACCAGAAAACTGTTCATACAGTTTCAGCTGTACAGGACTCAAGTCACAATATCTGTCCTGGATAATCTTTTCAGGCAGATCAGACAAAACTTCATCTTTTGTACGGCGCAAAAGGAAAGGCATGACCTATCAAGAGAGAATTCCATCAACCAGAACACATTACAAAGTGTAAAAAGAATAATCACAAGCAAATGCTAGGTTGTAACATAGATGACTTTTAAAGATACAAATAAAAAATAAGCACCTGCTTGTGCAATGCTTCCATGGCTAGTACCCCTGCTTCTGCATCTTTTGCTGAACATTTAGGATCACGGGATGCTAAAAGAGGTTTTCCATAAGCAGCTTGAAACTGTTGAAGCACCAAAAAATTGTTTCTCAGAGAGATTCAACCATGATAGCCCTCACAAAAAATTATGCACATGTATAAAGAGAAGGAAAATTAATCTTGAAACTTGCTTTTAATATATAAATGGAAACGACATAAAACCCAATGTCAGGTTTCTTATGGAGCAAAACTCCACACAAATTACAAGTTCTTTGTAGCAGATCTAGTACCCTCTCTCTTTCTCTCTCTCTCTCTCTCTCTCTCTCTCTCTCTCTGGCACATGCAATCTAATATTCAAGAGAATTAGTGGCAGTTCTTGAATATTTTAGTTCTGCTGTATTATCTGATTACAATACATGCTTGACATACCTTTGCATCTAATATATGTCATGTGTGTTCTCTACTGGGATGCTAACCCATCTTTCCACTTAAACCAAGGTGCAATATAAGGAAGAGGGAACAAATTCCACTTTCCACAAATACTATTAAGGTAGTATACAGATATCAAAAATACTAATCACCCAACTGGATGCCGGCTTAGAAGGGTACAAGTAAATTTCATATGCTACTTTCCATGTAAGATATTACCCAGTTCTCTCAAATGTCATGGTCTGCCAATACAGAAACCAATCTAGAAGTGAATTTCAAGGCCATGGATGAGCATAGTGTGTAGTATTACTAGTATATATTAGGGTAAGCTACGATTATTGCATAAATAAATATGATACTCAAAAGAACATTGCAAGTAAATGAATATCATATTGTCAAGGATAAATAAGAAAGAAACAGAGTCTAAAAGTGAGGGATGTGTGACATACTTGTCTTTCTGTTCCAAGAAACCCTGGCATAAGAAAGTCAAAGAGAGACCACAAATCTAACACATTGTTCTGCAACCAGAAAGTTGGTGTTCTGTCAGAAACAAACACAAACTTATACTTGCAACAAGAAGTCAAGTTTAAAAAAATTTAAGAACCTGAATCGGTGTTCCACTCAATATGAGGCGATGCTTAGCTTTAAGTTGCTTCACAGCACATGTAACTTTGGACTTAGAGTTCTTTATTATATGTCCTTCATCTAGGATGCAGTAATTCCAGAAAAGCTGACTGAGATGATCAATATCTTTTCGGACAACATCATAGGAAGTTACAATTGTATTATGCTTGTTAAATTGCAGTCGCAAACTAGATCGATCTTGAGCAGAACCAATGTATTGAAGCGTTGTTAAGAGTGAAGGATCAATAAACTTCTCTATCTCATAGACCCAATGTCCAACAAGGGTTGACGGACATATAATTAATGATGGTGGCAAGTCCTCATCCTTATTTGTAGCAAGATGTTCAGCTATATCAGAAGCAACAATTGCCGATGATTGAAGAGTCTTACCAAGGCCCATATCATCACATAAGATGCCATGAAGGTTGAATCTTCTTAAAAATGCTAGCCAGTTTATGCCTTCCTGTTGGTACCTGAACATAGAAAAGAAACCAAAAGATATCACAAGATGTGACATGGAGCATAAAGTCCAGATGGAAAAGAAAGATGTACACCAGGAATGAAACATGAAACCATGGTACAGTTCATTCATCAATACTGGAACATAATAGAAAATTCAACCATTAGGGTTAGGATGGATGTGCAATCATAGACTTCAAAATCAAAATCTTAATCAGTAAATGTTAAAAAAAAAAACACATAATAGTGGAAGCACGTTTTTACTGTTTCAGTACATGTTAGATGCTCCTACGGCAAACTCAGCCTTCAATAAGTAGAATGAATATTCCATTTCCTCCACTTCAATTCAATTTACCTCAAAGAACTTGTAAGTATAGACAGATAAAGATGCAGCTACCTTCTAAGAGTCACATTTAGCTCAAAGGAGAGTTTGTAATCATCAATGTGAGAATTGTCTACTAGTTGCTCCAGAAACAATGCATCTTCTTTATTTCTAGACAAACGGTCAGTCAGGCCAACAGGCGGAGGCACACCACGTGCTAGCGGAAGAAGAGGCACCAGAGCAGCAAAACTATGTGTTACACTCTGTCTAACAGAATGATCACAGTCGCTCATGCACCGCAGAAGAGGAACAACCAATAAAGGAGCATAAGGTACAAGTTCCAATCCCAATCCCTGTACAAGCAAACTAACAAGCATGCCAGCTCCTTGTCTGGCACGCACAGATGACATATCACCTAACATAGGTACAACATTCTCAATAAGTACCCCCATGATATCCAAGGTCATTGACTTGGCCATTGCTGTGATACATCTTGATGCAGATAACCTCACAGCAATATGAGAATGTCTCACACATCTGAAAATGCATGGTAAGAGAGTTAGCAGTTTCTGTCTCAGTGTCACGTCCAGGAAAGGAGCAATAGAGCGCACCACCTGCCACGACGCAAAAGGAAAGGTCAAACGTATAAACACATAAAAATTAAAGTGATGGAAACATCAGAATCACTCCAATAGGCAGCCATAATATCATTCACATGGTACAATGAGTCAATGACTATGTGCATTTTCCACTCAAATCATAAGGATGAAACCCGACTACACATGAACGGAACCCAGCTATACAGGACGAAAAATCTTCAGGCCAGTCCCAATGCAGGAAATCTACTAATATAAGTACATTTAATTAACTTTCATGGTGTGACTTATAAGAAACGAGACCCCATCTCCCAAAAAATCAACTATTGGGAACTTCATTTACCAATCCCCACATAATTGCTTTGACATGGGGACACATGGAAAGAATAGTTTACATTTATTTATCTACATGAGAATATATGTAAAAACCAAACCTACTGTTATGCATCATCAATAAATGTTAAGTTTCAGCATGCTTACTTGAATATTGTTAATTAATATCTGAGGATCTTTAATAGAATCAATAGATTTATCGATCAGCTTCTCATCTTCTGGAGTCAGGCCTTCATGGTCACAAGGCTTAAGGACCTCAACAAGGCAATGCCAGATCTTAGGAAGTTTGTCAAACAAAGAACCACAAAACTTTATGCATAAATATTTCAATGCAAGTTCAGAACCACGTCTGCTTATAAAACCTTCAACCTTCGAACGGTCTTCACCAGTGGCAAACATGTTAACTTTGGACTTTGGTCTACCACTACTGCTTCCAAAGGATAGAAGGTCTTGGTCTTCAATTATCTCAACAGAATTTAAGGCTCCAGCCTGGGGTGTTTCACGAGGATCCATGCATGCTAAAGTACATAAATTCTTGATTAGCTTGTCATTTGGACCGGGTTTGCGTTCAATACAATGATGTATGAGCTCTGCCAACGACTCAGCGGCCTTGTTTTGCAGAATTTCTTCCTACAGGAAAGATGAAAGCACAATTTCAGTGTTAATCGAAGTCTTTCTGGAAAGCAAGTTCACAATACCTGTTCTCTTTTAATGGAAGACATTAGTGGCAGAATGACTGGATTGAGTTTTGCTGGAAGCTCTGACATCCAAACAACTGCAGCTGCTAGTAAAGCTGAGACAGTGACATGCAAATTATTCTGAAACCAAAAGAAAATAGATTGAAATGTCTGAAAAATACTCTGAAATTTTTACTCCAGACAGATAATTGATTATAAAATTTGAGGCGCTGGTCTGTATCACAAGACACTGAATTTGTTGACCAGATTATATAATTTGATGTTGCAATGAAAATGTACCTGAACACATTTCAGATATCCAGCAGTCGTCAAAAGCTTTTGCTTTACAGACTCTAATTCCTCGAATAAATTCCTGCCATCCGATTCTAGCCCAGAAACTCCATTACCCATAAATTCAAGCTTTGAGGCAAAATTCAAAGCATCATCAGCAGTCAAACTCTCAATGTCCACTTTAATAGATGACAATAGATCATTGTGCAAGCCAGATGCCTCTGTAGCATTATACAACTGAGCAGCCTCATTCCGCATCTTGGTAAATGTTCTTGTTAGTTCAGCATAAGGTAGAAATGAATCTTTTGTAGGACATGCAGGGTTACTGCAAGCTAATAAATCTAGCAAACATGTCCTGAATTTACTTGAAATGCCAGCAATAACTTCATCGGACTTTGAAATGTCTCTCAATACTTTAAACCAAGATATAAGGACCATGGAAACCACCTGATAAAATCAACAACGGAATCAAAAAATCTTCAATACTCCACAAAAAAAAAAAAATTATCACGATACTAAAACATATAGAAAGAAACATTTTGTAAATTCTCTCCTCCTAAATTTACCTGCCTCTGAACTCCTGATAAAGAATTCAATCCCTTCCATAGTGGGTCAACCACATACTGCAAGGACGAGCTATATAACTTGGAAACCATAATGCCCAGAGCTGCTGCTGTAACTACTCGTGTATTAGTTACTGAGATATCCAAATCTGCACCAACAACTATCTTAGTTGAAATGGCAGAAGCATCTCCATTTTGATCTCCTAGCAAGCTTTCTGTAGATTCTAAGGCCTTATTTTTCTGGTATTCACTTTCCAGCATAACTGCTCTCATTTTAGCTGCAGCTTTGTGATGACTTTTACGAGGTAGGGCAACAGGCCAAAACATTTTTGTAGCATCCAATGGAGAGCCATAAGGAGTAGTAGCAAGGTCAATCCATGAAGATAAATATAATTTTGCAGCATTTTCTAAGTCTTCCACCTGGCACTGACCAATTGGAAGAACATTTCAGTAACATAGAAATAGAACCAGTTTGTCTTATTAAGGCAACATTGCAGGAAAAAAAAAAACAGAAATTAAATTTAAAATTACATACTTCAACTAAGAGATTCCAAACCCTCTCTGAGCACTGCAAGATCTCTTCATTTGATTCAAGCAGCAAGTTCTGGAAAACAATCCTTAGGGTGTCACCAACAATGAAAGAAGGCCAAAATGAGGTAGACTCATCAGTAATGCTCCTCCTGTAACCAGCTTCAAGCAAGCGTTCCTGCAAATTAGTCATGCACTGGTTAATTTCATTTTATTCAACGATTTACAAATAATAGCAGTAAATGAACTAGCCCATATTGCAATGGAAACAAATAGTAATTAAAAAATTCTCAGAAAGGGAGGTTACAAATTAAAAAGCAATTACAAAAGGTTAGACATAGTACCAAAGTGCGGATTGCTGATAAGCGGACAGAGGTGATACTATGTCTCATAAAGGGCCATAGCCTTGGAGCAAGAGTTGACAGCATATAAGGGTTTTCTAGAGAACTCATTCCTTCCTCAAGATCATCCACAAGACCAACTTCATTAAGGTCAAGCTCCATTTTCTCTTTGGAGACCAAGGTACCAAAAGTCTTTGGAATCATCTCCTCTTGGGAATAAATTTCTGCTAATAGATTCATTACGCTGCAATCAAAATCAGACAAATATATCAAGGACTTTAAAAACCTCCAGACTCTAGCATAATAAATAATTAAATACTAGCTTCAAGATGAACCACATAACACTCGGGTATTTTGTAAGTTAAGCATAGAAAAAGGGACACATAGATCAAAAGATTTTGTTATACAGAATAAATTCTAGCATATTACACTAATCCAAATCGAAACTATTGTCCCATAAGTAAAGACCAACCAAGAGCTTGAGATTCTAGCACCGCATAATTTTGTAATAAACAGAGATAAGTCAAAATTGATTGTACAATACTCCATCCGTACCCTCTGTAATTGACTCATTTTGCCATTTCTGTCGTCCCAACCTAATTGACACATTTCCTAAAATGTCAACATGTCACTATCTCACTACCTTTCCTCTTTCCTATCTCTCTCTTCCTTTATCCTTTATACTCCCTCCGTCCCAGGATTTTATGCACACTTTGACCGGCACGGAGATTAAGAAAATGGAATAAAGTGATGTGTAAGGTAAATAAAGGAGGGGTATTATTGGTAATTCATTGATTAAAGTAAAACAGATTTGATTAAAGGTAAAATAAAGGAGGGGTATTATTGTTTCCTTTTTTGGAGTGTGCAAAAAATGTTGGGACGCCCGTTAAGGAAAGTGTGCATAAAATCATGGGACGGAGGGAGTATCACTTTTCACCAACTCAATACCATTTTAATACTATATTTCTTAAAACCTGTGCAAAAAGCAAACGTGTCAATTACAGAGGGACGGAGGGAGTATTATACAATTTAAGATTTTTAGAGATGAAAAAAAACATATTATTACACACTAACTGAGAATATGACTATATTCCTGTGTCCTGATTTAAGAGAATGGAACAAAAAAACACACTCACCACTTGCTAGCCCTGGGTTTTTATTGAGAAAGTTATGAAAATGAGAATAAATTATTGCAGGCATAATTCTAGGTCCTATTGCTAAAAAAAAGGTAGTGTATGAATACAACTAGGAAGGAAAAAAAATAATATAGAATAAACTCATTGCCGTATAAAAAATGCAGGCAAGAAGGTATGATCAACCCTATGGAGACTTTTCAACAGATGCAAGCATGAGAGAAAAAAATGTCAGAAAGTGAGGCTATAGTTGGCAGAAAATAGAAAGTGCACAGAGAAGAAAAACTCTAAGAGGACAAAGCAAGAGAAAACAAATGCAAGTGCCACTATGATGAGCTAAGGAGAAGGAGCAGCAAACAATCTACAAGTGTTGAGGAAAAAAAAGGATGAGGGCTAGCCTAAAAGTTAGGTAAGGGATGTAGAAAACTAAATAGGAATAGAGGTGCCTATCGTACCATAAGTTATTGGGTACAAAAAGCTAACCAAGTTTGTCAGACACATCATATTTGCCACCAAAATTTGGATTGTAACTTGTAAGATTGACAGAAGCACAGAGAAAGAAGAAATTGAACGACTTCAGGAGTACCTGAGTTCCTATTGATAGTTCATAGATTATGTTGATCAAATAAGTTTTTAATCTCAAGCACGAGCTGAAGATGCATAAAGAAGAATACATGAGGGTAATATCTCAAAGACGATGCGATCAAAAATTACCTGCTGGTTGAGGGACTCAAATCATCCAGGTCAAGCAAAATGTCCCATAGCAGCATAATAATAGAATGTAATAGTGAACCCTTGAGAGAAACCACAGCAGCAGAAGTTGGTATCAGAGCCTCTGCAGCAACTGCTCTCACATCATCATCAGGATCTTCGAGCCCAGTTCTACAAGCAGGAAGGACATACCCCAGTAAATCATGGAGCATCTCCTGATACCAATACAAAATTTTAGAAATGATGTTAAGAAAAGATAACTGCAGACTTTAAATGCATAAAGCATATAAGAGAATCACATAATAAATAAATTACGGGAGTCTAAATAAAAATACAAAGAATAGAAGCAGGTGCTTGCCTGCCTAAAACAAGAATGACTTGAAAGCATGCGGCCTAACACCACTAGCCCAGTCATGGATAAGTTATGCTGTTTTTCAATTATCAATATAGAAACATAGGGTATGTTTGTATTGGGATTATAGTGCACGGGGAAATCCCGGACTTCGAAATCCTGGTATTTAAAAATCCCTGTTTTAGAATTCTATAGGCTAGGATGGTGGAAAAGTTGATTGATGCAATATTATATTATTGTGAGTGTATTGGGAGAATAAAAAGGTAGGTAATGTGAATGTATTGGGAGAATAAAAAGGAGAGCAGTGGTAGGTGATAAAGTAGAGCAGGATTAATAGGATTTCAAAATCCTTACTTTGAGTCCCAAAACAAACAGGGGAGATCACAAAGTCCAATGTCCGGCTGGGATAGTCGTGAAAGTTTGAAACAAACATACCCTTAATGTCTATAAATAAATAACAGGATCATTTGGGATGTCTAAAAATTCAGAATACAAGGAGCTGAAACATAATCAATGGATATGACATGGTCCCTTCTCCCTTTGTGCATATAGTTGAACAAAAAATGTCTTTTCTCAGTCTCATTTCAAGTTCAATAAGAGCAGTAGCCTCTTATCAGATTTTTCACCTTTGGAGACCTTTCTTGTTCCCATTAAATTCTTCTCAGGAACAATTGCTCCCAAAATAAGATTCTATAACATGAATTCTACTTCCAATTTATAGAATAAATTATAACTACAAAACCTAAGTTAGGTCAAGCTGAGAAGTTCTAAATTTTACAGGAGACCATACTCTAGCTGGATTCACAATAAAACTATGGAATTTCATCAAAGATGCTGCTAATCAAATATAAGGATCTGAATATGAAATTGTTCCAATCAATATCTGTTCTAAAAATGCCCAATGCACCAAATTAGGATCGCGACAAAACTGCAATGAATTTCGACAACTAAAAGCACATTCTTGGAAGTCACATATCATTCTCCTCCTTGACATATGAACACATCGATTCGTATAAGGTCAAGAAGTGGCCATATCAGAAATATCATGTTTCGCTTGCACAAGATCAACTCGAGTAATGTGTTTCAGAAAGAAAGGCAACAAAAACCAGAATTCTTCTTCAATAACCAGATCTATTATTCGAAAAAACACAAACTCCAAGGGGAAATGTTTAGTTCTTAATCACGAAATATCCAGGGTGTTCAAGATATATTATGCTAGAAGGTCAATTAAGTAGCCAATTGTCAGGCCGTCCCACAATATTGTTGAGAGACAGCAACAAGTAAAATTTCAAAATGCATCAAAGTTCATGCAGTGCAACAATGAATAGAATAAATTAACCCACAAAATTTCCCAAATCCAAATTTTATAGGGAAAGCAAATTCAGACAGAGACCTACCTGTCGAACAGCAACTAAATATTTAATACCCAAAAGACTCCCGTGACGAATTTCCCACTCTGGTCTACGCTGAAAAAAGCGAAGAAATAATTAAAAAATTGCTCCATCAAAAGAATTATCTGCAAAAAATTATTTGAGGAAGCTAAACAGTTCTTTACTCAAACATTTACCTGCATTTGCAACAAAATGTTCAGTGTCTCTTGAACCAATGATGGGTGCATGTACTTAAGCACAGCGCCTAAAGCTTGAGCACAGGTTTCCCTTACTGGTGCAACAACTTGATCAGATACGTAATCTCCAAACCTATAAAGAGAGAAAATAAATTATTTAATTCTCCCAAAAGTTCACTGATTCCAACTTCACCTGAGGTACTCCATAAACCTTAGAAGTGGCACCATAAGCCTAAGGAAAATAACAAGAAATTCAAACCAACAAAACACTCATGTTGGAATTGTCCTCACACTTGGGGGCACTGAGCTCCTATTCCTGCTAGTTTCAATATATCTTCTTTGGGGACCCAATATTTATCACTGTATAAAACTAACTAGCAGTTCAGTATTGTATATATAACAAATCATACCGATCCAGTGATAAGACACACAAGAAACGGATAGCACAATCCTGCAGAAATTCACAGTTTCTCATCCACGAAGTCCTGGCATCTTTGACAAAGTTCATGAGTTCAGTGTTTTGAGGAAGACTTTTCGATATGTTCATCTTCTCAGAAGATTCCTTGCCTTCAGGGTGTTCCTTTACCTCTGTGACGATATTTATAGAACAGCCAGCACTGTCAATACCAGATTGTGGCTCCACCTTCATAGGATTAACATCACTCTGACCATTTGCATGTGTATTAAGAAGTAGACCCCCATCTTCAACTTTCGTACAAACATCTAAATCTCCATCTCTGGAGTCACTCATTGGAAGTGATATTTCTTCTAATTTTGGTCTCTTCAAAATCGGCTCTGATTCATCAGGACTAACCTGCATATTCAGATCAATCTCCCTCTCTCTTTTCACTGTAGACTCATTATCTTCCTCGTTCAAATTAGAAGCAGAAGAACCAGGGCCACTAACTTCAGGTATAAATATTCCCGCACTAGCCCCTTGATAGGTCAATATCTCTCTAAGAGCCATGATGCTTCCATGGCGAATTTCCCAAACTGAGATACACAAGCAGGTGGTTAAATTACCCCTAAGTGTCAACAGATCAAATGTGATAAAGCAAAAGCATTACTTACCAGCATCAAACGTATCAACGAGGAGTTGTTCAACAAAAGTCTGAAAAGGCCAACCCCCATCCCCATCATTTTCAAAACTCTCTTCATCAGAAATGGTATCTGCAAGTTGCTGCATCGAAACTACTTCAGTTATTTGCATTTCAAGGATCTCATAAGAAAGCCAAATATTAAAATCCATCAACAGGGAAAAATGTAAAACGAAAAGTCTTAGAGAAGACAACTCAGAAGGAACAGAACAAGTAGAATGCAATGAAGAACAGGTCAAGACAGTACTCAGAACAAGACAATCAATGGTTAAGGATTCTGACAGCTATTATATGAATTTCTCCAATAGCTAGTCAATTTTAATTTTGCTTTAACCATATTACTCTTGACGAAGTTGGTAAAGGTATATTAGAATACACATGATTAGCCAGATATATCATACATTTAGCACCTTGAATCTCAACTGGGAAAAAGAAGATAATAATTACGAGGCAAGACAGTATCTTACTAGACATTCCATCGAAAATGGTCTTTAGAAAAAGAATCAGAGTGTTGTAGTCACCTTAAAAGAGCTTGAAGAGTCCACAGAAATGCTCTTCGGTGATGCCATATCATGTGATTGTGTTGCCTCTGTATCCCCATCTTTTGGCCAGCCTTTGGATTGGTCTTTTGAAGTATTTTTCGCCTTCCGTTTCAAGAGATTCAATTCCCTGGCACTGGGCCGTCTAGATCTGGATGTAGGTACAATGCGTGTCACGAGTTGCTGGATATTTCGTGAAGGTTGAGAGGAGAAATACTGAAATGCAGTTCCATTTCCAGGGTGATTATATTTGTGCGACATAAGGTCCTCATCTCTAATCACATCATTGACATCCATGAACTGCTCACACACATCCAAACCTGCATATGAGAAGTTACTACTGTTCATATGCACATTGTTTTTGCTATGGTGCTTCTCCGTCCCTATCCAATAGGATTTCTGGTTTGATTTTTAAAAAAAAACACAAATTGCAGACCATGTAATATAGCTTAAATAAAGAACAAGAACAATCGTAAAAACAAAAGAAAAAACTGTTATATTTAGTACAGGCCAGCTCTGAGGTGGACAAGGTCACAAGAAAGAGTTGTATGGAAATTATAATACACAACTTTTCTTGAGGAATATTACTCTTCAAAATTAAACCACCTTGTCAAAGAAAAAGGTGCATTTATCACAAATAAGAGAACAGACACATAAATACTGAATACCTTGCAGATCAAAACAAGACTTAGTGAGCTACTTGCATTTATCATATAAATAAGTGGAACTTCACTTAGTACTTTAGTGACAAAAAAAAAAACAATCCTTACAATTGCTACACAAGCAGGACATTAAAAAAGTGCACTACAAAAAACTTTAAAAACAATTGTGTCACCACAAGGTAAAAATAAGATAAATCTTATGCAGCAGCACGGGATAAGAAAATCTCCTTCAAGACAGCAAGAGATGTGTGAAATAGATAAACATATAATACCCAATCGTAGGACTAAATATGAAGTTTGTCTGACAAAAATTCAGCTCAGCACAGCACACCGTAAAAGATGGTGAATAAACTAAAAATGAGAGGAATTTGAGCATAGGTTGAAAAATCAGTTCCTTTTCTGTGAGTACAATACAACTTAATCATGGTTTTTCCACAATAAAAGTATTGTAATGGATCAGATAGTATATATTTGTGCAGCACATATACTACAAGCACTGATGTATGGTATATTTTTATGATGAAAACAGGGGCAAATGGTTCACATGGTTACTAGATAGACAGTATCACTGACCCAATCGACGCTTAAGATTTTGTTTCTGTCGAGCCAATCTCTCTTTGGGGTTCTTGCAGTTGTCACTTGCAATGTCATATTCCTGCAATTTAGTCCATGGAAAATCAATTAATGTAACAGTTATAAACCAACAAAACCTCTATTTAAAACATAAACTAAAATCACCTACAAAAAATTAGTTGCTAAGCTTATTTCGTCGTGAGTGGGATAATGCGATCAACACAAACATGTGAAAATATACATTCGCAATTCGCAAACTTATGTAGCCGCACAAAAATGTAATTCCTATTTTGATATACATAGATACCAAGGTAGTCAAAAGCCAAACGCGCACTCCCTAACGCTTTAAGCGCAAAGCGCAGAAAGAAAGCGTACTTTACCGAAGTGATGCACACCATTCCACAAACATTATATATACTAACAATACATATAATAGCATAAGCAACAATAACTTTAAATTATGTATGTAGTAAAACACATAGGACAAAGTGACAAACATGAAAGTTAGACAATAGATACTTTATAATTCAAAATGTGAAACACAATATTGTTCCTAAATCAAACAAAAAGGTGAATTATTGAAGAGTTTCTGTACGTTCAGACTTCATATGCCTGGTGGCCGTTGCTTCTGAGTAGGGAAGAACAAAGTTGTATGTTTAGACTTAATTTTTGTGCCTTATTTCTGAGGAGAGTTTTTGAGAAGAGAAATTGTGTCAAGCTCTAATTATTTTATTAGGAGTTATATTTAGTTGGGCACTAGGACTTTGAAAAAAGAATGGGCTTTTTAATTAGCATCAATTATCTAACCATAGAATTAAAATAAAAATAGCAGCCCAATTCTACTTTCAATCAGGCGCAGTTTTTAATTGCTTTTTTTCAAGATAATAGCGAGAAAAGCGGCGCAAAGCGCACGCTTCATTGAAATCGCTTTGCCTGAATATGTGTAAAGCGATGGCATGGGAAACTGCCTCGCTCTGTGCGCTTAAGCGCCAAAGCGCTCGCTTTTAACTACCTTGATAGATACAATATCAGGTCTCAACATTCACTACATAATATCATCTAAACAACACAAGACATGATTCATCAGAGGTCCCTCAGGTTTGAAGCTCTAACCACATAGCTTTTTCAAAAGTTCCAAGAGATAAATTTGTAACATACAGCAGACAAATATAGCTAATAAAACTGCCAGCATAAAGTTTTAATTTTAAAGAAATTAAATGATGGGTATACCTGACCACCAGATGCCACCAAAGCTCCGAACTCCAACACCTTGTTAAGATCGAAACTGAAAAATGCAAGAAATAATTAGTAGCAAAAAGGAGAACTAAGCAACAAAAATCTGGACTTAATTGAGACGACTCCTTCAGAATAGGGAGTGTTCATGCTATGCAATTAGTTTGAATACTAAAAAAAGGAAACGAACAAATACAAACAGCATAAAGAAAAGAAGACCTTCTAAAAGAAGTGCCTGCTCCAATTTTAGAGTGGCTGCTGGACCAAGTGACCACATCATCAAAGGTGGCAGATATCCCAGCTTCTAGCATCTTCGCCTCAACACATCCAGAAAGTTCAGTCAAAGATGTATGTTTGACATTCTCAGCAATGGCTCCCACGGCACGAGCGGCAGCTACTCTGGTATCCCACTTTTTACTGCGTAGATACTGTGACACCTGCGCTTGTATTTGAGAAGGGTCAAGCTCACAAGAAAATAGAGAAGCCAAGTGTAACACTGGAAGAAGTATTGTATGCTAAAAAAGGAGTCCTTTAAAGAATGTATAATACAAACAAACAAACAAACGAAAGAAAGAAAGAAAGAAAGAAAGAAAAAACATAGATGTCAATGTAAGTCGTCTAAGGAGGCACGATCACAAGTCAGAAGATAAGTAAAAATCTGTATATCAAGTGGTTGTTGCACAATTCCTCATATCCCCAAATCATCTAAACTGATCATCATGCAATTTTTCAGAGATAAACTATAAAGATTCTACCATATATTTGATATCGTCATATCGCAGATCAAACCAAAAGTAAAAATCTCTTCATTAACATACTCTTATTTATTGACTGAAACTACAAATATTCAGTAAGCACCATTAAAAAAAGTCCCATTAAGAAGGGAATTAACTAGATTCAACATTCAAGCACTTCTAGCATTGACCAAAAATCATAGCTTCAGTCCTTTCTTTAGTTTACATCCTTTTACATGTCTCGGCAGAACACAGAACGAGACAAGACAAAATCACACTAGCAGGGGGAACCAATTTCACAATTAATACAGCAATGTCATACGAGCTTTGACTCTAAAGTAATCAACAAAAGTCCTCTAAATATTCATACTATCATACCACAAAAAAATACTACCTCAAATTATTTTGAAGAGATTAGGAAAAAAATACAAATAAGGTTGTGTTGTGCAGAAGCACCATCAGAGAAAACTGTGACGGGTGCATTGAAATGATTCGTCTTGATCATGAAATGCAAACAGGAATTTCCTTCAAAAGGTTTACTATTTATGAGAATGTAGTCCATATTGAGTGGAAAAATTATACCTTAATTAAAAGGGCATTCAGGTCCTGAGGATGTGACCTGGCAATTTCCCCTATCTGCTTTGCTGCAGAAAACCTAGTCGCTTGGGTTGAACCTGCTGTGCATTTGTTAAAGAGAAACAGGACATACAACACTGACACGACACGGGATTTTCTCCCTTTTTTAAAAGCTCTTGTTTATCATATATACCCTTAAACAGCTATTTCATTTCTAAGATACAAATATAAAACTTTAAGAAAAATAATATTTATCTCTACATTTCTCAAATTGAAAAAACACGAACAGTCTAGGAGTCATAAGCACATAGGCAAATGATTTCATAGCACAATACTTATTAGAAAATTACAACAGCAAACCTAGAGGAGCCATACATATTAACGCATGCATATCTGATGCATAAATCATTTGTAAGCTTATGCATGAATGGAATTATTATATTACTGTTATCTGGGTGTTGTGATAAACAGTTAAATAGAGGATACTGTCCAACAAAGTGAGCAGCCGATTAAGCCGCGACGATTGTTGAGCCATATTCTGAAACCTTCACCTAATACCACTCAATTGAATGACGTCCTATATCCAGAAAGTAATCTTTGATCATCAACTACCATCGAAAAAATTTCCCAGCGACTTGCATGTAGCCAGAAATTTAAAATCAAGCGACCACCATAAATTTATACCTACAATTAACAGCAAACAGAATCAAACAACAAAAAGTAGAATCCGAATTCAATCAAATTATATGTAATTCAATCAGAAAGATTATGGAAAAGGGAAAAAAAACACGAAAATACGACCAATGACACCAGCAGTATCTATTAAATTCATAGGACAAACAGGAAATGAACAACCCATTATCACAATGCAATAATTGTTATGGAAAACATTGAAATACCTTTCAGCTGACAATGCTACGATGAATACACATACAATCAGATCCATTTATGCACCATACTGAAATTACTGTGTGTTGATAGAGTAAGTTATATGCATGAAATCAGATGCACATACCTATACTCACGAGAAGAGAATCTAGGGCAAAAAATTGTTCGATTCTTGCCAGAACTGAATGTTGGTGTAGAGTGTAAAGGAGACGAGGGTTTCGATTTTGATAAACAGCGGATGACGCTCTTTTTATAAACATAGATAGATGGAACAAACAGAAAAGGGGAAAAATTGATGGTGGTTTTGCGATTTGATGAATGAGCCGAGCCGACCCGACCCGTTAAAGATCTTGACGGGTTCTAATTTGGGGCACCGTACCATTCCGAATCTAGCTTTCGATTACTCCTTTTTCAGGAAATCCAATTTGACATTTTTAGGTCATTTAAAAAAAATTAAAAATTACTTCTATAATTTTTAAATTATCAATTTTTTTGTAAATTACAATTATACAGAAATTCTCAAATCACCAAACTCACCCTTAATTATATTCGGAAGTTGAAATCCTTGACGGAAAATTGTTTTATGTATGAATATTGTGTATACGAACTATTATAGTTTTAAAATTAAATATTTTTTTAATAATAACATTTAATATGTATAATAGTGATAGATTTATATAAATAATGGTGTTGCTCACAAAAAAAAATGTTCATGTAAACCACATCAACATAAGTGTCACTCTCCATGAAGATAGAATTATTGTTAGGGATTGCAAAATGACATGTCCGGAGTCGCCCCGCTCTGCCCCGAAAGATTTTGACCTGCCTTGCCCTGCCTCATTCTGAGAATGGGGCAAGTCAGTCCCGCCCCGCGCGCAGAGCAGGGCAGGTATGGGTTTACATATTTATTGCTCTGCCCTGTCATGTACCGAATTTAAATATATATATATATATATAAATATATAATAATTTAATTAAGTAAATTAACCCTAATTTATACCAATATTTATTTTATTTTAGTTTAATGATGAATTTTAATGTTTAGTTTATATCATTTTAAAAAAATTATATACATATAAAATGAGACTTGGATCAGGACAGGGTAGGACGAGACTCAAAAATGCTGCCCCATATCAAGTGTGGGGCGGGGCAGGGCAGGTACCCGCGCGGAGCAGGGCAGGGTATAAAATGTTGTCCCGTACAGATCATGGGGCAGGGCGGATGCGTATATGCGCTGGGCAGGTTTGAATATTGAGATACCCGCCCTGCTCTACACCATTGTCATCCCTAATTATTGTTACTTCTACAAATTAATAAATAAAAGTTATTATAGCTAAAACATTAAATTTATGATTTATACTCATTTGTCCTTATGTCAACTCGTTTGTATGACAATGAATATTACCTAAATATTGATTTGAAATAACACATTAAATAGGGATAAAAATGATAATGAAAATTCAAAAACAATATAGTAACGGGTTTATTGTGTTTACTGTGAGATGAGAGAAAAAAAAATTATACGTTAGATGGGGTGAGTAATTGTTTTATTAAACCACCCTTCTCACATTAGTTTTCATATTCTAAAAAATAAGATTTTTATAATGGTTACCTTTAATTATTACTCCCTCACTCCGTTGATTAAGGAAGAACGGAGTAAGAAATATGATAAAATAATAGATGCAGTACAAGTGATGTGATGGTGAGAGAAAATAATAGATTATTATGAGATGAAGTATGATAAAATAATAGATAAATTATAAGTGATGTGATTAGAAGAGAGAAAATAATTTACTAAAAATTGAATGGAAAACTTATAGTGGGACATTAAAAAAAAGAAAGTGAGAAACTTATAGTGGAAAGGATGAAGTATTTTTTTATTTATTTATCATCTATGCAATTGCATTTACTTAAACAATACTCTTATTTTATCACTTAAATAAGTTTAAAATTATCACATTTTTTTAGTTTGTGTGCTCATACCAGTGTAAGAATTGATATAGAGCGAAGGGAGTATATTTTACCCTAAAACTAACTAAATTTAATAACTCCGTCATAGAAATGTTGTTGCACATGCTGGCGTTGTGAACTTTGTTTATTTTAGAGTCCTTATTGTTGGATTGCTAACTCTTTTTTTTTTTTAGGGTTCTCAATTGCACCTACAAACTTTATGAAAGACCTATTTGATACTTGTAGTGTTTGCTCTCTTTTATCTTTTTTTTTTTTTTTTTTTTTAAATCATAGAAATTGCAAATAATAGCTCTCGTACACAATTCTTTCAAATAAATATTGTATTATTGATTTCACTAATTTAAGAATTAAAATCATCCTAAATATATTTAAAATGAATATTGTACTATTGACTTCATTGATTTAAAATTTAAATCATTCAAAATATTAATTGAAACGTGATAAAGTGCACAAGTTGCAGCAGGTACACATGAGCCGTGTGTATTATTAAATTCGAGCTTGATCCTGCAAAGTTATAAATATTTTTTTAAAAATGTATAGTTCATTTTTTAAAAATAATAAAACTCATTTTGATTCTTGTATACACGTATATGAAAAAATAGACGTACTGTATGTATATGAAAACATAGTGATACTCTTTAAAAAAATCTCAACCATAGGCTATTCAGCGGTCCACTCCAACCGTACACTAAGCATTTTGTTCAGTCGAAATGACAGAACAATAAACCTTCTATTCGGCCAAAGTGGCCGTAACGAATTCAAGTATTTGTTGAGTTGATCCTGATAGCTCGTGAATTGACTTAACTCGATCACACCACTTGGTAGACCGTCGTCCACACGTGTTTTATTCTCAAAAGGGAAAGGGCAAGAGGGAAAAATACCACAATGGACCTACCGGATTAAACTAGCATACAATGTCCATTTAATAAATAGATCCGACAACTGTATTTACACATCTGAAACGTATTGCATTCCTATATATAGGGAAAAAAAAACTGTGGTTCTATACAAAGTTGAAATTTCATGTCTCATCCTCATGAACAACTACAAAAAATACATTTACAATATAAGGAACACTGGTTTAGATTTCTTATTCCAGTTTGGTATTTAGTATCGCATTCCATTACATTACCTTTATATACGCTACTTGTTAATTGGTGATGACTAGTGATACCACATAATACATGTGGTGTGTATTAAAAGCAATGGAACACATGATGAAGTATAGGTGAAACAACATATAGTACCACAAAATTGAGTTCATCTCTGAGATAAGACAGAGGCACTCCAGGAAAGCATTAAGTCCCGAGCAACCGAAGGAAGATCTGTAGCATTTATGAGTCAGGGTAAGAAGTTAAGACACGCATACGCAAGTTAAGGTTGTAAGTCACTTGGTTTTTAAACGTGCAATGAAAAATTACCTTGTACTACTTGCAAAGCTACTGTAGGTACGTCTATCTGGTCCTCGAGAAGTCTGTACACATCTAGTAGCTGAAAAAGCATGTTGTTGTTAGATTAAAGGGACCTCACAAAGACATAAGCTACTTACAACTTTACAAACCTCTTGAACATGAAGTTTGGAATCTTCCGTCAGAGCAAGAAGAAGCTTCCTACGAATCCCTTCATCAACTAGGAAAAGGCGAGTTCCATCCTTAATTGTGTCAGTGAGGTCTAATTTATTTTCAACTTGTTGTTGCCGAGACATTTGCCTGGAATAACAGAAGGTCAAATAACATAAAAAGCAAAAAGAAGAAACATTATATATGGAGAGAGTAATGATATGAGACAGTGGGTTTCTTATGGAGACCAACGTCAGTATAAACTACTTGTGTGTATATATATATGTACATGCATGTATATATGCATATATATGATGCTACCAGAGTAAAGTTCTAACATTTTATTTCCCTGCAATGCAGGGTTGCTGCTCATCCTTGCAACGTTTTCCTTTGCTAGAGTGATTAGGTTCTCAAGCCGTTTCCACTGAAAGACTCCATCTTTAAATAAAACCTGACAAAATGAAGCAAAGGACCACGTCACCAACAGTATTTACAGCCAAAAATGCCAATATTAATTTCCAATGATTTATCAAGTTATAAATGTATAGACATTTTGAGCGAGAGGGCAAGTTACAAGACACCAGGTTTTGTAATATTATCCAGAAACTCCATGAAAATTCGGAAATACCAAAATAAACTATATGAAAGTCATCATCAAAGCAATAATCACATCAGTATTAAGAAACTATTGAATTATGCTCTCCTAAAGGTGAGGAAAATTATTTTACAATCATTATGGCAAATTGGCAATATTATCAGTGGACAATATAAATTTGTGTGTGTTTTAGCATTCTTCTCAAAATATATAGAGATATGTATTTATGCAATTTATTAGTACTATAATATGAACCAAGTCAACCTTGTCCTTATTCTGTTAGATAATTTTATAAAATACTCCAAAACGATGCCTGTATAGATACCCAATGATTATCAGGGTTTTATTTCAGCACAAATCATTACATAAGAAAATAAAACTTCAGAATAATCAGCTTCATCAATAAGAAACCTGGAGATCGGTATTTCCTAATGATCACATTATGATCAGGTACATAGCAAAGCCCATAACACCATGTAAGTCATGGCGGCATGGCCAATGTCCAATAATCTGATGAAATATCAATTTTTCTTAGATGAAATAAAATACACGCCAGTGAAATATTGATGTTAATAATCTTCTTCTCATCTTTAATTGATACAAATACCAACAGTTCAATGGATGCGAGGCAATTAGAACTCAAGCAAGGCAAAATAGTTGCAATAACAAAATCCAGACGAACAAGAGACTATAGTGTATATGTCTATATGAGATACCTGAATAAGACGTTCACGCAGAGCAGGATTAGGATCTGTTAGGAGGCGCTTTGCAATATAAGGATAGGCAACCTGGTGCAACAATCATCAAATGACATATGATCAGCAAAATTAATCAAAACCGGAAGATTGGTGAAAATAATAGGTATATTAACAGTTAAATGAGAATGATATTAGCCCTTTTTTTAGGAGATTACTAATAAGTGAGCTATCCATATAATTGGCATGAAATTATTATAGTTTCATTCTTCCACTAAATTAACATTATAGAGTTTCTTATTTGTTCCTCAACAACTCTTTAGGATATAATTGTAAGAATTACACATATAAGTGGCATGAAAATTCAATAACCAGTAATATATTACAGGCACATGCCCATGTGATTCCAAGTTATGGAAGATTAGCTTTATGCCGAAGAATTCACAAAGGTGAAGTAGTGAGCTGATTATCCATGTCTACGATTAGCAACCAATAAGAGAAAATCCATCACCTCTAGAAATTTGAAATCAGGCTTCAGAGTGAAGCAAATCCCTTCTTGAGTCAATAAAGAACGAATGACGAGAGAGAACCTCTCTGGAATGCGGATAGGGTAATTGTAAACTAGCTGATTAAACTTGCCTGCAACAAATAAAACATGTAAGTGGAATACTGAGAAATAAAATAAAGTAGTGAATAATGAATTGGTTAAAAGCAAAACTAATTGCCCATAGGAAATTACACACAACTCATGATATGCAAGTCCAATGTAAACAATTATGATCATAATATGTAACTCAAGATAGTTGTAATAATAACTTTTTTTTTCTTATATTTGTCTAATGATATTGTCCTCATATATATGACCAGTTCCACACTTCCACTTCATCAGAAAAGTGATCCACCGCTAACAACTAAAACCATCACTAGATTTGTCAAAAGAGGAAGACTTGCGTGAGATGGAGTATAATTTGGGCACGGCGCTTTAACACTTTGGAAGAGATGGATGTTAGTTTGTACTAATGTGTAAACGGTCTCATCGTGAGACCGTCTCACACAAGTCTTTGTCTTGTAAAAATAATTGAGCTATAAACAACTACAAACACTTGAAGAAATGAGTTCAATACATAGATCTTGAAAGCATGATTGATGATCCACAAAGAACATGCATGGAGAAAAGGGGGAAAATAATGGAATCTTTTCAAACACACATATAAATTACTTAAATACCTGTAACAATTCTGAAATTAAATTCAGATAGTCCTTTTCCAGCAGAATCCTGCCATATAGCTTCCAGAGCTGGAACAATGGGGGAGACATCAGTTCCACTAGCTAGAAAACCAAGTCTAGTAAAATCATTGGCCATCTCAGCATAATCTTCATTTACAGCATGGACAACAGCATCAATGAGAATCTGTTTATTTTGCTGCAGAAAATTAGGGGAAAAAATAGGTTAACAACTCTCTCAACAGCATAAAATGGAAGTGAATTAAAATAGAGTAGGCTGAAAGCAATTGGAAATTTGTGAAACCAGGACATACTTTTTGCCACTAAAAATTCAAGACATAAAGAAGACATCAAAATGAATAATAGCATCACGCAGTAGTGCTAATGAAAATTAAAGTCCACCAAAAGTACTTAAAGGATTGTTTCCATTGGACAGGAGGGCTGGAACACTCACCCTCTAATTAACAATTTTCCAAACGAAGGCATACACATGGTATATTAGTAAGAACTTTATGGAAAGGCTGTAACTACGGTTTTGAACATATTTCTTTCAAATTATATAAAACATTTGCCATTCAAAGGGAAATATTAAATATAAGACACAAACCAAAAGAAGCAAACAAGATTATAAGTGCCCATTACAAATCAAGACAAGGCCAATAAAAGGATAGTTTGGAGTCAATTTCTTAAAGTTTACATAGTTGCATCAGACGAAAGGCTAAATTACGCCATAATAATCATTTAATATCACTAGGTAACATTACCTGACTGAGAACAGCCACATTCCCAAAATCCACGTATGCAATACGTCCATCACGCATGGCAAAGATATTTCCAGGGTGTGGATCACCGTGAAACAGACCAAACTCTAACAACTGTCGCAAGGCAGCACTCACCCCAACAGTCAAAAATCCACCGATATCAATTCCTCCATCTTTAATAGCCTGTATTAATAAAGTTTCAATATTTTACACACATTCCAACAGCTTTCTTTCAAAGTGTTGACTATAGTACCTGAGGGTCTGTGCATCGAATGCCATCAATCCACTCCATGACTAACACTCTTGAACCAGAAAGCTGCTTATAAACAAGAGGAATTTTTACTGTAGGGTCATTCTTGAAGTTCTCGAGGAAATCTTCAATGTTACGGGCCTCCTGAAAAAAGAAAAAAAAAAGCAAAGGGTCTTATGATATCTATTTTGAGGAGTGGGCCAAATTAGATACCAATGAAAAGGCAATTGAATTTATATTCAACGAATAATGATATCACTTTTTTTTTTTTGTTTACAAATTAAATACCCATCCCTTTTCCCCTCCCCATGACTCGAACCCAGGATCTAAGGCCTAGGTAGTGGTGCTCTAACCACTTGAGCTATCCCACTTTGTCACGAATAATGATATCACTATAATTCTGTAACGTAACAGTTTTAAGTGTCACATAAACTAGTGAGCTGATCTGTCAGTGTGTGTGCACATACATACAAAATAAAATATGCGTATATTTATGTGTGCGAGTGGAGAAAGAAAGAGCAAGAGTATGTTTCTAAAAAGTAAGAGCAGATAATCATACCAAGGTATAGTCAAGCTCCTCCAACAACTTCTCACCAAATTCATCAACTATTAACTCTGCATTACAACCCAGTTTTTGCAGGCTGATGCCATTCAAGAAGGATGCGAGAGTACGGAAAAGAAATAGATCTCTATATATAATAGGCTCAATCTCAGGTCTTTGCACCTGCAAGACAAAATTGATCCAATTTATTGAGTTATTCATGAGATTGAACCAGAAAAAGTATAGCAACAAAATCGGAGCAACAAAAATACCAAAGAAAAATAAGTAGCAACCAGAATCATGGTTTATAACTGACAAACAAAGACAACTGATGCCCTAGTTATATTCCAGCAGATGCTTTTCTTATGCACAGTGATTAAAACATGAAAAGGGTGGCACATTATACACCGCTGAGGTAAAAACTAAATGTCCACATCCATTAATATTCGTGTTCAGTCGAACAAGAACCTTCAGCAACTTTCACAGAAATTTGATTACATCTTTAACTTTAAGAAGTTCAAGAAGAAACTTGTATGATAGTCTTGACTGTCCTCTCTACTTATCCACACAGAAACTCTTTTATACAATATATCGGAGTTACAGTAACCAGCAAAAGTTTCCTAATTATTTTCAAACACAAGGCATAAGTATGATGAGCAAAAATATCAGAATGTATTATTCCATAAGATCCAAAAAACATAAAGAACCTACTATATATGCAAGAGCCACAAAAGCTTTAGAACCAAAGCAGGGAAAGGAAAATCAATTGAACATAGAACTTGATACCTTAATTGCAACATCCTCTCCAGATGATCGGAGAGTGGCTCGATAAACTTGTCCCAAGCTTGCAGCTGCAATTGTCTCCGATGAAATTTTGCTGAAAACAGCCTCAAGGGGTTGACCAAGTTCCTCCTCTATAATGTCAAAAGCTACCTACCAACACTCTAATGATGGGTTGTTCAATTAAAAAAGGAGAAAGAGAGAGAGATGCATCATAAAATACAGCTAGGTACCTTATTGGGAAAAGAAGGAACATCATCTTGAAGGATGCAAAGTTCATTCATGTAATCTTCTCTAATTATATCAGGCCTATTAGCAAGCACCTATAAGAAAAAACAATAAACCCGAAGTTGGTCAAGAAAGCAAAATAAAAAAATGGGGGATTGATTCAAAAGCACATCAACAAAAGTCATTATTAAGAGTTTAAGTCAGAGAAATAATCCCATAAAAATTAAAAAGGCACTGTGTCTATAGATGAAGCAAAAAGAAACAAATGTGCAATTCAGATCCGCGTGATATGCAATATTTGGCTCATAAAGGAGGCGAATAGTAGAAAAAGCTCAAAAAAGTATATCTCCATGCCTTATTTCCTTTTCCAAGTCATCCCAATTCTAAGATATAATCATGTTGCAAGGAGAAGGATGTGTACATCCCTAGTTACAAAACAGTATAGGCTTATAGATCCTAGAAAAAAAGAAACACCTGTCCAGCTTTAATGAAAGAAGGGCCCAAGTCGCACAGGAGATTTCTCAGTTGACGAGCTCGGAAAGGAACAACTTCTTCATCGCGACCCACAAAATAATCATACGTCAAGGTAGACCAATATAGTCCCAATTTCCACACAATTTCCACTCCCCTATCAATTAGTGACAATATTGCACCTCTCGACTCTAGTACTTTATTCCTCACCTGCATAAGTATCCAAAATGCTTTAGTAGGAAAAGGTAAACATAGTAGCAGAATTATAGTAACACTGATGGTGACAGAGTATTTGATGAAGAAAAGCTAATAAAATCTTGTTAAACAAAAAGTGTGCTATGTTTGTTGCTGTCCAACTAGTGTACCCAAAAAAATGAAATTAGAAACTGCCTAACATCTATTTTTTTTGCTTTGCAGACACGACTAACTGATTTTTTTTAAAGCACTTCTCGCAAACAAACCAGTTTCCGTAGAAGAGTTTGTAATCTAAAGAGGCTGACAGCACTTCCAGCAAAAGGAGAACAATCTATTTGAAAAAATGCCCTTAATGAATTCCTTTCGTAACTTAGTACTCAAATTTACAAATCACTACCGATTCTAAACCAAACGACATATGGCTGCATAAGAAGATGAACTTAAATCCATGGTAGCAAATTCATCTGTGGTTGATTATATTCATGTGGATTTGAACTCCGTCCCCCTCAATTTGAATTGATTTTTCAACTTCTAATCTTTAATCCAAATGCAACCTAATTGAGAATAAAGTCTAATGCGCCAAAATTAAATTTTATAAACTGACAGAAAACATATCATGATCAAGTGCAATACCAATCGCAGTTGAAAAGTGGGTCAATTACAAGCCATATAGCTATAAGTTACTTGTGCTTTCACAAGCTAACAAAATATATAAACAATAAAACCGAAAGAAAAATCTAGAGTAAGAAATACTCCGTAAAAACGATCACATACCAATTCGGGGCTGTACTTCCGAAAGGGAACACAAACACCTCGTTCAATATCCAGCTGCTCCAACGCGCTGTTACTGCTTGGCTTACTGACTTGTACCAATGAATCGGTTTTCTGAGCTCGCGTAACCGCCGCCGGTCTTCTGTTTCCATTTTTAGATAAATACTTTGGATTCAACTTCAGAGAAGTGTGGTGCGTCTTTGAATGTCTGATCACCGGAGATATAAACGAAGAAAATTGCACACTGGTTGAGCAAATCAGCTCCATATCTAGCTCAATTAATATGAACTGAAAGTAGAATCAATCTGAAGCGGGTATATTTAATTTGAATGTATAAACGGATTTCTGAAAATAGGGCTAATTCGGAAGTGGGTTTATCTGAGAATCCATGCAAAGGCGGACACGAAAATGGGGTGGGGATGCGAGGAGATGGGTGCTTCCACGAGTTGTACTCTGACTCTTGTGGTGTTTAGTGTACTTGGAAATACGAGAACCAGAATTATTTGTTTTTAATATAACAGGATAATTATGTCCTCTTAAATTGAAAGAAAATTGTATTCACTCCGTCTAGTGTGAGTCGTTAAAGGCTCGATTTGTTTAGTTAAATGAGCCGGTTAAATACTCGATTTAATAATGAGTCGACTCGAGCTCGACTTGTCGATGTTGAATTTTTTTGTAAAAAATCTCATTCAACTTGTTAAGCTCATTAAAGAGTTTTTTTTTTTTAAGGTAGAATTACAGATAGAAAATAAATTACATTTCACTCGCACTGACAAAGTGGGATAGCTCAAGTGGTTATCCAAATCCGGATGGGCCAATCCCAAACCAAACACAGTCTAAAGCTCCGCGATCTAAGAAGATAGCAAATCGACTCCATAGAAGGAACAGATTGTCGCACACAACGACTCGTGCTACAAACCTCCAAAATCACATCAGAACGAACCCAAGGGCTACCAACTCTAACAAGCACAACAAAGTGCCACCATGGGAAAACCGTAAACGGGAAGAAAACCCATCTCATCGGGGAGGAAACCAGAACAACAGGGAAAAAGGAAAATACAGTAGGCAGAAAATAACAACATAGGAAGAAAAAAAACGAAACTAAAACAACACCAGATTTAAACTAGGAAACAAACTAAAATAACATGCAGAAAGTATAAAAACGAAAATAAAATGGGATCAAACGGATGACTCACCCGATCGGCCACTGTGGCTCCGACGGGGAGATTCACCCATTGATCCCAACTAAATCTGGGTTGCGGTGCGGCGGCGCTACGGCTTACTTTTATGCAGAAGGTAGCAACAGATTATTTAGGCGGTGGTTTTGGTTGATGAGAGAAATTGTATTGTTGAAGATGAAGGAGATGTACTGCAGATTTAAAGATAATATTTCTAGAGAGAAGCTAGAGAAAAAATTTCTAGAGAGAGAATTCTCCTAATTTTCTAAAGAGTCGAGTCGAGTCAAGCTCAATTTTTAACTCGTCAATGTAAATACTCGAATAACATTTCTAACTCGGTCTCAAAATAATTTTTAAATGTAGATGAATATACAAATTAAAAATAATGTAATAGTTGCGATAAAGGAGGAGATGTGGCATTTTTTTTTTGTCTATATGTGGCACCTACACATCATCAAGAAGACCAAAATTGATAAACAAACTATTAAAATTGAGAATAAGATGAAAATGATAAAATTGAGACTAAACGGATCAAAATTGAAAAAATACTTCCTCCGTCCGCCTATAAGTGTTACGTTACTTTTTTACACAGAGATTAAGAAAAGTGATTAAATAATAGATATAGTACAAGTGATGTGACTGAGAGAGGAGAGAGATAGAGAGAAAAAGTAAGATATAAAGTGAAGTGTAAGAAAAAATACTTACCAAAAAATGTATAGGAAGCTTATAGGCGGACGGACCAAAATGGTAAAATGTGAAGCTTATAGACGGACGGAGGGAGTAATAGTTATAGAACCTATTGTATTAGTATTTGTTGTGTGTGATTGTGTATATCTCAATTTCCTCCTAGTATTTGTTTTAAGGGTTATAAACTAATAAGGTCATTTCACTACTAGTTTTTTCTAATAAAACCTACACCATAAATTCTTGTCTAATAGAGTCAAAATTTGAATTTTTTGTCAATTATGCCCTTCCACCATATTTTGAAATTTTAAATTTATAAAATACACAATTATTAGTCAACTAAACATCCAATCAATTATTAAATGCAATTTTTCGAATTCCCGAAAATCTATTACTTTCTAAAATTTAAAAACTTTCCTAAAAGGTAGGTCTCTCCATTTATTTCGTTAAGTTAAGAGATTCTGGAAATCTGCATTTCAACCCACGTATATGCAGTGTCGAATGCATATTCATATGAACTTGTAACACGTAAACTATCAACAACTAAGACATTGCATATCCGTATGACATATATCATGTGCATACATAATAATATGCGTGAGTAGGTGCATATCATTTAAACACTTAAATATCGGTAGAATATGTTTGTGCACAGGAGTCGACATGTGTGTACATGTTTCAAATGCAGAAATTAATGCATATCATTTAAACACTTATGCATAATTCAAAATAATTTCTTCCAATTTAATTAGAATCTGATAATTATTTTGCATATAACATTATGTATAATTCAAAATATGATGATCATATTGCATATCACGTTATGCATAATGCATTCGATTGAAATATGATAACAATTTTGCATATCACATTATGCATAATTCATATCATTTCCTAAAATGTGATATGCATAATTCATATCATTTCCTAAAAGTAGATTGAAATATGATGATTATTTTGCATATCACATTTACTAAAGTAATATGATGAAAATTTTGCATAACCTAAAAAAACACTTAAATATAATTGCATAAATGATCAACTAATAACAAAATTTCATAACACTGCATAACCTAAAAAGCAAGTTTATTCAGAGTCTTTGATGCCACAAGCGACGGGTTTACACCAGCAGACCTAACACGTTTAGATTTACTTTCAAGAACGGAAACAGGGCTTTGAGTCTCTTGAGATATGTGAAGTAGATGCTACAACACCGTTGGACAACGATTTTTGCTCTTTAGCTTCAGTGATCTGTTTATTCACAGATGCGAAACAATTAGAGCAAGACCAATTCACATATACATCAATAGAAATGACCAAATGAATAACATGTATGTAAGTAAACCAAACATCCCTCAAACACAAATACATTAGAACATCAACAACACCAAACACAAGTAAAACTATGCATATATGTAATCGAATCCCCCAAAAGGAGAAGAATAAGTCAACTTCTTGTATGCAATTTAGTGGAGATTTGGATATATCCCAATTGTCCAATTAAAATTTTGACCCACCAAGACTCAATTGAAACACCCAAATGCAATTGAGTGCACTTTGCACACAAGTGTGAATCAAAACATAAAGCATATTTCAAAGAATTATATCCCAAGAAAACAAGGTAAAACAGAAGTAGCAGAGTGTAATTTTGTCAAAAACAAAAAATTGAAACAAACATAGAGTTGAAACTTAAATTAATCAATCTTCCAGCACAATTGTGAGCACTATACAGTAGACACACGAAACTTACCTCTCAGAAATATAAAGGAGTAACAAGAAAACTGGAATCCCGGGCGGCGTCGACGGCGGATTGAGCAGCATGGTTGGATCTGAAATTGATGTAGGCCACACCATCGGGCTCCATTCGGGTACGAGATATTGGCCCATACATCTCAAATCTAGATTTAAGGTCAAGTACAGAGCACTCCACAGGTACTCTGATTACCACCACCGACTTCGGGGCATTCGCCGCGGAGGAATTAGAAGAGTTGTCGACATCGTCGGTAGCTGCGGCGTCGAGAGGCAACGGACGGCGCCGTTTAGGGAATCAGAAAATAATTTGCGAATAATACATTTCTTCGACGGCCAATAGATCGGCGCATCAGAGTCGAGGGGGTTGCAGATCGGCGGCTGCTTCGTCTTCGACGGCCAGGCGGCGGTGGCCACGAGGCTTTCTTCTTCGGCCACTTCGTCTTCTCCGGTCAGTGCAGCGGCAAAGCAACGACGACAGTCAAGGTGCTGCTTCGTCTTGGTTTGGGAGGCGACGGTCGTGAGGAGGACGGCGGCGGTCGTGTTGGTGGGCGGCAGCAATGGTTCAGCGTCGAAATCGAGGGGGCGGTTGCAAGAGAGGGAAGCGGTGGGAAAAGGGGGCGGCGGCAGACAGGATGTTGGGGAGGGGCTAGGGTTTTAATTTTGGTTTTTGGTGAATGTGAAGAATGAATTAAATGAGTATAGGATTCTTATTTATTTATATAAGGGTATTCTTGTATTTTTAACTCTATTTTGACTCTATTAGAAAAGTATACATATTGGTGTCTCTATTAGATTAATGGGTTATAATAGTGGACTTATTAGGCAATAATCTCTTGTTTTAAAAAAAAATTAAGTTCAGTTAATTTTATCTCCAAATGAATGTGAAAATCCTTAAATTTTAGTAAATTTTTTTAAAAAAAATTAATAGAGATTTCAAAATAGTGAATTTCAAATTTATGAAATCTCAATTCCATTTATTTCTATTTTTTTAAGTCTAGTGTGGATCCTGTATACAATGAATATTAAATAAAATAATTAATATTGGTCAGTGAAAACAATTAAAGCTGATCAACATTAAGCGAAAACAACTGACCCAAAATGAAATATATAGTTTTGTAACGGTAAAACATAAGTGATTGCTTTAGAATATAAAATGAAACTCATGTAATGCATATAAGTTAGAAAATATTATATACAAAAGAGAAAGTGAAAGAAATCGTTTACATCGATACACTACCTAAATCATGTATATCAGTTATTCTCCATCATTTTGGTATCTACATAAAATCCACGTGACATAAATAACAACAATATAAAAAGCTCTCCATCATTTTGGTATCTACATGATAGAAAAGTTTTCTAATTGAAAACAAACACAATGAATAATGGAATAACCAAGAACACCAGAGCTAAGTCCTACTTTGTTATTTGTCTCACTGTCCTAACTTTGATCATTGTCACTTCTGATCTATCAGGCGAAAATGAACGCCTTCTAGAATATCAAGAACTTCAAATAAAACTGGGCCAGGAAAAAGGAACTGCTCTTAATGAGAGCTGCAATTTGTTTTCGGGGAAATGGATTTACGACGACGTATCATACCCGTTGTACGAGGCGGGACAATGCTCTTTAGCGCTCAACGACTTCACCAATTTTGAGTGCCAAAAGTATGGTAGAAAAGACGTTAAGTATCAGAATTGGAGATGGCAGCCTCATGATTGTGATCTTCCCAGGTTTTTATTAGATTCTTGCAAATTTGTATATGTATGAAATTTTTTATGTAGTTAATTATATAAAAATGAACAGGTTTGATGGTACAAAATTGTTGGAGGAAATAAGAGGGAAAAGACTCGTATTTGTAGGGGATTCTTTGGGTAGGAATCAATGGGCGTCCTTGCTTTGCTTGATTGAATCTTCTCTCCCTCAATTCTCAGCACAAAAGTCATTTATCAGAAATGGCAATTTGTTCATCTTTCATGTTACTGTAAGTTATTTCTTTATAGTGACATAGAGAGGGTATATTTTTTTCCCTTACAAATTACACCTTCTCTCTTTGAGGTTATATATATTGTATGGATGATCTATGAGGTATTGATTTTATTTTAAAAAATATGTTCTTATTTAACCTATGATGTAGGAATACAATGCCACGATTGAGTACTATTGGTCTCCATTACTAGTCGAATCTAATTGTGACGAACCATTTAATCACTCGATAAAAGTAGAACGTATCATTAGAATTTCAAACATCGAAAAACATGCAAGGCACTGGAATGATGCAGACATACTCATCTTTGATACCCATGTGTGGTGGAGAGATCCAACCATGATGCTCTTGTAAGTACTAATCAAAGTTCTATGAATCACATTTTTTCTTTTAATTGCTTAATTAATAGATTCTAACCAAAATAGTATACCATAATCAGATGGGGATCGTTTGGGAATTCTGATGCAATATACAAACGAGTCGAAATGAAGCATCGTCGTTTTGAAATGGCTTTAAACACGTGGTCAGATTGGTTACAAGTCAACATTAATCGAACCAAAACAAAGTTGTTCTTCACAAGTCTAACGACTAACCATCTCGTGTAAGATATTGTCTTAAAAATATATTGGAGACCCCACACTCATATATATGGTTGATTTCTTGATTGATGCTGCAGTGTTGAAAGTAGCGGTGGTAAGCAAAAAAACTGCTATAACGAGACTGAACCGGTATTGAAGGAGGGATATTGGGGAAGAACGACAGATCGGGAGATGATGCACGTGGCAGAATCCGTGATAAGGAAGCTAGAGGCGAGAGGAGTAAAAGTCGAATATTTGAATATAACAAGTTTATCCGATTATAGAATAGATGGACATCCATCGATCTATAAGAAATTCTTTCATCGTCTGAGTGAAAAGCAAATAGCGAATCCCGAGATGTACGCAGACTGTAGTCACTGGTGTCTTCCGGGAGTTTCTGATGTTTGGAACGAGATTCTTTATTCTTATATCATCAACTCATTGTAAAATGTAAAAAAAAAAAAAATAGTTGAATTTTAAAAGAGTTAAGGTTTTTAACGGTTTTAACTAACTTTGCATTTTGATCACCAAACTGAATAAATCTCCATCGTTGGATCATGCAACAACACTCTCCACCATCAGATTGGAGAGCTATATGATCCAATTCTCACACATAGTATACAATAATTAATCAAGAAACTAACAAAGTAATAAAGGTACAATTTTTATATAAACAAGCAGCTTCCAATCCCTTGTGTGTCCCCTAAACCATTTCATCCGGTTTTTCTTCGTCGGTCGGTGTTGTACGTGCTTTTGATGGTTGATTTGTATGTGGGCTATTGTTAGCACGAAACAAACATATATAATGATCGGGGGTTTATTACGTGTTTAAGGGGGTTGTTTATGATGATCTTGATGATCTAAAGAAGAACAAGCAAGAACACAAGATATAGCTTCTTGGAGAAGCTAAAGCTTTAGAAGCTTGGGAGAGTTTATTGCTTTGGGGTAGGGTGATTTGTGGGAATAATGTAACTTGTCTACAAATGAGCCTCTTTTAGGCATTATATAGAGGTTTCTAGGGGCTGCCCACCCTTTACACGTGGCACGCCCTCATTGGACCTGTCTTCTGCCCGAAAAGGTGATTTGATGGCGCATTTAATGCTAAACCGCCTTTGGTGCTCGTCCTCGCCGAGATGCCGAGGAGTTGAGCCACGGTGGTCGCCGGAGGACCATTTCGAGGAGTGTGGTCGCCACGCTCCATGCTGTCTCCCAAGGCTTCAATACTTAAGACTATTCTAGCTAAGATAGATATGTGCTCGCCCACACACTTGGGCGAGCAGCTAACTGAAATAGGTGCTCGTCAACATCTTTGAGCGAGCACTTAAATATATTAAATAAATCTATTCTATTACATTTTCTTGGTCTTGTTGACTAGTCGTCGCAAGACTTTGTTGACTGGTCCTCGCCACGTAAGCTTGTGATTAGGATTGACTAGTCAAAGATTGACTTCTTTGACTAGGTATAACATTTGCCCCCTGGTCGCCTTTCTTCGTATTCGTAGAATGGTAAGGCGAGCAGTATGGTCGTCTCCCTGGATGGTAAGAATTGTCCTCGACAACACAATCAAATTTGAGATCTTGATGACGTGTGATGGAGGCGGTCGCCTCGTCTCCAGCGCCGAGCACGAGTATCGAAGCAACTTTTCATAATGACGGACCTGACATGTGCCAGACGCGTGGGCGGCGCATAGAATTTGAATTTGGCGCGTGGGGCGCGTGCCGACCTCAAAGGTCGCGCGTGGGGTCCACTCGCCGAACTCAATTTCGGAAATGAGCCCAATTTTTTGGGAAAATTATGAATTTGACCCCGTTTTTTGCACATAGGTCCCTGCACAATTTTGCCTATAAATAGGCCTTTCTTCCTCATAACAACACTTTCACAATTTTGCAATTTCGAATTTCCTCAAGTTTCCTTCCAAGCTTCTCTCTCAAGCTTTTCCGGCGAGTCTTGTGGTGGTTTTCGATCGATACAAAGGTAATTTAAGTTTCATTTTCTTCTTTTAAAACTTCTTTCTCCCCCATTTCTAAGAAAAAATGGAGGTTGGTGGTGGCTCCGGTGGTGGTTCCGACGGTGGTCCGCCGCCGTTGGTGGGTGGTTCTGAAAGTTCCGGCGGCGGAGACCGTTTGGCCTTAGCTTTAATGGAGAGGGCATCTTCCTCGGACTCTAGGATCCACTCCCCTGAACCCATAAACGTTGGAGTCCGAAACCTTGGAAAGAGAGTGGTCGTCGATGTTGACGAGTCCGACAGGGAGGATGCCGGCAACGATGCCGAGGAGGGTGATGTCGAGGAGACTGACTCAGATCTGCGCGATCCAGATTTGAATCGAGAGGTGGGCGAACAGCTAGATACTGCCCAAGTCGAGGAGACCTTGACGAGGAGTCTCCGCGAGGACTTCGAAGAAGTTGTTCAATATGCAGAGAGCATAAAGGACATTTTGAGTGGGAGGGAGAATTTGGATGGCGACGAGGTCTCGAGGGAGGCCTATTATAAATATTTCTGCGAATACCCTCCTCGAGAGATTCCTCGCCCGCGCCGAGAAGCTTTCGAATCAATATATGAAGCCTGTAAGTATGCGAGCACCGTCTCTCCGGCACAGCTAGAAAATTCCAGGAAGAAATATCAGCTGCCGGCCGACGTTTGTTTCTTTGTTCCTCGCCCGGATGAGAGGGCCGACCAGCCGCCAGAAGGGATGGTCGCCGTCAACATCGGCATGATGGAGGCAGGGCTTAGGTTCCCCCTGCACCCCAGTATCTCCAATTTCTTACATTTCTTAAAAGTGGCCCCTTCTCAAATTTTGCCGAATGGTTGGTCGAACCTGATCGGCATTCTTACACTGTTCGGCCTGGTTGCGGCCGAGAACGGATGTCGGAACACCTGGTTAAGCCCAAAAGAAATCAACTATCTCCTTCAGGTGGCCGAGGCCGGAGAGAACGTGGGCCATGGATACTACTACGTGAGGGGCCGAGATAATTTTAAATTGGTTGAGGGGGTTCCCAACAAGGTTAGGGATTGGAAGACCAACTGGTGGTGGGTAGCCGGGGACTGGAAAAGTCCAGTGAAGCCGGATGGCTCCTCTGATCGCATTCCCCTTGATACTGAGTATCAAAGAATTCGTGGTAAGTTATTTTTATTTCTGCTCGCTCTTTCTATACTGACTAACTCCTCGTTTTTGTAGGTGAAACTGCTCGGAAGAAGACTGCCGAGCACCGTCTTACGCCTCTCTTCCAATATCATATTTGCTGCGTTCTCAACCGTCGCTACTTGGAGAGATCCTGTCGCTTCTTGAACAGGGAGTGTATGCGTGAGCGAGCAGGTCTCAGAGTACCTCCTCACCACTTCACTCGAGAGTTCCCTCCAGGTATCAACATGTTTCTAAGTTTCTTGTGGATTTGCTAAGTTTTTTTTTTTGTGAAATTGATCCTCGAAAATATTAACTTCTCGTCTTTCTTTCTTAGTAGTGGTTCCAGAGAGAGTTGTCACTTACCTTCCTCCATCCGTCGAAGTTGATCGCATACTGTCGAGCAGGATGCTGCAACACGCGAGAATGCTGCGCGAGCGCAAGGTAGTCGATGAAACTGGAAAGAAAAGGAAGGGAGCGGAGACCTCAGGGGCTCCACCCAAGAAAATCGCTAAATCAACCCGAGGAGGGGCTTCTCGCCCGCCTCCTGCCGAGAGGAGGATCTCGCCGAGGAGATCTCCTCCGCCGAGGGGTAGCCCGCCTCCCCCTACTCAGGTCGCATCCCCTCCTCCCCGAAGCACTCGGTCGCGAGAGACTGGCATGAGCTCGTCGGCCGGGGAGAGAGCTCAGGGGGACAACACACTGCTCGGCTGGGATGCCGCAAGGGTCGCCAGGTAAATTTATAATCAATCAAGCCTTAGAATATTTTTCAAGTACCCCTTTTTTTTTTCTAACTCTTTTCTTTTTAGGGTTGCCGAAAACTCGGTCGTTGAACCTTACAACGACAACCTCCTCGGCTTCTTTCGGTCGAGGGATATGGCTCCTCAAGAAACTCTGGACCCTATCGTCGCAAGGGTCATGAAGAATGTGCCCCGGTGGCTGACGACCACGCTGCTCGACGAGGTGAAAAACCAGAGCTCTTTGGAGAACGCACGCCTGGCCGCTGTCGATCTAGCCCGTGTCTCCTACACTGTTGAGAACCTCGCCGTCCAGATCGCCGAGAGCCGCAAGGTCAGCGAGGACAGGAGTGCAAAGCTCGCCCAAATGGCCAGGGCTAAAGTTGTCGTCGAGAGGCAGCTGGTCGCTTCTGAGGAGAAGGTGGTCGACCTTGAGACAAAGTTGGCCGATTCTGTGGCTCAATTTGAGACGGTTCGAAGGAAAGATCAAGAAGAGATCGAACGTCTCCGTGCTCGCCTCCAGGCTGCCGAGGATGAGCTGAAAATGAAATGCACCGAGGTAAACTCTTTCCAAAATAAATCTGCGGCTGACGAGGAAGAGTTGGCTACTCTCCGGCAAGAGCTGGTCGACATGACCAACGAGCGAGATGAGATCATTGAGGTCGCTGGGAGCGTGCCCATGTTATCGGTGGCGCTCACTGCCCACGGGCTCATTCATCGATTACTGGAAGTTCATCCGGAAGTGGATGTGACTCCGCTCGGCGGGTTTTTGGACGACCTCCTTATGAAGGAGAATCCTCAGCCGGAAACAGAACTCCCTCTGCTTCCTTTGATGGAATTGGGACTTCAGTTCCCTCGACTGTTGGGTGTTCCGGTCCTCTTCTCGAACCCTCCACAAGACTCCCCACCTCAACAGGGCGAACAGGATGCTCCTGCCGAGGAGGCTGTGAACGAGGAGGAAGTTGCCGGCGAGCAGGATGCTCCAGTAGCTTAGTTGTATATATTTTTTTTGTTTTTAGGACTGCTCGGCCATTAAGGTTTTTTTGTAATTTCAGCCTCTTAAGGCTTTTCAATGAATGGAACTTTTTGCTTATATGTTCGTTTATTCTGTTCAATATTGAGTGATCGTTCTTGTTACTACTTTTCGATTTCTGTTATGATTAATTTTTGCAAGCATTTTTTAACAAGTACTTGTCTTTTTGAAACTCCTTTGTCTTGCGAGCATCTTTAAGAAAGAGTGCTCGTCTTTTGTTTTGTGAGCAGTGCTCGTCTTTTAGGGTTAACCATTCGTTGGTTGAACTCTTTTTTTTGTTTGATAGGTAGTGATCGTCGTCGCCACTACCTTGCGAGCATCTTTAAGAAAGAGTGCTCGTCTTTATTTTGCGAGCATCGTTACGAAAGAGTGCTCGTCTTTTTAGAGTTAACCATTCGTTGGTTGAACTCTTTTTTGTTTGGTAGGTAGTGATCGTCGTCGCCACTACCTTGCGAGCATCGTTAAAAGAGTTCTCGTCTTTGTTTCCTAGATGGCTACGCAGAGCCTTTTCTAAAAAATTCAAACTTATCTAAAATTTGATGGAAATTTAACACTTGTACTTGTATTGAAATGATCACTATATACAAACTATACAAATATGAAAAAATTAAAAACTTACTGGTAATACTTCTTCAGCTTGACCGCGTTCCACGGGTACTTGCTTGGCTTGCCCTCTAGATCTTCTAGCTCGTACGATCCGTTCAGGAGTGTGCGCGTTATTCGGTACGGACCCTCCCAAGTTGGGCCAAGTATGCCAATGGACTGCTCCGTCGCCCTCCGAAGTACGAGCTGGCCGATAGTGAATTGGCGAGCACGTACTTTGGTGTTGTAATAGCGCTCTGATCTTTGCTTGTACACCACGTTCTTCTCGTCCGCTGTTAGCCTTCGCTCTTCTAGGAAGTCCAAATCGGAGAGTTGTGCATCGTTATTTGACTGCTCGTCGTAATTTGCTACTCGAAAAGTTGGGACCTGCCCCTCTGCTGGTATGACAGCTTCGGTTCCGAACGCGAGCGCGAACGGAGTTTCACCAGTAGAATTCCTCGTGGTCGTCCGATATGCCCACAGAACCATGTGCAGCTCGTCCGCCCATTTGCCCTTCAATCCATCTAGCTTAGCTTTCAAGGTGTGCTTGATGATTTTGTTGATCGCCTCTACTTGACCATTTGATTGTGGATGATAGGGTGTTGAAATTTTTTTCTTGATGTTCCAATCTGAGCAGAAATCCAGCATGTCTCGACTTGTGAATTGACGCCCGTTGTCGGTCACTATTGCTCGTGGTAGGCCGAACCTGCAAATTATGTTTTTCCAAATGAAGCTTGTCATCTGGGCCGTTGTGATGGTCTTCAATGCATTTGCTTCGGTCCACTTGGTGAAGTAATCGACTGCTACGACTACGAAAGTTACCCCCCCGACGCCAGGCGGGAAAGGTCCGATGATGTCGATGCCCCACTTCGCGAAGGGCCAAGAACTGTAGACGGAGATGAGCTCGTCTGGAGGTGAGTGAATAGCTGGTGCAAAAGCTTGACATCTCTTGCACGCCTGGGCGTAATGAATTGCATCCTTCTTCAGTGTTGGCCAAAAGTAGCCTTGCCTCATGATCTTTAAAGCGAGCGCTTGCCCCCCTGTATGATTTCCACATGATCCTTCGTGGATTTCGTACATGACGATCTTCGCCTCGTCCTCTACGAGGCATTTCAATAAAGGCATTGAAAAACCCCGTTTGTACAGCTGGTCGCCAATAACAGTGTACCTCGCGGACCTGAGCTGCAGTCTGGTCGCTTTCACTTTGTCCCCCGGGAGCTCGCCGGTCTTGATGTACTTGATGATCGGCGACCTCCAGTCCTCGTCGCTGGTCGCTTCAACCTGCAAAATCTGACCTCTGTTCACCGATGGGGAAGAAATTTTAGTGATGGTCGCTTCTGAAAATATTGCCTCCCCCTCTGAAGTGGCCAGCCGAGCTAGCGCATCTGCTTGCGTATTCTCCTCCATAGGGATTTGCTCGATGTGGAATTGATCAAATTGCTCGAGTAATCCTTTTACTAGCTCTTGATACTTTATCATTTGATCGCCGCGAGCCTCGTAGTCGCCCGTAATTTGACATACAACCAGCTGAGAGTCAGAAAAAAATTTCAGTTTTCTGGCGCCCACGGCCATAGCCATCTTGATTCCTGCAACCAGAGCCTCGTACTCTGCTTCGTTGTTGGTCGCCCGATACTCGAACTCGATTGCTGACGCAAACGTCTGTCCGGTTGGGCTGGTGAGGACGATTCCTGCCCCTGCTTTGGTGCTCGTCGACGAGCCATCGACGAACAGTGTCCAAGGAAGCTCGATTCCCTCGTCCACTTTCTCCGGGAAAGTGAGCTCTACAATGAATTCAGCTAACACTTGTCCCTTGATTGCCGTTCTAGGTGCATAGGTGAGCCCAAAAAGCCCTATTTCCACCGACCATTTGAACAGTCTTCCAGTGGTATCCGGACGATGCAGTGCTCGTCGGAGTGGAAAGGTAGTGAGGACGACCACCTCATGGTCGAACAGGTACTGCCTTAGTTTTCTAACGCTCATGACCAGTGCGTACGCCAATTTTTCCATTGGAGTGTATCTCAACTCCGCATCTCTTAGTGTTTGACTTACGTAGTAGATAGGCAGATGTGTGCTCCCCTCAGCTCGGACGAGCACTGAACTGATCGCACAGTCAGTGGCCGCCAAGTATAGATACAAAATTTCGCCGGGGACTGGCTTAGATAGGACCTTCGGATCCGAAAGGTATTCTTTTAGCTTTCCGAAAGCTTTTTCACATTCATCGGTCCATTCGAACCTCCCTTTTTTCAGAGCATCGAAAAAAGGTTTGCAACGATCGCCCGTTCGTGCAATAAATCTGTTCAGCGATGCAAGGCACCCTGTCAACCTCTGTACTTCTTTCACATTCCTTGGGCTTTGCATGTTAATGACTGCTTGAATTTTACTCGGATTCGCCTCGATGCCCCGCTGGCTAACCAAGTGCCCCAGAAATTTTCCTGAGCTAACACCAAAACTGCATTTTTTCGGATTTAACTTCATGTTGTATTCCTTCAGTATATCGAATGTCATGGCGAGGTGGTGTAGGTGATCTTCTTTCCGCAAGCTTTTGACAACGATGTCGTCGATATAGACCTCCACCATCTCGCCGATGTGTTTTTCAAACATCTTGTTTACTAGTCTTTGGTATGTTGCCCCCGCGTTTTTCAAACCGAAAGGCATTCTCTTCCAGCTGTACATTTCGGTGGCCGTCATGAAGGCCGTATGCCGCTGGTCGTCGGGATACATCGCGATCTGATGGTAGCCTGCGAAAGCATCCATGAAAGTTAACATCTCATGCCCCGCTGTATTGTCTACTAGGTGATCAATGTGGGGCATCGGAAAGTGATCTTTGGGACAGGTGTCGTTTAGATCTGTGAAGTTTATACACAATCTCCACGAACCGGTCGTCTTTTTGACGAGCACTGGATTGGCCAGCCACTCGGGGTCAGTTCCAGTTTTCTCGATTAATTTATTGTCGATCAATTTCTTGACTTCGACTGCCAAAGCCGCATATTTATCAGGCCCAAATTTCCTTCGTTTTTGGGTGATAGGTCTCCTTGCTGGATCAATATTCAATCTGTGGCAGGCATGATTTGTGGGAATGCCCACCATATCTTCGTGCGACCAGGCAAATGCAGTGATGTTTTCTTTCAAAAATGCGAATGTCCGACCGCAAATTTTCCGGCAAATTCGAACCAATGAATACTTCGAGTTCTGGACGAGCTTCGTTTAAATGAATGGTTTTGAGGTCCTCCGCTGAAGTTGCCCGCTCTTTAGGCTCCTTCCAACGAGGGTCCTCGATTCCGAACTCTGGCTCAAAACTTAGCCTTGGTTCCAGATCTGGAATGTTTTCTGGCAACTGGTCGTCGGGGAGCTGGTCGCCCGAGACTGCCTGCTCGTCGATATCCATTGGGGTGTGGTCGTCCACTTCCATGGAGGCGTGCTCCTTCGCCTCCACTTGGTGGTCGTCGAAACTATGACTGCACTCCCCAATTTCAATCTTTCGGTACTTGCTAGGAAGACCCTCCAAGTAGTTCACTTTTTCTGTTTGTTTTTGACATTTAATATACTGGCCAACCATAGTAGATTCCTTTGAATGACGCTTTGCAAAACGGACGAGACACTCCCTCGCCCGCGTCTGATCGCCCTTGACGGTTATAACTCCCGCCGGGGATGGAAATTTTACACAGTAATAAAAGGTAGAAGCGGCCGCCTTGAACTCGTTGAAGAAAGGACGGCCGAGGAAAGCATTGTAGGACGATGGCATGTCCACGATCATAAAATCGAGCTGCCAGGTGTGATGCATTGTTAGCTCTTTTGATGATACCAACTCCAGGGATAGTCTGATTTTTCCCAAGGGATGGCTTTGCGTGTCCCCGAAACCTACGATTATATCATCGCAAGGCTCGATGTATTCTGCATATCCACCAAGAGCATCCAGGGTATGCTTGAAAAGGATGTTGGTGTATGCCCCAGTGTCGACCATCAAGCGATGGACGTTGGTTCCCATAATTTTGCCCGAAATGACCAAAGCATCATTGTTCGGGTGCACCACGCCGTTCAGGTCGTCGTCCGAGAAAAGGATTTGATGAGAAGGAGGCTTCTCGGCAGTCGGAGCGACGCACACCTGGTGCACATTGTTTAGTGCTCGCTGCTCGCTCTGAGCTCGGCGAACAGATAGCTCTTTCCCGGATTGGGTTCCCCCCAACGGGCCTTCTATCACCATACAGGATCCGCCCACATTATCAATGTCGCCGCCAGCATGTTGTGGCATGGGAGGAGTCAGCTTTGGGCGATTCAGTTGTTGGCGCAGGTCGTCGCTGTCGTCGCGACGTTTCTTTCCCCTGTTGTCGCCATTTCCGAGAGGCTTGATGAACTGGGCGAGCTTGCCCTCATTGTATAGCTTAAAAAGGTTTCTCACCAAGTCCCGGCACCTATTGGTGTGGTGGCCAATGGAGTTGTGGTAGTCGCAGAATTTGCTACCATCCAGTTTTTCATCACTTGTATGCATTGGCTTGGCCTGGGGGAGCAGATTCTTTCCCCTAACTGCGTTGAAAATGCCCCTGGGATCCAGAGAGAGAGATTCTCTGAACTGGATGATCTCAGGAGACTCCTCGAAAGGCCTGAAGTTCGCTGGGCGAGCACTGCCAGCTTGAGTGGTCGCCTTCTTGGGCTGGGACGACTCCCTAGTGTTTGTATTCTTTTTGGGCCAGACCCTCTTGGACGCCTCCGGCTGCTCGTTAGCCTTAGCGGCGTCCATTATTTCCTCCATCTGAATGAAATTTCCAGCCCTTGTGCGGAAGTCCGCATAAGAACTGGGGAAGGTAAGATTGATAGATTCCCAAAGTTTGGTACCTATCCTCAGACCGGAAACAGCTGAGATCAGCTTCGTCTCATCGTTCACGGCCTCCCCATCGATCACCAGCCTATCGAAGCGCTCGATGAAGTCCTTGCCCGACTCATTTATAGATTGGCGAACGTTTGCCAAACGTTGCTTGGAGGCCGGGCGAGCTGCAATAGACCCGTAGTAGGTCAGAAAAAGTTGTCCCAGCTCAAGGAATGAGGTGACAGATCCGGGACTCAGCGTTGTGTACCATCGGTGAGCCCGGTCTCCCAAAGTTAGGGAGAAATTCCTGCATTGTGTGGCGTCCGTTGCCCCAATTGAGGCCATGTAGTTGGAGTACTTGGACAAGTGTACTCTGGGGTCGGATGCACCATCGTATGCTGCCATGGAGGGCATTTGAATCTTTCTCTGAATAGGGGCGGTAAGGATTGCAACGCTCAAAGGAGGTGCGGGCAGAGTGATTGGTGGGGTGGTCCCTAGCTTCGAGGCGACCACCTCAGCTCGCAGAGTTTCCATCTCTATCTTCATTAATTTCTGGGTCTCGAGGAACTGGGCGATTTGCCCCTCCTCGGCAGTTTGTGCTCGGGGGACGACGACCTCGTCGCGTCGGCTCCCTTGGGATGCGGCCGGGCGATCATCATGGCGTGATCGCCTGGGGGAATGTCTCTCAGACTGGCGGCTGCGATAACTCTTTGCAGGAGCTCGCGAACCCTTCCCTGGTCCCACTCTATGAAGAGCAGAGACTCTATCGCCCTGATCTCTCTTATCGACGTGATCTCGGTGGTGGTCGGCTCTGCCTGGTCGGCCATCCACATTAAAAGGCACTCGGCGAGGAGCCCTTCTATCCTTGTCATCCATCCGGTTGAAAACCGAATCTCGGTGTCGCGAGTCCCCCGTGTGGCTATTGTGGGAGTACTCGGCCGCTTTATCCTTTCCCTTATCTTGGGGGTGAACAGAGGAGTGGTAGGAACGGTTGTCCTCATTCCCCTTTTCCTTGCGAGCTTTGTCGAAGGCCTGATCTTTGGCCTTCTCTATCTCTTCATTCTGCCTCTTCTTCTCCGTGAGATAGTCACAGAGATCTTTTAAATGCTGGGGATCATTCAGAATGTCCCCCATATTCAGATTTGCAAACGGATTCACTGGCGGCGCCGGAGGGTGCTCGTTCCCTCCGGGAGCAACAAATCCGTCATGAGGAGTGTGATGAGACATCGTTTAAAGAGTGTCTTCTGGAGATTATTACAAGGATAAGACTGTTCTTAAGCTCTCGATGCTTAAAAACGAAAGATTAAAAGTTCTTACGCAGAAGAACGTGCTATTACAAATACTTACAAGCAAAGTAATAACAACTAAAGCTTAAAAACAAGATTACACGGAGATCAAACTCCAAAATGTGTCTCGAATATCGCAAATATTCAAGAACACGAAGAAAACTAAAAAGCGTAAAACAAGCTTTAAAAGGTGGATCTACCGATTAAAAACCTGAAAACGGAGTTTGCAAACCGATCGCTCGATGATCGGTCGAAACTGAGAGTGATGAACACGTAAAAGGACCCCTCCTTCTAGCGCCAAATGTTGTACGTGCTTTTGATGGTTGATTTGTATGTGGGCTATTGTTAGCACGAAACAAACATATATAATGATCGGGGGTTTATTACGTGTTTAAGGGGGTTGTTTATGATGATCTTGATGATCTAAAGAAGAACAAGCAAGAACACAAGATATAGCTTCTTGGAGAAGCTAAAGCTTTAGAAGCTTGGGAGAGTTTATTGCTTTGGGGTAGGGTGATTTGTGGGAATAATGTAACTTGTCTACAAATGAGCCTCTTTTAGGCATTATATAGAGGTTTCTAGGGGCTGCCCACCCTTTACACGTGGTACGCCCTCATTGGACCTGTCTTCTGCCCGAAAAGGTGATTTGATGGCACATTTAATGCTAAACCGCCTTTGGTGCTCGTCCTCGCCGAGATGCCGAGGAGCTGAGCCACGGTGGTCGCCGGAGGACCATTTCGAGGAGTGTGGTCGCCACGCTCCATGCTGTCTCCCAAGGCTTCAATACTTAAGACTATTCTAGCTAAGATAGATATGTGCTCGCCCACACACTTGGGCGAGCAGCTAACTGAAATAGGTGCTCGTCAACATCTTTGAGCGAGCACTTAAATATATTAAATAAATCTATTCTATTACATTTTCTTGGTCTTGTTGACTAGTCGTCGCAAGACTTTGTTGACTGGTCCTCGCCACGTAAGCTTGTGATTAGGATTGACTAGTCAAAGATTGACTTCTTTGACTAGGTATAACAGTCGGAATTATGAGTAAGTTGAAGTCTGGTAATGTGGAGAGGATAGCTTGTAACCAGAAAATGGAGTTCCAGTAGAGATTAGAGATGGAGGCAGGGCAGGAAAAGAGTAACAAAATTAGGGAATAAAGGTACCAAAAAAGAAGTTGTGGGATGAAAATTGAGGCCAAATAAGATAGTGTAAGAGATGCAGAGAAAGTCTTGATGTGTGGGATTATGTTAGTTTCTGGAGATGTGTGTATTGGGATTCTTATTGAAACGAAAGAGAAGACAAAAAGCAGAAGGGCCAGAAGCCAAAATTTGATCCAAGTGAGATGAGTAGCTACACCGAATGGATCCCATTGCAAAGGCGTGGCCATGTGTGATTTCATGATATTGATAATTAGGACAAGAAAGTATCTCAAATCGAAAGACATGATTTCAAAGGGTTATGTGTTTGGATGGATATTTGGATGGGGAGGGATGGAGAGGGATGGGATGGGGGATGGTCCATCCAAATCCGGATGGGCCAATCCCAAACCAAACACAGCCTAAAGCTCCACGATCTAAGAAGCTAGCAAATCGACTCCATAGAAGGAATAAATTGTCGCACACAACGACTCGTGCTACAAATCTCCCAAATCACGTCAGAACGAACCCAAGGGCTACCAACTCCAACAAGCACAATAAAGTGCCACCATGGGAAAACCCGTAAACGGGAAGAAAACCCATTTCATCGGGGAGGAAACCAGAACAACAGGGAAAAAGGAAAATACAGTAGGCAGAAAATAACAACATAGGAAGAAAAAAAACGAAACTAAAATAACATGCAGAAAGTATAAAAACGAAAATAAAATGGGATCAAACAGATGACTCACCCGATCGGCCACCGTGGCTCCGACGGGGAGATTCACCCAACTAAATCTGGGTTGCGGTGCGGCGGCGCTACGACTTACTTTTATGCAGAAGGTAGCAACAGATTATTTAGGCGGTGGTTTTGGTTGATGAGAGAAATTGTGTTGTTGAAGATGAACGAGATGTACTGCAGATTTGAGGATAATATTTCTAGAGAGAAGCTAGAGAAAAATTTTATAGAGAGAGAATTCTCCTAATTTTCTAAAGAGTCGAGTCGAGCTCAATTTTTAACTCGTCAATGTAAATACTCGAATAACATTTCTAACTCCGTCTCAAAATAATTTTTAAATGTAGATGAATATACAAATTAAAAATAAAGTAATAGTTGCGATAAAGGAGGAGATGTGACATTTTTTTTGTCTATGTGGCACCTACACATCATCAAGAAGACCAAAATTGATAAACAAACTATTAAAATTGAGAATAAGATGAAAATGATAAAATTGAGACTAAACGGATCAAAATTGAAAATGATAGAACCTATTGTATTAGTATTTGTTGTGTGCAAGGACAAAAAAAACGCGAAATTTCGTGAAATATCGCCGAAATTTCGGTATTTTTGGCCCACCGATATGGATATTCATGTGAACGAGATTTTTTCTAAAATATCGGTAAAATATCGGTAAATATCAATATCGATATCGATATCGTTTGAATCTAGTACAAAATTTCTGAAATATCGGGATATATCGCCGAAATATCGGTGATATATCGGAAATATCGAATTGCTTTTTTTTTTTTTTGACAAATTTGTTGAATTCTAGGTAATTGGTAAAACCTTTTAATTGAATTGTCTTTTCAAATAAGTCATTCAAAAATGTTACTTTGCATAGATTGTCTTGTGGTAAATAATTATGAACAATTATTGTATCGTTTTACGCTGATTTTGTATTTTATTAATTGTTATTGATATGTTTGTCATTAAAAAATTATTTTGTTGTGATTTTAGGGGGGTGTATTCAATTGAGATTCTGTTGGATTTTTTTGGACTTTTAAAATCTGCGGGTATTCAATCCGGATTTTTAAAAGTCTTTCAAAATTTTGAGGTATTCAATACAAATTTTAAAAAGTCTTTAGAAATCTTTAGGTATTCAACAATCTATGGATTTTAATACTCTATGGATTTCGTTGGATTCTCTTTCAAAAATATAAATAAATTTCACTAATCAAAATCTCTTCTAAAAAGTAGAGATTTCAACAGATTCTCTTAGAAGACTCTGAAAGAGAAGAAAAAAAAACTGTGTTAACTATGTTCTTTGATAAGCATCACAGATTCTTCACCACCATTATTATCGTGAAAAAAATTACATCTCTATATTTTTAAATTGTGTTCTTTCTTTAAAAATTATAGTATACACCGTCAATAATATCTAATCGACGTCAATTCCCCATTACGTGGTGTTCGATATCATCTAAAAGATTTTGGTGGTCAAGGTTCGATATCATCTAAAAGATTTTGGTGGTCAAGGTCGTCACCCCAGAAATGCAAGTATTCAATCGAATTTTTGGTATTTTCAAATTGCAATTCACAAGTTCGCTGGATTACATAACTTTCTTTGGAAAGAAGGTCGCTCTGATGAATTTCCAGTCGAATATAAAGAAGATCAAGATTCACCACATCTCGACATGAAAGAGGAAAATTTGGAATTGTTTTCTCTCTGAAAGACAAATAGTACTACTAACTATGTGAAAATGAGGCCGAGGTATAACTGTGATGAAAATGAAGATGAGAATAATAATGATAAATAATTTTTTTTTTTTTTGAACTAGGTTTTAGGGGCGTAGTTTATGGAAATTCATGTAAATCAATAAAAAAATGTGTATTTGAGAATCCTGTCAAATCAATAAAAATCCATATAAATCAATAAAAAAGTCAGGCAAACTCTACATAGAGTGTATGGATTTTCTAAATCCACCGACTTTTTAAAATCCAAAAAAATCCAATAGAATCTGAATTGAATACACCCCCTTAGTCTAAATTTGTGTATTAAAGTTAGTTATAATATTCTCTAAAATTTTATGTTAAATTTCCATCATTTTAACAAAATTTCCATCAATTTTCTATTTTTTTTTCGATATCGATATTTCCACCGATACCGATATTTTTGTCCTTGGTTGTGTGTGATTGTGTATATCTCAATTTCCTCCTAGTATTTGTTTAAAAAAAAAAAAAGTTCAGTTAAGAATGTGAAAATCCTTAAATTTTAGTAAATTTTTTTTAAAAAAATAGAGATTTCAAAATAGTGAATTTCAAATTTATGAAATCTCAATTCCATTTATTTCTATTTTTTTAAGTCTAGTGTGGATCCGGAATACAATGAATATTATTTAATAAAATAATTAATATTGTTAAGTGAAAAACATTGAAAACAACTAACACAAAATTAAATACAGTATATAGTTTTGTAACGGTAAATCATAAGTGATTGCTTTAGAATACAAAATGAAACTCATGTAATGCATATGTTAGAAAATATTATATACACTACCTAAATCATGTATATCACTTATTCTCCATCATTTTGGTATCTACATAAAATCCACGTGACATAAATAACAACAATATAAAAAGCACACCCTAGTAGCTTGTCAGTTGAATCGGAATCCTACAGCATGATAGAAAAGTTTTCTAATTGAAAACAAACACAATGAATAATGGAACAACCAAGAAGACCAGAGCTAAGTCCTACTTTGTTATTTGTCTCACTCTCCTAACTTTGATCATTGTCACTTCTGATCTATCAGGCGAAAATGAACGCCTTCTAGAATATCAAGAACTTCAGATAAAACTGGGCCAGGAAAAAGGAATTGCTCTTAATGAGAGCTGCAATTTGTTTTCAGGGAAATGGGTTTACGACGTATCATACCCCTTGTACGAGGAGGGACAATGTTCTTTCGCGCTCAACGACTTCACCAATTTTGAGTGCCAAAAGTATGGTAGAAAAGACGTTAAGTATCAGAATTGGAGATGGCAGCCTCACGATTGTGATCTTCCCAGGTCTTTATTAGATTCTTGCAAATTTGTATATGTATGAAATTTTATGTAGTTAATTATATAAAAATGAACAGGTTTGATGGTACAAAATTGTTGGAGGAAATAAGAGGGAAAAGACTCGTATTTGTAGGGGATTCTATGGGTAGGAATCAATGGGCGTCCTTGCTTTGCTTGATTGAATCTTCTCTCCCTCAATTCTCAGCACAAAAGTCATTTATCAGAAATGGCAATTTGTTCATCTTTCATGTTACTGTAAGTTATTTCTTTATAGTGACATAGAGAGGGTATATTTTTTTCCCTTACAAATTACACCTTCTCTCTTCGAGGTTATATATATGTATGGATGATCTATGAGGTATTGATTTTATTTTAAAAAATATGTTCTTATTTAACCTATGATGTAGGAATACAATGCCACGATTGAGTACTATTGGTCTCCATTACTAGTCGAATCTAATTGTGACGAACCATTTAATCACTCGATAAAAGTAGAACGTATCATTAGAATTTCAAACATCGAAAAACATGCAAGGCACTGGAATGATGCAGATATACTCATATTTGATGCCCATATGTGGTGGAGAGATCCAACTATGATGCTCTTGTAAGTACTAATCAAAGTTTATGAATCACATTATTTTTTTTCTTCTTTTAATAGATTCTAACCAAAATAGTATACCATAATCAGATGGGGATCGTTTGGGAATTCTGATGCAATCTACAAACGAGTCGAAATGAAGCATCGTCGTTTTGAAATGACTTTAAACACGTGGTCAGATTGGTTACAAGTCAATATTAATAGAACCAAAACAAAGCTGTTCTTCACAAGTCTAATGCCTAACCATCTCGTGTAAGCTATTGTCTTAAAAAAAATATTGGAGACCCCACACATATATATATATGGTTGATTTCTTGATTAATGCTGCAGTGTTGAAAGTAGTGGTGGTAAGCAAAAAAACTGCTATAACGAGACTGAACCGGTATTGAAGGAGGGATATTGGGGAAGTACGACAGATCGGGAGATGATGCACGTGGCAGAATCCGTGATAAGGAAGCTAGAGACGAGAGGAGTAAAAGTCGAATATTTGAATATAACAAGTTTATCCGATTATAGAATAGATGGACATCCATCGATCTATAAGAACTTGTTTCATCGTCTGAGTGAAAAGCAAATAGCGAATCCCGAGATGTACGCAGACTGTACTCACTGGTGTCTTCCTGGAGTTCCTGATGTTTGGAACGAGATTCTTTATTCTTATATCATCAACTCATTGTAAAATGTAAAAAAAAAAAAAATAGTTGAATTTTAGAAGAGTTAAGTTTTTTAACTAACTTTGCATTTTGATCACCAAACTGAATAAATCTCCATCGTTGGATCATGCAACAACACTCTCCACCATCAGATTGGAGAGCTATATGATCCAATTCTCACACATAGTATACAATAATTAATCAAGAAACTGACAAAGTAATAAAGGTACAATTTTTATATAAACAAGCAGCTTCCAATCAATCCATTGTGTGTGTCCCCTAAACCATTTCATCCGGATTTTCTTCGTTGGTCGGAATTATGAGTAAGTTGAAGTCTGGTAATGTGGAGAGGATAGCTTGTAACCAGAAAATGGAGTTCCAGTAGAGATTGGAGATGGAGGCAGAACATGAAAAGAGTAACAAAATTAGGAAATAAAGGTACCAAAAAAGAAGTTGTGGGATGAAAATTGAGGCTAAATAAGATAGTGTAAGAGATGCAGAGAAAGTCTTGATGTGTAGGATTATGTTAGTTTCTGGAGATGTGTGTATTGGGATTCTTATTGAAACGAAGGAGAAGACGAAAAACAGAAACGCTAGAAGCCAAAATTTGATCCAAGTGAGATGAGAAGTAACACTGAATGGATCCCATTGCAAAGGCGTGGCCATGTGTGATTTCATGATATTGATAATTAGGACAAGAATGTATCTCAAATCGAATGACATTATTTCAAAGGTTTGTGTGTCGGATGTAATTGCCATTTTTCCGTTTTTTCTTTTTGGTTATTTAAAGGGTTTGGATATTTGTTTTTGCAACTAACAAAGTTGGGATGCGAAAAAAATATATCCACAAGAGGGTTATTTTTTTCCCTTCTTTTTCTTTTGACGGAACCTTTTGTTGTTGTCAGAGTATGACTTCATAATATTTAAATTCAAACAACTGAGTTTGAGTTATGAACCGTTCTTCAGGCTTTTAATTGTCAAATCAATTTGGACTTTATTTCAATACAATATAGATAGATGGTTTTTATTTATGATTTATTAATATTATTGTTGTTATTTGATTATTGAACGTTCTCGTCCAACCATCACGTTTCGTTGTTGATCTCAATAAAGTTTCTCATTTTTTTTCGTATTTTATTATACTATTTTCTTTTTTTTAACTACGTCACCTCTAATAAAATTATTCATTATATCATATTTGTATTTTTAATGTAAAAAAAACTATAAAAATCTTCTCCTGGAATTGAGAGAGTATTCATCCTAGAATGACATTGAACGTTTCGAATGATACAACTTCTATAAAATTTCGAATGAGTCAATTTCATATTATATTGTGTTTTACAATGACGACAAATAAAAGTTAATGTCGGTCTCTTTTGACGATAGGTGCGTATCTTCCAAAACATTGTTCACACAAAAATCAACCTCTAGAGTCAAGAGTAAAAACGAATTGAAAACTATTTATCTCGATTCAAATGAAAAAAACATGCAAACTTATTGTTTCAAAATCTTGTTATTTTAGTCATTTTTTCACATTTCCCCCTAAATTATATACTCCTTCCTCCCATGATTTTATGCACACTTTCCTTAACGGCGTCCCAATATTTTTTGCACACTCCAAAAAAGGAAACAATAATACCAATAATACCCCTCCTTTATTTTACATTTAATCAAATCTCTTTCACTTTAATCAATGAATTACCAATAATACCCCTCATTTATTTATCTTACACATCACTTTATTCTATTTTCTTAATCTCCATGCAGATCAAAGTGTGCATAAAATTTTAGTACGGAGGAAGTAGTTATGTATCCCTAAATTTTCTTTTACACATCCTTTCACGCTGACCTACCCCCTCTTTTCAGGGAACTAGGAATGATGAGTCAAATGATTATTTATTTCCTTTTATTTTTACTTATTTCTTTTTATTTTTTTCATTCTTCCTCATAATAATGAATGATAAATTCATAAATAAAAAAGTTCTTAATTTAATAGTACAAAATAATACAAACTAGTAACACTATAAAGATAGGGTTAATTGCAAAAAAAATCACGACTTTTATAATATTTATCAATTACAACATATTCTTTTTTTCTTTGCAATTCGATACACCACCTTTTTAAGTTTTGCAATTTGATGCATGTGTTTATTTTTCGACAACACATGAATGATATATATACCAAAGCCGAATTAAGGTTCTACACAAATGCGCCAACGTAAATGTCCTGATTGATCAATAAAATATTTTTTATATATTTTTATTTATTTTTTTGTATTTAAAAACATTTATAAATAAAAAAAATATAAAAAACATCACATTATTTTTGTGGACTATGATTTGGAGGACGCGATCTTATACTTTTGAGTTTTTTTTTTTTTTGGAGGGGGGTGATAATACTTAAATTGGTTTATAATTTATTTTAAAAAATATTTAGTATTGTTTTTAGTTTTAAAATGATTTTTTATTATTCTTTTTAGTTAAAAATGTTTTAAAAATTAAAAAAAAAATATTTATCATTCGTGACATTTATGTGGCACCTCGACAGCTCTGATGATCAAATTATGATTTAATTGTTGCCAGAAAATTGACATATACATTGAATTGCAAAAATTAAAAAGGTGGTGTATCAAATTGCAAAGAAAAAAAAGATATGTTGTAATTGATAAAAACTGTAAAGGTCGTGATTTTTTTTGCAATTAACCCAAGATAAAAGTAATTTTTATGTGAGAATTATATCTGATATCGTTATATTTAAAAAATATATATATATATATATATATAAAGTGTATTATTTTTTAAACAATAAATTTAGCATTGACAATAAAAAAAGGTTTTGCATTAAAAGAAAAAAGAAACATAAAATCATAAGTCCACAAACTAGAGATCGGTACAAGCAAACATACTAAAAGGTTTACAGAAGAAGAAATCAAAATAAAGTTAAAAGCAGCACACAACCGCAAACTTAAAATTGATCAAATTACACAGCCAACAATTCTAATCACCAAACTCCAAACCCGAAAATCAACTTCGGCCAGAAATCCCCAATTCAATTTCACCCAAATCCGATCAAGAAGGAAATACCCAAACTCGTCTCGACTCCTCAAAACTGTCATCAAATCACGAAAAAACTCAACGAAGATAGAAATCGATTTATCGGAACAGAGCTGGAGCAAAAACAATCGAACCAAAATCCTCAACAATCACAGAGCACCAAATTCAATACCAGAAAATCAACTTGGGTCAGAAATCCCAAATTCAATGCCCAGACAAGAAGGAAACCGCAAGAAAGAAATACCTAAATTTGCCTCGATTCCTTAAAACTGTCACCAAATCACAAAAAAACTCAACAAAGATAACCAACTCTAGCCGGAATTTACATTGAAAAACACGGTTTAACACAATTTTTATTTAAAAATAATATTTACTACCAAAAAAAAAAAAGGTTGGAAAAAGCAGAAAGACAATCGAATCAATTCAAACCCAACAACCGGGAATTTGCCCATCTTGTCGGCTTTCAATTGAGCTAGAGAATGAACCAAGAGCAGCGATCAGTCCTCCTCCATGCTGCATCTCGCTTCCCCACGCCTTCAGGTACAATTTCAAATCGGCATTGCATATTTGTTTGGTATTAAAGTTTTTGGTCAACAGGGGTGAAGTTTTCGTACGGCACATCGGGGTTCAGGGCCGATGCATCACTGCTGGAATCGACGGTGTTCCGGGTGGGGATTCTGGCGGCTCTCAGGTCCATTCAAACCACGTCTGTGATTGGGCTAATGATCACCGCCTCCCACAATCAGGTATCTGATAACGGCGTCAAAGTAGCCGATCCATCTGGTGGAATGCTCACTCAGAGCTGGGAACCCTTTGCTGATGCCCTTGCCAACGCCCCCGACCCCCTTTCCCTCGTCCAGGTTACTACACTGTGCTTCTATTAATTAGCGGATATGGTTTAGGAATTACTAGTTGTTCCTGGTTGGTTGTTCAGTCCTTTATTAGTTAGGATACTTTGAACTTGCTTGTACAATGATATTCGTGCTTTATTAGTTTATTGGATGTTTGGCTGTGTTTTACTTGTAAAAAGAGTTTGAGATATGACTGTAATTTCAGTTATTGGTGAGACATTCATTTCCTTATGCATATTCAGTTGAATGAGATATTCTGTTGCTTGTGATAACAGCTGCTAGAGGATTTTCTAAACAAGGAAAATATTACACTAGAAGCAGCCCCTGCAGCTGAAATTTTGCTGGGAAGAGACACTAGGCCCAGTGGGATGTCTCTTGTGGAGGCCGCGAAACAAGTATTGCTTCACTTTTCACTTGACTTGCTATCATCCTTATTCCTATGCTATGTATTTCATGCACTACTTTATACATATTTTTAATTATTCGTGCCTCTTTCTGAGCTTCTAAATCAAACTTGCATTTGTATATCTGTGATGGCATTATCTCATTGGGAGAATTTTGTCAGAAAATGACTGAATTTGTGTTCTCTAACTATAATAAATTTTATGTCTTTCATTTTTCATTTTTACTTGGGTTTGGTTTTCTCTCACTTATTTGATCTTCCTGTGCTCCTCATACTTCCAGTTGCGTCCTTCTAGTTTGTGCCTTTAGAATGAATGGTTACCTGCAAGTGCTTGAATTCTATATCTCAGCTCTGTAAAGATTAAGATCTTCATTGATATCCAACCTAGGGGTCTGTTTTATGAAGTACTTATTCAAGAATGTCATTACCCATTTATTAGGGCATAGCTTCAATTATGGGTGCCTCTGCTACAGATATGGGAGTTGTGACTACTCCTCAACTGCATTGGATGGTTCGCGAAAAAAATAAGGGTATAGAAGCATCAGAAGTCAATTATTATGACCAGCTTTTGACTTCTTTTAGGTTAGTTAAATTATTAAACATCATCTTTTTTTTAAAAATTACTTTGACACTTTGACCCAGATTGAGTTTGACAGAGGTGGCTTATTTAGTTGTTATGTGAAATTTCAGGAGCTTGTTGGGTTATAGTTCACAGGGAAATTGCAGCAAAAATGTGGATGACAATCTGATAGTGGACGCGGCTGATGGTGTGGGAGGACAAAAGCTTGTAACGTTGAAGACAAGCTTGAGTCAGTTAACAATTGATGTTCGTAACTATGGTGATGGTGTCCTTAATGAAGGTGTAGGTGCTGATTATGTGCAGAAAGAGAAAGTGGTTCCTCGCAATTTTGGTCCTGCTGATGCTGGCATAAGGTGAACTATCTTCTTTCTGATTTCTATGATAAGTGAATCATACTGAGTTTAATTTCTATGTCTAATCACTTTTATTGTCATTCTCTGAATTTCTTAAACATATTATTAAATCATGTAATTGTGTAATAGTCTAAGAGATGGAGGAAATATCTTCCTTTTTATGAAAATTATAGCATATTATGTTTAACCTGTGTCAATGGATTTGTATCCCACAAAAATTTTCTCAGATCCATTTACATCATTATTTTAACATATCAGAATGACTTGCTTGCTTCACTTCTTCAGAATGTCTATATATCTGCATCTACATCTACTTGTATACAGAACTAGAAATTTTGCTGACAGGTAGCGGTTATAGGCTTATAGCTATTCTGCGCTTAATTCCTAATAGATTATGTTATGTAATTTACGACATGAATTTGCATTTGCAAAATTATTCCAGTGCATGGATTTGTCATATGCTACTTCTGCAGAATTTTGTAGATTATACCTTAAAAGGTACTCGTAATTTGTGTTGGGGAAATGGAAAGGGTGAACTTGTATGGTTCTAGTGTTTCAGGTGTGCCAGTTTGGATGGAGATGCTGATCGGCTTGTATATTTCTCTGTTTTACCAAATAGCAACAAGATTGACCTTGTTGATGGGGACAAGATATTGTCTTTGTTTTCTTTATTTCTCAAGGAGCAGTTAGGAATTCTTAATCAGCCTGAAGATGCAAATAAGTCTTTTAAAGCCTCTCTTGGTGTGGTACAGACAGCTTATGCTAATGGTGCGTCTACTGATTACCTCAAACAGTTAGGACTGGAAGTTGTTTTGACTCCAACTGGAGTCAAATACCTGCATGAAAAGGCTGCCGAATACGACATTGGCATTTATTTTGAGGCAAATGGCCATGGAACTATCTTGTTTTCAGATACTTTTCTAGCCTGGTTGGAGAATAGAAACAATGAACTTTCATTAACATCAAAAGGTATTGGCAATTCTGCTTTTATACCCTTTTTTTTGGGGGTAAACCTGCTTCTGATGAAGGGAATTATTACTGGTTGCTTATTTCCAGGTTCAGAACAACATAAGGCTGCTTTGAGATTATTGGCTGTCAGCAAGTTGATTAATCAAGCTGCTGGAGATGCATTAAGCGGGTTGCTTTTGGTGGAGGCTATCTTGCAACACGTAGGATGGTCTATCCATAAATGGAATGCACTTTATCAAGATTTACCTAGCAGACAACTTAAGGTCAGTTTATTTCTAGGCATTTTCCTTACAGTTCTCCAAATATATCTAAAAAAGTTACAAGATGATTCACATTGGAGTGTTTCAAATCTTGTATTGTCTTTTGGTTGCCCCCAGAGAATAAACTGGCCTTTTATTTAATGAAGCCCAACTCGAATCCATATTGCATGCAGTGGGTCTGTCTTATGGAATTGTTAATTCTGACATTTCTACTCAGCTGTATTGATATAATGGCAATTGTACTTGTCTTTTAAATAGCCTAGACCACAGACACCATTTGGTCTTACAAGTGCCTACGCATAGAAATCATCATTGAACTTATTTTGGTCCAAAGTTTAGCTCTGATTCCTTCTTTAAACTGTTTTTATGACCCAAAGGCTAGAATTGGTTTTACTCATTGATGGGTTGCCCAAATCCACCCCATTGTTATGACTTTGTCTGTATTAAGTCTTTCTTGTGAAACTATCTGTAATTTTCCTTTTCAAACAACGTAGTTTCCATCAAGGTTGGTCGAACACATGACTAATTAGGTCACAGGTGTAAGGTACTTACCCAAAAAAAAAAAAAAATCTTGTCTAAATCAGTTAGAATTTACTTTTCTAGACCTTGAAGAATTCTGATCATCATTATTGGTCTGTCAAAAAAATATAAGCCTCTCTGCCAGGCTGTTTAGGAAGTAGGACTTCCTTTTCAAATGAAATTGACAACTTTAAATTCTTCTACACTTGTTCAGGTAAAAGTTGTAGACAGAAGTGCTGTCATTACTGGAAATGCGGAGACTAAAGTTGTGAGTCCCGCTGGTATACAAGAAGCAATTGATGCTGAAACAGGTAAAATTCATTTTGTGACACAAACCTGGATCCCCATACAAATCTGTTTGGGCATCTCGACTACTTAGTTACGTTCTTACTTGTTTGCTACAAAAGGCATTAAACAACTCCACACCTAGTATACTACTGGCCCTTATTCTCTTGCAAACTTTAGTAGTCATTATTTGGTTTATTACTTCTTATTATTTTTTAATACTTGCACTAATGTGAAATATTTGAAAACGTATGTGTTCACCTACAGTTTATTTTTACAGTTATTGAAAGAAATATTTTTCATTGTGTCAGCTAAATACCCCCAAGGGAGATGTTTTATACGGCCTTCAGGAACAGAAGATGTGGTAAGAGTGTATGCTGAAGCATCGACCCAAGAAGCAGCGGATAGTCTAGCTAATTCTGTGGTGACGCTTGTTGATCGATATCTTGGATCCACAAGCAGCTAATAAATCTGCCTCACTCTGCTGTTTGCACGCTTGGGCGCTCCCCCGAACTTTTGAAAACATTTAACTAAATAATTGTTAATGTTATGAATTGTTCAGTGTTGACTAGTGGTGGAACTTCTGTCACCCATCCCTTATGTAATTTCGTAAATCAAGTTCGTAGAAATTTTTATCTATGAAGGATTAACATTTTTTAGTTAAACAAAGATATAAAAAGGGAAAAGTAGATTTGTGTTCCTATATATTAGTAATATAAATTAATGAATGTACAGCAAAATGCACACTAACGAATTCTCTATTTGGACAATGGTTTTGATCCTTTGAGAAGGTTCCCTCGTTAGACGAGGTATTGTTGATTCTCTGTTACCTCCAACCATTAAATATCTGATACTAATCAAATTTCTCAAAGACAAGTTGTTGTGAATGTTTTATTGATTGAAACATATACTCCTTCACTTTTAAAATATTTGTTGTTTTACTGTCAAAAAAAATTTGTATACGAAGCGTGTGGTGCAAGATACGAGATGATAAGTTGCTGAAACAGTGCTGGGCTTTGGTCGGAGATTGAGGACTGAAACAGCGGTCTTGTGCTCGAGATGAGTTCTGGACTAAGCAAGGAAGTTGGTTCCTGTTTTGCCATGCTCCTATGGCAGATCTGGAAGAAAATGAATTTCATGGTGTGGGAAGGAATAAAGCGGACCCCGTGTGAAGCGGTGCATGCATCGGCTTCCTTCTGGCTGGAATGGAGATCTTCGACAAGGAATAATGGAGTGAATACAACGGAGGGAGCAGCTAACGCAGAGTGCCTAGCGTGGCATGCACCAACGATGGGGGAGATTAAATTAAACACGGATGTCGCTTTCATCAAGGAGACTAATCAAACTGGATTGGGGTTTGTTATACGAAAGGATCAGGGGCACATAGTGATGGGCAAATCAATGGTGCTTAATGGATGTTACGAGGTTATGATAGGAGAAGTCATAGGCTTCTTTGAGGCGCTATTGTGGCTAAAAACATAGGCCTTGGATGATTGTGTGATCGTGGCACAAAAGTTGTTGTTGACGCGATAAACTCGACGGATAGCTTGGATTCAATTTTTGGAGACTACATTTTAGCTTTTCGCATGTTAATAACTCAATTCACGAATAAATTTTGTTAAACGTGGTGCAAACGGTTTAGCACACAAAATAGCTAGAGATGCTCGGAACTTTACTTCATCATTTAGTTGGATAGACCCTCAGTTTATATACTGTGAAATGAAAACTAAATTGTCTTGTTTTCAAAAAAAAATGTCAATTTTTTTTTTGTTTTGTCGTTTTAATATTTTTATTTCTGATTTTCCTCTAAATTTGTCCCTTCAATTGAAATTTTCCTCTCTTCCAATATAAATATATAATTAAGAAAATTCTATAGAAAATTACCTCCCTTTCCATCTTGAGAAATTATGATGAATGGTAAATTTGTTCAAAACTTAGTTTCTTAATTTTGTACAAAAATTTTTAAACGACTAATATTTTGAAATGGATGGAGTATTATGTGATTATTTTTTTGCTTTAACTCATGTTTCATTTTGCAAGCAAGAACCATAGTTATGATATTTTTGGGACTTTAGATATACTTCAATGGCGGCAACCGAGCCCCATTTCCATTGCTGCATTTCAGTATGCGTAATATTTAACGCAAGTATTCAGATAATTAATTCTGACGAATTGAAATTAAAACATAACCCATGAGCTCATTATGTGCTGTCAGCTCTTGAAAATATCCCACATCGAAATCGAGCTAATGAATATGAAACTTTATAATGAAATGAAATGCTAGGAGATATCGCCGAGCTTTGTAATGGGAGCTTGTGACTCAAATGGGGGCATTAAGGTTGTTGGACATTGGGCCGAGTCATTTGGCTGGGCTTTGGCAAAGCTCACGCTGGCCTGCCCATTCCAAGCGGGGAATTGGGCCATGTGGTCAAGGCGAAGGCTTGGGCTTTGTGGCCCTTAGATCGGAGGGCACTGCGTCAGGCTGGTTTCACAGAGCAACGAACACCTCCTGTTCTCCGCAGTGGAAGGATAACGGGCCAGTGCTTCCAAGGCCCATTACAGTCAAGTGCCTTGGTCCAAATTTGAACAACAATCTTTTTTTTATGGGCCTTCCTTCTTATCAGTGTTGGTGTGGTGGGTGCGTGCTAAAACAGAGAGAAAGAAACCAAATCGATGAAAAATAGAAGAAACATTGTAGATTTTACTTACAAGAATGAAGAATCAGGGAATATGGTGCACCCTAAACTAGTTCATCAGCAGCATCTTGTAGATTTTCAGGCTCATCATGTTGATGCATGTTATTGGTGGCAACTATAATCAAGTTCATGTCTGGTGATGTTGAGAGCATAGCATGTATACGAAAAACGGAGTTCCAAACTTTTTTTTTTAAATAATACATAAGAAAGTAAAAAAAATGTTTATTTCTGCACAATGCACCCACATCCTCCCCCCTCCATTCATGATGTCAGCCACAAACGAGGTGCTATCGGACTAAATAAAAAATACTCCTATATTTGAAAGAACTGTATCTGTGAGCAGGAAAGGTCACTTTATTTTAGTTATTAAATACAGATTCGCTGACGTTTGTAGTAGCGTTACTCTTGCCACCTATTCAAACTTTAGGAAATTTCAATAGTTTGTGATTTGATTTAATACATGGGCCAAGTCATAACTCCTCATTATTCTCTCCTAAAACATTTCGCTCTCGTATCATTACCATTAACACTTTTTTTTATTCTACAATTCATTTGACACTCTTAAAATAGAAATAGTTTTATAAACTTCATCTTTACAATATTCACAAATTTACGTAAAATATCGTTACTTTTATCTTACTCATTCATATACACAAGTCAATTTATTTATTTATTTACTTTACACATAAAAATTTATAAAATGACAGTGTTTGAGTAAAATTAATTAAAATAAAGATTAACCTAAATGAAAGTTATAAATTATCCCACATCGAAATCGAGCGAATAGTTGTAAAGTTTACAGGATACTCTCAACGTCCACAACTGTTTACACACTTATCTTATTTGTCCGTCCCACAATTGTTTGCACACCCATAAAATGAAACTTTCTCATAAACTCCACCTCACAATATTCACAAATTTACCAGTGTTGTAAAAGGCGGAAATCACTAAGCGGGCATTTTCGACCGCCTAGCGCCTAATCGGCGTCTAGGCGCCGCCTAGAATTTCAGATTTTTTTTTTTTTGCTCTTCATACCAAATGAAAATATTAAACAATGCTTTATAGAATAATAGTTCATACAAAATACCAAATTAAACAGGCTAATCATACCAGGCTCCAAAAGTCCAAAACATGCTACGAGCCTACGAGTACCAAAAGTCTAAATTACACCTAATTCACTTCAAAATAGGCTCGTAGCAAAAGTCTAAATTACACCTAATTCACTTCAAAAGTTTAAATTAAGTATAATTAACATTCACGTCAAATTAAGTAACTAAATTACTTAATTTAATTTTGATTTTTTTAAAATTATTTTAACCAAAACGACGTCGTTTTGTTTATTTAAAAAAAAAGTAAAAAATTCACTGTCCTAATCGGTGCTCCGCCTAGGCCCGCCTAGGACCGCCTAATAAGCCTGTCGCCTAATGTGGGCAGATTAGTAAAAAACTAATCTTTTTTTGCTGCCTAGCGCCTAGACGCCGTCTAGGCGGGCCTAGGCGCCGATTTTTGCATCATTGATATTTACACAAAATGTCATTACTTTTTCTCTCTTTTCAATCACGTTTTTACTTTATCCATATAACTTTACAAAATTATTCCTCAACACTCCACTCATTACATTTTTTTCTTAAAAAGTACATGGTGGTGCAAACACTTGTAGTAGAAGGAGTATTAAATTGCAATGAAGTATGATTGGGGCATGTAACCCAAATGGGGGGTCCGACTATTTACACCTCCATTTGCGTTGAGAACACTCCCCCTCTGGACGCACACCCCTAAAATCTGATGCACCCCCCTCAAATTGTCATAAATGCCCTTCTCTTATATAATTCCATTTACTACTCACACCCCCCTAAACCCTACTTTCTCCCCCAAATCCTCCATCTTCTTCCTCCTCCATTTCTTCCTCCTCCACCAGTTCTTCTTTCATCTTCTCCCCCACCCCTCACCACCCGTCGCCGGCGACGCCACCCCCTCCCTCGCCGAACCCGTCGCCGGCGACACCACCCCCTCCCTCCCTCGCCGAACCCGTAGCGCCCCCCCCCCACGCTTGTAAAAAAAAAAAAAAAAAACACAGATCGCGGCCGTCCCCTCCCTCCCCCCTCGTCCTCCCTCCCTCGCCGAGCCAGTCCCCTCCCTCCCCCCGCCTGTAAAAAAAAAAACACAGATCGCGGCCGCCCCGTCCATCGGCCGCCGCGACCGTCCCCTCCCTCCCCCCTCCTCCTTCCTTTTTTTTTTGAATTGCAAAATAGAGTAATATCACCTTGATCATGAAAATGTAGCTACAAAACGATGTAATAGACGATGCCCGATGATAATCGTAGCTTGATTTGAAGTAAAAATCACTATTCTATCTAATCTAATGAAGAAATTAAACTAAAAATGAAGAACACTACTAACTATGTGTTTGTGTGTGAGGAAAGCTTGTAAAAGGAGTAAGACTCCCCTCTTAAAACTCAAATTTGGTCTATTTATAGTTGGGGTGGAAGTCTTGGGTGAGGCCCTTCAAAAATGGAGAAAATGGGGCAAAACCCCCGAAAATGAGTTGAAAACAGGTGGCCCGGCCGGGCTGGAAGGTGGCCCGGTCGGGCCAAAACTTCGTAAGTTGATTTGGGCCAAAATTATGCGCGGGATGAACTTAACAAAAAAAGTGGGTGCGCGAAATGGACTGGAAGCAGGTGGCCCGGCCGGGCGGAACTTTCGTAAGTTGAAAATTGCAAAAATATGCCTAGTGGGTGAACTTAACAAAAAGTTGGGTGCAGATACTGTGGCCCGGTCGGGCGGGCGGGTCGGCCCGGTCGGGCGGATACTTCGGCCCAGATTTCGTCCTCTGTCTTCGTCCCTTCATATCTCGAGCTTCCGACCTCCGATTGACTTGATTCTTTTTTTCATTCCACTCCATTTTTCGAGACGAATCCAATGGTGCAATCCTCTTTCCAGTCCGATCACTTGTGGTATGTGTTTTGCTCCAAATTCCATCGTTTTTTTACCTACAAAACCGACAAAACCAATACCTTTCTCTCATTTTGGTTTAAACAACAATATTAAATGTATAATTCAATGAAATCAACATCAAATGAGCTTCAAATATGCATCTAAATCGTGTAAATTCCACCCGAATCACCGAGCCAGTCCCCTCCCTCCCCCCTTCCTCTCCCATCTCTATTTGTAAAAAAAAAAAAAAATTACAGTAATCGGCCGCCGCCGCCCCCGACCCCGCCCAACGGCCGCCGCCCCCGTCCATCGGCCAAATCCAGGTTTGTTTTTTTTTTTGTTTTTTTTTTCCCTTCTTTTTCTTACCTTTCCGACCACTTTAGGTCGATGGTCGACCTAAAGTTGTCGACGAATTTTTTAATTTTTTTTTTTTTTTCGATCAACAAATGTCGAGCATATACAATCTTGTCGACAAACCAGTGTCGACGGGAGTGAATATGGTCGACACTGGTTTGTCGAAATCTTAAAAAAAAAGTTGAATTTTTTTTGTTTGGGGAGAAATTTTGTTGTTTGGGGAGAAATTTTGGTGTTTGGCGGCGACGGCGGCGGCGGAGGATGGATAAAACTTAGGTTTAAAGGTGGGGGTGCATTTAGTAGTTTAATATGACTTAAAGGGTATTTTTAATTTTTTACTTCATTATTTTATTATTAAATTCATAGGGGGAGTGTTCTCAACGCAAATGGAGGTGTAAATAGTCGGACCCCAAATGGGGGCATTAAGATTGTTGGACTTTGGACCAAGACACAAGGCTGGCCCACACAAGTGCCTACGGGCCATAACCGCGAGGCCTACGGGTCGTTGGTCAGAAGCCTTTCAGTCAAGTAATTGGCCTTGGCCCAATCTTAAGGCCCTGACTATATACCCTCCAGCTTTGTTAAGTATACTCCCCCTCCTTATTTATTTATTTATTTATTTTTTCCATATAAAGTGCTCCCTCCGTCCAATTTTATTATGTCCACTTCTACGGACACGGATTTTAATGAATATTGATTAGTTTATTCATTAAGTAGATAAGTGGAGGGTATTGTGGGGTCCATTTATAAATAAATGATTGTTTATGAATAAAGTGAATGACAAAGTGGGTAAATAAGTGATAGTAAGAGAGTGGAGATAAAGTAGTATGAATAGTATTATTTTCAAAAAGGGTATGGGCATAATAAAATTGGACAACCAAAAAAGGAAAGTGAGAATAATGAAATTGGACTGAGGAAGTAATATTTTCTAGTTCATTAACTAATATAACATTAATTCCATTAGAAAGTATAACATTCATTAAATAGGATTATAATAGAAAATTTACTTGTCTAATGTGCCTTCCTAATACAATTTCTTAATTTTTGTGAAAAGTCAAACAAACCTATCTAAATGGGACGGAGGGAGTAATAATGTAAAATACCTAAACTATCCCTTACACTAAAATGTTCATGATATATACACTCCCCTCTACTTTTAAACCCTAAACCTAACCTAATTTAAAGAGCCGTCGTACGTCGTCGCCGCCACCAGTGCACCCCACAAAGTAAAAAAAGAAAAAAAAGGGGGACGACCGCCGTGAGAGTGGGAGAGGAAGGTTTAGGGAGGAGGTTGCCATGGGAGGGAGGGAGGCGACGCGGCGAATCGAAATTAAAAAAATAAACCCTAACCTTACTTGCTCGACGGCGGCGAGCGGCGCGCGGGGTGAAGAGAGAGCGACGGGTGGCGCCGCCGCGTCGCCTGAACAAAAAAGAAGAAAAAAAATATATACCTTCGACCTTCGGCGACGCGCTGCGAGGAATGGGGCGACGGCGAGGGAGGCAGACATCACTGGAGGCGGAGGAGGAGGCGGCGGCGGCAATTTGGGGAGGAAGAAGAAGAGGTGTGGAGTGTTGGGAGGAGGAAGAAGAAAGAATTAGGGTTTATGATTTAATAGGGAGAGTGTATTTATAAGGGTAGATTAGGTATTTTGTAGGGGGTACATGTAACGTTATGACATTTTATGGGGGTACGAAAATTGAGAGTATATTTAACAAGGCTGGAGGGGTATATTACGCCAATCTTAAACAATACTCCATCCGTCCCGCAATTACTTTCACACTTTCCTTTTCGGGACGTTCCACAATAACTTTCACACCCTTAAAATGGAAAACCCTTTATAAACTCCACCCTCACAAAGTCACAATATTCTCAATTTTACACAAATGCCATTACTTTTTTTCCACACATACCCAAAAGTCAACTCATTTATTTACTTTATAAATAAAAGTTTACAAAATTACCCCTCAAAATCTCCCACTAAATTCACTTTTCTTATTTTGTGGGCCTCTTCACACGTGAAAGAAATCACGGGACAGAGGGAGTAACTTTTATTATTGGCCAAAATTATTTAAAAACTAAATATAGTGCATCAAGAACTTTGAATTTCAAGGGCAATTTCAGCAATTTAATAATTCAAGTTTCATGATTCTTGAACCTATGAAACATATTACTCCCTCCGTTCCATGATAACTTTCACATCTATCGAACTCCACCATATAATATCTAAAATATTATATTTAATGTCATAAGTATAAGGTGCATAGCACATTTCTTAGCTTACTTGGTAAGCTTATTCCCCTCTTTTCCGTCGTCCACAAGACCTACAAAAATTTCAACCATCTCCCCCTCTTCCTAATGTAAATCATTTTCAAGTTCACGTGTGGTGCTATCGTTGTCCGTGTCGTTCTTTTAGTTTCTCTCCGTTGATGTGTGGTTTTATGTTGATTTCTTCTAGTTTTTATTGGGATCAATTGATAGACTATTCCTAACGGAGCCACAGTGACCGTTTAGGAAATTTATCATTGATCCCGTTTTAATGCTTTTTAGATAGTTTTATATTTTGTTGTTATCAGCCTTTGCTCATAGTTGCAGTAGTCTTAGTTTAGTTTAGTTATGTTTATGTTTTTTTTTTCGTGATTTCATTCCCTTTTATGGGTTCTCCTCCCCTGTGTGGTTTCTCCTCATTTGTGGGTCTTTCTCTTCTCCGCGTGGGATTTTTTTGAGTGATTTATTGATGTGGTAGGATCTTGGTATTTGGTGGAACTTTGTTCATTTTTTCTGTTTTAGTGTGGGGTAGTCTTGTATTGAGAAGGGAGGCTGGGTACACTCATTTTTCTCTTCCTCACGATTGGAGGGGACAACGACTGTGACGATTTTTACTGGATTGAAGATCATTAGTTTTGAGCTTAAAGTTATATTGTCATTTGACATTGATCTTGTAAACTTGTAAAAGAAAGAAAGAAAAAAAAAAAGGTGCATAGAGAATCTCAAGAATTCAATTTAATTACTAATATTGGGAGAAAAGAAACAATGATAGCAGTAGAATGGAAACAAAAATGCATTGGTTAAGTTGGGACAAACTTTGTAGACCGAAAGATGAAGGTGGTATGGGCTTTCGTAGAATGGAACAGTTTAATCAGGCACTTCTGGCTAAACAAGTATGGAGAATATTGGATAAATCGGACACATTGATAGCAAAGGTCTTTAAAGCTAGATATTTCAAGCACTCAGATATTATGGAGGCTCAGAATGGCAAAAATCCATCTTTTGTTTGAAGATCTTTAGTTTCGAGCTTTCCGATCCTTCAAAGTGGCTTAAGATGGACGATGGGGAATGAAAAAATAGTTACATTAATCAAGCATGCATGGGTTCAAGGCCTGGACGAAGGGATGATCAAATCAAGAATTGCAGCTGGGATTAATCCTTCCTTTTTACTCGATGAGAATCGACAATGGAAAAAAGAGATAGTCAATATGGCCTTTTGTCCGTTTGAAGCCGAAGGCATATTGCGGTCGACGGTTGGTAAGCGGGATGAGGATGACTCCAGGTTTTGGAAAAATGAAATACTAGGAAACTACACGGTTAAATCTGGTTATCGAGAGAGCATCAAACTTTTTTACAAGAAAAAAGAGATGGCAGGAGGCTCTAATGACGAATCTTCCAGAGCTTGGTGGAGATGCATATGGAACCTCAATGTCCCACCGAAAGTGAGGATTTTTGGATGGAAAATGAGTCTTGATTTGATTGCTTCTAAAGGTAATCTTATTAATCGACATATTCCAATTGAGCCAAGGTGCGGGTTATGTGGAAATGGTATGCCATCTATGGTGCATGCGATTATACATTGCTCAGGGGTCCGGAAAATTTGGAAGCAACTGAATTGGTGGATTTTTTTTTGAAAAATGATTACCTCTTGAGCTCATTCGAACTCCTCTGGAAGTTTAAAGAGAACCATTCAAAATCTGATTTTGAGAAATTTGTAATGATGGCTTGGGGAGTTTGGAAAAACCGATGTCAGATTATTCATGATCAAGATTGTAAGAGTTTCCAAATTCAGAAAAACATTGAAAATCAGCTTTTGGAATATCTATCTAATTTTCAGAATTTACAGAGGTCTAGATGTATTGAGGATAAGATAGCAAATAAGAGTGAAATACATCATAGCAATGATGTGTGAAATTGTTTTAAAGTTGATGGAGCCTTCAATTGTGAAAAACTGCGTTTTGGAGTGGGTGGGATTCTGCTTAATACAGAGGGTGAAATTGTGGAATCGTTTTCTGAAAAAATCCCGCCACAAAGAAGCGCTTTGGGATCTGAATTGTTGGCTGTTGAAATGGCAATGTTGATGGCGATTGAAAGAGGTATTACAGTTATTGAAATTAAGACAGATTCAACCGAAGCCATTGCATTGTGTTCACAAAAAAAGCAAATTTGCTCTAATGCGCGACGGATTATTGAACTTAAAGGTAAATTTATAGTGTGCAAGTTTACACATATATTTCGGGACATCAATCAAAGAGCACATCTTTGGCGCATCTTTCAATTCTCTGGACAGAGTTGGAGATTGCTTTTGAAAAAACCTTAGTTTTTTCGTGGAATTTTCCCTGATCTTTGATGTAATAGGTTTCTTCTTTCAAAAAAAAAAAAAAAAAAAAAACAATGATAGCAGTACCATGTAAAAGAGATTCGGCCTGTTCACAGAGCTAACAAACTTAATGCATTTTGGAATATGTAGCATATCCAACATTAGTGTTGTTATTCGAACCGAGCCTTAACGAGACTCGGCTCGGCTCGACTCGTATAGCTTAATGAGCCGAGTTTGAGCTCGTTAAATACTCGATTTACTAACGAGTCGAGACTTGTTAGGCTTGATAACTATTTTTTTGTAAAAAAATCAATTATGCTCGTTAGGCTCGACTCGATAGGCTCGTTAACGAGTCGAGCCGAACTCAATTTTTAACTCGGTAATGTTATCGAGCCGAGTGATTCGGGTGGAATTTACACATTTTAGAGGCACATTTGAAGCATGTTTTTGATGTGATTTCATTGATTATGATGATTTGAGCCAAAATGAGGGAAAGGTTGTGTTTGTCGATTTTGTAGGAAATGCGATGGAATTTGGAGCAAAACACCAACCATACTTCACTGGATCGAGAAGAGGAGTGTACCAATGGGTTCGTCTCGAAAAACGGAGTGGAATGGCCAAAAAGATCAAGTTGATTGGAGGTCGGAAGCAAAAGTTATGCACGAAACAAATGGAGAGTGCAACTCGGCCAAATATATCTAAAAAAAGTTACAAGATGATTCACATTGGAGTGTTTCAAATCTTGCATTGTCTTTTGGTTGCCCCCAGAGAAAAAACTGACCTTTTATTTAATGAAGCCCAACTCGAATCCGTATTGCATGCAGTGGGTCTGGTCTGTCTTATGGAATTGTTAATTCTGACATTCTACTCATCTGTATTGATATAATGGCAATTGTACTTGTCTTTTAAATAGCCTAGACCACAAATACCTTTTGGTCTTACAAGTGCCTACCCATAGAAATCATCATTGAACTTATTTTGGTCCAAAGATTAGTTCTGATTCCTTCTTTAAACTGTTTTTATGACCCGAAGGCTAGAATTGGTTTTAGTTTTACTCATTGATGGGTTGCCCAAATCCACCCCATTGTTATGACTTTGTCCTTATTAAACAATGTAGTTTCCATCAAGGTTGGTCGAACACATGACTAATTAGGTCACAGGTGTAAGGTACTTACCAAAAAAAAAAATCTTGTCTAAATCAGTTAGAATTCCGATCATCACTATTGGTCTGCCAAAAAAATATAAGCCTCTCTGCCAGGCTGTTTAGGAAGTAGGACTTCCTGTTCAAATGAAATTGACAACTTTAAATTCTTCTACACTTGTTCAGGTAAAAGTTGTCGACAGAAGTGCTGTCATTACTGGAAGTGCAGAGACTAAAGTTGTGAGTCCCGCTGGTATATATACAAGAAGCAATTGATGCTGAAACAGGTAAAATTCATTTTGTGACACAAACCTGGATCCCCATACAAATTTGTCTGGGCATCTCGACTACTTAGTTGTACGTTCTTACTTCATTATTTTTTAATACTTGCACTAATGTGAAAGATTTGAAAACGTATGTGTTCACCTACAGTTTATTTTTACAGTTATTGAAAGAAATATTTTTCATTGTTTCAGCTAAATACCCCCAAGGGAGATGTTTTATGCGGCCTTCAGGAACAGAGGATGTGGATTGGGGTTTACCTTCAGCTAAACCATCTCCCCCTCTTCCTAATGTAAATCATTTTCAAGTTCACGTGTGGTGCTATCGTCGTCGGTGTCGTTCTTTTAGTTTCTCTCCGTTGATGTGTGATTTTATGTTGATTTCTTCTAGTTTTTATTGGGATCAATTGATAGACTATTCCTAACGGAGCCACAGTGACCGTTTAGAAAATTTATCATTCATCCCGTTTTAATGTTTTTTAGATAGTTTTATATTTTGTTGTTATGATCAGCCTTTGCTCATAGTTGCAGTAGTCTTAGTTTAGTTATGTTTTTTTTTTTTTCGTGATTTCATTCCCTGTGTGGTTTCTCCTCCTTAGTGGGTCTTTCTCTTCTCTGCGTGTTTCAATATTATGATTTTCTCTAATTTACCTCTAGATCTTTCTCTTTAATTGAAATTTTCTCTCTTCCAATATAATTAAGATGTAAGTTTTTAAAGAAAAATCAATGGAAAATTTCCTCGTTTTCCATCTTGAGAAATACTGATGAAAGGTAAATTTGTTCAAAATTTATATTCGTATTTCTTAAATTTGTACAAAAACTTCTAAACGGCTAATGTTTTGAAATGGATGGAATATTATGTAATGGTTTTATTTGACTTTTTTTTGCTCAACTCATGTTACATTTTGCAAGCAAGAACCATAGTTGTGACATTTTTGGGACTTTAGATATACTTCAATGGCGGCAACCGAATCCCGCTTCCATTGCTGCATTTCAGTATGCGTAATTTAACGCAAGTATTTAGATAATTAATTCTGACGAATTGAAATTAAAACATAACCCATGAGCTCATTTTGTGCTGTCAGCTCATGAAAGTATCCCACATCGAAAACGAGCTAATGAATACCAAAGTTTATAATGAAATGAAATGCTAGGAGATAACGCCGAGCTTTGTAATGGGAGCTTGTGACCCAAATGGGGGCATTAAGGTTGTTGGACATTGGGCCGAATCATTTGGCTGGGCTTTGTCAAGCTCACGCTGGCCTGCCCATTCCAAGCGGGGAATTGGGCCATGTGGTCCAGGCGAAGGCTTGGGCTTTGTGGCCCTTAGATCGGAGGGTTACTGCGTCAGGCTGGTTTCACAGAGCAACGAACACCTCCTGTTCTCTGCAGTGGAAGGATAACGGGCCAGTGCTTTCAAGGCCCATTACAGTCGAGTGCCTTGGTCCAAATCTGAACAACAACTTTTTATTTTTACTTTTTACAGCGACGGTGTAACAACATGTGCAAAAAAGAGAGAAAAAGAAACCAAACCAAACCAAATCAATTTTACTTACATTTATTGAAAACTGATGACAAATATACACAAGAATGAAGTAACAGGGAATATGGTGTACCCTAAACTAGTTCATCAGCATCTTGAAGATTTTCAGGCTCATCATGTTGATGCATGTTATTGGTGGCAACTATAATCAAGTTCACGTCTGGTGATGTGGAGAGCATACCATGTATACGGGAAACGGAGTTCCAGAAGATAGTAGAGATAGTGGCAGAACACAAAAATATGGACAAGATTAGGGGATAAAGATACCAGAAGAGAAGTTGTGGTGTGAATATGGAAACCAAAAAGGAGACTGTAAGAGGGGCAGAGAAGTTGTTAATATGTACACTAATATACATATGCATTACTTCAATGTTTGGGGAGGTGTGTAATGGGATTCCAATGTAGACGACGGAGAAGACGAAAAGGAGAAGGATGAGGAGGCAGAATTTGATCCAAGTGAGAGTGCCAAAGGGATTCCATTCCCATGGCATGGCCATGTGTGATTTCAGGATATTCACACTTAGGAGAAAAATAAATCTGAAATCCACGTAGTAGTGAGGCATTGTTTTAAGTAAGTTGCTTTAATTTTGTATCCAAGTAGACTATATATAGTGTTTAGCTTCCTTTGGCAGAAAGATCCAGAAGGTACATATTACGTACATTGGGTATGGTCATGGTAATGAATAATGATGTTTCAATTAGATCGTCTTTCATTATGCTTAAGAAAAGGATATTTACTTCAGAAGAGCATCTCCAAATGGATATGTATCCATTCAACTAACTTCTCTCCTCCACATCACTGTCTCATCAAATATTTAATTCTACTAACGAATGCGACCAATGGTGCATCCATCTAAAATTATAAAAAATGTTTGAAAGTTTCAGACTTCCTGCCTCACTATCCCATTCCATTCCATGCGATCAGACCTTTTTTTAATTTTATAATACAAAAGAAAATAAAAAAATGTTGATTTCTGCACATGGACCCCCACGTCTCCTCAGTCATCACCACAAGGTGCTCTCACACTAAATAAGACAATACTTATATAAAAAAATAAGACTCCATAGTATATTTGAAAGAACTAGCAATACATTAATGCAATCCTTATATTTTTTTTTTTGGATAAAAGTGATTGCTGATGAGCAGGAAAGGTCAATTTATTTTAGTTACTCCTTTCATCAAAAGTGTGTGTTTTTTTTTTTTTTTTTTACACATATTTTAAAATTAATTTTGTCACAGAATTTGTTGCTATACACCCGTCGCTAACGTGTTTGCGATAAATATTTTAATTTTGTCGCATATGTTTGCGATGAAAATATAAGTTATAAGCGACAAAAATATGGATTTTCATTGCAAAATATTTGCGAAGAAAATTAAACATTTGTCGTAAACACGTTAGCGACGGTTGTATAGCAACAAATCCCACGATGAAATTATTTCATCGCTAACTCGCACTAGCAATGAAAATATTAGAATTAGCGATAAATTTTTTTGGTGTCTAAAATAGTAGCTCCTTAAATTGTGGCTAATATTTTTGCGATAAATATTTTAATTTCATCACTAATATTTGCGATGAAACTCATGTTGTTCTGATTATTAGCAACAAAATGAAGCAATTTGTTGCTATTATGACGATGTAATATATAAATTTTGTTGCAAATATTAAATTTAAGAATTTAGCAACAATTTTTTTTATTTCATTGCTAAAAAATAATTTTAGTGATGAAATTTTTTGTTGCAATTTTCCCTATTTCTTATAGTATTTATATTTGAATTATAAAGTAGATATGTTGAATAACGAGTAAAAAATTGTTGGTAGATCATCAACCTTGTTAATAGGGTAAAATATATACTTAAAAGTTAAGTATTTAAATATAAAGAACATATTCTTTTGTGAACATATTATTTGCTGTCGTCATTGTGCCTGTTGGACTTTGGCAGCTTAATAGGGGTGACCCCCGCGTTTGCGTTTGTAGTAGTTTTACTCTTGCGCTTCTTCAATAATTTTATGAAATTTCAATAGTTTGTGATTTGATTTAAATTTAATACATGGGCCAAGTCATAACTCCCAAGCTAATTAAAACAAATAGCATTATTCTCTCCTAAAACATTTCGCTCTCATATATTTCATAATTATTTAATAAAAAATTTAAAAGTTTTCGTATTAGAATTATTTTTTCTGAATTTCCAAAATTGTATTTACACAGATTTTAAAGATCTTTACATACACGTTTATTATATATGACTAGTGTAGAACCCGCGTTTTACGCGGGATTGAAATAAATTTATAATAAATTGTAATTTTAATTTATTAATTAATTAAAAAAATCTTTAAAATATATATAAATTTATAAGTTTATTATTCTGATGCAAAAAAAAAAAAAAAGTTAGTTATTCCATTAAAAAAATGAAATATTGTAGAAAATAAATTACATACTTAGAAACATTGAATGTTTAATGCTTGTAAGTTGTTTTTCTCTGGTGCAGTATTAAAATTGGCATAAAAACTATTTAAAATTTAAAAAATAATTTGAATCTTAATCAATGTATTTTTTTTCTCTCTATCATAAAAATAAAAGAGAAACTTGAAACAATCTATGTTGGACTTAAGTCATGACACAAAAAAAGTTGAATTACAATTCTAAAAATCGGAAGAATTGTGACATGTGACGCTACAAATGTTTACAAATATATGATATAAAGATTATAAATAAAATATTCAATGAAAAAAAACATTACTTTCTGCTATAATAATACTCCAGTTTACAGAATACTGTTTAAAATTATTTTAGATAAGTTAAAAACTTATGATAGAGATAATTGTCAAGATATGGTTTAGAAATTGAAGCTCGTAAAAGTTAAGTTGACAGTAATTTTCTAATATTAAGGCTACTGAAAATTAAGTTTTGTAAAAGTGTAATGTAACCTGCTCCTTCCTTCTTGAACTGAATTCTCAAAATTTCAAATTATAATATTAATTTTATTTCTTTTAATATAATAAATTCATACAAACAGAATAAGATAAAACAAAAAAATTACTGAGAAAATAATGAGAGCAAAAACATAACTTCTTTTCTTATATAGACATTAAAAAAAAAAAAAACTTTCCAATAAGTTCATAATTTTTTTTTTTTTTGTGGTCTTGAATCCTTATTTATAACGTACCACGCCCTTATAACCTTAACTTTAATTATTCGATGGACTGATGCTTGTAATTAGCAAATATATACACATTTTTCTGCAAAAATATATATTATTAGTTTCAACAAATTTTTGATAAATTGACTAAAACAACGTGATATATAGAAACTATATGAAACAAACTTTTTTTAGAAGTTGAGTCACCCATGAATGGGCTAATTTTTAGAAATTATAAATTATGGATCAACAATGAATTGAAGCTAAGATCTTACTTTATTGTATTATTGACATAATAGCTTATATATATATATAATGAGAAATTTATATAACATTTATTTTAGAGAAAAATTTACAAATGGTCCTGCAACTTTATTAGAATTCGCAGAGGGTCATGTAACTTTTTACTTTATCAATTTTTTTTTTCTCAATTTTGGTCCTTTCAATCTCATTTTTGATCCTTCAAGTTCAACTTTAGTGTTTCAAGTTTAATTTCAGTCATTTCAATCCAATTTTAGTCCAATTAGCGGGAATATAACATATGCATTTAATTTGAAAAAAAATTCGACGTTTTTGACACATTATCCGCCATGTAAGCGGTTATGAATGGAAATAAGAGTGGTTTTTTTTTTTTTTTATGTTCCATATAATCAAATATTTATTTATGATAAAATATATACTTTCATATTTTTATTTAAATTAATTAAAGAAAAAAGAAGTGATATATTTAATACAAAAAAAAAACTATTTCAATGAAACAAATTAAAACATAAAATTCAATTACATATTAATACTAAAATCATGCATATTTTAATATTGAATCTTTCATAATTGGAAATTAAATCCAATTATTTTTAAGTTAATCTTATGTATTTTTAGGCTAATTAATTATTTGAGAGCTCGTAGGTGAGACAACTCGCAGTGTTATATTCTTGTGTATTGATGATAGAGTTTAGACCCCAAATATATAAAATATATATTCTCAATATTAAATTAAAAAATAATTATAATTATTTAATACTCAAGGTTATAAAATGTGGGAAAAAAAAGCCGTCACCTAAAATACATAGGTTCTACTCTCGTTAGTAGGACTTAAATTGGATCCAAAAGACTGAAATTGGACTTTGAGGATCAAAATTGAAAGTAAAATAACAAATATTGAAATCATGAGGATCATAATTGAGACTAAAAAGACTAAATTTGATAAAGTAAAAAAGTTAAAGGACCTTCTGTGGATTCAGACAAAGTTACATGACCATTTATAAATTTATCTCATTTATTTTATGTAACAGTCATTAATAGTCTAGAATTATGTCCATACCTCAAGATTGGTTTGAAGAGGATATTCCACAATATATTAAGGAAATGTTGTAGCTATCTTATCATCCCTTCCTTCTATATTGTTTCAAAAAAAAAATCTAGAATTATGGAAATGTAAATAATTAAATTATGCAAAAATGATAAAGAAATTAATTGTTACATTATAAATAGAAAATAACGAATAAATGAACCAAATTTCCATTAAAAAGTTAAATATTCAAAATTTGCTTATAAAAAAATCAAGTCTAAATTTGAAATAGTCAATTTGACATTAATGAGGTTATAGAACCGCATAATTTTAGACGTAATTAAATATTACTTATAAAATTATATATATTGAATTTTATTAAATCATAATAATTTATAATTTTAGATAATGAAAAGTAAAATAAAAAATAAAAATTAATATATAGTTAAATATTCATTTGTTTTAATTAGTTTCTTGACTAATAGACTAATAAGTAGCTAATAAATAATAAAGAATTTTGGTTAGAGTTTCTTGCTAAATCTTGTGTATTAATGATTTAATTTTCAATATAAAAAATCTAGAATCATGGGTCTTCCTAATATGCCGCCCTAATTAAATAATTAATGTGCACACTTATTAAGAATTAAATTGTCTTCCTAATATACCGCCCTAATTAAATAATTAATTTCATTAATTATTCTTATTCATGGAACATTTTATTCCACCTAATATGTAAGTTAATGAAGAGAAACGGTAAAATGTGGATAAATTTATATATTAACTCAAATCGTCACTTAAAACTAACAATTTAAGAAGTTGCAAAACGTGATTGGAGGGAGTAATAAATTTCCTTAATTAAGGAAATTTATTCAATTTTTCTTAGTTGACTGAAATATAGTACTACATATATCTAATGAACTAATTTTTTTTATTAATTATGTATACATATATTATTGTCTATAATGTAAATAAATAATGATTATATTTAAAATTTCTTAATATAATCTTTACATCAAGTATATACTTTTATATATGTTAAATAATTTTGGAATTTCTTTTAAGGAATTTTGAAATTTAAAGAATTTTATAATTTAAGCAATTTTATTGTAAAATATATTTTTGGAGAGTTTTAATCAATATAGAAATCATATGTAATTGAGTAAAATGTGTATTATTTCAAGAATTTTTTTAATTTAAGAAACTTGTGAAATTAAGAAATTAACAATTAAAAAAAATAAAAAAAATATGCGAGTTTCATGGAATGCTAGGAAACTTTGCTTAATTTAAGGAATATTATTCAATTTTTGTAGACATATAAACTAATAATTAGACCTTTTATTAACTATGTAGACATATATTATTGTTCATAATATAAATAAATTTAAATTATATTTAATATATATTATTGGTTTCAAATATAAATTTTACATTATCTAAACATAGTAGTACATCTTGAATATTGTACATGTACATTTGTTGTTTGTATTAGAGATCTGCAAAACAAAAGAACGAAAGATCCGCAAAATAAAATGATTAAAGGTGAGATTGAAAGCATTTAGATTTCTGGTTGTGGCTCAATATTTGTTCAAGAACTTTTAAATTAAAGCTTTTAAATCTGATGAAATCAATTAAAACTGTGAAAGGCATAAAAAAACAAATTTGAATATTTCATTACAGATGATCGTATACAAATGAGCAGAAATTACATTTTGATTTACATACTTTCACGTGATTCATAGACACACGTGAATGTTCTATTACAGATTTACAACTAAAAAAAAAGCAAGCTTGAAGAATATTACATACTTTCAAAATGAAAATCGAGAGAAATGAGGGAGATTTAAAATGGATGGCCGGAATATTTTCTATGCGAATTGCCGGAATAAAATTGACCGGCGAAATTCGAAGAGAACAAAGTTGAGAGATTAAAAATTGAATGATTGAAATGAGAAGGCGTTGAGGTTTATATAAGAGTAAAAAATCAGAATGGAGGGTTGAGATCATTTGTACAGAATCAAAGGCTGAGATTAGAACTTAATTTATAAATATGATAAGAATGAAGCAATTTCAAAATGGAGGAATTTGAAGAGGAGAGAGATTGAGAGAATGAAGGAGGTTGTGACATGTGTCACATTATAAGTTTGCAAATATATAAATACTAGTGTAAGACCCGCGTAAAACGCGGGATTGAAATAAATTTATAATATATAATATATTTTAAATTTAATTTACTAATTAAAAAAATAATCTTTAAAACATGTATAAATTTATTATTCTATTAAAAGCTAAAATATTACATCACACGTTTATATATATATTTATAAAAAAAGAGAATTAAAATTTTATTTATAAAAGAAATTAATATACAAAATTACCAATTGCGAAAAACTTTATTATAGATAACATTTGTTGTACGATTACATGTTGTACGTTTATATATTTTTTCATTTGAATATATCTAGGTAAAAAAAATTCAATCCACTCTTATTCCTGACTCTTGACTCTAGAGGACGACGCCACATACAATTGTATGTGTGTGATCACATGTTATGGAAGGTAGACCATGGAAAGAGACCGAGCTTTACTTTTATTTATCGTCATTGTAAAAGACAATAGAATGAGAAATTTACTCCTTCGAAACTTTACAGGAGTCGTGTCATTTGAAACACTGATGTTATTATCAAGATAAAAACTCTACTATCAACATTTCTTCCAAAATGAATTTGTGCTTCAATGATGTGATATTCAAGCTTGGCAATAATCAGTCTAGTTCTATTAAACAAATCCGACTTCTGATCAATGTTCCTAATAAGCATTATATAACACCTAAACAAACCAGACTTCTGATCAATGTTCCTAATAAGCATTATATAACACCTATCTTCAGAACCAATTGATAAGTTGATAGGCCAGATCACTTAAGAGAATTGAGAAAGACAATGGAAAAACTTGTCTCATACTACCAGGTTTATACTCTGATGGACAAACATTGTTTGAACTAAAACATTCTCTTGTATCACGAAATATCATCGTCAACACTGTCTCATTAATACTTTCAACTTATTTATGTGTTGGATCAAGTATAACTCAACCCTCAAAATACTTTTTTGTACCAAAGTTATCAGAGACAAAAAGATGAATATTTTTAACTAAAACAACTACTGGATCACGTACATCTAAAATCAAATTCTCTTTAGGAATATCAATATTTGCAAAATACACATCACTGATTATAAAGAAAATACAGAAAATACATTTGATGGTATATACTCTGATTATAAAGAATCGAAAATTATAATTATATTTGTAAGTTGTGTTCTTAAGTTTTTTTTTCGTTATAGTTGTCTATTCAAATTTAAATTGATTGATATTTTAATTTTTATTCCCGTAATTAATCTCAATCTATAGTCTATACACTTAAAAATATAGTAATAGAAGATTAATCTTATTTATTATAATTGTAATCCTTAAATCAAGGTAAGATGGTCTTTCTTCAATCCAATTCTAACGCATGGAATTCATAATATTTATAATTTGGAAAATCTTTTAAATTATATGTTATAAAAAAAATATTACGCAAAAAAGAATAATTATTTATTTATATTTTGCTGTAATAATTAAGCGTGTTGATAAGCCTATAATTATTATTCTTAAATCATTTCTCTATTATTATTATGATTTGCATTAATTAATTTCTTATTTTATTCTTCTTTATATACACATATTGTATGTTTTCATGAATATATGCATGATTCTCCATCCTACACACACATATATATATATATATATATATATCCTAATTTTCACAATAAGGAATAAAAGTACTCACACATATACATATATAATACATATATATCCTAATTGAATTAAACATGTTTTAAAATTGAATACCATTTAAATTCATGGCAATTATAACAAATTAATGAATGTTTAATAATTATAATTATAACAAATCTTAAATAAAAAACTAATAGTAATATGAGAATAATTTATAAGGAATGTCTTCATTCACGTGAATGCTAATAGTTAAATACCTTAAATTCTAATTAATACATGTTAATATATTAAATCCTAAAAATATCTTAAATTTAATAGTTAAAAATTTAATATTTCAGTTAAGCGTCTGAAAATATAAAAGCATATATAGTTAGGCTCGTAAAAAAAGAAGAAGGCATAACTACTAATTAAATAATACATTAAGTCATTCTTTTGATGTAATAGTTGAAAATTAAGTACATAATCAATTAATATATTATTCACTATTTACAATTCAATAATTAGTAATTTTAGTTACAGTATAAATATAGAATATTTGTGATAAATAAGTAAGTATATTTGAGGGATCAACTATGTAATACGGAGTACATAGTATTCACGATAGTATATTTGAGGGATCAACTATGTAATACATAGTATTCACGATTTACAATTCATATACGTCGGTAACTTGCTCCCATAAATTAGGAACTCGCCTCCAATTAGGCATTCATGTCCAATTAGGCAGAAAGCCTAATGTAAATTTGCAGGTTCTTATATTAAAATTATTGAAAAGGACATATTTTTTTATCTCTCACAAATATAACTCTTTCTCCCTGAAATGGTCAAATATAACTCTTTCTCTCTGAAATTGTAGAGTTGAGATTAGAAGTTGAAGCAAAATTTAAGAATATTAGAAGAAATTTGAAATGGAGAGATTTAGAGCAAGGAGAGGATGAGATAGATGTGTAGATTTTTTATCTCTCACAAATATAACTCTTTCTCTTTTTCTCACAAATAAAGATATTCTTCTATTAGTTATGAATAGATCGAAAATTCTATATTCTTCTATTATGATTAAATTGAAAATTCAATAGATTACATCATAAATTCGATAAATAAATGTAAATTACAAAAGTGCTTACAGTAGAAAATAAATGTTAATGTAATCACAACTATAATTACAAAAAAAAAAAATTGTCATTTTTCATATAAATTTAAGATATGGAACTTATCATACTTCACTCGCGATTTATCGGATCTTCCTCGGATCTGAACTATTTGATAGAATACATGTATATATAAAATCTTTCTTTTTAATGTAGATCAATGGAAAAGTAAGAGAAGAATACACAACATACAATGGAAGATGGAAAAAAGTTACCGAAGATGATAAACTCGAAATTTGAGTGGGATCTAAAAATGAAAATGGCGAAAGAAAATGCTAGAAATGAGAAGAGATTGAGTAGGGCAAATGTTGGAGAATGAAATAATGACTAATGAAGTTGAGATTTATATAAGACTAAAATTAAGAATGGAGGGTTGAGATTAAAAGTTAAATTGTAGAGTTGAGATTAGAAGTTGAAGCAAGATTTAAGGATATTGCAAGGAATTTGAAATGGAGAGATTTTGAGTAAGGAGAGGATGAGATAGATGTGTAGATTTGTGACATGTGGCACCAAATAAGTTTGTAAATATATATTATAGGATAGATTTGCCAAACATAACCATGTACATACTTGAATATTTTGACCGCCCAATCATAGTATTAAAAATGATACTAGTATTTCTTTTCTCTTAAAAAAGTTGAGATTTTTTCTGAAGTTTTTATCCAAGTAGTAATTTCATGACTCAATGAACATAAAAAGGGATAATTAATTGACCCTCAATCCTTTTTTTTTTTTTTTTTAAATAAGAGAATCTATAATCACCAACAAATGAAGTCCTTATCCAATATTTGCTACTATCATTATAACATTACCAAACCGAATAAATAAAATCGAAATAATCAGTATTGGTAATCGTAAACATGTATTATCGACTTACAAACCGAAAACCAAAATTTTGCTGAACTTAATTTTTTGGGTTTTTACAATAAATAGCATAACACATAACAAAAAATTAAAATAAACCGGCCAAATTATAATACTAATAAACATAATAATAATATTACAGTAAAACCGAAATTTTAATACATATAGTCGCCGGTGTCGTGTAGAATGAGTGAATGACGAATTGAAATTAAAACATAACCCATGAGCTCATTTTGTGCTGTCAGCTCATGAAAGTATCCCACATCGAAAACGAGCTAATGAATACCAAAGTTTATAATGAAATGAAATGAAATGCTAGGAGATAACGCCGAGCTTTGTAATGGGAGCTTGTGACCCAAATGGGGGCATTAAGGTTGTTGGACATTGGGCCGAGTCATTTGGCTGGGCTTTGGCAAGCTCACGCTGGCCTGCCCATTCCAAGCGGGGATGGGCCATGTGGTCCATGCGAAGGCTTGGGCTTTGTGGACCGAGGAGGTGTGACGGAGTTGATGGTGTCGGCGGCTGCTGCTCTAAAATTAGGGTTTTGTTTAAATTTGAGAGGAGTTTATCTATCCATGTTTTGCATGAATTTTTAGTTAATAAAAATGGAGGGGAAGTGCATCTAACAAAGCTGGAGGAGGGGAGCCTAAATTTGATGGGGTGAGTATTTATAACGGGCCGTGCTTCCAAGTTCCATTACTGTCAAGTGCCTTGGTCCAAATTTGATCAACAACCTTTTTAGCTTTTTTTATGGGCCTTATAGGCGGACAGTGAGTATTTACAATGCAACCTTTTTACAAACGCAAACTTTGGCAGTGTTGGTGTGGTCTGTGTGGGTGCATGCTAAAACAGAGAGAAAGAAACCATGTAAATCGATTTTACTTAATTACACTTATTGAAAACTGATGACTAATACAAACATTGAAAAAGGAACACTACATATATACTATACACTTATAACAGGGAATATGGTGTACCCCTAAACTAGTTCATCAGCAGCAGCATCTTGTAGATTTTCAGCCTCGTGTTGTTGATGCATGTTATTGGTCGCAATTATAATCAAGTTCATGTCTGGTGATGTGGAGAGCATAGCATGTATACGAAAAACGGAGTTCCGGAAGATAGTAGAGATAGTGGCAGAACACCAAAATGAAAACAAGATTAGAGGATAAAGATACCAGAAGAGAAGTTGTGGTGTGAATATGGAAGCCAAAAATGAGAGTGTAAGAGGGGCAGAGAAGTTGTTGATATGTACACTAATATACATATGCATAACTTCCATATCCGGAGAAGTGTTGTGTAATGGGATTCCAATGTAAACTACGGAGAAGACGAAAAGGAGAAGGATGAGGAGCCAGAATTTGATCCAAGTGAGAGTGCCAAAGGTATTCCATTCCCATGGCGTGGCCATGTGTGATTTCAGGATGTTCACACTTAGGAGAAAAATAAATCTGAAATCCAAGTAGTAGTGAGGCATTGTATTAAGTAAGTTGGTTTGATTTTGTGGGTGATAATAGACTATATATAGTGAGTAGCTTCCTTGGGCAGAAAAATCCAGAAGGTACAGATACGTTGGGTATGGTCATGGTAAATGATGTTTCAATTAGATTGAGTTTCATTACTATATTTATTTGTCAGGAGTGGAACGTGTCAGAATGAGTTCCATTACTATAAGTCACACATTAACTTATTTTATTTTGTGGTTGATATGGACCCAGAAATAGAATTACTTACTCCCTCCGTCCCAAGATTTTATGCACACTTTGACCGACACGAAGATTAAGAAAAATTGAATAAAGTGATGCGTAAGGTAAATAAAAGAGGGGTATTATTGGTAATTCATTGATTAAAGTGAAATGGATTTGATTAAAGGTAAAATAAAGGAGGGGTATTATTGTTTCCTTATTTGGAGTGTGCAAAAAATGTTGGGACGCCCGTTAAGGAAAGTGTGCATAAAATCATGAGACGAGGGAGTATTTAATTTTGTTGTTGATGATGGACCCAGAAATAGAATTTCAAGATTGGGGGATCAATTTACTAAGTAATATTATACTTACAAAATTATTTTATTACGGAGTATAATTTTTTTAATATATCTCATTTTATTAAATTTAACGACTTTTGTTATATTTTGAAGAAAATTCATTTTAATTGTTCCGCCCCGTACTAAGCGAAACGGTGTTAATTTAACTTGCAACTCTGCAAAGATATTAGTTACTACTATTAGATAAATGTAGAGCTTAAATTATACTCTTCCGTCTCGTGATGTCTTGCTTCACCGGCTCAGTTTTAAGAAAATTGAATTTAATGGGGGGTGTGAGGTCAAATAAATGAGGAGTATTTTAGACGATTTAGTGAGAAGTAAAAGAAAATGTGGGTAAAAAATGAATAGCAATTTTAAAAATAAAATAATGTATTAATTTTGTGAATTATTTTTGCATTAGAAGTGTGCAAGTAATCTGATACGAATGAAGGTCATCGGCTCAAGATCGCATACCATCGAGAACCGGATTGAAGAGCGGCCCAATAGGTTTAACATGTAAAAAGCTACTGTCACGTTTAGTCCATTTTTTGTTAGGGGTTTGACTATATGCACCTCCGATCTGTTTAATGACACTCCCCCGATTAATGTAATTTTTTTTTTTTTATCATTTTAATACATTTTTCAAGCACTCTCCCCTTATTAAATGCACCCCAAAACTCTAAGGGCATATTTGTTTTGGGATTTTGAGGATTATTTCAAAATCTAGTGGATTTCAAAATTCTAATGTTTTTTATGTGTTGTGTTTATTTTGGGATTTAGGTAGGGTAGGATTTAATGTGTTTGTTTTGGGATTTAGGTAGGGTAGGATTTAACTTTATAGTATAGAATTATAGGTATTTTTATAGGGTTTATAGGTATTTATATAGAGTTTATAGGTATTTATAGAGTTGACTTTTATAGTGTTATAGGGTGGGATTTTGAAATCTTGAATCAAAATCCCAAACTGTAATGGGGGTGGAGTTTCAAAATCTCAAATCCGGATTTCACATCCCAAAACAAACATGCCCTAAGGGGTGTTTGTTTTGGAATTATGTAGGACGAGGGATATCTGGATGGAGAATTTTTTATGAATATTGATTATGTGTGTTTGTTTAGGGATTTTGAGTAGGATATGATGTATCTTTTTGTCAAATCAATTGTGTAAGAGTAGTGATGTTATATTATACTCCTTCCGCCCAATTTCATTATTCTCACTTTCCTTTTTTGGTTGTCTAATTTTATTATGCCCATACCATTTTTGGAAACAATACTATTCATACTACTTTATCTCCACCCTTCTACCATCACTTATTTACCCACTTTGTCATTCACTTTATTCATAAACAATAATTTATTTACAAATGACTCCACAATACCCCATCATACCCTCAATTTATCTATTTTATGAATAAACTAATCAATATTCATTAAAACCCGTGCTCGAAAAAGTGGGCATAATAAAATTGGACGGAGGGAGTAATATTATATAATGTAACTGTCAAATCAATTGTGTAAAAATGTATGATGTTGTATTATTATAATATATATGTATTATTAGGGGTGAATGAAGTTGGATGGTGAATTTCGGATGTGAAATTTCGAACTAAAACATGACGGAGGACGTTACGTCCCCCATCCGGACGTGTGAATCCCAAAACAAACACCCCCTAATTTCTTTCGTCTTCCTTCTTTCCGCTCCCAAACCCAAGCCTCTCTCTCCCTCCCTCCCTCTCTCTCTGCGCAGGTTTAGCAGATAACAGTACAATTCTCATCGACAAATTATTGTCGATGAGAGGGTATATGATCGAATCTGGTGTGTCAAAAAAAAAAAAAATTGGACAATCGTTGGTCGATCATATACACTCTCGCCAACAATTTTTTTTTTTTTTTTATTTGGTTGATGTTGGATGTGTTGGCGTTTTTTTTGCCTATAACTTCTGTAGAAAGTGGGGGTATGAAGTTTGGGGGAAGGTCAAGAGAATAAAATAGGAGGGGAGTGCAATGAGTAAAGGGGGTGTATTTAGTGTTATAACTTTTACTAAAAAGGGTGTTTTTAATTTTTTACATAACTATTACAGTATATTATTAAATTGAAAGGGGAATGAAAGGGGGAGTGCATCTCTCTATAATGGAGGTGTAAATAATCAAACCCATTTCTTAGTTTGATTTTTTTATTTCATTTTAGGCTGCATATTGGACTTGGTTAATTGTTTTGGACTGTCAGGGTAATTGGCCCACTATTAGTAGTTACTAGTTAGTTTAGGGTTCAGTACCGTTAAGTGCATACCCATATAAAGGTTGTAAATCGATCGAGAGAAGAATCAGAAAAGAATTAAGGGGGTGTATTGGTTGTGGATTATGTAGGATTTTTTTAGACTTTTTAAAGTCTGGAGATAATCAATTCGAATTTTAAAAAGTCTTTCAAAATTTTGAGGTATTCAATACGGATTTTAAAAAGTCTTTAAAAATCTTTAGTATTCAACAGTGTATAAATTTTAATACTCTATGAATTTTGTTGGATTCTCTTCAAAAAATACAAATAAATTTCACTATCCAAAATCTCTTCTAAAATCAGAGATTTCAACAGATTCTCTCAGAGAACTTTGAAGACGAAAAATCAGAAGTAGGGATGACAATATTGACCTGACCCGCAGGTACCCACCCCACCCCACGAGTTTTGGGTCAGGCCGGATCTGCCCCGTATTGAGTATGGGTCAGGTCTGGGTCTTATGTCCGACCCGCGGGTATCTGACCCGTCCCGAATGAATATATAAACTTTATATATATACTCCCTCCGTCCGCCTATAAGTGTTACGTTACTTTTTGGCATAGAGATTAAGAAAAGTGATTAAATAATAGATATAGTACAAGTGATAGAGAGAAAAAGTAAGATATAAAGTGAAATAATAGATATACTTACCAAAAAAGGTATGAGAAGCTTATAGACGGACGGACCAAAATAGTAAAATGGGAAACTTATAGGCGGACGGAGGGAGTATATATTTTTTTTATATGGGTAAAATATTATATATATATATATATATTTTATTGGTAAAATATTTATATTTATATATATATAATATTAATTTAAAAAAAAAACTTTTCGCATGAATACCGGAGTTTATGAAAATCAATGTAAATCAATAAAAAAAGTATATTACACTCTCCATTCAAGTCTATCAAAATCCATATAAATCAATAAAAGAAATCAGTCAAACTCTACATAGACTCTATGAGATGTAAATCAATAAAAAAAGTATATTGACAAAGTGGGATAGCTCAAGTGGTTAGAGCACCACTACCTAGGGGAATAGGTCTGGGTTCGAGTCATGGGGAGGGGAAAAGGGATGGGTATTTAACCTGTAATCAAAAAAAAAAAAAAAAAGTATATTACACTCTCCATTCAAGTCTATCAAAATCTATATAAATCAATAAAAAAAATCAGTCAAACTCTACATGTAGAATACAGATTTCTTATGCAAAATTAATTTTGGTTCTTGCCGGTTTAGGCGAGATTGGTTCTCATTATAATCTTAAAACATCTCAATAAAAAAAGAAAAAAAAAATAAACAAAAAATATATAAAAAAATTTAGTGGGGTGCCTCCCGAATCCCGATTATGCTTAAGAAAAGGATATTTACTTCAGAAAGAGCATCTTCAAATGGATATGTATCTATTCAACTAACTTCTCTTCTCCCGTCACCATTTCATCAAATATTTAATTCTACTAACCAATACAAGCAATAGTGCATCCATCTAAAATTATAAAAAACTAGTGTAAGACCCGCGTTTTACGCGGGGTTAAAATAAATTTATAATATATATATATTTTAAGTTAGTAATTAAAAAATAATCTAAACATGTATTGTATAAATTTGTAAATTCATTATTCTATTAAAACATAAGAAAAGGAAATGTTGTACCAATATAAATTACATCATAGAATAGAGAATTATAAATTTATTTATAAAATAATCAATATACGAAATTACAAATTGCGGAAATTTTTCTTGTAAACAACATTTGTTGTACACTTAAATATTTTTCATTTGAATTTAGACAAAAAAAAAAAATTCAATTCACTCCTACTCTTGACTCTAGAGACTGCGATATTTGTCTGTGTATGAACATAGGTTTCGAAAGGTGAACAAAGTGGATGATTTCAGATCAACATTCCAAATAAGCATTATAGAGACACTTATTTTTCAGAACTAATCGATGATTTGGTAGACCAACACACTTAATAAAATAGAGTATGTCAATAGAAAACACATGTCCCATACCACCAGGTGTATACCCTGATGGATAAATACTACTGAACTCAAATATTCTCTTGTATCGTCATGTATCATCGTCAATATTATCTCGTTAATACTTTGAATTTATTTATGTATTGGAGGAAGTATAACTCTATCCTCGAAATACTTATTTGTACCAAAATTGCCAGAGACGGAAGAGTAAACATTGTCAACTATATCAACAACTGGATCACATGCATCTAAAACCAAATGCTCTTCAGGAATATCAATATTTGGAAAACACTCATCATTATCTCCAAGATCCCCCGACGATACAGTTGGTGTATTAAACTTACAAAAATGCATTTTGTATGTATGTGAATATGACATATATTTAGTACTCTCCCGTTTCAATTTAGATCCATCATTTGCTAAAAATGGATATTCCAAATTAGATTCATTATTTCTTTATTTAGCAATAAATATTTTTTCACTTTAAACCACCACCTTCAAACATCTCAAAATTACACCATATATCATTACTTTATTAATTATCAAAATATTTTATTACTCAAAGGACTCGCATACCCAATATTTTATCTCCTTTAATACTAATAAATAATTCTCACATTAAACTACGTGTGTACACATTAAACTACGTGTATACACATTAAACTACATTTATAGTAAATGATGAAATAAAATTGGGACGGAGGGAGTATGCATTATGACAAATATTTTTGCAAACTCCCTCATCATTATCTCCAACAAATCTTTTTGCAATCGACGATTTTTAGCGTACTATTCAACTCGGGTACATCTAGATTGATACATGTCACAACCATGCCCTTCTATCTAACCCTATAGAAGAATGTACGCACTTAAGCATACTCTTTAGGGAGATCGATCATCTATTAATTATCATATTCGTTGAGAAATGCGAGTTTGTTTTATCCACTTTCTCTATCCCACTCTATCAAAATGATAAAAAAGGATGTAAAATATATATGAGACATTTTTTATTAATTTATTCCATTAACTTAAATTACAATACAAAAGTTTCAAATTGGACTTCCTACTTTAATAATATTTAGATACAAAATAGATTTATATATCAATTAAATAATTAAATCAATATATTTTAGAGTGCGAAATTAAAAAAAAAAGATTATAACTTGTAAATCATACTGATTATAGCACAAAATCTTTTTAATGTGTGATTTAGCGAAATTTGAATTTGGTTGATACAAATTTGATATTGAGCAAAGTGTGATTTGACATTACATACACCATTATATTCATTTAATTAGTTAGCAATAGTTTAAAAATTAAATTATCGATTTATAAAAATATATAGTATCACACCCATCTTTTGTCTAAGAGATTTTCAAAAGAATTCCATGCCACCTCCCAAAATTTATCTACGTGTTGTAAATTTTCTTAACCTCGTAAGGTAACAAAAGTTAAAGAAAAACACATGAAAAAAATATATAATTAATTTTTTATTTTTGAAAATAAGGATAATTAATTTTATTTTATTTTACCTACACCATTCAACCTAAATTGATTTTTTTTTTTTTATGTTTGGAAAACATAATCCTTATTTTACAATTTAATAGATTTAACTATTTTTTAAATTTTAATGAAAATATTTTTTGCCTTCAAATCTGCAATTTAATTTAGAAAAAAATTTAATGCATTTTGAATTATGGGATGAAATCATAATGATAGGTTTTATTGTATTCCTTAATATTTGCTAATTATTTATTAATTAACAACTATTTCAACTATAATTTTCTAATTAGTAGTATAATTTTATGTTATTGCCTTCTTTAATTTTGTTAATTAATTTTTTTAGTATAAAACATTTCACAATTATTCAATTTTTAGGACTTTTCTTAAGTTTGGAAAACGTAATTTTTATTTTTCAATTTAATAGATTCAAATAAAAATTTTTAAATTTTAATGAAAATAATATTTCAATAATTTTTATAAGCATATGTCACAATTATTTCATAATTTTTTTAAAATTAGTCAAAGTTATTAGTTAAATTACAAAAACTTGTATGAAATATATTTCCAACATTTAAATTAAAAATAATTTTCTTAACCTCGTAAGGTAACAAAAGTTAAAGAAAAACACATGAAAAAAATATATAATTAATTTTTTATTTTTGAAAATAAGGATAATTAATTTTATTTTATTTTACCTACACCATTCAACCTAAATTGAATTTTTTTTTTTTTTATGTTTGGAAAACATAATCCTTATTTTACAATTTAATAGATTTAACTATTTTTTAAATTTTAATGAAAATAATTTTTGCCTTCAAATCTGCAATTTAATTTAGAAAAAAAATTAATGCATTTTGAATTATGGGATGAAATCATAATGATAGGTTTATTGTATTCCTTAATATTTGCTAATTATTTATTAATTAACAACTATTTCAACTATAATTTGCTAATTAGTAGTATAATTTTATGTTATTGCCTTCTTTAATTTTGTTAATTAATTTTTTTAGTATAAAACATTTCACAATTATTCATTTTTTAGGATCTTTCTTAAGTTTGAAAAACGTAATTTTTATTTTTCAATTTAATAGATTCAAATAATTTTTTAATTTTAATGAAAATAATATTTCTATAATTTTTATAAGCATATGTAACAATTATTTCATAATTTTTTAAAAATTAGTCAAAGTTATTAGTTAAATTACAAAAACTTGTATGAAATATATTTCCAACATTTAAATTAAAAATAATTTTTTTAACCTCGTAAGGTAACAAAAGTTAAAGAAAAACACATGAAAAAAATATATAATTAATTTTTTATTTTTGAAAATAAGGATAATTAATTTTATTTTATTTTACCTACACCATTCAACCTAAATTGAATTTTTTTTTTTATGTTTGAAAAACATAATCCTTATTTTACAATTTAATAGAATTAACTATTTTTAAAATTTTAATGAAAATAATTTTTGCCTTCAAATCTGCAATTTAATTTAGAAAAACATTTAATGCATTTTGAATTATGGGATGAAATCATAATGATAGGTTTTATTGTATTCCTTAATATTTGCTAATTATTTATTAATTAACAACTATTTCAACTATAATTTGCTAATTAGTAGTATAATTTTATGTTATTGCCTTCTTTAATTTTGTTAATTAATTTTTTTAGTATAAAACATTTCACAATTATTCAATTTTTAGGACTTTTCTTAAGTTTGGAAAACGTAATTTTTATTTTTCAATTTAATAGATTCAAATAATTTTTAAATTTTAATGAATTCTATAATTTTTATAAGCATATGTCACAATTATTTCATAATTTTTTAAAAATTAGTCAAAGTTATTAGTTAAATTACAAAAACTTGTATGAAATATATTTCCAACATTTAAATTAAAAATAATTTTCTTAACCTCGTAAGGTAAAAAAAGTTAAAGAAAAACACATGAAAAAAATATATAATTAATTTTTTATTTTTGAAAATAAGGATAATTGATTTTATTTTATTTTACATACACCATTCAACCTAAATTGAAAATCTTTTTTTTATGTTTGAAAAACATAATCCTTATTTTACAATTCAATAGATTTAACTATTTTTTAAATTTTAATGAAAATAATTTTTGCCTTCAAATCTGCAATTTAATTTAGAAAAATATTTAATGCATTTTGAATTATGGGATGAAATCATAATGATAGGTTTTATTGTATTCCTTAATATTTGCTAATTATTTATTAATTAACAACTATTTCAACTATAATTTGCTAATTAGTAGTATAATTTTATGTTATTGCCTTCTTTAATTTTGTTAATTAATTTTTTTAGTATAAAACATTTCACAATTATTCATTTTTTAGGACTTTGCTTAAGTTTGGAAGCAATTTTTATTTTTCAATTTAATAGATTCAAATAATTTTTAAATTTTAATGAATTCTATAATTTTTATAAGCATATGTCACAACTATTTCATAATTTTTTAAAAATTAGTCAAAGTTATTAGTTAAATTACAAAAACTTGTATGAAATATATTTTCAACATTTAAATTAAAAATAATTTTATTTACTCTTCAACATTTAAATAAAAAAAATTGCATTTACAATATTTAATAACCCACCTACAAAAACTAATAAATATAATATCACAGTTTTTTGCACTATATTTTCTAAATTTAATGCATATTTAATAGAAAATTAATAGTTAATTAGCCTAAATTATGTAAGAGTTACATAATTTTATCCTTTATAATTATTGTTATAAATGTCATTAAATTTAATATATTTTTATCTAACTACATTTTTTTTTCTCTACACACATTAATTCTTAAATCAAGATGTTTTAATAATTAAAGTGACAAATTACATTCTAGTTACTTCACATATATATATATAAAAGTCAATCTAAAATGATAACTCTTTATTAGCTTTAATTACATTCACTTAATCAATTACATAATTTAAGTGATTTAAAGAGTTTGTACCGTTACAAAATTAAATATTATATAAAGTCAATTTATTTATTATGAAATAAATGAAAATAATTTACATAATCAATTATTATATGATATAAAATTTTGAAGTCTTTCATAGATTTCAATTCAATGATATATACAATTCAAGAATTTTTTTACATAAATTTGTAAGATTGCTCAAATTTTTTAATCGGATAAAGAATGACAAATTCAATGTTCCAATTTGAATGAAGAATGATAACAATTTTTTGTTTATTTTTTATTGTAATTACATTTACATTAATTTATTTATGTCATGTTCTTTTCTCTAATACATGTATAAAAAAAGCAAAAAATAAAATGAATGAGGGTAGATTTTTTTTTAATGAAATTATTAAGAAGAGAGAGATTAAGTTAGAGGAGTTGTGGTCGAGAGAGAGAGAATCAAATCAATAGAACAATAAAAAAATTGTAATATTGAATTTTGTGTAGATAAATTGTGATAAATTGAATATCCGCATCTCCAAGAAATATGAATATTTCATTTACATTGCACAACTTATAAATAAACAGAAATATGTTACATTACAGATTTGCAACATAAAAAAAATACTCAAAGAACTTAAATCCTAAACCTGAATGTTTGATTTCAAATGAATATTACAAATCTGAATGTTTGATTTCATGTCGTATATATGTAGTAACAATTTTTTTGGGAAGAACCAAAAATTCAGATTGGATGAATATGAAATGCTTTAGCATTTCTCATTCATTCTCATCCAATACAAAAGAATTCAAAAAAAGGAAAATGGACTTGAGAAATGTTTGAGGAGAGATGGAGTGAATTGAAAAAATGAGAGAGGTAAGCTACCATTATATAGGAGGTTGAATTAAAATCTAACGGTTAAGATCAAACATATAAATGGACGGTAAAGATTATAGCCAAAAAATGGGAATGAATGAGAGTGAAGGATTTTTGAAATGAAAGGATTTAGAGGAGAGAGGTTGAAGTAGAGGATGTGTGGTTGTGACATGTGGCACAACAAAAGTTTGCAAATATATATATACTAGTGTAAGACCCGCGTTTTACGCGGGATTGAAATAAATTTATAATATATTTTATTTTAAAATAATATTTTTTAAAGTATGTATAAATTTGTAAAATTATTATTCAATTAAATAATAAAAAATGAAATGTTGTAGCAATATATATATACATATATAAAAAAAAATAGAATAGAGAATTATACTTTTATTTATAAAAAAAATTAATATCCAAAATTATAAATTACAAAAAACTTTCTTACAAACTTGTCCATTTGAATTTAGGCAAAAAATTTAATATCCAGAAAAGTATATTCAATTATATTTTACATAAATTAACCTTTAATACTATTTTTTATGTACACTGTACTAAATAATTTATTAACAATAAAAAAAATTATTATTACAGATAAGTATAAAAAACCAATAATGGGTGACCATGACACTTCATATTTTTTCGAAAGTATTGATCTTCTAACCATCCTTGTATGCTTAGCAGTATTTACTAAAAAATCAGTTAAAAATTAAAAATTATCTATAAAAAATATATTTAAATAAAATTTTAAAATTGATGTTTATAAAATATTATTAAAAAATAAATGCATTAAACTTACACTTGTGGGCTTATTTAGCTAATTGAGAATCAAATATAACTGAAAAAGAAGGAATGCATATATATTTTCAAATATAAATTTAAATTATTTTATATAGTACTCTTAGTAACTCTTTTATAATCCTATTACACTAATTGATTACCAATCACAACAATATAAAAACTAAAATAATAAAATAATAAAATAATAAAATAAAGTTAACAGATAATTAAATATGCACAAATTAAATCACTACTGAATTGAAATTAATAATATACTGTAATAAAGTTTGATAAGAAATTAACTTTTGGCAATCTGAATCTATAAATCTGTCGAATATTAACGGATTCAAAATATAAATTTAAGTGAACTGAATTAAATTCACACATTCCAAACAACCTCGAATTAAACACATTGTTAATTCTTCTTCAGTTTCAAATCGACATAATAATGACAATATCAATTTCTTTATCTTATCAGTTTTAATTATATTCTCACTAAAAAAAAATGAATAGTTATTTCAAATGTATTTTCATCCAAGGCCTTGCTCAAAATTCATTTTAGAAATAGTAGTTGATTCATTTTAGAAGGATTCTTAGCCTTTTAATTTAATCATTTTTTACAATTTATTAAATTTATGTAATATTTTATAATTTTATTTAACTTTAATTATTTTTTGAATTTTAGTGTGATGTACTTAATATTTGGGAGTGTGTTTAACACTTTAGTGGTGTTAGTAGCTTCATGTAATAAAAAAAAATATTAAAAAATAAAAAGTGGAGTTACATGTTAAACGTAGTGGAGATGTAATTGGACAAAAAAAAAAAAATATTGAACTAAATTAAAAAAGTGACAATTATTGACCAAATAAAAAAATGTGGTAACTTAATGGACAAATTCAGTACAATACATAATTATTACATTTACATTACCATTTTGACACAAATATTTTGTTTTAAAGGTCTATTAAATGATACTTCGATAATCTTGCATATCTTGTCTAATCAAATTAGAAATATTACAGGAAATATAGTGTTAACATATATTTTCATGAATATAAATTTTTTCTGTTTGTTATTCTGTTTTTGAGGTCTATGTTATATGAATGTTTGTACATTTTACTAAAATATGATATATATGTGTTATGATTAGGCAATTCGGCAAATTAAAGATAAAATTAGTTATTTAGCGTAACATTAAATAAATTCAAAATTTTAGATATTTAAAGATTTGTGAAAAGTTTTTTAAATATGAAATAATTAATTATTTATGTATTCATCCACTAACTCACTAACTTGAGTATATATAAACTTTTAACTAATTTGTTAAATATGACATAAATTTATTGGCGTTTTCTAAAATATGTCAAATTTCAATTCTTTCCTTAATTAATTTTAACTATGACATAAATTTAATAATTATGCTTCTTAAAATCTGTCAAATTCAAAATTTGCACCTCTTTTGAAATTAGTCAACTATGACATAAATTCGATTTCCTTAATATAAGAAAATTCAAAATTTTCCTTAATTAATTTGACATATATTATTTAGTAATGATTAGTCGATTAATATTATATTAATAATTTTTTAAGTCAATACCATAAATATAATAATGAGTGAGTTAGTGTCAAAAAAATTTGTATAACCATGATCATAAATTTATTGACCATAATTAAAATCTGTCAAAATCGAATTCTTTCACACCTGTTTTAAAATTAGTCAATCAACCAAATTCGAATTTATTTACTTTTTTAATACATAATTGAATACATAGATGAATAGAATACATAAGAGTATTATATGATATTAAGACTTGTTTAAATAAATTTTAATATATATTAATAAAATTTTTTATTATAATATCCTTAGGGTACGCATATCATATTTTTGCATTAAAGAGATGTAGGTTGCACACTTAATCTTGACCAAATTTCGATTTCATTGATTTTATCAATTATATATTTTGGAATGTCTTTGAAGAAATTCTAAACAAATAAAATATTGTATACGATCTTGCTAATATAAAAATAGGAAAGAATTATAAAAACGTATTTGGAGGAATTTATTCATGCAAACAGTTAGTACATATTGTGATGGAATTTATTCAGTAAAAAATTATTTGGAGATCTGCAAATTTCCGGTGCTATTTCCTTTATACGATTTTCTCATTAGCAATCTGAAAAGAAAAAAAAAGACGATGAAAGGTGAGACTTAATGCAATTAGTTTTATTGAGAGTTGTTTGCCTTTTAAAAGAAGACTTTTCATTCAATTTGCAGAATTGCACATGAGATGAACGACATGTAAATATAATATATGTGGGCGTATGCCTTGTTAAAATCGCAGATCTGCAATGATACGAAATTGAATATACAGAAAGAAACATGAATGTTTCATTATAGATCTACAACAAAAAAAGAAATGTGAATGTTTCAATAGCAACAAAAAGAATCGTGAATTTTCCATTACAACTTATAAATAAGCAGAAATTACATACTTTTAAAAAAAATGAGCAAAATTACATCCTTTCGAAAATGAGGAGAAATTGTGTGATTGAGAAAAATGAATGAAAGAAGGTGATATTATATAGGAGATAAAATTAAGATCCAACGGTTAAGATTAATAGTTTTAAATGGACGAATTAGATTAAAATAAAAAGGAGGAAAATGTGGTAAGAAGAGGAATTTTGAAATAGTGACACTTGAGAGGAGAGAGGTTGAGGTAGAGGGGGTGAGAATGTGACATGTGTCACAACAAAAGTTTGTGAATATATATGTATAGATAGATGTTTGAAAGTTTCAGACTTCCATGGATCGGACCTTTTTTATTTTTATAATACAAAAGCAAGTAAAAAATTGTTCATTTCTCCACAAGGCGCCTCACACTAAATAAGACAATAGTTATATAAAAAAATAATACTCCATAGTATATTTGAAAGAACTGTCCTGTGAGCAATACATTAATGCAATCTTTCTTTCTTTTTCTTGGATAAAAAGTGATTGCTGATGAGCAGGAATAATCAAATTTTCACTAAAAAAAAAAACTGCAATTTAACTGCCAAAAAAATTATCTATATTTCATAGTACAAGTTTTTGAGTTACAGTATAAATTACGCAATAAACTAATTGAGTTGCTTGTTAACGAGCCAAACTCGTTAGATACTCGATTAAACTCATTAAACTTATTAGATTACTCATATTATAAATAATAATATAACTATCACGTTCCTTAAATTTTACAATTTTAAACATCTTTTATTTAACACACAGGTATGAACTCACAAAAAATAAATTCAACTTTAACTAATACTAGGGAAAAAATAATTATACTATTCAGATTTGACATAAATGTCCTAATAAAGCAGATTTACTATACAGAATACTACGTGTACGAAATGTAGTTTCATTTGTCTTTTTTTTTTTTTTGATCGGTAAAGAAGTGTGTTTATTGCAAAATTTGGTTATGAATTATAACCAGTAGTTTTGTACAAGCAGAAAGAAACATAAAGAAAGTAACCAAATTACTTGCAGAACAACATCTGCAGTTCATAATTCGAAAAGCTTAATGGGGTTCGTCCTCCAATCATCAAAGGTCCTATTTAAAAACGCCTCTTGAGTCGATATCCAGCTCCACGTCCGACTCTTAATCTCGTCCGCTACCTTCTCCATTTCCATGCTCTCGTTGTTGAACAGCTTCGCGTTTCTTCCTCTCCAAATTATCCATATAGTGCACACCCACAAATATATAGTAAAATGCGTGAAACGTTTACCTCGGATTAGACTAATGTGTTGGGTGAAATGATCCCTCACATTGTTGTGCAGCACTATCGATATACCCAGCCACCGAAAGTTTTTTTCCCAGATTTTTGATGTGAATGGACACTCGATAAACACATGATTCGCCGTCTCTCTCTCAAATCCGCATATAATACATCTCTTATCATATGTGTCCTGTATGATTCTCCGCCGGATAAGGTTGTCACGAGTTGGTAGTCTGTCCCATAACGCCCTCCACGCTGTTGCCGACACCTTTAGAGGTGCCAATTTGCTCCACACTTTGCTGAATTCCAGCCTGTCCGTTTGTTCTCCGACTGATCCTCCGCTGTACGAGATGATCCCGTAATATGCTTCATTTGTTTTGTATTCGCCGTTCTTTGATGTCGTCCACCTCCATTTATCTTTCCTCCCCACCTGCAAAGGCTTTAGATTCACAATTTGCATTAGTTTAGTAAAATCCTCCCTCTCCCTCCCTGCAGGCTCCCTCCGCCATCTACCCTCCACTCCCCCACTCCCCTCTCCCACTTACATAGTTGCCCCACCAACCCATTCTTGTCCAAGCTAATCCTATACAATCTAGGGAACATACTTTTCATATTTTCACTCCCAGCCCACTTCTCACCCCAGAAACGAGTCTCCATGCCATCCCCCACCAGTTTTTCAACCTTTCCCCACCACCACTCGCCTCTCACCCCCGATCCATTTCTAACGACATCTCTCCACCACCCCGACCCCACTCTACTCCTTCCCCTCATATCGCCCCCTTATCTCCCAGAAACAATTTTCCGTGAATCGATGTTACCACTCTTGCCCATAAACTCTCACCTTCATTAAGATATCTTCACAACCATTTGCCTATTAATGCTCTATTAAAATTCCTAAGATCCCTGACCCCTAGCCCCCCTTTTTCTTTAGAAAGACATAAAGTATCCCATTTTAGCCATGCTGTTTTACGATTATCCACCCCGCCCCCCCACAAGAATTTACGTTGTAAAGATATAAGCTCACTCAGTGTCTTTTTTGGTAGCAAATAGAAGGATATATGGTAGATCGGAATCGACGTCAATACGGCCTTCAACAGTGTAATCCGACCCCGAACGATATCTTTTTGTCTCCCCAACCCTAAATTTTCTTCTTCATTTTCTGAATTAAATATGTCCATTCTGAAACTGCTCGGTGATTGCACCCCACCCTCATTCCCGGATACGAGCACGGAATTGTGCCAATTTCACACCCCAATATGTGTGCCATCCTGCTCAGACTCTCGTTGTCCACATTAACTCCAATAAGGTTGCTTTTATTGAAATTAATTTTCAAGCCAGACAAGAGTTCGAAACTTCCCAGAATTTGTTTTAGAACCTGGATATTCTGGATTTTTGCCGTACACATCAGTATTGTGTCATCGACGTATTGAAGGTGAGACACCTTAACCCGATTTTGACCCACCTCTGCTGCCTCTAACGCGCCTCTTTCGACCGTCGTATTTATCAAAATTATCAATCCTTCTGCTGCAATTAGATACAGAAACGGAGACAATGGATCTCCCTGTCTCAAACCTCTTTCCAGTTTAAATTCACCCGACGCACTACCATTAACCAAAACTGATGAAGTAGCTGTGGATATGCATTCTTTTATCCATTTCCTCCATGTTGTCGAGGAAGCCCCAATCCACCGAGTCATATGCCTTTGCAAAATCTATCTTAAAAAACAGCATCCCCTCCCCTTTCTTTTTTGCCTTCGTAATCGTCTCATTCAGGATTACCACCCCGTCATGTATCTGTCTTTTCCCAATGAAAGCACTCTGATTTTCCGATATTATATTATCAAGGACCATGCTCAGACGTTTTGCCAGAAGTTTGGACAATATTTTATAAAGGCAGCCTATTAACGATATGGGTCGAAAATCATTAAGCGTCTCACATATCTCTTTCTTTGGTAGTAGTACTATGAACGACGGGTTGATGCCCCTCACAAGCCTCCCCTGCTGTTGGAATTCTGTCAACATTCTACAAAGGTCCGTTTTGATTAAACCCCAGAACTCCTTGATGAACCTGAAGTTAAACCCATCTGGTCCTGGACTTTTCGAACTGTCACACGCCCACACCGCATCTTTTATTTCTTGTTCGAAAAAGTTCTCTATCAGTCTCTCATTATCGATGTCGGAGACTGTATTAAGTTCTATGCGCGGACATAATCTTGGCCTAAAGCTTTTCTCCCTGCTGAAATGATTCTTAAAGTGCTCATGTATGCTTTTTTTTACTTCTGCCACCTCCTCTAGCCGACGTCCATCAATGTTAATCTCTGATATCTCATTCTTCTTCCTCCTTCGATCGATGACACCATGAAAATACCTTGTGTTCATGTCCCCTTCCTTTATCCATCTTAACCTAGCCTTTTGCGCATTCAAACTATTTTTTAAGTTTAAGTTTCTGAACAAATCCGCCGTCGTTCTCTTTCTCTCTATAACCTCATGCTCTTCCAAACCAAAGATATCGTCCACAATGTCAAGTTGCTGGATATCTGACTTGAGCTGGTCCACTTTTGTATCAATTGATCCGAAAACCCTTGCATTCCATTCTTTTAAATCCGCTTTTAGCCGCTTTAATTTCTCCTTCATTACATATCCACCCCATCCTTCCACTTCATAGCTCTCCCACGCATTGTTCACAAAGCTCTTGAAATCCGGATGAGACAGCCACGCGTTAACGAATCTAAAAGGTTTTGTGACAGTCAAGTAGTCTCATACACTTTATGGAAACTGCTACCCCTTCAACCATCACTTAATTACTCAATTTGTCATCACATTTATTCACAATGGACCCCACCATACCCTTACTTTATCTATTTTTTTTATAAAAAATTGTGTCCCACTCCAATGAGACTACATTTTGTGGATGGAGGGAGTATTAAACAACTCACTTACAATTTTTTTTTATTAAACAACTCTCATGTTAAAATTCGTGTAGAAAGGAAAAGAGTAAATGAGAATGAGAATGAGAATGAGAGAGTATTAAGCAAGCTTTCGTTTTTTTTAGGGTTTTAAGAGTTCATTAAAAAAGTGTTGGTTTTCATGCATCCATCACCATGGCAGTGTTTGAGTAAAATTAATTGAAATAAAGATTAACCTAAATGAAAGTTGGAATCTAATGTTTCGAAGCTCATATTTCTAAATTATCCCACATCGAAATCGGGCGAATTGTTGTAAAATTTATAGCATATTAAATTACAATGAATTATTGCCGAGCCTCGTAGTTGGGGCTTGTAACCCAAACGGGGACATTAAGGTTGTTGGACTTTGGACCAAGACACAAGACTGGCCCACACAAGGGCCCACGGGCCATAACCGCCAGGCCCACGTGCCGTATATCAGAGGCCTTTCAGTCAAGTAAGTGGCCTTGGTCCAATCTTGAACAATAACCTTTTTGGGCCAAAATTATTCAAGAACTTTGGGGTTGGGGTATATACCCCTCCAGCTTTGTTTACTACACTCCCCCATACACGCACCCCCCTCAAAACACATCTTAGATAGATGAACTCCCCTTGAATTATCTATTATACCCTTATCTCTTAAAATTATGTAGGATAAATACACACCCCTAAAAACCCTAACTTCATCTTCTTCCCCAACCTTCCTCTACCGCCTCTCTCTCTTCCCCTCTTTTTTTTTTTTTTTTTTCTCTCCCCCTCCCTCCCCCTCGCCGTCGCTCTCCCCCTCCCTCATCCCTCGTCGTCGCACTCCCTCCCCTTCGCCTCGTCCGCCGCAGCCGCAGCCGCTGTTCTTTTTTTTTTTTTAATTTCTGTACCAAGCGGCGGCGCCGCCCCTCTCGCCCAGCGCCGCCGCCGCTCTCCCCCTCCCTCCCCCTCGCCGTCGCACTCCACCACGACTCTGTTCTTTTTTTTTTTTTTTCTGTAACAAGCGGCGGCGCCGCCCCTCTCGCCCAGCGACGCCGCCGCCCTCCTTCGATCCTCGACGCCGTCGCGGCCCGCTCGCACTCGCCCCCAGCCGTCGCCGACGAAGAACAGGTTTGTTTGTTTTTTTCGACCATTATTGGTTGCTCAAAAATACTCTAGTCGACCGCCTATTGTCGACGAGAGTGTTTTTGAGCAATCAATAATAGTCGAAAATTTCAATTTCAATTTTTTTTTCTTTCGAAATTTGGTCGACCAACCAGTGTCGACAGGAGTATTTTCGGACGACAAACCAGTGTCGATCGTAGTAATTTCGGGCGACAAACCAGTGTCGACCGGAGTGTTTTTGGTCGACTCTGGTTTGTTAAAAATACTTAGTTTTTTTTTTTTAATTTCTAAATTTTATTTGAGGTGGTGTCGATTGGAGTGGTATTGCTAGTTTATTTGATGAACAAGTTCATTGTGGTGGTGGTGGTGGTGGCGGCGGCGATGGCGGCTGCGGCGACGGCGGCAGTAAAATTCTAGGGTTAGGGTTATGTTTTAATTGTAGGGTGTATGTATCTAACATAATTTAGTAAAGGGCAAAATTGGTATTTTACATAAATATTAAATTAATAAAAATGAAGGGAGAGTGTATTAAACAAAGCTGGAGGGGTATATACCCCAACCCCTTTGAATTTCATGAGCAATTTCAGAAACATTACAAATACAAAGTAGCAAAACAAATGAGATTATTAGCTTAGATGTCACTAATCTTGAATTATAATACAAAATTCCTAATCCACACCAAGCTGAAAACCAAAACCAGCATGCATCTTCCATGGATGCACAACAGCTATTGACTAATCAATTTCACATCACAACTTGCTCGGATAACGAAACTTGTGACAAATTGCACCGAGAAACAATAGCTAAATTAAATCAGCCACATTCATCGAGTCCACAACCACCGTCATGTAATTTACATTTGCAAAAGTATTCCAGTTATGGTTTTCTCTGAGAACTTGGGACATGACATGGATTGGTCATATGCAACAGCTACTTCTGCAGAATTTTGTCTTCAAAATGTTTTAAGAGCTGTGTTGTTTTTTCATACATACATCACCACGGTAGTGTTTGAGTAAATTAATTGAAATAAAAAGATTAATCTGATGAATGAAAGTTGGAAGTTCATGTTCAGAAAGTATCCCACATTGGAATCGAACTAACAGATATCAGAGTTTATAATGAAATGAAATGCAACAAAATATTGCTGAGTCCTGTAATGGGGGCTTGTGACCCAAATGGGAGCACTAAGGTTGTTGAACAACTGGGCTGGGTCTCTGTCATTGCATGTTACAATAGGTTGTTGTTGTGTGTTTGACAGAGCCACAAATGTATCCCATTGTAACATCATTAGTCATTACACTTTGTCCAAGTGAACAATTTACCTTTTAAATTTTTTCACTAATTTTCTATTTCAATGCAAAAATATTAATTTTATGGATGAAATTTTAGTTGCTAATTGCTATCCCCCTTTTTTTTGTAATTAATTGCGCTTAGGAGGTATAATATAAAATAAAGGATAATAATTAAAGTTAACAATTATTTACAAAAAAATAAGCGGATCGATCCACCCATTAAAAAAAATTGAATGCACATATATATAGAAAAAAATATACGTACATTATTGAAATTGTTCAAACTAACTTACACGGTTACAATTACAAATAATCTAAAACTTAGAATTACATTGTTCATAATAGTAATAATAAGTGTTTACATTGGTATTTGATTTATGTTTAAAGACAAAATGAAAGGTATGCCAAAGACAAGACAGTTACAACTTGATATATATGGAGAGAATGAAGATCATTCCATTTGAGAAAAAAACAATAATAAGAATTACTATTATACATAATGAAAACATTCCATTATGTCTCCAAAACTAGAATTATTATTTCCGAATATAAAAAAATTGGCCAATCATTTTTATATACATATATTAAAAATGATATTTTATTTTCTCTAAAAAAAATTTGAGGTGATTCAGTGAACTTAAAAAAGGCTAAAATCACAATCCAAAAATACGAAAAGGAAAGTACTTTTTTTTTTCTCGTGTAATAATTGAGGCATTCACAGTCAATATTTTCCTACATTCAGTGATTAATTGTGAATTACACTCTAAATGGCAACTCTAACGTTATTATTTTGGGTGATTTTAATAGTTGCATGCATCGCCATGTTGGTTTTATTGAGCGAATTTTCTCATGCAGATTTATGTAATTAGGATTTTTCAAATTAATTTTTTTTGAATCTGTCACCATTTGAGCTTTAGAAATGAGTAACCGTTATATTATATGTGCATCAATATGTACTTTGGATTTAATATTTGTAATCTTGAAAGTAGAAAACCTTAATTTAATTTCTTGAATCCTTTGTTGTCAAGTTATGGGACATATGAAGGAGCATTTCTCACATAAGCACTAGAGTTGTGTATTAGCCGTGGCAGCATTAAACGTATGTCGAGAGCGCATAACATGATCGCACATGAATTGGCCAAATTTATGATGAATTCCTCTGATTCTCATACTTGGATTGGAGCAGATATCCCTTTTTAGGTGGAAGATTTAGCTAGGCGCCAGGTCTCGTAGAGCTGGAGTGTCGAGCAACTCTTCAAAAAAAAATTGTAATCTTGATTGGTTATCTATATTATCCTTCTCTACTTTTACCCTTGATCAAATTGCAGTATAAGCATGGAGCATTTAAGAGTAAGTACTATGTTGTATTGTTGTTTGATTCATGGTAGTGTTTGAGTTAATTAACTGAATTTCAAATTAATCTGAATGGATGTTGGAAGCTAATTCTGTGCTGTGCTGTCTAATGTTTAGAAACTCATGTACTGAAATTATCCCACATCGAAATTTGGTGACTAAATATCAAAGGTTATAATGAATTGAAATGCAATGGATTATCGCCGAGCCTTGTAATGGGGGGCTTGTGACCCAAATGGGGGCATTAAGGTGATTGGACTGTGGGGTGAGTCAATTGGCTGGGCCTTGGCAAGCTTTTCACTGGCCTGCCCATTTCAAGCGGGGAGTTGGGCTATGCGGCCCATGCGAAGGCTTGGGCTTCGTGGCCCTTAGATTTGGAGGGCACCGCGTCAGACTGGTTTCACAGAGCAACGAACACCTCCTGCTCTCTGCGGTGAAAGGATAACAGGCCGGTGCTTACATGGCCCGTTACAGTCAAGTTGCCTTGGATCCAATTGAACAATCACCTTTTTGTTATTTATGAGTTCGAACTCGATAGCTAACTTCTAATGAATTTCAATCTTTTTTTGAGTCGAGCATGAGTAGCTCGCGAGTTGACGTACTAAATAATTCCATCACGTGTTTAATGAAAACTTTATAAATCAAATTGTGTTATGATTGATGTTCTCAACGCAGTTGAGAACATACTTTTATAATAATTCCATTCCAATTCTTTTTTTCCATCTTCTCCTAATTCGATTGATTAAATTACAATTTTCTATTATTCGCTCGATATTAAATTAAACCACCGTTAAAATTTGCAATAACCCGGCTTGGGTACTAAATAAAACTGGAATTAATAGATAATACTCCCTCCGTCCCAAAGGAATTTGCACCCTTGGGACGGCACACATATTAAGCAATGTGTAAGAAAAAGTGTAATGAGTGATGTTTTAAGGGGTAATTTTGTAAACTTTTATGAATAAAGTAAAGTAAAAAGTAGATTGAGTGTGAAAAAGTAATGGCAAATTCCTGTGGGACGGAGGGAGTAGTTGGGAACTTGGAGAGCTATAAAAATTATGATATGGAAAATAGGCATCACCAACAGCTAATACTACAAATAGTAAAACAAGACTAGAAGATGATAAACAGACAAATGAAAGGATTCAATCAAGAAACTAGAATTTCAATTGCACAACTCTCAAAACATTACTAATACAATCAAAGTCAGATTGATCAAAAGAAAGTAGCAGAAAAATGAGACTAGCTAGATGTCAGTAATCCTGAATTATAATACAATAATCCCAATCCACACCACGCTGAAAACCAAAACCAGCATCTTCCATGGATGATGAGATAGATGCATGCACGAGAGCTATTGACTAATCAACTTCACACCACAACTCGCAGCTTCTTTCTGATAACGAAACTTGTGACAAATTGCACCGAGAAACAATAGCTAAATTAAATCAGCCACATTCATCGGCATTTCATCGATCTGTGTACTGTAGTACTGCTCAATATCTCTTAATATTTTGATGTCGTCGCTTTTCACAAAATTTATAGCAACACCCTGCACATGCCCACATATTTATTGAGAAACCAACAGTAATAGAAATGTAGTCATTTTTTAACTAGAGATCAAATTAAATTTACTCCTAAAAAGCTCCCAAGCTTATTAGAGCATTGATCAGTCAGAGTTGTGGATATGATTAAAACTCAGATGGAACCTAAAACATCATATTTTTAGGCCAGAAAATCCATTATTCCTGATTGAGAAAAAAAAAGAGAGATTTTTAAGAGCATGTTTCATTACCTTTCTCCCAAAACGGCCAGATCGCCCGATACGATGAATGTAAAGCTCTCGGTTGTTGGGAAGGTCATAATTAATCACCAAGGATACCTATGAAATTCAATGGAAAGAGAAATCACTGGATGCTACATTTGTTAATAAATTCAGGTTTGCAAGGAATGGAAGAGAGGATGTAGCGTATCCTACAAAATACCAAACTTTCAGAGGACTAGAGCTATTAACAAAATTATGTCACACAAAAGAAAGCTCATGTGGTTTTAATGTTATAACATCCATAGAACAGGATGCCAATCCACAATTACAAAATATCATTGTCAATCAAAACTTTCCAAACAGAAAGTCCAAACACATAGGCACATACAAACAAGAAGACTTCACCACCATTTGAGTCATAAGAGATGTCTAGATGCCTACAAGTCTAAACATTCTTTGCAAAAACATGAAAGTATTTAGTGGTTTGTTGTCTCTGTCATTAATCAAAGCAATAGTTTCTGGTCTGGCATTAGTTGTAAAAAAAATGTCCTAGCATGTAGGGAATCTAATTTCATCGAATAAATATTTACAGCCTTTCCCTCCTCCTTACTGCTGAAGCCAACAAAATCTAAAAATAATAACTAAAATGACTGAAGGAGAGAAGCTATGAGTACCTGTTGGACATCAAGCCCCCGAGCCCAAACATCTGTTGTGATAAGAACCCGGGTCTGGCCAGACCGAAATTCTGCCATGATTGCATCTCGTTCCTTTTGTGGCATATCTCCATGCATAGACGAGACAGTAAAGTTATTCTCACGCATTTTTGCAGTTAACCAATCCACCTGACATACGAAGGAGAACCATAAGATTGCAGGGAAGGCAATTGATTGATTATTAATTCAACCACCACACATCCTAATGACAACCCAATGGATTTTTGCAGTTAACCAACCCAATTGCTTGATTATTACCTTCCGTTTAGTGTTGCAGAAGATAACAGCCTGGGTAATTGTAAGAGTATCATATAAATCACATAGAGTATCGAATTTCCACTCCTCTCTTTCCACAGCAACAAAGAATTGCTTGATACCCTGTCACACCAACAGAAAATAAATAATCAGAAAGTATGTACCAGAATAGAGATCCGATGGAAGTGCACATCTGAACAGCCCTAGGCATTTTTACATTATAGGAGTGTGGAGACTTCATAATTGGAGATGCTAATGAGTAAAACAGTGATACCATGATGTCACGGAACGCTGAGGAGATGTGTAGGCACAACATTAAACCACTTTATTGCTATTGTTGTCTATTAAAGATAACTACTTAACTAAAAATGTCACTGATATATTTGAATAAAATTACCCTTCATGTTATCTTGGATCTCTTTCCTCTCAAAATAGAAGGCATCTACCAGTAAAACATAAAAACAAAAGCAAACTTACCTCAAGAGTCAATTCATCACGCTTTACAAGGATACGAACTGGATCAGTCATGAATTTGCTTGTTATCTCCAATATTTCATTTGGAAGGGTAGCAGATATCAACACAACCTACATTAACGATTGTACATGTCATGTGCTATTCATGGAAACAATAACTTATAAGATCTAAACATTAGAGGCTAATGCATGAAGTACAGTAACTGGACACAGGTAAAATGTCAGGGACAAGTACATTTCCACTGTTTGTATTTCCCAAATGGAAATAAACTTAATGAATACACAATATAAAGTTTTAAGTTGTGATTATCTTATGAATCATAACATCCACTTAAACGATGTATTCCACAGCCATGGCTCCCAAGTTCTGGAGTTGCAGACCATAATGCCTAGACAGGATATCTAGAAAACGTATTTTAAAACACATTATAATTTTTTGTTGGGGGAGGGGGGATGGTGCGCAGAGAGATCACCTGAAGCTCTGGTGGAAGATATCTGTAAACATCATAAATCTGATCCTTAAACCCTCTGCTCAACATTTCATCGGACTCATCCTTGTGACATTAAAGAAAGGGAAAAAGTTGTGAGAACCTGAATATTAAGCAAGCTACAAGCTCGTGATACAAGGATTTAATTGAATATATCAAAAGCATTGTATGGTGCAAAACTATGCCAACCAGATTTGAACTGAGACAAGAAGTTGGGACTTACCAAAATTAATATTTTAATTGCTCTAGTACGTAAAGTTCTCCTCTTTATCATGTCACAAACTCTGCCAGGAGTGCCTGACACCACATGAACTCCGTGCTCAAGTTTTCTTATATCCTCGCCCACACTTTTGCCTCCAATGCAAGAATGAGCTTGTACATTTATATAGTCACCTATTGCCAAAATTACTTTTTCTGTCTGGGCAGCCAACTCCCTCGTAGGTGACAATATCAAGGCTTGGACTCTAATATTAATAAAGAAATGAGTCAATCAAATAATTTAAAAAATATATTCTGTATTTCAGTCACTTGCAGACCAAAGCCAAGTATTGAAAAAAACTAAAAAAACCAAGACTTCTATGGTAGCCTGAAACTCAAACTTAGCTTAAATATTAGTTACAACTACAATTCATGGCTGAAGAATAAGACATTTGAATAAAGGATTACAAGAGGACAAAGGTAAGCAATCATATTGAGGAGAGAGATGCTTCTCTTTTTCATTTACTTGTAAAACCCATGAAAATGAAATATCTCAATCGGAAAGGCTCTGGAAAAATAGTTACAATAAGGTCCAACAGTTTCAATTGTACCCAAACTATAGCATCTTTATTAAAACCCAGAAACCCTATTTCCTAAAATTGCAACTTCCATGAAAGGGCTAACAGCAAAAGGCAGAGCTAAGTATACAAAAATCACCAACCGCGTAGTCACAATAAATTATTACGAAATACAGTTGAGTAAGAAGAACAAAAACATACTCTGAAGACTTGGTGTCGACAATCTGGCAAACAGATAGGGCAATCATGGAAGTCTTTCCCGTACCAGACTGCGCCTGAGCTATAACGTCGCGTCCGGAGATGATTGGAAGAACCGCACGTTGCTGAATTGCGGAAGGCTTTTCGAAGCCGTAGTTGTAGATTCCTCTAAGAAGATCGTCCTTAATTCCCATCTCGTCGAAGCTCATAATCGGCTCCACGCCTTTTGAAGTCTCGAAGACGAGCTTGGCATCATCCTCCTCCATGGCTCGCCTTCCCCCGCCGCCGCCTCTCTGAGACCCCGTCGCCGCCGCCATAAAGCTTAATTGACTATCGTCGGAGGGAAGAATATCTGAAAATAATCTTTACCGCGCAGAGAAGAGTGAGAAAAGCCCTAACTTTCGATTTTTGCCCCCGCAACAATCAATTCTATTTTTTAATACTTGTACGGTTGTACCAATTGGCAATTGCCAACGCTTTATATCCTTTATTTATAAGTCGCGGGCGCGAGGATGTGGACAACACATCTTTTTTAGAATATGATTTTTTTTTTCTTTTTTAAAAACATAATATATCCCATAAAAAAAAAACATAATGTATCCAATTTGTTATGATAAATTAAATCAGGATAATTAGATAATCAGGCATAAGACAAATATATTCAATGGATAAGATAAATAAAATTTATAATTGAAATGACTAAAGGATACACAAATTTCAATTCAATATACATATTAATGGAGATATTTGACTATAGATACCTCAACATATAATTTGTTGAGTATTATTTTATTTGAAAACTATATTTTCAAGCTTGATCATTGATTATGTGATATGTACAATATATAGAAGACTTAAAATTCTAGAGACTTCTACCTAACAACTATTTGTTAAATACAGCAAACATGTAACTATTACTCCCTCCGTCTCAGAGGAACTTGCACCCTTGGGACGGCACACATTTTAAAAAATGTGTAAAAAAAAGTGTAATGAGTGATGTTTTGAGGGGTAGTTTTGTAAACTTTTATGAATAAAGTAAAGTAAAAAGTAGATTGAGTGTGGAAAAGTAATAGCATATGGGTAAATATGAGTATATTGTAAGGGTGAGGGTTATGAATATATTTCCTTTTATGGAGTGTGCAAATTGGTATGGGACATCCATATATGAAAAGTATGCAAATTCCTGTGGGACGGAGGGAGTAGTTTTCTAGAATCCTCTATTACAAGTGTTGAATGTGCTGCATGCATGTCGTATATACTCAACACGCCCTAGAAGAAATCGGACCACATCAACTAAGTAAGATTGAACCAAGTACTTAAGCAAGCAAAATGAGCCGGAGCAAGAGGTTTAGTGAGGAGATCAACGGGCTAGTCCTCAAAAGATATGAACCTAATGTCGAGTAAGCCATCCTAAACTTTTTCTCTTAGAAAATTACATGGGCAAAGTGGTGTGTAGTACAAATGGGAGCCCTTAAGAATCCAATGTTACATGTCATTTATTTAGTGGCAGGTGATACAATTTTATAGGGGGCAAAGACCATTGTGCCCTTAAATTCATCAAACCCAATTTTGGTTTTGAAAGGGACAAAAAGTATTTCAAAAGTTAATTTAGGGTGTGTTTGCAAACAATAGTAATTGATTAAAAGTGATTAAAATTGATTTTTGAAATAAATTTGAAAGTGGATAGTGTTTTAAAATTAAACACTTTTAATCAATTTTATATATGTTGTGAGGTTTGCAAAACAAATAGCTTTTTTATAATTTTACAAAAATGTCCTTATTACATTTGGATAAGTAATAGGTAAACATAAAATATTATTTAAATTGTGAGGGCAAAAATGTAAAATTGGTTACTACAATGATGAGAAGCACATATAAGCTATTAAAAGTAGGTGGAGGGGTGCTTCACCAAAATCACTTTTAACAACTTAATTTAATCACTTAACTGTGTTGTCAAACACTCTAAAAGTGATTATATTTTAAAATAGAAGTGTTTTTAAGCACATATTAGTGCTTGCAAACACCCACTTAATGTCCAATCAACCTGCAAATCTATGACATTACCCCTCTTACTTCAACTTTTCAACTCCTCACTTATTTTATTAAAAAATGTTATTTTATTAAAAATATTGTATTCGGATTTCTTATTTTTTTAATTTATGCAATTTTTAATTCAGATTTTTTATTCAATTTTTTTTTTATAATTTTTATTAAGATTTTATATTTGAAATGGGGGAGAAAGCTGGGAAGAAGGGCCAAGAAGGGACACCTTGACTCGACAGAATTACAGGCGAAATGAAAAATGCGTATGAAAAGAAAAGCAATAACTTATTAAAAAATAAGGGGTAGAAGAGACAATTTACCTGGGATTTTGTATTACCAAGTGGAAGAATTTTTTTAAAAAATGCGTGTGTATCTTCAGACACTTAGGGAACAGATTTTGTATCATGGGGTTAATAATCTCAAATTACATCTACTTCAATGTGTTTAGTGCACGAATGAAAAGTTGGACTGAATGCCAATGTAATGGCTCCTTGGTTGTCACACCAAAGAAGACCTGGAGTTGAAATTGGTATATGCAGTTCTTTGCATCAGTTAGAAATCCACGTAATCTCAGTCAAGAGCTCTGTATTCAGCCTCTGTACTGCTTTTGGCAACCACCTTTTGTTTCCTAAAGCTCCTGGAAATCAAATTCTGACCAAGGGTTATACGAAAATCAGATGTGCTTAGTCTCATCCACACTTGAGGCATAGTTTGTTGTATTTAACAAATACTCCTCAACATATTTTGTTAATGTCATCACTATTATTTTTCGAAAAAAAAAATCAAACAAACAAATCTAAAAATGAAAATGAAAATCGTATATTACTCCTATAATTTTAAGCCTGGATTGCAAATTAAACAAAGAAAAATGATGATAAATCACCATTCTTTTGGATAATATACAGTTTGAAGATCGCAGAAGGGACTTAAATTTCTTTATATAAGATCCGATTTATAATAAAAATATGTCTTTACATTCATCTATCTAGTAGGGGGAAAAAAATCAATTCTTATTTTTTTGACAATATGATTTAGTCGTACTATTTTCTGTATGTTTTGTTAATATGACCTATTAAAATTATTAATCAAGTACATCGTAAATTCATCTGAAATCGAAATCCAAAGGTAATAATAATAATAAAAACAAAAACAAAAAATCCCATGCAATATTTTAACTGCCACCGGAAGCCTTATAACCTACAAATCTCTCCCAACCAACTGTATCTTAAACCTGAAACAAATTTATGTTTCATCCTCCTCACTACTCTCTATGACAACAAGAGCTTTCTTGGTTTTCAACTTCTTAACAGCTGGGCCTGCACCGTCGTCTCCACCGTCACCTGAAGGATCATCTATCTGATCATTGGATTCATAATTAATGATCTCATCCAGAATTTTTTCCCCGTATTTCTCAGCTTTCAACTTTCCGATGATCTTCTCCAACTGCAAGAAGGAAAATAAAAAATTGATTTTAAGGGCATTTGGGAAATGGGGGATGCGTGCTTTCAACTAGATTGCATGATATGTGAGGCATATATAGTTATAATCATGCTCTTATAGTTTATTTACATCTTGAATGCATTTGCAAAATCCATGAAAACATAAAGGATCTTCAAAACCATAATGTTTCTCGATATTAAGTTGGGTTTTAACACAGCAGAATCACAGTTTGTATGATAGGGAGAAGGGGGCATATCTTACATTTTAAAAAATAAAATAGTAGTAAAAGATTTAGCAAATGTACCTCTTCCATCGATTTTGGCTTATTGGCACTCAATGTGCTAATTTGCTGAGTGGATAATATTGAATGAGGAAATATCCCTCCATCAAGCGAAGCAAGTTCCTTTCGCAGCTCATCAAGCTTAAATTCCAATCCATTGGATTTGCTGCGCTTGTTGGTTTTCGAGTTAGAAGAACTGCCCTTTTGTCCGCACTGAACTTCAAGCTTAACTGTTTTCTTCCCTGCAAGTGACACAATAACAGTTGCAGAAGTACAATATGCTTCCAAATTTCATTTATGCAAAGGATAATGCTTTACGGTGAAATTTTAAATTTGATTTTCCTACTTTACGCTAACGTCAATTGACATGGACAGAACGTATGAGACTTGAATCATATATAAAATGGATTTATAGCAAACAAGGAAGAAAATCTGAACACTGTTCTCTATTTGCTTTTTTTCCCAATCCTCCTCCACATGACTTGAACCCAGGACCTCATGGCCTAGGTAATGGTGCTCTAACCACTTAGCTATCCCACTTCGTCCTCTTTTCTATTTGCTTGCAATATATAGAAAAACAGGAATATATGTGCATATATGAAAGCTTAATTTTGAAGACAAAAAGAAATCACAAGCCTGAAACAGTGGACTAGAATTCAAACTAAATCAAGAGCATAGAGCGTTCCATTGCAAATCCTTACCGTGCAATACTTGTTTTGCCAAAGGTCCTACTGTCACATAAGCATTAGTGGAGTACGGAGTATGCTGGAATTCTTCTTTCTGCATGATAGAAGAAAATGATGATGCAAAAGAACTCGCTGTAAAGAGATGTTATCTGGACCAAATCTGGTAAACTATCAGCTAAATTGGCAAGAATCTTGGAGAAAACTGCTTCCGTAACTTCGTGATGATACCAGTGTAGATTAAATACCAAAGGCAGTAACTATAAGAAGGTGATCTAGGAAATGGTGATTTATAGAGCAAGAGCTGGAACTAAAAAACCTTACCAAAGCACGATCCAACACAAGTTGAACTATTAATTGTTCCAGTTCCTCCTTTTTTAGAACATGATCTGCGTAAACATCAAGAAATTCAGCACTGTGGATATATTTGTAGACCTAAGCCATAAATAATATAGTACTACATGACAGGGAAAAGCTGACCACATCCACCTATGCAAGCTGTGGGAGCATAATAATATGAATGGACAAATATTTATAAATGATATATGCATACATGCAAGTCCTCCAATGAACATCAAATGCTAAATATAGATGCTTCTATGGGTCAATGGAACAGAGGAAACCAAACCAATAAACAACTTTATCTAATTGGAACAATCTCTTAGTTGGTTTCAAGTAATCATGGAACAACTAAAGAAGCTCCAGCGAATGTGAGAACTACGTTGTTATAACTATTGTTTTGATTGCTTTTTCATTTCAATAAAATTAGGGCAATCAACAAGAAGATTAATGACGCAGATACAAGCATACACCAAATTGAGAATGTGCAAGCCAATTAACAATTTTTTTATGGTTAAAGAAATTTGAGTAAGTCATCTTGAGACCGTTGTCAAAAGGAACACAATATATTAAAAAAAAAAAACAGCAGAAGAACACACCCAGATCCTTGTTCCTGAACTTCATCTTGTCAAGTAATTGCAACATTGTTACCCTTTGGTCATTGTCTTGTATTTCTTGCAACAGTTCTATTATAGATTTTGCATGACCTGCAGTTCGTATTACCATTAGAACGTGATCAGTGAGCACATACAATCAGAAATAAGGCTAATCCTGCATTTCTTTCACTTGGCCATGTATAATAGCTCTCTTGACAAAATAAATCAAGTTTTCCTTTACTGCATTGAGTTTGTAAACTTTTGTAACTAAATTAATCTTCAGCTTAAGCTATATCAGGTCATAAGAAATTTTTAAGTCAAATCTATGTAATATACCAGATACATCCAATTCCTTGATCTCATTATAAGAGGCACAGTTATCACACATCCCTGAAAAGAAGTGCACAAAGTTAGTGGGAATTTCCCAGCAAAAATAATTATATAATGATAATAGATGCAGCCAGCCCCAAGTTGTACCATTGCAATCTCGTGAAGGTTCAGCAAAATGTCTGAAGATAGCACCTCGCCGACATTGCCGTTTAGACTGCATAAGAGAGATGATGCTGAAACAACAATTTAGTGCTTCCAAAAAGCAGATAAGCTATTGAGATGAACTCAGAAGTCCAAATTTTCTAAAATCTTGATATACAATAAAGACCACAGGGTAAAAATCATAAAATAACAAACAATTCTGTTTGAGAGCCTGACCTCGTAGGTCCAGCAAATTAGAACTGTGCCTAATCCAGAAATCATAAACACTGATTCAAAGGCACATGCAATAGCTGTAAGCTGATTCATAGAATTCACACTTTAAGGAAATACATGTTTTACTAAGAACCACTTGAACATATGGATTTTCATTAATATTTAAGATGATGGAATTGTTAGAGCCCTTCATTGTCAAATGAATCATCAAATTAGAAAATACACACAGAGATTTACAAGCATACGGATGGAAGATGAAGAAAATAATCAGGGTAAACTAAACTTGTTCTAATATCAGTAAAATATGTTTTACTCAGCTAAAATATACATACCAGACAATATCGCACGATGTCATAAAGATTTTGCAACCCTGAATTCTCATAGAAGACCATTGAGCTCTACAGAAAAAGCATTTATGTGAGATTCAAAATGGTGAAAATAACTGAGTAAGGGTATTTAATAATTCACCAATCACCTGTCTAGGAACATCAGCTGGTCTAAAGTATAGCAAACATTCAGAAGGAAGACCATCTCTTCCAGCTCGACCACTCTCCTGTAATAAGAGAAATTACAGAGGAAAGACCAGGAAAGAACAGCTAAATTTACTTAACACAAACCTGGTAGTATGTCTCCATGGATTTACTTAAGCTGTGATGAACGACAAACCTGACTACAAACAACTTCATTATTAAAAATTACACAAAGGTAAATCACTCGTGATTATCATGAAATACATGCGCTTATAATGCCGAGATTATGCTATAGGGTGGAAATTCAGCACATACAATTCAATTAGGTTGCGTTTGGTTGGGTGGATTTGGGCTTATGGATTTCAAATCCACAGTCCAAATCCATTCTACATGTTTGGATTATGAATGAATTTCAAATACTTAAATTTGTGTCCACACACTTTTTAGTTAAAATTGAGAGAAATTTTAAATCCTCACTAAAACCATGTCATTTGAAATCCATATATTTTTAACTCCATTCATTTGAAATACCTCCTCAAATCAAGTCCCCTCATCCAAACACAGCCTAAATTTTTTTAAATAGATTTTCAATCTCCTATCATTTGGACCTATAAAATTACATTAAATAAAGTTAAGTATGTCCTACACAAAAGGTACAGCTAGAAGCTTGGGTCTCAGAAATTTCTGCTCGGGTAGATTACAATCTATGGGAAAGAGTTACTTGGAACTATTCATCACTCTTTTTTCAAGATGTGGCTAAATTGGCATCATGAACCACAGCATAAGGAAATAATAGTTCTATTTACTGAAATATAAGTATACAGTCCAAGTGAATCCTCAATGCTCAATGGGAGAACGAGTTAAACAGGAGTTACTAACCATCTGGCTTGTTGATTCCCATTCCAAATGCCACCTGTAAGATAATAAAGTCTTTATTTATTGTTTGACGTTAATATATTGAAAAAAAAATCTCGTGAACCTACCGTGCCAACAATGACTTGTAACTTGCCATTACTCCACCTACGACATCAAATAACAAGGCAAGCCTGCTAAGTCAGCCATAATTATAATATAAAATAAGCACCAGACTAGTCAAATTTTGAAATTCCACAACTATGAATATTATGACCAGGGCAAAAGGCATCACTAATCCAAGTGAAGTGAGCTCATTTAAGTCTCCAAACCCAAAATTGTGAAACCATTTCTACATCAGATTCTTAAGTAGTGACTGACAGTCATCAAACCTTCTAAATTATTGAGCTGTCATTCTTCATCTTGTTGATGCACCAGAATAAAGAAACTGAGATGTTCTGAATTTGAGGAGAATGCAAAATTTATAAGAGATATGTTGACCTGTGATTTCTTAGGGCAGGCAGCAGTACTGGACTTGGCACACTCAGTAAAATGTAAAGCATAACATGAACAAACAAGTTGAAAACTAGTACCGCATATGAACTTTTTCACGATCATGGACATCCATATATGCATGATAATAATCAGCTAAAATTCCCCTCTCGCGCAATTCTTTAGCGACCTGTAATTTCTGAATGCTTAATAATTTATAGAATTAACAATTCCATAAGGAAACTCAGTCTCTCGCCAACCAAGCAATGCCATATAATGAGAACATAATTTATACACCAATTAGCAAGCTAATGTTATCTAACCATAGTTCTTACAGAATCCTGGATGAGTATGACTTGCCAGAAGTAATTACAGAATAATGTGGTAGTAAATCTTAAATATGACTTCCGGATGAAAGAATAATGCCGTCATTTTTAACTACCTACTGTAGTTCTAGTGCACGATTCCTAGGTCTCCATCTTAAGTTTCAACAGACTGCATATACTAAAAAATCATATTGACCAAAATTTAGTTGCAAAGAAGTTCAGAATTATGCTTGAAGTTCCCAAGGAGCAATGTGATGAGATGCCAAAAGGCAGCAAATGAAATCATGCTGGTTGAGAACTCAAGATCTTTATCTAACCCAGGCACTGGCTATCATCCTCGCACAAACCCAGGAAATGGGGTTACTTATTAATGAATGGTATGACCCACCAAGAAAATGGACAAAACCATGCATGAAGCCCCACTGTCAGATGAAAATGAATGATAGAAAGACCGCAGTCCAGAAAGAAAAGAAGATTGCCTACCTGTTCACACTCTTTTCGAGAAAAGCAATATACAATCCCAGATTCCTTATTTGGATATGATGTTTGTATATATTCAGCTATTTCATCAATCACTGACTTTGCAACAGATGATTTTTCCCGTACCTATGAAACATATTACAATATTGTAAGGCATAAGGATAAGGTGCATAACAGAATCTCAAGAATTCAATTTAATTACTAATATTGGGAGAAAAGAAACAATGATAGCAGTACCATGTAAAAGAGATTTGGCCTGTTCACAGAGCTAACAAACTTAATGCATTTTGGAATATGTAGCATATCCACCAGATCTTCTTGGACTTTCTTTGTAGCGGTGGCCTATAAAGCAAGACAAATTGAATTCTAGATATCAAATACAATAATTAAAAAACTTCCAAGTTCTGCTGTGGAGGTTTCACATATCAATCAAATAAATAACATGGCATACAGTTAAAGCAACAACGGGAACATCAGGAAACTGAGTCTTTAATATACCAAGATTCCGGTAATCTGGGCGAAAATCATGACCCCATTGACTACAGCAATGAGCCTCCTGAAAAGTAACGGGAAAAATATGCACATCACAATCAGCAAGTCATTAACTGTACAGGTGTAGCCCTTCCAAATAAAATACTGCAATTAAGCGTCAACAGACAAATTAATAACAAGAGCAATTAAAAAAAAAAAAAAACAAGAGGACGAGGAATGCAGGCAGCTGCCATATGAGTTACATGGGCAGGGTAAATAATTTGGCCATTGTAAGTTAAGTCCAAATTCTTTTGATGTCGATAATTTTCCAGAGACGCAATTTCTTTTTACATAATTATTACAATCCACAAGTGGCTAATTAGTAATTAGTTATACCCAATCTCCTGAACCCTAATCCCTAATAAGAGTATCGTTAAAGTTGCAGATACCTATACTACAGGAATGTTCAGACTGATTATGAAAGGGCAACTATTTCCATCTCAATACATGATAAAAGTTTGATAATATCAACACTTAAACCTGGAAGCCAGAATTAAATTTCAGGAGTCCTAATGCTAGGAAAAGAGATGTACGCGGTTAATTTGAGGAAAATTTCAAAGAATCTTTTATTCATATACTTACATCAATGGAAATCAAAGAGAGGCGACCAGCATGATGACACTTTTCCAATTTTGACATAAATCTCTTGCTTTTTGATATCTTCTCTGGTGTGACGTACAATATTTTGAGCTCTCCTTCCCCCTTTTCAAGTGCTTTATAGATGAATTTCTCATTTTCCTTGGTGGTGGTTGATGTCAACATGAATGCTTGGATACCCAAAGCAGCCAATCCCATTACCTGAAGCAATAATTAAGATTTGAACTGATACTCCCTATGCAATTCCATGAAAAGCCATTATATCAAAACCTGATCCTGAATAAGCGACAGCAAAGGACTGACAACAAGAGCCACTCCTTTTCTAAGGACTGCGGGAAGTTGGTAGCACAAACTCTTGCCTCCCCCAGCTGCCATGATGACTAAAACATCTCTTCCACTCATGATTGTATTTATGATCTGTTTACAAGAGATTCTTTAGTGTGGCATATACATATTAAAAGAATAGATTAATGAGATGCTTCTGAATAAGAGAATATATATTTCCATGCAACTGGATGACTGCAAAAAAGGCACAAACTTTACTTTGTATGAAACAGAGAAAAAGAAATATTGCAACAGGATATAAATACATGCTGATGCCTGTTTGAGTAGCATCTCTAAAAGATCAAGATCATTCTGAAAATGTCAAAAATTCATGACAATAGTCTAAAATTATACACTGAGATCATCATAAATAATATCTGGAAGTTCAAGTAATTGCCGTTAAAAAGTTAAATTGTTTGACATAAATTTTTAGGAGTATTGGGCCAACCTCTCTTTGATTTGCACGATATCCAGATATTCCAAAAACGTTAAACCGAACATCATCAGCTTTAGAATCCCATTCAAATGGCCCAGACCAATTCTCCAAAGAAACAGAAACTTCATCCACTCCATGCTTTCTAGATGATTCATTCTGTTCCAACTGGGCTTTAAGTTCAGACTGCCTCTTACACAGTATTTCCTGTTGTTCGAGCAAAGCGTTTATTTGCTCTGTGCAGCAGTAGAAACACATAACAGTCAGAGACTCAGGATCACCACTTATAAACTAATGTTAATTCATTTGAAACAATCAAAATATATTTTAGCTCTCCATTGCAGATGGCATTTTTAGTTTTAGACCTAACAGTTTCCAAAACACATGCAAGCCCAGAAATCGCCAACAAAATTAAGAAATGCATTAATATTTCAGGGAAACAACATTGTAGGTAAAATCATCATGAACACTTTAGAAGAAGCTCAGCAGAAAATTAATGCCAAACATAGAAATAAAAGGCTAAACTTACCAAAACCAGAGGCATAATGCGAATTATTAGCAAAAAAAATAATATCAAAACAAACAGAAAATACCTTGCACGTCCTGGAGCTCCATTTCAACGCCGAGGAGCTCCGTTAAAATTTCTTCCGTTGTTCCCATTTTCCCTTTTCTTCTTCAGTGGTACTTCTCCTCAAAATAAATTATTGAAAAAAGGAACACCGAAAATCAAAACTGAAAAGTTTGCATCGATCATCGGCGTTCAAAACTTTTTCCACTGTATTTTTTTCCTTATGTTTCCGATGGGTACAATTGAAGAACACGGAATGGTTATTGGGCCCAATGTAAGTGGGCTGATACCCATAAAAGGCCTAAATAAACTGGGTGTAAGCCTTGTATTGCGAGTGGGTGTCCTAATAAATGTCGTGTGCGTATAAACGTGCCCATTGGCTATAATCAGATAGGTTATTTGCAACTCCAATTTTGTAGCATACACCTTCTAAATTAGTTCACCCACTAATAATAATTTCATGATTAGTAGATATATGAACTACCTATTAAACTCTTTATCAAATAAACCCTGATACAACCCCTTCCCCTTCTTATTGTATCTAACGAATCCCCGTTGAAAAAAAAGAATTGCAAGTCTATTTGTCAGATGTTTCGTCTCACCCTTATTTTTTGGTGTCATGATTGAAGATGCAATGGTTTTTTAGAAATAATACTACAAACTAATGTTGAAAATGTTAAAGAAATTCGAAAAAAAGTTGTTAAACAAATTAAAATTCGACACTGATTTGTTAAAATAATACTAATTTGTCCCTTCGAAAGTTGTCCATTTACTTTTAACATGGGTAGTAAAAAATACAGTAATGAATGTGTAGTGAATTGTTGAGATAAAAAGAGAAGAAAATGTAGATGGAAGAAATAGAAATGGTGGAGAGATATGAAAGAGATACATAACTTTCAACGGAACGTCCAAAATAGCATATGGGTAACTTTCTAAGAGACTGAGGTGGGTTTTTTTTTTTTCGAAAAAAAAACGAAATATTTAGATTCTGAGAGTTTCTCGACATAAGCTTGTTGAAATTCTTCTTCGCCCCATCCACGCCCTTTCTTTTTATTCATTAACTTTGTAGTGTAATAGAGTATCTAGTAATGGTCGCTTGTCAACTTCATCGGTCATCTCTACTTTGACCATTAAAATTGAGGTGTTTTGGCCGTTGAAACTTGAAACTGATGTAGTTGTGTTGCAGTTGTTGTTGCTATGAGAGGTAAGACTATCTTACCCTTAAGAGCGACATCGTGTTGTTTTGAGGAGGTATATCTACTAACTAACGTTTACCTCACATTTCATGGTATATTTAGTTTCGTTTATTTAATTTGTTTATGTATCAAATATATTCAAATTAAATTTCTTTAAAATGTTAAACCTTTATTATTATTATTTACTTAATTTAGTATTATTGTCAATACTAATTACTTTACAATTGTTTATTTTTCATTTACATTATCGACTACTGCAATTGATTTCTATATACACATTTCACTCTTTTTAATCTTATGTACTCAGTTTATTTCATATATCAATATATATATATATATATATATTTCTTTTTAAAATGTAAATTACAAATTTAAAGAAAAACATTTCACAACCCTAGACGCCCAGCTATATATGTATTGCAAGACCTACAGAAAATGAAGAGATATTATGAAAATCATTAACTTATACTCCAGTATAAAAAAAAGTATTTAACAATATTAACAAAATTCATTATACGAACGTAACAAAAAATAGTTTTTATTGTCTTTTTTTTGTGTGTGTACTGTCATGAACGACGTGTGACTTATAGGGGCAGTGGGGCAGACGGTTATTAATTGGAATATCTAACGAATCGGAATCCGACAAAAACAACTTTTGAAGCTTCACCCGCCACACCTTCATTATATTATGGACCTAACGCTTTACTTTGGACAATTAAATTGTTCGGATTTTTTTTCCTTTTTTTTTTTTAAATTTTGTCTATGTCATGAATGCTATGTTCGAAATTATATGACTTTTAGAATAGAGAGAAAGATAAATATAAAAGTGATACTCAAACCTGTGAAATAAATTCAAATATACTATTTGTTATCCCTTATTTAAAAAATAAAAATTGAGGTCTCGTAAATAAAATCCAACTACCCCAAGATTTCCTTCGATTTTAATTCAAAATTCAGTTTTTGAAATAGGTATGCAAGTTGTGGACCTTGTGGTGCGTACCCAAAAGTCCAAAAAAAATAAAAATAAAAAGTCAATTCTTTCCCAACCATATATGTGTAAAGGGTTGGTCTGCTATGGACTCGAGTGCATGCTGTGCACCCTAGTCCATGTGTACTTTTCAGTTTACTGACTTACACTTTTTTGGACTAAAGTGCAACACCATTACCAAAAAGTGTAAGTCAATAAACTGAAAAGTGCACATAGACTAAGGTGCACAGCATGCACTCGAGTGCATACTAGACTTTACCATGTGTAAATTAGTTGCGAGTCAAAATCTCATAAAGGAGACAAAAGTGTTGGATATTCTACGCCACACCTTTTCACATTTATTTCTCTCAATGAATATACAATGAATATGTCCAAACTTCAAAAAGCTGCGACACTTCTTTTCAGTTAAATTTACTAAGTTGCCCCCACATTTGGTTTTAAATATATGAAAAAGATAAAAAAAAAAAAAAAAAACGATGCTTCTAGATTGATGAGCCAAAGTGCATGTTTTATAAAAATCAATTTTGATCATAGACAGCTCGAAAATAGTGGATGTAATCATGTAAAGAATCTAAATTGAATGATTGAATGGTAATAGAAAGTAATATCACAAAAGTTGGGTCTATAGATATTTGATATTTCCTACCCACAAATTTTGAATATAAAGTTTATGAAAAATAACAAATTGAGAAGGAGAGGGGTATCGTCGTATCGATACAGAATGAGAAGAGGAGAAAAACAACGAACACATATCGGTGGAATGCAAATTCACCATAGCATTTTGGGTGGATTGTATGAAATGGTTGAAGATTAGTATGGCCCAACATAATACAATCTCAACTCATTTTTAACAATTTTGCGAAATTCTGAAATAAGAAAAAAAACACTAGAAAAATATCTTAGTTTATAGGTGGGTGTAGTATGTGAGATATGGAGGAGCAAAAACAAAATGTATTTTTCAGGGGAGATTTCGAACTTGAAAATGGTGATTGGACAATATCATTATACAAAACTCATCAATTTCAGCATGGATACACTATTCGATAATATGTATCAAGGCGTGAAAATTCTATAAGTTTCGAACTGAGAATTACTTTGTTTTAATTATTACTCACTTATAAATACAAATATCCTTTTATTGTTAAATATATATATATATCTATTTACTATCTAAAAGAGGGAGTTGTCTTAAGTTGGCCAAGTTTCTTTTCGATAGCAGGTAAGCTTTCCGGACAGCTGGCAATTGTATGCAAATACTATGTTTCTAAAAAAAAAAGTTACTTATCTAGATAACTTCCTTGGAGTTTAGGAGTGTGTTATGATTTACAATTTTAATAATCATGTCTTCTACTGTATAAGATAAATATAAACTATAAATTACGTTGTATTAATTATTCATTTTGTATAAGATAAATATAAACATAATAAATTACTTTTTATTAATTATTCATTCTGTTTAAACTTTATATGTATGATTTTTTTCATGAATTTTAAGGAATATTAATTTTTTTATATATAAAGTAGATAATTTGGAGGGTATTATGGTGTATTAATCCACTTATAAATAAAATGATTATATAGACAAATTCTTTCATGCAATTGAGTGTATAGATACACTTCAATTTTAATATTCAATATACTCAATTTAATATTTGACCTCAACATTTGACCCAATTTATTCGAACTCAATTCCAATTATATAGATGCAACTAGAGATGTTTATCCGGGCCGGGCTAATCGGACTGGCCCGTTTAACCCTGAAAAATGTAGGGTTAGGGTTCATAAATCATCAGCCCGTTTAAATTCGGATTTTTTTGACCCGAACCGATTAGTCAGCGGGCTAAACCGGGCCAGCCCGCAGGGCTACAGGGCTAGCCCGCTAGCCCGAGTTGTTACCTTTTTTTTTTTTTTAAATAAATAACATACGAACAAATTTTGAGTCATTTGGCCCATAGTCATAACTATAAGCATTAAGCAGCTCATTATCATTTATTAGTCATTATTACTATTTTTTTTATTAGATTATGAATTTTTTTTAGTTTTATTACTATTTTTTTATTAGATTATGAGTTCTAGAATTGTGTTTAAATCTTTGTTTTCTCATTTACCAATCATTAACTAATTATATATTTTTCTATTTTATTTTTTTTGTTGAACGTGCCAATTGAAACCTTTAATTTTAAAAGAAAAATAAATTATTGTAGCTCGTCATGGCCCGTTTAGCCCGTGGCCCGCTAGGGTTAGGGTTAGGTTCCAACAATTGTAGGACCGTTAAGTATGAACCGGTTAAGACTCTAACCCGTTTAGCCCGTAGTCCTGTAGGGCTGACCCTATAGGGCTAGGGCCAGCCCGATAGACATCTCTAGATGCAACCAATTTCATCCAAATATCACTTGAATATTTATGTATAAAATTTGATCTTATAATAAAATATTAAATAGATTTTTATTTTATACTATTAAAATATTATTTGCTCGGTAAGTTTTAACCAAATTAAAACAGGAAGTGTATATGAAGTTAGTTATAAAAAATGCCGCATATATATAAATGTAAATAAATTAAATAGATGAAAAAGTAAGATTTAATTTTATACTGCCAACTATAATACTTTATATATTAAACATTTTACCACTAGATCCACTACTACTTATACAACTAATTAAATCAATCACAAAATTCGGGTAAATACCTCAAGAATTGAGGTGCTACTCATACTAGTATATACTCCCTCCGTCTCGGAGAAAGCTCCCCAGGAGCTCCGGGCACAAAGGTTTAGAAATAACAATATAATAAATAGTTGTATTAGAAGTGATGTGATTGAGAGAGAGAAAAGTATAATGAAATGTGAGAGAGAATAGTTAAAAAAAAAAGGAATATGTTACGAAAAAGGAAAGTTTGGTAGCTTTCACTGGGACGGAAGGAGTGTAGACAAGAAAAATTCAATTAATTTGGGCCTCCAAAGCCCAACAAATCAAGTCGGACCCCTAAAGCCCAACAAATCCAGTCGAGCCTCTGAAGTCCAATAAATCAAATCGGGTCCAAATCTGGTATTTTGAGCCCAAAAGGCATTCTTAGCCCATCAAGCAATTCAAAAATTTGAATTAAAATCCCTAACCACTTGCACAAATATCTCTAGGCCTACACCTATTTATGGCCTCATTTCATTCATTTTGATCATCAACAAAACAGAAGCATTCAAGGCTCTAAAATTCTCTGCAGAGATTTTAGAGTGTTCTTCAGCAGTTGGAGGAGCTTCAAAGGCGTTCTTCGTGCAAAGCAGCAAGAAGCAGTGTTCGAGTGGAGATCAAGGTGCTAAGCCTCTTCGATTCGGCGTTTCTTCAAGGTGTTCTTCGTGCAAAGCGGCGAGAAGCAGTGTTCGAGTGGAGATCAAGGTGTTAAGCCTCTTCGATTCGGCGTTTCTTCAAGGCGTTCTTCGTGCAAAGCAGCAAGAAGCAGTGTTCGAGTGGAGATCAAGGTGTTAAACCTCTTCGATTCGGCGTTTCTTCAAAGTTCTTCGTGGGTCTTCAACGGAAAAGTCCCGAATAAGTCCCGAAAAAGTCCCGAAAAGTCCCGAAAATCAACGTTTAATCCAAAATACGGCGTCAAGCCCTTGGATTAACGTTACAAAGTCCCAGATTCAAGAACGATCTTCAACGACGTTCATCCAAAAAGTCCCTAAATTCGGCGTTTAATCCAAAATACGGTGCTAAGCCTTTGGATTAACGTTATAAAAGCCCCAAATACAAGATCGGAAAGGATTCGACTGCGGATCCAGCTCCAAAAGCTCAAGAAGTCCAAGTGAAGTTCAAGAAGAGAGAATCAGAGGAGAAATTAGAGATTGTAACCCGCAATATTCATCGGTTTAATCCGAAATTAAATACATCGTTTCGCATTTTCGCGTTTTTATATTTAATTCACGAATTTGTGTTTACAAATTGGCACGCCCGGTGGGACTATCTCTACCTCTCATCTCTACTCTTCAAGCAAATTAAGTCTCGACGATGATACCAATCAAGATTAAGATCAAGAGAGGTGTTGCATCCGGATCAGCTGGTCTTGACTTTGAAGACGTGAACGTAGTCACGAGGAGTATGTCAAGAAGCTCCAAGTCATCGTCTTCTTCAGAGAAGGCTACTACGGAGGGTCCACCACCTAACACTGTGAATGAGGAGAACAATCCAGCATGTTCCCCTACTCGTTCCACAGCGAGCTCATCAGATTCAAGCACAGCTTCAGCAATGGCGACGGACACTACGACTGTTGAGGAGCAATTGTCAAGCTTAACTCGAGCCATAGAAGGACTCACGAAACATGTCCACGAACAAGATGCCCGGATTGCTAAACTGATGAGCAACGTAGATAAAGGAAAGCAAGTCGAAGGGCATGATGCTGAGACGTTTGGTGAACGCCAGCCAATGAAAGTTGACCAAATTCTTAAGGATTTACAAGTTTCTCCCGATGGTTTGGTGCCCGTTGACCGACTGAAAGAAATCATACTTGGGGCAATCAAAGATAAATTGGAGGAAAGTCCCAAGTCTTCATTTACCTACAACAAGCCTTACACGAAGAGGATTGACGGTTTGAAGATGCCAGTTGGTTATCAACCTCCAAAGTTGCAGCAGTTCGATGGAAAGGGTAATCCAAAGCAGCATATTGCTCACTTCGTAGAGACTTGCAACAATGCCGGCACTTACGGAGATCACTTGGTAAAGCAATTTGTACGCTCTTTAAAGGGCAATGCCTTTGATTGGTATACCGATTTGGAAGCTAGTTCGATTGACAGTTGGGAGCAAATGGAGCAGGAATTTCTCAACCGGTTTTACAGCACTCGTAGAACGGTGAGCATGATTGAATTGACGAACACTCGTCAATCAAAGGAGGAATCGGTGATAAATTACATAAACCGATGGAGGAATTTAAGTTTGAATTGCAAGGATAGATTGACTGAAGTTTCAGCCATCGAGATGTGCATCCAAGGAATGCAGTGGGGTCTTCGATATATCCTTCAAGCAATTCGACCAAGATCATTCGAGGATTTGGCTACTAAGGCTCATGACATGGAGTTGAGAATGCCTACAAGTGGATTTGAAGGGCCGCTATCTCAAGAGTGGGGGCAAAGGAAAACGAGTTTGAAGGAGTTGCAACGAAAGCAATATCCATTTCTACACTCAGACATCCCCGGAATTTTCGATGACTTGATCAAGAATGATCTCATTGAACTACCACAAATGAAACGACCCGATGAGGCTAGGCGAACGGACGACCCAAATATTACAAGTACCATCGATTGGTAGGACATCAATCCCAAGATTGTTTTATACTTAAAGACAAAATTATGCAGCTAGCCAAAGAAGGGAAGATCTTGCTAGAAGAAAGTGAAACAACGACGAATCACATCACAGTTGAAGAATATCAAATGAAGGAAGTTTACGCAAATGACACCTACAAATTGATTTCTGAAGACGGCGTATACATTTGTCCCATGAACGGAATGTTTTTGAAACCCTACTACGCGTAAAGAAAACAAGTATGCTCCAAAAACGCACGAGTCTAAACTGCTTGTTTCTCCAAGAACGCATGAGCCTAAACTGCTTGTTGCTCCATAATGCACGAGTCTAAACTGCTTATTACTCCTGGTCCGCATGAGTCTAAACTGTGTACGACGACCACCAAAGGTAAATACATGTGGTTAAACTGTTAACTTACTCCACTAAAGGCGTTTTAAGTGGTTAAATAATTAAATCCCTACTTTGTCGAAAGTAGTTAAAGAATAGTCACTCCTGGCCAGCATGTGGGAAATCATTTGAAAGTAATTCGCAATTCGTCCACATCAAAGACAAACGTTCTCGTGAACGAAATGCGAGGGTGCAATTTGTAGACAAGCAAAATTCAATTAATTTGGGCCTCCAAAGCCCAACAAATTAAGTCGGACCCCTAAAGCCCAACAAATCCAGTCGAGCCTCTGAAGTCCAATAAATCAAGACGGGCCTCTAAAGTCCAATAAGTCAAGACGGGCCTCTAAAGTCCAATAAATCAAATCGGGTCCAAATCTGGTATTTTGAGCCCAAAAGGCATTCTTAGCCCATCAAGCAATTCAAAATTTGAATTAAAAGCCCTAACCACTTGCACAAATATCTCTAGGCCTACACCTATAAATAGAGACCTCATTTCATTCATTTTGATCATCAACAAAACAGAAGCATTCAAAGCTCTAAAATTCTCTGCAGAGATTTTAGAGTGTTCTTCAGCCGTTGGAGGAGCTTCAAATGCGTTCTTCGTGTAAAGCAACAAGAAGCAGTGTTCGAGTGGAGATCAAGGTGCTAAGCCTCTTCGATTCGGCGTTTCTTCAAGGCGTTCTTCGTGCAAAGCGGAAGCCTCTTCGATTCGGCGTTTCTTCAAGGCGTTCTTCGTGCAAAGCGGTGAGAAGCAGTGTTCGAGTGGAGATCAAGGTGCTAAGCCTCTTCGATTCGGCGCTTCTTCAAGGCGTTCTTCGTGCAAAGCAGCAAGAAGCAGTGTTCGAGTGGAGATCAAGGTGCTAAACCTTTTCGATTCGGCGTTTCTTCAAAGTTCTTCGTGGATATTCAACGTAAAAGTCCCGAATAAGTCCCGAAAAGGTCCCGAAAAGTCCCGAAAATCAACGTTTAATCCAAAATACGGCGTCAAGCCCTTGGATTAACGTTACAAAGTCCTAGATTCAAGAACGATCTTCAACGACGTTCATCCAAAAAGTCCCTAAATTCGGCGTTTAATCCAAAATACGGTGCTAAGCCTTTTGATTAACGTTATAAAAGCCCCAAATACAAGATCGGAAAGGATTCGACTGCGGATCTAGCTCCAAAAGCTCAAGAAGTCCAAGTGAAGTTCAAGAAGAGAGAATCAGAGGAGAAATTAGAGATTGTAACCCGCAATATTCATCGGTTTAATTCGAAATTAAATACATCGTTTCGCATTTTCGCGTTTTTATATTTAATTCACGAAATTATAGAGCCAGCCCGATAGACATCTCTAGATGCAACCAATTTCATCCAAATATCACTTGAATATTTATGTATAAAATTTGATCTTATAATAAAATATTAAATAGATTTTTATTTTATACTATTAAAATATTATTTGCTCTGTAAGTTTTAACCAAATTAAAACAGGAAGTGTATATGAAGTTAGTTATAAAAAATGCCGCATATATATAAATGTAAATAAATTAAATAGATGAAAAAGTAAGATTTAATTTTATACTGCCAACTATAATACTTTATATATTAAACATTTTACCACTAGATCCACTACTACTTATACAACTAATTAAATCAATCACAAAATTCGGGTAAATACCTCAAGAATTGAGGTGCTACTCATACTAGTATATACTCCCTCCGTCTCGGAGAAAGCTCTCCATGAGCTCTGGGCACAAAGGTTTAGAAATAATAACAATATAATAAATAGTTGTATTAGAAGTGATGTGATTGAGAGAGAGAAAAGTATAATGAAATGTGAGAGAGAATAGTTAAAAAAAAGAAATATGTTAAAAAAAAAAAAGTTTGGTAGCTTTCATTTCATTGGGACGGAGGGAGTATATAATAAATGTGTTAAAAGTTAATTTGATTGAGTGAATATTTTTTTAAAAGGTGAGAGAAAAGGTGTTTATAAAAAAAAAAAACTTTCATAAAAACATGACAAAAAAAAAAAAAATGTTTGGCAACTTTTAGGAGAATCAAGGAAGTATAAACCATAGTAAAAATGTAAAATGCACAAGATTCTTCACATTGTACGGCTGCAAGTGTATTGGCTATTAAGAGGCCACATATCTATCTTCATTATTATAATTACAACAACAATTGTATAAAAATTCAAATGTACTTTTTGTATACTAATAACAATTTATCCAATGAAGTGGGACCTAATAACTTTCTAGTATCGTCAACATCCTATTATAATAATCCCACCACGCGTATGCCTGGACATTTCTGGTTATAAAAGTCGCACTGAATTTTTCAAATTATTTACAGGTGGATACTATTTATTTCAAACTTTTTTATTGGACTAGTTTTGGATGAAACTGTACTACAAAAACAGAAAGAGATCCGTGAAACTGGTCTTTCACAATTACTGGTGGACGCTGAGTGTGACCCACACACATTACACATATACAAATTCATACTTAATAAATTAGAAAAGTAGAGAAACGTCACACACCTCCTTTATAAATTTATAACCACTCAAGTGCTCAACCCCCATAGCTCCAAAATTCCCCTTTTCATTTTAAAATCAAATGACCTCCACAACACCCGCCGGCAAAAGGCAAAACAACCACCACCACACGGAGGAGGAGCACCACCACTCTTTACTCCCCGGCCTTCCAGACCATATTGCTCAACTCTGCCTTTCTCTGCTCCCACCTTCTACCCTCTACTCCGTCTGCCGTTCATGGCGCCGCCTCATTTACTCCCCCTCTTTCCCTCCATTTCCCTCTCTCTACGCTCTCTTCATTTCAACACACAATCTCTCAAACCCTATCCACTTCTCATCCTACGATCCTGTATCACGTAAATGGTCCTCCCTCCCTCCGCCGCCGGATCCTCCCCTCCGCCTCATCGACCGCCACCCTTCCTATTTATCTCGCAAGCTTCCGATCCAATCCGTGGCTGTTTCCGGTAAGCTCGTCCTCCTCGCCGCCACCGCCGAACATTTCCTTCCTGCTTTATCGCAACCTCTGTTTTTCGATCCGCTCTCCCAAAATTGGGGACATGGCCCGCCGATTTCCGCCCCACGGCGGTGGTGCGCTGCGGGGGCGTCGCGCGGATCTATCTACTTGGCGAGCGGAATTGGTGCTTGCTACGACACGGAGGTAGCGCGATCGGTGGAGAAGTGGGAAATCGATGATCGGCGGGGGTGGAATTGGGAGAAATTGGCGAAACTTAGGGATTCTAAATTTAGCCGAGAAGCGATTGATGCGATTGGATGGAAGGGGAAATTGTGCATGGTGAATGTGAAAGGGGATGCTGCGAAGGAAGGGATAGTGTATGACGTAGAAAGGGATTCGTGGGAGGAGATGCCGGAGGGGATGTTATCGGGTTGGAGAGGTCCGGCGGCGACGATGGCGGAGGAGGAGATCTACGTGGTGGATGAGTCGAGAGGCTGCCTGAAAAAGTACGATCACGTGAAGGACGCGTGGGTGGAGGTTTTGGAGAATGAGATGCTTAAAGGAGCGCAGCAAATGGTGGCGGCAGCGGGAAAGGTGTGTGTACTATGTGCTAATGGTATGGGAATAGCGGTGGTTGATGTGGCGGCGACGCCTCCGGCGAGTATCTGGATGGTGGACGTTCCGCCGGGGTTCCAGGCGGTGGGAATTCATGTGTTGCCCAGATTGAGCTATTTGGATTCATAATCACGTTTACTCATTTTTTTTTTAATTTTTTATTTAGCACAAACCCCACAGTATTTAAGGGCGGCACTTAATTCAAATTTATTTTTCTTGCATGCACAATCGTGATATTTTTAATTTTTTTTTTTTTAATACGTAGTATTATTTACGCATTTTATTCATAATTCAGTCTCATGTGCATCGGTTTCACCGTGCAATTACACATGAGGATGTACACCAGTTGCATCGTACAATTAATTATAAGGATGAAACGTGACATCGACTATACTTATAAATTAATGATGCCACATTATTTATTAAGCAATACTATTACGCTTATAAATTATTTTCTACACAATTTAACATGTTTGTGCGTGTAAAATATTTTGCAATTACTTTATAAGCATAGTATTATTTGATAAATAATGTATTACAACTTGTGCTTGCAATTGTGCAAATGTGACTCATTATTAGCATACATTGCCAATTTGCCAGGCATGGATAAATCTCTTGTGGGTTGACCAATTTTCCTTTTTCCAAATCCATACACTAGTCAATGTGTGTCTTCGTTATCATTAATTAAAATTTTAATTTCTTAAATCCTAAATCTAACTAATTAAGTTCAGCCTTATCACTAATAAAAAAAAAATCTTAAATCTTAAATGAATTAGCCATCAGTTTAATTATTTGCCGAAACAACCAAACTATTTATTGTACGTACCATTTATTGTTGAGAGTTTGTCAATTAAGCCTCAGATTGTATTCAAGATATTCAATATGGTTCCATAGATAACCTATACGTATTAGATACATTTAGAACATTATCATACAAATTTTCTTTTAAACATTTGAACAAATTGTCTAAAAAAACTACTAGTGTCAAAAAATTTGAACATCAATTTTGAATCGGAAAGGTCAAGAAAATCGGAAAATCGCAGCAAAAAACAATAGCATCAACTCCAATTTATTAGTAAATCACTTCATTCTCCACAACAAACTGCAACATAAGAGGTTCTCAAACATAATTCTCCTCACATACCATTATCAAGGGTGAACAGATAAGACACACATAAACAGAAAGACACTCCAAGATAACGAGAGGTACAAGACATACAGAATGTGGGAACACATTCGACATTCAGCACGAGTAGTATCATATACTTGAAAGAAAATCAGCAACCATTCACCAAAAATGACTCAAGCTCAGGAGAACAGATTAAATCAAGCCAATGGCAGTGAATCCACTTCTTTCTTCAGAACCAGTATGGTATAGAGCATCAGCGAGGGTACACCTCAGCATCAGAGCTACTGGATGTCTCACCAGATGAACAAGAGTCGATCTGTAAACGCTTCAGTTCTTCATAAGCCCATTCAAGACCAGGACAGTAGTGGACTGGTGGATTGAACCTTGTATCGTTGATGTCATCAGGCAAAAATGCCCCATTTTCAACCAGAAATTTAATCGCTTTCTTCTTTTTCTCTTTAGCTGCATTGTGAAGTGGGGTCCCTGTATCCAATAAAACAAAGATGAAGTGAGACAACAGAACGCCAAGACAATTGCTCTCTGTTTGTTCTAAGCATGTACATCACAGTTAACAGTTGGGAAAGAATATACTTACAACCACATGCGCCCTTAGTTCGTGCATCAATGTCAGCACCATACTCTAGCAATGCATCCATAACTTTTAGATGACCCCCTTTAGCAGCGAGATGTAGAGGGGTCACGCCATGTGATTTTGGACCCCAAGCAGACACATTAACATCCTTTCCTTCATCAAGAAGCCGTCTCACCTGCAAGATGATGACATTAAAAAGGAGAACCTCTGAAGAAAAAAAATAACCGCAGAATTCGAGTGACAATAATAACAAATAGAATAAATCATTTCATAGGGCAAAAAGAATAAAATTTCAGACAGCAAAGTGCCTGAAGACTGCTCCGTTGATCGTGGAAGGCAATAGGAGGTTTTTTATTTAATACAACACACAGCAACCTGACACAGAATTTGCTGAACTAGGAATACTGATAATGTATATGACATAGTGATGAACGTTACAACATCAAACAAATACTAGATCTAAACCTTTATTTATCCAAGTATGTCAAGTGTATTAATGGTGCGGTGCCTGATGACTAGAAGTATCCCAACATGCCAAATAGGCAAGCTTGAATCGTGTTAACTTAGATCATTAACCATCATATAATTCCTGCCCTTCACAGGAGTGGTGCAGAAGATGTTCTTGTACTCTTACTTTCTATTCTTAATTTTATTTAAGAATATAGTTTCAGTTTACCAGTGCATTCTAATAGGATTACAGGATGTATAAAGTCAAAATAGAAGCCCTCTCCTATGAAGCTATCTTGGACAAATTGTGACCAGATTCTGCCATTCTGGACATTTCAAAAGAACTTATATTGTGCATCTAGCAAATATTTATTGAATCAAATATAAATTATGATTGTGCACTAGCGGGATGAGACTAACAAATGTGAAACAAGCAATGTGTTTTCTAAAGGCTGAATAACACAGGATAACTAATACAAAAGTAAGCATACAGTATGAAATCTGAAACACAATTTATCCCTAGGATGAACTTAAAACAATGGAAATCATTACAATGAACATAATTTCAGCACCACACAGACTCCAATATTCAGACAAGGAAAAAATGGATTTAAATAGAATAACCAAACCCAACAAAATCAACATGTATACGAAACGTAAGACACAAGACAATGGCTTAAAAGTCAGAAAAAAACTAATAATGAAGAGTACAAATACATACCTCTTTTACATCACCTTTCCGAGCAGAGACGTGAAGCAAGGTCCAGCCTCGATCATCCCTATCATCTCCCGAAGTAAGTATCTTCCGCCTCCTCTTAAAAGATTCCACCTCAAACTCCGGCATTGTAGGATATATGTATATATTTCTATGTTTTGATAGCAGAAACAAACTATTTTGTTGTATGCAACAAACCCACAAACTTAAATTCCCAACCCTTCTCAGAGAGTCAAAGACTAAAATCAAACACCCTTTTGAGTAATTCACGATCTTAAACTAAAAAAAAAGACTTATAAACGAATTTCGGAGAGGAAACAGCCTTAAACCTCTTAATGCAGAACCGATATCTCACTCTTGAAGATCCCCTGCCTGTGCCCAAGGTTCCTCGCGAGAAAACAAGATCCAACGATACACAGATACACCGAGCACAGAAAACTTCAATATTTTCCACAATTAACGTTCTTATCAGAGTGTATAAAATGAACAAAAGACCTAAAATTTGAGAGCTACTATTCCAATAGGAGATCCTTTAACAAAAAAGATCGAAAACATAAAATTTAGCGAGAGGAATGATTCGCCAGGTTATACGGGGCAAACGGATTCAAAATAGGGCCAAAGACTCTAAGATTGTTGCTGAGCATCACACTGAATGATGACGAGAATCGAAAATTCATAAAGAAAACCATCATGGATGCCCTAATCCTGAAATCAGATAAAATCTAGAAAGGATTTAACTAATTCTCATCCAATTGGGCGGCTGCATGAATGTATATCTTCTGTAGATGTATATACGAGGTGGGAGAGATTGAGGAATTGGAGAAACCCTAGCACGGAAGGAATGAGGAGGACAAGAAGAGGCAAAGACGGTGACTTCTGGGATATGTCGAAGGCTTCATATATATCACGCTTCAACTATAGTCGCGTGAGCTGGAGACTAAAATCGCTATTATAATACTCATATATTTCATTTTTGGCCCAAACGTTTAAGAGAATTCTTTAGGGCATGTTTGTTTTGGGACTCACCCGTCCAGACGTGGGACGTTACGTCCCCCGTCTTGTTCTAGTTCGGGATTTAACATCCGGATTTCACCATCCAATCACATCCACCCCTAAAAATATTTATATATCCTACTAATACATCTTATCAATATATTACTTTCTTGAAAATCACACCTAACATCATTTTCTATTTTTCTCTTACCTCATAATAAATTTCAAACTCGCACTCAATCGAATAAATTAAACTCGACTCCACCAAGCCTAAAATTTCATGATTGAGCTCGACTCGACTCGGTACCTATATAATATTCAAAATTAATTAATAATAAAAAATATATATTTTTAAAATAAATTCGAGCTCGACTCGGGTTCGATTATCTGTATATAAATATAAATTATATATTAATGGAAAAATAGTAAATATTGTTCAAGCTCGATTAGGCTTGCGAGCCTTTCGAGCCGAGTATTTATGAGCTCGAACTCAAACTCGGTAGCTACTCGAGTAGCTCGAAACTCGACTCGACTCGATTAACTTCGAGTCAATTTCGATCTTTTTCCGAGTCGAGCACGAGTAGCTCGCGAGTTGGCTCGACTCATTTACACCCCTACTTATGATTGGATGAATAAGGTTATTGAGTTGTATAATTCACACTTTTATGACCCAATTACACACTTTTATATATATACTATTTTAGCATGAACTTGCAGACAAAAAATTCTAAATTCACACATAGATAGAAGTCCAAAATTAATTACTCCTGTTTAACATAAATTTATTTATATTTTTTTATTTGCACCCTCGTATAATTTTAATTCATTTTATAATAATTTATTCATCTAATAATTACTCAAATCATTCAATTATTACTATACTTCTCAAACAATTAATATAATAATATAACATCACTCATTTTTACATAATTGATTTGACATAAAGTTACATCATATCCTACTCAACATCCCAAAACAAACACACACAATCACTATTTATCAGGATTTCACCATCCAGGATTTTCCCATCTCCATCTCCCCCATCCTACATAATCCCAAAACAAACATGCCCTTAGTTACCACCCTAATATAAAAAAAATTACAGATGGCGAAATTTATTATTGGGACAAGTCGAATAGCTCCTCCAATGGCACCACCGTTCCAAAATTAAAACTAGTACACCCTCTGTTTCTCAAAAAGTTTGCGAACATAATTTATAAATGGTACTCCGTAGCATGTTTCACACAAAAATTAAAATTTTCAATTTGATCAATTTTTTATTTGTTTGTTAAACATTATATATATATATATTACATACAAATTTTAAAGTAATTTTTATTCCGAAAATTTATTCATTTCTAAAAGTTAATGAAATAATGGAGTACATTTTTTTGTTGTATTACCATCGAAATTATGTATGTTCAACCAACCCGAATTTGCAACTCTAAAATCTGCAATGTACGATTTACCATAACTAAAAATAAGGGTAAAGTCTAGTATGCACTCGAGTGCATGTTGTGTACCCTAGTCTAAAGAAAAGTGTATGTTATTAAATTGAAAAGTACAACACAATATTACTAAAAAGTGTAAGTTACTATCACTAAAAACATTATTATACAGTTTAATAATTGAAAAGTGCAACACCATTTATCAAAAAGTGTAAGTCAGTAAAACTGAAAAGTGCAACATGGACTAGGGTGCACAACATGCACTCGAGTGAGAAAATATTTGTTTTAGCCCTTTAAGTTTGAGTGATTCCAAAATAAATCCTTTAAGTTTTTAACTTTACAAAATACATCCTATATCTTACAAGCTATTAATTTTAGTCCTTTTTAAAATCTATTTTAGTCCTTTAAGTTTAAACTCCAATTTTAATCATTTAAATAGAATAAAATTTGAAAAAAATACAGATTTTAATGTATATTTTTTTTAAAACATCATTAAAATATTTTTTAAAATTAAATAAAAATATCATTAAAATTTGAATTATGCTCAAATTCTACCTAGCAATTTTTCCCTAATTAATTAAAAATATAAAAATCAAAATATATATATATATATATATATAATAAAATTTAGAAATTTAAAAGAAAATTATAAACATATATTAAAAAAAAGGGACAACTCCAACTACCCCGGTCATATTCTCCAAATGTAAATTATATGATTTATATAATAATTTATAATTTACATTTAAAGAATATGACAGGGGTTTAGGGTTTAAATTAATCTCGACTCGATTAAAGCTCATCTTAGTTCGACTCATATAATTATCAAACAAGCTTAAATAAGAATTTCAAAACTTAATAAATGTGCACTAAATTAATTGGAATGCGTTTTTATATGATTTAATATTATGTTTATCAGAGTAATTACTTAGAGAATTTAGATTTAATTATACTTGTTTTCAATTTAGTTCGGAAAATAATTTCTTGGATGGAAGGTCTACAGATACATAAAATTTCGTATAATCTCGTTCAATTTATTATATAAATCATACTGTAATTTACAGTTGGGGAATATGATAGGGGTAGTTGGAGTTGTCCCTTTTTTTTTAAACATATTTATATTTTTCTTTCAATTTTCTAGATTTTAGTATATATTTTTATTTTTATTTTCGAATTTTTATATTTTTAATTAATTAGGAAAAAATGGCTAGTTAGAATTTGAGCATAATTCAAATTTTAATGATGTTATTATTTAATTTTAAAAAATATTTTAATGATGTTTTTTAAAAAATATACATTAAAATCAGTATTTTTTTCAAATTTTATTAAAATTTTCAGATTTTATTATATTTAAATGATTAAAATTGGAGTTTAAACTTAAATGACTAAAATAGATTTTAAAAAGGACTAAAATTAATAGCTTGTAAGATATATAATGTATTTTGTAAAGTTAAAAACTTAAAGGATTTATTTTGGAATCACTCAAACTTAAAGGACTAAAACAAATATTTCCTCCCCTCGAGTCCACGGCAGACCAACCCAAAAATAAGTTTTCACCAAAAATACTCTATTTGAAAGGACGAAAGGACTGTCTATAACTTTTATTCAACCACCATCAAATGGATGAGGTAGCTCAAGTGGTTAGAGCACCACTACCTAGGCCACAGGTCCTGGGTTCGAGTCATGGGGAGGGGAAAAAAAAGGGATGGGGTATTTAACTTGTAATAAAAAAAAACCATCAAAGAAATTATTGTTACAAATTCTTTAAAACCACGTTGATGTAACACAAGTTTCAATTCAATTTCTACCGATAACTAATTTAATAGATATTGAAGGTGTCAATAGTTTATCGTTCTAAAATACATGGGGGATGATAGGAATAAGCATATACAATATTAAACAAACAAAAAAAATCGTCCAGGGGGAAGGAAAATAGAGCAGAGAGCGTGAGGTGACAAGAAAGTCCATTAATAATCTCATTTCAACTGAGATTATTACAAAAAAATAATGATAATAAGTCTTTCGAAAAGGTAGATCACTAGATTGTACAGTTTATTGAAATGTTTCTCATATGCTTCATAAATCATAATGGTACATTCCTACAAACACAGAGCATTATTACTCTTCCATTTGATTTAGATTTTGAAGTCTAATTACATTTCAAGGCATCAAAAGACAAAAACCAGTCTGCTTGCTATTCTGAGTTACTTGGAGGCTTTTCTTTTGGATGCTTTGAGCCATAGTGATCAATAAGCTGATTATGGTTTGCTAGCTGAACCTGAATATTCAAACATAATCTTAGTAATGATGTCAAATATTTCGTAACGAGGTGTCATAACGAGGTCAATAAAGTGAAGGGTAGAAAGCTGGGGAGATCAGTGACAGTCAAAAACAAGTTAAATAGAGTATGCAACATTCAAGACAATAATCATGGATTTCCAGGTGCTGATAAAAAGAAAAAATTAACAGAAACTTTACTTTAGCTATACGTGATTAAAAACCATTCATGTACTGTATTATGTATTTATGTGTATGAATTTCTTACAAATAGGTCCTTGGGCTCCACTTTCATCATCCACCTCGATTCTTTGAGGTTATCTTAATTTCTTTACTTAGATTATGAAGAGGTGCTCTCCTGAATGACTTCATTGTGGAATTCAGAAGAGGATGAGACTAAACAAAGAGCTTTTGTACAGCCTAAAGTAGCATTCTTGTTTTTGAGATTAGAAAAAGTCACTGAACCACCTTAATCTATTACTACAACAAAAGGCACAGTAAGCATAAGCATAAGCATAAGCATAAGCATAAGCATCAAGGTCATATAATGTCCAAGGGAAACAAGTTACTATCACTGATGATGACGTATCAATAACTTCAAAATCTTTCTACTCGGTACATAATTTCAGTGGGACGGATGGATCCCCTTTTTCTCTTTCCATTACTATCACAGTTCTTTGAGCAATGCAGAAAATTTTCTCTTAAGCAAAGGTGCAAAACACATTAGGTAAACAGAGAAAATGAAAGTGTTAACCTATCTTGGCCCCAGAGAAATACTTAAAGCATGCTTCATCATTTAAGATGCTAAATCCAATAATAGGCAAGTGGACCATTGTGAGAATAAAAGGCTGTCCCAAATATGTAATTATGATATGCAAAGAGCACCCAGCCACCCATGTCTCAACAAAACAAGTTCGGATGCCCTAAATAATCATTCGTTTCATCTTTACTCATTTGGTTTGGTTGATTATAATCAACATGCTGAAATCTGATATCCAATTAGATGGAGCCAATAAAAGGGCTGTGATGTGGGGAATTTCAAGGAACAAGGAGTGTCACACCCTTTGAGAAGTGAAAGTGATCAGTACGCAAAGAGATAGAGAGTTAGCAAATTTCACGGCTCTAACAATTATGTCTGTGAACCAATAAAACAGGGCCAATTGGGTACAAGTCATCAATTTGATCAAATGTAGGACCTATAAAATGAAAATTTGTGGATTTCCTCCATTAAATCAATTTATTAGAAACTTACTGTAGTTCAAGTATAAAGACCTAATTTCTCCATTAGGACCACAAACATGTTTTACCCCGCAGTCCGCAGCACCACTTCCTCAAGTGTCTAATTTGAACAGAAACACAAATATTTTACACTACCAAGTCATCAAATTTCTGATTCATACCCAATTTAAAAAAAAAAAAAACTACCCCAAACAATTTTGATCAGCAAAACTATCCAAAAGCACACCAAGGAATCAATCCATCAGAGATACATACAACCAAAAAAAAAAAAAATGCACATAATTGAACAAGCAAATACACAAAAAGGCACAAATTGTGTTTGAAGGGTGAGATTACTTTACAAACGGGGCAGATGACTTTGAGGCCAACGGATCGGGCCTCGATCTGCGACCCCTTGTTCTTCTGATTCTTCTCTGCGTTCTTCTTCTGTGCTTCGATCTTCTGTTTTCCTCTCGTCATCTCCCTTCGTTTTCCCTCTCTCCTCTCTCCTGTTTCCTGATTTTTATTTTGGATGTGTTTGAGAGATTTAAATTCTAGAAGCTTCTTGTAAATTAGGCCACGTGGCACATTAAAGAATTTAGATTTTTTTTTTATTTTAAAAGAATTTAGATTTTAAAATTAAATACTCCAATAACGCTGAATTTTGACGCAGGTTTAAGAAACGGAGCTCCTTCCCGTCAAGCGTATCCCGATCTCCGCCGCGCCTCCGCCGCGCCTCCGCCACTCGATTCCGACAACCGCCGTCGTTGCTCCGTAACCGACCCTGATCGAGCTGTTAATTTCGTCTCTTTTTCTTTTCCTGTGTTAATTTTTCGCCAGCGCACGCCTCAGGCGTTAGAAGGTATCTCACCTCTAACAACTTTACCCTCTTTAGTGTTTGATTGTTTATAATGTGATATAGAGTAGTAGAAGACTACAGTTTCGTCAGAACTTAGTACTTATACAACATCTGAGAGGTGTGGGCGAAGGTTTATTTTGATTTAATGTGGATTCAGGTTTTTTTGGGTGCTCTAAAGATGGTGGAAACACTCTTTGAAGATATATTTCGAGTTGATGGACTAGATCCCGATGGCAAAAAGTTTGATAGGGGTATGGTATCTTGAATTTCATTCCTTTTCCACGCTAATTGCACTTTCTCTTTGTTTGTTGTGAACTCTGTGAAAGTAGCAAAAAACTTTTGTGTATAAATTAGTGGTATATAAAACGGAACATCAAAGTGATTCTTGTGGAATAACTGCGAATTCTAAGGTTAAATACATCAGATGGAAGTGAATAAAGAGTTCAATTTGTTGAATAATACTATGAGTATAAACTTTGATTCACATACCTGTTCCAAGTAGCAAAAAACTTTTGTGTATAAATTAGTGTGTATTCTCATGCTTCCAATTTTATTGTTTGTTTTCAAGCACTGTAATTTTTCCTTGCAAGTTTTTTCTGATTCATTATGTTGTGCTTTGCATGTTTTTCAACAATTAACATGTTCTGAATGCAATTTATTCTTGATATTCTCCATAGTGTCTCGCATTTCTGCGAGGAGTGAGCAGTTTGACATGCTCATGCACCTCGATATCAACACTGAGATATATCCTATGTATGCTGGAGAAAAGTTCATGATGGTATTAGCACCCACTCTAAATTTGGATGGAACGCCTGATAGTGGTTTTTTCACTCCGGTAAAATCTTGATCTAATTTATTGTGACTTTCCTTTTTCCTGCAATTTGTGATTCACTCTGTACTTTTTTGGCTATAGCAACAGCCAACTAGCCTTGTCTTGTAGAGTTCTAAGTGGAACAAATTTAGGGATAAACATGAATTCACACATGTTCACTTGTAGTTTGATTACATGATCTGGTTGTTACTTTTTATTGGATTATTTGTGTTGAACATCAAAGTATAAATTGTGTTGCTGCTATTTTGATACTTTATCTGGGTTTGACTTCTATATTCTCGATTGTAATCCTTGAAAATGGATAGAACCCACATCTTTGGCAATGAAAGGGATTGAGGCTTGCATATTATGCAAAGCCTTTCACGTAGAAGTTGCATAAGAAATGGTCATAATCCTGTGAGTGGACAACTTTTTATTTTAATCGGTTATCTATACTTGCTCGTGGAAGTTGGAAAATGAATGTTTAGCTTTAAAATGTTTTTTTTTTATCATGAATTCTTAGCATACCACATATCTTAATCTTTTTCTTATTCTTGATCATCCTTGGTGTTCTTCGTTTCCATTGGTGAATTAATCTCTAAAAGATCCTTTATTTCTTTGTTAAGTCATAATTTTAAAAAGACGGCTATGAGTTTATTGCTCCTGTTTCCCATTAGTTGGTCATCAGAGCTTCCAGAATACCTACTCCAGCCTGCTTATCCTTTTGATTCACTAGGGCCAAAAGGATTTAGCACTGCAAATGTGATATTTCTTGTCAAAGATTTATTTTTATTTTTGTTGATTTAGGTTTGAGGGAGGAAGATAGCTTCACAGACTAAATGTTGGAGTATATGCTATATATGGTCGTGGACACTTATTTGAGTGCCTTCTATAATATGATTTCAGGGTAACAGGAAAACACTTGCAGATAAGTTTGACTATGTTATGCAAGGAAAATTGTACAGAATCTCAGAGGAATCTAGAGAGAAGCAAGTTAAAGCGTACGTTTCTACAATACTTCTAAATCCACGAGCAGCTGTAAAATATATTATAACTTACGATTAAATGTTTGATTGAATTTGGTTGGCCTCAGGGATATATACGTTTCGTTTGGTGGACTTCTGATGATGCTTAAAGGGGACCCTTCCATTGCTGCTAGATTTGAGCTTGACCAGAAGTTGTTTATTCTCATAAGGAAGGTCTAAATTGTGCGTTTTTATTGAAAACAGGTTATCACTGCCTTGAAGACCATGCTTATCGATTATGTTATTGCTAACGACGGTATTAGATGTATAAGTTGGACTATGGTTTATGTAAGAAGCTAGAGAACGGAATTGAACTTAAAGGAGGTATAATTTGCTCCTTTTCTCGACTTCACTTTTAAGCATATTTGTAGCGCCTGCAACACTGCTCGAAGTTATGAAATTGTTGCATGTTTTGAAGTTGTTTTAGGGCTTGATAATTTTGGCTCTTTCATAGATCGCATTGTGCCAAATAGTAGTTTTAGATAAATTATGTCAATGGTTTGCTACAAAAACTTATATAGACGGTCTTATGTACGCGATGTTGTACTCTTTGTGATACTCAAAATTTGAAATTGTCCCAAAAATATACGAGAATGTCACACTTAATCGACGGTCGTAAAGTACTCCCTTAAGGTGTGTGTATACTGCATCTGCATGAAACTCTCCTAAAAATGTTGTGCTAGATTTTTTTGTGCTTTGATAAAAAGGAGTTTGAGGGTAATGCAATATATGGAGTAATATTTGATTTTTCATAAACTATTAACTTTATGGCAGGGTATGAACCTTGCTAGTAAGTCTCAATTATGTAAACTTTATGATACGAATTTAATGTGGTCGTAATCAAATTTAGTCACTTGTATGCACCTAATTGTATTGTGTAATTGGATTACAATTTTAACTTAATTGTAATGCATTTTGACTTAAATCTTCTGCAACGAGTTAAAATTCAATTGAAGATCTTTCAAAATCACTTGAAATCTAATAGCATGATCTCTGTTTGTTTTGGGATTAAGATGTAATGCAGGTTTTAAAATAAAATTACAAAATACAGGATTAAAATTGATGTAAGAAATGATTAAAATTAAGGGGAAGTTACACCTAAGGACACTCCACTAACACAGCTTTAGCAAATATATTCAATTTTAATCTGATATAACAATTAAAGACAATTTAGTATGCAATTGATTTAGTATGCAATTGTACTAATATATTCTTTATATTCAATTGCATTGTCATGTAGAATTAGTCAACTCTTTTTTAATTTTAAATTCGTAATCAATTTTAATTTCGCATTTTAAGACTTTTCATAAATTCAAACATTTTCAAAATACATTATACCTAAAAAAAAATATGCAATTAATACACCTTCAAAAATTCAAAACATTTCTAAAAAAATGAATTCAAAACATTACTAAAAAATCAATATATGAACTAATTAACTGCATATTCATACTTTTTTTTAGTCACGGTAATTAATCAACTGCATATTCATACTTTATTTTATTTTTTTAATCACGGCTGCACCCTTAAATTTAAAAGAATTTGAAATTTTCAAAAATTTAATTTAAATATCTTTAATTTTGTAAAGTCAACAAAATAAATATGCAAAATCTGAAAGATCTTTACCCCGATAATCGCGCCCGTTAATTGAAATTTTAATTTCAAACACTTTCCTAATCTACGACCATTGTTTTATGTTTAATTAGAATTTTTATTATTTTTTCAAAATAAAAAAAAAAAGATTAATTTTCCATTTATTATTTTTTCAGAATTCAAAAAAATTTAATTCCCTCAATTCGATTCCCAAAATGCACGCAATCAATTAATGCAATTTTTATATATACAACGAAAATTGCATACTGCAAATATATGCAATAAATTGGATTTATATATGCAACGAAAATTGCATGTTGCAACTTAAAATTCTTCATAATATGCAAAATAATAATATATTTGTAATAAAATGTTTTAAAATATTAATTTTATTTAAAAATATTCAGAATATGCATTATACATACAAATATATACAATAAATTGGTATACATGTGTAACGAAATCTAAAATCGCACCCCAAAATCACACTCAAAATCAAAAGAACTCTGAAATCGAACTCAAAATCGCAAAACCTGAAATTGCTTTGGAATCGCACAACAAATCGCATGCACTCAAAAGCAAATGACGACGAAGGATATGGAGGCGGCGCCCAAGGCAGCAGAGTTGAAGGTGGACGACAACTTCGATTGCAATTGTACTAATATATTCTTTATATTCTTTATATTCAATTGCATTGTCATGTAGAATTAGTCAACTCTTTTTTAATTTTAAATTCGTAATCAATTTTAATTTCGCATTTTAAGACTTTTCATAAATTCAAACATTTTCAAAATACATTATACCTAAAAAAAAATATGCAATTAATACACCTTCAAAAATTCAAAACATTTCTAAAAAAATGAATTCAAAACATTACTAAAAAATCAATATATGAACTAATTAACTGCATATTCATACTTTTTTTTAGTCACGGTAATTAATCAACTGCATATTCATACTTTATTTTATTTTTTTAATCACGGCTGCACCCTTAAATTTAAAAGAATTTGAAATTTTCAAAAATTTAATTTAAATATCTTTAATTTTGTAAAGTCAACAAAATAAATATGCAAAATCTGAAAGATCTTTACCCCGATAATCGCGCCCGTTAATTGAAATTTTAATTTCAAACACTTTCCTAATCTACGACCATTGTTTTATGTTTAATTAGAATTTTTATTATTTTTTCAAAATAAAAAAAAAAGATTAATTTTCCATTTATTATTTTTTCAGAATTCAAAAAAATTTAATTCCCTCAATTCGATTCCCAAAATGCACGCAATCAATTAATGCAATTTTTATATATACAACGAAAATTGCATACTGCAAATATATGCAATAAATTGGATTTATATATGCAACGAAAATTGCATGTTGCAACTTAAAATTCTTCATAATATGCAAAATAATAATATATTTGTAATAAAATGTTTTAAAATATTAATTTTATTTAAAAATATTCAGAATATGCATTATACATACAAATATATACAATAAATTGGTATACATGTGTAACGAAATCTAAAATCGCACCCCAAAATCACACTCAAAATCAAAAGAACTCTGAAATCGAACTCAAAATCGCAAAACCTGAAATTGCTTTGGAATCGCACAACAAATCGCATGCACTCAAAAGCAAATGACGACGAAGGATATGGAGGCGGCGCCCAAGGCAGCAGAGTTGAAGGTGGACGACAACTTCGTCTTCAGATTCGTATAGATCGGTGGCCAACGACGAAGATGGAGACCTCGACGGTCGGCATGGATGGAACCGCCCTCGAACAAGGCTCGTCGTAGATGTGGAAGTCGTCGTCTTCGTCGAAGAGATGGCAGGGCCGCATGCGGTGGGTGGATATGGAAGCGATTGCAGGGGCTCCATTCGTCCGGTTATAGCGGCGGCGACTATGGCAGAGCCGAAGATTGCTTGTTGAGTATAATAGACAATACACCGATTAGAAGAAGATTGCATGTGTCATTTAGAAAAATCACACCATAGTTATGTGAAAAAACGAAGGAAAATCGATATAAACAATTTGATATAATTTTTTATGGAAATGCAATTCCTAATTAGGATTGGGCATATTGATGGAAATTGGTGTGTAGAAGATCACATTGTTAGTTTGTTTGTATATAAGTACAATTGATTCACAACTTAGATGGAATTGAACAATCCATTGGTAGAAGTTGAGGCGGCTCGAATTGGTTTATCTTGACCAAGAGATTACATTATCACATTATGATAGGCTGAATATGACCTACAGAGAGGTAATTATTCTAGACCGACTTAAGGAATGAAGAATTAGACCCCAGTGGTTGTTGATTTCTTAATCTCTGTCACTTAAATGAGATTGTCTGTAGTTAAGAAGTATTGCTTTGATTTATTATGGATAAAGAATCAATGTGATTCAATACTTTGTATTTTGGGCAATATTATTAATTATAGGACAAATTATCAAAATTAATACAAAGAATCGTGTCTTGGAGTGTGAAGTTGATTGTGTCCCCTTGGTGGGCTCATAAGGTTTATCATATCAAATCTGACAATTAGAATTTATTTCCGGTATGATAATAATGTTAAGATGTCCTTACTCTGATGAATAAAAGATATTAATTAATTAAAGCATTCAGTAGCTTAAATTAATTGATGGACATTGAATTTTAAGCACGGAAAATAATAACCGGAAACCATATTTCGTAATATGGGTTAGGATGAATATTGCAATATTAATTCTATAGTGTAATGAATTAATATTAATTGACTGGAAAAATATTGTGGCTCAATATTGATTTCTGGGCTCATTGGGAGGTCCAATCCTAATCCTAATTCTCCTAAAGCCCCTCAAGTAGTCCAATAAAAGTCTAATTAAAAAATAAGGATTAAGGTGTGTGCAACAAGATAAAATTAATTATTCATTGAGAGTCAATAGTTCGTGAGATCTTCCACTGGATCAACGGACTAGAATTCAGGGAATACTCGAGAAGGTAATTAGGTTGAAGTTGTTACTCTTCTCAACGATATCTCTCCGATTCAAAGGTAAACACGTAATCACTTAGTTTCGCATGTTTAGAAATTTAATTATTTTATCGTACATTAATTACATGAATTAGTTGATTTAATTTGTTTAAATTATGAAATTATATTTATGATAATTCATATTTAAATTACGTCAGTCTTAAAGATTTGGGTTGGTCTGCTATGGACTCGAGTGCATGTTGTGCACCCTAGTCCATGTTGCACTTTTCAGTTTTATTGACTTACACTTTTTGATAAAGGGTGTTGCACTTTTCAATTATTAAACTGTATAATAATTTTTTTAGTTATAGTGACTTACACTTTTTAATAATATTGTGTTGTACTTTTCAGTTTAATAACTTAGACTTTTCTTTAGACTAGGGTGCACAACATGCACTCGAGTGCATACTAGACTTTACCTAAATATTTTTGAGAGTCTATTGGGCATTGAGATAATTCCCAACAGATTTGGCCTCAATTGAATTACTGAAATTTTTTGGTTTTAATTGAAGTAGGGGTGTGGATTTTAGCTCTTAACGTCAATAAACTCTAAAATTAAAAGGTAAATGACGTATTTTGTAAAATTGAAACTTAAATAATTTATTTTGGAATGTCTCAATCTTATAGGACTAAAAATAAAATTCCTCTTGTATTATTATAATAGTAAAATATATAGGTATTTTTAGGGGTGGATATAATTGAATATTAAAATGCGAATGTGAAATCTCGAACTAGAACAAGACGGGAGATGTTACGTTTCACGTCCGGACGTGTGAGTCCCAAAACAAACATGCCCTAAGTATTTGTGCTAGTACTTTATATGATCTTCAAAAATAATTTATATGTCTCACGAAAGTTTGCGGAGAATATTGAATATAAAATTTAACAAAACAAATGTAATGATTAGAATGTTAATGAATAATTTTATTAATTTTTATACTCCATATAAAGTGAAGAAATTGATCAAATTGAAGTTTTGGTGATTCCCAAAGTAATGTCTTAAAAGAGAAAATATGAGTTATTTTCATTTTAAGATATGTAAATTTACATAAAACAAATAAATAAAAAATATGCTAACTTTTGTGGAAACGAGGAAGTGGTATTTAATATTCTTTTTATACCAAATCGTAAAACAAAGGAAAAAATTGCATATTGCCTTTGAAGAGAAATTCTTAAGTTAAAATATTTTTAATTATTTAATTAAATTTTAACTCATTACATTACAATCATATTAAAATTGTGCTTCAGTTGCCATTAATTGCACTCGACTTTTTTAGAAAATTAGGAAGGAAAATAAATGCATTTTCTAAAATTATGCCTAAATTTTAGTAAATATTTTATTTTATTTATTTCTGGAGGAATGATGCTCTAAAATCTAGACTTGTACCAATTTATTGTACAGCAATAAAAAAAAAAGCGACAAAAATAGTAAATTCGGTCACGCAAATCGTCACCGAAGTTCGATTCTCCTCCATCCGCACCGTCGGTCGCACGTGAGGCCTGTCGCCTTCGCCCGTGCCGACCCACTGTCCACTACCCTACTTTTAATCTCTCTCTCTCTCTCTCTCTCTCTCTAAACCTGTTTCACTCATCTTCACTCCTACTGCGCACTCGTATAAATGTATACATACATCTATACATACACACACATAATTCTAGAGAGAGAAGATGGCCGATAGATAGATAGATAGAGCCTTTAATTTTTGTTGCTATTGCATAACTTTACAGCTCAACTTTCAATTCTCCTTTCTCTCTCTTGGTTGAGCTGCTGAAGAATTTGCAAATTTGCATAGATCAAATCTGCTACTGCTGCTGCCACCTCCAGGTATTTTGCTTCACCTTTTCAATTATTTGTTGTCGCATTTTCAAATTTGACCTCCTCGATGTGTTTCTCCGCTGGAATTTGTCTTAATTTGTAGACATGTTTGTTTGCCTGTTTAGCGGTTACTGGATTTATCTGTGGGTAGTAGGAGCCACTACAGCCTGTAATGTTATTGTACCTTGTGCTTCTCAGTGTTGTACGGTGATGTAGCTTCTTAGTGGTTTCAGTTTTTTGGTTTATTTGGGGAAATGATGATGAAATGTGGGTTTAGGTGATGATTTTTTACTGGCTTATAGATTGTGCTGTTAGAAATTATACATGCAGTCTGGTCGGTCTTTAATCAGATGGAACGGCAACTTCCTCCATTCCTGTGTCAAAAGTGCTTACTGTTTTCTTCAGTCATGATTTGGCTTCATTAGAAAAATGTAAAATGTCTCTGCTTGTTGTTATCATTTAATGTGGTCATATCATTTTACTGTAGTGGAAGATAGGACGGTTTGACTAGTTGGAGGAGGAAAAAGGCTGGAATCAGTATTCTTTACTGCTGAACAAGTGCTATATCATTAATCATTGTGCATTAAGTTTTTCTAGGCACTAGGGATCTAATTGGCAGTTTGTCAAGCTCTCCTGATCAGATCTATTCTCCTTATAAGTCTATTCATCTCAGTTTGGCAAAGTGAATTCTAAAGTTATCAGGACAAATTTGCTACAGGAAGTAGAAATAAGCAGGCTATTCACAACTTTATTATTCAGCTCCTGAAAAATACTTTTATTCTGGGCTTGCATTCAACTATCAGACTCCTTATTCACAGCAGGGACTCAACCTGCTTTCTGTGGTGGAATTTCGCTAGCCCATTCTACGTTTGAAAGTTAAATGAGTTGTTTTTAGTTTATGAGGTATTGATTTTCTGCCTTTTGGAGTCTTCAGTGTAGAGCTTAGAATGCAAGTTTCCTACATTGTTGGAAACAATGCTTCTCTGAGTTGTGTTTGGGTTTTAGGGAAGATACCTGGGTTAAAGTTGTCAAATGCTTCATGCATTTGATGCCTTGTATCCTTCTTTATAATGCATGCCCTCCTTGCATCAAACCCTGTTTCTTCTTCTTTTTCTTGGAACTTCCATGTTATCAGAAATCTCAAAGATTCTGAATTGAAAGAGTTGTGTTTCTACTGGATCAGGAGAGGGTGAGGAGGATACTAGAACTTCGGTATTGGACTATTCTTGTATGTTTTCTTGTAATGTGTCTTCCTGTTCTTTTTCCCTAGCAACGACTTCCCTTCCTCTGCCTATCCAAATCTGTCTGGAAGGTTCCAGTTCCTAAAAAATTCGGTTATTTTCTTGGTTGTTGGTATTGGTAAAGTTGAACACATGTGATGTATTGCAACACTGTTTATCCAATGCTCTTTAACCCCAAATTGGTGTGGTTTGTGTAATAATCATTCCGAAAATCTGGATTGTGTCTTTCTGCATTGGTCTTTCTCTCTTAGTCTGTGGCAACTGGACCTACCTTGGACTATTCCATGTTAAATTTTTTATCTTTTCAGCGTCACTTGGAGGATTTATTAGTGTAGAGGTCATGTACTTTGAGGTTTCATTGTACCTTCTTTCTGATGTACTTCGAGGTATCTTTAGAGGAAGTATGGATAGATTTCAGTTTAGAGTTGGGTGGTGGGCTTCAAAGACAACAATTTCTATTGCCTTTTTTATTCTAATACTCTCAGAGATTGGAGTTGCGCTTTGTAGTTTCCTTGTAATTTACACTGAGGGATTTCTCACCCTATCCTTTTTTTTTTTAGTAATATTATAGTTTCCCATTAAAAAGAAAAGGTTGCCTAATATTTTTATGCTTCATGGAGGCATGACAATACACGTATTTATAAACATTTGACTTTATAGATAGCATGGAGACTTGGATTGAAGATAGTTCAGTCCCAAGTTAGATTGGATTCATTATAGGTAGAGTTAACGGAACTCAAATATTATTTTCTTTTAAAAGGCTAGGTGTGAAGTAGGTAGTGTTTGAATATTAATTTTTCAATCTGATGATTATGTTGTTTGCTTCAGACAGAGCTGTCTCTGAAGTTGATTAGTCAAGATCTTTTAGTCTTCCTTGAACTAAATTAACATTCTTATGTATTTAGAGCTCGTTAGTCACATTTCCAGATGAGTATGAAATTATATCTTTTGTGATCTTCTGAGTTGGTTTTCTTATGAGGAGGAACACTTAATTTCCTACATTCCAATGCTCTAACTATTTATTTGGTCTTGTGCTGTATGGTCTGTCTTCGAAATAAATTTTACTTGCTTGTTTATCTTGTGCTTGAATTACTTGAAAACTAGGTGTCCCTGGTCAAAATTCGAAGTAGTATTTTGAAGTACGCAATCATCTTTTCTGACATGGGTTGTGTGTGTTTGGTTTATGCATTACTATGTGAACTAACAACAATTTTTTTACTGACAGGACATATCATAGTGGCCACTGTATGGCATGATCAACTTTATTGCTGCGCGCCTATCGGAATAATTTTAGATCTTCGTATCTGATGATTTGTAGTAACCTTATTATGCTTGATGTGAGCCACAATGGGCAGTTTCACTGTGAAATTTCAGCAGTGGACTCTATGCATTCTATTATTTTACAGCTTAGCAAAAGAAACTAAAGCTCTCAGTCCTGATGGTATGCTTGTTAACTTATTTGTTTAGCATCCGTTTTCATTTGGCTACCCTGTTAAAATATACGGAGTAGTTGTTAATCCATATCTGACGACCTTTTATGGCCATAACCCTACGCTACATTTACACAACAATATATTTCAATGTGTTCGATTTTAAAATTATCTTCTTTAGTGGATTACGCTTTTTGTCATACTACACTTTGTTGGATTACTTTTTAATGTTTAGATGCCTTGAAAAGCCATTTACTTCGGATTTGCAGGTCAAGCTCTTGTCAACTTTAGAACATCCCTAATTAGTTCAGATGGCGTTCTACTTCAGTGGAGACCAGAGGACGAGGATCCGTGTGGTTGGAAAGGAGTCAAATGTGACTTCAAATCGAAAAGGGTTACAGCCTTGTAAGTTCCTTGATTCTTCATGACGTTTTAGAGTATTACTGAAGTTTAGGTATAGGATACAACATTAGAGATAGATACTGTTGTGGGTGTGTTTTAAGCTTTTCCTTCTTAGCTTGAAGTGTTAATCATAATGACATTGCGAACATTGTTTCTAAGTTAAGTTTACATCCCAGTACACAGTACATTGATCTCCATCTGTAGTTTATATGCATTTGAAGTTCATACAATGGCACATCTGGAGACTGGAGGTCTAGACAGAGAACCAAATAAGATGCTTCACGTTTTCTACTACAGCATATAGTTCATATTAAGAGTTAACTCTGGCTTGATCTTTGAATGCACTGACACTTCGATAAATGCTATGGGAAACTAAAATTTCAATATGTAGCTATTTGACATAATTCCACCCTATAAAAGGCAAACTGAAGCATGATAAATTTTTTTTGCTATGGAAGTATAAAATTTTCAAATTTTGTTCTTCGCCTCTCCTTTTTTTTTTTCGGTATTATATAATCAGAATTATTTTCTCTTTTGTTGTTTCTAACCAATTAATTGTCACATTACGTACTTATCTTGCTGTGACTATATAATAGATACATGATACAATAGAATTAGGATATCCCTATAAATTTACTGCTAAATGTGATTGGTCTAATTTGATGGTGCAGGAGCCTCCCTAACCACAAGCTGAGTGGACCCATATCATCAGAAATCGGGAAACTACAAAACCTGCAGTTTCTGTATGCATCTTTTGATTCTGCATTCACATTTTTACAAACCTCCTGCTGATGGTGCTTTAAACTATTTTTTTTTGTAGTGCTCTTCATGACAACAATTTATATGGGGCAATCCCTCCAGAGCTGGGAAACTGTACACAGTTACAATCAGTGTAAGTAGATAGAGTGGTCTCTTTCTTGTGAATTTATGACATTCTTAAATATCTGATAGCTTAGCTTCTGGTTTTTAGTTCTGTTGATATATAATAGTTGAATGTTTTCATTTTGACTTGAAGCATTGGCAAGTGACCCGGAGCAAATTCTTTGGTTCATTGGTTGTCATGCTTATAGCTTCAAAAGGATTGGAAGATAAATATTCCTTGCTTAGGTTCCTTGATATGGTCGGGACTAAATAAACTAAACTCAATAAACTTGAGCTGGACTCATACTCATCTACCTTTTTACTCATATAATATTCTAAAACCTATCTTTACTCTATATTGCTAATAACTAAATCTATAATGTGTAAACCAAGGCTAGTACTATTTTTAACTAAATTAATGTATAAGGAAAAAAAATAGTAAAATATCTCATGGTTTGAGGCTATTGAGTCAAATATTGTTGAACTCAAGCTCAAGAGCTACCCGAGACACTCAAGCCCAACTTGATTAACTTCCTGTCAAGTTTGTGTCTTTTCTGAACCGATTATGATAGCTCGCAAGCCAGCTCAATGCAATTACACCCCTAAGTGGGGAAGTAATGCCCAAATAAAGCATAAACTTTTCTTCATGTTTTCCTTAAAAAAAATCAAGGTCCAAATACTTCTTGAGATTTACACTTGAGCATGCAGTTAGAATGTGGTACTATGCTTCAATATGCCTGATTATGCCACATGTAAGAATCTGTAGGTTGCAACCTTCAGAATGTGATACTATGCTTCAATATGCCAGTTTCTGATTTTTCGAAGGATGTCAAGAGATTAGTTGGTTTTGTTTAAATCGTGTGGTCAGTGAGTAAATGGACAAGCAGAAAAGCTTGGTGGATCACTGCAAACTTTTCTACTTCACCATTTCAATTTGTAATGTGTCAATTTTATGTTGTTTGGGTCAATTGTTAAGTTTTGCTTTCCATGTTATACAGATTTTTGCAGGGAAACTACTTAAGTGGATTGATTCCTAATGAGCTGGGTAACCTTTCGGAGCTGGAAGACCTGTAAGTAACTAAATTCTGAATTATAAATTTTGTCCATGCTCGAATCTTTAGAATTTTATCTCTATCATTGAAGTTTGTTGCAAGTGAGATTCTTGATTGGTAAAAGCAATTATTTCCTTTGACAACAACAGAGCTCTAACAAAGAATTTGAAGCGGGTCTAGTCACTCTAATCATATCTTCACTACTATTCCAGTATTCCTAGAGTATATGAGTTAATCATCACTACAATTCTTCTTACACTTTCCTTCTGCTGATAATGAGATATGAGCCTGAATAAAAAATTATAAACCATTGCCATACTAATTGAGCTTCATAAGTCATTGATCAGCCCCTCCCCAACTTTTCTCCAATGCAAGACTCATAATTTACCCAGTTAGAATTGTTATGTTCATGATATTTGAACCAGGGTGCTTGATAATGTACTGTTGAAACTCTGGTGGGAATTGTTATTACTTCATACCTTTTGCTAAGTAGCAAGCTCGCTTTGGATGTATTAAAAAATATCTAATGGATTTTAGTCGCAGAACCAATAATTCTCTTTTAAGCAGGGCATTCTCCCGAAATTAAATATAACATCCTCTCCACTGCTTTTTTTTTTCAGGGATCTTTCAAGCAACTCTCTCAGTGGAAGCATTCCTTCTTCACTTGGGAAGTTAAGCAAGCTCTCAAGTTTGTGAGTGACACATTATTTTTTACGAAGTTACATAAATCGTGTAATCTTTTCTTTGTTCTAATTCAGAATTTTCTTATGATGAATGAAGCAATATATCTACAAATTTTCTGGTGGGACCTATACCTTCTGATGGTGTTCTTGCAAACTTTCGAAATGATTCGTAAGTGAGAATTTTTTGTCAATCTGCTAATGTGGTTTTCATGCTTATTATTTCTACAGCTACTTCCAATGTGATGTGTTTAAATTTTCCTTCCCCCTTCTTTTATTTTCCTGCATTGTTACCTTTAACTGTGTTCCCCTATTGACTGTCTGAACCATTTTTCACCGTTTCTACATACAAGATTACAAAGAACTAGAAATATTTAAGTAAAAGAAGAAATATAAGTTTACCTTTGAAGCCACTTCTTGAACACTTGTGGAAAATTAAATGGAAGGAAATAGTCCAACCTTCTCCCGTTGTTCCTTTCTTTTCCACTCATTTTTGGTCCTCATTTCCACAGAGAGAGAGAGTGGCTTGTCGCATTCAGCATTTTCAACTTTTTGGCTTTCACTTTGTCCTAGTTGAGGTCTTGTGTATTCCATGACCTCCTCAACCAGAAAAAATAAAAAGAAAGAAAAACTAAGATTTGATTTATGTTGTTGCTTTAATTGGTACTTCGTATTTGATCTGATGATCCTTTGGCAGTTTTCTTGGGAATCGCGAGTTGTGTGGCAAGCAAGTCCAAATGTGCAGGACCAATGGCTCTTCTGCTTTTTCTCAGCCTGGTGGTTCAGGTATATGTTTGCATGAAGACAGTTTACAAACTTAGATGTTTAAAGCTAGGTCAATATTTTTGTTGGATGTACTGTATGCTGTATTTGATTACACTGCATTCTACATTCTGTATTAAAATTGATCTGTAAAATTGTTAACAAAACCCAACTTTCTTGAATAAATTTCGTATTTTGTATTTTGACTTCATGTGAAACTGCATTCTTCTACTTTGCAAATTACTTGGCAAGGGAATACTTACCTCTCCCTAGTCAGACCAGACTCCATGGCAATCAAAATCTGGTGTTATTTTTCCAGTAAATATGGTCAACCAGAACCTTATGATATTAGGTTATTGCTAGCGCCCTTTATGACAAATAATATGGATGATCCTAAAACTAAGAGAATATTAGTTATTACCGTCTATTCTTCTAAGTTCTCCTTATGTATTATGAGGAAAGAGAAAGGGCCTTGTAATTGGCAAAACTGACTCTGTGCTGTCGTAAAACCTTGTTCATTCCATCCTAACTCAAGGTTCTCATCAAGCTTGCAGATGCCACCTTACACACCAAAAATTCACTTGCCAGTTTCAGCAGTCATCTCTTTTAGAATGAATATCTTTCTTGATTGCTTTATTGAGGCTGGATATATTAATATTCATTTCTTTTTTTGCATAACATGAGATTATCTAGGATTGTGGTTATTTAGAAACCTTGTTCTTGTGGAGAATCAAGAACCTCATTTGCCCTCGGGGAAGGAGTCTCCTGCAGGATATAGTCAAATATATTTTGCTAGATCATATAAATTTACTGGAGTAATGAAGCTTCATCTCTATTACCAGGCTCAGAATTTCTATTTAGTCATTCTATGGAAAAGCAGAGTTGTATTCTGACGTGTAATATAAGTGAAAAAAACTAGTACTTTACATCTTAGATACTTCCGAGGTTGTGCATTTCTAAAGGTCTATTATATTTTAAATTACTTAGCATGCATGAAAGCTTGTATTCCATCTTCCATTAGGAATCGAAATATATTACCATTTACTTCTTGAGTTTGAATATCTCCAATTTGGATAGTTCTTGCTTCTGCCTAAATAATTGGTTAGTGATTCAACAAAAAAAATCTAGTCCTCTTGAAATTTCAACATGGATATTGGTATTAAATGGTTGGATAATTCTAGAATGATTAACACTAACAGTATGCAGTCCGTTGGTGACATAAACAACATCTCTGATGTTATACCTTTTCCTTTTTGTCTATGTATTTCTTCATGTTGTGAAGATAAATACAGTAATGAATTGTAGCATATGTTTGTTGATTTGTTGAGTAACTTGTACGAAAGCATCTTAAATCCCTTTTCACGTTGTTTTATCACCTGACTGATTGTATATTTTCCATTTTGGTAATTTAATTTTATGACATGGGTTTTTGTGGTGTTTTAGCCCTATTTCAGGCCAAGAAGAATTCCGGGAGGCTTCTTATAAGTGCATTGGCTACAGTGGGTGCACTGCTTCTTGTTGCGCTGATGTGTTTCTGGGGCTGTTACCTGTATAAGAGGCTTGGTAAAAATGATAGCAAAGGCCTTGTTGTAGATGTCAGTGGAGGTGCAGATCTGATACCCATACATAAAAACTGATATCAACTAGTTCTCTCTCTTTTAATCCTTCTTCCTTTATATATTTATATGTTCCTTTAAGTCAAAAGGCCAATCAGATCTCCTAGCTCAGTGTATGTTAATATTTTCATTACTATATAGTGATTTCTTTTATGTTTTGACATTACTTCAGGTGCCTCAATAGTAATGTTTCACGGTGACCTGCCCTACTCTTCAAAGGAGATCATAAAAAAATTGGAGACTTTAAATGAAGAGCATGTGATTGGTGTGGGAGGTTTTGGAACTGTTTACAAGCTTGCGATGGATGATGGAAACATATTTGCATTGAAAAGGATTGTGAAGGTAAATGAGGGCTTTGATCGTTTTTTTGAGAGGGAGCTTGAAATTCTTGGCAGCATCAAACACAAATACTTGGTGAACCTTCGAGGATATTGCAATTCAGGGAAAAACAAATTGTTAATATATGATTTCTTATCAGGAGGCAGCCTGGATGAAGCTCTTCACGGTTTGGACTCCTCCATTGATCTTAATATTTTTTAGAGTGTCTTACTATTGGGTTCCTTATATAATTATAAAAGAAAAAACATGCATATATGTGTTCCAGTCTCTCATATCGATAATTAGAAAGTAGTAGTAGGAATAATTGAAAGAATTTGGAGTTCCACTCTTTCACTTTTTAGAATCGAGTGTCAAATTTTTGGGTATATTACACTTCTCTCCTTAGTTCTTTCTGCGATACTTTCAGAGAGGGCCAGATATATATTCTGTCTGAAGTTTCAAAAGGCATCTAACTTAGATTGTTTACAAATTACAACCCAGTAATATTTAACTTCTCTCATGCTTGCATGTACCATCTATGATAGTATGCCCTTGTTTTTGCCTTACAATTATACTATTTTTCTTTGATGCAGATAGAGCTGAGCAACTGGATTGGGAGGCTCGTTTAAATATTATTATGGGAGCTGCTAAGGGCCTTGCATATCTCCATCATGATTGTTCCCCTCGAATTATTCATCGTGACATCAAGTCCAGCAATATCCTACTTGATGGGAATTTTGATGCTCTAGTGTCTGACTTCGGACTGGCTAAGTTATTGGAGGATGAGGAATCCCACATCACAACGATTGTTGCTGGCACATTTGGATATCTAGCTCCTGGTAGGGCCTGTAAATTACTACATCTTTGTTCGTATCTTTTTTTCCAGTTTCTGAGCAAGGACATTATGCAATTTTAGTTGTGAGTGATTTTATAGCGCTAATTTTCAAGAGAGGAGTGGGTAGCCCCAATAATTGAGAAAATTAGAGAAACACACTCAAGATGTTCCAGCATGGCAGATAGAAAGCAGAGAACCTTTAAACTTGAATGAAGACTTAAAAAAATTGGAAAAATAGACATGAAGAACATGTGTCTTGACTGAAGATAGGCAGGACAGTGTTATTGTTGTTGACTAGGAGATAGGCACGGCGATGTTATGCTTTATCTTATAACTGTTATTCTGTGTCACCATTTAATTCATTTGCATGGAAATTGACGATGCTTAATTTTATGACAAAAATTTGTATGAGACGGTCTCATGCATGACTCCCCCTAATTTTATCTATATACGTGACCCATATGTATGCTTTGGGAACGCAACCACCAGGTAAGGATCCTTTTGAAATTAACAGAACTCAAAATTATGTGGCTATCATATGGTGTAAGAGTAATGTGCTTTGAATAATGACAAGGTTTCGTTTTGGTGTTTATGCGCGTGCGTCTTTTCTTCATGCTTTTATCATATTCCACTTCAGTTTTTATGAGGCTTGCAAATATTCTGACATTTAATTCTCCATCAATGTTATATGAACAGAATATATGCAAAGTGGAAGAGCTACTGAAAAGACAGATGTTTATAGTTTCGGTGTTCTGGTGCTGGAAATTCTGAGCGGAAAGCGGCCAACTGATGCATCCTTCATCGAGAAGGGGCTCAACATTGTTGGATGGGTAAGTTTTTTCCTTTTTCCTATGGCTTAAGAGCTTATAGTGAACTAATATTTTCACCAGTCTTTACTTCAATTTCCCAATTATTGAAGAAGAATATGAAGAGTATTAGTCCCTTGCTAAAACATATCGGCTTCATCTTATTTTTCGGACACTTTATCCAAATCTCGACTCATATTTTTTATTTTTACGTTGCAGTTAAATTATTTAGTTTCAGAAAGTAGACAACGAGAAATAGTCGATCCACACTGTGAAGGATTACAAACCGAAAGCCTTGACGCCCTACTTTCAATAGCCATCAAATGTGTCTCTTCTCTTCCAGAGGATCGTCCCACTATGCATCGAGTGGTTCAGATACTTGAATCTGACATCACAACCCCATGCCCTAGTGATTTCTATGACTCAAGCTCTGACTGAGGCTGGTGAAGAAATTAAAGACGTGTCATCCGTTATCATCTGTTGCATCGAGTGGCAAAGTGTAGAAGCAGCACAAGCACAGAGTCTGCTTTAACTTATTTCCAACAATTTATTCATTCTTTCTGCCAAAATCTGTGATTGGAATTGCTCACAATGCTCCTCATGGTTTCTTCTCCTAAGCAGTCTGCCACTTTGTGCTCGATTGATCGACTCAGCATCAGGTTCTTGTTTCTTTATGCACATGACATTCTTCGGTTCTGGTACGAGCTCTTTACCGTTTGTCTGTCGTCGTTTCTGTTGATTTCCTCTGAATTCAATTGTATATGAATGAAATGTTTAAAATGATCAGTATGTCCAGATACTCAAGGGTCCTTGTTATTTGTTACTCCTACATTTTTGTATAATATTCCATTCCAATGATTGATAGATATTACAGAACAGATCACTCTAAACTTTTCTTCATGTTGTTTATCTCATGATCGCTTCAAATTGCTGCATTTAATTATCAATTTATCTTACCAAAACCTCGTAACATAACATTAATATTATGCTGAAACTGTGTTTGATTATTTGTTTTCTTCTAATATTATTCAGTGTGAAATTTTTATGTTTATATAGCCTATACAATTTTGAGGATAATTAAATGTTATATTCCAATTTGTTCTTATATTTATTTAATAACCATATTGGTAAATAAAAGGGTAAAAATGACATTTTATATGAATTTCTTAATTTCTGTAAAACATCCTAAACTGCAAAAAAAATTGTTGACGAGGAGAATAAGTATCAACTTTGTTGATTTTTATTTTTTTTAAGTAAAGGTGAAGCTTCAAAGCTCATGAAAAAATACAAGCAGAAAATTAGTAAAGAATCAAAATACTATTCCCAAAAACTATAGAGTGGGAAGAAAACAATTCAAAGGATGAATAATGAAATGAGAAACAAAACCATATGTGAAAGTTGGCTTTAATCCATTTTTACATACAAAATGTGATACCGTCAGTAATTTTTTTCAATCTTTGGAGACGAAGTTTAATATTCAAAGCGGGACACATGATGAAAGTGATACCTAGATCCGATCCGCCCGACACAAATAACACGGGTTAGTGCGGACCGAATCGACGGTATTTTATACTCCGTACTATTTTTTGTGAATCATTGAAAATGCATAAAATTATATTGATACCATTCAACCAACAATTTTATTTTTTATGAACTAATTTCTTTTTCATATAAATTAATACTTCTCTCGATACATAAAAATTGTACATCTATATAAATGCATAAAGTGATTAATCAGATCAGTTTGACAACTAAGCAACATATTTCACCTATCGGTTGAGTCTGGTTCAGACGAGTAGCCATTATTAAAGTTAGGTCACCGTGATTAATTAGATCAGTTTGACAACTTGAAATATTACGATAATTTCTCATTTTTTTTCTCATTAATGAATTCTGAAACAACAATAACATCACATATTTATATTACTAAAACAAAACATTGAATTTCTAATAATAATATATTACTGTTTAAAGATAAACATAAGTAAAAATAACAAATCAATATCTTAATGATTAAATACAATATCAAAACACAATTCCTTATATATTTTCATATATCATTTGATCAAATGAATTAATCACTTAACTAATACAGTAATAGAAACTGATTGATATTCATTTAATCAATATGGGTCCCACAAAAACTTACAGTGTTGCAAAAATAAAGAACTTAATTCCACGCACATGAATTGTGCGTTAATTTCTTTCCATTATTTAAACACCTTGATAAATTGGAGTATTGTTTACTGTGTCTTTCTTTTTATGTATATATGATTAATTAACTAATTGTATAAATTTATAATCTATACGAATGGGTGCTCTTTGGGGTCAAAAACACGGTTGTGACAAGTTTTATCACATGGGTAAGCGCAATCCCCCTTCTGAAATGGGCTTCTATCATAAAACCAATCTCCAACTGCTTTTGCAATTGGCTGCACAATTCAAATCAAATTTTTTATTAGTATTTTGAAATTTAAAAAAAAATATTTAAAAAATAGGAGTAAAATTATGTAATTACCTTGTTATCTAACTTTGGAGAATCAGCCCTTAACCAAGTTTCCTGCATTTCAGTTTGGCAATGTGCATAGCAAGAATTGATAAATAATCCTCTAGATGGTGACGTGCCTAATCCGGTTATAGCCCTGATAAACTCTAGTCTAAACCCTGAAAAATAATTAGGTAAGATTGGTTTCCCAAATTAGTGTCTGTACTTCAAAATAAAATAAAATTAGTGTGTAATTTTTAAAATTATTAACCTTGCATTGTTTGGAGCTGGGTAGAGGAGCATTTAAGTATGTCGGTTTTGCAATTGTGCCACTGGCCATGTGGATCAGCTACACCAGGTGCCAATATATTCTTTATCTGTATATTTAATATATACAAAATTAAAATTTTGAAATTAAATTTGTAATTTGAGAATAATGAAATTATGTACATACATACCTGCCATGAATCGTAGGCTGCGTTTACAATGAAAAGGGGTGTACTGATTGTTTTTGCTGCGTTTTCTGGAAAAAAACACTGCAGCATCCCGAATTAGTCTGTTCTTGAACTGAATATCGAAAAAAAAAAAAAAAGTAGTAAATGATGAAAAAAAGGGAACTTACGAGACTTGGTTTCATTTTTGAGGTACATGATGGGGCCAAATTCTTTGCTGATCCCTGCACATCAAATTAATCACAATTAGAGAAGAATTAATTGAGATTAATATAGTCTTAAATTTGGGTGGTAAAATAGAATTACATGTGTTGTAACTACATCATTGTAGAAAGCTTCAATATGCTGTGCCCCTGAAACATCCTTCCTATATATTCCCAAAATTGCAACACCATTTAAAAAATCAAACGTATTAAAAATAATGAAACACGAGATGAAACATCGAACTCAACTCACGTATTGATGAAATAGCCAGCATCTGAAAGGCACTTGACTTTGGCGCCAATTGGAAGGAATTTTTTAAAGTTATCGCAGTGATGAATTGCTGCTAATCCACCTGCTGAGCATCCAGATAAAATAGCCTATTTGCATAATAATTAATTAATTCCTATAATTTGGAATTATAATATTTAATTATTAAAAAATTAAAAAAAAATTTACATTTTTGGCATTCTTCATTCCTTTGGCTAATAGGTCCTCTATTACAGCAACAAACACCCTCGCTCCTCTGTAGTAAAGCTTCGTAGCCTGTGATCAAAATCATATATATAATTAAATTCATTTATTTATTCAAATTAAATTAAATTAATTATGATGATTGATAACTCACAGGATTCACTGCTGCGACATCACCAGTAAACGATGAGCCATCACAGTACCTAACTTTGATCCGATTCCAATTATAGAAATCTGAAATTTATAAAATTAAATTAAATCAATCGCGGAACGGGACGGACGAATAAAGAAAGTGCGAGCGACTTTATACCCGGGTTAAAAGTAGCTTTGTTGCTTAAAATCCCAGAAAAAGCGAGCTGTTTAACCATTTGCTTGGAGGAACCCAGTCGATTGGTCTTACGGGCAAGGCAAGTTGTGACATTGTTGCACCACCCCCCTCCCTTTAATTATAATTTCAATATTAAATTTAGTGGTGCGTTTGGATAGATGGATAATGGATTAATCAGCTAAATGAAATCGGAATGGAATTAACCTCAAGCTGAATTAGCCAGTTATCAATTCCTGCTCCGAATCCCCTGTCGAAATGGTACGCCGGTGGACTCCCATCCAAACAAACTGACACAAATTAATTAAATTATTATTATTATATTACTAATTACTTAAAATGATTAAATTAAGAAAATAATTACCTGCTCCTTTGGGTACAGCACTCTGAACATAAGTAATGTCTGCATAGAAGCTTTCATTTGGTACTACACTCACCACAAAAATCAGAATGTGCACCCATTGCCAAAAGCTTCTTCCAATCATTATTCTGGAAAAGAAAATGATTTTAAATATGTGGAATTTTTTTTATTTTTTTTTTAAAGGGGGGCAGAGGACCCAAGAGACGACCGACACTTATTCTTGAGTAAAATGGTGGAGATTATATAGGGTTGTTTTTTGTGTAATGAGCTAGTGGGGTGGCTTGGAACTTCGAATCCAACCTGTGAGTGAGCCTAGGACATAAAGTGGAGGAATCTTATCGATCTACGCGCTTCCCATTCAATGTGATTACCAACTAATTCTGTTTAATTCTTATTCGACATAAGTACCGACTAATTTAAGAGAATTTAAGAAGGATATATACTCTGAAGTTTTAAGCTTCGATTCAAAATAAGTGTCATTTTAGATTAATGTACCTATTTTAAGAAAATAAATTGATTTTTTTTTTTATTATAAAACGTCAACTAGTTTGCAAAGAAAATGAGAGTTGAAACGACACTCGTTAAAAATAGGACGGAGAATATAATACTACAATTAATTTATCCAATATAAGTATATACTTCCTCTATTTTGTAAAGTTTGTCACTTTTGATATTAAATCTTATTTTAAAAGGTTTGATATGTTTACTATTTTTAACACGAATATCTCTAAACTGCTCTATGTAATCTCTACAATATATTTAGTTTATTGAAAAGAGAAACAGGGAAAAATATGTTCTTTAATTTTATATAATATAACAAATGCAACAAACTTTATGGTGCAGTTAAGGGTAAGAACTAAGAAGTGAGAGAATAAGTTGGATTTGCATGGAAATTATGGTGAAAAATTAGTGATGTAAGAATGACGCGTGGCACAGGTGGCGGTGGTTAATTTATACAAGCAAGCATACGCATATGAGTGCATGTGTGTTTTTAAATCCCGTGGCTGTATTTGCACAATTTCATGTAGTGGAGTCTCTTTATGCTCCTCTACTTTTTGGATCTATATCTTTACACGCACCGATCATATTCGTGTGAATCTCAACTAAAAGTTTTAATACTCCTTTTATTTTACTTTTTTTAACAAAACAAATTCAGATGTTAAGTTGTTCGTGTGAGTAAGCTAAGTATTATTGGTTGACAATATTAGAGAGCTAGGAAATTAGATTTTTACTTCGCCAACTCATATAAATGAAGGTGCAAATTTAAAGAATTTCATCTCGTTTTTTAATTTTTACTTATATTTTTTAATTCGTTTTTTTACATTAATTCTCTAACATAAATGAAAAATAGTTAATCATATATATTGTCGGAAAACATATGAGATAAGATAAGGTTTTTGACTTAAGTATACCCACCTCAGAACATCATCTTTGAAATCAATTGATCATTAATTTTAACTAATTAATCATCTTATTAAAGAAAAAAAATTAGGCCAATAATTTTAGTTAGTGATGCGACTTCACTGACTGTAGTGACCGTTGACCTCTGAATGTATCACTCAGGAAGCCCATGTAACTATAAATCAATAGTGTTTATCAAATTGAAAATTAAAATTATAGATATATGTACCGATTAATTTAATTAGTACATCATAATATTCTCATTAATTAGGTTCGTAGATGTTGAAACAGAAATATGACTCTAGGAATTCATAAATTCTAAAAATCACAATGAATGTTTTTCTACATATAAATAAACAAATTAAAGAGATTCACCAGGACAAATGCATATATACTTCTTTTTTTGAATACATAGTTCCATTTAAGGAGTTGGCCCTTTGTTCATGAATGGCATAGTTTAGCTGATGCAAACCAGTATCAATTTTTAGTACATTTTTTTAGTAAAATAATTATATTAACACTAACAATTTTATTTTTTTTAAAGTACACGTGAATTTTATAGTGCACATTTTAATTTTTTTTTTGTCTCCTTTTAAATGCATAGGGAGGGGTGAGGCATTAATTAATTTAATTTAGCAATCCAGAGACCTAAAATTATAGGGAAAATGGATTTGGATGCCCGTTCTATAATATCTCGATGCTTTAAATCATTGTATTATGAAAAATACCCACTTAACTAATTATTAAAAGAAACTGATTTTTTTTTTTTTTTTTTTTTTTTTTTTTTTTTTTTTTTTTATGGAAGTTAAATAACCATCCCCTTTTCCCCTCCCCATGACTCGAACTCAGGACCTAAAGCCTAGGTAGTGGTGCTCTAACCACTTGAGCTATCCCACTTTGTCCTGAAAAAAAATTGCAAAAAAAAAAAAAACACTAATTCACTAACAGAGAGTGAAAATATAATTTGTTTTAATAAAATTGTGTTCGATCTACACGAGTCACGATTCTTCGTTTGGTCACCCATCTCCCGTGTCTATTGATAACAAAATGATCGATAATGACCAGTTAAGGCTTATCTTCTGATCAAGTGGATAAAATCGATGAGTTAACAGCTGGCATTAAGTTATTAACATGCATGATTAAGATGGCTTAACCTCAAAATTAATGAACATGTTGCATCACTTTTTTCTTCTTAGAAAGGGACGCCAAACGTCAAGGGTGATGCATGTTAGAAGCAAAATTCGTCCACTATGAAGATGATTAATTTTAGTAAAGGAAACAGGAAAATGAGACTTTAACTAAATTCTGTTTTGGCATAATATATAACAGCTCCATGTGTCTCTCTTGATTAGTTTGTTACAGCCTATCTCTACGATTAATTTAATTGTGTCACATCACTCTGTATAATTAATTGATTATAATTTTGACATTTTAGTCATAGATTGCAATCATCAATAATTCATTACACTTGATGATTGGTCTGATTAATTAATTCAACCATATATAATTAAATCATCCAAATAAAGTTCGTCTTCTTAAAAAAAATAATTAAATGATATCTTAAATTTGTGCTTCCTCTATTTTATAATAAGCCTCGTTTAAGAGGTTAAATTTAAATTCGATCCTAATTAATGAAAATTACATTCTTACAGTACATTATATATAAGAATGCAGAAGTAAAAAAATCGTTAATCAAATAGTTTTGTACCGTCTAGCACTTTATCAGTTCAAAAAAAAAAAAAAAAATGTATGTGTCGCTTTGAATTTGAGTAAAATTTTGAAATAATTTCTATAAAGACGTGAGCATGCAGCGTGGTTCTCTACTATTTAGATTTTAAGTTTTTCTTTTTTTAATTATTATAACTATTAAAAAACTCTAAAAGAAAAGGGTCACTTAGCTATCGTCTTTATCTAAACTCATTTCCGTCTAAACATGTCGATTTACATAAAAAATGGATCGATCGATGACTGTCTAGCTCGATCACTGATTATAATGTAACAGTGAATATCTAACCCGTCCCAATCAAATTGCAGAATCAATCTAGCCCACATATTCGCAGCAAGTCCTTTTCCCACTACTGAAATTAATTTTGGCAGGTAAAAAATAATCGATCCATCAACTCTCTACTATGGCAGTTAGTGTTGACTTTTTAAATGAGAGATGTCTGTTTTACATTACATAAAACAACATGAACTCTGGCGTCTTTTTTATTTTAATTTAAAAAATCAACTTATAGTACAATGTTTTTTTCCTACTTGAAGTGATTTTTTCTTCTCTCTCTACTTTTTCAGAAATGTTTGTTTGATGTTTTTTAGAGTATTTTGATTTAAAAGTATGAAAAAGGTAAAAGTGGGTACACATTATACAATGTTTTTTCCTACTTGAAGTGGGTTAAAAAAAAAAAAAAAAACTTCAAAATGTGTATATTTGAACATTATCATTTTTTTTCCCACTTGCGGTGGGTAAAACAAATTCTTACAACCTAAAAATGGGTAGATTTGAGCATTGCCACTTTATGTCTTTATAATAATTTATAACTTTTTCTTTAAACAAAGTAATTATGAAATTAGACTTCTTTAAAAATATATATTTTTTCCTTATAATTGGAATTATTTCCCCTCAATTTTATAATTTATAAAACATTAAAAAATGTACTCCTTTATTCGGAAAAAATGGAAGTGGGGAATACTTTGTATTAGCCCAAAATTCAAACCCAGGTCCGATTGGGCCCAAAATGCAAACCAGGTCCGATTGGGCCCAAAATGCAAACCCAGACCCGATTGGGCCCAAAATGCAAATCCAGGCCCGATTGGGCCTAATTAAGTTGTACACGTCTAAACCCAATCGCAAACCCATGCCTCATAAGGGGGCTGCAACCTTGTCACGTGATTTCCACGTGATCATCTTAAAGGCAGAATCTCAGCCACTACGCCGCCGTTCACGACTCTGCTAATCCGGCAAATGCTGAGGTTCAATTTTTCCTCTCCTGGATTAAGGTATTTATATACAAGACTAATAATTATGCAATGGAAAACAATTGTGATTGTGAAATTCAAGGATGCATGTTTCATATCGTGAATGATATTTTACCGCGCTGTAATTTTAGCTCAATATTGCATTTTCTGATGCTGCAAGGGAGAAATTGGAAATTTCGGAGTGAAAATTTTAATTTCTTCGCATTTTGTGCTGGTTTTAATTAACGTAACCATCTTATTCAGACTGTGGAATGAAGTTATGTAGAGAAACTAATTTCTGCTTCATATGCTTCTTTTATGGCGTTTTTTTAATAAATTTCTTATGTTTATCCGGATAATGTGAAATTTTGTGCTGGTTTATAATCTGATTGATATTTTCCTTCTTTCAACTATTCGTTCTAAGCTGGCAAGACATTTTTTGATCTGCAGAGTAGCTTGTTGCAGAAAAATGAGTACAACTCCCCAACCCATATGTCGAAAGTTTGTTCCAGTTGAGCAGAGTGAAGTTACCTCAATCAGTAAACCTGTTGGTGTGTGTGCTAATTGTTCTTGGAACAATTAGTTACCTGTTGTCTTCTTTTCATTTTTCATCAATTTTTTAAAAAGTTTTGGAACTTGGTCATCCCTGATTACCTTTGTGCTCGATTTTTTCAGGCTTCAAATTCCGGCTTGTATCTTATAATATTTTGGCTCAGGTAAATGGATATTCTACTCTTGTTTCATTGGCTTAATCTAGTGAAAGTTGATGATTCTTTTCTCTATGTTTTAATCATTGTGTTCTATTAAGTTCGTTATGAAACAATCAATTACAGATTGCTGTTGGCTCTTTTCTATATGATGACTTAGATTTGAATGCATCCTGTTTTGAAAAGATTCTAGATTTTAACAATAGAGATTTTTGTTTAGAATATACAGGGCATTCGCGTTGATTGGGAGGTGAAGATTATTTTTGTTTTTGAGTCAATTTCCTACTTGACTTTTATATTGGATATATATACACAGAATATATCCCATATGTTGTTAGTGTGAGCTTGTGGTGTGCTTATTATTTCAAGTTACTCGGAAAATTACAAATTGATGAAGAGTTTCATTGTTGATTCTAGTTCTGAGGCCTTTGAAAATGCAGAATCAGAAAGAGAAGGAATATTTCAACATGGTTTTTTTCCCAAATTTGAAGTCTCTTCATTTTTTTAGACTGGAAAGTAAAAATAAAGATAATACTATGAACTTGTATACTATTTTAGCTGTGTTATTTTCAAAAGACATATTTCTGATCAATAGCCCAAAATAGGCCGTTGATGTTATTATTGGGCATATAAATGTTGTGGATAGGTTATAAATAAGCAACTAGACATAATAGTACCATGCTATTACTATCATTGCTTATGACATCTTGCAGTTACGCTTATGTTAGTCTCTCTATGTATATATTTTTTTCTGGACTGCTGGAAGCTAGTGATCTTTTCTATTATCTTTATTAGTTAATTGTCATATTTTCAGGCATACGTGAAAAGCTCTTATTTTCCACACTCCCCATCACCTTGCCTCAGGTATGGCTAAATCACCATGAAAAAGTTCCTCATGTTTTACATATTGTTTACAGAGTGATTTTACTAAAATATGCATGTATAATATTGCCTTAAAATCATACATCTAATTTCAATGAGTGTATAGGTGGAAAGCTCGTTCACAAGCTGTTCTAACTGTTCTCAAGGACCTTGAGGCAGATTTTCTTTGTCTACAGGTGTCTATTACTTTCTTGCTTTTGTACTGAAAATTAAATAAGGTCGAATTTTATTAATTTTATTTTCGTCATCCTTCATGATCCATGGCTTTTTCTCTCCTGCCTTTACCAGGAGGTAGATGAGTATGATACCTTTTATAAGAAGAATATGGAGCGCCTTGGTTATGCAAGTATCTACATTCAAAGAAGTGGGAAGAAACGTGATGGATGCGGGATTTTTTATAAGCAGGACAAGTATGCTACTGTTTTTAGTTCCCCTTTCAAGTTCTAATCTTACTCAAGATAGGCACAATACTTGGAAATTAGTCAAAATAGCTCATTAGTCAATTTTATTTATTTTTATGTTGAAGTTTGGATTATTTCAACTTTAGATTACCATCTGCAATTGTTTACTTTGTTCAGAAACAAATCAACAAGCATATAGGAGGATTTTATAATTTATATCCATATTTAGGTCTTTTCAACATTTTCACATACAATTACATTGACATTTAGGGAAATAATAAGAAGTAGGCGAGGTTTTGTGTGAGACCGTCTCTGTAGATCTCATTTTGTTAGATGGACCCATTTTGATTTGACCTAAGAATAGTAGCTTTTTCACATAATGAGATAGTGAGACGGTCTCACACAAGTTTTGGTGTATGCAGCAATAATTTTTACCCATAAATCTGTCCTAATCCATTGATCTTAAAATTTTGTCTGATGCTCTACTTAGTGCAGAGTTGGTTATAGAAGAGAAGATAGACTATAATGATTTGGTGAATTTAATTGAAGATGGGAAAACCTCATCCTTGGATAACGCCATCAATTTTCCTGTTGGTGGAAAAAAAGATGAATCAAAAGCTGGTAAGTTCCTCAAAATGATTGCTTGTGCTTGTCTTATTCTTCTGTAGTAAGATTTTATAATTTGGTGTGTTTGCCAAGAATGATCGACTATGTAATTACTGTCAACTCTAAAATAATTGCAATAATTATGAAAGGGCTTCTTGTGGTGCAACAGGAATTAAAAATGAAAAATAAAAACTATGTCCAAAACACCATCAATAGAGGACAAGTGTAGGAGCTATAGGACTTGGAATCAAATATTGAATAGCATTATAGAGGTGTTTGCAAACACTAGTAAATAGTGAAAACACTTTTTTTTCAGTTGCAAAAATCACCTGTATCAGATGAATTCTGACTTCTCAACTCAATTTTACTTCTTCCTTAAGAGTAGAGCAACAGTTAGTATATGATCATTTCTACAGATTGTTGCCACTGTTTGCAAGCCATTGAATAGTATTATTGACTCTTGTTCTCAGTTAGTAATAGGCCTTCAAGTTTTCCCAGATTATGCATGTGATGTCATGAAAATCTACATTCTAGCATTTTTTCAGGTGTAGAGAAGAAAGGCAGCCAAGGGGATCGTGGAGACCCTAATGATCCTCGGGTAAGATTAAAGCGTGATTGTGTAGGAACCATGGCTGCCTTTAGACTCAAGAGGCCTTCTTCCCATCATGTTATTATCGCAAACACTCATATATATTGGTAAGCTGATCTGTTCTCTTATTCTCGTGCACACTGAAAATGATATGTTGAATTTTGAACATTTGTATAGTCCAAGATGGTGTTTTTGTTCTGCTTTTGCACGGGGCTTACATTTTTTACTAAGAAATAAATTTATCGGGGGTAGGTTTTCTGAGATTCTAACCAATAAGAATCCAACTCTGGTGCAGGGATCCAGAATGGGCTGATGTGAAAATCGCACAGGCTAAATACTTGCTTTCACGCCTAGAAAGATTCAAGACGCTAGTTTCAGAAAAATTCGACTGCTTGCCTTCAACAATCATTGCCGGTGACTTCAATTCTGTCCCTGGAGACCAGGTCAGTTTTGGCACTTTACATAAATTCTTGGACAAGAATTATCATCTTTTCATGGATGGGGTATTTTTGATAATAACAATCTATTTTTACTCTACATTTATGCATAGACATGCTTCTACTATTGCAGGTGTACGAGTACCTAGTGTCGGGCAGCAATCTGGCGGGGCCAGAGACCGCAGACGAGCTTCCGATTGCATTGTCAAGTGTGTATGCCTTCACAAGAGGAGAGCCGGAGTTCACAAACTACACCCCTGGCTTTACAGGCACTCTCGACTACATCTTCTTTTCCCCTTCTGGGGATATAAAACCTGTCAGCTATCTTGAGCTTCCAGGATCAGAATCCTCCGATATAAGTGGTGGATTGCCCAATGATTTTCATCCGAGTGATCACCTTCCGATTGGGGCCGAGTTTGAAGTTCAGGCATAATTTTTTTGGGGGAAGTAGCCATGCTTAATTTTCACATTGAACTAGTCATTTAACTATCATGTTTTCCTTATTTCTTTGTCACATATTTGTTCTTCTCCTCTTTTCCGTGAATTCATTGTATTTTATTAGCCATCAAACTATTTTCCTTGCACCAAATATACAAACTGTAATTTCAATCGTTTAAAATAATCTATCTATCCCTGATCGAGAAAATTGCAGATTTGGTCCCATTAACCATGGGTCTATTGGTTTTTGGTCCCATAGTATTTGGATTTAGTCCCATACGAAATAAATTTTGCAAACTTGGTCCCATACGAAATAAATCTTGCAAACTTAGTCCCATACAAAATAAATCTTGCAAACTTGGTCCCATACGAAATAAATCTTTCAAACTTGGTCCCACACGTTACGAAAAATGCAAAACGGGTCCCAAAAATGAAAAATATATATAACTATTAATTAATACGGAGTATATAATAAAATTTCTATATATAACAATTAATTATTTTTAAAAAACTCATTAATTAATAAAAATTAAAGAAAGCATACGATTTTTTTTAAAACTCATTAATTAATAAAAATTTTATATATATATATATAACTATTAATTATTTTAAAAACTCATTAATTAATAAAAAAAAATTAAAAACTCATTAATTAATAAAAAAATAAAAAAACTGGTCTACGATTTTTTTTAAAAAAAACTCATTAATTAATAAAATTCATATATATATATAACTAAGAAAAAAGAAAAAACTTTAAAAAATCATTGTATTCTAATAAAATATAAAATATTTTTTTAAATGGTAATAACTCATTCAATTTCATTTAAAAGGACAATCATCATATAAATTTTATAATTATAAAGTTTATTTAAATTTTATATATTTATTAATATTAATTAATATATACTGTAATAATTAACTATATAATTGATACTAATAATTCAATATTAATTATATATATATATTTATTAATATTGATAATTATATAAATTTTATTATATATTAATTAATAGTTATATTTTTTTATTAATTAATGATTTTAATTTTTAATAATTCGTATTGGACCAGTTTTTTAATTTTTTTTATTAATTAATGAGTTTTTTAAAATTTTATTAATTAACGAGTTTTTTTAAAAAAATAATTCGTATGGGACCAGTTTTTTTTTTATTATTAATTAATGATTTTTTAAATTTTTTATTAATTAATGAGTTTTTTAAAATAATTAATAGTTATATATATAAATTTTATTAATTAATGAGTTTTTTTTTAAATCATTAATTGTTATATATAGAAATTTTATTATATATTAATTACTCGTTATATATATTTTTCATTTTTTGGACCAATTTTGCATTTTTCATAACGTGTGGGACTAACTTTGCAAAACTTATTTTGTATGGGACTAAGTTTGCAAGATTTATTTCGTATGAGACCAAGTTTGCAAGACTTATTTTCTATGAGATCAAATTTGCAAGATTTATTTCGTATGAAACCAAATTTGCAAAATTTATTTCGAATGAGACCAAATTTGCAAAATTTATTTCGTATGGGACCAAGTTTGCAAAATTTATTTCGTATGGGATTAAATCCAAATATTTGGTATGGGACTAAATCCAAATAATTATATATTGTGAAAGGAAGAATTGTGAGTAAATATTTTATTTTATTGGTATGAAATGAATGTGGAAAATAAATTAGAAAGAAAAATCTAAAAACTAATACTCCTCCGTATCTGATTTATTTTGAGTTTAAAATCTAATTACCGAAACGACATCGTTTCGGTCTCATTCTCCTAATCCCAAACGCAAGCGTTCATTATCAAGTATTTAAGAGTGCCGCGACTACTGAGAAGTTGGATTGAAGTCAGCGGGTATACGTTTACAGATCTGAGCTTCGCCGTCGCTTCTGTGATTCATCTCCGATTACCATTGTAAGTTTCTCGAATGATCGGTATTTACTTTTTTTTTTTTCATTGTTGATTCTCTTTGAAGAGCATATTTGCGTTTGTGGGACCTTTTGTGTCTTTTTTCTGTAGTTTCTTGATCTGCTAATTGAATTGAGTTTGTTGTTTGTGTAATTTGCGAAATTCAGTCCATGATCTATTGGATCTAGTACTTTCCTTGATCTTTCTTAGATTTATCGGTTTAACAATCTATATTGGGAGTCGATCTTTTCTTAATAACTTTGGTGAATGTTGCGTTCAGGCCCTGAATTTTGATGAGGAAAAAGTACAATGAATTATGAAGCAATGTAGGTATTATCATTTGTTTGAAGAAAACATAAATCATTCGAGGTTAAGAAAGAAACCGAAGAAGAGAATTTGAGGAAATTAGGAACCTTTTAATTTAAAGCTTCATAAAGTAAGGTTTAGCATATAGAAATTATAATATATGAAGGAAAGACGAGAATTTTGATTACATATGTGGCTTGATATCATTGAATATGTTTCTAGGGAGTCATTTAAGGGGATTTTTCTTTGAGTTCTGACCTTTTGCTAGAAAACAATGCAATCTTATTTCTCTCATGGTTGGTTGGAGGACAAAAGTTTATTGTTGAAATTTCCCCAATTTTTACTCTTTGAATTGGTTGGTGTAAATGAGTTTGCTAGTTATTAATTATTGGGATATAAATGGGGGATGATAGATTGGTTATAGTTGGCAGGCTTCCAGATCTGTTTTAGGATTCATTGATTAGAATTGTTAGTGACTAATGTAGGGGATTTTAATCCTATATGTTTCCATTAAGGTGTTAAGGATGTGGTTCCTGCGTAGTTGAAATGGAAAAGTGAATTCATGAAATTAACCATGGATGAGTCTGAGTATACTGACTGAAAGAATGGAAGGTTGGTGATTGGAAAGAGGTCTAATTTTATAAGTAACTATACAGCATTGGAATTAGGGATTGATTTTGTTCCACATCAGAATATGTTAATATTACATTGGAATCGATATCTTATTCAAGGTTGTATCTCTGTCGTTGCAAATTGCCAACAGCAGTGTTAGAGGATCGATCTTATAGAGTAACTTTTTAAGTTTTATGCTGATATGCTTATCATTCTTCTGTAACAGATGATTGATGATCAGGATTTGGGCTTCATTGCCAACTTTCTTGGTATCTTTATATTTGGATTGGTGATTGCTTACCATTATGTAATGGCTGACCCAAAATATGAGGGCAACTAAGAGTTATTTTAAAGTATTAATATATAGACTATGCGGAAATACAATTGTCATGTAAGGGTTAAGTTTCCTTCAGAGAAATTCAGCGATGAAGATACATCTGATTTAGTATAGTGTTTTGTGAGACAGTTGATTAGCCTTACTGTTAAACCGTGGATAATCTGTTTGATATTGGAAAATTGAGAAAGAACTTTGTTCTTTCCATTGCATTGCATTACATTTTTCATTTTGTTATTTGGTGTGTGTTTTTAAATGCTTTTCATCATTCTTTTTCTTGTTCTGTACATGAGCACTTTGTATACTAAACAGTATTACTCTGAAGAGAGTAGGAGACCTACTCTAATAGCATTACGTTGAAATCAATATCTTATTCAAGGCTGTATCTCTCTGTTGTTGCAAATTGCCAACAGCAGTGTTGAAAGGATCAATGTTATAGAGTAACTTTTGAAATCTCGTATGCTGATATACTTATCATTCTTCTGTAACAGATGATTGATGATCAGGATTTGGGCTTCTTTGCCAACTTTCTTGGTATCTTTATATTTGTATTGGTGATTTCTTACCACTATGTAATGGCTGACCCGAAATATGAGGGCAACTAAGAGTTATTTCTAAGTATCAATACATAGACTATGCGGAAGTACAATTGTCATGTAAGAGTTGAGTTTCCTTTGGAGAAATTCAGGGACGAAAATTCATCTGATGTAGTATGACACGTTTTGTGAGACGATTGATTAGTCCTACTGTTAGTCCGTGGATAATCATTTAAAAAATCGGAAAATTGAGACAGAACTTTGTTCTACATTACATTTTTCATCTATGTTTTTTTCAATGCTTATTTGCCATTTTGCTGAAACTTTTACAGAAAAGTTACAGCCATTAATAGCCTAGTATGCCTTAGACAAGTTCTACATGTTTATACTTCCTTTTTCGACCAAATTGCAACTTGAATATAGGTAAGTATTTATATATTATATCACATTCAAGATAGTTACATTGGCAATTTACACTTGCCTTTCATTTTTACACAATAAACTCCCCTTATCTCATTATATTGTCCCTCATTACTTACCATGATACTGTATTACATAATTATTTGCTTCTTGGGCTAGCAGCAACAGTAGCACTTTTACTTTTACAGCCGAACCCACCCTGCCTCCTTCCACCACCCGTATTCCGACCCGTTTTGGGCGTGACGGGCCAGTGCCCATGAGTAACAGCCATATCCCTCAAATTTTGCAGGGTTTCAAGAGTTTGAATAATTGCAGGCATCCTGGGCCTGTCTTTGGGGTTCAAGCTGACACATAATTGGGCCAAAAGGGCCATCTCCTTGGACCCCTTGATGGAGTACTGGCCCGCAAGCCTTGGGTCCATTATGTATCGTAGTCGTCGAGTGCTTGTCAAGTAGGGCTTGGCCCAATCCACTAGATTCTGCTCATTTTTGGACCTGCTTTTATCCACTGCCCTTCTGCCTGTTAGGAGTTCTAGTAGAACCACTCCAAAGCTGTAGATGTCACTTCTGGTTGTTAGGTGACCTGCATCATATTCAAAAGAATTTAAGTATAATATTTAATTCTAATCTAATACTATAATTATTCTCTCCATTCCTCTAAAAGCTTTCTGGGTAGGAAAAAAAAGGTATGGAGAGATTGGGGGTGGTGTAATTTTCGGAAATGAGTAACTTTTAAGGAGAATAATTTTACCAGTGTTGACGTATTCAGGAGCGGCATAGCCGTATGTTCCCATGACACGAGTGGTGACATGAGTATCCGATCCTTCGGGTCCCATTTTTGCTAGTCCGAAGTCTGATAATTTAGCATTGAACTCCTAATAAAAAAAAAGATACATATGTGTTGAACTTTTTATTTTTTGTATGTAAGTTAATTTGATAAAAGGAAATAATAATGAAATAATACCGAATCTAGGAGGATATTAGAGGTCTTGAAGTCACGATAAATAACAGGGCTGTCAGCACCGTGCAAAAAAGCAAGACCTTTTGCTGCCCCTATAGCAATCTTCAATCTTGTTGCCCATGGCAATGAAATCGACAACCCTATATATGTAGTAATTTAAATTGTCATGGGATCATAAAAAATAAATAAAAAGGCTAGTACATAGTAATAAAAATCAAGATTTTTTTCCTGTATTTTCTTGAATAGATGGATGTCAGTGAGTCATATCATATATGTATACAAAACAAAATTTGACTTGCTACACAGACACAACTCTAATACTATTGTTCTCATTAAAAACACAATATATAAAATCATTGAAATTGAAATAATTAAGTTATTTTATAAAATAGAACTCACTTTTGAATAAATGATTTTCGAGGCTTCCACGAGGCATGAATTCATAAACAAGAAGACGATCTTCATCTTCACAGCAGTAGCCTATCAACTTAACCAAATTTGGGTGCCTTAGCTGCCCTAGAAATATCACTTCAGCCTAATTCAAACACCAAATAAAATACAACCCATAATTAATATACAAATTATTAAATAAAACAATTACGAAACATTCACCAACATTATGGAATAATTTTACAATTATTTATTTTAAATAAATGACGATAACAATAAGTGTAGCCCACCATAATGCCTAGCTACTTTAGGATTACAATAATTCAATTTAACTAAGCCAAATCAGTTTTAATCAATTCATCCAATATTCTTGAATAGGAATATAATTTTTTTTTCAAAATAATCTCAAAGTTGTCAGAATACTTGGAATGACACATATAAAAAATAACTAGGACTAGAGTGTTTTTAAAAAAAAGGTGAAAAGTTACGGGACGAGAGCTTACGAGCCATTCGCGGTGGCCTTGTAGGCCTTGAATATCAAGAAGCTTAACAGCAACAGGCTGAGGCTTCAACCCCTGTTTCAACCCCTGTTCCACGTACCCTTTATGAACCCTCCCAAACCCCCCTTCCCCCAGCAAAAAATGGCTGGCGAAATTCTGCGTGGCGCCGCGCAATTCCGCCAGCTGAAAATCATACAAATCGCCCCCGAAATTCTGCGCCAAATCTTCATTTATTCTCGCCGATGACGACCCTATACTCACCTCCAGCTTCCTGAACGAATTCATCGGAGCTCCGGCGCCGATGATGTTCTCCGACTTCGACGGCCGGCACCGGCTGAAATTTCCCATAATTGCATGATCGTCCGCTGAGCAGCAGTAACTTGCCGTTTTGGGCTTCCATGTTTTGGACTTCATTTTTGTTTGATTGAAATATGGGGGGTTTGTTGCATGTTATTATAGATGATTAAAAGGGATGATTTAATTAATTAATCTTGTTGGGATTTTAATTTAGGATTAGGGTGTGGGGTTATCCTAATTGCAAGAAATGTGTTTTGAGGGAGGGGAGTAAGACATTCTTTCTTTAACTGCTCCAACCACTCTACTAACTAGGGTTTTTAGTATTTAATTTTGCTCTAATCTTAATTAATTGGTTATTAATTAAAATTATTTATCTGTCTGATTCGGAATGTCTTGATGCGGAAAATTGCATCACCAGAAGTGTCACATTTGGACTTTGAATCACCTATTTGGGTACGTAATACTCCATTTAATTAGTATTTAATTATTATCATTAGTTGAACAAAAATATCGATATTAATATGGAGTGTTTTTTTCTGTTCCTTCCCAATATTTACATATACCTGAAAGATTTCTTTAGTGCTTTTTTAATTAATGATATTTTTAACTCTTCGTCTCATAATTTTAACTTTTCAATTATATCTCTCTCATTTACTTCATGTACCACACTTAAAAAAAAAAAGTAGTGTTACCTCCTATTTAAAATATATGTTATCTTAAATTCATGCATATATTAGGAAAAAATACATATATGTAAATATTTATTGATCTTAAGTATAAATTTAAAATAAATGCAATTAATTTACATTGAAAAGTGCAAAACGACTTATATTTTGCAAAGAAAACGAAAAGTCAAAACGACTTATAATATGAATAGGGGGGAGGGAGTATCTTTTAAGTATTCAATTATTTGGAAGAAAACAAAAAAACTTATTTCGAAACGGAAAGATTATATTATTATTATATATAATTAATTATATAGGCTGTCACTACACATCCCGATTCTGAATATTCAAAATTTGATAAAAAGATAAAAATACCCCTAATTGAATATTATAGAGTAATATTTTCTTTAACGAAAGTATTACGGTAAAATCACATGCATTTAAAAAAAAAATTAATCGATTCTATCCAAATGTTTTCCAATTATGTATATATGCTACCATTGTATATACTAATTGAGATCATTTAGATATCATAATAATCTATTTTCTCTAATTAATTATTTAAGTAAACCAAATTAATGTGGGGATCACAAGATGGTTGTGGATATGGTACTAAGAGTACAATAAACAACCTAGTGACACTAGCTTAGCTTGTAGCTATATATCCACATTTTTACTCTCATATATAATTATATTAATTTATTTTTGCCTATATATATATTTATTTATTATGCACATACATGCATGATAACACTATTTTTGTATATGTATAGCCTGATCGAGGAAGAATAAATTGTTCGTAGTTTGGAGCAGTTGAAAAAATGAGGTGATAAGTGACGTTAGCTCATGAACTTCCTGCTCCACCATTATAACAACCATTCTTGGATCCTAATTTCATTCTTCTAAATAACCCAATTTATAATAAACACACTGCATGTCACACATATATATATTCGACAACTTAATTTTTTTGGGTTGTCTATAATATATTATATGTATAGTACTATGAAATTAATTAGTATGTTCTGGAAAATACTACGTTAAGAAGAATTTGTATTTGTATTTCAAAACATATTTATTGTCAATTTCAGTACAGTTTTCTAGTACACATGCAAGTGCAAGAATCTCATACTTTATATGAAATATTGTATTATAATACATCAATTACCAACACCTACAAATTCTACAATTAAAATTAAAAAAAAAAAAAAGATGGTTGAGGTGGTATTACTATTTATGAGCAGGATAATATCTCGTGGGTAAAGATGATGAATTTTTTGCTAAAACAAACTACTCCATATATAGTGTGTGAACAAGTTATGCAATTCAATTTTAGAATTTGGTACAATATTAGTTGTTTCATTAAAATGTATTATTATATTATTTTTAAATTTAATCGTTGTGTCTATATTAAGCACAAATCTGAGCAATTTAAACAAGTAAGACAGTTACATAGTGAAAGCACAAATTCTCAACCACCCCTAAGTACGTACATGATTCTTTGGAGTCTTAGAAGTTAGAACCGAGTTTCTTAAATTAAACCGAAGGCTTCTTTCTCCTTTTTGTTTGTCTCAAATAAATTTATTCTCTATGCACCGTCATAAGTTTTTCATTTACCTGTTTTGAATGTTTCTAGCTTTATCTTTGTCTACCTTTTTTCATTCATATTTTGTTCTACCCCTATCTACCTTAACTATATATCCTTTAGTTTACGCGCGCATTTTATACTTCATTTTTTTATTTTCGTGCAAAAAACAAAGGGAGGGCTTATGGTGGAATAGAGAGGAAGTATTAAACAATACTCCTATATTGAAAAAATTAAATTAAGAGTGTAAAACTTAAAAAAAGAAAAACCATAAAAAGAAGCACATGTCTAAAGATCACATTCAAAGAATAAATAAATTATAGAAAAATTAAAACATCTTTATAAATTGTTTTACTTTGCTCTCCCCTTGATAGCAAATTTGAAAATGTTGGCCATCTTCAAAGTTGCTTCCTCTTGCTCTCTCATGGCTTCCTTCACCAGTCTTTCATGCTCCTTCAACGAAAAAAGCCCGTTTTCGCCGTAAATATTTTGTTCCATTCCATAATCTCCATAGTAGGCAATTTTTCTTGAAATTCTACTACTACTTTTTTCACTTTCTTTTTTCTTCCATTTTCTCCAAAAGCAACAGTACCCTGAACATGCCATCCTTTTATTTTCTTGTACAATAGAGTACTATAGTGATATATAAAAATATTTTTGTGGGATCATATATTTAGGAATGAAATTGAACTATATATATTTGCAACTTTGGGGGTGATAATTAAACAGTGAATCTCTTAGTTGTTCATTCAACAAAAAATCACACACATTCCATGCAAATATTTATGGATCACACTTATTCATTCCCTGCCATTAATGTATCGGTTGTTTCAAATTTTAGCAATTTAACAGTATTTTAAAAGGTTTACTCTTAATTATATACACTCGAGTGCACATGGTTGAATTTTTTTTTTTTTTTACGCATTTTTTTATTTACTCCTTTTTTATTGTTGTAATTAGTTTTTTTCCTTTTTTTTTCACCGATTATTTTGTATTTTTTTTTTCAATTAATTAAAAAAATGGATAGAAAGAGTTTGACCTCAATCTTAAACATTCATATACCCACCATACCATTTAGACTACTAATGTACTTACTAAAATACCATTTAGACTACTAATATACTTACTAAAATATTGACATTTTTTATATGTATATTATAATAAAATGAAAAAAATTGTGGGGAGGGAACACAATATTACTAAAATAATGTATGTCAATATAACAGAAAAATGCAATACAATATTAATAAAAAGTGTAAGTCAATATAACTAAAAAGTGCAACACAATATTACTAAAAAGGTGTAAGTCAATATAAATGAAAAGTACAAGACATTACAATAGAAAAGTGAAATACCTAGTAAAATAAGGAAGGTCCTACCATCAGACTATAACCAAATTATGAGAAATATTTGCACATTCTTAAGTAAAATAAGGAAGGTCCTACCATCAGAGTATAACCAAATTATGAAAAATATTTGCACATTCTTATATGTGTAGTTAAAAACTGAACTTGAGTGTACATGATAAGTCCACACCCATTTTTAAATGGTATATTAGTTATTTTAACGTAAAAAAAAAAAAAAAAACTGAAAATTTATGTGCAGTTGCACTATACATTTGACGTACGAGAGAGTAACTCTATTAAAAAAATTAGATGCATGTAATTAAAGTATTTTTAAATGTATTTGTTAGCCTAATTTTAAGTAATTAAGCAGCATTTACTTAAAATATTTTACACATAAAATATATCTAATTAAAATATATTTAAAAAATTCGCTAGTCATTTTTTACTTGTAAATTTTTATCTTAATTAAATATAATTCATAGTTCATACAAGTTGGTGTGATCCAAGTAACACCCAACACGGTCCCTTTGAGATCTTCGATAAAATTAAAACGATACATAGAAAATTAGCACGTAACGTGTGATTTTTGTATTATCTAACACTAAAATACACAACCGCAAGTATACGGTATCTATCGTAGCGTGATAAGTACAAGATCGATCCCACATGGAGGTGTAGTGTAAAAGCGTATTTTGTCGATTGAGTTCTAAATAGACGATGATCGAAAGTTTAAGTGTGGCAATTACCCCTAATTATCTACCAAAATGTCACAAGTAAACAATAGAGATTAATAGAGAAATTCGATCAACTAATGCTCATGCGAATCACGAAAACGAGAGAAATCCGAGTAAAACTCAAATATGAGAAGATAGGTTCCAAGGCACATGCAATACTAATGAATTCATCTATGATTAACAATCTAATCAAGTGGTGTTGTGCTTTTTCTATTAGAATGATCACAAAATAATGAGTTAAAAGTTCTCTCGATCCAAATAACCCAAGAGAAATATAATCAAATCTCGTATCTCTACCTTAATTGCATTATAAAACCCAATTAAGCCCCTAAGATCATCACACATCCTCCTAATCATTGATCATCTCTCGATCTCTCAATAAAATTAGGTCGAATGCTTGCAATCAATTAATCAAAAGAGATTTCTCAATCCAATTTCAATTAACTAAAATTAACACATCACTATTGTACACTAATGATATGTTTTACAATGGAAATCAAGCATTCAAATAGAATTAAGTCACACAAACACCAACTAAGCAAAATACTAATTCATAAACTTCATCAAAAGTATTTACAAGGCCCTATAACCAAAAGTGTTCTAGCCAACTACCAACATAATCAAATTAACACAAACTAATGAAATAATTAAATAAAAAGAGAGAGAATGAGAAAGCTTAGTCTAATGGGTGGTGTGGAATGGAATTCCAAAGCATTTGACTCCTTCCTTGCTTGATTTGATGGAGAAATGAAGAAATTGATGATAAATACCTCCAAGTGTGTGTTTGTAGGTGAAGAATTCTTGTGAAATGGGTTTGGTACCTTTTGATTTCAAGAATGGGAGTATATATAGTGTTGGGGTAGGATTTGGTTGCAAAAATTGCAAGTAAATCCCTAAAAAACAGAGAAAATACACTATTGGCACCGAGAGTGGGTGGCTCGGCCGAGCAAAATCAACATTTGGCCTTCGTCGAGCTCGGTCGAGCATGTAGCACAGTCGTGCCCTTCCACTCCACAATTTTTTCAGTATCGAGCGTGGTGTGCTCGTGCACTCATCTCGCCCGTGCACTTAATTTTGCCATTTTGTCGAGCTCGGTCGTGCCCTCCTTGTTCATTGTTTTGTGTATAACTTATGCTTGCAATCTCTGATTGACTCGATTCTTTTTGCTATTTCACTCTATTTTTCGAGACGGGTCCAATGGTGTGCTTCTCTCTTTGATCCAGTGACGTGTGATAGGTGTTTTGCTCTCAAATTCCATTATTTTTCCTATAAAATCGACAAAACACCACATTTCTCTTATTTTGGTCAAAACAATTATAATCAACTACTAAATCAATGAAATCACATTCAAAATGAGCTTCACATGTGCATAAAAAAAATGAGTAAATTGCACCATAATCATAAAAGAATGGCACATAAATTGGGAAATGGTAAAAGTAATACAAGTAAAGTTTGTTAGGAGGGAAAGAAACTGTATTCATGCCATTTTTGGAAAAGCTTTCCAAGAAGAAAGGGTTTGGAAAGCATGGGCTTAGATTCAGGGTTTGGGCTTGTAGTCTTTATAGAGACCAGGCCCAAATTCAAGCCCATGGCCATGAATAATGAAATAATTACTGATTTAAAGAAAATATTTTGAAATGGTCCATGCATAATGCGAATTTATTATTAACATGGAAACAAAATATAAATCATAAAAAAGGAATAACAAAAATTATGTAAAAACATTTGGTAATTATTGAGGAGGTAAAGTAATAATCATTTAATCTAAAGTAATTTATTTTCATTTAATATAAAACATGGCATCATGCTATTGGTGAATAAAGATTTAATTAAAATCGTACTGTACCGACATCCAAAAAGTAGTACTCCACATTTGGTTAAAGTCGGAATAAAATTAATAATGTATTAGTGCATTGATGGCCCACCGGTGACTCATGATGTCGACCATTAAGATAGGAAAATTGCCATGTGGCCCCCACCAAACCCATTTTGGAAATTTCTGAATTCTTTTTTCGGCAATTTATCTTTTTAGTCGTAAAGCCAAAGCCGAAAGTAACATTAACATACCCGTGCGGAAAGCATGCTAAGTCCCAACTAGTAATTACTAATTTCTACCTATGTAAAAAATTCATTTTAATTTCGTGTATACTTTCTCCAGTCCATATAATAAATTAATATGAGTAATGTGATGGATAAGAGAAAAAAAATAAGTATAAAATGAAATATAATAAATAATATGATTAAAAAAAACAATGAAAAACTTATATACTCTGTATTACTCTTTCCATTTCATAATGAATTAAATATTTATTATTTATACGAATTTTAATATAAAATTCATTTATCAATATTAAAGTGATAAAAGTTACGGAGTAGTATTTTTTTAAGAGAAGAAGATGATCAATTGTTTGTCAAAATTTAAGAAATATAGTAATATTAGTTTATGTATAGATATTGAAATAGAGATAGATAAGTGAAAATGTTGAGAAAAATAAAGAGATAGTAAAGTGTTTGATCAAAATAAAAATGAATAATTAAAAAAAAAAAAAACAATGCCTCTATTTGTTGTTGTTAGCAAATACCACTGTTTTTGTTTTGAATGTTCCAAATCCCACAAGAGATCCAAACTTTTTTTTCTGATACTTTCAAAAAAAGATTCATACTCTTCATAAAAAATAGGAGGTAGAATCAATAAAAAAATAAATTCAAGCCTCATTCATTAATCCGTGGAAATCAATAGAAAAGAGAAAATCTCTAACGATACACCAAATCCGACTTGATTATTGATATTCGATCTGCCATTTCTTTGATAACTTGATGAGAGACGAAAGAATTGTGTTATTTTTTAAGTAACATACTTACGTAGCATCTATATATAATGAAAAAAAATTGAAATATAAGTATGGAGAAGTTAGAATGGAGCTCAAATTATACAGAAAATATAGGCATAAAAAGGCCACAGAAATACACTCACTGGAGTGAAACTAATTACTCCGTACTATACAATTTACAAATTATGTAATTGCTGAAAACAACACAACACAACCAACTATACATCAGCTATAGCAGCTTACTGGCAGTGGGAAACACTAATATCAGAACACTATGCATGTTCCTTCCAATGGTCGTTCTGTGAACTGAAGATTTCTGCACTCGGGGATGCTCTCGGGAATTGTTTAAGTTCGTTTAATATCGACTCGCCTCCATCGGTTATGGTACCTGCATCGGGTGTGATTGCCATTTCCTCGAGTGCTACAGCTGAAGCTAATAGATACTTAACGAATTCCATTTCAGCTTCAATCCCTGAGAATAATTGCATATTCACAGTTTTAAGCTGAGTTAAAGATTCAGAACTCTTTTGTGATCGGAGAAAGTCTGCAACAGCATCCACCACGTCGAGAGTGAAAGCCTGAAAAAGAAGCAACACTTCGGTTAATTTGATGTTTTTTTTATAGATTTTCCATTGGAGTTTTAGAGTTATTAGTACAGAATTTCTACTTACAGTGATTTTAAGCCGCTGTAAATTGGGGCAGCTTCTGATGAAGCAAATGGCACAAGAAGATTCCTGGATCTTCTCAAAGTACATGTCTGAAAGGTGAAGGGTTTTCAGCATGTTCAACGAGACAGGCAGTTTGTCCGGTGCACCGTGATCGACAAGGTCCTGCAGATATAACAGAAAATTGTGAATATACAAAGTAACACGAAAATCTGTTCTAATTTAGTCCAAAACGTTAGTACAATTTTCTAACCTCTAATACATAAGCTTGCAAGTGAAGTTCATCGAGGGCCGGCAAACAACTAAGCGATTTCACCAAATCGAGGGAGAATTGATTTCCCCTTTTAAATGCCATGGATGAGAATGTCAATTTAACATCCGATAAAACAGGGCAATTCTTGAAAGAAACTGATCTGAATACCCCATTAAACTCGAAATATTTCAACTTGGGACCAGTTATTTCGAGGCAGTCGAAGTTGGTGCAGTGAACCATTCTGAGCCTTTCAACTGCAGGGCACGAAGCAAGGAGCTTCGAGAATGTTTCAGGCACAAGGGCAACTCGTTGCAGCTCGAGGTTCACGAGTTTGCTAAATCCCTTGAATGAAGGTAGAGGATCAAATACACAGTTAAAGAGCTTGAGATTTCTCAGATGTTGGAAATCAAGCAGATGAGAAGTCAACTTATGTGCCTCTCCCTGGGACACATGGAGAGTAAACTCTTGCAGAGTTTTGCTCGGTAAAAGACGAATCCATTCGTCGATATCTGGATTGCTTTTGAGATCAGGGACTTGAAGAATGAATTTCAGTAAAGGCCCCCTGTGTTGTTTTAGTATCTGGTAAATCAAAGACTCGAGTTTGTGACCTCCCAGAAACATTTCATCGAACCAGAAGTCGAACACTATGTCGGGGCATGAAACCCATTTGTGTCTCCATTCTCTGGATAAAATGCTCGTCCTCACCACATCTCTCAGAGGCAAACATCCAAGAATGGTATCAATTATGTTACTGGGAAGATTGGTGATGTAATCAACCTCGGATCTAGCAGCACCTTCCATTCTAGCCAAACTGAAACACAATAACAAGGAAACTCAATTCAGACTCAAAGATACAAGGGGAAATCCCTAACCAATCAACAAACTATTCACCAACAAGGATGTAATATGATATGGAAATATAACCACACATTTTGACTATGCATACACGAAACTAAGGTAGATTCAACCAACCGTTACCTAATCTCAAAGGGCAATGCGGTTGGTTTTAACGATTGACAAAGCAATTACCATTAAAGTAAAACAACAGTGATTAAGACTTGACCCTTCAGCCAATACAAAAGTTTAGAATTTTTCAAGTCAAGCTTAATGTAATGCTGTATTAATATGAGAGAGGGGCCACATTATGTACAATTCTTTACTATGAAAACTAATAAAATAAGGGGGGAGGGGGATGGATTATGTGTCCTTCAGGGCGCAGCAGTAATTGCGATATTTTATGAACAACTTTAAAATATATAATGGGATACAGGTGTATAACAGTGGGTCAACTGACTCACACGTGCCACACACCGCCATTTGCAAAACTCCACACGCTTCCCCGCAGCACCAACGGCGGCGTCGTATATAATTAATACAGATAGATCAATCGCTTGTACAGGTTGTAAATGGACGAAAGGGTAAAAAGGAGATCTGAGAAAATCATTTCCAAAACAATACTCCGATCTGAATACATCCATTTCTACAGCTCAATTTATGTTACCAGGGGCAATATCCTCAAATCAAAATCGAATTAAATCAGAAAAACAATCTATAAAATTCGTAACTGCAACAATTCTTCCAACACAAAAGGATCTACTAATTCCATATCAAAATCATACAGCACTGAATTAAAAATCAATCAAAGACCTTCAACTTACCAAATAATACTTGAATCTTCTTTCTCGGATCAATTTATCCACAAATTAGCTTTGAGATAGAACAGTAGATCGACAAAAGACGAATTAAAACGAAGGAGGAAACGGGCAAAAGAGGCGATTAAGAGCAGCTGCGGAAATGCGTATAAGAGTTTGATATATCCAATTCTGCTTAAACGAAGGTAAATATATACAGGCCTAAATTCAGAAGCAAAGAACATGGTGGGTCCCAGTACACTCTCAAAGTCCATTAAAAAACAGAATGAGGGGCCAATGTATATTGTACTCTTACTCGGATCAAATTCATGATAAGATCAAAATAAATGTCCAAAATTGCTCCATTTTTTAATTACTAATCTTATCAAGGTGCTAACGCATGACGTGTCTTGTTTTTTTAAGGCCTAATTATTCCAGTTCTTGCCCCTTATTTAATAATGCATGTACTAAATTATTCTTTTTTGATAAATTTGAATGAGACCATTTCAATTTTTCCACAAGGAAAATTTCACTACCAACAAGCAAAATAGAAAAGGTTATTCATAAAATCTGGAGTTTCTATTAAAAGCATGTGTTAATTTATTTACATTACCATAAACATAAAAATTGTGTTGTGATTTCAAAAGTTGCTTCCCTATTTTTATCATGTCACCAAACGAAGTTTGGCTAATGTCATTCATCTTCTTCCGCGTCTTATTTATTACCTGTTCAGGATCCATTTTCACTGTCTTCTTCTCTAATTTTAAATATTTATGTAATTATATATATATAAAATATCAATGTTATGTATCTGAAGTGTTACAATAATACATCGTTCATATATATAATAATGATAGTTTGTTTTGCATGCACTAGTTAGTATGAATGCGGGTTCATAAAAAATGTTTTACATGTATTAGACTATTAGTTAGTGATACTGAATCTTGATTTGGTACGAATACGATTTTTATGCATGACAAATTTAAAAAATCAAGAATGATGATTAATTAATTTCCCTTAATTAATTAAAAAACAAAATTAGCTATGTATGCGCATTGATGTTCAAATTATACAATACTGCAATTTAAAAAAAAAAATGTAATAACTATTACACTTAGATAAAAATGTTAATTACATATAATATAAATATATTCCATTAATAATTATTAAAATTTATTGTTTATGTAAAAAGTGAAAGTTTGAAGATATAGATAAAAAAATGTGTGTGAGTAGGGTCTTTCAATGGTTAAGAATGTTTCGCATTTCTTGATAACAGAAAACGTATTGAATATAATTGGATCATTGATCAACGTATATAATTATTTGTATATGATTGCACTTTGCAATAGTGTGCTTGTTTTATGCCATGAGCAATAGCACAACTTCACCATATTAATAAATATAAAATGACAATAATATCCTTTTAAATTTAAATAATTTAAAATATTTAATAATAAAATTATATATATAGTTATGTATGTCAAACATATCGGGTCGGGCCACACTTTTCGAGCGGGATCGAGGTCGGCACCATCATGTCATCATTTTCGGGTCGGGTCGCTTTCCGAACCGGAACGGATTGGCCCACCACGGGCCAACCAGGCTTTGGACGGGTTGTCAGACCAACAAATCAAAATGACCCTATTTTTTTAACTAAAAATAAAATAAATATTGGAGTAATTAAAAATGAAAAAAAATAATTAAAGGACTTAAACTGAATTAGGTCTAAATTACGGAATGTAAATGAAATTATCCATTTATAAATTTTGGGATTAAAAAAAAATTATTAGAAGAATATTTTTGTAATTTTATATATTTATTTTATTACAAAGTTAGATTGCAGTAAATAACTTACTTTTTTTTTTTTTTAACAGTAAAGGTATTGTAACTTACTACTTGCAATCCACGAGTTTTTTAGACCATCCGAATTCAGACCTTTAATCAACTATTTAAAAAAAAAAAAAATTGAATTAAACATTATTAAATATTCCGCTCTCTAAATTTTATAACGGATAATATTCCACTAGTATGTATAAATATATATATGAGACTCATTCTGCACCCATACTATAATTTAAAGCGGCCCTTAAAAATGAAAATCATTAACTCCCAAGTAGTACCGCCCCTCATAAAAGGAATCTTACCTCGAATGGGACGAATTGTACAAACGAAAACCGTAGGATGCGCACCAACCGAACAAAAGGGTAACGTGGCACTCCTAACGTGTCCTTTTCTCCATTAATTATTTCAACCACTTCTTTTTCTCTCCGGTAGGCCGACGTGCTTTTCTGGACCAGGTGCCATGACTCTACAAAACAACGACTGCTCACACAGATCCTTATCTTAATTCTTCAAAACTTCATATTATTTTATTCATTGAATGAGGTCTACATTTATTTTCTAAATTTGGAATTAATTTTTTTATTTAAAAAGCATTAAACAAGTCAAATTTATATTATAATTCTATTTAATTAATGTATATGATTATATTAATAAATTAATTAGAAAATATTACTCTATCTAAAAATAAGTATATAAAAACATCCATAAAAGAAATATCTATCTAATTGAGACGGATACGCTGAAATTGTGATGTGGTTAAAAAAAGTGAGATGATATGTGTAGTTAAAAAATAAAAGAGTTAGTATTTAATTATATGATGCAATTGAATTTAATTTTAATGTAGGAAATCAAAATTTTAGTTGCACAACTAAAAATATATCAAAATAATTTAAAATTCGATTATATTATATGCAGTTGTGACTTAAAAAAAAAAACTAAGAGCCATTGAGTCAATTTCTATAATAAAAATACAAGCTGACTTTTACAGTTTGGGTTGGGATAATGCATTGACTTTTTGTTGTAGTTAATAAATAGTCCTGTGGTGTAATGGAATAATATGGCATGTCGATTTCCAATAATTGGTTGTTATTTCTAGTTACATGAACGAGAAAATTGCAGATTTGGTCCCATTAACCATGTGTTGGTTGAGTTTTGGTCCCATTGTATTTGGATTTAGTCTCATACGATATAAATCTTGTAAACTTGGTCCCATACGATATAAATCTTGCAAATTTGGTCTCATACGATATAAATCTTGCAAATATGGTCCCATACGAAATAAATCTTGCAAATTTAGTCCCATATGAAATAAATCTTGCAAACTTGATCCCAAACATTACAAAAAATGCAAAATTGGTCCCAAACATTACAAAAAATGCAAAATTGGTCTCAAACATTACCAAAAAAATGCAAAATTAGTCCAAAAAGTGAAAAAAAAAACTCATTAATTAATAATTATTATTCAAATTATATAATAATGAACTATTAATTAATATATAATAACATTTATATAATAATAAATATTAATAAATATATAAAATCTAAATAGACTTTATAATATTTAAATTTTATAAAAAAATACGAAATAGACTTTATAATATTAATAAATATATAAAATTTAAATAAACTTAAAAATTTATATAATAATCAATATTAATAAAATTTATATAATAAACAATATATTACTAATAACTTAACATATGAGATACATACATTTTATTTAAAATTAATTATTATTTATTTTATTTTTCTTCTCTTATGTATTCTAATAAATTTATATTGTAAGTTTTTTTTTTTTTAAATTCTACTATATGATTTTGATTTAATAAATAAATAAAATTAAGTGTTTGTAACTATTGAAAATTTTAATAGATTACTCATCACCCTTATTTAAATATCAATAGAAAGGGTTAGCTATTGTTAATTTATTATCACTAGCTATAATCATTTTGTTGTAATTTAATTATTAATGTAGTTATTAATTTGATATGTATTCATTGAGGAATACATGTCTCAATTATTGTATTGACAAGTTTGATATAACTTTTATTATTATTATTTTTTATAAATTTTACATTTAAAAAAGTATACAGAGAAAATTAAGTTATACTCTTTTTTATAAAATTTAGATTGATTAGATTTTATATATTTATTAATATTGATTATTATATAAATTTTATTATATATTATTAATAGTTAATTATTATATCAATTTGAATAATAATTAATTAATGTGTTTTTTTTTCACTTTTGGGATCAAATTTGTATTTTTTTTTTATAATTTTATTAAATTAAAGTATAACTTAATTTTCTCATCAATGTATGCTTTTTTAAATGTAAAATTAGAAATAATAATAATATTGGAAGTTATATCAAACTTGTCAATACAATAATTGAGACATGTCTTCCTCAATGAATAAATATCAAATTAATAACTACATTAATAATTAAATTACACATCGATAAAATGATTATAGCTAGTGATGATAAATTAATAATAGCTCTAGCCCTTACTATTGATATTTAAATAAGGGCGATGAGTAATTTATCAAAATTTTCAATAGTTACAAACACTTACTTTTTTTTTATTTATTAAATAAAAATCATATAGTAGAATTAAAAGAAAAATTAAACTTACAATACAAATTTATTAAAATACATAAGAGAAGAAAAATAAAATAAATAATAATTAATTTTAAATAAAATGTAGGTATCTCATATGTTAAGTTATTAGTAATATATTGATTATTATATAAATTAATATTGATTATTATATAAATTTTCAAGTTTATTTAAATTTTATATATTTATTAATATTATAAAGTCTATTTCGTATTTTTTATAAAATTTAAATATTATAAAGTCTATTTAGATTTTATATATTTATTAATATTTATTATAATTATATAAATGTTATTATATATTAATTAATAGTTCATTATTATATAATTTGAATAATAATTATTAATTAATGAGTTTTTTTTTTTCAATTTTTGGACTAATTTTGCATTTTTTTGGTAATGTTCGGGACCAATTTTGCATTTTTTGTAATGTTTGGGACCAATTTTGCATTTTTTGTAATGTTTGGGACCAAGTTTGCAAGATTTATTTCATATGAGACTAAATTTGCAAGATTTATTTCGTATGAGACCATATTTGCAAGATTTATATCGTATGGGACCAAGTTTGCAAGATTTATATCGTATGAGACTAAATCTAAATATAATGGGACCAAAACCCAACCAACCCATGGTTAATGGGACCAAATCTGCAATTTTCTCTTACATGAACCTTTTATAGTCTTAATTTTTTAAAAGAACAAACAATTTTATTGATAAAGAAATAAAAGATTACAAAGCAGTAGCAAAAAATATTTCTTAATTCTTTATAATCAAACAAATTGCTAAGCGATTTACTTCCCACAGTGTTAAAAAACATTGGACACCTCCCTATTATTTTAAGGTAACACTAACCCATGACCCCAATGTCATAGATAGTAGTCAAAGAAGATAATGGAGAAAATAAAAATTAGCCTGAACATGATTAGGTGGAAAAAATATTTTGACACCAAACTAATCAATTCCAGTCTACTTCTGCAACCTGTTTCTTTGGATGATCGTGTAATTTTTTGAGACTAGACGTAAAATTATAAATATCTCTATGTGATATGGACTATACGTGCCTGTTTGCTTTCTAGGTTACCTGCCCCCTGGGTTGTGTAAACCCAATCTACAACCTACCTCAACATTTCAAAAAATCCCAAATTAACCTTCTTCTTCCTTATTATTCTGCAGCTATTTGAAGATTTCCACCAAAAAATTTATTCATCTTCGTTTCAACAACAAACCACCTCCTTCGTCTCCAACCTGCAGCCGCCATATTTTTATTTCCAGAAAAAGAGTTAATTCTTCACCTTCCTTCTTCCTCACTTCTCCGATTGCAATTTGAATTTAGGGATAGAGGGAAACATATTGCCCGTTCGATGATTCGAGAACGAAACTCTACCGCGGCTTACTTCTTCACTGTGAAATTGCATCGATTTCCCGATACATTCTCCGTGACGGAGAAATCTTTTCCGGCGGCTCAGAACGAAATCTGCTCATTTCTATAGTAAAAATCATGCTTTTGAGAATTTTAATGTTTTCTGAATTTTTTTCTTGTTTTTGATTTTTTGAAAAAGAGTTCTTCCTGAATCTCTGGTAGTATGAATTGAAACATTCATATACACACAGTGTTACACACACATATATACCTTATATATTTCTAATAATTCTTTTTTCGTTTTTATTGTTGAAGGCTTCTCTATGATTTTTGGTGTGTTTTCTTTAACTTCGTCAGATTATCAAAAATTTTAAGTGATGAACTGGTGATGTTTACGATTTTGGTTCAGCAGATTTCTTGTGTGCAAAATGGGGTTGTTTTTGAAAAGACGAACCATCTAATTTTTTAAAGGGTAATTTTGTCAAATTACATTTAAACCACTCCTAAAAAAATTATGCAAACAAACATGAGATAGATATATAAACCATGATTTACCCAACCCATTTAAACAAAACCCACCTCATCCCAACCTACCAAGCAAACAGACACTACTTGTATAGCTATGGGTTGATTATTCCGTACTTGTAGTTATATGAATTATCTTTTAATGTATTAAAAAAAAAGTTAGAGTTCCATCAACTTATATACAGCCTTCGGTTTTGTAGAATTAATTACAGTAATCTATGTTGTAAAAATAAATTCATTTTATTAATATTTTATTTAGTTACAAAATGAGTCAATTATCCATTTAACATAACTAACCTAGTTACCAACATTAGTAACATAAGATAAGACCACTAGAAATTTAGAATCACGAATAATAAAGGAAAGACAAATACACAGTCAAGGACACCGACGAAACTTTATCGAATTTAATATTTAATTTAATATATTAAAAATATTACAATGTCCGTTTCGCATCACCGTCGAAACAGTGGGCTTCGTCTAAAAAAATGAAAAAGAAATAAAAACTATCATTATATTAAATGTATTTCCGAATATCAAGAAAAAAACACTCTACATTATTGATAGATTCGTGTGACACTATATTCAACTTCTAAATATTTAGAATCGAATAAAAGATTAAAAGTATTATAATAATATTTTCTTTAGTGAGAGCATTACATAACATTACTTTATTTTTTTAATCAATTTTGACTGTCCAAATCGTTTCATACACTTATATTTCATACATGTAAAATAACAAAAATTCACGAATAGAATTTGAGTCAAATAATTTTTTAATTAAACTATTAAAAGGTATCAATTCAATTTTTCATGGTGAAAATTTGTTTCCACAAACCCTACTGATAATTTTCATGTGATATAAATATTTTTTAGTTTTTGGTGGAATTGAGAAAACATATATATACTGACAAGTTTGTCCATAATTAATGAATACTTATCTTAATATTTAAATTTTTAATGAAAATTATATTGTCCACATTTCTTAATTATGAATATTTTTTAAAGTTAAAAAAAAAAAAAAAAACTTGAAAGAAATTGCATGAACAATGCCAAAATATTACTTAATGATCTTACTTAACTGTGGACAAATATTGTAAAAAAATTATTTATTTGAATAAATAATGAATACAGAGTGTAAAGCGGTGGACACCTTAATTCTCCTCTAGTACTGTACTATATAATTTTTTTAATGTTTTGGTATTCAATTCATGATCGATCAATTTCATTTTTCATTTTTCACTTTTCACTTATCGAATCATATTTAAATGAATCTAATTTTCAAGTCTACACCATTAGTTGCGAGTTTTCTCGTGTTCATTCTCGTGCTAGATCATTTTTGTTTGATGTTCCAAATTGTTTGAAGTACTAAGAATTAAATATTATTAGCAACTTCAAATTTATGAAAATCTCAAGATGGTTTGATCCAACGCAATCCCAAGTGAAAACTGAAAAGGGACCAATAATAATAATAATAATAAAAAAGGTCTAAAATGAATGATATCGAGGATTGTGGCATTGATTCTTGAATTGAACCACTTTAGACAGGCGTAAAGGCAACTTTTTTAGGGCAAAATTGACGCCAATAAAATCGGTCATCATCAGCGCTCTTTCGTCTGTTCCATGGGGCTGTGGGGAGGTTGAATTCCAACTCTCACTCACCGACACCTCCAATTAATCACTCTACAGTCTACCCTATATTCCACTTTTTTCGTGTTTAATAGAAGAGATAGAGAAGAGAGGCTTCTTTTTTTGGGAAGAAGCTTTTAGGCGATAATACAATTGTGGGAAGATTTTGTGGATGTGGGTTTTGCAATATGGAGGCTATAAGGAAGCAAGCAAGTAAATTAAGAGAACAAGTTGCTAGACAACAACAGGTATGCAATTCTTTTCTTGTTCTAAAATATTCGTTTAGATCAGGTTGAAGTAGAACTAGCTAGAATCTTGGTCGGATCATGTTTTTCTCTGTGTGTATGCAGTTGAATCCTGTCGAAAGGGTAAATTTATGCTACAATTTTTTTTGGGTTGGATGTGTTTAGTTCAGTTAAGCTTCATGTAGTGCAGTTCATATTAGATAAGTTTACTCTCCTGCTACTGGGATAGTCTGATGAACAAATTGTGAGCTGTTGATTCTATAGAGTTATTTTGTTACTACTTTGATGCAACCAATAGTCACAGGTTGTCTTTGTTTTTCTGTTCTGAAAGAAATATATACAGTGAGAAAAAGGACCAAATACTCATAAGCTGTATATGACACGCACTTTCTTTCTTTATTTCTTGCTCTTGATAAGCCCAAAGACCACATTAAGCAAGCCATAGAACGTAGTATTCGAGAGCTTGGTTCAAATTCTTCAATGGGGAATGGTAATGAGAATATTGCATAGTGGATTACAATGAAAATGATGATTACATTCTTCGTATTTTGTTCTAATTTTGGAATAAGTGGGGACAAAAAAATATTGTTGGTTGAGAGAATAGTGGAAAAGATTTGAGGAGAAATGATTATACGAGGGGAGGTAGTTAATCAATACGGGGTAATGATTAACTTATTTTGAGTCTCATTGCCCCATTCGAAATATGATGAAGGTGAATTTTTTTTTTTTTCCCCTCATTACCCACTGCAATTACCTTATACTTATTCTCATTGAAGAAATTTGAACCAAGCACCCCCCCTAAGAGACTTGTAGTGGTGCTATAGATGCTGTTAAAACTTGGTTAACCAATTTGTATGATATCGGGCAAGTTCCTGACTTCCTGCATTATGACAGATGATCGAGGATGCAAACTGGAAAAGGCTTTATATATATGCTTGTGGATTTAGGTTTTTTGGCATAATCATCTCCACTTATTTGAATTGAAGACATTTCTCTATTTTAAATTTTTCATTAGTGAAGCTTCTTTGTCGTCTGCAGTGTGTTCGATCTTCTGTATCTTCAATTAGTGATCAGTAATCATTGATAACTAATATATTAATCATTCTCATGTTTTTTCTTCTGAAGTTGCTGCTCACATATTATGGGCAGACAGAATATCAATTATTGAGAGTTGACGTGTTCATGAAATTGGTCTTCGATATTTGCTCCATTATAAATATTTTTTTGTGTTCATTGGCAGACAATCCTTAAACAACTGGGGCAGTTGGGTCATGGAGGGGTTATGATCGACGATGCTGACATGGAACTTCATCAGCAGCTACAGAATTTGTACAAATCTACGAGGGCAGCCAAGGTACATTAAAGGATGCATGCCTTTTTACTTATGAGCTGTGTGAAGCGGTTTCTGAATCTGATGAATTCTCTTATATAACTTCAGCAGTCACATTTAAGGAGCTTTTTGTTGCACAGCATTTCCAGAGGGATATTGTACGCGGGTTAGAAGGATTTATTTCAACAAGCAAAAAGCAAACCGAGATAGGTATGTAGTCTCACTTGTCCTCTCGCTTGATTTCACTGGTGATGATGCGGATGAATAAATATCAACTTTACTTTGTAGCAAAAAGGTTGGCTGAAGATTGTTGCAAGTATGGTATTGAAAATCAAGATTCTGGTTCTCCACTTGCAAGAGTTGCTTCTGATTTTGGTACCTCACATGCCTCGATGGAGGATGATAGAGAAAAAATGCTTGGGATACTTGGTTATCAGGTAAAGTAGTTGGTGACACGATATCTCGTTCACAAGAGAAATATGTTAGTCCCTGTACCTTTCTGAGCAACCTTAATTTAATTCTGACTTGTAGGTTTCTGAGCCACTTCGTGCAGCGATGAATGGTGCTCCTCTGGAAGATGCTCGTCATTTAACTCACCGTTATGACAGAATGCGTCAGGAATTCGAAATTCAGGTTTTGGTTTCTTTTTGTTTCTGTGAAATTTATTTGGAGTTAATTTAATTGTTCAGCATGAGAGTTTTGAACTTTCCCATTCAGGCAGCTGAAGTAATAAGACGGAAATCAAAGTCCAGAGATACTTCCGCTGAAAGCGACTTAAAGCTTAAAACTGCTGAAAAAAAGTTGACAGAGACTAAATCTTCGATGCTAGCACTTGGAAGAGAAGCTGCTGCGGCTATGTTATCAGTAGAGGATAAGCAACAAGAGACAACTTATCAAAAGCTTCTAACCATGGTATAAATGTTTAAAGTTCGACATAATTTTTTATCTAATCAAAAAGGTGCTCGTTAGTAGTTTTAAGAGTTGAAGTGTCCACCTTGCTTCTTCCTGGTCTTATGTCACATTAGGCTTGTTTTGTTCAACCACTGCTCAGTCTATTGAAGATTTCAACGTCTACATTAAGTGTTTTCTGTTTTCATTGACAAAATGTAGTTGTTTTAGATAATAATTTAAACGTAGATTAGTACACAGTACACTCTAAATTTGAAGTAAATTGGCGAGTTCTAATACCACCGTGATTCTTTTTTTCATTAATGAAGTGCACCATTTTTCCATTTCATTATGTGCCTTTTACCTTGCCTTTTTTCCTTATTAAAAACAATCATATTTAGAGAAACTATGCACCTTGAATTAATGTTCATTTCCGCATAAATTTTAGCAAGATTTTGGGAACTTACTCAAAATATTCCAAAAAGCATATTTTCGTGTAATACTTTATCATGTGAATGTTTTTTTACATCGTAATGTTTTCTGTAACCCTTTTTTTTTTCTCCTTAAAGTTTTCAAAGAAGTGAACTGTTAGGTGTTGATTGTTGGTCCTCATATTCATCAAACAAAGCCTTCATTTTCTTTTCCCAATTTGAACCTTCTGCCATAGTCAATTCTATTCTGCAAAGTTATCTCGAATGTAGAGTATTCCCGGATGTTTATAGCTTTGTTGACAGGTTGCTGCAGAAAGAAGTTATCATCAAAATGCTATTGCTGTTCTGGAGAAGCTGCATTCAGAGGTTTGCTATATCTATCCTGTCCTTTTCATAAATTTAGGAACAACATTTTCAAATAATCCGCTCTTCAATTCACATAAACACTTTTGGTCACTTTATTTCTGGTTATAACACAGATGCTTGATTACACGCAGATAATTCTGGAGGAGGAAATGGAAGAGTCTTCATTGCAATCAGAAGTTGAGCCACCAAGAGACGATAATTTTCCATCTCCAAATGTTGGGGTTGTTTCAAATAAAGTTAATGGTCAGGATGATGAGAGTAAAAGTAATACGTATTTCTTTGCCAAGGTAACTTCCTATTTCACCGTTTCACCTTTGTTAGCACAATGCCTCCATGGATTAAGCCATTTTTTATCCAGATTGTGGATGATATGTTTATGTGCTTTCAGGTCATACACTCGTTTGATGCTCAAGCAGACGGTGAACTGAATCTTGAAGTTGATGATTATGTTGTAGTTCGACAGGTACATAATCTGATTGGAATTTAAACGTCGAATTTTATTCTATTCTCATTCCCGAAAGTCCTACTGCTCGTCTTGATTATCCCATCAAAAACTTTATTTACGAGTTCATATAGTACTTTAATAATAACTTAATTATTTATGACTGTAGTCTTCTTCGAATGGATGGTCCGAAGGGGAATGCAGAGGGAAAGCTGGATGGTTTCCCTCTGCGTACGCAGAAAAGATTGACAGAGTTCCAACGAGCCAATTACCGAGAGAGGATGACTCTTCACCGTAAATACGACTATATCTCGTTGTGAGTATGTGCATTAACATTATACACCATACAAACGGCTTGTAACTTTGGTCAGCGTATATTATCGTATTTTGGCGTGTGCTTGTAGTAGTATTGTTTTGGACATACAAATGCAAGTAATTTTCTATTTATAAAGAAAATAGATTTTATTTTGTATGTGTGCATGTCAGTAATTTTTGTGTAACTCGTGTAAAACTATTATTTGGATTCTTTTGTTCCACTTCCCTCGAATATTGGAGAACTGGCTATGCATTTTTTATTCGTTCAAGTGTATTCATCGGTGGATCTAGAATTACGTACCATGGGAGAAAATTTATTTGCATAATAATGTGTCATTAAAAAAAATTCAAGAGGGACAAAATAATAAAATTTGATTCATTGAAGACATGTTTTTATTTTTTTTATATATACAGTATAAAATTTCGAAAATTCCAAGAGCTAAACTCCATTTGATTTTTTGAGTAAAATATGTGTCATTCATATGCATGTAATAAAATATCAAAGTGGAAAGAAGGCTTCTAGAATTTTCTGCCCTTTCTCAAACCGATCTGCACCACCTTTCTGTCTTCTTCTCAAGGAAAGGGTTTTCTTGGCTGAGCCATCATCGTGAGTGGTCCTTCGTCGGTCGATTGCTTCACCGTCAGTCGTGTTTTGTGGAAATTTGTTCATTACAACGTCCGGGGGCATTTAGCCGTGGCCTTAAAAATTCAATTGGGTTCATCCAACAAGAATTTGTCTTTGGGGCTGACTATTTACACCTCCATTTGCGTTCAGAACACCCCCGATTGATGCACCCACAAAAAAGGATAGATGCACTCTTCGAATTGTCCTAAATACCCCATTATCAATTTTCTCTATAAAATACACATTTACTAACCACACCCTAATTCATCTCTCCTTCATTTTCCACTCTCCACCTTGGTGCCGTCGCCCACCATCCCTCGTCGACAGTAGGCCCCTGCCGCCAAAGTTTTTTTTTCCAACGAGCAGTGGCGACGCCATCCCCCTCCCTCGATTCACCGACGCGACGCCCTCCCCTCACTCGATTCACCAGCCGCGACGACCCCTCCCTTTTCCTCTCCGATTTTCTACATTTTTTTTTGTTTAACCCGTCGCTCCTGGTCCAAGATGCCGGCCACCGCCTGGTAAAGATGCTGGCCTGCTGCATTTTTTTTAGGGTTTTTCTGCAGAAACCTTTTTTTTTTTATATATATTTTCGACAATGTAATGTCGATCATATACAATTTCGTCGACAAATTGTTGACGAGAGTACATATAGTCGACATTGGTTTATTGAAAATTTTATTTATTTATTTTTGTGATTTTTCTGAAATTTTTTGTTTAGTGGTGACAGCGACAATGACGGTTGCTGCATAAATTAGGTTTAGGGTTTAAAGGTTGAACAAGGGGTGTAGTTAGTAGCGATGATGCATTTAGTAATGTAATATTACTTAAAGGGTATTTTGAGGTTTTCACACCGATTATTAAATTAATAAAGTGGTGGAGGGAGTGCATCCAACGCAAATGGAGGTGTAAATAGTCAGTCCCTTCGTCTTTATGGGCCATATAAACCTGTTATTGGGCTTTGAGCCCAATATTATTATAAGATATGAAAATGGGCTGACCCTATCCCATGTTTTCCGATCTACACACGTCTGCTGAAATGGCGTCGCTACCAAATTCCAAATTTGAATCCCAAAAACTGCCACATTTCACGCTCCCCCACCCTACCCCTACCCCCTCTACGCCATGCCTGCAATAATTTACTAGTGAGTACATTTACAGTTAGCTTAAAATGCATTAATTGCAATCAAACTCCGGATCTGAGCATTGTAAACTTACATAATTTACACCCGATCTTTCTTTCCAATTCATGCCAATGGGAGTGATGAGCAAATGAAAAGAAATAATGGGCTTGAGCAGTAGCAAGAACAGTGCCCCTGGCCCCTCGTCATCCCGAGTTGATGTTAGGCGGAGTCGATCGAGCGGAAGAAGAGTCTTGAAGTCGTCCTCTCTCCTATCTCACCGCTCCGAGAATAATGAAATCCAGGTAAGCTTCTCGGTTCTCGTATTGTGTTTACTGTTTTTTCGAAAATAAAATCTGTTTTGTACAGATCCGGTTTCTTTGTGAGTGAATGGATTTAAATTGTAATGTGCATGTAATTGTGGCTTTGGAAATGTTCGTGGTGTTGATTATTGTGTGTAAGTAGTTACGTTGTTCGCTGGGGCATTGCGTCATTTTTTTTCTGTAAAGGTCTCCGATTTCACTGTTTTTCTGTGCGATTAAAATTTGCTAATTTGGAAATGTTGGTGAACTTTACTGGGTAAGCACTTTCTCCGTTTTCCTGATTGAAAAAGTAGCAACTACTACTCGGGCGAGGCAACTTACTTCTCAATGATTTTGGTTAAAGCAGATGATTAGATGATTGTTTCTTTGCTGGATGATACTCTAATCTAGTATTAATGTTTTATTTAGTTAGAAGCTAAATTGCTTTCAATTTAGGTGAAGAATGTTATCATGATCTGTTTGAGATGGAACTATGAGATATGTGAATTGGCTTCAATTTCTGGGTTTCAAAGATAAAGTCATACCATTGATGTGAATCAAGAGCTTTCTGCTTTGTTATGACTGGTCATAATGTAGCACTCTTTACAGTGTAATGATTGGATCATCATTATTGAATGTAACCTGAGTAACATCATTTTTTTACACTTTTTAGGTCTCTGATGGTCCAAGTGAAGAAAATGGCAAGATTCCGTTGGGTAGAAGTGAGAATAAATCAGGCGCCTGTCAAGTTTCAGCTGAATGTTGCAGGACAGGTAAAACCGAGGTGAGCAGTGACATGAACTGCATAAGCTCCAGCATCCCATGGGTTGGGTCCAGAGAAGGCAATACTTCTAGGTGTTTGTCTACTCAGTCACAGAATCCTCCTAGTCGATTCCTTTCTCGCTTCAGTATCAATCCTGGAAACTTAAGCTTTCGTCTAAACAGGGGTAACAGCTTGGGATCTGCAAGATCTTATCCTGCATCTTCTATGGGTTTCACAATTTCGAATGAAGAACATGAATGTGTTGATTCCTCCACTAGTTCTGTGGATAGAAATTACAGGTCACAAGGTTGTGACTTTTTCCCTGCTTGTTTCTCCAGTAGTAGATCTACTGGAATGCAGGGTCGAAATTATGCATCTAACTCAAGTCCTGACTTCTCTGCCAATTTTCGAGATAACCGACAATCAAATTTGGAGCATGATGTACTGAGAAATAGAAATAATACAACAGTAAACTGTAGTCCAAATACATATTCTGATTTGTATCATAGTAACACTGATGATGCTGGAATGAGGCATTCTGTAAGACGGGTTGCTGCTCGAGAACCTGCAGAACGAAATGTTCGGTTTAGTAGAACATTGAGTGTTGGTAGACTTCGTGACAGGGTTCTTCGTAGAACTCCCACTTCTGATTTGGAGTTGTATAATTTTCAACAAGACAGGGAAACTATGTTTACTCGTCAGATTACTGAGGCCCAGGTTTTAGGACATGCAGAAGTGGAAGCAACATCAGATGATAATGCCTTCAGTGAGCCTGTTTCTTCTGATAATGTCACATCTCGATTTCCTAATCCTTTTTACAGTAGTCAAAATAATTTGCACGGAACCCCACGAAGTAGAGAGACCAGGTACCGAGATTTGCTGGAGCATAGATCAAATTTCATTGAGCGCAGACGAAGAATAAGATCACAGGTATTTTAGTTTACTCTCTTACTAATTCAACATACACACCATGCAGCTTATGTATTCCTAATTCTAAGATCTGTTTTACAAATGCATCACTTTCTCTTATATTTCATGCATTGTGCTTTGTGTGACATTTTTTGTTGACCTTGTGATTTGTGCGGAACATGTAGCAATTGACCTGTTATGCTACTCTTTTCTGGTGCACACACACACATTAGCGTAAATTGTAAAATTGGTCCCGCACCTATTGGGTGTTGGCGATTTTAGTCCTGTACGAATCAATTTTCTCAATTAAGTCCCTTAACTTTTAAAATTATGCAACTTCAAGTCCTTTATTGACAAAGGTTGCAGGTTTTTGCACGTGCCTCTCAAGGGAGCTGTCGATATTCCATGTAGCAACTAACATCGTTTACGTGGCTTAGTGAGACCCAAAATATTAATTTCAATTTAAAAAAAAAAAATTATCTTGAAATAAAAATTTGTCATTACAGGACTAAAATAGCAACATGTTTAAAGTTATCGGACTTAATTGGAAAAAGTGATTTGTATGGGACTAAAATTGTCCACGTCCAATAGATATGGGACCAATTTAAGCCCAGAACAACAATTCTTTCTATGACCTGTGTTCTCAAAAAATGTTATTAGAACACAATTGGGAGGGATAATCTGTGATTTTGTGCCTTACAATTTGGTACACTTGTTTAGGTGCGTGCACTTCAGAGACTGGGAAGCCGTTTTGAGAACTTGTCTGTTCCTGAGAGGGCTTGCATTTTATCTGGCCAGCATCAAGGAGGTCATTGCACTTGTCGCACTTCTGCTCGAGAGACTAATTCAAATGATGATGCTAATGCTAGGGCTAGCATATCAAGAATTGTCATGCTAGCTGAGGCTCTATTTGAGGTAATGTTACAGACCCACAGATACGTGATGTACATATCTTTTTAGTGAAAATGGGAGTGAATATGTTACACTCATTATAATTAGGTTCTGGATGAAATTCACCAGCAATCTGTAGCTCTGTCCTCTCAGCCTTCTGTATCTTCCATTGGATCTGTTCCAGCACCTATTGAAGTGGTGGACTCCCTTCCTTTGAAGATGTTTAGTAAATACAAAAGGAAGCCATGTGAAGATGCTGCACAGTAAGTAAATATTTGAACTTGCATTATTTTGTCATTTTGTGTAATAGTAAAAATGGAAGTACATATACCTCTTAAACAAGGATAGCTTTAAGTCCACTTTAAACTCTTAAGGGAAAGTCACACAACAAAATCTTCTTTGGACATAACAATTATAAGAAACAAGCCCAGGTCAACCCTGATTCTGTTATGTAAAAGCCATACCATTCTTTGCTTTTTCCAACCTAGGTTTTTTAGCAAGATTTACAAAAGAGAATCTGGCCTTCATATTGAGGAATTTGAATAGGATGTTTTTTCTTTTTCGTGTCACTTAATGTCTGAGAAAATGCTTATAAACTAGTTCAAAGTGGATATTTGACGTTGCTTTTGATCCCCTTTTTTCTCTCTTCATATAATCAAAAAATGGAATTCTGATTTTACTATAAGGTATATTTCTGATATTTTGATGTTAGTGCTTCAACTTTCCCGTTTTGTTTCCCTAACAGATGTTATATATGCCTCGTTGAGTATGATGACGGGGATAGCATGCGGGTCCTACCTTGCCATCATGAATTTCATAAAGCGTGTGTGGATAAGTGGCTCAAAGAAGTTCACAGGTGTTTTTCTGACCCTTATGCTATCATTTAAATTAATGTTTCTAAATTATTTCCATCACTTTGAAAGATGTCTTCTTGATTGATAACCAGAGGCTTCATTGTTTTCTCGTCTCAGGGTTTGCCCGCTTTGTAGACGGGACATTTGCCGGCCAGGCTAGTGAACTGCAGGGAGTTTATGGGGCAATCAGCTGCCCCCTTTTGTTGCTTATAGTGAGAAGGTTGATGTACCTCCATAACAATGGCTTGCAAAGCTAACTTTTGCTGGTCACATTTGTTTGTTGTTGCTGTATTTTTTGTCACGTTTGGCCCTCACAGTGTGTTGTAAAAATACTGATCAGTCCCTCTCTGATTGAGTTTTGAAGTTATAGAGGGATGGTGTGGAATTTGAACATGCATACATAATGTTTGAACATTTTTGTCCCTGCATGTACCCTTTGCTATCACATGTTAGTAAATAATTTAAGAATTTGAAATAAATTAATTTGAAGTACACTTTTGAATAATACGGAGTAGTTTATATTTATAGGAATGAATAGTAAGTTTATTATGTACCTTGATATTGGTTATATTGGAACTTAATAAAGTGTTAAAATAACATGCATAAATCATGATTTGTTTCACCATGAGTCTCCTTACCCATGACCTATTCTATACTACATAAAAAGTCCTCCGAAATTAAGATGTGTATAAATTAACGCTCATCTACATATCAAGTGATACAACTGTGCTTATTAAGTAATATTTCCACCGTTATACAATAACTTTCATATTTTTCTTTTCGAGACGTTCTACAATAATTTTTACACCTTTTAAATGAAAAATCTTTTATAAACTCCATCCTCCTAATATCCTCAATTTTACACAAATGTCATTACTTTTTCTCCACGCATACACAAAAGTCAAACTCATTATTTAATTTATACATAAAGTTTTACAAAATTCTCTTCAAAACTTCACTCATTATTCTGTACGTACAAACACATCAAATTGTGTTAAAAAAATGATGTGATATATATACATAGTGATATTATAAATGTGATGCAAGTTATCATTTATAATATCACTATGTAAAAAAAAAACCTTCAGATCGATTATTACGATTTATCGAAATGTAAAATCGTAATTGAACCATCATTTTTTTATTACGGTGCAGTTTTTAATCGTAACTAGAGGTTTTCTGAAACCTACGGTTCAGCCGGTTGGCCGATTAAAAAACCGCCCGGGTCTAGATGCAACTTGTAGACAGTGTAAACAAAAATAAAATAAGTTGAAACTTTTAATGATGCATTAGGCGAAATAAGACAATTTTGAGGGTGTACATTGCAAATATCCCATAAAAGACAAAGACAGATGTTTCTGCAAGGGAGGGAGGGAGGGAGGGAGAGAGAGAGGAGAAGAGCCGGTGAATAACAGGTGCACCAAATTGAACAACAACAGCGCCAACACCATGAACCATTGTTTCACCGCCGATCTCGATCAACAACAATCACCACCGCTGCCTTCCGCCTCCGTCCAACCGTACCACTCGCAACCCCAACCCCAACGCCGCCCCCGCGGCTTTGCCGCCACAAACTCCAACAGCAGCAGCACCACCTCTGCCTCTAAAAGCAGGAAAGAGAGGGAAAAGGAAAAGGAGCGAACGAAGCTTCGAGAACGACACCGTAGGGCCATCACCAGCCGAATGCTCGCCGGTCTCCGACAGTACGGCAACTTTCCCCTCCCTGCACGCGCTGATATGAATGACGTCATTGCCGCACTAGCTCGTGAAGCTGGTTGGACTGTAGAACCCGACGGCACCACCTGCCGACAAGCCCTGTCTGCTCCGCCGCAGCCACAGCTGCTGCCGGTGCCTACCTCTCATTTCAATTCTACTCAACTGAATAATGTTAATGCCTCTGGTGTGGTGAGTTGTTCAATTCAGAGAAAATAGTTTTTATCTCAGTTTCTATTTGTTTTCATTTTGATGTGGTGTTGTAGAGTTGTTTTTTAAGTTAATATTTGGAAGATTATTTTGATGCTTCTCTTGGAAGATGGATAAGTTCTTGTTTTCTGCCCATAAATTGTGTGGTGTCTCTGGTGTTCTCGATCTAAAATTTTACTCATTACCTTTGAAGAGGAAATAATACCCTGACCCTGTTCTTTCTCAAGGGAATTGCGTAGATGTGTTCGGATTAGCTCTAAGGACTTCGGAAACAGATTAGATATCTTGACAAATTAGAACTTCCCATATTATGATTTCTTTAGGTTTAATATTTTCATTCTGATAGAATTGACCAAAGTAACGTGGTTGCTGTTGTATCTTTTATGATTTTATCAAAATCTGATTGTTGAGGTCCTTGAGTAATTTGATTGTCTGTCATCTGGGATCATTCGACTATGAATATGCTTGTCTGGGTGCATCATCATATCACCTATCATGATAAGACCATTCTGTGTTTCTCATTATCTGCTGTTAATTTTAAGCAGGGGGCACATCCTGTTAGGTCAGCTGAAAGTCCACTGTATTCTAATGCTTTGAAGAATTGCTCCATGAGATCATCAGTTGATTGTCAGCCTTCAGCTCATAGAGTTGATGAGAATTTATCGCCAGCATCCTTTGATTCTGTTGTTGCAGAGAGGGATGCAAAGGTTGACAAATATTCAAGTGCTAGCGCAATTGAATCCCCTGAATGTTTGGAGGCAAGGCAGGTATATTGAAAACTCTCTCTCTCTATCTCTCTGGTAACATGCTGGAAATATGGTGCTACTTTGTGAAGGAAATTTTCACTTAATATGCCTACTTATTCATTAAAAACAGATTAGAATCTTTTAAATGCTTGATCTTCAGCAAAACTAGTAAAGTTTGATAACTAGAAATAAAGATGTTAAAATACTTTATATCTGGTTCTCATCTGAATTTTAGTATTATACATGTGGTGAACATATGTAGCTAATGACCTAGTACTTCTACACAATTTTCTAAACTGTTTGGTGTTTAAATTTCATTTTCAAGGCATTGCTCAGGGGGAGAAACATATTTCGGTTGTGTACATAATGAATAATTCTCTGCATCATGATCGATTCTTGCAGCTCGTGCAAGATGTTCACTGTGAGGAACATGGAAATGGTCTCTCTGAAACCTCCTACATCCCTGTTTATGCCAGGCTTGCTGTAAGCATTCAAATCCTACCAATTTTTTGCAGCATTAACATTTTAAGACTGTCATCAAACTTCTATCTTCTATTTGTGTAGTTTCATATGCAAAATCACTTTTGCATTTGATTATGACAGAGTGGCTTGATCAACAATTTTTGCCAGTTGATGGATCCTGATGGCGTGAAAGAGGAATTGCAAAATCTGAAGTCATTATGTGTTGATGGTGTTGTTGTAGATTGTTGGTGGGGCATTGTTGAGGCGTGGACGCCAAAGAAATATGATTGGACAGGATATAGGGAAATGTTCAACATTATCCGAGAGTTTGGGATGAAATTACAGGTAATATGGATTTTTTAGTCATGATATCACCCCCCACCTGAATGTCATTTGGTACTTGTCATCTGTTCACCTACTTTCAAAGAACTTGAATTTTTTGTGCTAAAGAATATGAATATCCTAAAGAGTTTTCTTAAAGTATGCTTTATTCCCGAGTTCTGTTTGGCAAGTATTTTCAAGTCTCCCTTTTTTTTTGAAGGTTGTGTTGGCATTCCATGAAAGTGGAGGACATGATCCGGGTGGAATATTTATATCCCTCCCTCAATGGATTTTGGAGATTGGGAAAAGCAATCAGGATATATTCTTCACGGATCGTGAAGGAAGAAGAAATACTGAGTGCCTTTCATGGGGCATTGATAAAGAGAGAGTGCTTAGAGGAAGAACTGGCATAGAGGTAAGTTGCTGTTATGAACTTACCAACCTCTGTTCTCAAGATTAACACTCGATGATTCATAGCCTTTTCAGGCTTGCTGGACCTTCGTGCTCATGATATCATGCCACTTAACCTTGATTTTAGTTCTGTTACTTGCCTCTGGTTTCACTGGCGTTCACTATCTGGATTTTGAATCTTGTCTAATTACTTCAAGCTATAAAATTTGAGAATCCGAGGCTGTTATTGAATCAAGACCCAATAGTATCCCTTGGGTCTTTATAGGTTCCTTTTTTATTAACATCCCATGAGATCAGTCTTGATCCATGATCTGATTCTTACATTTTTCTTTTTATAGTTGGATGTATCAACTCTGCTTTTCATATCAAGTTAGAATTTACCATTTGATCAGGCATGGTGTACGCAGTTAAAATTTGTTTTGCCTTCAACCTAATTAGTATTGTTTCTGTGATTTCAGATCTATTTTGATTTCATGAGAAGTTTCAGAACTGAGTTCGATGATTTATTCACTGAAGGCCTCATTTCTGCTGTTGAAATTGGATTAGGAGCTTCTGGAGAGCTGAAGTACCCATCATTTCCAGAAAGGATGGGTTGGAGATATCCGGGTATTGGTGAGTTTCAGGTATCTGGAAAGTCTCAGCGTCTTCTCATTTTTCTATGTTATTTATTAGTGAGAAAGCATTCAATTTTGGCCCAAGAACTCTGTGGTTCTTTGTTTAACATTGAGAAATGTATGTATCTCAAATTCTAGATCATGCTATTTTACAGTTTGATCTTTCTGCAGTGTTATGATAAATATTTGATGCAAAATCTCCAAAAAGCTGCAAAACTCCGTGGGCACTCCTTCTGGGCCCGGCCCCCCGACAATGCTGGTTATTATAATTCTAAGCCACATGAAACTGGTTTCTTCTGTGAAAAAGGTGATTATGATAGCTATTATGGTCGATTCTTCCTGCGTTGGTATACTCAGGTCTTAATAGATCACGTCGATAATGTTTTGTCCCTTGCAAGTCTTGCTTTTGAGGATATTCAGATAGTTGTTAAGGTACTACTTGTTCGCATACCTTATGTTAGTTATGTTTTCTTTTATAATATTAGTGAGTTTCTGTTTGTATATTTGGATAAAAATTAATGGAGTTTTTGTCTAGATTCCAGCAATATACTGGTGGTACAAGACAACAAGCCATGCGGCAGAGCTCACTGCTGGCTATTATAACCCTTCAAACCAAGATGGGTATTCATTGTTGTTTGACGTGCTGAAAAAGCATGGGGCAACAATGAAATTTATCATATCGGGATTTCAGGCTTCATATCAGGAAATCGATGAAGCATTTTCAGATCCCGAGGGTCTGAATTGGCAGGTTAGTACTTCTCTTTATGTGAGCTTTTGCTGTACTCGGATTGGGAAAAGCGGTACACAATCATTACACACTAATTATTACACGATCATTACAATTACAATTACAATCAACAATAATATAATACTGCAACATCACACACTTTTACACGCCAATTTGTAAAGTTAAACCTACCCTATTTAAATCTCAAACAAGCACATATGACACAACATTACTATTTATCAAGATTTTGAAATCTCAAACAAGCACATATGACACATAATTTGTGATAGCACTTCAGTTCTTGAGTTGGAATTCCGCAGGTTCTTAACTCAGGTTGGGACAGTGGGCTCCGTGTTGCTGGTCAGAACGCGCAACCATGTTATGATAGAGAGGGTTTTGTGAGGCTGCTGGAGACTACCAGACCAAGAAATCACCCAGATGGCCGTCACTTTTCTTTCTTTGTATTTCACCAGCCTTTGATCCAAAGAACCATGTGCTTCTCAGAAATTGATTACTTCATTAAAAGCATGCACGGTGAGCCTTCCTCAACTATTAACATTGACAACATGTCAAATCTTACCTGTTTATGATTGTTGTTCGATATATCACGAACCAAATTGTAGCTTAGTTTGGATTCAACCAACTGTGAAATTTCATTCAGGTTTTTCTTCCTGTGTCTCATCATGTGAACCTTAACTGCAGGAAATGTTGGCCATTAGAGAATCCAAATCTCATCTTTATTGGAATTTTCGACATTAGGAAAGAAAACTGATGTTTAACGCTGCAGGAAGAGAGAGTGATTGGAAGGCTTTGCCCCGTTGACAGCAGCATCAGCTATTATTCATAGCAAACCTAAGTGTATTGAACCCCCCCCAAAAAAAAAAGTGCTATTCTTTTGTTGTATTGTTGCTGCGCCTATTTGGACCCTTGTGGGGCTTGGAGATTCTATGAACGTAGAAGGAAAATTATTTAAATTACTAAACTCTAATTACTAGTTAATTAAAGAAAATGGTGAGTTGATAAATGAGTAAAATTACATCGTACCATCCAAAGTTTGCCTTTATTCTATGGACTTTCTACTAGTGTATTCTTTTTAAATTAATTGATTAAATTTTGTCACTCGAAATCCAAGGCCTCTAAATATGAAATCTTTATCAAAAACTTTTAAATTCAACCTTGCATCCTGTAACAGCAATCGAATCATATCCACATCAAAAACTGCATTGAGAAACTGAAAATTCACCACAACGATGTAGAATATAAATAGTAAACGTGTCTAACATCAGTGAGATTTAAAACATTGCCCCGGAACATGATTTTGGGGTAAATCATCAACCTGTCAAAATTTCTGAAAATAAGTGTAATGATACTCAACCAATGCCAATGCTGGTCTGCAGAAAAAGAAACGACCAGTGTCACACCCCAATTTTTATAAAAGTAGATTTTGTAAAAATGACAGGCAAAATCAAAGTAAAGGGGCATGAACTGAAATTTTAACCTAAGGAACGAGAATTTCAAATACTTTAAAAATAAAATTACTTTAATAACAGCGGAGGACTCGATGAATAAATAGATATCTTAAAAGGAATCTAAAATGTCAAATGTATATGTTTCAATATCTCATGAATAACTTAATAAATAAACGAGTTAGTCAATTTTATTTTACTAAATGATGAATAATTAATATTAATTCGTCACCCGCCATTCCTCCTCGCCATCAGCTCATTATCCTGAAATGTTAAATATTGGGGTGAGTATGCAAGCACACTCAGTGGAGTCAAGTTATTCCAAACTAAATACTGAAAATAAACAGTCAAGTCATACACGTAGGACAAATAATATATAATTTGTCAACTTTAAACTAAACAATATACTTTGCCATTGAACACATATACATTAAAGTAAACACGTATACTTTGCCAACCTTGAAGTAAACACGTATATTTTGCCAACATTAAAATAAACACATATACTTTGCCAACCTTGAAGTAAACACGTATACTTTGACCACATATACTTTGCCAACATTAAAGTAAACACATATACTTTGCCAACCTTAAAGTAAACACATATACTTTGCCCACATATACTTTACCAACATTAAAGTAAACACATATACTTTGCCAACATTAAAGTAAACACATATACTTTGCCCACATATACTTTGCCCATATATACTTTGCCATTGAGCACAGCGGGTTGAACCCGAGGACCCGTCGATCCTGGACCCTCGTCAGGATCCCTGGCTATTAGAAACTTTGTCAATCGAATTGCATGCGCACATTAACTTTGTCAATCAAATCGCATGTACACATTAACTTTGTCAATCGAATAACATACACATATTAAATTCATGTATCAATCACTCAATCAATTTATTTAAAGCATTTAATAAAGAATAACAAATTTGTCTCTACCAACCACTGTAGATATAAACCCCACCTCGAATGTCGATAGAGAATATGCAATGCAATCCTATTACTGATGTGTCTCGATTACTGAATTTCCTATAAAAATAATTAAATAAGTCTTAAAATGATTCATAATTAATTAAGAGGATAACTAATATTTACTAATAATTAAATATACTTTACTGGATAAAATCTGTAGGAGTAGAGGAATGTCATAATAATAATAATAATAATTGTTTGAAATTCATCTTTTACACTCAAATAACTCACGATTTTGTCTTAATATGCAAAAATGGTATTTTGTTCCAATTAAGAGAAATAGACATAATAAAATAGTAAGTTGTGCATTATCGCAATTAAATTTTAATTAATAAAACATTTGATTGAATAAGGTTGTCTAAAAATTAAAGTAAATGAAAGAAATAAATGGTTACACTGATTGTGGCAATTCTTGAACTACAAAAATTAACAGTAGAGAATAAATGAATTATGAATAATAAAGTAATAGGGAAGATACTTACACAAGTTTGATTGAAAAAATAGTATGCTGAGTGAGTTCCAGATAGAAGAGAGGAAAATATTTTGTGTGTTTATGAGATTTTGATGATCCATAATAAAAAGGAATTGAAGGAGATAAATCTTGATTGAGAAAATATTGGGATTGGCTTTTAATTTTTGAATTTGAAAATACCAGATTTGAGAAACTTGTGCTTAAATTTTTTAAGCATAGAAAACATTTTAATTAAGCATTTCAATTATTTAAATAATATTTTATTTTATTATTAATTATTATCTCAAATAAATATAAATGTCTTTGAAATTTGAGGGGTGTTACAACCAGCCTTGTCCGGTACACGGAAACGAAATCATAAAACCAGACGGATGAGAGCAAGTTTCAGTGTCTTTGAGAATCACAGTACTGGGGGAATTCACATCGGCAAGGGCCTTTCAGAACCTACCAAGGAAAAAAATAATAAAAAAAAATCATTACTTTGGTTAAATCTTCACTACCTAAACTCCTAAGGGCATGTTTGATAGCATAGACGGATTATCTAAGATTAGGATGATAACTAAACTTTATAAATTTTAAAGCATTATCTACCCTTAATCTAAGTTATCAAACAACCAATAAAAATGATATATAGTTAATCTAGATTTAATCTAAGCTATCAAACATGGCCTAAAGAGATAAATGTCATCTCATAACGTCCATTTATTATATATACACCACCAAAAAAGAGTGTGAGAAAAGAACACAGCACACAAGGCTAAATCCACAAACCTTACGCAACGTAAAAGACACCCTCCTCGAACTCCTACGGATCAAACTGTCATTCACTTTATCCACCTGCATCACAATCGCAAACATTGTTTGTTAATTAGCAACATCGGAAGTATCTGAATGAGAAATAATAGGCACATCACATCTTTCAGCTTCCGACAAACTGTACCTTTAGGCTTTGAGAAAATAAGGACATATTTCATGGAACATGAATAACAAGGAAAAACTGTGCTAAAGTAGACAAACTATACAGCGAACTATTAATCATTCTCATGGGTACCACTGGCCAACTATACAGCAAACCATTTTAAATTTTGTGAGAAAAAATGTTTCAAACATAACAAAAATTAAAATAAGAACCTTGCAAGTTGCCAACTGTGTAAAGATAAAAGAAAAATAAGAAACATGTTATAATTAATTGTACCTTGTGGTGTGGAATGTAATGATGCCATGCATATCGAGCCTCTCCAGATAGCAGCAGCATTGATCGAGGTGGGAGGTAAATAGCTTTACGTATGAAATCTGAGTTCTTTTCAGACATCTGTTTCTCTACATCAGAACTTGAGGTCGGTTTCTCTTGCCAAACACCATTTGTATACTTTCTGAACTCCATAATGCATGGGCCTGCTAGTGAGAGGCTGAAGATTAATCCTTCAAATGCCGAATGGGTGTCTATATGTGGGGACAACCCCACACCAGGTGGGTACTCATTAACCTGTTATTATTTCAATAGAAAGCACTGTTTGTTGAGGTTTATAATTTGATAAGTGATGCAATTCCATAAATCAAGAATAGATGACATAAGAGTTTAAGAAAGCAGGACGGATAGAACATAATTAAGTGTGGAAGTTTTTTAAAGTTTATATTTCACTTGCCGTTAGCTGGTCCAGAGATGTATCGGCAGCATGATCAAGTGCTTCAAATGATCTGAGCCTTTCAAGTATTGGATACAGAAAGGATGGAAGCTCACCCAAGTATTGGCTCGTGTTTACATTCCTTATCTGCAAGTGTGGAAAGAGAAAAAGGAAAATGCCAGAAGATTAATTCAGTCTTCAACAAAGCTAGTAGTTTATGATAATTCATAAGAGCAAAAATAATAGAATCAGCTGTTGAGTGTTGATATTTGAGGCTCCAATCCTATATTGAATTGGTACTAAACAAATCTCTGCCAAAAGCTTACTCTATGCTAAATTTCATTTGCCACACAAGTGACACAACATAAATGTTCTGTTGAAACAGAAGTTCAAACAGTAACTATCAATCAATGGCTCCAGTAAACTAAGTGGAATGTGGATTTTAGGTACCTTCATACCAGTTAAAACCCTTGTCTTTCAAATTATCGACAACTGAAGAATTGAGTCAAAAGCTAATGATGCCGAGAAAGTTACAAAAGGAAATATAATCTGTCCTTGTACTCAAGGATTAGAGAGCATTTTGAAGAAAACAGAACATATAATAAGTAATTACTTACATTATAGCAAAACTCATATCCATAATGTTGAACTCTTCTTTTGGCAAGGTGCTGCCATGGCCTACTATCCACAGCCTCAAGCAACTCCTGCAAAAGCAAATAAGAAAACTACCAGAGTGATGCATGTATAATTTCAAAATGTTAGTTGTATAGAAAATTGAACAGGAGCTAATGTATTACTCCAAAATCTGATCCTTAACTTGCTCTTCCTTAGGAGTAACAAAGTCATGCACCAAGTAAAGCCCAGGAATATCTAAGTCTGAAGCCGATGTAGACACTGGAACAAAATCAGTGTTTCTGACCTAAAAAGACGGGAACAAATTTATCAAAAGGCAGCCATAAAAGAAAGTCAATAAGAGAGACGAGCCTAAAAATTCTAAAAACAATAAGGAAAAAGATACAGAGAGAGGTCAGATAACACCCTAATACGAGGATTAATTCCTATTTACTGATAATTTTATAAAAGAATCCCATTCAAATGTGTAAGCAGAGATTTTATATTTAATAATTGACAATTTAATCGGGAAAAAATTCACATAAGGTGATCAACATTTTTCATGCAAAGTAAATCAAGAAGAAGATACAGCAGTTAGGCCATCAAAGCACTATATATATATATATGGATGTTACTTAAACATTGTACAGGCAGAGAAAGCTTGACTAAGAAGGCAGAAGCATTGCAGACAATTGTTAATATAAGTGTTGAGATAATTTAGGGTAAATGCACAAACAATACCAAAATTTAAAGGGAATTAAAAGGCAGTACCTTACCGAGTGATTGTACAGAATACTGAATGTGCACGGAACGCCCTCCAAGACTAGAGCAGGGGCGCCCGTTCAATGCCTCCATTGCAGCATGTGAACTACTTTGATCATCATATGAAACAATAACACGGGTCCCACTCTCGTCAGCAGCATAAACACCCTTGACTTCTCCAAATGCACCGAATGCAGATGCAATAGTGTCATATGAAAGTCCGACTGCAGGCCCACAGTTAGCCACATAGAGGTGAGGACTGCAATTACCATCCTCCCCCTTGGGACATGTAAATCTTGACAAACCCATGCGTTAAATTCTGTACCAGCACAAAAAACAGCATTTTACAGTTATATGCATTACACAATCAAAACCAACAGGAAAGATTAATAAGAGTATAACATTAACTTGAGAACAAAAGGAGAGAAAAAAGAATAATCAATCATTTTTTACCATTTCTTTAGTTTTCAGAATTGAAGACCTAAGTTCCAACAAACTTTTAATACTATCAATTAACAGGATTTGGGTAAAGAATCCAATCTTTATCAACGAGTTTAGAGGTGCAATAAAGCCAACAAATCCAAAAGTTTGATTAATTACTGTTGAAACGAGCTTCATATAACTATGTTGTCAGATTAGAAACAACCTAGGCAAGATTCGTGCAACGGGACCCTTAATAAACAGTGTAATTTTCAGATGCTCATTGCCTTAGCAAACTAAGCGAAAGGCTATAGCCAAAACACAGCATAAGTCAATGTTGATGCTTTATAATTTTAAGCAAGTGGGAATAGCCCAAATCTAGACTTCTTATAAAGTTACTCATATTCACATTCTTGCAGTAGTTATCAAACAACGGAAACAATCCATTCACGAAGAAATTCAATGAAGCCGAAAAATAAAATTCACAGACCAAGTCTGCTCTTTTCCTCTGAAAGTTAGTACTCCTATTACTTCATATTGAACCAAGAGGTACTTGATTTTAATGAATAACTACTCGATTTTCTTCAATCAATGTATGAAAGTCCAATTGGTTAGCTGCATTCTTGATAGAATTTCGAAGAAAAAACCCTTTATCCCATAATTAACACTTTTTATTCAAATAAATTAAACGAGTTTTAAACTTCAGACAATGACAAAAATTAATTCCAAAAACATACCGCCGAGCCGATTATCTGATTCCTTTGGAGGGGCAGAAAACACCTTGTTAAAGCACGATGAAGAAGTTTGCCTGCAAATTCACTGTGGGCTGAAGAATTTATTCTTGAAATTGAAGTCGCTACTCTAACTCACGACTTACCATTCTTGAAATTGAAGTCGCTACTCAAGTGAAATCGTAAAAAAATTGAACAAGTGCTGACGGTCACGGGCTTTCCACGTGCACCCTTCCACGCTCCACATTCTAAAGCCAAAAGACGATATTGCCCCCTCCGATCCTCTTCCTCCGTTCAATTCCTCAGCTTCTCACTTCACAGAAATAAGCTTCCATGGCGGCTGCTACTCTAGCTTCCAACAACTTTCCTCACCTCAAACTCCATTTCTCTTCTTCCAAAAATTCTTCACAATTGATTTTGCGCAGTTTCCGGTCTCATGGAATTCCCCGCCGTTCCTCGTTGCCACGCATGACGATCAACGGCGCCTCTAATGCCCGAATTGGTAAAAGAGCCGAAAATTCCGGTTACGAAAATGGTAAGAATTACAGGCGTCTTGATTCGTGTCTAGTAATACCTCCTGCGAAAGGCAAAAAGCCCAAGGCATTGATCAAATTTTTGGGCGGTGCGTTCATCGGAGCTGTTCCGGAAGTTACGTATAGGTAAGGTAGTTCTAGGGATGTCACATCATATTCATACAACAGTTATGGTTTCCATTAATGTACTTACACACGATTGAAGGTGGATGCATACACTACTAATAATATAGATGTGCTGCTCGACTCGACTAGCTAAATGAGTCAAGCTCGAGCTTGTTATGTACTCGATTTACTAAAGTTACTCGAGCTAGTGTTGCATCTACATTGGGGTTATGGCAGTTAACTTTTCATGTTTGTTTATTGAACAGTTGCTTATTGGGGCTGTTGGCAAATGAAGGGTACTTGATTATATCTGTGCCCTACAATGTCACTTTTGACCATGAGCAAGTTACTAGGGAGATATACGAGCGATTCCATGCCTGTTTGGATTCAATTTTGACCACTGGATTGCCTGAAATTTCAGCCGCTGAGATTGCTGATTTGCCATATTACTCCGTTGGACACAGGTGGTGTGATTTAAGGATTTCCATATAAAGTGTTAAGCAGATTGTATTTGCTGTTATCATTAGATTGCTTAAATCATCTATGATTGCATTTAATTGACAGCCTTTTTGTGCAGCAATGGCGCACTTCTTCAAGTGCTTACAGGGAGTTACTTCTGTGAGAAGATTCCTAAGGTTCATTGTGCCTCTTTGTTGCTCCAGCTGGCCATGTATGTCTAATTTGATGAAATGAGAAATGCCATTTTTGACAAAGATAAATCTATTTGTGTTGAAGGCGAATGCAATCATATCATACAACAACAAACCAGCATCAGAGGCTGTTCCAAACTTTGAGCAGGCGATGTTCCCCTATTCCGCGTTCAAACCATTTTTAGATTGTTGTGGTACCACCATGAGTCACAAAGAATTATCCACAAATTTACTGATAAGCTGAAAGATATTGACTTATATTCATTCTGCTTATGGATTGTAATATCAAATTTTAACCTTGCTCAATGTGATGAAAAGTTTTGCTGTCGTGACCGAAAGTCTTTCTTGACAAGCACTTGCATCATGCTTCTGCTCTCATATTGATTGACAACTGGTGAATGCCTCACATTTTGCCACAGAAATAATGTTAGGCTCAATGTAATGATTAATGTTATTGATGTAGAATAAGTATATGGCAATTCTGCGACTAGGGTATTAAGGGCATTCTTGAAAGCCCTGGTATATCTGTTTTTATTCTCACCAGTTGTTGTTGCTGGATTCACAACGATCAAATTCAATTTAGATACTAAAGGATATGTCTTTTGTACTGCAGTTTGGTCCTCTAGTCAAACAAATGATGCCGGTGATTGAGACATCCCCTGTATATTCAATGGCTCAGAGTGTATCAGGTATATTATGTCCAAATGCAACATCACATTTTCTCAATTTATTCTATGAGATTTCTCTGCTTCAATTTCGTCAATAGTAGGTACAATTGTGCAAGCTAAGAGTTATTAAATTCATTAAATTGAGCAGAACGCTCAACAATGTGATTTAATAAAAGTTTCACCTTGTTAACTGATCTACACTAGTTTCTTAGAAGTCTGGCTAGTATTAGGAGGAATGAAATAACTTCTTGAACACCTATTACATATTTTAATCTGTAACTAATGATTTCACAATTCAACTTATTTAGACTTTATGTTTTTGCATATTCATATAATGTCTTCTGTCTTTGGAGTAAACGTAAGAGCTAATAATCAACCAAAAGCAAAAAATTGAGTTTTGAGATTAGTGTTTTTGCCCTGTGGAATTAAATGTAGTGTTAAACAAAAAATAAGAGACATTAAATTCATTTATTGAAATCCTAGAATTAGGGAAAAAAAATTGTGCTGTCGAAAGCAGGGCCAAGTCACACAGAAGTCCAAGAACTTAACTCTGAGTAAGTTATAGCTATGCCAGTAGCTAAAAAGCGATTTTTTACATTTTGTTTTACCAATTCATATGATACTTCAGTAATCTGAAGATGTATATAATTTAGTGGAAGGATGGAGGACGCTCATTGATGTAGCTGAAAGAGTTCTGCCGGGCTATGATCCGGAAGCTACCGTGTCTTTGAACAAATTTGTTGATCAGTTGCCGGGGGTATTTAATCAGGTATTTAGAAGTAGTATTTTTTCATTGCTTCTTCCTTTAGGTATGAGACATAAACTGCACTCGTTTCTGGCATATATATACGTTATCCTGTTATCAGTTTTCCTGCATCCATTTCTGAACTCATCTCCTTAAAAGTTGTCTGATCTTTATTTAGGTCACACAAGGGATTTCCGAGTTCAGGCCTACACCTTCTGAGAATCTTGACTGTTTCAAGAAGTTATACAACATTCCACACACTCTATTGGTACTTAGAATCTATCTATATAAGTCTTCAATTAGGGGTGTTTGCAACTTTACCGGAGCTTTTTGAAACTGCTTTAGCTTACAAATAATTTTTCCATTGTCTGTAATTTTAAAAGCAAAAGCAAGCTCTAACTTGTTATATCCATTTTGTGTCAGGTTAAATTCGATTCTGATGCAATTGATGAGACAGATCTCCTAGAAGAGACGCTGAAGCCTCGCGTTGAATCTTATGGTGGGAAACTTGAGAAAGTTGTTTTACGCGGTACCCATATAACTCCATGTACACAGGTACAATACTCTTCAATGAGTTTCTTTAAAATAGGCTCTTGAATAGTAGTAACAATGGATACAAGAGATTAGAAATTTAGAATTACTCTTCTCTTATTCTCAATCAACTCCATTAATAGATCAACTATATAGAAAGGTAATCTAATGGAGTCCTATTTGTTTGATTGATCAGGAGCCAAGGTGGGAAGTAGGAGCAGTCTACACTCCTGCAGATGCTATTGCTCAACGACTTATCTCCGTTTCCCTAAATGACGTTAGAGTCCTTTCGAGAACCATCAGTAACTGGTTTAGTACCCTTTAGTCATAATTCACTGTAAAGATAGGGATTATTCTGGAGAGTGCATCGTGTATACTATAGTATATTAATCACTTGAAAATAATGAACTCATGTCCCTTTTTTTCTTTTTTATGTACTAAATTCTGGCCAAAATCGACAGGAAGTATAATAATGTAAACAAATAGCCAAGAATCAACGAAACATATCCTCATTGAAAATATACAAGGATGACGTTTCAGTTTCACAAGCTAAAACTGCAGTGATTCAAGAAGATGACATGATAACAAAACAAACAGCTAAATATAATAAGCTGTTGAATCACATTAAGATAGATGGTATATACATAAGAGGTTTATCAAGGAGAATTTTGAGCAGATAAACTGTGGCAAGCCTCTTTGCCGATGCACCATACTCTGCTCCGACTAGGTGTTGCACTAACCGAACTAATTTTAGCTTCTTCGTGACGAGCTTCCATTTCACAAACATCCATGGTTTCGAGAGACTTTATGTCTAAGTTGTTCAATTGATGAATGAGAGAGTGCCTCACACGGTCAAGCATTGGGCTGTCTGATATTCCCGGGATTCTTGCTCCAACGAGATGGGACATTGCCACCGGTGAATTGGGATTGCTCATCACATCTTCTTGTAGAATGTCTCCTATTCTCGATAGAATGCTGAACGCCAAGTTGGCTACAACTCGAGAGTAGGCTTCAAGAATCGAGTGCCCCACGTCCTATTCAATTTCAAGAACGATCAATATTAATCGTCTAATCGCCTCTCTGATTATGATGATGTTAAATAAAAATTCAACTACTTACCTTGCCATATTGAACTTTTGTGACATCCAGGAAAGTCTGAGGGAGATTCTGATATTTACTCTTGATCTGCAGTAGAAGCAGTTCAGCTCGTCTCATCAACGACTCTATCTTATCCAGCTCGGATATTGGATCTTTAGCAAAAGACCACGAGGTTCGAACAGGGGATTTCCCGTTCCCCTGTTCTGCAATCTTCTCATTCCAAGCAAATATAGCACCTTCCAATCTGTTTATAGCTTCGAGAGCACCATGTTCAGATTTCAGATTCAGACAATGCATCATTTCCTCTACAGTCACTGACTCTGCAGTTATTATCCTGTAGATCTCCTCCCCGAGGCTTGTCTTTCCCGACTGAAAGAAAAGACGAGAAATTGTCAAAAAGTTTGTATCATCAATGTTATCTACGATGAAAGAGCGTTCGTTTACCTTTGGAAGTGCGTCCTTGATAGCTGCGGGGATGGGCATTTCGACCAAGACTTGGCCATTGATAGACTTTGCAGCTTTGAATACTTGATATATCAATTTACCTTGATGTAACAGTCTCTTTCTTTCGATTTCCGAGAGACCAATTGTAGGCACACGAGGGGAAGGAAGCCACCATCGCATGCTCTGTCCACCGTTCCTGCTTCTTCCTTCAGCTCGACTACCCACCTCCGCGTACCAGAACTCCGTATTCACCATTGAATCGAGCGTTTCCTATCAGTTTCAAGAAATCAAACAGTTGAGTTTTCAATGCTTATATAACTACTGTAATACTTTTAAGTGAAACAACTTATACTAATTATATGGTTTTTAGATTTATATTTTGATAGGCCACCTACAATGAGCATGGAGTCCAATTTTCGTAGGGCTGGAAGATTCATATGGATGTCAGCACGAGCTTTTGGAGTCATAATCTGCACCAAATTGCAACAAGATACATATCATTATGACCCGTTTTTCAATCATATTCATCAGAGAAAGCGAGATACATACCTCCAGAGTTCGACCATTGGCCCCGTTTTGTTTGGCAGGAACCAACTCAACCATATGGTTAGTCGGAGATAGCAGCCAATCCATTTCTCGTTGCCACTTGCTCTTTCTTTCCTCAGACAACGGCTCTAACTTCCAAAGCTCACCAAAAACGGAAGCTGCAAATTCATCAAAAAATTAGGTATATAGTGAGCACATTCTTACTTTCTCAGATAGATGCTAAAAGAGATGTACCTGCTAGACTATTTATGGCATTTGAAAGTGCTAATGCAGTGGAAATCCCCTTAGTACCCCCGGTGACATCCTCCCCGAGCAATAACTTAGCGAACTTTTCTCTCATCGTCTCAAGGTCTGACAACGGGCCATTGTTGAGTTGTTTTTCAGGTTTGGCATGTGAGGTTGCTGAGTAGTTCCATTCGTCTTGACAGTGATCGTCTTTCTTCATGATCGTCCATAGAGACGAGAAGGATCCGAAAGCATTGGTGCTGGACGAGCAGCTTGAATCGTCCTCATCATTGGAATCAGTGACGCACCCCTCACCTCTGCTCGTGCCACTTTCGTTATCGAAAGAATTGCTGTTGAGAATGCAGTTTTCCAGGCCATTGTATGTCATTATCCCTTCACAATTGTTTGAGTTTCAAGTTAGTTCATCATCAAAGAGACAAGATTATATGGAAGGATATTTCAAGAAATTAGTACAGTTTTAACTGTTTTTTCACATTTTTTCCAAATTTACATACAATAAAATCATGTAAATGCATAAAATGTCGAATGGAATCACTTGTGTCAACTTTGGTGTTCCGTTTTCTATCCCACTACTTAGATTATTATCATGTGTCGTGTTAAAAAAAAAAAATCAACACTTCCTAATATTTAAGGTCACACTCACACGTGTTAATATGCTGGAACACGAAAAATGACATAGAGAAATTGAACGGATAAAATGTGTGTAACATGTCGATTGCACATGGCATCAAACTACTAAAAGAGTACAATACAAAAGAAGGTTCTTTCGATCAACCCCACCAATCATTCAACTCAACCGACATAAAAAAAAAAATTAAAAATCTAGTGCACAAGTCAAGACTCAAGAACGTGAATCACGGACGATTTTCATTTATTTATTTTCTTATTATTGTAAGAATTAGTAAATTATTGAAGGGATCTTAGTATAGATTATTTTTTATTTAGTTAGAAGCTTAAAAGTCAAATTTTGAAATAGAATAGAAACACTATGATCTGAAGAAATAGTTGGATGGGAAAAATATTCCAAATTAGATGTAGATCCAAATAAAAACCATTCAATTTAAAAAAAAAATGTCAGAAGAAAATGACTTTGTTGTTGTTTGTCTCACATAAATATATACTATAATAAAAAACTAATGGCCCATACAAATTCAATCATGCTTCATTACGCGATAGGTTGATATATATTCATCAGAGATAAGAAACTAAAAAACAAGAGACTTTTTCTCTATAGTCACAATCCAAATCTCAAACTCAAAAAAATGGAAGAAATTTGAATTCATGGGGGCCACAAAAAAATAGACTCCCAACTATAGTGGTTTCGAATGAAATAGGACCCCCCACATTGAAGAAAGAATTAATTCCAACTTTGAAAGAAAAATAAGGGCTTTAAATTAATTTAATTAAATGTTGAATGTAGAAAAAAGAGTTTGTTTCAGTAAAAATTAAGTTAATGAGAGTGTCAGTGTTCTATCTTCTGAGTAACGTGACATAGAACCTACTCGTTGCAGGGTGAAATAAATGTTAATAAAGAGTCACCCCCACATGCCTAAATTGCACAAGAAGCTATGTGTTAGGTTTATTATGGTTTAAACTTATTAAATGGCCTAATTGTCACAAAGATTGTGATTTTTTTCAAATAAAAAAAATTGTTTTAATTTTCTTTTTTTTCCTATTCTTGGTAGAGTGAGTTAGAGAAGGGCAAATTTGTCATTTGGGTAACCAAACAAAATTCGTGTGTGGACTATTTGACCCATTCAAGGTATTTTAAATTTAATTCTCTCCAAATTTTCAAAGAAAAATCATATTGTAGGAAGTGTTTTGCAAACCCAATTAAAATTGTGAGAAGGAACTTTGAAAATAAGTGATTTTGAAAATAGTTTTCAAACAACCGTGGACTAATTTAAGAATTAAATAGAAAAAAAATACATAAGCTTAAAAAAAACACAGTTTCATTAATAATAAAAATAAAAAGTGAGGGAAAAAAGAATAATACTCTCTTGTTCATCAAAGTCGAGGCTGATATCCCTCATGTCTCTGGTGCAACAAGCTAATCGCCTCCTCATTAACATTTTTCTGTTGATAAACATCTTGTTAAATATAGAACTAATAAATATGAAAAATGGAAAAAATAACTTATTTGCATTAATATTACGAGTATAAAAGCTGCAAATGCAATTAGCTAAACATTTTGTTTTGGCGATATTTGCTAATCAAATGGGTCTAAATTAATAAAAAAAAAATTAGGTGGGGAAAATAGTAATTAACACATGGTTCCATCAATAGAAAACAGGAAATTATGGGATTACCAAATTCCGCGGTGGCTTGTTCCCCTCTACAAAGGTAACGTCTCTCTACTCTATGGTTCAAATTTCTAAACCAATTCCCATTAAATAAATAATTCCACTCCTAATATCTAGTTAAATTACTGAGTCGACTCGGAGGGTTAAATCAGTGAGCTGAGAAAAGTGCAAGTGGAAAAGCATAAAACAAAAGGCTACAGTAAAACATGAAATGGTGCAAGGAAAAAGATGATTTTAAAAGAACCTTTGACGTAATGAAAGCAAGCTTTTTCTTTCGCACAATGAACACAATAGAATAAGTAGATGTATTAGAGGCGAAAAAATAGATAGTTTTTCACATTGGAGAGAGGGAGTATATTGTCAGCCTCTGCAAACATCTTTGACTGTATGTATCATTATTTCATTACACAACTACTACAACTTACTAGAGCCAAAAACAAGAGAGAGAAACACACACGCACTAAGCATGTGAGGAGAGAGAATTATTTGGTAGATCACGAATCAGCCCATTTCAAAACAGAGAATGAAACACTACTAACAATAATAAAGATTGAATCTTTTTACAAAAATCTTGAAATTTGGGGCTCAATAAACAAAACCCACAAAAGGAAAAACAAGAAATGAGAGAAAGAATACCTTTGTGATCGCAAAGAAAATCCCCTGTTTGTTCAACGCCAGACAAGTTTCCCCAGAAAACCTGCTGCCTCCTTAGATTAAATGCAACAAGAGAGAGAGAAAAGGAAACAATGCATTCAATTAAAAAATAAAAATAAATGAAAGAAAGAAAGAAAGGGGCCGATAATGGTGAAGAAAAAAATTAATGGTTTTTTTCACACAAAAGGGAAGAAAAGAGAATAGACTAAATGTGAGGTTTTCACTACAATGTATATGTATATATATATATGTGTGTAATGTGTGTGTGTGTTTCTCTCTCTAACTCAATGGGAGCGGGTGGGATGATGAGAGAGAAAGGGGGGTAAATTGTTGAATTGAGGAAGACACAAGTGTGGTTTTGTCCAAAAAGAAGGTGTAATTAAATGGTGGTGTCATGAAAAGACTAAAACAGATACTGCCTATTTATTAGGCTACTGCAATTGCATCTTTAATACAATGATACGATGTAATTAAGAAGGTAATTACACTTAATATTTGGGATTATGGTTTAATTAGGTGCTCCTGTCCTGTTTACTCCTATAATTTTTGAATTTTGATTAGGGACATATTTTGGAGCGTCGTATGATTCCCTTTGCCAATAATTCAAATTTTGTTTCACTCTAGGATTCAAATTAAGCTTTCCTTTTTATCTTCTTGGATAATGGATACTTATTTATTATATTGTTGTCATTGGATTTTGTTTTTTAAAATCAAATAGAATAATTTTTTTTTTTTTATAATTGTTCATTTTAAATTGTTAAATGGTTTTTTTTTTTGAAACGTATGTGCAATGTTATATACTATGTAATATCCTTCTATGTCAGAGGAGGGATAGAAAATTTCACTGATCGAAATCCGGTAAAATAGATATTTTTACAAAATCACGCAAGACAAATGTAAAAAAATCGCTCTCAAATATGTATTATTTGTCTTTAGAATAACACATATAATAACAGACTTGAGAACAAAATTTTCTATTTATCTGGTACAACTTTTTTAATAAATCTATTTGATACACTTTCAATTTGGTTCGACCAGCAAATTTTCTGTCACATTCCTAATTTGATTTAATATTGCATGTTCAATAGGAGTATAAAGTTTTGGTATTTGCCTTGAACGAGAAAAAATCATTAGAAAAAGTTGGATGATAAAAATTTTAGACACATATAACGAACACGAAAAATATAAAAATATTATTCAAATGAAAAACTTACTACTCATCCCTTCTAGTTTCATTATTTCCAAAAAAAATTATCAATTTTTTTTAAAATAATTTACATTAATTTATAATACAACTATTATTTAATTATTTGAATTGTCATTTACTTTATTTATAAATGTGTCCATTAATACGTCATTATAATCCCAACATATCTATTTTATACTTCATGTAAAGTAATTATTATTCATTAAAATTTATGTCAGTAAAAAATAAGATAATTAATTTGAACGGATAGAGTTTTATAAAGATAATTGTGAATTGGTAAAATTATTTTGAACCAAACTTTTTATTAAATTAACGTTCCATGTTTACTTTATTACAAACAACATTTATACTTTTTTTTTCTTGAAAACGTCTATTATTTTAATTAAGAGATAAAAGAATATTAATTATTAATTCTTCCCGTTTTTCAGTTTCTTGTACTATTGGGAGCAACGATAAATTATATGGTTATCCAAATTAGAGAGCCTTATTATAATTGGCAATTTCTTCCTAAAAAGAAACGAACTGATAATCATACAATTAATTGCACCAATTAGTTAATGCTTTTTAGCCTTTCAAAATAACTTTTCAGTCCATATATTGGGCATCAAAATGAGTTTTTTTTTTTAAAGCTATTATTTAAACAATTTTAACAGAAACCTAATGATGTCCTCAGCTTTATTTGATGTGCTTTTTACTAAAACTTTTTTGACATTCTTAGTTTTCTAACAAAATGTATAAATAAATAAAATAAAAGTTGACCTAAGAGTGAAAATGCTTTTACTTTAGCAAGTATTGCTGTATTGGGATCTGGGGTTGTATGAGCTCGAGATTTTAATAAAAAAAATTATATGAAAAATCAAGTAAAGTATTTTATTTGAGTAAAGTAATATTGGTTCATGTAATTAGAAAACTGTAAAATTATCTTTCAATTATATTTAGGTTGTGATTCCTGTAGGGAATAAGGCGAGCGCATAATTTTGTATGTCGTTTAGTGGAAGAGATTGTTATAATACTCGCCAACAATTTGAATTGAATAGCGTGTTTTACTTCATACTCCCTCCGTCCCGCTATAAGTTTCCCTTTCTTTTGGTTGTTTTGATTAAGAAATATGATTAAATAATAGATGTAGTACAAGTGATGTGATGGTGAGAGAGAAAATAATAGATGGGTGTGAGATGAAGTATGATAAAATAATAGATAAAGTGTAAGTGATGTGATTGAGAGAGAGAAAATCATATGCCAAAAATGGAAAAAAATGAAATGGGAAACTTATTATGGGACATCCCTAAAAGGAAAGTGGGAAACTTAGTGCTTGTTTGCTTAGTGAGTTTAGAGGTAGGTTAGATGTATAAACCCACCACAACCCATGTTTGCTACTGTTTTGCCAAAACTCATCTGCCCGGGTGTAAAATCTGACCCGGGTTCTATAAACCTAACTTTGTGGGTTATGAGAACCCACCACCCCCCTAGGTTTTCTAAACCCACTTCACAACCCACATAAAAAATTCATGTATTACCCATATACCCTCGTCTCTTTACACGACAGATTCATTCTTTTCTTATTCATTGCAGTAGCAACAGAGCTTCCATTAACGCCGTGCACCATCACCGCCACAAAACTTCCATTAACGTCGTGGGCTGCTACCACCAGATTCCACCGCTGCAATACATCATTCTTCTTCTCCTCTATTTCTCTAGCCATTTCACACACCTTTCTTCTTCTCCCCCTCCATTTTGCTGACCATTTCACGCAGAAGAATACTATAATCAATCATCGATTTGGATTGATTCAAATTTTTGGGATTTGGTTTGGTTTGACTCACCCATCGATTAGGTTTTATTTAGATCTTTGGGATTTTGTGGAGCATTTCAGCTTCTGTTCCACCAGATTTGGTGGGTCTCAATTTTTGGGTTCTCATTTCTGTTTTTAACGGGTTTGTTTTCCAAATTATTTTTGTTAATTTTTTAAATTTGAGATCCAAATTGTTGAATTACAGAAATGGTTTAATTTAGGAGATGCAGGACAAAATTGTTTGTTGAATTGAAGAAATCATGTGGAGTTTATTGAATTGTAAAAATGGTTGAATTTATGAGATTTGATTTGAAATTGTTGAAGATAAAGAAGAAATTGCAGACCTGAATTGCATTTTAATCGGTTGATGACGAAGAATCTTTCAAGGGCAATTTTGTCTATTCATACTTATAAACCAATTTGAAATATTTTGCAAACAAACGTGGGTTAGATGTATAAACTAAGGGTTACCCATCTCATCTTAACAAACCTACCAAATCCCACCTAACTAAGCAAACGAGCACTTATAGGGGGACGGAGGGAGTATTAAACAACATATAAAATTCTTATTTTAATTATTCATAATAAAATACTCCCTCTTCCCGGTATAAGTTTCCCCTTTCTTTTGGTTGTTTTGATTAAGAAATATGATTAAATAATAGATGTAGTACAAGTGATGTGATGGTGAGAGATAAAATAATAGATGACTTGTGAGATGAAATATGATAAAATAATAGATAAAGTGTAAGTGATGTGATTAGGAGAGAGAAAATCATATGCCAAAAATGGAAAAATATGAAATGGAAAACTTATTGTGGGACATCCATAAAAGGAAAGTGGGAAACTTATAGGGGGACGGAGGGAGTACAACTATCTCGAGTAAATATTTTAGCCCCTACTAAACATAGGCTTAGTGATGTACAAATTTGCGGGTTTAGCATGAACATATAAACTTCACAGCTGAACAAAATTGGTGTGTGAATCCTATCAATTAAATTATCTTAAATTTTAACGAAATTTAAAATCTAAATTTAGAACCTAAAGTGTTTGTTTGGAAATAGAAAAAAAAAAATCGACTGCGATCAAATTAAAAGATTTGATTTCTAGATGAACTAAAAAAATCAAGTCACATGCACCTCTTTAAAAATCTCTCATTTTGATATTTTTTTAATCATTAAAAAATAAAATACCACCCCCTATTCGAGAATACACACAAGAAAAATATAAGAGTCGTGTAATAGCTGCTGCATTAGACAAATTTTGTGCAACAATCTCAACCAAATAAGTTTCGTGTAATATTTGATTGACACACTCAATTGTTTGTCTATTTTTTATTTTATTTTTTTCGAAATTTACAGATGGATTTAGTATTTTATGGCTCCCATTCCGTTTAATATTCTTTATTTTGACTTAGTATGGATTTATGAAATAATTACAAAATGTGTATAAAACAATGTTCTAGTTCCATGTAAAAATGATGTGAATTATTAGAGGACATATATTTAACACAAACCAACCAACCATGTCAGAATTTATTTTCTATTATTATTAAATGTCATGTCGGGCCCAGAAGTACCTATTTTGACTCCAACTGTACCCTCGTTATTTTTCATTTTTTGAAAGAAAGATGAAAGAGTTTGAAGGTTATGCATGGCTCGTGTAAATATAAACATAGAGTGGTTATCCGATGATTTTTTTATGAAATTCAACAACTACATAAATTACTCATACACTTTGTATATACTAGTATATAAGTATTGTATGCCGATAATGTTTCCATAAGAAATTCACCCGATAAAAGTATGCAATTTATTGACTCGATTTTCGTATTTCTAATCATGGGCCAGGGGCGCCAGAAAGTGGGCCCAAGCAGAGAAACTCATAACTGGGCTTTTATATTGCTTAGAAATGGGCTTCAATATGCATGACAGTGTTACGCTTTATTAGTGGTCCGTTCGACATAATCGGTATAGATTTTATTATTATGAAAATGACCAAAGTGTGCAACATTATTATTTTCTGGGGAAATGAACGTGGAACTACTCCAAGATAAAACATATTTTTGGTTGGATTCAATATTTGTATTTAAAATTTAAAATTCAAAGTTATTTATTTTATTCAAAAAGTATTCAAATTAAATACGAGCAGCCGGGCATTCTTGTATTCCATTCGATATTCAATTTATTTTTTATTTAATAATTAATACTACATGTAATGTTTTTAATGAAAGGTTAAGAATATATATATTATAATTAATAATATATGTTATTTAATATAATTTATTTATGACTTTTCAGTAAATAATATGGAGTATACGATATTAGAAAAATTACTTTTCTTATATTTTTTTCTAAAATATATTTTTACAATTACAAATTGAATGGAAAAAAACTAATAAATAACTCGAATATCATTTTCGAATCAAGTTTAACGAATATTGAATTTTTTTTCTTGGTCAGTAAATATTGATTCATTTGCATCCACAAGAATGCTTGATCGAGTTTATTAGACATTTCCAATAGTTAAACCTCAAAAAAGGGAAAAATAATGTATTGTTTCTGTTCACACATTTAAAAAAAAAAAAAACAATTTCATGATTTTTACAAGTCTCACTAATCTAATCTACTGTCACTATCACTCTACCTATTAACATGAAAAAGGCAAAAAAAGTAGCATCGGATCCCAATTTTGAGCAAAAAACGATTGTAGATGCCATGCTGTTAGATGGGTCAAATGATGTTGGCAGTCAAACCGATTCTGAATGACATCATTGGTGATCACTCAGGATTCGGGAACCCTCTGCACTGCCACCCAACCATAATTATAATATTAATATTCTATTCTATTCTATTCTATTTTATTTAATTAATTATTTCTTTCTCTCGAGTCTTTTTTGTTATGTGGCATCCCCTGCAAAAGTTAATAATACTATACCCCTTTTACAAATAGCTCCTAGTACGTATAGCATTCTCCTACCCTTGAAGTTGCACGCATCCAACGGCCCAGATCTTCCCAAACCCACCATACAGTATCTTGTTTATAAATATTACGGAGTAGTATAATCTTCAATTCTAGATGGGTTCTGAAATCTCTAACATGCTCCAAAATTTTACTCTTTTCTTTCCTAAATCAATTAGCAATAACCACATACAAACAAATATACTAAAGAACGGTGAAATTGATCTTCTAAATTAGTGATCCGATTTCAAAATATGGGATTCAAGCAATGTGTTGAGAAACGAATTTTAAAACTTTCATGCTCTGTGCCATCCAAATTAGAGCACCTCTCTAAGGCTTAAATAAGTATATCAACCATTTTTATCTTCATTCTTAAAATAGAACCACGTTACATCATATGTGCCTCCTGCATCCATCCTGCACAACCTGTAAAGTTAAATTTGAATTTGCTATTTTCAATAACAAATGCCAGAGGCCAGAAATTTCATCATCTCAGACACAAGAAAATTTCTAGCCAATCAAACAAAAACTGACACATATCACAAGTCCAATTTGAATTTTTTTCATCTTGTCATTGACTTGTAGTTGTATTACTTAAAACAAACACCTAAGGCTAACTTTAGTTTATTGTCCTAGTTTAAAATTCAAACCAAATATGCCATGTTCTCTGATATTACAAGAATCTACTATAAGTAGCTCTAACAAGCAAGATTGATTTAGGTTTTCCAGGGGACCCAGACCATTTTTATATTCATTTGTACACGTAAACATAGATTTTTCTTATAAAATGTGAACATACGAAAAATAACAAGTCATGTGCATGACAAGATAGATATTTGTCATTAAAAAAATGGCCGAAACAGTCCCCTGCACCAATTGCTGGGTTTAAAAGCCCAGCCAAAGATTTATATCCATTTATCAGCTACTAATCAACTATCACACCACTCTACGACTCTATTGAACAAATGACCATCAAATCGGAAATCAAACTCATATGCAATCTTCTAGTTCAGAACTAGCAAAGTTCATTTTTTTTAAGAAATTAATTGGAAATTAGTCTTCAATCCAAAATACAAATATCAAAGCTGCTGAAAATGTCACCATAGAGGAATATACTATACACCAAGTGGGAGTAGGTGCAGGAATATAAGTATAATCACAAGCATAAGCGAAGAACGAAAAAACACTGGGTGCACAGAGGAGCATGCTATATTATTCTCTGGAGACACTAGATGACAAATGAAATAACTCACAGCAAAGCAATCCAAAATCTCATGCATTATCACTGACACCAATTATATTTTTATGCTCCTGAGCAACATGAGGAATATGACCCAACATAGCAATTTACAAGATTCCGTTAAAAAGATATCTTGAAGAAGGAAAATAATTGGGAAATAATTTAGAAGGAATAATAATGCTGTTCATTGATAGATCCTATACTATTCCTTCAAAACAATCTAGGATCTGTAAATGAACACCATTAAGTCATTGATAAATTCCACAAAATAATTTTGAAGAAATAATCGATGCAATAAAAAGTGACTCAATGCATGCAAAATCAGGGTTCTTGGCATAATCCACACCAAAGCTACTGAGATAGACAAATAACCATGGACTGATGCATACTTAGCATCTTAAAAATTTGCTAATTGATAACAAAATTAAAAACTTCAGCGCTGTTATTAAGATACACAACATAATAATAATAGCAAATTAACAGTGCCCGAAAGAACAGAGAACAATATACAAGCAAACAAATCACATGACGAAAGAACCAATCGGACAAATAATAAGATCTATAAATTCAATTCAAAGTTTTCTAATAAAACCTACCTACCTTTAATATAATTCCTTGATTGAATAACGCTATTTAAGAATTTGACCATTTACTGTTCCAGGAAAAAGACTAAATTTCTCTTTAAGATGCAACAGATGCGCGACAAACAGGCCTCTCTCAATTAAGAAAGAACAAAATCAATCATTCGTAATTAGAAATTAAAAAACTCGAATCGGATCTCAGTCCAATCACATCAAATAAAATAAAAAATAGGACCTGAGATAAATCGGCTGTAGATCCATCAAAATCCAATAATAATATCATTCACCGCGGTCTCCGATTCAGTTGATGCAAGGCAGGAACCTAAATTTCGCCAGAAATTGCGAAATCAAATTTAATTCTACACCGTATACGAATTCGAGAGTATAGTAATCAAATTCTCCATCGGCGAATAAAGTTCCCGACCTGCACCAAGCGAACTAGAGGCCGCCGTAACAGAATCCAAGCCTTTTCATATAAAGAGAAAGATTTGGGAGCATAAATAGATCTGAGCGATAAGATAAAAGAGGGAAAAATCTAGAGAGAGAGAGAGAGCGCTCGACTGCTGAAGCATATGAATGCGTGTGAAATGGAAGGTAGGTTAGGTTTGCTAACACGAGAGGCGCGGGTGTTATATAGCTGGAACAGACGCGGCAGATGCTGCCACGTGGCCATCGCACCGACGTCAAGTGTCCCGTTACGAAAGTTAGAACAAGTCGGATTTGGGCACGGAGAATGGGCCTGGATTTGGAGTTAATTACGGGAGTACCACTCTTCAATTGCCGCGTGCTGCTACAGTGGAAGCACGTGCGAGGTGTGAAGACTTTATTCTTCATTACCATGTGGAAAAAAAAAAAAAAGAGAGCGTTTTTTCTATAATTATGGGTAGGTATGTGGACTTTTTGTAATAAAAATAATGTTGAATTCTATGTTAATTTTTGGTGCTTTAGTCTGAGTGAAAATTGAAATGGTAATAGAAGCAAATCACAAATAATTAAATTATACATAAAATCTAATTTAAACAACTTGTATAATGATAATAATGATCACGTCAGATAATTGATGATTGTCATAAATTCATAATATGATTGTTTCGATGGTCGTTTGTCCATAAAGATCATGTTACAAACTTATATTCTACATTAAATCTCATGATTGAATTTGCAATAAATCGTAATACGAACGTTTAGAATAAGTTAAATCTAAAATTTTAGGAATAATGTAATCAATGAAACTTTCAATTGTTTGGAGGGTTCATTTACTCTAGCTTGTTGTTTATCTTTCATGTCGTCAACTTTAAACCCAATGATCGACGCCACCAAGTGACGACAGACTACAAATTCTTGAAAAAGAGGATATTATATTGTCTGTTGCGAGATATTTGAGGATCAACTAAATTTCAAATTCAAGTCATTTAGCCACGTGATGGAGGAATACTCCGTTAAAGTGGTTCAACCTCTTGAAACCTATTTATTCCTAAGATTTTTCAACAAATTCCAACAACATGATTGTTTTCACCTATAAATACAATTGAAGGCTGGAGCAGAACAATACGTTCAAGCTCACACACAAAAGCTCACATTTTTCGATTAACATAACAAACAAAATAACTGTACTTTTTTTTTTTCTGTCGTTGTAAACTTTATTTTTGGTCATATATTGTCGTCATTGTACCATACTTGACACCAATGATTACAGTGGATTTTGATAGTCACACATTGTCCGCAATTTTTTCCTTGGTTTCAATGGGTACGTTTTTCGCGTCATCATATTTTCTTTACGCGCTTACAGTATCGCATGGTTTACACACTTAAAATATAAGAAGAAATATCAATTAAATAGAGGATATCGATCATAGAGACATAGACTAGAAAATTACCCAAACACATCTTAAACTTAATCAATCTCAGTCATTTCCTCAAACCATATATATAGCCCATGCAAAAAAAGTAATATTTGTCGTTCACTAGCCAAAGACAAAATTAAATAACAAAATTTAACACTCCAAATACATTGACAATTCTATGTTTCAAAATAACCTAACAATATATCACAATCCTAAAGTGGGTGTGGATGTTATCATTAAATGTTATGAATTGCACTGCAATTATTGAGAATTAAGTATTAGAAACAAATATAAAATACTAACATAAATTTGTTGTTGACACATCTCGTCAAGAATGTACTATTTTATGTTATTATAAATAAGAAAGTACTCACTCGTTTCATAAAATTTATTACATTTGATATTAATTTTTTTTTTTAAATTTATCGCTTTTCTTATTTTTAACAATGATCTTCCCTAAACTATTTGAAGAATTCCGTCTCATCTAAAAATCTGAACTTGTAGAGAGGTTGAAAATTAATATTTGTAGCCTTATGACTCTGATACCATGAAAGAATTATGTCTCATCTAAAATTCCGAACTTGTAGAGAGGTTGATAATTAATTCCTGTATATTAATTTCTAATACTATCCCTATTAATATCTACAATATTTTTTTTTGTTTTTAAAATATATTAATGATAGGATGGAAGGAAAGGTCAAAAGAAAAGTGGAAAAGGAAGATAAGAAAAGAAAAGGAAAAAGAGAAAAATTAATGAGTGGTAAATGTGTCAAAAATTATATATTCCTTAATTTTATAAAAAAGAGAAATACAATAAACTTTATAAAACAGTTATATAAAAAGAACAACTTGAATTATACTCGAAAGAAGTTGAATTTTTTTTTACAACGTCAACCTCACATTCTCATTCTTATATTTGGTGTGTTGGTCACTTGATATTTGAGTATAGGCATATTACTTTTTTAAGCATAAATTAAGGTGGAATGCCTGCTTTTTGAGTGGAATATTATTGAGAAATGAACTACTCTTTTATGGGTAGAATGTGAGAGTATATATTAGTCACATCTGAAGGAGATTGTAAATTGTAGTAATACATAAAACATGAAAAAGTCTGCAAGTATACGATAGAATTCATCTATTCTCATAAAAAGGAATAAATAAAAGGGCTAGTCTTTGGCTCTTGGCTGAGACCGTCTCACAGAATGGAATCCGTGAGACGACTTTTATATATATAAAGTGATAATGTTTGAGCAAAAAGTGATAGTGTTTGAGCAAAAAGTGATAGTCACTTTTATTAAAAATATTATCACTTTTTATTTAAACATTATCACTTTTTTTACAAACTAAAATCTGAAAAAAAAATATGAATTATCCTACCCAAAATTTTGAAATATGGGTTAAAAGGATCCGTTTCACACAAGTTTTTGCCTAAATAAAATATCTCAATTCAAGAATATTTAGAGAACATATTAATATTATTGTTAATTAGATGTTGTGTTTGAGCTGTTTAAGCGTTTATTCTCAACATTATTTAAATAAGGCGAGTGGATTTAAAGACAAACTAGTATTTTCATTTGGGTCAAACTTTATTGTTTAAGTATTAATTTGGATTTTTTTTTTTTTTTAGAGAAAGGGACTATAATCGTTCCATCTGTCATTCTGTTTTACCTGTTTTTGTTTGGCATAATACAGATTTCTTAATCAACAAATTAAGGTTTAATCAATTGTTAATCAATACATTTGGTGGATCTGAAATTTTAAATCAACAAAATTAGGCTAGCTAAGGATGAGGTCTGCCGGACTAATTAATTATTCTTAAGTCTTAACGCAATAATAATAATAATAATAATAAATGTTGACAATTTTGTTGGACCATATATACTTGAACAAAACATATACTCCTACTACATTCTGTTCAAATATATTTCAAATCGAGAAAGTTGAAAAACTGGCTCAAATCTAGTATTGAATTAAAATAAAATAAAAGTTGTTTTAGTAATTTTAGTAATAGTGTCTCACTTTGATTTTTATTTATACCTTAATTTAATTTGAAATTTTATATTATTACATTTAAGATTTATGTACATTTCTTGTTCTCTTAAGTTATTTTATATTATAAACGTTTTGTATTAATCCAAGAGTGTAAATTTTGATTGGTGAAAAAATAAAGGTTTCACTTTATATCTCTTTAACAATATTTTTGTAAATCAACGTAATTGAATTTATCATTTGTTTTCAAGTTTTTTTGAATCGTGTGTTGTATGTACCTAACTTAAATTTTTTTACATTCTTGCTAGTTATGTTATTCTTAAATTTTAAAGGATCCTACTTTTCTTTGTTTGCCCGGATCTAAAATTTGTCTGAACCGATTCAGCTGTGTGCAAATGGTTTTTCATCCCTAATAAATCAAGTCGAGGTAAGAGGTGAACTTATAGGGATGACACTATGACAGGGTCCCTCGATCTCCCTTTTTTATTTTTGCAAATAGTGTCCTTTTTGGCTGAATTAACTAGAGAAATTGGAGTTGTTGGCTAGTGATAATATTTCCACGAAAGCAAGGAATGAAATGGGCGTGCAATTGGAGGCTATATGGTTTTAGTTTAATAATTTAGGATCTGCTAATAAAATATTACTATAATTTTATTTGCAAGTTATTCAATATTGCAATTACTTTATTAAAAGTTGGTAGCTTAAATTATGCACGTTAATCGTGCGTGATTTTTTCATAAATCATCTTTTATGATGGAAAGTAGTACCAAATTCTCCACATTGACTGGGATGTCATTTGGATATAAATTATACTCTCTCCGTTTTTTATTAAATGTCATTCTAACAATTTTCAACAAATTAAGATAATAATTAATAGACCATTTTACCCTTCATTAATCTTAAATGATTTTGGAAAGAATCACAATATTTTGGAAAACAATTAATTGACCGGAGTGGACAATTCAATTTTAAATTAAGACTAAAAAGGAAAAAAAGCCTAAATCAATGTAAAGAAAATGGAGGGATTATAATGTATAAGGGTAAAATTGTGAAAAAAATGTAGAATAACATTTATTTTAAAAATATTAAAAAAGGCAAAGTGACATTTAATAAAAAATAGAGGGAGTACATCATTCATATCATAATTCAATGAAAGGATTAGACAAATACTTGTGTATATCTGTTACATACATGTAAGTCGTAACTGGTACAATTTGATTCAATTCTTTTAAAGGAGTGAATGTTACTCGGTTACTCCTGAAAAAAGTTGAAAATGTCTGTCTTAACCTCTTCCACACCTTCGATCCAGATACCTTGGATTTTTACTCTCTTGATTTCGTTGAACCTCTGTTTCCTCTGCACCACTGAATGGAAAAAACTCGAATTTGAATCACCTTCCCGAGCCCACTTCAGTCTTGACTTTTGGAACGCCACTCTAGCTCTCCTGTCTCTGTTTTTTTCAAGAGAAACGAGGGCCTCATTTCTGTTGACAACGTCCTCCTGTCTCCATCCTTCTTTCTCCAATTTCATGTCCAAATCATGTAGTTTCTTTTCATCATTTTTTATTCTTAAGTCGAGAATGTTCCCTTGCTTATCTCTCCATTCTCTAACAGCCTGCTTCATAAATTTCATCTTTTCTTTAACCACGTAGGAGCCCCATCCGGATACCGAACACGTCTTCCACACCGAAGGAATAAGATTTCTGAACTCCTCCTCCTCGAGCCACCAATTCAGGCTTTTGAATGGCTTTGGGCCCCAATCAGCTTCCTTCTCCACACAGAGCGTGGTGGGGGCGTGATCTGAAATGTTTCTCATATAGGCCACTCTGCTTGAGATTGGGCCACGTTGCCACCCACTCTTTCGAGACAAGAAACCTGTCGATTCTGCTGCAGCACTCCCCATTGTCCTTAAACCACGTATATTTCCGGCGCAAGAGTGGGAGGTCAATGAGCTCAGCTTCCTCCACGAAGGCTTTAAAGTGTTTGTCGACACTGCAGATACTGGATGATCTTCTACTTCTCCTCTCCGACCTGTGAATTGTAGCGTTGAAATCTCCACACACACACCATCTTCCATCTTTATTCTGGTTAATTCTGGCCTTCAGTTTATCCCACAGCTGATTCCTGACCCTGGGTGTGCAGGGTGCATACACATTGACAATGTAAATTTCCTTGTTGTCTTGATCCCAAAAACCCGAAATTCCAAGATCATCTCCGTCCTCCCACGAACCAGTTTTAGTGAAGTAGGACTTCTTCCAAGTACACAAGATACCTCCTGAAAATCCGTCGGCTCATTTGAAGTACCAATCGAAATCTTGATCCCCCCAAAGTGCCTTGCAGATTTCACTTCCCACCACCGTAAGTTTGGTTTCCTGAATACATATAACATCTGCTTTCTCTTCTTTTATCAATTCTCTAATCAAATTCCTTTTTCTTGAACTCCCAATCCCCCTGGCATTAAGGCTTAAGATCTTCATAAATAACCAGAATAACACTCCCCCAAGGCTAACATAAGAAACACCTACAGATTTCCAAGGGCTTCCCTGTCCCTCACCTCGAACTCTTTAATCTTCTTCGACAAAATTTCACAGTCCTTGTCATTGCAAAAGCCCATTAAATTGCATACCTCGAGAATTGTCGACGTCTCTGCATGTACTGACTGTCTAATTTCCAAACATAACTCACTGTGACTCGACGATTCAGGGGGTGGTTTCTTGCGTGTCTTAGTTGCCCGGTGCGCCTTTCTTTTTTTGCGCTTCTTTGGAGTCGGATCACTGTGCCCGGGGTTCAGGTCGGAGATTAACTTTCCCCACTCGATCTTGCGATTGATCTGTGATTTGACTTGAGCGAATCTGCATTTCTGGCATTCCTTCCCGGAATTTCTAAATTTCTTCTCAATCAAAGGGGCAAGGTTAAAGGGGTCTGATCCACACGTCCCTTGGGATTGGGGTCGGTCACCATTAATGGTTTTACCCTCCTCTGGGTCTTCCTGCGTGACTTGGGCCGCTTGAAGTGGGTCGACAGGCCCACCAGACTAGGGTGAATGTGTGGAAATAGGCTCCTCAAGGCCCACTTCGTTGGATCCACTTTTACCAAAACAATACGAACTACTGCATGGGGAGCAGGCGCTTACATGATCTCTCGGACTGTGTGCCAAGGCGGCGGGCACAAGCTGTTTACTGCACCCAATAAACGGTGGATTCAAAATGTCAGATTCAAATCGCTTTTGGGGCGGGTCGACCCGACTCTCTCTAACGGGTTCCTGAATGAGCAACTAACTGTTCACCTTCTCTCCTGATTTCTTATTGTCCGGGCTGCTAGACGGGGTGTCAGAGGTCTCAAATCCATACTCGGCGCTATCCACCATCGACGAAGAATCCATGTAAGACGACTCCACCTCGGACTCAGATTCCGATTCCAAACTTCGTGCCTGTGCGAGGTACTGCCTTGGGGCTGATGAGCAAGTCACCTCCGAAACCCAAACTGGATAGGTTTCGTTCTTCACTTTCTGCAAGGATATGCTCGTTTATAGGGCTCCATCGATTCGTAGCTAATAAAATTCTCCCTCTTGATAAATCCCTCTTCGAACTAGTACTGGCGTCGATCTCACATACCTTACCAAATGAGGATCCAATGGCTGTGAATGAATCATCATTCCAGGCATGGAAAGGGACCCCAAATATTTGAACCCAAACATGTCTAACTTTCACAACGTCTTCCGGGGACCAATTTCTAAGGCTGGAGAATCTACTCTGGATCCATTTGTCCCCCTCCTCCAAAATACTTCTACCCTCCGACTCCGACTTAGGGCATATTAGAACCTTGGGCCCTCCTAGTGGGACCAGTTTATACTTCTCGAAACCACCGCTTTCCATGTCGTTTTCCAAAATTCTCAGGTATTCCTTGATACTGGCTTCACCCACCACACAATTTTTTTGCCCACATAACATCTTCCTCACGGATTGTGCATTCCACCCTTATATATTGGTCCTGAGGCATGGCTTTCCACGATCGCTGGGATCCGAGTCCACGGCCAGCATTTGTCACCTCTTTAAAACTTCTCTTGTCTCTGATCCCTCCGTTCTCCGGAATCCTCCATGGGCCGGGATTAGGCACCTCCTTCGTCGAGTATTTCGGGCAGACCTGTTGGGCGACTGCAACTCTGATTTTTCTCATTCCAATCCACATCTTATCAATTTCAGCCGCCATGGTCTTGACACAGTTGTTGCTAGAGAAGCTCACGAACGCAAACCTTCTACCTATCCTTATTTTCTTTCTCGGGATGAAGACATCCACGACTCTGCCAATCTTTTGTAACCATTCAAAAGGTCTATTTCTTTCCAATCCTCCGGAAAGTTAGACACGAACACTCAGTGACTTTTCCTGGATCCCTGGGGACGTCCAATCCCCTCTGAGTGGTGATAGCGATGGTGCTCACGAATATTGGGAGGATGGGGTTGGGATAGGTTGGGGTTGCAGGTTGTAAGGGTTTAGAAGCAGGTTTAAATGGTGTGTTTGCAGGTTTTGGGGAGGGTAAGGGTGGGGAAGGTATAAGCTGGACAGGGTGGGGTGGGGTAGGGGGTTTGGAAGGGTGCACGGGTGAGGTTGGTGGTTCTGGCGAATCCCGTGGAGGCGGTGATCGAGCAGGTCTCTAGAATTCCTGACGTTTTGGATCCCTCTCTCTCTCTCTCTACCTCTCTCTCTCTCATGTTTTTTTTGTGGTTCCTGCTTAATCATCTCCTTTGCTGTACACCAGCTCCAAAAACATTTATTTATCTCATTAAACTAGCTTAAAAAAGGCCCCTTTATATCATTTAATCATCTACTATTATTTTTGTGATGTTGATTTTATATCTATTTAATCATTTATCTTATTATTTGTGTTTGCAAGTAGCCCATTTACCAATTGAGCCATAAATCGAACCCAACATTGTGAAAAGAAAGGATTTGGACTAAATAAGGATAAGTAACGACTTATAATGAGCATTTGGATCAACTATCCACTGTTTTAGGGGATTTGTTGTACTTTTGGCCTAAGTTCTCAAAGTTGGGGGCTGGATAAGCTCGAGCATCATCAGCCTCCGACTGTTCATAATCTCGATATTTATGTTGATAAGTGGATTTGGAGTGAGACTAACGAAGATTTAGGGTTGACCCCGAAAAATTCGGAGTTAGGAATGAAGAGATAAGGCTGAAAAGCCCATAATTTTAGCCGGTGACTTGGGTGGTTGAGATTTGAGAAGAAAGGGAAAGTGAACTACTCTTCCTCCAATGTACGAATTTATAAGATCATTATCATCATTTCAGCATATCTAACAATTAGAATAGATACTTACACACACTCACACGCATAATATCGATCTTGGTCGAAAAGTACACTTGATCATATTTTTCGGCAACCCTCAAGCATTTAAATATATTAAAATACATCCACCAGAAGGACTCTCTTCTGACGGAGATTGTTCTTCCCTATTTTCTTGAGTTACCTGGTTCTGACTTGAGCGTCAGAGTCCCCACGCCGGAGACCTCTCCGGCGTACTTTTACAGATATCGAGGTGATCGGAGAAGCCAACCCAAGGTTATTAATCCGAGGTGCGTGATTGATTATCGATGTGTGTCATTTTTTGACTTCTTTTTTTAAATACACTTTTCAAACCTTTTTTTAATAGATTTTGTACATTCCATTAATAATTTAAATTTTATTTATATGAAATTAAAGATGCACATAATTAAGCATGCAATTACTTTCATTTGCAATTAAAATTAAAAAAAAAAGCAATTTACAAAGTTAAAAAATTTAGAATATAAAATTTCTAGAATTTAAAATTAGAATCGGGGAAGCCACATAGATTGGGGGGAGATTTACAAATATATGTAATAAAGATAAAACAAAAATAGATATATAAACACTCAAATAGATGCATAAGGATATGAGCAAAATAAATTTTATAAACTTATTTGGAACTAAATTAAAATAGGTAGTTTTAGTGTTTCGTTTTGTGTTTTACTATCTGATTTATTGACACTGTGACATGCTAAAAAATGATCAAAGTCTCATCATACTAAGAACAACACGTGTTAAAGATTCAATAAGATGGAATACTTAGAAAAATAGGAAAAATTGAATAAATGAATTAATATAATTAAAAGAACACATGATTTCACAATTCTGATTTGTTGTTAATTATTTAGCAAAAATACAACTGTTTGAATATATTATGTGTAGTCTTTTTTTAGAGATAAGTAATAATATTAATGCAATTTTTTTTTATTTTTTTTGACGGGTTAACGCAACTGTTTGAATATAAAGAAAATTGTAAGAATAGAATTATCGCTTAATTGTATGCGGCATAGAGTAGATAAGGAGTAAAATAAATGCAATTGTTTGAATATAATTCCCATTTCATAATGGTATGCATATCCAATGTGATAAAGTTACTATTTGATTGGAATATTATAAGTATTTCTATTTTATTAAAAAGTAATTTTTTTATTAATGGATAAAAAGTAATTAAATGTGGTGTAAATAGGGATAATTGACATTTTGATGATTTTTTTTTTAAATGAGGAGATTTTGTTAAATGTTTAAATAATAATGGAATAATTTTTTTTTTGACAAATGTACAAATAATAATGGATAAGAGATAGGAGTAAAATTAATGCAACTGTTTTAAAAAAAAGTTGTAAGAATATAATTCTATATGCATAGAGCAATTGAAAACTATAAATAGAGCGATATTATTGTTTAAAATCATCCAGAAAAAAATTACCCACTCAATGGCTTATTCTAATTTGGCTCATTTGATTCTATTTGCCATGGTGATTTTTGCTGCCTTGTTTGGTTCTTATGAATGTAAGTATAACTAATATATACTTTCTTTCGTACTATATAAATTTGAATATTTTTCATATACGAATGTCTCATACCAAATTACACTTCATAAAATAAAATATTTTTATAATTCTTACTCTCAAAATATACATATACTTTTTCATATTAAATCTACCTTTTACTCTACATTCATAAAAATTTACAAAATTGTCCTTCAAAACTTCACTCATTACATTTTTCTTACACATCTATCAAAATGCGTGTAATCCCAAGAGTGCAAATTTCTTTAGGACGGAGGAAGTATAATACAGTAATTTATTAATAAATCTATTAATTTGTGAATAGGTTATGAGAATGGTAGCAACAGAAAGTTTAAAGAGAGCAGTATTTCTTCTTCAAAGAGAATGGTTTGCAATATTTCAAAGGATCCCCTGGATTGCGGATCTGCTTTTAAAAAAGGGTGTTGGTGTTGTAATATGCCGGGGAATCAAGATTGTTGGCCCACCCAAGATAAATGCTTTCAAGAATGTCCATCCTAATAATCGGAATTTATTTAATATTTTATTATAAATTGTATGTTAATTTCAATAAAAATTGATATATGGGGCTACCATTAATAAATAATATGTATGTTCACTTTTTGGTGTTTTAAATTTGGTGTTATTTAAAATGAGAATTACTATTATCTTTTGGTATTATTTTTCATCACGTGAAATCTGATAATTAAAAATCTGGAAAATAAGCAACAAAACTTAAAATTAAAACAGATATTAGTGGCATTGTGTTACTTTGAAAATCTTAATAAAATGAAATACTCTGATCCAATTTTTTTTAATGTTCAAGTTCCATATACTCATTTATTTTTTTAAGATAATATTATTCACAATTTCACATCACTTTATTATTTAAAACAGGGACACACATAACATAATCAGATACCCTTAAAATTTTAGAAGCCTATTTTAAAAATTCGATTCAATACACTTTAATTTTAAAATAACTAAAATAAGAAATATATATACCATTAGTCAAATTCGGTGGTAAAATCAGAATAAGGAAACCGAAACATACAACAAAGCAATTGCACATTATAAAATCTTCACCAAATTAAGGATGTTGAAAAATATCAACAACGAAATTTCTATTGTATCACACAATGCCAAAGATAATATTCATCACAAAAATACCAATTATACAAACAAACACATGTGTTATATATTGCAAATAAAAAAATGTAAAAGATATCACTAAATTTGAATTCTTTACTTTTTTATGAATTAAAATGCAATTAAAAAAAATAATAACAAATAAACTTGTGATGATCTTTGAAAATAATTGAACAAGTAAGAAAAAGAGATAAACAACTACGATAACAAAAATAATAAAAAATATGTTAGAGAAAAAGATTGTGGAGATTAAACTTCAAAAATTAACATACAAAACAAAAATTCAAAGAACATGTAAGATTTGATTGAAAAGGGAAGACACAAAAGTTTTTTGAAACTCAAAGCATGCATAGGAGTACAAAATAAAAATAAAGAACAAATATGTTTTTTTAAAGAAATATCTTTGAATATGAACAAAGTGCGAATTTTAAACAATAATTATGCCTAAATTTATTCAGGTTATTATATTCGTTAGTAAGTATTTTAGTTAATTTATAGGAGTACCAATTATACTAAATATAATTGATTAATTGCACATTATCATGATTGAAAGGAAAGAAATCCATATTTTCGGAATTATACATTAAGGTTGAAAATCATTAATTATCTTTTATTATAGGGTTGGTCTGCTATGAACTCGAGTGCATGTTGTGTACCCCATGTAGCATTTTTCAGTTTTACTGACTTACACTTTTTGATAAATGGTGTTACACTTTTTAATTATTAAACTATATAATAATATTTTTAGTCATAGTGACTTACACTTTTTAGTAATATTGTGTTTTAATTTTCAGTTTAATAACATACATTTTTCTTTAAATTAGGGTGCATAACATGCACTCGAGTCGAGTGCATACTAGACTTTACCTTCATTAGAAATGGTTAACTTATTTATGGACCTCTGTATTTGATTAGTAATTTGTGAAATTTTATAATAAGAAAAAATTGTATAGAGTGCATATTGAGAATTTGAGAGAATTGAAAAATATAGAATTCATATTGAGTAGTAAATGAAATTGAATAGTGAATTAGATGATCATCCCTCCTCTATATAAGATAAGAGGAGGTTTACAAGAGAGATTATAACTACTAAACTAGAAGTTACAACTAGAATAACTACTCTAACTAATACTCTTTAATTTGTTGGCTTGACTTGTTTGTTATTCTTCACGTAATTGATAATTGATTGTGTTTTTCTTTTATTAAATTGAGTTCAGTTTTGATATTCATTCTAGAATAATATTCGTCCAAAGAATTACACCTGAATGGAGATGTCTTGGTCCTGTTGTTGAGTTGAGGCTTTGATGTTTCACCTCTTATTGACTATTCTTTCCTTGCACTTTGAGCAGGGTTGTCATTGTCGAAGATTTAGATGTGATAGTTGATAAATGTGACATTATTGGTGAACCAAAGCAATTTCCAACAAGGACTGACGAAAATGTCTCTTCAGTGGCCCCGTCTACCACACCAGTTCAGCCAATGAATCAGCTAGCTGGAGGTGGCGGTGGTAGGCCTCCATCATATAGTGCTGGCAATAGAGGCATTCCTACTGCTGGTTCAGTCATCGGTGATTCAGTTCCTAGGCCACTTGTGGGTGGTGGGATTCATACTCTTCCTTCAGGGGAACACCTGGGAAGACAGAGCGCTTCAAATGCTTTGCCAATGTTTCCCCAAACAGGAGCTGCTTCTGGTGTTTATTGTCCTGTGAATAATTATGTGCGTCCACCTTCTTCATATAATCAGCCACCTCAAACTCTGAATCGAGAAATTCCCCAAATCGAACCCCTAAATTTGCAGAGAATGTCGATTAATTTAACGGAAGGAGCGATTTCTGTGCTATTGCGCAACAACCCTCATTATAGTGACATAAAACCGGTGCTGCAAATTGCCGATATAAGCATCATTAACTCCCCCTGGACTCGGAGTTACGAAGAGCGATATCGGATTTTGCTTTCCGATGGTTCATTCACTCAGAAAGGAATGCTCACTGGCAAGTGTAACTATTTGGTGCATACCGGCAAACTGCAGAAAGGCTCCATTGTTCAGCTAATGCAGTTCGTGCGTTCTATCATCCATGATCGCAGGTAGGTTTCTCGAATTTTGTCAGCCTAGTTGGTTATTGTTGAATCTTTGGGGTTTGTTTCAGTGATTAAAGTCTCGGTTTCTTCTTTTGTATCTTGTAGATTGATTGTGTGCATTGGCAGTGAGATTATCCTAGTTTTTTTTTAATAGGAGTATATTTTTTTAGAAATGGTTAACTTATTTATTTATGGGCCTCTTAAAATTTGTTCTGTTTGGTGGAAATTGAATTTTTTTACTTGTTTTACTCAATATGTTTTAGTTTCCTTCTTCAGAAATATGGAGGAATAGAGTTCTCTTATGTTTGTGTATTGTTGATGGTAGACTTTTGATTTATAAGATTGAATCTTTCTCTGTATTTGAATTTTTTTTTTTTTTTTAAGCCAAACTTCTTTATTAGCAAATGCAAGTTCCATTCTAGAATAATATTTGATTAGTAATTGATAATTGATTATTTTTCTTTTATTAAATTGAGTTCTGTTTTGATCCATTGTTGATATTCATTCTAGAATAATATTCATCCAAAGAATTACACCTGAATTTGGTCTTAAGTTCAATCTAGTGCTGTTGAGGCTTTGATGTTTCACTTCTTATTGACTATTCTTTCCTTGCAATTTGAGCAGGATTGTCATCATCGAAGATTTAGAAGTGATAGTTGATAAATGTGACATCATTGGTGAACCAAAGGAATTTCGACGAGGGACCAATTCCACTTTTCATTAACGCGATGCCAATTGAAGCCATGGCAAAGCTCCATATAGACTAGTCCATCTCAGGAATTGTTTGCATCTTGATGTTTTGAACGGAGACCTATTGTGATTTGATTAGGTTAATTGTCAATTTGTATGCCTGTAAATTTTGCGTTATTATAGACTTAATATATTGGCAGAGCATTAGCTGTTTTGTTGGACCTAAGTGAATTTCCCATGACTGGTAATAATTTGCAGAAAATAATGAAGGCAGGTCCTTTAATTTAATTTATATGCCTATGATTAAGATAAGCAGCATATTGGAAGGAAGTCCCTACACAATTAAAACAAGCTCATCAAACACCAACTGTCCGCATGCAGCCTAAGTAATATGATGGCCCCTAATAAGAAATAAGAAAATCATTAAATTGCTTTCACATACTCTCCTCGTATTCTTAATATAAGTCGTTTTGACTTTTAGTTTTTTTTTTTTTTTGTAAATTATGATGTTTTACATTTTTCAATGCAAATTAATTGCATTTCTTTTAAATTTAACCTTAAGATCACTAAATATTTATATAAATGTATTCATTTGTTATGAGATGCACAATCATTAATTAAGGGCTAACATGTATATTTTGAATAAGATGGAGTTATATTGAAAATGAATTATTATCCGTTAGCCTATAAACTAAAAAAAAATAATGTATATGAATTAATTTTTTTTCATTATATATTTCAATTTCTTTTGAATAAGTCAAATTTTAGTCAAAATTGTAATAATAATCATTTTAGTCAATTAAATAATCATTTTTGTTGTCAATCAATTACGTACCCGAATTATTCACATGAAATGTGTGCAGATCCTCAGATAGTCCAGAGTATTAATGGCATCTAAGGCCAGTTGAATACACGTGTGGATAAGTAAAAAGACAATCAATGATGAAATTATCCATCACAATCGGCCTGAACTCCTCCACCCTAGTGACTCCCTCTGTCTTATGAATCAATGTCATGAAACATAAATTCAGCCCAGATGACAGAAGCCTGCTAGTGAAATAGTGTCTGACATCAGCTATCACATCATGATCCACAATGTCCCAGCAACTTTGAAAGAAGGATCCCCCAAAACCTTCTGGTCCCGGAGCGCTCGAAGCATCCATTCCAAAGATTGCACGTTGAATCTCTTCAGTCGAGGGAACACTCAACAACAATTCGTTCTGGTCAGTGATCACCATAGTGTTCATAAAACTATCCAGAATGGAGACATCAAATGGCGCAGACAGATTATCAGCGAACAACTGAGAGTTGAAGGCAAACACGTGGGCACTAATGGTGTCCAAGTCCGTGGTGAGGTCTCCATCAACAACCATCGAAGCAATACTGCCCCTGAAGTTCTTAATACGTTGGAAGATATGGAAGAAGCGAATATTCCTATCCCCATCAGTCACCCATTGCAATCTGTTCCTCTAAGTGTAGAATTCTTGTTTGGCAGAGAGCAGTCTGTTCAGATCGACCTGAGCCTGAACCTCCTCCACAAAGTTGGCCTCTGAGTCCCCTTCCAACTCGATATGATGCTGAATATCCGCAAGATGTCGAGTGGCTGTCTCAATCTGAGTGAACACATTCATGAAGACCGTCCTGTTCCAAACCCGTAGAATAGCGGTTCCTAACAACCCCATAACTTTACTCTAATCACAGTTGATTTAGATCAAGAGGACAAATTGAAAATTCTGATTTTCTTCTCAAGTAAAAGACCCAGATGACCAGTCCAACCCTACTTGGAGCTCCTTTAAGGTCAAGAAAGTATCATGGTCCGACTTTATATATAAAAAAAGGGAATCCCCCTTCCCCACTACTACGAGCATTTTTTCGAGTTAAAACTTGCAATATCGTAAACATGAACTGGTAACAACTGCTGAGGTATTTGAAAATGATCTAAGGAAGGGATTAGCTATTGTTATCAGATCATGTTTACGATAGTTCTTCCTCAGAATTGCAAGCTTTAACTTGAACAAATACTCGTAATAGTAGGGGGATTCCATCTTTATATATAAATAGGCCATGATACTTTTTTTTGACTTAAAGTTCCCGGACTGGTGGTCCGAGTCTTTGAATTGTTTGAGAAGAATATATGATTTTTAAGCATACAATCTATACAATCTGTCCCCCGGTCTAAATCAACAATGATTAGAACAAAATCATGAGATTGTTAGGAACCGTAAACACGGAATACATTAGAAGAAAACCATTCTAAATGGTTTGCAACATTCTTAATCATAGGCGTGCAATTATTGCAATGGTTCGGAAGATCTAAGAAAGGAGTCAAGCATACATCACCCTTTGCGTTTGTCCACACTCGAGATACAACTATTCCATATGAGTACATGAACTCTTGTCTGAATTTTTCCAATTCACTAATACTCGAGATGCCAAATAGATCGGGCTTATCATGTATTATATGACAGAACTCTTGTTCGATTGTTTTCTTTAGTTTGCAAGTGTGATGATACACAAAATTGAGACGAATCAACACTCCAGTTCATCAGCACTTCAGAATATCGTGATATGCATATCCTCGAGCAAGGGAAGGCAATCCATATAATTTTTCCAAAATGAAGAACCTCCCTTCATTTTTTCATGCCAACAAAATGAAAGGATTTGCTAATGAAACAACTAAACTTGTAGCTCTGATTATGCATGAAAAAAGGAAGGGAGGTTCTTCATTTTAGAAAAAATATATGGATTTGGGCTGCATTTGGGCTTAGGGATTTCAAATTCACAGTCTAAATTCAATCTACATGTTTGGATTATAAATGAATTTTAAATACTTAGATTTGTATCCACACACTTTTTAGTTAAAAAGTGAGAGAGATTTCAAATTCTCACTAAAATCATGTTGAAATCCATATATTTTTAACTCCTTTCATTCGAAATGTCTTCTCGAATCAAATCCCTCCATTCAAACACAACCTCAAAGTAAATGGAAGATTATACGGTGTTAGCTGCACACTCAAAGGAAGCTTCAAGATGCAAGTATCCTTTGGTATGCATTCAGAAGCATACCACCATTGGACGACTTTCCAATATAAAATGTTTTAGGTTGTGATTTGAGAAGGTATTTCAAATGAAAAAATTGATGAATTTCAAATGACACTCTCAATTTTAATTAAACATAAAAAATAAAAAAAATTGTTAGGTATTTGAAATCCATTAATCAAATTTTTAATCCAAACACAACCTTAAAAATCTTGAATTCATATATGCTTTCAAGCCACACGAGTAAACCAACATAATCTTCACAGAGGGAACATTTGAAACAATAATAAATTAGGGATAACACGGTAGTCAAAACTCTACAAAAGCGCTTAGCAAGTGACAATTTGATCATAATTCAAGCTTCAAACGTTTATAATAAATTCAGGCAAGATAATCTTCAAAGCACAAGAATTGGCTCTCAATTCAAATGAACATAAGTAACCAATTTTCGAACTGTAAGCAACAATTATACTCAAAAGAAATGGACCCGGTAAACACCTTCGTCGATTAAACTTTGTCACCGTTTTATTTGATGTAGTAGCATTGGAGATACATCTCTAACAATACTTACCCTGAAATCAGATGTAGTCAGTTTCAGAAATCTAGCTTCCGAAATTGGAGGAAAGATGATAAAAATGCAAAGTTTTACCTTCAAGATACTCGTGAGTGGATTTAATGGCCCCATCAATAGAAAATCTATATATATATATATATACTAGTGCAAGACCCGCGTAATACGCGGGATTGTGAAAAAAAATATTATTTAAAAAATAATTAATTTTTTTATTTAATAACATTTCATATAAACTACAATGATTGAACTACAGTAAATACATGCAATAAAAATTTATTGAGAAGATCGTCCATAAAATTTGAAGATCATCTCAACATTGATGCTCATGTAGGACCGAGAAGTCCAACAAAAGAAGACTTATTTTAAGGGGAGTGATCATCTAAAAATTACCAACCATTCAATATCATGTGTTAAAAAAAAATAAAAATCATGTGTGTAGTTTTTCTAATGTCTTGGCTATCTATTCACCCATAACACCGCCTACACATGAAGAATGTCGTTGATGAAGTAACTATCGTCATCACATATGAATTCCATACATGATAAACTATTAAACTTGTTAGTACGCCGAGGTTCGTTGAACGTGCGACTTCTATTCACCCAACATTGAACTCCTCTGAAGGCTTCTTTAAAGTAGTATAACTATTATTTTTTAAATCTAACCCAAATGCTGACGTGACAAAGTTAGAGTCACTGACTTTGCTTGTATGCTTGAAGAATATATGTGTGAGAGTAAAAGAGTTGAGGGAACCAATCATACATAAAATGTATAAGAAATATAAAAATTAACGTTTATCAAATATGAACCAACTATTTATAAATCAGGGTCAAACACAAAAAAAAATGTGGCAGAAAAAAAAAGTTGTTAGAACCGTCAAAGTGGATGATTAGATAAACAACAATATAGAAGTAACATTAAATAGCAAATAACGAAGGATCAAACTTATACACACAATTAAAATGCAACCTCAATTAAAGTAAGCACTTCTATAGTTTTATGACATAATTTATAACAAACTAAATAGATGGATTATAGAGTAGCAAATAGGTGTTAATAAAATTGAGATTAAGGTCCTATTGCCATTAAAATTTTGAGAATCTATAACAATACATTTACTAATTTTATGAAAATAATATTCAATTTTTTTTTTTTAGAATATATGTACATAGAAAATCATAGAATAAAATAAAATTGTAAAAAAAAAAAATCAGAATAAATTGAGAGAAAGAAAATGCTAAACTAACAGCACAATTTACGAAACATTTACAATTACAACAAAAATATTAGGAGCAAATGCGAGACATTAGAAGGCGGTACCACGCGAGACAACAGACATCAGGAAGAAAGGAAGGCGAAGAAAGTTTTTTATCGTAATCTGTATTCGTCGAATTTTAAGATTTTAAAATGAGCGAGACAAATAAGAAAAGAATAAAAAATGTAGAATTGATAAAAAAAACTTATAAAAGGTAAATGAGAGAATTGTGGGATTGTTGAATAGACTTTGAGAGATTCAATTTTTTTTTTTTTTGTAGCCCGTTATTAACATGTTTAGCTCTTGATCTGTTAAGATTAGGTTTAGGTCTGAACTATTACATAACCATTCAGAGTTAATCGGTTAAGGCTCTAATCCTTTTAGCATGTGACCTTATAGGAATTGAGACAATCAGATAAACATCTCTATTTAAGATGATAATATTACACTTGAATTGATGAATAGATTTTATTGACTTTTATTGGGTCGAAATGTATTTGTTACAATTAATTCCATAAAAAAAATGTTAATATATAATTAAATTGCTACTCCAATTAATTAGGAAACTGTAATTAACACTTTCTATCTCATTAAACTGCGCATTTAATTTGAAAAAAAAAAACACGATGACACTACATTTATATGCATTATTACAAAATAGTAGGAGTAATAATCAATTGAAAAGTCGGGATATATATTTAGTATACATTTCACATACAAAATTAATGTAATATCATCATATGAATTTAGTTAACAATACAAATCATCTTATACTCCTTAAGATGCTAGTTATTCCATGAACAAATAAATGAGTAATTGGTACTCGTTTTGATTATGAAAAAATAATGTAGTTAGTAATACTTATTTAAATACCATTAATTCAAATAAAAATCTAAATTGATAAATTATTATAGAAGTATAAAAAATATAGAATATAGTGTTATTTATAAAATTTATAAATTAAAACATAGTATTATATTTTAAAACTTTAAAATGAATCGGTTAATAAACCTCATCAAATGTCTTTTTTAAAATATTATATTAAAATTATTTTAGAAAATTAAATTAATATGGTCACATTTTTCCCTATAAAAGTACAATTTTTTTTAATTTGAATAAGTCACGCAAGTACTGATTAAATTAGTTTGTACAAAAAAATGAGCTTAAATTATGGAGTATATGCTAACTCCTACGCAAATAAAAATGGATGAGTCATATTTCAAACTAATTTAATTTCAAAAAATGATGTTAGCAATCAATTTTATATTAATGATTGGGTTCTAACTAAATTAAAATAGTAAAAACATACAACAATAACAATCAAAGAGATTCTATGTCTTATTTACAATATTATATTAAGATTATTTCAGAAAATTAAACTAATATGATCACATTTTTTTCTACAAAATTTGGCAATTGTTTAATTTGAAAAAGTAATTATGTATGTTCTAACTAAAGTAGTTTATACAAAAAATGAGATTTAATTATACTCTTACATAATATAAAGGGTTAATTGCAAAAAAAATCACAATATTTATCAATTACAACATATCATTTTTTCTTTGCGATTCAATACACCACCTTTTTAAATTTTGCAATTCGATGCATGTGTTTATTTTTCGGCAACACATGAATGATGTATATACTATATACCGAAGCCGCATTAAGATTCTACACAAATTCTTACGTGAATGTCACGACTGATCAATAAAACATTATTTATTTATTTTTTATTTTAAAAAAGTTTTTAAATAAAAATAATATGCAAAATTTCACATTATTTTTTGTGGACTGTGATTTGGAGAACGCGATCCTATTCTTTTGAGTTTTGGGAGAAATTAATGATAATAATTAAATTGGTTTATTATTTATTTTTAAAAATAATTTTTTTAGTATTGTTTTTAGTTTAAAATGATTTTTTTAGTATTCTTTTTAGTTAAAAATGTTTTAAAAATTAAAAAAATAAATTATTCATCATTCGTGACATTTATGTGGTACCTCGGCAGCTCTGACAATCGCATCATGATTTAATTGTTGCCAGAAAATTGATAGATGCATTGAATTGCAAAACATAAAAAAGTGGCGTATCAAATTGCAAAGAAAAAAAGAATATGTTGTAATTGATAAAAACGGTAAAGTTCGTGATTTTTTTTGCAATTAATCCTAATATAAAAATGGATGAGTCATATTCGATTAATTAATTGACAATAAAGAGTATGAAATGGTCAAAAGTTATATTCCTAAAATCATGCCACAAAAATTAATTTCCAAAAATCAGGTTAGCAATCAATTTTATATTAACGTCTAATTAAACAAAAACTAACTAAATATAAAAAAATAACAATCAATGAGATCTTATGTAATAAATTTAATTAATTACTGGACAAAACTAATACACATCTAATTTTATACTGTAATGATAAATTATTGTTTTTATAGCCTTTCTAAAATATTAATTTTTTATATGGAAGTTGCTGAATTTTAGTTACATTAAATCAAATTCTTAGATTACTTGAAGAAAATTTAAACTGAACATTATGTAAAATTCAGAATTCAATATATATAATTGCCGACAATTAAGGAGTAATCTATTAAATGGGGGTTGAGTATATAATATAGATGGTGTAAAATTAATTTGGTAAACTTCTATTGAAAGAAAATAGTACAGAGATATTGGGAGTTATTGATATCAATTGATTGAAATAAATTTAGTACAAAAAATTTGTGGAATTTAAGGTTTAATAATTAATAAAAATTGTATTTGTATTTGTATTTTTTTGTTATCAGTCAAAATCAATATATATATTGATATTTTGGGTATAAGAAATACCAGAGAAGTACACATACAAAATTGAGAAATAGGTGGTTGTTCATTAAATCATAATGCCACAGTACTAAACACGCAGTAGGATTCTTACGCCAATCATCATACTATAAGAAATTACATCGAATCGATAATTTCCATAGCCTTGCTTTGAGTTTCTTAATTAATGAATTTTTGTATTTATATATTCTTGTATAATATTATAAAATAAATTTATATAATTGATTGTAAATTTAATTGGCATATTAGTAAGCAATTCAGGGATTCAATTTAAGTTGTTTCTTATTTTTCTTAATCTTCGGATCTAGATTGATTACTTTTTTATGCACATATAAACACAATTGGATTAAAATTATTCAAATTTAATTTATCTATACACACAAATTAAGTATTACAAAAATGTATATAACAAAAACAATCATTTATTCATCTTTATAGAAATACGTACAACAAAAATCAATACAATACAACAAAATCAATTCTTGTAAGTGGCTCAATATGATTTTTTTTTTTTTTTAACAACAGTGACCCATTCACATAATTAGATGATGGAGACTTTGAGAGAGCAGCATAAATGATGAAGTCATCCTATCCTTCAAAGTTTGATACATAAACCTGGAAAAAAAAAAAAAAATCAAGACAATATTCAAATTGTGTCACATATTAAATCAGACAACAAACCCAAAAACATATTGGGAGAGAGAACATAACAACAAACCTAAAAATAAAAGCTATTTAGGTGCACATTAAAGATTATAGATCTACAATATATTTTTACGAATATTCGCTAATTGAAAAATGAAAATGCATTATACACGAAGAGTGCACATGAAAAAAAAAAAAACAGCATTCAAGGATGAAAAGAAAACATCATTCAATAGAAAATGATGAAAAATGAATGTCAAAGGATTATTATATAGGAGATTATATTAAGATTGAACGGTTAAGATTAATTTGTTTAAATGGATGGATTAAATTAAAAAGAAGAGTATGAAAAGGTGGTGAGAAGAGAGAATTTGAAATGAAGACATTTGGGAGGAGAGAGATTGTGTCAGACGAATCAGACTGCGACACGTGACAGTCAAAAAGTTTGCAAATATATATATATTGATATATAATAATAAATTTTTAGGTAATCTGTAGACGAGTAAAATTCAATTACGAATTAAATCGCGACACGTGGAAATTACGGGTTAAATATTAATTAAATTTATTATTTATTTGTTGGAATAAAATTAATTTCTAAAAAATAAATATATAATTAATTATTATTCCCTCCAATTAATTTGGGTCTCCAAAGCCCAATAAATCAAGTTAAAATTTAAGACGGACCTCTAAAGTCCGGTAAATTAATACGGGTCTCTAAAGCTCGATAAGTAAAGACGGATCTCTGAAATCCAGAAAATCCAAACAGACCTCTAAAGTCCAACAAATTAAATTGAGCCCAAGTTTGATAATTCAAGCCCAAAGGGCATTCTTAGCCCATCAAACAATTCAAAATTTTGAATTAAAAGCTCTAACTACTTGCACAAAAATCTCCAGGCCTACACTTATAAATAGAGGCCTCATTTCATTCATTTTGGGAATCAAAAAATCAGAAGCATTAAAGACTCTAAAATTCTCCGCAGAGATTTTAGAGTGTTTCTTCAGCAGTTGGAGGAGCTTCAAAGGCGTTCTTCGTGCAAAGCAGCAAGAAGCAGTGTTCGAGTGGAGATCAAGGTGCTAAGCCTCTTCGATTCGGCGTTTCTTCAAGGCGTTCTTCGTGAAAAGCAGCAAGAAGCAGTATTCGAGTGGAGATCAAGGTGCTAAGCCTCTTCGATTCGGCGTTTCTTCAAAGTTCTTCGTGGATCTTCAACGGAAAAGTCCCAATAAGTCCCGAAAAAGTCCCGAAAATTAACGTTTAATCCAAAATACGGTGCTAAGCCTTTGGATTAATATTATAAAAGCCCCAAATACAAGATCGGAAAGGATTCGGCTGCGGATCCAGATCCAAAAGCTCAAGAAATTCAAGAAGTTCAAGAAGAGAGAATCAGAGGAACAAATTAGAGATTGTAACCCGCAAATACTCGGTTTTAATCCGAAATTAAATAAAATTGTTCCCATTTTCGCGTTTTATATTTAATTCACGAATTTGTGTTTACAAATTGGCACGCCCGGTGGGACAATCTCTACCTCTCATCTCTACTCTTCAAGCAAATCAAGTCTCGACGATGACACCAATCAAGATTAAGATCAAGAGAGGTGTTGCATCCGGATCAGCTGGTCTTGACTTTGAAGACGTGAACGTAGTCACGAGGAGTATGTCAAGAAGCTCCAAGTCATCGTCTTCTTCAGAGAAGGCTACTGCAGAGGGTCCACTACCCAACACTGTGAATGAGGAGAACAATCCAGCATGTTCCCCTACTCGTTCCACAGCGAGCTCATCGGATTCAAGCACAGCCTCAGCAATGGCGACAGACACTACGACTGTTGAGGAGCAACTGGCAAGCTTAACTCGAGCCATAGAAGGACTCACAAAACATGTCCAAGAACAGGATGCCCAGATTGCTAAGCTGATAAGCAATGCGGACAAAGGAAAGCAAGTAGAAGGGCATGATGCTGAGACGTCTGGTGATCGCCAGCCAATGGAGGTTGACCAAACTCTTAAGGATTTACAAGTTTCTCCCGATGGTTTGGTGCCCGTTGATCGACTGAAAGAAATCATACTTGGGGCAATCAAAGATAAATTGGAGGAAAATCCCAAGTCTTCATTTACCTACAGCAAGCCTTACACGAAGAGGATTGACGGTTTGAAGATGCCAGCTGGTTATCAACCTCCAAAGTTGCAGCAGTTCGATGGAAAGGGTAATCCAAAGCAGCATATTGCTCACTTCGTAGAGACTTGCAACAATGCCGGCACTTACGGAGATCACTTGGTAAAGCAATTTGTACGCTCTTTAAAGGGCAATGCATTTGATTGGTATACCGATTTGGAAGCTAGCTCGATTGATAGTTGGGAGCAAATGGAGCAGGAATTTCTCAACCGGTTTTACAGCACTCGTAGAACGGTGAGCATGATTGAATTGACGAACACTCGTCAATCGAAAGAGGAATCGGTGATAAATTATATAAACCGATGGAGGAACTTAAGTTTGAATTGCAAGGACAGATTGACCGAAGCCTCGGCAATCGAGATGTGTATTCAAGGAATGCAGTGGGGTCTTCGATATATCCTACAAGCAATTCGGCCAAGATCGTTCGAAGATTTGGCGACTAAAGCTCACGATATGGAGCTGAGTATGTCTACAACCAGAGCTGGAGGGCCGCCAACTCAGGAGCCTTGGAAGTTCAAAGACAAGCAGGAAGTTAAGAAAGGGGGCAAACCTTTCATTAAAGATTCGAATAAAGAATCCATGGCAGTGACCGCTACTGCTGTCAAATTCAGAAAGGGTGAAACTGATGTAGGGAGTAAAGGAAAAGGCGTCACCCAAGAATGGGGGCAAAGGAGAACAAGTCTGAGGGAATTGCAACAAAAGCAGTATCCATTCCTAGACTCTGACATACCCGGAATGTTCGATGACCTGATCAAGAACGATCTCATCGAATTACCAGAAATGAAACGACCGGATGAAGCTGGGCGAACGGATGACCCAAAGTATTGCAAATACCATCGGTTGGTAGGGCATCCAATCCAAGACTGTTTCATATTCAAGGAGAAAGTTATGCAGCTAGCTAAAGAAGGAAAGATCTTGCTAGAGGACAGTGAGACAACGGCGAATGCTGTCACAGTTGAGAACAACAACGAATGTAGAGATCTCTCTTGCCACATGACTAGCGATGAAGATGATGAACGACCTCAGACCAACGATGGTCTCGATGACAAGGTTAATGATTGTTTCTCAACGATAGCTTTCACGGATGAAGACTTAATGCTTGGTTCAGAATCCCATAACAGGCCACTATTCGTAGTTGGCCATACTCGAGAGCAGAAAATAAATCGGATATTGATTGATGGAGGTTCTGGGGTAAACATCTTACCCTTACGGGTGATGAAAAAGATGGAGATACATATGGATGAACTCGCAGGCAGTCGTTTGATGATACATGGATTTAATCAGGAAGGACAGAGGGCCCTCGGCACCATAGTGTTGGATTTGCTAATTGGTGGGATGACATCGACCGTAACTCTCCACGTCATAGATGCCAGGACTTCATATAACATGCTTCTAGGGCGCCCGTGGCTGCACGAAAATGGCGTGGTTCCTTCTACCCTACATCAATGCTTCAAATACTTTAGTCAAGGGGTTGTGAAAACAGTGGTCGGAGATGATAAACCTTTCACAGAGGCAGAGTCGTACTTCGCTGATGCCAAGTACTTCTTTCGAGGTGCGAAAGAAACAAAGAACGAGGAAGGTCCGACACGGAAAGATTGCAAGGAGGCGTCAACATCTCGCCCCAAAGAGAACAAATCGGTTCCCTCTATTGTTGAGGCATTGGAGGAGTTAACATTGCCGTTAACTAAACTGGATGGAAAGAAGCCATCTTCACAGCCAATTAAGGGGTTTGTTCGTCCTACTCAAGGACCTAAGGTGGAACATGGAGAGGAGATGGGACGTGATGTTACAAAGTTTTATGGTCCTAAAGCTTACAAGCTTTTAGTCAAAGCCGGGTATGATACACGGGAAAATTGTGCATTGGGGAAGGGTGTTAGTCAGTCAGAATATGGACTTAATGACACCCAGAAAATGTTGAGAAAGAGCGGCTATGCCGTCAAGAGTACCAAAATGGGACTTGGTTATACTACGAAGAATCCGGTTCGCATTGCTATTAAAAGAGCCAATGCCAACCACATTTCTGAAGAATAATACTCATCGACAAAGGATGCATTCGATGAAGATGGTAAGAAGATAAGACGACTTTCAGTCTTTGAGAGACTTGGAAAGTCTGCTAGCAAGAATAGTAAGAAAACGAAACGCCCCTCAGTCTTTGATAGACTCGGGCCACAGTCCCATCATCAAAAGTTGGGTGTTTCCAAAGTTCGGAGCTCAAAGCAATCCCGCATAAAGAGGCAGCATACGTTGACAATAGCATATGGGGGAGGATCCAAAGCCAGAAGGCAAACCATTGTTCTCGCTCAAGAGTATGGCGACGAAGAAGATGATACAGAAAGTGTAGCTTCTTCCAATTTCGTCAACACCTATGACATTCGGCAGCAAGTGTCACAAGATATGAGATCACGTGTGGATCTTACGAATACAAATGAATACAATGAAGACATCGCAACTGTGAATCACATCACCGAATGCGAAGATGTTCAAGTGGAGGAAGTGGATGCAGAGGATGCTCCTCCAGAACTCGAAGAGGGCATCAAGACAACTATTGATGAGTTGAAAGAAATTAACTTGGGTGATGTTAACGACCCGCGACCAATCTATGTGAGTGCTTTATTGTCCGATGATGAGGAAGAAACTTACATTGAACTGCTACGTGAGTTCAGAGATGTATTTGCATGGTCGTATAAAGAGATGCCGGGACTGGACCCAAAAGTAGCAGTGCACCATCTCTCAGTAAAGAAGGGAGTTCGACCAGTCAAGAAGACTCAACGTCGATTCCGACCAGATCTTGTTCCATTAATTGAAGTTGAGGTGAACAAGCTTATTGAAGTCGGTTTCATCCGAGAAGTAAAGTATCCTACATGGATCTCAAGCATTGTCCCAGTAAGAAAGAAGAACGGACAAATCCGTGTGTGTGTTGACTTTCGGGATTTGAATGTTGCATGTCCCAAAGATGATTTTCCGTTACCTATTCCCGAACTTATGATTGATGCAACAACGGGTCATGAAGCTCTAAGTTTCATGGATGGGTCATCGGGTTACAATCAAATTCGCATGTTGCCAAAAGACGAAGAGCTCACTGCTTTTCGTACCCCAAAAGGAATATATTGCTACAAAGTGATGCCATTTGGTTTGAAGAATGCAGGCGCAACATACCAAAGAGCCATGCAAAGGATTTTCGACGACATGCTTCACAAGAATGTTGAATGTTATGTTGATGACTTAGTCGTAAAATCAAAGAGGAGGAATGATCACCTCCAAGACCTGAGGGTTGTTTTTGAACGCTTGAGGCGATACCAGCTTAGGATGAATCCTTTGAAGTGTGCATTTGGAGTCAAATCGGGAAAGTTTCTTGGATTTGTGGTTCGCCAGCGAGGGATTGAAATCGAGCAAGCAAAGATTGACGCAATCTTAAAGATCCCGGAACCTCGAAATATTCATGAGCTTAAAAGCCTACAAGGAAAGCTGGCATACCTCAGAAGATTCATTTCAAACTTAGCCGGACGATGTCAACCATTCAGCCGTCTCATGAAGAAAGATACACCGTTTGAATGGGATGAATCTTGCAGTAATGCTTTCAAAAGCATCAAGTCATATTTAATGAAGCCACCAGTATTGATCGCTCCGGTGCCCGGACGTCCGTTGATTCTTTATATCGCTGCTCAAGAGCATTCAGTTGGAGCCTTGCTGGCACAAGAAAACGAATCAGGAAAGGAAAGTTCTTTGTACTACCTGAGCAGAATGATGACTCAAAATGAATTGAAGTACTCTCCGATTGAGAAGCTATGTCTAGCTCTTATATTCGTAATTCAGAAATTAAAGCATTATTTCCAGGCCCATACCATCCATCTTGTATCGAGAGCAAACCCGCTGAAGTATGTTATGTCTAGGCCAGTTCTCTCGGATCGACTCGCAAGATGGTATCTCCAGTTGCAACAATTTGAGATCATTTACGTCCCTCAGAAGGCTGTTAAGGGACAAATTTTGGCCGATTTCTTAGCCGATCATCCAATGCCTGCAGAATGGGAGTTATGTGACGACCTTCCAGACGAAGACGTCCTAACTGTTGAAATAACTCCCCCATGGAAGATGTATTTTGATGGGTCCGCTCATAAAGAAGGAGCCGGCGCTGGAGTTGTGTTTGTAACATCTGATGGAGAAGTCTTGCCTTATTCTTTCACTTTAATAGAGAATTGCTCAAACAATGTTGCTGAGTACCAAGCACTCATACTTGGGTTGGAAATGGCAGTCGATATTAAGCAACTACACCTCAGGGTGTATGGGGATTCAAAGTTGATAGTGAACCAGATGCTTGGATCATACGAGGTTAGGAAACCAGAGTTGCTCCCTTACCAAAGGTATGCTCGACGACTCATGAATTATCTCGGAGATGTGGAAATTAAGCATGTCCCAAGGAAAGATAACAAACAAGCGGATGCTCTAGCAAAACTTGTTTCGGCAATTGCATTGCCCGAAAGTAAAGCTCGTATCCCAATATGTAAAAGTTGGGTTGTGCCTCCTATATTTGAGGATGACGGTGATGAAGAAGGTGAAAGTCATGTCATCGAGGTGTTTGAAATTGAAGAGGAAGATTGGCGTCAACCATTTGTCGACTACTTGAAATACGACAAATTGCCAAATGATCTGAAACGAAGAGTGGATATCAGACGTCGAGCCCCTCGATTCATATACTACAAGAGTGTGCTTTATAGACGATCATTTGATGGGGTCTTCTTAAGGTGTCTCGGTAATGATGAAGCCGCCCACGCAATGGAAGAAGCACACGCCGGTATTTGTGGCGCTCATCAGTCAGGGCCAAAGTTACACTTTCGAGTGAAGAGGATGGGTTATTACTGGCCAACAATGGTGAAAGACTGTATGGATTACGCACGAAAATGTCAAGCTTGTCAGTTTCATGCCAACCTTATCCATCAACCTCCGGAACTATTGCACCCAACCGTTGCCTCGTGGCCATTTGACGCTTGGGGTCTAGATGTGGTGGGACCATTAACGAAGTCATCAGGTGGTCATCTGTACATCCTAGCTGCAACCGATTACTTCTCTAAATGGGCGGAAGCCGTACCTTTGAGAGAAGTGAAGAAAGAAAATGTTGCTGATTTTATTCGAGTCAATATCATTTTTAGATACGGGGTCCCTCGGTACATCGTCACCGATAATGGAAGATCGTTCAGTAACAGTCACATCGACAAACTTTGTGACAAGTTTGACTTCAAACAAAGGAAATCTTCTATGTACAACGCAGCTGCTAATGGACTCGCTGAAGCTTTCAACAAGACTTTATGCAACCTCTTGAAGAAAGTAGTCTCCAAGTCAAAGCGAGATTGGCATGAAAAGATGAATGAAGCTCTATGGGCATATCGAACTACTTATAGAACACCTACGCAAGCTACTCCCTACTCGTTGGTGTATGGTGTTGAAGCAGTTGTTCCCCTTGAGAAGCAGATTCCATCTCTAAGGATGGCGATACAAGAAGGGCTGACGGAAGAAGAGAATGCACGTTTGCGTCTTGAAGAGTTGGAAGCCCTAGATGAGAAAAGATTGGAAGCACAACAAAGGCTCGAATGCTATCAAGCCCGCCTTTCTAGAACGTTTAACAAGAAAGTGAGGATACGTTCTTTTCAAGTTGGTGATTTGGTGCTTGCTGTGAGAAGACCCATCGTAGTAACTCACCGTGTTGGGAATAAATTCTTGCCTAAGTGGGATGGCCCATATGTTGTTAAAGAAGTTTACACAAACGGCGCCTACAAGCTGATTTCTGAAGATGGCGTGAACATTGGTCCTATAAATGGGAAGTTTTTGAAACGCTACTACGCGTAAAGAAAACAACCACGCTCCATAAACGCATGAGCCTAAACTGCTTGTCGCTCCAAGAACGCATGAGCCTAAACTGCTTGTTGCTCCACGATGCACGAGACTAAACTGCTTATTACTCCTGGTCCGCACGAGTATAAACTGTGTACGACAACCACCAAAGGTAAATACATGTGGTTAAACTGTTAACTTACTCCACTAAAGGCATTTTAAGTGGTTAAATACTTAAATCCCTACTTTGTCTACAGTAGTTAAAGAATAGTCACTCCTGGCCCGCATGAGTATAAACTGTGAACGGTCCCCCCCCAAAATATAAATCATATTTTGCTTGAACTACGTTATGGTTTGATCCTCTTTAAAGAGGTACGTAGGCAACTTAGTATATTTCTAAGTTCAATCGTAAGTTAAATCGAGTTGTTCGAGTAACTCGGATCGATGAATACAAAAGTGACGAACATATGAAGCATGAAGAAAACAAAGAAGGAAGAAAGTGAAGGGGGCAATGCCCAAACCTCATTTTGTCTTATATTTCCGATTTTGTACTTAAATTTTGTAGAGGGGTGTACCTTTTACCTTGACCCAGGTTTTGTCCCTAAGGAGGGTTTTCCAAGGCAAGGTTTTAACGGCGCTCCGGCCTCTGGTTCGACTTGTGAACTTATGGCTTTAGGATTTTCTTTTAATAGATAATCTTTATTCTTCAAAAGAGCCCACTATTCCTTCTCACACATTGGGCCTGTTTTGAATTAATTAAATAAATGAGACACTTCATTGGGCCCATTTCCTTAATGAATCAAGCCCAAAGCATGTGATGCCCTATTTTCTCACACATAAATTGAAAATCCTCAAAGCCATCTGGTACGTACAACTTCCATTTGCTGCCTCCTCGCCAGCGAACCATAGCCGGAAATCGAACGTCGTCCACGCGCCTCCAGTGCTGCCGTGCTCCGCCTAAAGTCAAACGCCGCCGCGTTCGGTCAAACTCCAACGCCGCTGCTGCACTCCAGCCGCGCACTGCCTGAAGGCTGCCGCCGCCGACTGCCGTCGCACGCCTAAAGCCGCCGACTGCCGCCGCATGCCTAAAGCCGCCGCTCTGCCCCTCTGCCGCGCCTGAAGCCGCGACGCCATGCCGCCTGTTCGCGCCTCGCCTGAGTTCAGTCGCCGGAAGCCCGCCGCCTGAAGCCCGTCATCAACCGTGCTCCGTCAAGTCGCAACACCGACTCTCGCCATGTTGCACTAATTGCCGCCATGCTCACTCACACAACATCAGCTCCACGCCATCTCCAACCAGTCGCCGTGAGTCGCAACACCGCCGCGACCGGAAATCGAGCAGCGCCTCCTTCCGCCGCGTCTCCAAAGCCGCCGCCACGCTCCGCCTGAAGTCCAGTCGCCACTGCAATGGCCGACACCGTGCCGCCCCGAAACCAACCGCCGACCGCAACAAGAAGCTCGCCTCGATTCTGACTCAGTTGCCGTCGCTGTCCGACCGTCGTCGCCATGGTCGCAACCACCACAGTTCCGCTGTCGTCGCCGTGAGTCGCAACACCGCCGTCTCGCCTATGGACGCCCAAAAACAAGTAATTTCGAAGTCCCCCTCCTTTTCAAACTATCCAAATCCGAAGAGATTAACATACCAACGACCGAAAACCCACTCTCTTTCGAATTTGGTCAAATTGATTAAGAAGGGTTCTTGAAAAAATTGAATTTGGCGAAAATTAGCTGTGGAACCCTCTCCAAATCTAAAATTCACAGGTTCGAAATTGCTGTCGCCGCCACCCCAAGAATATTTGAGTAGGAATGGACCATAATTTTCATCGATTTAAATGAGTTTCACAAAGAGAGTAATAAGACCCCGGGACACCCACAGTCTCTCGTGTGAAAACTCGAGTAAATTGATTAGAATATGGCGAAATAGGAGTTGATTGAAGACAAAACAGGTTGCCTAACAAGTTAATAGTATGCATACATATATGTGCAGTGAAGACATGAAAAGTTGAAAGGCAAATATTTCAAGCAGGTAAGATGATATAATTTCACAAGCATAATTTAAAGAAACAAGCGTGGGAATCAAAGATTACATGTATGTGTATAGTACGTGTGTACGTAAATACGAGAAAGGATGGCTAAGTTTTATGCAACAATGCAACAAGAAGCTAGAAGAAAAGAAGCAAATAGAATGGTGCGAGAATTACCTCCGTTGAGTTGAGAATTGTTGAGTTGAGAATTACCTCCGTTGAATTGAGTTGAGTTTGTGGAAAAGAAGTAGAAGAATGATCCCTTTATATAGACTTGAAGGGTTGAAAAGATAAGGATCAACAAGCATATATTTTGGTGTATCTCAACTAAACTCCAAAATTCTTGGAAAATCATATTTCAAAGATTTGGTGACATATATTTTGTGATTTACGGATGAAAGATATACAAATACAATTGGGCTTTTTGAACTAGAGTAATTGTAAGAAAGAAGAATTGGGCTTTAAAATACTCCATACACTCATGAACTTATTTGTTCATTTTGGCCCAAAAGACTACACTATTTGAGCCATGAGATAAATTTTATTAATTGTGACAACTCATAAAGTCCAATAATACAAAATTTAAGTATGGGAAAATATTTGAAATAATTTCGCAATTCATCTATTTCAAAGGCAAATGTACTCATGGATGAAATGCGAGGGGGCAATTTGTAGACGAGTAAAATTCAATTACGAATTAAATCGCGACACGTGGAAATTACGGGTTAAATATTAATTAAATTTATTATTTATTTGTTGGAATAAAATTAATTTCTAAAAAATAAATATATAATTAATTATTATTCCCTCCAATTAATTTGGGTCTCCAAAGCCCAATAAATCAAGTTAAAATTCAAGACGGACCTCTAAAGTCCGGTAAATTAATACGGGTCTCTAAAGCTCGATAAGTAAAGACGGATCTCTAAAATCCAGAAAATCCAAACAGACCTCTAAAGTCCAACAAATTAAATTGAGCCCAAGTTTGATAATTCAAGCCCAAAGGGCATTCTTAGCCCATCAAACAATTCAAAATTTTGAATTAAAAGCTCTAACTACTTGCACAAAAATCTCCAGGCCTACACCTATAAATAGAGGCCTCATTTCATTCATTTTGGGAATCAAAAAATCAGAAGCATTAAAGACTCTAAAATTCTCTGCAGAGATTTTAGAGTGTTTCTTCAGCAGTTGGAGGAGCTTCAAAGGCGTTCTTCGTGCAAAGCAGCAAGAAGCAGTGTTCGAGTGGAGATCAAGGTGCTAAGCCTCTTCGATTCGGCGTTTCTTCAAGGCGTTCTTCGTGAAAAGCAGCAAGAAGCAGTATTCGAGTGGAGATCAAGGTGCTAAGCCTCTTCGATTCGGCGTTTCTTCAAAGTTCTTCGTGGATCTTCAACGGAAAAGTCCAAATAAGTCCCGAAAAAGTCCCGAAAATTAACGTTTAATCCAAAATACGGTGCTAAGCCTTTGGATTAATATTATAAAAGCCCCAAATACAAGATCGGAAAGGATTCGGCTGCGGATCCAGATCCAAAAGCTCAAGAAATTCAAGAAGTTCAAGAAGAGAGAATCAGAGGAACAAATTAGAGATTGTAACCCGCAAATACTCGGTTTTAATCCGAAATTAAATAAAATTGTTCCCATTTTCGCGTTTTATATTTAATTCACGAATTTGTGTTTACAAAGTATACGTCTTGTAAAATTTTGTTCAAATCAATTTTTGGGTTCACAAAGTATACGTTTATTCTATTTAAATAGTTAACTTTTGAGTATTTTTTCTACTTTATTAACAAGATTGAATATCTACCAACAATATTTTTTACTCGTTATCCCACATACTCCCTCCGTCTAGTAAAATTTTGCTCAAACAGATTTTTGATTTCACAAAGTATGTGTTTATTCTATTTAAATAGTTAACTTTTGAGTATTTTTTTCAACTTTATTAACAAGATTGAGTATGTACCAAATAGAAGGGCACCCTAGGTCAGCAGTCGACGCCTGAGATTTCATCGACAAGGTCACCGGCTCTGAGTGCCGATCGATCAAAGATCCATCGACAACATACTCACAGTCCTCCATCGGACCGTCGTCAACCGGAGGAAGAGGCTGCGCAGGAGCATGGTGAAGAAGACGAAGCAATGTAGCTTCGATTTGGACAATGATGAACAACGGGAGCGAAGCGGCGTCGACCTGAGTGTTGCAGGCGAGCGCCATTGATGTCGGAGAAGCTCCTGAATCGCGAACACAAAGGAGATTGATTGAAGCAGTCGCGTCGGTGGTCGAAATGAGCAGAGGTTTTCGGCCGCCATGGATCGTGGCCGAGATGGAATATGATGTCGATTGTTATGGAATTGAAGAATCGCGATTGCGATTTGAGGAGGGGTCTCGGGCTTCAGCGGCCGGGACGGAAGCGCCGTCGTCAAAGGGGTGGTCGGATATGGTGGTGGTTGGGTCGGGTCACCCACCGACCGACATGGATTTTCGGAAGGTCTTTTACTCATCAAATTAAAATTGAAATTCAGGTGCACCGCCGACCGATTATAATCAAATCATACCTATAATATTATTTTGTATTAAGATTAAAAAAATACATATGAAAAAAATGAAAAAGAAAGGCAGGAAAAAAAAAGTATAAGAAAGAAAAACAAAGAAATAAAAAATTTGGAAAAAAAAATTGAAAATGAGAAGAAAAAAAGGAAAAGAGGAGGGGGAAAAAATTAAAAAGAAAACAATCGTGATTTGTGGCTAATTTCGATAGTTTTTTATTAATTATATTTTTACAATTTTTTTTAAAAAAAATATGAGTGATTTGGTGGTGAATCAACGATAACTCCTGCATATTGTAAATATATAAATTAGAGTTTATTTTATTATATTTTGTGTAAATTAATAAAAAGATAACATAATTTTTTTAAATGTGATTATTTTTTTAAAATTATTTTGGGGTGAACTCATAAAATGAGCGGGTGCAGATAATCGTGATAAAACAATAATTTGGGAGTGAACTCATAAAATGAGCAGGTGCAGATAACCGTGGTAAAAAAATGATTTGGGGGTGAACTCATAAAATGAGCGAGTACAGATACCGTGGTAAAAAAATGATTTGGGGGTGAATTCATTAAATGTACAAGTGCAGATAATTATAGTAAAAAATTATTTGAGAGGTGAACTAATTAAATGAATGGGGTAGATAATTTGAATTGATTTTTTTTTTTTTTTGAAATGAATGGAGGCACCATGCACGCGAGTGCATTGAAGTATTTGACAATTTACAATAATTAGTAAGAAAAGATTTGGTAAGATTTATTTAAATTAATTTTTATTTATAATGTATATCTCAACTTATAATATTAATTATTAATTGGAGTGGAATTTTAGACAATAAAATCTCAACATTAATACATAGTACTAAAAAAGATTTACTGAATTAAAATAGGTAAAATTACATGTGCCATTTATAGCATTTCGCTTTGTGTTTTATTATTTAATTTATTGATATTTGTCATTTATAAAATATCAACATCTCAAAATAATGAAAGTGTCACATGTTAAAAAATGAATAGAATGAAACAACTAGTAAAACATGAGCAAATGAAATATCTAATTAAAAAAATGTGATTTTACAATCTTGAATCAAAATTACATTTGCATATCATTTATAGTGATTATAATCATTTAGTTGGATTACAAAAATGAGTTATTTCAGATTAGCAAACCCCAAATAGTGTGGATCATTAATTTATAATGATTATAATTATTCCAGATCATTTAAATAAAGTAAATAATAAAATAGATAAAGTATATTTGGTATATTTTTCAAAAAAAAAAAAAACATAATTCATGTAGATTACCTAAAAGAAAAACATTCCACTTTTGTGATGGATGGAGTAATAATAATCTAATTGTCTAAATATTTCAAAATTTATAATAATATGATTCTATCTTAATGATATTCATAATAGAGTAGATGAAAACTATAAATATGATGATATTATTGTTTGAAAATCATCCAGAATTTTTTTTACTGATTCAATGGCTTCTTATAATTTGGCTCATTTTATTCTCTTCGCCATGATGATTTTTGCTGCTTTGTTTGGTTCTCATGAATGTAAGTATATATATATATATAATAATAAAATAATTTATTACTTAATAAAGTTTTAATGTAAAATTAATTTGTTAACAAGGTTATGAGGATGGTAGCAACAGAAAACTCATTGATGGCAGTATTTCTAATTCAAAGAGAATGGTTTGCCTCTTTAGAAATAACATCGAAGACTGCGGTACTTATTTTAAAAACGGGTGTTGGTGTTGTAATATGCCAGGAAATCAAGATTGTTGGGGCAGTCAAGAAATATGCTTTGAAGAATGTCCATCCAAATAATATGGATTTATTTAATGTTTTATTATAAATTACATGTTAATTCCAATAAAAACTGATATATGGTGCTCCCATTAATCAATAATATTTATATTCATTTTTTTGGTGTTATTTAAAACGAGAATTACTATTCTCTTTTGGTATTGTTTTTCATTATATGAAATTTGATAACAAAAAAAACAGGAAAATAAGCAACAAAACTTAAAATTAAAAAAAATATCACACGAACTTTTGTTGCTTTGAAACTCTTAATAAAATGAATCAGTCTCTATTCCATTTTTATTTTTTTAAGATAAGTTAGATTATTCAAATCACTTTTATCTTTATTTTCATTTATTTATTCAAATTATCATCACTTTTTTTATAGGTAAATCCGCTTGCATTGTTGCGTTCAGTGATGGACATAACTTAGGACATGCAGATATAATTGTACCCCCAATTTTAGTTTTACAACAATAATTTTATAATAATAAATGGATGAAGAATGATGAAAAAGTTTGACAATACCCACAAATTTTGTTGAAAAGTCCAATACATTTATCTTTTAAGTTAATTGGGTATCTTGAGCTTATTTTATACTCCTTTCGTCTCGTCTTAAATTCATTATTTGTAAAAAATGAAATATATCTTATTTTTTCATATTTTGTCATTAAGTCATCTAAACCCTTATTTTTTATATTAAAAAAATCACAATGAAAATTACAAGTATATCATAAAGTTATTTTTTCATATTTTTTCGGAATACTTACAGTTCTTTGCAAATATCTTAAAACGTTTATGCATATATTTTATTTATATTATACATATCTTAAAGCATACGTACATATTTATTTATGTCTTACTTATTTGTAAATATCTTGTTTATTTAACATAGAATCCTGGAAATTAATTTTCATCAGTTTCAGGCTAATTTTCTTTCTCGCAATTTCATGGCCTGGAAATTTAGAAAATATCATATAATCAAACTTCTTTTGAAAAGATTTTGAATTGTTTCTTCTTTCTTTTAGCTTGCTGTGTAGTTCTTGATGTTGAAGTCTGAAGAGCAACACAGTTTAAGGGGGGAAAAGAAATTTTGAATTGTGTTTTACAAGCCGGATTTTATAAATTTCATAAGTGGTAACGAATTGGTGGTTCTAATTGTTTCCTATCTAACTTACTACTCCACTATTTTACAATTTGAATAATGTTCATCTAACTTGTAACTCATACATGTGGTATGTGTATATGTTATAATACATTTTGATGCATTGAAATTTGAAACTTTCAGAATATTTATGTTCAAACGAATATATATAAATTTTTACAGACTTGAAAAAGAAGAGCAAACTAGAATATGAGTCAAACAGAGAGAGATTAGTGAATGAGTTAAAGCAGCTTTGTGCTGCTGAATATGCACAAGTAAAACTAGGAAAATGATTTTTGTATTTAATCTTAATGAATCCCTCCCTAAGTACAAAATGTAAATTTTGTACCAAAATAACATATATGTTTCAATCGAATTAAAATAAACAAGGATTCATATAATACTCCAAAAAAAACATGACCGGAGACTGGAGGTGGGCGGCGATCGGTGGGACGTGGCCGCTGGCCTGCTAGGACGAAAGAAGGAAACGGGCCACTGTTTTAGGGCTTCTCTTTTGAGAATTTAGGCATTATAGGTTTTTAGTTTTATTTTGGTTAATTAAGTTAATAAATTTACAAAATAAAAAAAAGGAACCGGACCAGCCCGAAAATTTGGACCAGGTCCAGTCTGAGTTCATATCATTTTTATTACTCTATTTTTTCATCAAACTTAATAAATCTAATTTTTGTCTCATTCAAATTTAGTATGGATACTTTTAAAAAATGAAATATATGTATTTCTTCTATACACTAATTAACGTGGGTTACTGGTAGCCCAACCCACATTTTTTATAAATACACCTACTGACAGTTCAATTCACACACATATTTTTTATAAATACACCTACCGACAGTTCAATTCACACACATATTTTTTATAAATACACCCACTAGCAGAAATTGTACTTAGTCGTCTTCTCCGAGCAGTTTTCGGCCACCCCAGGCCGCGGCCGAACGCTTCAATTTACGACGACCTTAATATTTAGATATTTCTTAATAATTATTATGGATCAAGGTTATGTTATATTACTACATGCAATAATATATGTTACTATATGTCATAATATGAGTTACTTAATCAATAAAAATTCTAGAAAAAAATACTACATAAAAGAATCGGTATTACTATATAAAAAAAATATTATATGTTACTACATACTACAGTTTGAATTACTACATTGAATATGCGTTTGTTACTATATGTAACTTTATCAAATGATTTGCATTACAACATGGTTATTGTGTTTACTACATGCAATAATATATGTTAATACGTATTATAATGTGAGTTACTATATTAACAAAAACACTAGAAAAAAAAAAGTGTTACTAAATAAAAGAATTTGTATTATTATATAAAATAGTTTGTGTTATTACTACATAAAATAATGTGTGTTACTACACATTACAATTTGAATTACTACATTTAATATCCCGCGTTCAACAATAAAATAAAAGATAAAAAATTCACAGAAACTGGTAAGATAAACAGGTTAAAATTTTTGGTCAAAATTAGAACACAAGCGGGCCCAGTTGACAAATAAATTAAGAATTAACCCAAATGAATTAATGGTGACCCAATAATATATATTTTCAGCCCATTGACTTAATAAGTCAATATTTTCAGCCCAATTGACTTAATTGGTCAACATTCATATAAGTTTTTGTGTGTTAAAATATATGTTAAAGAATTGATTAATACTGAGGTGCGTACTCATACAATTAGAATTACTCTAATAAATTTTGTTAAATGTTGGGTCAACGATTAAATTGAACATTAAAATTAAGTGTATCTATATACTCAATTATATACGAGAATTTGTCTAAACAATTATACTTATTAGGAGTAGTAATTTTCATGATAATTATTCAAGTATATTTACAAAAGAATTTAAAAAAATACTCGAAAATTTCAACCCAAAATAGATCAATATTGTGATGGCAAAATATACAAATATATCTTGATGATTTCACAAAAAATTATATAGAATATTTCATACATAAAATATAGTTACTTGAGATAAGATGAGACATAAATTCACACGTAAAATATAATTTACATTTTTTTTAAAATTGTATTAATTAATTATGGTATATCTAAATATTAGGTATGGAAATATGTATATATAAATATCGTACAAAGGATAGTATTGTTGAAATGTTGGTACAGTATATGTAAATATATTTAAATATAACAAAATTTGGCAAATCGAATTATGGTATACCTAATTTTTCAATACGGTAATGCTGTGAATTTTTATATATTGAAAACTTCCCTATATATGATCTGCATTATGACTAGCGTCGGAAAAATAGCAAAATTTTTGGTATACCATACTTATTGTATTAAAAAAATATCAAATTTATCAAAAGAGACATTAAATATGGTTTTTTTATACACTTTCTAATCCTTTTTTAACTGATTTTCATACATTATATTAATAATTTAGATTTGTTTAAATTTAAAGATGCACATAATTGCACATGCAACTATGGTAATTTGCGAACAATAATTTGCAATTAAACAATTCTAAAAGTCAATTTACTGTACAATTGAAGATTTAATAAGTTAAAATAAGTTATTATCATATAAATTTTATAGAATTAAACATAAAAATATCTGGGGAAGCCACCATAGACTTGGAGGAGATTTACAAATACATGTAAATAATTATTTGTAATAAAGATAGATACTCCATCCGTACTTTTAAAAAAATAAAAAATTTGTAATTCTACATTTATTAACAGTTATGCATACTTTTATATAAAATTAATACTATTAATTATCATTTCTTTTTTCTTTTCTTTTTTTCACTTTTTCTCCAATTTTTTTCTTAAACTTTTCTCAAGTCCCCAGTACTAGTTTTTTCTGATTGACAAACAAACAAATTCTCTGTAGACTTTTTTTCATTTTTTATTAGAGATAAGTAATATTAATGCAATTGTTTCAATATAACAAAAATTGCAAGAATATATAATTCTGTCTTAATGGTATGGATAGAGTAGATAAGTAATAATATTAATGCAATTGTACTATTATGAAAATTGTAATAGTACATAGAATTATATTTATAAATAGGATGATCTAATTGTTTGAAACACATTAGATAAAATTTAGTCTATCAATGGCTTCTTATAATTTGACTCATTTTATTCTCTTTGCCATGATCGTTTTTTCTGCTATGTTTGATGTTCATGAATGTAAGTACATATATGAACTACTAATATTTATTTATATAATTCTTACCTTCATTTTTTATCTGGTCATTTTATAGTACAATTATACGTACGTCGTTGAGTAACTAAAATTACAATCCTAAATCAAAATTACATTTGCATATCATTTATAGTGATTATAATCATTTAGTTGGATTGCAAAAATGAGTTATTTCAGATTAGCAAACCCCAAATAGTGTGGATCATTAATTTATAGTTATTATAATTATTTCAGATCATTTAAATAAAGTAAATAATAAAATAGATAAAGTAAATTTGGTATATTTTTCAAAAAAAAAAAAAACACATAATTTATGTAGATTACCTAAAAGAAAAACAGCCCCACTTTTGTGATGGATGGAGTAATATTAATCTAATTGTCTAAATATTTCAAAATTTATAATAATATGATTCTATCTTAATGATATTCATAATAGAGTAGATGAAAACTATAAATATGATGATCTTATTGTTCGAAAATCATCCAGAGTTTTTTTTACTGATTCAATGGCTTCTTATAATTTGGCTCATTTTATTCTCTTCGCCATGATGATTTTTGCTGTTTTGTTTGGTTCTCATGAATGTAAGTATATATATATATATAAAATAAAATAATTTATTACTTAATAATAAGGTTTTAATGTGAAATTAATTTGTTAACAGGTTATGAGGATGGTAGCAACAGGAAATTTAAAAACATTGATGGCATTATTTCTAATTCAAAGAGAATGGTTTGCCTCTTTAGAAATAACGTGCAAGACTGTGGTCATCATTTTGTAAACGGGTGTTGGTGTTGTAATATGCCAGGAAATCAAGATTGTTGGGGCAGTCAAGATATATGCTTTGAAGAATGTCCATCCAAATAATATGGATTATTTAATGTTTTATTATAAATTATATGTTAATAAAAAAAATATCACAGGCCTTTTGTTGCTTTGAAACTCTTAATAAAATGAAACACTCTCTATTCCAATTTTTTTTGGATGTTCAAGTTCATTAATTTTCATCAGTTTCTGCAGGCTAATTTTCTTTCTCGCAATTTCATGAATTTGCTGTTTTAGAAAATATCAGATAATCAAACTTCTTTTGAAAAGATTTAGAATTGTTTCTTCTTTTATAGCTTGCTGTGTGTAGTTCTTGATATTGAAGAGCAACACACTTTAAAGTGGGAAAAGAAATTATGATGATATTGAATTGTGGTGATGGATTTTATAGATTTCATAAGTGGTAACGAAGATTCGGTATTGGTTCTAATTGTTTCCTATCTAACTTACTACTACTACTATTTTACACTTGAATAATGTTCATCTAACTTGTAACTCATACATGTGGTATGTGTGTGTATCAGTGTATGTATGTTATAACACATTTTGATCCATTGGAATTTGAAACTTGTTACTTGTTCAGAATATTTATGTTCAAACGAATATATATAAATTTTTACGGACTTGAAAAAGAAGAGCAAACTAGAATATGAGTTAAATCTCCTTAGATTAGTGAATGAGTTAAAGCAGCTTTCTTTCTGCTGAATATGCACTAGTAAAACTAGAAAAATGATTTTTGTCTTTAATTTTAATGAATCCCTCCCTTAGTACAAAATGTAAATTTACAGAAATTTGGATATAATTAATCGAAGAAGTATTGGAAAGGCAAAAACAGCTTCATCATCAGTCAGTCACATAATTGAAAATTCGAAACAGATATAAGGACAAGATTTAAATTGTTGAAATATCATCATCATATATGCTAGCTCTTGAATTGGGATTGTGTAATTTATGTATAGAGACAAGTGATTACTAAAATTAATGTACTATTATAATTCTCCCATCCATTGCACTTACTTCACCAACAATTATCAGACATACTACTATACTATATAGCTACCCCTGTAAAATTTAACTAACTATACAATCATATATCCTGATCATAACGAAACAACATTAAGCTAATCTGGAACTACAATGAGGTGGATATGTGGTAGACATGTCAATACGCAAATGGAGTTGGCAATCGACATCCAACATGAACTTAACCGAACCAAGACGCCAGACTCTCCATCGAGTCCTGGTCGTCCCTTTGAGTTGGAAATTTATTTTGCCTCTCTCGAGCGACGAGTCGAGAGCATCTGCCGGTTTTGAAGTGAGATGGATAGAATAGGATAGCAGCGGGTAGTTGAGTTCCACCGATTGGTTGGCCTTAACATGGAACGTCGGGGCCACCAAGTAGGCTAGTGTCTGATCCTGGAAGCTTAGTGCCAGTTTCGTGTCGTAGAAACTAGCGTAAGCCTTTTGGTTATCACGATTATCTGCCTTGGCGACGACTGTGATTTGTACAGTCAGGACGCCCCATTGGTCATTAATGACCAAGCTGTCCAGATTCGCTCTATGGATGCTGAAGTGAGGCACCTTTGGGTCGATCGCCAGATAGGCAATGAAGACCACGATCCCAGCTATGACAACTAGAAGTAAGACTATAAATCTGGACGGACTATCACAAATTGGTATCACTCATAAACCTTCATGTTCATATTGGAAAAAAAAATAGAAAGATGAAGAATTTCAATAAATGGTGGAAAAATCCAACTGGGTCAACATGAGAACATGGTGGAAAAATCCAGACCCAAAAAGACAAACATCCGATTCAATATTTTCCATGCATATCACCAAGTGATGAAAAGGTTAACTTTAAGAATAATAAGGTTAGCTTTGACATAGTTTTGGTACCTGTTTCAGAATTCATGGCCTCGTTGTTGTCCATCTTCACAAGAACTGCTTGGATGAGTGTTAACAGAAATTCTGGTTCTTTTCTTGACAATTTCAAAACAACAGATTTCCAGTCATCAAACGCAGTCTGTTTATCTTCAGTGCTACTGGCAAGTCGTGAATCATCCACTAAACTGGATGAATCTAAAGCGTTTAACAAGTATTCCAACAAAAGATTGACTAATTCCGTAGAAGACGAAGTATACAAGCGCAGGGTCTTCTTCAATGATTTAGCAAGATGCATCTTGGAACCTGAAGCATAGGCATGTCCCAGTAAAACATTAGAAGCCTACACATGACTGTTCCAGAATATCTACGCATAAATTGGGAAGATTACAAATATGGCCTTATCCACTTTTGGTGCACTAAGTTTACATATTATAGTACATTAACTTTCAACAACCTTGCTTGAATTAAGTCCTTTTTGCCCGACATTTCTGGCTCAACAACAGAAATGGCTAGGCATCCATATTCCGATGACTGAATAAAAATTATGTCTTCAGTTGTTTTATTGAGTCACAGTTTCAGAAAAAAAGACTAAATGTGTCGAAAGTTAGTGCACTATTTATGAACTTAGAGCATCAAAAAGTACAACTTTCTCTTCTAATCCAAATCCAGTATAGTTGTTTGATTGTTCCTTGATGAAGGGATATATCAGGGTGAACTACAAATTATGAAGTGACTATTTATCTACCGTGATATTTGATTCATAAACATTTAATTTAAAGCTTTTAACGTTAGAGTTGGACTTCCCAGTTACAAGATGTAGAAGCTTACTAGGTCCATGCAAGTGTTCATCAGAGTATCTAGAACCTGCATGTTGGTTCACATGTAACTTCTTACGTAGAAGTAATTTGGACACATAATTTCAATGAATGTGCTTCATCCATACCATCTAGCTATAAATATTGAAGCATAAATATAACTCACGTTTTCCCTTCACTTGCAACGAACTCAATTTTCCCATTTGTTTCGCCTTCAGACAAAGAGTAATTTCACGTAGGCTGCGCTTGATTTCTTTCTTGAGATTGGCAGTTTAATTGGTTTGAGTAGGAATCACCTTTTCTTGAGGTTCCCAATAATACGATAACAACAAATTCAGTGCCTGCATCATTTTTGGCAATAGATTCAGTATTGTGATTTGTGATATTCCACAAACTATCTACATCTACACAGTAATCTGAAATTATAATGAAATAAATCTCAATAACCTGTAAATATCCAACTCAATGGACAAGTTTCTGATGTCTAATTAGGCCATAGCAATAAAGCAATGCAGCTCTATATATAGGTCTCAAAACAGAAGCAACATCCTAGTGCGTGGTTCCAATTATATCCCCATTCACTATAAAGAACAACTGCCAACATTTAAGCAAATCTAACACTCCAACTAATTCACATTGTGTCTCTACTCTCTAGCAGCCTAAATTGAAAGCTATTGTGCTTTAGAAATTAGAATAGAATTGTGATAAAGATGATTCCCTCTGATTTTTTTTTTTTTAACTAATTTGGCAACAAAAAATACAAGTAGAAAATAAATTTATTTCAACAAATCAGCTACTACAATCTTGGACAGTTTAGAAATTAGAATATTTGTTTCGATGAGAGTTAAAATCTTTCAAAGAAAGATATATTAAAAGTATTAAGCCAAGACAATGATGAAGGGAAAGGGAAATTTACAGTTGGGTTGTTAGTTTCAACCCTTACTCCACTTTGGATCAATGAATAAGATCGATAACAAGACGACACATATTATTGCTTCTAATTAAGATCATTACGCAACAGAAGACATCTTGAGCCATTGTTTAGGTCAAGATCATCAAAAGATGTGCATAATTGAGACCTTCACCAACTCTATAGTTAATTTAAGGCTCTTCAAAGAAAGAGGCTGGAAAGAGAAAAATACTATAAACATTACCAATTCAATTGAAGATGCTAATCATCAATTAATCAACTTGTAAAGAAAGTATACAAAAACAAAAGAAATTATTAACTAGCACACGAAGAATTTTGTAGCATAAGTTATTCATACATACCCAAAAGTTGAAGCAGCAAATAAGGTAAGGGTAGGGCTGCTATGTACTCAAGTACACAGTGTACTTGAGTTCAGTATATAGGAAATATTAAATATATATATAATAAATAACAAAATATTTAACAAAAGTTATTCTAGTCTAGTGGTTGTCCTTAGATTGTCTTATCACAAAGTCATGAGTTCAAATATCATACACTTTTCATTAATATATAACTTACATTTTTCAGTTATAGAACATACATTTTTCAGTTATAATATCATACACTTTTCATTAATATATAACTTACATTTTTCATTAATAGAACATACATTTTTCAGTTATAATAACATACACTTTTCATTAAAAACAATGTTCCACTTTTCAATAACTTACATTTTTCATTAATAGAACATACATTTTTCAGTTATAATAACATACACTTTTCATTAAAAACAATGTTCCACTTTTCAATAACTTACATTTTTCATTAATAGAACATACACTTTTCAGTTATAATAACATACACTTTTCATTAAAAACAATGTTCCACTTTTCAATAACTTACATTTTTCATTAATAGAACATACACTTTTCAGTTATAATAACATACACTTTTCATTAAAAACAATGTTCCACTTTTCAATATAGTAACATACACTTTTCATTAAAAAAACAAAGATACACTTTTTAGTCATAATAACATACACTTTTTCAAAAAAAAAAAAAAAAAATTCGAAAAAAAAAATCGATTTAAAAAAAAAAAAAAAAGATCAAAGTTTGACCGTTGACCGGTCAACGGTCAACATTTGACTAGTAAAAGTCTACTCAAGTATATGGTGTACTTGAGTACATACAAGAATTTGGCATAAGGTAAAGGGGTGAAGCATTACAAGACGGAGTAGTTGAAGAGAAGCCTCTACTGCAAGTATTGAAACCTAACCTCATACTCGATTCTTTTAATAAATAAATTGGACTCAAATTTTTTTAAAAATCAAATTCTCCTGTATTCCTTAGTTTCAATTTTATTTTTTTATTTATATTTTATTTGCACCTGTTCATTTAATTAGTTCACATTTATTTTTATATAAACTATTTCTAGATGATGAAAATCTCGTAAAAGAGATCGAAGGCAGAATAAGGCGGAGGAAAAGTTCCGCCTTTCTTATTCATAGAGCAAAGTCTTCTTTCATGATTGAATACGGAATCAAAGTCTTCGTTCTTTTGTTACCGATGTTGGTAATGCATTTGATCAAAGTATTGAAAAGAGAAGGAGACGACTAGAAGAACTTCACCTTCAAATCATTTTTTACAATAATTATCTGCACTTGCTCATTTAATGAGTTCACACACAAATCATTTTTTATTACGATTATCTGCACTAGCTCATTTTATGAGTTCACCCCCAAATCATTTTTTTACCACGGTTATATGCACCGCTCATTTTATCAATAATGCCTTAAGCAATAATAAATAATTTCACACAATCAGTAATACCACAAACAATAACCAGTAATACCACAATTAATAATCAATAATACCACAATTAATAGTCAATAATACCGTAATCAATAATCATTAATATTATTTTACCACTATTTTTTTCCTTCTAAATTTTGGTTGTTAATTGCATGCAACTAAATTTTGAGTTGTTGAATAAGTTTTAAAGACTTGATAAACTTTTGTTATTTTTTTATAATATTAAATTAATTATAATAATAGAATAATAATAATATTACAAATTTTTTTTTTAAAGACAGATTGATGGGCTGACTGGCGGTCCAAACAGGACGGTCCCTGTAAACCCGCCTCCAAACGAATTGAGAAAAGTTGAATCCAATCCATGTTTTTTTATGGTGGAACGGATTGACCGAACGGGCTCAACTCATTTTGACAGCTATAATTTATATATGGTGGAAGGTAACAAATTTTCCACAGCTTACTATTTCTCCAAATTGACTATGATGTAATTTGTGTAATATATGTTATTTTTAATTAAGTAAATAAAGTAAGAATATTTAGTAATATTAACTAATTATATTTTTCCTTTCTAATAATTAAAAAATACCCTTGAATACTTTTTTATGATGGAAGGTAGTACCAAAATTTCCACAGCTTACTATTTCTCAAAATTGACTCTTATGTAATTTGTGTATAAATTATACATTATCCATATCATAATCCAATGAAAGGATCATAATAGATTTTTGTACATTCAATTAATAATTTCGATCTAATATGCACATATTTAAACATGTAATTAAAAGAATACATGATTTCACAATCCTGAATCAAAATCACATTGCAAACCATTTATAGTGATTATAATCATTTAGTTGAATTGCAAAAAGGAGCTATTATTTCAGATTGACAAAACCCCCAACTTTAGCAAATAAAATCTCTCTTTAGTCTTTTTAAGAGGAGATAAGTATAATATTGATGCAATTGTTTGAATATAATAAAAATTGTAAGGATAAATCCTATCTTAATTGTATGCATAGAGTAGATAAGAAATAATATTACTGCAATTGTTTGAATATAGCGAAAATTGTAATAATAGAATTCTGTCTAAATTATGTGTATAGTGTTCCTTTTTTTTTTTTTATCCAAATTTTAAAAAAATGTTTATTATAAATATTGTAGAGAATAAAATAGATAAAATAGAAAAAGATATATTTAATATATATATAAACAATGGATAAAGTATTATTAATGCAATTGTTTGAATTTCGAAAATTGTAAGAAATATAATTGCATCTTAATGATATGCATAGGGTAAATGAAAACTATAAATAGGATGATCTTATTGTTGGGAAATCATATAGAAAAAAACTTACGGATTTAATGGATTCTTATAATTTGACTCATTTTATTCTTTTCGCCATACTGATTTTTGTTACCTTGTTTGGTTCCGGTGAATGTAAGTATATATATATATGTAATAAAAGTAATTTATTACTTAATAAATTTTGATGTGAAATTAATTTGTGAACAGGTTACGAGGATGGTAGCATCTGGAAACTTAAAAACATTGATAACAGTATTTTTAATTCAAAGAGAATGGTTTGTCTTTTTTCAAAGGACCCCAAAGATTGCTATTCTGCTACAAATGGGTGTTGGTGTTGTAATATGCCGGGGAAATCAAGATTGTTGGCTCACTCAAGAGAGATGCTTTGAACAATGTCCATCCAAATAATCTGAATTTATTCAATGTTTTATTACAAATTGTACGTATGTTAATTCCAATAAAAAATTATATGTTCCGCTACTATTAATCAATAATATTTATGTTCATTTTCGGGTGTTATTTAAAATGTGAATTACTATTTTTTTTGGTATAGTTAAAATTTAGTCATTAAAAATCTAAAATGCAATCCCAATACTAACTATATTTCTCTTTCAACCTTTAAACCCTAATCCTAATTGCTTTAGCCGCCGCCATCACTTTCGGTAGCCAACTTCATCCAAAAAAAAAAAAAATTAGAAAAATCTCAATTTTTAAAAAAAAAATTCGACAAACCAGTGTCGACCATATACACTACACATATATTCATTACAACTACACAATAATGCAACAATGTGGCCAAATAAAACAATAATAGCATGAACAATGATCAAATACAAAGATATACTATACAAAATATATATATATATATATAAACTATACTTTAAAAAATACAAAGAAAACTTACATATATGTAACCAACATTTCGTTTTTTAACCATTAGACCTAAGTTTCTTCAAGATGCAATTGTTTCAAAAAACAATTTAAGGAAGAATACGGTGTGGCATGTATTGAGTTTTGGGAGGGAGGAGAGGAAATGTAGGAAGTTGTTTATTTTTTTAGTTTAGAGGTGGGGTGAACTCAACATATGAGAGTAATATAGTCTTTTTAACTATTAGTTAAAAAATAAGACGAAAAATAGGAGTATAATATTTGGGGGCATTTATCCATGACCAATTTGCAAGTGGGACGAAATTAATCAAAGGAAACGGGCTGCAATTTTTGCTCCTTTTGGGCCACCAATCAAACATTAGTGAAATGAAGGAAAAAATAAGGGTCTGACTATATGCACCTCCATTTCGGTTTGATGCACTCCCCCATCACTCCCTCGATTTATACACTCCCCGAATTTTAGATCACACCTCCCCTCAAATGTCATAAATACCCCTCCTTCATTAAAATCCTTTTACTACCCACACCCCCCAAATCCTCCATCTTTCTTCCTCTTCCATTTCTTCTTTCATCTTCTCCCCCACCCCTCACCACCACCGTCGGCGACCTGCCCCTCCACCACCCGTCGCCGGCGACGCCAGCCCCTCCCTCCCTCGCCGAGCTCGTCGCCCCCCCCCCCCCAACCCCCCACCGCATGTAAAAAAAAAAAAAAAAAACAGATCTTGGCCGCGCGCGGCCGCCGCGGCCGTCCCCTCCCTCCCTCGCCGAGCCCGTCGCCTCCCCCCCTCGCCAAGCCCGTCGCCCCCCCAAGCCCCACCGCCTGTAAAAAAAAAAAAAAAAAAAAAACCCTCCTCCTCTCTCCCTCGTCGAGCCCGTCGCCCCGTACCCCCAACTGTAAAAAAAAATAAAAAATGAACAGATCGCGGTCGCCCCCTCCTCCCTCCGACGCCGCCACACCCCACCCCCACCAGGTTTTCCCCCTTTCCCAATGTTAGGGTTTTCTGCATTTTTGCAGAAAACCCTAGTTTTTTTCTTCTTTTTTTTTTTTCAATTTTCGACCGTATAAGGTCGATTACATACTCCTTCGTCGACAAATTGTTGTCGACGAGAGTGTATTTGATCGACCTTACATAATCGAATTTTAAAAAAAATTGTTTTTTTTTATTTTCGACCAACCGTTTCGACCATATACATTCCCGTCGACAACGATTTGTCGACGAGAGTGTATATGGTCGACACTGGTTGGTCGAAAGTTGAAAAAAAATTGTGATTTTTTGGAGTATATGGTCGACCATTTCAGTTTTTTTTTTTTTTGAGTTGATGGTCGTCGGAAATGGTGCCGACGACGACCGGAAGTTGTGTGTTAGGGGAAGGTGAAAGAAATGAGGTGGGGTGCATCTAGTATGGTGTATATTTAATGAAGGGTATTTTAGATTTTTTACCTATTATTTTATTAATAAAACTGAAAGGGGGAGTGCATCTCTCCGAAATGGAGGTGCATATAGTCAGACCCAAAAAATAAACTGGAGAGGGAGTGCGGTGAACAAAGATATAATGGAGGTGTAGATAACAGTACCCAAAAAATAATACAGTACTCCATTGCCGCAGGAATATAATACTCTATTGAAAATAAAATAGGGACACGCCAATCATAATCATACCCTCTCTCTTATTCCTCATATAAGTTGTTTTGAGGGAGTAATATTTTGTGCTTGTTGTTCCGATCCAACAACAAGCGTTCATTTTTTTGTGTTTTGTTATTTTATTTGACAACAATCTAGAAGTTTTAGGGTTTTGGGTAAGGGAGAAGATGAAAAGTGAATAAAAAAGAAAAATTATACTAAAATTGACAAGTATTTTTGTCCATAAAGATTTTGAACTTATTGTACTTTCAGAAGAGGCCCTTCCAATTATTATGTACTTGAAAAATAGTTGGATGAGCAATTGCAGTACAAATTATTATGATTTTCCCAGGCAGAAATTTATAGTGTACTACACACGTAGTTGTACGCTTGTTGTACTCACAAACACTTGTTCTAGTGCGTATCATCATCTTCACAAACACAAATTATAAATCTGGACAGACTATCACAAATTGGTATCACTCATAAACCTTCATGTTCATATTGGAAAAAAAAATAGAAAGATGAAGAATTTCAATAAATGGTGGAAAAATCCAACTGGGTCAACATGAGAACATATAAAGAAGATCATTCCGTTAATGATCGTTTTACATGTTCTCAGGTCGCCCCTGTAGGATTATTATCCACTTTCCTGCTCGGGCCGGGTCAGATTAAGGTGAGTAAACTTTTCCTTTACTTGTAGTATTAAAAAACAATGAAATGAAATAAAACGACCAATGATACAACATTCTAAGTAAATAAATAAATGTGAATCCCATGACAATGAGTGAATTATGAATCAAGTTAAACCAATAATTTGACAGCTGATGCAATAGTAAACAACTCTTGTTTGTCAACCTTCTTCCACACTCCATCAATCATAAGATGTCCCTTCACACCTTCTTCACTGATACCATATTCCTCATCTTGCATCACAAAGTCTGCTGCTTCAATCTGCACCTTTTTAACAGCAGGTGTATAATCCATTTCCTGAATGCTAATTTCAGCATCAGGGCTCTGTTTGATCTCTTCTTCGATATCTGATAATTCAACACATTCAAGAATCGGAAGGGTACCAGAAAAGCCAATCGTATGAGGGATCATTCCAATGGGACATGGAGTCCAAGATTTCACCACCACCCATTTACTCTTACCCCTCATATCAGCATATTTTGGCCTCATCTCCATTCGACGTTTTTTTAGTACCTCGAGCTTCTCTTCACCTTCAAGGATCGAATGTTGTTGAGAAACAAGGGTGGTCGTACTAAGAGATTCGGTGGAATTTAATGGTTGCCCTAATAAAACAAATTTCTTGAGTTTGCGGAGAAGAGAGCTATCTCCAGTAAGCTGTGCTAGAGTAAGAGAAGAAATCAATAGTTTCTTGTTTCCAGATTGGGATTGCAAAAGACATCTCCGAAGTAATCCCAGTACAGTTTCCTTGGGAATATGTTTCTCTATTTTGGCAGATTCCTTTTGATGAACAAGAGTCAGCGTCTTCAGATTTCTAATGAGCCACTCAAATAGATAACAGAGTAATTCAAATTGACGAGGTTTTGCAGAGGCCTCGGTGGGTTGATGGCCATCTGATGAAGATACAGCGGGGGTTAATTCAATGAAAGATACAGAAGGGGTTAATTTAATGAAGATACAGAAGGGGTTGATTTAATTCAATGAAAGATGTACTCCATTTGTATCCACAATAAGAAGCTTAAAAATAACTTTTTTATTTTTTATTTTTCAACTAAAAGTGATTCTGGGGGTGTTTTCAAACTCTTTCAAGTTGATAATTTATGAGAGACTAACTAAAACCTGATTCTTATTTTTTTAATTAAATATAAGTATATAACTACTGTACATTTACTATTAACCTCATTTTTGTGATGATCCAATTTCAAGGAGAATATTTTTGTAAATTTGCACAGAGAGGATCCAGACCCAAAAAGACAAACATCCGATTCAATATTTTTCGTGCATATCACCAAGTGATGAAAAGGTTAACTTTAAGAATAATAAGGTTAGCTTTGACATAGTTTTGGTACCTGTTTCAGAATTCATGGCCTCGTTGCTGTCCATCTTCACAAGAACTGCTTGGATGAGTGTTAACAGAAATTCTGGTTCTTTTCTTGACAATTTCAAAACAACAGATTTCCAGTCATCAAACGCAGTCTGTTTATCTTCAGTGCTACTGGCAAGTCGTGAATCATCCACTAAACTGGATGAATCTAAAGCGTTTAACAAGTATTCCAACAAAAGATTGACTAATTCCGTAGAAGACGAAGTATACAAGCGCAGGGTCTTCTTCAATGATTTAGCAAGATGCATCTTGGAACCTGAAGCATAGGCATGTCCCAGTAAAACATTAGAAGCCTACACATGACTGTTCCAGATTATCTAAACATAAATTGGGAAGATTACAAATACAGTATGGCCTTATCCACTTTTGGTGCACTAAGTTTACAAATTATTGAGCTCAACAACAGAAATGGCTAGGCATCCATATTCCGATGACTGAGTAAAAATTACGTCTTGAGCGCAGTTTCAGACAAAAAAGACTAAATGTGTCGAAAGTTAGTGCACTATTTATGAACTTAGAGCATCAAAAAGTACAACTTTCTCTGCTAATCCAAATCCAGTATAGTTGTTTAATTGTTCCTTGATGAAGGGTTATATCAGGGTGAATTCAGTACGGTATAGGAACTGTATTTCTAATTAACTACAAATTATGAAGTGGCTATTTATCTACTGTGATATTTGATTCATAAACATTTAATTTAAAGCATTACCATTAGAGTTGGAACGCGACGACTTCCCAGCTACAAGATGTAGAAGCTTACTAGGTCCATGCAAGTGTTCAGAGTATCTAGAACCTGCATGTTGGTTGACATGTAACTTCTTACGTAGAAGTAATTTGGACACATAATTTCAATAAATGTGCATCCATACAATCTATAAATGAAGCATAAATATAACTCACGTTTTCCCTTCACTTGCAACGAACTCAATTTTCCCATTTGTTTTGCCTTCAGACAAAGAGTAATTTCACGTAGACTGCGCTTGATTTCTTTCTTGAGATTGGCAGTTTGATTGGTTTGAGTAGGAATCACCTTTTCTTGAGGTTCCCAATAATACGATAACAACCAATCCAGTGCCTGCATCATTTTTGCCAATAGATTCAATATCGTGATGTGTGATATATTCCACAAACTATCTACAGTAATCTGAAATTATAATGAAATAAATCTCAATAACCAGTAAATCTCCAACTCAACGGGCAAGTTTAGAATGATGTTTGATATTCAGTGCAAGTAGAACAAAAGTCTAATGTAGTTCAAAAGATGGCACATGAGTTCAATTAAAAAGTACATATTATTAAAATTCAAGAAATATGAAACCGCAATGTTTTGAAAACATTCTAGGATAAAAATTTGCATTTAATTCTACATAAAAAAAAAAGTTCTTTTTAGTCCTGTAAGTTTGCCAATTTTCGTTTTCAGGACACTATAATTTCCAAAATTGAATTTAGTTATGTTAACTTTTAAAATTCATTTTTTTAGTCCTTTGACCGCTACAACAGGTAAGTAACCGGTTTCGAAAGTTTAAAGAACGAAATAAGAAAAAAATATTGCATCAGCTCAAAATGGGTTGTAGCCGGTCAAAGGGCTTAGATGTTGAATTTTGAAAGTTGACTTGACGAAATTCAACTGGGAAAAGCAAAGGGCTTAGATGTTGAATTTTGAAAGTTGACTTTACGAAATTCAACTGGGAAAAGTGGAGTATCCTGAAAGTACAAATGAGCAAACTTGCAAGACTAGAAAAAACCTTTTCCAAAAATATGTCAATGTAATGCCATCATATAGTTTGGTGAAATTGCATATCGAACTTACAAAAAAGTGACCACCTAAAACATTTAACTTCTGAAAAACCAAGCCCAAAAACAAAAGCAATTATTAACTAGTGTAAGCTGAGAACACGATAAACTCGAGGGTTTTAATTTTCTAGCATAAGTTATTCATACCCAAAAGTTGAAGCAAATAAGGTAAAGGGGTGACAATCAGATCACAACTCTTTAGAATGAAGCATTACCTTTCCTGATGCAAGACGGAGTAGTTGAAGAGATGGGAGATCCCGGTGAGAACCCTCTGCAAGTATTGAAACCTCAAAAAATAAGCACACATCCAAACAGCATCTTGAAGACAATTTCACTAAAATTATTCAAAAGAGAACAAAAAAAATCAGTTATTTACAAGACAAAAATCAGATATATTCACCGTGACGAATATCGATGAGCATTCTGGGAATGCCAATGGCATCAGCTGCTTCCCCTATTGAAATTTTATTCTTTTTTCGGTTCTTCTCAACCACGCAATTTACAAGCCTTTAGGGAGCATAAACAAAAATTGGAATTTAGAGTAAACACTCAACTGCATATACATAGACCTAACAAATCAAACCAATTAGAAAACAGAAGAAGAAAATACATGTACCTCATAATTGCCATGCAATATAGCATGGCCAGCATCTCCTCAGACTGAGAAGTATTTCCATTCAAGTCATTTCTACAATCAATAAAAGAAAATAAAAACTAAGCACATTTACAATCTTGATTAATGATTATGCACTTCATCATTTATTTCCAAGATATGCAAGTATGCAACTGCAACGGTTCCTTCACGTCTCCCAATTGAACAAATGACATAGATCAAAAGTAGTTTTACTTGGAAATTACTAAAGCTCATGATTCTGTGTGGTTCCAAATAGAGTATAAATAATGAAAAATAAATTGAGCATGTTTGAAGCTAAATAATCAACAGGGTCAACCAAGTAAGCATATTTTACAGGATTTCACTTGTAGAAAAGCATATGATGGTCTTCCCTCGAGAAAAAAAAAAAGATTTCGCAAAGAAGCATCTGTTATACTCTAATTAGAACCATTACTTCAATGGTAATCTGTATAAGCAGTATAAGCAGAAAATTAAACTAGGAATACTATTTTCTCCATTATAAGGAAAATACCTAAAATAGGGATCTTTCTGCTGAATTTCAACCACGGAAGCCGTAACATCAACCATCACAGGGACGCATCCTCTGCTTCGCCATGTTGATATCTACAACAACAGAAAAAGATACCAAATCCACATTCATAAACACAAAAAATACGAGGAGAAAATAAATAATCTGTACAATAATTATTTCAATCATATCTAATTTCTTACTCTTTGCAGGGCCGATGCCACGGAATCAGGAGAAGAAGAGAAAAGGGAGCCTCTGACGAATTTCCACTCATCCCATCCCATCCATGGTACTAGCCTGGAGCCGTGGGACTTGTCCTCTACGACGTCGTCTGCGTGGTATTCCTTAAACCCTAGCATAGACTCCATGTCCAGTATTTTTGTTTCTGCAGTTTTCAAGTGAGAGGTTTTACAGATGATCCCGGTTCACGGTGAACCGGCCGGTTGATGGTCAAGTTCGATAATTTTGTTTGGGACCTTTACTTTCAAAATATTGCAAATTAGCCACACGCAAATAATCGTATTCATACTGGGCTGCCAAACAGGCCGGGTCAGACCAAACGTTACCGGTCCACCAGGTCGCACATTTGGCCACGGTTATACGCACACACAGCATTATTGAGTACACCCATCGATAAAAAATTTCACATTAATTACGCGTGAAATATCAGTTCTACCCCTCTGACTAAAATTAAATAAATTTCTCGAGATGAGTACACCCACCCTCGTGTTTCAGAATCGTCCCCATCATCACCAATTCACCACCATGCTCAAATCTCCTCTTCATCACCGTAAAATCCCTTATACCAACAGTCACATTCAAACAAAATGCAAAGTCTCAAAATTAGAGTAAAAAACAACAAATTTGACAAAAAAAAAAAAATATCGAAACGAAGCAGAAGCAACAAAAGCGAAAACAAATCTGAAAGATGCTTTCAGATCTTTGATTTTTTAGATTTTTCAGATCTAAAAAACTAACCTAGGGTGGAGGAGGGGATGCGAACGGCGGGCAACGAGAACGGGATAAGGGAGGAGGGGGCACGAACGACAATCTTCTTCTTCGATAGCGCGGCCGCGTCGCTTCTTCAAGGCGGCGGCGGCTCTGCGTGGTTCGGAGGGAATGGATCGGCGGCGGCGCTGCGTAGTTAGGAGGGAATGGATCGGCGGCGGCGCTGCGTAGTTGGGAGGGAATGGATCGGCGGCGGCGCTGCGTGGACGGGAGGTAGAGGCGTACAGGCGGTGGAATTATTTGGGAATGGAGAAAAGAGTGGGTGTGGAGTAAAAAAATAAGAATTAGGGTTTAGACTTTTGAGGAGGAAGAAGGGTATTTTGGATTTTTCAGGTGGGTGTCCTCAATAAAGCCGTGTGTGTGTATAACCTTGGCCCGCACATTTATGTTGTGTTGGGCTGGCACGGCCCAATTGCTGCGGGTCTAGATAATTAAAATTTTAAAAATAAATAAATCAATATTTGATTTTGTGAATCAATACAAATCTGTCATACATCACATAAAATTATTTTCAGAATGTTAATTAATAAATGGGTGTTTTCAAACTCTAAACTGCTTTTAAAATCTTTTTTTTTTAAATTGTTCTCTTACAACTTTTACTTTTAAAAATTTGAGAAGTGCTTTTAAGTTGTTTATGAAGTTTACAAATATCTCGTAACGTAACTGAGGAGAGATAGTAATAAAAACAATTCACCAAGTTCCAAAACTCACTCCCTAACCAATTCGTCCATCTCCAATTAGCACACGAATATCCGAATAACATATATGTTTCAATCGAATTAAAACAAACAAGGATTCATAAAATACCCCAAAAAAAACATGAACTTACCGTGCGAGGCCCACCGGAGACTGGAGGTGGGCGACGATCGGCGGGGCGTGGGAGTGACCGCTTGGCTTGCTAGGGTGAAAGAAGGAAACGGGCCACTGTTTTTGATTAATTAAGTTATTAAATTTATATAATAAAAGGAACCGTCCCGCCTGAAAATTTGGACTTGAATTCATATCATTTTTATTACACTCTTCTTTAATAAGTTAATTTTTGTCTCATTCAAATTTTTTTTTTTTTTTGAAATACATTATATACTCTCTCTTTTCCCCTTGAATCCGGAATCTAAGACCTAGTATACATACTTTTAAAAAAATGAAATATATATTTCTTCAATATACTAATAAACCCTCGATTTTTTACATTACACATATTTTATACATAAACTATTAATATGTGTTATACTCTATGGATTTCGTTGGATTCTCTTTCAAAAATATAAATAAATTTCACTATTAAAAATCTCTTCTAAAAAGTAGAGATTTCAACGGATTCTCTTAGAAGACTTGAAAGAGAAGAAAAAAAAACTTTTGTTAACTATGTTCTTCAATAAGCATCACAGATTTTTCACCATCATTATTATCGTGAAAGTATTTTAAAATTATGTTCTTTCTTTAAAAATTATAGTATATCGGACACCGTTATCTAATCGACGTCAATTCCATTACGTGGTGTTCGATATATCTAAAAGATTTTGGTGGTCAAAAGGTCGTCACCCCAGAAATGTAATTATTCAATCGAATTTTTTGTATTTTCAATTTTTTGGTATTTTCAAATTGCAATCGATTCACAAGTTCCCATTTCAAACACAAGCAGAGTTAGTATTGACTTGTGCTGGATTACATAACTTTTTTCGGAAAGAATGTCGCTTTGATGAATTTTCAGTCGAATATAAAGAAGATCAAGATTCACCACATCTCAACATGGAAGAGGAAAATGGAAAATTTGGAATTGCTTAATTAGAATTGAAGCTAATGCATGGAGAACTAGTATTACTAATGTTATGTGGAAAATGACGTCGAGGTATAACCGTGATGGAAATGAAGATGAGAATAATAATGATAAATAATATATATTTTTTTTAACTAGTTTTAGAGGCGTAGTTTATGGAAATTCATGTAAATTAATAAAAAAAAAATGTGTATTTCAGAATCCTGTCAAATCTATAAAAATCCATATAAATCAATAAAAAAGTCAGTCAAACTCTGCATAAAGTCTATGTATTTTCTAAATCCACAGACTTTTTAAATCCAAAAAAATTCAATAGAATCTCAATTGAATACACCCCCTAAAACTTTAATGAATTTATTTAAATGTTGGGTGAATAAATTAAACATTAAAATTAAATGTATCAATCTATATACTCAATTGTATACTATAATTTGTCTAAACAATTATACTTATTAGGAGTAGTAATTTTCATGATAATTATTCAAGTATATTTACAAAGGAATTTAAAAAGATACTCAGACATTTTAACCTAAAACAGATCAATATGATGGCAAAAATATACAAATATATCCTGATGATTTCACAAAGAATTATATAGAATATTTGAAATATAGTTAATTGAGATAAGATGAGACATAAATTCACATGTAAAATATGATTTACATTTTTTTTTAAATTGTCTTAATTAATTATGGTATATCTAAATATTAGGTATGGAAAGGTATATATTAATATCGTACAAAAATTAGTATTATTACAATATATGTAAATATTTTTAAATATAACAAAATTTGGCAAATCGAATTATGGTATACCTAACTTTTCAATATGGTAATGCTGTGAATTTTTATATATTGAAAACTTCACTATGATCTGCATTATGACTAGGGTGGGGAAAATAGCAAACATTTTGGTATACCTGAGTTTACTTTTGGTTTTGGATGGTTTTTTTTTTTTTTTTGAAAATCGAAAGTCTTAGTGTTTGTTATTACAAACGCAAGTAGGGGTAGGTAGCCCAACCACATTTATCGGTAGGTCTATCCAACAAAATGAGTCTTTAAAGCAACGCGCTTCTCTAGTTAAAGTGTGTGTCAATATATTTGTACCCCTTTTAGCAAAAACAACCGTGACATTTGAGAATTAAGCTTTCAAAGCTCGACAAGCAGAAATGAAGTCCCCACACGTAGAGTTAAGGACTTCTGTAGAATTAATGGCATCAATCACCAATTTAGCATCACCTTCAATCACCCCATTATCGTAACCCAACTGTTTCAACCAAGAAAGATCCTCGTAGATCCCCATCGCCTCGCCTATATCCACTGCGATACACCCTCTTAGTTTTATCGTCTTTCCTCTAATAATCTGGCCCTCCGCATCACGTAACACCATGGCGAGGCCCGTTTGGTTCGTATCATTGAAGAAGGCTGCATCCGTATTCATCTTCCACTGTCTAGGCATTGGAGCATGCCAAGCACCGCAACTGGTAGAAATTTGGCCAGTCGATCTTCCTATGTTGGACAGATGCCGAACCTGGTTCCATTCCAGACACATGGTGGCCGATTGATGTATAGCGTCCAACGGTGATTTGTGGGACTTGTTCCAGACCTTGGAGTTCCTCTCCTTCCAAATTTGATAGAGAGCCATCCCGAAACTGGACGACATCGCTTTATTTGCATCAGCCACCATTGCAGAAATCACGTCCTTAAGATTGCCCAATGTGTTCTTGTATTGTAAAATTTTTTGCAGTAGGCATGCCTTATTCCAGCATTCAAGAGCATAATTGCACTCCATAAATAGATGTCAAGTATTCCCCACCCCATCGGCACACAGGACACAACTAGTGTCATGGGTCACTCTTCTCGAAAGCAACTTCATTTTTGTCGGGAGGCAGTCGCGGCTGGCACACCACAACATATCTTTCACTTTGGGCGGAGCATCTAGGTTCCATAAAGAGGTCTAGTTTCCTAGTTCCTTAAGCGCCGGATCGGACCGAGTAAGTTACAACTGTTTGTGGGATGTCTTAACAGAGTAAGTGTCGTTTTTCTCCATAGGCCAAATTGGCTTATCCGCTGCCCCCGCCGGAGGTAAAGCAGTACAAAGGATACGGTCGACGTCATAAGGGAGCAGCTGGTGGATCAACTCAATGTCCCATTTCCTCGACTCCGCATCAAAAAGGGTCGAGACTCTCAGGTCTTCCAAGCCGTAGACACAGTCGGTTGTAATACATCTGTCACCCTCTCCCAAAATCCAAACGTCATTCCAGACCCTGATAGCGTCGCATGTACCAATCTTCCATTTCAAACCCTCCTTAATAAGATCACGAGTGGCATAGATACTCGTCCAGGTGTAGCTAGGATTCCACCCGGGGCCTGCTGAGACAAACTCTCCTCTTGGAAAGTAGCGCGCTTTCAAAACTCGACAAACAAGCGAGTTGGGGTCCGTCGTGAGATGCCACCCCATCTTGTCAGGCATGGAAATATTGAAATGGTGAAGGTCCTTAAACCCCCGACCTCCATCACCCTTAGCAACACATAGCTTTTCCCACCTCATTCAGTAAATACCCTTCGTAACATCCGTCGAATTGCCCCAGAAAAATTTATTAATCATGACCTCCAATTCTTTCAGCAAAGTAACTTGGAGGAGGAATGCTGTCATGCAAAAATTGGGGATCGCCTGTGCCGTCGATTTAATAAGTATCTCCTTGCCCGCTTTCGAGAGTTTTTTAGTCCTCCAGCCCTGTAATTTATTCCACAATCTATCTTTGACATATGAAAATATATCCCGTTTCTTCTTCCCAATGAGAGAGGGCAACCCGAGGTATCTGTTAGTATCAATTCCATTATGGACGCCCAATATGGTTTTAATTGATTCCCTTCTGTCGGGTGGAACATTGCTACTAAAGAACACTCCCGATTTCAAATAATTGATAGCATGCTCAGACGACCTCTCATAGGTGTCGAGGACGCCCTTCAAGTTCTGACACTCGTCGATCGTGGCCCTATAGAAGAGTAAGCTGTCGTCTGCGAACAACAGGTGAGATATTTCGGGAGCCTGCCTGCAAATTCGATTCCCGTTGACCAAGCCCAAATCACATGCCTTGTTCAAAGCCGCAGAGAGTCCCTCCGAAAATAGAATGAAGAGATATGGGGAAAGAGGACCCCCCTGTCGAAGGCCTCTGCCCGGAAGGATTGGCCCAATTTCATCATCATTAACTCGAATGGTGTATTGCACTGATTTGACGCAAAGGAGCATCCAATTTATCCATTTTTTAGCAAACCCAAGCTTCACCATGATCTCCTTCAGAAACGACCAATCGACTCTATCGTACGCCTTACTTATGTCTATTTTGAGTGCCACGTCTTCTCTCCTGCCATGCCTTCGGTTTTTCATTGCATGTATGGTTTCGAAGGCGATTAAGATATTATCCTGGATGGCTCGGCCGGATATAAAAGCAGATTGTGCCTTGTCTATCATTCCGGGGAGTACCCCTTTCAATCTGTTACACAGTACCTTGGAAACTATTTTGTAAACTACATTACAAAGAGAGATAGGGCGTAAATCTTTTACCGTTCGGGGAGAATCAATCTTCGGAATAAGGACAACTGTTGTGTTATTAAGGCCTGGGGGGAACTCCTCTCGTCGCAGCCACCTTGTCCCTTCCTTGAATATATCTTCGTCAAGGATATCCCAGTAGTGCTGATAAAAAGAGGGGTTAAAACCGTCAGGCCCCGACGCCTTATCTCCGTGCATTTGGCCAATTGCATTATCAAATTCCTCTTTAGAGAACTCCCTCGTAAGCACTCTGTTCTGTTGCTCGGAAATCACCGCTTGCACTAGTTGCAAGAAGTCTGTACTGTCACCCCTCTCAGCATTCTCGGTGAACAGGTTATTGAAATACAAATATACCAAATTGCCAAGCCCCTCTTGATTTTCGATCCACTCCCCATCGTCATTTCGGAGGCGTGAGATTTTGTTCTGTTTACGGCGGGAGGAAGCAGATTGATGATAAAAATTGGTGTTTAAATCTCCGCCCTTCAGCCAATGGAGTTTGGCCCGTTGTTTCCAATAAGCTTCCTTTTGGCGTAATAACAAGCTTAAATCCAATCTCGCATTGCGGAAAGCCTGGCGTCCGCCCCAACTCATGTCGTTCTGGAGAGTTGAAATTCGCTCCTCCAATTCACGTTTGGCCAGTCTGAAGTTTGAGCCGGCCTTCTTACCCCATATGGACAGCGTGTCGCTTGTTGCATGGAGACGTTGAGTGACATTCAGGTCTCCAAAATCTGCCCAGCATCGCCGAATTACTGAACGAAGCTCAGGCTCCTCCAGCCACCTATTTTCGAATCTGAAAGCCCTCTTCTTCACCCTAGCAACGACGGTTCCGTGCTGATGAAAATGGGTGTGTGGTCCGATACCGGGGCTATTAAGTTTGTGAGAGTTGCGCTTGGGAACTGGGCGTGCCAAGCGGGGTTACCCATGGCTCTGTCAAGCCGTTGTTCGATCGCTGTATCCGGGTCTCGCCCTCGATTCCAAGTGAACTGGTATCCCATGAGAGGAATATCGGTTAGTTGACAATCGAAGACTGCATCTCTGAAACCGTGAAAAAGGTAGCGTGGGTGGGGGGTTCTACCTCTTTTGTCAGCTGGTGTTAGCAGGTTGTTGAAGTCGCCAATACAGACCCAAGGGAGCCCATTGGTGTTCGATAAGGTCCGGAGTAAGTTCCAAGATAATTGTCGGCGGCTTCGTTCCGGGTATCCATAGTATCCCGTGAGTCTCCAATCAGCGTTCTCATCAGATACATGAACATTAATGTGATTATTAGAATAGTTCAAAACAGAGCAGGTAGCATTATTATTCCATAAAATGGCAAGGCCCCCACTGTGGCCAATACAATCAACTGTAAAACAGGAGGTAAAATTTAAGCGAACACGAACTGTCTAAAGCCTAACACCAAACGCCAAAGTTTCTGATAAGAAAATAATATCGGGCCGACGAACTCTAACAAGCTCACAAAGGGCCGGAACTGTAGCCGGGTTGCCCAACCCCCTACAGTTCCAACTGAGGATTTTCATAAGTCCCGGCTGGTCTCCGAGCCGGGACCAGCCGCTAAAAAATGCATTGAGTCAATGTGTGCATGTGCAGGTGCCTTGCCATGCAGAATGTCAAGGCGTTTCCTTTTTTTTTTCAGCTCCATAATTGATGAGTCGTCTTCGCCTCCTTCCTTATAAAGGTCTCTAGAGTCAAACATTTGATTCGAGGTAATTGCGCCCATGCCAGTTGTGGTAGCAGTAAAGTTGGCATCCGTTACTCCGTGATTTAGGTGATTGGTGTGAATAGCTACAGCCGTTACTCCTCCTTGATTGCCGCATTGTGGTGTTTGACCCGCATTAACTCCGATTGAAATCTCGATGAATAGTAATATGAGTGTTTCTTTTGAGTTTTAGAATAGTGGAGAATTTAACTTTATGTAAAATCAAGTTGTAAGATTGAATGAATTTTTTTAACCATTTTTTTCCTCCTTTCTTTTTCTTTCTTTCTCTCTCCCCTCACACTTTTTTTAACCGTCTTTTCTCTTCTCCTTCTTTCTCTCTCTCTCCCATGTAACTCTCTTCTCCTTTCTCCTCCTCTCTCTCCCTTTTCTCTTTCCTTTCATCTTTCTTTCTCTCTCCCTTTTTTTTTCTACATCTGTAACCGCAACTTATTTAATCGAAATTTTCGCCGGAGAAGACGATGGATATCGCCGCGGTAGAGTGTTTTTCGGCTAGAGCGAGGGAGAATATGGAGATGACGATGGATTTCGCCGGAGAAGACGATGGATATCGCCGCGGTAGAGTATTTTTCGGCTAGAGCGAGGGAGAATATGGAGAAGGAGCGGCAGAAGTGCTGAACAGTAGTGGAAGACATCGGTGGTGTTTGGTGTTAGGAGGCTGAAGAAGAAGATTGTAATTTGAGAATTTTTGGTAATTTTGTTAGTTTTGATTTATTATTGAAAAGTGAAAAATTTATTATTGAAAAGTAGGAATTTTTGTTATTGAAAAGTGGTAGATATAGTTACTGAAAAGTGTAATTTTTATTATTGAAAAGTGATAGATATTTTAACTGAAAAGTGTAATATTTATTATTGAAAAGTGGTTGATATTTTAACTGAAAAGTGTAATTTTTATTATTGAAAAGTGGTAGATATTTTAACTGAAAAGTGTAATTTTTATTATTGAAAAGTGGTAGATATTTTATATGAAAAGTGTAATTTTTATTATTAAAAAGTGGTAGATATTTTAACTGAAAAGTGTAATTTTTATTATAAAAAAGTGGTAGATATTAGTTACTGATCAGTGTAATTTTTATTATTGAAAAGTGGTAAATATTTTAAGTGAAAAGTGTAATTTTTATTATTGAAAAATGTTAATTTTTGTAATAATTGTAGTGTTAAAATTATTTTAATTATTTAGGTCACAAGGTTCAAAACCTTGTGACCTCATACTTGTCTTGAATTGTTATAACCACTAGACCAACATTTACCTTATTGTTAGTTTTTATTTTTCTAAGTTCATAACCTGTTAGACCTGTGCATTAGTGTGCACGTGCACACTATGCACGAGAGACCAACTCTTTATACACAAATTACATAAGAGTCAATTTGGAGAAATATAAGAGTCAGTTTGGAGAAATAGTAAGCTGTGGAAATTTTGGTACTACCTTCCATCATAAAAAAGTATTCAAGGGTATTTTTTAATTATTAGAAAGGAAAAATATAAGAGGCATTTCTATTCTAGTGTCTTTTGGAGTTGGAAAAATCCATTAAGTGCTACAAAAGAAAAAAATCTCTTATGGGTGATATTTGGGTGCCAAGATTACATCCTTGCCCTTATAGGAGAAGATAACATTCTTACCCTTATAGTGTAGAATGAAACTTTTTACACACTTCACCCTCACCCCATCTCATACCTTTCTCGGCCTTTTGGCTAAGATAAAGTGTAGTACCCTCACCCCATCTCTCTCTTCTTCTCTCTCCTCTTTCTCTCCTTCAGCCCACCTCCTTCGTCTTTCCTATTCAAAATCCCAAATAACCCAAAACTCTGACCATAGCTGCCACCATGGCCGCCGCCTTCAACTCTCCGGCGAAGACGGCCCACCACCATCGCCGACGACTCCCCCACCATGGCCGTCCGCCTTGAAGCTCCGTCGCCGTCGACGCCCCCACTATGGAATTTTCTTATAGAAGGAGACGATGAAGCTTCGTCGGAGAGATGGAAGCTTCTCTCAAGGCCGCCCACCTCGCCGCCTTCAACTCTCCGCCGAAGACGGCCCACCACCATCGCCGTCGACGCCCCCACCATGGTTGTCCGCCTTGAAGCTCGGGCGATCTGTGGCCAAGGCAGGGCTACGACCTTCGTCTTCACGACCTCCGGCGAAGGCGACGAAGACGAAGCCCCGAGACAGATTGACGACGGGGAGATGGTGGTTGATGGCGGCGCCGCCGTTCGGATCTGAAGACGATGATGGATCTGTGGGTGGCGAAGGAGATGAACCGGCGAGTCTGTTACAGATCGGCTCCTAAAATTGGCACCCATTTTCACGATCTCGATCTGCAGCACTCCGGCGAAGAAGCCATGGCCGCCGCCGCCCCCAAATCTGAAATGTTCTATTTTGGATGTGCAAGAATGGATATATTTGTAGAAACTCTTCATAGGTGATGTTTTTTTTATTTTGAAGACGATGGTTTTTGATCTGTATCTGTTAATTGATTTTTTATTTTGGTTTTTGATTTTTGAAGACGATGGTGAGGTTTTTTATTTTGGATTTGTAACTGATTTTTTCTTCCACAAATTGTTGCCGGAATTTTCTTCCACAAATTGTTGCCTGAATTTTCTTCCATAAATTGTTGTCGGAATTGAAGACGATGACGGTCGATGAAGATGAAGATGGAGACGAAGGCCGGATTTTTTCTTCCAGAAATTGTTGCCGGAATTTTCTCTAGCGGGGGCTAGGGTTTCCACATCCCACTTGGGCCTGCTAGTGGGCTAAGGTTTCCCACCCTAATGTGCCCCCACTCTTTCAATTAAAACACCCTTGAAGACACTTAGAATTGATTTTTAGATGAAACAAAAATGTTATTTTTTTTAGTGGAACGGTTGGTGCAAATAAATTATTTATTGGTGCAAAATAATTTATTCGTTGATGCAAAATAATTTATTTGTTGATGCAAAATAATTTATTTGTTGATGCAAATAATTTCTCCGATGATGCAAATAATTTACCGTCGTTGATGCAAATTTATTTTTTTCGTTGTTGAATTTTTCTTTGTATTTTTTGAGAATTTAGTTTTGTATTTTTTTTAAAAAAAAGTTGAGCTTATTTTGGTTGAATTGTGAAATAATGGAAAAAAAAAGAACAAACAGAGTCAAGCATGTACAAAAAACGATGATCTTGTATTCGAAAAATGAAAAAAAAATTTAAACATTTAAACATTGATGCATATTATTTTTTTTTTGAGTAAATCTTTTTGGGTAACAATCAATTTTTGGGAAACAATATGTGTGAGATTAATTTTTTTTCTAACAATCAATTTTAATTAACAAAAACAAAAAAAAACAAAAAATTCGAAAAATAACAAAAAATTCGAAAATAAATGCACAAAAAATTAAAAAACAATATAAAACTCACAAAATAAAAAAAATACAAAATAAAGATAAAAATAACATTTGCATCAATGAGCAAATATAATTTGCATCAACAAAGAAAGATTTGCATCAACGAATAAAATTTTAATTGCACCAACGAATAATTTATTTGCATCTATAAAGAAACAAATTCAAAAAAAAAAAAAAAATAGCCCACTAACAGGCCCAATGGGGTGAGGAAACCCTAGTCCATGCCCTAACAATTTTGAGGCCGCCGCCTGAGAAAATTCCAGCGAGGCGTCGGAGGCGAGAACAGGTGGGCGGCGACGCAGTGGGGGAGGCCTTCTTCAAGATCGAAGATGCAGATCGTCGGAGTGGCGGGTGGGAGAACCTCCGGCGAGGCCGCCGTCTGAGAAAATTCCAGCGAGATGTACATCGTCGGAGGCGAGAACAGGTGGGCGGCGGCGTAGTGGGGGAGGCCTTCTTCAAGATCGAAGATGCAGATCGTCGGAGTTGCGGGTGGGAGAACCTCCGGCGAGCGAGTCTTCGCCTCCGACGCAGTGCGGCTGTTTCGTCCGAAGCAGATCGGCGACGTCGGCCATGGAGGCGGCTTCGTCTTCTTCAGATCGCCGCCCCACCACGGTCGCCGCCCGTCTGCATCAAGCTCCGCTGCTTCGCCATGGCCGCCGGGGAAGACGAAGTCCGTCGCCGTGGCTTACCGTCGCTGCTGTGCTTTTCTCCGACGAAGATGGTGACCTTCGCCATGGCCGACGAGCCTCCATCGCCTTGAACTTTGGCGGCGACCCTTTCGTCATGGCTATTGAGTCTCCATGGCCGCCGAGCCTCCATCGCCGCCGCCGCTGCTTCGCTATGGCTGTCGAGCCTCCATCACCGCCGCCGGAAGTTTTGCAGACGAGAATGCCTAAAACACGATTATCCAGCCACCTCGACTAGTTCTTGCACTAGAGTTGAAGGATAAAATTGGATAAAGTAATACTAAGAGTGGTTTTGAAATTCAAATTGCATTGATGGGACATCTGCAAAAATAAAAGAATGTGTGAGGAGAGAGGAGAAAAAAGAAGATGGGAGGAGTTGTTTAATAAGGGCAATTTGGGTATTTCATGGTGAATTTGACACCTAATTAATTTTTTAAAAAAGTTGGCACCTATGTAGAGTTGGAGGGTGAAAATGGCACCTAAGCAACAATAAACTCAAAATATAATTAGTTAATATTACTAAATATGCTTACTTTATTTACTTAATTAAAAATAACATATATTACACAAATTACATCATAGTCAATTTGGAGAAATAGTAAGCTGTGGAAAATTTGTTACCTTCCACCATATATAAAAGTATAGTTGTCAAAATGAGTTGAGCCCGTTCGGCCAATCCGTTCCACCATAAAAAAAATATGGATTGGATTCAGCTTTTCTCAATTCGTTTGGAGGCGGATTTACAGGGACCGTCCTGTTTGGACCGCAGATTTTGGCGGGTTGGGGCAGGTCAGCCCATCAATCTGTCTTTAAAAAAAAAAATTGTAATATTATTATTATTCTATTATTATAATTAATTTAATATTATAAAAAAATAACAAAAGTTTATCAAGTCTTTAAAACTTATTCAACAACTCAAATTTTAGTTGCATGAAATTACCAACCAAAATTTAGAAGCAAAAAAATAGTGGTAAAATAATATTAATGATTATTGATTATTAATTGTGGTATTACTGGTTATTGTTTGTGGTATTACTGATTGTGTGAAATTATTTATTATTGCTTAAGGCATTACTGATAAAATGAGCGGTGCATATAACCGTGGTAAAAAAATGATTTGGGGGTGAACTCATAAAATGAACTAGTGCAGATAACCGTAATAAAAAATGATTTGTGTGTGAACTTCTTCTAGTCGTCTCCTTCTCTTTTCAATGCTTTGATCAAATGCATTACCAACATCGGTAACAAAAGAACGAAGACTTTGATCCCGTATTCAATCATGAAAGAAGCCTTTGCTCTATGAATAAGAAATGCGGAACTTCTCCTCCGCCTTGTTCTGCCTTCGATCTCTTTTACGAGATTTTCATCATCTAGAAATAGCTTATATAACGATAAATGTGAATTAATTAAATGAACAGGTGCAGATAAAATATAAATAAAAAATAAAATTGAAACTAAGGAATACAGGAGAATTTGGCTTTTAAAAAAATTTGAGTCCAATTTATTTATTAAACGAATGGAGTTGAGTTGAGCTTTTAATAGCATCCTCTCCCATATTCTGACCTATTGGCACTCATCAATTATTTTATCCCTAATCTATTTTTTAATCAAAAGATTTAAAACTGTGAAAAGAAAATGAAAAGTATTTAATTAGCGGATTCTAAATGAGTTTTTCTACGGTGAGACGAGGGGTTCGCACTGTCTTATGTAAGTCGTCCAACAATAAGTTGCCACATCATTTAATTTCGCAATGAGCGAATGCCGTTCGCAATTAAATTAATTTTTTATTTTTTAGAAATTGTAATTATAATATTATTTATAGAAAAAAATTACCATTGAATATCAATATGTTTGAAAATGTCAAAAATATATTGTTGGTTTGGATTACGTGAGATAATTGTGGGGAATAATGGATATATTTAAAATTAATAATATTATATTAATGATGATTGACTTAAAACTTGTGGATTGTAACTTTCCATGAAATGAAACCGGTAATAACTGCCCATAATTATGATTGGTAAATTAAATGATGATTGAATTAAAACTTGTGGGTTGTAAGTTTCCATGAAATGTAACTGGTAATAATTGTCCATAATTATGATTGGTATATTAGAATCTTTTAATATTAATTTTATATTTGTATGCATTATTTTAATATGAGATTCATTATTCTGGTAATGAAGACATATCTAATTAATGCATATATTGAAATATATGCTAAATATTTAGAGCATATGTGAAAATATACGTTGCATATAAGCTAAGATTGTAAACCATATGCAAAAAAATATCATCTAAAAAAAATATATATATATACGCAATGTCAACACAATTATCAGGTATATTTGACAATTGAGTCTGGGATGCAGAAGCATTAACACGATCATCACTGATTGCCAAACTAACGCCCAAACTTTGTGAATTATGCATATCAAGTACTAAATTATTAGACTGTGTAGAACAAACATAAACTTCAACTAATTTTTCCGATGAAATCTAGCAAAATTCAACTAAACTAACCAAATCAGAATCAAATGATAAAGAACAATTATTTATGCAACAAACAGAATAACACATGCCTATATTAGAATTCGATAATATGGGCCACATACCGATTATTTCATTAACAATGTCTTCGAACTTTGAAGATTGTTGAACACGGATCAACTTGATTTTATCCTCGAATTCGAACTTTAAAATCACAGCATATTCCATCTCTGATTCTGTAAATTAGCTTCTCCAATTAACTCCTTCAATAAAGCCCTAAATCGCATAATATAAAATAGTGACAATGCAGAAAATATCGAAGATCAGACTTTATGAATTTGGAAGAACCATGAACTAAACGAATTATTGATTATTACATTAAGACAACACCGAATAAAATTGCATACCTTGATAATGGAATGATTATCGGATGAGATATTGCAGATCAAACTTTCTGTATTTTGGGAATTTCGGTCATGATCGCCAGATTTTATGTATTTTGGTGCAGTGATCGCGTATATCATATGGAATTTGGGTATCGAATTATTGCGTATAGCATATGGGATTTGGGTATCGAATTATTGCGTATAGCATATGAGATTTGGGTATTGAATTATTGATTAGGTATGAGATATCGAAGATTGGATAGTTGACCATGGAATGATTTTGTTATGAGATATTATGATTTAAAATTTAAAATCTAATTTTAATTTCCATTATTAGTGTCTTATAAGCATAAAGGGCATAATATGTTATTTGGTTATGAATTTGACCTTAATTCTAATACTATAATTTTTTGTCTATTTTCCTAGTTGTGTCTATAGGATTGTCCCTAATCTTAATTAAACTCAAAATTCTAAAGTAGAACATGGGTGAAATTTTCCATTCCAAAACAAACATCCCTTAAAGAAAGAACCGCGACATCTTTCTAGTAACTTATTTTCATGACACAAAATAGTCTTTAATTTCTAGGTCTAAGTTTTTTTCCTTTCAATTTTAACATTACAACGATGATATCTTTAAATATAATAAATTAATATTATATAAACAATAATAAAATATAAAAAAATAAATAAATGATTAAAAACGGTTCAATCACTCATCATATTTATTTGAATAATTAACTAATCAAACTTTGTTGAAAGATTTTAAATTTTTTTTATTAACAATTACTAAAAAAAAATTGAGTAAAGTTTTTTAAATTATTGTAGAATACAATCACTCTGATTTTTTTATTGACAATTACTAAAAAATTCTCTAAAATACTCTAAAAATTTTATATATATATATAGAAAATTTTTAAATTATTTTAGAATACATTAACACTATACGCTTCATTCTTGATGATTGAAATGTATATAAAGAAAATACTTCTTCGTTCACTTAGGAAGACAATAATATGCAATTAAAAAAAAGTTTAACAAAATAAATACATACTCGTCCATGTATATTATAAATGATTATTTACATAAAATAGCCAGTCCATGTATATTATAAATAATTATACATAAAATATATAAATTACATTTAAGTTAACATAAAATTCGAAATTTATTATTTATTCGGAAGATAATATTTAATTTATTTAAAGATAAGTATGCAATTCCAGAAGAAAGAACGATCAAGTCATAAAATTTGATTGTCCAATTAAAATAAAATTTACCTGTGTGGACAAAAACAATGACATTTAAAATTAATTTTTATTTAAAGGGTATATTTATTAAAGAGTATTTATAAATAAATTAAAAAATGAGTATGATAATTTGATAAATATTAAATAAAAAAAAATATTAATAATAAATAAAGAATAAATACCATTAGATTTGATATGTATACATCTTCAATATTTGTAGAGTTTTCTTTATACATTATTTATTCAACAATACAACCAATATAATTACTCTATTTCAATCTCCCCTCTTTAAATTCTTTGCTTTATTTTTTCATAAATTTTTATTTTAAATTTTAAATAATTATGTTATAAACCATTTTATAACAATTTTATCTATTTTAATTATTTTTAAATTTAAATAATCACATTATTTTCTCAACTAACTCAACATCTCTTTTTTAAATTTTTTTAGCAAATGTCCATTATATTCTCACAAAGATAGAGTATTAAGACAATAATATAATAAAAAATTAAAATTTTATTTATAAAAGAAATCCATATATAAAATTAACCCTGGACTATTAACTAATTTTTATTTATTATATACAATATAAAATTATTTATTTATTATGATATAAAGATTTGTAGTGAATAAACAAGAATTTATTTATTATAAGAATGGTATAAAAGATTTGTAGTGAATAAGCAGAAGTAGTATTATACATTATAAATTCTTAAACGCTTCAAAACATAAGGTCTTCGTATGTCTAACAACAAAAGAAGATGATGCTATCAAATAAATGAAACATAATATTTTGTGTAAATAAATTGTTATTTGAAAAAATTATTAAAAAATTGAGTACATAATTTTTATTTTTTATCCTGTAGTTTAATATCAATAACTTTTTAATGTGTCCACAATAAATGCTATAATATCTTCAAATAAAAAATGTCAAAAATGTTCACAATAAATGCTATAATATCTTCAAATAAAAAAATGTCAAAAATGTTCACAATAAATTACGATTACGATTACGATAAGATGATGAATAGTAAAAAAAAATTATTTGAAATTAACTATATGTCAATTTTATTAATTTTCTTTTTTATTATTTTTTTTATTTGAAATTAGGTCATTAAAAATATGAAGACCTATTTTTTGTAATACTCCATTTAAATAAATATACTTCTATTTATTGAATTAATTTATTGATTTTTTAATTTATTTTGAGAAATTATTTGGGATTTAAAATATTTGGTGAATTATGAATTTATTTAAAATATTTAAATATTAATATATAAGTAAGGTTTTAGTGAATAATTTTGACGATTTTTTTTTCTGGAAGTTTTATTATTTTAAGAATAAATTTGTATATTTATTATATTATTTTAAAATAAATAAATTTATAGTACTATTTTTTTTAATTAGACATTTTAATGGAGTTTTCTAAGAATTAATTGATTTAGAAAATAATTTTTTTTTTCATATTATAATATTTTAGATTTAAAAAAAAATCATTTTATATTTTATATACTAGTCATAATTTGTTTTCAATAATTTAAAAATAGTATTTAGTGTTTAACTAATATTCATAGTTTTTATAAATTAATAAATATAAATAAGTTAGTATAAAAATTAAAAAATATTTCACATGTTAAAAAAGAAAATAAAAATTAAAATCCACATGTGTGTTGACTTGTTCGTGACCTGCTATTACGGGTAAAAGGACCATTTTCAAAATTTAAGCATACTTATTGAATCGAAATCAAAATGTATAATCGTCTGAACCAAATACAAAATTAGTTCAATTTAGTGAACTAAAAAATCTTTAATTCCTTAATTAAAATGCTTAAATCATGTAAAGTACGTATATGAATAACTAATTTATTATATGTATACATCATATTTTTTTTTTTAAAAGAAAAGAAAAAAGTAACGGTCTATTTTGGCCCGGTGGTCCGACCAGCCTCATATTTCTAGGTCTGATAGCAACTGACACGACCCGAAAAAAAGTATGACCCGATAGGCCGGAGCCGGCCCGACCCATTTGACAGTACTGGACCCTAAGTTGTAGGGTGGCTAAGTCTAACTTGCGATATTTTGAAAATAAAGGCACCAAACAAAATTATCGAATTTGACCATCAACCGGCCGGTTCACCGTGAACCGGGATCATCTGTAAAACCTCTCACTTGAAAACTGCAGAAACAAAAATACTGGATATGGAGTCTATGCTAGGGTTTAAGGAATACCACGCAGACGACGTCGTAGAGGAGGACAAGTCCCACGGCTCCAGGCTAGTACCATGGATGGGCTGGGATGAGTGGAAATTCGTCAGAGGCTCCCTTTTCTCTTCTTCTCCTGATTCCGTGGCCGCTGCCCTGCAAAGAGTAAGAAATTAAATATGATTTTGAAATAATTGATGTACAGATTATTTATGTAACCTCGTATTTTTTGTGTTTATGAATGCGGATTTGATATTTTTTCTGTTGTTGTAGATATCAACATGGCGAAGCAGAGGATGCTTCCCTGATGGTTGATGATACGTGGTTGAAATTCAGCAGAAAGATTCCTATTTTAGGTATTTTCCTTATAATAGAGAAAATAGTATTCCTAGTTTAATTTTCTCTTTATACAGATTACCATTGAAGTAATTGTTCCAATTAGAGGATAACAGATGCTTCTTTGCAATTTTTTTTTTCCCTTGAGGGAAGACCTTCTTATGCTTTTCTACAAGTGAAATCCAGTAAAATATGCTTACTTGGTACTTGGTTGACCCTGTTGATTATTTAGCTTCAAACATGCTTAATTTATTCTTCATTTTTTATACTCCATTTTGAACCACACAGAATCATGAGCTTTAGTAATTTCCAAGTAAAACTACTTTTGGTCTATGACATTTTGTTCAATTGGGAGACGTGAAGGAACCGTTGCAGTTGCATACTTGCATATCTTGGACATAAATGATGAAGTGCATAATCATTAATCAAGATTATAAATGTGCTTAGTTTTTATTTTCTTTTATTGATTGTAGAAATGACTTGAATGGAAATACTTCTCAGTCTGAGGAGATGCTGGCCATGCTATATTGCATGGCAATTATGAGGTACATGTATTTTCTTCTGTTTTCTGATTGGTTTGATTTGTTAGGTCTATGTATATGCAGTTGAGTGTTTACCCTAATTCCAATTTTTGTTTATGCTCCCTAAAGGCTTGTAAATTGCGTGGTTGAGAAGAACCGAAAAAAGAATAAAATTTCAATAGGGGAAGCAGCTGATGCCATTGGCATTCCCAGAATGCTCATCGATATTCGTCACGGTGAATATATCTGATTTTTGTCTTGTAAATAACTGATTTTTTTTGTTCTCTTTCGAATAATTTTGGTGAAATTGTCTTCAAGATGCTGTTTGGATGTGTGCTTATTTTTTGAGGTTTCAATACTTGCAGAGGGTTCTCACCGGGATCTCCCATCTCTTCAACTACTCCGTCTTGCATCAGGAAAGGTAATGCTTCATTCTAAAGAGTTGTGATCTGATTGTCACCCCTTTACCTTATTTGCTTCAACTTTTGGGTATGAATAACTTATGCTAGAAAATTAAAACCCTCGAGTTTATCGTGTTCTCAGCTTACACTAGTTAATAATTGTTTTTGTTTTTTGACTTGGTTTTTCAGAAGTTAAATGTTTTAGGTGGTCACTTTTTTGTAAGTTCGATATGTGATTTCACCAAACTATATAATGGCATTACATTGATATATTTTCAGGATACTCCACTTTTCCCAGTTGAATTTCGTAAAGTCAACTTTCAAAATTCAACATCTAAGCCCTTTGCTTTTCCCAGTTGAATTTCGTCGAGTCAACTTTCAAAATTCAACATCTAAGCCCTCTGACCTGCTACAACCCATTTTGAGCTGATGCAACATTTTTTTTTAATTTCGTTCTTTAAACTTTCAAAATCGGTTACTTACCTGTTGGTAGCGGTCAAAGGACTAAAAAAATGAATTTTAAAAGTTAACATAGCTAAATTCAATTTTGGAAATTGTAGTGTCCTGAAAACGAAAATTGGCAAACTTACAGGACTAAAGAGAACTTTTTTTTATGTAGAATTAAATGCAAATTTTTATCCTAGAATAATAATTTCCGTATTTATCCATATGATTGTGTATACCGAATATTTAATTTGAAAAAATTATGTATTAATTAATGAAATAGTTTTTCTTGTTTTACAGGAGATGATTTTTACACTAAATACCTTGAATGATTCTCGGCACAAGGGTTCTTCTTGCTTTTCGTTTTCTTCTTTCAGCTTCAATGGAGAGAGAATGAACAATGTTTTAGGAATTAATGTTGGTTGAGGTATTAGGAAATTTTTTTGAATTAAGAATCATGCGCGATTATGGAGCAAACAAATCTTCCAAATTTTTATTAATGTGTTTGATTTTAGTTGACTTTCCATTAATTAGATTATTTAAATCTAATTATTTCGAAATTGAAATTCTTATCAACACAGTAGGGGTATAATTGTACTTCAATTGGTTAATTTGCCCTGATTTGTAACTGCAATAAAATTTTCCTTGATTTACAAAGACTTATGATGAAATTTCCTATATTGTAATTCTCCCATATTTTAACACACCCAAAAAAAACTTATATGCAAATTATGCAATATTGACCAATTAAGTCAATTGGGCTGAAAATATTGACTTATTAAGTCAATGGGCTGAAAATATATATTATTGGGCCACCATTAATTCATTTGGGTTAATTCTTAATTTATTTGTCAACTGGCCCGCTTGTGTTCTAATTTTGACCAAAAATTTTAACCTGTTTATTTTACCAGTTTCTGTGATTTTTTTATCTTTTATTTTATTGTTGAACGCGGGATATTAAATGTAGTAATTCAAATTGTAATGTGTAGTAACACACATTATTTTATGTAGTAATAACACAAACTATTTTATATAATAATACAAATTCTTTTATTTAGTAACACTTTTTTTTCAAGTGGTTTTGTTAATATAGTAACTCACATTATAATACGTATTAACATATATTACTGCATGTAATAAAGACAATAACCATGTTGTAATGCAAATCATTTGATAAAGTTACATATAGTAACAAACGCATATTCAATGTAGTAATTCAAACTGTAGTATGTAGTAACATATAATAATTTTTTATATAGTAATACCGATTCTTTTATATAGTATTTTTTTCTAGAATTTTTATTGATTAAGTAACTCATATTATGACATATAGTTGATCCATAATAATTATTAAGAAATATTTAAATAAATAAAAAATATTTAAAGATTAAGGCCGGCGTAAATTGCAGCGTTCGACCACGGCCTGGGGTGGCCGAAAACTGCTCGGAGAAGACGATTAAGTACAATTTCTGCTAGTGGGTGTATTTATAAAAAAATATGTGTGTGAATTGAACTGTCAGTAGGTGTATATATAAAAAAATGTGGGTTGAGCTACCAGTAACACAAGTTAATAGTTTATGTATAAAATATGTGTAATGTAAAAAATGGAGGATTTATTAGTGTATAGAAGAAATACATATACTCCATCCGTCCGTCTATAAGTTTCACGTTACTTTTTGACACAGAGATTAAAAAAAGTGATTAAATAATAGATATAGTACAAATGATGTGATTGAGAGAGGAGAGATATTGAGAGAAAAAGTAAGATATAAAGTGAAGTGTAAGAAAAAGTATTTAACAAAAAAAGTATGAGAAGCTTATATGCGGACGGACCAAAATAGTAAAATGAGAAGCTTATAGGCGGACGGAGGGAGTATTTCATTTTTTAAAAGTATCCATACTAAATTTGAATGAGACAAAAATTAGATTTATTAAGTTTGATGAAAAGAGACAAAGTGGGATACTCAAGTGGTTAGAGCATCACTACCTAGACCTTAGGTCCTGGGTTCGAGTCATGGGGAGAATTTTCGGGCCGGTCCGGTTCCTTTTTTTATTTTGTAAATTTAATAACTTAAGGGTTGGGGTATATACCCCTCCAGCTTTATTTAATACACTCCCCCTTTATTTTTATTAATTCAATATATATATAAAATACCAATTTCACCCTTCAACTAAAATACTAAAATACAAAGATAGATACACTCCCTGCATTCTAAACCCTAACCCTAATTTTTTCCATTTTCTTTCTTCTCCACTTCGTTTTTTCCCCATTTCTGGCATCTTTCTTCCTCCTCAATTCATGGCCGCCATCTCTCCCGCCGTCCCAGCCGCTCGCCCGCCTTCCGCCGCCTCAGCCACTCGCCCGCCTTCCGCCGCCTCAGCCACTCGCCGCACTTCCCCTGGCCACCGCACTCCCCCTCCCTCCCACCCGCTGCACTCGCGCCGCCCCAGCCGCTCGCCGCACTTCCCCTGACCACCGCACTCCCCCTCCCTCCCCCTCGCTGCACTCGCGCCGCCCCAGCCAACGCCTCCGTCCCATCGCCGTCCTCCCTCGCCGTGCGCCGATGTGCCCCTTTTTTAAATTAATTAACCAAAATAAAACCAAAAACCTATAATGCCTAAATTCTAAAAAGAGAAGCCCTAAAACACAGGGGCCCGTTTCCTTCTTTCGTCCTAGCAGGCCAAGCGGCCACTCCCACCGATCGCCGCCCACCTCCAGTCTCCGGTGGGCCTCGCACGGTAAGTTCATGTTTTTTTTGGGGTATTTTATGAATCCTTGTTTGTTTTAAGTCGATTGAAACATATATGTTATTCGGGTATTCATGTGCATAATCATTAATCAAGATTGTAAATGTGTTTAGTTTTTATTTTCTTTTATTGATTGTAGAAATGACTTGAATGCAAATGCTTGAGGAGATGCTGTCCATGCATGGCAATTATGAGGTACATGTTTTTTCTTCTTTCTGTTTTCTGATTGGTTTGATTTGTTAGGTCTATGTTTATGCAGTTGAGTGTTTACCCTAAATTCCAATTTTCTAGTTTTACTTGTGCATATCCATTCACTAATCTCTCTGTTTGACGCTTTTTTTAAAAGGCATCAGTCCATTATGTTCATTCAAACTAATAATGTGAAAACAAATGAACATCCATTTAGCTTGGTACTTGGTTGACCCTGTTGATTATATTTAGCTTCAAACATGCTTAATTTATTTTTCATTTTTTATACTCCATTTTGAACCACACAGAATCATGAGCTTTAGTAATTTTCAAGTAAAAGGTCTATGACATTTTGTTCAATTGGGAGACGAGAGAAGGAACCGTTGCAGCAGTTGCATACTTGCATATCATGGAAATAAGATTGTAAATGTGCTTAGTTTTTATTTTCTTTTATTGATTGTAGAAATGACTTGAATGGAAATGCTTCTCAGTCTGAGGAGATGCTGTCCATGCTATATTGCATGGCAATTATGAGGTACATGTTTTTTCTTCTTCTGTTTTCTGATTGGTTTGATTTGTTAGGTCTATGTATATGCAGTTGAGTGTTTACTCTAAATTCCAATTTTAGGTGGTCACTTTTTTGTAAGTTCGATATGTGATTTCACCAAACTATATGATGGCATTACATTAATATATTTTTGGAAAAGGTTTTTTTCTAGTCCTGCAAGTTTGCTCATTTTAATTTCAGGATACTCCACTTTTCCCAATTGAATTTCGTCAAGTCAACTTTCAAAATTCAACATCCAAGTCCTTTGACCAGCTACAACCCGTTTTGAGCTGATGCAACATTTTTTTTTTTTTTAATTTCGTTCTTTAAACTTTCAAAACCGGTTACTTGCCTGTTGTAGCGGTCAAAGGACTAAAAAAATGAATTTTAAAAGTTAACATAACTAAATTCAATTTTGGAAATTGTAGTGTCCTGAAAACGAAAATTGGCAAACTTACACGACTAAAAAAAACTTTTTTTTATGTATAATTAAATGCAAATTTTTATCCTATAATGTTTTCAAAACATTGCGTTTTCATATTTCTTGAATTTTAATAATATGTACTTTTTAATTGAACTCATGTGCCATCTTTTGAACTACATTAGACTTTTGTTCTACTTGCACAAAATATCGAACATCATTCTAAACTTGCCCGTTGAGTTGGAGATTTTCAGGTTATTGAGATTTATTTTTCATTATAATTTCAGATTACTGTAGATAGTTTGTGGAATATATCACACATCACGATATTGAATCTATTGCCAAAAATGATGCAGGCACTGGATTAGTTGTTATCGTATTATTGGGAACCTCAAGAAAAGGTGATTCCTACTCAAACCAATCAAACTGCCAATCTCAAGAAAGAAATCAAGCGCAGTCTACGTGAAATTACTCTTTGTCTGAAGGCAAAACAAATGGGGAAATTGAGTTTGTTGCAAGTGAAGGGAAAACGTGAGTTATATTTATGCTTCATTTATAGATTGTATGGATGAAGCACATTTATTGAAATTATGTGTCCAAATTACTTCAATTACTTCTACGTAAGAAGTTACGTGTGAACCAACATGCAGGTTCTAGATACTCTGAACACTTGCATGGACCTAGTGGTTCTAGTAAGCTTCTACATCTTGTAGATGGGAAGTCGTCGCGTTCCAACTCTAACGGTAAAGCTTTAAATTAAATGTTTATGAATCAAATATCACGGTAGATAAATAGCCACCTCATAATTTGTAGTTAATTAGAAATACAGTTCCTGTACCGTACTGAATTCACCCTGATATGTCCCTTCATCAAGGAACAATTAAACAAGTATACTGGATTTGGATTAGCAGAGAAAGTTGTACTTTTTGATGCTCTAAGTTCATAAATAGTGCACTAACTTTCGACACATTTAGTCTTTTTTGTCTGGAACTGCGACTCAATAAAACAACTGAAGACGTAATTTTTACTCAGTCATTGGAATACGGATGCCTAGCCATTTCTGTTATTGAGCCAGAAATGTCGGGCAAAAAAGGACTTAATTCAAGCAAGGTTGAAAGTTAGTGTACTATAATTTGTAAACTTAGTGCACCAAAAGTGGATAAGGCCATACTGTATTTGTAATCTTCCCAATTATGCGTAGATAATCTGGAACAGTCATGTGTAAGCTTCTAATGATTCCAAGATGCATCTTCCAAAATCATTGAAGAAGACCCTGCGCTTGTATATTTCGTCTTCTACGGAATTAGTCAATCTTTTGTTGGAATACTTGTTAAACGCTTTAGATTCATCCGATTTAGCAGATGATTCACGACTTGTCAGTAGCACTGAAGATAAACAGACTGCATTTGATGACTGGAAATCTGTTGTTTTGAAATTGTCAAGAAAAGAACCAGAATTTCTGTTAACACTCATCCAAGCAGTTCTTGTGAAGATGGACAGCAACGAGACCATGAATTCTGAAACAGGTACCAAAACTATGTCAAAGCTAACCTTATTATTCTTAAAAGTAATCTTTTCATCACTTGGTGATATGCACGGAAAATATTGAATCGGATGTTTGTCTTTTTGGGTCTGGATCTTCTCTGTGCAAATTTACAGATATATTCTCCTTGAAATTGGATCATCATAAAAAATATGAGGTTAATAGTAAAAAAATATGAATCAGTTTTAAGTTAGTCTCTCATTAATTATCATCTTTCATTGAATTAACCCCCACTGTATCTTCATCAGATGACCAGCAACCCACCGAGGCCTCTGCAAAATCTCGTCAGTTTGAATTACTCTGTTATCTATTTGAGTGGCTCATTAGAAATCTGAAGACGCTGACTCTTGTTCATCAAAAGGAATCTGCCAAAACAGAGAAACATATTCCCAAGGAAACTGTACTGGGATTTCTTCGGAGATGTCTTTTACATGTGAACCTAGTAAGGTTCTAGATACTCTGAACACTTGCATGGACCTAGTAAGCTTCTACATCTTGTAGCTGGGAAGTCGTCGCGTTATAACTCTAACGGTAAAGCTTTAAATTAAATGTTTATGAATCAAATATCACGGTAGATAAATAGCCACTTCATAATTTGTAGTTAAACCGTACTGAATTCACCTTGATATATCCCTTCATCAAGGAACAATAAAAAAACTATACTGGATTTGGATTAGCATAGAAAGTTGTACTTTTTGATGCTCTAAGTTCATTTGTATGTTTCTTATGTTTTACTGGGACATGCCTATGCTTCAGGTTCCAAGATGCATCTTCCTAAATCATTGAAGAAGACCATGCGCTTGTATATTTCGTCTTCTACGGAATTAGTCAATCTTTTGTTGGAATACTTGTTAAACGCTTTAGATTCATCCGGTTTAGCGGAAGATAAGATAAACAGACAGCATTTGATGACTGGAAAACTTTTTTTGAAATTGTCAAGAAAAGAACCAGAATTTCTGTTAACACTCATCCAAGCAGTTCTTGTGAAGATGGACAGCAACGAGACCATGAATTCTGAAACAGGTACCAAAACTATGTCAAAGCTAACCTTATTATTCTTAAAAGTAATCTTTTCATCACTTGGTGATATGCACGGAAAATATTGAATCGGATGTTTGTCTTTTTGGGTCTGGATCTTCTCTGTGCAAATTTACAGAAATATTCTCCTTGAAATTGGATCATCATAAAAAAAAATATGAGGTTAATAGTAAAAAAATAAGAATCAGTTTTAAGTTTGATTATCTGATATTTTCTAATTCCCAGGCCATGAAATTGCGAGAAAGAAAATTAGCCTCAAACTGATGAAAATTAATTCCCAGGATTCTATGTTAAATAAACAAGATATTTACAAATAAGTAAGACATAAATAATGTGCATATTGCAAATGCTGGCTCTCTCAGCTTGCCATCTCTTATTAAATTCAAACATGTTGTGTTGAATAATGTGCTACATGTTCATGTGGAATTTTCTTAAGGATAATCATGCTATTATTAATTGAGTTTCACCCGGATTTGTGTTTTGTTAAGGAAGTAACAACAAACAGGATCATACTGAAGGGTGCTCGATCTTAGAGATGGACTGTATCAACTGGATTTGAATAAAGCAGGAAAACATAAAGAATCACATGCTGCGTTTGATTGCAATGCTGCTTATATTTCTAATAATGATGTATGCCGTTTGTGGTGACACCCTCGCTCGGGTCTTTCACAAATTACATATTCCGTTAGCTAGAAAGTCTAATGAGTTTTGTTATAATTGTATCTTGGGAAAGATGTATCAAAAGTCTTTCAGTTCAGTTGTACATCGCAGTCATCTTCCTTTTGAAATAATACACATGGATGTTTGGGGGCCTGCTTCAGTTTTATCTACAGAAGGGCACAAATATTATCTTATCACTGTTTATGATTTTACGAGATACTCTTGGATCTATCCTCTGCATTTTAAATTTGGTGTAGTAGATGTTGTGTCTCAATTTATTCCGTTAGTGAAACGACTATTTGGTCAGAAAATTAAGGCTATTCAATGTGATATGGGTGGTGAGTTTGTTGTGTTACAAAAATTGTTTCGACAGTTGGGCATTGGATATAAGGAAGGGGATATGAGTGAGTATATATGTGAAAGCAATTTAATGATTTTATTATTTCTTACTGAGGCTGCATGCGGACAGTTGGTGTTTGATGAGCTTGTTTTAATTGTGTAGGGACTTCCTTCCAATATGCTGCTTATCTTAATCATAGGCATATAAATTAAATTAAAGGACCTGCCTTCATTATTTTCTGCAAATTATTACCAGTCATGGGAAATTAACGTCCAACAAAACAGTTAATCCTCCGCCAATATATTAAGTCCTGAGATGGACTAGTCTATATGGAGCTTTGCCATGGCTTCATGAATTGGCATCGTGTTAGTGGAAAGTGGAATTGGTCCCTCGTCGAAATTCCTTTGGTTCACCAATGATGTCACATTTATCAACTATCACTTGTAAATCATCGTTGATGATGATGACAATCGCCGACGCAACAGCAGGAACGGCGGCGAGAAACCGTCGGCGATGTGCAACAGAAAGCGGCGGCGATGGTGGACTTCACGTTTTCACTTTCACGCTCTGTTTCTTTCTTTCTTTTTTATTTAATTTTATTGTTTGGGCCTTTAACCCGATTCTGACCCAGCTTGACCCATATTCCATTTTGGTGATGTAGGTATGGTACACCCGATGACACATAAGTGTGACCCCTCAAATTATAATGCTTTCTTTTGTGTCATTATAAATTTCCCACTTTCCTTTCTTTTAATCAAAAGATTTAAAACTCTCAAAAGAAAATGAAAAGCATTTAATTAGGGGATCCTAAATTATTAAATTAAATCCATAGGTTGTGTTTGGATTGAGGCATTTAAAATTCACTTTCAATTGTTTGGATTAAAAAATAAATGAATAGATTTTAAATATTTTTTTTAGTTAAAATCGAAAAAATTGAAATTCTTATTAAAATCCATATATGTTTAAATCATTTTATTTAAAATAATTAAATCAAACACAACCGTTTGCTTTCGCGGAGATAAAAAATAAAATTGGTGGGTAAAAAATGTCATTCAGTAGTTTAAGTTGGAAAGATACATACATACAGATTGTACAAAGATTCTGCTAAAACTACTACCAAGGCAATGTATTTAATTGCAATCTCCATGAATTTTTGAGGGATGCATAAATAATTGCGGAATTTCTCCTCCACTTCCAAAAGCCAGATATACATGTAGCCTTTTGTTTGTTTGTTTGTTTGTTCTGTTTTGGGTGAAATTGTGTGTTGTTTGTTTGTTTGTTCTGTTTTGGGTGAAATTGTGTGTTTGGTTTCAATACTTGCAGCAGAGGCTTCTCTTCTACTTCAACTACTCCAAGGAAAGGGAAAGGGAAAGGGAAAGGGAAAGGTAAAGGTAATGCCTCACCCCTTTACCTTATTTGCTGCTTCAACTACTTACTTTTGGGTATTATGCTCTTAGCCTTAAATTATGCACATCTCTTGATGATGATATTCACCTAAACAATCAATCAATGGGTCCGTACTATAATATATGTGTCGTCCTGTTCCTCTTTCATTCATTCATCCAAACAACCCAACGGTAAATTGCCTTTTTCCCTTCATCATTGCCAGCTTAATGTATCTTTCTTTGAAGATTTTAACTCTCTCAAATATTATTGTATCTATAATTAAATCTCTTCTCTTTCTTTTAGGCCTTTCCAGAAACCAATATCAACTTCAAGTGCAGTGCATACAAGGTAACAGATCTTTGTCAGAATTGCTTCAAATCTAATCTGTCTGTCCAACATTGTATTGTAGTAGTTGAAATAAATTTATTTTCTACTTGTAAAATCTCTATCACAATTCTATTCTAATTTCTAAAGCACAATAGCTTTCAATTTAGAGTAGAGACACAATGTGAATTAGTTGGAGTGTTAGATTTGCTATGCTTAAATGTATGGGCCACTTCACCTAATCTAATAATTTGTTTCAACAACTAATACCCTAAAACTTTATCCCATTATGTCCCTATCTAACAATTGTGTTTGGATATATATATTTAGGAATATTGTGTCTATCCATCCTAATACTACTGTAGTTTCTTTCCGAGGTCTTATCCTCCCCCTTTTGAATTTGAGTTACATGTACACAACTTATAAAGGAAACTAATGGGGGAAACAAAAGGATTTTTGATGTAGGTAAATTAAAATATAGTGAGTGAATGGGGAAATAATTGGAACCACGCACTAGGATGTTGCTTCTGTTTTGAGAGCTGCATTGTGTGTGTGTGTGGAAGTTGATGCTTTTTTTGCTATGGCTTAATTAATTAGACATCAGAAACTTAATCAGAGACATGAACATCGTTATTTAATCAAGTTGTTTCATGTCAATGGCTTCCATTGATTTGGAACAACACTTATCAGGGCATAACAACAAACCTCCTTTTAATTATTATCACCCTAATTAACATGTTGCACTGAAATTTACCTCTGACTCAGGGTAAATATAATAATTCATTCAGCGGATTAATGGATTGAATTCATGGTGCAAGCCAGTCATCTTATGGATCTTCCAATAGGCTATTATACTCATCAAATTTATTTGTTGTTTGTACTTGAATTATTAGATGGTGCATGAATGAATGTGGCTTTTAACTATAGTTGCTGCAAAAAAAGAGTGAACATTTATTTAAGAGTGGAGGCAGTGTGATAGGTTAATTATGCTGTATATAAAGATCTATCTCAAGCATTTAGTAGTTACTTAGGAGGATGGGTTTGATAATTTTCTGTTGTCACTGCCCTAAAAGGTCTTCTTACAAGATTTAGCTCTTCTGAAAACATATGTTCATTATGAATATAGGATTCTTAATATGGCAGTTGTTTAGGTGATCAGAAACATAATTGAGATGAAAAGTATTTAGAGTCACATGTGTCCTATAAATTAAAAGTAGTGAATACATTGTTCAGGACTCGGGATAGATCTCAGTATTGTATTGTGGGATGGAAAGCATTGTTCAGGTAGGTAGGGCTATTCTTAACTAGAAAATAAACGTAATTGCGTTCTTCAGGCCATTTCAAACCCCCAAACTTCTAAAAAAGCGGGGCAAGCATGAATTGCACCATTTTTAAAATTAATTACTATGCTCTGTTAGAAAAATTCTTGCTTTTGTTCAGCTACACTCCAGAAAGTAATTTGCTTATTCAGATATTTCTCTTTCTTTTGATTCATATATATCCAGAAAGTAAAATGTGACTGATTTTCAAAGGATTTCATATTTGCATAAGGATATACAAGTAATAATGGAAGCTGCTGCATATCATATGACAACACTAATTTCCTTCCTTTCCTTTTAGAAAATAAGCATGTACAGTAACCAAATACTTTTGCAGTTGACAATCATGAAAAGAAAAATAGACATATGATTGGTACATGCAAGAGATTTGGTGGCTCAAGAATTACGATGATGGGAAGGTACTCCTTATTCCTTTGAAGGTTTTGGCTCGGCGTCTGGCTACAGAGGTGTTGGTCGCACATTCCGGATTCTGAGGCAACGTGGGAGGACTACCTTACCTTACATTATCCTGCTCTCTTTGTTTGAGGACAAGCAAACTTTGAAGGAGGCCGGGGTATTGTTACAGTCCGGCAAGTTGAAGAAGGAAGACGAAGAACAGTGTCGTATTGAGCAAGTGTAATAGTTAGGTTGTGTATTGAATTGTAAAAGTGTGTTTTAGTTTTCATATTAAGTCGACTTTGTACCAGATTCGGCATTGTGTAACCATTTTTCAATCAATGAGAATTAACTGATCTTTCTCCCTAAATTTCGTCAGATTATCTCATGCCCATTTTTCTAGCTTATTATTATTAGTATATAATTAAGGAAGGGGATATGAGTGAGTATATTCACTCTGTTGCTGCTGCATTATCTGCATGGGAGTGTTGGAGATGTCGAAGTAGAATGCATTTGACGATGGACGAAGAAAAGGTCGTCTGAGTACAAGCAAGCACTATAAATTTGTGCTTGGGAAAATCCTGAGTAATAATTTGTACTGCTATTTTTCAAGTACACTATAATAAACTGACATTTCACTAATTAAAATAGAACTAATTGGCTTGATTTATTAACAAAATACCCAAGTCTTTGAGAAAGTAAGTCAAGTCAAAAACAAAAAACAGAAAGTAAGTCAAGAATCCAATTTTCTGCAGTTTCAAACAACTTCAAAACCCCAGCAGATTTTGTTTGAGTGTGTATATGCTTGTCTTGTCTAGCACACATGCAAGTTTTGGAAAGATTACTATAACCAGGTTGCAGCTTGTGTAGCACATAATTTTCTGATTTTAGATGTATGCAAATTAAGGATGGCTTTATGGATAGGCAAGGTAGAGATACCTCCTATCCTATCCTAAGTCTCACTCCCATCCCATGCAATGCACTCTTTTATAAGCCTTCACTCTCCTCACTCCTCACTCCCACTCTCTCCTCTCCTCTGATCATATATAAATTTCTTCCCTGCTGCTGCAGGCCTTCTTCACTCTCAGTACTCCCACACACTCTCTTAAAATGCCAATGCCAATGCTGCCAAGACCTCTTCGTCGTACGCACCCCTTAATTTGGTGTGCGTCTATTGTTATAGGTCTAATCCTACTACTGGTTGTCATCGCTGGGATCGTGGTCTTCATTGCCTATCTGGCAATCGACCCAAAGGTGCCTCAGTTCAACATCCATAGAGCCAATCTGGACAGCTTAGTCTTTGACCAAGCGGGCGTCCTGACTGTACAAATCACAGTCGTCGCCAAGGCAGATAATCGCGATAACGCGAAGGCTTATGCAAGTTTCTATGACACGAAACTTGCCCTAAGCTTCCAGGGCCAGACACTAGCCTACTTGGTGGCCCCAACATTAGATGTTAAGGCCAACCAATCGGTGGAACTCAAATACCCGCTACTGTCCTATTCCATCCATCTCACTTCAAAACCTTCAGATGCTCTCGACTCGTCGCTCGAGAGAGGCAAAATAAATTTCCAACTCAAAGGGACGACCTGGACTCGATGGAGAGTCTGGCGTCTTGGTTCGGTTAAGTTCATGTTGGACGTGGATTGCCAACTCCATTTGCGTATTGACATGTCTACCACATATCCACGTCATTGTAGTTCCAGATTAGCTTAATGAAGATGGATCGTTATGATCAGGCCAGATGATTGATTGTATAGTTTTAGTTAAATTTTACAGAGGTAGCTATATAGTAAGTAGTATGTCTGATAATTGTTGGTGAAGTAAGTGCAATAGTAGTACATTTTAGTAATTATCAGTTGTAATCCCAATTCAAGAGCTAGCATATATGATGATGATATTTCAACAATTTAAATCTTGTCCTTATATCTGTTTCGAATTCTCTATTATTATGTGACTGACTGATGAATGAAGCTGTTTCTTTCTGCCTTTCCAATAGAATAGTTGTTCAATTAATTATCTGTTTCCAATAGAATGATAGTTAGTTAGTAAATTTAATTTACAGAGGTAGTATGTGTGATAATTGTTGGTGAATTTTAGTAATCAGTTGTCTTATAGATAAGTTGCATCTGATCATATTTCAACAATTTTATATCTATTTTTGCCTTTCCAATAGTTGTTGGATTAATTATGTCCAAATTCAGCCCTCTAAATTTACACTTTTTCTAGTTTTACAATTGTGCATATTCATTCAGCAGAAAGAAAGCTGCTTTAACTCATTCACTAATCAATGAAACACAGGCAAACAAACATTAATAATCAATTAAAAATAGGAATACACTCTGCTCACTGCAATTGCAATTGGTGACAGATGTCTCAGAAACTACTCTTGAGAAAAACTTTGTGAATCAGACACTCAGTGGCAGTGGAAAGTTAGGTCTATGACACTTTGTTCAATTGGGAGACGAGAAGGAACCGTTGCAGCAGTTGCATATCATGGAAATAAGATTGTAAATGTGCTTAGTTTTTATTTTCTTTTATTGATTGTAGAAATGACTTGAATGCAAATGCTTGAGGAGATGCTGTCCATGCATGGCAATTATGAGGTACATGTTTTTTCTTCTTTTGTTTTCTGATTGGTTTGATTTGTTTGTTAGGTCTATGTTTATGCAGTTGAGTAGTGTTTACCCAAATTCCAATTTTTGTTTATGCTCCCTAAAGGCTTGTAAATTGCGTGGGAAAAAGAATAAAATTGCAATAACTGAATTTTTTTGTTCTGTTTTGAATAATTTTGGTGAAATTGTCTTCTTCAAGATGTGTGTTTATTTTTTGAGGTTTCAATACTTGCAGAGGGTTCCCATCGAGATCTCCCATCTTGCATCAGGAAAGGAAAGGTACTACTTACATTCATGAGAACCAAACAAAGCAGCAAAAATCATCATGGCGAAGAGAATAAAATGAACCAAATTATAAGAAGCCATTGAATTAGTAGAAATTTTTTTGGATGATTTTCGAACAATAAGATCATCATATTTATAGTTTTCATCTACTCTATTATGAATATCATTAAGATAGAATCATATTATTATAAATTTTGAAATATTTAGACAATTAGATTAATATTACTCCATCCATCACAAAAGTGGGGTTGTTTTTCTTTTAGGTAATCTACATAAATTATGTTTTTTTTTTTTTTTTTTGAAAAATATACCAAATTTACTTTATCTATTTTATTATTTACTTTATTTAAATGATCTGGAATAATTATAATCACTATAAATTAATGATCCACACTATTCGGGGTTTGCTAATCTGAAATAACTCATTTTTGCAATCCAACTAAATGATTATAATCACTATAAATGATATGCAAATGTAATTTTGATTCACGATTGTAATTTTAGTTACTCAACGAGACGTACGTATAATTGTACTATAAAATGAACAGATAAAAAATGAAGGTAAGAATTATATAAATGGACATAGTAAATATTAGTAGTTCATATATGTACTTACATTCATGAACATCAAACATAGCAGCAAAAACGACCATGGCAAAGAGAATAAAATGAGTCAAATTATAAGAAGCCATTGATAGAGTAAATTTTATCTAATGTGTTTCAAACAATTAGATCATCCTATTTATAAATATAATTCTATGTACTATTACAATTTTCATAACAGTACAATTGCATTAATATTATTACTTATCTACTCTATCCATACCATTAAGACAGAATTATATATTCTTGCAATTTTTGTTATATTCAAACAATTGCATTAATATTACTTATCTCTAAAAAAAAAAATTAAAAAAAGTCTACAGAGAATTTGTTTGTTTGTCAATCAGAAAAAACTAATACTGGGGACTTAGAAATGTTTAAGAAAAAAAGTTGGACAATAAAAAGGTTTTCGGATTAAAAAAAGGAAGAAAAGATAAAATCCATTAGTTCACAAGCCGAAACCAAAGGTCGGGTTACCATCGAAAAATGGTGCAACCCGAAATACGACATAATAATAAAAGCGATAATAAATTCCAATAAAACTACTCAATCTAAGAAATCTAGGAATCTGGAATCTGGTGAAGGACTATGGAGGGTCAAACGCATCGCCCCTACTGCCCTTGAACTTGGAGACGCGGGAGAAATCATTATCAAGCCCTGTTGGTTGGCTGATAGTGTAGTTCGTGCATGTTCTGGCCTCGAATTCATTGAATAGGCTCACCCCAGGCATCCTGGGGCTACCCCGTTTCTTCTTGGAATGGGTCGAGGCTACTCGAGTAGGGGATGGAATGTCGTTGGCAGAAGCCTCCAAGTTCGAACTATTGTCGGTCGCTGCAGCCACGGGATCCTCTGAAGGTTCATCCGTGCTAAGACTAGAGAAGGAGTTGCTCACTGGGACCGGATCGACTTCAGTATCCGGGGAGGGGTTCTGCGGGGGTGCTCTAGGATGGAGGTCTGAGGGAGAAGGCCTCAACCGTCTTCTGTGTCGGGTCCTACCACGGGAGTCGTCGCGAGGGGGCGGCGGGGTCCGTCCCATAGCGCAACGAGTAGATACGTGTCCAACTACCTTACAGTGGCTGCAGAACTCCGGAAGCTGCTCATAAAGAACCTCCACCGTCACCGAATCGTCCTCACATTCAAGGACCAGACGCTCCAAAAAAGGTTGTTTCATATCTACCTCGACCAAGATTCTAGCATACTGGGCCATGGTCTTGGCTGCTGTGTGACCGTCCATTTTAATGAGCTTGCCAATCGCCGAAGCCGCAGCCGAGAGAACCGTGGACTGCCAGAGTTCAATCGGGAGGCCGAGGAGGCGTACCCAAACTTGAGCCATCGAAGTCGGCGCCTAATTCGGATTGAAACCGGGAGACCATTTTTTAAGGCGGATGGAACCTGGGCCCAGTTGCCAATCACGTCTCCTAAAAATACGATCGCGCTCTTCCAAAAGGTGAAATTTGAGAATAACGAATCCTTTTTCGATTGGTACAACAGAAAGGCTCCCATGGAGGGACCAAGACTCGACGAGCTTCTTCGACAACTCAGCATACGGTATCGGGGCTTTTCCACGAGGGGTGATTAAGCTACCAATCAAGGCATCCTTGAATTCGTTCACTACAGCCTGTAACGTGGCATTATCAATCGAGATCGTGAAGTAATCCCCCTTCTTACGTGGGCGCATGTGATCAGGAAAAATGACTGGGCTCGTGGAGGAGATGCCAACGGCCAAGGTGGGCATCTCGGAAGAGGGCGGTGCCGGGGTGCTCTGTCCGACCAAGGCGGACACGAACGAGGTGGGAGACGACAGTGCAGGTAGAAAGCCAACAAACGGTTCAAGAAACTCGGTAAACCCAGGAAAGTGCTCCTCCAAGGAGGGGAGGTGAACACCAATGGGAACGGACTGATCAAGAGATTTCAAAAAGGTGGCAGTGGAAAGTTAGGTCCGTCACTACGGATTTACCTATAAATAAAGTGATGATAATTTGAATAAATAAATGAAAATAAAGATAAAAGTGATTTGAATAATCTAGCTTATCTTAAAAACAAAAAATTGGAATAGAGACTGATTCATTTTATTAAGTTTTTTTTGCTTATTTTTCTGTTTTTTTGTTATCAAATTTCAAAAAAACAATACCAAAAGAGAATAGTAATTCTCTTTTTAAATAATACCAAAAAAAAAATGAATATAAATATTATTGATATCAATTTTTATTGGAATTAACATATAATTTATAATAAAACATTAAATAAATCCATATTATTTGGATGGACATTCTTCAAAGCATATATCTTGACTGCCCCAACAATCTTGATTTCCTGGCATATTACAACACCAACATCCGTTTTTAAAATGATGACCGCAGTCTTCCACGTTATTTCTAAAGAGACAAACCATTCTCTTTGAATTAGAAATAATGTCATTAATGTTTTCAAGCTTTCTGTTGCTACCATCCTCATGACCTGTTAACAAATTAATTTCACATTAAAACCTTATTATTAAGTAATAAATTATTTTATTATTATATATATATACTTACATTCATGAGAACCAAACAAAGCAGCAAAAATCATCATGGCGAAGAGAATAAAATGAGCTAAATTATAAGAAGCCATTGAATCAGTAAAAAAATTTCTGGATAATTTTCAAACAATAAGATCATCATATTTATAGTTTTCATCTACTCTAGGGATATCATTAAGATAGAATCATATCATTATAAATTTTGTAATATTTAGACAATTAAATAAATATTACTCCATTCATCACAAAAGTGAGATTATTTTTCTTTTTAGGCAATCTACATAAATTATGTTTATTTTCTTTTTTTTTGAAAAATATACTACTATATTTACTTTATCTATTTTATTCTTTACTTTATTTAAATGATTTGGAATAATTATAATCACTATAAGGTGGTGTTTGTTTTGGGATTGACCAATTCGGATTTGGATGAGCCCAATCCAATCTCTCTCAAACCATTTCAATCCAAATACCAATTCACCCCTACAATACACCTGTACACCTGTTTTTATAAAATATTATAACATGACTCTTGATGTGACATAAATTTAAATCTACCCCTACTTCTCAATTCTTAATCAAACACAACTTACACAACAATTACTATTCATGGATTACCCAAATCACAATCCAATCCACCACAATCCAAATCCAATCTACCACAATCTCAAACCAAACACCACCTAAATTAATGATCCACACTATTCGGGGTTTGCTAATCTGAAATAACTCATTTTTGCAATCCAACTAAATGATTATAATCACTATAAATGATATGCAAATGTAATTTTGATTCACGATTGTAAAATCACGTGTTTTTTTAATTAGATTTTTCATTTGCTCATGTTTTACTAGTTGTTTCATTCTATTATTTTTTAACACATGACACTTTCATTATTTTTCATTATTTTGAGATGTTGATCATTTTCTAAATGACAAATATCAATAAATTAAATAATACTGTAAAACACAAAGCGAAATGCTATAAATGGCACATGTAATTTTATACCTATTTTAATTCAGTAAATCTTTTTTAGTACTATGTATTAATGTTGAGATTTTATTGTCTAAAATTCCACTCCAATTAATAATTAATATTTATGTTGAGATATACCTTATAAATAAAAATTAATTTAAATAAATCTTACCAAATCTTTTCTTACTAGTTATTGTAAATTAATATAAATTAATTAGGTAAATATGATGCGGATAATACCCTCTATAAAGAGACTATTAGGTTCCATATCAAAACTCTCATTTTATATATTTATTTTTCTTTTATCTTTTATTACATATATTTGTAAATCCTCACCCTCAAAATATATATATATATATATATATTTGTAAATCCTCCTCTTCCTTGGAGGGTATTTATTTTAAATTCTATGAATTTGACTTATTTTATACTCCTATTTTTTAAGTTTCAATTTTGTAATTTTTTTATTGCAAATTACCGTTATTGCATTTTTAATTGTGTTTCATACAAATTAAATCGAAATTATTAGTTGAATCATGAATGTACAAAATCTATTATGATCGAGAAAATATCAATTTTGAACATGTAAATTAGGTAAGTTCAACTTTAGTCATTTAATTTTCTACTTTCTCAATTTTAGTCTTTTAACTTGAGCAGGGTTCAATTTTAATTAGACATGCACAAAATTGAACCGTCAAACCGGTCAACCTGCCAAACCGCCGGTTACGGTTTACAAACCGAACCGTAACCGCAAAATGGCGGTTCGATTACAGTTTGACATTTTGACAAACCGCAAACCGACGGTTTGGCCGGTTTTGACGGTTAACCGGCGGTTTGGCTGTTTTTATAAAAAAAAAAAAAAAAATTTAATACACAATTCTTCTATTTTTAATGTATAAATTTAAGTTATACTCACTCCGTCCCGTGATTACTTGCACACTTTCCTTATTTGGACGTCCCAAAATGACTTGCACACTCTTAATATGGAAATATCCTAGAAACTTAATACCCTCCCAATATCATTTTATTTTCAAAATTGCCACCATCTTTTTACATACATTTTACTTTACACCTCACCAAATCACCTAAAATACCCCTCCTTTATCTTACATCACCAACCACTAAATTCACTTTTCTTAAACAACGTGCCAGTCAAACCGTGCAAGTAATCCTGGGACGGAGGGAGTATAATATTTATTCAATTCTAGTAATGTATTTTCTAAAAAATGAGTTAAAACGAATAAAAAACGAACGAAAACAGAGTGAAAACGAACGAAAACGGAGATAATATTAAAAATATATATATATATTTCAAACCGCCAAACCGACGGTTTTCAAACCGAACCGGCGGTTCATAAACCGTAACCTTAACTGGCGGTTCGGTTACGGTTCGTCATTAATGTATTAATAGAGAATAATCAATAATAAAAAATTATTGATAATATCCTGAACAATAATCATTAATGTATTAATAGAGAATAATCAATAATAACACAATAAATAACTAGTAATACCACGGACAATAATCATTAACAACCGAAGCAATAATCAATTAGACAAGCAACTCATCATTAACCATAAAATATGCAACAATATGATAAAAAATAGGGTTAATTGCGAAAAAAAGCATCACCTTTCATTCAGTTGCAATTTAATCTAAACTTTTGAAATATTGCAATTAAATCACAACCTTTAACATTTTTGGCGAATTAGACTTTCGGGAAGCACACCTTGTGCCCGAATCTGATGTGGAAATTTAATTTTTATTTAACAAAAACTTAAATAAAGTCAAATGATGTAATGACATTTTCAATTAAAAAAAATCAACTAAATAAACAACCAAAATAAATAAAAAATTAAAATACTAAAATCCTAAAAACAAGAAGAGATTAATTCGGCCGACTCCATCTTCTTCCCCGCGATGTCTTCTCACTCTTCTTCTCTTTTTCTCACGCAATTTCTTCATCAATAGTAAAAAAAAAAAAATCAAAATCGTGATCTTCATCACTCATATATGTGCATAAACGAAAAATTTAAAAGTTGAAATATACGCACTCCAGTTTCAGATGAAATAATTTTTTATTTTATTTTACAAAATTACAGTAAAAAAAAGGAATTGAGCCCACATCTCTCACGTTATTAAAGCGACACCTCCATAACCTTCTACCTGGATTCTCATCGGTCATAAACATCAAAGATTTCTCATCAAAATGGATGAGTTCTTTCAATTATTGAGAGATAATTTTCTGCAGCATTTCTCTCTAGGGTTCGATTCGGAAAATTTGAAAATAGTGTCATTTTTTGAATGGGGATAAATGAAATAACAGAAGTATAAGTGATGAAGATCACGATTTTGAACAAATTTCGAGTATTGATTAAGAAATCGCTGTGAGAAGAAGAGAAAGAAGAATGAGAAGTCGCGTGGAAGAAGAAGGTGTTGGCCGAATTAATCTCTGTTCTTGTTTTTAGGATTTTAGTATTTTAATTCTTTTATTTATTTTGGGTGTTTATTTAGTTGGTTTTTTAAATCGAAAATGACACCATTTGGCTTTATTTAAGTTTTTTTTTTAAGAAAAAATATTTTTTAATGAAACGACGTCGTTTTACGTACAAGGGGGCCAACTAGAATTGCCACATCAGATTCGGGCACAAGGTGTGCTGCCCGAAAGTCTAATTCGCCAAAATATTAAAGGTTGTGATTTAATTGCAATATTTCAAAGGTTTAGATTAAATTGCAACTAAATGAAAGGTGTGATTTTTTTCGCAATTAACCCTAAAAAATACTAATTTATAATGATGAAGAGAAACAATATAATAAAAAATACTAATTTATAATGATGAAGAGAAACAGTATGACAACACACGCAACTATAGCTTGGCTCCTGCAAGCCAAACACAATATCAGCTCACACTAATTTCCATCAATTATATAGATTTAATCCGAATACAAAATATAGACACAAATTTGATTTCCAAAACTTAAACCTGAACACAAAGCCAAAATGAATACTCAAACTCAGCGTGTCTCTCAATTTTCAACCACTTCATTTTCCCACCGCCAAACACAATCATACCTGCACAGAGGTAATCAAATCTTAAACAACAGTACAAACCCTCTTGCTTCATTTCCCTGTCTTTAGCCATGTGAGACAGAGGCAAAGTGCGTGTCCCGGCCCTTCAATCTAATTTAGAGTTCCATTTGTCAGCAAACGAAGGCAGCGTGTGTGGGTAAGGGTGAAAAATTGGAATTGAATCAAATTTAGAGGGTTACGAAATTTGCCTTCAATGATTAATTTAATTAGGATCATGATTTGTGATTGAATTTAGATTTTATTAACTGCATGAATGAAGTTGAGCTCTTCTGCTAAATTTTGAAGATGACTTAGATGTAAATTGTAAATTACTATAAATTAGGGTTGTTTGAGTTATATTTTGTGTAAACTAATAAAAGGGGCAATATAGTCTTTGTAAGTGTAATTTAAAAAAATGAGGTGAACTTATTAAATAAGTCAGGCCAAATAACCGTGGCAAAATAATGAAATGAAAGACCCAAACTAGGGCCGTGAATTTTGTCATTTCACCCACTTATTAATTTGGTACAGTATAATTTAATAAAGTGCGCAGCTAAAGGCCGAATTCTATGAGGACACACACTGACTGAATACTGTGGGATGAGTACATCACGTACAAATCTCAAAATTACCCTCCTCTCAATTAAAATCTTAATTCATTCTTCTTTTTAAAATTTTATTTTAGGACATTCACGTTTCACTTCCACTTTCGTCACCTCCGGCGCAGCCCTCTCTTCACGTCGACGCGGTGCAGCAGCACTGCCTACCTCTCCACTTCGTTGCGGCGGCCCACGCCGCCCACAGCCACAGCCCCTCCCTCTCCCTTTCGCGGCCGCACCCTCTCACCCTCCCCTTTGCAGCCGTAGCCCCTCCTTCCCCCCTTCGCGGCCACACCCTCTTCCCCTTCCCTTCGCGGCCGGCCTCCCTTCGTTCGTGCCTCTTGCCGCGGCCGCGCCGCTTCAGGTAAGTTTAGTGGTTTAGTTTCTGAAAATTGAAAATTAAGGTTTTTGGATGTTGTTCGGGAATTTCTTTCGAACAAGGAAACAAATTAGAACAATTTCTGTTTGTTTTGTAGAAATTTTCGAACAACTTGAGTTTGTTCAAAAAAAAAATTCGAACAAGATGCTCGATCTTTTTTTTCGGACATATGAAAGTTGTTCATGTATTTTTTTCGAACATATTGAGTTTGTTCATGAAAAAATTTCGAACATCTTAACCTTGTTCATGTAAATTTTTCGAACATATTGAGTTTGTTTTGAATTTTTTTTCGAACAATCTGTGTTTGTTTTGGAAAAAAATTCGAACATATTGAGTTTGTTCATTAAAAATTTTCGAACATATTAAGATTTTATTTTTGTTGTTGAAATTTTCGAACATATTATGATTTTTTTATCAAACTTATGGTGATTGTTTTGGTGGTGATGTGGGGATTCAGATGATTTCGATGTGAAATGATGAATCGGGTGTGAAATGAAATGGATGGGTGTACTCATCCGTCCATTTTTAAAAAAATTTGCGAGAGAGTACAAACGACATTTCACATACCACTTGTAATAAAAAAAGATTCGGTGAGTGTCCTAATAGGATTCGTGTGCTTTAGCCGCGCCCTTTAATAAAATTAGATTAAAATTGATAATGGATGGGCCGTGAATATATGCAGCGAACGGCACAAAAGTATTACTCAAATTATGCTTTTTTTTTATAAATTTCTAACTTTCCTTTCTTTTAATAATGGGTGAGATTGTGTAAGTGCGGCAAATTGGCAATGATCTCTTTAGTAAATATGTATAATTTAAAAGTCTTTTAAAGACCTTTTTAGTCCTCTTAGTGTATTTTTAAAAAACTTACACAACACTAATATTATCATCAAAAAAAAAAATCAATTATATAGATTTCAAAATTAATAAATAAAAGCAATAATAAATTTATCAAAAAAGTATTCGAGTGTATTTTTCAACTATTACAATTTACAAAGGAAAATATAACACATAGTTAATATTATCAATCTTCCTTATTTTATTTATTTAGGTAAAAATAACATATAGGAGTATTATATGTATAATGAATTAATTAAAAGACATTCGAAATAGCTTAAGTCCGATCTATTTAACTAAATGATTTTTTAAAAGAGCTTGAGTCTAGATTATTTATTAGACCTGTCGAGTTGAACTTTAATAGGCCTAATTATAGCCTCCTCTCAGATAAGATACTCGGGCTATTCTCATCCATCAATTATTTTTTCTCTAACCTATTTTTTAATCAAAAGATTTAAAACTCTCAAAAGAAAATGAAAAGTATTTAATTAGGGGATCCTAAATTATTAAATTAAATCCATAGGTTGTGTTTGGATTGAGGCATTTAAAAATCACTTTCAATTGTTTGGATTAAAAAGTAAATGAATAGATTTCAAATATTTACTAAAATTTTTTTTTAGTTAAAATTGAATATAAATTTTATATAATTAAAAATATCTGGGGAAGCCACCATAGACTTGGAGGAGATTTACAAATACATGTAAAATTTTATTTGTAATAAAGATAGATACTCTACTCCATCCGTACTTAAAAAAAAAAAATTTGTAATCCTACATTTATTAACAATTAATGCAATTGTATGAATACAACAAAAATTGCAAAATATAATTCTGTCTTAAATGGTATGGATAGAGTACATAAGTAATAATATTAATGCAATTGTTTGACTATTATGAAAATATATAGAATTATATTTATAAATAGGAAGATCTAATTGTTTGAAATTCATCTAGATAAAATATACTCCATCAATGGCTTCTTATAATTTGACTCATTTTATTCTCTTTGCCATGGTCGTTTTTGCTGCCATGTTTGGTGTTCATGACTGTAAGTATATTTTTACAGTTCTTGCTTTTATTTTTATTTCTCAATTATACATATGTCTCGATGAGTAACTTATTTTTGTGCTTTTAATTATAACTTATTAATAGATTTTGACAGGTTATGAGGATGGGAGCAACAAGAAGCTTAAAAATATTGAGAGCAACATTTATTCTTCCGATAGAATGGTTTGCAGATATTCTACGTTGCCCGGTGAATGTTTTATTTATAAACCAGGGTGTTGGTGTTGTAATATTCCGGGACAGAGAAATTGTTATGGCACTCAAGACATATGTTTTTATAATTGTCCAGCGTGAATTTATTAAAAATAATATGTTAATTCCAATATAAATTGAAGTATGATGTTATCATTAATCAATAATATTTATAATCATTTTCGTGTTATTTAAAATAAGAATTAGTATTATTTTGTCTTTTCTTTTTTTTACTGTTCTTTTATATTGCTTTCCTTTGTTAGTGTGGTCTAAATTATGCTCTTTTTATATTGCTTTCCGGGCCACGGTTAAATGACCCCCACTTTTTATGAATTCACCCTTCAATTTAAAAAAAAAAATACAACTAAGACTAAACTACCCTTTTACTAATTTTCAAGATATAACTCAATTAACACTAATTTATACAATAAAAATATGCCACTAAGTCACCAACGAGTCAACATGAATTTTTCCAAAAAACACAATTTTCAAAAAATATTATGGAAATCAACCACCGAATTTTTTTCTTTCGAAAAAGCTGCAAAATTTAGAAAAAATAAAATTCCGAAAAAATAAGGAAATGAGGTGAGAGGCGTGTGCTGAAGAAAATGATATAGAAGAAGAATGAAAATTAGGGTATTTAAGAGAGGGGGGAGTTTTGGAAAAAAATGGGTGAACACATAAAGAAAAGGGGGGCAAATTTAACCGTGGCCTTTCCTTTGTTAGTGTGGATTTGCTGCAATTGGGCCCAAAAGCCCATGTCCAATAAATGGGCCAAAATTGGCGCAAGAAACTAACGACCCTTCATACGTTGTTTCCCTTCAATTTCAATTTCAAACTTTTTAAAATACAACGTTTCAACCCTCACAACACAAAACAAAACTGGAGTCTTTCCAAATTTGCTTCTCTATCATCCAATACGAATTTCATCAAACTTGCTTCCTACGTTTGTAAATTCTCTCTCTCTTACAATTTTCAGGCAAACTTTCTTGCGCGCAATTTCATGTCCTGGGATTTTGCTGTTATAGAAAATATCAGATAATCAAACTTCCTTTGAAAAGATTTTGAATTGTTTCTTCTTTTTGCTTGATGCATTGGAATTTAAAACTTGTTACTTGTTCAGAATATTTATGTTCAAACGAATATGGATATTTTTACAGACTTGGAAAAGAAGAGCAATTAAGGAAACAAATCTGTTTTTTCAAGAAAATTACATACATAGTGATATACTATAATAGTACATGTTAAGTTCACTGTATGTATATTGCAAACCGCCATTCAAAAGATTCAATTTTTTTAATGTTCATTAACTCAGTAGTTGAAAAGGTGCTATTTTGATTGAAATTTTTATACTTGTTGCAGGAATGAGCATAATGGGTGTTAGGCCTTACCGTCCTTTGGTGTTTTTATTTTCAATTTTCACATTATTAGTTTCAGCACGGGGATGGTTCTTTTCGTCGAGTCAGGCAAACAACAAGTTGTCGGGAGGAGGAGACGACGCGGGAATGTACACAAAAGGGGTGTCTGAATTCTCGATGGAAGGCCTGAATGATCGGAAGGGTGTCCAATTGATCGAGAATGCTAAGGATAAAATGAGTGTTCCAAATACTTGTTGGCAAAAAGCGTACCAAAGCGTGTTTGAAGGGTGTGCAAAGGCACTTGCTGATGAAGAAAAACGGTCTAGATTGGCCTGGGATCTTAGCAACTGCTTTCAGAGGCACACGGGTCGACCAGCTTTCCCTTATTGCGACGCCAAATCCACTGCCACCGCGTGTCTGAAAAAGCTCGATGGGGGTGCTCACAAGGTTTTTCTTGAGTACTTTCTAGAGACAAACTCCATCTGTCACCAATTGCAGTGAGTAGAGTTTCTCTATATTGATTATTAATGTTTGTTTGTTTTTAAATTTGATGATTCATAAATTTGTTTGTTGCAGGACTGATGCTTTTAAGCGTCAAACAGAGAGATTGGTGAATGAGTTAAAGCTTTCTGCTGAATATGCAGAAGTGAAACTAGAAAAGATTGAAGAACATGGGGAGATTTTACTGCAGAACTCGAAACAAGTTCATGACTCGTTGGCTTCGATAGATACTCGAACTCAGCAAGTTGCTGAAACATCAAGAGTGGTAGAGGACCGAGTTAACTCAGTATTGAAACACACTGATCTAGTGTATGAGCAATCTAAGGGAATAGCAGCTTCTCAGGTAGAATTGAGTGAAGGCCAAACTAAAATGAAGCAGAATTTGGCAGAAGGAATGGCATTACTTCAGAATTCGTACGATGATCTTGGTGCCGAAATTAGTAATCTGAGAAAGGAAGCATCAGAAATTGAGAAAGAGATTGGGAAAGTTGGAGATGCAATGTCTTCAAAGATGAGCATTCTGCAAAATAAAGCAGATGATATCGAGGTTATTGCTGGGACGTCGTTGGATAAACAAAAACTACTTCTAGACGGGCAGTCTGAAGCTCTCGATGGTGTTCGTTTTCTGACCAAGTTTCAGTCTGAGGCACTTGAAGAGAGCAGGTACCATTTTTTTTTGTTTTTTGTAACAGTTTTAATGTTCACAACTAGCACTTTATAGTAAAACAACTAATATGATTTTAAAGTACACATATAATGCAAAAGAGCTGTACGGTACGGAAGGCTTTGTCTATTTTTGTCTTTAATCTTAATGAATCCCTCAGTACAAAATGTAAATTTACAGGGCAACTCTACAGACATTGGCTGAATTTGGGCATAAACAGCAGGAAGAACTATTGGAAAGGCAAGAACAGCTTCATCAGTCACATAATAGTCTAATTGAGAATTCGAAACAGATATTAGCAGCCCAGGTTAGTGATTTTGTTTAATTTGTATGCCCTTGAAGAAAGTTTGTAATCAGCATTGATCATGTTGTTTCAGGAATCATTTGAATCGAAACAAGCTACCATGTTCGTTGCCATAGACAAGCTATTTGCCCTGCACAGTGCTCTGCTGTTTGAATCACGAGTTATCTTTTCCTTCTTAGTATACTCAGGCGCAATCTTCATAATCTACATGCTAACAAGTATAAAACACGCCTACAATGTGAGACACAGGTTGTATTTAGGTCTCTGTGTGACATTCTTCATTGAAATACTCATAACTTGGTCTATTACAATGGATGCTGAAAAGTTAGGAAGGATGACACGTTTAGTCAGATTAATCTTCACGTTTCTAGCATCCGTCCAATATCTCTACGCCATCTTTACCTACAGGTCAAAATCTAAAACTCTGATATACATATATAGTGACTTCACTTACATATTATATGGTTGATAATGAATGTTTGTGAAATGTGCAGGGATTATGAGATGCTGAATCACAGATTGCTTCTGACTCTAATGGAAAAGATTAACAGAATAGAAAGAAACAAAGAGATGTCATCATGGGATTATGACAGTGATGGCGAGGTAAACTGGGCATCATTGGTTGATACAGAGTTACCGGAAGATGTGGGCTTATTGGAAGATCCCGACTATTTATTGCCTGAAGAAGTAGGCGAGAATTCCTTAGTTACCAGTTCGAGTACCAAGAGATATAACCTCCGTAGAAGGCGCTAGTCTTGTGCATTTATAAGGACAAGATTTAAATTGTTGAAATATGCTCTTGAATTGCATTCTGTAATTTGTCTATAGAAACAACTGATTACTAAAATGTATTATAATTCTCCCATCTATTGCACTTCACCAACAATTATCAGACATACTAGTACCTCTGTAAAATTTAAAGAACTGATCTTATGTAAAACAATTTTACTATGCAACCGGTTCACAACTATTATTCTACAGTTATACAACTAATATTTTTCAATGAAACAAGGAATACTATCAGACTGGTATATTTACATAAAACAACTACTAATACTGTTTAAATTTACACACATGGTAAAACTGGTTTACATAAGGCTACCTCTTGAGTTGAATTCTCCATTGCACGAATCATCATCCTGATCATCAACCAACATCTTCATTCTTCAATGACTCTAAATCGAGATCTTTTAATGGCAGATACTGAAACCACTCAAAGTCTCAGTGATCCATCACCAAAAGTCATTGCAAGAGCATTTTCCATTTTCAAAATGGTGGAAACGATTTGTGTCTCTTAAGATAATCTTTCTGTCACGCACTTTGGATGCATGCTTCATCCAAGTATGGCAATCTGCACAAACACGAAGATTCTTGGTAATTCTGATAGGCAATCCAGGGCCTAAATGAATCAGTGAAAACACCGTTGCTAGACGTTCACTGTGACCACACACCCACTCTACTTTCATTTCCTCATCAATATCATGAAGAACAACTCCTGTATCAGGTCTGTATCCATCTTTCTCCATCCCGTGCGTCAGTTCGTCCAATGTTCTTCTATACTCATCAGAATTACGAAACTCAAAACCCCCACCAGCTACAAAGCTATGAACTCTATCTTTAATCGTTACCCAACTGCAACCGGCTTCCTTTTTTATTTTATTTTTCTCCATGAGTTCTCTCACCCATTTAACTTTTTCCCACATCCCTGCATTTGCATAAATATTAGATAGCATCACATAATTTCCGGGATTTGTAGGCTCAATCTCAAATAACAGTTGCGCTAAGACTTCTGCTAGAGGAACATAACCGTGTGACCTACAGGAGTTAAGCAACGAACCCCAAATGCTCCCGCTCGGCTTCATAGGCATTATCTTCACTACTTCCAACGCCTCTTCAATCCTCCCAGCTCTACCCAACATATCCACTAAACAAGCATAATGCTCCAATTTAGGATCTATTCCAAAATTCGAACTCATTCCTTTAAAGAGGATTTGGCCCTCATTAGCCATCCCAGCATGACTAAAGCCCGAAAACAACGAGATAAATGTCACTCCATCTGGCTTAACATCAGCCTCAATCATCTGCTCAAATACTTCCATAGCTTCCACCATCCTACCATTGATCGCATAACCATTGATGAGCGTATTCCACGATGTTAAATCCTTGATTATCATTCGGTCAAACACTTTCTTGCAATACTCCATTAATCCACATTTAGCGTACATATCCACGAGTGAGTTCAGCACAAAAACATCAGGGCATACTGATGATTTCAATATCTGGCCGTGTACCTCTTTACCAATGTAAAGTGCAGTTAATCGAGCACATACAGCTAAAACTGTAGTCAAACTAACCCAACTAAATCCCACCTTCTCCTTCTGCATTTTCCGGAAAGTTTCTAAACCCTCGAAAACCTGATTGTTCTTAACGAACCCAGCAATTAACGCATTCCACGTGGGGACATTTCGGTCAGGCATATCATCGAACACCTTCGAGGCATCGTCAAAACTCCCACACTCGGTGTAAAACTTCAAAAGAACATTGTACACCACCTGATCAGGTTCCACACCCGACTTTATAATCTGAGCATGGATAGCTTTTCCGTTCCCAAAATCCAGCATACTCGAACAAGCCTTGAGCGCAACTGAAAACGCGAAATTCCCTGGATTCACACCTCGCGACAACATTTCGCAAAAGATAAGCAAAACTTCCCTAAATTTGCGATTTTTGGAAAACCCAATAGCCATTGCCACATAAACCGACTCAGGAACACAACCCATGTCCTCAATTCCATGTTGAAAAGCTCGACGCGCCTCTTCTAATTGGCCACAGGCTGAGAAAAGAGTAATGAACTTGGACTTTAAAGTGAGAAGATCTTTCTGATCCTGTAACTGGAGGAGATGGTGATATATTTTTCGGCCATGGTGTAATGATTTTGTAGAAATACATGCGTGTAACAGCGTGGCGTAGGATTCGACATTAGGGGTTTTGGATTCCAGTAGAAGATGAAGAGCTTCGTCTAGTTTTTCAGATTTGGAGAGAGATTTCAGGGTTGAATTCAGAGCCACAGGGTTTTGTTTCCGAGAATTGGGGGTTGGAGTGACAATTAAATTAGTTGACAAGGATGATAAACAAGAAAAGGCCATTGATACGTTATCAATCAAATGGCCTCTCTTTCTATGCGTTTGTTTTATCTCACCCAATTCTTGATGAAGGCTTTAATATAAAAAAGTGTTCAAAAAAATCATATACCGTAGTTCTTTAAGAAAGTGGGAAAATATCAATTTTGGTCACCCAGTTTTACCTCTTTTCATATTTGATCACCCACATTTACTCATTATCAAAATGGTCACCCAGTTATTATATTTTATCAAAATTGATTACTCTGTTAGTGAATCTGTCATTGACTAACGGAGAAAAAGTTTTGAGCCGTGAAATTTCTCAAAACCTGAGATTAAATTTTTTTTATGCATCTTCCAGAACTAATGAAACAAACACAGTGCAAAAATTACCAATATTTACATTATATTTATAATAGGTCAGAAATCTGATGCATCTTGTAGAACGTGGAGAAGGAATTCTGATGCATCTTGTATTTTGTAGAACGTGATTAGTTGGTTTACTTTTTATTTTATAGATAATTAGGAAATGAAAAACTCAGAAGATAGAAATTTATTTCAATTAATTTCAAATGCCCAATTGTTTGACTAACATTTCAAGAAATATGCAATAATGAAAAATAAGTTTATGAAATTTTTGTTGAATGGATTTTAGAAAATTCTTTACGATTAATCTTCACCACAAATTATGCTCCAATAATTATAAATAGGAAAATGAATTGAAATATGTTTATATCTCCAATTATTATACAAATTCAATATGAAACAAAGAATTGGAAAACAGTACAATTGTTAAAAAAAAAAAAACAGGATACAAAATTGCATTTTATCTCGAGTTTCTCATTTTCTGTAAAATAAAAAGTAAACCAACCAAAATGAATTCATAATTGAGTTAAATAATTATTAAAAACTTACTAAAATTTTCTGACTACAAAGCTTGGTTGATTGAATCACGTTCTAGAAGATGCATCAGAACTCCTTCTTCTGACGTTTTAATCTTAGATTTTGAGAAATTTGACGGCTCAAAACTCTTTTCCCGTTAGTCAATGACAGATTGACTAACAGAGTGATCAATTTTGATAGAATATAATAACTGGGTGACCAATTTTGATAGTGACTAAATGTGGGTGACCAAATATGAAAAGAGGTAAAACTGGCTGACCAAAATTAATATTTCCCCTAAGAAAGTTTTCAAACTTTCTCCACATTAATTAAAAAAAAAAAAACACACACACACAATTCTCACTTATTTAACTTTTTCTTAGTGAAAACTGATTTAAAATGACGAAGATAATACCTTTTTAAAAAATAAGTAACTTGTGATGAAAATGAGGGTTGCAATTTAGTGAATTCATTGAATGATGCTATGTGTTAATACAATGAGCTACAACATTAGAGTTGACGATGATGTCGTGGGATCGATAATCTCAGGAAGAGATCTTCGATAAGATGATCCTCTTTCACCATACCTATTTATTCTTTGTTCAAAAGGTCTCTCGACTTTGCTTAAACATGCAAATCAACATGGGCTAATCCATATGTGTAGAGTTAACTCTTGTTTGCCGATGATCCATTATTGTTTTGTAGGGCGTCGACTCAAAAGGCCATGGCAATGAAAAATACTCCTCTCTTAGTAATGGAGTTTTGAAGTTTAGTTTTGTAAACTTTTACGTATATGTGTGCACATATTTTGCACATTCGTACATGCACATTTTTTGCACGCCTGTATGTGCACATTTCGTGCAAATTTTGTGCATATATGTTTTACGCACAGTCCGTACATGCACATATTTTGCACGTCTGTAGTGGTGTGTTTCCATCATTATAGCTCTAATCGCAGTAGTGGTGGTCCTAGCTGGGATTGTGGCCTTCTTTGGCTATCTGACGATCAAGCCAAAGGCGGCTGAAATCAGAATCCATCGAGCCAATCTAGACACTATGGTCTTTGACCAACTGGGCGTGATCACTACACAAATCACATTCGCCGTCAAGGCAGTGAATGACAACAAAAATATGTTTGCAAGTTTCTACGACACAAAATTAGTCGTAAGCTTCAAGGGCCAGAAACTAGACGAATTGGTGGCCCCGACGTTCAATGCTAAGGCCAAAAACTCAGTGGAATTCAACTACATGCGACCATCCTACTCCATTCATCTCACTTCAAAGGAAGTAGAGACTGTCAACAGGAAAGGCAAAATTGGTTTGGAATTCAAACTGACGACCAGGACTCGATGGAGAGTCTGGCGTCTTGGTTCAGTGAAGTTCAATTTGAATGTGGATTGCAAACTGCGTTTGCCTGTTGATAGGTTTACCGTGTATCCACGCAGTTGTAGTTCTAGGTCCAAAAACAAAAAATAAAAGTTGTTTTGTCTTTTTTTAGGCTAAGCTAAATTAGATTCTTAGTTTATGTGTATAGATTACATTCTTACAGTGTAGTACATCTTCCATTTCGTGGTGTATGAAAGCTAATATTAATAGACAAAAATTGTTTTCTTTCTTAATTTCTTGTCACTTCTTGTTATGAAAATTCTACTTGCTAGTTCCTGTCAAGCCAAAAGAAAATGTGATTTGCATTCAGCTTTTATGTATATGTGTACACATATTTTACACATTTGTACATGCACATTTTTTGCACCCGTATATGCACATTTCGTGCAAATTTTGTGCATATATGTTTTACGCACAGTCCGTACATGCACATATTTTGCATGCCCGTATGTGCACATTTCATGCAAATTTTGTGCATATATGTTTCACGCACAGTCCGTACATGCACATTTTTTGCACGCCCGTATGTGCACATTTCGTGCAAATTTTGTGCATATATATTTCACGCACAGTCCGTACATGCACATATTTTGCACGCTCGTAGTGGTACGTTTCCATCATTATCGCTCTAATACTACTGGTCCTAAGTCCTAACTGGGATTGTGGCCTTCTTTGGCTATCTGACGATCAAGCCAAAGGTGACTGAAATCAGCATCCACCGAGCGAATCTAGACACTATAGACTTTGACAAATTTGGCGGCGTGCTCACTGTACAAATCACAGTTGTCGTCAAGGCAGTGAACGACAACGTAAAGGCTTTTGCGAGTTATTACGACACAAAATTAGTCATAAGCTTTCGGGGCCAGAAAATAGCCTATTTGCCGATGTTTGATGTTAAGGCTAACGACTCAGTGGAATTCAACTACCTGGGACGATCCTACTCCATTCATCTCACTTCAGAGGAAGTAGAGACTGTCAACAGGAAAGGAAAAATTGGTTTCGAATTCAAAGTGACGACCATGACTCGATGGAGAGTCTGGCGTCTTGGTTCAGTCAAGTACGTGTTGAATGTGGATTGCAAACTCGGTTTGCCTATTGATAGGTCTACCGTATGTCCACGTGGTTATAGTTTTAGGTCTAAAAACAAAAAAATAAAGTTGTTTTTTCTTTTTTCATGGTTGCCTGCTCCTGGCAGCAATCAAGATTTTTTTAGGCTAAAAGATGAATAGCAGTATCTTAGTTTATGTGTATAAATTATATATATTGTTACAGTGTAGTACATCTTCCATTTCGAATTGTTTATGCTGTAAATATATAAGTATGAAAGCTAAAATTAACAGACAAATTGTTGTCTTTCTTAATTTTGTTTGATACAGTATTTTGGAAGTGAAAGAAGAAACAAATTGTTCTCTTTCGAAAATTCATACATTTGTACATGTTTTAAAGTAAATCTCCACGATGGATTGATACTTCAATTTTGCTCTCTTCCTTAGTATTCCTTCCTAGTTCCTATCAAGTCAAAACTTACAACATAAGATGTAATTTTTATAGTATTATTTTTACAATAATGTTTTTTGGTTGGATGTTACACGATAAAATGTTTTTTTTCTTTCTTGTAATGAATAAAATACAAATGTTATTTCGTGCATATTTTGTGCACGATCCGTACGTGCACATTTCGTGCATATTTTGTGCACGATCCGTATATGTATGTTTCATGCACGGTCTATATGTACACTTTTCATACTTATTTTAAGAGTTTTTTTTTTTTTTAACATTAGGTGCTTTTTACACCTCCATTTTTTACATTCTAATGCTAACTTTTTTCAGAGTTACTATTAGGTGCAAAATGGGTGGTAAAATGTTCTTTATACCTTCTATAAAAAGTAATCTTACTCCCTCACCTATTTCCATTATGCAAAAACTCATTTACTCACAAAATGCTAGAAGAAACACCAATTTTTCTTGTTCGTCCAAACCTACAAAATCTCAGGACCGACTTTGGTATCAAAGTCCTTTTAATTTGGTGCGGGTCCATTATTATCTCTCTAATTTTAGTAGTAGTGGGCAATAGTCGGGATTGTGGTCTTCTTTGGCTTTTTGACGATCAAGCCAAAGGTTCCTCAAATCAGCATCCACTGAGTTAATCTAGACACCTTAGACTTTGACAAATTGGACGTCGTGCTCACTATATAAATCAAAGTCGTCGTCAGGGTAGTGAATGACAACGAAAAGGCTTATGCAAGTTATTACAACACAAAATTAGTCCTAAGCTTTCGGGGTAAAAAAATAGCCGATTTGTTGGCCTCGGCGTTCGATGTTAATGTCAACCAATCATTGGAACTCAACTACGCGCGATTATTCTATTCCATTCCTCTCATTTCAGATCAAACATGTATTGTCAACTTATCATTTAAGAAAGACAAAATAAATTTCGAACTCAAAGTGACGACCAAGACACGATGAAGAGTCTGGCATCTTGATTCAGTTGAGTTCATGTTGAATCTGGATTGCAAATTCTGTTAGCCTATTGATGAGTCTACCTGTGGAGTAGGAGTATTATTTTTTGGGTAAGATTATCTACACCTCCATTTTTGTTAACCGCACTCCCGCTTCTAATTATTTTTTTCCCTTTATATCATTAATGTTTGATTGGTGGCTCCAAAAGGAGCAAAAATAGCAGCCCATTTTCTTTAATTAATTTCGGCCCAAATAGGCAGGCCATATAATTACACGCCACGGTTATACACAGTCCCACACAGACTTATTGAGGATAATATTATGGGCGCGGCTAAAGGCACCCGGATTTCCTATGAGTACACCCACCAAACATTTTTTTAAACTTTCAGAACATGTGAAATGTCACATATACCCCTAGGGTAAAATTTATGAAAAAAACGAAGATGAGTACACCCACCCATTCTATTTCACCACCACCACCACTGCCACCTCTCCTCCATCACCACCACCATTCAACAAAAAAAACTCCAAAATTGCAACAAAAATTAATCTAAAACACCAACTGTTAGGAAAAAAATTCCAAAACAAACATGTTCGAAAAAAAATTCAAAACAAACTCAACATGTTCAAAAAAAATTCCAAAATAAACTCAATATGTTCGAAATTTTTTCCAAAACAACTCAAATTTGTTCGAAAAAAAAGATCGAACATCTTGTTCGAAATTTTTTCCAAAACAAACTCAAGTTGTTCGAAATTGTTTCCAAAACAAACACAATGTGTTCGAAAAAAATTTCAAACTAACTTAAATTTGTCCGAAAAAAAAAATCGAACATCTTGTTCGAATTTTTTTCCAAAACAAACGGACTATGTTCGAAAATAATTCTCAAACTTAAAAAAAAAAAACCTAATTTTTTTTTCTAGAAACCCTAATTTTTCTAATTTTTCAGATCTAAACTTACCTGTTAGCGGCGGCGAGGGGAGGAGCACTACGGCCGCGGCGAAGGGGAGGAGGGGGTGGCGGCGGCCGCGTCTATGGGAAGAAGGGGGGCGGCGGCCGCGACTGTGGGGAGGAGGGAGGGTGTCGGCCGCATCTGTAGGGAGAAGGGAGGGCGGCGGCCGCGACTGTAGGGAGGAGTGAGGGCGGCCGCGAACGAGGGGCGGTGGAGATGGTTGCAGGCGCGACGGGAGGGCGGCCGCGAACGACTGTGGAAGGCGGCGCGACGGAGAGGGCGGCGTTGGCGGAGTGGGTGCCGCCGTGCCGGCGAAGCAGCACAAATCCTTGTGGGTGTGTCTGAACTGTTGAGAAAGAGAGGAATGTTTTAACTGAATAGAAGGGTAATTTTGGGTTTTCTAGGTGGGTGTCCTCATCCGATTGACGTGTGTCCTCATCTCCTGGGTGTACTCATAGGATCGCCGGGTGCCTTTAGCCGAGCCCTAATATTATCTTAAAAATGAAATTAGATAAATGTTGTAAGGGTAAAAATTATGTGAGTTATTTTCTTTTTTTTGGAGTGTGCAAATAATGTTGGGATGTCCGCTAAGGATTGTGGGTAAATAATCACAGGAAGGGGGGAGTAATATTTTTTGGGTAACGTTATCTACACCTCCATTTTTGTTAACTGCACTCCCGCACCTATTTATTTTTTTCCTTTATATCACTAATGTTTGATTGGTGGCCCAAAGGAGTAAAAATAGCAGCCCATTTCCTTTAATTAATTTTGGGCAGCCCATATAATTAAGGGTTGGGGTATATACCCCTCCAGCTTTGTTAGATACACTCCCCCGATACATATACTCCCCTTAAAGTACATCTGAGATAGATGCACTCCCCCCAAATTGTCTATTATACCCCTTTATCTTAAAAATTGGTATGATAAATGCACACCCCCTATAAAACCCTAATTTCCTCATTTCTTCCCCAATCCTCCTTCCCCCTCCTTTCTTCCCACCTTCCCCCTCATTTCTCCAAGCCACCGCCGCCCAAGCCACCTCCTCCAGCGCCGCCCGCTTCAGCGTCGCCCGCCTCCAGTGCCTCCCGCCTCTAGCGCCGCCCGCCTCCTCTTTTCCATTTCTGCAACAGCAGCGACGCCGCCTCCCTCGCCCAGCGCCGTCGCCGCCTCCTTCCTTTCTCCCTCCGTCGCCGCGTCGCTGCCCTGAAAGAAACAAGTAGGTTTTTTTATTTTTTTTCATTTCTGCAAGCGGCGCCGCCGCCCCTCTCGCCTAGCGGCACCGCCGCCTCCTCCCCACCGCCCTCTTCTCTCCCCGATGGCCTTCCCCACCGTAAACCTCCGGTAATTTTTTTTCCTTTTCTTTCTCTGCAACTTTCTTTCTCTCTTCTTTCTTTTTTTTCTTTTTTTTTTAATTTTATTTTGGACAAGAAATATCGATCAAAACAAATTTGGTCGACAGCAATCTGTCGACCAAAATTTTTTTGATCGATATTTCTTGTTCAATTTTTTTTTAAATTTTTTCGATACAATGTTATCGACGAGGGTATTTTTCGTCGACTATAATTAGTCGATCATATATTCTACGGTCGACCAACCAGTGTCGATCGACACTGGTTGGTCGAAAAAAACTATTTTTTTTAAATTTTCTGAATATATTTTGGATGTGTGACGCCAGAGGTTGTGACGGCAGCGGAGGTGGAGGCAGTCGAAAGTTGCGGCGGCGGCTGCAAAATTTGGGTTAGGGTTTTGTATAAAATTAGGTTTAGTGTTTTAAGTAAGGAGGTGTATGTATCCATGACATTTTACAAATTTTACTAAAAGGCCAAATATGGTATTTTACATACATATTTAATTAATAAAATGGAAAGGGGAGTGTATCTAACAAAGTTGGAGGGGTATATACCTCAACCCTATAATTAAATGCAGGCTCAATGTTGATGGTCCATTTTGGTGGCCCAAGTTGAGAATCAAAGGGAGAGAAGAAGCTGGACTACTGTAGGAAGCGGGCCATCTAAGAAGGGTTGGGGTATATACCCCTCCAGCTTTGTTAGATACACTCCCCTCCCATTTTTATTAATTAAATATTCATGTAAAATACCACATTTACCCTTTTATAAAATATTAAAGATACATACACCCCCTTTTCAAAACTCTAATTTAATTGAATTAACCCTAATTTTAGGGTAGAAAGGCACCGTCGCCACTTCAACCGCCGACCGCCGTCAACACCTCCACTCTGGCAGCCGGCCGTCGTCAACACCTCCACTCCGACAGCCGGCCATCGTCAACACCACCATCACCATCAAATTTAGAAATAAAAAAAAACTTAGAAATTAAGAAAAAAAACTTATATTCGACAAACCAGTGTCGACCAAAAGCCCTCTCGTCAACACTGGTTTGTCGATCAAAAACCTCCCCGTCGACACTGATTTGTCGACCAAACACATCCCCATCGACACTCGTCGAAAGAATTTAAAAAATAAAAATATTCGACAATAAAGGGTCGACCATAAACATTTTCATCGACCATTGAGGGTCGATGAGAGTGTTTACGGTCGGTCGACCTGCCGAAAAAAAAAAACAAACAAACAAACAAACCTGGACGGAAGCGGAAGCGGCGGCCGGCGACGGAAGTGGGAGGGAGGCGGCGGGAGCGTGGCTGGTTGGGGGAAGAGCCGGCGGTCGCTCGACAAAAGAGGCGGCGCCGCCGCCTGTTACAAAGACGAAAAAAAAAGGGTTTGCGACGGGGAGGGAGGGGAAGATCGGGCGGCGCGAGGGAGAGGGAGGGGAAGATCGGGCGGCGCGAGGGGGAGGGAGGGGAAGATCGGGCGGCGCGAGGGGGAGGGAGGGGAAGTGCGACGGCGAGAGGGGGAAGGAGGGGGAGTGCGACGGCGACGGCAATGGCAAGGGAGGGGAGTGAGACGGCGACGGCGAGGGAGTGCGAGCGGCGTCGATGGCGGCGGCAACTGGGCATGGAGCGGCGGCAATGGAGGATTGAGGCGTTAAGAAGAAGAAAGAAGAAGAAGGTGAGAGTGATTTGGGGAAAAAATGAGGGAAAATAGGGTTTTATGGGGGGTGTGCATTTATCACACTGAATTTTAGGATAAAGGGTATAATAGATAATTTGGGAGGAGTGCATCTATCGCAGATGTGTTTTGAGGGGAGTAGTTGTATCGGGAGTGTATCTAACAAAGCTGGAGGGTATATACCCCATCCCATCTAAGAATTAAACACCCTTTAGCCCATTAATAAAAAAAGGCCGAAGCCCATTTTCGAAGTTAAGTTGCGCGGCTAAAGGCACCCAAGGATCCTATGAGGACACCCACCAAACTTTTTTTTCATCCAAGAGAGCTTGTAAAATGTCGCATATACCCCTCGTGTAAATTTTAAAAAAAAATGAGTACACCCACCATTATATTAATCGACAAACTCTTCCACACCACCCAAAAATCTTCCCCACCACCAACACTGCCCCCAAAATTCTTCCTCCCCCACCACCACCACTGCCCGAAAATTCTTCCCCCACCACCACCATAACATCCAAATTTCAAAAGAAAACAACCAAACAGAGGTAAAATGTTCGAAAATAAAAAAAAATTAATGTGTTCGAAAATTTTAAGTGAACAAAGGTAAGATGTTCGAAATTTTTTACAAAACAAACTCAATATGTTCGAAAAAAATTCCAAAACAATTTAAATTTGTCCGAAAAAAAAAATCGAACATCTTGTTCGAAATTTTTTCCAAAACAAACACTAATTGTTCGAAATTTTTTCCAAAACAAACATAATATGTTCGAAAATAATTCACGAACTTCCAAAATAAACCCTAATTTTCTTAAATTTTTTAAAACTCCTAATCTTACCTGAAACGAGTGGCGGCGAGGACGTTTCTGGGGGAGGAGGGCGACGGCGGCCGCGACGAAAGAGGAAGGAGGGCGACGACGGCCGCGTCTGGGAGAGGAGGGCACGGCGGCCGTGTCTCAGAGAGGAGGGCGACGGCGGCCGCGTCTCAGAGAGGAGGGCGACGGCGGACGCGTCTCAGAGAGGAGGGCGACGACGGCCGCGTCTCAGAGAGCAGGGCACGGCGGCTGCGTCTCAGAGAGGAGGGCACGGCGGCCGCGTCTCAGAGAGGAGGCGATGGCGGCGCTGCGGCGAGGGTGGAGGGGCGGAGGGGGTGCCGATGTGGTGGATGGGGAAGAAGGGGAGGGAGAGGGGCGGAGGAGAAAGAGGAAAAGACGGAGGTGGGTGTCCTGAATTTTGGAGTGAAAGATATAAAATTAGGATTTTATGTAGATTAAGGGTATATTGGAGATTTTCACGTGGGTGTCCTCATCGCGTAGGTGTCCTCATAGTATCCTTGAGTGCCTTTAGCCGCGCCCTATAATTAAATGCAGGCTCAATGTTGATGGTCCATTTTGGTGGCCCAAGTTGAGAATTAAAGGGAGAGAAGAAGCTGGACTACTGTAGGAAGCGGGCCATCTAAGAATTAGACACCCTTTAGCCCATTAGTAAAAAAAGGCCGAAGCCCATTTTCGAAGTTAAGTTGCCCAGTTTCATGGGCTCAGTGAAGGAACTAAAATTTAGGGTTGAGGTATATCCTCCAGCTTTGATTAATGCACCCCCTTCTAATTTTTTAATTAAATATATATATAAAATACCATATTTGCCCTTAAATAAAATGTATAGATACATACACACCCCATTCCATTAACCCTAATCTTCTCTTCTTCCCCGACCTCTCTACCGCCTCTCTCTTCCCTTCCCTTCCCTTCCCCTCCCTTTTTTTTTTTTTTTCGTTTTCTACATTCCCCTCGTCGTGGATCTCCCCCTCCCTCTCCCCTCGCCGTCGCACTCCCCCCTTCCCTCCTCTTTTTTTTTATTTCTGTAACAAGCGGCGGCGCCGCCCCTCTCGCCCTGCGATGCCGCCGCCATCCTTCGCCCCTATCCGTCGCGTCCCGCCGGCGCTCGCCCCCGACAGTCGTGGCCCGCCATCGCCGGCAAGAACAGGGTTGTTTGTTTTTTTTTTCGGCCATTATTGGTCGCTCAAGAACTCTCTCGTGGACAATAGGTTGTCTACGAGAGTGTTTTTGAGCAATCAATAGTAGTCGAAAATTTCAATTTAAATTGTTTTTTTTTTATTTTCTTTCGAAATTTGGCCGACAAACCAGTGTCGACCGGAGTATTTTCGGTCGACAAACCAGTGTCGACCGGAGTGTTTTCGATAGACAAACCAGTGTCGACAGAAGTGTATTCGGTCGACAAACCAATGTCGATTGAAGTGTTTATTAAAAAAACTAAGATTTTTGTGTGTATATACGCCCGTGCTTCTTCACCCTGCTGCTGGGATTTGATGTGTAATTTTTTAAATTTGGGGTGCATGGAGGAGCAGATGGAGTTTATTGGTGGTGAAAGATGAGAAAGAAGAAGATGGGTGCAACATTAGCGCCGTTGGCGGCTTAATTCTAGGGTCAGGGTTGTGTTTTAAATTGTAGGGGAGTGTATGTATCTAACATGATTTAGTAAAAGGGTAAAATTGGTATTTCATATATATATTGAATTAATAAAAATGAAGGGGGAGTGTATTAAACAAAGCTGGAGGGGTATATACCCCAACCCTAAAATTTATTGGCATAATGTCAGCAATTTAATGCAACACAACAATGATAATTTGAGTAAACGAGTGTGGATGAAAATAAAATGACGCAAATAAGGGCTAGTCTTGGGTGAGACCGTCTCACAGAATGAGATCCGTGAGACGGCCTTTATATATAAAAAGTGATAGTGTTTGAGCAAAAAGTGACAGTGTTTAAGTAAAAAGTGATAGTCACTTTTATTAAAAATATTATCACTTTTTAATTAAACATTATCACTTTTTTGACAAACTAAAATCTGGAAAAAAAAAATGAATTATCCTACCCAAAATTTTGAAATATGGGTTAAAAGGATCCGTCTCACAGAAAAAGATCCGTGAGACGGTCTCACACAAGTTTTTGCCCGCAAATAATATTCTTAAAAATGAAACAAATTGGAGCAGAGAGTGTTCATTTTATTAAGAGTTTCAAAGCAACACAATGCCAGTGATATATATTTTTTTAATTTTAAGTTTGGTTGCTTATTTTCCAGTTGTTTAGTTACCAGATTTCACGAGATAAAAAACAATACCAAAAGAAAATAGTAATTCTCATTTTAAATAACACCAAAAAAATGAACATAAATATTATTGATTAATGGTAGCACTATATATAAATTTTTATTAAAATTAATATACAATTTATAATATAATACTGTATTAAATAAATTCACATTATTTGGATGGACATTCTTCAGCATATATCTTGGGTGCCCCAACAATCTTGATTCTTAATTTCCCGGCATATTATAACACCAACACCCGTCTCTATAAGTATAACATCAGTCTTTAGGGTCCTTTTTTTCAAAGACAAATCATTTTCTTTGAATTTGAAATACTGTTATTAATGTTTTTAAGCTTCTTGTTGCTACTATTCTCATAACCTGTTGACAAATTACTTTATTATTATATATATACTTACATTCACGAGAATCAAACAAGACAATAAAACTATCATGACGAAGAGAATAAAATGAGCCAAATTATAAGAAGCCATTGAGTCAATAAAGTTTTTTATGGATGGTTTTCAAACAACAAGATCATCTTATTTATAGTTTTCATCTACTCTATGCATATCATTAAGATATAATTATATAATTACAATTTTTGAAATATTCAGACAATTGCATTAATATTATTTATAGTTTGAGTCCGACATATTTAACTAAATGAGCTTTCAAAAAAATTTGAGTCTGACTTATTTATTAAATGAGTCGGAGGACTGAGCTTTAATAGGCGGAGTCGTAAACTTTACTAGGATAGTCTGATCCATTTCCACTAGTAATAAAACAGTCAAAAGAAAATGAAAACTTAGAGTCGGACGAGTATTTAATTAGCAGATGTAGATCCTAAATTATTACTCCCTCCATTTTTTTAATAAGTGTCACTTTGCCTTTTTAACTAATTTTAAAATAAATGTCATTTTGAGTTTTTTTTTTTTTTCAAGAGAGGCAAAATAGATTTCCAATCAAGTTTTTGTTTTTTTTTTTTCAAATATTATTGTTACTAGCAAAATTAATTAATAGTTTTTACAATAATGTTTTTTACATGACAAAATTAATGTTGTTTTTGCAGTATGTGAAGTTTGTGTACTTTCTTAATTACATCTTCTTAGTGGCTTCAGATTGGTTGATTCTAATTACCTTGCCACTTTAACGTGTTTGGAATGATTTAGAAAGAGAGCAGAGTATGAGTTTGGAATGATTTAGAAAGAGAGCAAAGTATGAGTGCTTTTAAATTAAACATATATTATATATATATATATATATATATGCACAATATTTATTCATTTTACTTATTCAAAACCACATTTTGGTACGTATCAACATTAATAATTCCCATTTCGTATACTGTATTCAAAATGTACCACATTTCAACAAAAAAAATCTCAGTTTCAATATAATGCCAATGCCAATGGCAGGAGTTCGTTCTCGCGAACATACGCACCCTTTAATTTGGTGTGTCTCCATCGTAATTGCTATAATCACAGCTGTGGTGGTTATTATCGGGACGGTGGTCTTCGTTGGCTACCTAGCAATGAAGCCAAACATGCCTCATATGAGCATCCACCGAGCGAATATAGACGTCTTGGATTTTTTTGAGAGAGGCGTGCTCACGACAGGGGTGGCCCTGAGGCAGGGCGGTCGGGGCGACCGCCCTGGGGCCCTGATATATATATATATATATATATATATATATATATATATATATATATATAAATAAATAAATGAGTTTGACAAAAGATTTGACACATTTTATAGTGTGATGAAAGATGTGTGAAAAAATGTTTTTTTTTCTTATAGTGAATAAAATACAAATGTCATGTGCACATTTTGTGCACGATCTGTACGTGCACATTTCGTGCAGATTTCGTGCAGATTTCGTGCACATTTCGTGCAGATTTCGTGCAAATTTTGTGCACGATATGTATATGCATGTTTCATGCACGATCCATATGTACACATTTTATACAAACCCCTTAATTTGGTGCGCGTCCATCATTGGCAATCATATCTGATGATCAAGCCAAACACCTAGCTAGAGTTGTTATTCGAGTCGAGCCGAGTATTTGAAGTTCGAGCTCGGCTCGACTCGATAATGGGAATTAAAAGAAAAAAATTTAGATATGGAGCCTTAAATCCAATCATTGGAACTCAACTACGTGCCACAATCACTCAATACAGATAGAGCAAGCAGAGGCGGTCAACTTGTCGTTCAAGAGAGGCAAAATAGATTTCCAATCAAGAATTTTTTTTTTTTCAAATATTATTGTTACAAACAAAATTAATTAATAGTTTTTACAATAATGTTTTTTACATGACAAAATTAATGTTGTTTTTGCAGTATGTGAAGTTTGTGTACTTTCTTAATTACATCTTCTTAGTGGCTTCTGATTGGTTGATTCTAATTACCTTGCCACCTTAACTACCTTGCCACCTTAACGAGTTTGGAATGATTTAGAAAGAGAGCAAAGTATGAGTTTGGAATGATTTAGAAAGAGAGCAAAGTATGAGTGCTTTTAAATTAAACATATATCATATATATATATATATATATATATACATAATATTTATTCATTTTACTTATTCAAAACCACATTTTGGTACGTATCAACATTAATAATTCCCATTTCGTATACTGTATTCAAAACGTACCACATTTCAACAAAAAAATCCCAGTTTCAATATAATGCCAATGCCAATGCCAATGGCAGGAGTTCGTTCTCGCGAACATACGCACCCTTTAATTTGGTGCGTCTCCATCGTAATTGCTATAATCGCAGCTGTGGTGGTTATTATCGGGACGGTGGTCTTCGTTGGCTACCTAGCAATGAAGCCAAACATGCCTCATATGAGCATCCACCGAGCGAATATAGACGCCTTGGATTTTTTTGAGAGAGGCGTGCTCACGACAGGGGTGGCCCTGAGGCTGGGCGGTAGGGGCGACCGCCCTGGGGCCCTGATATATATATATATAAATGAGTTTGACAAAATATTTGACACATTTTATAGTGTGATGAAAGATGTGTGACAAAATGTTTTTTTCTTATAGTGAATAAAATACAAATGTCATGTGCACATTTTGTGCACGATCCGTACGTGCACATTTCGTGCACATTTTGTGTATGATATGTATATGCATGTTTCACGCACGATCCATATGTACACATTTCATACTTATTTTAAGAGTTTTTTTTAACCTTAGATGTTTTTAAACCTCACTTTTTACATTCTAGTACTAACTTTTTTCAGAGTTATTATTAGGTGCAAAATAGGTGGTAAAATATTATTTAAACCCTATATAAAAAGTAATTTTTCTCCTGCACCTATCACAATTATACAGAAACTCATTTACTCTTAAAATGTTAGAAGAAGAGGCTCATTTTTCTTGTTCGCCCCGGACCTACAAAATTTCAGGACCGGCTCTGGCTCACGATACAAATCACGGTGGTCGTCAAGGCCGATAATTTTGACAACCAAAAGGCTCGTGCAAGTTTCTACGACACGAAACTTGCACTAAGCTTCCGGGGCCAGAAACTAGCTTACTATGTGGCCCCGACCATCGATCTCAAGGCCAACCAATCAAAGGAAATCAACTACGTACCCACCAAAAATCTATTCAATTCCTCTCAATTCAGAGCTAGCAGAAGCTGTCATGTTCAACAAGAGATCGGGAAAGATAGATTTTGAACTCAAAGGGACGACCATGACTCGTTGGAGAGTGTGGCGTCTTGGTTCAGTTAAGTCCATATTGAATGTGGATTGCAAACTTCGTTTGCTGATTGATAAGTCAACCATATATCCACGTGGTTGTAGTTCTAAGTCTTAAATTCTAGTATCTTTTTTCATGGTTGTTGCTCACTACAAAAAAAGAGGTTTTTAGCATCGAATTTTTTTTGATAATAAAAATGAAATATTTGATACCAAAGGGTATTGGTATCAAATGTATTTTCGATACCACTTCCGATACCTATACTCCCGATCCTAAAGACTGCGTATCAGAAAAAAAAGTCTGATACTAAAGAGTCACCCTTTAGTATCAGAAATGTATAGTATCAATAAATATTTTCCGATACTAAAGGATTGAACTCTTTAGTATCAGAATTGTATTTAGTATCGGATTATTGTATCAATATGTTTTGATACAACAATGCATTTATAGTATCATAAACTTTTACCGATACTAAACATATAGTATCAATAAATATTTTTTGATACAAAATGATTGAACTCTTTAGTATCAAAATAATATTTAGTATCGAATAATGGTATCAATTTTTTTTTGATACTACATTATATTTTTAGTATCAATTTTTTTTGATACCACATTGTATTTTTAATATCAATTATTTTTTGCGACACTAAATATATAGTATCAATAAATATTTTTTGAAACTAAAGGATATAACGTTTAGTGTCAGAAAAATATTCAGTAACGAATAATGGTATCAATTTTTTGATACTACATTGTATTTTTAATATAGATATATACTATCAATAAAAAAATTCTGATACTAAAAGATTGAATTCTTTAGTATCAAAACATTCATTTAACATCGGATAATTATATTAATTTTTTGATACAATATTATATTTATTGTATTTAAAACAGAACCGACTGATTCTAAAATTAATGGTATTATAAAAAAATTCAAATATTAATTTCTGAATAGCAAAAATCACACTAGCTTTATTACAGGCATAAAATGCTAATATTCAATAAAGTTCTAAATATATAGTATCTATTGCAATCTCTTCTTCTAGATCTTTTCTTTTTTGTCTTTCAGCTTCAACCATCAATAATGCTTCAGTAGCTCTTTGTTTTGAAGTTCCAGCAATCTCATTCTTTACTCCGATTCCATAAGTTCTTTTGTATCCACGCTTATCATCTCCAATTGATTGATGAGAGATCCTTTCCTGTTCAATAGCAACATCACAATCTAATGGAAGGTTCAATAACTCATCCTCAATTTCAGCCTATGAAATACATTTCATGACATCATTACAAATCAATTATTGTCAATATAATCATTCAAAATCAAGTAAAACCATTAAACAAAAGCTATTTACTCATTCATACAATTAGTTTGGAAGACTGTGGATCAATGGGTTTCCTTGTCGGCTGTCCATAAGCAATCATAAACAGCCCTAGATTATCAAACTCCACTCCAATGTTTGTCTATCACGAACAAAATATTCAAGCATAAGTAATACTTTAGAGAAATATAATTTTAATTTGAAGAATGATATGGTCTTACCTTTTCTTCTCTAAGGCGAGCAAAACTGTTTGTACCCAAATGGTGAGTCAAAAGAGAGTTGTTACGGTTCTTTTCATTTCTCTCACTACAGGCCTACATTGTCATATATCCAACAAATGATATGTTAATATTATAAATATAAACAATATTGAGCATAATAATACTCATTTTATACCTGTCCTTCTGGTGATTCCCAATAATGAACCATCTTTTTCCATTGATCAGGGTCCACCCTACGATCTGGCTGCTTTAATAGCATTCAAGTGTTGCATTTGCTTTCTTTGGTAATTATATAGGATAATGCCAGTGAACAGCGTATCTACCAGCTGAAGTAGAAAAATTAAGTGTAAAATAGTGATATCTAGCTAGCTGCTGAATTAGAAAAATTAAACACTAACCTCGATTATGCCCTGCTCTTTGGGAACGATTCCAAGTTTATGTTCAACATCAGGCAGAGCCTCTTTAAGTTCTTTAACTAATGACTCATCTCGAACAGAAACTAATTGAGGTTTAAAAGCCTTCACCTGAAAGATGAGTAGAAAGCTAGGGTGAACTACAAAGCTGTGACAGCACGGATTTTAGAAGAACCTGAAAGAAGATAATTGAACATGAAAGCACAACGGATTTTAGTATAGAATTGAATATAATATAATATTTATATATATATATATATAAAGAATTGCTCCTGTACAACATACTTTTAAGATTCCATTTGTCCAAATATCTATCTCATACATACACAGTATGACAAAATAAGTAATTATTTAGTAAACAATAGCTGAATCAGAGATTAAATATGATGCACCTTTAAAAAGTCAAGGAAACAACAAATATAGTAAATAACAAATTGAAACGAAAACAAACAAATACAATTCACATACTTTACTACCATCATATTGGCACTGATTTCTTTGACAAGGGCTCAATATCAATTACTAATTCCGTCATCCAACATATTTCTATAAAAAGGATTATAGACTTCCAGTATAATAAAAAGGAAACATTTATGTAAGGCCATAGATGGGTAATAGTTTGAAGTTTGAAATCATCGAGCTCCCATTTCTTGCAAAGAAAAAACACCTTCCAGATATATAGGTGGTAAAAAAAAATCCAAAAAGAAATTTATAGCCAACTCATATCAGCAAATTCCATCATCAGTTCACACCTACACCTTTCTGTGTTCTGTTTTTTTTTTTTTTAGGAAAGTTACAACTGTAAGGATTTAAGGGAAGTTCTTAATTCAGACAAATGATCTGGTATGAATCATCTTTTGACATCTGTTTTCTCTTTGGTAAGAAAATTAGTGAATGACTTTGACAGTAGAGAGGAATCAAATTACTATTTCCCAATTCGTTGTCTCAGATAATATTTAGTGAATGTGCAACACTATGTGCCTTATAATTTACATTTCTACCACTTGTCGAGAATCGAAAAAACAAGACAAAATTTAAGCAGAAAAACAACATGCATGATACGATAAGAAAGCGAAGATTCACCATTAGAAGAACCCCAGTCACCAGAAGGTGCCAACTCATAGTCCCCGGCCTTCCAGAACTGCTTCGCACTGACCCCCACAACGGCGTCAACTCTAGGCGACGATGGCGCAAATGGCAACTGCCCGTTCGTCGACGACGTCTGTTTAGATGGTAATGGGTCCGAAAAACCCTACCGGTAGCACTAATCCTAACGGCAACTGCCCATTCCTCTAGCACTAATCTAAAAGAAAATTACATATTTTCACAGATTTGAAAGGATATCAGTAACCTACCCAAACTCAAAAAACATAACACAAATCCAGACACTTAAATAATTTTTCAGCACATCTTATTGAGGTAGCAGAAATGGCAGTTCATGAAGCCATATATAATTACTTGCATTAATCAAATAGTCATCAAATTTGATACCACTTATTTGGTGCATAGGCACTACTTAGCAGTTAGCACAGGGGAAACATATAAGTAATTTCTACTGCCACTTCAGATGATCAGAACATAACCTAACTCTACAAATATTGTGAAATACTAGAGCATTTTCAAGTTAATCTGTTCTCCCTCTCAGTTATAGGATAGTTGTGCAATGCAATCATGCATGCACTCTATTTAACAACCAAAATGGCCATTTTAATTTTATGAGTCAAAAAGTAATAACAGAAAACTCCACTTTCAATTATTAGTACCACCAAATACCAATAGAAAACAAATTCGTTCAGAAAAACATACATTTCTGACCAAGAAAATAAAAACAAATACCATCTAAGCAAATTTAGTATATTTCAAAAGATCAAAAACAGAAAAATTAAAAACCATAAGCTAAAAAGTTACAGCATTAGATCATTGAAACTTGACAATGCCAGATTGCAGAGATGTTACCTGAAGAAAAATCAGAAGAACCCTAATTCCTTCAAATTTTATCTAAACACAATATCCAAATAAAACAAATCTAGCAAAGCAATTTTTTCCCGAGCATTAAAAATCATCTAAACATTCAAATGTAAGTACAATAACTTGAGCCAAGTACGTTTAGATAAAAGAAATTAATCAACGGAACATTTGCCAATTGCACCTCTAATTCAAATAATTTTCAGAATGCATCATCAATTTCCCCAAAAACAGAGATCAAAGTATGTACCGAGAAATGGAATCGCGAGACACCGGTGGGTGTTGATGGACCAGAGGCTGCTGGACACCGATGGACGTCGGAGATCTACAGCAGGAGGCTGCGAGGCTGCGTGCGGCTGTGGGACGGTGGCCCTGGGCGTCTGCCTCGCCGGCCAGTTCGCAGAAGCGGTAGGCCTGAGATCTGTCGCCGACGTAGGGGCATTAGCCGCGAGGCCACTGGCCGACGCCATGGGTGTAGTCGTCGGAGGGTTATGGTGCAGCGGCGGCCGAGAGAAGGAAGCGGCGTAATAGTGTTGCCGTCTGAGCGGTGCTACAGCGCGTAGGGAGTGGCCGGAGGGAATGTGTTCGGCGGTGGCTGAAGTATTACGGTTACACACTCACTGTGTGAAAATCGCACACAGTGAGGGTTTTCTGTTTCTTTTCGAAATCAAATTTCTTTCTAAGAAGAAAGACTATGGAGATTGTATAGTATACTGTATAAGCAATTGGTATCGGAATATCATTATCCGATACCAATCTATCATTATTACTGTTAAAAAAAAATTATTAATATTAAAAATAACTTTTCGATACCAATGATAATGATAAGTTGTAGTATCAAATAAAAATAATAATGTAATAAATAAGTGGTATCTATAAAAAAAAATTATTAATACTAAAAATAAAACTAATAGTATCGGAAATTAATTATTGATACATAAATAGTATTAAAAAATTATTTGAGGCAAAAAAATAAGTCGTATCAATAAATAAATTACTAATACTAAAATAGTAATAGTATCGATAATGTGGTGAATGCTATAAAATTAATGGTATCGAAAATTATAATTTTGAAACCAATGATAAGTAGTATCCAACAAACTATTTGATACAAAAAATTAAGTTGTATCAATAAATAAATTACTAATACTAAAATAATAGTAGTATCAAAAAAAAGTTTGGATACAATTAAATTAACGGTATCCGAAATAAAATTTTCGATACCAATGAGAAGTAGTATCAAAAATATTATTTGATACAAAAAATAAGTAGTATCAATAAATAAATTACTAATGCAAAAATAATGATAGTATCCATAAAGTGATGGATGCTAGAAAATTAATGGTATCGGAAATTAAATTTTCGATACCAATGATAAGTAGTATCAAAAAAAAAAAAATGAAGCAAAAAATAAGTAGTATCAATAAATAAATTATTAATACTAAAATAATAATAGTATCAAAAATATGTTGGATGCTATAAAATTAATGGTATCGAAAATTTAATTTATGATACCAATAATAAGTAGTATCAAAAAAATTATTTGATACAAAAAATAAGTTGTATCAATAAATAAATTACTAATACTAAAGTAATAATAGTATCAAATAAGTGATGGATGATATAAAGTTAATGGTATCAGAAATTTAATTTTCGATACCAATGATAAATAGTATCGAAAAAGTATTTGATTCTAAAATTAAGTAGTATCAGTAAATAAATTTATGATGCAAAAACAATATTAGTATCACTAATTAACTGATGCTATAAATGTAATAGTATCAAAAAATATTTTTTTGATACTAAGAATAAAGGTAGTATCATAAAAATTTTAGTTGATACCAAAGAATAAGATTTAGTATCAAAAAATGTATCCGATACCAATTTTCCGATACTAAAAACCACTTTTTTTGTAGTGTTGCCGCAGCAGCAAGATTTTTTTTTTATATGTAAATATTAATTAATTAATAGCTAGCAGTATGTTTAGTTTATGGTTGTATGGTAAAAGCGAGCAGATCGAATTAATGAAAGAATTAAGTGTGAAATTAACTGAATGGAATGCATGGCCTACTTAATTTTATTAATCAGCTAGCTATATAAATATTAATTCCTTAATATAAATTTTGTTCATCGGAGTAATTAATTTAAAGTATATAAATCGATTGAAAATCCTAGCTACAATATAATTAATTTCGATCAGTATGTGTTTAATTTCTTACATGCATCTCGTTAGGTGATCAGTGACAAAAAGTAAGGGTGTAGTGTATTTGAACCTTTTATTTTGTTAAAATTGCATCAGTGGTACTGTACATTTTGTGCGCTAATGTGTTTACTTAAAACTATCCCCTTTAGCTTCCTCTTTTAAATTCTGAATTATTGGTAACATCATATATAGGTGAAAAGAAGATTAATTACAAGTCTTATTTTCCATAAAAAGCTCATTAACATATATGCTTTGTATTTCGTCATATATTTCATTCACAAATGATGGTAAAACATAGTACATCTATAAAATCACACCAACGAGCTAAGTTGGTTAAACATATTGTGACAAGTATTCATAACACGAAATACAAGATAAAACACTAAATTAAAAAGATAATACGAGCAGGGCGCGCAGGCTTTCTCCATTCGGGTGTGGTTCGTCGTTTTCGAGCTGTTTGTTGTGCCTAAATGCAGCTAAGGCAACAACATAGACCAAAACAAGAATTATAGCACAACTGTCGCTGGTCGTTGCTCCACCGTGCACAGTCGGGGTCCGTCCCGTTAATTATCATTACACAATATTTTTGTTAGAAATTGAGGCAAAGGGGCCTCAAGGTCATGTTTCACCAATATACTAATAGTATATTTTTTCTTTAAATATTTTTGCTGGTCGTTCGCCTCAACTTGAATTGTTATATTTTTGCAATTGAATATATCCCGTTAATTAGTAAAATTAACTATTAGCAAATTTTGGACCCTTTCTTAATTAAATATACTAATATTTCACCTTTAAATATTTCATATGAGTGTTTTCCATATTTTATTATTATTATTATAAAGTTTGCGACTTATAATTATGTATAATTTGCATATAACTCTTTTTAATATATGAAATTGCTAGTATAATTCTCTTCCAATTTATAGACATAAATACACATTGGAGAAAAAGATATAATGATTTAAATGTTGGGAAGTGGACTTTTGACTTGTCGAGAGAAATAATTAACAAAATGTGGACTTAAATGATTTGTGCATAATGTTTTCCGTATGATGGTAACAAACATGAGCAAATGTATTATCTAATTAAAAGAATACGTAATTTCACAATCCTGAATTAAAATCACATTGCATATCATTTATAGTGATTATAATCATTTAGTTGAATTGAAAAATGAGTTATTTTACAAACCCCAAATTTTAGCAAACAAAATCTCTCTCTAGTTTTTTTTAAAGAAAAGTATAATATTAATGCAATTGTTTGAATATAATAAAAAAATTTGTAAGAATGGAATTATATCTTAATTGTATGCATAGAGTAGATCGATAAGAAATACTGTAATATTAATGCAATTAATTGTCTGAATATTTCAAAAGTTGTAATGATATAATTCTATCTTAATGATATGAATAGGGTAGACGAAAACTATAAATATGATGATCTTATTATTTGAAAATCATCCAGAATTTTTTTTACTGACTCAATGGCTTCTTATAATTTGGCTCATTTTATTCTCTTCGTCATGGTAGTTTTTGCTGCTTTGTTTGGTTCTCATGAATGTAAGTATATATAAAATAAATTAATTTATTACTTAATAAACTTTAATGTGAAATTAATTTGTGAACATGTTATGAGGATAGTAGCAACATGAAGCTTAAAAGCATTGATAGCAGTATTTCTAACTCAAAGAGAATGGTTTGTCTTGCTAAAAGGGGTATCCAAGACTGTGGTTGTGCTTATAGTGACGGGTGTTGGTGTTGTAATTTACCGGGAAAACTTGCAGAATGTTGGGGCACAGAAGATATATGCTTTGATGAATGTCCAGCCAAATAATGTGAATTTATTTAATGTTATAGTATTATAAATTGTATGTTAGTTTCAATAAAAATTTATATATGGTGCTACCATTAATCAATAGTAATATTTATGTTCATTTTTTGGTGTTATTTAAAATGAGAATTATTATTCTTTTTTTGTATTGTTTTTCATCTTGTGTGAAATCTGGTAATTAAACAACTGGAAAATAAGCAACAAAACTTAAAAAAAAATCACTAGCCTTTGTGTTGCTTTGAAAATAATTAATGAAAGAATTAATTAGTCCCTACTATTTATATTGATAGCTAGCAGTAAGTTTAGTTTATGGTTGTATGGTAAAAGCGAGCAGATCGAATTAATGAAAGAATTAATTAGTCCGAGACATATTTTGTACTTGTGTGCAACTGAATGGAATGGCCTACTTAATTTTATTAATCAGCTATATATTAATTCCTTAATATAAATTTTGTTTGATATAATAATTTTGTTCATCGGAAATTGATGATCAGACATTTGTGTAATTAATTTAAATTATATAAATCGATTGAAAATCCTAGCTACAATATAATTTCGATCAGTATGTGTTTAATTTCTTACATGCATCTTGCTAGGTGATCAGTACTGATTCTTTTCGTTGCTACTACTCCAATAAATAAATACAGTGACCAACAAACACACCAAAGTATATTGGTACATTATATAATTACAGCTGTATATATTTATTATCAACTAGTACTTATAAATTTTACTGTAAAGTAAACTACCATATATGCATATTTAATAATAATAATAATAATATATCTTCCAAGGCATATTTTGCAAATTAAAGTTTGCAAGTTTTTCCTGAATTAATGTACGTAAGTCAATGTTCAATTCGATCTTTTTATTAATCAGCTAGCTAGCTAGCTAGCTATTCCTTAATAATTTTGCATGTTTAATTTGATATTATATATGTTCATCGAAAATTCAGACGATATTTGTGTGTTTAAAGTAGCTAGTAAATCTCCACTACAAGAAATTGTTGAATTGCCTATTCCTCAAGCTATATAGTATTAGCATAATAGCAGGTTACACGTACTATATTTAATTATTTCAATCTAGTACTGATCGATCTCTATTTGCTCTATTCCTCATTCATCATCCCATTCCCACCATAAAAACATTGTCACGTCCCGTTATTAGTAATTTGAGGTTGCGTGCGTGCATGTGATGATCAGATTGTTCACGATTTTTTTTCCATGAAATTAACTGCTCTACATTTTTTATTCATAATATCTAACCCCTTAATTTATTTCATTAATAATATATATATATATATATATATATTGGTTGGATTCATGACTTCACATCATTTTTTGTCAACGTACTAATTATTAATTATTTTTACAATTTTGAATATAAAATATCTTCATTTTCACATGATCAAATAATTCAAATATAGTTTATTATTATAACTTCATTTTTCAACCTATACTAAAAAGTAAAGATGTTAAGAGTTCTACATGTTAACATAATAATTTTTTTTTTTTAAAGGTACTGTAGATTATTGTCAGTAAAATAACGATACACAAAATTAAAATGAACGCCTTTTTTGTTGGATCAGAGTATATATATGTATATATGATTATGTTTTGTGTGTCCCTCTTTTATTTTCAATGGAGTATTAATTGTATTATATTCCTGCGGCAACGGAGTACTCAGTATTATTTTTTTGGGTATCCTCCATTTTTTGTCCTATTTATTTTTTCAATTCCTTTATATCGCAACGCTAATGTTTGATTGGTGGCCCAAAAGGAGCAGCCCATTTCCTTTGATTAATGGGCGCGGTGATTTCCTTATGAGTACACCCACCAAACATTTTTTTAATCTTTCAAAACCTGTGAAATGTCCAATATACCCTAGGTTAAAATTTATGAAAAAAATAAGGATGAGTAAACACACTCATTCTATTTCACCACCACCACCATTCAACAAAAAAAACTCCATAATTGCAACAAAAATTAATCCAAAACAACAAATGTTCGAAAAAATTTCCAAAACAAACATGTTCGAAATTTTTTTCAAAACAAACACAATATGTTCGAAAAAAATTCCAAAACAACTCAAATTTGTTCGAAAAAAAAGATCGAACTTCTTGTTCGAAATTTTTTCCAAAACAAACTCAAGTTGTTCGAAATTGTTTCCAAAACAAACACAATATGTTCGAAAAAAATTTCAAAACAACTTAAATTTGTTCGAAAAAAAAAATCGAACATCTTGTTCGAAATTTTTTCCAAAACAAACTCAAGTTGTTCAAAAAAATTTCCAAAACAAACGCCCTATGTTCGAAAATAATTCCAAAACTTAAAAAAAATCAGAAACCCTAATTTTTTCTAATTTTTCAGACCTAAACTTACCTGTTAGCGGCGACGAGAGGAGGAGCACTAGGGCGGCGCTAAGTCGGCGGCGTTGGCGGAGTGGGTGCCGCCGTGCCGGCGAAGCAGCGCAAGAATATGTGTGTGTCTGAATTGTTGAAGAAAGATGGAGGAAGGTTTTAATTGAATAGAGGACATTTTTGGGTTTTTCAGGTGGGTGTCCTCATCTCCTAGGTGTACTCATAGGATCGCCGGGTGCCTTTAGCCGCGCCCATCTTTTAATTATGGGCGCGGTTACACACCAACATATCGAGGACATCCACTGAATGAGGACACACACAATGAGATGAGGATACCCAGTGAAAATTCAAAAATACCCCTCTCCTTATTAAAACCCTAAATCCTTCGTATTCTCTCCTTACTCTCAGAACTCAAAAGTACACCCACTCATATCCTCACTCCCTCACCGCTGTCACGCGCCTCCGCCTCCTTGAAGAAGACGATCGACGACGACGCCTACTCGCTGGAGAAGAGCGCAGCCCACGCCGCCGCTCGCACGGTGTCGCCGCCCGTTCGCGTCGGTCGTTCGCACCCCCCTCCGCCGTCGTCCGCCCGTTCGCACCGTGCTCCGTTAGTCCCCTCCGCTGCTCCGTCGCGTCCCCAGCCTCGCCGCGCACGCCACCGACTCGCCCAGCCACGACTGCCTCCCTCTCCCACCTCTTCGTCCAGCCACGATCGCCTCGCCTCTCTCGTACTTAGGCCGACGCCTCCGCCGCTCGGTCGCACGCACTCAGGCCGCCGCCTCCGCCGCCTTTCGCAACCTCCACCTTAAGGTAAGTTTAGGGTTTAGGAAAAATTGGATCGAAGATTTTTGAAAAGAAATAGGGAGAAATATTGTTTAGATTTGTACAGATCTGTGAGGATTTTTACTGAACTAAAAATAAGCTTTTAGGATTGTGAGGTTTATCTCAAATCCTCCTAGACTAGACGAGTGCTACTCGTCTTGTGAAGATCAGGTAGATTCTACTCTACTACTGTACTCGTCTGTTGGGCAGATCAGTCGAGGTACTTAGTCGATAGAAGTCTTCTGAAGGACTCAGCTGTTGGGCGTATCAGCTGGTGGAGTCAGACAAGTTAACTCAGACCAGATCAGATGAGTTGGAGGAGTCCAAACAGATGAGATGGGTGTTGCGAAGGACAAGACGAGTTGGGAAGACCAGACAAGTAGAGGTCTGACCAGACTAGTTGAGTTCTGTTAGCAGGGTTAATTTTTGGCTAAGTATGGAGTCGTCTTGTCTTGCGAAGACAAGTGAAGGGCAAGGAGGTCAATTCAGATTGGGTCACGCTGAAGGTGTGAGTTTGTTACACGGTTGTAACAGAATCCACGTGGCAACAGAGCACGCTTTCAACGCACGCTGCAATCACCTTGAATCCTATAAATACCCCATTACTTGTAATTGTAATTCTTGACGCGTACGAGCATTCGTTTTGAGAGTTGAGAGTTCACGAGTGAAGTGAGGATAAATCCCTTTCCGAGTGATGAGTGTGTAAACATCTCTTATACTTAATCAAATTGAAGTCGTGTGTCCAGTGGATGTAGATCACATTGATCGAACCACTTAAATCTTCTTGTGCTCTGTTTTTCGTTTTCGTTTATATTTGTGAATTGCCATGCTTTCGTTGGATTGATTTGTGGCCGATTATTTTACTTGTGATTGGAGGCGTCTAATCGGAGTTGAATTATCATTCGACAATCGTAACAATTGGCGCCGTCTGTGGGAACGATCGGGATCGAGAGGAATCGATTGTCAGCCATTAATCAATTGCCAGATCGAAGATGGAGAATTCGACCAAGTATAATATTGAGAAGTTCTCAGGCACATGTGACTTTGGGCTGTGGAGAGTCAAGATGCAGGCTCTCCTAGAACAGCAAGGCTTGTTCGACGTGCTCGAAGAGTCTACAGCCCCAACTGAGGAATCTACCTCCGTTGCTGCTGAAAGGAGCAAGATGCTCAGGAAAGCTCGAAGCACTATTCTGCTCTGCCTTGGTGATAAGGTTCTGAGAGAGGTGGTTAAAGAGAAAACCGCGAAAGAGGTCTGGGACAAGCTAGGTAAACTCTACATGGTTAAAACCTTAGCTAACAGTCTCTATTCGAAACAGAAGCTGTATGCCTTCAGAATGGTAGATGACAAACCCATTCCGGATCAGCTTGATGAGTTCAATAGAATTCTTGATGATCTAGAGAATTTAGATGTCAAGTTAGAGGAAGAGGATAAGGCTCTGATTCTATTGAGTGCTCTCCCTAAGTCCTTTGAAATCTTAAAGGACACCATCTTGTATGGTAGGAAGGAAAGTATTACATTGGAGGATGTAATGTTGGCTGTCAAGTCCAAGCTGCTGCACAACAAAACGTCTCAAGTAGACAAGGTCAGTAGCGGAGAAGGATTGGCAATCAGAGGTGGCCAGAAGCGATCTGGTGCCAAGAAGGGGTCTAGTCAACCCAAAGGAGCTGATAAGGGAAAATCAGCTGTGTCCAATCAAGGTGAGGCAGTGTGCTACCATTGCAACAAACCTGGGCACTATAAGAATGCTTGTCATAAATACAAGCAGTTCTTGAGGAAATCTGGTGCCAATACCTCTAATGACAAGAATCAAGCTAATCAGACTCAAGTTGAGAAGGAGAAAGAAGGCTACGAGTCTGCTCAAGCGCTAACCATCACATCCTCTACAGAACAGCAAACATGGATCCTTGATTCAGGGTGTTCTTTCCATATGACTCCAAGACGAGATTGGTTTCATGACTTCAAGCAACAGAAGGGCGGTTCTGTTCTGCTTGGGAATGATCACACTTGCAAAGTTGTTGGAGAAGGTAGTGTTCACCTGAAGATGTTCGATGGGGTAGTAAGAATACTCAAGAGTGTTAGGTACGTACCTGAACTCAAGAGGAATTTGATCTCACTTGGGATGCTGGATTCTATGGGCTATAAATTCCAGTCGGCTGATGGAGAGCTCAGTGTGTCAAAAGGGGAGTTGACTGTCCTGAAAGGCGAGAGAAGGAGTGATCTCTACTTTCTTAAGGGAGAAACAGTAGCTGGTAGATCAGATGTAGCGGAGGTGCAAGACAACTCGATGTTGTGGCACAAAAGACTAGCTCACGTAGGCGAGAAGGGCCTAGTGGAGTTGTCTAGACAAGGTCTGCTTGGCAAAGACAAGATCACTCAACTCGACTTGTGTGAGTCTTGTATCCTTGGTAAGTCCAAGAGACTTAAGTTTGGTAAGGGTGTTCACTCTACCAATGGGATCATGGACTATGTCCATTCTGATCTATGGGGGCCAGCGAGGAATCAGACGAGGTCTGGTGGAAAATACTTCCTGTCTATAATAGACGACTACTCAAGAAAGGTGTGGGTGTCTATTCTCAAGTCGAAGTCAGAAGCATTTGAGAAATTCAAGGAATGGCTCATTGAATGTGAAAATGTCACAGGCAAGACTCTCAAACATTTGAGAACTGATAATGGTCTGGAGTACCTATCAGACGAGTTCAATGCGTTCTGCAAATCGAAAGGAATAGTACGGCATAGGACTGTGCCAGGGACCCCTCAGCAAAACGGAGTAGCTGAGAGGATGAACCAGACACTACTTGAGAGAGTCAGGTGTATGTTGAACAGTTCTTGTCTGCCGAAGGTGTTTTGGGGAGAGGCTGTGTCTACTGCAGCCTACTTGATAAACAGGAGTCCTTCCTCGGCTGTGCAATACAAAACCCCAGAGGAGTTGTGGTCTGGACGTGCAGCCGATTACAATCATTTGAAGGTATTTGGATGTCAAGCTTATGCTCATGTCAAGCAAGATAAGCTTGAGCCTCGAGCATTGCGATGCGTGTTTGTTGGGTATCCTTCTGGCGTGAAAGGATACATACAGGTTATGGTGCCTCGAAGCTGGGATGCAAAAGTGCATAATCAGTAGAGATGTTACGTTTGATGAGAGTCGGATGCGTCTATCAGAACAGACTAGTACGAGTACTAGTGCAGCTGATAACCAACCAGACGAGACACAAGTCGAGGTGGAGCAAGTTGACTCCACAAGACCAGTTGGAGATGATATTGATCCAGATGAGGAGGGCGATCCTCAAAGTGAGAATGATCTTCAACATTATCAGCTGGCACGGGACAGAACCAGACGAGAAGTCCACCCACCTCAGAGGTATGGTCAAGCTGACATAGTCTCATTTGCATTGTGTGCAGCTCTTGAGGTGGAGTCTCTGGAGCCAAAGTCTTATTCAGAAGCCATCAGCTGCCACGACAAGGAGAAGTGGATAGTTGCTATGGAGGAGGAGTTGCTTTCTTTGAACAAAAACCAGACATGGGAGATTGTTCAGAGGCCCAAGAACAAGAAGTTAGTTGGGTGTAAGTGGATCTATAAAAAGAAGGTGGAGGCTCAGAGGGGTGGCAAACTTAGATACAAGGCTAGGCTTGTAGCTAAGGGGTTTACACAGAAGGAAGGTATCGATTTCAATGAAATCTTCTCACCTGTTGTGAAGCATTGTAGCATCAGAATCTTGTTAGCTATGGTTTCTCAATTCGAATTGGAGCTACATCAGATGGATGTGACCACAGCTTTCTTACATGGATCTCTAGAAGAGAGGATCTACATGAAGTTACCAGAAGGGTTGGACATAGAAGAAGGGGAAGACAAGGTCTGTCTGTTGAAGAAGTCCCTCTATGGCCTCAAACAAAGCCCTAGACAATGGTACTTGAGGTTTGATGAGTACATTTGCTCAGCTGGTTTTACAAGGAGCTTGTACGACAGCTGTGTCTATTTCAGACGGGTTGGGACTGAAGTTACCTATCTTCTGTTGTATGTTGATGACATGTTAATAGCAGGCGAGTCTATTGACAGTGTTAATCAAGTTAAGGAGATCCTCAAACAGGAGTTTGAGATGAAAGATCTTGGTGAAGCCAAAGTGATTCTTGGGATGGAGATCAGTAGACTAGACGGGTCTATTCTGCTGAGTCAACCTACTTATCTTCAGAAGGTGTTAGAGAGGTTCAGAATGCATAAGGCAAAGACTGTCTCTACTCCTATTGGCCAACATCATCGTTTGTCCAATCAGATGAGTCCCAGGAACAGCCAAGAGCGAACTCAGATGAGCAAGATACCTTATGCCAGTGCTGTAGGGAGTCTAATGTATGCTATGGTGTGTTGTAGACCAGACTTGACTCATGCTATGAGTGTGATCAGCAGATATATGAGTGATCCAGGCTTAAGCCATTGGGAAACGGTTAAGTGGGTTATGAGATATGTTCTGGGATCAGCACAGACGGGTCTGAAATTTCAGAAGATGCCAAGTGAGGGGGATGCACTTGTGGGATACGTTGATGCAGATTACGCAGCCAATGTTGACACTCGAAAATCCTTAACAGGATATGTGTTCACTCTATTTGGTACGACAGTGTCGTGGAGGTCTATTCATCAATCCGTAGTTGCATTGTCTACTACTGAAGCGGAGTACGTGGCCTTGACTGAGGCAGTTAAGGAAAGCATGTGGCTGAAAGGGATTCTTAAGGAATTTGGTTTATCTCAGAACAGTGTGACTGTCTTCTGTGATAATCAAAGCGCAATTCATCTCGCAAAGCATCAGGGGTATCACGAGAGAACCAAACACATTGATGTGAAGCTGTACTTTGTGAGAGATATTGTGGAGAAGGGGAGCGTCCAGGTGGTTAAGATAGCTACTGAGGAGAACCCTGCTGATGCATTTACTAAGGCATTACCAAAGGAGAAGTTTGGTTTATGTCTTAGGTCAGTTGGTTTGCATTAGTGACCTCTGCGGAGAAGGCTACTAGTCTGGTGGCAGCAGATTAGTAGTAGAGTCTGTCCTTTGAGAAGGATAGATCGGAGCTGTTTAGTTCAAGGTGGAGATTTTGAGCTAAAGGTGGAGAATTGTGAGGTTTATCTCAAATCCTCCTAGACTAGACGAGTGCTACTCGTCTTGTGAAGATCAGGTAGATTCTACTCTACTACTGTACTCGTCTGTTGGGCAGATCAGTCGAGGTACTTAGTCGATAGAAGTCTTCTGAAAGACTCAGCTGTTGGGCGTATCAGCTGGTGGAGTCAGACAAGTTAACTCAGACCAGATCAGATGAGTTGGAGGAGTCCAAACAGATGAGATGGGTGTTGCGAAGGACAAGACGAGTTGGGAAGACCAGACAAGTAGAGGTCTGACCAGACTAGTTGAGTTCTGTTAGCAGGGTTAATTTTTGGCTAAGTATGGAGTCGTCTTGTCTTGCGAAGACAAGTGAAGGGCAAGGAGGTCAATTCAGATTGGGTCACGCTGAAGGTGTGAGTTTGTTACACGGTTGTAACAGAATCCACGTGGCAACAGAGCACGCTTTCAACGCACGCTGCAATCACCTTGAATCCTATAAATACCCCATTACTTGTAATTGTAATTCTTGACGCGTACGAGCATTCGTTTTGAGAGTTGAGAGTTCACGAGTGAAGTGAGGATAAATCCCTTTCCGAGTGATGAGTGTGTAAACATCTCTTATACTTAATCAAATTGAAGTCGTGTGTCCAGTGGATGTAGATCACATTGATCGAACCACTTAAATCTTCTTGTGCTCTGTTTTTCGTTTTCGTTTATATTTGTGAATTGCCATGCTTTCGTTGGATTGATTTGTGGCCGATTATTTTACTTGTGATTGGAGACGTCTAATCGGAGTTGAATTATCATTCGACAATCGTAACAAGGATTTTGACGGAACTAAAAAAGAAGATTAATTATTGGTAACAATTTTTTTTTTTCGATTTTTTTTGTGTTAGGATTTTTAGAAATTTTACATATTCAAATGTATTGGTGTCATTGATTAGAAAAAAGGGTATGTGTTAAGGTATTTCATTGATTTTTTCCGAACATTTGGACGTTGTTCATAAATTATTTTCGGACAATATGTGTTTGTTCCGGATAAATTTCCCAACAATTTGATTTTGTAGGGATAAAATTTTCAAAGATTTGTTCGAAAAAAAATTCCAATCAACCCTGTTTTTTCTGAAAAAAATCCCGAACAACTCTGTTTTTTCGAACAATGTTGATTTGTCCAAAAAAAAATTGCGTAACATCTCTTTTTTTCTAATTTAGTGTTTGTTAAGAATTTTTTTTGATGGTGGAATGATTCTTGTAAAATGAAATGGGATGTTGATGGTGGAATGATTCTTGTAAAATGAAATGGGATGTACTCATCTTCGCATTTTTTAAAAAATTGTACATAAGGGGTATATAGAACATTTTACATGTCCTTTAGAATGAAAAATTTATCTAGTGGGTGTACTCAATAGGTTGGTGTGTGTATAACTGCGCCCTTTAATTATTTACATGTTTTAGTGAATTTCAAAAGTGAATTGGCTCATTCTTATTCAACCTCTCTTTTATACATTCACTAGATGAGCACCTGCTTAATTCCGCAAAATGAGAGAAAAAAAAAAAAAAAGTAAGTAGTAATTTTTTAAATAAAATGTATCTCTTTTTTTCAAGTAATTAGTAATACAATTATTAATTATTTGATTATAATTAATATCTTAATAGTCAAATTTTCTATTTTTTAAAAACTATGTAACTCTTTGAGATTTCAATAAGTCAGCAAAATTAATATAAAAACGACATATAAGCAGAATTAATATAAAGACGACACATAAGCATTCTAAACTCCCTATTAGTAATATGGACAGGGACAGGGTCGTAAACTTCAATTGGATAGTCTGACCTATTTCCACACTTGTAGTTTATGTAATACTCATCTATTATTTTCTCTTTCATCTTGTATTATTTTATTATATTTCTTAATAAAACAGTCAAAAGAAAATGAAAACTTAGAGTTGGACGAGTATTTAATTAGCAGATTCTAAATTATTACTCTCTCCTATTCAAAATAGGCAAAAACTTGTGTGAGACCGTCTCACGGATCTTTTTCTGTGAGACGGGTCCTTTTAACCCATATTTCAAAATTTTAGGTAGGATATTTTTTTTTTTTCAAATTTTAGTTTGTAAAAAAAGTGATAATGTTTAAATAAGAAATGTTAATATTTTTAATAAAAGTGACTATCACTTTTTGCTCAATCACTATCACTTTATATATATAAAAGCGGTCTCACGGATTTCATTCTGTGAGACGGTCTCACCTAAGACTAGCCCTTCAAAATATATGTCATCCTAAGCTCATGCATTCATATTAAGAAAATAATTGACTTTTCATTTTACCTTTAATCAATAGCTCATGCACTCATATTAAGAAAATAATTGACTTTTCATTTTACCTTTAATCAATCCTTGTAATTCTCATTTAAAAAAAAATACATCTATGTAAATAGTTATTGATCTTTAAGGGTAATTTAGAATAAATGCAATTAATTTGCATTGAAAAACGCGACTTATATTTAAAAATAAATGGAAAAGTCAAAACAACTTATATTAGTAAATTAAACCCCTCCAATTGCACGCCCATTTTATTCCTTGCTTTCGTGGAGATATTATCACTAGCCAACAACTCGGATTCCTCTTCTTGTCAATTCAGCCTATTTCGATTGAAAAAAGAACACACTATTTGCAAAAAAAAGGTAGTAAATGGGAGATCAAGGGACCCCTGTCTTGATTTATTAGGGATGAGAAACCCATCTGCACACAGTAGAAACAAGTACCATGGATGGGCGAAGCAGAAGCAGAGGATGCGTCCCTGCGATGGTTTTAATTTTAGGTATTTTCCTTATAATGATGAAAATAGTATTCCCAGTTTAATTTTCTGCTAATACAAATTACCATTGAAGTAATTGTTCCAATTAGAGGATAATGCAAATTCTTTTTTTTTACCCTTGAGGGAAGACCAATCCAATAAAATATGCTTACTTGGTTGACCCTGTGGATTATTTAGCTTCAATTCAAACATGCTCAATTTGTTTTTCATTATTTATACTCTATCTGGAACAACACAGAAAGAATCATGAGCTTTAATTAGTAATTTTCATTATCTGTTTTGTGATTGGTTTGATTTGTTAGGTCTATGTATATGCAGTCGAGTGTTTACCCTAAATTCCAATTTTTGTTTATGCTCCTTGGCTTGTAAATTGCGTGGTTGAGAAGAACAGAAAAAAGAATAAAATTTCAATAGGGCCATTGGCATTCCCAGAATGCTCAATATATCTGATTTTTTCTTGTAATTAACTGATATTTTTTGTTCTGTTTTGAATAATTTTGGTGAAATTGTCTTCAAGATGCTGTTTGGATGTGTGTTTATTTTTTGAGGTTTCAATACTTGCAGAGGGTTCTCACCGAGATCTCCCATCTCTTCAACTACTCCGTCTTGCATCAGGAAAGGTAATGCTTCATTCTAAAGAAGGCAAAACAAATGGGAAAATTGAGTTTGTTGCAAGTGAAGGGAAAACGTGAGTTATATTTATGCTTCATTTATAGATTGTATGGATGAAGCAAATTCATTGAAATTATGTGTCCAAATTACTTCTACGTAAGAAGTTACATGTGAACCAACATGCAGGTTCTAGATACTCTGATGAACACTTGCATGGACCTAGTAAGCTTCTACATCTTGTAGCTGGGAAGTCGTCGCGTTATAACTCTAACGGTAAAGCTTTAAATTAAATGTTTATGAATCAAATATCACAGTAGATTAGATAAATAGCCACTTCATAATTCATAGTAGTTAATTAGAAATACAGTTCCTATACCGTACTGAATTCACCATGGTATATCCCTTCATCAAGGAACAATTAAACAACTATACTGGATTTGGATTAGCAGAGAAAGTTGTACTTTTTGGTGCTCTAAGTTCATAAATAGTGCACTAACTTTCGACACATAATTTTAGTCTTTTTTGTCTGAAACTGCCAGAAATGTCGGGCAAAAAGGACTTAATTCAAGCAATGTTGAAAGTTAGTGTACTAGAATTTGTAAACTTAGTGCACCAAAAATGGATTAGGCCATATTTGTAATCTCCCCAATTTATGTGTAGGTATTCTGGAGCAGTCATGTGTAGGTTTCTAATGTTTTACTGGGACATGTCTATGCTTCAGGTTCCAAGAAGCATCTTGCTAAATCATTGAAGAAGACCCTGCGCTTGTATACTTTGTCATCTACGGAATTAGTCAATCTTTTGTTGGAATACTTGTTAAACGCTTTACATTCATCCAGTTTAGCGGATGATTCACGATTTTCCAGTAGCACTGAAGATAAACAGACAGCATTCGAGAGAGTTCATACTACTAATTTTGGTATGTAATGTCCTATAACTTTTTCTGGTGAGAAACAAATCCCTGTTCTACTTTCTTAAAAAAAATCTCAAATTTTGCTGGGTTCTTTTATTTATTTTTTTACTTTTGGGGAAATTTTTAATGATATGAATTTTGACAGATTGCTTTGGTCTAAAACCTTTCCTGTTGTGGAGAATTTTTGGACGGGCAAACTCCTACCTATTGTGCTCTGTAAGTGTAAATAGATTGGATTATGTCAGCGAAATAGATAAATTAGCTAGTGTTTTTATATTTCGAGTTAATCAATGGCGAAAACTGTAAAACCACTAGAAACTAAGAACCAATAAAAGTGGAATGAAAAGATGAAGTTTTGTGGAGTATGTTTGGGATTTCTTCAGTGATCATAAAACTGTGTTATGATTAGAATTAATTTAGAATGATATGAGTTGTCCTTTAGATGCGATGCGCAATGAACTAGTACTGTTAATTTTCTTCTGCCGGTGGTTTTATACGATGATGTAGGAGTGTCGTTCTTGGGTTCTCTCTCTTTTTAATACAGGTTTTATACTACTCTTGTGAACAACCAGGAATCTCTAGAGTCGAAAGGTGAATGAGACCAAAGCTACAATCATGCAAGTTCCAATTGAAGAAGGTTCTTTGCATATGATGGGAGTAGATGTTTCTTTCTCTTGTGATCGAAGAAGAAGCGGCAAAATGTGAGTCCTTGTTCTTTTTTCCTGTGGTGTTTGACCATGCATGTTTTTTTTGTGCCTTTACATATTGAGGATACTACTATATATAATTCCAAGCGTTATCTTAAAAAATATTATATCCTGTTCCGTCAAAAAAAGTATATCCTGTATTGATGTCCTTTTTGATGCCCAGGAAGCTTTTCAAGCTGTTGAGAATGTGCATGCATCTGCTTCTTGTTTTAGGATTTTCATATTCTTACTTTGTTTACTTGTGTTTTAACTTTTATACAACCAAATCCTTCTTCTTGCTGTTGCCAGCACACTGAATTGTGTGAAATCCATATTTTGAACTACTGCATATACCTGCTGCTATCCTGAATTGTGTGAAATCCATGACTCATGGAATAATGGGACTTCATTTTGGATAAACCATTTTCACAACTTCTTTTATTTTGTTTATAATTAATTTACTCCTTTTACCCACTCACACTCCATTTTAATCTGTATACTTCATTTGTAAGATCAAATCAGTATTTGGCTTTGTGATCTTCTAGAAATTCTCCTTGTTTCCTTCATCTCTATCTAAAGTTTTTTAGTAGATAAATGGTGGTTTCCACTTTTGCCATTGGAGTGTTGTAATGAAGTTGGGGTTGGTTTTCTTAGTTGCTAATTTTTCTACATTTTCAGGAATGTCAATCATCATCACGGGAAGTTGATGTCTGGGCTGGGCAGGTAGAATTAGCTTCTAAACTTGTATTCTTTTTTATATTAACAATAATCTAATTTGATTTCAGATTTCGACCTTGGTTAAAATGTTTTTTTTTTTTTTTTAACATGACGTGTACAATATTTGTTATAAATATACATCAATGCCATGTGCAATGTGTATATTGCGTGTACAATTTTGTTATAAATATACAATGTGTATATTGCTTGTACTATGTTTTGTTAAAAAATCTGAATGTATATCATAAAAAATCTTTCATTATATATGTCGGTGTTCATTATACAAGTCGATGTTCAATAATTATAATGTTCATCGACCTATAATGAACACTAAGTCGATGTTCAATAATTATGTCAGTGTTCAATATAAGTCGTTCAACATATGTAATTACGTTCATTATATATGATCATCGTTCAATATATATAATTACATTTAATATATATGTTGGTGTTCAATATAATTTGAGATGGTGATTATGTATGGTCATATTCATATTATTGTCTAAGCCAAATAATTTTTTTTTTCTATTAAAATATTTAAATTAATTTTTTTGAATATAAATTATGAATCAAGAAAATTGAATTAAAAAAAAAAAAAACTGACTTAAAATTTTGAAAAAAATTCACAATAAAAAATCTGAATTAAATTTTTTAAAAAAATTCTAAATATAAAATTCAAGTAAATTCTGATTTAAAATAATGAATTAAAAAACTAAAACAAATTTGAATAAAAAATTTGAGTAAAAAGCTGAATAAAATATAAATTAAAATTAAAAAAAAATCTGAATAGAACTAATTTAAATAAAAAAGTCTGAATAAAATATAAATAAAAATTGAAAAATTTGCGTGAATAATTTTTGAGTAAAACTGAATTAAATATAATAAATATTTTTTTAAAAAAAATTATTAATAAAAGATTCAAGTAAAATTAAAAGTAAAATATTGAATTACGTGAATTAAAAAACTAAAAATCTGATTACAAATTTTTTAAAAATTTGAGTAAAACAGGAATAAAAAATATAAATTAAAATATAAATAAAAAACTGAATTAAGTTGATAGAAAAAGATAACTTTGACACTAAAGACTTTTGAGTGAATGAGAGATAAACTACCACTTTTGTACGGTACAATTGTAACTTTATCTCCATTTTTGTTGTTGTCGTGTAGTAGTAACTAGTAATGTTAAAAAGTGATTGTATTTATATATGGCTTGGTTGGGAAGTTTGTGTTGTAAATTAATTACTTTTGGCACGCAAGTGTCTTGGGATGGCTTTATGGCTAGGAAAAGTAGAGATACGAAAACCTTCCCTTCTAATTACACCAAAGAACCCATCAACAGTTCCCATCTCTCTCATAACATAAAAACACCCAAACATTAGGAATTTCTCATAAGCCCCAATGCCAAAGCCAAAACTTGGTCCTCACAACCATGCATACAAACCCCTAAATTTGGTGCGCGTCCATCATTGGCTAGAGTTGTTATTCGAGTCGAGTCGAGTATTTGAAGTTCGAGCTCGACTCGACTCGATAATGGAAATTAAAAAAAAAAAGATTTAGATATGGAGCCTAAAATCCAATCATTGGAACTCAACTACGTGCCACAATCATTCAATACAGACAGAGCACGTAGAGGCAGTCAACTTGTCGGCAAAATAGATTTCCAATCAAGATTTTTTTTTTTTTTCAAATATTATTGTTACTAGCAAAATTAATTAATAGTTTTTACAATAATGTTTTTTACATGACAAAATTAATGTTGTTTTTACAGTGTTTGTGTTTCTTAATTACATCTTGTCAGTGGCTTCACACACATTGGTTTATTGGTTGATTCTAATTACCTTGTCACCTTAACGAGTTTGGAATGATTTAGAAAGAGAGCAAAGTATGAGTTTGGAATGATTTAGAAAGAGAGCAAAGTATGAGTGCTTTTAAATTAAACACATATATATATGCATAATATTTATTCATTTTACTTATTCAAAACTACATTTTTTGGTACGTATCAACATTAATAATTCCCATTTCGTATTCAAAACGTACCACATTTCAACAAAAAAATCCCAGTTTCTATATAATGCCAATGCCAATGACATGAGTTCGTTCTCGCGAACATACGCACCCTTTAATTTGGTGCGTCTCCATCGTAATTGCTATAATCGCAGCTGTGGTGGTTATTATCGGGACGGTGGTCTTCGTTGGCTACCTAGCAATGAAGCCAAACATGCCTCATATGAGCATCCACCGAGCGAATATAGACGCCTTGGATTTTTTTGAGAGAGGTGTGCTCACGACAGGGGTGGCTCTGAGGCAGGGCGGTAGGGGCGACCGCCCTGGGGCCCTGATATTTTGGGGGCCTACTTTTATTTATATATATATATATAAAATGAGTTTGACAAATGATTTGACACATTTTATAGTGTGATGAAAGATGTGTGACAAAATGTTTTTTTTCTTATAGTGAATAATATACAAATGTCATGTGCACATCTTGTGCACGATCCGTACGTGCAGATTTCGTGCACATTTCGTGCAGATTTCGTGCAGATTTCGTGCAAATTTTGTGTATGATATGTATATGCATGTTTCATGCACGATACATATGTACACATTTCATACTTATTTTAAGAGTTTTTTTTACCTTTAGATGTTTTTAAACCTCACTTTTTACATTCTAGTACTAACCTTTTTCAGAGTTATTATTAGGTGCAAAATGGGTGGTAAAATATTATTTAAACCCTATATAAAAAGTAATTTTTCTCCTGCACCAATCACAATTATACAAAAACTCATTTACTCTTAAAATGTTAGAAGAAGAGGCTCATTTTTCTTGTTCGCCCCGGGCCTACAAAATCTCAGGATCGGCTCTGGCTCACGATACAAATCACGGTGGTCGTCAAGGCCGATAATTTTGACAACCAAAAGGCTCGTGCAAGTTTCTACGACACGAAACTTGCACTAAGCTTTCGGGGCCAGAAACTAGCCTACTATGTGGCCCCGACCATCGATCTCAAGGCCAACCAATCAAAGGAAAAAGAAATCAACTACCCGCCAAAAATCTATTCAATTCCTCTCAATTCAGAACTAGCAGAAACTGTCATGTTCAACAAGAGATCGGGAAAGATAGATTTTGAACTCAAAGGGACGACCATGACTTGTTGGAGAGTGTGGCGTCTTGGTTCAGTTAAGTCCATATTGAATGTGGATTGCAAACTTCGTTTGCCGATTGATAAGTTAACCATATATCCACGTGGTTGTAGTTCTAAGCCTTAAATTCTAGTATCTTTTTTCATTGTTGCCGCAGCTGCAATCAAGATTTTTTTTAATTTATGTAAATAATTAATTAATAGCTAGCAGTATGTTTAGTTTATGGTTGTATGGTAAAAGCGAGCAGATCGAATTAATGAAAGAATTAAGGGCATGATTGAATTTGGACCCGAGAGTAATTTCTTTTATTAAGAATTTCAAATCAACACAAGAGTAGTGATGCTTTTTGTTGCTTATTTTTCAGATTTTTATTGACCAGATTTTCCACAATGAAAAACTATAAAAAAAAAAAAGAAAAAACTAGATTTCACACGATGAAAAACAATACAAATAAAGAATAGTAATTCTCATTTTAAATAACACCAAAGAATGAACATAAATATTATTGATTAATGGTAGCCTCATATAACAGTTTTTATTGGAATTAACACACAATTTATAATAAAAAATTAAATAAATTAATTTGGTGCGTCTCCATCTTAATTGCTATAATCGCAGCTGTGGTGGTTATTATCGGGACGGTGGTCTTCGTTGGCTACCTAGCAATGAAGCCAAACATGCCTCATATGAGCATCCACCGAGCGAATATAGACGCCTTGGATTTTTTTGAGAGAGGCGTGCTCACGACAGGGGTGGCTCTGAGGCAGGGCGGTAGGGGCGACCGCCCTGGGGCCCTGATATTTTGGGGGCCTACTTTTATTTATATATATATATATATAAAATGAGTTTGACAAATGATTTGACACATTTTATAGTGTGATGAAAGATGTGTGACAAAATGTTTTTTTTCTTATAGTGAATAATATACAAATGTCATGTGCACATCTTGTGCACGATCCGTACGTGCAGATTTCGTGCAAATTTTGTGTATGATATGTATATGCATGTTTCATGCACGATACATATGTACACATTTCATACTTATTTTAAGAGTTTTTTTTACCTTTAGATGTTTTTAAACCTCAATTTTTACATTCTAGTACTAACCTTTTTCAGAGTTATTATAAGGTGCAAAATGGGTGGTAAAATATTATTTAAACCGTATATAAAAAGTAATTTTTCTCCTGCACCTATCACAATTATACAGAAACTCATTTACTCTTAAAATGTTAGAAGAAGAGGCTCATTTTTCTTGTTCGCCTCGGGCCTACAAAATCTCAGGATCGGCTCTGGCTCACGATACAAATCACGGTGGTCGTCAAGGCCGATAATTTTGACAACCAAAAGGCTCGTGCAAGTTTCTACGACACGAAACTTGCACTAAGCTTTCGGGGCCAGAAACTAGCCTACTATGTGGCCCCGACCATCGATCTCAAGGCCAACCAATCAAAGGAAAAGGAAATCAACTACCCACCAAAAATCTATTCAATTCCTCTCAATTCAGAACTAGCAGAAGCTGTCATGTTCAACAAGAGATCGGGAAAGATAGATTTTGAACTCAAAGGGACGACCATGACTCGTTGGAGAGTGTGGCGTCTTGGTTCAGTTAAGTCCATATTGAATGTTGATTGCAAACTTCGTTTGCCGATTGATAAGTTAACCATATATCCACGTGGTTGTAGTTCTAAGCCTTAAATTCTAGTATCTTTTTACATTGTTGCCGCAGCTGCAATCAAGATTTTTTTTAATTTATGTAAATAATTAATTAATAGCTAGCAGTATGTTTAGTTTATGGTTGTATGGTAAAAGCGAGCAGATCGAATTAATGAAAGAATTAAGGGCATGATCGAATTTGGACCCGAGAGTAATTTCTTTTATTAAGAATTTCAAATCAACACAAGAGTAGTGATGCTTTTTGTTGCTTATTTTTCAGATTTTTATTGACCAGATTTTCCACAAAGAAAAACTATAAAAAAAAAAAAACTAGATTTCACACGATGAAAAACAATACAAATAGAGAATAGTAATTCTCATTTTAAATAACACCAAAGAATGAACATAAATATTATTGATTAATGGTAGCCTCATATAAAAGTTTTTATTGGAATTAACACACAATTTATAATAAAAAATTAAATAAATTCAGATTATGAGGCTGGACATTGTTCAAAGCATGTATCTTGAGTGGCCCAACAGTCTTGATTCCCCGGCATATTACAACACCAATACCCATCTTTAAAAGAAAGGCATTGTTCGGGGGGGTCCTTGGTAAAAAGGCAAACCATTCTTTTTGAATTAGAAATACTATTATCAATGTTTTTAAACTCCCAGTTGTTATCATCTTCATAACCTGTTTATAAATTAGAAAGAGAGCAAATTATGAGTTTGAAATGATTTAGAAAGAGAGCAAAGTATGAGTACTTTTAAATTAAACACATATATATATGCATAATATTTATTCATTTTACTTATTCAAAACCACATTTTTTGGTCAGTATCAACATTAATAATTCCCATTTCGTATACTGTATTCAAAACGTACCACATTTCAACAAAAAAAATCCTAGTTTCAATATAATGCCAATGACAGGAGTTCGTTCTCGCGAACATACGCACCCTTTAATTTGGTGCGTCTCCATCGTAATTGCTATAATCGCAGCTGTGGTGGTTATTATCGGGACGGTGGTCTTCGTTGGCTACCTAGCAATGAAGCCAAACATGCCTCATATGAGCATCCACCGAGCGAATATAGACGCCTTGGATTTTTTTGAGAGAGGCGTGCTCACGACAGGGGTGGCTTTGAGGCAGGGCGGTAGGGGCGACCGCCCTGGGACCCTGAAATTTTGGGGGCCTACTTTTATTTATTTATATATATATATATTTATATATATATATATATATAAATGAGTTTGACAAATGATTTGACACATTTTATAGTGTGATGAAAGATGTGTGACAAAATATTTTTTTTCTTATAGTGAATAATATACAAATGTCATGTGCACATTTTGTGCACGATCCGTACGTGTAGATTTCGTGCACATTTCGTGCAAATTTTGTGTATGATATGTATATGCATGTTTCATGCACGATACATATGTACACATTTCATACTTATTTTAAGAGTTTTTTTTACCTTTAGATGTTTTTAAACCTCACTTTTTACATTCTAGTACTAACCTTTTTCAGAGTTATTATTAGGTGCAAAATGGGTGGTAAAATATTATTTAAACCCTATATAAAAAGTAATTTTTCTCCTGCACCTATCACAATTATACAGAAACTCATTTACTCTTAAAATGTTAGAAGAAGAGGCTCATTTTTCTTGTTCGCCCCGGGCCTACAAAATCTCAGGATCGGCTCTGGCTCACGATACAAATCACGGTGGTCGTCAAGGCCGATAATTTTGACAACCAAAAGGCTCGTGCAAGTTTCTACGACACGAAACTTGCACTAAGCTTTCGGGGCCAGAAACTAGCCTACTATGTGGCCCCGACCATCGATCTCAAGGCCAACCAATCAAAGGAAAAGGAAATCAACTACCCACCAAAAATCTATTCAATTCCTCTTAATTCAGAACTAGCAGAAGCTGTCATGTTCAACAAGAGATCGGGAAAGATAGATTTTGAACTCAAAGGGACGACCATGACTTGTTGGAGAGTGTGGCGTCTTGGTTCAGTCAAGTCCATATTGAATGTGGATTGCAAACTTCGTTTGCCGATTGATAAGTTAACCATATATCCACGTGGTTGTAGTTCTAAGCCTTAAATTCTAGTATCTTTTTTCATGGTTGCCTCAGCTGCAATCAAGATTTTTTTTAATTTATGTAAATAATTAATTAATAGCTAGCAGTATGTTAATTAGTTTATGGTTGTATGGTAAAAGCGAGCAGATCGAATTAATGAAAGAATTAAGGGCATGATCGAATTTGGACCCTAGAGTAATTTCTTTTATTAAGAATTTCAAATCAACACAAGAGTAGTGATGCTTTTTTTATTTTAGGTTTTGTTGCTTATTTTTCAGATTTTTATTAACCAGATTTTCCACAATGAAAAACTATAAAAAAAAAAAAAAAAAAACTAGATTTCACACGATGAAAAACAATACAAATAGAGAATAGTAATTCTCATTTTAAATAACACCAAAGAATGAATATAAATATTATTGATTAATGGTAGCCTCATATATCAGTTTTTATTGGAATTAACACACAATTTATAATAAAAAATTAAATAAATTCAGATTATGAGGCTGGACATTGTTCAAAGCATGTATCTTGAGTGGCCCAACAGTCTTGATTCCCCGGCATATTACAACACCAACACCCATCTTTAAAAGAAAGGCATTGTTCGGGGTCCTTGGTAAAAAGGCAAACCATTCCTTTTGAATTAGAAATACTATTATCAATGTTTTTAAGCTCCCAGTTGTTATCATCTTCATAACCTGTTTATAAATTAATTTCACATCAATATGTGTTTTATGTAATAAATTACTTTATTTATAAATACTTACATTCATGAGAACCAAACAAGAATGCAAAAACCACCATGGCGAAGAGAATAAAATGAGCCAAATTATAAGAAGTCATATTGAGTCGGTAATAAAAAAATTGGATGATTTTCAAACAATAAAATTGTCTTATTTATAGTGTTCATCTACCCTAGGCATATCATTAAGATAAAATTATATTTCTTAAAATTTTCAAAATTCAGACAATTGTATTAATAATATTACTCCTACTTTATACATTCAAAGTGTGTTTATAGTATATTTTAAATATATCTTCTTTCCACTTTATCTATTTTATTCTCTATTTTTTTTTTTTAATTTAGATAAAAATAAATAATAACACTATACACATAATTAAAATAGAATTCTATTCTTACAATTTTCTAAATATTCAAACAATTGCATTAATATTACTTCCTCCTATATATTCAATTTAAATGTACTTTTCATTTTATTTTCAATTTAAATCTTGTTTTGCATTTTTTAATGTCAATTAAATGTATTTTTTCTCAATTTACTCTTAAATTCATTAATAATTACTTAGATAATAATATTTCGTATATAGTTTTTAAAAATACAAAGTAATTAATTAAGAATATAGTAGAAAGTCAATATTTTTCTTAAAATGTGTGTATATATGAGCTTATGATGACATATTTTTTGAATAGAAGAGAGTATTTCTTATCTACTCTATGCATACAATTAAGATATAATTCCATTCTTACAATTTTTATTATATTTAAACAATTGCATTAACATTATACTTATCTCTAAAAAAAAAAAAAAAAAGACTAGAGAGAGATTTTGTTTGAAAAAATCGGGATTTGTCAAATTTGAAATAACTCATTTTTGTAATTCAATGAAATGATTATAATCCCTACATGCAAATGACCTGCAAAGTAATTTATTTTAGGCTTATGAAATCACGTATTAATTATGTTATAATATTAATTTAAGATAGTTAATAAGAAAAGATTTGATAATGTTTTCACTTATGTAGATTTGGTAAGATTTACTTAATTAATTTTTTTATATACAATGTATATCTCAACATAAATATCATTAAATATAATTTTTTTTAACATCAAACACCATTTAGCCCATTAGCAAAGACACACCTAAATGCCCCCGTTTTTCATGTCTTCACCCACAGGGCTAGTTCACATCCTGAGGTTGAGTTCACCCCTCATTTTTTTGAGGTTGAGTTCACCCCTCACTTTTTTTAACCGCTTCATGTACCAGTTATATACATGTAATTTGTTCTTATTTAATATTTGAATTAATACTATACCATATATAAACTACAATATTGTATTGTATTTGCACTAATCTACCCTTCTTCTAGTTAGTGAATTAGCGAAATTATATAGTACGGAGTATTAATTAATCAGTGAACTTTTAAAAAACAAAATCTTTTAAAATTGTAGACAATCTCGTTAATTTATTATCCTTCCAAATTTCAAAATTATTTAGTCTTTTATTAGACGTAATTTATTATCCTTCCAAATTTCAAAATTATTTAGTCTATTAATTGATTATCCTTCCAAACGTAATTAATCTTTTATCCTTTCAGCTTTTAAAAAACGAAATATTTTAAAATTTTAGACAATTCCCAACTCACAAATGAAATCCAGAAATTTAAAATCATAACGAAAATTGAGCTTATTTATTATCTTTCAAAAATTTACTAATCTCTCATTTCGATTTCTAAAAATCACGGAATCAATTCTATTAAAAAAATGATTTCTAGTGACATATGTAAAAATATGTTGCATATGATTTAAAAAAATGATTTCTGAAACACAGTCTCAAAAATCGTGCCCACTTATTGTTTTTTAAAAATTCAGAAAATTTACTAATCTCCCAAATCGATTCCCAAAAATCACGGAATCAATTAGCTGCATATGAAAAAAAATTATTGCATATTCTACATATGTAAAAATATGTTGCATATAACTTAAAACAGTTCATAATATGGAATAGAATAATATATTTGTAATAAGATTAGGGGTGAGAATGGGCCAGGCTGTCGGCCTACGGCTCGGCCTTCTAAAGCTCGGTTCGGCTTGTTTAACAAACAAGCCAGACTCAAGCTTTTTTAAAAGCTTTTTTTAATTAAATAGGTCGGACTTGATCTTTTTCATAAGCCTTTTAAGCCCAACAAGCCGGCCTATTTAATTCTATTTCTATATGTATAAATATATAATATATAAAAATACAATAAATATATAATATAATACATGATATGTGACACATAATAAATAATATAATATTCAATATATGATGAGATTATCGGGAAGAAATTATATACTTTTTTATTTTATTTTTCTTTGTAATAGTTAAAAATAATTGATATGAACATTTGCATTTAAGTATAAATTTATGGATTTTTTGATTAATTTTTTATTGTTCTTATTTCTTAATTTTGAGATTTAAAAAAATATAATTTTTATGATTTAATGGTAATAAGTAAAAAATAATTTTGAATAACACTAGGCCTTTAAAAGGCTCTTGGGCCAGGCCTATTTACTAAAAAGGTCTAGCCTCTTAAAAAAAAGCCTATAATAGGCAGGCCAGGCTTGGACCCAAATATTATATACAGACCCAGACTTTTTTTCTTAAGACCTGTCCTACTCTTAAATAAGATATTCTAAAATATTAATTTTATTTAAAAAAATATTTAAAATATACATTGTACATAGAAATATGTGCAATAAACACATATTTGGAATATATTCATTTTTAGAAAAATGGTAAAATAAGATTTTTGAATTTATAAATTAATGGACTTCTCCACTATTTCATAATAGTAATTGTATAAATATATATATGCATTTATGTTATTTGTTATTTTTACATATGCAACGAAAATTGCATATTGTAATTGCATAAATTAACACACAATTGCATAAAATCAATCAAAAAATTGCATAACACTTCAATATAATTGCATAAATGATTCCAAAGATGTTGGTCAACCATGCGATATTTATGAATAAATAAACAATAGAACTAATTTAAATAAAAAAGTCTGAATAAAATATAAATATAAATTGAATTAAAAATTTTGTCGCGAATAATTTTTGAGTAAAACTGAATTAAATAAAAATAAAAATTTTGAATAAAAAATCTGATTTAAAAAAAAAAATTAAAAAAATTCTTAATAAAAGATTCAAGTAAAATTAAAATTAAAATTTTGAATATTGAATTACGTGAATTAAATAAGTGAGAATTGTGTGTGTTTTTTTTTTTTTTTTAAATTAATGTGGAGAAAGTTTGAAAACTGATTAAGAACCATATGATTTTTCAATTTTTTTTTTAATTCAATACGTATCTATCGATGGCATTTTCTTGTTTATCATCCTTGTCAACTAATTTAACTGTCACTCCAATCCCCAATTCCAATTCTCGGAAACAAAACCCTGTGCCTCTGAATTCAACCCTCAAATCTCTCTCCAAATCTGGAAAATTGGACGAAGCCCTTCATCTTCTACTGGAATCCAAAACCCCTAATGTCGAATCCTACGCCACGCTGTTACACGCATGTATTTCTACAAAATCATTACACCATGGCCGAACAATATATCACCATCTCCTCCAGTTACAGGATCAGAAAGATCTTCTCACTTTAAAGTCCAAGTTCATTACTCTTATCTCAGCCTGTGGCCAATTGGAAGAGGCGCGAGCTTTTCAACATGGAATCGAGGAGATGGATTGTGTTCCTGAGTCGGTTTATGTGGCAATGGCTATTGGTTTTTCCAAACATCGCAATTTTAGGGATGTTTTGCTTATCTTTTGCCAAATGTTGTCGCGAGGTGTGAATCCAGGGAATTTCGCCTTTTCAGTTGCGCTCAAGGCTTGTTCGAGTATGCTGGATTTTGGGAACGGAAAAGCTATCCATGCTCAGATTATAAAGTCGGGTGTGGAACCTGATCAGGTGGTGTACAATGTTCTTTTGAAGTTTTACACCGATTGTGGGAGTTTTGACGATGCCTCGAAGGTGTTCGATGATATGCCTGACCGAAATGTCCCCACGTGGAATGCGTTAATTGCTGGGTTTTTTTAAGAACAATCAGGTTTTCGAGGGTTTGGAAATTTTCCGGAAAATGCAGAAGGAGAAGGTGGGATTTAGTTGGGTTAGTTTGACTACAGTTTTAGCTGTATGTGCTCGATTAACTGCACTTTACATTGGTAAAGAGGTACACGGCCAGATAGTGAAATCATCAGTATGCCCTGATGTTTTTGTGCTGAACTCACTTGTGGATATGTATGCTAAATGTGGATTAATGGAGTACTGCAAGAAAGTGTTTGACCGAATGATCATCAAGGATTTAACATCGTGGAATACGCTCATCAATGGTTACGCGATCAATGGTAGGATGGTGGAAGCTATGAAAGTATTTGAGCAGATGATTGAGGCTGATGTTAAGCCAGATGGAGTGACATTTATCTCGTTGTTTTCGGGCTTTAGTCATGCTGGGATGGCTAATGAGGGCCAAATCCTCTTTAAAGGAATGAGTTCAAATTTTGGAATAGATCCTAAATTGGAGCATTATGCTTGTTTAGTGGATATGTTGGGTAGAGCTGGGAGGATTGAAGAGGCGTTGGAAGTAGTGAAGAAAATGCCTATGAAGCCGAGTGGGAGCATATGGGGTTCGTTGCTCAACTCCTGTAGGTCACACGGTTATGTTCCTCTTGCAGAAGTCTTAGCGCAACTGTTATTTGAGATTGAGCCTACACATCCCGGAAATTATGTGATGCTATCGAATATTTATGCAAATGCAGGGATGTGAGAAAAAGTTAAATCGGTGAGAGAACTCATGGAGAAAAATAAAATAAAAAAGGATACCGGTTGCAGTTGGGTAACAATTAAAGATAGAGTTCATAGCTTTGTAGCTGGTGGGGGTTTTGAGTTTTGTAAGTCTGATGAGTATAGAAGAACATTGGACGAACTGACACACGAGATGGAGAAAGATGGATACAGGCCTGATACAAGAGTAGTTGTTCTTCATGATATTGATGAGGAAATGAAGGTAGAGTGGGTGTGTGGTCACGGTGAACGTCTAGCAACGGTGTTTTCACTGATTCATTTAGGCTCTGGATTGCCTATCAGAATTACCAAGAACCTTCGTGTTTGTGCAGATTGCCATACTTGGATGAAGCATGCATCCAAAGTGCGTGACAGAAAGATTATCTTAAGAAACACAAATCTTTTCCACCATTTTGAAAATGGAAAATGCTCTTGCAATGACTTTTGGTGATGGATCACTGAGACTTTGAATGGTTTCAGTATCTGCCATTAAAAGATCTCGATTTAGAGTCATTGAAGAATGAAGATGTTGGTTAGTGACCAGGATGATAATTCGTGCAATGGAGAATTCAACTTGAGAGGTAGCTGTTAGATTGAGTTGTTTCTATAGATAAATTTACAGAGTGCAAATCAAGAGCATAATTAGTTGTTTCTATTGATAAATTACAGAATGCAAATCGAGAGCATATAAGTTGACACAAGACTAGCGCCTTCTACGGAGGTTATATCTCTTAGTACTCGAACTGGTATCTAAGGAATTCTCGCCTACTTCTTCGGGCAATAAATAGTAAGTAAGTAAGTAATTTACCTCACCATCACTGTCATAATCCCATGATGATATCTCTTTGTTTCTTTCAATTCTGTTAATCTTCTCCATTAGAGTCAGTAGCAATCTGTGATTCAGCATCTCATAATCCCTGTAGATATAAATGGCATAAAGATATTGAACGGATGCTAGGAACGTGAAGATTAATCTGACTAAACGTGTGATCCCATTGTAATAGACCAAGGTATGAGTATTTCAATGAAGAATGTCACACAAAGACCTAAATACATTCTGTGCCTCACATTGTAGGCGTGTTTTATACTTGTTAGCATGTAGATTATGAAGATTGCAACTGAGTATACTAAGAATAAGAAGGCGAAGATAACTCGTGATTCAAACAGCAGAGCACTGTGCAGGGCAAATAGCTTGTCTATGGCAACGAACATGGTAGCTTGTTTCGACTCAAATGATTCCTGAAACAACATGATCAGTGCTGGTTACAAGCTTTCTTCAAGGCCATACAAATTAAATGAAATCACTAACCTGGGCTGCTAATATCTGTTTCGAATTCTCAATTAGACTATTATGTGACTGATGAAGCTGTTCTTGCCTTTCCAATAGTTCTTCCTGCTGTTTATGTCCAAATTCAGCCAATGTCTGTAGAGTTGCCCTGTAAATTTACATTTTGTACTGAGGGGTTCATTAAGATTAAAGACAAAAATAGACAAAGTCTAACGTAAACTTGTTTTACCGTACAACTCTTTTGCATTTTATGTGTATTTTTAAATCATACTCCATATTAGTTGTTTTACTGTAAAGTGCTAGTTGTGAACGTTAAAACTTTTTTACAAAAAACTAAAAAAACTGTACCTGCTCTCTTCAAGTGCCTCGGACTGAAACTTGGTCAGAAAATGAACACCCTCGAGAGCTTCAGACTGCCCGTCTAGAAGTAGTTTTTGTTTATCCAACGATGTCCCTGCCATAACCTTGATATCATCTGCTTTATTTTGCAGAATGCTCATCTTTGAATACATTGCATCCCCAACTTTCTCAATTTCTGATGCTTCATTTCTTAGATTAATAATTTCGGCACCAAGATCATCGTACGAATTCTGAAGTTATGTCATTCCTTCTGCCAAATTCTGCTTCAATTTAGTTTGGCCTTCACTCAATTCTACCTAAAAGCTGCTATTCCCTTAGATTGCTCATACACTGGATCAGTGTGTTTCAACACTGAGTTAACTCGGTCCTCTGCCACTCTTGACGTTTCAGCAACTTGCTGAGTTCGAGTATCTATCGCAGCCAACGAGTCATGAACTTGCTTCGAGTTCTGCAGTAAAATCTCCCCATGGCGAAGCAGAGGATGCTTCCCTGATGGTTGATGATACGGCTTCTGTGGTTGAAATTCAGCAGAAATATTCCTATTTTAGGTATTTTCCTTATAATGGAGAAAATAGTATTCCTAGTTTAATTTTCTCTTTATACAGATTACCATTGAAGTAATTGTTCCAGTTAGAGGATAACAGATGCTTCTTTGCAAAAAAAAAAAAATTTTCTTGAGGGAAGACCGTCTTATGCTTTTCTACAAGTGAAATCCAGTAAAATATGCTTACTTGGTACTTGGTTGACCCTGTTGATTATTTCGCTTCAAACATGCTTAATTTATTTTTCATTTTTTATACTCCATTTTGAACCACACAGAATCATGAGCTTTAGTTATTTCCAAGTAAAACTACTTTTGGTCTATGACATTTTGTTCAATTGGGAGACGAGAAGGAACCGTTGCAGTTGCATACTTGCATATCATGGAAATAAGCGATGAAGTGCATAATCAAGATTGTAAATGTGCTTAGTTTTTATTTTCTTTTATTGATTGTAGAAATGACTTGAATGGAAATGCTTTTCTCAGTCCGAGGAGATGCTGTCTATGCTATATTGCATGGCAATTATGAGGTACATGTTTTTTCTTCTTCTGTTTTCTGATTGGTTTGATTTGTTAGGTCTATGTATATGCAGTTGAGTGTTTACCTAAATTCCAATTTTTGTTTATGCTCCCTAAAGGCTTGTAAATTGCGTGGTTGAGAAGAACCGGAAAAAGAATAAAATTTCAATAGGGGAAGCAGCTGATGCCATTGGCATTCCCAGAATGCTCATCGATATTCGTCACGGTGAATATATCTGATTTTTGTCTTGTAAATAACTGATTTTTTTTGTTCTGTTTTGAATAATTTTGGTGAAATTGTCTTCAAGATGCTGTTTGGATGTGTGTTTATTTTTTGAGGTTTCAATACTTGCAGAGGGTTCTCACCGACCCATCTCTTCAACTACTCCGTCTTGTAAATAAACCCCTTTACCTTATTTGCTGCTTCAACTTTTGGGCCTTTTTTTTTGCTGTTTCAATACATGTAGCCTTTTTTTTTGTTCTGTTTTGAATAATTTTGGTGTGTTTGGATGTGTGTGAGGTTTCAATACTTGCAGAGCAGAGGCTTCTCTTCAACTACTCCGTCTTGTAATGCTTCACCCCTTTACCTTATTTGCTGCTTCAACTTTTGGGTATATATGAATAACTTATGCTACAAAATTCTTCGTGTTCTAGTTAATAATTGCTTTTGTTTTTGTATACTTTCTTTACAACTTGATTACTTGATGATTAGGTAATGTTTATTTTTCTCTTTCCAGCCTCTTTCTTTGAAGAGCCTTCAATTAACTATAGAGTTGGTGAAGGTCTCAATTATGCACATCTCTTGATGATCTTCACCTAAACATTCTCAATTTATATAATTTGGAACCACACAAAATCATGAGCTTTAGTAACTTCCAAGTAAAACTACTTTTGGTCTATGACATTTTGTTCAATTGGGAGACGAGAAGGAACCGGTTCAGTTTCATACTTGCATATCTTGGAAATAAGTGATGAATTTCATAATCAAGATTGTACATGTGCTTAGTTTTTATTTTCTTTTGTTGATTGTAGAAATGACTTGAATGGAAATGCTTCTCAGTCTGAGGAGATGCTGACCATGCTATATTGCATGGCAATTATTTTCTTCTTCTGTTTTCTGATTGGTTTGATTTGTTAGGTCTATGTATATGCAGTTGAGTGTTTACCCTAAATTCCAATTTTTGTTTATGCTCCCCTAAAGGCTTGTAAATTGCGTGGTTGAGAAAACAGAAAAAAGAATAAAATTTCAATAGGGGAAGCAGCTGATGCCATTGGCATTCCCAGAATGCTCATCGATATTCTTCACGGTGAATATATCTGATTTTTTCTTGTAAATAACAGAATTCTTTTGTTCTGTTTTGAATAATTTTGGTGAAATTGTCTTCAAGATGCTGTTTGGATGTGTGTTTATTTTTTGAGGTTTCAATACTTGCAGAGGTTCTCACCGAGATCTCCCATCTCTTCAACTACTCCGTCTTGCATCAGGAAAGGTACTGCTTCATTCCAAAGAGTTGTGATCAGTGATCTGATTGTCACCCCTTTACCTTATTTGCTTCAATTTTTGGGTATGAATAACTTATTCTAGAAAAATTAAAACCCTCTAGTTTATCGTGTTCTCTGCTTACACTTAGTTAATAATTGCTTTTGTTTTTGGGCTTGGTTTTTCAGAAGTTAAATGTTTTAGGTGGTAACTTTTTTGTAAGTTCGATATGCTATTTCACCAAACTATATGATGGCATTACATTGATATATTTTTGGAAAAGGTTTTTTCTAGTCCTGCAAGTTTGCTCATTTTTACTTTCAGGATACTCCACTTTTCCCAATTGAATTTCGTACATTTATTAATGCAAAACATTGGTTAATGGCATGTGTTGTAGTATTTACTAGCTAATATAATCTAGATATTGATTAATTAAGGTTAGTGTTTGTTTGTTTATTTAAAGCAGCAAAATCCCATTAAACAGGAATTATTTTTTTTACTACTGATTTATTATTATAAATATATGGAAAAAAAGTGGAGTAGTAATTAATGGGAGATGAAGGGAGGCTGTGTTAGGTAGGATCTGCTGCAGCAGCTACTGTGTATATGCTTGTCTTGTCTAGCACACATGCAAGTTTTGGAAAGATTACTATAACTAGGTTGCAGCTTGTGTACCACATAAATTTCCAATTTCAGATTTATGCAAATTAAGGATGGCTTTATGGATAGGCAAGGTAGAGATACCTCCTATCCTATCCTAAGTCTCACTCCCATCCCATGCAATGCAGTAGTGCAGTCTCTTTTATAAGCCTTCACTCTCCTCACTCCTCACTCCCATGCAATGCAACTCTCTCCTCTCCTCTGATCATAAATTTCTTCCCTTCACTCTCAGTACTCCCACCCACTCTCTTAAAATGCCAATGCCAATGCTGCCAAGACCTCTTCGTCGTACGCACCCCTTAATTTGGTGTGCGTCTATTGTTATCGGTCTAATCTTACTACTAGTTGTCATAGCTGGGATCGTGGTCTTCATTGCCTATCTGGCAATCGACCCAAAGGTGCCTCATTTCAGCATCCATAGAGCGAATTTAGACACCTTGGTCTTTGACCAATGGGGCGTCCTGACTGTACAAATCACAGTCGTCGCCAAGGCAGATAATCACGATAACCGAAAGGCTTATGCTAGTTTCTACGACACGAAACTGGCACTAAGCTTCCAGGACCAGACACTAGCCTACTTGGTGGCCCCGACATTCGATGTTAAGGCCAACCAATCGGTGGAACTCAAGTACCCGCTACTATCCTATTCTATCCATCTCGCTTCAAAACCGGCAGATGCTCTCGACTCGTCGCTCGAGAGAGGCAAAATAAATTTCCAACTCAAAGGGACGACCAGGACTCGATGGAGAGTCTGGCGTCTTGGTTCGGTTAAGTTCATGTTGGATGTGGATTGCCAACTCCATTTGCGTATTGACATGTCTACCACATATCCACCTCATTGTAGTTCCAGATTAGCTTAATGTTGGTTAGTTATGATCAGGCCAGATGATTGTATAGTTAGTTAAATTTTACAGAGGTAGCTATATAGTAGTATGTCTGATAATTGTTGGTGAAGTAAGTGCAATGGATGGGAGAATTATAATAGTACATTAATTTTAGTAATCACTTGTCTCTATACATAAATTACACAATCCCAATTCAAGAGCTATAGCATATATGATGATATTTCAACAATTTAAATCTTGTCCTTATATCTGTTTCGAATTCTCAATTATGTGACTGACTGATGAAGCTGTTTTTGCCTTTCCAATACTTCTTCGATTAATTATATCCAAATTTCTGTAAATTTACATTTTGTACTAAGGGAGGGATTCATTAAGATTAAAGACAAAAATCATTTTTCTAGTTTTACTTGTGCATATTCAGCAGCACAGCACAAAGCTGCTTTAACTCATTCACTAATCTCTCTGTTTGACTCATATTCTAGTTTGCTCTTCTTTTCCAAGTCCGTAAAAATTTATACATATTCGTTTGAACATAAATATTCTGAACAAATAACAAGTTTCAAATTCCAATGCATCAAAATGTGTTATAACATACATACACTGATACACACACATACCACATGTATGAGTTACAAGTTAGATGAACATTATTCAAGTGTAAAATAGTAGTAGTAGTAAGTTAGATAGGAAACAATTAGAACCAGTACCGAATCTTCGTTACCACTTATAAAATGTATAAAATCCACACCACAATTCAATATCATCATAATTTCTTTTCCCACTTTAAAGAAAGTGTGTTGCTCTTCAATATCAAGAACTACACAGCAACCTATAAAAGAAGAAACAATTCTAAATCTTTTCAAAAGAAGTTTGATTATCTGATATTTTCTAAAACAGCAAATTCATGAAATTGCAAGAAAGAAAATTAGCCTGCAGAAACTGATGAAAATTAGCCTGCAGAAAACAGACTGCATTTGATGACTGGAAATCTGTTGTTTTGAAATTGTCAAGAAAAGAACCAGAATTTCTGTTAACACTCATCCAAGCAGTTCTTGTGAAGATGGACAGCAACGAGACCATGAATTCTGAAACAGGTACCAAAACTATGTCAAAGCTAACCTTATTATTCTTAAAAGTAATCTTTTCATCACTTGGTGATATGCACGGAAAATATTGAATCGGATGTTTGTCTTTTTGGGTCTGGATCTTCTCTGTGCAAATTTACAGAAATATTCTCCTTGAAATTGGATCATCATAAAAAATATGAGGTTAATAGTAAAAAAATATGAATCAGTTTTAAGTTAGTCTCTCATTAATTATCATCTTTCATTGAATTAACCCCCACTGTATCTTCATCAGATGACCAGCAACCCACCGAGGCCTCTGCAAAATCTCGTCAGTTTGAATTACTCTGTTATCTATTTGAGTGGCTCATTAGAAATCTGAAGACGCCGACTCTTGTTCATCAAAAGGAATCTGCCAAAACAGAGAAACATATTCCCAAGGAAACTGTACTGGGATTTCTTCGGAGATGTCTTTTACATGTGAACCTAGTAAGGTTCTAGATACTCTGAACACTTGCATGGACCTAGTAAGCTTCTACATCTTGTAGCTGGGAAGTCGTCGCGTTATAACTCTAACGGTAAAGCTTTAAATTAAATGTTTATGAATCAAATATCACGGTAGATAAATAGCCACTTCATAATTTGTAGTTAAACCGTACTGAATTCACCTTGATATATCCCTTCATCAAGGAACAATAAAAAAACTATACTGGATTTGGATTAGCATAGAAAGTTGTACTTTTTGATGCTCTAAGTTCATTTGTATGTTTCTTATGTTTTACTGGGACATGCCTATGCTTCAGGTTCCAAGATGCATCTTCCTAAATCATTGAAGAAGACCATGCGCTTGTATATTTCGTCTTCTACGGAATTAGTCAATCTTTTGTTGGAATACTTGTTAAACGCTTTAGATTCATCCGGTTTAGCGGATGATTCACGATTTGCCCGTAGCAGTGAAGATAAGATAAACAGACAGCATTTGATGACTGGAAATCTGTTGTTTTGAAATTGTCAAGAAAAGAACCAGAATTTCTGTTAACACTCACCCAAGCAGTTCTTGTGAAGATGGACAGCAACGAGACCATGAATTCTGAAACAGGTACCAAAACTATGTCAAAGCTAACCTTATTATTCTTAAAAGTAAACTTTTCATCACTTGGTGATATGCACGGAAAATATTGAATCGGATGTTTGTCTTTTGGGTCTGGATCTTCTCTGTGCAAATTTACAGAAATATTCTCCTTGAAATTGGATCATCATAAAAAATGAGGTTAATAGTAAAAAAATAAGAATCAGTTTTAAGTTTGATTATCTGATATTTTCTAATTCCCAGGCCATGAAATTGCGAGAAAGAAAATTAGCCTCAAACTGATGAAAATTAATTCCCAGGATTCTATGTTAAATAAACAAGATATTTACAAATAAGTAAGACATAAATAATGTGCATATTGCAAATGCTGGCTCTCTCAGCTTGCCATCTCTTATTAAATTCAAACATGTTGTGTTGAATAATGTGCTACATGTTCATGTGGAATTTTCTTAAGGATAATCATGCTATTATTAATTGAGTTTCACCCGGATTTGTGTTTTGTTAAGGAAGTAACAACAAACAGGATCATACTGAAGGGTGCTCGATCTTAGAGATGGACTGTATCAACTGGATTTGAATAAAGCAGGAAAACATAAAGAATCACATGCTGCGTTTGATTGCAATGCTGCTTATATTTCTAATACACTCCTCAATTCGCACCCCTCAGATACACCTTCGTCCTTCTTCTTCCCCATTCGTAACACATGGCCGAACAATATATCACCATCTCCTCCAGTTACAGGATCAGAAAGATCTTCTCACTTTAAAGTCCAAGTTCATTACTCTTTTCTCAGCCTGTGGCCAATTGGAAGAGGCCGCGTCGAGCTTTTCAACATGGAATCGAGGAGATGGATTGTGTTCCTGAGTCGGTTTATGTGGCAATGGCTATTGGTTTTTCCAAACATCGCAATTTTAGGGAAGTTTTGCTTATCTTTTGCGAAATGTTGTCGCGAGGTGTGAATCCAGGGAATTTCGCGTTTTCAGTTGCGCTCAAGGCTTGTTCGAGTATGCTGGATTTTGGGAACGGAAAAGCTATCCATGCTCAGATTATAAAGTCGGGTGTGGAACCTGATCAGGTGGTGTACAATGTTCTTTTGAAGTTTTACACCGAGTGTGGGAGTTTTGACGATGCCTCGAAGGTGTTCGATGATATGCCTGACCGAAATGTCCCCACGTGGAATGCGTTAATTGCTGGGTTCGTTAAGAACAATCAGGTTTTCGAGGGTTTAGAAACTTTCCGGAAAATGCAGAAGGAGAAGGTGGGATTTAGTTGGGTTAGTTTGACTACAGTTTTAGCTGTATGTGCTCGATTAACTGCACTTTACATTGGTAAAGAGGTACACGGCCAGATAGTGAAATCATCAGTATGCCCTGATGTTTTTGTGCTGAACTCACTTGTGGATATGTACGCTAAATGTGGATTAATGGAGTATTGCAAGAAAGTGTTTGACCGAATGATAATCAAGGATTTAACATCGTGGAATACGCTCATCAATGGTTATGCGATCAATGGTAGGATGGTGGAAGCTATGGAAGTATTTGAGCAGATGATTGAGGCTGATGTTAAGCCAGATGGAGTGACATTTATCTCGTTGTTTTCGGGCTTTAGTCATGCTGGGATGGCTAATGAGGGCCAAATCCTCTTTAAAGGAATGAGTTCGAATTTTGGAATAGATCCTAAATTGGAGCATTATGCTTGTTTAGTGGATATGTTGGGTAGAGCTGGGAGGATTGAAGAGGCGTTGGAAGTAGTGAAGATAATGCCTATGAAGCCGAGCGGGAGCATTTGGGGTTCGTTGCTTAACTCCTGTAGGTCACACGGTTATGTTCCTCTAGCAGAAGTCTTAGCGCAACTGTTATTTGAGATTGAGCCTACAAATCCCGGAAATTATGTGATGCTATCTAATATTTATGCAAATGCAGGGATGTGGGAAAAAGTTAAATGGGTGAGAGAACTCATGGAGAAAAATAAAATAAAAAAGGAAGCCGGTTGCAGTTGGGTAACGATTAAAGATAGAGTTCATAGCTTTGTAGCTGGTGGGGGTTTTGAGTTTCGTAATTCTGATGAGTATAGAAGAACATTGGACGAACTGACGCACGGGATGGAGAAAGATGGATACAGACCTGATACAGGAGTTGTTCTTCATGATATTGATGAGGAAATGAAAGTAGAGTGGGTGTGTGGTCACAGTGAACGTCTAGCAACGGTGTTTTCACTGATTCATTTAGGCCCTGGATTGCCTATCAGAATTACCAAGAATCTTCGTGTTTGTGCAGATTGCCATACTTGGATGAAGCATGCATCCAAAGTGCGTGACAGAAGGATTATCTTAAGAGACACAAATCGTTTCCACCATTTTGAAAATGGAAAATGCTCTTGCAATGACTTTTGGTGATGGATCACTGAGACTTTGAGTGGTTTCAGTATCTGCCATTAAAAGATCTCGATTTAGAGTCATTGAAGAATGAAGATGTTGGTTGATGATCAGGATGATGATTCGTGCAATGGAGAATTCAACTCAAGAGGTAGCCTTATGTAAACCAGTTTTACCATGTGTGTAAATTTAAACAGTATTAGTAGTTGTTTTATGTAAATATACCAGTCTGATAGTATTCCTTGTTTCATTGAAAAATATTAGTTGTATAACTGTAGAATAATAGTTGTGAACCGGTTGCATAGTAAAATTGTTTTACATAAGATCAGTTCTTTAAATTTTACAGAGGTACTAGTATGTCTGATAATTGTTGGTGAAGTGCAATAGATGGGAGAATTATAATACATTTTAGTAATCAGTTGTTTCTATAGACAAATTACATAATGCAATTCAAGAGCATATAAGTAGTATCTGATATTTCAACAGTTTAAATCTTGTCCTTATAAAAATGCACAAGACTAGCGCCTTCTACGGAGGTTATATCTCTTGGTACTCGAACTGGTAACTAAGGAATTCTCGCCTACTTCTTCAGGAAATAAATAGTCGGGATCTTCTAACAAGTCCACATCTTCTGGTAACTCTGTATCAACCAATGACGCCCAATTTACCTCGCTCTGTGATTCAGCGTCTCATAATCCCTGCTCATTTCAGAAGCATTCATCATCAACCATATAATGTAAGTCAAGTCACTATATATGTACTATATCAGAGTTTTAGATTTTCACCTGTAGGTAAAAATGGCTTAGAGATATTGGACGGATGCTAGAAATGTGAAGATTAATCTGACTAAACGTGTCATCCTTCCTAGCTTCTCAGCATCCATTGTAATAGACAAAGTTACTAGTATTTCAATAAAGAATGTCCCACAGAGACCTAAATACAGCCCGTGTCTCACATTGTAGGCGTGTTTTATACTTGTTAGCATGTAGATTATGAAGATTGCAACTGAGTATACTAAGAATAAGAAGGTGAAGATAACTCGTGATTCAAACAGCAGAGCACTGTGCAGGGCAAATAGCTTGTCTATGGCAACGAACATGGTAGCTTGTTTCGACTCAAATGATTCCTGAAACAACATGATCAATGCTGGTTACGAGCTTTCTTCAAGGCCATACAAATTAAACGAAATCACTAACCTGGGCTGCTAATATCTGTTTCGAATTCTCAATTAGACTATTATGTGACTGATGAAGCTGTTCTTGCCTTTCCAATAGTTCTTCCTGCTGTTTATGTCCAAATTCAGCCAATGTCTGTTGAGTTGCCCTGTAAATTTACATGACATTTTGTACTGAGAGATTCACTAAGATTAAAGACAAAAATAGACAAAGTCTTATGTAAACTTGTTTTACCGTACAACTCTTTTGCATTCTATGTGTATTTTTAAATCATACTCCATATTAGTTGTTTTACTATAAAGTGCTAGCTGTGAACGTTAAAACAGTTTTACAAAAAACTAAAAAAACGGCACCTGCTCTCTTTCGAGTGCCTCGGACTGAAACTTGGTCAGAAAATGAACACCGTCAAGAGCTTCAGACTGCCCGTCTAGAAGTAGTTTTTGTTTATCCAACGACGTCCTGCAATAACCGCTTTATTTCGCAGAATGCTCATCTTTTATTTTATTTTCATCCTCCAAGTATATACCATAAATGAATATAGTGGTATAAATAGATAAAAATCACTGAAAATCATAAATATGATTTATAACAAGATTAATTTAATTTATGAATATTAGCTACATTCTTTACAGATTCTTTATTAAACAAATTTTCTATACCAAAATTAGTTATTCAATAGTTATAAATATAATTAACGAAGGTATTATAGAAATAAATTTATAACCTTAAATTGTTGTCAAAGCCAAAGTGATATATACTAAAAAATGGAGAGACTATATAATAAATTGCGATGGATGCCATAAGGTCTCTGTTTCAATTTTAATTTTATTATGTTTAAATGTAGAACTCGTCTCGCGAACACTATATATGTGTGTTTCTATATTTAATTTTTAGTAATAAATAGTAGATATTAAGTTGATAAATGAACTTATAATAAAGTCGCTGACTATGTTTATATTAATATAGATATAGTCTTGATTATTTAATGTCAAAATGATAAATATTTTACATTTCAAAGTGATAAAAATAATTAACTAATAAATAAAAAATTGTGTGAAACCATCTTGCGAACAGAATTCGTGAGACGGGTTAAATATGTCCCGGCCCAGTTCTGTTGTCATTTCCATCACCTATAGAAAGTGAAAATGCATTCTACTAGATTGAATTAAAATAGGCACACACTATGTGTGTGTTTGTTTAAAAGGGCATTGATACTTTGCTGTGATTCTTAATCTTTCCAAACCTGTTGGTTGATTATTTATCAGTAACCTTAACAACAAGGAAAAGAATCAACCAAGATGTAAGAAACACAAACTTTCACATACTGCAAAAAGAACATTGTGTCATGTACAAATGTATCATCCAACCAAAAAACATTATTGTAAAAATAATATAAAAAACTAATTTTTGCTAGTAACAATAATATTTAAAAAAAAAAAACTTGATTGCTGCCAGGAGCAGGCAACCATGAAAAAAAGAAAAAGCTTTATTTGGATCTGGAACTACAACGAGGTGGATATATGGTGGACTTATCAATAGGCAAATGGAGTTGGCAATCCACATTCAACCAGAACTTAAGTGAACCAAGAAGCCAGACTCTCCATCGAGTCCTTGTCGTCCCTTTGAGTTCGAAATCTATTATGCCTCTCTTGAACGACAAGTTGACAGCCTCTGCTTGCTCTACAGTGAGAGGAATGGGATTGGATTGTGGCACGTAGTTGAGTTCCAATGATTGGTTGGCCTTAACATCGAACGGCTGGGCCAATAAGTAGGCTATTTTCTGGTCCTGGAAGCTTAGGGCGAATCTCGTGTCGTAGAAACTTGCAAAAGCCTTTTGGTTGTCATTCTCTGCCCTGACAACAACTGTGATTTGAACAGTGAGCACCCCCGATTGGTCAAAGTCTAAGGTGTCTAGATTTGCTCGGCGGATGCTAATTTGAGGCACCTTTGGCTTGATCGTCAGATAGCCAATGAAGACTATAATCCCAGCTATGATCACTACTACTGCGATTATAGCACATATGATGGATGCGCACCAAATTAAAGGGTTTGTATGGTTGTGAGGACCAAGTCTTGGCTTTGGCATTGGGGTGGTGGCGGTGGGGTCGTATGAGAGAGACTGAGAGAGAGAACATTAGGAAGAAAATTCCAAATATTTGGGTGTTTTATGTTATGAGAGAGATGGGAATTGTTGATGGGTTCTTAGGTGTAATTAGAAGGGAAGGTTTTGGTATCACTACCTTTCCTAGGCATAAAGCCATCTTCTGTAATATTCTTCTAATTTATGCTTCCACAGTTTGTACCTTAATTTTCAAGACACCTGCAGAAAGAAGTTAATCTACAACACAAACTTCCCAACCAAGCCATAAATAAATAACATGATGGAAGAAAGAATGAGGATCGTTTAATCTGCAAAAACATAACAGAAATCTGAAATGGACATCCCAAAGCAGTTTCATTCAACAGGCTGAAAATTTTACCTTTTTATGGGGAAAATGAATAGCAAGTAGCAACAGCCTTTCTCTTGAATGAGCCGATCCAAAACTTCTGTGTTAGACGAGCATGTAGCCGTTATAGTAATCGGCCCAAATATGGCCCAAGGAGTCCCAAACAAGAGTGGGCTTTAAAATTTGCATGCATTCACCATGTGCAAGAATGTAGTAACATTGATTTCATGTGAATAGTATGTTGACTTACAGATATGGGCTTCTAGACACTTGGATTAATCATTGGGGCGATTGAACAATAGCAGGACTAGAAGTTCACTCTCATCTCGTTGTCTTCAAGTCCACTTGGTTTTCTTGAATAAGTTGAACACATTTGAATCCCTAATGCTGGTACTCCAAGTAGCACTTTGGTCTTCCCTAGCAAGATAAGACATTAAAATCTATCCATATTGCTGGACGAAATTGTCCAGCAATGGTGGAATAGAAAAGTTAAGGTTGAGGGCAGCTTCAAACTTGATTCAAATGGAGAACACGAAAAGCCAAAGGCACACAGCAGTGTCTTTCATAATGAACAAGCAGATGCATGTGCCAGTCAAAAATGACCACCAAGGCTAGCAAGTACACAAACATAATAGCCAGAAGGTGATATCACTCCAACCAAAATTATGGCCAAATATTATTAGGGGGAAAAAATGATGGAGAAAAGTAGAATATAACAATATAATATAATGAAAAATGATGGCCACAAGACCGCACCAGGGGAAAAAATCAGAAAAGAAGCATATCGCGAGAAGAGAAAATAATACGAGGAAGGCAAAGTAGAGTTGTTTTCAATCATTGAAATTCGAAGCCACATCAAGGATTATGAGCCACGTCAAAATTGGCTACTGTTATGTAACATTAAAGCTTAGCGACAAGAAGATTTCCACTTCCTTGAGATATTATCATAGGTTTCACGAGCACTTCTTCCCTCCTTATAGAAAGCATTCTTCAGTTTTGTCATCGTTGTCTCATGGATTATGATTCTTTCATCAATCATCTTCTCTGCAAATCTTTTCAAATCCGATAGCCTTCCCAATTTACAAAAACCAAGAAGCATTGCATTAGCGGCATCATCGCGGGGTGAAATGTTGTTTGTACCCATATGCTTCCACATTTCAGTCGCAGTCTCTGGATCATCATCAAATAACATCTTGATTGCAGCAGCACAATTTGCAGGCGTTGGATCCCACTCATTCTTGACCATCTCTATAAAGAACTTCCCCACTTCACGCACCTTCCCATTCTTGATCAGACACCCAAAAATCATATTATATGTCAAAGAATTAGGAAAAGAGCCATGGAACACCATGGCATCGAGCAGGCGAAAGGCATTATCAATATCATTGTTTGTGGTGAGCAAACCAATCATGACATTATACTTCATCAAATCTGGTACCAGCCCACTGGCAACCATGATATCCCACAACAAAATGGCGTGTGCAGAATCATTCTGCTTCACAAAGATATCGAGGGCATTAGAGAAGAATCTCAAACCTGGCAAACAGTTTTTCCCCTTCATCACCTGCAAAAACTTGATTGCTTCATCACCTTGCAATCCACGCACAAGAGTATTCAAAAATGCATCATAAGCAAATATGTATTGTGGACTCCAACCCACACGAACCACCATCTCTCCAAAAGTGGTTTTTGCCTTGGCTACATTCCCTTCCTTCTCCCATCCTTCCAGCAAAATCGCAAATGAGTCGGCATCTGGAGGTATGGTAGCTTTTATTTTGTCAAAGAACTCAAGTGCTTTCACAGTTTGGTTTTCTTCTCTACACATGGCACTCAGTAAAGAATTTACGGCGATAATATCAGGTTGAATCCCATACCTGTAAACTTATTCACTTAAAAAATGCAAAATATACATTGATGGTACCAAATAAAATGGGGAAAAAGAAAAATTAATAGACCAAATCATTCTTCCCCCCTCCTCCTCTTCTTCTTTTTCTAGTTGCAGTGAATAAAGGAAAAGTATAGCAACAAAACTAGAAGAAACATATTCCACTATAAATTGACTCAATATGTGTATATAACTTGTCAAAGTTATGAATGCGTCTTCTTGTGATTGCGAGATTGCTGAAGTTTTGCACCAAACCGGAAATATATATATATATATATATATATATATATATATATATAATTCTCGGACAGCAGAAGATTATAAAAGACATCACTAATCATTACTGCCTAAATACAGAAAATTTAGGCGGTGGCACACATTCGGGCAGTGGCGTAAAAAAGGCTGCAATTTACAGACTTAGGCCGCAGGTTATATCTTTAAGCTAATCCTCCACTATAGACAGGGCATTCATTGTGTAATAAATATACACGAGTTACCTAATACTCTGTACACATTACCAAAGAATAAAAGTATTCTCGAGCAGGTGATATTACCAAGCAGGGGTATTATAAGGAATATCCTAATTTTCTGTCTTATCTTTTAATTTCAGAATATTCCTAACCTACAAAATTCCATTTATTGTTTGATTTGATATATACTGGATTCTAACACCAGCGGCCCTTTTTTTGTATATGTATCATTTTTTGTAGCACAACAAAAAAGATGCCAAATATTTTCTTGTATATGTATATCATCAGATCCGGAAAGTTTTTTTATTCCATCTTGAAATAATTACAAGAAATACACTGTGGGTAAATTCAACGGTCAACAGTACTCCAAAAAAAGAGGAGCAATGTTACCATTGGCGTGACTGAGAAATCCACATTGTCTGTTGTCCAAGCAAATATTGGCATTAAATACCAACATAAGACTGAATAGAGAATTCATGTTTGGATTGACAATTGCAAAAAAACAAACTATTGGTTGATCTCAGGAGAATAAATAGCTGAGGCGGAAACAAAAGCAGTTTCACTAATCCTAAATGAGGTCGACAAGAGTATTTACAACAAAGAGTTGATTGATCAACTCCTACAGCAACTAATACCAAAGTCCAATTAGGCTTACGGTATTCCCTATTGCTTATTGTAATATTATTGTAGAAATCCTAAGGCCCTATCTAGTGTCAATAGATCATTGATTCAAGAGCAGCCGCCTTTTGCTGAAGAAGATCGATACGGAAAATAAAAAACACTAAAATCATAACAGAGCGTAAGAATAGCTTTTCAAATCTATATGTGTCATGCATACCAAGTCCAGGCATTGGAGAAGTTAATGTTACTATGGTAGATTTTCGCCATTCACAGGCAAAGGTCTAATTAGACACTCCAAATATTAACCTTTAACCATTTCTTCATGTTCCTGAACCTTCTTTCAATTTGTTGTCCGTCAGAAAACTCTCAAAGGACTTCAACTGCAATGTCAATTAAAGGCAGGAATGATAAAAACAAAAAGTAAAAGGCCAGAAGCTGTTCAAAAACAAAAAGAAGGAAAACTTGCAAGTAGAAGGTACATTCCCCAGTTTATAACCCGTCAACCAAAACCAACCCCAATGAAGGTCGTATTCGCAAACAAGATTCCAGGTCCAGAATCACTTTTTTCTTTTTTTCAAAAAAACTCAGTTTAACAGCTTTGAAAATAAGTGATTATGCACTGTTCAATTGAGTTTGAAAACACCCCCTAAATGCAGGCAGTTAAAACGATAAATCCAACAGTAAGATTGCAAAAAATAAAAATAATAATAATGGCCGTCGTCTACTTCTCTCAAGGATCCAACTTGGATATCAACTCTTGCCTTTCATCACCCACTTGAAAATACTCTTCTTCTTCTTCCTCTAAAACTGTGTTGTCTGCTTTCCCATCATAGGATTCGATGCATATCCTGCACCCATGTCATATCTCAGGACACCAGTACTTCCCTCATCTCAACGAGTTTGAGCATCAGAGCAGGACCAGCAGGTACAGTAAGTAGTAAGCCATCTCCAATCCAACTCTTGTTAGAAGCGTGGAGACTAGAAGTTCGAACATTACCCCACCCCTAATTCCTTTTTTGTAAAAAGGGTCCACATACACATGAGCAAAACTTCATCCAACCAAATATGGAGTACCATCTCCACCCATATTACTCAAAAAAAATCACAAATTTAAGCAACAGGGCTGAACCATTATAATATACTTTAGTATAACCTTAATTCTTTACCTCCCTAAAGAATAAAAGGCATACTTGCACATAAACTAATTAGGAAACAGGACTAAGAGGGTAACTCACCTCTTCACAGCTTTGGATTTTGAGAAGTGCTTCTAAGCTGTGAGTAGAGTTTCCAAACTCTCCCTAAATCAAGTAAAAACTGTAATTTGTCTCAATCAAAGCATGCTTGGAAGAAAGAAACAGCAAGCTGAATGCAAATCACCTTTCCTTTTGGCTTGACAGGAACTAGGAAGGAATACTAGGGAAGAGAGAAAAATGGTAATGCATCCCATACTGAAGAAGGATTTTCAATCCATCATAACATGGAGTTATGGAGATTTACTTTAAAACAAAAATGTATGAATTTTCGACAAACAAGAGAACAATTTGTCTGTTCTTTCACTTCAATAATACTGTATCAAACAAAATTAAGGAATAGTTGCATCCCTAATCTTCCCTTTCCCCTGATTAATAAAAGTACCCTAGGCCATCCCATCCAAATACTTATATTCAGGAAATACAGAGCTTGGTACCAGAGAAATCCTGAAATCTTTTGCATAAGTACAAAATAAGTCTGGAGTTCTTTCACTCTGCTTTTACCATAGAGCCATAAAGATATATGAGTATTATTCTTTACCAAGCTTATCCAAATAAGATTTGAGCAGTATGGACAATTAGATTAATGAAAATATTAAACTTATTTTATCTAGATTATGAGATAGGCAATGTTATGTAGTACTCCCTGTCGTGTCATTAGACTTAATCCCCTCCCTCACATTCATGTATTTACTTTCAAAATTGCATTTAAAAGAACAAACGCCCAATAAATTCTACAGTATTACTTAGAATGCAAAGAGAAATCAACATAGGCAAAAGAAATACTAACTAATAATTACCTTTCCATAACATCGAAAGTCATAACAGCCTCATCAAACCTCCCAGCAACGCAATAATTCTCAAAAACCGAAACAAACGTAGTCAAAGTGAGCAAACCGTCCTGCTTCATAGAGCGAATAGCATCCCACATAGGCTCGAAGAGTTTATTCTTCCCAAGCAAATCGACCATGAGATTCCAGGAATAGCCAGTGTGCTTTTGATTGAGGCCGGCCCACTGGAAGAACTTGGCAGCAGTGTTAGGAGTGTTGTACGATAGCTTAAGCACATGGTGCATAATATCGGGCTGGGGCTTAATTTTGGTGGATGCCAAACGCGCCTCCACTTCGTGCAGCGGGGCGGTAGCAACAATTTCGCAGAGGATACGGGCTTCGGGAGGGACATCCACGGCGGTGTAATGGGTGGGGAAGCGACTAGTGTCAGCGCTCGAATTTACAGCCGCCATTATTAAGGGTTTATTTTTCCCTCTTTCTTTCTACTCTTCAATTGGGCAATTCAAGCGCGGCGGCGATCCCTGTCGGAGGTTCTTTTCCGTCAGCCCCTTGGTGGAGGAGTGGACTAATATATACTTTTCTTTTCTGCACTTTACTATATACACCTCCTCCTTTTACTTTTGATTCCTTTTAATATAAATTTTTCTTATTTTCACTTATTTTAGCTTTCATACTTGTAATTTATCTGAATTACTGTTCATATTTTTATTTATCTTAATTATAGTATTTCTTACTTTATCTGGAGTATTTTTTAATTCGCTTACAACATAAACAACACGAAATTAACCGATCGTAACTAGGGGTGTAAACGTGTCGAGTAGTGCTAAGCTCGATTACCTATATAATTTTTTAAATTAATTGTAAAAAGTATTTTTTTCTAAAATAAAGTCGACTCGATTACTTGTATATAAATATAAATTATTATATTAATGGCATGATAGGAATTATTGTTCAAGCTCGATTAGGCTCACGAACCTTTCGAGCCGAGTATTTATGAACTCGAACTCGGTAGCTATTCGAGTAGCTCGAAACTCGACTCGATTAATTTCGAGTTAATTTCAATCTTTTTTCGAGTCAAGCACGAGTAGCTCGCGAGTTGACTCGACTCACTTACACCATATTAACCATTTTATTTATTTTTTTATATACTCCATCATAATTTTGTTTTTCTTATTTTTATTTATTTTGTCTACTTATCCTACTTTTACATATCTTCATTTTTCTTCCCAGTCGATAGAAAATATTCGAATTTAACACATACACCCACAAAAAAAAAACAAAAAATAGAATTGTTAATTGAGGGCCATATGAAAAATAATGCATAAATTCTACTCCATTACTTAGTTAAACATTTAAACCTCAAGAATTTCCATAAATATTATGATACTGATGGCATGTAAAAACAAAAAAACAGGGTACACGATGGCAGATGTTTTTCGTTATCACAATTTGTTGCCGCTAACGTGTTCATCCATGGAATGGAAACGAACATAATCTTTTTAATAAACTCTATTTTTAATGAATTAATAGAGGAAATACTTAATCTCGTCCATTAAAAGTGTGTTAATTTCTTTTCTTTTTTTCACAAAAAATGTACTTATTCTATTTAAATAGTTAACTTTTGAGTAATTTTGAGCATCTACCAACAATATTTTTTATTCGTTACATCACATATATTTTTTATAATTAAAATATGATTAGAGCAACCTGAATTTCTATAAGTCGGGGTTGTCGGGGCTTTGGTAATTTTATATTTTTGTATCCTGAAATTTTTTGTATTTTCCATTTTTTTTTTCTGATTCTTTTCCTAATTCTGGAAAATACTTAATACGTAATACGTAAATGAAAATGATATACACAAATGCATAATAAACACGACATAGGATAGGATAAAGCAATATAACACGAGAAATCAATACAAATTAGAATTGCCCGTCACTGTATTTTTAACCGTTTTAAAAAATACTAGAAACGTAGGAAAAGAATAAAATAAAATAAAAATACAAAAAAATTACATGATACAAAGAAACATAAAATTAACCTTATTGTTTGCTTAAAAAATGAATTGTCTCATCCAATTAGGAAATTACCGCAAGAGTATGAGTGAAAAATTGAGGGGTTAGAGTCTTTGTAAAGAAGGAAGGTACACCGTACACGTAGGCATTGAGGGTTTCAGTTTTATGTAATGGATACGTAAAGAATTATAAAAACAAAGAGATAATTGAATATAAAACTAATTAATTTTTTGTATTGTATTGTGTACCATTTTTGTGTTTAATAATTTTACTTCTTTTTTTTCCTCTTTTAATAGAATTTTCAAACGGTTCAAAATACAGATGCATCAATGAAGATTCTCCAGCATATTCTTCTTTATTATTTTTTAAGTAATCTTTTATTCTAGAATTTTCTTTTAATATTTAATGAAGAGTTTCAACTCCTTACTAAACCATATTTTTCTTTGTTATTTTTTCAGGTAATCTTTTATTCATTTACTAAAATTCTCTTTTAAAATTTCTACCTAATTCATATATTTTCACAATACTATACTTCTTTTAAAATTCTCAACTCTCATTAAAAGATAATTTAAATCCTTAATTTTTTTTAATAATATAAAGTAATTGTGATTTTTTTTAAAAAATATTTTATTACAATCTTAACAGTATGTTATACAAATTTCAGCAAACAACGACAATTAGATTGTATTTTTTGTTATCTAATATATAATAAAATAATTAAATGTTCTTCTGGGTTCACTATTTAAAAAGTGTAATTTTCTTGTATTATTTGTATTGTGTACAATTTTTATGTTGAATAATTTTATTTATTTCTTCTCTCCTCCGTTCATGATATAATTTTTCCAACGATTCGAAATAAGGAGACATCAATGAATACAACTCTTTACTAATTCTCGAGCATATTCTTCTTTGATATTTTGAAACTTAAACTAATTTGTATTGATTTCTCTTTAAACATTTGTGTTTAGATTATTTTTTCACGTGATCTTTTATTCTTTTCACTAGAATACTTTTCTTATAATTTTTTTCTATTTAATTTACATTAAATTTTCTGTGGCATACTCCATCTCTCTTTAATTTGAAATTATGCATTCTTGTAATTTTACTTTAAATATTCGTATTTTATATTTTTTAATTTATAATTTTATTAAAAATTTAATGTGTGATTTTTTCTCTCACCTAATCTAATTTAACATCCTTGTTTTATTTTCGTTTCTCTTTCTTTTTCTTTTGTGGATATCCTTCACACTCAAAACTATTACAAAATGATTTACATTCTCTTTTTCAATCTCAACTGGGAATTTCGCATGTGCATGTCAATACAAATAATATGTAGGAGTATAAAATTTGATTGAAAGTTATTTTAGTCGTTTTTAATTTTAAAACTACACTTCATGTCTAAACATTTCATCAATGTCATGTTTCCATTGGACATTGATATTATAGGTTTTTGGTCGATTTTATAAATTTGTCACATATTATTTCAAAATTTTCATCATGTTGTCGGAATTGACCTATATTAGGAGGGCTTATAATTGATTTTTTTTTTTTTTAATTGAATTTTTCTAACTCGGGTAAGAGAGTTCTGGACGATGGCAACAAAAAGTGAATCGACGATCTTTGTGTAATTAGTTTGTATATACATCTATATTCTTATTTCCATTTATATGATTATTCAATCTTTCATCTATGATTATTCGATTTCTGAAAATTTGTGTAAAAGAAATTCTACATATTATTCCGCCAAAAAAATAAATATTTATTTTCAATTCTCGTGAACGGGTCGTGCACTAGTGAGAAATAAATATTACTCCGTAGTTTAAGCAACTACAAAACTGCAGGTATTTATATTTATTGTTTAATATAATTTATATATTTGCATATTTTTTTTAGTACTTTATTAATGGATCTTTTAATATTTAACGGTTTAACTACTTTTAATAATTTATTATATTTTTCTCTCTTTAATATTGTATAGTTTAACTACTTTTAATAATCTTAATCTTAAATATAAGTATATGATATCATATATTTACAAACATTTTATGTGCCATTTGTCAATTAATTAGTACATTTTTTAATCTCATATTTTAAATGTCCACTTTTAAATATTAATTTAAATATTAAAATTAAAATGAAACAAAATTTTTTAATAAGGGTTAATTCTAAATAAATTCACCACCTTTAGTCTCAGTATCAATTTAATCACGACCTTTACGATTTTTTTTTAAAACTCCAACCTTTCATCGTGTTGCAATTATATACACATTTTTTTTTCTCCAGTCAACAATTGATGATGTGGCTTGCCGAAGCTCGTCACCTCATATTACAAATATTTTTTTTATTTTCCACATAAAGATTACACTTTATAAAATTAAAAATATAAAATTTTATAAAAATAAAAATAAAATTATATGCATCTCCTCCGCTTCTCAAACTAAATCAAGTTATTCTCTTTTAACCATAAAAATTACACTCGACGTCTTCTTCGCTTCTCAAACTCAATGGAGTTCTTGTTATGCGCGTCTCTCTCACTTCTCAAATTCAATCAATCAAATCTCTTCAAATCCTCAAAATCAACATCATAAGGGATAGAACATTTTTGTTAGAACATTTTTGTTGCAATAATCATTGGTGTTAAACACATTAATTCCTAGAATATTTTCCTCTCAGCATATAAATTGTAGTTCTCCAACTAGTTGAACAAAATAATAAAAAACTACCAACAAAGTTATCTTCAGCATACACCCAAATACAATAATTAATTGAGGTACATCGAAAAAAATTATAGTTCTCGAACTAGTTGAACAAAACAACAAAATTATTAAATAATTTAAGATCGAATTTCTGAAGAAATAAACCACCAAATCACCAATGGTCAAGGATTAGATGCGTGAGTTTTTTTTTTTTTTTTTTGCTTTTGTATGGTTTTTTTTTTAACTTGATTTAGTTTGAGAAGCGGAGGAAACGCGTGGAATTTTATTTTTATAAAATTTTATATTTTTAATTTTATAAAGTGTAATCTTTATGTGGAAAATAAAAAAAATATGTGTAATATGACGTGGCAAGCTCCAGCAAGCCACATCATCAATTGTTGACCGGAGAAAAAAAAATGTGTATCTAATTGCAACACGATGAGAGGTTGGGGTTTAAAAAAAAAATCGTAAAGGTCGTGATTAAATTGATATTGAGATTAAAGGTGGTGTATTTATTTAGAATTAACCCTTTTAATAATCACTTTTCAATATTAATTTGAAGAATTTTTAAATTCTTATTTAAGTTTTACAATTTTAAAATTTAAATTTAATCACATTCAAATTTTACAATTTTACAAATTAAATTTAATTACAAGATAAAAAAATTTCAGCTTCAACTAGATTATTTAATTTAATTGAAAAAACAGTTTAAAAAAAGATGTTTGACACATTTTATAGTGTGACAAAATATGTGCGATAAAATATTTTTTTTCTTGTAGTGAATAAAATACAAATGTCACGTGCACATTTTGTACACGATCCGTGCGTGCAAATTTCGTGCATATTTTGTGCATAATATGTATATGTATGTTTCATGCATGGTCCATATGTACACGTTTCATACTTATTTTAAGATTTTTTTTATTTTTTTACATTAGGTACTTTTTACACCTCCATTTTTTACATTTAATTTTGTGCATATATGTTTTACGCACAGTCCGTACATGCACATATTTTGCATGCCCGTATGTGCACATTTCGTGCAAATTTTGTGCATATATGTTTCACGCACAGTCCGTACATGCACATATTTTGCACGCCCGTAGTGGTGCGTTTCCATCATTATCGCTATAATCGCAGTAGTGGTGGTCTTAGCTGGGATTGTGGCCTTCTTTGGCTATCTGACGATCAAGCCAAAGGTGGCTGAAATCAGAATCCATCGAGCTAATCTAGACACTATAGTCTTTGACCAATCGGACGTTATCACTACACAAATCACATTCGTTGTCAAGGCAGTGAACGACAACAAATGTTTGTCTAGCACAGAAGTTTTGGGATTATTACTATAACAGGCTTGTCTAGCACACAAGTTTTGTTGATTCAAGAGAAATGCTGTCTGTTGCATTCACTTTTCCCGTAAATAGGTAAATTTTCTGCCTATCTTCAGAAAATGCTTTGGAATGTTAACAAGTCTTTTTCCAAATTCAGATTTATGTTGTTATTTCTTTCATCATGCATGTTATTTATGGATATGGCTTGAGAAATTTGTGTTGTACAGTCAGTAGAGAATTAAATTCTTTCTGAACAAAAGATGGCTTTATGCCTAGGAAAGGTAGAGATGCCTAAGCTGCTTCCCTACTAATTAAACCTAAACACTGAGGGCCCATCAACATCTCCCATCTCTCATCTCTTTCATTTTCTTCACTTCTCACTCCCAGTCTCGTAAGCCCCCAATGCCAATGCCAATGACAATGCTTCGTCCTCGCGACCACACGCACCCCTTAATTTGGTGCGGGTCGATTTTTTTATGCCTAGTCTTAGGATTAGTGGTCCTATTTGAGGCTGTTAACTTAATTGGCTATCTGGCGATCAAGCCAAAGGTGGCTGAAATCAGCATCCACCGAGCCAACATAGACGCCTTAGTCTTTGCCCAACCGGACCTGATCTATATACAAATCACATTCGTCGTTAGGGCACTGAATGACAACGAAAAGGCGTATGCCAGTTTCTACGACACCAAATTAGCCCTAAGCTTCGAGGGCCTGAAACTGGACGACTTGGTGGCCTCGACGTTCGATGTTAAGGCCAACCACTCGGAGGACTTCAACTACCTGGGACGACCCTACTCCATTCCTCTCACCTTGGAGCAATTAGACACTGTCAACAGGATAGGCAAAATAGGTTTCGAATTTGAAGTGACGACCATGACTCGATGGAGAGTGTGGCGTGTTGGTTCGGTCAAGTCCATGTTGAATGTGGATTGCAAACTCGGTTTGCCAATTGATAGGTCTACCGTATATCCACGTCGTTGTCAAGCCAAAATGCTATTTCTTTCTTCCAATCCTGCCTGCATGCTTTGATTGAGACAAATTACAGTTTTGACTTATGTTTGGAAACTAATTTGCTGATTTTTTGTTTGTTTGGTTAGTGATCAGGATGATGATTCGTGCAATGGAGAATTCAACTCGAGAGGTAGCTGTTAGATTGAGTTTTGAGATTCTTTTCCTTGTTGTTTAATAATCTCATCCGGTGTACTGTAGTATAAAAAGATGTTTGACACATTTTATAGTGTGATGAAATACGTGTGATAAAATGTTTTTCTTTCTTGTAGTGAATAAAATACAAATGTCACGTGCACGTTTTGTGCACGATCCGTGCGTGCAAATTTCGTGCATATTTTGTGCAAATTTCGTGCACATTTCGTGCAAATTTTGTGCATATATGTTTCACGCACAATCCGTACATGCACATATTTTGCACGCCCGTAGTGGTGCGTTTCCATCATTATCGCTATAATCGCAGTAGTGGTGGTCTTAGCTGGGATTGTGGCCTTCTTAGGCTATATGACGATCAAGCCAAAGGTGGCTCAAATCAGAATCCATCGAACCAATCTAGACACTATAGTCTTTGACCAACCGGACGTGATCACTACACAAATCACATTCGTTGTCAAGGCAGTGAACGACAAAAAATGTTTGTCTAGCACAGAAGTTCTGGGATTATTACTATAACAGGCTTGTCTAGCACACAAGTTTTGCTGATTCAAGAGAAATGTTGTCTGTTGCATTCACTTTTCCCGTAAATAGGTAAATTTTCTGCCTATCTTCAGAAAATGCTTTGGAATGTTAACAAGTCTTTTTCCAAATTCAGATTTATGTTGTTATTTCTTTCATCATGCATGTTATTTATGGATATGGCTTGAGAAATTTGTGTTGTACAGTCAGTAGAGAATTAAATTCTTTCTGAACAAAAGATGGCTTTATGCCTAGGAAAGGTAGAGATGCCTAAGCTGCTTCCCTACTAATTAAACCTATACACTGAGGGCCCATCAACATCTCCCATATCTCATCTCTTTAATTTTCTTCACTTCTCACTCACAGTCTCGTAAGCCCCCAATGCCAATGCTTCGTCCTCGCGACCACACGCACCCCTTAATTTGGTGCGGGTCGATTTTTTTATGTCTAGTCTTAGGATTAGTGGTCCTATTTGGGGCTGTTAACTTAATTGGCTATCTGGCGATCAAGCCAAAGGTGGCTGAAATCAGCATCCACCGAGCCAACATAGACGCCTTAGTCTTTGCCCAACCGGACCTGATCTATATACAAATCACATTCGTCGTTAGGGCACTGAATGACAACGAAAAGGCGTATGCCAATTTCTACGACACCAAATTAGCCCTAAGCTTCGAGGGCCTGAAACTGGACGACTTGGTGGCCTCGACGTTCGATGTTAAGGCCAACCACTCGGTGGACTTCAACTACCTGGGACGATCCTACTCCATTCCTCTCACCTTGGAGCAATTAGACACTGTCAACAGGATAGGCAAAATAGGTTTCGAATTCAAAGTGACGACCATGACTCGATGGAGAGTCTGGCGTGTTGGTTCGGTCAAGTCCATGTTGAATGTGGATTGCAAACTCGATTTGCCAATTGATAGGTCTACCGTATATCCACGTCGTTGTCAAGCCAAACTGCTATTTCTTTCTTCCAATCCTGCCTGCATGTTTTGATTGAGACAAATTACAGTTTTGACTTATGTTTGGAAACTAATTTGCTGATTTTTGTTTGTTTGGTTAGTGATCAGGATGATGATTCGTGCAATGGAGAATTCAACTCGAGAGGTAGGTGTTAGATTGAGTTTTGAGATTCTTTTCCTTGTTGTTTAATAATCTCATCCGATGTACTGTAGTATAAAAAGATGTTTGATACATTTTATAGTGTGACGAAATACGTGTGATAAAATGTTTTTCTTTCTTGTAGTGAATAAAATACAAATGTCACGTGCACGTTTTGTGCACGATCCGTGCGTGCATATTTCGTGCATATTTTGTGCACATTTCGTGCAAATTTTGTGCATTTATGTTTCACGCACAGTCCGTACATGCACATATTTTGCACGCCCGTAGTGGTGCGTTTCCATCATTATCGCTATAATCGCAGTAGTGGTGGTCTTAGATGGGATTGTGGCCTTCTTTGGCTATCTGACGATCAAGCCAAAGGTGGCTCAAATCAGAATCCATCGAACCAATCTAGACACTATAGTCTTTGACCAACCGGACTTGATCACTACACAAATCACATTCGTTGTCAAGGCAGTGAACGACAAAAAATGTTTGTCTAGCACAGAAGTTCTGGGATTATTACTATAACAGGCTTGTCTAGCACACAAGTTTTGCTGATTCAAGAGAAATAATGTCTGTTGCATTCACTTTTCCCGTAAATAGGTAAATTTTCTGCCTATCTTCAGAAAATGCTTTGGAATGTTAACAAGTCTTTTTCCAAATTCAGATTTATGTTGTTATTTCTTTCATCATGCATGTTATTTATGGATATGGCTTGAGAAATTTGTGTTGTACAGTCAGTAGAGAATTAAATTCTTTCTGAACAAAAGATGGCTTTATGCCTAGGAAAGGTAGAGATGCCTAAGCTGCTTCCCTACTAATTAAACCTATACACTGAGGGCCCATCAACATCTCCCATATCTCATCTCTTTAATTTTCTTCACTTCTCACTCACAGTCTCGTAAGCCCCCAATGCCAATGCTTCGTCCTCGCGACCACACGCACCCCTTAATTTGGTGCGGGTCGATTTTTTTATGTCTAGTCTTAGGATTAGTGGTCCTATTTGGGGCTGTTAACTTAATTGGCTATCTGGCGATCAAGCCAAAGGTGGCTGAAATCAGCATCCACCGAGCCAACATAGACGCCTTAGTCTTTGCCCAACCGGACCTGATCTATATACAAATCACATTCGTCGTTAGGGCACTGAATGACAACGAAAAGGCGTATGCCAATTTCTACGACACCAAATTAGCCCTAAGCTTCGAGGGCCTGAAACTGGACGACTTGGTGGCCTCGACGTTCGATGTTAAGGCCAACCACTCGGTGGACTTCAACTACCTGGGACGATCCTACTCCATTCCTCTCACCTTGGAGCAATTAGACACTGTCAACAGGATAGGCAAAATAGGTTTCGAATTCAAAGTGACGACCATGACTCGATGGAGAGTCTGGCGTGTTGGTTCGGTCAAGTCCATGTTGAATGTGGATTGCAAACTCGATTTGCCAATTGATAGGTCTACCGTATATCCACGTCGTTGTCAAGCCAAACTGCTATTTCTTTCTTCCAATCCTGCCTGTATGCTTTGATTGAGACAAATTACAGTTTTGACTTATGTTTGGAAACTAATTTGCTGATTTTTGTTTGTTTGGTTAGTGATCAGGATGATGATTCGTGCAATGGAGAATTCAACTCGAGAGGTAGCTGTTAGATTGAGTTTTGAGATTCTTTTCCTTGTGGTTTAATAATCTCATCCGATGTACTGTAGTATAAAAAGATGTTTGATACATTTTATAGTGTGACGAAATATGTGTGATAAAATATTTTTCTTTCTTGTAGTGAATAAAATACAAATGTCACGTGCACATTTTGTGCACGATCCGTGCGTGCAAATTTCGTGCACATTTCGTGCAAATTTTGTGCATATATGTTTCACGCACAGTCCATACATGCACATATTTTGCACGCCCGTAGTGGTGCGTTTCCATCATTATCGCTCTAATCACAGTAGTTGTGGTCCTAGCTAGGGCTGAGCAAAAACCGAAAAAAATCGAAAAACCGAACCGAACCGAAATATGAATTCGGTTTCGGTTCGGTTAGCATTTTTCTTAGATTTCGGTTTCGGTTTTATTAGTGAAAAATTTGGTTAATCGAAACCGAACCGAATTCATTTAGGTTTAATACTTAGTTTTTCATTTATTTGTTTAGTTAATGTTAGTATGTTAGATTGAATAAATTTTGATAAAATTTGTTGAGAATTGATAGATTAGGTTTAATATTAAATGGGTGTTAAATCACTAAATGTTTGTTAAATGTTTATCTGTATTATTTGGACATTTATTTAAAATTTCATATAAATGGTAGGTATTTTCGGTTTTGATTTCGGTTTCGGTTTTTTAATTTCGGTTCGGTTCGGTTGCGTTGCACACCCCTAGTCCTAGCTGAGATTGTGGCCTTCTTTGGCTATCTGACGATCAAGCCAAAGGTGGCTGAAATCATAATCCATCGAGCCAATCTAGACACTATAGTCTTTGACCAACCGGGTGTGATCACTACACAAATCACATTCGTTGTCAAGGCAGTAAACGACAACAAAAATGTGTTTGCAAGTTTCTACGACACAAAATTAGTTGTAAACTATTTAAACCTAAAGACTGAGGGGCCATCAACAGCTCCCATCTCTCATCCTCTCATCTCTCTCATTTTCTTCTTCACTTCTCACTCCCAGTCTCTCTAGCTCGTAAGCACCCAATGCCAATGCCAATGCTTCGTCCTCGAAGTAGAAGTTTGTGGAGGGGTTCATGCATTTGGTGGTGGGATTTTGACGATGGACGAAGAAAAGGTCGTCTGGAGTGGGGTGAAGCAGTTAGATGAGTTTGTATGGGAGACTGCAGGGATGAAAGGGTGATTCGATTCTGCAAGGCCATTTGTGGTGTGTTGGAGCTAAAAACAGGTCCTTTAAATATAGAGGGAATGTTTTTATTTTATAGTATTAATTTATTATACTTGCTCTATGTGTTTCTATCTAATAGTCTGTTTTGTCTAATTCTCTAAAAAAAAAGTCATGGTTTAATTGTCCTAGTATGATATTTGTGTTGTTAATGAAATATATGGTATTTTGATAGACCACCAAAACAATACGTGGTATTTTTTTGCACAACTAATAATATTTTTAATGTACAAAACAAGAGAAGAAAATTCACTTAAGGTGGCTGAAATCAGCATCCACCGAGCCAACATAGACGCCTTAGTCTTTGACCAACCGGACCTGATCTATATACAAATCACATTCGTCGTTAGGGCACTGAATGACAACGAAAAGGCGTATGCCAGTTTCTACGACACCAAATTAGCCCTAAGGTTCGAGGGCCTGAAACTGGACGACTTGGTGGCCTCGACGTTCGATGTTAAGGCCAACCACTCGGTGGACTTCAACTACCTGGGACGACCCTACTCCATTCCTCTCACCTTGGAGCAATTAGACACTGTCAACAGGATAGGCAAAATAGGTTTCGAATTCAAAGTGACGACCATGACTCGATGGAGAGTCTGGCGTGTTGGTTCGGTCAAGTCCATGTTGAATGTGGATTGCAAACTCGGTTTGCCAATTGATAGGTCTACCGTATATCCACGTCGTTGTCAAGCCAAACTGCTATTTCTTTCTTCCAATCCTGCATGCATGCTTTGATTGAGACAAATTACAGTTTTGACTTATGTTTGGAAACTAATTTGCTGATTTTTTGTTTGTTTGGTTAGTGATCAGGATGATGATTCGTGCAATGGAGAATTCAACTCGAGAGGTAGCTGTTAGATTGAGTTTTGAGATTCTTTTCCTTGTTGTTTAATAATCTCATCCGATGTACTGTAGTATAAAAAGATGTTTGACACATTTTATAGTGTGACGAAATATGTGTGATAAAATGTTTTTCTTTCTTGTAGTGAATAAAATACAAATGTCACGTGCACGTTTTGTGCACGATCCGTGCGTGCAAATTTCGTGCATATTTTGTGCACATTTCGTGCAAATTTTGTGCATATATGTTTCACGCACAGTCCGTACATGCACATATTTTGCACGCCTGTAGTGGTGCGTTTCCATCATTATCGCTCTAATCGCAGTAGTTGTGGTCCTAGCTGAGATTGTGGCCTTCTTTGGCTATCTGACGATCAAGCCAAAGGTGGTTGAAATCATAATCCATCGAGCCAATCTAGACACTATAGTCTTTGACCAACCGGGTGTGATCACTACACAAATCACATTCGTTGTCAAGGCAGTAAACGACAACAAAAATGTGTTTGCAAGTATCTACAACACAAAATTAGTTGTAAACTATTTAAACCTAAAGACTGAGACTCCATCAACCGCTTAAAAAAATTGCATTTATTTTCACTCAACATTATCAGTTATAATTGTTCAGTAAAAACATTTGATACTATTTAAAACTAATCTTAAATTGCACCGTTCTACTAGACTTGCTCAATAACTCCACTATAAAGTCATACCTAGAAAAATTATATTCATTTTTTTGAATATTATGGTGAAAAGACACAAACCTACAACAATCCATGGGGGTACTAATAAAATTTATAATTAGTATGAGAAAAATTACAAATGTGCTCCTCGATTCTTAATCTCACATGGGCTATATATTATGTATGAATAATATCACAAATCAAGAAATCCAACATGTACTATAGTTTTATGAGGAACCGTTACTCATATTCGAATTTTTTACTTTATGCATATATGTACTTTTCGTCCATATAAAATGTTCTTATTTTTTATTTTTTGTTATCCATATAAGTGTTCATGTATAATTTTCAATTTCGGAACATATATGTAAATCGTTAGTTAAAGAATTTCCATAACTATTATACTAAAAATGATGGCACAATTTTACTGGTGGCATGTAAAGACAAAAAACACGATGGCAGATGTTTTTCGTTATCACAATTTGTTAACGCTAACGTGTTCATCCATGGCGATTTTTCAGCGGTTGCTGTCTTTTCACTCACACTCCCAAATTCTCCAACTCCCATTTCGTTGTTAATCTGAATTTTTTTGATATAATCGTTTTTAAATGCATGAACAAAATCTTGATTTTCCACCACAATGAACCCTACCAAAGCCTTAGCAAGAATTCCGGCGCCCCTATTTTGCAAGACTGAAACTAGAAAATTAGGCCCAAACATCAAATGGGGCGTTCAATTTTGCCATAAATTTCCTGTTTTTAAATTCAGCAACAATCGTCTTCATGTGGTTCCTGCAGTTGCATCAAATGTTAGTTCTTCGGCAGGCGTTTCGCATAATCCGAAGCAAAAGAGGATGGAAATCATAGAAGAGAGTATAGAGAAGGTGATGATGATAAAGTTGTTATGAGCTGTTTTTTTTGGGGGGATTTTAATTGTTTTGTTGTTGTGGTATTGCAGGTTATCTATGGGTGCCGATTCTTTGCCATTCTTGCGGTTTGGGGATCACTCATTGGGTCTTTTCTTTGTTTTTTCAAGGTGAATATATTCATTGGTTGCCCTGTTTTATTGCATCTGATTATTGTTATTTTGTGAATATAAAATTTATGGCTGTTTTAAATTCCTTTTCTAGGCCTTTTTTTTTGTGGGGTTGGTGATATTTGAACCCTTGGCCACTGAAAACTTGCTAAATTTTGTTAATTCTGAAGAAAGAAGCAACTTCTTATGTGTTTTTAATCTATTGATGCATTTTAGGGGGGTGGGGAGAGGGTTTAACAGCTGGATTTGTGTTAGTTTTGTATACATACTCAATTAACTATATGAAACTGCTGTTTGATTCTTGTTTCAACAGCAAGGCCATTTTTTATAGTAGCTTCTAGTACAGTTTTTTCTCTGTTAAGAATTAAGATGCACATGTTCTGTGGATCTTATTTAATAAGCATTTATGATTATTGTTATTTTGTGAATATAAAAGTTATGGCTGTTTTAAATTCCTTTTCTAGGCCTTTTTTTGGGTGGGGTTGGTGATATTTGAACCCTTTGCCACTGAAAACTTGCTAAATTTTGTTAATTCTGAAGAAATAAGCAACTTCTTGGGAGGGTTTAATAGTTGGATTTGTGTTAGTTTTGTATGCATACTCTATTAACTATATGAAACTGCTGTTTGATTCTTGTTTCAACAGCAAGGCCATTTTTATAGTAGCTTCTAGTACAGTTTTTCTCTGTTAAGAATTAAGATGCACATGTTCTGTGGATCTTATTTATTAAAGCAGTTATGATTGAGTATTAATTTGTAATATGAGGACAAGTTCACGAGGTATGAAATTAGTATAGTTGATCGAGCAATCGGAATTTATCCAACATGATGAGGGTGTTATGTTATGTTATGGTGGTATAGGGCTGTGTGTATGTTACATCGTCGTTTCAAGGCTACTTGTTGGACCGAGGGAAAGTCATTACATCACTTGTTGAGGCTACTGGTACGTACGTATGTATGTATGCATATTCTGCTGCTTATTGCTTCTTGAGTACTAATCTATCCATCTACGTTACTAGATGTCTACCTTCTGGGAACTGTGATGTTGGTGTTTGGCATGGGACTCTACGAGCTCTTCATCAGTAATCTCGATAAAACAAAATCCATGCCCGATGGGAAAACAACTACTGCCTATCGATCAAATCTCTTTGGAATGTTCACTCTCAAGGTAACTAACCATATACTTGTAGTATATGTAACTTGCATGTGTGAGTGAGTCGTCTAATTATTGAATGGATCTACAGGAACGACCACGATGGCTGGAGATAAAAACTGTAAACGAGCTGAAAACAAAGCTGGGACATGTTATAGTGATGCTTCTGCTGATTGGTTTTTTCGACAAGAGTAAGAAAGCCGTTATACAAACGCCCCTAGATCTTCTTTGCTTCTCCGCATCAGTGCTCCTCTGTTCGGGTTGCCTCTTCTTGCTCTCCAGGCTAAATGATTAATTATTCTCTATATATATATTTCTAACTCAAACTAAGGTTAAGGTTAGGTGTATGAGTATGAATTTGCATTCTATCTACCTTTTATACAGTTTCTTCATATTTTTAGTTTATTTTTGTTGAGCAAAACATGTTTTTTTTCTTCTAGTGTTCAAAGCAATCTGAGAGCATATATGTTTCTCTCAAGTGTGTGTTGAAAATATGAGGGCATTATATTTTTCTAAGTTTCAAATTAAATTGGTTTTTTTAATTAATTCAATCCATATGTCATATGAATTTGATCTTTTGTGCAAAAGATGCACCGTGCAATTCAAGTGTATTTTTAAATAGTATCAACTGTTTTCACTTAATATATATTAGTTCTAGTATTTAAAAACGTACTTGAGTTGCACGATGCAACTAGTGCATACAAGATTTTATTTTTATTTTTTTATTTGGGAGTGTAAACGAGGCCTCGAACGTGCACGTAGTTTTCATCAAATCAACAAAACAATTTACTAGCATTTAATGTGTCACATGTTTTGGTATTTTGATCAAATGAACAAATATATTCGATCTTAAGCACTTGAGGAATATAAAGAGAAAAAATTGGTATCAAATCAAAGATGTACTGCCACTCACAATGAATTGTTTGTTCTAATTAGATTGCTACTTAGAGCTTGTACATTTTTTTTTTTCTTTAGGAGGAGAACAACAATGTAGCAGCTTAGCTTTTCTTACATTTTTCTCGTTTGCTTTTTTGGGTTGAGACTGGTTTTTTTTTCTTTTAGATTCTTTATTTAATAAATAAAATCATTTCTATTTTAAAAAAAAAAAACATTAAAAGTGGCAGATCTTATCCATCCAAAAAAAAAGGGCGGTACTATTGGTTTGTCGAAAACAAGTACTGTATTTGAACAAAAAAAAAAAGTACTGTAGTACAACTCTATTAAAAACTTATGGGCCTTCTATGTTAATGGGCTATTATGGGTGTGGCCCTATGTTTTTGTTAGTATAGTCGGCCATCTTATTGGTTGGATTTGGTTAAATAAGTAATTAATTTAATTGGAAAAAATAGTATTTTATCCATCCCTGAAAATTTTGCAGTATTTTTTAACGGGTTGATCTGCTATGGACTCGAGTGCATGTTATGCACCCTAGTCCATGTTGCACTTTTCAGTTTTACTGACTTACACTTTTTTGTTAAATGGTGTTGCACTTTTCAATTATTAAACTGTATAATAATATTTTTAGTAATAATTGACCACGTTTTCAACTGCATGCAACCTTCATAGATCAGTTTTTACTTGATCTATAACCTCCTCCACAAACTCCTTAAAAGTAGGAACCACCATGCATGCTCTTAACTTCTCACTCCTTGTATTTATGCAACCGCTTGACCTGGTAACTTCCACGTCTTCAATCCTGCATACAAGGACATTAATAACAACATCTAAAATCGGAGTTAGTGTTAGGAGAAAGGGCAAATTATGATGTTGACCAAAGTGATGGAACATTTTGTACAACACTCGACAAACAGAGTTGCCAGGAATGTTGGATCAAAATAAGCATCACATGTACAACATCAACAATCTCCCCCAATTTGGCCTTTCTACTACAACACTTCTGATGTTAAACATACAGAAATATTCAAAGTAGAAATATACAAAATTTACATCAAGTAAATGACATAAAATCGTAATCACCAAATTAAGTAACAAGTCTTTCTCTAAACACTACAAACAATGTGTTTAGATTAAAAACAGAAATAATAAAGAACAAAATGAAATCCTAAATAATAAAGGAAATAACAGAAATATAAATCCTACAAGCATTACAAACAAATAAAGAAAAGTTATGTAAATAAGTAAAGGAGAGGATTGAGATGAAGAACACTTCAGTTGCATCTTCATGGACCTGCAAAAACTCCCACATACTTTATAACTTCTCCAGTTTGTATGCTTTCATAAATCTCCATGCACGAGCTTAATAACATCAACATCTTGTGCATCTTTAGCTACTACCTTATCACTTTCTTGTACGGCTTCTGTTTCTTGACTGTCACCATCAGTGTTGATTGTGAAAGAAAGGACAAATTATTAGTGATGTTGTCAAATATGTTGTGACATTTTTCACAATATTGACACAACATCAACAATCTCCCCCAATTTGACCTTTCGACAACAACAAACCTGATGCAATAATAGATAACAAAAAGTGTAGAATAGACAACAAGAATAGATAATTTGAACCATTGAAAATAACTCCCCCTAAAAATGATCTTTCCAAAACTCCCCATAGATGTAAAACACCCCTTTTCAACAAGTAGGATAATTCCCATCTAGACAACAAGAATAGATAATTTGAACCATTGAAAATAACTCCCCCTAAAAATGATCTTTCCAAAACTCCCCCATAGATGTAAAACACCCCTTTTCAACAAGTAGGATAATTCCCATCTACAACAATTTGCATTAGGTGCAGCATCTTATGCAGCTTCTCCCCCTGTTGGTGTGGAAAGGAGAAACAAATAGATTAAAAGATCATGAACTGCGGTAATGCTGGCATGATTGTTCCATCATTCTCAGAAACATTCAGTGAAATCGCCATTGTTGTAAGAAGAGTCAGAAGACTTTGAGTAGCAGTAGGGTTTTGAGTGGTTTCAGGTTCTTTGTTTCAGTAGGAGGGTGAATGCTTTGAGAAATTTCAGTGGAGGTTTCGGATTTTGGAATAGGTACTTGTATCGAACTGACCATAAGATATGATGATCCCGGTGTCGTTGTTTCAACATTTTCTGGAACACGTAGGGAAATCGCCATTGAGACAAGTTCATACAGTTTCGATTTTGTGAGGAAGAAGAAGATTGAGAATTTGAGCTTTGATCGAATGGTGAAGTGTTTCCATCCTTTAAATACCTGTAAACTAGATTCGAATTAAATGAACAATTCAAAGTTTGGAAAATTTAAACACTTTTGAATTTAAATGCAGTGATGAGAAATCAATAATCTGTGAAATACCACTGCATATAATTATCTTCAAAATCAGTGCATAAGTTATCGAATATAATAGCATTATAAATATTTAGACATTTCAATTTATTAAAAGAACTTATGTAGAGAAGGAGTTTGATCAGAAGTTATTTTCACGATTGTGAGTAATTAGAAAAAATAGGAATTGAAGAAATTATAACTACTCCATGAAGTGAACGTGTGAAATTGGTGGGAGAGAAACAAATAATTAAAAACTGCCCAAATTAAATAAAATACTGAAAATGCAATAAATATAAAAATAATGACCTGAAAATATCCAATTTAATAATTCTGAAAAATTAATCTAATATTCAGAAAATAAGTAATTCATAAAGGTAACTGAAATTCGAGTCATTTTCAATGTTGCTCATAATGTTGGCCCACATACATCTCAACACTGTTTTTACATGAATTTGCTTCATTTGTGTTGCACATATATTTTTTTTTTTTCACAATTTCACATTGATCCATCTTTTGAAAAGAGTGCATCGTAGTAACGAACTCCGTGCCCCATAGTTACTCAATGGATATATGAATAATTTGATGCAATTTTTAATCACCTTTTGAAAAGAGAACATCGTAGTAGCGAGCTCCGTGTCCCATAGTTACTCAGTGATTTTTAAGCATCTAAATTGTGATCCTTTTTTGCATTTAAGAGATGTATGTCCAGAACATAAATTTTTGCAACAAATTTTCCAGGCTCAAACAACATTTACACAGAAGAATTATCTAAATTCTAACACAGAAAAATATCCAGAAAAATTTAATAGATGATTCCATATGTTGTCTCAAATGTTCCCACATTTGATACAACATTTAATCAGATTTTTTCAGATAGTGCATAAACAAGGAGATTTTTGAATGGATGAAAACCTCTTATCATCAAGGGCTTTTGCATAAATATCAGCAAGTTGTTTCTCAGTAGTAATGTATTTCAACTTCACAATCTCCTTCTCAACAATATCTCTAATAAAATGGTGTCTAATACTTATATGCTTTGTCAAAGAATGTTGCACATGATTCTTAGATATATTAACAACAATAGTATAATCACAAAATATTTTATTTTCATCATTCAAAGCTTCTTTTATATTTTCAAGCTCAATCAAAGAATGATAACAAACATGGTTTACCTTGTTGCATATGGATGACATGCATATAGGCCTTACCACATCTTCTGTGTTCATACCCAATCTTCTTCTAGTTTGTACTCCAGTATTCAGTTCTCCAATGATTTGGTCTGATGGATGATCTTTCAAAATTCTGGTAGATGGAGTTCTCTGAGAATCATACAGATTTTTTGATAATTCTGATTTTTCAGAGGATGTTTGCTCAGATGTGGCCTCATCTGAAGCAGCAGTTTGAGTTTGATCAGAATTCTCAGAACTCTTTGAAATTTCAACAAGATTAGAGACATCATCTTCAATATATTGACCTGTAAGACTAGCATCATCATCAAATACCACATTTAGACATTCTTGCACAGTACATGTTCTCAAATTGTAAATTCTATAGGTTTTACTATTTCTAAAATAGCCTAAAAGAATCTTTTATCACTTTTTGAATTAAAATTTCTATCCAGAACATAGCAAGAATATTTATCAAACTTAACATGTAGATCATCATCACATAATTGACTAATACTAATCAAGTTTGTAAGTAATCCTTCAACATGTAAAACATTTGATAACTTTGGAAAATCAGAAACATTGAGTGTTCCTTTACCAATGATCCTACCTTTAGAACCACCTCCATAAGTAACATTTCCACCATCATATGATTTATAATTAGATAAAAATTCTAGTTGGCCTGTCATGTGTCTAGAACAGCCATTATCAAAGTACCATAAATTAGAAACACATGTTTTTAATGACATATGAACAACATTGCATGACATATCAGATTTTGAAACACATTCTGTTTTCTGTAAATGTTGTTTGGAATGATGTGTCATTTTAGGCAACTTTTCAAAAGAATTATATCTCTTTTCAGTTTTAAGCAATATGGACGTTTATAACATTTTTCAGAACAGTAATAGCATGTAAAATCTTTTTCAACCTTACCAAAAGAGATTTGTGTTTTAGCAGAAATATTAGAGCCATCTTTTACTTCTGTCTTAACAAACACAATAGGTTTTTTATCATAAGAAGGTTTAAAAGACATATCATTGTAACTCAAACCTGTTCTTTTTATGTTACCAATCAATAAGACATTATCCAGCTTTGACAAATCACAGTTGTGACTTTCTCTCGATGTACCTGTCTCATCAAAATTAAATCTATTAAAACAGTCCAGACTGGTAACCGAAAATAATGGATACCTGGCAAATGTTGTAGCAGATGTTGGCACATCTGATGCAACATCAGAAGTCGAAGATTCTGAATCATCATCAGCTTCAGTCCGTGGTTGAATCCAGTCAGCCAGTAAACTCCTCCATACTCGTTCATCAAGATATTTGATGTACACAATATAAGGTCTAAGTGCAGGAGAAATTGAATATTCCATTGCAGTATACACACTCTAAGCAAGATCTCTACTTAGTGTATCAAGTAGTTGGCTCTGATACCAACTGAAAGTATGCGTGCGTGCGATATCAGAGGTGTTGTCTGTTGTGTTGGCACAATCCAGACAACACTATGCAGCGAAAATTAAATTAACACTTTGCAAAGAGTATTTCAAAATTTGTGTAGATTAAATAATTAATCTACACGAATCACTTATATTAACTCTTAATATCAGTGAAACAAAATCAACAACCTCGTAAGGTTTTGAACAACTACAACTCGAATTGAGTTTGAAAAGTTACTAGAAAAATACGAAACTATCTCCCTTATAGATCTAACATATTTTCCTAATAAACGACTATGATTGAGTACACAAATATTCGGGTTTATAAGAGTGCACTAATCTACAAGAAAGAACAATTTATATTTCTAGCTAGAAGCGTTGCGCATTCCATAGGTAGTAATCTTGTATAGCTTTCTTTCTTGTCGTCTTGTATTGAGGTAGGATCTTTTTTATAGGCTTCAAATCCTACTGCCCCAACATCATGTAGATCGATTTTTACATGATCTACCATGGAGAAGAATCACAGATTTTCCTAAAGCTAAATGCACTAAACACTCGATAGCTTTAGTAATGAATGTGTCTTCTTTCTTCTCCACTTGAAACGTTGAAGACAACCTCTATTTATAGATAAATTTCGTCAGTCTTCAACTCCCATAGATCACATGATCTATGTAACTTCCCCTTAACTCCTTAAAATAAGGTAACTTCCAATTTAGGCTTAACTTCCATTTGTGCTTGCAATTCTCTCACTCCTTATGCAATCTGCATGACCTGGACACGTCCACATCTTCTAATTGCATCAAAGGAACATTACAAACAACATAGAAAATTCGGAGTTAGGCGAATTATGATGTTGACCAAAGTGATGGAACATTCTGCACATCACGGGTACAACATGAGCAACAACCTTTTAGAAAGGTTTGAAAAATCTAATTGACTATATGAAACTACCTCCCTTTTAGGTCTATACATATAATCTCCTAGACAAAATAAGTATGATACATATGTTGATTGGGTCTACAACAATCTATCATACTGTTGCATCGATCCTCTATTAATTGACCACGTTTTCAACTGCATGCAACCTTCATAGATCAGTTTTTACTTGATCTATAACCTCCTCCACAAACTCCTTAAAAGTAGGAACCACCATGCATGCTCTTAACTTCTCACTCCTTGTATTTATGCAACCGCTAACTTCCACGTCTTCAATCCTGCATACAAGGACATTAATAACAACATCTAAAATCGGAGTTAGTGTTAGGAGAAAGGGCAAATTATGATGTTGACCAAAGTGATGGAACATTTTGTACAACACTCGACAAACAGAGTTGCCAGGAATGTTGGATCAAAATAAGTATCACATGTACAACATCAACAAAAACTAACCTCTCTACTATACTAAGTAGCTTTAGTTCAAGTTTTAACTCAATTATAAAAAAAGGTTTACCGCAAATTCAACCTGAGGTCGAAGTGTTCACCTTATTCGGAAAAATCCATCTAAGAGATAATTAAAAATCTAAGGTGAAGAAAAAATGTACACCTCTCAACTAAATTAAAATGAGAACAATTTATAATGATAAAATACTAAATCCTTAACTGACATAATCAATAAAGAGAAATTGAAACGCATCTCCCTAATTTGTATAAAGAAATGTATTGATTTTTGCTTAATAATTATTAACAATTAAAAAAAAATCGCTTAGTTGTACAAAATTAAGAATTAAAAAAAGGTGAATGATTATAAGTTTATGATAATTTGTCTTGTATTTTATGCCACAAATACATAATAAATGAAGTAATAAATTTAGCTGATTTTCTATTCCGTGGTGGGACGAAATCCGAATAGTCATCTTATTTCCAATAATTAAAGCAATTAATTAATTATTCGTCAAACCAAAAGAAACTTATAAATTAAGTTTCTAATTAAACACCTCAATTAATTATATAGAAAACTGACCTTTTGAAAAGACTGCAAGACATATATAATTAAATAATGGACCTGATGTTGTGTATAAAACTCCCTCTTTTTTTAAATGATTTTCATTTTTGTTATTTTGTGTAAAATTAAGATAATATTTTTTTAACACATTTATTCTTAATTCAATTTCTCTTTTCTTATTCTTTCTCCATTATAAGATAAAAAAAAAAATGTAATGTCAACTTACCTAAAAAGAAAGAGAGAAAAAAAGTAAAATATATAAATATATTTTTAATAAAAATACTAAAAATTTACATAAGTGTAATTTAGATATATTAGTGGTAAAATAGCTAAAAAAAAAAAATTGAAAACAAAAAACAATATGAAAAGGAAGTATGAATTAATGGAGACTTCAATAAATATATAAATTATACATGGCACCTAATACAAGACTTTAAAAAAAAAAAAAAATTGAATAACGATTGGTACCAAATGTAATTGCATTTCAATTTTTAGCTACGTGACATTTTTCTTTTTCTTTTTCACAAGTAAAGTGGAATTAGAATTCTTCGAGATCTTTCCTCTTTATCACAATGTTTCATTGATTTAATGCGAAACTTGACTATAACGTACACGAAATATTATTTTATTTAATATTATACTTTTAAATTTATCTGTACTTTAATCATTATGTGTATATGCGTAATAGTAACACACTAATTAAAATGTGTTTTTTCCAAAAAAAAATATTAGTTACAGAAATACTACAAACATAAAAAAAAACTGTGATAATAGAAATGTATATATTAATCTAAAATTTCCATAGAATCTATTTGTTAAAACTAATTTCGAATATTATAAGTTATGGGAAGCAACTTGTGAAAATGTAAAGAGTTGATAATTTGAATTTAGGAGATATTCCCCGGTTCCATTATAGTGTCATTTAAATATGTTTCACTTAATGTGGCATTTTTATTATTTTATTAATATAAATGGAATAATTTTGTTGAATTGATGCATACAATCACAAAACATAAAATAACTACAAGGATGAAATTAGAACATGTTATTTAATTCTCATACTGTTGTACAAAATAACAACTATTTTAAGACAAAAAATATTCTCTAGGAAGACAATTAAATGAGACATGGAGTAATTATTACTAGTATATATATATATATATATATATATATATATATATATATATATATTATTTTTTTGAAATTGTGATTTATAAAAATATTAGAATTATATGATGTCAGTTTTATTAATAGATTTTTTTTTAAGTTATAAATTAATAATTTAATCTTCTTTCTAGTCCCGAATTAATAAATTTAAAAAAAAATTGATACGCAAATAGAGGCCTTGACCCGCACGCATATTAAAAATTAATGGCTATAATAACTGACTCAACAATAAATACAGAAAAGCAGGCATATATTTTTATTTTTATTTTCTTTTAAAAAAATATCAGAAAAGCATATATATATATATATATATATTTATTTTTGTTTAAAAAAAATCAGAAAAGAAGTCATATTTGTGCGATTTTATTCATATTTTATGTTTCACTTGGTATCCACCTTACTAAATTTTAAATACGTATTGTCTCTAATATTATAAGACTTCTATTATTTTTTATATATTGAAATAAAATGCCCGAATCAAAATTTGAACGAATTATTTTATTCTATATTTGTGAGATTGCAAACCTGACACGTCACAAACTGCTTGACAAGTCTATGTGCATGAGACATTTTATTTGCCAAATTCTTGCTCATCCATTAATAATTTCACTATTGCCATTTAATTGTTGCCAAATTACTTAATTTTCCCTAATCAACTAATTCATTAAATACATGAAATCTAGTCAAATTTGACACCTTATTTGGAAATAATTAATTAGTTCCAGGAGATAATTATGAATGAGATATTTGTGCTCTTTTTTAATTATGAATACTTTTGTATGTTAGATTTATATTTTAATATATTTTTTTGACGGGGATTTATATTTTAATATGATACTTTACTAAATATTAAAAATGAGAGCAACATTTCAATTTAACTACAAAAAAAATTCAACCTATTTTTTTATGAACTAATAATTTTTTTAATATAAATTAATATTTTTATTATATTCTCCGTATTTTATTTTTTGTAAAATGGGAAAAAATCTAGAAAAATGTAGTAACTCATAATACAAACTATGCAATATTAAATTTATTTATAACTTCAAATTAAAAATTATTAACAAAATTTTCATGAATAAAATATATGAATCAGTTTTTTTTTTTTTTTTAATGTAGATATATTGCCAACTGAAATGAGGTACAACCTCTCATAGGTCATTTAATGCTCACTTATGCCTCTCAACTTCTTTGTTGACGTAACTTTACTCATTTATCTTGATAAGTTTGATTAAACAACATTACAAAAAAATAAATTAGTACTCCGTAACTAGTTTTAACAACTGAAATATGATTTAATTTTTTTTGTATAGAAGATGTATAAATTATTTAAAAAATAAAATTAAAAAACAACAAAGAAAGAAAGATGAAACTACTATGATATTTAGTTTTTGAGATTAATATAAGAAATCCCTATTCATAATTTCCGTCCTCGCGTAGTGTCCCCTTGGCCATGTGATTTCATGTTCCATTATTTTTTATACAAATAATAGGAGTAAATAATAAATGATTTTACCAACCATCATCAATTAACACATGATTCGTTTTATAACTTTTAAAGTAGTTCGGATTTTGTATTTTCCCTTACTGTGCCATGTCATTCATCTAAAAGATGTCGTATCAAGAAATCTCAACCGATAGTTAGGTATCTAGGACCATAAGTTCACAATCTTGTCTGGAAAAACTCTCCTTACAACAAAACTCTGATCAAGAGAAAAATGTACACTCCTTTACGTGTTCTAATTTCTCCCCCCACGACAAATTTCAGCTAGGAATGGGCCCCTCCATTAATGGTAGTAAAATGCACCGGGTCACATTAGACTGAGATACTCTAAGTTATTTATATTGAACCGTTTTCCACAGGGCTCTTCACATTTCTCTGTTGGCCAAAAATATTAAAGAGAGAATAGAAATGGAGGACAAAGGCTCTTACTCACCAAGTCAAATGGAGGCCCTCTCTGCTATATGTGATACCTTCTTACCCTCCATACCTCTTTCTGATCACCACCTTCATGATCACGATCTCCTGCAGTTCTTTCGAGCTTCTGCTTCCGCCACCGGAACTCCTCAACATGTAACAATTCTCTCTCTCAAACACACATACATATATGAAAAAAACACAAATTTATCTTACTTTTTTATCAATGTTAGAGCATGTGAGTTACCTGTAACATCTGTCTGTGCAGCTTGCTGTGTTGCTAAGGGAGAAATTAGAGCACCCCATGATTTTCTTGAGTGGATTGGGGCTTTGGGCTCTTTCAACATGGATAGGGACATTCATTATGTGTGGAAGAAGAAGTTTATCCACCCAATTTCCATATTTTCAGAGGTTTTCGAAAATTTCGCCTGAGAATAGACGCCTGATTCTGCTATCATGGTCTGCTAGCTCCATCTTTGTCTTGAGATTGCTCTACAACGCTCTCAAAGTTTTCACTCTCCTTACCTTTTTCACCCAGGTAATTCTTGCTTGCACAACTAGTAATTCTGTTTTTACAGCTGAAACAGGATTGGATTAATTTGGTAGAATCATTGAGCTCTTTGATGTGTGATTGAACAAATCTGAATAACCAACTAATAACGTGACACATGAACACAAGAGGCATGGTTAGTCTATTCAAGAGTTTCAAATTATACCTAAAACATGCAAAATTACACAACCATTCACATCAATGTGTCTAATATGGATCATCACCATTTTGGATATATATACCTCCCAATATGATGGTTCCCTCTCATTTTATATAACAAATCTATTTATTGTGCCTAAAAAGAAAAGAAGATCATCTTTACATCATTAGATATTCTGAATTACATTTATATTTTACACGGATCATCTTTAGTTATTTTGAATTTTACTTATACACTTCCAAATGTACCCTTATTTTACACTTTCGAAAAGAGTAGGGGATCATCTTTACATCATTAAATATGAATATTTTACACACTTTCAAAAAGAAAATGGACTATTTTGGGGGAGAAAAAGGAATATGAAATATCATTTTTGGACGGAGAAAGAAAACAAACGAGTGAGTACATATATTTTACTACATCTATAATATAGCCTTAATTACATTGTCTAAAATATCATTCCGTCCAATTTCATTATATTCACTTTTTTTTTGTCAAATTTTATTATTCTCATTCTTTTTTTAAATAATATTATTCACTCTACTTTATATGAACCTCCAATTATCACTTATTTACTCAAATTGACATTCATTTTATTAATAAGCAATAACTCTATAATATATAAGTGGACCTCACAATACCTCATCATACCCCTAGCATATCTATTTTATATATAAACTAGTCAATATTCTTTAAAACACGTGCCCGTAGAAATTGACATAATGAATTTCAACGGAGAGAGTAGTTTGTTGCTTCTTTAATTCTTGGCCAATTTAGGTAGATGAAGAATTAAATTTGTGCATGTACTGGGCCAGTGAGCTGTAAATCATCATCTGAGAAATACCCAACAAGAATCTGATAATGAAGTTTCAAAACTTAAATTCTAGTGGTACCAACTACCAATTGTAGTATTAGTCCCACTGTGTGCATTCGCCTAATGCTTGATTCAACAATGCACAATTAAATACTAGCCGTTAGAACATGACACCATTAATAAAACCAAATTAAATGATCTTACAGGTGAATGAGAAAGGTGAGAACCTTTCTTGGAAAGCAATTGGCTACCGCAGGCCAGACCTGAAAGCCAAAGATGGAGAAGAACACTCAGAGCAATCTGGACCCCTCTGCAACGGAATAATCGAGTTAGAACGATCAAAGGAAGCTGCAATCAATAAACTACAAAAATTAGGCTTTCCAGTTTCTAAACCGATTTCAAACAGCTCTAAGACAAAGTCTTTGAATCCATCCTTCACCATCAAATGTGATGTGGTGGTGGTCGGCTCTGGCTCTGGTGGTGGCGTGGTGGCCGGAGTTCTTGCAAAAGCTGGATACAAGGTGCTTGTGTTAGAAAAAGGAAGCTATGTTGCAAGAAATAATCTTTCACTATTAGAAGGACAAGCACTGGATCAAATGTACCTCGGACATGGGGTGTTAGCTACTGAATATATGGATGTTCTCATGCTTGCGGGATCAACAGTAGGCGGCGGATCAACGATCAATTGGTCCGCCTCCATTCGTACTCCACCCCATGTTGTGAAGGAGTGGAGCCAAAACTACAAGCTAGAACTGTTTGGCAGTGAAAAGTACCAGAAGGCCTTGGATGTTGTCTGCAAGAAAATGGGAGTACAGTCTGAATTCGATCAGGAAGGCTTCAACAACATGATTCTGAGAAAGGGGTGCGAAGAACTCGGGTACCCTGTCGAGACAATCCCGCGGAATGCAGCTCCTGATCATGACTGTGGTTTTTGCAGCCTTGGTTGTAAAGATGGGAAGAAGAAAGGCACCTCTGAAACATGGCTAGTGGACATGGTTGAATCTGGAAATGGTGTGATTCTTCCCGAATGCGAAGCTATCAAAGTGATGATCAATGAAAAAGATCGAAAGACAGCAGCAGGCATTGCTTTCATGTTCGGGAACAGAGAAACAGCCATTGTTGAGGCAAATGCAACTGTCATTGCTTGCGGTGCACTTTCAACTCCCCCATTGTTGAAAGCAAGCGGCCTGAAGAATCCCAACATCGGAAAACACTTGCACCTCCATCCGGTAGTAATGGCATGGGGCTATTTCCCGGACAATTCATGGCCCGGGGGGGAGAAGAGGAGCTACGAAGGAGCCATAATGACAGCAATGTCGACAATTTCTGAAGAATCCGGGTATGGGGCAATTATACAAACACCTTCCCTGCATCCCGGACTTTTCTCGGGCTTAATGCCGTGGCTTTCAGGCACAGACATCAAAAACAGGGTCAGCAAATTCTCAAGAACCGCGCACGTATTCGCATTGGCAAGAGATCAAGGATCAGGAACTGTAAATTCATCATATGACATAAGTTACAGAGTTGAAGATTCAGATGAAAAAAACTTGAGAAAAGGGATAGAGAAATCGCTGAGGATATTAGCGAAGGCAGGGGCTGAAGAAATCGGGACGCATAACAGGGAAGGGCGAGTGTTGAAAGTTAGTGAGTCGACTCAAGACGAGTTGGAGAAATTCGTGAAAGAGGAGAGCAGGAGGCCATTGAAGTACCTGGAAACACCAGTGTGTTCTGCTCATCAGATGGGAAGCTGCAGAATGGGGGTGGATCCGAAAAGCTCGGCGGTGAATCCAATGGGGGAATGCTGGGAAATCGAGGGGCTGTTTGTTGCAGATTCAAGTGTTTTTCCAACTGCATTAGGTGTGAATCCCATGGTTACTGTTCAAGCAACTGCTTATTGCACTGCACAATCACTTCTTCAACGTCTTGCTAAAAATAAGTAGATGATTGGAGTATCATCATTCCCATTGTTTAATCTCAAGAAGAATCATCACTATAATTAAGATTGTGTACATGATATATGTCATATGTTTAAATATTTATCCTAATGTCGATACATTGACACATTGTTTCGCTAGGAATTCTCGTTGATTCGGAAGTCCTCATTGTTAGGTCGAACTCCAAACTTTGTGGATGGTCTGATCCATTCTTATTTAGCTTCATTTAACCTTTTTCGTTTAAAAAAAAAAAGTCTATGTGTTTTTGTGTGTACAAGTGAAACGGGTTTGGTCTATTCCAACATCATCAGAAAATATTGAACTCAGAACCATCCTGCACCATTCTACAAAAATCATGCTTCATCCAAAATTCGATTGACAGAATCCAAACTAGGAATCACAATTTTAAACCGTCCCGCCCTGATTCATGCTATTTGAGTCGCCCCATCCCACACCCATTGTGGAACGTGACGGGTTTGAGTATCACTATTGTTAATATAAATTTTAAAAACATAAGTATATATGTATATATATATCCACCTCTTGTGAAAATAATCTCATAAACTTAGTTCTAAGATTATTTTACCTATTTCTAAATAGAATTCTTAATTTTATATTACATCTTAAATGTATGTATTATTTTTATTTAAAATAGGTCACCCTGCTCTAGCGGGTCCGGGTCTCTGGAGACTCGCCCCGATCCTTTGTCATCTCTAATTTAAACCCGTTCCGAACGGGGTAAATTCAATCGGGATACAGATTTTAACACATCCAATAAGTAACAGTTCTATGAAATATGGGGTGTGTTTGCAAATCATAGTGATTGCTTCAAAGTGATTAAAATTGATTTTTGCAATAAAATAGAAAGTTAGTGTTTTAAAATTAAGCACTTTAAATCAATTGTGTATATGTTGTGGTGTTTACAAAATAAACCATTTTTTTTTTATAAATTTACAAAAAAACACCCTTATTACATTTAGATAGATAATGTGTAAAGATGGAATATTATTTAAATTGCGAGGGCAAAATTGTAAAATTGATTATTATAATGATGAGAAGCACATAGAAGCTATTAGAAGTAGGTGGAGGGGTGCTTCACCAAAATCACTTTTAATGAATTAATTTAATCACTTGGTTGTGTTTCCAAACACTCCAAAAGTAATTCTATTTGGAAAAAAAATGCTTTTAAGCAACTTTTGGGGCATGTTTGTTTTGGGATTATGTAGGATGGGGGAGATGGGGATGGGGAAATCCTGGATGGAGAAATTCTGATGAACAGTGATTGTGTATGTTTGTTTTGGGATGTTGAGTAGGATAAGATGTAACTTTATGTCAAATCAATTGCGTAAGAGTGTGTGATGTTGTATTATATAATATAACTTTATGTCAAATCAATTAATAAGAGTGGGTGATGTTGTATTATTATAATAGTAGAATATATATATATTTTTAGGGGTGGATGTAATTGGATGTTGAAATCCGGATGTGAAATCCCGAACTAGAACAAGACGGGGGACGTTACGTCCCACGTCCGGACGTGTGAGTCCCAAAACAAACATGCCCCCACATAGAACAACGCAATAAATTCAAGTGTAACTGATCAACAAATGACTCTTTTACTACTGCACAGTTTAATATGACAAGATTTGAGCTGACAGACAGACAGGAAGTTGGATTTATTTTTTCCCTGTACAAAATCAATTGTTAATATAAGTTGGAGTAAATGCTTTTTAACATCATTTTCAATATATAACAGCTAACAACTATTTGAGATTGTGGCACAATAAATTTAAATGTCCGGATATTATTCTATACTGGTCATGTTAGTTGCCTGTAGTTCATACGATGTGGCGTAACAGATTTTTTAAAATAAAAAATGAAGTGTATTTAATTTCTCTGTTAATTTGAAGAATAAATAATTAATAAATCCTAATACGGACAAAGAGATGAAAATATCGAGGTTTGGATACTACTGATTTTTTGTCGTTATTTTGAAGCCAAATTTTAATTTCATGGAAATAGACATACATAATTGTTTGTGAACCTTCCAAGTTCCAACCACATCAGACCTCCCCCAAAAAAAATGCAAACTTTTTATGTGAATAGAGAATATAATCTAATTTTTGCCATGCTCATAGACAAATAAAATTATATTATGAAAAATTAATTATATATGAAAGAATAGTACTAATGTATATGTTGAATACTTGAATTGATACTTTTTCAACACCTTTCCATATACAGATTAGTATTTTGCATTTCATGAATTAACGTTTTTTATATATTATGTAAACTACGGTAATACTTTTTCACCATTTTCTTTTACCGACATGAGCGATTTTTTTTTTTAACAAATTGGTCAAAATTAAGTAGAATATGTACCGTACTTTTACTTTTTTCACAACCACAACATTTGTTTTTTCTTGAAGAACAATAAAGAAAGTCTTTCCAATAAGTATTTTTTTTTTCTTTTTCTGGAAGTCATTTCTCTCTCTTGTGCGTATTTACGTATGAGAGATAAATAAAATTTAATCCTAACTTTACTCTAATTGGAATTCGCATAGCATTCAAGATTTGTTTTCCTTTCTGCAATAATAATCATATTTCACCAGAGTTAACCATAAAAAAAATGAAAAAGATGAAGATTTGTTGTTTACTGCAATAGAAAATGTTAAGTTTGTTATTAATTTTTTTTACAATTATTTAAAAGTGTAATTAAAATTGCAATTAAGTAAAGTCAATATAATAAAACAAAAGATAAAATGATCCATAAAAACTAAAAAACAAATTACATATATATATTGAAAAAAGGGAAAATATCAATTTTGATCACTCAGTTTTACCTCTTTTCATATTTGGTCACCCACATTTAGTCACTATCAAAATTGGTCACCCAGTTATTATTTTTTATCAAAATTGATCACTCTGTTGGTCAATCTGTCATTGACTAACGGAGAAAGAGTTTTGAGCCGTGAAATTTCTCAAAACCTAGATTAAAAAATTCTCATGCATCTTCCAGAAGCAAGAATGAAACATGTGCAAAAATATTTATAATAGGTCAGAAGAAATTCTGATGCATCTTATCTTTTAGTGTTTACTTTTTATTTTATAAATAATTAGGAAATGAGAAACTCAGGAGTTAGAAATTTACGTATTTCAATTAATTTCAAATGCCCAATTGTTTGACTAACATTTCAAAAAATCTGCAATAATGATCTTAATAGAAAAATATTTAGAACGAAATCTTGAATGAATAATTTTAGAAAACTGTTAACAATTAATCTTCACCACAAATTATGCTCCAACAATTATAAATTGGGAAATGAATTGAAATAAATTTATATCTCCAATTATTATATAAATTCAATATGAAACCAAGAATTGAAAAATAGAGTACAATTGTTCAAAAAAAAAACCAGAGTACAAAGTTTAATTCTATCTCCTCCTGAGTTTCTCATTTCCTGTAAAATAAAAAGTAAACCAACAAGAATTTATAATTGAGTTAAATAATTATTAAAAACTTACTGAAATTTTTTGACTACCAGAATTACGTTCTAGAAAGTAAACCAACAACAAATGAATTCATAATTGAGTTAAATAATTATTAAAAATTTACTGAATTTTTTTGACTACCCAACAAGTTGATTGAGTCACGTTTCAGAAGAAGATGCATGAGAATTTTTTGTGATTAAGGATAAATATAATGAAAATTCCTTGTAAAAGATGCAGAATTCTTTCTGACCTGGTTAAATATCCTTCTGATATATAAGATAAATATAATAAAATAATTTTGTCATAAAAAACTTAAAACTTAAATTAAAATAAGAAATAATGTATAATTTTTGTGATTGACTAAGATTCTTCAATGGGTATTTTTTCACGCTTCGGTAGTTCCACATGTTTCATTAGTTTCTAGAAGATGCATCAGAGTTTTTAACGTTTTGAAAATTTTGAGCTGAAAACTCTTTCTCCGTTAGTAATGACAGATTGACTAACGGAATGATCAATTTTGATAGAATATAATAAGTGAGTGACCAATTTTGATAGTGACTAAATATGAGTGACCAAATATGAAAAGAGATAAAACTGGGTGACCAAAATTGATATTTTTCCTTAAAAAAAGAAGAGCTGGAAGTGCGTTTGGAATGCTCAAGTTGACCCTCTGTAGCATTCCAGCCTATCAATCAATCAAATAAAAAAAAAAAAAACTCGACCCACCCAACATGAAACCTACGCTAACTAAATTCTTATTCTCAAATTCTCAATCCCCATTTTTGTGTGCATTACAATCCCATGTATATCAATAGAAACCGATACGCCTCTCCGGCCTTCTTCTCTGTCATTGTCATCGCCGCCGCCTTCCTCGCCTTCACCCTCTGCGTAACCGCTGAATTCAACAAATCAAAGGTCCGATTTCATCTCTATTATTTGCCTCCCCAGGCTCCTCCAATCTTGTTATTCATCATCCCACTTAATTAATTTTTGATTGTTTTTTGTATTAGAAAATTGATCTGAGATTAGATGGGAAGCTCTGTTACTTGCCTGCAAGTCCAGCTTTCGGACTCGGAATTGCAGCTTTAATCTCTCTCTCCGTTGCCCAAGTCATCGCAACCCTATCCATTTCTTGTAAAGTCGGAAAGCCTACAGTTTCCTGCAGTTTGCTCCTCATCTCCTGGTTAGTTACTATTCTTTGCTTTCAAGTACAATACGAATACCATTCCCCTTCTTTTTCCCTCTTACCTACCCTTCAACATGATCCAAACCTTTTTGACGACACCTAGGGCTGTTATTCGAATTCGAGCTTCAAATACTCGACCATAACTAAGCTAGTTAGCCAATCACCTCCACATACGATAGAGGGGCCAATTTAAAATATTAATTTTGCTTATATGATGATGTGGCAGGATGAGTTTTGGGGGTTCAGTGATTGTAATAAGTGCAGCTACGAGCATGAGCCGAAGTCAAGCATTTGGACAAGGATGGTTAGATGGAGAATGCTACTTAGTTAAAGATGGGGTCTATGTTGCTTCAGCCATACTGCCCTTAGTAGCCCTCGGATCAACCTGCGCCCTAGCCATAAGTCGAAACAAAACCGAACCCAACAACACAACGCACTTGCTTCGTTCATAACTGACGAGCCATACATAAATACATACAGAGAAAACACAAGATTGGTATACACTACTTATTTGTAATAGATTGATTCAAGTGCAAAATACACGATACATATACTCAGTCATGAAATAGTCATCAACATGATCTTCACTCTGTATTTACAACAGCAACACAAGGGGAAAGAGCTGCTTGCAAACAATATAAGTTTGCAGTCCAGCTTTTTTGAATGAAAATTCTGAATTTCTATTTCTTTGTTTTCTACTTATTATCACTAGTAATAAGTAAAGGTAGGTTTAGTTATATGTATGGGTCAACAAAAACTATAGCTTAGATACTAGTAGTAATCTGAGGCAGGGTTAACCGACAAAAAATATGACCCTGCCCTGTGCCAAAATTATCACCCGTTATTCTTCATAGTCAGCTTATTCAAAAGTAGAGAGATGACACGACTTTTGTTCGACATCTTCCACCACCAACTGCGTGTCGTGTGTCATCTCTAAATATAACGACCACGGCTTCTGTTACCATAGTTATATCCTCTTCCCCAATTACTATATGGGTTGCGATGCTGCTGACCACGTCCACCTCTGCTTCCATAAGCAAACTGACTTCTTCTTTGAAAATTGCCAAATGTCTAGGATACGATTAAAACAGAAAAATATGTAAGTATTCACCAAAACACTTGTCCAAACAATATATTAGTATAACTACTCAAAAAAAAAAAAAAAAAAAGATTAACTAACCTCAGAGTCCAATTTCATTCTCTCAGATAATCGATTCTGCCCATCCCTAGCCCCACGTCCAAGAGAATTACAAGAAATGGTGTCGAAGAAGTCATCTTTGTTATATGCAGGCTGCACTCAGAAGAGGATATTACAACAAATGTGACCAGTGCACATTTCAGTCTCTATTTTCTACAACTATGAAAGGCATCCAACAATTACAGATGCAGATAAAATCTTTAAAACCTACCTTGGAATCATTATTGGATACCAAGTCAAGGCTATTCTCCCCCGAGTCCTCACTGCTACCTGCATTTTGCATCCACTCTACATTCTCTCGCTGGTTTGCTTTTCCAAGATAACCCCAAACTTCATCTTTCTTAAACTTCTCATTCATTGCTTGAAAATCAAATTCTTCATTAAATTCAAAGGGAGGTTGCAACTGCAAAAGTTCCCAGACAAAACAATTGTTAAAGGGGTCCGTTTTATGATCATTACTCAGGGCTCAAAGGCATTTTAATAAGATACGACAAGTAAACTTCCTCCAATAATTTGATAAGCTCGAAACTATTTAAATACCAAATAAATATGACTGATCACTGATAATTGCACTTGACTGGTAGGTTGTTAAAGGATTGTGTTTGGACAAACCTAAGGATTTGGAACCATTAACTGTAAATGGGGTCCAGATTGCAGGGAATTTTTGGATGATTCCAGTTAATCCATTGAAATTCTTTCAAATGTTTGGTTTTTAAGAACCGAGCATTAGCACTCTATACCTGAAACCCTTCCAGATCTAGTTAGGAAGTACCCCCTTTCTAGATGTCTTAACTACATAATTTTAAAAGGGTATTCCACCAAAAGTTGAATATCACTTTTTGATAATTCTGAAAGACCAAATGCCCAGAGCTGAAGAGGCTCTGAATTTGAACACTGAAGAATTTTGAAAAAAAGAATCTAAATGTAGATCCAGAGAAGAGTTGGCTCCAAACACAACCTAAAGGCACAGATGAATCATTGCGGAAAGAATAACACAGCAAGCATTACCTTTTGTGAAGCTGGTGGCAATGGCAAAAGCGGCGGTTGAGCTGCAGGAGAAGTGACTGGGGATGAGAAATTCTGAGAAATGGAACTCATAGTATCCACATCTTTCTGCTCAGGATAGACATTTTTGGATAGAGAATGTTCGGATAATCTGGGCTGTGACAGGTTTGGAGTTAGCTGTACTTGTTGCCTTAATGAGGAACCTGATATAAGATTTGAAACAGATGATGAGGAATATGGTAATAATTGAACAGGAGGAGATGGGGCAGGGTCCGGAACAACTTTATTAGCAACTTGAGGTTCAATGCTGCTTGCATTCTGGTAGGGTAGCGAAAAAGGAAGGGTCAACCCGTTCGAATTTATTAATGTAGAACGGTGAAGGGTATGAGATGAATTTGCTGGAACTGAATCAACAGAAGGCAAGGCCAGTTGTTCAGAAGTTAAGGTTGGTGTAGCATTTAAACAAAAAGAACTAGGAGTTGCAAGTGAATGTTTGAGGGGAACGTTATGGGATATATTTGTCACTGGCATGGTTGTAGCTGCCTGATTCTGAAAGGGGTACAACGTAGAAGTTGACAATGAGTGCTGTTGAGTTCCAACAATATTCCCTGATGCTCCACTGTATCCTGGCCATTGTGTTGGCATGCCATAAGATGGTGCAGTAGTCTGTGTTAGCTGAGAAGAACTCCATAAACCGTCCTGAGATCCGAAATTATGAGAAGGCAATACGCCTGAGTAGGATTTTGCAATCGAAGCAGAGGGCTCACTATACAAGCTGGATTCTGTCAAAGATTCGCCAATAACTGGCATTGATTTTGATGGACTGGAGGTTGCCAGATGATAGTTTGACTGCATATGAAACATTAGGTCAAATATAGAGTCCAAGGCAAGGCCATTCCATTTAACGGAACATTAGTAATAACTAATAACAAACTAAATTCTAACTACCTGAATTATTGCGGGATCATTGTATATTGGCTCCTCCTTTTGAAGGGTTGAGTTATTTATAACTTTTAAATCCTGCAGTGCAACACATGGAGTATAAAAATTCATGTAAAGAATAATTATCAACGTTCGCATATATTTTTGCAGCTCAGCTGATCCATGATATTGGAATAAAACCTTTCTTCAATATTTACCTACTTGCTTTTATGTTTGCAAACTTTGTAGTATTCTAATAATACAGTATAGTATACAATTGATGCAGATATAGTCACTACACGATTCAATGGCAAGACAACAGATTAAAACACACAATATATTGGTCAAGGGACCAGTTGACCTCATAAAAATGCTAGTCTAGAGAATTTCAAAATGTTGAGGCTGGGCGGGCAATTATTAATAAAGAGGCTTAAAACAGCTGTGCTTGCTAAATCATAGCTCAAACTTCATCACAGGACACAGTGATTAATAGTCTAATGTATTTCAAAAAACAACAAAATAAGTCAAGGGAAAATACATCCATTTTCATTGTGTGTACGTCGTGTATATATATATACATTATATTTACTTGAGACTAATTTCAGCTCTATAAAATGAGTTCAAATAGGATTGCTGTATGCCACAAGGTGATATTTGGCAAGTAGCTAAGGAGCCAAAGAGGTCCTGATAGGGTGGCAGCAATGTGTTCCACGTTCAACAAACTCTATGGCTTTATAGTTAAGGCTATACTTATCAATTAAATGAGTTAACTTATGGCATAATTATGGTAGTTGATTCTCCTCAAGTTCACCAAGGCAAGAACAAAAAATAAATCATCAAAAAAGTTCTCACATGAGATTAATTATATGAAGTATATTTTATTTTATTTTAAACCAACAAAAAAATCTTTACAAATATATTACACATAGCATTATATGCACAGTTAAATTTAACATTACCCAATCTGGAATACCACAGTTCAAGAGACTGAGAATGAAGAGATAAGGCACAAAGGGAATTATAACACAAATTATATTGTCAAAGCTGATAGTGCCATGTGGAACAAAATTATGATATTGTAGTATAGCATACACATTTTATCAACTAACAAGCTGAGTCCAGACCAGAAAACTAATAAAAATAAGATAATACGGAGTATAAAATAGGGTAACAAAGGTTCAAATTAGGCATTGGAGGATCTATTAGCAAACTTACTTTGATGTCACTGCCACGAAATAGGATATATTCATAGACCTTGTCGCCTGGAGGAACTTCTTGCCCATTGTTCCTTCTACCCTCTGTTCCATATGATCTTACTGCAACAATATCAGTTCAGTTCAATTCAGTCAAATAAACTCAGGAATGAGCAGAGCAGCATTTCAAAAAAATAAACTCAAAAAACATACTAATACATCCTAAAAAGTAACTGAGTCTGGTAAGATCGTCTGCTGCTTTCACGTAAAATGAACAATACAATATAGAAACCATTCATTCTAAAGTAGTTGCCCCTCCAAGTAAATGTGCACTATGACATGCTTTACACCTTTTTTTTTTTTGTGCAAGTCCCATAATCTTTTAATCATGCTTCTCAGATATAACAAAGTTTGTGGATAAAAAAGTGACGGCAGGAGCAGCAACCATCAGTAGATGGAAGGTGTATTAATAGAAACAAACACAAAGAATAGTAGAGCCACATAAGCATGCAAGTGGTTTTGAAACAGTACCTCCATCAGTATGAAACTTTATAAACGCTATGAACTTCCAATCGGACTAAACACCGCTGAAGTCGCGTTTCAATACATGAAAAATGAAATTTCCACATACAAGTGAACAGAGAAGAGGCACAGAACCCAATAAATCGAAACGCAGAAGCAACAATGGTACAAATATGTAACAAACCGAACTAGCAAAACATGCACATAGCAACTTGTAATCGGGAAAATGGCTGAAAATAAAAGAGAGAGGACGACGAAATCACCGTCTTTGAGGCCGAAGGTGGAGTCTATGGGATTGAGGTAGTAAAGAACGCCCTCGTAACGAATCTCGGACTTTGATGTGACGCTTATGAAGCTTCCGACGAACGAGTCCGCCGACATCGATGAAGAAGGTGGCGTATTGTTGTTGTTACTAGAAGGATCTGTCCCCATTGATCCGAATGTATTTACCCTAACAAACGAAATCGCCTCGAAAACAGAGAGAAATCGGAAGGAACAGGAAGATGAAATTCTGATTTACAATTTTTGATTAGGGCGCCCTTCTATCGTCAGTGTGTGTGAAACGACAACCGACCGAAAAGTAGTTTCGATGGATACAGAATTTAAGGGGGGAGTTTTGGGTTCGACCTTTTTGTAAGTTTCTATTTCACCCCTCTTATTTTATATAGATTCATCTTCCAATTATTCTATGGAATTGTTGTGATTTAAAAATAGAGTAATTGTTTTATAGTATGATTATTTTCATAAAAGAAAATGAACAGAAAAATAAAAAATATATACTCACTTCGTCTCATACTAAGACACATTTTACCATTTTGGGCGTCCCATACTTGAAGGTAGACATGTTCGCCGGTTGAAAATTGTCGGTTTCGGTTAGAAACCGACAGTTGCGGTTTTCGGAAATGGCGAACCGTAACCGAACCGTGAACCGCCGGTTCGACGGTTTTGATTTTTTTTTAATATTATCTCCGTTTTCGCTCGTTTTCACTTCATTTTCGTTCGCTTTTTATTCGTTTTAACTCGTTTTTTAGAAAATGCATTACTAGAATTGAATAAAATTACTCCCTTTGTCCCATAGGAATTTGCACACTTTCTATATATGGATGTTTCATACCAATTTGCACACTCCATAAAAGGAAATATATACATAACCCTCACCCTTAAAATATACTCATATTTACTCATATCCCATTACTTTTCCACACTCAATTTACGTTTTACTTTACTTTATTCATAAAAGTTTACAAAACTACCCCTCAAAACATCATTCATTACACTTTTTCTTACACATTTCTTAAAATGTGTGCCGTCCCAAGGGTGCAAGTTCCTCTGGGGCGGAGGGAGTATATAACTTAAATTTATACATTAAAAATAGAAGAATTATGTATTAAAAACTTTTTTTTTTTTAATAAAAACCGCCAAACCGGCGGTTTGTCAAAATGTCAAACCGTAATCGAAAAATACTTGGCGGTTTGTAAACCGTAACCGGCGGTTTGGCCGGTTAGCCGATTTGGCGGTTCGGTTTTGCGCATGTCTACTTGAAGGCACATTATCTAAAATAGCAAAAATACTTTTAAACACTCCCCTTAAAACATCACAATATTATAACAAATGCCACTACTTTATTACACTTAAAAATAACTTTATTACTACTATTTATAAAGTTGAAAAGTCTTTACTACCCCCACTTTATCTTACACAATATTAATAAACAATTTATTCATTAAAACTCGTGCACAGTTGGTTGGAGTCTTCAAGTATGGGACGGAGGGAGTATAATTTTAGTGTACGAATCGAGTATTATTGTATTTAATTTTTCAAAGCTACCAACCTATCAATTACCAAACTTCGGATTTTATTTTTAGAAGAACTTTGGACAATAAGACAAAAAATTGGAATTTCTTACCTCTGTTTTAGTACTTTGTTATCAAGGCTCTATAAATTTGTGTTTTAGCGAGAAGTGTTCTATGCACTTGTGATTCAATAGATTAAGTAAGGATGTTGCGAAGTTATTTTGAGGTAAAAATAGAATGATTGCTGCATAAAAAAAATAATTTCTTTTTCAAAGCTACCAACTTATCAATTACCAAATTTTGGATTTTATTTTTTTAAAGAACTTTGGACAAGAAGACAAAAAAATGGAATTTCTTCCGGTTTGTTTAGTACTTTGTTATCAAATCGAGGTATAAATTTATGTTTTAATTAAAGTATGTTTTGTACACTTGTGAGTTGTGATTCAATAGTTTTTCAATAAAATTCAGGTAGTTTTTGGCAATTTGAGAGACAAGTCTTATATCCATTTGTTTGTCTCTTTTTTTTTTTTTTTTCCGTATTTTGTCAAATTCATATGTCACAATTCTGTAAATTTGAGTTTTAGTGGACTATATTAATTTTCATTTGTGTATTTCGAAATTTTCATCAGCTCTTACTTGTTATAGGCGTTTTGTTGTCCTAAATCACCCAATAAGGATGTTTGTTTGGGTAATTTCAAATCATTATACTCCTAATATCGTTTGTGCTCGAATTCCATCCACTCGATCAAAGCAAGTTGAGTTATTTGTAGGTGATATGGTTTTTAGAGTTTAAAGTAACGTATTTAGTAGTTATTATAATTAGACACAATACTGTAATAACAAATTATCGCATACAATTGAGTGCAGGTCTTATAATGCAATGTTGTATAAAACATTGTAGCCTTTTTAATTCACAATTGTAACTTTGCACATCTCATAATATAATACTATATGTCTTATACTCCTGTAACAAGTAACAAAACGTAATTTAGAAATTGGAGGTATAATCAAGAGATAATTTAAAGTGTATATAATAAATAAAAATATTACATAGAGTCAAATAAAATTACATTTACAAGTAACAAATGAATTAACGAGTCTTTCAATTTTTTAAAAAAGCTTGGTGATAAGTATATAAATATTGTATGCTGCATTATCAAAGGTTAAAATTTGTGTGAGATCGTCTCACGGATTTTTTTCTTATAATAATGTAATACTACACATACTGTAACACCTTTTTATGTGAAAGACAATGTAATGTGGTATTCCAATATAAACCAAAAAAATATTAGTATTCAATATTTTTTTTTGGTTTCATCATATACTAAATCAAACTATTTTATTTACTTTTATATATAAAGGTCTACAAAAATGGTGGAGGGTAAAAAAAGAACAAGGGAGGGAGGGAGTTCTCCATACACTTCTTTTTTTAAAACAGTATAATGCATGCAATTTTGTCATGTAGTCTCACTTTTCCGCCTGCAACGTATATGAAAAAGAAATAAAAACGCAAATTCCGTTTTCCTGACTATGCTGTCTCTCAGTATCTCTCTGAATCTTGATCGGTCCTCTGCTAATTTCCTGATATACACCAAACCCTAAACCCAAATCTTCTCATAATTTCCCACCATTGGCCGGAATTCCGTTTAATTTGGACGAAGATCGATCCGAGGTACTTCATCAATTTTGATCATCTTCAAGCTGGAGCAACTAAAAACAATCGGGCGGGAGCTCGCGATGGGCTCCCAAGGAGGATTCGGGCAATCAAAAGAGTTCTCGGACCTCATTAAATCCATCGGCGAGTCCCGATCCAAAACAGAGGAAGATCGCATTGTATTACGCGAAGTCGACACCCTGAAAACTAGGTTAATGGACCCAAATACGCCCAAATACAAACTCAAGGAGTACATAATCCGCCTCCTCTACGTCGAGATGCTAGGCCACGATGCGTCATTTGGATACATTCACGCTGTGAAGATGACGCATGATGAGAACTTACTGTTGAAAAGAACTGGATACTTGGCGCTGACTTTGTTTCTGAATGAGGACCATGATTTGATTATTTTAATCGTTAACACTATACAGAAGGACTTGAAGAGCGATAATTATCTGGTGGTTTGTGCTGCTTTGAATGCTGTTTGTAGGTTGATTAATGAGGAGACTATTCCAGCGGTTTTGCCGCAGGTAGTGGAGTTATTGGGGCATCAGAAGGAGGCGGTGAGGAGGAAATCTGTGATGGCGCTTCACCGGTTTTATCTGAGGGCCCCTGCTTCGGTTTCCCACCTCATTTCCAATTTCCGCAAGGTGCGCATTCTCCATTTGTTGACGGAATGGGCGTAAATAAATTTAAAGACTTATAATTAATTAATACAACTTCAGAAATGATATCATTCTTGCTCACATGATTGCAACTTCTTCTTTAGTAATTTAGCAATAGATGGGAAAGGTAAATTGGGTACCGAATATTTGTAGTTCTACAGGGTGACTCAGTGTATGCTGTAGCTAACATGCAAGTAGCTATATGCTTTATAAAAAGTCTAAAATCATGTGATAACTTGCTGCATTTTAGAAGCTCAGTATAAATTCAGTATAGTGTTTAGAGAAATGATTGGATTGTGATTCAAGCTCATGGGGCTACTTAAAGTGATTAGGGATATCAAACAATGGATGCAGTAGGAATATTTAAATAACTTGTTAGATTTATGCTTTTTATTTACTTGTAGATCTAGGCTTTTTGTGAACAAAAGGAAATTAGTTTTTTGAGATGTAGAAGTTATCATTTCTTTCTCCTCACTAAATAATTTTGTTGCAGAAACTTTGCGATAATGATCCTGGGGTTATGGGTGCTACTCTTTGTCCGCTTTCTGATCTTATAGCGGTTGATGCTGATAAGTATAAGGACCTGGTGGTTAGTTTTGTAAATATTCTTAAGCAAATAGCTGAACGCAGATTACCAAAGAGTTACGACTACCATCAGATGCCAGCTCCATTCATTCAGGTTTCTCCTTCACCTCTTACTCTTAAGTATTCAATTAGAATATTAAAGTGGTAATGTTTTAGTGCTAGATTACAATAAGAAGAGTTGGAGATATCTTGTCCATCAGATGATAGGTTGAGGTGGGATTATATATTTTTAGGCTTGTGTTTTCATAGTGTAATCATGAGGCTACTTTTGATTTCATATGTAATATAGGCCTTTTTTTTTTCTTGAGTAGATGAGTGAACCCTGAAAGCCCTTCCTCTGGTACCTATATCTACTTGATGTATTGTAAATATGAAGGCCAACGTTAGATGCACAACTCTGGGAATGTGAATGACTAAATAGATGTAGCCTGTTAGATGCAAAGATGATTGCCTAAATACATATATTTGCTGTCATTTTTCATTCTTTCTCTGTCCCTTTGTTTTGACAGATCAAATTGTTGAAAATTCTGACCCTTTTGGGCACTGGTGACAGAAAGGCCAGTGAACAGATGTACACAATTGTTGGTGACATAATGAGAAAATGTGACTCAGCCACTAATATTGGGAATGCCATTCTTTATGAATGCATCTGCTGTGTTTCATCATTACACCCTAACCCCAAGTTGCTTGAAGCTGCTGCTGACGCCATTTCAAAGTTTCTGAAAGTCTGTATTCTGCAACTTAGTGAAATATTCTTGAAATAAAAAAAATTATGGCAATTGACACTAACAAGATTTGTAACGATGGTCAGAGTGACAGCCACAACCTGAAGTATCTTGGTATTGATGCTCTTAGTCGATTGATAAAGATAAACCCAGAAATAGCTGAGCAGCACCAACTGGCTGTCATTGATTGCTTAGAGGTGAGATATGTTGTTTAATTGTTTTAAAATTGGAACAAAATGGTTTTCTGATTTGTCATCGACAGATGTGGTTGCATTTATGTTTCTTGTCAGTCATGGCCTAATGCCTCTGATACAGTCTTTTATGACTCATACATGTACTATCTGTCCTAGAGGATCTTGCATAAAGAGTGAACTTATCAAGATTGATCAATTGCTACTCTTCAGACTGTGATACTTGCATTAATAAGAGTTTTATTTTAGATGATAAAGCTTGAATTTTAGCTCTACATTATATCATTAGGGTTGGTTAGATCTGGTACTAGTAATACTGATGATTGAGTTGGTCTTTCATCTAAGCTCTTTCAATATTTTCTGCCATGATTCGCAGGATCAAGACGATACCCTAAAGCGCAAGACATTTGAACTGCTCTATAAAATGACCAAGTCATCAAATGTAGAAGTAATTGTGGACCGTATGATTGAGTACATGATGAGCATTATAGATACACATTACAAAACTGAAATTGCATCCAGATGCGTTGAACTTGCTGAACAATTTGCTCCAAGCAATCAATGGTTTATACAGGTTAGCTTACGTTGTTCTATTATTGTTCATTATGTTAACATTATGCTGGAGGAGCTTTTTGACAGGAGCTTTTGACTTTCTATACTTTTTAACGTGTTTTTTATTTGTCAGACCATGAATAAAGTATTTGAGCACGCAGGAAACCTCGTGAATATTAAAGTTCCTCATAATTTGATGCGGTTGATTGCTGAAGGATTTGGAGAGGATGATGGCACTGCAGATACTCAGCTTAGATCATCTGCTGTATGTTCTCTTTTGGCATCTGAATTTTTATCCTGTCAACATATTTGGTCTCACTTCATTTAAATATTATTTATTTTTTTACAACATTAGATGCTCTTTGAAGTCTGTTTTGTTGTGCTAGCTTAATTTATTATTTTCTTGTTTGCAGTATATTATATGTCTACCACTTTTGTGGTTTCTGCTTCTGACAAAGAGAATAAATTTCTTCTTTGAGAATGACACATGAAGAAGTTTACACAGAAAAATATCAATGTTCTTCAGTGTTTTTTAAGAAGATCATATATCCCACTGTCTCTAATTAGCTAGAAATGCTGCTGACGTAGTCTTTAGAGTTTAGATGTTGACTAACTTACTCAGTTAAACATTTTTGCTAGTTTACTTGGTCCTGTCACCTGGGTCACATATTTTTGGTAGAAGAGAGATGAGTTGGCTAGTCGATTAGTCATTTCATTTGTTTCTAATCCTAATTGTTTTTGAAACCTTGAGAAACTCAAGGCCAATTCTCTGGGAAATCGGGAGGGAACTTTTCATTTGCCTATTCAACTTCTAACGCAAAATAACTGCAGTGAAAATTATGCAGTGTGACAGGTTGATTGAGGCATAAGAAAATCATCAGAGTGTGAAGCTTTGATGAATTGTTGGATTTTAACCTAATATACAAGTCAAAATGCTACTGAATGGCTCAGATGGTCTACTTCGTAGCCCTATTTTATGTCCAGATATTCTATTATTCACACGGCTTTGTAAGTTTTTTATATTATTTCTTGTTACAACTTACAAATAAAACCAGGGTATATTGATACCCCATTTTTGGTATTTGGGGATTGAAGATGTGATTTCATTAATTAGTGAGTGATACTGGAGTGGCTAGTATCAATTAGTGAACCTTTTTGGATGTTTTTATTTTTCTGCTAAATGGTGTTAATGTGAATATCAAGATGCACTTCTCTCATGCTGCACATGAGAATTGGTGTGTAATCTGATTCTTGACCTATGAAGTGATTATGTATATCCTATCTTAGCTCCATAGAGCTTGGATACTTTTGCTGCCAATGTTGTTTTACACACTTTGACTTCACCTTTTCCCTCGCAAAAAATGCATATTAATGCTGTTTGATATCCTTTTTGCGTGCGGTTCTTTGCATTTAATGGATGAAATTCAGGTTGTGCTAATTTTAGCACTTATAACTACAATCCGGAAAAATATGCTGGGTGCAGGTGGAGTCGTATCTTCGAATTATGGGAGAGCCGAAACTTCCATCTGCCTTTCTTCAAGTATGTTATATCACATCTGGGCTTACTTCTTTTCTCTTATTATATGTCTATGTTCTGTTAGTCATCAAATTCCATCCCCTTCCTGACTCCCATGTTCAGTTCTGTCTTTGCTTTTACTCTCTCTATATATAACTTGTTTGCTTGGGGTCACACCATTTTTTTCTACTTAATGTTCCAGGTAATTTGCTGGGTCCTCGGAGAATATGGAACTGCAGATGGGAAGTATTCTGCCTCATATATCACTGGAAAGTTGTCTGATGTGGCAGAGGCACATTCAACAGATGATACAGTGAAAGTAGGTAGTATTTAGTTTGCCAATGTGTACATGATGTTGTATCACTTGTATGTTTCTACCATACTTTAGCATCTAAATATCACATGTTCTTTATGTACTAAACAATCGTGCATATCTGTTTTATTACTACTTTTGATCTAATTACTTGTTCATGTTATTCATGTTAAAACTGCAATTAATCATTAGAAAAATTCACTTTGTTAACAACAAAATAATCCACATATGCTGCCTGTTAAATGCAAGTCATTATTAGTTTTTATAATTAATGTTGTGCTTTATATGAAAAGTAAAGCAACTGAAATTAATCACCCAGTTTCCATGGAAACTGAGATTACTAAGGCAATCATAACAATAGCCTAATTTCGTGCTCTGAGTCCCCTCTAATCAAGTTTATCCTTTCATAGTGTCATAATAACATGATGGGTAGTAAGGGTGTGTGTTTGTGTGTGAAATGTGTTTATAATCATTGATTTATGGTTACAAGGAACTGGTAAAACCATAGTAACATTAAAATACAAACATGAAATACCAGGAAATTGAATATCACAATTACAAACCATTATTTGAGTTGAGCAAGTAATAGGAATAATAAAAATTTCTAGATACCGAAGGTTTTATATAGGTTCAGTACTTAAAGTAACATTGATGCTGAAGAATTGAATGAACAAAAAATCCAGGAGAGCACATTCAACTATTGAGCAATATTAAAATACTTCTACAGTACTGCATCTCTGCCCCTTCTGTTCTTAGGGAAAGATTGTTCTGCCAATAACTAAAGTAGATTTTAGGAGGTTCATTATGTTGATTCACACACACATTGTTACTTGAGACTCATCTTGTGTTGAGTGTAATGCATTATAGAGAACTATGACCTTTTCTGTAATAAATATAGCAACATTGTGTACTTATCTTGTCCATTTTAAACTCTTTGTGAAATTTCTTAGCTCTAGATTTGAGCCAAATCAACTTCATTCCTTACAATTAAAGTACGTGGGCATACCAAAGATCAAATTATGGAATATTAAATTCTAGTGATTATCTTTGAAGGCTTGCCAAATATCAGTGTGTTGATGCAGACTTGGTATAATTGCTAGTGGGTGGGTTTATTTAAGTTCTTGTGCAGTAGAATTATTCAGTGACAGTGTATCCTTGTTGAAAGTTGAGATTTAGTTTAAGCTCGTGTGCAGTAGAATTAATTAATTGTTATCCTTATTAAAAGTTTTTTTCCTTTTTTTTTCTTTTTAGTGAGTGCATGATAGATTAGTATGGGAATAGCTAATTGACTTGGTGAGAAATAAAAAAGAAAAAGATGACTTTTTTCCTAACTTGCCAGATATTCTTGTCTAATGCATTCAGAACTACTAATAAAGATACTTTAATCAATGGTTTACTCAAACTTTTAACTGTTTCCTTTTACAAAGGTTTTCATGTGAGCACGGCAAACACTTGTATTCCTTCTCTTAGTTATTCGACTTTTTCACTGACATGAAATTTGGTCTTTTGTAATTTCATTTGTTGCTGCTTGTTTGAAGGCATACACAGTAGCAGCACTTATGAAGATATATTCATTTGAGATAGCAGCTGGGAGAATAGTGGACATACTACCTGAGGTACTCATTTAAGATTATGTGCTAGCTTTGACATTTTTCTCCTTCATTGGTGGTTTGGACGAGAATATCTGCTAGTCTGTTGAAATATTTTCTTCTCCAAAGTCCTGCTCTGTGATTATTAGAACAAATAGAAAGATTTTCATACTGGTCACATCTTACTTGCCACAGTGCCAATCATTGATAGACGAAATGTTAGCATCCCACTCAACAGACCTTCAGCAGCGTGCCTATGAGCTTCAAGCAATCCTCAATTTAGATGCCCATGGTCTTAAGCAAATAATGCCAATGGATTCTACATGTGAAGAAGTTGAGGTAATAATTTCGTTCAGAACAAAATGTAGGTTAAAATTGGATCCACCTAGAGTTAATTTCAAATCCAAAAAGTTAGTTCAAAATAAAAATGAGATTTCATGTCAATATCAAACCGAAAAACCACCGATTGTTTGCTAGTATTGATTTCATAAGCATCCTCTTAGTCAATTCAAATGCAACGTCAGTTCATTTAATACCTACTATTTGCTCTGAAATGGCTAGCTCACTGTTTACTTGATATGTACTGAATATGAACTTGTGCGCTTTACTTGTGTACGAGCTTGTCTATGGTTCATTTCTGTCAATACATATGACATTCTCTCACCTTTCCTAAAATGGAATTTACAAGCACTTGCTGATGCCTAGAATGTTATTTATTAGTATGTCTTTAGGAATATTCTTATGGTTCATTGTATTATAACTGATCTACTTATTAGGGTTGTTCTTCGTGTAACATTTCCAATTAAAAATATCAACTTATGCAGATTGACAAAAATCTTCCATTTCTTGCTGGTTACATCCAAGAATCAATTGAAAAAGGTGCTCAGCCTTATATCCCTGAGAATGAGCGCCTTGGAATGCCAAGTATTAGCAATTTCAAAAGTCAAGAAGATGATGAATCGTCCACACATGCTCTTAGGTTTGAGGCGTACGAGTTACCTAAACCTTCATCCTCCACTCAGCTTGCTCCCATCCCAGAGCCATCATATTCTGCTGATATCTTCCACCCATCTGCTTCTGATACTGGGCCGTCAGAACTCAAGCTACGACTTGATGGGGTTCAGAAAAAATGGGGTCGCCCTACTTACTCTCCAGCACCATCTACTTCAACCACGAAGATTCAGAACGAGACAACTCAACGTGATTCAGTAACCAATACAGATCCAAAAACACGTGGAATGTCTTATGATTCAAGAAATCAGCAAGTAGAGATTTCACCTGAAAAACAAAAGCTAGCCGCTTCACTTTTTGGTGGTCTATCAAAATCTGAGAGCAAACAGCCTTCTTCTAGCCAGAGGATTTCAAGAACTCGTTCAGACAAGGCTACAGCTTCTCATAAAGCTGCTGTAATAACATCCCAGCCACCTCCGGACTTGTTGGACCTGGGTGAACCGTCTATTACCAGTTCAGTGCCATCAATAGATCCTTTCAAGCAATTAGAAAGTCTTGTTGATCTCACACAAGGCACAACTTCAGTAAGTGCTGGTGGAGGTGGTGCAACTGACCCCTCCGATTTCATGTCACTTTTTTCAGACATGTCGTTAAATGTTCAGAGTCACGATGCCAATAGAAATGGTGTTGGGGGGAGTACAGTTGAAAAACTAGTGCAACAACCGAACAAGGGGCCAAATTTGAAGGAAGCTTTAGAGAAAGACTCACTCGTGAGACAAATGGGCGTGACACCATCAGGTCAGAATCCCAACTTATTTAAGAACTTGCATGGCTAGATTTTTGTGTGCAATCATCGATGTGGTGTTTTTCCTCCGCCTGAGATATAATCTACCACCGGAACCAGCAAGAATTCGTAAGCTGAAATCTGGAGAAACAGTTGCCGTGGCAGTATCAGGTGTACTTGCTGAGACAGGAAATTCCTGTATGTGTATATTCCAGCCGGATAGATACTTATTTTATTGTGCATGCCAAAATTTTGAAACATCAAGAGAAATTTATTTCAGAGGCATATTACATTTCCGATCCTGTATTTTTCACACTATAATAAAGCATTCTGGATGGATTTTAATGTTACTTGTTCTTCACCTACTATTTTATTTCTATAATACCAATATGTATAGTTAATGGATTTCACCGAGTATGATATTTATCCTTCGTTTGAACAGAATCCTTTTTTTTTTTATTGATAGATACTCCGTATAACTTTTAAGTTCTACATTGACATTTAAAATTTTCACAATTTGAAATGATAATTACCATATTTTTAGCACTAAATTAGCAATGTAAATTCATAAAATTCCACAATTCTATTGATTAAGGGGGTGTTTGCAACTGTTTTTGGAGGGGTAGAATCATTTTTTTTAAGCTGCCCTCTCACAGCTTTTGAATTTTAAAAGTGATTCTCACTATTCATTAGTGATTGAAAACACCCCCTAAAAGAAGTGTCAATGCAATGGCAGTATGACACATAGATTGGCCAGAGAGGCTCGTTCTTTTGTTATCCTTGTACATATTTGGAATCTTGGATAGACTCTCCGTCCTTAAAAAAAAGCGGATAAAGCCCAAAAGAATTATGGGCCATATGGCCCAATCTAAGATTCTTCTTAAAGCCCAATCGATATATCCCGTCCTCCCGCTTCTTTCCCTCTCTCAATTTCCCTGTGCTTTTGAAAATTTACAAACACTACTGCTACGCCTACGATATCTCAATTTCATTTCTAGAAAAAAGAGAGGGGAAAATGGAAAATAGCGCGCAGGTTCCTGGACAGAGGCAAGTGAATTTGAAGAAAACGTTTAATCGCGGCTTGCGCTGCTTACTAACTGCCTGTTCCGGCGAGGTGAGAGTTTAATCCTCCGTCGAATAGATCTCGCATTTTATAATGTTGATGAAATAATAATTTATGCTAATTTTTCCGATCAGTGTTGTTGTAATAATTTTTTTATTTCACTTCATGAAGGAATTCCGTCAAGCTTTTCCGAGTTGTACTTCTGCTGAGCAGGAACGCCTACACCGGTGCTTTGTTCAGGTGAATTTAAAGGTTTATCTGTTTTTTGTAAACCTTAGAATAATGTTTAATTTAATTTAATTATTTGATTGAAAATTCAATGGGAGATTTTGTGAAATTTAGGTAGAAAGTAATGATTTTTTTCCCCTGTGCGACTTTTTGATCATTTATTTGAATGGAAAATGGATACCGAGTGAGCATGTGAATCTTGAATTTCTGACGAGTAATTGAGGATAAAAAGCTTTATTATGTTTTTTTTTTTTTTTGCAGTTCACATAGTTTTTTGTTGTAAATGTTTATATCCTTGGAATATGCAATTAAGTATTTGCTTCTCATATTTGAATGGGGAAAGACACATTTTCAGAGTTCAAACCCTAGCATCCATCTGAAAGTTGTATTCAATATTGATTTAACAATAAAGCAAGAACCTAACCGAGCAAGAGAGCTGAACATATTGTAGTTATCATCAAATGAAGCGCATAATTGAGGAATAAGAAATTACTATTATTTTGAAAAAAAATAACATGGTAGCAAGAGAAAGCAAAAGCTTCTATAAGGGAAGTCTGCTTTTCTCTGCTTCCTGTTCCAGGCTTGTAAGATATGCAACAAATAAACTGGCTCTTTGAATATTTCATCAGCATCTTACGGAAGCTTGTTGGCTAATCCAATACATTGGCAATTTCTATGAGAACTCATGCATAATTTTGTCCCCGTTTCATTATGTTACAGTCCCTAAAGACCAATGTGTACCTCCTTCATGAAATCTTACCGTTTCATCTTTATGCTTCCATATATTTCAGGTTATTTCTTCTTTGCACGAAGATATCCAGGTACACATTAGTGGATATTCATTGGGCTTCTCTCACTTATACTAAACAGCTGCATGCATTTCCTGATTGACGTCATAAGTCCACAGCTTTGGTGTTTTTAATGCTACCTGGAAAATATATTTTCTCTTTTGGGCACCATTACGATCCATGAGTGTGTTCAAAGGAGGAGTGTCTTTGTCAAATGCTCTTGCATTCATACAAGCTTGCCATTGCTATGTACTAATCCTTGGCCATGCCAAACCATTTATATTACTACATTCATGAGAATAATATGTATGTCTTCTGCAGTTGAATTTCACCTGCTGTCTCTGTTATTTAGGTTATGCCTGCATATTTTTTTCTTGATTATTTTTCTATTTCTTATTAAAATATTTCTGAAGAGTGAGGAGGAGATTTTGTTTTATGTAATGCAGTGTTTTAACTAATAAACATAAAATATAGTGCTATATTGACCAGTGGATAAACTGCTGTAAATATTTCCTTGTACTATGATATTTCAGTAAAGCTCCACCAACTTCCTTACATTTTTCATAATAATATTTTCATCTAATGTTCTATATCTTGCTAATTGAATCAACAATAGTGACACTAGCTTTTCTCAAGTTTTGCAGGAACAATTTGAGTCGTTATTTCTCGAGACACAGGTAATTCCCAAAGATATTTAGTGTAATAAATTAGATTGCCAAGGCGTGTTGGGATGCTGCAGCTTGATAAGATTAATATCCTTCTTCAGTCCTCCAAATTCATTCACAATTTTCTGTGCACAACATGACGATTTATATTCATTCCCTTATTGCTGATTAAAACAATTGCATTATTTTCACTTTTGTAAGACATGAATATCTTAGCGTATGCGATAGCTGCTTACATAAGTTAGTGCTCTCTTTCCATAGGCAGGAAGTATTCTTGACAGTGTAGAAGAGCTAGTGGAAGAACACACACTGGACCCACTACGTTCGGAGAAGTATGTCTCCATATCTCCTAAGTAACTAAATTACTTTGTAAATATGAAGCTCGGCTTAACTAATTGAAAATTTACATGGCTACATTTGCATAATAAAGAACCCTTTTGTGCAATAATAAAAGTGTTTATAACTCTATAGAAATATATCTTGCCTTGTTAGACTTTTAACTCCTATGTATGGAGTATTTTATATCTTTCTAAACTTGGAGTGAACTGCAGGAGTAATGTAGGAGAAACGGCTGAGAATTTGTCTGAAGCCAAGAAAAATGAGCTCATCCATCTTAAGGGGCTATTGGAAAAGGTGAGCCCAATGGACTAGATTTTGGTACTTGTTTGAACTCAAAAGACATTAAGCTGCTATACCAAATGGACTAAGATTTCATATTTTCTTTTATTCTTTTTGGATGTCACTCAAAATCCAAGTTGCTACATATTTGTACATTGCTGCCTCCCAGTTAACTCAGGAGGCAACTCTATGATTCATTAATATATTTTTATACCGAGCGCCCACCTCCTTTCCATCTGAAGTTCATTATTTCTGTGTTGTGTTTTGTTGTATGTGTGTGCGCCATGCACTTTTATCCTTTTCGCCATTGTATCGAAACGTTTTCCCGCTCATCAGTTCTTTTGTCCTTGATAAATCTTTGTTAGGCCGAAGAACAAAATCATAAAATGAAAGCACGTGTTGAGCTCCTCAAAAAAGAGAAGCAAGACTTCTCTGGAGCAGCTAATTGTGTTAATGAGGTTAGCATTTCGGTTTATTTTTGCTTCACAAGTGTTACCGGGGTTGCTAAACTAATTGTCCTTTTCCTTATACAGTTGAGGGCCGGAATCGCGAACTATGAAAATGGCTACCGTAGAAAGCTTGTTCATGTTACACGTATCCCCGAGACGGGCTTTGGCCCATAGGCATTTATTATCATTTCCTTATTTCTGTAAGTTGCTTTGACATTATCCCATTGCTTCCCCCATGGTTACTAAAATGACATTCCACATATTCAGGTTTAATAGTAATACCCGTCTATTTTCTTGCCTCTCTTCAAGTCTCTAACTTATCAATTGCTTCTCTAATTCATTAATTAAAACTATATCATCTAAAATAACATACATTCATGCATATAGCTTTAAAATTATGTTGATTCACTTGATTGAACAAGATAATTACTATTAGCCTAATTTAGTTTAGATTTAGATGCAATTTCAAAATCCGTACCTGCCCCATAATAATATATCATGACTGTTCATGACGTGACATGAAGTGATATTACATGATGAAGTTGTGAGCATCTTATTTATATTAGTACTATTCTATGGCTATGGCCAATGTCCTTTCATGCGTACGATAACATGCACATTACATGATTAAGGAGCGACACATGGTGCATCTAAAGAGGCCTTCCTTAGATATTTTAGTTTCAATGATACCAGTTTAATGTAAAAGGCTGGCAATGTTTATTCAAATGTTTATCACATTAGACTTTGTTGTTGTTATGCTATACTTACGGTGGTTGACTTTTTGGGCATCTATAGTTTAGTTTGTAGCTTTCTGAGCAGCATCATTAAATGCCAGCGTTTGACCTGTCCTTTTTTTGTCTGATCTCATGATTTGTTTTAATATTACTATACTTAGGATGATTGAGTATTACATTAAAGAGTTTATTGTACAAAGGCAATGTACCCTCTTCTTGCCAGCTTTTATTTCTATATGTTAGCTTTTAGGTGTGTATGAGGTAGGCAAGTGATGGATTCTCAAAACAAACTTTTGTTTATTAATTTGGTAAATTGTGTAGTCAGCTCAATAGTATTAGTATATCATGCGATTTAAGTGTATTTTTAAACAATATCAGTTATTTTCATTGAACGATACCAGCTTACCAATTGTAACTGTTCAGCGAAAACAACTGATATTGTTTAAAACTGTACTTGAGTTGTATGGTGCACAATAGACTTTTATTCATTTTCAACTATTTGAAGGTTGAAGAGAAAATTCAAAGTATAATTATTTCATAATTGTAGTTCAAATCTTTGACATAATGATGTTTGGCATGGGACACTTGGAGGGTTATTGGCACATCTCGCTACGACCTTTTGTTTGATTTTGACAAATAAATTGTAAAAGATGTGGCTTACGTTTTCTGATTTGTACACAAAGGAGAAGTTGAGAATGGTCTAATAACTGAAAAATTGCGGAATCAGCATCTCGAATTTCAACCAAAAAATTCAACTACACCATTGCAGCTATAATAGGACTTGGGACTTAAGAAATGTTAAATGGAGAAGAGCTTTGTAAAATATAAATCATAAAAATGTCAAAACATCAATAATATTGAAAAAAGATACTCCCTCCCCCTGTAAGATATTCAACAATCTACGAAGCGAGAGGTGTTAGGCCTGGTTTATAATCTATTAAAAATACTGTGTAAGATATTTGCAGTTTACAAGATAGTAATTTTTTATTTAATAATTGAGTCACCCACCCATGAAATATCTTGTATTAATATATATAAAAAATGATGTGTTACTATATAGATAAGTAATACATACTTTTTCTTATATTAACACTTACATAAAAAAGTGTGTTATTATATGAACAAAATCAGTACAAATATAAAGAATTTATTATATGAACAAAATCAGTACAAATATAAAGAATAAAAAACATAAGATATTTTGTACTCCGTACTTTTTTTTATTTTTCTTATTTGTCTGTCCATTAAATGTTTATTTCCGTTTATGAAAACAATCACTTTATTTTTACTTCAACACTCTTACTTTATCTATTTTTTCTTAAAACATGTGTTCAATAAAAAAGACATAGTTTTCGTGGACAGGGAAAGTATTAAACTTTCATAATCAAAATCTTGATCCATCAGATTGAGATGTAATTCAATAAGGTAAATCAAATCCATATGAACGTGTTTTAAGACATATTACATAAAATTTCAGATTGAGATGTAATTCAATAAGGTAAATCAAATCCATATGAACGTGTTTTAAAACATATTACATAAAATTAAATGTTTACAATATTGCATATAAGTGTATTCCAAGTTTTCAAATGAAGATATTTTTTGGATAAGAGGACCCAACTTATTCTTAAAATAAGATTTACAGCTACTCATCTTATTTGCATATCAACATCGTAAAACCTTCATAATCTTATTTGATCCAAATAACTCAATTAAAAAATAAAATAAATTTAGTCAAACACGATTGAAGGCAAAGGGGGCCTAATGAGGGACAGGTGTCCTTAGAGATGATAAATATCACAAGGGACCAGGCAGCAGCTACTTTGCTAATTCAGAAATTTAATTCATTAAAAGTCAATTCAAGAAAATTTGCATACGTGAAAGTGAAAGGACCCATGGATACTGAACTCATCAGCTTCACTGAATCAACCAACTAACTCTTTTTCTGCACCTGCAATGGATTAAATTAAGTTTTGACTATAATTCATAATTATAATACAGTTTTCAAATTGGGCCATTAACAGTTGAACTTAAGGCTTCTCTTATTTATGACATAAGGAAAGACTTGAGCTTTTCCTCTTTTGAAATCTTGTCTAGTGTCCGACTAATTTAGAAGACCAATTTCACCGTAATAGGCACAGGTTTATAATGCAGCGTGCCTCATAAAAACGAACAAGAACCACAAGATCGGTTGATTAAAAAAATGCCCGAAACTCGATAAAATGAAGAACACTCCTTCAATAATATAAAATCTTCAAAAGATCCTTCCACAAAGTTTGGAAAAGGTTTAAATCACAAAAACTGAAATTTACACAAAAACCCCTTGATAAATTGAAAAGTGCAAAACTAACACCAAAAAACAATAAAATACAATTTTGACTCCACAAACGATGGAATTTGGCTGAAAAGCGTCAAGTTTTATTCAGAGCACCGTTTCCATCTGAAAAAGTGTGCTCACTTGCAAAATTCGAGTTCCCGCTTTCATAACTTCAAGTTTAAATCAAAGTTCTTTGGTTACTTTCGTTTCTTAAAAAATTGCGGTGTCACTCGTGCTACATCAGTTTCAAACGCATGACCTTAGTTTGGTGCCAAATCATGGTTTGGAATCTCATTAAGTTCAAAATTTGGGGCCTAATGAAGGTTTAGAAGGTATTCTTGGACCTAATCTGCAGTAGGTTTTAATGTGTTAAGAGTGCTGATGTGGCGACACGTTGAGTTATGACACAAGGTTTTCTCTAATAATGGATGTCGTAGTTAGAGTTTACACAAAAAGTCGTGTTGTTATCTTCCCATTTGAATGTGAAAAATACAGTTCAAGTCATTTTCTGGTCCCTTATCATTTAGACATTAAAAGAAACACTTACCAATATGAATAGAATGCTAACAAACACACTATATTGTCAAAAACTAAATGATTTTTATTAATTGCCTTGCGGACTTTGTACATACAAAATTAAAAAAACAACAAAAAAGAATTGCCTAACTACATAGTTTACTCTTTATGTACACTTCTCTCCCAGAAATCTTCTTCTGGTTTTTGGCGTGTGGCTTCTCAACTTCTCTTGAATCATGAAATAGTACCTGTTTTTTCTTGATTTTCTTTTTTCTATCTATATACCTATATTATAGTGATAAAAATCATGTCTTGAGAGTAAGCTTGATTGGTAAACCATTCTGAGGCAGAGGAAAGGGCCCATACTGAATTCCATTCTGTGGGGCCATCATAGACCACCTGCAATATTAACAATCTTATTAAAAAACACATCATTATGATTCATATGGAACAATTGCTACTTTTAGGACAAGCACAAATTTCATCACAGATCAAGTATACTACTTCAAACCTACCTGTACTTTGTGGTTAAATGGTGTAATAAGACCAAAATTTCCAGCTTGGCCAACTCATTTCCTGGACATGCATGAATCCCATTGCCAAATGGCATGAAAGTATTGGGCTTTGGAGCAACCTGTCACATTTGAATTATTTTAGGCCTCTGATCATGGAAGATAAAAAAAATCTTGGATTTTATTACTTTTTTAAATGATTTGTGGGGTTACCTCAAATCTTGAAGGATCAAATTTCTCAGGCTCTGGGAAGTTTTCTGGGCTGTGGTGGATGTTTCTGAAAAGTGGCAATACTTTCCACCCTTTTGGAATTAGATATCCTGTTAAAAAAGAATTTACTGTCAGTAAAATAGTAAATAAAAATGGGATCTTGAATTCTTTTTTTTTTTTTTTTTTTTAACTCACCGTTAAACTCAACATCTTCCACAGCTTCTCTGAAGGTAAAAGATAAGATTGAAGCAACTCTGAGTGTTTCTTGAATAACCCGTGTTGTAATTGGCATCTTCCTTGTGTCTATCCAATTCAGACTTTTTTCCTCACCACTCGCTTCTTTAGCCTTAATTATTGCCTCTTGTTCATCCTGTAATTTCAAAAGAAAACCGTGTAAGCTACAAAATCATGATTAAAAAAATTCAAGATTCTTTAATGGGGTTCAAGAATCTTACAGTTACAGATTGTAGAACAGTTGGGTTTTCAGCAAGGTACTTGAGAATCCATGTGAGAATACTGGCTGTGGTGTCACGAGCTGCGAATATGACACCGATGATGTTGTCTGCAATTTGTTCATCAGTGAGGCCTTCTGAGTCTCCCATGAATGATCCCAACAAATCATTGTGGTTCTGGTTTCTCTCTCTTCTAAGAGAGAGAATCTTGGCTAAGATCTTTGCTAGTTCCTTTCTTGCTTTCATGGCCTTGTGGAAGAGTGTTCCGGGTAGGTTTATTGGCATGGAATTGTACCCTTTTTCAAGAATGTAATAACACCTCTTGAGGTCTTCTCTGTACAAAACCTCATCCTTTCCAAAAATAGAAAGTAATGCCACATTGAATGCATACTGCAAAACCCACAATTGAAAACACTTAATTAGCACAAATTGTTGAAAAAACAAGAAAAGTAAAAAACAGGGGTCCTCTGTTTTCCCCTGTAACAAAACATACTGTTTTCATTTCTTGGAAAGTGGTGATGGATTCTCCTTGCCATGATTTTAAAGAGTTGACAGCAAGAGATTCAACTTCAGAGACTATGTTCTTGATGGCTTCGGGCATGAATGCCCGAAGAACAAGCTTCCGGAGCTTGGTATGATAATCGCCCTGATGGAAAAAGATAGCTTGTTTCCCTAACATCCTCTCTTTGCTTGCTGGAAATGTGGGTTTGAAGAGATGGGCTTTTGAAACCAGGACAACTTTTGCAGCTTCAGGGCTTGAAATCATGACACAAGGGCACCCCAGTATGTGGGACTTGAAGATAGAGCCGTACCTGCACAAATTCAGCCAAGAAAGATGAGAAAAATTGAATCTTTATCAAGAAACTTTGAAGAAGAAGAAGAGGAAATAGAGCTTACTTCTTGACTTTGGAAGCGAAGAAAGTGTTGGGATTGTGTGAGTAGAGTTGGAAAGTTTCACCAATATAAGGCCAGCCCATGGTGCCTGGAGGGAGTGGGAGCTTTGATTTTCCAAAAGACAAGAATTTGTTTAGGAGAAAGATGGAGAAGATTGAAGCAAGTATGAAGAAACATAAGGAGATGAATTCCATGATTGATTAGTGATGAGTAGTGACACAAATATTAGTATGTGTGTTTAATGTTGGATAGATGGAAGTGAGTTAAAGGGGTATATATAAGTAGAAAGTGGGGGGGTGGGTGTGGTAGGGTGGGGTGTATCATGTATGGCCCTTTCGATTACAGCTCGAATCCCACACACGGAATCTCCCTCCAGCTCATGTAGTAATGAAGAGGGCAGACAGGGAATTAGAAGGGGGGTTTTGTGTATGTATATGTGTATGTATAAAAGAGGGGGTGGGGTGGGTAGGGGGGGGGTTGTTTGACCATGATTAATAGTCTAGTTGAGGGTACCATTTATGATTAAAAGAGTTGCGAGGAAACACCCCCTTTTGGGCTGAAAGGGGATGAATGAATTTCCTTCATCCGTACCACTATTCAACTTTTAATTTTTTTAATAATAATCGTGGGATCTTGTTTTTTGATGCCCACTTGTTCAAAATTCATGGTTTCAGCAGCCTTGTTTTTTTAATTTATTATGTTAAAGATCGATTTATCCTTTAAGAAAAACGAATTGAGTGAGGTGTTGAGTCAAATAAATAAAAAATATTTTCGATGAAAATAGAAATTTAGTAAAGTGTATGAAAAATAATTTTAAAAATAAAATGATATTTTAAGAATATTAATTTTGTATGAGAGAGTGTAAGTAATTTTAAAATGTTTCAATAAAAAAAAATATGCAAAAGATGAAATTAATATAAAAGTGAAAATATTGAAAGATGAAATTTAGTACTAACAAGTGGAAGGGGGGCGGACACTTGGTGAGGATCGAGGAGTTTTATGTTTTTATCATTCTCATATTATAAATCTTAATTTATGAAAGTTTGCAAAAAAAAAAAAATTTGTGGGGCGGTAAATAAATATTATTTACTTATTAATAGGACGTGGAAAGAAAATGGATAAGTTTTTCTTTAAAAAATATATGAAGGTAGCCATGCATTGTGAATGACTTAACGACTATGGAACTGCACAAAAATGAGTAAGTTCAACAAAAATGAAGAATATAAAAAGAGTAAAGGAAAAAAAGTTAAAAAAATAAGTTTAATTTCGATGGAACACCTAAAATATAAAATGAATACTCTCTCTATTTCATAAAGTTTGTTGCATTTGATCTTAAATTTTATTTCAAAAAGTTTGTCACTTTTCTTAATTTTACCAATAATCTCCCTAAATTACTCCTATTTTTTTGGAAATATATTAATGACCTTTGGTGGTTAAGGAAGGTGGAAAAAAGAAAAGGAAAGAGAAAAGAAAAAGAAAAGGAAAGAGAAGGGGTAAATGTGTCAAAAAAAATATGTTCCTTAATTTTATACAAAATGAGAAATGCAACAAACTTTTTCAATCGAAGGGAGTAACTTTCAAGGGATGCATTAATACTATTTACTTATGTTAAATTCTTGAGCGAGGGGGATTTAAATTAAATTTATCTTGTTCTATTTTATTTTATTTTTGTAATAATTGTGATATTGTATTTGAGAATAAAATATCCAAAAAAAAAAAAAAATAGTGGTAAGGAGATATGTATGAAGTTTGACTGCAACAATGCGTATGAGTTGGGGGGTGGGGGACTGTTTCACAATCAACATCACCATTTTAATACTGTATTTGTTTTTTCGATTAAAAAATTAAATTAATTTTTGAAAGTCAGAAAAATCAGCTAATAACAGGGTCAAGGGACTCGAGTGAAGATTGACTCAAAATTAGTAGTATGAATTTCAAAGGTCAGATCATTTTGTCCCCAGCCACATTCTCGTTGATTACCAATTTATATATATTAAAAAAAAAACCATTTAAGCTAATATTACATACAGAAAAAATAAAAATTATCCTTTTAATAAAATAAAATATTTAAATCATAGTAATTATTTATACCATGTAATACTAGTACAGTGAATTAATTGATAAAAATATTATATGTAGGTATTTTTTTCTCTCTACGAATATCATGTAAGACTCGCATTTTATACCTTCAATTGCATGATACAATCGATATAATTAAGCATAATTTTAACTTTATTTTAATTTGATGGATTCAAAATTTAATTAAATAATTGAGAATATATTTTAATCATTTAAAATTTAATTATATGCATACAATAATTTGTTTATATGTAAATATTATCTTTCTCCCCAATATCCATACAAATGTTGAATATATCAAAGATACCACGTGAGAATTTTATGCAATTTTCAAAGTACAAAAATTTTTTGCGCAACATTTCTAAACTATGTGGGAGCTTCATACAGTAAACCCTATTTATATTGATTGACAGTTCACTCCACAATAATTTTTTAAATATAATTTACTTCCCTTGTCATCTACTTTCATGCCCTTTTTTAAATTATATTAATTTTTACACCAAAAAAAAGTAAAGTTTTTTACAACTTGTATCCCTAAAATTATTTTTTTTTAATCGGTAAAAATATATTATTATTATTGGGTACAAGGGATACCCGAGAAATCATTGTACAGGGTGCAACATAGAAATAGTAAAGGTCCTACGCTACACAGGTTTCATTTCATACACTGCATTGGGTCTAACACCCATGTCCTGAAAGAAAGGTTGTTCCGGTTAGGGTATTTGATCGTAAACCAGCTCCATATTCTTGCTCTCATTTCCTCCTTGACTTTTGTAATCGAGAAGGTTTCGTTCTTGAAGAGTATTGCATTTCTCCATTTCCATATCAGCCAAACCACACAGAGCCATTATCCCTAAAATTATTACTCTATATTTTATTATTTTTTCTTACACAATGTATATACTTTATCACTTTAATAAAATTGAAAGACACAATATCTTTACTTTATCACTTTTTACTTAAATTTATAAATTCTACTAGTATTACACAAAAATAGAATTTATCATGTGTATATTAAAAAAAGCTGATTTGATTCTTGGACATTTTTGTTGGACCAATTTTTAATTCCCACGTAGTCATACCAAAGAATGACATTTCATTTCATCAATAATTGCTTTGAAACCTTCGTACCCTAAACTTTTTCTGACTAATAACTATTTCAACCTCATGTAATTTAAGCCTCCATTTCATATGCATGAACCCAACTGATTTTCAATGACTAAAATCTTTCAACACTAAAAAATAAATAAATAAATCAACAGTATTCATTAATAGTAATATATATATATAATACGAAATATGTACAAATACTTTTAAAAATTGCAACACACATTTTATGTTTGGTTGGATTTTACTTGCCTAACACCAACGATGTCATGTTTTTCTTTTGTGCTTTTACCAATATTATACCAAACTCCTCCTTCATTTCAGCTTATCAAACTACATCAATATTTAAATTATAATCATAGTTGATTGAAATATATAAGAAAACATACAATCTCAAATATCAGTAAACTCTAATATTTAATAATAATTTTATAAAATTATTAGTATGACACTTTTATTAATATTATTTTCACAAAAAAATTACTCCATATATATATATCAAAATCTAAAAAGAAAGAAAAAAACCATCGTTCTCCGAGTATATTGAATTTATATATAATGAAAGTACAATTACACATTTGTGTTCATCTGTTTTTCACTTCTTCTTTTTCTTTTCTTTTTTTCATTAAAAAAAATTATGCAGAAGTTAGTGAAGAGAATTCTGCAAATACACTGAGAGGAGTACAGGAAATTGAGGTACTCCTACCGCGTACAATTTCTAAACCTAGCTAATTAAATTAAAATGTATAAGTCAACGGTGACATAATTAATTATTATGTGAAATTTAAGTCAGAGGTATATTAATGCATTTCAAAATATACAAAAAATCCTTCTTCTTTTCCCATTTAGTTGTGTCACCTTTCATTTTTGTCCACTAAATTTTTCCACTTTTAATTTTATCAGTAAACAGAGATAACCAGGGGTGGTTCGGTACGGTATACCGACCATACCGAACCATACTGAAAATTTCGGTATTGAAAAAATTCATACAGTTACCGTACGGAAATTTCGGTATACCTTCGGTATGTAAAAATTCATACCGATACCGTACCGTAATTTCGCTATACCGAATTTTCGGTATGGTATATCGGTATACCATACCATATCGGTATATTGATTCATATCGAAAATATTGAACCATCATTTCATATCTAAATACCGGTATACCAATTCATACCGAAAATATTGAAGCATTATTTTATACCGAAATTAATTATTTAAGATTTATTTATTTATGTTTTAATAATTAAAGTTATTTTAATTTAAAAATAATATAAAATTATTATTTATTAAGGTTTTGATATTTGGGTATATCGATATACCGTTTCATATCGAATACCGAAATTTTTTCGGTATACCGAAATACCGCGGTATGATCATTTTCCATACCGTTACCGTACCGAAAATTTCAATAATTTCGATATTTTTTCGGTATGAAAAGCTCGGTATACCGAAATTTCGGTATATTTACCCACCCCTAGAGATAACTCATCTAATTTTTGAAAATAATGATAATTTTTATAGTACGAAAGACTCAAATAAAGACATTATTCGATCATAAGTGTTCAGTCTTTAATTCAGATAAAAGATAACATATGTTTATCAAAAAATGACTAAAATATTGAGTTTTGTAAATATAGATGAGTAAAATATTGATGTCTAGAAGTATTTACTTGGGAAAATATCATGAACTTTACCATTTTTTTCATTTGATCACCTACATTTAATCACTATCAAAATTGATCACTCAATTATTCTTTTCTATCAATTTTGATGTTGCTTGTTAGTCAATCAACGTTAATTCTTTTTTGAATTCATTTCCCCTATTTTAATTCCTAAACCCTGAAACTCCCAACTCTAATTTTTTTTTTTCAATTTTTACTGAATTTATCTTCAATTGATATTATTGGTGTGTGGCTAAAAAAAATACAAAATTCACAAATATAGTGATGGTGAGGATGTACCAAGAATCTGCAATAATAATGATAACATAAAAATATCTAGAATAAAAAAGAAAGAAAGAAAATTAATATGAATTGATAATTTTAAAGAATTTTTTACTGTTAATCTTCACCACAAATGTTTGATGATCATGCCAGAATAATTATAAATGGGAAAATAAATTTTAATAACTAACTACCTTGAATTAAATTTCTATTCTCAGTCATAATACAAATTTAATATGAAAACCAATAATTAATTAGGTGAGCAAGACTTCTCAGTCATTCACCAACACTAAATTTGAATTAGTTTAATTCAATTTGTATCAAACTTAAATTAATCCAGTTCAAAAGCGTTCAGTAAAATACATGTATTTTTTAAAAAAGTTACTACATTTTAGTAAAAATATATAGTGGATTGGTACGAAACGAGTATTATTTACAGGAATATGACACTGCAGAGGAGCAGCCAAAATATGCGTGTATCTGCAACATAGATATTAAGGGTCGGCCACTGCTGAGCAGCCATAATATGCGTGCATCTGCAACATAGATATTAAGGGTCGGCTACTGCAGAGCAGCCATAATATGCGTGCATCTGCACCATAGATATTAAGGGTCGGCTACTGCACCATAGGCTTATTTTTTAAAGAGTATTATTGTAGGCTAATTTTAATTTTAAATATTAAATATTGAATAGTACATTTTATTGTTTGGAGAATATATGTAATTAAGTATCGAGAATTGCATTAATCGAACCAACTTAGTTCAAATAATAAACGATTAAATAATAATAATAATACTAGTAAATTAACTACGTACGTAGGGACTAGGACTCCTTCCTACAAAACCCTACCGACAGAGAACCTATATACTACTCCACAATTATTAATTGAACTCACCAACTAAAAAAAAATGTAATGGATAAATTGTTGAAAAATAATTTTGTAATTTTTTATAAATAAAAAAACAAAATTGATTGGATTAGTTTAAAAGTAATAATTTTTTTTTATATAGGAGTAACAATAAGGTTATAGAAGTTGAAAATCGATATTTAGGCGGATTGACACATCTAGCGGGACCGCCTAATTTTTTTATTTTTCTTAAATATTTTCTTTGTAAAATTTTCAAGTATAGAGTAATAAATATGAAATCATAATTTAATAAAAGTGAAAATTTTCAAACATGTCCATGAAGAAATTAAAACTTACAAAAATAATGTCGAAAAAATATAATAATGCAACTTGCACCCCTTAAAAGAAGAAATTTAATAATAATAAAAAAAGAAGCACCATACATCATGGCATCGCCGTATTGCTCAGTATCTAGTTTCTCCTTAAAAAATGTACAAGATCGTTCAAATCCAACTTCTACATTAAATAAAAAAAATTAAAAAATATAGGTGCATGCCTAGACTGATTTTGTGTCAAAAACGTCTAGGAATACAAAACCGAGTCAATATATAATATGTAAATATTGTGATTAGGGTGGAGTGTATGAGATATACATATTTTTTGAGGTGTTCAATTAATTGTGAGAATAAAGAATTAATAATGCACAAATGCAATCCATTACGAGGGTTGAAAAAAAGAATCTTGTACGTGTTCATTTTTAATTAATGGAGTACTATATATCTATGGAATCGCGCTCATAATACACAAGATATTGATGTTATATTTTCAACTTTAATATCTTGGAGTTGTAAATTGTAATAATAAGTATATAATGGGATATTTTGTTTCCCTAAATTGTGCACATCATATATAACAACTATTAGTCGAATGTCGAGTCATAACGTTTTTGATATAGACAGACACGTCATAATTAAGCCTTAAAAAAGAATGGGGTTAAATTGTTACAATTGAATTAGGGACATAACTCATTCTAAATTGGGTCCTTGGTCGGTATACACGTCCAACACCGTCCTTCTATTTATAGCATAACAGATAACACTCAAACTCATGAACTTGCAACGGATTTTATATCTTTATAATTGTGTTCATTCACAAGTTGATGGGCTTAAAACTTGAAAATATTAAAATATGATTCAAATACTTACATGGAGTTCACATAATATCTTTTTTTTATGTTTCATATATGGGTGTGTAATTTGGAGATTTTATACTTCTTAAATTAATTTCCACACTACTGCAAACAAAGAAGTTAATTAATTCTCACACATATAAGTGATTCTAAATATATATATATATATATATATGGGATTAATTAGAGTTTTAATTACTATATAGGAGTATAAGTTTTTCATCGGTTTATGATGTCTCTATCCAAATTCCAAACTATTCCCTCCATATGCTTATAAGTTTTTAATTACTTTAGAGCACATAAATTAAGAAAAGTAATTAAATTATAGATATAGTATAAATTGAGAAAGAGAATGAGATAGAGAGAAAATGTAAAAATAAAAAATTAAAAGATATATATTTATTAAAAAAAAATGAAAAATTTATAGGCAAACGAACCAAAATGGGAAAGTTTATAGACGGACGGAGGGAGTAACATAATTATTCAAATGCTAACTTAAGATCCGTCTCATATATATTAATAGAAATTAATATACAAAGAATTAATTATCCACCTTTTTATAAGTTCACACTTTTAAATTAGACGAAATTCTTTTACATGTGGAACTGTCTCAACATTCTTCGATCTACAAAACAATAAATAATACTGTAGAATTTAGATATGAGAAAGAAGACACGTCCTTGTGATCCCTAATTATAACATGAAGCAAGTTTCATATATATATATCGACTCATGTTTGTACATGACATTTAAATCCTCAATTTCTACAAACCTTGCATGCAACACCTACGTGTAAACATATCCTCCGCACCCCATATCCTCCTTTTTTAATTAATTAATTAATTTACCCATTTCCCAACATTTTTGTTCTCCAACATTTTATATAATGTTGCCATGATATTCGTTACTAAAAACTGCTACTATACAAACTGAATGCAGATGTTATCTTCGATCGAGTTCCCATGCATTCTCAAATTCTTACACAGATATTTTCATCAATTTTTCTATATACAGTAATGAATTCAATGGGTCCCATATGCCCCTCATGCCTATTTTTAGATATGCACAACTTTAGATATATTTTTTTTTTATCGGTAAAAGTTATATTATTATTATTGGGTATAAGGGATACCCGAGAAAATCATTGTAAAGGGTACATCATAAAAAACAGTAAAAGTCTTACACTACACAGATTTCATCTCATACACTGAATTGGGTCCAACACCCATGTCCTGAAGAAAAGGTTGTTCCGGTTAGGGTATTTGATCGTGAACCAGCTCCATATTCTTGCTCTCATTTCCTCCTTGACTTTTGTGATCGAGAAGGTTTCGTTCTTGAAGAGTACTGCATTTCTCCATTTCCATATCAGTCAAGCCACACAGAGCCATATACATAGCAATCTTTTTTCCATTTCTACACCTCAATATACCCCCAAATCCTAGCACAACTTTAGATATTACTAGTATCAAACTCATATACGATGATCATGAAGTGACAATATAATTAAAATTAAGCGATTAGTTTAATTGTATATAAGCTAGTGTTCTTGTGGTACCAAAACACATTTTACGTACCCCTATTATTAGTATTAGTTGCATTTGCGTCTTCAATTTGATCAATTCATAAGAAAGCTTATTGTTGAGTTTATGTTACACAAATACACATTATATTAATTGTACGTGAACATCTACTAGCTAGATTTAAATATTATAAATAAATTACACGTCATGATCATATTTAATTAGTTGGTAATTAAGTCATGTCATTCAATTAATATTTATATATATAACAAAAGATACACATAATCCATTGTTGTACGTTTGGAGTTGGAATTAGAAGTAGCTAGTTTGATTGTATTGCAACACCTGTAAGAAACCCTCATAACATATCGGTGGTGGGGGAAGTGAATGCGTAAACGTAATTTGTATATTATACACCCGGCCACCACCAAAATACGTAATCAATACGAGATTTTATATGGAACCCAGATGAATATTAATTTTGTAATTGAATTATTTTAATATTTTTTAAATACATTTACAATTAACTCATGCATGTGATAGTACTAATATATATATAAATTAGCCTCTTATAAAAAGGATTGATGAAGAAAATATGATTAATGGTTTAATTTGCTAATTTATTTAATTTTAAATCACATTAAATAAAATAAATAAATAATTATGTCTTCATTGTTCAATAATTTAAATGTTCATTTTTTAATTATCAATACTAAACAACACAAATATCCAATAATAATATAATTTTTCTTCTCACCATCATCATATTTTAAATATATATATATACATATTTTGCTCAAATACACTACTTTAGTAAAAAATAAATAAAAAAAGGTGTAGTTGGCTCACCATTGGACGTGCGGCCACCGTCGACCCTATACTAGAGATTGTGGAGAAATTTAAATTTGCCGAATGTAGTAATCAAACTATTTTTTTATATGTAATTTATTCAGATCACTAGGTTCTTCTGGTGATTTCAACAACTCTCAAACATATTTTCGTAATTTACCGTATATATGGTTAGGTGGCAATTTTAAGTTCTATTTTAATTAATAAATAGTTAAAAACTTAGAATGTATATAATGTGTACGTACTTTATGTTCAAGATAAGATAAATCTAATTAAATAAATTCTAAATTTATGCTGTACTTATCACTTCTAGCCACGTTTGCCCAGGTCAAGAGGCCTCAAGCTCAGCGGTCTGGAATAAAAAGTGTGATTTTAATTAATTTTTTAAATATAAAAATTTGTTTGTAACGATTTAATTTGTACATGTAATAAATTTCATTTATTCATATTTTATAATGTGTGGTTCATGAAACTCCATCTCAATTACGGAGTTGTTTTCAAAATTAAATTTGTCCCAAATACTCATCCAATACTAACTTGTGATAATTTTTTTTTAATATTTCCAATTAACTCATTCTCATTACTCGAATTCAAGACCTCACAGCTTAGCTAGGTAGTAATATTCTAATCACTTGAGCTATCTCACTTACTCAACTTGCGAAACTTAATACTCGATCAGTACTTAGATAATCAATTATTCTGTTCCATTTTTCATATTTTATAATATTGAATCGTACTTTAACATACGTTGTTCTCATTATTATGATACATTGATGATTTTTTATAATGATAGTGCCAACAAACTAGATATTACTGTAACATTAAATTAGATCACTAAATCTGACCCAAGTTATCTCATATCGTTACATATTGAGTATTAAATTTCAACCTAAATATTCAATACAAAAATATTGTGTGAAGAACGTACGTACAACAAAATCCTAAGGCCATGTTTGATAGCTTAGATTAAACCTAGATTAACTATATATCATTTTTATTGGTTGTTTGATAAGTTAGATTAAGGGTAGATTATGTTTTAAAATTTATAAAGTTTAGTTATCATCCTAATCTTAGATAATCCATCTATGCTATCAAACATGCTCTAAAAGGCAATAATATATAAAGTGTTAGTGGAAGGAATAAATTCTAACACGTATAACACGTCAAACCGCGCGTTGGCAATAAAGTGCCAAATATTTTTTTATTTTTTTTTGTTCAATTTTTCTCTTCAAATTATTTGATTTTACAAATCTAAAAAGAGCTGAAAATGACTCGAGTGATCAGGGATCGCTTCCATAATAAACTACAAAAATCATCCTCTCATATTATTGAGAACAAATAATTCTCAACTACTTACAATTAATTCGTATGAAGAAAATATGTACAAATATTAAAATAAATATTCATTCATTTTGAACAAAATGTCAATGTGGCATTAATATAGCTTGCTAGGTGAAGTAACTTTACATATTAAAGAGAGTAGGGCCTTTGCTTTTAATACAAAAAGAGGGGTCGACAACTATATGTATGAATGTTGTCGTACGGCAATATATATGAAGCCATAAATTAAATAGCATATAGTTGAATGTTGAAATAATATTGTGTGTATTTAACACGGTTTGTACACTTTTAATTTAATTTAATTTCTAGGTTCTAAATTTATATTTTCTCAATTAATTTCTGTAAAAAAAAGTGTGAAAAAATTCCCGTTTCATTCAAAAGAACAACATTCTTGTGATAAATAATTTGTTTTAGTCTATCTATTTGGCTTTTGAATTCTATCTCAGAATTTACAAAATGCAAAATTTTGTTTCATTCTGGATTTTCCGATTTGAGCTATTCGATCTAAATGAGTTCAACTAAAAGATGGTAAGTAATTATATATAGACAAAGATTTGTGTGGGACGATTTTACGGTCCAGTTGTTCACAAATTAACACACATCAGTGTCATACTAAAATTATACTTTCTCTTATATATACTTCATTTTAATGTGAATCAAGTCTTATACAAAACTTTCAAATTTATTACGGAGTACATGATAATCTTTAGTTCTCTATGAAATAAATCTTAAATCATAAAGATAAGAGAGTAGAATTAAATTTGAAAAGTAGAATTTTGGCGTTAAAGTACATATAACATATGGATACACGGTTTGAACACAAAAGGTTGGAGTTATCAACATATATATAATGACCTGAAAAAGAGATGTTTCTTGATAAACATATTGTCCTTGTTTCTTCATCAAGTTGGCAAGTACTTGTGGTTGCGTTGGCCCTGCCTTGTTTAATATTACCTTTTGACACTTTTTGGTAGTAACATTTAATACTCTTGTCTCTTCTTCAAATGTATTCTAGATTATGCTTTCCTAAAAAGAAATACTAATTCATGTTTTTTACTTCTCACTCAATATAAAACATTTTTTTTCTCACATAAAGTGTGCATGTGCAAAAATAAATAAGCACATTATATGCGAACAAAGCGAGTATAACTCAACGAAGTCAGATTTTTATGCTTTGTATAAATTTAATCACTTCAAAATTATTTATACTTTAGAATTAAAGTTTCGAGTTTGAGAACTAGAGTGGAGTACACTCCAAATCCTAAACACACTAGACCAACTCCGTAGAGTTACGGACTTCATATATGAACTATGCAATGTGTACTATAATTGTTTGTGCGTCATGTCCCAAAAGCATTAGAAAAAAAAAATGAGGGTGAGTTATTTAATTTTCAAATATATTTGTCCTTCTTAATAAAATTTCATTGAGTAAATATTGTAGTAGGTGAAAATATAATTAGATTTTTACGAATTTTATATATTTCACAACTTGCCATTAAAGTTAAAAGAGTACTATTCAAGATTTGTAAATTTTATCAACCGATTCCTACTTAAAATAATGTAGATGTTTAATTTTCTTTTATAAAATGATATTTAACTATTTATTTCATTTTAGGTGTTAGAATAATTATATGTTGAATATATATATTTTTTAAAAAGACTGGCTAGTGGGCTGCACGTTTAGCCCCGGAGCTAACCAGTCTGGACAAAAAAAAAAAAAAATCGAATTTAAATAGTTATACCCTTTGTTTAATTCAGACCTCCATTTATTAAGGTTAATCGGGTCAGTTAATTCGTTTAGTTTGGTTCGAAAAATATCTCTAAATTTTTAAGTAAAGTTCAAAGAGGAAGCGGGTCAAATTGTGTGTTTTTTTTAAACAAAATCAGTTTAAAATTTAAATATAACTGTTATTATGCTAACGATCCAATTAAAATAACAAAGTATGAGTAAAAACAAAATAGACATAAAAATTAGTGGGATGGACGCCCCCACAAAATATCTCATACTTTTCGAACAATTTCATATTTGTAATTTACGTAAAACCATAATGTATACATGGTGCATGGATATTGGATAGACCTAGATTAATTAATTATATTTTAATGGAAACAAAATATTTAAATTCAATCGCGACAAATCAAACTTGTACATCAAAAGCCTAACAAAGAATCTTTAATGATTGAGTGATTTTTTTTTTTCTATCCCATATTTGATTACAGCTATTTGTAGTTGGGAGAGAAATAAAGTGCAGCATGAAATGGACTTCCACAACGTGTGATATTTTAGTAAAAAGATTTACTTACAACACACAAATCTTTGCTTTGGGTCATTATATTGTACTGTAGTGATGATGGCCATTAGATTACACACACATCCTTTTAATTTAATTATATAATTTGGAACATATTTAAGTTTAATTTATTGAGTTCAATCGATAATATTAACGATCAAAGATTCCACTTTATTTGCAAGATTTTTGTCTCCACATTGCCTAAAGCTAATTTGATCATGGCTTTTTCCATGTTGATTGGGAATTGGTTGATCGAGAAAGGTTATGCTGGATAACGCTAACTAACACATATTTAATTATATGTTAAAAATGTATTTGTCCGTTTCTCTTATGAGATCTTTAATACGTGTCGATCTCTTTATTATGAGGCGTTGAACAAATATATTTATAAAAAAATCGGGTATTCTTATAATCAATAAAATAGATGTTATATATATTATCCACGCCTGTGATCAGTTACGATTTAAAAAAAAAAAAAAAGAGTATCCTTATAATCAACAAAATATAATGGTTATTATGTTGATATTTTAATTGATAATGTGATGAATGTACTTATAATTTCTACATGATACTAAAATAGTGAAAGGTATATCATATTATCATCCATGTAAGATGTGAATAATTTTATTGCTGAACATCATTCAAGGGACTTGAACCAAGATGCTAGTTTGATACATTAGCCAAAAAAAATGAGATTTAAAATGTTCATCACAAATTTTTTAATTCAAAGAATATTTAAACGGTTGATAATCGATTTTTTGTGCTATTTACATTTGATGGTTAAAATTGTACTGCTCTTGTGACAGAATTCAAGATATATTATTATTTGGCTATGCTTATTTAGGTATGTTACAAGCCCTCTTCTTAATATGTTTATGATAAGTCGACCCAACATAATTTGGGAGTGAAACGTTTTTATAAAAAAAGGGAAATTATTTCTAGTAACCCCTTCCACTTTAAATTTTGTTTAAATGGCCTTTGACTAATATTAATTAGAAGCCCCCTAAATTCTGAATTTAGGGTAAAAAAAAAAAAAAGTTATAATTTGTTTTTATCTTTTTTATGCCACGGTTCAGTACAAGGATCGACTAATTTGGGGGATCAATCTCACCGTACGTCCACTTGCGGAGGCCTTTAAAATCAGAACTTTGCGTTCTGTATGGACATGGTCTCATATAAATTGTTTGCACCTTATTAAATGTTTCAAATCTGAGATTTAGAGAGAAGCACACTCTTAAGTTCCAAGTAGTCAAACGGATCAGTCCTTTTGATTCAGCGGGTCAGAGCAAATACTCAACGAATTTACTATTTTGTGGCCTAGTCCGACCCTGAATGGATGCATAAGTAAAAATTGCAGATATATTATGTTTTATGAATTCGCACAAAATAAAAAATACTCCTTAAATGAATGTGGTCTTAGTTTAAAGTTCGATTAGATCAAAACAGTCCTAAATTTATGAAGCATGACTATATTCCCACAATGGGGTGGTGTATACTGGGGGTGCAAAAACCACCAAGAAAAAAAAAAAGAAAAAAGTGCGTCATTTCCATGTCAAACTAATTTGGTTGTTATGAGTTATTGTTATTTTTTTTAGAAGAGACATGCAAGAAAGTCGTACATTTTGTTTATTAATTGTCAACCCCTATTTAAGGCATTAATTTACACACGTACGCTACGTATGTAAGTAGTAGTATATCACTAATACTATGTGCCTCACAAAACCAGGTCCCAGTTTCATAAAACCAGCCAACTCTTTTTTCATTTCTTTTTCTTTTATTTTATTTTTATAATAATATATTATGCATGGGTCCAAAATTGTACCTGAATTAATTAATAACTCGACACTGCCTAATCTGCCCCTTTTTAATTTTAATTAATCATTGGAAAGGATGGGATATTTAAACTTGATGCCAAAATAAAAAATTAAAAAAATATGAAACGTCCTTCCAGACCCTCCTACAATCAGTTTCAATGTATTTTAATTGTTTGTTGCAAGATGTGGGGTGGAAGCCACTCGAAATTCACCTTTTTTGATGAGGTGATCAAATCCAGTGCACTTTGTATTTATTCTCGATAATTGAGTTTATTTAATGTTTAGGGACATTGTCCATAGATTACTCGCAAATGGCAAGAGTTCTTTTAGTTAAAATAAAATTAGTTAATTTATTTTAGGTATTGTGTATTAGTAAATATGTTTATTGTGTGAAAGTGGAAATTGTGAATGTTATTTTTATTTTTTGGTATGTAAATTTTTGTAAAAAAGATGAAATGAAAGTATATATGATAACTATTGTTGGACGGCGAACCCCATATTAGATGAAACATTTAAAAAAAATAAAAATAAAGCAATCATCACTTTTTAACAATTTTTTTTTAAACATTTTTAAATTACATAAAGTTACAAGTATGGCACTAAATATTCAAATTCTAAATATTTAAATCTGATAAAAAATTGAAAATACTCCTAATTGAATAGTCGTTTAAAAAAAAAAAACAATTTTGACTATCCAGAGCCATCTTTTTCATTACCTAAAATGCGATTACTTTTTAACACAATTTTTATCTATTACTCTCCCCAATAAAATTAATTGAAAATGCAACATTATCCTCCAAAAAGCAATTTTATCATTTAAATGTTAATTGCATATTTCTATATTATGGGTAAATGGTTATAATAATATAAATATGTGAATAAGAATTCCTTAAAAGTCGGGAACTACATGCATCAACTTAAAAGTCCCGCTTCCCTTACCCATTTTGGGACGTCAATTTTGATGTGTGTTAGTGTTACTATTGTTGCACAAAGATTCAACTTTTTATAATTATAATAATCTAAAATTAAATACATGTTGACGTATAACAGTAATAACATTAATTAAATTGCATTTTAATGTTAGCTCCTCAATTTGAGGAAGTCCACCGCAGTAGAGTATTGTAATTTTTTTAATGTCTCACCGTCCGATTTAAAGACCGACTAATTCGAAAAATCAATTTCATTATTCATTTATGAGAGTCTCGTTTAAAGTTAGAATTTTGCGCGATATATATATGAACTTGGTCCCAAAAAAATTGTTTAGTATATTGTAATTGTAATATACATATTTTAATTTTTACACATCAATTTTATTTTAGTTATATGATATCACATTCCTATAATCTTGCATGCCCAACCTCAATGATACGGTGCATTGATGCTCTGATTTGCCTTTAAGTTTGCTTTAGTGAAAAAATAAAAGATAAATTAAAATTAATATTTGAATAACAGATGATATACTGTATTATATATATGTTATTAAGGAAATTTTTGAAAAGTTTGAGGATTGGAGGCTAAAGTTACCTCCAAGCTAACAACATTAAGTTTTTTTTTTTTTTTTTTTTTTTGTGAAACACTTTGTGTATTATATAGATAAAAACAATACTACAAATTAAATACACTTAAATCCCAACGTATTCCCCTTGAAAAAATACTACCCCGGATTAATCGTGAGAAATTGAAGAGAGTGTCGCTTGTCCAGCCAGAAATTGTGTTTTGAACAATCTAAGAAAATAGCAGGTCTTACATCCATGAAGATTTGTCAACTCTCAGATATCTTGTAAAAGCCTTCACGACTGCCAAGTTTTCATCGTGCCCAACAAAAACCACCTATGGTACCGGTGGAGAGAAACCCATAAAGGCAGGGTAGCAGAATAAAAACAACAAGAACTAGAAATAAGGAAAAAAAAAACATGCAGAAAGGAAAAACGAAAATAATGAACAAATCTACACAAAGTTTTGTTTTGTGTTCAGTTGGAGTTTTCTTTTATCGACGGTCACATTGGTCTACTGAATTAATCGATTTTTGAATTGAGTAGTGAGACTTCAATAATAAATAAATTAATGCCGTAGCTAGAAAGACCATTTAAACTCCAAAAAGAATTCTTCCCTGTTTAGCCCGGTTATTTTTAATTTTGATTAATTTTAAGTAAAAATGGGGTTTTTTTAATTAATTAAACAATTCGCTAACACTATATATAAGTCTAAAATGGCAAAATAGTAAAATTATTTAATTAGGTCAATTAAATTCATGAACATGTCGAGTCAAATATTACTAAACTGATCATCATATATATTTTAGTTGACAAATTCAAATTGATTTTGACATTCTTGAAATTTAACAGCTAAACCCCTCTTTTATATTTCAGTATTTTTCTCACTATATATAGAAGCAATCTCTGTCTTTACAAGTCATTTTTCGACTTTACAGATAATGTGGGGCTGTTAGTGTCACATTGCACTCTCACTCTCCCTGCTTAATCAGCCACTAAATTCTATTTAATTCAATTTTAAATGTAATTAACGAATACTAATATACTATGTAATCCCCAGCTCATGCGATGTCAATATTTTGTTTTTTACAGAATGTCAATTATATTTATATATCAATCAATAATAATATTATTGGGTTGACGAATTTAAATAAATATATATGCAGCTAGCTAGAATCCATGCAACTGTAGACACGTGCTGTGGTTTCCTATGAATTAACGTACGCGTGCATGTACGTAATACGTACATATGAAAGATTAGTTAAGGAATCAGCTTTAATTGATGCTGACGTGGAAATTAATAATTTAGCTAGGAGTATTATTTACACGATTTTTATTATAATTAAAAAAAGATTGAAATGGTAATATCGAACGTGTTGTCCGTAGGCTAGCATGGGGGAGCGTTGAACCGAGGATATAAGTTGATAAGATTAATTAATTAATTAATTAAATCCAGTTGGCTTGATCAATGAGTAAATAATTCATTTGTTGACATGTATAATTAGTCTATTAGTTTTAATTGCAATTATAAGTCAACCCTTTTTTTTTACTTACATAAGGGTATGACCGTATGACTCATAGAGTCATACGGGTCATTTTTTATTATCTGATCTATTCATATGTGTTGTGTTAAAAAATGATCAACATCTTATAGCTGAAGTGAAATGTACTAAAAATTCTGTAAATTGAAACACAAAGATAGAGTGAGTAGAATCCAACTACCCGTTAATACATCATTCGTACCGATAAAGTTACTCAATGTGTAATAAGATATTATGGTAAAAAAAATGTAAATAAAGATAGTCAAATATTAAAAAAGTAACAATAATTAAGTAACTTAACAAAAGACAATCAAAGATGATTAAAAGAGTAACTTAAAATACAAAATTAAGGCATGTTAGAAATTTCTCATATTTTGTTATTATTAAATTGTTATCGTTAGAACCCAGTTTGGACACAATTGGACATTTTAAAAATATATATATATACATGGATTGGCAATGTTATAAGAATAAAATTAGAATTTGGAGCTCTCGATTTAATGAGCGTCATTTTTTTTAAATTGACCCATCAAATTTTGTGGTTGAAATTCCTACACTGAAAGCTAATTTTTCTGATTAAATATTTTTATTTTGAAACGAAAGTATTTTTCGTTATATTGAATTTTGTCCGGTAATGATATTTAAAAGACTACTTAGTGTACAAAAAATTTTAAGTTCAATGGACTTTTTGGAGTCTCATAGGAGTTCAACAAAGTTAGTTTACTAGATTTATTTTCAGCATGTTCAAGGTGAAGTGTTTCTTGTTTACAGAGCCTTTAAATGAACTTAATACTATATCTTGAATATGGTCATGGTAGATTAGCCCTTAAGTAATTCAATTCTTGTCTTCTTTTGATCATTTTTTGTCCTTTTTATAAGTAACGATAATCTAGGATCAAGAGCTGGATTAGGCCACATCTAATGATGTAGGTAAGTTTGAATCAACTCGTGTTTTGACTCCCAAAATTTTGGATTAGAATTCATCTAGTGATGTAAGTAAGTTTGAGAGCTTACTCGCGTTTGACTCTAAAAAAGGATTATAATTGATTTGAATTTAATCAAATTTCGAATTAGTCGAGTAACTATCAAGTTCAAGTATATAAATACTCAGCGCTCGCGAGCCTAATCGAGCTTATACAATTTTTCCTATTTTACCATTAATTATATTATTTATATTTATATACATGTAATCGAGTACAACTGAGTCGAACTCGAATTTATTTTTTATCATTAATTATATAGGGAAATTTTGTAAGATTGTATAGGTAATCAAGTCGAACTCGAGTTTATTATCGAGCTCGAGTTTGACCAATCAGAAAAATGCAGAGTTTTGTGTGGTCCAGTTTGATGGGCCAAACTAATTAATACAAAAGTATGGGCTGACTACAAAAATATAAGCCCAAAATATCTTGGTATTGGGTTTTTTTTTTTTTTTTTTTAAAACAAAAAAACATATTGGTATTGTTAGTAGATGTAGATCTATGTAATTTGATTTTTCAGGCATCTTTAGAGTTTTTCATATTGAGTGCAAATCTTAAAATTACACTCTCGGAGTTTTTGTTAATTTACTTTCAGTCTGGAAAAGATAAATGTTATACTCCGTACTTATGAAATATTTCCTACGTTGGTGGCTTAGAACATAATTTTCCAATGGGCTTCATAATTAGTCTCCTAAACAATTTTATCGACTGGGCTGGGCTGGGCTCCTTGTAAATGATTAGCCCATCCACCCCTAATCAAATGTACCCCACCCCTTTAAATTAAAAAAAATAATTAATTTTATTGATCAGTTTATGTAAAATTATAATACAATGTATTTAATGAGTTTACGGTTCTAACAATTATTTACATATATATTTTATTCGAACACCAAAAGAAAATCAGCTAGTGAAACCATTTTTTACTAGTTTTTACCTTTTTTTCTTTAAATACTATAAGTGAAGCTACATCAACTAGTATTACACGTTAAACGACGGTCACAATTTTTCGATAAATCGAACGACAAATAATATATCAAATTGTTCGCCTTTATATACATGTAAACTTGATAACTTCAATTGTTTGTTATGTGCACTACAACTCTAGGTATAATCAAAACTCTATACAGGTAATAATTCTAATTCAGTGTAATGTTGTATATTCATACAAGTAGAAATTCTATAGGCAATATGTGTCATATCAGGCCTTGCATTAGCATTCCCAAGCAATGCAAGATTAGCAACATCAACCATAACCCTCAATTGTTCAATGTTCACATCACCATTCAATTTAGGATCCAACATCTTCAACATAACCTCGGCATCCTCGCTCTTTCGACACTCCTCCGTCCACTCTGCCAGCGTCGACGACCCCTGCAACGACTTGAGCCCCGTTATGAGCTCAAGAAGCAAAACTCCAAAACTGTAAACATCGCTCTTTGGTGACACAATGCCCGTGTTTAAATAACACGTGTCAACGTATCCAAGGGACCCCTTCACCGCTATTGGAGTGTGGGCGGTCTGAGGGTCGTTGCCAAGCTTGCAGAGCCCAAAATCTGCCAGCTTGGCATGACCGTCGCTTACTAGGAGCACGTTGGACGACTTGATGTCTCTATGTATGACGGGAGGGTCGGCTACTGAGTGGAGATAGTCTAGGGCGTAGGCGATGTCTAACGCGATGCTGAGGCGATCGTGCCACGAGAGCGTGCCCGAGTATTGGCCTTGTCGTGTGTGCATTCGATCGAAGAGGCTCTTGTTTGGGACGTATTCCAAAAGCAAAAGTTGTTCTCCTATAATTTGAAGGTAATCAGACTCAAGATAAATGTCTAATCAGACATAAAATAAAAATTATTCCTAACATACAAAAATATATTCGATTGTGTACATACCAAATGATCGAAAAACGCTCAATTTGCGATTCAATGTGAGACAGTTGAGATATTTGAACCAGTCAATAGATAACTCAACATATCTATTGAGTATACAAAAAAGTTGTTAATGCCAAACTACAAACTTACCTTTCTCAAGGCAAAATCCCAACAAGCCAACCAAATTAGAATGTGAAATCCTTAACAAAACCGAAACTTCATCAAGAAACATCTTTTGGGTGCCACCTCTCTCCTCCATCACACGCTTAACAGCTCCAAATCTTCCATCTCCAAGCTCTGCAAGGTACACATATGAAGTTGCTCCAACTCCAATTCTAATCTTAAAATCACTTGTAGCCATCTTTAACTCATCTAGGGCATAAGTCCTTATTGCACAACAAGTACGAGGATGAATGATTTTGTGATTGATTTGCAATGACTTTTGATGGTCAGAGCTATTACTCTGATCAATGATTTTTCTCAAAGACTTATTATCTTCTTGATAAGCCTCTAAGTAAATTGCCAATTTTCTTACAATGATTGTTAGAATTATGACAAGTGTAATTGAGCCTATGATCAAATAACTTCGCCTACTTGATGTGGAGAAACCAAGAAACCACATTCTTGGTTGTGTCTAAACATTAGTCCCACCTAGCTTGTTTCATTATGTTGTGCAACTTCATTTTAATAAGTCGTGCCATTTTATTTTATTTTGTTCCAAGATTCATTCATTTGGATTTTTTCATTAGAAATGTGTCTTATATGCTTGGGAATAAATATGTGCACAAGGGTCTTAATTGTGTCTTCTAATAAGTAGCTAGGTCAACTTTGATTCTTTGATGCTGAGTTTTATCTCAAGTAGTGTTGTTATGTCTTCTTCATAATTTTTTTGGTTATTTGGATAAGGAAAATCGAAGAGGTAAGTTTAGATTAGCAAAGATTAAATTCAAGGTTGTAAACTTCTTAATCTTTTTACAAAATTTATAATTAATTATACACAACTAAAAAAATTAAAGTAAAATTGTACGACTCTAAGATCCGAACAAATCAATGGTATTAGTTCTGACTTCTGAGTATGATAATATTAACTCTTATAAATAATAATATTAATGATGTATAGTGCACAAAATTCGTATAAAGTAAAATACATTATATTTCACACAATAATTTATTTTTAAGGTTTCATATATGGGATTCATTTTTTTCTTATTGGGTCATGTAAAAGAAATGAGACCATCTGGCGTAAGGTCACTTCTCAAGTCTACGCTCTTCCGGCCTCCATGGGTCAGAAATTATAGTTGATTTTTTCATTATAAATATAAATTATTTATTACTCTCACCTATTCTTTTTATATGTCGTTCTATATTTTTAACTTTCTGTATTTTAATTGTCGTTCTGCCCTTTAATACCAGAGATACCCTTATTTACTCACATTTTTTATAAATTTCAGTGTCTAATCAAATTCTTTAATTCTCTCATTCTTCTCTCCACTTTTTAGTTTTTATATCGTCATCAATTCCAAATATCTCAAAAAATTCTTGGAGATCAAATAAAATTGAAATTTGTGAGTTTTCTCAGTAATTTAATTGATAATTATTTTCTCTGATTTATTTTTTTCTCGATTAAATCTACCTTTTGTGTTATGATGACTTTATTTTTTAATTTTAATTTTATGGTAAAGTTTATTTTTATCATAAGGGGTTTGTTAGAGTAAAATAAGGGGTTTGTTAGAGTAACATGTGGCTGAAAATAAATCTCACAGCAAAAAAAAATTGAGGAAAACGAAGAGTATTTTTTCTCTTTTTTAATCAGATTTGCATGGTCAAAATTATGATAATAATCATTTATAAGGGTGTATTCAATTGAGATTCTGTTGAATTTTTTTGGACTTTAAAAAGTCAATGGATTTAGAAAATCCATAGACTCTATGCAGAGTTTGACTGACTTTTTTATTGATTTATATGGATTTTTATAGATTTGACAGGATTCTGAAATACACATTTTTCTATTGATTTACATGAATTTCCATAAACTACGCCCCTAAAACCTAGTTCAAATTTTTTTTTATTATTTATCATAATTATTCTCATCTTCATTTTCATCACAATTATACCTCGACCTCATTTTCACATTCATTTTCACATAGTTAGCAATACTAGTTCTCCATGCATTAGCTTAAGTTCTTTGTTGTAGTTGAATGAGAAAGCAATTCCAAATTTTCCTCTTTCATGTCGAGATGCGGTGAATCTTGATCTTCTTTATATTCGACTGGAAATTCATCATCAGAGCGACCTTCTTTCCGAAGAAAGTTATGTACTCCAGCGAATTCACGAACACCGAGAATTGACGTCGATTAGATATTATTGACGGTGTCCGATATACTATAATTTTTAAAGAAATAACATAATTTTAAAATATAGAGATGTAATTTTTTTCACGATAATAATGGTGGTGAAGAATCTGTGATGCTTATCAAAGAATATAGTTAACACAGTTTTTTTTTTCTTCTCTTTTAGAGTCTTCTAAGAGAATCCAGTTGAAATCTCTACTTTTTAGAAGAGATTTTGATTAGTGAAATTTATTTATATTTTTGAAAGAGAATCCAACGAAATCCATAGAGTATTAAAATCCATAGATTGTTGAATACCTAAAGATTTCTAAAGACTTTTTAAAATCCGTATTGAATATCTCAAAATTTTGAAAGACTTTTAAAAATCCGGATTGAATACCCCCAGATTTTAAAAGTCCAAAAAAATCCAACATAATCTCAATTGAATACACCCCTTTTAATAAGGTTAATTTAGGTATATTTTTTTTTTATTAAAATCTGTGCAAATGGCCAGAACGACATATAAAATGAATAGGAGGGAGTAGTTTTTAATGAATACTAATTATGTAGTGTAGAATTGTCAACTTCTTATCTCTCACCATTCTTATCCCTAATGGAGGAATTAAAAAACTGTCCTTTATTTTATTTTATTTTAAATGTAGAAAGACCTTAAAGAAGTAATTAGCCTAATTATGTTGAAAATATAAATGAAAATATTCTTCTTTAAGATCATGCATGCCTCTTTTTTGTCAACTTATATAACATATCAATTACATGAAAATCATTGATTTCTTTTTTTTAAGTTTCTGAGTATTTGATCCAATAAATTGAATTTAAATTTAAATGCAAATAAACAGTGCTAACATTAGGATTTAGGAATCAATACGCTTGAATTAATTAGTGTCACGGGATGCTTATTTCAACTTCACTCATAAATCAAAATCATAATGGTCAAAGTTTGGATCTAGTAATAAATAAAAACCTTATTCTAAATTAATTAATTTTATTTTTAAAATCCTACAAAATGCCAATAAAAAGTTCAACTGCCAATTCACTGGATCCACTCCCATGCTACTACCTACTCCTGGCAATAATTTAATCTAATTTTTTAAAAATTAATTTCGTTAAAATAATCAATTTGACAGGTTCAGACACCGGAGGTGCTGTTGACTTTTAGTTGGGCTTAGGCCAAAGGCCCACAGCATAAGCAGAGATTACCTACCCCTGCAACTGCAAGTGTTACAAATGTTGTACATGTTGGACAATTTTAACCTTAGCAAATTCCAATTTGATTTGAAATTGCCCTTAAATGTCAAACATTGTAACCATACTTCGTCCCGAAATAACTTTCGACGTAAAATTTTGAGGGGTAATTATATTAACCTTTATGTATAAAGTAAAGAAAACAGTTGACTTTTTATTTTTTTGATGCCACAGTATTCGATTGAAGGACCAACTAATTCGAGGGGACCAATCCCACCGTCCACTTGCAGGGACCCCGTTTAAAGTCAGAACTTTGTGTTCTGTATATACATGACCTCATAGAAATTGTTCGAATATGAGACATAGACCACTAGGTCAACTCCTTGGGATTAGTTGACTTGTGTGTATATGTAACTCAAAGCGTAATGACATTTTATGTAAAATTGAGGATAATTTGAAAGTGAAATTTATAAATGATTTTTCATTTTAATTTATGGGTGAACGGAGGTGAATACGCGTAGTAATTTTGGATATATATAATTACAATCGCATTTAGTAGGAGTAATTATACTTAGTAATTAGAGCAAATCTAGTCAATATATCCAATAATATCTTTTTACAATATTAATTAATTGTATTTTATCTAATAATTAAAACAGGCTCCATTAGTATTATTACATCACATTGTAATAAAATGTACAACCCCTCAAAGCTGGATTTGGTGTACAATATTCCATTTTCCCCCAAAAGGAGGAAAAAACGTCAACCTGCAAAATTCATGAAAAAAATGTTAACAACCCAACACAAATGCAATTACAGCTAAAACCCTTCTCTCTCTCTCTCCTCTGATTCGAATCCATGACAACAAAAAATGTAGCTTCAACTACCATTTGGCTTCATTTCAATTCAATTGAGACCTCCTGAGGATCATGATCACAAGGAAAAAAGACTTGCAATTGATATCTATTGAGTGATCGGCGCTCCAATTTTGTATAATTTTCGTGTTCTGAGGGGAGAGTTAAAGGATTAAAAAGCATTGGGAGAAATGGCTTGGAATAATCCATTGAAGGAAGTGGCGACTTCCAGGCCATTATTCTTGACGATCTACGCCACTGTCATTGTCGGCATTTTAGTGTCGTCGTTTTATGTATTTTCCGCGGTTTTCTCCAGTCCCAGTTTCGTCGCTTCTCCTTGGCTCTCCACTTCAGTGCCTTCCGGTGTTGACCGTATTCGTGAGTAGTTTTTTTCGTTTATGCTACTTCAATTAGATTGCGGTTATAATCTTCGCGCTTTGTTCAATTTAGTTTGTTTACTTTTTTTGAGAGCACTGACGGTATGAATCTCGGTCTTGATGTGTCATTTAGAGCAACGATTAATGTAAATATTTCTTAAATTTTATTGTCGAAAGAGGCATGTGAAATTCAATAATTGTAAAGAGAGTGCCTCTCTGGATGATCTTGCTGAATGTTTACTTGGGAAACTAGATTTGTGATCACTCATTTGTTCATTGTACTCATTTAAGCTCTGTTTTGTATTTGCTATAACTCTTTGGAAGCCTTTCTGTTGTGATTGATCTATGAGGAAATAGTTTGTGAAATTTGCATTCCGTGATGTCGTACATTTATAACATTCTTCCATTCGAATCATTTTTCGTTAGGGGAAGGTTAGTGATTGTGATCTTTCATTTGTTTTTCTTTTGGGTAGAAATTTTCCACATCAATCTTGATTGGAGCTGGCAGCTCTATCAAATAGTCCCATATCTGAAATGTCTTACTATCAAGGCCATTTTTCCTTTCCTTTTAGGTGTTGGGCGTTATTTTTTTGCTAGTTCTATAGTTTCTGAAGTAAACACTGCGATGGAAAGTAGTTGCAAGTATTTGTTTGCATAGACTGGCACAATGATTCATACTGCCTTGACTATATTTACACATTCTTATTTCCTTTTTAATTTATTTGTGTCCCCTGCATATTATAGAAACAAGTCCACCACCCTTCACTCAAGCATCTAATACTTCCAACCAAGTAGTGGCTGGCAAATCACCAGATTCCACCTCCCCACACACGGAAAAAACTCTGGAACCTATATGGAAAGCGCCCCCACCTGGGTCAAAAATGCCACCTTTGGAGACCTTTAAATTGACAAAGGAATTGGTTCAGCACAGAGTGAAGGATAATGTTATAGTTGTGACATTTGGTAACTTCGCTTTCATGGATTTCATTTTGAGTTGGGTTAAATCCTTATCAGATATGGGTGTAGATAACCTACTTGTTGGTACGTATTCTCTTGATTTCCTCAGTATGGAACATACATTACACTGTGTTAGTTAACTTATTTCGTACCAACCAAACAAGATTCTTGTTGTTAGGTGCAATGGACACAAAACTGCTGGAGGCTCTTTATTGGAAGGGTGTTCCAGTTTTTGACATGGGTAGTCATATGAGCACAATAGATGTTGGATGGGGCTCTCCAACATTTCATAAGATGGGGAGAGAAAAAGTTATACTGATAGATTCGGTCTTACCATTCGGATTTGAATTGCTCATGTGCGACACTGACATGGTTTGGTTAAAGGTATTGACACTTACTTTCTTAAAGAAATCATTATATATTAGACCCCTTACCAAATGCCTCTCCTTTTCTTTACTCAGACACAAACACAGAAGAGGAGAGTTTCTTTTACTAAAATTTATAATACCTGCAACTTTTCTTGAACAGAACCCCCTCCCTTATCTTGCACGTTTTCCTGAAGCAGACGTGTTGACTTCTACTGATCAAGTTTCACCAACAGTAGTTGATGACCGGTTGGACGACTGGAGACTAAGTAAGACTTCCATAGATGATTTTTTTGCTGCTTATTCTTCCTTTTATCTTTCGCCAAGTAAAGAGAATATTGCAATCATAACATTTCCCTCATGTTAATATAATTTGATGAAGATTCAGGTTTCTAGCTTTTAAGGAATTTTGTTAGTTTGTGAGAAAACTAGACTGACAAATTTTCATCTTATATTGACCCTTTTTTTTGAAACCTAAGGATGTCTGGACTCATCATTGAAAACTATCTTTGTGTTTTGGATGAAAATATTGCTCACTCTGGCTTAACAATTACTATGAACAATTCACTGCTTTGGAATTAAATGAGTCATTATTGTATTCTACTCGAATACTTTATTATTGTGAGAGAAAGTAAATCTTTCTTTGAGGAAATTGCAGATCTTTAGTAACAATGAAGAGTATTAGGATAATCCCTGAAAATCATATATATTAGATTTTTTACTAGTCAAGTAGCTTAATATACGAATTTTCCATCATCTGAGTTCTGATATACATTGGACATTGTCTTCTTTTGCAACATCACATGACTTTTTTCATTAAAAAATTGTGTCTCTTGAACAGCTGGTGCTGCTTATAACATAGGAATTTTTCATTGGAGGCCTACTCCATCTTCAATTAAATTAGCAAAAGAGTGGAAAGAAATGCTCGTAGCTGATGATAAGATATGGGATCAAAATGGTTTCAATGATATTGTTCGCAGGCAGTTGGGCCCACCTGTTGATGAAGACAGTGGACTTGTATTTGCTTATGATGGGGAACTTAAGCTAGGGCTTCTCCCAGCTAGTATATTTTGCAGTGGGCATACCTACTTTGTCCAGGTATTACTCCATATATTAGTGGCACAAACAACTTTGATTCTGAGGCATTCTAATCAACCTTTTTTTTTACTTGGCAGGCCATGTATCAACAACTTAGACTTGAACCATACGCCGTGCACACCACATTTCAGTATGCTGGTACTGAGGGAAAACGCCATCGGTTACGTGAAGCTATGCTTTTCTATGATCCACCAGAATATTATGATACACCAGGTTCTTATTGTTTTGGACTCTCACTATTCGACCCCTTTCTCAAAGAGATTGTGAATCATTGCTGGCTTATCATGTACTAAGCTTCCCCTTTGCTTTTTGCACGGAGATTAATGAATATAATATAAAATGTATAGTGTGTAGTTGAGGTAGAGAGAGGTAGGAAGAATAAAAGGTAGAGAGAGGTAGGAAAGAAAAAAAGTAGAGAGAGATAGGAAAAAGAAAAGGTAGAGAGAGAGAGAGAGAGAGAATTGTTTTCATTTAAGAAAATGGGAAGCTTATGACGGGACGACCAAAATAGGTATGTGAGAAGCTTATGGCGGGACGGAGGGAGTAATATTCTTGTAGCATCTCATTATGAATCATTAATGGTGTCAACTAGTTATGACGGCTTTGTGATGACTTGTCTCAGAAGAATGTGTGGTAACACATACTAAGTTTCTTGGAATCCAGATATTTAGAAGAATTGTAGAGCAGTGTTGTTATATGCTGTCCTTGTCCCATTTTACAATTCTATTACTGATTGCTCAGGTTACATCATTATGATAATTGAGGCTCTATGTAAATGGAGTATGGGGAATTCTATTTAACTAACTTGTTTCTTTATCCTTCTAAGATAATTAGTAAATTCCTAATTCTTCTGGATTATATGCAGGAGGATTTTTGGCATTTAAACCTAATATTCCAAAGAACTTGATGTTAGATGGAGAGCATACTATTGAATCACACTTTGCTCTTGTTAATTACCAAGTATGTTGATACAGACTTTTCCAAATTTCTCTCTCTTCTGCGGTTTGTGTCTGTGTGGTGGTGGGATTGTGTACTTGCATTTCTCTAATAATGTATCATGATCTTCAGATTAAGCAGATACGAACTGCACTTGCAATCGCTTCATTGCTGGGTCGCACATTGGTGAGAACTGCTATGGTCCTTTTCATCTAAGATCCTCAAGCTACTTTTTGCTTTCTACGGAGGAATCTATTTTCCCCCTCTTTTCTGTCATATACTCCCTCCGTCCCACAAAGATAGCCACATTTGACTTTACACACAAATTAAGAAAAATAAAAAAATGTGGTCAAGTTTAACTAATATGTCTATTTTACCCTTGATATACCATAAATTTGGTGTAAATTCCAAAGCAGATGGATCTTATTTACTCTTAATGAGTAATTATGGAGTGAGTTTAATTATGGGTAAGAATGTCAATAAAGCATTTAATACTTAAGTAAAATAGGAAATGTGGCTATAATTTGGGACATCCGAAAAAGGAAAATGTGGCTATCTTTGTGGGACGGAGGGAGTATTATGTTTTAAACTACATATTTGTTTTGTGATGAGTATGACTAAAATATGCTAGTCTTCTTGGGATTATTTTTTTGTCTCTTCGTCAGTTCTGCTTATAGGTAGGTATGTTACTATTTCTGTAACTAAGTGAAACACCTTGTTTCTGGTATTAAAAAGAAAAAAATATGTGTTCTAAATGTACGGAAGCAAGACTGCCTTTTGATTTCTGGTCATCACCGTTCGTCGGGTTTACAGTATTGTAATAGACCATTGCACTACCTTTGCCCTAGTAAAGTTAATAAACGCCTTATGCTTGATCAATATTTCTGCATATGGGATTTCTCCTGCTTAATATGATTCTATTAGTGATGCACGTGGACTAAATAAGGATGACAACATTAATATATGAAGACATGTCAATCTGGGAAACTTGATGTCTTCTTAATATGCTGAAACATGTTTGTTCGAAGTTCGTTATGTAATCTTTTTTTTCTTATTTGTGATTTTAGGTAATGCCTCCGCTATGGTGCAGGTTGGATAGGCTGTGGTTTGGACATCCAGGGGTATTGGTAGGCTCTTTGACTCGGCAGCCATTTTTATGTCCTTTGGACCACGTATTTGAGGTATTAGTCAGTTCTTATCACCAAGGATTACAGTTTCTCTTTCTATTATTATGCTAAAAGTTGTTTCACTAGTTTTTGTTACGTCATGGTTGGATGTCTAGTGACATGATTAGTTCAAAATTATAGACGTGCGGAAAGAGTTGCAGGATAAGTTGAAATAATAACTCTTCGTAATTTATCTTTTATTCTGCTTAAACATCAGGTTAATGTAATGTTGAAAGAACTCCCGGAGGAGGAACTTGGACCAGCAATTAATATTAGGGAGTATTCGTTCTTGGACAATCCATATTTGCCAAAGAAGGTTCGTAGAACATAAAAACAAAGCATTACTCTTACTCTCTGCTCTGCTAAAATGACGTCCCTGTCACTTATATCAGGTGAAAGATTCATGGCTTGATGTACATCTTTGTCAAGAAGGATCTCTAGGTTGTGAAGTTTCAAACAGCACAAATAAAGCTGGAATTCTCAAGTTCCCAAAGCGGGGTACTGAAGAAACGGTAATTTGTACAATGACGGGCTTTATTTTGATTTTATTTGACATTTTCATTCTTGTAGTATAAATCAGTTAACATTTTTCCTTCCAAACAGTTCAAGACCATATTCGCACAGTTCAAAGACGTAAAAGTCATTCAGTTCTCATCAATGCAAGATGCGTTCTTAGGATTCACGGACAAGGCATATTTTTCTTCTTGACCAGTTTTTTGGTGTCATTATTGTTGTATGGATACTAACCAAGTAGACATATTTTGTATGAACAGACGAAGGAAGAATTATTCAGAAGGCGGGTAAAGCGGTATACAGGAATATGGTGCTGTGTGGAGGATCACACTCCAGGTCACATATATTACGACATTTACTGGGACGAAAAGCCCGAGTGGAAGCCCAAACCACCCCAAACTCCAGAAGAAGATCATCCTCCTTTATGAGGTCTGATTGATATATTGTTTGTAACGTTATACCAGTCAACTGGACGAGAAAACACAAAGTGTTTACAGCTAACTCAATGAATGAAATATCTGATGGAGGATAGGATTCACATTATTGTTTATACAAAAATTGTGCTGCTACTTAATACTATACTATACATAGGCCACTTTCTAAGTTTTGATCAAAAAGATACATGGAGCTCCCTCTTGATGAGAATTCAATGTTGAATATTCTTGCCTTTTCTTTTTTTTCTGTAAATGATGCTCGTATTAAAACTAGTTTATTTTTTTTCTAAACACTATACATACATATAATCAAACTTTTCCGGCTAAAAAATTATTCAAATACCGTGTTTTCTAAATTGTAAAAAAAATTGCATACTGAAGAAAGTTGGTCTCATATTCGCAGCCTGCAACTGTGATCTATACGGATGCATACTTCCTCCGTTCGTTTATAAGCTTCTCATTTTGCCATTTTGGTTCGTCTGCTTATAAATTTTCCATGTCAGCAAGAATCGCATATTATTTTCAATGCATACCAAAAGGCGCACTCTAGGCTTGCGATTTTGTTTTTGGAGAGACTAGGCATGCACTTTTGCTTAATTTTAAAAATTGTTCAAAAAAAAAAGAACACTATATTTGAATAAGTTGTCGCACCAATGATCTTACTACAAAATATGCAGACATATTTTGTTTTGAAAAAAATGGTTGGGTGAATTTGGCAAACAGGCCATGTTTAGTTCTAAAATTGGGGCCAAATTTACCAAGTCAATTCATGCCACCATTCTTCTCAGCAGCTCATCTCTTACTCAGATCTCTCTACAATCTTCATTCATCCCTGTTCAAGAATTCAGCACAAATGTCGTTCAATCAACCAAGCCATCTCATGGTCACTCTTCGTATGCATACCAGGTATTCGACGAAATGCCTCACAGAAAACAGCAATATTCTGAATGTCCCCTTTTGTGGGATGCGTTCAACATTGTTCAATACGTCATCAAGCAACCATCTTTTACAAATGCTGCAATGGCGCATGCCTTGGCCATGAAACAAGGAGCTCTTACCGATTTGCGTACTGCTACTTCCCTTCTAACTGCTTACTCCAGATGTAAGAAGTTCGGATCATCATTAGCTTTTTTCAATGAAATTGACAGAGACGTGGTGTTCTGGAATGCAATGATGAGTTCATGCGTAGAGAACAACCGTTTCGAAGCTTCGATTGGTGTCTTCAAGAAAATGGTCAGTGAAGGGAATGAATTTGATCTCACAAGCGTTGTTATAATCATTTCCGCGTTTTCCAATTTGAAAAGCCTCGGACAAGGTCAGGTGGCTCATTGTTTGAGTATTAAAGCAGGGATGCTTTCGGACAGAGTCTTGAGCAATGCTGCTATTGATATGTATGCAAAATGTGGCGATTTAAGTTCATCAGAATGTGTTTTTGCAGAATTAGAATATAAAGACATAGTTACATGGAATTCGATTATTACTGGTAGTGTCTATAACAATCACCCTGAGAAGTCACTTTGGTATTTTGGACACATGATTAATTGTGAAAATCAAGCTGATAGTATTAGTATTTCTTGTGCCTTAGCAGCATGTACTTGTCTGCAAGAGTTTGATGTTGGGCAGGCAATCCATGGATGGGCAACAAAGTCGGGTTATTCTGTGAATAGCTACATTTCTGTTGCTAACTCTCTCGTCTCATTCTACACTCAACTCCGAGATATCTATGCTGCAGAATGTGTGTTTAGTGAGATTATAGTTAAGAATGTGGTTTCTTGCAATGCGATGATCAAGGGGTTTTTTCTCAATGGAGAAAATGCGAAAGCGCTTTATCTTTTGAGTAATATGCAGCTTGTGGCAGCAATCCAACCTGATTTAACGACAATGGTAACAGTAATTCCATTCTGTGCTGAATTGATGCTTCTAAGAGAAGGGAAAGCTGCTCATGGCTTTTGCCTTAGGAGAGGGATGGCGTCTGAAACCTCGGTTATCAACAGTCTCATTAATATGTATTCCAAATGCAATAGAGTCAAGGAAGCTTCGTCATTATTCTCGACTACGCCAAATGAAGACTTGGTAGCGTGGAATACTATGATCTTTGGATATGCCCAAAACGGGCAATCTTGGGAGGCTCAAACATTATTCAAGAAAATGTTATTATGTTGTTCAATATTCTCTTTGCCAACTCTATTAGCAATTATTCCTTCCTGTGATTCGCCAAATTCGCTTCAACTTGGCAGAGTAATTCATGGTTGGAGTATCAAGTTGGGATTTTTAAGCCAAATTTTTGCTTCAAATTCCCTCATGCACATGTACATTAGTTGTGGGGCATTATCAGATGCTGTTGCTTTGTTCAGAAGAACCTCCATTAAAGCTGGTGTTACTAGCTGGAACACTATAATCGCTGGTTGTACTCAGAAAGGTCATTTCTGGGAAGCTTTGGAGTTTTTCAACTCAATGAGGAAACAAGCACAGGCCCATTATAGTTCTGTGACTCTTGGAAATGTCATATCAGCTTGTGGGAATCTGGGATTGTCATTTGAGGGAAAATTAATTCACGGATTAACTCTTAAAACCGTAGCAGGTACAGATACGCGTGTGCAGAATTCACTTGTGACAATGTATGGCAGATTAGGCGACTCTGAGAGCGCCAAACGAGCATTCAACCTTAGTCATGATCACAACTTGTGTTCATGGAATTGTGTAATTTCTGCTATGTCTCAAAACGAGGATGCTAAAAAGGCTCTAGAATTGTTCCGTTCTCTTGAATTTGAGCCGAATGAGATCACCATTTCAACGGTTCTTTCTGCTTGTACCCACCTTGGAGCCATGAGTTACGGAAAACAAATCCATGGTCATGTTTTCAGATTCAATTTCCACCAAAATCCTTTCATATCTGCTGCACTTACAGACATGTACAGCAACTGTGGAAGGTTAGATATTGCTGAACGAGTTTTTCAACACTCGTGTAATAAGTCAGTTACTGCTTGGAATTCGTTAATATCAGCTTATGGATTCCATAGCTTGGGGTCGAAAGCAATTGGAACGTTTCATGATATGATTAGGTCTGGAATTCGTCCAACAAATGGCTCGTTTACGAGCCTCCTTTCTGCTTGTAGCCATGCAGGGCTAGTTGACGAAGGGAGAATGTATTATGAGATTATGTTGAGCAGATTCAAAGTGATGGCGACTGCTGAGCATCACGTATGTATGGTTGATATGTTGGGGCGGTCTGGAAGGCTCAACGAGGCTTATGATTTCATCGAGAGTCTTCCTAGGCAGGCAGAAGCAGGAGTGTGGGGGGCGCTGCTGAGTGCATGTAGCTATCATGGAGATGTTGAGATGGGGAGACGAGTTGGGGAGATTGTGTTGTCGTTGGAACCGGAAAACGTTGGTTATTACGTAGCCTTATGTAATATGTATGTTGGTGTAGGTAGATGGGAGGAAGCTGTGGAGTTGAGAAGTGTAATTCAGAATAAACAACTAGAGAAACCTGCTGGTTATAGTTGTATTGATGTTGGTTTGAGTTAAAATTCAAGTTTTTTTATTGGAGCTCAACGCATATTTATTTTACATAGGGACGATAATTCATGTTTTGTGACAGGATAAGACTAAATACGGACAAAGCACAATAAGAATATTTATGTTACACAAGGAAGACAATTCCTGTTTTTGTGACACAAAAAGACTAAACACGAACACAGCACAACAATAATGCATACTAAAACAAACACTGATAAAAATCCATACTAAAATGAACACAAAAATAAGCTGTTATCTCGTATCTCTCAAGTTACAAAACAAAATGGATGATTTACACATTGTTCCAGAAAGAGTGATTCAAACCATTAAGGTGCCTCAACATGCTATATTATTGATAATTAGCTGTTAAAAAAAATCAAAACTCTCGAATCACTCAATATTGAGTTGAGATGAGCAATAAAATAAATTAAACAGCTGATTGGTACACGGAAAATATACAGAAACTCAAATCACGGGTACTCTCTTTCATAATATCTAAATCAACAACATTTTGGCAAGTAAAACAAAACTGTTACTTCACTAATGTGGATTGACAGTAATAATCACATCAGTCATCCAAATAATAGTAAGAACCAGCATTCTTCTGCTCCCTGTCCTTTGTCGACTCGAGCTTGTTGATTCTAGGCCGGAAATTTGTAGGATCCCTTCTGAATGTGATGTCCAGATGCTACATATAATCATCAATAAAATTAATTAGTTGGGATTAATGGACATGGTGGTCTCATCACAGCAAAAATAACAAGGATGATGAGGCTTACAGATAAGAAGAGGTTCATTCCAGTCAAGAGGGACTGTGGTGAATTGGCCGTACAATCAATGGACGGTTTTCCCTCATACACGATCACTCTATCCGCAAGGTATGTTGCCATAATGAAATCGTGCTCCACGACAAATGCAGTCTTTTTGGCATGAAGTATGAATCTCTTTATCACTTTTGAAGCAACAATACGCTGTTCTGAGTCCAGATACGCACTCGGTTCATCTATTAGATATATATCAGCGGGCTGCAAACACATAGTAGAATAAAAAACATGAGAGAAGCATTCAAACCAAGGAAAATTACAAATCAGAAAATATCACCACGAAAAAAAAATCTACCATGTTACCCTACTGAAGGCTTAATTGCATTCTTATTTAAATTTTTATCAACACCACACAACAATGTATTACTGAATTATTTAGACTACTAAATTTCAGATAATTGCTCTTCAAGATCAACTATTGATATGATATAAAGAACATTGACTAAATAGACCCATTCACATTTGATAACAGAAAGCTACCGGGCTATAAAACAAAATCAGAGGGTAAAATGCAATTTAAATGGACATACAGGAAAGTCCCATTTTCTAAAAAAATGTTTGTAATTTTAGGTTAGAGCATTAAAAGAAACAAATTAAATTGTATAATGCATAAAGAAAATGTAGATAAGAACAAAATGCAGCTAAAATTACCTTTCCAAGACAAAGGGTGAGGGCAACCCTTTGCAATTCTCCACCAGAAAGATTGACAACCTCTTGATCCATTAGTTGTTCAATTAAAAGAGGCTTCATCACATCTGATACAAACTGAGGGTGCATGTATGAATCACGAATTTTTTGATGTAGAAGCATTCTCACAGTAGATTGAAATTTTGGACTAATTTTCTGAGGCTTGTATGAGACATTGAACTCAGGAATTTCAGTATCAGATCCTTCCACAGAATCAGGCTTCAGAAGACCAGCCTATCAGTTGAAAGAGACAGCAATTTCAGCTTAAACAAACAAACTCAACATGCATTTTAAAGTAACAACCACATTACATAAGAAATATACCAGCATCCTTATAAATGTTGTCTTCCCTGTCCCATTTTCTCCAAGCATCACAACTATCTGAGAATCGGTGAATTCACCTTCCACAACCTTAAGCTTGAAATTGCCCTGCGTTTTAGACATGGTTGGATACTTGTATCTTGCATATGTCTGGATTTCCTCAGCACTTTCTTGTGGAGTCTCTGCAACCTGGAAGGAGAAAATACATAATTGGCAACAGGCGAATTGGCAACCAACAAACTTCTTGTTAGCAATAACAGAAATAGGCTTACCTTAAATGTAAGAGATTCATCCCGAAATCTTAGGTTCTCAGTTGGGACAAATCCAGCAAGAAATATATTAATTCCTTCTCTCACAGAGAATGGAAGGGTTACCACACCGTACACCCCAGGTTTTCCATAAAGGCAGCAGATAAAGTCCGATAAATAATCAAGCACACTAAGATCATGCTCTACCACAATTACGTAGCTGGAAAGAGAGACATCAGCCATGTAATGTCATATTTAAAAAGTCAAAAAAATCATAAAATACTAAAAATGGTTGTCTTAAACTCACAAACCTATTAGGCCGAAGCAAGGATCTGACAACTTGAGCAGCTTTAAGTCTCTGTCTAACATCAAGATAACTAGAGGGTTCATCAAACATATAGATTTCTGCATTTTGTACAGCAACAACAGCTATAGCAAATCTCTGAAGCTCTCCACCAGATAAATCTCCCACATTACGGTCCATAACCTGAACCAGCTCTAGATCAGTGGCAAGTTCCATCTTCATGTCTCTCTCATCTTTCTGAGAAAGAACTTGGCCAACATTGCCTTGAACAGCTTTAGGGATATGGTCGACGTACTGTGGCTTGATGATTGCCTGGGGATATCATAACATATGTAGCAGAACAATCAACTATACAGAAACTATGAACAAGTTAAAATAGTAAAATTGTCGACACAAACGAAAAACAGAAAGAAGCTAATAAATTACTATTATTGCATATGTTGATATCACTTGCTAGAGAGAGTTACTTTATGTAAATGTAATGCTATCCTTATAATTACGCCAAGAACGTAGGACTAAAACTAAGATTTAATATATGATCAAATTATGCTAACAATAACACGGCTAATTAAAAATAATCTGATATTCTAGTCACTCAGGATACCTATAGCTGAAATCAGGAGGAAATACAAAGTCTCAAGTTATATAATAATCAGAATAAAAAACCAAAAGCAGAATCCACATAACAGAAACATCTTTTATCTGAGCTTACCTTTAGATTATCTTCAAGAATACGAGTAAAGTAATTTTGCAGCTCAGACCCTCGAAAGTAGGTCAAAATTTCCTGCCAATCAGGAGGATTCTGCAAGAGAAAATTATGGAAAAATTGTTGAGCAAATGCGGTAACAGCCAAAGGAAAATTCTAAGGAGGCTAATAGAGTTTACGTTAAAGCGTCCAAGGTTAGGTTTCAATTTCCCTGCCAAAACTTTAAGAGCAGTTGACTTTCCAATACCATTAGTCCCAACCAAGCCAAGAACTTGCCCAGGTCTTGGAACAGGTAACCTATGAGAAAATTGAGTGATAATCAGTAAGCGACGCAAAAAAATGCAAGTTCTTAATGAAAACCACACTTTGATCCAACCTGTGCAATTTAAAGGTGTTAGGACCATAACGATGGGTAGTATCCTTGTCCAAGTCTTTCGGAAGATTGATAATCTGAATTGCTTCAAATGGACATTTCTGAAAGACCATGCAAAACAAGTCAGAAGACTGCTCCAGTAAACATTTAGCAAAAAAAAGTTATTGTTCTTTTCTTTCGCAATAGACGAACCTTCACACAGATACCACATCCAATGCACAGCTCCTCTGAGATAAAAGCAATCTTGGCAGCAGGACTCACCTCAATGCAAAGTTTACCTGGACGATGTATGTCAACAGAGATAAGAAATTGCAAATCCCAAAATGGGAAACCGTGCCCAGAGGCCGTACCATGAGAGCTAAACTAAAACAACATATCACGTTTCTAATATTTGAAGAAAAACTAAATTCATAAAAGTCTATGGAAGGGCAATAGAGAGTCAGACTTAAAACTCTACATGCAAAAACAAGTCGGCTCATATTCTTCGCTGATGTTTTAAATAACAGATAGGAGCATTTTAGTTCACCTACTCTCTGATGAAGAATTCCCTCAACTTTCCAAAATTATGCACTGTGATTCATTTGATTGAGCAAAATTACCAATCTCTGATGAAGAATTCCCTCAACTTCAGTTGGAATCAATCATACACACATACAATGCGCAAAATATGCAACCAACATGCATTACATTATTCTTTTATTTTGATGTTTTATATACAAAAGGCAATCAAAGACGCAATCTCACTATCTACAAATTAAAGCCAGCTGAACCAGCACTCTAATCAACATCACATAAAAAAATACCGGAAATTTCGGAAATTTACCGGTTTTAACAACGGGACAGCTCTTTTTGCACTCTTGGCGACATTTTTTGGGCTTGCACTTATCAGAGCTCACAATAGCAATACGCGTTAACTTTTGATCCGACATCTCTCTATTCAGCTGTTAAGAAATATAAAAAACTGAAAATTAAATCAAGATCAAGAAACAGTGTACACGACAATGATTTAGTGATATAAGAACTCAAACACAATCTAGTTGTTTACAAGTATCAAAATTGAAAGCTAAAACCAGATCAATAAAACCCTAACCCTTATCTGATTTAATACCCTAACGTGATTTAGTGAAACTTGTACAAAAATCGAGGGATTTTAACACCTAAATCGCCTCGAACACATATAAAAGAGAAGAGGAGACATTACCTGCGATGCGAGATTCGGAAGACTGAAATTGAGAGAAGGGGCGGAAAACCTAGGGTTGCTTGAGGAGGGGAGCTTTTATATTTTTATTTTATTTTTAAAGCGTTTTTTTTTTAATTAAAAAAATAATAATAAGCGGCAATCCTTGCAAATTTGGTTACACGTATATATATACTCGCGTATCTTCGAATAATGGAAAAAGCTTTTTGACATGATGTATGTGAAAACGACATAACAACAAATTAACATTTTTAATTTAATTTTAAATGGTATGATTGATATTATGTTTTCTTAATTGGGATTGTTTAAATGAACATTCCCAAAATTAAAGAATGAGGATTCTTACCCATCCTGTGATTTTATGTATTTTCATGCTTTGAAAAATATATTTTTTTAAATTATTTTATAAAAAATGTCATAATTTATTTTTTATTTTCACAATATTATTTTACTAGTGTAAAACCCATGTATTACACAAAATTTTAATTTTAAATTTTTATTTATTTACTTAATTTAATTTTTCATATTTTTATTTTGTATGCTAAATTATTATAATTATATTTTTAAAAAATGATTTTGCAGAATTATAGTAATTATTTTGTTAAAAAAATTTAACATTTTTTTCAATTATATTTATTACTACGTTATATTATAATATAAGAGTTTAACTAATATAATATTTTGAGTTATACAAAATAATTACACTTATGTTAGTTAATTTTATAAAGCAAATTTCAAAGAAAATTTGTGAGAATCAAACGAAATGAGACGTTGACATTTAATAAATATGAAAACAACTTTTTAAAAAATTATAAAATTTTGAAAATAAACAATTTAATTAATATTCAAATAGCTCTTAATAATTTATAACCTTCAATATCACAACACCTTACATTTAATAAATATGAAAAAATAACTTTAAAAAAAATTATAAAATTTCTGAAACAAGTAGTGGTGCTCTAACCTATCCCACTTTGTCACTAAAATAACTCTTAATAATAAATTGTAAGTGAACCTTCAATACCAACCACAACACCTTAAATAAATATTTTAGTTAATTACAAATTAAATCATAACATTTTCCTTATTTGCAATCTAATCTAAACTTTAAGTTAATTGCAAATAAATCACAAACTTTAAATATAGTTGCAATTTAGTCTTTTTGACAGTTTTAATTGTGTTCGAATCTAACACAATTTAGACTTCTTAATGACATAACAACACATTAATAAAACAATATTGTTTTTCAATCAAATCAAATATCAAAAGGTATGATTTAGGGACAAAGTAGACTTCTAAGAAGTCTAATTTGCAATAATATTTAAAGTTTGTGATTTATTTGCAATTCTTTTAAGGTTTAGATTAGATTGCAAATAAGCAAAAAGGTCGTGATTTAATTTGCAATCGACTCTTTTTAAAATTAACAACTTCATTAAATTATGACACATAAGTCAAATCAACCGCAAAATGACACATAAGTCAAATTAACCACAAAATGACATATCATCAATTTAAACTCCTTATTAGTATATAAGGGGATACATATAACAATAACAACACTTATGATTTCAATAACTATTACGGAGTATTAAAATTTTAATGGTAAGAATAATAATAACATTAACTATTCTAAAATTATAATTTTAATAATAATAATATAAATATCAATACAATAGTTTACAAAAAAATACAATATTTTTAATAATATAAATAATAATATACTCCTTTCGTCCCTAAAAAGTTTACGCTGTTTTTTTTGACACCGAGTTTAAGGAAAAAATGTAATGATTAGAGTGTTGAGGGATAGTTTTGTAATTTTTTATATATAAAGTAAATAAAGTGGTTGAATTGAGTGTATGGTGAGTCCAAAAGTAATAGCAGTAAATATGTTTATATTGTGAGGGTGCGAATTGTGATGATGGTTATGCAAACTTTTGAGAGACAAATTAAAATTAAAAAGAAAAATATGAAAAAAATTCAGAGATGAATGAATTAATAATTTTCAAGAACACTTAACAAATTTCAAGTGTCCGACCCTACAGGTTTATAAATCTAAACCACAAAGTTTGGAATAAATCTCTGCCCAAATTGTAAATGAGATTTCACTTGAAACTTTGAAGTACTCTGCATACTTACCTTACCTTTGAATTATTAAGAGTTAAACTCTATTTGTTTAGTAACAATTTTGTAAAAAGACCGAAACTCGTACAAATTTTAAAAAACAATGCTAGCAAAGGGACAAGTCCACAACATTGACACTTCAAACCGAGCATTCCGTTTAATGAATTAGTTCACATTCCAATTAGTTGAGTGAACGTAGAAATCAAGTCATCGAACTAATATAAATCCTTATGTCATTTACCGTTTTTCATACTAATACGTCATATTATCTATTTTAGTAAAATCATACTTCCTTCGTTTCTGATCCGTCTCTTTGACTTTAACATACTCCCTCCATCCATCAAATGTAGTACCATTAGAGTGAGTCACATAAAGTAAGTGTATTATAGGGTATTGTGGGATACATTGTGAATAAAGTGATTGTTTGTGAATAAAGTTAATAGTAAATTGAGTAGTTAAGTGATAGGTTGAAGAGGGATAGTTTTCATAAAGTGTATGAGACTACATTTGATGGACAAAGAATATGAGTCAAATAGAACTACATTTCATGGACGGAGGAAGTATAATTTAATGTAAGAGTTGTTCAGTAAAATAATTAATATTAACAAACTAAGTACTGTACATTTTTATAAAACAACTAATATCATTTAAGTTGCACACTGCATCTTGTATGTACAAGATACATACTCCCTCCGTCCACAAAAAGTAGTCTCATTTGTCTTATATTCTTTGTCCACCAAATGTAGTCTCATACACTTTATGAAACTATCAACCTTCAACCATCACTTAATTACTCAATTTGCCATCAACTTTATTCACAAACAAAAACTTGTGCCCCTCCTCCACATTTGGTGGCTGGAGGGAGTACATTTTTCAAGGCATCAAACCTCTATTTCACATTTTCACTGCCAGTCCAAGTACGTCGACAAAGAAGTGTTGAAAAAACGTATGAGGCAAACGATGAATGATTTCTGGACTTGCTACAAATACCAAATCCAGAAACAAAGTAAAGCAAAAAGTTAGGAGGTTAATAAGGTCATAAATCACACGACCACTCGAGTAGTCCCAGCCATATCAGACCAAAGTATAATCATAATATCAATAGAAAAGATGTCCGAAAGGCATCCAACACAATGCCAGTGCAAACGGACGTCTATTACACATCACTCCCATTCATTCGAAACTTGAAAGAAAAAAAAAAAGGGAAAAAAAGAGAGGAACATATTGCAGACACACTGCCTGCTATTACATTTATTAGTGTTCAGGATTAATTCAGCACACTAATGGATTACTTCCACTTCTTGAATTTGCCTCCCTTGTGCTTTCCAAACTTGCCATGCTTGCCTTTCCCTTGCTTGAACTTTCCGTGCTTCCCCCCTTTCCCGTGACCATAATGACCCATACCCATACCCATTGCAGGACCAGCAGCATAGTGAGCAACACCATGTCCGGGTGCATGTCCTCCGTGTCCTCCATGTCCTCCGTGTGCCAAATGTGATACACCATAGGCAGCAGCTGCTGCAGCTGCACCTCCAGCTAGCATTCCCCCCATTCCTCCCATTCCTCCCCCTGAAAAAGAGATTATTCATACTTAGAGCCAAACCAGGATGGTACATTGATAAATAGGGCATCATTCCACGCAAGAGAGCAATACATTTAATTGTAGTATCATTATTGGGGCATATTCAAAGATTGCTTTTAACTGGGTAAAACGGCCCATACGTCCTTCAGCCAAAGATGGCGCTGACAAGGAAAAACATGCTGATACCCTACATGCCTCGAGGCCTTACATTACATACTACAACTGCATATCAGACTCTAAATGAAAATACAGATAACATAGGTGCAGAGTCAGGCCTGGCTCTAAATGCATTAGAACACAACAAACGTAAAATTGTCAAGCAGGTATCATAGGCAAAAAAGGAAGTAATCGAGAACTCTGAAGATCAGTACCTGAGTGGTGTTGTGGACCAGACGAACCAGGATAGCCATGCTGAGGATATCCTGCGGGTGGATAGCCTTGCTGAGGAGGATATCCCGAGGGTGGATAGCCTTGCTGAGGAGGATATCCCGAGGGTGGATAGCCTTGTTGAGGAGGATATCCTGAGGGCGGATACCCTTGTTGAGGAGGGTAATGTCCAGGTGGATACCCATGCGAAGGATTATGACCCATATTGTGGGCAAGATTCTGGCCCAGGCTAGAGAGAAGCCCTTTGTCAGTTTCGTCATGCTCATTTTTGTCCTTTCCACCTCCCATAGTTTCTAATCTTACTTAAGCTATCACCTGAAAGACATGAATGAATCCACAACATGAGGCACGATAAGCATACATAATCTCTTTGAGCAAACAGCATTCAGCTAGATTATAATTAGGAACAGGTCATAGTTGTTATAAACAATTTTTCGAAGAAATATACTATCAAATACATATTCAACTCCTTTGACCGGCATATACAGCTCATGGAATAATAGAAAATGCCTGTGATGCATCAGTTAGAATTGGTCGATTAGAAAGGAGGACCAGGCATTGTTTTAAATAACTCTATTACTAACATCAAAACAGAAATCAGTCTCCCCATCTTCAACCCCCCCTAAAAGATAAAATCATTAGGCCGCATTTTGATCTGATTTTGGTGAGGCAATAAGCAAACAAGTTCAAACGACCAAAAACAGTTCCTGATACTGGAAACTAATCCATTTGATTTCTCAGTAAAATCATTCAGTTCTAAAACTGTAAAAGATGAAGGAAAAGGATCCAAAGTAGTTGTTAAGCTAAAACATGCAACAGCCGTTTCAGAATCACACGAAAGGTGAAAAACTACACCAAATCAAGGCCAAATAACTTCCCAAAGCATCCAATTTCTACCAAACTCTAAGGATTTCTTCACGATGCACAAAATAAGCCAACAACCAAAGCAAATCAAACACATACTTTCTTAAACCAAAATATAAAAGCACTGATAATAAATTCAGAATATAACAATAATCTAACATAAATCACCCAATTGTCGATCATTTAGGGATCACAAACTTCATACAATCATATCTATATACTCACAGCAAAAAGAAAGGGTCGAATACGCTGCAGTTTCAGAAATCACGCGATAACAATTACAAAAACAAAACTTATCATAACGTAAAACTGGAAAAGAAATTGAAGGCGTGAAATCACCTTGAAATGGTGTGGGCAGAATTGAATGTGAGAGAAAGAGTGGATATGCACGAATTTCTGAACGTTTATAGCAAGCAGCAGGAATAATTCGATTCTACGCGTTACTTAGACGCGTATATGACGTGTTTTTCCACAGCAATGGGCAATCGCCACGTGTCAAGCGATCAGTATTCTTTCGCCTTGTGTATTCTTGCTCAAACTTATAAACGAAGCACAACTTTATTTAGTTAAGATATTTTTTGTTAGTTGGTGGCCTGTTTAATATCAAAGTCAAAACTCTATTTATTGCATGATGATAACGACAGCTAAGACCCGGGAAGCCATTTATTCTATTCTTAATTTGACTTTAGTTTTACTATATTTAACATATTAGTTGACCCTTAATCTTGATTGAAGGATATGAATTGAAATTATTTCACATGGGCATCCATCCGGAACTCTTGCCGACTCCATTGGGCTTTATTTATATGGAGTATAAATTCAATTATATGTTATTCTATGGATAAATATGTGTTACTGTGAAGATAAATAATATTCCCTTCTTTCCATGAATTTATGCACATTTCTCTTAACGGGTGTTCTAACATTTTTTTCACACTTCAAAAAATGAAACAATAATACCAATAATATCTTTTTTTTTTTTTTTACGTTTAGTCAAATCTCTCACACTTTAATCAATGAATTACCAATAATATCCCTCCTTTATTTTACCTTACACATCACTTTATTCAATTTTCTTAATCTCCGTGCCGGTCAAAGTGTGCATAAAATCATGAGACGGAGGGAGTACATAATTGACTATTGAGTTAAACAATGTAAGGTATTGAAAATTGTGTTATTATATAAATACAAGTTTATTTCTTTATTGATAAAGATGTATTACTGTATGAATAAAATGTCATTACGAATGAAATGTTTACTTCATCCTCAAAATAAAAAATATAGATTTAGATTCACGAATAAAATGTCATTACGAATGAAATGTTTACTTCATCCTCAAAATAAAAAATATAGATTTAGATTCACGCATCTTTAATATAGTTATCCTTAAAATTAATTATAATATCTCCACATATGGTATATTAATTTCTTTGTCTTCTATTCAAGATCGAATTTAATAAAAATCTCATCATAACGGATGTACATTAGCAATCTAATTTTCTGATAATTTTTTTCTCTCTCTTGTTGCATGGGATCTGATTTTTTCTGATCTACATTATTTCATAAAAAAAATTGTTATACATTTTGTCACACAACATTCCCCTTGTCACACAAAAATTGGTTGTCCTGAGTAGCATTTATTTTAAAAGCATTCACTCAACTCACAACTAAAATAAATTAGTAACACAAGTCCAGTGGGCTTCTAGTCTCAAAACCTGTTAAATATAAGTCAAAAGATATTTTATTCATATTGACTAAAGGTATTTATACAATGTACACTCTGAGAGTATGATGAACGTTTCGATGTGGGATAACAAGAGACTACATATACACAATATTTACAATATCACTAATACGCCCCCTCAAGATGGTGGGCGATTGACGACACCAATCTTGTCCATAAGCAGTTTGAGACGATTCCGAGAGAGAGGTTTGGTGAGGGCATCCGCAAGTTGATCAGCAGAGGAGACATGAGCAACGCGAATACGAGATGTTTTTACCAAGTCACGAACAAAGTGATAATCAATGGCAATATGCTTCATACGTGAGTGAAACACAGGGTTCGAGCAGAGGTATGTGGCTCCAATGTTATCACAGTATAGAGACGGGACATCCGGAGGAGGCGGAACTAGGAGTTCAGAGAGAATGGAAGAGGTCCACTGCATTTCGGCAGCTGCTGCAGCAATGGCTCGATATTCGGCCTCAGTTGAAGAGCGAGCCACAGAGCGCTGCTTACGAGAGCTCCAAGACACTGGATTTGCACCCAGAAATATGACATAGGCACTTGTGGAGGTTCTATCATCACAGTCACCAGCCCAGTCGGCATCAGAGAAACAGTGAAGAGTGAGGGGAGAGTGGCGCTGCAGGTGAAGTGAGAAATGACGAGTGTCATTCAAATAACGAAGTAACCTTTTGACCGCACCCCAATGAAGATCAGAAGGAGCGTGCATGAATTGAGAGAGTTTGTTCACAGCAAAGGGAATGTCAGGTCTAGTGAGGAGCAGATATTGAAGACTGCCAAGCACCTGACGATAGACAGTGGGGTCAGAAGCAGGACTGCCATCGTGAAGATAAAGAGGGACACCCGTGGCAAGAGGAGTTTGAACAGGCTTAGCATCAAGCATGTTGTGACGAGCAAGTAGATCCGTAATATATTTGTGTTGAGACAGAAAGCAAGAGTCACGAGTTTGAAGCACTTCCACCCCAAGAAAATAGGATAAGGAACCGAGATCCTTAACAGAGAACTTGGATGCCAGACTGGAAACCACTGTACTCATAAAGCTGTCACTGTTGCCTGTGAGAACTAAGTCATCCACGTAAATCAGAAAATAAGCCAGAACACCCTGATGAGCATAAACGAAGAGGGATTCATCCGACTTGGTACACACAAAGCCAATGGATATCAAGAAGGTCCGTAAGGCATTATACCAAGTGCGTGGGGCTTGCTTGAGGCCATAAATGGATTTACGGAGCTTGCAAACGAAGTCGGGACGATCAGAGTCAGAGAAACCCGGGGGTTGGGACATGTAGACCTCATCATTAAGGGTGCCGTGAAGGAAGGCATTATTGACATCAAACTGTCTGAGAGGCTAGTTACGGGAGACAACAATGCTAAGAACAATCTGGATAGTAGCCGGCTTGACAACCGGACTGAAAGTTTCAAAGAAGTCGATACCCGGTCGCTGATGAAACCCCTTCGCTACCAACCGAGCCTTAAATTTATCAACAGATCCATCCGGCTTTCTCTTGATACGGAACACCCATTTGCAGCCAACCACATTTTGCGAAGGAATCGCTGGTACAAGATCCCAAGTACCATTACGCAGGAGAGCATTATACTCCTCAGACATAGCAGTACGCCAGTGTGGATCTTTAAGGGCCTGTGTAACAGTAGTTGGTTCAACATCAATAGAAGAAGTGACGGTTAGACAGTACCTCGGATTTGGTTTGATGATGTTGTTCCTAGAGCGAGTAACCATGGGATGGTGATGTGTAGAAGCCACAGGTGGATCCGGTGATGGAGGAGCAGCAGGGGGTGTAGGCGTAGGCGAGGGCACCAGTGGTGCCGCAGAAGGAGTGGCTGTGATTTGTATTGGTGGGAGGTTAGGGATCGGGTGATCGTTTGTGGATGGAGGTGGTGGGGTGACGAGTTTGGGTGTTGTGGCGAAGGGTAGGACAGATTCGACGAAGTCCACATGACGAGAGACATAGATTCTGTTGGTGGAACGATCGAGGCAGAGATATGCACTTTGGGTGGGGGAGTAACCAACAAACACACAAGGCGTAGATCGGTTATCAAGTTTGTGAGCGGTGTAGGGGCGAAGCCAAGGAAAGCATAGGCAACCGAATACCCGGAGTTTGGTGAGATTTGGAGGACGGCTAAATAGTTTCTCAAAGGAAGAAAGCATGGCAAGGGCAGGTTTAGGTAGGCGATTAATGAGGTATGTGGCTGTGGAGACAGCATAGGGCCAAAAGGTTAGGGACATGGAAGCATGATGGAGGAGGGCTAAGGCTGTGTCAACGACATGGCGATGACGGCGTTCAGAGGCACCATTGTGCTCTGGAGTGTGAGGTGGAGTTGTTAGGTGGGTGATTCCATGAGATGTAAGAAAGGAGCGTAGGGTTAGGTATTCACCACCGTTATCAGAGTACAAGGTTTTGATATTGGTGGAGAGGTAGTTTTCAACGAGGGATTTAAACGCAACAAACGTTGGAAGTACATCAGATTTACGTTTCAACGGATAAAGCCATATATACTTAGTGAAGTGATCAACAAAGATAACATAATATTTATAACCATCACACGATAAAATTGGAGAAGTCCAAACATCGGAAAATATTAATTCTAAAGGCATAGTAGATGATAAAGAAGAATCCATAAAGGGTAACTTATGACTCTTAACGCACTTACAAGACTCACAAGTATGCTGACTCAATTTATTGAAAGGAAAGTTGTTTGTAGATAAGGTAAAATTTAAAATACGAGATGATGGGTGACCAAGCCGGGCATGCCAGGTGGGGACGGGCTGACGGGACACAGTGAGGGCAGTGGGAGGAGAGGATGAGCAGACACCAGCAGGCCAAACATAAAGCTCATTAACGCACGGATCTTGGAGAAGAACACCCCCCGAAGGACGCTCCATCACCTGAAAACCAGAATCAGAGAACGAAACATGAACATTATTTTGTCGGCATAATTGAGAGACAGATAGTAAATTTCTGGACATGGAAGGAACAACAAGGGTATCCGAAAATGCTAGAAACTCTAAATTCTCAAAAAATAAGGAGCCTGTATGCGAAATATTTAATCTTTTACCATTACCAACCACCACGTCATCACCGCCACCATAAGGAGAATGTAGGGATAGGTTATCCAGGTCTGTAGTGATGTGGTGAGAGGCGCCCAAGTCGAGAATCCACCCCGAATGGGCTGGGGCAGAAGAGGCCGCATGTGCAGAGGGAGTGGAGTAGCCAGACGAAGCAGGGGCTCTTGGAGATGGCACATAGGATTGAATTTCGGGACATCGACGGGCGGAGTGGCCTGGTGTGCCACAAAGTTGACACTTCCCCATATATATCCTAGACTGGGTAGCCGAGCGACTGGAATGGGTGTATAGGGGGCCGGTCGAGTGCTGCTGGAAACGGCCCTGTTGGGCTGATGCGTGGGACGGCCAGGGCGGACGCTGCACACGCGGTCAGTTGCCAGAGGGACCAGGCTGTCTGTTCGCATTGAGTGCAGTGACAGGGGTAGAGGACGGGACGTGATTCTGGACAGCAAGTTGGGCTTCAGTGCTCAACAGTTTATCATGCAATTCCTCAAAGGCAATGGGGGCGTCTCTGGCCTGGATGGCGTTGCTTAATTCTTTGAAGGAGTCATCGAGACCATTAAGGACCTTAAGGACAAGGTCCTCGGGATCCGTTTTAACACCGAGTAGGGCTAGTTCATCAACGACGCCCTTAATTTCAAGCATAAATTCAGTGATAGAGCGGTTACCTTTGAGCGGATTGTGAATGCGATTTTTGAGAGCAAGGATGCGTCCCCTGGATGATTTTCCGTAAGTGGATGCAAGGATTGTCCACGCATCATGGGAAGTTACAGCAGCAGCAACAAACGGGATTTAATTAGGGGTTATCGAACCAAGGAGAGCACTGAATATTAATTGGTCTTGACGAACCCAGAATTGATGCAGCGGGTTCGGTGTGGTGGCTGTTCCTTCAGAAACGGTGGAGGGAGGACACTTGTGCGACCCACCTACAAAGCGGAAGAGGTTATAGCCAGTGAGCAGAGTGCGAAATTGTAGACTCCAGGCTACGTAGTTTGTGGAGGTGAGTTTGAGGGGTGCCTGCGAGGCAGTGTTGAAGGCCACAAGGTGAGGCACGGCGGGATCGGAGGACTCGGTCGCGGAGGCAGAGCCGGCGTTGACGACACGGGGCTGTGAATCAGAAGGCATTATGTTGCAGGGACGTGAGGTCGACGGCTGCAATTTGGGCGTGAGGCGGGAGGTGGGAACGGCCGATGAGAAGTGACCGAGAGGTTAGGGTTTTTGAGATGCAGAGGCAATTCTGGGCCTGGGACCGATAATGTATGAGTAATTCCACAAAATAAGGAGAGGATCGGAAAAAAAGAGGCAGGTGCCTAATTAAGCTCTGGTTACCATGTTAAATATAAGTCAAAAGATATTTTATTCATATTGACTAAAGGTATTTATACAATGTACACTCTGAGAGTATGATGAACGTTTCGATGTGGGATAACAAGAGACTACATATACACAATATTTACAATATCACTAATAAAACCTTCATCCAATTTGTAATTTTTTTTGGGAACGATAATGCATAGGGTTGGGGTATATACCCCTCCAGCTTTGTTTAATACACTCCCCCTTCCATTTATTAATTCAAATATATATATAAAATACCATATTTACCCCTTTAATAAATGTTATAGATACATACACACCCCTGTAACCCTAATTTCATCTTCTTCCCAAACTTCTTTCGGCCGCCTCTCTCTTCCCCTCCCCATTTTTTTTTTCATTTTCTGCACTCCCCATCTCCGTCGCACTGCACCCTAAACACCCTAGCCCTAGAATTTCGCCGCCACCACCACAACCACCACAAACAAATTCTAACACCCACAAAAATGAACATGTTGATAAAATAAAATAGCAATAACACTCCACCATAACCACCGCCTCAAATAAAATTAAAAAAAAGAATCTTAGTATTTTTAACAAACCAGAGTCGACGAAAAACACTCCGGTCGACACTGGTTTGTCGCCCAAAGACACTCCGATCGACACTGGTTTGTCGCCCAAAAACACTCCGATCGACACTGGGTTGTCGACCAAATTTCGAAAGAAAATTTAAAAAAAAAAATAAAAAATTGAATTTTTCGACTATTATTGATTGCTCAAAACACTCTCATCGACAACCTATCGTCGACGAGAGTGTTCTTGAGCGACCAATAATGGTCGGTAAAAAAAAAAAACCTGTTCTTCGCCGCCGACGGCTGGGGGCGAGCGCTGGCGGGCCGCGATGGCTAGGGGCGAAGGAGGGCGGCGGTGTCGCTAGGCGAGAGGGGCAGCGCCGCCGCTTGTTACAGAATTTTTTTTAAAAAAAAGCAAAGCGACGGTGACGAATGAGGCGAGCGGGAGGGGGGAGTACGCCGGCGAAGGGGGAGGGAGGGGGAGAGCGCCGGCGAGGGGGAGTGTAGAAAACGAAAAAAAAAGGGGGAGGAGAATAGAGAGGTGATAGAGAGGTTGGGGAAGAAGATGAAATTATGGTTAATGGGGTGTATGTATCTATACATTTTATTAAAGGGCAAATATGGTATTTCATATATATTTAATTAAAAAATAGAAGGGGAGTGCATTAAACAAAGCTGGAGGGTATATACCTCAACCCTAATGCATACCTTGTCGAAAAAGTGTAATATTTACGAAAATTTTTTGCTGAAAAAATTGTAATATTTTTGAAAATTATATCAAATTCTGCTTTTTTTTTTTCTAAACGTAAAAACTATTTCGACAATATTTTGTCGAAATCATGTACACATTTCAGCAAACCAACTTCTAAAATACCTTGTTATCGATTTTTTATAAGTGTATAGAAACTAAGAAAATGAAGAAATGCACTTACATATTTTTAACAAGAAGATTGTAATTTTGATATCATGTTGGTTTCTCTCATTTAAAATGAACAATGGCGGATCAATTATATGGTGGAGGGAGAAATCTTTTCAAATTTAGATTGGGCTATTTATTACCAAATGAAATCATCTTTTCATATTTGGTATTCCACTTTGTATTTCATTATTTTCATACGTAAGTATGAATGACATGTGAATGATGAAAAAAAAATCAATAGAAAGTAAACCTGATCACACTAACCTATGATCACACTAACCTATGTTAATAATCTAGTAAAATGAAAAGTGGACAAAAAACTGGAATAGAAGAAGAGTCAAACCTATTTATATTCGTACATTTTTTTTCTAGAAAAAAAATGAAAGAATAAAAATGGATTGGGCCACGACCAATGTGACTTGGCCCGTCTAGACCCAGTCTCAAAAATGACTTTTATAAGTTTAATCCAGTCCACTTTAGGTGAATAGGCATGGACTAATCCAACGGACTTATTCAATAGACAATAATCAATATTGACAACTCTAATTACGAATACAAAGAATTTTATTTGATAAATTCATCAGTTTGGCGTTTTAATTCATTTATTTATTATCGCTTGAATTAAACGTAGAAGTAATAGATTAAGGTTCAATAAATTGTTTAAACTTTTGTATTGACATCATATCATATATTTATAATATAAATAAAATTTTAATAAATTAAAAGTCCAACGTGGATGTATCTTCTGCAACATTGGTGTTTGGATAACCCAAAACATTAATAAGACTCTACAAATATTCAAATTAACTAGTCTAACGGTTTTTTCTTATGTTGCAATTACAAGTAGAAAATAAGAACTACAAATATTCAAATTAACTGACAAAGTGGGATAGCTCAAGTGGTTAGAGCACCACTACCTAGGTCTTAGATCCTGGGTTCGAGTCATGGGTATTTAATTTGTAAACAAAAAAAAAAAAAAATATATTCAAATTAACTTCTGCACTATTCAAATACAAGTAGAAAATAAGAACTACAAATATTCAAATTATATGAAAAAAAAAAAAAAAAACCACCAGACATTATTTGAACTTTTTTCAATTCTGTTATTCTTACTGAGTTAGACAATCAAAGTTATAAGACTCTAATCATAATTGGAGAACTGTGTTATTAATATACAAGTAGAAAATAAGAACTACAAATATATAAATTATGAAAAAATTAAGTCATTGCATGATTTGGATATAGGAGCATTTTGGGTTTTGCACAATAAAACCGCAATAGTGCAATATTCAAGTTTGAATCGTGTCTTGTACATGAGTGTCATGTGCAATATAACTGTACGATACTTTTGTGTATTTGAATTCAGTACAACACATCATTTTGTTGTGCAGTTAAAAAATGTTGCATTGTACTGAATTCAAATACACAATAGAATCGTACAGTTATTTTGCACAGGTCACTCATGTACAAGACACGATTCAAACTTGAATATGCATGATAATTTAATGTCGTACATCACATGATGAGTTCAATTGTTGGATTCTGTATATATAGGTCCCCCATTGTTTTAGATATATATATACAAGGATTAAGGCAATTAAGTGAAGCAGCCATTAGAATGTAGAGATCGATATGGTTGTCTTTTTCTACTGTTAGTTCAATGGTGGAGTGTGCACTATATATACCAATTAAGTAGAATATGACAAGGACTTATGATCCATATTCAACAATCCACTCACAAATGGATGCCCCTTTCTCCAATTATTATAATCCTGCCCAACTTTATCTTCATTTCTAAGCATTAACCACTCTCTTAAACATGCTTATGGAAATTCTTGTCCATTTTTTTTATTTTACACAATAATCACTCAAATTAATACTACTATATTTTATTTGTCTTCCTAGTCACATTACGTCTCTCCCTGTTCATATAATAAATATTTTTTTTTTCCAACTTGTATGAAATATTCAGTTACATTGCATGTTGTATATGTAAAGATTAACGTAATTAAAATTAATCAATTAATTACCTTTGCTGGGGCATCACTATCTGGACGATTCAGTTCTCTCTTTTTGTAGTCAATGCATTTTCAACAAGTTGTTAATTTAAAGCAAATTTCTGGATTTACATGCCCCACATGGATCCATGCTTGTAAGGAAATTTTAGGTCACATCAAAATTATTGCAAGTGGAAAACAGTTATAACAAATAAGAGAATCGAAAGAGTTTAATTTCTTGGTGAATCAGATTTATAAAAAAACCACTACATTGTGATCAAAATGTGGCAATGTGCAGTATTAATTAATTAATTAACCTACACTAACATTATTGCTCTGTTATAAAAGGAGGAAATTAACGTTAACGGCCACCAGGTGGGTGGGTGGGTGGATAGATCACTTGAGGCGGTGTAGAGCAAGGTATGCAAGTAAGCGGTATGCTATGAGCATTATCATCATGATTGATACATCTATCCACAAATGGCTGAAACCAACTGCTTTAATGGCGGGATAATCTGCAACTCTGCAGTAACTTCCGTTTTCACATTCATAATAGTCCTCTTCACTGTACTGAATCCCCAGCAGAAGCTTGTAACAGTAGTAGCTGTAGCTTAAATACTTCAACCACCCGATGAACGGCGGAATTTGTCGAACGTAGTACCCTCCGGCGATGAGGAACACCATTGTGGTGACGGATGCTAAGGTTGCGGCTTGTTTGACGTCCATTAGTATGGCGCCGAATGCAAGGCCAAGGCCTTGTGAGACGAGGACGCTGAAGAGGACGACGAGGAGGGAGAGGATGAAGGTGGCGGGGTCGGGTTTTAGCCCGCCCATCCAGTAAAATATGAACGTGAATGCGGTGGGTAGGGCGAGCTCCAGAGGGAGGTCGCCCACTGTTCTGGCTGCGAAGTAAGGCGAGAGACGGTACATCCCAGAGGATCTTTCCTTGATTAGCATTGCTCTTTCTTGTGGAAAGGTGAAAACAGCGTTGTATAGTGGGTAGAATCCCCAGAATACTGAGAAAAAGAATAGCATTGCAATCTGCATATGTATGTAGAGACAGTGTGAACGACAAAGTATTGTGTAAAATTTCACCTTTTTTTTTACTTTAGTATTAAATGCTTTATTATCAATTTTACCCTTAATTAATAAGAGTAATTATGTTTAACCGAGTATGAAATTTCAAAGGCAAAATTGGTACATTAGCTAAATTTGACTACATTTATTGATTTTTCTTAATCTATGTGTAAAGTCAAATGTAGCTATCTTTGTGGGACAGACAGAGTATAAATCAAGCTTACTCTGTCGTCGAGGTGAGATGCTGGAGTGCGCCACCAGAGAAGGCCGGCGAGTATTGCCACGCTTAGGACTTGGAAGATTCGTAACCTGTTGAAGGCTTCGAATCTTCGCTCTCTCAGCCCCCGTAGGAGCAGGATCTTGAATTGATGCCACCAACTGTTGCACCATTTCTGTGATTTCATGCCGTTCCCATTCCCTGCATAATGTCTGTCAGTTAAAGACTTTTAGCTAGAGAAACTGTAATGACATAGTGGGGCGGGACTTACTCATGGAGGCGTCCTTTGCATAATTGTAGCTACTAACATCAGAAGTGAATAACTCAGTTTTCAATCTTGTAGAAATGTTCTTGTCATAAGCAGAGATGAGAAATTCTTTCACAGTTGCTGGATCTTGTTGGATCTTGTCACTCTGCTCTACTGAATGTTGAAAATCTGGTCCGATTCCTGTGTATACAGGGAGGGCAGTTTCGTAAGATAGATGGATAATCAGACTCAAGATAGATGTTGATGATCAGTAATTACCGTTAGCAAGATCGAGCAAGAGATCAGCAGGGTTAATGGTTGTGATGGAAGGTGCGAATCCGATGGAGGAGAAGTACTCGAGTGCAGTCGAGGCCAGACCGTAGTATATTGGTGATCCTTCGGAGAGCAAGAGTAGTTTATCGAACATATGGTAGAGGCGGCTAGAAGGCTGATGAATGGTAGTTATAACGGTTCGACCTCCATTCGCTAGGCCTTTAATCGTGGTCAAGATCCGTAGAGCTGTGGTTGAGTCGAGCCCCGATGTGGGCTCGTCGAGCAGTAACAAACTCGGGTTGATGAGCATTTCTTGGCCTATACTCACTCTCTTCTTCTCCCCTCCGGAAATTCCTCTGAATAACGCCCCTCCGATCATACTGTTTTGGCATCTGTTTAAGCCCAGTTCTGCTATCACGTGCTCCACGTGTTGTACCTTGTCTTGTTTGGAAAGAGTTTGTGGAAGGCGTAGAAGTGCAGTGAAAACTAGAGTTTCGAAAACAGTGAGGTGTGGGTATAGGACATCGTCCTGTGCCACGAATCCGGTTCTGCGTTTGATGGAACCGGAGAATGGCTGACTGTTGTAAGTGATTTTTCCTGATAGGCGCCCTGAGAGACGCCCGCCAAGGGCCGTCAGGAGGGTGGTTTTTCCACTCCCGGATGGGCCGAGCATCGCGAGTATTTCACCTGGTGACACCATGCCTGTCACTCCATTCAGTATTGTTTTCTCTTTACTTTCATGGTTTACCTTGTAAACAACCTCTTCAAACTGTAAAATATGTAACACCAGGCTGTATTTGATCAGTTGAATTGCATTTGATTATATACATATATTCATTGTAAATATGATCACGTGTGCAAATGAATTCTTTTAAAAGTTAGTTTCAATCAGTCTGACAAAAACTTGTATGAACCTGGTTCACGGATTCCTGAACTCCAGGAATCTGTGTACTACAAGTTTTTGTTAGACCGATTTTTGTAAATAGATAAAAAATGAGATGGAGTTCACGAGAGCGACCTTAAGAGTTATGGGGTGTAAAACCCGTTGTAGGAAAGACTGTGAATTGTTGTGTACGGGGAAAGACGGATAGGCCGTACCACAAAGCTCGAGCCTGCTAGGCAGGGCATCGTCTTCGGGTTTTGGAGCGACGGAACAGAGGGGCATGGCACGATGCTATAAAAACTGATTTTGTGTTGTGTTAGAGACTTTAAAGTGCTGCTGCTGTTTTTTTTTAAGTCATGGTTCCAAATGAAGTGGTGGATACCAATATATAAGCAGCAATGACTTAGAAACAAGCTGAATCTCTCATCAAATAAAGTGTGTATGATGTAGGCCTTACCTCTCTCTGATGGCCCCCACCTCTTTCTCTTAAACAGCTTTTACTACATCACTTATTTTTTATATTTTTTTTAAGATTCGGTATTATTCAGTCTAAAGATCGACTAATTTGGGTACCAATCTCACCGTCCACTAGCTGGGCTACAATTGAAGTCAAGCAAAACTGTATATGGACTGATTCCTAAAGAGAAGTGTACTCCTAAATTTCAAGTCTATACCACCGGACCGGAGTTACTTTTTTTATATACTAATCTCCTCTTAGTCCATCTTCTTTCTTATCACCATATATAGCATATATCCAATATCTCTCTACCATCATCTTATTCTTCTTTTTTTTCTTTCAAATAGATTTTCTCCCTCTATATTATGACTAACTAGATCTTCTTGGATCTTCATGCAGCTTGTATATTTTAAGTGGGGAACTTGCCATACTTTTGTGCTTGATTGAACACCAACTTGTTAATATTTATTGTTTGTATAATGATGGTAAATGCCAATTTAAAGAAATTTGAGGAGAAAACCATATATAGTAAAATCCTAGGATGTGAAAGTGAAAATAGGGTCTTTAACAATGTGGTAAATTTAAGCATACTTAAAGGGTGGGTCCTACCATCTGATACGATGGATGAGGTAAATCGCAAGATGTGTCTCAAATGAACAAGATTGAAAGCTTATTTTTTTACCCGTGATCCTTTGACAAGAATCAAAATATCTCGTCCTGAAGTTGTCAGCTCAGCTGAGAGACGTTCTCACACATTTTTTTTTACGGGTTAGCTATGCCCAAGGAATTTGGTGTATAAAAAGAAGACTGCTTGTTTGTAAGCCTTTCTTTTAAGATAGTGCTTTCCAGTACCTCTCACTTTAACTATATGATCTTGATTAGTTTTTGATTTGTTTATGGTATTCTGCAAATGGATTCTTACATTATATGCATGTCAGTTCTTGTCCTGCACCACTTTTATTTGTTTTTATTAGGCAATTAATAGTATATTGTTTCTTTGGCAATTATATATCATTTATCATTGCAAGAAGTAGTAGTGTTCATGATGAATGCTGCAATCTGCAGATACTTGCACAATCTGATAAGGGGTAATGCGATTGTTTTAATTAATTTCATATATCTTTTATTTTACTTGTTGTCACATGTATATCATATATATATATATACATATGAAAAGTAGCGAGGTTTGCAAACTATTTTAAGTGATTAAAGTAACCCCTTGTTTCCACCCAAGATTAATTGTGTGGTGTTTGCAAACTTTGTTTAGTGATTATATTATGAATTATTTTTATCATTCATGCAAATATTGGGCTATTATTTTTTTGGAATTATTTTAAAATTATATCCAAGTTCTTAACTGTGTATGTATTTTTTATTTTTTTTTGTCCTTTCTTCTTTGTTTAAATGAATTACTATGATTGCTTTTTTTTTTCTTTATACTTTCATTATGATGTTACTAAGAACCGCCTTAGGTAGCTGACTAGACGTTCTAAAACTGCTCAATTAGCGATTTTCGATTTTTCCACCCTTTAAAAAGTTATGCATTAGTTAGAGAGCAGCCTACAACAAATTGGGTGGATTTAAAATGTTGCTCAAAAAGTTATTCCTTTTATCTATTAAATTTGTTCTCACTTGTCTTATTCATCCGTCCATCAAATTTGTTTGCATACCTTTTATGAAAATCATTAGTATTTTATTTTCATCCTCCAACCATTACTTAATTCTTTAAATTGTCATTCATCTTTTATTTACAAATAATCAATTTATTTATAATGAACTCCACAATACACTTAATTACTTTATCTAGTTTTTTCTTAGAAGTTATTGAGAACAAATATTGTGGACAGATGGAGTTTTATATAGGAAACAAGTCTAATTTTGGAAATATTGTCTAAAAATATACACCAGTTGTCTCATACTTGATTACTCATTAGCAAAATGGTTTCACTACAAATAATTATCAAAATTGCAAGGGGAAATTGCGATCATGTAATCCCTAGTTAAATGGCGAGAAATTTTACGAGGAGAGTTGGAGGGGGAAATACTGAGGGTTCAAAAAATCTCGTCATTTAACGAGGGACATTGTTTAAAAATGATAAAGGGAAGGAATTTAATGCTCGCTGGCTAGCGAGGGAATTTAATGCTCGCAGTCAGGTGAGGGATAAATTAAAATGTTCGACAAAAAATAGCGAGGAAATTCTGGCGAGGAAATTAATGCTATCCATTTCCCTTGTTATTCATATTAAAGAGGACTTTTCCCTCGCCAAATCCCTCTCTATTTGGATACTTTTTTTGTAGTGTTTGTCCCGTTGGCAATGTCTCAAACTAGATTAGTCATACCATAAATAATCATAAAATTATCACACTCCTTCAAATTTACATCCTTAAAACATCTTTTATATTTTACACATGTCATTACTTTACCATCCAACTTTATTATTCACAACTTTCACATTAAAACATATGTCGAAAATAAATGGTTAAACAAGTATTGAACGAAAGAAATATTAATCTCAACCACTAACTTATTTTCCTACAAAGAAATTGCTTCTTTTTTTTTTTTCAAAAACATAAATGACTTGTAAATATCTCGTAGAATATAGAAGTTTGCAACGAAAGTGACAAAGAAACATCAAATTTCCTCAGGAGAGAATCCAAATTTATTATTTATGTTATAACATTCTGTTTTTCTGAGTTTCACATGACTTTTATAAGTATCTCTTTGATGTAACTCTCAGCTTCTCTTCTAGCAATACTATATAGTATAATAATATATTTGACTGAAAATTACAGCCAAGGAAAAAAAAAAAGAAAAAAAATTAAAAATTAAACATGGTTTTTAGTGGGAGCATTGATGCCCTTACAGACACAACTTATGATAGATAGCTAAATTAAGTGTAGGGAATATTAAGAAATTCAAAAGTTGAAAGGTAATGGTTCTTTTCCTTATAAAGAAACCCTAATGATTCTTATATTCCTTCTTCATTTATTTTTTTATTACAGTAATGTGAAACATTCGTATCGCCGAAAATCAGATCTCACTTCATTATAAAAAGCTAAAGAAATGAAGATGAAGTAATTAGATGCTAAAACAAATTAATTAAAGTCCTATACCCCTTTTTTAAAAATTAATTAATTCTCTTGATCATCTTTGGACTGCATCACAGACAAATGATTAAAGGGAGAAGAAAGCCATCAATGGGATTCCAATTTCCAGCACACACATATTAATTTATTATAAGTATATACATATTTTTCCAGAGCACTCAGGTTTAGTTTTACACATGGCCCCATGCTGCTTCAAAACACACTAGCTCACAGTGGCGGATTTAGGATTTAAAATTAAAAATCGACGGGGCTAGAAGCCTGAAATATATAGCGAGAGCTACAGCGACGGTGAGCACGAGTTTGTGATTTTTTGACTTTTAGGGTATTTTCAAACTCTATGAAATAATGCAGAATCAATTTTTTTTTTTTTTTGTCAAAAGTTGTCTCTTAGTCTTAAAAAAAAGAAGTGATTTTAGAAGCTGTTTTAAAATTTGAAAACATACCCTTAATTTTGCTGAAATTCTAATCAATTTTAAAAAATAAAAATAAAAATAAAAAAGGGATGAAGTGGTAAAATTTGGATTCAACTCTCATGTGCACATTAATAAAAAGACCATAGTCAACATAGTTCCGTACAAATATAATGTTATGTTATATTAAACAGGGATTATATTTTTTTTAGTCCATTAAGTTACCACAATTTTGAATTTAGTCCATCAGGTTACCACTTTTTGAATTTAGTCCATTAAGTTTCGATTTATTTTGATTTTGGTCCAATTACCTGCTACAGCAGGTTTAACATGTCATTTTTTAAAATACACCCCATAAAATGTTATACACACCCCAAATATTAAACACACCACGCTAAAATTTTAAAAACATTTTTTTATTACTATACACTACACCCCCAACTATTTTCTATTTAATAAATTGCCAAAATAATTAAATTAAAAAAATAAGAATTCAAATTAATATGAAAAATATAAATAAAATCTATAAAAAATAGTCTAAATCTTTAAAAATTAAACAAAGCTAAAGTAATTAATTTAATTAGTTTTAAAGATTTAGTTGATTTTCTACTATTTTTAAATTTTATTTAGCCTTATTTTTTTATAGAAGTTAGAACACAAATAAAACATTAATAAAGCAATGGAGTTTTAAATTTATTTTATTTTTCTTTTAAATATTTCTTTTATATTACATGAACCTATTAACCCCCATAAATTTTATATACACTCCAAACGTTAAACACAAAAATTCAAAAATCAAATATAGTTAAATAAAATCATAAACATATTTAATAAATTGCTAAAAATAATTAAATTAAAAAAAGTAAGAATTCAAATTAATATAAAAAATATAAATAAAACCTATAAAAAAATCACTAAAATCTTAAAAAATTAAACAAAGCTAAAAATATTAATTAATTTAATTAGATTTGAAGATTTAATTAATTTATTTATTATTTTTGAAGATTTTTAACAAATTTTAAAAAAAAATCAACTTGAAAAAATTATTAAATTAAATAAAAAAATCTTTAAAAATATTAAAAAATCAACTAAAATTTTAAAACTAATTAAACTAATTAATTTTTTAGCTTTATTAAAATTTTGAAGATTTATATATTTTTTATAGGTTTTATTTATATTTTTCATATTAATCTTAATTCTTACTTTTTTAATTAAATTATTTTTGATAATTTATTAAATATGTTTATGATTTTATTTTTATGGGATGTCGGTAGGTTTAGGTAATATTAAAGAAATATTTTTAAAAAAATAAAATAAAAAAATTTAAAACTCCATTTCTTTATTAATATTTTATTTGCGTTTTAACTTCTATAAAAAAAAATGTCGAAAATAAGGCTAAATAAAATTTAAAAGTAGTAGAAAATCAACTAAATTTTCAAAACTAGTTAAATTGATTTTTTTTTTAGCTCTGTTTAATTTTTGAAGATTTAGGTGATTTTTTATAGGTTTTATTTATATTTTTCATATTAATTTAAATTCTTATTTTTTTAATTTAATTATTTTTGGCAATTTATTAAATAGGAAATAATTGGGGATGTGTATAGTAATAAACAATGATTTTTAAATTTTAGTGTGGTGTGTTTAACATTTGGGGTGTGTATAACATTTTATGGGGTGTGTTTTAAAAAATGACCTATTAAACCTGCTGTAGCAGGTAACTGGACCAAAATCAAAATAAATCGAAACTTAATGGACTAAGTTCAAAAAGTGGTAACCTGATGGACTAAATTCAAAATTGTGGTAACTTAATGGACTAAAAAAAATATAATCCCTATTAAACCGCACAAGTCCGTACCTGTATTGAATCCAAATCCCTCGGACATGTTTGTTTTGAGATTTTGAGGATTTTGAAATTCGGATTTCAAAATCTAGTGAATTTCAAAATTTTAATGTATTTTATGTTTTGTGTTTGTTTTGGAAATTAAATAGGGTAGAATTTAACTTTACAGTATAGGATTATAGGTTTTATAGATATTTATATAGGGTTTGTAGGTATTTATAGAGTTATAGGGTGGGATTTTGAAAACCTGAATCAAAATCTCAAACTGTAACGGGAGTGGAGTTTCGAAATCCCAAATTCGGATATCCCATCCCAAAACAACACATGCCCTCAGTGACACAAACCTAAATTGAGTTAGGGCATGAATTGTAATCAATGATGCACAAATCAGCGCCGAGGCGCTAAGCGATGATAAAACGCTCGAATTTATGCTAATCGGTGCATATTCCTCATATTCCTCGGTAGGACCTCTGGGCGGACCTAGGCGCTATACAATTTTTTTTATTTTTGATTTTATACAGTGAAATAACGTCGTTTCGTTTGTATAATAAAAAAAATCGAACCGCACAATAAAAAAACGTCCGACTAACGATTTTCGACTTTTACTACAAAGGTTGTAATTGATGGTGGCTACACCATATCATATCTAATCGATCTAAACCTTTGGTTTTGCTAATCCTAGTAGTACCAACTAGTTATAGTTTATTTATAATAAATTGATGGACAACTTTGTTCCACTAGTATGTATGTATATTATATTACACCTTAAATAACTTTGGACTTCTACTCCATACATATACACTTCCCTTTAATTTTGTGGGTAAAATTTATATAGCTAGCCTCATGCTACTGCATGGATTCTCTCTCTCCCCCTCCCTCCTTTATTATAGTTAGGTTCCGTTGCCAACGTTTACTTTAATTAAATATTTAAATTTGGTGGATTTCAACCGTTAAAAGATTTGGCCCCCAAGCTAAAATATTAAAAAGAATGTGATGATGACTCTTTTATACCCATCTTTTTAGGAATATTATTTTTTATTTTTTTTCTCAAAATTATTAAAATTCCCTTAATAATATTTAGTGGTCCCTAAAAACAGGATATATTTGGGGGCTATAAACAAAAATTAAGAGATAATATAAAAATAACAAAATATTACCTTATCCAACATTACCAGCAATAAAAAATGAGAGGATTTTTTTTTTCTATTGTGATTACAGGTTTGTATATTTTTTTTTTCAGAGATGCTTCTTCTATTGTTAATTTAATTCTAGAAAAATTTAAAGCACAATCATCTAATCTTTAATTAATTTTTATGTCTCTAGGTTCAATGTTTCTGATATTGCTTCTTATATGAAATATATACCTGAAGTGAAAATAACGAGTAGAACTCAATTCTTGGTCGAGTAAATGGGTCATGAGATTAAGTAAAAAATTACTTTATCAATAGCGGAACTTAGTTATTTGAGTGTCACGTCGTATGCCGCATATATATATATATATTTTTTTTTATACCGGTTACGAGATCAGTAAACGAGATTAAAAGATAAAGAAGTGCAAGATCTTCAATTCAAGTCACACTAAATAAAAAGTGCTACATTTGTCCACACATGCAAACCTACATCGTAAGATATTTTTGTGCTAAAGAAATTAGAACCAGAGTAGTTCGATGTGGAGTCCAAACCATCAGTAGAATTAGCCATGTGTGATGAGGCACCCGTGTCGACATACCAATCAGGAGAGTTCTGATTTATCGAACAAGCGTTTTGAAAGGCATGAGCAAGATTGGCTTGTTGCGGAGGAGAAGAGTAACGTTCTGGGCACACTCGAGCATAATGTTCACCACGGCAGATTTGGCAATTAGGGGGATAACGACCACCACGGCCACCGGAACGACCACGGCCAGGATAACCGCCACGATTAGAATGAAAATTATTTCCCCCACGGCCAGATTGATGGAACGAACCAGACTGGTAAACATTACCAGGTTTCTTATTTGATCGTTGCTGCTGAGCAAGGAAAGCCGGTGACTGAGAGGAAGCAGAAGCGGAGTCGAGCGATTTTGTAAACATATCGTGCGACTCGGCCTTGGACAATAACTCAGGGAAGGAGGGCAGAGGCGTGAGATTGATTTGAGAAGTAGAAAAACCATGAAAATCCGTACCTAATCCGCGAAGGAACCAATGGGATTTGTCAGTATCGTCGATCGAACAACCCATGGCAAGAAGTTGATCACACAGATTCTTGAACGTGGCACCATACTCCGTGACAGAACGGGAGCCTTTCTTGATAAGTTGCAATTCGTCCTTGAGACGAAGCTCTCTAGCCTTGGATGGTCGATTGAAAGCAGTAGCCAAGGTAGACCACATAGCAGCGGACGTTGAGCATCCAACAACAACAACCATGGCATCTTCAGTTAGGGTTGACGAGAGAAAGACTCTAACTATTTGATCTTTGCCAAGCCACTCATCGTAGGCAGGATTAGAAGAATCACCAGAATCAGTGGTGATCTTGGTAGATGGAGCGGGCAGCGAGCCATCAACGTAGGGAAGAAATTTCTGAGTGGCAAGAAGAGGATAGATTTGACATTACCACATGATATAGTTTGTGGGTTTTAGTTTAATGGTGACTAGGTGAGTCATAGCATGTAGAGTAAGAGTCGAATCAAAAACGGAGGTGGAAGAAGAAGGTGTATCACCGGCCATGGTGAAGATAATTTCGGTAAAAAAATTCTAGGGTTTCTCAGCCTTGTTAGGCTGATACCATGAAAGAATAAGAGAAAATATATTTTACCTCAATTGAGGATTTTGATTTACTCTATTCAATATATATAAAGATTACAATTAGGGTTTACAGAGTAACCTACAAGTAATTACAGATATGTAAAATATATACAAATCTCTAAAGATCTTTGACTGAATCAATTATGGACTAAATCATTATTCCTATTAATAATGATTGACAAAATTTTACTAAGAACCTTAGAACTATCAAGCACGGGTAGAAATCAACGACTACAAGTCCCATAAAGAGGAATAAATCGCACTTGGCGTAGAAAGTCTCACCAAGGAGAAGGTGCAAGGAGCATAAAAAGAGAAACAACAAAGGAGCACTACAAATAAACTAAACCAAGAAGACTAACAACAAAACTAGGACCTAAATAACGAAAGAGAAAAATGGGGTCAATGGATCGGTCTACCAATCGACCACCGCAAGAACGACACTTTTTGCAAAGATCAAACCGTTGGCCCGAACTATAGCACCAATGGATAAACTGTAACTATTTTTCAAATTCAAAATTAATAAACACTGACACACGTTTTTTTTTCCACCATAATTGAACACAACAAAAATTCCCAATCTCTCCCATCAAGAACCCTAGCCGATGGAACATTAAAAGTAAAGGAAAAATTTATGACGGGACGAAGCGAGGTACGTAATTGGTATGCAGAATAAAGTTACACGACTACGTGAGATGCTCAACCACTTTTCTGTAGCTCAGAATCTAAATATTCCACTCCAGCCGTTCGTTTCCTATTTTCAACAATATCCAAACAGAACCTTAAAAATGGAGCCTCGTGTAAACAAATTTGATACTTTAATTAATTAAGCCAACTTATAAGAAGAATAAACTTATTTAATTAATTTTTAGTCAAATGTAATTAGCTCATCTTTCTGAATTTTAGTCCAAAATAATATAATTAATTATCTTGAGGAATTATTCACGTAGAACAATATCAATGAATCTGGGACTTCTTGTCCACCAAAATATGCTATGAATAAAAACTGCATTAATCTTATCTAGATATATTAGTTTATTCTCTAATTTTGACTTAGGTCAATTTGAGCTAATATTCTTGAGCATAATTCACATGTCGACATACCCGTTAATTCTGCATAGCCTAAAAAAAGAGAAAATGTAAAGGGACTAGCTTGAACGAATTTTTCTTTTGACGTATAGAGTAATTAGAATAGGGTTAATTGCACCAAATTCCTAGGTGGTGTTTGGTTTGGGATTGATTTGGATTAGATTGGGATTTGGGTAATCCACGAATAGTAATTGTGTGTGTAAGTTGTGTTTGGTTAAAGATTGAGAAGTAGGGGTAGATGTATTTTTATGTCACATCAAAGTATGAGAGAGAAGAAAGTAGGAGAGAGAATGAGTGGTTGAAAAGAGTGATTTGATTGTATAAAAATAGGTGTATAGGTGTATTATAGGAGGGGATTGGTATTTGAATCTGTATTTGGATTGAGATGGATTGAGAGAGATTGGATTGGGATTGGGCTAATCCCAATCCGGATTTGAAAATGTTGCACCGAATTCTTTTGTGATTTGAAAATTGTACGAAACTTCCATGGATTTAATTTTATTAAATTCAGCAAATTCTTCTTTTAAAAAAATGAGTTACTGATTTTATCTATTTTTTGATTTCACGTCATGTCTTTCATGGGGTTTTCTTAGGATAGTTTTTATGTCGCCTGGACTATTAATAGTTTGGATGTCAAATTGCATCGTTATGTGTCGCCCTAACTTGATACCTGTCGCTTTTTTTTAATATTTTAAAATAATTATTTAAATTTTATTTTATTATTTACTATTTTATCCTTTATAAAAATTAATAATAATAATATTATTATTTAAATTAAACAATACGTACGTAAAATTAGATTTTTTTAACAAAATTAAATTATTATTTTATTTATATTTTATCTACACCTGCTTATTTAATTAGTTCACCTTCAAATTATTTTTTTACTACGGTTATCTGCACCCGCTCATTTTATGAGTTCACCCCAAATCATTTTTTAACCATGGTTATCTGCAATCGCTCATTTTATAAGTTCACCTCGAAATTATTTTTTACCACAGTTATCTGTACCTATTCATTTTATAAGTTCACCCAAGAATTTTTTTTTTTTAAATAATTACATTTTAAGGACTATATTATCCTTTTATTAATTTACACAAAATATAATAAAATCAACCCTAATTTATAGGGTGATATACTTGGGTACATGCAAGATACCGGTACACACCAATTTTAATTTTTGATTTATATTTTATCTACACCCACTCATTTAATGAGTTCACCTAAAAATCATTTTTTTACTACGGTTATCCGCACCCGCTCATTTTATGAGTTCACCCCCAAATCATTTTTTATCACGGTTATCTGCACCCACTCATTTTATGAGTTCACCCCTAAATTGTTTTTTACCACGTTTATCTACACCCCTCATTTTATAAGTTCACCCCAAAATATTTTTAAAAAAGTAATTACATTTAAAAGACTATATTATCATTTTATTAATTTACACAAAATATAATAAAATCAACCTTAATTTGTATATTTACAATATGTAGTCGAGTCATTACCGAGTTACCGTCGATTAACCATCAAGTCACACATAATTTTAGAAAAAAAATCGTAAAACATAATTTAAAAAAAAAACTATCGAATTTAGCCACAAATCTTGATTTTTTTTCTTTTTAAGTTTTCTTCCCCTTCCTCTTTTTCTTCCATTTTTCAGTTTTTATTCCAAACTTTTAATTTCTTCGTTTTTTTTTCCTTTTAATTTTTTTTTATTTTCCATTTCATGTGTATTTTTTTTAATTTTAATACAAAATAATATTATAGGTATTAAGGTATGATTTTATTATAGTCGGTAATACAATAAGTAATAATGAGTAATACCATAAATAGTAATCAGCAATACCATTAACAGTAATTAACATAAATTAACACTTATCTTATTCAAAGTGAGATGGTCTCATGGTGACACTGTTCATAAATTAGTACAAATAAACACTTTTTTTTTAAAGTGTTAAAACGTAATTCTCAAACTATGTTTTGGAAAGCAGAATTTTGGTGAAATCAGAATAAATTTTTTTTTAGGAAATGTGAATGGAATTATAGGAAAACGTCATGCTCACACCATCGATTAGTTCTCAAAAATATGTGTTCATATAATGTTGCTTACGAACATTGACCTAAAGTCCGATTTGTACAATGAAACTAGATTGATTGTTACATGACTTGAAAATCACATTATCGATGACACATTTTTATTTTGGAAGGAATGTAGTAATGTTTTTATTTTGAGAATAATATTGAGTGTTTCAATGACACGACTCCCATAAAGTTTCGAATGAGATAATTTCTCATTCTATTGTCTTTTGCAATGACGATAAATAAAAGTTAAAGGTGAGTCTCTTTTCATGGTAAGTGTGTACCTTCCGAAACATGTTCATACATAGACAATTATATGTTGCAGCCTCTAGAGTTAAAATTGGATTGAAAAATATTTACTTAGATTCAAATGAAAAAATACGTAAACGTACAACAAATGTTTTTTTAAAGCTGGATTGAAAAATATTTACATAGATTCAAATGAAAAAAAAATTGAGATTTGTGGCTAATTTCGATAGTTTTTTTTTAAAAAAATAAAATTATGTTTTATGATTGTTTTTCTAAAAATATGGGTGACTTGGTGGTGAATCGACGGTAACTCGTCAATGACTCGACTGCAGATTGTAAATATACAAATTAAGTTTGATTTTATTATATTTTGTGTAAATTAATAAAAGGATAATATAGTCTTTTAAATATAATTATTTTTTAAAAAATATTTTGGGGTGAACTCATAAAATGAGGGGTGCAGATAATCGTGGTAAAAAAATAATTTGGGGTGCACTCATAAAATGAACGGGTGCAGATAAGTGCGATAAAAAAATTATTTGGGGGTGAACTCATAAAATGAGAGGGTGCAGATAATCGTAGTAAAAAATGATTTTTGGGTGAACTCATTAAATGAGCATGTGCAAATAAAATATAAATAAAAAATTATAATTAAAATTGGTGTTTCTCAATTCTCGGTATACTCGCATAAAATTAAAATAAAGATTATATATTGTTAATTAATTTTTTTAATTAATTATATGAGGATAAATTTGTAATTTTATAATTATATATTTAAAATTATTAAATTTAATTTAAAAGTGTGATAGGGCGATAAAAAACGATAGTAAGTGCAATGCAAGACGATGGATTCTGCGACACCAAGTGCAACAGGTAGCAGGTCATCAAATATAAGTCATTAGATTTCAGATCTGATGACTCAGATTACTGGACTGTTGATAGTTCAGGCGACACTGGACTGTCCTTAGAAGGCCCCGTCTTTCATAGTATAGTCGTACAATTTCCGAACCACAAAAAAAATTTGTGCAACTATTTCAAACCACGAGAAGGTTGTGCAATTAAACCCAATTAATATGAGTCACACTTACACTTGTGTGTAGAGCCAACAATTTGGGTCAGTCAGGGCCGGTCCTAGGAATATATGTACCTGAATCAGAACTTTAAAAAAAAGCCACGTTCTTTCATATTTTTTATTTTATACGTACTTATGACAATATATAAATTTTAAAGGATTAACAATATAGATTTTTTTACACGTTTAAGAATTTCTAATTTATAATTAATAGATTTTTTATGATTTTAAGTTATTTAATTTTAAGAGATTTTTCAGATTTTCAATGTAATTATTATAATTTTTAGAAAATTAAATGAGATTTTTAGAATTTTTTATTTAGACATTTAGATTTTTAGAATTTTTTTATTTATTTTTTATACGAGTAATTTTTTATTTTAATAAGATTTTTAGAAAATTTTAATGTTATTTTTTTAATTTTTAAATTTAAAGGATTAAAATTGAACTATTTGCTCGAAATCTCAAATTTTCGAAGAAAATAATTTAAATTGGACAAAAAAATGATGTAAATTGAGCACTTTAAGACATAAAAGTGAAAACATAAAAATATAAACTGAATTATTAGGCCTTTATTGAGACTTTTTTCTCCTAATTTTTCCTTCACTTTCTCCTTCATTATATAGAACCAACCTTAGGGTTTTTTATGGAACCAGATTACTGAGCTGTCACTCCGCGTCATCATCCACATCATTCTTATTAATATATTTTAAAGGGTTGGTCTGCTATGGACTCGATTGCATGCTGTGCACCCTAGTCCATGTTGCACTTTTCAGTTACTGACTTACACTTTTTGGTAAATGGTGTTGCACTTTTCAATTATTAAACTGTATAAGTAATAATTGAAAAGTGCAACACCATTCACCACAAAAAGTGTAAGTCAGTAAACTGAAAAATGCACATGGACTAGGGTGCACAGCATGCACTCAAGTGCATACTAGACTTTACCTATTTTAAAAGATAATTTAAAACAAATCTTATCCATTAAAATATATTTTAATTTTTTAATATGTAATCTCTCACTTAACCATTAGTAAAAATCAGAAAACATCTTCAAACCAAATCAAATCTTCCATCTGCCCACCCACCAACGCCACCAACGATTTATTTTTTCTGATTTGAAAAATCAGGAAAAGCAGAAAGCTTTCCCACAAAGCAAATCCAAGTTTTTTGCAATTATTACTTATTTTCTAAGTAAAAAATAAATTAATTTAATATCTTGATTTTGTCGAACATTTATAATTTTCTAATCGTTATTTCATAAAATATTTTAGAAAAATTTGATGTATCATAGATTAGAAAATTCACTTGTATATAATGACAAGTTCTTAGAATTTTAAAAAAAAAAAAAAAAAAAAACTTTAATAGCATAATTTACAATTTAGCAGTAACATGTTAAACCTAAAAAATGGAGGATGTACTTATTAGCCAATTCAAAGAAAATATATCATCATATCAGCAGGCTGCATGAAATGTAATCCATTATCTTTGCAACTGAACTCAAGATTAATATAATGCATAATCAACTTATTTCTTTCTGTGTGAGCCTTTGAACAAAATAAATCTCATTTATAATGCATGCACAAAATTATTTGTCTTTTTATTGGCCATATTCTATCAACACAAAAAATGTGTATAATGAGGTGTCTACATTTTTCATATTGTAATATGCAACGACGGACGCACAATGGGGCCAGGGGGCCAATGGGCCCCCCACTAATTTTGTAATTTTTTGAGGGTATTTTAGTAATTTTACATATATATATTTAAATATAATATTATACTCCCTCAATTCAATTTTATAATTTTCATTTTTCTTTTTTGTTTGTCCAATTTTAAAATTAATACTTCTGTGTCCACTAAAAGTATGCTCAAACCTTTTGTAGAGTTGCTGTGAGATAAAATTAAAATGATTGTTTTCATAAAAGGAAATGTAAATACTTTTGGTGGACTGACAAATAAGGAAAGTGAGTACATTGGTGGACGGAGAGAGTATATAAGATCATGATCATAAAGTACTTATATTATTTTCTTTTTTACCTTTCAATTAAAAAAAAAAAAATAGAATAACCCCTTGCAAAACGAAAAATAAAATAAAATTTTTATTATTAATTATTTCTTAATTTTTATATTACTTCTTTTAACAATTTTAAAAATGTTTCATCAAGTCGAAACAATCAAATCTTCCTCTGAAACATAACAAAGTTATGTTTGTTTGTTTTTACACAAGTTTTAAGAAATATTGTTTTTTTATAAATAAAGTTGATTATGTGGACAAATAATATTTATTGTTATGTCGAGTTACATTTATTTTTATCTATTACAATACGTTTTTATAATAATGTTAATCGGGCCCCCCAACACGCAAAGTCTGGCTCCGTCACTGGTAATATGTGTATAATGAGGTGTCTACATTTTTCATATTGTAATATGTACGTGGGAATGCTTGAGTGATAGCTTTCGACATTGCACTGTTTTCATATTATAATCTTCTCTTAAATGAATGACTCTGTTTTGATTCAATATTATCATTTTTTTTTATCATTTTATTGCTAAATTATAAATTTTGTCATCCATCACCACTATTTGTTTGTGTTAGTAAATTGGAAAAAAAAAAAAGTAATAATTGTAGAAAACTTGATTTGCTTTGTGGGAAAAACTTGATTTTTCCAGGAAAAATAAATAGTAAATCAGAAAAAATAAATCGTTGGTGGGTGGGCAGATGGAAAATTTGCTGGTTTTTATTAACGGTTAAGTGAGAGATTACATATTAAAAATAAGAATGATGCGGATGATGACGCGGAGTGACAGCTCAGTAATCTGGTTCCATAAAAACCCGAAGGTTGGTTCAATACTCTATATATATATATATATACTCCGTATATAATATATCTTAAAAAATGGGTCCCTAACAAATTGAAATATTTCTGGGCCTGAATCGATCGCCTCGTTGGCCTTACATTAGAACCGGGCCTGGGGTCAGTCCAGCTAAACGAAGGTTAGCATGAGTTGGGCTCGAAAAATATAGACTAAAAAAAGCCGGGTCAGATGGACTTAGGTCAATTTGGCCCGATTGGTCCAACCTTTTTTTTTTCAATTTACAATCAAAAATTTTATAATAGTATTAAATTACCAAAAGACTTGAACTTGATTTTTCATGCCTATAATTTTGAGATTGATTTAGTTGACGCTCTCTTTAATCTTAGTGTAAGTTGAACAATTTTAATCTTTCTTTAGTATATTCTATATATTGTAAACTCTTCATCATAAAAAAGAAAAAAATTACACAATATGTCATTGGTAGTGGACAAATATTCATTACTAAGTACAATTGCAGCCGACAAAGTGGGATAGTTCAAGTGGTTAGAGCACCACTACCTAGGTCTTAGGTCCTGGATTTACTTAAATAATTTTAAAAAGGGAAAATATCCTAGTTACTCAAGTTTACCTCTTTTCAGATTTGATCACCCACATTTCCGTTATTAACTAACGGAAAAAGAGTTTTAAGCACTAATTCTTTTTTACACCATTTCACCTCTTTTAATTCATAAATCCAACCCCAATTTTTTTCACAATTTCTACTGAATTTATCTCTAAAATATTCTTAATATGAATTGATAATTTTAGAGAATTCTTTACCATTAATTTTCACCACAAATGTTCATTAGATGATTATGCTTGAATAATTATAAATAAGAAAATGAATTCTAATAATTAACTACTTTGAAATAAGTTTTTATTTCCAATTATTATACAAATTGAATATGAAAACTAGACATTTGAATATTGTTCAAAAAATCAAATTTGAATAATAGAGTACAAAAGGACATAGAGTCCAACAAACAACAGAGATGATAATAAGATGGTGTTTGTAAATTCTACTCACAACTTAAAAGCACTTCTTAGAAGTTAAAGTTGTGAGTAGGCCACTTTTAAAAAAAGTGATTCTGTCCCCACCAATTGTGTTTGCAAACACCCCTAAATCAATTCATAATTGAGTTAAATAATTATTAACAACTTATTGATAATTCTTGGCTACTCTGAAAATGGTTCAGTCAACGCATTCTTAGAAGATGCTAGTTGTTGTACATACACTTGATCTTAGCCAAAAGGCCGAGAAAGGTATTGCTAGTTGTTGTACATAATGCCTTCTTTTTTAACTGTGTTGATAACAAAATATGTTATCGCATTAAAAAAAAATAGACTCTCAAAGACTGAGATCAACCTTTTTGCTGGGGTACATTAGCATTCTTGTTTTTTGTATAGAGTCAAAGACTGAGATCAACCTTTTTGCTGGGGTACATTAGCATTCTTGTTTTTGGTATAGAGTCAAACTTACTTTGGGTTTAGGGTTGCACTCTTGTTTACCAGTTACTATATATAGTATGTAACTGGTTCATATTTAATATTTGAATTAATACTATATTGTATTTAAACTAATACTATACTATATTTGAACTAATACTATACTGTAATTAGACTAATATTATACTATATTTAGTATAACTCAGGTGTAAAATTCATCCATTTAAAAAATTGTATTAAATAGGAACAAGTTACATGTATGTAACTGGTACACACAAGTAATTGCCTTGGGTTTATGATATAGGAATGGTTATGAGTAGAAATTGAAAAAAAAAAAGAAAAAAAAGTGGGGTTTAGGCTTTAAGAATTAAAAGAGGGAAAATGATGTAAAAAAAAAATAGCGGCTCAAAACTCTTTTCCCGTTAGTCAATAACGGATTGACTAACTGCAACATCAATTTTGATAAAAAATAATAACTGAGTGACCAATTTTAATAGTAACTAAATGTGGGTGAACAAATCTGAAAATGAGTAAATTTGAGTGACTAAAAGTAATATTTTTCCTTTTAAGAAAAAAAATGTCATGAGTCGGGATGGCCCTTTAGGCTAAATTGAGCTTCCATTTTGTAGATTTGACTAATTCATGGGCCGATTCGACCCAACCCATGAGCATAGCTTGGCTCAATGAACTATGTTTGATCGGACAACCCAAATTGTCAAACTTTACTTGTGTGCACCCAATTTTAACTTAGTTCTAATATAATTCGTTAAAATATATATAAATTATGTAAAAATCCTTTCATGTATATAGGTAAAGATTTTGAAATCTTAGGGTAAGTAACTTTTTTTCCAGTCCAAATTAATTTGGTTAAACATGAGATGATGAGAGGATCATGAGGGGTGTGTATATATTTATATATGTGGGAAATTTATTAGCCAATTAATTAATATACGTAGACTCTCACATGATTAAATCAATATAAAAATTGTTCATTCACCTGGCTAGGTCCCATCCTAATAATTCTTTAACAGTATAATTTTGCATCATATATCTTACGTTATATCTATATATATATAATAACATAATAGTCTGACCAAGTTAATTCCCGCTCAAATTGTATGCAGAGCCAGTTATTATTATTATTTTTTTTTTGAAGCAAAGGGCCCATTGTACTAATATTGCGTGTGGGCCAGTTTTTTTTTTTTTAATAGTGCAAATGGCCCAACTTTTTAATTCTAGATTTGTATAAATTTTAACCTTTCTTGATTTGCAATCACTAAGATATTCAAAATACACTATTTATATTTATGGATATTTTATAATTTTTAACAAAAAAATAATTTAGTGACATTCTATTATAAGTATTATTGTTTCAACGTTATATAGTTTAATTAATTATTCATTTAAATCTATTTTATTAAAAATGTTTTATTTAATTACATTTTTTAAAATTTTAATCTAATATAAATATCTATAAATTTTATAATAAACACACATATAAATTATATAACATAAAGTTAAATTATAATCTACTTCAATTTTAAAACAAACATATATGATTATAAGTATATATCACTCGATCATAATTTAAATGATTAAAAAAACATTTGTAATTAATCATACTCCTATAGATTTTAATTATTAAAAAATCATTTGTAATTATTTTATGTATATTTGACTATTTGTACATCATAGTTTCATGAATCTTATTTCGTAAATTTGAATTTTAATTAATTACTTTATTTCGTTAGAAGCTTTTATCTTTTCATTTAGTTGTCTCACAAAAATATTCTCATTTCATTTTTTTGATACATTGTGGCCCCACCATTTTTACTCTTAATTTTACACTCCATTTCATTTCCTCTCTTCAATCATATCAATTTTACTACACCTCATTTTATATTAATGTTCTTCAAATTCTATGATTAGATGTTAGACGGATGTAGTAATATTCCATCAATAATTATATGTAAAAATAGATTAAAAAAGATGTAATTGAAGCTTCATTCACATGAAATCAATGATATGGTCCCACGTAATATTATTTTTCTTTAAATTTTGTGAAATTCAATCATTGAAAGTTTTAAATCACACTAATGAAGTAATATTCTATCAATGATCAATTAAAATTTATTAATAATCAATCCGTGCGATAATTACTAGTTTCATTAATAAATATATATACAATGTTTTCAAAATTTTAAATTACATTAATTTTTATAATATTACACCCTGTCATATCAGTAACAAGTGTTCAGAAAAATAGTAGTGTGAATGTGTGACTAAATTTTTTTAAAAATATTATTATAAAATTAGACGAATGTAGAAAGAAAAAACATGAATATATTCGTGCATAATATATTTCATGGGTACCGGCCTGTTATGTTTACAGACTGCAATTAATCCTCTAGGGCCCGAAACGATTATCACAATATAGATTAAAATATATAAATGTATTTTCCCTTTTAGTTTCTATTAACATCATATTTGTCTATTTTTTTTAATTGTATTTCAATATATGCACACTGTACATACATTAACGTTATACCATTGTATATAATACTCTCTCCGTTTTTTTAAAAGTGAAGTTTTAGCATTTTTTTATACACAATTAAATGATATTTTAGCATTTTCTGCACGATGTGTTCCAATATAATTTTAGTAAATTTCTTAATTTTTAGCAAATTACTTTTATTAATTAAAGTATATTTGTCTATGTTCTTTTTTAAATTTCATGAAAATTTCAATTATTAGAACATGAAGAAATATATATTTATAAAATAAAAACAAGCGAGAATGTAAATTTGGTCAATCCATCAAATCTATTATATTCTTGATGACTAATTTGATCCATTTAACTTGCTATTAATGGCAAAATGCAGTGCGTCTACTCATTAGGTCTAGAATCGAAGCATATATGGTGGATCTAAATCAAACTTGGTCTAGTAAATTGACCCTTTTTTTTTTAACTTGTCGAGTGGGGAACCAGATACTCCACATTAATTTTTTAATGAAAAAAAATACACTATACTTTTATAAAGTTTGTGACATTTCTTATTTTTTATAATTAATTAACATATTTTTTTTAACACGTTTACCTTTCATTAATTTTTTTCTTTTACTTTCTCTATTTCTTTTTCTTTTTTCACTCTTCATTTGATTTAATTTTTTTTAAAAAGATCATTAATATATTTCATAAAAAAAGGGACATGGTAGAGATTAATAGATATAGTTTAGTAAGATCATTGATATAAATAGAAAAACAATAAACATTTTGAAATAAATTTTAAGATCAAATGTGATAAACTTTATAAAACGGATAGAGTAAGATATTTAAAAAATTGTATAGTCTTTCTTCTCCATTTTTCAAGTTCGCTTTCACTATATTTTCAAAATAAAAGTTGAATTGTACAGTAGAACTAAACGTGGAACCAAACTCATGAAATTGAATTTAGCTAAAATTCTTTAATATTTAAAAGAGCCCGTCGTTCTTCTTCTTTTTTTTTTTTTTAATTAAAATTCCAAGATTATTTATTAGAGGTGATTTTTGTGTTAAAATTAATGAGAAGCAACTTGACAAAATTGGCCATTGATCTCGTCTCCACTATGGAGACTTGCGAATGGAGGCAATCACTTTCAAAAAAAGGGAAATAACTTTCATCCATGGTTACTCCACTTTTATTTCTTTATTTTTTGTTTTATTATCTCAATTATTATTTCCAAAAAGCACTATCCCTGTCTTCGACATTATTGCCCCACTCAATTTTCTTCTATTATTTTCACTCTAACAATTACGTACCATTAAATGCAACATATATAAATTTCGTTGATATAATTTTTTAGTTTTTTTACTAATATTCGTGACGTGACTCAACGTGTCATTCGTTAGATAGGTTAATTCAGAAATGTGAGATGCCAATAATATGGTAATTATGTGAGATTTAAAGAAGGAAAAAAAAATATTTTTTTAGATTTTTTTTGTGGGTGTAGGGTTTTTCTTTTTCTTTTTTCAAGTGATTAGTTGGAATCAACGGATAGATATTCTCTGACGGAGTCACGGTGGCCATTCGGGTGAGTCAATCCTTTGATCCTGTTTTATTTTTTCGCTTTTACTTTTTACATGTTATTTTAATTTGTTTTTGTAAATAGATCTTGTTATTTTGAACTGCTCCATCTATGGTGGCTTTTGATGTCGTGAAGACTTTATTCTTCAATATATATGTGAGTTGTTAGTAAATTTTTATGAAAGTAAGGTTTGCTATTTTTTTCAGATCGTATAAAGCACAACTTTAGACTGGACAAGCGGCTTCCTCTTCAGTTTCTTACATTCAAGAATGTTTTATCTATATAATGCACAAAGTGTTTCTTTCTAAAAAAAAAAAAAAAAAAACAAAATAGAAAAAAAAAATGCAAACACGATGTCGTTTTGAGCTTAAATATGTAATGGAGTTAGGAAGTTGACACGTGTCAAGCACTCCTCTGTTTTGAGTGGAGGAAGAAATGGTGGAAATTAAATATGTAATCAGAATATTATTAGCAGTTGTGAAAGATCAGATTTGGTGGGCAATATGGACCCTACTCATCATTATCTACTGCATTATTTAATCAGTTGGAGTATATTTTCCACTTGTTTTAGCACAATTTTTTACCTTATTTTTGTGCACTCTTCTGAATTTTCAATAATATATTTTGTCCTAATTAACAACCTTAATGCACCTTCTTAGCAAAGTGATAAGATTAGGTGATCGATTTTGGTCACTAAATTTAACTGTTCAACCTGACATCATTCTTTCGGTTACCTTTTCGAGTTGCAGAGGGTACATTTATATATAATCTTTTCAAGTTTTAAGATATGTTAATTAATTCATCCTAAGTAAAAGTTTCCACTTGTGAAGAGGTCCTATAGAAGTGTAACATTACTTCATTTATAACACCCCCTCCTCACTCATGGGTTGTTATCGGTTCTACCTTCGAGGAAGAGACTCGTCAAATTTGACAATTTAATACAAGTGATATATTTTCTGTAAGAAAATTAATTCATTTATAAAGTTTTCCCTCATCTGTGGATTAGATTGTCGTTTCTACCCCGTTAAAAAAGAGGCTTATCAAGTGAATAATTTAATATGAGAAAAGTTATTTTCAACGAGATTTGAGCCTAATATGCATGTGCGGTAGAGTTGACAATTTGGGCCCGATGGCCCGGTCAGGTCAACCCGGAGCCTAGTATGAGTTGGGCTCTAAAATTATATGCTAATGAGTGGGGTTTAGAAACCACAATTACATCATTTTCATTCTTATAACCATTTTTATTCCATTGAAGCGTTTTGAACGAAGACTTATATGTAATGTTTACTTTGGGTTTTGAGTGGTTTTGAAAATCGGTTTTCGAAATTTTGAAATCATGATGGATATTAATATGTACGCGCTTCTTTTGAGATTTTGAGCAGTGAATTATTTAACTTTATGTCAAATTAATGAGTATGTTTAATATGAGTGGTTTTGAGTGATTTTAAAAAATCGATTTTTAAATCCCGATGTAAAATAGGTGTAGAATCTTACAATCCCAAACCCGATTTTTAAAATCGAAAATAAATTGTCACCTTAGGGTATGTTTGTTTTGAGATTATAGTAAACATGGTAAATCTTGCAATTTGAGATTCTAGTATTTGAAAATTCTAATTAATAGTTAAAATGTATGCTTGTTTTTTGATTTTATAGGGTGAGACGTCGAAAAACTTATTGATATTGTTATTATGAGTGTCTTGAAAGAATAAAAAGATAGATGACTGAGAGCAGTGGTAGGCGATAAAGTAGAGTTGAATTTACAAAATTTCGAAATTCTCATTTTAAATCGTGAAATAGAAGAGGGTTTAAAATCGTAAAGTTCAAAGTTTGATCGAAATAATCTCGAACTGGACCACCAACTAGTGTGGTGGTGGAATATTCTCAAAAAAACAAGCCATGTTTAGAAAATCAATTGACCCTGTAATGGTGCTCAACCCTCACATATGTAGTTATTTAATTGATTGATGAGATTGGTTCCAAACATTTTGTATTTTGGAGTGGGGTGCGTGTTTTACTTCAATTGGGAATAACATTTCGTGCTTTGCTAGGTGTTGTCGTTTTTCAAGGTTATGGTTGTATATTTGTATATATGTGACATATGTAACTTGCATATGATAGTTAAATAATTTAGATCCGTAACTCAATTACATTTATATATAGACATATACTAATAATTTGAATCATATTTTTAAATGAAACCAGTTATGTAATGTAGTATATAACATTACATGTTTACATATGCGTTTTTACTTATATATATAGATGTTTCTACATTAGATTCATTACAAATTTCCATGTGTTGATAGCTATATGTGCAAAATTTTATGAGGAACGAAGTTAGAACATAGATAGCAAAAATGTGTATGAGACAAAATGTTATTTATCATATTATATAGTATATTATGATCTCAATTCACTTATATTTTAAATAAAAGTGTGACTCAAATAATAAAATGAAGCTTCATCTTATGTTTGAATAAGAATGGGAAAATATTAATAATTTTTTTTGGTATACCACACTTAACGATTCCTTCAAAAAAAAAACAAAAATATGAAAAATTTCAGCTATATCTATTTTTTTTTCTTTTAAATTCCATGTTTTTCCTTTTCTCCATAGAAGTTTCTTCACACCTTTCTTTCTTTTTAAAAGTTTGTTCACACCTTTCAATAAGTGATAATGTTTGCCCCCTTTATTGGGAGATTTTCCAGAAGCTTTAATTCATTGGGACCTTTATTAATTGCACGATTTTGAGTCTCTTCAAATTTACGGCTGGGAAGAAGCGTGGAATTCTGGGTGCAGAATCACTATGACATGTATGTTTGTTTTGGGATTATGTAGGATGAGAGAAATTTTGGATGGGGAAATTCTGATGAACAGTAATTGTGTGTGTTTGTTTTGAAATTTTGAGTAGGATGAGATGTAACTTTATGTCAAATCAAATTGTGTAAGAGTAGTTGGATGAGATGTAATAGTAGGATGTATATGTATTTTTAGGGATGAATGTAGTGGGATGGAGAAATCTGGATGTGAAATCCCGAAGTAGAACAAGGACGTGGGACGTTACGTCCCATGCACGTCCGGACGGGTGAGTCCAAAACAAACATGCCCTAAGTTGAGCTAAGCTTGATAAGTCGATGCAACCGATTTGAAAGGTGGGTAAGAACTGAACTACTCCATCCGTCCATGAAATGTAGTCTCATTTGACTCATATTCTTTGTCTACCAAATGTAGTCTCATACACTTTATGAAAATTATCACCCTTCAACTCATCACTTAATTACTCAATTTGTCATCAACTTTATTCACAAACAATCACTTTATTTACAATGGACCCCACAATACCCTATAATATCCTAACTTTATCTACCTTTTTCTTAAAACTTGTGTCCCACCCCCACTACAAGAAAACTGGTTTTTAGTGACAAAATCCTCTCATTATTGTTTCTCTAGCTAAAAGTCTATAGTGACGGGAAATTGAGAATTAATGAGAGGACTTGTCACTAAAAGTCAATTTCTGTCATTAAAGGCTTTTAGTTAGGGAAGCAATAATGAGAGGATTTCTGTCACTAAAAGTCAATTTTCTTGTAGTGCCCAATGAGACTACATTTGGTGGATGGAGGGAGTATAAAAATACAGACATAAAAAATCGGGCCTATTTGATCCGATTCATGTGATCCATGAGCCTAATGGTCTCGGGCCAATTTGGTCCATGGATGACTCAATGACCCGACGTTCTAATTTTTTTATACTATTATATATTTATTTTTTTATTGGAGTTAAGACTTTGAATTTCATAAAATTGTGTTCTTATTCAAGCAAAAATTCGTTTACACTCAATTTCTTCTATTACTTAAGACTTTGGAGTCCTATAATATTTTTTTGCAATTAATCATTATTTGTGTTTTATGCTTAATTTTTATCTCCAAGAGTTCATACATACTGTTTAGAAAATAAAATTTGGTGGTGGGGTGAGTTGGCTCGTTGGCCCACTACTAGTGCATAAAAAGTGTGTTGAAGTTGTCCGAATAAGAGTTTGAGCCGACCTGATCTAGTCCAAATATATTAATATTAGTTGTTTTCATTTAAAAATATGAATTAAGTAAAACTACATAGCACAATTGATGTATACAAAATTTACTCGATGTATGAAATTGAAATTGTTCATGTAATTATAGGTTGGTCCAATGTTAGTTATATATTGAAGCCTACCATTTTAGTCATATGTGCATTAAATTTGCAAATTTAACCCTAAATTTATAAACATTTGTAATTTTAGTCATGGAGCTTCTTGAATCAAACTTTTACGCACGCTCTTTTTAAAATTTAAATGACACGCTAATACATTTCACTAGGTACGTGGTTTGTTTTCTTAATACCTTTTAATCAAGGATAAAAAGGTAATCCTATTTCAAAACAAAATCAATATATAATGGTAAATTCGTGAATTAATTATATTATCCATTTAGAAGAAAAAAATGTAAACACGAGTTCATCAATTTTATAATAATGGAGACTGGAGACGATTGGGTTTGAAGTTGTTGCTAGCTTATCGTTTCATTTTTAAGAGTTTTTCATGACGTCAAACGATCAAGTTGCATTGCTTTAACCACCCAACTAAAAAGGAGAGAAAATAAATAGATAAATAAGTTGTACTCCCTCCGTCCCCGTAATAATTTTCACATGTAGGTGGACACACAATTTAAGAAAGTGTAATAATGAGTAAAGTATTGAAGGATAATTATGTAAACCTATATATATAAAGAAAAAATAAGAGTTACTTGTGTGTACGTACGTGTGATTCAAAAGTAACAACATTTTATATTGTGAAAGTGGAATTTATAAATAATTTTCATTTTAAGAATGTGAAAGTTATTGTAGAACGAAATAATTTACTAACTAGGGAGAGAACGGTTGATATAAAAAAAATAGACTAAAATTTGCATGAAGATTTCATTTGTTGTACGATTGCAACTTGCATTATATGTTCATATTTGTGGGGATAAATTTTTTAAAAAAATAGATAAAGTAAAAGTGTTGTGTACAGAGGACTATAAAATTGATGGATTGCAATTTAAGTTAGTATGAAATTGATTGATTTCAACCTAAAATATAATTTAAAACATTTTTTTTCTCTGATTTTTTTAGAGTGGAATGCCTCCTCATTTAGCAATGATATTAATGTTGTAATGAAAAGAAAAGGAACAAAATTTTGAAGGATCGCACAACCATTTAGGGAGATAGAATGATTAGACACCATTCATCAAATAATTGAACGGATCATTGATTTAATTTCCATCGCATCACTCTCTAGATTCTACACTTTTACCATTTTTTGACACACCTAATAAACTATAAAGCAACATCTTGCTCTATACATGCAATGTACTCTCTCCAACCACCAAATGTAGTCCATCGGAGTGGGGCAGGTATTGTGGGTCCACTGTAAATAAAGTAATTGTTTATGAATAAAGTTGATGGCAAATTGAGTAATTAAGTGATGATTGGAGGGTGATAGTTTTGATAAAGTGTAGGAGACTACATTTGGTGGACAAATAATATAAGGCAAATGGGACTACGTACATTTCATGGACGGAGGAAGTAAAGAACTTCGTCATGGACGGGAAAGCTCTGCAGAGAAGTTGTTGATGTAAGGGTTTAGTTTAATGGATGCAATTGCTTGATGTACAAAACTATGGAATTGTTTTCTATATTTTTAGATGCTCTATTCCGTGTCATTATTTTTTCTGAAAAAGTCACCGTCCTCTTGCCTTTTAATTACATATGTGGTGATTAAAGGCCTTATATGAGTACTATATAGATGTCTTGTCCATATGGAATATATTTTAATACAATGAATGTATTTCTGTAAAATAAAAGTGATGATCAAAGTTGCATGTCTAATAAGGTGATTGGACTAGTTGACGTACGTACGTACGTTGTGTCTCTCATGGTGACATACATAGTTCGATCCCTTCACTTGATCACGTTAACGTACTGTTCGATTCTCATGTTTCATTTTTCGAAAAAATTGTTTGGTCCTCCGTCTGCTTATAAATTTTTCATTTTACCATTTTGGTCCGTTCGTTTATAAGCTTCTCATACCCTTTTTAGAAAATATATTTTTATTTTTTATTTTTACATTTAACTTTATATCTTACTTTTTTTTTTCTTTCACTTTTTATCTTTGTACCTAAAAGTAATGGAAAGTTTATAAACAGACTGATGGAGCAGTATTTTGTAAGACAAGGGGTTTAGGAAGAGAAGCAATGAAACCCTAATCTAGATCCTATGCTATAAAAAATGTTTGATGGATGGATGATGATGAGAGAGTGATTATATAAGATTTAGTAGACATATAATCCCACGCGTGTGCCTCGTGTTTAGATTCTTTTTGCCTTTTAAAGTTGATGATATACATGTTCCACTTGCAGCATCAGAATATTAAGCTATAATATCATATCATATGCTGCCCAATGGAGTTTAGACACCCATTCCAACTCTTGTTAAAATTATCCATACACTCTTAAAGTTTTATTCTAATTACGTACTTGTTTCATTCTTTCTCACCTTTTAATTCTTTTCATCAATTTCTCTCTTCATATTCTTATGACTTCCTTTCTTCGCTATTCGATTCAAGGACCGAATTTTTCTAAATCATCTGATCGAGTTTATTTATTGTGTCAATGCCTCAAGGCAGAGAAGATATATATACTCTGTATAAACTCATACTCCCTCCGTCCCAGGATTTTATGCACACTTTCCTTAACGGGCGTCCCAACATTTTTTTGCACACTCCAAAAAAGGAAACAATAATAATATCCCTCCTTTATTTTACCTTTAATCAAATCCCTTTCACTTTAATCAATGAATTACCAATAATACCCGTCCTTTATTTACTTTACACATCACTTTATTTCATTTTCTTAATTTTCGTGCCGGTCAAAGTGTGCATAAAATTCTGGGAGAGGAGGGAGTAAATAACATGTGATATTCCTCTCTTATTTTAATTGAAATGGAATATTGTTTTGACTGTTTTAATGATTAGTTAACCAAGATTCACGGTTTATATCAGGGGGATATTTGTCTTAATATGTTTAATTAAACTATGAAGTGATTTTTATTTGAGTTGGGTGGTATTAAAAATCAAATTTTGAAATACGTACGTGTGTTTCTTTTGGGGCAAGGGCCAATATGTAAAATTTAACTTTATGTCAAATTAATAAGTACATTGAATGGGGTGATTTTTGAAAATCGATTTTTAAATTTCGAAGTGTCGTGTGCTATAGCTTTTGTGGAAAATAAGGAACAACAAAATATTCGCAAACGAGGAGATACAACCGAAGAAGACCTTCGACGAAATTAGGGTGAAGATGTGGAGCTCCATGCAGTGACGGAGCCAGAAATTTTAGATTGGGGGGCCCGATTTACATTACTATAAAGACAAAATAATATTATATTTAATTCATTATAAATTTTGATTGTTTCGACTCATAATAGGTGAAATAGTGTTAAAATTATTAGACAAATGTATAACTTAAAATATATTCCCTCCATCCCGTAATGACTTGAATACGTTGATAAGTTCACTTTTTTAAAAATGTGAATTTAGTAAGGTGTGGGGTCAAATAAATGAGAAGTATTTTTGGTGATTTAATGAGGTATAAAAGAAATTTAATGAGGTGTTAAAAAAATTAGTGAGATGTAGGAAAGAATGTAGATTAAAATGAGTGACAATTTTAAAAATAAAATGATGTAGTGAGAATATTAATTTTGTAGATTATTACATATTATGAGTGTACAAATAATTTTGAAACGTCTCAAATAAAAAAAAAAGTATACAAATAATTATAAAACGGAAGAAATATACATAAAAAAAAAAATTCCCCGCTGGACCCTATGTGGCTCCGTCTTTGGCTCCATGTTCCACAACAACTCTCTATTTTTAAGATTGGTGCAAAAATTGAAGAATAGTTTCATAGTTTGCTATAATTGTCTCGATCTTCAAACTCTCTATTTTTAAGATTTAGTTTACAAGATTAATACATAATATAATACAATTTCAACCTAACGCATGATCTTCAAATCAGTCGAAATCCTATGGTATCGTTGTCCTTTCAATCGCGAGGAAGAGAATAAACGAGTGTACCATTTGTCCCGCAATGACGATCGGATCTCTAATTTCAATACGAAAACAACCCCACACTAAGGTGTTCTCTTATCAAAAGAAAGAGACAAAAAAATAGAGACAAAACTCCACCAAATACCAAGATCCTAAGGCCTACTAAAAAAAAACCCAAGCACACAAAAGCTCCACAAAGGGATACAAGACTCAAAAGCCAACAGAAAAACAAAAACATAATATTAAAAAACTAAGAACGAAAAACATAAAAATAAAGCAAAGAAATAAACTGGGATCAACTGGATACTCTCTCAAACGGTCACCGTGACTCCGTTAGGATAACCGTCTATTGATCCCTACTAGCTTCTAGAAAAAACCTACATATAAACGGTAGGACGACGACAAATCTGAGCAACTCCGATGACGGCGGATCTGGTCAGTGACCGAACCTGGACTGCGCAAGGCGGCGGATGGGCGACTTCAGTAAATCCGTGAGAATCCTACGAACAGATCTGGAAGAGCGCCTATCGATCTACATATTTTCTACACAAAAGAGAGGGAAAAAGGTATGGTGGAAGGAGAGGTATGCGACAGTTTTGGTTGTCTCGACCACTTCTTAACACTTCTACATTATATAACGCTTGGTTGTAAAATACTAATTTTTGAGTACCTCTGGTACTTCGACAGTACAAGTATTCATTCAAAAAAAGAAAATCCGAAGTAAAAGCACTATTGTAAACACAAATTCGTGAATTAAATATAAAAACGCGAAAATGCGAAACAATGTATTTAATTTCGGATTAAACCGATAAATATTGTGGGTTACAATCTCTAATTTCTCCTCTGATTCTCTCTTCTTGAACTTCATTTGAATTTCTTGAGCTTTTGGAGTTGGATCCGCAGCCGAATCCTCTTCGATCTTGAATTTGAGACTTTATAACGTTAATCCAAGGGCTTGGCGCCGTATTTTGGATTAAACGTTGAATTTAGGGACTTTTGGGACGAACGTCATTGAAGATCGTTCTTGAACTTGGGACTTTGTAACGTTAATCCAAGAGCTTGACGCCGTATTTTAGATCAAACGTTGAATTTAGGGACTTTTGGGACGAACATCGTTGAAGATCGTTCTTGAACTTGGGATTTTGTAACGTTAATCCAAGGGCTTGACGCCGTATTTTGAATTAAACGTTGAATTTAGGGACTTTTGGGACGAACGTCGTCGAAGATCGTTCTTGAACTTGAGACTTTGTAACGTTAATCCAAGGGCTTGACGCCGTATTTTGGATCAAACGTTGAATTATGGACTTTTGTGACGAACGTCGTTGAAGATCGTTCTTGAACTTGGGACTTTGTAACGTTAATCCAAGGGCTTGACGCCGTATTTTGGATCAAACGTTGAATTTAGGGACTTTTGGGACGAACGTTGTTGAAGATCGTTCTTGAACTTGGGATTTTGTAACGTTAATCCAAGGTGTTGACGCCGTATTTTGGATCAAACGTCGATTTACAGGACTTTTCGGGACTTATCGGGACTTTTTCGGGACTTTTCGGGACTTATCCGAGACTTTTCGGGACTTTTACGAGACTTTTTGGGACTTTATTGGGACAACCACCGTTGAAGATCCTCCTTGAAGAAACACCGGATTGAGGGGCTTAGCACCTTAATCTCCACCCGAACGCTGCTTCTCGCCGCCTTGCACGAAGAACGCCTTTGAAGCTCCTCCGACTGCTGAAGAATACTCTAAAACCTCTGTAGAGAATTTTAGAGACTTGAATGCTTCTGATTTCTTGATGATGAAATGAATGAAATGAGGCATATTTATAGGTGTAGAACCTAGGGTTTCTTATGGGCCAGGGAGATATTTGTGCAAGTGGTTAGGGTTTAATTCAAATTTTGAATTACTTGATGGGCTTAGAATACCCTATCTGGGCTCGATTTGGTTTGTTGGACTTTAGAGACCCGTCTTGATTTATTGGACTTCAGAGGCACGTCTTGAATTTTAAATTAATTTATTGGGCTTTAGAGGTCCAAATCAATTGGAGGGACCGATAAAATTTAGGTGTTTACAAATGCCCCCTCGCATTTCGTTCACGAGAACGTTTGACTTTGATGTGGACGAATTGCGAATTACTTTCAAATGATTTCCCAAATGCGAGCCAGGAGTTACTATTCTTTAACTACTTTTGACAAAGTAGGAATTTAATTATTTAACCACTTAAAACGCCTTTAGTGGAGTAAGTTAACAGTTTAACCTCATGTATTTACCTTTGGTGGTCATCCTACACAGTTTAGACTCATGCGGACCAGGAGTATTAAGTAGTTTAGACTTGTGCATTATGGAGCAACAAGCAGTTTAGGCTCGTGCATTTATTGAGCAATAAGCAGTTTAGGCTCGTGCGTTTGTGGAGCAACAAGCAGTTTAGGCTCATGCGTTTATGGAGCGACAAGCAGTTTAGGCTCATGCGTTTATGGAGCATACTTATTTTCTTTACGTCTAATAGCGTTTCAAAAACATTCCGTTCATGGGACAAATGTATACGCCGTCTTCAGAAATCAAGACGCCATTTGCGTAAACTTCCTTAACTTGATTGTCTTCAACTGTGACGTGATTTGCCGTTGTTTCAGTTTCTTCTAGCAAAATCTTCCCTTCTTTGGCTAGCTGCATAATTTTCTCTTTAAGTATAAAACAATCTTGGGTTGGATGTCCTACCAATCGATGGTACTTGCAATATTTGGGGTCGTCCGTTCGCCCAGCCTCATCGGGTCGTTTCATTTGTGGTAGTTCAATGAGATCATTCTTGATCAAGTCATCGAAAATTTCGGGGATGTCTGAGTCTAGAAATGGATATTGCTTTCGTCGCAACTCCTTCAAACTCGTTTTCCTTGCCCCCACTCTTGAGATAGCGGCCCTTCAAATCCACTTGTAGACATGCTCAACTCCATGTCATGAGCCTTAGTAGCCAAATCCTCGAATGATTTTGGTTGAATTGCTTGAAGGATATATCGAAGACCCCACTGCATTCCTTGGATGCACATCTCGATAGCTGAAGCTTCAGTCAATCTATCCTTGCAATTTAGACTTAGATTTCTCCATCGATTTATGTAATCGATCACCGACTCTTCCTTTGATTGACGAGTGTTCGTCAATTTAAGCATGCTAACCGTTCTACGAGTGCTGTAAAATCGATTGATAAATTCTTGTTCCATTTGCTCCCAACTGTCTATCGAACTGGCCTCCAAATCGATGTACCAATCAAATGCATTGCCCTTTAAAGAGCGCACGAATTGCTTCACCAAATGATCTCCATACGTGCCAACATTGTTGCAGGTCTCCACGAAGAGAGCAATATGTTGCTTTGGATTACCCTTGCCATCGAACTGCTGCAACTTTGGAGGTTGATAACCAGCTGGCATCTTCAAACTGTCAATCCTCTTCGTGTAAGGCTTGTTGTAGGTGAATGAAGACTTAGGACTTTCCTTGAACTTATCTTTGATCGCCCCGAGTATGATTTCTTTTAGTCGGTCAACGGGCACCAAACCATCGGGAGAAACTTGTAACTCCTTAAGAGTTGAGTCAATTTCCATTTGTTGACGTTCACCAGACATCTCCACATCATGCCCCTCGACTCGCTTTTCCTTTGCTCGACTTAACTCCCCTTTGTCTGCATTGCTCATTAGCTTAGCAATCTGAGCATCCTGTTCTTGGACATGTTTCGTGAGTCCTTCTATAGCTCTAGTCAAGCTTGCCAATTGCTCCTCAACAGTCGTGGAAAAAGGGATGGTGGAAGGAGAGGTATGCGACAGTTTTGGTTGTCTCGACCACTTCTTAACACTTCTACATTATATAACGCTTGGTTGTAAAATACTAATTTTTGAGTACCTCTGGTACTTCGATAATACAAGTATTCGTTAAAAAAAAGAAAATCCGAAGTAAAAACACTATATATAAGATTTTTAAAATTTTGCTTAAAAAAAAATAAAAAATCTGATTTTTAAAATCGATGCATGTCAATATTGTATAAATACCCTCCTTGATTGTTTGACTTATAGGATTATCAAATATTTGAGGGTAGAAAAAAGTTCTAGGTCGATTTTCCCATTTTTTCTTTATTGATAGATTGATAGTTTACTACCGTTGATATTATCTTAATTGAAGTCCGTGACACTACCAAGGCCTTTCAATATATTTTATTTTCCAATTTTCTAAGACAAAAACTTATTTGAACCCTTTTTTTTTCCTTTCAAATATCAATGTTAACGTGTAATTAATCTAACATACGAAGTATCACTATTTACAAGTTAAACATTTTTTAGACATTGACACATGTGTATTAAAAAATCATATGATAGGTTTATGGAAGGTATTGAAAGTGCTCATTCATGCTTACGAAAGAATGAGATTTGGTGTACCCTAAAAAAACAAGAGAATGAGATACTACTACTGTGTGCGCATGCTCTTTAAGCACATTCAAATTGGAAGATAGCCATATGATTTTCTATACCCACAATCATGCCAATTATCATATTTCTTCCACTTACAACAACCTAAGAGCTGGATTATAGCCTATGTTTTGTCTTGATTTTTTCCCCTATATAGCCACTAAATAATAATATAAACAATACTACATCATTAATATATTACCAATCATTATTGCACATCAAGAATTCTCTTTTTTGTATCATTGCAACAATAATATCAATCAATGTTCAGGGCCCATCTCCTTCCTACACCTTTTTTTTCTTTTCTTGAACTAGCTCATAGTTTTAACTTAGATACTTGTTATATTAATGCCCTAATCTTACATAATACCTTAATAAAACCATGAGGTGATATTAGCTTAAGTGAGACCATGAGTTCGAGTTATGGGAAGAGATTGGAAAAAAAAAAGTAAAATTCCATAATTAGCAATTATTTTCTTTACTAATTTTATCTATTTTCGATCAGTGGATATATATCCTCTTATTTTATTCTTAGTTGAAATATTTAATAAGAAGGGTAGAAATACATGAATTTCTTGCATACCATATTTATCGAGTGAGTGGCGGGCGATGCCCAAAGTGAGGAAGAAGAATGAAAATAAGAGGGAGAGGGAAAATATTAGGGTTTTTATTAGTCGATCGATTCCCCTATTTTACTTTTCGTGTTCCACTGATATTCCACCATGCTGAATTTTTAACACGTGTTGCCCCAATATTCTAGTACGTTGATTATTTTTTAATATGACACATGCCAATCATCCATACAGTGAAATAAGATGTGGAATACCAAAATTGGAACATGGGATGAGATCACCTGTTCCAATTTTGGTGTTTCATATTTTATTCCACTGTATCGATGATTGACATGTGTCATATTAAAAAATAATTTTGGGGTGGGTGAATTAATATATACTCCGTAATACGGTAAAAAGGTGGGTGAAGTAATCAAAGGTGTATCTATACATCATAGAATGTGTGGCGGGCTTGCCAATAAAATATTGGAATATGGGCCATTTATTTGGATTTTGAAATTCGGCCCACTTTTATTCCTTGATGTTTAAAATACGACGGATTGGGTCACTGGGCCCGAGCCCGAGAAAAAAATTCAGTTGGGCCCGATGAAAATGTTATACGTTGTACTTCGAATGTTGTACAGTTATTCCAATTTACGAATCAACCTCCAGTCTCCATTGTTGTTGAAACCCAGAGCTTCCCACAGATCTTAAATCTCAAAGCAAAGCAGAGGGAAGAAGATTTGGACTCTGGGGAGTGTTAAAGTCCAGTAATTATACGCATATACATTTAATGTATCTATAGGCTACCGGAATTCTAGCCAGAGAGAATGGGGACCGCCACCGCCTTAGCGCCGGGGCTGTCTCGGAAGCTGAAGAAGGTATTGGAGACTCGCATCGATAGTCCCGATCTGCTCGCCTCACTCAACACTCTCTCCAGCTTTTATGCCGAAAATACCCCACACGATCGCCGGAATCTTCGATCCACAATTGAGAAGCGCGGCCTCTCCATAAACGAGGAGTTCCTAGCCGCCTCCGCCTCCGCTCAACAGGTACACCAACTGAAGCGCACTGTATTTTTACTTCATACATATTTGTAGTTTGATCTGATCAAAACTGCATTTCAAGCATTGCTTCTTTGATCTGCGCCTATGGTGCGTGCATTATTGTTTGGTGCTGAAACGAAAATCATACTGTTTGGATTAATAATAATTGTGTTATTAGTAGCTTGATCAATGCTCATTTGCTCGCCACTATTATATGAATATTATGCATTTATCCTGGGGATAACTGAATTAATATCAGCATGATTGCAATTCTATGCACCTAACCTGCCACACAGTTATGTTAATTATCAGATGTTTTGCTCTAAACTTCGCTATTTGAAGCATGAGTAGTTAATCTAATCGTTTTGGCTTTAACTTTTGTTATTTCGTGATTGAATAGAAATCTTAATATTTATCGATGCAATGTACATTAGGATCTTTTCTTAATATACCTTCGTTAAACTTACCCATTTTTGTTTAAGATCACTAAATGGGTGTGACTGCAGAATTGCTTTAACTCGGTGGTTATTAACTACAACACCTGTCATCACCTATCAATGAACTAATATAATAAAAAGAAAAGCATATAAATCTTCGTCAAACAATTTTTATCATTCTCATGAAAGCATTAGCAATAGCCATGACAGTATGTCAGTTGACCTATCTTGCGCTCTATATAGAATAGGATAGATTGTCCTATCTATTTCATATAAATCAATTGAAAAAAAATATAGAAAATTTAGTGGGGAGAAGATTAAGCAAATAAACAAAAAAAATTTACATCGTAATATGGCTACAGATAACAATGTCCCTCCTCCATTGCAAATGATTACCTCCTTGTGATTTTCTTAACATATTGTGTAATTCTGATACATTGACTTAGAAAGTTTTAGATTTTTCTGATCTACCTACATTGGTCTTCTTCCTAATTTTAATGCTTTCTACTGTCTCTAGCTTGATCGTTGTTAGGTGCTATAATATCTATAAGTGATATTTGGGTGGTAGCAGCTGTATGTGCTTTTTCCCTCATTGTAGTTTGAATGCTTTCTACTGTCTCTAGCTTGATCGTGTTAGGTGCTGTAATATCTATAAGTGATATTTTGGTGGTAGCAGCTATATGTGCTTTTTCCTCATTGTCTTATGTTGAAAATAATCTTAGTGTTTTTGATCGGGTTTTTTAGGCCCTGGATTGCGTTGAGGAAGAGGTTAATGCCCTGGCTGAATGCTGTGATAAGTATGCATTCTCTCTTATTTTCCCACAGTGGCTTGTTTGTGTATCCCTATATTCTGATAATACACTAATCTAAATAACTATTCTTATTAGGCTTCTTATTCAGATTTTCCGAATTTGAATCTTGATAGTCAAATTCGAATAAAAAGATTTGTCAAGCATACTTTGAACAGATTCATATTTACGTGAAGAAAAAGAATTTTACTTACGCTAGGAAAAAATGAACAGATTCCTAATGGCTGGCTGACTTTATCGTTTTCTTACTGTAGGATTGCAAAAGCTTTAAACAATTGTAATGCTACCACTGGCGATATAATCAGTACCACCGAGAGGCTTAAACAGGAGCTAGAAAACACAACACAGAGGCAAGAGATAGCTTCATGCTTTCTTCGTGATTATCAGCTCTCTAATGATGAGGTATTTTTTTTTTTCAAGCTATGAGTGTTCAAGGCAAATTGTATATTCCATTCATGTGCTTAACCATCTAAATATTTGCTCGTATGCTGTTCGGCTGTTCTCCAGATAAATGCTCTACGTGAGGAGGACCTGAATGAAAACTTTTTCAAGGCACTTGCTCATGTTCATGAAATCCATGCCAACTGCAAAGTATTGCTACGGACACACCACCAGGTTCATCATCATTACCTCCCTGTTTCTTATTATTATAACTTATGTACCACTCGCTCGTATATACACACACTCACGTATTGTAGAAATATGCTATATATAGTGGTGTGTAGGAGGGGTATCATTGGACAAATACTTCGGGAAAATTATGTTGTAGGGCTGTGTGCAACCAGCAACATGATAGGATAGCCCATTTTATTTTATTTTTATTTTCTTTGGTGGAGGTGAGGCATTTTTTACTCTTATGTATCTTTTTGGTTGCATCTATTCTTTTGTAAAAATAATAAAATTTTGATGCCATACATTGTATTCAGGTCATCATATGTAGGATGACACATGTTTATATTGCGCGGTTACTTGAATATATTATATTATATATATATATGTATAGCACTACCTAGTACCTCCGTCCCCTCTCTAAGGTTTACACTTTTCTTTTTGTTCTGTCCCAACCTAAAGTTTACATTTTCTTATTTGACAATCCACTATCTCTCTCTACCTTTCCTCATTCCTATCTCTCTCTACCTTTTTCTTCTTCCTATCTCTCTCTACCTCAACTATCCACCACACATTTAATACTATATTTCTTAATCTCTATGCCAAAACTTTATGTAAACCTTTGAAGGGGACGGAGGTAGTATAATTAATATAGTGATTGGAATGTGTGTATATAATGTATTGTATCCCTCTCTAGTAATTATAATTGGACCTTTTCACTTGTGTTACCCCCTGACTCCTCTTTTCTTAATTTCTTATGTTGTTAACAATAGACATGACGAGACTTGGTTATGTTTACTTCTTTTGTACTTAAAGTTTCACTACAGTATATGCAATTTGATGGCAGCACTTCTCCCAGAGTAACCCATTTGAGAAATTAGACCATGAGATCTAATGATTAACTAGATCACTTTTTACGTTTTCTTTATGGCTTCTTTACACTTTCCGTTTCATACCAGCAAACACTGCAAAACATTGACTATAGCATTCACAATCCCTCAAATATGTACTTGTGAATTTATACTCCTTCCTTCCCAATGTTGTGGATCCATTTGATGTCTGTGTTTTTCCATCCTGACATTATAGATTCATTTGATTAGTCTGGAGGTTTAGATGAACATTGAAAAGTGAAATATTTAATATGGCTCTCAAAAGAAGTGGCTCATAATCAGTGATGCCTCTCATAGTTCCAAGCTATAAAGTTGAGACAGAGGGAGTATTCTTTTTTAGTGGTTGCACCTCTAACTTTGACCCCATTCATCTGTTCTATTCTGAATAAATACTTTTTTATAATTTGGAATTCATTTGAAGACTCTTCGCAGCGAGCCGGTTTGGAGCTTATGGATATGATGGCTGTCTATCAAGAAGGAGCCTATGAACGCCTATGCAGGTAAATATGTACTTATCAGTTTGCGGGTGACCTGAAGAAAGAAACAAGCATGATTTCTATGCTAGAGATACACTTGAATTTATTAACAGGCAGCATTTGAACATCAGCTGTTCTGTTCTTTGCCTTTTGATGCAGGATTTGTCCTTATTTTATATTGGGCTTTATTACAAATGCCACATAGGGAATTTGTTTTGCTATATATCTTTGAGATAATTGTCTGATGTGTTGCACTTAGAACCACTCGACTCCAAATATAGTTTTTTTTTTTTTGAATTTTGAATTTTCCCCACACCTCCCTATGACTCGAACCCATGACCTCCTGGTCCTAGGTATGACGCTCTAACCACTTGAGCTATCTCACTTCGTCCACTCCATATGTAGTTCATATACAATGATTCATTAATAATTTGAACCACTCCCTCCGTCTTCATAAAATGTTCTTATTTTCCTTTTTTGGTTGTCCACAAAAGTGTTCCTGTTTCCTTTTTTGGAAAATATACCCCACCACACTTACTTCATCTCCTCTCTACTTTATTCTATTTTATTCTCTACTTTATACATAAACAAACAATATTCCTTAAAACTTGTGCAAAAAGAAACATGAATACTTTATGTGGACGGAGTCATGGAGGGAATACTACCTATTGAGGCTCTACAGTGTCTCATTGCAGTTTTGACCTCCAGATGAAATAAAGTGCATAACTGATCTAACAGATTTACATATGTTTCAAAGAATATTATATCCTTATACAAAAGGCCCTTTTGCCTAAAAGAAAATTCAACCACTAGCTAGTGCCATGTGTTGGCTATTAAGCCAACTTCATGCTCATCCAAGTTGAAATTAAACATTAGTGTAAAAAATACATTCGTTGTTTACTTTTTTTTTTAGTACTCCCTTTGTCCCAAATCAGTTTTCACACTTCCCTTTTTTTTTCTGTCCCACATTAGTTTTCACACTCCAAAAAAGGAAGTTTCTTACAACTCTTACCCTTAAAATTCCCACTTATTTACCCTCTATGTCATTACCTTTCTTACATAATGCCTTACTTTATCACTTCAATAAAGTTGAAAGGACCCCAATATCCTTACTTTATCACTTTTTCTTAGTTTCCGTGCCCAGATCAGTGTGAAAACTGATCTGGGAGGGAGGGAGTAATAATTAGTTAGAGATTACGTTTTTTTAATTTTAGATAAGCAATAACTGCACTCTTTTATTGTCATACAATGTTTATCTATACAAACTCCTGGACACTTGGCCTTTTCTTCAATAGGTGGGTCCAAGCTGAGTGTAGGAGACTTGGGGATCTTGACAATCCTGAAGTTAGCGAGCTCTTAAAATCTGCTGTCCGGTGCCTTAAAGCAAGACCAGTCCTTTTCAAGTACTGTGCAGAAGAGGTAGTCATGCATAACATCCACAAATTACAGTAGCCCATAATGCATTCCCTACTATTCTTTTCACATGATTTTTCTATCGTGCAGGTAGCAAATATGAGGCATAATGCATTGTTCAGAAGATTTATCAGTGCCCTAACACGTGGAGGATCTGGTGGACATCCCAGGCCAATTGAGGTTCACGCTCATGATCCTTTACGATATGTAGGTGACATGCTCGGATGGTTGCATCAGGTATCCCTTGTGATGTCCTTTTTCCTCATTTTGTGATTTTTTTCCTCAATTTTCTGTGTCACAATAGCAATTTCCCTTTTCTAATTGGATTTTATTCTACATTATGGTTTCCATTTCTGGGCGATATGACAGGCCTTGGCATCTGAAAGAGAGCTAGTTCTTGCATTGCTTGATCCTGATTCAGTTGCTGATACTGGGTCAATGAGAAACTCCAGTGTCCCCAAAAGTGATGTAGAAAGCACAGAAACAGATTTGACATTCGTTCTAGACAGAATCTTCGAGGGAGTTTGTCGGCCATTTAAAGTGAGAGTTGAACAAGTTTTGCAGTCTCAGCCTAACCTTATAATTTCCTATAAGCTTAGTAATACTCTGGAGTTTTACAGCCACACTGTGAGTTAATTCCACTTCAAACATAAACAGTTTATGCAGTTTATTCATCATATTTTTTTTAACTCAACTTGTTACTTACAGATATCAGATCTACTAGGGAGGGAAACAGCTCTGAGTACTACACTTTTGGCTCTGAAGGATGCTGCTCAGAAAACATTCATGGACATATTAAAAGCTCGAGGAGAGAAGCTTTTACGATATCCTCCCCTAGTAGCTGTTGATCTTTCTCCACCTCAAGCACTAAGGGAGGGAGTCTCCGTGCTACTTGAAATAATTGGAACATATGATGGTATGATGGTTACCACGTCAGGCAAAAAGCCTGCATTCGAACCTGTCATATCTGCTTTGCTTGATCCTATTATTCAGGTGTGTATAATGGGTATTTCATGACGTCTTACTTGCTATGCACTGAAGTGGAAACCTAATGCTGTTAGAACTTAGAACTTTACAAATTTTTAATCCAGTTAATTCCTTAATTTTCACTTACCCTTTATTAATCGTCAGCATTTGTTTGTGTTCTTACTTCAATTGATTTGAGTTGCTGCCTGTGTTTATGTTCTTATTATCGGCACGTAAAAAGAAAAGTATCATCCTGGATTCCTCGTGAAAATAATTAAATTATGTTCAAATTTCCGTTTTACTATGATCTTGCACATAAAGCTTAGACTGATTGACTGGAAATTTGTTGTCCTAGATTGCCTTTCCTAGTCACATATTCACAGTTATATTTGCTTGGTTTTCAATTTTCACTGACTTCCATCATATGCAATTTTGTTACGATGGCCCGTATTCAGATGTGTGAACAAGCAGCAGAGGCACACAAGTCCAAGGGAGGAAGTCAGTCATCACGAAGAAGACACAGTTCAGACCCATTTCAACCGCGCAGATCTTCTATAGATGCTATTTTGGATAATAGCAATTCGGTGCTTTCATCCCAGGTATATATTGTCTTGTCTGTTACTGTAATAAAAATGTTCTGTTTTAACACCAGAAATTACTCTTCCCTTGCAGACCCGTGAAGCACCTTCCAGAATATTCCTGATCAACTGCTTATGTGCCATCCGGCAACCATTGCTGGGACACGACGTTGCTTCTGATTATGTGAAGAAGCTCGGGTCAATGATAGAAAGCCACATTCACGGTCTAGTTGACAAAGAAGTAGAATCAATTTTACAAAAATGTGGGTTATCAAACAAGATGTCTCATTTCCACGATTCTTTGAATGACTTTGCTGATGGATCTGTTTCTCTACTACCGCTGGCCGATATGGAAGATATGAGTCCTTCAGCTCTTTCGGAGTGTCTAAAGGCTTTCTTTGGGCTTGTTTTGGGAAGTGAAAGTTCTCTACCCGAGTTTGATCAGATGCAGGTACCAAGTCTACGATCGGAAGCTTGCTCGCAGTTGGCTAGGTCCCTTGCGGAAGCGTATGAAGTCATTTACAAGGGGATAATGGATCCTAAAAATGGGTACCCGGATCCGAGGTCTCTGGCTAGACATCCGCCCGATCAAATAAGAACCATTTTGGGAATTTGAAGCTGATGATGAATGCCCTACCCCTACCATGATATATTTTTCCCGTCCCTTATAATATCTGTATACATAATGATTCTTCTTGTAAACTTAGTTTCACTTTCAAATGTTGAATGGAGTTTATGACTTATGGTACGCTGAAAGAGGGAATGCTACTATTGTATTCTGCTGCACATTTGCAGGATTTTTTTTACACTCAACTTTTCTGATTATTATCAGTCGATTTATTCTTAGAGTTAATTTAATTTTCATATTTTATTACTATTAAAAGTTACAAATTGAAAATAATAGTAAGGGAGAGGATATCTCTGTCTTGAATGTTTGCTCAAATGCACAACTTTATCTAAAGATACTCAATTTACTCTCTAATACAGTAAATGGTAAGTTCGGATATTCTATATATCTGGATAGTTTGTAGATGATGCAAAACTTCAAACTTTGAAAATAACTAAAATTGACCAACTGAATTTACTTAACTTTGTTTGATATTAATTGCTTAAGAAACTAACACTCACGAAAAATATAGACAAAAAATTGTATAAACCTGGTTCAAAAAGATACAAGTGAACTCCATTTTCAAACATGTTTTTAATAGACTCATTTTGTAAATGATTTAAAAATGAGAGGAAGTTAATGTGAATTAAGTTCAAACAGATGTTATTCAAAATAAAGCAGTTTATGATGTCAAAGATATCTTTCGGATTTGCCTTAAATATATTATACACAATTATAGGGGTTGTTGTTTGAATCGAGCAGAATTAAGTACTTGAAGTTCGAACTCGACTAACGAGTTGAAAATAGAGTTCAACTCAACTCACAAAATGAGTCTCGTGAAAAGACAAAAAAAAAAAAAAAAATCTTGAATATTATACTAATACATACATTCCAAAAAGGTAATAATAGACCCAAAAGTGAGTATTTTGTTTACGTACAAGGTGTGGAAAACTGTTTGGGCAATTTAGTGCGTTAGATTGGTAAGTCATTTTTGTTTATACTGTTAGATTGGTAAGTCAATATTTTTATTTTGATAAAAAGATTAGTAAGTCATTATTGATGTAAATTAAAGTCAACAGCTGAGTTCTTCTTAGTCGTAACAAAATCGTTCCATTCCCAAATCACCACGCAACCAACGTGAAAAAAAGAAGAAAAACCCTCCCATAGTAATTCCCATTCGCCACCTTCCTTTCCTCACACAATCTACTACGACCAGTTCACGCAATCCCAATTTACACCTACATCTTACACATATTTCGGTGTGAAGGGGGGAGGTTTTGGAATGACATTTCTGTTATGAATTGGATGGCGACTGCAGTAGCTAATGGCGGCGACGTCCGGAGGGCCCACATGGCCATGGCGGCGGTGCAGGTCTTCAATGGCGGATACCACGTCATCACCAAAGTGGCCCTCAACGTCGGTGTCAATCAGCTTGTTTTCTGCGTCTTACGGGATCTTCTTGCTCTCTCAATTCTCGCCCCTGTTGCTTATGTCCGTGAGAAGTTAGTATTCCTTCGCCTTTCTGTCAGATTATGTAGCTAATTGAATTGTTGATGTGCTTGCATTGATGAATTTGATGGTTTACTGCTACATTTTGTTCTCCGATAGAGAGGTATGAGGACTGTGCTATTGCTCATTGTTTGAATTGGAAGGAATACTGTAGTGACCAGTTTTTTTAGACTGTTGTTGACCTATCAAAAGGGGAATTATTGATTTGAGTTAGTACGCCTGCAATCTAATGGTTCTTGTGCGGACGAGGGTTTGTAAATTACATTAGTTGTGTGTTCACAGCTTTTGTAGATGAACACTATGAGAAGATTTATGTTTTAGTATGTGTAGGCCAAATGTCGAAGTGGGTAGTTTACAGTTTGAAAATGGATTGGTGATGAGTTCAGCTCTGTTATCGGGATTAGAGGCATGCTTATAATTACAATCAGTTTTTAGCCCTATCAGATTAAAGGATACCAGGTTTTCATGTAGGTCTGTCCAACTTATGTGATATCCTAACTTCTAAGCTAAGAGTATGTCACAAAAGAAACCCAATTCAAAGCATTTTCTATTATCTGTGACTCTAAATTTAGTCAGCTTGGGTAGGAAAACTTATATGCACTGAGAAACAGGCTCCAAGAAGACACATTTTCGTCCATATATATGACCTATATCTGCATCAAATACCATCTAGACTCAAGCTAAATGGAAATAGGAAAAAAACTATCATAGAAACTTTTAAATAAGTTAATCCTCTGGGACCAACACACTTTGATGCTACACAGGACTTATCTGTGTTTCTTGCTATTTTACTCCATGATCCCAACTTTAACCTGTTGAATTCCACCCATGTCAAACAATCTTGGGACATTAGTAAATTTGAGAACAGAATCTACATTTGTGCCTGCCTAAAATTGCTTTGATTCAATTCTGTTTCAGAGGAATAATTACTTGAGCTATCCTGTGCCAATTTGAACTTGTATTACTTATAAAATTGGTAGTATATTTGTTCTGAAGTCAATCTCGTATGTTGCAGTTTCTAGAAATGTATGTATAAGTAAAATAAACAAGTAATGAGAGGTTCTTACTTCTCCACCCCAGTCCATGGCTCCATGCACCTCTAGAAAACATTCTACCCCAGACTTTGTGGTGTAGCCAAAGAATAACTCACCAGTTTGAATTTCAGTAGCCAGAAGTTTATAGTCGATCTTGAGTCTATGTAAGTGAAGGATTGCCGATTGATGCATGAAGTGAATGCTATTATACAATTAAATCTATCCACAACACACACTATTGACTATAAGTAGCATGTTAGGTTTGATTATTCTATTCAAATTAGTATTTTGTTCTTAATTGCCTCACCCCCCCCCCCCCCCCCACCCCCTTCTTTTATTTGCTTTTGTTCATTTGTTGTAAATGAGTGCCTCAGAAGATGCCAATGTTATGTTTCTTGTCTTGCAGAAGGCTACGATTGCCACTTAATAGACGCCTTGTATTATCTTTCTTCTTTCTTGGTTTAACCGGGTGAGTAGAATATCTCCAGTTTCTTTAGCTGTCTTTTTTCGATCTGATAACTGAAAATACTAATATTTTTCTGATGTTTCTTTTTTTTTGTCATTTTGCTGTTGTTAGTATTTTTGGGAACCAGCTTTTGTTTCTAATTGGTCTCGGCTACACAAATCCAACTTATGCTGCAGCCATACAGCCATCAATTCCAGTCTTTACATTCATATTAGCTGTAATGATGGGGTCAGTCTAAGCTCTCCAATCTATTAATACTCTTTCCTTCCTTCTCTTTCTCTCTCTCTCTCTCTCACACACACACACACACTAATATACAAATAAATAATTAAAGAAACAAAGTTTGTCGATCTTTCTTGTTTACATGTAATTGTTTTATGTGCAGCACAGAAACTGTGAATTTGCGAAGTACTGAAGGTCAAGCTAAGATAGGCGGCACTCTTGTTTGTGTTTCCGGTGCCATCCTAATGGCTATGTTCCGTGGTCCAGCGTTGTTCGGAAATACAGAATTAGAGTTTTCAGCTCGCAATGAAATAAGTGCCAAGGGCCAGCCAGAGCCAGCGGGTTGGCTAATTTCTAGTCTTCTTGATTTAGGGTTAGATAATTGGCATCTTGGGGTTTTATGTTTGATTGGAAACTGCATGTGCATGGCTACTTATCTGGCCATTCAGGTAATTGTCACGAACCTTAACGTTTGTATTTTAAATATAGTCCAAGGACTTTGAAGTGTTAATGTGTTATTATGGATTCTTTTTATTCATTAAGGCAGATGCTGAATGAACTCCAAAATTCATATCTTCACCTTGTTCTAGTTAGGTTAAATTTGATTAATCTTGGTGTTTTAGGATTTGTTGGAATTACAGTCCCGTGATGGTGAACATGATGTTTTCTGTATTGATGTTAAGCTAAACTTTTTTATGAGATTTACAAGCATGTAAAATCCATCTAGATGGTTTGAGTATATTTATTGAATCATTTAGTTCATCATTTTGGAATCAAATAGTCTTGGTGCTGGAATTAATTTTAAGAAACTGTTGTAGCACGAACCATCTTGACAAATATCCCTATCATCTTTTACTTTCAGAGGTCTTTTTTTAAGTGTTCTAAGGAGGTCTCATTTCAACACTTATGTTAATTAAGCAGTTCTATACACATTACAACAACCTTTGGTTTATTCTTTTGCTGTTCACAACTTTTGAAAACTCTCTCATCACTTTCTACTTCTATCTACAGTTCAAGCCTTCAAATACTTGTTGAATGTCTAAATCCTGAATTTAGGCTGTCATAATTTGATTTAGATTTCACAATAGAGTTATTACTTTAATTGCTTCTAATATGTAGGACAACTTTGTTCTTCCACGCGATCAGAATGAACCTTCTTCTACATCTGACTGCAAGTCTATTTTCATGATTAAAAATTACCCCAGATCAAATGTTTATAATGCTTTACTTGTATTGCCACGCAGGCTCCAGTTTTAGCCAAGTATCCTGCAAGTATATCAGTGACAGCCTATTCCTACTTTTTTGGCGCTCTGTTTATGGTAGTGACTGCATTTTTTGTGACAAACGAGTCAACAGAATGGAATCTCTCTCAGTCAGAGGCTTTGGCTGTATTCTATGCTGTAAGTCCTTTCTCTTCTATTATTTTCTTGTTCAGACTAGAAATTTGTTACAAAATCTTCTGTGCTTCATTCTGCTCAGCTAAGTTATAAACACTGCACATATATATGTTTGTGAGGGAGGCTTGACTATTGTACAATATTTTTTTGAACCTTTTAGTATTTAGATAGGTTGAAGTAGATGTACTTCATTCTATGAATGCCGCCTCTTATATAAGTGATTTTTTTAGGGAGTTGTAGCATCTGCACTGAACTATGGAATTCTGGCATGGTCAAATAAAATCCTGGGCCCGGCATTGGTTGCTTTGTATAATCCACTTCAACCTGCTGCATCCGCTTTCCTGTCAAGAATTTTCCTTGGAAGCCCCGTTTATTTGGGAAGGTTATATCTCAAGCCTGTTTCCTTCCCACCTCAATCATGGTTTTTTTTTTTTTTTGTCATATTACCCACATGCTGCTAACAAGTTACTTTGAAACGCAGTATTCTGGGAGGATTTCTGATCATAGCTGGGCTTTATTTAGTAACATGGGCATCTCATAAAGATAAACTTGTGACGCTCGGAGTTTCTCCTCGGTCAGCAGAGGCGCTCATTCCCCGGGATTCATCCATCAATAAGTTATCTTACCAGCTGGGACAAATTTTCTCAGGTTCATCCACCTCAATACCAAAGATGGTGGATTAATTTAATTTTCAGAATACATATATATTTTGAACTGAGTCAAATCTTGCTCTCTCCAATTCTAATCCCTTTATTATGTTTTAAAGCTATAATATGCAAGAGAGATTTGATATAATCTTCCCAATGTATTTCTGCCTTTTCTGTTACATTCTCTATGTCTGATTGAAATCTTGTGTTCTTCATACCCCAACTGCAAATAACCACCTCATACTAATATTTCTAATCAATCAACCCTCAGTACTCAATCAAATATATGCTAATTCATAATTTGTTGATTTAGTAAAAGATAATATATCTCGATCCCGTCATAAAATTTTCAATTACCTATTTTGACCGTTCTGTCATAAGTTTTCAATTTTTTTAAATGACAAATTCATATCTCTTTCTATGTTTTCTTTTTTATAACTCTCTCTTTATATCTAAACTATTCACTATACATTTTATATTATATTTTTTAATCTGGATGTAAAAATTAAGAAGAAATTGGCTAGTATTAGTTATCTTACAAAAGAATATTTGTTGTTTCATCAAAAAATCATAGTTGTGCGTGCAATGGTTACACTGGGGTGACTCTAACTGTTTCTCCTATAGAATTATATTACGCTAAATTTAATAAAATTTTAATAATATATAGAGGTATACTCAGTTTACCAGACAAATGGTTTGTCTTGTCTTACCATAAAAGTCCAAGAATTATGATTAATGTTTTCAAACAATTATATTTTCAATATAGATAATCATAGAATCGGATAAATTATCTATCATCCTTTATTTTTATTTTGAAGAACACTTTTAACATGATTCATAGTTGAAAATGCTCGTTTGATCATCGTAGTGGTAACATTAAGTGTCAAAACAAGGTTAATTAATCTCGTAATCAGAGTGTACACTTGCATCTTGTTTGTCTGGAATCTCTGACTAATTTTTGGAATAATTAAAAAATAGTTGACAAATTTGTTAACTTTCTTGAAAATACATCAAATTTGTAATGCTACAATTAATGTGTATATATATATAAAATAAATCAAAATAAATACTTCTTCCATTTCACAAAGATAGCTACACTTTTTTTTTTTTTTTTGGATGTTTCAAATTATATCAACATTTTCTCTTTTACTTAAGTATTAAATTCTTTATTGACAATTTTACCCTTAATTAAATTCACTCCATAATTAATTTTAAGACCCAAGTACTTTGAAATGTACACTAAATTTATAGAATATCAAGAGTAAAATAAATATATTAGTTAAACTTGATCACATTTATTAATTTTTTTTTAAATTTATGTTTAAAATCAAATATAGCTATTTTTTTTTTTGTGTGGTATGAAAATAATCAAACTTGACATTAAATAGTCATTAAATAGTCATAATACAATTGGGGGATGAGCCTAATTGTTGACTGGATTGTCGTATAGTCCGCGGACATACATGACTAATACAAAAAGTTAAAATTTAATTACTCTCTCCGTCCCAAAATTACTTGCATAGTTTGACCGGTACGTTGTTTAAAAAAAGTGATGGTTGATGATGTAAGATAAATGAGGGGTATTTCAGGTAATTTGATGATGTGTAAAGTGGATTTGATGATGGGTAAAGTGAAATGTATGGAAAAAATGAGTGACAAATTTTGTGGGGGTATTTCCATATTAAGAGTGTGCAAGTAATTTTAGAACGTTACAATAAGAAAAGTGTGCAAGTAATCACGGGATGGAAGGAATATTAATTATGGGTATCATTTTATTTTATTACGTCGACTGGACAGTCTTAGGAAGTATTTTTTTTGAGATCCATGCCATATACTAACTTTTAATACATTAAATCAAGTTGAAAAGTAGAATATATGCATCTTTTTTATGGAAAAAAGTGATTATAAAATTGTACTTGTTTGCATATATGTCCACTATATTTTTATTTTTTTAAATGAGAATGAATCAACTCAACCCAAATGATATATGCATCTTATTTTTTGTGTTGTCTCATCTGTATTACTATATACTTTAAATTGAAAATAATAGTAGAGAGAGAAGACTCAAATTTATATTTAATTACATAACTCCTAGTCTTCAACTAATTAACAACAAGGCAAATCAGTGTAGTAAATTGTGTCCATTGCCAGAAAGATAAAAAAACAAGCGTATCGGGAAGAATATATATCCATACATAAATTGTTTTGTAGATAGTGAATGAGATCCACCAAACATTTTTGTTTAATTCAAAAATTGCATGTCATTTTCATTCAATTTTAATTAATTTGCACTTGATATATAAAAATGTAGTGTTTGCTAATTTTGTAGATAAATTGAATATATTTAAAAGCAAAATACGTGTTTAAAAATTTATCAGAGGTTGGAAGCTCAAAATATGAAAAAAACAAGAAGAAGAGTAACCGGCCGGGTGAGTGACCCGACCAAAATACGAAACTTTGTAATTTCAGCCCAAATTTGCAGCTGTTAATCAATAAACAATGTTCAGCTGCAAACAATATAATCTGGCCATCCCCTGCAATCAAATTGTTACGTGAAAATGGAAAACCTTTCTTCCTCTTTCCTCCAAATGCATTTCCTGAATCACACACTCACACCACCACCACCACATCATTTCAAAATCTCATCTCACAAAATCGACCAAAATAATGTTCATGAAAATCACAACAAACACATTCTCACAAATCATACAACAACTTCACTACACAATCAAAGAAAAAACAATTCACTCCTTTCCAATATCTTCCACGCATTAGATAATTTCATATCAGATTTCATCGACCCTCCCCTCCGCCCCTCCGTCGACCCCCAACGCGTACTCTCGGGCAACTTCGCGCCCGTGCCAGAGCTTCCACCCACCCCCTGCACGGTCGTCCAAGGCACCCTTCCCCCGTCGCTAAACGGCGTATACATTAGAAACGGCCCTAACCCCCAATTCATCCCCCGGGGACCGCACCACCTGTTTGATGGTGACGGAATGCTTCACGCCGTCACCATCTCCGGAGGCAGAGCAACATTCTGCAGCCGATTTGTCAAAACTCACAAGTACAATTTGGAGAGACAAACTGGCTCTCCGGTCGTCCTCAATGTCTTCTCCGCCTTCACTGGTATTTTACCCTCCTTAGCACGCTGCTCCCTCACCTTATGCCGAATTCTCACCGGAGAATACGATCCCCGCCGCGGCGTCGGCGGCGCAAACACCAGCTTAGCCCTGATTGGCGGGAAATTATTCGCGCTGGAAGAGTCCGATCTTCCTTACAGAGTAAAATTAACATCCGAGGGGGATATAATCACATTAGGGCGATATACGCCCTTCGGTGCGCCGTTTATGACGATGACGGCGCACCCTAAAATCGACGCTGAAACAGGGGAGGCGTTTGCGTTCCGTCACAGCATCTGCAAACCATTATTAACGTATTTTAGAATCAGCGCTGAAGGAAATATTAAATTACCTGAAATACCAATATTTGCCCTAAATCAATCGTCGTTGATCCATGATTTTGCAATTACCAAAAACTACGTCGTTTTTCCGGATACACAAATCCTGATCAAACCTACGGATATCGTGAAAGGGAAACCTCCATTGACAATTGATCTCGCAAAAGTGCCGAGGCTGGGGGTAATCCGGCGATACGCGGAGGATGGCGGCGAAATGTGGTGGGCTGAGGTGGCCGGATTGAATGTGATTCACGCGGCCAATGCATGGGAGGAAGAGGGCGGCGACACCATTGTGATGGTGGCGTCGAATGTTGCGCCGGTGGAGCACGTGCTGGAGAGAATTGATTTGATTCACGCATCTTTGGAAATAATTGAAATAGATGTGAAATCAAAGAGTGTTCGGAGGCGCCCCGTTTCCACTAAAAATCTAGATTTTGCCGTTATAAATCCGGATTATGTTGGAAAGAAAAGCAGGTACTATATCTTCCCCTTTATTTCTAAATCATTCCTATAGTTCTAAATTGACATATTGAAAAAGAATTTCGTCTCATTTAAAAAAGAGAGGAGGTGGAGAATTTAAGTATATTAATTTTTAATACGTACAATACATATATGCACCGCAGGTACGTGTATGCAGCGGTGGGCAGTCCAATGCCGATGATAACAGGTGTGGTGAAGTTGGACCTATCACTTTCAGCCACTGACTGCACGGTGGCTTCCCACCTATTTCCGCCCGGATGCTACGGCGGGGAACCATTTTTCGTGCCAAATAACTCGGCGGCGGAAGAAGAGGACGATGGATATTTAGTGACATATATACATGATGAAAATAGTGAAGAATCCAAGTTTTTAGTAATGGATCCAAAATCTCCAACTCTTGAGATTGTTGCTGCCGTTAAGCTGCCCGGAAGAGTTCCCTATGGCTTCCATGGAATCTTTGTGCCTCACTCTCAACTCAAAAATCTATAAAAGGAAAGCTTTCGATTTTTTCTTTATTTAAATCTTTCTAGTAACAGTATCTCTTATATTTTGTTTGGTTGAGTTCAGAATATTGATGATGGGTCTATTTTTTTAATGAAATGCTGCAATTTTTATTATATGTGTCCCCCAGTCATCAAATATGTCGAAAACCTCAATTTTAAACACATGTTTGAGTCACACGTGTCAGTTTTTGACTAAAATTTTAACTTTTCGATCAAAATGATGTAAATTGAACACTTTATGACGTATTCTAAAAAAGTAAAAACTTAAAGGATTTAAAATGAAATCGACAAACTTTTAAAGAGTGTATATTTTAACCGCTTCAGCCCCCGTTCCCCCGCCCATGCAAGTATTTTTCCTTTAAAAAAAAAATCGACAAACTTTTGTCGAATTCGACACTATTCGTTGATAATAGTTTGTCGAGAAAGAGTGTATATTTCGACAAATCTGTTGTCGAAAATTGTTAGTTTTTTTTCTCGACAAAAGTGTATATTATCGACTCTGATTCGTCAAAAAAAATGTCAATTTATTTTTCTGAGTTATTAAAAAAATGTAAAATATTTATGAAGGGTGACGAAAACGACATCGGCCGGAGATGGCGGCGCGACAGTAATGCAATTACGGGTTAGGAATGTAATTAGGGTTAGAGTTTAAATTGGGGGAGTGTATTTATTAAAATGATAGTTTAAGTATTTTAAATGTGTATTAAAGTATTAAATTAATAAATGAGTGGGGAGTATATTTAACAAAGTTAGAGGGGTATATAACCCACTATTCTAGAATCAGGCGGGCCTTAAAGGGTTTGACTATATGCACCTCCATTTCGGAGGGATGCACTCCCCCAATTAATTTATTAATACAATAATAGGGTGAAAAACCAAAAATACCCTTTAAGTAAATTGTTGGACACTAAATGCACCCCCTTTAATGGACACACCCTCTTTTATCATTTCTTCACCTTTCCCCTTAAACCACCGTTCCCGGCTGCCGGCGACACCATTTCCGGTGATCACCAAGACAAAAAAATCCAGAAATTACAATATATACTTGAAAAAATCACAATTTTTTTTTTTATAAATTTCGACCAACCAGTGTCGACCATATACACTCCCGTCGACAATGGTTCGTCGACGAAAGTATATACGGTCGATATTGAAAAAAAAAATCGGTAGCTTAATGTCGACCAAACACCCTCTCATCGACAACAATTTGTTGATGAGAGTGTGTTTGATCGATATTAAGCTATCGAAAATATATTAAAAAAAAAGTTTTCTGTAGAAAATTTTGCAGAAAACCCTAACTAAAAAATTGTGAATCGAGATCGAGGGAGGGGTAGACCGAATGAACAAACCTGGATGGCCGACATCTTGGACAAACAAGGAGGCGGCGGCGAGCGGTCGGCCGCCGAACGGGGAAGACAAATACAGAAAAAAAAGAAGGTAGAGGCTCGGTGGCCGCGGCGAGGGCGGGGCCAACGAGGGGGAGGGGGCAGCCGGACGGGGTTGCGGGGAGGGGGGAATTTACAGAAAAGGGGGAAGAGGGAGGGTGGCGGTTGCTTCCAGACGGGGTTGCGGCGAGGGCGGGGCCAAACAAGCGGTCGGCGGCTAGGAGAGGGCGGCGGCGTCGCGTTGACTGCTTCGAAAAAGGCCATGGGCTTGTTCGCGTGGGTGGTGGGTTGGTGGGGGAAAAGGGGGAAGATGGAGGTGGTGGCCGACGACGGGGGCAGGGTCGCGGGCGCGGTCGGCGGCGGCGGCTGTAGAGATGGGGGGAGGAAATGTTGGTCCCTGAACGAGTAGTGAATGGGATTAAAGTCTAGAGGGGAGGGGTGAATAGACTTTAAAACTTTTTCAAGAGAGTTGGGAACCTCTTCTGATTGCTATGTCAACTGGACTACAAGTCTGCTGGTCCAGATGACTATAGTGATCTGAATGAAGAGATTGTATGCGGAATTATGGTAGGCCTTGTTTAGACTCGTTCTTTAGTTTCTTTTGAAAACACCAATACTTGTTTATTTAATGAAAGCCTCAGCTGATGCTGGTTTGAAAGTTATGGCCTGAGTTGAAGAATGTTGAAAACACAGTATGCACTATATAAAAATATATGGAAAGACAGAAATGTAAAGTGCAGAAAGGTAAATAACACCAGGTTTATAGTGGTTCGGATATACGTTCCTACGTCCACTCTCACGTCCTAACGTGATGTTTAATCCCTTTAATTTACCAAAAATTACAAGGGGCTTGTCCTTTATAGTCCCAAGGATAGGACTTTGAGATCTGAGCCGTCCTAATAGCTACGGTCTCCACAAGTGATTGTAAGCACTTGCACTTTGAGAGGTTCAAAAACTTTAACCTTTCGGTGAGGGTTTGGGGTTTTTGAAGAGTATCCAACTAATGGTTCAAACTTATAAATTGCTTAACCACTATGCCTAAAACAATGAATATACAATATGAACAGGTTTCAGGTTCTTATGGGTTGGATAGAAATCACTTAAGAGCTAAGGATGTTCTAATGGATTCTGGCTCTTGGAGAACTCTTAAAACAGTATGGCTTTTTGCTTGATTGCTTGCTTAACTTGTTGAATTCTCTCGTTGTGACTTCGTTGTTTATGATTTCTCATCCTCTTGTATTTATAGTGGTGATTGCTTGCAACTAGCCGTTGGAGTTGACTAGCCGTTGGGGCAATCTTTCCATAATGGCTTGATTCCTTGATTCCAGCCGCTTGATTGCTTCAATCCTGGGATCATGTCAATCTTCAAAATAAGGTAGGTCTTTGTTTGAATTGCAAGATGACTTTGGAATCAGCCGAGTCCTGGAAGAGTACATAGTCTTCTGATCTGTACTACTAGTCTTCTGACTACTCTTCTGGCCTTAGGTCTTCTGTCTTCTGATATCAGTCGAGTAATACTCTTCTGATCTGGCAATACTTTGTGCTGCTGTAGGCCATCTTCACTCTTGGACTCCATCAGATAAGTAGGTATACAAGCACCTTACTTAACTGGTCTTCAAGGATCTTCTAGTCTTCAAGTCTTCTACTCTTCTCATCTTGAGGATAGGCATGTAAGCCAGGGCTGTGCCGTTCAGCTGATATCAATACAGTTGATCACACAAGACTAGTCTAAGTTGTTCTATACAAGTCAGCTGATCCTATTACATTTATAAACTCTAAGTGTTTTGGCCATCAAAACTATTCTAACATCAAGTGGGGCTTATGGTGAATTTATATCCCAACAGGAAATGAGAGAAATGAGATGGAGGGAGTAATTAGGGTTTTGATGTGGAAATTAGGTTTAAGGGGAAGGGGTGTGGGTAGTAATAAAAATTTATATAAGAAAGGGCATTTATGACAATTTAGGGAGGGTGTGTCCAATTTTAGGGCGAGTATATAAATCGGGGGAGTGCATCCCTCCGAAATGGAGGTGCATATAGTCAAACCCTATTTTAAATAAGAATAGTCCATAATTACTTGGGCTTGCTCAACATTGAACTTTAATGAATTAATTGTACTCCACATTTTCATCTTTTCTACTCCCTCCGTTCCGCAATTATCTTCACAGTTGAAGTGTCACGCGAAATAAGAAAATTGAATTTATTGAAATTAAAAGAGATAATTTTGTAAATCTTTATGCATAAAGTAAAGGAATGAGTTGAATTTTGGGTATGTGTAAAAAAAAAGTAATGACATTTGTGTGAATTTGACGATATTGCGAGGGTGAAGTATATAAAGGGTTTTCCATTTTCTATGGGACATCTAAAAAAGGAAAGTGTGAAAGTAATTACTGGACGGAGGGGGTATATCATTACTCATTATATATTACTATAAATTAATATACACTCTCGTCGACAATAATTTATCGACGAAAGTGTATATGTTCGATCCTAATTTATCGAAAATTATAAAATCTTTTTATTTTTTTTAATTTGGATGAAGTTGACAGCTGGAAGTTGTGGTGGCGACAACTACAATTATATTTAGAGTTTAAATGCTGAAAGAGAAGTGCACTTAGTAGTTGAGTGTTATTTTAAATTTTTCATCATTATTAAATTAACAAATAGAAGGGGGAGTACGGTAAACAAAGCTGGAGGTGTAATGTCGTACCCATTCTAGGAATCACGCGGCCCTTCACCTGTAGGTTATTTAAGCCCAACACCCATCCCGTTTAATATTTTAAAGAAGAATAGGGCCAGGCTATATACCACTCCACACTTGTTAAATATACTCCCCTCTATATTTATTAATGGGGAAATATCAATTTTGGTCACCCAATATTACCTCTTTTCATATTTAGTCACCCACATTTAGTGACTATCAAAATTGGTCACCCAGTTATTATATTCTATCAAAATTAATCACTCTGTTAATTAATATACTTCTAGAACGGATGAAACAAAAGCAGAAACAAGAATGAAACATGTGAACCTAATGGGGTCGTAAGAATCTCAGTCAATCAAAAAAATTACCAATATGCAGAACATGATTCAATCAACCCGGTAATCCGGAAATGAGAAACTCAGGAGATAGAAACTTATTTCAATTCATTTCAAATGTCAATTGTTTGACTAACATTTCAAGAAATCGACAATAAGATAATTTTAGAAATTTTTTTACCATTAATCTTCACCACAAATTATGCTCCAATAATTATAAATAAAAAAATGAATTGAAATAAGTTTCTATCTCCAATTATTATACAAATTCAATATGAAACCAAGAATTGGAGTACAATTACTAAAAAAAAATAAAAAAAATACAAAGAACACGGTGTCTGACAGTATAATTCACTCCTCCTTTCACAATAAGAAATTAGTCACATAACATTACAAAAATTATACACATTTGCTTCCCTGTGATTATTTCTTTTTCTACTCTTGACCTTATTATTATAGATAAATATAATGAGAATTCCTTCTGAATTATGAGATCAATATAATAAAATAATTTAGTCATAAAAAAACTTAAATATTAAATTGAAATAAGAAATACATATGGTAAAAGTAATTTTTGTGATTGATTGAGATTTTTCAATGGGTATTTCTTCAAGCTCCAGCTGCTTATGTTCCACATGTTTCATTCTCTCTTTCTCCGTTAATCAATGACAGATTGACTAACGGAATAATCAATTTTGATAGAATATAATAACTGAGTGACCTAGTGATTAAATGTGGGTGACCACAAATATGAAAATAGGTAAACTTGGGTAATCAAAAGTGATATTTTCTCTTTATTAATTAAATATACGTGTAAAAATATATATATTTTTTTTTTTTGGTCAATAAAAAAGGCTTTTTATTGCATGATTTGGTTATAAGAAATAACCTGGCGTGTCTTACATGCTAAAGCCAGGAGAGCATAAATCACATAATTGCCCAGAAAACAACTGAGAAACGAAAGTATTGCCCAGAAACTAAGAGACAAAGAAATTAATTGGGTTCGTCCTCCACTCGTTGAAAGACCTGTTTTGAAACGTCTCCTTTGTCGTTATCCATCCCCAAGTCCTGCTCTTGATCTCATCTGCTGCTTTCTCCGTATCCATATCTTCGTTTTTGAAAAACTTTGCATTTCTCCCTCTCCAAATTATCCAAATGGTGCACACCCACACACATATAACAAAATTTGTGGCTCGTTTACCTCGTAGCAAGCCAATGTGTTGCAAGCAGTGCTCTCTGACGTTGTTGTGCATCACTGTCGATATGCCTAGCCACCTCATGTTTTCCACCCAGATTTTTGAAGCAACTGGACACTCTATGAACACGTGCTTCGCCGTCTCGCTCTCATGTCCACAAAGTATACATCTCTTGTCCTCCGTGTCTTGGATAATTCTCCTTCGTAGAAGGTTGTCGCGTGTTGGTAACCTGTCCCAAATCGCCCGCCACGCTGTAGCCGACACCTTTAGATGTGCCAACTTGCTCCATACCTTGCTAAATTCCAGCCTGCAAATTTCTTCTTCTTCTGTTCCTCCGCTGCCCGATGCGATCCCATTGTAGGCTTCGTTAGTTTTGTATTCGCCATTCTTTGATGTCGTCCATCTCCATTTATCTCTCCTTCCCACCTGCAAGGGTTTTTGATTCACCAAGTGCATTAGTTGGTTAAATTCTTCCCTCTCCCTCCCTAATAACTCTCTCCGCCACCTGCCGCACCACTCCCCCACTCCCCTCACCCACTTACATAACTACCCCACCATTCCACTCTTCTCTAGGCTAATCCTATACAACCTAGGAAACATGGTTTTAAAAGCCTCCCTCCCAGCCCACTTCTCACCCCAAAAACGTGTCTCCAAGCCATCTCCCACTACTTTTTCGACCTTACCCCACCACCACTCACCTCTCACACCCGACCAATTTCTTACCACATCTCTCCACCACCCCGACCACGTTCTACTCCCTCCCCTCATATCACCCCCCTTCTCTCCCAGATACAACTTGCCATGAATAGATGTTATCACTTTTGCCCATAAACTCTCGCCCTCATTCAAATATCTCCACAACCATTTACCTATTAACGCCCTATTGAAATTACTAAGATCTCTCACCCCTAGCCCCCCTTTTTCTTTAGGCAAACATAACGTGTCCCATTTTAACCAAGCAATTTTCCGATTATTCACCCCACCCCCCCACAAAAATTTACGTTGTAAAGATATAAGCTCACTCAGTGTTTTCTTTGGTAATAGATAAAAGGATATATGGTAGATCGGGATTGACGTCAATACGGCTTTCAACAATGTAGTCCTTCCTCCGAACGAAATCTTTTTGTCACCCCACCCCTGAATTTTCTTCTTCATCCTCTGTATTAAATGTGACCACTCTGAAATTGCTCGATGATTGCATCCCACCTTCATTCCCAAATACGAACAAGAACTAGTGCCAATTTCACATCCTAGTATACTCGCCATTCTACACAGACCATCATTGCTCACGTTGACCCCAATAAGACTGCTTTTATTGAAATTTATTTTCAAGCCAGACAGAAATTCAAAATTGCCCAGAATTTGTTTTAGGACCTGTATGTTCTCCGTTTTTGCCGAGCAGATCAGAATTGTGTCATCTGCGTACTGGAGGTGTGAAACCTTGATCCGACTTTGTCCTACTTCTGCAGCCTCTACCAACCCCCTCTCAACCGCAGTGTTTATCAATAAACTCAGTCCTTCTGCTGCTATTAAGTATAGAAATGGAGACAGTGGGTCCCCCTGTCTCAATCCCCTCTCTAGTTTGAATTCCCCTGACACACTTCCATTGACCAAAACTGATGCAGTAGCTGTGGATATACATTCCTTCATCCATCTCCTCCATGTTACGCTGAAATTTAATATCTCCATCATGTTATCAAGAAATCCCCAATCCACTAAGTCATACGCCTTTGCAAAATCTATCTTAAAGAACAACCTCCCAACCCCTTTCTTTTTTGCCTCCATAATCGACTCATTCAAAATTACCACCCCGTCATGTATCTGCCTTTTACCGATGAATGCACTTTGATTTTCTGATATTATTTTGTCAAGAACCATGCTCAATCGTCTAGCTAGCAGTTTAGACAGTACTTTGTACAAGCAACCTATTAAAGAGATAGGCCTAAAATCATTTAATGTCTCACATACCTCTTTCTTTGGAAGTAGAACGATGAACGACGGATTTATGCCTCTTACAAGCTTCCCACGCTGCTGAAATTCCGTTAGCATTCTTATGAGATCAGTTTTTATTAGTTCCCAAAATTCCTTGATGAACCTGAAATTGAACCCGTCCGGGCCTGGACTTTTTGAACTATCCCACGCCCACACCGCTTCTTTTATTTCCTGTTCTGAAAAGCTCTCAATCAATCTTTCATTTTCAGTGTTGGACACCTTTTTGTGAGCAATGCTCGGTCTCAGTTGTGGTCTGCTTCTCCGTGGTCTACTGAAATGATTCTTAAAATGATCGTGGATGCCCTGCTTAACCTCTGACACATACACTCCTTCTAAAACTTAAAGCCAAAGTCTTGTATGTACTCAAGTACACCATGTACTTGAGTAGACTTTTACTAGTCAAATGTTGACCGTTGACCACCGTTGATCGGTCAACGGTCAAACTTTGACTTTTTTTTTTTAATTTTTTTTTTGGAAATTTTTTTTTTTGAAAAAGTGTATGTTATTATGACTAAAAAGTGTATCTTTATTTATTTTAATGAAAAGTGTATGTTACTATATTGAAAAGTGCAACATTATTTTTAATGAAAAGTGTATGTTATTATAACTGAAAAGTGTATGATATTATAAATGAAAAATGTAAGTTATATATTAATGAAAAGTGTATGTTATTATAACTATAAAGTGTATGATCTATTAATGAAAAGTGTGTTTATTTAATGAAAATTGTATGTTATTATAACTGCAAAGTGTATGATCTATTAATGAAAAGTGTATGTTATTATAACTAAAAAGTGTATGTTCTATTAATGAAAAGTGTAAGTTATAAGTTATATATTAATGAAAAGTGTATGGTATTATAATTGAAAAGTGTATGATATTATAATTGAAAAGTGTATGATATTATAACTGAAAAGTGTATGCTAATGATACACCTTTTGTTTATTTGTACTTGCACTTTCATAATCTAGAAAAACTGGTACTAATTTTATTTTTTAAAATTATTATTAATTTTACACGTTTTATTATTTTTTTACTTGCACTTTTATTACTATTAATTATATTATTAGTAAGTGCAATTAATGATATTACTAGTACTTGCACTTTTTTTATAATGTATAAAAAACCTGTTGCTAAATTTTTTTTTAAAAATTATTATTAATTTTATTATTTATTAATTGTACTTTTAATGTATAAAAAAAACTGTTGCTATTTTTTTTACAAATTTTATTATTTATTAATTTATAATGTATAAAAAAACTGTTCCTAATTTTTTTTTAATTATTATTAATTTTACAAATTTTATTATTTATTAATTGTACTTTTTAATGTATAAAAAAAACTGTTGCTAGTGAATGTTAAAACTGTTAAAATAAAATAACGAAATTTTTTAGAAGTGGGAATCGAACCTGTTTTTCTTACAAATTTTATTATTTATTAATTTATATTAAAACTGTTAAAATAAAATAACGTACAGGTTGTTAAGGAAATCCCAGGACAACCATTAGACTACAATGAGTTTTGTTAAATATTTTATTATTTATCATATATATAATATATATTTCCTATATATAGCTGAATTGAGTACACAGCAGCCCTACCCAAACTTAAATCCTAACCTCAATTGAAGAAGAAGTCGCATCTCCGCCGTCGTCGCCGATGCACTAGAATTTTAAAAAAAACTTAGAATTTTTTTTTAAAAAGTATATTTTTCGACACTGGTTTGTCGACGAAAAACAATCCCGTCGACGACTCTTGGTTGAATTTTTTTTTTTTTAAAAAAAATCGACAACTCTTAATCGAAAATATACACTATCGTCGACAAATATTTATCGACGATAGTGTATATTTTCGACTAAAAGTTGTCGAAAAAAAAAAAACTACCTACTACTTACGGGAGAAAAAAGAAAAAAAAAAAAAAGATGGGGCGGCCACCGGCGTCGCTGGAGAAGGAGTGGGAGGGAGGAGGGGGCGACGATAGAGGGTGGCAACCAGGAGGAATTGCTGCAGTAGATGGTGGATTAATTTAGTATGAAAATACCTAAAAAAATAAAATTAATCTACTCTCAACATCATTTTATTTTTAAATACATACATTACTTTTCACCCCCATCAAATCCAATTTACAGTCAAATCACCTTAAAATACCCTACCCTTCTTTTATTTTACATCATCAACCACTAAATTTCATTTAATTAAAAATTGTATCGATCAAACCGTACAAATAATCCCTCGAAAACAAGTACAAGAGAACAGAGACTCCCTGAATAGTTATTTTCCTCAATCCACACTATAAATACACTCCGACACTCTCACTGATTTCTCATTTCACCATTTCCATTTTCGATTTCTTCTACTTTCCCAAAATAGTTGCAGAATTCAAACAATGGATTCTCTTTCTTCTACTTTCCTTCCTAAATTATCACTACTCCCCAAAACCCCCACTTCCACCACCACTAAATCACATTTCTTAAAAGTCTCCTCATTTCAAACTGAAGAAAAACCACAAACTACCCCCACCAACAGACCAACCGCAACGCCGAAGAAAGCCACCCCTCCGCCGCAGGCCACAAGAAAATCACCGGAGCCACCGTCCCTTCCGGCAACCATATGCAATGCATTCGACGACCTCATCAACAACTTCATCGATCCTCCCGGCCTCAAACCTTGCTTCGACCCCACCCACTATCTCTCCGGAAACTTTGCTCCCGTCGATGAACTCCCCCCAACGGAATGCGACGTCGTCGAAGGCGCCCTCCCGCCATCCCTCGACGGCGCCTACATTCGCAACGGCCCGAACCCACAGTTCTACCCCCGTGGCCCTTACCACTTCTTCGACGGCGATGGAATGCTCCACGCAATCACAATCTCCAAAGGCAAAGCCACCTTCTGCAGCCGCTACGTTAAAACTTACAAGTACAAAACCGAACGCCAAATCGGACGCCCTGTTATCCCCAAATGGTTCTCCGGCTTCACCAGCCTCCCCGCCGCGGCGGCGCGTGGCGCCGTCACCGCCGCTAGGGTTATATCAGGTCAATTCGATCCGAACAACGGCCTTGGCTTAGCGAACACCAGTTTAGCTTTAATTAACGGACGCCTCTACGCTTTAGGGGAATCAGATCTGCCCTACTCTGTAAAAGTAGATCCAAACGGCGAAATTCACACTCTGCATCGCCATGATTTCAACGGAAAGCTCAAATTGAGCATGACTGCGCACCCCAAAACCGACGCCCAAACCGGTGAAACCTTCGCCTTCCGTTACGGGCCGACGCCGCCATTTTTAACCTACTTCAGATTCAATTCCGAGGGAGAAAAACAACCCGATGTGCCAATACACTCTGTTACTAGCCCTGCTTTACTCCACGACTTTGGAATCACACAAAAGTATGCAATCTTCAACGAAATTCAAATCAAAATGATGACGGGGAGTTCAATGGTAGGGGTGAACGCGGCAAAAGTGCCGCGAATCGGCGTTATACCGAGATACGCGGCGGATGAGTCGGAGATGCGGTGGTTTGAGGTGCCAGGTTTGAATCCTCTTCACGTGATCAACGCGTGGGATGAAGAGGAGGGGAATAGGATTGTGATGGTGACGCCGAATATGTTGTCGGTGGAGCACACGTTGGAACGGATGGATCTGGTGCACGCTCTGCTTGAGATGGTGATAATCGATCTGAAGAGCGGTGTGGTCACGCGCCACCCTCTCTCCGCTAGGAATCTAGATCTCGGAGTCATCAATCCCGCCTTCATTGCCAAAAAGAACAAGTATGAATCGATCCTGTTCAGTATAGAACCCTAATTTAGATTTAATTTGGTATTCGATTAACTTTTGTATGAATCAGATACGTGTATGCAGCAATCGGAGATTCACCGCCGAAGAACTCCGGTGTGGCTAAGCTTGACCTATCAATTACGGAAGACGACCACCGCGAGTGCATAGTGGCAAGGCGGATGTTCGGGGCGGGGTGCTTCGGCGGCGAGCCCTTTTTTGTGGCTAGGCAGGGCGGCGGTGAGGAGGAGGACGATGGGTATGTGATGACTTACACACACAATGAAAATACAGGTGAATCAAGATTCTTGGTCATGGCGGCCAACTCCCCTAACCTCGCCATTGTCGCAGAGGTCAGATTGCCACGGCGAGTCCCCTACGGCATTCATGGACTTTTTATCACACAAACTCATCTTCAAAACCTATGATTATTCACAAATTGCAGAAAAAAAGTTTGGTATTCACAATCCTCCCACAATACCGTTCGTTCAATACAAAAGAAAGATTTTACTCAAGAAATTTGAAAAACTTGAAGATATACAGTAGCTTGTTTTGACTTACAAAGATAGGCTCACGGGGTACTCTACGAATGAAAGTGTTCTTCGTTTTTTTAATCCTAAGTTAATATTTGAATAATACTTGTTTGTATTTTATGCTATTGTTGTTTATTTAATCATATTGTTATATTTTTATTTTATTTTTTAAATTAAAATGAGTATAAGTTAATTCTAGTTATGACATAGGGATAACTATGTGTGGGATGGTCGAGTTGAATTGTAGGCTTAGCCGGGTGGACTGAAGTCCTTGTGAGCAAATTTAGCTCTCCAGCGAACTAGAACAAGAGTGTGGTTGTTTGTCCTAGATGGACAACTATGTGTGGGATGAATTTATCGATGAAGTGATTGTTCGTTTTAGATGGATAGCCATATGGGATGAGCTCATCGATGACATTGTATGTTTTCCTTTCACTAAAAATAAGTAAAATAAAAAAGAAAATAATGGTGAAAAACTAGGAAAAAATGAAATTAAAAGAGAAACAAAATAATCGGGCTCAGCGCCTAAATTCAAGTGGAACGTCACACGATGCAGGGAACAACCTCAAGGCCTTCCTCTCTCACCGAATTCTCACTATTGGAACGTCACACGATGCAGAGAGGAAGGCCTCGAGGTTGTTCCCTGCATCGTGTGACGTTCCACTTGAATTTAGGCGCTGAGCCCGATTATTTTGTTTCTCTTTTGTTACGATTATCAATGATAATTCACTTAGACTAGACGTCTCCAATCACAAGCAAAGTAATCGACCAATATTCAATCCAACGAAAGCATGGCAATTCACAAATATAAACGAAAACGAAAAACAGAGCACAAGAAGATTTAAGTGGTTCGATCAACGTGATCTACATCCACTGGACACACGACTTCAATTTGATTAAGTACAAGAGATGTTTACACACTCATCACTCGGAAAGGGATTTATCCTCACTTCACTCGTGAACTCTCAACTCTCAAAACGAATGCTCGTACGCGTCAAAGAATTACAATTACAAGTAATGGGGTATTTATAGGTTGTCAAGGTGATTGCAGCGTGTGTTGAAAGCGTGCTCTGTTGCCACGTGGATTCTGTTACAACCGTGTAACAAACTCACACCTTCAGCGTGACCCAATCTGAATTGACCTCCTTGCCCTTCACTTGTCTTCGCAAGACAAGACGACTCCATACTTAGCCAAAAATTAACCCTGCTAACAGAACTCAACTAGTCTGGTCAGACCTCTACTTGTCTGGTCTTCCCAACTCGTCTTGTCCTTCGCAACACCCATCTCATCTGTTTGGACTCATCCAACTCATCTGATCTGGTCTGAGCTAACTTGTCTGACTCCACCAGCTGATACGCCCAACAGCTGAGTCCTTCAGAAGACTTCTATCAACCAAGTACCTCGACTGATCTGCCCAACAGACGAGTACAGTAGTAGAGTAGAATCTACCTGATCTTCACAAGACGAGTAGCACTCGTCTAGTCTAGGAGACTTGAGATAAACCTCACAATTCTCCACCTTTAGCTCAAAATCTCCACCTTGAACTAACAGCTCCGATCTATCCTTCTCAAAGGACAGATTCTACTACTAATCTGCCGCCACCAGACTAGTAGCCTTCTCCGCAGAGGTCACTAATGCAAACCAACTGACCTAAGACATAAACCAAACTTCTCCTTTGGTAATGCCTTAGTAAATGCATCAGCAGGGTTCTCCTCAGTAGCTATCTTAACCACCTGGACGCTCCCCTTCTCCACAATATCTCTCACAAAGTACAGCTTCACATCAATGTGTTTGGTTCTCTCGTGATACCCCTGATGCTTTGCGAGATGTATTGCGCTTTGATTATCACAGAAGACAGTCACACTGTTCTGAGATAAACCAAATTCCTTAAGAATCCCTTTCAGCCACATGCTTTCCTTAACTGCCTCAGTCAAGGCCACGTACTCCGCTTCAGTAGTAGACAATGCAACTACGGATTGATGAATAGACCTCCACGACACTGCCGTACCAAATAGAGTGAACACATATCCTGTTAAGGATTTCCGAGTGTCAACATTGGCTGCGTAATCTGCATCCACGTATCCCACAAGTGCATCCCCCTCACTTGGCATCTTCTGAAATTTCAGACCCGTCTGTGCTGATCCCAGAACATATCTCATAACCCACTTAACCGTTTCCCAATGGCTTAAGCCTGGATCACTCATATATCTGCTGATCACACTCATAGCATGAGTCAAGTCTGGTCTACAACACACCATAGCATACATTAGACTCCCTACAGCACTGGCATAAGGTATCTTGCTCATCTGAGTTCGCTCTTGGCTGTTCCTGGGACTCATCTGATTGGACAAACGATGATGTTGGCCAATAGGAGTAGAGACAGTCTTTGCCTTATGCATTCTGAACCTCTCTAACACCTTCTGAAGATAAGTAGGTTGACTCAGCAGAATAGACCCGTCTAGTCTACTGATCTCCATCCCAAGAATCACTTTGGCTTCACCAAGATCTTTCATCTCAAACTCCTGTTTGAGGATCTCCTTAACTTGATTAACACTGTCAATAGACTCGCCTGCTATTAACATGTCATCAACATACAACAGAAGATAGGTAACACTAGTCCCAACCCGTCTGAAATAGACACAGCTGTCGTACAAGCTCCTTGTAAAACCAGCTGAGCAAATGTACTCATCAAATCTCAAGTACCATTGTCTAGGGCTTTGTTTGAGGCCATAGAGGGACTTCTTCAACAGACAGACCTTGTCTTCCCCTTCTTCTATGTCCAACCCTTCTGGTAGCTTCATGTAGATCCTCTCGTCTAGAGATCCATGTAAGAAAGCTGTGGTCACATCCATCTGATGTAGCTCCAATTCATATTGAGCAACCATAGCTAACAAGATTCTGATGCTACAATGCTTCACAACAGGTGAGAAGATTTCATTGAAATCGATACCTTCTTTCTGTGTAAATCCCTTAGCTACAAGCCTCGCCTTGTATCTAAGTCTGCCACCCCTCTGAGCCTCCACCTTCTTTTTATAGATCCACTTGCACCCAACCAACTTCTTGTTCTTGGGCCTTTGAACAATCTCCCATGTCTGGTTCTTGTTCAAAGAAAGCAGTTCCTCCTCCATAGCAACTATCCACTTCTCCTTGTCGTGGCAGCTGATGGCTTCTGAATAAGACTTTGGCTCCAGAGACTCCACCTCAAGAGCTGCGTATAATGCAAATGAGACTATGTCAGCTTGACCATACCTCTGAGGTGGGTGGACTTCTCGTCTGGTTCTGTCCCGTGCCAGCTGATAATGTTGAAGATCATTCTCACTTTGAGGATCGCCCTCCTCATCTGGATCAATATCATCTCCAACTGGTCTTGTGGAGTCAACTTGCTCCACCTCGACTTGTGTCTCGTCTGGTTGGTTATCAGCTGCACTAGTACTCGTACTAGTCTGTTCTGATAGAGGCATCCGACTCTCATCAAATGTAACATCTCTACTGATTATGCACTTTTGCATCCCAGCTTCGAGGCACCATAACCTGTATCCTTTCACGCCTGAAGGATACCCAACAAATACGCATCGCAATGCTCGAGGCTCAAGCTTATCTTCCTTGACATGAGCATAAGCTTGACATCCAAATACCTTCAAATGATTGTAATCGGCTGCACGTCCAGACCACAACTCCTCTGGGGTTTTGTATTGCACAGCCGAGGAAGGACTCCTGTTTATCAAGTAGGCTGCAGTAGACACAGCCTCTCCCCAAAACACCTTTGGTAGACAAGACGAGTTCAACATACACCTGACTCTCTCAAGTAGTGTCTGGTTCATCCTCTCAACAACACCGTTTTGCTGAGGGGTCCCTGGCACAGTCCTATGCCGTACTATTCCTTTCGATTTGCAGAACGCATTGAACTCGTCTGATAGGTACTCCAGACCATTATCAGTTCTCAAATGTTTGAGAGTCTTGCCTGTGACATTTTCACATTCAATGAGCCATTCCTTGAATTTCTCAAATGCTTCTGACTTCGACTTGAGAATAGACACCCACACCTTTCTTGAGTAGTCGTCTATGATAGACAGGAAGTATTTTCCACCAGACCTCGTCTGATTCCTCGCTGGCCCCCATAGATCAGAATGGACATAGTCCATGATCCCATTGGTAGAGTGAACACCCTTACCAAACTTAAGTCTCTTGGACTTACCAAGGATACAAGACTCACACAAGTCGAGTTGAGTGATCTTGTCTTTGCCAAGCAGACCTTGTCTAGACAACTCCACTAGGCCCTTCTCGCCTACGTGAGCTAGTCTTTTGTGCCACAACATCGAGTTGTCTTGCACCTCCGCTACATCTGATCTACCAGCTACTGTTTCTCCCTTAAGAAAGTAGAGATCACTCCTTCTCTCACCTTTCAGGACAGTCAGCTCCCCTTTTGACACACTGAGCTCTCCATCAGCCGACTGGAATTTATAGCCCATAGAATCCAGCATCCCAAGTGAGATCAAATTCCTCTTGAGTTCAGGTACGTACCTAACACTCTTGAGTATTCTTACTACCCCATCGTACATCTTCAGGTGAACACTACCTTCTCCAACAACTTTGCAAGTGTGATCATTCCCAAGCAGAACAGAACCGCCCTTCTGTTGCTTGAAGTCATGAAACCAATCTCGTCTTGGAGTCATATGGAAAGAACACCCTGAATCAAGGATCCATGCTTGCTGTTCTGTAGAGGATGTGATGGTTAGCGCTTGAGCAGACTCGTAGCCTTCTTGCTCCTTCTCAACTTGAGTCTGATTAGCTTGATTCTTGTCATTAGAGGTATTGGCACCAGATTTCCTCAAGAACTGCTTGTATTTATGACAAGCATTCTTATAGTGCCCAGGTTTGTTGCAATGGTAGCACACTACCTCACCTTGATTGGACACAGCTGATTTTCCCTTATCAGCTCCTTTGGGTTGACTAGACCCCTTCTTGGCACCAGATCGCTTCTGGCCACCTCTGATTGCCAATCCTTCTCCGCTATTGACCTTGTCTACTTGAGACGTTTTGTTGTGCAGCAGCTTGGACTTGACAGCCAGCATTACATCCTCCAATGTAATACTTTCCTTCCTACCATACAAGATGGTGTCCTTTAAGATTTCAAAGGACTTAGGGAGAGCACTCAATAGAATCAGAGCCTTATCCTCTTCCTCTAACTTGACATCTAAATTCTCTAGATCATCAAGAATTCTATTGAACTCATCAAGCTGATCCGGAATGGGTTTGTCATCCACCATTCTGAAGGCATACAGCTTCTGTTTCGAATAGAGACGGTTAGCTAAGGTTTTAACCATGTAGAGTTTACCTAGCTTGTCCCAGACCTCTTTCGCGGTTTTCTCTTTAGCCACCTCTCTCAGAACCTTATCACCAAGGCAGAGTAGAATAGTGCTTCGAGCTTTCCTGAGCATCTTGCTCCTTTCAGCAGCAACGGAGGCAGATTCCTCAGTTGGGGCTGTAGACTCTTCGAGCACGTCGAACAAGCCTTGCTGTTCTAGGAGAGCCTGCATCTTGACTCTCCACAGCCCAAAGTCACCCGTGCCTGAGAACTTCTCAATATTATACTTGGTCGAATTCTCCATCTTCGAACTGGCAGTTGATTAATGGCTGACAATCGATTCCTCTCGATCCCGATCGTTCCCACAGACGGCGCCAATTGTTACGATTATCAATGATAATTCACTTAGACTAGACGTCTCCAATCACAAGCAAAGTAATCGACCAATATTCAATCCAACGAAAGCATGGCAATTCACAAATATAAACGAAAACGAAAAACAGAGCACAAGAAGATTTAAGTGGTTCGATCAACGTGATCTACATCCACTGGACACACGACTTCAATTTGATTAAGTACAAGAGATGTTTACACACTCATCACTCGAAAATGGATTTATCCTCACTTCACTCGTGAACTCTCAACTCTCAAAACGAATGCTCGTACGCGTCAAAGAATTACAATTACAAGTAATGGGGTATTTATAGGTTGTCAAGGTGATTGCAGCGTGTGTTGAAAGCGTGCTCTGTTGCCACGTGGATTCTGTTACAACCGTGTAACAAACTCACACCTTCAGCGTGACCCAATCTGAATTGACCTCCTTGCCCTTCACTTGTCTTCGCAAGACAAGACGACTCCATACTTAGCCAAAAATTAACCCTGCTAACAGAACTCAACTAGTCTGGTCAGACCTCTACTTGTCTGGTCTTCCCAACTCGTCTTGTCCTTCGCAACACCCATCTCATCTGTTTGGACTCATCCAACTCATCTGATCTGGTCTGAGCTAACTTGTCTGACTCCACCAGCTGATACGCCCAACAGCTGAGTCCTTCAGAAGACTTCTATCAACCAAGTACCTCGACTGATCTGCCCAACAGACGAGTACAATAGTAGAGTAGAATCTACCTGATCTTCACAAGACGAGTAACACTCGTCTAGTCTAGGAGACTTGAGATAAACCTCACATCTTTTAATTTCGTTTTCTCCTAGTTTTCCACCATTGTTTTCTTTTGTATTACACTTGTTTTTAGTGAAAGGAAAACTTACAGTGGTATCAGAGCAAACTAGGCAAACGACCTGAGTTCGATTCCTGTTGAAAGCACTCTACCCATTTGCATTGTCCACTCGATGGGCCTCCTCCGGCCCACGAGTGAGGGGGAGTATTATAAATTAATATACAAGAATTAATTCCCCACCTCTCTACAAGTTTGGACTTTTAGATGAGACGGAATTATTTCATGGTTGTTCGTTATTAATCATTTTGGTTAAAAAATATATTTTTCCAATTAAAAAATTATTCCTTCTAGAACAAATTAAAGAATGCATGGTGTGAAGTTTACACTAGTGTGTCTAATTGTCCAAAGATATGAAAAGATCTACGTTTTGCGCAATTATCATATGTTACCTACGGGATTTATCATACATATAAGTATTATATTATGATGTGATAAAAATCATTGTATATTGCATTGATCGATTAAACAAACACGACAAAATTAATTAATAAATAAATTAATTAAATAATATATCATCACATACCCATGTTCTTCCCAACCCTGCTACCCTGCACATTTATATATATATAGCATTGCATATTATGGAGATTAATTGAAATATCCTGACACCAAATTATCAAAAAAAATGTACACCCTATCTTGCTCATATCTTCCTTATCATTCTCCTCGATCAACAACAAATGTTTCATTACTTGATCAACGTGCAAAAACCATTATCACAAAGAAACAATCTTTACTCACAATTATCTTCAAATCATTAGATACTTTCATCGACTTACCTTCCAACAACCCCACAACCAACATTCTCTCCGGCAACTTCGCTCCGGTCAACGAGCTTCCTCCCACGGCCTGTGAGGTGACGGAGGGCTCCCTTCCGACCTGCCTAGACGGAGCCTACATTCGCAACGGCCCTAATCCGCAGTTCGTCCCCCGCGGGCCCTACCATCTTTTCGACGGAGACGGGATGCTACATTTGATCAGAATATCGGGTGGCAAAGCCAAGCTCTGCAGCCGGTATGTCCAAACTTACAAGTACACACACGAAGGCAGCATGGGTTACCCCTTTTTCGAGAGCCCTTTTTCGTCTTTTAACGGCCAATTGGCAACAATTGTCCGCTGTGGAATAGCTGTGGCCAAATTCGTCACCGGATATTACAATCCTATCCTCAATGGCTTCGGAACTGCTAACACTAATTTAGCTTTCTTCTGCGGTTCCATTTTTGCCCTCTGCGAAACAGACCTACCATACCGAATAAGGGTAACTTCAGGTTAGTAATATGGGTCACGAGACGATTTCATGTATAAGATGAAATTACTTTTTCCCTTAAAGTAATACTCCCTCCGTCCCATAGAAACTTGCACACCTTGGATGACACACAATTTAAGAAATGTGTAAGAAAAGGTGTAATGAATGATGTTTTGAGGTGTAGTTTTGTAAAGTTTTATGAATAAAGTAAAGTAAAAAGTAGATTGAGTGTGAAAAAGTAACGGCATATGAGTAAATAAGAGTATATTTTGAGGGTGGGGTTATGAAGATATTTCCTTTTATGGAGTGTGCAAATTGGTATGGGACATCCATTTATAAAAAGTGTGCAAATTCCTGTGGGACGGAGGGAGTATATATATGCAACGAGGGTGCGTTTTATATAAGTTTTTGGTAAAAAATATTTATACTCCCTCCGTCACGGAATAACTTGCATAGTTTGATCGGCACGTTGTTTAAGAAAAGTGGATTTAATGGTTGATGATGTAAGATAAAGAAGGGGTATTTTAGGTAATTTTATGATGTGTAAAGTGGATTTGATGATGTGTAAAGTGAAATGTATGAAAAAAAAAGGAATGACAAATTTGAAAATAAAATGATGTTGTGAGGTTATTAATTTTATGTGGTATTTTCATATTAAGAGTGTGCAAGTAATTTTGGGACGTCCCAATAAAAAAAGTGTAAAGGTAATCATGAGATGGAGGGAGTATCTCCTTTACTTATGAAACTAAGTAGTTGTAGTAATTAATTATTATTCATTCAGCCTGATGGTAACTCTTCTATGGGAGACATGTATTAAAAAAGTATGTAGGTGAATACACGTATTAAAAAAAGTGTAATAAGTAGAATTTTAAGGGTAACTTTATAAAGTTTTATGTATAAAGTAAATAAATAGATTGACTTGTGTGTATGTATAAACCTAAATTAATGACAATTAGAGTAGAATTTTATTTTAAGAATATAAAAATTATTATAGAATATACTGTTTAGAAAAGTGTGAAACTGTTAAAGTTATATTTGGTACAGTATCTTCAAATTTAAAATTTTGAATCCGTCACTGCACTGCAGATGGTGACATGACCACCCTTTCGCGCTGCGATTTCCTTTCCCATACGCCGTTCATGAGGATGACGGCACATCCAAAGATGGACTTGGTAACCGGCCAAGTCTTTGCCTTTAGATGCGACATATTTTCTCCATTTTTGACGTTTTTTAAGATCGATTCACAAGGGAAGAAGGGCCAAGATTTGCATATCTTTTCGATCAAGAGAACATCTTTCATTCATGATTTCGCACTTACTGAAAATTTCATCGTGTTCCAAGATATTCAGATTGAAGTGAGGCCATTGGATATGATCATGAAAGGAGGAACTCCAATCGTGTACGCGCGTCGCAAAATTCCACGAATAGGCATTTTGCGACGGGACGCGATGGATGAGGCTGGGCTGTTGTGGATTGATACCCCGGGGCTAAACATGCTGCACGTCGTCAACGCCTGGGAAGAAGACTTTGTCAATAAACTAGTAATCGTTGCTCCCAATTTAGTATCGATCGAGTGCGGATTGAATTCCACTAATTTGATTTATTCAATATTTGAAAAGATTACAGTTGATGTCAAATCAAAGAAGCTGCTTTCAAGACAACAATTGTGTAACGTGAATATGGAGTTCGGAGTTATTAATTCAGCTTACGCCGGAAACAAGAATAAGTCCGTCCTAATTTTAATCTCGTAACTCCTTAATTGGTTCAATTTTTCGAAAATCGAAATATGACATCATCATTCATGGCACGTGAGATATATTCAAACTTCTTTGAGACTAAAATCGAACTAATTAAGGAGTTATCCGGACTTTAACTCTCTTTAATTATATAAATAGCTAGCTAGCTCAAATGATTTTTTTTTTTTTTAGATATGTATATGCAGCATTGATAGATGAAATTCCGAAGGCGACAGGGGTGGTGAAGCTTGACCTGTCGAGAGTTAGCGACGATTGCACGGTGGCTAGTCGGACGTATGGGGTAGGATGTTACGGCGGGGAACCTTATTTTGTGGCGCGGGAGCCTCACAATCGGGCAGCCGCGGAGGACGATGGGTACTTAGTAAGTTATATGCACGATGAGAAAAGTGAAGAATCGTGGTTCTTAGTTATGGACGCCAAATCTACAACTCTTGACATTGTTGCTAAAGTTAGGCTGCCTAGTAGGGTGCCCTATGGCTTCCATGGTTTATTTGTTCATGAAAATGATCTCGACTAGGTAAAGATTTAATTTTTTTTTTGTCACATTTAAAAGTTTGAAGATTCACTTTAATAATATTAGAAGTTTTAAGTTTATTTAACTATCATATGTTTCTTATGGGACTTGCCATAGTATATGATATTATAAATTATGATATTATATAATTGTATATTTTGTTTGCATTGATTAAACAAACACGACATAAAAATGAATTAAATACGTAATACTTATGACATAGAACATAAAGATCATGATTCATGCTGCTGGTTTCTATGCCTCGTCAACTCACATATCATTAAAAAAAATTCTACAAAATAATTAACACCATGATCATTGTTTACTGAAATTGAGATGGTCTTACCATAAAGTTATAATACTTCAGTGATTTAAATATAATAAATTATTTCACACAAGTTTTAAACTAATTACATTGAAAACTGTAAAATTGACAAAGTGAGATTGGCCATGGGCCATTGAAAAAAAAAAAAACTGCCAACTTAACAGGTTTTGAGCTAGGCGTGGGTTATATACCCTCCAACTTTGTTAAATATACTCTCCCCATACACGTATCTCTCTTATAGTGACATATATTTAATGTACTCCCCACAAAAATACTTAATCTGCTCTTTTGAAAAACTTACATTATCTTTGTCAACTTACATCATTTTGGTCGGAAAAATAAATTTTTTGCCGAAAACTTACCTGTGTGATTCGAACGTGTGTTTAAAATTGGGGCTTCCGTCATTTGATGACTGAGTGCCACATTTAATAAAAATTACCACAATTAATTAAAAATATGGACACATCATCATCTCCTCTCTTATAAATCTAAACGCAAATTTTGTTTATGACAAATATTCCAAAAATACACCCACAAAACTCAACTCGATGACCCCTGATAAAAAGAAAAGATTTAGCTTGTACGTTTGTTCTGTAATTTCGCTTACTTTTATTTATAAATTCCGCCAAAAAAAAATTCAGGGGCTACCGAGTTGAGTTTTGTGGGTATATTTTGGAACAATTGCTATAAACAAAATCTGATATTTATATTTATAAGAGGGAGATGATGACGTGGCCATATTTTTAATTACATGTGGCATTCAGTCATCACATTTGTTGGAGGCCTCAATTTTAAACACATGTTTGAGCCACACGTGTCACTTTTCGGTGAAAAATTTAATTTTCAATAAAAAAACGTGTAAATTGAACACCTTAGAACGTATTTTGAGAAAATGAAAACTTAAAAGATTTAAAATAGAATTGCCCTAAGTTATAGGACGTATTTTAAAATATTTTAGGATGTAAACTGGACAAAGAGGATGTAAATTGGACACTTTAGAACGTATACTTTGGAAAAGTGAAAACTTAAAAGATTTAAAATGAAATCAACCTAAGTTACCGGACGTATTTTGAATTTTTCACGCCCTTTTACATATTTAATTCAAATTATAGAAACAACCACCCATTAAAATAAACCCTAAAACTCTAATTTCATTTCTTCTTTCTCATTCTTCTTCTTCTTCGCTCCACCACTCAACCGCCGCCCTCCACCATGTCGTTGTGCCTAGCGCAGTCCCCCCACCCCACAACAGTGCCGACTGCCGCCCCTTCTTTCCTCTTCTTCTTCTTCTATATATTTTTATTTTCTACACACAGTCGTCCAACCCCCGCATCGCCGCCGCCACCGCCTCTGCGGCGCCGCTTAACTTGTGTCGAATTCGACATTCTTCGTCGACAATAGTTTGTCGAGAAAGAGTGTATATATTTCGACAAATCTGCTGTCAGATTTTTTTTCCCGATAAACTAGGGTCGATAATATAAACTTTTGTCGATAAAAGTGTATATTATCTGGTTTGTCGAAAAAATATTTGTAAATTATTTTTTCTGAGTTTTTTTAAAAAAAATTTAGGGAAATTATTTCCAGTATCCCCTTCCACTTTAAATTTTGTTTAAATAGCCTTTTGACTAATATTAATCAGAAGTCCCCCGAAATTTCCCTCACAAAATAATGCAAAAAGCAGCCAATTATTTTAAAAGAGAGTCATTTAAATAAAAAATTAAGGAATGCCTTTTAAACGAGGTTTATGTTGACTAGCCCCTTTAAATAAAGATTCCAAAAAACTATAATAAATTTATGTAATTTTGCCATTGTTTGGATAGAATTCGAGTGTTGGGTGACGACAATGACAGCGATTGGAGGTGGCGGCGGCTGCAATGCAATTAAGGTTAGAGGTTAAATTGGGGAAGTGTATGTATTAGACCAGATTTACTAAAAGAATCATTTGAGTATTTTAAATGTGGATTAATTATTAAATCAATAAATGAGGTGGAGTATATTTAACAAAAGGGGTATATAAACCCACGCATTTGAGCTATTCTAGAAGGGCGCGGTTATACACATACACCAATCTATTGAGTACACCCACCGAACATATTTTTTATTCAAAAGGGTATGTGAAATATCACATATACCCCTCGTATGAAAAAAAAAAAAAAAAGATGAAGATGAGTACACCCACCCACTCATTTCACACCAAAATCATACATTCATTCCCAGTATCCCTAAACCCTAAATCCATTCATCACCACAACCACCATCAAAACATTTGTGGTGTTCGAAAAAAAACATGGAACACAGATTACATGTTCGAAATTTTTTACTAAACAAACAAAAGGTGTTCGAAAAAATTTCTTGCAAATTTCATTTGTACAAAAAAAAGATCGGACATTGTGTTCGAAATTTTTTCATGAACAAACTCAAATTGTTCGAAATTTTTTCATGAACAAACTCAAATTGTTCGAAATTTTTTACAAAACAAACACAAATTGTTCGAAATTTATTCCTAAACAAACACACTATGTTCGAAAATAATTCCAAAACATAAAAAAACCCTAATTTTTTTTCCAGAAACCCTAATTTTCTAATTTTTCAGATCTAGTCCTAAACTTACCTGTGTAGCGGCGGCGGCGACGAGGAGAGGGGCACGACTGCAGCGACGAAGGAGAGGGGGCGACCGCGTTTGTGGGGAGAAGAGAGGGCGGCCGCGTCTGTGGGGACAAGAGAGGGCGACCGCGACTGTTGGGAGAAGAGTGGGTGGCGGCCGCGACTGTGGGGAGGAGGGGCGGCGGCCTCGCCTAGAAGGGGAATGGGTGGGCGGCAGCCGCGCCTTAGAGGGAGCAGGGAGGTGGCCGACGCGGCTGGAGAGGGAGGCGGCCGACGCGGCTGGGGACTTGGTGAGGGAGGAGGTGGGCGGTGCAGCCGCGACGTGGTTATGGAGGAGGTGGGCGGCCGATTGGAGGGCGGTGGCCGAGCGCAGGACAGGGGCGGCCGGCACAGCTGCGGAGTGGAAGGGGCGGCGCCGCTCGTTGGAGGAAAGGGAGGGGGAAGAGAAGATGGAGGTGGGTGTACTGAAATTTTTTAGAAATGAAGAAGGATGAGGGTTTTAATGTGGAGAAGGGTAATTTTGGGATTTTCGGGTGGGTGTCCTCATCTCAATTGTGTGTGTCCTCATCTCGTGGGTGTCCTCAATAGATCGGTGGGTGTCTATAACCGCGCCCATTCTAGAATCAGGTAGGTTATTGGGCCCAATACCCAACCCGTTTAATATTTTAAATAAGAATAGTCCATAATTACTTGGGCTTGCTCAACATTCAACTTTAATGAATTAATTGTGGCGTTTTCATCTTTTTGACTATTATATGAAAGGGAGCGGTTATAGACACCCACCATTGTATTGAGGACACCCACGAGATGAGGACACACACCGTTCGGATGAGGACACCCACGGGGAAAAGCCAAAATTGCCCCCCAAATTTATTTTCCTCCTTCCACTGTCTTCTTTCGGTACACCCACCATCTCCCCCATTCTTCTCCCCCACTCCACCTCTTCTCCCTCACTCCACCTCTTCTCCCCCCTCTGCCCCAAATTTCTCCCCCACTCTCTCCGTTCTTACGGCCACAACGAACAAGATAGAGAGACACCCCCGGCGACATCGAACAAGATAGAGAGAGACACGGGCGACGCGTCGTTTTTTTAGAAGAAGAGGACGTTCGATCGATTTTTTTTCTTTTTTGCAAAAATGGTTAAAGGTTAGTTCTTCTTGCTTATATTTAGAATTAGTGTTGTGATAACACGTTTTTTCTTGTTGAAACATTGATTCTATTGTTATAGGGTTTCATGATTTAGGTTTTGTTTTTTGAATTTTGTGTTAATTCATGAATGTGTTGATTAAGGTAGGTTTTTGTGTTATAATCATGTTTATGTGTACAATGTATCAATATTTGATGTGTTAGGATGGAAATAAACCAATGGGCATCTAATTGGCATGGTTTAGCACGAATCAACTGTTGGTGACTGGTTTTTCGAACATGAGATTGTTGTCCGGAAGTAATTTTCGGACATGGGTGGTTTGTTTTGGTTTTGGTTTCGAACATTAGTTATTTGTTTTGGTATAATTTTCGAACATTAGTTATTTGTTTTGGTATAATTTTCGAACATTAGTTATTTGTTTGAGTTTTAGTTTCGAACATGGGTTGGTTGTTTTGGTTTTAGTTTCGAACATGGCTTCTTTGTTGTGGTTTAGGTTTCGAACATGGCTTGTTGGTTTTGGTATAATTTTCGAACATTGGTTGTTTGTTGGGACTTTAGTTTCGAACATGTAGTAATTTTCGAACATGTAGTAATTTTCGAACATGTGTTGTTTGTTTTGGTTTAGATTTCGAACATGGCTTGTTTGTTGTGGTTTTAATTTCGAACATGGCTTGTTTGTTTTGGTTTTAATTTCGAACATGGCTTGTTTGTGTTGGTTTTTGTAGAGGGTGTTAGTAGGGCTCGACCGACTGCTTCCAACAGGAAAAAGAAGCAACATATTAGCGATGAAGCCGCTCCTCAAGAGCCCAATCCACAAGAGGCCTCCAACCCTCAAGAGGCCGCCAACCCTCAAGAGGCCGCCATTCCACAAGATGCCAACCCTGAAGAGCCCACTCCACAAGAACCGTTGCCCACTCTACAAGAACCAGAAGTAGATGAGGGAAACGATGACGGAGATGGACAGGACGAGGAAGAGGAAGAGGGAGAGGAAGAGGGAGAGGAAGAAAGAAGAGTTGTGACTGTTGATCGACCATTGGTAACCGCACCTCCCCTTCTCAAAAGCTTCCAAGAGCATGTATCCAAATACATATGGTTGGGTGAGGAGCGAGATGTGTTGAAGTGTCACTGTCATGTGACGAAACTATTGCATTGGGAGTTCGATGATGATGAAGATTGGCGTCATTGGCGGAGGTTTTTGAGAGGATCTAGATTGATTCATGTTAGACGTGGGGCTTACAAGTATTCAAACAAGAATCTTATCATAGCCTTCGTTGAGAGATGGCACGAAGAGACCAACTCATTCCACTTGCCCTTCGGGGAAATGACAATCACCCTCGATGATGTCCGTTGCATCACGACTCTGAAAGTTAATGGTCTCCCGGGGCAGTCTACGTCCGAAGAACATATTTTGGCTTCAGATTATTTGATGAAATATTTGGGTTTATCATTAGTACAAGCCAAGGAAGCATTAAGTGGGCAACGAGGGGGTTCCGTGAAGCTATCGTGGCTAAGGGAGACTTTTATGCCCATGATGTCCTCGGACAACGAGGACGAGGTGTTGTATTCAGCACGAGCGTTTGTGTTGTACATGTTTGGGACCACCTTGTTTCCGGACAAAAGTGGTACTCGTGTTCACGTACAGTGGTTGCAGTATATGGACGACATGGCAGAATTTTCGAACTATGCTTGGGGTACCGCAGCGCTTGCCTATTTGTATAGACAATTGGGGATGGCGTCAAAGTTCAAGTGTAGGCAGATTGGTGGTTACCTTCCGTTATTGGAGGTATTAAGCATTTTAAATAAGTTTGTTAATATTTCATGTTTTTCATTTGATATTGACCTAATAATATTGTACTTGTAGGCTTGGATTTATGAGCACTTCCCTACTTTGATCTTGCCGCCTCATAATCCAGACTTGGGCCGTTCGGATCCACTGTCGATGCGTTATACACCCGAAGCTCATACAGGCCCCTGTGTCGACCGAGTAAGAGGCTTTAGAGAACGATTAGATACCCTCCTAGCAAGCAAGGTACGTTATTAACCAAATTAATATATTTGTCTGTTGTTTATTTGTTTTTAAGATAAGTAAGCATTTTTTTAATTTAATTTGGTGTTGTAGGTTAATTGGAATCCATATCGTCCCGAACGAGAAAGACATCCATTTGATGAGGTATCTTACTTTCACGGGTGCATTGTGTGCGGAGAAATTGTTGAGCCGTACATGCCGGATAGAGTGCTCAGACAGTTCGAGTATTTGCAAACCGTTCCTGAGAAGTCGCTTGCTGCCCGTGTTAAGAGGACCGATTCCACATCCAAGAAAACAAAGCTAGTGTGGGGTGTTATGGCGGAGTACTTTTCTACGTGGGACGCACACATGCTTACGGATGATAGACTTGGTGAGCGTTGTATCCAAGATTCAGATTGCAGCGATGGTTATATTGATTGGTACCTCGCCAACGGCCGTCCTTACGTTTCAAATCCAGAAAATAGGAGACTTCCTCCTCGTGAGCCTCCACGTAGGGCTGAGTCAGGGCACTTGGTAGATTTTGCAAAGGTTGAGTTGAACTTGTTATTGCAAAAGTGGAGGAATGACGAGCCATTAACAATCGATGGGGTAATGCAAAAAATTGAAGAAGTTGTGAGGCAGATTGACGGACAAACTTCCGATGACGTAGGAGAAGATGCACCGTCATCATCAAGTGCACGTCGTGGACGTGGAAGAGGTCGGGGACGTGGAAGGGCTAGGCGTTCTTGACAAAAATTTGTTTTATATCATTTTGAACAAAAACTTGACAATGTTGTTTTTTAACATGTATAACTTGTATGGTAACTTTATGAATGTTATGTTGTATTTATTGAATGTTATGTTGTATTTATTGAATGGTTTATATATAATGTTGTATGGTTTTACATGGTTTCTATAATGTTATAGTATGGTTTATATATAATGTTGTGTGTTTTTATAAATTTCGGATGACAACACCCACGTGCTAAAGTTATATGGATGAGGACACCCACTATGTAAGGAAGTAATTTTCGAACATTTGTAGTATGTGCGGAAGTAATTTTCGAACATTGGCTCATTATTGGGACATTTCTTTCGAACATAGCTCCAATGTTCGAACATGGACCAATTGTTTGGAACTATTTTTCGAACATGGCCCCAATGTTCGAAAAAAAGTTCGTTACAGGAACTTTTGGTTTAAAATTCGACCAAGTAAAACTCGCGGAACAAATTTTCGAACATGGACCAATTGTTGGGAACAATATTTCGAACATGGAACAATTGTTGGGACCTTTTTTTCGAACATACCTCCAATGTTCGAAAAAAAGTTTGTTACAAGAACTTTTGGTTTAAAATTCGACCAAGTAAAACTCGCGGAACAAATTTTCGAACATGGAACAATTGTTGGGACGTTATTTTCGAACATGGACCAATTGTTGGGAACAATATTTCGAACATGGAACAATTGTTGGGACCTTTTTTTCGAACATACCTCCAATGTTCGAAAAAAAGTTTGTTACAGGAACTTTTGGTTTAAAATTCGACCAAGTAAAACTCGCGGAACAAATTTTCGAACATGGACCAATTGTTGGGAACAATATTTCGAACATGGAACAATTGTTGGGACCTTTTTTTCGAACATACCTCCAATGTTCGAAAAAAAGTTCGTTACAAGAACTTTTGGTTTAAAATTCGACCAAGTAAAACTCGCGGAACAAATTTTCGAACATGGCCTTATTGTTGGGACCTTATTTTCGAACATGGACCAATTGTTGGGAACTTATTTTCGAACATGGACCAATTTTCGAACATGGCCTTATTGTTGGGACCTTATTTTCGAAAAAAAGTCAATTTTTTGAAAAAAATGATCCCAACTATATGTTTTATACACCATATTATACTTTTAACACAATTGTAGTGCCTCATTCAAAAGTCAAGCACGATAAACCATTCAAAAAATAGAGGAATTAAATTACACAAATCATCCATTGTAACGTTGAAACCGTATACATGTTCCAAAAATATATATTACACATCCAGAATTTGTACACAAATTATCTATGAATGTTGTTTGTTGACAATTTGTACACAAATTACACCAAAAAGACAAAAGTATTCCAAAGTTTCTAACCACAAAAACTAACAAAAAGATGGTAACTACATTCATACACTATCATCTAATTAATTCCTCCGGACGCATATGCATTTTTCCATCCGTCTGAAATGTGTTGACCCTCATGCTTCCACGAAGTAATGACCGGGGGCAAAGTGCGCCCAGCACCCATTATGACCTACACGCATTCGAGATTTATGTGTTATTTATAAAATATGCAACATATACGTGTAAATAAATTCATTAAATCAATGCAATCAAATACCTGGACGAAATGGTTCTCATTAATTAATCCCAACCAAATACTCCTCGGTTCTTGAGGAGGTTCTTTGTTGAACGGCAGATACGTAAGGGATAGACGGGTATCAAGAACCACCACCGCCACATTATAGTGTGACACCACTAGATATCCCATGTACGGCAACCCAAACCAATGTTTTTTATGTGCAAACTCCGTAAAGCAATTCAAATTTTGAAGCACAACATGGACGTAATCATTCAACAAGAACACGTTGTTGTACAACGTTAGATTGCGGGACAGTTCGCTCATCAAGTCCATCCGAACCCTCGCCCACTCATCTTCACCGAATCCCATAAGCCCAGCCACTGCTCGAAAACCGCAGTGTCCGTCACCCTTAACGTTCTTGATGTCGATAATGTACGGTTGATGCTGGATCGGTAAATTTCCGATGAAGTCCATTCCTTGGGATTGTCGGGTACGCCGACGGGATACCTACGCACATTACCAAAAATTTTACCCATCTACAACCAAATCACCAAAATACACACATCTACAACCAAAATACACCCATCCACAACCAAAATACACCCATCTACAACCAAATCACCAAAATACACACATCTACAATCAAAATACACCCATCCACAACCAAAATACACCCATCTACAACCAAATCACCAAAATACACACATCTACAACCAAAATACACCCATCTACACATAACCAAAAAAATAAACACATCTACAACTATATTATACTTTAATATTATACATCTACAACAACACCAAAATAAACATGCAAGGGCTGAGAATTACCGGTTGTTTTTTTGGAATCTCTTTCTTTTGGAAGGACGGGGATGAGAGCGAGTTATCTACTGTGATCACCACCTGCTTCTTTTGTACCGAGCAACTTGCAACTTGACTCTCTACTAGCTCAAATAGGCTCGGCTCACGTTTGGTGGACGCATCAGACTTCTTCTTGTTCTTTCCCTTTCCCTTTCCCTTTTTGGGTCGACCACGAGTGTCTTCCTTAGGGGGTGGCTCAATAAGAGTCGTAGTCTCGGGGTTTGCAAGCTCCCTCATACGCTTCAAGAAGATGAGTTGCTCCTCCGCAGAGAAGCACTTATAGACCTCAGCCATATCGTCTACGGCATCTTCAAACCGATTTTTGTTATGGATGATAGGAGGGTCATCCACGAGTGTGGTGGTTGGGGTAGGCTCCATATCCAGCTTCCTCCAGAAGGGATCAATGGCATTCACGGGTATCAGTTTGTCACAGTAAACATACTCTTCGATCTCATGACCACAGGGCAAACCGTATACCTTCCTCAAGATATGTTGGCACTCTTTAGGATCAAATCCAGGTTGTTTGATAACCTTGATTTCATCAAAGATATTTTCTAGAGCCACCAATGACACCACCCCTCGTAAATAATCAAAAACATTTGACGAGAACCTATGTTGGGCCACATTCAAACTCTTTTCGAAGAAGGCTTTAATTGCAACATTGCATGCCTCGAATAGAGTGTGGAATTTCTCCCAACATGTCTCAAAATTTCCTAATGAATTGCCGAGCATCCTTTTCAAGGCGGCATGCTGGCTTTCTACCAAGCGAAAATTTAAAACGTTAACGTTAAACAACTTACAAAATAAAAGAATTACTTTAAATAAATACAAAAGTATAAACATACCTGTTGGTTGTGGTATTGCCAAAGTGCATAAAATCATTCGTCCAAGCCCTTACGAACCTCTCTCTATAAGGGGTAATCCAACTGTTCAACACGTAATTCACTGGCTTCTTTGGAAATTTGGACTTGAACTCTCGAAGAGCTTCTTCAAAGTCAGACGGGGTATCGAACCTCCATAAACGGTTGAAATAAAAGTTGAATACCTCCCATTTTTTGACATCTTTAAATTCACCCTTGCAGTTGGCTAACACATTCCGATCAATGTGGAATGTACAAAGAAAATGACGGGCTTCTGGAAATTTCTTGGCCACCGCATTCATCAATGCAAGTTCACGGTCCGTGATAATAACATCCGGAAGAGAAGATGAGCCCAACACGTCTCGAAGCACCTCCAGTGCCCATTGATAATTCTCTTCTTTCTCATCCATTAGGTACACCGACGCAACACAAAATGTCATCCCAGTCGATGTAACTCCCACAATCTCCAAATAAGGTAACCGGTACCTATTCGTCTTGTATGTGCAATCTATCATGAGGACCTTTGGAAAAGCGTGCACTAATTGGAGTGAGACGGGATGTGCAAAAAACAACTCGTTAAGAGTGTTTGTCTTCTCACATCTTCGCGTGGCATGAAAGTACTTGTGCTCGACAAGTTGACTCATCAAATATTGCAACTGACTACGTCCACAATATCGATGGATTCTATGCTTCGACCTTGCATTGTAGATCGTTCGAAGAGTCGAGTGATTGTGCACATTCTTCGTCTTCAACCTAGACAATACAGATTTAGGAGGAGCGTGTAATTTGGACATTTCAATTACGAACTCCTCTTCCTCGGTAGTTAGACGGCCGGCATAAGAATGACCCTCAAGGTAATGGGATATTGGATGGTTATGTGTACCGCATTTCACCTCCAATCTCCACTCACATTGAGTTTCTTCTGTACCCTTCAACAAAAACGGACACCCACATTTCTTGGTGCCCGTAACCCTTCCTCTCTTTCCTTCTTCCCCCTCATTCTTCTTAGCCTTCTTCTTAGGAGTCGCGGGCTTCTTCTTTTCACGATACGCACCGCCACGCTCACAAGTTAAGAAAATACGTGCCTTTTTATTCCCTTGTCCATTATCCGAACGCTTCACAACAATAACTATGTTGTGTTGTTTTCACGTACGACGCACCCAAGACAATAGTGCGTCACGAGACTCAAACAAAGCCATATTCGTGAAGACGTCCGTGTAATCCATAATTATTTCACGATCCCGGACGTCAGGATCCATAGCATCATCATTCTCAGTTTGTTGAATAGCAGATTCTTCCAACAACTCATCATCATCATTCTCAGTTTGTTGAATAGCAGATTCTTCCAACCACTCATCATCATCATCATATTCCTCTTCGACTCCATATTCATCCACCCAAACGTCATCCTTATCATCATTCAAATCCTGAAATTAAAATGTTCGAAAATTATACAAATGTTCGAATATAACTACCATGCAAAATACCAATGTTCGAAAATAACATCAAAACAAGAGACAAATGTTCGAAATTTTATTCCATGCAAATGACCTATGTTCGAAAATAACTTCAACACAAATGACCAATGTTCGAAATTTTCTTCAACACAAATGACCAATGTTCGAAATTTTCTTCAAAACAAATGACCAATGTTCGAAAAAAAAACATGAACATCGTCGTCTTCTTCGCGAAACCAGACGCGAATAAGGGCTTTTTTCGTTTCAAGCAAATGTCATTCATATTGTCAAAATGTATGTCCTAAATGCATACTATTTAAACTAGATACCATTATAAACTCATATTATGCAAAAAAAACAAGATTAAACTACCAAAATACAGCAAAACCCTACACATAAAAAAACTTCCATTTTTCAAAACTAAAAAACCTTGAAAACATGCTAAACAACTTACTAATGAATATTTGGCACCCCCACGAGTCGTTTTTGCATCACTATCGGCCATTTTCGATCGAAGGTCGCAAGCAAATTCGTCTACGGGGTTTTTGGAAAGTTTTGGAAGTGGAATGTTGATCGACGCCAGCTTTTCCCGCGATAGATACAGTGGTGGGTGTACTAGTACTTCCTCCGTCTTATATTTAATGACCCAAACCAATTGTGCACAGATTTTAATAAATGAATTGTTTATTAATATTGTGTAAGATAAAGTGGAGGTAGTAAAGATTTTTCAACTTTATAAATAGTAATAAAGTTACTTTTTAGTGTAATAAAGTAGTGACATTTGTTGTAATATTGTGATGTTTTAAGGAGATGGTTTAAAAGTGTTTTTACTATATTTTAGGTAACGTGTCATTAAGTAAGGGACATCCAAAATGATAAAATGGGTCATCAAGTATGGAACGGAGGGAGTAGCATATTTATAAACATATTTTAATATTATAATAATATATATTTTGAAGCTATCATATTTTAATTCTATAATAAAATAATAAGTGGGAGCGAAAATATATATGATTTCAATTAAATTTAACCAATCTAACCCTGAATTACACCCGCAATATTTTTTCTCAATTTACGTAAGATAAGTACTTATTTTTCATAAAAGGTTTTGGGTAAAATTATACTCCCCTCCGTCTTACTATAAGTTTTTCACTTTTCTTTTATAGATGTCTCACAATAAGTTTTTCATTTCATTTTTTTCCATTTTTGGCATATGATTTTCTCTCTCACCATTACATCACTTATACTTTATCTATTATTTTATAAGGCAAAAACTTGTGTGAGACCGTCTCACGGATCTTTTTCTGTGAGACGGATCTTTTTAACCCACATTTCAAAATTTTGGGTAGGATAACCCATATTTTTTTCCAGATTTTGATTAGTAAAAAAAGTGATAATATTTTTAACAAAAGTAACTATCACTTTTTACTTAAACACTATCACTTTTTGCTCAAATATTATATCTTTTTATTTATAAGGGCCGTCTCACGGATCTCATTCTATGAGACGGTCTCACCCCTTAATCAAAACAACAAAAAAAGTGGAAAACTTACTGATCAGGGACGGAGGGATCGAGTACGTGGGAGTGGTGGGCTGCAGATTGCTCAACAAATATCCTCATGAATTAATGAATATAATAGTTATCCTCAACATTCACAATATATCTTCTTCCATACACTTTGTTATCTCACGTGGTGACAACAATTCACTATCAATCATGCTACCGAATTGGTAGACAAGTCTCTTTTGTGTGGGGCCGCGAGCATCAAATAAATTGTGAGATGATGACAACAATTCACTATCAACACATCACATCGGAATATTGGGCTGCAAGAGAAAGAAAGCACTTGTTGGAATGCATATAGTCTGGTACCGTATGGTTTCTTTGGAATTCCAGAAATAATAAAAAATTTAAAGGCGAGGATATCAAACTTTCGAAGAGATTCGAGCTAAAGTATGGAGTCTTTTTTCTTTATCTTTTAGTGGTGGGAGTCCTTATTCGTTTCAGAATTGACTTAATTAAGGTAAATTAGGTCAAAATTTGTGGGACGCGGTGTCAAAGTGGGTCAACCTAAATTTTGTCACTAGAATGTCAGTCCAAAAATATTCTAGACACTTATTTTTTTGGGCAAAATTACTAAAATAATTTTGACTTATTCGGATACTACATGACTAAAACAATGTTACTACATGACTAAAACAATGTTACTACAAGACTAAAATTTTATAACTACAAGGTCAAACGTGTATTTACTACATGTTGTAGTATTAATTTTTTTGCCTTGTAATGGTAATATTTTGGCTTTATAGTAACAATATTTTGATCATGTAGTATTTTCAAGAGTTTGCAAATAATTTTGTGACGTCCCAACAAAATTATCTATATATTTATATACCCATGTTCTTCTCAACCCCCGTCAAAAAAAAAAAGTTCTCTCAACCCCCATTCTACTACCCTGTACGGACTGTACATTTATATATGTATATATATCATTGCATATTTATGGAGATTAATTGAATTATCCTGACACCAAATTATCAAAAGAAAAAAATGTACACTCTATCTTGCTCATATCTTCCTTATCATTTTCCTCGATCAACAACGAATGTTTCATCATCACTTGATCAACGTGCAAAAACCATCATCACAAAGAAAAAATCTTTTGCTAAAAAAAAAACAAAGAAACAATCTTTACTCACAATTATCTTCAAATCATTAGATACTTTCGTATCCAACTTCATCGATTTACCTTCCAACGACCCCACAAAATTTCTATCCGGCAACTTTGCTCCGGTCAACGAGCTTCCTCCCACGGCATGTGAGGTGACGGAGGGCTACCTTCCGCCCTGCCTAGACGGAGCCTACATTCGCAACGGCCCTAATCCGCAGTTTGTCCCCCGCGGGCCCTACCATCTCTTCGACGGAGACGGGATGCTACATTTGATCAGAATATCGGGTGGCAAAGCCAAGCTCTGCAGCCGCTACGTCCAAACTTACAAGTACAAACACGAAGGCAGCAAGGGTTACCCCTTTTTCGAGAGCCCTTTTTCGTCTTTTAACGGCCAATTGGCAACAATTGTCCGTTGTGGAATAGCTGTTGCTAAATTCATCACCGGATATTACAATCCTATCCTCAATGGCTTCGGAACTGCTAACACTAATTTAGCTTTCTTCTGCGGTTCCATTTTTGCCCTCTGCGAAACCGACCTACCCTACCAAATAAGGGTAACTTCAGGTCAGTAATATATATGAGACGATTTCATGTATGAAATGAAATTACTTTTTACCTTAAAGTAATATATATGCAGGCCTTGAGACGGTTTCATATATAATACAATCTTATGGGCATGTTTGTTTTGAGACTCACACGTCCGGACGTGTGACATAACGTTCCATGTCTGTTCTACTTCGGAATTTTATATTCAGATTTCTCCATCCAACTACATCCACCCCTAAAAATACCTATACATCCTACTATTACATTCATCCAACTACTCTTACACAATTTAATTTGACATAAAGTTATATTTCATTCTACTCAAAATTCCAAAACAAACACATACAATTACTATTTATTAGGATTTCCCCATCCAAAATTTCTCTCATCCTACATAATCCTAAAACAAACATCCCCATAAGTTTTTGTTAAAATTATTTATATCTCCTTTACTTATGAAAGTAAGTAGTTGTAATAATTAATTATTACTGTCCCATATTAACTCTCATATGTAGGTGGACATGTGTTAAAAAAGTGTGATAATAACTTGGATTTTAAAGGTAACTTTTTAAAGTTTCATGTATAAAGTAAATTAATAAATAGATTGACTTGATGTAGGTGTGAAACCTAAAGTAAAGGTGTGAAACCTAAAGTAAAGACAGTTGGTGTAAAATTGTGAATATTGTGAGGGTATGATTTACCATTTTAACAGTATGAAAGTTATTATGAACTGTTCTAATTAAGAAGAAAATGTAAGTTATATATTATGTGAGAGAGAGAGAGAGTATTAATATGTTTGATATCTTCAAATTTAAAATTCTGAATCTGTCACTGCACTGCAGATGGTGACATCACCACCCTTTCTCGCAGCGATTTCCTTTCCGATAAGCCGTTTATGAGGATGACAGCACATCCGAAGACGGACTTGGTAACCGGCCAAGTCTTTTCCTTTAGGTGCGAGATATTTTCTCCATTTTTGACGTTTTTTAAGATCGATTCACAAGGGAAGAAGGGCAAAGATTTGCATATCTTGTCGCTCAAAAACACATCATACATTCATGATTTCGCGGTTACGGAAAATTTAATCGTGTTTCAAGATATTCAGATTGAAGTGAGGCCAATGGACATGATCATGAAAGGAGGAACTCCAATCGTGTACGACCGTCGCAAAATTCCGCGAATAGGCCTTTTGCGACGGGACGCGACGGATGAGGCTGGGCTGCTGTGGATTGATACGCCGGGGCTAAACATGTTGCACCTCATCAATGTCTGGGAAGAAGACTTTGGCGATAAACTAGTAATCGTTGCTCCCAATTTAGTATCGATCGAGTGCGGATTGAATTCCACTAATTTGATTTATTCAATATTTGGAAAGATTACAGTTGATGTCAAATCAAAGAAGCTGCTTTCAAGACAACAATTGTGTAACGTGAATATGGAGTTCGGAGTTATTAATCCAGCTTACGCCGGAAACAAGAATAAGTCCGTCTCAATTTAATCTCGTAACTCCTTAATTGGTTCAATTTTTCGAAAATCGAAATGTAACACCATCATTCATATTTCATGGCACGTGAGATATAAAATTGGTTTAATAACTTTTGTCTTTTCGCAAAAGTCAAAGACTAAAATCGAATTAATTAAGGAGTTATCCGGACTTTAACTCTCTTTGATTATATAACTAGCTAGCTCAAATGTTTTTTTTTTTTTAGATATGTATATGCAGCATTGATAGATGAAATTCCGAAGGCGACGGGGGTGGTGAAGCTTGACCTGTCGAGAGTTAGCGACGATTGCACGGTGGGTAGACGGATGTATGGGGAAGGATGTTACGGCGGTGAGCCTTATTTTGTGGCGCGGGAGCCTCACAATCGGGCGGCCTCGGAGGACGATGGGTACTTAGTAAGTTATATGCACGATGAGAAAAGTGAAGAATCGTGGTTCTTAGTTATGGACGCCAAATCTACGACTCTCGACATTGTTGCTAAAGTTAGGCTGCCTAGTAGGGTGCCCTATGGCTTCCATGGTTTATTTGTTCATGAAAATGATCTCGATTAGATAAAGACTGAATTTTTTTTTTCTCATCTAAAAGTCTATGAAGATTCACTTTTATATAAGTTTATCTAACTATCAAATATTTCTTATGGGACTTGCCATAGTATATGATATTATAAATTATGATGTGATATAATTGTATTTTGTTTGCATTGATTAAACGAACACGACATAAAAATGAATTAAATAAGACTTATGACATTGAGCATAAAGATCATGATTCATGGCTGCTGGTTTCTAGTCCTCGTCACTATCTAAAACTCACATGTCATTAAAGATAATCTACAAAGTAATTAACACCATGATCATTATTTACTGAAATTGAGATGGTGTTACCATAAAATTATACTAATACTTCTGTGATTTAAATATAATAAATTATCTCACACAAGCTTTAAACTAATTAATAATACAATGAAAACTGTTAAATTGACCAAGCGGGATTGGACCATTGGAAAAAAAAAAGGAGGCTGACTATTTACACCTCCAATCCGGTTCAGAACACACCCACCCAATTTAATAATATAATAATCATGCAAAATAATTAAATAAAAAAAAAATCCTTTTAGTAAAAGGTATCATACTACATGCACCCCTTATTGAATGCAAACCACTTCTCCACTTTCTGCAGTAGTGATCGAATTTTTTTTCCAACCACCACCACCCCCGATATGCAATATCATCCAAAAAAAAAAAAAAACTCAGGAACTCATAAATTTTTATTAAAATTTTCGACACACCAAGGTTAACCATATACACTCTCGTCGACAAATGATTGTCAACGAGAGTGTATATGGTCGACTCTAGTGTGGAACGACCGAAGGTGGAGACGACGACCAAGATACATAGAAAAACAGTAAAAAAAGGGAGAAAGAGAGGGTGGGGAGAGATAAAGGAGAGGGAGGGGTGGAGGCCGCGGGTGGAGGTGGCGACCGACGTCTTGGATCAGGGTGGGGCGGCAAGTGGGTGGGTGAGGGTGCGGGGGCGACGACAGATGGGTGGGGAAGGGGAAATAGAAAAGGAGAGGAGTGTGTGTGTTTAGTAAATAATTTTTTGAGATAAAAGGGTATTTAGAACAATTTGAGGCGTTCATCTACCCTGTCAAATTTTGAGGGTGCATCAATCAGGGTGTGTTCTCAACGCAAATGGAGGTGTAAATGGGTGGGGAAGGGGAATTAGAAAAGGAGAGGAGTGTGTGTGTTTAGTAAATAATTTTTTGAGATAAAAGGGTATTTAGAACAATTTGAGGCGTTCATCTACCCTGTCAAATTTTGAGGGTGCATCAATCAGGGTGTGTTCTCAACGCAAATGGAGGTGTAAATAGTCAGCCAATTCTAGAATCAGGCGGGCCTAGGTTATTTGGGCCCAACACCAAACCCGTTTAATATTGGGCGCGGCTAAAGGCACCCAGATTTCCTATGAGTACACCCACCAAACATTTTTTTAATCTTTCAGAACCTGTGAAATGTCCAATATACCCCTAGGTTAAAATTTATGAAAAAATAAGGATGAGTACACCCACTCATTCTATTTCACCACCTCCACCACACCGCCGCCACCACCACCACCACCATTCAACAAAAAAAACTCCAAAATTGCAACAAAAATTAATCCAAAACAACAAATGTTCGAAAAAAAATTCAAAACAAAAATGTTCGAAAATTTTTTCAAAACAAACTCAATATGTTCGAAAAAAATTCCAAAACAACTCAAATTTGTTCGAAAAAAAAGATCGAACTTCTTGTTCGAAATTTTTTCCAAAACAAACTCAAGTTGTTCGAAATTGTTTCCAAAACAAACACAATATGTTCGAAAAAAAATTCAAAACAACTTAAATTTGTCCGAAAAAAAAAAATCGAACATCTTGTTCGAAATTTTTTCCAAAACAAACGCCCTATGTTCGAAAATAATTCCCAAACTTTAAAAAAAATCAGAAACCCTAATTTTTTATAATTTTTCAGACCTAAACTTACCTGTTAGCGGCGGCGGCGCCGAGAGGAGGAGCACTACGGCCGCGGCGAAGGGGAGGAGGGGGTGGGCGGCGGCCGCGTCTGTGGGGAGAAGGGAGGGCGGCGGCCGCGGCCGCGACTGTGGGGAGGAGGGAGGGCGGCCGCGAACGAGGGGCGGTGGTTGCAGGCGCGATATCGAGCGGGGAGGGCGGCGATTGGGTTGCAGGAGCGACGGGGTGAGCGGCGCGACGGGGAGGGCGGCGCGATGGTTGCAGGCGCGACGTGGAGTGCGGCGCTATGTCGGCGGCGTTGGCGGAGTGGGTGCCGCCATGCCGGCGAATAGAGGGAGGAAGGTTGAGAATATGTGGGTGTCTGAATTGTTGGAGAAAGAGGGAGGAAGGTTTTAATTGAATAGAGGGCATTTTTGGATTTTCCAGGCGCCCTCATCTGTTTTGTGGGTGTCCTCATCTCCTGGGTGTACTCATAGGAATCCAGGGTGCCTTTAGCCGCGCCCTTTAATATTTTAAATAAGAAAAGGCCATAATTACTTGGGCTTGCTCAACATTCAACTTTAATGAATTTTTTTTTGAGAGGCAACTTTAATGAATTAATTGTGGCATTTTCATCTTTTTGACTATTATATGAACCAAATTATAGAAATAATTTATGTAGACTGATTCTTTATCATTAGTCATTATATATTACTATAAGTTAATACATTATTTAAATATTTTTTTAAATAAACTTATTTTTCTTAAAATTTATCCATTGGTGTATTTATAAATATAGAAATATAATTATTATGCAAGAATTACAAATATAATGAATTATAAACTTAAAAATGAAAGAATTTTAAGGCTAGGTAATTTTGATAGTATACTTTGCGGGTTATGAATTAGAATGATAAGATAAATTTATAATAAAGCATAAGTTATTAGAATTGGGGTCAATTAGTTGGGTCTTTCTATGATAAGGCAGGCTTCGCCCTGTCTCACAAAAGACAATACGTTAAATACCATTAGATTGTTGATCTAACGTATGTAATTTATTTTATATGATTGCACTTCGCATTAGTGCGTTTGCTCTATGCAATATGCAATTGCACTACATTGCATTACTAATAAATTAAATTAATATATATAAAAAGACGAAATTATCCTTTTAATTTAAAACAAACAAATAAATTTAATTATAAAATTACATAAACATCCTTATATATTATTATTATTAAAATAAACATCATAAAATAATACATCATCTAAATCAAATCATATCTTTCATTTCTTCCTGCAATAGTGCAATGTGATCGGGTGATTATAACTACTTTACTGTACAAAGCCCCATTCGATTAAATTAGATTTTGTATATCCTGTTATAATGTGGTAATTTTTTGTGGATACTGGTAAAGGGTGCTGGCAATAATATGAGATTTTGGAGAAATTAAGACGAAGGCTTTGGAGCCCTTACAGTCGCCGTATGTAAAACCACTGAAGTAATTGTGGACAGAACTTTCGTCTCTTCCACAGCCAAAACGACAGCTCCGACGTTTGCGAAACACGCTACTTTACCACTATTTTACCACTTTAATTCGGGGAGAAAGAACATAAAGAATAAAATCAGAAAAAATCAACAATCGACAAAACCAAATTCTGATTTGAATTAGATTGATACAGAAGTTCATTGCAGAAAACCCAATTACAAGTAATTAACAAACAAAAAAATTGCAGAAAACCCAATTCATTGTCAAATTCTGCGTGGGAGCGACAGTGTGGGGCGTCGATTGGGATGGGAAGTTCAAGAATTAGGAGTTTTACACCTGTGTGAAATGGATTTAGGGATTTAGAATTATACTTTTTCTGCAAATTTGTTTTATGATTCTTCATTTGAGGAGTGATGGGTTAATTTTTTCTTATGCTTTTGGAGTTTTGTTTGATATACGGAGTATCTATTATGTATACAATTTTTTTGGATTAGAATGGGGTAAAATAATATAGAAGAAGATTAAATTTATATGTTTTTTCAAAAATATATTATAAGGATATTTTTGTAATTTTATATTTTTTTTATAAAAAAATAAATATTTAATTTAATGGCGAAAGTGCGATCGCATATAGCAATCCAATATGATGTGTCAACTATTTATTGGGCGCTTATTGTAAGACAGGGCGAACCCCCTGTTTCACGGTAGAAAAGCCCCAATTAGTTTTGGGTCATTTAATTATTTCGTCCCACGTCAATATTTTGGCCCATACTTATACTTAGTTTACTTGCTTTATGGGTGTGTGCCCTACGTGTATATATATTGGGGCACGGTTATACACACAGAGAGAGTTATTGAGGACGCCCGCTGGCTAAACACACACAGAGAGTTATTGAGGACACCCGCTGGCTAAACACACACAGTGGGATGAGGACACCCACGTGGAAAACTCCAAAATACCCTCCTTCTTCTACTTTTTAACCCTAATTTTTCTTTTATTTTGGTACACCCACTCTAACAAGTAACAACCGCCCAAATTTCTAACTTTTCTTCTCTCAGTCAACCGACCGATTCATGGCCGCGCCGCTCACCACGCCATCGCCTAACCCCTCCTCCCTTCCTCCCACTCTCAGGCTGCCGCGGCCCACCTCCTCATCCCTCCAAGCGGCCGCTGTCGCCGCCGCTTCTACTGAAGAGAAGGCCAAGCAACGCGGCCGCCGCCGCGACCTCCTCCCTCGCCGTTCGCGTTGTCGCGACCCCCTCCCCCGCACTTTGCACAGGCGCATCATCGCGACCCCCTCCCTCGCTATGCGACGGGCGTCACCGTAGCGACCGTCTCCCTTATCATTCGCACGGACGTCGCTGTCGCGACGCCTTTCTCCGCTATTCCCCTCCGCCGTTTGTAACCTCCTCCTTACGGTAAGTTTAGGGTTTAGGAAAAATAGGATTGAAGATTTCTGGAATTGTTTAGGGTTTTTTAATTCCTTCTATTTTTTTACAAATACATAAATAATTTTTTTTCGAATTTTTTGTGTTTTTCCGAATTTTTTTGCTGAAATTAATTACTTGTTTCGATTTTTTGTATTTGTTTGAAAAAAATTTCCGTTACTTTGTTCGAAATTTTTATTGTGTTCGGTTTTTTTTTTCGAATATGTAATCTGTTTTCCATATTTTTTTTTCGAACATTTAATTTGTGTTCAAAGTTTTTTTTTCTCGAATATTTAATTTGTGTTCATTTTTTTTCGAACATTAGTTTTTTTGTGTTTTTTAAGATTTTTTTTAATTGAAAGATGGTGGTTGTTTTTGTTTTGATGGTGATGAGAGGATTCTGGAGTGAAATGGAATTAGTGGGTGTACGATCATCTACTCTTAAAAAAAAATCACATGAGGGGTATTTGAGACATTTCACATGTCCTTTAGAATGAAAAAAATGTTTGGTGGGTGTCCTCAATAGGTCTGTGTGTGCGTATAACCGTGCCTTATATATTGTTGGCCTGAGTGTCGAACAACTCAATTTTCCATTCAATAATATTGAGCCGATTTCAATGTGTTACTATGTTTCTTTAATTCTTAATATAAGTCAATTTTATTAATAAATTGTATGTTTGAAATATTAATATGAGATCGCTAATCACGCCACTATTCACGGCACCGTCAACGCAGTAACGCCTAGCCGATGAACTTCCTATGTACCTTCCGATCATCTCCCTCATATCCCTACCGGTTGTCGTTCGCTACTGCCTCAGGTTTTTAGTTTTCTTCCCTCGTTGGAAGCTATAGATGTTTTCTCTCCATTGTGAGAGCCTGTGTTTTTCTCCCTCGTATTTGAGGTTCTTGTGTTGTTCCCTTCTTTGGTGGGAGATTTTTTTGTTTTTCTCATCCGATCTTGAGGGTTGTTTTAGTGGAAACTATACGACTGCAGAAGTAGGGGCTGAATATTGTACGGGGAAGATGAGAGTGTTGAGTTGGAATTGCAGAGGGTTGGGACTAGGGCTGTTATTCGAGCCGAGTATTTGAAGTTCGAGCTCGGATCGACTCGATAACATTGACGAGCTAAGAAACGAGCTCGACTCGACTCGTTAAAGGGTCTAACGAGCCTAACGAGCATATCGAGTCGAGCTGAGCCTAACGAGCCTAATGAAATTAAAAGAAAAAAATTTGATATCGAGTCTAACAAGTCGAGCTTGAGTCGGCTCGTTAGTAAATCGAGTATCTAACGAGCTCGAGCTCGGCTCATTTAACGAACGAGCCAAGCCAAACTCGAGCCGAGCCAAGCTGAGCTCACGAGCGACTCAGTTCGTGTAACAGCTCTAGTTGGGACAACCGCCACGGTGCTAGCCCTATGCGAGTTGTCTCGGTCTCGTAGGCTAGACATTATTTTTCTCATAGAAACGTTATCACTTTCGAATAAATTGGAGGATATTAGAGTTAAACTCAAATTTCAATCGTGCTTAACAATCGACTGTAATGGGCACAACAGTGGTATCCTGAACTACTCCTTAAATCATGTGGATGTTATTTTTACGGATGTGTAGGGGCAGTGAAGACTCATCGGATATTATGGTTTTCCGAGTAGAAGCTAACGCAGCCTTTCTTGGAACCTCCTTTGCCATCTTGTCGGAAGGAGCGATTTACCTTGGTTTTGCATAGGAGATTTTAACGACCTTCTCACGGAGGAAGACAAGTGTGGTATGGTGCCACATCCCAACTGGTTGTTTAATGGATTCAGGGAAGCAGTGGTCGATTGCATGCTCACGGATGTTATCATGTTGGACCATAAATTTACTTGGCAAAGGGGCAAGGGGACTGCGAACGTTGTGGAAGAACGCCTCGATCGAGCAATTGGTACACCATCTTGGCATGCCCGATTTCCTAATGCAATGCTCCACAACAGAATCGTCTCAAATTACTATTTCGAAACGACGTTTTCGATTTGAGAATAAATGGCTCTCTAAAAAAGATCTTCCGTCGGTGGTTCGAAGAGGTTGGGAAGGATTCCAAGATTTCAACGTGCATAAGCGACTCGAAGCCACAACAGAGACGCTTGAATTATAGGGGAACCACTGGGCAACTATTATGAAGAAAAATAAGAAAGAGTTAGAATATGAAATTGAAATCCTCCAGCGACGGACTGATGTCGCTGCAACTGATCGCTATTTGGAGTATCGACGCAGCCTTGCGAAAATTCTAGTGGATGAGGAAAATCATTGGCGCCAAAGACCTAATTATTTTGGCTAAAGGGAGGCGATATGAATACCAAAATTTTCCATCAGACTGCTACAACCAGAAGGAAAACTAACAAGCTGGTTAAAATTAAAGATGCACAAGGGGTAATTCAGGAGGGCCAAGCAAGTATATGCCAAGTTGTTCACAATTATTTCACTGGTATTTTTGGTGCAAATAACAACAAATTAGATGTGGATGCACTTAGCAGTTTGGATCCGATCATTACGGCAACCCAAAATCAGGAGCTTGCGGCTCCTTTCACCATGGAGGAATTTGAGAGGGTCGTGAAGCAAATGCACCTGGATAAATCCCCAAGGCTAGATTGCTTCAACCCAGTTTTCTATCAAAAGTTCTGGTGTACTGTGGGGGCTAATATTTTAAACGTTGTTGTTGTCTGGCTACAGGACGTCCATTTCCGGGAAGAATTGAATGAGACACATGTGGTTTTTATTTCGAAATGCGACGCCCCAGATTCGATGAAGGACCTCCGTCCTATCTCTCTCTGTAATGTGCATGTTCTATAAAATTCTCTCTAACGTGCTCTGTAACAGGTTGAAAAGAGTCTTTTCGGAACTTGTCGATAAGGCACAATCCGCATTCTTAAGTGGGCGCCATATTCATGACAATGTTTTGATTGCATTCGAAACAATTCATGCTATTAAAAATAAGAGAAAAGGCAAAACATGTGATGTGGCTCTAAAGATTGATATTTCCAAGGCCTATGATAGAGTGGATTAATGATATCTTGAAGGTAATACATTGGTTAAATTGGGGTTTGCCCCCACTTGGGTTCAATGGATGATGCTCTGTGTTACGATTGTAAAATATTCTTTCCAAGTGAACAACGATATGGTCGGACCGGTGATTCTAGGGAGAGGGCTTCGTCAAGGGGACCTTCTATCCCCATATTTATTTATTATTTGTGTTGAGGGTTTTTCAGCCTTAATTTGTCGTGCTACCTCGATGGGTAGATTGCATGGGCATAAGGTGTGTCGTGGGGCGCCCATTATCTCTCATCTCCTATTTGCTGACGATAATCTCTTGTTCTGTCGGGCTACTTCAGAAAAGACAACAAATTTGAAAATTTTACTGAATGAGTATGAAGCTATTTTTGGATAGGCCATCAATTACAATAAATCTGGTACCTATTTTAGCAAAAATGTCAGCCTGCAGCAACAAAAGGTGATCGGTAACATTCTTGGGGTTCACTAGGCCCTCATTACAGGGAAGTATTTGGGGTTACCATCGCTAATGGGGCGATCAAAACGGGAGTTATTCTGATATCTAAAAGACTGATTGTGGAAAAGAATCCAAGGTTGGAGAAAGAGGAAGATCTCTAATGCTGGAAAAGAGGTTCTCATCAAGTCGGCTGCCCAAGCCATTCCTGCTTATTGTATGGGGGTATTCTTGTTACCCCCTTCGTTGCTGGACGAGTTGCAACGCATGCTTAATGCTTATTGGTGGGGATCGGAGGGTGCAACATCTGGAATTAAGTGGTCAACATAGGGGAATATTTGCTCCCTTAAATCGGATGGAGGCATGGGTTTCAGGGATCTCCATTTGTTTAATGTGGCAATGTTGGGCAAAATGGGATGACGCTTCATGAATGATCCAGAGGCTCTTGTGTGTCGGGTGATTAAGGCCAAATATTTCCCGAATGGAGAATTTTTTACGGCACCTTTGGGGCTTTGCCCTAGCTGCACGTGGTGCAGCATTCATGAATATCATGATTTAATTCGACGAGGTACAAGGTGGAGGATAGGCAGTAATGACCACATAAAGGTTTGGGGACGCCCATAGCTTTGCTGCGATGATAATTTTTGGGTCCACTCTTCTATTCTGGATGGGTTACATGATATTAGGGTGTCAGAGCTCTTCATCCCGGGTCAACGACGTTGGGACACAAAATTATTGGAGCTTTTGTTTCACGAGGAGGATACCAAACGAATTCTCCAAACTGCAATTACTCATGTGGGTTTTGGTGACAAATTAATATGTCACTTCTCTCGTGACGGAAAATATAGCGTTAAATCGACGTATTACCTAGCAAATAAATTGGTACGAGGGGATAAGGAGGGCAACGAGGATTGGGTGTTAATTTGGAAGGTGGGAGTTCCCCCCAAAGTGAGGAACTTCTTGTGGAGATTGTGTCGAGGGTTTCTTCCCACTCCACACTGCTTGTTACGACGGCATATCGTGTCTAACTATTTGTGCCCCCACTGTGAGGTTGAAATAGAAACAGAATGGCACACCTTTGTGGGTTGTGCGGCTATCAGAGATGTATGGAGAATGATTGGGTTTAGGTGTCAAATGAATAAGGCCGTGATGGCTGTGGAATTAATGAAGGATCTAGTTTTTTTTGTTTTTTTTTTTTAACGGAAAAGATGTTGTATTTCTAGAGTACCAAAAGTACTCAAAAAGATAATGTGTCTACAAGATTACAAAGGAAATGGGTGTCTGTGACATTCCAGTTTGCACCTAAAAAGTTATAGGATGCGCGCACCAGTCATTGAAGGTGGTAGAAGGTTTACAAAACTTTTGGTAATAAACTAGATTCCAATGCTCTTATTTCGTCGAACGGTTTCTCTGGCTTGGTGTCCTCCTTTGCGAAAACTTTATTGTTTCTTTCTCCCCATATGTGCCTTCGAGAATTCCACTGTATTGATGGAAGTGAGTTGCTGCCCTCAGGGACAAGGCCATAGGGGAGTTAAACCATGCTTGGGATAGACTCCACACCTTGATAGAGAAGGGACAATTAAAGAACAGGTGCTACGTCATTTCGTCTTCGAGGCCACATAGGTCGCAAGATATGTCGTTATTGGCTTTTAGGATGTTGCGTTTCTTCAATTCTGTTCGTGTAGTCAACCTTCCCCTGATAACTTTCCAAGCTAGACCCGAGTACTTGGAGGGAGTGAACTTGTTCCAGATTCTACGGAGGGCCTCTCGAGATTCTGCATCAATATTGGATGCGTTATTTAGGCCTGATTGCACTCCATATGCTGATTTGGAAGTGTATTGTCCATCCCTCGAAGGTTTCCATATCCTCCGATCAGAAGTGAGTTCCTGCAAGGCAATAGTATCCAAGGAGTGTAACATTTGAGCACATAAGGTATCTTCCCAAGCAAACAGTTCACGCCTCCATCTTAAATCCCAGACCCATCTACCATCTACTATCCACCCAAAAACCCATATCACACACCTTAGACTCTTTGTTTGCACAGACTGAGAATAATCTAGGAAACGACACACTTAAACTCGATTCTCCTATCCAATTATCTTTCTAAAAAAATGTAATACTCCCATCCCCCAACCTTTAGTTTTTGAGTTATTGCGTGAACTGAACGAGAAAGATATGGTGATAATGGTTGTGACTCTATGGCGCATTTGGAAAGAACGGAATGACAAAGTGTGGATGGGGAGGTGCAACGCGACTGCTGTCACTTTTTCTCTCGCAACACGCGTTTTGAAAGAGTGGAGAGAAATATGGGAGCCTACCACTCGACTGAGGACACGACAACAGTGTATTGCATGGCATCGTCCACAAAAGCAGTGTGTTAAAGTAAATGTGGACGCTGCTTTCTTTGCGGCCACAATGGAAATGGGAGTCGACATCATTGCTCATGATGACAGCGGGACGTTTATATATTGTCATACTATTAAGATTCAAGGGTTTTATCAGATTGTCGAGGGTTAAGTGTTGGGTCTCTTTGAAGCACTTTCATGGATAAAGGAATTGAGTTTTGAGAAGTTGGAGATTGAAGTAGATGCCAAGTTGATTTCTGATGCAATGAATTCGTCCCAACAATCAGATTCAATTTTTCGGAATTTTATTGATGCTTGCAAGACTATTGTACTTATTATTCCTTATTGTTCTATTAATCATGTATCTCGAGCTGTCAATGAGAAGGTGTATCAACTTACTAGAGCTGTTAGGGAGTTCACGAGTCTCCATGATTGGTTTGACCCCGTCTCTCGTGGAAGGCTTATCTAAAGGTATGGAATATTAGAAGAGATATATTTGTTATCCATATTAAAAAAAGGACACTATCATAATATATGCAAGCTCGTAACTACTCAAATGTCTAGCTAGCTATGAATGACGGAGCTAGAAATTACCCAAGGGGGTTCAATTAAAAATTATATTGTCATCGATTTCTTCTCCTATTAATATTTTATATTCCATACCTTTTTATTTGACTAATTAATTGAGATTTTTTTCCCTATGTTGTAATATGGTTAAACTTAAATTGTGTAATATATGCAGGGAAGGATCCAAGATTTGATTGAGTTAATTATTTCTAAATTAATAACGGTCTAACATCTTTTTATTAATAATAATCTTAAACATGTAAAATGTAATCTTTTGAGATCAATTATACAATTAAAATAGTTAAAAAAAAAAATTATAATAAATACCAAAAGTGCAATAAAAAAATTCGTTTGAGACAATTTTTACAATAAATTCACCACTACTAAGATGATTTGTTAAATTAATCTATCATTAATTTTATACCCCATCTTTCACTTTTTAAATAAACAATCAATTTTCTTTAAAACTCGTGTCCAACTTAAATTGGAATTATAAAATTGGACGGGAAGTATATATTTAGGGGGTGGTCCGTCCCTGAGCTGTGGAAGTATATATCATGACATCAAGTACTAAGTTGTGGTCCTTGTGGAAAAAACACATATACCTAATATAATTTATTAGCTAGGTTTTTCTGACATTAACGAATTAATTTAATTAACGTAAACCTAACACTGTGCTGTGGCCGGTGTTACGTGTTAGTGCATGGCACCACTTATGTTAACTGGAATTAGCTAGCCATACAATTATTCATTTATGTTATATTTAATTAATGATACTCCTAATTAATTATTATTTGTGTTAGTTTGATATTAAATGAAGTTTGAACTTGTAGAGAAGTGGAGAATTAATTCTTGGATAAAGGAATTGAGTTTTGAGAAGGTGGAGATTGAAGTAGATGCCAAGTTGATTTCGGATGCAATGAATTCGTCCCAACAATCAGATTCAATTTTTGGGAATTTTATTGATGCTTGCAAGGCTATTGTAGTTACTATTCCTTATTGTTCTATTAATCATGTATGTCGAGCTGCCAATGAGAAGATGCATCGACTTGCTAGAGCTGCTAGGAAGTTCACGAGCCCCCATGATTGGTTTGACCCCGTCTCTTGTAGAGGATTTGTCTAATAGTATTTACAATTGTTGAACAAATTGAAGTTTTACCTTAAAAATAAAATGTTAATATGAGAAGAAATCGATGACAGTATTATTTTTAATTGAACCCCCTTGGGTAATTTCTAGCTCCGTCATTCATAGCTAGCTAGACATTTGAGTAGTTACGAGCTTGCATATATTATGATAGTATCCTTTTTTAAATATGGATAACAATTATATCTCTTCTAATATACTACTACTAATTGAGATTTTTTTTCCTATGTTGTAATATGGTTAAATTTAAATTGTGTGTAATATATGCGCGCAGGGAAGGATCCAAGATTTGATTGAGTTAATTATTTCTAAAATAATAACGTTCGAACATCTTTTTATCAATAATAATCTTAAACATGTAAAATGTAATATTCTTATGAGATCAATCTTACAAATAAAATAGTTAAAAAAAATCTATATATAAATATCAAAAGTGCAATAAAAAAATTCGACAATTTTTACAATAAATTCACCGATGATTTGTTAAATTAATCTATCATTAATTTTATACCTCATCTTTCACATTTTACATAAACAATAATTTTTTTTTTAAAACTCGTGTCCAACTTAAATTGAAATTATAAAATTGGACGGGGAAGTATATATTTAGGGGGTGGTCCGTCCCTGAGTTGTGGAAGTATATATCATGACAGCAATTAAGTACTAAGTTGTGGTCCTTGTGGAAAAAACACATATACCTAAGGTTGTGTTTGGATGAGTGGATTTGATTTGAGTAGGTATTTTAAATGAAAGAATTTAAAAATAGATGGATTTCAAATGACATGGTTTTAGTGAGAATTTTAAATTCTCTCAATTTTAATTAAAAATTGTATGAGCAAAAATCTAAGTATTAAAAATCGAGAAAAAAATTATTTACGTCCCGTAACTTTTACCTTTTTTGAAAAATGTCCCAAAATAGTTAAAATTTTAATTTACGTCCCATAACTTTTTCAATTGCTTAATTTACGTCCAATTTTCCCTAAAAATCCCCAAATTTATGTAAATGGGACGTAAATTAAGCAATTAAAGAAGTTATGGGACGTAAATTAAATTTTTAATTAAAATGGGACGTTCTGCGAAAAAGATAAAAATATTCAACAAATTTGTACAATTCACTATAAAATTAATGTAGTTTATGTTATACAATCAAATAAAAAAATAATTCATTTATTCATATATAAATTAATTATTCATAAATTAACTTATTTTAATATAAAAAAATAATTCAATTATTCATATAAATTCAGTTCTTTTACGGATGAAAATCTAAAATCAAGAGAACACATGTCGTTCTAATGACCGGAGCCCCGTTAAAACCTTACCAAGTAAACCCTCCTTAAGGATATTTTTATAAAAATCAATTAACTTACCTAATTCATTATTAGAAAATTTATTAACTTACCTAATTATAAAAAAAATTATAATTACAATATAAGTATTATAAAATTATTTATTTATTTTAAAGTAATCAAATAAATATAAAAAATTATCTAAGTATTACACAGTCCACATATTTTTGTACGAACTAATATCAAATTAAAAATTACTCCCTCCGTCCCATAATTACTTTCACACTTTCCTTTTTAAGACGTCCCACAATTACTTTCACACCCTTAAAATGAAAATCTCTTTATATACTTCACCCTTACAATATCCTCAAATTCACACAAATGCCATTACTTTTTCTCCACACATACCCAAAAGTCAACTCATTCTTTTACTTTATACATAAAGATTTACAAAATTACCCCTTAAAATCCCCACTAAATTCATTTTTCTTATTCCGCGTGCCACTTCACATGTGAAGATAATCGCGGGACGGAGGGAGTATATAATAAAAATGAAAAACAATAAAATTAAATTAACAAATTGTTAAAAAAATATAGTGTTCATCATCATCTTTCAATTACCGTGGGTAAGAGATGAAAATTTTGGATATATTTGAGTATTTTTTGATTTATTTGGAGATTTTAAATATTTGTGAATTTTTTTATTTATTTAAAATATTAAAATAATTGTTAAGTTTTAATAAGAGTTTTTGACAATTTTAATAAAAAAAATTATTTGGGATTTTTATTATTTTAAAGATAAAATTTATATTTATTTGAGTATGTTAATTGATTTTTTAAATTATTTTTTAATTAGGTTAATTGAGTTTTTAAATTATTAATCAGGTAAGTTAATTGATTTTTCTAGTAATTAATTGACTTAGGAATAAATTCAGGTTTTTTTTTTCATATTATATTTTTTTTGAAATTATGAAAAATTATTTACTTATTTAAATATTATTCTAAATTTATTTTCATATATTTTAAAATATTATTTAGTATTTTAATTAATATTCACAATTTATTTTATAATACTTATATTGTAATTAATTAATAAATTTATGAATTATTTTTTTATTTGATTGTATAACAGTTTTTTTTTTGAATCATTTGATTGTATAAGATAAACTACATTAATTTTATATTGAATTGTATACATTTATTGAATATTTTTATCTTTTTTACATAACGTCCCATTTTAATTAAAAATTTAATTTACGTCCCATAACTTCTTTAATTGCTCAATTTACGTCCCATTTACATAAAATTGGGGATTTTCAGGGAAAATTGGGCGTAAATTAAGCAATTGAAAAAGTTATGGGACGTAAATTAAAATTTTAACTATTTTGGGACGTTTTTCAAAAAAGGCAAAAGTTACGGGACGTAAATAATTTTTTTCTCATTAAAAATCCATTCATTATCCAAACAAATGGAGTGGATTTGGATGATGGATTTAAAATTCATAGATCAAATCCCTCCATCCAAATGTAGCCTAATATAATTTATTAGCTAGATTTTTCTGACAGTAACGAATTAATTTAATTAACGTAAACCTAACACTGTGCTGTGGCCGGTGTTACGTGTTAGTGCATGGCACCACTTATGTTAACTGGAATTAGCTAGCCATACAATTATTCCTTTATGTTATATTTAATTAATGATACTCCTAATTAATTACTCCGTATTTGTGTTAGTTTGGGACCGGTGAGATCGACCATCTCACAACAACTTTAATATTGAATGAAGTTCGAACTTTTAAGGAAGTGAAAAATTAATTTCTAATACCCCTCATTCGTGGATCGAATTATCAGTTCATTAAATGAACAATTTAAATGAGTAAAGTTGCTTTCAACAAGAATCGAACACGTATTATTATAAAACTGGTAATGGGGTTGTCTTTCATCTGATGTTTATTTTGTTTTACCCTTGATTAATTTAAGTAACTTATGCTTAATATTTTTTTCAAATTCGGGTTTCCTTGTAATTCTCTTTTCAACGTATGGATTGGGTACCTCTTATACTCAATAAGTTTATGAAAAGTACCTTTACCGATAAAAAAATAAATTAAATAATAACATACCCATGTTCTTCCCAACCCTACCCTACTACCCTGTACATTTATACATAGGGTTGGTCTGCTATGGACTCGAGTGCATGTTGTGCACCCTAGTTCATGTTGCACTTTTCAGTTTACTGACTTACACTTTTTGGTAAATGGTGTTGCACTTTTCAATTATTACTAAAAATATTATTGTACAGTACAGTTTAATAATTATTACTAAAAATATTATTGTACAGTACAGTTTAATAATTGAAAAGTGCAACACCATTTACCAAAAAGTGTAAGTCAGTAAACTGAAAAGTGTAACATGAACTAGGGTGCACAACATGCACTCGAGTGCATACTAGACTTTACCTTATATATATCATTGCATATTTAGGGAGATTAATTGAATTGTCCTGACACCAAATTAACAACAAAAAAAATGTACAGTCTATCTTGCTCATATCTTCCTTATCATTTTCCTCGATCAACAACGACTGTTTCATCATCACTTGATCAACGTGCAAAAACCATCATCACAAAGAAACAATCTTTACTCACAATTATCTTCAAATCATTAGATACTTTCGTATCCAACTTCATCGATTTACCTTCCAACGACCCCACAAAATTTCTATCCGGCAACTTTGCTCCGGTCAACGAGCTTCCTCCCACGGCCTGTGAGGTGGCGGAGGGCTCCCTTCCGCCTTGCCTAGACGGAGCCTACATTCGCAACGGCCCTAATCCGCAGTTCGTCCCCCGCGGGCCCTACCATCTTTTCGATGGAGACGGGATGCTACATTCGATCAGAATATCGGGTGGCAAAGCCAAGCTCTGCAGCCGCTACGTCCAAACTTACAAGTACAAACACGAAGGCAGCATGGGTTACCCAGTTTTCGAGAGCTCTTTTTTTACTTTTAACGGCCAATTGGCAACAATTGTCCGCTCTGGAATAGCTGTTGCTAAATTAATCACCGGATATTACAATCCTATCCTCAATGGCTTCGGAACTGCTAACACTAATTTAGCTTTCTTCTGCGGTTCCATTTTTGCCCTCTGCGAAACCGATCTACCCTACGAAATAAGGGTAACGTCAGGTCAGTAGTGTATAAAATGAAACTACGTTTTACGTACCTTAAAATAATATATATGAAACAAGGGTGCGTTTCATATAAATTTTTGTTAAAAATTAGTTTTACGTATTAAATTACTACAATAATCTATTAAAAAAGTGTAATAATAATAAGTAGAGTTTGAAGTAAAGTATAAAGTAAATAAATAAATTGACTTGCATGTTTGTGTAAAATTGTGAATATTGTGAGGGTATAATTTTTCATTTTAAGAGTACGTAAGTTATTATTAACTAAAAAGAAAAGTGTGAAATATGTTTGTATCTCTCTAAATTTAAAATTCTGAATCTGTCACTACACTGCAGATGGTGACATCACCACACATTCGCGCCGCGATTTCCTTGCAGATACGCCGTTCATGAGGATGACGGCACATCCAAAGACGGACTTGGTAACCGGCCAAGTCTCCGCCTTTAGATGCGACATATTTTCTCCATTTTTGACGTTTTTTAAGATCGATTCACAAGGGAAGAAGGGCAAAGATTTGCATATCTTGTCGCTCAAAAACGCACCATGCGTTCATGATTTCGCGGTTACGGAAAATTTAATCGTGTTCCAAGATATTCAGATTGAAGTGAGTCCAATAGATATGATCATGAAAGGAGGAACTCCAATCGTGTACGACCATCGCAAAATTCCGCGAATAGGCATTTTACGACGGGACGCGACGGATGAGGCTGGGCTGCTGTGGATTGATACCCCGGGGCTAAACATGTTGCACCTCGTCAATGCCTGGGAAGAAGACTTTGGCGATAAACTAGTAATCGTTGCTCCCAATTTTATATCGATCGAGTGCGGATTGGATTCCACTAATATGATTTATTCAATATTTGAAAAGATTACACTTGATGTCAAATCAAAGAAGTTGCTTTCAAGACAACAATTGTGCAACATGAAAATGGAGTTCGGAGTTATCAATTCAGCTTACACCGGAAACAAGAACAAGTCCGTCTCCATCAATTTAATCTCATAACTCCTTAATTGGTTCAATTTTTCGAAAATCGAAATATGACATTCATGGCACGTGAGATGTAAAATTGGTTTAATAACTTTTGTCTTTTTCGCAAAAGTCAAAAAATCATGTGTTCCAAAACCGTCCTACTTCAAATTAAAACTTCTCTTTGAGACTAAAATCGAACTATTTTAGGAGTTATGCGGAATTTAAATCTCTTTAATTAATTATATATATAGCTAGCTCAAATTAATGATTTTTTGTTAGATATGTATATGCAGCATTGATAGATGAAATTCTGAAGGCGACAGGGGTGGTGAAGCTTGACCTCACGTCGAGAGTTGGCGACGATTGCACGGTGGGTAGACGGATGTATGGGGAAGGATGCTACGGCGGGGAACCTTATTTTGTGGCGCGGGATCCTCACAATCGGGCGGCCGCAGAGGACGATGGGTACTTGGTAACTTATATGCACGATGAGAAAAGTGAAGAATCGTGGTTCTTAGTTATGGACGCCAAATCTACGACTCTTGAAATTGTTGCTAAAGTTAGGCTGCCTAGTAGGGTGCCCTATGGCTTCCATGGTTTATTTGTCCATGAAAATGATCTCAACTAGGTGCACGCCAAATTCAAAGTTTGTGGTGAATCGTCACACTTATTTTGTGAATAACCTTCTCAATATTTCTCGTAAGTTGATCAGTTTAATAGTATTAAGTGTTTTAAGTTTATGCAAACTATCATATGTTTCTTATGGGACTTGCCATAGTATTTGATATTATAAATTATGATGTGATATAATTGTATTTTGTTTTCATTGATTAAACGAACACGACATAAAAATGGATTAAATAATATTTATGACATAAAGATCATGATTCACGTATCATGCTGGTTTCTAGCTGACTCTCATCGCTATCTAGACATATCACTAAAAAAAATTCTACAAAGTAATTAACACCATGATCATTATAATTTACTGAAATTGAGATGGTCTTACCATAAAATTATACTAATAATACTTCTGTGATTTAAATATAAGAAATTATCTAACACAAGTTTTAAACTAATTACATTGCAAACTGTAAAATTGACGAAGTGGGATTGGCCATTGAAAAAAAAAAACTAACTTAACAGGTTTTGAGCTGGCGTGGGTTATATATCCTCCAATTTTGTTAAATATACTCCCTTATACGCGTATCTCATTTAAAGTGACATATATTGAATGTACACTCCACAAAATACTTAATCGGCCTTTTGGGGGAAATTTTAAAATACGTTCCGTAATTTAGATCGATTTCATTTAAAATCTTTTAAATTTTCTTTTTCAAATACGTTTTAAAGTGTCCAATTTACAACTTCTTTGTCCAAATTTTGTCCAATTTATATCATTTTAATCGGAAAATTAATTTTTTTGCCAAAAACTGACACGTGCGACTCGAACGTTTGTTTAAAATTGGGGCTTCCGGCAGATTTGGTTTTGTTTAAAATTGGGGCTTCCGGCAGATTTGGTGACTGAGTGTCACATTTAATTAAAAATATAAACACATCATCATCTCCTCTCTTATAAATTTAAACATTAAATTTTATTTATAACAAATGTTTCAAAATACACCCACAAAACTCAACTCGATGGCCCCTGATAAAAAGAAAAGATTTCGCTTGTACGTTTGTTCTGTAATTTCGCTTCCTCTCATTTGTAAATTCCGCCAATTTTTTTCCAAGGGCTGTCGAGTTGAGTTTTATGGGTATATTTTGGAACATTTACTATAAACAAAATCTAATATTTATATTTATAAGAGGGGGATGATGACGTGACCATATTTTTAGTTACATGTGACGTTCAAGTCACCAAATTTGTCGGAAGCCCCAATTTTAAACACATGTTTGAGCCGCGCGTGTTAGTTTCCGACGAAAATTTTAATTTTCGATAAAAAAAATACTCCGTATATAAATTGGACACTTAGAACATATTTTGAGAAAATGAAAACTTTAAAGATTTAAATAGAATTGACCTAAGTTACGTATTTTGGAAAAGTGAAAACTAAAAGAATTTAAAATGAAATCGATCTAAGTTACAAGACGTATTTTGAAATTTTCCCGCCCTTTTGCACATTTAATTCAAATTATAGATATAGTCCCACAATAAAATAAACCCTAAAACTCTAATTTCATTTCTTCTTCCCTCCAGCACTCCACTGTCACCCTCCACCATGCCGTTGTGCCTAGCGCAGCCGCCGCCGCCCCACAACAGAGTCGACTACCGCCCCTGTCTTTCTTTTTTTTTTTCCTCTTTTGCATCTAAAGCGCCGCTTCCCACACATGTATTTTTCCATTTTTTAAAAAATTGTCGACAAACTTATGACGAATTCGACACTCTTCGTCGACAATAGTTTTTCGAGAAAGAGTGTATATATATTTCGACAAATCTAATGTCGATTTTTTTTTTCGATAAACTAGAGTCGATAATATACACTTTTGTCGATAAAAGTGTATATTGTTGATCCTGATTCGTCGAAAAATGTTAGAATTTTTTTATATTTTTTAATTTATGTAATTTTTTCATTGTTTGGGTGAAATTTGGGTGACGACGTCAGCAGCTGCAATGCAATTAGGGTTAGGAATGTAATTAGGGTTAGAGTTTAAATTGGGAAAGACCAAATTTATTAAAAAGGATAGTTTGAGTATTTTATGTATATTAAATCAATAAATGAAGAGAAATTCTCATATGCACCGTGTGCAGGTGCACACGATTTTTCTCCGCTTTTATCTACAAATTCTTCTCCCCTTTTTTTCCTCTTTTCCCTTCCTTTTCAATCTCGCAATCTCTAGATTTTGATTCAAAGCGCAGGCAATTCGCCTTTGTCGCCACTGAGAGAGGTCATCGACAAACTGAAACGTTTTCGTAAAAAACGGCGTCGAAAGGGACATCGACGTGTCAGCGGCCGCCGATTCGCCTCCACCACTCCGATCCCCCGACGGAGCCATGATACAGCTTCTCACATACCAAACCAAATTCATATCAATTAATTCCACAACTTTTAAAAAAAGACAGGAGATTGATTGAATATTCACTTACAAACGGATGTTTATGCAGTTGAAACCAAATTGAGAGAGCTAGAGAGAGAGAGTAGAATGTGATAATTCCAGATATTTTTAATAAAAAAGGGTAATTTTTATTATTGAAAAGTGGTAGGTTTTTTAACTAAAAAGTGTAATTTTTATTATTGAAAAGTGGTAGGTTTTTTAACTAAAAAGTGTAATTTTTATTATTGAAAAGTGGTAGATATTTTAATTGAAAAGTGTAATTTTTATTATTGAAAAGTGGTAGCTGAAAAGTGTAATTTTTATTATTGAAAAGTGATAGAAATTTTAAGTGAAAAGTGTAATTTTTATTATTAAAAAGTGGTAGATATTTTTAACTGAAAAGTGTAATTTTTATTATTGAAAAGTGGTAGATATTTTATGAGAATATTCCCTAATAGAGTCATTTCTATAGACTCTTAAGCAAGTAAAACCTACAACTTTTAAAATTATCTAATAGGGTCAAATTAATGTCAAAAAAACCTTAAATGCCCTTAATATTCATATAACTCCTTAATTAATATATTTTACCCATTAATTCGAATTTTAAATTCAAATCTTAATTGCAGCACATCAATTCCCCAATTATAGCGCATATTCAAAAAAAATCTTGACCTTCTTAAAATCGAATCCTGACATTTCATTCCAGAAATCGCGATTACGATTTAATTCATCTCCATCATCGGTTTCTAGGCTGAGGCCGGCGTTCTCAGCGTACTCATACACGAGGTAGGTGGTGCCTTGGCGGAGGCAAAAGCCAGAAAGCCTGATTATGTGGGAATGATTGATCTTTTGAAGCGCATTCACTTTCGGTGTTTTGAGATTCATTAACATCAATGAAATCGAGGCATAATTCTGGAATTTCTGGACATTTTAGGCGTTGGATTCTGGGATTGGATCTCATTCTGTTTGGCCTGTTCGCGATTAATTTCTGGGGTTCTTATTCAATTTTATATCTTAGGGCTGATTCAAGAATCAAATCTGCGGTTATTCAATCGATTTGCGAGAATCTTTGGCTCTGTAATGGGCAAATCAAGACGCATCAAAGAGAATAAGGAGGGAGAAACTTCTGCAACCGCTACAGCCATGGCGAGATCTGCATCGCTCGCCTTCTCCTTCAATTTCAAAATCTCACCACCGGCTCACAGTAGCCACTACGCGAAACAGTCGACCTCGCTTTCTCCTATTCTGCCGTCGCCGCAGCCCACGTTGCCCTGGTCCGACACGGCCACTTCACGCCGCCAGCCTGACGACCCTATCGCAATTCTGAGATTGGGGCTGTAACTTCTTTATCGCAGTTGTATTTTGTGAAGAAGAATTATGTAATCGTGAAGACCCGATTCCTCCATGGATGACGCTGACTCGAACGATGCTGCCGATTCCTACATGCCTGGAATTACCGGTTAGTATTTTTCCGAGCAAGAATCGCCCTAATTATTACGTTATTGAGGGTGCAACTTAGTACTCGGGGATTAGGCGAAAAAATGAGAAGTTTCATGGATACAGCAGCTTGACATGGAGGTGAACATTAGATATGCACATTACCGTATGCATATATACATGCATATCGTATAGTGCATTTCACATATGCACATATGTAAAATGCATGTACCCCCGTTTTCCGTGCATATTAAACTTCATAATCTATCTTCATATATGTATGCATATTCAAACAATGGGGTTTCTTTCCTTTTCTCACAGTGTTGATTTTCTTGAATGAACTTTTTGCCGGAAACAATGGGTTTTCTTTCCTTGAAATCTCTCCGACGATGTCTGCAGAATATTTGGTAAAGAAATTATTTCAGCTAATTAATTAGAGGTTGCTTCAATTTAGGAACAAATTGGAAGGTGATAGAACAGCGCGTATAACGAGGAACGGCATTAATTCAAAAGATTTGATGTAAATCTAATTAATATTTATTAATTTCAAATTATTTAAATTGGTAAAGGGCAAGTATGTCTTATTAGGTGCCATTTTGAATTGACTCTAATAGATTTAAATTAATAACCTATTCCCAATTAGATAAAACTCTTAGTGAAATGACCTTAACAATAATTTTCCCATATTTTATCTGAAAAGTGTAATTTTTATTATTAAAAAGTGGTAGATATTTTTAACTGAAATGTGTAATTTTTATTAGTGAAAAGTGGTAGATATTTTATCTGAAAAGTGTAATTTTATTATTAAAAAGTGGTAGATATTTTTAATTGAAAATTTTAATTTTTATTATTGAAAAATGGTAGATATTTTAACTGAAAAGTATAATTTTTATTATTGAAAAGTGGTAGATATTATTATTGAAAAAAGTTAATTTTGATAATAATTGTAGTGTTAAAATTATTTTAATTAAAAAAAATTATGTTTAAATCGGTTTTGAACCTACGGAAATGATATAGAGCCCATCAATTGTGCCCACTAGTTTTGCCCACCCTTATTTATATTTAATTTAAACTTAATCTAATATCAATATTTTTTTTTATCCATATCAATATTTTAAAATTTTTTTTTTTATATTTAATTTAATATTATCTCTATCAAATTACGCTAACTAACGCGATCAGTCTTTTCTCAAATCTTTCCATCACCATTAATGGCACAAAGCAGTAGGACATTTCTCAAATCTAATTCCCTCTGGCACAAAGCAGTAGGACATGCCGTGTTTGTAGTCGAAGCGGCCATGATAAACGAACCTGTCCCACTCTAGACCCTTATGTTTGGTTTGTTAGATTAGCATGGATTAGGCTTGATTGACTGTTTATTCCCGACTAATCAAACGTTTGGTTTGATTGATTGTGGCCCGGGTTTAATGCAAGACCGTCCTATGGGAAAGGTGAGTTAATTTGTCCCATGTTTTTCCATCCATCAATCCAAACTAGCCCTAAGAAGTACACTTTTTTTTTAAAGCTAAAACGACTATTTCATGATTGGTAATAGGTCACAAGTAGAAGAACAATGTACGCAAGGGAACTAATGAACAAGTATCAACTTTCCCACTATAGACCCTAAGAAGTACACTTTTTTTTAACTTTTTTTTTTAAGCTAAAACGACAAGACCCTAAGAAGTACGCTTTTTTTTTTTAACTTTTGGTAATGCTACATAGGCGGTGGGCAAAATCGGTGGGCAAATTTGGTGGGCTCTATATCATTTCTGTTTGAACCTAAGACCTCACAGGTATCTTTGGTTGTTGTAACCACTGGACCAGCAACTACCTTATTGTTAATTTTTGTTTTTCTGAGTTGATAACTGTTGACCTGTGCATTAGTGTGCACGTGCACACTATTCACAGAAAACCAACTCATAAATGAATGGGGGATATTTAACAAAAAGGGGTATATAACCCACGCCTTTGAGCTATTCTAGAATCAGGGGGGCCTTAGCCTGTAGGTTATTTGGGCCCAACACCCAACCCGTTTAATAAGAATGGTCCATAATTACTTGGGCTTGCTCAACATTCAACTTTAATGAATTAATTGTACTCCGAATTTTCATCTTTTTGACTATTATATGAAACCAAATGATGATAAGGTACAAAGGATTACTCATTATTATTTAAATAATTTTTTTAATACACTTATTTTTCTTAAAATTTAGTAACTATATAGTTATTCATTGGTGTATTTATAAATATAGAAATATAATTATTATGCAAGAATTACAAATACGATGAATTCTAAACTTAAAAATATTGAAAGAATTTTAAGGCTAGATTATTTTGACACTATGGTTTGCGGGTTATGAATTTATAATAAAGCATAAGTCAATTTTATTAATAAAATATATATTTAAAATATTAATATGAGAAGATGAAAAAAAAGGGAGAAAGATATGGGTGAGAGAAAAGAATCGACAAATAGATTCAAAATAGAGAGGAAAGTGGGAAAAGAATGCAGAAAGAAAGGAAGAAATATATTTTTATGTTCAAAAGGTTTGGCATAGTTCTTTAATTTGTTAAAAAAAAAAAAGATTTGGCATAATTGGTTGGGGGAAGAGAATAATAGAAGACAAAATATTGGGGGAAGAGATGAGAGAGGAAACCATGGGAAAAAAATTTATATAGTAGATTTTTAATAAAATTAGATTAAGTGAAAGGAAAAAAAATTATATACATATTTTTAATAAAATTAGAAATTAAAAAAATGTAAAATATTAAAGAAAAATTATAAGAATGCATAATTTCAAATAGAAAAGAAGTGGAGTATGCCAGTAAAAAAGAGGAAGAATTAGAAATACATTAAATCTAGTATGCACTCGAGTGCATGTTATGCACCCTAGTCCATGTTGCACTTTTCAGTTTTACTGACTTACACTTTTTGGTAAATGGTGTTACACTTTTCAATTATTAAACTGTATAATAATATTTTTAATAATAATTGAAAAGTGCAACATCATTTACCAAAAAGTGTAAGTCAGTAAAACTGAAAAGTGCAACATGGACTAGGGTGCATAACATACACTCGAGTGCATAGCAGACCAACCCTTAGAAATATATGAATTAAAGATTTTTTATTATGGATAACAAATATATTTGTTTTTTCTTCTGATATGTTGTAATATGGTTAAATTGTGTATAATATATGCAGGGAATGATCAAGATTTGATTGAGTTAATTGTTTCTAAATTAATAACGATTTATCATTACATCATTAATTCATTGATAAGTAATAATACATGTATCCTTTCATTTGTATGAATATTCTGAATTGATATCGAAATGAAAAGTGTATAATAATAATAATAAACTTAAATGAAAATTTGAAGTCACAGCTCCTTACTAGTTGTTTAGGGGTGGGGGTGGGGCCCCGGACATAAGCCTAATCCGCCCCGAGACAGCAAGTCATTTCGAACTAATAAACACTGTTGTATATTTTCTCCGTCCAATTTTATTATTCCCACTTTCCTTTTTTGATTTTCCAATTTTATTATGATTATACCCTTTTTGAAAATAATATTATTCATACTACTTTATCTCCACCTTTTTACCATCACTTATTTATCCATTTTGTCATTCACTTTATTCATAAACAATCATTTATTTATAAATGAACCCCACAATACCCTATCATACCCTCAATTTATTTACTTTATGAATAAACTAATCAATATTCATTCAAACTCGTGTCCGAAGAAGTGGGCATAATAAAATTGGACGGATGGAGTATAACCTAACATAATCTATTATGTTTTCCTAATTGCATGGCATTAACGAATTAAATTAACGTAAACCTAACACTTAAATTCACTGGAATTAGCTAGACATACCAATTACTCAATTCCTTCATGTGTCAAACTTATATAATTATATTTAATTAATGAGTAGTAATAATATTATCGTAATATTGAACACAATTATAAAATACTGTAGAAGATATATCGTCTTATGGGTAGAGGCGAAATTGTATTTATCACGTGCATGTGTATATATAATAGCTAGATCAATAATGAATTATATTATTCAAGCCCGTTGTTACCACGAATATGCACCGTACCGACTACAAATTTTCAGACACAAACATGTGCATGCGAAGAAATAGTTAGTCGACGGCCTTGTATATTTGACGTTTTAAAATTATTACTTTTGTCCGTACGTAATGTTATTGTTGTTTACAACAGTAACTATTGTATTGTGGACATCACTATTCACTATCACATGGAAAAAATGAGAAATATGAGTATATTTTAAGGGCGAGGGTAGTGAAAATATTTCTTTTTATGGAGTGTGCAAATTGATATGGGATAGAAAGTGTGCAAATTCTTGTGGGACGGAGGGAGAATCTTACTTTCAAGAGTAACATCGGTGGCAATTGGATAGATATTTTTTCTTTAAAACTAAAAAGACACGCTTCTTATGAAGAAAATGTGATACTATTATATAAACTCCCCTGCAATCAAACTAAACTACATGAAAATGGAAAACCTTTCTTCCTCTTTCCTCCCAAAACATGTCCTCAATCACACACTCACACCACCACCGTTACTCCATTTCAGAATCTCATCTCTTAAAATCGACGAAACCAACGATCACAACAAACCCATTCTCACAATTCCGAGAAACCATACAACAACTAATTCACTACACAATCGAAAAAAAAAGAATTCATTCTTTTCCATCATCTTCAACGCATTAGATAATTTCATATCCGATGTCATCGACCCTCCCCTCCGCCCCTCCATCGACCCCCAACGCGTACTCTCGGGCAACTTCGCGCCCGTGCCCGAGCTTCCCCCCACCCCCTGCACGGTCGTCCAAGGCACCCTTCCCCCGTCTCTAAACGGCGCCTACATTAGAAACGGCCCTAACCCTCAATTCATCCCCCGGGGCCCGTACCACCTGTTTGACGGTGACGGAATGCTTCACGCCGTCACCATCTCCCGAGGCAGAGCAACATTCTGCAGCCGTTTCGTCAAAACTTATAAGTACAATTTGGAAAGGGAAATTGGCTCTCCGGTGATCCTCAACGTCTTCTCCGCCTTCACCGGTTTTCTACCCTCCTTAGCACGCCTCTCCGTCGAAATAGGCCGAATTCTCACCGGAGAGTACGATCCCCGCCGCGGCGTCGGCGGGGCCAACACTAGCTTAGCCCTGATTGGCGGGAAATTATTCGCGCTGGAAGAGTCCGATCTTCCTTACAGAATAAAATTAACACCCGAGGGGGATATAATCACTGTAGGGCGATATACGCCCTTCGGTGCCCCGTTTACGACGATGACGGCGCACCCTAAAATCGATTCCGAAACAGGGGAGGCGTTTGCGTTCCGGCACAGCATCAGCAAACCGTTTTTAACGTATTTCAGGATCAGCGGTGAAGGAATTAAATTACCTGAAATACCAATATTTGCCCTAAATCAATCGTCGATGATCCATGATTTTGCAATTACCAAAAACTACGTCGTTTTTCCTGATACGCAAATCCTGATTAAACCTAAAGATATTCTGAAAGGGAAACCGCTATTGACGATTGATCTGGAGAAAGTGCCGAGGCTGGGGGTAATCCGGCGATACGCGGAGGATGACGGCGAGATGTGGTGGGCAGAGGTGGCGGGATTGAACGTGATGCACGCGGCCAATGCATGGGAGGAGGACGGCGGCGACACCATTGTGATGGTGGCGTCGAATGTTGCGCCGGTGGAGCACGTGCTGGAGAGGATTGATTTGATTCACCCATCTTTGGAGAGAATTGAAATAGATGTGAAATCCAAGAGTGTTCGGAGGCGCCCGGTTTCTACTAAAAGTCTAGATTTTGCCGTTATAAATCCGGCTTATGTTGGAAAGAAAAGCAGGTACTGTTACTATATGTGCCGTTATAAAAAATACTCCTCCGTAAATTTTACATATTTACACAAAATGTTAGTATTACTTTTACAACCATTTCACTTACTTTCTTTATTTTATTCATATAAATTTATAAAATTACTCCTCAACACTTCATTTATTACATTATTTTTTTTTAAAATGTGTCCATTTAATAGTATAAAGACGTTAATGGGATGGAGGGAGTATCATTTTTTTTATGTTCCTCCTAAAATATTACTCCCTCCGTCCCAGGATTACTTATTTTTATGATCCATATATACATATAAGGCCATTCACTTACTTATTTTTTTTATAAAATTATATCTTAAAATTTTATTTATTATAATATTTTAAAAAAAATGAGTGAACAGTAAGTATGCAAGTAATCCTGGGACGGAGGGAGTAGATTTTTTTTAACAATGGAGCTCCACATTTATTACTAAAAATTAATGTATCTCTATTTTTACATAAAATTACAGTAATTGTCATCTACCTTTTTTCTTTTCCTATTCTTTCTATCTTCACTTTTTTTCTTCACTTTTTTTTTCTTACATTTTTCGCCAACGACTTACATAAAATATTATATTTTTTTAAAACATGTGTCATCTCCAAATGTAAAAATGAAAGATGAATGGAAGGAGTATTTTATACTCTAGGTTTTCGTTTTTTTTTTTTTTTTACAACTTATGATTATTATTCTGATTTAAGAGGCATTCATATGAAAAAATAATGCATAATTTTGAATCCACCTCCCTGCACATTTGTCGCATAACATGTATTAAGGGGTGTTTGTTTTCAAGTGCTTCTCAACGGTGTAGAATTACCGTTGGAACTTTTTTTTTTAAAGTTGTTTGGACCCAGCTTTAAAAAAAAAAAAACAGTGTAGGAATGGAAATGTGGTTGAAAACACAGTTGAAATATAAACCTTAGAATTCTTTTTTTTTTTTTTTTAAAGGTTGAGTCTAACATTTTTAAAAAACAATTATTTCAGGTTGTTTTTTTAGAATTTAAAAACAATGTATGACCCATGATTGAAACATTAATTTACCAAGTTATTTTGGGATGTTGTTTTTAGAGGTTGAAAACAAAGCGTAATTGTGAATGTGTGATTGAAATTAACAAAGTAGTATTTTTCTTCACTCCAAGTTAAACTGGAAAGAGACATAGATTCTGGCTTCATGCACACACTCATCCGCCCTTGCGTGCACTCGTAAGCAACTGTTTGCTGCCCGTTTAATCAATCGACTCGATCAATTTCTCACTCATTACAATATTCTTCTTTAAAATTATCGAATTTTAATGGACCTAATCAGTCAGTAATCATGCAAGATTTATAATAAATTTGATCCATCTATTGTATATATTTTTTGTTACTTATCATGTTTTTAATTTTTTTTATTCAACTTCAATTGTATATGAGGTAAAAAAAGATAAAAGATTTGGATGTTATAGTTAGTTAATATTAATTTTATTATTCCAATATTTTTTTTATAAGTTTTAATTAGAAAAAGAGTAACACTTGTATGAAATAAATATGTCTAATTAATGCAATTTTTAAAATTGACTTTGTTTCTAAATTGACCTTAATTAACTATATTTCACTTGATGACATATATTCATTATTGTAGGTACGTGTATGCAGCGGTGGGCGGCCCAATGCCGAAGATAGGGGGTGTGGTGAAGCTGGACCTATCACTTTCAGCCACTGACTGCACGGTGGCTTCCCACCTATTTCCGCCCGGATGCTACGGTGGGGAACCATTTTTCGTGCCAAATAACTCAGCGGCGGAAGAAGAGGACGATGGATATTTAGTGACATATGTACACGATGAAAATACTCAAGAATCCAAGTTTTTAGTAATGGATCCAAAATCTCCAACTCTTGAGATTGTTGCTGCCGTTAAGCTGCCCGGAAGAGTTCCCTATGGCTTCCATGGAATCTTTGTGCCTCACTCTCAACTCAAAAATCTATAAAAAGAAAAGCTTAATTTCGATTTTTTCTTTTTTAATTTAAATCTTTGTAGTAGCAGGGCAGGGTCTACTATATTTTGGTTTTATTGATTGTATATGTAACTTAATTAATTACTGCTGTAATTACTTTAGCCGGTTGGAATTGAAATTTCTTACTTGAGATTCCCTGCCCAAAAAAATTAACACCTTGAAAATCAACTCCTCTATTATAATGTATCACCTTGAGTATAAATAGTTTGAGACTTCTAAAATCCTAATAATTGAGGCTTAATACTATTGTGGATTAATACCAAAAATAAAAGATTACAATAGAAGAGGAAACATACTCAAATTAACAAAGTTGACTAATGCTGCAATAATTCTCAAATCACATCTTAATTGTTGGTAATTGAACTCCATCAATCTCCATCATTATCTAAGCCTATTAATTTAAGTCTTTGGCCTTTAGATGTTCCAAAAAAGATTTGTATTTCACTAAAAAAAAAAGTGAGATTTATAGACATTATTACCCTAGAAATTGATGTTTACATTTTTACCTTTCTATCATTTTGTATTTCTACTTTATTGGAGTGAAGATCTTTTATCATTTACAAAACAATAATGATGAGTTGACCATAAAATCTATGTGAAACAAGCTTATAGAAGATTTTGTAAAAAATGAAAGACTAATATTTTATTTATTTACATAATTTAATTCTATGCACCACAAAATATAACACAATTATTATGTATGAATAACTTTTACTCATGCATTCACAACCTCAAATTTCAAAATTTTGGGTCCACCAATTATTAACATTACTATTGAATATAACAATGTGGGTGGAATTTTTTTTGATGTAAGTTAAAATACCCATCCCTTTTTCCCCTTCCCATGACTCGAACCCAGGACCTAAGGCCTATGTAGTGGTGCTTCAAACCACTTGAGCTATCCCACTTTGTCAATGTGGGTGGAATTTGATAGTGAAAGTTGAAACAGCAAAAATATGTTGCAAGAAATTAACTGGTAAAGGGCTATCAGAATTCCCGTTTATTGGTACAAAGGGAATGTAATTTATAGTATTTCGGTTATAAAAATTAGGTTTAAATATGGTTTGCTTAAATCTGAAGTACAAAGCATGCAATATATTAAACTTTATACTGCATAAATATGCATACATACACAGTGCTCACTATACTTGGATTAAGACTATCAAAGTAACAATTCCTCCCTCTCTATTTTGTACAAGTATATATTAGTAATTGCAAAACATTTAATCAAGTAAAAATGCTATTATAAACATATATAGAATATTGTTGGAATCATAGGTTGTGAAGATGAGTCTGTCGGACAAAAAGGCCGTGGAAGCCGTAGGGGACGCGGCGGGGCAGCCTAACCGCGGCGACGATGTCAAGATTAGGGGACTTGGCATCCATAACCAAAAACCTCGATTCCCCTGTTGTTTCATTGTGCACATAAGTCACCACATAACCATCATCCTCCTCCGCATTCAAATTGTCAGCTTCTCTGGCCACGAAAAACGGCTCACCCGCAAAGCAACCCGGCCCGAACATCCGGCTCGCCACAATGCAATCGCGCCGATCCGACTCCGACACGGACACCTCGAGCTTCACCACACCCGATACTTTCGGCATTGGATCTCCCACTGCTGCGTATACGTACCTGATCGATACACATTAAAATAATAAGTCACACTTGTGCGCGCACTCAATCAATTAGACATATAAATATATTAAGATTTTGTGATACGTACTTATTCTTTCTACCAACAAAGGCAGGATTAATGACTCCGAAATCCAAATTCCTGGTGGAGACTGGGTGGCGCGACACCGTACCATTTTTCAGATCAATTTTCACCTTCTCAATCGACGCGTGAATCAAATCCATCCGTTCAAGCGTATGCTCCACTGACAATATATTCGGGGCCACCAACACAACCGTATCGCCGTCGTCTTCGTCCCACGCGTTTATCGCGTGAATAACATTTAATCCAGGCACATCAAACCACCGCATCTCCGACTCATCCTTCGCGTACCTCGGTATAACTCCGACACGGGGAACTTTCGCCGGGTTCGCCCCGACGGGCGAACCCCCGGACATCATCTCCAACGGATTCATCCCGATTTGAATTTCGTTGAAGATTGCGTACTTTTTCGTAATCGCGAAATCGTGCAGAAAAGCAGGGCTTGTCATTGAGAAAATCGGTACATCAGGTTGTTTCTCACCATTGGCGTTGATTCTGAAGAAGGTTAAAAATGGCGGAACTGGACCGTACCGGAAGGCGAATGTTTCGCCGGTTTGGGCGTCGGTTTTGGGATGCGCCGTCATACTCATCACGAGTTTCCCGTCGAAATCGCGGCGACCTAGAGTGTGAATTTCACCGTTTGGATCTACTTTTACAGAGTAGGGCAGATCTGATTCCCCCAAAGCGTAGAGGCTTCCGGAAATTAGGGCTAAACTGGTGTTCGCTAAGCCTATTCCGCTGCTAGGATTAAATTGCCCGGCGAGAATCCGAGCGGCGGTGACGGCGCCACGCGCTGCCGAGGCGGAGAGGCCGTTGAAGCCAGAGAAGACATTTGGAATTACAGAAAAGCCCCTTTCATTTTCAATTTTGTATTTGTACGTCTTAACGTAGCGGCTGCAGAGAGTGGCTTTACCTTTAGAGATTGTGATCGCGTGGAGCATTCCGTCGCCGTCGAAGAGGTGGTAGGGGCCACGGGGGAGGAACTGAGGGTTCGGGCCGTTGCGAATGTAGGCGCCGTCGAGGGATGGCGGCAGGGCGCCTTCCACCACCTCGCATTCGGTGGGGGGGAGCTCATCGACGGGAGCGAAGTTGTCGGATAGAACGTACCTCGGGTCGAGCGAAGGTTTACGGGGAGGATCGACATAGTTGTTGATGAAATGGTCGAATGCATTGAATATGGTTGCCGGAAGAGACGGTGGCTCCGGTGATTTTCTTGTGGCCTGCGGCGGAGGGGTGGCTTTCTTCGGCGTTGCGGTTGGTCTGTTGGTGGGGGTAGTTTGTGGTTTTTCTTCAGTTTGAACTGAGGAGACTTTTAAGAAATGTGATTTAGTGGCGGTGGTGGGGGTTTTGGGGAGTAGTGATAATTTAGGAAGGAAGGAGGAAGAAAGAGAATCCATTGTTTGAATTCTGCAACTATTTTGGGAAAGTAGAAGAAATGGAGAGTGTGGGAATGGTGAATTGAGAAATCAGTCACACTGTGGGAGAGTATTTATAGTGTGGATGGAAGAAAATAACAATTCATGGAATCTCTGTTTTATGGCGCAGAACAGTGGAACACACATTACATTATCACGTACTCCCTTCGACCCAATGTTTGAAAACTATAGTTTAAAGTGAAAAAATATTTTATAAGAAAATATAAAATCTAAAATGGGAGGAGGAAGTAGTATTATTTTCTGTCCGTTTCATCAAATTACATTAGTACTTGAAAATGCAACATTTGTTTTCGTGTGAAATATAATAGATTGCATGGACACAAGAAAAATGCAGTATTAAAAAAGAAAGAGCATTATGTCCGGAAAAAAAAAAAAAAAAAGAGCATTTTGAAGCAAAGGAACGTATTATTTGATATTTCATACCAACTCAAATACGTTCCTAAAATTTCCTTGGCAACTTGTTACAAAATGGTTGTGGAGTACTATTTTTGATCTACTTTCATTAACATCTAAAATTTAAATTAGCTTTAAAGTAGCTTCTAATTTTTCATTCCGATCCGTATTTTATTAGAATTTTCATACTAAAAATAGAAATAAAATAACTCTATTTTTTAAAACTTATCATCTGCAAACATCTTTTTAATTATGTTAATATTGTAGTGCATGATTTGACTAGAGCTTCTCGTTCGTTGAATTGCCCTCATTATGGAGTCAACTTTCAAATTTTATGGATGCTCTCTCTCTAACTTTTGTTCTTGCTTACTTTAATATAGTTGAATTTTTATTTAAAAAGGAGTAACTATGTTGGGTGGGTGCCTTTGGCAAAGTTATTATACTTCCTCCGTTTATAAATACCTGACGTTTTAATTATTATTTTATTTTTGTGAATGAAATTCTCTTTTTACACATCTCATATTTTTACCTTCCTATAAATATTTTACCATTTCCAAAAAGTAAGAATATGAGAGATCTGATAATTAATATAGATAAATTAGAAATTATGAATATTGTATAAAATTGAAAGAAAGTATGTAAAATTAAAACATCATTTAATTATGTACAAGCATAGAATGTTAAAACGTCACTTATTTGTGAACTGACGGAGTATATTGAAGAAAACAGAAATTTAGAATAAGAAATTGATATTTTTTAAAATAAAATAAAATTGGTTCTTAGGAAAATAATACTGTCCTAGTAATATACGAGTACTACAGAACAAAAGCCAATATATGTGGCTAATTATAACGACCCTACTCATGAAATTAAATAGTAACTATCTTTCTTTTTCATTCACCAAATTAAAGACTTGCAAACACAGTTGGACAGACCAACTTGAAAAAAATCTACATAAATTCCATACATATCCAATCAAAGAAAAATGAACTCGAAAAAAGAAAGAGATAGTACCTCTGGCTCTTGATTAATAGTACATTTTTCTAATAAAGCTTTTTTATTAAAAAAGAACAGAAAAAAATACTTAAATTCATAAGTCCACGTATCGAATCAGAGGTCGAAGTGCTGTTAAAACCTTACTCGAAAAAATTCTCCTTAAAAATAAAATTCGTGTCAAGAAAAAAGATACATCCTTCTATATAGTAATCCTTCTATACAGTAGTTTTGAAGCTATAGCATATATAATCCGATTAGGACCATTTTCCACCTGGCGTGAAATTATGTACTACTAGTAATTGTGGTAGTGAGGAGTAAGGACCACTTTCCTGTTTAGAAATATCTGAAATGAGTGGTTCACAATTCTTTAAAATACAAAATACTCACATGCACTTTCCTAAATTATCAAATAAGAAAACCCTATTTCATATTCACATGTCACTCAAAATAGATCAATATATCATCACTGGTTGTAAAACTAATACTTTTATTCCTTTTTCATCGAGTGTACAAAATGGAGTGGCATACCACCCTTTTATAGGGAGCAAGAGAAGCTCCTAGAATTCTAACATAAAGATCATCATAAGTGATCATCATAAGTGCTTATACTAGAATCATCTAAAAGTATTTGAAAGGACATCCATTTTATATATTATTTTATAACACTCCCCCTTGGATGTCCGTCATTACACAAAGAATATGCCTCGTTAAAAACCTTACTAGGGAAAAACCCAGTGGGACAAAAACCTAGCAAGGGAAAAAGAGTACATATTACTTAGTGTATTCAATCTCCCCCTGATCCAAGCATCATGCGGAATCCTTTAATCGACGCATTCTGATACGCTTCACCAGCTTCTCAAATGTTGCAGTAGGTAGTGCCTTGGTAAATAAATCTGCTAAATTGTCACTTGAGCGGATTTGTTGCACATCGATCTCACCATTCTTTTGCAACTCATGAGTAAAGAAGAATTTTGGTGAAATATGTTTAGTTCTATCTCCTTTAATGTATCCTCCTTTTAGTTGAGCTATACAAGCTGCATTATCTTCATATAATAAAGTTGGAGGATTTTTATTGTCATGAGACAATCCACAATTCTTTCGAATATAATTAATCATTGACCTTAACCAAACACATTCCCGACTGGCCTCATGAATTGCTATAATTTCAGCATGATTTGAAGAAGTGGCAGCAAGTGACTGTTTTGTAGATCGCCATGAAATGGCTGTACCACCACATGTGAATACATATCCAGTTTGAGACCTTACTTTATGTGGGTCAGATAAATACCCAGCATCAGCATAACCAAGCAATTCAGGTCGAGATTTATTTGAATAAAATAGGCCAAGATCAACTGTTCCTTGGAGATAGCGAAAAATGTGTTTTATACCATTCCAATGTCGCCTTGTGGGAGATGAACTAAATCTTGCTAGTAAATTAACTGCAAATGATATATCTGGCCTTGTGCAGTTAGCAAGGTACATAAGTGCACCAATTGCACTGAGATATGGTACTTCAGGACCAAGTATCTCTTCATTTTCATCTCGCGGTCTGAAAAGGTCTTTATTAGGATCGAGTGACCGGACGACCACTGGGGTACTTAGTGGATGTGCCTTTTCCATATAGAACCTCTTTAAAACCTTTTGGGTGTAAGCAGTTTGGTGGACAAAAATTCCACCTTCGAGGTGTTCAATTTGCAAACCAAGGCAAAATTTTGTCTTTCCAAAATCCTTGATCTCAAATTCTTTCTTTAAATATGCAACTGCCTCTTCGAGCTCTTCAGGAGTCCCGATTAAATTGAGATCATCAACATACACTGCAATTATCACAAAACGTGATCCATTTTTCTTTATAAAAACGCATGGACATATTGGATCATTGGTATAACCTTCCTTGACTAGACATTCGGTAAGACGATTATACCACATACGTCCAGATTGTTTGAGCCCATACAAAGACCTTTGCAATTTAATAGAATAAATTTCTCTTGGATTTGATTTACATGCTTCAGGCATGTTGAATCCTTCAGGGACTTTCATGTAGATATCTTTTTCAAGATTACCGTATAAGTATGCAGTGACTACGTCCATTAGACGCATCTCAAGTTTTTCATGCACGGTAAAACTTACAAGATATCTAAATGTAATTGCATCCATCACAGGAGAGTATGTTTCATCATAATCAAATCCAGGTCTTTGTGAAAAACCTTGGGCTACCAATCGTGCTTTATATCTCACAACTTCATTTTTCTCATTTCTTTTTCGCACGAATACCCATTTGTATCCCACTGGCTTTACACCTTCAGGTGTTTGGACTACAGGTCCAAATACTTTTCGTTTTGCCAGTGAATCCAACTCGGATTGAATTGCATCTTTCCATTTTGGCCAGTCATTTCTACGCCGACATTCATCAACCGATCTGGGTTCATGATCCTCAAATTCTTCCAAAAAATCAAGTGCTACATTATATGCAAAAACATAGTCAATGACTGTTTCTCTTCGGTTCCAACTTTTTCCCGTAGTGATATAATTTATTAAAGTTTCTACAACCTCATGCTCTTCAGGAGCAACATCTTCTGAGACAACTTCTTCAGGAAGCTGAATTTTCTCACTACGTGCGAGTTGTTCATCCTCATTTGACTCGTCGATCTTAATTATTCATCTTTTCTTTCGAGGGTTTTTATCTTTGGAACCAAGAGGTCTACCACGCTTCAGGCGTGCTTTAGATTCATTAGCACTTGTGTGAGGTTTATCTCAAATCCTCCTAGACTAGACGAGTGCTACTCGTCTTGTGAAGATCAGGTAGATTCTACTCTACTACTGTACTCGTCTGTTGGGCAGATCAGTCGAGGTACTTAGTCGATAGAAGTCTTCTGAAGGACTCAGCTGTTGGGCGTATCAGCTGGTGGAGTCAGACAAGTTAACTCAGACCAGATCAGATGAGTTGGAGGAGTCCAAACAGATGAGATGGGTGTTGCGAAGGACAAGACGAGTTGGGAAGACCAGACAAGTAGAGGTCTGACCAGACTAGTTGAGTTCTGTTAGCAGGGTTAATTTTTGGCTAAGTATGGAGTCGTCTTGTCTTGCGAAGACAAGTGAAGGGCAAGGAGGTCAATTCAGATTGAGTCACGCTGAAGGTGTGAGTTTGTTACACGGTTGTAACAGAATCCACGTGGCAACAGAGCACGCTTTCAACACACGCTGCAATCACCTTGAATCCTATAAATACCCCATTACTTGTAATTGTAATTCTTTGACGCGTACGAGCATTCGTTTTGAGAGTTGAGAGTTCACGAGTGAAGTGAGGATAAATCCCTTTCCGAGTGATGAGTGTGTAAACATCTCTTATACTTAATCAAATTGAAGTCGTGTGTCCAGTGGATGTAGATCACGTTGATCGAACCACTTAAATCTTCTTGTGCTCTGTTTTTTTGTTTTCGTTTATATTTGTGAATTGCCATGCTTTCGTTGGATTGAATATTGGCCGATTAGTTTGCTTGTGATTGGAGACGTCTAGTCAAAGTGAATTATCATTGACAATCGTAACAATTGGCGCCGTCTGTGGGAACGATCGGGATCGAGAGGAATCGATTGTCAACCATTAATCAATTGCCAGATCGAAGATGGAGAATTCGACCAAGTATAATATTGAGAAGTTCTCAGGCACAGGTGACTTTGGGCTGTGGAGAGTCAAGATGCAGGATCTCCTAGAACAGCAAGGCTTGTTCGACGTGCTCGAAGAGTCTACAGCCCCAACTGAGGAATCTGCCTCCGTTGCTGCTGAAAGGAGCAAGATGCTCAGGAAAGCTCGAAGCACTATTCTGCTCTGCCTTGGTGATAAGGTTTTGAGAGAGGTGGCTAAAGAGAAAACCGCGAAGGAGGTCTGGGACAAGCTAGGTAAACTTTACATGGTTAAAACCTTAGCTAACCGTCTCTATTCGAAACAAAAGATGTATGCCTTCAGAATGGTGGATGACAAACCCATTCCGGATCAGCTTGATGAGTTCAATAGAATTCTTGATGATCTAGAGAATTTAGATGTCAAGTTAGAGGAAGAGGATAAGGCTCTGATTCTATTGAGTGCTCTCCCTAAGTCCTTTGAAATCTTAAAGGACACCATCTTGTATGGTAGGAAGGAAAGTATTACATTGGAGGATGTAATGCTGGCTGTCAAGTCCAAGCTGCTGCACAACAAAACGTCTCAAGTAGACAAGGTCAGTAGCGGAGAAGGATTGGCAATCAGAGGTGGCCAGAAGCGATCTGGTGCCAAGAAGGGGTCTAGTCAACCCAAAGGAGCTGATAAGGGAAAATCAGCTGTGTCCAATCAAGGTGAGGCAGTGTGCTACCATTGCAACAAACCTGGGCACTATAAGAATGCTTGTCATAAATACAAGCAGTTCTTGAGGAAATCTGGTGCCAATACCTCTAATGACAAGAATCAAGCTAATCAGACTCAAGTTGAGAAGGAGCAAGAAGGCTACGAGTCTGCTCAAGCGCTAACCATCACATCCTCTACAGAACAGCAAGCATGGATCCTTGATTCAGGGTGTTCTTTCCATATGACTCTAAGACGAGATTGGTTTCATGACTTCAAGCAACAGAAGGGCGGTTCTGTTCTGCTTGGGAATGATCACACTTGCAAAGTTGTTGGAGAAGGTAGTGTTCACCTGAAGATGTACGATGGGGTAGTAAGAATACTCAGGAGTGTTAGGTACGTACCTGAACTCAAGAGGAATTTGATCTCACTTGGGATGCTGGATTCTATGGGCTATAAATTCCAGTCGGCTGATGGAGAGCTCAGTGTGTCAAAAGGGGAGTTGACTGTCCTGAAAGGCGAGAGAAGGAGTGATCTCTACTTTCTTAAGGGAGAAACAGTAGCTGGTAGATCAGATGTAGCGGAGGTGCAAAACAACTCGATGTTGTGGCACAAAAGACTAGCTCACGTAGGCGAGAAGGGCCTAGTGGAGTTGTCTAGACAAGGTCTGCTTGGCAAAGACAAGATCACTCAACTCGACTTGTGTGAGTCTTGTATCCTTGGTAAGTCCAAGAGACTTAAGTTTGGTAAGGGTGTTCACTCTACCAATGGGATCATGGACTATGTCCATTCTGATCTATGGGAGCCAGCGAGGAATCAGACGAGGTCTGGTGGAAAATACTTCCTGTCTATCATAGACGACTACTCAAGAAAGGTGTGGGTGTCTATTCTCAAGTCGAAGTCAGAAGCATTTGAGAAATTCAAGGAATGGCTCATTGAATGTGAAAATGTCACAGGCAAGACTCTCAAACATTTGAGAACTGATAATGGTCTGGAGTACCTATCAGACGAGTTCAATGCGTTCTGCAAATCGAAAGGAATAGTACGGCATAGGACTGTGCCAGGGACCCCTCAGCAAAACGGAGTAGCTGAGAGGATGAACCAGACACTACTTGAGAGAGTCAGGTGTATGTTGAACAGTTCTTGTCTGCCGAAGGTGTTTTGGGGAGAGGCTGTGTCTACTGCAGCCTACTTGATAAACAGGAGTCCTTCCTCGGCTGTGCAATACAAAACCCCAGAGGAGTTGTGGTCTGGACGTGCAGTTGATTACAATCATTTGAAGGTATTTGGATGTCAAGCGTATGCTCATGTCAAGCAAGATAAGCTTGAGCCTCGAGCATTGCGATGCGTGTTTGTTGGGTATCCTTCAGGCGTGAAAGGATACAGGTTATGGTGCCTCGAAGCTGGGATGCAGAAATGTATAATCAGTAGAGATGTTACGTTTGATGAGAGTCGGATGCCTCTATCAGAACAGACTAGTACGAGTACTAGTGCAGCTAATAACCAACCAGACGAGACACAAGTCGAGGTGGAGCAAGTTGACTCCACAAGACCAGTTGGAGATGATATTGATCCAGATGAGGAGGGCGATCCTCAAAGTGAGAATGATCTTCAACATTATCAGCTGGCACGGGACAGAACCAGACGAGAAGTCCACCCACCTCAGAGGTATGGTCAAGCTGACATAGTCTCATTTGCATTATGTGCAGCTCTTGAGGTGGAGTCTCTGGAGCCAAAGTCTTATACAGAAGCCATTAGCTGCCACGACAAGGAGAAGTGGATAGTTGCTATGGAGGAGGAGCTGCTTTCTCTGAACAAGAACCAGACATGGGAGATTGTTCAGAGGCCCAAGAACAAGAAGTTGGTTGGGTGCAAGTGGATCTATAAAAAGAAGGTGGAGGCTCAGAGGGGTGGCAGACTTAGATACAAGGCGAGGCTTGTAGCTAAGGGATTTACACAGAAAGAAGGTATTGATTTCAATGAAATCTTCTCACCTGTTGTGAAGCATTGTAGCATCAGAATCTTGTTAGCTATGGTTGCTCAATTCGAATTGGAGCTACATCAGATGGATGTGACCACAGCTTTCTTACATGGATCTCTAGACGAGAGGATCTACATGAAGTTACCAGAAGGGTTGGACATAGAAGAAGGGGAAGACAAGGTCTGTCTATTGAAGAAGTCCCTCTATGGCCTCAAACAAAGCCCTAGACAATGGTACTTGAGATTTGATGAGTACATTTGCTCAGCTGGTTTTACAAGGAGCTTGTACGACAGCTGTGTCTATTTCAGACGGGTTGGGACTGGAGTTACCTATCTTCTGTTGTATGTTGATGACATGTTAATAGCAGGCGAGTCTATTGACAGTGTTAATCAAGTCAAGGAGATCCTCAAACAGGAGTTTGAGATGAAAGATCTTGGTGAAGCCAAAGTGATTCTTGGGATGGAGATCAGTAGACTAGACGGGTCTATTCTGCTGAGTCAACCTACTTATCTTCAGAAGGTGTTAGAGAGGTTCAGAATGCATAAGGCAAAGACTGTCTCTACTCCTATTGGCCAACATCATCGATTGTCCAATCAGATGAGTCCCAGGAACAGCCAAGAGCGAACTCAGATGAGCAAGATACCTTATGCCAGTGCTGTAGGGAGTTTAATGTATGCTATGGTGTGTTGTAGGCCAGACTTGACGCATGCTATGAGTGTGATCAGCAGATATATGAGTGATCCAGGCTTAAGCCATTGGGAAACGGTTAAGTGGGTTATGAGATATGTTCTGGGATCAGCACAGACGGGTCTGAAATTTCAGAAGATGCCAAGTGAGGGGGATACACTTGTGGGATACGTTGATGCAGATTACGCAGCCAATGTTGACACTCGAAAATCCTTAACAGGATATGTGTTCACTCTATTTGGTACGGCAGTGTCGTGGAGGTCTATTCATCAATCCGTAGTTGCATTGTCTACTACTGAAGCGGAGTACGTGGCCTTGACTGAGGCAGTTAAGGAAAGCATGTGGCTGAAAGTTATCTCAGAACAGTGTGACTGTCTTCTGTGATAATCAAAGCGCAATTCATCTCGCAAAGCATCAGGGGTATCATGAACGAACCAAACACATTGATGTGAAACTGTACTTTGTGAGAGACATTGTGGAGAAGGGGAGCGTCCAAGTGGTTAAGATAGCTACTGAGGAGAACCCTGCTGATGCATTTACTAAGGCGTTACCAAAAGAGAAGTTTGGTTTATGTCTTAGGTCAGTTGGTTTGCATTAGTGACCTCTGCGGAGAAGGCTACTAGTCTGGTGGAGGCAGATTAGTAGTAGAATCTGTCCTTTGAGAAGGATAGATCAGAGCTGTTTAGTTCAAGGTGGAGATTTTGAGCTAAAGGTGGAGAATTGTGAGGTTTATCTCAAATCCTCCTAGACTAGACGAGTGCTACTCGTCTTGTGAAGATCAGGTAGATTCTACTCTACTACTGTACTCGTCTGTTGGGCAGATCAGTCGAGGTACTTAGTCGATAGAAGTCTTCTGAAGGACTCAGCTGTTGGGCGTATCAGCTGGTGGAGTCAGACAAGTTAACTCAGACCAGATCAGATGAGTTGGAGGAGTCCAAACAGATGAGATGGGTGTTGCGAAGGACAAGACGAGTTGGGAAGACCAGACAAGTAGAGGTCTGACCAGACTAGTTGAGTTCTGTTAGCAGGGTTAATTTTTGGCTAAGTATGGAGTCGTCTTGTCTTGCGAAGACAAGTGAAGGGCAAGGAGGTCAATTCAGATTGAGTCACGCTGAAGGTGTGAGTTTGTTACACGGTTGTAACAGAATCCACGTGGCAACAGAGCACGCTTTCAACACACGCTGCAATCACCTTGAATCCTATAAATACCCCATTACTTGTAATTGTAATTCTTTGACGCGTACGAGCATTCGTTTTGAGAGTTGAGAGTTCACGAGTGAAGTGAGGATAAATCCCTTTCCGAGTGATGAGTGTGTAAACATCTCTTATACTTAATCAAATTGAAGTCGTGTGTCCAGTGGATGTAGATCACGTTGATCGAACCACTTAAATCTTCTTGTGCTCTGTTTTTTTGTTTTCGTTTATATTTGTGAATTGCCATGCTTTCGTTGGATTGAATATTGGCCGATTAGTTTGCTTGTGATTGGAGACGTCTAGTCAAAGTGAATTATCATTGACAATCGTAACAACTTGTTATTGTCCTTCAGGGACATCAATCTTAACCGGAACATTTTCTGCAGGAATATGTGATTTAGTAACTCTTCTGGAGTCACTAAATGCATCCGGTAATTGATTTGCAATTTGTTGCAAATGTATGATCCTTTGAACTTCTAGTTCACATTCTTTTGTACGAGGATGATTCGGGTGGAATTTACACGTTTTAGGGGCACATGTGAGATGTATTTTGATGTGGATTTCATTGAATTATGCATGGAATATGACTATTTAAGCCAAAATGAGAGAAAGGTTGTGTTTTGTCGGTTTTGTAGGTAAAACGATGGAATTTGGAACAAAACACATACCACAAGTGATCGGACTAGAAAGAGGAGTGCACGGTTGGATTCGTCGCGGAAAACGGAGTGGATTAGCCGAAGGAATCAAGTCAATCCGACACCCGAGGCGAAAGTTATGCACGAAACGAGAAAAGGCCGAAATCGAGGTGCGAGGCAACTCGGCCGAGTGACCTTACTCGGCCGAATCTGAGAGTTTGGCCTCGACTGCGCACACGGCCGAGTGACCTTACTCGGCCGAATCTGCGACTTTGGGTGTTACTGCGCACTCGGCCGAGTGACCTTACTCGGCCGAATCTGCGAGTTGGAGTTTTTCTGAGCACTCGGCCGAGTAAACCAACTCGGCCGAGTTGAATTGAAGATTTTGAAGATCACTCGGCCGAGTAAGCCAACTCGGCCGAGTAACGCGCATACCCTGTTTTTGTGAAGATTCGACTAACACCCCAACTCGGCCGAGTGACCCCAACTCGGCCGAGTCACTTCCAAATTCGGTGCCAAACGCGTGTTTTCTCCATTTTCGAGGGACTAACTTGCAAAGATCATATCCAAACCCTACCCCAACACTATAAATACCCCAATTCTTAAACTTCACACCATCTTACCCCTCTCCCAAGAATTCTTCACACATTTACACATATTTGGAGGTGTTTGGCCATAACTTCTTCATCTCTCCACCAAATCATGCAAGGGAGGAGCCATTAGCTTGGGAATTCATTCCCCCACCACACCATAGCCTAAGCTTTCTTTTATTTTCAGTTTTTAGTGCTTTGATCTTTGTTTATTTTGTAATTTCATTATGATTGTAGTTGGCTAAACACTTTTGGTTCTAAAGCCTTGTAAATACTTTTGATGATATCTATGAATTAATGTTTTGCTTATTTGGTGTTTGTGTGGCTTAATTCTATTTGGATGCTTGGTTTATATTGCAAAGCATGTCATTATGTGTACAATGATGATGTGTTGATCATAGTTAATTGAATTCGGTTGAGAAATCTAGTTTGGTTGATTGATTGCAAGCATTTGACCTAATTTTATTGTGAGATTGAAAGATGATCAATGATTAGGAAGACGTGTGATGATCTTAGGAGCGTGATTGGGTTTTATTGTGCAATTTAGGTAGAGATACTAGGTTGTGTGATATCTCCTTTGAATTACTTGGATCGAAAGAACTTTTAATTCATTATTACGTGATCAATCTTATAGACAAAGCATGAACACCACTTGAGTAGATAGTTAATCATAGATGGATTCACTAGTATTGCATGTGCTTTAGGACCTACCTTCTCTTAATTGAGTTACACCCATTTTTACTTTCGTTTCTTGAGTCGTATGTTATTTGATCGATTTTCATTACTCTTTGTTACTTGTTTGTGACACTTTGATAGGTAATTTTAGAGTAATTCAATATCCAATCTATTCGATCACGTCTACTTAGAACTCGATTAGCAAACTACCACTTTTACGCTTAACCTCCCTGTGGGATCGACCTCGTGCTTATCACGCTACGATAGACGCCGTACACTTGCGGTTGTTTATTTTAGTGTTGCATAACGCGTGAATCAAGTTTATGGCGCCGCTGCCGGGGAGGTTTTCATAAGCTCTAGAGTGTAGGCTAGGAGAGTTTTAGTTTAGACACTTTACTTGTTTTCCTTATTTGCAAAAAATCCAAAAATATTTGTTTGTTTTACCTTGATTTCACTTGTGATTCCTACTTTATTTTGAACTTTTGTCTAGACATGGCATATGATCACCCGAGCTAGGAGAAATCGACAAGAGTTGTTACCTCTAGACCCGGAAATCGAAGTTCGTTGTCGAAGACAAAACGCCGAAAGAAGAAGGATTGAATTAGAAGCCATGAATAGAAGAGAGAATCCAATAGTGGAAGAAGAAAGGAACCAAGAGAATATTGAAGGCATAGTGGAGCCAAATGGGAATGGTGGTAATCGACCACAAGGAGGTATAAGAGATAACCTCAACCGGAGGAATGAAGGGAATGTCAATGTGGAAGGAGATGGAGAGCAACGGGAGGACAATGGAAATCAAAGAGTTTTGAGAGACCACTTCCGCCCTATCCCAAGGCCCTATGGAGGAGCGGGTCGGGAACCCGTTGACGCTCATAACTTTGAGCTCAAGCCGGCCTTAATCATGATGGTCCAAAACAACCAATTTGGAGGGTTGTCAAAGGAGGATCCTAACCTCCATTTATCTCAATTCCTAGAGATAAAGTGGAACGGTTAAGATCAACCGAGTTCCTCAAGACTACATCTGTATCCAATTGTTCCCATTTTCCCTCCGTGATCGTGCAAAGCAATGGTACATGTCTCTTGACTTAAGGACGATCGAAAATTGGGCCGATCTTGTTGATGCCTTCCTTATGAAGTACTTTCCTCCAAGCAAGACCATCAAGATAAGAGGAGAAATTTCTTCCTTCATGCAAGATGATGATGAGTCGTTAGCCGAGGCTTGGGAGCGTTTCAAAGATCTCATACGGAGTTGTCCTCAACATGGGTTCTCAAGAGACCAATTGATTTGCTATTTCTACAATGGGATGGACCATCGAACGAGAGGGATGGTGGATGCCTCGGCCGGTGGAGGTTCTTTATTGGGAAAGACGACGGATGAAGGTTATGTACTTCTAGAGGAGATGGCAAAGAACGGACATCAATGGCCATCCGAGAGAAGGCAAGCCCGGAAAGTTGCTTCCACGAAGGAGTCGGATGATTTTGCTACTTTATCCAACAAGATGGATAAGTTGACTTCAATGATGGCGGCCAAGTCATTAATGGGACCTAGTGATGAACAATATGAAGAGGCCCATTATATGAACAATCAAAGGGATCGTCAATTTCGAGAAAGAGGTTGGAATGAGAGGCAAAATCCTCCTAACCCGAATCATTACCATCCCGGGTTGAGGCAACATGAGAATTTCTCTTATGCCAACACAAGAAATTCCATCATCCCACCTCCAAATTTTAATGTGAGAGATGGAGCTATTGTAGAGTCTTCATCAAAACCATCAATGGAGGATATGTTTGGTACTTTTATGGGGGAAACCACGAAATTCATGAGAGAGACTAGAGTGAATGCAAACATAACTCGGCAAAGATTTGAGGAACAGGGAGAAATGATCAAGAATATGGCAAACAACATGAAAGCCATAGAAAAACAAGTGAGTCAACTTTCTAATGTCATCGGTAGTCAACACACTCCGGGGCAATTTCCTTCAAACACGGAGCTCAACCCCAAGGAGCATTGCAAAGCTATAAAGCTAAGAAGTGGGACGAGTTACGATGGGCCAAAGATGCCACAAGAGGAGGAAATGGTAATGGCACCCGAGGATGTCGACAAAGAAGATGGACAAGAGAAAGGGAAGCAAGAGGAGATAGTGAGGGAAGAAGAGAAAATAGAGGAGAAAAAGAGTGAGGAGGCAATCCCTCCTCAAGACAAAGGCAAGAATGTGGTACCTCTCCCATACCCTCAAAGGTTGAAGAAGAAGGGCTTGGACAACAAATTTGCCAAGTTTGTGGAGATGTTCAAGAAGATCCACATCAACATACCCTTTGCCGAAGCTCTAGAACAAATGCCCCATTACTCCAAGTTCTTGAAAGAAATTATGTCCAACAAGAGGAAGATGGTGGAGTATGAAACGGTGCACTTGACCGAGGAGTGTAGCTCAATCATTCAAGCAAAGCTACCTCAAAAGCTTAGAGACCCCGGATCCTTTACTCTACCATGTGTTATTGGAGATGGAGGTACATTTAAAGCTTTGTGTGATTTGGGAGCTAGCATTAATCTTATGCCTTTGTCCATATTCAAGTCACTTGGTTTGGGGAAACTTACACCAACCACGATGAGCCTTCAATTGGCGGATAGATCCATGACTTACCCCTTGGGTATAGTAGAGGATGTGTTGGTTAAGATCGATAAGTTCATATTTCCGGTGGATTTTGTGGTATTGGATATGGAGGAGGATAAGTACATTCCACTCATATTGGGAAGGCCATTTTTGGCAACCGGTGGAGCTATCATTAATGTGAGAAAAGGGGAGTTGGAGCTTCAAGTGAACAACGAGAAAGTGTTGTTCAACATTTACAAGGCCATCAAGTTTAGAGATGATGAGGATGAGGTCTTTGAGTGCAACATGATCAACAATGTGCAAGCTTGTGTGAATATGCACATGGAAAAGAGCAACTCAAAAGATCCACTTGATTTTTGCATAAGAGAATCTCTTAACTCACTCTCTTCTATTCCCTTTGATTTCAATTTTGATGAACTTAATGATATAGAACTGTTTGAATATATGTCTTCTCTTGATGTTTTGAAGGAACTTCCAATTAAAAAGGAGGAGAAATTCATGGAGATACGACAAGAAGCCAAGTTTGGGGGGGTTTCACTTGAAGAGTGTCAAAGATTTCCTCACAAAAATCTTGACACTTGGCCCTCATGTTATGCATTGGAAGCACCAAAGGAGGAAGCTAAGGAGAAACCAAAAGCTCAAGAGAAGGGGAGGAAGCTCGATTTGAAACCACTTCCGGAGCACTTGAGATATGCTTATCTTGAACAAGGTGAACTCTTTCCGGTTATTGTTTCTTCACACTTGCATGAGCTTGAGTTAGAAAAATTGTTTAGGGTGCTTAGAACTTATAAATCGGCCATTGGTTGGGATATTTCGGATTTGAAGGGTATACCGGCTTATATTTGCATGCATAAAATTAGACTAGATGAGTCTATTAAGCCTAAAGCCCAAGGTCAAAGAAGATTGAACCCCATTATGCAAGATGTAGTAAGAAAAGAAGTGTTGAAGTGGCTAGATAATGACATAATTTTTCCCATAAGTGATAGTGAGTGGGTGAGCCCAACACAAGTGGTCCCTAAGAAGGGGGGTATGACCATTATTAAAACTGAAGCCTTAGAGGACGTTCCTTCTAGGCCCATTGTGGGGTGGAGAGTGTGCATTGATTATCGTATGTTGAATAGTGCCACTAGGAAAGATCACTTCCCTTTGCCTTTTATTGATCAAATGTTGGATAGGATGGCGGGATATGAGTATTATTGCTTTCTTGATGGTTATTCGGGATACAATCAAATTTTGATTGATCCTAAAGACCAAGAGAAATCAACTTTTACTTGCCCTTATGGTACTTTTGCTTTTAGGAGAATGCCATTTGGATTGTGCAATGCTCCCGCCACCTTCCAACGATGCATGATGGCTATTTTTCATGGTATGATTGAAAACATAATGGAGGTATTCATGGATGATTTTTCCGTGTTTGGTTTTTGCTTTGATACATGTCTACGTAACCTCTCTTGTGTTTTACAAAGATGTATAGATACCAACTTGGTGCTTAATTGGGAGAAATGCCATTTCATGGTGAAGGAAGGGATTGTGCTTGGGCACAAGATTTCGGCTAAAGGGCTTGAGGTGGATAGAGCAAAGATAGTGGCTATTGAGAGGCTACCCCCACCAACCAATGAGAAGGCGGTTAGGAGTTTTCTTGGGCATGCCGGGTTCTATAGAAGATTCATCAAAGACTTTTCAAAGATAGCCAAGCCCATGTGTGCATTGTTGGAGAAGGGTGCCACCTTCATCTTTAATGAAGAGTGCATAAAGTCATTTGAGATTTTGAAGGAGGCCTTGATTAAAGCTCCCGTGTTGGTGATACCCGATTGGAGCCAACCATTTGAGATCATGTGTGATGCTAGCGACTATGCTATTGGAGTAGCTTTGGGCCAAAAGAGAGACAAGCTCTTTCGGGTGATTTATTATGCAAGCAAAACATTGAATCCGGCTCAAAGGAACTACACCACAACGGAGAAGGAGATGCTAGCCGTGATTTATAGCATTGACAAGTTTAGAGCCTATTTGGTTGGAGCAAAAACTATTGTGTATACGGATCACACGGCTTTAAAGTACTTGGTTGAGAAGAAGGAGGCCAAACCAAGGTTGATAAGATGGGTACTCCTCTTGCAAGAATTTGACGTGGAGATAAGGGATAGAAAGGGATGTGAAAACGTGGTAGCGGATCACCTCTCAAGGCTTGAGAATGTAGAAGAAAAGGACATCCAAGTTCCTATTAAAGAGTGGTTTCCCGATGAGCAACTCCTTACCATCAAAGAAACATGTCCATGGTTCGCCGATTTTGTGAACTACATAGCCACCGGAACACCACCACCAAACCTCTCATTCCATCAAAAGAAGAAATTCTATCATGATGTTAAGTTCTATGTTTGGGAGGATCCGTTTCTTTATAGATGGTGTTCGGATATGATTATGAGAAAGTGCTTAGGGGAAGATGAGTGGGAGAAAGTGATTGAAGAGTGCCATTCATCTCCTTATGGAGGTCATTTTGGAGCAAATAGGACGGCTCACAAGGTTCTTCAAAGTGGTTTCTATTGGCCATCTATTTTTAGGGATTGTGTAGCTTTTGTGAAGAAGTGTGACAAGTGCCAAAGGATGGGAAACATCTCAAAGAGGCATGAGATGCCTATGAAGAATGTAATTGAGGTGGAGCTTTTTGATGTATGGGGGATTGATTTCATGGGACCATTCCCTACTTCCCATGGATTTTCCTACATCCTATTGGCTATTGACTATGTCTCTAGGTGGATTGAGGCCATTCCAACCACTACAAATGATGCCAAGGTGGTCCTCAACTTTTTGAGGAAGAATATTTTTACTCGTTTTGGTACTCCAAGGGCATTAGTGAGTGATGGTGGTTCACACTTTTGCAATCGATGGCTTGACCAACTTTTAACAAAGTATGGAGTAAAGCATAGGGTGACCACACCATATCATCCCCAAGCAAATGGGCAAACGGAGCTTGCTAATCGAGAGGTGAAGCAAATTTTGGAGAAAACCGTTGGGTTAAAGAGGAAGGATTGGGCTATCAAGTTGGATGATGCTCTTTGGGTGTATCGAACGGCCTATAAGACACCTTTGGGCACATCTCCTTACCAACTTGTGTATGGTAAATCTTGCCATCTACCCGTGGAAGTGGAGTTAAAAACTCGTTGGGCCATTAACGAGTTGAATCTTGATCTTAAGGCATCCGGAGAAAGAAGGAAGATGATGCTTAATGAGCTTGATGAATTTAGGAATGGAGCCTTTGAGAATTCCAAGATTCACAAAGAAAGAGCCAAGAGATTTCATGACAAGATGATTGAAAGAAGAGAGTTTCAAGTTGGAGAACAAGTCCTATTGTTCAACTCAAGGTTGAGGTTATTTCCGGGCAAATTGAAGTCAAAGTGGTCGGGGCCCTTTGTGATTAAGAATGTAACGCCCATGGGAAATGTGGAACTTATTGGTAAGGATGGAACAACCTTTGTAGTGAACGGACAAAGAGTGAAGCATTACTATGGGAACGAGCAACTTCGAATGGTGGAAACACTTCACTTGAATGAGGCTTGAAAGAGGAAACAACCGTCCGGCATAGGACGTTAAAAATAGCGCTTCTTGGGAGGCAACCCAAGGTTTTATTGCTTTCTTGTTTTTATTGATTTGATAGTATTGATAGCTTAGTTGCTTTGTAGGTATGGATGAGGAGTTTCATGGATACCTTGTCATGAAGAATGAAGAAGAAGCAAAGCCAACTTTGGAAAAAGGAAGCAAGTGATGCAATGGTGACTCTTGAAGAGCATTGGATGTGCAAGGAGGGAGGTAACAATTTGTAGCCCCAAACTTAGAATTTTTACATAGTAAAATTCTAAGTTTGGGGGAGTTATTTTTCTTTTATTTTTTTTTCTACTAATTGTTACCCTTGCACCGGTTCGTCATTCTACTTGTGTCACATTTTGCACCGGCGCACACTTGGCTTTCACATGAGTATATTGGTTTAGTTGGTTTTGAGCATATGTTGGGTAGTGGACAATTGGTGAAATGTGAGCATGAATAGTCATTGGAATCCATTGTTGAGTAGTTATGGTGATGTCTATTTGCTTTGAATGTAAGCATGATTGATGTTGGATATAGTATCATGATTGTGTTCATATTTGTGATCTTTGATAGCATGGATATATGATGTGTTGTTGTTTGGGGACATTTGATGAATGTGAGAGTCCTATTGAATAAACCGGTGAGAATTGAGCCTTAAATCGAGTATGTAATCCGGTTTAGTTCATTTGAGAGTGGACTAGGTTATTGCTAGTGATCCTAGAACCTGCCCAAGTTCTTGTTTGAAAGCATGATTGTGTGAAATGATGTGATGTGATATAGGCCATCTTGTTCTAAAAGAGTCACTTAGCCAAAATTTCCCAAAACCGAAGTAATTTTCCGTAGTTAGCCCCTTGAGCTTAATTCCTCATTTTCTTGGCAAACTACAATGTTAACCACTTAGCCTTTTTGAGCCTTTGATTCCTATATCTAGTGGGGGATAAAAGACAAAGTGGAAAACATGTGCTTGAATGAATATCTTTGGTGAAAAGAAAAGTTGGAGAAGTTGAAAGAAGAAAAAGAGAAAGATGAAAAGAAAATCAAGGAAAAGAAAAGAGGGACAAAGAGCCCCAAAAGCTTGAAAAGAAGAAAAAAAAAATGGTTCAAAAGATGAGGTGATGAATGCTTGAAAAAGAAAAGAAAAAGAAAAGTGAGGATGAAGTTTGTAAGCTTTGAAAGTGAAAGCACACGTTGTAAAACACCAAGCTTTGTCCTCCACTAGAAGAGTCACAAAATCCTAAATTCATCCTACCTTGTCCAAAGAGCCAATGTTACATACTTGATTAAGTCCTATTGATCACATTGTTGAGCATTTGAGTGTATATAGAAAGTAGAAGTTGGGCAAGCATATGGTGATTGCATAGCACGACTTGGTTGATGAGTGCATTAATATCCTTAATTTGTTTGTGCGTTTGAGAGAAACACTACATCATGTGAGTAGAGGATTTGAACATTTGGATTATGTTTCCCATTCACAATGTGTTGTGTGTTTATGCATTCTTTGATCCATGAGTGTGAATTGCAATAATGAGCCTATGACCTTCATTGAGAAATGCACTTTGAGAAAGAGATATCATTACATCTTGCTTTACATGTGTGAATTACATTGAATATTCCATTGTGATCATTCCACCCTCATTGCTTTAAGTGCTTAGTTGTTTGAGGACAAACAACATTTTAAGTTTGGGGGGATTTGATTCGGGTGGAATTTACACGTTTTAGGGGCACATGTGAGATGTATTTTGATGTGGATTTCATTGAATTATGCATGGAATATGGCTATTTAAGCCAAAATGAGAGAAAGGTTGTGTTTTGTCGGTTTTGTAGGTAAAACGATGGAATTTGGAACAAAACACATACCACAAGTGATCGGACTAGAAAGAGGAGTGCACGGTTGGATTCGTCGCGGAAAACGGAGTGGATTAGCCGAAGGAATCAAGTCAATCCGACACCCGAGGCGAAAGTTATGCACGAAACGAGAAAAGGCCGAAATCGAGGTGCGAGGCAACTCGGCCGAGTGACCTTACTCGGCCGAATCTGAGAGTTTGGCCTCGACTGCGCACACGGCCGAGTGACCTTACTCGGCCGAATCTGCGACTTTGGGTGTTACTGCGCACTCGGCCGAGTGACCTTACTCGGTCGAATCTGCGAGTTGGAGTTTTTCTGAGCACTCGGCCGAGTAACCCAACTCGGCCGAGTTGAATTGAAGATTTTGAAGATCACTCGGCCGAGTAAGCCAACTCGGCCGAGTAACGCGCATACCCTGTTTTTGTGAAGATTCGACTAACACCCCAACTCGGCCGAGTCACTTCCAAATTCGGTGCCAAACGCGTGTTTTCTCCATTTTCGAGGGACTAACTTGCAAAGATCATATCCAAACCCTACCCCAACACTATAAATACCCCAATTCTTAAACTTCACACCATCTTACCCCTCTCCCAAGAATTCTTCACACATTTACACATATTTGGAGGTGTTTGGCCATAACTTCTTCATCTCTCCACCAAATCATGCAAGGGAGGAGCCATTAGCTTGGGAATTCATTCCCCCACCACACCATAGCCTAAGCTTTCTTTTATTTTCAGTTTTTAGTGCTTTGATCTTTGTTTATTTTGTAATTTCATTATGATTGTAGTTGGCTAAACACTTTTGGTTCTAAAGCCTTGTAAATACTTTTGATGATATCTATGAATTAATGTTTTGCTTATTTGGTGTTTGTGTGGCTTAATTCTATTTGGATGCTTGGTTTATATTGCAAAGCATGTCATTATGTGTACAATGATGATGTGTTGATCATAGTTAATTGAATTAGGTTGAGAAATCTAGTTTGGTTGATTGATTGCAAGCATTTGACCTAATTTTATTGTGAGATTGAAAGATGATCAATGATTAGGAAGATGTGTGATGATCTTAGGAGCGTGATTGGGTTTTATTGTGCAATTTAGGTAGAGATACTAGGTTGTGTGATATCTCCTTTGAATTACTTGGATCGAAAGAACTTTTAATTCATTATTACGTGATCAATCTTATAGACAAAGCATGAACACCACTTGAGTAGATAGTTAATCATAGATGGATTCACTAGTATTGCATGTGCTTTAGGACCTACCTTCTCTTAATTGAGTTACACCCATTTTTACTTTCGTTTCTTGAGTCGTATGTTATTTGATCGATTTTCATTACTCTTTGTTACTTGTTTGTGACACTTTGATAGGTAATTTTAGAGTAATTCAATATCCAATCTATTCGATCACGTCTACTTAGAACTCGATTAGCAAACTACCACTTTTACGCTTAACCTCCCTGTGGGATCGACCTCGTGCTTATCACGCTACGATAGACGCCGTACACTTGCGGTTGTTTATTTTAGTGTTGCATAACGCGTGAATCAGAGGATCAAGGAAATCTAATGCAATTTTCCAATTGATTTCTTTTTTCGGTTGATCCTTACCTCCCCCTAATGTCGGGAAATGAGATTCATCAAAATGACAATCTGCAAATCTAGCAGTAAATAAATCACCTGTTAATGGTTCAATATATTTAATTATAGAAGGTGATTCATACCCGACATATATTCCCAACCTTCGTTGGGGGCCCAATTTAGTTCGGTGAGGCGGTGCAATTGGAACATAAACCGCACACCCGAAAATTCTTAAATGGGAGATATTGGGCTCATAACCAAATGTTAATTGAAGGGGAGAAAGGTTATTATAACTTGTCGGCCGAATTCTCACAAGTGTTGCTGCATGTAGTATAGCATGTCCCCAACCAGATAAAGGGAGTTTTGATTTCATTAACAATGGTCTAGCAATTAATTGCAATCGTTTGATAAATGATTCGGCTAGACCATTTTGTGTGTGAACATGAGCTACAGGATGTTCAACACTTATTCCAATCGACATGCAATAATCATAAAAAGCATGTGATGAATATTCACCAGCATTATCTAAACGAATTTCTTTATTGGGTGATCTGAAAATTGTGCTCGCAACTTTATTATTTGGGCAAGTAATCTTGCGAATGCCAAGTTGCGAGAGGATAAGAGACATACATGTGACCATCTCGTTGATGCATCAACTAGCACCATAAAATATCGAAATGGTCCACATGGTGGATCTACAGGCCCACAAATATCACCATGAATTCGTTCTAGAAATGCAGGGGATTCAATCCCCACATTAGTTGGTGAAGGTCTAACAATTAACTTCCCTTGAGAGCATGCAACACATGAGAATTCATTAGAATTTAACACCTTTTTATTTTCTAATGAATGGCCATGTGAATTTTCAATTATGCGCCTCATCATGGTGGAACCAGGATGTCCAAGGCGATCATGCCAAACCATAAAATCATTGGGAGTAATAGACTTCTGGTCTATTAGGTGATATGTTTCAGCTGTATTTATATTCGTGTAATATAGGCCAGAAGAGAGTGAATACAGCTTTTCTAACACATGTTTCTTTCCAGAAACAACTTGTGTAATCAATAGACATTCACTGTTTTTCTCATTTAGAGTCTCGATATGATACCCATTTTTGCGGATATCTTTAAAACTTAACAAATTTCTTTGAGACTTGGGAGACAATAGTGCATTATTTATAACTAGTTTAGTTCCTTCAGGGAGAAATATTGTGGCTCTTCCGGAGCCATCAATCAAATTTGCACTACCACTTATAGTGTTAACATTTGTCTCCCCCTTTTGCAAATGAGAAAAATATTTTTCATTTTTAAGTATAGTGTGTGTAGTAGCACTATCAATTAGACAAATATCACCATCACTATTCATTCCCAAATGTTTGGCATCCATTGCTTCTTCATAAAAAAAAAAAAAAACATAAATTAGAAATTAATATTAATAAAAGATGCAAAATATATAAATATTTTATTCATCATGAAATACTTATAGGGTATTCATCATATGTTTAGTTAACATTGTTAAAGAAATCGGCTACATCAAGATGGGTCATAACCACATCATCACCATCAAGAGCAATATTGTTATCAATAAAATTTGTCTCAACATTTTTTGCCTTATTTTTCAAAGAAGCTTGATAAAGCTCAACAAGATGATCCGCTGTTCGACACACGCGGGACCAATGACCTTCCATTCCACACCGGTAACAATGTTCTTCATATTTCTTCTTTTCTCCATTCTTTTCTCAATTGTCTCTCTTCTGGGAGACAGCTTGTTTCTTGTCACGATCATGGTTGTTGTTATTATATGGAGTAAATCTACCACGACCGCGACCACGATTATTACCACGTCCACGTCCACGACCACGACCAGAATTTTGAGATTGAGTCGCATTCGCTTCAGGGAATGGACTAGAACCGGTGGGTCGGGACTCATGATTTTTCAACAATAATTCATTATTTTGTTCGGCTAAGAGAAGGCATGCAATTAGTTCAGAATATTTCTTAAAACCTTTTTCTCGATATTGTTGCTGCAGGAGCATATTCGAGACATGAAAAGTAGAGAATGTCTTCTCAAGCATATCATCATCAGTTATGGTTTCACCACATAACTTTAATTGTGAAGTAATTCTGAACATAGCCGAATTATATTCATTGACAGTTTTGAAATCTTGCAGACGTAGATGAAGCCAATCATACCGGGCTTTTGGAAGGACGACCATCTTCAGGTGGTCGTATCTTTCTTTTAAATTTCTCCACAAAACTAGTGGATTTTTCACTGTTAAATATTCAGTTTTCAATCCTTCATCCAAATGATGACGAAGGAAAATCATTGTTTTGGCACGGTCTTGATTTGATGCACTATTATTTTCAACAATAGCATCACCAAGACCCATAGCCTCAAGATGAATTTCAACATCTAAAATCCATGACAAATAATTTTTTCCGGTGATATCAAGTGGTGCAAATTCAAGTTTTGTGAAAGTAGCCATAATGAAGAATGAAATGAGAAAGGAGAAAGAAAAAACACTACCTTAATCTACCTTGAAGAGGTTCAAGTATATAATACTTGAAAATATTATTTTGGCTCAACGTAGAGACTCGTGCTGATAACGTGTTGTAAAACTAATACTTTTATTCCTTTTTCATCGAGTGTACAAAATGGAGTGGCATACCACCCTTTTATAGGGAGCAAGAGAAGCTTCTAGAATTCTAACATAAAGATCATCATAAGTGATCATCATAAGTGCTTATACTAGAATCATCTAAAAGTATTTGAAAGGACATTCATTTTATATATTATTTTATAACATCACTGTATTAAATTTAATTATGCGACTAATATGAAATGAAATATCATTTGTGGATCAAATATAATCCAGGACTTCTGTAATGGCTATAGCTAGAGTATAGCCTTATGTTGGTTTTATTCAACTACAAATTATTAAGTGTATATAGAGGATCTCTCCCTACATGAAAAAAAAATTTTGTCACACGTTATTTGTCACCGTATAAAATAAATATTATAAAAAGTATTATGTAGTCACATTAAATTTTTTTTAATGTGTTAATATATATTTTTATAAAGACATTGAATAATGAGTGTATGAATATATATTCAATTATCAGTTTATCACACACGATAATAAACATTATCTATTAACACACCCCTTTTAATACACTAAAAATAGACGTGTTTATAAATATCTTTTAAATACATTATATTTTAATACTTATTAACACACAAATAAAAAAAGTTATATTAATATTAACTCTAATGCCACACTATTGTGTTAAAATTATAAAAATTTAAAATTAATATTAATTTTGGCTGATAAATTTTTTTTATACTTAGATGATTTTTTTTTTCATAAATTAAAATAAATAAAATTAATTTAAATTGATTCCCTAAAAAAATTAAGAGTGTCATTCCTGGATATGTGCAAATCAATTTTTTCGTTTCCTATTAAAAAATATATAATCACATTAAAATAAAGAGTTTTCATTTTTTGTACTACTTTAAAAAAAAAAAAATTGCACTGCATTTAATTTTATATAGATATATATTCGTGTATTTTCATAGTACTAAATAAGTTGTAATACAATTGTAAAATCATCACCTTAACTTCTAGAAATAAAAATATATTTTTTTTTTTTGTAGTGTCTCTTGTATAGGAGGGAACCAGAATTATACACACATACCTACACTCGTGCAGGTGTCTGATTTAAAGGTCCTCCTTCTGGAGGGAGGACCACGATTCAAAGACGCGATGCCTAGAGTTAGCTAGGCCTGAAATTTGGAATATATGGCTTTATATATCCAAATGTCAAGAACATGCAAAAATTCCCCAAAAGAGGGATGTCTTCTATCCAAATGTCAAGAACATGTTAACATAGTATGAATAAAATGTAAAGTCTAGTATCCACTCGAGTGCATGTTGTGCACCCTAGTCTAAAGTAAAGTGTAAGTTATTAAACTGAAAAGTACAACACAATATTACTAAAAAGTGTGAGTCACTATAACTAAAAATATTATTATACAGTTTAATAATTGAAAAGTGCAACACCATTTACCAAAAAGTGTAAGTCAGTAAAACTGAAAAGTGCAACATAGACTAGGGTGCACAACATGCACTCGAGTTCATAGCAGACCAACCATGAATAAAATAGGGAGGTCAAAATAATAGTGTCTATTGAATTTGTATCACATAAGTTTTAATGTAAAAAAAATTTGAAACGAATCTTTACGTACCTATACGTGAGTATATTTATAAACACCACACCTACGAACATAGGGTAAATTACTAAAGGAAAAGTCTCAAATGCACCCTACACACCAAAGTAGAATCCGTACACATGCTTTTGACCCTATATCCTACCCGCTGACCCATCTCAAATTAAACCAGCCCCACAACTTATGTATTTTTATTTAATATTTTCTCTCTCTATTTGTCTGCTCAGAATTATCGTGCTTCTTCCATCAAATATTTCGTGGTTCTTCTTCCCCAAATTTCTTCGCTAGTTTCCTCCTCTCGAGATTCTTTTTGTTCTTCTACTCAATCAACCGTTTCTCCCTCTATATAGATATCTCTCCTTCTCCCTTCTTTTCCTCTCTGTTTTGTTCATCTGTAATTGATTCATTATTCCATGAATTCTATGAGTGCAGTAATTTAAAAAATTAGTATTAACTTCAATTATTGGAGGGTTTTGCTATTGCTATAAGTTCTTGTAACTTTTAGGTTTTCTAATTCTTATAAAAAGTTATACTGTTGCGGAGGAAGATGCATTCCATTCGTTCAACCTTTACATGCCTCCTCCACGATAATGCAAATAATAAATATAATTTTATTAATTATTGATGAATACAGGTGCACATATGTGTTTTTTCGCCACGCCTGTTCTTGATCTTAGTGCATATCAAATATTGCAATTGAACTACAATTTATTGCAATACCCTTTCCCACGCTAATAGTTTTTGATAACGTGTTCGATATTTTATTTAGAAAAATATTATTCTTATTATTGAAAAGTACTGAAAAGTGTAATTTTTATTATTGAAAAGTGGTAAATTTTATTACTGAAAAGTGTAATTCTTATTACAGTATTGAAAAGTGGTAAATTTTTTAACTGAAAAGTGTTATTCTAATTATTGAAAAGTGATAAATTTTGTTAATGAAAAGTGTAATTCTTATTATTGAAAAGTGTAATTCTTATTATTGAAAAGTGGTTAACTGAAAAAATAATGTTATTCTTATTATTGAAAAGTAGTAAATGTTTTAACCGAAAAGTGAAAGTGTTATTCTTATTAATTATTGAAAAGTGGTAAATGTTTTAATTGAAAAGTGTTATTCTTATTATTGAAAAGTGTTTGATCTTTTAAATGAAAAGTGTTATTCTTATTATTGAAATGTGATATCTTTTAATTAAAGAGTGCTATTCTTATTGAAAAGTGTTAAATTTTATTATTGAAAAGTGTAATTCTTATTATTGAAAAGTGGATAAATTTTATTACTAAAAAGTGTAATTTTTATTATTGATTTATTAAAAAAATTTTAATATATTAAAAAAAAACATTAACATATTTTAACTAAAAGTGAGAAGATTTATTAATAAAAAAAATTCTATTACTGAAAAGGGGTAAATACTGAAAAGTGGTAAATACTGAAAAGGGGTAAATACTGAAAAGTGGTAAATACTGAAAAGTGGTAATCTCTATTACTGAAAAGTGGTAAATATTGAAAAGTGGTAATGAAAAGTGGTAATTTTTATTACTGAAAAGTGGTAATCTCTATTAATGAAAAGTGATAATCTTTATTAGTGAAAACACTACTACAAAATTGGGCTTGGAGAGCTTTGAAAAAAGGGGCTTGGAGAGCTTTTAAAACAGCTCTCCAAGCTAAGAGAGCTGTTAAAAACCGCTCTCTAAGTAAAAGGACTTGGAGAGCGGTTTTGAACCGCTCTGCAAGTGTAGACCTTAAATAGCGGTTAAGAACCGCTCTCTATGTAAAAGACCTTGGAGAGCGGTTAGAAACCGCTCTCTATGTTAATTTTATTTTTTATTAATTTCACTTGGAGAGCGGTTCAAAACCGCTCTCTAAGTAATTTTTTTTTTTTATATTATTTTTTTAATAATTATTTATATTTTAAAAATCGAATTTATATTATTTTTTTAATAATTATTTTATATTTTAAAAATCCTATTTATACAAAATCAAAACTTAATTATACCACTACAATATATATATACGTCAAATACGAAAAAAATCAAATAAATAAACGCACACAAACATATCATCACAAATATACAAGTTAATACATTACATTCTACCAAAAGTTATACTAATTTAATTATACGTTTACAAAAATCGATTGTAAAGGTACCCTGTCCAATCTTTTTTCCATTTGTCCATTCTTTTGTTGTTGTAAGTTTTGAGCGAACGGTTATAGATAAACTGCAAACAACGATCAATCAATATAGTTAGATATATATATAGTATATGAATTTTTATTCAATCAAAAATAATTTAAATAAATCGATGAATTGACTTACCATGTTAGGAATCGTCGTTTGATAAGTCATGATTATATCCTCAATATAACAACATACAAAATGTCCACAATGATCACTATCACGTTGGCTCGGAACCTGTTATATATAATTAGCAATTATAAGTATGCATTAATAGTACTATTATGATTATTTTCTATTAATTTGATAACTTACTAAATTAAATTACCTTAACATCTATCCAGCTCACTCTATTGAAAGTAGATCTTGAGACTAGATTGTGAAGGCGACTCCGATACATCGTCATCACACTATTATTATTATAATAAGAAAAAAATAGATTAAATATGTATAATTTAAAAAGTAATTAAAACAAATCATTATATTAGAATATTAAAAATGAACTTACCCTTCCATGTATGACATGAGATCGGGACGATTTGCAACCACCCCATCCAAAGCTGGGTCCATAAAAAAGACACTTAATGTCTTCATATTTATGGCGACCAACACTTGGGACATTCATCGAGGTCTGCATACTCCTTCCGAAATAAGATACAATCATCCGGACAAGCATGAATTTTCTGATGTGTTAACCCGATGGACTTGAGCATTTGTTTAGCATCATATGCTTTCTTAGGCAGTACATTTCCATCAGACAATAAACCACTAATTGCTTCCAGCATACTTGTCAAGCACGCATCAGATAACTCGTGAATTGCTTTTAAGTTCAACAATATCAACACAGCTGACAGTTTTGTTGCCTTCGTACACCCGGGCCAAAGGGGTAATCCAGCTGAATCCCTTAACTTCTCTGACATGTACGGGTGATCTTGCAGCTCATCGTCATCCCTACTCGATGTATCAACAGTAGGTACATCTTCTAAACTATCCGCATCCACTGTATTTTCAAACCTAAAGTCAGTTTTTAGGTTGCTTGAGCTACATCCATCTCTTGTCTCACCATGAAATGTCCAAACGGTATATGCTTTATCAATACCGTGAATCATCAAGTGGGCGAACAAATTTCTTCGACCTCTAACAGTTTTTCCATTCATACATTTCCAACAAGGACATGGAATGTACTGATCGTCGGTGCAGTGTCTAATTGCATGATTACAAAACTCTTCCACCCCATTCCTATACTCCTCTGATAATCGATCGGCTCGAACCCACTTTCGATCCATATAAAACTATAGATGCCTATTTTTTTAATAAGAGATAAAGTAAATGCCACTTTCGATTTCATGCATCAACTTGGCTTTAAAAGATAGATATGTGGATGTGATGCGAACTATATAGCTAGGTAGATTAATTAATTAAATTGACAGCGGGTGGTGGAAATTTTAAATATTATAAATTCAACTCTACTTAATCACCTACCACTACCTTTTTTCTTTCTTTTTTTTATTCCCCCAATATTCTTATTTATATCATCTCCCTTTTTATTCTTTTAAACACGTGCACGGATGATAATATAACATCAATCTACTTTTTCACCGGCCATCATAACTTATATATAAAATCTTAAAACAAATATATACATAATATACTCACACCGTCCCCTTTTATTCGCCTACTACTTTATACAATTTGCACGCTTCAAAGTCTTCATTAACTAGACTCAGTATTTTCCAGAAATTGGAAAACTATTTCACACTTTTCATTTTTTTTAAACCTTTTTCGTTTTCCCTTCCTTTTGAAGATGGTTTATAGATATGAATTCAAATAAACCTATCAGTAGCTAATCATCAATAAACAAGACCACGAAACAAAAAGTCACGCATACTCCAACAAGTACAGTTGAATTATATAGACGACACACATAATTTAAATTTACAGCAACTATGCTAATTCGAGGTGAAATTGACCTCTTCAAACGAAATATCGATCTGAATTATCTGATCATATTCTAACCCAGTAGTTGAAAAATCACTAAATATAAATAAACCCTCAAATCAAATTAGAAATTGGCAGAAAAAAGTGCAATAAATGAAACTTACGTGAATGGTGCCCTTCTGCCTTAGAACAGCACGCCACTCCTTTTGGATTTGGCTTCACAATGTACTCCTTTTTTTTTTTGAATTTTAGGTTAAAAATGCGTTTGTGGGATTTGGGGAGAACACCCAGCTTCAATTCGATTTGTGGAAGAAAATAAAACGCATCGTGAATTAATGTGGGGATTGAGAGCATTTAACCAAAGAAACTATATATATATATATATATATATATATATATATATATATATATACGTACCTACAGCAGCAGCGGGTCGGAGTGGGAGCTACGGAGCTGGGCGACGGCGACGGAACGCAGGAGAGGGAGCGATGCGACGGCGACGGCTGGAGAGGAAATCGACGGCGACGGCGCGAGGAGGGAGGGAGTGAGGCGACGGCGACGCCGCGAGGAGGGAGGGAGTGCGGCGACAGCGACGCCGACGCCGCGGGGAAGGAGGCAACGGCGACGTACTGTTGATTTAGGGGAGAAATGTTGGTTTGGGGGAGAAAACGCGTAGGATTAATTGACTTAGGGGATTTAGGGTATTTGACCAAGAATTGCGGCTTGGAGAACGGTTATGAACCGCTCTCCAAGTGTATACTTGGAGAGCGGTTCTAAACCGCTATCTAAGCTTACTTGCAGTGCGGTTCTCAACCGCTCTCCAAGAGAAACTCTTGGAGAGCGGTTTTGAACCGCTCTCTATGTTAAATTTTTTTTTTTTTTATAAAACCGCTCTCCAAGTGTTCACTTGGAGAGCTGATTGAAAAAAGAGCTCTCCAAGTGCAGCTCTCCAAGTCCAATTTTGTAGTAGTGAAAGTGGTAATCTCTATTAGTGAAAAGTGGTAATCTCTATTAATGAAAAGTGGTAAATAGTGAAAAATGGTAATCTCTATTAATGAAAAGTGGTAATCTCTATTAATGAAAAGTGTAATCTCTGTTTGCTGAAAAGTGTTAATCTTTAATAGAGAAAATTGTTGATCTTTAATAGTGAAAAATGGTAATTTGCTGAAAAAATACAAAAGTGGAAATTCTATTACAAAAGTGGAAATTCTGAAAAGTAGTAAAAAAAATTTGTACTCACAAGCACAACATTGTAACCGTTCCAGCAGCAGTTATTTTACTTAAATTCTTCTCCTTTACAAATAATAAGGGTTGATTGGTGGCATAGTGTGCACGGTGCACACTGTGCGCAGGAGACCAACTCATTACAAAATCAAGCCTATTACTTGGTCAAATGTTTGAAAATTTGCAGTTTGATTAAAAAGTCTTATTTCAAAATTATCATGTATTTTTAGGTGGTGTTTGTAAATGTAAAAAAAAAAAAATAGCGATGAATTGCTTTTTTTCAAAATTTATTCCTTGCCGTTTGTAAATAAGTGATTCTAAAAAATATTTATAGAGTTCTCAAGCGCAGTGCACCCCATAGTTGACAGTATTTACTCCCTCTGTCCCCCAAAAATTTTTATACTTTTATTTTTAGCTTGTCCCTCAAAAGTTTGCATACCCCCAAAATAGAAATAATCATCACAATCATCACCTTACAATATACACATATTTACCTTTTATGTCATTATTACTTTTGGGCCCCATTATACACTCAATGCACCTACTTTATTTATTCTATATTTAAAAATTATCCTTCACTTTAATTAATCATTACACTTTTTTTTCTTAAATCATATGCTCAAGATTCCCCGTAATTTATCAACTTAGAGCATGTTTGCTTCATGGGTTGGGATAAGATGGGTTTAGATGTGGTGGGTTGGCTAGATAAATCCAAGGGGGAGGCTAGATAAACTCAAGGGGAGGCTAGGTTGTCTAAACTCATGGAATCTAGTTTATTAAAACTGGGTCAAATTATAAACACGGGTCAAGGTGTTTAAAGTTATGAGAAACCAAACATGGGAGAAGATGGATTTACATATCAAACTCATCACTAAACTCACCTAAACCCATGAAGCAAACATGCCCTTAAGAGATTCCTCAATTTTTATTTTACTTCAGAGTTATTGCATAACGTCAAATTTATTCGTGGAAATTTCATAATTTAAGAAACCCCTATTTCATATTCACACACGTCATACTCAAAATAGTATCAACATCTAGGGTATATTGTCAAGTATATATTAAAATCAGTATTCATCACTGTATTAAATTTATGTGACTAATTAGTATGAAATGAAATATAATCCATGAGTTCTTAATGGTTATGGAGTAGCCTTCTGTACGTTGGACGTTTTGTTCAACTAGTACAAATTATTAAGGGTATATAGAGGATTCCCCTAGTGCAGGAGGGAGTCGTTGAATCATGAACAACGTACACTCGTGCGATTATGTGTGATCTAAAGGTCCTCCTCCTGCATAGGACCAGTTCTCGTGAAGGGACCACATTTCAAAGGACGATGCCTAAAGTTAGCTAGGCCTGAAATTTGGATTAGATGGCTTTATCCAAATGTCAAGAACATGCAAAAATTCCCCAAAAAAGGGATGTCTTCTATCCAAATGTCAAGAACATGCAAAAATTCCCCAAAAAAGGGATGTCTTTTATCCAAATGTCAAGAACACAACTTCTGTCTATTGAATTTGTATCACACAAGTTTTAATGTAAAAAGAAAAAAAAATTGAAATGACTCTTTACGTACCTATACGTGAGTATATTTATGAACACCACACCTTCGAACATAGGGTAAATTACGAAATCAAGCCTATATATTACTTGGTCCTAAAAAAATGTTTAAGAAAAAAAAAAAAAACTTAATCCAAATTAACATTGTGTAATGAAGAATTACTTATTTTCAAAATTTATTCCTTATTGCTCGAAAATGAGTGGTTTTAAAAGAGGTTAATAGATTAGTTGATATTTACTACTAATATTATTTATCAGCTTTAAAAATTTCTCAAATTTCATTTTTATTTTTTTTAACATATAGAACCAAAACAACTCACTTCAGATTTATTGTGTTATGTTGAGTTTATTCGTCGAAATTTCATAATTTTGACACCTATATTTCATTTGATAATAATAATATGGGCCTCCAAACAACGTCGTCTATACAATGCAAAAGACAGGAAAAAAAAAAATCAATGATGCTGAAAAAGAATAAAAGATTTTTTTTTTTTTTTTTTTTTTGGGTGAGGATCTATTCTAATTCTAGCTGGAACAGATTATTGGAGATGACCTAATAATTAGTACCCATCTCAAATATTATTGTCTGTATTATAAATTGACATTACAGTTACTGTAGCATAATGTGTACATTTATCTATAATTAAGTTGCTGTTTGTACCTTAATGTTTGGCAAAAACTTACATCTTGCCCCTAATATATTTTCGAAGGACTTATCTTTTATTTCGGATCAACTACGTATACCTTACCAAACTATTCCTTTCAAAAAAGAAAAACTAACATGTTAATTTGGAGCAAATTAAGTACATTTTTTAATAATACTTTAGGATAACATTTTTGATGAAAAAACACACTATTAGGGTTCGGTTCAGCCAAAAAAAAAAAGAGTGCTCTAAATAAATTTTTGGGGGCCAAAATGGACTTTTGGTCAAATCTGTTAAGAGGAATCTATGAGTTTTTTCTTTTTTTCTAAACATATTGGGATAATCGGTTAGGAATTAATTGATTTTGGATTTTGTACCTTGTAAGTAAAAATTGAATCAGCAAATGTTAAAGTAGACAAAAAAAAAAAAAAAATTGTGTGCCTTTGATGCACATATTATACTTTTTTTCTTTCTTTCTTCCCCTCTTACATGGTTTTTGATTTATTTTCATGATTAGTGAAATTGAATAAAATTAAATTGGATGATATACATGAAATCAAATCGTAAAAGTATGAACTAACACTTGGTGTGGAATATTCACGCATAAAATATGTTAAATTAAAGCAAATTTTAAATATTTGTAGGTCAAAAGTTGATCAGGATAATCCAAAAAATAGTGAATTAGACACCTAGTTTACTACTTACACCCTTTAATCGGCACACATTTTAAGAAATGTGTAAGAAAAAGTGTAATGATTGATGTTTTGAGGGGTAGTTTTGTAAACTTTTATGAATAAAGTAAAGTAAAAAGTAGATTGAGTGTGGAAAAGTAATGACATATGAGTAAATATGAGTATATTTCAAAGGTGAGGGTTATGAAGATATTTCCTTTTATGGAGTGTGCAAATTAGTATGGGACATCCATATATGAAAAGGGGTTGGTCTGCTATGAACTCGAGTGCATGTTGTGCACCCTAGTCCATGTTGCACTTTTCAGTTTTACTGACTTACACTTTTTGATAAATGGTGTTGCACTTTTCAATTATTAAACTGTATAATAATATTTTTAGTTATAGTGACTTACACTTTTTAGTAATATTGTGTTGTACTTTTCAGTTTAATAACTTACACTTTTATTTAGACTATGGTGCACAACATGCACTCGAGTGCATACTAGACTTTACCTATGAAAAGTGTGCAAATTTATGTGGGATGGAGGGAGTACATGACCAAAATAAGCTACTATAACGTCAAAATAAGGTACAACAAGTCCAAAATTAAGCTAAATTACTTAAAGAACAGTAACATACACTTAATTTTGGAGAATTCACGGGTCGTAAGACCAAAAATATTATATTACTGCAAGGTCAAAAAAATATTTTAATGCAAAGTCAATCTGTGCTACCATAAGTTTTTTATCCACAAATTTATCTAGAAAAAAAAAGTTTTTGTTATTGCCCGTACTATATATTTTAATATTATAGTAGCATATTATAATCTTATAATAAAATAATATGTGGGAGCAAAAAAATATATGATTTCAATTAAATTTAACCCACCTAACCCTGAATGAATTAGACCCGCAATATTTTTCCTCAATTTACGTAAGATAAGTACTTATTTTTCATAAAAGGTTTTGGGTAAAATTATATGTGGGAGTGGTGGGCTGCAGACTGCTCATCAAATATCCTGATGAATTAATGAATAGTTATCCTCAACATTCACAATCTTCCATACACTTTGTTATCTCACGTGGTGACAATAATTCACTATCAATCATGCTACCGAATTAATGAATAGTTATCCTCAAGAAGAAAGAAAAAAAAATTAATGGAATTTTATTTTATTTTTTACTCATTTTTAATCGCTATTAAATATTTTTTTGATATAAAGTGAATTCTCACTCAACAAAATCTCAAAACAAACTCTCCAGCAAACTCAAATTCCAAAACAAATGTAGCCTAATGGAAATTGTGATTAATCCTGCATGGATTATAGCCAATTAATACACACAAAAATAGCTAATTAAATAGAGTTTACATTGGTAGACTAGTCTCTTTTGTGTGGGGCCACGAGCATCAAATGAATTGTGAGATGATGAATTTATTTTACTCTGTAATTCAATTATTTTTTTCCATTAATGAATTGAATTGACTCACACCAGACGATTTCAGAAGAAATAATGTCTCTTTCACATTTTAGATTTAATCTTTGTTGAAGTAAATTATTTGAATGTGACATCTCATAATACTGTAGTTTGTAAATAACTTTAAGTAGTTTTAGTGAGAATGATTATATTGTAGTATTGTTTAATTATAATGCAGCTATTTAGCCCTTAAAGAATATTCAATTGATACTTATTAAAATTACTTTTTCTTTACTATTAGAATTTAGTGAATATATTTACCAATACATGGAAGTTTAAGTTATTTTGATAACTCCCTTGTCTGAAAATATTTGACTTATATTTTCAGTTGAATGAGGATATTCATTCTACTGTCTCCTCTCTCTCTCTCTGAAAACAGAATACAGAAACAATGGAATTCAGAAACTCTGAAAACAGAATACAGAAACAAGGGAATTCAGAAACGGGGGATTTCTTATTTCTCATAGTACGCGTCACATGTATACAATTTGTAAGGATACTTAAATTGTAAATACGAGAAGTAATTCATGTGATCGTGTTCTGACTGTGAGGATCACAGTGTGTATGTAGAATTCAACCCGGTTCTACGAGGTTTGTACATTCTGCGCGATAATTCCAACATGGTTAATGCTTTATAACTTCATTTCATCCATGATGTCCTCTAAGACTCTGTTATCACAGACAAACATGGCTTCATTAAACACGGATTCGCAGGGCTTGAGGCCAGCAATCTTCATTTCGTAGAAGACTTTAATGGCCTCAATATAAAGGCCATGTTGCATATAATTGGTGAGCATTGCATTCCAACAGGCGCCATTCCTCGTATTTCTTCCTATCTCAAATGTCTTAGTTGCATCACTCAGAATGCCACATTTTCCATAGAAATCGACCAATGAACACTGCACAAAACCATTTGATTCAAGTCCTAATTTCATCACATTTGCATGAACCTGTCGACCACACTCTACATCTCCCATCCTTCCACACGCCTTAATAGTACTCGAAAAGGTATGCCCATTCTTCCTCACTCCCTCCCTTCCCATCTCCTTAAAGACATTAATCACATCCACAAAGTTGTTATCATTGCAACAGTTCACAATCCAAGAAGTCCACACAGATGTATTTGGACAGCAAACTTGTTCAAACACGCTTTGAGCGCCCTCGGAACACTTCAATTTCCCATAGAAACTAATCAAGAAACTAGTCAAAGCAGTGTTCTTAGAGTATCCCATTTTCCATAACCAAGCATGCATTTGCCTTCCAAGTTCGAAATCCTCAACGTACATACAAGCTCTAAGAACACACATGACAATTCCAGGAACCGAAAATCCCATCTGAATTTCGCCAACATTTTCCAAATCTTTGTCATATAACATTTTGATAAACAAGTTTATGGCTTCATTATACGCCCCATTCTCAACAGAAGCACCAATGACAACCGCCCAGGAGTTAAAGTCCCTCATGGACATTTTATCAAACAGTTGGCGCGCATGCTCAAAGCACCCACAAGACACGTACATCAACAAAAGGCGATTAATCGAAGGCACACTCAAACGAAACCTACTTTTCCTGATATGCTCATGCAATTCAATGGCTTTTAACGGGTCAGCCAATTCAGTACATTCTTTGATGAGTGAAGTGTAAATGTCTAATGGTATGGGCAATTTGAGGGTATCCATCAAGTATAAAATGTCGGAAGTGGTGGCAACTGGTTTTGGTTTTGATTTCTTTGTTGCTGGTTTGATTCTTACAGGTTTGGGTCTGTGAAGGGGTAATTGGATTTGAATTTTGTTAGGGTTTGGAATTAAAGTTTTGAATTGAGTATTCATGTGGACTTTGACGACAGCTGCGGATGTTATGCTTTCCATTGGCGAACAACATTGGATTTTGTTTGTACGACTATTTTATAGTCCACAGACCAAGGGTACAAAAAATTTCAAAATAATTACTCCGTATTTTTTTTATTACTAATATTTGTTTTGATTGTATCATTTAGGCTTTACTCATTCAATATTTTACCATGCAGTACCCTAAAATATTTATAAAAATATTATTTTACATAACAACATTATATATTTGATCATTACATGAACAACAATATAATACTCCCTCCGTCCCGAAATTACTTGCATAGTTTGATCGGCACGTGGTTGATGATGTAAGATAAAGGAGGGGTATTTTAGGTAATTTGATGATGTGTAAAGTGAAATGTATAAAAAAAAAGAGTGACAAATTTGAAAATAAAAGGATGTTGTGAGGTTATTAATTTTGTGGGGTATTTCCATAGTGTGAAAGTAATTTTGAGGCGTCCCAAAAAGGAAAGTGTGCAAGTAATTACGGGACGGAGGGAGTAATACTTACTTTATATATTGTATTATTGAATAGTATATTAATATAATCCCTCCGTCAAACTCTTTATAAACTTCAATTTCACACTATCATCAATTTTAGAGATTTAGAGAGTAATATAATACAATTAAGTTAAATAAATAATACGAGTATTATATTTATAAATTTAAATAGCGTATGATTGAGTTGTTGGTCATTAGGAGTATTTATATCATACTACTTTTATCTGACTAAAAATAATTAACCAATCAATTGAATTTCTTTAAAAAAAAAACATTCAGCCTCACACATGATAAATTAGTCAGAATAATCACAAAATTTTCCATTCCCCTGTTTACATAATATGCTATCACAATTCACAACACAAAGGATTTCCATTATTTCCCCCTAAACCATAGCAACTATATCAGTAGCTACCTTCACTATGAATATTATGACGACTTTCTCATTTCACAGGGTACCAAATAGACGAAATCTCCAGGCATTCGAAGAAAGTTTTTCAATCTTTCCAAATACCTGCATTGGTACTTCAAAACTCTGTTGTGTCACCCCTCCATGGGCAAAGTCAATCACAAAAGATAAATATTGTAGTTTCTTGGTCAGTACAAAAGTTATTGTACGATGAGTCAGGTCACTGCAGTCGGAGATACAGCAGGTTCATTGCCTAGACGGACTCGATGAGGTAAAGGTCGAGCGATGAGAGCATCAACTGTCCAACCTGCAACCTCACCGTCATTTTTAACATGGTTGAATTCCCTTTCTACATACTCCAAACTAAGTTGAAGCCTTCCACCAGGTTGACAGTCATCTGTTAATGTGCTTGATATTATCCCAGCATTTCTCTCCAACCAGTACAAATAACACACCTGGAACACTGACTTGAGCATGTCTTGTGCAGACGAGCTCTCCTTGAGTACCACCTGATTCAAAAGGAAGCACAACGCATCAAACAAGTGACCTCTTATCAAAATATCTACAATATGCATGCCATACAACAAGAAGTCTCTCTCCAAACAGAGAGTTGTATGAACGTCAACAATCATATAGGTGCACCAAGGTGGTCCTGTGATATAGGATAAAATTGGAAATATACAGGAGATGATTCAGAATAGAGAGACATACACAATATCTCCCATCAAGCTCTGCCATAATATAACCCTCGGATTTGTATAAATCAATTAGAGCTAAAGCGTCTTCCCTGCTCTTCACAACATCAGAGAGCTTGGATCCCAACTGCAAACGGCGATCAATATGAGAAGCCGCTTCCTTTGCATCAGTAGATAGTACTTCAGATTGTTCCTAGATAGTACAGAACAAGAGTAAACATTAGATAAGGGCATATGACAACATTCTAACAAGATTCTTTCTGTTCTTCTGTTTTTGAAGTTTCTGAAACCTCTGTAGCAAAATCTTCAAATAAATGCAAAGATTCTACAACTGTAAGATGGAACCACTATTTGATAAACTGAACCACCAAATGTAAAATCTTGTAATCTAATTACGTATTCTCTCCATATCTAAAATCTATTGGTTTTAACTGCACCAAGTAATGGATATAAACAGAACAAAGACATAGGACCAAAGGCATCTCAGATGTCAAAATGACTTTGCCCAAATAGTAAGAGCATGGTTTTTGCCACATGTACATATTACCAATTGATGTGTGCATGTGGATGTGCACATATATGAATTTAGAATTCATTTCTCCGATTGGTTTCAGTTCAATGAGAAGTGAATATAGATTCAGAAACAGTTGTTAAAATTCTACAGGAGTAAGTATTCAGTATGCTCACTTCTCACTCTTGAATGATCCTCTAAACCACCGTGTAATACACAAAAGAGAAGATTAATGTATTTAGATAGGTAATTACTATGACCTTTTATGCTAACAGAAGCAGATGACACAATTGTAACTAGATTAAGGCAAATACACTAATATGGAGCAGCTTTCTTTCAAAAAATTCACATCTTGTTCTAAAAACAAATAGTTATGTAATGCAAGAAAAGGACCTACCTCAACTTGGGGCTTCACAATCAACAGGGGGAAAGCAGGAAATAATGGCTCCTCATTGTTGACCTCTTTAACTGAAGGGACTAAACCGCTGAGCAGATACTCACTGAAGAGTAAGCCTGTTGAATATTTTGGAAACGTTGAAGAAGTATATAAAGAGAAGGCATGCAAGGTTGATGCAATGTTTAGCGGCTATTAAAATGATGAAATTATACAAAAGTTTCCTCCATTATGAGAATTTAGCACAGGGCATATTATAGAGCATACAAGTGACAATCTTTCCAACATTAAATGATTCGCATACAAGCTCCCGTTGGGTTTAGTTAATGACTGCATATCTTCTTATGGGCCCAATAACTCCATTAAGTCAAAGAAAGAGTACATAGAATTTCTGGCAATGTATTTCCATTAGTTAGCACATAAAGTTTAAACTATATGAATGTATTGTGATCTACTTACATTTCTAAGTTCCTCACTATCTTTTTTATCTCATGTAATGTACAAATAACTTAAATTGTTATTTTCATAGTATCATAGTATCCCACAATAAAGCTCCATTATTTTCCTCATCAACCATAATCAAACATGTTTCTCAACCTAACAAGAAAAATACTAACAGAGTTACAATATGAAAATATGTTCAACTAAAAGAAAAGATAAGGATATACTTGCACGATATGGATTTAAAGTCCTCAGCTGAATGGACTGATACGATTTAAGATTGCAAAACATGTGGATCCAAGTTATAACGCCAAAAGATGCAAGAGCAAGAGGTGTAGAAGATTGTACGGCATTAGCTATTGCTATGCCAAGCATAATTCCGATGGACTTGCTCACCATTCCCTGAGCTTCACCTTTAGCAATCACCTATCATAAAAGACCTTGTCAAAATCCATACACTTCCAGAAATAATGGGTGAAATCCATTGATAATGTGAAATAACAAGAGAAATAATGCATAAATTAGACAGCCAAGAAGTGACTGAGTGAACTTTTACCTCTGCAAAGTTCCTCTGAGCAGCAAACCCAGCATAGAAACAACTCCTAGTAGCTGCCTGCCAAACGAAAGATTCTCATGTAAGAAGAAAAATAACCTAGTAGTATGAGCTTCCCATACAAGGCACATGAGTCAATAAGTTAAGGCTCATGAAGAAGTGATTCAACATAACTGGACAAAGCATAGAGATAGCTCGACAGCAAAAGGATAGGCAAAGAATTGTTTCAACTTTTGTTTAGAATTTGAAAATCTTAAACCTAGGCATTGCTTCGAGCTTCTAGCATCCTCCATGGAAGCAAAATGAGAATACAGGCAGTCCTATATTATAAAATCCTAATTGTCTACAAGAATCAAAGGAATCTTAATGTTGTCAATCTGTCCATAACTAACTATTTTGGTTTGCTACAGCTGACAAAGAAAGGCAAAACCCACATCGAGATTTCGTAATTTCATTTTATCATTGCTTGAGAAAACTAAAGCCATGTAATTGGACACTCAGTGGTTCCTCTGACACAATAAGAATACAACAAGAGTTGTGCCGATTGGATTAAAAATTAAATTAATATGGCATTGCTTCCAAAATCTATGACTATTTAATGCCATAATTTTCACAATAAAATTGCTTATAGAGGTTTGACTTTTGGTCCCTAATGTCACCTGAATCAATGCTGCTGCTGATCTTCCAGCTCCAGCAACGGCACCAATTGGAACAAAAAGATGTGGAAATGCAGGGGTTGAAATTTCCAACCCAAAAGCAGCATTTTCTAGAAAATCAGCAAATAGTCTCCAACCCTTTGGATTTACATCGAAATGTCTCCCAAACTTTGACAAGAATATCTTACTTATATACCCAATCCCATCCTTGAGGACCCAATTCACAGCCGCTGCTGTAGGAATCGCCCCCTTTCCTAATCCAACAGCATAAAGCAAAGCCTGTAAAATGATAAACAGCAACACAAATCAGCCTCACCAACAAGAAGGAAATTATGAACTATTTCGTTCGTGATTAAGAGATTTATTACCTGAGTTGCAAGCACACCGCTAATTTGTGCAGGAACGCCCTGAACTCCTCTCCAAAGTGAATACTCAAGATAATCACTCGTAACACTCTCCGGATAACCCTCAGGCAACAGCAATCTGCTAGCAATGTCCCTACACTTTGCCCAAACGTCTCCTAAATTCAACGGAGATGCAGAATTTCCGCCTTTAATCCACCACGGCGACATTTTATCAGCAACAATGAATTCATCTTTGGCATAATCCGCCACCAGCTCCACTTTCCTTCCACCCCTAACCTCAAATACGGTTTCATCGTGATTACCACTTATCGCTTGCGCCGCATAAGATGTAACAGTGAAGTAAATTAAGCTAGCGAGTGATGCAAAACCAAGTTTCGGAAGCAATGCCGTTCCAGAGAGCAAGGAAATTTTATTCTCCACTTGGTCGATTACGAACCGGGAAGACAAGAAAATCAAAAGATTTAGGTCAAATTTAAGAGGATTGCTATTCTCGTCATCCCCCTCACCGTCACCGCCTCCGCCTCCGTCTCCGTCTCCGCCGTTTCCACCGCTTCTGTCGCCTCCGTCGAAGTTGAGGTTGAGAGATTGAATAGAGAAACGGAGGGGAGTGCAGAGGGAAAAGCGATTGTAGGTACGGGTTCCGACGTGGAGAATTAAGGGTTTGGCCGTACGGTGGTTGCGCAAGGGGGAAAGAGTATAGTTAGCGGTGGAGGTGGAAGGGAAGGAGAGTGGAGATTCGTGAGAGAAGACGAAGGTGTTGCCGACGGCGCAACTCATAACTGCGGCGTTGTTGAGGAATTCAGTTGGCGACTCCGCGGCGTTTTCAACACAATTCTTCTGAAATGTCTTTCATAACCCCAATGTGTACAACTTTTACTTTCTTTTTTGTTGGGGGAGAATTGAATTAATGTCATTTTATACCCCTTACAAGTTACAATTTATCTGCAAATTCTTGATGTGAACAGTAACCCCAAGAGTGCAGTATTAATTACTTGTAAAAAAAATATATATAGTATTGAGGTGTTTTGCATCCTATTCTACTTGAGACTTTCAATTAAAAGTTTGACCCTGTCATGTAGAATTGCACGTTGTCATTAGATAAATTTTTTCGGGCCTCAAGATATTCCAAAAAAAAAAAATTGAGTTAGTGGGTGTTTGCAAGCATGCTTCTAATCATTACACTAACTAATTTTACAATTTTGTCCTCGCAATTTAAATAATATTTTATTCTTACTCATTATTTATTTAAATGTAATAAGGGTGTTTTTTGTAAAATTATAAAAAAGTGATTGATTTGACATACACCACAACATATAAAAAATTGATTAGAAGTGTTTAATTTTAAAACACTACCTACTTTCAATTTTACTATAAAAATCAATTTTAATCACTTTGAATCAATCACTCTTACTTGCAAACACACTCTTAGACTAGATTGTATATCTTGAGGCCCGAAAAAAAAAGTCCAGCCCAATCTGAGTCCAGTCCGAATCGAACCCAATCCAACTCAACCCGATTCATTCAGCCCGAATCTGACAGACAATGGTGACATAGTCTGAGCCGACTCGACCCAATGCGGACCCAGTCCGGGCCCGATCCAATTCAAATGAAACATACATCCCCAATAGATCATGGGCCGGGCCAGCGGGCCCAACTCAATCCGGTCCCACCTATTTGACAATTATATATATATCATTTATAATTAAATATTTTTATTAATTTTAAATTAAAAGAATATATTCGTAATTGTTTACTTATTAATTTAATTTATTAGTAGAGCCATGCAATGGATTGCAAACGCACTAATTTGAAGTGCAATCATATACAATAAAATTTATACGTTGAATCAAACTAGTCAATGATATTTGAAGCATTTTTTATTATAATATGTAGCGAAATTTGTCTTACTCTTTTATTAATTGATTTTTTAACAATATTACTCGTTTATATTAAACAATAATAATCGCACTTATACAAATATTACTCTATTTGAAATGTTATTAAAGTGGCATATGGAATTTGTATATTTGATCATGAACGAGGTTGGATATGTGGTCTCATATATAGGAGTCTAAGATTGAATATATAATTTACATATTTTTAATTAAGTTATAGTTAGCTTTTTTTCAATAAGAATAAAATGTGTATTAATATTAGTTTATTAGGTCGAGAAATATAATTGTGGGACAGTTTGCACCATATTAGTTACGGAGTATTAAATACATCTTAATTTATAATTTAATTGTTTTTAACAATTAATTAGGTGTGAATACTAATGCTAAAATATCAAAGACAAAATTTAGATAGCAAAATGTTGGAGTAATATATATGTATAAATAGATTATGCCCTCCCTACCATATCCATCCTAATAATTAGATTAGCTGGCAGTTAAAAAAAAACTGCAAGTGAAATGCACAAAAATTGCATTTTTAAAAATGAGGAAATTAATTTGTTTAAAGATTAATAATATTGTGCATGTTTCATCTGATCCTGTCCTGGTAGTAAACGAGGAACTGGATTACAGATTTTCATACTAATGAAGTCAAAACATGGCTTGCCTTTCATGTTTCATTTCATTTCGTTATATCACAGTGCAAAGCATGTGCAAATCTGTGTGAAATATCATAAATCTCAGGTGTATAATCTAGATAAGGATACATATTTACATTACAGTCTGTAAATAGTTATGAGACAAGTCTCAACAGCACAGCAAATCAGGGAACTGTAAGCCTCCTACCCTTTTAGTTCCCATCGACGAAAGGTTCTACAACTTTTACCTCCTCTTCTTCGTGCTCTCTGCAATAATTAAGTGCAAGTAAATCGTAAGTTTGGTTTAACAATAAGAATGCACTAATTGCTAGAGGAATATAAGGATTCCTTACCTTTTATAGTACAAAATCCACATGTGGCAGAACGATTAGCAATCTTAATAAAGCCAGATGGACAAAGTGGTCAAAGGTTTAATTGTTATTTTACCTTGTTGTCCCAACGATTTCCATGTTGTTTCGAGCAGGTGCAACCTCTGGATGAAAGATTCTAGAACTTCCGCCTCTTCTTCGGGTGCAAAAGCCATGCAGATGCTGAGCTCTTGGACTGCAATCTTGTATTTTCTGTAATAATTTAGTGCATGTGAATCGTATGATTGATTTAACCAGTGATGGCCAGAAAAAAAAAATCCAAATTCCCTACTTTTCGTAGTACAACATCATGCCATAGTCTCTCCTCAAACACCAGTTATGTGGCTGAATGATTAGCAATCTCTCTGCAGCCATGATTGCAAGCCTGAGAATGATAAAACATCCAAGATGACTTATTTTCTAGAGTAATAAAAGAAAACCGGAGAGTATATGCACTTTGGATGCACAACACATACAGACATATCAAAAGCTTCCTGTTGACTAATGGTGGACTGCATTCAAGAACAATGGTCGAGCAACAGAATCAGTTGTGAGTTTGTCTCCGAATGTGTTAGTGTTTTTTAAGTTTGGATCCTTTTCTTAAAATGGGAAATAGGGGAGTTGAAGGACTCAAAACCCATAGCAGATACCACCTCTTGCGAGATTAACAGGAATAACCTAATCTACAGCCCACATTCGGAAAAAGAGAACATGTCTGAGTTTTAGTTTCTCAGATTTACATGCCAGATGGACAAAGAGCTCAAAGGTTTAGAGAATTGACTAATTACTAACATCATCTTTGAAAAGGATTCTTTTTAGATAGGAAAAGAAAAGAAAGAAATAGGCAAAACAAAAATTGACAACTGCAGCATTTATAGCTAAATGCACAAACACATGCCTCGACCTTAAATATGGAAAATGTATAATATTCGGCAAACATCGTGCAGGTTCATGGGAAATATAACAAGAATACAACTACCATATAAAATTCCAATGGCTCTTGAGAACAAAAATAAGATATTTGTCTTAAATTTGTAGCAGAGATGTGGTAATGGAGATTAAAAGGACTAAGAAAAATAGGAGAATAGAAAAGCTGATGCCAATGGAATTAGATACTATGATCCGAACAAGTAACAGAAATTTAAAAGGATTTGAAAGTAGTAACTCATTAACATGAGTCAAAAAATCTAATATCCTTAAAGAGACCTTTGTGCGTTGTGACCGATTCAATGAATTATTTTCTGAACTCAAAATTTCATCAACATGTACTACACAACAAGTAGACAGCTGGGTAAACCCGCAGGGTGGGGGTGGTGGGTTGACCATCGAACCACAAAGAAGGCAACAGATCACCTACCTCAGCTCTTTAGGCCGCAACAAAGGTGTTTCTGGACCACAATCATTTTTTAACTTCTCAGATTTATGAACAGGCCTCAGTGGGGAAATCAACATCAACCCAGGGTTTGATCTTGAAGCACCTTTCCAGTAGAGCCTCTGCAATGTGTGTTACTTTTATTCCCATTTCTTCAAGTACAATATTCAAGAGGCAAAACTAAGCTATCAAGTCATAAAACAAAGTAAGATATAGAGCTTACAATCAAATTTGCCAAAGCAATCCCAATAATATCTCGATTTGTTGCAATATCAAGCCCTAAAAGAGAGTGGCTGTTTATTTCTGAGGCCTTAGATCGTGGGTCGTCCACACACTTTCCATTGATAACCCCAAACAAGCTGTGTCCAGAAGTTACTTTGAACAACTCCTACAAATATTGCAAAAAAGTCACCATCAGAAGAAGGTCAAAATAGACTATCAGTAACAATTATAATAGATTTGAAATCAAAATACCTCGGGATTCCCCATTGGAGGCCATATCAGAAATTCTTCCCCAACTCGAGATCCCACAATGGTCAGATTAAGTCTTCGGCAAACCTCAATATAAATCACGCTAAACAAAATTCCTATACAAAATTTGAAGTCATCAAATCAGCTAAACTCTTACAGAAATTAACAAGAAGAAACATGTAATGTAAAGGCTGAATAAGAACAATTAACTTTAGCGAGTTCAAGTGGAGATTGGTGAATAATATACCACTAGATTTCCCAGAGCTTAAAACAGAATGCAAGTATGAAAATTTTGAATCCCCGATTACAGGTGACCTTTTGAAACCTCTCAAGTCAAAAAGAACCTTGTTCACTGCATCCAGAACTTCGGTCAAATGACATCCTGTATCTCGTGAAACTAGCTCAGCTTCAACTTCCTTTGCAATGCTATCCAACTCCAATAACCACTCATTTATATTTTTCCCAGCCATTGGCATAGCCTCCACACAATCCCACCCTTGGGCATCAGAAAGTGATGACGTATCTCTCCTTTCATTGTGGAGAGAACAAATGTCAATCTCACGATTAAATGACAAAAATGCCTCATCCTCGGCTGCGACATAAAGTAGCGCCTACAAAATAGTTTTCAAACAAAGTAAAAAAAGTCGCACCGACAAATTCAATGCCTTTAGTATAAAAAAAAGGCCGCGCCGACAAATTCTATGCCTTTAGTATAAAAAAAAGGCCGCGCCGACAAATTCAATGCCTTCAGTATAAAAACAAAGCAGTCAGACGTCACTTAAACAAACGTATTTTCCGTTACAAGTGTTCAGATAAAGATCCCACAATGATCAGATTCTGATCTTGCCACTCACTCTAACAAGTGTCCATTTAACAAAGGCCGGGAAAAAAGAGCAACCCAATCAAAAAAGTAGAAGTGAAAGTGTGTTGCTGCAACTAAGATGCTAACAGCTAATAAGATGTTTAGGAGCTTATAAGCTCTCAAAAGTGTTAGGTAAAAAAAGATGTTTAACAGCTTATAAGATCTTAAAATAAGCTCTTTACAGCTTATAAGGTCCGGGGAAAAAAAATATCAACACCCCTACTTATTTTTCTAACATCTTTTAAGCTATACTTAAATAATTTATTTTTTTCTAAAAAAACTAATATTTTTAATAACAAAAATCACACCTAATTTTTAGTCATACTGACTCTGAGTCTAGATCTCGCAGCTTATCCGAATAAATAATAAATCAGGAACCAACAAGTTATCACATTCCACGGTTGCATTTGACGACTCTATCATTAACTTAGGTTAGTAAATGATTAAACAATAATAACATTAACAAAGAGCATGGTCGGAATGGAAAAAGTACCTTTGCAAGTGAGATATCTTTGTCATTTGACTGAAAGGATATCTCCTGAGTAAATTTATCTCTAGCAGCTTCAAGAACCTGAAAGATCATACGAAATAATAGATCAAGGATTCACATACTTTAGCCAATTATTTGTACAAGCACAAATTAAAAGAATAGACAAGTGTGACTATCCAACATGATTAGGTCTCACCAATATATCAACAGAACGATGAACTCTTAAAAGAAAAAGAGATCATAAGAAATCAATTTCAACCTGTTTATAAAAATCAGCTCTAGAAGAATTACAGGATTCTGCTATAGCCGGAGCAGCCATAGGCGAAGTGCACAATCTGATCCTCTTAGCTGAAGCATTTCCTGTGGTTGGAGCCATCCCACAATTTTTCTTCCCTTTTTCATAATCACTCCCAAATCCAACATGATACCTAATGATCCAAAAGAACAATAGGGATAAAAAGTGAATCAAACTCATGCACATTATATTTTCTGAAGTAGCAATCAACTGCATGTAACTATAAGCATATATAATTTCAACAAATTAAATTCTGAACTTAAAAAATTAACTTACCTGCGACAATCTCCCAAAGAAGGCACGAGAATTGGTATAGCCATGGAAGATGCACCAAGCCCACAACTCATCCTCATTATCATCTGCTGATTTCTCTTAAAATTTCCGAGTTAAAGTAGAAAGGAAAGTGAGTATTTCAACCTTATATTAAGTACGGTTGTTGAGAGAGAGTAAAGAGATCAAGGCTTTTCTGAAAATTGAGTAGAGGCTTCTTACTTTTCCACAAACAAACAAAACGGTTGCTGATTTTAGGCAAGAGGCAAGAATTGTTGTTATTAGACAAAAAAAATGAAAAAGCTTACATTTAAAAAAGAAAAAAACAGAACAGAAAATTCAGGAATCATGTTTCCCCTTCGTCACAAATTACTTTGAAAATTGAGTTGAAAAACGTTTAATGGAGGGGTAAAAAGAGGCCATTGCGTCCAAAAGAGAAGCTGATGATGAATGGTAATTAATACAATAATTATGGTGGAAGCTGACAATGCTATTACCGCGGTGGCATTTTATCAGCAATGTGGAGCTCATCAGCTCCACTCTTGTTCCAGTTTCTTCGTGATTACCAGTTACCGCTCGCGCCGCATAAGATGTAACAGTGAAGTAAATCAAGCTATCGGCTAATACAAAACCAAGTTTCGGAAGCAAAGCCATTTCAGAGAGCAAGGAAATTTTACTTTCCATTTGGTCGATTACGAACCGGAAATACTAGAAATTGGAAAACGACGTCGTTCTCGCGTAACTCTCACTCTCACGGTGTCTCCGTATCTGTCTCCGCCTCCGCCACCGGCGAGTTTGATAGAAGGGGGATTGTACGTACGGGCTCCGGCGTGGAGAATTTAGGGCAAGGGTTTGGTCGTACGGAGGTTTCGGAAGGGGGAAGCGATCAAAATAGTGTAATTAGCGGTGGAGGCGGAAGGGGAGAACGGTGGAGGAGGGAAGACGAAGGCGTTGCCGTTGGAGAAACTCATAACTGCGGCGGTTGTGAGAAATTCAGTTCGCGCCTTCGCGGTGTTTTCAACACAATTCTCTGAAATGTCATTAATAACCTCGAAACTTTGTACGACTTCCAATTTTACATATAAAAGCAAAGGTAAATAGAATATATTTAAAATATAGTAGTAATTCAGTTTGATACTATTGTCCGAAATTTACAGTAAAATAAAAGTTTTTTTTTTTTTTTTTGTAACAAATCCGTGTGCAATTGAAAGAAAGAAATAAATAAATTGAGATAATATTTTAAAATTGATTTGACTGTCATTTGACGATTTTGAAATTGTAACTGGACGTGTAATTTGTAAGCAAATAATATATTGTAAACTTGTTTAATGTTGAAATCATTGTTGAGCAAAACAAGTTTATATATGTGTCTTAACTTCATTAGGAAAAAAAAAAGTTACATATAATTATGTCTATAATATTATATTCATAGAATTTAATAATAAAATAAAAATATTTCCATTAAAGCTAAACAAAGTCGAGAATATTAAAAATAACTATATCTTCAAAATTATTAAATTTATATTATTTTTATTTAATTTTTTTAGTTGATTTTATTCAAATTCATTTTCAGATTTTTTTTTCAATTTTATTCAAATTCATTCTCAGATTTTTGTTTAATTGATTTTTGAAATTTAATTGTTTTTACTATTAGATGATTTATTAAATATTTTTCAGATTTTGATTTGATTTTTTTCGGAATTTTTTATTATATTTCCACTAAACTCAATTACCAGACAATCTTTTCCTAGATTTAAAAATTTGTTGAGCACGTGCTTTTTGTAAGAGGGGTTTTTTTTTTTTTTTGTCAAAAATAAATGCCTATCAATTGAGAATTGCACTAAACCCATTAAATTATCAAATTGCACTTAAATTATCAAACTATCATTAAAATTGCATCTAAAACTTGAGGTTTTTTTTTCCTCCCTCCAAACTATAAGAACTAATCTTTTAACACACAAACCATTGTAAGAATAAAGAACAAACAAAGAGACAATAAGATAAAATTGCATGAAGAAAAAAAAAATCATTGCATAAAAGAAAAAAGAAAAACATCAACATTTAACATTTAACATTTATCATACTGTAAATGTAAACATTTACATTTGTATCTTTCACTTGACTATATTGTAAATATTAATATTGACAATATCATAAATATTTATTATTGCAACTTTGACCATATCGTAAAGATTAATGTTTACTATATAGTCAATTTTAAATGTTACTACCCCATTCCTCTTTAATTGTTAATTTTAAAGAAAAAAAATCTAAAATATTTATCACTTTTAATTTTTCTAAAGATATTAAATATTTTTTTCTCTAACTTTAGCCTTTTAAAAAATATGTAGAATTAATAATTCATTAATAATTGGGAAAATCACTCAAATCTACCATTTGAAATTCTATAGTACACAAACCTACCATCATAAAATTACATTACTTAAATCTACAAAGAAGGACGTAGAATTACTAGTGTGTCCTTCCTTACCATCGCGTGAAATATTGTTCATTTTCCAAAAGAATGAACTTTTATGACTTTCAAATTCAACTTTTCTCTCACCTATCCCTCATTATCATTATCATGATATATGTTTGATATGTTATATTTTATTAATTATTAATCTTAGTTTATGTTATACTCCGTGTTATATTAATTATTATTATTATTTATTAATGTTATTGTTTTATATTTATTTAAATTTTATTAAAAAAATATTTATTTGTTCAGATTTTTTTTATTCAAGATTTTTTAAAATAAAATTGAGAAATTTAATTTATTTTTTCTTTTCTTTCACTTTTTTCTTTTTTATATTATAAGGGATTGAATTTTTTTTTTCTTTTAATATTATATTTGCATTTAGATTTTATTTAAAAATTATTTACATTCAAATTTTAAAATAATTTTTTTTTTCTATTTTATTTAGATCTTTTACACATTACTACACATTGCATATCAACAACAAATAATGCATACTACACATTGCATATCACCAACAAATAATGTATACTACACATTGCATACTAGCAACAAATAATGCATATATCAAGCGAATGTTGCATATTTGCAACACACATTGCATACTAACAATAAACAATGCATATACCGATATGTTAAAAATCATTAAGTCTAGTATGCACTCGAGTGCATGTTATGCACTCTAGTCCATGTTGCACTTTTCAGTTTTACTGACTTACACTTTTTGGTAAATGGTGTTACACTTTTTAATTATTATTAAAAATATCATTATACAGTTTAATAATTGAAAAGTGCAACACCATTTATCAAAAAGTGTAAGTCAGTAAAATTGAAAAGTGCAACATGGACTAGGGTGCATAACATGCACTCGAGTGCATAACAGACCAACCCGTTAAAAATAATGATCATTTTCTAATTAAGTTGTCATAATTTATTTTTTCACTTTTCACAATGGCCTGGGCTGTATTATTCATCAGTTCGTAAAGAAGTTTCAATTGCAACTCAAAATGATTGCAGCTCTCAAACCAAATATAAAGTTTTGTTTCTTCGATAATATGCATCTACTCATAAAATTTCTTCAGTGAATAATTTTAAATTGGACTCCATATAAAAACCTCCTAAACAACACACCCCAAGAGAGATAAAAAAATAGTGAAACCCATGAACAAAACAACTTAAAAAAAAGCTAAGAAATACTGTAAAAAAACAAAAAAAAACATTACCTTTTCTTCAAGAGAGAAGAACGCCTCTAAATAAAATTTTCTTAAAGAATCTAAAAATAACAAAAACCAACTTCAGCATGTTCAACATCTTACAAATCCAAATGAGCACTAATCGATTTTAAATCTACACAATTTTACATACTATTTTTTTAATTTTTATTGTGGTTTAAAGATTTTTTCACCAAATAAACGAATCAAAAGATAAAAAAAACAGAATCGAATCAAAATTAACTTCATATTTTTTTGGGAAAAATGCATATATCTACAATTGGCACTAGTGTATGACATATATCTACAATCTTAAAATTGTAATACAAATACCTTCAAAAGTGTAGTTAAATTGACAATGTTGCCCCTTATTTGAAAAATCAACATATTTGACCAAATCAAATCAATTTTTTGTTTGAAAAGTTACTATATGTCACATCAAACTGAATACTTTACTTACCCACCTCCTTCTTCTCCCCCTTCTTTCTCCCTTATACATTTGTAAAACATTGGGTTTGTCAAAAATTGGGTTTATCAACCAGTGACCACCCACCTTCACCGTCTGTGCTTCACTAAGGTAAGTATGCAAAACAACCCTGAAATTTATTCGAAGAAATAGTCTGTAATTTAAAAAAAAAATCATCAAAGAAATGGCTTGTTTCAGTCGATATATCTCGAAAATATTTATAGCTTTTTCTTTAAAAAATTTAGGTTATATTGTTAGTTTTGGTTGTTTAGTTCATTGTTTAGTTTATTAATATTTTTAATAATTATTAATATTAATTTAGTTATTTAATTATTATTTAATATAATATTACATTAGCAACAAGTAATGCATATACGTATTGCATACTAGCAATAAATAATGCATACACACATTGCATACTAGCACCAAATAATGCATATACCGAGTAAAAGGTGCATATTTACAACACATTGCATACTAGCACCAAACAATACATAAAGTAAATTGTGCAAAAAAAAAAATCAATTTTCTATCATACTCCAATGCTTAAAACATGGTTAATATAGACTCTTTGAAATGAGCAAACTCTGAAAATTCAAGTTAGAATAATGCTACCATTGATTTCTAATAAAATGAAAATTGACATTCTCACATTATTTGAAAAACAGGGTGCAACTGGAATGGCCCTAAAATTGAAGAAAAAAACCCTAAAATATGCAGCCTGGGTTGAGATATACGAAGGAAACACAAAATTGAAGCATATTTCACGAATTAGAGTGTAAAACGACGAGAAAATTATATAATCGCACAAAAAACACAAAAAAAAAAGGGGTTTTGATCCAATCCCTTAAAGAGACGAAATTGAAGAGTAGGAGGAGAAGAACGAAGAAATACAGATGAAATTGTACATTGGATGCAATTCTCAAATTTGAATTTGAATTCTTGTTGGGAGAAGGTAAGATGGGACATTTTCTTTTTGTGGAAACTGTGGTTGCTACACTTTGGCCTGAGAAGAAAACAGTGCACGATTGTGGGGAAATGACAAAATCAACTTAACATGAGGGTATATTAGGGTATTCACGCCCATTTTGAAGGTATTACTAATTCCGAAAATTTGTCGTGGTTTTTGGTGATACCCTATTATTTTTTGAAGGTATGAGTAAAAAATCACTATTTTTTTCACCAAAATAAATTATAGCAGGAGACCCAAGAAATCAAAAGATCAAGAAAAAAAAAAATTCACCAAATCCATTAACCCCATTCTTTGTCACTGTACACAAGATTCAACCTAATATATCATAGGAACCCTAGATACGCCACCCCCCTAGACGTGCAGATGATATCGCCGCCCCACCCTAGCTCACGCACCTCCTCGTCCACAGATCTAAGGTCTCCAGAGAAGATTTTTTTAGTTGGAGACGCGCCGCCTCCAAATCCATAAACTTGCTTCGATCTCATAGATATAAGAAATATGTTTCTTCTCACCGGAGCTCACTTACGGATCGGAGGAGGCTTACGGATCTGAGCTACGCCTTGTAATCGGAAGGGGAGCTTCTTGATTTAGCATCAGAATTCAAGCCATTAGCCTCACCTTTTAAAACGCGTCGGACATGGAGCCTTCACTACCTTCTGGGATATGGGAGAGAGTGTGCTGAGATGGGAGAGAGAAATTTTGAAAGTAATATGAGAGAGAGAATGAGATAGGAAAATGAGTGATTTTGAAGAGGTGAGAGACAAAAGGGTATAAGAGGGATTTTGCAGTCATTTTGAAGTTTTAAATAATAGAAAAAAATTGTTGTAGATTTTAGTCTTAAGGGGTAAAACTGTGTAGATATGAGTAAATATTCACTTAATAATTTGTACGAGGATATATTAGTTACTATACAGGCCCGGTCCTAATGTAAGGCCAACGAGGCGATCGATTCAGGCCCAAAAATATTTCACTATTTTAGGGGCCCATTTTTTAAGATATCTTTTATATATTTATATATATATATATATATATTACTCCGTATAATAAAAAATATTAATATAACTATATAAAGACGCATAAAGAGAAGTACTAAAAAAGTAAAAAGAATTAGTGAAGAAGGGAAGGAAAAACTAGGAGAAAAAAGTCTCAATAAAATCTAATTCACTTTAAATCTTTTAAGTTTTCACTTTTTCACTTTACGTCTTAGAGTGTCCAATTTACATAATTTTTTGTCCAATTTATTAAAATTTGGGACAAATAGTTCAATTTACATCCTTCAAATTTAAAAATAAAAAAAATAATATTAAAAATTTCATTAAAAATTACTTGTATAAAAAATAAAAAATTTCTAAAATTATCTACAGAAAAAATTCTAAAAATCTCATTAAATTTTCTAAAAATCTAAAACATCTCTTAAAATTAAATAACTTAAAATCTTAAAAAATCTATTAAATAAAAATTAGAAATTCTAAAATTTATAAAAATATATATATATATATATATATATATATATATATTGTTATTCCTTTAAATTTTATATAATGTTAGTCCTTGAAAAAATATTTTACATTATGTTTTATAAGTTCGTATAGAATAAAAAATATGAAAGGACAGGGCCTTTTTTTTAAATTCGATTCAGGCCCAGATATTCCTAGGACCGGCCCTGTTACTATATACAAATAATCATTAGTATTAAATAATTCTTTTAATATGTGCAAAATTTTAAAAACGACGGTTAAAGTGGGATGGTGATAGTAGCCTTTTCTTTTTCTTTTTTTGGTTCAATGTTAATTTTTATTTTCATTCATACAACTTTGTTGAGTTGTCTCTTTGATTGTTCTTATTCTTAATGTGGTTCATGAAATTAAAAAATTATAAGTTTGTATAGTTTGGTGCAAACAAAATTTATTTAGTGGTTTAGTTACAATTTCAGTGGTAGTTTTGAGGATTTTAAGTGCAATTTTAATGATACTTTGGTGATTTAAGTTAAATATTAGTAATAGTTTGGTGAATTTAGTGCAATCCAAAACTCAATTGGATTTTATTTTTTACAGAAAAAGACCCCTTAAAAGTTAAAAACGCAATTGGGTGGCACATGTTAAATTCTGGAAAATAATTTTAGCAGTTTATGTGACAAAATTGAAAAAATATCACTTGTCACTGAACTTTATCACTTTTCCAGATTTGGTGCAGAGAAATACAAAATTTATAAATATAGTGATGTTGAGTATGTACTAAAAATCTGCAATAATGATAATAACTGAGTAACCAATTTTCTATTTTGATAGTGATTAAACGTGGGTGACCAAATTAAAAAGTAGTAAAGTTCAGTGATCAAAAAAATTGTGTAAGTGATCTCATGTCCTTTCATTATCTGATCTAGACGTTATTTCTTGTTACACAATGTAACATTTCTATTACACCACCGACATGAAAATGGAACTATGATATGATCATATTGCATGTCATTCATATTTAAAAGGAGTGTAAAAGGAGACATTTTTTTTGTGTTTCATTTTATTACATTATTAATAGTGCAAACCAGGTGTATAGTAAACCAGGAGTAGAATATTATACTAGCTTGAGTTTGTATATATATCATCAATTTGAGATACATTAGTACTATCATTACAAATCTCGACATATAATCTAAAGGATACATATTACATCAATTTGAGATACATTAGTACTATTATTACAAATCTCGACATATAATCTAAAGGATAAATATTTACATAAATTTGAGATACATTAGTACTATCATTACAGTTAAAGTTTCATTACATATACTATAAATAGTGATCACTGACATACAGCTAAAATTTCATTACACAAACTATAAATAGTTATCACTGACATACAACTAAAGTTTCATTACACTATAAATAGTTATGCATACATGAGAGCTAAATTTTCATTACTCACTGACTATAAATAAATAGTTATCACTTATCAGAAGCATGAGAGCCAAACTCTTCCTCATTATCATCTACAAGTAGAAAGGAAAGTGAGTATTTCAACCTTATTAAGTACGGTTGTTGAGAGAGAGTAAAGAGATCAAGGTTTTTCTGAAAATTACTTTTCCACAAACAAACAAAACGGTTGCTGCAAGAGGCAAGAATTGTTGTTATTAGACAAAAAAATAAAAATGAAAAGGCTTACATTTAAAAAAGAAAAAAACAGAACAGAAAATTTAGGAATCATGTTCCCCTTCGTCACAAATTACTTCGAAAATTGAGTTGAAAAACGTTTAATGGAGGGGTAAAAAGAGTGCATTACGTCCAAAAGAGAAGCTGATGATGAATGGCATGAGCTCCACTCTTGTTCCACCCCCAACCTCAAGCACAGTTTCTTCGTGATTACAGTGAAGTAAATTAATTGAGATCATATTTTAAAATTGATTTGACCGTCAACGATTTTGAAATCGTAACTGGACATGTAATTTGTAGGCAAATAATATATTGTAAACTTGTTTAATGTTGAAATCATTGTTGAGCAATACAAGTTTATATACGTGTCTTAACTTCATTAGAAAAAAAATAGTTACATATAATTATGTCTATAATATTATATTCATAGTATTTAATAATTAAAATATTTCCATTAAAGCTAAACAAAGTCGAAAATATTAAAAATAACTATATCTTCAAAATTATTTAATTTTTATTATTTTTATTTAATTTTTTTAGTTGATTTTTTTCAAATTCATTTTCAGATTTTTTTTTTCAATTTTTTAAATTTTTTGTTGATATTTTGAATTTAATGATATTTGAAAATATATTTTTATTTAGGTTTGCTTTATTCTTATTTTTTATTTGTTTAATTTATTTATTTTTGAAGATTTAGTTGATTTTTATATTATTTTTTAAATTTTATTTAATTTTCTCAGATTTTTGTTTAATTGATTTTTTAAATTTAATTGTTTTTACTATTAGATGATTTATTAAATATTTTTGAGATTTTAATTTGATTTTTTTCGAATTTTTTATTATATTTCCACTAAACTCAATTACCAGACAATCTTTTCCTATATTTTAAAATTTGTTGCGCATGTGCTTTTTGTAAGAGGATTTTTTTTTTTTTTGTCAAAAATAAATGCCTATCAATTGAGAATTGCACTAAACAAATTAAATTATCACTAAAATTGCACTTAAATTATCAAACTATCATTAAAATTGCATCTAAAACTTGAGCTTTTTTTTCCCTCCAAACTATAAGAACTAAATATAATAAATATTTATTATTGCAACTTTGACCATATCGTAAAGATTAATGTTTAATATAGTCAATTTAAATGTTACTACCCCACTCCTCTTTAATTGTTAATTTCAAAAAAAAATCTAAAATATTTATCACTTTTAATTTTTCTAAAGATATTAAATATTTTTTTCTAACTTTAGCCTTTAAAAAAAATATGTAGGATTAATAATTTGTACAATTGTACGAGGATATATTAGTTACTACGTACAAATAATCATAAGTATTAAATGATTATTTTAATATGTGCAAAATTTAAAAAACGACCGGCTAAAGTGGTACGGTGATAGTAGCCTTTTCTTTTTTTGGTTCAATGTTAATAATGTTTATTTTCATTCATACAACTTTGTTGAGTTGTCTCTTTGATTGTTCTTATTCTTAATGTGGTTCATGAAATTAAAAAATTATAAGTTTGTATAGTTTGGTGCAAACAAAATTTATTTAGTGGTTTAGTTACACTGAATTTAGTGGTTTAGTTACACTTTCAGGGGTAGTTTTGGGGATTTTAAGTGCAATTTTAATGATACTTTGGTGATTTAAGTTAAATATTAGTAGTTTGGTGAAATTTAGTGCAATCCAAAACTCAATTGGATTTTATTTTTTACAGAAAAAGACCCCTTAAAAGTTAAGAAGGCAAATTGGGCGGCACATGTTAAATTCTGGAAAATAATTTTAGCAGTTTATGTGACAGAATTGAAAAAATATCACTTGTTACTGAACATTATCACTTTAGATTTGATCACCCACATTTAATTGGTCACTCAATTTATCTTCAATTAATATATTAAAATTGGTCACTCAATTTATCTTGAATTAATATGTGTGGCTAAGAAATACAAAATTCACAAATATAGTGATGTTGAGTATATAGGAAAAATTTGCAATAATAATGATAACAGAAAAATATTTAGAATATAAAAGAAAGAAGAAAAATAAGTTTCTGAAATATTATTAATATGAATTGATAATTTTAGAGATTTCTTTACCATTAATCTTCACCACAAATGTTAGTAGATGATCATGTCCCAATAATTATAAATGGGTAAATTAATTCTAATAATTTTCTATCAATTTTAATATTGCTATTAGTAAGTTTAGTGATCAAAAGTAATATTTTCTCTACAAAATTTAATAAAATTAGTGATAATTTTGTGTAAGTGACCCATGTCCTTTCTTTATATGATCTAGACGTTATTTCTTGTTACACAATGATGTAACATCTTCTATTACATCACCAACATAAATGACATGACAAAGTGGGATAGCTCAAGTGGTTAGAGCACCACTACCTAGGCCTTAGGTCCTGGGTTCGAGTCATGGGGAGGGGCAATGGGATGGGTATTTAACTTGTAATCAAAAAAAAAAAACCAACATAAATGACACAAACACAATGCAAGATGATCATTGTACTTAATTGCATGCAAGGAGTGTAAAAGGGATCTCATCCGCATATTTTTGTGTTTCATTTTATTACACGAATAGTGCAAACCGCGTGCATAAGCTAGGATACATATTTACATAAATCTGAGATAAATTAGTATTATTATTACAAATCCCGGCATATAATCTAAAGGATACATATATTTACATAAATCTGAAATACATTAGTACTATCATTACACTAAAGTTTCATTACACTGACTATAAATAGATAGTTATCACTTATCAGATCACATGAGAGTCAGTCAAGGAATAGTTAGCCTACCTTTCTGTCCCAATGATTTCCATGTTGCTTCTAGCCGCATCCTTTCTGTCCCAATGATTTCCATGTTGCTTCTAGCCGCATCAGGTGCAACTTCTCGACGAAAGCCTCCAGAACTTGTGCCTCTTCTTCTGGTGCAAAAGCCATGCAAATGCTCAGCTCTTGTACTGCAGCCTCGTATTCTCTGTAATAAATAATAATTTAGTAAATAGTAAGTTTAATTGAGATCAAGCTCGGACACTAGCTAAGACACTAACTAATACAAAATGTTTAGGATTCCTTACTTATTGTAGTACAACATCATGCCGTAGTCTCTTCTAAAAGACCAGTTATGCGGCTGAAGGATTAACAGTCTCTCTGAAGCCATGATCGCAAGTCTGAAAGTGACGAAACATGGTGACTTATTTTCTAAAGAAATAAAAGAAGACAAAAACTAGTACTATTATTATTAGTATAAACCAGCCATGGAGAGCATATGCACGCACTACGGATGCACAGCGCATACATACAGACATATCAGAAGCTTTATGTTGAGTAACGGGACTGCATTCGATACATAGGATCTAATAATATCTTTAAAAGAGGTCTTTGTGACAAATGCAATGAATTATGAGCCTGAATTCATAAACAAGGTAACAGATGTCCTACCTCAGCTCTTGAGGCCGCAACAGAGGCGTTTCTGAATTACCATCATTTTTCAGTGGAGAAGTCAACATCAACCCATGGTTCATTCTCGAAGCACGTTTCCAGTACAGCCTCTGCAATATGTGCTGTTTTTATTCCCATAATATTTAAGAGGCAAAACAAAGCTTGCAATTTTTTTTTAAAAGAAGTAATACAATAACCTAAGTTAATGAGAGGAATGAGCTTACGATCAAATTTGCCAAAGCAATCCCAATAATATCTCGATTTGTAGCAATATCAAGCCCTAAAAGAGAGTTGCTATTTATGTCCGAGGCCTTAGATCGCAGGTCATCCACACACTTTCCATTGACAACCCCAAACAAGCTGTGTCCAGAAGTTACTTTAAATAACTCCTACAGATATAGCAAATAAGTTCACCATCAAATATACCTAATACAACTCAGTGGCAATATATACTTTAGATTTGAAATCAGCATACCTCGGGATTCCCCGTTGGGGGCCATATCAAAAATTCTTCCCCAACTCGAGATCCCACAATGGTCAGGTTAAGTCTTCGGCAAACTTCAATATAAATCACGCTAAGCAATATTGCTGTTCAACAATATTTTATGGAATTAACAAGATGTATGAGCTGAATATGAGCAGTTAAATTAAAAGATGAAAAAAAAATACCACTGGAATGACCAGAGCTTAAAACGGTGTTCAAGTACGAACACTTTGAATCCACGATTACAGGTGATCTTTTGAAACCTCTCAGTTGAAAAAGAACTTTGTTCACTGCATCCAGAACTTCAGCCAAATGACATCCTATATCTCGTGAAACTAGCTCAGCTTCAACTTCCTTTGCAATGCTATCCAACTCCACTAACCACTCGTTTATATTTTTACCAGCCATTGGCATAGCCTCCACACCATCCCACCCTAGGGCATCAGGAAGTGACGACGTATCTCTCCTTTCATTGTGGAGAGAGCACATGTCAATCTCACGATTAAACGACAAAAACGCCTCATCCTCAGCTGCGACATAAAGTAACGCCTACAAAATAGTTTCCAAAAATAGTAAAAACACACGCCCAACAAATTCAATGCCTTATAAAAAGCAGCCAAACGTCACTCCAACAACCGTAATTTCCATTTCATAAAAAGCAGCCAAAAAATGATCAGATTCCAATCCTGCCACTAAAATGCTAACAGCTGGTTTACTGAGTCTAGATCTTGCAATAAATTATCACATTCCACAGTTGCATTTGACGATTTTAACTAACATTAACTAATGCTTGTAAATTCAATTAAGCATTAACAATCTTAACAGACAGAGCTGGGGCAGAATGGGAAAACTACCTTTGCGAGTGAGATATCTTTGTCCTTCGACTGAAAAGATATCTCCTGAGTAAATTTATCTCTAGCAGCTTCAAGAACCTGAAAAATCATACAAAACATAGATCAATGAATCACATAATTTAACCAAGTATTCGTACGAGCAACAAAACAGACAAAGAAATCACTAGAACTGAAATCCAACCTGCTTATACAAATCAGCTCTGGAAGAACTACGAGACTCTGCTAGAGCCGAAGAAGCCATAGGCGAAACGGACAATCTCGTCCTCTTAGCTGTGGCATGCCCACGATTCTTTATCCCGTTTCCATAATCACTCCCAAATCCAACACAACCATCAGACTCATACCTAATGATTGTAAAGAACAACAGGGATATTGGGCTTTGCCTAGTAGTAGTAGCACATATGTTTCTCCAATCCACTTATTACTAAAACTTTTGCATAAAAAAGTAAATCAAACTTGTACACATTAAATTCATCAAAATACAATTTCATCAATCAAATTCTGAACTTAACAAGATTTAACTTACCTGCGACAATCTCCCAAATAAGGCACGAGCATAGGCATAGCCACGGAAGATGCACCAAGCCCACAACATACCGCCATTATCATCTGCTGATTTTGAACACCAGAAACCGGAACACGCAGCATTTCTCTTAAAATTTTGCAACCACAGTTTTCTTTTCTGAAAATTAAGTAAAGGGTTTCTTACTTTTCAAGAAACAACCAAAACGTTGCTGATACTCCGCTCAAGAGGTAATAATTGTTGTTATTAGACCCCAAAACCAGCAAAAAAAATCAAAAGGAAAATAAGAAATCTTACTTTATCAAAAAGGAAAAAGTAAACAGAAAATTCAGGAATCAGGATTTCTCTTCTTGAGAAATTGATGAAGGGATAAGCTTGAACAAGGGTTTAATTGAGGGTTTAAGAGAGACCATTTTGGGCATTCAATCGAAACCTCCAAAAGAGAAGAAGGAAGAGAAGATAGGTGAAGAAGATGAATGGAAATATTTGCAAGAGCAAATAACACAAGAATTAATATGGTGGAAGCTGACAGTGCTGCTTGTGTTTCCAAGATTCATAGTAGTGGATTTTATCAATTCTAATATCAGCAAATGTAATACAACTTTTTTTATAAATAATCTCAGTTTCTCTCTCTGCCTATATATATATAGGCATGTGTATGTATAAATTGTGGTTGATAGATTGAAGGAGGAGTAGGATTCTAAGGGAAGGTTCCTTCTCCGTGATCTTGTATAGGAGATGGATAGGGAGGGGCTACAAGCTCGAAATTGGAATCCTGGCAATTGAAAATACTCTTTATTACTACCTCCATTCCACCAAAAGTAGTTCATGAAGGAGGGGCACAATTTTAAGAAAAAATGTAGATAAAGTAAGGGTATTGTGGGGTGAATAAAATGATTGTTTGTGAATAAAGTTGATGGCGTAATTAAGTGATGGTTGAAGGGTGATAGTCACAACTTATATTTTTATCTATTATTTTATTCTATTTTTTCTATACCTATTATTTTTTCATATTTCTTAATCAAAACAACAAACCAAAAAAGAAAGTGAAAAACTTATTTAAAAGGACGGACGGATGGAGTACATTTTTATTAGTATTATATTTCTTGTACGTCATCCAAACTTCCAAAGTGAAGGGGTATATTTTATTATGTTGTCCATTAATTGGATGAATGATGCACTCGGTTCAATGGTGTGGGGTACGCCGGGTATTTGGACCCGCTTTATTCTATCAACGGATCAGAATGATGGGTTTAACCATTTTAAATTAAAAAAATGTTTTTTTTTTTAAATTTAACATGAAATTAAGATTTTTATTGAAAGTAGATAAAATAATTTTAGAAGCAAATTTATAAATTTAATTTCACATAATAAAATATTGAAATTGATAAGTATAAGTATAAGTTTTTGGTTGAAATATCATAGTATTTCATATTTTGATTTTACAATTTATATTGATAAAAAATTTAAATATATATATATAAATATAAAAAGTTGAATTGTTATACTATTTATTAATAAGAGTGCAAAATATATATTAATGTATAAAATATATATATTGTATGCATAAAAATTTAATATTAAAAGTGGAGCACGTGGAGAGTGATATTCAGACCCAACTGTCTCTCCTTGATTTAAATTAAATATTTTTTTAACAACTTTGTCCTTTTTTTTTTTTTAATATTTGTGATATGTAGATATATGACAATAAATAATTTATTAAAAACATGTAAGGCGGTGCATATTAAACATTTTATATTTTGAATAATTTGGTTAATATGTATGAAAATCAAAAAGTGCAGATAAAGTGGACCCGTGATTTTTTTAACACTCCCTAACCCGCCCTCTAGCAAACGAGCTCTTGAGTTGGAATAAACTTTTTAACACTAAATTTAGTACTCCTTTATGTTTTTATTTATAAAAGTTGGTCTCCTTAATTTATAACATCATACAAATACAATAAGAATTTTTATATTATAGGTCACATAACTCACCCGCTATAATATATAGCTAGCTTAGAAATATATTTAATGGAAAATTCGAATTTTCTTAAGACATACATTACTTAAATTATAATTTACGAAACTACAAATATATGACAACGTGTAGATAGTCGGATACTCCATTTTCTAATCATTCATCCAAAGAAGCAAAAGATTGTTCTAAGAAAAGGTTTAATAAATTAATATCAAGAAAATATTTTTACGTAGATTTTACTATACGTACATATATTGAGGGAATACGTACAAGAAAGCATGACTAATTTATGAGTTAGGTGCAAAAATCACATCACATGACCTTTTAACATAGCCTTAATTAAATCCAAGTTAGATGAATATGCTGAGTATCAGATTAAAATAACTAACACCATTATTTGCAGTAAGCTAATTATAGGTGTCACATAATAGTATTAAATTAAGACAAATTGATTGGAAGATGGTGACTTATGGCATTGTCCTAACCATGTTTAAATTAAAGGATAATTAATTCCCATAATAATTGAGATTAAATAAATACGAGAAAGAAGACTTGGTAGGAAATGAAGTGTGTGTGGGGTTAGGGATAAGATATGCATGAGCTCTTGCACCAAGAAAAAGAAGAAATGAGACTACGACTGCATAATATTATCTCTGTTTTGAAATTATTTTGACATGTTAAGGATATTTAATTTACTTTTTATTACTCTCACTATTCCACAAAAGTCCTTGAAAAATATTGTGTCAAAGACAGAGTTGTTATTCGAATCGACGAGACTCGACTCGTATAGCTAAATGAACCGAGCTCGAGCTCGATTTATTAGGTTGAATATCTAATTTTTTTATAGAAATTTTCATTAGGCTCGTTAAGCTCGTTAACGAGTCGAATAGAGTTCAATTTTTTATTCATCAGTATTATCGTACTGAGCTCAACTCGATAAGAGTTCGAACTTCAAATATTTGGCTCAACTCGATTAGAATAACAACTCTAGTCTAAGATAATTATATAAACTTTTATATATAATAAATAAACTAGTTAAATTGAGTGTATGTTCTAACAATACCAATTAATCAATCTAACACAATAATTTATACTCTTACAGTCTTACATAATTTGATACTCTCTCCGTTCATGAAATGTAGTCCCATTTGCCTTATATTCTTTGTCTACCAAATGTCGTCTCATACACTTTATGAAAACTATCACCCTTCAACCATCATTTAATTACTCAATTTGTCATCAACTTTATTCACAAACAATTACTTTATTTACAATGGACCCCCCTTACTTTATCTACATTTTCCTTAAAACTTGTGCCCCACCTCCATGGGACTACATTTAGTGGATGAAGGGAGTATTTTTTTAAAATGAAATAAAATAACTTTTTTTTTAGTTATTCTCTCGGACATTTTAATATTACACGGCATGTTATTACTATTTTTATGTAACTTTTTTTTTATTCACCATCTAAATCATATACTCCGTAAAAAACAATTTTATCCTTTTAAATATTAATACTCTCACGTCCATTAAAAAGTATGTTTATTTTTCTTATTTATTTATTCATAAAAAATATTCTCATTTTATTTTAAGAAAATAATCACTTTATTTTTATCTAATAATTAATAACTTCACAACACCCTTACTTTATCTATTTTTTTTAAAATATGTGCTCAATCAATAGTTTTCGTAGATGAAGAGAGTAATAAACAATTATTACCTAAATTTATAAAAATAATAAATATTAAATTGAACGAAAAACGTCGAATCACATAAAACAAAATTTATGTTATTCAAAACTTCGAAACAAACATAAATATTAGTACTATTATTTCGCCAAAATTTTAAAATTCATTGAACCTGAAAATACTACCTGACACAGTCCCAAAATAAATATACAGCTTTTGAACCTGACACAATATAATCCAAAAATAAATGCATAGCTTTTGAAAATTCAATGAATCTCAAAATTCGGACTTACCTGACACAGTATAATCCCAAAATTAATATACAGCTTATCTTTTCCCACCTACACACTAAAAAAAATGAAAGGGGCAAAATCATGGTTAAAAACTTAAAATATACTAATGTGATTAAGAGAGAATAAATCACTTACCAAAATGATAAAATATAGTAAAATTTATAGATGGACAGAAAGAATACTCCCTCCATCTCATAGTAGTAAATTTTACATTTATAGAAGGTATTACTATGACTTTTACACCTTTAAAATAAATAAATATTTATAAACTTTATTTCATAATATTAACAAGTTTACATAATTTTTTTTTTTTTTTTACTTTAGTACATAAAAATTCATAAAATTAACGAAATTGAAAGGAGGAATATTACTTTGTCCGGAGCTACGATAATATTGTTGATCGAATGTATCGATTATTCTACATGGAGGTCACCCCGCCCCCCAATGTTGGCTTGAAAATATCTAGAATTTTTTTGATGTATTTTTTATTATTCAATTTTGGTGGTCACCATCAATATTAATATTGAAAATAATAATATTTTTACAATTTTTGTAAAAAAATAAAAATATCAATAAATATTAATATACAATAACAATATTTAAATCTAATATTAAGAAATTATTGAAAATAATTGTGAAAATATTAATAGATATCATATGAGATAATATTGCATGTAATATTTTAAGTAAATTTATCACATATGTAAAATTTATTCAATTTTTTTTTAAACAATGTATCAAAAGTTTACTACTAAATTTTCATTATTTTTTAAATTTACTGATATCAATATTCGATATTTATAATTTTATATATTCATCAATAATTCTACAAATTTAAATTCTCTAAATTTTTATTGATGCAAATATTTGCAAACTTGACAACCAACCCCATTCAGTTTTAACTTTTTTAAGGGGTATACAAGATTTTTAAGTTGCACCATCTAATCGCGAAAAAAGAGTACTGTTTGTCCCACAATATCGTTTAATTAAATCTCAATTATCAATACGAAATAATTCTACACTAAAATGTTCTCAGATCAAAAAATAAGAGACTAAATAAAAAATAAAAATTCATCAAATATCAAAATTCTATAAAACATCAAACCCACCAAAAAAATGTTTCAACATTGAAAAACAGTCTCATAACAGGAAAATGATCGCGCAACACCTAAGAAAACAAAAGGAAAATAACAACAAACTAAATAACTAAAACAATCTAAAAAAAACAATGATTTGCTTTCATTGTTGAAGTTATTTTTCAGAATAATAATTGCCTTGAAATTGATTTTAATGTGAATTTTGACTCAAAGTTAGAAAGTAAATGTTGAGGCGCATAACGATTCGAAATCTCTCAAAACATCCTATGAGTAGAAATCTGGTCTTGGTTCAATGGAATGAAGTATAGGAGTATTTCAACTTCAACGAATTAATTCCACACCAATTCATTTCATATATTGAAATGTTAAAATTCTTGATTAATTCAAACAAAATCTGGAAACAATCAACATTAAGAACATCAAAATCACGATAAATAAATCATACTATCCGTAGGAAAGAGATGATCTCATATTTCGTTTATTCTATTTTTTGTTTTTGGAAAATGCTTAATGTTTTAAATAAACATATTTAATGAATGATTAATATTTCATTATTCAATGAATAAGAGTATACTTAAAAGTTTATTGATAAAATTTAAAACATAATAAATAATATTTTATTGATATAAGTACAATTTAATTTTTAATATTAGAGAAAATAATTTCATCTGTACTAAATTATATATTATATAGTTCTACTGAATGAGACAATAACAACCGCAAGAACGACTCCCACGTATCATACTTTATGGAATATTTACATTTTCATTCTAATTTTTTCCAATATCATTTTTTATGGCTTATGTACTTTAGTTATGGAGAATAGCCGTAGTCACTCTTTTAATTCATAGCTTAATCATATCAATAATATGTGAAGTTTGCATGCATTAATTATTATTATTCATAAAAGACTACAAATTTCATCTCTAACTCTAATGTTCATAATTGTTCTCTTAACAAAAAATAATTTTGTATACAAATTTCTTACATTTACCTTTTATAATTTTATAATCATTTTAAAATACAAACTACCATACCTATATAAAACATTATTATACAGGACTCACATACAATTGAAATAATGTCTTCAAACAATAATTTATTTACAGAAAATATTATGTTCTTACATTTATTTGGTATCAATATCTTCTTTTGTTAGATAAGAAAAAATGAGGTGCACTTTTGAAGGGATTTTATGAACACCTCATTCACTACAAATTGTAATATAATTGTTTTCAAAATTATAATGGACTGAGATGGTTAATTGTTTAATGAGACCATTTTACAATTTCAAATATTATAAATATTAGTACTTCTTAACATAATTTTTTTTATTGAACTAAATATTTTGCCTAAAAAAATAAAAGACACGTCCTGATAACCAAACACCTGTCCTCACACTTGGCTTAACATATCAATAACACGTATTGTAGATTTGCATGCATTAATTATTATTATTTTAAATCTCAGCATAAGGTTCATATTAATAATTATCTTAAATTATTTTTTTATTTAATACTCTAATTTTTTTTTGAGAACAATTACTACTCTAAATTATTAATCGTATAAATCAAGGGCTAGTGAATCATGGTTGAAGGCTTGGGCCTAATTTTGGGGGTTGGTCCGTTGGCCATGTTTAAAATCCCGGATATATCCCGCACGAACATATCTGGAATCCCGATCCTTGAGGGCGGGAATGTCAAAATTGCTGCCACTCATGTCTCAATCTTGAAATCCAATCAAACTACCCAACCAAAACCAGACGACATTCTACTTCAACAAGCAACCTTAAAATTCAATAATTTGCTTGTATAATTTAAGTGTTGAATGTTGTTGATATTCTACTTCAACTAGCAATCCTCTCTTAATAATGTGAAATTGGCCACTTAATCAACTCACTTCACTGTATTCTGCTACATTCATTGAGGTTTGTAATTCAATTTTTTATTTATATTTTGGTTTCTACTTCATCTGTTTTTCATTAGTGCATTTGTTTTAATTTTAAATGATTTGGGAACATCAGAGAAGTGTATTATGTTTATCAGCATTTGTTTGTAATTTGTAAATATGTATTTTGTCTTGTTATTGATCCTTTATTGATGTCTAGCTATCATTTGGGAAGTCACTACTTGATGGGGGTGAAATTGTTGTTATGATAGTTTGATAGAAAATGAGACTTTTTTAAAAGGGGGTGGATTAATTTTGCAGATTCTGAGATGGCTGAAGCTTTAGATTCAAAATCAGGGGAAATGTTGTTCGAGCCAATTCTCGAGGAAGGAGTATTTCGGTTTGATTGTTCAGCAGATGATAGAGATGCAGCATTTCCAAGCATCTCTTTTGAAAATGCTAAAGTTAGGGATACACTAATCTTGAATGTTCATAAACTTCCAACTTACATTCCAACTTTTCAATGTACAATGGGGTAGGTATGCACATTGATGTGATTAATTTTATGTTGTGATGAATTAGTTTCCTCCAAACACTTCATTCTATGGAACTGGAAAAGTTAGTGGGCAGCTTGAACGAATAGGGAAGAAAGTAAGCCCACTAGTTCCGCGTCCTCATCAATGAAAAATTTAGCTTATACAAACTGAATTTAATCTTGAAATAGATTTTTACTTGGAATAAGTGTACATTTTAAAAAGTTTATTGATAAAATTTAAAACATAATAAATAATATTTTATTGATATAAGTACAATTTAATTTTTAATATTAGAGAAAATAACTTATCTGTATAAATTATTATCTTCTAATCTGCATTAAATGTTCATCCTAATCTGCATTAAATTATATTCTTCTAATGAATGAAACAATAGCAACGGCAAGAATTGCTCCCTCGTATCACTTTCTGTCCCATGTATCACTTTCTAGAATATTTGCACTTTCATCGTAATTTTTTCCAATATCATTTTTTTATGGCTTATGTTAGGAATTAATATATACAAGAATTAATTCTCAACCTCTCTACAAGTTCTGACTTTTAGATGAGACGGAATTTTGGGTTAAATTTTTTTAGTTTTAAGTTTGACACATGCTTGCCATCTCAAAAATTTCTTACTCCTCCCCAAAAAAAACTTCTACCTCTTCCAATGCATTCTACCCCAAATTGTAAACATCATTTTCTTTTCAGTTAAAAAATATTGAGCAATGCAATTAAAAAAAAATTACTCTTTCGCACCACATATATTAATACCCAGTCACTTGGGCTGCACACGCCCAATCCTTGCATTTTCTTGGTTGTTTATTGTCTACTCTCAAATTACTCCCTCTCTCTTTAATTCCATCTTTTTACTTCTACCATGTAGAAGTTTTCCTACTTCAAATAGTTTCTCTCCTCCCTCCTATTTTTATTTTGAGCATCATTGTGGTCTTATACATTAATGGATAAGTTGATGTGTGACAAAAACGTCATTTTAAGATAATGAACGTTTTCTTATCATCAGTAAATAATTAATATTTTACAAAAAAAAAAAAAAATGGAACACGTTCGGGTAACCAAACACTTGTCTCACATTTGACTTAACCAAGTAACACTTGTCCTCACATTTGGCTTAATCAAATAATACGTGCGTGCTGTATGCATTAATTATTTTTCTTCTATTTTTTTTTTAAATTTCAGGTCAAGATACACCATTCATTTCAAAACGTATACAACAAACAACTTATCCACGTTAAAAACTTTTAAAATTGAAAAAAGACGTCAAGATATTAATAATTATCATAAATTATTTTTTTATTTTTTTTCCAATTCAAATCATGTGTCAAGATCATAGACGGAGCCACACTGGGCCCACAGGGGCCCAGTGGCCCCCCACCATTTTTTATTTTATTTTATTATATATATAATAATCTTTTTCTTTTTAAAATAATGATATATATTTGTATATGAATAAAATTATTGACAATTTGAGTAAATAAATGATGATTTTGAAGCTGATGATAAAAATATTATTTACATTTTTTAGACATATATAATAAGTTTAAGCGAACTAAAAATGAATGTTTGCATACATTTTGTTTCTTAATACTCCGTTTTTTTTTAATAAAGTCAATAATATAGATTAATAGTATATTTAAAATTATTGTCTAAAGTTTTGCTAAGATTCACAAGAATGTCTTTAAAATTGAACAATATTTTAGTATTGAATTTTTTAAAAAATAAAAATAGTTTAGTGTTTTAAATTTTTTGTACATTTATATTTAAAATTATTATATTTTATAATTATAGAATATTGGAACACATTAATATATTATATTTTATTATATTGGATATTAATATTTTAACAATTTTTATATTACTCGGCTTCATTTTGAGTGCGGACTATCAAAACATCTTACAAAATACAATGAAAGTAAATTAACTTGATGATTTGATTTAATGGAATGAAATGTATTTACAATTTTATTATAAGAAATTTCGATAAGTATAATAAATACATTTTTTTATCTTTATAATAATGATAATCGGGGCCCCTACCGAAAATTCCTGGCTCCGTCACTGGTCAAGATAATAAATAATGTTAACATCTCTAACTTTCTTCAGTCTTGAATTGAGAAAACAAATAAATTAAGCAGTGGCGCGCACATATATATATATATATATATTTTTGAGCAATTGAAACATTAAACCTAGAAATTGTACTCTTTTTTTTTTTTACTGTGATCCAAATTCAAAATTATTGAGTCATTTACAATTTCAAATATTATAAATATTAGTACTTCTTAATATATATATATATTTTTTTAGGGTTGGTCTCTTGTAGACTCAATTCCTTACAAGGAATTGAGTCCATTTTTTAAAATGGGTAGGATCAATAATAATAAGGATAAAATAAGCGAAAATATGTAAATTAAATATTGTGGTTGAAATGGTTGAGCATAATCTATTTTATTTTGAGATCAAGTGTTCAACTCTCACATGTAACACTTTTCACATATATTTTTTTAATTATAAAAGTGTATGTTGAAAATAAGGAAAAGTGTAACATGCATTTTACAATTTTTTAACATGTTATTTTGCATTGTTAGGTTATGCATATATATTTTTTTAATTAAGGAAAAGTGTAACATGCATTTTACAATTTTTTTAACATGTTATTTTGCATTGTTAGGTTATATGGTGTTGCAATAATAATTTCAGTTATAATGACATACGCATATATATTTTTTTAATTATAAAAGTGCATGTTGGAAATAAGGAAAAGTGTAATATGCATTTTACAATTTTTTTAACATGTTATTTTGCATTGTTAGGTTATATGGTGTTGCAATAATAATTTCAGTTATAATGACATACACTTTTTAGTGATGTTATGTTACACCTTTTAGTTTTTTAACATGTTATTTTGCATTGTTAGGTTATATGGTGTTGCAATAATAATTTCAGTTATAATGACACATTTTTTAGTGATGTTATGTTACACCTTTTAGACATATTTTGTTGCACCTTTCAGTTGTAGTGACTTACAATTTTCAATAATATTTTCAGTTATAGTAACTTACACTTTTTAGTAATGTTATGTTACATCTTTTAGTCGTATTTTGTTGCACTTTTCAGTTGTAGTGGCTTACAATTTCCAATAATATTTTCAGTTATAGTAACTTACACTTTTTAGTAATGTTATGCTACACCTTTTAGTCGTATTTTGTTACACTTTTCAATTGTAGTCGCTTACAATATTTCAACAATATTTTCAGTTATAGTGACTTACACTTTTTAGTAATGTTTGTTATGCTACACCTTTTAGTCGTATTTTGTTGCACTTTTCAGTTGTAGTGACTTTACAATTAATAAGAATAACTCCTAAACAATGATAACACAACATTCCAAATTCTTCAAACCTCAAGCAATCACAAGTAATAAATTCAGGCAACTATCGAAAATAACCTAATTGCTACTGTCTTCCATGGGTGATGATACCTTATACACTTGTTGTGTCTTGGAGGAATTGAACAAGTGTACTAGTTGCTGAAACACCTTTCATGAACTCCTTATTAAACATTGTAAAAAGAGTTAGGTATATATTTGAAAAGCATGTCACACTATACCAGACATTATACAGTTATAATAACTTGCACTTTTTAATAATATTGTGTTACACTTTTCAGTAATATTGTGTTGCACTCTTTAGTTATAATGACTTACATTTTTCATTAACATTATGTTGCACTTTTCAATTATAGTGACTTACACGTTTCAGAAAAAATATGTTTCACTTTTTAGTTATACTGACTTATATTTTTAGTAAATATTGTGTTGCACTTTTCTGTTATATCAACTTACATTTTTTAGTAATATTGTGTTGAACTTTTTATTGAATAAAAAATTTCACTTAAAAGTTTTAATCACTATAACGGAAAAGTGTAAAACATTTTCACTTAAAAATTGGACAGTGGAACTTAATATTTTTTTGTGAATTATTTATTATTTTATTATATATAATTAATAAAATTATTTATTTAACGAGTATGATAACAAGTTAAATGGGGAATGTGTATATTTTTAAATACAAGTTAAATATTTCATAACTCATTCCCTCCGCAATTTTATTTTTTTTCATTTATTATAATATATAAATATTTTAATAAATATTATAGTAGCGATGGCGATTAGTTGATTCAGCTGGGATCATTAAGTTTAATTAAAAAAATGAAAATAAATTGATGCAGGCGGTTGGCTGTTGAGTTTAATTAAAAAAAAAAAAAACTTAATTGATATGGGTCGGGTCAAATAGTTTTAATAATGGGTAGGACTCAATTCCTTATAAGGAATCAATTCCATACAAGACCAAACCATTTTTTTATTGCACTAAATATTTTGTTTAAAAAAAAAAAGACACGTCCTGATAAACAAACACTTGTCCTCACATTTGGCTTAACCATATCAATAACACGTACTGCGAACTTACATGTATTTATTATTATTATTATTATTTTAAATCTCAGCATAAGGTTCATATTAATAATTATCTTAAATTATTCTTTTATTTACTACTCTAATTTTTTTTGAGAACAATTACTACTCTAAATTATTAAGGGTGGGACTATTTACACCTCCATTTCGGTTTAGAACACTCCCTCTTTGAGTTTAATAATAAAATAATGAGGTAAAAAACCAAAAATACCCCCTTCACCTTTTCACTCTCCCATATTCACTACTAAATGCACCCCCTTCACCTTTTTATCCAGCCCCAGCCGCTGCCACCACCGCAGCCGTCGTCGCCGCTGCCACCACCGCCGCCGCCACCACCACCAAACAACAAACAACAAAATTTCACCACAAACAACAAACAATAAAAATCCAGGAACTTAGAAAAATTTCAATTTTTTTTAAATTTTCGACAAACCAGTGTCGACCATATTCACTCTCGTCGACACCCTGTTGTCGACGAGAATGTATATGGTCGATCTACAATGGTCGAAAAAAGAGAGGGAGGGGAGTAAAAAAAAAAAAAAGAGAGAGAGAGAGAGAGGGTGAAAGAACGATCGGAGAAGAAGAAGGAGGAAGAAGGAGAGAATTAGGGGTGTGTTTAGTAAATAGATTTTTAAGACAAAAGGGTATTTAGGACAATTTGAGTGGGGTGCATCTATTTTGACAAATTTTAGGGGGTGCATCAATCGGGGGGAGTGTTCTAAACCGAAATGGAGGTGTAAATAGTCCCACCCTATTTAATGGTATAAATCAAGGGCTAGTGAATCATGGTTGAAGGCTTGGGCCTAATTTTTGGGGGTTGGTCCGTTGGCCATGTTTAAAATCCCCGATATACCCCGCACAAACATATCTGGAATCCCGATCCTCGAGGGCGGGAATGTCAAAATTGCTGCCACTCATGTCTCAATCTTAAAATCCAACCAAACTACCCAAAACCAGACGACATTCTACTTCAACAAGCAACCCTAAAATTCAATAATTTGCATGTATGTACTGTATAATTTAAGTGTTGAATGTTGTTGATATTCTACTTCAAATAGCAACCCTCTCTTAATAATGTGAAATTGGCCACTTAATCAACTCACTTCACTGTTTTCTGCTACATTCACTGAGGTTTGTAATGCAATTTTTTATTTATATTTTGGTTTCTACTTCATCTGTTTTTCATTAGTGCATTTGTTTTAATTTTAAATGATTTGGGAAGCATCAGAGAAGTGTACTATGTTTATCAGCATTTGTTTGTAAATATTTAGTATTTTGTCTGTTATTGATCCTTTATTGATGTCTATCATCTGGGAAGTCACTTGATGGGGGTGAAATTGTTGTTATGATAGTTTGATAGAAAATGAGATTTTTTTAAAAGGGGTGGTTTAATTTTGCAGATTCTGAGATGGCTGAAGCTTTAGATTCAAAATCAGGGAAAATGGTGTTCGAGCCAATTCTCGAGGAAGGAGTATTTCGGTTTGATTGTTCAGCAGACGATAGAAATGCAGCATTTCCAAGCATCTCCTTTGAAAATGCTAAAGTTAGGGATACAGTAATCTTGAATGTTCACAAACTTCCAACTTACATTCCAACTTTTCAATGTATAATGGGACAGCAGATAGTTAACATCGAGGTAATATTTTATATCAGGATCGTAATTGCTAATTATACGATATATAGACGTATTTTTAGGCATGTATGCACATTGATGTGATTAATTTTATGTTGTGATGCATTAGTTTCCTCCAAACACTTCATTCTATGGAACTGGAGAAGTTAGTGGGCAGCTTGAACGAACAGGGAAGAAAGTAAGCCCACTAGTTCTGTGTCCTCATCAATATAGTTGTTGTGGTCACTCTAAATGGTATACTAAATTCTGAAGCAATGAAAATTTTAGCTTATACAAACTGTTTAATGTTGAAATAGATTTTTACTTGGAATACTGATGCTTGGGGATATGGTGCTGGAACTACTTCCTTGTATCAATCACACCCTTGGGTTCTAGTGGTTCTTCCGGATGGTGAGGCACTCGGGGTTCTTGCAGATACAACACGACGTTGTGAGGTATTTATGATCTGTTGCTTATCTTTTGAATTAGTGCAAATAATTGGTTACTGCATGACTGATATTTGTTTGAGCAGATTGATTTGAGGAACGAGTCGAATATAAAATTCATTTCTTCATCATCCTATCCTGTCATCACATTTGGTCCATTTGCTTCGCCAACTGATGTTCTTGTTTCTCTTGCACGAGCAATTGGTAATTTCACTATTACACAGCATGCGTTCCTAAATATTTTGTGAAGAATTCTTGCTAAGTTTATTTACAACATACTTTTTCTGAAGTCCTATAGTAGCTAAGTTTTCAATATTTGCCTTCTCTCCTGATTATTGCAATTATATGGTTTTGGCTTCAGGAACTATTTTCATGCCCCCTAAGTGGGCCTTGGGCTATCATCAGTGCCGCTGGAGTTATGACTCTGATGCACGAGTTCGTGAGGTTCAATACTTTTTTCGTTGTATTTTACTCGGTCATCTATCTTTATCTCTGAATCAGTTGTTTCCAAATTGGATTTAGACATCCCAAATTGGTGGCCTATTTCCTAAAGTAAACACTACCAAGGACCCTCATAAACTAGCTTTACTTATGTATGTAAAATTCATGATTTTCTAGCTATTCAACTTTTCAGTGTCTAGTCTAATTGACCTTTTCTTTTATTCTTGTTGTAGATTGCAAAGACATTCCGGGAAAAGGGCATTCCCTGTGATGTCATATGGATGGACATAGATTACATGGATGGTTTTCGTTGTTTCACTTTCGACCAGGCATGTTCCTTTTAATTTGATTTGTAGAATATAGATATCTGGAAGCAGCATCTCCCTTCTTAGTGTATGCGTAACATAAATTTATCCATTTAACAAATTCCATTACATTTCAGTTCCTTTGTATTTAGTACCCGTGACTTCTGTTGCATAAGATTGTTTTTTTATTTCTTATTCTGTAGCCACTGACTTTCAAGTTCCACTTTAAAGTGCATTTTGTTCAATCCAAAATTCACTTAGACGACTTGTTCCCGAAAATGAATGGTAAAACAGACTCCAACTTTTTCAGGAGCGATTCCCAGATCCAAAGTCTCTTGTAGATCATCTTCATCAAGCTGGGTTCAAAGCAATCTGGATGCTCGATCCAGGAATAAAATGTGAAAAGGGATATTATGTCTATGACAGTGGTACTGAAAGTGATGTCTGGACTCAAACTGCAGATGGGAAACCTTATGTTGGTATACATTCCTATTAACACACTCCAATAAAATGATTGTAGTTCGCAGCAATAGAAAAAGGGAATCAACAGTCAACTGGGGCTACATACTTTTCCTTTTCGTTTAAGAACGTATTATTCATTCATAGAAGTTCTATCCGTGTTTCTCTTTAATTATTGCTTTAACTATATATTCATTGCCTTTTTAGGAGAGGTGTGGCCTGGGCCTTGTGTTTTTCCTGATTATACACAATCAAGAGCTCGTTCATGGTGGGCTAACCTAGTTAAAGACTTCATTTCTAATGGTGTGGATGGTATTTGGAACGACATGAATGAACCAGCTGTCTTCAAGGTGAAGTTCGAAAAACTTTGAAACTACAAGTTTTTTCCTGATTCTGTATAACATTTATGTTTTATAACAGACTGTAACAAAGACAATGCCTGAGAGCAATATTCATAGGGGAGATACAGACCTTGGAGGATGTCAGAACCACTCACACTACCACAATGTAAATCACATAATTCTTTTTAAGTAGTGTTTATGAGAAGTTCAATTGAATTACATATATGGCTTATAACTAAATGTGTATCATGGGACTTATGGATTTACTACTTACTGCTTCTAGTTGCTTATCTCAGGTTTACGGTATGCTAATGGCAAAATCAACATATGAAGGCATGTCAGCAGCAAATAAACAAAAGCGTCCATTTGTTCTTACCCGAGCTGGCTTTGTGGGTAGCCAAAGATATGCTGCAACGTGGACAGGGGATAATCTTTCTACATGGGAGCACCTCCATATGAGTATCCCCATGGCTATTCAACTGGTTAGTGGCAATAATTCTTTTAAGCCTATAACTGTGTATCTAACTTCTTTGTACAGCATATTGCGGTTGAATTTCTTTACATAGACTGCTATGTTCACGTTCTGTAGTTTAAAGGTGTGTTCTGTCCCTTCAGACATTGGCCAAGTTGTCAAGGGGACAAACATGTGTGCTCTATGATCAGTAAAAAACTGCTAAATATTCCACTTTCACAATATATAGCTTCTATAAGTTTGGGTTCACAAGAGAGGGTTCCTGTTACTCTAACGTTTAGGTGCATTAACAGTAACTTGTTTGTCCATTCAGGTTCAACTATCTATTAATTGGCTCTCGATTATTTAATTACCTTATCAATTACCTTTCCCATATGTGCCTATAGGTGAGAAGAAACGTAAATGAGTATAGTGATTAGTTAGAACCTTTTCTGTGATTAGATGAAAACAATACATATGCATTTGTGCATATATAGTGCACAGATATTAATATATGATAATGCTTCAGAAAAACCAGTTATTATTACTATTATAATAATTTGAGAAGATGGGGTTTTTCTTTTATTTTTGGGTAAAATCAGTTGGTACAACTTTTATAAAAGATGGATAATGTGCAGGGGCTCAGTGGTCAGCCTCTCTCAGGGCCAGATATTGGTGGATATGCAGGTAATGCAACACCTAAGATGTTTGGAAGGTGGATGGGTGTGGGTGCCATGTTTCCTTTTTGTCGTGGGCATTCTGAAACGGGCACGATTGATCATGAACCCTGGTCTTTCGGACAAGAGGTTTGTCCCATTGACTTTTCTATTACAAAAATGAATTATACTCTGTACATCTTTTCTCATGAATGCGTTGTATTAACAAATGCCCCCAAAAAATGGCTTTGCTTTTGGAGAAAATTATAATGCTAGTATGTAAAGATCAATAGTTATTATATAACGAATGCAGTAGCATGTTCCTAGAGACTACAAGAAAATCCCTTCTAGATATGGTTTTATCTTTTATACAAAGAGGACTGTTAAAACCATTGCATATGATTTAACTGTTTTTTATTGATTAGCAGTAAAAGTATGTTTGCATTGACAAAAGAAGTTGTGTGTTGTTAAGTGTGAAAATCAGGTTTGAAATTGCTCGCATCGTTTCATCCTTCATTTAATCCTGTGAATTTAAGTCTATAGGTCATTATTATCTTTTATTACTATCATAATCTTAAAGCTTTAATAATTATGCCAGATTTCTATTATTTGTGTTCTTTTGACATCCATTTTATCATCTCTGACAGTGTGAAGAAGTTTGCCGACTTGCATTGCGAAGAAGATATCAGATTTTACCCCATATATATACTCTATTTTACTTTGCTCATGTAAAGGGCATTCCTGTGGCAACTCCAACATTTTTTGCGGGTATATCAAATACCTCATAATGGTTAAATTTTAGCTCTGTGAAATTGGAGCACATTCACCTATACCTATTTGCTAATAACATTTCAAATTATATTGCAGACCCTAAAGATTTGGAGCTAAGATCACATGAAAATTCATTTTTGTTGGGACCGCTTCTCATATATGCAAGGTTTTACGACTCTTTCATGGAGATATCAGATAGATCACTAAATGACTCCATTTCATAGCTGTTTGCAGCTTTAGTGCCCTCAAATACTTTATATGTATTTAATCTTAAGCACATCAAGATTGGTGTATTCAGTATTTCTGACTGTGCCCCCTTAACAAGAATACTAATATTTTTTCTAGTTAGCATTGAAAACTCTGCTAAATGACGTACATATAATACTCCGCATGTTTCAGCACTGGCAAAGATCAGGAGTTATATCAAATGCAGCACAAGTTGCCTAAAGGCATCTGGCTCAGCTTTGATTTCGAAGATTCTCATCCAGTACTATTTCTTCCTAACTTCTATTCAACTCCTCTATCTTACATTGAAATCTCAACTAAGCAGTAACTAGCTTTTTCACAACCTCCCTACTCTTGGTAAACAGGATTTACCTGCCTTGTATCTAAAAGGTGGGTCAATAATTCCCGTGGGTCCTGCCTATCAGCATGTCAATGAAGCTAATCCTACAGATGATTTGTCATTGCTGGTGGCTTTAGATGAGCATGGTAATCTATCTGCTAGAATTCGTATTTTTTCTATGAAACTTTATCTGAGCATAGTTTACTTTATTAGGCAATATTTGTTTCCATAAAAAATATTTGACGTCCTTGCTAATTTTACCGGTGCTCATTATGTCATCCATCTGCTCACCTTAGAAAATAAGGATAAACTATCGACTTCTATTCTGCTTCAGTAATTACCATTTCTTTGACCCGAATTGATAGTTTCTATATGCTGAATCTCATAAACTGCAGGTAAAGCTGAAGGCTTTCTCTATGAAGACGATGGTGATGGATACGAATACAATAAAGGAGGCTACTTATTGACAACATATGTTGCAGAACGCCAGTCTTCTGTGGTCACAGTGAAGGTATTCAAAGCCGAAGGGTCCTGGAAGAGACCAAACCGCCGGTTACATGTGAAACTACTGCTTGGAGAAGTTGCTATGGTAAGTTATTATTCCATTAAGTTCTAAATCACATGACTACTGCTTTGTTCTATTATTTATCAAGTTATTGGTTGTTCATTAGATTGATGCATGGGGTACTGATGGAGAGGTTTTGCAAATTCAAATGCCTTCAGAAAGCGAATTGTCAGACTTGGTTTTGGCTAGTGAAAAGCAATGCAAGATTCGTAGAGGTGCCTACTCTTCTGCTATTCGTTTACTTTTTCTTTTCCATTTCTCCTGATTCCTCACCTAAGGTCATGCGTAAACTGAAATTGAGTTTAAGATTCTAAATTTTCAAGCACTTTATGACAATTTCTATCAATCTGATCCCTAGCATCAAGTATTTGTGTACATCTCTTATCTGGCTACTCTATCTTCTGTCTCTTTATCACCATTTCCTTTAAAAAAACGACATATAACCAGCAAACTTCTCAGGCTGTTCTTTATCTGCATCCCCATTTTTTTTTCTTTCTAGCAAAATGTATTCAGAATTCGCTCTGATGGACAACTTTTGTCTCGAATTGATTGCAGATAGTGCTAAGCGTATTCCAGATTCTGAAGTCTCTGGGCACAACGGAACAGAACTGTCACAGACACCAGTTGATATGAAAAGTGGGGATTGGATTCTAAAAGTGGTACCGTGGATTGGTGGTAGAATTATTTCTATGGAGCACCTTCCTTCAGGTGTGTTCACTCCTGAAGTTCTACTTATTTCTTAACAGGCGATTCCTGTCTTTTTTATTATCATTCATCTTTTTTTTTTCCTGATGTTTTTAATGGACGAATTCCTCCTTTATAGTCTAAGGAATTGGAGGCGTTTCTTCGAACACATCTGTTGCCTGTACAATTAGCATAAATTAGAAGTTTCAACAACTCAGATTGTTTACTAAAACGACACAACTTTTTCATGGTTTTTATCTCTATATGTGTGTCTTTGGTATTGTTTACCAAATATCACAAGGTCATACGTTCTTGTAATTGGTCGCATGTTATGCTATGTTTCGTCATACATACTCTATGGTGTTATCCCCTACTTTTTTCACGTTTCTGGGGTGTCTGACAGGAACTCAGTGGCTTCATAGTCGGATTGATGTTGATGGCTATGAAGAATATAGTGGTGTGGAGTACCGATCTACTGGATGTTTAGAGGCGTATTCTGTCACTGAGTAAGCAATTATAAGACAATGACAATCCAGTTCAAATAGTCGTGTTCTACGTTGAATAATGTGAAACATGAGGCCTAAAATCTGATGAATATTCAGTTGATTGCCTATAATTACTCAGAAGTTTCAGATAGCTATAATTATGTGATATAATGCTTGTTTCAAGATTCGATACTTTGACATTTACTTCTACGTTATGCATCTCAGACGGGGCCTAGAGCATGCAGGAGACGTCAAATCTTTGAAATTAGAGGGTGATATCGGAGGTGGAATAGTTCTTCAACGACAGATACATGTCTCAAAAGAAAACCCAAAAGCCTTCCAAATCGATTCTGCCATTGTTGCTCGCTCTGTTGGCGCTGGTTCTGGAGGATTTTCAAGGTTTCCCATCAATACATATTCTTTTTTCTGACTAATAATCTTAATTTTTCCTATTATTATCATCCTCACATACATTGTATCCTAATGGTTTCCAGGCTCGTGTGCTTGCGTGTCCACCCAGTGTTCAATTTATTACACCCTGCTGAATCCTACGTGGCATTCGTCGCCATTGATGGGTCCAAGCATGAGGTTTGGCCCGAATCCAGTGACCAGTTTTTTGAAGGCAGTTCTCGACCAAATGGTAAGATTAGTACAATTTAAATCTTCTATAGCCACCTGTTTTATACCTCTTTTATCAAATTGGTACCTGTACATTTTTCCCCCGATCATTTACTATTTGGGATTGACCAGTTGCAACCTGTATTTTATTTTATTAGTTTTTTTCCAGCCAAAAGTCGAGCACATGACTTGCACACCTGTTTCACTGGGGTATATCCGTCCATTTGAGATTGACCACAATGACAGCAATGACCCATGGTTCTTTCTGCAAAAGTTTTCCCCAAATTGGGAGAAAAAGAGTCGAATGCAAGCTTCATAAAATCTTGATTAGACGGATACATCCCTGAGAAACAGGCGTGCAAGTCACGTGTTCAACTTTGGCCAGAGGAAACCACTAAAACAAAGTACATGTTGCAATTGATTAATCTCAAATAGAAGTGGATGCAATCGGAAAAAAAATTGTACAGACATCGGTTTGGTAAAAGGGTATAGTACAAGTGACAAACTCGACTATCTTTTTTCACAATTTGAGCTGCTCTGGAAGAAGTGTTTCTGTGTTCGATGTATGAGTAATTACACGTTGAATCTTTTTATCAGGCGAGTGGATGCTTGTCGATAAAGGGCTTGGATTGGCACTAGTAAATCGGTTCGATATCAGTGAGGTATATAAATGCCTGGTTCACTGGGGTACAGGGACTGTAAATTTAGAGCTCTGGTCCGAAGAGAGACCCGTCTCAAAGGACTCCCCACTTAAAATATCTCATCAATACGAGGTAACCCGACTACCCTAAAATATCGTGCACTTTTGCACATGTTCCACTATTTAGATTCTTGACACATGTAAAGTGAAAAAACAATCAACACCAATAATCATGACGACATATGTCATTAAACTACTCATATACTCTAAATTTGTATCGAATTATTAACATCAGGATGACTGTTATTATGATTTATGATTCATCTACGACTTATTCTGATTATGCTTATTTCAGTAATTTTCATCAGATCATGAAAAAAAGAATCAGATTTCCAGTTATCTGTCCCTAATCATTGGAAAATGTGTAGACTAGAAAATTGTAAATGAAGATAATATGAAGGGAACATGTAGGATACTCATTTGTTCTTATTTATGTTTTGATTTAATAAAATGCAAACCCCCAGTAGTATACAAACTGGAGTATAAATAAACTAGCTCTTGAACCTTATTTTATTAATTTTGCATTAAATACTTAAAATATCTATTTAATTAAAAAAGTATATTACTAATATTTATTTATTCATTCTTTTCGAAAGTATTTATTTATTTATACTTGAAAAAAAAGTTTTACCTTGAATATTCTTTCATTAAATAGAAGTGTTGGCAGTGTCATGTAGGTTTATGATTAACCTTACTAATTAATTTACACTTAAGCATTCATTAGCTGGACCTCGTGGTTTATTTCCTTCTGCGGATGACTAATCTCTAGGTCTCTACAGCTCAAATATACTGTATATAAATAATAATGTTAATTAACTAAGAACATGTTTGATAATAATAACTATCTCCTATTCAAAATATATGTCATTCTAAGCTCATGCACACATATTAAAAAAATAATTGACTTCTCATTTTACCCTTAATCAATGTTTGTAATTTTCATTAAAAAAAATACACGAATGTAAATGTTTATTGATTTTAAGGGTAAATTTGGAATAGATGCAATTAATGTGCATTGAAAAGTACAAAACGACTTATATTTTACAAAGAAAACGAAAGAAGAAAACGAAAGGTTAAAACAACTTATATTAAGAATATGAGGGAGTAATTATTAGACTGGATTCAAATGATATTTAAACTTTTTAGATTTTAAAGTATAATTTATTTTTAATCTAAGTTATTAAATAAATTATAAATTTAATCTAACCTATTAAACATGGTTTAAACTATCAAACAAGACCTAAGGTCTTGAATATCAATACCCACAAATTATTGATTGTACAACTAACTAAAAAATAATTCTATTGCTCACTTTCAGATTTTCTTTTTGTCATTCAAAATTGACTGAATGTGAATTCTGATTTTCTTTTTTCATTTAGTACTGACTGATTTCAGTATTTTATATATATATATATGAAAAAAAGGTCAAAATAAAATAAAATTCCAAGGCATGTTAGTAAGAGCCCCCATTAATTAATTACTCCTGTTTAATCCTCTTCTTTGGCCTTTTCTTTCTGCCATTTATACAAACAATCGAGGGAATCAAGGTTAGACACACAATCTTGTCTGTTTGTGCGGTTAAGCATCCCAATCTTGATAAGTCCTACGTTTATTTTTTCGAATATCTCACTCTAATACAAAACCAATACATATTTATCTATCTATATAAATAGATTTTTAGATAAAGTTTGCAAACTACCAAGCATATATCTTATCTCACACACCATAATTAAACATCAATCTCTCTTACTACAATATCCTTAATCCATCATGAGCACAGACAACATGAAGCAATCTTTTGAGATGGCCAAAGGGCCATCTCCGATAGTCCCACTTCTTCTGGTGGTGGGACTAGGGCTCCTCCTGCGCGGGAGCGCCTCCTCAATGAGTCTCGACCTCCCCTTGCTCTCAAGTGGAGAAAACGCCATCTTCACTTGTTTTGTCTTCATACCGGTTCTAGTCCTCCTCGCGGTCTATTCCACGAGCCATACGATCGTGCTACCCCTCGCTTTGATTCTCGTGACATACACAGTTAGCACGATGCTTCTAGGCCCTCTAATGCTCATACTCATCATATACTTAGCTGGTGCTTACATGACTTCTGTGAAATGCGATGGAGAAGAACTTGGATGGGGCTGCATTTTAGTACTAGGTTTCTTTTTGTTACATTGGGTTTTGTCTGAAGAAAGTCGACAATCGGGAGCCTTGGTGTTGGCTATCATGATCTTCCTTTGCTACCATTGCTTTCCTTAGATCAATATTGATAACCATGTAACATGTTACATGTACGATAAATGACTCGATTTACATGTAACATCTTCTGTTACACACGTTTTTCGTACTATTCTCATCCTGTACGTTCTTGGCTTACGTGCTATTGATTCATCTAAATAGTGTAACTGAAGAAGATGTTACATGCAATAGCATCATCATCATAATGTATAATGCTTATGAGGTTACAATTACTGTAGATATGCAATTTGAAGGGCATTAATGTAATAATTCAAGTTTCACCTTATATTGTTACATGTTATAATCTTCTCTTGACCCTTGTTTTTTTTTTTACTTCAAGTTTTTCTTCACGTAATAAAATAAAATACCTTCAAAGTTGGGATATTTATACCGAAAGTCATGCATATTTCGTTTCACTTAATTTCATTTTTAAATACGACTAACTTCTTTAAAAAAAAAAATGTTTGACCTTTGATTTTAGCTTTTAGATAAGTCTATTACGATAAAGTTGTTTTAATTAATTAGTTATTCATCTATTGAAGTAAAAATAAAATAAAAAAAATGAGTTGACCAAAAACGAAAATAAGCACATAATGTAATATTCCTACAACCAGAATTTAGCACTTAATTAATCAATGATTTTGCCGTGAATGACTTATGTACAAGTTAAATAAAATAAAAAAATTAAGTAACCATTTGCATTAATATTCCTTAAAAGATAAATAAATAAAATTGGAAGCCTGCCACGAATAAGGCGTTCTTCTTAATTATAGGAAACATATCGTTTGCTGTTTCTTTCATTCATCCTGTCATTTCCACAATGTTCTCCTTCACAATTACGACTTAGTTGGTTAGCTTAGAAAATACTAATTTTATAACCTCCATTTGCATTTAGAATATTTATTTTTAAACATAATAAGTAACTATTAATGATTTTACTAAAAATGAATAATCGTTAATTAGTTGTACGATAAAATTGTATTACATAAAACTAATTGCACTTCAAACTAGAAAAAAATGTATTTTATTAATTTTGTAATTAAGTAGAATAAGATTTTTTTTTTTTGACAAAGTGGGATAGCTCAAGTGGTTAGAGCACCACTACCTATGCCTTAGGTCCTGGGTTCGAGTCATGGGGAGGGGAAAATAGATGGGTATTTATTAAAGCAAAAAATTATATAATTCAAATAGTATTTTAAAAATCGGGTCAAGAAGAAGTTGAATTAGGGATGACAGTTTACCCCACCCCGTTGGGACACGAGATGGGTTTGGATAGATGGGTATTTATTAAAGCAAAAAATTATATAATTCAAATAGTATTTTAAAAATCGGGTCAAGAAGAAGTTGAATTAGGGATGACAGTTTACCCCCACCCCGTTGGGACACGAGATGGGTTTGGATATTGTGTTTAGCTTGGTCTGTTCCGTTCGGACCCATTTTTTTGTATATATTACACTCCCACATGATATGAAGTATATTTTAATATACTCCCTCCGTCCCGTGATTTCTTTCACGTGTGAAGAGGCACACAAAATAAGAAAAGTGAATTTAGTGGGAGATTTTGAGGGGTAATTTTGTAAACTTTTATGTATAAAGTAAAGAAATGAGTTGACTTTTGGGTATGTGTGGAGAAAAAGTAATGGCATTTGTGTAAAATTGAGAATATTGTGAGGGTGGAGTTTATAAAGGGTTTTCCATTTTAAGGGTGTGAAAGTTATTGTGGGACGTCCCGAAAAGGAAAGTGTGAAAGTAATTGCGGGACGGAGGGAGTAATATATTACTATAGTTTTCACATTTATAAGTATATATATACCATATAAATAATAATAATTTAATTTCATAAATATTTTTTAGACCAATTTATATTAAATAAATATAAAATGAAATATTGTATTTCTACTAAAATTTTCTATTTATATTACATCTTTACAATGTAGAAATAATTCATAAAACATGCTATTTATCTAATTTTTATTTTTATTTTTGTCATATACGGAGTATTTAAAAATATATTGTGCATTATTTATGTAATACTAATAAAAATCTAATACAAAAGGGGGCAACTCGTCCTGACTCCTAACCCGTAAATCAATCCAACCCGTTCATATTTCCGATGGGTCTGGATATTTAAATACCCGACCTATTGACTCATGGGCACGGTTATACACATGCACGATTGTTGAGGACACCCACTTTAAAATGAGTACACCACCCACAAAAAAAATAAAATTATCCTCCTCTATAAACAACTTGTACTTATGATTAAAATCACATTCCCCACATTCCAGAGTATACCCACCATCAAACAACTTGTCCTCAACAATGGCGTGTGTGCGTATAACCGTGGCCTTTATTTTCTCACACTCAAATAGGCCCACTGTAAGCCCATTTTTAGGCGGTCCAGAGCATTTTCCATGGCCCCACGCCTATCATATCCAGCCGCAATGTTGACAGAAAATGGGCCCTTTATGCGCCAAATTTCAAAATAATCCACACTCAATATTCACTAATAATATATGCATGAGTTGTATTTTAATGCATAATTTACGAAGGTTTATTACCTTTATACAATTTAAAATGAAGTAGATATCATCAACAACACAAAAATCGAAAATTCATATTTACATATTTGTCTTTATAATAACATCGATTAAAAGCTTAGTACAAGTTTTCTGTCCTCTTCCTTAACATTGTTGATTTTACATGTGCAATATTGCACATTAGAGTGCCTCAATTAATAATTTTTGTGTTTAAAATCAAATAGAGGTCTCTGTACAATTAAATAAAGAGGCATGGAATTCAGATCCAAGGTTACTGATCTTGCTTAATCGCAAAATTAAAACCAAATTTAAAACGTGAAAGTAATAATTGGTATCATTGTCCTTGTCATTCATTTTCAACTTTACCTTTTATTTTTTTTCCCTGCTTGTGGTTGACAATAATAAGATTCAGCACAAGCGTGCTAAGCTCTTCTATCTTTTATGACACTTCTTTTAGCTTTTAGAGCACCCAATATGGATTCATCAATTTTCATCCACTCACACATACTCTTCCCCGTATCATTACTATTTACGAGTCGATCCCACCATCACCTTACTCTCTCTCAGTACTGAAAACTGTAAATCATTTTTTCTCTCCCGTTCAAAGTTTTGGACAACTTACTCTTTCTCTCCGATCTAATTAAATGTTTCATTGAATTTAAATGATAAATTTCATCCATCAGATCAATGTGGATGCTCTTAGCGAAAGTCATTTTTAATTTAATTTAATATTTTATAAAATTTATACTCCGTATTATTCCACTTTTCAATTAAAAAAAACGGTTTGATTGAAAATTTATATATTAAAATTGCTTAAATGGACTATACAACTAGTGCAGGAGTGTTACTCTAACTTTAAAAGTACACATACAATTTTGTACAAAATTTCAGATTCTAAAATTCGTCCAAATCAACTTATATACAATTCAACTCAATTTGTTCGAATTTGATTAAAAATGAGTTGCCCATCAAATTTTAATTTAACCATTTTATGAGTAATTTGCATAAGAATGGAGAAACGGGCCTCACTCAACCTCTTTCTTCTTTTTCTTTTTCAAATATTGACTCAATTTTTATTTTTTTGAAATAAAAAAAGTAACACGCTTAGTAATTATTGAATGTATGAGAAAGACATTCGCATATTGATGAATGCCAATTTCATCATTACATTTTAGACACATGACAATATTATGTTAAATAAATGTGACCTAAAAACAGAGAAATTCCACCGTCACTTTTGTATGGTCCAATAGTGTGAGCTTTATTTTTGTTAACTTAATTCCAATTCCAATAATTAATTAACCCAACGTGAGGCCACACCATTTGATCATCATGTTGGTTTCTCATGCACAATTCAACAACAACATTGGGACCTTATGCCCCCCTCCCCTCTCTTTTATTCAAAATACATCATATATATAGCTAGTGCCATCTTTATTTTAGTCCAACTTGTACTAACTAACTTTTATATTTTCTCTTAATTCATTCATAGTTAGGGTAGGAAAATGCTACTAGATTAACAGTTCTAATTTTAATTTTCCACATCTTGTTCCATTATATGAATGATTGACATATGTCATATTAAAAAGTAATTAACGTCTTATAATATTAAAGACGATACATATTAAAAATTCAGAATGAAATACCAGTCGAACCGTTCTGCTAATAGCAATTAGTTAAAAAAGGGTAGGTCCTCCCTCTATATATAAATTAATGATATATTCTACTCCGTATTATATTTATAGTTCATGCGTACAATGTTTTCCTTTTGAAAATTAATGCTATTAAGCGAACTGAGGTGCTCGCAAGCTCTACGCGGCTTGCAATGTATCAAACTCGATTAGTACGTATAGATAAATGAGCTGAGATCGAGCTCGTTAAATACTCAATTTATTAACGAATTTGACTCGTTAGACTGAACATCTAAATATATTTTTAAAATTCATATCATTTGGCTTGACTCGACTCAATAAAGTCATTATACTTCTTTTACGAGTTGGGTTGAATTCGTCTTTCTACTCATAAATATAATCGAGACGAGTATAACTCGAATTTTAAGTGCTGACTCGACTCGACTAGAATAACAAGTCTAACGACCGCCCTATACGTGAGAAGACAAATATAAAGTACAAAAACGTTGAATATCACTTTTATCTTCTTATCTCAACGGCCCTACGCCATCTTCCCCCTGTCTGCCTCTCTCTTCTCCCAATTTTGTTGCTTTCCTCCATTATTATATATATATATGTATGTATACTACAGTATTTCAGTAAGCAAAACCACATTAATTGCTTGTTTAATTATATATATTGATCTCAATCGCCCCAATCCCAATCCAATTCTAATCTAATTCCCTCACTCCTTTCTCTGTAATTTAGATCTTACTTCAACCAATGGCCGCCGCCGGAGAGAAGACAACCGCTGTTTCACGTTTTCCGACGGATCAAAAAACATCTGATTGTCCACCTGTCACCGTCGCCGTCGCCGATGCTGATACTAAAACAAACGCCTCTCTCGACCAGGTACATACATACATATACGTATACCAGTTATTTTTATTAATTTCAGAATTTATGAGTATTTAATGTAATATTTGTAGAGTCAAAATGCTGCTTAATTTGAGTGTGGTTACCTTTCGGTTTGGTGCCCTTCAGATAAATTATACTGAGAATATGCACATTTAATTGGGGCCTAGACTAGTTTGTGCCTTTGTGGTGGTTGAGACGAAAACAATTTTTTTTTGGGAGGATATTTGTGGGCTCTTATTTTGGATTTTACAACATTTTTAATTAGTTTATTTGAATCAATTATTACATATTTTTTTACACAAAATTTTATATTTTAAGCTCTAGTAAAAATCTTAATTTTTTGTTCAATGAGTATTAGAGTCGTTTACTTAAAAAAATGGAATGGGGATATAAAATTAATTTTTCTACTGTCAAAATGTGTTTTTTTGGACCATAAATATCTCCATGTCGGATCACATGAGTATAAATTTGAAGTTTATCTCTACTCTCTAGTATCCACTTAATTCCAAACTATCGATACTATTATTCTTGACTAATCTCTACTCTTTTTTGTTTATAAATAAATGATATTTTATCCTTTTTATTTTATAAAATAAAGAAGTATGTATTAATAAATTTACTCTTAATAAATGAATAATTCTTTTACTACATTTCAGGATGTTAGCATATAACAAAAAATGTCTTTTCCACGTCTCTATAATTAATAAGTCAATATAATTAATAAAAAAGTAAGTTAGAAATTATGAATTTTTTCTAAAGTAAAAAAAATGGTAAAAAAAGTTAAAACATCATTTAATTGTATATTAGGCATGCCTTATAAAAAAATAGATAGGGTATACGGAGTATATATAAAATGATGAGGTAGTTAATTAGGCATGCCTTATTCGATGATGATTATTAGAAGTTTTCAGTTTTAATTAGTGGATGTCAACTACTATATTTAATTAATCAAGTCGATGATTATGCCTCCAAATCTTTATACAATTGCCCACTGTTTTTGTTATTTAATAATTGTGTACACACATGTGGCCATGGAAATTCCCAATGCAACTAGAAAGAAAATTAAAGATTCTCAAGTTAAGTACACGCTAGTTAAAAGTTTTATTATTATTTTATTTCATATGGGGTTTTATAATTTTAATTATATATAAGGGCTTTTTAATTTGAGGGTCAAGATCACGTTGACAAGGGTGTGATTATCAATGATTTTATTTTATCACACGCGTACGTAATTCATGGGTGGGGGTGTTTGAGTTTTCATATTACTGCACCTTTTTTTTTCTTCTTTTTTTCTTTTAGAAATCGACATTAATGCACTTTGTGTTCAACTTTATGGGGTCAAAAAGGTTGAGCGTGTGAGGGCTCATTATGTGTAACGATTTCTCAATGTAGTGCATATTTGTCCCAACTGATTTTGAGTGATAATTACAAACATTCATCAATATTAATATATTTTATACTATGATATTACAACTAATTTCTTTCTATATATTTATTTTCCATGAATTCAAGTTCATCGCTTTAGTCTTTAGGTGATTAATCCTAAATTCTAAATTAATTTTCACATTATTTTTATCCGTCAATTACTTTTCACATTTAAAAAAAATAATGTTTTTTAAAATTATTACCTTTAAAACTCACTATACTTACTTTATCAATTTTTAAACTTCGTGCCTAAATTACATAAAAACTGATTTATAACGTAAGATCAGTATATTACTGTACTAGAAGAATTTGAGAAACACTCAAGCGGTAGGCCCAAGTGGCTGAATGGTAATAACTTGGACTACGTCACTAGGCTCGTAGTATATAGGCCACGGTTAAATGGCCCTCCCTTTTTATGTTATCACCCCACCTCAATTTACCATTTGAAATTTTGAGTAAACTGACTATACTACCTTTGTTATCGAGTTCACCCCTTCCAAAATTTCGTCCAAAAAAATAAAATTAAAACATTGAAGAAACTTGAATATAAATCTGAGGGATTCATTGGTTGAAAAATGAAGTTTTCGGTTCACATATGTAAGTGTTCTTTATATTATTTAAAAAAAATTGCAAAACTTGAAACTCGGCTCTGATTCACTGAGAATTTTCACAATTTTCGACAAAAAATTCCAAGTTTTTTGGAAAAAATCTTCCACAAAAAACTCTAAAAAATGTTTGCCTAGTTTTCGACAAAAATTTGGAAAAAAATTCCAAATTTTTGACAAAAACTTGAATTTTTTTAAAAATAAAAACTTAGAAATTTTGATCGAGAATTCTTCAAAAACTCGGAAAAAACTTCTGAAATTTGTTCTTTTCCTCAGTGAACCAATGTCGAGTTCGACATTGTTGTAAAACTTCGCGATTTCCGCTTATATTCATGCAAAAATTTAGTTTTGTCAATGAAATTCGTACAAAATTTTGTTCAACTTGTTTAAAATTAGAAAAGTTTGAATGGAGAAAGGAGAAGGGGGTGGGTGAGGGTGGGTAAATAGGGGAGTGTAGTTGTGATATTTGGGTTAACTCAGCCGGATGAAAACATAAAAAAAGGGGGTCATTTAATCGTGGCCTCGTATATATCCTTAATTTGGGCTGTTGGGCCCATTTTGCAATTTTCTTGATTTTCTAAGGTTTTAAAAAAAAAAAAAATATAAAATACCCTTTTTAATTGTAATCTATATGTTGGCAAGGGACCTTGAGAAGATGGGAGATAATCCGATCTTAAGACAATCTCTATTTTTATTGATTGCTTGAAGATTTTTGTTTGGATAAGTGTTTATTTTATAATTTAATTGTTATTGCTGTTGATTTCCAAATAGTATATACATACAAATTGTATCTGCAAAACTTTCTGAAATTTACACGTTGCTCTCATGCACGAGGCCAATTTGAATTCAGAAACATTGTGGCATAAATTTTGTTTGCATCTGAATCACGATAATTCTCAAATACATTATACATACAACATACTGTATATAATACTGGTGCTGCATCTACTTTTCCCCTGCCATAAAATATCCTTTTTTTTACACTCGAGTTCTGATTAACTGGAAATGGCATAAGGTATTCTGTGTTTCACTCGTGGTATTAATTAATTAATTCTTTATTTCAGATCTTAAGTATTTTATTTTGTTCTCTGGAACCTCCTTGATATGATTCAAGTATTCAACAATGTTTGAATTTGGTTTTGGGTTCTTGAAATTGTTATATTCTGCTTTGTTTTTGCTCATTGTATGAATTTCATTCTTGAATTTTGTTGTGTTGAACTTTTTTTTGACAGGTTTGTTGTGTTGAATTTGAGTTACCCTTTTCATTACTAATTGGTATAATCTGCATAGAAATTTATTGTTTGCAACTATATATGTACTTTGTTGAATGGAATTTAGTTAGTCTGTGCATAATTGGATATACTCTAAGTGCAGAAATCAGGTGATGCAGCAAGTAGGCAAACATCAATCTCAATGGGAGGTCAAAACGGTGCTGATTATATTGAAATCAACAATGCCCCTTCTTCCCCTAGAGCAGATCATCACAAGAAAGTCTCACTATTACCCCTCATTTTCCTCATCTTCTATGAGGTATCAGGAGGCCCTTTTGGTGTTGAAGATAGTGTTAGAGCAGCCGGGCCGCTTCTTGCTCTAATCGGGTTCTTGATATTCCCGGTGATATGGAGTGTTCCGGAGGCCTTAATAACCGCTGAGATGTCTACGATGTTCCCCGAAAACGGGGGCTATGTTGTTTGGGTCTCTTCTGCTTTGGGACCCTTTTGGGGATTTCAACAAGGTGTGATGAAATGGCTAAGTGGTGTCATTGATAACGCCCTTTACCCTGTTCTGTTTCTTGATTATCTGAAATCAGGAATTCCTGCTTTAGAAAGTGGTTTGCCTAGAGTTATGGCAGTTGTGGGCATAACTGTTTTCTTAACATTTATGAACTACAGAGGGTTAACTATAGTAGGGTGGGTTGCTATACTGCTTGGAGTTTTCTCCATTCTTCCTTTTGTGGTGATGGGATTCATTTCAATCCCAAAATTGAAGCCTAGCAGATGGTTAGTTTCAGATATGCATAATGTGGACTGGAATCTGTATCTAAACACACTGTTTTGGAATCTCAACTATTGGGACTCAATAAGTACACTTGCTGGAGAAGTCGAAAACCCGAAAAGAACTCTCCCGAAAGCTTTGTTCTACGCGCTAATTCTCGTCGTTGTTGGCTACATCTACCCGTTACTAACGGGCATTGGTGCTATTTCCCTGCATCGGGATGCGTGGACCGACGGCTACTTCTCAGATATAGCTAAAATGATTGGTGGGGTGTGGCTGAGGTGGTGGATTCAGGGGGCGGCAGCTTTGTCGAACATGGGGATGTTCGTTGCTGAAATGAGCGGAGATTCTTTCCAGCTTCTCGGGATGGCGGAACGAGGGATGCTTCCGGAGATTTTTGCTAAAAGATCGCGTTACGGGACTCCGGTGATTGGGATTTTGTTTTCAGCTAGTGGTGTTGTTATGCTTTCATGGTTGAGTTTTCAAGAGATAGTGGCAGCAGAGAATTTCTTGTACTGTTTTGGAATGATGATGGAGTTGATAGCCTTTGTGAGGCTCAGGATTATAGCCCCGAATGCGTCTCGACCGTATAAGATACCGGTCGGGACGGTCGGGGCTGTACTCATATGTGTTCCACCCACGGTTTTGATGTGTTGTGTGTTGGCTTTAACTAAGCTTAAAGTGTTTGCTGTTAGTCTTGCTGCTGTTGCAATTGGGCTGATACTGCAACCTTGTATGAAGCACATTGAGAAGAAGAAATGGCTTAAATTTTCTACAAATTCTGATCTTCCAGATCTTCATGTTGCTACTTCACAAAATCAGACATTGATTTGATTAATGACAGATATATCATATATGGCCATATGGGGACAATTCAAGGAATAGGATTGGTGTAATTCTACTACTTTATAGCGTGTACATTTTTGTATATCTAACTTCTTGTACTAGTTTAATTGGAGGCTTGGGGTTTCTATTGCATGTTATCAATGTTTCTATGACATGTTATAAAATTTTACTATGTACACTCTCATCTAAAGATGATGATGTTTGCTAACTCTACCCACAGTTTAAAATCACTTTTCAAAATTTTAAATGTTTGCAAACTCTACTCACAATTAAAATTACGTTTCATTTTAAACGGTGATAGGTAAATTTAAGAAAAAATTATTAAGTCCCCTCAGCTTAAGGCTTAACACACAACATCTGACAAATACTTGATACTTTAACTGCTATAACGTTTAGCCACTAACAATAATAGATTATTATACTAGTATCATTTGTCATTAATTTATAACGATTATATGCTATTATTATACTAGTACCAATTGTCATTATTTTATAACGATTTTACTAGCATATGATTGATAAATTTAATCTATGCTAACATGTAATCTTGTACATATAAATGATGACATAATGCAATTCCAAATCCATGGAAACAATGCATAAAGACAATTTTTTTGCTTCTTTCACCAAAGATGTAATCTGCATAATAGAAACATTATAAGACGAATTGACAAAACTCCCAACTAAATTAATTAATTAATTTTAAAACAAAACTTAAATCTACTTTAAATCATCAGCCATCCCTCATGGGACACTTTACGCATTCATCATTATTTTCCGGCAAATAGAAGATTAAAAAAAAAAAAAAAAAACCCCCAATCTCCATAATCCATATTCGAGATTGATGAGATACCCAGGAGACTTGTATTGTACAACAAGAATCAACACCAAAATGCACAGAAAATCAATCTCTGTTTTCTTCCATCTAAACCAAAGTCACTATTACACTAGCCATTAGTGATAATACTATGCCTTCAATTTCAAGTTAAATGAAACAAAACATCACATTCTTCAACCCAAACTCGGACAATAAGCCTCAATCCCCATTTCCAAAGAAATGCACGTGAAATGCCACCACCTTGACAAGATCAGATACGACGTTGCTTTGGGAGACGACAACCGTTATGTGGTTTTCGCGTTGTATCCTCAATGTGTACAATAGGGTTCACATCTCCACGTGAATTAGTATACCCATCTTTAAAAGCTAAAATGGCATCCTTCTTTCTCTTAAAGAATGTATGCCCACTCACTTTCACCACAACCGATCTCAACTTCATCTGTCTGACTCTACGCCCAACATACTCTGCAGCTGCTTCAGCTGAGTATCGACCAGGTTTATCGCCTTTCCCTGAAGCTACTGCAGCAGAAACTCCAAGCTTTTTGTTCCCTTTAGCGTCTGTTAAAGTGACAAAAGAATTATTTCGTGTCAACTTTATGTGAACAATATCAGCATTCGACTCAAAATTAGGCTGATTATAAGGTAGAGGCCCTCCACCATAACCCAGCCCTCTCTGGAGAACACCCTGAAATTGGTCCGTAGGTCTTCGAGCCATTTCATCTTGAGACAGGGGCTGATACATTCCAGTTTGTCCATTTAAAACATTTCCTCTGTCCTCGTTTAGTAATCCCTGAACAAAGTCCATAGACTTACGAGTCCTTTCTCCCTCAGGGAAAAGCTGAAGTCGTTCATTAACGTGATTTCCTGTTCCTTGGCGTAAGTCCATGGGTCCAAGACCCTGTCTCTCATTAATACGTGGAGGCCGTTCGTTTTCACCATTTCCTATTTCCCGGCATAAATAGTTCCCAGAATGTATGGAACTCTTGAAACTCAAACCCCATGGCAAAGGGCCATTCTCTGCCACTCTGACCAAACCCAGTTTCGTGCACAAATTCCCAGAGATTGACGAATGAAAAGAAGTCTCAGTTTTGGAATTCTTAACAAATCCTGCATTACATGTTGTGAGAAATACTTTCTAATAAATGCAAGTTTATTGGAAAAAGAAAAGAAAACAAGGATACAGAGGATATGTTATTGACCCAGAGAAACAACAAATTGATTAAGTAATGGGACTGGTATGATTGTATAAAGTGTTGGTATTCTGTAGGCATGTTACCAAAAATATTAAAATTCCATAAGGTTGACATTCAGCATGCCTCTGTATGTAGCTAACATTTGTCATCTACAAAATCTTCATCTCTCTCACCTAAATATTGGCGGGGGGTGCCAACCCCGGATAGACCAAGAATATCCTTCATGTAAGCTATTGTTATGCTTGAGTTATGGATGCATCATAACAAGGAACAGAAATTAAACCCATCATACATACATTGAAAAAAAACAGATTTTCTTCCAAGGTCCTGGTCTCCAATGAAAATAAGAAAGTAAAAATTATGAAAATTATTATAAGGTGGATTTGGTGGATCGACTTTTATCTGGTATACGCCTTTATAACTGCACTAACAGTTTTAGTTACAAACAATACATTTCACTGATCTAATTCAAACATTTTTTTCCCATTCTCTCCACCTCTTAATCGGCACAATGCAGTATTCTCTATATATTTTACATTTGGGGCAGAATTGAAGAATAACAGAATTATTGATAAACACAGTTAGTCTACAAGGTACACATATATAGGCATATTTATTAGAGAATTTACCGCAAAAGAAAATTATGCAACTAGAAGCCAGACACAGGCACACATTAGACAAATTTATTCGAGAAAAATAAATCAACAAAAAGGAAGACTAAATCCTAAATCCAGAAACAACATTTCATACCATTCCGCAATTTAACACGATAGCAGATTGGAATAATTAAGCATATCTTCAGGTTTTCAAGTAGGACCAAAAGATGGAGAAATGAAGGAGAATAAAAACCGACCGGAGAAGGTACCGGCGTTTCTTCGGCGGGAGGCAGATCCACAGAGCCGAGAAGCTTGCCGCCAGAGAGATCCTTGAAGCATCTTTGTGAGTACCAATTATTCACTAGATTTGAAGACGAGAGTGATGTCAGGGCAAGGGTTTGAAAGGGTTTTTTTATCGATTTTTGATTTGCAGATGAATTATTAAATTAAATCTGGAAACAAGTAATGCAGACAAGTGTTTTGTTTTAAATGATTGACGTGATGAGCTTACGGGCCTTACTTGTTGGTTAAAAGGCCCAATTTAAGGCCAAAAGTTATTTGTACCCCATTTATTAGGTAATCACCCACCCCTTCCAAATATTTGAAAAATTATGTTGAATCCAAGATTTCAGATTCCAAGGCAAGATTTCGGAAAAGGAAAAATATCAGGAAAAAAAAGAAAGAATACAAATCATGCCATATTTTAAAGGGAAAAAACGTAAAAAAATGGCAAAAATTTCAGGAAAAAAAACCTTAAAAAACTTGAATCAGAATTTGATTTTTTTTTTAAAAAAAAAACAAGATTTTGACCAAAAGTTTTTTTTAAAAATCAAATAAAAACTTAAGAAAATTGACCAAAAAAATGTAAAAATATACTATACGCCCCTTACTTAAGGACCCGTAACTTTTGAGCACGGTTTAAATGTATGAAAAACAAATCTATTTTTTTGTGAGCGGCGTTTTTTCCTAATTTTTTTTTTGTAGAGACACAAGGCGATGGCCGCCGGCGTTGAAGGCGGCTGTCAGGAAAAGACTGAAATCTGAAGAGAAGATCCTAAAGATGTAAAAATGAAATGAAAATGGGTTAATTAGATAAAAGAGGAGATGGAGTTTGGGTAAATAAGAGTGGTGAACTCATTAAGGTTAGTCAATACAGTGTGAACACAAAATAAACGAGGGTGTAAATAACCGTGGCCCCAATTTAATTGCAAACTAGCCCAATAGGAAGCTGAAGCCCAACAGAAAATAATCCCTTGATGAGAAAGATATTTTGATTAAGGCCACGGTTATTCGTAGAAACGGAATTAATTAGTACACCACTTTTGTTTTTAATTAATTTAAAAGATATATGGGTGCATGGATTCCGGGAGGGGTGGTGTTTTTACTAGAATTGTGGGTGTGGTTACTTGGGGAGTTTGCATGGGTGGAGATTTTGGAGAAGAAAGCTTCTTCGTGAGTGCACGGTTGTTTTAATCAAAATTGGTTACCGTGAGAGGGTTGCAACTGTGAGTTTTGATCAGGGGTGTCGAGCAGCGGTTAAGGGTGGTAGTCGGGAGTTTGGACGGCGTTGGGCGTCGAACAACGACTATAGGAAAGAGTTTCGAATCGAGGTGTTAGTCGTACGACTCGTTGATGTTGGGGTAATTGTGAGTTTTGTACGACAAAAATATTGAACCACGATTCCGGGGAAGAAAAAACGTGTCTTCTTGAGGTTGGGGTAATCGTGAGTTTTGTACGACAAGAATGTCGAACAACGATTACGGGGAAGAAGAAACTTGTCTTCTTGAGGTTGGGGTAATCGTGAGTTTTGTACGACAAGAACGTCGAACAACGGTTACGGGGAAGAAGAAACTTGTCTTTTTGAGGTTGGGGTAATCGTGAGTTTTGTATGACGAAGAACGAAAAACGTCGAACAATGATTACGAGGGTTTGGGTGGAATCGAACCCAGGATATTTGGGCGTGAGCCTTTAGGCTCTGATACCATATAGAGAAACAATGAATAGGGAAATTATAATTTCATTGAATGAATGTAAAGAATACATAAGGGGAGTATTTATAGATACAAAACATATATATTCTATATCTCTAATTAAGGAAATAACTATATCTAAGGAAATAAAGATTTACAAGATATATATATATATATATATATATATATATATATATAATATGTCCATCTCAATATGCTTCTTCCATTGATTTTGGACAAAATTTTCTGGAAGATAGATGGTGTTGATATTATATCAAGTGGAATACTATATTGAGGGTCCAAGTCCTGCCAGGGAAAAACTAAAATATTAAGCCCTCAAAAACCTTTATTTATTTCATTGACCGACTTCTTCAAACAGATTCTTTCAGATCTACATGGAAAGTTTAACTGAAAGAAACAGAGTTAGCTGTCAACAAGTCACAGATTCATCAAATAAGGTCACTCTTTTCATTTTACTCTAATTTCTTCATCTGGTTTTTTTTTTTTTGCCAGCTTGGATTCAATAAAATATTAAATCACTGTTGATAATCATTATCTTTAGGCCCCATAACTATAGTTTTGATTCCATCATCATTATTTTGCTCTGTAATTCTCTGTTTATGCTTTTAATTGGTGCATTTTTTTTCTGCACTGCAGACTTGATATGTCAACGCCTAATTGAAAGAATCATACAATGGGTTGTGAAATGAAAACTGAGCAATCGGAAGAAATGGATGTTGTTCTATCTTCAATGTGGCCTGAAGACTTGAATGAAGCTGGGAGGCAATTCAATGTTGAAATCCCAGGGGGTGATAATGACATGTTGGAGGAGGTTACAATCAATAAGGAGTCTAATATAGTGGATTTTAAGCGTTTAATGGAGCTCACAAATTATGGTGATAAAGGTAACTGGCAGCTGGCTAATCTGCTAAAGAATTGGGAGTATAAGCAGGAGAATGCTGTGCGTCTTCTAAGGGAGGAGCTCGATAACTTGAGCAAGCAGCAGCAGGCAGTCGAGCTCAAGATATTGGAGGAGCATCGGTTTGAGCAAGATGGATATGGTGGCAATAAGCGCCCCATTTCCATTCTTGATGATGAGAATCTTAAGTACTTGTATCAGGATGTGAAGAAGGCTGTCGTGTTTCAAGACGAGCAAGTGAAGGTTGACGCTGAGTACGACAGCGTGGTGTACTGGAAGCAACGAGCGTTGAGTCTTGAGAAGCTTCTAGAGGCCAGTGTTGGGAGGGAGAAAGCATTGATGGTGAAACTGCAGGAGAGTGTTGAGAATTTGGAAAGGCAGTCGACTCCTGTGGAACGAGACAATAATTTCTTGCATTTCGTCCTTAAAAATGCGCCTGTTGTCATAGGTCACCAGGTACGCTGATTGGATTCGTTAAGTTTTTTAGGTGGAGTTGGATGATAAATTGATAATCAAGTGACAAGTGTGTGACAATATTGAGGAGTATCTTAAATTACTTTATGTTGTTATTGATTAATGAGGAAACAAGAGTAAGATGTATGTTCGTTGCGTTTTTCAGGATAAACAACTGCGCTATCAGTTCGCCTACAATTATTTCCCAGGTTTGGAAGAGGGGGTATGTTTCCAATCCTTCCTTCATATCTGCTGTTTTTACTATCTGAAGTTGTGTTTTTATTCCATCTTCTGATTTTACAGGACATCATAGGGAAAACAGACGTGGAGGTCTTCACAGGAGCAGGCGTAAAGGAATCTCAAGACTTCAAAAGAGAAGTTCTTGAAAGAGGATTACCTGCAAAGAGAGAAATCACATTTGAAACAGAGTTATTTGGTTCAAAAACCTTTTTAATGTACGTCGAGCCTGTTTTCAGCAAAGCTGGAGAGACACTCGGTGTAAATTATATGGGAATGGAAGTAACTGATCAGGTTTGTTTAGTTTCAGTACCATAACTCGACTCGTGTTGTTTATCATGATTGGAAACATGTTTTACATTCGGTATCAATGTATTGCAGGTGAGGAAAAGAGAAAAGATGGCGAAGCTTAGCGAAGAGATGGCTGTACAAAAAGCGAAGGAGACGGAGCTCAACAAGACCATCCATATCCAAGGTCTTATCCAAGTCATTGCTGTAATTTATATTCTTGTCATTCTTCATTGTTTTGTATCGTCAAACTTAAAGATATATATGGATCTAAACATTAAAAAAAAAAGATTGTTTCTATATTTAGGAGTTATGAAATTGGAAACAACTAAGTTTAGACCAAGAGAGATAGTAAAACATGTGCTTCAGACAGCAGCTGCATCACTACAGAAATTACTAACCATAGAAGGAGATGTAGCAGATGATGTTCCAGCTGAGGTAACGGAACTTGATATGTTGTTGATCAATAATCAAGTACTCGTCTTAATTTGTAGCTAGCATGTATATTGAGGTCTTGTTAATGGAAACTCTTTCATTTTCAGGTTATTGGAGATGTCCTTAGGTTTCGCCAGATTCTCACAAACTTGGTCAGGTACTTAATACGCATATGATTATGAACTTTGAGCTCGATCTCACTGAATCTGTGAGGCCTTATGTAGCTATATTGTTTCACATGCCAACCGATAAGTTCTAAATTTTCCTTTTTCCTATATTGTCTGATATTTTTTTACCAAAGATCAGTTGAATTATGTATGAATTATATAGGTTTTATGTTTTAACAGCAACGCGATCAAGTTCACTCATGAAGGCAGGGTTGGAGTCAACCTTTATGTGGTTCCAGAGGCTAGCAATGTAATAAATCAAGATTCTCAGAGAGTTTCTTCAGAGAACACGAGGGAAGACTTATGTATGAGTCGAAGCAAAGGTGATAAGAAGGGAGACGATACTTGTGATGATAGTGAACTTAAAAACACATCTAATGGTCCAGGGAGAGATAGGATTCCAATGGAGAGTGATTCCCATATTCATGAAGAACGAATAGTGTGGATTCACTGCGATGTTTATGACACAGGGATTGGAATGCCCGGTATTGACTCAAATTCATGGTTTTTCTTTTGCTGAATGTGTGTACTGATTTCATCTGATGAACAATTTTCATGTAACAGAACATGCTATACCGACCCTGTTCAACAAATACATTCAAGTTGGTGCTGATACTGCTAGAAAGTATGGTGGGACCGGATCTGGACTCGCAATCTGTAAACAATTGGTAAGTTGTATGGTGCAACTGTACACAACTATTGAGTATTTTTCAATGAAAATAATTAATATATATTATGTCAAGAACGAGACATGATTATCCAGTATTGTTACCGTGCGAACAGGTTGAGCTCATGGGTGGTCGTCTTAGCGTTTCAAGCCTAGAACATCATGGTTCTACGTTCACATTTGTACTACCTTACAAGGTCTCAGATGATCCAAATGAGCTGTCAGATATGGATCGCCATGATGTTGTGGATGATGCAAACATACCACTACTGCCTCTATCGCAAACTTGACTACATTCATAAGACTTGCACTATAGCTTTGAGTCTGCACTATTAATTTTGTATTATAAGAACATCAAGAACCGTATAACTAATACCAAAAATATATGCTGACAAACCTAGCTCTCCTCAGCAAGAAATCCATGCCTAATTGTCAGCATATGTATTTGGCTTTATCATGAATTATATTGAGTGATTATTTTTCATTTTATATTCGGGTACAGATGATAAGAATTCTAAATTGCAACAAGACAATTTATTTACAATTATCTAAAAGTTTAGATTAAATTGCAAATAAACAAAAAATTGTGATTTGATTTGTCATTAATCCTTAAAAAAATTGAAACATGTGGTTTTCGTTATAGTTAGAGATTTTCAAAATAAAAATTGACAATTCCGTCTATTTTATTTGCCATTAATCCTTAAAAATTTGTGATTTGATTTGTCATTAATCCTTAAAAAAATTGAAACATGTGGTATTCGTTTTCACCATTTCCTATTTCCCGGCATAAATAGTTCCCAGAATGTATGGAACTCTTGAAACTCAAACCCCATGGCAAAGGGCCATTCTCTGCCACTCTGACCAAACCCAGTTTTGTGCACAAATTCCCAGAGATTGACGAATGAAAAGAAGTCTCAGTTTTGGAATTCTTAACAAATCCTGCATTACATGTTATGAGAAATATTTTCTAATAAATGCAAGTTTATTGGAAAAAGAAAAGAAAAACAAGGATACAGAGGATACGTTATTGACCCAGAGAAACAACAAATTGATTAAGTAATGGGATTGGTATGATTGTATAAAGTGTTGGTATTCTGTAGGCATGTTACAAAAAATATTAAAATTCCATAAGGTTGTCATTCAGCATGCCTCTGTATGTAGCTAACATTTGTCACCTACAAAATCTCTCTCACCTAATTATTGGCGGGATAGACCAAGAATATTCTTCATGTAAGCTATTGTTATGCTTGAGTTATGGATGCATCATAACAAGGAACAGAAATTAAACCCATCATACATACATTGAAAAAAAACAGATTTTCTTTTCTTCCAAGGTCCTGGTATACGCTAACTGCACTAACAGTTTTAGTTACAAACAATACATTTCACTGATCTAATTCAAACATTTTTTTCCATTCTCTCCACCTTTTAATCGGCACAATGCAGTATTCTCTATATATTTTACATTTGGGGGCAGAATTGAAGAATAACAGAATTATTGATAAACACAGTTAGTCTACAAGGTACACATATATAGGCATATTTATTAGAGAATTTACCGCAAAAGAAAATTATGCATCTAGAAACCAGACACAGGCACACATTAGACAAATTTATTCGAGAAAAATAAATCAACAAAAAGGAAGACTAAATCCTAAATCCAGAAACAACATTTCATACCATTCCGCAATTTAACACGATAGCAGATTGGAATAATTAAGCATATCTGCAGGTTTTCAAGTAGGACCAAAAGATGGAGAAATGAAGGAGAATAATTAAGCATATCTGCATATCTGCAGGTTTTCAGGTTTTCAGATTTATACACTCGCCGAATTTTAGGTCACACCTCCCCTCAAATGTCATAAATACCCCTCTTTCATAAAAATCCTTTTACTACCCACACCCCCCAAATCCTCCATCTTTCTTCCTTCTCCATTTCTTCTTTCATCTTCTCCCCCACCCCTCACCACCACCGCCGGCGACCTGCCCCTCCACCACCCGTCGCCGGCGACGCCAGCCCCTCCCTCCCTCGCCGACCCCGTCGCCCCCCTACCTCCCTCCCTCGCCAAGCCCGTCGCCCCCCAACCCCCACCGCCTGTAGAAAAAAAAAAAAGAACAAATCTTGGCCGCGCGCGGCCGCCGCGGCCGACCCCTCCCTCCCTCCCTCGCCGAGCCCGTCGCCTCCCCCCTCCCTCCCTCGCCAAGCCCGTCGTCCCCCAACCCCCACCGCCTGTAAAATAAAAAAAAGAACAGATCTTAGCCGCGCGCGGCCGTCCCCTCCCTCCCCCCTCGTCCCCTCCTCCTCTCTCCCTCGTCGAGCAAAAAAAAAAATGAGCAGATCGCGGCCGCCCCCTCCTCCCTCCGACGCCGCCACACCCCACCCCACCAGGTTTTCCCCCTTTCTCAATGTTTTGCAGAAAACCCTAGTTTTTTTTTTTTTTTTTTCAATTTTCGACCGTATAAGGTCGATTACATACACCTTCGTCGTCGACAAATTGTTGTCGACGAGAGTATATTTGATCGACCTTAGATAGTCGAATTTAAAAAAAAATTGTTTTTTTTTTAATTTTCGACCAATCGTTTCGACCATATACACTCCCTTCGACAACGATTTGTCGACGAGAGTGTATATGGTCGACACTGGTTGGTCGAAAGTTGAAAAAAAATTGTGATTTTTTGGAGTATATGGTCGACCATTTCTGTTTTTTTTTTTTTTTTTTTTGAGTTGATGGTCGCCGGAAATGGTGTCGCCGTCGACCGGAAGTTGTGTGTTAGGGAAAGGTGAAAGAAATGAGGTGGGGTTCATCTAGTATAGTGTATATTTAATGAAGGGTATTTTAGGTTTTTTACCTATTATTTTATTAATAAAACTGAAAGGGGGAGTGCATCTCTCCGAAATGGAGGTGCATATAGTCAGACCCGTTTTGTTTTAAACGATGGACGTGATGAGCTTACGGGCCTTACTTGTTGGTTAAAGGCCCAATTTAAGGCCACAGTTATATGCCCCCACATTTATTATGTAATCACCCCTTCCAAAATTTTGAAAAATAAAAATTATGTAAAAAGACTATATTACTCCTTTGTTTAATTTAAACAAAATTTAATACAGTACATTAAAATTCCTAATTTATTCATCCACCATTCCAAACAACCAAGTTGCCGGGCCGGGAGCAATGCAGATTTCAGTTAAAAGGCAAAAACTTAATTCAACGCCAAGATTACAAAAAAATTATTTTGAATCCAAGATTTCAGATTCCAAGGCAAGATTTAGGAAAAGGAAAAATATCAGGAACAAAAGCAAGAATACAAATCATGCCATATTTTAAAGATAAAAAACGTAAAAAATGGCAAAATTTTAGGGAAAAAAAAAGCCAAGATTACGTTAAAAAAATTGAATCAGATTTTAGGAAATAAATTTTAAAAAAAGAAAAGATTTTGTCCAAAAGATTAGTGATTGTGGTGGATATGACATGATTTGATTGGATTGGATTGGATTGAATTGGATTGAGATTGAAATTGAAAAAAGAGTTTAGAAATTGTGGTGGATTAAATTGAGATTGAAATTGAAAAATGTGGATTGGAGTAATCCATGAATGAATAGTAATTGTATTTAAATTGTGTTTAAATAGAGATTGACAAGTAAGGATGGAGGTAATTTTATGTCAAATCAAAAATAATATTGTAATATTTTATTAGTGGATAAAAAAGAAAAGTAGGAAAGAGAATTGTGTGAAAGAAAAATAGGAGACTTAATGAGTAATTAAAAAGAAAAAAAAGGTGATGTGATTGTATAAAAATAGACGTTAGATATATTATAGAGGTGATTTATTATTTTGATTTGTATTTAGATTAAGAGAGATTGAAAGAGATCGGATTGAGAATGACCAATCTAAATTCAAATCCAAACCAAACACCACCTAAATATGTAAAAATGAAATGAAAATGGGTTGGATTCAAAAAAAGAAAATGGGTTAATTAGGGTTAAAAGAGGAGATGGCAGTTTGGGTAAATGAGAGGGGTGAACTCATTATGGTTAGTGAAGTACAACCAAGGTGTGAAAACATAATAAATGAGGGTCTAAATGACCGTGGCCCCAATTTAATTGCAAACAAGCCTAATAAGAAGCTGAAAGCCCAGCAGAAGGCCCAGGCTATATACCCCTCCAGCTTTGTTAAGTCTACTCCTCCATTTATTCATTAATGTAATAAATATGTAAAATAACCAAACCACCCTTTTAATAAATTTGGTCTAATAAATACACTCCCTTATTTTAAACCCTAACCCTAATTACACTATAGCAGTCGTCGCCTCCGACAATCACCCTCGGCGACGCCACCATCTCCAGCGTCACCCACCACCCAAACATAACCAAACAAATATTTTGTCAACAAACCAATATAAATTCTTTGCACCAAAATATTTTGCCCAAAAACCAATAGAAATTACACCCAAAATACTTTGCACCCAAATTCCAAAAATAATCCAGCCAATCGAAATTCCAAAAAAATTAAAAACACATTTTCGACAAACCAATGTCAATAGTATGCATTAAAACAATTTGTTGACAAGAATGCATAATATCGACACATATTTGTCGAAAAAATTTCAAAAACAAAAATTCAAATTTTTTAAATTTTTTTGACAAACCAGTGTCGAGTAGATGCACTATTGTCGACAATTTTTTGTCGACAATAGTGCATCTACTCAAAATTGAAAAAAAAAACCCTAAAACTAGAGGGAGACAGTCGCGATGGGGGAGGGGAAGAGGCGGGCGGCCACGGTTGCGAGAATGGAGGGGTAGGCGCCGCGGCCGCGAGAATGGAGGGGAGGGCGGCGACGGTCGATTTGTGGGGTGGGGGCGGCCGCGAGAACGGAGGGAGGGGAAGGCGGCGACCGATTTGTGGGACATCGTAGGGGTGAGCGGCGGCGGCGTTGCAAGGGAGGAGGGGCGGCGCCGCCGCGTTGTTGCAGAACAAAAAAAAAAAACAGACGATGGGCGGGGGTGGGCGGCGCTGGGCGAAGCGGAGAAGATGAAGGGGTTGGAGGGGAGAAAGAATGAGGGGAGTACATCTAACATAATCTATTTTGAGGGGGTGTGTATGTATTAGAGGGTTATATTTAACAAGTCTGAAGGGGCATATAGACTGGGCCTTTCCTTTGAGAGAGATATTTTGATTAAGGCCACGGTTATTAGTAGAAACATAATTAATTAGTACACCACTTTTGGTTGAATTAAAATGGTGGCGGGGGATGGGAAAGTGGCCGCGAATGACGAGGCTGGAGGGAGGCGGTGAACGACGAGGGTGGGGGAGTTGGAGAACAGCGAGGTGGCAAAGTTTAACATATCTCTTCTTGGCAAGTGGACGTGGAGAATTCGGACGGAGCCTAACTCACTGTGGGTAAAAATTCTGGATTCAAAATATGATATTTGCTTGACAGGGGCAAATTCATCATTGACGAATAGGAACAAGGCAACGTGCTCATGGAATATGATCCACGATCTCTACTTCGCCAGCTCTTCCAGCCCCTGGTTCAATCAAAATTTAACCAAAACTTTGGGCGATGGCAGCAGTACCTCCCTCTGGCACGAGCGCTGGACGGACGAGCCAACCTTGAAGGACAGATTTCCTAGGCTATACATGATATGCTCCAACATAGACGCCAAGATCAGCGAGTCCGGCGAATGGGTAGACAACATCTGGACTTGAAATATTCCATGGAGAAGGCCCATTTTTTTCTCGAGAGGAATCGCTGGCTGCAGAACTTCTTAATGCACTTGGGCCCATTAATCTATAGCCCGCATCCACAGATACATGGAGATGGAATCTTACTAGAGATGGCATCTACAACGCTAAGTCGGCTTACGGGGGCCAAGGCCTTCAGACACGAACACAACCCCTACAAGAGCATGCACTATTAGCCATCAGACTGCTATGGAATAAGATGACCCATTCCAAGTACTCAGGCTTAACATGGAAAGTGATTCGGGGATGGATTGCCACTCGAAGCGAGCCACGGAAGAGAAATATTCTAAGAAACGGAGAAGACATGTCCTGCGCACTCTGTGGAGCAGCCGAGGAGACCCACCACCATCTGTTCTTCGACTGTCGTTTCTCTTGCACCATATGGAGGCTACTCAAATTCTGGTTCAATTGCAGCATGCCGTTCCAGCCTAGATCCGCAACCCACTTCCATCAGTTTTGTGGTATACTCAGACCTAAACGTAAGAGATTCATCTTGGAGTGCATTTGGAGTCTTACTGTGTGGTATATTTGGGGTGTTTAGAATAAGAAGATTTTTTCAAACGAGGACCCAAAACCGGAGAAGACATTTGACGAAATCAAAGCCAAAGCTTGGAGTATCTTCAACCTACAGAAAGAATGTCCGACATCAAGCTCATTTCACGATTGGTACGCCAACCCAATTAAGGGCTGTCTGTGCCTAAGATTTCGATCGCAGACCAATCTGTAGATTAGGACTGGTGCTTCTAATTCTTGTATTTCGACATGTAACTTGACTATCTCTTTTGAGTACCCCTGGTGCTCGGTTATCTTAATGAAATTCCTTTTTTCCTTTAAAAAAAAAGATCCAACCTATCTAGTCTATTAGTCCTAGGATGAATAAATGGTCCAAATTCAAACCCTAAAATGAGCAGCCTTGAGTGCCCATTAGGATTCAAATTTCATCTCTATAAATAGAGGCTTTAATGCCAATGTAAGACCTCGATCGATCATTTATTTTTCTTGAGCACATATATATATATATTTTGATTAGATGTTAGTTGATCTTAATCGCCACATCCGTCTTACATCATGTACAATAAAACGGTGATCAATAAGTGGGTCCCACAAAAAACAAATGAGACGTGGACCATGTGGATATTTGTAACGAGTATATGTTAGTAATTTTACTACAAAATGTGTAGAATTTTTTCAGATATCAATTTACAAATGGTCATGTAACTTTCCCGAGTCCACTAAAGGTCCTACAACTTTTAACCTTTTCAATTTTGGCCATTTTCGACTGAAAATTTGAATTTCAACCGGAAATTGTGAAGTGGTATTTTCCTCCAGCTATTTTTGTCTATTTGGATGAGCCAAATAGACAAAAATTGCGTGACATTCCAACTACACAAAATCACCCGCAATCCTCCACCAATGTCGTTTTCCAATCTCCATGGATCATCTCCATTTATTTTGGTAAATTTGTTGTAAATTTCATAAAGAGAAAAATACATGATAAAATAATAAGTGAAAATACAAAAGTATTGTCATTGTGTCTATGAGAATTTTTTTACAAATGGTCCTATAACTTTGCCCAAATCCACAAAAGGTCAAGTAACTTTTTATTATCAATTTTAGTCCTTTTAGTCCTAATAATAGCAAGTGAGGGGATGCGGGATGTGATTCAGATTCTTATGGCAGGCCAGGTCACCCGGGAGGGCCTCAAAGGCATAGGGACCCGTGATAATTTTAAGAGCTAGTCTTGTATGAGACCGTCTCACGCATCTCATTCCGTGAGACGGGTCTCCTTAGACCCTATATAAAAGTGACAATGTTTAAGTAATTAAAAATTTATAATGTTAAAGTAAAGAGTGATAGTCACTTTTGTTAAAAACATTATCACTTTTTACTTAAAATATTATTATTTTTTTACAAACATATAATGTGGAGAAAAAAATTAGTTGTCCAACCCAAAAACCTGGAATATGGGTCAAAAGGAATTCCTCTCACGGAAAAAATCTATGAGACTGTCTCACACAAGGTTTTGTCTAATTTTAATCTAGCTAGATCTAAACTACTCCGCCGAGGGATAAAGAGTCGTTGTCTGGTGGAGCTAGAAGTGAATCGGCCGCAGCGCTGCTTACTCGCCTTGGCCAGAAAAAGTTGTGATAACAATATTTCAGTGGTGGTGGGTTGATTTGAAGAGGGATTTTTTGGAGGTGAATGTGGAAAAATTATGTAATTATTATATAGTTAGTGAAGTAATAAGTTAATTAAGATTAATGGTGCAGCTAGAATACTTGAAAAGGCCGCATTAAGGAAGAATTTTATATTTGTGTTTTTAATCTCTTTTGAAGAAAAACTGGTACAAGGACACGTGGCAATACGAAAGGTCAGTAACGGGCAACAGCTGGGCAGGTCGGGCAGTCATTTCATTTCAAATGAGGCGAGGTGTGAACGGCATGGAACTCAATCACCACGTAGCCACGCTCTTATCTTATATTCCGACAGCTCACACATATTGCTTTTCTTTTATCTCTAAAGGGACACGGGTTTTTTATGTATATAAATAAGTGTGGATTGAGCTAGAGTATAGCACCATTCGATAACAATAATTAATTCATTCACATGGCAAACGTAAATCACACCACTGGTGCTTTCTCTAGCAGAACGCCTGCCAACGGCAAGGCGGTTTCCATCTTCGGCTTTGTATTGCCGGAAAGTGCTGTTCCGTCCGCACCACCGTGCCAGCCGCCAGAGATTGGTGCCGTGGCGGAGGTGGGGCGACTGGGCAAAATGGAAGATGCTGTTGCGATAAAGACGAGCCTTTGCTCGCCTGTAGTTAATCGATTTCTTCCAGTGCATTATATTGGTGTTTTTGATGGCCATGGTGGTCCACATGTAATAGTATATCTTTAATTAATTTCCTATTCTGAATTTAATTAATTAAACAGATTATAATAAGTGTTTGCAATTTCCCCTTTTCAGTTTGCTCTAATGTGCAAGCAGAGGTTGCACGAAATCTTGAGGGTAGAGTTGACGAACATGACGGCGATGCAGAAGCAGATCGCAGACGAAAACGCGCTTAGAGAGATCTGGAGGATTGCTCTAAGTCGTGTTTTCTGGAGGACTGAGCTGGTGGCCGGAGACACCTGCCTCTGTGGGAGTAAGGGTTTCCGGTGCGACTGCGCGCCGGCTTCAGTCGCCTTGTCAGGGACCACAGCGCTCGTGGTGGTTCTGGCGGAGAATCACATTGTGGCCGCCAACTGTGGTGATTCACGCGCCGTCCTTTACAGTGGGGGCAACATTTTCCCACTCACTTCTGACCACAAGGTAGTAAATTCCGTAAATTAAAAATAATTTGGTACCAATTTGAATTATTAATTTAATTTCATTGCAATTGCTAATTCGTGCAAGAGACACGTGTCTTATGTGGTGACGATAATTGTAACTGTCATCTGACTAAATACAGCTAGCAGCACCAGTGCATTTCAAGGAAAAGATTAGTATATTAATTAATTAATTAAAAGTGATTAACTATGAAATACTTTTGATGGTTGCCATGTTTACTAATAGTTGCTCAAATCAATAGGATCTTAATTACAAATAGTGTTTCTTTTACTCCATTTTGGATGTGAATGTACGTAGAGTGGCGCGCGTTATTTTTCGACAGATGGGACATATGTACGAACATACTTAGGGCGAATATATTCCGTACACTATCTAAAATTCTAGACCGCGGAATATTCAATTGGAAAAAAGTACGGCGCCATCTAATACACGTGTATGTTGGGTGATGCCACTATCGACAAACGACATATATTTGTACGTGGCGACTAGAATGAAGACAAAATACCGTACATCTAAAATAGAAGATTCGATTCTTGGGAAACATCAACAATTAATATAAGTTATTAGGTCAATTGAGGGTGCTCAAGTAGTCTAATATATTTTAACAATGTATATTTAGCCGGATAGAGCTGATGAAATGGCCAGGATCGAGGCGAGTGGTGGACATGTGATCTACAAAGATGTCGCTCGCGTTGATGGAATTCTGGCTACGTCGCGAGCAATAGGTAACTAATTAACATTTTTTTAATCATAATTTCTCAATGATTATGGTATTATTTTACTGGATGGAACAGGAGTGATGAAGCTATCATCAGTGATTTCGGAGCCAGAAGTCACATTCACTAGAAGGCAAAAAGAGGACGAGTTTATGATAATAGCTAGCGATGGGATGTGGGATGTGATTCCGACTGCCATGGCGTGTCAAGTCGTCCGCGAATGCCTTAAAGAGACCGTGACCTCCTCTGATAATTCAAATCAAGATCACAACCCTGCTCAACCGGAGAATGATGGGTTGCACAGCCAGCCCTCGAGATGCGCATCTGCAGCAACGCTGCTTACTCGTCTTGCCAAGGCCAGGGGAAGTGCTGATGACATTTCGGTTGTGGTGGTTGATCTGAAGAGGAACAATAGGGAAGGTAATAGATAATCTAAAGGGTGAATTTGAAATGATTTCATTATGAGTTAATGAAAGTGTTAATTTTATTACAATATAAATACAGGCGGGATGGAAGGCGGCTGTTCCACTTCTTCGCGCGGCAGGGCTTCCAGATTGCTTGCCAACGTTCCCTCTTCTTCCATCGTCTCGTCTTACCCGGGAGGGATACGCGCATTCACTTGCAGAGATGTTACATCACTTCCGGAGGACCAGATTATAAGAAGTGGTCAAAATAATTTTGAGAACTGGACAGTTGAGAGACTCCGTGACCTTCTTAGGGAGAATGGCCTTACAATAAGAGGGAGAAAGGATGTGTTGATTGCTCGCTTGAGAGCCGCAAATATTTTTTAAACCATTTTTCATTGAATTAATTAATGCTTATTTTTTTTTGGAAAGCAATGATGTTATTAGAATTAGATGCAAGAGCAAGCAACAGTAGGAAGGTTCGATCCAACAAGATGGACTAGGAAACGAGCAAAACTATGTGCTAATATATTAACTTTTCGATTCACCCAACTAACTGCAATATCCGGTATAACCTCCGTCAAGACATTACACACAAAGAAATGACCTTTGCATCCGTCTCAACTTCCACTCGTTCAAAACCCAACTCCTTTATCCACGACAATGCTTCATGCAAACCCATTGCCTCCCCTTCGTCAACACAGTAATTGCCGGTCAAAGTAATCGTGCGACAGACCACAAAATTACCCCTATCGTCATGGACAATCATGCCAACACCCATCTCATTAAGGGTCCTAAAAAAAATCTGCTTCAATATTAATTTTAACATATATAACCCGCCCGAGGCGGATGCCACGCATTACAAACTGCAGTCGAAGACGTGCTTGCGCTAATCTTCTGCGCTACTAACCACTCAGCCCTCATCGATGCAGCAAGAAAAGGAACCCGCTTTGGATAGATAACCAGTGTACCCTTCCAAACTAACTCATTCATCTCCATTTACTTTCATTTAAATACAAGTTGCCTTTTAATTAAAGAGCTAGGTTCTCAAGTGTTTTTTTTTATTGTTGCAATCAACAGGTTTAGTAATTTTTCTTAATTAAAATTTTGGCATAATTCCAAAATTAAATAATACGTGCATCTAAGAATTTTAAATTGTAAATTCATTGTCATTTTTAATATAGTAAAAAAAAAAAAATGTAGATAAAAAAAGGCATTACAATACATAATAAACAAGTTGTAATTTCATAGTCGATCTTAATAATTTTATTGTTTGTGTAGAGCTGCATTATTAAACATCTAAAGTTTTTTTTAAAAATATTATGTATAAATTCAAAAACAATTAATATAAAAATTGAATAATGAATGCTTAGAGTTCAAATTAATCCACTAATTAGGTATATTATATAAAATATTATGTATAAATTCAAAGTGGCCCGAAACAATAAATCATGGGTCCAAAAGTGAACCGGATCAATGAAAAAAAGAATCCAAAAGTGACTCCCAATAAAATCCAAGCCCAAAAAGACTAAGAAAGAACAGCACTACCAAATGGACCTAAGGATGTACAAGGCAAAACAAATCATCTATATCTTAGTTTCAGATCCAAATTGAACCCAGGTTCCAACCTAGCTTGAACAACAAACACCAATCTGAAATTTGCAAAAACATCCTAGAAATCCATTTGTAGAAACATACATTTGTAAAATTAGGAACAATTGCACAAAAAAGCATATAAAATCATCAATTATATTTGCAGAAAAATAAATGAACAAACAACCCAGAACAATTGCACAAAAAAGGATCCCAAATCATCCATTTGAAGGATTATACATGAACAAAAAACAACCCAAAAATTAGGAATTGCACAAAAAATCAATCAAAAAATCATTTTTAAATCGTCTTGGTTGTATTCAAACCCAAAAGATTTGAATCTAAAACAACTTTGAGATTTTTCAATCTCTAATTCGATTGAATTCTCCCAATTTGTGAAGAACACCATTAATTTTTAGATCGAATTTTCCCAATTTGTGCAGAAAACGCCATTTTTAATTCCCACAATTTGATTGACAAAACTGAACGCTGATGAACGAGAATTGTGGAGAATCAGGAACACAAAATTAAATGACCAAAAATGTGACCCAAAGTTGCAGGACTAAAATCAAAGTGCGGATAGTTAGTAGGACCAAAAGCAAAAATGATGTAACTTATTATATTTCCACGTTGATTCAAATTAAATAAAACAATATTAAATTGATTGCCATGTCGGATGTGATCGAAAAAGTGACCCGTAGTAGCAGCAGGTTGTCGGACGAAAATTTTGAAAATTGTAAGTTTCAGGACCAAAATCAATTAAAGTGCGAAAGTTAGTAGGACCTAGAGCAAAAAGGGGTGTAACTTACTGGATAAAAAATCATATTTTCCCTAAAAAAAATAATTTGTAGATATATAATTATTATACAAACTAAATCAATCACACAAAAATATATGTTATTTAAATTTCAATTTGATTTTCAAAGTTAAATCTTCTAAATATTATTTTCAATAATTAAATTAAGATTATTAGTATTATATATATATATATATATATATATATATATACATACTAATGAAAAAAAGCCAGATCGAGGGCCCATTGACCCCCTTAGCTAACACATAGCTTCGTCACTGAGTAGGATGTATTTGATCTTGTAGTCATGAGGGCTGAACTCCAATGAATCAATCTACCCTCCATATGCAAGGACAAGAACTCCAATGAACCTGATGCACGGATATAAGATCATGTATGTAATGATAAGTAGATGAGTTCTATTAAGAAAATAAATTGAAAATAATGTAATTGATGAAATTGTATGATTTGGAGTTTGCTTGCAAACATCACCTTAATACACAATAGAATGGCAATGAATATTGATTTTTTTTAAATGTAGCTAAATTTAATTTCCACAAGAACAAAAATATTTAAAATCCAACCTCACATGTAAGAGTACTGTTCCAGAAATAGTTTTCAATTTTATAACAAGACCATGGGCCAGGTTAGAACCAGACTTTGCACTGAAAAGTCCAAGCATGTTTACAAAAGTTGGGCAGACCTGAATGTTCTAATTCTGAAATGTTTTTTATAGGTTCGGTCCGACATTTTTAGTAAGTAGACCTGACCGTAAGTAAGCCTTTTAAAGGCCTATTAAAATTTAACTCGTATTATCTAATGTTAAAATATATTTTTAAATTTCATTTTATATAGATATTATACACATATATATGATTTTATATTGTATTATTATATATACTCCATAATATATAATATAATATGAGGCTAGAGTGTGTTTAAAAACTCAAATGGAAGGAGCAGAATCACTTTTTTGTTTAAACAGCTCCTCATATCTTTGGATTTTCAAAGGTGTTTCAATGTTGTGGATAGTTTTTTTTTTAACGGAAAAAAGGATATTATCGGAGTACCAGAGGTACTAAAAAAGTTACATCCAGATGGATAGTTAATTTGCATACACCCAAAAAGATTTATGCTTTAATGAGACTACTACGAAATATTTACTCGTGGGTGGGACAAACTTTCTCGTTATTAATATGTTGCTCGCGGCAATTTAGAACTCGCGCGGGGAGAATCGATGACTGCACCTTTAATTTTGATGCATTCCATTAAATAGACATTGAAAAGGGCCTCAGCCAAGCTCATTTCTATCCCTGAATCAAAGCATCTGCAAATAATTATGTAAAATCTAGATTGTAACGACTCAGTATAACTCTAAACACGTGGCAGAATTGGTCGGCCACATATTCATGAGTTGTTAAAATCTGGAGAACTCAAAATCCTTAGCCAGATTTCACAACTTTTATTTTCAAATAGGCCTGCCAGGCACTCTTGTAGAAAGTGACAGGTGGCGAGAAGGGCGGTCAGTGACGGGCAGGCAGGGCAGGACGGGCACTCCCATTCTCAGCAACTTGTTGTGAGAACACAAAGGTTAAGTAACTCACTCAACACGTAGCAACACCCTTCCTTCATATTTCGACACCTGAGACTCTTCCCAATACGAAATGTGTGTATATATACTCAATTCACATGAGTCTCGCTTATTAGGAATTAATTCATTTGTAGTATAACACAAGAATTAGTTAATATGGCGGAGGTGGCTAAAACTCGTGCCTCGTCGGTGGTGAAGGGATTGGGATCACGGCGCCGCAAGAGGAGTGATTCGAATTCTGGCCTCGTCACCACTGATGGTGGTGCCGGGCCGTCTGCATGTCCACCCGCCATCCGAGAGAGCATGCCTCGAGGCGTTCCATCTGCAGGGCCGGCGTTTGGTGCAATCTCGGTGGCGGGAGGGCAGAAATACATGGAGGACGCCGTTGCAATCAAGGCGAACCTTTGTTCGCCTGGAATCAACGGCGGCCGTCCCGTCCATTATTTTGGTGTTTTCGATGGCCACGGTGGATCCCACGTAATTAATTTATTCATAAATTGATTGATTTTTTTAAAATTAAGTGAATTAAATTAATTTTGTGATTTTTTTTTTTTTTTCCAGTTTTCTATAATGTGCCAGGAGAATTTACATGCAATCCTGAAGGAAGAGTTGATGAGCTTGAGAGAAAACGAGATCGGGGAAGAAAGCGTGGTTGAAGGAATTTGGAGGAAAGCCATAAGTCGTGTTTTCTCAAGGACTGAGCTGATGGCGCTACACACGTGCCTGTGCGGGAGTGTGGGTTTTCGGTGCAACTGCAACCGGAGGAGTGCGGCGTTGTATTCAGGAACCACGGCAGTGGTGGTGGTTCTGACGGACAAACACGTTGTGGTGGGCAATTGCGGTGATTCACGCGCCGTCCTTTATCGCGGGGGTGACGACAATATTGTTCCACTCACTTTCGACCATAAGGTAATTAATCTCAATTTATTGCAACTTTCGCAAGAAAACAAATTTCATTAGGTATATGAATTTATTTTTTCAATGATATGAAATTTTATTGGAAAAAATTAATACTATAACATTTCATTAATTAATATCATTAATTCATTGACTTTTATTTAGTAAATGAATTGAAAATATATTACTCATTGCAATGGCTTTGTGGAAGTAGAGGCACGTGTCTTCTGTCGGGGCAATAAATTGTAATTGAAACGTAACTGATTACTGACATCCCATTCAATAGGGAAAAATAAGAAAAATATTTAATTACTCAAATTCATACTCCCTAGCTCCATTCCTATATTCTATCAAAAATTGTATTTCTAATTATTTGTTACGTTGCTAGCTAATTAATATAGATCAACAAAATTTTATCATTTTTCCACCAATACCCCTAAATAAATACTAAGCATCTTGTAATTATAAACTCCTCAAGCAGTGATAAATCAGGTTAATTATAATAATCTTTTAATATCCTAATTGAAAAGTAGTTCGTGTGAAATAATAAAACCAGGCTGATAATTAGGAAAGTAGGGAGTATTTGTTTCCATAAGATGAATTGTGCAAGAAAATTAATTGTAAAAATGATTAATTAATTGCATGTTTAAAAATAAAATACTTTTTTTTTTTTAACGGGAAAAATAAAATACTTTTTACACTTACCAATTTTTAAATAAAGTTACAATAATTGCTCATTGATTTGATGAGATGACTTCCCATTACTATACTAGAGTTAACAATTTGGGACCGACCCGATGGACCAGCCCAGCCAACCTGGGCTCGAAAAATATAGGTCCAAAAAAGATGATTTCAATTTTCAAGATGGTTTATGACTTATATTTTGTTAGAAATATTAACAAAAATCATGTAATTGGACAGGCTGGCCCGCTAGCCCATTAGGCTAAGTTGGGCTAGACTGGACTTCCATTTTGTAGGTCTGATTCAGTCCATGAACATCACTTGCCCAATGAAGTGGGTGGCCAGAATTTCCAACTCTACCTATTACTAAATATACTCCCTCCAACTCAAAATTAATGTTTGTCTTTCAAAAGAAGATTTTTTTGACCAAAAATTACACTAATCTAGAGCATTAAATGTCATATTCCAATTTTACCTTTTTTTTAAAAATAATATTCATTAAATGACCATATATAGGTAAATACAAAGATAAAAAGGTCACAAAGATTTGATTCTTTGAGAAACATCAACAATATAAGTTTGTCTCCTTACAAAAAAAAAAAAAAAAAACAATATAAGTTTGTCTAATTCTAACAATAGTTGTTGGGTATATACATATATAGCCGGATAAAGCTAAAGAAAAAGCCAGGATTGAAGCGAGTGGTGGACGTGTCATCAACTTGGATGCAGCTCGAGTTGAAGGAATTTTGGCCATGTCACGAGCGATAGGTATTTATCAATGTTTTAATTATAATTTATCACATATATATTTTTCCATATTTCCTCAGTGATTACAATTAATATTAATTTACTGAAATAGGAGATAAGTACCTAAAGCCATTTGTGATATCGGAGCCAGAAGTCACATTAACTAGAAGAGACAAAGAGGACGAGTTCCTAATAATAGCAAGTGATGGGATGTGGGACGTGATTCCGATTCCTATGGCAGGCCAGGTCGCCCGTCAATGTCTCAAAGACCGTCCTAACTTGAATCTAGATCTCAACTCTACTCCGCCAACGGATGAAGATTCGTCTGACTTGTGCTTGAGGAGTGCATCGGCAGCAGCGCTGCTTACTCGTCTTGCCGTTGCCAGAAAAAGTAGTGATAACATTTCAGTGGTGGTGGTTGATTTGAAGAGGGGTTTTCGAGGTGAAACGTAATATATATAAATCTGAAGGTTGAATGTGGAAAAGTGATGTAAATATTGGTTAGTGAAGTTATATAAGTTAATTAAGATTAATGGTCTAGCATTTAAGAGATTAATAAAGTTGGTCCTTTAACTTTTTTAATTTAGTTCCACAACTAATTCTTGGAATAATTTACTTTCACAAATTTTTGAATTGCTCAATTTTGGCCCCATATTGCCAAAAATTAGACCAAATATGCAGAAACGAAATTGTTTGCTCTTCAAATTTCGGACCAAAAAAAAAAAATATTTCCAGCTTTTTCCAATTCATACAGGATCGAAATATTTTCAATTATATCCAGATTTTATATATAATATTTTTTTTCAGATTTTACATAACTCATTACTTTGTTTGCAATAAATATATATTTTTTATTCTGAAATTGTATTCAAATTCAATACCTATGAATAAGGTTAGTCTAGACATTTTTTTGAATAAAAAATTAAGTGGGTTAATTTATAAGAAACGTGCCTGCAAATATTTGGTACCTTAAATATTATTCGTGCCTAAAGTTGTATTATTCGTGCAAATATAAGAAACGTGCGTGCAAATTATTCGTGCAAATACCTATGAATAAGGTTAGTCTAGACAATCTCTAGTTCAGCAAATATTGAACTAGAAATATTTTTTTGCCAATTTTAGTCATTTTTTGCCCTGGAAATGTTTTCCCTCCAATTTCAGCAACTGACGTTAACGATTTAACGGACAAGACTATTTCTGCAAAAAAAGGACCATTTTTTAATTACACCGAAAGTGATTTGAGTTCATTCATACAGGACCATAAATGAAATTTTTCCAATTTTTTTTTGGTCAGTAAAATAAAATTGGCAAAAAATGACTAAAATTGTATTATTCGAAAACTATCTCTAGTTCAATATTTTTTCGAGAAATCGCCAAAACCTAATTAATATTGAAAGAATACATAAAGTAAAGGTTTTTTTTTGAGTTTTTTTGTAGTGTTTTTTTGGGTGAGATACGCACGCGTTTCTCGTACACTTTTTGTGAGTTGAGTTTGATCTTCGTTCAATTTGGGTGCGATTTTTTTAGGGTGGAATTAGGGTTCATTTTCTTGTGTTTTTTTGGGAGAGAGTATGTTTAATCTGATTAATAGGCTTTTGGATATGTTTTAACGGGCATGTGACTTTCACGCAATTTTCATCTGATCCGCTAAAACGGATGGAAATTTACTATTGGACTAAAAGTGTATAAAAGTGCTGAAAATGCTTTGATCTCATTCATATAGAACCAAAAGGGCAATTTTTAGGAGGCGCATGACTTTCACTCAATCTCCATCCGTTAAAACTAAAGAAAAAATTACTATACGACTAAAAGTGTATGAAAAATGATTGAAATTGATTTGACCTAATTCTTACAGGACAAAAAGTACAATTTTACTGGATATAATTTGAAAATACAAAACAATACATATATATAGATTATCTATATAATTTTAAAATACAAATTATAAATCTTAATTTGTTTTGAAATTTTACATTGAAAGTGTGAATATACTTTTGTTAAAGGAAAAATATGTGCTATAAAAAGATAAAAGTATGGGATAAAATTGATAATTTGGTCGAATAATAATCTTATGGGACCAAAAATGCTAACAGTGCGTGTATGCCAAACAATAATGATGGACATAAAATTATAACGAGGCCAAATATGTCAAAAAAGGACCATTTTGAATTCAAGGCATTCTTCCAATGGGACCAATTTACCCTGAGAAGAATAGTCAAGAACGGGCAAATAGTTGAGCAGCGCGTGCAGCCCCATTTCAAACGAGGTGGATCATGTGAACGATGGAGCTCACTCAACGCATAACAATTACTTTTTTTCATATTGTGACACGTTCACTCTTCATGATGCCTTTATCTCTCTCCCATATCGCTTTTTTATGTCTAAAGGGACATAGCTGGTAACATACTATAGATTATAGAGACACAAAATGTATGTATAGACAATTCACATGGGTTTCGTGTTACAAATTTTGTTTGTATTTAAATGTGAACCAGAGAGTAGTTGTTCCAACACTATAATTAATTAATATGGCAGGGTTGATCTGAAGGATGAATGTGAAAGGATTTAATTATGGGTAAATGAAATATTAATTATGTTGTAAGCGCACGGATTATTAGGTTAACTGTCAATTTAAAATGTGCGCACGAATAATGCTACAAAAAACTTTGAGCTTTAGGGGTCCTTCTATTTTCTGTATCGATAGTTATATGTAATTCTCCCTCTGTAAGTTTTGATCTCCGAGTACCCTTGGTACTCTATATATAAAAAGTTCTATTTTTCCAATAAAAAAATATGTGCGCACGGATTTTGCATTATTATCGGCAATTTTCTATGGTACAAATTAAACAACAAATTTCTACTTGTTAGATCTGCAAAGGAAATCATCCAATACATACGAATCACATTCAATTTAATAAAAATGAATCAATAGCAAATTTGTTTAAATAAATACATAGTAAAAGGTGAAAAGAAACCTTAAGCACAGAAACACATTCCAGCTGATTCATGGCACAAAAATCACTTGCGCCACCACGCCAAGGGAGAGAGAAGCAATGAAGAAGAATGAGAGCTTTCGGTGATGAAATAAATAAGTGGAATGATGGCCCTATTTATAGGCAGGCGGAGATATCGAGGACATGAGAGAGGATCGCGTGCGTGTGAGTGCCTCGTGTTTATCAAGCTATCATGTAAAATCTCAATAATGCCTCTAACCTTGTGTTAGATACATCAATTTATTTTGGGAAGGACACAGGCTACCAACAGTGTGTGCGTGTAAGCCAAAACTCCACTTCATCCCATTTTCACTCAAACTAATAGACAATTCACATGGGTTTCGCGATACTAATTTATCAATTTAAAATGTGCGCACAGATTTTGCATTAGGTTGAAAATACAAAACAATATATATATATATATATATATATATATATATATATACATATAGAATATATATATAATTTTAAAATACAAATTATAAATCTTAATTTGTTTTGAAATTTTACATTGAAAGTGTGAATATACTTTTGTTAAAGAAAAAATATGTGCTATAAAAAGATAAAAGTATGGGATAAAATTGATAATTTTGTCGAATAAATATCTTATGGGACCAAAAATGCTAACGGTGCGAGTATGCCAAACAATAATGATGGACATAAAATTTTAACGAGGTCAAATATGTCAAAAAAGGACCATTTTGAATTCAAGGCATTCTTCCTATGGGACCAATTTACCCTGAGAAGAATAGTCAAGAATGGGCAAATAGTTGAGCAGCGCGGGCAGTCCCATTTCAAACAAGGTGGATCATGTGAACGATGGAGCTCACTCAATGCATAACAATTAATTTTTTTCATATTGTGACACACTCACTCTTCATGATGTCTTTTTCTCTCTCCCATATCGCTTTTTTATGTCTAAAGGGACATAGCTGGTAACATACTATAGATTATAGAGACACAAAATGTATGTATAGACAATTCACATGGGCTTCGTGTTACAAATTTTGTTTGTATTTAAATGTGAACCAGAGAGTAGTTATTCCAACACTATAATTAATTAATATGACAGGGTTGATCTGAAGGATGAATGTGAAAGGATTTAATTATGGGTAAATGAAATATTAATTATGTTGTAAGCGCACGGATTATTTGGTTAACTGTCAATTTAAAATATGCGCACGGATTATGCTACAAAAAACTTTGAGCTTTAGGGGTCCTTCTATTTTCTGTATCGATAGTTATATGTAATATAATTCTTCCTCTGTAACTTTTGATCTCTGAGTACCCTTGGTACTCTATCAATAAAAAGTTCCATTTTTCCAATAAAAAAATGTGCGCACGGATTTTGCATTATTATCGGCAATTTTCTATGGTACAAATTAAACAACAAATTTCTACTTGTTAGATCTGCAAAGGAAATCATCCAATACATACAATCACATTCAATTTAATAAAAATGAATCAATAGCAAATTTGTTTAAATAAATACATAGTAAAAGGTAAAAAGAAACCTTAAGCACAAAAACACATTCCAGCTGATTCATGGCACAAAAATCACTTGCGCCACCACGCCAAGGGAGAGAGAAGCAATGAAGAAGAATGAGAGCTTTCGGTGATGAAATAAATAAGTGGAATGATGGCCCTATTTATAGGCAGGCGGAGATATCGAGGACATGAGAGAGGATCGCGTGCGTGTGAGTGCCTAGTGTTTATCAAGCTATCATGTAAAATCTCAATAATGCCTCTAACCTTGTGTTAGATACATCAATTTATTTTGGGAAAGACACAGGCTACCAACAGTGTGTGCGTGTAAGCCAGAACTCCACTTCATCCCATTTTCACTCAAACTAATAGACAATTCACATGGGTTTCGCGATACTAATTTATCAATTTAAAATGTGCGCACAGATTTTGCATTAGGTTGAAAATACAAAACAATATATATATATATATATATATATATATATATATATATATATAGAATATCTATATAATTTTAAAATACAAATTATAAATCTTAATTTGTTTTGAAATTTTACATTGAAAGTGTGAATATACTTTTGTTAAAGAAAAAATAAGTGCAATAAAAAGATAAAAGTACGGGATAAAATTGATAATTTGGTGGAATAAATATCTTATGGGACCAAAAATGCTAACGATGCGAGTATGCCAAACAATAATGATGGACATAAAATTATAACGAGGTCAAATATGTCAAAAAAGAACCATTTTGAATTCAAGGCATTCTTCATATGGGACCAATTTACCCTGAGAAGAATAGTCAAGAACGGGCAAATAGTTGAGCAGCGCGGGCAGTCCCATTTCAAACGAGGTGGATCATGTGAACGATGGAGCTCACTCAACACATAACAATTACTTTTTTTCATATTGTGACACACTCACTCTTCATGATGTCTTTTTCTCTCTCCCATATCGCTTTTTTATGTCTAAAGGGACATAGTTGGTAACATACTATAGATTATAGAGACACAAAATGTATGTATAGACAATTCACATGGGCTTCGTGTTACAAATTTTGTTTGTATTTAAATGTGAACCACAGAGTAGCTATTCCAACACTATAATTAATTAATATGACAGGGTTGATCCGAAGGATGAATGTGAAAAGATTTAATTATGGGTAAATGAAATATTAATTATGTTGTAAGCGCACGGATTAGTAGGTTAACTGTCAATTTAAAATGTGCGCACGGATTATGCTACAAAAAACTTTGAGCTTTAGGGGTCCTTCTATTTTCTGTGTCGATAGTTATATGTAATTCTCCCTCTGTAACTTTTGATCTCCGAGTACCCTTGGTACTCTATCAATAAAAAGTTCCATTTTTCCAATAAAAAAAATGTGCGCACGGATTTTGCATTATTATCGGCAATTTTCTATGGTACAAATTAAACAACAAATTTCTACTTGTTAGATTTGCAAAGGAAATCATCCAATACATACGAATCACATTCAATTTAATAAAAATGAATCAATAGCAAATTTGTTTAAATAAATTCATAGTAAAAGGTGAAAAGAAACCTTAAGCACAGAAACACATTCCTGCTGATTCACAGCACAAAAATCACTTGCGCCACCATGCCAAGGGAGAGAGAAGCAATGAAGAAGAATGAGAGCTTTCGGTGATGAAATAAATAAGTGGAATGATGGCCCTATTTATAGGCAGGCGGAGATATCGAGGACATGAGAGAGGATCGCGTGCGTGTGAGTGCCTCGTGTTTATCAAGCTATCATGTAAAATCTCAATAATGCCTCTAACCTTGTGTTAGATACATCAATTTATTTTCGGAAGGACACAGGCTACCAACAGTGTGTGTGTAAGCCAGAACTCCACTTCATCCCATTTTCACTCAAACTAATAGACAATTCACATGGGTTTCGCGATACTAATTTATCAATTTAAAATGTGCGCACGGATTTTTCATTAGGTTGTAAGGGGATTGATTAGAATGTCAATTTAAAATGTGCGCACAAATTTTGCATTATTATAGTATTAATATATCGACAATTTTCTATGAGACCATTTTGAATTCAAGCCATTCCTATGGGACCAATTTACCCTGAGAAGCAGTAACGGGCAAATTGCTGGGCAGATCGGGCAGTCCCATTTCCAACGATGGATCAGCCTAAGGTGTGAACGGGATGGAGCTCACTCAACGCGTAGCAAAGTCTTTTTTTTTTCATATTTCGAAACACTCACTCTGCACGATGCCCTTTTCTCTTTCCCATAATGCTTTTTAATCTCTAAAGAGCACATAGTTGGTTAAATACTGTAGATTATATAGAGACACAAAATGTATGTGTAGACAATTCACATGGGTTTCGTGTTACAAATTTTGTTTGTATTTAAATGTGAACCAGAGAGTAGTTATTCCAACACTATAATTAATTAATATGGCAGGGTTGATCTGAAGGATGAATGTGAAATGATTTAATTATGGGTAAATGAAATATTAATTATGTTGTAAGCGCACAAATTATTAGGTTAAATGTCAATTTAAAATGTGCGCACGGATTATGCTACAAAAAACTTTGAGCTTTAGGGGTCCTTCTATTTTCTGTATCGATAGGTATATGTAATTCTCCCTCTGTAAGTTTTGATCTCCGAGTACCCTTGGTACTCTATCAATAAAAAGTTCCATTTTTCCAATAAAAAAAATGTGCGCACGGATTTTGCTTTATTATCGGCAATTTTCTATGGTACAAATTAAATAACAAATTTCTACTTGTTAGATCTGCAAAGGAAATCATCCAATACATACGAATCACATTCAATTTAATAAAAATTAATCAATAGCAAATTTGTTTAAATAAATACATAGTAAAAGGTGAAAAGAAACCTTAAGCACAGAAACACATTACAGCTGATTCATGGCACAAAAAGATGGAGAAATGAAGGAGAATAAAAACCGACCGGAGAAGGTACCGGCGTTTCTTCGGCGGGAGGCAGATCCACAGAGCCGAGAAGCTTGCCGCCAGAGAGATCCTTGAAGCATCTTTGTGAGTACCAATTATTCACTAGATTTGAAGACGAGAGTGATGTCAGGGCAAGGGTTTGAAAGGGTTTTTTTATCGATTTTTGATTTGCAGATGAATTATTAAATTAAATCTGGAAACAAGTAATGCAGACAAGTGTTTTGTTTTAAATGATTGACGTGATGAGCTTACGGGCCTTACTTGTTGGTTAAAAGGCCCAATTTAAGGCCAAAAGTTATTTGTACCCCATTTATTAGGTAATCACCCACCCCTTCCAAATATTTGAAAAATTATGTTGAATCCAAGATTTCAGATTCCAAGGCAAGATTTCGGAAAAGGAAAAATATCAGGAAAAAAAAGAAAGAATACAAATCATGCCATATTTTAAAGGGAAAAAACGTAAAAAAATGGCAAAAATTTCAGGAAAAAAAACCTTAAAAAACTTGAATCAGAATTTGATTTTTTTTTAAAAAAAAAAACAAGATTTTGACCAAAAGTTTTTTTTAAAAATCAAATAAAAACTTAAGAAAATTGACCAAAAAAATGTAAAAATATACTATACGCCCCTTACTTAAGGACCCGTAACTTTTGAGCACGGTTTAAATGTATGAAAAACAAATCTATTTTTTTGTGAGCGGCGTTTTTTCCTAATTTTTTTTTTGTAGAGACACAAGGCGATGGCCGCCGGCGTTGAAGGCGGCTGTCAGGAAAAGACTGAAATCTGAAGAGAAGATCCTAAAGATGTAAAAATGAAATGAAAATGGGTTAATTAGATAAAAGAGGAGATGGAGTTTGGGTAAATAAGAGTGGTGAACTCATTAAGGTTAGTCAATACAGTGTGAACACAAAATAAACGAGGGTGTAAATAACCGTGGCCCCAATTTAATTGCAAACTAGCCCAATAGGAAGCTGAAGCCCAACAGAAAATAATCCCTTGATGAGAAAGATATTTTGATTAAGGCCACGGTTATTCGTAGAAACGGAATTAATTAGTACACCACTTTTGTTTTTAATTAATTTAAAAGATATATGGGTGCATGGATTCCGGGAGGGGTGGTGTTTTTACTAGAATTGTGGGTGTGGTTACTTGGGGAGTTTGCATGGGTGGAGATTTTGGAGAAGAAAGCTTCTTCGTGAGTGCACGGTTGTTTTAATCAAAATTGGTTACCGTGAGAGGGTTGCAACTGTGAGTTTTGATCAGGGGTGTCGAGCAGCGGTTAAGGGTGGTAGTCGGGAGTTTGGACGGCGTTGGGCGTCGAACAACGACTATAGGAAAGAGTTTCGAATCGAGGTGTTAGTCGTACGACTCGTTGATGTTGGGGTAATTGTGAGTTTTGTACGACAAAAATATTGAACCACGATTCCGGGGAAGAAAAAACGTGTCTTCTTGAGGTTGGGGTAATCGTGAGTTTTGTACGACAAGAATGTCGAACAACGATTACGGGGAAGAAGAAACTTGTCTTCTTGAGGTTGGGGTAATCGTGAGTTTTGTACGACAAGAACGTCGAACAACGGTTACGGGGAAGAAGAAACTTGTCTTTTTGAGGTTGGGGTAATCGTGAGTTTTGTATGACGAAGAACGAAAAACGTCGAACAATGATTACGAGGGTTTGGGTGGAATCGAACCCAGGATATTTGGGCGTGAGCCTTTAGGCTCTGATACCATATAGAGAAACAATGAATAGGGAAATTATAATTTCATTGAATGAATGTAAAGAATACATAAGGGGAGTATTTATAGATACAAAACATATATATTCTATATCTCTAATTAAGGAAATAACTATATCTAAGGAAATAAAGATTTACAAGATATATATATATATATATATATATATATATATATATAATATGTCCATCTCAATATGCTTCTTCCATTGATTTTGGACAAAATTTTCTGGAAGATAGATGGTGTTGATATTATATCAAGTGGAATACTATATTGAGGGTCCAAGTCCTGCCAGGGAAAAACTAAAATATTAAGCCCTCAAAAACCTTTATTTATTTCATTGACCGACTTCTTCAAACAGATTCTTTCAGATCTACATGGAAAGTTTAACTGAAAGAAACAGAGTTAGCTGTCAACAAGTCACAGATTCATCAAATAAGGTCACTCTTTTCATTTTACTCTAATTTCTTCATCTGGTTTTTTTTTTTTTGCCAGCTTGGATTCAATAAAATATTAAATCACTGTTGATAATCATTATCTTTAGGCCCCATAACTATAGTTTTGATTCCATCATCATTATTTTGCTCTGTAATTCTCTGTTTATGCTTTTAATTGGTGCATTTTTTTTCTGCACTGCAGACTTGATATGTCAACGCCTAATTGAAAGAATCATACAATGGGTTGTGAAATGAAAACTGAGCAATCGGAAGAAATGGATGTTGTTCTATCTTCAATGTGGCCTGAAGACTTGAATGAAGCTGGGAGGCAATTCAATGTTGAAATCCCAGGGGGTGATAATGACATGTTGGAGGAGGTTACAATCAATAAGGAGTCTAATATAGTGGATTTTAAGCGTTTAATGGAGCTCACAAATTATGGTGATAAAGGTAACTGGCAGCTGGCTAATCTGCTAAAGAATTGGGAGTATAAGCAGGAGAATGCTGTGCGTCTTCTAAGGGAGGAGCTCGATAACTTGAGCAAGCAGCAGCAGGCAGTCGAGCTCAAGATATTGGAGGAGCATCGGTTTGAGCAAGATGGATATGGTGGCAATAAGCGCCCCATTTCCATTCTTGATGATGAGAATCTTAAGTACTTGTATCAGGATGTGAAGAAGGCTGTCGTGTTTCAAGACGAGCAAGTGAAGGTTGACGCTGAGTACGACAGCGTGGTGTACTGGAAGCAACGAGCGTTGAGTCTTGAGAAGCTTCTAGAGGCCAGTGTTGGGAGGGAGAAAGCATTGATGGTGAAACTGCAGGAGAGTGTTGAGAATTTGGAAAGGCAGTCGACTCCTGTGGAACGAGACAATAATTTCTTGCATTTCGTCCTTAAAAATGCGCCTGTTGTCATAGGTCACCAGGTACGCTGATTGGATTCGTTAAGTTTTTTAGGTGGAGTTGGATGATAAATTGATAATCAAGTGACAAGTGTGTGACAATATTGAGGAGTATCTTAAATTACTTTATGTTGTTATTGATTAATGAGGAAACAAGAGTAAGATGTATGTTCGTTGCGTTTTTCAGGATAAACAACTGCGCTATCAGTTCGCCTACAATTATTTCCCAGGTTTGGAAGAGGGGGTATGTTTCCAATCCTTCCTTCATATCTGCTGTTTTTACTATCTGAAGTTGTGTTTTTATTCCATCTTCTGATTTTACAGGACATCATAGGGAAAACAGACGTGGAGGTCTTCACAGGAGCAGGCGTAAAGGAATCTCAAGACTTCAAAAGAGAAGTTCTTGAAAGAGGATTACCTGCAAAGAGAGAAATCACATTTGAAACAGAGTTATTTGGTTCAAAAACCTTTTTAATGTACGTCGAGCCTGTTTTCAGCAAAGCTGGAGAGACACTCGGTGTAAATTATATGGGAATGGAAGTAACTGATCAGGTTTGTTTAGTTTCAGTACCATAACTCGACTCGTGTTGTTTATCATGATTGGAAACATGTTTTACATTCGGTATCAATGTATTGCAGGTGAGGAAAAGAGAAAAGATGGCGAAGCTTAGCGAAGAGATGGCTGTACAAAAAGCGAAGGAGACGGAGCTCAACAAGACCATCCATATCCAAGGTCTTATCCAAGTCATTGCTGTAATTTATATTCTTGTCATTCTTCATTGTTTTGTATCGTCAAACTTAAAGATATATATGGATCTAAACATTAAAAAAAAAAGATTGTTTCTATATTTAGGAGTTATGAAATTGGAAACAACTAAGTTTAGACCAAGAGAGATAGTAAAACATGTGCTTCAGACAGCAGCTGCATCACTACAGAAATTACTAACCATAGAAGGAGATGTAGCAGATGATGTTCCAGCTGAGGTAACGGAACTTGATATGTTGTTGATCAATAATCAAGTACTCGTCTTAATTTGTAGCTAGCATGTATATTGAGGTCTTGTTAATGGAAACTCTTTCATTTTCAGGTTATTGGAGATGTCCTTAGGTTTCGCCAGATTCTCACAAACTTGGTCAGGTACTTAATACGCATATGATTATGAACTTTGAGCTCGATCTCACTGAATCTGTGAGGCCTTATGTAGCTATATTGTTTCACATGCCAACCGATAAGTTCTAAATTTTCCTTTTTCCTATATTGTCTGATATTTTTTTACCAAAGATCAGTTGAATTATGTATGAATTATATAGGTTTTATGTTTTAACAGCAACGCGATCAAGTTCACTCATGAAGGCAGGGTTGGAGTCAACCTTTATGTGGTTCCAGAGGCTAGCAATGTAATAAATCAAGATTCTCAGAGAGTTTCTTCAGAGAACACGAGGGAAGACTTATGTATGAGTCGAAGCAAAGGTGATAAGAAGGGAGACGATACTTGTGATGATAGTGAACTTAAAAACACATCTAATGGTCCAGGGAGAGATAGGATTCCAATGGAGAGTGATTCCCATATTCATGAAGAACGAATAGTGTGGATTCACTGCGATGTTTATGACACAGGGATTGGAATGCCCGGTATTGACTCAAATTCATGGTTTTTCTTTTGCTGAATGTGTGTACTGATTTCATCTGATGAACAATTTTCATGTAACAGAACATGCTATACCGACCCTGTTCAACAAATACATTCAAGTTGGTGCTGATACTGCTAGAAAGTATGGTGGGACCGGATCTGGACTCGCAATCTGTAAACAATTGGTAAGTTGTATGGTGCAACTGTACACAACTATTGAGTATTTTTCAATGAAAATAATTAATATATATTATGTCAAGAACGAGACATGATTATCCAGTATTGTTACCGTGCGAACAGGTTGAGCTCATGGGTGGTCGTCTTAGCGTTTCAAGCCTAGAACATCATGGTTCTACGTTCACATTTGTACTACCTTACAAGGTCTCAGATGATCCAAATGAGCTGTCAGATATGGATCGCCATGATGTTGTGGATGATGCAAACATACCACTACTGCCTCTATCGCAAACTTGACTACATTCATAAGACTTGCACTATAGCTTTGAGTCTGCACTATTAATTTTGTATTATAAGAACATCAAGAACCGTATAACTAATACCAAAAATATATGCTGACAAACCTAGCTCTCCTCAGCAAGAAATCCATGCCTAATTGTCAGCATATGTATTTGGCTTTATCATGAATTATATTGAGTGATTATTTTTCATTTTATATTCGGGTACAGATGATAAGAATTCTAAATTGCAACAAGACAATTTATTTACAATTATCTAAAAGTTTAGATTAAATTGCAAATAAACAAAAAATTGTGATTTGATTTGTCATTAATCCTTAAAAAAATTGAAACATGTGGTTTTCGTTATAGTTAGAGATTTTCAAAATAAAAATTGACAATTCCGTCTATTTTATTTGCCATTAATCCTTAAAAATTTGTGATTTGATTTGTCATTAATCCTTAAAAAAATTGAAACATGTGGTATTCGTTTTCACCATTTCCTATTTCCCGGCATAAATAGTTCCCAGAATGTATGGAACTCTTGAAACTCAAACCCCATGGCAAAGGGCCATTCTCTGCCACTCTGACCAAACCCAGTTTTGTGCACAAATTCCCAGAGATTGACGAATGAAAAGAAGTCTCAGTTTTGGAATTCTTAACAAATCCTGCATTACATGTTATGAGAAATATTTTCTAATAAATGCAAGTTTATTGGAAAAAGAAAAGAAAAACAAGGATACAGAGGATACGTTATTGACCCAGAGAAACAACAAATTGATTAAGTAATGGGATTGGTATGATTGTATAAAGTGTTGGTATTCTGTAGGCATGTTACAAAAAATATTAAAATTCCATAAGGTTGTCATTCAGCATGCCTCTGTATGTAGCTAACATTTGTCACCTACAAAATCTCTCTCACCTAATTATTGGCGGGATAGACCAAGAATATTCTTCATGTAAGCTATTGTTATGCTTGAGTTATGGATGCATCATAACAAGGAACAGAAATTAAACCCATCATACATACATTGAAAAAAAACAGATTTTCTTTTCTTCCAAGGTCCTGGTATACGCTAACTGCACTAACAGTTTTAGTTACAAACAATACATTTCACTGATCTAATTCAAACATTTTTTTCCATTCTCTCCACCTTTTAATCGGCACAATGCAGTATTCTCTATATATTTTACATTTGGGGGCAGAATTGAAGAATAACAGAATTATTGATAAACACAGTTAGTCTACAAGGTACACATATATAGGCATATTTATTAGAGAATTTACCGCAAAAGAAAATTATGCATCTAGAAACCAGACACAGGCACACATTAGACAAATTTATTCGAGAAAAATAAATCAACAAAAAGGAAGACTAAATCCTAAATCCAGAAACAACATTTCATACCATTCCGCAATTTAACACGATAGCAGATTGGAATAATTAAGCATATCTGCAGGTTTTCAAGTAGGACCAAAAGATGGAGAAATGAAGGAGAATAATTAAGCATATCTGCATATCTGCAGGTTTTCAGGTTTTCAGATTTATACACTCGCCGAATTTTAGGTCACACCTCCCCTCAAATGTCATAAATACCCCTCTTTCATAAAAATCCTTTTACTACCCACACCCCCCAAATCCTCCATCTTTCTTCCTTCTCCATTTCTTCTTTCATCTTCTCCCCCACCCCTCACCACCACCGCCGGCGACCTGCCCCTCCACCACCCGTCGCCGGCGACGCCAGCCCCTCCCTCCCTCGCCGACCCCGTCGCCCCCCTACCTCCCTCCCTCGCCAAGCCCGTCGCCCCCCAACCCCCACCGCCTGTAGAAAAAAAAAAAAGAACAAATCTTGGCCGCGCGCGGCCGCCGCGGCCGACCCCTCCCTCCCTCCCTCGCCGAGCCCGTCGCCTCCCCCCTCCCTCCCTCGCCAAGCCCGTCGTCCCCCAACCCCCACCGCCTGTAAAATAAAAAAAAGAACAGATCTTAGCCGCGCGCGGCCGTCCCCTCCCTCCCCCCTCGTCCCCTCCTCCTCTCTCCCTCGTCGAGCAAAAAAAAAAATGAGCAGATCGCGGCCGCCCCCTCCTCCCTCCGACGCCGCCACACCCCACCCCACCAGGTTTTCCCCCTTTCTCAATGTTTTGCAGAAAACCCTAGTTTTTTTTTTTTTTTTCAATTTTCGACCGTATAAGGTCGATTACATACACCTTCGTCGTCGACAAATTGTTGTCGACGAGAGTATATTTGATCGACCTTAGATAGTCGAATTTAAAAAAAAATTGTTTTTTTTTTAATTTTCGACCAATCGTTTCGACCATATACACTCCCTTCGACAACGATTTGTCGACGAGAGTGTATATGGTCGACACTGGTTGGTCGAAAGTTGAAAAAAAATTGTGATTTTTTGGAGTATATGGTCGACCATTTCTGTTTTTTTTTTTTTTTTTTTTGAGTTGATGGTCGCCGGAAATGGTGTCGCCGGCGACCGGAAGTTGTGTGTTAGGGAAAGGTGAAAGAAATGAGGTGGGGTTCATCTAGTATAGTGTATATTTAATGAAGGGTATTTTAGGTTTTTTACCTATTATTTTATTAATAAAACTGAAAGGGGGAGTGCATCTCTCCGAAATGGAGGTGCATATAGTCAGACCCGTTTTGTTTTAAACGATGGACGTGATGAGCTTACGGGCCTTACTTGTTGGTTAAAGGCCCAATTTAAGGCCACAGTTATATGCCCCCACATTTATTATGTAATCACCCCTTCCAAAATTTTGAAAAATAAAAATTATGTAAAAAGACTATATTACTCCTTTGTTTAATTTAAACAAAATTTAATACAGTACATTAAAATTCCTAATTTATTCATCCACCATTCCAAACAACCAAGTTGCCGGGCCGGGAGCAATGCAGATTTCAGTTAAAAGGCAAAAACTTAATTCAACGCCAAGATTACAAAAAAATTATTTTGAATCCAAGATTTCAGATTCCAAGGCAAGATTTAGGAAAAGGAAAAATATCAGGAACAAAAGCAAGAATACAAATCATGCCATATTTTAAAGATAAAAAACGTAAAAAATGGCAAAATTTTAGGGAAAAAAAAAGCCAAGATTACGTTAAAAAAATTGAATCAGATTTTAGGAAATAAATTTTAAAAAAAGAAAAGATTTTGTCCAAAAGATTAGTGATTGTGGTGGATATGACATGATTTGATTGGATTGGATTGGATTGAATTGGATTGAGATTGAAATTGAAAAAAGAGTTTAGAAATTGTGGTGGATTAAATTGAGATTGAAATTGAAAAATGTGGATTGGAGTAATCCATGAATGAATAGTAATTGTATTTAAATTGTGTTTAAATAGAGATTGACAAGTAAGGATGGAGGTAATTTTATGTCAAATCAAAAATAATATTGTAATATTTTATTAGTGGATAAAAAAGAAAAGTAGGAAAGAGAATTGTGTGAAAGAAAAATAGGAGACTTAATGAGTAATTAAAAAGAAAAAAAAGGTGATGTGATTGTATAAAAATAGACGTTAGATATATTATAGAGGTGATTTATTATTTTGATTTGTATTTAGATTAAGAGAGATTGAAAGAGATCGGATTGAGAATGACCAATCTAAATTCAAATCCAAACCAAACACCACCTAAATATGTAAAAATGAAATGAAAATGGGTTGGATTCAAAAAAAGAAAATGGGTTAATTAGGGTTAAAAGAGGAGATGGCAGTTTGGGTAAATGAGAGGGGTGAACTCATTATGGTTAGTGAAGTACAACCAAGGTGTGAAAACATAATAAATGAGGGTCTAAATGACCGTGGCCCCAATTTAATTGCAAACAAGCCTAATAAGAAGCTGAAAGACCAGCAGAAGGCCCAGGCTATATACCCCTCCAGCTTTGTTAAGTCTACTCCTCCATTTATTCATTAATGTAATAAATATGTAAAATAACCAAACCACCCTTTTAATAAATTTGGTCTAATAAATACACTCCCTTATTTTAAACCCTAACCCTAATTACACTATAGCAGTCGTCGCCTCCGACAATCACCCTCGGCGACGCCACCATCTCCAGCGTCACCCACCACCCAAACATAACCAAACAAATATTTTGTCAACAAACCAATATAAATTCTTTGCACCAAAATATTTTGCCCAAAAACCAATAGAAATTACACCCAAAATACTTTGCACCCAAATTCCAAAAATAATCCAGCCAATCGAAATTCCAAAAAAATTAAAAACACATTTTCGACAAACCAATGTCAATAGTATGCATTAAAACAATTTGTTGACAAGAATGCATAATATCGACACATATTTGTCGAAAAAATTTCAAAAACAAAAATTCAAATTTTTTAAATTTTTTTGACAAACCAGTGTCGAGTAGATGCACTATTGTCGACAATTTTTTGTCGACAATAGTGCATCTACTCAAAATTGAAAAAAAAAACCCTAAAACTAGAGGGAGACAGTCGCGATGGGGGAGGGGAAGAGGCGGGCGGCCACGGTTGCGAGAATGGAGGGGTAGGCGCCGCGGCCGCGAGAATGGAGGGGAGGGCGGCGACGGTCGATTTGTGGGGTGGGGGCGGCCGCGAGAACGGAGGGAGGGGAAGGCGGCGACCGATTTGTGGGACATCGTAGGGGTGAGCGGCGGCGGCGTTGCAAGGGAGGAGGGGCGGCGCCGCCGCGTTGTTGCAGAACAAAAAAAAAAAACAGACGATGGGCGGGGGTGGGCGGCGCTGGGCGAAGCGGAGAAGATGAAGGGGTTGGAGGGGAGAAAGAATGAGGGGAGTACATCTAACATAATCTATTTTGAGGGGGTGTGTATGTATTAGAGGGTTATATTTAACAAGTCTGAAGGGGCATATAGCCTGGGCCTTTCCTTTGAGAGAGATATTTTGATTAAGGCCACGGTTATTAGTAGAAACATAATTAATTAGTACACCACTTTTGGTTGAACTAAAATGGTGGCGGGGGATGGGAAAGTGGCCGCGAATGACGAGGCTGGAGGGAGGCGGTGAACGACGAGGGTGGGGGAGTTGGAGAACAGCGAGGTGGCAAAGTTTAACATATCTCTTCTTGGCAAGTGGACGTGGAGAATTCGGACGGAGCCTAACTCACTGTGGGTAAAAATTCTGGATTCAAAATATGATATTTGCTTGACAGGGGCAAATTCATCATTGACGAATAGGAACAAGGCAACGTGCTCATGGAATATGATCCACGATCTCTACTTCGCCAGCTCTTCCAGCCCCTGGTTCAATCAAAATTTAACCAAAACTTTGGGCGATGGCAGCAGTACCTCCCTCTGGCACGAGCGCTGGACGGACGAGCCAACCTTGAAGGACAGATTTCCTAGGCTATACATGATATGCTCCAACATAGACGCCAAGATCAGCGAGTCCGGCGAATGGGTAGACAACATCTGGACTTGAAATATTCCATGGAGAAGGCCCATTTTTTTCTCGAGAGGAATCGCTGGCTGCAGAACTTCTTAATGCACTTGGGCCCATTAATCTATAGCCCGCATCCACAGATACATGGAGATGGAATCTTACTAGAGATGGCATCTACAACGCTAAGTCGGCTTACGGGGGCCAAGGCCTTCAGACACGAACACAACCCCTACAAGAGCATGCACTATTAGCCATCAGACTGCTATGGAATAAGATGACCCATTCCAAGTACTCAGGCTTAACATGGAAAGTGATTCGGGGATGGATTGCCACTCGAAGCGAGCCACGGAAGAGAAATATTCTAAGAAACGGAGAAGACATGTCCTGCGCACTCTGTGGAGCAGCCGAGGAGACCCACCACCATCTGTTCTTCGACTGTCGTTTCTCTTGCACCATATGGAGGCTACTCAAATTCTGGTTCAATTGCAGCATGCCGTTCCAGCCTAGATCCGCAACCCACTTCCATCAGTTTTGTGGTATACTCAGACCTAAACGTAAGAGATTCATCTTGGAGTGCATTTGGAGTCTTACTGTGTGGTATATTTGGGGTGTTTAGAATAAGAAGATTTTTTCAAACGAGGACCCAAAACCGGAGAAGACATTTGACGAAATCAAAGCCAAAGCTTGGAGTATCTTCAACCTACAGAAAGAATGTCCGACATCAAGCTCATTTCACGATTGGTACGCCAACCCAATTAAGGGCTGTCTGTGCCTAAGATTTCGATCGCAGACCAATCTGTAGATTAGGACTGGTGCTTCTAATTCTTGTATTTCGACATGTAACTTGACTATCTCTTTTGAGTACCCCTGGTGCTCGGTTATCTTAATGAAATTCCTTTTTTCCTTTAAAAAAAAAGATCCAACCTATCTAGTCTATTAGTCCTAGGATGAATAAATGGTCCAAATTCAAACCCTAAAATGAGCAGCCTTGAGTGCCCATTAGGATTCAAATTTCATCTCTATAAATAGAGGCTTTAATGCCAATGTAAGACCTCGATCGATCATTTATTTTTCTTGAGCACATATATATATATATTTTGATTAGATGTTAGTTGATCTTAATCGCCACATCCGTCTTACATCATGTACAATAAAACGGTGATCAATAAGTGGGTCCCACAAAAAACAAATGAGACGTGGACCATGTGGATATTTGTAACGAGTATATGTTAGTAATTTTACTACAAAATGTGTAGAATTTTTTCAGATATCAATTTACAAATGGTCATGTAACTTTCCCGAGTCCACTAAAGGTCCTACAACTTTTAACCTTTTCAATTTTGGCCATTTTCGACTGAAAATTTGAATTTCAACCGGAAATTGTGAAGTGGTATTTTCCTCCAGCTATTTTTGTCTATTTGGATGAGCCAAATAGACAAAAATTGCGTGACATTCCAACTACACAAAATCACCCGCAATCCTCCACCAATGTCGTTTTCCAATCTCCATGGATCATCTCCATTTATTTTGGTAAATTTGTTGTAAATTTCATAAAGAGAAAAATACATGATAAAATAATAAGTGAAAATACAAAAGTATTGTCATTGTGTCTATGAGAATTTTTTTACAAATGGTCCTATAACTTTGCCCAAATCCACAAAAGGTCAAGTAACTTTTTATTATCAATTTTAGTCCTTTTAGTCCTAATAATAGCAAGTGAGGGGATGCGGGATGTGATTCAGATTCTTATGGCAGGCCAGGTCACCCGGGAGGGCCTCAAAGGCATAGGGACCCGTGATAATTTTAAGAGCTAGTCTTGTATGAGACCGTCTCACGCATCTCATTCCGTGAGACGGGTCTCCTTAGACCCTATATAAAAGTGACAATGTTTAAGTAATTAAAAATTTATAATGTTAAAGTAAAGAGTGATAGTCACTTTTGTTAAAAACATTATCACTTTTTACTTAAAATATTATTATTTTTTTACAAACATATAATGTGGAGAAAAAAATTAGTTGTCCAACCCAAAAACCTGGAATATGGGTCAAAAGGAATTCCTCTCACGGAAAAAATCTATGAGACTGTCTCACACAAGGTTTTGTCTAATTTTAATCTAGCTAGATCTAAACTACTCCGCCGAGGGATAAAGAGTCGTTGTCTGGTGGAGCTAGAAGTGAATCGGCCGCAGCGCTGCTTACTCGCCTTGGCCAGAAAAAGTTGTGATAACAATATTTCAGTGGTGGTGGGTTGATTTGAAGAGGGATTTTTTGGAGGTGAATGTGGAAAAATTATGTAATTATTATATAGTTAGTGAAGTAATAAGTTAATTAAGATTAATGGTGCAGCTAGAATACTTGAAAAGGCCGCATTAAGGAAGAATTTTATATTTGTGTTTTTAATCTCTTTTGAAGAAAAACTGGTACAAGGACACGTGGCAATACGAAAGGTCAGTAACGGGCAACAGCTGGGCAGGTCGGGCAGTCATTTCATTTCAAATGAGGCGAGGTGTGAACGGCATGGAACTCAATCACCACGTAGCCACGCTCTTATCTTATATTCCGACAGCTCACACATATTGCTTTTCTTTTATCTCTAAAGGGACACGGGTTTTTTATGTATATAAATAAGTGTGGATTGAGCTAGAGTATAGCACCATTCGATAACAATAATTAATTCATTCACATGGCAAACGTAAATCACACCACTGGTGCTTTCTCTAGCAGAACGCCTGCCAACGGCAAGGCGGTTTCCATCTTCGGCTTTGTATTGCCGGAAAGTGCTGTTCCGTCCGCACCACCGTGCCAGCCGCCAGAGATTGGTGCCGTGGCGGAGGTGGGGCGACTGGGCAAAATGGAAGATGCTGTTGCGATAAAGACGAGCCTTTGCTCGCCTGTAGTTAATCGATTTCTTCCAGTGCATTATATTGGTGTTTTTGATGGCCATGGTGGTCCACATGTAATAGTATATCTTTAATTAATTTCCTATTCTGAATTTAATTAATTAAACAGATTATAATAAGTGTTTGCAATTTCCCCTTTTCAGTTTGCTCTAATGTGCAAGCAGAGGTTGCACGAAATCTTGAGGGTAGAGTTGACGAACATGACGGCGATGCAGAAGCAGATCGCAGACGAAAACGCGCTTAGAGAGATCTGGAGGATTGCTCTAAGTCGTGTTTTCTGGAGGACTGAGCTGGTGGCCGGAGACACCTGCCTCTGTGGGAGTAAGGGTTTCCGGTGCGACTGCGCGCCGGCTTCAGTCGCCTTGTCAGGGACCACAGCGCTCGTGGTGGTTCTGGCGGAGAATCACATTGTGGCCGCCAACTGTGGTGATTCACGCGCCGTCCTTTACAGTGGGGGCAACATTTTCCCACTCACTTCTGACCACAAGGTAGTAAATTCCGTAAATTAAAAATAATTTGGTACCAATTTGAATTATTAATTTAATTTCATTGCAATTGCTAATTCGTGCAAGAGACACGTGTCTTATGTGGTGACGATAATTGTAACTGTCATCTGACTAAATACAGCTAGCAGCACCAGTGCATTTCAAGGAAAAGATTAGTATATTAATTAATTAATTAAAAGTGATTAACTATGAAATACTTTTGATGGTTGCCATGTTTACTAATAGTTGCTCAAATCAATAGGATCTTAATTACAAATAGTGTTTCTTTTACTCCATTTTGGATGTGAATGTACGTAGAGTGGCGCGCGTTATTTTTCGACAGATGGGACATATGTACGAACATACTTAGGGCGAATATATTCCGTACACTATCTAAAATTCTAGACCGCGGAATATTCAATTGGAAAAAAGTACGGCGCCATCTAATACACGTGTATGTTGGGTGATGCCACTATCGACAAACGACATATATTTGTACGTGGCGACTAGAATGAAGACAAAATACCGTACATCTAAAATAGAAGATTCGATTCTTGGGAAACATCAACAATTAATATAAGTTATTAGGTCAATTGAGGGTGCTCAAGTAGTCTAATATATTTTAACAATGTATATTTAGCCGGATAGAGCTGATGAAATGGCCAGGATCGAGGCGAGTGGTGGACATGTGATCTACAAAGATGTCGCTCGCGTTGATGGAATTCTGGCTACGTCGCGAGCAATAGGTAACTAATTAACATTTTTTTAATCATAATTTCTCAATGATTATGGTATTATTTTACTGGATGGAACAGGAGTGATGAAGCTATCATCAGTGATTTCGGAGCCAGAAGTCACATTCACTAGAAGGCAAAAAGAGGACGAGTTTATGATAATAGCTAGCGATGGGATGTGGGATGTGATTCCGACTGCCATGGCGTGTCAAGTCGTCCGCGAATGCCTTAAAGAGACCGTGACCTCCTCTGATAATTCAAATCAAGATCACAACCCTGCTCAACCGGAGAATGATGGGTTGCACAGCCAGCCCTCGAGATGCGCATCTGCAGCAACGCTGCTTACTCGTCTTGCCAAGGCCAGGGGAAGTGCTGATGACATTTCGGTTGTGGTGGTTGATCTGAAGAGGAACAATAGGGAAGGTAATAGATAATCTAAAGGGTGAATTTGAAATGATTTCATTATGAGTTAATGAAAGTGTTAATTTTATTACAATATAAATACAGGCGGGATGGAAGGCGGCTGTTCCACTTCTTCGCGCGGCAGGGCTTCCAGATTGCTTGCCAACGTTCCCTCTTCTTCCATCGTCTCGTCTTACCCGGGAGGGATACGCGCATTCACTTGCAGAGATGTTACATCACTTCCGGAGGACCAGATTATAAGAAGTGGTCAAAATAATTTTGAGAACTGGACAGTTGAGAGACTCCGTGACCTTCTTAGGGAGAATGGCCTTACAATAAGAGGGAGAAAGGATGTGTTGATTGCTCGCTTGAGAGCCGCAAATATTTTTTAAACCATTTTTCATTGAATTAATTAATGCTTATTTTTTTTTGGAAAGCAATGATGTTATTAGAATTAGATGCAAGAGCAAGCAACAGTAGGAAGGTTCGATCCAACAAGATGGACTAGGAAACGAGCAAAACTATGTGCTAATATATTAACTTTTCGATTCACCCAACTAACTGCAATATCCGGTATAACCTCCGTCAAGACATTACACACAAAGAAATGACCTTTGCATCCGTCTCAACTTCCACTCGTTCAAAACCCAACTCCTTTATCCACGACAATGCTTCATGCAAACCCATTGCCTCCCCTTCGTCAACACAGTAATTGCCGGTCAAAGTAATCGTGCGACAGACCACAAAATTACCCCTATCGTCATGGACAATCATGCCAACACCCATCTCATTAAGGGTCCTAAAAAAAATCTGCTTCAATATTAATTTTAACATATATAACCCGCCCGAGGCGGATGCCACGCATTACAAACTGCAGTCGAAGACGTGCTTGCGCTAATCTTCTGCGCTACTAACCACTCAGCCCTCATCGATGCAGCAAGAAAAGGAACCCGCTTTGGATAGATAACCAGTGTACCCTTCCAAACTAACTCATTCATCTCCATTTACTTTCATTTAAATACAAGTTGCCTTTTAATTAAAGAGCTAGGTTCTCAAGTGTTTTTTTTTATTGTTGCAATCAACAGGTTTAGTAATTTTTCTTAATTAAAATTTTGGCATAATTCCAAAATTAAATAATACGTGCATCTAAGAATTTTAAATTGTAAATTCATTGTCATTTTTAATATAGTAAAAAAAAAAAAATGTAGATAAAAAAAGGCATTACAATACATAATAAACAAGTTGTAATTTCATAGTCGATCTTAATAATTTTATTGTTTGTGTAGAGCTGCATTATTAAACATCTAAAGTTTTTTTTTAAAAATATTATGTATAAATTCAAAAACAATTAATATAAAAATTGAATAATGAATGCTTAGAGTTCAAATTAATCCACTAATTAGGTATATTATATAAAATATTATGTATAAATTCAAAGTGGCCCGAAACAATAAATCATGGGTCCAAAAGTGAACCGGATCAATGAAAAAAAGAATCCAAAAGTGACTCCCAATAAAATCCAAGCCCAAAAAGACTAAGAAAGAACAGCACTACCAAATGGACCTAAGGATGTACAAGGCAAAACAAATCATCTATATCTTAGTTTCAGATCCAAATTGAACCCAGGTTCCAACCTAGCTTGAACAACAAACACCAATCTGAAATTTGCAAAAACATCCTAGAAATCCATTTGTAGAAACATACATTTGTAAAATTAGGAACAATTGCACAAAAAAGCATATAAAATCATCAATTATATTTGCAGAAAAATAAATGAACAAACAACCCAGAACAATTGCACAAAAAAGGATCCCAAATCATCCATTTGAAGGATTATACATGAACAAAAAACAACCCAAAAATTAGGAATTGCACAAAAAATCAATCAAAAAATCATTTTTAAATCGTCTTGGTTGTATTCAAACCCAAAAGATTTGAATCTAAAACAACTTTGAGATTTTTCAATCTCTAATTCGATTGAATTCTCCCAATTTGTGAAGAACACCATTAATTTTTAGATCGAATTTTCCCAATTTGTGCAGAAAACGCCATTTTTAATTCCCACAATTTGATTGACAAAACTGAACGCTGATGAACGAGAATTGTGGAGAATCAGGAACACAAAATTAAATGACCAAAAATGTGACCCAAAGTTGCAGGACTAAAATCAAAGTGCGGATAGTTAGTAGGACCAAAAGCAAAAATGATGTAACTTATTATATTGCCACGTTGATTCAAATTAAATAAAACAATATTAAATTGATTGCCATGTCGGATGTGATCGAAAAAGTGACCCGTAGTAGCAGCAGGTTGTCGGACGAAAATTTTGAAAATTGTAAGTTTCAGGACCAAAATCAATTAAAGTGCGAAAGTTAGTAGGACCTAGAGCAAAAAGGGGTGTAACTTACTGGATAAAAAATCATATTTTCCCTAAAAAAAATAATTTGTAGATATATAATTATTATACAAACTAAATCAATCACACAAAAATATATGTTATTTAAATTTCAATTTGATTTTCAAAGTTAAATCTTCTAAATATTATTTTCAATAATTAAATTAAGATTATTAGTATTATATATATATATATATATATATATACATACTAATGAAAAAAAGCCAGATCGAGGGCCCATTGACCCCCTTAGCTAACACATAGCTTCGTCACTGAGTAGGATGTATTTGATCTTGTAGTCATGAGGGCTGAACTCCAATGAATCAATCTACCCTCCATATGCAAGGACAAGAACTCCAATGAACCTGATGCACGGATATAAGATCATGTATGTAATGATAAGTAGATGAGTTCTATTAAGAAAATAAATTGAAAATAATGTAATTGATGAAATTGTATGATTTGGAGTTTGCTTGCAAACATCACCTTAATACACAATAGAATGGCAATGAATATTGATTTTTTTTAAATGTAGCTAAATTTAATTTCCACAAGAACAAAAATATTTAAAATCCAACCTCACATGTAAGAGTACTGTTCCAGAAATAGTTTTCAATTTTATAACAAGACCATGGGCCAGGTTAGAACCAGACTTTGCACTGAAAAGTCCAAGCATGTTTACAAAAGTTGGGCAGACCTGAATGTTCTAATTCTGAAATGTTTTTTATAGGTTCGGTCCGACATTTTTAGTAAGTAGACCTGACCGTAAGTAAGCCTTTTAAAGGCCTATTAAAATTTAACTCGTATTATCTAATGTTAAAATATATTTTTAAATTTCATTTTATATAGATATTATACACATATATATGATTTTATATTGTATTATTATATATACTCCATAATATATAATATAATATGAGGCTAGAGTGTGTTTAAAAACTCAAATGGAAGGAGCAGAATCACTTTTTTGTTTAAACAGCTCCTCATATCTTTGGATTTTCAAAGGTGTTTCAATGTTGTGGATAGTTTTTTTTTTAACGGAAAAAAGGATATTATCGGAGTACCAGAGGTACTAAAAAAGTTACATCCAGATGGATAGTTAATTTGCATACACCCAAAAAGATTTATGCTTTAATGAGACTACTACGAAATATTTACTCGTGGGTGGGACAAACTTTCTCGTTATTAATATGTTGCTCGCGGCAATTTAGAACTCGCGCGGGGAGAATCGATGACTGCACCTTTAATTTTGATGCATTCCATTAAATAGACATTGAAAAGGGCCTCAGCCAAGCTCATTTCTATCCCTGAATCAAAGCATCTGCAAATAATTATGTAAAATCTAGATTGTAACGACTCAGTATAACTCTAAACACGTGGCAGAATTGGTCGGCCACATATTCATGAGTTGTTAAAATCTGGAGAACTCAAAATCCTTAGCCAGATTTCACAACTTTTATTTTCAAATAGGCCTGCCAGGCACTCTTGTAGAAAGTGACAGGTGGCGAGAAGGGCGGTCAGTGACGGGCAGGCAGGGCAGGACGGGCACTCCCATTCTCAGCAACTTGTTGTGAGAACACAAAGGTTAAGTAACTCACTCAACACGTAGCAACACCCTTCCTTCATATTTCGACACCTGAGACTCTTCCCAATACGAAATGTGTGTATATATACTCAATTCACATGAGTCTCGCTTATTAGGAATTAATTCATTTGTAGTATAACACAAGAATTAGTTAATATGGCGGAGGTGGCTAAAACTCGTGCCTCGTCGGTGGTGAAGGGATTGGGATCACGGCGCCGCAAGAGGAGTGATTCGAATTCTGGCCTCGTCACCACTGATGGTGGTGCCGGGCCGTCTGCATGTCCACCCGCCATCCGAGAGAGCATGCCTCGAGGCGTTCCATCTGCAGGGCCGGCGTTTGGTGCAATCTCGGTGGCGGGAGGGCAGAAATACATGGAGGACGCCGTTGCAATCAAGGCGAACCTTTGTTCGCCTGGAATCAACGGCGGCCGTCCCGTCCATTATTTTGGTGTTTTCGATGGCCACGGTGGATCCCACGTAATTAATTTATTCATAAATTGATTGATTTTTTTAAAATTAAGTGAATTAAATTAATTTTGTGATTTTTTTTTTTTTTTCCAGTTTTCTATAATGTGCCAGGAGAATTTACATGCAATCCTGAAGGAAGAGTTGATGAGCTTGAGAGAAAACGAGATCGGGGAAGAAAGCGTGGTTGAAGGAATTTGGAGGAAAGCCATAAGTCGTGTTTTCTCAAGGACTGAGCTGATGGCGCTACACACGTGCCTGTGCGGGAGTGTGGGTTTTCGGTGCAACTGCAACCGGAGGAGTGCGGCGTTGTATTCAGGAACCACGGCAGTGGTGGTGGTTCTGACGGACAAACACGTTGTGGTGGGCAATTGCGGTGATTCACGCGCCGTCCTTTATCGCGGGGGTGACGACAATATTGTTCCACTCACTTTCGACCATAAGGTAATTAATCTCAATTTATTGCAACTTTCGCAAGAAAACAAATTTCATTAGGTATATGAATTTATTTTTTCAATGATATGAAATTTTATTGGAAAAAATTAATACTATAACATTTCATTAATTAATATCATTAATTCATTGACTTTTATTTAGTAAATGAATTGAAAATATATTACTCATTGCAATGGCTTTGTGGAAGTAGAGGCACGTGTCTTCTGTCGGGGCAATAAATTGTAATTGAAACGTAACTGATTACTGACATCCCATTCAATAGGGAAAAATAAGAAAAATATTTAATTACTCAAATTCATACTCCCTAGCTCCATTCCTATATTCTATCAAAAATTGTATTTCTAATTATTTGTTACGTTGCTAGCTAATTAATATAGATCAACAAAATTTTATCATTTTTCCACCAATACCCCTAAATAAATACTAAGCATCTTGTAATTATAAACTCCTCAAGTAGTGATAAATCAGGTTAATTATAATAATCTTTTAATATCCTAATTGAAAAGTAGTTCGTGTGAAATAATAAAACCAGGCTGATAATTAGGAAAGTAGGGAGTATTTGTTTCCATAAGATGAATTGTGCAAGAAAATTAATTGTAAAAATGATTAATTAATTGCATGTTTAAAAATAAAATACTTTTTTTTTTTAACGGGAAAAATAAAATACTTTTTACACTTACCAATTTTTAAATAAAGTTACAATAATTGCTCATTGATTTGATGAGATGACTTCCCATTACTATACTAGAGTTAACAATTTGGGACCGACCCGATGGACCAGCCCAGCCAACCTGGGCTCGAAAAATATAGGTCCAAAAAAGATGATTTCAATTTTCAAGATGGTTTATGACTTATATTTTGTTAGAAATATTAACAAAAATCATGTAATTGGACAGGCTGGCCCGCTAGCCCATTAGGCTAAGTTGGGCTAGACTGGACTTCCATTTTGTAGGTCTGATTCAGTCCATGAACATCACTTGCCCAATGAAGTGGGTGGCCAGAATTTCCAACTCTACCTATTACTAAATATACTCCCTCCAACTCAAAATTAATGTTTGTCTTTCAAAAGAAGATTTTTTTGACCAAAAATTACACTAATCTAGAGCATTAAATGTCATATTCCAATTTTACCTTTTTTTTAAAAATAATATTCATTAAATGACCATATATAGGTAAATACAAAGATAAAAAGGTCACAAAGATTTGATTCTTTGAGAAACATCAACAATATAAGTTTGTCTCCTTACAAAAAAAAAAAAAAAAAACAATATAAGTTTGTCTAATTCTAACAATAGTTGTTGGGTATATACATATATAGCCGGATAAAGCTAAAGAAAAAGCCAGGATTGAAGCGAGTGGTGGACGTGTCATCAACTTGGATGCAGCTCGAGTTGAAGGAATTTTGGCCATGTCACGAGCGATAGGTATTTATCAATGTTTTAATTATAATTTATCACATATATATTTTTCCATATTTCCTCAGTGATTACAATTAATATTAATTTACTGAAATAGGAGATAAGTACCTAAAGCCATTTGTGATATCGGAGCCAGAAGTCACATTAACTAGAAGAGACAAAGAGGACGAGTTCCTAATAATAGCAAGTGATGGGATGTGGGACGTGATTCCGATTCCTATGGCAGGCCAGGTCGCCCGTCAATGTCTCAAAGACCGTCCTAACTTGAATCTAGATCTCAACTCTACTCCGCCAACGGATGAAGATTCGTCTGACTTGTGCTTGAGGAGTGCATCGGCAGCAGCGCTGCTTACTCGTCTTGCCGTTGCCAGAAAAAGTAGTGATAACATTTCAGTGGTGGTGGTTGATTTGAAGAGGGGTTTTCGAGGTGAAACGTAATATATATAAATCTGAAGGTTGAATGTGGAAAAGTGATGTAAATATTGGTTAGTGAAGTTATATAAGTTAATTAAGATTAATGGTCTAGCATTTAAGAGATTAATAAAGTTGGTCCTTTAACTTTTTTAATTTAGTTCCACAACTAATTCTTGGAATAATTTACTTTCACAAATTTTTGAATTGCTCAATTTTGGCCCCATATTGCCAAAAATTAGACCAAATATGCAGAAACGAAATTGTTTGCTCTTCAAATTTCGGACCAAAAAAAAAAAAATTTCCAGCTTTTTCCAATTCATACAGGATCGAAATATTTTCAATTATATCCAGATTTTATATATAATATTTTTTTTCAGATTTTACATAACTCATTACTTTGTTTGCAATAAATATATATTTTTTATTCTGAAATTGTATTCAAATTCAATACCTATGAATAAGGTTAGTCTAGACATTTTTTTGAATAAAAAATTAAGTGGGTTAATTTATAAGAAACGTGCCTGCAAATATTTGGTACCTTAAATATTATTCGTGCCTAAAGTTGTATTATTCGTGCAAATATAAGAAACGTGCGTGCAAATTATTCGTGCAAATACCTATGAATAAGGTTAGTCTAGACAATCTCTAGTTCAGCAAATATTGAACTAGAAATATTTTTTTGCCAATTTTAGTCATTTTTTGCCCTGGAAATGTTTTCCCTCCAATTTCAGCAACTGACGTTAACGATTTAACGGACAAGACTATTTCTGCAAAAAAAGGACCATTTTTTAATTACACCGAAAGTGATTTGAGTTCATTCATACAGGACCATAAATGAAATTTTTCCAATTTTTTTTTGGTCAGTAAAATAAAATTGGCAAAAAATGACTAAAATTGTATTATTCGAAAACTATCTCTAGTTCAATATTTTTTCGAGAAATCGCCAAAACCTAATTAATATTGAAAGAATACATAAAGTAAAGGTTTTTTTTTGAGTTTTTTTGTAGTGTTTTTTTGGGTGAGATACGCACGCGTTTCTCGTACACTTTTTGTGAGTTGAGTTTGATCTTCGTTCAATTTGGGTGCGATTTTTTTAGGGTGGAATTAGGGTTCATTTTCTTGTGTTTTTTTGGGAGAGAGTATGTTTAATCTGATTAATAGGCTTTTGGATATGTTTTAACGGGCATGTGACTTTCACGCAATTTTCATCTGATCCGCTAAAACGGATGGAAATTTACTATTGGACTAAAAGTGTATAAAAGTGCTGAAAATGCTTTGATCTCATTCATATAGAACCAAAAGGGCAATTTTTAGGAGGCGCATGACTTTCACTCAATCTCCATCCGTTAAAACTAAAGAAAAAATTACTATACGACTAAAAGTGTATGAAAAATGATTGAAATTGATTTGACCTAATTCTTACAGGACAAAAAGTACAATTTTACTGGATATAATTTGAAAATACAAAACAATACATATATATAGAATATCTATATAATTTTAAAATACAAATTATAAATCTTAATTTGTTTTGAAATTTTACATTGAAAGTGTGAATATACTTTTGTTAAAGGAAAAATATGTGCTATAAAAAGATAAAAGTATGGGATAAAATTGATAATTTGGTCGAATAATAATCTTATGGGACCAAAAATGCTAACAGTGCGTGTATGCCAAACAATAATGATGGACATAAAATTATAACGAGGCCAAATATGTCAAAAAAGGACCATTTTGAATTCAAGGCATTCTTCCAATGGGACCAATTTACCCTGAGAAGAATAGTCAAGAACGGGCAAATAGTTGAGCAGCGCGTGCAGCCCCATTTCAAACGAGGTGGATCATGTGAACGATGGAGCTCACTCAACGCATAACAATTACTTTTTTTCATATTGTGACACGTTCACTCTTCATGATGCCTTTATCTCTCTCCCATATCGCTTTTTTATGTCTAAAGGGACATAGCTGGTAACATACTATAGATTATAGAGACACAAAATGTATGTATAGACAATTCACATGGGTTTCGTGTTACAAATTTTGTTTGTATTTAAATGTGAACCAGAGAGTAGTTGTTCCAACACTATAATTAATTAATATGGCAGGGTTGATCTGAAGGATGAATGTGAAAGGATTTAATTATGGGTAAATGAAATATTAATTATGTTGTAAGCGCACGGATTATTAGGTTAACTGTCAATTTAAAATGTGCGCACGAATAATGCTACAAAAAACTTTGAGCTTTAGGGGTCCTTCTATTTTCTGTATCGATAGTTATATGTAATTCTCCCTCTGTAAGTTTTGATCTCCGAGTACCCTTGGTACTCTATATATAAAAAGTTCTATTTTTCCAATAAAAAAATATGTGCGCACGGATTTTGCATTATTATCGGCAATTTTCTATGGTACAAATTAAACAACAAATTTCTACTTGTTAGATCTGCAAAGGAAATCATCCAATACATACGAATCACATTCAATTTAATAAAAATGAATCAATAGCAAATTTGTTTAAATAAATACATAGTAAAAGGTGAAAAGAAACCTTAAGCACAGAAACACATTCCAGCTGATTCATGGCACAAAAATCACTTGCGCCACCACGCCAAGGGAGAGAGAAGCAATGAAGAAGAATGAGAGCTTTCGGTGATGAAATAAATAAGTGGAATGATGGCCCTATTTATAGGCAGGCGGAGATATCGAGGACATGAGAGAGGATCGCGTGCGTGTGAGTGCCTCGTGTTGATCAAGCTATCATGTAAAATCTCAATAATGCCTCTAACCTTGTGTTAGATACATCAATTTATTTTGGGAAGGACACAGGCTACCAACAGTGTGTGCGTGTAAGCCAAAACTCCACTTCATCCCATTTTCACTCAAACTAATAGACAATTCACATGGGTTTCGCGATACTAATTTATCAATTTAAAATGTGCGCACAGATTTTGCATTAGGTTGAAAATACAAAACAATATATATATATATATATATATAGAATATATATATAATTTTAAAATACAAATTATAAATCTTAATTTGTTTTGAAATTTTACATTGAAAGTGTGAATATACTTTTGTTAAAGAAAAAATATGTGCTATAAAAAGATAAAAGTATGGGATAAAATTGATAATTTTGTCGAATAAATATCTTATGGGACCAAAAATGCTAACGGTGCGAGTATGCCAAACAATAATGATGGACATAAAATTTTAACGAGGTCAAATATGTCAAAAAAGGACCATTTTGAATTCAAGGCATTCTTCCTATGGGACCAATTTACCCTGAGAAGAATAGTCAAGAACGGGCAAATAGTTGAGCAGCGCGGGCAGTCCCATTTCAAACGAGGTGGATCATGTGAACGATGGAGCTCACTCAATGCATAACAATTAATTTTTTTCATATTGTGACACACTCTTCATGATGTCTTTTTCTCTCTCCCATATCGCTTTTTTATGTCTAAAGGGACATAGCTGGTAACATACTATAGATTATAGAGACACAAAATGTATGTATAGACAATTCACATGGGCTTCGTGTTACAAATTTTGTTTGTATTTAAATGTGAACCAGAGAGTAGTTATTCCAACACTATAATTAATTAATATGACAGGGTTGATCTGAAGGATGAATGTGAAAGGATTTAATTATGGGTAAATGAAATATTAATTATGTTGTAAGCGCACGGATTATTAGGTTAACTGTCAATTTAAAATATGCGCACGGATTATGCTACAAAAAACTTTGAGCTTTAGGGGTCCTTCTATTTTCTGTATCGATAGTTATATGTAATATAATTCTTCCTCTGTAACTTTTGATCTCTGAGTACCCTTGGTACTCTATCAATAAAAAGTTCCATTTTTCCAATAAAAAAATGTGCGCACGGATTTTGCATTATTATCGGCAATTTTCTATGGTACAAATTAAACAACAAATTTCTACTTGTTAGATCTGCAAAGGAAATCATCCAATACATACGAATCACATTCAATTTAATAAAAATGAATCAATAGCAAATTTGTTTAAATAAATACATAGTAAAAGGTGAAAAGAAACCTTAAGCACAAAAACACATTCCAGCTGATTCATGGCACAAAAATCACTTGCGCCACCACGCCAAGGGAGAGAGAAGCAATGAAGAAGAATGAGAGCTTTCGGTGATGAAATAAATAAGTGGAATGATGGCCCTATTTATAGGCAGGCGGAGATATCGAGGACATGAGAGAGGATCGCGTGCGTGTGAGTGCCTAGTGTTTATCAAGCTATCATGTAAAATCTCAATAATGCCTCTAACCTTGTGTTAGATACATCAATTTATTTTGGGAAAGACACAGGCTACCAACAGTGTGTGCGTGTAAGCCAGAACTCCACTTCATCCCATTTTCACTCAAACTAATAGACAATTCACATGGGTTTCGCGATACTAATTTATCAATTTAAAATGTGCGCACAGATTTTGCATTAGGTTGAAAATACAAAACAATATATATATATATATATAGAATATCTATATAATTTTAAAATACAAATTATAAATCTTAATTTGTTTTGAAATTTTACATTGAAAGTGTGAATATACTTTTGTTAAAGAAAAAATAAGTGCAATAAAAAGATAAAAGTACGGGATAAATTGATAATTTGGTCGAATAAATATCTTATGGGACCAAAAATGCTAACGGTGCGAGTATGCCAAACAATAATGATGGACATAAAATTATAACGAGGTCAAATATGTCAAAAAAGAACCATTTTGAATTCAAGGCATTCTTCATATGGGACCAATTTACCCTGAGAAGAATAGTCAAGAACGGGCAAATAGTTGAGCAGCGCGGGCAGTCCCATTTCAAACGAGGTGGATCATGTGAACGATGGAGCTCACTCAACACATAACAATTACTTTTTTTCATATTGTGACACACTCACTCTTCATGATGTCTTTTTCTCTCTCCCATATCGCTTTTTTATGTCTAAAGGGACATAGTTGGTAACATACTATAGATTATAGAGACACAAAATGTATGTATAGACAATTCACATGGGCTTCGTGTTACAAATTTTGTTTGTATTTAAATGTGAACCAGAGAGTAGCTATTCCAACACTATAATTAATTAATATGACAGGGTTGATCCGAAGGATGAATGTGAAAAGATTTAATTATGGGTAAATGAAATATTAATTATGTTGTAAGCGCACGGATTAGTAGGTTAACTGTCAATTTAAAATGTGCGCACGGATTATGCTACAAAAAACTTTGAGCTTTAGGGGTCCTTCTATTTTCTGTGTCGATAGTTATATGTAATTCTCCCTCTGTAACTTTTGATCTCCGAGTACCCTTGGTACTCTATCAATAAAAAGTTCCATTTTTCCAATAAAAAAAATGTGCGCACGGATTTTGCATTATTATCGGCAATTTTCTATGGTACAAATTAAACAACAAATTTCTACTTGTTAGATTTGCAAAGGAAATCATCCAATACATACGAATCACATTCAATTTAATAAAAATGAATCAATAGCAAATTTGTTTAAATAAATTCATAGTAAAAGGTGAAAAGAAACCTTAAGCACAGAAACACATTCCTGCTGATTCACAGCACAAAAATCACTTGCGCCACCATGCCAAGGGAGAGAGAAGCAATGAAGAAGAATGAGAGCTTTCGGTGATGAAATAAATAAGTGGAATGATGGCCCTATTTATAGGCAGGCGGAGATATCGAGGACATGAGAGAGGATCGCGTGCGTGTGAGTGCCTCGTGTTTATCAAGCTATCATGTAAAATCTCAATAATGCCTCTAACCTTGTGTTAGATACATCAATTTATTTTCGGAAGGACACAGGCTACCAACAGTGTGTGTGTGTAAGCCAGAACTCCACTTCATCCCATTTTCACTCAAACTAATAGACAATTCACATGGGTTTCGCGATACTAATTTATCAATTTAAAATGTGCGCACGGATTTTTCATTAGGTTGTAAGGGGATGGATTAGAATGTCAATTTAAAATGTGCGCACAAATTTTGCATTATTATAGTATTAATATATCGACAATTTTCTATGAGACCATTTTGAATTCAAGCCATTCCTATGGGACAAATTTACCCTGAGAAGCAGTAACGGGCAAATTGCTGGGCAGATCGGGCAGTCCCATTTCCAACGATGGATCAGCCTAAGGTGTGAACGGGATGGAGCTCACTCAACGCGTAGCAAAGTCTTTTTTTTTTCATATTTCGAAACACTCACTCTGCACGATGCCCTTTTCTCTTTCCCATAATGCTTTTTAATCTCTAAAGAGCACATAGTTGGTTAAATACTGTAGATTATATAGAGACACAAAATGTATGTGTAGACAATTCACATGGGTTTCGTGTTACAAATTTTGTTTGTATTTAAATGTGAACCAGAGAGTAGTTATTCCAACACTATAATTAATTAATATGGCAGGGTTGATCTGAAGGATGAATGTGAAATGATTTAATTATGGGTAAATGAAATATTAATTATGTTGTAAGCGCACAAATTATTAGGTTAAATGTCAATTTAAAATGTGCGCACGGATTATGCTACAAAAAACTTTGAGCTTTAGGGGTCCTTCTATTTTCTGTATCGATAGGTATATGTAATTCTCCCTCTGTAAGTTTTGATCTCCGAGTACCCTTGGTACTCTATCAATAAAAAGTTCCATTTTTCCAATAAAAAAATGTGCGCACGGATTTTGCATTATTATCGGCAATTTTCTATGGTACAAATTAAATAACAAATTTCTACTTGTTAGATCTGCAAAGGAAATCATCCAATACATACGAATCACATTCAATTTAATAAAAATTAATCAATAGCAAATTTGTTTAAATAAATACATAGTAAAAGGTGAAAAGAAACCTTAAGCACAGAAACACATTACAGCTGATTCATGGCACAAAAATCACTTGCGCCACCACGCCAAGGGAGAGAGAAGCAATGAAGAAGAATGAGAGCTTTCGGTGATGAAATAAATAAGTGGAATGATGGCCCTATTTATAGGCAGGCGGAGATATCGAGGACATGAGAGACGATCGCGTGCGTGTGAGTGCCTCGTGTTTATCAAGCTATCATGTAAAATCTCAATAATGCCTCTAACCTTGTGTTAGATACATCAATTTATTTTGGGAAGGACACGGGCTACCAACAGTGTGTGCGTGTAAGCCAGAACTCCACTTCATCCCATTTTCACTCAAACTAATAGACAATTCACATGGGTTTTGCGTTACTAATTTATCAATTTAAAATGTGCGCACGGATTTTGCATTAGGTTGTAAGGGGATTGATTAGAATGTCAATTTAAAATGTGCGCACGGATTTTGCATTATTATAGTATTAATATATCGACAATTTTCTATGAGACCATTTTGAATTCAAGGGCATTCCTATGGGACCAATTTACCCTGAGAAGCAGTAACGGGCAAATTGCTGGGCAGATCGGGCAGTCCCATTTCCAACGAGGTGGATCAGCCTAAGGTGTGAACGGGATGGAGCTCACTCAACGCGTAGCAAAGTCTTTTTTTCATATTTTGAAACACTCACTCTGCACGATGCCCTTTTCTCTTTCCCATAATGCTTTTTAATCTCTAAAGAGCACATAGTTGGTTAAATATTGTAGATTATATAGAGACACAAAATGTACATGTAGACAATTCACATGGGTTTCGTGTTACAAATTTTGTTTGTATTTAAATGAGAACCAGAGAGTAGTTATTCCAACACTATAATTAATTAATATGGCAGGGTTGATCTAAAGGATGGATGTGAAATGATTTAATTATGGGTAAATGAAGCATTAATTATGTTGTAAGCGCACGAATTTATTAGGTTAACTGTCAATTTAAAATGTGCGCACGGATTTATTAGGTTAACTGTCAATTTAAAATGTGCGCACGGATTTATTAGGTTAACTGTCAATTAAAAATGTGCGCACAGATTTATTAGGTTAACTGTCAATTTAAAATGTGCGCACAGATTTATTAGGTTAAATGTCAATTTAAAATATGCGCACGGATTATGGTGCAAAAAACTTTGAGTTTTTGGGGTCCATCTATTTTCTGTATCGATAGTTATATGTAATTTTCCCTCTGTAACTTTTGATCTTCGAGTACCCTTGATACTCTATCAATAAAAAGCTCCCTTTTCCCAATAAAAAATATGTGCGCACGGATTTTGAAAGAAGGACCATTTTGAATTGGAGGCATTCCTAGGGGACCAATTTACAATGAGAAGAATGGTCAGTAACGGCCAAATAGCTGGGCAGCTCGGGCAGTCCCATTTCAAACACGTGGATCAACCTCACTCAACGTGTAGAACCGTCCCTGTTTAATATTTTGACATGCCTCTTTTCACAATGTTTAATATTTTGACACGCCGCTTTTCACAATGTTTAATATTTAGACACGCCGCTTTTCACAATGTTTAATATTTTGATACACCGATTTTCACAATGCTTAATATTTCGACACGCCGCTTTTCACAATGTTTAATATTTCGACACGCCTCTTTACCATATTACTTTTCTCTTAGCTCAACAGATTTGTTGTTTATATAAATGTGGACCGGAGAGTAATGTTATTCCAACACAATAGTTAGCTCACAGTAGAGGTGCCCCTCTAGCAGAATGCCTGCAGAATGTCATATAATTTGCGAAGAAAATGAAAGGTCAAAACGTCATATATTTATAAATATGAGCAAGTATTGAAAATATAGGTATAAGTTGGTTAATTGAAAAAGTATGTACCACAAAAAAAAAAAAATCAAAAGTATGAGATAAAATTGATTATTTGGCCCCAAAAAAAAAACTTATGGGACCGAACATGCTAACGGCGCAAGTATGCCACCCACTAATTTCCGTTAATAATAGGCGGAAAATTCTAACGGACCAAATATGTCAAAAGAAGGACCATTTTGAAATTCGAGGCATTCTTAGGGGACCAATTTACCGTGAGAAGAATGGGCAGTAAGGGCCAAATAGCTGGGCAGCTTGGGCAGCCCCATTTCAATCGACGTGGATCAGCAAGGTGAGAACACGATAGAGCTCACTCGACGCGTTGCACCGTCCTTGTTTAATATTTTGACACGCTCGCATTTCATGCACAATGTCTATCAATAAAAAGTTCCATTTTTCCAATAAAAAAAACGTGCGCACGGATTTTGCATTATTATCGGCAATTTTCTATGGTACAAATTAAACAACAAATTTCTACTTGTTAGATCTGCAAAGGAAATCATCCAATACATACGAATCGCATTCAATTTAATAAAAATGATTCAATAGAAAATTTGTTTAAATAAATACATAGTAAAAGGTGAAAAGAAACCTTAAGCACATAAACACATTCCAGCTGATTCACAGCACATAAATCACTTGCGCCACCACGCCAAGGGAGAGAGAAGCAATGAAGAAGAATGAGAGCTTTCAGTGATGAAATAAATAAGTGGAATGATGGCCCTATTTATAGGCAGGCGGAGATATCGAGGACATGAGAGACGATCGCGTGCGTGTGAGTGCCTCGTGTTTATCAAGCTATCATGTAAAATCTCAATAATGCCTCTAACCTTGTGTTAGATACATCAATTTATTTTGGGAAGGACACGGGCTACCAACAGTGTGTGCGTGTAAGCCAGAACTCCACTTCATCCCATTTTCACTCAAACTAATAGACAATTCACATGGGTTTTGCGTTACTAATTTATCAATTTAAAATGTGCGCACGGATTTTGCATTAGGTTGTAAGGGGATTGATTAGAATGTCAATTTAAAATGTGCGCACGGATTTTGCATTATTATAGTATTAATATATCGACAATTTTCTATGAGACCATTTTGAATTCAAGGGCATTCCTATGGGACCAATTTACCCTGAGAAGCAGTAACGGGCAAATTGCTGGGCAGATCGGGCAGTCCCATTTCCAACGAGGTGGATCAGCCTAAGGTGTGAACGGGATGGAGCTCACTCAACGCGTAGCAAAGTCTTTTTTTCATATTTTGAAACACTCACTCTGCACGATGCCCTTTTCTCTTTCCCATAATGCTTTTTAATCTCTAAAGAGCACATAGTTGGTTAAATATTGTAGATTATATAGAGACACAAAATGTACATGTAGACAATTCACATGGGTTTCGTGTTACAAATTTTGTTTGTATTTAAATGAGAACCAGAGAGTAGTTATTCCAACACTATAATTAATTAATATGGCAGGGTTGATCTAAAGGATGGATGTGAAATGATTTAATTATGGGTAAATGAAGCATTAATTATGTTGTAAGCGCACGAATTTATTAGGTTAACTGTCAATTTAAAATGTGCGCACGGATTTATTAGGTTAACTGTCAATTTAAAATGTGCGCACGGATTTATTAGGTTAACTGTCAATTAAAAATGTGCGCACAGATTTATTAGGTTAACTGTCAATTTAAAATGTGCGCACAGATTTATTAGGTTAAATGTCAATTTAAAATATGCGCACGGATTATGGTGCAAAAAACTTTGAGTTTTTGGGGTCCATCTATTTTCTGTATCGATAGTTATATGTAATTTTCCCTCTGTAACTTTTGATCTTCGAGTACCCTTGATACTCTATCAATAAAAAGCTCCCTTTTCCCAATAAAAAATATGTGCGCACGGATTTTGAAAGAAGGACCATTTTGAATTGGAGGCATTCCTAGGGGACCAATTTACAATGAGAAGAATGGTCAGTAACGGCCAAATAGCTGGGCAGCTCGGGCAGTCCCATTTCAAACACGTGGATCAACCTCACTCAACGTGTAGAACCGTCCCTGTTTAATATTTTGACATGCCTCTTTTCACAATGTTTAATATTTTGACACGCCGCTTTTCACAATGTTTAATATTTAGACACGCCGCTTTTCACAATGTTTAATATTTTGATACACCGATTTTCACAATGCTTAATATTTCGACACGCCGCTTTTCACAATGTTTAATATTTCGACACGCCTCTTTACCATATTACTTTTCTCTTAGCTCAACAGATTTGTTGTTTATATAAATGTGGACCGGAGAGTAATGTTATTCCAACACAATAGTTAGCTCACAGTAGAGGTGCCCCTCTAGCAGAATGCCTGCAGAATGTCATATAATTTGCGAAGAAAATGAAAGGTCAAAACGTCATATATTTATAAATATGAGCAAGTATTGAAAATATAGGTATAAGTTGGTTAATTGAAAAAGTATGTACCACAAAAAAAAAAAATCAAAAGTATGAGATAAAATTGATTATTTGGCCCCAAAAAAAAAACTTATGGGACCGAACATGCTAACGGCGCAAGTATGCCACCCACTAATTTCCGTTAATAATAGGCGGAAAATTCTAACGGACCAAATATGTCAAAAGAAGGACCATTTTGAAATTCGAGGCATTCTTAGGGGACCAATTTACCGTGAGAAGAATGGGCAGTAAGGGCCAAATAGCTGGGCAGCTTGGGCAGCCCCATTTCAATCGACGTGGATCAGCAAGGTGAGAACACGATAGAGCTCACTCGACGCGTTGCACCGTCCTTGTTTAATATTTTGACACGCTCGCATTTCATGCACAATGTCTATCAATAAAAAGTTCCATTTTTCCAATAAAAAAAACGTGCGCACGGATTTTGCATTATTATCGGCAATTTTCTATGGTACAAATTAAACAACAAATTTCTACTTGTTAGATCTGCAAAGGAAATCATCCAATACATACGAATCGCATTCAATTTAATAAAAATGATTCAATAGAAAATTTGTTTAAATAAATACATAGTAAAAGGTGAAAAGAAACCTTAAGCACATAAACACATTCCAGCTGATTCACAGCACATAAATCACTTGCGCCACCACGCCAAGGGAGAGAGAAGCAATGAAGAAGAATGAGAGCTTTCAGTGATGAAATAAATAAGTGGAATGATGGCCCTATTTATAGGCAGGCGGAGATATCGAGGACATGAGAGACGATCGCGTGCGTGTGAGTGCCTCGTGTTTATCAAGCTATCATGTAAAATCTCAATAATGCCTCTAACCTTGTGTTAGATACATCAATTTATTTTGGGAAGGACACGGGCTACCAACAGTGTGTGCGTGTAAGCCAGAACTCCACTTCATCCCATTTTCACTCAAACTAATAGACAATTCACATGGGTTTTGCGTTACTAATTTATCAATTTAAAATGTGCGCACGGATTTTGCATTAGGTTGTAAGGGGATTGATTAGAATGTCAATTTAAAATGTGCGCACGGATTTTGCATTATTATAGTATTAATATATCGACAATTTTCTATGAGACCATTTTGAATTCAAGGGCATTCCTATGGGACCAATTTACCCTGAGAAGCAGTAACGGGCAAATTGCTGGGCAGATCGGGCAGTCCCATTTCCAACGAGGTGGATCAGCCTAAGGTGTGAACGGGATGGAGCTCACTCAACGCGTAGCAAAGTCTTTTTTTCATATTTTGAAACACTCACTCTGCACGATGCCCTTTTCTCTTTCCCATAATGCTTTTTAATCTCTAAAGAGCACATCGTTGGTTAAATATTGTAGATTATATAGAGACACAAAATGTACATGTAGACAATTCACATGGGTTTCGTGTTACAAATTTTGTTTGTATTTAAATGAGAACCAGAGAGTAGTTATTCCAACACTATAATTAATTAATATGGCAGGGTTGATCTAAAGGATGGATGTGAAATGATTTAATTATGGGTAAATGAAGCATTAATTATGTTGTAAGCGCACGAATTTATTAGGTTAACTGTCAATTTAAAATGTGCGCACGGATTTATTAGGTTAACTGTCAATTTAAAATGTGCGCACGGATTTATTAGGTTAACTGTCAATTAAAAATGTGCGCACAGATTTATTAGGTTAACTGTCAATTTAAAATGTGCGCACAGATTTATTAGGTTAAATGTCAATTTAAAATATGCGCACGGATTATGGTGCAAAAAACTTTGAGTTTTTGGTGTCCAACTATTTTCTGTATCGATAGTTATATGTAATTTTCCCTCTGTAACTTTTGATCTTCGAGTACCCTTGATACTCTATCAATAAAAAACTCCCTTTTCCCAATAAAAAATATGTGCGCACGGATTTTGAAAGAAGGACCATTTTGAATTCGAGGCATTCCTAGGGGACCAATTTACAGTGAGAAGAATGGTCAATAATGGCCAAATAGCTGGGCAGCTCGGGCAGTCCCATTTCAAACACGTGGATCAACCTCACTCAACGTGTAGAACCGTCCCTGTTTAATATTTTGACATGCCTCTTTTCACAATGTTTAATATTGTGACACGCCGCTTTTCACAATGTTTAATATTTTGACACGCCGCTTTTTACAATGTTTAATATTTAGACACGCCGCTTTTCACAATGTTTAATATTTTGATACACCGCTTTTCACAATGCTTAATATTTCGACACGCCGCTTTTCACAATGTTTAATATTTCGACACGCCTCTTTATCATATTACTTTTCTCCTAGCTCAACAGATTTGTTGTTTATATAAATGTGGACCGGAGAGTAGTGCTATTCCAACACAATAGTTAGCTCACATTAGAGGTGCCCCTCTAGCAGAATGCCTGCAGAACGTCATATAATTTGCGAAGAAAATGAAAGGTCAAAACTTCATATATTTATAAATAGGAGCAAGTATTGAAAATATAGGTATAAGTTGGTTAATTGAAAAAGTATGTACCACAAAAAAAAAAAAAATCAAAAGTATGAGATAAAATTGATGATTTGGCCCAAAAAAAAAACTTATGGGACCGAACATGCTAACGGCGCAAGTATGCCACCTACTAATTTCCGTTAATAATAGGCGGAAAATTCTAACGGACCAAATATGTCAAAAGAAGGACCATTTTGAAATTCGAGGCATTCTTAGGGGACCAATTTACCGTGAGAAGAATGGCCAGTAAGGGCCAAATAGCTGGGCAGATTGGGCAGCCCCATTTCAATCGACGTGGATCAGCAAGGTGAGAACACGATAGAGCTCACTCGACGCGTTGCACCATCCTTGTTTAATATTTTGACACGCTCGCTTTTCATGCACAATGTCTATCAATAAAAAGTTCCATTTTTCCAATAAAAAAACGTGCGCACGGATTTTGCATTATTATCGACAATTTTCTATGGTACAAATTAAACAAAAAATTTGTACTTGTTAGATCTACAAAGGAAATCATCCAATACATACGAATCGCATTCAATTTAATAAAAATGAATCAATAGCAAATTTGTTTAAATAAATACATAGTAAAAGGTGAAAAGAAACCTTAAGCACAGAAACACATTCCAGCTGATTCACAGCACATAAATCACTTGCGCCACCACGCCAAGGGAGAGAAAACGCAATGAAGAAGAATGAGTGTTGGTCCCAAAAGGAGTGTGACACGTGTATGGGGGGGGGGAATACACGTGTGTGTGTTTTTCAATAAAAACTTTTGCAAGTAATCGACACAAATAATCAGAGTCAAGTAAGTTACAGTGTGTCAAGTCCTATGAAAATACTAACAGTAGATTCTAAGAATTCTTAACAGTATGCAACTTGTATGCGGAATAAATGATAGGCCCTTTTATACTCCTTAATTAATATGCACTTAGATACTAAGTTATCAAATAGCAAATAACAGTTATAACAACACAAAAGCTAAAGCAATAAGATAAGTGCAGTAAGTAAGAACACAAGACGTATAGTGGTTCGGAGACTAAACTGCTCCTACGTCCACTCTCCTAATTTAATAGGACAATTCCTTAATCACTTCGGAATTAGCTTGTTTTTACAGTGCCAAGGTTCACTCTACTTCTTCTCCTTCTCTTCTCTTGATTTCTTACAACCTTCTCTCGTTGCAATACTCTCAATCTCTACTACGAACTCAACAATACTCTCAATCTATCTCTCAAGGTGAAAGTAGGGTTTTGTTCTAGTACCAACTAATTGTGTGATATCCTTTACAATTTAAGAACGAATATAAAGGATAGGATATCACTGTCTAGGCTTTGGATAATCAACAATAAGCTTGCCTAGTGGGGACTAAAGGTAACACTCACAAATGAATATGCTTAAAAGCTTTTTAATCTCTCGAGTGTTTTGAATGCTTTTGAATGCTAAAATATTGCTATAGAACGCGTAAGGCTTGTGTCTTGATGTATGTCCCGTCCCCCTTGAAATGATTCAAGATATGGCCTATTTATAGATGAAGTAAACTATCCGTTGGTGGAGATAGTAAAACTTATCCATAAATTTGAACTTTCAAATTGTTCAGGGGCCTGCATGCAAATAGTACATGTATTCACGTCCATTCTGCAATTTGCATTCCAATATCAGAGTTTGTTATGCGCAGTGACAGGTGGCTCTCATTCCTTGGCTAATTTGGAATAATTATGTCCTTCCCGCTAACGGCCTTGTACTGGGTAAGGTGCCTAGTCATTCCTTGTCTTTGTCCATAAGTATGCCAAGTCCAAAGTATATGAATATCCAAATTCATCATACTTGACTTTTGTTGTCCAGCATACTTGTCTTCATGAATCCTTGTCACTTTCTTCATAACACTTCAGCTCCTTGTCTTCAATGATACTTGTCTTTTGTGCTTTGTGCTTTCAGGTCATAGATTCAAAGAATAATCTATCTAAAAATTAAAGCTCCCTAACATATATGAGCTTTTCTAACCTGAAAATCTAGACTTGGCAAATCATCATACTTGGGGTTTTACTTAGGGTTTTGGTATCAAATCAAAATCAAATTTTCTTTTATTAATATAAACCATATCCCAACAATTTCCCCCTTTTTGATGATGCCAAAATCTACTTACTTCAAAAGATCCATAGGGATTTCTTTTTCAATAGATTTGACAAAAACAGGACAACTAGCATGTATATTCTATACTTAGAGAATTTCACAGAATAAATTCAGATAATTAACCTAAAAAGGGCTAAGTTCTCTGAGTTCTATAAAACTTGTTCTAAGCAAGAATCAATTTAAAATCATTTTGCTAGATCCTATTTTCAGACAAATAACACAAGTATAAAGACTCAAAAATTGTTGTCCAGTGCATATGATAGATAATCATTATCAGAAATAAGATAGCACAGTAGTAAGAGCAGAAAGTTGTAAGTTCTAGCTCTTAAGGAGCAACAATTGTCTGGGAATAAAAATAAACATAGATTAAAAAGTTCATGTTTGTTCGAGATTAAATCTTGACTTGACCTTCAGCAGCTTCATCACTTGGCTGCATCTGACTTCTTCTTCAGGAAAGATGGGAGTTCCTTGAACAGTGGAGTTAACCCATAGGATGCAAAGTGCCTATTCTTCAAGGCCATGACCTCCTCATTCTTCCCAATCAAATCTTCATCCTTGACAAGTTGCACAAACTCATCAGTAATTGCTTTCCTATCAATGCTTTTACCATCAGTCTTCATTGGTGGAGTCCAGAAAATCTGTTCAGGAGCTTTGACAATCACTTTCTCCTTTTGAGCAGCTCCAAGAATCTTCGTGTACAGTTCTGGATAATTCTCCATCATAAAACCTTCATAAAGACCATCAATGTCTTCAAAGTCTCCCCATCTCTTCACAACAAAGAAGAGATGATCCCATACTCGATTGGCTTCATCCCAAGCACCATTGAGTTCAGTAGGAACCCAACTGTCAGTATGAGGGATCCTTTTCAAGGTTTCAGACTTCCTCTTGGCTCTATTTTCCATCATCAAAGCATAAGAACTTTTGTAAGACTTAGAATTTCCTGGATTGAAGTCTTTGTGCCTCTTCAACCTGCACTCTTCAGCATCTATGAACATCTTGGTTCTCTCTTCAATAACAAGCTTCCTTACTCCTTTTCTGGTTTCTGCATCTTGTCCAGCTCCTTCTGCAAAGATGTTTGCAACTTCTTCAAACACATGAGCTTTGTCTTTCACAAGATCAGCAGCAGTAACTTCAGGAGAAGTTCTTCTAACAGGCAGTTTATCTTCCCTTCTAACCAAGGTTGAAATTTCCATCTCTTCATCATCATCTGGTTCACTTGACTTATATTTCTTGCTTTTCTCATGATCAGAAATATCAGCAATCTTCTTTCTCTTCAAATTTGGTTTCCTTATTTTTCCACTTCTGGTTTTGAGGCAATCTTCCTCCTCTGTAGCCTCAGCAATCTCCAAAACTTTTGCTTTCCCTTTCCCTTTGCTACCTTCCCCCTTACTTTTCTCACCCTTCCTCAATAGATCTTCCCCCTTCTTTTCACTTTCCCCCTTTTTGGCATCATCACATGCCTCAAGGTTGGTGGGGTCAGCAGGGTTGGCATCAATCTTAGCCATAGTAAGTGAGAGCTCTTGTTGGTAGTTGTCCATTCTTTTCATCTGGACAGAAATGGGGTCAACATGATTCAATAGAAATGCAGAAATGGTGGAACTTACAGACTCTTCCACTTGCTTCTTCACAGCTTGATCAACTTGGTTCCTCATCATCTTGATTATGCCTTCCAAGTTGTCTTTGAATAAATCAGAAGCAGCATTCAGTGAACTCTTGATGGTTTCTTTGACCAGTTGATCTCTTTGACTCTGCATGGACTGAGTCAGCTTTTCAATGTCCTTTGACAGCATCTGGGAAATCTCTTCCTTCTCTTTGGCAACATCATCCTTTAGCTTTAGAATTTCCTCTCTGTCCTTCTTGATCAGCTCCTTCTCAGTGTGAAAATATGTGGTAACTGCATCTGACATAATCTTTGATGACTCTCCAATCTTGAGGGTAGAGTCCTTCACATCCTTTCCAACACTGTCAATTTTCTTATCAAAGGTCTCAAAACCTTTTTCAACAGCTTCCAGTTTTATGGTTGTGGAGTTCATCTTCTCTTCCAAACTCTCAACCTTGATGCTTAAGTCCATAGCATTATTATCAATAGTTTCCTCCAGGTTCTCCATCCTCCTTGTCATCCTTCTTGCCTTTGTGTTCAAATTGATCAAAGACTTGTGCTGGGCTTCATTTGTTGGAATGATAGTTTCATCCAAACTATCTTTCACATACTTTCCCATGTTTAGGCATAAACCTACAACATTCTCCAGCTTCTTCCTCTCAACTTCATTGATTTGTTCAATCTCAGAATTGAACTCCTCCATCACTGCCTTCATTCTTCCATCCTCCTTATCAATGATGCAGACTTCAGTCAAAGGAGAAGCATCTAAGTGAATTGGGAACTCCATCGAAGTTGATGGTGCTGCAGCTATTGCCTCATTTTCCAAGGGCTTCTTCATAGCAGCTGGTTCTTCAGTCTTCACAGCTTCTTGTTGAGCAATATTGGCCTCCACTTCATCTTTCTTGGCCTCAGCTTCAGTGACTTCAGCAGGAGTTGGCTCATTCAACTCAGCATCATGAATGTTAGGATTTTCAGCAGTCTTCTCAGTTGGAGGTTCAAAAATGACAATCTCCATGGATGCAGTGGCTTCAACAGCTGGCTGTATTTCAACATTTTTAATCAATTGACCTTGGTCAATTTCATCAATCTTTCCTCCTTCACTGATTTCTCCAATCTTCAATTCTTCAATGGCAGTCTCAACTCCATCAAAGAAATCTTTCTCAGCAGGCTTCTGGCTTTCATTTCCACCTTCAGTGATGTCTGCCTCCATGGCAGCAATTTCTCCATCATCTTTGTCCTCAACAATCTTGGACTCTTCTTCAGTCTTGTCCTCAGTGCTTTTGGACATTTCAACATCTCCATCAGCTTGCTTTGATAACTTATCATCCTCCTCCATTAAGTCTTCAATGTTCAGATCAATCCCAGCAATAATGGATTGAATAGCTTTCTTCTGAATCTTAATGTTCACCAAGTTGGCAAACAACTTTTCATCTGTCAATTCAAAAGTGGATTCCACTTCAGCAAAATCTGTTAATCTGGCTTCCTCATTCTCCCACCAGTCCAGTCCCTTGGACTCAATCACTTTCCCAATATCATACATGGATTTCTTCCTTATATCTACAATCAATCTAAGATCATAGAAGGTTGATCTTAAATCAGGGTATTTGGTAAGTTGGGGATAAAGTTGGTCTAGGAAAAATTTGGATTCATCTCTCAATGACATTTCATAGGTGTATTCAGGGGTTGTATCTGACTTGGATGAGGGTTGAAGTTCATAAAAAAGAATGGGTATGGGGGTATCAGACTTGTAGACAACTTTTTGAATGGTTGGATCATTCAAATGGGGGGTAGTTTCAACAGCTTTTGGGCTATGACTTGAGGGTTCATTCAAGTCTAGGTTTTCAGATGATACTCTTTCTTCATCATCATCATCTGATCCTTCCAGTTCAGCTTGCTCATCAATATCCATTTCCTCTTCAGAAGTATCAACATACTCCTCTTCAGTTTCATCTTCACTAGGGCTAGACATGGCCCTCTTTTTCTTGGACTTTGAGGTTGTCTCAACCTCCTTTCCTTTCTTTTCCTTCTTGGCTTTTTCAAGAATACTGATCACCATTTGTGTTGCTTCTTCACTCTTCTGCTTGGCAGATTTAGCTTGCTTCCTTGTTGAGGCTTTTGGTGACTTGATCTCCAGCCCCAATCTTTTCTGAGTTCTCACAGATAATTGTCTGAACAATATCTTGGTGGTGTTGAACTTTACTCCATCTTCAACAATATCCTCAGGTCCATACTTGTATAGGAATGCAGCAACTTTTGTACAGAAAGCTAGTGTCTTCTTGACAGCTACCCTTCTTACATCCACAATTTTGAACTTTCCTTTCTCTTCAGCAAGTTTCTTCAGAAAATAACCTTTCCAGTTCATTGGCTTCTTTCCTCCATCAATGACAGCTTTCATCAATCTCACCTTGGATCTGCTGATCTGATCATAGCTCCCTGTGGTGCACATCACAGCCTTTGCCACCACATCTAGCAATAGTTGATATTCCTCTTTCAGAACTCTCTTGTGTAGACCAGATTTGAGTAGTACTGGCTTGTTCATCCATTGGTTGGCAACTTCTTGTTCATTGTGCCTCATATACTCTTCAGGATCTTCTCCAGTAGCATTCAGACCAAAGAATTCATCAAAGTTTTCTTCAGTGAACTCAAACTTCCCAGCAGTCTTCTTGGATGTGTCTGGTTCATGAGTCATAATATAACCAAATCCTGAGCTTTTGGGAGTAAAAGTGCCTAAGAACTGAGTTGTTGAAAGTTCCAGGCATGTCTTGGGGATGGCCTCGAGCCATTTTCTCAATCCAGCTTGCTCCAGCCAAGTAACTATTCTTCTTGTGTGTTTATTTGACAGATTGTCAAAGCACACAGTCTGCTCAAAGTGGAGCATGGTTGCTTCACTCAAATAATTCCAGTTGATGTCCAAATCAGGAGCATTGAAGTCAACTAAAGATATAGCCAATATACAGTATTAGTATGGTTTAATAGCACAATATTACTATTAAAACATAAGATTAGGCTATCTTGGAACAGTATCTTGCACTTATGTCTCAGATTTACTGTGGATAGATTTACATAACAAGTTCATAGCATCATAATACCATATCCAACAATGTTTTAAGCTTGTAATCATGTTCTCTAGACATAATATGTGTATGAATCTAACACGTTTTTAAGCATTACACATGTATTTAACAGCATATCATTCAATAAATGACTAATCCGTAAACAGATTCATTTAGAGCTAAAAACAGAGCATGTTATTTTTCTTGAAAGCTTTACAAATATGCATGTCTCTAACAGAAGATTATGAGAAATACTAACCCATTTCCAAAGACATTTTTGTTAAAGTTCTAGAGCTTTGAGCAAAACTTGTAGATAAGCTTGAAGATTCTTGAGCGATTTAGCTTAGGGCTTTTTCAGAAATTTTGAAAACGTAAATTGTGAAAAATTCTAAGTTATGCTTTTATACCTCCTCAACTGTACAATTTGAAAAGTGTTAGGTGTAGGGCTGAGATTGAATTGATAAGATTTAATGGTTTAGATCAATTTTGTTACACCAAAGGACGCAAATGTCGTGTCCTGCGCACAGTAAGTTGCTTTTTCAGAAAATTGTGCAGTTGATCGTCTTTTAGCAAAAATCTCTTGTTTGTCTGTTATGAGCATTAAATGCGTACTATAAAGATGAACAGAGTTTAACTTTTATGAAAAAGAAAACTTATCTACAGTCAAGTGACAACTTGACTGAATAACCCTTGACAACTTCTATTGAAGTTTCTCATGTTCTTTGTCATCCTCTGCGTTGTCCTTCGTAGTTTTCCTCGTACTTGAGTGTCATGTACTTTGTCCAAGTTTCCTGCATGAAAGTTCTTGAAAATAATATCAGAATGTGAAAAATAAATTAATGAACTTTGTATTGTCTCATCAACTTATTCTTCCTAAATCTTCACTCTAAGTTCCCCCTTGGATTAATACTAGTATCTCTGGCATGAGTAAAGTAATTCCTTATACTTTAAACATTCTCTCCAGGATCTAATAAACCAAGTTCCATTGAAAGTTCCTTGAACCTTGTTTCAGCTAGGGGTTTTGTAAGAATATCAGCTTTTTGCTTATCAGTATGAATCTTTTCCATTCTGATGTCCTTTTTCTCTACATGATCTCTTATGAAGTGATGTCTAATATCCACATGTTTACACCTTGTGTGTAACACTGGATTTTGAGTAATAGCTATGGCACTATTATTATCACAATAAATAGGTACATCTTTTGTGACAACTTTATAATCTCTTAGCTGTTGTTTGAGCCATAAGATTTGAGCACAACAGCTTCCAGCAGCCATGTATTCAGCCTCTGTGGTTGAAGTAGCTACAGAAGTTTGTTTCTTGGAAAACCTTGAAATCAATTTGTTTCTTGTAGGTCCCCAAAGTTGAGTTAATAACGAGTAAGCTAGTGAAAATGTCTAGAGGGGGGTGAATAGACTTTTCAAAAATCTATCGAAATATCAGAATACAATATGCGGAATACGAAATTAACAATGAGCCCAATTCAAGTTTATACTCAACTTCTTAATTCGAGAACTCTGTTCTATACTTAGCTTGTCTAGTTCAGTTATGTATGTTTAAACAATTAATCAGTTAATCAATTAAAACAAACAAAACAGTAAAGTAAACAACACACAACGATTTATAGTGGTTCGACAACTTGTCTACATCCACTCTCACAAACCCAGTTGTGATGTTTCCACTAAACTCTTCCAATCGAGTACAAAGTGTATGTTTCTGTGATTTTAAGTCCCAAGAAGAAGACTTAGATCTTCAAAGAATATACCACCAGATATATCTATGATCTAACTAGCTATTTAACAAGCAACTAGCAACTTGATAAAAACAACAATAAAACTTCTCTGTTCTTCAGTAGTAGCCTCCTGGATTCTTCACTTGTCTTCTGGCTTCTTTCTGAACTTCAATAAACTCTGAGAGTAATTCTCTTTTTGAATGCTTCGATAATGCTTCACTTGAGTATGAACGTCAGAGTATCAGTAGTCTTCAATTGATCAACACCATGAAGTATTTATAGACTTCAATCTTCAAGAACTTAGGTAGTTGTAACCAACTTTTCTTGAAAACTAACTTCAACTGAATCTTTATCAATCCACGCGTTTCTTGTTACGAATTAGTTATTCCCATAACTAACTTCTTCATCCTTATTTTTCCACGCGTATTTGTAACTAACTTCAAGTTGTCCTGTCTTGTGTAGTATAGTAGATGCACTTGTCTTTGTCTTGTAGTCCATCTGTCTTGAGTAGTAGACTCCAAGTCTTCTTGTCTGGTCTTCTCATGCAATCTTTAGTAGTAGACTATACTAATCTATCAAGACTTATTACATTACTTTAAGCTTTTATAAAACAAGCTTAGTCAACTTATAATCTATACAATGAATTTATCTATTACATTCAAAACATGAGCTCTATACACCATTTATCATAGCTCAATAACAATCTAACAAACATATATGAAGTACTTATAAATCTGTACTTATCTTTTAATATAAAACAGTACTTATCTTTCATGTGAACTTATGTGAACTCTACTGGTCTTGCTCAAGATGACTTAACTCAACTAGACTAGATTAGTCAACACTTAGGAAATATTCAAGTCTACTTTTGGCTTATCAAAACTTCATCTTTTATCTTTTCATCATGTAGGACTTGTTCTAGGATTCATATCCCAACAATTTCCCCCTTTTTGATGAAGCCAAAACTACTTGAATCTTTTCATAATAGTAGACTAGTTAAGTAGTTATCTTGTCTTAACATCAAAAGTTGTTTATCTTTTCATTCATTCAAAATAAGATCAGTAGAATACACTTACTTCAAAAAATAATCAGAGCAAAAAAAACTTAAAAAAACTAATCTGAAAGAGTACCTCCTTCTGGATTTGGAACACAGAATGCATCAAGAAGTCTCTTATGAATAACAGCAATATGGTCTTCATCATCAATCTTCTCCTTCTCTAGCAGTTCTTCTTCATACTTCTTGAGAACATTAAAATCAACCCTTTTACCAGAACTTGTCATGGGACACTTCCATTCTGGAAATTCAGGTACTAGAATGTTAAAGTTTGCTCCAGCTGATATCCTTAAGATCAAATTCCATAGCTTCTTGTTCTGTCCTTCCATAAACTTGTCAAACAAAGAATATAACTCATCTGATCCTTCAGCATCACCATATTTCCGAATAATCCAGTGATCAAGTTCCCATTGACTCTTCACTTGCAACCATTCAGCACGATGTTCTCTGTCAATGAAGTAATCAACGAACTTGTCTTCCATCTGATCTTCATCTGCCTTCAGCTTCAACAAACTTTCAATATGGTTTCTAATCTTCCTCTTACTTGCATAGTGAGCTTCATCATTTGGATTAACAACTTTTTGCTTCTTCTCAACTATTGCAGTAACCTCTTCATTTTCAATAGCTAACTTCCTTTTCACACGTCTAGTCTGAACTATGGCTTCTGGAGATGCAATGCTTTTACCTTTCTCCAATCTTTTCTGTTCTTCAGCCTTAGCATGCTCTAGTTCTGCAGTTTTAACAAGCTTACCTCTCTTAGGCCTTCTTAGTTCCTGCATAGCAGTAGCAACTTCAGCTTCCTTATCTTCAGGTTCATCAGACGCGGTCTTCTCAACTCTACTAGTCTCTTCCCCCTTTTTGGCTTCATCATTTGCCTTAAGAGTAAAAAGACTTGTAAAGCGAGTCATCCCTTCTTTAATAGCATCCTTCATCGCTTCAGCAGTTAGCTCAATCTGCCTCTGATGCGTCTTCTCATGACTCATCTTGTCTAGACGATCAGTGACCAGCTCCAGCTTCCTTGAACTTGAGATCAGTTCATCTTTGAAGTGAGTAGCTGTTTGACGAAGGAGAGTATTCTGTTTAGTTAGCTCAGAGAGAATATCTCGAGAACGCACCAACTGATATTGTGCTTCCCTTCTCTGTTCATCAGCAATTTCAATTTTCACTCGGTAGAGTCTTTCCATCTTGCTTGACTCTTCGGCTAATGAGCGAGAAAACGAAATAGATCTCTTCTCAGAGAAATCCACTTGTTTCTTCAGAAAACCTTCAACTTCTGCATACATCTCTTCTCGAAAAGTTGAGTCCATCTGGTTGACTTCTCCAACAATCAGTTCTCTTGAGCTGTCAACAAGTGCTTGATTCTGTTCAACCAACATATCTTTTACTTTCGAGTGCAGAAATTCATCAATAGCAGAGTGAACAACATCCTTCAAATCCGATTTCAATTCTACAAGATAGCCTTCAGGAAAGACCTGAGTAGACGAGTGAGTGTCAACCACCACTTCTTCTTGATTTTTCTCAAGAAGATCATCTTCATTGAACATCACAGCATCCATGAACTCATCGTCTTCTTTCCCAAAGTCAAAAGAGTTAAATTCATCAGAACTGTCAGCCTCCTCTTCAGCTTGCTCAGGAGCACTTTCTAAATCAAATAAAGTTTCTGAGGTCTGAATAGCAATGTCAGCGACATCTGGCTTTACCTCCTCTTCTACCAGATCAGTCTGAGTTCCTACATCGAACGAGAACTCATCTTCTAGAACACCATCTGGAATACTTAACAACCTTTTGACAAGATCAACCAAGGCCTTGCGCGGAAATAGTTCGGAGTGGTCTTTAACACCACTGTTCTCCTTTTGTTCCATCTCCCAATCCATAAAATTTGAGATACCGCCCATTCCTTGAATGACTTCGAAAAGATCATCTGTAGAAGATTTCTTTAAGGCAAACCATGTGCATATCCTGACGAGCTTCTCAAACTGTTCTGAAGCAGTGTCGATGGCGAGAGTTGAGAGCTGCTTCTTTAGATTCCTCGACACTCTAGCACGAACTCTCTTCTCCCTTAGACACATCGGATAATAGACCAAAGATTCGAATCTAACTTCAGACGGGTTATGAGCAGGTGGGGTCCCTGTCTCAGCTGTTGCAGTGGCAACTGGCGTCTTGTCTGAAGTAGATGGGTTGGAGGGTTCAACATTTTCTGTTGAGGGTAAGGATGAAATTTGGACTGTGGTTTCTGGGAGCTTTAATGTGGCTAGGTCTGGTGTGACAACTGTCTGAGTATCAGTTGTATCTTGTATGGGAGTGTTTTGGGGTAGACTGGCTCTAAGCGGTAATGCCGCCAGTACTTGAGAGGTTGAGGGCACAGGTCGTGGCCTAGATCGATGTGATCTAGCCTTGGTTTGAACAGAAGAGTGAGGGAGAAGAGGAATAGACAAAGTTTGTGAAGAAGTACCAACCTGGAGACTCAACTCGTCTGGTTGAGTAGGCGAACCAACTCTCACAAGAGTGTATACTTCTGGGACTTGAGTACTCGGCTCCTTCACTTGTTCCAACTCCTCATCCGATTGCGTCTTCTCTGAGTCAGCTTTACTAGACTCAGCTTCCGCAATGTCCTCTGATTCTCCATCATCGGACCTGTCTTCTGAAGAACTAGACGAGTCACACTACAGGAAATTCGAGAAATCGTGACGAAAAAAATTGTCACAAAAACCTCATTTTTCGTCACGAAAGGTGTTTGGTGACAAAAAAAATTGTCACAAAGAACGTCACTGTATGTGCGTCACAATAGATCAATGCGACGATATTTTGTATTTGTCACCAAAAGTCATCATTTGACGACAATAAAGGTCATCGTCACTATATCATTTCATCTATGGTGACATACAAATCGTCACAATTGGCCTTAAAATTTCGTCTCTGAATATGGTATTTCGTCATTAAATGTTCCATTTTACGTGACGATTTGATTTATCGTCACAAAAAAGTTACTTTTTTGTGACGATTGTCCATGTATTTCTAACATTGCCAAAATTTAGTGACATCATTTTTGTCACAATTAGTTAAACTATTTCGTCATATTTTGTATAATTCGTCATGATAGAGTTATTCGTTCGTGACGAAATCTTGTTCGTTGTTATACATGTATATCTACTATGACGACAATATTAGTCACTAAAGAGTATGATTTAGTGACAATTTTTTTATTGTCACTAAATGATGTGAAAATTGTGACAAATTATTTTTGTCACTATAATATACTATTTATTGACGAAGATGATATCCGTTGCTAAAAGTTTTGGTACAGTGACGACATATTTTTGTCATATTTTAAATAATTCGTAACAGAATAATTACACTAAAGTGACCAAAATTTTGTTGTCATTATATATATAGGTATAACGACAACACATTTCGTCGTCAATAATAAAACTTTAGTGACAAAATATTCAGTGTCATTAAAAGAAGTAAAATGATGATGAAATATTTTTGTCATTTGTTTTCTAGTGACGAATATGAAACACATCCATGGTAACTATTAATTAACATCTAATGATAATATTATTTTATCATTAAAATAATTCATCATAAAAATAATATGTATTGCGACTCATAATTCATCCACCAAATTACAATAGGACAAATTGCGACTCATAATTTATCATTAGATATATTTATAGGACAAATTGTCGTACTAAATGTAAGAAAAAATTACAATAAAAACTAAATTGAAGATAATAAATTAATTTGCATCCACCAAAAACTAACAAAGAATTAGAAAGGAACTAATAATATTTCTTATCATTACATGAAATGAGAAACTAAAAATATAAAGTTTACAATTCTAAAACTTCAAATGACAATGATATTCTTTTATATCCTCAGTAGATATCACCTATCATTCTATCCTTCTCTTGACAAAATGGCTTTCCCCTTGTGTACACAACCTGTTTCAAAACATAAGTATTTGCACCATGCACAATCAATTCATCTTTTAAAAAAACCACTTTTGTTTTGAGTTCTTGCGCCTAACTTCAAACTCTTGCAACTTTTTTTTAGTGCATTCTACTTTCTCTTGTAATTGATTAGAAGATTCATCACATATCTTGTTCTACGGCCCAAGCACCTCAAACACTATTACATCTACACTCATCTCAATTTAGAGCTCAATATATTCTTCTTATTTTTTTTCACCATCCTTTGAAAATTAAACATAAAAAAGAAGTAAATTAGCATCAATTTTAATAATAAAACGAATTCTCATAAATGTGTCTACATGACTATTCATTTTTCTTTTGCCATACTGGATTTTCAACCATCTTTTTGTTAACTGTGTGTCCCCTCACAGGTCAATTCAACCACATGGTTCTCCAGCTAACTCAAGTTCAAATAACCAATCCCCCATGCCCACCCAATCAAGACAATCATCACCAAAAGGAAAACACAACTATGCATGACATGCCACTAAACAAACTCACACAACATCACAACAAAATATCTCCACACAAATCTCCCACTTTCTCACCATATAACAAAACTACCGAGGTTTTAATTAATTAAGGGCCACATGGTTACAAATAACATGAGAATCAAATTGAATAATATGTGGAGCAAACTTGAACCTGAACATAGTCTATGTAAACTGCCAACTCAATCCAAAAGTCCACTAACACAAATAAAGTTGACTGCAAAAGTAAGCATAACAAATTAGATTCCAGAACATAATACACTAAATTAAATGTTTAATGGACATAACACACTAGTACTTTCAAACATCTTCAATAGATCAACACATGAAACTACTAAGAATGAGAATACTACTATTGTTTAGCAATTACAGTCTTATTTCTTTTTTACCACATGGTAAAGTGAAATCACTGTGTTTTATGATCTTATTCAACTCAACGTATACCCAAGTCAATGTCATCTATATAAAAAAAAGTAACAAAAGCATATTTATCAGTTGATGCTTATAAATAAATAAGGACACACACTACACAAAGTTCATAGCAAACCCAGATGGTTAAGGAGATCAATGATGAGGTCAAAGAGAACGACTCTATAATAAAAGTAAATTATTAATTACCACAGAAATAGTAGGATATTTTAAATGCAACAAATACTCATTTCTCAGTACGACATAGAGAGTGTTATGCATCCATTAGATTTAGAATGTAAACAGACGCATATAAACTTAACATTCACAAGTAAAGGTTTGTGATGTGTGCTAATTCAATATTGAGACCTATTTACTCTATGTAAAATTAATTTGTTCATTAAAATTAAGCTAAGTGAAATCAAGAGCTTATATTACTTGTTCCCTTTTGCAAAAGGACACATATTTACTCCATGCTGCATACGACTCTCTATTCTCTAACATATTGCAAAATTAAGTTGCTTTGTAAATCTAAAATAAGAGGAAGAGAAATCAAAGCACAATAATCTACTTAAATTCCTACATATACTAAGGCTCCATTTGATGAAGGGATTTGATCTATGGATTTTAAATCCATCATCCAAATCCACTCCACTTGTTTGGATTATGAGTGGATTTCAAATACTTAGATTTTTTCACACACTTTTTAGTTAAAATGGAGAGGATGTCATTTAAAATTCATCTATTTTTAAATCATTTCATTTAAAATACCTCCTCAAATCAAATCCCCTCATCCAAACACAACCTGATATTCTTCTACTCAACCAAATAGGAAAGCAATTAATACCAGTATTTCTATTTCTAATTCCACAACCATTTGTCAGAATTCCAAGCATCTAGCGTCATGAAAGGCCCTTGAATTGAAATATTAAATTAGACTACCTTCAACACTAGCAGAGCACGGATGTGAGCAGCGCAAGGGTTTTCCAGAGCGACGTCGGACATCTACACTACGTTGAGGATGCTCATCTCCACAGGAGACCTAATTCATTCAACGATTAATTAAAAAATTGCATATATACAAGGAAATCAAAATTAATCAAAGGAACACTTGAGTAAAAAACGTGAATATGCGAACAGATAAGGGTTTGTTATATGAACTTCGAAATGGAGACGAAATAGACTTAGACGGACACCAGTGTCGGCGCAAAAGTAATCTCATTCAGAATCCGGGAAGATTAAATACGTTTGAATGGCACCGAAATCGAGGTTAATACATAGACGAGAATCGGAAATAATAGTGAATCATACGACCGCTAAGAAAGAGGCAGGATTGAAGTGGACATACAAGAAATTAAAGTGCTAGGGTTCTATCCTTCTTGAATTTTTTTTGAAGGAATCATTCAAATTAAGTACTGTAGAGTACTTTTATATTTCCAATTTTTTCCCCGTAATTTAGTTCTGTATCTTTAATTTTGGAATTTCCCCAATCAAAAATTCAAAGTTTCCCTCCGCCAAATTGAAAATTTGAAAGACCGCGCTACTTAATTTTGTTTGGCTCCCAGACTTCTTATTAACATAAATATTTGAGTTGTTCTCGTTTAAAATAATTTTAATGATAAAATAACTAACACACAGTTATACAATTGCTTTCACATTTATTTTATTTATAAATTTCACAATTATCTCTACATTTAAAAAAAACAAATTAAATAAAACACTTACAAAAACCTCACACTCAAAATGCTGACCTATATATGTACACTTAATTAAATAAATTTATTTATTTTATTCATAAAAATTAATTAAATTATCACTCAACACTTTCACCTATTACATGTTTTTTGAAGTAATTAAATAAATTTATTTACTTTATTCATAAAAATTAATTAAATTATCACTCAACACTTCACCTATTGCACATTTTTCGAAGTAAAAAAAAATACGCACTAGAAGAAGGATGGTAAATAAGGAGGCAGCCTAAATTATCTCAATGCCTAAATCTAGAATCTTTTTATGCAGCTGTGTTTTGCTCTAATCGATTTCGCTCACCACTATCTCTTTATGTGATTTGAGTTCATATCTCAATTCTTGAAGGATCGCCACTTGGGGGTCCCACACAGACGTTTGTCCTTCTTGTCCACAAACGTCCTCATTAGTGTAACAAATGATGGCGAAATTATATATTTCGAGTTTTCATTGGACCAAATCACAATTCTCTAGTAGGAACCTCTTAAGAGTGTTTAGATTCCCAAACGGTTAGATATGTACAACAGTTCGAGTCTTGTATAGGATCTCAGTTGAATCTACAAAACACTCTGCAATGTTAATTGAACTTTCAGAACATGTGAACTCAGTTGAATCGTGTATACCTTATAAAATATGATAGGCAGAGGAGAAGATTCATCAAGTAATTGAAAATAAAGGGTACGATCACCATAATTATATACTCCATCCGTCCCGGTGAACGCTACCCAACTTTTTTTTTTCGTCCGTCCCAATGAAAGCTATTCATCCCCTTTTTGGAAATTTATCCCTCCTCGCATTTCGTAATATTTTTTTTCTCCATCTCTCTCAATCACATCACCTCTAATGCATCTAATTATTCTATCATATTTATTAATTTATGTGTCCAAAACTTTCAAATAGCTTTCATTGGATACAATCAGTCATATCTATTGGTGGAGATTATTTAATCTAAGAACATTGGATATGGAAAACTAATAATAACATAGTAAAATCTCGTTAAGAGAATAGTCACATTGAAATTCTATTTTATTTGTAACAATTAAATTTGAAATCAAGCAAATAGATAAAATTAAATGTTTTATTATTCTTAATTTATATATCAAACTTTTATTCAAATGTTTATCCCTAATTAATGCACTAAATAATCATTTCTCCAATGTTCAATTTTGTAAATTAATATTCGAATTAAAATATTGTATTTTACGAGAAAATGTACTTTAATTTTACTAAAATTATTACACGAAACTAATTTGTTAAAAGTATAATAACATTATTTTTTTATTACTAAAGAAGGTTTTTAAATAGATATATAAATAGTTTTCTATTATCACATAAAAGAAAACATTGGCGGCAAAAATTGGCCGGGAAATATTGGCGCTCCTAGAGAAAAACGGGCTCTAGAAAAATTGATTTGAGAGGGCCAGGAGGAAAAACTAAATCCCAAATTTTATGAAAATCCTTAAATCCCTAATCCTAAAATCCAAATCTGCCAATGTGACCTGCGCTGTTGAACCCGTGTTCTTGAAAAATCGCTCCTGAGGGTTCCACAGATCTATGTAAGGGTTTTCTTGTTCAATTACTTGTATTTGTGCCATTCTGAATCTTTGATCAACTCTTGATGGTATGTTCGTTTTGAGAATGCTAATTTAGTCATTTAGATACATAATTGTTTCATTCACTATAAAAACATTCGTTCAAAATCGTTCGCCAAGAAAAGCAACGCTAAAACGATGGAGGATACCACTGAAACGTCGTTGTGTTACTAAAAAATAGACGGCTTTGCAAGGTGGTTCGGTATGGGCGTTGCGACAGCGTTCTTCGTTTCTGATCGTGAATAATTATACGCCGAACATTCGTGTCTGATCGTGACCCTTATGGTCGTTTCTACAGAAGAATTACTTTCTGTTCTTATTTTGTGTGAATATGTATGAATTTTCTTTCCTGAACGCTTGTTGATTTTCTGAATCTATTTGATTTTGATTTTTTGGCAGTTTAAACTAGACTGAAAAAGAAAAGTTGACATTGTGAATTTAGTCTAGGTTGGGGATTTGTTGTCAAAGTTGTGGAAACTATTACGGACTGGCCTTGTAGAGTTTGCATTTGCTGAGCCTTTTTCAATAGATTGTTGGGCAAGCTTGCCTTTAGTGATCCATTTAATTTTAGTTTTAATATATTATGGAGACTGCTATTTGTTCCCTGGTTTAGTCGTATAATTTTTAAATTCCTTATAACTGCATTTGTACTATTTTAATTTAAGAGAAGGATATAGAGATGGATTTGAATATCTCAGTTCATTGATTTGAGAATTGAGAGTGGATTCAGAGTCTTCAGAAAGTATTTCAATGAATGGATTCCTCCAAAAAGAACTTTCACTCAAATTATCAAAACATGATGAGAGTTTGTTACCATTCAAGGAGAAAATCAATCAAATCCAAGCGAAGTCTGTTATTGTGAATTTCAAATCCTTTAATCTAAATCCAATGTATATATTTGGATTGAAGGATTTGCATCTGAAGAGAGAAGTGATGGATTAGAATTTTAAATGACTTGTTTATTTATAAAAAAGGATAACTAGAAAGGAATGTATATTTCATAATAGAATGAAAATATTCATGGTAATTGTGTAGATTGGGTGAGTACTAATTGAATAACTTTAGTATAAGGGTTTTATTATCTGAAGGGGGTGGATTCTTATAGGATTTCCTCCTCACTATATACATGTGTGGGAGTTTATACGTATCTGGTATTGCCCTGGGTGATTACCCATCATTCAACAATACATCTTAATTCGCATATAAATTGTCATTGATTATTGATATTGTCTATTATGTTCTTGGTAAATTATAGTATTTTAGTTTGCTATATTCATGTGAACAATCAGGTTTGTCAGAGACTTTCTTAAGCAATTAAAAAGTGATGTTGACTTAGCTCTTGTTTTAGCTTACATTGACATAGTCTTGATTGAAGATGAACCATTTAAGCCCGTTGAGTACAAAATGTTGAAGTAAATAACTTAGTATCACAAACGAGTAAGAACTTATAGAAGTCTATTTCAGGATCCTTTCATGCTAGATACGTGGTGTGATTTAATATAGGACTGATACCGAAGAAAGCTGGTGGGGTATATATAAGCCAACAAACATCTGAATATTGATTGATACCAACTTCATTTTGCTCATTTTTGTTATGTTTTCTATTTATACCAACTTCATTTTTATAGAAATAGCTAAAATCTCGTCATGATAACAATGCTTAGAATTGTAAAATAAACTATATTTATAAAATTAAAATAAATGGAGTTCATCTTGATTGATACTCTTGCTCTTCCCTATTTCTACCGTTTAATATGTTATTTTCTATCTTTTAAGGAGAAGTTATTAAACTATAGTATACAGAATCGGAAAATAGATTTAACAGGGAGTCGTCTGTTTATAATTCTTCGACTAATTAGGAGCAAACTGTGATTAAGGAGGAATTCAGATTCTCAGGCATGTGTCTCTCCTTTTCTAGAGCATGTGTGTGCAATACTTAGTGTGTTTGTGGTCCTAAGTCTTCACATATCCCAGTTTTTCTTTATTTTCTGCTATCTTGGGATTATTGCTGAATGTTTTCATCTATCTGAAAGTGGGATTATACTTATCATAAATATCTGAAAGGTGTTTTTCAACTAGTGCTTTTCTATTTTTGCTATAAGAATTTTCTTGTAATCTTCATGCTACTAGTATTGACCAGTAATACATGAAAAAATGAGCTTATTTTCACCACCATAAAAATATTGATAAATTACATTATAAGCAGAACTTGTCTCAAAAGAACTAATTCTAACAAAATTTGTAAGGATTATTTTGGAATAGTGGGATACTTTTTTACCATCTACTGCTAGTTTATAGCAACAAAGAAAAGAAAAATGTGTAGGAAGTATAATCTTGAATCCTGTTAAACTTTTTGTCTATTTTCTTGTAGAGAACATGCCTTTAATTTATTTTTTTAATGAATTGTCAACAATATTGTTGCATAAGAAAGATTTCATAAAAAGAGTATTGTAGGCTAGTGGTGAAGAAAGGTTTCATAAGGATTTCTAAATGTAATACATGAGAAAACATATGTAATTGTAATGTGCTCTTGTTGTCTTTTTTTCTTTCTTTTTTTTTGGGTTATATGCATAAATTAGATGGTGTTCTTGGTAAAAATTGGGTCGAAATATACGCATAAAATGCTGAATCATATGCAGGACTTTCAGGTTATATACATGAATTATCAGCTGAATTTTGTTTCTAAGTTCTAGTTAATTTCCATGTTTTATTGTCTCTTGTGAAATAAATGAGACCGGAGAGGTGGTATGATGAAAAGAAATTGGAGCCGAATTGATGCAAATAATACGTCACATTTATCTAATGTAAACTGATAGCTAGTAAATAATACCTATATTTCTCCACTAAACTATTTTGGTATAATGTTTTTCTGTCTAATCTCCATGTAAGAACAGATTGTGGAAACATCAAGATTGTATCAATAAAAAAATAATTATTCTAGAAATAAGATTTGTTGTAAAGTCCTAATCCTTAACTTGTCAATCTTGTGTAGTGCACGCAGGGTTCTTGTTTAAAGCATCAGTTCTCCTTACCACATAAATCAACAAAGAAGGTAATGTGAGCCCACCGTTAACTATATTGGATATTGAAAATGGAGGCGACATAACTAAGTTTGGTTATGATCTTGAATTACTTATTGCATTTTTAAAAGCTAGGTTACTATTCCAAAAGAAGCAGATCTGAGATCACAACTCAGATCACATAGCAGAGTTGTCATGACATTTTCATGCATATTATATGCATTTTTCATTTGTTTATATATCACTAATTGTTGATCAAGTATCCAGTGTTCTTGGATTTCAGGTCCATGAGTAGTTGTGCATCAACGTGAAAGACAAAAACAATCAGGATCCAACTTTATAGCGCATCCATCAAGCATAAAAGTTAGTTTTTCCACAATTCTAGGTCTTGGTTTTCCCTGCTAGTGAATTTGACACTGTTACATGGACAAATTCTTGATGCCATGTTGAATTGGGCTATGAACTGCTGATACAAATGAAATTTCCTTTCACGGTTTGAATTGTTTCTTTGTGAACTATCTTTCATCAAGTATAAGCTTTTAATGGATTTTTTCTGTCAAATGTATAGATCTTATCATTGTTTTAATATGTATTTTTAACCCGGTTTGATATTTATCTCAAAATATTTTCCCTTTATCTCACATTGATTATCCTTCTTGTTCACTGTGATGCAGATACTTTTGTAGGATTGCAGGAAAATGATGCACACTGCATACTTGGAGGAATCTCACGTGAAAGATGTTACTCAACAATTAGATGCTTTTAAATTCTTTATTAGTAGTAAATATATATATAATAGCTAGCAAAACACTAATAAATTCCTCTTGCATTCCCAACTAATCTTGAAAAGAAAGAAAAAAGAAGAAAACACTAACAAGGTCTGTCCTGTTACTTTGGTAAATTTCATGTAAGCCACCAATGTGTCAACACTAAGTGCAACAATGTCATGTTGTAGATTTCAAAGTTGCTTGTGCTCTTAAGATTGAAAAAACTTTATTACTCTTAGGTCATTTTGGTAGTAAGGATTGATTAGGATGTTGAGATTATAATGATATATAAATTTTATAGATTTTAAAGCATAATTGACCCTTAATCCAAGCTATCAAATAGCCTACAAGAGTTGAGATGAAATTAATTTAAGTTTAATTTAAGTTAATAAACATGATCTTAAAGTACACTTTTGTCTTAGTTTGATGGTAGGATTTTGAATTATCATTTTTGGTAATTTTACAAATTGGGCAGTTTTGAATTTTCATAATGACTAGGTAATTTTTTATGTTCTGTTTATAGTACATGTTCAATTTTATTTTTTTCTGATTTTTTGGTGATTTGCCCATAATGGAGCATAATTTTGTTATATAGAAATTTTACTTTTCAATAAAATACATAATTTTTAGATCTCTTAGTTTTGTGTTTATGTTAATATATGATAATTTAATGAGTTTAATTACTGAGTCTGTCTGACATGATTATAAACTTTAGATAAATTAATATATCTATTTTTCAATTAATGTAATCTCTTATCAAATATTTATTGTAAATGTTATTTGGGTTAGTTGGTATGAGTCTCTCTTTTAGATGTTAAAAAGTTAGAACACATGACCTTTGTATTGATTGAATAAATTATTTAATTTTATGACTATTAAATTCGTAACTAAAGTACTAATTAGTAAAAAATAAAATTATTAATGACAATAAAAATTTTCACAAATATAAATTTTGAAAATATACTACTATTAATTAGTTGTAAATGAAATTATTAATAACGACAACAACAAAATTTGTCACACATTTTTTTAATGGCTAAATTTAATTTTATCATGTTTGTGTAATAAATAATGAAAAAATTCATGTGTCACAAAAAAAATTGTTATTTGTTGTGAAATTTATAATCTTTTGGAAAAAGTGACAAATTATTATTAATCGTCGCTATATATAAATATTGGTGACGAAAAAATATGTCACTAAATATTCTAAACAATTAATGACGAAAATATAATATCGTCATGAATATATTATATTATATGACGAATATGATCGTTGTCAAATAATATTATGACGAAATAATTGTGTCACTAGTTATTTCGAATAATTAATGACAAAATATAGCATTGTCATAACAATATTATTTTTCATGACATATAACATCGTCACCAATTAATATAAATTTAGTCACAAATAATTTTAGTGACAAATTCCTTATTGTTGTCATGTATTTTTCAAATTAGTGACGAAAAAAGTTATTATTGGTGACAAAATAAAATTTTGTTACAAATAACATTATTATTTGTGACGAAATAAAATTTTGTCACGAATTCTAATTATTATGTGACGAAAATTAAATTCGTCACGTTTGCCTAACAAATTGTGACGAATTTTGTGTCGTCACAAAAAAATTCGTCATGTAAAGTGTAATTTCCTGTAGTGTCACCATACGGCAACGCTGCAGATTCATCAATCTGAACTCGTCTCGGGGCAGATGGCCTTGCAGCAACTTGCTTCCTTAGCGCCTCTTTCTTCAGATAGAACTTCAAAGGATGAAAGGGCTTTCCTTTGCTCCAATCAGCTTTGTCAGATAACAATATTGGTAGGAGAATGCTGAGTTTGTTGCCATAACCAACAACATTCGACACCACCCAATTAGCTGTGTCAGAATTGACCCTAACATTTCTCTCAAAGTACATCATCCTATCAGTTATGAGTTTGAACCAATTGCCTTATGTAATACCGTCATATATCGCCGCCATCACTCTTGTCTTGACTGGAGTGACTGAATCAAAAGAACCGGTGACACATAGTAACATCTTACTGGCTATGTCCAGTAGAGTGCGATATTTTATAAGAAGATCTCCCTTCTTGACAGATGGCATTTTGCCGTCGGGTTTGAGGCTCAATTTCTTACCACAAAAGACGCTCAAAAATCTCAGTTCCTGACCGGCAGCATAGTTTTCCACATCGATTGTTCCGATGGGTAACTTCAGATGTCTGAACAAAACTTCACGAGTGAGTTCGACTCGGCTTGTTCCAATAAATGACTCGATCACATCGCCTCGTCTGGTGGCGTTGGCATAAAATAGCAACACCTCTTCTTCCAATACAACTTGAGGAAATGCCTCCAAATATGGCTTCAAACCGCATCGATTGCATTTGGTGAGAATCTCTAGGTTGTCTTCAGTGTGTGGGCCTTTGAAGAACACCGATGGTTCAACATGTACCTTCCCTTCAGTGGTGTACTGGCCAAGATTAAACCTAGCTTGCATGTTAGTTCTCACATCAAATAGAGAAACAATCGACATGATTAATAGATAGAGTAAGAACAAGGGTTTGAGTAATTTGCAAGGAATTATAAGTCAGAGTAGAAGAGTTATGATCACGTGAGGCAAGTTGAGTGTGAAAGATGGGTTTTGCTAGAACTTGAATTTAGATCCAACGGACAACATTGATCGATTAGATCCAACGGTTGTGGCTTTTGGAATTCAGTTACGGAATCGAGAATATTATGTGATTTGATATTGTAAAATTTGAAATCCGTCTCTTCTTAAATAGGACAGGGGAGTGAACTCATCTGACCTAGTATAGTTGAGTACGAACTGGGTGAATACACCTCATTAAAATGGGAGTGTATAAATCCAATTCTAGGGTTTTCATATTTTCGCATTATCTAATTACCATAATACCCTTAATTCAATTGAATAAACACTTAACATATTTCAATCAAGAGAAACACTTAGCTTGTCTGTTCGAGTCCATCCAGAACAGACGAGTAGACTTAAGCTTCACAAGACGGGTTGGCTTAAGTACACAGGGCGATTTTCCCCTTCACCTGTGCTTGTCTATTCTGAACGTCGAACGACTTTATGTACCTATCTCATCATTTGCAATGTGTAATCGTAGGTACAGGAAAGTAAGATAAATAAGATGAATATCAATCGAAAGCAATGATCAAGGTTTCGAACAAGATGACCTTTTAACAAACATAAGAGTTAACAAAAGGATATTTAAGAAATCAAAGATTCCCCCTTAAATGTTTATTCCCTTAGTATTACCCTCAGCTTTACCAGCTTCCTCATCGGGTTGTTTGATCATCTAGTCTAGCCTTGTATACCTGTCTGTTGCGTGAGTAGTTGAGTGCTCTGTTCCTGTCTCCTTTTCTTTGATGTACCTGACTGGTTAGTGCATAGCTATAGGTAAGTAGGATCTAAATCAATTAGCCCTAGACTAATGCATAACTCACGAAATCGTGCCTCAGCTAATGGTTTTGTAAAAATATCAGCTCTTTGAAAATCACTATGAATCTTTTCCATGCGGATGTCCTTCTTTTCTACATGATCACGTATGAAATGATGCTTCACATCAACATGCTTACAACGTGTGTGCAAAACAGGATTTTGTGTAATGGCAATTGCACTATTACTATCACAGAAAATAGGAACATTTGATTCATATATGTTGTAATCTCTAAGATGTTGCATAAGCCAGAGTAGTTGACTACAACAGCTACCAGCAGCCATGTACTCGGCTTCGGTAGTTGAAGTTGCAACACTAGTCTGCTTTTTAGAAAACCAAGATATGAGTTTTGTGCCTAGAAATTGACAAGAACCAGAAGTGGATTTCCTATCTATTCTACAGCCTCCAAAGTCTGAGTCTGAAAAGCCACTTAAGGATAGATCATCATTTGAGGGATACCATATACCACGATTGATGGTCCCTTTCAAATATTTCAAGATCCTTTTGGTGGTTTCCATGTGACTTTCTTTTGGATTGGCTTGGAATTGAGCACAAACACCAACAGAGAATGCAATGTCTGGTCTACTAGCAGTTAGGTACAGTAGGGAACCAATTAAGCCACGGTAATAGGATTGGTCAGCACATTTACCGTTCTCATCTGGATCCATTCTGTAAGTTGGTTGCATTGGTACGCCAGTGGACTTACATGTTTTGATCCCGTACTTGTCTAGAAGGTTTCTTGTGTACTTCGCCTGATTTATGAAAATGCCTTCTGGAGTTTGTTTTACTTGAAGTCCAAGAAAGTAGTTCATCTCACCCATCATTGACATTTCAAACTTACTTTGCATGAGTGTAGAAAAACTTTCACTCAGCTTTTTGTTAGGTGACCCAAAAATGATGTCATCTACGTAAATTTGGACGAGTAGGATGTCCTTCCCTTCTTGTCTTCTGAACAAGGTTCGATCGACCTTGCCCTTAGTAAAACCATTTTCTAATAGAAAGAGAGATAGAGTGTCATACCATGCTCTTGGAGCTTGCTTTAATCCGTATAAGGCTTTCTTCAATCTGTACACCTGGTTGCCTTTGACTTCGAAACCTGGAGGTTGTTCAACATACACTTCTTCCGCAAGAATACCGTTAAGAAATGCACTTTTGACATCCATTTGATATACAGTAAACTTCATGTGAGCAGCATATGCAAGGAACAATCGAATGGCTTCTAGTCTAGCAACAGGAGCATAAGTTTCATCATAGTCTATGCCTTCAGCTTGTGAATAGCCTTGGGCGACTAGTCTAGCCTTATTCCTAACGACTAAATCATTCTCATCTTTCTTATTCTTGAAAATCCATCGAGTGCCAACTACATTATGATGTTTCGGCCTATCGACAAGTTCCCAGACGTCGTTTCGAACAAACTGGTTCAACTCGTCTTGCATAGCGATGATCCAATTACTATCAGCCAATGCCTCTTTAACAGTGGTAGGCTCAATAGCAGAGAGGAAACAACACCAGCAAAACAAAGTTGGACTCGGCTGTTCTTGCGACTCAAAGAGTTGTTGTCTAGTCTTCACACCAATAGTAGAGTCACCAATGATATTTTCAGAATCATGCGCAGATTTCCATGTTTTCCTATTTTTCACAGGAATACTATCATCATCTATATCATGTACAACATCATGCATGTCAGTATCATTTGTATCATCAATTTTAATAGGAGTAGATGAGTCAACTAGAGTAGGCATGTCAACTGGTCTAGAGGACTTACCTTGAGCACTTACCTTCTCTTTATCATCAGAGTCGAGAGCTTTTAGGAATGGGTTGTAGGCTTGAACGAATTCATATATCTCTGAATCTTTGTCAGATTCGATTGATAGATCAGTTACCTTCTTACTGATCTTGTCGGCAGACGAGTCCTGTTGAGATTCATCGAAAACCACATGTGGTGTTTCTTCCACACAAAAAGTTGAGCGGTTGAATACTCTAAATGCTTTGCTAGTCGAGGAGTATCCTAAGAATATCCCCTCGTCTGCTTTTGCATCGAAAGCATTCAACTTGCTTTTACCATTGTTGTGAATGAAACACTTACAACCAAATATATGGAAATATGAAACTCTGGGTTTTCTACCTTTCCAGACCTCATAAGGTGTCTTGCCTAGAGCCTTGTTGATCGCGCTTCTGTTTTGTGAATGGCATGCAGTGTTGATAGCTTCAGCCCAAAACTTTTGAGGAGTGTTGAACTCAGCTAACATGGTCCTACAGGCTTCTTTAAGGGTTCGATTCCTCCTTTCTGCTACACCGTTTTGTTGTGGTGTCCTAGCTGCACTAGTAAGGTGCTGGATACCACGTTTAGTACAAAATTCTTTGATATAGCAATTAATGAACTCAGTTCCTTTGTCACTACGAATCTTGACAATGGACTGGTTCTTCTCAACTTGTAACTTCTTCAACAGATCAGGCAGAAGTGTTTGTGTATCACTCTTCTTGTGTAGAAAGACTACCCAAGTAAACTTAGAATAGTCGTCTACAACAACAAGTGTGTACCTTCTACCATTCAAGGTTGGAGGAGTTATCGAACCATGAAGATCCATATGTAGAAGTTCTAGGACTCTACTAGTTGAGAGAGTAGGAATTGACTTAAAAGAACCTTTAACCTGTTTACCCTGTTGACAGGCCGTGCATACATGTGACTTGTAGTAAACTTCATTGGGAATACCTTCAACAAGGTAATCTCTGGCTATCTTATTAAGAACCTTAAAGTTTATATGACAAAGGCGTCTGTGCCAGAGCCACCCAAGCTCTTTAGGATTCTTAGTAAGTAGACAGGTGTCCCTCGGACAACTGTTCCAGTTCACTATGTACACACTTCCTTGTCTTACGCCGACTAGTAGGACTGTGTGCGTCCTTTTGTCAATGATTTCGCATTTGCGGCTCTTGAACTGCACCTTGTAACCACGATCACAAAACTGAGAAACAGAGAGTAAATTATATTTCAAACCTTCAACATATGAGACATCTTGGATCTCAACGTCTCCATTCCGGATGTAACCAAATCCTTTAGTGACAGCAGTGGAGCTATCACCAAATATCACTTTTGGTCCTTCTTGCTCATGGTAGCTTGATAAGAGAGCCTTGGTACCAGTCATGTGGTGCGAACAACCACTGTCTATGTACCAGGTTTCTCCTATTGAGCCACCCTTCTTATACAAGTCAAGTCGACCCTGCAATGAAGATATTCAATAATTTAGGTACCCATTTGTTTATTGGGGTCCTTGGGGGTTAGTCATGTTCAGAGGAATCCAAATATACATTGGAGTCTTGAACAAGTTCGATCTTTTAAGCTTTCGCCCATATTTGTTACAGAATAAGACCTTGTTGTCCTTAACTGGCCTATCAGTCGAGTTCGGGTCTACTCTTTGGAGATAGCCTTTCGACTTGATCTCTACTTGAGCAGGCACTTGTCTATGATAGTCAGAGTAGGGCTTGTAAGCATTAGGTCCATACAGTTTATAGACGCGTTTGGGTCTTTCCTCACTAATAATATCATATGATAAAGGTGGAGGATATAGGACAGTTTGTGTACGATTTTTCGGAGCTACCTGTCTAGGTCTAGACGAGTAGAGCTGAGACTGCCTTATGAAAGGCGGTCTAGGCTCTTGTCGTCTAGTCTGTACCTGTCTAGTACTCGTCTCCTCAGGATACCAGTCCTCGTATCTAACCTGGTTGGGTCGTCCACGATTAGTGGTCCTTTGAAGATTAGTTCTAGATGGAACAGGCTTGTTGTTAGCATTCCTTTTACCTCCCTTGGTAATCGGAATGTTAACTAGAGCTTGTTTAGATGCAGTACCTTTAGAAGGAGTTCCAATATCGTATATCATTGGTCCTTTTCCTTTATCATTTGGCAAAAGTCTCGATTTAATAGTAGTAGGGTTCTTAACGACTCGAGTAGACGAGCTAGATGACTCATCACCTATACCAGTCTTGTCAGCTGGATCTCTATACCTATCTGACAATTCAAGGTTAATCTTTGAAGAGTTAACCAGGTCAGTAAGTTTGAGATCAAGTGTGACAACCTCGGTCTCTAAGAACTTATTACGTTCTTCAAGTCTGTTGCACTTGTTCTTTAAAACATTGAATTCATTTCTCTCAGTTGCATGTGACTTAAGTAGGTCTTGATATAACCTGTCTGTCAATGCACACTTTTCTTTGAGTTGTCTCAACTCTTCAGTCAGGCGTTCATTTAGGACTGTTATATTAGGATCTACTTTGGACTGAGCTTCCTTAAGGTCAATGATTTCTTGTTTTAATGCAATGTTCTCATCACTGACTTCGATGAATGCTTGATTAGCAAGTAGAAGGTCGTCTTCAACAGCACTAGTCGAGTGCTGCAGACTACTTCCTACTTCACTACTAGCAGTGTCACTTTCATCAGTTTCTGAATCAACACAAGATTGAAAAGATGTAGCAGATGATACCTCTTGGTCGATTTTAGCCATGCAACATAGACCATCATCTACTATGAATGCTTCGTCGTGATCTTGATCAGTTGAGTGACTAGATACGGATGATGGCAACTCATCTGAATCCGAATCAGAGTCATCATTGACCATCATTGCCTTATTGCCACGATTATATCTTCTTTCTCTTCGTGCTTTGCGTTCTTCACGATCATCAGTGCTCAGGTCTGGACATTCATATATGTAATGACCTGGCTTTTCACAATTATAGCACAAGAGATCATTAGTAGCCTTTTTAATAGGAGATTTGTCCCTACGTTTATCACGTCTATCAGAACGTTGAATCTTCCTATCGTCAGACTCTCTATCTCGTATGTTACTTTTCGAGACTTCGTCTCTCCTTTCGGACGAGTTTCGGTCTCGTCTGGTCTCAGACGAGTTCTTAGACGTAGATGCTCTATGATCCCTATAGAACTTCTTGTATCTTCCGAAGCGTTTATTGAGCCTATCAAACTTTCTAACCATGAGACTCATCTGATCCTTCAAACTAAGATCAGTATCTAACTCATCTTTCACAGAGGCAGACTTAGTTCTAGACTTGGACCTGTCTACCTTAGAAGACTTAGAAGAGCTAGACTTAAAGGCAACGTTCTTAGATACAGCATGTTCTCTATCACTACTGGCTAGTGGTTCATCTTCGTCTAAATCAAACTCATGGGCTTTAAGAGTTTGAAACATGGTTTCAGCAGTCCACGTATCTATATCTTGAGTGTTCTTAACAAGCATCTTTACCATTTTCCAACGACTATCAAGACTCTTCAAAATCCTAAGATTGATCTCACGAGCAGTATAAGATTTACCAAGTACTTCCAAATCATTCATGATCTTAGTAAAACGAGTATCCAGCTGGTCGATAGTTTCTCCAGCTTTCATCCGAAATGATTCAAATCTTTGGACAGCTGTGGAGAGTTTGCTCTCTTTGATCAGGGATGTCCCTTCACAAATGATAGCTAACCTGTCCCACATCTCTTTGGCAGTTTTACATTTTAACACTTTTCCTAGATACTCGTTAGGAAGAGTGTGTAATATGTAATTCTTTGCCAGACTATCCAAATTATTTTGACGCATTTCTTCTGAGGTTAGATCTGACCTGGGTTTCTTGACGAGAGGACCAATTGGTTTGCTTGGGTCAAGAACAGCAGTATTTGGAATCATTGTAACAATGGGTCCTTCTGTGATAACAGAGATCATTAGGTCATGTGTGGAACTGAAAATGGCTTCCATTCGCAGCTTCCAGTAGTCATAGTCCTGAACCTGGAACTTGGGTAACTTGTTAGCGCTTATTTCAAGAGACATGTTTACACAAGTAGATTAGTGCTAATTAGTTATATGATCAAGAAACAGATAGATCAAGAACAGGGAGCACGAAACAGGTATAACAAGAGTATTTGATCAAGAACACGTAAGCAAGTACAATCAAGGACCAAGACTTCACCCTAAGTCTTAAGTCGGTTATCAAGAAACAGCAGTTCGTAAACTACCGCTCTGATACCACTTGTAGGTCCCCAAAGTTGAGTTAATAACGAGTAAGCTAGTGAAAATGTCTAGAGGGGGGTGAATAGACTTTTCAAAAATCTATCGAAATATCAGAATACAATATGCGGAATACGAAATTAACAATGAGCCCAATTCAAGTTTATACTCAACTTTTTAATTCGAGAACTCTGTTCTATACTTAGCTTGTCTAGTTCAGTTATGTATGTTTAAACAATTAATCAGTTAATCAATTAAAACAAACAAAACAGTAAAGTAAACAACACACAACGATTTATAGTGGTTCGACAACTTGTCTACATCCACTCTCACAAACCCAGTTGTGATGTTTCCACTAAACTCTTCCAATCGAGTACAAAGTGTATGTTTCTGTGATTTTAAGTCCCAAGAAGAAGACTTAGATCTTCAAAGAATATACCACCAGATATATCTATGATCTAACTAGCTATTTAACAAGCAACTAGCAACTTGATAAAAACAACAATAAAACTTCTCTGTTCTTCAGTAGTAGCCTCCTGGATTCTTCACTTGTCTTCTGGCTTCTTTCTGAACTTCAATAAACTCTGAGAGTAATTCTCTTTTTGAATGCTTCGATAATGCTTCACTTGAGTATGAACGTCAGAGTATCAGTAGTCTTCAATTGATCAACACCATGAAGTATTTATAGACTTCAATCTTCAAGAACTTAGGTAGTTGTAACCAACTTTTCTTGAAAACTAACTTCAACTGAATCTTTATCAATCCACGCGTTTCTTGTTACGAATTAGTTATTCCCATAACTAACTTCTTCATCCTTATCTTTCCACGCGTATTTGTAACTAACTTCAAGTTGTCCTGTCTTGTGTAGTATAGTAGATGCACTTGTCTTTGTCTTGTAGTCCATCTGTCTTGAGTAGTAGACTCCAAGTCTTCTTGTCTGGTCTTCTCATGCAATCTTTAGTAGTAGACTATACTAATCTATCAAGACTTATTACATTACTTTAAGCTTTTATAAAACAAGCTTAGTCAACTTATAATCTATACAATGAATTTATCTATTACATTCAAAACATGAGCTCTATACACCATTTATCATAGCTCAATAACAATCTAACAAACATATATGAAGTACTTATAAATCTGTACTTATCTTTTAATATAAAACAGTACTTATCTTTCATGTGAACTTATGTGAACTCTACTGGTCTTGCTCAAGATGACTTAACTCAACTAGACTAGATTAGTCAACACTTAGGAAATATTCAAGTCTACTTTTGGCTTATCAAAACTTCATCTTTTATCTTTTCATCATGTAGGACTTGTTCTAGGATTCATATCCAAACATTTCCTAAGAATTGACAAGTGCCAGTAGTTGATTTTCTGTCTATTCTACATCCTCCATAGTCGGCATCGGAATAACCAGTCAACTCAATGTTGTCTTCAGATGGATACCACAATCCTAAGTTCACTGTACCTTTTAAATACCTAAGTATTCTTTTGGTAGCCTCTAAGTGACTTTTCTTTGGATTGGACTGAAATCTAGCACAAACACAAACTGCAAAAGTAATATTAGGTCTGCTTGCAGTTAGATATAATAAAGAACCTATTATTGCTCTATATTCAGTGGGGTTGGTATCTAATCCATCACTGTCAGGATCCATTTTCCAATTTGTATTCATAGGAATCCTAACTGGTTTGCTATTTTCACAGCCAAACTTCTTGATCATTTCTCTAGTATACTTAGCTTGATTGATGAAGATTCCTTTCTCAGATTGTTTGACTTGTAAACCTAGGAAAAAGTTCATCAATCCCATCATTGACATTTCAAACTTCCCTTGCATGAGAGTTGAAAATTTCTTGCACATATCCTCATTTGGTGAACCAAAAATGATATCATCAACATATATCTGTACTAACAGAATATCATTTCCTTCACTTATCCTAAATAAGGTCCTATCAACTGTGCCTTTCACAAAACCATTGTCCAATAGGAATTGTGATAGTGTCTCATACCAAGCTCTTGGTGCTTGTTTGAGACCATAAAGTGCTTTCTTCAATCTATACACTTTGTCTCCTTCTTCAAAACCAGGTGGCTGCTCTACATAAACCTCTTCTTTAAGTACACCATTCAGAAATGCACTCTTCACATCCATTTGGTATACCTTGAACTTCATATGAGCTGCATATGCTAAGAACAGCCTAATTGCTTCTAACCTAGCTACAGGGGCAAAGGTTTCATCATAGTCTATTCCTTCATGTTGACTATAACCTTTGGCAACTAGTCTGGCTTTGTTTCTAACTATAACATCATTTTCATTCTTCTTGTTCTTGTAAACCCATTTAGCTCCTACAACATCCTGATGTGTTGGTCTGTCTACCAGCTCCCAAACATCATTCCTTTTGAACTGATTTAGTTCCTCTTGCATTGCTGTAATCCAGTTGGAGTCTGTCATTGCTTCTTCAATGGTTGTGGGTTCTGTTTCAGAAAGAAAACAACAAAATAAGGCACTCTCTCCATGTTGTCTCCTAGTGATTACACCACTAGTAGGATCACCAATGATCTGGTCTGAAGGATGAGCATCTAGCCATGTCCTTCTAGACTGATCATTTTCAGATAAGTTAGTCTCATTTGGTTCAACAGTTAATTCAACATAGAATTCAGGAAAATTAAAAGCAGGATCAGTTTCATATTCAGGGGTGTTGTCCATGTCATCGACATTGACATTTACAGGTTGAGTTCCCCCTAAATCATTTGATCCTTGTACTCCCTCAGCATTACCAGCTTCGTCATTGGGAGAACTTACCTCAGGTTGAGTGGGTTCATTCAACTCAACATTGCTGTTTTCCTCATGGATGTTGGCTCCAGGTAAGTTGTCTTTATCTTGATTGGCTTCAGATATGTTGGATATCTTGAGGTTGTCCAAGTCAGGATAGTGTACATTAGTAAATGTAGATTCTTTTCTTTCACCATCTCTTAGCCTTGTCACTCTTGTGTTGATTACATCATGAGATTTGTCTTCTTTGTTTGAGGTCCTGTGCTTGAAAGAAAACTCATCAAAGATAACATGAGGTGTTTCTTCAACAATAAGAGTTCTACAATTATAAACTCTGAAAGCTTTGCTAGATGAAGAATATCCTAGAAAGATTCCTTCATCTGCTTTGCTATCAAATGTTTTTAATTGTTGCTTCCCATTATTGTGAATGAAACATGTACATCCAAAAATATGAAAGTAAGAGATTCTTGGTTTTCTCCCTTTGAAGAGTTCATAAGGAGTTTTTCCTTGTTCCTTTGTTAGCATGGATCTGTTTTGGGTGTGACAAGCAGTATTGATTGCTTCTGCCCAAAACCTCTTTGGAATCTTTGCTTCTGCTATCATGGTTCTTCCAGCTTCCTTGAGTGTTCTAACTCTCCTTTCTGCTACACCATTTTGTTGAGGTGTTCTAGCTGATGAAGTTTCATGAGTGATTCCATTTGCTTGACAGTATTCATTTATGTAAGAGTTGATGAATTATGTACCTATCTCATCATTTGCAATGTGTAATCGTAGGTACAGGAAAGTAAGATAAATAAGATGAATATCAATCGAAAGCAATGATCAAGGTTTCGAACAAGATGACCTTTTAACAAACATAAGAGTTAACAAAAGGATATTTAAGAAATCAAAGATTCCCCCTTAAATGTTTATTCCCTTAGTATTACCCTCAGCTTTACCAGCTTCCTCATCGGGTTGTTTGATCATCTAGTCTAGCCTTGTATACCTGTCTGTTGCGTGAGTAGTTGAGTGCTCTGTTCCTGTCTCCTTTTCTTTGATGTACCTGACTGGTTAGTGCATAGCTATAGGTAAGTAGGATCTAAATCAATTAGCCCTAGACTAATGCATAACTCACGAAATCGTGCCTCAGCTAATGGTTTTGTAAAAATATCAGCTCTTTGAAAATCACTATGAATCTTTTCCATGCGGATGTCCTTCTTTTCTACATGATCACGTATGAAATGATGCTTCACATCAACATGCTTACAACGTGTGTGCAAAACAGGATTTTGTGTAATGGCAATTGCACTATTACTATCACAGAAAATAGGAACATTTGATTCATATATGTTGTAATCTCTAAGATGTTGCATAAGCCAGAGTAGTTGACTACAACAGCTACCAGCAGCCATGTACTCGGCTTCGGTAGTTGAAGTTGCAACACTAGTCTGCTTTTTAGAAAACCAAGATATGAGTTTTGTGCCTAGAAATTGACAAGAACCAGAAGTGGATTTCCTATCTATTCTACAGCCTCCAAAGTCTGAGTCTGAAAAGCCACTTAAGGATAGATCATCATTTGAGGGATACCATATACCACGATTGATGGTCCCTTTCAAATATTTCAAGATCCTTTTGGTGGTTTCCATGTGACTTTCTTTTGGATTGGCTTGGAATTGAGCACAAACACCAACAGAGAATGCAATGTCTGGTCTACTAGCAGTTAGGTACAGTAGGGAACCAATTAAGCCACGGTAATAGGATTGGTCAGCACATTTACCGTTCTCATCTGGATCCATTCTGTAAGTTGGTTGCATTGGTACGCCAGTGGACTTACATGTTTTGATCCCGTACTTGTCTAGAAGGTTTCTTGTGTACTTCGCCTGATTTATGAAAATGCCTTCTGGAGTTTGTTTTACTTGAAGTCCAAGAAAGTAGTTCATCTCACCCATCATTGACATTTCAAACTTACTTTGCATGAGTGTAGAAAAACTTTCACTCAGCTTTTTGTTAGGTGACCCAAAAATGATGTCATCTACGTAAATTTGGACGAGTAGGATGTCCTTCCCTTCTTGTCTTCTGAACAAGGTTCGATCGACCTTGCCCTTAGTAAAACCATTTTCTAATAGAAAGAGAGATAGAGTGTCATACCATGCTCTTGGAGCTTGCTTTAATCCGTATAAGGCTTTCTTCAATCTGTACACCTGGTTGCCTTTGACTTCGAAACCTGGAGGTTGTTCAACATACACTTCTTCCGCAAGAATACCGTTAAGAAATGCACTTTTGACATCCATTTGATATACAGTAAACTTCATGTGAGCAGCATATGCAAGGAACAATCGAATGGCTTCTAGTCTAGCAACAGGAGCATAAGTTTCATCATAGTCTATGCCTTCAGCTTGTGAATAGCCTTGGGCGACTAGTCTAGCCTTATTCCTAACGACTAAATCATTCTCATCTTTCTTATTCTTGAAAATCCATCGAGTGCCAACTACATTATGATGTTTCGGCCTATCGACAAGTTCCCAGACGTCGTTTCGAACAAACTGGTTCAACTCGTCTTGCATAGCGATGATCCAATTACTATCAGCCAATGCCTCTTTAACAGTGGTAGGCTCAATAGCAGAGAGGAAACAACACCAGCAAAACAAAGTTGGACTCGGCTGTTCTTGCGACTCAAAGAGTTGTTGTCTAGTCTTCACACCAATAGTAGAGTCACCAATGATATTTTCAGAATCATGCGCAGATTTCCATGTTTTCCTATTTTTCACAGGAATACTATCATCATCTATATCATGTACAACATCATGCATGTCAGTATCATTTGTATCATCAATTTTAATAGGAGTAGATGAGTCAACTAGAGTAGGCATGTCAACTGGTCTAGAGGACTTACCTTGAGCACTTACCTTCTCTTTATCATCAGAGTCGAGAGCTTTTAGGAATGGGTTGTAGGCTTGAACGAATTCATATATCTCTGAATCTTTGTCAGATTCGATTGATAGATCAGTTACCTTCTTACTGATCTTGTCGGCAGACGAGTCCTGTTGAGATTCATCGAAAACCACATGTGGTGTTTCTTCCACACAAAAAGTTGAGCGGTTGAATACTCTAAATGCTTTGCTAGTCGAGGAGTATCCTAAGAATATCCCCTCGTCTGCTTTTGCATCGAAAGCATTCAACTTGCTTTTACCATTGTTGTGAATGAAACACTTACAACCAAATATATGGAAATGTGAAACTCTGGGTTTTCTACCTTTCCAGACCTCATAAGGTGTCTTGCCTAGAGCCTTGTTGATCGCGCTTCTGTTTTGTGAATGGCATGCAGTGTTGATAGCTTCAGCCCAAAACTTTTGAGGAGTGTTGAACTCAGCTAACATGGTCCTACAGGCTTCTTTAAGGGTTCGATTCCTCCTTTCTGCTACACCGTTTTGTTGTGGTGTCCTAGCTGCACTAGTAAGGTGCTGGATACCACGTTTAGTACAAAATTCTTTGATATAGCAATTAATGAACTCAGTTCCTTTGTCACTACGAATCTTGACAATGGACTGGTTCTTCTCAACTTGTAACTTCTTCAACAGATCAGGCAGAAGTGTTTGTGTATCACTCTTCTTGTGTAGAAAGACTACCCAAGTAAACTTAGAATAGTCGTCTACAACAACAAGTGTGTACCTTCTACCATTCAAGGTTGGAGGAGTTATCGAACCATGAAGATCCATATGTAGAAGTTCTAGGACTCTACTAGTTGAGAGAGTAGGAATTGACTTAAAAGAACCTTTAACCTGTTTACCCTGTTGACAGGCCGTGCATACATGTGACTTGTAGTAAACTTCATTGGGAATACCTTCAACAAGGTAATCTCTGGCTATCTTATTAAGAACCTTAAAGTTTATATGACAAAGGCGTCTGTGCCAGAGCCACCCAAGCTCTTTAGGATTCTTAGTAAGTAGACAGGTGTCCCTCGGACAACTGTTCCAGTTCACTATGTACACACTTCCTTGTCTTACGCCGACTAGTAGGACTGTGTGCGTCCTTTTGTCAATGATTTCGCATTTGCGGCTCTTGAACTGCACCTTGTAACCACGATCACAAAACTGAGAAACAGAGAGTAAATTATATTTCAAACCTTCAACATATGAGACATCTTGGATCTCAACGTCTCCATTCCGGATGTAACCAAATCCTTTAGTGACAGCAGTGGAGCTATCACCAAATATCACTTTTGGTCCTTCTTGCTCATGGTAGCTTGATAAGAGAGCCTTGGTACCAGTCATGTGGTGCGAACAACCACTGTCTATGTACCAGGTTTCTCCTATTGAGCCACCCTTCTTATACAAGTCAAGTCGACCCTGCAATGAAGATATTCAATAATTTAGGTACCCATTTGTTTATTGGGGTCCTTGGGGGTTAGTCATGTTCAGAGGAATCCAAATATACATTGGAGTCTTGAACAAGTTCGATCTTTTAAGCTTTCGCCCATATTTGTTACAGAATAAGACCTTGTTGTCCTTAACTGGCCTATCAGTCGAGTTCGGGTCTACTCTTTGGAGATAGCCTTTCGACTTGATCTCTACTTGAGCAGGCACTTGTCTATGATAGTCAGAGTAGGGCTTGTAAGCATTAGGTCCATACAGTTTATAGACGCGTTTGGGTCTTTCCTCACTAATAATATCATATGATAAAGGTGGAGGATATAGGACAGTTTGTGTACGATTTTTCGGAGCTACCTGTCTAGGTCTAGACGAGTAGAGCTGAGACTGCCTTATGAAAGGCGGTCTAGGCTCTTGTCGTCTAGTCTGTACCTGTCTAGTACTCGTCTCCTCAGGATACCAGTCCTCGTATCTAACCTGGTTGGGTCGTCCACGATTAGTGGTCCTTTGAAGATTAGTTCTAGATGGAACAGGCTTGTTGTTAGCATTCTTTTTACCTCCCTTGGTAATCGGAATGTTAACTAGAGCTTGTTTAGATGCAGTACCTTTAGAAGGAGTTCCAATATCGTATATCATTGGTCCTTTTCCTTTATCATTTGGCAAAAGTCTCGATTTAATAGTAGTAGGGTTCTTAACGACTCGAGTAGACGAGCTAGATGACTCATCACCTATACCAGTCTTGTCAGCTGGATCTCTATACCTATCTGACAATTCAAGGTTAATCTTTGAAGAGTTAACCAGGTCAGTAAGTTTGAGATCAAGTGTGACAACCTCGGTCTCTAAGAACTTATTACGTTCTTCAAGTCTGTTGCACTTGTTCTTTAAAACATTGAATTCATTTCTCTCAGTTGCATGTGACTTAAGTAGGTCTTGATATAACCTGTCTGTCAATGCACACTTTTCTTTGAGTTGTCTCAACTCTTCAGTCAGGCGTTCATTTAGGACTGTTATATTAGGATCTACTTTGGACTGAGCTTCCTTAAGGTCAATGATTTCTTGTTTTAATGCAATGTTCTCATCACTGACTTCGATGAATGCTTGATTAGCAAGTAGAAGGTCGTCTTCAACAGCACTAGTCGAGTGCTGCAGACTACTTCCTACTTCACTACTAGCAGTGTCACTTTCATCAGTTTCTGAATCAACACAAGATTGAAAAGATGTAGCAGATGATACCTCTTGGTCGATTTTAGCCATGCAACATAGACCATCATCTACTATGAATGCTTCGTCGTGATCTTGATCAGTTGAGTGACTAGATACGGATGATGGCAACTCATCTGAATCCGAATCAGAGTCATCATTGACCATCATTGCCTTATTGCCACGATTATATCTTCTTTCTCTTCGTGCTTTGCGTTCTTCACGATCATCAGTGCTCAGGTCTGGACATTCATATATGTAATGACCTGGCTTTTCACAATTATAGCACAAGAGATCATTAGTAGCCTTTTTAATAGGAGATTTGTCCCTACGTTTATCACGTCTATCAGAACGTTGAATCTTCCTATCGTCAGACTCTCTATCTCGTATGTTACTTTTCGAGACTTCGTCTCTCCTTTCGGACGAGTTTCGGTCTCGTCTGGTCTCAGACGAGTTCTTAGACGTAGATGCTCTATGATCCCTATAGAACTTCTTGTATCTTCCGAAGCGTTTATTGAGCCTATCAAACTTTCTAACCATGAGACTCATCTGATCCTTCAAACTAAGATCAGTATCTAACTCATCTTTCACAGAGGCAGACTTAGTTCTAGACTTGGACCTGTCTACCTTAGAAGACTTAGAAGAGCTAGACTTAAAGGCAACGTTCTTAGATACAGCATGTTCTCTATCACTACTGGCTAGTGGTTCATCTTCGTCTAAATCAAACTCATGGGCTTTAAGAGTTTGAAACATGGTTTCAGCAGTCCACGTATCTATATCTTGAGTGTTCTTAACAAGCATCTTTACCATTTTCCAACGACTATCAAGACTCTTCAAAATCCTAAGATTGATCTCACGAGCAGTATAAGATTTACCAAGTACTTCCAAATCATTCATGATCTTAGTAAAACGAGTATCCAGCTGGTCGATAGTTTCTCCAGCTTTCATCCGAAATGATTCAAATCTTTGGACAGCTGTGGAGAGTTTGCTCTCTTTGATCAGGGATGTCCCTTCACAAATGATAGCTAACCTGTCCCACATCTCTTTGGCAGTTTTACATTTTAACACTTTTCCTAGATACTCGTTAGGAAGAGTGTGTAATATGTAATTCTTTGCCAGACTATCCAAATTATTTTGACGCATTTCTTCTGAGGTTAGATCTGACCTGGGTTTCTTGACGAGAGGACCAATTGGTTTGCTTGGGTCAAGAACAGCAGTATTTGGAATCATTGTAACAATGGGTCCTTCTGTGATAACAGAGATCATTAGGTCATGTGTGGAACTGAAAATGGCTTCCATTCGCAGCTTCCAGTAGTCATAGTCCTGAACCTGGAACTTGGGTAACTTGTTAGCGCTTATTTCAAGAGACATGTTTACACAAGTAGATTAGTGCTAATTAGTTATATGATCAAGAAACAGATAGATCAAGAACAGGGAGCACGAAACAGGTATAACAAGAGTATTTGATCAAGAACACGTAAGCAAGTACAATCAAGGACCAAGACTTCACCCTAAGTCTTAAGTCGGTTATCAAGAAACAGCAGTTCGTAAACTACCGCTCTGATACCACTTGTAGGTCCCCAAAGTTGAGTTAATAACGAGTAAGCTAGTGAAAATGTCTAGAGGGGGGTGAATAGACTTTTCAAAAATCTATCGAAATATCAGAATACAATATGCGGAATACGAAATTAACAATGAGCCCAATTCAAGTTTATACTCAACTTTTTAATTCGAGAACTCTGTTCTATACTTAGCTTGTCTAGTTCAGTTATGTATGTTTAAACAATTAATCAGTTAATCAATTAAAACAAACAAAACAGTAAAGTAAACAACACACAACGATTTATAGTGGTTCGACAACTTGTCTACATCCACTCTCACAAACCCAGTTGTGATGTTTCCACTAAACTCTTCCAATCGAGTACAAAGTGTATGTTTCTGTGATTTTAAGTCCCAAGAAGAAGACTTAGATCTTCAAAGAATATACCACCAGATATATCTATGATCTAACTAGCTATTTAACAAGCAACTAGCAACTTGATAAAAACAACAATAAAACTTCTCTGTTCTTCAGTAGTAGCCTCCTGGATTCTTCACTTGTCTTCTGGCTTCTTTCTGAACTTCAATAAACTCTGAGAGTAATTCTCTTTTTGAATGCTTCGATAATGCTTCACTTGAGTATGAACGTCAGAGTATCAGTAGTCTTCAATTGATCAACACCATGAAGTATTTATAGACTTCAATCTTCAAGAACTTAGGTAGTTGTAACCAACTTTTCTTGAAAACTAACTTCAACTGAATCTTTATCAATCCACGCGTTTCTTGTTACGAATTAGTTATTCCCATAACTAACTTCTTCATCCTTATCTTTCCACGCGTATTTGTAACTAACTTCAAGTTGTCCTGTCTTGTGTAGTATAGTAGATGCACTTGTCTTTGTCTTGTAGTCCATCTGTCTTGAGTAGTAGACTCCAAGTCTTCTTGTCTGGTCTTCTCATGCAATCTTTAGTAGTAGACTATACTAATCTATCAAGACTTATTACATTACTTTAAGCTTTTATAAAACAAGCTTAGTCAACTTATAATCTATACAATGAATTTATCTATTACATTCAAAACATGAGCTCTATACACCATTTATCATAGCTCAATAACAATCTAACAAACATATATGAAGTACTTATAAATCTGTACTTATCTTTTAATATAAAACAGTACTTATCTTTCATGTGAACTTATGTGAACTCTACTGGTCTTGCTCAAGATGACTTAACTCAACTAGACTAGATTAGTCAACACTTAGGAAATATTCAAGTCTACTTTTGGCTTATCAAAACTTCATCTTTTATCTTTTCATCATGTAGGACTTGTTCTAGGATTCATATCCAAACATTTCCTAAGAATTGACAAGTGCCAGTAGTTGATTTTCTGTCTATTCTACATCCTCCATAGTCGGCATCGGAATAACCAGTCAACTCAATGTTGTCTTCAGATGGATACCACAATCCTAAGTTCACTGTACCTTTTAAATACCTAAGTATTCTTTTGGTAGCCTCTAAGTGACTTTTCTTTGGATTGGACTGAAATCTAGCACAAACACAAACTGCAAAAGTAATATTAGGTCTGCTTGCAGTTAGATATAATAAAGAACCTATTATTGCTCTATATTCAGTGGGGTTGGTATCTAATCCATCACTGTCAGGATCCATTTTCCAATTTGTATTCATAGGAATCCTAACTGGTTTGCTATTTTCACAGCCAAACTTCTTGATCATTTCTCTAGTATACTTAGCTTGATTGATGAAGATTCCTTTCTCAGATTGTTTGACTTGTAAACCTAGGAAAAAGTTCATCAATCCCATCATTGACATTTCAAACTTCCCTTGCATGAGAGTTGAAAATTTCTTGCACATATCCTCATTTGGTGAACCAAAAATGATATCATCAACATATATCTGTACTAACAGAATATCATTTCCTTCACTTATCCTAAATAAGGTCCTATCAACTGTGCCTTTCACAAAACCATTGTCCAATAGGAATTGTGATAGTGTCTCATACCAAGCTCTTGGTGCTTGTTTGAGACCATAAAGTGCTTTCTTCAATCTATACACTTTGTCTCCTTCTTCAAAACCAGGTGGCTGCTCTACATAAACCTCTTCTTTAAGTACACCATTCAGAAATGCACTCTTCACATCCATTTGGTATACCTTGAACTTCATATGAGCTGCATATGCTAAGAACAGCCTAATTGCTTCTAACCTAGCTACAGGGGCAAAGGTTTCATCATAGTCTATTCCTTCATGTTGACTATAACCTTTGGCAACTAGTCTGGCTTTGTTTCTAACTATAACATCATTTTCATTCTTCTTGTTCTTGTAAACCCATTTAGCTCCTACAACATCCTGATGTGTTGGTCTGTCTACCAGCTCCCAAACATCATTCCTTTTGAACTGATTTAGTTCCTCTTGCATTGCTGTAATCCAGTTGGAGTCTGTCATTGCTTCTTCAATGGTTGTGGGTTCTGTTTCAGAAAGAAAACAACAAAATAAGGCACTCTCTCCATGTTGTCTCCTAGTGATTACACCACTAGTAGGATCACCAATGATCTGGTCTGAAGGATGAGCATCTAGCCATGTCCTTCTAGACTGATCATTTTCAGATAAGTTAGTCTCATTTGGTTCAACAGTTAATTCAACATAGAATTCAGGAAAATTAAAAGCAGGATCAGTTTCATATTCAGGGGTGTTGTCCATGTCATCGACATTGACATTTACAGGTTGAGTTCCCCCTAAATCATTTGATCCTTGTACTCCCTCAGCATTACCAGCTTCGTCATTGGGAGAACTTACCTCAGGTTGAGTGGGTTCATTCAACTCAACATTGCTGTTTTCCTCATGGATGTTGGCTCCAGGTAAGTTGTCTTTATCTTGATTGGCTTCAGATATGTTGGATATCTTGAGGTTGTCCAAGTCAGGATAGTGTACATTAGTAAATGTAGATTCTTTTCTTTCACCATCTCTTAGCCTTGTCACTCTTGTGTTGATTACATCATGAGATTTGTCTTCTTTGTTTGAGGTCCTGTGCTTGAAAGAAAACTCATCAAAGATAACATGAGGTGTTTCTTCAACAATAAGAGTTCTACAATTATAAACTCTGAAAGCTTTGCTAGATGAAGAATATCCTAGAAAGATTCCTTCATCTGCTTTGCTATCAAATGTTTTTAATTGTTGCTTCCCATTATTGTGAATGAAACATGTACATCCAAAAATATGAAAGTAAGAGATTCTTGGTTTTCTCCCTTTGAAGAGTTCATAAGGAGTTTTTCCTTGTTCCTTTGTTAGCATGGATCTGTTTTGGGTGTGACAAGCAGTATTGATTGCTTCTGCCCAAAACCTCTTTGGAATCTTTGCTTCTGCTATCATGGTTCTTCCAGCTTCCTTGAGTGTTCTAACTCTCCTTTCTGCTACACCATTTTGTTGAGGTGTTCTAGCTGATGAAGTTTCATGAGTGATTCCATTTGCTTGACAGTATTCATTTATGTAAGAGTTGATGAATTATGTTCCTTTGTCTGATCTGATCTTTACAATTCTCAAGCCTTTCTCATTTGTAATTTTCTTCAAAAGTTCTGGCAGCTTCTGTTGAGTCTCCTTCTTCTTTAGCATGAATACTACCCAAGTGTATCTTGAGAAGTCATCCACTACTATTAGTGTATACTTCTTCCCCACTGATGCTCACAAGGGTAATGGGTCCAAATAAATCCATGTGAAGTAATTGTAATACTCTTGCAGTTGAGATGGCAGCCTTTGTCTTGAAAGATGCTTTGACTTGCTTTCCTTCTTGACATGCTTGACAGATATGTTCTTTTGTGAATACTTCATTTGGTAGGCCATCTACTAAGGAAAATCTTGCAAGTTTGTTCAAGGTCTTAAAGTTCAGATGGTTTAGCCTTTTGTGCCACAGCCAACTGAGATCTTTAGAACCTTTTGCAACTAGGCAGATATCTTCAGGGGATTTGTTCCAATCTGCAAGATAAACATTACTGTTGGTCCCTGAACGAGTAGTGAATGGGTTTAAAGTCTAGAGGGGAGGGGTGAATAGACTTTAAAACTTTTTCAAACAGAGTTGGGAACCTCTTCTGATTGCTATGTCAACTGGACTGCAAGTCTGCTGGTCCAGATGACTATAGTGATCTGACTGAGGAGGTTATATGCGGAATTATGGTGGCCCTGGTTTAGACTCGTTCTTGTAACTTGTTTTACTTAATGAAAATACTCAGCTGATGCTGGTTTGAAAGTTATGGCCTTGTTTTGAAGAGTGTTGAAATCACAGTATGCACTATATAATAATGAATGTAAAGGCAGAAATGTAAAGTGCAGAAAGTAAATAACACCGGATTTATAGTGGTTCGGATATACGTTCCTACGTCCACTCTCACGTCCTAACGTGATGTTTAATCCCTTTAATTTCCACAAATTACAAGGGTCTTGACCTTTATAGTCCCAAGGTTAGGACTTTGAGATCTGAGCCGTCCTAACAACTACGGTCTCCACAAGTGATTGTAAGCACTTGCACTTTAAGGGGTTTCAAAAACTTTAACCTTTCGGTGAGGGTTGGGGTTTTTGAGATGTATCCAACTAATGGTTCAAGCTTATAATTTGCTTAACCACTATGCCTAAAACAATTGATATACAATATGAACAGGTTTCAGGTTCTTAAGGGTTGGATAGAAATCACTTAAGAGCTATAGATAATCTAATGGTTTCTGGCTCTTTTGAGAATTCTTAGAACTGTATGGCTTTAGCTTTGATTGCTTGCTTAGCTTGTTGAATTCTCTCTTGTCGCTTTTTTTTCTTTGTGATTTCTCATCCTCTTGTATTTATAATGGAGATTGGTTGCAACTAGCCGTTGGAGTTGACTAGCCGTTTGAGCAATCTTTCCATAATAGCTTGATTCCTTGATTCCAGCCGCTTGATTGCTTCAATCCTGGGATCATGTCAATCTTCTAAATAAGGTAGGTCTTCGTTTGAATTGCAAGATGACTTAGGAATCAACCGAGTCCTGGAAGAGCACATAGTCTTCTGATCTGTACTTCTAGTCTTCTGACTACTCTTCTGGCCTTAGGTCTTCTGTCTTCTGATATCAGACGAGTAACACTCTTCTGATCTGGAAATTCTTTGTACTGCTTTTAGGCCATCTTCAATCTGGGACTCCATCAGATAGGTAGGTATACAAGCACCTTAACTTATCTGGTCTTCAAGGATCTTCTAGTCTTCATGTCTTTTACTCTTCTCATCTTGAGGATAGGCATGTAAGCCAGGACTGTGCTGATCAGCTGATATCAATACAGTTGATCACACAAGACTAGTCTAAGTTGTTCTATACAAGTCAGCTGATCCTATTACATTTATAAACTCTAAGTGTTTTGGCCATCAAAACTATTCTAACATTAAGTGGGGCTTAGGATGAATTTATATCCCAACAATTTCCCCCTTTTTGATGAAGCCAAAACTATACTTGATAAATGCTCTTAATGAAATAAGATAAGAGTTTATAACATGCTAAGACTGAAGCATCTGATGAAGACAATGAGAGTTTGTCTTGTAAGCAAAAAGAACTAGAACTTGAATATAGATAGAACTTTTACAGATTACAAGTAATAGTTTCTTTAAACTTCTAAGCTGGTCTTCATCAGGTCTTCTGATCTTCAAATGCGGTAGGCAAGGTACAGACGAGCTCGAACTTCTTCCATGTGCTGTACATCTGTAACATTCTCCTCTTCATAGATCTTGTACAGAATCTTCTTGATTTCTATCATGTTGGCTCTTCCTGAATCCAGAAGGGGTGCATCCCATTTGGGTTCTTCAGGAGTTAGGATTCTGCAGTTGTCAAGTCCTTTGGCTGTCTTGACAATTTCTTCCCAGAACTCTGGATCTTCAATGTTCATGAACTGGGAGAATTGAAGAAATTCTTCTTCATAAGAAGGGAGAGGGCCAAATTTCCTTACTATGTGGTGTTGAATTTGCCACTTCTTTTTCAGGGGATACCATCTTGGTAGCTCATCTTGAAGGGCTAAGTAATCCACATAATTGCTGTCAAACACTAGGACACTGTCTTCTTGTGCTTTGTCCTTCATTGCTTTCCTGAGTTTGGCAATCCTTCTTTCAAATTTGGCTTTGACTGCCTTCGCATCATTCAGCTTCTTTTGCTTAAGCTCTTGAGCTTCAAGCAATTTCTTTTTCTTCAACTCTAGAGCCTCTTTCTCTTATGCAGTAGGCTCTGCTGGAGCTGATTTCTTGCTGGTCTGAGCTGACTGAGCTTGCTCATCTGCCTTTCTTTTCCTTGTCATTCTCTTTTCAGAAACTTGTTCTACAGGAGCAGTGATCTGTAGACTCTTGGCAGGAGCTTGAGTAGGTGCTTGAGTATCTTCTAGAGCAATTTCTTTGTCTTTGCCTTGCCTGTTCTTGATTTTGCTCTTTAAACCACCCAAGGTTTCAGTCAAGTCATCTTGTGCTACTACCAGTTCAGCTTGCTGGGCAGTAGACTTCTCTAGAGCCTTTATCAACATATCTTCCCCCTTTTTGGCTTCAGCAAGTGCAGCCGCAAAAGGCTTCATGGAATTCATGATTTCCACTTTCAGAGTTTGTTTCAGTGCCATGGCATTGACCTTGGCAACTTGGGTCAGATGGGTTATGCTGTGCTCTAGAACTTCAGCATGTGAATTGGAGGAGGAGGCAGCTTCAAATCTAGTTGTAAGAGCTTCCAACTTGGCTGCTGTTTCCTTCAGCTGAGTCTGCAGTTTCTCATTCTCATCTGCAGCTGTTTTAAGAAGAGCTTGTCCTTCAGTGGCTCTTGCTTCAGCATCCTCAATTCTTGTCTTGTAGGTGGTCTCCATGCGGTGCATCTCTTCAGTGTAAATATCAGCAAACCTTGGAGGTGTCGGCTAATGACTTCTGATAGGTACTCAGGTATTCTCCTATCTGCTGATGAAGTGCTTCACCAAACTTGTCTTCAACATCAAGAATCTGGTCATGAAGACGAGTCTTTTGTTCCCTTGCAGCTTTCTCAACATATCTTCCTAGCTGCATGCCTAAACCTTTCTCAAAGTGCAAGTCTATTGCAGCTTTGACCTGGGAGCAGATGTCTGCTGTAAGGTCAACAGATGGGGTAGAGGTAGAGGGTGTACCCTGAGGCTTTGGATGAACAATAATTGCTTTGCCTCTTTCTTCGGCTGATAGGTACTCCTCATTGAGGTAGCAGGTAGTGGCCTTAGTCAGATGGGTCATGATTCGTCTGCCTGCATCCTCTTGATTGTCAATGAAGTGAGTCAGATCGTCTGAAGGTTTGAAGTGAGCTGGTACTCTGACTACTTCTCTTTCAATCTCTTCTTTGTCAGCTGGTGCAGTTGAGTCTTCAGCAGGGGCAGCTGAGTCTTCCACCAAGGTTGGTGCAGCTGATTCCTTCATCTTTGCTTGTTCAGCTGTCTGCTGATCCGATGAACCTACTGGGATAGGGACATCAGCAGTGGAGACTCCTAGGATCCGGTTGCAGACTGCAGTTAGTGCCTCATCTGATAGCAGCTGAGCAAAGGATTGAACTTGAGCAACTTCCTTTTGCTCCATCTCCCAGTCGAGGAAGTGTTCCTTTCCTCCCATTCCTTCCATGACATCAAGAAAGTCATCTACATCATCTCGTCTGAGCTCAATCCAAGTGCATACCCTAAGCACTTGTTCAAACTGGATTGAAGTCTCATCAACTCCAGGGATGGTGGTCTTGAGCAGGTTGGCTATCTTCATCCTCATTATCTTTTCTGTTTGGCACATGGGGTAGTGCACCATTCTGAACTGAGGTTGAGAAGGACCAGGTTGAACCAGGTCTTCTGGTGCCAAGTCTTCTGGAGCAGAAGGGACAATGATGGTAGGGGTTTGGGTAGTTGGGGCATTTTCCTCTGCTGTGTGAGTATCAGCAGGGATTTGGGAAGTGATTTCTTCTTGTTGGGTAGGAGGCACTACTACAAAAAGTGGCTTTAGAGATGCTCAAAAGCGTCACCAAAGGTTGTTTTACTGACGCTTTTGATAAAGTGACGCTTTGGTCAAGCGTCACTTGATTTGGCGTTTTTATAGATTATTATCGTGACGCTTGAAAAGCGTCACTGCATATGGTCATCGTGATGTTATTATGCGTCATAGGAACATTATTTCATGACGCTTACCGACGTCACGACGGTGTGCTTTAGTTTTGCTTTCTAGCGTCACGAAAAAAGTTCTGGATAACGTAATTGTGTGTTACAATATACACTTTTCGTGACGCTTTGTTGCATATAAAAAAAGAGGAATTTGCTTGATAACAACTCCTGAAGCTAAGAAAGCACGATGTATTCTTTTCATGCTTCTTTTACAAATTCAATTTAAAATAAATATTCATAAAATACGAACACGCCATCAAATACTTCTTAATACATTAAAATTCTCAATACCAACCAATAATAAAAAAAAAAATTAATGCATTGCCCTACACATAAGCATATAAAACAATGTAAACTCAATAATAAGATTAAAATGAGTGGTCCTACAACAAACACAAAACAATATAACCTCTCAACACATAAATTACATAGTTCACTCTGCTCAACACGTAAATTACAAAATTTTGACTAGACGTATTACTCTAGTGAATACACAAACCTGTAGAAAGCTTAAATGCATTGTGAGGAATTCCAGATTGATGGAGTTGTCCAGATAATGCACCACTCTGCTCAACACATAAAACAATGTAAGATCGGTAGTGAAAGATGTGTGGCCCTACCAAAAACACGTAAATTACAGAATTGTGACTGGACGTATTACTCTAGTCAATACACAAACCTGTAAGAAAGTTTAAATGCATCGTGTGGAATTCCAGCTTCACGGAGCTGTCCAGATAATGCATCATTATGCTCAACACATAAACACATAAAACAACGTAAGCTAAGTAGTGAAAAAAGACCTTAAACACATAAATTACAGAATTGTGACAGAATGTATTACTCTATTGAATACACAAACTTGTAGAAATAAGTTTTGGCAACTAATTGAATGGGAAGTCTGGTGAAGTCGATCTTTTGCTTTAACAGTCTGGGGAAGCCGATCACTCGAGTGGCTCCCCTGAGTAGTCTTATAAACTATACTGTTAATTCTTATTGAAAATAACCAAACAGAAATGAAAAAGAAAAATATCTTTTGAGATAAGCAAGAAAAAAAATGGAGATAATAGTATTCCAAATGCAGAAAATATAGATTTGAATTACACACATTAACTCTTAAAATGTAAGTAACATAGAAGACACAAACACAATTTTTTGTGATTGTCACCGAATCCTCAAGTCTAACAGGTATAAGGATATATTCCCCAGAGACTAAAAAATATCATATTATCTTATGAGATAAACAAGAAAAGAAATGGAGATAATAGTATTGCAGAACCTTAATGCAATCAACTTGGACAAATTTAATAATATTAGGAGAATTTAATGATAGTATCACTTAGTTATTTCAAACAGACAACAAGTGATATAATGAAACTCAAACAACAACTAAAACAAGACAATTTATAACAAATATCTTTGCAGCAATCATATTATATATAACTGTTGAAATTGTACCAGAACCTTAGCAATCAACTGGAACACGTAAAATCATACTAAATGAAGAGCAGAAATTAGCCAGGTTGACCATAGGCATCAGCCCCCTCTGGAAGAACACATGGGCCATACCCCAAGAACTCTTCTGTGATAGCCTAGGTAGCATCTGGAATAACTTCATCCACCCATTTTACATCACTAACCATGATCATCCTACAACCGAAATAACAACAGGAGTTATTGTGTGTTAGTTAATCAGAAAAATTTGTTGCGTCTTTTGTATAATAGCCCTGCAAAATTCAATAATAGTTTTTTATATAAAAAAAGGATAAAGATGGACACATGATCATGCATTAAATAAATACAAAAACCTAGTAACTTATATATCCCTACAAAATTCAATAATAGTTTTTTATATAAAAAAAGGATAAAGATGGACACATGATCATGCATTAAACAAAAACTTTATCGCAAAAATAGATGCATCTTCATTTGCATATGAGGAATGGATATAATTAAATAGAAAGTAAAAAAATTAAAAATAGCTAGGAAGTTAGAAATCAGATTCCAGTATGAATATTAGAAAACAATCTTGTTACATTTTATATCTATACTTTTCTGCTTGCATTAATCCTCCTATAAGTTTATGTTAGTGTGGCGGCACCCAAAGAAGAACGCCCAAGCAGTTAATTAAACCAAAGAAATAAGCAAGATACATCACTGAGTCTAATAAAGTTTTCTACTTCATGGTCCAAATACCAAATGGATGTCTCAATTAATTTATTTCGTATCAGTGGTAACTAATCCACATATGAAAATCAAGTTAGGCTGAAGCAGATATCATAAGACAATAAAAAAAATTAGGCAATTTGAGGAGGCAACAGATTAGTGGGGATCACTTCTTTGCAGGGTTTTAGGAAGATGAAAATAAGTTAAGCAAAGACATAAGGAATACCTTTGTGCTTTATACAACAAATTTTAATTAGAAGGTTATAGAAAATATCAGTGGCCAATCACCATACAAGGATTAGTTAACCAATCACTAAAAGAAAAATAAAGCCGCACCGAGTCCTATTCCTATTCCTCATATTCAAATAGTCCAATTTGTTCAAATCATGTGGCAGAGCACTACCCTGAAGCACCATCTCCACACCCAACTGGACTATTTGAAACCAAAACCAAGAAAAGGTCCAGAATGAAAAACGAATCAGAATAGTACCAAAATAATTCGACAAAGACACAAACCAAGAACTGAATTTAATCGCATCAAATCATAACCAAACCTAATAAAATTAAAAAAATATCAGAAAATTAATGTGTGATTTGTGCAGAATCGCAATTACGAGATTTAATAGATATTTTTTCTTTCCGAAAACTCTATCTTCCATCAACAATCTTTCAAGAAGGCGATTTGTGGAATCATCAAACAAATAGAATTTTGCTCTAAACAATTATACAAGTGAAAAATAGACGAACCTGTTAGTATTGTAGAATCATCAAACCACCGGTAAAAGCTCCCAGGTGTGTGGAATTAGGGTTCCCTCGCACGATTTACGAAATTTGAGAACAGGGAGAAAGAATACGATGTACGATGCACAGAGGTAAATTATGAAGGTTTGTGAAATTAAAGTTTAGGGCTCCCTCTCGGTGCAGAGAATAAGAGGGAATTATTAATTTAGAAAAAAAGATTAAGAGTAGTTTTAGTCTTTTAGCAATTCGAGTCGGGAGTTAATTTTTTTCATAGTCTGTCCTTCTTTAGACTCGAACTCAAGACTTCGAGAATTAGGAGCTGCGGTTAAAATCTTAGCGTCACTAAATTTAATTAAGAAATGAAAGCATCATTTTATATATAATAATGTGACCCTTACTTAAAGGCGTCTCTAACAAAGCGTTTCTATAGGGTGTATTTTATAGTAGTGAGGTTGGGATTGATCTTCAGTAATTTGTTCATCAGCAGGGTTATGGGTCTGCTGGTCTGGTTCAGTTTCTTCTTGAAGATCAGTAGGTGTTTGAGCTTGATGATCTTGGACATTTGCTGTTTGAATATCAGCAAGGATTGTGGATATAATCTGAGTTTGATCATCAGCAGGTTGTGTGGAGGTGGTCTGAGGTTGGTTGTCTGCTGTTTGAACATCAGCAGGGTTAGGCTGGGCTTGTTCCTCTGCTGTGTGAGTATCAGCAGGAATTTGGGCATCAGTGTGTGAGGGTTCAGATGGGTTGGTATCATGAGAAGGGTTGAAGGATGAAATAGGGGCTATGCTCATTGGAGTAGGGAGCCTGGATTTCTTGGCTTTATTTGTGAAAGAAGAAGTGTTCTTCTTTCTCTTCTGACCCTTTGATAGTTTAGAAGGTGTGAAAGTGAGAGAGGGGTTAGAAGTACCTGCCTTTTTCAAAGGAGAGGCAGTGGGAGTGACATCTGAATCAGATGGGGAGATGAGCCCTGATCTGATCAGATATCTTCTTTGTGCTAAGGTCTGATTGTCATCATCATCCTCTTCAGCAACCTTCTTTTGAGCCTCTTCTTTCGATGGCTCCTCTTCTTCTTCAGCAGCAGAGTTATGAGTGGACTCTTCTGCCTTTTCAATAACATCTTTGGAAGATGCTTCAGCTAACAGCTTCTTCCTCTCTTCTTTCAACCTTGCTGCCTCAGCAAGAGCGTCCTTCCTTAAATAATATTTGGAGATGTGGAAGGTCTTATGAGGTCCCATCTTGTACTTTCTTGGGAGTACTTCTGGAAGGATGATACTCAGCTTGTTGACAAAGCTGACAGTTGAGGTTACCTTCCATTCTCTTGATTGAAGGTCCAAAGTCACCTTCTTGGCTTCAAGAGCAATTCTGTCCAAGAAAAGCCCTTGCCAGTCTCCATCAATCTGATCCCAGATTGCAGCCATAACTCTAACCTTCAAGGTGGTAACAGCATCATGGCTGAAAGTGTTACCTAGCAGCATCTTGCCTGCTATATCCATCAGGGTTTGAAACTTAGGTTCTAATTGGGATTTCTTGAGTCCAGAGGCATCAGCAGCCTTGATTCTCCCATCAGTGAACATCTCCATGTATTCTTTCTCCTTATTCATGATGTAGGTGGAGATATTGATCTTCCCCCTTGACAAACCAAATAGTTCCTGAAGGATTTCCCTTGTTACCTTGACCTTGTGTCCACCCATGACACTTTCAACATGCGATCCCTTCATCACAGCGTTCGCATAGAAAGTCAGCACATCTTGTTCATAAACGTTGGTGGGTGCTGCTTCCAGAAAATCTCGAAGGTTGAGGTTGATGCAACGGAGAAGGATTTCCTTGTTTGCAGCTGTGTGTTTGCCTTTGAAAAACAGAGCATTCTCTGTGAACATCTTCCCTTCCTTGGACCACTTTGCAGCATCCAAGGTGCCAGTGCTCTTGGTCTTCTCGTCGTAAATTTCAATGATTGCCATAGTAGAGTTTAAGTGTTTAGGTTTTGAGAGCTTGAAAGAAATTTGCAGAACGAGAGAGTATTGAGAGCAATAGGGTATTGTGAGCGAAAGGGTTTGGAAGAGTTTTAAGGGTGTGTATATATACTCCAACAAATCTTGATCTAACGGTCAGATTTGGGTTAATTGTGGAGTAGAGCCCAAGATTTTCCTTCTTTGATTTTGGGCCTTCCTTTAAATTTGCCGGCTGAATTTGCCATGTGGCGACAGTTGATTTGCTGGCAATTTGGTAATTGAGTATTAATGACATCATTACCAAAAATAGCCGTTGTGACTAATTTTGTGGCAAGAATTGATCATCAAGGCCGTTTTTTATAAGTGAATTGCATTCCTTATATAGGCCAATTTGTTTAATTACATTCAGGAATAAATCTAGAATGAATTACATGATCAAAGATAGTCATTAAACTCAAAAATCAAGTGATCTGATCAGCAGAGTGAAGTCTTCTGATTTCCTGAAAAGGTCTGCTGATTTCTCTTGGAAGTCTTCTGGTCAGCTGAGTTGGTCTTCTGATCAGCTGAGTGGAGGATTGAGATTTGCTGAGTAAATCTTCTGTGCTTTGAAGGTCCAACTTGGCTAGATGGATCCTTCATTGTTGCTGTGATGATCCAACCTGGATGATGGATCTTCCAGCTTTATTGTGAGTGGTGATCCAACCTGGTTTGATGGATCTTCCAGCTCTATCTCTGAATCAAGTAGGACCATCAAATCAATATGTATATCAGCCTGGATGGTATCCCACTGGTTCAGGTTGCCCTTACCATCTGATGTTCCTCATCATCAGATGGGTTGTAGCATCAAATGTGTCCTTATTGAATCTCTTCGCTACTCTTGAAAGAGAAGGAAGATTGGAAGAGGCTTCAATGGAGTCGAAGAGAGGGCCATGGACTCAGCCTTCATGTTCTGTTTAGACACAATAGCTTTTGATAACAAGCTCTCCATGTAGAACTTCCCCCTGGAGAAGAAGCTCTGCTTGTTTGCTACTCTGTCCTCTGCATCTCTCTTTCCTCTAGTTTTCAATAAGGACTTCTCTCTTTCCTCTAGTTTTCATAGACATACTTATGTTGGTTAAACCAAGTATGCTGATCTGCATCATCTTCATCTTCTGGACAAATCTTCATCTCCTTCACCCAAGACTTTGGTTGAAGAATGATCTCCATTCCATCTTTTCTTTCAATCTTCTCCATACCTGAAACAAAAATTGTAGTTGGTGATTTGTGTTCTTAGGTGTTCTCATAACTTCCTCCTTTTATAGAGGTAGAAATGAGGTAGTGGAGTGAAAGATGACAAAACTATAGAGTTGATAGGTCTGTATTTCTGAAAAGTTACTTCTTAAGATCAACAATGAGATTCTTGATCTAAGGGTTCACATTTAAAGATATTCAGACTTTATCTTATGGAATGCAGAATTTATAAATTTTGAGCAAGAGTTATTTGAAATCCGTACTGTGCATGCATACTGTTGAGTCGGTGGTGTATTAATCCAACCAAGTATAACTCAATAGTACACTGTATTTATGTATATAAATAAAGTATTTTATGAAGAATAGTTTATTATTATACATAGTATACATTGCTGGGAATAAAGAGATCAAATAACTTTGTTCAAGTCTGCTATATATATATATGATATGATATGCAATGCAGATTTTAGAGTATTTCATCAAGGATTCTTAAGGTATCATTGATTCCCCCTTGATTAGATGACTCTAAGTTTTCCCTCAGCTTTATTTGTCTTCATTGGGAAAGAACTTACCTGAAGATGAGGGTGTCTATTCACCTCATCTGATCCTCCTAGTCTGCTGCACTTGGGTCAGCTGAGGTTTTCAACTGATCTTTCCTTCTTCATGTGCTTGGGTCCAGGAGTCCTAAGCTGTAACATAGGATTTTGAACCTTTCTTCAGCTAGGGGCTTAGTCAAGATGTCTGCTCTTTGGATATCTGTGTGAATTTTCTCCATCTTGATGTCCTTCTTTTCAAGGTGGTCTCTTATGAAGTGGTGTCGAATGTCGACATGCTTGCACCTTGTGTGGAGGACTGGATTTTGAGTGATGGCAATGCTGCTATCACAATAAATAGGGACTTCTCTTGCCTCTACATTGTAATCCTTGAGTTGTTGAACTAGCCAGAGCAGCTGACTACAACAACTACCAGCTGCCATGTATTCTGCTTCAGTGGTGGAGGTTGCAACTGAGGTTTGCTTCTTAGAGAACCATGATATCAGCTTGTTGCCTAGAAATTGACAGGTTCCAGATGTGGATTTCCTATCAATTCTACATCCTCCATAGTCTGAGTCAGAATAGCCACTCAATTCTAGATTGTCATCAGCAGGGTACCATAGTCCTAGGTTGACTGTTCCTTTTAGGTACTTGAGAATCTTCCTTGCTGCTTCTAGATGACTTTGCTTTGGGTTTGCTTGAAACCTAGCACATACTCCTACAGCAAATGTTATGTCTGGTCTGCTAGCTGTAAGATATAGTAGAGATCCAATCAGTGCTCTATATTCAGCTTGATCAACTGCCTTTCCAGACTCATCTGGTTCCATTTTGAAAGATGTCATCATTGGAATCCTTGCAGTCTTGCTTTGTAGGGCTTTGAATGTTTCTAATAGGCTCTTGGTATACTTGGACTGGTTGATGAAGATCCCTTATGAACTCTGCTTGACTTGAAGTCCTAGAAAATAATTCATCTCACCCATCATGCTCATTTCAAACTTTCCTTGCATAAGTTCAGAGAACTTCTTGCACATCTCTTGATTGGGTGATCCAAATATAATATCATCTACATATATTTGCACCATTAGGATGTCTTCTCCTTCTTGTATTCTGAAAAGAGTTCTATCCACTTTGCCTTTTGTATATCCATTGTCAAGTAGGAATTGTGACAATGTGTCATACCAAGCTCTGGGGGCTTGTTTTAGACCATAGAGAGCCTTCTTCAGTCGATATACTTGATCACCTTTTTCAAAACCTGGAGGCTGCTCTACATATACTTCTTCTACCAGAATACCATTTAGAAAAGCACTCTTGACATCCATTTGATATACCTTGAAGCCCATATATGATGCATAAGCTAGAAACAGTCGTATGGCTTCTAATCTGGCTACTGGAGCAAAGGTTTCATCATAGTCAATCCCTTCAGATTGAGAGTATCCTTTTGCAACTAGCCTAGCCTTATTTCTAGTTATCACATCATTTTCGTCCTTCTTGTTCTTGAATACCCACTTTGTTCCTACTACATTGTGGTTTTCAGGATGATCTACCAATTCCCAGACTTCATTTCTTTCGAATTGGTTTAGTTCTTCTTGCATAGCAGTGATCCAATTGCTATCTGTCATTGCTTCTTCTATATCAGCTGGTTCAATGTTGGATAGGAAAGCACACCAGCAGAACATAGATGATTGTGAGTTCTGATTCAGTTGTCTTCTTGTCTTGACACCTGAGTCAGCTCCTCCTAAGATGAGGTTTGATGGATGGTTGTTTCTCCATGTATGCCTCACAGGAGTATCTACATTGGATGAGCTTGGATTCTCATCTGATCTAGTGCCATCAGGAGGGCTGACTTTATTAGGTCGATCATCATCTGTATCTTGAGTGTCAAAGAGATCATTCCCCCTGGCATTTGGGATTGGTGCATCTTGATTCTGGTCAGCTTGTCCTGCTTGAGTTTGAGATCTAGTGACAGGTCTATGAGGCTTATCCTCCTCTGGTTCTTCAGGGAAAGGTTCATTGACTTCAATGAACTCATCTGGTTTGGACTTGATCACTAGATGTCTCATCTGATCTGCAGCTGAGTTTGTTTCTACTGCATTCTTTTCACAAGATTCATCAAAAACAACATGAGGTGTTTCTTCCACAAGAAGGGTTCGTTTGTTGAGTACTCTAAATGCTTTGCTAGTTGAGGAGTATCCTAAAAATATCCCCTCATCTGCTTTGGCATCAAAAGCATTCAACTTACTCTTCCCATTGTTGTGAATGAAACACTTACAACCAAATATATGAAAGTAAGATACTCTAGGTTTTCTACCTTTCCATAGTTCATATGGGGTTTTCTCATGTATTTTATGAATACCTGACCTGTTTTGAGTGTGACAAGCTGTGTTGATGGCTTCTGCCCATAGCTTCTTGGGAGTGGAGAATTCAGCAAGGAGTGTTCTGGCAGCTTCTTTGAGTGTTCTGACCATTCTGTTGTGGTGTTCTTGCTGCACTTGTCTCATGCTGAATACCATTAGAAGTACAATAGGCAATAATATAAGAGTTAATGAATTCAGTGCCTTTGTCACTTCTAATTTTCACAATTGGTTCTCCTTTCTCTACTTGGATCCTCTTCAATAGTACAGGGAGCTTCTGGTATAAGAAGATAACCCAAGTAAACTTGGAATAATCATCTACAACAATAAGAGTGTACTTCCTCCCTGTTAGAGTGGTTGGAGTGATTGGTCCAAAGAGATCCATGTGAAGCAGTTCAAGAACTCTGCTGGTTGATGCTGTCTTCTTGGTCTTGAAGGAGACCTTTGTTTGCTTTCCTTGTTGACGTGCATCACACACCTGATCTTTACAGTAGAGTTCATTAGGCAGACCATCAACTAAGGATTCCCTTGCTAACTTGTTCATAGTCTTAAAGTTCAGATGACTAAGACGTTTGTGCCATAGCCAGCTGACATCTTTAGGGCTCTTCACAAGCAGACATGTATCCTTAGGACAGCTGTTCCAATTTGCAAGATACATACTTCCCTTTCTAGATCCTGTTAGAAGGTTTTGTTTTGTTCTCTTATCACTTATGAGACACTCATCTTTAGAGAATTTGACTGAGTAACCAGTGTCACAAAAGTGAGAAACAGATAATAAATTAAACTTAAGACCTTCTACATATGATACATCATGTACCTCAATGTCACCATTTTTAAGGGTGCCATATCCTTTTGTGTTACCATGCGCGTTATCACCAAAGAAGACTTTTGGACCTTTCTTTTCTATGTAGTTGGTCAGCAGGGCTTTGGTTCCTGTCATGTGAGTTGAGCATCCACTATCTATGTACCAAGTTTCTCCTGCTAGACCTCCTCTTCTGTATAGGTCCCTCCTTTCCTGCAAGAAAAGTTAAGTCTTAGGTACCCATTTTGTTTTGGGTCCTTGGGTGTTAGTACTACCCTTGGGAACCCACATATACATTGGTCGTTTGAACAACCTTGAGCACTTGAGTTGTTTCCCTCGGGCATCACAGAACCAAATCTTACCAGTCAGCACCTTGGACTGATCTGATTTGTCCTTAGTGTCAGCTAAGTAATAGTCAAATGGTTTCCCTTTATAGGAGTGTACATACATGATCTTTTGACTAGTTACATTCGGCCTGGGTGCATTAGCTGGTCGATGCACACGATTATATGGACCATACTCTTCTGTTCTCACAATATCATAAGAGATAGGGGGTGCAAAGAGAAAAGATTTGTTTGAAGAAGACTTCTTCTTCTTGGCTGGAGCAGCATACAGCTGAGACTGTCTCAGCCGAGATGGTCTAGGCTGTTTGCTGTTCCTCTGTACAGGCTTGGGGTTAGCTTGTCCTTTACCATTTTTGGTTTTGGGATAGTTAGCCTTAGCTGGTACAGATGCCTTTTGGTTCATATTAGGTTCATTGTGTTTAGAACACTCACCCTTTTCATGTGTCTGAGTAGTGCACTTGTTAGGTGTACTACCCCCAGCTGGAGAGGATGTAGATGGGTTGAGTTCATAGCCAAAACCCATCTTATTGCCATTTGATCTATAATACTCAGAGATACTTTCAATAGTAGTATAGGCTTTATTGAACTCTGATATTTTTTGATTTAGGCATTCCTTCTCCTTTTCTAAGAGCTTGTGTGCTTGGAAGAGGTCATCGAATTTGGATTGTAGTGAACGAAGTTCCTTAGTTTCTAAAGCTTGAGTTTGTAACATCCCCTCATACAACTGAGTTATTGTAGTATTTTCTTCCTTAAGAAGCTCCACTTCTCTGGTCAATGTTTCATTCATTGTGGCCAGCTCAGGGGTGTTATCAAACTTAACCTTTTTCAACTTAACAATTTCTTTCCTTATATCCTTATTCTCCTCTTCCACTTCTATAAAAGCTCTAGTGGCAATATCCAGATCACCTTTTACTTTTCTTAAAGATTGATAATAGGTGTCTTCTGATTCGCCTTCAGATGAGTTTATCTCATCTGATTGTGAAAAAATAGGTGAATGGAAAGTAGTAGCATAGGAGTTTACCTCATTTTCACCTATAGCCATCATAGCTAGGTCATCTGAATCATCTGAGAAGATTTGGCAGTCTGGTGATGTAGGGAGTTCATCACTTTGATATTCAGATTCTGCAGTCACCATAGCTTTCTTGTCTGAAGTTCTTCTTGGCCTTCTTTCTTCTTTGTCATCCAAATCCAGCTCAGGACATTCATAGACATAGTGTCCTGGTTTGCGACAGTTGAAGCATAATCCAGGTTTCTGATTTGAGTTGCCTTTCCTTGGAGGAGTGGCATCTCTTCTTCTGGATCCTCGGCTGTCAGATGACTCCACATCCTTTCTAGGATGTCTTTCTGGTGTTCTTTCTCTGGAACCTCTGGAGGGTGAACTTGCTCTTCTATCTTTGTAGTTTCTATAGAATTTTCTATATTTGCTGTTGAGAGTGTTCATCCTTTCGAATCTCTTGATCATAAGAGCCATTTGTTCCTTCAGACTCATGTCTGATCCTTCACAGTCTTCTGTTTTCAGAGAGGCCTTGCCAGATGAGGTACTTGCAGCTTTTGTATTGGCTGCCTTGAAGGCTACAGTCTTGGAGGTAGATGGGGCTGCAGTTGACTCATCACTTCCTGAGTTTTCTTCTCTGTCAAGGTCATATTCATGAGCTTTTAGGTTCTGAAATAGAGTTTGAGTAGACCACTTCTTGATATCTTGAGTATCTTTGATGATGGTCTTCTTGAGTTTCCATCTCTTGGGTAAAGAGTCCAAGATCTTCAAGTTTTTCTCTCTATTTGTATACTTCTTGCCTAGAGATTCAATCTCATTTATGATCTTTGTACATCTATTGTCCAGCTGATCAATAGTTTCTCCTGGATGCATCTTGAGGTGTTCAAACTTCTTGACTGCTGTCGACAATTTGCTTTCCTTGATCAGCTCAGTTCCTTCACAGAGGAGTGCCAATGCCTCCCACATCTCTCTGGCTGACTCACAGTGGATGACCTTTGCAATGTACTCATTTGGAAGAGTTTGCATTATGTAATCTTGAGCAATGCTATCAAGGTTTGATTGCTTCATCTCTTCTGGTGTGAGATCCCTCATAGGCTTGGGAACCAGTTCTCCAACTGGGACTTCTGGATCACCATTTGCAGTGTTGACTGTCATGATGGTGATTGGGCCTTCAGTGATTACAGACCACATCTTGTAGTGGACTGATGTGAGATTCTTCCTCATCCTGATCTTCCAGTAATCATAATCCTCAACTGAAAACTTAGGCAACTTTCGCATGTTAGCACTCATGCTGTATGGATTTTCAAAAACAAGTTTTTCAAAAGATCTGTTCAAGAGGACTACAGAAAGACTCCCTCAAGTCTTCTGATAATCTAGAGACAGTAGTCTGTTAGAACCACTGCTCTGATACCACTTGTTGGTCCCTGAACGAGTAGTGAATGGGTTTAAAGTCTAGAGGGGAGGGGTGAATAGACTTTAAAACTTTTTCAAACAGAGTTGGGAACCTCTTCTGATTGCTATGTCAACTGGACTGCAAGTCTGCTGGTCCAGATGACTATAGTGATCTGACTGAGGAGGTTATATGCGGAATTATGGTGGCCCTGGTTTAGACTCGTTCTTGTAACTTGTTTTACTTAATGAAAATACTCAGCTGATGCTGGTTTGAAAGTTATGGCCTTGTTTTGAAGAGTGTTGAAATCATAGTATGCACTATATAATAATGAATGTAAAGGCAGAAATGTAAAGTGCAGAAAGTAAATAACACCGGATTTATAGTGGTTCGGATATACGTTCCTACGTCCACTCTCACGTCCTAACGTGATGTTTAATCCCTTTAATTTCCACAAATTACAAGGGTCTTGACCTTTATAGTCCCAAGGTTAGGACTTTGAGATCTGAGCCGTCCTAACAGCTACGGTCTCCACAAGTGATTGTAAGCACTTGCACTTTAAGGGGTTTCAAAAACTTTAACCTTTCGGTGAGGGTTGGGGTTTTTGAGATGTATCCAACTAATGGTTCAAGCTTATAATTTGCTTAACCACTATGCCTAAAACAATTGATATACAATATGAACAGGTTTCAGGTTCTTAAGGGTTGGATAGAAATCACTTAAGAGCTATAGATAATCTAATGGTTTCTGGCTCTTTTGAGAATTCTTAGAACTGTATGGCTTTAGCTTTGATTGCTTGCTTGGCTTGTTGAATTCTCTCTTGTCGCTTTTTTTTCTTTGTGATTTCTCATCCTCTTGTATTTATAATGGAGATTGGTTGCAACTAGTCGTTGGAGTTGACTAGCCGTTTGAGCAATCTTTCCATAATAGCTTGATTCCTTGATTCCAGCCGCTTGATTGCTTCAATCCTGGGATCATGTCAATCTTCTAAATAAGGTAGGTCTTCGTTTGAATTGCAAGATGACTTAGGAATCAGCCGAGTCCTGGAAGAGCACATAGTCTTCTGATCTGTACTTCTAGTCTTCTGACTACTCTTCTGGCCTTAGGTCTTCTGTCTTCTGATATCAGACGAGTAACACTCTTCTGATCTGGAAATTCTTTGTACTGCTTTTAGGCCATCTTCAATCTGGGACTCCATCAGATAGGTAGGTATACAAGCACCTTAACTTATCTGGTCTTCAAGGATCTTCTAGTCTTCATGTCTTTTACTCTTCTCATCTTGAGGATAGGCATGTAAGCCAGGACTGTGCTGATCAGCTGATATCAATACAGTTGATCACACAAGACTAGTCTAAGTTGTTCTATACAAGTCAGCTGATCCTATTACATTTATAAACTCTAAGTGTTTTGGCCATCAAAACTATTCTAACATTAAGTGGGGCTTAGGATGAATTTATATCCCAACAATTACCTTTCCTTGACCCAGTTAGTAGTAACTGTTGATTTGATTTGTTCTTAATATAACATAAGTTACTAGAAAACTCAACATCAAAACCTTTATCACAAAATTGGCTTATTGAAAATAGATTTTGTTTCAGACCATAGACATATGAAACATTTGAAATACTTACAGTACCAATTTTGAGAGTTCCATAACCTTTGGTTGTTCCTTGTGAGTTGTCACCAAAAGTTACTTGTGGTCCATCTTGTTCAATGAAATCTGACAGAAGTTCCCTGTTTCCAGTCATATGTCTTGAACATCCACTGTCCAAGTACCATGTAAGTTCTTTAGGACTTCTTTTCTTTGTTGATGGCACCACAGGAACCTGTTACAAATCAAAACTTAGGTACCCTTTGAAAGTTGGGTCCTAGAGGGTTAGACATACCTTTTGGAACCCAAACTTGCCTTATTTTCATTACTTGAAAAGGGCTAATTTGTTTTCCATAAACATCTAAATACACAATCTTCCTTTTAAATGCCTTAGGTTGAGATTGAGTATTAGTGTGAATCTTGGATGATTTAGAAGAGTTATATCTATTCTTGTGAATATATCTGCTAAATCTATCTTTTGACTCATGTGCAGCATGCTTGAATCTTTGTGGATAGGCATTCAGATTACTTGATGTCCTTGGCATGTAGAATTCAAGTCTTCTGTACTCATTGTACTTAGGCTGGAAATTCCTTTGATAATTCATTGTAGGCCTTCTCATTTGAGTTGGTCTTTTTTGAATATCTTGTGATTTTCTTGCCTGAGTTTGAGAGTTTTTCAGGTGAGTTGTCTTCCATTGACCTTTACTCATCTGAATTGTCTCAGGCCTCTGAAATCTTATCTTAGGTCTTGCAACCTTTGACTTGTGATTCAGGATAGTTGGTACAATGGGTTGTTTACCCTTGTCCTTTATCTGTAGTAGCTTTGGTTCAACGATTTCAGTCTGAGCCACAGATTTTACAAAGACTCTCTTAGTAATACTTGTTGAAGTATTACTGAGGCATGGTGAAGATATTTTATCTGGATTGTAACCAAGTCCAGATCTTTGAGTCATAGGCCTTTGCATCCCTTGTAGTTCATCTATTGAATTAGATGACTTATACAGGGCAGCCAGTTTAAGTTTCAGACTCTCTTCACTAGATTTAAGACATTCATGTTCCATGAAAAGATGTTCAAACTTTGCCATCAATGCTTGGTAGTCTGAATCCTTACTCTCATGAAGCTTAACCTTTTATTTCAACATAATAAGTTGTTCAGATGACTTGTCCTTTAGAGTATTCAGCTCCTTAGTTAAGTCATTGCACAACTCATTAGTTCTCAGATCATGTTCAGCTTCAACCTGAGTAATTCTTTCAATCTTAGCATTCAAGACTTTGTTTTCTTCTAAGGTTTGATCATGAATCTCTTGTAGTCTCATGAAGTCTTCCATCAACTTACCAAAGGTAAGCTTCAGGTTGTCTTCATTTGACATCATTGTGCTACTAGAATTGACAGAACTAGAAATAGACTGTACCTCATCATTGTCTTCAATAGCCATTAGATATTCTTCATCACTGCTGTCTGTAAACATCTCAGATGATGAAGATGGAAGTTGATCATCTTCAGAGGTTTCTTCTTCAGCTTTCAATGCTTTCCTCTTTCCATATTTCTTGTCCCTCTTAGCTTGTCTTTCCTTCCTTTCCTTGGAAGTTAGCTCTGGACAATCATATTGGAAATGTCCTGTCTTCTTGCAGTTGTAGCATGTATCCTCATCTTCATCTTTCTTCTTTTCAGCATCTCTCTTCTTGGTTGATGAAGATGGATCTTCTTTGGAGTTGTCCCTTCTGGATCTCCTTTCATCATTCTTCTTCTCAGGTGAGTTGAACCTTCTTCTTCTATCTTGGTAAAACCTTTTGTATTTACCAAATCTAGAATTTAATCTTTCAAATCTTCTAGCCATCATGGCCAACTCATCTGAAAAGTCAGCTTTGGAAGTCCCTTTTCCACTCTTGCTTGATTTGCTGGTTTTCTTGGAATCAGGTTCATTGGATTTGGCCTTCAGTGCAATCCCTTTGCTCTCAGGTTCCTCAGTGTTGTTCTTTCTGTTCAAGTCATATTCATATGCCTTGAGTTCTGAGAACACTTGTTGCATTGGCATTGTTGACAAATCCTTTGTATTCTGCATCATGACAGCATACACATTCCATTTGGTTGTCAAGCTCCTAAGTATCTTCAGAGCCACTTCTCTCTTGGAGTATACTTTTCCAAGTGAATTGATCTCATTCATGATGTCTGTGAACCTTCCATCCAGTTGATCAATGTTTTCATCAGATTTCATCCTAAATTGTTCATACTTTTGAACAACAACTTGAAGTTTGTTTTCCTTGATCTTGTCAGTTCCTTCACACATTAGAGCTAATGTGTCCCAAATCTTCTTTGCAGTTGTGCAGTGAAACACTCTACCCATTATAGCATCTGGAATGGTCTGATATAGGGTGTTCATTGCAACATAGTTGAGATTCTGCTTCTTTCTTTCTTCAGGAGTGAGCTCATCATCATCTTTTGGAATTTCTTGTGCTCCAGTTGCTCTTTGGGCTTCTGTAACATTTGTGTTGGATTTCATGAACACAAATGGACCTTTAGTGATCACCCTTAGCATTTCATCATGGAGACAGGCCAAGTGAGCTCTCATCCTTATCTTCCAGAAGTCATAATTCTCAATAGAGAACATGGGCAGTTTCTGGTAAGATATCTTGTTGATGGGGTTGATCCCCATAGTAGTAGGTGGTGGAATAGCTACACCAGAATTCTCAGAAGAAGATTTGTTAGGCATAGTGAATAATCAGAAATAATGAATATCACAAAAAGTGCACAAGTAGATCAGTTTAGGTAACCACAGTTGATCCTCAAAGCAGTGGTCTTTAAACCCCTGCTCTGATACCACTTGTTGGTCCCAAAAGGAGTGTGACACGTGTTTGGGGGGGGAATACACGTGTGTGTGTTTTTCAATAAAAACTTTTGCAAGTAATCGACACAAATAATCAGAGTCAAGTAAGTTACGCAGTGTGTCAAGTCCTATGAAAATACTAACAGTAGATTCTAAGAATTCTTAACAGTATGCAACTTGTATGCGGAATAAATGATAGGCCCTTTTATACTCCTTAATTAATATGCACTTAAATACTAAGTTATCAAATAGCAAATAGCAGTTATAACAACACAAAAGCTAAAGCAATAAGATAAGTGCAGTAAGTAAGAACACAAGACGTATAGTGGTTCGGAGACTAAACTGCTCCTACGTCCACTCTCCTAATTTAATAGGATAATTCCTTAATCACTTCGGAATTAGCTTGTTTTTACAGTGCCAATGTGCACTCTACTTCTTCTCCTTCTCTTCTCTTGATTTCTTACAACCTTCTCTCGTTGCAATACTCTCAATCTCTACTACGAACTCAACAATACTCTCAATCTATCTCTCAAGGTGAAAGTAGGGTTTTGTTCTAGTACCAACTAATTGTGTGATATCCTTTACAATTTAAGAAGGAATATAAAGGATAGGATATCACTGTCTAGGCTTTGGATAATCAACAATAAGCTTGCCTAGTGGGGACTAAAGGTAACACTCACAAATGAATATGCTTAAAAGCTTTTTAATCTCTCGAGTGTTTTGAATGCTTTTGAATGCTAAAATATTGCTATAGAACGCGTAAGGCTTGTGTCTTGATGTATGTCCCGTCCCCCTTGAAATGATTCAAGATATGGCCTATTTATAGATGAAGTAAACTATCCGTTGGTGGAGATAGTAAAACTTATCCATAAATTTGAACTTTCAAATTGTTCAGGGGCCTGCATGCAAATAGTACATGTATTCACGTCCATTCTGCAATTTGCATTCCAATATCAGAGTTTGTTATGCGCAGTGACAGGTGGCTCTCATTCCTTGGCTAATTTGGAATAATTCTGTCCTTCCCGCTAACGGCCTTGTACTGGGTAAGGTGCCTAGTCATTCCTTGTCTTTGTCCATAAGTATGCCAAGTCCAAAGTATATGAATATCCAAATTCATCATACTTGACTTTTGTTGTCCAACATACTTGTCTTCATGAATCCTTGTCACTTTCTTCATAACACTTCAGCTCCTTGTCTTCAATGATACTTGTCTTTTGTGCTTTGTGCTTTCAGGTCATAGATTCAAAGAATAATCTATCTAAAAATTAAAGCTCCCTAACATATATGAGCTTTTCTAACCTGAAAATCTAGACTTGGCAAATCATCATACTTGGGGTTTTACTTAGGGTTTTGGTATCAAATCAAAATCAAATTTTCTTTTATTAATATAAACCATATCCCAACAATGAGAGCTTTCAGTGATGAAATAAATAAGTGGAATGATGGCCCTATTTATAGGCAGGCGGAGATATCGAGGACATGAGAGACGATCGTGTGCGTGTGAGTGCCTCGTGTTTATCAAGCTATCATGTAAAATCTCAATAATGCCTCTAACCTTGTGTTAGATACATCAATTTATTTTGGGAAGGACACTGGCTACCAACAGTGTGTGCGTATAAGCCAGAACTCCACTTCATCCCATTTTCACTCAAACTAATAGACAATTCACATGGGTTTTGCGTTACTAATTTATCAATTTAAAATGTGCGCACGGATTTTGCATTAGGTTGTAAGGGGATTGATTAGAATGTCAATTTAAAATGTGCGCACGGATTTTGCATCATTATAGTATTAATATATCGACAATTTTCTATGAGACCATTTTGAATTCAAGGCATTCCTATGAGACCAATTTACCCTGAGAAACAGTAACGGGCAAATTGCTGGGCAGATCGGGCAGTCCCATTTCCAACGAGGTGGATCAGCCTAAGGTGTGAACGGGATGGAGCTCACTCAACGCGTAGCAAAGTCTATTTTTCATATTTCGAAACACTCACTCTGCACGATGCCCTTTTCTCTTTCCCATAATGCTTTTTAATCTCTAAAGAGCACATAGTTGGTTAAATACTGTAGATTATATAGAGACACAAAATGTACATGTAGACAATTCACATGGGTTTCGTGTTACAAATTTTGTTTGTATTTAAATGAGAACCAGAGAGTAGTTATTCCAACACTATAATTAATTAATATGGCAGGGTTGATCTAAAGGATGGATGTGAAATGATTTAATTATGGGTAAATGAAGCATTAATTATGTTGTAAGCGCACGAATTTATTAGGTTAACTGTCAATTTAAAATGTGCGCACGGATTTATTAGGTTAACTGTCAATTTAAAATGTGCGCACGGATTTATTAGGTTAACTGTCAATTTAAAATGTGCGCTCAGATTTATTAGGTTAACTGTCAATTTAAAATGTGCGCACAGATTTATTAGGTTAAATGTCAATTTAAAATATGCGCACGGATTATGGTGCAAAAAACTTTGAGTTTTTGGGGTCCATCTATTTTCTGTATCGATAGTTATATGTAATTTTCCCTCTGTAACTTTTGATCTTCGAGTACCCTTGATACTCTATCAATAAAAAACTCCCTTTTCCCAATAAAAAATATGTGCGCACGGATTTTGAAAGAAGGACCATTTTGAATTCGAGGCATTCCTAGGGGACCAATTTACAGTGAGAAGAATGGTCAGTAATGGCCAAATAGCTGGGCAGCTCGGGCAGTCCCATTTCAAACACGTGGATCAACCTCACTCAACGTGTAGAACCGTCCCTGTTTAATATTTTGACATGCCTCTTTTCACAATGTTTAATATTTTGACACGCCGCTTTTCACAATGTTTAATATTTTGACACACCGCTTTTTACAATGTTTAATATTTAGACACGCCGCTTTTCACAATGTTTAATATTTTGATACACCGCTTTTCACAATGCTTAATATTTCGACACGCCGCTTTTCACAATGTTTAATATTTCGACACGCCTCTTTACCATATTACTTTTCTCCTAGCTCAACAGATTTGTTGTTTATATAAATGTGGACCGGAGAGTAGTGCTATTCCAACACAATAGTTAGCTCACAGTAGAGGTGCCCCTCTAGCAGAATGCCTGCAGAACGTCATATAATTTGCGAAGAAAATGAAAGGTCAAAACTTCATATATTTATAAATAGGAGCAAGTATTGAAAATATAGGTATAAGTTGGTTAATTGAAAAAGTATGTACCACAAAAAAAAAAAATCAAAAGTATGAGATAAAATTGATGATTTGGCCCAAAAAAAAAAACTTATGGGACCGAACATGCTAACGGCGCAAGTATGCCACCCACTAATTTCCGTTAATAATAGGCGGAAAATTCTAACGGACCAAATATGTCAAAAGAAGGACCATTTTGAAATTCGAGGCATTCTTAGGGGACCAATTTACCGTGAGAAGAATGGCCAGTAAGGGCCAAATAGCTGGGCAGATTGGGCAGCCCCATTTCAATCGACGTGGATCAGCAAGGTGAGAACACGATAGAGCTCACTCGACGCGTTGCACCGTCCTTGTTTAATATTTTGACACGCTCGCTTTTCATGCACAATGTCTATCAATAAAAAGTTCCATTTTTCCAATAAAAAAACGTGCGCACGGATTTTGCATTATTATCGACAATTTTCTATGGTACAAATTAAACAAAAAAATTGTACTTGTTAGAACTGCAAAGGAAATCATCCAATACATACGAATCGCATTCAATTTAATAAAAATGAATCAATAGCAAATTTGTTTAAATAAATACATAGTAAAAGGTGAAAAGAAACCTTAAGCACAGAAACACATTCCAGCTGATTCACAGCACATAAATCACTTGCGCCACCACGCCAAGGGAGAGAAAATGCAATGAAGAAGAATGAGAGCTTTCAGTGATGAAATAAATAAGTGGAATGATGGCCCTATTTATAGGCAGGCGGAGATATCGAGGACATGAGAGACGATCTCGTGCGTGTGAGTGCCTCGTGTTTATCAAGCTATCATGTAAAATCTCAATAATGCCTCTAACTTTGTGTTAGATACATCAATTTATTTTGGGAAGGACACTGGCTACCAACAGTGTGTGCGTGTAAGCCAGAACTCCACTTCATCCCATTTTCACTCAAACTAATAGACAATTCACATGGGTTTTGCGTTACTAATTTATCAATTTAAAATGTGCGCACGGATTTTGCATTAGGTTGTAAGGGGATTGATTAGAATGTCAATTTAAAATGTGCGCACGGATTTTGCATCATTATAGTATTAATATATCGACAATTTTCTATGAGACCATTTTGAATTCAAGGCATTCCTATGAGACCAATTTACCCTGAGAAGCAGTAACGGGCAAATTGCTGGGCAGATCGGGCAGTCCCATTTCCAACGAGGTGGATCAGCCTAAGGTGTGAACGGGATGGAGCTCACTCAACGCGTAGCAAAGTCTATTTTTCATATTTCGAAACACTCACTCTGCACGATGCCCTTTTCTCTTTCCCATAATGCTTTTTAATCTCTAAAGAGCACATAGTTGGTTAAATACTGTAGATTATATAGAGACACAAAATGTACATGTAGACAATTCACATGGGTTTCGTGTTACAAATTTTGTTTGTATTTAAATGAGAACCAGAGAGTAGTTATTCCAACACTATAATTAATTAATATGGCAGGGTTGATCTAAAGGATGGATGTGAAATGATTTAATTATGGGTAAATGAAGCATTAATTATGTTGTAAGCGCACGAATTTATTAGGTTAACTGTCAATTTAAAATGTGCGCACGGATTTATTAGGTTAACTATCAATTTAAAATGTGCGCACAGATTTATTAGGTTAACTGTCAATTTAATATGTGCGCTCAGATTTATTAGGTTAACTGTCAATTTAAAATGTGCGCACAGATTTATAAGGTTAAATGTCAATTTAAAATATGCGCACGGATTATGGTGCAAAAAACTTTGAGTTTTTGGGGTCCATCTATTTTCTGTATCGATAGTTATATGTAATTTTCCCTCTGTAACTTTTGATCTTCGAGTACCCTTGATACTCTATCAATAAAAAACTCCCTTTTCCCAATAAAAAATATGTGCGCACGGATTTTGAAAGAAGGACCATTTTGAATTCGAGGCATTCCTAGGGGACCAATTTACAGTGAGAAGAATGGTCAGTAATGGCCAAATAGCTGGGCAGCTCGGGCAGTCCCATTTCAAACACGTGGATCAACCTCACTCAACGTGTAGAACCGTCCCTGTTTAATATTTTGACATGCCTCTTTTCACAATGTTTAATATTTTGACCCGCCGCTTTTCACAATGTTTAATATTTTGACACGCCGCTTTTTACAATGTTTAATATTTAGACACGCCGCTTTTCACAATGTTTGATATTTTGATACACCGCTTTTCACAATGCTTAATATTTCGACACGCCGCTTTTCACAATGTTTAATATTTCGACACGCCTCTTTACCATATTACTTTTCTCCTAGCTCAACAGATTTGTTGTTTATATAAATGTGGACCGGAGAGTAGTGCTATTCCAACACAATAGTTAGCTCACAGTAGAGGTGCCCCTCTAGCAGAATGCTTGTAGAACGTCATATAATTTGCGAAGAAAATGAAAGGTCAAAACTTCATATATTTATAAATAGGAGCAAGTATTGAAAATATAGGTATAAGTTGGTTAATTGAAAAAGTATGTACCACAAAAAAAAAATCAAAAGTATGAGATAAAATTGATGATTTGGCCCAAAAAAAAAACTTATGGGACCGAACATGCTAACGGCGCAAGTATGCCACCCACTAATTTCCGTTAATAATAGGCGGAAAATTCTAACGGACCAAATATGTCAAAAGAAGGACCATTTTGAAATTCGAGGCATTCTTAGGGGACCAATTTACCGTGAGAAGAATGGCCAGTAAGGGCCAAATAGCTGGGCAGATTGGGCAGCCCCATTTCAATCGACGTGGATCAGCAAGGTGAGAACACGATAGAGCTCACTCGACGCGTTGCACCGTCCTTGTTTAATATTTTGACACGCTCGCTTTTCATGCACAATGTCTATCAATAAAAAGTTCCATTTTTCCAATAAAAAAACGTGCGCACGGATTTTGCATTATTATCGACAATTTTCTATGGTACAAATTAAACAAAAAATTTGTACTTGTTAGATCTGCAAAGGAAATCATCCAATACATACGAATCGCATTCAATTTAATAAAAATGAATCAATAGCAAATTTGTTTAAATAAATACATAGTAAAAGGTGAAAAGAAACCTTAAGCACAGAAACACATTCCAGCTGATTCACAGCACATAAATCACTTGCGCCACCACGCCAAGGGAGAGAAAATGCAATGAAGAAGAATGAGAGCTTTCAGTGATGAAATAAATAAGTGGAATGATGGCCCTATTTATAGGCAGGCGGAGATATCGAGGACATGAGAGACGATCTCGTGCGTGTGAGTGCCTCGTGTTTATCAAGCTATCATGTAAAATCTCAATAATGCCTCTAACCTTGTGTTAGATACATCAATTTATTTTGGGAAGGACACTGGCTACCAACAGTGTGTGCGTGTAAGCCAGAACTCCACTTCATCCCATTTTCACTCAAACTAATAGACAATTCACATGGGTTTTGCGTTACTAATTTATCAATTTAAAATGTGCGCACGGATTTTGCATTAGGTTGTAAGGGGATTGATTAGAATGTCAATTTAAAATGTGCGCACGGATTTTGCATCATTATAGTATTAATATATCGACAATTTTCTATGAGACCATTTTGAATTCAAGGCATTCCTATGAGACCAATTTACCCTGAGAAGCAGTAACGGGCAAATTGCTGGGCAGATCGGGCAGTCCCATTTCCAACGAGGTGGATCAGCCTAAGGTGTGAACGGGATGGAGCTCACTCAACGCGTAGCAAAGTCTATTTTTCATATTTCGAAACACTCACTCTGCACGATGCCCTTTTCTCTTTCCCATAATGCTTTTTAATCTCTAAAGAGCACATAGTTGGTTAAATACTGTAGATTATATAGAGACACAAAATGTACATGTAGACAATTCACATGGGTTTCGTGTTACAAATTTTGTTTGTATTTAAATGAGAACCAGAGAGTAGTTATTCCAACACTATAATTAATTAATATGGCAGGGTTGATCTAAAGGATGGATGTGAAATGATTTAATTATGGGTAAATGAAGCATTAATTATGTTGTAAGCGCACGAATTTATTAGGTTAACTGTCAATTTAAAATGTGCGCACGGATTTATTAGGTTAACTGTCAATTTAAAATGTGCGCACGGATTTATTAGGTTAACTGTCAATTTAAAATGTGCGCTCAGATTTATTAGGTTAACTGTCAATTTAAAATGTGCGCACAGATTTATTAGGTTAAATGTCAATTTAAAATATGCGCACGGATTATGGTGCAAAAAACTTTGAGTTTTTGGGGTCCATCTATTTTCTGTATCGATAGTTATATGTAATTTTCCCTCTGTAACTTTTGATCTTCGAGTACCCTTGATACTCTATCAATAAAAAACTCCCTTTTCCCAATAAAAAATATGTGCGCACGGATTTTGAAAGAAGGACCATTTTGAATTCGAGGCATTCCTAGGGGACCAATTTACAGTGAGAAGAATGGTCAGTAATGGCCAAATAGCTGGGCAGCTCGGGCAGTCCCATTTCAAACACGTGGATCAACCTCACTCAACGTGTAGAACCGTCCCTGTTTAATATTTTGACATGCCTCTTTTCACAATGTTTAATATTTTGACACGCCGCTTTTCACAATGTTTAATATTTTGACACACCGCTTTTTACAATGTTTAATATTTAGACACGCCGCTTTTCACAATGTTTAATATTTTGATACACCGCTTTTCACAATGCTTAATATTTCGACACGCCGCTTTTCACAATGTTTAATATTTCGACACGCCGCTTTACCATATTACTTTTCTCCTAGCTCAACAGATTTGTTGTTTATATAAATGTGGACCGGAGAGTAGTGCTATTCCAACACAATAGTTAGCTCACAGTAGAGGTGCCCCTCTAGCAGAATGCCTGCAGAACGTCATATAATTTGCGAAGAAAATGAAAGGTCAAAACTTCATATATTTATAAATAGGAGCAAGTATTGAAAATATAGGTATAAGTTGGTTAATTGAAAAAGTATGTACCACAAAAAAAAAAAATCAAAAGTATGAGATAAAATTGATGATTTGGCCCAAAAAAAAAAACTTATGGGACCGAACATGCTAACGGCGCAAGTATGCCACCCACTAATTTCCGTTAATAATAGGCGGAAAATTCTAACGGACCAAATATGTCAAAAGAAGGACCATTTTGAAATTCGAGGCATTCTTAGGGGACCAATTTACCGTGAGAAGAATGGCCAGTAAGGGCCAAATAGCTGGGCAGATTGGGCAGCCCCATTTCAATCGACGTGGATCAGCAAGGTGAGAACACGATAGAGCTCACTCGACGCGTTGCACCGTCCTTGTTTAATATTTTGACACGCTCGCTTTTCATGCACAATGTCTATCAATAAAAAGTTCCATTTTTCCAATAAAAAAACGTGCGCACGGATTTTGCATTATTATCGACAATTTTCTATGGTACAAATTAAACAAAAAAATTGTACTTGTTAGAACTGCAAAGGAAATCATCCAATACATACGAATCGCATTCAATTTAATAAAAATGAATCAATAGCAAATTTGTTTAAATAAATACATAGTAAAAGGTGAAAAGAAACCTTAAGCACAGAAACACATTCCAGCTGATTCACAGCACATAAATCACTTGCGCCACCACGCCAAGGGAGAGAAAATGCAATGAAGAAGAATGAGAGCTTTCAGTGATGAAATAAATAAGTGGAATGATGGCCCTATTTATAGGCAGGCGGAGATATCGAGGACATGAGAGACGATCTCGTGCGTGTGAGTGCCTCGTGTTTATCAAGCTATCATGTAAAATCTCAATAATGCCTCTAACTTTGTGTTAGATACATCAATTTATTTTGGGAAGGACACTGGCTACCAACAGTGTGTGCGTGTAAGCCAGAACTCCACTTCATCCCATTTTCACTCAAACTAATAGACAATTCACATGGGTTTTGCGTTACTAATTTATCAATTTAAAATGTGCGCACGGATTTTGCATTAGGTTGTAAGGGGATTGATTAGAATGTCAATTTAAAATGTGCGCACGGATTTTGCATCATTATAGTATTAATATATCGACAATTTTCTATGAGACCATTTTGAATTCAAGGCATTCCTATGAGACCAATTTACCCTGAGAAGCAGTAACGGGCAAATTGCTGGGCAGATCGGGCAGTCCCATTTCCAACGAGGTGGATCAGCCTAAGGTGTGAACGGGATGGAGCTCACTCAACGCGTAGCAAAGTCTATTTTTCATATTTCGAAACACTCACTCTGCACGATGCCCTTTTCTCTTTCCCATAATGCTTTTTAATCTCTAAAGAGCACATAGTTGGTTAAATACTGTAGATTATATAGAGACACAAAATGTACATGTAGACAATTCACATGGGTTTCGTGTTACAAATTTTGTTTGTATTTAAATGAGAACCAGAGAGTAGTTATTCCAACACTATAATTAATTAATATGGCAGGGTTGATCTAAAGGATGGATGTGAAATGATTTAATTATGGGTAAATGAAGCATTAATTATGTTGTAAGCGCACGAATTTATTAGGTTAACTGTCAATTTAAAATGTGCGCACGGATTTATTAGGTTAACTGTCAATTTAAAATGTGCGCACGGATTTATTAGGTTAACTGTCAATTTAATATGTGCGCTCAGATTTATTAGGTTAACTGTCAATTTAAAATGTGCGCACAGATTTATAAGGTTAAATGTCAATTTAAAATATGCGCACGGATTATGGTGCAAAAAACTTTGAGTTTTTGGGGTCCATCTATTTTCTGTATCGATAGTTATATGTAATTTTCCCTCTGTAACTTTTGATCTTCGAGTACCCTTGATACTCTATCAATAAAAAACTCCCTTTTCCCAATAAAAAATATGTGCGCACGGATTTTGAAAGAAGGACCATTTTGAATTCGAGGCATTCCTAGGGGACCAATTTACAGTGAGAAGAATGGTCAGTAATGGCCAAATAGCTGGGCAGCTCGGGCAGTCCCATTTCAAACACGTGGATCAACCTCACTCAACGTGTAGAACCGTCCCTGTTTAATATTTTGACATGCCTCTTTTCACAATGTTTAATATTTTGACCCGCCGCTTTTCACAATGTTTAATATTTTGACACGCCGCTTTTTACAATGTTTAATATTTAGACACGCCGCTTTTCACAATGTTTGATATTTTGATACACCGCTTTTCACAATGCTTAATATTTCGACACGCCGCTTTTCACAATGTTTAATATTTCGACACGCCTCTTTACCATATTACTTTTCTCCTAGCTCAACAGATTTGTTGTTTATATAAATGTGGACCGGAGAGTAGTGCTATTCCAACACAATAGTTAGCTCACAGTAGAGGTGCCCCTCTAGCAGAATGCTTGTAGAACGTCATATAATTTGCGAAGAAAATGAAAGGTCAAAACTTCATATATTTATAAATAGGAGCAAGTATTGAAAATATAGGTATAAGTTGGTTAATTGAAAAAGTATGTACCACAAAAAAAAATCAAAAGTATGAGATAAAATTGATGATTTGGCCCAAAAAAAAAACTTATGGGACCGAACATGCTAACGGCGCAAGTATGCCACCCACTAATTTCCGTTAATAATAGGCGGAAAATTCTAACGGACCAAATATGTCAAAAGAAGGACCATTTTGAAATTCGAGGCATTCTTAGGGGACCAATTTACCGTGAGAAGAATGGCCAGTAAGGGCCAAATAGCTGGGCAGATTGGGCAGCCCCATTTCAATCGACGTGGATCAGCAAGGTGAGAACACGATAGAGCTCACTCGACGCGTTGCACCGTCCTTGTTTAATATTTTGACACGCTCGCTTTTCATGCACAATGTCTATCAATAAAAAGTTCCATTTTTCCAATAAAAAAACGTGCGCACGGATTTTGCATTATTATCGACAATTTTCTATGGTACAAATTAAACAAAAAATTTGTACTTGTTAGATCTGCAAAGGAAATCATCCAATACATACGAATCGCATTCAATTTAATAAAAATGAATCAATAGCAAATTTGTTTAAATAAATACATAGTAAAAGGTGAAAAGAAACCTTAAGCACAGAAACACATTCCAGCTGATTCACAGCACATAAATCACTTGCGCCACCACGCCAAGGGAGAGAAAATGCAATGAAGAAGAATGAGAGCTTTCAGTGATGAAATAAATAAGTGGAATGATGGCCCTATTTATAGGCAGGCGGAGATATCGAGGACATGAGAGACGATCTCGTGCGTGTGAGTGCCTCGTGTTTATCAAGCTATCATGTAAAATCTCAATAATGCCTCTAACCTTGTGTTAGATACATCAATTTATTTTGGGAAGGACACTGGCTACCAACAGTGTGTGCGTGTAAGCCAGAACTCCACTTCATCCCATTTTCACTCAAACTAATAGACAATTCACATGGGTTTTGCGTTACTAATTTATCAATTTAAAATGTGCGCACGGATTTTGCATTAGGTTGTAAGGGGATTGATTAGAATGTCAATTTAAAATGTGCGCACGGATTTTGCATCATTATAGTATTAATATATCGACAATTTTCTATGAGACCATTTTGAATTCAAGGCATTCCTATGAGACCAATTTACCCTGAGAAGCAGTAACGGGCAAATTGCTGGGCAGATCGGGCAGTCCCATTTCCAACGAGGTGGATCAGCCTAAGGTGTGAACGGGATGGAGCTCACTCAACGCGTAGCAAAGTCTATTTTTCATATTTCGAAACACTCACTCTGCACGATGCCCTTTTCTCTTTCCCATAATGCTTTTTAATCTCTAAAGAGCACATAGTTGGTTAAATACTGTAGATTATATAGAGACACAAAATGTACATGTAGACAATTCACATGGGTTTCGTGTTACAAATTTTGTTTGTATTTAAATGAGAACCAGAGAGTAGTTATTCCAACACTATAATTAATTAATATGGCAGGGTTGATCTAAAGGATGGATGTGAAATGATTTAATTATGGGTAAATGAAGCATTAATTATGTTGTAAGCGCACGAATTTATTAGGTTAACTGTCAATTTAAAATGTGCGCACGGATTTATTAGGTTAACTGTCAATTTAAAATGTGCGCACGGATTTATTAGGTTAACTGTCAATTTAAAATGTGCGCTCAGATTTATTAGGTTAACTGTCAATTTAAAATGTGCGCACAGATTTATTAGGTTAAATGTCAATTTAAAATATGCGCACGGATTATGGTGCAAAAAACTTTGAGTTTTTGGGGTCCATCTATTTTCTGTATCGATAGTTATATGTAATTTTCCCTCTGTAACTTTTGATCTTCGAGTACCCTTGATACTCTATCAATAAAAAACTCCCTTTTCCCAATAAAAAATATGTGCGCACGGATTTTGAAAGAAGGACCATTTTGAATTCGAGGCATTCCTAGGGGACCAATTTACAGTGAGAAGAATGGTCAGTAATGGCCAAATAGCTGGGCAGCTCGGGCAGTCCCATTTCAAACACGTGGATCAACCTCACTCAACGTGTAGAACCGTCCCTGTTTAATATTTTGACATGCCTCTTTTCACAATGTTTAATATTTTGACACGCCGCTTTTCACAATGTTTAATATTTTGACACGCCGCTTTTTACAATGTTTAATATTTAGACACGCCGCTTTTCACAATGTTTAATATTTTGATACACCGCTTTTCACAATGCTTAATATTTCGACACGCCACTTTTCACAATGTTTAATATTTCGACACGCCTCTTTACCATATTACTTTTCTCCTAGCTCAACAGATTTGTTGTTTATATAAATGTGGACCGGAGAGTAGTGCTATTCCAACACAATAGTTAGCTCACAGTAGAGGTGCCCCTCTAGCAGAATGCCTGCAGAACGTCATATAATTTGCGAAGAAAATGAAAGGTCAAAACTTCATATATTTATAAATAGGAGCAAGTATTGAAAATATAGGTATAAGTTGGTTAATTGAAAAAGTATGTACCACAAAAAAAAAATCAAAAGTATGAGATAAAATTGATGATTTGGCCCAAAAAAAAAACTTATGGGACCGAACATGCTAACGGCGCAAGTATGCCACCCACTAATTTCCGTTAATAATAGGCGGAAAATTCTAACGGACCAAATATGTCAAAAGAAGGACCATTTTGAAATTCGAGGCATTCTTAGGGGACCAATTTACCATGAGAAGAATGGCCAGTAAGGGCCAAATAGCTGGGCAGATTGGGCAGCCCCATTTCAATCGACGTGGATCAGCAAGGTGAGAACACGATAGAGCTCACTCGACGCGTTGCACCGTCCTTGTTTAATATTTTGACACGCTCGCTTTTCATGCACAATGTCTATCAATAAAAAGTTCCATTTTTCCAATAAAAAAACGTGCGCACGGATTTTGCATTATTATCGACAATTTTCTATGGTACAAATTAAACAAAAAATTTGTACTTGTTAGATCTGCAAAGGAAATCATCCAATACATACGAATCGCATTCAATTTAATAAAAATGAATCAATAGCAAATTTGTTTAAATAAATACATAGTAAAAGGTGAAAAGAAACCTTAAGCACAGAAACACATTCCAGCTGATTCACAGCACATAAATCACTTGCGCCACCACGCCAAGGGAGAGAAAACGCAATGAAGAAGAATGAGAGCTTTCAGTGATGAAATAAATAAGTGGAATGATGGCCCTATTTATAGGCAGGCGGAGATATCGAGGACATGAGAGACGATCTCGTGCGTGTGAGTGCCTCGTGTTTATCAGGCTATCATGTAAAATCTCAATAATGCCTCTAACTTTGTGTTAGATACATCAATTTATTTTGGGAAGGACACTGGCTACCAACAGTGTGTGCGTGTAAGGCAGAACTCCACTTCATCCCATTTTCACTCAAACTAATAGACAATTCACATGGGTTTTGCGTTACTAATTAACAATTTAAAATGTGCGCACGGATTTTGCATTAGGTTGTAAGGGGATTGATTAGAATGTCAATTTAAAATGTGCGCACGGATTTTGCATCATTATAGTATTAATATATCGACAATTTTCTATGAGACCATTTTGAATTCAAGGCATTCCTATGAGACCAATTTACCCTGAGAAGCAGTAACGGGCAAATTGCTGGGCAGATCGGGCAGTCCCATTTCCAACGAGGTGGATCAGCCTAAGGTGTGAACGGGATGGAGCTCACTCAACGCGTAGCAAAGTCTATTTTTCATATTTCGAAACACTCACTCTGCACGATGCCCTTTTCTCTTTCCCATAATGCTTTTTAATCTCTAAAGAGCACATAGTTGGTTAAATACTGTAGATTATATAGAGACACAAAATGTACATGTAGACAATTCACATGGGTTTCGTGTTACAAATTTTGTTTGTATTTAAATGAGAACCAGAGAGTAGTTATTCCAACACTATAATTAATTAATATGGCAGGGTTGATCTAAAGGATGGATGTGAAATGATTTAATTATGGGTAAATGAAGCATTAATTATGTTGTAAGCGCACGAATTTATTAGGTTAACTGTCAATTTAAAATGTGCGCACGGATTTATTAGGTTAACTGTCAATTTAAAATGTGCGCACGGATTTATTAGGTTAACTGTCAATTTAAAATGTGCGCTCAGATTTATTAGGTTAACTGTCAATTTAAAATGTGTGCACAGATTTATTAGGTTAAATGTCAATTTAAAATATGCGCACGGATTATGGTGCAAAAAACTTTGAGTTTTTGGGGTCCATCTATTTTCTGTATCGATAGTTATATGTAATTTTCCCTCTGTAACTTTTGATCTTCGAGTACCCTTGATACTCTATCAATAAAAAACTCCCTTTTCCCAATAAAAAATATGTGCGCACGGATTTTGAAAGAAGGACCATTTTGAATTCGAGGCATTCCTAGGGGACCAATTTACAGTGAGAAGAATGGTCAGTAATGGCCAAATAGCTGGGCAGCTCGGGCAGTCCCATTTCAAACACGTGGATCAACCTCACTCAACGTGTAGAACCGTCCCTGTTTAATATTTTGACATGCCTCTTTTCACAATGTTTAATATTTTGACACGCCGCTTTTCACAATGTTTAATATTTTGACACGCCGCTTTTTACAATGTTTAATATTTAGACACGCCGCTTTTCACAATGTTTGATATTTTGATACACCGCTTTTCACAATGCTTAATATTTCGACACGCCGCTTTTCACAATGTTTAATATTTCGACACGCCTCTTTACCATATTACTTTTCTCCTAGCTCAACAGATTTGTTGTTTATATAAATGTGGACCGGAGAGTAGTGCTATTCCAACACAATAGTTAGCTCACAGTAGAGGTGCCCCTCTAGCAGAATGCTTGCAGAACGTCATATAATTTGCGAAGAAAATGAAAGGTCAAAACTTCATATATTTATAAATAGGAGCAAGTATTGAAAATATAGGTATAAGTTGGTTAATTGAAAAAGTATGTACCACAAAAAAAAAATCAAAAGTATGAGATAAAATTGATGATTTGGCCCAAAAAAAAAACTTATGGGACCGAACATGCTAACGGCGCAAGTATGCCACCCACTAATTTCCGTTAATAATAGGCGGAAAATTCTAACGGACCAAATATGTCAAAAGAAGGACCATTTTGAAATTCGAGGCATTCTTAGGGGACCAATTTACCGTGAGAAGAATGTCAGTAAGGGCCAAATAGCTGGGCAGATTGGGCAGCCCCATTTCAATCGACGTGGATCAGCAAGGTGAGAACACGATAGAGCTCACTCGACGCGTTGCACCGTCCTTGTTTAATATTTTGACACGCTCGCTTTTCATGCACAATGTCTATCAATAAAAAGTTCCATTTTTCCAATAAAAAAACGTGCGCACGGATTTTGCATTATTATCGACAATTTTCTATGGTACAAATTAAACAAAAAATTTGTACTTGTTAGATCTGCAAAGGAAATCATCCAATACATACGAATCGCATTCAATTTAATAAAAATGAATCAATAGCAAATTTGTTTAAATAAATACATAGTAAAAGGTGAAAAGAAACCTTAAGCACAGAAACACATTCCAGCTGATTCACAGCACATAAATCACTTGCGCCACCACGCCAAGGGAGAGAAAATGCAATGAAGAAGAATGAGAGCTTTCAGTGATGAAATAAATAAGTGGAATGATGGCCCTATTTATAGGCAGGCGGAGATATCGAGGACATGAGAGACGATCTCGTGCGTGTGAGTGCCTCGTGTTTATCAAGCTATCATGTAAAATCTCAATAATGCCTCTAACCTTGTGTTAGATACATCAATTTATTTTGGGAAGGACACTGGCTACCAACAGTGTGTGCGTGTAAGCCAGAACTCCACTTCATCCCATTTTCACTCAAACTAATAGACAATTCACATGGGTTTTGCGTTACTAATTTATCAATTTAAAATGTGCGCACGGATTTTGCATTAGGTTGTAAGGGGATTGATTAGAATGTCAATTTAAAATGTGCGCACGGATTTTGCATCATTATAGTATTAATATATCGACAATTTTCTATGAGACCATTTTGAATTCAAGGCATTCCTATGAGACCAATTTACCCTGAGAAGCAGTAACGGGCAAATTGCTGGGCAGATCGGGCAGTCCCATTTCCAACGAGGTGGATCAGCCTAAGGTGTGAACGGGATGGAGCTCACTCAACGCGTAGCAAAGTCTATTTTTCATATTTCGAAACACTCACTCTACACGATGCCCTTTTCTCTTTCCCATAATGCTTTTTAATCTCTAAAGAGCACATAGTTGGTTAAATACTGTAGATTATATAGAGACACAAAATGTACATGTAGACAATTCACATGGGTTTCGTGTTACAAATTTTGTTTGTATTTAAATGAGAACCAGAGAGTAGTTATTCCAACACTATAATTAATTAATATGGCAGGGTTGATCTAAAGGATGGATGTGAAATGATTTAATTATGGGTAAATGAAGCATTAATTATGTTGTAAGCGCACGAATTTATTAGGTTAACTGTCAATTTAAAATGTGCGCACGGATTTATTAGGTTAACTGTCAATTTAAAATGTGCGCACGGATTTATTAGGTTAACTGTCAATTTAAAATGTGCGCTCAGATTTATTAGGTTAACTGTCAATTTAAAATGTGCGCACAGATTTATTAGGTTAAATGTCAATTTAAAATATGCGCACGGATTATGGTGCAAAAAACTTTGAGTTTTTGGGGTCCATCTATTTTCTGTATCGATAGTTATATGTAATTTTCCCTCTGTAACTTTTGATCTTCGAGTACCCTTGATACTCTATCAATAAAAAACTCCCTTTTCCCAATAAAAAATATGTGCGCACGGATTTTGAAAGAAGGACCATTTTGAATTCGAGGCATTCCTAGGGGACCAATTTACAGTGAGAAGAATGGTCAGTAATGGCCAAATAGCTGGGCAGCTCGGCCAGTCCCATTTCAAACACGTGGATCAACCTCACTCAACGTGTAGAACCGTCCCTGTTTAATATTTTGACATGCCTCTTTTCACAATGTTTAATATTTTGACACGCCGCTTTTCACAATGTTTAATATTTTGACACACCGCTTTTTACAATGTTTAATATTTAGACACGCCGCTTTTCACAATGTTTAATATTTTGATACACCGCTTTTCACAATGCTTAATATTTCGACACGCCGCTTTTCACAATGTTTAATATTTCGACACGCCTCTTTACCATATTACTTTTCTCCTAGCTCAACAGATTTGTTGTTTATATAAATGTGGACCGGAGAGTAGTTCTATTCCAACACAATAGTTAGCTCACAGTAGAGGTGCCCCTCTAGCAGAATGCCTGCAGAACGTCATATAATTTGCGAAGAAAATGAAAGGTCAAAACTTCATATATTTATAAATAGGAGCAAGTATTGAAAATATAGGTATAAGTTGGTTAATTGAAAAAGTATGTACCCCAAAAAAAAAAATCAAAAGTATGAGATAAAATTGATGATTTGGCCCAAAAAAAAAACTTATGGGACCGAACATGCTAACGGCGCAAGTATGCCACCCACTAATTTCCGTTAATAATAGGCGGAAAATTCTAACGGACCAAATATGTCAAAAGAAGGACCATTTTGAAATTCGAGGCATTCTTAGGGGACCAATTTACCGTGAGAAGAATGGCCAGTAAGGGCCAAATAGCTGGGCAGATTGGGCAGCCCCATTTCAATCGACGTGGATCAGCAAGGTGAGAACACGATAGAGCTCACTCGACGCGTTGCACCGTCCTTGTTTAATATTTTGACACGCTCGCTTTTCATGCACAATGTCTATCAATAAAAAGTTCCATTTTTCCAATAAAAAAACGTGCGCACGGATTTTGCATTATTATCGACAATTTTCTATGGTACAAATTAAACAAAAAAATTGTACTTGTTAGATCTGCAAAGGAAATCATCCAATACATACGAATCGCATTCAATTTAATAAAAATGAATCAATAGCAAATTTGTTTAAATAAATACATAGTAAAAGGTGAAAAGAAACCTTAAGCACAGAAACACATTTCAGCTGATTCACAGCACATAAATCACTTGCGCCACCACGCCAAGGGAGAGAAAATGCAATGAAGAAGAATGAGAGCTTTCAGTGATGAAATAAATAAGTGGAATGATGGCCCTATTTATAGGCAGGCGGAGATATCGAGGACATGAGAGACGATCTCGTGCGTGTGAGTGCCTCGTGTTTATCAAGCTATCATGTAAAATCTCAATAATGCCTCTAACCTTGTGTTAGATACATCAATTTATTTTGGGAAGGACACTGGCTACCAACAGTGTGTGCGTGTAAGCCAGAACTCCACTTCATCCCATTTTCACTCAAACTAATAGACAATTCACATGGGTTTTGCGTTACTAATTTATCAATTTAAAATGTGCGCACGGATTTTGCATTAGGTTGTAAGGGGATTGATTAGAATGTCAATTTAAAATGTGCGCACGGATTTTGCATCATTATAGTATTAATATATCGACAATTTTCTATGAGACCATTTTGAATTCAAGGCATTCCTATGAGACCAATTTACCCTGAGAAGCAGTAACGGGCAAATTGCTGGGCAGATCGGGCAGTCCCATTTCCAACGAGGTGGATCAGCCTAAGGTGTGAACGGGATGGAGCTCACTCAACGCGTAGCAAAGTCTATTTTTCATATTTCGAAACACTCACTCTACACGATGCCCTTTTCTCTTTCCCATAATGCTTTTTAATCTCTAAAGAGCACATAGTTGGTTAAATACTGTAGATTATATAGAGACACAAAATGTACATGTAGACAATTCACATGGGTTTCGTGTTACAAATTTTGTTTGTATTTAAATGAGAACCAGAGAGTAGTTATTCCAACACTATAATTAATTAATATGGCAGGGTTGATCTAAAGGATGGATGTGAAATGATTTAATTATGGGTAAATGAAGCATTAATTATGTTGTAAGCGCACGAATTTATTAGGTTAACTGTCAATTTAAAATGTGCGCACGGATTTATTAGGTTAACTGTCAATTTAAAATGTGCGCACGGATTTATTAGGTTAACTGTCAATTTAAAATGTGCGCTCAGATTTATTAGGTTAACTGTCAATTTAAAATGTGCGCACAGATTTATTAGGTTAAATGTCAATTTAAAATATGCGCACGGATTATGGTGCAAAAAACTTTGAGTTTTTGGGGTCCATCTATTTTCTGTATCGATAGTTATATGTAATTTTCCCTCTGTAACTTTTGATCTTCGAGTACCCTTGATACTCTATCAATAAAAAACTCCCTTTTCCCAATAAAAAATATGTGCGCACGGAATTTGAAAGAAGGACCATTTTGAATTCGAGGCATTCCTAGGGGACCAATTTACAGTGAGAAGAATGGTCAGTAATGGCCAAATAGCTGGGCAGCTCGGCCAGTCCCATTTCAAACACGTGGATCAACCTCACTCAACGTGTAGAACCGTCCCTGTTTAATATTTTGACATGCCTCTTTTCACAATGTTTAATATTTTGACACGCCGCTTTTCACAATGTTTAATATTTTGACACGCCGCTTTTTACAATGTTTAATATTTAGACACGCCGCTTTTCACAATGTTTAATATTTTGATACACCGCTTTTCACAATGCTTAATATTTCGACACGCCGCTTTTCACAATGTTTAATATTTCGACACGCCTCTTTACCATATTACTTTTCTCCTAGCTCAACAGATTTGTTGTTTATATAAATGTGGACCGGAGAGTAGTTCTATTCCAACACAATAGTTAGCTCACAGTAGAGGTGCCCCTCTAGCAGAATGCCTGCAGAACGTCATATAATTTGCGAAGAAAATGAAAGGTCAAAACTTCATATATTTATAAATAGGAGCAAGTATTGAAAATATAGGTATAAGTTGGTTAATTGAAAAAGTATGTACCCCAAAAAAAAAAATCAAAAGTATGAGATAAAATTGATGATTTGGCCCAAAAAAAAAACTTATGGGACCGAACATGCTAACGGCGCAAGTATGCCACCCACTAATTTCCGTTAATAATAGGCGGAAAATTCTAACGGACCAAATATGTCAAAAGAAGGACCATTTTGAAATTCGAGGCATTCTTAGGGGACCAATTTACCGTGAGAAGAATGGCCAGTAAGGGCCAAATAGCTGGGCAGATTGGGCAGCCCCATTTCAATCGACGTGGATCAGCAAGGTGAGAACACGATAGAGCTCACTCGACGCGTTGCACCGTCCTTGTTTAATATTTTGACACGCTCGCTTTTCATGCACAATGTCTATCAATAAAAAGTTCCATTTTTCCAATAAAAAAACGTGCGCACGGATTTTGCATTATTATCGACAATTTTCTATGGTACAAATTAAACAAAAAAATTGTACTTGTTAGATCTGCAAAGGAAATCATCCAATACATACGAATCGCATTCAATTTAATAAAAATGAATCAATAGCAAATTTGTTTAAATAAATACATAGTAAAAGGTGAAAAGAAACCTTAAGCACAGAAACACATTTCAGCTGATTCACAGCACATAAATCACTTGCGCCACCACGCCAAGGGAGAGAAAATGCAATGAAGAAGAATGAGAGCTTTCAGTGATGAAATAAATAAGTGGAATGATGGCCCTATTTATAGGCAGGCGGAGATATCGAGGACATGAGAGACGATCTCGTGCGTGTGAGTGCCTCGTGTTTATCAAGCTATCATGTAAAATCTCAATAATGCCTCTAACTTTGTGTTAGATACATCAATTTATTTTGGGAAGGACACTGGCTACCAACAGTGTGTGCGTGTAAGCCAGAACTCCACTTCATCCCATTTTCACTCAAACTAATAGACAATTCACATGGGTTTTGCGTTACTAATTTATCAATTTAAAATGTGCGCACGGATTTTGCATTAGGTTGTAAGGGGATTGATTAGAATGTCAATTTAAAATGTGTGCACGGATTTTGCATCATTATAGTATTAATATATCGACAATTTTCTATGAGACCATTTTGAATTCAAGGCATTCCTATGAGACCAATTTACCCTGAGAAGCAGTAACGGGCAAATTGCTGGGCAGATCGGGCAGTCCCATTTCCAACGAGGTGGATCAGCCTAAGGTGTGAACGGGATGGAGCTCACTCAACGCGTAGCAAAGTCTATTTTTCATATTTCGAAACACTCACTCTACACGATGCCCTTTTCTCTTTCCCATAATGCTTTTTAATCTCTAAAGAGCACATAGTTGGTTAAATACTGTAGATTATATAGAGACACAAAATGTACATGTAGACAATTCACATGGGTTTCGTGTTACAAATTTTGTTTGTATTTAAATGAGAACCAGAGAGTAGTTATTCCAACACTATAATTAATTAATATGGCAGGGTTGATCTAAAGGATGGATGTGAAATGATTTAATTATGGGTAAATGAAGCATTAATTATGTTGTAAGCGCACGAATTTATTAGGTTAACTGTCAATTTAAAATGTGCGCACGGATTTATTAGGTTAACTGTCAATTTAAAATGTGCGCACGGATTTATTAGGTTAACTGTCAATTTAAAATGTGCGCTCAGATTTATTAGGTTAACTGTCAATTTAAAATGTGCGCACAGATTTATTAGGTTAAATGTCAATTTAAAATATGCGCACGGATTATGGTGCAAAAAACTTTGAGTTTTTGGGGTCCATCTATTTTCTGTATCGATAGTTATATGTAATTTTCCCTCTGTAACTTTTGATCTTCGAGTACCCTTGATACTCTATCAATAAAAAACTCCCTTTTCCCAATAAAAAATATGTGCGCACGGATTTTGAAAGAAGGACCATTTTGAATTCGAGGCATTCCTAGGGGACCAATTTACAGTGAGAAGAATGGTCAGTAATGGCCAAATAGCTGGGCAGCTCGGGCAGTCCCATTTCAAACACGTGGATCAACCTCACTCAACGTGTAGAACCGTCCCTGTTTAATATTTTGACATGCCTCTTTTCACAATGTTTAATATTTTGACACGCCGCTTTTCACAATGTTTAATATTTTGACACGCCGCTTTTTACAATGTTTAATATTTAGACACGCCGCTTTTCACAATGTTTAATATTTTGATACACCGCTTTTCACAATGCTTAATATTTCGACACGCCGCTTTTCACAATGTTTAATATTTCGACACGCCTCTTTACCATATTACTTTTCTCCTAGCTCAACAGATTTGTTGTTTATATAAATGTGGACCGGAGAGTAGTGCTATTCCAACACAATAGTTAGCTCACAGTAGAGGTGCCCCTCTAGCAGAATGCCTGCAGAACGTCATATAATTTGCGAAGAAAATGAAAGGTCAAAACTTCATATATTTATAAATAGGAGCAAGTATTGAAAATATAGGTATAAGTTGGTTAATTGAAAAAGTATGTACCACAAAAAAAAAATCAAAAGTATGAGATAAAATTGATGATTTGGCCCAAAAAAAAAACTTATGGGACCGAACATGCTAACGGCGCAAGTATGCCACCCACTAATTTCCGTTAATAATAGGCGGAAAATTCTAACGGACCAAATATGTCAAAAGAAGGACCATTTTGAAATTCGAGGCATTCTTAGGGGACCAATTTACCATGAGAAGAATGGCCAGTAAGGGCCAAATAGCTGGGCAGATTGGGCAGCCCCATTTCAATCGACGTGGATCAGCAAGGTGAGAACACGATAGAGCTCACTCGACGCGTTGCACCGTCCTTGTTTAATATTTTGACACGCTCGCTTTTCATGCACAATGTCTATCAATAAAAAGTTCCATTTTTCCAATAAAAAAACGTGCGCACGGATTTTGCATTATTATCGACAATTTTCTATGGTACAAATTAAACAAAAAATTTGTACTTGTTAGATCTGCAAAGGAAATCATCCAATACATACGAATCGCATTCAATTTAATAAAAATGAATCAATAGCAAATTTGTTTAAATAAATACATAGTAAAAGGTGAAAAGAAACCTTAAGCACAGAAACACATTCCAGCTGATTCACAGCACATAAATCACTTGCGCCACCACGCCAAGGGAGAGAAAACGCAATGAAGAAGAATGAGAGCTTTCAGTGATGAAATAAATAAGTGGAATGATGGCCCTATTTATAGGCAGGCGGAGATATCGAGGACATGAGAGACGATCTCGTGCGTGTGAGTGCCTCGTGTTTATCAGGCTATCATGTAAAATCTCAATAATGCCTCTAACTTTGTGTTAGATACATCAATTTATTTTGGGAAGGACACTGGCTACCAACAGTGTGTGCGTGTAAGCCAGAACTCCACTTCATCCCATTTTCACTCAAACTAATAGACAATTCACATGGGTTTTGCGTTACTAATTTATCAATTTAAAATGTGCGCACGGATTTTGCATTAGGTTGTAAGGGGATTGATTAGAATGTCAATTTAAAATGTGCGCACGGATTTTGCATCATTATAGTATTAATATATCGACAATTTTCTATGAGACCATTTTGAATTCAAGGCATTCCTATGAGACCAATTTACCCTGAGAAACAGTAACGGGCAAATTGCTGGGCAGATCGGGCAGTCCCATTTCCAACGAGGTGGATCAGCCTAAGGTGTGAACGGGATGGAGCTCACTCAACGCGTAGCAAAGTCTATTTTTCATATTTCGAAACACTCACTCTGCACGATGCCCTTTTCTCTTTCCCATAATGCTTTTTAATCTCTAAAGAGCACATAGTTGGTTAAATACTGTAGATTATATAGAGACACAAAATGTACATGTAGACAATTCACATGGGTTTCGTGTTACAAATTTTGTTTGTATTTAAATGAGAACCAGAGAGTAGTTATTCCAACACTATAATTAATTAATATGGCAGGGTTGATCTAAAGGATGGATGTGAAATGATTTAATTATGGGTAAATGAAGCATTAATTATGTTGTAAGCGCACGAATTTATTAGGTTAACTGTCAATTTAAAATGTGCGCACGGATTTATTAGGTTAACTGTCAATTTAAAATGTGCGCACGGATTTATTAGGTTAACTGTCAATTTAAAATGTGCGCTCAGATTTATTAGGTTAACTGTCAATTTAAAATGTGCGCACAGATTTATTAGGTTAAATGTCAATTTAAAATATGCGCACGGATTATGGTGCAAAAAACTTTGAGTTTTTGGGGTCCATCTATTTTCTGTATCGATAGTTATATGTAATTTTCCCTCTGTAACTTTTGATCTTCGAGTACCCTTGATACTCTATCAATAAAAAACTCCCTTTTCCCAATAAAAAATATGTGCGCACGGATTTTGAAAGAAGGACCATTTTGAATTCGAGGCATTCCTAGGGGACCAATTTACAGTGAGAAGAATGGTCAGTAATGGCCAAATAGCTGGGCAGCTCGGGCAGTCCCATTTCAAACACGTGGATCAACCTCACTCAACGTGTAGAACCGTCCCTGTTTAATATTTTGACATGCCTCTTTTCACAATGTTTAATATTTTGACACGCCGCTTTTCACAATGTTTAATATTTTGACACGCCGCTTTTTACAATGTTTAATATTTAGACACGCCGCTTTTCACAATGTTTAATATTTTAATACACCGCTTTTCACAATGCTTAATATTTCGACACGCCGCTTTTCACAATGTTTAATATTTCGACACGCCTCTTTACCATATTACTTTTCTCCTAGCTCAACAGATTTGTTGTTTATATAAATGTGGACCGGAGAGTAGTGCTATTCCAACACAATAGTTAGCTCACAGTAGAGGTGCCCCTCTAGCAGAATGCCTGCAGAACGTCATATAATTTGCGAAGAAAATGAAAGGTCAAAACTTCATATATTTATAAATAGGAGTAAGTATTGAAAATATAGGTATAAGTTGGTTAATTGAAAAAGTATGTACCACAAAAAAAAAAAATCAAAAGTATGAGATAAAATTGATGATTTGGCCCAAAAAAAAAACTTATGGGACCGAACATGCTAACAGCGCAAGTATGCCACCCACTAATTTCCGTTAATAATAGGCGGAAAATTCTAACGGACCAAATATGTCAAAAGAAGGACCATTTTGAAATTCGAGGCATTCTTAGGGGACCAATTTACCGTGAGAAGAATGGCCAGTAAGGGCCAAATAGCTGGGCAGATTGGGCAGCCCCATTTCAATCGACGTGGATCAGCAAGGTGAGAACACGATAGAGCTCACTCGACGCGTTGCACCGTCCTTGTTTAATATTTTGACACGCTCGCTTTTCATGCACAATGTCTATCAATAAAAAGTTCCATTTTTCCAATAAAAAAACGTGCGCACGGATTTTGCATTATTATCGACAATTTTCTATGGTACAAATTAAACAAAAAATTTGTACTTGTTAGATCTGCAAAGGAAATCATCCAATACATACGAATCGCATTCAATTTAATAAAAATGAATCAATAGCAAATTTGTTTAAATAAATACATAGTAAAAGGTGAAAAGAAACCTTAAGCACAGAAACACATTCCAGCTGATTCACAGCACATAAATCACTTGCGCCACCACGCCAAGGGAGAGAAAACGCAATGAAGAAGAATGAGAGCTTTCAGTGATGAAATAAATAAGTGGAATGATGGCCCTATTTATAGGCAGGCGGAGATATCGAGGACATGAGAGACGATCTCGTGCGTGTGAGTGCCTCGTGTTTATCAAGCTATCATGTAAAATCTCAATAATGCCTCTAACTTTGTGTTAGATACATCAATTTATTTTGGGAAGGACACTGGCTACCAACAGTGTGTGCGTGTAAGCCAGAACTCCACTTCATCCCATTTTCACTCAAACTAATAGACAATTCACATGGGTTTTGCGTTACTAATTTATCAATTTAAAATGTGCGCACGGATTTTGCATTAGGTTGTAAGGGGATTGATTAGAATGTCAATTTAAAATGTGCGCACGGATTTTGCATCATTATAGTATTAATATATCGACAATTTTCTATGAGACCATTTTGAATTCAAGGCATTCCTATGAGACCAATTTACCCTGAGAAACAGTAACGGGCAAATTGCTGGGCAGATCGGGCAGTCCCATTTCCAACGAGGTGGATCAGCCTAAGGTGTGAACGGGATGGAGCTCACTCAACGCGTAGCAAAGTCTATTTTTCATATTTCGAAACACTCACTCTGCACGATGCCCTTTTCTCTTTCCCATAATGCTTTTTAATCTCTAAAGAGCACATAGTTGGTTAAATACTGTAGATTATATAGAGACACAAAATGTACATGTAGACAATTCACATGGGTTTCGTGTTACAAATTTTGTTTGTATTTAAATGAGAACCAGAGAGTAGTTATTCCAACACTATAATTAATTAATATGGCAGGGTTGATCTAAAGGATGGATGTGAAATGATTTAATTATGGGTAAATGAAGCATTAATTATGTTGTAAGCGCACGAATTTATTAGGTTAACTGTCAATTTAAAATGTGCGCACGGATTTATTAGGTTAACTGTCAATTTAAAATGTGCGCACGGATTTATTAGGTTAACTGTCAATTTAAAATGTGCGCTCAGATTTATTAGGTTAACTGTCAATTTAAAATGTGTGCACAGATTTATTAGGTTAAATGTCAATTTAAAATATGCGCACGGATTATGGTGCAAAAAACTTTGAGTTTTTGGGGTCCATCTATTTTCTGTATCGATAGTTATATGTAATTTTCCCTCTGTAACTTTTGATCTTCGAGTACCCTTGATACTCTATCAATAAAAAACTCCCTTTTCCCAATAAAAAATATGTGCGCACGGATTTTGAAAGAAGGACCATTTTGAATTCGAGGCATTCCTAGGGGACCAATTTATAGTGAGAAGAATGGTCAGTAATGGCCAAATAGCTGGGCAGCTCGGGCAGTCCCATTTCAAACACGTGGATCAACCTCACTCAACGTGTAGAACCGTCCCTGTTTAATATTTTGACATGCCTCTTTTCACAATGTTTAATATTTTGACACGCCGCTTTTCACAATGTTTAATATTTTGACACGCCGCTTTTTACAATGTTTAATATTTAGACACGCCGCTTTTCACAATGTTTAATATTTTAATACACCGCTTTTCACAATGCTTAATATTTCGACACGCCGCTTTTCACAATGTTTAATATTTCGACACGCCTCTTTACCATATTACTTTTCTCCTAGCTCAATAGATTTGTTGTTTATATAAATGTGGACCGGAGAGTAGTGCTATTCCAACACAATAGTTAGCTCACAGTAGAGGTGCCCCTCTAGCAGAATGCCTGCAGAACGTCATATAATTTGCGAAGAAAATGAAAGGTCAAAACTTCATATATTTATAAATAGGAGCAAGTATTGAAAATATAGGTATAAGTTGGTTAATTGAAAAAGTATGTACCACAAAAAAAAAAATCAAAAGTATGAGATAAAATTGATGATTTGGCCCAAAAAAAAAACTTATGGGACCGAACATGCTAACGGCGCAAGTATGCCACCCACTAATTTCCGTTAATAATAGGCGGAAAATTCTAACGGACCAAATATGTCAAAAGAAGGACCATTTTGAAATTCGAGGCATTCTTAGGGGACCAATTTACCGTGAGAAGAATGGCCAGTAAGGGCCAAATAGCTGGGCAGATTGGGCAGCCCCATTTCAATCGACGTGGATCAGCAAGGTGAGAACACGATAGAGCTCACTCGACGCGTTGCACCGTCCTTGTTTAATATTTTGACACGCTCGCTTTTCATGCACAATGTCTATCAATAAAAAGTTCCATTTTTCCAATAAAAAAACGTGCGCACGGATTTTGCATTATTATCGACAATTTTCTATGGTACAAATTAAACAAAAAATTTGTACTTGTTAGATCTGCAAAGGAAATCATCCAATACATACGAATCGCATTCAATTTAATAAAAATGAATCAATAGCAAATTTGTTTAAATAAATACATAGTAAAAGGTGAAAAGAAACCTTAAGCACAGAAACACATTCCAGCTGATTCACAGCACATAAATCACTTGCGCCACCACGCCAAGGGAGAGAAAATGCAATGAAGAAGAATGAGAGCTTTCAGTGATGAAATAAATAAGTGGAATGATGGCCCTATTTATAGGCAGGCGGAGATATCGAGGACATGAGAGACGATCTCGTGCGTGTGAGTGCCTCGTGTTTATCAAGCTATCATGTAAAATCTCAATAATGCCTCTAACCTTGTGTTAGATACATCAATTTATTTTGGGAAGGACACTGGCTACCAACAGTGTGTGCGTGTAAGCCAGAACTCCACTTCATCCCATTTTCACTCAAACTAATAGACAATTCACATGGGTTTTGCGTTACTAATTTATCAATTTAAAATGTGCGCACGGATTTTGCATTAGGTTGTAAGGGGATTGATTAGAATGTCAATTTAAAATGTGCGCACGGATTTTGCATCATTATAGTATTAATATATCGACAATTTTCTATGAGACCATTTTGAATTCAAGGCATTCCTATGAGACCAATTTACCCTGAGAAGCAGTAACGGGCAAATTGCTGGGCAGATCGGGCAGTCCCATTTCCAACGAGGTGGATCAGCCTAAGGTGTGAACGGGATGGAGCTCACTCAACGCGTAGCAAAGTCTATTTTTCATATTTCGAAACACTCACTCTGCACGATGCCCTTTTCTCTTTCCCATAATGCTTTTTAATCTCTAAAGAGCACATAGTTGGTTAAATACTGTAGATTATATAGAGACACAAAATGTACATGTAGACAATTCACATGGGTTTCGTGTTACAAATTTTGTTTGTATTTTAATGAGAACCAGAGAGTAGTTATTCCAACACTATAATTAATTAATATGGCAGGGTTGATCTAAAGGATGGATGTGAAATGATTTAATTATGGGTAAATGAAGCATTAATTATGTTGTAAGCGCACGAATTTATTAGGTTAACTGTCAATTTAAAATGTGCGCACGGATTTATTAGGTTAACTGTCAATTTAAAATGTGCGTACGGATTTATTAGGTTAACTGTCAATTTAAAATGTGCGCTCAGATTTATTAGGTTAACTGTCAATTTAAAATGTGCGCACAGATTTATTAGGTTAAATGTCAATTTAAAATATGCGCACGGATTATGGTGCAAAAAACTTTGAGTTTTTGGGGTCCATCTATTTTCTGTATCGATAGTTATATGTAATTTTCCCTCTGTAACTTTTGATCTTCGAGTACCCTTGATACTCTATCAATAAAAAACTCCCTTTTCCCAATAAAAAATATGTGCGCACGGATTTTGAAAGAAGGACCATTTTGAATTCGAGGCATTCCTAGGGGACCAATTTACAGTGAGAAGAATGGTCAGTAATGGCCAAATAGCTGGGCAGCTCGGGTAGTCCCATTTCAAACACGTGGATCAACCTCACTCAACGTGAAGAACCGTCCCTGTTTAATATTTTGACATGCCTCTTTTCACAATGTTTAATATTTTGACACGCCGCTTTTCACAATGTTTAATATTTTGACACGCCGCTTTTCACAATGTTTAATATTTTGATACACCGCTTTTCACAATGCTTAATATTTCGACACGCCGCTTTTCACAATGTTTAATATTTCGACACGCCTCTTTACCATATTACTATTCTCTTAGCTCAACAGATTTTTTGTTTATATAAATGTGGACCGGAGAGTAGTGCTATTCCAACACAATAGTTAGCTCACAGTAGAGGTGCCCCTCTAGCAGAATGCCTGCAGAACGTCATATAATTTGCGAAGAAAATGAAAGGTCAAAACTTCATATATTTATAAATAGGAGCAAGTATTGAAAATATAGGTATAAGTTGGTTAATTGAAAAAGTATGTACCACAAAAAAAAAATCAAAAGTATGAGATAAAATTGATGATTTGGCCCAAAAAAAAAAACTTATGGGACCGAACATGCTAACGGCGCAAGTATGCCACCCACTAATTTCCATTAATAATAGGCGGAAAATTCTAACGGACCAAATATGTCAAAAGAAGGACCATTTTGAAATTCGAGGCATTCTTAGGGGACCAATTTACCGTGAGAAGAATGGCCAGTAAGGGCCAAATAGCTGGGCAGCTTGGGCAGCCCCATTTCAATCGACGTGGATCAGCAAGGTGAGAACACGATAGAGCTCACTCGACGCATTGCACCGTCCTTGTTTAATATTTTGACACGCTCGCTTTTCATGCTCAATGTCTATCAATAAAAAGTTCCATTTTTCCAATAAAAAAAACGTGTGCACGGATTTTGCATTATTATCGGCAATTTTCTATGGTACAAATTAAACAAAAAATTTGTACTTGTTAGATCTGCAGAGGAAATCATCCAATACATACGAATCGCATTCAATTTAATAAAAATGAATCAATAGCAAATTTGTTTAAATAAATACATAGTAAAAGGTGAAAAGAAACCTTAAGCACAGAAACACATTCCAGCTGATTCACAGCACATAAATCACTTGCGCCACCACGCCAAGGGAGAGAGAAGCAATGAAGAAGAATGAGAGCTTTCAGTGATGAAATAAATAAGTGGAATGATGGCCCTATTTATAGGCAGGCGGAGATATCGAGGACATGAGAGACGATCGCGTGCGTGTGAGTGCCTCGTGTTTATCAAGCTATCATGTAAAATCTCAATAATGCCTCTAACCTTGTGTTAGATACATCACTTTATTTTGGGAAGGACACGGGCTACCAACAGTGTGTGCGTGTAAGCCAGAACTCCACTTCATCCCATTTTCACTCAAACTAATATACAATTCACATGGGTTTTGCGTTACTAATTTATCAATTTAAAATGTGCGCACGGATTTTGCATTAGGTTGTAAGGGGATTGATTAGAATGTCAATTTAAAATGTGCGCACGGATTTTGCATCATTATAGTATTAATATATCGACAATTTTCTATGAGACCATTTTGAATTCAAGGCATTCCTATGGGACCAATTTACCCTGAGAAGCAGTAACGGGCAAATTGCTGGGCAGATCGGGCAGTCCCATTTCCAACGAGGTGGATCAGCCTAAGGTGTGAACGGGATGGAGCTCACTCAACGCGTAGCAAAGTCTATTTTTCATATTTCGAAACACTCACTCTGCACGATGCGCTTTTCTATTTCCCATAATGCTTTTTAATCTCTAAAGAGCACATAGTTGGTTAAATACTGTAGATTATATAGAGACCCAAAATGTACATGTAGACAATTCACATGGGTTTCGTGTTACAAATTTTGTTTGTATTTAAATGAGAACCAGAGAGTAGTTATTCCAACACTATAATTAATTAATATGGCAAGGTTGATCTAAAGGATGGATGTGAAATGATTTAATTATGGGTAAATGAAGCATTAATTATGTTGTAAGCGCACGGATTTATTAGGTTAACTGTCAATTTAAAATGTGCGCACGGATTTATTAGGTTAACTGTCAATTTAAAATGTGCGCACAGATTTATTAGGTTAACTGTCAATTTAAAATGTGCGCACAGTTATTAGGTTAACTGTCAATTTAAAATGTGCGCATGGATTTATTAGGTTAACTGTTAATTTAAAATGTGCGCACGGATTTATTAGATTAACTGTCAATTTAAAATGTGTGCACGGATTTATTAGGTTAACTGTCAATTTAAAATGTGTGCACGGATTTATTAGGTTAACTGTCAATTTAAAATGTGTGCACGGATTTATTAGGTTAACTGTCCACCTAAAATGTGCGCACGGATTTATTAGGTTAATTGTCCTTGTTTAATATTTTGACACGCTCGCTTTTCATGCACAATGTCTATCAATAAAAAGTTCCATTTTTCCAATAAAAAAAACGTGCGCACGGATTTTGCATTATTATCGGCAATTTTCTATGGTAAAAATTAAACAAAAAATTTGTACTTGTTAGATCTGCAGAGGAAATCATCCAATACATACGAATCGCATTCAATTTAATAAAAATGAATCAATAGCAAATTTGTTTAAATAAATACATAGTAAAAGGTGAAAAGAAACCTTAAGCACAGAAACACATTCCAGCTGATTCACAGCACATAAATCACTTGCGCCACCACGCCAAGGGAGAGAGAAGCAATGAAGAAGAATGAGAGCTTTCAGTGATGAAATAAATAAGTGGAATGATGGCCCTATTTATAGGCAGGCGGAGATATCGAGGACATGAGAGACGATCGCGTGCGTGTGAGTGCCTCGTGTTTATCAAGCTATCATGTAAAATCTCAATAATGCCTCTAACCTTGTGTTAGATACATCACTTTATTTTGGGAAGGACACGGGCTACCAACAGTGTGTGCGTGTAAGCCAGAACTCCACTTCATCCCATTTTCACTCAAACTAATATACAATTCACATGGGTTTTGCGTTACTAATTTATCAATTTAAAATGTGCGCACGGATTTTGCATTAGGTTGTAAGGGGATTGATTAGAATGTCAATTTAAAATGTGCGCACGGATTTTGCATCATTATAGTATTAATATATCGACAATTTTCTATGAGACCATTTTGAATTCAAGGCATTCCTATGAGACCAATTTACCCTGAGAAGCAGTAACGGGCAAATTGCTGGGCAGATCGGGCAGTCCCATTTCCAACGAGGTGGATCAGCCTAAGGTGTGAACGGGATGGAGCTCACTCAACGCGTAGCAAAGTCTATTTTTCATATTTCGAAACACTCACTCTGCACGATGCCCTTTTCTCTTTCCCATAATGCTTTTTAATCTCTAAAGAGCACATAGTTGGTTAAATACTGTAGATTATATAGAGACACAAAATGTACATGTAGACAATTCACATGGGTTTCGTGTTACAAATTTTGTTTGTATTTAAATGAGAACCAGAGAGTAGTTATTCCAACACTATAATTAATTAATATGGCAGGGTTGATCTAAAGGATGGATGTGAAATGATTTAATTATGGGTAAATGAAGCATTAATTATGTTGTAAGCGCACGAATTTATTAGGTTAACTGTCAATTTAAAATGTGCGCACGGATTTATTAGGTTAACTGTCAATTTAAAATGTGCGCACGTATTTATTAGGTTAACTGTCAATTTAAAATGTGCGCTCAGATTTATTAGGTTAACTGTCAATTTAAAATGTGCGCACAGATTTATTAGGTTAAATGTCAATTTAAAATATGCGCACGGATTATGGTGCAAAAAACTTTGAGTTTTTGGGGTCCATCTATTTTCTGTATCGATAGTTATATGTAATTTTCCCTCTGTAACTTTTGATCTTCGAGTACCCTTGATACTCTATCAATAAAAAACTCCCTTTTCCCAATAAAAAATATGTGCGCACGGATTTTGAAAGAAGGACCATTTTGAATTCGAGGCATTCCTAGGGGACCAATTTACAGTGAGAAGAATGGTCAGTAATGGCCAAATAGCTGGGCAGCTCGGGTAGTCCCATTTCAAACACGTGGATCAACCTCACTCAACGTGTAGAACCGTCCCTGTTTAATATTTTGACATGCCTCTTTTCACAATGTTTAATATTTTGACACGCCGCTTTTCACAATGTTTAATATTTTGACACGCCGCTTTTCACAATGTTTAATATTTTGATACACCGCTTTTCACAATGCTTAATATTTCGACACGCCGCTTTTCACAATGTTTAATATTTCGACACGCCTCTTTACCATATTACTATTCTCTTAGCTCAACAGATTTTTTGTTTATATAAATGTGGACCGGAGAGTAGTGCTATTCCAACACAATAGTTAGCTCACAGTAGAGGTGCCCCTCTAGCAGAATGCCTGCAGAACGTCATATAATTTGCGAAGAAAATGAAAGGTCAAAACTTCATATATTTATAAATAGGAGCAAGTATTGAAAATATAGGTATAAGTTGGTTAATTGAAAAAGTATGTACCACAAAAAAAAAATCAAAAGTATGAGATAAAATTGATGATTTGGCCCAAAAAAAAAAACTTATGGGATCGAACATGCTAACGGCGCAAGTATGCCACCCACTAATTTCCATTAATAATAGGCGGAAAATTCTAACGGACCAAATATGTCAAAAGAAGGACCATTTTGAAATTCGAGGCATTCTTAGGGGACCAATTTACCGTGAGAAGAATGGCCAGTAAGGGCCAAATAGCTGGGCAGCTTGGGCAGCCCCATTTCAATCGACGTGGATCAGCAAGGTGAGAACACGATAGAGCTCACTCGACGCATTGCACCGTCCTTGTTTAATATTTTGACACGCTCGCTTTTCATGCACAATGTCTATCAATAAAAAGTTCCATTTTTCCAATAAAAAAAACGTGCGCACGGATTTTGCATTATTATCGGCAATTTTCTATGGTACAAATTAAACAAAAAATTTGTACTTGTTAGATTTGCAGAGGAAATCATCCAATACATACGAATCGCATTCAATTTAATAAAAATGAATCAATAGCAAATTTGTTTAAATAAATACATAGTAAAAGGTGAAAAGAAACCTTAAGCACAGAAACACATTCCAGCTGATTCACAGCACATAAATCACTTGCGCCACCACGCCAAGGGAGAGAGAAGCAATGAAGAAGAATGAGAGCTTTCAGTGATGAAATAAATAAGTGGAATGATGGCCCTATTTATAGGCAGGCGGAGATATCGAGGACATGAGAGACGATCGCGTGCGTGTGAGTGCCTCGTGTTTATCAAGCTATCATGTAAAATCTCAATAATGCCTCTAACCTTGTGTTAGATACATCACTTTATTTTGGGAAGGACACGGGCTACCAACAGTGTGTGCGTGTAAGCCAGAACTCCACTTCATCCCATTTTCACTCAAACTAATATACAATTCACATGGGTTTTGCGTTACTAATTTATCAATTTAAAATGTGCGCACGGATTTTGCATTAGGTTGTAAGGGGATTGATTAGAATGTCAATTTAAAATGTGCGCACGGATTTTGCATCATTATAGTATTAATATATCGACAATTTTCTATGAGACCATTTTGAATTCAAGGCATTCCTATGGGACCAATTTACCCTGAGAAGCAGTAACGGGCAAATTGCTGGGCAGATCGGGCAGTCCCATTTCCAACGAGGTGGATCAGCCTAAGGTGTGAACGGGATGGAGCTCACTCAACGCGTAGCAAAGTCTATTTTTCATATTTCGAAACACTCACTCTGCACGATGCACTTTTCTATTTCCCATAATGCTTTTTAATCTCTAAAGAGCACATAGTTGGTTAAATACTGTAGATTATATAGAGACACAAAATGTACATGTAGACAATTCACATGGGTTTCGTGTTACAAATTTTGTTTGTATTTAAATGAGAACCAGAGAGTAGTTATTCCAACACTATAATTAATTAATATGGCAAGGTTGATCTAAAGGATGGATGTGAAATGATTTAATTATGGGTAAATGAAGCATTAATTATGTTGTAAGCGCACGGATTTATTAGGTTAACTGTCAATTTAAAATGTGCGCACGGATTTATTAGGTTAACTGTCAATTTAAAATGTGCGCACGGATTTATTAGGTTAACTGTCAATTTAAAATGTGCGCACAGTTATTAGGTTAACTGTCAATTTAAAATGTGCGCATGGATTTATTAGGTTAACTGTTAATTTAAAATGTGCGCACGGATTTATTAGATTAACTGTCAATTTATAATGTGTGCACGGATTTATTAGGTTAACTGTCAATTTAAAATGTGTGCACGGATTTATTAGGTTAACTGTCAATTTAAAATGTGTGCACGGATTTATTAGGTTAACTGTCCACTTAAAATGTGCGCACGGATTTATTAGGTTAATTGTCCTTGTTTAATATTTTGACACGCTCGCTTTTCATGCACAATGTCTATCAATAAAAAGTTCCATTTTTCCAATAAAAAAAACGTGCGCACGGATTTTGCATTATTATCGGCAATTTTCTATGGTAAAAATTAAACAAAAAATTTGTACTTGTTAGATCTGCAGAGGAAATCATCCAATACATACGAATCGCATTCAATTTAATAAAAATGAATCAATAGCAAATTTGTTTAAATAAATACATAGTAAAAGGTGAAAAGAAACCTTAAGCACAGAAACACATTCCAGCTGATTCACAGCACATAAATCACTTGCGCCACCACGCCAAGGGAGAGAGAAGCAATGAAGAAGAATGAGAGCTTTCAGTGATGAAATAAATAAGTGGAATGATGGCCCTATTTATAGGCAGGCGGAGATATCGAGGACATGAGAGACGATCGCGTGCGTGTGAGTGCCTCGTGTTTATCAAGCTATCATGTAAAATCTCAATAATGCCTCTAACCTTGTGTTAGATACATCACTTTATTTTGGGAAGGACACGGGCTACCAACAGTGTGTGCGTGTAAGCCAGAACTCCACTTCATCCCATTTTCACTCAAACTAATATACAATTCACATGGGTTTTGCGTTACTAATTTATCAATTTAAAATGTGCGCACGGATTTTGCATTAGGTTGTAAGGGGATTGATTAGAATGTCAATTTAAAATGTGCGCACGGATTTTGCATCATTATAGTATTAATATATCGACAATTTTCTATGAGACCATTTTGAATTCAAGGCATTCCTATGAGACCAATTTACCCTGAGAAGCAGTAACGGGCAAATTGCTGGGCAGATCGGGCAGTCCCATTTCCAACGAGGTGGATCAGCCTAAGGTGTGAACGGGATGGAGCTCACTCAACGCGTAGCAAAGTCTATTTTTCATATTTCGAAACACTCACTCTGCACGATGCCCTTTTCTCTTTCCCATAATGCTTTTTAATCTCTAAAGAGCACATAGTTGGTTAAATACTGTAGATTATATAGAGACACAAAATGTACATGTAGACAATTCACATGGGTTTCGTGTTACAAATTTTGTTTGTATTTAAATGAGAACCAGAGAGTAGTTATTCCAACACTATAATTAATTAATATGGCAGGGTTGATCTAAAGGATGGATGTGAAATGATTTAATTATGGGTAAATGAAGCATTAATTATGTTGTAAGCGCACGAATTTATTAGGTTAACTGTCAATTTAAAATGTGCGCACGGATTTATTAGGTTAACTGTCAATTTAAAATGTGCGCACGGATTTATTAGGTTAACTGTCAATTTAAAATGTGCGCTCAGATTTATTAGGTTAACTGTCAATTTAAAATGTGCGCACAGATTTATTAGGTTAAATGTCAATTTAAAATATGCGCACGGATTATGGTGCAAAAAACTTTGAGTTTTTGGGGTCCATCTATTTTCTGTATCGATAGTTATATGTAATTTTCCCTCTGTAACTTTTGATCTTCGAGTACCCTTGATACTCTATCAATAAAAAACTCCCTTTTCCCAATAAAAAATATGTGCGCACGGATTTTGAAAGAAGGACCATTTTGAATTCGAGGCATTCCTAGGGGACCAATTTACAGTGAGAAGAATGGTCAGTAATGGCCAAATAGCTGGGCAGCTCGGGTAGTCCCATTTCAAACACGTGGATCAACCTCACTCCACGTGTAGAACCGTCCCTGTTTAATATTTTGACATGCCTCTTTTCACAATGTTTAATATTTTGACACGCCGCTTTTCACAATGTTTAATATTTTGACACACCGCTTTTCACAATGTTTAATATTTTGATACACCGCTTTTCACAATGCTTAATATTTCGACACGCCGCTTTTCACAATGTTTAATATTTCGACACGCCTCTTTACCATATTACTATTCTCTTAGCTCAACAGATTTTTTGTTTATATAAATGTGGACCGGAGAGTAGTGCTATTCCAACACAATAGTTAGCTCACAGTAGAGGTGCCCCTCTAGCAGAATGCCTGCAGAACGTCATATAATTTGCGAAGAAAATGAAAGGTCAAAACTTCATATATTTATAAATAGGAGCAAGTATTGAAAATATAGGTATAAGTTGGTTAATTGAAAAAGTATGTACCACAAAAAAAAAATCAAAAGTATGAGATAAAATTGATGATTTGGCCCAAAAAAAAAAACTTATGGGACCGAACATGCTAACGGCGCAAGTATGCCACCCACTAATTTCCATTAATAATAGGCGGAAAATTCTAACGGACCAAATATGTCAAAAGAAGGACCATTTTGAAATTCGAGGCATTCTTAGGGGACCAATTTACCGTGAGAAGAATGGCCAGTAAGGGCCAAATAGCTGGGCAGCTTGGGCAGCCCCATTTCAATCGACGTGGATCAGCAAGGTGAGAACACGATAGAGCTCACTCGACGCATTGCACCGTCCTTGTTTAATATTTTGACACGCTCGCTTTTCATGCACAATGTCTATCAATAAAAAGTTCCATTTTTCCAATAAAAAAAACGTGCGCACGGATTTTGCATTATTATCGGCAATTTTCTATGGTACAAATTAAACAAAAAATTTGTACTTGTTAGATCTGCAGAGGAAATCATCCAATACATACGAATCGCATTCAATTTAATAAAAATGAATCAATAGCAAATTTGTTTAAATAAATACATAGTAAAAGGTGAAAAGAAACCTTAAGCACAGAAACACATTCCAGCTGATTCACAGCACATAAATCACTTGCGCCACCACGCCAAGGGAGAGAGAAGCAATGAAGAAGAATGAGAGCTTTCAGTGATGAAATAAATAAGTGGAATGATGGCCCTATTTATAGGCAGGCGGAGATATCGAGGACATGAGAGACGATCGCGTGCGTGTGAGTGCCTCGTGTTTATCAAGCTATCATGTAAAATCTCAATAATGCCTCTAACCTTGTGTTAGATACATCACTTTATTTTGGGAAGGACACGGGCTACCAACAGTGTGTGCGTGTAAGCCAGAACTCCACTTCATCCCATTTTCACTCAAACTAATATACAATTCACATGGGTTTTGCGTTACTAATTTATCAATTTAAAATGTGCGCACGGATTTTGCATTAGGTTGTAAGGGGATTGATTAGAATGTCAATTTAAAATGTGCGCACGGATTTTGCATCATTATAGTATTAATATATCGACAATTTTCTATGAGACCATTTTGAATTCAAGGCATTCCTATGGGACCAATTTACCCTGAGAAGCAGTAACGGGCAAATTGCTGGGCAGATCGGGCAGTCCATTTCCAACGAGGTGGATCAGCCTAAGGTGTGAACGGGATGGAGCTCACTCAACGCGTAATAAAGTCTATTTTTCATATTTCGAAACACTCACTCTGCACGATGCACTTTTCTATTTCCCATAATGCTTTTTAATCTCTAAAGAGCACATAGTTGGTTAAATACTGTAGATTATATAGAGACACAAAATGTACATGTAGACAATTCACATGGGTTTCGTGTTACAAATTTTGTTTGTATTTAAATGAGAACCAGAGAGTAGTTATTCCAACACTATAATTAATTAATATGGCATGGTTGATCTAAAGGATGGATGTGAAATGATTTAATTATGGGTAAATGAAGCATTAATTATGTTGTAAGCGCACGGATTTATTAGGTTAACTGTCAATTTAAAATGTGCGCACGGATTTATTAGGTTAACTGTCAATTTAAAATGTGCGCACGGATTTATTAGGTTAACTGTCAATTTAAAATGTGCGCACAGATTTATTAGGTTAACTGTCAATTTAAAATGTGCGCATGGATTTATTAGGTTAACTGTTAATTTAAAATGTGCGCACGGATTTATTAGATTAACTGTCAATTTAAAATGTGTGCACGGATTTATTAGGTTAACTGTCAATTTAAAATGTGTGCACGGATTTATTAGGTTAACTGTCAATTTAAAATGTGTGCACGGATTTATTAGGTTAACTGTCCACTTAAAATGTGCGCACGGATTTATTAGGTTAATTGTCAATTTAAAATGTGCGAACGGATTTATTAGGTTAACTGTCAACCAGGTGCCTCCAACGTCCTCCGCGTCGCGCTCCCCGTCGCGCCGCCGCCTCTGCTCGCGACCAGATGCCGCGCCGTGCAGCCTCCCGTTCCGTCGCTGTAAGTTTTTTGGGGGAGAGAGATGTAAGGTTGCAGAGTCTGATGTAGAGGTAGGTGAGAAGGTTTATTAATTTTTTTATTTTGTTTACGCAGTATGAACTATTTGTTTGCTTGGAGGTGGAGAATGAAATAATCTTATTCTGTTTTCGCCATTAGGGTCATAGGGCTATTTGTTTTTTAATTCTAATTGATTTGAGAATCAAATTATCTTTTGCCATGGACTGTGTTTGAGATTATTTAAATAAGTTTGTGTTTTACTAATTCCTGTTACTCTCTGCTTATCAGATTGGATTAATTTGGACTATGGGTTATGTGTTAATTATTTTGTGGTGGTTTAGTTTGAGTTAATTGAGTTGCTTAAATTATTTTACCACGGTGTAGATTTTAGGATATCTTTGTGAGTCCTGTCTCTTTGTGATTTTAATGTTATTGTTTCCGCTTTGTTCTCTGTGATATTTTCTTTTGTGCTCAGTGTCTTTGTGTATTTATCTTTGTGAGGTTTCTTTGTGCAATTTTTATTAATTGTCTTGGTGGTTAATTGTTTGGTGCATGTTGTTTGCTTCTTGCAATCTCTTTGTGTTTCTATGTGATTTCTTTGTGATGCATGAGTAGATGATGGGCCAGTGGGAAGGTGGGGGAATGGTTGCATGATTATTTATACTTTTGGATTTCGTGGGAATTATTAGTATAAGTATGTGTGTTATGCATGACTTCATACATTGTGGTTTCATGTTTTCCCCCTACCCCATTGTCATCTAATTGCATGTTTATTTGTTTCTTTGTGTTTGGAGATCATTCCTATAAGGTGGAGTGATTTTGTCTTTGTGAGATATGTATACGTTATGATATCATGTCTTTGTGCCTTTGTGTGAATCTTTGTGAATGCTTTGTGTGAGGTGGAGCTTGTCTTTGTGTTTCTCCTTGTGATTGCTCCAATTGAGGTGGAGCACTGTGTGTTTTTCTTTGTGGAATAACTTATACGTACGTAGACAATGTGTTGTCTTTTGCAGGTACGTGGAAGTGGGTTGGGCGATGATGACAAAATTGTTTGTGGATTGTGGATTGTAGTTGGGGATGGCAAAAAAGGTGGAGAATGTTGGGATTTAGCCCAAATGTTGTTTTGGCCATTGGGCCTACACACAAGGGCCCAACCCCTAGTTCTTGGCAGTCTTCCCTTTTATACTGAGTCACCCTCTCCATTGAATGTGACACATGAGACGTGTGACGAAACGTGAGATTGGAGAGTGGAGAACAATAAGGGTGAAGTGCTACCCATCTTGGTGTTAGGTTATCTCCATTAGTCCCGTCACAATCCCGACACGTGTCTGAGCCCGTTCGTGTTACCCGAGTACGTGTGGCGGCCGGCGGCACCGAAACCCAACACTATCAACACGGATGTTGGCGGCGGTCACATCCTAAGGAGATTTCCATCTTCGGTTTTGTATTGCCAAACTGCTTTTCCAGGGAAGGTGTGCCTCCATTAGTTCCCTCTGCGCCACCGTCTCCGTCGCTGATGTTGGCGGAGGCTCCAATGATTGGTGCGGTGGCAGTGGTGGGGTGACACCACAGGATTGAAGATGCGGTATCAATTAAGGAGAGCCTTTGCTCGCCTATAATTAATCGCTTTCTTCCGGTGCATTATTTTGGACTTTTTGAGGGCCACAGTGGCCCACACGTAATTAACCTCCCCTTCAATTGGTTTTTTTTTTTTTTAAATTGTGCATTGTGCGTGCACTATGAATTATTATCATTGAAATTCAACGTATCTTTAAAAAAAAAAAAAAAGAGACGCGTGTCTTATGTCGTGGCAATAATTTTTATTTATAATTGCAACTCGCATCAAGACTAAATAGTTAGCAGTACCAGTTAATACAAGGAAAAGTTAAGTATATAAATTATACTATTATTTAATTTGAGGGTGCTCAAGTTGTCTATTTTAATTGCATATGGGTAGCAGGATAGAGCTGATGAAAAAGCCAGGATTAAAGCGAGCGGTGGACGTGTCATCTACAAGGATGTAGCTCGAGTTGAAGGAATTTTGGCTACGACCCGAGCAATAGGTAAATAACATTAATATTTTAATCATAATTTTTCTCTTATAAATTTTCATGCTTCCTCAATAATTTTGATATTGTTTTACTGGATGGAATAGGGGTGATGAACCTTAAATCATCAGTGATATCGGAACCAGAAGGCGCCAAGAGGACGAGTTTCTGATAATAGCTAGCAATAGGATGTGGGATGTGATTCCGACTAATATATATGGCGTGTCGTGTCATCCGTGAATGCCTCAAAGAGACGGTGACCAGTACTGATAATTCAAATCAAGAGCCCAACTCTGCTCAACCATAGAATCATGGGTTGTATATGTTAGGAAATAAACACACGCACACGATGACGATAAGAAAATAACACGACATTTGTTTACCCAGTTCGTCTTTCGACTACATCTGAGGGCGATGCCAAGCCAGGTATTTCACTATGTGTTTTGGATGCGCAATGATTACAAAGAGAGAACATCTATTTATAATAGAAAACTTGCCATAATTAACCCTAAGCTTATTAGGAAAAGACTTGTTCCCTACTCCAAGTCATTAGGAACAAACTTACCATAATTAACCCTAAGCCTATTAGGAAAAGACTTGCTCCCCACTCCAGGCCCGTTAGGATCAAACTTGTCCTACACTCCAAGCCCATTAGGATCAATTCAGGCTCCACACTCCAACAATCTCCCACTTGGAGACTGAATTCTCCATGTAACCATATCTTCTTGATTCTCCTCCCGTATCCACCTGGCATCGCCAGACCTTATCTTCAAGTTCCAACGAAGACAAAAACTCCTTTTATTTTAGCACAAGTCCAACAAACTCCACCTTGATAAAATAAAAGAAAACTCCATTGTCTTCACCGACAAACATGATTCTTAAACCAAAGAACCAACATTCTAAACATAGAGAATACCTACTCCACCATAAGAGTAGAACACTTAGAATCACCCATTCTAAGAATTTCCTTCGGCATTGTCTTCACCGATAAACATGATTCTTAAACCAAAGAACCAACATTCTCATCATAGAGAATACCTACTCCACCATAAGAGTAGAACACTTAGAATCACTCATTCTAAGAATTTCCTTCGGCGTTGTCTTCACCGACAAACATGATTCTTAAACCAAAGAACCAACATTCTCAACATAGAGAATACCTACTCCACCATATGAGTAGAACACTTAGAATCACCCATTCTAAGAATTTCCTTCGGCATCGACAAGCCTTATCTTCAAGTTTTAAGGCCAATTGAAGTTATGCATAACTTCAACTTCTCTAAGGTCGCCACCTTAGTAAATAACAAGTAGTAGTTAAAGGACGAATACCTATTCGGTGCACGTCGCTCTCTAACTGGTCTCTGCAGCAGATTTTCCAGTGGTGGTGGGGTCCTAGGTTCTTCAATAAGAACCTCTTCTTCATTCTGACTCTCCTTACTCCCACTCGAGTTTGAGATGTCTAACTCAACCTCTTGGGTATTGGTCTTGTCAGAATCTGATGCCTCCAATATGTTCTTGTACATAACTTGTTCATTGAAAACTACATATGTGCTGCGAATAATATTTCGGTTATTCTCAACCCAAAGTGTATAACCGAACTCATCAACACCATAACCAATGAACGTACACTTAACAAATTTAGCATCACTGCAAGAGTAGAATGATACTCCAGAATCCAACACCCAGAGTTCTACCGGACAACTGACACTAAAGACCAACGCGTCTTTTACATCAACTGTGGTTGCGTTTTCTGTCTTCTTCTCGTTTTGTCCCTTCCTGTTTTTCTTGGGTGATGAACACTGGTTCCTGTAGTGACCCAACTCATCACAATTCCAGCACTGGATCGAGTGTTTATCTTTCTTGGATTGACTCTTTCCTCTGGACTCTGATCTGCCACGATTGATCTTGTCAGAATCTGATGCCTCCAATCTGTTCTTGTACATAACCTGTTCATTGAATACTATATCTGTGCTGTAAATAATCTTTTGGTTATTCTCAACCTAAAGTGTATAACCGAACTCATCACCACCATAACCAATGAACGTACACTTAACAAATTCAGCATCACTGTAAGAGTAGAATGATACTCCAGAATCCAACACCCAGTATTCTACCGGACAACTGACACTAAAGACCAACGCGTCTCCAACATCAACTGTGGTTACGTTTGTTATCTTCTTCTCGTTCTGTCCCTTCCTGTTTTTCTTGGGTGATGAACACTGGCTCCTGTAATGACCAAACTCATCACAATTCCAACACTGTATTGAGTCTTAATCTTTCTTGGATTGACTCTTTCCTCTGGACTCTGATCTGCCACGATTGATCTTGTCAGAATCTGATGCCTCCAATCTGTTCTTGTACATAATCTGTTCATTGAAAACTACATCTCTACTGTGAATAATCTTTCGGTTATTCTCATCCCAGAGTTTATAACCGAACTCATCACCACCATAATCAATGAATGTACACTTAACAAATTTAGCATCACTGCAAGAGTAGAATGATACTCCAGAATCCAACACCCAGAGTTCTACCGGACAACTGACACTAAAGATCAACGTGTCTCCAACATCAACTGTGGTTACGTTTGCTATCTTCTTCTCGTTCTGTCCCTTCCTGTTTTTCTTGGGTGATGAACACTGGTTCCTGTAGTGACCAAAATCATCACAATTCCAGCACTGGATAGAGTCTTTATCTCTCTTGGATTGACTCTTTCCTCTGGACTCTGATCTGTCACGATTGATCTTGTCAGAATCTAATGCCTTCAATCTGTTCTTGTACATAATCTGTTCATTGAAAACTACATCTCTACTGTGAATAATCTTTCGGTTATTCTCATCCCAGAGTTTATAACCGAACTCATCACCACCATAGTCAATGAACGTACACTTAACAGATTTAGCATCACTGCAAGAGTGGAATGATGCTCCAGAATCCAACACCCACGATTCTACCGGACTACTGACACTCAAGACCAACGCGTCTCCAACATCAACTGTGGTTGCGTTTGCTGTCTTCTTCTCGGTCTGTCCCTTCCTGTTTTTCTTGGGTGCTGAACTCTGGTTCCTGTAGTGACCAAACTCATTATAATTCCAGCACTGGATCGAGTCTTTATCTTTCTTGGATTGACTCTTTCCTCTGGACTCTGATCTGCCACGATTCTGCCTACCCTTCAATCTGCCCCCTTCTTCCGTGTTCAGCGTTGACCCTGAAGTGGATCCAGATTCTTTCCTGCGAACCTCCTCGCTAATCATCAGATCACTCACTTCGTCAAGCTTCACTTTATCTTTCGCGGATGAAGCGCTAACTGTGGCAGCCCAACTATCTGGCAAAGAAGATAACAAAACTAAAGCAAGTACCTCGCCACTGAAGTCGATCACGACAAAACACAACTGTCCAATGATCCTGTTGAACTCGTTCAGGTGTTGCTGCACGGGTGTGCTCTCCGACATCCTGAGGTTGAACAACCGTCTGATCAAGTGAACTTTGTTCGCCGTTGTGGGCTTCTGATAAATCTTCTCCAAGATCTGCAGCATCTCCCTTGCGGACTTGGCTTTAGTCGTGTGATAGGCTACGTTCATGGATAGCGATAAGCGTATTGCACTCATCGCCTTTCTGTTCAACGGATTCCACTCCTTCTGTTCCATCTTTTCGGGTTTCCCCTTCTCCTCTAGGGGCACATACAAATTTTTACCGTAAAGGTAATCCTCGATCTGTATCGTCCAGAACTCGAAATTCGATCCGTCAAACTGCTTGATTGAAATCTTCTCGTCGCTCATCGTGACTGCTCCCTCTTAACCCGAGGCTCTGATACCAGTTGTTAGGAAATAAACACACGCACACGATGACGATGACGATAAGAAAATAACACGACATTTGTTTACCAAGTTCGTCTTTCGACTACATCTGGGGGCGATGCCAAGCCAGGTATTTCACTATGTGTTTTGGATGAGCAATGATTACAAAGAGAGAACATCTATTTATAATAGAAAACTTGTCATAATTAACCCTAAGCTTATTAGGAAAAGACTTGTTCCCTACTCCAAGCCATTAGGAACAAACTTACCATAATTAACCCTAAGCCTATTAGGAAAAGACTTGCTCCCCACTCCAGGCCCGTTAGGATCAAACTTGTCCTACACTCCAAGCCCGTTAGGATCAATTCAGGCTCCACACTCCAACAGTATAGGCAACGCTGCTTAGTCATCTTGCCTTTGCCAGGGGAAGTGCGGAAAACATTTCGATGATTGTGGTTGATCTGTGAATGATTTAATTATGGATTAATGAAGTATTAATTATGTTGTAAGAGGAATATTGATTAGGATAATATTTTAGAAATTAATATTGTGTACTAGATCTAGATGCACACCTGCCTATTAATGTTAGCATATATGTCATTACGTACATAGTATATAATATGTTTCAATAATAACAGCCACTTCGTGAGGATGCACAGGCTGCTCTTAGTACAATTTGGAACAAAATGACCCCTTCAAAATATTCAGGACTAGCTTGGAAGGTGATACGAGGAAGGCTTGCCACCCGGAGCGAATTAAGTATGCGGAATATTTTGGGTAATGGTGATGACTTGTGCTCTCTGTGGCGCTGCCGAGGAAAACATCCAACATCTATTCTTCGGCTGCGATCTGTCTAACAAAATCTGGCGATTGCATTCCTCCTGGTTCAGCAACAGTTCGCCTATGCAGGTCAATACAGCACCACATTTCCATCAATTTTGTGGCATCATCGGAATTAAGCGTAAGAAATTTATATTGGAATGCATATGTGACACGTATTTTTCAATACTCGCCTCTCAAGTGTAAGAGGGTCCTCGTAGTAAAAGTAAGTGTCCGGTTAAATTATAGAACCACGGGACTAGTTTGCTTGTGTAGCCTTAGTGTTATACGTCGACACGTAAATATAGTGATAAAACATGGGGGGAGCAACTAAAACTAAATGCCAAAATCAACAAGATAAATACTAACTAAGAAAAGCAAGTAAAATGATGATCAAGATCAAATGTGAGAAGTAGTGTTCGGGTGTTCTTCATTATGTGAAAATCGATTAAAGTTTAACTTGGACGTTTAATTCATTGGTTGGTGTATGATAAGAGCAATCACTAAGAATATATCTAATAAAGCACCTCGGATCGAGAGGAAGAATAGAGACGTTTTTACCCGGGTAATCACACAACTAGGGGGTCTACTCTATCTAATTAACTAAACTAATCCCTAATTTTGCTTTTCCACTTGAATACTAGAAACCAAACTCCTATAGTCTTTTCACTAACTATCCAAACTCGCATTCAAATAATTAGTGTAAATTAATGGGGTTCTAATGAAAATTACCCAACTCTCGTTGCGATAATCCAATATTAACTCAATTCACTCGTTCCCAACCCTCGATTATACGATCTATCAAGACTAACCAACTCTCGTTACACTAATCATGCGTCAAAATATAATCTAATAATTGAATTCAAGCAAATGATCAACCAAAACCCATTAACCTAATCAATACACCTTCCAATTAAATTAAACAATCAAAATTAAGCTAAAAATTTAATTTCATCATAAATCCAAACACCCAAACACCAACAAACCTATCTAATTACTAAATTAATAAAATAAAACAAACACATAAAAGATAAATAACCAAACATTAATATAAAGAAAGATATCACCTCAAATGTCTTTAAATCCTCCAACACTTGCAATAAAATAAAATACTACAATAAAAACTAACTAAGACATTAAATAAAAGCTAAACTAACGAGTGAAATGAAGTGGAGGTGGGGTTTCCCCAATGGAGTCGCCCCCTGTTTCTGGCTTCCGTGTGTTCTGCCTCCCCCCGCCCTACTGTGTTCCCAAATTCTCCATGGAATAAATGATGGATTGGGCCTTTGGATTTAAGTCATTGGGCCTGGGACTCAAATGTTTCCGCTACTGGCCCCTTGCCCCCAATTCCCTTCAGTACAGCTCACGGCTTCTTGTTAGGATTTTAGTAATTGGGCCAAAACAATTCTTATTTTTAATAAGGGCGCGGCTAAAGGCACCCGACTTTCCTATGAGTACACCCACGCGATGAGGACACACACAAAATGGATGAGGACACCCACCAGAAAATTCCAAAATTACCCCTCCCTCAATTAAAACCTAACTCGTTCTCTCTCTTCTCATAATATTCAGACACCCACCATTTTTACACCTCCATTTCTGCCGCCGCCCACTGCGCAGCCCCTCCCTCTCACCGTTCGCGGCCACCTCCTTTCGTCGCCGCAACCCCTCCCACTCCCCGTTCGCGGACGCCTCCTCTCGTCGTCGCAGCCCCTCCCACTCCCCGTTCGCGGCCGCCTCCTCTCGTTGCCGTCGCCGTCCCCGTCTCCCCACCCAACACGCGCGACAACGCCGCCCCCTCTCCCAACGTCGCCGCGTCGCAGCTCCGCTTCCCCTCCCCACGCGGCGACAGCGCCGCCCTCACTCCCCACGTCGCCGCCTCTTCTCCTCCCTCGTCCGCCGCGGCCGCCGTCGCCCTCCTCCCATAGACGCGGCCACTCGCATTCCTCCGCCACCGCCGCCTGTTCCAGGTACTTTTTTTAATTTTTTAGAAATTTTAGGAAATTTAGGGTTTTTAGAAAAATTAGGGTTTTTAGAAGTTCGTGATTTTTTTTCTGACAACTTTAGGTTGTTTTGGAAATATTTTCGAACAATTTGTGTTTGTTTTGGAAAAAATTTCGAACATTTTGTTCGATCTTTTTTTTCATACAAATTTAGGTTGTTTTGGAATTTTTTTTGAACAATCTATGTTTGTTTTGGAAACAAATTCGAACAATTTATGTTTGTTTTGGAAACAAATTCGAACAATCAATTTTTGTTTTGGAAAAAAATTCGAACATTTTGTTCAATTTTTTTTCGAACAAATGTAAGTTGTTTCGAATATTTTTTCGAACATAATAAGTTTGTTGGGTAAAAATTTTCGTACATCTAAACTTTGTTCGATTAATATTTTCGAACATCTTAAGATTTTTTTTTTAATATTATTTTTGTTGATTTGTTGTGTTTTTTGAGTTTTTTTGTTGAATTGTTGTGTTTTTTGAGATTTTTTTGTTGAAGAATGTTGTTTGTTTGGGGTGTGGTGGTGGAGTGGATGGTTTCGTTGTGAAATAGAAACGGTGGGTGTACTCATCCGTCTTTTTTTAAAAAATGTGCAGGAGGGGTATAAACGACATTTCACGTATCCTCTGTGACAAAAAAAGATTCCAGTGGGTGTACTCATAGGAAAGCTGGGTGCCTTTAGCCGCGCCCTTTTAATAAATGGGCCAGCTTCTTCAATTCACTTAGGCCCAACATCAATTTTAATTAATAGCTTATGACATTTTTCATTCCAGTGGGTCCACGAGCTGAAATTCAATTAATGACACTATTCAATTGTCAACTCTGTTCTCCTCTCCGCGTGTGTTTTTCTTCCCACCCCAAAAAGCCAACTTTTCAAATGGGCCTGCTGTTTGTAAATATGATGGGCCTCCCTCCTAAAAACAACACCTCCTTTTTCATTTGATTATGGGCGCGGCTAAAGGCACCCGGTTTCCTATGAGTACACCCAGGGGATGAGAACACACACAAAACGGATGAGGACACCCACCTGGAAAACCCAAAATTACCCTCTATCGAAATAAAACCTTCCTCTTCCTCTCTCTTTCTCATCCTCTCTCTTTCTCAACAATTGAGACACCCACAATTCTTGCGCAACTTCGCCGGCACGGCGACACCCACTCCGCCAACGCCGCCCTCCCCGTCGCGCCGCCCTCCCCAGCAACCTCGTTCGCGGCCGCCTCCCTCCTCCCAACAGTTGCGGCCGCCGCCCTCCCTCCTCCCCTTCGCCGCGGCCGCCGCCCTCCCTTCTCCCCTTCGCCGCGGCCGCCGCCCACCCCCTCCTCCCCTTCGCCGCGGCCGCCCTCCCTTCTCCCCACAGACGCGGCCGCCGCCCACCCCATCCTCCCCTTCGCCGCGGCCGTAGTGCTCTCTGATTCGGGTGGAATTTACACGATTTAGATGCATATTTGAAGCTCATTTGATGTTTATTTCATTGAATTATTGGTTGATTATCATTGTTTTGATCAAAATAAGAGAAAGGTAGTGTTTTGTCGATTTTGTAGGAAAAACGATGGATTTTAGAAGCAAAACACATACCATACTTCACTGGATCAAGAAGAGAAGCTGACCATTGGGTTCGTCTCGAAAAACGGAGTGGGATGGCCAAAAGAATCAAGTCGTTTGGAGGTCGGAAGCAAAAGTTATGCACGAAACAAGTTCGGAGTGCAACTCGGCCGAGCTCCCAACTCGGCCGAGTGGAAAAAGAGTCCAGAATCTGGAACATCTTGCAATCCGGCCGAGTTACACCATCCGGCCGAGTGGCCTGAAAAATGCTCAAGATATGTTTAAGGCACGACTCGGCCGAGCTCTCCAATCCGGCCGAGTGGAATTTTGATCCAGAATCTGGAATGACGGACAATCCGGCCGAGCTCTCCAATCCGGCCGAGTGGCTCCAGTTGGTAATTCGGCCGAGCTCGCCAATCCGGCCGAGTGGAATGGGAATGCAGAATCTGGAACGATTGGCAATCCGGCCGAGCTACGCCATCCGACCGAGTTGCCTGAAAAAGAGGGCAATGCATTCTATGGCCCGACTCGGCCGAGCTACAGCATCCGGCCGAGCTACTGAGTGAACAAAAATGGAAAACACGCTTTTGGAAGTGCCCGACTCGGCCGAGTTACCCGATTCGGCCGTGTGACCTCTTATTTTCGCCTAAAATCGTGTTTCTACCTTAGGGCACATGCCAAGCACTTTTGGAAGAGTATATAAGGCCCAAAGTTCGTTTTTGAAAGGGGATTACACACATTGAGAAGTCTCTACACATAGTTACACATAGTGATAGGTTTTAAAGCATTTTTCCTTCTAGTTTGTCATAGATTAGCTTAGAACTTAGTTGTTTTTCAATTTCAATCAAGAATTGTAAGTGGGTTTTGCTTATTCCATCATATTGTAGCTACAATTCCATCATCAAGGTGATATCTCTCAATTTTAAGTTTCAATTTGGTAATTACTTTCTACATTGCAATTTCTCTATTAATTAGCATGGGTTTTATGTTGTTTTGTGTTGTAGCCATGGGATTCTCTTCTAGAACCATGGGCTAATCCCCAATTGCCTCGGGTGTTTCCGTTTCGTTAGGAATAAATGAACTAGTGAAGCAATTACATGAGCTAGATATGAATTCGGATTAAGCTAAAGGCTATCACCTAATTGTGCACACCCCCTCGAAAGGCATAGGCGAACATCGTGCATTGATTAGCAATTATAGGATCTAACCAAATACCATAAGCTCCTAGGATAGTGTTTCATAAGCACTTTCAACACGGTTACTAATGCCTATGAAACGCCCTCTCACCAAACTCCTAGACGACCTTTATTCGTTTAGTGTCCAAAATTGTCGGTCTAGCCCTTAACCCCCTCTCGGTTAGCTAATTACTAAGTTTGGGGGGTAGTGGTATTTATATTCTTGTTCATAATATTGATTGCTTAACTACTCCTAGTTTTGATTGTTGGGGTAGTGGCCCATGTGTGTAGATTTGTATGGATAACACTTGGTGTCAATATCATTGCAAAACTATTTTTCCAAACTTTTAATTGCTTGGCAATGAAAAAGTTTGGGGGGGGGTATGTTCGTTTTTACATTTTCTATTGACACCAAGGTGTACTCTAGTGCATGTATGAAATTTGAGCTTTAATGATCATTGAGACACATTTGATGGTGATTTGTTGTGAATTTGATTCCTTGAATGTGTACATGATTGGAATGACTCATCTTGTTTGTGTTGTTGTCATCTTATTGCCTATGGATGTTTTGCATGCACAATGAGTTATGTGTGGTGATGATTGATGAATGTTTGAGGATTGAATGACCCGGTGAGAGTTGAGCTTTGAATCGATTATTAATCCGGTTTATTTCATTGTTGAGTGGATCAATTCATTGCTTGCTTTTCTAGAACTTGCCCAAGTTCTTGCTTGAGATCATGTTGGTGTGATACTTTGAGATATGATGTAGGCCATCTTTCGTACTACAAGTCACTTATCCAAATTTTCCCAATAACCGAAGAAATTTTCCGTAGTTAGCCCGTTTGAGCTTGATTTCCCATTTTCTTGGCAACCTACAATGTTTAACCACTTATCCTTTTGAGCTTTTGATATCCATATCTAGTGGAGAATAAAAGAGAAAGTGGTAAAATATGTGCTTTAGTACCTTTGGTTTGAAAAAAAATAATTGGGAAAAGTTGTGAAAAAGAGAAAAAGATGGAAGTGAAAAGAAAAATAATGATGAAAAGAAAAGAGGGACAATGAGCCCCAAGAGCTTGAAAAGAAAAGAAATTGGCTAAAAAGATGAGAAGATGAATGCATTTGAGGAACTTATATGAAAAGTGAGAATGAAGGTTGTAAATCTTAAGAGCACGAGCTTGAATTGTTGAATAACAACTTTTGTTCTCCACTAGACGAGTCACTTTTTCCATATTCATCTTACCCCATCCAAAGAGCCAACGTTACGTCCTTGGTTAAGCCCTATTGATCTCATTGTTGAACATGTTTGTGGTGGAAAGATGGTAGAGCTTGGGCAAGCTTATGGCAATTGCAATGCATGATTTGATTGATGAGTGCTTATTGTCCTTAATTTGTTTGAGTGTTTGAGTGAAACACTATTTCTTGTGAGTTAAACTTGAACATCTTGATATTGTCATCACCATCACTTGTTGTTGTGTGTAGAGCATGTGTGAGTAATGAGTTGGATCTTCAATATTGAACTTGTGATCATTTTAAGAATGTATCTTGAGGAAGAAGAATTCATTTCAAGTCATTTGATACGTGGGATCTTTCATTGATCATCTAGTTGTAAATTTCACCCTCTTGTTTTAATTCTTTCGTTGCTCGAGGACGAGCAACACTTTAAGTTTGGGGGAGTTGATTCGGGTGGAATTTACACGATTTAGATGCATATTTGAAGCTCATTTGATGTTTATTTCATTGAATTATTGGTTGATTATCATTGTTTTGATCAAAATAAGAGAAAGGTAGTGTTTTGTCGATTTTGTAGGAAAAACGATGGATTTTAGAAGCAAAACACATACCATACTTCACTGGATCAAGAAGAGAAGCTGACCATTGGGTTCGTCTCGAAAAACGGAGTGGGATGGCCAAAAGAATCAAGTCGTTTGGAGGTCGGAAGCAAAAGTTATGCACGAAACAAGTTCGGAGTGCAACTCGGCCGAGCTCCCAACTCGGCCGAGTGGAAAAAGAGTCCAGAATCTGGAACATCTTGCAATCCGGCCGAGTTACACCATCCGGCCGAGTGGCCTGAAAAATGCTCAAGATATGTTTAAGGCACGACTCGGCCGAGCTCTCCAATCCGGCCGAGTGGAATTTTGATCCAGAATCTGGAATGACGGACAATCCGGCCGAGCTCTCCAATCCGGCCGAGTGGCTCCAGTTGGTAATTCGGCCGAGCTCGCCAATCCGGCCGAGTGGAATGGGAATGCAGAATCTGGAACGATTGGCAATCCGGCCGAGCTACGCCATCCGACCGAGTTGCCTGAAAAAGAGGGCAATGCATTCTATGGCCCGACTCGGCCGAGCTACAGCATCCGGCCGAGCTACTGAGTGAACAAAAATGGAAAACACGCTTTTGGAAGTGCCCGACTCGGCCGAGTTACCCGATTCGGCCGTGTGACCTCTTATTTTCGCCTAAAATCGTGTTTCTACCTTAGGGCACATGCCAAGCACTTTTGGAAGAGTATATAAGGCCCAAAGTTCGTTTTTGAAAGGGGATTACACACATTGAGAAGTCTCTACACATAGTTACACATAGTGATAGGTTTTAAAGCATTTTTCCTTCTAGTTTGTCATAGATTAGCTTAGAACTTAGTTGTTTTTCAATTTCAATCAAGAATTGTAAGTGGGTTTTGCTTATTCCATCATATTGTAGCTACAATTCCATCATCAAGGTGATATCTCTCAATTTTAAGTTTCAATTTGGTAATTACTTTCTACATTGCAATTTCTCTATTAATTAGCATGGGTTTTATGTTGTTTTGTGTTGTAGCCATGGGATTCTCTTCTAGAACCATGGGCTAATCCCCAATTGCCTCGGGTGTTTCCGTTTCGTTAGGAATAAATGAACTAGTGAAGCAATTACATGAGCTAGATATGAATTCGGATTAAGCTAAAGGCTATCACCTAATTGTGCACACCCCCTCGAAAGGCATAGGCGAACATCGTGCATTGATTAGCAATTATAGGATCTAACCAAATACCATAAGCTCCTAGGATAGTGTTTCATAAGCACTTTCAACACGGTTACTAATGCCTATGAAACGCCCTCTCACCAAACTCCTAGACGACCTCTATTCGTTTAGTGTCCAAAATTGTCGGTCTAGCCCTTAACCCCCTCTCGGTTAGCTAATTACTAAGTTTGGGGGGTAGTGGTATTTATATTCTTGTTCATAATATTGATTGCTTAACTACTCCTAGTTTTGATTGTTGGGGTAGTGGCCCATGTGTGTAGATTTGTATGGATAACACTTGGTGTCAATATCATTGCAAAACTATTTTTCCAAACTTTTAATTGCTTGGCAATGAAAAAGTTTGGGGGGGGGGTATGTTCGTTTTTACATTTTCTATTGACACCAAGGTGTACTCTAGTGCATGTATGAAATTTGAGCTTTAATGATCATTGAGACACATTTGATGGTGATTTGTTGTGAATTTGATTCCTTGAATGTGTACATGATTGGAATGACTCATCTTGTTTGTGTTGTTGTCATCTTATTGCCTATGGATGTTTTGCATGCACAATGAGTTATGTGTGGTGATGATTGATGAATGTTTGAGGATTGAATGACCCGGTGAGAGTTGAGCTTTGAATCGATTATTAATCCGGTTTATTTCATTGTTGAGTGGATCAATTCATTGCTTGCTTTTCTAGAACTTGCCCAAGTTCTTGCTTGAGATCATGTTGGTGTGATACTTTGAGATATGATGTAGGCCATCTTTCGTACTACAAGTCACTTATCCAAATTTTCCCAATAACCGAAGAAATTTTCCGTAGTTAGCCCGTTTGAGCTTGATTTCCCATTTTCTTGGCAACCTACAATGTTTAACCACTTATCCTTTTGAGCTTTTGATATCCATATCTAGTGGAGAATAAAAGAGAAAGTGGTAAAATATGTGCTTTAGTACCTTTGGTTTGAAAAAAAATAATTGGGAAAAGTTGTGAAAAAGAGAAAAAGATGGAAGTGAAAAGAAAAATAATGATGAAAAGAAAAGAGGGACAATGAGCCCCAAGAGCTTGAAAAGAAAAGAAATTGGCTAAAAAGATGAGAAGATGAATGCATTTGAGGAACTTATATGAAAAGTGAGAATGAAGGTTGTAAATCTTAAGAGCACGAGCTTGAATTGTTGAATAACAACTTTTGTTCTCCACTAGACGAGTCACTTTTTCCATATTCATCTTACCCCATCCAAAGAGCCAACGTTACGTCCTTGGTTAAGCCCTATTGATCTCATTGTTGAACATGTTTGTGGTGGAAAGATGGTAGAGCTTGGGCAAGCTTATGGCAATTGCAATGCATGATTTGATTGATGAGTGCTTATTGTCCTTAATTTGTTTGAGTGTTTGAGTGAAACACTATTTCTTGTGAGTTAAACTTGAACATCTTGATATTGTCATCACCATCACTTGTTGTTGTGTGTAGAGCATGTGTGAGTAATGAGTTGGATCTTCAATATTGAACTTGTGATCATTTTAAGAATGTATCTTGAGGAAGAAGAATTCATTTCAAGTCATTTGATACGTGGGATCTTTCATTGATCATCTAGTTGTAAATTTCACCCTCTTGTTTTAATTCTTTCGTTGCTCGAGGACGAGCAACACTTTAAGTTTGGGGGAGTTGATTCGGGTGGAATTTACACGATTTAGATGCATATTTGAAGCTCATTTGATGTTTATTTCATTGAATTATTGGTTGATTATCATTGTTTTGATCAAAATAAGAGAAAGGTAGTGTTTTGTCGATTTTGTAGGAAAAACGATGGATTTTAGAAGCAAAACACATACCATACTTCACTGGATCAAGAAGAGAAGCTGACCATTGGGTTCGTCTCGAAAAACGGAGTGGGATGGCCAAAAGAATCAAGTCGTTTGGAGGTCGGAAGCAAAAGTTATGCACGAAACAAGTTCGGAGTGCAACTCGGCCGAGCTCCCAACTCGGCCGAGTGGAAAAAGAGTCCAGAATCTGGAACATCTTGCAATCCGGCCGAGTTACACCATCCGGCCGAGTGGCCTGAAAAATGCTCAAGATATGTTTAAGGCACGACTCGGCCGAGCTCTCCAATCCGGCCGAGTGGAATTTTGATCCAGAATCTGGAATGACGGACAATCCGGCCGAGCTCTCCAATCCGGCCGAGTGGCTCCAGTTGGTAATTCGGCCGAGCTCGCCAATCCGGCCGAGTGGAATGGGAATGCAGAATCTGGAACGATTGGCAATCCGGCCGAGCTACGCCATCCGACCGAGTTGCCTGAAAAAGAGGGCAATGCATTCTATGGCCCGACTCGGCCGAGCTACAGCATCCGGCCGAGCTACTGAGTGAACAAAAATGGAAAACACGCTTTTGGAAGTGCCCGACTCGGCCGAGTTACCCGATTCGGCCGTGTGACCTCTTATTTTCGCCTAAAATCGTGTTTCTACCTTAGGGCACATGCCAAGCACTTTTGGAAGAGTATATAAGGCCCAAAGTTCGTTTTTGAAAGGGGATTACACACATTGAGAAGTCTCTACACATAGTTACACATAGTGATAGGTTTTAAAGCATTTTTCCTTCTAGTTTGTCATAGATTAGCTTAGAACTTAGTTGTTTTTCAATTTCAATCAAGAATTGTAAGTGGGTTTTGCTTATTCCATCATATTGTAGCTACAATTCCATCATCAAGGTGATATCTCTCAATTTTAAGTTTCAATTTGGTAATTACTTTCTACATTGCAATTTCTCTATTAATTAGCATGGGTTTTATGTTGTTTTGTGTTGTAGCCATGGGATTCTCTTCTAGAACCATGGGCTAATCCCCAATTGCCTTGGGTGTGGATGTTTTGATGGGAATTTAGGGTAATTGTGAAGTAATTGCATGATTCACTTAGGATTTGGGTGTGAATGCTTCTAGAGTTGTATTTTGTTTGATTCATTTGATTGATCAACCCTATTAGCTAGCATGTTCGATTGTGTTGATTGCAACGAGAGTTGGGTTTGCATGATTGGGGTGTGAGTGTGAGCTTTGGTCAATTGAATAGAAGTTAATTAGTAATTAGCTAACCGAGAGGGGGTTAAGGGCTAGACCGACAATTTTGGACACTAAACGAATAGAGGTCGTCTAGGAGTTTGGTGAGAGGGCGTTTCATAGGCATTAGTAACCGTGTTGAAAGTGCTTATGAAACAATATCCTAGGAGCTTATGGTATTTGGTTAGATCCTATAATTGCTAATCAATGCACGATGTTCGCCTATGCCTTTCGAGGGGGTGTGCACACTTAGGTGATAGCCTTTAGCTTAATCCGAATTCATATCTAGCTCATGTAATTGCTTCACTAGTTCATTTATTCCTAACGAAACGGAAACACCCGAGGCAATACACTTCTCTTGCACTTTCCAAAAGAAAGTTAGTTAGTTCACTACTTCTAGTCAATATTACTTATTACTTTAGTTAATTTAGTTTAATATCTTTGTTCTTATTCCCGAAAATCCAAACAAACAAGCTTAGTTACTACAATAGCATGATAACTTGCAACTTTAGGGCTTCATTTTCACTCGATTAAGTCCTTGGACGATAATTACTTGAAATACTTATTATACTACTAACGAACCCATACGCTTGTGGGGATCGTATAGTTGTAAAAAGTGTGCAAAAATACGAACAAGTCACTCTCCCCTCGCCGCCGCCGCCGCAAACAGGTAAGTTTAGGTTTGAAAAATTAGGGATTTCTGGAAAAAAAAATTATGATTTTTTTTTAAGTTTGGGAATTATTTTCGAACATAGTTCGTTTGTTTTGAAAAAAAAAATTCTAACAACTTGAGTTTGTTTTGGAAAAAATTTCGAACAACATGTTCGATTTTTTTTTTTCGGACAAATTTAAGTTGTTTTGAATTTTTTTTCGAACATATTGTGTTTGTTTTGGAAATAATTTCGAACAACTTGAGTTTGTTTTGGAAAATTTTTCGAACAAGATGTTCGATCTTTTTTTTCGAACAAATTTGAGTTGTTTTGGAATTTTTTTCGAACAAATTTGAGTTGTTTTGGAATTTTTTTCGAACATATTGAGTTTGTTTTGGTAAAAATTTCGAACATGTTTGTTTTAAAAAAAAATTCGAAAAGTTGGTGTTTTGTGTTAATTTTTGTTGCAATTTTGGAATTTTTTTTGTTGGGTGGTGGTGGTGGTGGTGGTGGTGGAGGAGTTGTGGTGGTGGTGGTGGTGGTGAAATAGAATGGGTGGGTGTACTCATCTTGGTTTTTTCATAAATTTTACCCTAGGGGTATATGAGACATTTCACATGTTCTGACAAATTAAAAAAATGTTTGGTGGGTGTACTCATAGGAAATCCGGGTGCCTTTAGCCGCGCCCTTTGATTATCGGCCACATGATCAAATGGGCTGCAAGTTATTAACTTTGCTAACCAATTAACCATTGGGCCTTCAGGTGATTAAAAAGACATGTGGGCTTATTGATTGATGCTAATTCAATTCCAGCTGTTATGTTGCGCCACCCTTCTATATATGATCACGGCTAGATTGGTTGATTCTTGGGCCCAATTAATTAAATGGGCCCAATTACTCAATACCCCCAACAATTAATTAAATGGGCCATCAATTAAATTGTTAGCCCAAATAATTTTCACCTTCAACATTTTCTCGTTTCAACTTCTTTTTCGATGTTTCCCTTCAATTGACTTCACAATATAATCGAGGCGTGTTTGCTCTAAAAATTCTCATTTTTCCTATAAAAATAACAAACCACACACTTTCTCCAAATCAAGTGTAATTAGTCAATTTAGTGTAAATAATGCACAAAATCCTATATAATTATGCAAATTAAGCACATAAATTTCAAGCAATTTTCACACTAATCAATATGGTGTTTGAATGTATGGTTTATTTGGAATGCTAGAAACGAGAAGGTCTTTTCAATTGATGACCCGAAACCAGAAAAAATATTTAATTTGATGAAAAGAGCCAAGGCCTGGAGTATCTTTTATCTCCAAAAAGAATGTCGACCCGCGACCTCTTTTCACAATGTTTAATATTTTGACACGTCGTTTTTCACAATTTTTAATATTTCGACACGCCGCTTTTCACAATGTTTAATATTTTGACACGCCACTTTTCACAATGTTTAATATTTCGACACGACACTTTTCACAATGTTTAATATTTCGACACGCCACTTTTCACAATGTTTAATATTTCGACACGCCACTTTTCACAATGTTTAATATTTCGACACGCCTCTTTTCACAATGTTTAATATTTCGACACGCCACTTTTCACAATGTTTAATATTTCGACACGTCATTTTTCACAATTTTTAATATTTCGACACGCCGCTTTTCACAATGTTTAATATTTTGACACGCCACTTTACACAATGTTTAATATTTTGACACGCCTCTTTTCACAATGTTTAATATTTTGACACGCCACTTTTCACAATGTTTAATATTTTGACACGCCACTTTTCACAATGTTTAATATTTTGACACGCCACTTTTCACAATGTTTAATATTTCGACACTCCTCTTTTCACAATGTTTAATATTTTGACACGCCACTTTTCACAATGTTTAATATTTCGACACGCCTCTTTTCACAATGTTTAATATTTTGACACGCCATTTTTCAAAATGTTTAATATTTCGACACGGCATTTTTCACAATTTTTAATATTTCGATACGCCGCTTTTCACAATGTTTAATATTTTGACACGCCACTTTTCACAATGTTTAATATTTTGACACGCCTCTTTACACAATGTTTAATATTTTGACACGCCACTTTTCACAATGTTTAATATTTTGACACGCCACTTTTCACAATGTTCAATATTTTGACACGCCACTTTTCACAATGTTTAATATTTCGACACTCCTCTTTACACAATGTTTAATATTTTGACACGCCACTTTTCACAATGTTTAATATTTCGACACGCCTCTTTTCACAATGTTTAATATTTTGACACGCCATTTTTCAAAATGTTTAATATTTCGACACGTCGTTTTTCACAATTTTTAATATTTCGATCGACGTGGATCAGCAAGGTGAGAACACGATAGAGCTCACTCGACGCGTTGCACCGTCCTTGTTTAATATTTTGACACGCTAACTTTTCATGCACAATGTTTATCTCTAAGGGCATTAACTCAACATATTTTGTTTGTATATAAATGTGGACAGGAGAGTAGTGCTATTCCAACACAATAGTTCTAGCAGAATGGCTGCAGGTTCTATCAACACGGATGTTGGCGGCGGTTCACATCGTAAGGAGATTTCCATCTTCGGTTTTGTATTGCCAAATTTCTTTTCCAGAGAAGGTGTGCCTCCATTAGTTCCCTCTGTACCACCGCCTCAGTTGCTGATGTTGGCGGAGCCTCCAATGATTGTGGCGGTGGCAGGGAAACACCACTGGATGGAAGAGGCGGTGTCAATTAAGGAGAGCCATTGCTCTCCTATAATTAATCGCTTTCTTCCCGTGCATTATTTCGGAGTTTTTGATGGCCATGGCGCGCGGCCCACGCGTAATTTCATTACTCTCATTCTTTAATTACGAATTGTCAATTTCATTATCTCAAAATTGAAAATCAAAACAGGTTATAATAAGTGTTTGCAATTTTAATTTTTCAGCGGACGAAATTGCCCTTAGAGACTGCGGTGATTCACGCGCCGTCCTCTATAGTGGGGGCAACATTTTCCCACCCACTTCAGACCATAAGGTAAGTGATTATAAATTCCGCAAATTAAATTTCATTAGGTACCGATTTGAATTATTAATTTATTATCATTGCAATTGCTAATTGTGGAAGAGACACGAGTCTTATTTTTTAAAAAACAAGAGGCACGTGTCTTATATCGTTGAATTAATTTGTATTCATAATTGTAACTGACATATCAAACAAATTCAAGGAAATTAAAGAAAAAAATTTAGTATATTAATTAATTAAAATTGATTAACTATGAATCTATGATCCTCTATTTCCTGTTTCAGAAATTAATTTTGTTTCTAAGGAAAAGTTTAAAACAACATATATACTGTAACAGTGCCGCGGGATTATTGTCCGGCATGCATGTTTGAGTGGAGCGACACAAGGGACAAGTGCGGTGGGAGGCGAGCCACGTGTCGAGACAGGAGGGATCGAAGACGTGAGCGCAGTGAGGGATTAGCTTGACCGTGTCGGTGTCACGAAAGTCGGTCAAGCAAATGGCGCAGTCGTGATTAATCATGAGGAGGCTCGAGTAGGGGATTAGGGGGAGTGGCTTGGACGGCGGCGGCGGCCTTGCAGAACGGGAACGGTACTTGTCACACATCCACACCAAATGGCGCAATCGTGAATCATGCGGAGGCTGTAATAAGGAATTACGGGGAGAGACTTGGACGGCGGCTTTGCACGGGCATCGAATGGTTGGAAGAGAGAGAGTGAGAGATCAATTATCAGGATGGGTGATTGTGTCAGAGTTTTTATTATTTTAAAGAGCCCATATTTTCGTCGCTAATATTTTGCGATGAAACTCATATTTCATAGAAAATATTTCAGATAAAATTAAAATATTTATCGCAAACACGTTAGCGACGGGTGTATAGCAACAAATTTTACGAAAAAATTATTTCATCGATAATTGACGTTAGCAACGAAAATTATATTCAAATTCAATATATATTTTTCATAAGTGTGGGCCGTGCTTATTTAGGTATTAATATATGTGAAAGGAATTTATTAAACGATTTTTTTTAAAAATTGACACGCCGCTTTTAACATTTTTTAATATTTTGACATGCCTCTTTTCACAATAATGTTAAATATTTTGACACCCCGCTTTTCACAATGTTTAATATTTCGACACGCCGCTATTCACAATATTTAATATTTTGACACGCCTCTTTTCACAATAATGTTGGGTAAATTGCAAAAATAGTTCCAAGAGAATGTCTCCACTTCAAAATGGTCCCATTTTCAACACTTTTGTTCCCATGAGATATTTCCGTTAAATCAAAAGAGGCATGAGTTACACGCACTGTCAACTAAAGATTTAAAAAAAAAAAAACCTATTTATAAAATTATTACTGTAATTGCCAGCGATCATTTATCATCCCTCCGGCGGCTGAAATTTCCGGCGACCTCCCGACCACCTGTCTCCCCTTCCGTGAATTCTTCTAAACGTTGTCCCAAGCCTATCATATCCCCTGCTCCATTAGCCCGAAATAGCCAAAGCTCTGAAGAAAAAAAAAACACCCAAGAGCCATAGATTTTCCTCCAAACGCACCAAAATCTCACGGCCACCCTGCCCACATCGCCGCAACACATTCTATGTCACCCTATGCCCCCAACCCCATTCCTAAATACTAACATAAGAACAAAAAATAAAACACAGTTAAGAAATTTTCAAAAGCCTTAAAAAATCACAAATTGGAGATGAAGGTGAGTTCGAAATTTGAAATTTTCATGGGGCTTTGATTCCTAGAGCTGAGACGAGGCTAGAGCGGGTAACCTCGACGAATTTCATGGCCAAGTTCAAATTTTGTAGCCTGCTTTTTTGGTGAGATTGTTTGGAATTATGTGGGGTAAAAGTGATGGCGGTGGTGTGGAGGTGTACGTGGTGGTGGGTGGCATCAAGGCAGTGAGGATGGTGTCAGGGCGGCGCCAACATTGGCTGCGACAGGGTTGGGCAAGGTGGCGGTGGCATTGGCCGTTACAGGGGTGAAAAGCAGGGGAGGGATAGATATATACAACTTGTATATATCTCTCCACGCATTAGTGATATAGTGGATTAGTATAATATTTTTTTAATTTGTTTTAAATAAAATTATACTCCATCCTATTAAAAATATATGTCATTTTAGGTTAATAAACATATATTAAAAAATTTAATTTGTTTCTCATTTTGCACTTAATTAATGCTTGTATTTCTCATCAAAAGAAGAACACATTATTTATCTAAGTATTTATTGATTTTAGGGGTGATTCAGAAGAAATAAATTTAATTTGCATTTAAATATGCAAAACGTCATATAATTTGCGAAGAAAATGAAAGGTCAAAACGTCATATATTATAAATAGGAGGAAGTATTGAAAATATGGATATAATTTGGTTAATTGAAAAAGTATGTACTATAAAAAAAATCAAAAGTATGAGATAAAATTGATGATTTGGCCCAAAAAAAAAAAACTTACGGGACCAAACATGCTAACGGCGCAAGTATGCCACACACTAATTTCCGTTAATAATGGGCGGAAAATTCTAACGGACCAAATATGTCGAAAGAAGGACCATTTTGAAATTCGAGGCATTCTTAGGGGACCAATTTAGAGTGAGAAGAATGGTCAGTAAGGGCCAAATAGCTGGGCAGCTTGGGCAGCCCCATTTCAATCGACGTGGATCAGCAAGGTGAGAACACGATAGAGCTCACTCGACGCGTTGCACCGTCCTTGTTTAATATTTTGACACGCAAACTTTTCATGCACAATGTTTATCTCTAAAGGGTGTTATCTCAACATATTTTATTTGTATATAAATGTGGACAGGAGAGTTGTGCTATTCCAACACAATAGTTCTAGCAGAATGGCTGCAGGTTCTATCAACACGGATGTTGGCGGCGGTTCACATCCTAAGGAGATTTCCATCTTCGGTTTTGTATTGCCAAATTTCTTTTCCAGAGAAGGTGTGCCTCCATTAGTTCCCTCTGTGCCACCGCCTCAGTTGCTGATGTCGGCGGAGCCTCCAATGATTGTGGCGGTGGCAGGGAAACACCACTGGATGGAAGAGGCGGTGTCAATTAAGGAGAGCCTTTGCTGGCCTATAATTAATCGCTTTCTTCCAGTGCATTATTTCGGAGTTTTTGATGGCCATCGCGGCCCACACGTACGTAATTTCATTACTCTCATTCTTTAATTTCCAATTGTCAATTTCATTAACACAAAATCGAAAATCAAAACTGATTATAATAAGTGTTAGTAATTTCCCTTCTTCAGTTTACTAATCTGCAAGGAGAAGTGAGTGTAGCGACACAAGGGACACGTGCGGTGGGAGGCGAGCCACGTGTCGAGACAGGTGGGATGAAAGACGTGATCGCAGTGAGGGATTAACTTAACAGTGTCCGTGTCGTGGAACTCTGTCAAGCAAATGGCGCAATCGTGAATCAAGCGGAGACTGCAATAAGGAATTACGGGGAGAGACTTGGTCCACTTGGACGGCAGCTCAGCACGGGCATCGGATGGTTGGAAATGCAGTGGCTTGTTTCAAGGATTCTTCTCGAACACCATATTGATATTGACACTGCAGCGGCACGATTAATATTTTAAAGAGCCAAGGGGCCGGAGTTTAATTATTTCGGAAATTAAATAACACATATTTTGGGGGAGATCTAGATAAGGATGGCGGCATACTAATTTTGGAAGTTTGGATGACATTGATTGACCTCAGTGTGTGCGTCGCTTGGGGGATTCTTTTCTTTATCCTCACCAAAAAACATGCTCATATATTTGGTACAAATTTTGCGATGAAAACCCATATTTTCGTCACTAATATTTTGCGATGAAACTCATATTCTCATTGCAAATATTTGTCACAAACACGTTAGCGACGGGTGTATAGCAACAAATCCCACGACGAAATTATTTCATCGCTAATTCACGTTAGCAACGAAAATATTAGAATTAGCGACAATTTTTTTCACGGCTAAATTGCAATTTTCTTGTAGTGACGTAATTTTCTTTGTTGTAAGAAGCTCTGAGTGATAAGACTTGGTTATGCTTAGATTAGTCTTTGCGTCATTTTATAATTGTAACTCTGATTGACCCAATTGAGTACCCCTGGTACTCGTTAATATACTACCATATTTGTTGTTAAAAAAAAATTAAAAATTGACATGTAAGCAGAATTTCTATAAGATGACACGCAAGCATTTTGAACTCCCTATTAGTATACACGACTGATCATATTAAAATAAAAATAATACATACTTTCGAAATATCTAATAAAATATATACCTTAATTGTTGCAACCCAAATAATAATCTACATAACATCTGAAAAAAAAAATTGAAATTTGAAGATAATTTCAGAATACAAAATATATTTTTTTTCAAAAAAAAATTAATTTATGTAAAAATCTTAAAATTTTAAAAATATTTATAATAGTTATAAATTAATTAAACAAATTTACAATAGTTATAATTTAAAAAAATTAGTTATTAATATATGTGAAAGAAATTAATTAAACGATTTTTTTAAAAAATGTATCAAAAATGAGTACATATAAATTTAATATTGCAATATTAAATGAATGACTTACTTGTTCGAGTGGCGGACACCCCTCACTAGCCGTCCGGACACCCGCGTTCAACTACTAGCAAGGCCAAAATTCAGACAATTAAATGCAAGGTCGCCAAGTGGGAGGGTTGTTGGGAAACAGCTCACTTGGGCCCCGGCTTGAACTGCCTTTTTATTCTTAAAAAAAATATAATAATAATAATTTATTTAAAAAAATAATTTATTCAGACGGTTTTTTCGGCTTACCGACCAACTTTTTTTTTTTTTATTGCCAACAGTATTTCCGTCGGTATTATTGACGGATATTCAACCGTTGGTAAATTTGTCCGGACAATCGACGAGTATTTGACCCGGTACCCAAATGGGTCGTTGGAATACATCGACGGTTCTCAACCATTGGTATTACCAACAATCGTTGACTGTCGGTAATATTTACCAACGACAAAAGTACCCACAGAATTTTTTTGTTTGAAAACCGGGCCTTTTTTCGTAGTGAAGGATATAATTTGAAAATACAAAAATAATTTTTTCAAACAAAATAATTATTTATGTAAAAAAAATTAATTGAATATCTATATAATTTAAAAAAACAAAACAAAACAAAACATAAATTTTAATTTGTTTTAAATAAAATTATACTCCATCCTATTAAAAATATATGTCATTTTTGGTTAATGCACATATATTAAAAAATTAATTAGTTTCTCCTTTTGCACTTAATTAATGCTTGTATTTCTCATCAAAAGAAGAACACATTATTTTTTTAAGTATTTATTGATTTTAGGGGTGATTCAGAAGAAATAAATTTAATTTGCATTTAAAAATGCAAAACGTCATATAATTTGCGAAGAAAATGAAATGTCAAAACGTCATATATTTATAAATAGGAGGAAGTATTGAAAATATGGGTATAATTTGGTTAATTGAAAAATTATGTACCATAAAAAAATCAAAAGTATGAGATAAAATTGATGATTTGGCCCAAAAAATAAAACTTACGGGACCGAACATGCTAACGGCGCAAGTATGCCACACACTAATTTCCATTAATAATGGGCGGAAAATTCTAACGGACCAAATATGTCGAAAGAAGGACCATTTTGAAATTCGAGGCATTCTTAGGGGACCAATTTACCGTGAGGAATGGTCAGTAAGGGCCAAATAGTTGGGCAGCTTGGGCAGCCCCATTTCAATCGACGTGGATCAGCAAGGTGAGAACACGATAGAGCTCACTCGACGCGTTGCACCGTCCTTGTTTAATATTTTGACACGCTAGCTTTTCATGCACAATGTTTATCTCTAAGGGCGTTAACTCAACATATTTTGTTTGTATATAAATGTTTAATATTTTGACACGCCACTTTTCACAATGTTTAATATTTTGACATGCCGCTTTTCACAATTTTTAATATTTTACACGCCTCTTTTCACAATAATATTAAATATTTTGACACGCCGCTTTTCACAATGTTTAATATTTCGACACACCGTTTTTTACAATTTTTAATATTTTGACACGCCAATTTTCACAATTTTTAGTATTTCGACACGCCGCTTTTCACAATGTTTAATATTTTTACATGCCGCTTTTTACAATTTTCAATATTTTGACACACCAATTTTCACAATGTTTATTATTTTGACACGCCGCATTTCACAATGTTTAATATTTTGACACGCCGCTTTTCACAATGTTTAATATTTTGACACGCCACTTTTCACAATGTTTAATATTTTGACACGCCACTTTTCACAATGTTTAATATTTTGACACGCCGCTTTTCTCAATGTTTAATATTTTGACGTGCCGCTTTTCACAATGTTTAATATTTTGACGCGCCGCTTTTCACAATGTTTAATATTTTGACACGCCGCTTTTCACAATGTTTAATATTTTGACTGACGGAAATGTCTCTTAAGTTAAAAAAATTTAGTTATTAATATATGTGAAAGAAATTAATTAAACGACTTTTTTAAAAAATGTATTGAAAATGAGTACATATAAATTTAATATTGCAATTATAAATGAATGACTTACTTGTTCGAGTGGCGGGCACCCCTCACTAGCAAGGGCGGACTTACCTTATGGCTGGGACGGGCTGTAGCCCACCCAGCCATTCAGAAACAGCATTAGTATTAATGTATTAGTAATAAATAAAACAGAATAATTTATGTTTGCAAATTGCTTCAATTTCATTAATTGATTGTTGAAAAAGCTAGTTGTTATCTTAGGGACACCTGTAGCTTTGCTAGAGATAGTAGATGTGCATGTGAGACACGATTGAATTTTATTTTATTTATCCTATTCTATTTTCAAAAAGTAAAGAAGGTTTTTTTTTTAACAAATCACAATTGCTTCTCTAGAAATTTTATAACATATAATTTGCCCTTATAATTCAGGGAGTTTGTGTGTGACATGAATATACTTATTTTTATACTCCTTCCGTTTGTCTATAAATTTTCCGTTACTTTTTTATACAAATATTAAGAAAAGTGATTAAATAATAGATATATAGAGTACAAGTGATGTGATTGATAAAAAGGAGAGAGATGGTGAGAATAAAAAATTAGAAGTATTTACGAAAAAAAGTATGAGAAGCTTATAGACGGACGAACCAAAATGGTAAAATGAGAAATTTATAGACGGACGGAGGAAGTAACATTTTATGGCATAAACTCTACTCCATTATTATAATTTTTCCAACTAAATGTTTTTAATAACAAAAAATAAGAATTAATAACAAGACAAGTCATTAAAGACTTTTAACTAATGTAATGAGTTATAATTTTTATTTTTTTTACCTAGACCATCCTAATTTTTTTTCTGGGGCTCATTAGCTCTCCGGACACCCTCGTTCAACTATTAGCAATGCCAAAATTCAGACAATTAAATGCAAGGTCGCCAAGTGGGAGGGTTGGGAACCAGCGCACTTGGGCCCCGGCTTGAACTGCCTTTTTATTCTAAAAAAGTAACTTTTTATTAAAAAAAAAATTCATTCAGACGGTTTTTTCGGCTTACCGACCAACTTTTTTTTTTTAATTGCCGACAGTATTTCTGTCGGTATTATTGACGGATATTCAACCGTTGGTCATTTGTCCGGACTACCGACGGATATTTGACCTAGTACCCAAACGTGTCGTTGGAATACATCGACGGTTCTCAACCATTGGTATTACCGACAACCGTTGATTGTCGGTAATATTTACTGACGACAAAAGTATCGACGGAAATTTTTTGTTGGAAAACAGTGCTTTTTTTGTAGTGAAGGATATAATTTGAAAATACAAAAATAATTATTTATGTAAAAAAATTGTGCCTTTTTTGTAGTGAAGGATATAATTTGAAAATACAAAAATAATTTTTTCAAACAAAATAATTATTTATGTAAAAAAATAAATTGAATATCTATATAATTTAAAAAAACAAAACATAAATTTTAATTTGTTTTAAATAAAATTATAATTCATCTTATTAAAAATATATGTCATTTTAGTTAATGCACATATATTAAAAAATTTAATTAGTTTCTCATTTTGCACTTAATTAATGATTGTATTTTTCATCAAAAGAACACATATATTATTTATCTAAGTATTTATTGATTTTAGGGGTGATTCAGAAGAAATAAATTTAATTTGCATTTAAAAATGCAAAACGTCATATAATTTGCAAAGAAAATGAAAGGTTAATACGTCATATATTATAAATAGGAGGAAGTATTGAAAATATGGATATAATTTGGTTAATTGAAAAGGTATGTACCATAAAAAAAATCAAAAGTATGAGATAAAATTGATGATTTGGCCCAAAAAAAAAAAACTTATGGGACCAAACATGCTAACGGCGCAAGTATGCCACACACTAATTTCCGTTAATAATGAGCGGAAAATTCTAACGGACCAAATATGTCGAAAGAAGGACCATTTTGAAATTCGAGGCATTCTTAGGGGACCAATTTACAGTGAGAAGAATGGTCGGTAAGGGCCAAATAGTGTTGGGCAGCTTGGGCAGCCCCATTTCAATCGACGTGGATCAGCAAGGTGAGAACACGATAGAGCTCACTCGACGCGTTGCACCGTCCTTGTTTAATATTTTGACACGCTAACTTTTCATGCACAATGTTTATCTCTAAGGGCATTATCTCAACATATTTTGGTTGTATATAAATGTGGACAGGAGAGTAGTGCTATTCCAACACAATAGTTCTAGCAGAATGGCTGCAGGTTCTATCAACACGGAGGTTGGCGGCGGTTCACATCCTAAGGAGATTTTCATCTTCGGTTTTGTATTGCCAAATTGCTTTTCCAGAGAAGGTGTGCCTCCATTAGTTCCCTCTGTGCCACCGCCTCAGTTGCTGATGTCGGCGGAGCCTCCAATGATTGTGGCGGTGGCAGGGAAACACCACTGGATGGAAGAGGCGGTGTCAATTAAGGAGAGCCTTTGCTTGCCTATAATTAATCGCTTTCTTCCCGTGCATTATTTCGGAGTTTTTGATGGCCATGGCGCGCGGCCCACACGTAATTTCATTACTCTCATTCTTTAATTACGAATTGTCAATTTCATTATCTCAAAATTGAAAATCAAAACAGGTTATAATAAGTGTTTGCAATTTCCATTTTTCAGCGGACGAAATTGCCCTTAGAGACTGCGGTGATTCACGCGCCGTCCTCTATAGTGGGGGCAACATTTTCCCACCCACTTCAGACCATAAGGTAAGTGATTATAAATTCCGCAAATTAAATTTCATTAGGTACCGATTTGAATTATTAATTTATTATCATTGCAATTGCTAATTGTGGAAGAGACACGACTTTATTTTTTTAAAAACAAGAGGCACGTGTCTTATATCGTTGAATTAATTTGTATTCATAATTGTAACTGACATATCAAACAAAATTCAAGGAAATTAAAGAAAAAAATTTAGTATATTAATTAATTAAAATTGATTAACTATGAATCTATGATCCTCTATTTCCTGTTTCAGAAATTAATTTTGTTTCTAAGGAAAAGTATAAAACAACATATATATATACTGTAACAAGGCCGCTGGATTATTGTCCGGCGTGGATGTTTGAGTGGAGCGACACAATGGACAAGTGCGGTGGGAGGCGAGCCACGTGTCGAGACAGGTGGGATGGAGGACGTGAGAGCTGTGAGGGATTAGCTTAACAGTGTCCGTGTCGTGGAACTCTGTCAAGCAAATGGCGCAATCGTCAATCATGCGGAGGCTGCAATTAGGAATTACGGGGAGAGACTTGGACGGGCATCGAATGGTTGGAAATGCAGTGTAAGTAAAGGATGAAGACGCCGAAGAACAAAACGCTGCAGCTTGTACATCGCTTGTTTCAAGGATTCTTCTCGAACACCATATTGATATTGACACTGCAGCGGCACGATTAATATTCTATTTTTTTTTTCAAACCTAAACCACAAAATATAACCAGTCAAAGAGAGAGAGTGAGAGATCAATTATCAGGATGGATGATTGTGTATGTCTGTGTTTCAGCGTTTTTATTATTTTAAAGAGCCCATATTTTCGTCGCTAATATTTTGCGAGAAACTCATATTTCATAGTAAATATTTGCAATAAAATTAAAATATTTATCGCAAACACGTTAGCAACGGGTGTATGGCAACAAATTTCACGACGAAATTATTTCATCGCTAATTCACATTAGCAACGAAAATTATATTCAAATTCAATATATATTTTTAATAAGCGTGGGCCGTGCCTATTTAGCTATTAATATATGTGAAAGAAAATAATTAAACGAATTTTTTAAAAAATTGATCGAAAATGAATACAAATACAATTAATATTGCAATTATAAACGAATGACTTACTTGTCCGATCGGGCACCCCTCACTAGGCGTCCGGACACCCGGGTTCAACTCCTAGCAAGGCCGAAATTCGGCCAACTAAATACAAGGTCGTCTGGAGGACTGGTTGAGTCCGAGCCAGCCCGCTTGGGCCCCGGTCCGAGGCGCCTTTTTAAAAAAAAAATCATTCAGACGATTTTTTCGGTTTAACGACAAACTTATATTATTTAAAAAAAAATTGTTGACAGTATTTCCGTCGGTATTATTGACAGATATATATTCAACTGTTGGTAAATTCATCCGGACTCCCAACATATATTTGACCCAGTACCCAAACGGGTCGTTGGAATACATACACCGACGGTTCTCGACCGTTGGTATTACCGACAATCGTTGACTGTCGGTAATAACGACGGATATCAAAAATTCGTCGGTAATATTTACCGATGACAAAAGTATCGACGGAAAAATTTTGTCGGAAAACAATGTCGTTTTTGTAGTGAAGGATATAATTTGAAAATACAAAAATAATTTTTTCAAACAAAATAATAATTTATGTAAAAAAAAGTATATAGAATATCTATATATTTTAAAAATACATAACATGAATTTCCCATGACTAGTAATAATTTGCAGAAAATAATGAAGGCAGGTCCTTTAATTTATATGTAGTGATTAAGATAAGAAACAAATGGTTTCTAAGCATATTGGAAAGCATAAAGGAAGTCCCTACACAATTAAAACAAGCTCATCAAACACAAACTGTCCGCATGCAGCCTCAGCAATAATATATGATGGGCCCTAATAAGAAGTCCCTACTACGCCATGTATAACTACGGCGTCTTCCGAGCGAGGCTGATAAGAAGTCTGCATCATGAAAATATTTTGCTTTGAGAACCCTCGCCATTAACGAATGTGTCTCCGTCAAAAGCCTCCAACCCAATTTTCCTAGCAACATGATATTAAAGAGATGTAGATTTCTAAAGCCCATTCCGCCCTTTTCTTTCCACATACATAAATCCTCCCACTTCGACCACCTAACACCTTTTTTCGGATCTGAGCCATTGCCCCACCAAAATGAGTTCATCATTCGTTGCAATTCATCCGTCAAAGAGGACAGCAATAAAAAAATACTCATGCAGAAAGTAAGGATAGACTGAGCTGCAGACTTAATCAACACTTTTTTTCCCTGTACTTTAGAAATCTTTTTGTCATCCACCCCTGAAGTTTAGTCGTTTAGTCCACAACCGTTCTCTACTATACATGAAAATATCCTTCTTATTGCGACCAACCAGCGAGGGCAAGCCTAGATAACTTCCTGTATTGATGGGCCGATTTACGCCCAAAATATCACCAATCTCATCACGAAGCGGTTGCCCCACATTAATACTGAAAAATGTCTCAGATTTGTCAAAATTAATAATCTGCCCCGAGTTTAATAATCTAAACCCTAAACCCTGAGATACGCCCATATATATTTAATTATCATAGAAAACAATGAAATTCCAACAAAAAAATTCAACGGATTTTTGCATATTTTTTCCATTGGAATCACTGATTCCAACGGAAATTCCAATGAAAATACGACTGTTGGAAAAGTGGGCATTGGAATTGCAAAATTCCAATGAAAATTCCAACGGTACATTCCAAATGATCTTGATCGTTGGAATTTTCACCTATTGAAATTTCTTCCACCGTGAATTCCATCGACAAATCCAACGAAAAAAATTCGTTGGAATTTTTTCCAACGAATTTTGACCTTTGGAATTTTAGTTGCTGAAAATTATAAATGCGAATTCCTACACTAATTCCAACAACAAAAAATCGTAGGAATTTTTATTCCAACGGACATGTGCCGGTGGAATATCATCTATTGGAAATTTTCCATCACAAATTTCATCGTCAATTCCAACGGTTATTTTTCGTTGGAAATTTTCCAACAAATATTTGCTGAAACTTCAATGTTGGAAATTTATTCAAGTCATATTCCAACGACATTATTATGTTGGAATAAAAATTCCAGCAAATATGTATTGTTGGAATATTCAATTGTGGAAATTTGTCCAATATAAATTCCAACAATATTTTTTGGGAGAATTGCTTATATCTACAATTGGCTCTACTCTAGTATAAATAACTGCAAGTTGAAAATTTCATTATTAATAACTACAAAAGTGTACTTAAAGTCACCATTTTACCCCTCATTTGAAATTGTTTTTACAAAATCACACGCACTCATATTTTGTACTCACCCATCACATCAGTCCAATTACTTTCACGGTTTCACCTACCCTCTTTCACCAATTTTAATATTATATTAATAATTTATTAATGGAGTATAATATTATTATATTATATATTTTTTAAAGTTCCGCTATATATCAACCATTCAACATTAAGGTATTAACTATAAGTGTATAACTAATATAAATATTATTTTTTAATTGTTGTGTAGGTTCATATTAGTTATTAATTATTACTCTTTAATATATTTAATTGTTTATTTCATATTATTGTTTAATCATTAATATTTATATATGATTGACATAATATTTTTATATAATTTTTATATAATATAATATTATATTTTATATTATTTTCTTTTTTCTTAAGTGTATTTTACATTATATTGTGTGTATATTTGCATATTAGCAACAAGTAATGCATATATACATTGCATATTAGTAATAAATAATAATGCATACACACATTGCATACTAGCAATAAATAATGCATACACACATTGCATACTAGCATCAAATAATGCATATACCGAGTAAAAGACGCATATTTATAACACATTGCATTCTAGCAACAAACAATCCATATACCGAGTAAATTGTGAAAAAAAAAAATCAATTTTCTACGTAGAAACTCTGCTAACACACAGAAAGAACATTGAATTCTTCATTTTGCAAACCTTAAAACTCAAATCAGAACACAGCCCTGTATTTAAATATTAATCTAAATAAAACAGCTCTTAGAGGAAATTAAAGTAGTGTTATTCAACATAAGTATTTATAACTTATTAACAAAAATCTAATAAACTAGACAGTATCAGAGTATCTAAAACCCAATACAAGAATCTCAAAACTATTTTAATTAGATGCTAGAATTAACCCAATTTCAGTTCATGTGCTTACATCCATCAAAAGAAACAACAAACTTATAATAAATCGAACAGCAGAACACAAGAGCATCACAAATTAAGAAGCTCCATACTTTTCAATATCACATTTCCTTTGCAGAAGAAGATATGACTAATGATAATTCTTGTGACATATACAACTGACCCTTTGTTCTTCATTTCAAGAAGATATGACTAATGATAATTCTTACAGAAGAAGATACAATCCTAGACGTGCCCGTCGTCGAACAGAGAGAGAACTGGGATGTAACAAGGAGGAACTCTATCGCCGTGAACCCAGATCGAAAAACACTCCAGTGGTCTTGAGTTCGACAATCTCAAGCATATCGGAAGAAGAATCGGGAAAATGGTTTAATAAAAACCCTTCTGTCGCTGATCTATGGTTCTGCCTATGTCGACGGCGACTCTAGCTTCAACTGCTCCTCTCGTTGAAGGCCTTCACCGGAGGGGTGATTTTAAATGACAACAACGATGACAGAGTAATCCATCCTCTACAGTGGATAAAATACGAAAAGAAAAAAAAAAACCCAATTTGCAGGGTGCAGAACGAATTGGAATGGCCCTAAAATTGAAAAAAAAAAACAAAAACAACTAAAATATAAACCCTAAGTGGAGATAAACGAAGGAAACATAAAATTGAAGCATATTTCACAAATTAGAGTGTAAGACGACGTCATCAAATTTTAGAATCACAGAAAAAATGGGAGATGGGTTGATCCAACCCTAAAAGAGACGAAATTGAAGAGTATGAGGAGTTGAATGATAAAATATAGATGAAATCCTACATTGTAAGCATTTTCGAATTTGAATTTGAAATCTTTTAGCTGAGAGAAGGTGAGATGTGACATTTTCTATTTGTGGAAATTTCTGATACAACTTTGCCTGAGAAGAAGCACAGTGAACGATGGAGAGGAAATGAAAAAATCAACATGAGGGTATAATAGGGTATTCACGTCCATTTTGTATATTTTAGTAATACCGATTTTTTTTGAAGATTTGGCTGATACCCTATTATTTATTGTAGATTTGAGTAAAAAATCACATATTTTTTTGTTGGAATGTATTTAAAAAATATTTAATATTTCTATATTAAAAGGCCCTATCAAAGTCAAACGAAATTACACAACATACCATTACAATTCAAACATATAATCAAGTCAAATAGAATTTAAAATAACTAAAGTCATAACAAAAATAATAAGTTCAAAACATTGTAATCATAAATGTCTAAGTATAAAACATCAAGAATTTTTATAAAAATGGTCATTTCTAGAGACACTTATCCAATTAAGAACAAAAATTCTAATCATTTAAAATAAGGTCAAAATTGAATATAAATAAGAGTTTATTAACAAAGTAGGACAATCCCTAAGTGATTTAAACAAAGTAAGACAAAAATTTCTAGTAAAACAATTAAGACCAAAACACCTTGTAAAATTCCTAATATGCCCTATATATTATAATTCGAATTCTGCCATTTTTCAACTCTTTCCAATTACAAATTCTCTTTCATTTTTTGAATTTAAATCTAATTTGAATCATTCAATTCAATTTAATTCATTTCACGTCATTTCTCATTTCTCACAAAACCCTAATGGCCGCCTCCCTTATTTTGAATCTGGGTGAGTCTAAGAGAATCGAGACGACAGATTGCGTGTGAGTGGTGGAGATTGATGAGGGTGGTGGCGTCGACGCAGGAACGGCGGCGGAAGAAGAGTTTCCGTCCACTTTCCTTCATCTCCGATCATTCCGCGCCGCCGTCTCGCCTACCACCCTCTTTATCACCTCTTCCCCTCACTCCTCCACCTACCACTCTATTTTCTTGAATCTGGTACGCCGCCTGAAGAAAAAGTGGAAAAAGAGAACAAAAAGGAAAGAAATTAAAACAGAACAACTTCGATCATACACTCTTGAAATCTCGGCTTCCGCCAGTGAATGATTTCCAAGAGTTATTTGGATTTCTTTCAATTGTAAGTGGGTATTTATCGGTTATTATTTTGTACTTCCAAAAGAAATTGCATTTTTAAGAGCACCCTTTGGGGGGTTTTTTCGAATTTTTCTTCAGGAAATGATTTTATGTTTGCCATTTTCCTTATTCAGTATTGAAGGTGGATTTATTTTTACTGTTTCGTCGTGGGAAATTTATATATTAGCAGAAGATTCCTCTTATTTGTAGTGTTTCCTCACTTGCCTTAAAACTTCGTTGCATCAGATGCTCGTTACGATGTCGAATTGTTAGCACACACATTTATCTCTGAATTGTGTGAGTTTAATATATCCGCTTTTCGTTCGTATTTGTTGGCTGAATCGGTTGGTTTTGCTTTGTTTGGAGAAATAATTAATAAGCTATTTTTTTATATAATTAAATTATAATTTTTTAAGATTTCTATTGAGCGAAGCTGGAAAAATGTGTTGTGGGACTTTATTTATGTGGGTGTGTGGTTAATTGAGTTTGATTTTGTTACTTGCTTTCGAATTTGTCACTTTCATGGATAAAGGAATGTGCGTTTCTGGGTTGGTTTGAAATTAACTTACCAATTCGTTTCTGCACATGTGAGTACCGTTTGATCGAGTGATGATAGCAATTCAAGTTGAAAGAACTGCATTTCTATTTTGTTATTTGATTCATTTTCACCTAGTAATGCAACTTTGCAAGAACTCCATTGTTCTACATAATTTTAGTTAAAAATTTGATACCTATTATTAGTATGAGGTAATGAAGCTGACATCTATTTGATGTGGACAACTTTTAAACCATAAGCTACCACAATCTGTAACTTCTCATTTCTTACAAGTAATTTAAATTATATTTTTTGTTGTAGGAAGTTGATGTTATGAGAAGCAGGTTCTAGGAAGATAAATAGAGGAAGGTGATTCTTGTTGTTGAAGTTGGGTTTTGCTTATAACGCAGTCTGCAATTTGTGTTGCATATATAACCCAATTATTGCATATATTTGTATGTATAATGCATATTCAGTGTATTTTTCGTATAATGTAATTTTTAGATTCAATAGTTTATTTACTTCACGAACTAGGAAAATCATGATTATTATAGAATTTATGATAAAGTCTTATATTATTATTATGCAATGCACATATTAGATATATGCATCCCCTATACATATGCAATGCACATATTATGAATATGCATCAAACTATCAAACATATCTATACTAATATAATACACCAACAATTTATGTAGGTCCCCAAAGTTGAGTTAATAACGAGTAAGCTAGTGAAAATGTCTAGAGGGGGGGTGAATAGACTTTTCAAAAATCTATCGAAATATCAGAATACAATATGCGGAAATAACGAAATTAACAATGAGCCCAATACACGTTTATACTCAACTTATTAAATTCGAGAACTCTGTTCTACACTCAACTTGTCTTGTTCAGTTATGTGTGTAAACAATTAAGCAATTAAACAAAACAGTAAAGTAAACAACACAAACAATTTATAGTGGTTCGACAACTTGTCTACATCCACTCTCACAACCCAGTTGTGATGTTCTCATTAACTCGTCCAATGGAGTAATGTGTTCTTGTGGCTTTAAGTCCCAAGAAATAAGACTTTGATCTTTTCGATTATATCTCCAGATATATCTTCGATCTACTAGTGATTTAATAAGCAACTAGCAAGCTTAAAACAATAAATAAAACTTCTCTGTATCTTCAATAAGCCTTCTTGAGTAGTCTCTTCTTGTCTGGGCTTCTTCTTGAACTTCAAACTTTTGCTTTGAACTCTGCGAGCTTCCTTGCTTTGAACTTCTTCATTATACGCACAGTAGTTTGATTTTCAGTAATCTCAGTAGTCTTTAATCGTTGAATGCCTTCAAGTATTTATAGACTTCACTTTATCAAGATAAGTTAGTTATCTAACAAACTTTCTTGATAACTTCCTTCAACAAACTCTTCAACCGTTTCTGAATAAGTATCTCTTAATACGACGGTTAATTCTGTTAATTAAGTTGTAACCAACTTCTTATCTTCAGAAATACGAACCTTCAATTCTGTTAAACTGTATTGACTCGTCTTGTCTTCAGCACTTGTCTTGTTGCGCACCTGTCTTGTGTCCAACTTGACTTGTCTTGCGCAGGTCTTCTTCAGTAGACTTCAACATAGAACTAATCTAGTCCTAACATCTAATCTTAACAAGACTATTACATTACATTAAGCTTTATAAAATAGCTTAGTCATCTTAGAAACTATACAAAGAATATAAACGAAACATGAGCTTCTATACATCTCAAATAGCTCAGTATAAAACCTATCAAGTATACAAAGTACTTATAAACTGTACTTGTCTTTTTCTTTCATACTTGTCTTTTGAAACTATTACTTGTCTTGTGAACTAGTACTTGTCTTGTGAACTAGTACTGATCTTGTCTCATACAAGACGACTTCTCCAACAGATCACTTAATACTTAGAATATTTCAGGTCTTCTTTTGTCAACTGATCTTGTCTTATACAAGACGACTTCAATAACAGATCAGTCAATACTTAGAATATATTCAAGTCTTCTTTTTAGCTTTATCAAAACTCATCTCATCATCAAATAGAACTTGTATTAGGATTCATATCCCAACAATTTCCTTTTTTAGTTTCGGCGGGAAATCATTTGATCCGTTGATTAAATCTTCTCTACTTCATCTTAACCGTTCAATTTTGTTTTTGCTAATAATGGTAGGTTTGACAACTCTAATTGTCATTAAATTCATCATTTTATCCTACTTCATATTTACCGTTTATTTTTTTTGATGAAATCTAGACCTTAGGATCAAAAGCATAATTATAGGATCAGTTTTTTTATAGGCTATTTATACCCAGCATTGCATTGTTCATTTTCATCACCTCACTTCTCCATTTTCTATTCGATTCTTATGGAGTTCGAATTACTTTTTGTAAATAGATGTAGATATGCATAATAGTCAAAACTGTATTTGAAGGTTTTTTGTATATTTTCTTTTGTATTCATCAAGATCTAAAGAATTGTTTATGAATTTCGGCGATGTCATCAAGATATCTATCTTTGTTGAAGAGATCTATCATTCATTTAGATTAGTTCGTATTTTTGAACATATCTTTGTTGAAGAAATTTATCGTTCTTCACTTTCTGATCTTAACATTGATGTTTGATCTCTCTAATTAATTGTAATAGATAGTGAACGTATTTTGTTATTTCATTTCGATTAGATTGTACTTATGTTTAAAATGTATTTTAATTCAATTTCTTTCCGGTAATTATATTTTGAATATTGTTGATTCCACTTTATTTTATTTTTATTTTTCAATTCGCGATGAAACCTCTATATGTATGTTGTTATTTTTCAATATTTCATCTAATCTAATTATTCTACATTTCAGTTGCGAGTTTTATTTAATTTATGATATTTTTCTCTAATTTTTACGATTCTTATGTATTCTCTATTATAGTGTTTGTTTTTTTTTAACATTATTCATTTGAAAATATTTAGTCAAAATATCTCATTGCTCTTTAAATTTCGTGTAGTTACTATTTATATATTTTTTTTTAGTTCATATATTGCATCAATTGTTTTAATGCATAATAAATATTTTGTTGCAATATTATAATATGCATCATATGATTGTTATTATATTTAATTTGTGTTTTAAAATAATTTTTGCATTCCAGTATTTACTACATTATTATTTTTAAATCTTTTATATGATAAAATTAATGAATTTGTATTTCAAGAATTTACATATATAAATGTTTCAATTAGTCAAATTTGCGAGTGAATGCAAATGCTTCTAAAGTTACTATATTTGTCTTGAATGTGGAGAAAAAATTGTAATTAATCATTTCTTTTACAACAAGTATTTTATTATATTTTACCATAGTGTACATTATAAATATCATATGAAAAAATTAAAGTGTATTTTACAATTAATATTAATATAAAAAGTTAAAAAAATGTAATGTGAGATAGATAGTGGAAGTTGTGTGTTTAATTAACATTTAATTTGCATATTTTATAGAATTAAGGTATGTCTTTAATTAACATTTAATTTTTGTATGATTATGAATAGTCAAAGTTGAAGTAACATTTAATTGATCCTTTTTTTTTATGTAATTTTGTTCTAAAGTTTGTGACTTGAATTATTTTATTATAATTATATCAATTCATTTTACTTATATATTAGACATAAAAGACCAACTTGATTAATTAATTTTATTATGTTTATATCAATTAATTTTACTTATTAATTGACTTATTTTATATCAATTCATTTTTTCATGAAGTCATTGTTACTAATATTCATTTTTATATCAAGACTACAAATAATAATTTCAAGATACTATATTTATGTAGTTTTTTTGTTCATAATTAAGCACAATTTAAAATTAAATTAATATCATCATTTAATTTAAAATTTGAAATAATTATATAATAAAATTGACTTTTATTATTTAAAAAATATAATTTAAAACTTTAGTCAATGTTAGTTTTTTCCAATTCAATTAATTTGTAACTGATTCCTTAAATATTGTTAATTTAACCATCAAAAACTCCCGAATTTAATTTATTAATTATATCCATAATTATTGATAAGATTTAATTAATTGGTAATAAGATCAATTTAATAAAATTTTAAATATAATTTTAAATTTAAGTCAATATTATCAATTAATTCTATTTTTATTTAAATTCTTAATTATTTAATTTTTTTTTTTATTGTTGCTTATTGTTATCTAAGTTTGTTGAATTTTAATTTTTTTTTTATTAATTTGAAGATATGTGAAATTATTTCATTTTAAAAAAATAGTCAAATTAATGTTTATTAATGAGATCCGCAATTATTGATGAGATTTAATTAATGATTGATAAGAATAATTTAATAAAATTTTAATTATAATTTCAAATTTAAGTCAATATTTATATTTATCAATTAATTTTATTTTTATCTAAATCCTTAATTATTTGATATTTTTTATTGAGTATAATATTTTTAAAGTTTCTTATTGTATGTTTATGATCAGTTGTGGGATTCAAGTTTGTTGGATTATAATCTTAATCATTTTTATTAATTTTAAGATATGTGAATTTATTTCATTTTAAAAAAGTAGTCAGGTAATTTTTATCATCTTATATAGTTAAACTATTTTAACCGTTTTATTAATAATTTAAAATTTTAGTCAATGTTTTTTTTTTGTCAACATCTTAGTTAATTATTGTTTATTTTAACCATCTTAGTACAATTTAAAATTTTAGTCAATATTAGTTTTTCCAATTCAGTCAATTTATAACATTGAAAAATTGGCTATTTGCTTAAATTTTTGTGGTTGAACAATGATTTTTTTTTTTAATTATAGTGTGAGCTTTCAATTTTATTCACATGTTCAATGTCTCATATTAAGCAATCATCGTTTTCCTGTCAATTGATCGTTATATAGATGTTTTCCTCCTTTTTTTTTATTAATATCATTTTACAATAGTTATAAAATATATATTAAGAGCGCAGTTTATGATAGTTTATAATAGTTGATTTTCATGTTAATTTATCATTTTCCTCCATCAGTAAATTGAATTCATGAGTGCAGTTTCATCATAAATTAACCACAATTTTCTATTCATTATTGGTTTATAATTTTTATTATTATTTATTAATACACATTTTTATTTTATTTGACAATTATGTATAAAAAATTTATATTTTGTATAAAATGATCAAATCAAATAAAAAATAATTTTTTTGTATATTAATTTTTATTTTATAATAATTAATTATTTAATTAAATCATCAATCTTATAATAAGTATTGATACATGCTAATAATTCTTTGTTATTCTATGTAATTTTATATATTAATGTTAATATATATATGTGTGCTTTATTTTAAGTTTTTTTATATATGTTTTTCAAATTTATTAATCAAATGACTTTTACTTGCTATAACAGATCACAAGACAAAAACGTTGAAAAAGTTTAATTACTTGACATAAATTAAAATTTAGTAGTTAATAGGACTAAAATTAAAATGTGGTAAAGTTTATATAATTTAGGATCATATATATATAAATAAAAACTAGAAACCATATAAACACAAGTCCTTCAAGAGGTGGGACACTCATTAAAAACCTTAACTGAAGAAAACTCAACTTAGGGACAAAACTTCTTATTAAGAAAAATGGAGCCCCTATAAAAAAACATATTTAAGTAAATTGAAAGAAATTCACAATGAATATCATTTGCTAAAAAATTCGCAAGAAAATTTGAAGGCTTATTCCACCATTGATATTCTTGTGATGTTGCTTGCGCTAACCTATCCGTCGTAGAATTACCTTCCCTATACACATGTGAAACCCTCCAAATCACATTATGCTTCATTCTCAGTACATGCTGCCATTGCGCATGAAACCTCCATGAGATGTCCGTTGAAAGCGCAGAGAGCACGTTTACCACATACGTCAAATCAGATTTAATCTAAACTCTTTGCCACCCCATTTTAAAAGTCACCTTGATAATATGTAATGCCCTAAACATGTATGCCTCATACTCATAACCAAACCACAATCACGTAGCAAACCCACCAATAATGACTCCTACACGGTCTCTTAAGACTCCGCCACCATCCATGGGGCTCGACGCACCTTCCGCCACGCCATCCATGTTAATTTTCACAACTCCACAAGTAGGAACAGCCACTAGACCGGGATAATAGCTGAAGCACAGCCCGACCGCCCCTCATGGTTGAATACATTTATAATACGTAAATTATCCTCCAAATTAAACATACGACCTATATCAGAACCAATAACATCAAACATTAAGACCTAGGTCGACGTTGGAATTGGTAACACTCTCGCATCGTCAAATACCTCATCATTCCGAGCATGCCAAACTAAAATAAATTCTGGATTTTAGAGGCAGTAAACAAGAAATAAGGGCAAGCACCAAATAAATGATTCATAGTCTCCTCATGTGCCCTACAAAACACACATATAATAAGACCAGAAAAACCTGCCTGCAATACTTTATCCCAAGTTAGAAGCTTTCCATGAATCGCTCTCCAAAGGACCATCGATCGGCGCGGAGAAATTAAACCTGCCTGTAGGTCCCCAAAGTTGAGTTAATAACGAGTAAGCTAGTGAAAATGTCTAGAGGGGGGTGAATAGACTTTTCAAAATTCTATCGAAATATCAGAATACAATATGCGGAATACGAAATTAACAATGAGCCCAATTCAAGTTTATACTCAACTTCTATATTCGAGAACTCTGTTCTTATGAATACTCAACTTGTTAAGCTTAGTAGCAGTTAAACAGTTAAGCAATTTAAACAATTAAAACAGTAAAGTAAACAACACACAAAGATTTATAGTGGTTCGACAACTTGTCTACATCCACTCTCACAAACCCAGTTGTGATGTTTCCACTAAACTCTTCCAATCGAGTACAAGTGTATAATTCCTGTCTTTAGAGTCCCAAGAAGAAGACTTAGATCTTCAAAGACTATACCTCCAGATACGTCTATGATCTAACTAGAAATTTTACAAGTATCTAGCACCTTGAAAAATAACAACAAAAACTTCTCTGATCTCCAGTAGTAGCCTTCAAAAATTCTTCACTTGTCTTCTGGCTTCTATCTGAACTTCAATCAACTCTGAGAGTAAACTTTGAATATATCTTTTGTAAGCTTCAGCAATCAGTTTTTCAGTAGTCTTCAAATGATCACCATCATGAAGTATTTATAACCTTCAACCTTCAAGAACTTAGTAAGTTGTAACTAACTCTTCTTGATAACTACCTTCAACTGAATCTTTAGTGTATCCACGCGTTTCTGTTATGAATTAGTTATTCCATAACTAACTTCTAACTTTATCTTTATACGCGCTTCACTTCGATTTATACTTTGACTTTAAGTAACTCTCGTTGACTTGTCTTGAGTAGACTTGTATGCACTTGTCTTGTCTTGTAGTCCTCCTTATCTTGAGTAGTAGACTTCAATCTTCTTGACTTGTCTTCTTTCTTCAAACGATAGACTATACTAAACTTATCAAGACTATTACATTACTTTAAGCTTTCATAATACAAGCTTAGTCAACTTAGAAACTATACAATCAATCTAATCTATTACATATAAAAAACATCATGAGCTCAACATTTAAATAGCTCAGTAACAGACTTAAACAAATATGAAGTACTTATAAAAACGTACTTATCTTTTAATATGAACTTATGTGAACTCATGTGAACTCTACTGGTCTTTACACAAGATGACTCAACTCAACTAGACTAGATCAGTCAGTACTTAGAAAATATTCAATCCACTTTTGGCTTATCAAAACTTCATCTTATCTTTCATCATTTAGGACTTGTCTAGTATTCATATCCCAACAATTTCCCCATTTTTGATGAAGCCAAAACTACTTGAATCTTTTCTCATAAGTAGACTAGTTAAGTAGTTATCTTGTCTATTAACATCAAAATATTTCTTATCTTTCATTCATTCAAAATAGATCAGTAGATATTACACATACTGTGAAAAATCAAAATACAACTAAATATCAGAGCAAATCAAACAAAAAAAACTAACAATGTAAATCAACTAGTCTGAAAGATTACCTCCTTCTGGGTTTGGAACATGAAACGCATCAAGGATCCTTCTATGTATCAGACTAATATGACCATCATCAACGATCTTCTCTTTGTCTAATAGATCTTCTTCAAACTTCTTTATACGACTCATATCAATCCTTTTACCTGAACTTGTCATGGGGCATTTCCAATCAGGAAATTCAGGAACAAGAATATTAAAATTAGCTCCAGCTGATATCCTTAGGATAAGATGCCATAACTTCCTATGTTGACCTTCCATGAACCTGTCAAACAGTGAATAAAGCTCATCTTGATTTTCAGCATCACCAAACTTCCTAATTATCCAATGATCAAGTTCCCATTGATTCTTCACTTCAATCCATTCAGCTCTATGCTCATTATCTATGAAGTGATCAATGAACTTGTCTTCCATCAGATCTTCATCAGCTTTTAACTTCTGCAATCTTTCAATATGCTTGACAATCTTTTTCTTGCTTGCATAGTGAATTTCATCATCATTAATTCTTTGCTTCTTCTCAACTGTTGTAGTAGCAGTAGCCTCTTCAACATTCAGTTTTCTCTTAGTTCGTCTTCTAGTCTGAATCTCAGCTTCTGGAGATGCAGCTTCTTCACCTTTTAACAACTTCAGCTCTTCTGCTCTATTCTTCTCTAGATCAGCAGTCTTGACCAACTTACCTCTCTTAGGTCTTTTGAGCTCTTGAATAGTTTCAGCTGCCTCCTTAGCTTCCGTTTCAGCTGATTTCTCAACAATACTTGACTCTTCCCCCTTTTTGGCTTCATCTGCCTTAAGAGTGAAAAGACTAGCAAAGCGAGTCATTTCTTCCTTAACCGCTTCCTTCATAGCTTCAGTAGCTAACTGAACTTGAGTCTGAATCGTCTTCTCATCAACCATCTTGTTTAGACGATCAGTAGTCAGCTCTAGCTTCTGTGAAGTTGAAGTAAGTTCATCTTTGAAGTGCGTAGCTGTCTGTTGAAGTAGAGTGTTCTGGGCTGTTAACTCATGTAGAATCGCTTGAGAACGCACCAACTGATCTTGTGCTTCTCTTCTCTGGTCATCAGCAATGGCAATCTTAACACTATAGAGTCTTTCCATCTTACTCGACTCTTCTGCCAGTGAACGAGCAAACGAAATAGACTTCTTTTCAGAAACATCCATTTGTTTCTTCAGAAAGCTTTCAACTTGAGCAAACAACTCTTCTCTGAAAGTGGAGTCCAACTTGTTGACCTCACCAACCATCAATTCTCTGGCACTGTCAACAATTGACTGATTCTGTTCAACTAACACATCCTTCATCTTTGAGTGTAAGAACTCGTCTATGGCAGATTGAACAACACCTTTCAGATCGAGCTTCAATTCATCCAAAAACCCTTCAGGAATAACTTGAGCAGATGACTGAGTCTCTTGTACTTTCTCAACAAGTTCATCTTCATTGAACATCTCAGCATCCATAAAATCATCATCTTCTTTACCAAATTGAAAAGAATTTGAACTTCCAGAACATTCAGCATCGTCTTCTGAACCATCTTCTATTTCCAAAATAGGTTCTGAAGTCTGAACGTTCTTCTCAGCTTCTTCAGGCTTGATCTCTTCTTCCACCAGATCAGTCTGGGTTCCGACATCAAACGAGAATTCATCTTCAAGAACACCATCAGGAATGTTCAACAGCTTCTTGACTAAGTTAACCAAGGCCTTGCGAGGAAATAGCTCGGAGTGATCTTTAACTCCACTAGTCTCTTTTTGTTCCATCTCCCAATCCATGAAATTGGAGATACCGCCTTTGCCTTGAATAACTTCAAAAAGATCATCTGTAGACGACTTCTTCAAAGCGAACCATGTACAGACTCGGACTAGCTTCTCAAACTGTTCAGAAGCTGTGTCTAAGTCAAGAGTTGAGAGCTGCTTCTTCAGATTTCTTGAAACTCGAGCACGCACTCTCTTCTCTCGAAGACACATAGGATAGTAGACGAGGGATTCAAATCTAACCTCAGACGGGTCCTGAGTAGATGGGGTCTCTAACTCAGCTGTTGCAGTGGCAACTGGTGTTTTGTCTGAAGTAGATGGGATGGAGGGTTCACCATATTCTGGTGAGGGAGAGGGAGTGAAAGCCATGGTTTCAAGGGGTTTTGATGTGGTTAGGTCAGGTGTGACAACTGTCTGAGTATCAGTTGTGTCCTTTTTGGGAGTGATTTGGGGTAGGCTTGCTCTCAGCGGATATGCTGGCAATGCCTGAGAGGTTGTGGGTAAAGGACGGGGCCTAGATCGGTGTGATCTCGCCTTGGTTCGAACAGAGGGGAGAGAGAGAGAGGGAATTGACAAAGATTTAGATGAAGTACCAACCTGGTAACTCATCTCTTCTGGTGGAGGTGGAGTACCAATCCTCACAAGTCGAAGAACTTGAGTCTCCTTTTCTTCATCATCCTTCTTTTCAGAGTCAGCTTCCTTGTCCGAGTGAGTCTGTTCAGAGTCATCTCCACTCGACTCAGCTTTTGCAGGAGCCTCTGCCTCTTCATCCTCGGACTCATTTCCTGAAGAACTAGTTGAGTCGCCATAGGGTAAGACGTCAGAGTCTTCAATTTGAACACGTCTCGGGGCAGCTGGCCTCGCAGCAGCTTGTTTCCTTACAAACACCTTCAAGTAGAATTTCAGTGGATGGAAGGGCTTCCCTTGACTCCAACTCGACTTGTTGGGCAGTAGACGAGGGAATAGAATGCTCAATTTGTTTCCATATCCAACAGCTGTAGACACCACCCAATTGCGAGTGTGGTCATCTACTCGGACGCTCTTCTCGAAGTACATAATTCGATCTGCAATCAACCTAAACCAATCTCCTTCCGTTATGCCATCATAGATTGCAGCCATGACCCTTGCTTTGGCAAAAGTCACCGAGTCATGCGAACCAGTGGAGCTGAGTAGAATCTTGCTGGCAATATCCAACAATGTGCGATACTTGTCAAGAAGATCACCCTTCTTGACTGCAGCATATTTTCCATCATGCTTGGGTTTTAGCCTCCTTCCACAAAAGATACTCAAATATCGAACCTCTTGCCCTAGTCCATAATTCTCCACATTAATCGATCCAGTGGGCAACTTCAGGAATTTGAACAACGCCTCTCGAGTGATTTGCACTCGATCTTCTCCAATAAATGATTTGAGACTGTCACCTCGTCTGGTGACATTGGCATAGAATTCGAGCACTTCTTCCTCCAATACGACTTGAGGGAAGGCTTCCAAATAGGGCTTCAGACCACATCTAGTGCATTTGGTCAAAATCTCTTCATTCTCAGCTGTGTGTTGGCCCTTGAAGAACACAGATGGTTCTACATTCACCTTGTTGTCGGCAATGTACCGGCCTAGGTCGAATGTGACGTGCATGTTGCTTCTGAGATCGAAAATTGGGCGAGTAGACATAGTACAATGCGAGAAGTTGCAGTTATCTTGAGGAATAGCACGAAATCAAATGTCTCAAGTAGAAGAGTTAAGAACAAAGTGGGAAAGACGTGTGGGAGTAATGGAACAGTAAGGCTAGTGAGTGTGGAAGATGAGTTTTGTTAGAACTGTAAATTGATCCAACGGCCACGATTGAAGGATTAGATCCAACGGTCGAGACCTTTGAGATTCGGTTACGGAATCGAGAATATAATGTGATTTGATATTGTAAAATTTGAAATCCGGCTCTTCTTATTTAGGACAGGGGAGTGAACTCATCTGACCTAATGTAGTTGAGTTCGAACTGGGTGTATACACCTCATTAAATGGGAGTGTATAAATCCAATTCTAGGGTTATCAAATTCTAGCATTATCTAATTACAAAAATGTCCTTGATTCGATTGACAGAGCACTTAACATTTATCAATCAATAGAAACACTTAGCTTGTCTGTTCGAATCTATCCAGAACAGACGAGTAGCCTTTAAGCTTCACAAGACGAGTAGCCTTAAGAACACCAGTCGAGTTCCCCCTTCGACTGTGCTTGTCTATCTCAATCGTCGAACGACTGTATGTACCTATCTCATCATTTTCAATGTGTAATCATAGGTACAGGTAGAGTAAAATAAATAAGATGAATATCAATCTAAAGCAATGATCAAGGTTTCGAACAAGATGACCTGTTAACAAACATAAGAGTCAACATAAGGATATTTAAGAAATCAAGGATTCCCCCTTAAATGTTTATTCCCTTAGTATTACCCTCAGCTTTACCAGCTTCCTCATCGGGTTGTTTGGTCATCTAGTCTAGCCTTGTATACCTGTCTGATGTATGAGTAGACGAGTGCTTTGGTCTAGTGATCTAGTCTCTTCTTCTTGATGTACCTGACAGGTTAGTGCATAGCTATAGGCAAGTAGGGTCTAAATCAACTAGCCCTAGACTAATGCATAACTCACGAAATCGTGCCTCAGATAATGGTTTTGTAAAAATATCAGCTCTTTGAAAATCAGTATGAATCTTTTCCATGCGAATATCCTTCTTTTCTACATGATCACGTATGAAATGATGCTTCACATCAACATGCTTACATCGTGTGTGTAAAACAGGATTTTGTGTAATGGCAATTGCACTATTACTATCACAGAAAATAGGAACATTTGATTCATGTATATTGTAATCACGTAACTGTTGCATGAGCCAGAGTAGTTGACTACAACAGCTACCAGCTGCCATGTACTCGGCTTCGGTAGTAGAGGTAGCAACACTAGTCCGCTTTTTAGAAAACCAAGATATGAGTTTTGTGCCTAGAAATTGACAAGAACCAGAAGTAGATTTCCTATCTATTCTACAGCCTCCAAAGTCTGAGTCTGAATACCCACTTAAGGATAGATCATCATTTGAAGGATACCATATACCACGATTGATGGTCCCTTTCAAATATTTCAAGATCCTTTTGGTAGTTTCCATGTGACTTTCTTTTGGATTGGCTTGGAATCGAGCACAAACACCAACAGAGAATGCAATGTCAGGTCTACTAGCAGTTAGATACAGTAAAGAACCAATTAAGCCACGATAATAGGATTGGTCAGCACATTTACCGTTCTCATCTGGATCCATTCTGTAAGTTGGTTGCATTGGTACACCAGTGGACTTACATGTTTTGATCCCGTACTTGTCTAGAAGATTTCTAGTGTACTTCGCCTGATTTATGAAAATACCTTCTGGAGTTTGTTTTACTTGAAGTCCAAGAAAGTAGTTCATTTCACCCATCATAGACATCTCAAATTTACTTTGCATGAGTGTTGAAAAACTTTCACTCAGCTTTTTGTTAGGTGACCCAAAAATGATGTCATCTACGTAAATTTGGACGAGTAAAATGTCCTTCCCTTCTTGTCTTCTGAACAAGGTTCGATCGACCTTGCCCTTAGTAAAACCATTTTTCAATAGAAAGAGAGATAGAGTGTCATACCATGCTCTTGGAGCTTGCTTTAGTCCATATAAGGCCTTCTTTAATCTGTACACCTGGTTGCCTTTGACTTCGAAACCTGGAGGTTTTTCAACATACACTTCTTCCGCAAGAATACCGTTAAGAAATGCACTTTTAACATCCATTTGATATACAGTAAACTTCATGTGAGCAGCATATGCAAGGAACAATCTAATGGCTTCTAGTCTAGCAACAGGAGCATATGTTTCATCATAGTCTATGCCTTCAGCTTGTGAGTAGCCTTGGGCGACTAATCTAGCCTTATTTCTAACGACTAAATCATTCTCATCTTTCTTATTCTTGAAAATCCATCGAGTGCCAACTACATTATGATGTTTCGGCCTATCGACAAGTTCCCAGACGTCGTTTTGAACAAACTGTTTCAACTCGTCTTGCATAGCGATGATCCAATTACTATCAGCCAATGCCTCTTTAACAGTGGTAGGCTCAATAGCAGAGAGGAAACAACACCAGCAAAACATAGTTGGACTCGGCTGTTCTTGCGACTCAAAGAGTTGTCGTCTAGTCTTTACACCAATAGTAGAGTCACCAATGATATTTTCAGTATCATGCGCAGATTTCCATGTTTTCCTATTCTTAACAGGAATACTATTATCATCTATATCATGTACAGTATCATGCATGTCAACATCATTTGTATCATCAACAGATTTACCAGGAGTAGATGAGTCAACTAGAGCAGGCATGTCAACTGGTCTAGAGGACTTACCTTGAGCACTTACTTTCTCCTTGTCATCAAAATCGAGAGCTTTTAGGAATGGGTTGTAGGCTTGAACGGATTCATATATCTCTGAATCTTTGTCAGATTCGATCGATAGATCAGTTACCTTCTTACTGATCTTGTCGGCAGACGAGTCCTGTTGAGATTCATCGAAAACCACATGTGGTGTTTCTTCCACACAAAGAGTTGAGTAGTTGAATACCCTAAATGCTTTGCTAGTCGAGGAGTATCCTAAAAATATCCCCTCGTCTGCTTTAGCATCGAAAGCATTCAACTTGCTCTTTCCATTGTTGTGAATGAAACACTTACAGCCAAATATATGGAAATATGAAACTCTGGGTTTTCTACCTTTCCAAACCTCATAAGGTGTCTTGCCTAGAGCTTTATTGATCGCGCTTCTGTTTTGTGAGTGGCATGCAGTGTTGATAGCTTCAGCCCAAAACTTTTGAGGCGTGTTGAACTCAGCTAACGTGGTCCTACAGGCTTCTTTAAGAGTTCGATTCCTTCTTTCTGCTACACCGTTCTGTTGTGGTGTCCTAGCTGCACTAGTAAGGTGTTGGATACCACGTTTAGTACAAAATTCTTTGATATAGCAATTAATGAACTCAGTTCCCTTGTCACTTCGAATTTTGACAATAGACTGGTTCTTCTCAACTTGTAACTTCTTCAACAGTTCAGGCAGAAGTGTTTGTGTATCACTCTTCTTGTGTAGAAATACTACCCAAGTGAACTTAGAATAGTCGTCTACTACAACAAGTGTGTACCTTCTACCATTCAAGGTTGGAGGAGTTATTGGACCATGAAGATCCATATGTAGGAGTTCTAGAACTCTACTAGTTGAGAGAGTAGGAATTGACTTAAATGAACCTTTAACCTGTTTACCCTATTGACAAGCTGTGCATACATGTGACTTGTAGTAAACTTCATTGGGAATACCTTCTACAAGGTAATCTCTGGCTATCTTATTAAGAACCTTAAAGTTTAGATGACAGAGGCGTCTGTGCCAGAGCCACCCAAGCTCTTTAGGATTCTTAGTAAGTAGACAGGTGTCCCTCGGACAACTGTTCCAGTTCACTATGTACACACTACCTTGTCTTACGCCGACTAGTAGGACTGTGTGTGTCCTTTTGTCAATGACTTCGCATTTGCGGCTCTTGAACTGCACTTTGTATCCACGATCACAAAACTGTGAAACAGAGAGTAAGTTATATTTCAAACCTTCAACATATGAGACATCTTGGATCTCAACGTCTCCATTCCGGATGTAACCAAATCCTTTAGTGACAGCAGTGGAGCTATCACCAAATATTACTTTTGGTCCTTCTTGCTCATGGTAGCTAGACAAGAGAGCTTTGGTACCAGTCATGTGGTGCGAACAACCACTATCTATGTACCAGGTTTCTCCTACTGAGCCACCCTTCTTATACAAGTCAAGTCGACCCTGCAATAGATGATATTCAATAACTTAGGTACCCATTTGTTTATTGGGGTCCTTGGGGGTTAGTCATGTTCAGAGGAATCCAGATATACATTGGAGTCTTGAACAAGTTCGATCTTTTAAGCTTTCGCCTATATTTGTTGCAAAATAAGACCTTGTTGTCCTTCTCTGGCCTATCAGTCGAGTTCGGGTCTACTCTTTGGAGATAGCCTTTCGACTTAATCTCTACTTGAGCAGGCACTTGTCTATGATAGTTAGAGTAGGGTTTGAAAGCATTAGGTCCATACGGTTTATGGATGCGTTTGGGTCTTTCCTCACTTAAAATATCGTATGATAGAGGTGGAGGATATAGGACAGCTTGTGTACGATATTTTGGAGCTACCTGTCTAGGTCTAGACGAGTAGAGTTGAGACTGCCTTATAAATGGAGGTCTAGACTCTTGTCGTCTAGTCTGTACCTGTCTAGTACTCGTCTCCTCAGGATACCAGTCCTCGTATCTGACCTGGTTGGGTCGTCCACGATTAGTGGTCCTTTGAAGATTAGTTCTAGATGGAACAGGCTTGCTGTTACCATTCTTTTTACCTCCCTTGGTAATCGGAATGTTAACTCGAGCTTGTTTAGGTACAGTACCTTTAGAAGGGGTTCCAATATCGTATAACATTGGTCCTTTTCCTTTATCATTTGGCAAAAGTCTTGCTTTAATAGTAGTAGGGTTCTTAATGACTCGAGTAGACGAGCTAGATGACTCAGCACCTATACCAGTCTTGTCACCTGGATCTCTATACCTATCTGACAGTTCAAGGTTAATCTTTGAAGAATTAACCAGGTCAGTAAGTTTGAGATCAAGTGTAACAACCTCGGTCTCTAAGAACTTATTACGTTCTTCAAGTCTGTTGCACTTGTTCTTTAAAACATTGAATTCATTTCTCTCAGTTGCATGTGTCTTAAGTAGGTCTTGATATAACCTGTCTGTCAACGCACACTTTTCTTTGAGTTTACTCAACTCTTCAGTCAAGCGTTTATTTAGGACTGTTATATTAGGATCTACTTTTGACTGAGCTTCCTTAAGATCAATGATTTCTTGTTTTAATGCAATGTTTTCATCACTGACTTCAATGAATGCTTGGTTAGCAAGTAGAAGGTCGTCTTCGACTGCACTAGTCGAGTGCTGAAGACTACTTCCTACTTCACTACTAGCAGTGTCACTTTCATCAGTTTCTGAATCATCACAAGATTGAAAAGATGTAGCAGATGATACCTCTTGGTCGATTTTAGCCATGCAGCATAGGCCATCATCTACTATGAATGCTTCGTCGTGATCTTGATCAGTTGAGTGGCTAGATACGGACGATGGCAACTCGTCTGAATCCGAATCAGAGTCATTATTGGCCATCATAGCCTTTTTGCCACGGTTATATCTTCTTTCTCTTCGTGCCTTGCGTTCTTCACGATTATCAGTGCTCAGGTCTGGACATTCATATATGTAATGACCTGGCTTTTCACAATTATAGCACAAGAGATCATTAGTAGCCTTTTTAATAGGAGACTTGTCCCTACGCTTATCACGTCTATTGGAACGTTGAATCTTCCTATCGTCAGACTCTCTATCTCGTCTATTACCTTTCGAGACTTCGTCTCTCCTTTCGGACGAGTTTCGGTCTCGTCTGGTCTCAGACGAGTTCTTAGAAGTAGATGCTCTATGATCCCTATAGAACTTCTTGTACCTTCTGAAGCGTTTATTAAGCCTATCAAACTTTCTAACCATGAGACTCATCTGATCCTTCAAACTAAGATCAGTATCTAACTCATCTTTCACAGAGGCAGACTTAGTTCTAGACTTGGACCTGTCTACCTTAGAAGACTTAGAAGAGCTAGACTTAAAGGCAACGTTCTTAGATACAGCATGTTCTCTGTCACTACTGGCTAGTGGTTCATCTTCGTCTAAATCAAACTCATGGGCTTTAAGAGTTTGAAACATGGTTTCAGCAGTCCACGTATCAATGTCTTGAGTGTTCTTAACAAGCATCTTTACCATTTTCCAACGACTATCAAGACTCTTCAAAATCCTAAGATTGATCTCACGAGCAGTATAAGATTTACCAAGTACTTCCAAATCATTCATGATCTTAGTAAAACGAGTATCCAGCTGGTCGATAGTTTCGCCAGCTTTCATCTGAAATGATTCAAATCTTTGGACAGCTGTGGAGAGTTTGCTCTCTTTGATTAGAGAAGTCCCTTCACAAAGAATAGCTAGTCTGTCCCACATCTCTTTGGCAGTATTTCATTTTAACACTTTTCCTAGATACTCGTTAGGAAGGGTGTGTAAAATGTAATTCTTTGCCAAACTATCCAAATTATTTTGACGCATTTCTTCTGAGGTTAGATCTGACCTGGGTTTCTTGACGAGAGTACCAATTGGTTTGCTTGGGTCAAGAACAGCAGTATTAGGAACCATAGTAACAATAGGTCCTTCTGTGATAACTGAGATCATTAGGTCGTGCGTGGAACTGAAAATGGCTTCCATTCGCAGCTTCCAGTAGTCATAGTCCTGAACCTGGAACTTGGGTAACTTGTTAGCGCTGATCTCAAGAGACATGTTTTCAAGAAATAAGTGCTAAGTAGAGTTATGATCAAGAAAAACAAATAAGTCAAGAACAGGGAGCACGAAACAGATATAACAAGAGTATTTGATCAAGAGCACGTAAGCAACTACAATCAAGGAACAAGACTTCACCCTAAGTCTTAAGTCGGTTATCAAGAAACAGCAGTTCGTAAACTACTGCTCTGATACCACTTGTAGGTCCCCAAAGTTGAGTTAATAACGAGTAAGCTAGTGAAAATGTCTAGAGGGGGGTGAATAGACTTTTCAAAATTCTATCGAAATATCAGAATACAATATGCGGAATACGAAATTAACAATGAGCCCAATTCAAGTTTATACTCAACTTCTATATTCGAGAACTCTGTTCTTATGAATACTCAACTTGTTAAGCTTAGTAGCAGTTAAACAGTTAAGCAATTTAAACAATTAAAACAGTAAAGTAAACAACACACAAAGATTTATAGTGGTTCGACAACTTGTCTACATCCACTCTCACAAATCCAGTTGTGATGTTTCCACTAAACTCTTCCAATCGAGTACAAGTGTATAATTCCTGTCTTTAGAGTCCCAAGAAGAAGACTTAGATCTTCAAAGACTATACCTCCAGATACGTCTATGATCTAACTAGAAATTTTACAAGTATCTAGCACCTTGAAAAATAACAACAAAAACAAACAAAAACTTCTCTGATCTCCAGTAGTAGCCTTCAAAAATTCTTCACTTGTCTTCTGGCTTCTATCTGAACTTCAATCAACTCTGAGAGTAAACTTTGAATATATCTTTTGTAAGCTTCAGCAATCAGTTTTTCAGTAGTCTTCAAATGATCACCATCATGAAGTATTTATAACCTTCAACCTTCAAGAACTTAGTAAGTTGTAACTAACTCTTCTTGATAACTACCTTCAACTGAATCTTTAGTGTATCCACGCGTTTCTGTTATGAATTAGTTATTCCATAACTAACTTCTAACTTTATCTTTATACGCGCTTCACTTCGATTTATACTTTGACTTTAAGTAACTCTCGTTGACTTGTCTTGAGTAGACTTGTATGCACTTGTCTTGTCTTGTAGTCCTCCTTATCTTGAGTAGTAGACTTCAATCTTCTTGACTTGTCTTCTTTCTTCAAACGATAGACTATACTAAACTTATCAAGACTATTACATTACTTTAAGCTTTCATAATACAAGCTTAGTCAACTTAGAAACTATACAATCAATCTAATCTATTACATATAAAAAACATCATGAGCTCAACATTTAAATAGCTCAGTAACAGACTTAAACAAATATGAAGTACTTATAAAAACGTACTTATCTTTTAATATGAACTTATGTGAACTCATGTGAACTCTACTGGTCTTTACACAAGATGACTCAACTCAACTAGACTAGATCAGTCAGTACTTAGAAAATATTCAATCCACTTTTGGCTTATCAAAACTTCATCTTATCTTTCATCATTTAGGACTTGTCTAGGATTCATATCCCAACACTGCCCATAACCAGATACCCCAATGAACCATTAGATAATGCAAACGAATTTTGTCATATGATAATTTTATCGTGACGTTTCCATGCAATGCTTCCGAAAAAACTCGAAGATCCCCGTCCAATCCACACGTATATCCCAAAATGTCATGCACCACAAATTGAAAAGCTCGCACAAACGCTTCATGTAGATGTCAGGTCCATTCAATGAAATAATCTGAAATACGGAAATCGTAGTGGCTTCGAACATAGTATGACATTTTTATACGATGTGAATTGAATTATTTTATCATAATGTATGTAAACCAATAAATGAAATATAAGACAAATAATAGGGAGTAGGGACTAAAGTTTTTTCAATCCAATCAGTTGCACTCTTTTATTTTTTCAGATGCATTATAGTTTTTAAATTCAATCCAATAAGTTTGTTTAAATTTTTCAATGTAATTTGCAATAGTTTTTTAAATCCATCCAATAAATTTGTCTAAATTTTGAAATTGGTTTATTTCAAGTCACCTATCGAGTCAATATATGTGAATTTTCTTTTTTCATTTTTTGTAACTTGTGATATTTTCTTTTCTAATTGTATTTTTTCATATTAGTTAAAGACTTATTTATATTTATTAATTCAGAGTATGAATATTAATTATAATAGTAGATAATATGAAAATAAATTGTAAATAATATTTAAAATACTTTTTAACTTAACTAATTAATTATTTGAAAAATCAACTAGCTCTCCAATTAGAAAAAAATATATAATGTATAAGGATAGTCAAATAGAATGTCACATGTATATTGACCTGATAGGTAACCTGCAATAGTAGGTTGATGACCAATTAATTTTTTTTAACAAAGTTATTTAATCGAATTCAAAATGTGTAAATCGTTTGGATCAAAAATAAAAAGAGTCCAACTTATTGGACTACATAAAATTTAATCCCTAAATAATAATATGGTTTATTATATGCTTATATATCATATTAAGTGTATAGATGTCAGTTTAATTATAAATTAATATCAACTATTTTGTACAAATTTATCACTCATTTACTTATGAAAAAATCATATTTTTATATTAGCTTATTTTAATATAATTAACTAATACTTCATTTGACCCTAATTAGATTGCTCCCTTTTCATTTCGGTTCATCCTTTATTAGATTGCTCCTTCCTAAAATGATAATAAAATAATTTTATTATTTTCAATTATCTTCTTCGGATATGTCAAAATTAAATCAAATGTTTTTTTTTCACTCAAAATCATCTTTTTTTTTTTTTTTTGCTTACTCTCCTTAATTGACTAATACACCCTCAATAAAAAGTTATTTTTCTTCTTATAATACTACTCTCTCCGTCCCACAAAGATAGCTATGTATTCCTTTTTTGGATATCCCAAATTATAGCTTCATTTCCACTTTTACTTTAATATTAAATGTTTTATTGTCACTTTTACCCATAATTAATAAAAGTAGTTAAAGCTTAGCAGATTTTGGAGAATGTGATTCCAAGGGCAAAATTGACACATTAGCTAAATTTGACTACATTTATTGTTTTTTCTTAATCTGCGTATAAAGTCAAATGTAGTTATCTTTATGGGACGGGGGAGTAATAAACAACTTTTCCGAGCCAAACTCAAAGGGACAATCTAATAAGGGACATATGAATTATATTTTTATTTTATTTTAAATTCATGTAGAATTAGAGATGACTAATGATGAAATCAAGAGTTGTTGTTTGATAGAAATTGATAATATGTTCCGGGATTGCAAGATTTTGAAGGCATGCTTATATAAGGTGTAGGTCCCCAAAGTTGAGTTAATAACGAGTAAGCTAGTGAAAATGTCTAGAGGGGGGTGAATAGACTTTTCAAAATTCTATCGAAATATCAGAATATAATATGCGGAATACGAAATTAACAATGAGCCCAATTCAAGTTTATACTCAACTTCTATATTCGAGAACTCTGTTCTATACTCAACTTGTCTAGTTTAGTAGTAGTTAAAACAGTTAAGCAATTAAACAATTAAAACAGTAAAGTAAACAACACACAAAGATTTATAGTGGTTCGACAACTTGTCTACATCCACTCTCACAAACCCAGTTGTGATGTTTCCACTAAACTCTTCCAATCGAGTACAAGTGTATAATTCCTGTCTTTTGAGTCCCAAGAAGAAGACTTAGATCTTCTAAGACTATACCTCCAGATATGTCTATGATCTAACTAGAAATTTAACAAGTATCTAGCAACTTGATAAAAACAACAAAAACTAAAAACTTCTCTGATCTTCAGTAGCAGTCTTCTGAATTTCTTCACTTCACTTCTGACTTGCTTTCTGAACTTTTAATGAACTCTGAAAGTAATCTTCAATATATCTTCAGTATGTAGCTTCAGTATACGTAGTTGCAGTAGTCTTCAAATGATCATTATCATGAAGTATTTATAACATTCAAGAACTTAGTTAGTTGTAACCAACTTTTCTTGATAACTACCTTCAACTGAATCTTCTTATCCATATACGCGTTTCTGTTATAAATTAGTTATTCCATAACTAACTTCTGACTTTATCTTTATACGCGCTTCACTTCGATTTAAACTTTGACTTTAAGTAACTTTCGTTGACTTGTCTTGAGTAGACTTGTATGCACTTGTCTTGTCTTGTAGTCCTCCTTATCTTGAGTAGTAGACTTCAATCTTCTTGACTTGTCTTCCTTCTTCAAACGATAGACTATACTAAACTTATCAAGACTATTACATTACTTTAAGCTTTCATAATACAAGCTTAGTCAACTTATAAACTATACAATCAATCTAATCTATTACATATAAAGTCATGAGCTTCTATACACCTTTCAAATAGCTCAGTAACAGACTTAAACAAATATGAAGTACTTATAAAAACGTACTTATCTTTTAATATGAACTTATGTGAACTCATGTGAACTCTACTGGTCTTTGCACAAGATGACTCAACTCAACTAGACTAGATCAGTCAGTACTTAGAAAATATTCAATCCACTTTTGGCTTATCAAAACTTCATCTTATCTTTCATCACTTAGGACTTGTCTAGGATTCATATCCCAACAATTTCCCCCTTTTTGATGAAGCCAAAACTACTTGAATCTTTTCTCATAAGTAGACTAGTTAAGTAGTTATCTTGTCTTTTAACATCAAATATTTCTTATCTTTCATTCATTCAAAATAGATCAGTAGATATTACACATACTTCAAAAAAAACTAAGTATCAGAGCAAAAAAAACTTAAAAAAAACAAAGTCAACTAGTCTGAAAGATTACCTCCTTCTGGGTTTGGAACATGAAACGCATCGAGGATCCTTCTATGAATCAGACTAATATGACCATCATCTACGATCTTCTCTTTGTCTAATAGATCTTCTTCAAACTTCTTTATCTTGCTCATATCAATCCTTTTACCTGAACTTGTCATGGGACATTTCCAGTCAGGAAATTCAGGAACAAGGATATTGAAGTTAGCTCCAGCCGATATCCTTAGAATAAGATGCCATAACTTCCTGTGTTGACCTTCCATGAACCTGTCAAACAGTTGATAAAGTTCATCTTGATTTTCAGCATCACCAAACTTCCTAATTATCCAATGATCAAGTTCCCATTGATTCTTCACTTCAATCCATTCAGCTCTATGCTCATTATCTATGAAGTGATCAATGAACTTGTCTTCCATCTGATCTTCATCAGCTTTCAATTTCTGCAGTCTTTCAATATGCTTGACAATCTTCTTCTTGCTAGCATAATGAATTTCATCATCATTAATCCTTTGTTTCTTTTCAACAATTGTAGTAGCAGTAGCTTCTTCAACATTCAGTTTTCTTTTAGTTCGTCTGGTCTGAATTTCAGCTTCTGGAGACGCAGCTTCTTCTTTGCCTTTGATCAATTTCTGCTCTTCTGATCTCAGCTTCTCTAAATCAGCAGTCTTGACCAGCTTACCTCTCTTAGGTCTTTTGAGCTCTTGAATAGTTTCAGCTGCCTCCTTAGCTTCCGGTTCAGCTGACTTCTCTACAATACTTGAATCTTCCCCCTTTTTGGCTTCATCTGCCATAAGAGTGAAAAGACTAGTAAAGCGAGTCATTTCTTCCTTAACAGCTTCCTTCATGGCTTCAGCAGCTAACTCAATCTGCCTCTGATGCGTCTTCTCATGACTCAGCTTGTCAAGACGATCAGTAGCCAATTCCAACTTCCTTGTACATGAAACCAGTTCATTTTCCAAATGAGTAGCAGTCTGTCGAAGAAGAGTGTTCTGAGAAGTTAACTCGGTAAGAATAGCTTGAGAACGCACCAACTGATCTTGTGCTTCTCTTCTTTGATCATCAGCAATGGCAACCTTAACACTGTAGAGTCTCTCTATTTTGCTTGATTCTTCAGCCAAAGCTCTAGCAAACTCAATCGATCTCTTTTCTGAAATATCAACTTGTTTCATCAGAAAATTTTCAACTTCAGCACTCATCTTCTCTCGAAAAGTTGAGTCCAACTTGCTGACTTCACCAACCATCAAATCTCTGGTATTGTCAACAATGAACTGATTATGGTCAACTAACATATCCTTCATCTTCGAGTGTAGAAACTCTTCTATGGTAGTTTGAACAGTACCTTTCAGATCGATCTTCAATTCATCCAAAAATCTTTCTGAAACAACTTGAATAGATGACTGAGTCTCTTGCACTTTCTCAACGAGCTCATCTTCATTAAACATCTCGGCATCCATAAAGTCATCATCCTCTTTACCAAACTGAAAAGAGTTTGAACTTTCAGAACATTCAGCTTCATCTTCTGAACCATCCTCTATTTCCAAGATAGGTTCTGAAGTCTGTACTTTCAACTCGGCTTCTTCAGGCTTGATCTCGTCTTCCACCAGATCAGTCTGGGTTCCGACATCAAACGAGAATTCATCTTCAAGAACACCATCAGGAATGTTCAGTAGCTTCTTGACTAAGTTAACCAGGGCCTTGCGGGGAAATAGTTCGGAATGATCCTTAACTCCACTATTCTCTTTCTGTTCCATCTCCCAATCCATGAAATTGGAGATGCCGCCTTTGCCTTGAATAACTTCAAACAGATCATCCGTAGACGACTTCTTCAAAGCGAACCACGTGCAGACTCTTACAAGCTTCTCAAACTGTTCAGAAGCCGTGTCGATGTCAAGAGTCGAGAGCTGCTTTTTCAGATTTCTTGAAACTCTGGCACGGACCCTCTTCTCTCGAAGACACATAGGATAGTATACAAGGGATTCAAATCTAACCTCAGACGGGTCCTGAGTAGATGGGGTCTCTACCTCAGTTGTTGCAGTGGCAACTGGTGATTTGTCTGAAGTAGATGGGATAGAGGGTTCACCATATTCTGGTGAGGGAGAGGGAGTGAAAGCAATGGTTTCAATGGGCTTTGATGTGGTTTGGTCAAGTGTGACAACTGTCTGAGTATCAGTTGTGTCCTTTTTGGGAGTGATTTGGGGTAGGCTTGCCCTCAGCGGATATGCTGGCAATGCCTGAGAGGTTAAGGGTAAAGGACGAGGCCTAGATCGGTGTGATCTAGCCTTGGTTCGAACAGAGGGGAGAGAGAGAGAGGGAATTGACAAAGATTTAGATGAAGAACCAACCTGGTAAGTCATCTCTTCTGGTGGCGGTGGAGTACCAATCCTTACAAGACGAAGAACTTGGGTCTCCTTCTCTTCATCATCCTTCTTCATAACATCAGCTTCCTTGTCTGAGTGAGTCTGTTCAGAATCATCTCCACTCGACTCAGCTTTTGCAGGAGCCTTCGTCTCTTCATCCTCGGACTCATCTTCTGAAGAACTAGATGAGTTGCCATAAGGCAAGACGTCAGAGTCCTCAATCTGGACACGTCTAGGGGCAGCTGGCCTTGTAGCAGCCTGCTTCCTTACAGCCTCTTTCTTCAAATAAAATTTCAGCGGATGGAATGGTTTTCCTTTACTCCAACTCGACTTGTTCGGCAGTAGACGAGGAAGTAGAATACTGAGCATGTTACCATATCCAACAGCCGTAGACACCACCCAATTGTGAGTGTGGTCATCTACTCGAACGCTCTTCTCGAAATACATGATTCGATCTGCAATTAACCTGAACCAATCTCCTTCAGTTATACCATCGTAGATTGCAGCCATGACCCTTGCCTTGGCAAAAGTCACCGAGTCATGCGAACCAGTGGAGCTGAGTAGAATTTTGCTGGCAATATCCAACAATGTGCGACACTTGTTAAGAAGATCACCCTTCTTGACTGCAGCATATTTTCCATCTTGCTTTGGTTTCAGCCTCCTTCCACAGAAGATACTCAAATAACGAACTTCTTGCCCTACAGCATAATTCTCTATATCAATCGATCCAGTGGGCAGCTTCAGATATTTGAACAACGCCTCTCGAGTGATTTGCACTCGATCTTCTCCAATAAACGATTCGAGAATGTCACCTCGTCTGGTGACATTGGCATAGAACTCGAGCACTTCTTCCTCCAAAACAACCTGAGGGAAGGCTTCTAAGTAGGGCTTCAGACCACATCTTGTACATTTGGTCAGAATCTCTTCATTATCAGCTGTGTGTTGCCCTTTAAAGAACACAGAAGGTTCTACATTCACCTTGTTGTCGGCAATGTACCGGCCTAGGTCAAATGTGACCTGCATGTTTGTTCTAATATCGAAAATCGAACGAGTAGACATTGTATATTACGAGAAGTTATAGTTATCTTGAAGAATAGCACGAAATCAAATGCTTCAAAGTAGAAGAGTTAAGAACAAAGTGGGGTAAGTCGTGTGAGAGTAATGAAACAGTAAAGCTATTGAGTGTGGAAGATGGGTTTTGTTAAAACTGTAAGTTGATCCAACGGCCACGATTGAAGGATTAGATCCAACGGTCGAGACCTTTGGGATTCAGTTACGGAATCGAGAATATAATGTGATTTGATATTGTAAAATTTGAAATTCGGCTCTACTTACTTAGGACAGGGGAGTGAACTCATCTGACCTAAAGTAGTCGTGTTCGAACTGGGTGTATACACCTCATTAAATGGGAGTGTATAAATCCAATTCTAGGGTTTTCAAATTCTAGCATTATCTAATTACAAAAATGCCCTTGATTCGATTTGTCAAAACACTTAACATATATCAATCACTAGAAACACTTAGCTTGTCTGTTCGAGTCTATCCAGAACAGACGAGTAGCCTTTAAGCTTCACAAGACGAGTAGCCTTGAGAACACCAGTCAAGTTCCCCCTTCGATTGTGCTTGTCTATCTCAATCATCGAACGTCTTCATGTACCTATCTTTATCATTTGCAATGCATAATCGTAGGTACAGGTAAAATAACATAAATAAGATGAATATCAATCGAGAGCAATGATCAAGGTTTCGAACAAGATGACTGTATAACACACATAAGAGTCAACGTAAGGATATTTAAGGAATCACAGATTCCCCCTTAAACGTTTTATTCCCTTAGTATTACCCTCAGCTTTACCAGCTTCCTCATCGGGTTGTTTGGTCATCTAGTCTAGCCTTGTATACCTGTCTATTGCGTGAGTAGTCGAGTGCTCTGGTCTAGTGATCTTGTCTCCTTTTATTGATGTACCTGTCTTGTTAGTACATAGCTATAGGCAAGTAGGGTCTAAATCAATTAGTCCTAGACTAATGCATAACTCACGAAATCGTGCCTCAGCTAATGGTTTTGTAAAAATGTCAGCTCTTTGAAAATCAGTATGAATCTTTTCCATGCGAATATCCTTCTTTTCTACATGATCACGTATGAAATGATGCTTTACATCAACATGCTTACATCGTGTGTGCAGAACAGGATTTTGTGTAATGGCAATTACACTATTACTATCACAGAAAATAGGGACATTTGATTCATGTATATTGTAATCACGAAGCTGTTGCATGAGCCAGAGTAGTTGACTACAATAGCTACCAGCAGCCATGTACTCGGCTTCGGTAGTTGAAGTTGCTACACTAGTCTGCTTTTTAGAAAACCAAGATATGAGTTTTGTGCCTAGAAATTGACAAGAACCAGAAGTAGATTTCCTATCTATTCTACAGCCTCCAAAGTCTGAGTCTGAATACCCACTTAAGGATAGATCATCATTTGAAGGATACCATATACCACGATTGATGGTCCCTTTCAAATATTTCAAGATCCTTTTGGTAGTTTCCATGTGACTTTCTTTTGGATTGGCTTGGAATCGAGCACAAACACCAACAGAGAATGCAATGTCAGGTCTACTAGCAGTTAGATACAGTAAAGAACCAATTAAGCCACGATAATAAGATTGGTCAGCACATTTACCGTTCTCATCTGGATCCATTCTGTAAGTTGGTTGCATTGGTACACCAGTGGACTTACATGTTTTGATCCCATACTTGTCTAAAATATTTCTAGTGTACTTCGCCTGATTTATGAAAATACCTTCCGGAGTTTGTTTTACTTGAAGTCCAAGAAAGTAGTTCATTTCACCCATCATAGACATCTCAAATTTACTTTGCATGAGTGTTGAAAAACTTTCACTCAGCTTTTTGTTAGGTGACCCAAAAATGATGTCATCTACGTAAATTTGGACGAGTAAAATGTCCTTCCCTTCTTGTCTTCTGAACAAGGTTCGATCGACCTTGCCCTTAGTAAAACCATTTTCCAATAGAAAGAGAGATAGAGTGTCATACCATGCTCTTGGAGCTTGCTTTAGTCCATATAAGGCCTTCTTTAATCTGTACACCTGGTTGCCTTTGACTTCGAAACCTGGAGGTTGTTCAACATACACTTCTTCCGCAAGAATACCGTTAAGAAATGCACTTTTAACATCCATTTGATATACAGTAAACTTCATGTGAGCAGCATATGCAAGGAACAATCGAATGGCTTCTAGTCTAGCAACAGGAGCATAAGTTTCATCATAGTCTATGCCTTCAGCTTGTGAGTAGCCTTGGGCGACTAATCTAGCCTTATTTCTAACGACTAAATCATTCTCATCTTTCTTATTCTTGAAGATCCATCGAGTGCCAACTACATTATGATGTTTCGGCCTGTCGACAAGTTCCCAGACGTCGTTTCGAACAAACTGGTTCAACTCGTCTTGCATAGCGATGATCCAATTACTATCAGCCAATGCCTCTTTAACAGTGGTAGGCTCAATAGATGAGAGGAAACAACACCAGCAAAACATAGTTGGACTCGGCTGTTCTTGCGACTCAAAGAGTTGTCGTCTAGTCTTCACACCAATAGTAGAGTCACCAATGATATTTTCAGTGTCATGCGCGGATTTCCATGTTTTCCTATTCTTAACAGGAATACTATCATCATCTATATCATGTACAGCATCATGCATGTCAACATCATTTGTATCATCAACAGATTTACCAGGAGTAGATGAGTCAACTAGAGCAGGCATGTCAACTGGTCTAGAGGACTTACCTTGAACACTTACTTTCTCCTTGTCATCAGAATCGAGAGCTTTTAGGAATGGGTTGTAGGTTTGAACGGATTCATATATCTCTGAGTCTTTGTTAGATTCGATTGATAGATCAGTTACCTTCTTACTGATCTTCTCGGCAGACGAGTCCTGTTGATATTCATCGAAAACCACATGTGGTGTTTCTTCCACACAAAGAGTTGAGTAGTTGAATACCCGAAATGCTTTGCTAGTCGAGGAGTATCCTAAAAATATCCCCTCGTCTGCTTTAGCATCGAAAGCATTCAACTTGCTCTTTCCATTGTTGTGAATGAAACACTTACAACCAAATATATGGAAATATGAAACTCTGGGTTTTCTACCTTTCCAAACCTCATAAGGTGTCTTGCCTAGAGCTTTATTGATCGCGCTTCTATTTTGTGAATGGCATGCAGTGTTGATAGCTTCAGCCCAAAACTTTTGAGGCGTGTTGAACTCAGCTAACATGGTCCTACAGGCTTCTTTAAGGGTTCGATTCCTTCTTTCTGCTACACCGTTCTGTTGTGGTGTCCTAGCTGCACTAGTGAGATGCTGGATACCACGATTAGCACAAAAATCTTTGATATAGCAATTAATGAACTCAGTTCCCTTGTCACTTCGAATTTTGACAATAGACTGGTTCTTCTCAACTTGTAACTTCTTCAACAGTTCAGGCAGAAGTGTTTGTGTATCACTCTTCTTGTGTAGAAAGACTACACAAGTAAACTTAGAATAGTCGTCTACAACAACAAGTGTGTACCTTCTACCATTCAATGTTGGAGGAGTTATTGGACCATGAAGATCCATATGTAGGAGTTCTAGGACTCTACTAGTTGAGAGAGTAGGAATTGACTTAAATGAACCTTTAACCTGTTTACCCTGTTGACAAGCTGTGCATACATGTGACTTGTAGTAAACCTCATTGGGAATACCTTCAACAAGGTAGTCTCTGGCTATCTTATTAAGAACCTTAAAGTTTAGATGACAGAGGCGTCTATGCCAGAGCCAGCCAAGTTCTTTAGGATTCTTAGTAAGTAGACATGTGTCCCTCGGACAACTGTTCCAATTCACTATGTACACACTTCCTTGTCTTACGCCGACTAGTAGGACTGTGTGCGTCCTTTTGTCAATGATTTCGCATTTGCGGCTCTTGAACTGCACTTTGTAACCACGATCACAAAATTGTGAAACAGAGAGTAGATTATACTTCAAACCTTCAACATATGAGACATCTTGAATCTCAATGTCTCCATTCCGGATGTAACCAAATCCTTTAGTGACAGCAGTGGAGCTATCACCAAATATTACTTTTGGTCCTTCTTGCTCATGGTAGCTAGACAAGAGAGCTTTGGTACCAGTCATGTGGTGCGAACAACCACTGTCTATGTACCAGGTTTCTCCTACTGAGCCACCCTTCTTATACAAGTCAAGTCGACCCTGCAATAGATGATATTCAATAATTTAGGTACCCATTTGTTTATTGGGGTCCTTGGGGGTTAGTCATGTTCAGAGGAATCCAGATATACATTGGAGTCTTGAACAAGTTCGATCTTTTGAGCTTTCGCCCATATTTGTTGCAAAATAAGACCTTGTTGTCCTTCTCTGGCCTATCAGTCGAGTTCGGGTCTACTCTTTGGAGATAGCCTTTCGACTTAATCTCTACTTGAGCAGGCACTTGTCTATGATAGTTAGAGTAGGGTTTGAAAGCATTAGGTCCATACGGTTTATAGACGCGTTTGGGTCTTTCCTCACTTAAAATATCGTATGATAGAGGTGGAGGATATAGGACAGCTTGTGTACGATATTTTGGAGCTACCTGTCTAGGTCTAGACGAGTAGAGTTGAGACTGCCTTATAAATGGAGGTCTAGACTCTTGTCGTCTAGTCTGTACCTGTCTAGTACTCGTCTCCTCAGGATACCAGTCCTCGTATCTAACCTGGTTGGGTCGTCCACGATTAGTGGTCCTTTGAAGATTAGTTCTAGATGGAACAGGCTTGCTGTTACCATTCTTTTTACCTCCCTTGGTAATCGGAATGTCAACTCGAGCTTGTTTAGGTATAGTACCATTAGAAGGAGTTCCAATATCGTATGACATTGGTCCTTTTCCTTTATCATTTGGCAAAAGTCTTGCTTTAATAGTAGTAGGGTTCTTAATGACTCGAGTAGACGAGCTAGATGACTCAGCACCTATACCAGTCTTGTCACCTGGATCTCTATACCTATCTGACAGTTCAAGGTTAATCTTTGAAGAGTTAACCACGTTAGTAAGTTTGAGATCAAGTGTAACTACCTCGGTCTCTAAGAACTTATTACGTTCTTCAAGTCTGTTGCACTTGTTCTTTAAAACATTGAATTCATTTCTCTCAGTTGCATGTATCTTAAGTAGGTCTTGATATAACCTGTCTGTCAACGCACACTTTTCTTTGAGTTTACTCAACTCTTCAGTCAAGCGTTTATTTAGGACTGTTATATTAGGATCTACTTTTGACTGAGCTTCCTTAAGATCAATGATTTCTTGCTTTAATGCAATGTTTTCTTCACTGACTTCAATGAATGCTTGGTTAGCAAGTAGAAGGTCGTCTTCGACTGCACTAGACGAGTGCTGAAGACTACTTCCTACTTCACTACTAGCAGTGTCACTTTCATCAGTTTCTGAATCATCACAAGATTGAAAAGATGTAGCCGATGATACCTCTTGGTCGATTCTAGCCATGCAGCATAGGCCATCATCTACTATGAATGCTTCGTCGTGATCTTGATCAGTTGAGTGACTAGATACGGATGATGGCAACTCGTCTGAATCCGAATCAGAGTCATCATTGACCATCATAGCCTTTTTGCCACGATTATATCTTCTTTCTCTTCGTGCCTTGCGTTCTTCACGATCATCAGTGCTCAGGTCTGGACATTCATATATGTAGTGACCTGGCTTTTCACAATTATAGCACAAGAGATCATTAGTAGCCTTTTTAATAGGAGACTTGTCCCTACGCTTATCACGTCTATCGGAACGTTGAATCTTCCTATCGTCAGACTCTCTATCTCGTCTATTACCTTTCGAGACTTCGTCTCTCCTTTCGGACGAGTTTCGGTCTCGTCTGGTCTCAGACGAGTTTCGGTCTCGTCTGGTCTCAGACGAGTTCTTAGAAGTAGATGCTCTATGATCCCTATAGAACTTCTTGTATCTTCCGAAGCGTTTGTTGAGCCTATCAAACTTTCTAACCATGAGACTCATCTGATCCTTCAGACTAAGATCAGTATCTAACTCATCTTTCACAGAGGCAGACTTAGTTCTAGACTTGGACCTGTCTACCTTAGAAGACTTAGAAGAGCTAGACTTAAAGGCAACGTTCTTAGATACAGCATGTTCTCTATCACTACTGGCTAGTGGTTCATCTTCGTCTAAATCAAACTCATGGGCTTTAAGGGTTTGAAACATGGTTTCAGCAGTCCACGTATCAATGTCTTTAGTGTTCTTAACAAGCATCTTTACCATTTTCCAACGACTATCAAGACTCTTCAAAATTCTAAGATTGATCTCACGAGCAGTATAAGATTTACCAAGTACTTCCAAATCATTCATGATCTTAGTAAAACGAGTATCCAGCTGGTCGATAGTTTCGCCAGCTTTCATCTGAAATGATTCAAATCTTTGGACAGCTGTGGAGAGTTTGCTTTCTTTGATTAGGGAGGTCCCTTCACAAAGGATAGCTAGTCTGTCCCACATCTCTTTGGCAGTCTTGCATTTTAACACTTTTCCTAGATACTCGTTAGGAAGGGTGTGTAAAATGTAATTCTTTGCCAAACTATCCAAATTATTTTGACGCATTTCTTCTGAGGTTAGATCTGACCTGGGTTTCTTGACGAGAGTACCAATTGGTTTGCTTGGGTCAAGAACAGCAGTATTAGGAACCATAGTAAAGATAGGTCCTTCTGTGATAACAGAGATCATTAGGTCGTGCGTGGAACTGAAAATGGCTTCCATTCGCAGCTTCCAGTAGTCATAGTCCTGAACCTGGAACTTGGGTAACTTGTTAGCACTAATTTCCAATGACATGATTTTGTAAGCAGATCAGCGCTAAAGAAAATTATGATCAAGAAGCAAATAGGTCAAGAACAGGGAGCACGAAACAGATATAACAAAAAAAATTTATCAAGAACACGTAAGCAACTATAATCAAGGAACAAGACTTCACCCTAAGTCTAAGTCGGTTATCAAGAAACAGCAGTTCGTAAACCACTGCTCTGATACCACTTGTAGGTCCCCAAAGTTGAGTTAATAACGAGTAAGCTAGTGAAAATGTCTAGAGGGGGGTGAATAGACTTTTCAAAATTCTATCGAAATATCAGAATATAATATGCGGAATACGAAATTAACAATGAGCCCAATTCAAGTTTATACTCAACTTCTATATTCGAGAACTCTGTTCTATACTCAACTTGTCTAGTTTAGTAGTAGTTAAAACAGTTAAGCAATTAAACAATTAAAACAGTAAAGTAAACAACACACAAAGATTTATAGTGGTTCGACAACTTGTCTACATCCACTCTCACAAACCCAATTGTGATGTTTCCACTAAACTCTTCCAATCGAGTACAAGTGTATAATTCCTGTCTTTTGAGTCCCAAGAAGAAGACTTAGATCTTCTAAGACTATACCTCCAGATATGTCTATGATCTAACTAGAAATTTAACAAGTATCTAGCAACTTGATAAAAACAACAAAAACTAAAAACTTCTCTGATCTTCAGTAGCAGTCTTCTGAATTTCTTCACTTCACTTCTGACTTGCTTTCTGAACTTTTAATGAACTCTGAAAGTAATCTTCAATATATCTTTAGTATGTAGCTTCAGTATACGTAGTTGCAGTAGTCTTCAAATGATCATTATCATGAAGTATTTATAACATTCAAGAACTTAGTTAGTTGTAACCAACTTTTCTTGATAACTACCTTCAACTGAATCTTCTTATCCATATACGCGTTTCTGTTATGAATTAGTTATTCCATAACTAACTTCTGACTTTATCTTTATACGCGCTTCACTTCGATTTAAACTTTGACTTTAAGTAACTTTCGTTGACTTGTCTTGAGTAGACTTGTATGCACTTGTCTTGTCTTGTAGTCCTCCTTATCTTGAGTAGTAGACTTCAATCTTCTTGACTTGTCTTCCTTCTTCAAACGATAGACTATACTAAACTTATCAAGACTATTACATTACTTTAAGCTTTCATAATACAAGCTTAGTCAACTTATAAACTATACAATCAATCTAATCTATTACATATAAAGTCATGAGCTTCTATACACCTTTCAAATAGCTCAGTAACAGACTTAAACAAATATGAAGTACTTATAAAAACGTACTTATCTTTTAATATGAACTTATGTGAACTCATGTGAACTCTACTGGTCTTTGCACAAGATGACTCAACTCAACTAGACTAGATCAGTCAGTACTTAGAAAATATTCAATCCACTTTTGGCTTATCAAAACTTCATCTTATCTTTCATCACTTAGGACTTGTCTAGGATTCATATCCCAACATAAGGCAAACCACAATCCAAATTTTTTTTAGAAATAGATGAATTATGAATGAGTTTGCTTAGAAGAGATCAAAGTTGAAGTTAATTAGAGTATGAACATTTAATTAGCAAACTTAGTGACGAACAACATGGTGTGCATAGTATAATAATTAGGTCCATTCAGCCGGATGAGAGTGATATATTTTTTATTTATGAATATGGTGGAACAAGAAAAATCTAGAAGTAGTGTTGGACAATTAACATTGATACCGAGACTTACATCGACTCCTTGTAATTCTAGATTGTCTTTCAACTTTCAACGTATAATGTTTTCATTGATAGTGTCATATGACTCATATGATATGTCTATTAATAAAAGTTAGGGGCAATGATTATCTTATGTAGGTGATTTTTTTAGAAGCTTGTATTTAATCATAGTCAATTCAATGTAACTGTATCCCGGTCTTGTAAAAAAAAAATCATCATGGTTTGAAGATCTTATTATGTCGTGACAACAATCGTAATTGTAATATAAAAATATAGTGTTTCGTTATGTTTTTAGGTATGTGTAATTTTATAATAATTAATTTAATATTTAAGTTTCACAATATTTTTCAGAATTTTATTTTTCATTATACTATTGTTGATATTAAATTATTGCATTATTTAAATACTAATGTAATTTATCTCTTATTGAATTATTATGTTACTATTTAACATTTTATAATGGGTTTTAATGATTTTGTCATATAATATATATACTTACATGTCAATATATTAGACATTAATTTTATATACTTATACATTAACTTATTATAAATATAAATATTAAATCTATATTTATATACTTTCTCCGTTCTGTATTGACTTGCATGCTAACTTACTTTTTAATAAAATTAAATTTAGCATGTTGTGGGGTCAAATAAATGAGAATTTTTTTTGAGTGATTTAGTTAGGTGTGTATGGGGATATGTGGGTTCAAAATGAGTGACAATTTTAAAAATAAAATTTTGTTATAAGGGTATTAATTTTGTAGGTTATTTTCATATTGAAAATATGCAAATAATCTTGAGACGTCCCAATAAAAAAAGTGTGCAAGTAATTATGAAAAATGATATTTTTGGTGATTTATTAAGGAATAAATGTGATTTGGTGAGGTGTATGCATGAGAATTTGTGGGTCTAAATTGAGTGGCAATTTTAAAAATAAAATGATGTTGTGAGGGTATTAATTTTGTGGATTATTTTCATGTTGAAAGTGTGCAAATAATCTTGAGATGTCGCAATAAAAAAAGTGTGCAAGTAATTATAGGATGATGGGAGTATAAGATATCAATTTAACTGAATTTTAAGTACAAATAATTTAATCTTAAAAATATATTGCAAAATCTTAAAATTTTAAATTTTATTATTTCTTAAAATTTGATGTAGTATAGTAAACAATAATTAATGTTATAGTTATGATAATAAATATTAATATATGTATTTTTTTTAAATAAGTAAGTGATATTATAAAATAAATGCACTATAAATAATAATTAAAATTTAAAATGTTATGACATTTTTCAACATATTTGACCGTGCGTTAGGTTCGTTGGGATCTTTATTTGTTACGCTACTAACATCAGGTTCGTTGAGTCGACCTTATGATGTTTGGGAAAAGTGTTAGAGACATCTCTCTGATGATATTCTTTTTAATAGACGGGGAATTATGAATTTTTCAAGCATGTTTAATTATTTCATTTCTTAATTTAATTGCATTATAATTATTCATCTTCACTAATATGCAAATCATTTTAAGTCAGTTGATCAATTAATTACTTAAATTATTTTTGATTTACTAAGAACTTTGATTGATTATATTATTTCACGTGATTTAATTTCCATAAATTTATCAAAATTCTAAAAGATCAACTCTAAATTTCAGTTAAATTTACTTTAAATTATAATATGCAACTTTAAATTTCAATTACTTTGCATAAATTTATCACACTTTTACTTATGAAAAAATTAAAATTTTATAATAATCTATTTTATCATAATTAACTAATATATTTGTAATTGTAATTTCTTGTAGAATTGAGGATGACAAATGATGAAATCAAGAGTTGTTGTTTGAGAAAAGTTGATAATATGTTGCGAAATACTTGTAAGTCTTTGTAAGATTTTGAAGGCATGATGGTGGTTAAACATGATCTGAATTTTTCATCTAAAAATAGTTTAATTTTGAATGAGTTTACATACAACATGTCTGCTTTGAAGTTAGAGTATGAGGATTTAATTAGCAAACTTAGTGATGAACATCGTGGTGTGTACGATAAAATAATTACGTCCATTCAATCTGGTAAGGGTGGTGTGTTTTTTGTTTATGGATATGGTGGAACAGACAAAACCTTCATATGGAAGACTTTGTCAGCATGTTTGAGGTCTAAGGGCAAAATTGTAATTCATGTTGCCTCGAGTGGTATAACTTCACTCCTTCAAGGTGGACGTACTACTCATTCCAGATTTTCCATTCCAATTGATGTTACTGAAGATTCTATATGCAATATTCATCCAGGAAGCCCTCTTGCTTAGCTCTTGATTAAATGTGATCTTATAATGTGGGATGAAGCGGCAATGGTTAAAAGTTATTTTATTGAGGTTTTTGATACCACTTTGAAGGATATTATGCAGCTCACAAATCATTTGTCATCTAAACTGCCTTTTGGCGGTAAGACTGTTGTGCTTGGAGGTGATTTTCGTCAGATATTATCCGTTAATCCGAAAGGAACTAGGCAGGATATTGTTCACGCTACTATATATCAATTCATCTAATTTGTGGAATGATTGTACTCTTTTGAAACTCATTAAGAACATGAGGCTTCAAAACCTGAGATCTGATGAACTTCTACATGAATTGAATTCTTTTTCTCAATGGATAATTTCTATTGGAGATGGTACTATAAGAAAAGAAGCTTAGTATAAATGTGATGTACAAATTTCTAAAGATATTTTGCTAAAGTGTGGTGATGGTCTGATTTCTACTATTGTTGATAGCATTTATCATAATTTTAAAAATATGATGGATGATCATGACTATTTACAAAGTAGAGTTATTCTTATGTCCACGTTGGATGTTGTTAGTGTTGGGATATGAATCCTAAGACAAGTCCTAAATGATGAAAAGATAAGATGAAGTTTTGATAAGCCAAAAGTAGTTTGAATATTTTCTAAGTGTTGACTAATCTAGTCTAGTTGAGTTGAAGTCATCTTGAACAGACCAGTAGAGTTCACATGAAAGACAAGTACTGTTTTATATTAAAAGATAAGTACAGATTTATAAGTACTTCATATATGCTATTTGTATATTAGATTGTTATTGAGCTGTGATAATTGTTGTATAGAGCTCATGATTTTTGAATGTAATAGATAGATTGATTGTATAGTTTATAAGTTGACTAAGCTACAAGCTTAATGTAATGTAATAGTCTTGTTAGGATTAGTATAGTCTACTATTGAAGATCGCACGTGAAGACTGAAGAAGAAGAGTTGAAGTCTACTACTCAAGACTGATGGACTACAAGACAAGTGCATCTACTAGACTACACAAGACAAGTAAACTTGGAGTTAGTTACAACAACGCGTGTAAAGATAAGAATGAAGAAGTTAGTTATGGGAATAACTAATTCGTAACAAGAAGCGCGTGGATTGATAAGAAGATTCAGTTAAAGTTAGTTTTCAAGAAGAGTTGGTTACAACTACCTAAGTTCTTGATGATTGAAGTCTATAAATACTTCATGGTGTTTATCATTTGAAGACTACTGTTACTACAACTACGCATACTGATACATACTGAAGATTACTCACAGAGTTCATTGAAGTTCAGAAGAATAGTCAGAAGTGAAGTGAAGAATCAGAAGACTACAACTGAATAAGTTTTTAGTTTTTGTTGTTTTATCAAGGTGCTAGATACTTGTTAAATTTCTAGTTAGATCATAGACGTATCTGGTGGTATAGTCTTTGAAGATCTAAGTCTTCTTCTTGGGACTTAAAATCACAGGAAAATACACTTTGTACTCGATTGGAAGAGTTTAGTGGGAACATCACAACTGGGTTGTGAGAGTGGATGTAGACAAGTTGTCGAACCACTATAAATTGTTTGTGTTGTTTACTTTACTGTTTTGTTTAATTGCTTAATTGTTTACACACATAACTAAACAAGACAAGTTGAGTGTAGAACAGAGTTCTCGAATTTGATAAGTTGAGTATAAACTTAGATTGGGCTCATTGTTAATTTCGTTATTCCGCATATTGTATTCTGATATTTCGATAGATTTTTGAAAAGTCTATTCACCTCCCCTCTAGACATTTTCACTAGCTTACTCGTTATTAACTCAACTTTGGGGACCTACAAGTGGTATCAGAGGAGTGGTTTTCGAACTGCTGTTTCTTGATAACCGACTTAAGACTAAGGGTGAAGTCTTGGTCCGTGATTGTACTTGCTTACGTGTTCTTGATCTATACTCGTCCTATCTGTTTCTTGTTCCCTGTTACTGATCTATCTGCTTCTTGATCATAAAACTACTTAGCACTTATTTCTTGAAATCATGTCTCTTGAGATCAGCGCTAACAAGTTACCCAAGTTCCAGGTTCAAGACTACGACTACTGGAAGTTGCGAATGGAGGTTATCTTCAGCTCCACGCACGATCTAATGATCTCTGTTGTGACCGAGGGTCCGATCGTGACAATGGTTCCAAATACTGCAAACCTTGACAAAGACAAACCAATTGGCACCCTCGTCAAGAAACCAAGGTCTGATCTAACCTCAGAAGAAATGCGTCAAAATAATTTGGATAGTTTGGCAAAGAATTATATTTTACACACCCTTCCTAACGAGTATCTAGGAAAAGTGTTAAAATGTAAGACTGTCAAAGAGATGTGGGACAGATTAGCTATCATTTGTGAAGGGACATCCCTGATCAAGGAGAGCAAATTATCCACTGCTGTCCAAAGATTTGAATCATTTCGGATGAAAGCTGGCGAAACTATCGACCAGCTGGATACTCGTTTCACTAAAATCATGAATGACCTTGAAGTTCTTGGTAAAACTTATACTCCTCGTGAAATCAATCTTAGGATTCTTAAGAGCTTAGATTCTCGATGGAAAATGGTAAAGATGATAGTTAAGAATACCCAAGATATAGATGATTGGAGTGCAGAGACCATGTTTCAAACTCTGAAGGCTCATGAGTTTGATTTAGATGAAGATGAACCACTAGCCAGTAGTGATAGAGAACATGATGTATCCAAGAACGTTGCCTTTAAGTCTAGCTCTTCTAAGTCCTCTAAGGTAGACAGGTCTAAGTCTAAGACTAAGTCTGCCTCTGCGAAAGATGAGTTGGATACTGATCTTAGTCTGAAGGATCAGGTGAACCTCATGGTTAGAAAGTTTGATAGGCTAAATAAACGTTTCGGTAGATATAAGAAGTTCTATAGAGATCATAGAGGATCAACTTCTAAGAACTCGTCTGAGACCAGACGAGACCGAAACTCGTCCGAAAGGAGAGACGAAGTCTCGAAAGGTAATAGGCGAGATAGAGAGTCTGACGATAGGAAGATTCAGCGTTCTGATAGACGTGATAAACGTAGGGATAAATCTCCTATTAAAAAGGCTACTAATGATCTCTTGTGCTACAACTGCGAAAAGCCAGGTCACTACATATATGAATGTCCAGACCTGAGCACTGACGATCGAGAAGAACGTAAAGTTCGAAGGGAAAGTAGATACAACCGTGGCAAGAAGGCAATGATGGCCAATGATGACTCTGATTCGGATTCAGACGAGTTGCCATCGTCCGTATCTAGTCACTCAACTGATCAAGATCACGACGAAGCATTCATAGTAGATGATGGCCTATGTTGCATGGCTAAAATCGACCAAGAGGTATCATCTGCTACATCCTTTCAATCTTGTTATGATTCAGAAACTGATGAAAGTGACACTGCTAGTAGTGAAGTAGGAAGTAGTCCTCAGCACTCAACTAGTGCTATTGAAGACGACCTTCTACTTGCTAATCAAGCATTCATCGAAGTCAGTGATGAAAACATTGCATTAAAACAAGAAATCATTGATCTTAAGGAAGCTCAGTCCAAAGTAGATCCTAATATAACAGTCCTAAATGAACGCTTGACTGAAGAGTTAAGACAACTCAAAGAAAAGTGTGCATTGACAGACAGGTTATATCAAGACCTACTTAAGACACATGCAACTGAGAGAAATGAATTTAATGTTTTAAAGAGCAAGTGCAATAGACTTGAAGAACGTAATAAGTTCTTAGAGACCGAGGTTGTCACACTTGATCTCAAACTTACTGACCTGGTTAACTCTTCAAAGATTAACCTTGAATTGTCAGATAGGTATAGAGACCCAGGTGACAAGACAGGTATAGGTGCTGAGTCATCTAGCTCGTCTACTCGAGTCATTAAGAACCCTACTACTATTAAAACGAGACTTTTGCCAAATGATAAAGGAAAAGGACCAATGATATACGATATTGGAACTCCTTCTAAAGGCACTGTACCTAAACAAGCTCAAGTTAACATTCCGATTACCAAGGGAGGTAAAAAGAATGGTAACAGCAAGCCTGTTCAATCTAGAACTAATCTTCAAAGGACCACTAATCGTGGACGACCCAACCAGGTTAGATACGAGGACTGGTATCCTGAGGAGACGAGTACTAGACAGGTACAGACTAGTCGACAAGAGCCTAGACCCCCTTTCATAAGGCAGTCTCAGCTCTACTCGTCTAGACCTAGACAGGTAACTCCGAAATATCGTATACAACCTGTCCTATATCCTCCACCTTTGTCATATGATATTATTAGTGAGGAAAGACCCAAACGCGTCTATAAACCGTATGGACCCAATGCTTACAAGCCCTACACTGACTATCATAGACCAGTGCCTGCTCAAGTAGAGATTAAGTCGAAAGGCTATCTCCAAAGAGTAGACCCGAACTCGACTGATAGGCCAGTTAAGGACAACAAGGTCTTATTTTGTAACAAATATGGGCGAAAGCTTAAAAGATCGAACTTGTTCAAGACTCCAATGTATATTTGGATTCCTCTGAACACGACTAACCCCCAAGGACCCCAATAAACAAATGGGTACCTAAATTATTGAATATCTTCATTGCAGGGTCGACTTGACTTGTATAAGAAGGGTGGCTCAGTAGGAGAAACCTGGTACATAGACAGTGGTTGTTCACACCACATGACTGGTACCAAGGCTCTCTTATCAAGCTACCATGAGCAAGAAGGACCAAAAGTGATATTTGGTGATAGCTCCACTGCTGTCACTAAAGGATTTGGTTACATCCGGAATGGAGACGTTGAGATCCAAGATGTCTCATATGTTGAAGGTTTGAAATATAATTTACTCTCTGTTTCTCAGTTTTGTGATCGTGGTTACAAGGTGCAGTTCAAGAGCCGCAAATGCGAAATCATTGACAAAAGGACGCACACAGTCCTACTAGTCGGCGTAAGACAAGGAAGTGTGTACATAGTGAACTGGAACAGTTGTCCGAGGGACACCTGTCTACTTACTAAGAATCCTAAAGAGCTTGGGTGGCTCTGGCACAGACGCCTTTGTCATCTAAACTTTAAGGTTCTTAATAAGATAGCCAGAGATTACCTTGTTGAAGGTATTCCCAATGAAGTTTACTACAAGTCACATGTATGCACGGCCTGTCAACAGGGTAAACAAGTTAAAGGTTCTTTTAAGTCAATTCCTACTCTCTCAACTAGTAGAGTCCTAGAACTTCTACATATGGATCTTCATGGTCCAATAACTCCTCCAACCTTGAATGGTAGAAGGTACACACTTGTTGTTGTAGACGACTATTCTAAGTTCACTTGGGTAGTCTTTCTACACAAGAAGAGTGATACACAAACACTACTGCCTGAACTGTTGAAGAAGTTACAAGTTGAGAAGAACCAGTCCATTGTCAAGATTCGTAGTGACAAGGGAACTGAGTTCATTAACTGCTATATTAAAGATTTCTGTACTAAATGTGGTATCCAGCATCTTACTAGTGCAGCTAGGACACCACAACAAAACGGTGTAGCAGAAAGGAGGAATCGAACCCTTAAAGAGGCCTGTAGGACCATGTTAGCTGAGTTCAACACTCCTCAAAAGTTTTGGGCCGAAGCTATCAAAACTGCATGCCATTCACAAAACAGAAGCGCGATCAACAAGGCTCTAGGCAAGACACCTTATGAGGTTTGGAAAGGTAGAAAACCCAGAGTTTCATATTTTCATATATTTGGTTGTAAGTGTTTCATTCACAACAATGGAAAGAGCAAGTTGAATGCTTTCGATGCTAAAGCAGACGAGGGGATATTTTTAGGATACTCCTCGACTAGCAAAGCATTTAGGGTATTCAACTACTCAACTCTTTGTGTGGAAGAAACACCACATGTGGTTTTCGATGAATCTCAACAGGACTCGTCTGCCGACAAGATCAGTAAGAAGGTAACTGATCTAACGATCGAATCTGACAAAGATTCAGAAGTATATGAATCCGTTCAAGCCTACAACCCATTCATGAAAGCTCTCGAATCTGATGACAAGGAGAAAGTAAGTGCTCAAGGTAAGTCTTCTAGACCAGTTGACATGCCTGCTCTAGTTGACTCATCTACTCCTGGTAAATCTGTTGATGATACAAATGATGTTGACATGCATGATGCTGTACATAATATAGATGATGATAGTATTCCTGTTAAGAATAGGAAAACATGGAAATCTGCGCATGATACTGAAAATATCATTGGTGACTCTACTATTGGTGTGAAGACTAGACGACAACTCTTTGAGTCGCAAGAACAGCCGAGTCCAACTATGTTTTGCTGGTGTTGTTTCCTCTCATCTATTGAGCCTACCACTGTTAAAGAGGCATTGGCTGATAGTAATTGGATCATCGCTATGCAAGACGAGTTGCACCAGTTTGTTCGAAACGACGTCTGGGAACTTGTCGATAGGCCAAAACATCATAATGTAGTTGGCACTCGATGGATTTTCAAGAATAAGAAAGATGAGAATGATTTAGTCGTTAGGAATAAGGCTAGACTAGTCGCCCAAGGCTATTCACAAGTTGAAGGCATAGACTATGATGAAACATATGCTCCTGTTGCTAGACTAGAAGCCATTAGATTGTTCCTTGCATATGCTGCTCACATGAAGTTTACTGTATATCAAATGGATGTCAAAAGTGCATTTCTTAACGGTATTCTTGCGGAAGAAGTGTATGTTGAACAACCTCCAGGTTTCGAAGTCAAAGGCAACCAGGTGTACAGATTGAAGAAAGCCTTGTACGGATTAAAGCAAGCTCCAAGAGCATGGTATGACACTCTCTCTCTCTCTTTCTATTGGAAAATGGTTTTACTAAGGGCAAGGTCGATCGAACCTTGTTCAGAAGACAAGAAGGGAAGGACATTTTACTCGTCCAAATTTACGTAGATGACATCATTTTTGGGTCACCTAACAAAAAGCTGAGTGAAAGTTTTTCAACACTCATGCAAAGTAAATTTGAGATGTCTATGATGGGTGAAATGAATTACTTTCTTGGTCTTCAAGTAAAACAAACTCCAGAAGGTATTTTCATAAATCAGACGAAGTACACTAGAAATCTTCTAGACAAGTATGGGATCAAAACTTGTAAGTCTACTGGCGTACCAATGCAACCAACTTACAGAATGGATCCAGATGAGAACGGTAAATGTGCTGACCAATCCTATTACCGTAGTTTAATTGGTTCCCTACTGTACCTAACTGCTAGTAGACCAGACATTGCATTCTTTGTTGGTGTTTGTGCTCGATTCCAAGCCAATCCAAAAGAAAGTCACATGGAAACCACCAAAAGGATCTTGAAATATTTGAAAGGGACCATCAATCGTGGTATATGGTATCCCTCAAATGATGATCTATCCTTAAGTGGCTATTCAGACTCAGACTTTGGAGGCTGTAGAATAGATAGGAAATCTACTTCTGGTTCTTGTCAATTTCTAGGCACAAAACTCATATCTTGGTTTTCTAAAAAGCAGACTAGTGTTGCAACTTCAACTACCGAAGCCGAGTACATGGCTGCTGGTAGCTGTTGTAGTCAACTACTCTGGCTCATGCAACAGCTTAGAGATTACAACATACATGAATCAAATGTTCCTATTTTCTGTGATAGTAATAGTGCAATTGCCATTACACAAAATCCTGTTTTACACACACGATGTAAGCATGTTGATGTGAAGCATCATTTCATACGTGATCATGTAGAAAAGAAGGATATTCGCATGGAAAAGATTCATACTGATTTTCAAAGAGCTGATATTTTTACAAAACCATTAGCTGAGGCACGATTTCGTGAGTTATGCATTAGTCTAGGGCTAATTGATTTAGATCCTACTTGCCTATAGCTATGTACTAATCAGACAGGTACATCAAGAAAAGGAGACAAGATCACTAGACCAGAGCACTCGACTACTCACGCAACAGACAGGTATACAAGGATAGACTAGATGACCAAACAACCCGATGAGGAAGCTGGTAAAGCTGAGGGTAATACTAAGGGAATAAACTTTTAAGGGGGAATCCTTGATTTCTTAAACATCCTTATGTTGACTCTTATGTTTGTTAAAAGTCATCTTGTTCGAAACCTTGATCATTGCTTTAGATTGATATTCATCTTATTTATCTTACTCTACTTGTACCTTCGATTACACATTGAAAATGATGAGATAGGTACATACAGTCGTTCGACGTTCAGAATAGACAGGCACAGGCGAAGGGGGAACTCGTCTTGTGTACTTAAGCCAACTCGTCTTGCGAAGCTTAAGTCTACTCGTCTGTTCTGGATGGACTCGAACAGACAAGCTAAGTGTTTCTCTTGATTGAAATATGCTAAGTGTTTGATCACATCGAATTAAGGGTATTATTGTAATTAGATAATACTAGAATTTGAAAACCCTAGAATTGGATTTATACACTCCCATTTTAATGAGGTGTATACACCCAGTTCGTACTCAACTATACTAGGTCAGATGAGTTCACTCCCCTGTCCTAATTAAGTAGAGCCGGATTTCAAATTTTACAATATCAAATCACATAATATTCTCGATTCCGTAACCGAATTCCAAAGGTCTCAACCGTTGGATCGAATTCTTCAATCTAGGCCGTTGGATTTCTTTTCAGTTTCTTAACAAACTCACCATACTCACACAAACTCGACTCACGATTTCATAACTCCCCTTCTATAGCTCTCAAATTCTTGCAAAATCAAAACCCCCTTGTTCTTACTCTACGCACTAAATATGTCGATTGCTTCACTTTTCGATTTTAGAACTAACATGCAAGCAAGATTTGATCTTGGTAGGTACATCACTGAAGGCAAGGTGCATGTGGAACCCTCAATGTTCTTCAAAGGGGTTCACACTGCTGGTAATCAAGAAATCATCGACAAATGCTCTCGATGTGGACTAAAGCCTTATCTGGAGGCTTTTCCACAAGTCGTCTTGGAAGAAGAGGTGTTGCTGTTCTATGCCAACGCCACAAGGCGAGGAGATATGATTGAATCCTTCATTGGAACGAGTCGTGTTGAAATCACTCGTGAGGTCTTGTTCAGGCATTTGAAATTACCCATCGGATCGATTGATGTGGAAAATTATGCCACTGGTCAAGAAATGAGGTATTTGAGCATCTTTTGTGGAAAAAGGATGAGGCTCAAACCAGATGGTAAAGCCCCTGCCGTCAAGAAATCGGAACTATTGGAGAAATATCGCACTCTATTGGACATAGCAAGCAAGATGCTACTATGTGCCACCGGTTCTCATGATGCGGTCACTCAAGCAAAGACAAGGGTGATGGCTGCAATTTATGACGGAATTACGGAGGGCAATTGGTTCAAATTGATCGCTGATCGAATGATGTATTTTGAACGAAGTGTTAGGGTTGATACCGACTCTCGCAATTGGATTGTATCAAATGTTGTTGGATATGGCAACAAGCTGAGTATCTTGCTACCTCTATTATTGCCAAACAAGTCTGATTGGAGCCAAGGTAAGCCTTTTCATCCGTTGAAATTCTATCTGAGAACGGAGGCACTGAGGAAACAAGTTGCCGCAAGGCCATCTGCTCCAAGGCAAGTTCAGGTTGACGATTCAGCAGTTTTGCCGTATGCTGACTCTTCTAGTTCTTTGGAAGCTGAGTCGGATGATGAAGAATCAGAGGATGCCGCACAAGCTGAGTCGAGTGCTGAAGACTCAGAAGCAACTCAATCTGAGAAAGAATCTGGAAAAGAAAAGGAGACTGGTGCTGAAGATCTCCAACTCTATCGACTAGTCAGAATTGGTTCCCCTGCTCAACCAGACGAGTCGAGTTCTCAGGTTGGTACCTCAACTCAAGAATTGTCAATTCCTCCTCTCTCTCTTTCTTCTGTTCGAACCAAGGCTAGATCACATCGATCTAGGCCTAGACCTCAACCCTCAACCTCGCAAGTACTGGCGGCATTACCGCTTAGAGCCAGTCTACCCCAAAACACTCCCATAATAGATACAACTGATACTTCGACAGTTGTCACACCTGACCAAGCCACATTAAAGCTCCCAGAAACCACCATCCAAACTCCCTCTCTACCTTCAACAGAAAATGTTGAACCTCTCAACCCATCTACTTCAGACAAAATGCCAGTTGCCACTGCAACAGCTGAGTTAGGGACCCCACCTACTCAGAACCCGTCTGATGTTAGATTTGAATCCTTAGTTTATTATCCGATGTGTATGCGAGAGAAGAGAATTCATGCTCGAGTGTCCAGAAATTTGAAGAAGCAGCTCTCGACTCTTGACATTGACACTGCCTCGGAACAGTTTGAGAAGTTAGTGCGGATTTGCACTTGGTTTTCCCTGAAGAAATCTGCTACAGATGATCTTTTCGAGGTCATTCAAGGCATGGGCGGAATCTCCAATTTCATGGATTGGGAGATGGAACAGAAAGAAAATAGTGGAGTTAAGGATCACTCCGAACTATTCCCTCGCAAAGCCTTGGTTGATCTGGTTAAAAAGTTGTTGAGTATTCCTGATGGCGTTCTGGAAGATGAGTTCTCAATTGACGCTGGTACTCAAACAGATCTGGTAGAAGACGAGATTAAGCCAGATGTTGCTAAAGTTGTTATCCAGACATCTGAACCAATTTTGGAAATGGACAACATGTCTACTGATGAAGCTGACGAAGCTGAAGAAATAACTTCATTTGATTTAGGCGAAGAAGATGAAGAATTTGTTGAAGCAGTCATGTTCACTGAGGATGAACTGATTGAAAAGGAAGAAGTGTTGGTCGAAGCTCAGTCGTCTAATGCTATCCCAGCTGCTTCAATAGATGTATTGAAGGAAGAATTGAAATCTGTCATCAAGTCGTCTATCGATGAATTTCTCAAGTCTGATCTTAAGAAGACTCTTATTGAACAGAATAGTGTCCTTGTGACAAGTTCAAAGGAGATGATCATCAATGAAGTCAACCAGTTGGACAACGATTTCAGACAAGAGATGTTCAATCAAATTGAAGGATTTCTCCAGAACCAGGTGGAATATTCTGAGAAGAGCTCAGTTGATTTTGCTCGTATTTTAGCTACTGAATCCAGGAAGATGGAAAGAGTCTATAGAGCTAAAATCGAAGTTGCTGATGTTCAGAGAAAGGAAGCCTTTGATCAGTTAGCACAAGCAAAAGAGATTATAAGTGCTATGACTGAGGAGAACCGAAAGCTACGTCTGACTGCAACCCATTTTAAGAATGAGTTGAACTTATCTACTCAGAAGCTGGAGTTGGTGGCGACCAAACTAGATAAGCTGAGTCAAGATGGTTCTCACCAAAGACAGATTGAAAGAGCTTCAAATATGATGAAGGAAGTTGTGAAAGAAGAGATGACTCGATTTGCTAGTCTTTTCACTCTCAAGGCTGATGAAGCCAAAAAGGGGGAAGAGATCAGTAAAATTGAGAAGGTTGCTGAAGTTGATACTGAGAAGTCTGCTGAACCAGAAGCTAAGGAAGCTGCTGAAGCAATTCAAGAGCTCAGAAGGCCTAAGAGAAGGCTAGTCAAGACTGCTGAAGTTGAACAAGCTAGAGCAGATGAGCTGAAAAAGTTGAAAGGCAAAGGTGTTGTATCATCTTCTGAAGCTGAAGTTCGGACCAGACAGGTTAAAAGAAAGTTAGTTATTGAAGAGCCTGCTGCAATAGTTAAGAAGAAACAAAGGTCTAATGATCCAGATGATGAATCTCATTATGCAAGTAAGAAGAAAATTGGTAGACATATTGAGAATCTGCAGAAGTTAAAGGCTGATGAAGAACAAATGGAAGACAAGTTCATTGATCACTTCATAGACAAAGAGCATCGAGCTGAATGGATGCAAGTGAAGAGGCAATGGGAACTTGATCACTGGATTATTCGGAAATATGGTGATGCTGAAGGATCAGATGAATTATATTCTTTATTTGACAGGTTCTTGGAAGGTCAGAACAGAATGCTTAGGAATTTAATCTTAAGGATATCTGCTGGAGCAAATTTCAATATTCGTGTTCCTGAATTTCCAAGATGGAAATGTCCTATGACAAGCTCTGGAAAAAGAGTTGATATGAATCAGATCAAAAAGTTTGAAGAAGAGCTGTTGGATAAAGAAAAGATCGAAGATGAAGATCATGTAAGGATTATTCATAAGAGACTCCTAGATGCTTTCTGTGTTCCAAATCCAGAAGGAGGTACTCTTTCAGATTAGTTGAATTCTTATATGATATTGTTGTTTACTCTGATATTGTATGTGTAATATCTACTGGTATTATTTTGAATGAATGAAAAGATAACAACTTTTGATGTTAAGACAAGATAACTACTTAACTAGTCTACTGTTGAGAAAAGATTCAAGTAGTTTTGGCTTCATCAAAAAGGGGGAAATTGTTGGGATATGAATCCTAAGACAAGTCCTAAATGATGAAAAGATAAGATGAAGTTTTGATAAGCCAAAAGTAGTTTGAATATTTTCTAAGTGTTGACTAATCTAGTCTAGTTGAGTTGAAGTCATCTTGAACAGACCAGTAGAGTTCACATGAAAGACAAGTACTGTTTTATATTAAAAGATAAGTACAGATTTATAAGTACTTCATATATGTTATTTGTATATTAGATTGTTATTGAGCCGTGATAATTGTTGTATAGAGCTCATGATTTTTGAATGTAATAGATAGATTGATTGTATAGTTTATAAGTTGACTAAGCTACAAGCTTAATGTAATGTAATAGTCTTGTTAGGATTAGTATAGTCTACTATTGAAGATCGCACGTGAAGACTGAAGAAGAAGAGTTGAAGTCTACTACTCAAGACTGATGGACTACAAGACAAGTGCATCTACTAGACTACACAAGACAAGTAAACTTGGAGTTAGTTACAACAACGCGTGTAAAGATAAGAATGAAGAAGTTAGTTATGGGAATAACTAATTCGTAACAAGAAGCGCGTGGATTGATAAGAAGATTCAGTTAAAGTTAGTTTTCAAGAAGAGTTGGTTACAACTACCTAAGTTCTTGATGATTGAAGTCTATAAATACTTCATGGTGTTTATCATTTGAAGACTACTGTTACTACAACTACGCATACTGATACATACTGAAGATTACTCACAGAGTTCATTGAAGTTCAGAAGAATAGTCAGAAGTGAAGTGAAGAATCAGAAGACTACAACTGAATAAGTTTTTAGTTTTTGTTGTTTTATCAAGGTGCTAGATACTTGTTAAATTTCTAGTTAGATCATAGACGTATCTGGTGGTATAGTCTTTGAAGATCTAAGTCTTCTTCTTGGGACTTAAAATCACAGGAAAATACACTTTGTACTCGATTGGAAGAGTTTAGTGGGAACATCACAACTGGGTTGTGAGAGTGGATGTAGACAAGTTGTCGAACCACTATAAATTGTTTGTGTTGTTTACTTTACTGTTTTGTTTAATTGCTTAATTGTTTACACACATAACTAAACAAGACAAGTTGAGTGTAGAACAGAGTTCTCGAATTTGATAAGTTGAGTATAAACTTAGATTGGGCTCATTGTTAATTTCGTTATTCCGCATATTGTATTCTGATATTTCGATAGATTTTTGAAAAGTCTATTCACCCCCCTCTAGACATTTTCACTAGCTTACTCGTTATTAACTCAACTTTGGGGACCTACAGTTAGGTCCATAAATGATCACATGATTCGGTAATTAAATGAAAAGGAATCACGTACATATTTGAGTTCCAACAGTCTTTGTAAATCTGATCTGAATGTTGATAATTTGGCGAATATCCATACTCCTGAATTTTTTAATAGTTTGAAGTGTTTTGGTGTACCTGATCATGAATTGAATTTGAAAGGTTGAACACCCGTAATGTTATTGAGAAATATAGATCACTCAAATGGCCTATGCAATGAGACTAGGTTTTTGTCATTTTTTTAGTAACTTTTTCTTCATTTTTTTTTCTATTGTTTAAAATTTTGCAATTTTTTTTATGTATAATATTTTTTTTTATTGTTAGGTTGGTTGGTTATAACCATGTTGGGTGATAAAGTTATTGGAGCTAATGTTCTAACTGGAAGTAGTTGTGGACAATTGGTATTGATACCGCGACTTACATTGACACCTTCTGATCCTATATTGTCTTTCAAGTTTCAACGTAGACAGTTTCCGTTGATTGTGTCATATGCTATGACTATTAATAAAAGTCGGAGGCAATCATTTTCTGATATATGTGTTTTTTTTTTTTAAAAATTGTATTTAGTCATGGTCAATTATATGTAGCTATATCTAGAATAACAAATCGTCGCGTGGTTTGAAGATCCTGTTATGTCATGACAACAATCGTGATTGTAATATCACAAAGAACGTAGTGTTTTATGAAGTTTTTAGGAATGTATGATTTTATAATAATCTAATATTTAAGTTTTATAAGTTTTAAGTTACTTATTTTTTATAAAGTTATTGCTATTGAGTTTAGATTATTTCATTATTTAATTGTGTAATATTCTTTAACATTTTATAGTAATTTAATAATTCTATTGTATCATAAATATACATATATTTAATTATTACACATTAATTTTATTTATTTGTATGCTAAGTTTAAATTTATATAGTATCAGTGTAACACAATTTTAAGATTAATAATTTAGCAACATCTTATCAATGTTTGTTTTATTATTTTTATAAATTCGATTTAGTATTATAAATATTATTTAGCAATAATTATTTTTTACTTGTGATAATTAATATATATATATATATATTAATATAAGTTAATAGTATTGCTATAAAATTAATACACATTATAAATAATATTTAAAATTTAAAATGTCGAGACATTTTTCAACATATCAGGCCGTGCGCTAGCACGGGTGCCCTACTAGTTATATAAATATGCAATGCGAATATTATGAATATGCGAAAACTCCTTTGTACAATCAAACGAATCAAACAATAACATGGAGTAGATAAAAGACGAAACAAACATACCTTCAATCATTTTCTTTCAGAACTTAATATATCAAACGAACAAAAAATCGGAATACCATATGCAGACTAAAATTCGAAACTGATGAATGTGTTTTACGAAAATTATGACTGCAGACTCTCAAAATGCAGTTACTAACACAGTTCCAACAAAATACCCAAATTCAATTGAAACAAAAAAATGCAGAAACTCAAAGAAATTCTTGAAATTCATTCGCAGAAAGTTTTTGGTTGTAATTTTGGAATTTTAGAAATTCATCAATGAAAATTGATCAAATTTTTGGAAAATCTTTGACTGCATGAGAGAGGAGACAATTCGATTTGAATTCATTTGAATTCAAAATAGATTGAATTCAAATATGGAAACTTAAGCGAAATCATGGGATATTCTTGAACAAGCATGACTTTTCGAATTATAAGGAAATAAGGGCAAAATGGGGAATTTGAAGGCTGTTTTGTCCTTAATTGTTTTACCAAAAAAATTTGTCTTTAATCTTAAAGTTTTAGGGTGAATTGTCCTATTTTGTTTTTTCTCCTATAAATAATCCATTATGCTCTTATCTTTAAATTCCTAGAATAATTTAAGATATAATTAGTTTAATTATTGAGTTCTTCACATTCCTTAATTCACGCCCTTCCATCAACAATCATATACTCATTTCATAGTATTTTTACTTGTTCAAATAATGAATCAAAATCGGGGTAATTGTATTGATTCTTTTGACTTTCCTTTTTCTAGATTCAATTCTTTATTATACATAAATATTTAATTCTTGTTAAATTTTTTCCATACTAAACTTATTCTGCAAATTGACTTCTTTCTTGGTATCCTTTATTGTGGCTTGTTAATCCATCATGCAAATTTGAATTAGTTTGTTAGTTCATTGATTCCTTTTAACAAAACTCCTATTCTATCTTGATCTATTTGCGAATCACAGAATTGGAGTTTGAATTTTAATTATTTCTTCATATTATTGTGCCCTTCATCGCAATTTTTGTCATAAGTTGCAGAATAGGCATCGATGGACTATTGCGTTATACTCAAGATTGAGTTCGATGGGAAAACCAAGTTGCTTCGTGTTAGTCATTCGTCAGTTTTACAAGACGTCGTGAATGAAATTATTCGTATGTGGCCCATATTATCTTCCGATAATATATCGATGTCTTATTCAGTTGGATGCATTAGTAATTGTTGTTTAGCATCAGACTCTGATTTAGTTAGATTAATTGAGTTTTTTCAGATTTCATTAGAGAAGTTATGGTCAAGGGATAATGCAGATCTTATTTTGCATATGTATACATATTTTTGCATAACAACATTCTAATATGAAGACACCGTACCTTTTTTTTCTACATTATTAATATAATTAATCTCAATTTTAATGATATATTATTGGTAAGGGTATTATGTACAAAAAAAAAATAGTATCTACCGATAATAATACCCTTAGCTCTGCAAATCACACTCAATCTTGAAAAAATAGCTGATTACTTACTTTCAAAATTTAAAAACTCAAAACTCTAAAATTCAAACTTAGCTCTGAAATTCAAACTTGATCTGCATGTAATTTACATATCAATTCTTTTCTTTATCATTCCTCTCCAAACCTCTACACTCTTCGACATATACCAATTTAGAAAAGAAAAAAGGTTTTCTCTCGTCTCTAGCCGTCGCTAGCCGCCGTTCACAATAGGTAATTCTTAATTCATAATTTGTATTTCAATCTTAATTCCTTTTTATTTTATCAGCCCTAATTTCTAGCTAAGCCCTTATATCCAGATATGAAATATTTGAAGAATGCTCTGTTTCTATGTTGAAAAAATTCCCCAAATCGAAACCCTAAATGTGCAGAGAATGACGATTAATTTAACGGAAGGAGCAGTTTCTATTCTATCGGACGACAACGCTCAGAATAGTGACATAAAACCGGTGCTGCAAGTTGTCGATATACGCCTCATTAACACCAACAAGAGTCAGAGTGACCACGAGCGATATCGGCTTTTGCTTTCCGATGGTTCATTCACTCTGCAAGGAATGCTCGCTACCAAGCTTAACCATTTGGTGCATACCAGGAAACTGCAGAAAGGCTCCATTGTTCAGTTAATGCAGTTCGTGTGTAATATCGTCCAGAGTCGCATGTAGGTTTCTCGAATTTTGTACGCCTCGTCGGTTATTGAATCTTTGGGGTTTGTTTCAGTGATTAAAGTCTCCGTGTTTCTTTTGGCTCTTGTAGATTGATTGTGTGTGAGATTATAGGGGCTTTTTATAGGAGTATATTGTTTTAGAAATGGTTAACTTACAGTGAGATTACTTGTTTTATTCAATATGTTTTAGCTTCCTTCTTCAGAAATATGGAGGAGTAGTTCTCTTATGTATGTGTATTGTTGATGGTAGACTTTTGATTTATAAGATTGAATCTTTCTCTGTATTTGATTAGTAATTGATAATTGGTTGTTTTTCTTTTATTAAATTGAGTTCTGTTTTGATCCATCATTGATATTCATTCTGGAATAATATGCATCCAAAGAATTACACCTGAAGTTGGTCTTAAGTTCAATCTAGTGTACATGGAGATGTCTTGGTCTTGTTGAGGCTTTGATGTTTCACTTCTTATTGACTATTATTTCCTTGCACTTTGAGCAGGATTGTCATCATAGTCGATTTAGAAGTGATAGTTGATAAATGTGACACTGTTGGTGAACCAAAGCAATTTCCAACAAAGACTGACGGAAATGTCTCTTCAGTGGCCCCGTCTACAACACCAGTTCAGCCAATGAATCAGATAGCTGGAGGTGGTGGTGGTAGGCCTCCATCATATAGTGCTGGCAATAGAGGCATTCCTACTGCTGGTTCAGTCATCGGTGATTCAGTTCCTAGGCCACTTGTGGGTGGTGGGATTCATACTCCGCCTTCAGGGGAAGACCTAGGAAGACAGAACGCTTCAAATGCTTCCCCAATGTTTCCCCGAACATCTAGCTGCTTCTGGTGTCTATCGTCCTCCTGAGAATAATTATGTGTGTCCACCTCCTTCATATAATCAGCCACCTCCAATGTTTGCAAATAGTGACATAAAACCGGTGCTGCAAGTTGCCGATATACGCCTCGTTAACACCACATGGAGTCAGAGTGACAATGAGCGATATCGGATTTTGCTTTTGCTTTCCGATGGTTCATTCACTCAGCAAGGAATGCTCGCTACCCAGCTTAACTATTTGGTGCATACCGGGAAACTGCAGAAAGGCTCCATTGTTCAGTTAATGCAGTTCGTGTGTAATATCATCGAGAGTCACAGGTAGGTTTCTCGAATTTTGTCCGCCTCGTCAGTTATTGAATCTTTGGGGTTTGTTTCAGTGATTGATTGTATGTGTGCATCGGGCATTGAGATTATAGGGGTTTTTTATAGGAGTATATTTTTTTAGAAATGGTTAACTTATTTATGGGCCTCTTAAAATTTGGTTAATTTTGTTTTGTTTGGTGGAAATTGAAAATTTTTACTTGTTTTATTCAATATGTTTTAGCTTCCTTCAGAAATATGGTAGAGTAGTTCTCTTATGTTTGTGTATTGTTGATGGTAGACTTTTGATTTATAAGATTGAATCTTTCTTTGTATTTGATTAGTAATTGATAATTGATTGTTTTTCTTTTATTAAATTGAGTTCTGTTTTGATTCATCATTGATATTCATTCTAGAATAATATTCATCCAAAGAATTATTTTTCTTGGTCCTGTTGAGGCTTTCATGTTTCACTTCTTATTGACTATTATTTCCTTGCACTTTGAGCAGGATTGTCATCATTGAAGATTTAGATGTGATAGTTGATAAATGTGACATTATTGGTGAACCAAAGCAATTTCGATTTTTCGAGGGACCAATTTCACTTTCCACTAACGCGACGCCAATTGAAGTCATAGCAAAGTTCCATATAGACTAGTCCATCTCAAAAATTGTTTGCACCTTTGATGTTTTGAATTGTCAATTTGTGTGCTTGAGGATTTTGCATTATTATAGTCTTAGTATTTGTTTGGTTTGCTAGACAGAATTGATACATTGGGATAGGATTTAGTGGTATTGTTTGGATTATAATCTTTTGAATTTGTGTATATGTTTGAATAATTGGTGGATTCAATTTTAAATATTGCAGTAATAAGATGGTAATTGTCAAGTGTACCTTCTTTTTTTTAGAATATTTAAGTTTTTCTTTTTAATTTAATTTTGTTTTATTTTTAGAATTTAATTAATTTAATATTGTCATTACATATTGTCATGAAACCAAACTAGTTATTAATATATTGGCCCTGGGATTTTATATTTTAACAATGCATAGCAAATGTCATTACATAATACATACTACTATATAATATGTTTAAATAATTTAAAGAGTAAATTTATATTTTGTAATTTATTTTAAAAAATTATTAATTTATAAATTTTTTGTAATTTATAAAAATTAGTATGCAATTAATTATTTTCAATACTTATTATTTCTCATTTAAATTACTGTACTTCTAAAATGTGAAAGTTGTCAAAATTAAAAAGTAAAAGAAAACATGAATGATATATCAAACTTTTTAAAATGTCAAAATTGACAATACATTGATGCATGTCTTTCTCAATCAATACTCACATTACAAACAAAAAAATTAAATACAAAAAATATGTTATAAGTTTTTTTAAAAATCCCCAATATCATATATATTACTCACTTCTTTCGTGTATAAATTTTTATTTACTTTTGAACACAAGAGTATGAGATTGAGAAAAAAAAAATGAAGATATAAATTATAGATATAAGTGATGGCTGTAATCTCTCTCTTTTGGCGGGACCCACGCCATGCTTTTTTTAAAAAGGGAAAGTTATGGATAACTGTATGCTTTCATCAGTCATCACTGCCAAAGAGTAAATTTCAACTCTTGTTTTCACCTAATCTCCTTTATTCTCCACCCACCCACCAGTTATTTTCGCCGTCGTCTACTTCCCCGCCGGCCACCGCTGCCAACTCGTTTGAATTTTGGTTCATTTCCAGGTATTTACAGTTACTCCAGCTAGCTAGCTTAATGAAGTTATTTTTTTAAAATATAGGTATGCTTTGAATTATCTAATTGTATGTGAAATTCTTGTAATTCGTGTTATGGAATTTTCCATGTGTGCACGAATTTGTGCTTTTTACCAAAAGATATATTTGTGCTTGATTCCCTGTTTCGCACATATTGTGCTTTTCCTTAATTTTGTGATATACTGTTACTCCGAAAGTTGTTAATTTGTTTTTTACACATTGATTAACGAATATAGTATTATACGTGTGTATGTGTAGTGGGTTGTTGAGGTAGAGTGGGTCGGAGGGGTATAAAAGAGAGAATCTAAGGAGAGAGAGATGATTTTGCAAGGAAATTACTTTCAGTGGAACGTTTCAAAATATCAAAATTGGTAACTTTCGACGGAGACAGTATTTAATTGTAGTTAGGCTGATTTTCATATACGTTGGGAATTCAAAATATGGTTCGTTTCAGTGGATGTAAGTGTAAAAGCTGGTTATAATATCTTGATGAAGAATTCTTTGAATTGGGATTATTTTTCGTCTCCTGATGTTTGTGACAAGCTAATAATTTTCACAACTCAAGATGAAGTTCCCCACAATATTTAATCGAGAAATTAATTTATTGATTAAAGAATGGCATTGCTGTTTATCAAGATTCCAATTCAAGATTGTAGTTAGTTTGTTAAGTACTAGTTATATGGTTATTAGGAGTATAAACAATAGTTAAAGTAAGCTCTGGTACCATATTAAATTATAAAACTGATCATCTGTATTGAATCATGAAAGAAGATGATTGTTTACAATTTCAAAGAAAAGTGTATTTTGTTAAAATTTACTTAACACTTTAACTATGGTTTATATACTAGAATATACTAAACTAACTGCTAATAACCATATAAAAAATACTTAACAAACTAACTACTTTCTATTTGAGTTGGAATCTTGATACTGTTCCACATAAAGGAGAAACCCTAATTGCAAAATTGATGGGTCCAACAATTGCAACAACAAAGCAAACAAACATTAGAGAAGAATAAGTGAAAATTTTCTTGTGGATATTAATCGTGGTTGTTGACAGGATCCACCAGGTTGTGAAACATGGCGCCAGGTCCCTCGTCCGCAAAGCGGAAAAGGCCTGAGTCGGACCCACCAGGGCTTGTAGATTCGGAGCATCTCGTCCTCGGTTCAATCAGGAGTAAAAAAGATATGGGCATTTGGACGAGAGACATCAAACTAGAGACCAAGCTTTCAGACAATGTTGTCAATAAATCACTCAAGTCTCTGTTGGGTAAAAGATTGATTAAAGAGGTGGTGAACATTCAAAATAAGGGAAAGAAACACTACATGGCAGCTGAAATCGAACCTTCCAAGGAAATCACCGGAGGTGATTGGTATGTGAATGGTGTCCTGGACAAAGAGCTTATTCATGTTGTTGAACAGCTATGCTTTAGGTGCATACGTCTGCATAAGGTCGCTACTCTAGACGGAGTCCACAAGGAAGTGAAGAAGAATCGGGTTGTGACATTTGACATTTCTAGCCAACAAGTTGGTGAAATATTGAACATGATGGTGTTGGATAACGGTATCATGGAGGTGAAAAGCACCGGATTGGGAGATTACCATTCAATTCCTGTTGGAACAACCTGTTACCGAGTTGCAAGTGGTGCTGCAGGGGCTGCTAGGGGTCCCAGAAAAGGTGCGCTTGCTTCGATTCCTTGTGGTGCTTGTCCTAGGATTAGTATGTGCACGCCTGATGGGGTTATATCCCCTACTACTTGTGTGTATTACACCAAGTGGTTGAACATTGATTTTTGAAGCTTGTTATGTGCTTGTTAAATAGATTGATGTAACAATGATGAAATGTAAAGTGTTTGTACATTATCAGTAAAACCATTTGTGTGCCACATTGAACTAAGAAACTGAACAACATTTTGTATTAAAAGTATTGAAACAACATAGGAACTGAGTACAGCTTGTAGTATTCGACTCATCTCTCGTCTCCGTCCCAATGATTCTTCATCTTTGGACCTGTAGGGCCATCCTCCCCATACACTTCATTAGGCAGTGAATTCACCAGGCTTTCGAATGAAGATTTCAAATTCGACGGGACCAATCTCTCTACCCTTTTCACTTCATTCACACGATCGTACTCTATCTTGGGACCCCATTTCCTAGTAAAGTTCAACCACGGCGGCTCCACCACGGTGCTCAGCCCATCTACTGCCACCACTGTAAACTTTGCTCCAGTATCCATCACCATATCACTCTTTTCAGTATCGTTTCGTATCCCGATACTCCCTCCTCCTTGCAGAACCACCTCCTCCTTGTAATAAGTTCCATGGCCATTTCTTGATGAATACCCCACAAACTTGTTGCCCTCTTGAAACTTCAACAAGCAAGAATCAACCCATGTCCCTGCACTATGCTCTGCTAAATAAACTTTGTAAAGAATGCCATCAAAATTACTGATTCTCAAGGTCAGATGCTCCCAGTCTCCCACGTGTTCGCCGATTTTCCCCAATGGAACTTGCTCAATTAGGCCCAGTTTTGCAGTTGCAGGGCCATTGAAAGGATAAAAGAACCACATTTGTATATCAGTAAATGTAGCACCAAGAACTGGCTTAACATGGATATAAGTTTCTGCACTTTGTAAATCTCCCTTTTTCACTCTTTCCTTCTCTTTTTCGTTAACTGGGAGATCGAGCCAGCATGAGCCATCGTTCGAGCCACCTTGAGGCAGGTTCGACCCGTTGGCCTCGATAGGGACAGGGTTAGACTCCTCACCTTTCTTGTACAATAATGCTCCATTGCTAAAATACCAATTCACTGAGGATGGAAGGTAAATTTCCTTGGGATGAAAATAAATATAAGGTGAATATGTTTTCACCAGTGCTTCTATTTGGCTTAGGTTAGGCATAGCAGAAAAGCTCGAATTCTTGTTCTTTAAACAAGACAAAGGAATTGTAGTACTATTTTGGATAACAAATGTACCTACACTTAGCTGCTGTGCTTTAGTCCCTCTGTTCTTTGGCCTTAAACCATAAAGACTCATCCCACCCACACTTTCAACTCTACCTTGTCCCCAAATCCACCTGTCTCTCTCCAATTCGTCGGTGAAATCAGATCTAACACATCGGATTTTGTCTACAGACGGTTTCTCCGGTGAGGCAGTGATGACAAGGCCAACGGCCTTGTAACCATCTGGTGGAGTCGGGAGCCAAAAGTAAGCTGAACCTTTGAAGCTATTAGCCTGTGTGGAAAGAAGAGTGTAACCAGTAGGTTGCTTTAGAATGTCACCCGATTGATCACTAGCATCGGTTTTTCCGACCAAAACCCAACCGAATAGTGGTTGGTTGTTGGGTTGAGCATAGCTACCAAGCATTGAAAATCCATCTGGTATAGCAGAAGGTTCAAAACATGTTACACCAAGATTTTCCGGCCCCCCTTCAAGTGTTTCCCAGATCTTCTGAAACGTCGTTACTTTTCGAACTTGAAGGCCTCCAAGATCAACAACCCCAGTCGCGAAATCGCCACCTGAGCAACATAGATCAATGAATTATAGTTAAAACTTACAGACCATAGTTGTAATAATATAATGATGTAGACTGACCTTGTGGCCATTGTGGCAATGGAGATGGAAGCTTGAAAGTGGTGTTGATTGGCAGAGGATTAACAGTTTTGTTGGACCTAAGTGAATTTCCCATGACTGGTAATAATTTGCAGAAAATAGTGAAGAAAGATCCTTTATAAGTAGTGATTAAGATAAGAAACAAATGGTTGATAAGCATATTGGAAGCATAAAGGAAGTCCCTACACAATTAAAACAAGCTCATCAAACACCAACTGTCCGCATGCAGCCTCAGCAATAATATATGATGGGCCCTAATGAGAAATAAGAAAATCATTAAATTGCTTTCACATACTTGACACAGCTGCATAAGTCAAAAATGGTGGTGATAATCTTCATTTTCTAACCAAATACCAACCTAATATATATGTGTGTGTACATAGATTTCTTATTGAAACATGTAAGAAAACTGATGAAATTTGGTTTTGACATTGTTGTCAACTTGCCGAATGGCTGTTCACTGTCGGTGCTGGTTTTTGGAGATATAATTATGCTCCTGAAAGTTTGTAAGTACAATACACACATGTTAGTGACACCATAATTTGAAACATCACCATGTCCCACAATCCTATCCCGTTAGCAAATTCGTTTTATTTAGGAAGATCATTGATAAAAATAGAAAAAACGATAAAAAAATTTTAATAAAATTTAAGACCAAATATATAAAAATAGTACTCCCTCCACTTTTAATTAAGTGTCATTTTAACAATTTTCAACAAATTAAGATATATAATCATGGACCATTTTACCCTTCATTAATGATAGTAACTAATTTTAATATTAAACTTATGTTTAATAATGAATGTGACCAATTTTATAGGTGATATTCATGTATACAATAATTAATAATTAAGGTTTATCCATGATTTATGCTATAGTAGTATATTTAAAAGGGAAAAGGCCAATAATTAAGGTTTATCCATGATTTATGCTATAGTAGTATATTTAAAAGGGAAAAAGCTTAAATCAAGGTAAATAAAATGGAGGGAGTATAATGTATAAGGGTAAAATTGTCAAAATTAAAGAAAAAAAAAGTATAGAATGACACTTATTTTGAAAATATTACTCCCTCCGTCCGCCTATAAGTTTCTCATTTTACCATTTTAGTCCGTCCGCCTATAAGCTTTCCATACCATTTTTGGTAAGTACTTTTTCTTACACTTCACTTTATATTTTACTTTTTATCTCTATCTCTCTCCTTCTTCCAATCACACCACTTGTACTATATCTATTATTTAATCACTTTTCTTAATCTTTGTGCCAAAAAGTAGCGGAAGCTTATAGGCGGACGGAGGGAGTAAAAAAGATAAAAGTTACACATAATAAAAAATTGAGGGAGTATTCATAATGCACAATATATAATACTACTCCGTGCTACTTATAAAAATTGAAGCAGGTTGTGAGTGATTTGAAACATCACCATGTCCCACAACATCAATCCTATTCCTGTTAGTAATAAAACAATAAACTAATCAGTCACACAATTAAATAATCATTTTTGTTATCAATCAATTGTGTTAATTAGTAATGCCAAAATAATAGGAAAGAATCGTCACGTGATATGTTTCTTAAATTATGCCACTAATTTATCTTACATTGCTTTTTAAAAGAAATTTTAAAATAAATGCATAAAACATAATTTTAGCTTTTCCTAATTTGTTTTTTTATCTTACGTTACTCTTGTAACGGGTGTGTAATTTCATAGTTACTTTTTAGTGCTATCTTTATTTCATATTTATTACTCCCTCCGTTTTTTATTATGTGTCTATTTGCCTTTTTTAATATTTTCAAAATGAGTGTCATTCTATACATTTTTATTTAATTTTGACAATTTTACCCTTATACATTAAACTCTCTCCATTTTTTTTACCTTGATTTAAGTTTTTTCCCTTTTAAATATAGTACTATAGCATAAATCATGAATAAACTTTAATTATTGTATACATGAATATCACCTACATTCATTACTAAACATAAATTTAATATTAAAATTAGTTATCATTAATGAAGGGTAAAATGGTATGGTTATATATCTTAAATCAATAAAAAAACTGAATTATGAAAAGTGGATTGATTAATTGAAAATGTTGAATTTAAACTTATTTCATACGGAGTATTTATTATTTTAAATCAATAAAAAAACTAATTTATGAAAAATGATTTAAGACTGAAAATTCATTTAGGATTGATTTGAAAATGTTGAATTTAAACTAATTTATTATGACAATAATTATCTTGTAAAGTATATTGTATACACACAATAAAAATACGCACACTTGACATGAATAAACATATTCAATTGTATTGTTCAATTTATCATAATTTTAACTTAATTTTAATGTGATGGATTAAAATTTTAATTGGATAATTTAAAAAAAAAAATCACTTAAAATTCGATGGTGGTCAATTGCTTATAAGAAATTGTGAACATAATATACCTCTATTCTTTACTTCTTCCATTCTACAATATATGATGTTCTAGTATTTTATTTTTATATAATTAAATTATGTTTTACTCTCTTCTTCCACGAAAAGTAGCCTCATTTGCTTTATATTCTTTGTCCACTAAATGTAGTTTCATACACTTTATAAAAACTATCACTCTTCAATCATCACTTAATTACTCAATTTGTCATCAACTTTATTCACAAACAATCACTTTATTCACAATGGACCTCACAATACCCTATAATGCCCTTACTTTATCTACTTTTTTCTTAAAATCTGTGTCCGGACTACGGGGGTGTTTTCAAACTCTACAAAGTGATTTTTTTCTTAAAATCTGTGTCCGGACTACGGGGGTGTTTTCAAACTCTACAAAGTGTTTCACCAGAATCACTTTTTTTAAAGTTGCCCTCTCACGACTTTTACTTTTAAAAAGTGTTTTTAAACTGCTTATAGAGTTTGCAAACACCCCCTACATTTGGTGGATGGAGAGAGTAACATTTTATTTTTATATAATTAAACAATGTTTTAACATTTTATTTTTCATTTTTTTAACTTCCTTTTAATTTAAAAAAATACTCATAATTTATAAATTATCCTTGTAAGGTAAAATTATTTAATTAAGAATAAAATTATTAATGCATACATCTTCTTTTGCCAAATAAATTAAAACGTGGAGTATGTATTTACCGAGTATTATTTAAAAGGGGTCAAAAATAAATAGAGCGCGATAATTTTTCAGTTTCCTAATTAAATTAGGCTTGGTGTATACAAACCGAGTGTAGTGAATAACTTCCCGCGCACTCCAAACGAAAGTTTTAATTTAATTATATAATGCTTCATCTTTTCGCGCTCCCTATTCTCTCAATCTCATCAGTATCTCTAGGGTTTCAATTTCCTTTCACCCTCAAACTCTAAATCCAGAAATTCCCCAAATCGAACTCCTAAATTTGCAGAGAATGTCGATTACTTTAACGGAAGGAGCAATTTCTATGCTATCGGCCGACGACGCTCAGAAAAGTGACATAAAGCCGGTGCTGCAAGTTGTCGATATACGCCTCATTAACACCAACAAGAGTCAGAGTGACAACGAGCGATATCGGCTTTTGCTTTCCGATGGTTCATTCACTCAGCAAGGAATGCTCGCTACCCAGCTTAACTATTTGGTGCATACCGGGAAACTGCAGAAAGGCTCCATTGTTCAGTTAATGCAGTTCGTGTGTAATGTCGTCCAGAGTCGCATGTAGGTTTCTCGAATTTTGTACGCTTCGTCGGTTATTGAATCTTTGGGGTTTGTTTCAATGATTAAAGTCTCTGTTTTTCTTTTGGCTCTTGTAGATTGATTGTGTGTGAGATTATAGGGGCTTTTATAGGAGTATATTTTTTTAGAAATGGTTAACTTATTTATGGGCCTCTTAAAATTTGTTTAATTTTGTTTTGTTTGGTGGAAATTGAATTTTTTTACTTGTTTTATTCAACATGTTTTAGCTTCCTTCTTCAGAAATATGGAGGAGTAGTTCTCTTATGTTTGTGTATTGTTGATGGTAGACTTTTGATTTATAAGATTGAATCTTTCTCTGTATTTGATTAGTAATTGATAATTGATTATTTTTTTCTTTTATTAAATTGAGTTCTGTTTTGATCCATCGTTGATATTCATTCTAGAATAATATTCATCCAAAGAATTACACCTGAATTTGATCTTAAGTTCAATCTAGTGTACATGGAGATTTCTTGGTCCTGTTGAGGCTTTGATGTTTCACTTCTTATTGACTATTATTTCCTTGCACTTTGAGCAGGATTGTCATCATCGTCGGTTTAGAAGTGATAGTTGATAAATATGACATTATTGGTAAACCAAAGCAATTTTCAACAAACACTGACGGAAATGTCTCTTCAGTGGTCTCGTCTACAACACCAGTTCAGCCAATGAATCAGCTAGGTGGTGGTGGTGGTGGTAGGCCTCCATCATATAGTGCCTCTTCAGTGGCCTCGTCTACAACACCAGTTCATCCAATGAATCAGTTAGCTGGAGGTGTTGGTGGTGGTGGTAGGCCTCCATCATATAGTGCCTCTTCAGTGCCCTTGTCTACAACACCAGTTCAGCCAATGAATCAGCTAGCTGGAGGTGGTGGTGGTGGTGGTAGGCCTCCATCATATAGTGCTGGCAATAGAGGCATTCCCGCTGCTGGTTCAGTCATCGGTGATTCAGTTCCTAGGCCACTTGTGGGTGGTGGGATTCATACTCCGACTTCAGGGGAAGACCTAGGAAGACAGAACGCTTCAAATGCTTCGCCAGTGTTTCCCCAAACTGGAGCTGCTTCTGGTGTTTATCGTCCTCCTGTGAATAATTATGTGCGTCCACCTCCTTCATATAATCAGCCACCTCCAATGTTTGCAAATAGAGGGCCGATGGCTAAAAATGAAGCTCCTCCAAGAATCATTCCTATTGCTGCTTTGAATCCGTATCAAGGCAGATGGACAATCAAAGCCAGAGTGACATCAAAGGCAGAACTCAGGCACTACAGTAATCCTCGAGGTGATGGTAAAGTTTTCAGCTTTGATCTTCTTGATTCTGATGGTGGAGAAATACGAGTAACTTGCTTCAATGCTGTGGCTGATCAATTTTACAATGTAATTGAGCCTGGTAGGGTATATCTGATCTCAAAAGGGGCACTGAAGCCTGCACAGAAGAATTTCAATCACCTACGCAATGACCATGAAATTATGCTGGACACTACTTCAACTGTTCAACCTTGTTCCGAGGATGATACATCCATCCCTCAGCAGCAATTTAATTTCCGCCCCATAAGTGATATTGAAGTATTGGATAACAACAGTATTATAGATGTGATTGGTGTTGTTTCTTCAATCAGTCCATCCAGCTCAATAATGAGAAAAAATGGTACTGAAACTCAGAAAAGAACCCTACAATTGAAAGATATGTCTGGTAGAAGTGTTGAGTTGACTTTATGGGGGAACTTCTGTAATGCTGAGGGTCAAGCGCTCCAAAATGTGTGTGATTCTGGGGTCTTTCCTGTTTTGGCAGTGAAAGCTGCTAGAGTTAATGAGTTCAGTGGGAAATCTGTGGGGACTATATCCACTAGCCAGCTGTTCATAGAGCCTGATTTCCCAGAGGCCCAGAAACTCAAAGTGTGGTTCAACAGAGAAGGAAAGAACGCTCCTGTTATATCGCTATCCAGGGAAGCAAGTATGGTGCGAACAGATGTACGCAAAACTATTTCTCAAATCAAGGACGAAAATTTAGGGACCTCCGAGAAGCCAGATTGGATCACAGTACTTGCCACTTTAACATTCATAAAAGGGGACAACTTTTGTTACACTGCGTGTCCGCTCATGATCGGTGATCGCCAATGTAACAAAAAGGTTACGAATAATGGAGATGGAAAATGGCGATGTGAGAGATGTGATCGGCTAATTGATGAATGTGATTATAGGTATATCCTCCAGATTCAAATCCAGGACCACACTGGCTTATCATGGGCTACTGCATTTCAGGAGAGTGGTGAGGAGATAATGGGTGTATCAGCCAAAGATTTGTATTACATGAAGCATGAAGAACAAGATGATGAGAAATTTACTGAAGTGGTGCGTAATGTTCTGTTTACCAAATTTTTGTTCAAATTAAAAGTGAAGGAAGAGATTTTTAGCGACGAACAGCGGGTGAAGTCAACAGTTGTCAAAGCAGACAAGGTGAATTTCCCAGCAGAGACAAGGCTATTATTGGATTCAATAGCTAAGTTGAAACAAGAGGGCCTGGATCCTCCACAACCTAAAACGGAAAGTGTCATCTCAACGTCTGGGCTGAATACTGGTGGATTTGGTGGAAGTACGCCTGCAGTTCCTGCTATGAATTTTGGTGGAAGTACGCCTGCAGTTCCTGCTATGAATTATGGTGGAATTAATAGCAATGTGACTGGAGAAAGTAATGCAACACCGATGAATTCATATGGCAACCAGTATGGTGGCTCGAGACTTCCTTCTACTGGCATGTATACCAGTTGTGGTAGCTGTGGCGGTACTGGGCATAACTCTGCAAATTGCCCCAGTCTTATGAGTGCTCCAGCGCAATCTTATGGAAGTGATTTTGGCAATAGGGCTACCCCCGGTGGTGGTTTTGTTGGTGGTGGTGGTAGTGGTGGTGGTGGTGGTTCTGGTGAGTGCTTTAAATGCCATCAAGTTGGGCATTGGGCGAAGGATTGCCCGAGTGTTAACAATGCTCCTCCAGCATATGGGAACAGTAATGTGAATCCTGGGAGATATGGGATGGCGCCAAAGCAACACGTTGGCGGATTTTGAGTCTCTACTGAATTATAATAATGTAGAAATCCTTTCTTGTTGTTTTAAACAGGCAGCATGGCTAATTCAGTTTTTGCTTGCATGCGATGTTTTTTGGCGCCAGCTTGTTGCTGGTTAAGATTATGGTATTGATGATGATGCCTAGCTTGGTTTTTTGTACATTATTTCCCTTCTCCTTTTTGAAATATAAAATTTCGATATTTTATCAGTCTATATATGTTGTGTTTGTGAAATACCAGTGCTTGGGTTTATACTATAATCGACCTTGGTTGTCATTCTGACTCTAGTGTTGGGGGTTGTACAGTTGAGGTTACATGTTTTTTGAGGAAGTCCGATTTAGAAGGGATAAATGTTTACTTGTATCAATTTTTTAACGGTCTCACGCAAGCCTTTGTCTAAAAAAATTTTCCCTCTTGGAATGATATTTATTTTACTGTCAAGAATAGTTCCACGTAATTTCCAGTCACTCTTGAATTTTGGTTCACAGTTTTATTACGAATTGGGTCTTTCAATAATTCTGAATTTTGCCATGTATTCTTGGCGTGTTGCCTAGGTGAAAAAATTCATAAAACTAAGGTGCTCAAACATATTCATAAGCTTCAAACAAAAGTAGTAATTATTTTTTTACCTTGGTGTAGTTATTATTGCTCTCTTTAAAACTCTGGAAAGTAACGATAAAAGTTGGATAGTTGTGTATTTTGATGAACTCATCAGACCACCACCGATACGATTAACAATGTAACAATAAGTCAATTTGCAAAGAAGAAAATGATAAACTTCTATCTAGTAAAGTTGATGGTAAACAGCAGCAACAAGGAAAATCATTCCCGGCAGCTTTCGTCTCATAACAAGGTAGATAGAGAGATGCTTAAAGATTTGGCATTCCCTTTCCAGTTTCAGCATCGTAGGTCTTCTCCTTAACCACATCCATTGGAGTGTCCTTGGGACCAACTGCACAACATCAGCCATTACTAAGCAAGTTGTATCCACAAACTTCACAAAGGATTATACAAAATGAGCCCAATTGCTGGAAGACTAAATCATGCAACTTCACATCGCAATCAAGTAGTAGCAGATATACATTACAATGAGATCCCGAGAGTAAACTATCTCTCATTTACTACTTACTAGAATAGGCTGAGCTCGAATTAGCAAACTCCTCATTACTCTTTAACAATTCTACAAATCTCACAAAAAATTCCCACCTCCAATGACACAAAAAACCCACCAGAATACAAAATTAAATTTAAATAATACTCCCTCCGTTCCTTATGCTTCTCATTTGCTTTTTATACAAAAAATATTAGGGAATATATATTATAAAATGTGTAGTAGGTGATGGTAGGGAGAAAAAACAGACGATATTTCTTGCAATCCATGCCCAATTCTTAAGTTCTTTGATTTAGTTTTGCAGTTTCAAATTAAGAAAAAATGATGTTTTCAAGCATAATGCATTCATTTGAAGTTCCAACTCGAGTAGTGGATTTCTTTAATGACACGACATCTCTTATACGCACTCATTGAGGTGGGCAATCTTTGTATCTTTCATTCTAGCAATGAATATCTTAATCATGTGTAAACCATAAGATGTGAGCATCAATTTGAGTGTCAGAGACTAGCAGTTCAACATTTTCTGCTCACACTGCAATCATAGCCACATCCGAACACAAGTATTGAAGTATTAGCTCAAAATGCAGTGCCGTCAGACTGCATTCTGTCATCCTAATGTATATTGTCTTGAACACAAAATTCAAAAGCAGATAGCTAGATATATGCAAGACAATCCCCTAATAAAATGCACACACAAGCATGCAAACGAAAAAGTAAAAATTTGAAAGTTACCAATGGTAGGTCTAGGTGTGCTCCTTATCTTTAAGATTTCTGGACGAGGGATTACGGATTCCGATGTTCCAATACCTCTAGATACTCTTACTTTGGTACCGTCTTCTAAGTATTTAATTCCAACTTTGCATGGCTTCCTGAAGAAAAATGTGAGCCACCATTTATAGGGAAGATAAGAAAACTCATAGAAAATAACAAATACGCATAATCAGCATCTCACCCTGTGACTGGATCCATAACCTGAACATTTGAGACATGGAGTGGGGCTTCGACTGAAAAAATCCCCCCTGTATGGCCTTGACCTTGCTTGATATGCTTCTTCACCTGCAGAGAAATTATTATCAGAAAGGAACTGAGGAAGCAAATAATAAACCGGAAAAGAGTAATGAACCAAGATATTTGGACTCTATACATCATAATACTGCAGGAAATATCACCAAGATATTTGGGCTCTATACATCACAATACTGAAAAATATCACACGTCATGCATACAACTGATTCCATGCACTTGAGAGTATCAGATTTTACACACGCGTACAAGTCAGCACCTCATGGCTCTCCCATGCACCAGCCATAAATGATCATATCCTTGTGGTCACGTTTTTCACACTGGTTTAGATAATTAGATTCCTTAGTCTGTTATTTTGTTTTTAGAATTGTTACCGTGAAGCACTCTATATATAGGCTGAATATACAGAAAAATACCTCAAATTCACTTATCTTCCTTTACTTTACAATTCTAAGCATTGTTATCATGAAGAGTTTTGGCTAATTCTACAAATACAACAACAAAAAACACAATCCAAAATGGCATATGAGATCATATGCCACCCTGATTTTCATTCTAAAAAACCACCTACCCCAAAAGGCAAAAACCAACAACACAACATAACATCGATTATATGAAGCTTGTTCAGGTTTTCACTCCACATCAACCAAAATCTGGAACAACTAACCGACCTAATCAAAAACACTTCAATACATAAAACTAAATAGCTTACCAAATTCTTGCCCTCAACAATAACACGATTTTGAGTACGAATCACACGCTTAACAATACCAGTCTCCCCTTTATCTTTTCCCCTGATTATCATGACCTGCCAATGGTGTCGAATCAAAAAATGAGCAGCTAACCTTAGCAATACCAGTGCAGAAATAAACCAAAAATGAAAAGGAAGCGCGTAATCTCAGTCTCCTTACATTATCGCCTCTAAGGATCTTCCAGTGATGAATGAGTTTCTGAGCTGCCTTCCAACCCATTTTGACCTACACTAACGTTGAATTCTCAGTTGGTTCAACCATAAAAGCTCCCTCAAGACTTGTATACAACAAAAGTTATAATCATTCCATTTTTCTTTTATTTGCTAACCGGAAAAAATATATATATATATATATATATATATATGTGAACGAATTGGGGAATGGGGATAATCAAGAACTACAAATAAATTATTTAGGACCTAAATTAGTAATTCCAATAAGATTGAAATTGAAAAAATACCTTGAAGATCTCTGATTGTAGAGTGAAGAGGGTTTTAGCTGTTGAAGAATTGGAATGTGCTGGGGTTTTGACGGGAGGATGAAGCTGTGATCTGGGCACGAAAACATTGGGCTTATATCAGACTAGGCCCGTACAAGTTGATAATGTATTGGGCTTAAAATTATATTTGGCCCATAATAATTTGATTTTAAAAAATCATGTAATGTCTATTATTTTAAGGGCGCGGCTAAAGGCACCCAGATTTCCTATGAGTACACCCACCAACCATTTTTTTAAACTTTCAGAACCGGTGAAATGTCCAATATACCCCTAGGTTAAAATTTATGAAAAAAAATAAGGATGAGTACACCCACTCATTCTATTTCACCACCTCCACCTCTCCACCACCACCACCACCACCACCATTCAACAAAAAAAACTCCAAAATTGCAACAAAAATTAATCCAAAACACCAACTGTTCGAAAAAATTTCCAAAACAAACATGTTCGAAATTTTTTCCAAAACAAACTCAACATGTTCGAAAAAAATTTCAAAAAAAACTCAATATGTTCGAAAAAAAAGATTGAACATTTTGTTCGAAAATTTTTTCAAAACAAAATCAAATTGTTCGAAATTGTTTCCAAAACAAACACAATATGTTCGAAAAAAATTTCAAAACAACTTAAATTTGTCCGAAAAAAAAAATCGAACATCTTGTTCGAAATTTTTCCCAAAACAAACTCAAGTTGTTCGATTTTTTTTCCAAAACAAAAGCGCTATGTTCGAAAATAATTTCCAAACTTAAAAAAAAATCCTAATTTTTTTTTTCCAGAAAACCCTAATTTTTTCTAAACCTAAACTTACCTGTTGTTAGCGGCGGCGGCGAGGGGAGGAGGGGGTTGGCGGCGGCCGCGATTGTGGGGAGGAGGGAGGGCGGCGGCCGCGAACGAGGGGAGGAGGGGGGCGGCCGCGAACGAGGGGAGGAGGGAGGGCGGCCGCGACGAAGGGGAGGAGGGGGTGGGCGGCGGCCGCGTCTGTGGGGAGAAGGGAGGGCGGCCGCGACGAAGGGGAGAAGGGAGGGCGGCGGCCGCGACTGTGGGGAGGAGGGGGGCGGCCGCGAACGAGGGCGGCGCGACGGGAGGGCGGCGCGACGGCGCGACGGGGAGGGCGGCGTTGGCGGAGTGGAAGAGGGAGGGCGGCGCGACTGTGGGTGTCTCAATTTTTTAGAAAGTGAGAGGATGAGAAAGGGAGAGGAAGAGGAAGGTTTTATTTGAAGAGGGCATTTTTGGTTTTTCCAGGTGGGTGTCCTCATCCGATTGGCGTGTGTCCTCATCTCCTGGGTGTACTCATAGGATCGCCGGGTGCCTTTAGCCGCGCCCTTATTTTAAATGAGTGCAATGGGAATTAAAAAAATTGTGTATTTTGTTTTATTTTAGTGGGATGTAAATTATTGTTACAAGTTAAAAATGCTAAATCAAGTTTTTTTTATAAAGGGTAAACAGGTTGGTAACACTGACGCAATATTTATTTAAATTTGCTAAAAATTTATACTCCTTCCCTCCATTAAAAAACGTATCTTTTTTATAATTAAAATATAATTTTTTTTTAAACATGTGTAAAAAATAATAAGCACTAGAGGGAGTATATAAATAGGGTATATCGAAATCAATAGATATACAGATTGATTTTGAGAGTATAATGAAGACCTTCAGAATTGGTGGATAAATAGATAAATGAACAAAAATACACTTAATTAAAAATTACCTCAAAGTCCATTTCTACAGTTATCCATTTATTTATAATTATTTTATCATTACAATTCGAATTCAACGTGAAGCTTATTTATGTAATTGCTTACGAAGCTCGTAGAAAATGAAAAATGTAACAATATTACATTTCCAAATTGTACTCCATTATATATCTTGGCAAGACTTTATTCATTCAATCTCAGTAAATGTGGTCGAAGCAATTAGTTAACTCATTCTGCCATGGCGTCTTCAGAAACACACACTAGGTGATGAAGACGAAGCTTTCGTGACATTGCCAGATAGCGCGTCCAATCGGGCTCCCTGCTTACCACAATGGCCAACAGTTAAGACATCTGCAGAAGGAGCCTGTAATACCAGATTTGCCCTCTCGGCCATGGCTTTGAGACGAATGCGCTCAGCTCTTGACCCGATTATCTGTCCAAGTATAGAACCAGCAATGGTTAATGCCATAGCTGTTTTAGGCATCACCACGGATTTCCTGAGCATGGCTATGAAAGGAACTGCAGCATGTACAGCTGTGAACCACGAGAGTGAGAATTTTTCTGTGTGCTCTCTCCAAACACCCAGAGGAATATTGGCTGCGATGCCCAAGCCACCAATGGCAAGTATTTTTGCAGGTAATGGCTGTGGACGCATGGTCTTAACAAGGGCGGTTCGGGCAAGGGCTGCCCGTGCTGCAACTATGGCAGGTGGACACTTGAGCTTGATTCCAGGTGGTGGTCGGAGTGCTGCTGCTACAAGTGGGAGAACGTTACTTACGGATCTGTAGGACTTAGCAATCGGACAATTCCCCGTTTTCAACCACTCGTTTCCAAGTGCCTCATGTTTTGAGGATTCGCCCTGAGAAATACATGTGTAAGTGATTATTTAACCCAGATTAAGGAGGTGTTTGCAAAGCCAGAATCACTGTTTTCTGAAGCTCCCCTCTCACAGCTTTAGCTTCTGAGAAGTGCTTTAAAGCTATGAGTAAATTTTGCAAACACCCCCTAATTTGCAAGAGGTGTGACCGTGTGAGGAAGCTGGGTGAAGAATTGGCAAATCTTGAGCTTCAATATAAGTTCTAAATATAATTATTATTGGTAAAATCTTTGGAATTATAATTTCTATAACCAGATATATGATGAGGAAAAAAATTCTATTTTTTGCACAGAACACAAGGATAACTAGTCCAAGCAGTATATTTTACATATACACACACGCACATATATATATTAACTTAATCTACAGTTGATTTCGTAAAGATCCCGGGCTCTCAAAACATGCTTTTTAAGGAATATCATCTTCAGTTACGTGATGTATTTGTGTATCACATGTCACACAGACAAAACAAAGTCTCCTTAGAGTGCTTGAGAATAAAAATTGCACGTATAAACTCCGACAAAGAAATTCACAGGGGTGCTTCAATTTGTGAAAGCTAATATTTACATGTGAATTTATAAGCAGTTCTATGGGATGATATACCAATCAATCACATTATGAATCAAACACTTTATCATTAACATTCTGTGAATTCCTTTGTTCTATTTGTTCCTCCAAATAATTCCAAAACAACAATATACCTAAGTGATCCAACTAAAGCTGTCGTCCAAGACTAATGGCTCTAGAGAGATCACAGCCTACCACTATTGCATGCATAGAACTTCAATAGCCAGTAACAAAATAAGAGAGCCGTAACAAACATACCTTGGGGGAATGCTCTTTCTTACTGGACGACTTGGACTTCTCAGTTGGTATCTTTCCAAAGAAAGAATTAAAACCAAAAGGCCCTCCCAGTCCAAATGGTGACATACTGATAGAAGCAGCCTTTGATGCTAAAGGGTTGAATGCTGGCATAGGCTTAGCCTCAATTTTGTCAAGACAGGGTTGAGAATTTCCATTGAGAGGGACAATCCCGTCTTTCCCATGAAAAAGTTTGAAGGCCAAGTCAAAATTGGGACCATCCTCAAAAATTGGACCTTTGCCTCCCTTAGACTGAAAACATAAATTATAAAGGGACGGTTATTATAATGGAAATTAGGAACAGTATACTACAGACTGAAATAAAATAGAGGTAGAAACTAAATTCTTTAACTGGAGGGACAACGCAGAGCTCAGGTTACTAAATTTAGGGGAAAAGGATAAAGAGCTTACTGGAACAGGAAAAGCCAGAGAAGTAAATGAAAAGTTGGTTGGTTTACTGATATTCCTCAAGAATGGACATTTTTTAAAGTCCTGCTCGCTTGAGGAGCAATCAGAAGGTTCCAGATTCAGTGGCTTGCACAAGAAATCCATTGGTTCCTCCCTGGAGGTATGTATCTGTAAGTATGAGGAACTTTCCATAATTTAGTGCAATAAAAAGCAAAGATATCAGTGAAACGATTTCAAAATTGAGTTAAGGGGACAAGAAGTTGTGGCAAAGTATCAAATTAGGTGAACTATCATTAGAAATCACAGTATTTGAATTGCTATCATGAGCAACTCCTGAATCAGTAATGCAATCGAAATGGAGTACAAGAGTAGTCTCATTAGAAAACCCCAGACATGTATATAAGATTATTTTATTGGACCCTTCACTATGTAAATAACTTTTCTTTTGTTCTCTTATTCTTAATTTGTGTAGTTCCTCAACCAGAGCTGGGTGATACTTTCATTGTTCTTTCTTTTCTGGTTTTTCCCTTTATGTATGCATGCACACTGCACATACACCGCTAGAATATGAAGATCAAATATGCATACAGATAACCCAGGAATTTGATTCAGGTTGTTCGGTCCAATTCTGATGCAGGGAAGCGTCCACGAAAAGGTAAACTCCGTTGATTTCTTGAACGAAATTCCGGTGAACACATGGTTAAGGAAAATCCTTAAGATTTTTCATATAATATCTGAATCCTTCTCACATGCCAAATACTGTAATACAGCCTTTTAAAGGCTTACAAAAATCAGTCAAACCTATTAATGGTGCATGAATTCAAGAATGTAAATGTAATTATAAAATACTGAAATTAGACAGTAATTAAAAGTGACTCTTCATGCAGCTTCATACTCATCAAATTCAAAGTGCAACAGCTCGAGCAGGTAAGGGAAAGGCATTGGCTGTATGAGTTTCGAACAAGGGGTAACAATAACAAACAGAATTTCGTATGCAAATTCATAATTCGATCACCTAGCATCAAATTTCATCTTCAATTTCACCATCCCCAACGTATAACAGTCTAATATACGAAATCCGCAGTAGATAAACGAACAGCAGGACAATTAAGCAACAATATTGCAGTAAATAAAGAGAATTCAGCGATAAAGCAAAACAAAAATGTGAGGAAATTGAAAATAGCCCGACCTGAAGAGGCCGGATGCGGCGGAGCTACGGCAGTGGGAGAGACGTGTGGAGAGCACAGACAACAATCGAGGGAAAATGAAGAGAATATTTGTGGTGGGATTTTCAGCATTTTTATAAATTAAAAAACGGAGCACGTGGGGGAGACCCGATCATTAATCAATAATTTATTTTAGGCCCATATTTATTTATTTATATTAGTTGTATATAATTAATTATGAGATGTTAATTTATTTATATTGGTTGTAAATAATTAATTTATACGAAGTTAAAGAAATAAATGAATGTATATAGTTAATATTAATTTTATTAAAAAATAACTATTAATATTATTATATAAAGTTAATATTAGTAAAAATAATTTATACAATAATTTGTCTATATTGATTGGTGTGTATGCAATTATACATATATTTTTAATATGAAAAATGAAACTATTAAAATTAGGATAAGATTGCATGTTATTTTATCACATAAGTTAATTTTCTAGATTTATTATCAAGAAATTTGTTACATGGCTTATAATTTTAATTTAAGTAATTTAACTTTATATTGTCAATATTATTTTATTACATCTATTAGGGAATTCATTTTGGCACGTGTCTTTCTTTCATTAATCTTTTCACGTGTTCATTTCTCAATTTTAAAAAGAAAATAAAAAATTATTACTTTTTTAAGATTATGTATCACAAAAATTTATATAAAATATTTTATACTAAATATAAATAGTTAAAATAAATTTAGAACTAAAATTCGTGACTATGTTATTATATAATTAAAATATTGATAAAAAATTTACTATTAAATGTTCATAATATTTTTGAATAATACATTTTTATTTAAATAGTGATAATTTCATTTTTGAGTAACACGTTGTATTCTAGAATAATTTGAGGAAGTTTCTTTCATAAAGTTCTTAAAGTATCTAGAGAATTATTGAGATAGATTTTGTTTTTAAAATCACGACAGTTGGATTAAAAAATCGTCACCGTTCATCATGGGAGAGATAGTATAAATAAAAAATGTAGAATTTAAATGGGAAGGTTGTAAATAAATATCCATTATCTAACAAAATTACTCTATATTCACTTTTTATATTATTATTCATCCGTCTAGGATTAGATTAGAAATATGATGAAAAATATTAAAAATTTCTTACTTTTGAAGAGATAGGATGAAAAATATTAGAAATTTCTACTTGTTTAAAGAAAGAATTAGATTAGAGATATGATGAAAAATATAGAATTGTGTGATATGTTAAATTTGAAGCCTTGCTTCTATTACACTCAAATGACTCCAGCACTGTAAAAATAAAAGGATGGTTTCAAAAAAAAGGACCCACCAATTGAGTCGAATGACCTACTTCTTTTTTATGATTTTAATTTTAAATAAGATTCTATATTTTTTTAATTTTTAAAATTAGTCAAAATTTAAATAATTAACATATGTAATTATGTATATATATATATTTGCCTCCGATACTCATACCCCCTCCCTAAAGTGTCATATTAGATATATTCTCCGCCAAATAACTAATCCCTCATTCTTTTGGTTTGTTCTTGCCCACTGCCTCCTCTCGTTCCGATGGCTGATCCTCCGGCTACCACCACATCTATTTTTTATGTCAGTCTTACACTTCATGCGATGACACATCTTGTTACGATTAAATTGAAACCTACAAACTATCCTATGTGGTATCGCCAAGTTTTCCCTTTTCTTGTTACTAAAAAATTCTTGTCATAGATGGTTCATCGCCAGCTACTCCCGTTACCATCACCACCGCCGGCACGCCAAATCCTATTTTCACCTCCTGGTACACTCGCGATCAAACTGTAAGCGTTTTCTTAACTTCCACGCTTACTGAAGAGGCCATGGCAGTCACTATTGCTTGCTCGACATCTTTGGAGATTTGGAACGCCCTTGCCCAGGCATTTAATCAGCCCTCCAATGCCCGTGAGTTGTGCCTAAAGGATGAGCTTCAACTAATCAAGAAAGGATCAAGATCAGTTTCAGAATTTGGAGCAGTTTTCAAGAATCTGTGCGATCAACTTTCCTCAGTGGAATGTACCATTACCAACACCGACAAGACACTGACAAGTCGCATTGGTTTCTTCGTGGTCTAGGCCCCGAATTTCATGGTTTTTCCACTTCCCAAATCAATCTTTCTCCCCTCCCTACCTTCTCGTATCTCCTCGCCAAAGAGGAATCTCACGATTTGTTCACTCGATCTCTTGAGAATCATTCCTCCTCGTCCCAAAACCCGGCCTTCCTTGCTCGCTCCTCGGCTCCCTCTGTTTTGGGTAAACCTCCTCCTGTTCGTCAGCAGTTTGGTCGCAGTCAATCTCCCTCTCGAGGTAAAAGTCAGTTTGATCGTGGTCGCGGTCGAGCCTGGTTTTCACATCGTTGCCAGATCTGTCGCTTTGATGGTCATTATGCTGCTTCTTGCCCTCAACGTTATGATCCCCAACCTGGTCGGGAAGCCAACACAGTTGATTCCTTTTCCCCCATTGATTACTCTCACCACAGAAATCTCTTTGACTGGTACATTGATACGGGTGCCTCCTCACACATGGTCCCGTCCTCGACATCCCTTGATTCTTGCTCGCCGTACACGGGAATTGACAAAGTCGTTGTAGCAAATGGTAATATCCTTCCAATTACTCATACTGTCACTCACTTTCACAATTCAAGTTTATCATTTTTTGATGTACTAGTCGCCCCATCTCTCACAAAAAAACCTTATATCTGTTAGTAAACTAACGAATGATTTTCATGTTTGTCTTATATTTTCTAACAACTCTTTTGAAATTCAGAATCGGACTACAGGTGTGGTTCTAGCTCGAGGCAGACCTGAACATGGTTTATATGTTTTGGATAAATTTCACTCTGTCTTTGCTTCCTCCTTACGTGCTCGCATCTCTTGTGGCTCTTTTTAATTGTGGTATAATCGATTAGGACATGTAAACGTAGACATTGTACATCTTCTTAAAAATAAAGGTCTCATTTCTGTTACTTTCTTACTTCCTCGTCCTGTTGTATGCTCGCCATGTCAAAAAGCTAAAAGTGCTCACATTCCCTTTGTCATTAATAAAAAAACGAGCTTCGCATGTGCTTGACCTTATCCATTGTGATCTATGTGGACCCTCTCCTGTTAAATCTTCAAATGACTTCTCTTATTATGTTGTTTTCATAGATGACCATTCTCGCTTTACTTGGTTTTATCCGCTCCGCCAAAAATCTTATTTTTTTCTCCGCCTTTGTTATCTACAAAAACATGGTTGAAAATCAACTTTCATGCAAAATAAAACGTTTCCAATCTGATGGTGGAACTGAATTTACTAATCACAAGCTTCGAGATCTCTTTCACTCATCGGGTATTATCCACACTATGTCCTGTCCCTATACTCATGCTCAAAATGGCTGAGCAGAACGTAAGCCTAAGCACATTACTGAAATGGGTCTCACTTCACTATTCCAAGCCTCTATTCCTACCAAATTTTGGGTAGAGGCATTTGGAACAGCTGTCTATATTATCAATAGACTTCCCACTCCCATTTTGGGAAACATATCACCCTATGAAATTATTTTCTCCCCCTCCCCCCCCCCCTATGAAAACTTGCATGTGTTCGGTTGTTGTGTGTACCCTTATCTTCGAAGTTATGCTGCGAATAAATTTTCTCCTCGAAGTCTCTCTTCTGTCTTTCTAGGTTACAACTCGCGATGTCATGCTCGCTTTGATGAAACCTCATTTCTCTTTGCAAGCGATCACTCCTCTTGACATTTCTGTCTTCGACAACTTGGTGGTCGATCCAGCTTCTCCGACCTCTCCTGGTCGCCCTGACGATCCATCCTCTGCTCCACCATGCTCGCTATGCCTTCAACCTGACACTACTCCAGTTTACGCGCCTCCTCCACCAACTCCGCTTCCTCCGATTGCTCGGCTAACTCCTCGCCCCCCCCCCCCCCCCGAGCTCCATCTCCAACTCCTCACCCTCGTGTCTGGTCAGCAGCTACTTCCACTCATGCCATGTGAAAACGATCCCAAGATGGTATCTTTAAAATCAAACACCTTCCAGACACTTCCCTGCTCGCTGTTGTTCAAAATAATTTTGAACCTAAAAGCTTCTCCTCAGCTGCAAAATCTCCTCACTGGTTGGCCGCGATGGATGATGAATTTAAAGCCCTCCACAAAAATAAGACTTAGGTTTTGGTCCCTCCTCCACCAGATGTGAACATAGTTGGCTCCAAATGGGTTTAGCGAACAAAATTTATCCCAGATTGATCTATTGACCGACACAAAGCTCGTTTGGTCGCCCAAGGGTTTACTCAAATTCCTGGTTTTGACTATGATCATACTTTCAGCCCTGTCGTCAAATCAGCCACTGTTCGTGTCATTCTCTCCCTTGCAGTCATGAAAAACTAGTCGCTTCACCAATTGGATGTCCACAACGTTTTTCTCCATGGTCTCCTTCAAGAACCTATCTACATGCGCCAACCTCTCGGCTTTGTTGATCCTCTTCATCCTGATCATGTCTGCAAACTCAACAAAGCTCTATACGGTCTTAAACAAGAGCCTCGTGCGTGGTTTCAATATTTTTGTGATTTTCTCCTCGTCCTCGGCTTCACAAAGAGCAAATCTGATACCACGTTGTTCATTTACACGTCTCGTACTATTCTTTATCTTCTTGTCTATGTTGAAGAAATGATCAAAACTTCATTACTCGTCTTATCTCCAAGATCAATAAGGAGTTCGCCATCAAAGATCTTGGTCGCCTTACCTACTTTCTCGGCCTTGAAGTCACATACGATGCTCGCGTTCTCTTTCTTGGCCAATCAAAATATGCCACTAACATTCTTACTCGGGCGAACATGATCGACTCCAAACCTGTTGCCACTCCATTATCGTCGCCAGACCTTCTTCGCCTAAATGGGACCCCGTTCTCTGACCCAACTCTATTTAGATCTTTGGTCGGCGCCCTCCAATACCTTACAATCACTCGACCAGATCTCTCCTTTGTTGTCAACACTGTCAGCCATTTTCAGGAAAACCCGACTACCGATCATTTCCAGGTTGTTAAACGTATTCTTCATTATGAAAAAGGCAACTCGCATCTAGGTCTCACTTTCTCGCTTGGTCGTTCAAACTTGCTCGCCTACTCAGATGCTGACTGGGCTCGTTGTCTTGACACCCGTCGCTCTACCTTTGGTTATGCAATTTTCCTCGGCCCAAACTCAGTCTCCTGGGCTGCCAAAAAGCAACCAACAGTCTCTCGATCCAGTTGTGAATCAGAACACCATGCAATGGCAACCACTGCTTCAGAAATTGTCTTGCTCTGCTCGCTCCTCAAGGAACTCCATGCTCTACCTCTAACGCCGCCAACTCTCCTTTGTGATAACAAGAGTACTATCTTCTTACCCCAAAACCGGGTTGCCCATAAACGTGCAAAACACATTGATATCGACTATCATTTTGTCCGTGAACTTGTTACTTCCGGTCGCCTCCTCACATAGTTCGTCCCCTCCAAGTTACAGCTCGTTGACATTTTTACTAAAAGTCTTGCTCGCCCCTTATTCGAATTCTTTCGGCACAAGCTCAGCGTCACCTCGCTCCCGCTTTGCTTGAGGGGGAATGTTAGTTAGAGTAGTTAGGGTAGTTAGTTAGTTACTCTCTACTTGTAAACTACCTCTTGTTCATTCTATATAAACCTCTCAATACATTCTTTACTCTCTCAATTGAGAAAGCATTATTACTCTACACTTTCCCACGTCGTCGGCCGCCTCCCCTCCCTCTCCACAAATCGGCTGGCCCCCATCTTCCCCTCCCCCTCTCAACAAATTGGGAGTCGCCGCCTCTCCTCCCCCTCTCCACAAATCGACCGCCCACCATCTTTCCTACCCCACAAATCTGCCGCAGTCGCCGCCCACGGCCCACCTGCCCCTACCTCTGCCCATCGCAGTCGTCTTCCTGACTTCAGGTAGGTTTATGTATGTCGAATAGATGTATTATTGCCGATAATTTTTTATAGACAATAGTGCATATATTCGACCAAATATTGTCGGAAGTTTTAAATTTTTTTAAAAAAAATTCGACAAATATGTGTCGACGATATGCATTATTGTCGATAAATTGTTATCAACAATAGTGCATATTGTCGACACTGGTTTGGCACAAATAAGTTTTTAATTTTTATCTTAATTTTTAAAATTTATGTGATTTTTTGTTATGTTTGGGACTGTTTAGGTGGTGGTGCGGCTGACGATAGTGGCGGCAGCGATGGTCGACGGTGATGGCTGCCATTAGGATTATGGTTTGAAAGTGAAGGAAAAGTGTTTTTATTAGAATTGTTTTATTAAAAAGACAACTATTTTACATGAATATTCCTATTATACTAATTCTGAATCTTTTCTTTTGTTCGTGTCTCAATACAAATTCATTATTCATATTTTCTAATTTTATTGTAATTCTACTCTCTCTTTTTTTCTTTTTAAAACAATTTTTTTCTTAAGATGTTTAAAATTGCTTCTAACTACTTCTTCCACCCCTATCTTCCCCAATTTTTACCAATTTAAATTTTAAAAATCGTGTTTGTATTCTAATGCATTTTTTATAATTTTAAAGAATAAATAAAAACTATTTTAAATTCTTTTGGGGCTAAACAGGACCTCCGGAGGAATATTTTACTTTTAAGTAAAATCAAATACATTATAATTTAACTTTAAAATCTTAATTTTTAATATTACTTTAAAACAATGAATATTTTGTGTGAACGGACTTTCATGTATAAGATTGAATTTTACTCTCAAGTTTGTATTTTATTTTATAGTCTTTATTTCAAAATACGATTCAAATAAGGTTATAATACTTTATAAAATTTGTAAGTGTTAAAAATAATTTCATGTATGAATCCGTTTTATAATTTTTTTTTATCAAAATATTAATATAATAAATTCTCTTTAATCCCGTATCAAAATATTAATATAATAATTTCTCATTTTTCACTAGTTAAATCAATAAATGGAAAGGGAGGGTATATTTATCAAAATTCGAGGTATATAACCCACGCCCCTGTATATTGAGTCCTGGCCCACTACAAACATATTACATATAAGTTTAAGTTTAAGGGTTTGACTATATGCACCTCCATTTCGAATGGATGCGACCCCTAAAATTGACCTAAGATAGATGCATCCCCCTTAATTGTCATAAATGTCCTTCTCTCATAAACTTTCTATTACTACCCACACCCCCTTTAAACCCTAATTTCTCCATCATCTTCATCTCTCCCCACAAACCACTCCACTAGCCGTCGCCGCCGGCACCTGCCCTCGCCCTCGCAGCCCCCGCGGCTGTGGCCGCAACCATTCTGAAAAAAAAAAATTACAGCGGTCGCACAGCTGCCCCCTCTCTCTTCTCTCCCTCTCTTCACCGGCGCGGCCCCCTCCCTCGACCGCTGCCGCCGCGCCGCACTCCCATTTCTATATTAATAAAAAAAAAAAACTTATCAGCGGCTGCGCGACCTCCTTCTCCCTCCTGCCGCCGCCATTGACGCACAAGTAGTTTTTTTTTAAAAAATTTATGTTCTAACGTGGCTGGGCACATGGAGATTGGCCACGCCCCCCATCTCACGGCTGAATTTCATGGTCGCTGCCTACCCAAATGTCGGCCTCCCTTTTTTGGGTTAATAAGGGTTTTCTGCAACTTTGCTGCATAATTGTTTTTTTTTTACTGTTTTCGACCATATAATGTCGACCAAATACACACTCATCGACAAACGACGAGTGTGTATTTGGTCGACATTATATGGTCGAAAATAGTAAAAAAAAATTACTTTTTTTCGATCACTCAATATCGATCATATACACTTTCGTCGACCAATCGTTGTCGACGGGAGTGTATATGGTCAACACTGGTTGGTCAAAATTTATATAAAAAAAAAAATTGTGAATTTTCTAATTATTTTTTGAAATTTTAGAATTTTTTTGGTTTGGTGGTCACCGGAAATGGTGTCGGTGATTCGGTTGTAAATTGCATGAGATTTCGTGTGTTTTAGTGATAAACTATGGTGGTTTTACATGCATTTTCATGTTAAGAGGCTTGACTTGATGGAGAAAGGTTTGTGAGCTCGTTTTGTAGGAATACTAAGGGAATTAGGCGTCAAAATCATAAAAAGAGTGTCAATCATTATTGACACTCGTATGAGACGTAGCAACGAGGCTAGGGAGCATGTACAAAGAGTTGGAGAAGAATCGAGACATAAAACTGATGAAAAGGACGGGAATTTGGGTTACACGGCCGGGCCACTTCAACCACACGGTCGGGCCATTCATACACAGCAAATGGCCAAAAGTCGAAGGTTCCGCCCGGCCGGGCCGCTCAAGCATCAATGTTGGCCAACATACGAAGTTTCCGCCAGGCCGGGCCGTTGATTAGTGTGAAAATTGCTCGAAATTCATGTACTTAATTGACATAATTTTATAAGATTTCATGCATTATTTACACTAAATTAACCAATTGCACTTGATTTGGAGAAAGATGTTGTTTTGTTTGTTTTGTAGGTGAATTGATATTTTTTAGAACAAAAACACGCCTCGATTATATTGTGGAGTAATCAAAGGGATAATTCAAGAAGAAATTGCAACTGGATTCAAGGAGAAAAAAAAATATATCAGCAGGCCCAATGTTTGAGGCCCATTTAATAGCCCAATTTCATTAATTAAATGAAATGGAGTTGCAGGAGTTGAAAAGTTGGAGCACAACATTCATTTGGTTTATGGGCGCGGCTAAAGGCACCCGGATTTCCTATGAGTACACCCACCAAACATTTTTTAAAATTTTTCAGAACATGTGAAATGTCCAATATACCCCTAGGGTAAAATTTATGAAAAAAACGAAGATGAGTACACCCACCCATTTTATTTCACCACCACCACCACCACCATCCAACAAAAAAAACTACAAAATTGCATCAAAAATTAATCCAAAACACTATCTGTTCGAAAAAAATTCCAAAACAACTCAAATTTGTTCGAAAAAAAAGATCGAACATCTTGTTCGAAATTTTTTCCAAAACAAACTCAAGTTGTTCGAAATTGTTTCCAAAACAAACACAATATGTTCGAAAAAAAATTCAAAACAACTTAAATTTGTCCGAAAAAAAAATTCGAACACCTTGTTCGATTTTTTTTCCAAAACAAACTCAAGTTGTTCGAAATTTTTTCCAAAACAAACGCACTAGGTTCGAAAATAATTCCCAAACTTCAAAAAAAATCCTAATTTTTTTTCTTCAGAAAACCCTAATTTTTCTAATTTTTGAGAACTAAACTTACCTGTTAGCGGCGGCGGCGAGGGGAGGAGCACTACGGCTGCAGCGAAGGGGAGGAGGGGGTGGGCGGCGGCCGCATCTGTGGGGAGAAGGGAGGGCGGCGGCAGCGGCCGCGACTGTGGGGAGGAGGGGGGCGGCCGCGAACGAGGGGCGGTGGAGATGGTTGCTGTGGAAGAGGGCGACCGCGTCTGTGGGGAGAAGGGAGGGCGGCCGCGTCTGTGGGGAGGAGGGGGCGGCCGTGAACGAGGGGCGGTGGAGATGGTTGCTGTGGAAGAGGGCGGCGCGACGGGGAGGGCGGCGCGACGGGAAGGGGAGAGGGAAGAGGTGCGGCCGCGAACGGCCGCGAAGCGGAGGGAAAGGGGCTGCGGCCTCCGCGACGAGGTGGGCCGCGCCGGAGGTGGCGAAAATGGAGGTGGAAGGTGGGTGTCCTGTTGAATGAGAAGAGAAAGAATGGGTTTAGGGTTTTTATTGAGAAAGGGGTAATTTTGGGTTTTCCAGGTGGGTGTCCTCAACCAATTTGTGTGTTCTCATCCCCTGGGTGTACTCATAGGAAACCCGGGTGCCTTTAGCCGCGCCCTTGGTTTATTTCAGTCGGCCCAATCATTAAAACTCAACCTAATTGTGCCCATTTCATTAATTGGAAGGGCTGGGAGGGGATTAAGAGGCCCACGCATTTTTTGAGAATGGGGAGGCAGCAACCAATTGAGGAAAATGAGATAGACAGTACGCAGGGGAATACGAACACAGAAGTCGGCGAATGCAGAGCAACTCCATTGGGGAACTTTCACCACTCCACTCACTCAATACACTTAATTTAGTTTATTAGTTAGTTTTAAATGTAGTATTTCATTTTCTTGCAAGCATTGGAGGATTTAAAGACCAACTGAGGTGATATCTTTCTTAAATTTAATGTTTTGCTATTTATTTTTGATAAGCTTACTTTTTTTTATTAATTTAATTATTGACTAGGTTTGTTGGTGTTTGGGTGTTTTGATTTGTGATGGAATTTGTGTTATTAGCTTAATTTTAATTGTGTAATTCATTGGAGGGAATATTGGTTAGGTTTATGGATTTTGATAGATCATTTGCTAGAACTCAATTAGTAGGTTATATGTGAAGCTCAATTAATGCAACGAGAGTTGATTAATTTGAGTAGATAGTATAATCGAGGGTTGTGAATCGAATGAATGAGTAAATATTGGGTTATCGCAACGAGAGTTGGGTAATTTTCATTAGAACCTCATTTATCTACATTGATTGCTTGAATGAGAATTTGAGTGATTAGTGAGAAGGCCATAGGAGCTTGGTTGTTAGTATTCAAGTGGAAAAACATGATTAGGGATTAGTTTAGTTAATTAGATAGAGTAGAACCCCCTAGTTGTGTGATTACCCGGGTAAGAACGCCTCTATTCATCCTCTCGATCCTAGGTGATTTAGTAGACAAATGCACTCGTGATTGCTTCTACCAAGTTCCACCTAATGAATTGCACATAAAAGTCGACTTTTAACTCAATTTTCCACACAATGACGAACACCCGAACACTACTTCTCTTTATTTGATATCTTGATCATCATTTTACTTGCTTTTCTTAGATAATTTTTATTTCGTTGATTTTTACATTTAGTCTTTAGCTCACCCCCATGTTCTTTCACTATAATTATGTGACAACGTACAACACTAAGGCTACACAAGCAAACTAGTCACGTGGTTCGATAATTTAACCGGACACTTACTTTTACTACGAGGAACCTCTTACACTTGAGAGGCGAGTATTGAAAAATACGTGTCAGACGTTCAAGAACAAAAAGGCACCCAACTTACGAAAGTTTGGCCCGGCCGGGCCACTTCACTCGCCCGGCCGGGCAGCTCCTTTTTCGGGGGTTTTTGCCAAAACTCTCTACTTTTGAAGGACTTAAGTGCAATTCTTGTTTTGGGGGCTTTTCACAACATATATAAAAGGCACTTAGTCAGTTTTGAGAGGATATACTACCTTGAAGAGCAATTCACACACACAATCACACATAGTAATAGGTGTTCTTGTTATTTTGCAATTTCCTTTGATAGATAGCTTAGATTATTGTTTAGTTTGACAATTCAAGTGAAGATTTTCATTGGGCTTTGTAAGTAATTGAAGTTTATACCTACATTTCAACTTTTAAGGTGATATCTCTTTAATTCTCATTTCAATTTAGTAATTCTCTTATTTCTTGCCATTGATTTCTTAATTGTTATGGGTTTTGTGAATTCTTGCATTGTAGCCATGGATTTCTCTCATAAAACCATGGGCTAAGTTCTAATTGCCTAGGGTGTTGAAGTTTTGGTGGTTAAGTGGTGTAATTATGGATTAATTGCATGATTAGCTTAGGAATTGGGTGTATATGTTTCTAGTGTTGTAATTTGCATGATTCAATTGGTTAATTCACCCTATTAGCTAGCATTGTTAGTTTTGTCGACTTCAACGACCGTATTGGGTCACATAATTAAGAGTGTGTGTATGAGCTTGAATTAATCGATTAGAATTAACATAGTAATTAGCTACACCGACCGGGGGTTAATTGCTTAGATAGACGATATTAGACACTAGTCGAGTAGAGGTCGTCTATTAGATTAGTGAGAGGGCGTCTCATAAACATTAGTAACCGTGTTGAACGTGTTTATGAGACACTATCCTAAGATCTTATGGCATTGATTAGACGATATAATTGCTAGTTAATGCACGTGATCACCTAGGCCTCACAAGGGATTGGTCGACACACACGAGTGATAACCTTTAGCTTTATCCAATACATTAGGTTTAATTTGTGTATTTTAGCCCATTAATTCACCACACAACCTACAAAATGGATACACCCGAGGCAATACTCTCTCACTTTGCACTTTCGAAAGGAAGATAGATATCTTTGTTATTGCATTTGTTCATTTCTTCTTGTTTAGTTCATCTAGTTCCGTACTTGTTTTTAATTCTCGAACATTCAAACAAACAAGTTTAGTTACTACAATAGCATGATAACTTGCAATTTTAGGGATTCATTGTCACTCAATTAAGTCCTTGGAACGAAAATATACTTGGGACACTTATCCAAAAATACGAACAAGTCAGTCGGCGACGGTCGAATATGGAAGTTTAGGGGAAAAGTGAAAGAAATGACAATAGGGGGTGCGTTCAGTAAGGAGAATGCATCTAGTATGATGCATTTCAGTGAAAGGTATTTTTAGTTTTTTATTATATTATTAATTTAAAAGGGGGTGCGTCTCTTCGGAATAGAGGTGCATATAGTAAAACCCTCAATTTAATTAACAAAGGGGTAATACCGTCTTTTTATATGTTTGTTTTTTTCAAAATATTTTTTTGGGTGAAGTCTTGGGGGCATTGAGTACCATTGATTGTACATATACAGTTGAAATTGAACTACAAAAAATTTGATAAAATGTTGAGGTCAAAGGTTAAATTAAGTAAATTAAACGTTAAAATTCAAGTGTATCTATATACTCAATTGGAGAATTTACATTAACAATTATGTCATTAAGTGGAAATATCAATTCATAATTACAGTTACAAAATAGGAAACATGCTGAGACAAACTAAATTTTTAATGTTTGAATTTGTGAAAACTTAATGACAAGTTTTGTGTAGCACAATTTTACAGAATATATGTATTTGAACGACGGAAGAAGACGTCAGTAATATTTTTTTTAGGTAAAAGAAATACATTGAAAATAAAAATATGATACTCCTTAGAATAGTATAAAAAATAAATTTTGTAATAATATTATTTGTTAAATTAAAAATAATACTCCTTTGAATTAAAAAAATATTAGTATTTGCGAAACCTTAAACACTTGAGTGTTAGAAATTGAAGTGGGTGAAACAGTGAGGCATCCTCACATGGAATAGCACATGCCCTCTTATCAATTATTTGCCCTCTATTTTATGCTAATTGTTTTTACATGTAATTTGATTTTTAGCTTTTTTTTTAAAAAAAAAAAAGTAAGAAAAATAATAAGGACCCCACAAGGCCACAACTGCCAATTGGCATGTATTTGTGCTTCTCTAACATAAGAATAAGAATTCAAGATATTTATATAAAAAAAAATCAGTTGCTTCTGAGTTATGCACTTATGCTCAAGACAGATGAGATTAAAAAATTTATATATATAGATTTCTTTTTATTATGTCATAAAATATATTATATTCGTTCACAAAAAATTTCACACTTTTCTTTTTTGGATGTAACTTTCACACTTTTAAAATGAAAAATTATTTATAAACTCCACTCTCACAATATTCTCAGTTTTACACAAATAACGTTACTTTTTATACACACATACACAACTCGACTCATTATTACACTTTCTTCATATATATGTGCTCATCGACCTATAAAAATTATTGCCCCTAATAAAGGTTTACACTTTCTTAGTATTAAATTTGTCAATTCAGTCGTTGGCTTATAAATTTTTGTTTCCTTATAAATACTTTCGTATAACATTATATTTTATCACAAAATTAAAAATATCGCTCCCAGAAACACTGAATTCGTTTTTTTATTAGGTTATACGGAGTATTAAAAAAAAAAAAAAAAGTTAGCCGACTCATATATATTAAAGTGGGGTCTGCAGACTGCATGTAGATGTTAGCTTATTATTTTGGTATACGAGTAAAGATGTCAAAATCACAATTATTAATATTGTCCGAAAAAGATAAACTAAAAGTCATAGTAATATTTTACATTAGATCTTTTGTGATTTTTAGTGCCTGAGTTTAGTCTTGAAATTCTTTGTTTATCCCCAAATAGACCTTTTTACAAAGAAGTTATGTTAAATATTTGTGGGTGGATTTTATCATTTTTGGCGAATATGGACAACCGATTAGGGCAGACTATCATAGGATTGACCCACCCGATTCTATACTCGGAGCTGAACTAGCAGCAATTGATGTAGGATTATTCGCATGCCGCACAAACGCGATTACACGAATACGAATACTCACAGATTTCATGAATGCGATTTCAGCAATTGAGAATAAATGTTCATTCTTAGATTATGAAGCGGAGTTTCTAGAGAGCATATGGACAAAGATGAAAGGATTGAAGTCGTGCGAGGTTGTCCACACTCCGCGAGCTCAAAATAGAGTGGCCCATAGGTTAGCGATATTGATTTATATATCAATCGTCATCTTCTCATGATTGGAGTGGTGATGATATCCCTAAGTGAGTGAATGGTTAATTGTTTGTGACCATTACCTCCCCTAAAAAAAATATGTATCATATGAATTTCACACTCAGTCATACAATAACTCATTAATGGTCGGGACAAAAAAACATGAAAGAGAGGTCAAATAATAAAAGTGAGAGACTCTCTTATAAAATTGTACACTATTTATTTCATACCATATTTATTTCAAAACATGGATAAGCCTAAACTTTAATACTATAAAACAATTTCGTTTTTTCAGTGATGGCAGTCACACATATATTTTTACTATACAATTACATGTGACTAACATAAAGAAAAAAAATGTTTATGTCTGAAGATAAGTGAGTTTCTCATAAATTAGCATATGCTTTGTTTGCCACTTTGAATTTATAAAGTCCAGTTAATAGACGCGTTGATTTCAGCAGATAATTCATTCATCATTTGTCATTTTCTATCAATCACTCTTTGGGTTTCGACTATTCCTCACCCCACCATGTGATTCAATTCATTTCTTACTACTATTTAAAGCTCATTTCTTTAAATTTATGTGGTAAGTTCTTTCTCCATTTTATGTAGTTCACATGAGAGTTCTGAATTCATATATTATTTGTTCAATTTGATATTTGGTTAAATGAAAAATTGGTTTTTAAATCCATTTTTCAAACGAAATTACGTTTAAAAAAAAAAAAAAAAAACTCCTATAAAATTATACTTCCTTCGTTCTTTACTTTTTTTTTTGAACAAGTTTAAAGACTCATTACTTTTGGGCACATGTTTTAATTTATAAATTGTTTATTAGTATTATGAGAGATAAAAGTGAGAGTAATAAAGATTTTTCAACTTAAAAATGTGATAAAAATGCTCCTAAGTGTAAATAAAGTAGTGACATTTTATTTAATATTGAGATATTTTGAGGGAATAGATAAAATGTTATTTACGAAGTATTTTAAGTATATATATGTCTTTTAAATAAAAAAATACAAAAAATGATAAAATGAGTCATTAATTAAGGGATGAAGACTGAAGAGAATAAAATGTAAGAATCGGAGCTATTAAAAAGAATGCTCTAACAAAACGATGAGTCTAATTATTAACTTTTTTACTAAAAGATTAACCACATAATCACTATGTTGTCATAAATTGAAAGCAATATATTTTTAAGCCGAATTCGTGTAAGTGTGTCCCCACCTCCAAACTGAGTTGATGTGAAATCAGATTTCGCTCATGAGCTTTTTTTTTTTTTTTTTTCTGCGTGTCTAAAAAATAAAAGAAATTGATTTTTTTTTTTTTTTTTTTTTTTATCAATTCCATAATTTACTGAAATAAAATCTGCATTCACCATTTCACCGTATCTTCATTGTTATTTTTTGTGTTTAGACTTAGTCAAGATCATGAACCCAAACAATTATATGACATGAACTTTTCAAATCAAAAGTAGTACTCCGTAGTTAATAAAAGCTAATTAAGGCTTTCCCTTTCATGCAAATAATTTATATATGAAAGAAAAATAAAATGTTAAGGTGTATGATTAAAGTATGCGGAATTAGCAGTGGCCACGCAAGGAATAAAGTTGCAGGAATAAATTCATGTCGGTGATCCCAAATTTAATCTATCACAATCAAATAATTTAATAGCTAAGGCTATTAAATTCAATTAGATGTGCTTCTTTATCTAATTTGGTTTCGCATTTCACATGTACAAAAGTTTTCAATCAAATATCTTCAAGAGGAAAAATAAATACTGTACTAATAAAGTCTAAAACAATAAGAAAGAATAAAAAAATTCCATCCGATTTTTTTTTTTACCAAATCTGTTGTGATCAATTAATAATATATATTCAACTCCATATATTAAAAATTAAGTGTGAATTTTTTATTAAAAAGTTTTAAATTTTTACACGTTCATTATGGGAAAAAAAATACCAAAGATTGAGTGTAAACTAATTTTGTTGAGCCGAACATATAATTCGAGTATATTTGACTTTTTTTATTATTATTGAACGCTGAAAATTACAGTAGTTAATTTGTTTAATACGGAGTATGATTAATCAGATCAAAGGCATATAAAATTTTCTAGAAAGGTTTTAAAATGTAAACCATGTGGAATTGTTCATAACAGTTTGCTTCTTTAAAAAAAAAAGGTTAATAAATTTACGAATTTTTGGGTGTTCGTTAATTATAACATGTCTTTTTTAAAATTTCAGTTTGATACACAAATTAATTATTAGTTATAATTTAATGCCGTACCGAGCTAATTTTCAGCGTAAGATAGATATTTTTAGCATTTTAGAGGTAAGTAATTGAAAAATAAACAATTACTCACTGGACTAATTTTCGATTGTCACATCTTTTTAGTTGGACTATACATTAGTGCGGTGCATCGAATTGCAACAAATAATTAATTCATGTGCCAAAATTGTAAAATTTAAAAAGATATATGGTAATTGTTAAACTATTTTTTTAAAATTACACAATTAACTCTTTATAAAATACACTTTTTTTTGTGTTTGACATCGATCATTAAGAAGATATAATGTGCCAAAGCATTTTACAAAATAATATGAGTGGGGAAGAGTTCAAAGAATAAAAATATAGTCAAATTCATAAATGAACTCGAGATAACGAGAACAACTCAATTCATTTATTTCAATTTTTGCATTTCACTAGATATTTCATCTTATTAGAGTATTTGCGTACAATTCTTTTTTTTTTTTTTTTCACCCTCTCCTTATCATTTATCCAGAATATAAAATATATAATATAATTCCAACATAACATGGAAATTGGAACATGGGTTTCATCACCATGTGCTCATAAGTCACCGTTCACTCTTCCAAGTACGTGTTAATTTAAATACTATATTTTTCGTAAGATCAACATCTACTTTACAATTATTAGTAGTATCACATTTCACATAGGTCGTGGCTAACACCATCACGCGACTATTTACATGTTCTATTTTCTAATGTTAAATATTTAAATTCATTTTTTTCATGACGATTAGTGTTTTCATGACTTCTAACTATAATTAATAATGTTTGAATGGAATGGTTAACTATTTATATACGAGTCGCCAATATTGTACTGCAATACGTACGTACTCTGGAATATAGAGGAGGAAATATAATATTGCACGTTAACTATTTCATTTTTTTTGTCTTACACTATAAAATGCTATATCTAAATAAACGTACACACATATATAATGGACCAAATGGGGCACTGGTCCTCGGAAATTCCAAAATATATTTATACTTCGTCCACTAAAAATATATTCATACTTTTTGGTACAACTTTTAAAAAATTGTAAATAAAGTAAGGGTGTTATGAAGTTGTTATAAAGTAAAAATAAAGTGATAATTTCTATTAAAAAAATATATATATATATATTTTTATGAACAGACAAATAAGAAAAGTAAACATATATACTTTTAAGGAGTAGTATCCAAATTGTTAAAAAAAAAAAAAGTAGTATTCAGATTAATGTCTCATACTTGAGGATGTTGTGTGTGAACCCTCATTTCATTTTCTAAAGTTTACTCTTCTCTTTTTTATTTTATCTAGCTGTCTAAATCTAAAATTTACATTTTTTTAAATTTATTTGACAAAATTCTTTTATCACTCTAACCTTTTTTACATTTTCTCGTTTGTACCTTTCTTTCTAACCTTTTCCTTTTCATATCTATTTTTACCTCAATTACTCAATCACTTCAAATTTAATACTATTATATATTTATTTTTTATCTATACATCAAAATTTTATGTAAATATTTGAAGGACGAAGATAGTATTATATTGATAAAAACCTAAAACAAAAAGTGTCATTATACAATGACCACATCATGTTCCCGATTGAATTATGTTCACACTACAAGCTATATAACGGTAGGGGCTACAACGGCTTCCTTTTCAACTTTTTTTTTCCCTTCGGTAGGGTAGGTTGAAGTTTGGGGATTCTTTGAATATGATTATAATTTATATTCAATATTAAAACACGAAAAAATGAGGTTAATTTAATTTCTTGATTTTACAATTGAATTATAATGTGAAATATACAAAGTTAAAAAGAAAATTCCTAATCAGTCGACATATCTATCGTCAATCAACATTCCAATTTAGGAAAATTTGTCTTTGAACATCTTGTCCCGACACTGTACGGTATTGCATTATTGCATATATCTAATTATTAAATATATATACAAACAGTCGGCAATATAGTACGGAGTAATATTTTTTGGAAAATTATACTATTCCTTTTTCCTTATCCTACCACTGTAAATAAAATAATTACAGCAAGCATTTGGATCTATCGCTATATTGTAGGCCAGCTCCTCCTCAGTGCGCTAATTATAATTGCACTAGTAATTAGTACTCTCACTAATCTCTCTCTCTCTCTCGTACTTAGCACAAATAAAGAGGGTTTAATTATAATAATTCGTTAGATAATTAATTCATTTATTGAAAGCAAAGTTTCTTATACGTCCTTTATTATAGTGACATTGCGACTCTTGTCATTATTAGATCTGTTTTTATTATCGCGGCCTAAGCACGATTTGTTGTATCCTTTACGGCTTTACTCCACCAAAAAATGTTCATTTATCTTATTTGTTCGTGCAAATAATAAAATAAAAAAATATGCACATTTTTATATAAAAATATTTATTTTATCTTCACACTTAAATTTTTATTTATTTTTTTAAATTATCATTCAACTTTATTAACAAAATCACTTTATTATAAATGAACTTCACAATATTTTACAAAACTCACTTTTTTTTTTGTACCCGGCCATTAATGAATGTAGGAATTCCTGTTTAGTTGCCCTTCTCCGTACCTATATAGGGTTCTTTTTGTAAACAGATGGACTTGTGCAAGTTTTTTATGAAATTATTTTATAAAAATGTGATTGTAAGATTGAAAAATATAATGAAATATGAGAAAAATAATAGTTTGTTAAAAATAATATAAGCAACTTTTATTGGAACAGACGAAAAAAAAAAGTTGAATAACTTTCATTAGGATAGAGAGTCTATATATGTTTATAGGATATTGAAATGTCTCTTGCAATGAGCCCTTTAATTTTGAGAAACAATTTGCTTATATATTATACAATTAGACCATGTTTGTTTTGAAATTCACATGATTATGCTTGAAATGTTACATCTCTCGTCTTATTCTAGTTCGAAATTTAAAATCTAAATTTCACCATTCAACCACTTCTATTTTTAAATTCTACTATTACACCATTGATTTGACATAAAATTGCATTATATCATACTCAAAATTAAAAAACAAACACACACACAATCACAAATCATAATTGTAAAATTCAAGACTTTTTTCCACAATTCTACCTAATCCCAAAACGAAAATAAGGGAAGTATAATAAGAAAGGTTAGAGGTCTTACAAAAGGACGAGCATGACGTACCTACCCCTATAAAATAAACGACCACTTGAATTTAAAATAAACTAAAATTTCCACATACTTATAAACTTGAGAAGGGTAACCGACAGAGTTATTGTATGCATGACGAGAATATATATACAGAAAAGAGTTGGCGGAGGCGCCTCATATCATTTAATCGTTTAGTCAAAATGCATGTGAAACTTAACATGAATTTGGGAATCTGTTAGTGGCATTCTACAAATTATTATATTCAAACGAACCCAAATATGTCATTTCATTTCCTAGCATTTATAGCTCATGTGCACCGCACCGTCAACGACTTGCTAACCATTACAATTAATTCATTTTAACAAATTAACTTTGTGTAAACTTGAAATTGAGGAGTGTGTTTATCTCTAAATCTCAGTTGAACGGTGAGATTGATTCCAACATTAATCGGTCATTGGATCAGATACCCGAGATTTTAAAAAATAAATAAAAAAAATCAACAAACTTAGGCTAAATGATTCACCACAATTGTGTTTAGTTTAGAATTTAAAAAATAAATTTTAACATTCAATTACATACTTATACTCCGTATTATTTATAAATTCTACTATTATATTCTACACTTATATAAAATTTCATTATTTTTTTATTTAATTTAAAAACAAACACACACCATTATTATTTATATAAAAATCTAATATTTAAATCATTGGTAAAATTTTATAATGGAATTGATGCAACGTTGACCACACTCATTAAAAAAATACTCCGTAAAATATTAATGAGAACTACTGACTTACATGCATAAAAATATTACTTGATACAAAATAAATACTGATCAATACATTTATAAGATTGTAGACTAATAATATTTCATAAACTAATATTTTTCGATCGTATTTTTATAATTCACAAGAAAATATAATAAAATAGTTTACTATATATATATATATATATATTTTTTTTTTTAAAGTTAGGATTGAATAAAATTTACATCAATTGTACGATTCAACTAGCTATATAGAGCATATGTATCCTATATTTGATCCTAAATTGTAATTTAAAAAAGTCATTGATTTTATTTTATTTTTTGTTCTTTTCCTAATGAATACAACGAGATTTTATGCCATGTTCATACTTCATACTATCATATCGTGTTGAATAAGAACAACCGACAAGGTTAACCATGGAGTCAACTTGGACATGTATTGAAAATCTTGAATCATTATTTAAGAATAAAACAAACTGGGCCACGTAGATACAGTTCTGAATGCAATTCATAAGTCAATTTAACAATTAAGAAATAATTGTTGGGATTTATTGTTAATATGGGTCATTAGCATTAAATTTTATATACACAAAATATCTTATTGATTTATGTGAAGAAAAAAATGTTGACTATTTGAGATGGATGGTGTATTAAATTTGAATCCCCCTCACATAAATGCAGGTAGTAAAATCGTTTTATTTGAAGTAAAAAAGTTGAAATTAATTATTTCTTTTCCCAGAAATATGAAAATTTTCAAACTACTATACCCAAGGCAAGACCAAATAATATTAATTTTTTTATCGTATGGAGTATCATTTAAATCTCAAACTGGTCACTTTCTAGCAATATTATTTTTTCTTAATAAATTAATTCAGTCAATTTAATGGGTTATGATCGTATAAGTGGGTTCGATTGCCCATATGCGGAATATTATGATCTTATTAACTGTTTTCTTAACTTAACTTGAGAATAAGATGTTTTTATTCCAATAAACTTCTGTAATTTTTGATAAATTTAATCATGTAGTTATAGACTTTTCAAAAGATCAATAATATTATTTAAAATAATTGAGTAATTTGCTGTTAGTAGTTAATAAGATAATAAATATACTCTGCAATATTCAGGTAGTAGTACATTAGTTGCATCCCATGAACAAAGGGTACATTTGCCATCAATGCCATAATATTTTAAACAACATTTACAATTAAGATACTTAAAATCTTGTACCAGGTATGCACAAGATGCATTTTAAAATGATGCACCTTCTATTTCCTTTTTTTTTTTTTTTTGTTATTTTGGGGTAAAATCCTGTTTCAAAATAATTTCATATTATACTCACTAAATTAAATTGTGATTTATATATATATCTATTATTTTATCATATTTATTTTACGGTCATAAATTACAGATCAATTTTTTATTTATAAAAAAAAATGGAGTGGAAAATCAGCGTATATAATTGAAGAAAGAAAAGTTCATGGCAGATGGGTTAAAGTGGAAGTGGACCAGGTTTAATAAATTTGAGGAAAATCTTACCGGCAAACCAACCTTAGTTCAATTTATTAATTTTCAAGAATTAGGTGTTGCCTTTTCAGTGGACCAATTTTTCCTCTCACTAACGGTGTATTTTTGGCTGCATTATAGAAAAATTTCACATCAATAACTTAAATTATAGACAAGGAGAGCATTGATAATGAACATATTACTTCTGAGTTGTAGGATATTTTCACAAAAATTTAAAAAATCATTAGACATCATTAAAAGCAATTAATTACTGTACTTTAGTTTATATGTTTCACTCCATAAAAAAAAAAATCACTTTTTCATTTCATTATTTAGATAAGAAATAATATGCACTATAAAATATATAAGACATGAAATATGTTTAATTAAGACATTTTTTAAAAATTCGTTGGTTGAAAGTCTGAAATATTCGGAAGAATTCGCCCAAAAAATTAAGTGTTCATAATATTTTGAACTTGTAACAGTACACTTTTAACCTTATAAAAATAATATAATACAATATTTGAAAGTGAAAAAATATATTTTAATTAAATTTAATACTTGTGTCAATTTTTTACTCCAAATTTACCTTAATTATCTATATTTCATATATATATATAATTTTTTTTTTTTTTAACATTTAGATAGGTAAAAACTCAAAATTGTTGTACATTGTACGTATGAAATTCAAATCTGGTGCAACAGATAGATAAATGTGGCTAAATTAATGTGGGATTCAGTAATGTCAAATTTAGTTATAAATTTAATCCGATTCAAGGGTGAATTCCGATTTACCAATCCTTTGAATTTGTTCCGATTTGTTATCTCAGTTCCAAACAAACATGCACTAAAAGTTGGGAAGAGAGAGAGAAACGTTGAAAAAAGAAGAGAGAGAAACCAGAAAGGGGAAGGAAGGTCCTTCGGTGAATAAAAAAATCCCCGAAAGAAGACAGCTAGCGTAGCACACGGCATCATAAAATTATAGTAGCTGTTGAATGAGAGAGAGAGAGAGAGAGAGAGAGAGAGATTCACATGTGTTTATATATGTATATCTATACGAGTAATTTGTGTGACTGAGTGAGGCCGAGGCACAACATCCATTTCACTTGGTTCACTCTCTTTCATTCCCTTTCCCCTGTTTCTCATATTCAAAACGGATTTCGTTTCTCTTCACTCGATTCCTGAAAGTACACAGAGTTATACGTACAAACTGCATTCAGATTCTCATTTACGTATTTTGCGCAAGGTATATGCTGATCTCTCTCCCTCTCTCTCTCTCTGTTGTTCAATGTCTTCAGATTTGAATTGAGATCTTTCTCGTTGTGGTTTCCTTTGTTTGATTGCCATTCAATGTGTGATTTTGGAATTTTGGCCTACATTATGATTTATGAACGGGGATGTATTTAATTTCGAGAAGCAGATCTACTTCGTCTTAGATTTCGCGTGAATCTGAAGCTGAAAATTTAATTTGATTAAAAAAAGATTGAGTGAGTTTCCGTCACTTTGATTGATGTCTTACGCATGATTAATTGTTTGGAAGTGAAATTAGTTGATTTTCCTGACAGTGGTTCTTCACTATTCCTAAATTTACTTCTTTTGTACAGTTTGATTGAACTGAATTTTCATCTTTATTTGCCATGTGCATTTATATCAACATCTATAAGGAGTGATGCTATCTTGTCCTACACTGATTGCTTTTGCATGGTTACAGTTAGGTAAGATTGATTGAATTGCTTCATTTTCTACCATCATTTTTCTCACTTATAGACTATAGTGGTGGACGGGGCCCTCATAAAAGCGCCTAAAATTCATTTGTAGGCTGGGCCCAATATCATGTGGGATTGGAAAATCATGCTCATATACAAACTGTTATGTGTTCCTATTGCTATCGCATCTTGTAGTTGTTACAGGTCTTAAAGTCAGTTCGTGATGCCTCCTATTCTTGGCCACTAGATCTGCAAAGTTCAATGTTTCTCTTTCTGAATGTGGACGTTGTTTCTAGTTTTTATCTAAGCATTCTCTGATCTACAACTATTTTTGCTTTATGTATAGTAAAGGCAAATCTTTCTCTGACATTGGTAATTATTGAGGTTTTACAGCATCCGTTTTTTCTCTTTTAGGATCTTGTTTGATCAGAATGGATGATATGATTTGTTAGCTGTTTCCCTCCTTCAAAGTTTTTGGATTCTTTTGTCTTCAATTTCATTCCCATCATGTATACTGAGAATCTGAAGAATTCATGATGATGCCAATTAAGATTTCTTATTTATCTTCTCTCATTATTCTTTTACTCTCTGTGCAGCTGTAGATTAATCTTGACACAATGAAGCACAAAGATAAACTATTTTCTCAGCCAGATAAAAGTTCTAGGACAGTTCCCATGGCACTAATGTTTATTGTGCTGTGTGGGTTTTCATTCTATCTTGGTGGAATCTTCTGTTCGGAGAAGGACAAATATGAAGCAACTGGGGTTACTAAGGCTGTTGAAAAAACTTCGGATGAAAAATCTACAGGGTCTCTCCAAATCAAAGCTGTAAACTTCCCTGAATGTCCTGCAGATTTTCAGGATTACACCCCGTGCACAGATCCAAAGGTGATTTCAATTTCCTCGATTTGTGAAATTCTTTTACTGAGAATTGAGTGTTCAAATTATTCATGAGAATGACATTAAGATACTGTTGCAGAGGTGGAGAAAATACAGTCTTTATCGACTTTCTTTCATGGAGCGTCATTGCCCTCCTGTTTTTGAAAAGAAGGAATGCTTGGTTCCCCCTCCTGATGGTTACAAATCACCAATTAGATGGCCAAAGAGCAAGGATGAATGTTGGTACAGGTATAAAGTGCTACCTGCTATACAATTCTCATTTAAAAGTAGTTTATGACTTGCAATCTTTCAAAGTATTTACACCTTATTTGGATTTTCTCAGGAATGTTCCATATGATTGGATTAACAAACAAAAATCAAATCAACATTGGCTGAAGAAAGAAGGAGAGAAGTTCCTCTTTCCCGGTGGTGGTACTATGTTCCCTAATGGTGTCAGTAAATATGTTGATTTAATGCAAGATTTGATCCCAGGAATGAAGGATGGGACAATTAGGACAGCCATTGATACGGGATGTGGGGTGAGTTTGAAATCTATGCTTCATATAGGTGCTGATAATATGTATTGGTATTGTTTACTTGAAAGATCTATGAAGTTTTATTCTCAAGGGATCTTAACTTTTGTTGCCACTTTTGGTGTTACATTATAGTATGGCCAAGCGAAAGTTTAGCCTTAAAACTATCATTAGATCATAATCCTCATGTTTTCAACAATGATTGATGCAACAGTCTTCCGTATAGCATCAAATTGATCTTCATAGTTATCTTGTGTTTCACAACAATAATTGTGGATGGATGTTTAGAGGTGCTAGTCATACTGCTTGAAAAATATTAAATATGCAGGCAACTGATTTCCCTTTTGATTCGTTTAGGTGGCTAGCTGGGGTGGTGATTTACTCGATCGTGGGATCCTCACAGTCTCTCTTGCTCCCAGAGATAATCACGAGGCTCAAGTCCAGTTTGCTCTAGAACGTGGGATTCCTGCAATTCTAGGCATCATCTCAACACAGAGACTTCCTTTCCCCTCAAGTTCTTTTGACATGGCACATTGCTCAAGATGCCTTATTCCATGGACTGAATTTGGTAATTGAAAGTCCGAAATAGATCGTCCACGTTTTTTATACTCAACGTTCCTCTAATTTACATTTTCCCCTGCCTCCAAAATGCATCATATTCTTTTGGATATTAATTGAAATTAAATATTTTAATACAATGCCTGATGTTATTGCATTCCTTGCTGCAATTAGTGGTATCAAATATGCCTATCTATTCTGGTTCTGGAGAATATATATTTCAGTAGTCTAAACCGTGCATATTATTATTGTCTCAGGTGGAATTTACCTCTTAGAGGTACATCGTGTTCTCCGGCCTGGCGGTTTCTGGGTGCTCTCTGGCCCCCCAGTAAATTATGAGAATCGTTGGAGGGGATGGAACACAACAATTGAAGAGCAGAAATCAGATTACGAGAAGTTGCAAGAATTGCTAACTTCAATGTGCTTCAAATTGTACAACAAGAAAGATGACATTGCTGTTTGGCAGAAATTATCTGATAGTAGCTGCTATAAGAAGCTAGAGGCCCCAGATACTTACCCACCAAAATGTGACGACGGTACTGAACCCGATTCAGCATGGTACACTCCAATTCGACCATGTGTCGTTGCTCCTAACCCCAAGTACAAAAAAGTGTCGCTGAAAACCCTTGCCAAATGGCCTGCACGTTTGCATGCTGCTCCTGAGCGTGTTTCTGATGTTCGAGGTGGAAGCGATGGTGCTTTCAAGCATGATGAGAGCAAATGGAAGACGAGAGTGAAGCACTATAAGAAGTTGCTCCCTGCTATTGGAACCGATAAGATAAGAAATGTGATGGACATGAATACTCTGTACGGAGGTTTTGCTGCGGCTATGGCTGATTACCCACTGTGGGTGATGAACGTCGTGTCCTCCTACTCACCAAACACACTTCCTGTGGTGTATGATAGAGGCCTTATTGGAACCTATCACGACTGGTATAATATTAATTTTAAAACAGATCATGCTGTTTATTCTTTTAAGTTGTCTGATTGACTGATGATTTTGTTGCATTCTTAGGTGTGAAGCTTTCTCCACTTATCCTCGTACTTACGATCTTCTTCATCTAGATGGCCTTTTCACTGCTGAAAGTCAGAGGTAAGCACAGCTTAACTTCTTTTAAAAAGCTTCTTTCTACTAATCTATGTAATTTCCCATATAATTTTTTGGATTTTGGCAGGTGTGAAATGAAGTATGTTCTGCTGGAGATGGATCGCATTGTGCGACCAAATGGGTATGTTATCATACGTGAATCTAGTTACTTTGTGGATGCTGTTGCTACAGTAGCTAAAGGGGTGAGATGGAGTTGTCGTAAAGAAGACACAGAATACGGTGTTGAACAAGAAAAACTCTTGATTTGCCAGAAGAAACTGTGGTATTCCTCTAAGAAAAGTACATGATGATGATGCTGAGTAATTTACAAGTCGGTATGACAATGGGTCGGGAAATAAGTTTATACATGTAGAGATCAGAGACATTATATTTATATTCATACCAGAGGCCATTGAAGACAAGTTCTATACCAGCTCCACAGGAATCATTTGTTCTTTAAAATTCTGGGATTAAAATCTTTCGAATGAAGAAAAATTAGAAGATTCAATAACCAGGTTACTATTACTAGTTTTTTTTTTTTTTTGACAATATATATATTCTTTGCAAGGCTTTATGATGCTGTCTCTTTGTATTTTATTTTTCCTTCATCCTCTTAAAGAAGTGAAATGTGTTGAGGGTGTTGCAAGTTGAAACTTGGCTATGAAGCTTTTATTTATTAATTGAATACTTCTTTTTATGTCTAAGTTTTAATCAATTAAAGCTTTAGTTCTTTATTTAGAACTGCAATTACAGTGTTGGCAGATATGTTGATATATATCTATTTTAATTGTCAGTGATGATTTTAGAAAGCACAAGATATAATCCTTCATTAAAATTGACTTCTGAAATTTTGGGGTTTTTGAAATCATGATGAATAATAATATGTGTTTATTTTGAGTTTTTGATATGTCAAATTAATGTGTAAGATTGAATGAAATTATATAATTATGTTATTGTCGGATATGATTGAAACGAATCGACCTCCTCATTGAATTGTCTCACGAATCTTCTTCGTAAAACTGATACTTTTACTTAAAATTATATGGATCATTGTTTTCAAATAAAAATTGAAGCCTTATTGTATACAGTGTTATCACCTCTTGATAAATAAAAGTATACATGCATCAATGTATATGTATATGTGCCTCTCAATGATGAAATAAAAGACCATATGAAACACCATTTTACATTCAATAAGAAAAAGAGCTAAAATCACTACAGGGAGATAAAATTAAAGAGTCCTAGTACCAAAAATCGTAAATACTCCGCAGTTGATCACATGCATCTAGTAGTCAGAAGTGGCATTAATACCAAACATTAAAATATTTTAAATAGCAGTCCAAATACAAGAAGGTTTTGTGTCTCCTTTCGTTCAAAATCTCAAACAAATCTAAGGCTTTATTTGCACAAGTTTAAATTCAGCATCAACTCGATCGATAGGTGGATTTCGTTTGAGTGATTTTTTATAGAGAGACAAATGTGAGAAGAGTTGGTTGAAGCCTTTTGGCGCAAGCTAGCTCTTTACTCCATCTAGAAATCTCTGCTTCAGTCCAATCTCGAGGAGATGGAGAGATCGATAAAGATATGTTTGACTAGTTTGTGAGCGAGCACGTTAGTCTTTCTCGATATGACGGTCTATGAGTAATATCCCACTCTAGAATTTGATCATTAAGCTCCATCCAGATGTGACTTAGGCTTATACAATGAATAATAGATTTTAGTCGAATAAGATCACCTATTTCAATTTTGGTGTTGATGATTGACGTGTGTCATATTAAAAAATAATTAACATCTTATAATATTGGGGTCGACACGTGTTAAAAATCTAGTAGGGTGAAATACCAGTGAAACAGAAAAATCGAACTGAATTTGAGGTAACCGCCTAATTGAAACTAAACCGCTTCTTTTATTTTATTTACAATATTCTTCAATTGAAAAACGAATTAATAGTGTTGAACGGGTGTTTTGAAGTGGCAATTGGAGAGGCGATGGGTTTCTTTGAGGCCCTATCTTAGTTGAAGACTCAATCGATTGATAATTGCATAATCGAGGAAGACGTGAAGGCGGTCGTAGATGCAATCAACTCCATGGAAGTATTCGATTTCACTCTTGGGAATTATATCACTGCTTGTAGTAGAGAATTATTATCCCAATTCACGAATGTTACCTTGACTTTTGTTAAAAGGGGTGCAAACATTTTGGCATACACAATAGTTAGAGGTGCATGACAATTCGATAGTTTTTTCATTTGGATAGACCCACCGATTAATGTGAATGGACTTCCTATAATAATGAAAACTAAGTTTTACGGTTTAAAATTGTTTTTAATAAAACTTTCTACTATCTAGTCTTGATTAAGCTTATTTAATTTATGCCGGTCATATTCTTTTTCTCAAATAGTATTTCATTTTCAGTCTTATAAATATCATCATGACATATAAGCATGTATTAAATCAAATTATATCAATAATTACACGTGCGTGTCAGACATTCTCATCGTGGGCATGATCACATTTCTACTTTAAAAAAGAATACGTTTCCTTCACATGAATTGGTCCGTATCATTTTCATTTTCCACCTTCAACTCCCATTTGTCCCTCAACTTTTTTATCACCTTTAACTCACATTTGTCTCTTAACCTTTTTTTACCAACTTAATTCAATTCATATAAATAACAATAATAATTGCTCCATGTCTCTATATAACTCACAACGTACCATTGCACCAATAATGCACAAAACACAAATTAAAGTGAAGGAAAAAAACATGGACGTAGCAACTTCCGATCATGTCATTCTCTTCACGGACGGTCAAGATCAAAACCACAACCCCAACCCTCACCAAACCCTACGCCGTTTAAGCTTCTCCAAACCTAAAGCTCGATTCCTCGAATATTCTCACCCGATCACCCAAACGTTCGTCTCCAATATCGAACATGAACACGAACTTCCAAGTGATAGTACGGACGAGGATTTTAGCGAGGAGGAGTACGAGGAGTACGATGAAGACGGAAACAAAAAGAAAACCAAGAAGTTCAAAAAATTCAAATGGAGAGCCCTTATAGAGTGGATTCTCTTCATCATTATATCCACAAGCCTTGCATGTTCCCTCACAATCCCCCATCTCAAGAACCTTCACCAATGTGGCCTCGAGCTATGGCGATGGTGTCTAATGATCCTCGTCGTCTTCAGCGGCCGCCTCGTCTCCGGATGGATCACACGTGTCGTCGTCTTCATCATCGAGAGAAACTTCATGCTACGTGAGAAGGTATTGTACTTCGTGTACGGCCTAAGAAAGAGTATTCAAAATTGTGTGTGGCTTGGTCTTGTGCTCTTATCATGGACCTTCATATTCAATGCCAAGCTACACAAGAACAATAAGTTGCTGGAAAAGGTTTTCCAGCTAGCTTCTGGTGGCGGTGCTCATCGCCGCCACCATTTGGCTCATCAAGATCGTCTTGGTCAAATGTTTGGCGCCCTCGTTCCACGTGGCGACCTACTTTGACCGGATGAAGGAGAGCGTGTTTCATCACTATGTGCTGGACACGCTCTCTGGGCCCCCCATGGATGACATGGCGTATGAGGTTGCTCACCGCCAGACCATGGGGGTGGGAAAGTTGAGGGAATCTAGGGCTTTTTCAAAGTCAATGAGGGTTGGGACGAGAAAAATAGACATTGAAAAGCTGAGGAGGTTGAGCACGCAGAGCACAGCGTCTGCGTGGACGATAAAGAGGTTGGTGAATTATGTGAGGTTTTTCGGGTTGTCGACGATCTCAAAGACTGTGGATGAGATTGGGAGGATGGAGTCGGAGATTACAAGTGAATGGGAGGCAAGGATTTGTAGCAAGAAGATTTTTAAGAATGTAGCTAAACCGAGTAAGTGTATTTCTCTCCTCAATTCGGTTAGTATAAAATCCATTAGTTTGATAAACTCTTAGTTAATTGTATATAGTCAAAACAATATCAATTGCGTGCTTGGTGATTATCTAATTTGGTGTGTTATGCTTAGATTGATAAATCCGATGAATGAATAACATATAGACATATACTAGTAAATAACACAAGGATTTAATTATAGTAGTTTAAATACTTGACTTCCACATCTACTCCACAAAATCGACTGTGACTTAATTCCTTCCACGGAATGCTAAGTTTTAAGTGTTAATGGACATTTGTAGACTTATCACTCTTCGTGAATTTTGTCTCCTGAAATTTATACAGCTTTCAGGCCTCTTACAACTGTTGATAGTAAACAAACTTAAACTAATACTTGATCTCTCCAGGGGTAGGTATATATGCATGTGTAGAATAATGTAATAGAGCATGCACAATAATATCACTTTGTAATCATTTTGGTATTTCACTCTGTATCCAACAATCTAAATGATTGTACTCCCTCTGTCCCATAATTGTTTGCACTATTTCCTTATTCGTCCGTCCCACAATTGTTTGTACTACCTAAAAAGGTAATTTTTTCATAAACCCCACCCTCACAATATCCACATATTTACACAAAATGTCATTACTTTTACCCTCAATCCAATCATTCACAAAAGTTACAAAATTACTCCTCAACACTCCACTCATTACACATTTTTCTTAGTTTGCGTGCCTATAAAATGGTGCAAACAATCCTGGGACGGAGGGAGTATAATTCATACCGATACGTTTTGAAAATTCAGAAAATTAAATATATATTATATATAAAAAGTGGCTTAGAAAAATCTAACACACCCTAATCTTTCACATTCATTTTCTGAAAGAGCGACACTTCCACTTCCACTTTCCAAATTTAATATACAATCCTTCTTCTTACTCATTGTTGGCGCTTAAAATCTTGTCTAAAAGATAGTGCAACTGACACTTTGTATACGAGACAGAGACCTTACTATGACTTTAAGGCTATGAATATTTTCATCCAGTGGGTATAAGGCTACGATGTGTATTTCCGGATATTTTCATCTAGTGGCTATGATGGTGGCAGTCGACCTTAGGATCTCAACAATCAAAAAAATATATAGCACTACCTGATATATTAGCTAGATCCAAATGAAATTGGAATTCATTATCACACACAGACCACTATATATGGTCGTCATTTTCACCATGTCCTTGCTCAATATACGGTTCCACTATATCCGGATATATAGTAAAATGTCAAACAAAAAGTTAAGAAACTAAACTGTGCTTTCACTTTTGAGACTATTAACACCATTAATCCCCCAATAATATACTCACTTCCTCCCATTGTAAGCTTTCATTTTGCTTTTTATACGGAGATTAAAAAATATACTGTACTAGTTTAAAATGATCAATACAAACAAAAACTGCAGCATGTGTGATGGTTTGGACTGCACATCACATGCCCATCCCACTCAACTTTCACGGCTCTTTTTTCTGAAAAACATCATGTTCTTAAAGAATTATTATGGATTTTTGTTTTTTTACTATGATTCAATCTTTTTTCTTTTTTAAAGTTATGTTAAAATAAGGTGAGCATATAAAATTCTCGGATCAAGTAAAAGTATATGAAACTAAATAACAAAAATGAAAGTTCTCTCTTTTAACTTAGGAAAAAATGCATGCCCACAATTTAGAATTCATTATTGTGCAACTAATTTGCATTTTATGTGTATTTTGTTTCATTCCATCACTGCATATATTGCTTAGAATTTTAGTGTTATTACCTTAATACACTTGTTTCTCTAAAGGTATATTGAGGAGGAGGATCTAATGAGATTCCTAAAAAGAGTTGAGATTCATACTATATTCCCACTCTTTGAAGGTGCACTGGAAACTGGAAAAATCACAAAATCTGCCTTTAGAAATTGGGTGGTAAGCCTTCTTTCCCTCTTACACAAGACTCCTCGATTACAGGATTGACCTAAACTAAAATAAATTCGTCTATTTCTTCGGTGACCACTAGGTTCGTGCTTACCACGAACGAAAATCACTAGCACATTCGTTAAACGACACAAAGACAGCAGTTCAACAGCTTCACAAAATAGCCAGTGCCATTGTGAGTTTGATCATAGTCGTCGTAACTCTTCTAGTGATGGGGTTGGCGTCCACAAAGGTGATAGCCTTCATGATAACACAGCTCTTACTTGTGGGATTCACCTTCCAGAACATGTGCAAAACTGTATTTGAATCCATCGTCTTTGTGTTTGTGATGCATCCCTTCGATATAGGAGACCGATGTGTCGTTGATGGTGTCCAGGTAACAATTTATACCAACACCTACTTTCATTTCAGACTCAATTATATATATGTGTTTGTGTATGCAGCTGATTGTGGAAGAGATGAACATACTGACTACAGTATTCCTTCGATATGACAATGAGAAAATCTACTATCCTAATTCAGTATTGATCACAAAGCCAATCAGTAACTTCTACAGAAGTCCAGAAATGAGTGACACCATCAGTTTCACCATCGACATCTCCACGCCAGTGGAGACGATAATTGCAATGAAGAAAGCAATACAAACGTATATAAGCTACATCCCCTCTCGGGTTTTTCCCTACTTATATGAATGAATAATTAGAGTATTTTGATGATGATGACAGGTACGTCGAGAGCAAGCCAAAGTACTGGAATCCTAAACACTCAGTGATAGTGAAGGAAATAGAGAACGTGGACAAATTGAAGATGGCCTTAAGTGTTCAACATACCATCAACCATCAAAATTATGGAGACAGGAATATAAGAATGACAGAGCTGTTCCTCGAGTTGAAGAAGATATTCGAAAACCACAACATCAAGTATCGTCTTCTCCCTCAGGAGGTTCATATCACACAACTCAATTGGACGGCCCCATTACCTTCATGAAGCATCAAGAAACAAAATGCTCTATATCTTTGTTATGTAACCTAATTAAGTACAAGTTATTTAGAGACACTATGATGTTTTTTAACTAAGAACTACTCCATCAAGTATCGTCTTCTCCCTCAGGAGGTTCATATCACACAACTCAATTGGACGGCCCCATTACCTTCATGAAGCATCAAGAAACAAAATGCTCTATATCTTTGTTATGTAACCTAATTAGTACAAGTTATTTAGAGACACTGTGATGTTTTTTAACTAAGAACTACTCCATCAAGTATCCCAATTTAGTCAGATGCACCTAAATCATCAAAACATTGCTGTCTCTTCTCTTGTAACCCTAAATAAAAGCAATAATATCTTGAGATTGCATTTAGTGAGGCTATACATATTAATCCGTATACTAAAAAATTCCTCTTCTGTAATTGCTAACTATACTATGTACTCCATTTATTACTCTAATCTTCTTCAGTGTTGTTAATTAACCCCTGTTCCTAAAATTGTGTATAGATAAACACGATGCATTACAAGTTGCACTTGCACGCACTGAATTGAAAAATCAGGACATTTCTACAAATATCCCAAAAATAGCAGCAGCTAACGCATATGAATTGTAGTGGAGTATATAAAATCATCATCATTGTTACCTCAAATTATATGAACAACTGAAAGCAGATATCCAACGCAAATGACCCTTACAATATCATAATACCATGCCCACGCTTCTTCATATCATGCGTGCTTCAACTTCAAATTGAGATTCTACACAGAAAATGAGCCTTCACTTACTTGTCTCCCGACCTTTTCTTTGTGGGAAAGAGGAGCCCGCCCATTTGAACTGGAGTATGTATTTGTGGTCCATAATTAATTAGTTCACCCCCTACAAATTTAAAAACTACTCCCTCTATAGCAAGATTACTTTCACATGTAAATGCATATTAAAAAAGTGTAATAATGAGTGGAGTAGGTATAAACTAAAAAATTGAGTCGACTTTTGTGTATGTATAGAGAAAAAGTAATAACATTCGTGTAAAATTAAGAATATTGTGAAAATTAAGTTTATAAAAGGATTTTCATTTTAAGAGTGTGAAATGTCTAAAAATGAAATTGTAAAAGTAATTATGGGACGAAAAGAGTATTGTATTACCCTTTTATCTATTTAAATAAAATTTAATTTTAGTTTGTACGTTCATCCTGCTGATTGTTGCTCATTCAAATATCGAAACAAAAGTTGTATTTCAACAAGAATTTTAAAAAATGTCAGATTTTGGCATAAAAAATCTAACTTTTATCCTTTTTCAATAAAAAAAAAGGGGTAGAACGAAGAGCCAAACATAGGCCGGTCTGTTTCAAAACAAAAAACAAAAATCTCAACTATGACAACTTTTTGTTGCTGCGATGGCGACATATAGATTTGTTGAGCAACAATTTTAACTTAGTTATAATGTTGTGAGTTATAAATTTAATTGTACAATTCTAAATATGTCCAAATAATTATGTTCAAATAATTTAAAATCGAATTACATGCATCCAATTGCATGTAAGGTTTTATGTAATAGAAATTGGTTTAGGAAATTAGGGGTCGGTGAACTAAGCTTATGGTAGGTGAAATACTCTTTGGGGTGAATTATTACTTCGGGGTGCAAATAACCGTGATTTTTTTTTGCTATTTAGATAAATTGGGCTAAATTTTTATAGTCCGGTCAATTTAACTAAGGCCACGGTTATACACCCACAGACCTTTTGAGGACACCCACCTGACTTTTTTTTCATCCTAAAGATCATGTAAAATGTCTTATATACCCTTTGTGTTATTTTTTATTAAAAAAAAGTAGAGATGAGTACACACACCCCTAAAATTTCACACCAGAATCATGCCCACTATCAACATCAAAACAACAATCATCTTTCAACTAAAAAAAACTTTGAAACACAATAATTTTGATAAATTAATGTTCGAAAAAAAATGAAAAATGATTAAATGTTCGGAAAAAAAAAATGAAAACACATCAAATGTCCGGAAAAAAAAAACTCGGACATGAATTTTTTTTTCAAGAAAAGTAACCACATTCGACAAAAAAATTCGGACAAGTACAAAATATCCGGAAAAAAAAATAAGAATCGACAAAAAAATTCGAACAACTACAACAAAATGGGTAAAAATTTTCAGACAAATACAAAATGTTCGGGAAAAAAAAAAAAAAGAACTGCATTTTCTGTTCTTCATCCCGACCCTCTTCAACTCAAAACTAAAATAAATTCCAAAAACTAAGAACTGTTTTTTGTTTAACAGATTACGAAGAGAAATATCAAAAAAATTGAAGAAAATTGTGTGCACTTACCGGAAGGCGACAGCTACGGCAAGGAGGTGGGCGACGACGGTCGACGTGGCTTGGAGGAGGGGGAAAATGTAGATCGGTCGTGGAGGAGGGCGACGACAATGGGGTGTGCATCGCTTCTTCTTCGTGGTGGCGGCGGCGTCGATCGGCCGCGCGAGGGACGAGAAGGAGAAGGGGCGGTCGCGCGCGGGACGAGGAGGGGAAAGGGCGGCCGCGCGCAGGACGGGGAGGAGTTTCTGCCGGCGAATGGAGAGAAGAAGGGAGAAAAATTGGAGTGGGTGTACCAAAAAATAAAATTAGGGTTTAAGATGAAAGAAGAAGGGGTATTTTGGGTTTTTACATGTGAGTGTTCTCATCTTACGGTTAGGGGTGGAAGTAGGCCGGGCTACCCGACAGGGGCCTCCGACCTAGCTTATTAAAGGTCATGTTAGGTTTAGCCTATTTATAATATGAGCCGGACTAAGACTTTTTAAAAAGTCTATTTAGTTAAGTAAGCTAGGCTTAGACTTTATAAGTCTAACAAGCCGGCCAATTTAAGATTATATATGAGTTTATTAACAATAGGAGCTAAAATTCATACCCCTACAACAATTAAAACCAAAAAATTCTAGTAAAGCAATTAAAGCCAAATTCCTACTTAATATACCTAATGTGCCCTTAAGAATTCATTTAAAACCATAAATACATATTAATATTTTCAAATCCTTCATAAATTGTGTAACCACTAAACAGGGTAGAATTCCCAAAATCTCAAAGATGTTTTATTTCTAATTAAATGCGATTCTCTCAATCTTCCCTTTTCTACCTAATTAAATGCAACATTTCAAATTAAATTACACTCATAATTAAAATTTATATCTCTAACCTCTAACATAAATATAGGAACTCTTAGTTGACTCCTAATTTTCCAAAATTGAAAACGTTTCTACCTAATTAAATGCAACATTCCAACAAACTTATCATTTCGAAATCTGTCCAATTCGAAATTGAGGACAATTTTTTTTTTTTTTTGATGTACAACTATACCTTTTATCTAAATAAATTTCGAATTTTAAATATTGAATTCCATTAAAATTATTAATATATAAGTTTTTTTAAATACGAATAAAGTCAAAATCTGTAATATATATATATATATATATATCGAACGTCCATTTATTATTTTTTCAAAATTCAAATATACTTCTGCATTTATGTTATTTGTTATTTTTACATATGCAACAAAAATTGCATGCTGTAATTGCATAAATATACTTCTGTATTTATGTTATTTATTATTTTTACATATGCAACGAAAATTGCATGTTGTACTTACATAAATATACTTTTGTATTTATATTATTTATTATTTTTACAACCATTTCTACACATTACATTTCGGGATCAACATCAACATGCACTCGAAATTCCATCTAAGGTGATTGAATTTTATACATCCTGAATGCATTTTCGATTTCTACAAACTGCATTTTTTTATCATACTTCTGCATTAGTGTTGCCTGATGCATTTTCCAGGGCATTTTTTAGTATTTTTATTCAATCTTAACTGCATCTGTTATCTCATCTGTCAATTTTACAAACTGCCATCATACGACATATAATTGCATCATGTGAATTTTTATGTGTGCAACTCATCACACCAATACATTTCATTAACCTACTAATATCACTTTAAAATTATCAACTGTAGATTAGCCAAATAGATATAACAAACTTTTCATATAAAAAACAATGAAATTGCATAACCTCAGTCAACATTTTTTTCAAAACCAGAATTCAAAACAAATATCTTTAAACGCAACCACAATTAATCCAAAAAACACAAACGATAACAACATGGAGTTCATTCATAGGTAATGAAAGAACCATATTAAATCCAATAAATACATAATCAAGTAAAAGCATACGTCAACAGTTTTAATATTAGGTACTAAGCGACACGACACACAATCTCTACATATTCAATCCCACGTGGTTCGAATCGGATCAACGAATGTCTTTGCCATTCTGATACGCATCTTGCTTGCATCATCTCGACCAAACGCTGCATTCGTTGGCTCTGCCCCTCTAAAAAAATCTCAATTAATCTGCAAACAACCACACCACAATCCAGCGTACCGTGTGTTTGCTGCATAAATTATTCCATCTGCATTAGTTCATAGCAAATGCAGATTTATACTTTTACACAAATTACTGTAATTAAGAACAATTTTACCGGAGTCTGAAGACATTATGACTTTCTTAATATCATTATCCAATGCATTTGACAAAAATTTTTAATTTTAATTACAATGAATTATTTATGAAAATTATTCTAATTGCACAGTTACAGTAATGTAAAATTAATATGCTTATACAGTTTGTCGAACCTTTTCGCTTTCCTTTTTTCTTTTCAACTGACTTGCTCTTGGCTGAAGACCCTTCAACAGTAATATGACAGAAATTGTAAACAAAAAAAATGTGTTATATGCAATAGTCCCCAATAAAAACATAATCATATTATACCTAGTCAAAGAAGTCAATCTTTGACAAGTCAATCCTAGTCACCAGCTTACGTGGCGAGGACTAGTCAACAAGACCAAGAAAATGTAATAGAATAGATGTATTTAATATATTTAAGTGCTCGCTCAAAGATGTTGGCGAGCACATGTTTTAGTTAGCTGCTCGCCCAAATGTGTGGCGAGCACATGTCTATCTTAGCTAGGAAAGTCTTAAGTATTGAAGCCTTGGGAGACAGCATGGAGCGTGGCGACCACACTCCTCGACATGGTCCTCCGGCGACCACCGTAGCTCAGCTCCTCGGCATCTCGGCGAGGACGAGCACCAGAGGCGGTTTAGCATTAAATGCGCCATCAAATCACCTTTTCGGGCAGAAGTCAGGTCCAATAAAGGCGTGCCACGTGTAAAGGGCGGGCAACCCCTAGAAACCACTATATAATGCCTAAAAGAGGCTCATTTGTAGATAAGTTACACAATTCCTACAAATCACTTCCAACCCAAAGCAATAAACACTCCCAAGCTTCTAAAGCTTTAGCTTCTCCAAGAAGCTACTTTTGGTGTTCTTCTTTGTTCTTCATTAGATCATCATATAAATACTCCTTAAACACGTAATAAACCCCCGATCATTATACATGTTTGTCTCGTGCTAACAAATAGTCCATATCCGATTCAACCATCAAAAGCACGTACAACATTTGGCGCTAGAAGGAGGGGTCCTTTTACGTGTTCTTCATCTCAGTTTCGTCCGATCATCGAGCGATCGGTTAGCAAACTCCGTTTTTCAGGTTTTAATCGGTAGTTCCACCGTTTAAAGCTTTATTTACATATTTTCGTGTTCTTCGTGTTCTTGAATATTTGCGATATTCGAGACATATTTTGGAGTTTGATCTCCGTGTAATCTTGTTTTTAAGCTTTAGTTGTTGTTACTTTGCTAGTAAGTAATTGTAATAGCATGTTCTTCTGCGTAAGAACTTTAATCTTTCGTTTTTAAGCGTCGAAAGCTTAAGAACAGTCTTATCCTTGTAATAATCCCCAGGAGACACTCTTTAAACGATGTCTCATCATACCCCACAAGACGGAAACTTACCACCCGGAGGGAACGAACCCCCTCCGTTGCGGCCGGTAAATCCTTTCGCCAACTTGAACATGGGGGACATTCTGAATGATCCCCAGCATTTGAAAGATCTCTGTGACTACCTCACGGAGAAGAAGAGGCAGAATGAAGAGCTTGAGAAGGCCAAGGATCAGGCCTTCGACAAAGCTTGCAAAGTCAAGGGGAATGAGGAGGACGACCGCTCCTATCACTCACACCCTGTTCGCCCCCAAGACAAAGGCAAAAACAAAGCTGACGAACTCTCCCACAATAGCGACACGGGAGACTCGCGACACAGAAATTCGGTTTTCAACCGAATGGATGATAAGGATGGAAGGGCTCCTCGCCGAGTGCCTTTCAATGTGGACGGTCGACCACCGAAATCGCGCTGACCAGAGAGATCAGGGCGACAGAGTCTCAGCTCTCCATAGAGTGGGACCAGGGAAGGGTTCGCGAGCTCCGGCGAAGAGTTATCGCAGCCACCATTCTGTCAGGCACTCTCCCAGGCGATCACGTCATGATGATCGCCCGGCCGCATCCCAAGGGAGCCGACGCGACCAGGACGTCGTCCCCAAGCCACAGACTGTCGAGGAGGGGAAAATCGCCCAGTTCCTCGAGACTCAAAAATTGATGAAGCTGGAGATGAATGCTCTGCGAGCAGAGGTGGTCGCCTCGAAGCAAGGGACCACTCCACCAATCACTCTGCCCGCACCTCCACTAAGCATTGCAATCCTTACCGCCCCCATTCAAAGAAAGATTCAAATGCCCTCCATGGCGGCATACGACGGAGTGTCCGACCCCAGAGTACACTTGTCCAAGTACTCCAACTACATGGCCTCAATCGGGGCAACGGACGCCACACAGTGCAGAAACTTCTCCCTAACCTTGGGAGACCGGGCTCATCGTTGGTATACAACTTTGAGTCCCGGATCTATCACCTCATTCCTTGAGCTGAGACAACTTTTTCTGACCTACTACGGGTCCATTGCTGCTCGCCCAGCCTCAAAGCAACGTTTGGCGAACGTTCGCCAGTCCATCAATGAATCGGGCAAGGACTTCATCGAGCGCTTCGACAAGCTGGTGATCGATGGGGAGGCCGTAAACGATGAGACGAAGCTGATCTCAGCTGTTTCCGGTCTGAGGATAGGTACCAAGCTTTGGGAATCTATCCATCTTACTTTCCCAAGTTCTTATGCGGACTTCCGCACGAGGGCTGGGAACTTCATTCAAATGGAGGAAATATGGATGCCGCCAAGGCTAACGAGCAGCCGGAGGCGTCCAAAAGGGTCTGGCCCAAGAAAAATACAAACACTGGGGAATCGTCCCAGCCCAAGAAGGCGACCACTCAAGCTGGTAGTGCTCGCCCAGCGAACTTCAGGCCTTTCGAGGAGTCTCCTGAGATCATCCAGTTCAGAGAATCTCTCTCTCTTGATCCCAGGGGCATTTTCAATGCAGTCAGGGGAAAGAATCTGCTCCCCCAGGCCAATCCAATGCATACGAGTGATGAGAACCTCGATGGTAGTAAATTCTGTGACTACCACAACTCCATCGGCCACCACACCAATGGGTGCCGAGACTTGGTGAGAAACCTCTTCAAGCTGTACAATGAGAGCAAGCTCGCCCAGTTCATCAAGCCTCTTGGAAATGGCAACAACAGGGGGAAGAAACGTCGCGACGACCTGCGCCAACAGTTGAATCGTCCCAAGCTAACTCCTCCCATGCCACAAAATCCTGGCGGCGACATCGATAACGTGGGCGGAGCCTGTAATGTGATAGAAGGCCCTTTGGGAGGAACTCAATCCGGGAAAGAACTATATGTTCGCCGAGCTCAGAGCGAGCAGCGAGCACTGAACAATGTCCATCAGGTGTGCGTCGCTCCGACTGCCGAGAAGCCTCTATCTCACCAAATCCTTTTCTCGGACGACGACCTGAACGGCGTGGTGTACCCAAACAATGATGCTTTGGTCATCACGGGGAAGATCATGGGAACCAACGTCCATCGCCTGATGGTCGACACCGGGGCATTCACCAACATCCTTTTCAAGCATACTTTGGATGCTCTCGGTGGATATCCGGAATACATCGAGCCTTGCGATGATATAATCATAGGTTTTGGGGATACGCGCAGCCATCCCACTGGGAAAATCAGACTATCCCTGAAGCTGGCATCATCAAAAGAGCCAACAATGCATCACACTCGGCAGCTCGACTTTATGATCGTAGACATGCCATCGTCCTACAACGCTTTCCTCGGCCGTCCTTTCTTCAACGAGTTCAAGGCGGCCGCTTCTACTTATTATTACTGTGTAAAGTTTCCAACCCCGGCGGGAGTTATAACCGTCAAGGGCGATCAGACGCGGGCGAGGAAGTATCTCGTCCGTTTTGCAAAGCGTCATTCTAAGAAAAGTACTATGATTGGCCAGTATATTGAGTGTCAAACACAAACAGAACAAGTGCACTACTTGGAGGGTCTTCCTAGCAAGTACCGAAAGATTGAAGTTGGGGAGTGCAGTCGTAGTTCCGACGACCACCAAGTGGAGGCGAACGAGCACGCCTCTATGGAAGTGGACGACCATACCCAATGGATATTGACGAGCAGACAGATTCGGGCGACCAGCTCCCCGACGACCAGGTTCCAAAAAACTTTCCAGATCTGGAGCCTAGGTTAGGCTTTGAGCCAGAGTTCGGAATCGAGGATCCTCGTTGGAAGGAGCCTAAAGAGCGGGCAACTTCAGCGGAGGACCTTGAAACCATCCTTTTAAACGAAGCTCGTCCAGAACTCAAGGTATTCATTGGTTCGAATTTAACAGAACATTTGCGATCAGACATGGTCGCATTTTTGAAAGAAAACATCGGTGCATTCGCCTGGTCGCACGAGGATATGGTGGGCATTCCCACGAATCATGCCTGCCACAGATTGAATATTGATCCAGCAAGGAGACCCATCACCCAAAAACGAAGAAAATTTGGGCCTGATAAAAGTGCGGCTTTGGCGGTCGAAATCAAGAAATTGATCGACAACAAATTAATCGAGAAAACTGGAACTGATCCCGAGTGATTGGCCAATCCAGTGCTCGTCAAAAAGACGACCGGGTCGTGGAGATTGTGTATAGACTTCACAGATCTAAACGACGCCTGTCCGAAAGATCACTTTCCGATGCCCCACATTGATCACCTAGTAGACAATACAGTGGGGCACGAGATGTTAACTTTCATGGATGCCTTCGCAGGGTACCATCATATTGCAATGCATCCCGACGACCAGCGACATACGGCCTTCATGACTGCGCTTGATATGTATAGCTGGAAGAGAATGCCTTTCGGTTTGAAAAACGCGGTGGCAACATACCAAAGACTGGTTAATAAAATGTTTGAGAAACACATCGGCGAGATGGTGGAGGTCTATATCGACGACATCGTTGTCAAAAGCTTACGAAAACAGGATCACCTACACCACCTTGCCATGACGTTCGATATACTGAAGGAATACAACATGAAGTTAAATCCGAAAAAATGCAGTTTTGGTGTTAGCTCAGGAAAATTTCTGGGGCACTTGGTTAGCCAGCGGGGCATCGAGGCGAATCCGAGTAAAATTCAAGCAGTCATTAACATGCAAAGCCCAAGGAACGTGAAAGAAGTACAGAGGTTGACAGGATGCCTTGCATCGCTGAACAGATTTATTGCACGAACGGGCGATCGTTGCAAACCTTTTTTCGATGCTCTGAAAAAAGGGTGGTTCGAATGTACCGATGAATGTGAGAAAGCTTTCGAGAAATTAAAGGAATATCTATCGGATCCGAAGGTCCTATCTAAGCCAGTCCCCGGCGAAATTTTGTATCTATACTTGGCGGCCACTGACTGTGCGATCAGTTCAGTGCTCGTCCGAGCTGAGGGGAGGACACATCTGCCTATCTACTACGTAAGTCAAACACTGAGAGATGCGGAGTTGAGATACACTCCAATGGAAAAATTGGCGTACGCACTGGTCATGAGCGTCAGGAAATTAAGGCAATACCTGTTCGACCACGAGGTGGTCGTCCTCACAACTTTTCCTCTTCGACGAGCACTGCATCGTCCGGATACCACTGGAAGACTTTTGAAATGGTCGGTGGAAATAGGGCAATTTGGGCTCACCTATGCACCTAGAACGGCAATCAAGGGACAAGTGCTGGCAGAATTCATTGTAGAGCTCACTTTCCCGGAGAAATTGGACAAGGGAATCGAACTTCCTTGGACACTGTTCATCGATGGCTCGTCGACGAGCACCAAAGCAGGGGCAGGAATTGTCCTCACCAGCCCAACCGGACAGACGTTTGCTTCGGCGATCGAGTTCGAGTATCGGGCGACCAACAACGAAGCAGAGTACGAGGCTCTAGTTGCAGGAATCAAGATGGCAATGGCCGTGGGCGCCAGAAAACTGAAATTTTTTTCTGACTCTCAACTGGTTGTATGTCAAATTACGGGCGACTACGAGGCTCGCGGCGATCAAATGATAAAATATCAAGAGCTAGTGAAAGGATTACTCGAGCAATTTGATCAATTCCACATCGAGCAAATCCCTAGGGAGGACAATACGCAAGCAGATGCGTTAGCTCGGCTGGCCACTTCAGAGGGGGAGGCAATATTTTCAGAAGCAACCATCACTAAAATTTCTTCCCCATCGGTGAACAGAGGCCAAATTTTGCAGGTTGAAGCGACCAGCGACGAGGACTGGAGGTCGCCGATCACCAGGTACATCAAGACCGGCGAGCTCCCGGCAGACAAAGTGAAGGCAACCAGATTGCAACTCAGGTCCACAAGGTACACAATTATTGGCGACCAGCTGTACAAACGGGGTTTTTCAATGCCTTTATTGAAATGCCTCGGGGGAGACGAAGCGAAGATCGTCATGCACGAAATCCACGATGGAGCATGTGGAAATCATACAGGGGGCAAGCGCTCGCTTTAAAGATCATGAGGCAAGGCTACTTTTGGCCAACACTAAAGAAGGATGCAATTCATTACGCCCAGGCGTGCAAGAGATGTCAAGCTTTTGCACCCGCCATTCACTCACCTCCAGACGAGCTCATCTCCGTCTACAGTTCTTGGCCCTTCGCGAAGTGGGGCATCGACATCATCGGACCTTTCCCGCCTGGCGTCGGGGGGGTAACTTTCGTAGTCGTAGCAGTCGATTACTTCACCAAGTGGACCGAAGCGAAGGCATTGAAGACCATCACAACGGCCCAGATGACAAGCTTCATTTGGAAAAACATAATTTGCAGGTTCGGCCTACCACGAGCGATAGTGACGGACAACGGACGTCAATTCACAAGTCAAGACATGCTGGATTTCTGCTCAGAGTGGAACATCAAGAAAATTTTTTCAACACCCTATCATCCACAATCAAATGGTCAAGTAGAGGCGATCAACAAAATCATCAAGCACACCTTGAAAGCTAAGCTAGATGGATTGAAGGGCAAATGGGCGGACGAGCTGCACATGGTTCTGTGGGCATATCGGACGACCACGAGGAATTCTACTGGTGAAACTCCGTTCGCGCTCGCGTTCGGAACCGAAGCTGTCATACCAGCAGAGGGGCAGGTCCCAACTTTTCGAGTGGCAAACTATGACGAGCAGTTGAATAACGATGCACAGCTCTCCGACTTGGACTTCCTAGAAGAGCGAAGGTTAACAACAGACGAGAAGAACGTGGTCTACAAGCAAAGGTCAGAGCGCTACTACAACACCAAAGTACGTGCTCGCTAATTCTCTATCGGCCAGCTCGTACTTCGACGGGCGACGGAGCAGTCCATTGGCATACTTGGCCCGACTTGGGAGGGTCCGTACCGAATAACGCACACACTCCTGAACGGATCGTACGAGCTATAGATCTCGAGGGCAAGCCGAGCAAGTACCCATGGAACGCGGTCAAGCTGAAGAAGTATTACCAGTAAGTTTTTAATTTTTTCATATTTGTATAGTTTGTATCTAGTCATCATTTCAATACGAGTAAAGTTTTAAATTTCCATCAAGTGTTAGATAAGTTTGAAATTTTAGACAAGGCTCTGCGTAGCCATCTAGGAAACAAAAGACGAGCACTCTTTCTTAAAGATGCTCGCAAGGTAGTGACGACGACGATCACTACCTATTAAACAAAAAGAGTTCAACCAACGAATGGTTAACTCTAAAAGACGAGCACTCTTTCTTAACGATGCTCGCAAAAGAAAGACGAGCACTCTTTCTTAAAGATGCTCGCAAGGTAGTGGCGACGACGATCACTACCTATCAAACAAAAGAGTTCAACCGACGAATGGTTAACTCTAAAAGACGAGCACTCTTTCTTAAAGATGCTCGCAAGGTAGTGGTGACGACGATCACTACCTATCAAACAAAAGAGTTCAACCGACGAATGGTTAACTCTAAAAGACGAGCACTCTTTCTTAAAGATGCTCGCAAGGAAAGACGAGCACTCTTTCTTAAAGATGCTCGCAAAACAAATAAAAGGCAAATTCAAAAGTACTTAACATAAATTGAAAAGCAGTAACGAGGACGATCACTCAATATTAAACAAAATAAACAAACACATCATGTAAGCAAAAGTTCCATTCATTGAGAAGCCTTAAGAGGCTGAAATTACAAAAGAGGCCTTAGTGGCCGAGCAGTCCTAAAAATAAAATAAAAGAAAAATAAGAGAAACTAAGTCTCTGCAGCATTCCCCTCGGCAGTAGCTCCCTGCTCGCCGGCATCCACCTCTTCGTCCACGGCCTCCACCTCGGCAGGAGCACTCTGCTCGCCCTGTTGGGGTGGGGAGGTAGGGTTGTAAACGAATCGAATCGAAGCGAATACCACACTATTCGATTCGTATTCGTGAAAATATTCGAGTATTCGTATTCGTTTATTTTTCGAATAATAAATTCGATTCGGTATTCGATTCGAATAGTTATTAGCTATTATTCGATTCGATTCGAGTATTCGATTCGATTTTTTAAAACAATATTATTCGATTCAAAATTGATTCGTATTCGATATTATTCGATTCGAAATTTTGTATAGCAACACCATCACCAAATTCACAAGAAAACCAAGGCAAATTAGAAAATCCAAAATTCTCACACGCATAAACTTTCAATAAAAAAACTCATAACAGGGGTACAAACTCATAGCCAATAACGAATTCGAACTATCATACTATACACCATGACCTCCTGTTGTGGTAATTCTAAGGGAAACGAAATAAAATAAACGCTCAAGGAGTTCCATTAATAACAAGAAAAAGTGTGTGTATGTGAAAGATTTTTGCCATGGAGGAATCGCAATTTCCACAGCGGGACTGAGAGAATGAAAGGAGCGGCGGCTAAAGGCAGAAAGGGTTTTGTGAATGTGTGTATATGGTATAGGCGTGATGTACTGATGGGTCTGTGGGCTTTGGCTGCAGTAATATTAAATAAATTAATATAATTTTAATTTATTAAATAACTTAAGAATATTATATATATTTATATTATATATATATATATATCGAATCGAATCGAATACTTACGAATATCGAATCGAATATCATAATTTTGTATTTGTATTCGTTTATTAATCGAATCAAACAAAATATTTGTATTCGAATTCGAATCATAAAATTTCGAATACGAATATCAAAATTCGAATACGAATACCGAATCGAGTAAAATTATTTGATTCGTTTACAACCCTATGGGGAGGTTTGTGGAGGATTCGAGAAGAGTACCGGAACACCCAAAAGTCGAGAGAACTGGAGTCCCAATTCCATCAAAGGAAGCAGTGGGAGTTCCATTTCCGGCTGAGGGTTCTCCTTCATAAGGAGGTCGTCCAAAAACCCGCCGAGCGGAATCACGTCCACTTGCGGATGAACTTCCAATAATCGATGAATGAGCCCGTGGGCAGTAAGCGCCACCGATAACATGGCCACGCCCCCAGCGAGCTCATTGGTCTCATCTCGCTCGTGGGTCATGTCGACCAGCTCTTGCCGGAGAGTAGCCAACTCTTCCCCGTCAGCTGCAGATTTGTTTGTAAGATTTCTTACCTCATCCTCGGCAGTCTTGAGGCGAGCACGGAGACGTTCGATCTCTTGTAGATCTTCTTGATCCTTCTTTCGAACCATCTCAAGTTGGGCCTCAGAATCGGCCAACTTTGCCTCGGCATCGGCCAGTTTTGTCTCAAGGTCGACCGCCTTCTCCTCAGAAGTGACCAGCTGCCTCTCGACGACAGCTTTAGCTTTGGCCATTTGGGCGAGCTTCGCACTCCTATCCTCACTGGTTTTGCGGCTCTCGGCGATCTGGATGGCGAGTTTCTCTATCGTGTAAGATGCCCGACTCAGATCTATGGCGACCAATCGCGCATTCTCCAGTGAGTTGTGGTTGTTCACCTCGTCGACCAGCGTGGTCGTCAGCGATCGAGGCAAATTCTTCACAGCCCTAAGTGCGATCGGATTCAGGGGCTCTCTGTCGACCGGATCCCGCGATCGGTAGAAGCCGAGGAGGTTCTCGTTGTAAGGTTGAGCGATCGGGTAATCGGCAACACTAATAGAGAAGGAAAAAATTAGAAAAAGGTACTTGAAAATATTCTAAAGTCTTGTTGATAGTAAACTTACTTGGCAACCCTTGCGGCATCCCAGCCGAGAAGGGTGTTGTCTCCCTGAGCCCTCTCCCCGGCCGACGAGCTCGCTGCAGTCTCTCGCGACCGAGTGCTTCGGGGAGGAGGGGATACGACCTGTGGGGGGGGAGGCGAATTACCCCTCGGCGGAGGAGATCTCCTCGGCGAGATCCTCTGTTCGCCAACTGGCTCGGCCCTCTGCTCGGTAGCAGGTGGGCGAGAAGACCCCCCCCGGGTTGGTCTAGCAACTCTCTTAGGTGGAGCCCCCGAGGTCTCCGCCCCTTTTCTTTTCTTGCCGGTGCCATCAACTATCTTACGCTCACGGAGCATCCTTGCTTGTTGCATCATCCTGCTCGATAGTATGCGGTCAACTTCAACGGTTGGAGGAAGGTAAGTAACAACCCTTTCAGGAACCACTACTAAGAAAGAAAGGCGAGAAGTCAGTGTTTACGAAGAGCAATTTCACAAAACTTAGCAAATTCACAAAAAACTTAGAAATATGTTGATACCTGGAGGGAACTCTCGGGTGAAGTGATGAGGAGGTACTCTGAGACCTGCTCGCTCACGCATACACTCCCTGTTCAGAAAGCGACAGGACCTCTCCAGGTAGCGACGATTGAGAACGCAGCAAACGTGGTATTGGAAGAGGGGCGTAAGACGGTGCTCGGCAGTCTTCTTGCGAACAATTTCACCTAAAAAAACGAGGAGTTAGTCAGTATAGACAAGAACGAGCAGAAATAAAAAAACTTACCACGAATTCTTTGATATTCAGTGTCAAGGGGAATGCGATCCGAGGAGCCATCCGGCCTCACTGGACTTTTCCAGTCCCCGGCTACCCACCACCAGTTGGTTTTCCAATCTCTAATCTTGTTGGGAACCCCTTCAACCAACTTGAAATTATCTCGGCCCCTCACGTAATAGTATCCATGGCCCACTTTCTCACCGGCCTCGGCCGCCTGAAGGAGATAGTTAATCTCTTTAGGGCTTAGCCATGTGTTCCGACATCCGTTCTCGACCGCCACCAGGCCGAACAGTGTAAGAATGCCGATCAGGTTCGACCAACCGTTCGGCAAAATTTGAGAAGGGGCCACCTTTAAGAAATGTAAAAAGTTTGAGATACTGGGGTGCAGGGGGAACCTAAGCCCTGCCTCCATCATGCCGATGTTGACGGCGACCATCCCTTCTGGCGGCTGGTCGGCCCTCTCATCCTGGCGAGGAACAAAAAAGCAGATGTCGGCCGGCAGTTCATATTTCTTTCGAGAATTCTCTAGCTGGGTCGAGGAGACTTTGTTCGCATACTTGCTCGCCTCGTATATTGTTTGGGAAGCTTCTCGATGCGGGCGAGGAACCTCTCGAGGAAGGTATTCGCAGAAATATTTATAATAGGCCTCCCTCGAGACCTCGTCGCCATCCAATTTTTCCCTACCACTCAAAATGTCCTTTATGCTCTCCGCATATTGAACAACCTCCTCAAAGTCCTCGCGGAGACTCCTCGTCAAGGTCTCCTCGACTTGGGCAGTTTCTATCTGTTCGCCCACCCCTCGATCCAAACCCTGGTCGCGCAGATCAGAGCTAGTCTCACTGCCACCCTCCTCGGCATCACCCTCCTCGGCATCATTGCCGACATCGTCCCTATCGAATTCATCGAGCTCGTCGACGTCGACGACCACTGCCTTTCCAAGATTACGGACTCCAACATTTATGGGTTCGGGGGAGTGGATCCTAGAGTCCGAGGAGGATGCCCTCTCCATCAAGGCCAAAGCCAAACGGTCTCCGCCGCCGGAGTTTTCAGAACCACCAACCAACGGCGGCGGACCACCATCGGAACCACCACCGGAGCTACCACCAAACTCCATTTTTTCTTAAGAAATGGGGGAGAAAGAAGTTTTAAAGAAAGAAATGTGAGTAGTTTACCTTTTTATCGATCGAAAACCACCAAAACTCGCCGGAAAAGCTCGAGAGGAATTCAAAAGTTGCAGAATTGTAAAAGTGTTTTGAAGAAGATGGAAGTCATATTTATAGGCAAAGTCGATCAGGGACCTATGTGCAAAAAACGGGGTCAAAAATGCAATTTTCCCAAATATTTGGGGTCATTTCCGAATTCGAGTTCGGAAAGTGGCCCCCACGCGCGACCTTTGAGGTCGGCACGCGCCCCACGCGCGCATTTCAAATTTCGGGCGCCGATCACGCGCCTGACACATGTCACATCAATCATCATTAAAGTCGCTTCGAAAAGCGTGCTCGGCGTAGGAAACGAGGCGACCGCCTCCAACTTACGTCATCAAGATTTCAAAATGGATTTGTTTGTCGAAGACAAATCCACCTTCCAACAAGACGATCAGACTGCTCCCTTCACCATTCTACGAATACGAAGAAAGGCGACCAGGGGCAAATGTTATACCTAGTCAAAGAAGCCAATCTTTGACAAGTCAATCCTAGTCACCAGCTTACGTGGCGAGGACTAGTCAACAAGACCAAGAAAATGTAATAGAATAGATGTATTTAATATATTTAAGTGCTCGCTCAAAGATGTTGGCGAGCACATGTTTTAGTTAGCTGCTCGCCCAAACGTGTGGCGAGCACATGTCTATCTTAGCTAGGAAAGTCTTAAGTATTGAAGCCTTGGGAGACAGCATGGAGCGTGGCGACCACACTCCTCGACATGGTCCTCCGGCGACCACCGTAGCTCAGCTCCTCGGCATCTCGGCGAGGACGAGCACCAGAGGCGGTTTAGCATTAAATGCGCCATCAAATCACCTTTTCGGGTAGAAGTCAGGTCCAATAAGGGCGTGCCACGTGTAAAGGGCGGGCAGCCCCTAGAAACCACTATATAATGCCTAAAAGAGGCTCATTTGTAGATAAGTTACACAATTCCTACAAATCACTCTCAACCCAAAGCAATAAACACTCCCAAGCTTCTAAAGCTTTAGCTTCTCCAAGAAGCTACTTTTGGTGTTCTTCTTTGTTCTTCATTAGATCATCAAGATCATCATATAAATACTCCTTAAACACGTAATAAACCCCCCATCATTATACATGTTTGTCTCGTGCTAACAAATAGTCCACATCCGATTCAACCATCAAAAGCACGTACAACAAATCAACTATGATGAACACATGTCGTAACCATCTAGAATATACATTTCAGTTAAAGCAACAACACATGTAAATAATATTTTATTTTCACGAAAACTATATTCCCGTGCAGAGAAAATCCTTCTTCCTTGAACTCGTTTATGCAGAGAAAACCCTTCTTCCTTCTTCGTAGGATGAGTGTAATTTTGCTCAAAGATTTTGTAAAATTAATTGCATTCAATGCACAAAACCTTTTAGGAAGGTGGGGAATTAAGGAAGGTAGCTATCTTGAAATGCGGAGAAAGTTTTGTGCATTTGGAATTTAAATTTTAAATTCATTTGACTAATTATGCATTATCAAAATATAAGGCAATTCAAGGGTACATGTGTCATAAAATTTTGAATTTGGTTCTAATTGTTTTATTAAAAGTCAAATGGATTAATTAGCCTAAACACTTAGTGGGGTGTCTTTAGGTGCAACTCCCTCATTATATATTATATTTATATATATATATTTTATAATAAACAATTCTTAAAATTTAGTACTAATATTTATATTAAATTAAAGTAAAGTAAGTTAAATTTATTTTAATATTTGAGAAATCGTTATAATGTTTGTATTTAAAATTATCGTTGTAATGCATTTGTTTTGGTAGTGAATTTTATTTGCAACTTTAAATATTGAACTACGATTCATATTTAACATATTTAATAGGCTTCTAAAAGGTTCGTAGGTCTGGCCTATTTACTTAAAATGTTAGACCAAGGCTATAAAAAAGTCTATCATAGATAATAGACAAAACTCAGGCTCAATATTTATAAAGTAGGCCCAGGTTTTTTCATGTAAAGTCTAACCTAGCACAACTTATTTCCACCCCTACTTATGGTGTGTGTTTTTTTCCAGTGGGTGTCCTCAATAGTTTGGTGTGTATAACCGGGCCCTTTAACTAATTGTTGATAGATTTGTTGGGCCACGTTGCATGCTATATTTAAATGAACCGCACATTCAATTAATATGTGTACATTAAAAAAAATGTTATTATAATATTAATAAATATTTATTTTAGTAACTTAATGATTTGAAATATTAATTTAAAAAAAAAATCGATTAATCTACATTTAAAATATGCAAAACATCATATAATCTAAAAAAAAAAAAAAAACATCATGAGAGTATTATTTTGAATATCATGAATACAATATGAAATTATTAGCTTATGTATATGGTACATTAGTAACAGACCTTCCTATAGAATTTTTAAAAAAATCATGCGAAAATTTTGTTTCAATTAAGTTTCATCTATGTTGTTTCGAGCTTAGCTCGTGAATTTTTACCTTTAATTTATCTTAATAATTTGTAGTTTATATAAATTTCTATATTTAAAAATAAACATGATTTAAATACTAAATTGGGACCCGACCCATTTACAAAACAAGTCATGTAATATTCGTATATATTTTAGCCTCATCCTCCACCAATATCCAAGCTGTGTTAAGGTTGGCCAATAAAGGTGAGGTCACCCCCTTCTGTATAATTATTATTATTATTATTATTTATTATTAAGGTTTATATTTGGTTTAAAGGAAAAGGGGCCAACGACAAAGTTAAATGTACTCCAGCCGTTCCATATTACTTTTCATACTTTTTTTAAAAAGATATTTCACAATATTTTTTACACTTTTAAAATAAAAATTATTTTATAAATTTTATTTTTACACTATTCACAAATTTACATAAAATATTACTCCATTACTTTTGATCTTACACATATATCCAAGTTAATTTATTTATTTATTTTATACATAACAATTTATAAAATTACTCTTTAAAACTCTATTAATTATGGGTTGGTCTGCTATGGACTCGAGTGCATGTTGTGCACCCTAGTCCATATTGCACTTTTCAGTTTTACTGACTTACACTTTTTGATAAATGGTGTTGCACTTTTCAATTATTAAACTGTATAATAATATTTTTAGTAATAATTGAAAAGTGCAACATCATTTACCAAAAAATGTAAGTCAGTAAAACTGAAACTAGGGTGCACAACATGCACTCGAGTGCATACTAGACTTTACCATTAATTATTGCTCCCTCCGTCCTGAAATTTTTTCATATTTTCCTTTTTATTTTTGTCCCTCAAAAGTTTGTATACCTTTAAATGGAAACAATCATCACAATCCTTATCCTCACAATATACACATATTTACCCTTCATGCCACTACTTTTGGGCCCACCATACACTCAATCCAACTACAGTACTTTATTTACTTTATATATAAAAAATTACAAAATTACCCCACAACATTTTAATCATTACACTTTTTTCTTAAACCATGTGCTCAACATTTCTCGTAAACTTTTCGGGGACGAAGAGAGTACATTTTTAAAAAAAGTGTGTACCTATAAGGGGATGTTTGTTTTGAAATTATGTAGGATGGGAGAAATTATGGATGGGGAAATCCCTATAAATAGTAATTGTGTGTGTTTGTTTTGAGATTTTGAGTAGGATGAGATGTAACTTTATGTCAAATCAAATTGGGTAAGAGTAGTTGGATGTGATGTAATAGTAGAATGTATAGATATTTTTAGGGGTGGATGTAGTTGAATGGAGAAATTAGAATCTGAAATTCTGAAATAGAACATAACGTCACACGTTCGAACGGGTGAAACCCAAAACAGACCCGGGACGATGGAGAACTATTATTGAGACTGAGTGATGATTCCAAGTTAGGTCATCCAATGTGGCGCCGACCCCGGGGGTATCGTGGCGCCTGTCCGAAATGCACTTCACTTTCCCACCAAGCGCCACGTCTTCAATATTCTCAATTAATCATTTTTTTATTTATTTTATTTTCTTGAGATGCTCAAACAGCTTACCAAATTCGAATGTGTGGTATAGTTTTCTTCTTCTTTTTTTTTTTTTTTTTGGTATGGGATAAGATGGAATATTTGATCTTCTAGCACATTCACCTTTTATTCATGACCTAACTCTATTACATAATTTTACACCAACAATATCTTTCAATGTAACTAAGATTATTAACACCTCTAGTGTGCACTGAATATTTTTTGTCGCATCAACAAATTTTAATATGTTTGACTAGGAAGTGATCGTACTCACTTCCGTTAAATATTATTACCATAAACACTTTCATTTAAATATTTTTTTAATGTAGAGGAAATATGGGATGTATTTTGTTAACATTGAGATCATATAAAATGTTCGCTCCGAAAATAGAAAATAAAATCAACAGTATTTAAAATTATATAATGAATTAATTACTTTCATAAACTTTTTACACCAATAAAAGTAAGTACGGCATAAAAATAATTATGTAATAAAACTACATAATTAGAATAGTATTTTCTTAGTACTACAAATTAAATACACTCAAAATACCCTACAATTTATATTTTAGTTCTACCGTTTTATTGAAATACTATTAACCCATGAAACCAGTTTATTGATTTGGGCCAATTATTATAAGTATATTCACTGGTATTTGTTTTAATTGTACAACTATGACTATTTATTGAATAACGTATTGACTAAAAGAAAATGCTGTGTAAGTTTCCAAGTACTTAGAGTGGGGTGTTCCTTATTTATTAAATAAAATGTTTTCATGGGTGTAATCAATAATTGTCGTAATGTACTCGTTTAAAATATGTTTGCTAACTCAAATGTGTGTACACTTTGTAGTGTACGCTACTAGCACTAATTTTGTATAAAAGAGGAAGGGATGTCTCTTGAAAAATATTGAACATGTTTGGTAAAAAAAATAAAATTAAATGAGAATTTATAGTATATATAAATTAATTAGTATTGTTCAATTAGACTGGTGTCAACTTGTCATACTTGACAGTTAAATAAGTTTATTTTTTTAATATAAAGAACTAGCGACCCATTTTTTTAAATGAATTGAGTGCAGAGTAGATGCAAGAAACCAAATCTTTATTTAATATTTTTTTAATTTCGATTGTCTATATTTAGGTTAAAAATAAATATTTTCCCCGCCATATATTTATATGGGACCGTGCCCTTTTGTTTTATTATTTGAGTGACAATAATGAGAACGTGGGGTGGCCAAAGTTACGGTATGCTTTGTTTCTACTCACATGGGATGCTTCCCATTCCATCGAATGGTATCATACTAATGTAAAATCGTGACCATTCAATTTACCAAATATTTTTCTAGTCTCAATTGTAACCTATTTTCTAGCGACACTATTGCCTGTGTTTATATGGGACCGTTTAAATAAAATAAAGTACATTTGAACTTTGAATTGGTGTATTGGATAAATATTGAAAAAAGTTGAATTAAAATTTGAATTCATTATTTAGTGAATTTAATTAAAATTCTAATATGTGTAATGAAACGCGCTTGTCGGGATTAATAAATTTAGAGGTAACTCAATTTATGCAAATCTTTCATAAATAGTAATGAGAGAGCTTTGGATTAATAATTTTCAATATAATATTGGAAATAATTAAATCAAAATTTTATCACCCACAATTTATTAAATTTGATGTAAGTTAATCCCCCAAACTTTATATATTTATTTTTCCAAATAACCCTATACTCCCCTTATATTTATTTTGTGTAGATTTGCATGGAAATTGTAGAGAAAACATACTCGTTTCCAAAAAAAAAAAATTACATTAAATTTTGTGTAGATTTGCATTCTATAATTTCTAGGTATCTTAAAAATTAATGAGCAGTGGTGAGCCACGTAACACACGAAGAATTCACAAATATATAGAATATTCAATTGGATTTGAATCTATATTTTTTCAAAACAAATACTACAAAAAATTATAAATTTATGGAATATGAATAGAATATGATTGATATTTGATTTGATTCCATATGTTTAGGAGACTATGTGACATTGTGAAAGGACAGATTTGAAATAGGTATCTTTAATCCTAATTAATTCTGGTGGCCACTTGTAATTAGTTGTTGCGTGGTGTTTAAGTTTGGCTTAATTGATCTACTCATTTAATTGTTTATTAGTTGAAACTAGCTGTTCAAGTGTTGAGCTTTGACTATCCAAGTTGCATGCAAATCTTTATCTTTATCTCTCTCCGTCTCAAGCTAAATGTCTCGTTTTATCATTTTGAGTGTTCTAAACTAAATTATTTATTTTATTTCTTGTCTGCACTCTTACTATTTTTTTATCTTTTCTCTTTTTACCTCAATACCACACTATTCATTTTTATTGTTATCTAATATTAACATTTGAACTCGAAGGTTGTGAAACTGAAGTCGAATTAGTTTTTTTTGAGTATTTATAAGTATTTTGTGGTTTATATAGTATAATATTTATATCTTTTAAGTATATATAATTATCGATCCAATTTGCATGTGCTTCAAACCCATGGATAATAATATATACTATAGCATGATTGATGACAGAAGATTAATGTATCATTACTTAATATAAATCAATTTTCTTGCATTGAATTTGTTAGTTCAAACATAACAAAAATAAAATAGATATATGTCACTGTGTCATTTGTAAAATATCTACTCCTTTTGTCGTCATGTTATATTTTCACACAGACATAATCAATTAAAAGGGACCAGATGTGTTCAATTCACGTGGTTGAAAATGGGATTATTAGAGCTATTGAACGGTTCAACAAATTATTATGAACACGTTTCCAAAATTTAATTTGTGTCTTTTTTAAAAATCTTTTTCATACATGCACTGCACACACATCCCTTTTTTTTAATCTTTTTTCATACATGCACACACATCCATTAGATATTTATAATTTTATATACATTTAAATTGATGTAGCATGTAAATGTTACAATCAAATATTACAAAATTACATTTATTTATTTTTTACTATTCGACCGAGTTGACGAATGACGACACATGACTTACCCACCTTTTAAATAATTTGTGAGTTAATACAAACCGATAATATTTTTTATTTTTACAAGAGTAAAACATAGTACTATGTCATTTCCAATATATAAATGTATATATATAGTTAAATAGGAGAAGTTTGGTATGAGATAAATCACCAACAATTTGCATAATATTGTACAGAATACATGTGCAATTTCCTTATATCCTGTTTTTGCTTATGCAGATCTATTTCGTCCTCTTTTTTTTTTTTTCTAGTGATCTTTCGTGACGATTTCTTCTCCACGTTATTTTTTCTTCCTTCCATTCTCAATTTATTTTCTTCCCGGGCCTTCCCATCATCTTCAATGTTTTTGAGATAGTAGTTTTCACGGCCAAAAGCTAACTTATTGACATATCTTTGATTTTATTTTTGTGCTTTTACTGTTCTTCATCTCTTTGAATTTAGGTAAAAAATTGTGTTTTGTACTAAATTATGTTCATGTAATAATATATTTTTCCTTCAAAAATAACATTATTTTATTTATACAATAACCCATTTTATAAACATAACGTGTTACTTATAACTATGTAAGTACACATAATTGTTCATGTAATAATATATGGAGGTTTATAAAATAACACATATTGTTCATATGGTAACAAATGAGTATATACAAAGTAACACCAGTATAAAAAATGTGTTACCTTATGAAACATCATGTAATACCTTATAAGATATTTAATGTTACTATATAATTAAATACAGTATAATAGTACTCCCTCCATTCATAAATAAATGATATTTTACCCCCTCCCCCTTTTTTTAGAATCATAAGGGGTAGTATGTATTGATAAATTTGTATTTAATTAATGGATAATCCTCTTACCTCACCCCATGGTTTTAGAAGTATTTTCTAAATTATGAATGGAAGAGGATTAATTAACATAAGTAAGTTATAAATTATGACTATTTTTGTTAAAGAAGGGTAAATTTGAAAAAAAGATAGCAAAAAAACTCAAATTTCATTTAATTGTGTACAAGTATATGCTAAAAAATCATTAATTTATGAACAAATAAAAAGTAAGATTTTTTATTTGAATGGTCTATTACAATGAAATGAAGGACATGTTTTTCATATGTTACCGAAGAATTAAGAGGTATGATGTTACGATTATTTGGTGATTATCGGAATCATTCACATTTTATGTTTTTATTGTTCAATAAAATGTCGCGAATCACGGTTAGAGTGTTAATATGTGTCTTTATCAAATATATTCTCTTCTCTTTTCGTTGTCAATTTTTTTCTGCATAAATTTTATATTAACTATTTTCAAGTTCACGCAAATAGTTTACGTAATAATTCGATCCACAAGTTTACGTGCAATTATTATGTCTTTAGGAATCTCATTCGGTATATACTCCAAAAATACCAATATGATTTGATCTTAAAACAAATAATATCGCACAAATTTTGGTGAATTAAAATCAACCGTACGGTGTCGTTCTAACAATATATTCTTTTCTTTTCTTGGGATGAAGTATAAGCAAACTTGAATCTTCGAGAAAAAGTGAGCGAATTTCCTTTCCTAAGCAATAACGAATTATGCTTAGGTGAGGAGAAAAAAAGAAGGAAATTCCTTGAAAAAACCTTTTTTCTCATATTTGTTTACTTTTCTTGTCTGCAAAGCCAAGATTCGCATCTCCATATATTTATGTGTATTACCCATCCATCATGACCATGGTCATGTACACCATCATCATCGCATCATTATAAAAGCCCAAAATTATTCTCAAAATTGTCATTCCACACCCAAAAAAATCAAAATTGGGGAGGGCGTTAGAGAGAGAAATTGTGGCATCGCTGGGTTTCATTTCCTTAGGTTATGCCGTTTCCTCCACCGGTAAGTAATCCCCCTCTATCGTTCATTCTCCTCCTTGTTACGTTTTGTTTGTCTGTTTCGATTTTTGTTGCGTGATGTGATTAGATCTGGTATTGATTTGTGCCAATTGTGTTTGGGGATCTGAGATAGATTTCCTGGTTTTAATTTAGGTAAAGATTTTACTGCCTTATATCGATGTTCTCTTTTGAACAGATTGTGAAATTATGGTTAGGTTTATTAGTTTTGGGGTAGTTAAGCTTGTTTCGATATGTTTTGTAATTTAATTATTCCTTACTTGTGAATTTTTGTGTACTATTAACTGTGAGAGTGTGAGGGTTTGAATTATGGTTCGTTTTCCTGATAATTTGTTCAATTTATGGGCTAATGTCTCAAGTGGAATGTTTTCTATTTTAGAAAAGAATACCACTGATACCGTAGTGTGTGAACCTATTTCTTATAAGGAATAAATTGGTAATGAATTATTTGGTATGTTGTTGTACATGTAGCTGATTTTTGATCTGTTGATGTTTTATTATGTTGCTTTGAGTGTGCACCAACTGCATTGCCATTCTTTTTCCATGGATTTCTCTTATTATTTGTTATTGCAGATTGCAGAAGGTAAGCAGGAATTAAATGTGATTTCTTCATTTATAATAGTTAGTGTATAGTGGACTTCCTTTCCTTATTGTTTTTCTCCTACTGTAGAAACTTTATTGACTTGCATTTTTTTTATTCTCAAAGTTTTGAATGAGTGTTGTGCTGGAATTTGAAATATTTATTTATGGTTACATTAATGGAGATTCATCATATACGATTTATAAGAGAGAAGCTGCAATATGGAGTTCCCATTAGAGTTTTTTTTTTTAATAACTTATATTGGTTCATGTCTGGTTTTCTCTATTGATCCTGTATGATTGAATTTAAATTCTCGGCTTTTTTGTTGTTGCTTGTTTTGATCCCTGCATAGGGTTTCCTAGGGTTTCTCTGAACTTCAGCCTATTTTCTTCCTATGTGATCAGGTTGTGCTAGATTTCAATTTTGAACGATTAAAATTATATAGGACATGGAGCAAGTTTGCATCTGGTCAGATTGCTACCAGCATCAAGTTTTTTCATTCCATGAAGTTCTTGATTGGCGGTTCCTCGTCTCTGGAGATTTTCTTCTTGTTTCCTTTGTCAATTGCACTTAGTGAGAAGCTGTTCTTAAGTGACCAGTACAGGAGGCTGAATGCGTATTTCTAACAAAATAGATGTTGAATCTTTAGTGCACTTCCCCAAGTAAGTTGGATACAACAAATCACTATGGATTTTGATTGTACTGTAAATTTGATTCTCTGTTAATATTTTTGTGCAATTCTTTTGTTGACAGTGCATTGCGACACAACATCCGTTTTCAGATCCTTAATGTAGTTGTGAGGTACTTTTTTTTCCCTATGTTGTTTTCTGTTTATTTGAGTAGATTAATATGTGCTAATTATTCATGTTATGACCCTGTTTTCTCTTTTATTTCTTTTACTGCAGGACTGAAGTTTGCAAGTATTCGTACGAAGGAAGTTTATTGTGTCATTAAGTATTAGGAGCTGTTGACTGTTTTTGTTCAGAGTGTTAGTTTTAAACTTGCCATCTTCTTGCATTCTCCCTGATGGGCATGTTGACGGCGGTGTGATTTAGTAGACTGAAGATTTGGATCAGATTCAGAACAATGCCTGGGAAGCTTTGGATTATCTTTCCCTGATCAACAAATACTTGATCTGTTTTTGTTGGACTCAAAATGATTAGTCAGCTTTGATCAGCGTCATAATGTTCTATAGCATTGCTTTCCCACCTCCCTATCTGTGTTCCAAAGTCTTTGATTTGGTGTGCTTTACAAATAAGGCTGTTAAGCCCGTCCTTCATTATTCCGTTGGTTTTCCTCATGCCAAAGTGGAGTAGATGTATTGATGTTGGATTTTGTTGATCAGCCAGGCATTTACTAGTTATAGTTTGTATTTAAAGAATATAAAAACTTCTATACTTCTGTTTTCCTGTCGCTCGTCCCTAATAAGTAGTGATCACAAGCTGTTGCAATCGCAAGAATGGAAAGGTGCAATGTTTTACAATTAAATATTTTTTCATAAATACCGTTAACTTATTGTTTGTTGAAAATTAAGCTAGCATATGGCCAATGCAGGTATAAGGTTATCAAGGAAGTTGGTAATGGCACTTTTGGAACTGTCTGGCGAGCTATAAGCAAGCAATCTGGTGAAGTGGTATGTGTGACTAGTTTAGATATTTCTCCTGTTTGTTGTATGCATTGGATACAGATGTTTTTGATTGAAGTTGAAAATTTATGAACCTTGAAATTATATTCAACCTAGTACTTGTATTCTTCGTACAGGTTGCCATTAAGAAAATGAAGAAGAAATATTACTCATGGGAAGAGTGTATTAACCTCAGAGAAGTTAAGGTGACAATATTCTTTTCTTGGTTGATCATAAAACTTGGTTTTCTGTTGAGTCTAATAGCTTGTTTCTCTTGACAGTCTCTGAGAAAAATGAACCATTCAACTGTTGTAAAGCTCAAGGAAGTTATCAGGGAGAATGATGTCTTGTACTTTGTCTTTGAGTACATGGTATGCATTGCTTCCTTAACTTGACTTTTCTTTCTTAGAAGTTTGTTCTTCGATGTAACAGCAGGTTTTTTGTGTTTCCTTTTAGGAATGCAACTTATACCAGCTTATGAAGGACAGAGGAAAACCTTTTTCAGAAACTGAAGTAAGAAATTGGTGCTTCCAAGTATTTCAAGGTCTTGCATATATACATCAACGTGGATACTTCCATCGTGACCTGAAGCCAGGTTATTACTGTTATTGATTCTAGTTCTACAATTCGAACCTCGATATGATGACCATGCATCCCAGTTTCTGACTGGTTGTGTAATTATTTGGAACTTAATGTGTTAATATAAAAAATTGCACTTAGTTGCATGTATGTTTTGTCTGACTTCATCTTTATTTCAATGGTTGTAATAGAGAACCTGCTAGTATCTAAGGATGTCATAAAAATAGCCGATTTTGGTCTCGCTCGTGAGATCAATTCTCATCCTCCGTTCACTGAATATGTCTCAACCCGGTGGTGGGTGTTCATCTCCTACTCCTACTTCTTCGTTTCTTTTGTATTTCATTTGATGTGCCATACATTTTTTATGCCTGTGTTGACAGGTATAGGGCCCCTGAAGTTCTGCTTCAGTCTCCAGCATATGGTCCTCCAGTTGGTAAATAGATCATTCAACAAATGTTAAACTGTATTACTTTTGATTTTTTTTTTCCCTTGAAGTGTGATTTTTTCCCTCTTTTCTTCCCCCAGACATGTGGGCAATGGGTGCAATAATGGCAGAATTGTTCACTCTCCGTCCTCTGTTTCCGGGTTCAAGGTAGATGCCTTGTATTTTCCTCTAAGTAGATGATGTTGGTAACAATTGTTCACTATTTTCTTGCACTTGTTCAATATTGGAGTAACAATTCTTTGTGTCACCATTGTTATATTAAGTTCGAAGAGTGTTGGCTTGTGAGTGTGTGTGTGTGTGTTAGTGTAGCCTTTTCAAGCTGAAGATGGTTGCGTTCACCCCAAAATATAGTTTGCTTAACACTGTCCAGTTGAAATGCTCTTCAACTGTCTTATATTCACTTGATTTTTTTCTGTTTATGTTTCGGTATAGTGAGGTGGATGAGATATACAAGATATGCTGCGTGATAGGCAATCCAACAAAGAGTGAGTGGTCTGAGGGTCTTGAACTTGCTAGTGCCATCAATTACCAGTTTCCACAAGTGAGTATTCGTATTTCTTCAGATTCTGAGAAATGCATTGTTAAGGCAGTATACTGAAGTTATGCCCTGTAACCTGTAATTTACATTTGTACTTTGTGTAAGGGATTTCTCATCCCTTGCACTTTCTTCTTCAATAAATTTTTAGTTTCCTTATCAAAAAATAAATAATAAAAAAAAAACAGTATTTGTGTGTACTTGACTTGGAGTTCCAACTTTCAAATATATGGGTTCATGATTCTTCCTCTGTATATCAGGATACTTTAAAGAAACATGTGAAGTAGTATACCTTTTGAAGTTATTGAGTATATGAAATTCTCATGCTGTTCATAATGTCTCTCTGAGAGTCTATTTGATTTAATTGCTGTAAATGACAAATGCACTTCAACCTAGAAAGTCATCCTTTTTTTACATGAGTTGATGTCATGTTTAGATATTTTTGCTGCAGTATTAATACTTCTTTTTCATGAACTACATTTTTTTTCTTTTTTATATTTATCTCCATGTTTAATGATGTGGCAGATTGCTGGGGTTCATCTCCCCGTGTTAATACCAGGTGTCAGTTCAGATGCTATCAATCTCATCACTGTAAGTGAATATGAAATTTTGATTTTGTCCAATTGTGTATTTATGTTGTCTTTTCAGGCCTGATGGAAGTCTTGAAATAATCTTGTAATGACAAAACTCATGTTGCTTTTCTTTTTGTGCCAAATTTAGTCCCTTTGTTCATGGAATCCATTGAAGAGGCCAACTGCCCTGGAGGCTCTTCAACATCCTTTCTTCCAGGTGGCTTACTTTTTTTATTTTACACCTTCAAATAAATTTGTTGAACATTGATAATAATAAATTTAATGTGGTGGAAGAGTTCTCAGAATACTTGTCATTTCAATGTTGCAGAATTGCTTTTATGTTCCTCCGTCTCTGCGCTCTAAACCTGCTATAGCTAGAACACCTCCTTCTGGTAAGTCTGCAAATCCTGGTCTTTACTCACTCTTTTACATTAAGGAGATACAACACTCAGATGATGATTTATTGCAGCTGGAACTAGGGCGGTTTTGGAACAGAACTGTGGTAGGAAATACCCAGGCAGTTTATCAAACCCAAAGACCACAAATACTTTTGCTTTTGCCAAACCCCAGGTGTCTGTGAGTGCAGGTATGTGGCTTGCCATAATTGTTTTCTTGTTGTAGACGATTGTTGATTTTGAGTTCTAGTCTTCTAGAAGAGTTCCTGCTCTCCCTCTCTCATTCCCAGTATTAAATATTCCACATTTATGTTACTACAGCTAATTTTTGCTAAGATATGTAATTCCATTGTATTTAATATATGCATTATTTTGACATGGTGGTTATGGGCAATGGAGGGTTTGTTTTTCTTATTTTGGGCCCCTTTTTTCTCACCACTGAAGTTGATACACAGATATTTTTTTTCTGGTGGCATGTATTTACATTTTAGTTTTGACATACTACAATCTAAAAGAGCTTCAGATTATGATGTAGTCTATTTTCTATACAGGAGTGCAGAGGAAGTTGGATATGAATAATCAGGTAGGCATACAATATAGATAAGTTATAGTGCCTTGTAAATTTGATATGCATTTTAAAGGTAGCTGACAATGCTATGAAATGCTGATCAATTTATCCTGTATATAGGGGCTGGATTTGACTAAAAATGATAAGAACCTGAAGAGCTATCCTAAGCAACAGCCCAAGTATCGGCCACCTGGAATGAATGGCCCAAGTAAGTACATGTTTAGATTACCTGATTTTTTTTGGTTAAATCCGTGTCTTCTCGTTGGAAAATTGTGTGTTGCTTCATTTCTTTTCTCTTGAGATGTCTTGGTGAGTTTATACTATTTATATTTATTATGCAGCCGGTAACTTTGGAAAAACACGTGGAGCGTCTGATGCAGCAGAAAAGTTAGCAAACATGACAGTGGGGCCCGGTAGGCCGCTTGCAAAGCTGTCTGTGCCTCCTCCGCCTATGAAGGCTGGAGGGTGGCACGGTAAACCTGAATTCCTGGGACGATCTCAGGAAGCTATTCCTGGAAGAGCTTATATCAGGAAGGTGGCAGGATGAAGAAGAAATATTGTCTCCTAGTTGCCAGACCTGTCTGCAGATGTGATAGTGTATGCTTTCGTGTAGGAATATGCGTCAATAACGTCGGTTTCATTCCGGTGGTCAGTTTCCTATGTTGGTCTTGATTTGCGAATTGTGCTTTGTGTTTGTTGCCAGTTGTGATTAAATAATTAATAAGTAAACATGAGTTTGGTTTGATACTCTTTACCATTCCAGCACCTGTGCGCGTGATTCTTATCTGGAGAGAATTGTAATGACTTTTTTTAACACATCGCTTATAATATTATAATCCATATAGTGAAACACTGAAATAGCCAAAATCTGTTTTAGGAGTCTACGTGCATGAGCATGAAAATTGCATCAGACTTGTGTGGATAGAGTATAAAATGTATTAAAATGATTGTCATGTTTAATTTATGGTTTTAAGGATCTTAAATTTCACTGTGGTTATTCATGATAAAACAAATCTTTTTTTTTTAATCAAGACCAATTCTTGCAATTGTAGACCGGGCAAAGAATATGCTTGTCAAAACCTCACATTGCTAGAAATTCCAAGGAAGAATAACTTAACGAGAGAGTATAGCAATAAAAGAAATTCCAGGCTTTATAAACAGAAAACAAGGAAAAATGAAGAGAGATCAAGGCCTTAAACCGCGATTAGAAAAAGAAAAAACCTACAAAAAGCAAAATCCCTTGAAACTATACCCCCTCTTTTAGGCACGACACTTTGTAAGTTTATAGATTTTTTTAAGTTAGATAAAAATGTGGTAGCAGCAGCCACGATGATTCTGACCAAAATGAATGAATATCCCCTCCCCCTCCATTGAATTAGCAAAGATATTGAGCTTGTATCCTGTCCCTGTTAGTTTCCCACCACAGCTTCGCATGCACCTCTCCGAATTTTTCGCGGCTGAAAAGCACGAACAAATTTTTCACAACTATTAACACTTTGCTTAAAATTATAGAGGCTATGAAGCTCGGTTTACCTGAATCTGACACGTCGAAGCTCTCTAGTGCCATCAGCAAGTTGTCTGATGGTAAGATAAACACCTGGCTCGTCTTCCTCGATCCACTCTGAGTCCACATCACTTGCATTGCTTATAGAAACAGACGCCTCATCCCTGGACGAAGTTGTCGTCCTTGATGCTTCCATGGACGACATCTCGCCTCTTTGCTGGCTAAGATTTTCTGGCCTCGGAGGCCACTCCTTGTTCATTGATGGGGTCATCCGAGGGCTCTCTCTAGCAGACCCCAGCCTGGAGTAAGTCGAGTCTCTCTGCGTTGTAAAGATTACGCGTTAGTTTCAAGTTTATAATGGTGTGTGAAAAGTCATAATATACCCCAGGAGTGTTGATAGCTTGCTGGTTGAATCTCTGCACATTGTATAACTCCATAATCCTATCGAAATTTTCACCCCACCATCTCTGAGCTTGCCATTTGTTGAACATCTCCCGGCTACAGTTTGAGGATTAATATTATCAGATCAAGTTGATTGAAAATTTAAGGTCAATTAGGCCATGCACCGTACCTAAAACGGATTCGTTTAAGGTCGTTCCCTCCACGAGGGAGGGACACAAACGTAATTTGAACGCCAGGCTCCACTTGTGCTGTCCATTCTTTAGGTTCATTTTCATCTTCTAACACCACTTGTCCAGATTGGGCTGAATTTGATATTCCCCCACGATTGCCTGTGCTCGTAAAATCCCATGCTGGAGTTGAACTCGAGCTGCCTCGTTGCACAAAGGGGTACGGAACCCCCTCCGAAATTGTATCAAACTCGGAACACATTCTTTCGCCTCTCTTGAAGGTTCCCTCTGCCTTTCCTTTACCTGACACCTTCAATGCCATGTCCTTAATCTGTGTGATCATGCAAATTTTTCATTTGAGAATTGGACTACAAAAATCTCAATACATTAATTTCATCACATAAATATGATACAGTTAAGTCACATCTGGTTTGCCTGCACTTTCCGGCACAATAACTAAATCAAGATTAAATCTTCCTTGAATATAGTCCATATTATTAATTATACCAAAAGTGAGTTCTTGAAACTAAGAAATTAGAGATGTCAACATCAAGTCATCAGTCCAAAGGGTAGAGAGTGTCATAATGTGATAATGTAAAAAGCAATCCTTGTAGGTTACAGCTAAAAACCTTCTTCCTTTTGCCCCTAAAAAAGCAGGAAATTCTACTAATGTTATTTTAAACTAGAAATAGACCAGTCCCTAAAACTGCAGAGCCCTTCTTTAATAGAAAAGCTGCTATAATAGTGGCAATGGCCCTTAAATGAGCTTTGGAGAACCAAAAATAGGTTTAGTAGCTGCTTTGTGCAGAGAGAGCATCTGATAAATCTTAATTACATTACTGCCATTAGTACTTTCAATCCACCAAGCCCTTCACTTGAAGTTTTAGTGAGTTGTAACTCATTTTAGGACAGGAATTCAAATGTGGGCCAACTCAAGGATGTGTCTTTTCCACACATGTAGTGTTGTCTTTATTCAAGATCCCTACACAGGAACACTCCACATTGCCAAACTATAGAATCCTATAAATCATCACACAAACCTATGAAGATTTAAGGGTATTATTACCAATGACTATCTTTTTTTCAATTTGAAAGTACAACAAATTTCCCTTCTAAGTTCAAGATTGTGAATAGGAACTTTAAATAAGTTAAGAGTGCCAATAGTAGCAATTTTGAAGTAACATTTTTTTTATATCCAACCTTCAAAAGATATGAGATGGACCCACCAAACATCTCTTGTCTTATACAACACATTCTTGAATTACAAATGTCATTATTTACACTAATGATACAATTCTGAAAGTTTGTGTTAAAAAAGGTTTATTACATGGGCCAAGTATTGCTTTTGGGAATGATATGATAACTATTGTCTCCGATCCCGATGCAATGAAGCTTTCAAAGTATGGCATTATAAAAAGAAGAGAATTTGATTATGTTTTTCATTTTTCATAGAATTGATTGGTAAGAGATTTATAGCAGTGGGGACCTTGATGTGTAACACATCCACAACTCGTGCTCATAGATACTTATTTAAGAGAAGAGGCCCCCATGAAATAAATGAAATTAATTAAATGATAGCTATATTATTATTATAATATTTTTTCATCAAAAAGGTAAAAATGTATGATATTCAAGATTGGTCAAAATGTTGAACAACTTTTGGGGCTACAAAATTTACATGAGATTATTATTGCACACCTGATTAGTCCATTTATCGAATATATAAGAAATTTGGGGGTGGTGGGGGGTGGTATATTCTTATATTTATTATTTTTGTTAATGAAATCATGAACATATCATATGGCGAAAGGAAAAAGGGAGAAAAAAAAATTAAGGAGAGGGACCAAACATGTTGGGACCAAGATTTGGACACATGATCCAAGGTATGGCTTGATCATGTCCCTTCAATTTAAGTTGTTGTCTTTGATAATTGATACCCCTAAATTTTGCCCCACTCATTAGTCTTTATTCTTTATCAAAAAAATGATGTAAAAAACTTTGATTTTATTTTGAGAAAGAATCGGGAAATAATTTTATTATGATTTTATGAAATCAAAATTAAAATGGAGCAATGTAACGGTGGAAAATGGAGAGAAATTCAAATTTCAAATCACTTTAAATGAAAAGGCAAAGTCTCCTGATCTAATTAATTAATTAATAGTGAAAGACTATTTTGCCCAATTTATATTGCTACCCTACCAGCTAATTGCTATACCCCTGCCAAACACAAAACTAGGAATAAGTAGGAGGCAAACAGTAAAAAATCGAGATTCATTTTTTATGGGCCCAAAAAGTGAGCTGAAAGTGGGCACCATACAACATTTTTACTAATCCAATTTTTATTTTTTTTAAGAATTATGTAAAGCTTTCTTGGAACTATTTTTTTTTTAATTATACTAATAAAATTATTATTGAATAATTATGATTATAAGAAGTTAAACATGATTAAATTAAGTAGAATTATTTAGGTCAAATCAAAGTGTAAACATTTTGTCAAGTTCAAGAAAAGGAAAAGAGGAAAGCAAGATACTATAACTACAAGAACCAGTGCTACAATGCTATACTAAGTACTAGTAGTATGTACCATTCTATATATAGGTACGTATATATACATTCATACATATAATAATAAAAAATAAAAATAATATAAATAGAGTAGAGGGGTAGAACCTGCGTGGTCAGGCTTTTGACGGCGTCTCTTGTATTGGGAGTCCCACGCTCTTCTCCTTCACCATCATCTTCTCTGTTTTGCTTTGAGCACGTAATACACGTCAACATCTCTATTTACTTCTTTGTCTTTTTCTTCTTCTTTTATTATCAATTTTATTTTATTTAATTTTGCCTGCAATATTTCGGATTAATTCAATATATATAGCTCCAAAATGAAAGGTAGTAAGTAACATATATGGAAATGCTTATATTTTAGGAATAGAATCGTGTATTTGGTGAATATGACAAGAAAATAAATCCATATTCAAGTGCATGTATGTATAAATACGGAAGAAAAAGAGAAAAAGAAACACCTAACTTTAATCTCACACATTTCCCAATAATTCAATCAGAAATTAAAATAACATAAAGAAAAGAAAAGGTAGCTAAATCCACTCATTCTTCCAACCAAAAAATGGGGCTCGGGATTAGAGGAAATAAATTAGAAGTTTATAAAAAGAATAATAGTAGGTGTAAATGCTAAATAAAAAGGGCCAATAATTGATTGCAAAAATCCCAAAGTGGACTCATATCTGTGCCATTCAAACATTTAAAGAAATTGGATTTAATTCCTGCCGAATTTTCTGACATTTTATTTTAATACGAACACCCAACCAGCAATAATCACTCCCTTTTTCTTGGCATAATCATTTCAATTATTTAATATCCTTACAAAGTTGGCATTCACAAAGGGGGTAATTCCTGTAGCAATGAATGTAAATGTTTGTACATCAATCTTCTCCATTTTTTTTTAATATACATTTCAGAAAAAAAAAAAAAAAAAAAAAAAAAGTAACCAAGTGAAAATACAAAATCACTCCAGTTGACAGCGACTTACCTAAGCCACTCCTTCACCACTTACTTCTTAACACACAAAATCAACAAATGTGATCATGTCACAACTAAATCCAAATCTTCCAAATCACGTCAATATTTTTTATATTTTATTGCGGTTACATAAATCAACAAATCAAATCATATATTCTACATATTCGTTATTCCACCTTTTGTTCAATAGTATGAATGATATGATTAAAAAAAAAATCAAAAATCATGTACATTACAACGAAATGTGTTAATGATTAGCACTAAGAAACAAATAAAAAAATAAAAAACAGAGGAATAGAACTGATATATAGATCAATGTAGAGAGAGAAAAAGGATTTCGAATTCAAATAAATGAAAATCATCGTTTTTTACCTCTTAAGGCAAAAAATCGCCGATTCTCTTCAATTCATCAATCCAAAATACGGAATGAACCACAAATAAGAAGTGAAGAAATTATCCTCTGCATGCAGCTAAACGGAAACGTTTTCCGGCGACGACCGGCGGCGGCGAAGTCTTCTTCACTTCTAAAATTGAATCAATCCGATGTATATATATATATGAGTGAAATAGTTCTCTCGTGTGCATAAATGAAAACAAAAAAAGAGAGGAATAAAGACAAGGGAGAAGAAACAAGTCTCACGTTATGTAGTAGAGGAATATATATAGGGATGTGAGGCCGTCATCTCCCGTCGTTATCTAACGGAAAATATACAGAGGACTAGAGGAGGTGTACGTTGTGCTCCGTGGAGTTGTACATCATCATTTTTTATATGCAGTTTGGGGTCATTTTTTTATTGCAAAATTGGTGGGAAGTGAATTAAGTGGACAAAAGGGGCCCACTTGTCTACATGAAGAATTTTGTGTGGTGGGTGTACTGCAGATTTGACACGTGTCGTGTTGTGGTTGGACGGAATGGCAATGATGGTTCATATTTATTTTTGGTGTGCTTAATGTTTGTTAATGGGTCATGAGTTTAAGAGATTGATTTTGAGACATCACCAGAGCCATCAAATCTCATCCGTTGCTTAGTTGTTTTTTTTTTTCTTTTTCTTTCATTTCCCTTTCTTTTTTTAAGTTGTTTTTAAATGATTTTTTAAAATTATATTCTACATTTTTTTTCAATTACTTCTCCATTTCAACTACTCATTACACATTATAATCATTCATCTTCGTAAAAAAAACAAAGAAAAAGGTTATAACAGAATGAAATAAGTAATAGCCGAGTATTCATTAATCTCACAAGTGTTATTGTTTAAAAATAATTCATGATTTATAAATTTTATTAGTAACCTAGTTGTCTGTCATGTTATATATTTATGAGTTAATGCTATATTCGGTTAACAATGTAAAAAGTTTAAGTATGCGATCTTATTAAGTTCAGATGTTGTTGAGATTAGAATGACAACAATTCATAGTTAAAGAAGATCAGTCAAAAATCAAGGGGTCCAGGTGTGATCTATCATGCCACCTCATCAAGACATCATGTCCACTCTGCGAGTCAGCCAAATCGATCAATGAAAATAAGCAAGTCTACATGAAGGTCACCTGGGCTAAGGAAACACCTCAAATGGATGGAAATCCTCTGCATTAGCCAAGTCGCCTACGTATCGAGAAAAAAACTCAGTTACCTTGTCCATAAGTACGTAATGTGCTAGAGACTCTCACCAGATTTTGGAAAGTAGAGTGACCCATTATGAAACACTTTGTAATGACAAATGCCTTCATTTAAAATTAAAATAAATGTAATATTAACACCATGTAAATAAATGTGGTATATAAGGGTCTTTTCACCTCAATGTAACAACATTTTTTTAGCATTATTAATAAGAATACTTCTCATGTTAAATGACATCATGGGGCACACCATTTTCATATATGCAGATACCGCACACACCCAACCACCCCTGCACCTTTCTTTTACTATTTTTAATAAACAAGTTTAAAAAAAAATAGATAAAATTAAAAAAATTGTGAAATATTATAATGCTCATTTATTAATAAAATGAATGTTATTGTAGTGTTCACTTATTAATAAATGAATACCAATTTAAGTAAATAAGTGATGATAAAAGAATGAACATAAAAAAATATATATATATTTTAAAACATTTAAGGCATACTTATTAAGTTTGAAGGAACTAAAAAAAATTAGACTTATTAAATTAAAATTAAAAAATAATAATCTTCAGCATCAATAAAATACCTGTTAGAAATAAAATAGAAAAACTAAATAAAAATAAAGGTCTCAAGACATCCCATCGATCCAACACATTTATAGGCACGCCTGTTTGGCAAATCTACATAAATATCAGATAAAGAAAGAAAAGATTGGAGAATAACGCAAAAGTTGTTTCAATTCATGCTCACTGCATATTGATTTGAAAGTGGTGGATTTTGAACTCCCAAACAGCTGCCAACCGATGGGAAAGATCGATGAGAAAGAAAGAAAGCTTAAATGATAGCCAGCCAGAGACTGATTTTTAGCAGATCTTACTTTGTTATTCATTTTTTAAACTCTCATGCCCTGCCACATCCTATTTAATTTGATTGTATTTGTCTTTGATTACTCGTGTTCGTTTGAATTTGACTCGTATAAATATCAAACAAATCCAAATAATATTTTTAAATAATTTTTGAACTATATCGAGTTCGGCTTGACTCGACTTGACTAATTTACCACCCTAGTCACTATTAGTTACCAATACGAACAATATTAATTTAAAAGTGAAATATGTTGATTTGAAACTCCACATTTGGTTAATTAGTCTCATTCTATCACTCAGCTCAATCAAAATCTAACGTTAATAAAAAATTAATCACATATTTTGTAAACTTCCTCAATTTAAAAAATTCGAAGGGTTAATTTCAATCAATGTTTTTACATTCTTAGAATATTCTCAGAATCAATGCAATTACATTTGTTTTTGTTTGCATAGAATAACGTAATATTGGACCACCATACACCTTCTAAAACATTTCTGAATTGACTTATTGACCTATACACCCAAAACCCAAATATAAAAACACTATATACTCCCCTATATTGTAAATCTTGAACACACAATTTAAAAAAAAAATGTAATGACTGAAGAGCTTATAAACTTTTGTTTGAATAGACAAAAAATAAAAGTACGAAAACTCATATGAAATTAAGTCAAAGGTGACAAGAAGAGGCAAATAGCAAGAGAGTTAATTTGGTAGGGATATATTTGTTCAGGATAAGTGGATAATCAAACTCAATATATGACTAATCAGGCATAAATTAAAATTATACCCAACACGTAAAAATAACAGAAAGACACATCATTTACGATCCAATTTGAACTAGTTGAGATATGTCAACAAATGTACAAAAGTGAGGTGTATGATGATAAGACATGTCTGGTGGGGAAGGATTTGTATTCAGTGAAGTGTCAATGGCGGTGGCAGTTAATTTACAAAGATTTTGTGTTGTTTGCACGTACGAATAAGGTTTGCAGTGTGTAGGATCTCTCCAAGTCGGCAATATTGGTTAGTAAGACAAAACATATACCTATTCTTGGAATCTTTTGCATGCTTTCCACTTCCACACACCAACAATATTATGGATAATATTTTGCAATTTTTTACTTTGATTCTATAATCTATAGCCTTCTATCATATTTTAATCATACTCATACCTACATATAACTAGCTTCTACTCTCTCTCATACACTACGTCATAATTTACTCTCATTTCACTATTTAATATTCCCTCCGTACCAATTAAGATTTACTCTCTCCGTTCGCCTATAATTTTCTCTTTATTTTTTGGTACAAAGATTAAGAAAACGTGATTAAATAATAGATATAGTGATGTGATTGATAGAGGAGAAAGATAGAGAGAAAATGTAAGATATAAAGTGAAGTGTAAAAATAAAAAATATTTATAAAAAAAAGTATGAAAAATTTATAGACGGACGGACCAAAATAGTAAAATTGAAAATTTATAGACAGACAGAGAGAGTATTATGTCCATATGAGGATGTCCAATAAAAGTGAAACAAAAAAGAGAAGATTAACATGTCTTCCTATAAAAAAAAATGACAAACATAAATTAAGAAATTGTTCAATTAAGATTCATTATTTATTATGTGTCCAAAATTTAATGTGAAAATTGTATATTAAAATGAAAAGAAATAAAATAGAAGTCTTTTAGATACTTCATTGGTCCCATAAAAATAGTTACATTTGACTTTATACATAAATTAAGAAAAATAAATAAATATGGTCAAATTTAACTAATATGCATATTTTATCCTCGATGTTCCATAAATTTGGTGTAAATTTCAAAGTTTTAATAACTTTTTAATTCAATGTTAATGAGTAATTATAGAGTAAGTTTAATTAGGGGTAAAATTGTCAATTAAACATTTAATACTTAAGTAAAAGAGAAAATGTGACTATAATCTGAGATATCCGAAAAAGTAAAATATGACCATCTTTGTGAGACGGGGAAGTAATAATATTATTTATTAATATTGATCTCATTGAATTGAATAGGAATTTTATAATGATTGAAGGATGAAAATAAAATAACTATTTCTTTTTTTAAAAAATGTTTCTGAGAATAAATTTGGTGGGAGAGTAGTATTATCAACATAAATGTTTGCATTGCACTAGTTTTGGTGTCAAATGTCACACCCAACTGTATTATGATGTGTGAATCAATTTCGCTTTAAATTTAATTTGCATTTTTTTTTTATGTAAAATAATTTTCCTTTTTTTCTTTTTCAGGAATTTTAAATATAGTAATTGTATTATTAATTTTCGTACCGTGCATGTGTTCATTTGTGATGAATTGTAGTTATCTCGACGCCATATATAATGCCTGCTGTTTTTTTTTAATTATTATTATTATTTATTCCCTTTACTTGAATAAGTTAAATTAATATTTTAATAGTTTTGTTATTTTTGAAAAAAAACAAAATTGACAGAGATTTTTTTTTGATAACTCTGGAAAGTTCAGCTAATTAATTAAGATTGTCAAAAGTATGAAAGTGGAGGTATTTTTAATAATTAAACACAGAGGATATTATATTATGAAATACAATACTAATACTATAGGATGTTAGTGCTACATATTAAACGAATCATAGTACGGGATAAGGACATATGGGCCCTTTATGATGTTCCCTCGCCAGCTTTTAATTCAAATTGGATTAGCAGAGCAAGTGAATATTTTTTTATTTTTTAAAATAATACTTTTTGTGACAATTGATATAGCTAACTAGTGAAATCGATCAGTTGGATATACTCGTTATAATTGCAAAGTGTTCAACTCAAGTTGATAATTAATCTATTAATTGTTCGAGAATTGATCAATTGAACATCTATTGAGTGCGGAAATATGTATACTCTACCTAAATATTTTAATATGTAATTTTTTTTTTCTTGAAAAAAACTTAATTAATTTTTATGTTATAAAACAATATTAGCTGTGATTGGTGCTCAACTGATTTGATGTGTTATGTTTTTATTAAAACATATAAATAAGTAAAGCAATAAATAATACAGTATAAGATTTGTAGTGGATCGAAGACTCGACTTCTACATCCACTTCACAAACTCGGTTGTGAGCCGATTCCTTTTTACAGAATGCTTGATTTGAAGTGTCAAAGAAGACTTGTAGATTTATTATCCTTCTCAAATCTTATCTCCTTAAATTTATATCGAGTTGCAACCTTTTTACAAAATTGTTACTATAAACAAACAAATAGAATACTTAATGACTATCATTATTAGAGTAACTATAAATTGAAGCATGACACGAAACTTAATCGATTCACAAATTGATTTAAGTAGATTACACATCCTTTTCATCTTTATAGGTACGATCTTTCACACACATATACTCAATGCATGAAAACCATATATTGTACATATAAAGGCCATGATGTTGTTACGATTAATCCAATAATAGAAAGCCATCTTCAATTCAATGGTATTAATAGCAATTTTGAAGAACCGTACAGGGCATGTAGGTTTGGATAAATTAATTATACAACAACGAAATTTATCTAGTGTTCCCTATAAAAAAAAAAAAAAATTAACATTTAATAATCAAAATATTGTTATTATAGTTTCTCTAACTAAAAATTTTAATGATATAAATTAAGAATTAATGACGAAACCTGTCATTAAAAGTCAGTTTTCTGCAGTGTTTTTCGACTTAAAATTACTCCCTCCGTCCGCCTATAAGCTTTCCATTTTACCATTTTGGTATGTCCGTCTATAAGCTTCTCATACCTTTTGTGGTAAATATTTTTTCTTACACTTCACTTTATATCTTACTTTTCTCTCTGTCTCTCTCATTCTTCCAATCACATCACTTGTACTATATATATTATTTAATCACTTTTCTTAATCTTTGTGCCAAAAAGTAACGGAAAACTTGTAGGCGGACGGAGGGAGTAGTTATTTACGTAATTCAGTATTTTAGTCATTTTATCGAGATTAATCCATTCGGTTGGTAAAATTCAAAACTAGTGTTGGATCATCAATCTGTAAAGTTGGGTAGTAGATCTCAATCTCTCCTCCTCCTCATCCAACTAGATCTTTTTGTATTCCCAAGGTTTTTGGTTGCTTTGATTATATGCTTTCCTTTTTCAGACTAAGTTCAAAACTCTCTCTGCTTAGGATTGTTAAAAGAAGAGATGAGTTCATGAGAGAAACAGAAAGAGAAAGAGGGTACATAGAAATAGTATTATTTACCGTTCTTGTTTGTATTTGTGACCTTCAAATGTACCTTTTTTCTACATTGAGCTTTTTCTTGATTTGCAACCCAATTTTTAATACTGCATTTATCCTTTTAAATCTTAAAGAATGACATGTTTCTTTGTTCTTTCTTAAAAAGTGGATGCTTCATCTTTCATTTCTATATTTACACTTTAATCTTAATTTAAGACAAGATCACAATCACATTCTGATGTAGCAGCGGGATCGTACAAAAAAATGAATATATACGAAAAATAAACACTAGTTCGTTGATTCTAAAAATATTCGAAAAAGTGGCACAAATTCAAATACGTTGTTTCAATAAGAATACCGTAAGTGCAATTTAAAAGAAGCTATATGCTCTTTATTCTTTATTATTCAAAACATTGATTCCTCATCTACATGTCAAAACCCCATATACAAATTGCAACACAAATGGATTCTCTCAATAATCTACCAAAATAAAGAAAACATGCAATAAGGAAAATTGGAACATAAAAGAAAATGTAATTAAGTCTTCAATCACGATCTTTTTTCTTAATTTCATCCTATCACATTCTCCATTTAAATTTAGCATTTTACTTCATTTTTGTATTCATACCATGTGTAAATATTTCTCACCTTCTATTTATAGTTATAAAAGATAAATTTGTATAAGTCGATCTTATACATTTGAGGAATCCATTTAAATTACATATATGAATTTATGAAATCCCATCTCATTTATATTTTAGAGTTAAATATAATTTAAATACTTGATTGGAGATCAGTGTAAAATACCTTCTCATTTAAAAGTAACTCATTTTAAAAATAATTGCTTGAATTGGAATAAAAAAAACTTTATTTTTTAAAAGTAATTGATCAAGACTTTAAAGTAGAGAATGTTGAAAGTGAAACGTTACTTTTTCATGTACTAACATATTTTGTTTTTCACATAATCCACTCTTATTATATTATTTCTATCTTAATATCTATCAACAATTAATCGTAGATGAGTAAGATGACACATTGGGCCAAGAGTTGGATTTTAGCTATTTTACCAATAATCGTGTGTCTCATTAAGATCAAATTTTGCAACTTAGTTTGCTTCAACCTAAAATTTAAATTAAATTATTCAATAGTTACAATCTATTTGACTTTTATCAAATTTAAATATTAGAAAGAATGCGAAGATGTTGGGCCTTCGAGGTTTTCAAGTTGGGATGAAGGCCCAATGTCATTTCGCAATTCTAAGCCAAAATTATTTGGATATTGGTTGGGCTTTTGATATGCAATTATATCATGCCCAAAGGGCCTAAACATTGTAAACGAGAAGATTGAAAAGCTGCTAAGCATAATAATCTTGAATTTCAGTTCTGAATATCTGATTACATATTTACATATAGTTTTTAAATTCATTATCGGTAAAGATTTGTGTGAAATGTTATCAGGTAAGACCCTTTACAAATTAACACTCATTTTTTTAAAGTGTAAAAACGTTATGTCTAAATTATAACTAATCGTTCGGTGAAAAGTGTTCATAGTTTATCCATGTTTATTAATTAGGAGTGGTAAGAAGCAAGAGTTCAAAAAACCACTACAAATTTTAATAATAACACGTGCCTCATTACAATTAAATGCATTCTATTATTTATTGTATGAGGATTTTTTTAATTATTCAATAAGACTCCCCTCAAATTTTACTTATTTTTTAAAATAAAAATAAACTAGATTATCCTTGTTTTAGCGTTACTAATGATAAAAGTAAATATAAATTATTAGTATTATTTTTGAGTAAATACCTCAAAATTGAAATGCTACCAAACTAAATCGTCTTTAGAAAAAAGCTAGCAAATCAAAACAATTTATGTTTGAATATGAGCAACATGAAGCTATTGCAACAACTACTTCAATTCATATATCCTTTGTATGAACCAAAACATAGAGGCAAAATGCAGTAACAAGAAGAGATTTTAGTTCTTTTTTGATCCACCCCAGATGGATTGCCAGAAAACAGGCCAATTCCTCTTTGCTTCATTCCAACCCAACAAGGAGCCCTCCCTCAAGGGATCCCAACTAGCGGACACAATTCCATAACTAACCCCCAAAAGAGCAGTGCCAAAGAAGATGAACGATACAATGAAGGGCACCCAATTGGGAACATCAATTTTCAACACAACTTTAAGATAATAGAAGAATGGAAAGAAGAGCAATCCGACAAAGAGGGGAGCTCCCACAGAAAGTGCCATTCTGCTCATCATTCGGTTGGTTACTATCTCTGGAATAACATCGTCTTCTCCATCATTCTCTTCTTCCTCGTCTTCTTCGTCTTCACTTTCATAATTCTTCCTCGGTTTCTTGGATTTTTTAGCTTTCTTTGGAGTGGGTCCAAAGCCTTTCGGAGAGTTTAAGGTGGCTGAAATTGGGTTGAGGCGGATTGAGTGGGAATGGGTTTGGGTTTTGGGAAGCGCATGTGAATGGATTGGGAATTGGAGTACGTTTCTGTTTGAAGTTAATGAAGGTGGCAATGACAAGGGAGGAGGTGCTCTAGCGTAGGAATGGATTCCCATGATTTGTAATCGACTGCCTTTCCTTTGAGCTACATCTATTTCTCAAATGGTTGGTCTGAAATAGCTTATCTGGTTGTGTGTAGCTACATTTACCATCATACCCCTTGCATTTTTTTATTTTCTTTTAAATCTTTGCAAAGTATGATTCATAAGCTAACTACAACCCTACACGGATCAGATCATATTTTAAAGCAAAGTAAAATGTAAATTATAAAGTAGAGATTCGTCTCATATATGAGATCGCCTCACAGAAAATACCCCATACATAGCAAAATCTTCATTGTGACTTGTGAGTGTCTAATGTAATGAAAGTCCATAAAACCAAATCTAATTTCTACAAAATTCACCCTCACTTTCAGCCTTCAGGACTTAACTACAGGCTAATTTTGCAATATTTTCAATTTTTGAACCCAGATATTAACAGAACTTCGGCTTCTCTGGTGAGAGATCTGGTACGAGTCAAAAGAGTTGTTATAAGAACCTATGCAAGTAGGGGAATCAAGAAGGAGGCTAATCTGTACGGCCAGATTATGACTTCTAACCGAATAACCATCCAATTTTGTTTTTCTCACATTCTATTCCATAGCATATAAAGAGGCAGATTATTTACCATGACAAAATATAGTTTCAACTGACAAAGTCTTACTAGTAGAAATGCATTAATTTGCTTCAACAGACTCTCAGATAACTTCTCTATACAAATTTCAGCAACCAATGCTTTTGAGTTCACTTTTGAAACAAGTATTATAACAAGTTTGGATCCACTGCTGCAATAAAAACATGCAGTAGAAAATTGCAAAAGAGGTTCTGGAGTGATAAATTGAACGAGCAGAATGTTGAGAGGTTGAAGTATACAGAGCTTTGAAATCTCCTTACCTGAGTAATTGACTAATTTCAAGTACCTCAAGCTGTGGTCGATGGTATCCCGAAACGGCTATGTAGTGAAGCAATGCTTTTCTCAGAATTTTTTGCAAGCTCGGGGAGAGTAGTCTTGCAAACTGATATTCTCACAAAGAAGAGAGAAAAAGAGAATTAATCAGTTCTTATAAGATATGATGCTTCAACAGATGCATGTAGATGAGAACAAGAAGCATCAACAGATTAAAATAATAGTTTGAAGAGCATACATGTGCTGATGCATGTAGATGTGAACAATGGTAGTTCTCTGAAGTCTACACTATGTAATTATTTTATATTTTTATATGATGCACCAACAAATTGCAATAGGGATATATGTTAGATAATGAAAAAGTAGAACACAGATGGTTTTATAAATTGTACTGATGCTTGAGTAGATGCATCAACATGAAAGACTACAAACTTACGGCGAGATGTAGAGGCCTGTGCTTCTGCTATAAATTCAGCATAAGAAGCCTGAAACAGATCATCAGGTTAGATGGATTGATGCCATGACATTATACGAATACAGGGTAGTAGTAGCAGATACAGACATTGAAGCGAGTTAGTTATAAGCAAGTTAGATATTTTTCTTAAACAATAAAAGCCGGGTCCTACCTTCATTGCTTCTCTACCCTCATTGATTCGATCAGAAATCTTCTTATGTTCTTTCTCTGCCTCATCCATTACTTGCTGACATGATTGAGTCTGCATCTGTTAAAACAAGAATTATGTAGACAAACTTTTACCTATCATAGATAATCTAGCATTCGAATTAAACAATAGATTTTTATAGGAAATTAAACGATGTTACACACTGTAGAAACATGGCAGGAGCTAGGTTCTACAATGAAGTTGGTAAAGTCTAATCAAATGCTCAGATATAGATATGAGTGTTATGTACATATAAATGAAAGTTGTTTAACAAGCTTATTATTTGACCTTAAAAACAAACCTAGGATCTAAGTCCAGATTAATGGATAACGAAGTGCCACACAGACATATCAGAACTGAGTTTAAGTCAACCAAAATGGCTAAAATCTGGTTTAACTCCTGCAATTGAATAACACTTGATTGAAGGTTATAGTTCACATATTTCAGTTAATGGTCATATATTAAATTTATATACACCAGGGTGTTTATGTGATGTTCAATCACACCAGCAAATTCATCAAGCATACTGTGAAAACAAGGCAAAATCGATAGCTGATTAGTCACTTGTTTTGCGTAATAAACCACAATCAAACTAATGAGCCTCTCACATCTGAGCCCAGAATTTCAGATAGAGTTACCGAGCCATATGATGCAACATTTCCTTCACAATACCAAATGAATTGTAGTCTGGCCAAATGAAATACAATATATATCAAGTACCATAATATGCAGTACCAAGTTTTTAATTCTTCAAAATATATCAAGCACTTAATTGCAATGCAAAGAGCAAGGAATTTAGGGTGTCAACTGTTATGCATCGCAACTAATAATAATTTCATACAGCAGCATGTCCACGTAGATGCACACTTACTTGATACTAACCAGCAAATGACGTATGTGTAAACTGTAAACAATATTTTTATAAAAAAAGCGAGGAGAATATCATTCAGAAACTGCCTAAATGATTTATTCCGCAAATTAAGGACCAGAATAAATATTTAAGCATATAAACTACTGACAACTATCAAACCGAAGCATGAAAAGAGACACTTCATGTAACTCTTCTGAAAATAAAGCAAATATGAGATACATTAACACTACTTGTCTGCCTATTGAAAGATGAACAGAGATCTCGAGGCATCCCGAGACAACGAATCATAAATAGTAGTGAACATAAATCATTTGAAAATTGTAAATGATATCAGATGTAAATAGAGAGCATATATAACAAACAAAGGTGAAAGGAAATCTTAATGCTTAAATAAAACAAAAAGGAATTTCGATCTGTATTAAACTGTGCTTGAACGCCTAGATAATTGAGCGAGAGAGAAAAACCTTGTAGCGTTTCTGAAGACGACACTTAGACGAGTCGATATCCTTCAAAATTTCCGAATGCGATCTATCCAGCTGGTGTTTGATGGAATCCAGACTAGAAGAAGCAATCTCCTTCAGATCAGAGATCGTGTTTACACTTTTCAGCGATGGAGGTGGAGCGAGTCCAGTAGGCTTCATCCGCTTGGAACTTGATGCGCCTGCGCTGCCGTTTTTGTTGCTATTCTTCTTCAATGACGAAGTGATGCCAGTGAATCCTTTGAGATTAAAGTCAAACTGTTCTGCAGGCGACTCCGGCGATAGAGTGGGGCTCCTTGTCGCCGCCTTTGTAGACGATGGCGGTGGGGGAGGTGACGCGAGAAGCGCGGCTGCAGAGGATTTCCTCGTTGTTCTCTTCCTCATCTCTAGTTCTCTTTTTAAATTTTGGCCGTTTTGATTTCCGCGAAAGTGTGTTAAGCGTGGGGAATTTATAGTGGCGGGATATTTTTTTTGTTTGAAAAATCATGCAAAACTTGTGGAGTGTGAAATTATGTTATGGTATATTGGTATTAGAGTTATAAAACTGGAAATTTGACGATTTGCTTGATAAAAAAATTGGCCCCTTATCCACTCTCTACACTCTACACTATCCACGCGTCACAAGTTAATTTGCCCTTCAGTTGAGTAGGGCCCACGGATCTGGGCCCATGTTCGGGGGCCAATTTCAGCCTCAAATTACAAAGTTGTATTTATCCATTTCAAGAGTCGAAAGTTCGAAACAATACGCTCCCTCGGCTCAAGCCCATGAATTGCAGTAGATTCTTTACTAGATAGCAAAGCGATCTCATCCTTGCCTCTGAATCTTTGTGTTGAGGTTCTAATGAAATCCCCTCGTGAATGTGAATTTAGCTATTCGTTTTTGTAAGTTGTTTGAATGTTGTCTATCTGCGTTTTATGTATTTGTATATGCACATCTGATTTAATGTACATGAACTCCAATTTGAAGTGGTGATGAATGCCGTTTCTATTTTTTAGCATTTTGATTTCTGAGATTTATCTATAATTTTAATTTTTCGGACGGCAATTATCGTAGAAAGCTTCTCAATTAAAAGATGGTTAAATTCAAAATGGATTAAGAGATGAAAGATCAGCAATGTATTCTGTGCCTCGTGTAATTAGTGATTTTTTAACATATTTGTTGCAAACTCTATGTTGTCAGGTAGAAATGATTATAAAGGGTGTATTTAGAAGATATGAGAGGTGGAATCCAGTGCGTCCAACAGTAGGAGCCTTTTGGGGTGTTGGAATAGGCATTGGTTGCGGGATAGGATGGGGTCCGGGCTATGGCCACGAGGTAATCGGCAATGTAGGAGCAGGCTGCGGCGCTGGATTTAACGTTGGCTTCACTTTGCTTGGTATCGGCATTGGTTTTCCGGCCAATTACCTATTAACTATCCCTCATAGTGGTATATTTTTCTAAATCACACCATATTAACAATACTTGAATGTCCTTGAAGTATGTTGGGATTTTATGCCTTATGCTGATCAATTTATGCTTAATAACATACACTAGTTCTTATTCTTGTCAGTATTTATGGTCACTAGAAGAGGTGCATTAGATGAGAGTCTACCTGATGCACAACAAATTCCTGGCTTCAATATTGATAGTTTGACGGACAACAAAAGAAATTTGCCTGATGTGAAGAGTATGTTTCTTTCCAATGCTAAACATATGACTGATTGTCTACAAAGAGTCAGTGGTGGTTTAGTTCCCCGGGATAGAGGTATGCAAGATAAGCTTTATTTACCATTTTCTTCTCTTAGAGATATGAATGTGTGGTTCTCATTATCAGTTCATCATCTTGCTTTCTGTGAAACTGTTGAGAGTATCTTATGATTGAGCTACATGCACCATGCACCATGCATTATGTGAGTGTTTTGATATTCTGATTAGGCCATGCAGTTTTCTAATTTTGAAGTTATTTGGTTTTGTCTGGAGCCATTTTCAGCTTAAGAGTTGTTACCTGTTAATAACATTTTGTCATGAATTAACTTCGAAGCTCGACTTGTTTTGTATGTAAGATTAAGATACTAGCAACAGGGTGTTGGATTTAACTAATTCAGTCATTTCCACCACCACTCTAGATGTACACAAATGTGTTAAAGCTAAAACTTTGTTGACTTATTTGAATCGTGACACTCTCATTGCCTTGTTATACATATTCTCTTCAGTCATTGGTAAATTGGGATTCTGTTTTGCAGGAGATTTTAAGAGTTGATTGAGAGACTGAGAACTGCTCCCTGACTAAAATCCACTTTCATATAGTCTTCTTGAAAATATATATGTAATTATCAAACAAAAGTCTCTTACTGCATTTTTTGATGTAATTACGATAGAAGAATGCCTCCAGATTTTGTTTGGTATCATGTTGAAGCATAGGGTTGGTTCTTCATAGTTACAATTATGCCTGAGGTTCAAATTCTATTTGTATATGGGTTGTAAAGTTGTCATATCACTTCATTGAGTCTTTCAGATCCCATTCCATTCCAGTGGCTCAACCAGTAACCGACGGCATCGGATATTACAAGAGATGAATGAATTTGAGCTTAATCTGGGTCCTGAGCCGTTTCAACATTGGCAAACTCTGATCGCCATAGATCCATATGCTCCTGTTACAATTGGATGTGACTATTAAAAAATGTATGGGTGTATTAAGTAATTAACTCCATATTAATAGTCTTGAATCTTGTGGTGACACAGTTCTAATTTTTATTTTTTTTACTCTGGGCCAATTTGGGCTTTTAACTTGTGTTTTTTCAGCTTTTATCTCGACTCTTTTCGGCACCTTTATTTTTTTACTCTTTTCCAGCTTTTTTTGTGCAATACATTATACATCTAAATATTTTTACCTATCTATTTTTTTATTGCTTTAAAATTGCTGAGTTATTCTGTTTCTCATTTTATCTTATTTTTTTTATTAAATATTTTTTTAATAAATACAATTGATGTCAAGTGTACGAGCAGGCAACACTGGAAGAAACTCACCAATTTGTGTAATTTCTTATGTTTTTTTTTTTCCCTTTAAATACTATTATTAGTCTTCTTTTTTTTTCAATCTCAAATGATTATAAATTTTAGGGTTAAAAGGAATTTGAGCATAATTCCATGATTTCCATCATAGCTCTCGGCTGCGGTATAATCCCCCCGTGTGATTTTTCTTTCTTTTTTCATTATATTGAGCAAAAAAACTATCATTCTATATTTAATTCATTATTTTTACAATATGATATTTGCTAGTTGACTATACAAATTATTTAACTGGTAAACTAAAAATATATGCGATATTTTTATATATACTTTTTCAGTTCCAATTTTATTTCAACATTTATTGTTTATGCATAATTTAATGCATGCACAAGTTGTTTATTAATAAATAAAATATAAAGAATCTTTTAGGTAATAATGTAGAGGGGTATAAAAATTTATGTCATTTTGTTTTATCTTAAAGAAAGAAAAATGTAAGATGATGGGCATAGAAGTTTTCGTTTAGTATACTACTACTGTCGAAAAGATAAAGCTGCTGCCCCACCTCGTCAGCAAAATACGTTATGTTATACTTATCCAATTGTTTGCACGTATGGAAGAGCAGAGCATATAGATAAATAATCACCAGTTTAAGTACAGCAGCATACTCTAATAAATATCATTGAAAAAACAGGTTGCAGGACCACAAGGGATGAAATTTTGGAAAAGCCTGCTTTATTTTATGATAGCCAACAGAGTTTAATGAAACTGAACCTGTCAACTGATAGGGAGGATAACAACTTATTCAAGATGCTGAATTCGAGCAGGCATCTGTCTTTACAACACATACCCAGTCACCTGAATCAATCTCAACAGACAGAATGTAATTACGGTACATGAATTTCATACTAGCACATAAAAACTCCTCGAAACAAACCAGCATTCGCCCACACTCTTCTTCCTTCAAGCATCTGTTCGTTGATCAATTCAAAACTAGGCGTTAGAGAATAGTTATTTTAGTAAAAAGTAGTATTACTTGTAATTTTACTCTTCTTTCAACTCACCGTTGGGAGAGTAGCCACTCGAGGAAAAACTTGAAGATGTCCTTGGAATCGAGATGGAGAGCTGGGTAGAGGAGAAGAGATTCTTGTTGGAACCACCATCATCATCATCGAGAGTGGACCATGATTCCTTAGTTGTAGGCCACTCGCTAAAGAAAGGGTGTACGGGATGTTGCTGCTCTTGCTTAATGCTCCCTGGTGACCCAATCTCACTCCCCAAAAAGCAGTGTTGCCTCTGTTTTGTCATTGTGGTATTTATAGGCTCAAATGCATGAGGGATATTTTGTTGAGTGGAGGAAGGGCCAAGCAACTGGGAATCACTTTTTTGTTTCAACATCGAGTTTGAAGAGACTTGAGAGGGCATCAGCCTCCACGTGCCAGTTCCAGTGTTTGACCCTAAACCCAGACTTCCCACATTTGCAGAAGCTTCCGGAGAGAAGTTATGGCTATCAGCATCAGGAGTCTGAATGTACCTGCATATTGAATTCCATGTTAGACTGTCCCGTTCACCCACGTTTTGATCACAAGGTTGACATGGAAATGTGCCTCCCCAAACAAATACTGCCGTATGGTCAGTAAAGTATCATTTAAAATATGAAGGCATATATTACGTAAGTATATAGTATTTCAGAACACCTCAAGCAGAAATGCACTGAACATAAACTAGCCCATACATTTGAGTCATTGACAATGATTATTTATCATTTCATATGCTCCTCGACATGTCTTTGGCTTAAAAAACCCTACCTCGACATGAAAAAACCAAATTGCCTCTGCATGGCATTATACAACAAAACATGAGGGACAATATGTCCTTAGTGAAAAGCAAATTTCCCAGCTGAAATGTGAGACATATTGTAAACTTGTAGGAGTATATGGCACCACAAGAAATGGCCACCCTGAAATAGGCCCACTGATAACTGCACACACTTTTAATGGGAGATATGAAATGCGGATGATCATGAATGCACCCTTGCACAGATTCTACAACATTTATACACATGCAAACCCTCACCCCACCTCCCCAAACATATGGACACACTGAGACAAGTCAGAGACTGTCAGCCAGAAAATAAGTCGTGTTATGTTAGCCAATGAAGATAGATTCCTGATCTAATCACAGAGATCCTGATGAAACAGAGTGGCTCAGAAGTCAGAAGAGATAGATAGTGGAATTAAAGAGTTGCATTGGGGGCCCTCCATGAAATAAACATGATCTCTATTTTCAAATTGTAGAAAAGTGGAGAGATACTTTTGAAAAGCATCCCATGGGTAAAGGCCATCAAAGCTGCAAGAGCTTTTTTTTACAGACAGTGAGCACAACAAAGGATATTAGCACCAGATGATAAGATTGGTTCTACTTCTCTCAAGCCAAAACATCTTTTAATTTACAACTTTCACACCATTAACTTCATAAATCCTTACGAGCTGAAGATTATGTAATTGTATTTCATATCTGATTTAAAAATAAAAAACTCAGAAGCATTAGCATGGCAACCTATACCACCAGGCATAAAGCAAGCAGGGTCTTCTGACAGCTGTACTAGCTACTAACACTAAACTTGAAGTGATACTACCATTTAAGAGATCACAGAAAAAACAGACGTATCTTGTTTGGGATGAATTGATAATAGATAAAACTATATGCCTTCAGGATGAAATAGCTCACTAGATAGCTTTAGAGTATAATAAAAACTTTAAGACGAAATGCGCATATAATTGGTTTAGACCAAAATTGTAACATGACTTTAAGACGAAATGCGCATATAATTGAACATTCTGCCATATCCTAATCCAAGAAATCAGAGAACAAACCAGAATGGATACGAAAAAGCTTACTTCAAGAGGGATCTTTTCCAGTTCTAGCTAAAAAATTCTCTTTAGAAATTTAATGGAAATAAAGGTTTGGAAAGCAAATTCCAGTTACTCTTTCTTTGGAAACTGGCAAGACAATAAAAACTGAAATGTAAATGAAGAAGGTTTCAGAAGCATATTCCAGTTCTTCTTTGGAAGCTGGCATGTTTAACAATTCGAATGTTAGTTTAAAAAATATTGATATCCTGAGAACTTTAATGAGCAGGGAAAAAATGTATCCTCTCATTTTCACTATCAATTGAACAACAACAAACACCCATCTCCACAAGCTTGAGCTCAATTTTTGGAAACAGCAAGCAAATGATTGTTATTTCAGCTCTTTTTCAAATCTCTCAGAATCCACAATTCCTCTTCGTATATAATACTTTTAATTAAGGGCTGAAAAAAAGCTGGATAATTCATGATAAAACATAGCTACCTGAATTCCTTGTTCTCCATCCCATAGGAGATAGGTTCCATCTGCAGCTTTGTCACGTTCCCAAAAGATGATGCATCAGAACTAACAGAATAATATGGCATGCTTTGATAGCTTCCACTGCCACTAGCATTGAAGTTTCCAGTGCTATTACCACACCCACTAGATATGTGGGACATCGCAGTTGACACAGACTGCGAAGTAGATTGGGATTCCACAGGCTTTCTTGAACGATTTCGACCTCTGTGCATGTGTCGCTCACAATATTTGGAGTCGGGATGTGCGTCTTTAGAGCACCTCCACTTCTTTCCATCTGTCCTCCGGCATCTCCCGGGCTCAGGATCAAATTTCTTTCCATAATAGGAACAGTATCCCACTGCAATATGTTCAGAATATTTAGATTCCCACAGTTTTATAACATAAGCTTGCTATTCATCCAAGGTTTATAGACAAGCACAAGCAACATACACACACGCAAATCCTTATCCGCAGTCATATGGACCAGTACAGATAGATTCTTCTAATTAAGCCATCATTTGGAATATAGACCATACCAGTGATCAAAAGATAAAAAGGTTTTGAGCTAACAGTCTTCAGATTATGCACAATTAAAAGAATCACCAACTTAAAAACTGATATACCCCCTTCGCAAGTTGCCCCATTTGGGGCGTCCACCGAAAGGTACCATTACCTTTTTTTGGCAACACCTACTATCTATCCCTACCTCAACAAACAGCTACACATTTAATAATATAGTATTTCTTAGTACCTGTGCCAATGGACAACTTGGGAAGGGACTAAGGGGGTATTATTTAAGGCATGAGTGATAATTAATGAGTAGCAAAGAAGAAAAGCTCCCAGTAAAGCCAAACAAACAACTTCAACACTTTGTGGAAACAACTTGCACCATATTTATGATTTTACCCAGAGAAGCAGTTGAATTTTCAAGAATTTTAAGCTCAAGAGCAAGTTGTTTCCACCCACATACAGACATCAAAATAGAGAGATGATTACATGAAGGGTGGTGGAAGAAACGAGCAGAAAGAGCATCAAAGCTGCGTCGAATGGGCAAAACAAGGTCAGGTGGGACCGGAAGGCCAGCCACAAGGTATTTATATATCATAGCTTGATGCTCCAGTTCCTGCCATTGCACTGCTGTGAAAGGTGGCCTATAACCCCCATACCCCAGCTCCCCTCCTCCACCTATCCCAACCGCCACCGACGAAGCCGCGGTCCCACTCATATTTAATAATTTCACCCTCTGGAAATCAAGTCCCAGTTAATCTAGTACAACAATATACTTCAAACCCTGCATTCATATCATTAATCAACATGAATAAAGTCAGTAAAGGTACAAACAGAGCACATATATGAGCACATGCAAAGAAATCAGTTTTTAGAAGCAGGGTTTTGTTATTTCTTCCTTTCTTTTTCATAAGGGAAAAGGGGGGTTTCAAGATCTCAGTTCCTGTAAAGCAAGCAGCTACCACACAAGTTAAAAAGAAAAGGTTACACATGTACACCAAGTGCTCGACGAAAAGCTGGTGACATAAATTCAACAACCAAGCCCAGAAAAAGCAGAGAGAAACACAGGAAACACGGAGAGACAGTGGCAGAAACACAGATCTAGGGTTTGGTCATACATACATACCTGAGATGATGATTAAGTTCTTCGTGATGACTAATTTTGTTGGGTGAGGTAGAAGAAGGGAGGGGGTTAAATGGTGTGCTGAGATTAGAGGGGACATGGAGGGGCGGTGGGAGGCAACATGGGATTGGGTGGGGCTGAGGAGGGCTGAGGGGGTTGTGGTGGTGGTGGTCCAATGATGTTACACCTCATGTGATATGATATGATGACCACTGTATGCAACCTTTGTCCTTAAGTTTTTAAGATTCTTAATGTGACACTAAAATCCAACTATGCTTTTTTTCTTCAACCTTTTTTTACCTATTCATCTTCAACTTTATCTCTTTTCTTGGATTTTATCTTTAAATTTTCACTATGAATCAACTCCCCTTTTCTTTACATCTTTCTCAGACTAAAACTACTACTTTTAATTTTTTAATTTTTTTTTATATCTTGTTTAAATATTTTTTTCGAATAAAGAAATAATTTTTCGCAAATTGTAAGTAACATAGGAATAGCAAGGTTGATGGTTTGTTGAGGTTGTGGAATTTTAGCCCAAAATGATAAGCCCATAGCTATTCTGAGGATAGTGCTGATACACTGGATACAGACTGTCAACTATATTTAATTTATTTACGACTCCTCAAGATTGGTTTGGACCAAAATTTCCGTCTATAGGTTAAATTATTTAAAAATATATATATTTGCAACTCTTAAATTGTCTGCTCACCTCAGTTCACACTTAGGTATAACAATTTTCGACACGACAGCATAGTATGATACGAATCTGATACAAAAATTGCAGGTTAGTGTTTCACTTTATCGGGTTCGTGTTGTTATTGGATCGACACAAAATTTTTGTGTTGTGTTTGTATTGATCTGTTAAGCACAATAAAATTAATATGTAACTCATTAACCTGCTAACTAAGGGTGTGCAAAGTATGATTTAGACGGACCGAACTGATCGAACCAAACCAAACCATTAAATATAGTTCGATTTTTTGTTTACGGTTCGCTTTACGGTTTTTAGAATTGATTTTTTTTTAGTATGATTTGGTTTACAGTTTTCACTAATGAAAAACCGGTAACCAAACCGAACTTATTATATACTCCGTATATATAATACTCCATATATATTATATAGTCTTTGTAAACTAGTAAACCCAATACATTTTTCAAGCAGGTAAGCCCAAGATTGAATAATTGAATAAGAGATTGAATAAGAGAATATACTCTTGCATAAGTTCAGATTGAATAATTGAATAAGAGAATGTGTTGTTATTTGTGTATGGGTGTAATATGTGAATCTTTGTCTAATAATATTTTCGTATGTGCCGCCTAAGGTATGCAGGTATAACTTGTATTTTAAAATGCTTATAAAATTATAAAAAATAAACATAAGAAATTTAGAACACGACGTAGAAAATTAAACTCACTTCAAATGAAAAATAAAACAATGAAATTGAAATTAATATAATTATATGAAGTGATGAAATATTATTGAGTATGGCCTAATTAAAATGAGTGCTAGTTGATTAAAAATAGAGCTGGCAAATCGGGCCGCCCGGCCAGCCCAACCCAGCCCATCGGGCCAAGCAATGTTCGTGGGCTGGGTCGGGCCGGCCCATGAATTAGTCGGGCCTATAAAATTTGAGCCCAACCTAGTCCACCCAAGCCCGCTGGGCTAGCGGGCCGGCCCAACCCATGAAATATATTTTTTAAAAAAATATTTTTAGCAAAAATTATAATTAAAAATATATATTACTAATGTATTAATTATACATAATTCATAAATAGTCATAAAGTATAACATTACACTATATAAATAATACATAAGTTTAAATTTAAAAGTCAAAATAAAAAACTCAATAATATTTAAAAATAATGTATTTTACTTATTTTAATTATTTATTTGTCTAAAGAAAAAAATTAATCGGGCCAAATGGACTGCCCATGGGCCGGCGGGCCAAATTCAACCTAGCCCATTAGACCCGTCGGGCCCATCGGGTTGGGCCAAATAGGCCCAGTTTTATATGGGCCTCTAATTTCAGAGCCCAGCCCATACTAGGTTTCGGGTTGGCCGGGCCGGCCCATCGGGTCGGGCCCAAATTGCCAGCTCTAATTAAAAATACAATTGCACAACTTTTACTTTTAATAATTAACAAATTGTAAATAAAAATAATGGTGAAAATCGAAAAACTTTATAAAAAAAAAAAAAATGAATATAAAATAGATTTTAAGATTTAACTAACAAAAAATTATCAACATCTGTAGAGAACATAAACAAACCTCATTTATAATTATAATTGAAGTATAAATATATGTTAATTAGGCCTATCAATATCCATAGTATAAAAAATAGAGATTCAAATCTTAAAAATACATTTCCAAACTAATTTTTTTTTAAAAAATACATAAACATATATTTAACATGACTACTTCTTACAATAAACTTTTCTCAATCTTGATCTTTTAAAAAAATACATAAACATATACTCCCTCCGTCCCATAGGAATTTGCACACTTTCCATATATGATGTCCCATACCAATTTGCATACTCCATAAAAGGAAATATCTTCACAACCCTCACCCTTGAAATATACTCATATTTAACCATATGCCATTACTTTTCCACACTCAATCTACTGGTGCAAGTTCCTCCGGGACGGAGGGAGTATTTAATATGACTACTTCTTCCGATCAACTTTTCTCAATCTTGACCTGGAAAGTTGATTTGTTGTAGATGTAATGAATGGTGTTATCCTCATCTTCAAGTAGTACAAGAAATTTTCTCTTGCCACCAGAACACCGACTATCAGAAACAGTAGATCAGAAACAGAAGATGATACAATCTGAAGATAGGTACAATTTCATAATTAATTAGTTTCACATATTTGTATAGAAATATATTAAAAGTAATGTGATATTCAAAATTTAAAGAAAAAATGACCTCCTTGTTTTTCGATGTTATCGATGAACTATGTTGAACATTGGGTTGCAGTAACACTTTCATCATCAACCAGCAAGTCCTTTAAAAAAACACAATATAATTATTTGTAAAATACGTAGGATTATATAAGAGTAATGAAGAATAGGATAGTGTGGTTGTACCTTTGATGAAAAACTTTTGCATTGGAAGTGTTATCAAATTACTGTCATCCGATAACTTGACCACTATATAGTTATTCCAGTTACTCTTCAAGTCTTCTTTTTCAGAGATGTGGATTCTGAAAATAAATTTATGAACCAAATGTTCAAACTGGATCGGTAAAGTGCCCTGTAATCCTTCCTGTATGGTTAGGAGACGAAAGAAAAATTTGTAGGTGTGTTTTGTAGCTAATATAAGGGTGTTGGTTTTCAACTCCGAAATTATACAAATTGTACGTAAATCCTTCTTTAATAACGTTCTGATACCTGTGTATGAAATATCTCGGTACAGTAGCTTATATTTTTGTTCCCTAAATAAATAGAAAATAAATGTCACATCAGTCCAACATATCAATTAATCAAAGGAATCGTTGAATGATGAGTTTGGTTCTGTACGATAAAATGACAGAAATAATTAAGCAGAGAGAACTGTAAATAAAAATAACGGTTGAAAACCGAAAAAAATGGAGAATGAGGAGAGAAAACAAAAAAAGAGAAAAGATGGAGAGGAGGGAATGAAATAATTATTTAAAAAAATATATAAAAGAAAACGGTAAAAAGAAAACCGTAAAGAATCTGAAAGAGAGAGAGGAGAAAGATTTTTTTTTTTAAGAAAACTGTGGAGATTGGAGAACAAAAGAGGAAAGATGGAGAGGGGGATCTGAAATAATTATTTTAAAAAAATATATAAAAGAAAACTGTATAAAGAAAATAATTATTAAAAAAAATAATTTAAGAAAACTGTCAGAAAAAAAGAGGGAGAGAGTGTATAAAACTGTATAAAGAAAACAATTATTTTAAAAAAACTGTCGAGAAAAAGAGGGAGATAGAGGAGAGAACTGAAAAATTATTTAAGAAAAAAAATTATGTATAAAAAATAAAGAAAACACAAAAAAATGAAAGTGGAAGAGAATTAAAAAAAGAAAAGAAAAAAACTGTCGAGAAAAAAAATATAAAAGAAAACTGTATAAAGAAAACAATTATTTAAAAAAATAATTTAAGAAAATTGTCAGAAAAAAATAGGGAACTGTATAAAGAAAACAATTATTTTAAGAAAAATGTCAAGAAAAAGAAGGAGATAGAGGAGAGAACTGAAAAATTATTTAAGAAAACAATTATTTAAGAAAACTGAATAAAGAAAATTAAAATATAAAAAAAAATATAAAAAATAAATAAATCAATTATTATTTTAAAAAAATAAAAGAAAAGAACTTTTGAGAGGGAACGAAAAAAAATGAAAGTGGTAGAGGAGAGAATTAAAAAAATAAAAGAAAAAAACTATTGAGAAAAAAAAAAGAGAAAGAGGGAGTTAAGAAAACTGTAAAAGAATAGAGAAAAAAGGGGAGAGAGGACAGAGAAAAAAAAAAAAGAAATTCTAAGTAAATTAGAAAATTGAAAAGAGAGAAATCCGTGTTAAGAAAAAGATTCAGAAATAGTAATTAAGATTAGATTAAGCGCCTCTACGTGCATGACACTCTCAACCTCTCACTCAATTTGAAATCTTGAATTGTTGTTTCTGTTATTTAGTTAAAATATTTTTTAACGACTAGTTTGTGAATGTTGTAATAGTATTTCGTCTGTTCAAATTATATTTTGAATTATTGGGATTTCATTTTCTCTATTCTATTGAGATTGTGTTTTACATTTTTATTAATTATTGTGTATAGGGAAAAAATGAGCAAAACTACAGTTCGGTCAGAACCGACCGAACCGTCTGAAATATTATGGTTTTAAACCGAATGGTTTTTATAACTACGGGTTGGTTTATGGTTTTAAAAAAAAGAAACGGTTTATAGTTTGGTTTACGATTTACGGACGATTTGATTAACCAAACCGAACTGTGCACATCCCTACTGCTAACAATCCGACGTATTCGATAATGACACAATTTTTTTTTTTATATTTATATATTTAGATGCAATTTTAAATTTATTTATTTTCTTATCTGTCGTTATCATGTTGGGTTTTGTGTTTTTATATATTTCAATGCAATTTTAAATTTATTTATTTTCTTATCTGTCGTTATCGTGTTGGGTTCGTGTCGACATGAAACACACAATAATATGAGTTGTTAGACATATTCACTACCCTCTATATTAGTTTTAAAATGATTATTCTTTTTCATTTTTTACACAAAATAATAAAATATTAGTTATTGGGTATAAAATTCTTGATTTTTACTTATAAATTTATAAATATTTCTTTATTTATTGAGTATTAAAATAATAATTATTCATTAAATAAAAATATTTTAAATATTTTAGAACAAATAAAAAGAGAACGGTGTGAACCAAGTGGCACCAAGGGAGAGCATTTTGTTCGAATTTTTTTTCCTTTTTTTTTTTCGAGAGGTGAACTTATTAATGGCCAATGGGGGTTGAAAAGGGTAATTTGGTTTTTTCACGCACTTCTTTAGATAATTAAAAGAAGGGCGCGGCTAAAGGCACCCGGATTTTCTATGAGTACACCCACGGAGAATTTTTTTTGTTCCAGAGGCGGTGAGAAAAGACGTTTTTACCCCTCCTGTAGTTTAAAAAAAAAAGCTGGATGAGTACACCCATCTATTCCGATTCACACGCGATTCATCATTTCGCATACGAATCATTTCGGATTCCCACCATCAACACCAAAACATCAAAAATCCTAAAAATTCAAAATTTCAACAACAAAAATAAAATCTTCACATATTCGGAAATTTTACCAAAACAAACCCAATATTTTCGAAAAAAAATTCAAAACAACTTAGATTTGTTTGAAAAAAAAAATCGAACATCTTGTTCAAAATTTTTTCCAAAACAAACTCAAGTTGTTCGAATTTTTTTTCAAAACAAACGAAATATGTTCGAATTTTTTTTCAAAACAAACGCAATATGTTCGAAATTTTTTTCAAAACAAACTCGATATGTTCGAAAATAATTTCCGAACTACTAAAAACCCTAATTTTCCTAAATTTTCAAAACCCTAATTTTTTAAAAAACTGTAAAAATTGTAAAAAAAAAAAAACTTACCTTTGAACGGCGGCGGCGTGGGTAGCTGGGTGCGATGAAGGGGAGTGGGAGGGATTGCGGCTGCGAAGGGAAGGGGAAGGGGCTGCGGCCGCGAAGGGGAGGGGAGGGGAAGGGACTGCGGCCGCGAACGGCCACGAAGTGGAGAGGGAGGCGTGCGCGGCGCAGCGAGGCAAAGGCGGTGGCAGCGGCGACACTGTGCGAGCGGCGGTGTGGGCGCGGGCGGCGGCGTCGTCTTCAAGAGAGTGGAGGAGGCGGAGGAAATTATAGTCAAGGTGGGTGTACTCTTTTAATTTTGAGAATGGGGAGGGTTTAGGATTTTAATAGGACGAAGGGTATTTTTGTATTTTCCACGTGGGTGTCCTTATCGCGTTGATGTCCTCATAGGATCCTTGGGTGCCTTTAGCCGCGCCCTTAAAAGAATAGGGTGGTGAACTTCGTGTCCTTAAATTTGAGATTGAACTTGGGCCGTCAGTCCATATGTCAATGAGCTTTTTTTGTAAATATGGACCAGATATTATTCGAACATTTCCAAAAAAAAATTCCATTATTATTTAAACATTTTTACATCTACTCCACACTTCTTTAAAAATCTCCATTAATTATTTATTATTTACACCATATGTCATAGAAATTTTTTATTTTAAATAAAGTAAAAATACTCATAATATTCATCATAAAAGTTAATTTTATTCTTTTTAAACCTCAAGCCTACACCGCTAGGTCAACTTCTTGGGGTTAAACTTAGTGATGTGTTAATGTAATTATCAGTGTGAGTTGGTTCAACATATCAAACAATAAAATTCTCCCTCGTATTCATATTATAAGTAGTTTTGATCTTTTGTGTTTTTTTGTAAAATATATGTAGGTTTGCACTTTTCAATGTAAATTAATTTTATTTATTTTAAATTTATTTTTAAAATCAATAAATAATTATATAAATATATATTTTTTAATGAAAATTATAAATATTGATCAAAGGTAAAATGAGAAGTTAATTATTTTCTTGAAGGGGTATATTTTGAATAGAAGGAGTATATTTTGGAGGGTGTGTTGGATAATGATACATTAAATAGTGCTTTCATTGCACTTTAATTGATATACAAGTAAATGTTGAGCTGGATCTTAATGAACTCTCCTAAATAATTGCCCTATATAGTTTATACGTTTTTCTTTTTTTTCCACAAACCACCTAACACATTTTTGTCCATTTATCACTATATACTTAGAGTGTCCACAACGGTTGGTTATTAGAGGGTTATAACTTTAAAAATAGGGTTACAACAGTTACATACTTAGAGTGTCCACAACGGTTGGTTATTAGAGGGTTATAACTTTAAAAATAGGGTTACAACCGTTGTGGCGCTGAGTTATAACTTAAAAAAATTTCTCTCTCCTCAACTGGGTTAGTCCGGCATAACCCTACTTTTTGCTAACAACGATGAATTGACCCACATTAATATTTGAATTTTCTATTTTTTTTTCATCTTCAAATTTTAAATTAATACAACGGTCTTTTTTTTTTCTCTTTAAATACTTCATATTCACAGTTTTTTCTTCTGTAAATACTTAACAAATGGATAAAGATTCTTCACCATTTCGTAGAAATTTGTTCAATCATACTGATGAAATTCCACTCTCCCAAAATTCTTTAAATCTACAAAATTTTCAATATTCTCCTTCATATTCTCAAAATGTTCAAGTTCACAGGAATTTCAAAATAGTTAAGTTTTTAATTAATTTAGTTGAATTGTTTTCTAGTGTTGAATATGTTGTACTCTATTTTCATTCGATCAAAATAATAATAATCTTTATTAGTTAACTAAATGAGTTAGTATTAAATATTTATTTCAATTTGTAAAATATATTAATTGATACCCTAAAAAAATTCGACTAAATAATTTTAATATATTCATATATTAATTTTTTTCACATATATTAAAATTTAATATATTCATATATTAATTTTTTTACATAATTTTAAAACCTTAAATAAAAAATAAAAAATTAAAAAGAAATGTAATGAATAGTGGGTCCCTCAAATGTAAGGTATAACTTTGGAATGGTTGTGGGAGTTATTGGGGGTTGAGTTATTTATGTAAAAATGATGAGGTGGAGGAGAGAGGGTTGAGTTATAACTACTTAGATGGATAAATTAATTTGTGAAATTAATTTTTCTACTTTATTAATGACAATATTTTAGCACTCTCTTCGTCTCAATAAAAAATACTCAACTTTTTTTATCCGTTTAAATAAAAGCTACTATCTGTGTTCCGCAATTGTTTATACAATTTCCTTATTCGTCCATTTCATAATTATTTACGCATTCCAAAAAGATTTTTTTTCATAAATACACCTTCACAATATTCACATATTTATACAAAATGTCATTATTTTTATCCTTAATTCAATTATTCACTTTACTTTATTTATAAAAGTTTACAAAATTGCACACTATTCATTACACATTTTTCTTAGTTTGTGTCTCCATAAAATGGTGCAAACATTTTGAGACGGAGGGAGTATCCATTTCCTTTAGCAAACTACTCATCTAATAAATCTATTTATTCTATTATATGAAGTATTTTTTTAACATATGTATTCGTAACTTTCACTGGAACGGAAGGAGTATTATTTTAAAGAGAACAAGACAAGATTATTGTGTAAGGCACATGTCATTATTCTTGAAAGCGCGTCACTTGGTTAACAGTCTCAGAAAAATGCCCCCGCCCCACCTGGTGCTGTAGCTGTTGTGTTTAATAGTATATCAGTGCTTGCCAGCTTTTTTCGACTCCTCCACTACATATATATAGCTCTCTCTATTTTTCCACTCTTTTAATATTCCCCGCTTTTTCCATCTCCATCTCTAAACTTCTAAACATCCATGAGTCTCTTCGGCTTCGGCAGGTAATCATGCTTTTTATACAGTTTCTAATTGCTATTTCTTGTTCCGCATCGGATCGGTTTTTTATTTTTCTTTCGCTTTCTTAGGGGTTTTTTTGGGGCTAATTTTTAAATTGTAACTTTGTTCTTACCGAATTCGTTTTTTATCTGGATTTTCTGCATATTCTGTGCTTTTTATGTGCTTTGATGGATCACAAGGATGCGAATCTATGTTATATGTAAATTAAAGTTTAGTTGTTTCGATTTTCTGGTTAACATAGCTATTGATGTAACTTTGGGCAATGGAATTGGAACTTAGAGTGAAGAAGCTGCTTATATGAGAGTTGATTGTGAAACCTTCAATTCAAATCTCTCCAATCACACTGATATTAATTATATGATTCCATAAATAAATCACTACATAAGAGTGGGAAAATGCTCTGTACAGAAGAATACAAGTTATCCGGCATGTATTTCATGATTCACTTAGAAAAGTTAGTCCATTCTGAACAGAGATCCCCTTGACTGCTTAGTGGTATAGTAGTGAAATAATTTCAAATGCTTGTGTAACATGAATACTGTTAGATGGAAACTTCTTTGAAGAGAGTTCTCATATAGTTAATCTAATTCACTATAATTTTCTGATTTGCTATTGTGAACAGGAATCAGAGGACTTTCCGCCCTAAGAAAAGTGCTCCATCGGGTAGTAAGGTGCGTCTCTTTTGTTAAGTTACAATCACTTTATTCGTTCTTTCGGTGTTTGTTCTCTGTTACAATCACTGTTTTTTTGTAGTGAACTTCAGCATGTTGTATCACTCTGCAAATTGTGATACTATATTACTAGTTTGTGCTTTCTTCCATCATGAGCTGACCTGCTTCAGAATTTTGTAAATCTCAGAGCTTGAAATGTGTATGCTTCGAGTTTTGATTCCTTGAGCTTTTCTCAGTTTCTTGCTTTATGGATTGGATATGGATTGTGTTATATATCCTGTCTTTTCTTGTTAAGACGTTATTTTAATTTGAATTATCCCGGACAATGATGCTACATACTTGTTACTCTCTTACCTGCTTAAATACTAGTTATCTACTTCAATAACTCATCCTTTGCCCATTACACTCAGCTATCTGAATGTTCTCTTTCCAAAGTCTTCATGCTGTATGCATTTCAATAGCTATCATGTTGTGCATCATTAACTATTTTATGATTTTATGCTGCAGGGCGCACAGCTTAGAAAACATATTGATGCAACTTTAGGTAGTGGGAACTTGAGAGAAGCTGTAAGGCTACCCCCTGGAGAAGATTTCAATGAATGGCTTGCTGTTAACAGTACTCTCTCTCTCTCTCTTTTTCTCTCTGTTTCTGCATTAGCCTCTCTCTGAGGATTAAAATTGAAAAGGGTGCTTGATTTTCAATTTCCAGCTGTAGATTTCTTCAACCAGGTGAATCTTCTCTATGGCACCCTCACAGAGTTCTGTACACCAGAAATCTGCCCTACAATGACCGCTGGCCCTAAGTATGTTAGGGTGATCCTTACTTTTACTTTGTTTAGTTTGAGAATCATTTTAGTGTTAGAAACTAGAAAAGAGAGTTTTAAATTACCTCGACAAATGATGATTCTAGGTCAAATATATATATTGGATATAATTTATAAGAAAATTTTAATTTCTCTTTCTTGCTACTTAAAAACTCTCGTTAATTTTAATTTCATTCACATTATGCCTACCATAACGCAATCGTTTTACCTAGAAATGGGAAATATGAAAAAAAATTGTTCCTAACATGTGATAAATGCTTTGGCAGGTATGAGTACAGATGGGCGGACGGTGTAACAATCAAGAAACCTATTGAAGTTTCAGCTCCTAAATATGTTGAGTACCTAATGGACTGGATTGAAACACAGTTGGATGATGAGTCAATATTTCCTCAAAGGCTTGGTAAGTATGATGTCGATGTCTATTTCAATTTAACAAACACTGTATTGTTTAGGGGGACATAGAACCCACTGTCATCTAGGTGAAAAGTAACATTGTTGTTAAAATTACTTGCTGTGTTGGTATTGTATATCCATCAGCTAGTTTGGTGAAAGTGTCTTATATTTTGATGATATTATTAGCAAAATACTGACAAATAAATATTTGTAGGTGCACCGTTTCCTTCAAACTTCAGGGAGGTTGTGAAGACTATATTCAAACGTCTATTTCGTGTATATGCACACATATATCATTCTCATTTTCAAAAGATCGTGAGTCTTAAGGAGGAGGCCCATCTAAATACCTGCTTCAAACATTTTATACTGTTTACATGTGTAAGTTGTCTGATTCTTTTAATATAGTATTATATAAATCTTGAAAGCAGATTAAAATATTTATCTGTAACTAAAGATGTCAAGTTTATAATGCAGGAATTTATGCTGATTGACAAGAAGGAACTTGCTCCACTACAAGAGCTCATAGAATCCATTGTCCCTTATTAAACAGCTTCATGGTTTGCCTAGTGAACTAATGCTATGTAGAGATGAAATAAGTTCCTCCAATCCTCCCTGTAACTCTTATCATAGTTTTCTACCATCTTGTTTGTAACGAATCGAACGCTCGTGCTTCTTGTTCAAGCTTAATGTTAATGCAATCTCAAGTTTGTATCTATCATTTTATTTTGTTAGTTAATTGGGTGTACCTGTACTACTGTGGCTGTGGGGTTAAGAATCCCTATTCTAATTGATGTTACATCTTGTGTTCTATTATTTTTAAACATGAATAAATTTAATACGGAGTATTACATTCACCAGCTCACCAAAATACAGAAATTTATTAAGGTTCTAAGAATACAACCTTTTTCTAATAAGCTGTCGATACTTTGCAACAAACACAAAAAAGCAGGATACTCCATTAAGTAATAATTCAAAACAAGATAACTAGAAAAATGCAAAAATGTTCTTGGACTCGACAAAAAAAAAAAAAAAAAAAGCAATTGTATTTCAAATTGACTTGATACATTGGAGTACAAGAAAACTGAACTTTTCTTCCAAAAAGCTGGAGACCTTAACATTCTTTTGAATTTGGAGCTCACTAATGTTGCTTATATTTCTTAAATTTATACTACTTCCTTTTCTTTAAAATTCACACTTTTAACAACCTAAAGCTTATATTTCATTTTTTGACAAAATTCATTATTTATTTCTACATTTTTTCATTCATATATTTCTCTACATTTTTTTTGTTATTTCCCTCCACTTCAACTACTCACTACACATTAAATACCCTTCTGTTCATCAAAAGTGTGCTTAAAATTGTTGAAATTTTTGGGTACAAATTCTAAGATAAAATTGACTTTTTTTTTTATTCACCTTATTAATCTTGTTAGACAATGTACATGTTTAATTTGATTTCAATTATATGTTAGGCTCCGTTTGGATGGAGGGATTTGATGAATGGATTTCAAATCCTCCATTCAAATCCACTCTACTTGTTTGGATTAAAAAACAAATGAATGGATTTAAAATCCTTATCATATTTTTTTAGTTAAAATTGAGAGGATTTTAAATCCCCTCTAAAACCATATCATTTGAAATCCATCTATTTTCAAAACCTTTCATTTGAAATACCTTCCCAAATCAAATCCCTCCATCCAAACACAACCTAAAGGTATTTTCACGGATGATTTTAAATACTCATCACCGGAAATATGAAGGTTAAAACAATTTACACAAAACATAATATGATAATGAATCAACGTACATTTTTTATTTAATGGGGCAATAAAGATATAAAAAAAATCGTCAATTTTCTCCTCATGAAATAAAATCTTAATACTTAAAAAGCTCTTTAAAACTAAAGATAAGATAAGCACATGTCAAAACAAAAATTGGCAATATGTTTACAGTTTCCTACAACCACTGCTAATCCTGAACTAAGTATCTATGTGTCTATTCTAAGAAAAAAAACTCCGATGAACAGGCCACAAAAATGGATGGATCCATCATCAGCCATCCTCCACGAGAGATCGGGGGCGAAATTTAGGTTCTGCATAAATATATGCAGCAGCTACAGAAGCAAGAACGCTCAGAACATGAGCAAACAGCTGGATATTAGCGAGCAACTCACCGTAAACTTCATGATCGATGGAACGACAGGTGATGTTATCGTCCTGAAGGTGACAGCCATCTGGCATCATAGGACCGTATAGAGTGAAGGCAGTTTGATAGAACCAAAGGCCTTGGAGTGTTATAGAAATCCCGCTGGTTAAATCAACGGGAAAGCTAGTTGGGATGAGGGCTCCCATGACAGTTGATAGTATGCACAAGGCTATGAGGAGGACTAGGATACGGTGATAGTATCCCTCGAGGCCCTTGTGTGCTGTTGAGTGGAAGTTGAATAACAGGTACTCTGCTGTGAATGCTGCTGACGAAATTAAGCACAATGCTCCTTCAGGCAATGGAAGAAAACTGATCATAAACAAACAACACATACTATTAAATAGTTAAAAATGGACAAACTGGCAAATAGATTGTACCATAGGAACCAACATTCACTAATTTGATTAATGTTAACCGAGATAAATGGTCAGGCTATGTGAAGTGCACAAACAAGAGTCGAGTCTACTCTACTCCGAGTAATTACTGTAATCTTAATAACTAGCTCCCCGCCCCCAAAATAAAAAAACTAGTTCTTATGGAATTCACTACTCAATTGGTTAACAAATACGGTGATAGGATGGCGATGTAGAAAATCTGAAACAGACTTGGATAGTTCCACTACTTACCATGATGCTTTGGATTTGTTTCTACTTGTGCAGCTCTTTCTTTTCCTATTTAGTCCCATTAAAGGTTTCAGAAAATGCATTAATACAAGAACAAACCACATTCTGAATCAGAGTCCTACATGTATACTAAAGCTATGAGTTGAGATATTACACTGTTCCTCTACTCTACATTAAGAAACAAATCTAACATGATCAGAAATCTGAAGACTCACCTTGTCTTCTCAGAGAGCAGTGTAATTACACCAAAGATGAAGAACATGAGTAGCATTCCAGAGTGCTCAAAGTTGTTCATGTGAGACGGGTTCAATACGCCATTAACAAAAATCTTGAGATGGGTTGCAAACACAAACTCAACACACAGATCAAGAAAGCACCCAAAAACAATGACATAGAGTTCTAGGTACTTGAGCCTGCCATCAAATCCCGGAACCAGGTTCCAAACCCTGACCCGGAACGACTTAGGATCCGATACATATCTATATATAGAACACCACGTGTGCCATATTCCAACAAAAAGAAACAATGTCCCCGGAAGCACATGCCCTGGAAATGAACCCATCTATCAACACCCTTGATATATGCAGGATATTTTAGCAAGACAAGATTCAACTATCTTGAATCAATGCTCTAATTCCACTTGCCAAATGAGGAACAATGAACTAGCAACTAAAGCGAGAACCACCCGTTTCGTAATATGTTTGCAAGAGCCACCAAAATCAACATAATAGTGCTTATTGATTACTGCTCCTTGTCTACATTCCTAACAACTTTCTTCCTCCATAGTAGGTATGAGTACTATTCTTTTTCTTCCCTAGTCTCTCTCAGTTGAACTTAACAACCTTAACTAAAATTAACAGTAATTGAAAAACAGATTCCTTTCCTGAAATAAAACCTGTAAAAGAATTTCAGATCAAATTTTATTTTTTATGGAAACATGAGTTGATCAATTAACAGAACATAATTCACAAGGGCTAAAACTAAATGCACAGATAAATACACTGTATACATAAAAAAAAACATAGCAAGCAATCAAATAACTTCAGACCCACACAATTCCAAACAAAATAGGCAAAAATTAGATAAAGAATGCGGAAATGAAACACCCTCTGTGTGGTTTAAGAAAACAATGAACATAAGTTTCAGTGCATATATAATTTAGAGTTGACCTTTTCCTGTGTCAAAAGAGCTAATGAGAAGAAAGATTCATTCCAGCATATAATATAGCGATTCTTGTTTAGTGTAAATGGGAATCAATCGCAGAAAGTTGATGGGGTCAAATCCTGAAAAGGGTTTGCAAAAGAGGGTAATTATAAAGACATCATTGAATTCCAAGAAACTGTAGAGTATCTCGCTCTCCCTTTACACCCGAAAGCCGAAAGATGTTTTTACATTACTGCCATTTGATGCTAATCTTCATTAATTAATTCAACCATATACTGTATGTCTTCATTCAAACACACGATGTGATAATTGCTCTGTTGGTTATAACTAATTCGATTTTATTTCTCTACACTTTTCATGAAAAATCGGTCTAATTGACCAAAATTTAATTTATTGTTTTTAGTTTATGAATTGGTTTAGATAATTATGCACCATTTTTCAAGAAAAAAAAAAGGTTCTAAGTAATACCCACTGTGTTTTCAGTGTAAATTTGTCTGATTATGGATTAAGGATCGAATGCAAATTACACTCTAGTGTTATCGAATTATTCATTTACTAGTTATTTAAGCAATTGACTAATTTGTATTCAAACGAATTTTCATGTTAAAGGCTGGATTTTCAAGCGTTATATAGTAACTTTTCAAGTTAGATTATGTTTGATAGTAAAGATTAATTAGATTAATTAGATTAAATTATGACGATATCTAAATTTTTTAAATTTTAAAGTATAATTTATTTTTATTAATTATAAAGTTAAAATTGAGTTAATCTAAATTTAATATAAGTTAACAAACAAGATCTAAGGGTGTTTTTCTAACATTTTTCTAGTTTCTGAATCTTCTAAATTTTGAAATTGCAGTTGGGCCATCAATTCATTATCACCATCTTTTTTTCTTTTCTTTTTTATTTGCACCACTCAAATTTTATATACATTGTTAAGGTTCAAATGTATAATGTTGGTTTTATTTATTTATTTCTAAATTATATTATTTTTAAATTATGAAGTAATACTTTCAAAATAAAATATTTTAAAGTATAACATAACATCCTCTCACCAACGTTATTTCATAATTTGTGTGTGTTTATAGCATGAGACTTCTTACCATTACCAATCATACATGCACACTGATTGACTAATGACCATCAAAATATATATGCACTAAATAAATCATTTATATTGAAATGTTTTAACTGACTATCAAAAAATATGCACCACAACCTTACTTTATCTTGAATAATTGATGTTTTAGAATTTGAAAATTAATTAAAGAATTCATGTTAATGGTCCCCGTTAATTATTTTTTACCAAAATTTTAGGATTCGTAGGAGATTTTTTGGATTGTGTAGTGAAAAGAGGAGTAGAAATAATGTGTAACACATCAATTAACAAATAACAAAGTCATTAGTATAAAACATCAGTATTTAGGATCGGAGGGAGTATAGATAAATGACACACATCAATTACTAAGCATGGACGGTCTAAAATTTCAAGGAGTTGGTCAGGTAGAGGCATGCTCTTTTCAGGTTCGGAAATTTTAAAGTATAAAAATGTCAGTTCATACAAAATCTAACTCTAACTTTAAACGAAACTCTATTAATAGACGATGAGATTGATCTTTCAAATTAGTTAGTTTTCTGATCACATAGAACTTAAAAAAAAAGCATACACTGTCTGAATTAGAGGGCCTTAATACTAGGACCGGCATTGTATCTAAATCCTTGGCATTAGCCACATTATTAGCATGTTAATCTTTGGACTTTTGTGGGTAGAGAAAAATATTCCCCACCCCCACACTAACTTGTTTAAAATCTTGTAACTACTTTTAAGGATTTAATATAACATATTTTTGTCTAATCCATTTTTTTAAAGGTCAATATGATATAAGGTTGAGTTGATAAAAGTGAAAAATTCGGAAAATAACAATCTGAAGCTAAGTTTATTCATTGCACATTTTCTAGATTTATTTAAAAATGTCATTTATTTTTTCAGTAAAATGTAATATACTTAGCGTGCTTGAATGTTAAGGAATGTTGAGCTGTGATTTTTTTTCAAACGACGACATTTAAAATACACGAAAATAAACATAAAATAAGGAGACAAGTCATCAATCATTCCCTCTTTTACTAAGCCCTATATAGACCCAAATCTATATATATATAAAAATAGAATAGTCAAGCCTACCTCATTTTCCCGCCCATTCCATTTACATACATACTGTGCATTATTTTTTTTCATGTTTCGTGAACATTACTAGCTAACAGTACAAGCAATCATGTTTTGCAATATTTAATTGTACAGTTATACATCCAATGTCTGACACATCTGCGAAGCCGAAATGAGTGCATGCCTTCATTGATTTTTTCAACTACTTCTTAGCTACTACATTTGGTTTGTATTGTTATTCTACATGAGACTAGGTTTAAATTTACCTAGATAGCTCGGATACAAAATTTATGTTTAGTGGAGCATTCAAATATTTCATAAAATAGTGGGGTGTTATTAATCAATTATTTTTTGTATTCATACAATTTTTTTTTTTTTTTTTCAAAAAATATAAGATTTATTTTGTATGACCATTCATTTAAGTATTTTTATTTGAAAAAATAAACGTTTGATAAATTTAGAAAATGCTATATAGAATTATTTAATATATATTAATTAAATAAACATTTCAAACAAATAATTAAGAAAGTAAGAAAAGTTGTGAGAAGTACTTAGCTTTATATGTAGATCTTCACCACGTTGGCTTCACGCTCTCGGGTATTATAAAACTTATCATTGGAAAAAAAATGTTAGATGTTCAATTTTCCATATTTCAGTGAGGGAAAAAAATTAAGAGTACAAAATTCCTTGGAAAATGTTTATTTATTATACTTTTTTTTCCGTTGCCCCTAACTAAATTACTTATTTGACTAAATATAATTAGACTTATTTTTAACAGAAGTAAATATAATTAGATTTTATTTGTTTATAATTAAACAAGTGGTAAGGATTAATAAATGTTTTCTTACTGTTGATTCAAAAATTACTTTTAGCAATTACTTTCAATCTTATATTAATAATCATAGAGTTTGATATATAATTATTCACACTCCATATCTTATTGACTTATTGTTTATAAAAATATTTTTGCGACCCTTTGTTCAAAATATGTGGAAATATAAAATAAGATTTTTTTTGGTTTGCAACCGAAAAATAAGTGTTTTCGACAATTATTAATAACTTCATTATTATTTAATCGCCACAATACTTATAACTAATGAATTATTTTATTAGTTCTACAATGCCTACCACATACTGTACATAGCGTATATTTATTAGTTCTGTGCGTTTTGCAATAATAATTAATAGAAAATTAATTTGTTGATTATTTTAAAAGAATTTATTTACCAAGAAATAGTATATACTAAAGAAAAGAAGTTGAGTTACTTCAAATGTCATTGCATAATATATGAATGGGATTGCCAAGCTTCAATCACAGCCTTAAAAATAATTTATGTTTTTTTTTTTCAATATGGTATATTTGATTGTCAAGTTTCAATCATAGACTATCATTTAAAACTTTGTCTCTATATTGATTATGTTTCAATCTCAAATTCTAAGGAATGATTGGAATAATGTTTATTTATCTGTTTACCATTTTTTTTCCCATAATTTGATTGCCAGCAATGAATTTGTAGCTTACTTTGCACAGAAGCATATCGACTTGACTTACCACATTTTAAGTCACATTAGGTTCTCAATATTTTACTAAATAGTTGGGCACGTGTATTACCACTTTCCTTTTGTTGGAGTTGATGTGGTAAGTTGGCCCAACATGGACTAATATAACTGACTTTTTTATCAGTGTTTTACCTTCTTTAAAAATGATTTTTTTTTTTTACATATACTTTATATAATTTAAAGATAAATATGTATCAACATTTAATACATGATTTTATTTTTTCCTAGGTGTAGTATATATTACATAGAATTGACTTCTATGTAGAATTAAGCGTGTGATAGGGGTTCTCGATTTTCCTCTCATCAGTTGAGCAATGACCTCTACGAATCAGGTAAGCCTGAGCAGCCGAAAGAGAACTTCTACAACGAGCTTAGTTTCAATATCGTATACTGGTTTAGATGTCAAAAGGTAAAATCAAGTCCAGTTAACAGTGTTCTTTCAAGGACGGGTTCATTGGTGCACTTCGGGTTCATTGGTGCACTTCTCACTCAGGTCAACTGAACTCTGTCAAGTGCGGTTTAGTATTTGGTCATGTTCTTAAGTTTGTATCATTGAAGAAAATATACTCCATCCGTCCCTGAAAAGTTTGTGGGGAATCTTGAGCACATGATTTAAGAAAAAAGTGTAATAGTGTTGAGAGATAATTTTGTATATAAAAGTAGGTTAGATTGAGCCCCAAAAGTAATGGTATGAAGGGTAAATATGTGTATATTGTGAGGGTGAGGATTGTAATGATTATTTCTATTTTGAGGTATGCAAACTTTTCGGGGACAAACTAAAAAAGAAAGTATGAAAACTTTTGGGAGACGGAGGGAGTAACTTTTATTATGTGAATATTTACGTCTGTTTCTTACTACTATTTATGTTCAGTGTTGGTGTTGTGTGTGCTATTTTTTGTTTCCTATAAATGTGACATATTAATTTGATAGGTTTTATGTCTGAAAATGATACATATTTAAGTTGATTTTCCTAAACTTTCTTATATTTTTATATTTTGTGATTAGCTGCAATTGATCTTGGAATGTAGTTGCTATTCTGATTTTGTTTAGGATCCTTGGCTGCATTCTCTTTTTTTTTTTTTTTTTTTTTTTTAAATTCAGTTTATTGTCCATCGATTACTATTCATAATTTCATTAGTTGGAGGTTGAAATGATCTCTAATTCATCTTTAATAATTAAAAGAAAAAGAATGTGCTTTGCTTAAGATTTGTTCATATTTCTTACATTATTTAATTATTTTTCACATTTGTTATATTTCCATATCTTTCAATAATTAATTTACACACTCTAAATAGTAAATTCTACACTAATTTTATTCTCAATGTATTCAAAATTTAAACAAATTATCATTAATGTGAACCCACAAATTAATTAGTTTTAAAAGCAACATATTTTTTTAGTAACAATATTTATAGTATTAGCATAATACTCTCTCCGTTCCATACTTGATGACCCAAATTAATTGAACACGAATTTTAATGAATTAATTGTTTATTAGTATTGTGTAAAATAAAGTGAGGGTAGTAAAGATTTTTCAACTTTATAAATAGTAGTAATAATGTTACTTTTTAGTGTAATAAAGCAGTGACATTTGTTGTAATATTATAATGTTTTAAAGGAATTGTTTAAAAGTGTTTTTGCTATTTTAGGTAACGTGTCATCAAGTAAGGGACACCCAAAATGGTAAGATGAGTCATCAAGTATGAGACGGAGGGAGTATTAATTATTAATTTATTACTCCATAGTAATATTCATAACCGTGCATCGCACGGGTGAAATACTAGTATATACAAAGGGAAAAGAAGGAACAATTAGTTCAACATGTGTTTCTTATCTTCCATATAAAGATAGTTTCCGACAAAGTGGGATAGCTCAAGTGGTTAGAACACCACTACCTAGGCCTTAGATCCTGGGTTCGAGTCATGGGGAGGGGGAAAGGGGAAAAGGGATGGGTATTTAACTTGTAACAAAAAAAAAAAAAAAAAAAATAGTTTCCTTCACTCAAACTTAAATACCTTTTTTTAGTAAAAAATATTCAAATGACATAATCTTACAAGTTTCAACTCTTCACTAAAAATTTTTTAGTAAAAAATATTCAAATGACATAATCTTACAAGTTTCAACTCTTCACTAAAAATGGTGAAAATTTAAAAAAAATGTGAAAATGTTCCATGTGGAAATAGAACGTGCAATTTAAAAAATTGAGATTTCAAAATGGTGATGCAATGATTGGCATATATTGTGCATTTCAAAAATACTGGAATTGATGGTCCATTCCAATATGATTCTGAATTTCAACTCTTCATTGATGATATCAGACTCTCAAATTTGGGACCATAGGATACCAATTTTATTTTTTTTTAACGGTAAAAGGTGTTATGTATTTTCACTAACGCGCATTGTGGGTGCTCAAACTATAGGTGTACATGTTTGTCTATTTATACATAGAGTTACAATTTTTCCTACATAAAAGGGTCGCAGAACCATGCCGCTGTAGATGCGTATGTTTTTAATAAACTTCTTCCACCTAGTCACATCCAGAGTTTGATCTTGATCCTCTCTACTGACTTTTTTGTATCATGTCCTTCCTCACTGAATCTTTTTGCATTCCTGATGTTCCAGATCTCCTAAATTACGCTCGTCCATAGACTTGACATCAGTTTTTTTTGATAAAAATATATGAATAATCGTGTACAAAATAGATGTCTAATCCAATTTAAAATAAAATGTATACTCAATATGTAAAAATACATTAATAGTACATATTAAATTTTGGTAAGTTGAGATATTGGACCTGATAATAAAGAGTTGGCCTGCTATGGACTCGAGTGCATGTTGTGCACCCTAGTCCATGTTGCACTTTTCAGTTTACTGACTTACACTTTTTGGTAAATGGTGTTGCACTTTTCAATTATTAAACTGTATAATAATATTTTTAGTTATAGTGACTTACACTTTTTAGTAATATTGTGTTGTATTTTTCAGTTTAATAACCTACACTTTTCTTTAGATTAGGGTGCACAATATGCACTCGAGTCCATACTAGACAAAACCGATAATAAATACTCAATATATCTACTATAAAAGAGTCCTTAAGAGTTAAAATTGATGAGTCGATCTCGTTTGTAATTTTTCAGTTATAAAACAAAAGGTTAATTTTAAAATAAATAAAAAATCGGTTTAAAAAATACAGTTTATATAAATCTGTTTTTTTTAATTTCAAATCTAGGGCACATCCGGAGTGGGACAATTTTAAAATTAAAGACCAAAATCTAAGCCCAAATCTGTTAAATATTTTGTATAATATGTTTTATGAAGCATGTCAAATTTAGGTTGCGTTTATTGAATGCATTACTCACTCCGTTCCATAAATTGACACATTTAAAAAAAATAAAAATTGCAATGAGTTGAGGTGTTAAGAGGTAATTTTGTAAAATTAAATGAATAAAATAAAGAGAACGATTAAAATGAGTGTAAAAATAACAATATTTTGTGTAAATATATGAATATTGTGAAGATCGAGTTTATTAAAAAAAATGAAGTTTTAGAGGTGTACAAATTAACAATTGCAGAACACGCCAATAAAATAAAAAAAGTGTGCAAACAATTGTGATAGCTGAAATGAAAAAAATGTGCTTGTCATCTTAGACTGGTTAATTGATGTTGCGGGAAAAAGAAAAAATGTGACCAACTTATTGGTTATTAATGAGTTATAAAGTTAGGTCAACTGTAGTGATACAGACAACTAATTCTAAAAAGCTCACATAAATTCTCGACAGAATTGGTTGTTTTTTGTCTAATTCATGTTTATGTTGTCTTGTCAAATTGAAAAAATTTCAATGTTTGAACATGTCATTTTTCTCCCAATTTCGACTAATTGAGGCAACTCCCAATTACTCCTATTACGATTTAGATAATACTGAGTAATATTTTGCATTTTTGCCTTTCCAAATAGGTCCATTCTTCTATTTTAGGCCATTCAATCTACTTAACAACTGCACGAGTGACAAATATGGACACGAAAATTACAGATTAACATTTCATATTATCGCGTTCATGTCGACATGTACGCCAATTTCGTGTCAGATTCAGGTCAATTCTTAAATACGATAACATTAACAAATGAGTCAGATGACACATTAACGTGTTAATAGGAGTATTACATTGATCTGATATGAGACTGTACAATAATGACACATATTCAATAATAAAATATTAATGACACAATAATTATTTAAAATTTTCATTTTTTCGTTCTTCAATAAAACAATGGATTTTATTTTTTCAAACCTCCTTAAATAAATTGATCATCAAAGCAATATTTGATTTCCAGAATTAATTTATCTAGAAAAATATTATTTGTAAAAAAACACATTAGAAAAAATGAATTCTGCAATTTACTAATATGTGATAATTTTTCATTTGTATTTTTATTCTATCAAACAAATGATTATTTGTAGTTGCTTGTGCTTTCAAGAGAAAAATAAAATAAATGGCTTAGTTAAATATGATTTTTTTTTGGTTTAAAATGGTTTGATCAATCTTTATGATAAGGGAAAAATTTTGAAAAATTAAGAAAGAATAATTTATGGTATATAAAATATAAATGAGAGATGAATAATAAAAAAAGTCTTTTAACTTAAATATTCTTGCAATCTAATAGGTGTATATGATTGTCTTATAAATACTTAATTTAATTATTTAAAAAACTTAAAAATAATGCAAATGATCAATAAAAAGTACTGTATGATATATAAAAGAAAAAAAAATTGAAATCATAAGTTCACAAATCTTGCAAGAGGTCGGAGTGTCTTTAAAATTTTATCTTTCAAAAACCCTTCTTAGATCACGAAAAAATGGTGAGTCTCTTGTGCACTCAAGTACACGGTGTACTTGATTGGTCAACGGTCAAACTTTGACCTTTTTTTTCGATTTTTTTTTTAACAGAAAATTTACATTTTTCAATAATATTTTCAACTATATTAACATGCACTTTTCATTAATATATAACTTACATTTTTCATTAATAGAACATACACTTTTCACTTATAATAACATACATTTTTAATTAATAGATCATACACTTTTCAGTTATAATAACATACATTTTTCATTAATATATAACTTACATTTTTCATTAATAGATCATACACTTTTCAGTTATAATAACATACACTTTTCATTAATATATAACTTACATTTTTCATTAATAGATCATACACTTTTAAGTTATAATATCATACACTTTTCAGTTATAATAACATACACTTTTCATTAATATATAACTTACATTTTTCATTAATAGATCATACACTTTTAAGTTATAATATCATACACTTTTCAGTTATAATAACATACACTTTTCAATTATAATAACATACATTTTTCAGTTATACTTAATAACATACACTTTTTAGTTATAATAATATACACTTTTTCATTAAAAACAATGTTGCACTTTTCAATATATTAACGTACACTTTTAATTAAAAAATAAAGATGCACTTTTCAATATACTAACATACACTTTAAAAAAAAAAAGTTCAAAAAAAAAAAAAAAGTTCAAATTTAACCGTTGACCAGTCAAATTCCACTCAAGTACATCATGTACTTGAGTGCACATGAGGCTTTGATAAGAAAAAATGTATACTTCTCTAGAAAATGTAAGCAAACTTCACAATCAATCGGAGTCATTCAATCAACGTTTGATGTGATGAACCACATTCTTGAGCTTAGAATAACCAAAATCGGTTCTACCAACGACAAAGAGTTCTTTGATTGTTTATCTAAGTGATGCATAAGTTCATTCACACCTTCCTCTGATAGGAATTCGAAGATAAACCTAATGTTCATCCGTGTGATCCGACGTGTTTTTAATCAAAGCTCCAAAAGTATTTTCCAATGGAACAAATTCAACTATAACCAACATTGATTTGAGATCATCAATATTGTTCACAATAGTGTGATTCGGTGTATCATTTGGTTTCATAAAAAAATAAAATACTTTTAATAAACTTAAACACCCTCACCTAGTGATAATTATGACTACTTGTATGAAAAAATTTGAATACATACAAATACACAAAAGGACAGAAAAAAAGTCGTATCACGACTCACGAGTCCACTCTCTCTCCAATTTCTAAAAACATTTAATTTTTGGTAATCCCACAGCACCTCCCACCATATAAAAATGGAAAATAAAATAAAATCAACAACCCCAAAAATATAGCAGTATATTCCTATTTATTTCATTTTCAATTTTTTCTTCTGCTTTTCAAACTCCCCCTGAACTTGCCGGCGTTTTGTACAGCCAGTTATATAATTCGGTAGCCTGAAAAATTCATATCAGTTTACTGTAAAATCAACTTCTCTCTCCTCTCTCTCTCTCTCTCTCTCTCTCTCTCTCTCACACACACACACACACACCACTCAATTACACCGTCTCGTTCATTTATGTCAACATTTAATTGCGGATGTGCGTCAATTAATTGGTGAAGTGTTGAATTGTGAAGATTCTGACACGAAATGTAATCTCTCTCTATATCTACTACTTTTGAATTTGTATTTGCGTAGTATTTTTATCGTATACGACAGTTCCTATGTGTATATGGAGGCGTATACAGTATTGTACTTGCACGCGAAGATTCTCTATATGTTTTGCTACTCACTCACCTACAACCTTCTGAATTGTTGGCGTTTCGGGGTTTTGCAGAAGCAGATCGCCGGTGTTGGAGTCGATCGATGATCAGTTCATCTGATTTTTGAGAGAAATTGTGTGGATGTGATAATTTTTTTCAACTTTTTGTGAGTCAGCGCTTAGTCCCCACCCTGAAATTCAAACTTTCGTTGTTTTCTAGAGATCGGAACTTTATAATTTCCGTCCATGGTAACTGATCCATTTTGCCGGATGTGAAGAGTAGTTCTGAGCTTCCGGAATTTGGGTTGAATTTAAGCATTAGACAAAAATATTATTCCAAGATTAACAAGAAAAGGTACATTGACTGAAGAAAGTAGGGGAAAGTCGAGTGAATTTGAGAGATGTCAAACTCGAAGGTGGTATATGAAGGATGGATGGTCAGGTATGGACGCAGGAAGATTGGCAGATCATTTATTCACATGCGGTATTTTGTGCTAGAGTCTAGATTGTTAGCGTATTACAAGAAGAAGCCCCAAGACAATGTGGTAAATGCCTTGAATTTTTTTTCATCTCTTATATTGCTTATTTGTTTTATAGAGTTGGAGATCATGAGTTCTAGGAGATGATTATTTGCCCCCTGTTAACAAGGATACATATGCCAAATAATCACGTAGAGACTGTTGTCCCCCTTTGTGCAATTCAAATTTAAAATGGAATTTGCAGTCCAGATAATATGGCTCTAGAGTTAATTGAGATGCTTTACACATTTTTAGAGATAAACCATTCAACATTTATACTGATTCTGTTGCTCCTCCTCATACGGTAGGTGCCTACAAAGACGCTTCTTATAGATGGAAACTGCAGAGTGGAGGACCGAGGGCTAAAGACTCATCATGGACATGTGAGCTGAATGATATTTTTATTTTTCAATTTCTGGATAGTAAGTTGTATAATTTTGATTTGGTTGAGCATTTCAATTTAAACTATAGTTATGTTTATTCTCAAAGGAGACTGATCAAACCCAGAGCAGTTGTTCTTGGATGACTTAGTTCAACTGATCCTAGTTTCAGTTATTTGATCATTGTCTTACCTAAACTTCATTTGCCGATTTCAATTCATATTGACAAACTCCATTCCTGTGCCAAAAAGATATTACTAGCTCTCAATATGTTTCATCTTGTTTATCTTACATAGGTACTTGCCGAATATTGGTATGGGAGGAGGTCCTCTTTAAAATATATGGAAATTTTAATGGAGATAGTGTTAGAATCCACACTGCTATTTAGATATATGCAGAATGAATTAAATACCTAAGCCCTAGCACATTTACCATATTGGTGTTTCAGTTGGTTGGGGATCGCCACAAAACATTATCCTTGTATTTCCCTTAGGAAAAGTTGAGGAGGATGCTTAAGGGGTTTATCAAAAGAAAAATATACATAGAAAGAGGTTATGTCTACATACAATTTCTAGATACTTTCCTGGATAATAATTGAATGGTTTGACTTGAGGCAATGTTCACATGGTATGAAGAAGTCAAAGTTCAGCTGATAGGAGTGAATGCTGGTAAATATTAAGTTGCATGTATAATGTCAATATAGGAAACATCACTAAGTTGATATCCTTTGTAAACGAAGGACTGACTGGTGCACTAGAAACTAGAAGTTGCGCAGCACGCTTCAAATTTCTCTTAGTTATGGGTTACAGATCACACTGAAAGCACTAGTTTATGATACCTCTTAGTTGTTAAAGTTTCTAAACTGTGCATGGTAGTCTCCTATGTTTCTGCACTAAAGTCATTGCCAGAGAAAATCACATCCCATTTACTCCCCAGTACTATTCCAAGAGTGAGAACGGACATCTTTAAATTAGATGTTATGTGATCTCAATTATGCTTTATAGAATGGTAAAAGTGAATGGAAGGTAAATAACTTGCTTGGTTCCTTGGAATAAATAATTGTATGCAGCACATTGCTGCACCCTGATACTTTTTTGAAAGCTTATTAATTTCTTGGCATGTGTAACTAAGTTATGCCGTTGGGCTGAGATAACTCAAAATAGTGCTGATGGTAGATGTCTGTGATATTTTTAATGTTTTGTACAATTTCTAATGTCAAAAACAGTTCACATAACTTTTCTGCCAGTGCCTATGTATTTACAAGCTCTGATGTTTGGCAGATGGTTTATGTTCTGTCTGTTTACAGCAAGAAAGAGAAGTACAATCGTATAACGGTGCGTTACTTTTGCATTTAGTGATATTTCCAATGTTTTGCTTTTGGGTTAGCATAAGTATTTTGCTTTGTGCCACAAGGGATCTTGTCCATAGTATTATTTTCCGGATGTGTTCATGCACCTTGGAAGTAATTAAGAAGTCGTTGCTTTTATATGCATGTAGAAAAAATCTTGATTATCCTTAATTTACTTCCACACTTAATTATGATATTGTTTCCACTAATTTATTTTATGCACTCTTTCTTTATCTAAAAAAACCTGAGTAATCACGAATTTACAATGTGCCCTTTTTCCATTTGGTGTTACTTTCTGCATCATTTTCTGGTATTGCCTTCACTTAGTAATTATCCGGTCATTTAATCCATTAAACTGAAGTGACATCTTGAGTTGTCTTTCGGGAATGTCTCATCACACTTAAGGCTATTTTCAACATAAAACCTTATCAGCGAAAAGAATGTTGTTGAACATAAAACTATATGTTACTTGGGCATAACAGTTGTATTCTAGGATGTAAAAACCGGACATGAGACATAGTTCATGTCTTTAGGATATTTTGGTAGAAGTTGCATTACATTATTTGCATATGCTTTTCTTAAAGGAATGACCATGATGCTTCTGGTTCAATTGGCAATCTCAACGTGTTCATAATGAATGATCCTGGTCTACGTGTTTAAAAATACAATGAAAGTTGATAACCTTGGCTTTGATCTGCACAAGCTAATAATCGATGAATCATAATATGTAAATACATCTTAGTAGCAGCATCAAAAAATTGTTTGGATAGCTGGAGGTTTTTAATCTGGTTCTCTATTTTAAAAAATTGCTGACAGTGATTCTCTTTATTGTGTTTATTCTCTTCCTTGATCCAGATGGCAGCTTTCAACATTCAGGAAGCACTCATTTGGAAAGAAAAAATTGAATCTGTTATCGATCAGGTTTTGTTAATCTTGTCCACCTCCAGTATTTGAATCATATCATTGTTGGAAGTGAATATTTGTTTTTTCGCTTGGTATAAAGTTTAACTTTCATTGAATTTGTGTTTTTGTTGGATATAACTGACAAATGACATTGACGTGCAGCATCAAGAGTCACAAGGTACTAATGGTAACAAGTACCTTTCTTTTGAATATAAATCTGGTATGGATAATGGGAGGAATGCTTCGTCATCAGATCACGAAAGTCAGTAAGTATTATTTAATTAATATTTGCAAATTGCAAGTAATCTTGTACCAAAGCCCGTTGTATAAATGATAACCTGGTAGCAAAATGAGTCTTTTATAAGCTTGATTCTTGATCTGTTTGACTTTGCTTCATTTTTGTGCTGCAGGTTTAGTGCTGCAGAAGATGAAGAGGAGTCTCGTCGTGGTTTGCTACGTAGAACAACTATTGGAAATGGTCCGTCTCTTCTTGCTCCCTGTATTCTGTGGCTTTACTTAATGTTACTGAAACTTAACTACTCACTTTTACGTGGCAGGCCCCCCTGAATCTGTTTTTGATTGGACAAAGGAATTAGATTCGGATTTGGCCAATCAGAATTCGAACAATCAGGCATTTTCTAGAAAGTATTGGCGCCTTCTCCAGTGCCAAAACGGTGACGTCCCCTATTTTTGATAGAGGGGCAGGAAGATGAAATATGTAGCTTTATTGTAATACGACCTTACCTTTATTCTTTCTTTCTTTTTGATAACGTTTAGGTCTTCGGATATTTGAGGAGCTTCTTGAAGTGGATTTTCTTGTAAGAATGTATAGTAACTTGTTGTATTGCTCAAATTTCCTTGCAAGACAGTGGATGCTTATTTTTGTGTTTCCTTAAATATGTTTATGTAGCCGAAGAGCTGTAGTAGAGCAATGAAAGCTGTTGGGGTGGTGGAAGCTTCCTGTGAAGAAATATTCGAACTTCTAATGTGTATGGATGGAACGCGATGCGAGTAGGTTCTTTTTATTGTTCACTCAACTTTGACATTCTCCATTTTATGCATTTGTTGCATGCTGAAAGTGATCTCTGATATGTAATATCGATAATGTGTTATATGTGAAGCAATTGCTTGTTTTTCTTAACATTACATATTCTCTTTTAATAGATTTCTATTAATGGAATAAACTTCCATTAGTCAGAATTTATTTGTTGGGTTACTTTAGTTTTTGTCGATCCTTTTCAGTTAAAGTTGCTTGCAGATAGTATATTTTTTTCTGGAATCAGATCGAAAGAAAAATGCATCATGACACAATTTGTGTTTGCAGTTCAAAATGTAAGATTAACTGAAATACTATTTTTCTATTTTAATGTAACTGTATTGTGTGCGTAGGTGGGATTGCAGTTTCCAGTATGGTAGCTTAGTTGAAGAAGTGGATGGACATACAGCCATACTTTACCACAGACTTCAATTAGATTGGTTCCCACAGTAATGTGTCCTTATCTTCTTCTTTTTTGATTTGTTTTAGTATTTGTATTTTATTCTGTTTCGTAAGCAATACTGAGTTGGAATTGCTTTCATAGTATAGACAAAGCATTGTGTTTGCGAGTGTTTTTCTTACCTAAAATTGAAAATTATCCTTTCCGACACTTCTTCGATTCTGTAAGTTTTTTTCTGTCTCAATGTTCGCTTCACTGACGATAACTTTGACATTTATGCGGATGGGTCATAAATTATTCATTTTCTTATGGTGCAATTACGGGATGACCACTGGAGATGAAAATTATCTTTTTTATGTCCATTATTTTCTTTTCACTTTTCTGATTTGGTTTTATAGCTCTGATGGTACTCTTTGTATCGCCTTTTCTGCTATTGAGCTAAATTAACCTAATTATTTTGTGGTCCATTTCCTGGTGGAAATCTATGATTTATATTGCTAAAATGGATTCCAGTTAAAGTTTCAACTTGAGTTGATTGTCAATAACTCAAAGGTTTGTGTATATACTTTAATTGCATGTGTATATTGTAAATGATGTTATCTATGCTTCTGTATGTCACCAAGACTCATTCATTGTATTATAATCAATTGTAGGTTTGTCTGGCCTCGTGACCTTTGCTACGTACGCTATTGGCGGCGAAATGATGACGGGAGTTATGGTAATTGTTCAGGGGTGTTCCCTTGTATATGTTATGTGCATAATTTTTTAGAGTGTGCAATCGTCCTTGGTTTAACCTCTGGCACTTTGCAGTTGTGCTGTTTTGTTCTAGGGAGCATGAGAATTGTGGTCCCCAACCTGGATTTGTGCGGGCTCATATTGAAAGTAAATTCAACTGAGCTTTAATGTTAAATTATATCAAGTTTTCCAATTTTTAATTTTCATTTACTATTTTCTAGATTTAGGAATTTGTTTTACTATCTCCTTTTATTTATTATAGCTGTACTGAAAGGCTGACCTTTACCGATTACAGGCGGAGGCTTCAATATTTCACCTCTAAAACCTCGTAATGGGAGACCGAGAACACAGGTCCAGCATCTTATGCAGATTGATCTAAAAGGCTGGGGAGTGGGCTATAGCTCATCATTTCAGCAGCACTGTCTCCTTCAAATGTTAAATTGTGTTGCTGGTGAGATTCTATGTTTTAAAATCTTTAAATGAACATGTTTTTATAGCTTTGAACTTTTGGATTTATCATGTCAGCTGTGTCTTAATTTTTAAAAATAAGGTGCCCCCTTTTCACATTCATTTTTTTTAAGAACTTTTTGCTGAGAAAGAGAGACTCTAGGTGGCACACTTAGCCTATATTGTCAGTTTCCGGGACCAAATAGGTACCTGCAGCCAGATTTTTCCATATGTTTCTATAAATAATGCTTGACCAGGTTACATGTAAAGACAGAGCAAGATAAGGGGCTGCTATATTTTTCACTGTATAATTATATCTCTTTTGCTGACTCTGACCTATTTTCTTAATTACAGTTCTGTGTGATTTGGTGTTATCTCAGAAGGTGATAAACTTTTTTGGGTTTTCTACTATTACAGGATTGCGAGAATATTATTCTCAAACTGATGACAGAACTGTGGCTCCCCGAATACCTGTTATGGTCAATATGACATCAGTATCCGCCTCTTCAAAGAGGAATCAGAAGCTGCAGTCATCTTCTAGTCATCATCGCAGTTCTTCACTTGATCAAGGACATTCAGCAAACAGAAATTCTGTATTGATGGATGAAGACTCTGATGAAGATGAAGATCTTCAGTATGCTGATCAAGAGGTTTTGTATTGTCCTGATGATTCTCTAACATTTGAATTAACTTGCACAGGCTTTGTCTTTGTCTTCCTCTTTCTTTAACATTTGAATTAACTTGCACAGGCTTTGTCATCTTCCGTTGAGGTTGAAGACAGGAGAACTGGTACTTATATAATTTAGTGATTCACTGAACTGATATGGAATCTTTAAACTGTTATGCTCTGCAATTTACTTGACATGTAATTTTATAAATTGAAGCCATTGAAGAAGATCCTATAGACAAATTAGATTTGTCCATTTTCTCTGGAAACCTTCGCCATGATGGTCATGATAAGGCTCGCAACTGTTGGACATTATCTGATGGAAACAATTTCAGAGTTCGTAGCAAGCGGTTCTGTTATGACAAATCAAAAGTAATATGTAATTTTTTGTTTCATTCTGATTTCATTTTAGCGTGCCTATATTTTCTTGAGTGAATCTTACATAATTTCGCAACACTTTTTGAAGATTCCTGCAGGTAAACATCTTATGGATCTTGTTGCTGTAGATTGGTTCAAAGATACAAAGAGAATGGACCATGTTGCCAGGCGTGCTGGTTGTGCAGCACAGGTAAGTTTCTCTCTGGTTACTTTAGTAGTTTCAGTGGATCTGTGTTCCTCTCAGATAATATAATTTCCTTGTGAATTGCAAAAGTATTTATTTTCTGTTGATTAAAATTTTTATCGTTTCATCCTTATTTCTGCATACTTTACATAACACTGTTTTTATTTCCTTTTAGGTTGCATCAGATAAAGGACATTTTTCAATTGTCTTTAATCTTCAAGTGAGTTGGTTATCTGGCAGATATATTTTCTAGTTATCTTATCTCTGGTGATTTGAACGTTTAATAATTTCTCTCTCATTCAGGTGCCTGGATCAATGCACTACAGCATGGTTTTTTATTTTGTGGGTAAGGAGCCAGTACCAGGATCTCTTCTGCAGCGGTTTGTTGATGGGGATGATGAGTTCCGCAATAGTAGACTGAAACTTATTCCATCAGTACCCAAGGTATCTTTCTTCTATTCCTTTGAAGGGGAGCTATAGTGTCCTCTTATAAGGAGCTGCTATGTTCAAAACCGATCCATTTATTAGCTTACTTAACACTTCATGCTATAACCATTAGCAATAGCCTACTTAATAGTTATTGCTCGAACCATTTGGTCATATCTCTTATGTGAATATGTCAAGACATGGAAGAAAAGAGAGCTTGTAAAGTATAGAATTGGCATTCGCTTTCACATATCTATGATACGTGACTTTTAGAACATAAGTTTCTTGTTACATGCCATTATTTTTATCTATTGTATAATTGCATGTGAGTATATCAATAAAATATTTTGTTGGCTTTTCATTCGGGGCATGGTACAGTATTACAGTTGCTTGATTGAGTTCACATGCTACATATCCAGTTTGTCTATGCATATTACTACTTAGTACTTACATAGTATAATTTACAACTTTTCTGTTAGTGTTACTATTACATCCTAAGTCAGAAGACATCCCACTGCTCCATTTTTTTTATCAGGCATGTGTAGTCAAGATATGTGCTTTTGAGTTTGGATGGCCACATTTTAATAAGTATCAGCATTTTAAGAATTTGGAACTAGGAATTATTTGACTGACTTATTTATATTATGAATCATGTAGGGTTCTTGGATTGTACGTCAGAGTGTTGGCAGCACCCCATGTTTACTGGGAAAAGCGGTTGATTGCAACTATATCCGGGCTCCCAAGTACTTGGAGGTATTGTTTCTTTGGTACTTCTAATGTATACTTAAATCCTGTTTTTTATCCAACGAATACTTAAATCTGCATTAGGGCAAGTGTGAGGTTGCAGGCGTAACTATCTTGACTGATATCACCAACCCCTTGGTGTTTCTAATTTTTATGTAGATTGATGTTGATATTGGTTCTTCCACTGTGGCAAATGGTGTCCTTGGGCTTGTGGTTGGTGTTATTACATCACTTGTGGTTGACATGGCTTTTCTTGTACAGGTATTTTTATCTCAACTAAGGAAATGTCATGATAGCTTAATTTTTTTTCCCAACTTTTCACTGGAATATTTACAAGGAAATAAATGTAAAGTTGTAAAAAGAAATGCAATGAGTAAAAGAAATTCTACTATGACATAGGACCAAGGTCTCTGCAATGCACCGAATGATGTGTGTCGGCTCACCTCAACTAGTGTAGGCATATTGGAAATCATCTGCTAGCCCCATATGCATTATAGGATTATTTGGAATTGCACATAGTACATATTACGATCATCTATATTTTTCGAACGATAAAGTACATGAACTAACCAAAAAAAAGAGAAAAAATGGTACCGTGTTCTGTAATCCCTTTATATATTTTTGCAAAACCATTTAGTTTGTTCCCTTCAATAAGTTTGAGAAAGAGAAATCCTATGGCTATTGGCCTTTTAAGGAGATAGGATAGGAATACCAAAAACTGTGAGAAACAGTGCTACTCTCGACGTCGTAGTTGTGTTTCTGTGTTGAAATTTTTTGTAATGATTTCAAATGGGAAACTCTGGTTGATCATACTATACTGTGTATGAAATTGTGTGAAAATGAGTGCAGGCCAACACGACAGATGAGTTGCCGGAGCGGCTAATTGGTGCAGTCCGAGTATCTCATATAGAATTATCATCAGCTATTGTGCCGGTGCTGGAATCTGATCCTTCGGATTCTGTCAAAACATAATGGGGTGCTGGCTGATGATCCTCAAAACATAACGGGTATCAGTTATACGAAGTTACTAACAATATAGACTACTACATTCATTCAATATCTTAAAAATTCTACGATTGTAGAGAAATTGTTTTGTTTTGTTTCTGATAATGGAGTTTGATGCAGCGAATGGTCTTGATTTTACTCGAGTCTCTGATATTTCACTCGTTCATTTATTATGTGTATATCCTCGTGCGTTTAGGTTGTTAAATAACGAACATATTAAACCTTTTGTAATAGAGTTCCTATTAACTTGCAAAATATTTGTGTATGTGATCAACTATATTTTGGTTCATTCAAACCCTGATTCTTTTTAATCAGATCAACTAAGCATGAAAACCAAACACATTAATCCTTGCCATTAGTCCAACAGAGTTAATTTAAAGCATTCTCCCTTGTTCTCCGTCTTTGTTTCCTAGATGTGTAGACACTCCCTCGATTTACATTTCACCTGACGACGATATTGGCTCTCGTTACCACTGAACAGAGAAGAAGTTTGTTTCAGGACGAGCCCTCTTCCTAGATCATATTCCTTTTTAACAAGATGCCACTGAAGTATTCTGCCTTCCAATGGCATGCCCATACGATGATAAAACCCGAATAAACGAGCAATTCAAATCAATAAATTGATGTGCATTATTTTATACAATTCAACTTTGGAAAGTTCATGTTAAAATTTGTCCAAGAATATGGGGCTTTACAAAGATATAATCACTGGAACATTGTGTCACAATGATATCAGTGATGGAGTATTTTGGACATTCAAAAGATCATTAGGATGTTGGTTTCTTGTAGCTATACACATTGTGGGTGATCAGGAGTCCGAGCACATTAAAGGCAGTGGATTATGTTTCAACATTTTACAAACTTAGAGGTGTGCATAATTTTTGTAGATAAGGCGTGCATGTGAAAGTTTCCTACAACTCATATGGGGAACTCATGTTGAGTTGCTGAGGAACGTTTTCTTCGACTTCTAGACGTTGAAGCCCCAACATCGTCACGTCTTGCACTACTTTGTCTTGTAGTCCTCTCTACTGCTTCTTCTGTGTTTTGTGGAGATGGTGGATCTACAAGATATGGAGGTGCTTGTAGTATAGGCCCCACTTCCTCGATGAAGTGGATGTTAGTATTAAGCAGATCCACCATTGATTCTCTATTATCAATTCTAGCCCGACTTGTACTAACTTTAAGATGCGAGAACCATTTGGCCTACATTGAAATTAAATAAATGGATTGTTATATGACAAAACAGCATGAATTTTTAAAGTATATAATTTACCAAAACATCTTGTGTAGAGATTCTTGATGGTTGGAAGCCCCCGACCTCCGTAGAGTACTCATCAGGTGAAAGCAAATGTCGTGTAATTCGATAGTACCACTGCATATAGTCATTGGACGTGGTAGCACCTTCTTTGATTGACATTGTAGGTTCAAACGCTCTTCTTTGATTCCAACATGTTATCCAATGAGCGTGTTTTGCAACCCAATCAGAGCCGTCTCGCCCTCTACGATCAAGCTCATGCAACGACACATGAGTATGATCTATAGGATATGGTATGCTTTGAATCCTACCGAATTGTCTCAGCACTCTATTGGGATGATGAAGCTCCACTATATTAATGTTGATTAGTGGACATTCTAACATCCATTTATGTGTCAAACAACGATCTCCAAGAGTCAATATGTCTCGCGTAATCATATCATAGGGTTCCCAAATAAACTGCAATGATAAAAAAATAAAAATGAATGACCCAAAATAATGTATCTTTACTGGTAAAATTATGATAATTACTCACTTGTTCACCAGACAAACGATCTAATATGATCGTGGTAATTAATCCACCTAGCCCCATACGGGGGAAGCCCCAAGACGCGATTATCTGCACCCGGTAATGTCCCTTTCACAAGCATACGACGCACCTTTATAGGTTGTATAACGCTTATTCTTGACCATGCCCAAATCTGCAATGACAATAAATTTTTTGATTGATTGTAGTATAACTTAACAATGACTATTTTTCAAAAAGTAGTTGCAAATACCTGTAACAAAGACAATGCTCCAGCGATGGTACTCCGACTAACTAGAGAGGCCTCACAAAGTTCACGATATAAAGTCGCTAATACTGCACTTCCCCAACTATACTCGCCAACTTTCGTTATATCCTGTAAAAATTGTAGATATAATAATGGGACAGAACACCGAGAGGTGTCGGGCATCATTAAACCTCCCAACAGTAAGAGTGCACATCCTCGTGCATATTGATCAACTTCTACTTGTGGCGTATCTTGGTCAATATCTGGCAAATGTAACAAATGCTCACTCAGTGCAGACAACTTGATCGCTGTCTTATTTCTCATCTGCGATTCGTGTGGTACCACACTTCACAATATTCACGCCACTCGACTTGAGTGCGATTAGGTTCACAACATACAATAGGATCTCCTTGTATCGGTACTCCCCATATAATAGCAACATCTTGTAAAGTGATAGTTGCTTCTCCGATAGGAAAATGAAATGTATGTGTCTCTGGACGCCATCTCTCCACTAGTGCAGTGATAAGATGTCGATCAATTTTGATTGGTCCACATCAAGCAGGACCGTAAAAGCCCATCACTTGTAATCTGTCCAAAACACGGGGGTGAAGTGTAACATCCTCTGGGTCTGCATTGTTCTTAAATGACCAAAATATTGATTGGGAGCCTTGTGCTGTGTGCAGAACAGACTCATTTTCAGGCCTATTTATAAAAATCATGTTGTTTTTCTTGTTGGTTCAGTACAGAATCATCAATAGGTCCAAACACATCTTTCTTTCTCTCTTCAACGGCCTCCATCCTAAAATTAATACACCTTCGTCCCCTGAAAAGCTTGCACACTCACCCTCGTTATATACACATATTTGTCCATCATACACTCAATCCAACTATTTTATACACAAACAAAATTATCCCAAAACTCTAATCATTACACTTTTTCCCTAAACTGACATGCAACAAAATGAAAACTCTTCAGGAGCTGGTAGTACTACTTTTATAAAATTATTTTGTATCTCCTTATATAATTATAGTTAAGCAAATTTTCTTAATATTGACATTTCCTTAATTATAAATATATGTGATTCACTTTCTTTAAAAAAAAAAAAAAAAAACACATACGAATTAGAGCGATAAAAAATCTACCTTAAATGTGGTCAAAATCAAAATAGTGTATTTGTCGAACGTGAATGCATCGTCTCTTGAAGCAAAACAAAATCATCAGCAGCAGCAGCTATCTTGAATGGTAATATAATCCTTCGTTTAACTAAACAAACAAAATGTGTGAGAGGAAGCCATTTGTCTATTTAGTCTGAGAATTAAGAAAAACTTAACTGGAAATCTGGAATTAATCAACAGTTGGATCAGCAACTATCTTGCACATTTATTCATTTTTTGGGCAACTGAAAAAAATAAAAAATTGGGGAGTATTTGTGGGAGGAAAATTTGCAGTGAAGAAGAAGGGAAAGGTGTTACTGTATTTTTTGGGAAACAGAAGAAAAGAGCGATTCAAATGTGTATTTTTATTAAAAAAAAAATTTGAAAGAACGATTTTTGAAACTTAACTTGTACGAGTATTCTATTTGACATTTTAGAATTAACTTGCACAATATACACATATTTATGGGTTGTGTTATTATTTTTTAAAGTATCGTCCAATCAATTTATCTACTTTATTTATTTTATATATAAAAAAATTATAAAAATACTCATTAACGATCTTATTATTACATTTTTTTCTTAAATCATGTATCCAAAATTTTCTACAAAATTTTCAGAAATGAAGGGAGGGAGTATTTAATTATCTTGGGTAGGCAAAGGGCAATTGGGAAATTTTGGGTAAAAGAGACTATACAAAATAAAATAAAATAATATTCTATAATTATAATACAATTGTACTCCGTAATTTGTAAACCTATCTCTCAACTAATCATGTTGTTTCTATATCTCACTAAAAAAAATTCAAATTACTTGCTCACCTTCAACCAAAAATAATAAATAAAATTAATATTTTTATAATATTTATTTTTAAAGTTATCTTCTTTTAACTCATAATTTTTTCTATTATTTCACTAAAATATTTACACTTCAATAAATGTCGAGTTGGGCAGAGTGGAAAGGAAGGGAGTTAAGTTAATAAATTTGGAAAATTTTTAAAACTTAAATTTTTATTCTTTAAAAATTTTGACTTTAAAATTAATTTTAATAATTATAGAACTGTCTTATAGTATTATTATTAATTTTTTTTATCAATAAGAGGCGACTCATTCAATCATAGGGGTGGGTAAGTATCCCAAATTCATAGGGGTGGGTAAGTATACCGAAATTTCGGTATACCGAGCTTTTCATATCGAAAAAATATCGAAATTATCGAAGTTTTCGGTATACCGAAATTTTCGGTACGGTAACAGTATGAAAAATGATCATACCGCAGTATTTCGATATACCGAAATACCGAAACCTTAATCAATTAATAATTTTATGTTATTTTTAAATTAAAATGGTAAAGTCTAGTATGCACTCGAGTACATGTTGTGCACCCTAGTCATGTTGCACTTTTCAATTTTACTGACTTACACTTTTTGGTAAATGGTGTTGCACTTTTCAATTATTACTAAAAATATTATTATACAGTTTAATAATTGAAAAGTGCAACACCTTTTACCAAAAAGTGCAACATGAACTAGGGTGCACAACATGCACTCGAGTCCATAGTAGACCAACCCAATTAAAATAACTTTCATTATTAAAACATAAATAAAATAAATCTTAAATAATTAATTTCGGTATAAAACAATGCTTCAATATTTTCGATATAAATAAATTGGTATATCGGTATTTCGATATGAAATGATGGTTCAATATTTTCGATATGAATCGATATACCGATATGGTAAGGTATATCGATATACCGTACCGAAAATTCGGTATACCGAAATTACGGTAAGGTATCGGTATGAATTTTTACATACCGAAAATTTCGGTATACCGAAATTTCGATACGATAACAGTATGAATTTTTTCAATATCGAAATTTTCGGTATGATAACGGTATGGTTCGATATGATCGGTATACCGTACCAAACCACCCCTAATTCAATCTAATGATTATAATAATTTTGCTAGATCGTTCAGTTAGTGGTGGCTCTAACCACTTGAGCTATCCCACTGACATTTTCCCTCCCCATGACTCGAACCCAGGATCTAAGGCCTAGGTAGTGGTGCTCTAACCACTTGAGCTACTTTGTCAGGGGGAAATATATGTTTAGTGGTAAAATAACTATACTAAACTTTGTAAATTTAGAATACTCATTTCCTAATATAACCTCTACATTGAAAAAAATAACACTCGTTAAATAGGGTTAAGATATTAATTTAACTTATTCAATTTGTGTTCTCAATATATTTTTAAATTTTTTATGAAAAATCAAACCAGTTTATATGATTGAGACGAGAGAGTACTAGATTACAAAACAAAACTAACTAGACATAATTGAAAATATAATGACACTCTTTATTCGATCAAAGTTAAAATATTTTAAAAGTTGCAAAGTTACATAATTGAAGAAAAATACAATGTATTTTATACATAACGTTTGAGAAATTGTTGGACTGTGGTATAATTGACATCTGGATAGAGTCGAGAAGCTTCTTCCCCTTGTTCTCCAATTTCTAAATTAGTGAGGCATCCTTCGCATAGTACATCATAGTAGTGACTTAATCCCACTTGTTGTGCATAATCCAGCTCTACCATTAAACAATGTCCCAATTTAAATAATAATTCTAGATTTTATAGCACATATTAACGCTATTTTTTATGTCAAAATTATCTCTAGATAATAGTCCATTCTATTCAAAATATATGTCATTCTAAGCTCATGCACACATATTAAAAAAATAATTAACTTTTCATTTTACCCTTAATCAATGCTTGTAATTCTCATTTAAAAAAAATATATGTATGTAAATATTCATTGATTTTAAGAGTAAATTTAAAATAAATACAATTAATTTACATTAAAAAGTGCAAAACGACTTATATTTTACAAAGAAAACTAAAGGTTAAAACGACTTATATTAAGAATAGGAGGGAGTAATAATTATCGAAGGAGAATCTAATGTGAGTTGAAAAATTAGATATGCATGAATACAAAATTCCAAATGACATGTCCGAATATCTTAACTGATCTATATTGAATTGCACATGGTTTATCTTTCAATTATTTAATATGCACAAAATTAAATATTTTACGTTGAATATAAATTTTATTTTAGTTTTCATTATTAATCTATCTAGAGCTAATCCACCCTACCAATAAAGCAAAAAATGACATTCACTACAAGAAAATATGACTTTTAGTGACAGAAATCCTGTCATTATAACTTCTCTAACTACAAATTTTTAATGACATGAATTGACTTTTAGTGACAGGTCCTGTCATTAATTTTTAATTTCCTGTCACTATAAACTTTTAGCTAGAGAAGTAATAGTAAAAGGATTTTATTACTAAAAGTCAGTTTTGTTGCCGTGATTTAAAAATAATTGGGGGAAGGGAAGATAGAGATGAGTATGTTGGGCCCAATTGGATTGTCTTACTTAAGCCCACATTGACAGCCCAAATTCCCATTGGGCTTTAGGCCTGCTACATTTATTTTTCTTAATAAAAAATGCATAATTCAAAAGTAGTACTACTACTACCTTTCATGGAAGCTAAGAATTGTTGGCTGGGGAGGGTGATTTTGTGAAGCTGTTTGCCTATAAGTTCCTCCCATATCTGCACAACCTCTCTTTGTGAAAGAATGTTTTTGGGAGGCCTGAGGTAGAGTGTCTTGTTCACTGTTCTTGGATCATCTATGCTCTTTATGGTGTATGTTGCTATATCATCCTCACCCACAAATATTGCTGCACAAACTCATCTAATCAATTAAAATGCCCAAATAATGGAAATCAAGAATTTCAAATCTTTGAATTTTGCAAAATTAGGAATTTTCTAATATTGGAATAATGGTAACTTTTCATCTACGTTTAGCAATAAACAAAATTAACAAGTTACTCTACAAATTAGGTAACAAAAACTTATATGATCGAAATAGAGGAGCTTCAATATTACAGTACATTATAGAAACTGTTTGCCTCATGGTGTTACACAAATCAAATTTCAATACATATTTATATTATAATAAAGACATATATCTAGATTTGTCCAACGGTTTAATAAAAAAAGCCCATATGTGTATGCTGGTTTCGATTTCAATTTGAAATCGACGGTTCTAAACCCTTTGGGACAAGTCCACATATGTCATCGGGTGCGATATGAAACATATAAAATTAATAGTTTAGTTTTTTTATTAAAAATAAAATAAAATCAATATAATACCTTTTTTATTGCCATCTCCATGAATTACGACAGAATCCTTCGAAGGAAGGATTTTGCCAAATTGGCAAAGCCCTCCAATAAAATAACCTGCAAAACAATTTGCAGAAACATACGTGAACGGAATCCCAGCTTCTTCAATAGCTTTTCTCACCACCATTTTATCCTCAAACGTCACTCTCCCCGGCTCCGTCGCCTTTTCCTTTCTTGCAGCATCCATTCCAAACTCCGACGGCAAAAACCTCTGTTCAAATAACAGAAATCATGTTATTTTAATGATATAAATTTATTACTAAAAATATATGTTTTTTTGGAGTAACTTTTATGTCATTAAAAATTTTTAGCTAAAAAATTTATCATTAAAACTCAATTTTCTTGTTACCTTAACATTCCCGGCCTCTTTGATGGCGTCTACAAGCTTGAGCTGGAGCAGGATGCTGTGGCTCCGGATATGCACACCGGAGACGGCGGAGATAACGACGTCAACGAGCTTGACGGCGTCGACAAGGCTCTTGTGATCATTGAAAGAGCCGGGGACATGGTGTGCTCCTAGCATTTTGAATGATATAAGCAGCTCAACTTTGTCTATGTCCACACCAGTCTCGGGTCTAGTGAGAACATAGGTTTCATGGCCTTGTGCCAAACTTGCTTTCACCAGTCTCTTTCCCAGGTACCCTGTTCCTCCAATGACCAACACTTTGCTCTTTGCCATAATATCTCTTAATTCAACTGATCAGAAATTAATTCTCATGAGGTGCAGGTTTAATTTTGTGCCATATTTATAGATAGATATGATGTTAATTCGTACGTCTTTTAGTTTGCTATTTTGAACAATACTTGTAAGCAATATAATGATTAGTAGAGTTAGAATGAATTTTTAATCTCATCTACCAAATCTCCCAATTAACTTGAAATAAATTCATTTGTATTAGTTCTACACTACTTCCCATTATTAGTGGATCGAATTATTGTCTTTATTAGTCGGTACTTAGATCGGATACCCGAAACTTAAAAAAAAAAAAATTTTACTCTTCTTTATAAGTTCGGACTTTCAGATACAATGAATTCTTTCACGATATCAAAAACTTAGCTCATGTCCACCCATCTTAGGTCCAATTCCGCTAAAAGCAACCCCACACGTATTAACTTACCCTTCTATGGAGACCGATAGAAATTAATATATATATAAAGAAGTTTTTTTTTTTTTTTTTTTTAAATTTGTTTCCATTATAATTACTCTTTAACGCATAATAGCCACAATGAAAAAAGAGTATGATACGTACCGTGATATCTTTTTATTAATTAGTTAAAAATATTTTACTCATCATAATAATTATACAATTGTTCGATGTTATACTCATGAATAGTATTCTTTCTTTAACAATCAATATATATTAACACATAAACACATTAATTACTGTATATAATTTAATTGTAATTATATATATATACAGTAACGGACCTACGTGATGCCCGGGGGCCGTGGGCCTCCCACTAATTTTGTAAATTTGTTAGGGGTATTTTGGTAATTTCACACATATTAAAATTAATACTTTGTTTTATAATTATTTGCACACTTCTGATATAAAAATAATTCATAAAATTAATATATATCCGAACATCATTTTGTTTTAAACCCGTCACTCATTTTGGGTCTACATTTTATTCTAAATTTCACTGAATGTATTTTAAATCCTACTAAATCCTCCTTACACCTTATCAAATCACTCAAAATACGTTTTCTTATTTGACTCTACACCACTAAATTCAATTGTTTTTTTAAAGTGAATCAGTTAAAATGTACAAGTTATCACGGGACGGAGGGAGTATTAACTTGTACCAAAACATAGCAAAAGTCAACTTATCCGAATATTGACAATTTTATAATGTGAAATTTTGGTGAAAATAATGAGTACATATTTGTTTTTTTATAATAATGTTAATTGGGCCCCTTATCGAAAATTTCTGGGTCCGTCACTGTATATATATATATATATATAGATATATAGTAGGAGTATTATATTCTAATAAGTAAACTTTTACGCAAAATGGACAAATTAAATATACCTATCTGCAGTGACTTCACGTAAGATGATGACCAGAAAAGATGTACACCTTTCTCAATTAATTAATTTAATTCAAACAACAAAGTAGTAGTTGAACAATATTTGACATCACACTTGTGTTTGTGTAATATCAACGTTTGAATTAAATTTTTTGTAAATTAAAATATTACCATGTATAGCTTGGAAGCAATGGAGGGATTACAGTTGGCTCTCTTTTCTTGAAATAAAAGGATGCAAAAAGAAAACTACTCCATATTTTAATGTTTGTTTGGTAGTTCTGGCCGGTAATGAAAACAATTGATGTATACATGCATGTGAAAAGTCTGACAATAAATAGGAAAATTAATTTGTAAAATTAATCATGTAATTACCTAAGAATCACAAGAATCGTAGTATTATATCCATCGAGGAATATGAATACACAATGAGTGTTTGCAAACACTACTATCGGCCTTAGTGATCCGACGGTGCCGAGTGGAAGGGCCGACCGTATGTGCTTAAAAATATATATATATTTTTTTTTAAGTATAATCACTTTTTTGAAGTGTATAGTTTTGATGAAGCATCATTTTCTCTACTTCTAACAGCTTCTAAGTGTTTCTGATCATTACATTAACTAATTTTACAATTTTGTCATCACAATTTAATTAATATTTTATCTTTGTACATTATTTATTCAAATGTAATAAGAGTGTTTTTTGTAAAATTATTTAAAAAAATGACTTGTTTTGCATACGCCCCAACATATGAAAAATTAAAACACCCCTGAAAGAATTCTGTCTCAACTAAAAGTTCGAACTTGTAGAGAGTGTGAAAATTAATTGTTGTATATGAATTCCTAACAACCCCCCGATAAGCATTTATTGAGGAATATCATAAATTCCTTTTTTTTTTTTTTAAGGTATCATAAATTCCTTCAATACATAATTAGTTTGTTGGTCAAAATCACTTGTCACATAAGATCATCCACATAGGTAACCATACAAAATTTAAATATCAAATGCATAAATTAACATTAAATAAGTATAATTATAATTAACACCAACCCACATAGTTAATATAGTAAAAAACAATTCTTCACTCAACAAACGCACGTCAATTCCACAATTTTCCGAGGTTCAATTGTAGGTGAGATACATACCTAATATTTTGACTCTTGATCAAACCATACTCTATACTGAATAATTTGGGCTTATATAACTAAAAATAATCACACTTTGGCTCCCATAAGTCAAAGTAACAAGGTAAAAAATATCCATCATGTATCCATATGTGGGGAAAAGTAGGGTCCTGGTTGTAGGTGGGACGGGGTATATCGGGAAGAAGCTTGTGAAGGCTAGCCTGGCGGCGGGGCACCCGACGTACATCTTGCGGCGGCGGGAGATCGGGCTGGACATGGACAAGATGCAGATCCTGCTGGAATTTAAGGAGCAGGGGGCGGTGCTCGTCGACGCCTCGTTTTCGGACGAGCAGAGCCTGGTGGAAGCGGTGAAGCAAGTGGACGTGGTGATTAGCGCCATGTCGGGGGTGCATTTCAGGAGCCATAACTTGTTAATGCAGCTTAAGCTTGTTGACGCTATTAAACAAGCTGGTAATATTAAGGTATGAATTAGTTAATTGAAGTCAAATTAAATTGAGTTTAAATAGATTGGACTAATTAAAAATATGAACTTGTAGAGAAATGTGAATAAATACAATTAAATAATGGTTTTTTTTTTTTAAAGAGGGGACTTATTCAGTAGACAATGACTCTTGATATTATAAACAAATTTCATGTCATTTAAATGTTTAGATTTTATAGAGATATGTAAAATTAATTAATCTCCAACAATGATAGAACAAAATAGATAAAAAAATAAAATGTACTTGAAGTTAACAAGCCCCAGTCCATAAAGGAAAGCCCACCAAGTAATGAAGTAAATGCACGTGATTAAATTAAAAACTTGTTTCTTCATAATTTTGGGGTAGACGCAGGGAAAAATTAATTAATAAGCAGGGTATTGGTATCTTTTCATGTTAAAATTGAACCTTAAAAAAAAACTCATTTTTTCACTAAATGGGTGAAATCTTTGTTATGGGAGGCTACCTTATACGAAGTACGGAGTATCAATTATTTGGATATTTAACATGTGTCTACTCCTCTTTATTTTGAGATATTTTTAACATGAAACATGTCAATAAATCATAAAACATAAAAAAATGACACATGTTTTCATACTAGTCTAACGCGAATGAAATCACATGTTTCAATTTTCGTATTCCACACTATAGGGATAATTGACATGTATCGTATGAATTCGTGCATCCCTGTCCATATATTGTCTTAAGTGGGGATAATTAAGAATGTTGATAAATTTTGCAGCGATTCTTGCCTTCAGAGTTTGGTATGGATCCAGCACAAATGGAACATGCAATGGAACCTGGAAGAGTAACATTCGACGAGAAGATGATTGTCCGAAAGGCCATCGAAGAAGCCAACATCCCACACACTTACGTCGTCGCCAACTGTTTCGCCGGATACTTCGTCGGAAACCTCTGCCAGATGGAAACTCTCCTCCCTCCAAACCACAAACTCCTCATTTATGGTCAAGGAAACGTCAAAGGTTATTCAACGATTAATACTGTTCAGTGAAAACAACTAATATTACAGTATCATTTAAAAATTGCAAGTGGCTAACTAGATCTTACACCTGATTACAGCTGTGTTCATGGATGAAAACGACGTTGCAACGTACGCGATTAAGTCCATTGACGACCCTCGTACGTTAAACAAGACGTTGTACGTTAAGCCCCCGGAAAACGTCCTAACTCAATTAGAATTGGTCGAGAAATGGGAGAAACTAATTGGCAACACACTCGAGAAGATTAACATTTCTAAAGAAGACTTCTTGGCACTCATGAAAGGTGCTGACTTTGCAGGGCAAGTTGGAATAGGCCATTTTTATCATATTTTCTATGAGGGGTGCTTGACAAACTTTGAGATAGGGGAAGACGGCGAAGAAGCTTCCAATCTCTACCCCGAAGTCAAGTACAAGCGCGTCGAGGAATACTTGAAACGTTATCAGTGATCTCTGAAATAATGTGTATCTCTACTTTCAATCGTATTTCATAACTCTGTACAAGTTCAGACTTGTAGATGAGATGTAATTTCTTGACAAAAGATAATACTACTACTTTTCTTACACGAGATTTCGGAAAACAACAAGTCTCCATAACAATATGGTACAAAACAGAATTGGATTGAACAATAAGTCAGTTATATAATATGATACTGATTACTGATCTAGTCTACAGTTATATCGCGCACATCCTTATCGATTCTGAAGTGGTTTAGCTTCGAATACTGATCCATTGAAGTCATAGCTACTTCTTGAGTTTAAGTCGAATTCAATAGAAGGCCCTTGGAGTTTAAGTTTGATCACGTCTTTTGTTTCGTCTGCCTCGTTAATGTTGCCATTTTTGTCGTCTGCGTTGATGGTTTGCATAAAACTTGATAGCGCCAAGTTGAAGTCCGTGAGCTGAGCCTTAGTCGATTCTAGGCTTTCGGGTTGATTCGTGCCAGCAGATAGGCTGTGTTGAGCTTTTTCTAGTATGGCTTGCAAGTACTTCCCTTGTGATTCTATTCTCATTTGCAGTGTCTTCTGCACCTGTTGTTTGTTATAGGAATAAGAATCAAATGAATAAATCCAAAGGTAGAGCAGAGTTATTCTGTTTCTTGAAATTTTACCTCAATTTGCTCTTGGAGTCTTTTCTGTACTTCAATCTGGCACTTAAGGGCTTCAGAAATTGGGATTTCTCTGTACACAATGTTTTAAGTAACTATGAAACTGAAATTGAAAACAAACAACATTATTTCAAAATCAAGGTAAATTTGTACCCTTGTTCACTGTTCATGCTTGATGAATTAGTGCTCCTACTTGCAATATGCATGTTGTGATTCCCATACGAATTTTCTGCATATAATATAAAAAAAATTCACTATAATTGAAATTGTACTAGGAGCTGAATGCGATCCAAGTTCTAATTGAGTCCCAAAATAGATCAATTGAGATATTCGAACCTGACCAATATTATCTCAACATATCTACAAAAAGGAGCCTATAAGTGTGCAAAAAATTGTGAATTCTAAGTTGAAAAGACTGACCACTGTTATCTGGAGTGAGTTGTTGTTTTTTTGCCTGCAGTTGTCCAAGTCTATACTTCTGGAGAAGCAAAATTGGAAGCATTTTACAAATTTACATGAACATATGAATTACTAATATTAGAATGGTAATCAAAGAGACTTAAGTACCTGTAAATGGCTTTTGAGATGATACAATGTTAAGCCCTTCAACCCCATTACTCTCAGCACAGATTTGGGAGTAGCCTCTGAAAATTAATTTAGTCATTTCATAATTAGAAAAAAATTAAGCTATTTTTCATCCCTTTTTAAAAGATTTCATTATGATCACAATATGAACAAATTGTTTTTCAGAAAAAGTTTAGAGGAGAGAGACTGACTGTCAGGGCCACCAAGCTTAGTGACAGCATCAACAAAACGATCATGCAAATCAGCAGTCCATCTCAGGCGAGGTTTTGGGTCTCTTGTCATAACCACCCCACCACCGCCACCGCCGCCGTACATTCTCTCCATTGCCGCCGCGCACTCACCACATAAATCCCCCCAAGAAAAGAAACTGGCCGCCCACTCTGTTTATTCTTCGGAAGAAATTCCAAAAGAGAAAATTAAAGAACAAAGTGTGTATTATGGATAGAGATTATATATATAAACATTGATATAATCGTCCAAGTGGAAAGTGCATGAATGTTAACTACTACTGAATACTGATGCGACGTGCTATGCTAAGAATAGAAGATTAAAAAATGGATTAGATCAACAACAGACCATTCCAATTTCCTAGTCCGTGATATTATAAGTTTTGTATCTATTCTTCATCTTCTTATAATAAAATAGTACATGCATATATAGAGAGAGAGTACTCCTTTAATTATTTCAAGCTTCCATCCAAATTTATTATGTTCATTTCTACGAGCACAAATTTTAATAAATACTTCACCAGAACACAAGCACAAGTTTTAATAAATACTTTTTTCCGTCCCTGTAAAACTTACTACTCATTAACTTTGAATACAGCGTTAAGAAACATAATAGAATAAATAAATATATAATGAAATGTGAAAGAAAATTGTTTATAAAAAAAAATGAGTAGCTTTAATTTAGACAGACAAAAAAAATAGTTGAGTAACTTTCACAAAGACGAGTGAAATATTAATTAGTTTATGTACTCCATATGTAATATGTAAGGTAGACTATTTGAAATATAATGAGGTTATTATGTGATCAATTTATAATAAATTGATTATTTGTAAATAAAGTGAATGACTGATTAAATAAAAATGTGATGTTAATAGAGTAATGTGAATAATATTATTTTTAAAAAAGTATATAAATTAAAAATAATGAAATTGGACCAAGGGAAAATGTTTCAAAATGTAAATTATTACTTTCCATAATCACTTATTTATTCAAATGGTTATTTACATTATTTAAAATTAATATTCTTTGTAAACAATTACTAATATTCTTTCAAATTTGTGTAATTAAATCATACTTTCTCTATTTCACAATAATTTTCATAATTTTCTCGACGTCTCACAATAATTTTCACACTTTTAAATTAGAAAAATATTTATTACCTTCACAATATTCTCAATTTTACACATAAACAAAAGTCAACTAACTTTTTTTATGAGAGGGAGGAAATAGTATATATTATTCACATGTACAAACATGCATCTTTCATGACATTTGGAATTTAGTTAGTTGGGGCTTTTGCGTAATAAAGAAAAAGAACATGGGGAGATATAATCGGCGACGAATCTGAAGAAGCATGATTGCTTAGTTTATCTGGTGTTTCGTGGTACACCGCTTATCGGTGTGCTCCCATGCTTCAACGGTTGAGATGGAAATCTGGTGGAGTGAGAAGCAGAGGAGCAGATCTTATGACACGTGTAAGACAGCACGGAATATTCGCCGGCAGATGGGGGGACACGAATATTCCCTTACTCACGTGCCACGTCTTTCAAACTGTGGACGGCCATTGGTTGGCTATCATGCATAATTCTTTGACATAATTATTACTCATTTCGATTTTAATCGAATTTCTTATAACTCAAATTAATTAAATATTATAACTAAAACACAATCCTTTTTAATTAAATTTATCAGATTGTTAACATAAAATAAATAAATAAATAAATATATGGTGCAAATCATTTCTATGGGTTAGCGTAAAACTCATATTTTAAATCACTCCGTAGGTAGATAGTGGAATTAGTTCTTGAAATTAGTTGGTTTTTTGAACACATACCCTAGATTTAAAAAAAAAAACATAAAATAAATATGAGAATATTGCTAATCTATCAGACAGTAATACAAAAATTGCAGTACAAATCGAATATGTCTGGAAGAGAAGAACACATAATTAATTAAGAATAGGAGATGCACGCTGACTATTTAAGGGTATAATGGAGAAAAATATCAAAATTTTCGGTATATTATAATTATCGAATTGAGACTTTTATTATAGTGTTTTTCACTATTTAAATTATTAATATGTAATGTTTTTTTTATGTCGATTTAGGGACCAACTAATTTGAGGGGAACAATCTCACCGTCCATTTGCGAAATCTCATGTAAAGCTAAAATTTTACATTCAGTATAAATATGGTACCATATAAATTATTTACACCTATTAAAGTGTAATGTTAATAGTGACGAGGGTTAAAAATTAAAAAATTATAAACATATTATTGAACATAAAGAATTACACAAATGATGAAGTCGGCAATAAAATCATTCATAGGCACGTGGTTAACCGGTAGGATTATGAGTTTAATTCAACGAGTCGAGAAAAATGGTTCTTTTTAATTTATTTTTTTATCAAATTGGTCATGAGATTCATTTTCAAATAAAATTTTGACTCGCAGAGTTGCTCAAGTCCAAACTGAACTTAATGAAAATAAAATTGAAGTTAAATGATCTGCAAATTCATTATAAACATGAAGTAAAAAAAAATGGAAAAATTAAATTAAATGCATATTAAATTTTATTATAAGATCATTTTAAAGTTAATTAGATATTTGTGCGTCAATCATAATTAAGAGTATAAAACTAAATTGAAATGTAAAAAAAAATAGTATACTAAATGAACTAGTTGATGAGCCTACTAACAAACTACTAACAAACTAAATGTATATATAGTCAAACTTAATTCCTCATGGTTAATGAGCACTCTTATTATTCTAATACATTACTATCAATCTTGAATTGATTTCATTTATTTTATGGGGTCTTATTAGATGAGAATAAGTGAATTGTCATAAAATCTGACTTTAAATAACTAATACTATGATTTAAATTTGTAATACTTTGTCTTAAAAATAATAGTATTACTTGTGAGTTGTGATTCAAGATTTTGATTTGGCAGTTTAAATAAAATCTCCACCTTTATTCATCTCAGTAATTGTAATTTGTCTGTTGATTACGAAGTTCGTGCTAAGCTCAGCTCGCTACATTGACGAGCGGTAAAATGAGTTCGACTCAACTCGGAAACGAGTCTGTCAAATCGAGCTGAGTCTAATGAAATTAAAAGAACAAATTTAGATATCAAGCTCGAACCGACTCATTATTAAATTGAGTATTTAATGATCTCGAGTTCAATTCGTTTATCTATACAAGCTGAGCTGACAGGCCAAATATTCACTTTTAATATCACTATGCAAGCCATAGAAGAATTGTCCGTTTCCATAAAAAGATAAAGAAAGTGAAGGAACATATAGACATTGATGGATACACAAAATAAATTCCTTGTTTCGGGATGTTCGGGTTAATTGAGAATATTCTTAGCGTAAACTTGCTACATGCATTTTCTTCTTTACAATAGTTCCCTTTTTATTTTTTTCCTTTCTGCGACTCTCATTGTTCTTCAACACCGTATCTTAAATATAATTATCCAACAAGATAGAATGTTCACATTACTATAAGTAGAAGTATAACTAATTAAAATGGAAAGTTATTCGTTAACAAAGTTAGTCGAATATATTTTCAATTTTTCGAGTTATTAGGGAAAAAATGGACCCAATTTGTTCCTTCTCGTGCTAGTCTCACAATACGAATCACTATGTGACATTTGATAGTCTAGAATAGATGTCTAATCAGATCTAAAATATATGTAATTGTATGTATATCAAATGACCGAAAAATATACTCAATTATTTATGATTTAATTTAGATCAGTTAAAATATTCTACCTGATTATAGATATTTCAATGTATCTATAAAATAGAGTCTTAGACTCTTAATACTACCATAAATTACTGTTTGGAATGTTTGATAAGGCCAACACCATTTTTCTTATCAGATATTCAAGTTCAAGTACAGAACAAAATGAAGACGCATGCTACTGAATGAACCATCAATCCATATATTTTCATTTTTCACATCATGACACACCACACAACTTTGAAGTTTGGACCCACATGAGACTACTAATTGACCCCTTTTATGCATCAAGATAATCTAAGGGTCTGTTTGGTTGGCCCCATTTACAATTGAGAAATGAATGGGAAAGGCAGGGGAAATGGCGAATAAAGGATGTACAATAAAAGAAAATGCATAAAATCATAAGTTCACAAGTCGAATTAGAGGTCGGGACGTAATCAAAACTCTGTCTGGAAAAATCCTCTCCTAAAATAAAATCTGGAACAATGAAAAAAGGTACACCCCTCTAAACCAATCAAAGCAATAAAAACTCGAAAAAATTAACCAAACTCAAAACAGGGAAACAAAAAAAAAAAAAACTAGGGGGATCAAAGGCATCGGAAATGGGTGTTGTTTGGTACAACATTTTGATTATTTGGTCAGTGGTTTCATATCTTACATTTATTTTTTAAATCAAATGACTATGATCATTTCACCCCCAAAAAATGATTTTTTTTTTTTCAATTTATTCCATTGAAATAAAAATAATAACACATTTTTTATTATTTAAACAATGTATTATCAAAGTAATTTTTTTTTCTAAACAAAATTAAAAAACAGGTGATCCCACTTCTAAATAATTTGACAACCCAAATAAAATTAATGATTATGATAGTTGAAGATAGAGATGAATTTAGGGAGGAAACTAGCCATAATTTAAACCCACTATCTCATCAAATAATTGTGTTAGACAAATTTAAATTAAATATATATATATATATATATATTTAAATATGAGTATGATAATTTGATAAAAGAATGCTACTTATGCCTACAAACACAAAGACAGCTTGTTTATCCAATGTCATTATGATTGAGTTCCATAATAAAAGAGATTGAAAAATGGTCCTAATTTTACATCAGAGATACAATTGTTGCAATGCAATGTTACAACAAGAATAATTTTAACAGCATACATGTCCGACACAGATGTTGAAAAATTGTCCTAGTTTTACATCAGTGATACAATGTTACAACAACAATAAATTTAGCAACATACTACATGTTTGTTTACCTCTCCGACACAACCATTTCATCGACCGAAGGCAGCTGCGACGAGAACTTCGGCGGAAGCTTCATCAACGGCTCATCTCCGATCACCCTCCGATAAGCCATCCCGAGCGCATACCCTAGCGCTCGGGAAACCGGAATGGAAACGGCATTACCTACTTGACAGTACCTTTCTTTAGTAGTACCACAAAATTTGTAATAATCAGGGAATCCCTGCAATCTAGCACATTCCCGGATTGTAAGAACTCTATCCTGCTCGGGATGCAGAATCGCTTGACAACGAATGTGGGGAAACGTCACTAACGTTGACACCGTCTCGTCCCACCACAACCTTGCATATGGCCTTTTCGACTTTCCTTGTTCGTACGTAAAAGCACAATCCGGAACGAGTGGCTTCCCACTCGGGAGCATCACTGGCTCGATTGTTGGGTCCCGACGAACTACATTGTCGTCTCCAACGATAACTCCAGGCAAGTCCCGAAAGTTGGCGCCTTTCCGATGTGGGATTTGAAGAACGCGTAAATAGTCGTGCTCCGATAACGGCATCGGCCGGTGATCGTACAGAACCGAGGTTTTCGTTTCGGGTGACGATAATCCCATCATTTCATCTTTACTCAATCTAATGAATTTCTGAAACTCAGTTTCCGGAAGCTTCTCGTACGCCATTTCCTCCCGGTTTTCGCTGTTTTCAACAGCTGGAAGATCGGAAATCGAGTCACGGAGAACAATGGCATCTTCTAGAACACGGGGCTGGCCTTCATCGTAAGCAACAACGTTCCTCTCGAACTCGATAGGAGGCCAGTATCTGACGATGACATCATGCGTAGGAAGTGGAAACTGTGGTAATGTTTCACTAGGATGTGCGCCCCAAATGAAGACACGCAACCGGAACTGAGGAAGACCGTAGCAACCTGAGGCGATCGTGCCCAGTCTAGCTTGGTATTTCATCAACACCAAACGGCTTAAGGCATATCTTCCAAGAGAGCCTTTATCGAACCTAATGATGTCGACCACATTTTCCATAAGCACATACTTTGGCTTTAAGAACTCCACTATATCCATATAGACAACAATTTGGTGGTTTCTTTCATCGTTCAACGGTGAACTGAAATTTCTGAAGCGATTATAGCCGCTTATGCCCTGACATGGAGGTCCTCCACAGATAACATCAACATCACCCTGAAACATTCAAATTGGTAAATTCCAGCCATTAGACACAACAAGATACATGATAAAGTAATAATGAACACTTTACATAGTATACTGGTATTCAACCATAAAATAAAATGGAAATAAGTACTCACAGGGAGAGGTAGGATTTTAGAGTTAAATCCTTTCCTAACAAACTCGCTTACGCGGTCTTGGCAGTTGCTGAAACAATATAAATGGACTAGACGTATCAGAACTCCAAAAGGATGTAAATTTAGCAAAAGAAATACAGCAGAAATCATAGTTTTTAGTGTGCCTCACCTCAACCCTTCAAATGGTTCCCACGTATCGTCATCTGGGCCATACCCCTTCCACCGAACCTTCATAAATGCTTTTAGAGGTAAGTGATACACATAAGCATGCTATCAACTTGGTTGATATAAAAGGCACAAATATGTTACACCAAATTTGTAAGAGTGAGCATGCATTTTTTAGATGTGAATGTGTGAAATCCCAAAATAGAATAGGACGGGAGACATAACATCCCACATCTGGTTGGGCAAACCCTATTTAAGTTACGATTAGACAAGTGATTAATATGAAGAGATTGTTCAGCACTGGGGTACCTTGAAGTGTAGCCTACGCTTTCCTTCTTCGGTGGGATCACCATAGCAAATATCGACCAAATAAGCGACCTCAAATTCTTCAGAGGATGCCTCTGTATCTGATTGAGACACGTTGCCTTCGGCTTCTTGAAGGTCCTCTAACTCAGAATTTAGCGCTCTTTCTATATCAGATACATAAAGCTTACACAACTTCTCCCATTCCTTTAATAGCTCTAGGAAATCTTCACCAGATTCGTTCCTAACCTATATAAAAGTTCATATATATTCAGATCTTAATGTACCTTTATCTAGTCAACAAAATAAGCTGATGATCAAAAGAATGGGTGAGTGGTTAGATTTAACGCACTTTGGTTTTTGGATGGTTCAGTTTTAAGCTGTCACATGCAGAGCTATTGTAATCAACAGCCCATTTCTGAAAAATAAAGCGGAAAATGAGTTAAACTGATTGATTAGATCAAAACCAAGAAATATAAGGGAAGGGAAGGTTCACCATTACCGTGACAAGATTTACGCTAGCTAGTTTTGCACCAAGGCATAATCCAGTTGACATTCCACCACACCCGGAGTAGAGATCCAGTAATGCTAATTCCTGTTTCGAAGAGTCATATTTGGGCAAAATCTCCAATGGGGTCGAAGTAATTGGTTCATCATCATCATGATTTGTGTTCAACGAGAATGATTGAGTGTCTGCATCAGCAGAAGCTTCTAAAATGTTGTCTGACAATGAAATATTAATAAATCAAATTAGCAAGTATGATACACCTCATATACAAGCACATTCCATTTGAATGCAAATTTTCTTCACAAATTGAAATTATCAAGCTTATCAGGAGAAACATAAGATGGTGATAATTTTCATATTTTCGACGTGAAGAAGTTTTTAACGAGCCCATAGAATTGAGAAAAGAACATGCTCCATGTCGTGCTACTAACCTGTACTTAGGGTACGGAACGTTGAATAGTCTACACAATACTCCATATCATAATAAAAGGCAGCTGATTGAGCTGATTTTGACTTTAAGCTTAGCTGTAGTATAAACAAGATAAACAGATTATCATCAAGCAGAGGTTGCAAAATCAACCAGAAGGCAAGGTTTTTTTTTTTTCTCTCAAAGTGCAACATACCGTGGAGGGTACTTTCACTACATTGATTTTTGAAATGATGCAATCTAATATGTTGTCATTCATTATGGTGGAGCAGAATAAGCGCCTCTTGTCGTGCAATGAAGCAGCACCTTGCAAGACCTGATAACAGAAATCCACAGGGACAGAATTACTACAAAAGACTACAATGAAGAAAATATAGCAAAATATAAAACAGAAAATAAGAACGGAATATGTAACACAATTTACGTACCGTATCTTCAGCTCTGTAAAACCATTGAACCCTAAAGTAATCATCTCCATCGGTTGTTTTGAAAAATTCCAAGATCCTGCCTATGTGTTTCTTCGGTCCCTCACCCTGAAGGAATTGCTTAGGACATCAATCTTGCAACGTTGAAGCGTAGCCAGATAAGTGATTGTTAATCACATAATGTTGGCTAACAATTATGGTAACTAAATAATTAAACCAAAGATGATAATTCACCAGCACGGCTTTAGAATTTAACTCACATTAATGTCGGGACTATCGACAGGAAAACGACAATAAAAGATTCCAAACACCAAAGACGGAAATCATGCAACAATACATAAAAAACTATACGAAAATTACCTTTACGTATACACAATCTCCCATATCCAGAACAAAGTTGCCAATTTTGGCTTGAGCATAATGGCAATCCACATTTAGTATGACTTCATCTTCTTGATTCTCACTGGAAATGGATATAAAAATTATTCAATTGAAGAGACACTAAAAAATGTGAAGTGGAAAAATATGTTCATATCACTCACTTTAATTTCCAGCCTTTGCCCTTTTTTCTGCTCTGCAATGTCCAAAATCAGTTGAAATAAGGAAACGTTACATAAAAATTAAATAACAGGTATAGAAAACTCATAACTCCTTCATAACAATGACAATCAACAAAGTGCAAGATAAGATAGATGTCTAATCAGATTTAAAATAAAAAAACTACCCAAAACTCAAAAAACACACTTGACTGAGTGCATACCTATTCAATCTGGTCTAACATAACATAGATATCTCAACATATATACCAAACAGAGTCTAAGCATATTTAATCAACTGATCAACGACAATTTCGAATATTTGACAATATTAATTAGCAATTCAACAAAATTGACGAAAAATCTAGATTATTTTAATTTGGTACCTTTAAATCATATCGCCATTGCCATTTTTGACGAGCTTCTTCTTCAGGAATTGGGTCTCCGATAAAACAAACGACGACGTTCTTCTCAATTTTGTCTGATTCTGCAGAGCTCTTCTCCTTTTCCTCAAAGGACAAATTTTCCGGAGTTATTAAGCACTTTTTATTCAATGCAGCACCACCAGAAGAAGCACTTTTCACAGGCGTCCCTTTCCTCAACGGCGTTTTGACACCTTTTGACTTTCCGATTGCAGGCAACGGAAGGAGAACAAGACTTGAATTACCATTTTTACCCCCACTCAGCCTCGGAGATCTCCTTCGTGTCCCCTCCTCGCAATCCAATGTCACCAGCTTCCCGACCCGACCCGGAGAACGATGCCGTTTCCTGGAACCCGAAGCCACATTGCCTCCACCGGTCAAATTCAACGGCGGAGCTGATGAAGGGGAAGGGGACATCGCCAGGGCCCATGCATCCTCTTCGGGTTCGGGCTTGGATTTGTGAGTTAAAGGAGAAGCGGAGAGTCTTGTGGATTTTCTCAACGGCAGCTGGTGCTCGACTTTTTTTTGTTTTTTCTTCATTACTGGGTGGTGGTGTGACGGCGGCGGAGAAATCTATGAAGGGAATGGGAGGGGAGCGTGTGAAATTGAAATGAGGTGGGATAGTAGTTAGAGGTGAGGTGAGGTAAGATGCACAGTAAATAACAGTGACTTGAGTCCCCTTATTTTTTATTTATTTTTGTCCGATCCAATAATTTTCTCCTGCACATGATCTTCTACGGTCTTCCGTGATCCTCCTGTGCAGAAATTTATTAGTGGAGTATAGAACTGACTTACTGAAGTAAGAACAGCAAGAAATGACAGTGCTTTGTTAGTGGACTGTCGAGACCCAATCCATAGATTTTTTACCCAATTTGATTCATGTACACAAAAGATAACATAACAACAGATTCCATTTCTTACGAGAAACATTTTTATTCACTTGGGAGGGTTTAGGATAGTTTTTTTTTTTTTTTTAGTATTTTAAATTAATTAATAAATAATAAGTGCTAAAATTGATAAAACATAAAAAGTACTCCCTCCATCCCTTAATATCTTCCCATTTTCCTTTTTTTTTTAAATAATTTTCAAATTCTAAAAAAAAATGCTAAAGTACACCCTTACACTTCCTGTTAATTTCAAAAATGTCAAAATTAGTTTATGCTACTATATCTAGAAGTATCCAGTCAAAATTTATGTTGGAAGGACTATTATAATGTATTGAATCGATTTTTTACATCTTTGAAGAATGACAAAGTCTTCTCTAGAATATCAATCTAAATTTACTAAATTGCAATGTTTGTTGAGAATTTAAAAATATTCAATTTCTAAAATAAATAAATAGATAAATAAATGAACGGCTCACTAAATCAATTTATTAAGGTTCATTAAGTCAAGTCAACATCAAGTATTAAAGCCTATAAAATAGTTGGTCCGATAAGTTGAGTCACGAAAATCCAACTAAATTTGTTTCCACACCTATAATGGGCTTATATTTCATTTATTTGCGACATTAAAAAATATTAAATACTACATTGAATTCGTAAATCAAGAGCTGATAATAATAATATTAATAATAATAGTAATAAATATATCGAAATTTCGGTATACCGAATTTATTGTATCGAAAAAATATCAAAATTTTCAGTATACTGAATTTTTCGGTACGGTATGATATCGTACCAAAAATTTCGATACGATAACGGCATGGAATATGATCATACCGCAGTATACCGAAAAAATTTTGGTGTCGGGTATGAAATGGTATATTGGTAATAATTTTATAATATAATTTATAATTTTATATTATTTTTAAATTTAAAAAAAATTAATTATTAAAACTTAAATAATTAATTTCGATATAAAATCAAGCTTCAATTTTTTGGTATGAATTGGTATACTGGTATTTCGATATGAAATGATGGTTTAAATTTTTTTTTTTTATGAATCGATATACCAATATGGTACAGTATACCGTTCCGAAATTACGGTACGATATCGATATGAATATTTGCATACCGAAATTTTCGGTACGATAACAATATGAATATTTTCAATACCGAAATTTTCGGTATGATAACGATATGGTCGGTATACAGTACCGAACCACCCCTGTCCAGCCTGACAAATTAAGGATTCCATATTTTCATACCACAAACTAACCCGACAGATGTTAATGTGTTTAGTACATTACAATTTTTACGTGGTCAGTTCATACAAAGTGCATAATTCTGACTTTAAACAGAGTTCTTGTAAGTGGACTGTGAGATTGATTCTCCATAATATTAATCCATTCTAGACCGAATACTAAAACAAAAAAAAAAAAGAGTAAATTATACTCCGTACATTTTTTTTCTTTCTTTATGGTGTTTAATGTGTGTTCTGTGACTTGTAAAATGTAATCATGATTTTAAAACAATAAATAGTTAAAGATGAGGGAGGGACAATATAAGACTACTGCCAACATTACAATATTCAGAAAGAAAAAACATGTATTCAACAATAGTCTTTACAAGAACAAGATCCATCTCTGAAATGATGAAACATATTTCGATCCCTAATTGTAATTTCACGCTCATAAATCACTGAAATTAACTTAGTATACGTGTGACAATCACTACACATCCTAACATTTCTCACTATTGTTATGGCACTCCCTTGAGATGTATGGATCAATGAAAATGCAATAGCCAATTTCTGACTATGGTACCTCAATCTCTCTATCTTCTCTTCCTCGTCCACGTCGAGCAACGCGCGCGACGTATCGGGCACATAGCCCTCGAATTTCAACTGCCACTCCATTTGGTGAAGCATCTCGTATATTTTACCACATTGAGGATGAAACATGTCGTTTGAGACGAACTTGTGAATCTTTCTCCTCACCTCAACTGAACACGACCCGAGCGTTTGACCTAATCCCGTACGAACCATTTTGACCCTAGTCAACGCTACATCCTCCCATCTTTGAGCTTGAGCATACATATTGGAAAGCATAAGATAATCACCAGCATTTTGTGTGTTCAATCTTATTAAATTCTCAAAGGCTATCTCCCCTAACTCCACATGTTGATGAACTTTGCAAGCACTTAAAAGACTCCTCCAAACGACGTCGTTTGGCGCCATTGGCATCGACTTGATGAGCTCATAAGCCTCATTTATCATCCCTCCTCTGCCCATGAGATCAACCATGCAACCATAGTGTTGGATTGTAGGCTCAATTCCATGCTCATTTCTCATTCTATCAAAATACTTCACTCCCTCTTCGACCAAACCCGAACGACTACAAGCACTCAATACTCCCACATAAACAACATCATCGGGTCTCAACCCGTCCTCAAGCATCTGCTCAAAGACGCCTCGAGCTCCCTCACCACGACCATGAGATGCTAGCCCCGAGATCACAACAGTATAAGACTTATGGTTTCTCTCAGCCATATTTCTAAATAAACACATCCCTTCATCTAATCTTCCACATTTTATATACATATCTATCAAAGAAGTCTCTACTGCAACATTCAATCCACTCAAATTCCTAACTAGATAACCATGTGTTCCCCTGCCACAATCCAGGGCACCTAAATGAGTACAAGCAGAAAGAACATTCACCAATGTACTCTCCTCAGCACGCCAACGACCCTCTCGATTCATTCGCGCAAATAGCCTCAAACAATCACCCCACATCCCTGAATTGGCTTGAGCTGCCATAACAGCACTCCAAGAAGCAATTGTTTTCTGATCAATCTGCTCGAAAACAGAACAAGAATGACTTAAATGACCACATTTTCCATACATGTTGATCAAACTGTTTTGCACAAACACATCCTCCACCAATCCTAGCTTGATAATGTGGCCATGAATCTGCATTCCCTCTTCAGTGGCCGATAAAAAGGCGGTCGCCTTGAGCAGAGCCGGATAAGTGAAGTTATCCGGCTCGACCCCTATCTCAAGCATCTCGAGATAGGTTAACAAAGCTTCTTCTGACTTCCTATCTTTCATGTATCCTCTGATCATGCCATTGAAGTCAAATGAGCATGGATCATCCATCTGACGGAAAATCGAGCACGCGTAATCCATGCTGCCCCATTCCGAATGAGCACAAGTTGCAAGAAGATTGCTAGCACAAAATGAGCTCCAGAAAAACCCCACCTTCAAGAATTGGCAATGAACTTGCTTGAATTCCTCCATGTTTTTGCATTTCTTTATCAGGGAAATGCATTCTTGTTCCTTCAGATTGAAATCAAATTCTGGGATTTTTCCATGATTCTCATTTGGTATCAAGAATTTCTGGGGCTGATTCAGAATTGGTGCCCCTACCATACTCTCATTTACTTCATCATAGTGGTAATTTATTGTTGAGATTTCTGGGAAGCTATAAGAATAAATCAAAGAAATTGATATAATTGTTGGACTTATTACAACGTTATTAGAGTGAATTCAAGAATGTGATCCAAGAATTTGGAATTGAAATTTTCAGCCAGAAAATTGTCCATGTCATGTTGTTGAAGATATTTAAGTGGATAGGATAATCAATAATGTGAGTATGGGGATGTGGGGTCCATCAGATTCCTTAACACTGCAATGCCCAATCACAAGATAGGCTTTTATATTTCAAAAAAAAAAAAAAAAATAGGCTTTTAGGTGCAAAAGATTAGGAAGTCGCTATTTCAACTTTTATTATTCATGCTTATGTTGTCATTTCTTCATAGCACTTTTCGTATCGCGCTTTCTTTTTTGGGAGCAAGATTCAAAAAAAAATTTCTTCCAATTTTTGTATTATTTCATGCATTATACAAAAAAAAGTTAAAAAAAATTGAAAAAATGTATTGGGCTCGAGCCCAATATTGCACTATGAAGCCCAAATTCTATTAAAGTGAATAAATTAAAATTTGTGAACAACCCATTTTTAATTGGATTTAAATAGATTGAATGGGACGGAGTGCTAATTTATTTACATGGATTTTAAATTCAACAAATTTACACAAAAATATTTGTGTTTGACATTTCAGGCTAATGTAGTGGCACATGGTCAAGATTTATCAAGCTCTCTTTATTAGATTGATTTTCTGGATTTTATTTTGAGCCTTCTCATATTTCATGTTTCTAGTGCACAAGTTCCAACTGCCCTTTGATTGTTGATAATTGTACATACAAATTAATGAATAGTTTTTCACTTGTGAACAGGTTCAGGTTGTTATGCACGCTCATATTTTTAAGTAAAAGATTTAATACTTTTAATAAAATAATTAATATTTGTTAAATAAATTAATTTGAACTAACACATTTCAAAATTACACATCAATTACAATGTATAACTGGTTATATAATTTTTTTGTCATTAATTAATGAAATATTATAATAAATGCATTTATAAATTCATAATTCTATAATTGTGTGACATATTTTTTTGTTTTGCTTTCCACACCTAAATAAATGAGATGATTTTTTTGGTTAAATAAAAAGAGTTAGAGAGAAGTAGGTGAATTAAAGAAGGTAGAGAAGGTGATGATGAAGAAACTCCGTACTATATTTATTTCGTCATTATTTGTAAAAAAAAATTTATTTAGACTTTCAAGATTACTTGCTTACTCTTAATATGAAAATACCTACCACGAAATTAATACCTTTATAACATCATTTTTTTTTCAAAAATTTCACTATTTTTTTAACCATATTTTACTTTACATCTTAATAAATCACCTAAATTAAACCTCATTTATCATCAACCTCACCCAACCACTAAATCTATTTTGGTCAAATAGTGTCAGTCTTATTGAGATGGAATGAGTATATGAAAGGGGGAGAAATGTGGAAGAGAAAAGTTAGTTTCTTGAAAAACAAAAGGCAGTATTTTAGGAATAATCACTGTCCATTTATGGACAAATCAATTTAAAACACACACAATTGGTAGATCCCAATGTGTTTAATTTTGGGTTGAACGTGGCAGAATAGTTAGCCAAAATTAGGCACTAACTGCCATGCCTATTTTCAAGTGAAGCTAGCCTAGCAATAATATGACATGGAAAAGGGACAGTTAAATAAAATCCAGTAACTAAAAACAAAATAAATTTTGTAAATCCATCAAATAATGTAACTACAGTCTGTATCTGTCAGTCGTGCATTTAATTATGTGGTCCTATTCATCTTCCTGCATTCACAATTCGAAGATATATATAATTACCACTACTCAAATTTATTTATTTATTTAAATTTATATTTAGGTTAATTTTTTATTCTAGTCACTTCGTGTAAACTTTTAACCCTGTCGGAATGCCAGTGTCAGATTTGGGAGTATATATTAATTGTATTTTTAATATTAACTTATGGTTAATTTGATATAAATGAAATCATTTTTTTCTTTAAATCGGTAAAATTGTATTTCAATTGAATAGAAGGGGTATTCAACTCGTATGGTTTACATCACAAATCTATATACCATACGGGTGTTAGATATCAATACAATTATAGGGATTACAACATTATGCCGATGTAGATGAATTTGAGCTAGTAACGTTATTTCCTTTCAACCATGACCACGCTAGTAACTTGATGTTTTCCAAAGATTTCTTCATCTTCCTTTTTCCTTTCTCGTATCCAAATATTATGTTATGTTGTAGAAGATGGATAGGTAAAGTATTGTGTGAAGTCATACTTACCTTGAATCATTTGTGACATTTCCGCCATATCGATTTTACAAAACTACACTCTAGCAATATATATGGGTGATTGTTTCCTCCGTCTCTCTACAGAGCTTGCACTTCACCTGCATATCGATTATTTGGACCCCTCTTTTCTTTAGATTTTCCATTGTAGTCGATCTGTATTTAAGACGTAAATTCATGTGTTTTTATTTGTACATCTTTTTAATCTTGTTTGACATATTTTTATAAATGTTAAATAATGCTTAAAACGTGGGTATGATTGTAATTTAATACAGTAAAAGTCGATGTGGTACTACCCAAGCCTTTTAATTTATTTTCAATTAATTGTCTTTTAAAATTCAAACCAAAAAATTAATTAAGACAAGAATAAAGTACGGTCATCCAATAAAAAAGATAAAACATTTATTGTATTAAATCCTTTTCTCCTATTTAATTTAATCAATTCATAATTGAAAATACATTATAGCATTAAAAAAAGGGTAATGCTTTGTGAAATGGATTTTGGTTGAAAGGGTCAACTATTAACTTTTTTATTGGTTTGACTAATGATGATAAGTATAAAATTTAACAATCATAGTCGCTGGATAATTTACATCTTCAATGGCGCGTGCTTATATACTAATAATTAGTGGGTTTTCTTGATGTCGCATTTACCGTTGGAGATTTACAATTATTTATAATCGGATAATTACAAATTATAGCATTAAAATAAAGTATACTCAATTTAAAAGAATCGTAAACATAAAGTTATAATTTCAATGATACCAAGAATTGCCTTTTGGTTTATTTTGTTCTACATGTGTGATTTTGATGGAGTGCTAAGCATATTTGAGACTTTTTGCAAATTTGTGTTTTATTATTTTATACCAACAATGTTTCATATGCACTCATTACGTTTCAGTCATGCAAAATTAATGTCACGTTTTATTTACGTGTGATTATTTTTATATAATTTAATATATCAATTATATTTATTTACATATTTCAATTAAAATTAATCTCATATTTAAATTAAAGTGGATATCACGTTTCACACGTGTAACCTAGTTATTTTTATACATGGAACCCAAATCACACCTACAAGAATCAATGTAATTGTCAAAGACCAAAGAATATCATCAATAAATTTTAAAACTAGATAAAAAAGGAAAATTAACATTCATTTACATACGTTGATAACATAAAATGTTCTTATCCACTCCAACTTAAAAAAGTATTGTTTACCCACTTGTATAAAATGATCCTAATACTCTTGTTAAAAAAATTATACTCACATCACATGACCCACCATCACTTATAGTCAAAATATCCAAATTTTCGAAACTACAATTTTTGGAACGAACTATCCATTTGTTTCAATTTTATGTTTTGTACTAGGCAAGAATCACTCTCTTTGGTAGATTTTGGATGGATTTGATGGGCATGACAAACTTTTGACTATATATTAGTATATTGGTTAAAAATTGTTAAAAAAATGAAAGTGGAAATAAAATATTTTTTCAATTTGGGGTGGGTAAAAAACAGTTTTGCTACCTGAAATGTGTATTTTGTGGTAATTTTTTTTTTTTTAAAAAAAACTTATAATTTCAACCTATAGTACCCCATTTGCTGATTATTATTCAACCACCAGCCTTTTTAAAATTTTATTTTACATGTTTTGTTTTAATTAAATTTATCATACCACTGAAAAACCAAAAACAATTTTAATAAAAAATAAAATTCTTAATGTTAAATACTTAACATTCTTAATGCAACTTTACAATTAATTTTAAAAGTCATAATCTCATCTGGTTTAATGGGAGAAGTATAAAAGCTCTATGTATACTACTATAAATCGATGAATGACCTTTCCCTTTTAATAGAACTATAGGCATTTTTATCCATTACTATGCTATATTGTCTAATTTTAAGGGACATTTCTATTTAATTAAGGTATAATTGGTATAAAAAGCTCTTTCCAACTAAATAAATAGGCCGAATCTAATATTCCTCGATCTTTAGATCTCACATTTTCAAAAAAAAAAACAAAAAACTTTCTTGTGTATAAATTTATAATCATTACACCTTCCGTCTTCTATTCTTTTGTCCATTTGACCTTTTTCACGAGGTTTATTAGTATTATGGTAGATAAAATAACTATTTTATTGGAAAATGTATTAGTCAATTGATGAAAATAAAATAACTTTATTTCCACTTAAAAATGGACAATCTAATATTGTCTTTATTTTATCAAATTTTTTTAATTTTCGTGCTCATAAAATATGTGAGTGTAAAAAATGATCCAAGAGTATTGTATTATTTCATTTTACTATATACTCCCTTAGACTTTCACTTTTTTTTTTTTCAAAATGTTTTACAATAACTTTCACACACTTAAAATAGAAAACTCTTTATAAATTTTACATTCATAATATTCTCAATTTTACACAAAATATGATTGACCAACATTACATGTATAAGTAATGTTGAAGTTATAGGGAGTAAATTTTAAATTGGAATATCTAAAAATAGTTTAAGACAATATTCCAACAACATTTTCCACTCTGTCCATCCTCATCATCGCAGAGTCTAAACTGGTACCTCAAGTGGACCCCACTCTCTCTCTCTCTCTCTCATTAGTCTCCAACTATACGCACACCTCTCGTGTCTCTATATGCAAAGATATGATCTTCATTTCATACGATGCATTTATGTGTTATTATTGGGTAGTAGATTCTTTGCGAAACAATTGACCATCCTTCTTCATTTTTCATCAGCGCCTTTTAAAGCCTAAAAGCAGCCTTTTTTACCATGAATTCTTCTCAATTCTCACTTTGATTCTTCTCTCTTTTCCTTTATTCAGGTACACACGCACTTGAAATTGAAAAGCCTTTTCCTTTTTTCTTTATTTTCTGCTTAAAGCCCTTTCCTTTCTCTATTTTACTATTTCTTGAAATTTCTGCCCTTTACTTTTAAATTGAACATGTAATGGAGTTGGTTTGCCAATGGGGTCCGGTTTGCCTGAAATTCAACATCTTTTACTGTTCCTTTCGTTATTAAATTAACTAGTAATTGATTTGAAAATTCATCATAATCTTGGTTCATATGTTGCCTGTAAGGTGTTTGACTATTTTTCTCTTAGAAGCAGCTTTACTAGACTCTTGATTTTCTGGGTCCTAGTCTTTGATCAGTATATGCTAGTATAATATTAATTCAAGTCTTGCGGCCTTTTGAGGAATTGGGTTGTTGTGACAGGTATATTCCGTGGTTCAAAGGTGTGTTAACTACCCATTTTTTCAGCTCTTCTGTATTTTAAAGCTTGTTTGAATCTTATGAAAGTTCATCTGTTGATTTTGTAATTGAATTGAACTTGGGCCCTTGTTGGAAATAGTGGAGATTGACAGATTGGTGTGAGGAAAGATGGATAAAGATGGGGTAGGGAATTGGAGGGAGATGGTGAGGAAAATGCTACCTCCAGGGGCTCCGATTCCCGATGAGGATAACATGGATTATTCGATAGCATTAGAGTATAACGGTCCTCCAGTTGCATATGATGTCCCTAGAGTAGAACCCCTTGATATGAATGCAGATGCCATTCCAATTGCTGACCCCGTTTCAGAATCTAGACGATCAGTGAGTCATCAAACAGCTCCTGTAATAGAGCCGATTCCATTGCCCGTTTCTCGTATCAGGGTTACAAGCCCGTCTAATCAAAGTCCTAGAATGTCCGGAAGTTCAGAATCTGTGGTGTCTGTTTTGCAGAATGCTGATTTTTCGCCTTCTTATTCAGCTTCCCCTAGTTCAGTGCACAGTCAGCATAACAATGCTCGTAAAGAGCCTGCTAATGAAGGAAGGAGACCGGTGGTCACCTTTAATACTGTTGATAGATCTGAAAAGAGGGTGGTCGATTCGGAGAAACAAGTGTACCCTGAATTTGTTGGTGTTACTAAAGAAAAGAAGAAGAGAAAGAAAGCAAGAGTGTGTTATAGGTGTGGGAAAGGGAAGTGGGAGATGAAGGAATCCTGTCTCGTTTGTAATGTGAAGTACTGTAGCAATTGCGTGCTCAGAGCAATGGGTTCAATGCCAGAAGGGCGTAAATGTGTTACTTGCATCAGTGAGCCCATTGATGAGTCGAACCGTTCCAAATTAGGTAAACATTCTCGGGTTTTGTCACGATTGCTGAGTCCCTTGGAAGTCAAACAGATAATGAAAGCGGAAAAAGAATGTTCAGCCAATCAACTTCGACCAGAGCAGCTGATTGTGAATGGGTATCCTTTGAAACCGGAGGAAATGGCTGAACTCTTGGGATGTGCTCTACCTCCTAAGAAACTTAAGCCAGGAATGTATTGGTATGACAAAGAATCAGGTCTTTGGGGAAAGGTAATTAATTCATTTTTTTATTGCATGTGGAGACTCATATATAGTATGTATGCACCATTTAATGCAAAAATGCTTTTATATCACAATATAACAGGAGGGAGAAAAGCCCGATAGAGTTATTAGTTCAAACTTAAACTTCACTGGGAAGCTTAATCCTAAAGCAAGCAATGGGAATACTGAGGTATACATCAATGGTCGAGAGATCACGAAACGTGAGCTCAGAATATTGAAGGTTGGTCGTTGTTTTATTATAAATTGGTGTGCATATACTCGAGTGTGCAATAATTAGTTCTTATACGCTATTTGGGGTGTATGGTCCAGCTTGCAAATGTGCAATGTCCTCGCGATACTCATTTTTGGGTTTATGATGATGGCCGTTACGAGGAGGAAGGCCAAAATAATATCAGAGGCAATATATGGGAAAAGGTACTTTCTAGGATATTTATAAGACATGCATTCTAAATATACAAGCATTTTCTGGGGATATTTGACCATTGGTACGAATCTAATTTTGGCAGGCATCAATTCGGTTTGCCTCTTCGTTGTTCTCTTTGCCTGTACCCACCGGTCAACCTCATGGACATAGGGATGAGCCTAGCAGTTATAATACCGTACCAAATTATCTGGAGCAGAAAAAGATCCAGAAGCTTCTTCTACTTGGACTCCCGGGATCTGGTACAAGCACTATATTTAAGCAGGTAATCCAGATCAAGTTGCCTAAAGAGATGCTATATCTGGAATTTCATAAGTCAAAATTGATTAAACTTTTATTATTTGGTATAATTCTATTCTGAAGCAGATTGATAAGGTATATTTCAATCAGAAAGTTATTAATTCAATTCTTTACTTTTTATAGCAAATTAAGATTTTCAAAGATTGGAGATCAATGTGATTGGTTGAACTTCTTCTTGGTTCTTTCATTTATGGTATTTTTTTGTCTTGTGTATAAGATCTTTTGCCAATCTGTATAAGAGTAGGACGTTACGTGTAAATGAGTTGCTGTCTAGTTATTATGAATAAATGCCTAAAGTTACTGTCACTATCCGGTTCTATGATTTGACACGCTGTAAGTCCTTATTTCCCGTGTCTTGGATGGTTTAGATTGGTCATTATTGACGGAATCTGTACAAAAGCACGTGTTTAAATTCAAAGTAAAGATTGAATTGGACAAGGCTCTATGGCTTGCCCTTATCTAATAACTAGAAAATTTGTGTGAGGAAATTTACTGGGAAACTTAAATTTGAATGAAGTGAAAAAACACTTTTCACGTTTTTGTTTAGTTGGACATATGAAAGAAGAAAGATGGAATTGGCGAAGAATCTGGTCGTTGAAGATTCTACCAACTTTGGAAAATTGTTGGAATTTTTTTTATACTAGCATTTTCAGTGACTTCGCCGATATTTAAGTCCATGCAAAAAACCTTTTTTTTTCTCTTCCAATTCTGTTACTCTAATTTCAACGCGACATGATTGTTTTTCTATCCTTACTTACTAATCAGCTTTCTACACTAAACAGGCCAAATTTTTATATGGAGACAAGTTTACCCCTGAAGAACTGCAGGATATCAAACTCATGATCCAAAGCAATATGTACAAGTATCTAAGCATTTTGCTTGATGGTCGAGAGCGCTTTGAGGAGGCTGAATTAGCGGCGCAAGGGCCAAGTTCAGATGAACAAGTCTCTGAATCAGGTAACTTTACAATAATGTAATATCTTTGCTGTTTAGTTTACTTTCTGTTAACAGTAGCTATTGAAATCATGGTGTTTTCCTTACTTTGATCTGAAAGTGAAGGACAGGAATTTTGTATAGGCATTTACATTCACTAATCTCATGCACTTGCATGGCGGTTATTTCATGTCTTGGTACAAATTATTTTCCATTTCAATGTTCAATCCAGAAAACGTTAGGTATAATTTTAAGTGTACGTCATTACCAATTCCCCTAAAAGCTGACAGCATCCCATAATTGTCTTTTCTTCTTTATTGTTTCGTGGACTATTATGAACTGGACACGGAAAAAGTGTCGTGTGGGTCCACTCAAGTGTCTATTCTGGTTGAAACCAGGCATCTTATAGTTAAGTAAATCGATATTGGATATACTTACTTTAATTATCGAGTATAAACCATTCTTAAATCATTGAGTAATAAAATGAAAATATTTCTGCATTTTATTCCCCGCCAAGAGTTTTGTACAGTGAATTTTTATCTTTTGTATTTTTTTATTTTTTAACTTGTCATTCAGAAGGACTAGGTACTTGAATATTAGAGAAATCTATCCAAAGTTGGATTTTTTTTTTTTTCATTTTAACTTTAAATCTCCTGTCCACAAAGTAAGAGCTTAATGTTGTTTGTTTAGAACATGGCTAAGATCTTTCATTATATGCAATGCCGGATTCCCTAACGTGAGTACTCCATTAGTGATGTGCTTCTCCATGTATTTAGTGTTGCTCCCTCTTCTCCAATTTCCTGTTTGTTGCCAGCTAAATAACAGTGCATCTTATTTCGCTTGAATAACTTGGACCTTAGGTTGTATTTAAATTGATAAATTTGAAATTCATAGTGGCACACCCACTGGTGTTTTTTGGAAGGACATGGATCTGAAATCCATCATTCTCAATTTGGATTTAGTTTTGAGTTATTATGTACAAAATCAGTTTCTGAGATGTCGTAGTTTATTTGTGGTAACATTTTCAGGACAATAATAGTTAGATTTCTTAACTAGTTCCATGCATTCTTTTTCTTTTTTTGTTTTGGCTGATTTTTTTTTAAAACCCATTTCTAGTTAAGGCTGTAAACTAGTTTTGTTAATGTTCTGTTATAAGGGGTTTCTATGGACGAACGTATTACGTCATTCCTCTAGTTGATGAGTCAAAACAATTTATGTGGATAAACATGCTTTTTTCCCCTCATACGGCTGAATAAGGCACGGGAAGAATGTATTCAGCTTAGTTGCCTTCTTTTACTCTGGTATTTCTTCCTGAAGGCCAATGCAATATTAAAATTACGTAAAAATTGTAATTCGTAATCCTCCTTTTCTTTCCTTAGCCTTCATTTTTTGGTTTTTATGTACGCAAGGTCAAGTTCAAACGGTTTATAACATAACGAGAGTTCATCATTAATCATTAAAATTGAGTCTATAATTGGAATTTAAGGAGAATATATCAAATTGTTATTAATGATCAATGGGAATTCTAAATTCATATTAATAAAGTGTGATTTCATGCAGACGGAGGCATCGACTCCAATCAACTTAATCGATGTGTATATTCTCTCAATCCGAAGTTAAAGAATTTTTCTGACTGGCTTTTGGATATCATTGCGACTGGTGATTTGGATGCCTTCTTTCCTGCTGCAACACGAGAATATGCTCCACTTGTTGAAGAAGTGTGGAGAGATCCTTCTATACAGGAGACGTACAAGAGAAGGAATGAACTTCACTTTCTACCAGATGTTGCCGAGTACTTCTTAAGCAGGGTAACTTTTTCGACTTTCAGGCATTGTCTGAATTTTTCAAGCATATACAACAATGTGCTTGCATTAACACTTCTTAATTTACCCACACAGGCTGTTGAGATTTCAAGCAACGAGTATGAACCCACAGATCGCGATATACTTTGTGCTGAGGGGGTGACACAAGGGAACGGCTTGGCCTTTATGGAGTTCTCCCTTGATGATCGTAGCCCCATGTCCGAAACCTACACAGATAATCTCGAAGCCCCATCCCAGCCTCTGATCAAGTAATTGTTTTTATTTGATAAAAAAACATGAGATTTTGATATTTTGGTAAATTTTTCTAGCATTTGTCATTTCAGCATGTCAAATATGTCTACAGTAAATGAAACTCAAGCAAAATGCTTCTTTTAGCCATGCAAGTTTGCCCATTTTTGCTTTTAGGACACTCCACTTTCCCGAATTGATTTTCGCCTAGTTGGTTTTTTAGTCCTTTACCTGGACACAGTGGGTTACCAGCCCGGTTTCGAGCTAGTGTGACATTTTTAGATTTTTCTATAATTTTTTTTATTTTGTCCTGTTAATTTTAAAACCCGGCTATTAACCCATTGTGGCCGGTCAAAGGACTAAAAGTTGAATTTTGAAAGTTATTAGTACGAAATTCAATTCGAGAAAGTAGAGTATCCTGAAAGCAAAAACGTGCAAATTTACCGGACTAAAAAAACTAAAAATGAACCCGAGGTGCTTTTCTACTTATATAGTAAAGGTCCATTTGCTGAATTTTTAACTTCTATGAATCAGGTACCAACTGATAAGAGTAAACGCCAAGGGGATGAACGAAGGATGCAAGTGGGTGGAAATGTTCGAGGATGTCCGAGTGGTGGTTTTCTGCGTGGCACTCAGTGATTACGACCAAGTGTCGATTTCTCCAGAGAACAGCGGCAGTGGGCAGCTGCTTCAGAACAAGATGATTCAAATCAAGGAGCTTTTCGAGACAATGATCAAACACCCCTGTTTCAAAGACACCCCATTTGTGTTAATTCTAAACAAGTACGATCTCTTCGAGGAGAAGATCAACCGCGTCCGTCTAGGTGCATGCGACTGGTTCACCGACTTTAGCCCAGTTCGACCCCACAACAGCAACCAGTCCCTGGCCCAACAAGCTTACTTCTTCATAGCCATGAAGTTCAAAGATCTGTACGCTTCTCTCACGGGACGAAAGCTGTTTGTTTGGCAAGCTAGGGCGAGGGACCGGGCCACTGTTGACGAGGCGTTTAAATATATACGGGAAGTGGTGAGATGGGACGATGAGAAGGAGAACAACTATTATGGTGGTGCAGAGGACTCTTTTTACAGTACGACAGATGCAAGCTCGTCGCCGTTTATAGCGCCACAAGAGTAATTAAGATGGAAATATATATTCATTGGGTTTGTAAATAGATGGAGGGGGAGAGTTAGAGAAATGTAAAGATTCCATCACTGGTTTTTGTCCGCCATTGGAGCTTAAGATATTGGAGGTGATCTTTCAGGCATGGTTAGTTTCAGGTTTTCTATTGCAAGTGTAGAACTGTTGTATGTTTTTAATATTTTGACATTTTTGAGAAGTGGATTTGTTTTATACTACACTCGATCTTTTTGGTGTGTCAATTAACTATTTTTGGGTTTAGATTTCGTTTTTTCTCTTCATTTTCCACTAATTCTCATTGGTCAAAATCTGGACGGATCATAAGTCGTACATTAATCATTTTGTATCTTTTTAAGAACTTGACACTAATTTTATACATATTTTATAAAAATAATTTGATCCTTTTATCTTTCTCTGTTTTTATTTTAAAAATGATGAACTATGTTTGGAGACCATCTTTCTTTCCGTACAAGAATATATGGATTGGAGAGAGTAACATGTCTAAAAGCACAAGAAAACGTTCTTTAGCTACCGATTTAAATTGTGCATTTGAAAGTTTTTCGCTATATTTTTTATTTCTATACCATTTTTTCTATTTTATTATATATTTCATCCTCTAAATCACCATAGCGTTTCATTAAAATACGTACAATTCATTAATATATATTTTTAATTATTCACGTGTCATGCATTTAAGTTGGGATTGGTTGGAGAGTTTGGTCCCTTGGAGCTTGGGGTGGGGATGGTAGGTGGGGGAGCGGTGCTGCCTGCGACGACGGTGGAGTGTATTTGTAATTTTTTTAAAGATGAAGTGAGGAAAAAGAAAGGAAGAAGGGGATAAATTTAGAGTTTTGAGTGCATTTAGTGAAGGATTTTTATAAAGAGAGATTACTTTGGATAATTTAAGAGGAGTGCATCTAACAATCTCTTATTTGGTGGGGGTGTGCATTAATCGGGGGCGTGCGGTTAACAATCACGGAGGTGCATCTTGTCGTAACTTCTATCCATTTAACAATGTCTGGACCTTGAGCCCAATTTGTAATGGGCCAGTTTGAATATAACATCCAGCAAAAATAATATCGTACCGTAAACATTCTCCAAGTCCGATCGGCGACCATGGAAGGAACAACCGCCGCCTCCGACCTGCTAGTACAGCAGCCGCCGCCGCCTTCTACCAAACCGCGGCCGAAGCGTTTCGTGAAGAACCAAATCCCCGACTCCATCCTAAACGACGCAGCTTTGAACGCCTCCATTTCCCTCCTCCCAGCCAACTACAACTTCGAGATTCACAAGATCATCTGGCGCGTGCGCTCCGCGAATGCTACTCGCGTTGCTCTCCAGTTCCCCGAGGGCCTATTGATGTACGCCCTCGTCATTTCCGACATCCTCTCTACGTTCGCCGGAGTCACACACTGTTTTATCCTCGGCGACGTCACTTACGGCGCCTGTTGCGTCGATGACCTCTCTTCGCGTGCGCTCGACGTGCATCTCCTCGTGCACTTCGGCCACAGTTGCCTCGTCCCGATCGATTCCACCACCGTACCTGTACTCTACATCTTTGTTGAAATCGGCATCAACACTCGGAAGCTCATCCACGAGCTGAATTTCAATTTTAGCCCTGATAAAACGGGTAGTTTCATCATGGCTGGAACGATTCAGTTCTCCAATGCAATTCGTGCGGCGAAGCCCGAGCTCGAGAATTTAGGGTTTAGGGTTTTGGTTCCCCAATCAAAACCGCTTTCTGCTGGGGAAGTACTTGGCTGCACTGCTCCAAGTGTGAAATTACAAGGTTGTGCAGGGAAGGAGGACGTGATTATCTTTGTTGCTGATGGAAGATTCCATTTAGAAGCGTTTATGATAGCAAATCCTGAAATTAGGGCGTTTAGATTTGATCCTTATTTAGGAAAGTTGTTCTTGGAGGAGTATGATCATGAGGGGATGAAAGGGGATAGGAGGAGGGCTATAGAGAGAGCCGTTGGGGCAAAAACTTGGGGCATTGTGTTGGGGACATTAGGCAGGCAAGGGAATCCGATGGTGTTAAACAGGTTGGAAGGGAAAATGAGGGATAAAGGGTTGGATTTTATGGTGGTTTTGATATCTGAATTATCGCCTAAGAAGATTGAGCTTTTTGGGGATGCAGTGGATGCCTGGGTTCAGATTGCATGCCCTAGATTGTCTATTGACTGGGGAGATGCATTTAAGAAGCCATTGTTAACAGCTTTTGAAGCTGAGATTGCACTTGGGGATTTGGCTGGGTGGTGGGAGAGGAAGTCAAAGTGTGATGACAATAATGAAAACTGTTGCGGAAATGGGAATGTGCAAAAAGGTGTGGATTATCCTATGGATTACTATGCACAGGATGGAGGGGAATGGAGTTCTTCTTACTCGAAGAAGCTTGCTCCTCGCGTTGGGAGGAAAAACAGTCAGTGTTGCAATAATACTTGTGGTAAAAGTTGAAGATGCCCTCAAGGACAGTGTGGTTAGATTACAGATAGATATTGATGTAGTGAGACTTCCCCTCAGTTTTGATTCTTGGTGAGTATTTTTGTCACATCTTAAAGTATGAAATTAATCATATGATAGTTTTACTCCCTACTTATCCATTTGTGTAAAATTTTGGATTCAACTATCTCCTTTCATACTATGTTCCCTGTTTGTACTTGAGATTGTAGGATGAGGAATCACATTGTTTCATGTATTTTTCAGTTATTGGAAGATTTTTATAAAATTATAATTCTATGACTGTGAATGGCTTCATGCTTTAGTTGTTGCATTATAATCTGTTTTGCTTTCTAGCACCCGTTGAACTGCCCATAATATCAGTTTCACACTTGAGGTGGAACTCTCTTTTCAAAAAAAAAAAAAAAAGGTTGAGGAGGAACTCATTTATTCTAAGGTTGACATTGCTAACTGTCAACCCATTCAGATGTCTGTTATATATGCGAACAGGACAACATTTTAATTGGTAGTAGTTGTCAAAAGAGAGAGGACTTCATGTGCTTTTTTTATTTCAGCCCATCATGTCCATCAAGTAATATGGTAACTTTAAATTTGTTGGTAGTACAATTTGAAAGCTTTTGCCTCTCCAGATCTATTATTTATGGCTAAATGCATGTTTACAAAATATAAACTTTACGGGGCTTGAATTTTGAGTGCCAATATTATTGCCGACTTCACCGAGCAAGCATTAGTCTGTGCAAAGTCTTCATATTTCTAAGTAAATACACGCTTGTGATGAAAATGACTCTCAGGCATATAGTCTTAAGCTTCTGTTAGTAAAGGCATTCTTATATCTAGGAAAAGTAGTTGTCATACTCAACAAACTTCATGTGGTGTTAAGAACAATAGTAGTTACTTAGAGTGATTCTGAGCACACATTATAAAAATTTACCCAGAGTATGCAATTTAGTTCTTATGGAGTACATTATTTGGATGTATGGCCCAGCTTGCAAATGTGCTTGTCCTTGTGATACTCATTCGAATCGAATTTTGCTAGGCATCAACTTGATTTGTCTTTTCCTTGTTCTCTTTGCCTGTACCCCATGTTCAACCTCATGAACTTAAGGATGAGCCTAGCAGGTATAATACTGTACCAAATTATCTGGAGCAGAAAAAGATCCAGAAGCTTCTTCTACTTGGACTCCCGGGGTTTGGGACCAGCACTCTATATGTAAGCAGGTAATCCTGTTCAAGTTGCCTGAAGAGATGCTATGACTGGAGTTTCAGAAGTCAAAATTGTTTAAACTTTTACTACTTGGTATAATTTTATTCTGAAGCAGATTGACACGGTATATTTCAATGAGAAAGTTGTTAATTCAGTTCTTTACTTTTTATTGCAAATTAAAGATTTTGAATTATTGGAGATCAATGTGATTGTTCTTGGTTCTTTCATTTATGATATTTCGTTGTCTGTATAAGATCTTTTACCAACTGAAAGAGTAGGACATTGCATATTTATGAAATTTATGCCTAAAGTTACTATGATTTGACAAGCTGTAAGTCCTTATTCCTGTGTCTTGGATGGTTTAGATTGGTCATTATAGACAGAATCTGAACAAAAACACATGTTTAACTAGGGAATTTGTGTTAGGGCTCGATATGCTTTTTTTTTTTCTTTTAGAATTTCAGCCCATTATCAAAAGATAGGACTTGATGTGCTTTTTTATTTCAGCCCATCAAGGAATATGGTAACCTTATATTTGTGTGTTGTCCAATTGGAAGGTTTGATTAATTATGGAAGGCTAAATTAAATTCATGTTTATAAAGTTTATGGGGCTTGAATTTTGGGTGCCAATATTATTGCATATTAAGCATTAGGCGTGGGTAATATACCCCTCCAGCTTTGTTAAATATACTCCCCCAATACAAGTACACCTTAAAGTGACACTCCCCCTCCCCCAAAATTACCTATTTTACCCTTTCCCCCTAAAATTCATTTGGATACATATATCCCATAAAATCCTAATTTCTTCCTATTCTTCCCCACCTTCTTCTTCCTCATCGGCCACCGCCCTCTGCCTGTATTTTTTTTTTTTCTTGTTATATGTCAAGTTTTTTTTTTTTTTATTTGTATTGGATATTTGTTGTGCTTTTGGTTTTGTCGGACAAAAATTAGGATTAGGGTTAGGTTTTCAATTTTAGAGGAGAGTGTATCTATCTAATGAATATTTTAATAAAAGAACAAATTGAGTATTTTACATGAATAATAAATTAATAAATTGAGAGGTTGATTATACTCAACAAAGCTAGAGGGGTATATAGCCCACGCCTAAGCATTAGTGTGCAAATTTTCAATATTCTAGAATCATGTTTGATAGCAAAGACTGATTAGTCTTAGATTAAGATGATATCTAAACTTTTTAAATACTTTACCTTTACTTTAAATTATCAAACAAATTATAAAGTTGATGAAGTTAATCTAAATTTAATCTAAGCTATCAAACATGACAGTAAAAATTATTCTCTGGCATATATATAATCTTAAACTCGTGTCAGAAAACTGAGTTGTGAAGTAGAAGCAATGGCCGACTTTATATGTGAAATTTTGTAGTTCAAACTCGACTTTGTAGGGGATAAGAGACAAACCAGTGTATTACATGCAAACATAAGATTGATATATCAGCAATGGTACAAAATAAGAAGAGACTGTATATAATATCAGCAATCGTGTGAAAGACATGTAGTTAGTTATAGTACAAGTATGATAAGACTTAGTGGGTGTGACTATTTTGACATGATTACATTACATTACATGACACGAAGCGCATTCATGTCCTGATTGAAAAATAAACCCTGAATGTCTAAACGTTTCGCCGCTTGCAGAAAAACGACCAAACTAGTCGCTCAGGTGTTGTAATTTAATTAAGCAAAAATGGTAGATATTCCGACAATGAGGTGCCATTTTTTGAATGAATAAATCTGAATCGAAATCCACTTTGGAAATCTTGTGGTGACAATTACATAGGCCCTGTTTGGGGTCATGAATATTCAATTGGCTCCACTTACCACAATAATTTGTTTAATTAATTGGAAGAATTTTGTAAATGCTTTAACTGTTTTAATTACGTGACCTTTCGAGGTCCCAACAAATACGACATGACATCATTACACTGTGTGACACTGACTGTAATCTAATATGGCAGTAATTTGTGCCGTACGGAGCTACAAACTCTGTCCCTGTAAAAGTTTCCTCAGACCTAATTTTGGATTCACAAAGTATATGTTTATTCTATTTAAATAATTAATTTTTGAATATTTTTTTTACTTTATTATCAAGGGTTGAGTATCTACCAACTATATTCTTTACTCGTTATCTCACATATATTTTTTATAATTAAATTATAATTTTTTTAAAAATATATATAAAAAGAAGTGAGCAAAATTTTACAGGATAGCGGAGAGCTTTGAGCACGAAGGTTAAAAAAATATGATAGAATAAGTAAATGTATTAGAGGCGATGTGATTGAGAGAAAAAAATATAATGAAATGTGAAAAAAATAAATTTGTAAAAAAAGAGATTGAGTAGATTTTTCATTGGGACGACACTGAGACGGAGTAGTATCTCAATAAAATTGGTGTCAAAGTCTTATATTTATAAATTCATATAAAAACAGCATGATTTAGGATTCATTACTTGAAATATTGTTCATTTTATAATTTATTCATACGGTCTTGATATAGTACATGAGTGATTAATGATTATATGAGATCTTTTAATCTTTGTTTCTACTTCCACCTCTTATTTTCTCTTCTATCACTATTTAATTGTAAAACACGCAACAAAAGAAAAAAAAAATGTTTTTGTTTTGTAAAGCACCTAAATCGTTAAGGAATAAAATTAGTTTCAAAAGTTGCACGTTGATATAATTTACTTTGGGTAGTTGTGCAAGTGTACAACTTGTGCACAATTAAAAAAAATTATAATACACTAAATAATAGTGAAGTACCTTTAAGAAATACACATTTTTTTTTTTAAAGTCAAAAGGAATTTTTATCATTTAAAAAATGTAAGAAAAAAAGTTATTGGAAAGGTTATAGTATATAATAATTAGAGGTTTGACCCAATAATGAGAGCTTAAAAAAGATTTAAATGTCCAAGTATCAAACTATGAGTAAAATTATTAACTTTTCTACGAATAAGACGAACAATGTAATCACTATATTGTAGATGAAACAACAATATGCTTCTCAAATTTTCTTTCTTTTAAGTACCATGAATTGTAGAAATGGAATCCGTCTTCGTTGTATTTTAATTCATTGGAGCCACAAACTTGACACCTAACATATATATTGATTTCACAACACAATTAAAGACTCAACTTGAGAAAATCAAAGGCTCTAAACTTTGAAATATTTGATGATATAACCAAAAAAAATCGTAAAAGGCCATGCAAACTAAAAGAAACCATTGTAATATAACCAAAAAAAAAAAAAAAAACGCCGCCATCTTAGAACGAAACCCTAGATCTACACTGTAACACAAGACTAGCAACATATTAATTTGTTAGTGATAATATCATACGCAAATACTTCCAATTTTTATTTTTTTTTTACTTTATATAAAGCCAAATACTTGCATTCAAATTTCCATTTTTTTTACATGATGACTTAAGAATAAAATCAAACTATGCAATACTCAATTCAAGATTGTTCAGTACAAGAGTTTGCGCTCGATTCAATATAAGTATAAATAAGTTTGAATATACGTTCACTACAAGAAAACTAACTTTTAGTGACAACATTCTCTCATTATTGTTTCTCTAGCTAAAAGTCTTTAGTAAAGGGAATTTGAGAATTACTGATGGGATCTCTCAATAAAATCAATTATCATCACTCTCTCTCAATAAAATCAATTATCGTCACTAGACTTTTAGCTAGAGAAGCTATAATGATAGGATTTATGTCACTAAAACTCAATTTTCTTGTAGTGATTTTTATTCGGTGCAGTGTAAAGTTTGGCCCGAGCTCATTATGTAAAATTAAATTAGTGTAAAAATATCAAACTACTTTTGTTCTGCTCAATTAAAGCTGGTTCGAGTTTGACTTGTTTAATGATCAAACAATAATTCCAGCTCAATAATATTTCAAACCAATTTAAACTAAATCGCGTGTCGATTCATTTACCACCCTATTTGTGAAAGGGATACATAATAATATAGATTTATTTCATATAGATATTTTGGGAAAGGGATACATAATAGTAGAGTAATATTAAAAAATAAATGGTTATAAAAATCACCCCCCTTGTAAGTTGGATCCACATCAAACAAAATTAGGTACACACTGATGGTACGATAGATAAATGTGGTTGGACTATATATCCTAATTTGCAGACATCATAATCATTTATGATGAAACTATTTTTTTTCATTTTTTTTTCATGTCGCATTTGTGCTGGAAAATGGATTATGACATACGCATAAGAGGGCGCCACCATTTTCTTTTCTTAAATAACTTTTTTATTTTTTCCTAATTTTATTTGAAAATTACATACTGTGGCCTTTTAAAGGTGTATATAAAATAATTTAATTTTTGCATCAGCAACTGAAAGAGAACTCCAGTGAAAACGCACTTAATTTGTAAAGCATACGACAAATCAATTAATGAATGATGTAGCCATCATTAATTAAATCAGATGGAATAGGCCACTGTTGAATTTGATTAATTAAGATTTAAATTTTTGGACCAAATAACTTAAATTACGTAAATATTTATATATATTCCAACATATATTTGACCACTTTTTGTAACATAACGTATTTTTTTCTCTATTAAATAGCAGATCTATTTGATCAAGCTTCATGTATTTTAAAATAAATGTTAGTACTATTTGAACTTAAAACGGCTGTTTTTTGAGAACTTATTTTACCTTCAATAATTATTTTTATTCAAAAGATTGTCCCCAGAATTATTTCATGTACGTATAAGCTACGTCACGCTAGCTCAAAACAAATTTTAGAAAATAAAATACCTTAATATGGTAAAAAAAACCTATAATATATCCATTTATTTACACAAGTAATGAGTACAAATTGCACAATAACCATTGCCATTGATGATGACCTATGGATTGCACTTAAGTAAGATTGTTTAGGTTTCGCAATAATTAATTATTTTTAGTTTGGACACTAACCATATAGATCATGATTACTTGGAAAAGATAGAGAATGAGAAGAAAAATATTACAAAATATTTGACTAATTTTAGTACACATTTCTTTGAGATAATAATGAATCTCATCTTAATTAAAGGCTGCAAATGGGCTTTGCACTTTCTTAGGTGCACTTTAGGTCTTTTTTTTTATCTTTACCAAATTTTATATCGTAGAGTAAAATTTATTTATATTACGATCATGATATTATCATTTATATATCAATAGATTAAATATGAATTTGAACATATAAAATTGGAGATTGGCAAATTTAAGAATATTTTCAAAAATAGGTTGGTGTTACATCAAATCAAATATTGAATGGTTTTGATCCTTAATTACTAGCAAATTTAGGAGTTTCTTTAAATGGTACAACCTCCTTTAATAATTTCTTGAAATTATAGGCTATATGAATAAATAAATTAGGAGAAAATTAATTTGCACTCGAGGATGGATTCTCTCTATTGTGCATACAAACCAACGCTATTAATTCTCTAGAGTTAAAAGGGAAGCACAATTAAAATAAATAGTGTAAAAAAATATTAAAACATCACTTAATTATATACGTACAAAAGAAAAAAAAGATTAAAACTTCACTTATCTATTGTTGACCATCTTTATAACATTCTAGGTCTTAATTGATATAATCTGGTGAATATTTCTTGTTAATTAAATATATAGTAAGAAGAAATACGCCCTAAAAGCAAACAATAGGAAGAAACAAATTGTATCACATACTCCATCCGTTTTATAAAATTTGTTGCATTTTTTATTTTATATAAAATTAAAAAACATATTTTTTTAATACATTTACCCATAATTTTTCTTTTTCTCCTTTTCTTTTTCCACCTTCCTTTTTCACTCTTACTTTGACTTTTCTGTTATTAATATATTTTAATATATATATATATATATATATATATATATTTTTGACCTTTTAAAATAGGGTAGTTTGAAAAGATTATTGGTAAAAATAGAAAAAAAGATTTAACTTTTTAAAATAAAATTTAAGATCAAATGCGACAAAAAGTACTCCATAACAGTGATGTATAAAACTAGTTTTAGTACTTATCCATAAATTTCCAAAAAATGCACACTATCACTTATTTCTATTAACATGTGTTTAAGGTTTAATTTCTTGACCTTTGCGGACACTGCTTTAATCTGAAATGATATTTACCTAATGCAATATCCATTGCTTCCACATTTTGGTAACTACATTAATTTCCATTGGTTTGTTTTCTTGTTGGCTCAATCTGAATAGTACTATAAGTTCTATAAATAGAACACTTCGATCTGTACACCACTCAAACGTTGTTAATTTAACTAATACCTAACCTAATTATCAAATTAGTGCATTCACTCACATAAAAAATAAAATAAAAAAAGGTACATTCACTAATCACTGCCCAAACAGATCTTAGGGATATAGATATGCAAGCTAGATTTAACTCTCAAATCAAATTCACCTAAATATATCGTACGTCACGTGTATGGTTGAAGTGATCATAAAGAGAGTAACTTACCCGATTAATATAGTATTAATCATAACAATTAAAGTTAAACAGCACATGACACTAATTAATTAATTAATTAACAGAGATTGGATTCTGTATATTATCTAAAAGATCACCCTTTGTGCATGTATAAACAATTTTCACGCAACTTTATGCCGTGGGATCCCACAATATAATGTCACAAAAGTTAAAGAGAGAGCTGCTGCCATTTTCCTTGGAAATTCTCCAACCTTAATTATAATCTATTTTCCCTCTTTCTTTATTCTAATTAATAATTATGCTCAGCTAGACAAAGTGGGTAGTTGAAATATATAAGTGCACGGTATATTCACATATTTTTATTACATGATACGGTGTGATAAATAATTAAAAAAAAAGGCTAAAAGTGAAATAGACGATTTTGTACTATAAAATAAATTGACTTTTAATGACAGAAACAGTACTTGTACGTTAAAAGTCTATCCCTCAGAGTCGAAATCTTTTAACTAAAGAAGTTGTAATGACAGAATTTTTGTTATCAAAACTCAATTTTCTTGAAGGGTTGATTTTGTAAGTATATATACGTATACAAACACTCCGGCCACCAAAGAAATCCATGACTTAGCTTTATGGCATGCTTATAAGCGCACTCATACCACCGATATGTAGTTTCATATATTGCTTTCAAACTTTTTGTCCTCATTTTCAAACATTCCATCAAACATGAAAAATTAAAATAAAAGAAAATTCTACTTTAACCAACTTCTTACATTATAAAATACGCTCACGAATTTCCTCCATATGCCCTAAATCGACCCTTTGTCATCATCAAGGAACATATATTCTCTCAAACCCTAATCTTTTTTCTTACATAAACCCCCTTTTATTCCCTCATTTCAAACCCTCATCCCTAATTAACTCCTCACTTACTAACTAAACCTAGCTTCTAAGTGTTTAGTTATAAACTTAAGGGACAAAATGACAACCACCCCACAAATCCAACGTGCCATATGGCGCCGCTGCCTCGCCTCCGCCTTCCGGACCGCCTTAGCATGCATTATAGTCGGCGTCGCAACCCTCTACGGCCCGATATCCATCAACCGCCAAGTCGCCTTCCCGGCTTTTTCATTCGTGACGGTTATACTTATCGTCACGGATGCTACATTAGGTGACACTTTACGTGGTTGCTGGCTGGCCCTATACGCGACAGTTTTAGGGGTTTGCCCCGCTATACTTAGCCTCTCGCTTATAGGGCCAGCCAGGCTGACCACCAGCACCACCTCGGCGGTGGTGGCGGTCAGCGCCTTCGTGGTGGCGCTGCCCGAGAATACTCACTTGATATCAAAACGTATAGCACTTGGACAAATTGTTCTTGTGTACGTTGTAGCTTTTATTAACGGAGGCGAAACGGAGCCCATCATGCACCCGGTTCGCCTCGCCGCTAGCACCGCCCTTGGGGTGGTGGCTTGTGTTTTGGCCCTCTTGCTACCTTACCCTAACTTAGCCTATTGTGAGGTAATTGCATGGAAGTTTAATTTGCATGTATTTTTTTAAAAATTACTTTTCCACCCCTTAAGTATGAAAAAATTACACTTTTGGTCCCATAAAATTTACTGAAAGAAAACTGACTTTTACTGACAGCATCCTCTCATTATTGCTTTCTCTAGCTAAAAGGTTTTACTGACTTTTAGCTAGAAAAGTTATAATGACAGGATTTCTGTCACTAAAAGTCAATTTTCTTATAGTGATTATTCCTATGGAGTATTCTTATTTCACTTGAGGTTCTACCATACTGGACCTTTAACGTGAAATTTTGTGCAGGTTAAGGAAAACAGCAGACTGTATATTGAGAATGCATCAGAAAGATTGAAGCTTTATATGAAGGCATTTGCTGCAAAAGAAAAGGCATCTCCTAAGGCATTGATTTCTCAAGCCAAATCTTTGAATAAGACAGGAAATAAGCTTCTCCAGAGCATTAAATCTAAGCAAGTATGTAAATTGATGATTATATTATATGTATGAAAAAAAGTAATGGTTAATAAGTCCATATACTAATTGGAAATTGTTTGAACAGGAAAGCATGGAGTGGGAGATGATTCCATTCAGGTTTTTCAAATCTTACAAGAAAAAAAATCTAGGAGAAACACTGCAAGGAGTTGAAACAGTGTTGAGAGGGATGGAAAATGGTTTGGCAAATTGCCAATTTCCAGTTGAGCTGCTGAATTCTGAGCTAGAAAATGAGTTTTCCACTTTAGAGGAGAAAATCTTGAATCATGTAAACAGTATGGCCATGGGAAACTCAGTTCTTCCACAATCAGATGAAGATTCACACAAAAAGTTCCCCCAAACACTTCACACAACCACCATCCCTTCAATGAGCTTCAAGAATCTGCCCTGTTTCTTCTTCATGTTCTGTTTGAAGCTCCTGCAGTCCCCGCCAGCAGCTCCTGATTCTCCGAAGAAAGATTCGAACGAAAGGTTCTTTTCGAAGCTAAGGAGTAACAGCCCTGTGTTGATCACCAGGAAAAGACTAATGCCTGCTCTGAAATGCTCACTTTCTTTAGGATTCGCCATTTTTTTCGGGCTAACTTACAGCAAGGAGAACGGGTTCTGGTCCGGGCTTCCCGTTGCTATCAGCCTCGCGTCAGCACGAGAGGCGACTTTCAAAGTTGCAAATGTTAAAGCTCAGGGGACAGTTCTTGGAACCGTGTATGGAGTCATTGGTTGCTTCGTTTTCGAACGGTATGTGAAGATAAGGTTCATTTCCCTTCTGCCGTGGTTCATATTCAGCAGTTTCTTGCGCCAAAGCAGAATGTATGGACAAGCTGGAGGAGTCTCTGCAATTATTGGTGCAGTGCTGATTTTGGGAAGGAAGAATTTTGGTGCACCAAGTGATTTTGCTATAGCAAGGATAGTTGAAACTTTTATTGGATTATCTTGTTCAATAATGGTGGATATCCTGTTGCAGCCTACTAGAGCTGCTGTTCTAGCCAAGCTTCATCTCTCCACGAGCCTCCGATTGATGGAAGAATCGGTTGGTTCGATCAGTTTTGACTTGTCGAGCAGGTTCGCCTTGGAAGAAAGCTTAAGGAAGATTAAATCACATTTGAAGAAGCTTGGAAAGTTCATTGAGGAAGCTGAGGTGGAGCCCAACTTCTGGTTCATACCTTTCAACAGTGGCTGCTACAATAAGTTAAGCATGTCACTGTCAAAAATGGTGGATTTCATACACTTTGGGAATCATGCTCTTAGATTCCTGGAAAAGGAATCACAAAAGATGGATGGCAAGATCTGGAAAGAGGCTGCTGGGAAACTGGAAAGTGACCTCAATGTGTTTAAGGATGCAGTTTGCTGTGGGATGAAGTGCTTTGAGGAGGTTATTTTGGTAAAATCGATTGTGGCGCTCGACCACGAGTACGATAAAGGGAAACACTCTCCTGATCTTGAGATGGGCAAAACAGGAGATGTGTATGTGGTTCAAGTTTCAGTATCGGGTGACGATGAGATGAAGAGCACAAATTCAGTCCTTGAGCATTTGGATGAAATTGTTGGAGAGGCAAAAGATGGAGAGGTGAAGAATGAGTTGATTGTGAGTTTGAGTGCACTGGTTTTTTGCATGGAAGGAATAGTGAAAGAGGGTAAAGAGATTGAGAAGGCCATCAAAGAACTTATACAGTGGGAGAATCCCTCTACCCAAGTTAATTTGCATGACATGGTGTGTAAAGTACGTGCCTTAAGAAAAATGTAACTATTTAAACAAGAATAATCATTCATTACATCGTGTAATAATGTATGTAATTGTACTGACCCTTTTTCTCATTTGATTAGACTCATTTCAATGTAAAGGAATAATTGAGTTTCCATAATGTATTTTCTTTCAAATACACTATATTTTTCAATACACTCTTTTCTATTACACTTTTGACTAATTTTGCAATTAAGCTGTAAAAGTGAGAATAAAATTGTAACTCAGTAATTTGCTAAGGTAAATCCACATTGAACTGCCCAAAGTACAACGTAAAGAACTTCACTAAAAAGGAAAAAGATACCACCAGCAGTTTTAGAACTAACTCTGTTGCTACTTTTTTAAGATCTGATCAAAAGCAAAATATAGAACAGTGTGGATTCACAAGAGAGAACACAATTGCCCCTTTTCAGAAAAAAAATACTGCAAAGTATTGCAAGAGAACCTACAATATGGTAAAATCAGAAAGAAGATTATGCAGCAACTAGATCAGGCGTTTCTGCCTCAATCGATACCAAAGCAGTGTGAACTCTATCCGCCCAATTGTCCAGCCTATCACGCAACGCCTTGATCTGAGGAATCACTAAAACTCTGGGTTGCACCCAAGACACGTAAACGGTTCCCTCAACTTGGTCAATAATTCCCTCGATAAGATGAGCCTGTATTATTGGGGGTAGCAGTTAGATTACATACTATTGATACAAACCAGTTAATAGGTACGTATAAATAATGACAATTCAGCTAAGTACCACAAAATCTTTTATATGTACTTACTGAAAGGCTCTTCATCAGGAGATACTCGACATCTTCTACAGTAAGTTTTGTGCGTTCAGCAATGACCTTTAATGGAATAGTTCTTTCTTCTGATGGACGACTGCAGACAAACATATGATTTCTAATTCAGTAAAGTATTCGCCTTGTAAAAACAGCAATGAAATAGTTTTTCCCAATCACCTGAAGATAATCTCCATCAAGCAGAGAATGTTAATCTTCTCCAGAAGTTTTTTCTCATTCTGGACTAATGCTGGTTGGGCATTCAGAGCAGCTCCATGGACACGGGAAAGTTCTTGATAACGAACTAAATTACCAGAATTGAATGCTTCGAGTATATGATACAGCCACTCAACATGAGTCCCTAGAAGACTTTTAATCTGTAGAAATCTCGGTAAAAATCAGATTCCAAGATATTATATATATACGATATATAGCTAAATCAGCAATATACAAAGAAACTAGTTCAGACATGGTGTGATGCAGGTAACAACTTACAATCGGATGTGCGAGAAGTTCACCAAAGTTGTAGATGTTTTCCCCCAACAATGCTGACAAGGATAAATCGAATGCCAAATCCTAGGATAATATAGATAAAAAGATCAGTTTAATTTATAATGACAAATTCCTGTAATTCTACGCTTCGGAACAGCATCTACAAAAGAAACTTGTTCAAACATGCTTCATTGACATAAAGTGCTACTAACCTAAAGAAAACTAAGAAGTTGAATCATATACTACAATCAGAATAGGATAAAATTTGTTGTGGTGTAACTTGCAGCATTAATAAAACATAGGCAGAGAGAGCATACATGATCAACTATTTACATATCAAATACAAATTGAGATAGAATGTATACAATTCTTTTGCATAATATCATATATTTCAGGTTTTGTAAATGTTGTATTTCAAGCATCACATGGAAAGAAGCATCCTATCAAAACAAGCTTCTTCTTAAATAGTTGAAGGTGACAACAAAAGTCCTACCAGCTTGAATGGCTCTGATAAAGATTCCACAGAAGTGTAAGCAAGATAGAGGAGAGCACTTTTGTAGAACTCTGAAAATTCCTGCTGAGATTTGTGGTACTGGGATGAAACCCAATAGTAGCTGGAATATACAGATGGATCGATGTCAGTCATGCTGTCAAGTGTACTCTTCCCCTCCTCTAAAAGTGTCTTGCATTCCTTTTTCTCTCCCTTCTCAAGGTTAAACAATGCAATCTGCATTTTGATATAAAGCACAGGCTCTTCTATGCGCATTTCTCCTGTATTTCTGAGTTTTTCTATCACTCCCTCAAGATAATTTATGGCAGTCTCTTTATCAGAATATTGCTTAGAAACAATTACAGCAAAATGCGCAAGCTTGAGAATATTGATTTTTGTCTCAAAATCGGTTATGAAATTGTGGTAAAGTTGTACCAGAGTGTCCCCAGCCTGAATCAGAGTGATGATAAAAGGTTTACATATTAGGTACATATTATATGTAAAGCTAACAGAAGAAATGGAGTGATGAATCAATTATAATGTCCAAATAGCAATAATGTAATGCTCACCAACATATTCACAAAAGAATTTTATAACTTCATAGGGAACTACCAATACTCACTTTTGTAATTCATAACAAGTAGTAGGTTATATTGCCTTATTACCAATTTCATCAAACAATGAGACAGCAAAAACAATGAAAATACCACTATTTTCTCTCAGTAACTAATCCTCTATCTTCACCCCTAAAAACCAAAATCAAAAAGGGAAAAAAAAAACCTAAAACATAAATCCTACTCCCAAACTCAACAAAACCCTTAAATTCCCCTCACTACAGACCCAACAATACACTAACCCCATCAAATTAACATAAAAATATGCAAGAAATTCATTGCAGAAAAATCAAGGTATTTTGCTACCTGGAATACGGCGAGGGCGACGAATTGCTCAAGCTTGATGGTGAGCTGGTTCCATAGTTTTCGCTCGTACAGATCTGAAAGCGTTGAGTACCACTCAGAAAGCTCCGGGTGCGCATTGCGCTGCGACTCCAAATACTGCAGAGCCGCCATCGATTCTCTACTCTGTATTTCGCTTCTCAATTTACAGAAACTTGGAAACGAGTAGCGTGAATTGTCAAGAAAAACTCACACCTTTGAATGAAATGTAGAATGTAGAAAATCTGTAACCCCAATCAATTAATGCAGAAATCAAGAGAGGATTTATACCTAGTTTCTTATAATCTGGAAGAATACAAAGTTTTCACCTAATTTCCAACGGATGTTCGGTTAAACCTCCTACTAATAAATAACTAAATAAAACACAAATAAATATGATAATAATAAGAATTTTAGTACTTCTAATTTCATTAGGCTCGGTTTTTATAAGTCCATTAGAGCTTGTTTTTTGGCTTGTGAATGTAATCGAACTAAGTTGAGTTCGATAAATGCTCTAATCAAATTCGAACTTTAAGTACTCAATTTGAATAACAGTTATACATAGCTTTATTTTAATATTTAAATTATACTTACATTTAAAACATAATTGGATTATATTTCATAAAATCATGAAATTGGACTATATCCCATTAACATCACTCTCATTTACTTGTATTTCTCTATTAATTTATGATATGATATAGTTGATCTTCAATAATGTGTATGATGTGCACTTTATTCTCAGTCTACATGTTGGATTAGTGAAATCTTTACGAATTCAGTTTATACGATGTCGACGAGATACACTTCACTCTGACCAATTCTTTAGATCTGGCGAGAACATTATTGATAAGCTAAGGACGGTTGTGCATGACGATAAAATATGTGGAATTCATTACTTGCCTCGAGCTAAGACGATGATGGCGCACATTTTGACTAAATTTGTTATTGACTATCCACTTCCTCAAATTTGAATTGAAGCAGAGATTTCTTATTGAATTAGAGAGTTAGCTCACGGAATTTCGATGTTTTAACAACTTTGGAGCTCTCTTTCATGTAAGAAAAAAGTTGTGTATGATGTTTATGACTTGGGACTTTAGTCTCACTTCAATTTGTGCCTCCAAGGCTCCAAGTACACCACATTTTTGCAACTCAATTCAAAATTGGGCCACTCAAATATTTACAGCCCATATGTGGCGTTGTCCAATACTCCAACCTGGCCACGGATAAATGCCCCCAATTATTATGTTTCACCCCCTTACACATGAGTTCATCCACCACTTATTTTTCAAAATTATCCTCCTTACTCATAAACCCTATTTTTCCTTTCACTTCACCCTTTTTTTTTTTAATTTATTTATCTTCATCATGGTTCGATTTCGCACTCATTACTCACTACTTATTATTCAATATATGTGTAATATATTTCGTTTTCGAGTTTTTTTTACAAAAATCGCGTTTTGCAAAAACTCAGCACTGGTTCGCCGAGTTTTATGAGATTTTTCGAAAAAAAGTTCCGCGTCATAACGTGGAAAAGTTGGCCAAGTTTTGAATCAAAACGTGGAACTTTTTTCCGAAAAATCTCACAAAACTCGGCGAACCAGTGCTGAGTTTTTGCAAAACGCAATTTTTGTAAGAAAAATTCGAAAACAAAATACACTACACATATATTCGTTACAACTAAACAATCATGCAACAATACGGTCAAATAAAATAACAATAACATGAAATATAATCAATTACAAAAGAATACTATATTTTGGGTGGAGGATAAATGCAAAAAACAGTTTTTTTTTTTTTTTATGGATGGGTTAGGGGTGAACTCAACCCTAGGGGTAATATAGTCTTTTTACCTATTAGTAAATATAAATTGAGGGTGGGGTGAAGACATAATATGTGGGGGTTATTTAACCGTGTCCTATCTAAATTAGTGGCCCAGCCCAATATTCATAAGTTGTAAGATTCGATATTATTCTATTTTAATGAAACAATTAAATAATGATTAATGAATTACCAAACAAAATCATGATAAGTTGATAACAAAGCAATCCACTACACATGATGTGAAATTATTAATACCTGACTTGTAAGCAAAGAAAAGAAAAGCTACTTCTTTTTTCCCCTATTAATTCTTGCAAACATCCCCCACCTTGTAAAGTAAAACACAATGTGTATCCACAATAGAGCATTGATCTCCTTCCTCCTGCATTACCTCTTGATTTTCAGCTTCTCTTCCACCACGACACTCGCTCGCTGGGCGCCCAACAAGGAGGTAAACCGCCACTGGCAACGCCAGCCATGGATGAACCATGGAAGCTTTCGAGGGCCTCAACAACACCTCGTGAATCCCACAGTCGAGCATCCGTTTCAAGTACCAGAGTTGCCTCTGTAGCCTTAATAGGTGGTTTTAAATTCATCTCTTGTCCTGTTGTTTCCATATATCCTTGAACTATGTAATGTAACAGTAGATTTCATATATATCACTAGTTGATTTCACAAACCGAAGATGGAAATAAGCAATCATGTTATCAGAATCTCGCTCAAAAGTACATGAAATCGAGTAAATGGCAGCTATAAAATAAAAAAGATGCACAGATCATCAGGCTTCTATACAGCTAATGTGCAGAACGATCCCATGTGTAATAATCGGTTATTGCAAGTTTATAATCCAGCTTCGTCGAGCAACTTTAGGATACTATGCTCTGGGGCGCTGACTGATGGCAGAATACCTCGGTTAGAAGACGGAAGAGGTTTTCTTATGGGCGTCTGTTGCTCGTCTGGGGTTTGCTCCTGCACGGTTGGCATATCACCTCCCCTTTCTGCACCAGAAGTCACCCTGTCCTTCCATGTTCTTCCATCCTGATTATCAAAGAAATAAAGTTAAACACATTTTCTAAATGAAGACATAAAGTATCACTTGCAGTATACATCATGAAGAAAATAAGATTCTAATACAACAAGTTACTACTCGAAAAACAGTGCTATCAATCAAGCTACAAACCACTAAAACTATTCTTGGAATTGTCTTGCCTTAATATTGATATTTTCTTTGTTATGTAACAAATGGAGCACTAAGTACTAAAGCAAAAGTCTTGCTATAATTTTATTGCACACAAGTACTCACAACTTTGTTTATATGCTTTTGGAGCACTAAGTTTATATAACACAGTAGACTCAGCACACGCCTAATAGTGGAATCCAAGGCAAGAAGCACTAGGATTGTTCGTAATAAAAGAATCAAGCTCAGAAGCTTACATTGAGAATTGAAGGCTCTGGAAACGGGCATTGAATTGGTTGATCATTGTCTACAGGCTCAGAAGGGCGCTCGACTGGCTTAAACTCGATAGCAACTTCAATACCATGTGGGGCAGCAGATGCAGAAGTGGCACCACTTGCTGCATCCAATGCAGCCAATGCAGGAGGCACTACTACCCTGTCGTCCTGTACACCATAAGTCGAATACAAGTACATAATCACATCGGGTAATGAATAGAGATGAATTGAAACAGTTAACAGGGAGCTAAAATATCGATTGCTATCGAAACAACATGCAAGAATTTCCTTTTTGCATAGCATTTATTATATTGTGCAACAAAAGGGGACAATAACAATTAATAAGAGGCTGTTTGGGGGTCCAAAAAACAAAACCAAACGCGCTCGAACCAAAGTAGACAATATTGTACTAATCAGATTTGGGATGTTCATACAATGCTAGGAGATCGAAAATATAGATCTCCATCACTATGATCATAAATACCTAACAAGAAAAGTCATTAAATAATTTTCCTTAATGGATTAGGTAGTAGCAGGTAGCTGTGATCATCAAAATCAAAATTCTCCTTACATCTAAATCTCAATTTAACAACTACATAAAATCCCATTTCAATCAAAACTAGTTTGATGTAAATTCATCAAACACATAACATACACAAGTAAGAACAGAGGTACAGAAACCCAAGAAGAATCAAATTAATGAGAATTAAGAATCCCAAAAATCCCATAAACTTTCAAACAGTTTGAGAATCATTAGAATCACAAAAACTATACAGAGAGAGAGAAGTTGCTTACAAGAACGCTTTGAGCCCGACGATGGCTACCCCTAACTGAAAATCTTGAGAAAATTCCGACCATATTTTAGCAACTCCGTGAGAAAATTCCAAACGCAAAATTCAGCCTTTGACGTTTCAGTTTCTCTCACATAAAATAAGTGAGAGAGAGAGAAGTTGGGAAGTTGCTTGTAGTTTGGTTTTCTGGTGCGATTCCTTTTCCTCCCTAAATAACTTTGCTGCAGACCTCAAGGAATCTACACAACTGCAATTAAATTTATTGAACTTAAATAGTCGTTTCAGTTATCAATTAAAATAAAGAAAGGGGGAAAACTTTGCATTGCATGAAAATATATTTTAAAAAAAATGTTGATAATACGTTGAACAAGATTTGGAGATTTGACTTTTAGGCTACCATGAATGTGCACCGTCCTTGCATCAGAAGAAGACGACTTTTTTGGATTCGATTATTACATATAAAAAAATCGTATTGTTTGTTACCTAAAGTTGATGATGGGCATTTGGTAATGGCACATGGCCTATTTACGTGTTAGGAAACATCAACACTATTCATCTTCTAACTTTTGTGCACCTCTGGATGTAACTAACGATATTTTCTTTTCTTTTCTTAAAATAATATACTTCATACGTCTAGTCGTCGCAAATTTTTTCTTTATTTTTTGCATAAAAATTAAAGTAGAGAAAGAAGAAAATATAGATAGGAATAAAAAAGAGAAAAAATAATAATTAATTTTTTCATTTTAAAAATGAAAAATTTATGACGAAAAATACAGAAATATTTAAATTTATCCACCAGAATTGATTGAAGCCTAAAAAGAGGCCAATTTGAGGAGGGTATAATAATGCATATAGGTATGCTTATCCTAAAAGAGGAGGGAATATAAATGTCCACCACACGAAAAGGATTTTTTCATACATACAAAACTGTTTCATTCATCCTTCCTATTGCTATTTCACTTGGGTGACTTCTGAAAATATTTTCTTTTATGATTTCTTTACATCCGATAATTTTTATTCCCCTAGAACATTTCTTTAGTAATATTATACGATGATATTATAAGATGGACACACACTCTCTACATATATAATATTAAAAATTAAAATAATCATCTGGGGTTACATGTTAATTATAGTTGACCTAAACCCATAAACATACTACTAATATACTACTGCATCAACAGATCCTGGTCGTCAAATTTGTGTGCTTTTTGCAGAGATGAGTGCAAACGCGTGTCAGCAAACAATTGAAACTTTTCACAGGACTCCACAAATAAACTTACAGGTATTATTTTCTCTACACACGAATAATACAAGGTAACTTGAAGACTCAACCAACCTCTCACAAATTAATATTTAATTCTTTTCATATAATCGAAAACTGAAAAGAGATTTAAAAAAAAAAAAAAGATGCAGAAAGCATCACTGAATTTACAAATCGAATACAATTCTTTGATCCCACCCAATATATGCTGCTATTGCTACCACACTGGAAACTTGATCACAAATCCTCATCAGCCTCTCCCGGAATTACCATGGCGTTGGTTTCTGAAGTAGCTAAGAAGTTGCTGTGCCTGCAACACACAAAATGCACTAAATAATCGAACAAAAAACAACAGATAAGCAAAGAGTACGGATACGAATCCTCCCTATTTTCTTTGCATAAATTTCTTGTAAGATTTAGATCTACAAGTAATTCACACATAAGAAATGGAAAGGAACCATTTCCAGCCGTAACCTTACTTTTTCTCTAGCTCTTGGAGTGCCCGACTGTGAAAGTGCCACTAATGGGGGAACAGCACCTTCCTGGAGGACCATATTGCAAAATCTACTGCTGTTAGTGCATAGCTGAAGGAGAGCTGCTGCTGCATTCTCTTTACCTCGTCCCGATCCCAGCTCAACAACTTCAACCAGAACTGGGATTCCTCCTTCTTGACCAATTGCTGCCCTCCCTTCATGAATAGTAGCAAGATTCGATAGAACAGCAACCGCCTTATCCACCATCCCAAATGCGGGGTCCATCAACTCTACAAGGTGTTTTACTGCACCTGCTTGAACAATACGACCCTTGTTTTCATGATTGATTGACAAGTTAAATAGTGCAGTGGCTGCATCTTTCTTGCCTCTCGGAGTTCCGTTTCCCAGTAGATCAACCAATGGCTTGATTGCTCCCGATCTTCCGATCTTGATTTTGTTCTCTTCCATCACAGAGAGGCTGAAGAGAGTTGCAGCTGAGTTCTCCTTAGCTTCAGAACTCCCAGTCGTTAAAACATGAATCAGGGGTTCGATGGCGTCAGCATTTGCAATAGCGGATTTATTGTTATCATTAATTGACAGGTTTAGAAGAGCAGTAACAGCTTGCTCTTGAACTGCTTGATCAGTTGAGAGGAGTAAACTCACCAGCAAGTTGATAACCCCACAATTCGCAATTACTATTCGGTTGTCCATGTTATGCTTAGCCAAAACCCGAATTTCGTGGGTGGCAGATTTCTGAACATCGATGGAACTGCTCTTGAGATCCTCAACCAGCCTTTTGACTTGAGTTTCAACTTCTAACAGATCAGCCCTCATTTCCAAGGTAGGAGAGGAAACAAGTCTTGGAACAAATCTGTCTGATGGCCTGCGCCAAATTGGTTGGCTGCTACGAAATCTTGTCTCCATCCTAGGGGAATCAGTGTCTCTTTGTGGAACACTTACATTAGGGGCAGGTTGGGCCTCAGCCAAGAGCTCCCCAGAAACATCACTATTATATGCAGAAGCTTGTGATGCCACATCATTGCCATCAGCTACAGCCCCTTGTGACATATTAGAATTAGAAATAGTGCTGGATGCAGAATTTGTTCGGTTATGCCTCTGTGGTGACCGTACATCAGCACTAGCTCCACCGTTTCTTGATGGGGACATCAAAAGTGGACCACCTAAGTTCAGAGTTCTCTCTGCCGAGTCTTCAGAACTTCTTGGAGATACTGTTTCTACATCCAAACCATTTCCATTTAAAGAAGCTTCTGTCAAAGAATCCTCAGAAAATGAACGTGGATGAGATGGGAAGTTGCCTTCTCTTCGGGTTGGAATTGATGGGCTCCCCATTGGAGATCCAAAAGACCTTTCTGGTGTGCTAGAATTATTTATCCTCCTGACACCACCAGACTCAGCATTGGCAAGTAGTGAAGAAGGCTGGTTTAAATTGATGGACTTTGTTGGATCAGGAAGCTTCACATTATTCGATTCACACCAATTTGCAATGAGTGCCTTGACAGTGTAATTAGGAATAAGATTTGTGTGTGCTAGGGTTTGCCTTGTCTTTGGGCAGACAGTGAGCCCAAGATCTATCCAGTTTCGTATAAAAGCCCGCTCGTACGTTTGTCCAGAGGCAACAATAACAGGATCTGTCATAAGTTCAAGTGAAAGAGGGCAACAAAAATCAGGTGGTATTGCAACAGGATTACAAATCTGTGACTGTTTCATCATGACAAGGAGTTCATGCATGTGGGTGACCAAAGCAATCATTTGATCAATATACTCAGCTTCACCAATCTTTTCAGCTTGTTCAGCATTTTCCTTCAATTTATCAAGAGCCACAGCCTCAATTAGAAGTTCCTGGTTTGACTGTAAACCCAAGCTATCTGCAACTTCTGCCATGCTCTCTGACCTAGCTCCAGAACCCTCCGCGTGATCCTTTATAGTTTTCATAATTATTGATGAAGTCTGTTCGGATCCAACATACTTGATTTTCTGTACATATTTGAAGCAATAAAACATCACAAACCATGTTAACTTCATTTGTGAATTATACGTGATAAGTAGAAAATATGCATGAATTTTCTGTGCTAATTGGGTATATGTTTCGCTATCAATTCATGCTTACTTCATTTATTTTCTACTTGTTTCTTTTGAACTATTGTGGTCATAGTTTTGAAAGGCGCAAGAGGTGTCCCAGCGCCCGAAGCGCAAGGCGCGCGCCTCTTGTACATTTTTTTCTGAACAACATTTTATGATCCTATAACCATATTCTACCACATATAAACACATAATACTACCACAAAGTCAATAAATAAACTTAGAACATAATGCAAACATGAAACTAATACTAAAGAACATAAAGTAGTGAAGATAGACTTCACTCGCACACAAAAAACATAAAAAAAACAGCAATTAAGAACTTAAAAATTCATTAGTCTAGTTGACTACTTCTCATTCTCATCGAAATCAAAGCCCTCCTCCTCCTCCTCATCAAATTGCTCACCATCAATCAATGTACAACATGCTAGTATCAACACCGGCAAGGTGAGGTGGCGGAGTGCCAGGCTGGAGGTGGCGCGACGTGTGTGGTGCGGCAAAGCAGTGGAGGAGGGGGCACGCTGCTGTAGGAACGTGGAAGGGGGAGAGTTTTTCTAAAACCCTAGTTTTTGTATTTGACCTAATTTATGAATTCAATTATTTATTTCCCCCTCTTATCCTATAAAAAATGAGTGCTGCAGACCTAAAATCCTAAAACATGTTTTTAAAATAGCTTAAAGTACGTTTTTTCTCTCTGTGAAATGGCTGTGACCAAGAGGCGCGCCTTGGTTGCCTCACGAAAAGCGCAAAAGGCACAGAAAGGCGCGCGCCTCAGATTTTGTGCCTCAAAAAAGTCCAAAAAGGTGCATTACCCATAGCCTCACGTGCCTTGTGCCTTAGGGCGCGCCTTTCAAAACTATGATTGTGGTAGTTTGGTTTTCATGCAAATCCAGGTACATTTGTGGAAGCCTTGAAGCCAATTGTGATTTGCATGGACCAAACACATGAAGAAGGAAGAGAAAGAAAAAAGTCACGCTGCAATCTGAAATTTGCTATTTGAGGTTCACACTGCCAGGGTTTATAGTGGTTTGAGGTGAGCCAAAGGCACAGGGAACAAGGGGCTACAAGATTAGCGCTTTTCAAGCCAGAGGTAGACCAGTTAGCGGGGTGTATGTCTTTTCTGATGCACTGCAGGACCGTTGCTATTGCTTTCTCCATAATTTCTACTATCAAGAATTTATTGCTGAAATATTTATAATTGATTGATTTAAGTTAGACCTGCTACATCAAGTAATTATATATACATACTTCGACTAGGACTTCAATCTGTAATTGCTTGTTGTACCTAAATCATGAGCAGCAACCTGTGATTGGGAATTGCTAGGGATACCACAACCTATTTAAACAATTCGAGCTTGTTAAATTGTTGGTTAGACCAATCTATTTTCCTAGTTCTTAATACTGCTACAACCAAGTCTAGAGAGTTTATTCTAGGTCTTGTCGTCTAATAATTAGTATGATCGAAGAGCTTGTTTTGACTCGGTAATATGTGAGGGAGAATTCTGATCAGCCTATTCTTGTCTAAGATTTATAATACCAGAAAAGAGTGGAAAATAATGTTGCACACTTGCACTTGATTTTTGTATTTCAGGTGATGTGATGATTAAACTAAGAGCTTGACATGGCAATTTGATTGATTCTGTATTTGCAAATTCATAAACTTGCTTTCCTTTATTTACTTGAATTAGTTTGAACAAACTATATCAACCCCCACAAAACAAAACAAAACAAAAAAAAACCCATATTTTCCCAATCATTCCACTGTTCCAGTGACATGTTTAATAGTACTAGATTAATATACTGCTCCCTGTCGGATGACCCTTATTCATCATTCCACATTGTTCGGTAGTTAGGACAAGGTAATTGTAACCTTGAGTGCTAACACAATCAATCTGTGCCTCGTAAAAATTTAGCTTAAATGATGAAAAGATTTATAAGCCATAATAAAATACCTCAAGAGATGAATAACTGAATTCAACTGGTAAGCATTGGTCAGAAGATTTCAGCACCTCAAGGATCTCCAAACCATGAATTCTAATCTTCGAAATAAGTGATTCAACTTGTAAAACCTATATGTAAAACAAAATTAGCCAGGACTGAGTTAATTTCCAACGATGCACAAAAAAAGGTACTTCAACACTAAATTGTAAAATAGCATTACAATACATACAAAGTAAAGTTTACTCATCAATGGTTGCCAGCTTTCACACATCTCTCTTAATTCATCAACAGCTTGGAGGATTCCTGCAAATGCTTTTTGAAGCATTTCATCTGAGACAACTTCAGCCTCAATAATGCCATCAAGTATTGGTTCTAAAATTTTCAGTATCTCTTCAACCCTTGGATAATATTTCTGAACTGGTTCATTTGTTATGCTTTCACATGATGACAATTGGAGAAAACGTGTTATGCTGTTGAGAAGCGAGTTTAGCAATGATATCTCCATCCCCTGGTAAATCGAAATAAACACTTGTTCCAGTAAGACGCAAGCATAGAAATACAGACTTCGATTCCTTTCTTTCAAAAAAACAACTCAAATTATTCCTTTCAGAAATTCCAAATTAACCGAAAAATTAACCTATCAGCCACTAGCCAGAAACAAGTTTTGGTATTACCGTCTCTGATGCTCGGATCTATCAAAACATGCTAAGTACCGCTGTTCTCTGGGTTGCGGGATACACACCGGATCCTCCACTGGAAAAGTGGACGCAGCGGGATGGTCATGGAGGAAGAAGAAGACGATCAGTTTGGTTTTGAAGGGAGAAGAAGGGTATTTTCGGTGGGTTATGAAGGAAAAGAGGGGGAAGTTCCGAGGGGGAAGATAGTACTTACTGTGGGTGAAGAAGAAGACTGTAGAAGGAGAAGTCTTGAGACAGATGGCACATTTCTTGGAGAAGGAGAAGAGTTGTAGATCGGTGGTGGAAGATAGATTGTTAATTGTTAAATGGTCTCTTCTTTTTCAGCCCCTTTTCTTTTTATCATTCATTTTGCTAACTACTCCTACTTACTTTAATGCTCTAATTTGTTTATCTTATTATTAAATTATTATATATGAAATATTCACACACACATTTATATATATTCATTGTTTTTTATTTTTTATAATTTGATATGAAACTGAAGTTTATTAATAAGGGAGGGAAGGTAATGGATGAGAAGTCCCTTCCCCCGAATACAAACATTTAGACTTATCCGGTGACTACATCAATTACAAGGTAAAACTCCAATCTAAAAGACTTATGTCCACACAGTCGATAAGAAACACTATACTTGATTATATCCCAAATATCATCTAATGATTCAATGGAACTCTAAAAAATTCTCGTATTCCTTTCAAACCAAATGGACAATAGAACCACCAGGACAACAGTCTTTCATAGCACTTTGCCTCTTTTATTGATAGCACTACCTAAGTTATCTACTAGCAGATCTGAAGTTGAGACAGGTGTTACCCATTGCAAACTCAGATCATTGATTGCTTTGTTCCAAATGTCAAAGGCGAAAGAGCTGTAAAAATAAGTGATTATTTGACTTAGTTTACCTTCCAAAACAAGCTTTCTACTCCATTTTTTTTTTTGAAAATAAATAAATATATATATATATATGTGCGTGAAATTTCAGCATAGCATCACCCAAAAAAAAAAAAAAAACAGACACTAGCTCAGTTCTACAACAACTGCAAATAAGTAGATACAGTTGAAACCTTATAGGTATTTTCATTCTAAAGATACTAAAAAAAGCAAAGATTTGCTCCGAAAAATCCTATATTTGACATGAAAAAATCTTACAAACAAATATTTTGCACCATCAACGAAAATCCTATATTTGGTAGGTGAAATCCTAAAGTGAACTGGAAATTAATCGAAAAAAGCAAGATATAAATAAATAGGAGAAACAACTAATTTACTACCCGTTCCAAAATAAGTAAATACTATATAATGGGAAAATGAAATTAACTTACCCCTCAAGTCGCCTCCCAGAACAAACCGCAACAGAATCAGCAGACTGATTCGGTTGTAAATTGCATAAAATTTCATGTGTTTTAGTGATAAACTTTGAGGGTTTTTTCATGCATTTTCACACTAATATGCTTGATTTGATTGAGAAATGTGTTTGAGCTCGTTTTGTAGGAATATGAGGTGAACTATGCATTAAAATCGCAAAAACGAGTGTTCAATCATCATTTGCTCTCACTGGACTGAAGAGAGGATTGCACCATTGGATTCGTCTCGAAAAATGGAGTGGAATGAAAAAACGAATCGAGTCAATCGGAGGTCGGAAGCTCAAGATATGAAGAGACGGAAAACTTGGCCGGGTGACACCACCCGGGCGGGTAAAATGACCCGGCCACAGTGTTGTACACCCACGTTTTTATTAGTTCACCCATCGAAGGTTTTGGCCGGGTAAAACCACCCGGGCGGGTCACTCTGGCCCGGCCATGCCATTTTCCATCAAGACCTTCGTATTTTGGTCGGGTAAAACCACCCGGCCGGGTGGTTTCACCCGGCCAAGCCCTATTTCACTCAAAAGCTTCGTATTTCGCCCGGGTGGCATGCCCGGGTGAAACCACCCGACCGAGTGAGATGAAATTCGGGGGGTTTGGCCAATTTTCTCAATTTTTGAGGGATCTAAGTGCAAATTTCATCCAAAACTTATTTGCAAACTATAAATAGAGTTCATTTTGAGTTTTAGAAGGGTTTGACTCCATTTACAAGCTATTCTCACATACATTCACATAGTAGTATGTGTTCTTAATAATTTAGTTTAATTTCTTCATTAGATTAGATATAATAGTGGTTTTTACTTCAAATCAAGCTACGATTATCATCAGACATCGTCTATTACATCGTTTTGTAGCTACATTTTCATGATTAAGGTGATATTACTCTATCTTGCAATTCAATTTGGTATTTTCTTAATTTCTCCATTCTATTGTTATTTTGTTATGAATTTTATGTTATCTTGTATTTTAGCCATGGATTTCTATCTTAGAACCATGGGCTAAGTTCTAATTGCCTAGGGTGTGGAAGTTTTGGTGGTCAAGTGGTGTAATTATGGATTAATTGTGTGATTAGCTTAGGATTTGGGTGTATATGTTTCCAATGTTGTGATTTTCATGATTCAATTGATTAATTCACCCTATTAGCTATCATTGTTAGTTTTATCGACTTCAACGACCGTATTGGGTTGCATGATTAAGAATGTGTGTGTGAGCTTGAATTAATCGATTAGAATTAACATAGTAATTAGCTACACCGATCGGGGGTTGATTGCTTAGATCGACGACACTAGACACTAGTCGAGTAGAGGTCGTCTATTAGATTAGTGAGAGGACGTCTCATAAACATTAGTAACCGTGTTGAACGTGTTTATGAGACACTATCCTAGGATCTTATGGTATTGATTAGACTATATAATTGCTAATTGATGCACGTGTTCACCTAGGCCTCACAAGGGATTGGTCGACACACACGAGTGATAGCCTTTAGCTTTGCCCAACACCTTAGGTTTAATTCGTGTGATTTAGTTCATTAATTCACCACTTAGCCTACAAAATAGATACACCCGAGGCAATACTCTCTCACTTTGCACTTTCCTAGATAGTTTGTTATTTCTTTTGACTATTTTTCACTATTTTAGTTAATCTAGTTTAATATTTCGTTCTACATCCCGAAAATCCAACAAAAACGTTTAGTTATTACAATAGCATGAAAACTCATAACTTTAGGGATTCACTTTCACTCAATTAGGTCCTTGGAACGAAAATCTACTTGGTCGTACTTGCGTACTACAATCGAACCCATACGCTTGTGAGATCGTATTGTTAAGTGCTTAAAAAAGTGTTAAAAAACGAGACAAGTCACAGACAGACGATCAAGTTATATTCTAGCCAAGGTTGCCCATTAACAAATGATCTGATCAAACAAACAAAAAGCCATCAAAATCCTTTACATCCACACAATCAATAAATTAACTTTGCCATCACCATAAACATAAAATGGATAATGGACTCACAAACGTATACAAGCTGGTGCAAGAGATCAGCTGAACTAACAAAATGCGAGAGGACAATTTAAATACTAAAAAATGGTGATGACTTTAATTAAAAACTACAACAATTGAAAGGTGATGGGGAGCTCCGCCAGTAAATTAAAGAAATTAGGGTTTTAGGGAGTGATTCAGAATCTAAACGACGATTCCACTTTTCCTCTCCCTCTCTCTCTTTTGCGGACTTAACGACGCTTTATTATTTCCGATTTGTTTTATGTAACATGTCCGGGTTTGATTATATATGGACTCCGCGTAAACGTGTCATTATTTTTGAATAGTTGAGTGCCAATTTGCGTTGATTCAATAGGCACCGTTTATGTAAACTTTTTTTATTTTTTATTTCGAATCGTACAAGGTTTAGCTTTCGTTATTGCACTTACATTGAATAATAGATAGTTCAATCATAAACTTTGGGTGAATCTATTCAAACGTACGGGCTGTCAAAATGACAAGAGATCCGAGTAAATTTGTGTGCCAACATTCGAGAAATTAGTCAATAAAGTTTTGCATTGTCGTATATAATCACAAAAAACCGTGTGGTAACAAGTCTCAGGATTTATAGTATCTACCACCAACTTGACATCTCCTTCAACAATACAATCATTCATGTCGTTCTCCTTCATCCACGAGAGTGTCTCATAGAGACCTATCGCTTCTCCCACCTCAACATCCACACATCGGGTTACTACTCTCGTGCGGCCAAGTACAAGTCCCCCGTTGCATCTCGTATAATCATACGTACTCACTCCAATTTGCCTCGACTCAGTAAAAAATGCCACATCGCCGTTTGTTTTTCGCATTCTCACAGGTGGTGCATGCGATGTGGCACACTCATTCACTCTCACAAAAAAATAGTAGATTCATGTAAACTATTTTTATCTTGTTTGTATTTTTTGTACATTTTTTTTTCGAAAGCACTTTCGATATATTTTGGTTTCGTTTATGAAGGTCATGATCTAATTTATTTTTAGCATCTTCATTTTTTAAAACAAATTTTTCTAACTACTCTATCAGTTTGGTCACCTTTGATTTTTAAAAATAAATTATCTTTGTAGGTTCCGAAACAAATAAAAATTGTAAAAAAATTTGAAGGCTTGAATAGACTTTTTAACCCTGAAAACTTTTAATGACATCTAAAAACTAATTTAGTGAAATGATTTTAATTCGGCTATTATGAGCATTATTAACTTTTTTTTTGTTGTAACTGGGAAAAGTTCTAGTTCCCATCAGTGGTGTACGGCGATGGCGAGCGAGGGTTTCGACTTGGACGATTGGGACTGGGACAACGACTTCGTCGACGCGGTTATCCAGATCGAAAAGGCCGTGTCCTCGCAGAAAAACCACCCACCGGCACTGGCACCGGCACCGGCGCCGATGCCGATGCCTCCTCGGCCGACGCCGCGGCTTCCGATTAGTTATTCCCCTCCTCGCGAACTGTCGCAGAGAACACGTGAAACTCACGAAACCAGTTGTATTACTACCGACTCTTTTTCCTCTCCTCGGACACACATTGCCAAGGAGAGCGAAGTTGATACACTAAAGGTTAATACTGCATTTGAGTTTAAATTTTCTGTTGGTATGATGATAGATTGGGAGACTCTGAGAAGTCTAAATCTGCGTGCGTGTTCGTGTGTTCATTTTTCTCATTTTGAGTTTCTATTATTGTCTACTGATTGTAACTTAATGTGTCAAAAGCATAACGTTGTGAACCTTCTTGCTTTTGTATGTTGTCATTGCAGAAAAAGCTCAATCTTGTTTCAAAGCAGCTTAAACATTTGGTAAATAATCATGAACTGTATTGCCTTACTCTCTCGTGATACTACCGGTGTGTTGGTAAAAGAGCATAACCTTTTGTACGTTCGTGTTGTTGATTATTGATTGCAGGAGAAGGAGTGTTCGGTGCTTAGAAAGGAAAGGGACGAAAAGGAGCAACAGCTGAAAGTAATACATCCAGAGGCCGAGGTAAAAGTTGAGAGGTGAGAAGACTTCGAGCCTTGTTTTTCTTAGAATAAATACTTAACTTTCTACTTACAGGGCCACATTGTTTTGCTAATTAGATTTTTTTAGTGCAATAAACATGTATCTGTTATCTCTTTTTGTGCCTTTCTTTTACCTTTTCTAGTGTGTGCTTACTGCTTGCTCTTTTAAATTATTCAGCCTAGAATTGTGGGAGGGTACTAATAACTGTAAGCTGACATGGAACTCTAATAATCATGTACCACATCCAGCTAGTTTTAAAAAGTTTTCATCTCTTGAGAAGATGAATTGTGCAAATTGAATCCTGTAAAGAGCAATGAAATTCTGAATGAGCCTTGGAAAAGCTGTCTTTGAGACGTCCTGCTAGGGTTTTTCAAGGACTGCTCTGTTTTTTTGGAATAAAGGAATTTATATAATCAGGTAGGTTGAAACAATCATTAAATGTAATTTGGTGACAAACACAAATTACAGTACAAGTTACATGAAACATCCACGCATGTTTATTTTTTTTCTGAGTTTTTCAGTGATCATATCATCTTCTATTATGTATATTCTGACAACGCATAAGGCTTGGGTATATCATGATGAATGACTTTTTCTTTTTTAAATGGTGACAGAGATGGCCTCGTTTCTTGCCCCTTGGCTCCAGGTGTATCTACAATGTGTGAAAATGCAAATACATCAAATAAGCAGCTTGGCTCCTCGACAAAATGTAGGTGAGCATTTTCTCAAAGATTAATGGAAGCATTGTCTGATTTTGTTGTCCTCCACGTGATGTTCTCTCTATCTGGAATTGATGCACCAGCTTTTAGCGCAAGAGGAGTACAGACAGATAAAACCACTGAAGTATGCACTTTACAAAACACTTGTTTCCGTAGAGAGAAATTGTATGGTCTGTGGAATCCGAATGACCAAAAACAGGGAAGAGTTCTAGTATCAAACCTATTTAAGAATTGCGAGGCAGATTTTCATGTGCTGGCTGGTTACCTGAACCCTCCTGAAAATGACTCGAGCGCGGCTTTGCCACGTCAACATTGTCCTGCTCAGCTTATAGAAACTGCAAAAATAGTACACCTATACTCTCTGTTTGCGAAGGTAAATAATTCTGAATTCGTGCTATTTCCATTGTGTTTTTGAGTGAAAGACAAATCAAAATATGAGCTAGTGAGCTATACCATGGTTCTTACTTTTGGCTGTTTTCATTCTGTTTTGATCCTCATATGTATGTACGCTGAGCTGTTTTTTATTTCAAGTATTATTTGATCATGGATATGTCAAATTGAATTCATAATATGATTTCATTTACATACATTTAACCATCCATATCATACAAATAGTCTGTCTGTCAGTTGACATTTTTGCCTTTGCCTGTGAAGGCTACTTAATATCATTGTTTTGCTATGCATATTTTCATCCTTTTATGTTAAGTTCCTAGAGCTTGACCTGTAATTATCTCTTGCTATTGCAGATTAGTAACAATAACTTGAGATTGGAAGATCTTTTAGAAGCGTTGGTTGATGTTTGCAATCTAAAGAATGTGAGCTTACAACCTAATTTTTATCTATTTCATAGTTAACATGTGCTTGATTTGCATCTCCCCGCTGTACATTCTTCTCAGTTATTCTGCTTTTATATATTCTTTAACATGTGATATTATCTTTCCTATCAGAAGCCTCAAACAGATCTGGAGTATGTCATCAATGCTTCAATAATTTTCTCTATAAACTGAAATCTTTCTTCAAGAGTTCTAGGAATGAAATCTTCTTGTTCTACACACGTGCTGGTGCGCACGCACACACATATTATATATATAGTAATGATATGGAGCGCAATGGCAGGTTTCTTATGAACCATGCCTCATAATCTCAAGACACTGCACACTTGTATATGAACTAGAATATAAGAATAACGTAACTAAAAATGTTATTAGCATTTTTTACTTGTTGCTAGATAAACAAAATTTTAGCTTCTATATTAATTATTGTTTTAATTGCTATAGTTAACACCTTCAGTTAATCACAATTAATTTTGAGAACTTATGTAGTAAATGTGCTATATTTATATCTCCACGCAATTGTTTACATTATCATATTTATAATAATGATTGCTATAATTATATAAATAATAAAAAAAATTGTTATTGAAATGTATATATGTCCGTTCAGGTAATTGTCAAATTAGTTTTGGACAAGTAAATATCTATTTGTTGAGAGTAATGATCAAGATTATAATTACAACAAAGCTTAGAATATGATTTTTTAAAGCTTCAGTTCGTGAAGTCATTAGAACCAGGTCCTCTGTTTTGCCTCGACATTTCAGTTTCTGAGCTCCAAGTACATCCCTGTGCAGGTTGTTATAGTCCATTGGTGTCTTCGTGTTCTGCACAAGATTTTGAGTCATTTCTTCAGCATGGAAACAGAATATGGTAAAAGGTTCGAATACTTGGTTTATAGCATTAATCTTCTTGTTTTTTCAAGAGTTGTTCATTCTAATTGGAACAGATTTTCATCATGATAAAGCCAAGCTGCACAATTCCGATCCATCTAGTTTTCTTCATACAACTCTTCAATAAATAGACTCTTTCTGTTTAAATGATTTTCAAGAAGAATCATGAAAGATGTTCCCGTGGTGCTAGATGTTATCATTACCCTACTGTTTTTATCAAGTAGACATTAGATGTTCTTATATTCCTACTGTTTTATGGAATCGAAGTTGTAATAAGTTAGTCCTTTTATTATGATTAAAATGCGGATGCTCACTGTTTTGGTTGGGACGAATTGCCAGCACACTTGCTATAATTACTTATATTTCTTGCTGCTTCGTCCTATCTTGATGATGGATTCTTATGGAGCAATTGTGAATATGAAGTTTGCTAATTGTATCATGTACTGATGTACATTCTTCTTCTTAGAAAATATTTATTAATTTTTAATAATAATATTTTAATTACTTGTGTAACTTTATAAAGAGACATATTTTTTTATCTTTTTATGGAGAAACAGAAAAACTTTAAATAGAATGAGTACAAAAGGGTGAGAAATCCCAGAACAAAAGATACAAACTTAAGAACATAAATAAACCAAAAATAATATGGCTCAGGTGCTGATTTCATTTTCTACTTCATTTTTATTTTTTCGGTGTCGTGTATCAGGGAAAATGTTACAGTTGAGGATTATTTCTCTGCAAATAAAAAATTTGATACAAATGGATGTGGACCCTCTGCAAATGAAAATTCATGCTTTCAGAGTGTAGCTGCGATTTTAAAGCAGGGCCAAGGTCCATCTGTACTGAATTTTTCTAATCTTAAGACCCCTGACGCAAGTGGCCTTTTGGATCATCGTATTGGCACATCTGTTTCTGGAGTCTACCAGGTGTCTCTATTTGAGCGTATATGCCTAATTGCCACTGGAAACAATGATGAACAAATACGGGTGGAGGCATTGTCAATCATGAATCTAATTCTTGTGAGGCACAATGGCTATTTGGAAAGAGTCAGGTTAGTGTTTTTGTTTTAGCTATATGGTAATTTTGTTGACAATATAATATTCTAATTAAGGACATATTTGAGACAGGTTTATTGGGGAATCGACGTTTCGAAGTTTATCACAATTATTGAGAAAAGAAGCTGGATTTTCTGTGCAAGACCAAGCTGTTCATGCTCTTTATCTGCTATGTAATTGTAAGTTTCTGCCTGTTCTTGGTTAAAAAGCAAATTGTAACCAGATATATGAATTTTTTTATTGTCTACATATTTCACTCTTTTTTAGTTTTTTTTTTTAGCTATGCGCCAAACCAATATACTTATTCATGCAAACCTGCGCTCTAGTCAGTTGTAAACATTTTTTTAGTCATGTGTTAACTTTAGCGTCCTATGGTTGTTCTTGTTTCAATTATACATTACATATTATTACAGGTTTTGGGTGGGATTTTATCAATATAATTGTTTTTCTTGGTGTATTCTGCAAAGGTCCAAATGTGGTAGCCATGATTTCTTCTCGTCTACAAGAGGATGGAGAGCTGGCATACTGCGAGGATATTATTGACCAAAGTTTCCCAACTTCTCAATGCTTGAATGAGATCTTAATAGGATTGGCAGATTGTGTTGCTTGCTATGGGAGTGCTACTCCAGAGGTTAGCCTGACTTTTCAGAAACTCACAATTAATTCAGAGCTGCAAGCTTTGAAGCTAGTATTGATATTTGAGTTGTTCGAATGGCTATCCTTCCATTCAATCAATTATTTGGTTACATTATTTTTGTCTTCGATCTAATAAGTTGGGTGCTTTTTGTTCACCTGGCTGTATGACGTTTGAATTTGCTAAAATATCACGTTTTTTGCTGTCTTTTAAACATTCTTCTCTTAAATTCATCTGTACTCTCTTTAATCTTAAAATTTCCTTAACTTTCAGGAGATGGAGCTTCGAAGAAATGCTATAGTTTTTCTAGCTTTCTTGGGATCATCAGTAAAATCTGGCTTCGAAATTTTGATATATCACAGGCTTCCAAAGGGCACCAATTTCCTTGCCATCATTTTGCAAAGCTTAATATCAGATTTGGACCTTCTAGAATTGAAGTCTGCTAAAGGATACAACATTGCCAAAGAGCAGTAAGTTTCTATATATGATCAACAACATTTGTTTCTTTCAAAATTGATGGTTTTCAATGTTGTCGTTACCTTCTAGGCAAGGTCTCTATGATTATTTTTTTAATTTATCTGTTTGTCTGGCCTACTGTTTTTTTTTGTGCTTGATAATATGTTCATTTAGGCAAGTCAACTTTTGGCTTTTGAGTCATTGAAGAAAGATTTAACATTTTATGATGTTAATATGTTTTTTTAGTCTCCATGAATTGTATGTTCCATAATGACATAGCAACATACATTTTATGATGCGAGATCGCCAGGCCAAATAGGTATCAGAAAATATGTTTTATTAGTTTCTATGAATTGTATGTTCCAGTCAGTTCAAACTGCGAAGCTTTACCCTTCAATATGCCTTACTAGAGAATGTGTATGTTGTTTTGTCATAAGTTGAATAATGGTTCACCGATGAGTAATATTTCTTCTTTTGTTCTTTTATAGTGAACCAGGATCTGAAAATTATGTATTTCCTTTAAAATGAATTTCATTGAAAATTAAGTGTGAAAAATTAACCATAATCTCAACTCTGCTAGAGATCATTCACTTTTTTTCTTCCACCTTTTTTGTTTGTAGAAGCTTGCTGATACGTGAGGCGCTTATTCTTTTGAATAGACTGGTGTCCCATCCTCAGTACTCAGTTCCTGTTTTGGAAGCATTGACGGAAACAATAGACATGGCGGGCAAAGCTGTGGACGTTGCCAACCGTCTGAGCCAGAAAAGGAAGTTCTTGTGGCAGGACAATAATAAATTTAGAGAATCTGAAATAGTGGACTTGGCTCTTGTCTTCAAGAAGAGAGTATTTACATTTATAAAAGACACCATATCATGATAACATGAATGGATTAAGGATTCTCTACCTGACTTGATGCGTCTGTTGTAGTATTCCTCCTTTGGCCATTTCCCCTCGATTTGGATCCAGTGCTGTACATCACGGTCATGGAGGCCATAGTCCTTTAATACGTCTTTATCTTAATGGCCGTAGAGCTCACAATCAATCTGGAACCTCTGTGTATTAAAAAAAGGTCATAGGTCTATGGAAAAAACATAGACCTATACATGACCCCTTTTTTTAAGTCTCGATATTTGGTTGAAAGATTAGCTAATTCGGTGGATCAATCTAGATCCAAATCCATTTTCCCTATTAACCCTTTTTGTAACCCACCGGTGCTTGCAGTTGCACCAAGGGATATTGAGCAAACATGAGTTGTAATTGTATAGCGATAACATTTCTATTTTTCACGTTCATTGTTCAAATTGGATATGTAATTATTGGAATAATTGTTGGGAGACTCAGTGATGAACTATCTCCATGGATTTAGTGCATGATATTATTTGGTCTATGTTCTGGAATTAATAACATTCAAGATTATGTTGGTTAAATCACTTCCTTCTATTCAAAATATAAAGGTCATGAATACATATTAAAAAAATAAATTAATTTTTATGTTATTTTTAATTAATAATTGTACATCTTATAAAAGAAAAGAAAACATTTATATAAATATTTAATGATCTTAAAGATTAAATTTGAAAGAAATATAATTAATTTAATAGTTAAAATAGGAAAGCCAAAATAAATTCGTTTTGGGCTTTTAAGCCCCTTCATTCAAATATTATTATCCTATAAATTAATACAGCTTGTGTATTAAATACTAATACGTCTGAAAGTCGTTGGATCTTCTTCTTTTCAATCTTGGTCGTTAAGATTAAAACTAATAATTATTGAATCTATCTAATCTACCTCTCCTTTTATTACCACGATATTTACATTACCTTTAATTCGGATTATAATATTTTTAAATCGCCACCTTTTGCAATATCATCAGCTCTAAAAGTTACATGTGTGTACTGAATAATAAAATACAATTGATTTTAATTTAGTGAATTAAAAATATATTTAAATTATTTAAAATTTAATGGTAGGTATGCATCCATAAATTTTTTTTGGATGAAAACTAAATCAATTTGGATTTGATATCTATGTCAGCAGTCAATTTGGATAATTTTGTAATAAAAGTAAATAATCTGCTGCTAAAGCAAAATTAATTTGTCCACCGATATTTCTGTAAGCTGCAATTACTACCTTTAATTAATTTAACAATTAATTATACTGAAAAGTGAAAACAGAAGTCATACAGCTTCTACTACTTTTCTATAAATATTCAGTTTCACACACACACACTGTGCCTTGCATAGAGAATAGAGATTCGATAAACAGCTCACTCAACAATGGCGTCGAGTATACTAGTGACTGGTGGTGCTGGGTACATTGGAACCCACACGGTGCTGCAATTGCTTCTCGGAGGCTACAAGGCCGTAGTGGTCGATAACTTGGACAATTCTTCTGAGAGTTCTCTCAACAGAGTCAAAGAACTCGCCGCTGAACATGGTTCCAATCTCTCTTTCCACAAGGTCTACTCTACTCTACTCTTCGATTTTTCATTTTCCTTTTTTGTGGATGTGGGTTCTACTTTGATGATCTGATGGGGAATATGTGATGGATGAGTGGGATCTATGATTGATTTTTGTTGCATGTTTTTTTGATTTGATCTGTGTTTTCTGCAATGATCTTGGGCTTGGAACGAGGTGTTTTGTTTAGGTGTAATTAATTTAACTTTTAAGTAGTTTTGAAGTGATTTTAACTTGGGTGAATTGATCCAAAGGATGCGAAGAATGGCATTACTTGTGTGTATCTCAGTGAGTTTCCCCAGTAATCTATTAACATTTTTGCCCCCGGGACAAATCCTTTTAGTTTTTCAGTTGATTAAGTTGATCTTGGCATGAGTCATGTAATGAGTAATGGATGTGTGCATTTCTAGTTCAAATTTGTTGTTCAATGGTGGCCGTTTTTTGTTATCTTTTCAGAGCTTTTGCCTGTTGTAATGGATTTGTGGAGTTTCTTGCGATTGATGCAAAAACCCGAATTTTCAGTGATAAATTAATGAGGCTGGTGTGAAGGGGGATCTACTGAGCATAATTTGGTTTTATTGATATAGAGGCTTGTATTTGTCTTGCTTGATTGTTGATATGCATTTCCCCTTTTTTAGTTCATTTCCTATTTAGTCAATCATCTATCTTTTCTCCGCAAACATGGGTTTTAACTCCTGCTTCTTTGATATCTTGTAATTGACTGCAGATTGATCTTCGGGATAAGCCAGCGCTCGAGAAACTTTTTGCTTCTGAAAAGTAAGTCTTTTAGTGTCATGTTATTAATTAGTTTTACCTCTCGAAGGCAAGTTGAAAGAAGATGGATTTGATGTCCTTTTCTGAATTATGTTCTGTTTTAATACTCTGGATATCTTAATTGTCTGGGATATGAGTAAGATACTCTACGAAATGAACATTCATCTTCTTAGAGTAGCTTTGGAGTATCTTTGTGATTAATCTTACTTTTCATTAACCATCTATTTTCAATTACTCTTTTGAATAATTTAGACCTCTAAGAATGCAGTCCCTTGGAATGTGTTCTTGATAATTGTGGCCTTTCTTTCATCTTCTATTTTAAACCACTCTTTTTAATTAAGACCTCTAAAATTTAGGGGGTGTATTGGGTGTGTATTATGTAAGAATTTTTTGGACTTTCGAAGTTTGGGCGTATTGAATTCGGAATTTCAAAAGTCTTTTTAAAAATTATGAGGTATTCAATACGGATTTTAAAAAGTCTTTAAAAATCTTCAGACAGGATTTTGTTGATTCTCCTTAATAAATTTCATTATTCAAAATATCTTCTAAAAAAACCAAATATTTCAAAGGATTCTCTCAGAGAACTCTGAAGACGAAAAATCAGAAGTAGGAATTGCAATATTGACCTAACCCACGGGTACCGCCCCACCCTGCGAGCTTTGGGTCAGGTCGGACCTGCCCGTATTGAGAATGGGTCGGGTCTAGGTCTTATGTCTGAATTAATGGCAATATAGTATTACACCCCCTTTAGTTGAAGGATGCATCCCTTTACTTTCTCATAATCCACTGAGCACTGAAAGGAAACAAATAATGGGATTATTCCCATTTCAGTTTAGATAGGTAATGCCAATTTTAAAATATTGATCTTTCTTCCTTAACATAATAAGATGTTGACACCACATTTTCTTTCCATTGTACTTTATGCAGGTTTGATGCAGTTATTCATTTTGCGGGATTAAAAGCAGTTGGAGAAAGTGTGCAGAAACCGTTGATGTACTATGACAACAACATTATTGGGACAATTGTTTTACTGGAAGTCATGGCTGCCCATGGATGTAAAAAGGTAATCCAGAATTTTTTACTCTCTCCCACGCACACACGTATGCATGCATGGATGCAGGTCCTTGCTCTGTCTAAACTGGTTTACATGTCCTAAATCTCAGCTAGTATTTTCATCATCTGCAACTGTTTATGGTTGGCCAAAAGAGGTTCCATGCACAGAGGAATCTCCCATTAGTGCTACGAATCCTTATGGACGTACAAAGGTATGTTTCTGGTGGTTTTGATGTTAATATTTCAAGAAATGAGCCTGTCTAGTGGCATTGATGCGTGTTTTTAACTTGTAGCTGAAATGTTAATAGCTAGCTTACTTGACAATATGTATTTTTCTCAGCTTTTCATTGAAGAAATATGCAGAGATGTATATAAATCTGATTCTACGTGGAAAATCATGTTACTGAGGTACTTCAACCCTGTTGGTGCACATCCCAGCGGCTATATTGGTGAAGACCCTCGTGGAATACCAAACAATCTCATGCCCTTTGTGCAACAAGTAGCTGTTGGTAGGCGCCCTGCATTGACAGTTTATGGAACTGATTATGGAACAAAAGATGGAACTGGGGTAAGTACTCAGCTCTTTCTGCCTTCATTATATGCACGTGTATGCACACTTACTGATAATGGGAGAAATGCTTAGTTTGTTCAAGTTTATGAATTGAAATGAACTCCAGTATTTATGTATTCTTTTTAATTGCTTTTGTTAATTTCAGGTACGTGATTATATCCATGTTGTGGATCTAGCTGATGGCCATATTGCTGCTGTTAACAAGCTATCTGATCCTTCAGTAGGTAAGGACTCTGAGCTGCCTCCTTCCCACCCACTCCCCATAGCCAGATGTAGTCCTCATGCAATGTCATGTAACAGTAAAATTCAGTGCACGATCTTAGAGCATGAAAAAAAATAACTCTCTCTCTCTCTCTCACATTGTCTTGAATGTTCAAGTATGACATAATCATAGTGAGTTGATAAACGATAAACGAGGTATCAGTGTAAGTTGATTACATGAGTTTGACCACAGTGAATCTGAACACAGAAAATACAGAACTATTAAACTAGTTTGTTTATATAACTGACTTGTACTAATTAATTAATGTTAATGGAATGTGTACTCTGCAGGATGCGAGGTCTACAATCTGGGAACTGGCAAGGGAACATCCGTTCTGGAAATGGTAGCTGCATTTGAGAAAGCGTCTGGGAAGGTTAGTTCTTGTGGAGAATTTTTAACACATCCATAAACCATACCATATGTTTCATAATTATATAACTAAAAATATAATCAAAGAAGATACATGAGTAGTGCTAGAATGAGTGAAGAGAGCACAATTGATCTGCCCATACATCAATGGGGTTTCTTACTTCTTAGTGCCAAAGTCCGAGTCTCTGAAAACCATCTGTCGGAGAAGAAAAGAATATCAAGTTGTAGACAACTTGTATCTGCTATATTTTCAAGTGAATAACTTATTTCGTTCTGATTGTGTAGAAAATTCCATTGGTGACGGCTGGTCGGCGCCCTGGTGATGCGGAGAGCGTATACGCTTCAACAGAGAAAGCTGAACGTGAATTGAACTGGAAGTAAGCTTTTAACTAGGACAAATATTTGCATTTTCTTTTTAATTTGGAAAAACAGTGCTCTGATATGAACTTGAAGTAATGGTACTAGAACATCATTTGAATAACTGATTTCCTGGCATATTTGAAGGGCAAAATATGGAGTTGATGAGATGTGTCGAGACCTGTGGAACTGGGCGAGCAAGAACCCGTATGGCTACGAGGCTCCCTCATCGACTGATTGAGCTGGGGCAACCATCTGTTTGAGCATTGGAGATGTGTAAACTGTCATGTTGACTGTCTTGTGTGTAATTTTTTTGTTTGTTTTCACCCCTGAATTCTGAGAATAAAGCATGTTGTGTGATTTCATCTCTGGAGGTTGCTTCAGTCTTCAGACATGTAAAATTTTCCTTTGAGGCTTTGAGGAAAAGTGTATTCTTACGGCTTAATTTGACATGGAGTACACATTCCGATTTCTCATACTTAGTGCTCTTGTTCTTCTTAATTACTGAGTTTTCTGCTTTTAAATCTCGAATTGATAATTATTCAATTTTTTGGATTTCATATAAGTCCACACTATTCCAAATTAATTACTATGTTTTTCCCTAATAATCTTCGGGAATATGAAAAGTATGTCAGTTTTCACCTTATTTTAAAAATATTCTTATATATATTGTGTTATTGTTCTTTATAATAATTTTAAAAATTAAATAAATAGTTTTTATAAAAAGTACTGAAAAATTAAATATTTACACTTTTATTTTTAAAGATAGATATTCAAATCAATTCCAGCGTGTTTCCATACGACGTCGTTCCACTTGGTTTATAGAAAGCATGAATCTAGAGAGAGATTGTTGAAAACAATTGCCTTGAATATTTCTTCACAGAGAAAAGGATTCGACAACGACACTTTACCCCTACGGTTCGCCTCTTCATTTTCGTTCTAGATTGTGAGAGGGATAGTGCTACTGCTCCTGCATTTTCTTCTCTCCAAACTCCGAGTCGCGGATCTTAAGGTGGCTTTTCTGATTTCTGCATTGTTCTGTAAATAAATCTTCTGTTATAGCGTTATGTGTTGAATTATTTCAATATTTTCACCGTTTCTAGATGGCACACATTGCCTTTTCTGTCAAATTGTTGATTTCTGGAGTTATTGATGGAATCTTACAAATCTCTAATTATTTTTTTTCTGGAGAGGAACGAAACTTTAATGTTAATGTTCCGTATACTGTTGTCTTTTGGTGATGCAATGATTTATTGGCTTAGGTCGTAGATTTTAATTGATGGTAAAATTAGCTGAAATTTGCTCTCCAAATGTATATGCTTTCGCCAATTCATTTTCTCTCAATTCTGTGATCCAAAGTTAGGGAATGCCATGTAAATTATTTGTTTTTTCAGAAGTAATAATTAATGTTCTTTGTTCAATAATACTTTAGGCTTTTCAAACTGGTTAACAATCAGTTTGAAAGTTTTTGGCTTTCATTTGCACGGTTAGGAAATCGCATCTCAACATTTTGTTAAAGCAGCTGTTTTATGCTTTCAAGCATATATCTGGGATATTGTGGGAGTAAGTGAATTATTATAGCTTTTAGTCCGTGATGTGAGGTATCTGTGTCTGATTTTATAGGGAACTCCTAGAAATTTATTTCGCTTCAATTTGACACACTTTTGTGCAGTCAATAATCAGCCTAAAATATTTACTTATAATAAACATTTGGCTGGTTTTACATGCTAGTTGTTTGCTTATGTGCTGTGGGTTCAAAAGTTCTGCAACTTACCTATGATTTTGTATGAATGATCTCGATAACTTAAGTATCTTAATTGTTGCAAATTTTGCAGGTTTGAGGAGAATACATAAGAACATAACAATAAGTTATGGCTTCAGAAACTGCAATAGTCAATGTTTCCGATCCTATCATATCAGAAAGGGAAAATTTTGACATTTCGGGGCCTTTACACCTGACAACAGTTGATTGGTAAGGTTTCCTACACAGTAATAGATGTTCTCTCGCCTGCTGTAGTTGCATTCATTAGTGATGGTGGTTATCAACTATGCAAGTGTCCATAAAAAAGTATGTGGAAATATATTTCTCTACTTAAAAAAAGTTGGAGGGTGTTTTACCATTTCACATTGGTTGATTCATTAAATTTACTTGAATTACAATCTACTGTTATAGTGAATAGCCATTATTCTTAAACCAGTATATTGCAGGACAAATCCCTGTCATCGGAGATCTGTCGCTGCTAGTTTGGTACAGAGCGTTTACATCTTGGAACGAGATCGGCAAGACAAGCGTCACGGGGACCAAGCCCTTGCTCCTCCTTGGTGGAAGGCTTTCAATTTCCAGTTGTACAGACCCCTTTTCGATGATGCTGATTCTTGCGTGTTTGGTGCTATATATCAACTCATTTCCACAACCCCAGATAGCAAGCATCCAGATCAAGCTCCACGGTATGTAGTTGCTTTCCGAGGCACAATAACCAAAGGAGATGCATTTACACGAGACCTTGAACTAGACATCCACATCATCCGAAACGGGCTCCACCTAACATCTCGCTTCGAAATAGCAATACAAGCAGTTCGTCACGTGGTCGCTACGTTTGGATGTTCTGACATCTGGTTAGCTGGACATTCTCTGGGGGCGGCCATGGCATTGCTGGCTGGGAAGAACATGGCAAAGACTGGCGTGTATCTGGATGCCTACTTGTTTAATCCACCGTTCTTTTCAGCTCCGATTGAGAGAATAAAGGATAAGAAAGTGAAGAATGGCCTACGGATTGCAGGCAGCGTTATTACTGCAGGGCTTGCGTTTGCGATGAAGAATAACAACCAGGCGAGCCGTTCAGGAGGTACGTTTGTTGCCTTATCTCCATGGTTGCCGTGTCTGTACGTGAATCCATCGGATCATGTCTGCTCGGAGTACATTGGATACTTTGAGCACAGAAAACAGATGGAGGATATCGGAGCCGGAGAAATCGAAAGGTTGGCTACTCAACACTCGATTGGGGGTCTAGTGTTGAATGCGTTTGGTAAGCAATCGGATGAGCCGCTGCATCTCATTCCATCGGCAAATGTGACGGTGAACCGAAGTCCGGCTCGGGATTTCAAAGATGCTCATGGCATCCACCAGTGGTGGAGACCTGATCTTCAGTTGGAATCTAAAACTTACAATTATAAGTAGGCGACAGATGGAATTCATTCCTTTTCATTTGTAAAATTGATTGATTCTCGAAAATGTTCCCTGTGTTATGTACATTTAGTTTGGACTTGGGGGGTGTGTTTGATTCGTTTAATTAAGCTCTTGTGTGAATCTCATTTTTCATATGAATATGATAGCTATTCCAGTTTATCAATAAGTTCAATTAATCTTTTATTTTAATACTGTATTATTTAAAGAGGGACATAATTAGTATTATTTTAGTTGGAGGAGACACAAAATCTTGTGTGCATAGTTGAGACGTACAAATTCAAATAAATTGTGATGATATTTTCAAACTGTGGGGTCGAATTAGGGATTGCATAAAATGAGTGGGCCAATTGTACTATCTTAGTTAAGTCCAAATACTGTATTGTGCCTGCCTGGCCTATTCATAATTATTTTATTTGCCCATAGTTCAAAATTATTTTTTAAAGTTCAAATTATGAGTAGACAGTGTTTTTAAAAAAAGGCACTCCATAGTTGGGTTTACAAATTAACACTAACTAAATTCCCACCTCAAGATATGAATTATTTTAATTTCTGTCTCAGTTTGAGACTTGATGAACTTTACTTTTCAATTCAGGTCATGTGAAATGATGCACACCTCTAGAAAATATTTTTCTGTATGATTTTAATTGTGGACATAAATTTTTTATTGAACATTATAAAGTAATCAATTATTAAATAAATATATTTTAAACATTAAAGAAAAAAAAAAGACAAGAGACATACTCCCTTCACACTTTTCTTTTCGCGGGGACGTCCCACAATAACTTTCACACCCTTAAAATAGGAAAACCCTTTATAAACTTCACCCTCACAATATCCTCAATTTTACACAAATGTCATTACTTTTTCTCCACACATACACAAAAGTCAACTAATTCTTTACTTTATACATAAAGTTTTATAAAATTACCCCTCAAAACTTCACTCTTTATTACACTTTCTTAATTTACGTGTCCAACCTATGAAAGTTAATACGGGACTGAGGGAGTATCATTTTGGAATAGAGAAGCAGTGATTAATGATGATAAAATTCATCTCCTTCTACTAACGAGTGAAAATATTTACTAGATGAAATGTTTGCCTTTCTTCTTGCATCATTATTAACTTTTCCCTCTTCCATGATTCCATCTATCTGGAAGAATGAAAAAAGAACAAAATTATTAAATTTAAATTGCCTAATTGATAGAGACTGCCAGTTTGTTTTCGCGCTGTTAGTGGTAACTGGTAACCTGTAACGTCGGTTATAACCGACTTTCGGTACGGGGGCATATTTGGTAAATGACCAAAATACTTAACGTTGTTGAACCGTAAAGAAATAATCAGCTGTCAACAGAGCAGACCCTCCACGCTCCTTTCGACCAATAAATAACCTCCACGTCATCCCACTAATATCACGGATTCACGGACCAATAAACCAACATGAGGATCACCACACCAAATCATACCCTCTGGCCCCACCGCCAGGGTTATCTCGTAATTTTGTATTGTTTTGGTGGCAATCACTTTTCTGCAAATAAACCTCCGTATCGTAATCGTAATTAGGTATAGCGGCAAGAATAAGCACGCTACTGTCAGTGCTTGCTTCCACTCTCTACTTTCTCTCTCTAGCTTTATCTGCAATTCAAATATCTGTAAACTGCATTTATTAATTCTTTCACACTTTTAGCTTCCGGAAAATTTTGTTGGCGATGAATCGAGGAAACGATCCCAATCCGTTTGACGAGGAAGAACCTGAAGTCAATCCATTTTCGGTAAGTGCTTACTCAATTATTCAGATCTGCCTATTTTTAGATTATTATTATTGCGAATAATCTGGTGAGTATCGTCAATGTTGATTTGCCTGTTTGTTTATGGAAATTGTGATTTTTTGGTTTAGATCCGATACCTACGGCTGTTTTTGTTTTTGTTAAATTTTGACATTGAGATGAAGTGAAAGGGTATTTTGGGAAGCGCCTAACAGCGAAAGCTCAATGGCTGTGGAAGACGGGATCTAAAATTTGTTACTTATTTGATTCATCCCGATAAAGCAAATTTGTTTTGAGATTAATTTCCCATGAGTACCGTACCAACAGCAGTTGTAGTGTTAGTTTTTACCAGCAATAGTATTAGTGCGTAGAACAATAGTATTAATTCTTACAAACAAGGTACGCATAATACAATACTTTGCCAGAAAAGTGCCCATGTGCGCTGTAATTTGATTCTGGAACCGCATAACATAGAGGGATGGTAAATATATTGCACAATGTGTATACAGATGAATATAATTTGCAATTCTCGACTAGTGATTCCGAAGTATATTTTTGTTGTATAAGAAAGAACATAAGAGTAGCATGTTTTTACATGATTTTTCTTAAGCAAAATAAGTGAACGACCATTAAACTGGCAACGCAAAGTCCACATTATGCTGATACCAACATGATGCCCACTTTTCCTAAATTCGAGTTAATTAAAAGTTCAAGGCTGAATAACCTATCATAAGTATAAAAGAGAAGTTCCCCTCACCCACCATATTCCCCCATTCCCAAGATACAGCAGATAAGTTGCAATCATCCGAAGAATGGCCATATATCTGTTTACAGATGTTGCAATATTCGTATGTTGTCTTACAGATGGGAAAAATGATTTCGTTATTTAGTTATTTCCCACAAAATTTTTATTAATACCAAATACTCCGTATATGCCACAATATATTCGCCACAATTATAAATTATTATGATAATTGTCATTTTACTTATCGCATACAATCAATTATATGCCTTCTCTGGGTTTTGATTTTTTGGATGTTTAGTGGTAGTCATTAGAAACTTCATTATACTTTAACCATATTGTATTATCTTTTAATTGTTACGTTGGGTTTGTTGCAGAATGGTGGCAAGTCGAAGTCACGCATTCCTAAAGTGGTTGCTAATACACTGGGTTTTGGTCAGAAACACGATGCTACTGTGGATATACCATTAGATACCATGAATGTAATATAATCTTAAATCAAACTTGCATCCATTCTTCAATATTTTGGAGTTTGAACTCTTGTCATCAAAGTTATCCATTCTTCAATATTATCTTATTATTGTTATTTCTCATCTTAGTTTTGTTACCCAACTTTTCAGGATCCAAAGAAAAAGGAAAAAGAGCTTTCTTCATGGCAAGCAGATTTGAACAGAAGAGAAAGGGTCAGTTTCAGTTGACATTTTGTCTTGGACAGAAGATAAATTGTCTTGAACTCTTTATTCATGTTCTTCTATGTTCTATCATATTTTATGGCATTGAATTCTTCACACAGTAAAGACACTCTTTGACTTCTTTTCTGCAGGAACTTAAACGTAGAGAGGATGCTGTTGCCAGTGGTAAGATATAAAAACAAGGCTAATAACCATGTCTACAATCACTTGTTTCCTGGTGTTTTTATGCTACTAATTTATTTACAAATACTTTCCCTCAGCTGGTGTTCCTGTGGATGATAGAAATTGGCCTCCACTGTTTCCCATTATCCATCATGATATAGCCAATGAAATACCAGTTCATGCTCAGAAGTTGCAGTATCTGGCTTTTGCAAGCTGGCTAGGTGAGTATACCATTTAGGCTATCAATAAGTGAAGCATGTTTTGGAGTTGCAGGGCATATTGAGTCCCTGTTTGTAATTATTGTCCATAGTTTATTGGAATTGATGAGCTATCATGTTTTTTGAACTTATTCTGATTTTAAGGATGTCTTAAAATTTAGATGTTTAAGATATGTTGTGGAAATTTTGTATCTCAAAGTATGTATATTTGGTTTGAGATAAATTTAGTTAAGCCTTTAGAAATACTAACAAACTTAATGTGTTTCAAACTCATCATGCATCTCCCAGATTTTTAGAATGAGAGTGTTGTGCACTGTCTCATTATATTGTCCTATATCATAGCTGTGTCATGGGAATTAATAAATGTTTGTTGATCTGTGCAGTCTACTAATATTATTTTCTTGATAATTTTTTTTTCAAATTTAGAAATTGAAGTTGGACCTATGAGCTATGATTCTGTTTTTAAATTCTATATTTTTTTTATTTTTAATGTCTTGTGGTTCTACTATAATGTTTTAAACCTTGATTTGCAAATTATGACAAATTATTAACCTTCATTTTTATGTTTTTATTTTATTTTTATTCAGGTATCGTCCTTTGCCTTGCCTTCAATGTCATTGCCATCACTGTTTGCTGGATAAGGGGCGGTGGTAAGTGTTTTTTTTTTTTAGCTAATTTTTTTGTAAATCTTTCGGTGCTGCAACTAATATGTAATTACAATTTACAGGTGTCAAGATATTCTTGCTGGCCATCATATATGCTTTAATGGGATGCCCCCTCTCATATGTACTATGGTACAGGCCCTTGTATCGTGCAATGAGGTACCTAATTTGTTATAACTGATTAGAGACTTCAATTGTGTTGGACATTAATGCTTCTTTTTGTTTTATCTTATTCTGATCCTCAGGACTGACAGTGCACTCAAGTTTAGCTGGTTTTTCTTGTTCTATTTGGTATGTTTCGTTTTACCCCTTGATATTTTACAATTATACTTGTCCGTATTGACATCCTTGAATTAATTACACTTGCAGCTCCATATTGGTTTTTGCATTTTCGCTGCAATTGCACCTCCAATTGTCTTTCACGGGCAATCATTAACGTAAGCAATTTTATTTTGCTCTTCTTTTCTTTTATTTCTTCCCCTAACGGAGAGATTGAAACAGCTTGTTTTAGCCAATTTTCCGTATTTGATTGTGGTATCATAGTTTGAAGTTGTCCTTTTAATTTTTTTGCGTCAATTTAGATTTCAACACTTCAGAGGTTTGTAAATAAGCGAGGGGCATCAATTTTATCTTTTTTATATATTTTCCTTGACTAACATATCTCTTTTCCCTCCTGGCAGTGGCATCCTCGCAGCCATTGATGTTTTCTCTGACCATGTTTTGGTTGGGGTAAGTTTTCTCTAGTTCACTATCTGTACCTCTTCTATTGTTTCTGTGAAATATTTTTTAACTGTCCTATAAGTAATGCATAATCTGGACCTCAAGATACATTAGGCTCCTAGGATATTTCTCCATTATGAAGATATTTTGTACTCCTACATTTGTGGGAGAATATCGAGAGGGTAGGGATTGGAGAACAGAAGGATTTACATGCTTTTACTGATTTGTATTTTGTACTTCAAACTATTTCTTTGTATATTGTCAATTTTCATGCTACCTAGGGTTGGCAACGGGTAGGTTACCCGTCCATTTAGGGGTACCCATACCCGCTAGAAGTAATACTATGTACCTGACCCGCTTAAATTAACTTATCAACCAGTACTCATTCCAAAGCCGATTATCAATACCCGCCTAATACCCATGAACTTTTCTTTATAGGTATATTTTATGGAAATTTAAATGGTTATTTTAACGGGTACCCTACCCATTAACAATTTTAATACTAACACGTAGTAATATTTAATAATAAATATAAAACAAGTAAATATTTGTAGTAATATTAAAATATAATAAAGTCTATATATTTGTATGTATAATTATATATGTAATATACTCCGTATAACATTATATTATCCTATTAGATAAACAAGTTCTGGTACTGGGTATAAGCCCCGAACCAGAAAAGAGATTTTTTACTTTACCAGTACCTGTTCTAAACCCGTTTAGACACGCACTAGTATTTTTGTGTTCTAAACAAATTCTAGTTGTGTATTTTTGTTCTAAACCAAGCTTCATTGCTTTCTAGCTTCGCTTAAATTACTACTGTGTACTTTGTTATGTATACATTCCAAGAATGATCTTATGCTCTATTCTGTTGCAGATCTTTTACCTGGTTGGGTTTGGGTTGTTCTGCTTGGAATCACTGTTAAGCCTATGGGTACTCCAGGTTAGACACAGCTTTTTATGATCTTTTTTTTTCTTTCTGAATTGCCTATTTTTAATGATTTCAATTTTATCGATACATTGGATGTGATGATTTGATGGATTTTGTATTCATTTATAAAATAGTTTGAGTGGCAAATGAGTCCATTGCATAAGGTCTTCCATACACAAATGATGAGAGGAAATATCTTTCAAGAATTATGTTTGGACATTGTTTAATTGCATTTCTTGATTAAACTGTTTCTCTGGAATTATTTGTTGACTCCCCTTCCTCTCTGTGTGGCAGAAAGTATATGCATATTTCAGGGGACAACGATGATATGGAGTGCACGCTTGCAGCCCTTTTCTTTCGAGAGGTCGAGGTGTCCAAGTATATAGATCTATTTCCCTTCGTCTGTGTTTTCTCCATTTTGAGATTAATTGATTCAGCTGTCTGTCTTACCATGAGATTGGTCTTGTCCGGGAATGTAACCGTTTTAACAACCATATTTTTGCCACTTCATTTATTCAAAAATATTCATTTGTAGTTGAAATGAAGAGGGGCGGCTACACGTTTCGCGGTAAGTCAGAATTTATTTAGGGGACCTGATTAGTATAATATACATATAGTAATTAATTTTGTTTAGAATATTTTATTTGGGGGGCCTGATTAAAAATTGCCGCTCTGATATATGGACACCTTTTTACATATATTTTTTTTAATAAAAGCTTTCCAAAAGATAAATAACTTCTTAATGTCTTTCTACTCGGGTCAAATTCAATTCCCTAGAATGCATAAAATTTACACGCCATCAAATGCTGAGGGTGAAGTTTGATGATCCAAATATAAGCAAATGTATCTATGACATTAGTTTATTATATATTTCTTTAATACAAAAAAAAATTTAATATTAAAGATTTTCATTAAATCAATTACAATATATGGCAATAGTTATTCGTATTAATTAAACAATTCAATAACAGTGAGCATTACCCGTTAATCAATTTATTTCTCCTTCAAATTCCACTTGTAAACCAACTCACTTAGAATGGTTTGGGTATGGTAAAAAGGAAAATCTGAATTCGCCAATTGTGTAGTCATCTAGCTCGAATTGATTAAATGAGATTGAAAGTATGGAGTGATATTTTAAATTTTTTTTATATTGTATCCTTCTCCATTGCTCCCTTCAAATTCATAATCACACTGATTTAAACAGTAACCATTTCAACAATCTCATATAAAAAAATGCAATTTGATAAAACTTGTAATTAGGGAGTACTAGTTTATTTGGTAAGTAAAATTAAGATTGTATAAAATTTGCATACAAGTAAAACAAGTGTGAAGTTCAGAGCATGGGATGGGAGTTGATCATAGAAAGGGTGTCCTGTGTCCATACTTCCATATCCTAACTCATCTCTTAGCAGGCCAACATCTTGACGCCACGTGGCATTCAAATATCCAAACTTCAAGAAATGAGCACCAACCCTTCTCCATTCCTTCACTTATCACAAATATATGTATATTCAAATTGACAAAAATACCCTGAAGCAAGTTTGAAATTGGCAATCAAACCCCCCAATTTCCCACCTTAGTATCACCTCAAACAAGAGATAACAATCCAAGTCCAACAAAACTTCCATCTCTTTTACTCTATAACCACATGTACGCCCTCTCTTCCTTACAATAATATCCACCATTTTAAATTTCTGTCCTCACAAAATAGAAAATTCCCATATATTTTTCATGTCTCAAATTCCATTTCACATTTCCTCCCTCACTCAAAACTACTCACACTAAACTCAAAGAGTGGGAAAGAGGAGTAATCAATCAAGATTACAAAAAATGGCTGCACTCTCAAGTGTAGTCTACACAGCCCAATCCCTCAACTTCACCCAAAAACAAGTAGCCGTTTTCTACACAAACAAGAAAACAACCCTCCGGAGAAGCTGCAGCCTCATATCATGCTCAGCCGACGACAAGACGATTGTCATCGGCCTAGCAGCCGACTCAGGGTGCGGGAAGAGCACCTTCATGAGGCGGCTCACCAGCGTGTTCGGAGGGGCAGCCGAGCCTCCCAAGGGCGGCAACCCCGACTCGAACACGCTGATAAGTGACACAACAACAGTGATATGCTTGGACGATTATCACTCACTTGATAGAACCGGAAGAAAGGAGAAGGGAGTGACAGCACTTGACCCCAGAGCCAATGACTTTGATCTAATGTATGAACAGGTAAAAGCTTTGAAAGAAGGGAAAGCAGTGGATAAGCCCATTTATAACCATGTTTCTGGATTGTTGGATCCACCGGAGGTTATTAAGCCCCCCAAGATTCTTGTCATTGAAGGTTTACACCCAATGTAAGTCCATGATCTTTTATTTTTATAATTTCTTGCATGCATTGGTTAATGATGATGTTATTTTTGTAGTGTTGATAAGATGAAGATTTTTGTGAGTGTTGTAGTGATAGGATTAGGATCCTTACTTAAATGTATGGTTGAGGAAATAAGGTTGTCCAACTCACATTTGTTACTACGGGCCCCCATGCAGTCCTTATCATATTTTTTTTAAGAAAAAGAGAAAATCTATTTTATACTCCCCCTATCTTAAAAAAGGGATTGAATATATTTATTTTTACATAACTTTTCACTTTTTTAAATGTATGAATCTAATTTTAATTATTTTTTATGAGTACTAATTTTATTTTAAAGTTGTCGAAATTTTTGGAATTGACTGTCCACATGTAGAGCTAGCATAGAGTTGTAAACGAATCAAATAATTTTAGTTGATTCGTTATTCGTGTTCGAAATTTTATTATTCGAATTTGTATACAAATTTTCTTTTTGATTCGATTAGTAAACAAATACAAAATTATAATTTTTTTTTTTTTAAATCTACTCTAGTCCATATTTCACTTTCTCAATTAGGCCAATTTTATCTCATTTCCTGTATTATTTAAAACATTTTTTTAAAGATTTTTTTTCCATAAATATTAAAGTTTTATAAAATATCGAATCGAATACTCAAAAAATGTTGTTTAGAATATGTTTCAAAAAAATCGAACTGAATACTCTAATCGAATTGAATACAAAATCACATTTATTATTTAAAAAATAAACGAATATTCAAATATTTCACGAATCGAATCGAATATTGCAGTATTCGCTTCGATTCATTTACACCCACTAGAGTTAGAGCACATGACAAAAACCGATGTCGTTTCGAAAATTTTGAAAACTTTAGTACAAAATTGATACATATAAAAAATAATTAGAATTACATCCGCACAATTATGTTTTTTGAATCATTTTGGAAAATGTAAAAAAGTTATGTGACGGAAAAATAAATATATCCCTTAAAAAAAAATCACACATTCCTTTTTAATTTGTCATAAAATATAGCCTTTTTTTTTTTAAGTGCGTAAAATGTTTAAAACAATTGTATTTAATGATTTTTTTAATGTTTTTAATGTTTAATAAATAAGAATATATTTGGAAGTTTTTTTTTTTTATAAAATCCAAAATTTTAGACCCAATAAATTAAATAATATTTTATTGGTAGTAATTATAGTATATTGAATAAAATTATGATTATTTTTTAAAGTAACTAGTAAATCAGCCATGTACATGCATTTTGGCATAATATCACTTGTTTAATTTTAATTTAATTAATGTATGTGATTATATTAGTAAATAAATTAAAAAATATTACTATTATATATAAAATTAAGTTTATATAAAATAAAAATAAGTCTATCTAATTGAATCGAATATATGTCGACCACGCATTATTAATTTAGAGAGAAACATGTAAAGTAAAACGAAAAGTGAAAAGTGAAAAATCAATTGGATGGAGGTAAAATATGACTCCTGTCTACTTTTAATGTAAGAGAACCAATTTTCTAGCATTTAACTTAATAAAAAAAAGGTGTTTTTTTACCCCTCAATTTGTAGTATTAATTTTGATTTTTTTTTTTTTTTAATGTTAACGTACAGGTACGACGAGCGTGTTAGAGAGCTCTTGGACTTCAGTATTTACCTGGACATCAGCAATGAAGTCAAATTCGCATGGAAAATTCAGGTAATTTTCCTTTTTATTCTTCTCTTTTTCTTGTTTTTATTTGAGTTGATGATATGATCTTTTGATGAATGCAGAGGGACATGGCTGAAAGAGGACACAGCCTTGAGAGCATCAAAGCTAGCATCGAAGCTCGAAAACCCGACTTCGATGCTTACATTGGTAAATTTTCTTCTTCTTCATCATCATCACAATCACATAATTAACAAACACATTGAACAAGAACCATAATGTTGGTTTGTGCAGATCCACAGAAGCAATATGCAGATGCAGTTATAGAAGTGTTGCCAACTCAGCTTATTCCAGATGACAATGAGGGAAAAGTTTTGAGAGTGAGATTGATCATGAAAGAGGGTGTCAAATATTTTAGCCCTGTTTACCTCTTTGATGAAGGCTCCTCTATCTCATGGATCCCCTGTGGTAGGAAGCTCACTTGCTCGTACCCCGGTATCAAATTCGCCTACGGCCCCGATTCCTACTATGACAATGAGGTATCATTCTCCATTCCCCATTCAACAAACACCTTGCCATATCATGCAATCATGTTACTTATGTGTCTTTGCAGGTTTCCATATTGGAGATGGATGGCCAATTTGACAGACTGGATGAGCTGATTTACGTCGAAAGTCATCTGAGCAACATTTCGACTAAGTTCTACGGTGAAGTTACACAGCAGATGTTGAAACATGCTGATTTCCCAGGGAGCAACAATGGAACGGGGCTCTTCCAAACGATCGTTGGGTTGAAGATCAGAGACCTTTACGAGCAGCTCATCGCTAGCAAGGCGGGCGCTGCGGTTGAAGCTGCAAAGGTTTGAGAAACAAGCCAATCAGTTCTCTAGAATTTTCATCTTGTATCAGTTGAGAACTTTCTCCATTTATATATATTATTTTTAGTTGGAACTCTGTGGAGATATGTAACATAGAGATACAAACTTTGCACATATTTCAAATGGAGAAATCGTATAAACACATTTAACAAGCATCAACATTCATCAAATCGACCAGGTCTCGTATAGAACAGCACTTTATCGTAAACACAACTAATACTGTTTAAAAATACACACAAAACAAAAACCAGCTGTACTGTGAACTTTGTCATTATATATAGCAAGTGTTAGTATTGCCTTTTACACTATAACACTCACGGATGCATAATTCGATTTACATAAATAAGCAAAACTATGCAATCCGGACTATTTTACAAGGATGAATGAAGGGAAGATATAGCAGATTACATGATCAAAATGCGGATAAGATACGAAAGATGATAGGTGATCGAGATGGCTAACAGAAGTGAATTTCAGCCAATTATTGCTAGCAAGCTTTGTCTAACAGCTGGGACAGAGCAAATCACAGAGCCAAAAATGCCTGTTAATGCATATGCAATTGCACAAAATGGCAGAGCCTCTGGTTCCTTTGCTGATAATGCAGCTGTTCCCAATCCATGTGCACTGAAAAAGGTAATCAAAATGATATTTTTATACATTGGATGGCATTTACATAAAGGCTGTAAATAATGGATTCATGTACCTTGATGCAGTTGCTATTCCACGAGCAATAGGATCGCGGAATCCTAGTTTATCGAGCACTGTTTGGACAAAATTGGCACCAACTAGTCCAGTTACTACCACAACAGCTGCTGTAAGGGATGAATTGGCACCTGAAACACAAGTAGGGAAGCTATGACGATTTTCTAAGCCAAATAGCTACTGCATTTCATATTTTAATGTAAAAGATACGAGTAAAGTGAGTTTTCAACCTTCAAAGAAAGACACAATGCTGAGAGCAAGTGCCACAGTAATGCATCTGGGGAGAATTGATACAGTTAGTGATGGTTCCAAACCGATCAACCGTCCCATGAAAGCCGTGGAATACAAAGAAAAGAATGTGGAGATGATGACAGAGGTAAATATCTCTGCAGCATGTCTCTTCACTAGCTGCAAATTATATACAAATTTAATTAAAATGCATCACACAGAGAATTCAGATTTCTACCTAAATCCTCACATATTTACCTTTCTCTGCTGGAACATTGAGAAGGCAAATGAGAGAATAACTGATCCAAGAAACCCCATAAGAATGTCCCCAGCTCCGGGATTTGATGAGACTTTGGTAAGATAGTATCCTGTCACGTTCGAATTATGATAATACACGTAAATAGGAGTCTATAAATTTCGAGTAAAACCTCTCACAATCCTTAAGATATTTACCTAGAACAGGATTAAGACCAAAATTTGAGAGCTTTCCATAAGCAAACGCTGCTACCTCTGATGATACGGTGCAACAAATAATGGGATGGAAAACCTTCTTCACAGCAGATGGTAGCCTAATAAAACCAAATACTAAGAGATGTAAAACAGATAGAAAAGGTGTTATATATAGAGACAAAATGGAAGTAGGATATAATAGACTACCCAGAACCAAAAATGTAGCCTATAACCGTTGAAGCTAGGAGAAAAGGCAAGCAAGTCCTGGCATTCGTTCCAAGTAAAGTCGGGTAAAACAACGTGGATACAAAGGAAATGACGAATATACCACTCCATGTCCACAACTCAGTAGAAGAAAAAGGAGAAGGCTTAGCCATAGGTTCAGCTGGTATCATTTCAGTGTTAACCATTTTTCGCACTGCTATAGCCGTAAAACCAGCTACTGCAAGTGAAGCCAACCATCCTCCAACTGCGTAAAGTTACAAAACAAAAACACGCATTACTACTAAAACGAAAAAAAATAAAACAAGCTGTATAAAACGACATGTCAAGATTTTGAATGTACCTATAATGTAAAGAATTTTAAGCCCTGAAGAAGGTGGGATATCCTTCAGAGCGAGAGGAAGAACTACCAACGAAGGTACGTAGAACAATGGGAGCCACCTCTGAATGAAGAGAAGTGCTGGTTGAAAGAAGTTCATCAAGGAAGTTGCTGCATCAGGCACAGTGGAATCAAGAACCATTAAAATGGTGAATATACAAAACATTCCGAATAAAGCACTTGGGAATTTAATCGCAGCGGCTGCAAATGAGTTCTTCAAGAACTTATCCATGGCAAGAATGATTCCCAGTGAAACTAACAAATGCAGCAGTTTCAAAACCTAAAACAGAGAATCCTGTTAGAATTCTATCTACACAACACAATCAAGAATTTCAATGAGTTAGTTTTATTTAGTGTTACCGAGCTTTGAAGGCCTGTTGAGGTTAATCCACTTCCTGATTCCGCTGCTTTCACGGAAACCCTCCTGTTGGAATGCACTTTCTGGGGATCAACGAACAAGAATCTGGAATTGGGTTGAGAAATTTGCTGAAAAGTTCCATACTTGATGCTCTTTTCTACTTCGCCATTGGAAGCTGCTGCTAACAGTTTTGATGGCATTTTTCTGTGTCTTTTTGCTTGATTCAAATGAGGCATTCTTAAACGATGACAATTGGGAAGAAGAAAAGGCGTGAAGATTTGCGAAATCGCAGAGGCTACGGCCATTGTGGTAGCTTAAGGTGGAGAAGAAAGGGAATAGCAATGGAAAAGATGACATTTTCTTGAATTGTTAGTGTCTGAAAATTGTGTGGACCTGAGAAGACTATGGATACTAAGAGCAAATCCAGTTTGATTCCCGGGCAATTTTTTTACTTTACAGTTTTGTTCGTTGACTTTATGTGGGCCCAGTTTAGGGGCTCAATAAAATGAGTAGAGTGTTAAAAAAAAAAAAGCCCTTTTGAATTTAACTATATCGAACATTAAAAAAACTGATAATTTTTTAAAATTTTCATTGAAGAAATTACTTGAATGCTAATTTTATTTATGCAAATGATATTCCAGTATAGCCACCAAAAATGTGATATATACAGTCGCTGAATCATGACAGAAATTCCACAGGAGCAAAAAGATGTATTTCATCTTTCAACTGCAAAACTAAGCTATCCAAAGTCTCAAATATTTGACACCTTTGAGAATGCAATCGATCTTCAACCGTAAATGAAGACAATTTTCCATCAACTTGTATAAGACTTTGGCCAGGATATTTCATCGCTCGATTGGCCTTCATCTTCATACGCATATCAGCAACTCCATCCCACTCTTTTGCTAATGCATACATATTCGCCAATTCAACATAAGGAGCTGCAGCTTGTGGTTCTAGTTGAAAAAGATGATGTGCTGCGTATTCACCGATCTCCAAGTTGTGATGAATCTTGCAAGCACTAAGCAAAGCACCCCAAATTGCAGTGTCTGGTTCGATAGGCATTTCTCGTATAAGCTCCAAAGCTTCTTTCAGCTTTCCCCTGCGTCCAAGAAGATCAATCATACAAGCATAATGATCTAATCCCAGATTTATGTGATATTTCTTAGTCATTGTGTTAAACACTTCCCAACCTTTCTCCAACAAACCAGCATGAGAGCAGGCTTGAAGAACAGCAAGAAATGTTATGTGATTCGGTTTTATACCCAACTTCATCATTTGATCGAAGTGATCTAAAGCCTCTTGAGATTTCCCATTAAGTGCAAATCCAGATATGAGAGTCGTCCAGGAGACAACGGTTTTCTCACTCATTGAACGAAAGAGATTCTCAGCATATTCCAAGCTTCCACATTTTGCATACATGTCCAACAACGAGTTACACACCATTACCTCGTTCTTCAGTCCCTTTGAAACGCAGTAATCATCAAGCCATTTTCCAACCTCAAGAGCCCCGACTTTGCCACATGCTGCTATAAGATGGACAATGGTGATCAAATCAGGTTTCTCACCAGAAGCTTCCATCTTATAGAACAACGATAGCGCCTCATCCAGATCACCCTGTTCTGAATACCCACCAATCATAGCTGTCCATGTAACACGCGATCTCACATTCATCCGAACAAATATATGCCTCGCAGAAACAATATCTCCACACTTTGAGTACATAGAAACAAGAGTGTTAAGCAAGGTGATATTTGAATCACAGCCAATTTTTATGGCATGAACATGCACGAGCATGCCATATTGTAAAGATTTAGGCTGAGCAAATGATGAAAGTAAATTAACTAAGGTACTTAAATCAGGCCTATATCCATCACGAAGCATCCATTGATAAATTTCAATAGCTTTCACCCACTCCTCAAAATAAGCATATCCTGCAATCATTGCGTTCCAAGAAACGACGCTCAAATAATACAAATCAATACCACAAAACACCTTCTCAGCAGAGCAAAAGTACCCGCATTTTGCGTAACCAGAAATCCAAGTATTCGCAACCCAGACGTCATCTTCATACCCAGATTTCAACCCGAAGCAATGAACAGAGCTCAACAACTTCTCATCCTTCAAATTAGAAACCAACTGCGTCAATCCCATAATAGTAACAGCATCAGGCACAACACCATCATCCCTCATTCTTCTAAACAACATACATACTCTATCAAAGAACCCCATATGAGAAAATCCCACAACCATCGTATTCCAAGAAACGGCGTCTCTTACAGGCATATCATCGAACACCTGATGGGCATATTCTAAACGACAACATTTCACATACATATCGATCAATGCCGTTTGCACGTATATATCCGAACAGTGTGGCGTCTTAAAGACGTGTGCATGGATCATTCGCGAGCACGTGAGGTCTGACAGCTTCGCACAAGCTTTTGCGACTAAGGGAAAAGTGAAGTTGTTGGGTTGTACATGAGACTGTAATTTCATTTGGCGAAAGATGAGAAGAGCCTTCCGAGCATCGCCATTGCTGATTGCTTCCCTTATGCTGGAATTCCAGGCAGCAACTGAGAATCGGTCGAGAACCGAAAAAGCATACGTTGATTTCATGTCTCATTGTAATGGCGTCGGGTGAAGGATGCAGCCAGTCAGCCGTACAGGGGAATAAAAGTCCACAATGCACCCCCTCCCAGAATTGGTAAGTTCACCCACCCTAAGCCTATGGGTCGTTGATCTAATTCCATTCTATTATTATTTCAACATTTGCAAAATAGTCTGTCCCATTATTAATTGAATATTTTCTTATTTGAAAAAAATAATTTTTTACTCTCTTAAAAAATTCACTCAAACATCTTTTATTTATAGTTATTGCTTTTAATACACTAACTAAAAATTATCCCTCCAATAAAGTTGAATTACTCATAATATCCCTTATAAAAGTCAATTTTATCACCTTTAATACTACTAATAAACAATTTTTACATTAAAATCCGTACAAACAGTAAATATTCAAGTAATACCGGGAGGGAGAGAGTATATTTATAGCCCAATAAGTTGTAGTGTAGTTTTGTGTGTGTTTGTGCAAAAAGATTCTAAGAAAATGTAATGTTCAAAAGAATTTGAAGTGTATCAGAAAATAACAAGATGCATGTTTATATATTTAAACATTCTTTTAATAATCTAACGAAGATTAATGATGAGGAGCAAGATGAGTCCGATTCGAGGACGAATCGCGCCCTACCCGGAGAGAATGATGAGGATCAAAATACAAGGTTATTTGTGCAAATAATTCAATTTGTCAAGATTGGTCTTTTTTCTGTTAGTTTTGTTAGTTTGTTAGTTTTAGTTTGGTAGTTTGTTGTTAGTTTGTTAGCAGTTGGCCAAGTTCTATTTAATGGCCAGAGGCTGCACGTTATGAGGGGGTCGTTGAATGAAGAATATATGCAGAGGGTTTATTGTGGATTTTACGAAAGATTGAAGGCATTCTATTATCTGTTCATATAGATTGATTGTGTTCTTGCGTTGATTCATTTTATTATCAAGGCTGCGCTACATCAATTAAATTGGAGTGGACACTAATTAAAGGTGTAATAAATTGGAGTGGACACTAATTAAAGGTGTAATCGATTGAACTGTTGATCCAATCTTAAAATAATCTCTGTCAATTTTAATAAATATATAATTCAAACTTTCAATATCTCTTATATTGAATTCACAAATAAATAAATATGTACTTATGAAATTATAAAATCCACAGTAAAATAAGTACAATGCTAGACAACACAACAAAAAACAACTTAAGTCAAACATCAATTCATACTCCATTGTCCATAGTTCATAATGAATTTCCAAATTTAAAATAAAAGGATAGAATGGTAAAAAAAAAAAATCTAAGACTTTGAAACATGAAAATGATAAGAAAAAAGGTGAAAGTAAAATTGAACTTAAGTTATACTCCCTCCATCCACCAAAAGTAATCCCATGGAGGAGGGGTACAAGTTTTAAGAAAAAGGTAGATAAAGTAGATAAAGTAAGAGTATTATAGGGTATTGTGGGGTCCATTGTGAATAAAGTGATTGTTTGTGAATAAAGTTGATGGCAAATTGAGTAATTAAGTGATGGTTGAAGGGTGATACTCCCTCCGTCTGCCTATAAGTTTCCCATTTTACCATTTTAGTCTGTCCGCCTATAAACTTCCCATACTTTTTTTGTAAGTACTTTTTCTTACACTTCACTTTATATTTTACCTTTTCTCTCTATCTCTCTCCTTCTTCCAATCACATCACTTGTACAATATCTATTATTTAATCACTTTTCTTAATTTCTGTGTCAAAAAGTAGCGGGAAGCTTATAGGCGGACGGAGGGAGTAGTTTCCATAAAGTGTATGGGACTACATTTGATGGACAAATAATATAAGGTAAATGAGACTACTTTTTGTGGACTTTGTGGACGGAGGGAATACTAAATAAATAACAAAACTAAAAAACGTTTTGCACGGTCAAACCTTGAAAACGATTTCCAGTCCAACCAAACAATTCAATCCAATTCTGAAAATATTTTATTTAAATATAATTGAAAATAAATTATTACGAGAGGTTTTACTAAAGAAACTTTTATTTTAATTTATATATGATGTTTTAAATAAACTATTCTCAAGCTAATTCATTTTTTGTGTGTGGGGGCAGTCTAATATTATAAATTAAACATCGTATAAGCTAAAAGAGAATCATGGGCGAGACCGTCTAATATGATCTCACTTATCCATCCATCAAGGGTGTACTCACCTTTTTTTTTTATACACAATTTAAAAAATTATATTTTAATTATAAAAAAAAGTATATGCAGTAACAAGTGAATAACATTATTAATAAATATTCAATCTTGTTAATAAAATAAAAATATATACTCAATCAAAAGTTAACTATTTAAAGTAGGGGTAGTCGGGTAGATGTATTTTTATGTCACATCAAAGTATGAGAGAGAAGAAAGTAGGAGAGAAAATGAGTGGTTGAAAAGAGTGATTTGATTGTATAAAAATAAGTGTATTATAAGGGTGGATTGGTATTTGAATTTGTATTTGGATTGAGAGAGATTGGATTGAGATTGGCCAATCCAAACCCGGATTGGCCAATCCCAAACCAAATATAGTACTCCCTCCATCCCTAAAAATTTTGTATACTCACTCTCACAATATACAAATGTTTATGCTTCGTGTCATTACTTTTAAGAGTCATTATACACTCAATTCAACTACTTTATTTATTTTATATATAAAAATTTATAAAAATACCTCAAAAATTCTAATTATTACCGTTTTTATTTAAACTTCATGCCAAAAAAAAATGCATGTCTTTCAAGAATTGAGACAGTATTTATTAGAGAAAAGGAAGTGACAAAGTGATGATGAAATCACAATTAGCCAATACGAAATAATTGTTTATCATGAGTCACGGGACTATATTATTAAATTCCAATGTTGTCACCATTTTCTTCATTTTGCTTAGTTGTAACTTTCATTACTGCTGGAAAGAAGATGCTTCCCCCGGCCCCCACCCCAACACTATATATATATTTAATTATTAATTCATCAGGGACCCTTATGAATTATGATGAAATTCAATGTAATTGTGGAAAATTTTCATATAATTGATTTCGCAACTTTTTGTTTTCTCTAGTTAATGGGTTCATATTATTCGTGTCCTTTAGTGCCACTAAACTAAAATAATTCATTTAAATGTAAATTAAAAAAATAAATTGTGTAAAATAATTAGATTGTTTTACAATAAGCCATTTAGTACCAACCAAACAAATTTAATGGTTGTGACAGTGGTTTTCATTACCAGCAAAAAAAATACAATTATAACTATAATTTCTATTTTAACTCTTCTTTACAATGAACCAAACACCTCGAAATGTTCATTCTAAAAAGGCAAATGAACAAAATTGAACAAGTTGAAAATTAAAAGTTTATCATTTTTATGGGGTTTTAGTTTTTCTTTTCTTTTTGTTGTCATCATTAGCCAGGTGGGGGTGCAATTGTTTATTTGTTTATGATGCCATCCATTATTGTGTGGTTGGAAGCGTAAAGCAAGTTTATTATATACGTATTCATTATATTCCTTGCAAGCCTTTTTTTGACAACTCCTCACATGATCATTCCAATTTCCTTTTTTTTTTTCCTTGCGATAAAGATTCCTCTATATATATATATATATGACTAAATTTAATAAGAATATAAAACAATTTTATTTATAGCACGTTTTATTTATTACACAGTGTTGATTATAAACAAATGACATATATATCACAAACAAACGCTTTTATACAAATTTTCATGAATTCTCTATAAATAAATTTACACTTAACTCAACCTAATTGGTTCAACGATAACATATTATTCCCTCCCTTTTTTTTGAATGATGTTTTAGACCCTTCCTCTTATAAATAATTAAATGATGTTTTAAATTTTTTACACTGTTTGTTCTAACTATGCCCCCTTAACTTTGGAAAGAATTGAAATTTAACTATGGAATGAAATTAATGTAATTAGAAATCTCATTTATTATCTAAGTATATACTTGTCAATATATACCTTTTCTTAATTCTAACAAATTACTCTAAAATATCATTTTAAAAAAAACGAAGAGAGTATGCAATTGGTGCAATTATGTGTATTTGTTTTAACAATATTAATTGTTTTAACTAAACAATACGAATTATTAATTAATTTGTAAGAAAGTAATGACTATGTCTCATGTGAACCCTAATTCACAGAACTCGTTTTTTTCTTCTGAAGGTATTATCACTCTCATTTTTATTACAAAAAAGAATTAGATAATGCATTACATACAATTTTTGTAAATAAATCAAATTGGTGTAAAAAAAAAAGTATGAATAGTATACACGAACTATTCTTTTTTTTTTTTTTTTTTAACTACGAACAATAAGTTTAAATATTCACAATTAAGAATTGTTGAATTCTCCTACAAAGAAAGAAGGGTATAATGAATATTATTGAATTGACCCGACCCAATAATATTCATTTTGGGCATGATCAGTGTCAAAGTCACTGAAATGTGTAAGTCTTAACCCATTTAATTTGTTGAATCTATGTGATTCAATGTTTTTTTGGAACCAACATGAGTTAGTTCTACCTATTTTTCTTGCTATGGGTCTATCTTCCCGTTTACGGGTATCTTTCTCCATGTGGAACTTTATTGCGCTTCTAGTTGGATTTGATTGAAATTGGTTGTCATTGGAAGCGTGTTCTAGTGATTTGGAAGGTTGTGGTGTGAATCATTTTGTGCAATTTTATTTTTTTTAGCAGGTTTGTTGTCTTACTTGATCGAACCTCATGAAGTGCTAGTATATTTGAGATTCTTTCCGATCTCTCAATATTGAGTTTGAAGAATAAAGTCTTTGGTATAATTTATTTGTATGAACAAGGGAGTGAGAGATGACTGTAATACAAATTTTTTTATCTTTAATTCTACCCTAAAAAAAACTATGAGTTCTACCCAATGTATGAAACATATAAATCTATTTCATTTGTGATTTTATTTGAATCTAGAAATAACTCCGAGATAGACTAAGAGAACCTAAATACCGAACTCGATTCGTTTAAAAAATAAATATAAAAATGGGGCGGGACGGATTGAAATTGTCATCCCTACTGAGGCCCCCACTTCAAATTCAACCGAAAAAAAAAAACACACACACACACACTCACTAAGGGCAAAATGTTCACTATACTCATTTTTTCACAAATCAACATTTACTCATTTATTTAAATTTTACAAAGTATTACTTTCCTCTATTCATTAAGAAATTTCTTACTTACTTTTTTTTCCCTTTAATTTCTTCTCAAAAGTCAAAAGTTTAAATACCATAAATAAAAATAATTATCAGAGTCTCAATCTCAACACTCACTCTATATACTCTATATGGTACTGTAATTATTTTGAAACAAAGGAAGTACAATATTATTTACACAATAACACTTTCTATATAAAAATTGACATTTCTTGTCGAAAAAAATATACAAATTGACATTCTAAAAAAACGTAAATCAAGAGAATATATATTGGATATGACAGGTGAGCTTGATCGTCTTCGGGATCAGCAATATACTCTGTAAAACGCAAATGCCCTTTTAAAAACAATACTGTAAAATATTTGCCATATGCACCAACCCAAAATCACGGCGGCTAATCAGCAACACGTCACCATTAGCGGCGGAAAACGGCCTGAAAGTGACATCAACAAACCCAAAATGGGATGAAAAAAGTCTCCTCACTTTTCAACTCTAGAAACTGAAAAGAAACTTGCAAGAAAACATTAAAAAACAACCCACAATCACCAGCACAAACAAAAACCAAACATTTCTCATCCGTCAGCTACTCAAATTCTTCCCTTTCAGTTACCAAATCCGCCCATATCAATGGTCCCCTAGCTACACACTTGCAAACAAGAACAAGAGTTGTAATAATTTACAGCCCTTGAGCTGAATAGGAAGCCATTATCAGTAATCAATGTGCCCATTCCCTTTAACTAACCTTTTTTAAAGCAAAAAAACAAATCTTTACTGTTCATCTTTCTCACACTTCCTTTCACAACCCTTTTCTTTCTTACACACCTTTTCAGAAGGAAATGGCGAGTCTTGAAGATATTGGGGTTTCAGCGCTTATCAACATAATCGGTGCCTTTTCCTTCTTACTGGCGTTTGCAGTGCTGAGAATTCAGCCCATCAATGACAGGGTTTATTTTCCCAAATGGTACATTGAGGGGAAGAGGACTAGCCCAAGGAGCTGGGGTGGTGTGGTGGGCAAAGTTGTCAATTTGAATATCATGACTTATTTCACTTTTCTCAATTGGATGCCTCAGGCCTTGAAGATGAGTGAGTCTGAGATTATTAACCATGCTGGACTCGATTCTGCTGTTTTCTTGAGGATTTATACTCTTGGGTACTTTAAATTTCCCATCTTTTTTTCTTTATGGGTTGTTCTGAGTGATAATTTTCTTGTTGAATTTTCTGTTTTTAGGGTGTTAAATGTGTTTATACTGATGGTAGTATGGTTTTTCAATTTTCTTGAAACTGTTTTTGTGCTCGCAGTACTTACAGATCAGATTATTCTGTTTTCTTGGGATTTGGGCCTGTCTCTCTCTTGACTGCAAATTAAATGATTTAAGTTGGTGAAAATTATTTTTTCAGATCATTTACACTTGCTCTTTTCTTTTTCATCTCCACCAGGTTGAAAGTTTTTGGGCCAATTGCAATTGTGGCACTTCTGGTTCTGATTCCAGTGAATTTATCTGATGGAACTTTATCATTTCTAAGCCGGGACTTGGTTTTTAGTGACATCGACAAGCTTTCGATATCAAATGTTCGTCCGGAGTCCTCTAAGTAAGTTTCATGGTTACTTCATTACAGAAGATAACTATGTTTTTTCCCTACAATAAACAAAACATGTAATTAGCATTTGAAAATGTTCAACATGCATTGTGTCGTATTATTAAAGTATTGATCTACAGAGGAATTGAAGATTGAGGTGGTTTTATGTAAATCATCATCTGTGTATTATATCCAATGATAGGTTCATTTCATTTTTCTCCCCAGTTTTATATGAACTAATATCATTCATCATTTTTTTAACGAAATTTGTGTCTGGCTCGAATTTTCTTCGTCTTCATTAATTAATTTCATTGAATACCAAGGCTAAGGAGATAACTCTTGTGATGAAATCTCAGGTTTTTTGTCCACATATCAATGGAGTACCTGTTTACTTTTTGGGCTTGTTACTTGCTTTATAAGGAGTATGATAGAGTTGCTTCAATGAGGCTAAAATTTTTGGCTTCACAAGGCAGACGTGCTGAACAATTCACGGTTTGTTAGATTCTCTTCGCTTCATAACTTTGGACACACATTTCTTATCTCACACTAAAATACTTGAAGAGTTGCATCACACATTGTTCAGACATTTGCAATTTAACTATCATTATGGGCTGTCCTTTTATTATGACTTAGCCCATTCAAATTTTTTTGTGTCATTATTTTGATTTGAATCTCTGTTTATTGGTTGAAAATATATTGTAAAGTTGTTTATACAATCCCCAGGTTCTTGTGAGAAATGTGCCAAATGCTTCTGGACGCTCAATCTCCGATAGTATTGAAACTTTCTTCAAGAGAAACCATCCAGATCACTATCTATGTCATCAGGTAATCAATTCTCTGATGCAATTTTATGTATTGTGTTTCCTTGAAACCTTCTCAGTTATATAGTTTTCATCTTTTCAAGACATGCAAATGCTTATTTTGTTGGTTGCACTATGTTCCTTACCTTGTATTTGCGTTAACTCAGGCTGTATACGATGCTAATAAGTTCGCCAGACTGGTTAGAAAAAGAAACCGACTTCAAAACTGGCTGGACTACAACCAGCTTAAGTTTGAAAGACACCCAGACAAGAGGCCTACTACAAAGGTATACTCCTTTGTGAATAAAAACCCAATGAACATATTTCTATGGGATGAAGTTATCTGTTTACTTGCTGTCAAGTATAGCAAAGGTTTTTTTTTTTTTTTTTTTAATTTACCTTAATTTTTTCATACAGAGAGGCTTCCTTGGACTCTGCGGTGGAAAGGTGGATTCGATTGACTTCTACAAAGATCAAGTTAAATATCTTGATAAAAAAGTGAGTCCAGCTCTTTACTTTTAATTGACACAAGTTACTCTTATTTGATTTTTTTCCCACTGATTCCTTTGCCTGCTCTAGTGTTATTTTGTATGAATTAACTTGCTTCCTTTAAAAAAATTCATCTCTCAGTTGACAATGGAGCGCCAAAAGATTCTAAAAGATCCTAGATCTATAACACCAGCTGCATTTGTATCATTCAATTCAAGATGGGGAGCAGCTGTTTGTGCACAGACAACCCAGAGCAAGAACCCAACACTATGGTTAACAGACTGGGCCCCTGAACCCCGTGATGTATACTGGAGGAATCTTGAAATTCCATTTTTTTCACTTACCATTCGGAAACTTGTGATCTCGTTATCTGTTTTTGCATTGGTATTCTTTTACATGATTCCTATTGCTTTCGTCCAATCATTAGCAAATCTGGAGGGATTGGAGAAAGTTGCACCATTTCTCCGGCCATTAATCGAATGGTAAGTGAGAAGTTGTACTTTCATAACAAGTTTGGTAAGATGTCATTTAAGTGACCATAGAGTGTGTCTATTCAATCATTTTGCAGGGGTTTCGTCAAGTCATTCCTGCAGGGTTTTCTTCCTGGTCTTACTCTTAAACTCTTCTTGCACTTTCTTCCCGCAATACTAATGATTATGTCAAAAATAGAGGGGCATGTTGCACTCTCGGTTTTAGAACGGAGAACTGCTGCAAAGTATTACTACTTTATGCTTGTCAATGTGTTCCTGGGCAGCATAGTAGCTGGAACAGCATTCCAGCAACTTCATGCTTTTCTTCACCAATCTGCCACCCAGTAATGTTCCTTATATATCATGTTGCTTTATCAGTTATTTCAATTTTCTGGACCAAAGTTCTCAGAAACTTGTTCATATAACATCAGTGCTAAAAGAGAGGGTGATTGTATTTCTATTGGTTGCAGAATCCCGAGAAATATTGGTGTATCGATACCAATGAAGGCAACTTTCTTCATGACATACATAATGGTTGATGGCTGGGCTGGGGTTGCTGGTGAAATACTGCGGCTAAAGCATTTAGTAATCTTCCACTTAAAGAACATGTTCATTGTAAAAACCGAGAGGGATTTGAATAGGGCAATGGACCCGGGAGGCGTTGAGTTACGGGAGACTTTACCAAGTCTTCAACTCTATTTCCTTCTAGGCATTGTGTACATGGTTGTCACCCCAATTCTGCTTCCTTTTATACTCATCTTTTTTGCATTTGCCTACTGTGTGTATCGTCATCAGGTTGGTTCTACTCTGTGTTCACTTACATAATCAACTCATCAGGTTGCACTTTTAGCATTAAACTTACCCTTTATTCTATGCACTTGCAGGTTATTAATGTGTACAACCAACCATACGAGAGTGCTGCAGCGTTTTGGCCACACGTTCATGGTCGCATCATAGCAAGCTTACTGATTTCACAGCTTCTCCTACTTGGCCTATTGAGTACCAAAAAGGCTGCAAATTCGACTCCTTTTCTCGTTGCGCTACCCATATTGACTTTGGCTTTTCACAAATACTGCAAGAATCGCTTTGAACCTGCATTTAGAGAGTACCCTCTTGAGGTAACACATAATTCGTTGATGTTCATAATCACCATTCATCACTGATACAATTTCGACTCATTCATATAAAACACTGAAATATATAATGAGAAGTATTAGATCATATGAATGAAAGTATTAGTCAGACAAAAAACAACTGATACTTTTCATAATATGTACTAATGCTTAGTGTTACTCTCCTTTTTACCATCATATAATTCCTACATGATATCATAATCCAAACGAGTTTTTCGTATATTCTGATTGTTCGATTATCTGGTCCCTCTCTCCGCCTCCTCAGGAAGCCATGTCGAAGGACACGCAAGACCATGCTTCTGAATCTGATGTCGACTTAAAATCCTACTTGGCTGATGCATACTTGCACCCCATTTTCCACTCTTTTGAGGAGGTTGACTTGGTTGAAGTTAAAGTGGCTAAAGATCAAGATGAAGAGCAAAAGCAAGAGCAAGACCAAAACCAAGACGAGACACACGATCCTAGTCCTTCTCCGAGTGAGCTCAGTTCCGCATCCCCCAATCATGCCCACCACCTCGATGATGAGCCATCCCAGACTGTGCAGCACTATGAAGTCGAACAACCTCAGCCTGTGTACCACTACGAAGTCGAACAACCTTATCCTATCTATCACTATGGCATCGAAGAACCTCATACGGCCTATCACTACGACGTCGAATCACCAAGCAATGTGTATAGATATGATAATGACCCACACTACCAGTACTATCACTACTGAAGTGAAGTTTGATTTGTCTGTGATTAGTTTTTAGTTTGGTGTTCAATCTGTAGATCTAACCATTTACCCCATTTTCATTTTCAGTTGTAAGAAGCGTTTATTTAAATAGATGAAATTGTACAATGTGGGTTATATTTTTAGTATTTTGTAAATTGTACCTCTTACGTTTTACATCTATCAGAATGGCTTTTTAGTATTATGAATGTTATAAAGATAACTACTTTTACAGCTATCAAAATGAGTAGGGCAAAAGGTCAAATTTGGCTCTCATCTTGTCTCTTAAAGATAAAATAAGACCTTTATCTTTATTTTGGATCATTCAACCCCTTTTTCTTCTCAATTAAATCAAACATATAAGCTCTTCTATAAACTAGATTCACCAAAATACTCAAATTCATTACAAATATCCAAGTTCAAGATACATATTAGATGTGAAAAATTATAATTACGGAATATAAATGAGGTATGGCGTAAAACCGTCTTACGATGAAACTGAGACGGAAGATGATTTAGAAATGACAATATCAATGTAAAATAAATAGAAATCAATTTATAGTAGATACACTCCTCGTGATGCCAATAAATTGACACATAGTTTTACTGGAAATTTTCGATGGTTTGAAAGTTCTCATACTTGGACTTAGTCTCCAAACTTTATGGATGACCTTCTCGATTTGTGTCTTACTTGCTCTTAATGCAATTTTCTTTCCCAAAATAATAATAATACAAAATAAATGAAAAATCAAACAAAAGCCTACAAACATTAAAAAAAAGAAAAAAAAAAAAGCATAAAAACAAAATAAATAAAATAAAAAAGAAGGCTTGGGCATGGACGATCTTGTAAAGAAGTAGTCAATATTTAGGCCGTGAAGATGTAATTGAACCTTCAATGCATCGCACAACTCAATCCCAGCTCCTCTCTACCGACTGATGCAATCTTGTAAGTTCTCCCTTTGATTCAATTATTTAAATAATTTTGTTTCAAAATTGATCGCTTGTTGATTGAATATTCATTAATTTTCGTTTTGATTAGTCGTATTGTTAATATCACATCAGTACGCCGCAAAATTGAACTCTTCTGATTATTTTTTTTCGCAAGAACAAGTCCTAGATCTTCCTCGGGTAGCTCGAAGCATAACATAATTGATGTGTCGACGAATCTCTGATACATCATAATTTTAACCGCCAGTTGCTTTATGTGATAAAATTTGTCTATTTTTGTTCATATCCCCCTATTCCTTTTCTGGGTATTTTACATTTGCACATTGATTTTTGGAAACTGCTTGCATTTTATATCAGAGGGTATATTAATTTTCGCTGCTATTTTTTTATGATAAGCCACTGAAAGGGGGTGGGCGGATAACTCTTTATAGTCTGACATCTGATCTGAATAAATCTGGAGTTGGCGAACTTCAAAATCCAGAGTATTTGCACTGACAGTAAACAGGAGCCTGATTTTTAATTTACCATATTGATTTGCATGATGAGGCATGTATCTACATTCTGTTTTTTCAGATTCTGTAAGCACTATAGTTATCTTAAGATAAACATTCTTATGCTATTGAATGATAAAAAAAATTGGACAAACTAGGGCGATGCATGCTAGTTTTCTGCTACTTAGTATGATGCTAATTAATGAGAAAAAATTGTAAGGGCCTTTCGATCTGTCTATTTGGCATGCCTTAGTGTTAGTTAAATGGTAACTAATTTTACTTTCTTCCTTTTGCCCTCTGTCAGACTGCTGGTTGACTCCATCAGAGTTTTAGAATCTTATTGCTCTCACTGGTGAATGCTGAGAGCATGGAATCATCAGGTGAGTCCGTGAGAACTGTTATAGTAGATAGTCGGTTCTTTTGCCTGACGTATTCATTGTCTATGATGCTAGTTATTGAGGTTAATCAAAGTTGTATTTTTTGCTGAAATCTACAGCCTTGATTTTCACAACTATCTTTTGATAATATTACGTTCATTAGTATTACCCTGTATCATATTAGCAGGTCCCCTTATGATGTGGTTCTTTTAGTCTGAAATATCTCTTTGAAAATGCCATTGATCAGCTTTAAATATATATGTGGGTGAGTGTCCGCATATTACAGAGTTACAATACTATAGTTGGATGCGTTCTATTCAGATGAGTTAAAAATTGACAGAAATTTAATCCTTCTCTTATTGGGATTTTATCTAGTGGAACATTTTAACCTGATTCCTGTATTAATCCTGCAGAATTTTATTATAACTAGTTATATATATACATTCATTGCTTGTCTATTTGCATTGATTTACTATCTTTGTGGATTTGTAGATCTCCTTGGAAAAAATGAGATACAAATGTTATGGTCCTCGATCTTTCTACCTCCCCCCCACCCCCATTTTTTTATATAAACCTCGTTTTAAACATAAGCTCCCTAAGGTTGATCATATAATGAGCTCACACCCTCTTTTTTAGTACCTAAGCAATAACAATTTCAGAGACCATGTATACCTTACATTGATATTAGAAAAGTTTAGTTTATATTAGTTTAAATATGGCTACCTTAGTTTTTAGGCTCAAGTCTTATTCTGATTCCACATGTTGTTATCTGTTGCAGCTGGTTTACTAAGGGATACATCTATTGCTGTTGCCATTTTGGACTCAAGTGAAGTGTACATTATCGTCAGTCTGTGCACGAGGACCGATACTCAGGTTATCTATGTTGATCCAACAACTGGGGAACTTCGTTATACTGCAAAGCAGGGTTATGATGTTTTCAAATCCCAAAATGAAGCATTAGATTACATCACTAATGGTTCAAAATCGCTCTGTAAGAGTATTACACATGCACGGGCCATATTAGGCTATGCAGCACTTGGCAGCTGCGCTGTACTACTTGTAGCAACGAGGTTGACTTCCAGCATCCCAAACTTGCCTGGTGGAGGATGCATTAACTCTGTAACTGAGAGCCAGTGGATTAAAGTTCCTCTTCAGAATCCTCAACCACAGAGTAAAACAGAAATAAAGAATATTCAAGAACTGACTGAGCTTGACATTGATGGGAAACATTACTTCTGTGAGACTAGGGACATAAGTAGACCTTTTCCAAGTCGTATGTCTGTGCAGAACCCTGATGCTGAATTTGTGTGGAATAAATGGTTCTCAATGCCTTTCAGAAAGATTGGGCTTCCACAGCACTGCGTTATTCTTCTGCAGGTTTTAGTCAGATTTAATATCTTCATTTGTGTACTAGCTGAACATTCTTTTGACTTACTTGCATCTCCTTCTCCAACAATTTTTTTGGTTTTCACTTGTTCGGCATTTGGCCTAGTGTTGCTTTTATGAGTTCTGTGTTAGAAGATGAAATTGTTATTGATCACTAGTACTTAGCCTGGTACTGTTTCTGTGTTCCATCTCTTTCCTTTTGTAATCTTCTTGGCTATGGACTTTGATTTCTTAACGTCCTTCATATATGAGTTATATGCACCTTATTTACTTAACAGGGTGATACAGATTTTAGAATACCTGTAGCAGCACCGTACTATTAAAATTGTTTAAATTTATTGAGTTTTTGTGTATAAGCAAAAAGTATAGGTTTTACCAATCTTTGTGTTGTGTCTAATGTCCTGGTATGTAGCTATTTTAAATTCGATTCTTCCGCCGGACCATTTATAATACCAGAAAGATGATAGAAAATGGGCTCATGATACAGATAGGCTTTTGCCTGTGGTTCACTATGTTCTGCAATTGCTGAGGGGAATAAATAAGTTTTTTTTGACAGAAGTGGGGAATAAATAAGTTTGTCCTACACTCCTACTTGTATATGTTCCTTCAGAATTTAGAGATTGGTTGACCTCGCTTCCTCTTCTTTTCTGTTTCCTAACCTCTTATCTGTTTGAGACCAGCTCAAATATACCTTTTTGTACTTAAGGATGTTTGTAGTCTTGCATCTTATGCATTGCTTCGATTGCAATGAACTTTACAAATCTGTGCTACTTTAGTGAGATCACTGATCGGACTCATTACTAATAAGGTTCCGCGTTTGTTTGGCCAAGTGTGGTTACTATAAGGATTAGTTTCTTATTTGCTAGAGTTACTTCTGATTCGGCATTCGGCTTTTCATAATTCAGATTTTTGTGTAACACTTGTTAGTGCAGTTCTTGAATTCTTCAAGGATCTTCTTTACAAGCTTTAAGTAGTTACATAGTTTGAAAGTTCGGATGACATTCAATTAATTGTTAACATACAGGGATTTGCTGAATGTAAGACTTTTGGTAGTCTTGGACAGAAGGAGGGGGTCGTTGCACTTATAGCTCGTCGTAGTAGGTTGCATCCTGGAACTCGATACTTAGCTAGGGGTATAAACTCATGTTATGGCACAGGTATTTCTTTTATGATCTCAAGTCTCAACTATCTTTACTGCATAGCATTAGTTTTTATTTAGGTGGAATGGCTTTATATGCTAACTAATGCATTTTGTTGGATAATTTAATTTGAAGGAGCATTCGGTTAGATGGAGGTTATATATCTACCTGGAAAAATGTCTGTTTTTGACTTTTTGTTTTTTGTTGGCTGGTCTTAATTTTTCTCACTGGCTCGCACATGCTTCTGATCCAGTTTTTACATTTCTTCAACTCGCAAAATTATTTTCTAAATTGTCTAGGGGCTTATACTTAAAGGGTTCTCTATTCTTCACAATACATTATTTCTGACAACAAAAAGTTGAACTAGCTTTACTTGTTTCTCCAAGTTGGATTTATATGTTTTTCTTTTTACCTAGTAATTTTAAATGTTAATTTTTCCTACAGCTGAGTTATTCATTCCAAATAACTAACAATGGAGTATCTTTACGTGCTGTAGGCATGGGGAGGTTTTACATCAAAATTGTTCCATGCAGCAATGCTTTATTAATTAAGATGCTGATTGATGGGAAGAAAAATCTTTAGTGAACCTTGTACTTTGTATCTTTATTAAAATGAGTATATTGTGCAAAGCGGATTCTGTCCTGATGCTGTTTTTTTATTTAATAATATATGTATACCTATTTTTGACCTGATCACATGCAGTTATAAGCTTGAGTTAGTGCATGCTCTTTTTCATATTCTCGTGTATTTGATTTATCTGTTAAATGATATTATAATTTTTTTTCACTGTATCTGAATTTTTCATATCGAGTTCTCAATGTAATGGTACTGCTTGATCATGCACATTTTATTTATTTGTTTTTTCCTTTTCTTTTGCAACTGATTTAATTTGTTGAATGGGCAGGCAATGAAGTTGAATGCGAACAACTTGTTTGGATTCCTAAAAAAGCTGGTCAAAGTGTTCCTTTCAATACATATATTTGGCGTAGAGGCACCATTCCTATATGGTGGGGTGCTGAATTAAAGCTTACTGCTGCAGAAGCAGAAATATATGTATCTGATCGTGATCCTTATAAAGGCAGTGCTGAGTACTATCAGAGGTTGTCTAAAAGATATGATGCAAGAAATCTTGACGTAGCTGTTGGAGGGAGCCAGAAGAAAAGTGCTTTGGTTCCAATTGTATGCGTCAATTTATTAAGGAACGGAGAAGGAAAATCAGAATCCATTTTAGTTCAACATTTTGAAGAATCTCTAAACTATATTCGTTCCACTGGAAAACTGCCTTATACTCGAATTCACCTAATAAATTACGATTGGCATGCTAGTGTAAAACTGAAGGGTGAACAACAAACGATTGAAGGACTTTGGTATCTTCTGAAGTCCCCCACAGTTTCTATTGGCATTTGTGAGGGGGATTATCTGCCCTCTCGCGAAAGGATTAACAATTGCAAAGGTGAAGTAATCTACAATGATGACTATGTTGGTGCCTTCTGCTTAAGATCACATCAAAATGGAGTAATACGTTTCAACTGTGCGGATTCCCTCGATAGAACAAATGCTGCTAGTTTCTTTGGTGCACTCCAGGTTTTTATGGAGCAATGTAGACGTTTAGGCATATCTCTTGATAGTGATTTTGCCATTGGTTATCAGTCATCTGGTAACTTTGCAGGATATGTTGCTCCACTACCTCCTGGATGGGAAAAACGTTCTGATGCTGTGACTGGGAAAGCTTACTATATTGATCACAACACTAGGACTACAACCTGGAATCATCCTTGTCCAGACAAACCCTGGAAAAGGTTTGACATGTCCTTTGAAGAGTTTAAGAGATCTACAATCTTATCACCTGTATCCCAATTAGCTGATATTTTCTTAGCTGCTGGTGACATTCATGCGACGTTATACACGGGCTCCAAAGCCATGCACAGCCAAATTCTTAGCATTTTTAATGAGGAGGCAGGCAAGTTTAAACAATTCTCTGCTGCACAGAATATGAAAATCACCCTACAGAGAAGATATAAGAACGCAGTTGTAGATAGCTCCCGCCAGAAGCAATTAGAGATCTTTTTGGGACTAAGGCACTTCAAGCATTTTCCTTCAGCAATGATCAATCCCTTACACGTATGTATATATATCTTTCTGCTATTAACTTGTCTGTGCACTTCATGTCTCCTCAGTCTCTTGTTGCTGAGGCTATTCTGCACTTCTTAAAAAAATCTCTTCTGTTGAATAATCCCTTCTTTTAGTTTTGGTAGATCCTTCTGTCTATAAGGTATTCATTTCATTGCAATCACTTTGCTCATTGAAAGCTACTTCCGAATTTATGATATTCATCTATACATGACACACACAAAAAAAAAAGTACACTTTAATTTGCTGCAGTTTTGAATACTGAAGAGCATGACTACTATTTTGCCAATTTAGTTCGCAACTTCTTTGAATATTGGCATCATCATCTGGAGATGAAATTATGAACTAAATCATAGTATTACACATTTTAAAAAGCATGCATTTTACAAATCTATGTATGTATCTATTTATATATGGATTACCTAATACTTTAGGTGTGTACTGATGGATGCATGTTAAAATAAAGCAAACATCAAATATATCAGTTGATACTTTTGATAGTTTAGTGCAATTACTTTCTAATCTGAAATTGCTACTGACTTCTCAATATAATACGACTGTATTCTGATCTCAAAGGTCAATTTGAACTATAAATTTGATGTTTGAGGTTTAAATGGCTTGGTCTATACTGCAATGTACCTTTTCACCCTGTGCTGACTTTTGAATACTGTTACATAAGTTTGGCTGCAATAAGATTATACTTATGACGGAGGGAGGTTGTTAAGAGCTTTTAAGATATTCAATGATGTTCAAAACTACAAAATTTTATTGAGATGCTCTCTTCATAAATTGGATTGATTTCTTTTCATGCCACCCTGCCTGCATAAGCTTACAACAATACCTCCTACTAAAAGTTAGCAGTTTTCATGATTTGTACTGATTGCCTCAGGTTCCTTCCCGACCCTTTGGATGCTTTTTAAAGCCTGTTCCAAGCATGTTTGCGTCTTCTGATGGTGGAGCCAGTCTTCTGAGTGTCAAAAGAAAAGACCTAATATGGGTATCCAATTTATGTTTTTATAAAGGACTTGTTGTTATTTATTTTCTAGTTTATTTGAAGTTCCTTGTCACTTAAAAATTTCATGTTTATTTGTGTAAGGTTTCTGCACAAGCTGCAGATGTGGTTGAACTCTTTATCTATCTTGGCGAGCCTTGCCATGTTTGTCAGCTTCTTCTTACTGTAGCCCATGGTGCTGATGATACTACCTTTCCATCAACAGTTGATGTGAGAACCGGACGCCATCTGGATGGACTTAAACTTGTTCTTGAGGTCTGGTATATTTCTATGTTGATATTCTGAACTGTGTCTTGTCTGTCTCTACTATCTTGGAGGGTTCTCCTGCCATTTTACACACTTTTTTAAGGAAATAAAGAAGTTTGTGCAATGAGACCTAGTGTCTGATTTATCTCTTTTTATTTTCCTTTTGCAGCTTTAATATCTGATGTCTTTTCTTATCTCGTGCTGTCGGTCCACTTTATTTTTTGCTAATATCATCATATATATAAGTGCTTTATTCCTCTAAAATAAGCAGTGTATCCCTTTTATTTATGCATATCGTTGCAAATAATAGTTGATAGGAACTTCATTTCTCTTTTATAAAGATACAATGTTCAGTCAATCTTGCAGTTCCTAATTTAACATTAGTTGTTAACAGGGAGCCTCTATACCTCAATGTGCAAATGGTACAAACATTGTAATACCTTTGGCCGGACCTATCAGTCCGGAAGATATGGCTGTCACTGGGGCAGGTGCACGTCTACATGCACAAGAATCTTCTAGCCCTTCCATGTTATATGACTTTGAAGAAGTGGAAGGGGAACTGGATTTTCTTACTCGTGTTGTAGCATTAACATTTTATCCTGCTGTGCCTGGAAGAGGCCCTATGACACTCGGTGAGGTATGGAAAGTCTCATGAGTATTATTATGCAATATATTGAGTGAATGTTTATATCAAACTCCCACTGTATATACAGGTCGAGATCCTTGGAGTTTCTCTTCCATGGAAATCAATATTTTCTAATGAAGACAGTGCTGCTAGTTTTATTGAACGCTTAAATGGTCACTCAAAGGATATGGACCTATTTCGTACTGAAAAAGATAACAATCCTTTAGCTGGTGCCACAACAAGTTATAGAGAGCCTGTGTCAATTAATTCAGCATCATCGGCCAACTCATTGGTGGATCTATTGACTGGAGAAGTAGCCCTTCCAAACTCCATCTCTCAACCAGTTGCAGAAAGTGTTGTTCACGAGGGGAGTGACTTACTTAGCTTCTTGGATGATGTCACTCAGCCAGTTTCTGATGGAAATAACAGCTCCAAAATTGTTTCACCTCAAGAACCTACAGACGATGGTTCTAAACAGTACATTAGATTGTTCAAACTTCTTGCAGGACCTCACTGGGTATGTTTATGCTGAATTAGTATTGACTTCTAATTGTTGCCTGATTTGCCGCTCCTGCTTTTTCTTGTATGAGATCTCATGTTACGGCATTTTTTATTTTTTTTTGCTTTTAAAGCACATCTGGGAATTCCTTATAGCTAACTGCTCCAATTATGTTTTATTCAATTTGTTGTCCTTGCCATTTATGTTGATATGTGTACTGGTTATAGTCGTTATACGTAAGTTGTATTCTACAGATTGTGGTCTTTTGATATCGTCAACTTGCTGATGTCGCTTTGGAATTATCTATTTGAATATATTTTCATGATTGAAATGTGGTTCAATGACCAAGAGATTTGAACTTGAGTATTATTTCTGTCTTTAATTAAATTAGCAGGAAAGAAGGTTGGATTTCATGGAAGCCATGAAACTTGAAATAGAACGCCTTCGGCTGAATCTTTCTGCTGCTGATAGGGATAGAACTCTCTTGTCCATTGGCATTGATCCTGCCAGCATAAACCCAAATATGCTGCTCGAGGATTCATACATGGGAAGATTATGCAGGGTGGCAAGTGTCCTTGCATTGCTTGGGCATGCTTCATTGGAAGATAAAATTAATGCTTCGGTTGGGCTTGGAACATTTGATAAAAATATTGTTGATTTCTGGAATGTTACTGCAATTGGAGAGGCGTGTTCAGGTGGTACATGCCAAGTTCGTTCTGAAACTGGGCCAGCTGCAGGTGCGTCGATGACTTCATCCCCTTCAACGACTTCGGGGCCCACTTTTGTCTGTTCTGAATGTGGAAGAAAGGTTTGCAAAGTTTGTTCTGCAGGACAAGGAGCTCTTCTGCTTGCAACCTTTAAAACAAAGGAGATCTCAGGCTACAATGGCATTACTAACCAGGGAGGATCTTCCCATGGATACTCAGCTGATACATCTTCAAATCGCTCTGCTACGCTTGATGGGATAATCTGTAAATCATGCTGTAATGAAGTTATACTTGATGCGTTAATTTTGGACTGTGTTAGGGTCTTGGTTAGCCAAAGAAGAAGAACTAGGGCAGATGATGCTGCAGAAAAAGCCTTGAACCATGTGTTTGGATTGCCCTCGAAAAATTTAATTTCTGATAAAGATCGATTTGTAAAGAGTCAAGCAACTGCTAAGATCTTAGAGAAGCTAACTGATGGAGATGAGTCGCTTGCAGAGTTTCCATTTGCCAGCTTTCTGCACCCGGTATTTAAATGAACAATCCTTATTTTTTATCTCATTTGCATCTTATAATTTCACATGCTTTGGATTTAAACTGCATGATGTATATCCTCCACTTATTTCTATCAAAAGTTTGATCAGTATTGATAGCTGACTCAACTGTAAAACAAATATTATTAATCATTTTACCCCCTTTTTTGGTATGTCTTGGGGTTCCCTTTTCCTTATCTAGTGTTAACCTCTGTGAACTTTAGCCTCTTTCCGCTCTCCTAGTTTCTTCTAGAATGGCTTATTCTTCATCTTAAGTGAGATGGATAATCATTTCTCCATGTTTCAATTGATTACTATATTGTGCCATTTAAGTCCTTTAATGTGTTCCTCTACTAGAAATTAGGTTCAGAACTTCTGTTTCTATGTTTTACCACCCAAAGGGAAGTGAAGTAAAAGCAGAAGATAGAATGGTGATATTGTACTTAAGACCGACTGATTAATTGACTTTTAATAGCCCGGTTAAAATGTGGAAAATCATTGTTGTAATACCAATAGAAGCAGTGTTCAAGATCGTGGTCTTCAGAGTTAAAATGATATACGAGTGCATGCCAGTACCTTCGAATTCTGGACTGTCCAATTACTTACGATGATAATATTAGTTCTCTATGCCATAAAATATAGCCTCACATGAGTTAATGCTAGGTTTATACCACCTTTGTGCTTTGGAAAGAAAGTAGGAACCTTTTTCTCAGCAACATTGTGGAGATTAAACTTGTTTCGCTTCATACCTTTCACAAAGTTCCAATGTAAAGTCTCTAGCTAAATCTTTGACTAAAGATTTTTAAACCTATTGTGACCAACCACCCAAAGAGCCACTCTATATTTGATTTTATCCCAAACCTCTCCAAGGACTCTGTTGCTCCTTGAAAAATCTATTATTTATTTCTAACCAAATGGACCAAAATACCACCGGAACTATAAAACCTCATAACACTCCTCCATTTTTGTTGATAAGACCACCCATGTTAATCACCAATAGATCTGTTGCAGAAGGTGGTATCACCCACTGTAATCCAATTCATCAAGTACTCTGTTCCAACGCTACTAGCAAACGGGCAATGCACAAGTACTCTGTTCCAAAGCTTCATTTTTTATTATATACACATGTATGAGTAAAGCATGTATATGCTTGTTTTCAATGTATATCCAATCAGCATATTTACTCACTGGAAGTAGCTATGGCTTTACCTTATGTAGGTCGAGACAGCAGCTGGTTCAGCACCCTCATTGTCGTTGGTCACTCCTTTATATTCTGGACCACAGGAGTCATATTGGAGAGCTCCGACTAGTGTCTCGTCTGTGGACTTTGTCATTGTCCTCAGTGATGTTTCTGATGTCTCTGGTGTTGTCCTTTTGGTTAGTCCATGTGGCTATTCAATGTCTGATGCTCCTACTGTAAGTATACTTTCCACTGACTCACTGTTGATAAACTTACATAGGTTAAACTACTTAAAAATTGGGTGTCACATATTAATAGAGAAATCAGGCATTGCTGCACTTTAGTGGTGGTGCTTTTTCTTCCCCTCACTTTAAATATTGTTTTGCCACAAGGTGGGATCATGGCATGTTATGACTAAATTTAAATTATAAAATGTGTTCCAACAGACCACAATAGATATGATACATATAGCTGACTCCATATAGTGGGATAAAAGTGTAGCCGTTGTAAATGTTGTCTACCACATCATACACAAACTTTTTTATGATATGTTTGTGCTACTTAAAAGAGAGACGCACGTGGAGAAGATTAATTCATGCTCACGACCCAACATGATTTTAAATTGGTTCATGTAGCCTACCCTAATTATTTGTTTGTGTGAAATGATCAAATACTTTCTCACTTACATGCAGAAGTTTGCATGCTTATGGTGTAAGTTCTTTCTGTGTATCACAGATATTTCCTCTTGAGTTGTGTAATACTGTGCCAAGGCAGCATAGACTTTTTCCTAGTAACACCATCTTCCTGCCTTGTTACCATTATCTTGTGAATTTGCAGAATTTGGTAGTCCTTGTTTGCATGAAATGTGGGCAATTCTAATGTTGGATATGAATGGCCAAAATCATTTATCTTAACAAGAGATGAAAAAAATTAATATAGATTGGAAGAAAGAGAGCTGGAACTTGAGAAATTTACGTTTTTATTCTCTTTGATATATAATTCTGTTCGTTTAATTATGAATTGCTCTCTATGTGGAGGTGGAGGCTTGTCTTTATCAGAAAGATATATCTGGAATGAGGTCATTTCACTAATGTGATTTTGTTTTACTCCTATATATTTGATTATGCCACTGGTCCAGCAATACACAATCATGTGATGGTAGTCTTTGTCTTGTTGCTAGTGGATGCGTGTATAGGTTCCTTTCCCTCTCTACGTACTTGTTAACAACTTAGCACCACAAAGTTTTCAATTTTAAAGAAACACTTGGGGACTGCCAATTACTATCTTCTGTGTTCATGCACTTATTGCTTCATTTCTGTGTATTCTTATGGTGTTTATACAGGTACAAATCTGGGCTAGCAATAAAATAGACAAGGAAGAAAGATCATGCACAGGTAAATGGGATATGCAGTCTCTGATAAAATCTTCATCTGATCTTTGTGGCCCGGAGATGTCATTTAAAGATGGCAAAGTGCCTAGGCATGTAAAATTTGCTTTCAAGAATCCTGTCCGCTGCCGCATCATTTGGATAACTTTGCATCTTCCAAGACTTGGATCTAAGTCTCTCAGTGTAGATAGAAATTTCAGTCTCTTATCTATGGATGAAAATCCCTTTGCACAAGAACCCAGCAGGCGTGCCTCTTCTGGTGGAGAGGTTGATAGTGATCCATGCATTCATGCAAAAAGAATTCTTGTGGTTGGGAGAATGGTGAGAAGAGAAATTGGGGCATCACCACAAGGTTCTGACCAAGTAAATGTAAGAAACTGGTTGGAGAGACCTCCCCAGTTGAACCGATTCAAGGTGAAGCTTAAACTTCTCACTTCTATATATGAAATATAAGAACTTTTTTATAGTAATTGACTGAGATTTTTTTCTAGTTTCTCACAATATATACTGAACAAAATTTTTTGCTCACTAATTGGCTGAGGTGTTGCACAATTTTTCAGGTTCCAATTGAAGTTGAAAGATTAATTGACAACGATCTTGTTCTGGAGCAATTTTTATCCCCTGCTTCACCTATGCTGGCTGGATTTCGTTTGGATGGTTTCAGTGCAATAAAGCACCGAGTTAATCATTCACCTTCCACAGATTTGGATATGGGGGATATGAACTGTCTTTTAGAAGAGAGGCTCATATCTCCTGCTGTGCTGTATATTCAAGTGTCTGCTCTTCAGGTACTGCAAAGATTCTCGTTGTTGGGCTGCTTAATTGCTTCGTTTTACGCTATATGTTACTCCGTATAAAATAACTAGCTTAAGGTTTTTTTGACAATACTTGCCTTGAATAGGACTCAGACTAGCACTTTACAAGCTCATCGTGCTTATTATCAGTACTGGATACTGTAGTCTGTAGTCATACACTTTAAGATACATTATTTGGTTTTAAGCTTTTTTAGCAATTAGATAACTAGTGCAACTCAAGCACCTTTCAGTGATTTTTGCCATATCCTATGAGAAGCGTTTAGATATAGAAACTAAGATAATAGGTGTGCATGCACAGCTCATGTCAGTGGGACTACAGCCTGTTGTATTGCTCTAGTTGATTTAAATATCATGATAAAGGGTTTTGGGTTCATCAGACAGCTGTTACTGCAGGTTCCATGAAAAACATATTGAGGCTTTTTTTCTTTTTTGTGGCAGCATTTTAAATATCAGTTTGGGCTACATTTGGACAGCATAGGGATGTCATGAGATGCTAGAATTTGGATTTCTACAACTTGTGCATTTTTTTTTTTTATCTGATTTGATAGATTATGAATAAAACTTGAGATGACTAGCATAAGCGGATATAGCATGATAAATTTGAAAACCCTATCTTGTCTTCCTATTCTTTCATACTTGTTGACTCCACTCTCTCCACAGGAATCCCATAACATGGTCACTGTTGCTGAGTATCGGTTACCAGAAATCAAGCCTGGTACAGCCATGTACTTCGATTTTCCTAGACAGATAAGCACTCGTCGTGTAACATTTAGGCTGCTTGGGGATATCGCTGCATTCTCAGATGACCCATCCGAACAAGATGATTCTGAAAATAGAGCTCATCCATGGGCAACAGGGTTGTCATTGGCTAACAGAGTCAAGTTGTACTATTATGCTGACCCTTATGAACTTGGGAAATGGGCCAGTCTTTCTGCAGTTTGATTAAAGCATTCCAAGTGTGCATCGGAGGTGAATTCGTACCCTAAAAAAGAGAATGTTTCTTGGGTATTGTTAGTTTTTCATCTTGTTAACTTTTCAACCCTAAAAAAGAGGACGTTTCTTTTTTGTAAATTAGTGATTCATGAATCTCTTGGTTTTGTTCTTGAGTTGTATGTAATTGTAATATTGATTCATTGATGTATACGAACGATGTCCTTCATTTGGGGCAATGTTGCCTGCATTTTAGTTGGCGGTTATGCCTATAGAATATAGGACGCAACGAGCTCTCGATTTCGTATTCAACTTGTTTTCCCTAGAATCAGATGCATTCATCTATCTGTTTGTGAGGTTTTAAATGATACTGGTCTATATTTTCAAAGTTGGATATGGTAAAACTCAAGAATTTTTTGGGGCTTTTTTTTGTTAGTTGCTAAATAGCTCTGTTTTCTTTCTATGGGTTCTGCAATTGAGAGGTAAGAGAGATGTGAAATGACAAAATTTTATAAATTGAAGGCATGGATATAATGTTTAATCCAAAATTCTCATGTTATGATTAATGATTTTAAAAATTGGGCCAAAATTTTATAAGTTAGGAGATGCAAAATGACAAAATTTTGTATATTGAATGCATGAATAAAAAAACTTGTATATAGTCGAATTTGATAGGGTAGACTAGTTTGGTATAAACCAAGTAATCAGTGTCAACATAGATGTTTAATCAGACTTAAAATAAAAGTTATACCCAAACACAAAAAAACACACATAATTGTACACATATCAAATAATTAACACACACTATTTTTTATTTAATCTGAGCCAATCCAAACCTAGTCATAGATATCTCAACATATCTATCAAATGGGCAACTTCAAATTAATTACGTGTATATGTTCTTCAATTGATCACTTGAATTTTATGCATAAACTGGGCTACCAAACTAGATCATAGCATGCATTAGTGGCGGATGGATAATGGAACATGGGTACCCCAAATTGATATATATATATATATATATATATATATAATATAATATTTAAAGTTTTTTTTTTTTTTTATTAAAATAAGAGATGTAAAGGCCGGTTGCATCCCCATTCCCCACCATGGTAATTTTAAAGGCCAACCCATATTCGTTCCTTTTAAATAAAATTATAGGCTACACCATTACAAATTTAAAATGTTATGTACTCCTTCTTACTGAATTAATTAGATAAGTAAATCTTTAAATTTAATTTATATTTTATTAAATACATTTATTATTAATTTTGATTATTGTGTTTAATTTATGAATAAATTTATTTAGATTTATAACTTATAAGTTACGATTTTTAGGGGTTTATATAATAATTACTAATTTACTATCTACTCCAATTAAGAATAAGTTATGAATTAAGATTTGCATTATGGAGTAATTGCTAATTTATTGTATTATGTTGAATTAATTTAGTTTAAAATTTGATATGATGACTCTTGAATGTCAACTTGACATATTTATTAAAGATATGCAAAGAGATGTTAAATTTCGGGGTTTGCATAATTTTGGTGCTCTCTCAATGAATCTTGTCGAGATAAAAAAAACACATGAATTACTCAACAATTTATTTGTTCATCAAGTTGATGTAAAACAAATAAGTTGTGAAATAGTATGGGTGGTCAATTATTAAATTATTAAATGATAGTTTGGTTACTTTTGTTGAGAATGATGTATTTCTACTAATTTTCAATGATGATATCATAGACCGTTTTTAAAACATGATGATTCGTCGATCTCATTTGTAATTGTAATTTGATTTAAACGTTATATAATTTTTTTTTTAAAAAAACTCAAAACGTATGACTTTTATTATTATAGCAGTATTTTTATTTAATATTTTTTCGTACCCATAAAATTAATATACTGGTTGCATGTACATTGTGCAGTAAGTAAATGAATTTCCCTACTATACTTTGCTATATATGTTTCTTTGTTGATACTTGATAGACACCTGATAATTACTAGTGTAACACCCGCGTTTTAGGCGGGATTGAAATAAATTTATATAATATTTTAATTTATTAGTTAAAAAGATAATCTTTGAAATAGGTATAGATTTAAAAATGGAATGTTGTAGCAATATATTATATTATATATATATATATATATATATATATATATATTAAATAATGGAATAGAGAATTAAAATTTTATTTATAAAAGAAATCAATATACAAAAATTACAAATTTCATTTTAAACAATAAAATACAATTCTCCTATACCACGGATGCTAATAGGCTTATTAATACTTTCAACTTATCTATATGGTTGAGTTCTTATTATGAAATACTATAAACATTTAAAATTACTCATCATATTAAGAATTATAAATTATAACTATATGATATACACATCTTGTATAGCATTAAATTAAAAAAATAATTGATATTGTAAGTAGGGATGACAATTTAAACTCGTCTATTTTATTTGTACCGATCGACCTTGACCCGTATTGTTTGGGTTGTCACGCTACGTGCCCCGCAATGATATATATATAGAATAGAATAGAGAATTAAAATTTTATTTATAAAAGAAATCAAAATACAAAATTACGAATTGCGAAAAAAATCCTTATAGACAATAAAATACAATTCTCCTATACCATTGGCTATATACCATGTTGGATAGACTTATTAATACTTTCAACTTACCTATGTGTTTGAGCAAGTTATTTTTTTAACTTATCTATGTGTTTGAGAAAGTTATCTTTTTATGAAATATTATAAATATTTAAAATTATTCACCATATTGATAATTATGAATTATAATACACATCCAGTATAGCATTAAAATAAACAACAATCGATAAGTATGGATGACAATTTTAACGTATTGTTTGAGTTGTCATACTACATGCCCCGCAATGGAATGAGACGGATTTAGGTACCACTTCCGCCCTAAGCCTCGAACTCGTGCACCTTTTTTAATATATAATTACATAATTTAAAATAAAGAAAGAAAAATGATATTAAAATGATATTTAATATTTCAAAATTTCTGAAAACATGCAACTACAAAATAATTAGCTAGTAAATTTTATTATAAAAACGTTAATTACATAGTAAATGGTTGACTAAAACAGGATATTGCATAGTAAAGAAAAAATTGAGACAATTTATTTATGTCATGTAATTTGGTCTAACTCAATTGAAAAAATTTAAGTATTTAATTTTTACTTGAATTTTTTAAATTTACATTCTTTTTGTCGAAATTTTTTTAAACTCACCGAAAATGAAGGAATAAATTGGGATTAATTTCGACCAAATGATCAAATTTACGTCTTTTAAATTTGCAAATTAAAAATCCAATTAAAATTCTAAAAATACCCTTAAAAAATTTTTTAAAAAAATCCCAATAAAAAAATTGAAAAATGGGTAAAAAAAAAAACTAAAATTCTACATTTCTAAAAATCTTAAAAATTTGTAAATTAAAAAACTTTCATTAGAATGAATTTGGAACCAACCTCATCGGCTAGTTAGGAAACATAGTGGGATCCAAAGTTTTTTGGAGCTCAAGCAAATCTTAATGGTGGACGATTCAGAATCAAATGAGATATTTAATGAGATATAAATAATTTTTTATCATTAATTTTTAGAATTTTTTATTTTTATTGAGATTCTTCATATTTTTAATGAGGCTTTTAGATTTTTTTTTTTTAGAGTTTTTAGTGAGATTTTATAGAATTTGTTATTTTTTAATTTACACATTTTTAGATTTTTAATATTGTATACTTTTTACTTTTTAGAATTTTCAATGAGATATTTATATATATATATATACTATATATATTAATTTTTTAACTTAAAAGACATAAATTGGACTATTTAACTGAAATTTCAATTCGTTCCTCAATTTTTAGTGAGTTTAAAAAAAAATCGGCCGAAAAGAACGTAAATGAAAAAATGAATACTTAATAAATTGGATTAAAATTAAGTTAAAGGATATTAAATAAAATATCTCAATTTTTTTGTCCAAATGATCTAATTGGAAATTTCATAATAAATGATGGGTCAAAATTACCAGACATATAGAATTATAGTACTTTCTCCAATCTAAAATAAGTATCGTTTCGTTTTGGTTCAATGCACGTATATTTTAAAAAATGTATCGTTTCGTTTTGGTTCAATGCACGTATATTTTAAAAAATACTCTGTATGTGGATTCTTACTATACCTTTGATAAATGATTATATATCTTCTTTAAAAAAAACACATATTTACAAAGGGTATAATGTCATCTAATTTGTAAAGAAAGCAAAATGTTAAAAAAATATATAAAATGATGATATTCAACAAAATGGGTGGGTAATATATATATATGTTAGTTAAGAACTTTTTATTATCACGTAGTTATATTAATTAAGTAATTAAATTTTTTTCTATAAAATAATTTTCTTAATTAGTAAGTAGGAGTATAAAGTATGCTTGTCTTTCAAAAAAAATAAAAAGATTTTTTTTAAAAATAAATATTCATTTTTTATCAATTGACGTTATATTTAAAAAAAATACAATATGCCTACACACCTACATGCAATTAATAATCATGCAAAGTTTGACATTTGTTATGACAATTATTTTAAAGTTTACTGGTTTAATTAAATACAATAGTAATAAATATATAAAACTTTCAAATTTATTCTTACTTTATATAAATATGGTAATGAATTAAAAGACATAGTCAAACTTACCATATTCAATTTCCATATTTTAATTGTAATTAAAATTATAACTGAAAAATTAAAAGAAAATTATAACACAACCCAAATTAACATAGAATATGTCATATATTAACACGATAACTATCATTAAAAACATATATAATGCTATAATATTAATGTTTCCATTTTATATGGTGTATATTATTATTAGTTAACATAATTCACGGATATAAATACTCCTACTGAATACATAACTTGAAGGTATTTTAACGCAAATTAATGAGAAATTCTAATCTAATAAAATGTTAATGTGAGTTTTAAAATTTTAAATAGATAACTTTCTTCCGTAAACGAACTATTTTACGGACCTAGAATATGCATCCTAATTATAAGCATATTTCTAAATATTGATTTGGAATAATACATTAATTATTTTCATCCTAATATAATTTTATAATTAAAGTGATTTCAATGCGTTTCTTTATTGAATGATTTCACACATTACATTATAATATGCATATTTCCAATTAATAATAAGTAATACATGATAAGTTTGATTGTTAATTTGTACATTACAAATGACTCTATAGAATTTATATTTTTATAGATTTATAAATTGATTGTGAATGAAAAATGAAGAGTGAATCGTCGTTTGATTGATATTGTTAGGTTTGAGACGCGCTATTTGAATTGTTTAGATGCATCGAATGAAGAAACGAAAATGAGAATTAAACGATAGATTTTTTACAAAAATACATACAATATACGACGTTGACAAGGAGAAGGGCTCAGAAATTATATGAGTAAGAGAATTTCTCACTCACAATCGTAAGAGTGGTGTATGACATTCAATATGTCTCATCACATCCCCTTCCTTCAAAATCAAATTACATAATCAATCAATAGAGAAAAAAAATAGAGAGATTCTTGTGTTGAAGAACTGAGATCAAGGATTAGATTCAATACATATAATATATGAAGATGACAATGAATTCTACATAATTTCTGCAAATAACCGAAACAATTAAAGTAAAGGAAATGAAATGAAATGAAATTTATGAAATGAAAGAGAAGAAGATGAGACTTAGAGGTGAGATTAAGATTGTAGGGTTAAAATTAAAAGTTAAAATGAATGGATGAGATTAAAATAAAAAAGTTAAGATGAATAAGAGAAGAGAGATTTTGAAATGGAGTGAAATGGAGGAGAGAGAGGTTGAGATAGTTAACACATTGTTACACATGTCACTTCATAGGTTTGCAAATATATAAGATTAAGATATTGTCTGGCCGGTGCGTTAATTAATTTTCTGATTTTATTTGCAATTAATAGTATATTTTAGGCCTCCATAATTTTTCATCTCTAAATATTAATGTGGGCTTGCTATTTCGTGTACAAAAGTCAAGATTTTATTCATTATAAAGAAGAAAATTACACGCAAAAGCAAGAAATTCTAATTCGAAAAAAGCAAGAAATGACAAAAAAAGTCTCGAAAAAATTAAGAATTACAAGTATTGAAAAACATAAAATTGAAGTTTTCACTTCACAAACAAAGAAATTTGGTCACATATGATCCCCCAATGGTTCGGTAAAATGAATTGTATCGACGTATGGTTTAGTAGAATGAATTGTATCGACGGCAATGTCATATTGATTATTGAAATATCTTGTTGTAGTTTTTTTTTTTTTTTTAATTCTTAGTGAACCGAAACACATGAAATTTACTAAGATTTAAAATGAATAAAATTTGGAATTCTCCAAGCAAGCAAATAAAAGTGACATTTTTTTGGGGGGCCATCACCCTTAAGGGAAAGTCAATAGGTTAAATCTACTATTTTAATTTAAGATGAATAAAATAACAAATATACTTAAAATATATTTTGGAATGAACCATTAAGCCTTATTAGACAATGTTTAATTTATATGTGGGGCGTGGAATTATACAAAAAGATAAAAGAAGTAAAAAAGAAAATCAAAATTAAATTATTTTTCATCACCGATTTTCCATTGTGAGACAATCTCTCCTCACACTTGTCTCTTTTTTATTGAATAAACAAATCTTATTTAAATAAGTTTTATAATATCATTAAATATAATTTATTGAGTTAGGTTGTTGATAAAATATAAAAATAATTTTCTCAACACAATTTTCACGTCCAATTAATCTGATGGTTGGCGGTTTGGCGCCCCATCAATACATAATTAATCAGATATGCACATGTGCTAGATACAGATCCAGGGTGTGCCAATTGGGGCACTGGGCCCCATGTTTTTTTTTTTTTTTTTTCAATTTACTATATAATCTTTTCTTTTCTCTTTAAAGTATATTAAGTAATTTGTAGGTTTATTTTTAAATGTAACCAATGAAGTTATTATGCAATATATAATAAAAAAAAATAAGACATGCAAACTGAAAGATGATAATTAGAATTTGGAGATGATTTCTTTCATGTTGTTTAATTCTTGAACGAAAGCATGCGAATTTTCTTCAATCAAAATGACCAAACATCACAATTTTCGCTCAAAATGATCCAACTTCATTGCAATTTTCATTTTTCAGTCCATTTAAAGTCTAAAATTGGATTTATTTGACCATTGAGTTGTGTTTAATCTTTCGCATATTTTCTATACTAGTTTAAAATTTATTTGTTGATGGGAGTCTTGGATCAATTCAGCTGTTGATTTACTGTCTGTTTTTCGAATGAGATCACATGTTCTAATTTTGGTGTTCTACATCTTATTTCACTATATGAATGATTAATACGCATGTGTCATATTAAAAAACAATCAACGTTCTATAATATTGGAGACGATACGTATAAAAAATCCAACAGAATAAAATACTAGTGAAACACGAAAAGTGAAACAAAGAAATCAAATCGTTTGTTTTCGTTCGATATTAGAGTAGATCAATCATAAATGGGGTTAGATCGACATCGACGGCTAGGAATGGGGCCGAACCTGTGAGAGTTGTGTTGGAGCAGCTTCTTGGTGGCTGGTGGGTGTTAGAAATAGTGAAACTTTGTATGCATGTGATATTTGAAAAAAAAATATGTGTTCATTTAACAAAAAAAAAAATCTTTATTTTTACAAATTGTAAGCTTTTTATTAAATTATATGGTGGATGTAATAATTAATTTTGACAGTGTTAATAACATGGTCTTAATTTTTTTTTTAAACCCAAAAAAGATTACTATTTTTTATTAGTGCAAGAACAACCGATAAGGAGGGAGTTTACCCCAAATGACGGTAGATCATTCCAAACAAATGGAACATCATGTTCTCGAGAGGCCCTAGCAAATTCATCTAGACGCAATATATACTTTTCGTTATAATGATTTTTTTTTAGACTGACTTTTCGTCATAATGATAAATGGCCTATTCATTCGAGATCATTAACTTAGTTGTCCCAAATTGGTACTCTCCTCCAGTTCGCTCAGCTCAAATTTCACTACAAGAAAATTGACTTTTAGTGACAGAAATTCTGTCATTATAGTTTCTCTAATTAAAAACCTTTAATGACAGAAATTGACTTTTAGTGACTTATAGATAGAGAAGCAATAATGAGAAGAGTTTGTGACTAAAAACCAATTTTGTTGTAGTGTTTTTTAAAAATCCTCCTCTTTCTACAAAGATACTCCTTCGTTTTATACTTTCCTTTTTAATTTATCCCTTAAAAGTTTACATATTTTTAAATAGAAATAATTATCATAATATTAATTTTCGTAATATACATATATTTACCCTTTATACCATTATTTTTGGGATTCATCATATACTCAATTTAACTACTTTATACTTTATTTACTTTATATAAAAAAAATACAAAATTATTCATTAACACTCTAATCATTACACTTTTTCCTTAAATTTTGTGCTAAAAAATATCTTAAATTTTTCAGGAACGGAGGAAATATTTTTTTTATCCATCTCAAAAAATTAATATTCTAACCATAATAATTTATACAGTATTTTTTTAATTCGTGTGAGTTGTAGTGTAATGGATGGAGGAATAGTATTGACGGAAACAGGGACGGATACTGAACTCGTGGTTAGGGGACCGGTTTATTTTTATAATTCAAAACATTAATATATATATATATATATATATATATATATATATATATATTTTTTTTTTTTTTTTACTTTATTTATAAATAAACAATATTTATTAAAATCGATGAAAAAAAGAAACAAACATATTAACACACTATACATAGATGAAAAAAGTATTAATTATTAAATTTCTCAAATACATCTATTAATACAATATAATCATCTTTTTATCAATATTATAGTTTCAAATATATTTTATATATTGTAATTCTTTTAAGATTAGTTTTATAATTAAAATACTTATTATATGATTTATTAAATTAAGTGAATATTTACTATCAACTGTATTTAATTTTAAAAAATAATTTAAATATTAAATATTACTCCGAAAAATATATAAATATATGGCAAAAACTTGTGTGAGACCGTCTCACTGAGACGGATCTTTTTAACCCATATTTCAAAATTTTGGGTAGGATAACCCATATTTTTTTTCAGATTTTAGTTTGGTAAAAAAAGTGATAATATTTTTAACAAAAGTGACTATCACTTTTTACTTAAACACTATCATTTTTTGCTCAAACATTATCACTTTTTATATATAAAAGCCGTCTCACGGAACTTATTCTGTGAGACGGTCTTACCCAAGACTAGCCCTAAATGTATATAGAAGGGAAGGGTGAGGACTGAGGGGTGAGAAGCTTGTTTTGCTCCGGAAAAGAAATAGTAGAAAAATGAAGGAAACTGAAGGAAATAAAATAAAAAAGCTGAAAAAACAAAAGGGATTTCTATCGAGATACTGTGAGATGGAGAGTTCGTCCTATTTTACAACAAGTGTTTAATAAAAATTGCATCTTCATCTAAGTTTGTCATGAATAATCTAACTTTATCATTAGGTAAGACCTTTTTTTTTTTTTTTTTTTTTTTTTTAGAATTAAGATCGTATGTTCTTTTATGATGGTCCGGCAGCTCCCTAACCTAAGTCAGATTGAGCCACACATTTTTTGTGATGGGTCTGACCAGACCTAATTAATAGCTCTAAATATATACTCCTTCCACAAAGTTAGCTACATATTCCTTTTTTTTTTAGATGTTTTAAATTATAGCTACATTTTCTCTTTTACTTTAATATTAAATGCATTATTGTCAATTTTACCCCTAATTAATAAGAGTAATTAATGTTTAGCATGTTTTGAAGTATGAGATTCCAAGGACAAAAGTGACATATTAGCTAAATTTGACTACATTTATTATTTTTTTTAATATGTGTGTAAAGTCAAATGTAGCTATTTTTGTGGGATGGAGGAGTATGTTATTTTATAATTAAATATTTTTATTTATTTTAAATTAAAGAGTAGGTCTTGGTAGACTCTATTCTCTCTATAAGAATTTGAGTTGATTAAGTCAATTTTTTTTTAATTAATTGTGTTGCACTTTTCAATTATAGTGACTTACACTTTTTAATGATATTTTTAGTGTTACTTTTCAATTATATAAGAACTTGAGTTGACCAGGTTGGTGTTGCACTTTTCAGTTGTAGTGTCTTACACTTTTCATTAAAACTGTGTTGCACTTTTCAATAATAGTGACTTACACTTTTCATTAAAAATTGTGTTACACTTTTCAGTTATAATAACTTACACTTTTCATTAAATATTGTGCTGCACTTTTAAGTTATACTGACTTGCACTTTTTAATAATTCCGTGTTGCATTTTTTAGTTATAATGACTTACACTTTTCACTAATATTGTGTTACATTTTTCAGTTATACTCACTTGCACTTTTTAATAAAATTTATGTTGCAATTTTCAGTTATAGTGATTTACACTTTTTATTAATATTGGATTGCATTTTTCAGTTATATATGACTTACACGTTTTATTAATATTGTGTTGCATTTTTCAGTTATATCAACTTGCACTTTTTAATAATATTGTGTTACACTTTTTTTAATTACTTCAGGTTAAAAAAAAAAAAAAAAAGAGAGAGAGAGAGAGAGAGAAAATTTCAAATGTGTCAATAAAAAAATAATTGTTTGAAAGGGTCAAAATAAAATTAAAAAAAAAAAATAAGTGTATTATTATGAATAATGTTCAATTTACTCAATTTAATCTTTGATCTCAACATTTAAATTAATTCATTGGAATCTAATTTAAATAGTAATAAATGCAATAATTGTACCAAAAGTATTACTTTTTGAATAATAGTTTATTGTAAAATAATATGAGACATATCTTATTGCAGAAAGACCCAAAAAAGAAATACCAGAACAAGAAAGTGAAAAAAGGTCGCGGCAATAAATAGGAAAAAGGGAAGAAATTAGGAAAATAAGTGCAGAAAAAATAGCAAGAAAAGAAAAAGGAAATAAGAAAAAGAAGAAAGTGGAAAAAAAACAAAACAGTTGACCAATAGAAAAAAAGAAAAGAAAGAAAAAGTGAATAAAAAACAAAAAAACAGGAAAAGAAAAAAAAAGTGATAAAAATTACTCCACCTTTGAGCACTGAAGCATTTAACCTTGGAAATATTAATACTGTATGCATTCCACTAAAACACAAATTTGAATACTTTACATTTATTTTTAGTAAATATTTTATAAAATAATAAGTGAAAATACAAAAAGTTGGAAACTTTAGCCATAATTTTTACACGTTCACATCTTGTACTGCGAAGCCCTTTGTTGGAATGGGGGCTAATTTCCTGTCAATTGTTACAAATTTACAATTTAAGAAGATGGAAAATCACATTTAATGTGCGGGATTTACTGGGTAATTTATTTCATGGGATTTCCCTTTTTTTTTATCTTTTAAACACCTAATAACAGTACAGACCACTATATAGGTCGAAACTATTTCTGGTTGAATATAAACAACACCCTCCCTCTCTGTCTCTGTGATGGCTGCATTCTTGAAAGCCCATGTAGAGCTGGAGAGTTCTGAAGAAACATCAGAATCCTATCCTTGTTGGTATTCTCCAGAAACAGGAATATATACTAGCAAATTCCCACCTATCAACCTGCCTTGTCAGCCCTTTCTTGATGTTGTTTCATTCATTTTCTCAAAAAAACACAATGGGGACCATGCATTCGTTGATTCTTCATCTGGGGTTTCACTTTCCTACTCCAAGCTCTCACCTTTAGTCAAATCCATGGCTGCTGGTTTGCTGCACCATCTGGGAGTCAAACAAGGTGATGTAATCTTAATTATGCTTCCCAATTCCATTTGCTTCCCTGTCATTTTCTTGGCTGCTTTAAGTATAGGTGCAATTGTAACTCCCATGAATCCTTTGAGTAGCTTGTTAGAGATAAAAAGACAGGTTCTTGATAGTAATGCATCTTTAGCATTTGCTCCTCTTAGTATGGTTAATGCATTGTCTGATGATTTGACTTTGAGAGCGCTTCCTATTGTTGGGGTGCCGGAAGATTTCGATTTTAACTCTGGCCTCAATGATGGTTCTGTTTTTCATAAGATTGTTTCTAGTGATCCTGAAATGGCTCCAAGGCCTAGAATTATGCAGCAAGACACTGCAGCAATTATGTACTCATCAGGCACAACTGGTAGGTCTAAAGGAGTTATGTTAACACATGGGAACTTTATAGCAATGATTGAAGTTTTTGTGAGGTTTGAAGATTCTCTTTATGATTATCCAAGTTCCAAAACTGTCAACTTGGCTGTTGTCCCAATGTTTCATGTGTATGGACTGTCTCTCTTTGTTATGGGATTGTTATCGTTGGGCTCTACGGTGGTTACTATGAAAAAATTTGATGCTGATGAAATGGTGAGAGCTATTGATAGATATGGTATTACTCACATTCATGCTGTTCCACCTATATTGGATGCTCTAGTTAAGAGAGCCAAGAAAGATACTCGTTGTAGTTTTCGAAGCTTGAGACAGGTTTCGTGTGGGGCAGCTCCAGTGAGCGTTTCACGCATCAATGAATTCATTGAGGCACTCCCCCATGTTGATTTTATTCAGGTACTTGGTCTCTTTATATTTTGCTAAATCCTGCACTTTTATTATAAGTTTTTCTTTTAAAAAAACTAAATTTCTGTCAGGGTTATGGCATGACGGAATCAACTGCTGTGGCTACTCGTGGCTACAATACCGTTGACATTCATAATTATTCTTCTGTCGGGCTTTTGTCTCCGAATGTTGAAGCTAAAGTGATAGATTCAGGCACAGGTTCTCACTTACCTCCAGGATCTGTTGGTGAGCTTTGGTTGCACACACCTGGAAACATGAAAGGTAATTGTTTTATTCATTGAATATTATGTATATTGTTGTTCTGTGATCTTAGTTTGAGGCTCTTTTGCTCGGTGGCCTAGTGATATCTACAAAACCTTGCATAAATGTAGTGGTAATGTATGATTAGGAGGGATAAAATGTTACTCCTATCTTTTTGAAATAGGGTACTTGAATAACATTAATGAGACTAAGGCTGCACTAGACAAAGATGGTTGGCTGCGTACAGGGGACATCGTTTATTTTGATCAACAAGGATACTTATATTTAATTGATCGCTTGAAAGAGATGATTAAGTACAAGGGCTTCCAGGTTTGATTTGAATTCCAGATTACCTTTTTGGTGTGAAAATTATAATCTTACTGTATGATTAAACTGTTGCACTGTTATTATTGAGTCTCTTCAGATTGCTCCTGCTGATTTGGAGGCAGTGTTGTTGTCCCATCCAGAGGTTCTTGATGCGGCAGTTATAGGGTATGGCGTCTCAGTTAATGATATTCTTGCTATTAATTCAATTTTTGTGAATTGATTGCCTTTTTAGTAAGAGGTGTTGTACTAGAAATTGTGTGTTTTTTTATGTCTAACTGGAATATGTTCATTCAGACCTGCACTGATCTGTTGAGATGAACTTTGTTTCTTGCAATTAGCTTTTCATAAGTTTGATCTGTCGAGAATTGTTAACTTGCACATACAAGTCCAGTTACTCGACTTCTAGGACTCTTATCCTATTGGTTTCATCATTTGTAGCATGAGAGACGAAGAAGCAGGGGAGATCCCAGTGGCATTTGTGGTTCCGAAAGAAGGGAGTTCAATCTCTGAGGCAACTCTCATCAACTACGTAGCGAAGCAGGTCATTTTTTGTCCCGTCATTGCTATCATTATACTCATAAATTTTTTTTCCTTCTGCTCACAAACTTACATTCTTCACTTTACTGCAGGTTGCACCATATAAGAAAGTGAGAAAGGTGTATTTTCGCACGTTTATTCCCAGGTCGCCTGCAGGAAAAACGCTTAAGAGAGAACTGACCAACTTGTTGGTTTCAAGGATTTAGATCTTTATTTAGAATGAATAACATAGTGGAGAGATTGGATGTGCTCTGCTATTAACAAAACTGATATAAGAGTTTTTATTTCAAGAATTTTACTTCTATTTTTTCCTTGATATTGAGTTAGTTATTACCTTGTTATACTATAATTGAAGCTACAATTTCTGTTCTGTCATGGACATCGAACAAAACGCGTTCAAAACGACAGTTTGGTCGTAATAAGCTCGAAATTCTCAGACTAAGAATCCCGAGACAATAAATTAAAAATAACAGATTTATTAAACGAAAGAAAAAAATAATAATAATAACATTGGATCCTCTACTTGTATTGCCAATTCAGTGATTTAAAATCTTGAGGTCTAAGTGGCCTAAAATTGGTCTCCACCAGCAATTATACAAAATTTTACTGAATGAGTAAAAAGAAAGCTATGTTGACCAAATTATTGGAATCAATGTCTACACAACATATAAATTAAATGCTCCCCATATAACAGCTTAGTAACTCAGCAACCATGGGGATGTGACCCCATTATGGTGTTTCTGCAAATACAACAAACTGAAGACGGTGTATCCTATCTGCTTTATCTTTCATGTCACGTTGTCACTGCTGGGGCTATTATCGTTTAATTCCTGAAAAAAGGTTTTTGAAGCTTCATATGTAGACCAGCAAATTGCAGCAGCGGGAGCGTGGAAGAGCATTCTGGGCATCCATCCTCTCACTAGACCTCTATATCCGTCTTTCTTTACTATTGTTCGAATAACATCCCGAATTGAACCATTAGCAAATCTATCGCATCCACACACACCCTGCAATAACTCAATTGATTAAGACGGTGGTGTGAAGTTTTTCAAATATGTAAACAGAGAAAATCTTCCTCAAGTAACAACATTCACAAAAACATGCCATAAATTCGCACAACAGATTAACCAAAACTTTATAACAATTCCATCATGTTGGGGCTTTGAAGCAGTGGTTGTAGTTGTTTGTATGCTCTAAATATATTGTTATAATTTCCTCTGAATGATTTGGAAAGAAACTGCAGTACCAAGAAGTCCTTAAATAGCCTGCCCCATTACATCATGTTTTAAAATGTTTCTATTGAGCAAGTTCCTAGGAACGAACAAGAGATAAACTGCAATGAAGAAAGATGAGGCCAATACATGACTGAAAATTCAACCGAGACATGGCTGAAAATAAGTAAAACTCAAATATCTACTTCATTTACCAATGGTTGCTCATAAAATAGCAACTTCTCTAGTACCTAAAGCTCAATAAAGGCTTATTCCCCTTTTATACAACTCTTTCATCATTGGCCCCCTCACACCATTAGCTTATGAGGGTTCTATTGATACATATCAAAGTATTTTGAGGAAATTTCTTACAGATAAGCCCTTTTCTTTTTACAGGATCTTACAGATAAGCCTTGTTAATGCAGGACTGAGACTCGTGTATGGAAATGAGTGCCTAAAATATTACACAGATGTGAAATCTGATATGTAGAAGAAGCACACTTCTATCAACCATTATCTGCGTCCAATCCAATCTACTTAGAAAGTGGAGAACACTCTCAACGTGTCACATAAATCAACAAAGATTACAGTGTACAATACATCTATAGTGAATCGTGTGAATGAATGGAAGCCAACAATCATCAATACATAGGCAGAAGATAAAAGAATGAAACATGACACTGAACGTCGTAGCAGAGAAGAGGGGAAATGGTTGAAACATTAGAAAACACAAATTTCACCGCCTTAAGGTTCAGCTTCACCAATAATGTAGACGAAGCAATGAAGAGGCGAGGAGGGTACATCACACATTCATACCAGAGATCTTTGTTTCTGTGATACAGTAGAATAGATGAACCACCAATAATGTTCTGCTAGGATGAGAAGTTATCTGAAGAACATTGACACTTGGAACTTGGAAGCTTGAGCTACCATGCCTCGAGTAGTTCAGTGAAAGGCAAAAAGAACAGAGAGATTCTGCCAGGAGAAATGTAGCTATGGAAGATCAAAGATTATTCCTTCTATAATCTATCTTTTCGGGACCACAGTTATTATGAGGCGTAAAAGGTCTGCTGGTGCTGAGGTGTGCACCTCTTGAATTTGGGGTGCAATTCTTTTAAAAAAGAATATGCTAAAGAATTGGATAAATCCTTCATAGTTTAAAGGATAGAAATACCCATGTAAAAGCAAAGAGACTGACACGCTCCACATATGACATACGGCAGAAAATAAGGGGGAAAAAGTAGAAAACATAGCTACGCAACTGAACAAGCAACAGCACAGGTCTTTGGCAGCAGCAGTGGTGGTGGTCTGTTTGGGGTGGGGAAGGGCAGCCGTGGTTGGAAATCACATGGGTTTGCTTGATGTTAAAGAAACAGTGGACATTAATAAAGTTTCTTACCCTAATTGACTTTTTATGTTTTTGAATGAATGAAAATAATCCCAGTTTCAGGCCTGCATTTTAGGGTTTCTTGTGTAATAAGTTTTTTGGGGACCAAAGGCATTACCTAAGGCTCGTCTCGACTGTAGAAGGACTCACGGAAGTGTGCACCTCTAATACACCGCCCACCTCTAAAATCATGGTAGACCATGCAGTTTTGGAGTTGGATGAAATAAAAGTACTAAGGTGTGGCTGGGGGTGGGGGGAGTACTTCCAACTAAAACTATATATGTTAGAATAACTTTGTTCATCTGATAAATGGAAAGATACACACATTAAGAAATCAATTTTTGCAGTGCAGTTGCATATATTCAAACTAGGAATTGTAAATTAGCAGATAAGCTAACTAAATACAGGTGGATCATGGAAAACCCTCCACCCTTTACTGAGAAGTAGGAGTGATACTCACTTAAACTGATGCTCAATTGACAAAGTCATCCCAGCCAGCTTGTTTCTATATGTGAAACCCTTCGACAAAGGAAAATTTGAACACAAAAACCATTTGACAACGTCTTCCCCCCACAATTACCAACAAGCCTTCACATATTCCTCTACTCATTATCCCACTACCTTTCCCCGCTGAGATAACCATAAGTCATAACCCCTCCAAACCCCTCACCACATTGCTATGATAACAGAGTTAGAGGCAAAATTAGCCGCTATTACAGAGCACAATAAACCTATATACCTTAACTATAGATACTCTCTTCTAACGTCCACAAATATACCCAAATGAATTCCATTTACACAAGAAAATTAAATTGAAATGTAAATACCTGACACTGTAACTGAGTCTTCACCACGTCAAGAGGAGTCGTCACTGCAGCAGCTAACGCCCCAGCTGCTGCCCCAGCCGTAGCATGAATTGCCAACCTCTCGTCGTTGAGGCTGTCGGGCGAAACCTCCATCATACCTCTTTTAGCAGCCTCATAGGTGGCAAAATGCACCGCTGTGAAAGGCGCATTCATCAGCACCGTAGTCCTATAAGAAGCGTAAAAGGCCTGAACCCCCTCCTCCTTCAACACTCGCATAACGCAATCCCAAACTCCTTTATACGGACTATTTCCCAATTGCAGCCTCTGCTTCACCATATCCATTGGGGTAAGTACCGTATCACTGGCCACCGTAGCACAAACCCCAGAAGCCGCATGCGCCACATGGTTATCGGGATTACCACGGGAGAAACTCTTCTTACAAACCTCATAAGCCGAGAAATACACGGCGTGTGCAGGGCCTGCACCAAGCGCCATAGCGCCGATCCCACGGTAAAACCCTCTAGGGCCATCTGATTTCATAATAGATTGAACTGCTTGTCTAATGCTGGCAGATTTAATTGGGCAAGACCCTAGGGCTTGCATTTGGGTTTTAATTGTGTCGACGGGGAACATGGCCATGTGTTCAACCATACCAGCGACGGAGCCGGCGATCATGAACTGCCAGAAGTGAAGTCCGTCGTGCTCCACGGCGGCGATTTGTGGGCGGTATTCGGGTTGCTTGGGCACCGGAATCAAATCCGGTTTCTGGAACTTGGGGGAGGCGTCGGTGGCCATGGAAGACTGAGGGGAGGATTCAAGAATTCTGCTATTGAGAAAAGGGTTATCGCCATACAAGGTTTTTTATATGCAAGGAATGGTATTGAATAACATTGGAAAACTGGAAAAGTCTACAAAGGGGAGTTGAAACTAGGGTTCCAGCGTTTTGGGGATTTTGCAATTTGCAGTAAATAATTGTACCGTAGTAATTATGGAGTAGTATTTACCTTTTGTACTGCTCTGCTGTCAGCTTACGTCCACTGCAACTCTGTCGTCCTCCTTTCTGGTCGGAATGTCCCGTCACACAATCTCAAATACTTAGCGGGATTCTATAGTCTCCATTGATATATATATATATATCCTCTCTATATTTTTAAAATTTTAATTATATTACACCACCATCCCAACATTACTTGTTAAAAAAAAATATTTAACAAGTGCAAAGTATAAGGAGGGGCTCTCAACATCCCCAAATAGTGTTATTTACATTCCAATTGTTATACACACTTCACTAAAATTTAAAAATTAATTTAAAATATTAAACACACCCCATTTTCTCTCTATTATACACTTTTTTATTCAAAATTTCATTCTTCATTCAAAACCCCACTCTTACTAAAGGTGTGTTTTGAGTGGGTGTTTGCAAACAAAACTATGTGCTTAAAAGCACTTCTTTTTTAAATAGAATCACTTTTGAAGTGTTTGTAAACACACTTAAGTGATTAAATTAATTACTTAAAAGCATTTTTAGTCAAACACCCCTCCCCATACTTCTAACAACTTCTAAGTGCTTCTAATCATTACATTCACTAATTTTACAATTTTGCCATCACAATTTAAATAATATTTTATTTTTACCCATTATTTATTCAAATGTAATAAGGGTGTTTTTTGTAAAATTATAAAAAAAATGATTTGAATGACATACACCACAACATTTAAAAAATTGATTAGAAGTGTTTAATTTTAAAACACTATCTACTTTCAATTTTACTACAAAAATCAACTACAATTGTTTACAAACACACCTTGAAACTCTACAAACTGCTTCCATAATCACTTTTTTTTTAAAAGTTGTGAGAGACAGTTTTGAAAATACTTCAAGTGATTTTGGAAGCAGTTTGTAGAATTTCAAAACACACCCTCATTAACCCTTTGCCCTTTACCAACATTTACCAACAACAAAAAAAAAAAAAAATGCAGTAAAAAATTGGAAAAGGAATAGGCGATCGAACACTATTTTTCTAGTTGTTGAATGCGTTGTGGAATAATTGTATAAAAAAATTGAGTTTGATATGCTAAAATTGTGTTTTTAGTCTCGTTTTTGCATCATTTTGCTGTTGTTCGTTCTACTGTAAAAGAGGTGTTCGACCAAATTCGTGACCGCGCATTCATTTTTGTGCATGGCCAAAACGGTCGCACAACCAAGGAAGTGCACGACCGAAAATGAACAAACACTCCATAGTTGCACGACCATATATGGCCGAAGACTGGATGTACCATACATTGTTGTCATTCACATATTATCTCCCACTAAATCAATTGTTATCATTAACCTAATCCATCATATATATATATATATATATGATCAACTAGTAGGCAGTAGTGCTTCTGAAAATAATGTCCAAGAATTTTAGTAAAAGTTGCGTTCGGTCGGTAATGGCCGTACATACAATGATACGTTCGGTCATTCCGGCCGTACAAACAATGACGTGTTCGGTCATTCCGGCCTTACACATAGTGATGTGTTTGGTCACGATTTCGGCCGAACACATCGACGACTGGTATATAAAAAGGTGAATAAAGTGTAAAAAAAAATGAGAAAAGTGTAAAAAATATTAAATATACTTATATTAATATTCCCCATCACGTTTTCTTCTTACATAATCATGTTTGTTGTGATTATTTTATCATGTGGAGGGTTTATGGTGATAAGATTTATGCATGAAGGAATGGTTTTAAGAATAGAGTTATTTTTTTATGTTAAAAGTAATTAATTGAATGAGAGTTAAATGAGAGTTGTAGAATGAGTGTGTTTATAATTATTAGTAGTGTGTTTATAATTTTTTAAAAGATTTAAAAGGACATTTTAGTAAATTTAATTATATCTATTTTTGTCCAAATAAATTTGGAGTGTGAATAACACTATTTGGGGGTGTTGATAGCTCCTCCCAAAGTAAAATATATGTAAAAATGAGTAATAATTTAAAAAATAAAATAAGTTTGAAAATGTATTAACTTTTCATATTAAAAATGTACTAAAAGTGCTTAATTGTGATAATTTATTTTTCACTTTAAAAAGAAAATCCTGATTTATTATTTTACATCTTGTTAAGAGAGATCTTCTGGAATCTTAATTTGATAGAACCAATAAAATATCATATCAGATTATCAAACTATATAAGAATTTTGATTGATATTCATGTCGACATTTTCTAAATTTATTTCATATTCTTTCGACATTTTACTAATATTAAACTAAAAATTGTTATTGTAATGGATATTTATAGATTTTTTTTATAAATATCGTGAATTTAAATTTTTTTTTGAATATTGATATTGATTACTATAAAAATGGATTATATCACAATACCATATAAATTGAATATATCCCGAATATTTTGGGTTTATTTCCATATATTTGCTTCCTTTAATTTTAAACTCATACATTATATATTAGGGTTTTAAAAAAAAATTGAATTCTTGAGAAGACGACAAACTCTACAATGTTCCGGTCCAACTACTCGGCCTCCGGTGGCCGTCATCATCCGCCGTCTGGCACTCACCCCCGCTGTGGTTTCAGAAATTCCGGCAACCACAACAACAACGCGACGCCGTTTCAGCGACCCCCGCATCAACACAGGTTTTCTTCTGACTTTCACGATCGACGCCCCAGTCCACCCCGAAACCGCCCCAACTTCATCGTACAGCTCCGATACGACGCTCAACGGGTGGCGAACAGGGAGGAGACCATGGCTATAGTTCAGACTCTTAAGTTCCAACCTCAAAAATTGAACGTTATTCCGTCGAATTATATTTCAGCCTCGCTTTTTTATGATCAGTGGTGTGAGGCTAGGGATACGATGGTTCAGTTGTGGCAGATGAAATTGAATGATAAAACGCATGTGTTTTTTCCTCGGCTGGTTTCCAATGTCGAAGTTGCTTCTGATAGGTTGGAATTGGACGATCGGTTGAAGGTACTGTTTCTGGAGAAATTGAAGGGTTTGAGAGAGGTGGATTTTCTGGTGCCATGGCAGAATAAATTGTGGGCTAAGTTGGATGAGCTTGATAGGGTTATGGATTTGTTGAGGAAACCGCAGAAGTTGGGCGTTGTTGATGAGATTTTGAGCACAAGGAAATGTTTGGAGGCGGAGAGGGATATGATCTTGAACAGGATGCAGGAGTTCAAGAGTGGGATTAAGTGTATTGAAAATTATTTGGAGAATGTAGAAAAGAATGAGGATGGGGATATTCCTGTTTTTCAATTTTTGGATAGAAAGATTGTCTGGGAGAGAATTTACAGCCTAATGATGAGGGAATGTAGGAGGCTTGATGATGGACTGCCCATATATGCCCATCGACGGGACATCATGAAGCAAATAAAATCCCAACAGGTTTTCCTTAATCTAAATGATTTGATATGCTTAATTTAGATGTTTTGATGCTTGACTGAAATTGTGAATTGACATTGGTTTTTCAGTTAGTCATTCACAAAGTTCCACTGAGTTACCTTAGTAATAGAAAGCGGTGAGAGAACAGGGTGAGGTTGAGACTTGAGAGTACTTTTCTACTGAGTGAACAAATATGTCAAGAATGTTGGCCAAAAAATGTTGGATAGATGTAATCACATCTTATGGTATAAGTTTGAATATAGGAATTAGTCGGGGACATTAACCATATAAACAAATAAACAATCGTATATATCTTTTCATTTATAACATTATGAATCACACGTCATCTACTGAATGTGTAGGATTGACAACAGCAATACATAAAATGCTTTCTGAACAAATTTTATTAGTTGAAAAAGTTCTGTATAATCTAAAGCCTGTTGATTACAACAATTGGAACTCTTATTTAAAACTTATAATTTCTTTCGAGCTTTCACTTTTCTATGGAAGTTTTTTATTTTATTTTTGGTATCCACCATTTTGTTGATAATTTGGAGTTAAGTCTCTATTTCACTTGTGGTAGCTTCCAATCTGATATTTTCACTATTCATTGGCCTAAAGTTTGTTGGAGGAATTAATTTTCACTAAAACTTATCGTGCAATATTTAAGGTTTAGGAAGTTCCTATGCTGAGATTTTTGTTTTTATGGATCCTTTTGTATTCCCATTAGGTATAAGCATTCAAAATATTATTTAACTTTTTTTTATGGAAATCTTACAGGTTACAGTATTGATAGGTGAGACCGGTTCTGGAAAGAGCACACAGTTGGTACAATTTCTCTCTGACTCTGGCATTTCTGGCCAGGAGTCTATTATTTGCACACAGCCACGTAAACTTGCTGCTATCTCATTGGCAGAGAGGGTTAAAGAGGAAGGCTGTGGCTGTTTTCATGGTCCCTCAGTTACCTGTTATCCATCATATTCATCTCTTCAGGAGTTTGAGTCCAAGGTGATATTTATGACTGATCACTGCCTATTGCAGCACTACATGAGAGACAAGCAATTATCCAAGATTTCTTGCATTATTGTTGATGAAGCTCATGAAAGAAGCTTAAACACCGATCTCCTTCTGGCCTTGATCAAGAATTTACTGTGTCAGAGGCCCAATCTCAGGCTTATCATTATGTCTGCAACTGTTGATGCAGACCAATTCGCTGACTATTTTTTCGGTTGCAGGACCTTGCATGTGTCTGGTAGAAACTTTCCTGTTGATACTAAATATGTACCTTCAGAATCTGCAGCAGGGTTTTTAGGTTCTAAATTAGTGCCTTCTTATGTTGACGATGTTTCGAGGATGGTATCTGAGATTATCAAAACCGAGAGGGAAGGCACTATCCTTGCATTCTTGACCTCTCAGATGGAGGTAGAATGGGCTTGTGAAAAGCTTCAAGGTTGTTCTGCCATTGTGTTACCTTTACATGGAAAACTTTCTTATGAGGACCAGCGTAAAGTGTTTCTAAACTATCCCGATAGAAGAAAAGTTGTAATTGCCACCAATGTTGCCGAGACATCATTGACAATTCCAGGTGTCAAATTTGTGGTTGATTGTGGAATGGTAAAGGAGAGCATGTATGAACCTGCAAGTGGCATGAATGTTCTAAAGGTTTGCAGAATCAGCCAGAGCTCTGCTAATCAACGATCTGGTCGTGCTGGGAGAACCGAACCCGGGACATGTTACAGACTATACTCATTAAATGATTTTGAGTCCATGCTCCCTCATCAGGAACCCGAAATTCGTAAGGTTCATCTGAGTGTAGCCATTTTGAAAATTATTGCATTGGGCATGAAGGATGTGCAGAAGTTTGACTTTGTCAACTCCCCTAGTCCTGGAGCTATAGCTACGGCTGTCAGAAATCTCATTCAGATAGGAGCAATTGCAGTGAAAAATGATGCTTATGCATTAACTCCTGAAGGACGAGACATGGTCAAGTTGGGTATTGAGCCTCGGCTTGGTAAAATAATTCTGCAATGCTTCCGCCAGCGATTGGGTAAAGAGGGTATTGTTCTTTCTGCTGTTATGGCGAATTCTAGTAGCATATTTTGTAGGGTTGGTACAGAAGAAGATAAGTTGAAATCTGATCGCCTTAAGGTGCAATTTTGTCATCCTAATGGCGATCTCTTCACATTGCTTGCTGTTTATAAAGAGTGGGAGGCTGTGCCACGAGAAAAGAAAAATACGTGGTGTTGGGAAAATAGTATCAATGCAAAGTCTATGAGGAGATGTCAGGACACCGTGCTAGAGCTGGAATCTTGTTTGAAAAATGAACTGAATATCATTGTGCCAAATTATTGGTGTTGGGATCCATTAAAACTTACGGAGCATGACAAAATTTTGAAAAGAATAATTTTAACTTCTATGCCAGAAAATGTGGCTATGTACTCGGGCTCTGATCATCTTGGTTATGAAGTGGCAGTGACAAGGAATCATGTCCAGTTGCATCCTTCATGCTCGTTGTATAATTTTGGCGAGAGGCCAGCCTGGGTGGTTTTTGGAGAGATACTCTCCGCATCAAATGAGTATCTAGTTTGTGTTACTGCATGTGACTTTGAATGTTTCTCCTCCCTTTCTCCCCCTCCAGTCTTTGATTTCTTGAGCATGAACAGTCAACAGTTGCAAACGAGGATTTTATCAGGGTTTGGAAGTGTTCTATTAAAGAGATTTTGCGGGAAATCTAATAGCAATCTGCGGTTTCTTGTTTCAAGTATCAGAGAATCTTGTGGCGATGAACGGATAAGTGTTGAAGTCGAAGTTGATCAGAATGGCGTGTTTGTGCATGCTTCTTCACAAGATATGGAGAGAGTGATTGATTTTGTTAAGGAAGGGTTGGAGTATGAAAAGAAGTTGTTACAAAGTGAATGCTCAGAGGAATGTTTATATACTGGGGGTCCCACGGTCTTACCCTCTATTGCGCTCTTTGGGGCTGGTGCGGAGATAAAACACCTGGAACTTGACAAGAGATATCTGTCTGTTGACATATTTCATTCAAACATTACTTCACTTGATGAAAAGAAGCTGCTACATTTTCTTGAGAAATCTGCCCAAGATCGTATTTGTGCCATTAGCAAGTTCTCAGGCTTTGGTGTGGACAGTGAAGAGGGCAGGTGGGGAAGGGTGACGTTTTCATCACCTGATGCTGCCAGTAATGTCGTTGACTTGAATGAGTTTGAGTTCAGTGGTGGTTTATTGAAGATAATTCCTTCTAGAAAGCTCTATGGTGGTGATCACAAAATGATACCATTTCATTCCATTAAATCCAAAATTGTTTGGCCTCGTCGATGCAGCAAAGGACTTGCAATTTTGAAGTGCGATCCAACGGATGTCGCTTTAATTGTGGATGATCTGTCCAATCTGGTAATTGCAGGCAGGCTTGTGTGGTGTGGACCAGGTACGAAGACTACAGACAGCGTTGTACTTGCTGGGCTTGATAGGGAGCTGTCTGAAGCTAATATATATGAGGTGGTTAGGGCTTCAACAAATAGGCAGATCACAGACTTCTTCTTGGTGAGAGGAACTGCAGTAGACGGTCCTTCGCCAGAGGCTTGTGAAGAAGCTATTAAGCGACAAATTTTCCCCTTCATGCCTAGAAAGAATCAGGGCAATTGTGTCCGTGTTCAGGTGTTCCAACCAGAACCAAAGGGTGTTTTCATGAGGGCTGCAATTACTTTCGATGGGAATTTACATTTGGAGGCTGCTAGGGCACTCGAGCAAATTGATGGAACAGTGTTGCCTGGATGTCAATCATGGCAGAAGATTCAATGCCAGCATTTGTTTCATAGTCATGTGTCCTGTTCTGCTACTGTCTATCCTGTGATCAGTAGCCAATTGCATTCTTTGCTTTCAAGTCTTCGCCGACGGAGGGGTACGTGACATATTTATTTTGAAGTGATGCATTCATTTCTTAGTTGCAATTTGATCATAATTTGCTGAGTAACGTATAAATGTTGATTTTCATATGTTCCACATAACTACTACCTTCCCTTTGGGTCCCTCTTGTTTTTTCCCCAGTTACTCTTATCTTAGTAGCTTGACACCATGATTTCACGTTAAACGAAACATTGTGATTCACCGTGTTAAGGTTGGCATGCATTTTTTGCATTCTTATGTTCTTATGTGGGTACACTTTCTTCATTTGCAGGCGTAGAATGTAATCTAGAGACAATGTACAATGGCATGGGTAAAATCTCTTCTTATCGAGTCTTTATATCTGCCAGTGCTACAAAAGTTGTAGCAGACATGAGAAGAACGCTGCAGCAGCTCATGGAAGGGACAATCATACATCATCCCGATATGACTCCTGCTGTCTTTCAAAACCTTTTTTCACGAGACGGGATCATGCTCATGAAATCCATTCAACGAGAAACTGGAACACACATAATCTTTGAGAGGCATAGAATGATCGTAAGAGTCTTTGGTTCTCCAGGCAAGATCGAGGCTGCGCAGAAGAGCTTTGTCAAGGCCCTCTTCGCCCTCCATGACAGCAAGCAACTTGAGATACACCTTCGTGATGGAGTTTTTCCCCCTGATATGATGAAGAGAGTCGTCCAGCATTTTGGGCCCGATCTTCACGGGCTTAAAGAGAAGGTGCCCGAGGCCGAGTTTTCTTTAAATGCAAGACGGCACAGTATATCTATCATGGGTGCCAAAGAATTGAAGCCACAAGTTGACGCAATAATTCACAATCTTGCTCAGGCAAGTGAAGGGCAGAGTCCTAAGAATGAGAACGAGAACTTACATTCTTGTCCCATTTGTTTGTGTGAAGTGGAGGAGTCGTACATGCTCGAAGACTGTCGTCACGAATTCTGTCGTCTGTGCTTGGTCGAGCAGTGTGAGTCAGCAATGAGAAGGCGTGACTGTTTCCCGTTGTGTTGTGCCAAAGGTGGTTGTGGGGCCCCTATTTTGCTCTCCGATTTGAGATCCTTGGTGACTAAAGAGAAGTTGGATGAACTGTTTAGGGCTTCTCTGGGTGCATACGTGGCAGCTAGTGGTGGAATTTACCGGTTCTGCCCTTCACCCGACTGCCCTTCCGTTTACCGAGCGGCTGATACTTCGAGCCCCAGTTCAGTGTTTTCCTGCGGCGCGTGCTTCGTGGAGACATGTACAAAATGCCACGTGGAGTATCATCCGTACCTTTCGTGTCAGAAGTACCAAGAGTTCAAAGATGACCCAGATTTGTCGCTCAAGGAGTGGTGTACGGGGAAGGACTTTGTGAAGGCATGCCCGAGCTGTGGGTGCACGATCGAGAAGGTGGACGGGTGCAACCACATTGAGTGTAGGTGCGGGAAGCACGTGTGCTGGACGTGCTTGGAGATGTTTGAGTGCAGCGTTGATTGCTACAGTCATTTGAGGTCGTTACACACAGATTTATATGATGATGTGTTATTATTATAGGCTATCCTCCTTATAATTCACCTATCCCACTTATGTATAGTATATATAGTTAGTTTCTCTCTTTTTTTGGTACATATGTCTAGCTGCAACGGATATTATCTCATTTTTCTCTAACTATGTTAATTCTTAACGCCTATCATTCCATTGGATTTATCCTGACCAAATTATTCAAAGATCTAAAGGCTAAGTGCATGTTTCTGGGGAAACAATATCTAATTAACTACTTCCTTTGTTCCAAATTAGTTTTCACAAGGATGTTTCTTTCTTAGTTTTCGTACCTAGATCAGTGTGAAAACTGATATGGGACGGAGGGAGTAGTATACTGTATATCTTTTTTTTTCTTTACTTTTAGCAACAATTGATGAACAATAACTGATTGAGGTTTGTTTACCTGCTGAATAAAATCTCCTACTTGTTCAACATAATACGTACATAGAAAATTCAGTCCATTGAATTGCAGTATACAATATGGCTACAATGAAACTTTAACTTTAAATATGTAAACAATATTTGACAAGAATTATATTTAAAGAAAAATTAGTGTCCGATGTCTGGACTAGGAACAGATATTAAACTGCGAACTTGATGAAGTGGCAAAAGATTTTCAACAATGGCAGAAGAAGAAGTTGGAACAGAGCCATGAATATTATTACTATTATTTTCCATTGTGAACAAGAGATTTCTAGCTTCCACTTCCAGTGCTTGAGGTGCCATTATCGATGCAAGAATTAGAATAATCCAAACACAACTCAAACGAAACATTTTCACACGTGGAGAGAGAGAGAGAGATGTTTTACAAGAAAATACACTACACTATAATTTTTATTTGTGGAATGACAAGAGTTATTGGGATGTATATATAGATGCATGCCACAACTTGATTTGGTGTTCGTGGAGGAAGTTATTGGGTAGGTGTAGGAAACGTACTCAAGGTCAAGGATGTTTGTTTCGAAAATTATAATTTTAATTGATTTTGTCAAAGAGTCACATTTTTAATAAGGTTTGAAAATTAAAAGAGTCGAGCTCGAACGAGCTTTAATTGAGCCGAACACGAGTTCAGTTCGAGTAGTTTGACATTTTTACACTAATTTTATCTTTTTTTACTTGTGGAGCTCGAGTCGAGCTTTAGACTCTAACGAACATAAATATATGTTCAAGTTTGTTTGATATCTAAATCGATCTGAACTAAAATGAGCTTTTACTAAAAGCTTTTGAATCGAGTATCGAATAATTTGGTTAGATTTTTGACTCTAGGAACACCCTCCAAGAGGGCGGCGGCAATGTTTTTGTGGGATAATTAGTGGCATGCATGTGTGAGTGTGAGGCCTCCACTAGACTTATTATTGGGAGTGTTCAATTAACTTGGATGAAGAATGAATGAGAAAAGCCACTCTCAAGGCCCCCCACCCTAAATAAGGGCAACAATAATTTGACCAAATTAGTTTGCACGCAACCAACAAAGATCTATTACGTACTATTACCCTTGTTAGTGCAACATTACCCTCCACATGTCCCACATTTTTTCTTTGCCTAACTCTCTCTATTCGTATACTAAGATATGTTGGAACCAATTGATAAAGAGTTTTAGTGCATCTTATGTACACAAGACTTTGTGTCAGATTTTATAAGCTCAATAAGTTTAGTATCGAGTAATTTGAGTTGAATCGAAATGGCAATCTGCCGTGAACTTTTGGATTTTTTACTCTTTTAAACCTAAATGTACTCACAGTCTCAAACCTTAATGACGAATATGAGTAGTCTAAACGAGTTTGAGACGAGTCTTAAGAAAACATAATCAATTAATATACAGGTAGAGTTCATTCTATACCTTGTGAGCTTATTTATCTAATCAAATAAAGGTATAGAGTACTTGGTAAATAATGTTATAAATCACATTACTCCGTATTTACTTTTAAATTATTATTGATATAATAGTTACTGCTTTGTTTTATTTGTTAATTAAATATTTACAAGTATCATTTTAGAATATAATTAAGTATTTTCATTTTATCTCAAAATTTAAATTAATTAATTTATGGAGTATAACGTATGGGATTCAGAAGTTTGAAACTTAAACAAACGACTAGTGTGGAATTTGACTAAACACCCTTTGTGGAAAATTCAAAGAAAAAGATCGACAACTCTTTTCCAAGAAACTTCATAAACAACCAAACACGATTCTCTTCTCTATAGCATTTCATTTTCAATCGTATGTATATGTCAATTGTATATGCACATGAGAAATAAAATTCAATTCGAAATTGAATTATATATTATAAAAGTAAAATAGAAAATCCAGAATAGATATTAAATTTCATGTCGATGTTCACAAGCTTTGAATCTACATTGAGTTAGTATGCTAGGAAAATTCAATTCATAGTTGCTTCTACGTTTCTTCTTCCTCTATTCTATTTATGTTAATTTTATCATGGTATATATATATATATATATATATATATATAGCAATGAACCTTGTTGTTAGGTTGTTTGTGGATGATTATGTGGCCCAGAATCTTCAACCAACAAACATAAATGACAAGACTAAGTTGTTCTTATGGGTAAATGTAGAGAAAAAGGAGAGCAAAATGTTTATTTGGTCAAAAGTAGTTTTATTAAAAAAAATTCGGAGGAAGTAATTTTATTAATAATGTTGTTCATATGATAAAGTGAAAAAGTGATTTTATTAATAATGCTAAATGTGTTTTACAATCTAGTCAAAAGACATTTCATGCATTTTATAGGGTGTCATTATAACATTAAATATGACTTTAAATGATGTCATGTGTCCTATTATATACTCCGTATCTTTTATGAGGTGTTCCATAATGTATAACTCGGCTCTTCCGTATTCCCCATTCCTGAAGCAAAAGTGTATAAATCTGTCTGGCGTCATACTTGATGGCTGTTTTGGCACAACACCCAGTGGACGAGATGCTTGAGTTGCCTCCTTGACTAGTGTGGAGGGTTCTCATCCAACTGAGGTGGTTGTGCCATGTAGACCTACTCACTGACTTGACCAACCTGGATGTTGACATTCAAGGTGTGATCGAGCACATTTGTACCTCTTGACTGTTGACCAGTCTCCCTTATACTAAAACAGTAGTTAAATTAGAAATGCTCAAAAATGAACTGGTAAGTTTTGATAGTCGCGCTCACATACACCATCAATCCGATTGCGATTTTGTTCACTGATGTTGCACACAGGCCTACGAGGAAGCAATTAGGCATACCTTCACAAGTACTCTGGTCAAATTAAGGATAATTGAAGATGTTTGATTTTAGAAGAGCTAGAATGCTGCTACTGCTACTGAAACTAACACAAACAAGACTGTTTGAGACATAACCTTGATATATATTTAGGAATATACAGTATAAAGTTTGATTCTTTGCACCACAAATTGGTAATAATAAATCCTTAGTATTGGCTTTTAGACCAATCATGCTGTTTGAAATCTAAAATTGAGCAATTAAGTTTAATTCAGTTCTTGTATGAAGTATTCAACCGAAAGAGAGAATTTGAAAACTGCATAAAAGATTTATGGAGTATTAACTTTTGGACGGTCATGTTGTTTCAAAACTAAAATTGAACAATTAAGCAAACTATTATAGGATGGACGAAGTAATTTATTAGCTTTTTTTTTTTTTTTTGTTGGTCTTTGGAATTCTGATTCATTGATAATCTTTTAGTATTTCCAAAAGGTTGACTTTATTGATTGAAAAGTCAGAAGACAGAAAGGTTTTAATGATTTTAAGAGACGTGTGACTTCAAAGTTCAAATTACTTGGTACTTGTTTTCTTCCCTAAATAAAATAATCCCATTCCTTAAAATCATATAAAAAAATCTGTATTGCTGTCATATTCTGATCCAAGATAGTTGATCTGAATTCTTGAATCTTTGCATCACAAAAAATCCAGTCTTGAACAAGATCCAATCATGCACTTATCTCCTTGCACAACAGTACTTGTTGTGTTCATTTGTTGTGTTTTGTGTTTTAGCGTCCAAGTTTCATCTCTTGACACCCTCAAACAAGGACCACACAATCTCAGCTCATCTTCTCAACTTGTTTCTGCTAATAACAATTTCACCTTAGGACTCTACACCCCTGATAACACCAATAACACTTACTTAGCAATATGGTTCGGAGATCCTTTCTATGTGACAATTGTTTGGATTGCCAACCGCCAAACGCCCATTCCCATAAACGCTTCTGCTGTTCTCACAATCGGCAGCAGAGGGGAGATGGCCATCACCTACGACGGAGGAGAGGCCATCGAGATATATGCTGGTGAATCAGGACAACAGAATGTAACAGCAACTTTGTTAGATTCAGGGAACTTTGTTGTCAACTCAAATGAATCATCAGCTTTGTTATGGCAGAGCTTTGATCATCCTACTGACACCCTTCTTCCAGGGATGAAAATAGGCCTCAACCACACAACTGGAAGAAACTGGACACTTTCGTCATGGTTACGATATGACGATCCATCTCCTGGAGCTTTCACTATGGAATGGAGTCCAAGTGAAGACCAATTCTTGGTGAGACGACGAGGCGAGGTCTACTGGAGGAGCGGTAAGCTCAAGTATTATTATGATAAGGAGGGGAAGTCTAGAGTGGAGCTTGTTAACTTCAATTTTGTGCGTGATGTCTATAACTTTTACTTCAACTTCACCAATAATGAAGAGGGGTACCTCATCTTTTCAGTCATTCCATTGCCACCTCCATTCCCAACGCAAACGGTTCCTTCAGGATGGAAATTGGATGATGAGGGGGACATAGGTGACATTTCCAAGTCTGGATTGACAATTGCAAGGCCTAGTCTTTGTTATACTGACTATTATAAGAAGGGGCCTGGTGCTATCACTGGATGTGCAGCGAGGGAGCAGCCTCGGTGTCGAAATAAACATCAGAAGTTTACTTTGAAGTCTGGAGATTTTAGGCTAGATAAAGGACAAGTGAGTGTAACTTCTGACAGCAATTCAAGCCTTAGTCTGAGTGACTGCATGGAGGAGTGCTGGAAAGATTGTCAATGTGTTGCCTACATAAGTGGAACCACTGGTTGTGTATATTGGAAAGGCCAAAACCTTGAATATGTGCAGAGTGTTGCTGGCACTTCGGTTCAAAAGTATTTTCTTGAAACTGAAAGCAAAGGTTTGGTTCATACAAAGGGTATTATCAGAGAAAGTAAAAATACTAAACTCTGTTAGCTGATCTAGTCTTGAATTTGTCTATTGCAGGAAACAAGAAGCACCTGCTGATCATCCTTACCGTAGTAGGTTCAGTAGTGCTGGTCATCTTGGTTATAACTTTGTTCACTGTGAGGAAACTTAAACAAGGTATGTGTATGTAAATATACATTGATAATCACTATTTCTCCTTTGATTATCTTTAGAAGATTTCATCTTATGTTATTGGATAGGGAAACGGAAGGAAGAATTACACGAACTGCTGACGCTAGAAGGATACACAGGAGCTTATGAGCTGGAAAATGGAGAAGACAAGAGTCATGATCTTAGACTTTTTACGTATGCTTCCATCGTATCTGCTACAAGAAACTTTTCCAGTAAACTAGGACAAGGTGGTTTCGGGCCTGTTTATAAGGTAAAATTTCTAAGAATTTGGTAATATTTTGGCTACTCAACATGCAAGTATCTTGAATCTTGATCAGTAGAATGTGAATTCCTTTAATGGAGTATCATTCTATTGCAGGGAAAAACACCAGAAGGCCAATATATAGCAGTGAAGGTTCTTTCACGGCAATCAGGACAAGGAATCGTTGAGCTTAAAACCGAGCTAATTCTTATTTCTAAACTGCAGCATGTGAATCTTGTTAAGCTTATCGGGTGTTGCATTCATGGAGATGATAAAATGATTATCTATGAGTACATGCATAACAAGAGTCTTGATTTCTTTCTCTTTGGTGAGTAGTTTCTTCGATTTTCACACCAAAAAAATAAGAACAGCATTGGCAGCTTTTGTTAATCTTCAAGTTAGTGCCTAAAAATTTATTTGTTATTTGTTAGGCCATAGTCTTGTTCATGATATTGCATGTTCTGATGTATTTTCACACACTTCACAACAGATCCATCTAAGAGAGAGCAATTAGATTGGCAGAAACGGTTCAATATCATTGAGGGGACCGCTCAAGGCCTGCTCTACCTTCACAAGTACTCGCGTTTAAAGATTATCCATCGAGATTTGAAACCAAATAACATATTACTTGATGAAAACATGAATCCCAAGATATCAGATTTTGGTCTTGCCAGAATCTTTAAGCAGGATGATAATGAAGCTAACACAAACAGGCGTGTTGGGACTTAGTAAGTATAACAGATGAACTTGTACAACTTCATTTTTTTGCATTATGAAATGACTAAATTGATTGTATACTTGGCAGTGGATACATGGCCCCTGAGTATGCAATGCAGGGCATGTTCTCAGTTAAATCAGATGTCTATAGTTTCGGAGTTTTAGTTCTTGAGATTGTGAGTGGTCGGAAAAATAACAGCTTCCACAATATTGAAGGACCATTAAGTGTGGTGGAATATGTAAGTTTTTCTGTTGAGATTTCTAATGCTTTTTATCTCTTTCTCTTCATCACTTTTAGTCAATTATGGAAATATTGTTGTAGGCATGGGAGCTATGGAGAAAGGATTCAGCACTACAACTCATGGATCCGACGTTGAGCAATTCATGCGTAATAGAACAAGTGGAAAGATGCATCCACATTGGACTTCTGTGTGTTGAAAACCATGCTGTTGATCGACCCACCATTGAAGATGTTGTATCCATGTTGAAAAATGAAAGCAAAAGTTTGGCAAGGCCTAAGACTCCGGCGTTTATCACAAGAAATAATGTGTTTGAAGAAGCAGAGACGAGTACAGCAGAGAAAAGTAGAGCAAATGAAATCACAAAGTTATCAGCAAATGAGGTCACACTTTCTGAGATGGATGGAAGATAGAATAAGTTTTAAGGTCATGCCTCTTTATTCATTGTTAGCTTTGGGACACCTGTCTGTAAGAATATTGAATGCAATGATGTATAAAAATTAATCAAACAGTAGTTAAATGTCCCAATTCTTATTGCTACACCTAAAAGTAAGGTGTGTGATCACATATGACAGTTTTAATTGTGTTTCACTATCTTATTTGTTGATACGTTAAAAAGTGTATATACCCACACATTTGGCAAATTTATTTAAATAATACATTTTTTGGAACTCCTTTTAAAAATGTAATAAAAATAGATTCGTTTATGAAAATAGTCATAGACGTGATCACCACCCAAGTCTGTCTTAAAGGCGTCGTCACCATCCACGATTCTATTTTTTTATTTTTTATTAAATTAATGAAAGATTTAAAAAAAATAATAATAATAATAAGAAAGGCGTTACTGCCCTATTTTTTTTTTATTTGGGAATAAGAATTTATGTTTACAGAAGAGAAAAGGTACAAAACTTACAGTAGAAAATTAAAAGCGCCATTCAAACATGATTCGTTGCTGCTCTTGGGATATTTAATTGATACCCAACTCCATAAGCATGTAGCGTCTATCTTCATTTTTTACCTCTAAGAATATACATGAAGCCCTCCAACTAACGTTATTACTCTACCACCCACTATCTACTCCCTTATTACTCCACTTCACCACTTCATTACCCCTAAAAAAAACTACTCCGCTTGTCTTTCACACTTTCATTATCCTTCAAAAGAACTACCCCTTCATTACTACTGTGTGCTGTGTGTGAAGACAATTTAAAAGAACTACCCCTTCATTACTACCTAGTACAGCTAATGTGTATTTTTTCAGAAATTTTCAATAAAAAATAAAATAAAATTATACCACCTTTCTTAAATTTCACAAGAATCTTTCTTAAATAATAATTTATCAATAATTTTGAGTTTGTACAAAAGAGGGGAAATTTTATTTTTGGTCCTAGTTTAGGACATTTCAAAATAAATCCTTTAAGTTTCAAAATACGTCCTCTATGTTTCAATTTAGTACTTTTTTTATCCAATTTTAATCCTTTATCTTTTGAAACAATTAAAGTTAATTAAAATAATTAAAAAAGCTCCCTGGATCAAACACTTAATTAAATTTATTCAAATAAAATTAGGCATGCTATCCATTTTTAATTGACAACGTATTTATAAAATAAAACTTCATTTCAATATTTCCATGGATCAAATTCTATTGTTAAAATTAATTAATTATAAAATTATTTATAGAATTCAAATATAATTAAAAAAAATACAAAAATTAAATTTTCAATCAAATAATAATACAGTGTAAAATTTGAAATTTTAAAAAATAATATATTTAATCTGTATATAATTTTAAAAAACGAAAATAAAAAAACACATCAAAAAATAAACTTACACAACAAATATAATTTAAAAAAATAACAAATATATATATATATATGAAACAAAACTTAATTTCAATATTTTTATTTTAAAGTACAAAACTTCATTTCAATATTTTTATTTTATTTTAGGGTACTATATATATATGTGTGTGTGTGGGGCACGCAGTAGTGATAGGTAAATATATACGAAGTAATTTTTGTTATTTTTTCAGATTATATATATTTGTTGTGTAAGTTTATTTTTTGATGTGTATTTATTTATTTTTTCGTTTTTTAAATTATATACAGATTTTTAAAATTTTCAAATTTTAAACGGTACTATTATTTATTTGGTTGAAAATTTATTTTTTGTATTTTTTAATTATATTTAAATTCTATACATAATTTATAATTAATTAATTTTAACCATAGATAAAAAAAATATTGAAATAAAGTTTTATTCCATAAATACGTTGTCAATTAAAAATGGATTGCATATCTAATTTTATTTGAATAAATTTAATTAAGTTTGATCCATTAAATTTTTTTAATTATTTTAATGAACTTTAATTGTTTCAAAAGATAAAAGATTAAAAATGAATAAAAAAGAGATAAATTGAAACATAGAGGACGTATTTTGTAAAGTTGAAATATAAAGGATTTATTTTAAAATATCCTAAACTTACCTGATAAAAACGCCTATTACTATTTTCGAATCCATTTTTGTTACATTTTCAAAATGGCTCCCAAAAATGTATTATTTAAATAAATTTTTTTTTTATGGGGGGTTTACAAATCATGAGCACAAAATCTTGATCTTCAAACCATAGTATCGTCGTCCACTTCAATCGTGAGAAGAGGAAAGACGAGTTTCCCTTTGCCTTCACAGATGCCCAGGTCTCCAATCTTTCAACGAGACAACCCCACACTACACTAAGGTGTTCTCATGTCAACCAGGGCTCTAGAGTCTATCTCAAAGAACCCAACCATCAAAAAAGAAGTCTCACAACGATCCATAACGGAAAACGAGAAGCTCAACCAACAACAACTAAAACACTATACTAAACAAACAAAATAGAACAACCTAAAAAACAGTAAATAGGATCAACAAAGAAATACACTAACGGTCACCGTGGCTCCGTTAGGATAAAATCTAGGTTGATCCCTAACAAGAACTGAAAAAACAACTACATAAAAGAAGCAAAAAACCGTTGCATCGGCGACGGTGACGGCAAGAACAAAGTAGATCTAAGTATTTGCTTCCTAGATCTGAAAGACGGCGACGACGGAAGATGGTGGCAGACAGTAACGGATCAGATCTGGCACAATAACTCACAGATCAACAAGAACACGAGCAGATCTACATGACAGAAGGCTAGATCTACAAGAGAAAAGGGTGGAGACGGGACTGTGTGAAAATCGCACACACACGCTCGAGTACGAGAATGGCCATTTAAAGTACTTTCTCACCATTTTTTTGATGGAAATGTCTATACAACATTACATCCCTTTTGACTCCCATCCCATTCCCATCATCACTAAACCCTTCCCTCCATTTCAATCTCAAACTTGGTCCTCCAAACCCTCCACAACTCCCCTTAGTAAAACTAATAAATGGAATGGGCTCAAGTGACCCAATACCCACAAGAACCACCATTCATTTGATTCACCCAGAAAATTTTCAACGAATTTGTGAAGATGAGAAAAAAAGAATTAGCAGAAATCATGAATCAAATTGCTCAGCAGAATGCAGAAATCAGTGTATCGGAATTACCAAGGTCGCGGCTTTGTTGGGAATTTCTCAAGAATCAAAGTGCGGGTCCGAAGGCGACCGGAGTAGGGAAACTGGTGAAGTTGAATTTGGCAATTACTCCTATATTATTGCAATACCTAACTATGGAGCCTACAGCTTTCGGGTCACCTGCAGTAGCATTCGGGCCAAACGATTGAAAAGTCAGACTGACAGAGACAGCGTTGATCCAAGAAATTGAGAAGGTAGACTTATATTTCAACTAGCTGTCGTATTAGTTCATCACAATTCACAAATTGCTGCAAAAATCCAAGATCCAATCATGCCTTGCACAACACTACTTGTTGTGTTTTGTGTTTTAGCATCCAAGTTTCATCACTTAACACTCTGAAACTATTGGACCTATATGGATAAATACACTCCTATTCTCTATAGAAACAACAACCACACAATCTCAACTCATCTTCTGTTATTGTTTCTGCTAATGAGGTTTTCACCTTAGGATTCTACACCCCTGATAACACCAATAACACTTACTTAGCAATATGGATGGAAGCTACTTCCTATTTGAGAGTTGTTTGGATTGCCAACCGCCAAACGCCCATTCCCAACAACGCCTCTGCTGCTCTCACAATCGGCAGCAGAGGGGAGATGTCGATCACCTACGATGGAGGAAAGGCGATCGAGATATACGCAGGTGCATCAGGGGAGCAGAATGTAACAGCCACTTTGTTAGATTCAGGGAACTTTGTTGTCAACTCAATTGAATCATCAGCTTTGTTATGGCAAAGCTTTGATCATCCTACTGACACCCTTCTTCCAGGGATGAAAATAGGCCTCAACCGCACAACTGGAAGAAACTGGACACTTTCGTCATGGTTACGAGATGACGATCCAGCTCCTGGAGCTTTTACTCTGGAATGGGATCCAAGTGAAGGCCAATTCTTGGTGAGACGACGAGGCGAGGTTTACTGGAGGAGCGGTGAGCTCAAGTATTATTATGATGAGGAGGGGAAATCTAGAGTGGAGCTTGATAACTTCTTTTTCGTGCGTGATGCGTTTAACTTTTACTTCAACTTCACCAATGATGAAGAGGGGTACCTCATCTTTTCAGTCATACCATTGCCAATTCCATTCCCAACGGAAACGGTTCCTTCAGGATGGAAATTGGATGATGAGGGGGACATAGGTGACATTTCCAAGAATGTATTGACAATTGCAAGGCCTAGTCTTTGTTATACTGACTATTATAAGCAGGGGCCTGGTGCTATCACTGGATGTGCAGCAAGGGAGCAGCCTCGGTGTCGAAATAAACATCAGAAGTTCACATTGAAGTCTGGAGATTTTAGGCTAGATAAAGGACAAGTGAGTGTAACTTCTGACAGCAATTCAAGCCTTAGTCTGAGTGACTGCATGGAGGAGTGCTGGAACGATTGCGAATGTGTTGCCTACATAAGTGGAACCACTGGCTGTGTATATTGGAAAGGCCAAAACCTCGAATTTGTGCAGAGTGTTGCAGGCACTTCAGAACGAAAGTATTTTCTTGACACTGAAAGCACAGGTTTGGTTTATACAGAGGGTATTATCCGTGAAAATAAAAATATTAAACTCTGTTAGCTGATCTAGTCTTGAATTTGTCTATAGCAGGAAACAAGAAGCACCTGCTGATCATCCTTATCGTAGTAGGTTCAGTAGTGCTGGTCGTCTTGGTTATAGCGTTGTTCACTGTGAGGAAACTTAAACAAGGTATGTGTATGTAAATATGCATTGATAATCACTATTTCTCCTTTGTTTATCTTTAGAAGATTTCATCATCTTAATCTTATGGTATTGGATAGGGAAACGGAAGGAAGAATTACATGAACTGCTGACGCTAGAAGGATATACAGGAGCTTATGAGCTGGAAAATGGAGGAGACAAGAGTCGTGATCTTAAGCTTTTTACGTATGCTTCCATCGTATCTGCTACAAGAAACTTTTCCAGTAAACTGGGACAAGGTGGTTTCGGGCCTGTTTATAAGGTAAAATTGCTATGAATTTGGTAATATTTTGGCTACTCAACATGCAAGTATCTTGAATCTTGATCAGTAGAATGTGAATTCCTTTAATGGAGTATCATTCTATTGCAGGGAAAAACACCAGAAGGCCAATATATAGCAGTGAAGGTTCTTTCACGGCAATCAGGACAAGGAATCGTTGAGCTTAAAACCGAGCTAATTCTTATTTCTAAACTGCAGCATGTGAATCTTGTTAAGCTTATCGGGTGTTGCATTCATGGAGATGATAAAATGATTATCTATGAGTACATGCATAACAAGAGTCTTGATTTCTTTCTCTTTGGTGAGTAGTTTCTTCGATTTTCACACCAAAAAAATAAGAACAGCATTGGCAGCTTTTGTTAATCTTCAAGTTAGTGCCTAAAAATTTATTTGTTATTTGTTAGGCCATAGTCTTGTTCATGATATTGCATGTTCTGATGTATTTTCACACACTTCACAACAGATCCATCTAAGAGAGAGCAATTAGATTGGCAGAAACGGTTCAATATCATTGAGGGGACCGCTCAAGGCCTGCTCTACCTTCACAAGTACTCGCGTTTAAAGATTATCCATCGAGATTTGAAACCAAATAACATATTACTTGATGAAAACATGAATCCCAAGATATCAGATTTTGGTCTTGCCAGAATCTTTAAGCAGGATGATAATGAAGCTAACACAAACAGGCGTGTTGGGACTTAGTAAGTATAACAGATGAACTTGTACAACTTCATTTTTTTGCATTATGAAATGACTAAATTGATTGTATATTTGGCAGTGGATACATGGCCCCTGAGTATGCAATGCAGGGCATGTTCTCAGTTAAATCAGATGTCTATAGTTTCGGAGTTTTAGTTCTTGAGATTGTGAGTGGTCGGAAAAATAACAGCTTCCACAATATTGAAGGACCATTAAGTGTGGTGGAATATGTAAGTTTTTCTGTTGAGATGTCTAATGCTTTTATCTCTCTTTCTCTTCATCATTTTTAGGAAATTATGGGAATATTGTTGTAGGCTTGGGAGGTATGGAGAAAGGATTCAGCACTACAACTCATGGATCCGACGTTGAGTAATTCATGCGTAATAGAACAAGTGGAAAGGTGCATCCACATTGGACTTGTGTGTGTCGAAAACCATGCTGTGGATCGACCCACCATTGAAGATGTTGTATCCATGTTGAAAAATGAAAGCAAGAGTTTGGCAAGGCCTAAGACTCCGGCGTTTATCACAAGAAATAATGTGTTTGAAGAAGCAGAGAAAAGTAGAGCAAATGAAATCACAAAGCTATCAGCAAATGAAGTTACACTTTCTGAGATGGATGGAAGATAGAAATATAGAATACAGAATAAGTTTAAGGCCATGCATTTTTATTCATTGTTAGCTTTGAGACACTTATCTGTAAGAATATTGAATGTAATGTTGTATAAAAATTAATCAAACAGTAGTCAAATGTCCCAATTCTTATTGCTACTACACTTATCTGATTTGTTGATATGTTGAAAAGTGTATATATCCACACATTTTCATAAACTCCTTCTCACCATTTTTCTTGATTGAAATGTCTAAAAAACCCTTTTGACTCCCATCACTAAACCCTTCCCTCCATTTCAATCTCACGCATTTCAGTGACCCAATACCCACAACAACCACCATTCACCATTAATTTTCCAACGAATTTGTGAAGATGAGCAAAAAAAAGAAAGAATTTGCAGGAATCATGAATCAAATTGCTCAGCAGAAACCACAAATCAGTGTGTCCGAATTACAAAGGTCGCAGCTTTATTGGGAATTTCTCAAGAATCAAAGTGCGGGTCCGAAGGCGACCGGAGTAGGGGAACTGGTGGCGCCGCGAAGCAGGCGGCGGCGACGGTGAAGTTGAATTTTTCTTTTCTGATTTATTTTCCAAAAACTAGTTTTATTGGTTGAAAAGTCAAACTGACAGAGACAGCGTTGATCCAAGAAAGTAAGAACGTTGACTTAGCTTATATTTCAACAATTCGGTATAGCTGTTGTATTTGTTCATCACAAATTGCTGCAAAAATTCAGTCTTTGACAAGATCAAATCATGCACTTATCATCTCCTTGCACAAAACTTCTTGTTGTGTTGATTTGTTGTGTTTTGTGTTTTAGCATCCAAGTTTCATCACTTAACACTCTGAAACAAGAACCACACAATCTCAACTTATCTTCTCAACTTGTTTCTGCTAATGAGGTTTTCACCTTAGGATTCTACACCCCTGATAACACCAATAACACTTACTTAGCAATATGGATGGAAGCTACTTCCTATTTGAGAGTTGTTTGGATTGCCAACCGCCAAACGCCCATTCCCAACAACTCCTCTCCTGCTCTCACAATCGGCAGCAGAGGGGAGATGTCGATCGCCTACGATGGAGGAAAGGCGATCGAGATATACCCTGGTGCATCAGGAGAGCAGAATGTAACAGCCACTTTGTTAGATTCAGGGAACTTTGTTCTCAATTCAAATGAATCATCAGCTTTGCTATGGCAAAGCTTTGATCATCCTACTGACACCCTTCTTCCAGGGATGAAAATAGGCCTCAACCGCACAACAGGAAAGAATTTGAAACTTTCGTCGTGGTTGCGAAACAATGATCCAGCTCCTGGGATCTTTACTCTGGAATGGGATCCAAGTGTAAGAAACTTCTTGGTTAAACAACGAGGGGAGATTTCTTGGAGAAGCGGCGAGCAAAAGTATGATTATGATGATCAGGGGAGATCAATAATGTTGCTTAACAACTCCAACGTTATAAGCTTTTACTGCAACCTCACGAGTGATGAAGAGGGATTCATCCTCCTTTCAGACATACCAATTCCAAACACAACGCGAACGTTTTGTTCAGGATGGAAGATGGATGCTCAGGGGAATATAACTTCCTTGAATGGCATTGACACACTTGCAGAGCCTGGCCATTGTTATAATTACTATAACGAAGGGTCTGCTGCTATCAGAGGATGTGCGTCGAGAGAGCAGCCTAAGTGCAGGAATGAACATCAGAAATTTGTTAAGAAGTCTGGAGACTTAATGCCGGTAGAAGGATCCGTGGAAAAACAAATTGATACAAATTCAAGCCTTACTCTGATTGACTGCTTGGAGACGTGCTGGAACGATTGCGAATGCGCTGCCTATACAAATGGAACCGTTGGTTGTGTATATTGGAAAGGCCATGCCAAAAAGGTTGAGTTTGTGCAGAGTGTTGATGGTTCTTCGGAGCTAAAATACGTTCTTGAAACTTCTCTAATCAAAGGTTTGGTTCATGTGAAGTGTATTATCAATTTATCAGTGAAAAATATTTGAATTCGGTTAGCTAATAGAGTCTTGAATTTGTCAGGCGCGGGGAAGAAGAAGCCTGTATGGATCATCCTTAGCGTAGTAGTAGGTTCAGTAGTGCTGCTCATCTTAGCCGTAACTTTGTTCATTGTGCGAAAAATTAAGCAGGGTATGTTTATGTGTGTGTATACATTGATAATCTCTATTTCCCCTTGATTATATAGATTCCATCATCTTCATCTGTTGTAATTGGATAACCATTGGATAGGGAAAAGAACAGAAAAATTACACGAACTGATGACGCTAGAAGGATATACAGAATCTTATGAGCTGGGAAATGGAGGAGGCAAGAGTCATGATCTTAAACTATTTACTTATGCTTCCATCGTATCAGCTACAAGAAACTTTTCCTCGGACAATAAACTTGGACAAGGTGGTTTCGGACCTGTTTATAAGGTAAATTGCACAGTATTTAGTAATCACTAGAATGGAGTATCCTTCTACATTCCCTTTTTTACACAATTTATGTTTGTTCAATTTTGCAGGGAAAAACACCACAAGGCCAAGATATAGCAGTGAAGCTTCTTTCACGACAATCAGGACAAGGAATCGTTGAGCTTAAAACTGAGCTAATACTCATTTCTAAACTGCAGCATGTGAACCTTGTTAAGCTTATTGGGTGTTGCATTCATGGAGATGATAAAATGATTATCTATGAGTACATGCATAACAAGAGTCTTGATTTCTTTCTCTTCGGTGAGTACTTTCTTCGGTTAGCACACCAAAAGTAAGAAAAACATTTGCAGCTTTTGTTGATCTTCAAGTTAGTGGACACTGCCTAAAATGTTAGTACTATTTGTTAATTGATCCTTTTGGGACGTGATAATTCAGATTGCTTAGTTAGGTAGATGATTGAAAGAAAATGTTACGTATAAGAAAAGGAGGAAAAGGCCTGTTAGTTTGGGCTGGGTAGTAGTTAGCAGTTTAGTTAGTTGGTTGAGTAGCAGTTATGTTCTGTTATGTTCTCCACTTTACTTTACTAGGGGTATATATACTAGCTTATGAGTTGTATCAGATTAGGAAGTTCATACTTGGAATTGGAAATTAGGGCCGGTTGTAATCAGTTGTTCGTTTCAATATAGTTCTTGTTATTTCTTGTTCATCTCTCTACTCCATAACAGAAAATGGGGGGATTAGGGACCATTCAAATAGTTAATAATCTTGTCAATGAAATAGCATATTCTGAAATGTTTTCACACACTGCACAACAGATCCATCCAAGAGGGAGCAATTAGATTGGCAGAAACGGTTCAATATCATTGAGGGTACTGCTCAAGGGCTACTCTACCTTCACAAGTACTCGCGCTTAAAGATTATCCATCGAGACTTGAAACCAAATAACATACTGCTTGATGAAAACATGAATCCCAAGATATCGGATTTTGGTCTTGCCAGAATCTTTAAGCAGGATGATAATGAAGCTAACACAAACAGGCGTGCTGGGACATAGTAAGTAACAGATGAACTTGTACAGCTTCATTTTTTTGCATTATGAAATGACTAAATTGCATGTATATTTGGCAGTGGATACATGGCCCCTGAGTATGCAATGCAGGGCATATTCTCAGTTAAATCAGACGTCTATAGTTTCGGAGTTTTAGTTCTTGAGATTGTGAGTGGTCGGAAAATTAACAGCTTCCACAATATTGAAGGTCCCTTAAGTGTGGTGGAATATGTAAGTTATTCTATTGAGATGCCTAATGCTTTTATCTCTTTTTCTCTTCATCATATTTTAGTCAATTATGGAAATATTGTTGCAGGCATGGGAGCTATGGAAAAAGGATTCAGCACTACAACTCATGGATCCGACGTTGAGTGATTCATGTGTAATAGAACAAGTGGAAAGATGCATCCACATCGGGCTTCTCTGTGTCGAAAACCAGGCTGTTGATCGACCCACTATTGAAGATGTTGTATCCATGTTGAAGAATGAAAGCAAAAGTTTGGCAATGCCCAAGACTCCAGCATTCATCACAAGAAACAGTTGTGTGTCTGAAGAAGCAGACAAGAGTAGAGTAAACGAAATCACAAAGTTATCAGCAAATGAGGTCACAGTTTCTGAGATGGGTGGAAGATAGAACACTAAATAAATTAAGGCCATCTTTATAAGTTATTGAACACTAAGACCCTATATGATGAGTTATTTGTGGCCAAGTCCAGATATCTCAACTGGTCTACATTGAATCACTGATGGTGTATTTTTCGATTATTTGTCATTTGATATGTATACAATTGAATGTGTTTTTGAGTTATTTTGTCTTAGAATATTGAATGTAATGATGTATAAAAATAGTCAAACAGCAGTTAAATCATCCTTTGGGAGGTGATAAATCTTACTGCAAGTCAGATGGATTTAAAAATAAGGGAAGCACTCAACTAGTTACCTTTTTTTTTGTTGGGAAAACTCTGTGTGTACAAGAAAGTGTAACAAGGGGTTTGAATTTGTGACATTTGATCATCATCATATCATGCTCAATCGGTTATCATTTTGTTCAATGATGTAAGTATTTAAAGTGGCACATGCTGCTCAACTAGTCTGTGGTTCAAGAATATGTAAGATTATATAGAGATAATTTTGTAAAATTTCAACATACTACTTGTATTCAGTGGCATGCTTACCATTTCTTTTGGCAACGTTTACTTTGTGGGGAAAACCTGAATAATATAAAATTATTTGGAAATTGTTGTACTCCCCCTCGTACGAAATATAGTTTAAGTTGTCTTATATTTTCCGTCTACAAAATGTAGTTTAATTTGTCTTATATTTTCCGTCTACAAAATGTAGTCTTATACACTTTATAAAAATCATCACTTAATTACTCAAATCGTTATCAATTTTATTCACAAACAACACCCCACAATATCATTGCAGTATAATACTCTTATTTTATCTTACTTTATCTACATTTTTCTTAAAACTTGTGTTCCACCCCAAAATAACTACATTTGGTGGATGTAGGGAGTATTTTTTTACCAAACATTAATACAAAATTATTATCTCAATTAATCATATAAAATACAACTATTTCAAATTATTTATATAAAAAATTTAACCTCTGCTAAACATAGCCTAATGCTCAGAAAATAAGGCAAGCTTGAATTTTGAAGTGGATGTATATTATAAATGGGGTCCATTCCCAAATGTAAGTAGAATATTTTAAAAAAGCTAAAGTGTTATATACTCCTTTTGTGGTAAAAATGGTTCATACCCTTACTCCTGTACCATCCGTCACTGCATATACCGTATACGTGACTAAAAATAGAAAGAAAACAAAAGTTGTAAGAAAATTGCCGTATAAAAATGCAGAGATCCAAATTAAAGACACTATATTATTGAAATATTTAATTTGAATAGTAGTAATAATTAACTCCAAAAAAGGTTGTCCAAAAGCAGCATTTGATGAATATCACACAGCACAAGTGCACAACACCCTCAATAGCACAACCTTTTCATCTTCTTTTTCGTCCCACATAACGTTATTCACCACCAATATTACTTCTTTCAGATTTGAGTTTGAAATTTAAAAATGTAAGAAGATTTTTTTTAATATTTTTTTACCGTTGCTTTAAGAAAGCAAAAGAAAGATGAGACAAAGCACATCATTTTCAATGTCGTGGTGCTCTGTATGCTGTGCCCCCATTATTACAGTTTTGCCTTGCTTTCTTTTCACTTTTTTTTCATTCTTAAAAACTCATAATTTAACACTACTACTACTCCATAGCATAGGTGGTGGGAAATTCAAAGATAGTGTCAGTCTCACAAATATTATATTCAAACGACCGTTGTCTTGTCTTGTTAATTTATGACTGTCTTTTTTTTTAATTTATTTTCTTCATTCAAAAAATAAATGATGGTGTTTTTTTAATGAATAATGGAGTACTAATATTACAAAAAGTAGAAATATTTGTGTTCACATAAATATCCTAAAAAGTGAATTTGAGTCAATTGATTGGGTCGAGTTCATAAATACGGTTGGAAACGCTCTCGAACCTAATTGAATTTTACAGCATCTAATATTTTATCACTAATTGAGCAGTACACTTGAAATTGTTTTAAAGTTTTTTTCTATTTTCTTAAGGCCATGGTACCCCTCATACCTTGGTCCTTATCTCCCCTTATTTTTTTTCATTTATAATATTTCCCGATTAAACACATTCATCTTATAGATTAATTTATGTTGTTATGTGTGTTAAAACTAGATTTAAGGTTTATTGTGGTTGATTTTTGTAAATGTAGCTTGAGACTATTAGTAGACCGAAACCATAGACTCCTATTAGTTGACCTATTTTCTCACCCCTTGACACAATTTTTCTTTTTTTGCTTCAAAAGTAAGTTTATTCGTAATGACCAAATAGATTGCAATTTTATACTACCCCTATTAAGTGGTCCAACAATTTACGTTCAATAATATTAAAACGATAAGTGTTAAAAATTCAATAAAAATGATATCGGTCCAACAATTTACGTTCAATAATATTAAAACGATGAGCGTTAAAAATTCAGTAAAAGTGAAATATTAGTGAAACACAAAAAGTAAAATAGATGAATCGAAAGAAAAATTTTGTACTACTAAAATTTAACATCACTTTTATTTCAATTGTTATGTATTAAATTTTACACACATCCCATGCAAATCTTAGCATAGTTAATACTAAAATGATTTGCCCATGAAATGTCAAATTCACATGCACTTAACTTAGTTCATAGTGTGCTCTTGAAACAAGACCAATGCTGATTATTTTATCATATTTTGATTAGTAATGGAATTACACCAAGAAAAACAAAACATAATACAACTACTAGAATTGTGCTAATATCCATTTTGTTGTATAAAAACCATGTGAATAAACCAAGGTTTCTTTCTCTCTCTCTCGAAAACTTCACAGCCAGCTGTGGATTCTGCAGCTGCACCATTTTTTATACTACTACACTACACCCCCACAAAACCTCTCACAGTTTCTCCTGAATATTTATTTGTCTATTCACGCTTCTTGAGAAAAAAGCCCTGTTACTTAAATGGCAGAGATTCAGGAGAGGTCTAAAGAAGGGCTTGAACCAGAAATGGCTACACCAGATGTCCGTACTTTGGGAGTGAAAATCCAAAAGGCTCGAGAGATGTACAACAATGGAGGAGGCTTTGCAGAGGATAAGCCCACTAAGGGGGAAGTTATGACATGGTACTTGTACGGCCTCTGCTCCTACTTTGTGCACACTATCCTCATTCCCATTGTTTTCCCACTTATCATAAGCCAAACTGTGCCGGATCCGCTTGAGCCGCCCCAAGGCTGGTTCAAAAGCTTTAAGGGTTTCAAGTGCAAGAAGAGCCAGATGCAACTGTAAGTTTTTTAAAACAATTCTCTCTTGTATTTTTGGACTTTTTGCTGAAATTAGGGTTCAAAAGTTGGTTTCTTGCATGAAAGAACAGAGGAGTTCAGGCATGCATTTTTCTTTTAATAATTTCAGTATGAAAAAAGTTGGCATATCCAGGTTAAGTATGTGTTCTTAGCTCTTGATGTTATGTGGTGTAGCACAACTAGTTTTGTTTAAATTATTTCAGTATGAGTATGGTGGTTCTTAGCTCTCAATGTTAAGATTATTTAGGTTATGGTAATTTGGAGTAAGAGGAAGTTTTGCATATGTTAATTTGTGCTAATTTGTGAATGGTCTCTCGAGTAATAACATAAAGGGCTTAGAGATTAGTGGTGGTTCTTGTTAAACTGAGAAGTAGTCTCCATGCTTAATAACAGATATGAAGGACTAGTTGTTAAGACAATCAAAGTTGGTAGCAAGAATTTCTCCCCACTGGAATGGACTTCAATTTCTTGGTTCACTGGCCTAATTCTATCTGCACCTGTACTCGGCGTCGTCTCGATCCTCCTCGATTACAGCCACTATCAACAGCTTATAGCCGGTGCAGCTACTGGGATTGGAGCCCTGTTCTGCCTTCCTGCTGGCTTTTTCAGAAAATCGTGGATCTTTCCGCCCTACATTGCCGCCATTGTGGCGGCAAACACCATCGTGGGAGCTGCCCACGCACGACACCTCGGCCTTATGATCCGTGGTTTCACGGGCTCCACCATCACGAAAAGAGAATTTGCAAACAGAAGATCTTTTAGTAGCTGGTTGTCCCTTTACTCAACTGCAGCAGGGTGCTTGGGGGCTGCTATAATGGCTTCGTTCATGTACCATATGTTGAGCCACTCAGACCATTTCACTAGTCTATGGGTTGTTTCTATATTCAGTGGCCTCACATGGGGTCTAGGAATGGTTCACATTTTCTCCACAAATAGAGCTACCGAAACTTATAACGACTCGGAATCAAGTTCTGCGCCCATGACTCATGTGCTGTCGATTTTCCAATATCCTCAGGCAGCTGGGAGTCTTGCCGGGGTTTTCCTCTCGTCTTTTATTTCAATGTGCATCTTTGGGGCAGGACTGCTTTATGCATTGGGTTACCTTTGCATAAAATCGGAGAACGTTTTGTTTCTATGGCTCATATATTTCATGGTTCCAATGCTATCTCTTCCATTAGTACATCCTCTGCAGCAAACCATGAAATTAGATGCTGAGAAAATGCAGCTTCTTGGCTTCATACTTTCAACCTTAACAGCAGGCTTTGGATTCTATTACAGAGCAACCAATTGGAGCAAAAGCCATCTCCTTTTCTTTGGGGCTGTTCAAGGCACTGCAACAGGTTCGTTCATTGCCTTGACTCGAATATGTTTTACAAAATCTATCAAGTGTTTAAAGTTTTCTACCTTTTGACAGGTTTGCTGCATGCATTTGGAAGGGTTCTGTGGTTGGATTGTTCTCCTGCAGGTAAAGAAGGCGCGTTTTCAGTCTGGTTCTCGTGGGCTCGTGCACTGGGGGCATGTGCAGGATTCGCAGTCTCGACAGCCCTGCCTGGAAATGCTGGGAGGGCATTTGGAGTTTCATTTATTGCTGGGATGATTGGGATGGTTGTGTTGATCTTTGGAAACATTAGCAGTTTCAAAGGGGCAAAAGCGGCTGGACATGTCGAGCGTAGTGACAAGAGTTCTCCGGTGCGTGAATTGAGTGATGATAATTTGAAGAGTTCTGTTACAACAGAGGCTCTGCATCAAGGAAAATCTCAAGTTTAACATTAGCAACTGGTTTCCTTTTTTTAATGGTTTTACATAAAAGTAGGTATCATGTGAGAACGTCCATAATACTTTGTAATTTCATAATTCTTTTGTAACATGTGGATGTGGTACTATATATATATTTCTTTTTTGGTTGCTTCTTGTGATGTTCAGCAATAAGAATTTCTTTATATTAACATAAGCTAGAATCAGTCAGTGTTTTGTTTAGCAGTATTGACTGACATACCCAGCTGAACTGAAATTGATTTTTTTAACTATGAAGTCAATGCACTAAATTAATCAATTTTATCTTGTAATTTTGTGTACCTAGTTCAAAAGGGAGAAAATTGTGGTGCCTAAAATCTGAGTAATCAGTAAGCAGCCACTTTTGTCTTCAAGAAATCAACTGTCATCCATATATTCACAAGATCTTTGTTCTAGAAGCTCCGAACTCATCCCGAACCCGTTTGACCGTGTTCAAACCCGTCTTGAGACCCATTTGACCTGATTCCTACACGCTCCGAACTCATCCCGATTCCTACACTAATCTACAAGGCTGCAACAAACTCCAAAATTTTGCAAGCACAACCTTAGTTCATTGTGCTCTTGACAAACAAGACCGATGCTGATTATTTTATCATTTTGGTTTGTAATTGCCATAACACCAAGAAAAACAAAGCATATTAGAGTTGTGCTAATATCCCTTTTCTGTGAATAAACCAAGGTCTCTCTCTCTCTCTTAGCCAGCTGATCATGATGCTAAACCAATTTTTATTACACTCACACTACTATCTGAATTCCCCAGAAAACTTATCAAGTTCCTACATTTTTCTCCCACTGTTGTTGAGAAACCCTGCTGTTTCAAGAGAGTAAATGGCAGGGATTCAAGAAAGGTCAAGACAAGAACTTGAAGGAGACATGGCCACACCATATAAGCCTACAGATGATGAAGTTAGGTCATGGTTCTTGTATGGCCTTTGCTCCTACTTTGTGCACACCGTCCTCATTCCCATTGTCTTCCCATTTATCATCAGCCAAACAGCGCCGTATCCACCGGAGCAAGATTGGTTGGAGAGCTTTAAGGGTTCCAAGTGCAAGCAGAGTCTGTAAGTTCTAAATTCTGTGTGGATTTTTTTTCTTGCATGAAAGAACACAGGAATTTAGGCATGCAATATTCTTTAAATTGTTGCAGTATGAAAAGGTTAGCTTATTCAGATTAAGTACATTTTATAAGCTGTTGATGTTATTTTTATTTGGTTATAGCCATTTGGGTAATAACAGGCTGGAAGATGAATTGTGGTTCTTGTTAAACTAAGAGCCAATGCTTTCTCACAGATATGTAGAACTAGTTCTCAAGACAATCAAAATTGGTAACATGAATTTCTCTCCACTTGAATGGACTTCAATTTCTTGGATCACTGGCCTAATTCTATCTGCACCTATACTCGCCATCGTCTCGATCCTCGTGGATCATAGCCACTATCAACGACCTATAGCCGGTGCAGCCTCAGTCATCGGAGCACTACTCTGCCTTCCAGTTGGCTTTTTCAGAAAGTCGTGGATCTTTCCACCCTATGTTGCCGTCATTGTGGTGGCAAACACCGTCGTGGGAGCAGCTCACGCACGTCACCTCGGCCTAATGATCCGTGGTTTCACGGGCTCCACAATAATGGGACGACAATTCGCAAACAGAAGATATTTTGGTAGTTGGTTATCCCTTTACTCTACAGCAGCAGGCTGTTTAGGAGTTACCATCTTGACTCTTTTCACGTACATGTTGTGCCACTCAAACCAGTCCAGTAACTTATGGATTGTTCCTATATTCAGTGGCCTCACATGGGGACTAGGAACGGTACACATTTTTTTCATAAATAGAGCTAAGGAAACTCATAACGACTCTCAATCAAATTCTGCACCTATGGATCATGTGCTGTCGGTATTCAGATATCCCCAGGCAGCCGGGAGTCTTGCCGGTGTTTTCCTTTCGTCTTTTACTTCAATGTGCATCTTTGGAGCAGGGTTGCTTTATACTTGCATACTAGATAACTTTTGGTTTGTGTGGCTCTTATATTTCGTGGTTCCGATGGCTCTTCCAATGTTATATCCTCTGCAGAAAACCATGAAATTAGAGATACTGCAGCTTCTTGGCTTCATACTTTCGACTTTGATATCAGGCTTTGGATTATACTACAGAACAACCATTTGGAATAATAAATACCTTGTTTTCTTTGGAGCTGTTCAAGGCACTGCAACGGGTTCGTTGTCATCTTCAACTAAGTATTTCACTTTTTACATACCGAATATGTTAAATGTTCAATTTTTTTATCAGGTTTGATGCATGCATATGGAAGGATTCTGTGGTTGGATTGTTGTCCTGCAGGTAAAGAAGGGGTGTTCTCGGTGTGGTTCTCGTGGTCTCGTGCAGTTGGGGCGTGTGCAGGATTCACATTGGCGACTACCCTGCCTGGAAATGTTGGGACACCATTCGGAGTTTCATTTTGTGCTGGGACTGTTGGGGTGGGTTTGTTGATCTTTGGAATTAGACAAAAGCGTGTATGAACATGATTCACAGAATCTAGGATCCGGACCCTACCTAACAAACCTTAAAATGATTTTATATACAAGTTTTTGTTAGATCCATTTTGTAAATGAGTCAAAAATGAGATGGAGTTCACAATAATCAGTGAGTCAAATCTCTACATTCAACAAGAGAAAAGTGAATCTTATATGTAAGATCATCCACAAGAATAATCACCAAAAGAAACTTCTTCATATGCATGAGGCTCATGCAAGTTGTTAGATTACAAGCATACTACAATGAACCTAAAAACCATGTAATGGGAAAGTTCAGGCCTGACCTTGAAGCCGGCCATTCTTATTTCTACTTAAAACCATGTAAGGCTCATTGCACTATCTTTGTCTACTGAGTATTTAGCAATAAAAAACTCTGCATTCTAGTTAGGTTCGTACATGCGCACAACTCGAAATCATCACGAAGAAAATGAGCTACATCAAAGTAATTTGATAGATCACCATAAGTATGCAAATAACCACCCTTTATCCAATAATCTGCAAGACTGCAACAAAATCCATCAATAAGTTGGATAAACTCTAAAGAACTGAGCTTACAAGTAACTACAAAAATTATGAGGTGGGGTATTTTTGAAAGTTGAGGGGGTGATTCCAGCAATATTGAGGTGCTGCAGTGGATATCTCCTTTGCTTCAACCACAGAAGTTGAGCTTCTTCATTACTTTTGCATAAGCCAAGGAGACTACACCAGGTTGTCTGAGCCGTCGTTTTGACTTCTTAGACTGCAATAACAAACAAACTAACTTAATATTCTGTTAAGTTAGTAATGGTTTAGAAGTAAAAGTTAAAGTGGGAACATTAAAAAGTCACAGTAGAGCAGTGTTGGGATATATGTAGGAAATTGGAAGCCACTTGGATTACAGAGAAAGGAAACATAAGAGTACTAATCGATCAAAAGAATGTTTGCACTAAATTATTCTCAATCATTTTTTTCTTTTGTCGAGCATAGTAAAACAATATTTCAAAGATAACTGGCATAAGAGATGAATGACAAGTCTTTTTGTATGTAGTCTTCCCCAAAATCATCCGTATAATTGTCCGTGTGATAAATTCAGTATTAACAGAGACAAACACCAACAAGCACCTTTCCAAGAGTTAACCAACAAACTATCTAACTAGAAAGAAAGTTTCCCCCTCCAACATATGCTCCAAGTCTGGCACCAGAATGAAGGAGTCTTACTTTATCACTTTTTTTTTATTAAAGTAGTTGTCCCATCCTTATTTAAATAAATCGAAAATTCAGTAGAAACTCCAGAAAACCTCCTTGCTGTAAGTATATTTATATTGTACTATATAGTGTTGCAGAGTGCAGCACCAAACATTTAATACTTTCTAGCTAAAAAGTATATATCCTTGACTACAAAGTATGAACAGAAACAATTTCTGACAGACCACCATCAGAGACGTGCCAATGTATTTTCTCGAGTTAATACTCTGATTCTATCAGAAACATCAGCCCTCAAATTTAAAATCATTGACATTAACTGGATGGATCCTGAACTTTCAGTTCCCATGTACATATTCCCAACAATATATACCCCTTGGTTTTAATAATTATGAATATGTTCTCATATCCTAATTGAGGAATAACATCAAGAATCAACACCTTCTTTCAGCAAAAGTAGAAGTGTGAATAGAATCATAGTGTAAATTAGGGGGTTAAAAAGAGAAAGGAGAAATTCAAAAGAGCAGCATGAAAAATCTCATAGAACATTTAGGTTGTGTTTGGATTTGAAATGCAAAGTAGCAAATCTAACAATGGTAGTTTTTACTTTGTACTGATATAGATTTGCAATTCATAACTCTCCTTTTGAACTATTTTCTGAGTGATGTGGGTGGATTCAAAACCCACTCTAATTTGGGTAGATTTGAAATCCATTCATTTTTAAATTCTTGTATTCAATCCCTCAATCCAAGCACAGCCTCAGTTTTTGCAACATTTATAGGTTAATCAAGTAAAGTCTGAAACTGAGATTGAAGTGGTATGACTAGTGAATCGACCAGAAGAAGTAAAACATAGAATAATAAGAGGAGAAAAAAAACAGCAAAGGAGTAAATAAACAATTAAACATATGAATAATTTAAAGCATAAATTATGACAAGTCACCAAGAAAAAGTAGAGATTACAATGATTAAGAACAGCAAATAAACCAGAGAAAAATCAAATAAGTAGATCAGATTCTCATCGCAGTAGGCGTCTATATGAAGATAGCTATGGACAAAGATTGCATATAGAGTCATATAACTGCAGCAAATTTAATAAAAAAAGAGACATATCTAGCCCTTCTATAAATTGTACTCCCTCCATCCATGAAAAGTAGGGACATGGGGATGTGGCACATGTTTTAAGAAGAAGGTAGATAAAGTAGATAAAGTAAGGGTATTGTAGGGTATTGTGGGGTCCATTTTGAATAAAGTGTTTGTTTGTGAATAAAGTTGATGGCAATTTGAGTAATTAAGTGATGGTTGAAGGGTGATAGTTTTAAAAAAGGGCATGTGACTACATTTTGTGGACAAAGAATATAGGGCAAATGAGACTACTTTTCGTGGACGGAGGGAGTATCATAACTTAAAGATAACCTCTCAACTTTTCCATAATTGAGGTCTATCACTAGTATCGCGATATTTCACCAAGTCAGGGGTAACTATATGTAGTACTAGTATAGCTGGCATAAATTCAAGTATAGGCAAGATAACTGCAACTTCTCTTATGTAAAAAAAATAACAAAGTTTCAAGAAACCTGCTTCAAGACCCTATTTATTTCACAATAACTCCGAATGCAATATCTACTTAGTTCTTCATGAGAGGGATTATATGGCAAACCTTTGCAAATGCATTATGTCTCTTCCCTGCCTTCCAACGCCTGATTTGTCCATCATGCATTACTCTAAATCTTTCTTTAAACGACCTAGTAATTGAAAGTAATGAATAGTCAGTATTCTTGACACAGCTCATAAATTTGTTTATGTAATGTGTATATAGGCGTGTCAGACGATCAAATATCATATACATACGAGTAGCCCTTGATTTTTATTTTTTTGACTTTGGAAGTTACTGGGGTCCTAAGTTTCCAGCTGTTCTTCTTCTTCCTTTCCCTCTGCTTGGCAGCAGTGATGTGCCGTACTTGGATTAACTATGAGACAATTTCAAATTTTCAATACAAAAAGAATGAGAAAGAAACAAACAAAATATGAGAAAATTAATATTGCTTCAATGGGCATAGAACTGAGTATATTTCAGTGGTATCCACATTCAGTTCCTGCACCGAGATATAAATAAACACCCCCCCCCCCCCATTTAAACAAGGAAACAGCAGGGTAAGTCCCCATTGCGTAACACCATCCAAAAAAAATCACATGTGAAGAATGAAAGTATTATGAACTAGAATAACAGTAGAGCACCATACTCCAGTATCAAGAGGTTGTGAAATTAACACAAACAGAGCTAACTTAAGACTAAAACTTGACACCAACCCATGAATCAATTTGGTTAAGGACTCAGACATGTGAAAGGATTTCTCACATAAAAGCAATAAAAAACATTAGTTTATGAAAAGAAACAATAAATCCCATCATAAAAGTGCAGAATTTAAACATATCCAGATTTGTAAGATTGAATGATACCATCCCATATCAAAATCACAGCATTCATTCAATCACTGAGAATAGAATAACAAGAAATAGAGAGTGCCGAAAATGCCAAACTTACAGAGAGTGGCGAGTGGGAGAGATGAGGGTGAATCTGAGAGGCATTGAGCTGGGGAGTGAAGTAGGGCGAAATAAGGGAATTGGTAAAAATTGGGGGTTTGTGGAGCAAATTGGGAGAAGTGTGAAGAGGACGAACGGGGAAGAAAGTGTGGCGGTGATGGTGGTGGAGCTTAGGAGACGAATGAAGGGCTGCTAACGAGCGGAGCCTCGAGCACCATCGCTGCATCGTCGCCGTGGTGTTTCTCTCTGCGTTTCTGAGAATGAAAGAGGGAGGTTTTGGGAATCAGGCATTGGGTTTTTGGGATACTATTTTGTAGTTTGGGGAAATGAAAATTGAAATAATAATAATTGATTAATTAATTATGTAAAATAAAAGAAAAAAATACACATACTGTATCATGAACATTTTAAGCAAAACCCTAATCAGTAATTCACCTCTGAGTATGTTGTAACGAGTAGTCCTCCTAAAAAAAATTTACCTTCTACCAGGATTGAGACGAGTTTGTCCAATTTTAAAATTAATTCGTAGAAAATTATAAACTCAAGATTCTTGTATTGTAAAATTGGTAGACGAGTTTTAGAGTAGATTGTGAAATTATTGTATTTTTATCTAAGGAGATGGAATTTCTTAATTTTTTGTTTAAATATTGACTTATCAATTTGATAATGTTGTTACTTTGTTAGAATTGTAAACATTTTTTTTTATCCTGATATACAATATACCTTGTTCTTTTGAATGATTTTTTATCTACTAGTAAAATAAAAGACGAGACTCTACTCTATTATTTAACAAAAAGTGTTTGTTTGAAAGGTGTAGAGCTGATGAATGAGAAATAAATGAAATATGTGTATTTGGTGTAAGAGTATCATTTTAAATTTTCACTAAGTTATAATGAATCAGTCACTTGTTTAGAATTTACTTTACTTGCTCCGTATAATATTTTCATTAAGTTCAACAATGGTTTTCACATTTGTTTATTCTAAGTCACGTAATTGTTTGTATACCTCAGAAGGAGGACTCCAGTATTCACAAATTTAAGTATATATATTTACACTCATTTTAATCTATTTTGTTATTTTATTCATAAAATTTTATAAAATTATCATTCAACACTCCACTCATTACATATTCTTCTTAGTTTATGTGTAAAAAAAATAGTGTAAACAATTATAAAACGGAGTGAGTAATTTGATTACGATCAAAATCTAGGGATTATATAATATATATATATGTGATGTTCAGTATATAATACTTTTTCATACACGTTTTTTTTTTGTTCATCTACATACTTGAATATGACATGTGAGTTGGTTTTATTTAAAGTAGTTTTACTTTAAAACTAGTTTACAACAATCATTTTTTTAGTAGCACGAGTAATATTTCATTTGTCTAATCAAGCTTCTCATATTAAAAAATATAGTATAAAACGACGGTTGTGAGTATATGGAGAACTGTTTGAGGGTGGGGACACAATAGGTTTAAAAAAAAAGGAACATGGCGATTCTATTTTTCAGTGAGAAAGTCTCAAGTACGCAGTACACATCAAATCAATTTGGTGCATACATTTTTTTCTACAAATCTCCTCATTTCTTTCTAATATTCATCTCTTATGCATATTGAAGTTTCTGCTAATCGAACTTCGCCATTGGGTTGTAATGGCAATTGTTGTTACTGTAGGTCAAACACATTGAAAACCGTTGGGCTGCGGTTAGTTTTGATTAAGAATTCACTTTTACATATGTCAAAAACATTTATACGGAGTACAATATTTCACAATAGCACTACTGTAAAATTTGACCTATTTTTTATTCTTATCCAGTAACATGTCTTCTTCTCTTTTGTCCTCTCTTCAGCGCCCGCCGCCTCCTTCTTCACCCAACCTTCTTCTCTTTTATCTTCTCTTCAGCGCCGCCTTCTCTCTTCTCTATGAAATCTACAGACTTCCATAAAATAAAATAAAAAAACTTATATTCAGCGACGCCTTTTTCTCTTCTGCGTGAAAATTGCTATCAATTATACTGTTCAGATTTCTGATCTACTAATCACGAAACAAGGCGGAAAAATCATTGTTTTTGTTTTTTTTAATGAATTAATGAGAAATAATCAACAATAATAACACACATATTTATTCAAATTAATTGTTGATAATTATATTTTTGTAATTGTAGGAATCGATAAACTATTCAACATGATTGTGTTTTTCGTGTTTTCAATTATTGTTATTCGTCTTCTTAATGTGGGTATCTCATTCCATCTCAATAATGACGTTTTATTTATACAATAACACATACTCCGTATTTCTTTGTAAAGTAATACACTTATATTTATATAGTAACACAATTTTCAATCAATATATGTGTTACTTTAAGAACAAATATGTGTTACTCAAAATCTAATAGTGTGTTATTTATCCTTACAGTAACACATATTTGTCTGTACAGTAACAAATAATTGTATTTAAAATAACACAAATTAAGAACAAGTTTTTCTATTTATCTCTTTGATGATTTTTTTTAAAGATATGTTTGATTTGATATGACTTTGACATGTCTTGCAAAAAATCTCGAGTTTTTTTTATCATTCATTAAATTAATTGTATTAATATTTTTATGTGAAAAGTTAATTTATGTATTATTTGCACTTACAATAACACATATTTGTCCTTATAGTAACATATTACATTTATAGTAAGCTTGAACCCCGCTTTTCTGTTAGCATTCTGTGCGATTTTTTTCGTGATTTTTTTGGAAAGATCCGTTTGACCGGTCAGACCCGCTACAAATTCGCGAATTTTTTATCTTTCTTTATATATACTAATATTTCACGTGAAATATTTCATATAAGTGTTTCCCGTAAACACAAAAACTTGCACGTTTAGTAAATGGGCTCAACATATAATTGGACTGTTAAATTGGGTCAACATGTTTTATTAAATTTTAATTTGTTCTATTAATTTTATCCGTCCTGTTCCAATTTCCAGATTTTCATCTGATTTATTAATTTTACTTTATTGATTTTCAAATTTAGTAACAATTTTTTTTGATATGTAGTATTATACATTTTTCATGTAGTAATTTTTTTTTTTTTTTTGTTACATGTAGTAATATATTTTTGTTCATGTATTTTTTTAAATTTATTGTCATTTTTTTTTCTATTCCTGTAATAGTAATTAATATTGTTTATACATGTAGTAATTTAATTCTGTTATTTTAGTAAAACATTTTTTTTTAAATGTAGTGACAAGTTTTTTGATATGTAGTAATATTTTTTATTTAATGAATTAACATTTTTGTACATGTAGCAATAAATTTCTGTTCATGTAGTAATATATTTCTGTTCATGTATTTTTTAAAATCCGTTGTCATATTATCTATTCATGTAGTAGTAGATTGTTTATACATGTAGTAGTTTAATTCTGTTCTTTTAGTAAAACATTTTTTTCAAATGTAATGACAAGTTTTTTGATACGTAGTGGTATTATACATTTTTCATGTAGTCATATTAAGAGAAATATTTATGTAATTTAACATATTATATTTTAATTAAATAAATTTATTTACGTTATTTAATGTACATATTTTATTATATTATTGTGTACATGCATATTTGTTGAGAACCCTCAAAATTAGCTTAATATTTTTAACTTTTAGTTAAATGGGCCAAGATTTTGGGCTTTTGCCTAAATTGGGTAAGATGCATGCATGAAATATTTTATGCAATACTAGCCCCTAGGTAAATTATTTCATGTGATTGAGTGTATAAATACATTTTAATTTTAATGTTCAATTTACTCGATTGTACGTAATAAATAGAAAAAAAGTTCTGATACACCTGAAAACCCGAAACCAAGACTAGGCATGTAGGTGCAACCAATTAAACCAAATATCACCCATCTTCAATTCTTTTTTTTAATGAGATTTAAAATTAATTCCGGGGATCCATTTCGTACCAGGCTCATTTTCATAGGTTACATATCCTTAAAAAGTTTAAATGCCATTATTTAAAATCTCCAATTTGCTAATTTATGTAGGTATATCAAATTTCAAACATGACGCAAAAGTCGGCCAAATAATTGATATTTTTGTAGTTTTAATGATGTTAAAATTTGACTTTCTTTGTTTTCTTATTTAAAATTAAACATTGGAAAATATTGCGGCTCATGCAAAATTTCTTTAAATTCGAGGCGTAAAGGTGTATACGTGGCGAGTTTTTTCTTAATTTTTTTTTGAAGATTATTTTTCCTTACACCTTAGCATTATTTTGGAACAGTGAGACTGACTTAGTCACGAGTACATTCACGTTTGCATACAATTTGCTTTTCTTCTTTCTTTTCCCCTTTCAAACAATATGAACAAAAAAAGACCCTAATTTGTATCACCACATGACTAGTTTAACTTTATATAATTGAAATCTTAAACCTAACTTTCTCCCATCATTATTTGATAACATAGGGGAAAAGTGTGTCACGTTTCTCCAAGGAAAAGGACAAAAACCTATCTGTAATATTAGTACAAATTTAAAATGTGACAAAATAAAATTATGAATTGAGCCAAATTAAAAGCAAGTAAAAAAGAATTATACAAAATATTTGTATAAGACAACGAAAAACTCGCTCTCAAGTTTGTATTATTATAAAAGTAAATATGTGATATTTTTAGAGTAAATAAAACATATTTACCTTTACAATAAATACACATTTTTCTTATAGACTCATAGTAACATATTTGAGTGAGAGCTATTTATGTATAGTCGACTTGCATATATTTTTGTTCAAAAAAAAAGACTTGCATATATTTTATGAAAAAATTAATTTGATTCGATTCTACTCCTAATTTTTCCCACTTTTTTTTTGGTTCTTTTTTAAAATAAAATATATTGTAGTTACAATATTGCAACCCAAAAGTAACTATTAAAATTACAAGTAGAAAACGCACAAAAAACTACACTTCAATCTAATCTCATATTTCCTTTTTCTCACGGCCCCGCTACTTTAAATTATTTTTATCGTAATATCAAGTATATATAGAAAAATTGCTAATCATTAAAAATTATAGTTTCTTATTTTGTTAAAAGACATAATAAAAAAAGTAACAAAAATATTTATTATCGGACATAATATGGATTTATTACATGAATATTACAAGTAGAAAAAGCAAAAAAAAAGTACACTTGAGTCTAATCATCTTTCCTTTTTCTCACAGCACCGTTACTTTAAATTCCTTTTATTGCAACATCAAGTATTTATAGAAAAATTGATAATCATACAAAAGTATATTATTCTTATTTAAAAAAAACATAGTACTCCCTCTGTCTCACAGGAATTTGCACACTTTCCATATATGGATGTCCCATACCAATTTGCACACTCCATAAAAGGAAATATCTTCACAACCCTCACCCTTGAAATATACTCATATTTACCCATATGCCATTACTTTTCCACACTCAATCTACTTTTTACTTTACTTTATTCATAAGTTCCTCCGGGACGGAGGGAGTATTTATTAGAGGACATAATATGGATTAATTACAGTAATCTTACACGTAACAGTCCACGAAAGTTGCACATGAGTTTATAAACAGTCTATGAACGGATAGGGAGGAGATATCGAGTACTGTTCCCATCCCCATAAATCATCACCGTACAAGGCAAGCGGTTACTGTTCTAGAGAGAGAAATATAAATAGAAACTCTGTACAATTGTGAATTAGAGAGAGAAATAGGGTAAAGTACAAATCTTTGGAATGTGGGTGTGTATGTATATCTGAGAGAAAGAGAAAAGACATCAAAGAAGCTTCGTTCTTCTCACAAAAACCCTACCTTTTATATTTTGGCCGATTAAGACTTAACCCAACTTTTGTTCTTACTCCAGATCTACAAACTGTATTGTTTTCTGTATGATTTCTCTGGTTTAAGCAGAAAAGGGAGGTGGGTTTTGCTCAAGTCCTGATTTTGAAAGTTATTTTGCAAGAAAACTCAAGTTCTTGATTTTGCGGTTTATTTTATACTTTATCTGGTTAGTAGTATTACGAAAGTGGTGTTTTTTTCTTGAAATATGCTGGTAGTTCAGTAGAAGGATGTGTATTTACTATTTAGGTCTTGAGGTTGAAATGTTGGAGTAATGTGTAGGCAAGTAATTTGATTTGGAATTTACCTGCCCTTGAATTTCTTTATATGGAATGTTTCTAGGCAGACAGAGATACTGATTGTTATGCATCTCTGAGGTGTAAGAATTTTGTGAAGCTGCTGGTTTTGATCCTTTCCTGCTTTAGTTTGATTTGATCAACGTTGGAGATTTGCGCTGGAGTGGTTAGGGGTACCTGGGAGTGTCACTATGTCGTCCTTGAGTCGAGAACTGGTGTTCTTGATACTGCAGTTCTTGGATGAAGAAAAGTTCAAGGAGACTGTACATAAGTGAGTTCACTTTGTTGGTTTATGTCCTGACATTTTGCATAATTTGTCTCATTTAGGTCAGGTCCATTATGTGTTTCTCCTTAAAATGCAATTAACTCAGGGGACACAATGAATTTACTTATGTCTTGTATGGGATTTAGCATAAGTCTGCATTATCTGAAATGTTGGCTCATTTTTAGAATGAAGGTCAAACATCCACTTGGTTCGGACCCGTGCATTGTTATCCTAAGCTGGACAAAGACAAAAATAAAACTTGTCTTTATCTAATTTACTCCATTTTCCATAAGCTACTACTTCTATCAAAAAAGGGAAATGGCAGTTGCGTGGATGTATATTGTGTTATGTCATGTTACGAGTTAGTTGGGTTTTGTTTCTATTATTTTATATTAGAACCACGATATGTGTAGGTTGGAACAAGAATCTGGCTTTTTCTTCAATATGAAGTACTTCGACGAGCAAGTTCAAGCTGGTGAATGGGATGAAGTCGAACGCTATTTAAGCGGTTTTACAAAGGTTGAGGATAACCGATATTCGATGAAAATTTTCTTTGAAATAAGAAAGCAGAAATATCTTGAAGCTCTTGATAGGTACAATTCATTTCAAAATTATATAGTAATAATTTCGTATTATGTGCACATCTGTTAATAAACGTTGCTTGCAATTGTGCTCAGACAAGATCGATCAAAAGCAGTTGAGATCCTTGTAAAGGATCTCAAGGTGTTTGCTTCTTTTAATGAAGATCTTTTCAAAGAGATCACCCAGCTCTTGACTCTTGACAATTTTAGGTAAGTTAAAAAGGCTGTATCCATATGTAGGTATCAACTTCATTGCAGACCTATTCAATTTTTTTTAAAAATATTTTTTTTATATTTAATATTTCTAGGCAGAATGAGCAGCTCTCCAAATATGGGGACACAAAGTCTGCACGGAACATTATGCTAGTTGAACTTAAAAAGCTTATAGAAGCGAATCCATTGTTCCGGGACAAGCTCACACTTCCTGCTTTCAAAGCTTCAAGATTAAGAACACTTATTAACCAAAGGTATCAAATATCTTTCACATAATCACATGTGAACTTTATTTCGTCAAGATTAAGAACACTTATTAAAACCTTTGCAATGTTCATGCAAAATCGTGCATTTTCAGTCTAAACTGGCAGCATCAGCTTTGCAAGAATCCACGCCCAAATCCAGATATCAAAACACTATTTACCGATCATAGCTGTTCCACTAGTAATGGCACACGAGGGCCTCCTCCTACTAATACTGGTCTTGCTGGACCAGTCCCCAAACCCGGTGTTTTTCTTCCTCTTGGAGGTCATGGTGTACGTATAATGGTGGTTATTGCTTTCAAAATAAGATACACATATTTTGGAATCTCACATTCTAAACTTTCCTTTTGAAGCCTTTCCAGCCAGTCGTTTCTCCTCCACCTAGTGCTATAGCCGGTTGGATGTCAAGTGCAAATCCGTCTATGCCTCATGCAGCTGTTGCTGCAGCTCCTCCTGGTCTTGTTCAGGCATCTAATTCTGGTCAGTTGTTTAAACTCTTATATTACCTTTTCAGAACTAGTTACATTATTAGCATGTAATGATTTAATGTGATATGTTATCCTCCATAATTATTCTCAGCTGCATTTCTGAAACATCCAAGAACTCCTCCTGGTGGTCCTGGAATGGAATATCAGACTGCTGACTCAGAGCATTTGATGAAACGCCTTCGAGCTGGTCAAGCTGATGAGGTGCTAGCATATATAACTGCTGCTCCTTATTTGTTTCTGAACATTTTGTTTTCTGCTTTCTCGCTTCTTTCTATATAATTTGTTTGATAATGATCCACCTCCTTATCGTGACACACTATTGATTACTAGGTTTCGTTTTCTGGTTCTGCGCATCAGCCTAATAGCTTTTCACCAGATGACCTTCCCAAAACAGTTGTACGCAGTCTTAGTCAAGGATCAAATGTCATGAGCATGGATTTCCATCCACAACAACAGACAGTTCTTTTAGGTTGATCATCGATTGTCCCCTTTCAGTTTCCTTTGTCTATACTTAGTAATTTCCCCTTAAGCAGATTTATACTTATTATATTGCTATATTTTTCTACAAAATTGGCATGGAAATGTTGATTGTAGAATAACTTCATTGTACTCTTTGTTCTTGATTATGTGACTGACTTAATCTTCATTGTAGTTGGTACAAATGTTGGTGATATTAGCATATGGGAAGTTGGCTCGAGGGATAGGTTAGCTCTTAAAACATTTAAAGTTTGGGACATATCAGCTTGTTCAATGCCATTCCAAGTGAGTACTATTGGTTATCTAATGTGCTTTGTTCCCTTTGGATTGGCCTTTCATGTTCAAGTTCATTTATTTCTTAAGTTTGAGACTGATCAGTGTTACTTGTCTGTTTAGACAACTTTGGTTAAAGATGCCACCATATCTGTCAATAGATGTGTTTGGGGCCCAGATGGATCTATACTTGGTAGGGGAAGTTGTCATTACGAGAACAGCACTAATTTCTTAAATTAGTGTCAATCTTGTACAGTAGTTGCTGATATTTGTCTTATCTTGCTTTTCAAGGTGTTGCTTTTTCCAAGCACATTGTTCAGATATATACATATAGTCCATCTGGAGAGCTAAGACAACACTTAGAGGTGAGAACTTCGGCCCATAATTCTCCGATTGTTTTATGTTACATAATAATGTTGAGTACTAATGACTTTTCCAATATGTAGATTGATGCTCATACAGGTGGCGTTAACGATATTGCCTTTGCCCATCCAAATAAGCAGCTTTGCATTGTTACATGTGGAGATGACAAGACAATTAAGGTAACATCAACTTGACTTTCATATAAAGTCTTGTAGGTTCTTACATGAAAACTTGTGTAACAGGTATGGGATGCTGTTGGTGGGCGTAGACTATATATGTTTGAAGGTCATGAATCCCCTGTATATTCAGTTTGTCCTCATTACAAAGAGAATATTCAGGTACATTATTTTGCATATTGTTCCTCTTTCCTTCCTTACTGGAGTCCCACATCAAATTCTGAATGAACTCCATTGTCTCATTCTATTTCATTTGCAGTTTATATTCTCTACGGCCATTGATGGAAAAATAAAAGCGTGGCTTTATGATTCCTTGGGATCAAGAGTAGACTATGATGCCCCCGGACTTTGGTGCACGACAATGGCATACAGTGCTGATGGAACGAGGTGCTTTTGGAAATCCACATTTGTTTTTTAGCTTATCAGAGATAGTCCTCTTGGCAGAGTAAAATATCCTGAATGGCATCTTAATTTTCCTAACTATCATTGCAATCATCTTTTTGTGAAACCCAAATGTTCCAACTTCACAATTTTGTGCAAGTAACCTGATAGCTCATCTTTGGACTTCCTTCAATTGGAAATCAATGAATTTTTGTGTAACTTTTTATTTCCAATAATTCAAATTTACCCTGCGGCATAAATTGTGTACATCAGTGTCTGCCACCTGAATGATATAATCTGCATAAATTTTGGTGGGAATTAGGGGCAAGAGACACCTTATTATAAGTCCTTATTATAAGTCCAATTCTCTGAAATGGTAATTTCCATAGATCACCTTATTACATGTAATGATCTGACTCTCTTAATACGACAATCACATTTGTTAATTAAACAAATTGTGAAAAAATTAGAACTTTCACTTCAACTTATTTAATAGTTTGTGCCAATCTAGAGAAGGACCTTTCCAGCAAAGAAGAAAGGTTTTTTCTTGAAAGTTAGTTTAGGTTGAAAGGTGATGAAATCATTATTTATTTCTTGATCGGCATATTCCTTTCAGACTCTTCTCTTGTGGAACCAGCAAAGAAGGTGAATCACACCTTGTTGAGTGGAATGAAAGTGAAGGCGCAATTAAGAGAACATATTCTGGTTTTCGGAAGCGTTCTTTAGGAGTTGTGCAGTTTGACACCACAAGGAACCGTTTCTTAGCTGCTGGTGACGAGTTTCAAATTAAATTCTGGGACATGGATAATACCAACATGCTTACTTATACAGACGGCGACGGGGGTCTTCCTGTTAGTATTTTGGACATCAGCCCTCTCTCTAAAGCTTCATGTTTTTATTACAGGAATCCTGAAATTGTTGTGCATAATGCTTTTCTTGCAGGCAAGCCCTAGATTAAGATTTAACAAAGAAGGCTCATTGCTTGCTGTTACAACAAGTGACAGTGGAATTAAGATATTGGCAAATGCTGATGGGCAACGCATGTTGTCAATGCTAGAGTCAAGAGCATTTGATGGTGCTCGTAATCTCACTGAAGCAGTAAATACCAAAGTAATTTTTTTTTTCTTTTATCATCTATTAACTTGTTACTCATTTTCTTGTTCATGGGTTCTAATATCTATGCGACTTTTCAACTACAGCCTGCAATTGCCGGTGGATTAGGTTCCATTGGTAATGCTTCTGCCTCAGCATCCCCTATGATGGAACGAACTGATCGAATTCCACAGCCAATGTCGCTTGGAAATCTAGTAATATTTCAGTTTTCATTTCGTTTACTACGTTTAATTTTACCTTTCTAAATAGTTCAGTATGTGTATTTTACATCGCTTGCTATGATTATTTGCTCATTTCACTTGCATTACACAGGCCACCATGGAAAGCAGCAGGTCAGCCGATGTAAAACCAAGGATTCTTGATTCCAACGACAAAGTTAAAAGCTGGAAATTCCCTGATATAGCTGATTCATCTCAACTCAAGTCTCTGAAGTTGCCTGACCCCCTCACACCAAGCAAAGTATGATATACAGATAATTTATTGAAATCTGGCATTTCTTTGATCCTCATTTGGTGAAAGAATGTTTAATTGAATAAGAAGGATATCAACTTTTTCTGTAGTAACTTGGTGCCTGGCTTGTTGGGTATTTTTTTCCTTCTAAAATAAATTCTACCCCTTTTGACAAACTTATAGGGTAATCGGGGTGAGGAAGGGTTGACATAATATCTCTTGATTCCCCATCTTCCTTTTTATCTGTGAATTAACCAGTGTAATAAACTGTAGATTGTGCGGTTGCTTTACACAAATTCTGGGTTAGCTGTACTAGCACTGGCTTCCAATGCTGTCCATAAGCTGTGGAAGTGGCATCGCAATGAACGAAATCCCTCTGGCAAGGTCTGAATTTCAGCGTTCAATTTCTTTGTGAGATATGACAACAATAGTATTTTTAGTTCTTATCTGAATTCTTTCATATGTACTTTCAGTCTTCTACCTCTAGTGCGCCACAGTTGTGGCAGCCCACCAATGGAACTCTCATGGCTAATGACTTGAATGATGCCAAATCATCCGAAGACTCAGTTTCTTGCATTGCCTTATCGAAAAATGATTCCTATGTGATGTCTGCTTCAGGGGGGAAAGTCTCCTTGTTCAACATGATGACTTTTAAGGTTTGCAAGCATTTTGACAATCTTGTGACCATTTTCATTGTTGGACTACAATTACATGATTTTACAAAATTTGTGCATTTGGCATTTGAGTGACTAATGATACTGTATTATTTCTTTTCAGGTTATGACAACTTTCATGCCACCACCTCCTGCTGCAACCTATCTTGCTTTCCATCCTCAGGATAACAATATTATTGCTATTGGAATGGAGGACTCAACTATACAAATATACAATGTTAGGGTTGATGAGGTAAACTCTCTGAACTTTGATGAAGAGCTTGCTGGTTTCGTTTATAGATTAAATCTTGCTGTTTATCACATTCTCAACGGTAATCAATTGGGGATAAGGTTACTTTCAGAACCTTATAGTTTCAATAAGAGATCTTTTGCAAATCAATCTTTATTGTGAAGCTTCCCTCCCCTTCTCCGGTTTTATTAGCACATTATATTCTACCATTTTGATAAGTATGGTTAGCTTATCTTATTTTACATTTCTTGAAGATACTACCTTTGTCTGGACTGCTTATTATGTTTTGAATTTCTTAGTGAAACTAACACTGTAAAGGTTTGTAGTGGGAACTAAGGGTAATTAAAGTCGATGCGTTGGAACTGTCGGTCTTTGTTTGTGGCTTTCCGCTGCTTTACTAGTTACTTTTAACATGACTGGAATAGTGGAATCATTTTCTGTCATCCTGAATTTTGCTTGTATGGAATTGTCAAATGAAAATCAAGCTTTCTAAAATGTCTTTTGAATCTTCTTTTAGTGATTCCTTTATTACTTAGAATAGTTGAACATCATAGCTTCTGGTTGAGGTATGAGATCAGTTTGTAGATTCTTTTCTAGATCTTGGTTATAACTCAGCTTCATTTATAGGACGCATGATAAATGAATTATGATTTCAGATGCTCTGTTATATTTAATATATCTGATCACATCAATAGATAATGTAGCCTGCAATGCTATTGGTTTGCCTGTGCTATTAGTCAAATACTTATCTTTCATTATGCAATAGGTTAAAACCAAGCTCAAAGGACACCAAAAACGAATCTCGGGGCTTGCATTTTCTCAAAGTTTGAACATATTGGTCTCATCTGGAGCTGATGCACAGGCAAGTCTTGGCCTGTTAAAGCTCTTTTTTTCCTATTTATATAATGTTACTAACATTATAAATTCTCTAAATTATGGTTTAATTTGTGTTGTTTTACACTAATTGATTGCAGCTTTGTATGTGGAGCATTGATGGATGGGAGAAGAAGAAATCACGGCCTATCCAGGCGCTTCCTGGTCACCAAACTCCCCTGGTTGGAGAAACCAGAGTTCAGTTTCATAACAACCAATCTCATCTGCTGGTTGTCCATGAAAGCCAACTGGCAGTTTACGATGCTCAACTTGAATGTATACGCTCGGTGAGTCTCTTGCAAGTTAGAATGAAACAGTAACAGGATAGTTACCTACATCTGTACAGTATATATGTCCAACAGCTTCACCTTTATTGTGTATTTTACCTTTCTTGAAAAACTTGGTAACCGATGAATTATATTCAATTGCAGTGGTATCCGAGGGACTCACTCTCTGCCCCCATTTCAAGTGCTATCTACTCATGTGATGGTCTGTTGATTTTTACTGGATTTTGTGATGGTGCTGTTGGAATCTTTGATGCTGAAAGTTTAGGCCTTCGATGTCGGATAGCACCATCTGCTTACATTGCCTCGATTTCCAGGTATGCCAACTGAAAGCATGCATGATTGAAGATGCTATTTTTCATCATCTTTGTCTCCTCAGCTGTATTGACATTATTAAATTACCTTGTTATGTAGCAACGGCCCCGCGTTCCCGGTGGTGATTGCAGCACATCCGTCGGATCCGTATCAATTTGCTCTTGGCATGAGTGACGGTGCAGTTCACGTGATCGAATCATCAGAGGCTGAGACGAAGTGGGGTGGGTCGACTTCTCAAGATAACGGGGTGTTGCCTTCGATCGCATCTAGTTCTGCTATGAATAGTCAGCCATCAGAAACCCCATCAAGATGACACTTTGAATGATAATAATAATTCTATAAAAGTAACACGAATAGTTTTAGTCTTCTATTGTAAAGTCTTTTGCTTTCGTTTCGGCTTTTGTTCCAGCGTAGAATGAGGAGGAGGGGATAGTTGTACATTTTGGTTTTCCACAATACTTTGCTGCGTTTTCATGCACCATATTTTATAGTTGCTTCTTGCTTTCTAATTCAAATCATACATTTGTTCTTTAACCTCTATAGTTATGCACTGCTTCTTTCTTTGGGTTACAATTCCGTATGCAATACGATACGATACAAAAATGATAAGGAAATTGTAAATTATTGGGCTTATTGTGTTGTTACCATGATATACACCTCTTGCTGACTGAAGAAAAACATTAAAGATCGTATTTTTTAAGAAAAAGATTTGTGTGGGACCGGATGAAATTTTTATAAATTAGCACAAACAAACATTTGTGTCATATAAAACGGTTTCACACGCGACTTCTTCTAATTTTTTATATTGTGAGGCCGACTAATCAATGTCTAAAATAAACCCTTCATTTTAATACTCTGAACAGCCGCCAAATTCGCAATGAAGCCAACAAAATCAAAATAACCTAGCAGTTCCCTCTCAATTCTCTCTCGTGGAAGCCGCTTCTAGAAGCCAAAGACACAGAATTGGTCGTCATTCTCCTGTGTGAAAGGAAAGCCACTGTTGTTTCTTGAATTGGTATGTGGTGTTAACTTGCCCTGATTACACTTTTTTTTTTTTTCCTGAGTTAGATATTTCTTAAACTCCGGAGTTGCAGCACGTTTCTGTTGTTTCTTGCCTTGGTATGTGGTTAAATTTGAAGTTTCTGAGCTTATGCTGCCTGCACAGCTACGTTTAAATTACTGATTAATTTAGGTATCTATATGGTAGAATGTTTTTTCAGAGTTCATTCTAATGAACCTGGCAGTGTAGCGTATTATCTATGTCTGATTTTTACCAACTTTGAGACCATATTAGGATTTAGTTGCAGTGTCGGTCATTGGATGTAGTTTTGAGAAATTACAGAGCATGAGTCCTATATAATTAGAATACAATTTGTTAAGGTTTAAGTCCAGGTGATTTCTCCACTTAAAACAAAAGTCCAGGATAACTAACATCATAAAAATGTGGTCTAAAATGGGTAGTTGCAAGAATGATCTTCATTCTGGAAACACATACCCTATGCGGGTGGGGCGCCTCTTGCTCAAACAACTATTATATACATACATGTATATGTTACATACAAAAGTCGTGGTAAAAGGGTTAATAGGGCTTTGAGCCTGGTTACTTGGTGGGCCTATGGTTGTATAAGGCCAAGTATGTTGTATATAAATAGTCAGATTGTGTACTAGTTGGTTATTGAATATCATTGTTATCATTCGGCTGTTAAGCTTGGGCGGAATTATTTTCTGTGGACTCATCTTCTTGAGTAAAGTGTTTGTTCTTGATTCTTGTTAGCTTCTTGCGTCTTGTTGCTAACAGTATATTTATGTATATTTTTGACTGATGATTCAAATTTGATATATCAGTTCTGCATTATAATCAACCGAAATGGACATCGACTCAGAAGCACCAGCATCAGTGGCTCAAGGGAACACTGCAGTATGTACCAGCTGACTTATGAATACTTCGTTTGCACACCTTTATTGCATTACCTTTTTATGCAGGCAATGACCATGTGTTTGAATATTTGTTTTTTCTCCTGTCTAAGAATGTGGATACTGACTCCATATCTGCGACAATGGGGAAACTGGATATTGGAGAACCGTCCTCCAGCTTCAAGAAAAAGCCAGTTATTATAATAGTTGTAGGAATGGCAGGTATTGGTTTTTGCGGGAAGAAACAATATTCTACTTTGGCAACTGCATTCTGATACTAGTGATCAATTTATCCAGGAAGTGGGAAGACAACATTTCTTCACCGGCTAGTTTGCCACACTATGGCATCAAATATCCGAGGTTATGTTATGAATCTTGACCCTGCTGTTATGACTCTCCCATTTGGTGCTAACATTGACATTCGAGACACTGTTCGATACAAGGAGGTTATGAAGCAGTTTAATCTTGGACCAAATGGAGGAATTTTGACTTCGCTTAACTTGTTTGCCACAAAGTTTGATGAGGTATTAAGCTAATTACTACAAATGGGGATACAGAAATTATACTACGCTTTTGCAGTGATAATTACTTTGAGAAAGAAGTTAAAAAACTTTTCAATAATGCTATCATAATTGTTTTCAAAATTGCAGGTCATATCTGTGATCGAGAAACGAGCAGATCAGCTAGACTATGTACTCGTTGACACACCTGGCCAAATTGAAATTTTCACTTGGTCTGCGTCTGGAGCTATAATTACGGAAGCTTGTGCATCAACATTCCCCACAGTAATAGCTTATGTTGTTGATACACCTCGTTCAGCAAACCCATCTACGTTCATGAGCAACATGCTGTATGCTTGTAGCATCCTCTATAAGACACGGTTACCACTGGTATTAGTGTTCAACAAGACTGATGTGGCACAACATGATTTTGCATTGGAGGTTTGATAATTTTTTATTTTCACTCCGGGGCCATTTTAATTCCTTTTACAGGGCGTCTTTTCATCGTTTGCTGCTGATATACCATATTCTATGCTGTTTATTAGTGGATGGAAGATTTTGAGGCGTTTCATGCTGCCCTGGATTCTGATAATTCTTACACATCAACTTTGACCCGTAGTCTCTCCCTAGCACTGGAGGAATTCTATAAAAATCTGAAATCGGTGGGAGTGTCTGCAGTCACTGGTGCGGGGATGGATGACTTCTTTAAGGCCATCGAAGATAGTGCCCAAGAATACATGGAAACTTACAAGTACTTGAGATCTTCCTACCAAACTAGTTTCGATAATGTATTGAGTAATAAATCACCTTCTTATAATTTCCATTCTCTTTACAGGACTGATCTTGACAAGAGACGAGCAGAGAAGGAACGCTTGGAAGACGAACGCAGAAAAGAAAACATGGATAAGCTGAGGAAGGATATGGAGAAGTCTGGAGGGGAGACTGTGGTATTGAGCACAGGTTTGAAAGACAAGAGTGTGGAGATTGATGAAGACGAAGAGGGTGAAGACGACGATTATCAAAGCGAAGATGGTTCTGATATCATAGACGACGATGAGGATGACGATGAAGAGGTAGCCAGTTTTTCATTTTGAGATCACTTTCTGAAATAACCAACTCTTGTGTTAATTGATGAAATGAAATGCACAGTGCCTGAGTTTCTGTACATGAAACACTTGGTTTTTGTTTGGCTGCAGATACTTCATCTTATTATTTTTAATATATCATGAGTTTTTTTATTTTCAACTTTGCTCCTCTTAAATGTATCTTGTTGTATTCAAAATTAAAATTTAGGCACTATTTGTCTTGGAAAATTAGTAGACATAGGGGCAAAATGGTAAAACAATTCAAAAAAATTGTGTTCTAACTATAATTAACTTTCATTTCTTAATTTGTGTGGAAATAATTATACATCTATTTTTATGAAAAGGAGTGAGCAATATTTAATGAAAAAGATTGATCAATAGTAACAAAATAAACTCAAATCATACAATTATATTTTAAGTAGTTTAATTAATTTTTTTAATCCACTAAATTTGAATTAAATTAAAATAGTGACTCAATTACACTGCACAATTCAATGTATCGACTAAAATTGAATTAGTTTTAATTTATCAATGAAATAAACTATGAAAAAACATAAATTTCTTGTCTAAAGTAAGTGTAACGTGCGACAAATTAAGAGATGGATTCAGATTTTTTACAAATATCTTTAAAAAAGACATTTATGATTTTCGAGCACGTACTTTTATGAAGGTATTCAATCGTCCAAAAACGTGAGTTTAATACTGGCAGAGATTACTCGCGAGCTACTCGTGCTCGACTCGGAGAAAGACCGAAATCGACTCGAAGTTAATCGAGTCGAGTCGAGTTTCGAGCTACTCGAGTAGCTATCGAGTTCGAGTTCGAGCTCATAAATACTCGGCTCGAAAGGCTCGCGAGCCTAATCGAGCTTGAAGAATATTACTATTTTGCCATTAATTTATATATATATTTATATGTACAAGTAATCGAGTCGAGCTCGAGTTTATTTTAGAAAAAATACGTTTTACAATAAATTTTAAAAATTATATAGGTAATCGAGTCGAGCTCGAGTTTATCGAGCTTCTTCTCGAGTCGAGCCCGATCTTTAAAATTTTAGACTCGATCGAGTTGAGTTTCGAGCTTTGAGTTTAACAATCGAGTCGAGTTTCGAGCTCAACACTACTCGGCTCGACTCGACTCGTTTACACCCCTAGCAGAGATAGTTTGTTTAGGCCAGATTATTATACTATTTTTTATACAGTTGATAATTAAATAATTTTCATGTGAGTGAAATGTGGCAATTTAAATAAATTTTTAATTAAAATATCCCACACACTACTCTAAAAATAAGTTAAAATTGTGGCGATTCATATTTAAATACTAAACTACTCAAATTCAATTCAACCCACATGAATTGATCTAATCGTAGTGAACTATGAATTTGATTTTTCGAATTGAATAATTTAAAATTTAAGTGATTTTGATAAATTATTCCTACCTCCTTTATAAAAGTTTACATTCTTTTCTTTTTTGTTTGTTCCCTAAAAGTTACATACCCTAAAAATATAAATAATCATTACAGTCCCCTCCATAGTATTACTTTTAGGTTCACTGTACACTCAATTCACTTACTTTATAAAATTATTTTTCAATACTCTATCATTACATTTTTTTTTTAAATTATGTGCCCAAAATTTCCGAAAAACTTTTCAAAAACAGAAGAAATATATTGCAAATTAAATTTTCAACTCACAACAAATTAAAATTACGACTCAATTGCAATAATATATATACCCAGCAATTAAACAAGTTTAATATTAAATAAATTTGAACATTTTATATTTTCAGTTATTTGACAAGACCTAAACAACTCGTTGGTTGTGTGCCAGGGCGATACATTATAGAGGGTACGTGACTCAATCGTAGCCGTTGAATAGTCCACGATTCAGATCCAATCACCACCCTTAGAAATCCACGGTGGCTACCACATCGGCCTTCTCTCTCTCTCTCTCTGCAAATCCCGGGACAACGACACTGCAATGTCGACGATCTCACAGACAAACCCCTAATTTTTTCTCCCAATTTCGTTTCTGAGATTATACGTACCAAGTATTACAAATTGCCTTAGTTTTGCCCCTTTTTCTGAAGCTTTATTTTTTAATTGCAAACTTGTTTGAATTATCGATTATAGTTAGGTAAGGTAAGGGGTGGGGTTCCAGCCGTTGTGTAGCTGAGTTGACTCACTGCCCGAGTTGGACTCGTTCTTATTTTGATGTAACTTTTTTTAAATTCATCATGTCTAATTTTTTATGCTGGACAAGCTCCGTAATCATGCTGATTTAGGTGAATTTCTGTTGAAGTATGTGTTTGGTTTATCTATCTTATTTTTTTCGGATGATTTGCTAGTGTGTGTGTGTGTGTGTTTTATTATGTTTCTGTGTGTATAATTTAGAGCTTAAACTTTCAAACGGTTTCATTAAGTGTGACATTACTTTAATGATTGGATATGATTGAAGATTTTTCATCAGAAATCTTGAAGAGCGTTCGTTTTCCTTTACTGTAAATGGATTGCATGTGCTTCATTGTTTCATGTTCCTTTTTTTTTTTTTTTTTTCATTATTATTATTATTATCTATTATTAGGTTGTACTAAATTGATTGTTAGTATTGTCTGTTGAAGTTATAGTCTTTTTGTGCACACAATTTTATGTTTACCATGATAAGATTTTTTTGTAATTTATTTCCCTCAATTGGTGAATGGTTTTCTGTGACAGAATGGTTTGGAGTGGATACTGGTGAATATAGGAGCAAGTTTAAGTCGAGTCATGAGTAGTAGTGAAGTGGATAAAACCCCCAAGGAGGGGAGAGAAGCAAAAGAACCCAAAACTCCTACTCCACAGGTATTATTTCAGTATGCCTATATGTATGCGTGTGTGTGTTTTTGTTGGTTGTTTTTATTTTATGTATCATACCTTTTAATTTTCAGGAGCAGATTTCTGCTGCTTCTGGTGCAGTTGCTGCTGATTGGTCTGGGTTTCAGGTCAATATGTTCTGGAAGATATCCACTTGCCTTTCACTCATTGATTGACATAGTCATAGTTACAGGGTTTTCATTGTTGTTTTTGCAGGCGTATTCTCATATGCCTCCACCTGGTTTTTTGGCTTCGAGTCCACAGCCACACCCTTACATGTGGGGAGTTCAGGTGTAAAATTTTTGCTCTTTGAAAACTTTAGCAATCAGACTTTGTTAATGACACCACGTCCGCGTGAAGTACCCTTTGTTGCTACACAACCCAATTTTGCCTAGCTTTGGTCGTTTTTGGCTACTTAACGCTTTCTAAAATTGTTTCTTTAGTTGGTTACATTCTTACTTTTGCATTTTGCAGCCATATATGCAACCGTATGGCACTCCACCGCATCCATATGTAGCCATGTATCCCCATGGGGGTATATATGCACATCCAACCATGGCTCCGGTACTTTCTCGCTGACCTTTTTGTTTTATTGCTTTGTTATGCTCATGTTTTTCTCTATAGATGCTCCTAACTTTGTCGCTTGTCTTTAAACTTATTTAGGGATCTTATCCTTTTAGTCCTTTTCCCATGCCTTCACCCAATGGTACTGCTGAAATCTCAGTGAGTCATCCTAGCACTTATATCTTCTTCCTTACTTTGGTCATTTCAAATTATGGCGCTCAGAAAGTTGTCATGTAATTAATCTGAAATGTATTTCAAATGTATGTAAAGGGCAATGTTTCGGGCAACGTGGAGACAGATGTAAAGTCCTCTGAGGGGAAGGGAAAACTGCCTGTCAAAAGATCCAAGGAAAGTTTGGGAAGTTTAAATATGATTACTGGGAAGAGTAATGAACCTGGCCAAACATTAGGTGGCACAGAAAATGGCGTACACCCTAAAAGGTATGGAAAATACATGGGCAAATAAAATGAACTAGTAATGGGACACGAACACATACCATTAGACTTTTACTTGAAATGTATGAAGATGCAGTATTCTGAAATTTTTGTTCTAATCTTACTTAAATTTAAGGGAATATCTCGGAAACTCGACTCATATATACTACTCACTCTGTCCACCAAAAGTGTGCTCAAACTTTTGGGCACAGATTTCAAGAAAAAATTGATAAAGTGGATAAAATAACGGTGTTGTGGGGTTGTTGTGCGGTAAAAATAAAGTGACTGTTTCCACAAAGGGAAATGAGCACACTTTTGGTGGACAGACAAATAAGAAAAGTGAGCACATTTTTTGTGGACATAGGGAGTATTTGTAGTCGCATTTAGATTTTAGGAAAGATATTGGAAATTTGCTTGATATAACTATTTGCCTTCTATTACTGGTCATTCGTGATACTTTTTAGTGCTCGTAAACAGATATTCTATCATATACTCATACACTAAAAAAAACTTTGATAGAAAAGTTCATAGATTGGTTTGGGATAAATCGAATTCACAGTATACTTCTTCCGGATACTGATTACAAAGAATTTGAACAAAAATAAATAGATTTGAGAAAAAATCATTTTCAACAGAAATTGTTAATTTTTTTAACTTCTCAGAAAATTTGTTATAGAATCTAAATCCGAGGGGCCTTCTTTTTATCTGGTTCTTGTAAGCTTTTATGAAGTGTATTTGTCATCTCAATCCTTTATGCTAATACAATATGCAGTGTGGAGAGTGCGAGTGAAGGTTCAAGTGACGGAAGTGATGCAAATTCTCAAAATGTAAGTTTCATGGTAGCTGAACTGTTTTTTGGCAATAAAGCAATACTTTGTTTTTTGCTTTAGAGAAGTATAAAGCGGGATCTATCCAGAAAGAAAAAGCAGACAGAAAAGGGACGATTCACTTTTGTATTATCTTTATCAACCTTTTTTCTTAATGAGTTTTTTTTTAGAGAAAATAAGAAGTAAAACTGGTGTGGATGGACTTCTCCTTAATAAGCTTCTTGTGGCTATTAGATATATGGCTTCTGAAAATGTTGTATCCATAAACTGCTATATCCCTCAAAATTCTCAGGATTTGAGCCTTGCAAACGATAGAATATCTGCAAATTATGAGATCACTTTAGTTTATCATCTCTCTGCTAATTTGTTCATATACTTACAATAATAGGAGTCCCAAGGGAAGTCTAGTGGCAGGCCGGATTCAGGTGTGGTTCTTAGGACTTCTACTCTTTTCGCATAGTATTAATATGGCGTCTTCTTTTTTTTACCCTGTTGTTGTGCTATCTTATAACAGCAGAGCCGTCTCAAAATGGGAGTGTGGCTCATAATTCTCAAAATGGAGGACCTAACACGTCTCACTCAATGTCAAATCAAACTGTGTCTATGGTGCCAATTTCAGCAGTGGGCCCCGTTAGTGGTGTTCCTGGTCCCACTACCAACTTAAATATTGGAATGGATTATTGGGGTGCTGCTGCATCATCGGCTATGCCTGCTATGCAAGGGAAGGTGCCTGCTGCTCCAGTTGCAGCAGGAATGGTCACTACTGGCTCACGAGACAGCATCCAGTCGCCGATTTGGATTCAGGTTCTTTTTACTTTATCTTCTTCTGGATGATAACCTTATAGATGAACACTTAATTTTAGCTTTAACCTATTGAAGAAGGTGGATGTTTGTAAGAGTTGCTTGTTACCTTTTTCTCCTCCCTGTTATTTGCTTACATTGGCCCACCATCTATTTCTTTTCGGAGTTCTAGATGTATTTTTTCTGTTTCCTGTAAGGTATTACCCAAAGCTTGGAAAGAAATCCTTATCTGCCACTAAAATTACTAGATCTTAGGTGTAATGTAAAAACTTGCAATTATGGAATGTTTTAAAGATAGGCCAAGAAAGTGATATTTGGTTTTGATTCAATTAGGAGTTCACATTTTTACTTATAAGAGACTTCTTAATATTGGTTGGCGTGCTTTTCAAGGCAGGGTGAAACCAGTGTCCTGTTTTGGCACATGCAGATATGTGATAATAACTTCAGATAATTTTCATTGTGTTATTAGTATAATCAATTGTACTATTTTCTGTTTGTCACTAATTAAGTGAATTACTCTCATTTGTATTGCTTCTTTCTTCAAGTTAACTACACCTTATGATTTGAGAAACTTCAGTTTTGTGTATAGGAGTTCAAGTGTTTATGGTGACACATCTGATTATATATACACTTTTGATTTAATTTCTTTCACTTCCACGTATCTTCTGTTGAACGTATTAGCTTCTCATCCATGTTTGGTAATATGATGTTTTTCTGTAATATGGTGGCTTTATGTATTTTGTTCCAATACCTTAACCATCTATACATTTCTTCTGAGTTCAGGATGAAAGAGAGCTGAAACGACAGCGAAGAAAGCAGTCTAACAGGGAATCTGCTCGTAGGTCCAGATTGCGCAAACAGGTTATTGTCAATCAATTACCATCTTTCTAGCATTTAGTAGGGATTCAATTATATTTTATGCTGTACTCTTTGTCTTTTTTTCATGGAATAGGCAGAATGCGATGAACTGGCCCAGCGTGCTGAAGCTTTAAAAGAGGAAAATGCATCACTCAGGGCTGAGGTGGCACGTGTAAGGAGTGAATATGACCAAGTTGCTGCTCTGAATGCATCTTTAAAGGTATTGCTAATAATTCTATCAAAAAAATAGTTGGATCAATAATTCATCCTCTTATTTTTATTGAGAGTTGCTGAATTTTATTTTATAGGAGAAGCTTGGTGAACTTTCTCACCAAGAAGATCCAAGGCGCACTCTGGATGATCAACACTCGGAGAATGACAACACTCAATAATTCTGTCAGACGGATTAAATGATAAGTGGCCAATGAATTTTATATTTGTGTTGCTGCAAAATCAGTTAAATCATCACTAAAGCTAACTTTTCGTGATAGGAAACCGAATATTTGCATAGTATGTAGCTAATATTCAGCAAAGCTGACAGTTGGTTTAGTCTCAGGCTATCGAGCTCGCTTCGCCAGTGTTTAATGGCCGGGGGAGACAGATGGTACATAGAGAGAGTTTGTATATGTGCTTTACCCCTAATTATGTTAAAAGGGTTACAGCCTTAATTTTTATTAATTGGTAAGTTAATTTGAGTATGGTTGGATGGAATAGGTCAATTTGGATGGAGAGTTCAATAATCTGAATTGCTTTGCCTTTAACTTGTCCTTATATTTTCTATGCTGTTTTGTTTTAATTTAGGAAGTGTGCTCATTTCTAAATTTTAGGTTCGAACCCTCTAAGCCTAAGGTGCAAATAATTTTTATGGAGTCAGTTCATATAAAGTGCAAAACTCTGACTATAAATAGGACCCTCGTTTTACATATTTAATCAAATGATGGAACATATTTACCGGATGTGTATGCAATATTTAACATTCAAATAAGCTTCCAACGAACCATCTTTTGTTGACTCAATTCATATACAAATTAATATTGTTTGTAAGAATTATTATTATTGCTCTATCAACTAATATTACATATAAAATTTATACTCCATTGTTAATATGTACGGTGCACATAATAGTATTTTCCTTATACATTGTACTCACTTATATTAATCTCTATCTAACATGTAGAACCTTTATTTGTTAACAAGACCAACATATATAAGTATATCCTGTTTCTATCCAATAAATATTCAAAATTAAGTTAGTTTCACAAGATGAACAAGCTAGCAGCCGATTAGGATGAACAACGAAACATATATCAACATATACTTTCTAATCAGACGTCTTGAATCAAGAATCGCAAAATCTTTTTAATATAATAAATTGCAGGGAAATTGGTTGGTGAAACACAAAAAGCGTTTCCACCAGTTCCATCTTTGGAAGTACACAGAGTACAGATGCAGCAATAACAATTTCAAATTCAACGAAACACAAATAGACGTGCTACGTCCCTTACACAATCCTCTCCAATTCCCTTGCATAACTGAGTGTTTGGTTGATCAGTTGCAATGATGGGATCTCCTTGCAAGGGGCGGACTCTTTGGCTCTTTGGAAATACAAGAAACCATTTTTAATCTCCCACTCAGGATGTTCCTGCATCATAGTCATTGTTAATGCTCCAACATTGGGTGACGAAAGGATAATCAAGAACGCTCATCATGGAAGCTTTTAAGAGCAGAATGTGAATCTTATGATTGACATAATTTAATACAGTGAAGGTTTGAATAGAGAAGCATACAGCAAATTGAGTGTTGGGTTAGAAGAAAACAAGCAAAAGATGAAAGTTTACCTCCTGAATATATTCTAATAATTCCTTGTCAGAAGTAAATAGCAGCATTTTCTTTGCATCATTTGTCGAAAGAGAGTCATAGGCCTTCTCACTGCATCCAGATATCTCATCCCTAACAATTAAAAACAAAATATTAGGCCCCAAATTAATTAGGAAATTTGATTTTGCACTAAAATTGAAGCCAAAGGCAGTTGGAGATTCAGATACTTAGAGCATTTCGAAAACTAATTAGAAGAGATTTTGCACTAAAATGGAAGGCAAATACAGTTGGAGATTCAGATACTTATAGCATTCACTTTCTCATGGGTCATGGCCCTTATTAGGTGATATAATGTGAGAAGGGAGAAAAATTTAATCACTAATATCAACAGAAACTTGATAGCTAAATTGGCAAGCCTAGAATTAGCCAATTTGTCTTCTTGTGGACCATGAGAAACACAACTCGCATCTACAAGCTGACATCAATCCCACAAGGATGCAGTATCTGTATAGTGTATAAATACGGTAGTAAAAAAATATGTTACCTGACTGTCTTTGCTAATAAGTCCATGAAATAGACGTATGTTTCATGAGGCACTGTCTGCCTGGCAGTCAACACACGGTTATAAGCTCCTTCCATGAAGGATTGCTCCAATTCAACAGCATGCTTGATGCAAGGATTCTCCAAAGCACTAGGTGACAGTAACTCCAACTCGGTGTGGAATTCAGCAATTCTGTTTTGCACTAGGAGTCGAAGAAGGTTGAGACCTAAAATAGGATACTCCTGAGGAGATTGTGGTAGACGACCCCTGCTCAATCACATGAGAAGGGTCAGAAAGCATTGCCTTTAAACCAACATATTCAATTGAAAATCAATAAAAGAATATATTTTACAGCAAGAAACTTGAACAAGAATAGTATAGAAGTGCCTCAGACATTTAAGAACAGTTAAAGCATAGTGAAACATGGATATAAGTTTAAAGCCACACAATATCATGGTAAATCTTCAAATTAGTGTACCTCCTGAAAAAGCAAAGTGCTCTAAAGTAGGCAGTGATTCATTCTGCTGAACTATAACAAAGCTATAAAATCTTTTTGCCTCCAAAGTTGCTTCACATTACATACTGATAATGGGTTTTGGGTAGTAATCTCAAAAGCTACCACAAAGAACACAAAGAAGAGAGTGCCCAAAACCCAAAACCCATTATCAGTATAATAAGGAGTGCCCAGCTTATTTCCATATATAATAAGGAGTGCAATACCACACAATTCGTCATAGCTCAAGTAACATAATAACTATAAAATATAAAGGTTCAAGTTTTATCGTGAGTTAACATTCTTTATGAAACAATACAATGTTATGACTACCTACAAATTAACTATCCGGTATCCATGCTGCCCCTTAAGACCACATGAAGTTTTTAAAGAGTAAGTTTGCATAATTAAGCTGTTCGTAGACAACTACATGAAAAACTCAATTCAAAGCCACTTTTTTTGGTCCCATCAAGTCCTCACATAAAGACATTGCCTATTGATACATGCTTCAAATATGGAAAGTTACCGAGCATCTGTATAATAAGGCTTCAGTTGGAAAAAGTCCCTTTCAAAAGCATCCTGGTCTTCAATCTTCACACTTAGAACAACAGCATGCTCATATATGTCTCCTGAAAATGGTCAAAGTTAGGAGAGACATTCCGTTTGTAGAGAAAAGAAATAAGTAGAACTATCAAATAAGATACAGCATAGAGGAGAAGAAAACTATACTAGCTAGTGTCAATTCATGGACTGCATTTGGCGTTTCTTCAAATAACGGAGGTAGACTCCTAAACCCCGTCAATGCAACCTGCCACGTTGAGTAAACAATAAGTAGCTATCAACAACAGTGTCGAATAATATTCCAAAACATTTACTTTGTTTTTTTACATGTAAATAAAAGAAACCCTAAAAATTAGGCATCCATCACACTCCATTATTCAACTCAATCACATAAAGCCTTATAAGGTCTCAAATCTCCATCAAGGTACCACTTACCACCAGACTTAAAACTCCAAACATCATATCCTTTGTAATAAGGCATTGCTTTCTTTCCTTTTACTTTACTCATTCATTATAAAATCAAACAGAAAAGTGCCTCCTCATTATGCAGAGACATGAAAATATAAATGCCTGATTAGTTAGAACAACAGTTCTAGTTTTCCCTATTGAGTGTTAGTGATTTCCCTCTCTATATTTTTTTTTTTTCATTTACCATAGAAATAACAGTAGTTACACTTCATTTTCCTCCCCGATTCAGCTCTATTCCCCCCATCTCAAACAGAGCCTTGAGAAGATGAGGCCATATGAGAATTCCAGCAGCGAAACACCACTTGATTGAACAACAGTATACAAAATTATGAGAACATCCATTTCCATTTTAAGCTGTTCCAAATATTCCATTAGATTCCTTTGTAAAATCATAAACCGTGAAAGTACAAATTCATCTAGCCACACAATCGATACTACAGAACTAAGTATTTACTTGAGCCAACATCCTAATAACTTAGAGCTAAAACTCATAAACTCAATTACCTAAGGAAAACTAAATTTCTCACAATCATGGCAATTGAATAGGGTCAATAGGTATACAATAGGGTTTAGAAACACCTGATATAAAATGACAATACACCAAATACAAAGGAAGTGTAAAAAAGAAGAAAAGAACACTGATTCAAATGGATTAACAATCAAGAAGCCAATAAATCTTACATACGCGTTTGAATTTTGAAACATGGAAGTAGTACCTTAAGCTGCGAGAGTAGATTGGTAGAAGTATCGAAATCCTTCCTTACAACCGCCGCTTTGAAACGTTCGAAGATCTGTGACAGCTCTGTAAGTTTGGGATCCATCTCTGTATTTGTGATTTTCCCTGTGAGTTTCTTCAAAACTGAAGGAGATACTCTTCTTTCTGAACAAGAAAAGCTTTAATAGCTAGGACCGGGCCGGATCATCTTGACCCGTTTCTGTATCTTACTGGATACCCTTCCAAGAAAAGCCCATTGGGCTTCCTGCATCGATTAAAATAAATAAACAAATATATTCTAGAGATAATTTTATGTTATATTAATATCATAATTAAAAATATGAATATACTACAGTACTATGTATTATAAATGCAAACTTTAGATGCATTTTCAAAAAAAAAAAAAAAAAATGCAAATTTAGATGCACTGGAGTTTTAAAAATTGTAGTTGTAGATAAATAAATTTTCACACTATTTAGACACAATTTTTTTTAAAAATGATAAAATAAATTAAAGGGAATTTAGTTCTTTTAACCTCATTAAAGTGATAAAGTAAGAGTAAAGTGTAATGACATAAGGGTAAATAAGTGAAATTTAAGAGTAAAAATTGTGAAAAACTTTTTTTTTTAATATGTGAAAACTAATGTGAAATGGATAAAAAAGAAAATGTGAAAACTGATTATTGAGTTATTAAAATGATGACTTTCTTTTTCTCACCAAACACTCGTCAACCCTAAATGACGAAGGGTTTCCCTCGTTTGTTCTCTTGCCCTCGAATGATTGTTTTGTATTGCAAATCACTTGCTCATAATTCGAGAAAATTAAATCATAATATAAGATGTCGAATTCATAATTTCGAAGAGGTAAAATCATGTCTCTTAGATTTTTTTGATTTTTTTTTTAAGGATAATATTTAAGTACAAGATGTACTTGAAATGGTACAAAAGTTCGAAAGATCACAAGATAATGAATAAAACGAAATCACCTAAACTGATAAACACGAAAAAAATTCACTACGAACAACACAATCTGGAGTTACAACATCAATCACGTCTCTTAATTCATTCTTTCAATGGGTACATATACATTGATGAAACGAAATATGAGAAGAATAAAATATCAAATTCAATTATTTAATATGAAAGAGGTAATAACATATAATATCCCTACCATAGCAATAGAAGTGATTGTGATCTTTGTGGGCATCCTTCCATTGTCACTTCTTAGAAACATGGCTTCATAAAATGGCAAACTATTCAACACTCCAAACCCAACTATCAACATTTGGATGAAGTAATCTTCTCCCAACTTCCTTTCTCTCACCATATACAACACTCCAACAACAAATGCAACTAGATTCCAAATGACAACCATTGTTATTGGAACAAACATAGGCGATGGAATTCCAAACTCCAAGATTCCTTGATCGTATCTTTTACATTGGTCGACGTGCATAACTTTACTCGTGATGTTGAATCCATGTGTCTCCATGCCTAAACACTTAGTTATATATTCTATGGTCCCAAATATGAAAGATGAAGGTGCTCTTATGAGCCACATTCTTTGATCACTCCACCATCTTCCAAATGTGCCTTGTGTAGTAATGAAATCACACCAATCTTCTCCGTATGCTCCAACAAAAAGAAATATGTACAAGAAGAACCATGTCTCGCCAACCTGAAAAAGTGTGGTGAATGTAATCTTCATTATTACAAACTATAATCACAAATTGAGAAAAGTTATAGTAGTTCATGCAATTGATCTTACTTAAATTTAAAGATAATTTTACTTGTTTCAATATTATTATTTGTCCCTTGGACAAAAATGTAACAACGCAAATGACTGGTTTGGTTCGCATGATGAGATTAATCGGGACTAATAGGGTTAGTCAGGATTGTTATTTTTACGTTTAGAATGATGAATTATAATTTCTAAGGTTTGTATGATAAATTATTGTTGAATGTTTGAACTAATGGATTAGTGTTAAAAGTAGATTGATTTACAATAATGCCCTCCCATCTCATAAACAAGATAATATGGTTGGTTATGTGTTATTTTTTTTTGGCTAACTAGAAGAGGGTATTTAGTTTCGTTAAGTTGATTTTTCTGGATTATTCTCACACCAACCTCTTGAGACAAATATTTCAAATCTCACGGGATAATGGAAGAGTGTTTACCAGGCCGCTAATAGAGCTCGAGCCTATGTCCCGCAAACAAAATGTGAAAATATATTAAACTATATTTTCTTTCCAGTCTAATCATGCAAACCAAACTAGCTCATTACCATGTAAGAATCACACAGGAAATGTAGTAAATTTACCTTTGGAAAAATGGAGAATTGATGAAGTAGAGCCAGTGAAGGGAGAAAGGCATATAAAGTAACTGGTATTGACCATATGGGCCAAAAGGCATAGTGAGCATACGCTAGACCCATTAAAAACCCTAAATTCCTTATACCATAAGTTAATGGGTTGTACTTAGAAAATGCCACCTCTAGAAGCCCAACAGACCATCTTTTGGCCTGACCTAGTGCATCATTTAGAGAAATTGGAATATCACCCAAAAATGCAGGCCTGTTTGGATTACAAAATACTGACGTCCATCCTTCACATTGAAGCCGATACCCCGTATAATAATCCTCTACCAAAGATCCATATGGAAAGCCCAACTGCATTAAAAAATAGTGACATGCATACATTATTATTCTTCAAGTAAACTAGATTTTAGTTTTTGATTTCTTTCCTCACAAAAACTTATATGCAATACTGCACTTGAAATATTAGCATAAATTAGGAAAGTAGTAGAAAAACTCGCTGGTCGAGTCGGGTTGATAGTGAGTCAAACAGATCTGTCCAAAAAATCGTGCAAGTTTACTATAAGAATAAGTATACATATTTACACTTATAGTAACACACATTATCTCTTATAGTAACATAAACTTGAGCGCTAGTTTTTAAATTTGCATTGCACGAATTTTATGAGAAGATTCATTTGACCAGATTTCGACCCACAAATTTTTCTCTCCCTTCTCTAAAAATATTGCATGTATAGTATTTCAACTAACTTCTAAATAATCTCATAAAATTTTTTGTTTACCTTTGAACCCCAATTGCTTTGATTCTCATAATTGCAACCGACAACATGATGGGCTAGGCCCAAAACTTCTTTTCCATTGATGGGCTTATCCACTGTATGATGTGGGCTGAGCTCTGGAGTCTCTAGGTGTACATAGGAAGTTGGGCCTCCAAAAAAAGCCCGACGAGAGAAGAAGCAACCAGTTCCAACACAGTTAGGGCCTTGAAGCCCATCAAGTCCAATTGAATTAGCAAGAAAGAGACGTATGCGCTCAGAAGCATATATATCAGCCTTGTTAAGCATATGATAACGTTGTGGAAACTGGACGTAGGCATAATTGGGCCCATTGGGCTTGGGCTTTTCAGTAAGATAACACAACGCCTTTTGGATCGTGGAAGGGTCATTAGAATACATATCACAGTCCAGTGTTAAGATAATGGGTGAGTTTGTCATGCTACCTGAAACTCGGAGCTTCAACATAAAATATGAAAATGAAAGTTAGCAAATAACTCCTAAAGTTGTACCCATTTTGACTTTTAACCTCTAAATTTTTCGACATTGAATTTAATTCTCTATGTTTACAAAACTCAATATTTGAGTCATTATATCGACAAACATATATAGGTTATCTAATTAAAGAATGGATACTTATGACCTGACATTTTCGCTATTTGAATCTTTCACACCATCAAAATCAACATCACTGTCTAACATATCATCATAGAGAATTAATTTCAATGTCGAAAAATTGTTCACTGATAAACTGATTAAAATACCGAGTTTTGTAAACATTGAACACTAATTTCAAATTTGGATACAAAAAAAAAAGTATTTTCCCTTGATTTTTATGTACTATATCTAAAAATGGCTTTTAAAAAACAGTACTTACCAGAGCATTTAGGGCACCTGCCTTAAAGTGATGTTGGCTGGTCTTGCTTTTCTCTCTAGAGACATATACAAGATTTGGCATGGCTTCACTTGAATTGTCGACGTCCTTTTTTGAATTTGATAAAACTTGAATAATAGACGGATGATTTTGTCGACTAAAATCTTTAGCCCCATATTGCCCCAAAATTTCACGTTCCTCTTCACTTGAAATGTATTCGTCGCTTATTTTCCCAATTTCCACTGCATTTTCTATCTTCATTTTCATATTATCATACATCACCTGCGTCATGGCACGTAAATGTATTTCAATTAATGAATATTAGGAAGATTATAGTTACATACGGAAATAATATCAATTTTAGTCTTGTAACTTAAATCGAGTTCAACTTTAATCCCGTAATTTTGCGTCTTTTCAACTTTAGTCTTGATGGGTAATCCTCAAAAAAAAAAAACTTTAGTCTTGATGGTATCAATTATAGTCCTATAACTTAGTCTGATTCCAACTTTAGTCTTTGTAACTTTACACTAAAATAGATAACGTCAGGACTAAAATTGAAAAAATGCAAAAATACAGAACTAGTCGAACTCAAACTAAATTACATGACTAAATTCATATGTCAGGACTAAAATTAAAAAAGGACAAAGTTACCGAACTAAAGTTGTACTCAACCTAAGTTACATGACTAAAATTGATATTTCTTAATTATACATGTTATACACATGTATAAAATATTATATCAAGCTTCCCATTACTTTTGACATATATTAAAAAAAATGATTAAATTATAGATATAACAAACTAATAATTAGCTAGAAAGTTGGTCATGTCACGAATTTAAAAGATATTTACCAAAAAAGTTATAAGAAGCTTATAGACGAACGAATCAAAATGAATAGCTAGAAAGTTGGTCATGTCACGAATTATTGGCATTTAGCATCCTCAATAACAAACTTATTCGAAAAAACAAGTACGAAAAAATTAATTAAGTAAAGCATACCTTAATTTCCAAAGTGTTGGCACTTAGATGATAGTTAGAGGTAAAATAAGCATGAGGGCACCTCTCCATGATATGATTCTCCCTACAAAATGGCAACCAAACCTTTCCAAATTTAGCAGCTTCCATAAAAGCAAACATCGTAAGCTCCGACCCGCCATCGTCCGACACGTACACCGACAGCTTCTCCGCCGGATAATCATACGCCATCACCGACAACGCCGTGTTAACCACGTTGATCGGCGGCTCCTTGCACGGATCCGCCGTGCATATGAATATGTCAACGGCAGGGAAGTCTTTACGGTTCAACACTTTCTCGAGATTTTCCGGAAATACTTCCCTTTGGACCGGGTTCACCCGAAAGGCCTGTTTGGTGAACCACATGAAACCTAGTATAGTGTCGGAGATAAAGAGAGAGAAGGATATAATGAAAGAGAGTGAAGAAGTAGAGTGGACAAGTGAGAGTGTGTGGTGGTAGAGGAGGCAGAGTATAGCCGAGGCGTACACCGCCGCGAATAGGCGGTTGATATGGCGGCGGCGCAACGGCCGGACGGAGTGTAGAGTTGTGCTGGTGTTCATTTTGTGCGAGGTTGAAAGACAAGTACGCCATTTATATATAGGCCATTATTGAGGGTTGAGTAGTTTGCTTCGTCTATTTCTTTTTTTTTTTAACCGTAACACTTTGGGGATGAAAATATTTTAAATATATTCTTGATATGTACAATTTTCGTGATCATTCATATCGATATTGAGAAGAATTGTACTCATATCAATGAGTGGATAATAACTAAGTAGAAGAATTGTAACAACTAATGAAATTAAGAAATTGTTTTTATAAAATTATTACAATATTTATACTATTATACAAGTCATGAGACTCATATATCAATTGATTAAACTAAACTTAGAAAGAAGTTTGTGATTTTGCATATATAGATATACTTCACTAAGTTGACACATTTGTGCTTAGAGAATTAGTTACGGTGGAAACGGGGAGTATTAAATATATATATATATATATATAGCAACGTAATTTGAACATTGTTATTAGGGTAGGTAGACTGACAACAACCAAATCTCCTTGTCATACAGTCATAGACAACTAGACAAAGCCCTGTCCAGGAAAAAAAATAAGAATTTGGTCTGATAAGATAAGATTAAGTATTCCAAAATAAATTATTAAAATTTTAACTAACTATAAAAACATCACAAAATATTTTGGTTATATTATAAATTTGGATATTGAGATATATTAATGTATTTTTTTTAGTATCATGGATATATTGCAAAATATCGTTTAACTATTGTATAAAATTGGACAAAAATCAAGAAATATATATCACGAATATATAGCACAATATTGTAAAAATTCAGAAATTTTGAAATGTAGTGATTTGAAAAGAGAGTGATTGAAATAGATCAATGACATGACTATTGCTGTTAAAATGTTTGCAAATATATGTTTATATATATATATAATATATTAAGTTTGATTTTTTTAGATATATTTTTCATTTATTAGGAATTAGTTTTAGCTTAAGTAAATTATTTTATTTTATATATGTGTGGTGTCAAAATTTTATTAATTTCAATGTTATTTTTTGTCAAAAATTTTATTTAGAATAAAAAAATTATTTAGATTTTATCAAATTTAATTTACATATTTCAAAATGATTTATATTTTCAAGATACAATTAATATTTAAATTTTGCATTATAATTATTAATTTCATAAATATTGAGTTTAATTTTAAAATTGATAAAAATTTACTATGAGATTAAAGGTGTATGAAAAAGGACCGAAAGTGATATGATTTAATTCTTACATGATCAAAAGTGCAATTTTTTAACGATTGAGTGTCACACAATTTTTAGCCGTTAAAATTAACATAAATTTTTTATAGGATTAAAAATGTATATAAAAGAACCGACACTGATTTGACCTCTTTTTTATGAAACAATTTTCCCATTTTAACCGTATGTAATAATTAAATATGTGAATATATATATTATAAATGCACAAAATCCAAAATTAATGATTATTTATAATGTATTTTTTTTAAAAAGATCGATTTATAGTGTACATGACAAAGTGGGATAGCTCAAGCGGTTTGAGCACCACTACCTAAGCCTTAGATAAAGGGATGGGTATTTAATGTAACTCAAAAAATAGACCATAAAATAGTTCTTGAAATAAACTTAATTTTTTTTAATATTGAGTCAAAATCTGCGAATCAAAACAAAATAAATCAATTACATAAATCTTAAACTGTAACAGTAAGAAATTGTGCAATTTTATTAATAAAAAATTGATAGTCAAACTTTCCACTTTCAATAACTCACGTAATCCATAACCAATAATATTATTAATTACATGTATCGATTTATTTTCTGAAACTACCAACGATTTTTTGGAGGACCTTTTTTTTTCTGAAATAGAGAAACCTTCGATTTTTGCGGATTTTTTTTCTTCAAATAGAGAAGCCTTCGATTCTTGCAGTTTTTTTGGGTTAATACATTCCCAATCCTTTTCTGACCCAAAAGAGAAGTTTTTTTTTTTACTAAATATCAATTTAGTCCCAATTTTTTTTTAAAAAATTTATTTTATTTTGGTTCCATTTTCACGGGAAAAATAATTAGACGGTTGTATTCAATCGAAAAATGCTGAGTGTATAAAAAAATTAAATTATTTTAAATTTTAATACAATAAAATAAAATTCATGTCATTATTTTATAAAAATAAAATTATTATATTATTAAAATAATTCTTTGGAAGTATATGAATTTTCTAAAATAATTTTATTAAAATAATTTTCTGAAAGTATATGAATTATTAAAATAAAATTATTATATTATTAAAATTAATCATATTTCTTCTGGTACAAAGTATATGAATTTTCTAAACTTATCCATTCTCCCAATACACAAATTCTCTGGGAGTATATTAATTTTCTGGAAGTATATGAATTATTAAAATAAAATTATTTGGAAGTATTTGAATTTTCTGGAAGTATTTTAAAAAAATAAAATTATTAAAATAATTTATTTTATCTTAACAAAGTATATGATTTTTTGTACAGGAGAATTATTAAAATTATTATATTATGTAAATAATTCTTTGTACAAGAATTTTTTTATAAAATAATGACATAAATTTTATTTTATTATATTGGACTTTAAAATAATTTCAAATTATTTTTTATTTATTCACTCAAAACTTTTCAGTTGAATACAATTGTTCAGTCATCTTTCCGGCGAAAATAAGACTAAAACAAAACAAATTTTAAAAAATTAGGACTAAATTGATACACTTAACTTTTTTGGGACCATTTCAAAAAAAGTAAAAATTTACGGGACTAAATTGGTTTTTTTGCCATACTATTATTCCCTCCGTCCAACAATTGTTTGCACTCTTTCTTATTCATTCGATCGTTTCACAATTATTTGCACTTTCCAAAAAATAAACTTTTTCATAATCTCCCCATATTCATATATTTACACAAAATATCATTACTTTTACCATCAATTAAATTATTAATTATTATACTTTATTCATATAAATTTATAAAATTACCCCTCAACACTTAGTCATTAATTACACTTTTTTATTAGCTTGTATACTCACTTTTTTTTAAAACATTTATAATAAATGACGTTACACTTTTTTATTAGCTTGTATACTCACTTTTTTTTAAAACATTTATAATAAATGACGTTATTCTCCTTATCGCTCGTCTTGGTTTGTTGACAACGATGATACACAACAAGTATACAGGAGATGTACTTGACAAAATTTAGAACAGGAGTATGATAAAATGTGGAGTAATATATATATATATATATACTGATTTTGACAAGAACTGTAGTTGTAGATATTGTATCAAGCATCATAGCATCTACAAGTGTATAAAATTCAGTTTTTGTAACTAATCAATTACTCTACCTCAAATCAAATTTCACACAATGAAGAATAACAACAAATACAACAGATAATAGTATTAGTTAGAGTAGTTATTTTAGTTATAACTTCTATTTTAGTAGTTGTAATTTTCATATTGTAAACTTCTCTCTATATAAGAGAAGAGATCAATGATAATCATTTTGATCATTTAATTTCAATGTAATTCTTTTTTAATTCATTCACTATCATTTCTATATTTATAAATTCTTTTAATATGCCTTCTATCCAATTTCTTCTTGTTATGAAATTTCACATGGTATCAATCTAGACACAAAAGCTAAGAACAAATAATAAAGAAATGATAAAATATGAATATTGTGTAATAAAATGTAATGATATGGAGGATAAAATAGTGAGAATTTGAGAGTAAAAGTAATGAAGAACTTTTTTTTAAAGTGTGAAAATTAATGTGGAACAAACAAAAAAGAAAAGTGTGAAAACTGATTTGGAACCGAAGAAATAGATTACTCCCTTCGTCCCACACTTGAAGGCACAAATGAATTGGGCACGAGTTTTAATGAATGAATTGTTTATTAGTATTGTGTAAGATAAAGTGGGGGTAGTAAAGACTTTTCAACTTTATAAATAGTAATAAAATTACTTTTTAGTGTAATAAAGTAGTGGCATTTGCTGTAATATTGTGATGTTTTAAGGAGATTGTTTAAAAGTGTTTTTGCTATTTTAGGTAATTTGCCTTCAAGTATGGGACACCCAAAATGGTAAAATGTGTCTTCAAGTATGAGACGGAGGGAGTATAATTTATGGACTACATATCAAGAAATTGATCAATTGTAATAGGAGTAATATACACACATGTCATGTGACACACAATCAGTGACAGAGCCAGAAATTTAATGTTGGGGATGCTTAATTAACATTATTATAAAAACGTTGATAAAAGTTATCGTTTCACGAAAGGGTTACTTAATGTTATAACATTATATTATATTTATCAATATGACTTTCATTTACTTTCGGAGGCACATTTAATTGTTTCGGTTCAAAAGGAACGACACAATGTCAAAATTACTAGTATAAAAAACTAAAAAAAATAAGGGGATTTCACATAAAAAGGTCATTTCACCTAGTGTTTTTTTAAATAAAGACATGATTCAAAATAGTTTCAGAATAAGGACAAAATGGCACATAAATGTACCATCATGCCCTTAATACATAAATTCGAAATTAATATGGAGAAATTATTTAAATGTTTGAAATTTAAAGCTGACTCTATCAGCTCATTAATTCCGAGAATTACGCAATTAAGAAAAAACTTCCTAAAATTAAATGAGAAGAAAAACAGGTTTGGTACTAAAGTTCTATCAGCTCATTAAAGCCCCCGAATTACGCAATTAATTAAAACTTCCTAAAATTAAACTCTATCAACAACTCCGGTCAAACTTTGTAAATTTTGTGCAGAATTTTGGGGTTTTTCAATTTGTGAAGAAAGGAAACCGTGAAGTACGGAAGAAGACGAAGTGAGAAGTGAGAAGAACATTTTGCTCCCTAGACCATGGTTGGAAAATTAATATAAAATCTAAATCTGCATAATAAAATGAATAATGCAGAACAATGAAATCTAAAACTGCATAATAAAATGAATAATGCAGAAAAAATAGTACGGTGTCTTCATATTAGAATGTGATTATGCAGAAATACGTATACATATGCAAAATAAGATCTGCATTATCCCTTGACCAAACCAATAACAAATAATCATGAACTACATTTCAGCAACACGCACGTAAATCATCACAATTTCATGAAAACAGAGCAAAATTGAACCTAAATTAAAATCATCTCAAAAAATCCTAAATTCTTTGCAAATTATGTGTGTACGTGTGGAATTAATAATCATACCCTTGGCAAAACTCTTCATCTGACCCTTGGAATTAAAAGTTTCTACTGTATCTCCGGCGGCTTCGCGTCCGTCATCCATAATGAAGAAATCGGTGAAGTTTGAATCCCCTAGGAATATAAAGAAACGATCGCGTGAAAAGTCTCTTGATCATGTGCAGTCGAAAGAACAGATCGAGGAAACAATTATGGAAGAGCAAAGGAGACGAGACCTTATAGCCATGGTCGTCATTGAAAGAGAGGAACAAGCCTCTAAGCAGCAGAAACTTTGAGAATCATCGGAAATCAGTTTTTGGGCGTGAGGGGTCACCCAAAACTGAAACAGAAACTAAAAGAAGAAAAAGATCCCTCGATTTCAAGAGGAAATCGAGGATTGTTGCTTCACCAATCTGAAATCTATGGCCAATCGTTTGTAGATGCAGCGGGATTATGTTTGATTCATCATGGATTAACCAAAAAGCTTGAAGATTTGAGTTTTCCGCCCAAGAAACCCGTTCTTTAATTATTAAATTAATAAATTAACCAAAAATCTATGGCGACAAATAAGGAAGATGAAGACTTGTTATTTAATTATTAAATTAATAAATTAATTTCCATATTTAAATATAAGGGTATAATGGGTTATTAACATGCGTTTTTGTCCTTTTTTAAAAAGATTATAAAAGTTGTCTTTATTTAAGAAGCTAGGTGCCTAAATGGCCTTTTTTATAAATTTTCTCAAAAAATAAATCATAAAATTGTCAATAATCTCATTATATTGATTTAAGAAATGACTTTCATTTACTTTCAGAGGCAAAAAAATAAAAAAACAGCCCTTGCGCAGTTGGGAGGAATTGAAACTGGGTTTGGTAGTAAAATGGAGTTTAATGGAATGTGATCAACCACTTGGCCAACTTTGCATAATATTTTTCAAACAATATATATAGTATGGAGTATATAACATATATATTTCGTGGGGGGCCCAGTGACCCCCCTGGCCCCAACATCCCTTCGTCCCTGCACACAACACTACAAAAAATCTCAATACCAACAAAAGTTTTGACGAGAACTATTTTGTTTCGCTAAACACTCGTCAACCTTGAATGGAGAGGGTTTCCCCTCGTCACGTAATTTCTTTTGTAGTGCAAATCACTTGCTCATAATTTAAGAAAATCATAATATAAGGTGTTGAACTCAATTCCCAAGTGATCGTCAAACCACATTTATTAGTTTATTCTTTCAATGTACATTGTCTACATACATTGATGAAACGAAATATGAGTAAAATACAACATCAAATTCAATTGTTTAATATGAAAAAGGTAATAGCATATAATATCCCTACCATAGCAGTAGAAGTGATTGTTATCTTTGTGGGCATTCTTCCATTGTCACTTCTTAGAAACATGGCTTCATAGAATGGCAAGCTATTCAACACTCCAAATCCAACTATCAACATTTGGATGAAATAATCTTCTCCCAACTTCCTTTCTCTCACCATATACAACACACCAACAACAAATGCAACTAGATTCCAAATGGCAGCCATTGCTAATGGAACAAACATAGGTGATGGAATCTCAAACTCCAAGATTCCTTGATCGTATCTTTTACTTTGGTCGGCATCCATCACTTTACTCGTGACATTGAATCCACGTGTCTCCATGCCTAAACACTTAGTTATATATTCTATGAACCCAAATATAAAAGATGAATGTGCTCTTATGAGCCACATTCTTTGATCACTCAACCACTTTCGAAATGTGCCTTGTGTAGTAATAAAATCACAACAATCTTCTCCATATGCTCCAACAAAAAGAAATATGTACAAGAAGAACCATGTCTCATTAACCTGAAAAAGTGTGATGATTGTATTCTTCATCATTACAAACTATAATCACAAATTGAAAGAAAAGGTACAGTAGTTCATACAATTGGTCTTACTTAAAATTAAAGTTCATTGGACAAAAAATGTAACAATATAACGGGCTAGTTTGGTTCACATGGTGAGATTAATGGGATTAGTCATGATTAGTTAAGATTGTACTAGTCAAGATTGTTATTTGTACGCTTGGATGGATGGATAATAATTTCTAAGGTTTGCATGGTAATTTATTGTTGAATGTTGAACAAAACATGCAAATTTGTCAAAATATATTTTCTATTCTTTCCAATCTTGCAAACCAAAGTAGCTCAAAGTAGATTACCATGCAAGAGTGACAATAAATTTACCTTTGGAAAAATGGGGAGTTGATGAAGTAGAGCCAATGATGGGAGAAAGGCATATATAGTGACTGGTATTGACCATATGGGCCAAAAGGAATAGTGGGCATACGCTATGCCCATTAAAATCCCCATATTTCTTGTACCATATGTTATTGGGCTATACTTAGAAAAGGTCACCTCTAGAAGCCCAACAGAACATCTATGGGCATGACTTAGAACATCATTTAGAGAAATTGGAATATCACCCAAAAATGCAGGCCTTTTTGGATTACAAAATATTGTCGTCCATCCTTCACATTGAAGCCGATACCCCGTATAATAATCTTCTACCAACGATCCATATTGAAAGCCCAACTGCATTCAAGAATAATGAGATATAGATATTGAGGTAAAATATTATATAAATCGTTTTCATAATAAGACTTTATCATGAAAACAAGATTCACAGTCTAAGGCTTCTAATTCATGATAAACTATAGTAAACATAGTTGACAAATTTTGTTTACCTTAGAACCCCAATTGCTTTGGTTCTCATAATTGCAGCCTGAAACATGATGGGCCAGGCCCAAAACTTCATTTCCATTAATGAGCTTATCGACTATATTATGTGGGCTGAGCTCTGGGGTCTCTGGTTGTACATAGGAAGTTGGGCCTCCAAAGAAGGCCCGACGATAGAAAAAACAGCCCGTTCCAACGTAATTAGGGTCTTGAAGCCCATCAAATCCAATTGAATTAGCAAGAAATAGACGTTTGTACTCAGAAGCATATATATCAGCCTTGTTAATCCCATGAAAACGTTGTGGAAATTGGACGTACGCATAATTGGGCCCATTGGGCCTGGGCTTTTCAGTAAGATAGCACAACGCCTTTTGGATCGTGGAAGGGTCATTTGAATACATATCGCAGTCCAATGTTAAGATAATGGGTGAGTTTGTCATGATACCTGAAACTCGGAGCTTCAACACAAAAAATGAAAAACGAAAAAGTTAGCAAATAACTTAGAAATTTAATCATAGAATACTAATTTCAAAGTCGAAAAATTTAGAGCGTAAAAACGAAAACTGATACAACTAAGTGACAAAAATGGTTAAAAAGTAAAAAACTTACTAGAGCATTTAGGGCCCCAGCCTTGAAGTGATGTTGGCTGGTCTTGCTCTTCTCCCTAGAGACATGCACAAGATTTGGCATGGCTTCATTTGAATTGTCGACGTCGTTTTTAGAATTTGATAAAATTTGAATAATAGACGGATGATTTTGTCGACTAAAATCTTTTGCCCAATATTGCCCCAAAATTTCACGTTCTTCTTCACTTGAAATGTATTCATCGCTTATTTTCCCAATTTCCACTGCATTTTCTATCTTCATTTTCATATTATCATACATCACCTGCACGTAAATGTATTTTAATTATATGATTCACAAAATAGTTAAATAAATAATGAATATTAGTAAGAATATAATTACATATATACATTTTATACATGTATAAAAATATATTATCAATTACAACAAATTCAAAAGCATAGTTGCAAATAATTAGCATCATCAATAATGAAATAATATTATCAATTACAACAAACTCAAAAGCATAGTTGCAAATAATTAGCATCATCAATAACAAACTTATTTCAACTATATATAATAGTCGTTGGTCCAACGTAACACCAAAATAATTGTACAATAGTCTGACATAGTACAATACACTTCCTTCGTCGCATATTTTTTTCAAAGTTAATGTGACACACAAATTAAGTAATGTGATTTTAATTAGTATTAGTAAGAAGTCACGTAAATGAAGAGTATTTCAAATAATTTAATCAGATGTAAATGAAATTTAATAAGGTGTAAACTAAAATGTAAACTCAAATGATATTTATGCGTTATTTTCAAAGTATGCAAAGAATCCATTGGATTATGTTATGATAACTAACATATACCATAATTATGCTTTGGAGTTTCATTTAGAAAAGAAAAGAGAAAGTAGTGGGTGGGTGGGTCAATGACAAATTTAAACTCAAATATTCCTTTAGTCCGTAGTTTTTCATTTTATTATTTAGTTCCGTCTGTCTATAAGTTTCATATACACTTTTTATCAAATGTTTTTTTATTTTTTATTTTACACTCTACTTTATATTTTACATGTTCTCTATTTCACCCACTCTTTTTTTCATTCACATCACTTTACTATGTATCAATTATTTAATCATTTCTCTAAAACTAACAAAAAATTTATAGATGAACTATGAGTAAATAATTAACATATAGAAATGATAATATGATAAAAATGCACTAGCTATGACATGATATTTGATTAACGTACTTAATAATGAAAAAAGAGGGAACAATGAAATTCTACTTGTCTACTTTTTAGGTACAATAATTTGCATGTCACTGTCAATCGAATCTTGAAGGCAAAACACCAATGAATTTTTTTTTTATATAAAATAATGCAATTCCTATCGACATTGCGATCCCCACCACGTGGAATTAAATTAATTAATGCAAGAATTTTCAAATATGATGCATGTAAATTTATTTTCATCACTTTAATGACAAGATTATGTTTACAACTTTTATAGTAAAAAGTTTTCAATAATATAAATTAAATATTAATGACGTGACATATAATTAAAAATTAATTTTTTGTCATTAAAGATATGTACTTCCTTCATTCCATAATAATTTTCACACTTTTTTTTTTCAGAACGTTTTACAATAACTTTTACACCATTAAATTAAAATAGAAAATTTATTATAAACTTCACCTTCACAATATACTCAATTTTACATTAAAATGTCATTACTTTTTTACTCACACATACACACAAATCAACTCTTTATTTTTACTTTATATATAAATATTTACATAATTACCCATTTATCTCTCAAAATTTTACTCATTATTACACTTTTTTAATTTACGTGTCCACCTACATGTGATAGTTATTTCAAAACGAAAGGAGTAGCCTATAAAATTATTTCGTTAAAAGTAAAAATGTATTATAGCTAGTGTTTAGACTCACTTTGAGAACAACAGTAAATTAAAACATGGCTAATACATTCTCCATCTATTTATAAGTTTTTCATTTTGTGATTTTAATTCATGTGTTTATAAATTTTTCATGTCCTTTTTAATAAATATCTTTTAAATTAGACCATTTAAATCTTCTAGTACGTACTATTTTATTTGATATCATATATATATTGGAATCCATTTATATGCATTCCAATAATTATAACTTCGATCAATAGCATGAATATATAAATCGAAAAAATTAATTTAAAGATTGAGATTAATTAAGTAAATTAAGCATATACCTTAATTTCCAAAGTGTTGGCACTTAGATGATAGTTAGAGGTGAAATAAGCATGAGGGCATCTCTCTACAATATGATTCTCCCTACAAAATGGAAACCAAAACTTTCCAAATTTAGCAGCTTCCAAAAAAGCAAACATGGTAAGCTCCGACCCGCCATCGTCCGACACGTACACTGACAGCTTCTCCGCCGGATAATCATACGCCATAACCGACAACGCCGTGTTAACCACGTTGATCGGCGGCTCCTTGTACGGATCCGCCGTGCATATGAATATGTCAACAGCGGGGAAGTCTTTCCGGTCCAACACTTTCTCGAGATTTTCCGGAAATACTTCCCGATGGACCGGGTTCACTCGAAATGCCTGTTTGGTGAACCACATGAAACCTAGTATAGCATCGGAAATGAAGAGAGAGAATGATATAATGAAACAAAGTAGAGACGTTGGGTGGAGAAGTGAGAGTGTGTGGTGGTAGAGAAGGCAAAGTATAGCCGAGGCGTACACCGCCGCAAATAGGCGGTTGATATGGCGGCGACGCAAGGGGCGGAGGGAGTGTAGAGGTGGCGGAGCGCCTCTAGTTGTGGTGGTGTTCATTTTAATTTGTGGGAGAGGTTGAAAGTCAAGTAGGTTATTTATAGACCATTATTGAGAATTGAGCATGGTTACTTTTCATATGTTAAAAAGTGTCATTTTGTATTTACAATAGTAATAACTGAATATATATATATATATATATATATATATATATATATAAATATTTAACTAATTCAAAGATCAATTTCTGTTATGGCAGGAAAATTGACATTATCTTTTTGATAGATTGATATATTATATGTGAGGAGTAGGGATCAACCACATGATCGATAGCTCCATTTATCTTCTTGGAGAGGTTTTAAATTTCATACTATTTGTTCTTGAGATGGAATAGTTTGATTGGTTACATTTATTTGGATTCTTATTGCTCAAAAATAATACTATCCCAAATAAACTTTTTGAGATGGTATAGTTTGATTGGTTACATTTTCTCATTATTAATTAGACTACTGTGTATTTCAAAACGAATAAAATTTGGAATCTTATACCGCTTCCTTTTCTCGTTAAATTACATATTTATTATTTATACAAAAAATTTAAAAATATGGAATAGTATTTAATTGTTGTGAGGTATTGAGATAGAGGAATATATGAAGAAAAGAAATAAGTAAGAAATAAGTGAGAGATAGAATAAAGAAAAGATAAAAAGAGATAGTGATGAGACTAAGTTTGCCTCATGGCCTCGAACATGATGATCTTTGGACCGGATGAGTTGTACAAAAATCGAATCGAAGAGGGCTCCGACAACAAATCTTCAATGCTAAAGTCAATTGAATTGTTATGAAAAATAGAGAGATAAATATTAAGAGTAGTGAGCAAGAAATAAAAATGATAAAACAAAGGGTATTTGGGTCCTTTTTTTAAGTTTTAACTTTATTAAAGTGATAAAGTACGAGTATTGTATACTAAAGTGTAATGATATAATTGGTTAAATAATTGAGAATTTGAAAGTAAAAGTCGTGAGAAACTTTTTTTTTATATATAAAAATTAATGTGAAACAAAATGAAAAGTGTGAAAACTAATTTTGAATATCACCAAATTTTTTTAAGTAGAATTTATGAACTAATTAAGGAAATTGTTCAATTGTATACACATCATGTCAAATCACATACAATAGTAACAATACTACCAAAAAAAACTCGATGGCCTTTTTCTTCTCGTCTACCTTAAATGGGGAGGGTTTCCCCTCGTTAACCATTGAATGATTTTTTTGTAGTGTAAATCACTTGCTCATAATTCAAGAAATTCATAATATAAGATGTGTAACTCATAATTCTAAAGAAATCATATCATGTCTCTTTAGTTTTTTGTTTTTTTTTTTTTCGACATCTAGTTTTTTGTTTTTAAAAGGAGAATATTTAAGTTAAGGACAAGATATTCTCGAAATGGGGGCAAAAGTTCAAAGAATTACAATGGGGGTAATGAATGAAACTGACAAAACACGGGAAAAGCTCACTATGAACAACCCAATATGGAGTCACAACATCAATCATGTCACTTAGTTTATTCTTTCAATTGGCACATTTTCTACGTACATTGATGAAACGAAATATGAGAAGAATAAAATATAAAATTCAGTTGTGTAATATGAAAGTGGTAATGACATATAATATCCCTACCAAAGTAGCAGAAGTGATTGTGATTTTTGTGGGCATCCTTCCATTGTCACTTCTTAGAAACATGGCTTCGTAGAATGGCAAGCTATTCAACACTCCAAACCCAACTATCAACATTTGGATGAAATAATCTTCTCCGAGCTTCCTTTCCCTCACCATATACAACACTCCAACAACAAATGCAACTAGATTCCAAATGGCAGCCACTGTTAATGGAACAAACATAGGTGATGGAATCCCAAACTCCAAGATTCCTTGATCGTATCTTTTACTTTGGTCGGTGTCCATCACTTTACTCGTGACGTTGAATCCATGTGTCTCCATGCCTAAACACTTAGTTATATATTCTATGGACCCAAATATGAAAGATGAAGGTGCTCTTATGAGCCACATTCTTTGATCACTCCACCACCTTCGAAATGTGCCTTGTGTAGTAATGAAATCACGCCAATCTTCTCCATATGCTCCAAGAAAAAGAAATATGTACAAGAAGAACCATGTCTCACTAGCCTGAAAAATGGTGGTGAATGTAGTCTTCATTATTACAAACTATAATCACAAGTTGAGAAAAACTATAGTAGCTCATGCAATTGATCTTACTTAAATTTAAAGATAAATTTACTTATTTCACTATTATTATTCCCTTTGACAAAAAATGTAACAACCTAAAGGACTAATTTGATTCACATGGTGAGATTAATAGGGTTAGTTAGGATTAGTTGCGATTGTACTGATCAGAATTGTTATTTGTACGTTTAGACGATGGATTAATGTTAAAAATATCTTGATTTACAATAATATTCTTCCATCTCATAAACAAAACAATGCGGTTGGTTAATGTATTGATTTCTCTAATTACCTAGCTAGAATATGGTATTTTTTTCGATATGTTCATTTTTTTCGGATTTCACACAAACCACTTAGAACAAATATTTCGGATTTCATGGAGTCAATAGATAAAATTTACCGAGGCGCTAATCCAACTCGGCCACTCGGGCATGTGCCCAGCGAACGAACAAAACATGAAAATATGTCGAACTATATCTTCTATTATATCTAATCTTGTGAATGAAAGTAGCTCAAAGTAGATTACTATGCAAGAATGACACAAGAAATGCAGTAAATTTACCTTTGGAAAAATGGGGAGTCGATGAAGTAGAGCCAATGAAGGGAGAAAGGCATATAAAGTGACCGGTATTAACCAGATGGGCCAAAAGGCATAATGGGCATACGCTAGGCCCATTAAAAGCCCGATATTCCTTGTACCATATGTTAATGGGCTATATTTAGAAAAGGCCACCTCTAGAAGCCCAACAGACCATCTCTTGGCCTGGCTTAGTGCATCATTTAGAGAAATTGGAATATCACCCAAAAATGCAGCCCTGTTTGGATTACAAAATATTGTCCTCCACCCTTCACATTGAAGCCGATACCCCGTATAATAATCCTCTACCAATGATCCATATCGAAACCCCAACTACATTCAAGAATAATGGTATAGCAAAATATTATATAAACTTTTTTTATACTAAAATTTATCATGAAAACAAGATTCGTCAGGTAAATATAATCACACAAATTTTTGTTTACCTTAGAACCCCAATTGCTTTGGTTCTCATAATTGCAGCCGGCAACATGATGGGCCAAGCCCAAAACTTCTTCACCATTAATGGGCTTATCGACTATATGATGTGGGCTGAGCTCTGGGGTCTGTGGATCTACATAGGAAGTTGGGCCTCCAAAGAAGGCCCGACGAGAGAAAAAACAACCAGTTCCAACATAATTAGGCCCTTGAAGCCCATCAAGTCCAATTGAATTAGCAAGAAAGAGACGTATGTGCTCAGAAGCATATATATCAGTCTTGTTAATTCCATGATAACGTTGTGGAAATTGGACGTACGCATAATTGGGCTTTTCAGTAAGATAGCACAATGCCTTTTGGATCGTGGAAGGGTCATTCGAATACATATCACAGTCCAATGTTAAGATAACGGGTGAGTTTGTCATGCTACCTGAAACTCGGAGCTTCAACATAAAATATTCAAAATAAGAAAGTTAGCATATGACTTAGTATTTAATTTATATTTACAAAACTCAGTATTTCAGTCGCAAATATAGGTTAATTATTACTTGAATTAAAGACTGAACATTTTTACTATCTGAGTCTTTCACACTATCAAAATTATCATCACTGCCTAATATATCATCATCTTCAAATTGGATGAATTGCCAATACTTACTGATTAAATAACTAAAATACTGAATTTTATAATCATGGAGGACTAATTTCACAGTCGAAAAACTTAGAAAATAAAATAAAAAAACTAGTAAACTTAAATTGACAAAAAAATTACTTACTAGAGCATTTAGGGCCCCAGCCTTAAAGTGATGTTGGCTGGTCTTGCTCTTCTCTCTAGAGACATACACAAGATTTGGCATGGCTTCATTTGAATTGTCGACGTCGTTTTTAGAATTTGATAAAATTTGAATAATAGACGGATGATTTTGTCGACTAAAATCTTTTGCCCAATATTGCCCCAAAATTTCACGTTCTTCTTCACTTGAAATGTATTCATCGCTTATTTTCCCAATTTCCACTACATTTTCTATCTTCATTTTCATATTATCATACATCACCTGCACGTAAATGTATTTTAATTATATGATTCACAAAATAGTTAAATAAATAATGAATATTAGTAAGAATATAATTACATATATACGTTGTATACATGTATAAAAATATATTATCAATTACAACAAACTCAGAAGCATACTGTAGTTGCAAATAATTAGCATCATCAATAACAAACTTATTGACAAAGTGGGATAGCTCAAGTGGTTAGAGCACCACTACCTAGGCCTTAGGTCCTGGGTTCGAGTCATGGGGAGTGGAAAATGGATGGGTATTTAACTTGTAATCAAAAAAAAATCAATAACAAACTTATTTGAACTATATATAAATGTCGTTGGTCCAACATAACACCCAACAAAATTGTAATAGTCTGACGTAGTACAATACACTCTCTCCGCCACATGTTTTTTTATAGTTGGTGTGGAAAAAAAAACCGACTTTAGTGACGTAAGAAGTTAAATAGATGATGCCCAAAATATAAGTGATATTTTAAAAATAAAATGATCTAATGCAGGTATTAATTGTATGTGTTATTTTTATATTAGAAGTGTGTAAATAATCACGGAACATATAAGTGGATAAATAGTTACAAAATAAATGGAGTTTAGGTAAGAATTGAAAAGTAGTGGGTCAATGACCGTTTTAAATTCAAATGATTAATTAACAATGAAAATGCACTACTTGATGTTTGATAATTAGCAGTGGAAAGGAAAATTGATGAAAATTCTACTTGCGGTACACCGATAATGTTGCATGTCACTGTCAATGTCAATTCTTGAAGGCAAAAATACAAATGACTTTTTTATAAATAATGGACTGTCAATTTCTATGTGGAATTAATGCAAGAATTTTCAAAATTATTATGCATGTAAGTTCATATATATTCTTATAAACGTTCTCTAATTTTTATTTTTTTACCTAAAATGACAGAATTCATATTATTATAGTTATTCTAAGTAAAAGTCTTAATTTTATGTTATTGAATTTTTTTAATAGATAAATTATAATGAGATAATTATATCATTAAAGTTTAATTTAATTGTTGTGTTTGGACTCACCTTGAGAACATATAGTAAAATCTAGCTAATACCAAAATTACTAATTTTGGAATTTTGAATCCCACCAACACTAACGACCTCTTTCTTTTTCTTTTTTTCTATATCTCTTCTAGTATTATTTTTTTTATCTTTTTCATGAACAATTATAGGGAGTATTAAATATGCGTGGATATACTATTTTCATGATTGGTTTTCAATTATTGGTACCTCACACCAACAGAATCTGTACAATTTTATTTGAGGTACAAATAAATGATTAATATTTATTTTTTTAACACAAAATACAATAATTTTTAAATCGAAAAAAATCAATTTAAATCGAAAAGCATACCTTAATTTCCAAAGTCTTAGCACTTAGATGATAGTTAGAGGTGAAATAAGCATGAGGGCATCTCTCTACAATATGATTCTCCCTACAAAATGGCAACCAAACTTTTCCAAATTTAGCAGCTTCCATGAAAGCAAACATGGTAAGTTCCGACCCGCCGTCGTCCGACACGTACACCGACAGCTTCTCCGCCGGATAATCATACGCCATCACCGACAACGCCGTGTTAACCACGTTTATCGGCGGCTCCTTGTACGGATCCGCCGTGCATATGAATATGTCCAAGGCCGGGAAGTCTTTCCGGTCCAACACTTTCTCGAGATTTTCCGGAAATACTTCCCGGTGGACCGGGTTCACTCGAAAGGCCTGTTTGGCGAACCACATGAAACCTAGTATAGCGTCAGAGATGAAGAGAGAGAATGATATAATGAAACAGAGTAGAGACGTTGGGCGGAGAAGTGAGAGTGTGTGGTGGTAGAGAAGGCAAAGTATAGCCGAGGCGTACACCGCCGCGAATAGGCGGTTTATGTGGCGACGGCGTAACGGCCGGACGGAGTATAGAGGTGGCGGAGAGCCGCTAGTTGTGGTGGTGTTCATTTTGTTGGCCATCCGGTTTTGTGTGAGGTTGGTCATTTATAACTTATAAGTCATGCTTATATAAGGATCCCGATTGTTATTTTTTAACTTAATTAACATTTTATTTAATCTCTTAAAATATCTCAATATTACATTAAAAATTATCACTTAGTTCATTTATGTAAAAAAAAAAAATTATGGGTTGGTCTGCTATGAACTCGAGTGCATGTTGTGCACCCTAGTCCATGTTGCACTTTTCAGTTTTACTGACTTACACTTTTTGGTAAATGGTGTTGCACTTTTCAATTATTAAACTGTATAATACGGAGTAATATTTTTAGTTATAGTGACTTACACTTTTTAGTAATATTGTGTTGTACTTTTCAGTTTAATAACTTACACTTTTCTTTAGACTAGGGTGCACAACATGCACTCGAGTGCATTCTAGACTTTACCACACAACATACACTCATAGTATGCACTCAACATGCACTCGAGTGCATACTAGACTTTACCATTTATTACTCATAAAAGTTAAAAAATACTTATTAATTTCACTTTTATTTTTTATAATATTAATAAATAATTTATACACAAAAATTATCATTTGATGGGTTGGATGGCTACAAGCAAAAGTTATCGGTAGATGACTATTTTGGATATATCACGTGAGAAAAAATTCTCGCCGAACAGGATTTATCCTGATAACAAAATGACCTCGAATAAAGTTATAGGGTTATTTGTGAGTTTTTATCTATCTGTCGATGATTTAGTAGTTTTATCAATTTTTTTATTTTTTAAATAATGACATTTTATATTTACAATAGTGATAGTCAAAGAAAAATGAGTTCACCTAAATGTAAATCCGTTTTAATGAAATATTAGGTTTGAGATTTGGGATAGAAAGATAAACAATTTTAAACTGATGTTATCTTTTTGATAGATTGATACTATAATTTAAGTTATCTTTTTGATAGATTGATACTATAATTTAAATAAGCAATAATTTAGAGTATAGTATTTGTGAGGACTATGGATCAACTTATATAATACTATGATATTGAATATATTTGTCTGATTGTCTGCTCCATTTATCTTCTTGATATTAACAGCAGGAACTGAGTTTTAATGAAATATTAGGTTTGAAATTTGGGATAGAAAGAAACAATTTTAAACTGACGATTATCTTTTTTTTTTTTATAGATTGATACTATAATTTAAATAAGCATACTATGATATTGAATATATTTGTCTGATTGTCTGCTCCATTTATCTTCTTGATATTAACAGCAGGAACTGATGGGACATATATATAGCTAAATTAATACGAGATAGATATTCGGTGAAATGTTTATCTAGAAAGTTTTTTATTTTTTCTTTTTTGAAAACAAGATAGGGGTCCGTTAATTTAGACTGTATAAATATCACAAACTTTGAATAATAACTTATTCTTATTCAATTTAATTTTTTACTTTAATACTTCCTCCGTCCACCTATAAGTGTGTTACGTTACTTTTTGGCACAAAGATTAAGAAAAGTGATTAAATAATAGATATAGTACAATTGATGTGATTGAGAGAGGAGAGAGATAGAGAGAAAAAGTAAAATATAGAGTGAAGTGTAAGAAAAAGTACTTACCAAAAAAGGTATGGAAAACTTATAGACGGATGGACTAAAATGGTAAAATGGAAAGCTTATAGGCGGACGGGAGTATTTGATAAAATTTACAAAAGTATCACTCTAAATTAATAAGTATTCATTCAAATTTATATTGAAAAAAATAAATATATTAAATTTCAACAGACTAGTTTTCTTTATTAAGTTTTTTTTTATATTTTTCTTAAATAATTTCTCTCTTCCTATTTTTCTAGGTTTTAGTTGTTTACCGTTTTTTTCAATATTCTTTAAAAAAAATAATTTTTTTTAAAAAAAAATAATTTTTTTTTTTTTAAATTTCCTTAAATTTTTCTCTCACTTTCCCACAATTATAATTTACAATTTCTTAATTTATTAAAAGTAAAAGTTGTACGACTGTATTTTCAATCAACGAGCACTCATTTTAATTAGAACATAATTTAATCTATTTCCTTATATATTAAATATTAAAGTGATTTTAATTAAACTGATGACAAATGTTCTCTATAATATTCTACAAACTTTTACAAAAGTACTACACATTTATCTCTAATGTTCATAATTGTTTAATTTTCTAACAAAAAATAATATTGTATACTCAATAATATTTTATCACTTCACGTAATTATCTTAATTTCAATTTCATTGTTTTATTCTTCATCAAGTGACTTTAATTTTCTATGTTGTGCTCCAAATTTCTTATGTTTATTTTTTATAATTTTATAAGCATTTTAAAATACAAGCTATACCTGCATACCTCATGCACGTCCAAAAATATTAGTAGACAAAGACTCACATATTACAACCATACGACAACACATTCTCTTATTCAATCTGAACTTATGCAATAATTTGTTGATAGTGTTGAAGATGACATGAATTATCAAATACATTAATTATCATTAAATATATTTTAAAATAATAAATTATATAAAATCTTATTAAATAATAATATATACTCCCTCCGTCCCACAATAACTTTAATTTCACACTTTTCTTTTCGGACGTCTCAACAATAACTTTGACACAAACTTCACCCTCACAATAACCTCAATTTTACACAAATGTCACTACTTTATCTTTCACACATACACAAAAGTCAACTCATTTTTTTACTTTATATATAAAATTTTATAAAATTATCTCTCAAAACTTCACTCATTATTACACTTTCTTAATTTTCGTGTTCATCAACCTAAGAAGATTAATATGGCAAGGAGGGAGTATTTTTTTTCAAGGGTCTTACACTAGTTAATTAAATAATTACTGATAATAACAACTGCAATACTAACTTCCTCAAACACTGTGTTTAGATACAACCTTTGTACGCCTCTGCTAGCTTAATTTTGTAGTCTAATCATGTTCAAAAAAGTCCTTGATTTCGGTAATTATTAACTTATGCATAATTTTACTAGATACTTATTTGAAGATCATTATTAGTAATAGTTCATTAAATTTAAGTGTATAATTAATATAACAAAACAAACTTCACCATACTCTCTCCTTTTTTTTTTACTCAAATATCACTAAATTCATTTTACACCCATCAAATCATTTCATTTCATAAGTCACTAATTCACTCAACATTGAAGGGAGTAGGGTAATGACTAATGAGTCAACTCGAGTCGAGTAATGTCGGACTCGAACTCAAAACAAGTAGTGGAGTATTATGTATTTTTTGAAATGAATATTTAATAGGTAGATAAATTCGAGTGAACCGTAGACCGGAAATGCCCTTTATCTTCATTGATATATTTTATGTTGACAAAGTATATGAGACATTGGAAAGTGACCACCACGTCTACAATTCAGCCGAAATGTATGAATGAGCAAGATTGCAGATTCCCAAGGTAATCAATTGATTTGGAAACTTTAGCATAAATACAAAAATATTTAAATTGGATCCACATAGAATATTCCTCTACTGATATGGAGTATATAAATATCTAAAAAAGGAAAAATTAAGTGATTTTGAAAATCTTCTTTTAACTCTTCAATTGAATTTTTAACCAACTATATTAAAATCGAATTTAAATTATGATTTAGTTACATCAATTTCAACATTGTTATTCCGTAGTGTTATATTTGGAATACCTATCTATTAATTGAGTTTATTGACATTATGTCATTATAGACCAAGATCCTAGCCCATCTTTTAATTCAAGACAAAAATTATTGATATTACAAATTAAGATAAATCCATATTTGACATTTCTAATATGCTCTCAAATTAATATATTAAAAGAATTAATATTAAAATTGAATGAACCTTCCTTGTTTTTTGCCGAATTTTTCTTATTAGATTTATTTTCAATTGAATCATTCATTTCCAATTTTCCATCCAAAAATCTCTCAGCGTAATCAATATCTCTCATCGTTTCCCTCTTAGTTCCTCCAAAAAAACTGCATTCAATTTCAGCGTTTATCTCCATGAATCGATGATAACCTCTATCATCGTCATTCATTTTTGTTAAAAATTTGGCGTCGATCTGTTCAAGGTTCGGCCAAATCCGTCACGAATTGCCATTGTTGCACCGACAAGCTATGTAATTATGTCCAAGGTTCGGCCAGATCCACTCGAATACGACGTCGTCGATCTGTTCAAGGTATGTAATTTTGTGTTTTAAAAATTGCGAGCTTATCTCGCAAGTGGGGTGTTTTGAAGTCATCAATCATGGGATTTCTCCAGATTTAATGAAGCTGGTTTTGTTTATTGCCGGTGGAATTTTTGTGATTGCACCGGAGAAGAAGAAAACGGTGGCAAGGTCGCCGGAGCGGTCGTACGAGTTCGAGGTGATCGTCCACGGTGAGGAGGAGATTAAAGATCAAGGTGAAGATTTGACTGTATATAATTATATGTACGCATATTTTATATATGCATTTAATGTATGCACTATTTTATGCATATATCAAAATATATGCGTTAAATATATTCTTTTCAAATAGTGTTAAATATAATCACAATATCTTGTTTTGCCACACAGTCAAATAATATGCATGTTATCAAAATAATGTATTAAAATCCCCCCGTCCAAAAAAAAATGTATTAAAATAATTTATCTAAATAAATTATAAATTTTATAGTACTGTTATACAATTTTTCTTTCGAGGTTATTTAATTTTCATATACTATAGATTTGTATTTTAATTATATAAAATTAAATATTAAACAATTTTAAACTATCAATAATAATCTTGGGCATATTGACATTTCCAAATATAATAAATTAAACATATTTATAAAAGTGGTATGCAACATATTTTTGCATATCAATTAGAATATGCAACAATTTTTTCTATATGCAACATTTTTTTCTATATGCAACATTTTTTTTAATGTCAATGAGAATATGCAACATATTTATGGGAATCGAATTTGGAGATTAATAATTTTTTTAAATTTTGGAAAATTATAAATGGGCAGAATTTTAGAAATATTTTTACAGATTTTGTTTTTTAATAGTTGACTTTATAATAATAATACTAATTTTGCTGAAATTAATTTTTTAAAATTCGAAATTCATTTTAATTAGTAACAATCGAAAAATAATAACATACAAGACACGATTTGTGCTCTAAATACCTTTAAGTATTCTACGCACAAGCTTTTTTCTTCTTCTGCGTTATCTTCTTTCACCTTCAATGGCGAGAGAATTCCAATGTTGGGAGGAATTAATGTGGAGTTGATGTATAAGGAAAGTGTTTTTGAATTAATAGGAGTGCGCGATTTTCGAGGAAAATATCTTCCAGATTTTATTGATTCTCTTCTACTAGTTGACTTTCTAATAATTATAGAGTTTAAATCTAATTATTTCAAAATTTAAATTTGTATCAACACATTAGGGGTATAATTGTACTTCAATTTATTATTTTGACTTGATATGTAATAGCAAATAAAATTTCCTTAATTTACAAAAACTTAGGGTGAAATGGTGTATGGTGTAATTCTCCCTCTATAATTTGCATATAGTAGTATTAATTAACAATTATGCTGCTAAGAATTGTGTTTGAAACGATTTATATGTAATATGGGTACGTAATTATAACTGTACAAGAATGAAAAATGAATGACGTGTAATATTATTAAAAGATACAACATTTAAAATTTAATAGAGAACCTAAATAAATAAAACCATTGATTCGTTTCTTAAATAAAAAAAAATGAAAAGAAAGCTTAATTTAATAGACCAAAAGGAAATTTTGTTTTATTTTCGTAACACTAACACTCTACTTTGAGGAGCCCACCAATAGACAACCCTTTCACACATCACCATGGCACCATCACCCACAAAAGCAGGCATAATTGTGTTATAACTTGGAATTAAAATCATGCAATTCAAAATATAATGTTCCTAAAGTGCCTTCGCTTTGTTTTGTTTTGTTTTTTCCATAGAAAAGAAAATGTTATCCCTCCATTTTATAATATACTATGTTATTTTGTCTTTTGAAGTATTTTTAAAATACATATCATTTTGTATATCATAAATATTGTCTATACTAAAATTAATTTGATTTATGAATATTAGCTACTTGAAAAAATTCTTTATCAAATAATTTTTTTATATCAAAATTAGTTACTCCCTCTATCCCATAAGAATTTGCACACTTTCCACATATGGATGTCCCATACCAATTTGCACACTCCAATTTGCATACTCATATTTACTCATATGTCATTACTTTTCCATACTCAATCTACTTTTTAGGGATTTTCTCAGGATAGTTTTTATGTCGCCGGAACTATTAATAGTTCTGATGTCAAATTGTATCGTTCTGTGTCGCTCTAACTTGATACCTGTTGCCTTTTTTTAATATTTTAAAATAATTATTTAAATTTTATTTTATTATTTACTATTTTATCCTTCATTAAAATTAATAATAATAATAATAATATTTAAATTAAAAGAACGTAATATTAGATTTTTTTAACAGAATTAGATTATTATTTTATTTATATTTTATCTACTACTCATTTAATTAGTTCACCTTCAAATTATTTTTTTACTACGGTTATCTGCACCCACTCATTTTATGAGTTCACCCCAAATCATTTTTTAACCATGGTTATCTGCAATCGCTCATTTTATAAGTTCACCCCAAAATTATTTTTTTACCACGGTTATCTGTACCTGCTTATTTTATAAGTTCACCCCAAAAGTTTTTTTTTTTAAATAATTACATTTTAAGGACTATATTATCCTTTTATTAATTTACATAAAATATAATAAAATCAACCTTTATTTATAGGGTGATTCTTGGGTACATGCAAAATACCGGTACACACCAATTTTAATTTTTTATTTATATTTTATCTACACCCACTCATTTAATGAGTTCAACCAAAAATCATTTTTTTACTACAGTTATCTGCACCCGCTCGTTTTATGAGTTCACCCCCAAATCATTTTTTATCACGGTTATGTGCACCCACTTATTTTATGAGTTCACTCCTAAATTATTTTTTACCACGTTTATCTGCACCCATCATTTTATGAGTTCACCCAAAAATATTTTTTAAAAAATAATTACATTTAAAAGACTATATTATCCCTTCATTAATTTACACAAAATATAATAAAATCAACCTTAATTTGTATATTTACAATCTGTAGTCGAGTCATTACCGAGTTACCGTCGATTCACCATCAAGTCGCCCATATTTTTAGAAAAAAATCGTAAACCATAATTTTAAAAAAAAAACTATCGAAATTAGCCATAAATCTTGATTTTTTTTCTTTTTAATTTTTCTTCCCCTTTCTCTTTTTCTCCCATTTTCAGTTTTTATTCCAAATTTTTAATTTCTTCGTTTTTTTCCTTTTACTTTTTTTTTCCTGCCTTTATTTTCTTTTTTTTCCATTGTTTTTGGTATTATTGAATACAATTAGATGTGTGAAATTATTTGTTATTGTATAAAATGTTACTAACTAATATGCATGTTATTATTGATTATTATTCGTGGTATTACTAATAATTATTTTTTGTATTGTTGAATATAATTAAATGTTTGAAATTATTTGTTATTAAATAATATATTACTAATTACTGTTAATGTTAGTTATTATTTATTGTGTTACCGACTATAATAAAATTATACCTATAATATTATTTTGTATTAAAATTAAAATAAATACACATAAACATGGAAAATAAAGGCAAAAAAATTTAAAAAAATGTAAAAGGATAAAAAACGAAGAAATTAGAAGTTTGGAATAAAAACTTATAATGGGAAGAAAAAAAAAAGAGGAGAAGGGAAGAAGAAAAAAAATCGAGATTTGTATATAATTTCGATATTTTTTTTAAAAAAAAAATAATTATGTTTTACGATTTTTTTTCTAAAAATATGGGTGACTTGGTGGTAGACATGCGCAAAATCGAACCGCCAAACCGGCCAAACCGCCGGTTACGGTTTACAAACCGAACCGTAACCGAAAAATGGCGGTTCGGTTACGGTTTGACATTTTGACAAACCGCAAACCGTCGGTTTTGGCGGTTAACCGGCGGTTTGACGGTTTTTATAAAAAATATATATATATATTTTTTTTTAATACATAATTTTTCTATTTTTAATGTATAAATTTAAGTTATATAATTTTTATTCAATTCTAGTAATGTATTTTCTAAAAAATGAGTTAAAACGAACGAAAACGGAGATAATATTAAAAAAAAAAACCGCCAAACCGGCGGTTCGATTACGGTTCGCCATTTTTGAAAACCGTAACCGCCGGTTTCTAACCGAAATCGGCGATTTTCAACCGTCGAACATGTCTACTTGGTGGTGAATCGACGGTAACTCGGTAATGACTCGACTGCAGATTGTAAATATACAAATTAAGGTTGATTTTATTATATTTTGTGTAAATTAATAAAAGGATAATATAGTTTTTTAAATGTAATTATTTTTTTAAAAATATTTTGGGGTGAACTCATAAAATGAGAGGTGTAGATAACTGTGGTAAAAAAATAATTTGGGGGTGAACTCGTAAAATGAGCAGGTGCAGATAATGGCGATAAAAAATTATTCGGGGTGAACTCATAAAATGAGTGGGTGCAGATAACTGTGGTAAAAAAATAATTTAGGAATGAACTCGTAAAATGAGCGGGTGCAGATAACCGCGATAAAATAAATTATTCGGAAATGAAATCATAAAAAGAGTGGGTGCGTATAACCGTAATAAAAAATGTTTTTTGGGTGAACTCATTAAATGATTGGGTGCAAATAAAATATAAATAAATATTTAAAATTTTTGTGTATAGGTCAAGTATCACCTTAAATATATATAATAAATTTAAAATTAGATTATTATTTCTTAAAACTCAAAAATATAATTTTGGAACGATTAATGATATGAGAATTAAAATAAAAATTATATATTATTATTAATTTTTTTATTAATTATGTGAGGATAAATTTGTAATTTTATAATTATATATTTAAAATTATTAAAATTAATTTAAAAGTGCGATAGGGCGACAAAAAATGATAATAAGTGCAATGAAAGGCAATGATTCTGCGACGCCAAGTGCAACAGGTAGCAGGTAATCAAATATAAGCCATTAGATTTCAGATCTGATGGCTCAAATTAATGGATTGTTGATAGTTTGGGCGACACTGGACTATCCTTAGAAGACCCCTACTTTTTACTTTACTTTATTCATAAAAGTTTACAAAACTACCCCTCAAAACATCACTCATTACACTTTTTCTTATACATTTCTTAAAATGTGTGTCACCCCAAGGGTTCAAGTTCCTCTGGGACGGAGGGAGTACTAGTTATAATTAATGAAGAGTGATTGTGGAGTTAAATTTATAACCTTAAATTGTTGTTAAAAGTCAATGGCATATATTAAAAAAAAATGGGGGGAGTATAATCGAGTCGACAATGTTCTATTAAACCATGAAATTTTATGAGAACTTTTTTATTTTATCTAGAAACTAATTTGAAATTGTCTCTCGAAAGAAAGAAATGAATATGAATATTTGATTGTTAAAAAAGTGCTGGTTTATATTTGGGCTGATTCGAATGAAAAAAAGTGCTGGATTTAAATTGGGCCGATATTGGTGCGTGGCTACTGGCTAATCTCATGAGTTAATTATTTTCAGTTAAAATGCTCATCATATTTAAAAGTTGAAAAAGTATCATATTTACAGTTTCACCTTATTCATCGACAATATCAAATGTCTAAAAGCAAACAAAGATTTTTCTTGATGTCATTTTCATGTACTAGGTTTATCACCAATTTAGATGCTTAGCCACCTTGATTGTTGCACAAATCATGAAAATGTAAGAAGACTAGGGGGCTTATCCATTCAAATTTACCAGAAATTTGCATAATAAAGCAATCTCGTTTCATCGAATCAGTCAAGTTACACAGCCAAATGAAAAAGAAAAAGTAAAAACCTTCAAATTCACCAACACAAATACTAATATATACAAATAGTGAATGAGAATGGTTTCTTCTCATCCATCTTCACCATAAGCACTCTACTGTACAGATTCTAATTCTACTTGATTAGTCGAGGATGATCATGATCCAGTCTTGTTAAACCTGAAAACTGAGTCAAAAGATTCACTAAAGAGCGTTTACCTGGATTAGTCCACAACCCTCGGTCAGCTTCATTGTTGACCGAAACAACAAGCCACTCAAACAACACCTAATGCTTATCCTCGCAGCTTTCTGCAACACAAATCTGGCCCGTTTCTGGCAGAAGGGTAGCAAAAAAAGTAGACCTTAATCCCCGAGACTTTCCAGGCTAAAGACAGTTCCTTCACATTCGGCTGTTGGTGAAAGGAGCTTGTTGCTTTTCATTTTCTTCACATCTTGGCTAGAACAAATGAAAATCCTCCTAACCATGTTGCAAAATTCACTGCACAAATATTGTACCATATATTAGACATATGAACTAAAGATGTTTAGTGATGTGTTTGAGATAAGCCCACTTACGTCCATGGATCATCACCCACGAGCATCATATCCCCTTCATCATCTGTAAACACAATTTCCCATTTATTTCTTGACTGCAGCTCCCCCTTAATTTCAAACATCTCTTCAAGTTCAGTTATAAGATCATCATACCCCTTCAATGTTGTCAAATCCACAGCTCGGCCAACAGCAACCCCTTGCATTTGTACCTTCTCAATGGAATTTCAGACCAAAATGCACAAATGGATGTAAGTTATCGTTCAAGGAAAGCACGATACATCAGTTCTATGAAATCATTCAGGTTTAGATTTTAATTATTATGTTATCATAATATACCTTGGTGCGACTTCTGGAGGAGTTGCTCTGTCTACTCTGGACCTCTTTTGTAAGTCCATGCAAGTGATCAAGTTTTGGATCTCTAGCATCCTTTGTAACACAAGATTTCTGTTCTAAATCACCTGAGGAAAGTATACTTGGAGCGTACACTTCACCAGCATCAATTGAAATATCAACTGATTTTAAAGTTACTGTTGATGGACTTTTTAAATCGAATCCAAACAATCTACATGAGGGAAAGGCATCCGGATGTCTCACATCAGTACAGGCAGATGCTGGGGTATTGAACTGTTTCCCTGAACTTGGAGCAGAATGGTTTGAAATCACAGACCAAGCTGAAGCACATTTGCTATCTTCTGTTTCTTCACCATTCATATTTGAAGAAGCATTAACATGGAGGGAAGAGTGGCGTGCTCCATCTATTGGTGTACTGTTATTGCTGTGTTTTAGAAGTGCGGCTCCAGTATCTGTTTGTTTAGCATGTGAATTAGCCATATGTATGGTCCCTGTCCGTTGTCCTTCAAAAGCACGATTTCTTTGATGGGCATCATGAGTCAGATTCCAGGTTGGTGATGCTGTTGAAGCCATAGTTTCTACAACATTTGAAATAAGAAAATAAACTATGTCAAAATATTCAAATATAGCAATGAACAGAAAATATATATACTTTTTGGAAAGCAAAACTTACCAGGAGCAGGAATTTCAATATGTGGTCGAAGCCTTTTATGCTTGAAGGCCGGTGGCTGAACCAGAGTTGTTGGGACTGATGCAACAAATGGTTCTATCTCCCATGGAGAAACCCTATCTGGCCTTGGGATCGATGCGGGTTCATCCCACTGAACCTGTTCATACATTTTTTTTAAGTGAACAATTTTGATCTTTGATGAACAAAAACAAAAAATTCTTGAATAAACAGCGAAAAAAGACTGACCTTCAATGTTCTCCATTTAGAATTATCCCATTGAGGAGAAATATCCTCAACTCCAATGATTGTACCGGAAAACCTGATAGCTCAGAGAAATCAAGAGAACTTTCAGTGACTCAGGAAACTAGCTTCTACAATAATCAACATCTATAAATCAACCAACCTTCTCTCAGGAGAATCTTCCCCCTCAAAACGCTTCTTGAATCTCATTCCGACTCCAAAATCATGGTTTACAGCTTCAAGGTATTTGTTCAGGCTTATTATGAACTGGCTTGTTCTAAAATGCAAGACAAAAAAAATCAGATAAGAAGATTGCATATACAGTATTACAAGAAAAAAGGATTGTAGTTTGAGTTGTTAAAGGAGTTTATGTTTCAGACCTTGGCTTGTAGAAAACAACGAAGAAAGTCTGAGTTATAACAGCATGAGATGCAGTTGCAAGCACTCCCAGGTGCATGCTTTGACTTGATATCACTGATGATGGCATGGAGCTTTGTTGACGAGCATACCGCCTCACCCCAACACGCAATTCCCCAGATTCTTCCCTAGAACAACAAAGTTGCAATGATGAACTCAATTTACAAACCAGAACCCATACAAAGAATTAGTTGAGATTATATGATTAGTGTATAACAAGTAAATACCTCAGGAATACAAAAGAGTCACCAGCAACTAATCTTTTAGAAGTTACGAACGTACTCCAACCTGTTGTAAGCAAATGCCTCCGAGGTTGACCTGTTCAGTTTAAACCAATGTTCATCTCAATCTCCATTCACAAAAGTAGTTCAACAAATTATTTTATATCAATGGTTGGTAGAGCAAGTGACTTATAACATAAGAACAAGGCATACCTCTAAATATATGCTTAAAATGCCATTCAGTTCCATGGAGATCCTTTGCAATCAACTCCTGAGTCGGAGTCTGCTGCTTCATATCCTGAGTTGAGACCAGTCATAGTCAACAAATGAAGAAAAAAATGCAGAAAAAAAAATGTGAAGAGAAATGCATACATAAAAACACTCATAAATATACAGACAGCAAACAAGGATACAATTGAGAAACAGGTATATTGGAAAAAGATAAGTCATTACCAAGGGAGGAAGGCATTCGTTAGCATGTTTACGAAGGACAGAAAATCCCCCATGCGTGCTAGTATCAGATGCAGTCAAGACTTTGCAGAATGAGTGAACTGCAGGTCTGGGAGGCTCATCAATAGGATTGTCAGGACTTCTTACTTCAGTTTGCTACAGCAGTTCATCAATTATACATTTAGCTAATTTTAATTGCAAGCCATAAAAAATACCAGCTACATTTTCGAGCTGAACCCAACAGAACAAAAGAAAAGAGCCTGCCATTTTCAATAATAGAGATTAGAAGGAGTAAATGAGTTCTTACCTCTGCTTCAGGCATCAAAGTAATTTGTGCATAAACTTCATCAGTATCTTTTTCAGCCTAAATAGTAGAACAAGCAAAGAATTACTCACCATTTTAAAACTCAATTGACAACTGTGTAATCTTTAATAGCTAAGTCGAACAAAATTAGTAATCATTGAAATGGCACAATATTGCCTATACCTAACAAACAAAGAAACATTAGAATACTCAAATCGCACTTTCCTAAACATAGCAATTACCAAACTCAGAACCAAAAGGCAAGAAAAAGAAGCTGTAAAGACCCAGCATACCAGTAGCCGAATGTCAAGCACACTACAAAGGATCTTTGAAGGCAAATTGAACATCGGTATCCTCTGATCTAATTCCTGATTTGTAGATGCCTCCAGCTAGCAAGCATAAAAAACAGCATGATTTCAAACATCAAACAAAATAGAAAAGAAATCCCATGAAGGAAAGTAAAGAAATCAACAAATATTCAACTTCTGACTCAAAGATCTGAACATTTGTTCCAACCTCCCCCAAATTACAAGGGGAAAAAATTGCAAAATAAAATAAAACTCACTTGTTCCATGTGGCCTTGTGGGAAATAGTAAACTCTTTCTCCAGCTTTAGGAACATCCACCAAAGGACCTGCACAAGCCCTCCATAGTTCTTCATACAGCCCATCCTTTGCTCCATTCCCTGAAAATTCACGAAAAAATCGAAAACCCTTAAATCCACCGAACAAACAAGGAAAATCACCCAAAATCAAAATAAAACAAGGTTAATTAAAGAAATTTGACCTTCAGCTGAAAAACTAGTATGCTGCTGTTGAGAAATTGAACCACGGTTCGCCATAACTGTGCCAATATGCACACCTTGTTTGGACTAGAATAAAATCCTCAAAGCCTCAATCAACGAACAGATTAAGAATACAAAATGCACCAAACTTCGCCTCTTTAACCCAGCCCTAACAAATCGATTATTTACAAATAGCCACTGCTCACAACAAACCCAGCAAAATATGTGTCGAAAAGTGCAGCAGCAGCTGGAGGTGGACTAAAGCTTTCGGTGGTCAACACGGAAATCAAACTTTTTGTTGAGAAATCTGAAATGGTTTTACTTTGTCCAGGGAGAAGATGAACAGCAGAAGAATCAAAGGAAACGAGAGAAACGGCGTCACGGTATCCGAAGAAACAGCTTAATATACGCCTTGATTTGTTGCTTTTTCTCTCTCTAAATGTAAAATGTATTGGTTTTCACACAACGTGGTTTCGTTGTCTCCTGTTTTCACTGCACACACACAGTGCGTGTTCGTGTGCATGTGCGTGGTTAGCCGGCCCACACTAACTAACCCTAGTTAAAACCCTTAACTAGGGTTAGACGGCTCCCGTGACGACATTTTTTGGTGGGAAATTTTACTTACATTATTCTAATCTTTTATGTTTAACATTACACAAACAAATTCTCCTCTTCAAAATCAAATTCGTTGCTATTTTTCATTAAAGTTCAGTTTGTTTTGTGTTTTCTAATTCAAAATTTCACATCTGTATTTTTTCACTTAATTTTATTTATACTTTAAAAAAAATTATTACACAATTGATTTAATATAAAGTTATATTATACTCCGTATAATACAACTTCACTCGTTTTTACACAATTAATTTGACATAAAATTACATCTTATTCTAATCTAAAGAAATCTCAAAACAAACCCACACAATCAATATTTATCAGAATTTCTCTATCTAAGATTTTCATCCGAATTTTTCTCGTTCTACATAATTCCAAAATAAACATACCTCGAGTGACTCACATATTGCCTATTTTTTACTTTTTCGCAAAAAAAAATGCAAATTAAAACCATACCTTCTCAATAAGATTATTGAAATTCTCTCGTGTTGTTGGTGAGTTTAACAAAAACTTGTATGAAACTATTTCACGGATCTTTTTTCGTGGGGCGGATCTCCTTTAACTCATATTCTAAATTTTTTTATTGGACTATCCATTATTTTTCCTAGATTTTATGTTTATTAAAAAAAACTATTTTATTAAAAATATTACAACTTTTTACTTAAACATTTTCACTTAAACTTGTCTTACAAAACTTATTATGTGAGGCGATCTCACCCAAACTAGCTCATAATACGTTTTTATACTTGACATGGTAAAAATTGATACCTTGGTCTAACCATGAGTAAAGTGTTATTCCAAATTTTTACATCTTTTTTATTATTATTAAATTTATTTAAAGCTAAATTTAGTTATGTAAAAAATGGTAAATTGTTTATATGTGCATCATAAATACTGTTCATTAATTAGATTTAAGTGAAAGGTGGGTGATATCACATGTTATTTAAAATATATGAAATAATAATAATAATAATAATAACAATAAAATTGATGTATTAGTTGTCCAATGTTAATGCCTTTATAAAGCGACACCTACTTTTAAATGGGGGAATAGTTCCCCTAAAACTAGACCAAATTATAAATTAATACTACTAGTATCATCGATGACTATTCAATAATTCAAGTGTAACAGTTAATGTTTTAAATTCGTGTCACAAATCCAGTTGAGGAAGCAAACAATGGGTATGTCACAAGTTTACCCCATTGAGAATATAAATAAATACTTTATTCTAATTCATTTTTGCTAAATCGCCTATACTCCTAATTAAGTATTGTTTGGCTTGGTTTATTTTCTTTGTTTGAACAAAGTAGGACGATGATAAGGATTTTTTGTTTTATTAGCTTCACAGCTTTTTTAATCATTTAATATACTATCTCGGCGATATTACATTTATGACTAATTTTTATACTCTCTTCATTTTAAATTTTATTTCAAAAGGTTAAATATTTTTCTTAAACTATTCCTATTAATATTCATAATACCTAAAAAAAAAAAATTATTAATAATAAAATGGAAGGAAATGTCAAAGGAAGAGTGGGAAAAGGAAAAAAGAGAAAAATTGACTGGAATAAATGTGTCAAAAAAAATATGTTCTTTAATTCTATAAAAATGAGAAATGCGCAAAGGGAGTATGAAAAATAGATATAAATAAAATGTGTTTTTAGCCACTTATTCATTTACACAGTTTACTTCTGCTTTTTGATAAATTGATTATATTAAATTACTAAGATATACGACCTCATAAAATATACAGTACTATTTTTTTCTTGATTTATATAGAAAAATCAAATATATCAAATCTTAAATTATTTTTGGTATTTATATTTTGTACACGTTGTCACTGCTAGTAAATTAGTAATTAAGCAGTGGTATTAAAAAAAAATCTATGTTTTTTTAGTAACCGACTTTTGCGCTAATCTACCATAATTATATGTTATATTTTCATTTTGCTCTTACTTATTGTAATAGACTTTTTGTTTCACAATTGTTTACATAAAAAAAAATGTGTAATTGATAGAGTATTGAGGATAAATTTATAAATTTCTACCAATAAAGTGACAAAAAATTATTGAATTTAGTATAAAAATAATGACATTTAGTGTAAGTGTGTGAATAGTGTAAAAGTTGAGTTCATGGAGATCGGAGACGATTTTACTTTGAAATTTTATACTTCTTCCGTTCTACAATTGTTTGCAAACTTATGTTATTTGTCTATCCTATCATTGTTTATAAAAAATGTCATTATTTTTACATTTGTTTCAATTACTCTATTTACTTTACTTTAATATAAGTTTATAAAATTGTTTTTAACACTATCCTCATTACATTTTTTTTTTTTTAAATGTGTCCATTTTATGGTACGAGAAGGAAGGAATAAATCTTAAAATTTAAAATCAGTTTTTTTAAACACAAAGTAAGCATAGCCTAGAGGGTTAAGAAAGTCGCCATTAACTTGTAGTAGTACTATTATCACTAGGGGTGAGCATTATTCGGTTTTTGATCGAAAACCGAACCGAAATACAAATTCGGTTCGGTTACCAAATAATTCGGTTCGGCTTTCGGTTTCATCTTTTGAAAATCTCGGTTTTCGGTTCGGTTTCGGTTATTTCCGTAATAAAAATCGGTTAACCGAAACCGACCGAATTAGGGGCACTATATAAATCCTAAACCCTAGATTTCTAAACATATTTCATTTCTTCCCCCACTCCAGATCCCAAACGGCGCCCTCTCTCCCCAGACCCCAATCGGCCAAACATTTCCGTCGTTGATTCCGGCCACCACGACCAATCGGTCGACTCTGCGGCCTCCCCACACCGGCCGCCCTCCTCTCCATCCTCCCCACTCCTGCTACCCACGGCGGAATTGAAGAGTGACAAGTGAAGGTAAGTGATTGAGGGTTTAATGAGAACATACAAACTAGATGAAATTGGGGGTTTTTGTTGCTCAATTTCGTTGCCTCCTTCCTCTTCTTTTGGGGTATTATTGTTGCATGGCGGAAGAGGGATTGTTTCTGGGACGGATTTCATGGTGGATTTGGGGTTTTTTTGTTTAGGAAAAGGGAGACTTTACTGTAAAGAAGGTGAGGAATTGGACATGGCTTTACACTCTCTCTCTCTCTAAAGAATTCTCACTTACCCATTGCAATCTCTTCTCCAATTTTGGGACAAAACTGTGGGCGTGTGTTTTCTCAGTTTTCTTTTCAGAATTTTGGTTCTTAATTCGGTTTTTCGGTTTTAGCCGAAATCGAACCGAATAATTCGGTTCGGTTAAATTCGGTTTTCACTATGCTCGGTTCGGGTTCGGTTAATTATACTGAAATTTCGGTTTTGGTTCGGTTGTGATAATTCGGTTCGGTTCGGTGACCGAACCGACCGATGCACACCCCTAATTATCACAATTTTCAGTACAATTCCTAGATCTCTATTCATACATTTCAATATATTTAAATTATAATTCATGTAATCCAATCATTTCAATAATACTCCCTCCGTCCCGGGGAAAACTCCCCATGAGCTCCGGGCACGGAGGTTAAGAAATATAATATAATAAGTATATGTATTAGAGGTGATGTGATTGAGAGAGAGAAGAATATAATTAAATGTGAGAGGCAAAAAAGGGATGGAGAGCTTTCTCTGGGACAGACTAAAATGGAAAGTCGGGTAGCTTTCTCTGGGACGGAGGGAGTAATATAATACTTTCTCCGTCCCGTGATTACTTGCACACTTTTTTTAGGGTTGGTCTGCTATGGACTCGAGTGCATGTTGTGCACCCTAGTCCATGTTGCACTTTTCAGTTTTACTGATTTACACTTTTTGGTAAATAGTGTTGCACTTTTCAATTATTAAACTGTATAATAATATTTTTAGTTATAGTGACTTACACTTTTTAGTAATATTGTGTTGTACTTTTCAGTTTAATAACTTACACTTTTCTTTAGACTAGGGAGCACAACATGCACTCGAGTGCATACTAGACTTTACCCTTTTTTTATTGGAACGTCTCAAGATTATTTAAACACTCTTAATATGAAAATATCCAATAAAATTAATACTCTCCCAACATCATTTTATTTTTTAAATTGTTATTTATTTTTTACATACATTTTACTTTACACATCACCAAATTCATTTTACACCTCATTAAATTACCTAAAATAGTCCTATTTTTTTCTTAAAAAATGTGTCGGTCAAACCGTACAAATAATCTCAAAACGAAAAGAGTAATACAATATCATTTGCTCTTACACATTAATTTTACGTAAAGTTAATTCTCTCTTACTAAATTAAATATGAGTTGGTCTGCTATGGACTCAAGTGCATGTTGTGCACCCTAGTCCATGTTGCACTTTTCAGTTTTACTGACTTACACTTTTTGGTAAATGGTGTTGCACTTTTCAATTATTAAACTGTATTATAATATTTTTAGTTATAGTGACTTACACTTTTTAGGTATATTGTGTTGTCATTTTTAGTTTAATAACATACAATTTTCTTTAGATTAGGGTGCATACTAGACATACCATTAAATATATGTAATTAAATTTAAATATTAAATGGAGTGTAACCTAAAATGATGATTGTAGGATTAATAAAAGAGGTTTGAGGGGGTAACAGCGGTTGTCGGAGTGTGTGTTCCGCGGTAGGCAGCACCCTTGCCTGGCTCCACTTCACCCCGGCAACCCTTTTTTCGTATTATTTTTTATCCGGAACACTCATTTGACCCGTACGTTTCAAATAATTACGAAGACTGCCACTGAGGGATGGGGGCCCTCACAACAGAAGGGCATGGGGTGAGTGTGGGGTAGGGGTGATTCAGAATCAGTGGTCCTGGTCACCAGATCAATCCACGTGGCCTTCTATCACCACTCATTACATTGGACCACACCCCTCCTTCTCGTGACTTGCTCTTACCCCTAAATTTCATTTCATATTTTCCCAATCAATACCAAATCCGGATAATTTGTTTTTCTTTTTTTATTCTTAAATTGTACTCTCTCCTTTTTATACTCCCTCCGTCCCGTATTAACTTTCATAGGTAGGTGGACACGTAAATTAAGAAAGTGTAATAATGAGTGGAGTTTTGAGGGGTAATTTTGTAAAACTTTATGTATAAAGTAAATAATGAGTTGACTTTTGTGTATGTGTGGAGAAAAAGTAATGGCATTTGTGTAAAATTGAGGGTATTGTGAGGGTGGAGTTTATAAAGGGTTTTCCATTTTAAGGGTGTGAAAGTTCTTGTGGGACGTCCTGAAAAGGAAAGTGTGAAAGTTATTGTGGGACGGAGGGAGTAATAATTTTCATAGATTGATACACACACCTATTAATAAAATTTAATAAGGAGTGAAATTTTAATGGATAATTTTTTATAATTTTTTGTGCATAAAATAAAGAAATGAATTAACTTTTGTGTATGTGTGGTGAAAAGGTAATAACGTTTGAGTAAAATTGAAATATTGTGAGAGTAAAGTTTCCATTTTAAAGGTGTGAAAGTTATTGTGGAACAGAGAAGGGAATATTATTTCACAATAACTTTCACATTTTTTTTGGACGTCTCACAATAATTTTCAAAACTATTAAAATTGAAAAACTCTTTATAAACTCCACCCTCACAATATCTTCAATTTTACACAAAATGTCATTATTATTGACTCACACATATACACGAGTCAATTAATTTTTTATTTTATAATATATATATATAGGTTTATATAATTATCCCTAAAAAATCTACTCATTATTACATTTTTTTAATTTTGCATGTTCAGTTAAATATGAAAGTTATTTTGGAATGAAGGGAGTAGTACTATTTTCTTCGTCTCTTACCTAATTTAACATTTATTATTTAAAATGATTTTAAAATAGGAGTTGTTTATTGGTATTCAATTGAATCAAATTATTTTTTATGATAGTTAAATGGTCAATTGAAGTGAGTAAAACAAAAAAATGTGAACAAAAAAATTTACATATGATGTAATATTAATATGTTCGAGGGTGGTAGTTAAAATGAAATAAATTATTTTTTATTTTTAATAAATGTCAAACTAAAGGAGTGTTTTCAAACTCTACTCACATCTTAGATAATAAAAGGTAGATCATATTAAAGGAAAGAAAATTTAGGACCATAAGCTCACAAGTTGAGCCAGAGGTCGGAGCGCCATTAAAATCTTGCCTGAAAAAATCCTCATTAGGGACAAAACTCAGGTGAAGGGAAAAATGTACATTCCTCTGAAGATTAATTTTTTTAAATACAAAATACAAGTCATTGTGTAGGAATGAGAGTAAAAAATATAGGATAACCCTTCCCGACACGGTCAAGGTCAATTTTGGCCACAACATCAGTCATCTGATCGACCTCTCTAAAAACGTGCGAGTATCAAATGCGCATGTCCTGCGTAAGGGGGACATAAACACTTCTCAAAAGTTAAAACTGTGTAGGGACACCTTTGCCAAAAAAAAATGATTTTACCCCACCTTAAATTTACAAATACCACCTACGTAAGAGATATAATTGTCAAAAAGGACTAACGAGGCGGGCCGCGAGCTGGAGTACTATATTTATTTTATAAAAAATAAATACAACTTAAATATATACATGTATGTATGAAACCCGATTTAAAATCAACGATTCCAAAACTGTGTATAAACTTGTGAAACCTACGTACGCTCAACTCGACATTGTTTTTTTTTTTTTTTTTTTTTTTGAAAACTACGTTCAACATTGTTAGAAATGTGAATGGGTTGAGTCAATTCAAACTCATTGAGTCATTGTTGAAAAAACTAGACCTAATATATAGTTTTTTTTGTTGGACAAATATATAGTTGTTAGACTCATGTTTTGCATTTTACATGTAATAGATTATTAAGTAGAATCAAGTCTGGCCATTTTCATAAATAAGGTGGGGGACTCAAAGTTAGTTTAAAACATTTTAAAGATTATTTTACTTTAAATTTATTAGAAATTGTATTAATCTTATAACATTAATTACATGGTTTTTGTTAATATAAAAAATATTTCTATTCTCAATTTTATACAAAATATAATATTACTTTTGAGTCCACACATACATACAAATCAACTTATTTTTTTTATTTTATACATCAAATTTATAAAATTACTCCTAAAATTTTACACTTTTTTAATTTACGTGTATACCTCCATGTTAAAGTTTGATCAATATTTAATGGGTAGTTTGAGATGTACCTCTATAGGCTAATTGCAGTGTAGGGAAAACGGTTAAAATAAAGGGAGTAATCACCCACTAATAATAGAATAAAGAAACCTAATAATATGACTATAAGTAATTGATATATTGACCTGAATCTTCCTTGAAATGGGGGAATATGCATCTTCTAAAGCTAATTACACCAAAGTCATACCATTATTCCCATGTTGAATTAGACCTAATACTCACTTCCTTCAAATAAAGTTTGTACTCAAAATGCCCATGAATTGTTTGAGTTGACAAACAAAATCATTACACTTATATCAACTCATAACTCATTTTGCGGACGGATCAATATTAGTGTCGTCCACTAACAGAGATATTCAATTGAAATTAAAGTAAAACTCTGTATCATATATCAATCTGAAAGATGCTTAACATTGATTTAACCAACATTGTGGAACAAACAATGTTTTTTTAACTCACTACAAAAAAAGCCTGATTTTGATACCGAAATTTTGAGACGGACACCTAATCCGTCTCTAATAGATACGGATTTGTTAAAAAATCGAGATTTGAAACAGAAAATAAAACCGTCTCTCATTATAAACAGATTAGATACGACTTTTAGTTTCGAAAGTTTTAGATACGGACTAGATACGTGACTTTCAATTTCGAGAGTTTTAGATACGGATTAGATACATATACCACCGTCTCTAAACAATCAATTTTTTCTCCCCAATATAAAACGAGATAAGGTAGTACACGAAATTTGGGATACGAAATCTAACCATCTCTAATCTGTATCTAATTAGTCAAATGATAAAATTAAATTAAAAAATAAATAAAAAACTTATGTATATAGAGAATTGAGAATGAGAGAATATGGACGGAGTTATATTAATTTATTTACTCTTTTATTTAATTAATAAATAGTAAAAAAAATAAAAAAATCAATTAATATATCTTGTATGTATCGGATAAATATAAATGTTAGAATAATACTATATAGATATATTTTAGGATAGATATAGATATTATAATAATATTATTATTATATTATATCTTCAATCCCATATGCCAATATATATATATATATATATATATATATCAATTGATTTTCTAATGAAAATATTCCAAGAATTGATTCTCGTATATCAATTTTGTAGATTAAAAAAAAGGAGGTGTCATTTAATAATTTTTTAAATTTGTATAGTATTTTTAAAAAAAATTTAGATTAAAAAATAATTCTATCATCAATTTAGAAAAAGTATAAACTAATGAAAATATTCCAAGAATTGATTCTCTAATCAAAATCAAAGTATGTATATCAATTTTGTATGAACATTAGATTAAAAAAAAAAAGTCATTCAATAATTTTTAAAAGTTTCTAAATCTTTATAAAACTACTATTAAGACTTATAAAGAAACTTGTATAGTATTTTATAAAAAGTTTTAGATTAAAAAATAATGCTATCATCCACTTAGAAAAAAGTATAAATACTTGAAGCATTGCTAATGGTAAAATAGTCTAAATAGTATAGTAAAAGGGATAAGATCAATCGAGATAAAAATAAAAAATTATTTTGTGTCAAAATGAACTTGAAATAAAAATTGAAAATCTTTTTATAGAAATTATTTTTATTTAGTTTTACTAAATTTGTGAAAAATACATTCTAATTCTAAAGGAAATTAAACCTAATCCTATCTAATAATATGTCAATTTATAATAATATTATGTTATATATTCTATATCTTTTATATGGAAATATATATTATATGACAATATATATAATATATGGATTAATGACAATAATTCTTGAATTTCTTTCAAACTCGGTAACTCAAGAACGTAGATCAATCGAAGGTGAGTCACGGCATTAATAATATTGTCTCTACCATCAAGATTGACGAGGTAAGTTGTGCATCTCAAGCCTTTATTATAATATATCAATTTACTTATCAATTCGCCTACTATAAATTACAATTATCATTTAATTTAGTAAATTATTGTATAAAAATGAGATTTATCATGCTCATACACGCATATACACATAACTAAATCAGCATGCGTCTAGAACACACATACACGTACACATAACTAAATTCAAGTAGGCAAACACTTGAATCAATGTCAGTAAATTTCAAGATAATATTGACTCAATTCAGGACTCGTTGAATACAAATTTCATATATCCGAGTTTGCATCAAGAAAGATCGACTATCAATAAAGACTGTAGCAATTAAAGTACTCAATTCAGAATTTATTCAGGACTCGTTGGATACAAATTACATATATCCAAGTTTGCATCAAGAAGATCGACTACCAATAAAGACTGTAGTAATTAAAGTAGAATATTAGGATAAGATATAAATGGTATAGGAACAAAGATATAAATTGTGTCATTCAAGTGTGTCAAGTATACTACTGCACCTATCCTGGGATAGGACTGTGTACTCAAGTACACGGTATTATTACTACCTAGTGGTTGTCCTTACCATAATGTCACAAGTTCAAAACTCAATTTTTTGAAATTTAATTTAATACCAATTTTTCTATATTTAATTTAATTTTAGCACCGAATACCAGTTTTTCTATATTAAGTAGTACCAGTTTTTCTATATTTAATTTAATTTTAGAATATGCGGGATGTCCTAGGATATCCTATTGTTCAAATGTGATTTATCCCCTTAGGAACAAAGATATAAATGGTATAGGAACAAATATATAAATTTTGTCATTCAAGTGTGTCAAGTATACTACTGCACCTATCCAGCGATATCACAACCCTAGTGGTTGTCCTTGAATTGCCTTACCATAATGTCACAAGTTCAAAACTCAATTTTTGAAATATAGTAACATACACTTTTCATTAAAAAACGATGATGCACTTTTCAATATACTAACATACACATTTTCAAAAAAACAAATCGATTTTTTTTTTCATAGTTTGACCATTGACTGATCAACGGTCAACAGTTGACCGGCCAAGGTCCACTCAAGTACACGGTGTACTTGAGTGCACGTAACAATGAATGAATCATTGATTAGATTTAAAGGCTGCAAAGATGAATATGATGAAGAAGAAAAAGAAGAAGAAGAAGATGGAGATTAAACGTAATTTAATTTATTTATTTTAATTTATAAAGTAAGATCGACTTTTACAATTGAAATTATTCAATAACAATTTTTTTTTTATATATTTTTAAAGTTACAAATTAATCAATTAATTATATATGTTAAACTATTATAATAAAATAAAGTGTCTAAACTATGCATTGTTCTTAATATTTTACAGCTTATTGACGGCGGTGAGTAATTACAATTTTTAGAAATTAATAAAAAAAAATTACATTTACAAATTTAAAAGTTACAATTTGAATACACGTAAAAGAAATAAATTAATATACATATACAATTAATATTAAAAGATAAAACAAAAGAGTTATCTGTCCTAGTGGTAGATGCTTAATAATAGACACTTATCCACCTGGGTTCAATTTCCATATAGACCAAAAAAAGGTCAATTAATGGGTTGGGATGGTGTGGGGTCGGGTCGGGTTCGGGCTTGGTGGGATTGGGATTAAGGCTTGGAATGGGGATTAAATAATTGGAGAGGGGGGTGGTTGTAGGGTAGGGTAGGGTAGGGTAGGGTAGGGTGGGATGGGTGTCGGGTTCGGGCTTGGAATGAGGATTAAAGGCTTGGAATGGGGATTGGGTTGTTAACTCTTGGAGACGGATTTTTGCGGATTTAGAGACGACATAACGTCGTTTCTAATTAAGAACGAAATTATAGACGGATTTTTGACCCGAATGTAAAACGGGTCGTTTATCGTTTAGATACGGATTTAGAGACGAAACGACATTTGAAACGGAATTTTGACCCGGATATAAAACGGGTCGTTCATCATTTAGATACGAGAATATACGGTGTCAAATTCCGTCTCTCATTATAAACCGAAAAAACGGTCTCAAATCCGTCTCTTATTAGAAACGGAATTTAGAAAACCGTTCTTAACATTAGATACCATGCGATTAGGAACAGATAGAAAATGGTTCCAAAATCCGTTTCTAACCTGTTTAGATACAATGTTTATGGTATCTAATTCGTTTCTAAATCTCTGTTTTTTTGTAGTGACTCTTTATATAAGAAAGTTACATTTTAATTTTTAACACTAGAGTTTAGTTTGCATATCTTTATCTTGAAGGAATTTCTGTTATCCATTTTTTAAAAATCTAGAGGGTCAATATTATTTAATTATTTTTATCGATCAAGAGGACTATTATAATTTTAAATTCACCAAATTTCATAGAATAAGTTACTACATTTATGACTTTTCGCCCATAATAAATGATGCAACAACTTGTATTGAATATAATCCTAACTTCCATTTATTTTTTTTTTTTTAATTATCATAACTACAAAGTTAGGGTGGACACACGGGTCATGGCTATTTACAGTATACTAGTTGGTTTTATATTTAAAAATTCATCAAAATTTGATGTTACAGGGTCATCATTCATATCTAACAATATAATTACTTATATGAAATGTGTTTATATATAAATTAATATTTCAAAGCTAATATATTGATTTATTTCTCTATAAAAATCGTGGTACATGAAGATCGATGAAGGTAATATATATAGATCAATAATATAAAATTTAGCACAATTATTTCACCCAACTGTGTTGGAAGATAGTGCCTTAAATGTTTTATCTTTCAATGTGTTCCAAAAATAAGAGCTTACTTTAAGATGGTTGGTGTTGATATAATGATGAACCAAATTGTAGATAGAGTAATAAAGCACAATAATATGGTATAAATTAATAGTAGATCAATAAATAAAAAATTATTGATGACTTTATAAGAAAAAATAATATTTAGCTCTGCGTGCATAACTAAATAATTCAAACACCTAAAAAAGAAGGGGGGAAAGGTAAATATATTTCTATTAAGAATAAGTGAGTTATAACCCTTGTTCTTGTTGACCTTTTTATTCATCTCTTTAATTAAAAACACGTGAATTTAATTTGTAATATCAAGTTATAAATTTTACTTTAATTTGGTAGATGGATTTGACCTACAATTCCGTAGGTTGAAGTTAGATATTTATATTTGCATTGCTATTTATAAAACATGAACGATTTATATAGATTTTTTTTCTCAAATTTAAAGAAAAAGAAAAATATAGTCTCAAATCTTGGAGTATATTCTTATCTTAAAATTTAATAAATTTTGGATGTCTACCCTAGGTATATACTTATATATGAATGGATAATCTAAAGACTAATGTTATTTTGTTGTATGTGTTTCTATTTTTGGGAAACAAGAATTTGACAGTGGTCAAACAATGTCAAAAAAAAGGAAAAGGGAAAGAGAAAAACATTAGAGCCTTTTTATATATGTGGATGAGAAAGTTTTGTCCGAATTAATAGCATCAAAAGTGACAGCTTCTCCATATACTGGAAAAAAAGAAGTGGTTTCAATAACAATTTGATGACTCAACATAATAATTCAAACTTTTTGTGTTTTCCCATCCCATATCCCACCACTTGTCAATCATACCCAAACTTCTTACTCCTATACACATTTTTTCTCAGAAAAAATAGAATTCCATTAAAATATTGAGTACAAGTGTACTCAAATCCAATAATCCAATTATACAATTCTCATTAAAATATAGTTTTGAATAAGTAGCTAGAAAAAGTAATAAACTTGTTTAACTCCTCTCCCCGATCTGGTGTTAGACTCAATCGCCTCTGCTTAGACATTTTCCCGAGTCCTCTGGTAATTCTGTCGCCGTTTTCTCTTTCAACCCCTCTATATGTTCAATTGTCAAATTCATCAAAATTAACATTCACTCTTTAATTGACGTTGTATTTATTCAAATTCTTTAACGATGATGATAATGTAAATATTCAACTACTCACTCCATCCACAAAATATAGTTTCATTGAAGCATGACACACGATTTTAAGGAAAATCTAGATAAAGTAAAAGTATTGTAGAGTTCTTATCAATATTTTTATTTATTTTTTACCATTGATAATGACAAATATTTTTATGAAATGACCCATCAATCATAAATTAGAATACTACTATTTGATATTGGTCTACCAAACAAATGAAAGTGGGGGGAGTGTGCAATGGGATGAAGAATCCCCTCCTCACAGGGATCTGTTTTGAAATTTATCTCTTTTTCCGTGGACATCCTATGAACGAGTTCATAATTTATTTATTTTAATGAAATATAGGGAGTAACTAATATTAATTGTTCAGTATACTGATTAAAAAATATCATAAAGTAATAATATTATTAAAAATGTAGTTAGACTATCATGGAGGATTGATCAGGTAAATTCAAACTATAAGGTGTCCACCATTGAAGTCAAACAATGTTTTTGTTTTCCAGCCAGTTTTTTTTTTTTTGTAATTTTCGACTACTATTGTTGAACTGATAAAAAAAAGTCAAAACATCATTTTTCATGCATGGATTGAAAATTTGAAATTTGATTTTTTATTTTTGATTTAACATGATAGATGAGACAATTTTTTTAATACAATTGATTTATATATATATATATACACACACTTGATATTAATATTTAATTAAATTAATTTTTGACGCAATTCATTGGAATCTAATTTCAATAGTATAAATGCAATCGATTACACACTCAAGTATTACCCTGATAGTCGAATTGCCTGAGTTAGTCTAGAGTTTTTTTTTAAATCTCGGATATTCGGCCAATTCCACCGTCCACTTGCGCCACACTCAAGTATCACCCTGACAGTCGAATTGCCTGAGTTAGTCTAGAGTTTTTTTAAAAAAAATCTCGGATCCTAAGTCTCACGCCTACACCACTAGGTCAACTCCTTGGGGTTTAGTCTATGTTAGAGTAGTATGTATATTCCTGTTTAGTGAACCGAGCTACTTGTGAGTTCGACTTAGCTCGTTAAAATTCGAACTTGACTTAATTTGTATATATAAACGAGTCGAGTTTAAGTTCATTAAACATTCCTCGACTCGTTAGGTTCGATAATTAAAAAAAATATTTTAATTTCATTAGGCTCGTTAGTTTCGGCTCGACTCAATAGACTCATTATATATAGTACTCCTTGTTTAATTGTTTATGAGTCGATCAAGCAAGGACGGAGCCATATAGGGCCCAGCGGGGGCAGTGGGCCCCCCACCAATTTTTTTTTTATTATGTATATTTCTTTCGTTTTATAATTATTTGTATACTTTTTTTTTATTTATTTGAGACGTTTCAAAATTATTTGTACACTCATAATATGTAAATAATCTACAAAATTAATATTCTCACTACATCATTTTATTTTTAAAATTGTCACTCATTTTAATCTACATTCTTCCCTACATTTCACTAATTTCATTACGGGATGGAGGGAATATATTTTAAGTTATACATTTGTCTAATAATTTTAACCATCCCTTTTCCCCTCCCCATGACTCGAACCCAGGATCTAAAGCCTAGGTAGTGGTGCTCTAACCACTTGAGCTATCCAACTTCGTCACCGTTTCACCTATTATGAGTCAGAACAATTAAAATTTATAACGAATTAAATATAAAATTATTTTATCTTTATAGTAATGTAAATTGGGCCCCCAATCTAAAATTCCTGGCTCCGTTACTTCGATCAAGCTTCATTTTTTCTCTCGATAATATAATCGAGCCGAGTCGAGACGAACTCTGCTCGGATAACATTCTCGATCCTTCTTTTTGCATTATAAATATACTTTGAGTCCATGACTATTTTTTTCATATTAACCCGTTAAATAAAAACACAATGTATTGTGGACCACCGGAAAAATCTAAATACAGGTTGGAATTAATGGGAATTAATTGGGTTTTGACACCCTTATCTAATTTAATTAATTAGACAGACTAAACGTTAATTAAGAAATAATTGAACGTGACATAGTCGATCTACTCGCGGAGTAGATGAACGTGGTATATTTAATATCTCAAAACCGAGTTAAGGTGAGTGAGAAATTAATTGTTGAAGTTGAAGGGTTTCAACTTGGAAGTTTGAGAATGTGGGAAATTGTCCCACATAGGAAACCTACAAAACATTTATGATGTATATAAAGGTATTGAAGTAGCATGGTAGTTCAACTATCTAAAAGAGGTACACTTCTCTAAGTAGCATGGTAGTTCAACTATCTAAAAGAGGTACGGCTCGGCTTTGGCAATTGGTCTTTGGTGGTCTTTGGGGCCCGCCTATCTTTTTGCAGACCCAAAAACTCCGAAAAGCCCAACTCAGGAATGGGCTCGGCCCATTCGAATTACTTCAAGAATGTTCCAGAATCATCTGGAAATCTCAAACTTGGTCTTCAAGATTGAATCTTCAAGACTTATCCACGTACGAGATATTATCTCAACCGCTTCGATATTTTCGAGATATATTCCCATAAATCGGGCCTCAACCTTTTACTCTCCTCTCGTCCCTACACAGTGTACTGAGCTACCGAAAGCCTTACACTGTTCTTTCTTGTGACAGATTAATATCCGAAGAGTGTTCAGTTCGTAACTAAGTACGTTCGCCGATACTTCTTACACAGTGGTGCTACTGTGTATTAAGTGCAAGTCGTTTTACCTTTGGGAACGGAACGCCGTGACAGTCGAGCACTATCCTGGGCGTATTCTGTTCTGCGGGAAAAGGGATTCCCTTGACTCGACTTATTTGAGGTATTCTGTGTTTTTTCTGATTATTTTGATATCTTTGATATTGCAGTTTACACGGCGTAAAACGGAACCAACAATCGCAGAACAGAATATATAATTAATATTTTCGAAACTAAATTAATTTTTCGGACTTGATTAATTTAAATAATTCACTGCAGTATCAAAGATGAATGATAACATGGATGTCGATCCCGTAAATACGGAAGCAGTACATGGTACTGAAAATATTGGCAACGATGCTAATAACGGAGCGTCTTCTGATCGTTCAGAGTCGCACAGTTCCGACATGAAATCACAAGGAAAACAGAGTGATCATGCGGAAAGAGTTAAGTTCAGAGGCAGTACGCTAGAACCGCTTCCTCCTTTCCACAATCCCACAAGGGATCCGATGTTTACCTTCTCCGCACCCGGGCCGAGGCCAATGGTCGTACAAGGAGAAAAGCCGGAAAAATTCTCCGGGACTGAATTCAAGCGATGGCAAAGTAAGATGCAATTTTACCTAACCATGCTTGGAATGAATAGGTTTCTAACCGAAACGAAGCCTACACAACCTGAGGCAAGTGCAAGCCAAGAAGAGAGGATCTTCTACGATCAGTGGTTGAGTGGTGATTATTTGTGCAGAAATCACATTATTGGAGGACTTTCCGATACACTCTATAGTGTCTACTGTGACATTAAAACCGCCAAGGAACTGTGGGAATCCTTGGAGAAGAAATACAGAACTGAAGGTGCCGGATTGAAGAAATTCGTCGTCTCACAGCTGTACGATTTCAAGATGGACGATAACAAGTCTGTAGTGGATCAAGTCCAGAAACTGCAGATTATCTTCCATAAGATTGATGCTGAAGATATGGTGTTACCTGATGCATTTCAAGTAGCGACCGTGGTCGAGAAACTGCCTTCATCGTGGAAGGATTTCAAATCATATCTAAAGCACAAACGAAAGCTGATGAGCTTGGAGGATCTGATTATTCGTCTCAGAATTGAGGAGGACAATCGGAAGAGAGAAGGCAAGGGACCTGCCCTCCAGATTGAAGCCAAAGCTAAACTGATGGAACGAGAGGGTCCGTCAAGGAAAAGGAAACGTCCAAACGAATCTGCTGCCAACACAACGAAGATCGTGAAGGGGAAGGGTCCAGCCGCAAAGCAGAAATTCACTGGAAATTGCTATAACTGTGGGAAACCGAACCATAGGTCCAGTGAGTGTCGTCAACCTCGTCGTGACGATAAGGAAAAGGGCAAACAGAAAGCACAAGATTCTGTGAACCTTACAGATTTGGACATGTCCGCAGTGGTGACGGAGGTCAACATGGTGGACAACAAGAAAGAGTGGTTTGTGGACACCGGTGCCACTTGCCACGTCTGCTCGGAGAGATCTGCATTCTCAGACTACTCTCCATCGGATGGGAGAAAGTTGTTCATGGAAAATCAAGCCTCATCTGAAGTGGCTGGAATTGGGTCAGTCGTGCTTAAACTGACATCCGGAAAAGAGCTAACATTGAAGGAAGTGCTGCATGTCCCAGACATCCGGAAGAATCTGATTTCGGGATCTCTTTTAGTTAGCAATAAATTTAGACTAGTCTTTGAAGCTGATAAGATAGTTCTAAGTAAGTTTGGTCACTTTCTCGGGAAGGGTTATCTCGAGAATGGTTTGTTTAAATTAAGCACAATGGTTGTAAGCCCCAAAGGCAAACAAATTATGAATGAAATTGCTTCTACTTCTGCGTATATCGTTGAGTGTTCCTCTTTATGACATTCTAGATTAGGACATATGAATCTAAAATTCTTAAAGCGATTAGTAAATCTCGATTTACTTAAAATTGATAACGTTGATACATCCAAACGATGTGAAATATGCACGGAAGAAAAAATGACCAAACTACCGTTTAAAACTGTTGAAAGGAACACCGCTGCTCCTCTAGACTTAATTCACACGGATGTATGTGACTTGAAGTTTGTACAAACTAGAGGAGGGAAAAAGTATTTTATTACTTTCATAGACGATTGTACACGATTCTGCTACGTTTACCTTTTAAAGAGTAAAGACGAAGCTATCGAAGCTTTTAAACGTTACAAAACAGAAGTAGAGAATCAATTGGACACTCGAATTAAATCAATTCGTAGTGATAGAGGTGGAGAGTACGTAGCTCCGTTTGAACAATTATGTATTGAATCTGGGATTATACATCAAACGACAGCCCCTTACTCACCTCAGTCTAATGGTGTTGCGGAAAGGAAAAACCGAACACTAAAAGAGATGATGAACGCAATGTTAATCAGCTCTGGTCTACCTCAGAACTTGTGGGGGGAAGCTATTCTGTCGGCAAACCACATTCTGAATAAGATTCCTCATAAAACTAAGGATCAAACTCCTTATGAAATATGGAGGAAACGAAAACCTTCATACCAATACCTCAAAGTGTGGGGGTGTTTGGCTAAGGTTGAAGCACCACTTCCTAAACAAGTTAAGATCGGCCCTAAAACCGTCGATTGTATCTTTATAGGATATGCTTCAAACAGTAGTGCCTATCGATTTCTGATTCACAAATCCGAAGTACCGGATATGACAGAAGGCACTACGATTGAATCAAGGAACGCAGTGTTCTTTGAGAACATCTTTCCTCTTAAGGAAAAAGAGGAAGACTGTTCGAGTAAAAGAACTCTCGAAGCAACAGACGACACTGTTAGTCCTTCCACTCAAGAGAGTGAAGAACCGAGACGCAGTAAGAGAGCTAGAATTGATAAAGATTTTGGTTCAGACTTCATTACTTATGTTTTGGAGGAAGAAGAACCTAAAACTATCAAAGAAGCAATGGCAAGACCAGATGCACACCTCTGGAAAGAAGCCATAAAGAGTGAATACAAGTCTATTCTCTTAAACCACACATGGGAGTTGGTTGACCTCCCGAAAGGTTGCAAGCCCTTAGTATGCAAGTGGATCCTTAGAAGAAAGTACAAAGCAGATGGATCTGTTGATAAGTACAAAGCTCGTCTTGTTGCAAAGGGGTTTAAACAAAAGGAAGGGTATGATTTCTTCGATACATACTCACCAGTGACAAGGATCACCTCCATTCGGGTGTTAGTCGCCATTGCTGCGTTGCACAATCTCGAAATACAAAAAATGGACGTTAAGACGGCGTTTCTTAATGGTGAGATGGATGCAGAAATATACATGGAGCAACCTGAAGGATATGTTGCTCCTGGAAACGAGAAAAAGGTGTGTAAACTCGTTAGATCACTGTATGGACTTAAGCAAGCTCCGAAACAGTGGCACTTGAAATTTGATAGTACGATGCTGTCAAATGGGTTTCGAATTAACGAATGCGATAAGTGTGTGTATGTGAAGTATACACCCTCTGGATATGTTATTGTGTGCTTATATGTCGATGACATGTTAATCATGAGCAACAATCACGATATCATAGTTAATACGAAGAACGTGTTAAGTAGAAACTTTGACATGAAAGACATGGGACTAGCAGATGTGATTCTTGGAATCAAGATAGAGAGAACGTCCAATGGAATTTCCTTGACACAATCTCACTATGTGGAGAAGGTACTAAAGCAATTTAAGGCCTTTGACGATCCACCTGCTAAGACACCTTTGGAACTCAATGTTCACTTGAAAAAGAATAGAGGAGAACCAGTGGCCCAACTGGAATACGCAAGGATCATTGGAAGTGTGATGTACATAACGAACTGTACACGCCCTGATCTTGCATGTTCGGTAAACAAGTTGAGTCAATACACGAACAATCCAAGTCATGAGCACTGGAAAGCGTTGAAAAGGGTATTAAGATACTTAAAGTACACCCTTGATTATGGGCTTCACTATACAAGACATCCAGCTGTAGTCGAAGGATACAGTGATGCAAATTGGATATCAGACACGAAAGACTCGCTATCCACCAGTGGATATGTATTCACTATTGGAGGAGGAGCAGTGTCGTGGAGGTCCAAGAAACAAACTTGTATTGCTCGTTCCACAATGGAATCAGAATTTATAGCATTAGACCTAGCCGCTGCAGAGGCTGAATGGTTGCGTAATTTTCTGGAAGACATTCCTTGTTGGAAGAAGCCGGTACCTGCGGTAACGGTACACTGTGACAGTCAAGCTGCCATTGGGAGAGCTTCGAATGTCATGTACAACGGAAAGTCGAGACACATACGTCGTCGACACAACTCCGTTAGAGAATTGATCTCCACTGGAGTAATGTCCATTGACTATGTCAATACGAAGGACAATATAGCGGATCCGCTCACGAAGAGCATAAATCGAGATCAATTGTACAAGCTGGTAGAAGGAATGGGTCTAAAACCCACAATAAAAACCAAAGCAGTGGTAACCCAACCATGATGACTGGAGATCCTAAGAACTTGGTTCAATGGGAAAACGAAGCTGTGTAGGTTAGTGAGAAAACACTTGAAAAATATGACTATTCCGGACAGCACTATCTCAAGTGTTAACGACTCGTAAGATGTGGTAAAGGCTGAGTCTTGGACTCTTAATAATTCCTAGAGTATAACGGGATACTCGAAAGGAAGTTACCTATATAAATGAGAAGTGAGGGCCGCTTCGACCAAACATTTATGAAAGTACAAAGGACGTCCACGGCCAAAACGGACAAAAACGTGAGAACGATACGAAGACGAGATCAAAGTGTGCTGACACTGTTGTCTAGGTATACACTATGGAGGAATAGTTCAAGGCATCGCGTCCACTAAGCCGCCGGTATATCCGATAGTGTTTGGCTACGGAAAGTTCAAGGCCAAAAACCACTTATCCGGACGCACGGAGATCTCACTCGAACTGAACACTGAGTCTGATGTTGTATAGATACGATTTTCACTCATGTGGGAGATTGTTGGAATTAATGGGAATTAATTGGGTTTTGACACCCTTATCTAATTTAATTAATTAGACAGACTAAACGTTAATTAAGAAATAATTGAACGTGACATAGTCGATCTACTCACGGAGTAGATGAACGTGGTATATTTAATATCTCAAAACCGAGTTAAGGTGAGTGAGAAATTAATTGTTGAAGAGTTTCAACTTGGAAGTTTGAGAATGTGGGAAATTGTCCCACATAGGAAACCTACAAAACATTTATGATGTATAAAGGTATTGAAGTAGCATGGTAGTTCAACTATCTAAAAGAGGTACACTCCTCTAAAAGCCTTACACTGTGGTTTTTCTGATTATTTTGATATCTTTGATATTGCAGTTTACACGGCGTAAACCGGAACCAACAATACCTACCTTTGATATGAGGATGCAAAAGAGAGATAATGTCAGCAAAATTGTATTATTCGTAATTTAAAATTGGGGACGTCAGCATTTCTTTTTAATACTATTAATTAGTAAATGGATTAGCGTGGAATTAAAGATTAAGGCTTAAACATAAACCAACTTTTTTAGCTTTTGAGTGGACAAGGAATACAAAGAGTCACGACAAACCAATTGCATTCAGGCTATGTGACTCTCTCCCTGTCTAATTAGCCTACAAATTATTATGCCAATTATATAATTAAATTAATAAAACCTTTAATTTTTAATACACAATTTTAATTTTTTAAACAAGAATCCCTTTACCTGCTTTATGATCCGACCCTTCAATCCTTTCGAGAGTTGTATCGTGCAAATTATAATACTACTTAAATAAATTTAAAAAATTGACAATTTTAACTAATTAGAGGCATTACTATTATTTACTTATTGTTTGTTTGGGTTGAAACTAATAAAAAATACAGTAGTTCACTATTTTCCTTTTTTTTTTTTAATTCATAGTTTATTGTAAAAAAAAAAATATATAGTTAAGTGATTTAGGTGTAATTTCAGTGATAATTTAGTGAATTTAACGCAATTAGCCCTTGAAAGAATGACACAGTGTATTTTATGTTTCTTTAAAAATATTTTTTTATCTATTTGTATTCTAAGTATCAATTTATCACGCGACACTTTGATGCAATAGTACTTAGTATTTATTCATCTATACTTAAAAAAAAAAAAAAAAAAAGTTAAATGTCAATTAAAATAAATTACTTCAAGATAAAAATATAAATTTAACTCCAGTAGGTTCATACTAGTTTTATATCTAATTATTAGATAAATATTTAATAACGAAAATAGGATCGATTTGCTTTTTTTTTTTTAATGAATCGGTACGTAAAATCAATAAAATGATGCACACTGTTTCTCTCTCACGTAAATAGTTTTTGAAAGTATTATTTATTCATCGACCAGATAAATTGAAACATAATTAATTAACTGAGTACAAAATGTAAACAAATATGGTCAATAATTGAAATTGAACTGTTGAACCATGTTGCGGTACATTGACTGGTCCAACCAAAGCCAGGTTTACATAAAATAAAAACAGGTCAATTAATTAGGGCACTATGAATAAATTAAAATAATTTTGCTTCATAAATAAACTATTATTCTGTTATCTTGACAATTTTACTATTATTTAATTCCAGTGACCAAGAATTAGGAACTTATGTAAACAGCAAAAAATCTTGAAAGCAACATAATTATTTTATATATGGCTGAAATGCGACATATGAATCTCTAAAAAAACATTGAGATTAACAAAATCTTACATAGTTAAATCAAATAATTTTCATTATATATATTATGAATTATTGGAAAATCAAAATCCCCTTCTATGTCTCTTATTTGACCGTTTAGATCTGTTTAATCTCATAGATTTAATGTTAGCTTACCTACCAACAAAAAAACAAAAAACAAGGAAAAAAAATGAAGTCCTTGATATTGAAAATAATCTACCTATAAATTAAAGAGGGGAGAAGTGACAAGTCATATTTTGCAATATTTCTAAGTGAAGCTTCTTCATTATTAGTGATTTAAACCTCTTATGAGTTTGACTTGTAGGTAGGGCCAACACTGTTTTTTAACAATTTTTAAAATTCATTATATAACCATAAGAATTATGCTATGGCATTTTAAAAAAATTGATGAAATGTCAATGAGGCGTGTTCAAATTCAAACCCGCATTATGCGGCGGTGGTTTGAGTCCTGATCAAGCTAACATTTGTAGAACTCGCTCACCAAGTCGTCTCCTGATCCAAAACACATATTCATATTAATTAATGTACATATGGGTTGAACTCGACGAGTCTCGATTGGATTCTTGAATTTTTTAGCAATCTAGCTTAGACCCGTTCCATTATCATCCTTAACCTAAGTCGCTCACCAAGTCCTGATCAAGCCCGCATTTGTAGAACTCGCTCACCAAATTGTCTCCCGACTCAAAACACATATTCATATTAATGTACATATGGGTTGAACTCGGCGAGTCTCACTTGGGTTTTTGAATTTTTTAGCAAACTGGCTTAGACCCCGTCCCATTATCATCCTTAACCTAAAATCGAGCTTGAACGTGCCACTAATCCAGCTTAAACTTTAAGTTTTCATAATTTTATTTTAGTTTTACTTTAAAATTAATTGGAGTTAAATAAAACATAGATGTTATTAATTATATATTTGTTTGTTTTGTAGTCGTATGATTATTGTAAAGCCACCGGCCGGAATAAGCTTTCCACAAAGATAAGTCGGTCTAATTCATATTATAATATGAAAAGAGTGTCATGAAATGGCATCATTATCCTTAAATTAAATAAAATTAGACCATTTTGATTCTCAAAGCATATTCCATGCCAAGTTAATTGTCTCCAACTTTGGAGGGCCCTAATTAAACAAATATATACAAATTTCAATTTTCAGCGATTTGATAATTAATTTAGAATTCATTATTACTTAATGAGAGTTAATTTCAACTTAGCCATGTGACATTACTGTTAAATGTAGTAAACATCTCCACTTGATATGTGTACATCCATCTCAGTGGCTCATAAACATATATAATTATCATCTAAAAGCTATATATATAGTATAGGTTGGGTACAAACTTTATGATAAAAGAAAGAAGTGTGTGTTTGAAAGCTCATATGACGACTTACTTTGCAATTCTAATTATTTTTTTTAAATTAAAAAACTCGTTACGATTTCAGAAATCTTTAAAATATCTACGAGCAATTTCTAAAGCTTTAAACAAGAATCGTTGTCTCCTCCTATTCACGAGAAAGTGTGAAAACATGTGTAAAATTTACCAACGATCAGGAGCGGATCAACCCTATGAATAGTGAATCCTGACCCCCAACCTTAACCCACTCACCCATCCCTTTAATTTTTTTTTTAAAATTAAGTAAATTTAATAAATAATTGTAATAGTGAATTTATTGTAAAAGTTATTTAAAAATAAATTTTTAATGCAATTTTGATATTTATATAAAAAAAATAATTATTTGTACACATTTGAATTGCAAAAGTGATCTAAAAAAATTATATGTTATATGTTCGTGACTATTATTGATAAAGAAAATAATTATTTTTGTATTTTTTTAAAACACGTTTACAATTAACTTGTGCAGTAGTATTATATGTTAGTATTTTAAATGATAAACAAAAAAATCGATCCCCCTAACTTTAAGTTCTGGGTTCGTCCCTGCCAACGATCATGAGAATTTGGTCTTCATTCTTGAAGGTGTTAGACAAATACTCCACAAGAAAAGTAAAGTTTCAAGTAACGATTATCCCCTAATTAACTTTAATTGCAAATTAAATAAGGTACCTTCTATAATAAGCACTTAAGCATCTCCAGAACCAATGTTTCCTCAAAGCGATCAGCAAGTTGGTGTGTGTGAATTAAGCAAGATTCCAGCTTGTGAAATTCAACATAACACAAATTAGACATGCATATTCTATCATAAATATAAATATAAATAATTTATGTTAGAAGTTAACTCTATAATAAGAAACCCATATATAAATTTAACCCCATATATATATATATATATATATATATATATATATATATATATATAATATTAGCCGTAACGAATCCAACATTTGTTTGACTTGAGGTCTCTATAACAATTGGTGACATTTGGTTTTATTTATAAATTATAATAATATCGCACCATTACTTAAAAAATCAACATAATTAAAATTCATACAATTTTAATCCAGAAAGAAACTCAAATTATGATTATTATTTTTTTAAAGTCATACCTTAAAGTCATAATTATTGATTTTTAATGAAGATTTGATGAACCCTAAATTTTCAATAAGGTGACCGAAGAGAAGGAATAAGTGAATTGTGACAAGGAAAATAATTAACAACAAAAGAAAGTTACAATTCCACTACTGTAAATCAAATTAAGTTTTCAAACTTAATTTTCTTATTAATTAATTACAAAATACAAATAATAATTTAAACTGAAAATGTATGTATAATTAAATTGATGATAATTGAACTCCATTATTTCTTGAAAAGTGTAGTACGTTTGCACTTTTGGGTTGCAAATTGATGATGACTAACTAGATGACGTTGAATGAAATATATACATTAAATTATTCAGAACTTTCATCGTAACTTTAAAATTTATTTATGTTCACATTAGATTTTGGTGATGTAAAAATAGCTTTTGGTTAGACAATTTATTTGTTTATAAGTGAAGTAATTAGACAGTAGTTAACAGAAGATTCGTTTCATGTAGTGCTATAGAAGCTAAAAAAAACATGTCTGAAATCTTGCTTATTTGGTTTAATGACATTAAATAAAAATTCCCAAACCTTCTATATAATTCTAGCTCCTAGTCTAAATTAATAATATAGTTCCGACCACTTAATCTATTCTACTTCGTTATGAATACATTTCTATGTATTGCACAATATGTCTCAAATTTCAAGGATATATTGGATTTTTTGCTTAAATAATATCTAGGGGTGGGAATGAGTCAGGATACTCGACTCGGCTTGTTTAATAAACAAGTTGTGTTCAAGCTTTTTGTGAAACCTATTTAGGGTGTGTTTGCAAACAATAGTGATTGATTCAAAGTGATTAAAATTGATTTTTGAAATAAAATTGAAAATGGATAGTGTTTTAAAATTAAGCACTTTTAATCAATTTTGTATATGTTGTGATGTTTGCAAAACAAATAGCTTCTTTATAATTTTACAAAAACACCCTTATTACATTTGGATATGTAATGTGTAAACATAAAATACGGAGTATTGTTTAAATTGTGAGGGCAAAAATGTAAAATTGGTTACTATAATAATGAGAAGCACATAGAAGCTATTAAAAGTAGGTGAAGGGGTGCTTCACCAAAATCACTTTTAACAACTTAATTTAATCACTTAGTTGTGTTGTCAAACACTCCAAAAGTGATTATATTTTAAAAAAGAATTGCTTTTAAGCACATACTGGTGTTTGCAAACACCCACTTAATTAAATAGGCTGAACTCGCGCTTTTTTGTAGGTCTTTTAAGCCCGACTTGAGCATTACATCAGTGTATTTTATCTGATAGTTTTTTTCCCAAGTGTAAATTATTTTGATTAGTGAGTACTCCAATTAGAAGAGGACAGATGAGAATGAATGGTTCATTTTCTCATTTGATTAAATGTGTCGGGGAAGACTATGTCAATTAATTCAATTTAATTTTGTCTCTCACTGTTTTGATTCTAGATTAAATATTTATTGAAAACGAAAGTTGAATAGTTTTAAATTGTTTTTCATATGCATAATTCTAGGTACCATTTTTCAGAGTTAATCTAACTACTATAGATGGTGAAATTTTCGTTGACTAAGTCATATTTTACACATGTTTGATTCCCAATTTTAAGGACTATTTTTTATTTTTTTAATAAATAGGACCCTTCCATTCCTTCCAATAGTTCAAATCCACGTTGGATCGTGATTTTACCACTTATTACACTTTTTTATTTGATCTTTGAATATTACAAATAAAAAACTGGCAGTATAGAAAACTAGAAATGAATCATCAAACGGTAATTACAACCCTTTTGTTGGGTTTCGATGCTGCCGGCCGCCGCCGCTTGTCTCGGGTTTTTTTGAACGGGTTCAGACACGGGTCAGTTTGTATCAGGACGTAGTGAAGATAACCGAATTAAAATGAGTAGCATTTCACTCTTACTGTTCTCTCACTCTCCACTCTCACGTTTTCGTCACATGTCACCGACCCTTTTGTGAAGGCCCAATGTCCAAAACAACACCTATAGACTTTGGTTTTCCACCAAGTTTGATCACAATTATTATAAATTTGAATTAAAAAGATTCATGGACTTAGCTTAGGGGAGTTGAATCTTCAACCAGTCAAATTTAGGTGAATTATGTGTTTGTGTACCCCATGTGAAGTACCCAATAAATTTAGTGCTCAAACCAACTTGATAAATTCAATGATTACCAACCCATTTTTGATGGTTAAAACTCTTTCTATCTAAATGCCTCGTGCTATAACTATTCCACCTAAACCATCAAATTCATTCTACTTTGGAAACTAATTTTAATTGTAGATAAATATAGAGTTTTTAAATTTTGGAAGAATTTGTAATTTACATAATCAACTTTTAGATTTAAAAAAAAGTAGTACTAATAAGTAATAAGACAAACTAAATCAGCAATTTTCCATCTCCTTCCACATTTTATTGCACTAAAACAGTTTAAATAAGGCCAAACACTGCCCAAATTAGACCAACAGTGTTATTACAATCTTCTTATTCTTGATACATAATGAATGTGCTCAATAAAACTAATCCAACAACACATAATCTCCCCCGAAAAAAGATACATCTCGTGTCATTTTTCATTCGTATATAGTCCCGTAGAAAATGCATATATGGAATAAACACGAGCATCCTCGTAGGTGCAAATCCTTAAGGCTTATACGGGGCAAATACGACGACCGAGTTGTGCCCTCCAAAACCAAACGAGTTTGATATAGCTGCAAAGATTGGTCAAATTGAATCATGAGAAGATGCATTGCATGAAATTATGAAAATGAGTAGAGTGACAGAATGTAATACGGAGTATGACATACCAACATTAATTTCGTGTTGTTTCTTTACGTTTGGGACAGTGTCGATTGTGACTTGGGATTCCAAGTCCTGCGCGTAAAACGGAGTATTAGAAGATGTTACGTACAATTTCAGAATATACGAAAAATAATCGTGTTATTGTTGTTACATATTGGTTGATTGTTGGATGTAACCACCCAGTGTTGATTGCTTTAATAGTAGCTATTGCTTCAAGTCCACCAGCTGCTCCAAGGCCATGCCCAATCATTGACTAATCAAGAAAATTAGAGCAAACTTAGTAACCTAAATTAGGCTAATTAGCCCTAATTTGATACACACAAAATAATTTACCTTAGTACCATTCATCTTTATCTCAGAGGTATCTTTAAACACCTTTTTGATAGCATTAACCTCTGCTAAATCTCCAGCAAGGGTTGATGTTGCATGAGCATTCACATAGTTTACCTATATATAAATTAGTATCAATATTTTTTTAAAAAAATCTGAATAAATATATCTAAGTCTACTAATAAAATAAAGCAACCTCTTCAGGGGACACCCCTGCATCTTCCAAGCTCTTGACTATGCAGGACGAAACTCCGAGTCCATCGGAACGAGGGTCCGTCATGTGATGAGCGTCACAAGTGACGGCCCCTCCCAAATACTCAGCCACGATGTTGGCTCCTCTTTTCAATGCATGCTCCAAGCTCTCCATAATCTGATGATCAAGTCGATTTTCATTGAAAAATATGAGCATTTTGATCATACTTATAAATTTATAATAGTCATAAAACCATATTTTTTAAAATGTGATACTTCGTATGCTAAACATTTTAACTTCGTGTACTAGTCATGCATGTAAGTTGAATGAGACGCGTACCAATACACCAGCACCTTCACCAATGACAAAACCATCGCGATTCTTATCCCACGGCCTGGATGCTGTCTGATGACCGTCGTTTCTTTGTGACAAGGCTCTGCAGGCGATGAAACCTCCGACTCCAGTGGCGGTTACAGCAGCTTCTGTACCACCAGCTACCATGATATCAGCATCACCTCTTCTGATGTGATTAGCTGCATTGTTGAAGCAGTAATTTGCAGTAGCACAAGCAGTCGAAATCGAGTAATTTGGCCCCATTAACCCTGTATCAATAGCCAACAATGCAGACCCCATATTGGCAATAGAATAAGGTATGAAAAATGGAGATATTTTCTTGTATCCCTTCTGCACTAAGGACTCCACTCCATTGCTGAATGCTGTGATCCCTCCCATCCCCGACCCCACCAACACGCCTATTCTCGTCTTGTCCATCTGCAACACACGAAAAATTAGGCACACACAAGCCTAATTTGGTTGCATAAGACACAAGACACCTAAGTACTAATTGACAGTTAATTACTTCCTGTTAAAAAACAATAGTACAACACCAGCTACTTTGGCAGGCAGCAAACTGCCAGAGTAGCTGGTGTTGCGTTTAGAGTAAACGAGGTTCAAAATGCTCACAGTTTCGAGCACTTGTTTTCCTAGGTTAGCATCATCAAGTGCTCTCAATCCGGCTACCAAACAATACCTCCAAACATCATCCAAACGACGATCATTTTTGCCATCAATGTAGCCTTTAGACGAGAAATCGCGTATTTGGCCTGCAAACCTTACTGAATACTCGGAAGCATCGAATCGATCTATTGGAGTGATTCCACTTACTCCATCAAGAAGTTTGTTGTAGAATACATCAATGTCACTCCCAAAAACGGAAACCAATCCCATTCCTGTGATCACAATTCTTTTCTTGGGGTCGGTTTCTCTCTTGGGAGCTGACACTGCTGGGGAGGCCATTGCCTTGATTCTCCGGCATCTTGCTGTTTACAAACAAGGATAAAAATATTGGTATCGGTGAAAATATTGAGAACTTAAATTTATGAAAATATCCATGAATATATAAATTTTAAAAATTATAAAAATTTAATAACAAACCTACATAAAATTAAAAAACAATTTGAATACCTTTTATATCAGTGATAAATTTATATAAAATATAATATACAATGTTATTTCGTACGATATTTATTGATATTTTTTGAAATTTATAGACATTTTCTCGATATTTTCCGATATTCTCTCGATATTTTACCGATATTAAACTTAATATTGTTATTGTCTACCTATATTTATCAATATTTTCAATTTTTTTACAAATATCTTGAAAATATATTGGGGATATATTGGAGATATTTCCGGATATTTTCGTCCAGGCTTACAAATGACAACATAAAAATCAACACAAGATTAATACAGAGCTAAAACTACTAAGTATGATGAATGTATTACTAAGGAGTATCAAATCCTACATTAATCAAAATTAGGCCCAGTTCAACAGCGTAGATTAGTCCAAGATAGATGTTAATCAGGTTCAACATAGATGACTAATCATATGGCTAAAAACACGACACATCATTTGTAATTCAATCTGGTCCAGTTGAAATATTCAAACCTGACTAAAGATATCCCAACATATCTAACAAACGGGGCCGAGAAAAACAAGACCACATTGACATATACCTGCAGAAGTTGAGATAACTCCCTTGGTTGGTCCAAGTTGGATTTTTTCAGCTGGTTTGAGGCCAGTAAAGTGAAGCATTGAGGCCCCATTTGTAGGGGAAGATTCTTTGGTGTTGTTGAAGATCAAAGCTGCTGAAGATGAAGCACAAGTAATGGACGCCATTTTTGGACCAAGAAAAACTTACACTAATTATAAGTTTATATATTAACAAGCTAGAGGAAAATAAATGAATAGAGGTGAAACAAAATAAAGAAAGTTGAAGGAGTTAACAATGGAGTTGTGTATTGGGGATCCGCTGCCTATCTCTACACAACAAAACAAAACTGACGATGAAAGCTACTAAACAGAGCTGGTTTTGATTTCATCAACTTATGAACAACCCCTTCAATTATTACAAACTAATTTCCTAACTGTTTTTGCGGTACTTTACTATTAATGATAACTTATACTTAACAAATTGTTACGAAAATATATTGTGGTAGTCGTCTATGTTGTTATGTACAAGATCACTGTTGGATATAGAGCCCACCGGTGGACACTATTTATTTATGTCCACGTCAATAAATTATTTTTTATTTTTATTTAATTTGAACTTAATCTCATATTAATATTTTATTCATATCAAAATTATAAAATCTTTTTTACATTTAATTTAATATTATCTGTATCAAATCACGCTAACACCATTAATCTTTTCACAAATCTTTCTATTCCCATTAATTTTTTCTCATAATCTCTTCTCCACAAAATAAAAATTAATCTCATTGTCATAACAATCTTTTAATTATCAAATGAGAACTTCAATCCTCACTTATTTATTCAAATTGTGATTGACTTTATTAATAAATAATCATTTTATCTATAAATGGAACCTATAATATCTCATCATACCCTCAACTTATTTACTTTATACCTAAACTAATCAATATTCATTAAAATTCGTATCAAGTGGACATAATAAAATGGAGTATTAAAGAAATGTATTAGTTGATCAATTTGATTATTTTGTATTAATAAATAAATATATGTTTTGGGAAGGCCCATCCATATTTGAATTGGTTGGGCCTAAGCTCGTAATGGGTCCAATTAGTATCCAATAAATTTATAAGTCTATCAAACGTCTACAAAAGGTCTTATATTCGATGGTCGGGGAGTTTTATTTCAAAAAACTTGATTTTTTTTAAACTATTAATTTACTGGGCTGTAGAGGCCGCAAATCAGCAAATATATAATTGGGTGAAAACTCATGCCCACTTAATTAATTGCATGTTTAATTGAACTATAATTTTGACCGGTTCTAATGTAAAGGATTAAAATTTAACTAAATTATTTAAAATTAAATTGTATAGTAGCATACACTCAATTACATACAAAAATTTATTCACTCAATTACACAATAATTTGCTTAGGAACAATACCTAAAAGTCTAGCGTACTAGACGTGATCAACAATATGGCACTGGATTTTTCTCTCTTTTTCTTATTACTTCTTCTGTCAAATTTTATATGGGTTTGAAGGAATTCTCATAGTTTATACTCCCAACATCTTTTAATAAGTGTCATTTTAGTTTTTTTCAACAAATTAAGATTATAAATTGTGGTCCATATCACCCTTCATTAATTATAACTAATTTTAATATAGAAATTTAGTTTGATAAAGAATGTAGTTAAGAATGTAGCTAATATTCATAAACTAAATTAATTTTGGTATAAACAATTTTTGTGGAATTTATTAATGAAAAATATTTATGGTAAATGAATAAGGATAAAATAGTCAAAATTAAAGAAAAAACGACACATATTTTAAAATTAGTTAAAAAGCCAAAATAACACTTATTAAAAAATGGAGGGAGTATAAAGTGAATGAGTTATAAAGTGTTATGGAGTTTTAAAGAGTTCATTTATTAAATAAAGTAATTATGTATAAATACATTGAATGACATTTTGAATAAATTAGTAGTGTGATAATAATTAATTTTTTTTTTGTATTTTTTAGTACTATATATTAATATATACTGTATTACGTTTCAATTTTCATGTAATTCAAGATCTTTAACTAATTTTGCTAATTATTATTGCTATTGTCAATTTTTTGAAGGAACACGCAACAGTATTCGGTGATAGTGATCCAAATAAATTTGTATTTCATCTTACAATATTTCAGAAACCATACAAACAAATGAATCACATTGGATAAACTTAAATAAATAATTAATAACACTAATTAAGCAAGTTATATGCACTATATAAAAATTAGGCCCAATCAAATAAGGGAGCATGTGGATAGTGACTCCACCAAATTAATAACACTAATCAAGTTAAGTGCAATAATCGTTTAAAAATTAGGCTTATCATTTAAGGAAGCATGTGGATAGTCATATTTACACTCGTGACCCCACCATATTAATTGGTTGATTAATTTCAATATATTGATACGACTCCTTCTTCCCAATTGTATAGATAGTCAATCCATCGTGGTCCCACACATTTAAATGAAACGTGATATTAATTTTAATTGAAATGTGTAAGTTAATGGTAGAATAAACAGTGCATTATAAATTAGATTTTATTATTTTCTTCAATTAAAAATTGTTAGTTATGCATATTAAAATGTGATATTAATTTCAACTGAAACATGTAAACTAATATAATCGAGGAAATATAATTGGATGAGAGAAAAGGTCTTAATTGTAGTGTTGCTTTCTTTGTTAGATGACCTACTTACTAATGATGCTTGCCAAGTCAAAACTGCACCACTAATTTCATTTCAGCCAAATTTCCATTTGTTATTGGTTGTTGATAAATATATAAACATTAATACACCTGATTTTTGAATTATTAATTTCTTATTAGTTGTTCAACTTTATTTTTATGGACTTAATCAAATACCATTCATTTAAAAAAGAAAAATGCTGTGAGGTCAGGAATTTGAACGAGTTGCCAAATTCAACAAATTGAACGGCGACTATTTTGGTGAGTTCTAAAAAATGCATTCATTGATGTTGTTCAAATATAGTCCTTACTACTCTTCTTTTCTACAAAAAAATTTATAGATGGAAGGACATGCAAAATCAGAAAAGTTCGATTAATGAAGAGTACTCTAGTAAAATTTTATGTATAAAATGAAAAAAAGATGAGTTGAATTATATCATTTGTATGTATATGTGAGATATATTAAAAAAATAAGGAAATATTATGTAAAATTGTAAATATTGTGAATGTGAAGTTTATATTAAAAATTTATTGGTTTATATGTGAAACTTATTTTGTGACGTTAGAAAAAAGAAGGTATAAAAATTATTACGTGACCGAGTATTACTTTAGTGATGGATACAAATATTTCAATTTATTTGGGTAAATTTTGAAGATAAAATACATTTCTTGAATTTTACTTTTATATTTGAATTTATTTGGTGCTTATTTTTATTTGAGTTTTACATAAAAATTATAGAAGAGAAAATTAATGGGACATTTGAATAAAAAGGCACAATCTTCAACTATTGAAAATTATACTGTTTTTTTATAATGAAAATGTATTTTTATTTGACGCTTCATGGTAGAAAATTATTTTTTATACTTTCTATAATATTTATAAAAAATGTGTTGCGAAAACGGAAAATCTCTAGATATCCCTCTCTATTTTCCATGCACCGTACATTGTCAAACCTTCACCCAACTTTTAAATGAAATAAAATTATTTTATGATATTAAAGCTTTAGACTTACATTCACGCGTTCTTAATTTTTTGTTTTTTTTAAAAAGTAACTTCATTAACTAATTTCATTTTTAAGTGATATAGATAATAATTCGACCATTTAAGTTAATAATTCGACCAACAAACTTAAATGATCATATACAAAAATAAAAAGAGTAAAAACATTTAAAAAATAGTACTCCTAATACGAATGGAGTTATGATATGAAAGAAGTCCCACAAATAATATCCTCGTCTACTGTTAATTGTAAGACACGTGTAAGCTTCCTCACCGTAATACAGAAGCAAAAATTAGTAGTGTGAACCCATTCTCTCTCTTTCCTTGGAATTTACTGGACTAGATGACTCTGACCTTCTAGAAAAATTATTATTATTATTATTAAATCTAAATAAATCACGAAAATATCTTTTTATTCATTTATTTATGTTTTGGATCTTTCTAAAACTAACGTAAAAGACTTGGTCTATGCATATTTAATTTATCCTGAAGAAAATAAAAATAAATGAATAAACAAAAGTGAGATCCATGAGTTCACGACTCACAGAGAAAATACTACTCCAATATTCTAACCAAGTGAGATACTATCTCATTTCGTCCCAATTTTGAGTGATTTTTAAAATGCAACAAAATTGGGAGACATCTTGAATTTAGACAAACGCCTTGGTGCCACCCTAATTTTAAAAAAAATGCGTGGGTATCATCCTAACTTTTTAATTAAAAAATCGAAAAAATAACAAGAGGTCCATCTGTCAGGAGAGTCTTTTACACGGTTTGCGATGATTCATGGGACAATATAAAAATAGACGTGCTCTGATAAAGCCAAAAGACTTGTGTGGCAGATGGACCTTTTCATTCCCGATAAAATTTTCTCTTGTGAAGGCATGGGTGCTAGTAAAACCTCCTAAAAAGCTAATAACCTTTCATCCCATTATAAAAATCGATGCATACCTTCCTTCCCATTACAATACCTCCCCATTTCATCGGCCAAACTTGAAAAAAAAATGTCTCAAACCCTTTTTTTTTTTCATTTTACAAACTCAAAAATTTGTTCACTGCAATCTTTTAAACTCAAAAATTTGTCAACTGCATACCTTTCCATTTTACAATATTTTTCTTCTTCTTGTTGATTCACGTATTCTACAACACTAGAATAAACGACCACAAGTATACGGTGTCTATTGTAGCGAAGTAAGTACGAGGTCGATCCCACGAGGAGGTATAGCGTAAAAGTGTATTTTGTTAACAGAATTCTATTTAGACGCGATCGATTAAGTGAAAGTGGTGGATTACCCTAAAATTGCCTACTAATTTGTCACAAATAGACAATGAAAAGAGTAATAAAGAAATCGATCAATGAACATGAAAATCAAGAAACAAAAGGTCAAACGAATGAAAACTCAAATATGAGAAGATGGGTTCCAAGGCATTTGCAACATTTAGAGATCCATTTATGTTTCGTAACTAATTCAAATGACAATTAAGGTTGTTATCTTATAGGGTTGACCACTAAAGAAGAATTAATCAATCTCTCGATACAACTAATCCAAAGGAGCATGCATCAAAGGTTCGTATTTCTACATCACAAACATCACACCACCTAAAATAGCCCCTAAGATCAATCAATTTCCTCTCCGATAACTAATCCTATCTCGAGATCATAATAATATCGGGTTGCATGCTTGCATACGATTAATGGAATAAATCTTTCAATATTATCCCAATTAACAATGAATTAAACACATCATCATGGCCAATAACAACATGCTTCCAAATGAGAATTAAGCATACAAATAAGAGACAAACACCATTTAAAGCAAGAAACTAGTTCATAAACTTCAATCCAAATATTTACAAAGCCTTAGAACCAAAAGTGTTATAGCCAATCAACAACATAATCCAACTACAAATAAAATTAAGATAAAAGCAATAAAAAGTGAAGAGAAAAGAAAGCTTAGACTATTGTATGGTGAGGAATCAAATTCCAAAGCTAATGGTGGCCTCCTTGCATGAATTGATGAAGAATTGAAGAAGTAGATGATGAAAACCTCCAAGTGTGTGTGATTGTGTGTGAGACTTCTTGAGGGAGAGGTAAGATGGTTTTGAATTTAAGAATGGAGGTATTTATAGTGTTGGGGTAGGGTTTGGGTGTAAGAATTGCAAGTTGGTCCCTTGAAAATGGAGAAAATATGAGTTTGACACCGAAAATGGGTTGGCCCGGCCGGGCGGGAGTGTTGGACAAAAGTTGCAAAAACAGGGGGTGAGTGGCCCGGCCGGGCCAAACCTTCGTATTTGGACCCAAAATTCGCATTTTATTGCCCGGCCGGGCGGGAAATGTGGCCCGGCCGGGCCAAACCTTCGTAAATGGTGAAATTCTGTCATTTGGCCGCCCGGCCGGGCCAATACTTCGTATTGACTCCTTCGCTTTCGTCCTCCAGCTTCGTCCCTCCGTATCTTGAGCTTCCAACCTCCGATTGACTCGATTCTTTTTGCTATTCCACTCCATTTTTCGAGCCGGATCCAATGGTTCAGTCCTATTTTTGATCCAGTAAAGTATGGTTGGTGTTTTGCTCCAAATTCCATCGTATTTCCTACAAAATCGACAAAACACTACCTTTATCTTATTTCGACCAAAAACAATGATAATCACCCCATAAATCAATGAAATCAACATCAAAATGAGCTTCACATGTGCATCTAAAGTGTGTAAATTCCACCCGAATCACTTGTTTTAGTGTTAACTTAATATATTTACTTAATAGTGTATTAATAGATAATATAATAATGTAGTTAGGGGTAAGTGAATAACTAATGTATTATTAGGATAGCTATAATCACACTTTTAAATAAATGTATTAAAAATACTAAACCCATATAGAACAATTTTATTTATAAAAAACATACCTAAACCCATACGGAGCAAGTCCCAAGTTGCGATTATTCACACCGACCCTCTTACATTGGTCAAACATTGGGAATGTAAATGTCCATCTGCCACTCAGGCCTTTTGGACGCGAGCTTGTGCGTCGTCCCATCCTATCTAAGAGGCTCTTATGATACATGGGTCTCTTGTTATTTTTATATTTTTTTTCGATTTTTAAATTAAGAAGCTAGGGGGCACTCAAACCTTTGTCTAAATTCAAAATTTCTACCATTTTTGTTACATTTTATAAACCACCCCTTAAAAAATGTTATTCTTAAAAAAATTTACTCAAAAGTAATCACCTTTTTACTTTATTCATATATAATCACCTTTTTACTTTATTCATATAATTTTATAAAATTATCGTTGGCTAATGGAGTGAGTAGAGTATACAAGAGTCCACGTCACCTGCCCCATACTTAAAATGCCGCGTTTTTGCCGTCACCACTCACCACTCACTACTCACCTAATTCACAAGTAATTTTTTCTTGTTCCTTAACCTAGTAGCTTTGACAATTTTACACGCTATTCTCCCCCCTCCCATTTCCTTGAAATTTCCTCTTTCCTTTTTATATATCCCACACCGCTACTTCTACTTTCCCTTCATCTTCAATTCCACACTTTCTCTCTCTCAACCATCAACAATCAACAATGGAGAACAACAACAATCAATCCTCTTTCTGGCAATTCAGCGACAATCTCCGTCTCCACGCCAACAACTTAGCCGATCTCTCACTCAACGATTCCATCTGGAGCTCCAACTTCACTAAGCGCCCCGCCCAGGAGCGCCGCAACTTCGACTTCCGTCACGCCGGAGACGCTCCCGGTAACAACGATTTGAAGTCCGATTTTAACATAGGCTTCAACAACGATGTCTGGAAGGCGCCGATTAACGACAATTTTAATGCTAATCTTAATTACTCCAATTTCGGATCCGGCTTGAACGGAGGGTTTAACAAGGGGATTTACTCTGCGCCTTCCATGAATTTTAACAGTTACAGTAAGGGCAAGGGTTTTGCTAATAATGCGACAGTCAATGGGAAGATGATGAATAAGGGAGTGAATGAGGACATTTTTGGGGGTAAAATTGGCAAGAAGAATAAAGGGAACAAGGAGAGTAAAAAGGATAACGATGGGGAAAATAAGACGGCGGTGGATAAGAGGTTCAAGACGCTGCCGCCGGCGGAGGCTCTGCCGAGGAACGAGACGGTCGGAGGATATATTTTTGTTTGCAACAATGATACCATGGCGGAGAATCTCAAGCGCCAACTATTTGGTATGGATTTTTTCTTTTCTCTTTTGATGTTTTTTTCCTTCTAGAGTTTATTGCACGTTTAATTAATCTGGATTTTGGGTTTTTTAAGATCATCAATTCTGGGTGAAGATATTAGAGTTTTTTAATATATGATTTAGATATTTGTATGTATATCATGTGAAGAATTATATTGGTTTATAGTGTTTATTTTAATTATCTGTTGTTGAAATTTGATATTTTTAGAAGATTGATTTGATTTTAAAAAATAATTTCTTGGAGTTTGGTGAGTTTCTCACATGTTTAATTAATCTGATTTTTGTGTTTTAAGATTATCAATTCTTGGTGAATAAATTAGAGTCTTTTTAATAGTATATGATTTTGATATTTGTAATTGTATGTAGATCATGTGAATTATTTTGGTTTATTGCGATTCATTACTGGAATACATTATTTTGAATTTCTGTTGTTGAAATTGTATTTGAAAATTGATATTGAAGAAATTGTTTTTGAGGCTTGATTTTTTTATTTTTAAAGAATTTCATGGAGTTTGCTGAGTTTCTTGCTAATTGATCATGTTTGGAATCAACAGCTTTTGGATTTTGTTATTTATTTCTCACCTGCAATCTTAATTTGACAATTTCAGGGTTGCCTCCCCGCTACCGGGACTCTGTTCGATCAATCACACCAGGATTGCCCCTCTTTCTTTACAACTACTCCACCCATCAGCTCCATGGGATCTTCGAGGTACGTGGCGAGTTTGTGTTTAGTGTTATTCAAAATTGATGAAGTTTGTAAATTTTCTTTATAACTGATGTTTTGATTATTCTATTCTTCAGGCTGCAAGCTTTGGAGGCACCAACATTGATCCCTCTGCTTGGGAAGACAAGAAAAACCCTGGCGAGTCCCGCTTTCCTGCTCAGGTTCGCGTTGTGACAAGGAAGATCTGTGAGCCTTTGGAGGAAGACTCGTTCAGGCCGATTCTCCACCACTACGACGGGCCCAAGTTCCGTCTCGAACTCAACATCCCTGAGGTAATTGATACTCCAGAACATCATGTTGCAAAAGGACTCATCTTGTTCTATCCTATGGATGTCAAATTAATTATCTTTTTATTTGATATTGCAGGCTCTATCCCTCTTGGACATTTTTGATGAAAACAATCCTTGAACGATGTAGTCCCCGACGATCAAATTTGCAGAAAATAATCAACGAGAGACGGATCGATGGATGGGATAAGAGAAGAGAAGAGTTAGATGTTTGTTGTTTTGATTGTAAATAAACATACCAGTTTGTAATATGTAGAGGAGTTTTGTATACTCCATATATAATATACATATACAAGTATATAAATTATGGGTTTAAACTTTAATCTGTATGAAGGTGAGAATAACTGGAGACAAAGGATGCAATAATTCTATGTAATCAATATTTGTTGTGCCATACTACATTCTTGTGTTGCTTGATTCTGACAAATTTATTCCCTGCTTTGTACTTTGTTGTCTTGTGCTGTTTCCAGCCAACTTTGATACTTCTGGTTGGAAAGTGTAGTGATCTTTATCTTTTATTCTTTGCAATAAATATACTGTGTTTTTTGAAACATGAATTTGCACATTTCTATCTATTTAATTTTATGCATTTTCTATTTGCAATTATCTAATCCTAAATCAGGTGGAATGAAAGCTGGTAGACTAAAAATTCAATTCAAAAATAAAGAATTTATGTATATCACTTCAAATTTGTTTGTATACACGAATTTGGTTCGCAATTACAATTTTAGTGGCATAATTAATTTTTTTAAAGAAATAACCAAAATTAATAACAAAGTAATACGTAAAACATATAAAGCATGAACTAAATTGCACGAACAAAATTGTTAATATAAGACTTTGCGTTTTTCCTTTTCATCAGAACTCAATTTCTATCCGAATAATGAGTTGAAAATCTCAGCTTTGTGTTTACATTCTAAAATATAGGATTCGGGAATGGTATATAGCACAATTAAAAAATACTCAGTAACTTACGGTACTCCTTCCATCCACCAAATGTAGACCCATGGAGGAGGGACATAAGTTTTAAAAAAAAGTAGATAAAGTAAGGGTATTATAGGGTATCGTGTGGTCCATTGTGAATAAAGTGATTGTTTGTGAATAAAGTTGATGGCAAATTGAGTAATTAAGTGATGGTTGAAGGGTGGTAGTTTTCATAAAGTGTATGAGACATTTGGTAGACAAATAATATAAGACAAATGAGACTACTTTTTGTGGACGTAGGGAGTATTATTTTTAATAAAATTAAGCTTCTAATAAAAAATTAAGGGATAAAAGAGAATATTCCATTGTTGACATTAAACTTTTAGCGACAAATCATTTTTTTTTTTTTTTTACCAAATTAATATTTAGTACTCCTATTAAACAAAAGTTTTAGTAATAGATGTCTCTCACACACACAGTTGGGCTGTTGCTGTAAATTGGTGATAGTTTAAGAGGTTTGCGTGTTTTGTAGGTCAATTTTGATAGTTCATCACTACCCACATTAAACAATACTGTATATAGAAATGCAACACCATATTTTGGGTTAAACAAGTACTAGTATTAAACATTTTTTAAAATGAATGAATAAATTTTGATATGTCCCAAGAAGAATGTGTCCATAAGAATGTGCCACATTTAGAAACCTAATATATACAATAGACAATGAGTTGAGAAAGCTTATATATAATCGTAGTTAAATGTTGTCGGAAAAAAAAATCATATAGTTAATTAAATAGAGCTACTATTTCATCCAACCTTTAATTCCTACACGAGATAGATGACTTTTTCCCTGAAAAAGATGGATGTTATACTTCTTCTACCTTTTCTAATTATAGTGATTAATGTGCATACTAGCTATCTCTCTCTATTTTAAATACTGTATGATTTTTAACTCCATTCTTAATATAGAGAAAAAGTACATTCAAACTCCTGAATCATTACCTTAGGTACAAGTATGTTTTCTTAAAGTACTTAGACGTAATATTTCAGGGTCTAAATGTACCCTTTTCCATAAACATATACTACAAATTAATTAATTTGTTTCACTTTATTTTAAAAATATTATGAATACAGATGATGTCACCCAATTTCGGATTGATAAACTAAAATCATGCTGAAAAATTGGATTCATTAGCTCTCTTGATTTATGTCAATTAAATACTCTACACATGCATTGCCCCTAGTTTAGTTAATAATTAAATAATTCAAAGCAAAAGAAACAGAAATTAAAACAACATGTCACTACTTGAATTGGTCATACGAGGACTCATTTTTGGATACATCATTGAAACTTTCTATGTATTGGATCAGCATCAATTATGTTGTACTAGTAATATTGTTAGGTGACCAATTCACAAGATTGTCCAATCCAAGTTACCTAAATTAATACTCCAAAACTTAATACCACGATGTAAACCTTACTCCAAATTAATAATATGTTTATTTATGTATTGAATCATTCATACATGTATCTGGACTCATTATTTATGTATTGATTGAACCATTGATATATGTATCTAGAATTAGGATAAAATCTTCATTTTCATCAACGTGTACTTTTTTTTTAACAAGAAATTAAAATATATATTAGAAAAGTTGAAAGTAGTCAACATTGAATAAATGACATGAAGGTTAGTGGAGATGAAGACGTGATGTTTTATCTTAAGAAGATTAATCCACTCGAGCTTTTTAATAAATCCGTTCCATTTAATTTTTTCTTTTTGTGTGGTTTAGAAAATTCAGTAATTAAATAAATTAAAAGATAAAAATAATTAACAAGGGGTCCATAGCTCAGTGGTAGAGCATTTGACTGCAGATCAAGAGGTCACCGGTTCGAACCCGGTTGGGCCCTAATTTCTATTTATTTTTTTCGATTTTGTTTTGAGACGCCAGGATAAAAGTACAGTTGGTAGAAGAGACAGATTTTCATTGTGTAAATATAAATTTTGTAAGAGTGGGGTTTAGAAATGAGTTTCTTTTTTAAGGTGCACAAACAATTGTGCAATTATGAGACGGACAACCACAACGAAAACAAGACATCATCTATCTACCTTAAAAAAAAACGAAGATAAACGAGTTGAAGTTCGTTTAATATGCAGCATTGAGCGTATGGACTATTATCAGCCGAATTGAAGGAAAGATACTAACAAACAGGCACAAATTACATTCAAATAAAATTAACTAGTCCATAGCAAAATGAGGGTGGCACGATACGTCTTTAAGAGGAACTGCTTTAATGCCAAAATGACAATCCCATATGTACTAATATCACTGTTTAGAAAAGGTAAACGATACTCCCCCCGAACAAAACAGACATACGCCATGAGACGGGATCTCCTTGGAGTTCATCACCTGGATTCCATCTTCTTGATGGCTTTCTCTATTGCAGGTATATTCTTCCTGAACGTTGCCCACTGCTCAGCTGTTAAGCTTATTCCTGCAAATTCAGGCCAAATACTTTGCTTTTTTAGTGAAATTATACACAACACCAAATATGCAATAACAAACTACCAAAGCAATGAACAGAATAGCAAGGGCATTATGATCAAAATATATAGATTACCAAACAACCTCACATCACCTACAGGTAGAGAAAGTAGCATAAATGAAATTTATTAGAAGTTGCATCAATTTGCAAAAAAAAATAAAAAAATATCATGGTCATACCTTAAATTATTTACATAACCCCTTCACAGTTATCGTTGCACTAGATTTCTACATTTCAACTCAGTAAAGGGTCATTTCCTATCTAAGTGATATTAACAATTAGTTTTAAATGACCAAATGCCTAAAATGATAATAATGATCAGCTAACTAAATGGAATTGAAATGAAGAAAAGAGAGAAAACATTATATGCTCCTATTATTATAGAATAAAAAAAAATGTAGCACGTATAGCTAGCCGCAACCAAAAGAACCTGCAAATCAAGGTCGAATATCAAACATTTTTTTTCATAATACACTAAGTAGAAATATTAAATTTGGAAATGATCCACCTCATGTATCAACCATGATGAGAATCCAAATCTCATAATCCCCAGCTATATTCACTGGAGTGATGTTCATTATGCCAAGGAAAGTTCAGCAAAAGCCCCTAAAGCACCTTTGTATTTTTTTATTAGCCTCCCAATATTAGAAGTATAAGAATGAAGCAGAAAGTAGGATCAAATTCATCTTTACAAGTTTAATTTTCTGAGAAGCACATTATATTTGGACCATTAAAACTATACAGAACAATTCATATGTTCGGGATGTGAATATGCAGGTCAATGTTGATGAGGGATTGCACAAGGAAACAGAATGTACTAACACACTCGACAATCGACATATTAACAGTAGACCGATCTTGGCACAGGAAAACAAAGAATCCATGGTAGACACTTTGCACATCTAAAACAATTCATATAAACTTGTCTAAGAAAAACAACTACCTTTAGCTGTTGGGAGCTCTTTGCCATCTTTCTGGTAGTACTCCCTCATTGAGACCAAAGTTTTCCCTCTAAACTCAGATAATGTCACCCTTCTCTTGTTTGATAACTGAACCAAATGAAAAGAAAGTACCAATTAACAACAGATCAGAGGGAGGGAAAAGAAGAAGATCAAACAAACATTTGCAACTATTAGAAAGTTAGAAATAGAAGCTAAATCTTAAGTTGTGATGACTGCACCACATGGCAAGAGGTTATTTCAGGAATCGTTTACAAGTAGCTGTGAAATATTGAATTAAATTCCTGAGCATTTGAAAATTCATTTCAATACAGAACAACGGTACATTTTATGGAGTGTGTTAATGTTAGCAGGAAGAAAACCAAATTGAGTCTGAACTCTGAACACTAAAAGGAAACATATGTATTACCTATCATGATTTAAGAGAAACAATTTCTTAAACCTGTGTTTCTATCAACACCAAGTTTGAATATATCCACTCTATATCTTTATAAACTCCCACCCTCCCTGCTACTTGTTCGCCGGTAAACAATGAAAACCATAATCACAAAAAACGATACAGTAAGTTGCATCATCTTATCTCTTAAATCTCCACCTACAATGTATTATCCATGAACCCACAACTACTAATGTGAAGTTTATACCATGCCAAAACACCCATTATTACCAGTGCACAGCTTTATATCATGTCAAAACCTAAAAAGTCAGGCGATTAAGTGAAAATCATGGGGGAAAACAAAACCATTACTGAAATTAACCAGAAAGCAATTTCACATGTGAATTACAGATGCCTACAGTTTTTTTTTTCTTAATCTAAGATATAATCTAGAAAACTGAATCTATTACTTTGAAACATATTCAGAGAATTTGGAAAACTCACGCGGCAAACTATGAGACCTCCCTCATCATCGTACTCTTTACCGCCTCTCTTTTTACTGCTTTCTTCTTCTTCTTCCTCTTCTTCTTGTGGTTCCTGCTGCTCCTCCTCCGCTTTAGCCTGTTGGGTGAGGTAGGATTCGACGACCTGCCTAACAAACTTCTTCCGGGTGGGGTCAGAAAGGTCAATTCCGAGCTTTTCAGATGCCGCCTTGCGGATCTTGTGCTCCGTGGCTTCGTCCATATTTGAATTCTTCAGAATTTCCAAAACCGTTTCCTCGATTTTACTTCGGGTTTCTGTATCCATTTCTCCCAATTCTTGTTCTGTTGTGTTATTTGGAGTAATTTGCCGCCTTTGTTTTGGTGTATGAAATTTTATGTGTTTGGGGGTTTAGCAGAAATGACTGTTGGAGCAATTATAGCATATACTCGGGAACACCTCTGCCCTTTGCACATTCATTCATTCATGTAGTCGCGTGCAATCAAGGTTCATAAAAAAATAGTTTCATTTACCTTATATTTTTTGTCCATAAAATATAATTTGAGTATTATTTTTTCTCAATCAATTACATAAACGACTTATACTCACCAAAACCTGAATTAGGATTTAGGAATTTAAAGTCAATTTCCAACACGTTTAAAAATTATATTGATTATATAATGAGCTTAAAAATTGTGCTGAACTGACAATTGCACACCATATTTAAAAAATGAAGGGTATTTACTATTTATATTAAAGATATGATTGATTAGATGACTGCTAATACTATGTTCACTATGGTTGATTGCATTATTTTAATATTATATTTGTGTATAATTCATATCAGAATATTTTTTTTGAAGTCTCGGGTATCCGGTCTAAGGCCGACTAATCCCGGGGGACCAATCCCACCGCCCACTTGCGGGGGTCCCGTTTAACAACAAAAACTAATGAAAAAAAAAAAGAGAAGGTTATATTAAAGGGCCTATCAGGCAATACAATTTCAATCATATAAACCATGTCAAATTAAATGGAGAGTTCAGTCTCCTGTCCCAAATTTAATCACATTTCTCAATTTCAAATGGTAACATTTTAACCCACTTCTTCAGATTCGACCAAAACTTCAACTGTGCATGCATCTAATAACCACAAAAAAAATAAATGTAAAGGACAACAAAGCCACCAGCCAAAATATTGAGATTTCAAACAGCAGGGGAGAAAGAAAAAAAGTACTAAGATCCCCCACAATAGATCTTAATATTTTTCTGAGTAATTTCTAACTAGGATGATGAATCTGTACCACTTTCCAGTGTCATCATTAACAACCGATTCATTCTTAACCTCTTGCATTTACCACCTTTATACATGCAAATGTTGTTGGTCACCTCCTCCATTTATGAGCAATGCTGAATTGTGATGGTGCACCATATACCATCTCCCATTATGCAACTCATATACATTAGTCACGTTAAATGGCCTAGCCCCTATGTCATCAATGTAAGCTTTCATGGTGACCCAAGCCATACTTGGAAGCACACGAGCCCTTACGTCTCTAATCTGAAAGTCAGCAACATTGTTCCAGGCAAAAGCCAGCTGCCAGCTGTCCATCACTGCATTGTAACTAGAACAAGAGTTGAAAAACACGTTAGATGACAAGACAAGAAAACATAATCAAACCCAAACAGGTTAAAAAATACGAGTAACGACATGTGGACTAAATTCACATCACCCAAACATTATTCTCATAGCTATGTACCCATTAAGTCAAGGATACAATCCAATGGAGGCCAGATTGCCCATTTTACCAAAGAAATTGGACATTTAATGTAGAGATAGATGGAGGGATTCCTGAATACATAACACTGTCACCCGTCTACAGATAGAATATGCAGCCAGATATGGCAGAGATGAAATTAGCCTAATGGTTTATGTTTGTAAGCCACATCACGCACGAGACAACTGACAGGTAAATTCTCAAACAGGCTTTTGATATAGCAGTAACATCTTGTATCACCGTTAAGAATTTGAGAGATGGAAAAGAGATATCAAGAAAGAACCTCAAATCTCATGAAGTACATTGTCAATATGGCCAACCATGTCTTGCTCTACTAAATAGACCTACAGAACATTCATCTTTTCATTTTTCTTTTCCTCTTGCATTGGTATTGGGAAAAAGTTGATAGATAATTTAGATATATTACTTGAAGCAAATTATAATGAGAAATATACTCCGTATGTATTAAGACTTCTGCATGCAATCTAAATTGAAATGAGCAAATTCCAAAAGAACACAGGACAGATTAAGGGAATTGACTCACATAAATTAAACATCATCTCTTGCAAAGTAAATCATTATAAATATATAACATTATTCATGGATAGAAGCAGCATACCCACTAAACGACTCGCCACTTGCATGAAAACACTTCACATAATCTGCATTAAGCCAAAACTGACCCATATCTTGGAGCAACCTCTCTTTGACAATCCTAAAAAACTCAGCATTTACAGTAACAATAGCTCTTGTAGTAGCATAATAAGCTTTCCATCCATTGGGTGGTGTCACACTATCTTGCTCCAAAGTGAAATCCTGGTACAAAAGAAAAAGAAAAGCAACGAAAAAATATGAGGCCTAATGACTGAAATATGAAGCCATTTCACTCCAAATATATGAACAAGAAACAAAAGACTTTAATCAAGAGAAAAGTTAAGCAAATGGGCATGGTTACTATCTGCATGAGAGTATAAACTTTTCATATTCCTAAGATTTACGGAGATTTAATACTGCACCTAAGAACACAATTATCTAACATCTCCATTGGCAACTTACCTTAAAACTCAGAGCTTATCAAAAAGGGAAATAAGCAAAATGATATAGTGATAGTGTAAGAGATTGTGCGACGAAGTATCGGTGATAACATAAAACAAATCCTCGAGATGAGGACCACAGAGAATATCTCTGCCCCAACCGTAGTTGCCACAATATTAATGATCAAAGATAATTCCTAACTCTAGAGAACTCCTATTTAAATAGACTCAAAGACCTAACCCTAACTTAAGCCCCAAGTAACAAAAGCCCACACCTATTTATTCTAGACTTAATTAAAAAGACTCTAACTAAGGCTCATTACAAAAATAATAAAAGATAATTATTAGATGTGTATCATATACTCAAGAATTGATGGTGCAGTAAAGACAAAATGTACCAGATTCAATTATATGATAATATTTGAGCAATTTCATTGGACAATATGTACTCAACATTCTAAAGTAGTCAAAGTACAACTTTCAAAGTTTTATTAATATAATGACCAACCTATAGTAACAGTAAGGCTGCCAAAGAAAGAGATTCATAACGATGAACAATGGATTAATAAGAGATCATGAGTTATAAATCACAGCACTTAAATAAAACACGAAATTTTTTGGACTTAATCATTCATCCGTCCAAGTCAATGATATAATTCAGATAAAAGGAAAATTTCATCTTTGGGATTCTTAAGTAGACTTCACTCTCTAGTATAAGTTACCAAAAAACAACTTTGGGATCTTAACAACTTTATTTTCTCAGCTGTAACTTAGGACAATGGTCATTAGCTTTGGGAGAACAGAGAGAGGCAGGTATCATTGGTGAATACAGGGGTTCATGATAGACAGAAAGAAATAAAACAAAAGTTCTGATCTCCAACGGGAGAAGCCCTCATAAACAGCTACAATTAATTAGGCTAATTAGCATAGGCATCCTAAATTATATTTTGGTAAGAGACAAAGCTAGAACAAAAGAGAGCTTCATTCTTTGTTCCTGTTTCGTTCACCCTTTGAGGTTTTTCCCTGTTCTCTAGGTAACGTCAATTTAAAAAATAGATAAGGCACCCCACCCCCTGTTGATTCATTTTTCCAAGGAAAACTCAAGTTTTCTGCATGTTCACAATCTTATCATTTAGGAAATTTTCAAACTGAGGTTATAGTATTTTTTCTCATAAAAATAGCATTGAGATAGAACTAACTAGGTAGCATTCTCGGTAGGTTTGTAAACATGCATTATTTGAAAGTAACATTTCTTTAACAACTATATTAGGATCTCCGGATATTTGCTAAAGTCGATAAGAGATTTAAAACTTAATAAAACTAAATGCTACCACTTGTGTGAACAAGAACCTGAAACAATTGAATCTACACTCTTAAACACAAGTAACCAACTTCTTGCTAGTTTCATTTAACCATGTGATCCACAACTTCTTTTAATGTATGCCCAGTTACTTATACAAAAGTCCCAAATGGAAAAAAAGAAAATATCCTCCAAAACCTTAAACTAATGTAAGATAAATAAAACGCAACCATATTAGATGGTTTGGCAGTAATATAAACACCTTTGAAATGGAAAGCCATTAATATATCGATGAAACAGTAAACCAATAAAAATTCAAGCATACAGGTGTGTACACTGTGCACCATGATCCAGACCTGGTACAATTTCTTGCATTTGGATTTGCTTCCCTAATGATTTGACTAATCATAAAACTTTTACAGATATTTTATAATTTCTTAAACAATTAAACCAGGTAGCATCATATCTCAGCCTCAGTTCAACAGTAATCAAATTAAACTAAAACAAGAAAACCACAAATAAAAAAAAAATTTACTGACTAAAGAAATTCAAGAAAACCAAACCTTATGATAGAGCGCCTTCCAAGCGTTGTCATCATTGGCAGCTCTCCTCATGAGTGAATTCGTCATGGAGAGGCAACAGAGGCTGGGAAAATCCAAGTAACTGAGAGCATGTGTAGTGATCTCCGGAACCAGCTGCTCCATCATCGAGGCTCCTGTCTGCCTATCGATTGCCATCTCCACACCATTCTCATTGGCAGCAACAGTACCATTCAATCGCGCGGTCATTTCGTCACCACTATCAATTTCCCTGTCCTCAGTCGGATTTGTAGAATCACAGGGCTTTTGGTTTCTCAACTCAGGTGTAGTTGGTTCTAATTTCAATTTCCGAAAAATTACAGCAGTCGCGAAAATGAAACAAGAAAGGGTCGCTACTAGGGTTACCAAAAACGATGAATAATCGACCGTAAGAAAAGTGCTAAAAATTGTAAAATCCATTCATAAGTAAAGGAATTAGAGTTCAAATACCGATTGCCGAAATTCTTGCAATTCATGAAAGGGGTGCGAAAAACGACTCAAAAAAATCGAGAACAAAACCCTAGGTTACCTTGTACTGTGATGTAGAGGAAAATGTGGTTTTGCATGTGGTTTAGGTGGGGCACAATTTCAAGGGGCTCTTTTTCTCTCTTTTGTTTTCTCTTTTACGAGGTTATGGCCCTCTGTTGTAAAACCCTAATCAATGGAGGGGAATTGTAGCGGTTTAGAGTGAGAGTGGCGAGGAGAGAGAAAATTGGTGGTTTTGCAACTGAATTCATTTCAGGCGAGGGAAACCGTACAGATCAAATCGGGCCGCAAATACGGTTCCATATTAGGGGTATATTTGTCCATTCTCTTCATAAAATGCATCTAAATCCCGCACCATAAAAAAAAACGGAAAATCTTGTACTAAAAAAATACGGAACCCTCCAAAAAAAAAAAAAAAACGGGAAATCAATTAATACTCGTATTTATGATTGTAATTAATCAATTAATTCAAAATAAAAATGGATTATTAGTAAATCTTTTCACTACCAATCTCACATACTTTTTTCATTAAGCACAATTCCTTTGCATCAATTATTTTGCACCACTTCTTAGATTATGCTTTCATTATTACGAGACATTAATATTGTAATATGTTAGAGGTGATGTGGAATACATTTATAAACAAAATTAATAATTTGAGTAATTATTGAGATGTTTGGAGGGGGTAGACAGGTGCGGACCCAGCACGTGTACTTAGGGGGCCAAAAATAAAAATTTAAAGTAGTCAAATTTAAATTATACATATTAAAAAGTTTATATATTTTTTTTACAAGAATTTATATAATTTATTAATTATCATACTTTTTTAAAATATAACATTAAACTTATACCACCTTAAAATTTAGATTCTACAAAATAATCAAATACCCGTACAAATGAATTAATTTGAAGACTACATTAAATTCGAAATCCTAACTCTTATTTAATAATTAATTAATTATATAATTCTTATTTATCATTAACCTACAAAAATAATCAATTAATAATTCAATAATTAATTTTATACGTCAATTATGGACTAACTATTTAAAAAATATTAAAATAATGAATTAATCAATAATAAAATAAAATAAATAATATATAAATATAAATTAAAATAACAAAGCTCACAAATTTGCGGCCGCATATGCTGTTTATTACGATTTATACCGTTAACTTATTTTATTTGAGGGGGCCAACTTAAAAAATTAAAATTAAAAATTAAACTAGTACATAAATATACTACTTGTAGGATAAAATTTGGGGGAGGCAAGGCCCCCCTTAATCAACACATAGGTCCGCCCCTGGGTGTAGATAAAATATTGTGAAGTATTGTTATTCTATTTTGCTTATGAAAACAATAAGTGAAGACATTCTGATAGAATAAACTACAACAATAGTGTTGAACGAAGGAAGTACTAATATTTTATAGTTATAATCTTTAAATGTATACTATATAATTATATTATTATCTATACACAGTTTATTTTAATATAAAGTATATTATAAATTATATTTTATAATATGATTAATTAAATGCGCTATGATCAATTTTAAAATTGATGTTAGACATTTAACAGTATATAATCCAATAACTCACATGCCTAGATCAAATTATTTTATAAAATGAAACTATTCTCTTCCTATATTTTATTGAAAGAAAGAAAGCCAAATATTATTCTCCTGCAAATGTGTACTACAGCGTTCCAAAGTTATCAATTTATTTGTTATATATGTATTTTGAAATGTGTTATTAGATGGGTAGAGGATTGTTAAGGTAGGGAGAGATAAAAAAAATAGAAAATGTAGAGAGATAGAAAAGAAAAAAAATTGAAAAAAGATAATGAATACTAACAAATTTTTTTTAATATAATAACTTTCAGTAGAACGACAAAAATAACAAAATTTTTGAAGACACTGAAGGGAGTATAATTTATTCCAATCCAATCGATTATCAAGCGTAAAATATTACATCGTCTCGTACTATATTACAAGAATAACGAGCCAAGAATAGGAAATTGAGCAGTTGAATAGTATCTGTAAAATTATCATATTCATGAGGATGTTAAGCACCACAATATGCAACAGAATGAACAGATGATCCCAAAAAGAAGCCACAACAAAACTCTGTCATAGAACTGCAACTCAATCTATTTGGATCCCATTAGAAACAATTTCAAAATTGTCTATTTTAATGTGATTTACACTGTAAATACTAATCGATGAGCTTTAAACCCTCGACGCAGTACACTCAACTGCCCCTCAAAGAATGAAGATATCGAGTTCAAGACTAACACAACTAGGAAACTAACCGTAAATCACAGGTATGAGCATTGTCGAACTACAGAAAACGAGTATTAAAATCCATCCCCTATTCGACCAAATAACAGCACTGAGCGTAGGGCTGAAGAAATATTTCACCACCCTTTCAAAACTTATCTTGAAAATAGCAATGCAGACCAAGCACAAACACATTGTCATAATAGCGAGTTCTTTATTTTCCAAACTCACTTGATCGTGTAGAACCTTTTCAATCTCTAATCTGTACAACAGTTTCAGTTCAAGGGGCAAGAACGTGGAAACCGCAATTTAATTTTAATCGGTCAAAATTAGTCATCATCAAGAAAACACAATAAAATTAACAATCGAGGGACATAATCAAAAAAATGTGAAAACAAACCTCAACATGGTATTTTGATCGACCAATAGATCCATTTGGGTAGAGACGACAGTTCTCCACGACTCCAGCTCAAAAATTCCTTTTTCCTGAACAATAACGTAGAACTAGAGTAAACAAACCACACAATTACCTAAACTTCGTATACGTATCAATAAGTGGTAAATACCATTATTTCCTTCCATTCCAAAAGATCCTTCAACTCCAATTTAGTTTTCTCCAACTGCAACGAAAACTTAGATAGCTCTTTCTCGAGCATGGGTAAATAATCTACCCTCCTTTTGTTAAGTTCTTTGATATACTCTTCCAGCACTGATAAGTTCATCTCGAGTACTCTAACCTTTTGTAACACTACCTTTAGGGCAGCATCAGCATGCAACCTGTTATTCGAATGTTGCCTAGGTTTGAGCAGAGTATCAGGGATACTACTCACAGGCACCAGTTTCTTTGGTGTATCAGAAGTACTATTTTTCTCCTCATCAACACTTCCCACTCCCTTATTCACAGTGTCTCCCAAATTATGAGCAGCATCATCTGTTGCAAGATTGTTAGAACTTGGTTCTGGGGATATTATAGGCAATGTAGTGGAATCAACATGTGGCAATGCCTTAGATGAAGGCTCAGCCACAGGAACAATGAGATCTTCAAGCATTTGTTCAATAGCATCGACACCAAACACCTCTACGACACTTAACGTGCAGTAAAATTCCGACCCATAATGGCTTTGCAAATTCACTTTCAAATATCGAACCCACTTTGGTTCAGGCAGCTTAAAACTTTGGGCATGCTTGGAATTTGCAGCAATAAACGAGCCCAATATATCCCACTTCTCAGTTGGGTAAACCAAGCTGCCTGATAACTCAAAATCTTTAAAATTCGAGGAATGGTGCTCAAAATTCGCTATTTTCACAGCATCAACTAAAGTTTCATCAACAAGTTCGATGATGAAAAACTTTCCCTCAGCAGAACACGGGTTTCTGAGATACTGATCGTGATCCTTGCCTAGTACGTTGCTTGCACCCTTTGCTTCCTTATTATGGGAAACAACTTTTGCACCCTTTGAAGCTGCTGCATAGTTGTAGGGCGTCCCGTCTGGTTCGAGCCTATGGCTTATGTTGACAACCTGGCGAGGAGAACTGCTCTTTTCTTGAATGGAAATGTATTTGAACTCATCAAGATTGGGATAAGTCAACTGACTTCTTTCATTCTGTCGAGGTACTGGTTCTCTTTTATTACCATCTTCACGTGGCGACATTTGACACATATATGGATCGTAACCTAGGACAGATGATGCTAGGTTTTCTAATTGACTCATACCCCTCGTCGAGTTCTCCATTTTTGGAGGGGTAGCAGAGTTATTAGCACTCACAGACACATTCTGCTTCATCACTACACTAGTGGGATTATCATGTTCATTTTCAGCAACGGAAATCGGAGCAGCATCGTTCCATAACTTCACATCAGGACATTTATTATACATACTTCCATTATAAGGAAACAAATCACCTGAAAATTATCAATGAAGACATGAACTAAACTTGCATTTCAATTTACTGCTACAGTCAAAAATCATTTTTCATTGCTGGTTGTATAAAATTACCACATATCAACAACCCATTTATAGGCTATCAAGGGAATATCTCATACCCATTCAAAACCATTAACAACAAATTAAAGCAACTTGCTCGAAAATCGAAAACAGAGGTTTCAGTAGTAAAATTTCAATCCATGAACACATGATCCGAAAAGGAAACAACAGAATAAAATGGGGAAAACAGGGCATACCTTCATTTCCTCGAGTGACGCCAAATTTACCATGAAACAATACAACAACACACCAAAAGGAGAAAAATAGAGGGAAAGAGAGGTCGCAAAAGGTTTTCCTTTCAAAATCGTCCTCGAAATCAGGATTCTTAACCCTATTTCTGCACAATTTGGGATTCACTTTTGTGGGTTCAACGTTGCGAAGTTTCTTCATATCTCATTGTTTTTCTTTCATGCCTAATAATCCCAATTCCTACGGGTGCGTATGCTGCAAATATTAGAAAATGCTATTGAAAATTCAATTTTGTATATCCGTATCGTCAAGAAAATGTTGTTTCATTTTCAGATTTTGGATTTAATTACTTAAATCATTCGTTGTGTGTGATTCGGTATTCCCCGAGTAGCGGAAACTGCATACTCCGGTCTGTATTCTTCTTTTTTATTAACAAAAATAAACCCCTAATCCTTATTTCAATTCTATACTCAATTTTCAATTTACTCATGATTTTTACTATTTTGTGTAAATTTACTTTTTCTAAAATTGTTTTATACAGATAAGACATTTTTTAAATTCGATCAGTGACTATATCGATAAAATCAAAGTTTTGATTAGTAATTTAGTATAGCATAAAAAATGTAACTCAGCTTAACACTTGTACTAAACTATGATAATTCCATTTTGAAAAAAAAAATACTCCCTTATTCAGGTGTGAAAGTAGTTTACTAAAAAAGAATGTATAAATTTCCATTGAAATGTATGAAAAAGAAAAGTTATCTTCAAACTTATTATATATTTTTTTTTAAAACAATGATACCGGAATTGACTCAACACTTGAATCATCAGGAATTGATCTAAATTTATATTTTTGAATATACTGCGTTTCCAGTCTAACACTAGTTGACCAAAATTTTAAAATTTGTACCTAATTTAAACAATTAAAGTGGTGGCAAATTTACTAAAAAAAATGTTGAAAATCACAATTAAATTGAAATTCGACCTAAATGTCGTGAATAATACAGAATTAATCCTTTTATATAACCATAATATCATGAATTGATCAATTGCACTGATGTAACAGACCTCATTTTTAGTAAAACAATTAGTAATAATCTTCAATAAAAAGGCTGGCCTTTGATGATAACATCTATCTCTTTATACTCTATTTTCTGCACTTTTTTGTTTTCGACAACAGCTTTGATATATTCGAATAACTCAAATAATCCTAGGACTAGAAACCCTACAGACAAAACAACAATAGCCAATAGGCAACATGTCTGGAAAAATTATGTATCAGATGAACCCCTGTTTCTGAACCAAACTGAAGATTGATCATGAATTCAACAAGGAGTACTCTAATTCGTTACCCTCTGTTTGCTTCTGTTCAAAGAACGGAAGGCTCCCTGGATTTCGTTCCTCTAAAACGAGGCTTGTAGGAGTTTGTGGAGGATAATTATCAAGAATAAAATCAATTTCATCCCCACTAACGTCTTTCTGGTCAAGAACAACCTACAAAATGACAGAAACGCAGTCAGAAACCTCAGGCTCGTATTCATCGGAACAAAGAATAAAGCTAGACGAGGGAATAACCTTAACCGTCTTGATTAAAGCAGCATTATGCTGCCTAAGCAGGGTGACTGTCTTTATGTACATATCACGCATAAGCTCCTCCGTCCTCCTTGCTATGTCGTCATCCATTTTGAAGTTGACTGGAGGCTCTATCAAATCATACTCATCGTATAGAGAACCCTCAAAGTCGAGCCTGGGCCCCACGAATTTTGATCTCTTTCTCCATGGAGGGGGTTCCCCGTGCACTACCATTGGCTCCTCCAAATTCCATCTATAATGAATAAACACGGAGCTTAAATAAAATAAACCAAATGACAATAGGCAAAAACTTGTATATGCTAGTTGGGCGTGTAACTAGAGTGTATTTTAAAAGGTATTAGTTGTTTCAAGTGTATCTCAATACAATAAACGAAAACCTACATCGTGATAATCTTACGAGCCAACCAGGACGCATCAGCAAGATAACTGACTGATGCTTTCGAAGTGTCTCGTCCGAAAATTACCTCTTCAGCGGCTCTACCTCCCAGTAAAACCTTTCATAAAGAAAATGTTCAGCAAAATTATGATCACATACATAGTACTAAAACAAGGACAAAGTGGTAATTTGTGAGACCTGAAGACGGTGTAGTAACTGAGGTCTGCGCTCAAACATGTATGACTCATCATCAAGACGGTCAAATACAACTTGAGAGAGGGTCTGCAAGACACATTTTTAAACCATTGGTAAAATGTAATTTATGTACTCCCTCCGTCCCGGAGGAACTTGCACCCTTTGACCGGCACACATTTTAAGAAATGTGTAAGAAAAGGTGTAATGATTGATGTTTTGAGGGGTACTTTTGTAAACTTTTATGAATAAAGTAAAGTAAAAAGTAGATTGAGTGTGGAAAAGTAATGGCATATGGGTAAATATGAGTATATTTCAAGGGTGAGTGTTGTGAAGATATTTCCTTTTATGGAGTGTGCAAATTGGTATGGGACATCCATATATGGAAAGTGTGCAAATTCCTGTGGGACGGAGGGAGTATTATATAGAGATGGGAAGAAAAAAATCAATTAATTCAAATGAAAAACCTGCCCACGAGGATGAATAGATAGACGATCGCAACGCTCGACTTTTGCATTCTCAAAACGCCTTAGCAAGTGAGATGTTAAAGCGGTCCCGACTTCTACAGTAGCTCTCCTGCACTGCCCTTGATGGCCTAGGTCTACCCCAACACGCTTGGGACCCACTGTGAGACGGTTAACTGCATCATCCATATCAGGCTCAAGAATAGAATCATGACCTTTCCTTACTGCCACAAGAGCAGCTTCTTGAAGAAGCTGTGCCAATTTGGCACCCGTCCACCCTGATGATAAATACAAAACAACCGAATACAATTAGTTTTCTTACAAACAACCCCTTGAGGTTTGTGTATTTATTGCAAACACCCCTTGTGCAATTTGCAATTAAGCAAATGTTCAGGACCTCTATGTAATCGGGCTAAACTTCTAACTTTTGTGAAATGGTGAATTGAAACCTTTCTGCAATAGAACTAAAATTCGAATGCATACCTGGCAAGTTGTTAGCGTAACTCGACAGATCAACTGTATCTGACATTTTCACATTCCGTGCATGAACTTTTAAGATGTCCAATCTCCCTTTTGCATTTGGTGGACGTATTCTTATCTGGAGGATAATTGACATTTAACTTTCAAAAGAATGTATGCATAGATAAAGCAAGTTATGCAACTTTGACAACAAAAAAGGTGCTTGGTAATATACAGGGAAGTGGAAATGAGAATGGGTAATTGGGTATTGATAGTAGTGAGAAATGGGGTTTCATTCCTCAAGTTTAGGAGAGGAGTGGCCCATCCCCTAACATGAGGTTTCATTCAATTTCTTCTACTAAATCATTCAACCAAACACCTCTTTGTTCAAAATAACACACCTTACGATCAAAACGACCAGGACGAAGAAGGGCCGGGTCTAGCAAATCCTTTCGATTAGTGGCACCCAAAAATATAACACCTTTGCCTGTATCAAACCCGTCTAGTTCTATCAACAGCTGGTTCAATGTAGTTTCCCTTTCTTGAGTTGCTGCATTGTATGAGTGATCTGTTGATTCACGGAATATTCCTTGACGCCTATGCATCAAATATTCAAATTCAGATCAATATGGATGTAATTAATTACAATGCAGAACATTTGAACTGGATAAGGGAACAATATTCACCACTCATGGTTTCACAATTTAAAAAAAAAAAGGAGTCTAACAAATAACAATATAGACCATCAAAAGTTGTAAAATAAAAGTAAAATCTGCACATTCTTGTCAACCATCATCATCCATTCTGTTTTGTTTTCCTAACAAATACATAGTATATACTTTACAACTAACTGCCCCAAAATCAACTTCTGACTGCTGTAAAGTTTGAAACACAACATAGAAAAGTGCATGTACCACCATCTCAACATGAACAAAAAGATTTGCCCTGTAAAAGTTGATACAAGACCTTTAAGATGACTAAGCATGAAACAATGTATTTCCACAAACTGGTGAAGTATCATAAATGATCACACATATCAAGTATTAATCATTGAGTTTTGATGTTATATTGTCATGGTTCTTTTACCACCATAGACGTAAAACACATCAAAAGAACCGTGAGAATTAAGCACAGGTTAGCGAATAAAGGGGTATTTACATATAAGGTTTCATGTTATCATTGAAGTAGTTTGCAGACATTGAATTACAAAAAAGGGGGCCAGAAAAACAGATTAACAGCTAATCTTATTACTTGTCAAAAGCACATGTGCCAATTACATGAAAATTCAAACTGTAAGCAATTTATGTTTCATAAACAACTACAGATAGAGATATCTATGCTACAGCAAAAATTGCTGAATCAATTTCATCAATTTAAGAATCTCCATACCTTGTGGCCAGTGCATCAATTTCATCAATGAAAATGACAGATGGTCTATTTACCTGAAAAGAACATACAGAATCAATTAAAATATCAAATTTACCTTCTTTACAACCAAACATCTGCAGGAGATGTGTTCTTGTAATCCTATGGAAGTTGTTTTTAGCAAACAATATAGATGGTGAAATCCTAGTTCCCCAATTCTGACCTCATCTCTGTTGAATTCAGAGAAATTCCTCCAAATCTACTATACTCATCAATTAAAACGAGAATGTTAATGGAATAGGGAATGGCAATGACTGTTGTAGTTTCCAGCCTAGACTGACGAGGTGAAAGATAACAGCAACCAAAAATTCAAATATAAGTTGTCAAACCAGCTGTTTTAACAATACTAAACTTGATATCTCTCAGAAGCCCAGAAAATAATTATTTTTTTGCAAAATTACTTGATTACATTTTTACTCCTATATCTTAGCTGATGTACAACAAGAAAAGTGTTTGCCATCTTTAACATTTTGTTCGTGGCAAAAGACTCTAGCAATAAGTTTCACATATCATTGATAAGTATAAGGTCCTATTTCATGAAAATCCATAAATTCTGAGATCCAGATATTGAACTGAAGCGATATATTACAATTCGGGACCAGATAACAGGTCTTTCACAGAGCAAAAGTTTGTTTTATATCAATGACAAGTTTTAAAAAAACAATTAAATACATAAAGCATAACTTGTTCAAGGTATATTGTCATGATCAACCATACTTATGTAGAATTGACATTTGTATCAAGTCTTGCATACAACAAAGTTGCAGCAAAAGAGAGTTAACAAGTTACCTTTGCTCTCTTGAATAAATCCCTGATACGAGCAGAACCAACACCAACTAACACTTCAACAAATTCCGATCCAGCCATTTGATAAAATGGAACACCGGCTTCACCAGCTATTGCTTTAGCAACCAAGGTCTGGTGATGTTTCATTTGATTATATAATCATCATAGTATTCACAATTCATGTATATAGAAAAAGAGACAACTCACCTTCCCACATCCAGGAGGGCCCTCAAGAAGTACTCCATGAGGAGGCTTTATCCCCATTTTATCAAATAATTCAGGATTCTTCAAGTACCTTACCAGCTGATAAGCAGCAAAAAATATTAAAAGAAAAGAGAGAGGTCGAAGAAGTTTTGAAATATACGTGATATCAGGCTTGGAAATATACGTGATACGCTAAATATAGAAATCATAAGAACATAGAAAAAACTCTTTCACCTAATAATATTTCAGTTTTGAAAACAAGCAAGCAGTCCAAGAGTTGGCAGGCAATTAACTAACATCGAGAAAGGGAGTTTTGGTTAATTTACCAAAAAGAAAAAACACTTATTCAAATTGGACCAAAACGAGCCTAATGAATTTGTATCTTCCTTGTCAAAAGTTGCAAAAATTCAAGAGATTTGTTACCTCTTGGAGCTCTTCCACTGCTTCCTCAATCCCTGCAACATCATTAAACATAACCCCGGTAGAACCCTGAAGACATTATTAAAACGTTAAAAAGAAATACAGGATGTATTTAGAGAAACTGACAGCAAATACAAGTAAATTGAGATGTAGAACTAACATCAACACGCGCTTGTGGCTTTGACTGAGAAAATTCAATGCCTTGCCATATATCCTACATGATGTAGAAGCAGCAATGATACCAATCACAAACTGTTAACTAGTGCAGGAATATCAAAAGGAGAAGAAGGAAGGCTAACCCATTTTCTGAAATTCTTAGGTCTTCTAGAAAGGGTAAAACGGACAAGAAGCACCATTGTCAAAAAGACCAACATGATTGGTTTGAGCATCTCAATGCTGGCAGAAACCCCACCGAAAGTGTAAACTTCATACAACTTCGATGAAATTCCTCCATCACCAAAAAGATCAGCAATATTGTCCCAAATTCTTTCGAAAATCCCAAATATGAGACCCAAAAACAGCTTGAGGAATGGCTTGGTCACAGGCCATACAACATATGCAGCCGCAGCATAGACAAAGCCAGTAACTGCAAAAACTGCTGAAGCCAAAAAGCCTCCAACAAGGACTGCAGCTGCAGCCATTGCAGCGGTTACTACTCCAAGTTCAACCATCATTCTGCTTGATATCTTAGATGCTACTGGATGAGGATAATTCGGCAGTTTTCCTACCCACGACTACATTAACGGATAAAGCTGTAAGAAAATAACAAGAGCATAAAAGGAAAGAGAAAGTTTTCAAATTACAAGTTCTCACCAAAACAGGTAATAGTTGCCATTGATGATCGTTGATTTATACCAAATACTTCATGTTACACTATTAGGAAAATTTTGGCCCAGATAACTAATTTAGGTGATGCAATTCCATAACGAGTTTATCGACTCTATAATACTTCAATTGAAAAGGTTAAAAGGATTCATCACTTTCTTGACTTTTTGACAGCTATAACTCAACAAATGCAATATCCTGCGTCTTGTACACGCACTCGAACTCAATTAGGTCTCATAATCTAGTCAAACTAACCTCACACACATCTATTCAAACTAAAGTTATTAATCATTCAATAACAGGAACCTGATACAACGTTTGAAAAGTACTTCAGAGACACAAACTGGTCACATAACAAGCATGGAGTTATACTGCATAATCAACTGTTACTCTATTGTTAGACCTAATGAATTTATCATGGTTCCTTGCATATTTTGTTAACACAGCTTTATAGTCAATATTTTTTCTTTCCAAGAGCAGAACTGTTATTGAGAGACCAGATGGTAAATCATCGTGACATCTTAGATGTAGCCCTGTCTACGAAAAAGTTAGAATAATATCCAGCCACAATTAGACTACGGTATTCACAATCTAACATATACATTATTCCTTAAGATTTTTTTTGGGTATTCTTTCCAAAATATTATTAAAATATTTCTCGGATGGTGTATCACACAAGCAGGTGAATTCTGGAAAAAACATGATAACATAACAAATATGGATACCATCATTTGCTTCTCTATTTCATTTCGCGGTCCCTTGTATGCCTCTAAAACATCTTGCACTTGTTCTTCATCCAGTCTCATTGCCCTATAAGGTATAACCAGAATTCATTAAAAAGTCAAGCATATAATTACAACATAATCCAAAGCATCAAAAACATTTCACACCAAACACACCATTTATGGCTGTGCAAGCTTGTTTCACCAGGTATTTCTTTCAAATCGACTACAAAATCCCTGAACCCATAGTTACCAAGCCCTCTGTCCTCCTTGAAACTGACCAACTTTACCTTATCATTCTCCAGGTACTTCTGAAAATCCTCATAGCTCAATTGTGGCAACTCTTTCACATTCTTATCAAACTCCTCTTCTTCAGATAAATTAGCCCCGAAAACTTGTTCTGGTACATAAAGCTTCCCTTTGTACTCCCTCAATAAATCCTTCAAATGAACCTCCCCATCATCAGGCTTCACAAAATGTGACTCATTGCCACTCTCCTTACCAATTTTACTTCTCAATTCCTTCAAACTTAATCCCTTTAATATCTCCGAGACCCTATCATTGAAACCCTTTTCACGCAAATCCTCCTTCTCTTTCAATGTGTATAACTTATTCCCAACCAGGTATTTGGGTTCAATTTGGCTAGGGTTTTCCCTCAAAACCCTAGTCACAAAATCCTCATTTCCGGCACCGGAATTTGCCGAAGAGTTTGAATTTGAAACGGCTTTCGGCAGAAAAACACGTGGGTGGCTATGAATTTGCAGTCTTTTGGTGGGTTTGAAGGAAAGATATAAATTCTTGCGCGGGCTATGATTTGGGAAAATCGTAGGAAATTTAATCAAGGGCTTGGCAGTTCCCAGTGGTGTGGAATACATGTTTCTTAGCTATAACTTTTGGGCATTCTTAGTTTGAGAACAAATATAGAATTTACATCAACTCGAAGTTAAAACTTTATAACAAATCAAGAGAAAAATCTCTCAAATGAATATGGATATACAGAGCAGTAGAGGGGGGGAGGGAATGGGATAGAGTTGGGGAAGGAAGAAGATGGAGTCAGAGAAAAACGTCCATGGAAACTAACGATTTTCAGTCGTAAGTGAGTTTTTTTTTTTTCTTAAATTATTTTCTGAAAAAAGAAAGTTAATATTTTTATAAAATGATGGTATCCATATTTGTTATGTGTACCAATATAAGAAATTACTATGTGTACCAATATAAATTTAAGGTGGTTTTCAACATTCTGGGCCTTTTTTTTTTTTTTTTTTTGCCTACGTACAATTTTTTCGTTAATTATTCATTTTAAATTAATTTTAAGTTGATGTACAGAATGTTAATGTCACTTATATTCCTTAACTAGATGATATCTCACGTGTTACGCGGACAATTAATAAAAACTATTTTACATATGTATAAATTAAAATTTTCATCATATAAAATAATAATATAAATAAATATATTAAAATTATATATATTTCTAAAATTTTATAATATATATTAAAGTTTCACTTTTCAAATACGTAAACTTATAAATTATTTAAGCACATTTGAAAAATTAATTCGTTGAAATTATATCACTTTTTTATTATTATAATTATGTTAAAAATGTATTATAATTATATTTTTAGTAATATTGATTAGGAATTGATTGAGTAATTATTCCTTTTTTAATTGTATTTATCCATGGTATTAGTACTCATTACACATCATTATTATTACTATTAATATACTAAACTCTTTATATATTTGACACCTAATCATTTACATAATTATAACTTCTCTATTAATCGACACATCATCCAAACTCACGAAAAATTGACACATAAGCAATAAGAACTCCCTATTAGTATATAGGGGTATTTATAATATATATTAAAGTTTCACTTTTCAAATACGTAAACTTATAAATTATTTAAGCACATTTGAAAAATTAATTCGTTGAAATTATATCACTTTTTTATTATTATAATTATGTTAAAAATGTATTATAATTATATTTTTAGTAATATTGATTAGGAATTGATTGAGTAATTATTCATTTTTTAATTGTATTTATCCACGGTATTAATACTCATGACGTGATCACTTTAAAAAAAAAAAAAACTCATGACACATTATTATTATTAATACACTAAACTCTTTATATATTTGACACCTAATAATTTACATAATTATAACTTCTTTATTAATCGACACATCATCCAAACTCACGAAAAATCGACACATAAGCAATAAGAACTCCCTATTAGTATATAGTGGGATTAATGGAGTAATCTTTTTACATATCACAATATTATAAGTCTTCAAATTCTTTGAAGATTTGACACACAGGACTACATTAATAATACAAATGGCATCATCAAATAACTATATCATGAAACAAAACCTCCCATTAAAACTATCTTCATTAGTGATACTCCCTAACCCAACCCTTTACTATTATATATTAGTGACACTAATTCAACCCAACTTAAAAATAGTTTTATTTTTCAAATACATATTACATTATTAATTTTTACTATATTTTAATGTGTAAATTGGTATAAAAATTACTTGATATTCTAAATTTGTAATTGTAATAGAAATTTTTTTATCACACACTTAAAATAAATAATGAACTCAATAACGAAATTAAAATTACAAGATTTGAAAATACGAATTGAAAAACAATAATAAACAAGTTACAAATGGATGCATGAAAGTATTAAATTACAAATAGAGAAAATAAAAATTACTTATTTAATTATGAGGGCTGAATTTTTGTCATATATGCTCAATCGAGTCGGTCTTGAGAGCGATATGAGCTTCTCTATTGCGAAGTTATTCCCTATTAGTCATATAAGTGGACAAACTTGCAATGCGTTCAGTAGTTGAAAACGTTGATCATCATTTGTGGGATTATCCATAAAAAATTCGGTGGGATCATAATAATTTTGGTACGTATCTCGTTCATCTTCTACTATCATGTTGTGCATGATAATACAAGTCATCATAATTTTTCCCATCAAAGACTTATCCCAAATAAGACATGGGCGTCTAAGAAATGCGAAACGAGCTTGTAGAACTCCAAATGAGCTCTACATCTTTTCGCGCAGCCTTTTGGTGTTGAGCGAACAACTTGTGCTTTCGAAGTTGTGGAGAAATAATTTACTTGACAAATGCAGCCCATGAAGGATATATGCCATCAGTGAGATAATATGCCCTATCATTTTCGTGACCATTTACAATGTAACTAACATTTGGTGCTCGACCTTCCAAGATATCACTAAAAACTGGAGATTGGTGGAGTACATTAACATCATTACACGTACCTGGTGTTCCAAAGAAAACATGTCATATCCATAGATCATATGATGCAACAGCTTCCAAAATGATTGTTGGTTTTCCACTTCTCCGAGCAAATTGCCCAACCCATGCATTAGGACAATTTTTTCCATTCCCAATGCATGCAGACAATACTACCTATCATACCCGGGAATCCACGTTGATCCCCTACATAGAGTAGTCTGATCAAATCGTGTTCATTGGGCCTTCTACAAATTGTTCGAGAGCTTGTCTTGTCACAATTGCACTCATTCGCAAGTATTCATCGACGACATCAGATGATGTCCCATACGCTAACACCCTCATAGCTCCAGTACACTTCTGCAGCGATGAAAGACCTCGTCTACATGTGGCATCAGGTCTTTGTTGAAAGTATTCATCATTCGTAGTAACTGCCTCCACTATACGTAGGAATATCGATTTTCGCATACGAAATCTTCGTCGGAAGATCTCAGGAGTATACGTCGGCGTATCGCTAAAATAGTCGTTCATCAAATGCTCTTCACCAATATCACGATCTCTTTCACAATATCTTCTTCTGGCTCTAGGAGTGTGATCTCATATAACCAGATTATGACTGCTTATGATTGTATTCTCGATGATGAGATCAACTTGGCGATTTTGTGTAGCAACCCGTTTCTTCCATTCATAAAGTACTTTAAAATCGTTAGAATCAGAACTTGAATCTGAATCTACTGATGAATTTTCATTGAAAGACATTTGTAAAGTGTAATGAGTAAATAACAAGGACGAAACAAATATTTGAGAGAAGAAATTTGAGTAAAGATAAGAATTTTTGTGTAGGCCTAATATGGATTCAATAAGTATATATATGATACAATAATGTGCATACATATTAAGTGGACTAGACAAATTGCATGTGATATCTGATACAATAAAGTGGACTAGACAATTGCATGTGATATCTGATACAATAAAATGGACTAGACAATTGCATGTGATATGATATCACTGTCCTCTCCTCTGGCTCTATTAAGTGGACCACTTTACAAGACAATAATAACTAGAATGCATGTGATATGATATCATTGTCCTCTTACTCTATTAAGTGGACCACTTTACAAGACAATAATGACTAGAATGCATGTGATATCATATCATTGTCCTCCAACTATAATAATTGAAACACGAATACAATAATATTCATAAAATTGATGATTGAAATCAAACACACAAATAAAAGAGTTTACAAGACAATAACTAAAATTAAACACACAAATAAGATCCAAAATTTGGATAATCTTGAGAGTTTGGAAAATATTGAGAGTTTGAAAAAAAATTGGGATAATTTGGATTCATAATAGTAAATGCTAGAAATATTAGAAGATAAAAGAAAGAATTTTAGTTTGTGTTTTAAAATAGTTCGATATTGGACTCTATCTATAGAGAGAGAAAAATTTACGAATTTTGATACATATATATATATATATATATATTTATTTAATACATATTATCTTCAATATCTTGAAATCTAATTATATCACACAAAAAATCACAGCAACCAATAGAATAGTGACACGTGTCACATTATTCAAGCTTAAAAAATTACTTGACATTGAGTGACTAACCAATGTCATGGAAATCTTGACATTCCATAATTATTTTATTATTAGATTTTTTGTCATTTAGTTATGACATTATAGCAAAGGTCACCAATTGTGATAAAATGTTATCTCAAAATACATCTTCAATCTATTCTAATGCAAATGATTTATAGTTTGTTTGAGGAAAGTTAATTAAATTTCTAATAAGATACTGTACTGTCTTGTTCACAAAGATTTATAAATACAGTATAGTGTAATTTATGTGTATTAAAAAAAATGTATTTCAGTAAAAAATAGTGATTGTGTACCAATTGCATTGTACAACTAATGACCATGATACATAAAATAAAAATATATTACAACATAATACATACATTTCATCATTCAGATTGAATCCTTGATGCATCTTTGTTTCTATATGAAATAGTAGCAGAGAAGTTAGCATCAAATAGGCTGGAATTGGTCAAGAAATGTGCAAACCAACTTGCAGAGAGTTTGGGAATCCTCTTCATTGTACGACGATTAACATGATATAATCCAAATTTGGGGCCATATCCACTCGACCATTCAAAATTATCCATCAAGCTCCACATTATATATCCACGCACATCAGCCCCGTCCCTGCAAATTTGATCAACATGTTTCAGAGGTGGGTTTATAAGATATTAAATCAGTCGATCAGGCCATGGTAACTTAAGTACATGTATAGCTGGAGAAACGAGCTCTCAGCACGAAAAGCCCTCTATAATTTCCGGCTTTACGAAAGGAATGTAGCTTAGAGTAGCAACTTCTCAATAATTTAGAAAAGTTTAGTGCTTAATGGAACTTGAATACCTTATAGCTTGAGCAAGGTGTGCAAGGTATGATTGGTGATAATGAATTCTCTCGACATCATGCTGGAGGTTGTCATCTTCGTTGGCCAGAGAGGAATAACCTGCAATCGCCATCAGATCAGCTTCAATGAAAGATGCAGTCATCATTGAGATTGAATAATAATGGCATTTATTCTTCAGTATCTAATACTATTAGACTTTTCAAGGTGAAACTCTCAATTTTTTTAGTTTTTCCATAGCCTAATACAAAACTATCACTAACTGAGCATAAAGGGTTTGTGACATGTGCAAGCCAATTGGTAGGTGAACATGTATTTATATACGAAAGACAAACTAAATGTGCTTATTTTTACCATTTTCAGTGATAACCATTGCTTTGTTATGGTATCTCTCCTTGACATAGTGGACAATGCCTTCCATACCACTTGGAAACACAAAGAATTGAGCCATTCCTGTCTGCAAGAGGAATTGAGGAAATGGTCTTCGATTAGTCTAAAAGACAAGTAGAACAAAAATCTGCATTTTGATAAATAAAAAAATGTTTGTCAGAGATGAAGTATCAAAACTTCGTACCCGTTCCCCAATTGGGACACCATTGCGCTCGCCACTAGTGAACACGAAGCCTCGGATTGCACGGTCACTACCTTGGATGCAGCTAGATTCATTGCAGATGCAACCAGAATGAATACAATCCTTAGCATAAAGTGTGCCATAATGGTTTATCCCGATAAAGTCTATGCTATCTCTCAAAAGCTCTCTTTCCTCCAAAGAAAACTGAGGCAATTCACTTCCAAGATAATACTTCATTTCTGGAGGGTAATCACCAAATACGAGTGGATCCAACGTCCTTTTAACAACATAACAAACATCATATATCTTAAAAAACCAAACATTTTTTTCTTCATTTATGACTTCATTTTCTTCACTGGGGAGGGGTGTATATTATTAAACTTACCAACCAACATTAAAAGCTAGTGCCCTATCTGCAGCTTCCTTATCATTCTTGTCATCTGTCATTGGTATGAACATTTGTGCAGAAATAGTAATGCCTAATATACCATCCACTTTGGACTGCATCAAGAAACTTATATAAGAAAGAGCAACAAATGTAAATCAATCGAAGACCTTCTTTTATGCAAACTTAAAAGGTTGACAATTAATAATACTTGCCTTAAACCTCTCACGATGCAACTTAACAGCTTTGGCATGGGCCAACAACATGTTGTGCACTACAATCAGAGGCTCGACATCTGAATTTCCAGATACACAGTTACCGAAAGGAGGTGAACATCGAACAGGTGGATATTCTGCCCTTTCGTAGGACAATTCTGCATATAAGCTGGGTTCGTTGATTGTTATCCAGTACTTCACCCGATCACCAAAATGTTTGAAACATGTTTTAGCAAAATGGAGATACTCTTCCCTATTAAACGGAGAATAAATAACCATTTAATAAACAGTATTCACAGATAAACCCTGTTAAACTTGAACCATGGCTGGGAAGTGGACAAATACTTACTGCATCAGAGGACTAAGCCAGCCCCCAAATCTGTCTTCAAGCTCTTGAGGATATTCGTGATGGAAAATCGTAACAAATGGCTGAATTCCTGCATTCAATTGTACCGGGTATCAACTAAAACGGACTACTAAGTTTAATTGAAGCATTGAATAATAAGATCATTATTAATATGAAAATGACCTCTTAGTAGAAGATTATCAATAATTTTGTTATAAAAGAGGATAGCAAGTTGGTTAACTTCACCAAGTCTCCCTCCTACATTCATAATAAGGAAGGCAGTATCGAGAAATCAAACACCAAAATCATAAAAACAAATAAAAGAAAATCCAATCCAAACTTCAAATAGGAAAGTTCATACTAGGAAGAAGTCTACTCCATGAAATCGAAAAGCGGTAAGCCGTCAATCCAAGTGAATGAATTGTCTTAATATCTTCCTGCGATTGATTAATTAAAAAATACCGACAAAACAGAAGCTCCAATCACTATTTCACCCTCTCAAATGATCATTAATTTTAAGATTAGGGCAAGGAAGAAATTGCAGAAATGGTACCGTACCGTAAACAAATGGTAATGATCATCAGCTATATCAGCATTGCTCCCATCGATAACATTTCCTGATTATTTCAACCATATCAAAAAGCAAAATCCGCAATAAAATGTGAATAGAGGATGGAATCTAGAAAATCTTCGCAATTAAAAAAAAAACAAAACACAGTCCATCACTGTTTACCTTCAATGTGGCAAAAGGCGTCCCAATTGCTTTGACTCCTACCATCTTCAAGGACTGCTCCTTCCACCTAAACAAAGGGTTGGGATAAAGTTACAGGAAGAAGTAATTCTAGAAAAAAATATGTATAAAAAAGAGAAATTAAAGTCAAACTTGGTACGCAGAAGTGGCAGCTCCGAAGAGAAATCCAGGTGGAAAATTCGATCTCCTGACGTCGATTTGATCTTCATTGGAGGATTTGTGTACAGAAATTGCAGCTACAAGTAAAATTAAGCCATGGGTGAAGCTGAGAGTGATGCATGCGAGTCTCATTTTTTTCCATGTGCCATTGCCCCAAAAAGGAAATACAGATTAAATTCAACGATCTTTTTCCAATAAGTCAAACACATTTAAAAATGAATTCGGGTTAAATGGGTCAGCAATTTGGCCCAACTCTTATGAAAGCGGGCTTTGTTTTGACCCACTCAGGTCACGGGCTATATTTGTATGGTACTAGGTCGGACTTGAGGTGCGTGGGCCGGACCGCTGTTCTTTGTTTAGGGGACTGACTATTTGCACCTCCAACTTGGTTAACTGCACTCCCCCTTTCAATTTATTAATATAATAATAGTGTTAAAAGCCTAAAATACCATTTAGGTAAAATATCACTACTAAATGCAATTTATAAACTATAACCCTAATTGTAGTCGTCGCCTCCTCCACCACTTTCAGCCGCCGTCATCACCACTATTTTCGGTGGCCAACTTAACCAAAAAAAAAAAAAATACTTAGAAAAGATCTCTTTTTTTTTTTTTTATAATATTCGACAAATCAGTGCCGATCATATACAATCTCGTTGACAACAATTTGTCGATCAAGTTTTTTTTTTTTTTAAATAATGCAGAAAATGAAAAAAAAATCATAAACCTAAAATCTAAACTTGGGGTGGGGCGGCCAACGTCGACAAGTGGGGGGAGGGTGCGGCAAACAAAAAAAAAAGATGAAAATGAAAAGAAAAAGAAAAAGAGAGGGCGGCGCCACGAGCAGGATGGAGGTGGGAGATGAAAATGATGAATTGTGGGGTTATAAAATATAAATTAGAGTTTTAGAGGGTGTAGTTAGTAAATGTATTTTATAGATAAGATTGTTTTTAGGACAATTTTTGGGGTGCAAATCAAATTTGGGGTGCATCTGTGAAGTGCAGACAACAAAGTGAGAGGTGCAATTAGTCAGGCCCTTTATTAACTTGGCTGAAATCATGAGAGCCCAATAGTTTGTAGTATAACACATCACATCAGCAAGTTAATAATGTCGGTAATTAAATTAATTTAGAGCGTGGTAGAAGATTTTTTTGTTAGCCAAACAAGTAACAACCTAAAAATAATAATTCATATATTTATTCTCAAAGTCAACGTAACTGCATTATGGATTGAATGAACGCGACACGTACCTAACTATTATTTGTCCGAAATTATATCTTTATTGACATGTAATAATTCTTATTTTTTATTCTTGTTTGTCTAAAATGCATTATCCAATTTGACTAAAATTAGGGTTGACAATTAACAAGTGTCCTGATAGGGAGTAATAATATATTTTTTTCATGAAAAAGTATGAACATTTTTTCAAAAATAAGATTGTTTTAAACACTGGCAAGGGTAAAGTGATATAGTAGAATGTGAAAATATTTTATATATTTAAAAGTTCAGCGAATATGTTTATAGAAACAAAAAATTTATATTATAATATCATGTATTATATATTTTCAATTTAAGAAAGTCGAACTTAAGTTTTGCATATATAATTAAAAAAGGACAATCGTTCCCCCTAAGTTTTGAGTCGTGTAATCAACCCATCCGTTCTGTACTTACTTGTATACTTCATTTATTAGTAAAACATTCTAAAATTACTTGCATACTCTTAATATGAAAATAATTCAAAAATTAATAGTTTCACAATATTATTTTATTTTTAAAATTGTTACCCATTTTTTCTATACATTTCACTTTACACCTCATCAAATCATCTAAAATACACCTCATTTAATTTATCTTATATCTTTAACCACTAAATCTTTTTTTTTTTTTTAAACGTATAAGTCAAACTATGCCAGTTATCCAAGAATAATGAGAGTACATTGAATGTTAAATAATCACATTTTTTTTTTTTTTTATGAGGAGGGCTTCATTAATGTTTAAACGTCAACTACAAATATTCATAGCAAAATTAAATTTATCAGTTATAATATGCAAAGCTGTCTCGTCATTCTTAAATATACAACTTTCACTTTCGGCTGAAAAAAAAAAAAAGGAAAAGAAGAATAATGGAGTACAATAATAACAATCTGAACATTAATGAGTTGACCATGTCAACTTTCAATTCAAACGCGGAAACATACTAATGCACCAATTATAATATTGGTCTCTAAAAGTTGCTAGAGAAGGGTATTGCGCACAACTCCTCACTCTCGAATATTTGATCAATTTCAAATTATTTATGCTTATACTCCATCCACTTCATTTAACTTATATTTTTTTGTTCATAAAATGTAATTTTATAGATTTTATGAGGAGTGAACAATTTAAATAGGTGAAGTGCTTTCAACAGGAATCGAACTCAAATCGTTTGACTGGTTTAACTTGTAGAGAGGGTGAGAATTAATTCTTGTATATTAATTCCTAACACTTAATTATTTAAATTACCATTAACTTTATTTACAAACAAACATTTTATTTGCAATGAATCTCACAATATTGTTATGTTATCTACTTTATCTACATTTTTATTTTAAACATATGTTCCACTATATTTAGTGGATGGAAAAGGTATTTTTTTTCAGTCGAGCTCGTTGCACATGACTTGTCCAAATACGGAGTATTGTTTATTTGTTTCTGATGCGGCCAAAATATGTCATCCCATGAGGTGACGACACGTGGGTAAAAGATGAGTTATCCTCGATTAATATTTATATTCATTTTATGAGACGATTAATACACCCTCGATTATATGTTTTGTAAATAACTCAATGGGCCTCTTAGGAGCCCAAACACATGGAGAATAAGTCCATGAAGTGACCCAACTTGATTATAATGAAGGAAGTGAGCCCAAGTCCCCGAGAAGCAAATAGAAGAGATGGGTCTAACTCTCGGTCCAAGTCCAAGGCTAACCCTCGGCCCATACCTCTAGCCCAAGCGCAAGATTACTTGGACTAAGTCTTAGTCAAGGGAGGTCTTCGGTTGAGGAGGGAAGTTAGGGCTGGAGGATGGTAACTGACGCCTAAGATCTAGGAATGAGGGCTGGGAAGAGGGAGCGAGACCTCGGACCGAGTTAAAGGGAGGCTGTTGAGAAAAAAGGGGAAGGGCCTACCTTTTCCCCCAAGGTACGTTTTCAAGTAAATAAAAGTCATTCAATACTGGATATACGATTATTATGAATAACACAATTTTCACATTCTAAAACACGAGATTATACAAAGAACACCTTGAAATTACACCATTCTTGCGAGAACTCTCCCTCATTTGTAGGGAAGTTCCTCTTTGATTATCCCTAGAGCATATCTGACTTGAGCGTCAAAGATTCCACGTCGAAATCCCCTCTGACATTTTTTTGCAGGTTTTTTGGGAGTTTGGAAGAGGATTATTGGCAAGGAAGCTTGCTCAGAAGTGATAATCCAAGCTCGAAGAAGCCTTAATCCGAATCGGTGAATTCGACATTACACCTCATCACTTTTTGACGCAACAATTTCCAATATACAACTGCAGATTCCTTTGTCGATTAAAAAAGAAAAAGTTATATGTGCAATGTACCAAAATCTTATATTAGGATTAATAATACACAAAAACTTATACTCCTATAAAATATTTTATACATAAAATATAAATAATTAGAATAAAATAAGTTAAAAATTTATATATAAAATAGTGAATTTTTTAAAATTGAAGTATTTTAATTTGGTATATTTTATATGTGAAATATTTTATAGTTATATTATATTAAGTCCGATATACTTATTTAATGGTACTATATAAATTATCTGTATATTGGACTCGATCTACTTCATCAAATTTGCAAAATAGATTTTTCACTCATGATAGCATGTTAGTGATGGAGATGAGACCGCATTGACCTTTGGAACGTGGAGGGCAAGGAGAAAAAACAATTTTCTTAGTTTCTTTAATTATTTTTTGCAGGATTAGATTCACATATATCTTTTCCTCAGTGGTTGGAATTATCTTTTATTTCCATCTTCATTATTTTGGGTTGTTCAACATTAATGAATTGAAATTTTGAGTTTTTCATTTAGAAAAACACAAAAATATATATATATATATATAGTATCAAAGTGTTTTTATTTCGTTATCTATCGTGTTTGTCTCATATTTTATATTTCATGCTCCGTTACATAATCGGTTTTTACTACGTGAATTATTCGATTTTATCTCATTTTACAAGTTTAAATAATTTTTTGAACTTATCTAACAATTTATTCAAATTATGAAATTCAATTGATAATTAGTCAGAATTACGGAATTAATTTAATAATTTGGACAAAAATCTAAACAATTAAGCTGTACACTAATTTAAATTTCAGTTCTCTTTATTTAATTAGCGACGGTATGATCCCTTTAAAACAACGAATCGACTAATAACACCTGGCAGTTTGCTTGTATTAGGTACAAAGTGCTACCACATCAGCATGATAAAACTATTTTCCCTCTAATAAAATATAAATAAATTAATTTCACACCTTCAACATTTGGATAGGATGAAATCTTTTCATTACAAAGAATTCTCTAAGTGTGATTAGTTTACCTGGTTAGTGCCTTAATGGCCGGATAAAAAAATAGGAAAAAATTTGTAAAAATGGTTAGAGGATATTTAAATTTTACTCTACATTATGAATTTGTACAAAAATATTTATGCCGTGAAATGAGATTATTATTTACTTTCCATTAATTAGAGGCCGGTTTTGTGATTGAGATTCTAAGCATATTCTTTTGTTTGAATATTCCAAGTTGTAATAATAAAGTATTGGAAAAAAATAATGTAGGAGTACACTATACACAAGAAGTCAGAAATTTGAATAAAGAATTGACAAATAAATCTGTATAGATAGAAAGAATCTCTATAAATATGAACCTTATAAGTTCATACAAGCATTGCACAGGTTAATACCTTCACCACCAGAACAAGAAAAAGTAAACTGGTGAGTTCATCTCTCTAATTTCTTATGTCTCTTCGGCTATGATATATCTGTATATATATATCCAGATTATATGCATGGATTTGAGGATGATTGTAAGAAATTATGATGATTTTTTTTTTTTTTTTTATGAGCCTTTTTTTTTTTCTGTTTAGATTGATGGTTTTTTGTATTAATGTAATTATTGAGATGAATTATGGAGTTATTAATTAATTAACACTGAAAAGTATGTGCCTTTTTTGACATTCTGTTTTTCCATGTTTCTGGGCCAGACTTCAAAAGTTGGAACATTATTACATTTGACTTGTTCCCATTAGTTGTTACAAAGTTTTGTTTTTCTTTTTCAAAGTCTGTTCACACTTATGGGTGTTTCAAGAATTGATGAACTTTCAAAGTTTAGTTAATTCAAGATTTGGGTCAATCATCAATCAATTCAGATCATGAATTGGCACAATTTTTTTTTTACGGTGATGATAAGTTGTTGGATCTTTTTGATATATATGTTGAGATATTTATGATCAGATTTAGATATCTCAATTGATCCATATTAAATAGTCATTTGATGCACACAACAATCTGGATCTTATATTTATAATCTAAGTTGTTGGTTTCTCATATGCTTGATGATTGAATTCAGAAAATAGAGATTCCATCTATTTTGCTTGAGATTTAGGATTACTCCTTAATCTTTGTTTTTTTGTTAATTCTTGCAGTTGCATAGCATTTGCAAATTCTTGATTATATCATGCGTTCATTAAGTAACTGCTTTTGCTTGACGAAAACGAAAAGTGGGGCCATTTTTGAGGGCCGTGCAGTTCTTGCTTCCGAGACAGCTTGTGAGTTTGAACTCGTGACATTTTTCGACTTATTTCAAGATACATATTGTCAAAATTTGAAATCAATTTTCATTCAAAATTTGAAACTCTTGCAGTCAATGTGAATGAAGTAGAGGCTCTATATGTTCTGTTCGAGCAACTAGGCAGTTCGATTACTGAAGATGGTAAAATTCACAAGGTTCGTTTCAGCTGCGATCTTCATGCTTTGTTCATTCGTATTGTTCAATCGTTCATTAAGTGACAAGATTATTTGGTTTCAGGAAGAATTCTTGCTTGCACTTTTCGACTGCAGCAGCAAGAAGAGTCTCCTAGCAGAAAGGGTCTGTAATCTGTATATGTAATCAACAAACTTCTTTATTTTTGTTGATAATCTAACACAAATTTATGTTCATCACTTCCACAGTTGTTTGAGCTATTTGATCATAATCACAACGGGGTAATCGAATTTGGAGCGTTCGTTCGCTCATTGAGCATCTTCCATCCGGACGCTCCTGTGGAAGATAAGATAGCATGTAAGATATACCAAATCTTAAGATATTCATTAGTTGTTAAAATACTTACATAATAAGGATTTTATTTATTTATTGCAGTTTCATTCAAATTGTATGACCTCAGGCAAACCGGGTTTATAGAAAGAGAAGAGGTAAATACTTTTGCAAACATATTGTAAAACCAGCTACTCCTTAAAGATTAATAATTATCACTTAATTCTGAATATTTGTTAATATATCTTTTGATTCTTTCAGTTGAAGGCAATGGTTTTAGCTACTCTGAGTGAATCAGAATTATCCCTTTCAGATTATGATGTTGAGGCAATAGTTGACAAGGTAGTAAAGACTAAAGAGCCCCTCTCTCTCTCTCTCTAAACTTCTTTGTTAACATGATACTTTGTGCTTTCAGACATTCCAGGAAGCAGACTTAAAAGGAGATGGAAAAATAGATCCAGATGAGTGGAAAGAATTGGTAGCCAAGTATCCTTCTCTCATAAGAAACATGACTCTTCCACATTTAAGGTTACGACTCCCCCTACTCGTCACATTCATCGCAATAACTTGGTTTTTCTTATAATTACACATTATTCATACAAAATTTTATCATATTCCAGGGAGATAACTCTAGCATTTCCACACTTCGTAATGGAGACTGAAGTTCTCGATTCAGAACTCATCTGTTGAAGCCACAAACAGATTGGAGGAAGCAATTCTCCCAGATTTTCTCGTACAAACAGTAGAGCACGGATAAATACAATACTATTTCTTGAATCAATTGTATAATGATATTGCATTTTCATTGTCTGAAAAACACCAGGCTTTTGCAGAGTTAGGGTATTACAGTATTACTACAGTGGAGTGTTACTAGATGTGATTCCTATTGCTTCCCACAAATGTGTAAACATTATAATTTGTAGTTCAATCAACGTTGTAATACGCAATGCTTGATATTTACATCATAAACTGCTATAAAAAAAAAATACGTCCACGTTTTTCTCACCGTGTTTGAGTTATCATCTCATGCAAGCTCATGGGATAGCACATATTCGAGTGTAGATTAGACCAGACGTTTTCTGCGAGTATCTCATTGACAGCATCGGTAGGATGAAATTGATCCCACCAAATATGATTAGAAGCATCCGTACAAGCCATTTCAGATGCAATGCACACTATCCAACCCCGATATTTCCCAAACCCACAGCATGCATCAGTCGTTACATTAAACCCTGAAAAGGGGACGACAAATCAACATCAAACATCTGTGATAAAAATTCCAAGATTCAAAATTCTTACCATGACGATGATGATTCTTTATTATGTCCATTGAACCTTCAAATGCATCACAAAACACTATGTTGGCTTCTTGGAGCTCCTGGTTAAGTTGATCAACCATGAATCTCATAGCAAAGTTGAACTCTAGTATCATGTTGTTTATCGTGTGTACACACTCCCCGTTCTTGCTCTCGTACAACCATAGGTAATACGGCGCGCATCCCAGAGGAGCCAGTCCCATTACTACCACATTTCTTACGTTGGCATAGTACAGATTCTGCAAGACAATGTCATCTAGATCTTTCAAAACAAGTTCCAATTGACATAGGAAAGGGCCAAGCTGTGCAGAAAGTAGAACGTGAGGATAAAGACATCACCTCAATCTCCTGCTTCAATGTCTGTGCTAGGAATTCATTGAAATTCCAAGGGAGATACAGAGATTGAACATTAGATACATTACGGAGATAGTAGTGTATGTAGTCATTGCTCCCGATTGAAATGTAGAATATAGAATTCGAAATAAGATGATATGCTGCATTCTCTCCCATGCTGAGGATGAACTGCTGAAATGTGTCCATCACCTGCTGAATTTGCTGAGTGAGGGAGATGTGTTGCCCCTGTAAAAACAGAAATACACACACAAAATGGACGAAATTAGAACAAAACATTAATAATGACTTGAGGGCTGATGTTGAAATTTAGTACCAATTCAGAGCCACTGGAAAAGATAATCCCAGCACCAGCAGAAGCATAGTTGACTCCTTGAACCATATCCTCAATAGACCCCGTTTGGCTGAGATAACTCGGCACAAACGGCAGCCCGAGTCGCAACGCTGTTCATACCCAAAACTTGTAGAGTTTTCAGAAAAGTCTAAAATCAATAATTGAGGCGGAATGTGAAAACCACTCACTCACTCACGGATAATTTCTTTTATCACCTAATTCATCAAGAGCTCAAAATAATTCTTACTTCGACACACTCAACAAGCAGGATTATCAAAACTGAAGAACAATTAACCTAAAACCTAATTTCCCCATTCATAAACCCCCAGAAAGTTCAATAGTTATCTGAAAATCACTATTTAAAACAACCAAAATACTGACTTCGAGAATTATCTAGCTGACAAAGGCAAAACTTACTCAAGAGCAAGCAAAAATACAATTAAATTTCGGCATTGATAAAACGCCCAAAACGGAAAGGGGAATTTTACCAATGTAATCAACAGGAACTCTTCCATTGCAAAAGCGGCCAGTGGGTCGATGAGTGTCGAAATCTCTGCCGTATGGAGGCCTATCGGCGCGAGCAAAGGTGCCGAGAAAATTGTTGGTGCCGCTGTCGACGGAAGAATCTCCGATTACGAACAATGCAGGAACCAGAGAATTAGGGGATTTGGGAGTTGGTGCTTCAGCTGGCGGGTTATACATGAGCTCGGGAAAGAGTTGATCGATGAATTCTTGAGGGTATTCAAGAGGCGCAGCAGGATCAAGAATCAAGATTGTGACTACAAGTAAGAGGATTTGGATTGTAGAGAAACCCATGAGCGAGAGAGAGGGATGCCCCTCCGAGAAGAGAGAGTGAGAGAGTATGTACTGGCGGGCTATTTGAGACGGTTGAATTAAGTGTGGAGTTCCTGAATTGCCCTCCTCTCGTGGATATGTGTTTTTTTTTTGATCAAATTAATAATTTGTTTGTTAATTGAATATGAATCCTAAGGTCTAGTATGGTTTGCTTGATTAGGTTGAATTAGGCTTGATTGATTTTTTATTCCCAACCAATCAAACTTTTTCGTTTGATTCGATTGTGGTCCGGGATTAATGCAAGACCCGCTAATTTTGTACTATTTATCATGCATTTGTAGGACTAATAGTCATAGGGGAGGGGTGAGTTAATTTATCCCATATTTTTCCATCCATCAATCCAAACTAGCCCTAAGAGTAATACTTTCGTGCATCTGCCATTTATAGCCGTTGGATCCGGATTAAGTTTCATGAGAATTTAATTTATTAAGGGTTCGGGTTCAGTGGACTGGATAGATAAGTTATGATAGGATTTTGTAGGATTACACGGTTCACAATTTAAAAGGTTGATTTAAAATTTATTTTTGGATTGATGGATTGAATATTTTAGTTTATATGATAATATATACTTAAGTTGTTTGGATTGTAGAATAAAACTGAATTGTTGTGTAAAATGTCAAAAATATCTTTTTAACATTAGTTTTTATATTTTATTTTATTATGCATATCTGATTTCTTTTTTCATTTATTTCCTTTGATTAATTACGATTGAAAAAAAAACAAGAAACTTCTTCATAATTGGGCTGGACTCAAATCAAATAAAGTGGTTTATTTTTTGCCCAAATTTAATACTCCAGTTATCAATATTAAAATTTAATATAAAAATAAACCTAAAATCTAGAATTCAACCGAACGTTCCAAGTCATTCTCTTTTCCTAAATCAAGCATTCCAAGTCTTTCTCAAAGTGCTCTTTTCATAATTTGATTTGGGGATTTTTAGCTTTTTCAATTTACGCATGAATTCGATTTCCATTTCAAATACCCAATTTAATAAAAAGGCATACCCAATTTAAGAAGAAGATAAATAAATTGTAGCAGCGGCGACAGCGATGGAAAGATCTGCATCGACGATGGAAAATCCGTAGCGAAGAAGACAACAGAAGCCGACATCCCACCTCCGCCTACAGCGATGAGAAGAGTTATGCAGATTGAATGAAGATGGAGGTTCCTTTCCCTCAATAAACCGGTTATGTTATTTATTTATTTTATATTTGGCAGTGTAAATTCTTGTACCTTTGAGGCTAATATGGTCATATTTTACTAAGTTTGGAGGTTAGAAACGTCAATTCACCTCTTTGATTGAAACCTGTTGGATTTTGGTGGATAAACAATCTTACCTCTTTCGATCAGACAAAGAATCACATGAACGGATGATTAAACCAAAAAACTGACTCGGGCCATCTTTCTAACTCGGGCTTTTAACATTCAAACCAAACAACTGATTAACTGGGATAAAACAATCTAACTAGGTTAATCCAACAAACAAAATACACCTAATTTATTAAGGGTGTGTATTATATACATTAGTTACAAAGCTGAAAATGAATTGAGAAACTAATTTTAAAGTTGACATATGACGAGTGCTCGAATTTAAAGTTTGTGCAGTAAGTGCATATGAGACATTGTCATTTCTTTATATAAACAGTGATCAAAATATGTCGTCCTATGAGATAATGACACGTGAAATATACGGGTAATATTATTACTCCGTTATTCGTCCATTTAATCCTTTAATTATGTGATTAAGACCCATACTATGTTAAGTATGGCCCATGTTAGTTGATACCTCGATTATGGACCATATTATATGGGCTAGGACCTCCCCTGAGCCTCGAGGCCCAGGACCTAACGAGAGGCCCAGACCCACGTCTTGCACACGTTTATCGAGAACCGTGCCCAAGCCCAGCCATATAGGGCTGATCAAATCAAAGTCCATGAAGAATCCTTGACTTGCCCCTGAATTATTGGAGCTGAGTGGCCAGTAGAGAAAATCGTTGGATTGTTTCCCACTAAGAGATAATGTTTGACTGGCCAGTAGAGAAAATCGTTGGATTGTTTCCCACTAAGAGATAATGTTTGACTGGAGATGATTGGTTGAATGGAGAGGTAGGGGGAGACGGGTATCCCTTCCCCCAAGGTACCTCTATAAATACTCCATGCATTATTTCCTTAGCTTTTTTACGTGAAATTTACTCTTGAGCACACATCACACGCGTGCATACATACTTGTGCATATTGTTGCATCGTGGAGGATGGTTTTAACTCCGGTTGACTGTTCTCCGGACACCTATACTTTGGTGATCACCAGTTTTCTGACTTGAGCGTTGGAGTCCCAGCGCCGGATCTCCGGCGTGTTTTGCAGGTTTTACGGAGCATCGCAAGCTACGTGACAACCCTGTGACGAGTTGTTTATTGCCGGTGACACAAGGGCAATTTGGTAAATAGTTGAGCGTTCAAACCCAACGCATCAAACAGTATAGAGTTGTCACCACTTTTTGAGATTTTTTTATCTCCGCATGACTGACTTTTTTACTCCAAGTAGACGGTCCCCAGACTGTCGTGAGATAGTCCGAATCTTTTGTTAAACAATGATGTAATGTCTCCGGTTACATCATTTATAGTATGTTTGGTATATACTTGCAAAATTCTAGCTTGGACCAAACGACGACGTGATTTGATAAGGTGAGTCCTAATTTGGTGGTGAATTGTGAATTTAAATTTAAGTGAAATCAATTTATAAATATATATTACACACGCTTAGTCGTTTTGCCCATCTAGACGGCACCAGGGGCCATACCGAGGAACATGCACCGATTAGCATAAATCTAGACTTTCTGTCCACGCTGCATCGATAATCCTACCATACTTCTCTCATCTTATCAACCAAATATACACAAAAGTCAAATCCACTTTTTTTACCATTCAATAATTTTCCAAACAAATTTTCCCAATTCCACTGTACCCCAAAACAAACATATCCTTAAATTTATATGACATATCATCTGCGCATAACATAATAATTTAATTTATTGTTAATGTAAGGAAAACAAATCCCTTCCAAAATATAGGATCCCCAAATCCGTACTAAATATCTTTGCCAGAAAGAGAGATGAAAAAATCAAATCATGGGAAAATTTCTCAAATGAACAAATTTTCAGTAACTTTTCACAATAAAAATTTAAACTTTGATAAAATAAAATCTTCTACTTTAGTTGATGTGATATTCAGTGAGTACAAATTGTAAGACTGCAGCAGCAGTAGACGACGTTAAAGTTAAACAATCTTCCTAGACACGCAACTAGTGCGGAAATACATTACATTTACAGGCTCCCTATTTTCAAACAGCAACGGCAAACCCCTCCGGCGAAAACACACCAAATGAAGGGCCTCCGGTCGGAACACTTCGCCGCAGATAAACTCACAACCACCACGTTAGACATTTCTCCTACCCACTACCTCCCGCCGCCGCGTCAGTATCAGTTGTGTCTACCATGCCCCAAGTGCACCGCAACTCTCTGCCTTCGTACGGTTAAATCTCCGGAAAACCTAGGCAGACAGTTTTACACATGCCCCGCCCACAATGTGAAGTCTTCATTTCTGCTTTTTTGTAATTTCAATTAAATCGTTTGTTTGTTGGATTTCTTAGTCTTAGATTTGTGGCGTGTTTTTTTTTTAGCACAAATTCTTCAAGTGGGCCGACGAGGTGAATCCCGATCAGTTGATCGATGTGCCCTATTGTGGGGGTTGTAGTGCCGGACCTTGCCGGGTCAGGCGGGAGACAACCGGACCCAACGCGGGTCGGACCCTGTTCATGTGCAGGGTTAAAGAGGTAGACTGATCAACACTCTTTTTAGTGCAGTATTAATTTAAATGCTAAACGCCCAAATAGTACACAATTAATTGAGTCCCATATGCTCTCATAAGTTGAAGCTTGGATAATTGTTTCAAAGTTATCTTTAATTGATCTAGTAGTTGTTCACTTTATAAATCTGTAGCTTAGATTGCTAGCCTGCATTGGAACAATTTAAGGTGGTGCCTGAGTAGGCATTTATCAGTTCGATGCACTTTTCGTGTTTCATCACGTGTCGCCATAGCGATTACCAGTTGCTGAATATGAGTACTAAAATTGTAGTAACTGGTGATATGATGCTGGATATCCTTCAATTCAATTTACGTCTCGTAATATGGTTAAATGAACGAAGACTAAGAGCATGCACTTCCTAATTGTTATAATTTTCTTAATCTTCCCTCTATTCCAAGAGATGTTTAATATCTGCAGAAGCTTCATGGGAATGCCAGGTTGATATATGCTTTGTATCTAAATCATCTATAGGGTGAAGGATCTTGTGGCTATAGAGTTTGGCAAGATGAGCTCGAAATGTCAAAAATGGGCCAAGAAGATGACATCAATACCAGAAATATTGATTTGGTTGAGGATGGCATGAACATAGATATTGTGACGCCCATGTGTCGTGAAGTGATATCTCCAAAGACGGGTCAATCAAAATGGCAAAAAGATAAAACTAATGAACCTTCAAGGAGACCTTGTAAGAGATCATGTTATGGAGATTAACTATTCCGTCTTGTAGCATTAGGCCTTTCTTGAAATTATTTATGATCTATCTGTTTTCCAGGCTTTTCCTCGCCTTTGGACTCCCCTTTTGTGATGCAACACGAGGTTCTGGCAAATAATATTGAATCGACCACAAAAAGTAGGAGCAGGAGCCATGGGGGAGTTAAAAGCTATAGCAAGCCACTAAAAAAGTGTTGCAATACTTTAGACTACTCTCCAGTGGGGCAAGAAAAGACGGTGGTAAATTTCCCGTGTCATCAGAATACTGAAAATTTTAGTGCTGCTATTGATGTATCGACCCTCAGCCAGACAAGAATTAAAAATGTTATTTCAAAATCAATTTCACATGTATTTTGCGAAGCTGCCCAGAACATTCAAAATGTCCTCCTTACCCTTTTGGAAACAATGGATGTGAAAGACCATGTTGCCATGAGAGAAGCAGCAGAAGCTACATTTGCTGCTTTGGATCACTTGCGCCGTGGTGACCATGATTTCAAGAATCGTGTAAACGAATTCATTCAATGTGCATCATCGTTGTCTGAGATTGAACAATCTATGCCCATGAACGATTCATATCAGAGGTTAGTCGAGCGATGTTCTAGTGAGAGAACAAAATTAGAGGAGATAATTTTTGTTCACACTGAGACAATCGACTCTGTGACTAAGAAAAAGAAGTGCCTAAAAGACCTACAAGAAGAGTTTTCATCAACTGGGGATTGGCAAATCGAAGTAGAAATATGTTGTTCTGTGGCTGAGATGAAAAATATGGAGCATGACCTGGAGCAGCTATCGAGAAACAAGGATGAATTAGAGGGAAAATATTTGATTGCCTTTAATGAACTCGAAGAGTTGAAGAAACTCTTTGAATGGAAAGAAGCAGAGTTTGATAGTGCAAAGGTTGCGTATGACCGGGCAAGAGCATTGCTTCGACCAAGTTAATGTACCGTGTCTCTGGTGTGCTTCTTAATAGCATCATATATTTCAACTCGTCCGATCTAGCTTTTAATAAGCTTTAGAGCATTCATCGGTTTGATGTCTATATCTGGCTTGTAATGTATACTCATGTGAAAACGTCTAACTCGTCATTACAATAAAATTGTTTTATTTTCCTTTCCTTTGTTTTCCTATATTTAGGCTCTTTTGTAGTCTGTAAATTTGTCGAAAGATTCAATAGCAATTGCATGAGATGGTTCCTCCATTTGGGGATCTTAAATTGAAGCCAATAAGCTTGGTGCTTGATTTTGTGATCAATTCATTTGGTTACCAAGTTTCCAATTCCCAGCTGCGATTCTTTTACATTGATTATTTCTTCTGTTGTTACATTCTTTTTCATGCTGCAGCAATTCGTAGTTTTGTTTTTTTAAAAGAGAGTACATCCGTACATGTGTCTAATATTGGGGTGTATTACTAGTTGTATGGTTTATGAGTCTTAATTCTATGATTTTTATATGTAGAAACAATAGAAATAGCGGACTCAGAAAACTACAGTTGTCCCACATCGACTATAGCGGAAGACAACATTAGGGATGTGCTATAAAAGCAAGGCCTCTACGAAACTAGAACTCATACCTTTCTCGGCCTTTTGGCTAAGATCAAGTGTAGTATCTGTTCTTATCAGTTTAATATCTGATATGTGGGCCAATGGCCCACACGATATTAAATTTATTTTTTGAGGGGGAAGGCCCACCAAGGTAGCTTGCTGCCTGGACCTTCGCGCGTCGCCCATGCGTTGCACTACTGCACGGGCCTGGCGCACCCCACCAACTCCAGTTTCAAAAAGTTTCTACAGTTAAATGGGCTACGACTTTATCTCCAATGTGATGAACATATTTTTGTTACTTTAGTAGTAAAATAAACTCCCTTTATTCAAATTGAACTCTGTAAGCTGAGAAGACATATATTCGAATTCGATGAGGACAAATTTAACACTGTGCAAATAATTCAAAGTATCCCTGATCATAGTGTAGCACTGTAGCAGCCTATGGCTATGTTCCAGCACTAGACGTTAAACAACCTTTTTATACACGCGGCGAGCGTGCCAATTTTCAAACAGCAACGGCAAATCCCTCCATAGTCCGGCGAAATCTCCACCAAATGAAGGGCCTCTGGTCAGAACACTTCGCCGCAGATAAACTCACAACCACCACGTTAGACACAGACACTTGTCCTAACGACAACCTCCCGGCCTCCGATCAACCCCCCGCGCCGCCGCTGCGTCATCAGTATCAGCGGTGTCTACCATGTCCCAAGTGCACCGCAACTCTCCGCCTTCGTACTTCTAATACTCCCAGAAACCCAGGCAGACAGTTTTACACATGCCCCGCCCACGATGTGAAGTTTTCATTTCTCTCCTTTTCTTTTCAATTAAATCGTTTCTTAGTCTTGATTTGTGGGGTGTTTGTTATTTAGCACGAATTCTTCAAGTGGGCAGACCAGGTCACTCCCGATCAGTTCATCGATGTGCCCAATTGTGGGGGTTGTAGTGCCGGACTCTGCCTGGTCAGGCAGGAGACAACCGGACCCAATGCGGGTCGGATCCTGTTCATGTGCAGAGTTAAAGAGGTACTGTTAATCAACAATTATTACTGGTCGGGGTCAGCATTCTTTTTTGTGAAATGTACTGATTTTCTTCGTTTAAAGTAAAGATTTGAGTTCCACATGCCCTCATAAATTCAATCTACTCAAACTTCAGATAAATGTTTCAAAGTTATCATTAAGTGCTATAGTTGTTCATTTATAAATCTGTAGCATAAAGCAATTACTAACTAAATCCGCTTTATAAATCTGTAGCATAAAGCAATTACTAACTAAATCCGCTTAATTGGAACAATTTAATGTGTTGAATTGACTTGTTTGATGCTTGAGAATGAAATCATATTTTCCATATTTAGTGATCCACAAACTTTGTGGATGAATGACAAGTGGAGGCTGGAAAAAAAAAAACAATGGACCGTAAACATCATGCTGGTTTTTGTTAATGATCGGGTAGGTGGAACACCAAGTGAAAGAGGAAAAGTGGAACAGAGAAATCGAACTCCTAATAATTACAAGTTGTTGATTAGTGGAGTAATTTTGGAGTATTACATTATGTCATCCATACTTACTAAATTTTAACAAGTGATACGATGCTGGCTTTTACATCTCCATTGAGTGATGTGCTATTCCAATCCTTCAATTCAATTTACGTCTTGTAGTATGGTATGGTTGATTGAACAAAGACTAATAGCATGCGTTAATCACCCAGTCTGCTTCATCAGTTGACCAGATTATTGTTTATATTTCTTAATCTTCCCTCTGTTCCATGCTCAGTAAGGCTAAATTTCAAGAGATATATGGCAAAATTATGTATTACTGCATGACTTAAATTTTGCCTAGAATTAGAGAAGTTTCATGAGAATGCCGGGTTGATATATGCTTTGTATCTTTAATCATCTATAGGGAGAAGGATCCTGCGGCTATAGAGTTTGGCAAGATGAGCTAGAAAGCTCAGAAACGGGCCAAGAAGATGAAAGGATAAGTACATCTCAATCTACGATTAACTTTGATGACATCAGCGCCACAAATATTGATTTGGTTGAGGAAAGCAAGAAGGTAGATATTGTGACGCCGATTAACACGTCAGAGCATCCCCATTGTCGTGAAATAATATCTCCAAAGATGGGTCAATCAAAATGGAAGGAAGATAAACCTAGTGTATCTTCGAGGAGACCTTGTAAGAGATCACGTTATGGAGATATAAAAGGTAATAAATCTACCATTAGGTCTTTGCCTAAGTGTGTATATATCTTGTGTTGTACTGTATCTCTATGTTAATGCATTCTTGCAGCTTCAGGTTCATTAATTTCTACCCACTCTCTCAAAGTAAGCCTGCCCGTGAACAATGTGCCTATCAAATACAGTTGGATAGAAGATGCAAAACGACAAAATTTAAGTAGTCAACTACTTGGTTGGTGGGGACGGCTTGCTTTCCATCCGATGCCTTGTTTGGTGACATATACATCAGATCCATTCACCTACTGTAAGTATGAATGTTTGCTAATATATTCATTCCTTTTGTTGTATCTTCTTATGGTTAATAGGACAATTAAATATTCCGTCTTGTAGCATTAGGCCTGTCTTGAAATTATTTATGATCTATCTTTTTTCCAGACATTTCCTCGCCTTTGGACTCCGCTTTTGTGATGCAAGACGAGATTCTGGTAAATAAAAATATTGAATCGACCACCCTAAGTAGGAGCCATGGGGGAGTTAAGAGCTATAGCAAGCCACTTTTTAATCTAAAAAAGTGTTGCAATAAATTGGAAGCCGAATGTGATAGCAAGCCACTATTTTCCCCGTGTCGTCAGAATACTGAAATTTTCTGTGCTGCTCTTGATGTACCATCCCTCAGCGAGGCAAAAATTCAAAATGTTATTTCAAAATCAATTTCACATGCATTTTTTGAAGCTGCACAGCACCTTCAAAACGACCTAATTACCCTTCTGGAAACAATGGGTGCCAAAGACCATGCGGCCATGAGACAAGCAGCAGAAGCTACATTTGCTGCTCTTGGTCACTTGCTGTTTGATCACCAAGATTTCAAGAATCGTGTAAACGAACTCATTCAGTGTGCATCATCGTTGTGTCAGATTGAACAGTCTATGCCCACGAATGATTCATATCAGAGGTTAGTCGAGCGTTGTTCTAGTGAGATAACAAAACTAGAGGAGATCAGTTGTTTTTACGCTGAGACAACTGACTCTGTGACTAAGAAAAAGAAGCGCCTAAATGACCTGAAAGAGGAGGTTTCGTTGACCAGGGAATGGCTTTCCCAAATCGAAGCAGAAATATGTTGTTTTGAGGTTAAGATGAAAAATATGGAGCTTGAGCTGGAGGAGATATCGAGAAGCAAGGAAGAATTAGAGGGGCAATATTCGATTGCTTTTAATGAACTGGAAGAGTCGAAGAAACTTTTTGAACGGAAAGAAGCAGAGCTCGATGCTGCTAAGGCTGCGTATGACAGGGCAAGAGTGTTGCTTCGTGGACGAAGTTTAACCTAGTAATGTAGTATCGGTTTAGGGTTTAAGGTTTAGGGCTGGACACTCAATGCCCATATCTGTCTTGTAATGTATTCTCATGTGAAAACGTGTGACTCGTCATTACAATAAAATTGTTCATTAAATCTTTGTACTTCTGTAGAAGCAATGTAGTCTCTTTTGTTTTTTTTTAGAGATGATCTCTAGTAATTTTAGAATTTGGTCTAACGTAATGTGGTGTAAAACTAATAAGTATAAGACGATCTCATACGATAAGTCGATAACGTAATGTTGTATATAAGACAAACCTCACATAGGAATTGACAACACGAGTTGTATCATACAACTTGTATGTTTTCATCTGTTGGAAAAAATAGATGTAGCGTAACTAAGAAAATTAGAGTTATCCCACATCGGCCATTACAGAAAGGCAACACAGAGCAACTAGTATAAAAATAGGCCTGTGATTGTTTAGTATGACACTAAAAAGCAAGGGTAATAGTTACCAAACCCATAAACTTGTCTCACAGTGAACTCAAAAATTTAACTAAAAATATTCAAAACTTAAAGAGGGCTGCACGTTGGAGATTGAGTGCTCGCATCTATCTTTACTCTTCCTTCGTAAATCGTCCTGGCATTGAAAGGTGTGAGCAAACAATCATAGACTCATTAACCTCAAAGCAAGCTGAACATAAGATCACACATTAGCAACTAACATTACCAAATCATGAAACATGCTCAACATCATATTTTACATTCATATTATTAACTTGATATAACATACATTTTTTACAGTCTCAATTGTAGCACACTTCTTCATATTTAAACATGCATATATGCAAACATTCATGAAAGACAATAAATCATATGATATACAAGTAGACATTATAGGATCCACAAAGAGTTACCCCACCTAGTAGTGAATGAGTTAAGCCGTATCATCTCCTCTTAGTTCCAAGTCCTCTCCTATGTCACTTTTGCCTACTACAACAAGAAATTCTACCACTAAGTTCTCACTAAGAGCAATAATCATAATACAAACCGAAAAAATCAAAGATTTTGACAACTGTACGAAAAGTTATGGAATGTGGAAGCTAGTCCACCCACAAGGGTTCTTCCTAACTAATTGGTGATAAATGAAGATCGAACTCCGATCGCGAATTGAAAAACTGTTTTGGAAAGCTCTCAAATGGAACAGGCTGATCAGAGATAGAATGTCGACGCACGGATAAAATTTAGACCAAACACTGTTAAGGTGAGTGTCTGTGCAAGGTGTGTGCAAGAAGAGTGCTTCTCCATAGTGGTGGTGTGCCAAGCTTGTGCATAGTCTAGTTCTCTCTATTCATATGGTCCCATAGGGTTCCTTACTAATTGGTCTCTTAAGGGTGTTAAAATCCTTGAATAGTAAAAGATGAGTTTGATTTTTGTGTATGTTTGGTTGATAAGATGTTGGATAGGATTGAGAAAAAAATAGTGAAAAAAATAAGTGATAGTGAAATTATTATAATGTAAAAAATAAATGTGTGTTTTGAGAAATAAACAAGCCTGAGAAGAATGCAAGGGAGTGTTGGTATCATAAGTTGGGATTTGGATGGATTCTGAAATCTGACTTACATAATGTTACAAACACATACTCCATCCGTCCACATAAAGTGTGTTTGTTTTTCTTTTTAGATTGTCCACATAAGTGTGCATCTTTCCATTTTTGGAAAATATACTTCACCACACTTCATCTCATCTCTACTTTATCTACTTTATACATAACAAACAATATTTCTTAAAACATGTGCAAAAAGAAACAAACACACTTTACGTGGAGGGAGTATATTTTAGGACTTTGAAGTAGGATTTTTAAAGTTATTGTAACCTAGAAACAAACATACCCAACCATGTTCTTTTTCGGCCTGCAAGATCCGAATTTGAAATTTTGTCACATTTCAGGTTTTTGAGGGGCGATACAGATTTTATTTTCTCCATCCCATCTATTTTCTCTATTTGTAAGTCAAATATCTCTATCCAAATACACATCAACTTCTCTTATACATTTACACCTCTATTATATCACACTACTACTTTTCTCTCACTCGCTCATTCTGTTTCCTACATTTCTTAAATAATAAAATAATACATCATTGCCGCTATTTGATATAAAGTTTCATTCACCACTACAAAAATATTGGCCTTATTCACATGTTTACTGAATATTGGCCTTACTCACATGTTTACTATTCATGGGAATTGCCCCATCTAGTTTATTATCACTGGAATTAGGGACATTCTCCAATTCAAGCCCAATAACAATATATTCTTTATCCTCCATAATCAACATTACTAAAGTAAATAACTCAAGGAGGGATAATATTTTAAAAAATATTGAATTAAATGTGTAGTGGGTATTGAGATGTTATAGGAAAGAGAAAAGATAAAGAGACATAGGAAGAGATAGAGAAAAAAAGATAGTTGTAAGGACACACTTTGACATTTTAGGAAATGAGTAGCTTATGTTGGGATGCTCGTTTTATCAGAATGACTTAACTTACGGAGGGGCATTCTCTCTAAACAAAGGTAACTCTACCTATGAACCATTGCATTTCAAACATTAACAACCACTTCTAATTTTCTACATTTAAACCACTCCTTAGAACACAATCACCTGCCACTGCCCCATTAAATCAATATATAACTACTCAGAATCAAGATTAAGCGACTTTAATAGCTTGCATTAAGAGAGGCAAAGGGAGATTAAAAAGTTGAATATTCTCTGCTGCATTTTATTATATAAATGGTTCAGAACAAGCCTGGTATCCATTTTTAACAACTCCATAGGAAATTAGAACATTTTTGCTAATTCCGTCTTCTCAATTTTGTAGCAAAGGGAGTAGTTATACAACACTTATAATAATGCATAATGTTACACACTTGTGAGCTCCATCTTACTTGGAAGCTTCGTAACCATACGGGTTCTTGCTAGCCCAGTTCCATTGGTCCCGACACATATCATCAACGCCGTATTTTGCCCTACAAACAAAAAACGAGCAATCTAATGTTGTAGGACAGTAATGTGACGACATACACACAGTTGAAAATATTTGTATTATGTTATGGAGTGAAAAGTGAATATTACGAAATTGGAGTTTAGTCTTCTAGCTTTGCATGTGCTGACAGTACCATTTTACTACTTTTAAAGGATTTCTCATCCCTTTTTGCAATAATATGTGTTATGAAAAGAAATACTACGAAAGCCATTATAGACTTACTTCCACTTCAACTCCCGTTCAGCTTTGTCAGTTTCAGCATACACAACCTCTGCATCACCCGGTCGTCTAGCAGCATTCACCATTGGGATTTTCTACAATCACCAGAATATTATATGGTTATGATTGTGTTCAAGTAACTAAATTACTTCTAGATAGCCGCCAACGTGACCATGCTGGAAATTAACCGTATAGCATACGAATTTCAATGTCTTTTTTCATTTGACAGTAACTTAATAATTAGAAGAAAAGTATGGCTTTATTGTTTTCCTTCCAATAGAGACCTAAATTCAATCTCAAGGGTACCAAGGTGCTATTATGTGCATTATTCTTATTGTGTGAGAGAGAACACAAGGCGAATGTAATCATAGAAGGCATGTATATGTAAGTTACGTATATTGTTTTCAATAACTTACCTTTCCAGATGCCTTCTCAAAAGCCGCTAGCATTTCCAAGACAGATGTACCCTTCCCTGTCCCAAGATTGTATACCTCACATCCTGCAGTTCGTGCATACCATCAAAATTAAGCCACAAAATATAACAGCCATTTATGTAAAAGCTTAAACTTAAAACAAAAAAAATCTTCCATATTGTCAATAAGTCAAGAAAACTGCCTATAATAAGTCCCAAGATTGTATAACTCACATCCTGTAGATGTTTTATTCAGTACACAGACTTTTGAGATAACAATGAGCAGAGATTTGCAGACTACACAGTTATTTTGAAAAGTGAAAAGAAACATTAATATGGTGTGGGATTGCGGCTGTTTTAAACGACATTGTCGGAAAGCACACAATTACTTGATGTTTACTTGACATCGTCACATCAAGTAAAATGGGATGGAGGGAGTATTAAACATCAGAAATTTAATAAACTGTTTTTAGCTAATTCAAAAGGTCCTGTGGAAATATACCAATACTACAACAACAAATGCAAATCAATGCACCTAGGTGAAGGGGGAAAAGGAGAAATAACCTACTCAGAGCTCATACCTACAGAAGGATCAGAGATCTTGTTCAAAGCAGCAATATGGCCATCTGCTAAATCCACAACATGGATATAATCGCGCACCTAAAAATTGGCATATCCAAATCAGAATTTAGTACAAGCCCAAAAAAGGTAAAACGTCATTATGTTTACACTGGATTACATTTTCATAATCTGTTTTCCTTAAATTAAGGGGCCACTTGGTTTGAGATAAGGGATGAGAAAAAGGAATGGTAATGAGGATCAGATTTAGTATGCTCCATATAATTATGATGTTTGGTTGATGATCAGGAATTACTACCATCCCTATTTAAATGAATAGTTCTATAAAAAATGTGAGATGAAAAATATAAAAAAAAATAGCAAAGGAATGAAAAACCTATATACCAAACACTTTTTTAATTCCATTCCTATTCCCTACCTTTAAACCCCTCAACCAAACATTCCCTAAGAGATCTAAATTGAGAGCTAAGCAAGGTACTTACCCCAGTTCCATCCTTAGTGTTGTAGTCAGTTCCATAAACTGTAAGGGCAGGTCGCCTTCCAACAGCAACTTGTTGAACAAAGGGCATAAGATTGTTTGGGATCCCTCGAGGATCTTCACCAATTTTTCCACTAGGATGAGCACCTACTGGGTTGAAGTACCTCAGCAAAATGATCTTCCACGTAGAGTCAGATGTGTAAAGATCACGACATATCTCTTCTATGAAAAGCTGCCAAAAAATGTAATTTGTTAGGTGATCTTGCTAATACCACAGCAATAGAAACTACAACACACAAATAAGCATACAACTAGACAACATGGCTACACATCCTAAAAAACGGTATTCACGTTTTCTCATCTCCTCAGTGGAACTGAACAGCATCATTAATATCATCATTCTTAAAAAATGTATTAAAATGAATGTTAAATTACCTTTGTCCGTCCGTAGGGGTTTGTAGCACTAATGGGAAATTCCTCCGTGCATGGCACCACTTTTGGCCAACCATACACAGTGGCAGATGATGAAAACACGAGCTGAAAATTAGGAATAGAAAAATAAGCAACTGGTTAAAAAGAGAATTAATTCAAATTTCAAGTAAAAAATGGACTGTAGGAAAATCAGGACAAGTACCTTTTTACATCCATGGGCAGCCATGACTTCCAGCAGAACAATTGTACCAATAAGGTTATTGTCATAGTACATCAAAGGTTTCTGCACACTTTCTCCGACTGCTTTTAATCCAGCAAAATGAATAACAGCTCCAAACCTTCATTGAATGCATCAAATTCTCAATATGCCAAAAACATGCAAAGAGAAGCCCAAATATCTACAAAAAGCATCTGTCTTCTAAAGATTAAACCTACACAAAAGCCATCTTTTCCCAGATGACCCATAATTCAAAGTCTCTTTTGATAAGAAAGGATGGGGTCAGTATATCCATCATTCACAGTATAAAACCAACAGAATAAGCCTATATCCCACTGCGTGGATCATATCTCACGACTGTGTTTGGTGGTCTATACAATGTTCGCATTCAGTCAATTGTGTATTTAAGTATCTCAATTGGTTTCTTTCCAATATATTTTTTAAAATTCCTCATCCTTTCTTTATTCAAGTTAATAAAAAAAAAGTTTCCTATGCACATGTTCAATCCATTTAAGGCACATTTATCTGATTTTAAGATATGGTGGCTCACAGTATTATGTTAAAGAAACATAGAAATAATCAAAATTAATGCCCAAGCCAGTTTTTTCTGTCCTTAGGACCTATACATTCGAATCTCTGCTGATAATATTAGCCTGTTCACAACAGAAACTCAACAATACGAGCTCAAGATGATTATGTATAAACACCCTCATGCCCGTCAGAAATTGTACAAGTCTATATCAATTAAAGAAAAAGATGTAGAGAACTAATGTGCCATATTTTATTAAAGAAGAGATGTAGAGAACTATTGTTCCATGTTTTATTAAAGAAAAGAGAGTTTATTTTCTTTTCATGCATCACAGTTTGGAAAAATAGATGAAAATTCAAACATGGAATAGATAAGTGAGCATCAGTTATCTAAAACATCCCGCTTTCTATTCCGGAGTTTCACAATATCAGGAGAAGAATGAGATAAGATCTATATGGCAACAATTTTATAAGGAAACTAAATAAAAAAATCGACAATTATACTTCTTTATTTTCCTAAAAAAGATCAGGATCCAAAACAGAGCATCATTCCACACTCATCAATCAAGGATTCTTTCCCAATAGAAAACATCAGGTTTATAACACATAACACAACGAAGAAGAACTTACTTTTCAGATGCAAAAAGCTTCTCAAGTGCAGGCTTATCCCGAAGATCCATCTGCAATCAAACAAAAATCAGGGAATAAAACTAAAAAGAATAAAAGCTCTGCATCCAACATGAAATTACAGTTTAATATACGCTTTAACCAAACCAAAACTCTGAACTAAGATACAAAAGTAAAATGATGGTGCAGCAGGATTCCCAAAATTAGATCACTCATCAGCCCATACAAACTCCAATTGGAATGAAAAACATCCAAGAGTTATTCCATGAAAAGAAAATGTAGTTCAATCACTGAGTTCTTGTTTGATAGCTAAGATTAATGGTAGATTATTTCCATCTCAACCCCTTATAGGTTGTTTGATAGTTAAGATTAATGTTAGATTATGCTTTAAAATGTGTAAAATTTAATATCATCATAATCTTAATATAATCAATTTTAGCAATCAAACAAGTCTGAAAGCATTAACTATCTAAAACACAAAGCCAAAATCATCCAAAACAACACAGATCAATCAAATAACAGAAGCCTCATAGAATCCCCATAAATTCTCAAAACCAACTAAATGTAACTTAATAGTAAACAAAACCTTATGGAATTTGAGGTTAGAGCCATTTTTGCCAGCGAGTTCTTGCACCCTCTTAAGGGCAACTTCAGAAGAATTGTCCAAATTATCCACCACCACGGCCTTGTAACCGCCGAGCAACAACTGCAGCACCGTGTGAGTTCCAATGTACCCCGCACCCCCCGTCACAAGTATACTAGACGACATCGTTCCGAAGAATTTAGCAACAAATCGCCTCCAACAAAATACCAATTTATAGAAAACAATGGAGAGAAAATAGAAAGCAGAGCGAGCTTGAATCAGAGTCTCTGCATACAATATATATATACAAGTGAGTACTAATGACAAAACTGATATTAGGCCCATAATTATTATTGTTATTTATTAAAAAGCACCTTTCCCGTAGCAGATCAATGAAAAATATATTTATGGAGAAAAACAGAGATGGGTCACGTGAGATTGAGAAATTCTTGTCTTCTTGCAGTACGTCGTGGATTTCTTCGCCGATGCATTTCTGGGTCATACGCTTCAAATTATTCCATATACCAAAATCAATTTACGGATTTCTTTTCTTGAGAATAAAGTTGATGGAAAGTGCAAACTTTCGTAAAAAGGTGATCGAATTAGGGTTTATCTCATTCAGATTCTCATCTTTTCACTCGATTCTTCAACATTTTTGCCTGGCAAAAAACAAAAAAATAAAATAAAAATTCTAGTAGTATTTTTTTTTTAGATTTATTTATTCTCAATTTATTTTAGTCTTAATTTTATCGATGGTGCGAGTGTGCGACCGTGACTAATTGCGATACGAAGTTAAATTTTGTCGTTATATAGGCTCCAATTTCCAAGATCTAAGGCCTAGTGGTGCTCTAACCACTTGAGCTATCCCACTTTGTCATATAGGCTCCAATTTGTCATGCATGAGAAACACATTGTGCAATTAATATTTTCTAATAAAAATAACTCATATTTTTAAATAATATTGGTCACTGAAAATAATAGGAGTATTATAATTGAATTCTGCTCCGACTATTTTTTAACAGCTAGAAAAGTCGGAATAAAACGCATAATAATGTTACTACAAAATAACAATCGCAATCTACTTACTTTTAAGTTTTAATTAAAATGGAATACAACAATTTGGTGTATTTTGGCAGTTTCTTCTATCTTTTCTTCTTTATTTATTCGAAACCTCTTTCCTTTTATTTTGTTTTTTTTTCACTCACATGGAATCAATGACGGAGGGAAGAAGGGCCCAGGGGTCACTGGGCCCCCCACAAATTTCACATATTTCTATTATATACTCTCTCCGTCCAATTTTATTATGCCCACTTCTTTGAACACGGGTTTTAATGAATATTGATTAGTTTATTCATAAGTTGAGAGTATGATGGGGTATTGTGGGGTCCATTTATAAATAAATGATTGTTTATGAATAAAGTGAATGACAAAGTGAATGACAAAGTAGGTAAATAAGTGATGGTAGAAGGGTGAAGATAAAGTAGTATGAATAATATTATTTCCAAAAAGGGCATGAGCATAATAAAATTGGACAATCAAAAAAGGAAAGTGAGAATAATAAAATTGGACGGAGGGAGTATATATTATTGGACCATGTCTATTAATTAAATTTGGCCAAGTGGTTAAGTTGCAATGAAAAAAGATTTCATTTTGGCAACCAACCAGAGTTTGTTCAATTTAAATTAATAGAATGAGATTATCAATTAGTTTATAATGAAATTATATATGATAAGTACTTCCTCCGTCCCTGAAAAGCTTCTGCTTGTTGGAACGAAGTTTAAGGAAAAAGTATAATAATTAAAATCTTGTTGGTAATTTTGTAAACTTTTATATATAAAGCAAATGAATTAGTTTGATTGAGTGTATGGTGGACACAAAAAAATATTGCATGAAGGGTAAATATGTGTATATCGTGAGGGTGACTATACAAACTTTTCAGGGACGGAGGTAGTATAATATTATTACGTTAAATAACACTTATATGAATATGAAATTTAATTTTGATCCATTACGATTTTTATAGTAAAGTTAATCGGGCCCCCGATCTAAAATTTCTGGCTCCGTCAATGCATGGAATCGCTTCTTTAAATAATTTTATTAGTAAATAGTAAGGTGGTTGGTTTTGATATCAATTTATTCAACCACAGTACTAGATTATTATCATATTTACACAGCAATAGATCGGAATATTCTGCTTTCAAATGAGGTATTTTATCCAAGAAAATAGTTTAAAATGTAAATTATTCGAATAAATCAAACCCCTTAAAAATCTAACCAAATGCAAATATACATTAAAGAAAAGTTGAAAAATTTGTGGATCATAATTTGGGTCAAACATGTCTCTCCCAAAGAATTATACACAAAGAAAATTGTTGTAACGATTTCTGTCGGAATGTATTGATAAATCGATAACAAACAATATCATTTATATTTGAGTGGATTTTTACGGATCGAAAGATATCAAAAAAGTTCTTAATGAACTCTTAAACTTTAGGGTTTGTTCTTGAGAAATATTTGAAGAAAGATTGAGAGAGAAACTAAGCAAAGTGTTAGGTTTTTTTAGGGAAATTTGTAATGAATGTTATTAAGCCTTCACATTCATGATACATTATATACTAGGTTACAATTTGCATGCCTTAATTGCTGGCAGCTACGGTTAAAACACCTATTAATTGAAATACAGTTGTCATAAATATGATCATTTCATGCATTTAATGCAGCTAATTTGCATTAAATGCCTCTGAAACCATCCATTATATGTCTCATCTGACACGATGCTCGTCTCTGGACACCTTTATTACACCGCTTTTAACTTGTCAACGCTCTGAAGATAAATTCTTAGGACATGATTGGTATGGGGTAATGGGCTTAAAATGGAATGAGCATTCATGGACCTATTCCTAATCTCATGATTGGTATGTTTTTTTACACGGAATCGTGATTCCTCGTGGAATGGTGATTCCCAAAAATAAAGAATTTTGATTCCTCTCCATCCCCCTATCTTTACCCATTCCATTCTACGTGAAATCAAATTATTTTTATTTTCTAAAAAAAAAAAATCATTAAAAAAATATTTTTACAAAATTATCCTTATCAACAATTAAAAAGATTTTCATTAACCCTCTTATCCAACCTTAATCCACGATTAAATACGATATTCATTAACCTAATTCATAAAGATGCTGAGAAAGAACGCAAAAGAGAAAAAACGCAGAACGCTAAGAAAAAAACACAGAACGCTGAGAAAAAAACGCAGAAGAGAAGAACCGCTAAGAAAAAAACGCAGAAGAGAAGAACGCTGAGAAAAAAACAAAACGCAGAAGAGAAGAACGCTGAGAAAAAACGCAGAAGAGAAGAACTAGTCAAGTAGTGTATTGTTCTATATATATACATAAGAAATCTCTGTTTCATATATATATATATATATATATATATATATATTTCATGATTACATCTTATAATAATGGGTAAAAATGTATATCATTTTTTTTTTAAATGAACGATTATTTATATTTAGTTTTATTATTAAAATAATAGCATATTAACCAATTTAATATGTTTCTATAAAATATGTATAAGGGTATTTTAGTCATTTAAGATAAATTTTTTACATTATTTTGCATTCATTTTATTATACCAATCATGAGAATGGAATCAATCAAGGAATGATTTTTCCATTCCTTGTCAATACCAATCATGAGAATGACCATTCAGACTTTCATTCCATTCAGACATTCATTTCATTCATGAGTTCATTCCATTCAATCACATTTTCATTCAGTCATACCAATCATGCCCTTATAGCTTCTAGGTCGACATTGCTCGATTCTGCTGGCTTTTGGTCGTCCTCACCCTATCTTAGCCCTTGGGCGAACAACTGGACTTGGATCTTCTCATAATAATTATACTCTTGAGTTTTCGAGGCTTCTTCTTCATAACCGAGGCATTGCTCGTTATCCTATTCATAGCCGACCATCTTGACTTGGATAATAAACATTACTTTATTAATACCTCCAATTCTTCTTTGATTAAGCGAGCATTAATCATTTGTTTGCCAATATAATATTATTTCTCATTCTCGCTCCCACGTGGACTTTCTTGACTTGTTGACCCCTTGGATGCTCGTCCTCGCCATTGTTGACTAGGACTGAAGACTTTGACTATTTTCCGTTGAATATTTGACTGGTCAACAATTCAATTGTATTCATATAAGGATAACGTTACTACATACTTATGTTATCACATACTTTTTTCATGTAGTAAAACATGAATGTTCATATAGTAAGGGGCGTACTCACGTGTTGGGTGGGGGTGGCCATGGCTCCCCACAACTTTTTTTTTAAATAATATATATACACTACTTTGTAGTTATTATGGAGTAAATTAATTAATAAATTAACTGGTTTTGTTATAAATAAACCTATTTCTTAATTATTTGTTGGACTACTAATTAGATGGTTTTCTACTTTTTAATTGACGGCTCTTACTCAAATTCTAATATTAAAATATACTTTAATTTTTTATATTTTAATTATATAAGTTAATAATTTTTTAATAGTAAATACATTTTTCGGTCTAAAAGTATTAATTCAAGAGATGAAAAATATTAATTGTATATTGAAAAGATACTAATATTGTTCGGTATACAAATTAATACTCCATACATATATAGCAATACTTCTCATTATATACATATATGTATATATATTATTTGTTTGAATGAGTCCGAATTTAAAAGGTAGAAATTGAATTAAAATTGTATCAATTTCACGATGCAAGTTATCCGTTGAAATGCTTGCTTTCGGTGTAAGAATATTATAGGTTCCAAGTAGGACTTTATTCTTAATGGATCGGATGAAACATAAAGCAAAGCCTATCAAACTAACTTTAGCATATTCTTGTATCATCCATCTTTTATTAAACAACAGAATTGTGTATTGAGTAATCAAAATCAAGTGTATATTTGCTTAACCCACTAAAAATGGGTCCCACCCAACAAACATAATCAGCAACACCCACCAAGATTGCTAAAATTGGCAGCAATTCCGGTTCAGTTGTATCTCTCTACATCACCTAACTGTGATGGTTTATGAAACCAAATATGTAAACATAACAAGTCCTTCTGTATGATTTTACTCAATTCCCCTTTCATCTTACACATAAATTTGGTACTACAAGCTCTAATATAGTCATTTCACACCCCAAATACTGAATTTTTGGGTCACCAGAATTATATTACATAAGAATAGATATCCATCAAGAAATATCATATTTACATTTTTACAAAACCTTCCAAAAGATGCAATATCTCGGAGAAAATCTGTATTAAATGGTCGGCGCCTTGTCCAGATTCTTGAATGACTAACGCTCTGAAAGTTCAGCAATGGCAGGATCAGAACTAAGAAGCCTCTCGGCTTCATCATTCGCCTCAACTTGGATTCTCCATTTCTGCAAATTCATCATATGGATTCAGTTTATAATAGTATGTGATTAGGCTTTGTGGGATGGTTTCATTTTTTTTCTTGTTAAATGAATTGAACATAATAACATGCCTCTTCAAGATTCTCGATTTCCATGATTTGCTCTATCTGTTGGGCAATATTTTCCTGCACAAATGAAAGGTATTACTTAAGTGAGATCATATTTTCTTGACAAAAATGACATCAAAACCCGGAGATATGCAGACGGCATATACCACATTGTTGACTGCTTCAGCAGCAACAACATCTAACTCCAGTTCAACCTCGATTTCAATCATTGAAGAAATCTGAAAATCGTAAACCATAATCAAAATCATACTAGCATCATTTTTATTTTTTATTTCAGAGTTTATAATTATTTTATTGATGACATACTCTAGCATAGCTTTCAATTAGTTCAATCCGATTCTTGAGTGAGTTCTCCAAGCCTTCACGTACCTTTTTCACTCTACTTCTTCTAGCACTGAAATCGATGTAAATAACTGCTCTAGATCATCACAACAAATCCTGAGTGAAGTTGAGAAATATGTCAAGGGAAAGGAAGAATGCATACCGATAAGAAGGTTCTCCAACAGCATAAATTTTGTTCTCCAGCTGGCACATACGAGCAAGCATCCAAACCTGTAGGCCATTGTATTTCTTAAGTATAATTAACAAAACCGTGATTTTGAAATAATATTTTCTAGCATAAAACTTAGACCGGCAATCAAAAAACCATAATTATTCAAGGATTGAACCTCATTTTCAGCAGCCTTCTTCAACTCCTTGATACGAGACTGAAGAACATCATACTGAGACAATAGCTGCTGTCTAATGGATGTTACATCCACTGATCTCTGAGGAAGCTGATTTCAAACAGATTTAAACATATAAGCATCTCAGATTGCAATAAATTCTTCTTTGATTTCAGAAAAGACATAGTATTAGATAGCTTTTCAAGAAGTCATATTTTCTTCGTATGTAATCAAGTTAACTAATACTTTCCTTCAGTTATATCAAAGTTTTACATAATGCAAACATGTGAAATCTAGAGACACGATAAGTTATAGGCTTGAAATACTTGAAAAGGATAAAATAATGTAATCGATTGTTCAGGTGATGCAAACTTCGCACGTGGGATTAAAAACATCATTCAAGGTGAAACTCATGTAAAAGTAGCAGAACTTTGTGCAAACTATTTTCTGATTCCAGAAACTAGGTCCAACATTCATCTTTGGCATGCACATGCTGGTAAAATTTCATGGAAATGGAAAACTATTGAGGATCATCATGGTAACCCAATAATGAAAACAAGTTCTTGGACAATGGGCAACTCATAAACATGTCCCTAAACTATCAACTTTTGCTTGATAGGTCCCTAAACATTTTAAATTAAAAAAAAGTCGTTTCAGTATCGAGATTCTTTTTCGCAAGCCATTTCTGGTACCCATCACCTGAAGTATTGGGGTTAAAACGACTTGCACAAAACACATCTGATATTAATAAAATTTACGTGTATTAATCAAAAAATTATGTCAATATTCGTCTCGAGGGAACTTGTGAAATAAAATTTCAAAACTTGAAGAGCCTTTTTAAAACAAGAAGTAGTTTAAGGACCTATAGAAACAGAAATTGACAGTTTAGGGATCTGTTAATGCAGAATGCCTAAGTTCTTGAGGCCGCTAGTTAGCAAGAGACCTGCCTTGGTAAGCTGAGGAAGAACTAGACTGTTGAAAGTGACGCCCATAGCAAGTGAAGAAACTGCAGCAGCAGCAATTAACTGAGGCAGGCTAGGATCGATTATCCCTGAGGCAGCATCCCCAGTGGCAAACACCACAAGAATAGGAAATAGGACAGATGGAGTCAACATAGATTTGGCCGCATCTTTAGAGGGGGCTCTCAGTAATCGAGATTCTCTACCATCCTTATGATTTGTCAAGCACATGGGCTCCCCAGGGTAGAAATTGGGGACTCTGGGACTCAACTTTAAAGGGCCCACCTCTCTGAAAACACTTGATGGAGTTGCTACAGCAACAGTCACTCTTTCTCCTTCCTGGGCTGGGAGATCAACTGTTTCAGTGGCAAACCTGTGAGTTCTTGCCATTCCAGATGGGGTCTCCACCTATACGAAAGGAGAATTTGTAGTAAATCAGAACTAAGACTTTCAGAAGGAATTTTAAAGAAAGGAGAGTGGTTTCTGTGATGGGTAAATTTAAATTCTCAAATGGAGAGATTATTGCCACCAAAATCAGGAAATGATAACATACAGACTTCACGTATTCCAACATTCTAATATAGATGAAAGCTTAAATCAAAACAGTGAAGGTAAGGACTTATGGGAATATGTACCACAATAGAGTGAACAGCAGCTGGAATATTTTGCTTCATTATCTGCAAGAATTGTAGCCCTCGTTTCCATGCAGGGACATCCATGCTGCGTTCGGCAGTAGGAGATCCTTAGAACAAGTGAATATCCCAAGATCAACACCGTATACATTTATACTCTATTGTTACTGATTGAATAATGAATAAAAACATGTTTCTCTGTTAGTTCAATGAGGAAGGATGTGGAAAAAAAAACGTCTGTCCTTGACCTAAAACACTCCTCTATGTGTTCAACAAAATAGACAAGAAAATAAATGAGAATAGTTTACCTAATCTCTTCTGATTCTATGGCAAGGATGTTGCCAGAAACTAGTTCATACTGATAGCGGCAGTTTGAGCAGGATACAAGCTGGAATGCATTGTCCATATTAAAAACTAAAATGAAATAAACAACCATAATGTGCCAAAAGAATAATGAGCTTGATGACTTGGTCATGTCATATTTGATCACAGCTTCAAGAATATCATGAAGCAATCGTATGCACACCTCTTTTATTGAATACTTCTACACAAATAGTCACAGAGAACATGTTGATATTGTTCCTAACCCTCTTAAAGGAAACCAAAAGTAAAATGGTCATCTCTCTGCAGACTGAAAACATCTACAGAAGAAACATAGGTAGGATCATGAGATTCATTTTGACAATGAAAATCCGAAACTTTTTGGTTACAATATGTGCACACACATTTTGAGACATTTAAAATTTAAATAAATATGGACTCAGAGATGCTCTTTTTAAGTTTTATCTACCCTTTAGGAAAGCACTAAACTAAAATTTATCGGAGAGTTCATTAATTTTAAAAGATATAAACTAACTATTAGAGGATGAACATGTGAGTGAGAATGAAAGCACATGCCTGAATGCCTTGCTGGGGTTGAGCAACAGCAACAGCTATCTTACAGCTTGGGCATCTCACAACCTTACCAAACGGAACCTGCAAAATGGTTCACAGAGATTGTTGGTTAAGATCGCTCTAGCCACACTCCAATAGATGTTTCATCCAAAGAAGAATGTATAAACTTCCAAAAATGGCCTTAAAACTTCAACCTAGAAGTAGCAATCTCATTAGAGGTGTTTTTCTCAGGTCTACTATGTCAGAGCTTTGCAAATTGAAGGATTTAGAGATGGTATGTGCACAAATTATCCTAATATCAGCAGAATTTATCAAATTAATTTATATAGCAATACGAAGGCTATATATTGATCATAAACCCCAAGAGTGAAAAAGAAAACTATTTCAAAAACAAACAACAATGTAACAAACAATATACCAGAAGGGGCAAGACATGTGTCTATTTCACAAGGCAAACTCTACAACGTTATGTACATTGGTAAATAATCCCATGAGATACGCACATAATTGCTTATACAGGAGTAAATAGTTGCTCATTTTCTCTTCAACACAGATGACACAAATATCCAAAGAGAATTATACCATGATATACAGCAATAGATAAAAACATAAAAGTAATTAAAAAAATGTTTTGGGCAGGTACATCCAAACAACAATCAGTGATGAACTGATGATTCAAGATTCAGACGAATTCGTCACTGGACGATATGAAGAAAGTTCTATATTCAAGATTCAGCGAAAATCATACACACTGTCAGTGACTAATCATATTGACAATACCTCTTCACCAGGAGACACTCCCACTCGGCAGACACAGTCAATCATTCTAAGGGCATCTGAAACCCTCAGTGATGCTGCAAGACCCTTGACTAGTAACGTATAAGTATGCACATCTGGCCTTGACCACTTCCATCTCTCCACTGAATTAGCATTCTCCAACAAACCTTAAATTCCACCCCAAATGGCAAATTTCAAAATTAAATGCCTTAAGAAAATATTGAGTCCATAAGTACAGACATGCAAAAGCAGAAGCAAAGCATATCAAACTGAAGTAAACATTTGTCTGGAAAACTCATCATTTTCCAAGCACACCCCCATAAAATTTTAGACAAAAATAGAGATTAATTAATGTAGGCTAAGCATTCTGTTTGGCCACTTACGATAAGCATTTTGTTCAGGCGAAGTGGCTGTACACTAAGGTTTGGGCTGTACAGAAAACAACTTAAGAAATAAAATACAGAAGTAAACGTATTACTTATAACTTTTCAAACTGTTTTCATAACAACATTTCAATTACTTCCAACAAGTTAATCATCATAATCGCAATGTTGACTAATAAGACCATGATAGCAATTGGCACACACTCAGACAAAAGCATTAAAAATTACGCACCGGAATCGAAGCTGGAGCGCATGGCGTAGAATACAGAGAGAGCCAGCTCAGCATTGCCACGATCAAGCGCCGCCAACATAATCGAACGACAATCAAAAGCACTGACAACGCCTCCACTCCGGCGCTTCTCCGAAATCAAAGACAGCACCTCATCCGCGTCTTTGGCAGCGGAAACACGGGCCAATAGATCATCATCCAACTTCCCTTCGTCCGGAGACGAAGACACCTGGCTCTTGGCTGCTGCAACCAAATGCTTATAAATAAGAGAACCAAAAGGCAAGGGTTGGTTAGTGGGAAAGAGGAAGCAATGGTGAGTGTGCTTGGGTGGGTAGTAGATGGGGGGTGGGAGTAAAGGAGAGGAGCAGCATGAGTGAAGATTCATGTGTGTGTTCGGTTGATGAGATTTTTAGAGAGAGAAATTGAGAGAGGGTAGTAGCATCACCATTTTCGACTTGTGGATGAGGGATGAGAGGTTGTGTTGCGTTGTGATCAACGAAATTTTATGGAAATTAAAATTTCAAAAAAAAATGTGTTTTGGAGGTGCGGGGAATCGAACCCCGTGCCTCTCGCATGCGAAGCGAGCGCTCTACCATATGAGCTACACCCCCGATTGATATTTGTTTCCCTATCGAACTTTATAATTCGTATTTGTTCTGGTCATAAGTTTTTTTTTTTTAAATGATAATTTTAATATAAAGTAGAACTACTACACCCCTAATTGATTTTTTTTTTTTCTTTTTCAAATTTATAATTCTCATTTGGTTTTGATCAAGAATTTTAAAAAAAAAGTGATAGTTTAGATATTAAGTTTAACAAATTTTTATATGTTATTGAATTTTAAGTAATTTAGATATATTCTTAATCATAAGAGTCAAGTAAAAATATGCAATAGAGAGTACAATGAATATAATATAGGGTATAAAGTGAATTTTTGTAGACCATATTGAGTAAATAAATTTTAATTTGAGAGTAAACAAAAAACAATGCGTTGTAGTAGTATTTTGGGCGCCTCACCATAAGGTCCTTTGAGGGTGGCCCTCCGAAATTTATTAGCAACCCACTCCTGAATTTGGGAGCAAATATACCAATTTGTCCCTGAAATTAATCTTGCGTACAACGTCTTCTCTTTTCATTTATTAACCCCGTTTTTCTTTTTACTTTTTCTCTTTCCTAGGTTGTCACACATCATTTCATATATCCAAAAAAAAATTCGGAGGGAGTGGGTTGCTATAGCACCACCCCAAAGGACCTTATGGTGAGGCGCCCTAAAATTATATTATACTACGAGTAATATTTTTTTTTTACGGGAAAGTATACTAATAATTTGAACAGAGTGAGTATATAATTTTATTTTTTTGCCAATTAGTAATACTTTACTACCAACATATCTTATACTATCAACAATTTAGTGAATTTGCCTTTTACAAAATTTGCAGGAAATTTATCCCAACATTATAGTAGCTATACATTTATCGACAGGATAGGTTTGTTAACTTGAAAAAAAGTAGAAACGATTTTAAAATAATTTTAGTTTATTAGAAATAGAAACTCTCGATTTGCCCAATTTCCAGTCCCCAAATAATTTTCACACTATCCTCGGTGAGAATTACCCCTCAAAATTAACTCATTATTACACTTTCTTAATATGCGTTCATCTACCTATAAAAGTATTTTTGGGACGGAGGGGAATACTAAACAAGCTTTTAGCAGATAATCTCAAATCAAATATGAACAGTTTCAACTCAATTTTGTATAAAATAATGGAGAAAGTACCGTATATTCTTGAATAAAAGTCAAAATCGCAAAACTATCACTGCCCATTAACATTTACTTGAGCCTGAATCATGATAAAATGCACTATACAAAATATAAAACATGACACTGCTGACAAAGGCAGTAATAAAACATATCAATAGATTTGGAATTATAAGCTGAAGTAAAGAGTAGGTTCCTAAACTCGAAAAAGGTCAACACAGACGTACAAACATTGTTTCCTTCCCTACGCGCAACATACGTATCAGTTGCGAAGATGATTTCTTGCCCACGGCACCCTAGGCTGGCCACCTCCATTTCTTCTTGCTACGTTGTAATTGTTGTTATTGTTATTATTATTATTCTGCTGAGAAAACACCCGCATCCTCTGCTCCTTCATGTTAGCAAAAAGGGAGTCCAACGTTTGAGACTTCTGCTTCGACGCTGCATTCATTTGTTGAAATGGTTTCTGCATATTCAGAGGACTTCCAGCATCAGACACCAATATTTGAAAACCCAGCCCCCAATAATAAAACACAATAATATGTGTGTTTTCTTGTACTCTAGATTCAAAAGAAGGCCAATGACTCTAAATATACTACCAAATAATCAGAGTATTAAAAATGAAAACATGCTACCTTCACAATGAAACCACCTCGATTTGCAGCAACCTTTTGCCCAGCCATTGCCCCAGTCCTGCACCAACAAAACAAACAAAAATTGAAGATACAAAGAAATTACAGGTGGAAAAGCACTGACCAGCAAAGGCATCCCGCTTGGAAAACTGTTACGGTTCAGGGAACTCACGCACCATAACAGACAAGCAGAGTTTTTTTTTTCTTTTTCTTTTTTTTTATCGGTAAAAGCTCACAATTCTATTTACAATTAATCTTTGCAGCTCATAACCAACAAAAGTACATCAGACCAAATCAAATCATGTAATCTTATAACTTAATTCTAAAGTACACATTCAGGTCAACACCTAGAGACGGGCTCCTTTCAGATGAGCCACTCCATCCATAAATAGTCTGATATGCATGACCCACTGAAACTTATTTAATCTTGGCAAGTAAGCTGACCCACCCTCTGAATCACCAAAATCCTTAAACAGGCTTCTGAGAAAACAATTTTACTAGTCATATGATCCACTGTGAGGAAATACTCGAAGACTGCATGATCGCTTCAAGCTAGTGAAAAGTTGTTAAACAAGCTGTGTGCATCCAGCCTCCAATAAGAACTCTGAAAGGCCTTGCATAAGTTCGAAAGTTGGAAGTGCTTACTAAAACACGCATTTGAACCAGAACAACGACATCATACAAGTTGATTTTCCAAGCATGGTTCAATTGACAAATCTCTTCCACTTGGGATTTCACAATCTCAAAAAGGCACAAACTTAATAGCAGCAGACGCATACTTGAAATTTGTTTTATGTGGTTCAAAATAGATGCACCATGACTAGCTTTGTTCACAATTATATTTCCATGCATGAATTTGATTTGTAGTTCAGTTATGCAACAGCAAGGCAGTACTCTGGCTTCCAAAATCCAACCAAATGGTAACCTGCACTTTCTACATGTATGCATGAAAACCAACTACCAATAGGAGAGATTCTATAGCTTTAAGGGCATCCATTCATGTCAACATGAAATCTCAGAAGCAACCCAAAAACACCCCAAACAAGTGCAGGTGAATAACTGCATGCTTTTCAAAATAGACAAGCAGATGTAGAAGCCAGAGCGAACAGCAAACACCACAAATTACCTGCACCAAATCAAATTATCATTGTCAAAGCTAGCTAATAGCATCACAATTTCCTTCACCTTCAATAATGTCAATTTGTGGAGTTAAACAATAATAACTCCAACCAAAACTGATGGAAGTACCTTGGTTTATTTACATTGAAAGCCCTGCCTTGGTTGAAAGCCCTGCCTTGGTTTAAAACCCTGCTTTGGTTAAAAGCTCTGTTGGTGATTGGAGCAACAGCAGCCTTTCTAGCAGCCTCAGATGCCAGAGGAAACGGATTTCCCTTGAAGTTTGACCTCCTTTGAGCAAGAGCTCCCTGTCAAAAGATAAACATACCATGTGAAAAAATGCTCAACAACCACCCCTCCCAACCCAACTCCTGAATTAAAACAAGAGTAAGAAATGAACAGAGATAGTCAGGATCAAGATGTTTTGTAATTTGGCACTTACTTGTCTAAGAGATGACCGAGTGTCCATAAATCTTCTAGCTTTTAGAGTTTTATCTTGAGCAGCATTGGCACCAAATTTCTGGGCCCGGTTCTGCAGGGATCAAGTTCAGAACTATAAATATAAGATACTGCAGAAAGGATACCAAGAATCAAAGCCAACAAGAAGAATAACAGGGGGGGCAATCTTACTGAAATGCGTTGCTTATTAGGCTTCATGGTGTTAGTCTTTGACATTTTAATGATGTCATCTGCATAGGAAGTGGAAGTAAAATTAAAAAGAAGCTTCTTGACATAAACAGAATAAGTATACAAGATTTTTCATTTGCGCACCTAATGTCATGTCCATTTTCTTCTCAGTGAGAGCAATTGCTTCGGTAGTCAGGGGTTTGGCTGCCATCTGAAAGAGAAGATACCCAATGTAAATTAATCATACAGTATCATAATTCATAAATCCTTCTAACAACAGATAAGCTACAAACTCAAAAGAAAGCACCAAAGAGCATTCTTCTTAGGCATGAATATCATATGTCTCCTTCTCTACGGAACTATATTCACTTCAACTAGCACAAATATTTTGATATAATTCCTTCTCCTCAACATATTAAACTAGTACAACCCCAGGACAACAGAGAGAAATTCTGAAATAAACACAAACACATAGATAAACCAAATTAACAACTCTGATCTCAAGAAAACAAATCGAGTCCATGAGACAACACGCTACTAGTCTAATATTATTGCTTTGACATAAAAAATAAAAAGTCTAAAATTTTTACTACGTCTTTCCCTCTCCCTCCCTGATAATTTACTTCAAAAAACAAAAATACTACACATTCCGAAGAAAATTGTCCGCATAATCATTAAAAAAAACTGCAATTACAAAAAATAGGGATGAAGATGATATAACCCACTCTACAGCCCCCAGCACACACACACAATTTAGTAGTGGATAAGCCAATACTGATAAAGCATCCGGGCACGAATTCGTACAGACACACAGTAAATTCCAACACTTATACATAAAGGAAGAAAAAGTTACCCGTTAATTAAGCAGCTGTTGAAGTCCGAAAGGAAAAGCTTGGGAGAATGCTAGGTTTAGGGTTTGAAGAGGAATCGCGACAGCTGAAAATCGAGCAGCAAAGCCGATGATGTAAAACTAGGAAAACTTGTTAATTATATTTATCTTATGCGGTTGTGGTCTCCGGAATAGAAAGAAGAAGAAGTCGCGCTACAGTCTGTAGCGACTTTAATTGCTTTTATATAGGTTGTCGGCTTCCGAGGCTTGCTGAACAAGAAATTTCCTTTGCAGAATGGATTTTAAGTTTTTTCTTTTTCCTTTTTTCCACTTTTCCTTTATTGAATTTTGGGAGAAATTTCCTTTGCAGTATAGATTGTAAGGGTTTTTTCCTTTATTGAATTTTGGTAGAACGATGAATTCCTGATTTTTTTAGTTGGGAGATGTTATTTTCGGTAATTATAACAAGGGTTACAAAACCCGTCAAAATCGGTGAGACTTCGCTGCAGACTAATTAACTAATAAGTAAAACAATTACCTTTATCAAGCTCAAACTTGAATTTTAAAATTGGCCTAAATTTCATATTAAAATACGTAATTAAAATAGATTAATTAACAGATAGGGTAAACTCGTATATTTCAAATCAAATTTAGGGCAAATTTAATCTATGAACCGAACATTTCGAGATACCCATTATCATGATTATTATGTTTCGTGTATGTACTTCTAATTGTGTGAGTACATGTGTGTATAAGCAATAGAGAATCCAACAGCCTAAAATCCACCTTAAATTTTCTTAAAATGAAAAAACACTAGAGAATAAAGATGAGTATTAAAGTGATGCACAATCAAAAGTGGGGCATTCCTGTGCTTGAAGAATAATAAGCAGATTCCAGATTTACTGAAAAACATAATTGACGTTTCCAAAAATGTAACTCAAGTTGGATAATTATATTATTACAGCAGTATTTCAGCTGGTAAATGCAAATAGGAAGCTTATTATTCAGATAATTTTGCTTCCACCAATCAACCTGGTCGCAGGAAATAATAGATTATATAGTAGAAATAAAAAAGAATGTCATCAGTTGTCGCCATAGATCCACTTCTCAGAATTGCTTGTGTAACTAACCAACTCTTCGGGTTTAAACCATAGCTTGATTTCATCCTTTGCAGTCTCGGGTCCATCACTACCATGAATTATATTTCTGGAAGAAAAAAAAAAAAGTATTAGTTGTTATACTATAAAGTGATAGTTGTGAACTAGTTGCAACTGTTTTGCATAGGACCAACTCTTTAGTTCCAGCAACTAAGACCAAAGAGGTTAGAAGAATACCTTCCAACTACAACAGCTAAATCTCCTCTGATGGTTCCAGGTTCTGATTTCTGAGGGTCTGTGGCTCCGATGAGTTTACGACCATACTTGATCACTCCCTCACCTTCCCAGACCTGAAGGAGCAATTTGTTACATAATGTTTTAAAAGTTTTGAATAGATAAAGCAGGGGATTTGAGCACTTCTAACCATGGCAACAACTGGTCCAGAGCTAAGGAAATCACACAACCCGTTGAAGAAAGGTCTTTCACTGAGGTCGTGATAATGCTTCTTGGCAAAGTCCTTTGAAGGAACCACTACCTTTATGGCCACAAGCTTGAAACCTTTTCGTTCAAATCGGGAAAGAATTTCTGAAATCTGAAGAAACAACAGCCACTTTGTTATTTTTGAAATATGTAGCAGGTTCCGATAAGCACTCTCTAATTATAGGAAAGGATGGAGGATGGGGTCCAACTATAGATGTTCTGTTGTTTTTCTTGGCTTAATGTATACAAACTATGTTAACTTGGCCAATTTGAAAAAGGGGACAAAACAAATTAACAATACAAGTATACAATTGTACATAACAGAATAATAATATGCTACTCATCAAGCATATAGATCAGGTTTAAGATGCGTGAATTTTCAACAAGTGTGACAGTAAATACCAATCCTCTTTGGACTCCATCGGGCTTGATGGCAATAAAAGTTCTCTCCATCTGAGGAAAAGCAGAAAAATGGAGTGTCAGTCAGCAGACAAAACTTATCCACGAAACATGTGCAAGAAAACAAGGCACTATTGGTGCATGTACCTCGGCAGCATTGGCCTCTTGTTCATTAAGCATGAAAGCTGTAGCACAAGGAAAGGAAAGAATGATAAATGAGAATTACCTTTGTAAGCTCACAATAACAAGACAATTGAGATTAGGTTTACTGGCTAAGAACTGAAATGTGAGCCCTTCAGAAAATTTAACATGGACTACAGATAATTCTGCAGAATATTAAGCTCATGAAATTTGCTACAAAGTAATCTAGTTTATCCAAATGAAAGACTGAGGGTGAGGTAAAGGGTCGCAACAGGGAATAGCAACAGATTATTAGGAGAGTTATTTAAAAAGTTTAATGCAGTCAACATTTTCCACATAACAAACAATACACACAGGAAGGGGAAAACCATTTAAAAACACATATTGGAGAAAGTGTGTTCAATAAAACCTGCTGCTGGAAGGGCAAGAGCACCCGAAATCCAACCCCCATATGCATTTCCAGAGGCACCAAATCCAGCTAGAGATGACACTCTTCCTCTGCATGAAACTGCAGCCGCTGCACCTGCTGCTCGCCCTCCTGAAATACAATTTTTCTAAGCTTCACTTTCTGGTTTTGAGCATTTTTAATGTATTTGAATCACATAACAGATCGATCAGCTTCAATATTTTAGATTGAAATAATGGTTCTTTAAAAAATATGATCCTTGATAACAAGCTATTGCAATCTACACGTAATTAATGCTGGTAAATTCATCAAAATCCTATTTACATACTAAAGAACACATATTTATAAGAAAACATCATACCAATCTTTATTAAAATAAAACCCACAATACTTATCAAAATAAAATTATTAATCCTTACCAAAATAAAACTCATAATCTTGCATAATAAAATTATTAAATAATTAAAAATTAGAAAATATAAATTAATTAACTTTTGTAACCCCACTCTATTTTTTCAACCTTCTCATCCACTCCATCAAACAAATATCAGATCGTAATAAATAAACATGAAGAGAATAAAGCATAATATTATTATACAGAAATTCATCTAAATAAATATTTTACTTCTGAATCTGACGCAATACAAACTGACATCTCAATGTTAACATTTATATTAACAAGTTTCATGACACGAACGAGCGCCGCCAATCTGTATTATCAGATATGTAAAACATCTAATCAACATGGATCATTGAATATAAATCGTTTTTTCCATTTAATCAGTAACTTGTATAACAGATGCACATAACCAGACTCCAGTCTGAAAATCTACATATCGACATTCTCATCAATAAAAAATTAAAAAAATGTTACCTGAAAATGCACGAGAGGATTGCTTAGAAGCCGCGGCGACAAAAGATCTGGCTGATCTGAAAATCTGAGACCTCATTTTCGAAGAATGTTAACACTAGGTTTGGGGACTCTGAGAGGTGAGATTTGCAGTTTTGGTGAGTGGGTGGGAGTGATAGAGTGATATTGATAATGCTTATGTATTTTCCCGTGCCTAACCAACTAACACCGTGTTTGTTTGTTTTTTTGAAATGTGCTAACACCGTGTTTGTTATGGTAAAAAAAAAAACAATAATTTGGTTATGACCTAATTTTGTATTGTACTTAAGAGTAATTAATTTTATTTTCGTGATTAAAATATGATAGCTGCATTTTCACGCCTAACCAGGAATGATTAAAGGTTAGTTAGTTGGTAAAATAAAAATTCTAAGCCGAATTATTGGGCTGAGAAAAGGTTCCCAGTCTGACTTTCTCCAAGTTAAGTCTTGCTATATTACAATTTGATCTCAAAAGTATGTCTAAATTACCTTTTTTTGGCCTTCTATACCCTTTTTCACACTTTATCCCATCTTTATGGCATTTTGGAAAGAGAAGCAAAAGGAAGACAAGAGATGCCTTGAAAAGTGGGAATACAAAACAACTTTGTCTGTTGCTTCTAAGTGTGTGGTTCGAGTGTGTTTTGTAAACAAGTACTAGTAATTGATTCAAATTGATTAACGTGATTAATTTAATTGATTGGTTGTATTTGTAAATACTTTAAAAATGATTATATTTAAAAATAAAATTAATCACATGATAGTGTTTACAATCATATTCAAGATTTAAGAAATGAATGAAACTTGCAATTTATTTATTTTAGAAAATTATTTTAATTCACTTGTGAAATTTTGCCTTTAAATATCTTACAAATGGAGTATATCATATTTTAAAGATTATTTAAAATATTTTATTGTCAAAAAAAAAGGTTTTTTACAATATTTGGTTGCATCTACCATCAAGCAGCACATTTTATTCCAATTTTCCTAAAACAAAAAAAAAAAATTAGAGTCTCATTTGATTTCTCAAAATGCAAGTGGAGAGAGAAAAGGTCACATAGTGCTCAAAATAGATATTCAAACATTTGTAATGCTACCCTACTGCACATCTGGTAATTGCACTTATTAAGAAAAGTTGTGCATGTGTGAAAAGTTATACTCCGTATTTTGTAATCCATTAAATGCTTATAAGAAACAAAAACTTAACACTTCAGTAATTTGAATTCTGACAAGATCATGATGTTATATTGAAATAGTATGTACAACACAATAGACAATAGTGCCAAGATTCATTTTCATCAATTCATGATAGCACCTTAAACCTAGACATATGTATATACGTACAAAGGGAATTCGTGAAAAATATCTAAGACTTGTCTGAATTGTTAACATCCTTAGAACTCAATGCAAGCTTGCAATCACTCTGCAGTGCTTCCAACCATAGCTCAACCTGAAAAATGAACATTATTGGAGCACGTTGATAATGGTACGAGAGAAGTGGGCTGGGCGAGGTAAACTTGACGTACCTGTATCTTAGATTTGCTTGCGCATTCATATCGCAGACCATGACGTGTTAAGATATAAAAGCAATATCTAGTTTCATCATCCTCGCGTGTTAGGGAGGGAAGATGGCCAATTTCAACAACATCTGATAGGAGGGTAGAGTCTTGAGGACTTAAATCTGCAACATAGATTTAAAAAAAAAAAACATGATCAATTGATCAAAAATAGTGTAGAGGAAGGTCGTTTTCAAGCGATCGCTTTACAAAAGTATGTCATTATACAAGTCAAGCACTAAGTGCACCATTGGATGAGATGTATGCCTATAAATATAAGAGAATACCAACAATGGCCTCAATTCTTTTTTTCATGATCAGCAATAACTGTGTAACTAATGGTAAATGCATAAATTTTGTTTTGGTAAAGGATTTTTTTTAATAGCAAAATATTTGTTTTACAATTAGTCAATAACTGGTATTATAAAGTCCCAGTTAAGTGAAAAGGCTAAAAGCACGACTTTGGAAGCTTCAACGGAGATAATAAGCATGGAAATATAGTAAGCGTAGAGTTTGAATCAACTACCGGTGGAAATCATGTACAAATAGATGCACGATCCGTGAAGGACAATAAAGCGTGGAATCCAATCATCAACTTCAGTATCATCTATTGGAGGTTCTCCTGGTAATGCCGCCCATCTCTATGAAAAAGAACAGAATAAATGAAGCACATAATTAGAGATGTCAAAAAGACAAAAAAAAGTACATGAGAAAGATCAACATTACCATCCGTAAGAACAGATAGCCTGATAGACGAGCGGATCTCAATATTTCATCAATGTGCTCCAATCTGTGAACATGAAAAACAATCTAAACTTGAGCAAATAAATTGTCAAAAATGTAAGGGAAGGTCTGATTTACAGGTCAGTGAGATTAATCAAACAAGAAAAAAGCAGGAAACTGGTTTGCAAGCTTGCTTACTGAGCTTTAAAGTGGGATTCTCTTTCTTCTAAAGCAGCTATTTCTGAACGAAGAGATTCTACCTCCACAGCACTTAATACAACCTGCGAGTTATAAATATTGGAGTTGTCACGAAATGGGAAACTGTATCCAATTGATTAATGGCAAACTGTTACTATATTTTACCTTATCTTGATCACTTGCACCTAATTTCCAAGAGAGTCCCCTTAGACTAAACAAATTCAACATTGTGGCACTTCTTAATCTTCTGCGAGCCCGCGTATGGCTATGAGAATTGAGACCTAAACTAGAGCAAACACATAAAAACCAATTAATTTTAAGTCACATTAATTCATTTGCCTTAATGGAGTCCTCTAAGACAATCACCTTAAATCCGTCGATGATGATGAAGAAGCCTGGCTTGAATGAGATTCTGAAACGGAAGGCGATGCTACGAAATAATCAGGAAACACTTGTATTCCTCGAGGACCATCACCCATGAAGGCTAACTTCACCAGCAAGACCTATACCAATCACATGGAAGAAAGAAAGAAAATATGTGCTTACTATCAACAACTCATTGTCCCAGCTAAACTGCTCACCCACATAAACCAAAGCATTCATATGATCCAAAATTCATACTCTCTATGTCCCAAATCAGTTTTCACACTTTTTTTTGTCTATCCCACATTAGTTTTCACATGAAGGAAATGAAGTTTCTCACAACTCTTACCTTCAAAATTCACACTTATTTACCTTCTAAGTACGTTTTCTTATCGCACTAATAAAGTTAAAAGGACCTCGATACCCTTACTAAAAGTGTTTACGTGCCCAAATCAGTGTGAAAACTAATCTGGGACGGAGGAAGTATTACTTAAAAGCAATTTACAAGAGCCTGAAGCTAATCATGAATCATGATCCAATAAACTAAATACTTACTAAATAGATGCTTCCCTGTATTTACTAAATTAAAAACATAATTTCAGAATTTCGCCATAAAATACCTAAGTTCTCCAACTATTTACAGCAGAGAAGATCATGAAATAACTAGGGAAGCCTAAAAAGAAATGGGAAAAGGGGGAAACTAGAACCTAAGTTAAATTGACCAATAAAACCAAACAAAATATGCGTGATCTCTACCAAAGCTTCAACAAAATTCGTTAAATTTTCCAAAAAACGTGATTAATGACCGTTCATAACAACAATTCAGAAAAACAACACATAATACGGACTGTTTGCATAAATTAGCTTAAAATCATATAAAAATACGGAACAAGGACTGCCTCAGTTGATTAAATTAGAAGAAAAAAAAAGTAATTGCAAGGAGAAAAGAGGTGAGACCTTAATTTGTTCTTCGAATGATTAAGATGAAGAAGAGAAGAGAACTAAGGTAAAGTTCCTTGTCTCGCAGAAAAGCTGTCGACACAAATGCAAAACTTGTTTTTTTTTTTTGATTACAAGTTAAATACCCATCCCATTTCCCCTACCCATGACTCTAACCACTTGAGCTATCCCACTTTGTCACAAATGACATGTTTACCCCTTATATTAAGGCAAGGATATTTTTGACTAGATGGCAATTTGGTAAAAGGGCTTGTTACTTAACAGCCAATTAAAAGTTTCAGAAAATGGGGATATGGACAAGAGATTATCAAAAAAAATACTCTCTCCATCCACCAAATATAGTCTCATATAGGAAGTGCACAAGTTTTAAGAAAAAATGTAAATAAAGTAGATAAAATAATGGTATTATAGGGTATTGTGGGGTCCATTGTGAATAAAATGATTGTTTGTGAATAAAGTTGACGGCAAATTGAGTAATTAAGTGATGGTTAAAGGGTGATAGTTTCCATAAAGTGTATTGGACTACATTTGATGGACAAATAATATAAGGCAAATGAAACTATTTTTTGTGGACGGAGCGAGTACATATTTTTTCATGTACGAAAGTTATCAAACTTTTCTTTTTTAGTTCCAATAAAACTATTTATTCTCACTTATAGTAGTTTTCACCGAATGGAGTATATACACAAAAACGGCATGATTGGTACAAATGAATGAAATAGAAATGAAATGTGCATTCTTAATTATAAGTGAAATCACTTTTTTTTTGTTCTCAAATGCAAAAAGTGAAGCAACATAGCAAAAGGTGTCATCTGCATATATTTGTCCACGTGTTGATTGGTAATGTAAACTTGAGATTTAAATATTAGATTTTTTTTTTTAGGTTTAGAGTTTGAAACTCTGAAGGTGCAAACAACGTCGGTAATTGCGGTTGGTCTGTCGGTGTAAACTTGAGATTTAGACATCACACTATTTGAAAAAAAAAACAAAAAACTTTGTTTTATGTTGTATTTCTATTCATCCTCTTAATCACTCGACCAAAACTCACTATTTAATTCAAGTTTGGAGTCTTTAATACTTTCATATGTTGTGTACCAACTACCTAACAAGGCACCCGCACTCACACCCACGATATAAGGTCAATGCTAACATTATTGGCCCAACGCGGCCCTCTTAGTTGGGCCACAGGCCCAAATCCAACAAGTGAGAATTTATCAACCAAATGGTCCAAATCCATGCTCATAACAAATGAATGAAATTCACTTGTATTAATTTTTTTCATTTCACTTAAAATAAAAAAATAATAGCGTTCAATAATAATCCTAACGACAAGTGTTAAAAATCTAAATAGTAAAATATACAATGGAACGTAAAAAAATCATAGAGAAATGAAACTTACAATAAAGCCAAGTTTGTTAATAGACCTCAAACAGCAACGTCACTCCTCTTTAATTGATTGCTTGTTGAGTTTTACTTCAATATTGATATTATATTGTGACTATCCATGTAAACCTAAGTACATAAATTATTGTATGCATCCGCTACACAATATTATTCAAATGTATTTTTAAATAATTTGTATTAATTATTTTACTTATAAGTACTAGTTTAATCAATTATTATTGCACACATTACATTGTACAAGTAACTTACAAGAGACTTACTCACATTGTAATTCTTTCATGTTACAATAATAATGAATAAAATACTAGTTATTATCTAGATATATGATGTTTGGATAGCAATCGACACATTTGGTGGCGATTTACGAGTAACGAAGGACTTGATAATAGTATGAGTCTCTCGCCACTCAACATGCCAACAGAAGGAAATAATGGGAATTTGAAACTTTTATATTTTGACACATTTTAGTCGAGATGAGATATTTAGTTTCTAAGTTTTTTTTTTTAATCAAGTAAGTTCTCGCTTCTGTTATTGAATAAACAAGGAGGTTATTGGAGCACAACCACAAAGTCTCGTGGATCTGCCAGTGTACAATGGTTAACAAAATAACGAGATTCTCCAACTAATATATGCAAATCATCTTCTTATAACAAAAAACATTTGAAACACTATTGAATTGAGTTAGCAAAGCTCGACAAGAAAGAACAGAGTCACAAAATGTAAAATCGTATGACTCTGTGGAATTTAATTTCTAAGTAAATTTTTTTCCGAAAGGAATGAATCTTAGCTTTTGGCGTTGCAGGAGCAAATGGCAGTAGGTAGCTCAACCACAATGTTCGACGGATCTACCCAACAATGAAAACTCTCAAATCGACGAGCTTCTCTAGCCAAGTTGACCACTTTCGCATCCCCTTCAAGTACACAGTCAGTCACATTTTATTCTTTAATCCATGAAAGTGCCTTGAAGAAACCATGGCCTCGCCGATCGAGGCATCCACACATCCATTAAACACTCTTGATCGTCCGCCCAAGACTACACCGTACTCACCTCGGCGCACGAAACCCAACCCCGTCTGATTTGTGTCGTTGAAGAATGTTGCGTCTGTGTTAACCTTAGTGAAACCAACTGGGGGCATGCCACGTGGTGCAGCGGACTCGGCCACTCAGCTTCTTGCTGTCTCTAATTATATTTGTGGAGGAAGTGAAATACTCCAATGAGTTTTATTTTTAGGTATAATTATTTTCATTAATACTTAATATTATTTGTCTCTATTTATATTTGGACGGAGTATTATTTTTATTATATGGAAAAAGTATATTTAAATAATTTTATAGGAGTATAATTTATTTACTAATTGAAACAAAATAAAATTTGTATATAAATTCAAATAATAATTTGATATTTTGATTTATTTAAAACCTAGTTGGAAGCAAGGGCAATCGGTTGCCCCCAACCAGGGCTAGGGACAATATAGTCATTTCGTCATCCAGTTATCCGCGACGCCCCAATACGAATCACATTCTAATTACGCAGCAAACAACAAACACATCAACACTCGCCTCCGATCTCTTTTTCTCTCTCGCAAGTTTTCCAAAACTTTCTTCGCGTTTTCTCTATTCATTCTGAACAAATTTATTCCTTAAATCTTCATACTTATACCAATGCATTAATAAATAGGGTGCGGTGCTTGCGTTGATAGATTCCCCATTTTTGTTCCGCCGCAATCCAGCGATCTGAGAGGGGTCAAAGTCTTCGAACCGCATAACGGCGATTTTCCGGCGTTGGTATTACAGATTCCGGTTAGGTTTTTGTATTGGGATTGGAATCGAGGTATTTCGTGAGATTTAATTCGGTAAAGTTCGAATTAGGGTTTCGGGTTTCTTCAGAATTAGGCTTTTCTCTCGCAGTTTTTTTGGTGAATGAACTCGAGTCATTGAGGGATTCTTGGGTTAATATTGTTTGATTGGTGGCGTTTTATTGAAATTTAAGTTCCCGTGGTTTGGTTTGTTTTGGGCGGCCGGAGTGTGAAACCTAGGTCTTTTTGTGCCAAGATACAGACATGCCCAGGAGTTCGAAGCACAAATCGCATAAACAGAGTAAACATAGCTCAAGAGATTATTCGGATTCTGATGAGGATGTAACGAAGATGAAAGAAAAAAGTATTAAAGAGGAGAATCCTGTTCGAGGTCATCGGGATTCAGCATCTGGTGATAAGCGAAAAATTTCATCCCAGGCGCGAGAAGGGAAGGACAGTAAAGATCTGAGTTCTCATGGGAATGGTGATGCTGTGGGGGAGTATGTTTCATCCAAACGGCGGAAAGAGAAAACGGAAGTCACTGTTGGTGGTGATAGGTGGAATGGAGGCGGAGATGAGAGGGGGGATAATGACAGGAATTTAGATAAGGAAATCCAAAAAGGTGAGAGCCTGAAAGTTGATAGTAAAGTGAAGGAGAACAGTAGCAAAGGTGAAAGCTTGAGAATCGAGTCAAAAAGTAAGAGTAAACGGCATGAGAGTGGAGTTTCTGGTGACAAGAAAGAAGATAGTTTAACATCTGTAGTGGTGGACAGAGAAGAGAGTAAGAGTAAAAGTGAGTCAAAGCGGAAGTCTGAGAGGGATTCTTCTTCACGGAAAGAAGGGAAGGAGTCGAAGGACAAGGACCGCAGGTTGGAAAAGGAAAAAAGTGGTGGTCAGGAGAGTAAGAATGGTGATGCTGAGACAAAATTTGTTGATATGGATGTTGTGAAGAAGCAGGGGACACAGCCGGGGGATATCAGTGAAGAGAGACAGGGTAAACGTGCTCGAGAAAATACTGGTAAGGTAACTTTGTTGATGGTATTATACATAAATGATTGACAAAATCTCTCTTTGATGTGCTGCTATGGATCTTCTCATTTTATTAATGTGTTCAATTCCAGCACATTCGATAATTTTGTGCCTGATGTTTATCAGCTCTTTAATCTTCCACATCATTTTACTAATCTTTCATGGTTTATATATGAATGTATTTACATCAGTTGTGTTTGAGCAATTGGCCTCTGACATGAAAGTGCTCCGTTTAACTTTCTGGTGAGCAGATGTTATCTATTGCAGGTGGATTTGTTGTTACCTAAGATTGAGTAATATCATTGATCTAGTGGTCTAGAATAGAATGCTTGTCATTTTTATGTTGTTGTCAAGAACTGTACAATGCTTTAAACACCTGAAAGTGGAAAAGAAATTTGTTTGTCAGAACAATGTTCTCAGCCTCTCAGATTCCATGATGTGTCTCACTCCAATTTTTTAGTTGGTATGATTGTGTTGAACATCCAAAACAGGGTGGTTAAATTTTCATTTAGAACCTTTGTCTTTTGCCTTTATGAAAGTTAGGTGAATGCAACGGATCTAGATGTTCATAAGAGCACGATAGAAGTTCTTTGTAAGCTCAATTACTCGGTAGTATCACAATTAGTACAATTCCAAGAGACTCACCTGACTAAATGGGATTAAGCTACTAATTTCTTACTTGAAAAGTATTGCTTGTTTTACTTGATGTGATTATTTTTCTGTTATATGTACTGGTGTGTGATTTTGGGTCTGTTCCTATACTTTAAGTTATTAGCTGATTATTATGATTTCTCTTTATTAATAAATAGTTATTGGGGATAGATTGGTCTTATATTGGTTTTTCTCCCCTTATCTGTTAGTTCCTGGCTTCCCATGGTTTTAGAAGCAAACATGTTTCTTTGAGATTTTGTTTGTCATGAGACACTAATGCTTAGGCATGAAAATGTATATGTTGCTTTTGTGACACTTCTAATTGTTAGATTTTTTTGCTTAAAATTTGTTTGAATCTTCTTAGTAATCTTTAGAACTTCACAGTCATTGAAAAGCAATATTTGGTATCTCTAATTTTCAATTTTATTTAATTCTGTAGAGCGTACTGTACTGGACGAGTCACGAAATTCTGAGGTGGAGAAGGATATTGAGAAAAAAATACGCAAGAAGCGAGAAGGTTCTAGTGAAAGAGAGAAGTATTATGATGATTATAAAGAAAGTGATGAGAGACGATCATCCTCAAAAGGTGATCGTGCTAAGGATTTGAAATACAGAGATGATAAGCACAAGGATGGAGGGTATGCAGATAAATATCAGGAAGATGGCCACAAAGATGATAGGCGAAGGGATGAGAAATACCGAGAAGAAGCTGAGAAGGATTATAAACATCAGGATGATAAGTATCGTGAAGAAGGTGAGAAAGATGCTAAACGCAAGGATGATAGGCGCAAGGAGGAAAAACATCGTGAAGATGTAGAACGTGATAGCAGAAGGAAGGAAGATAAGAATCGGGAAGGCAATGAAAGAGAAGGCCGACGGGATGACAAGTATTATGAAGATGGTGATAGGGACAATAGACGCAAGGATGATCGATATCTTGAGGATGGTGACAAGGATTTCAGACGTGGGGATGAAAGGTATCATGACGATGGAGACAAAGATGATAGGCGAAGGGACAATAGTTACAGGGATGATGGAGATAGAGATTATAAGCATAAAGATGACAAATACCGAGATGATTCTGAAAGAGACACCCGCCATAAGGATAGTAAGCAAGGGGAAGGATTTGATCGAGATAAGAGATCACGAGACACCAAGTATAGGGATGAACGGTCCTCGAGAGATCGGTCTGGTGATAAGTCTGACCTTAAGCGTTCTAGGGATGATGGCTATTCTGCTGATCACTATGCCAGAAAATCAAGTGCATATGATGATAGTCCAACCCGTGATGATCGAGCATCCAGGTACCGAGATGATCAAGGTAGGAGAAGAATTAATGAAAAGGAGGATTGTGTTGATATTAAATCTCGAGCCACGAAGGATCAGAGATCTGATGCTGAGAAGAAAAGTGCGAGCAGTGCAAGAATTGATTCTGCCACTGATAGAGGAAGGTCAACTTCTAGAAATGCTGATGTAGAACTTACTTCTAGCCATGGTAGAAGGCGGAGTTCACCCACCTCAAATTCTCATGCGCCAAGGGATCACCATAGGTACTTGTGTACTTGCCATTAGCTACTCATCACTAAATTGATTAACATTGCATTGCTGACAATTTGTTCTTATCATTACTAAAGCAAACAGAACATTTTCATAATCTCGAGCATAGAGGGTACATTAATCAAAAAATTGATGCCATGTATTTATTTCTTAAGATATAATGTACTCGTAAGTATTATTTCAAAGTTGAAGTTATTTTTGGCTTTGAAAACTCTTCAAAATGATGTCATGTATACAATGACTATCTGGAGTCGGGTCAGTATTCTCCAGTGACTATTTGATGGATGTAAACTTTGTCATTGCTGCAGTAATGAATCTTCAAAGTAGCAGTGAGGGTGAAAGGAAGCACTCAAATGTCTTTGACTTGTTTCGTCTAGCTACACCCTTTTTAATGACTTATAATGTTCTTTTAGAATGATATAAAACTCATTAATATTCCTACAGTAAATAATTTGTCATATTCCATGAAATGCAGACCATAATGATTCGTTGGCCTTGTTCGACAGACCTTATTTCTTTAGTATCTTATCTTGGCTGAGAAACACTTATTGAACTTGATGTTGCCTTGTGTTTCTCCCGTAGCTTAAGTTTAGCATGCAGTTTACCTTAAAATAATATTATGTTATATATGACATGCGACACTAGCATACATGTTCTCACATCTACTTAAATGTTTTTCAGGGCTCTGAAGCAAGATGAGTCCAAGTATAGAGATTATAATTATGAAGAGAGAGTTCGGCCTTCAGCTAGAGATTATGTTGGTGCTAGTGGGGGATCTGAAAAGGCTTCTTCCTCTCGGTCAATTGAGAAGCATGGTCAAAAAGATGATGGCCATTTTGCAGAGCTGTCTGCTGAAAGGCGTCTCAAGTCTGATATACGTTCATCACCCTTGCAGCTAGTGGATAAGTCTCCATCTTCAAGTACTGATCGGAGACAGTTCAATAGGTCTGACGTAAGACGGAGTATTGATCTTGAAGATTCAACACCAAGGAGTGGTGGTTCTCGAGATTGGAAAGATTATACTGGTAAGGAAGCTAGGGGAAGCAGGGAGTCGGGCATGGATGTACTTCCTGGGGAAGAACTTGTACCCACAGATGCAGACACTTCATCTGTTTCTTCACCTTTTGCAAGAAACAACCATTTTTCTAACAATACTAAGTCATTGCCCCCTCCTCCCCCCTACAGAACAGGTTTAGATAGCCCTTTAATGACAGGCTCAGGTGAAGATGATGGTAGAGGTAAGTCCAACATGCGCCATAGAAGGATGGGCGATCCTAACATGGGAAGAATTCAAGGAAATCCTTGGAGAGGTGTTCCAAGCTGGCCTTCTCCTGTGGCAAACGGTTTCATGCCTTTCCCACACGGCCCACCTCCTGTTGGTTTTCATTCAGTTATGCAGCCGTATCCTGCTCCCCCAATGTTTGGTGTCAGACCATCAATGGAGTTGAACCATCCCGGGGCTTACCATATGCCCGATGCTGACAGGTTTTCGGGCCCAGTGCGTCCAATGGGATGGCGCCAGGTGGATGATTCTTGCCCCCCGATGCACACCTGGGATGGTAGTAATGCGGTCTTTGGAGACGAGTCTCATATTTACGGTAGGTCAGATTGGGATCATTCTAGGAATTTACCTGTTAGTCGAGGCTGGGAGGCAAACGGAGATTTTTGGAAAGGACCAAATAGAACTGAAAGCATGGAGATGCCATCATCTGAAAAAGGGAATATCTACACTAGAAGTGGAGATGATGCTTTGGCAGGACAAACTATTCAACCATCTAAAAATGAGCAAGTTCAAGTTGATCAATTGGCAGATAGCACTGATGTTAGTCAGGCGGTGAAGAGCTTTGAAAAGAATGGTATCAAGCAACAGCTTACTATTCCGAAGGATGCTGACAATGTTTCTAAATTGTCGAGAAAGGATGACATGCGCCTCTTCCATCATGTTTACCTTTCCAAACTTGACATTTCTGCAGATCTTACTGAGCCTGAATTGTTTAATAAGTGCACAGACTTGATTGATATGGATCAGGGAATATTCTCTGCTGTAAATGATGCCAAAATTTTATATATTGAGGTAAAGCTGATTATGTGCTTCATACTCATTTGTCCACTTCAGATGTTACCATAGTTATTCCTAATTTTGTTTTCCCTTTCTGCTTGACAGGATATAGAAGCTGATACGGCATCTCATAGACTTACAAATTATGCACTGTTTGGATCTTATGATGATTCTGTTTTCCAGGTGCATTTTCTGAACATGCATATTCGTTTTTTTTTTTTTGTGAAGAGGAACATATTCTATTGTAATATATCAACAACCATGGTTTCAGTACTTACAGTATATAATATTTACTGATTCAATCTGTTGAACACATTATTGCCCTGTCCTGTGCATTGCCAATTTGTAACTGCTTAATGAAACAAAAAACTCGGTGGCACTTTTATGTCTGATTTGTCAGAGCCTTTTTATGATTCCTTCATTTGCACGTTTTGTTTATATAGATTCTGTAGGTTGATAATATAATCCGTTTGTTAACTTAAAAGACTTGAAAGTATTGTCTGATGACAAATGTCTTTGCTTTGTTACTTGAGGTAGCTATAGGGTGTTGAGAAAGAACAAAGTAATTATTCCTTTATCTAACCACTATGTGTTCAGTATTAAATAAAAAAGTCTCTGTCTGTATCACATATATTGGGTATGAAAGCAATTAAAAGCTTTAATTGCAGTTTGGTTCGACACTTGGAAACAGCTGTAATGTTTTTGTGTTCACTGCTCCCTAACAATAACATGCTCTTACTTTTGTCATTTGTTGCAACTGCAGAAATCAATGTCCCTTTATAAGAGGCAGAAAGAACACCTTTTGGCTAAAGATGGCGAGAAACTCAATATACAGAGCGAATTCATTCCAAACTTCGATCAGGAGAATGAAAATGTTGAAGATGACAAAACTGAATTGCTTCCAGCAGATGACATGCAAGGTGTGGAGGGTGCTCTTCCATACACAGCGGTAGAATCGATAGATCCAAAGAATGGAATGCAGGAAACCGAAGAGATGATTGTGACACCAGTTGGCATCATGACTGAAAAAACTGAAGGTCCTGTTTCTGCTTTGGAACATATCAACGAGGAGGTAAAATCAACACTTGACCCGGGCCCAATGGAGATTGATGTGGAAACGATTCCTGAAAGAGTTGAAGGATCTGATATGGCCTTGGAATCTGCTAGTAATGACCAGGAAATGAAATTGGTAGATACTAAGTATGATCCATTGCTTAATTCTGATATGTTCTCTGAGGCATCTGAGGCAATCGTGTCTGGGTCAGTCAATTTAAGTCGGATACATCATTCTCCTGAAAGTACACATTGAGACAATTTAATTTTTCTGAGGTTTTGAAATGTGGACTTTAGTTATTTCTTATTGTCTCATTATTATCTCATTATCTCTGCGGTTGTTGCTTATCTGGTTATCAATAAAACTCTCGTGTTTGTTCTTCTGTGTTTCCTCCTCGGCCTGAAAGGCTCTGTTTGGTCTTTGGATTTTGGTGAGGAAAACATGTCATCATGAATGATAACTTAAGTGTTTTATAGTGTGTTCCTTATCCTTTTCCTCTCCAAAATCCGAGTCCAAACAAGTTCACCTGACTGCCCCGAATTCGCCTGTTATAAGATGCTCTCTCTTAGGCCTACTTCAAAGGTGTTGATCTATCAACTATCAGGTACGCGCGCTTTTCTTTGCTTGTAAGTTATTGGATGTTACTGAGGAAATAGGTTTGAGAAAAATTACATCATTCATCTCAACTTCCTTGTCAAAAAACCAAAATTTCCTTGAATATTGTTTTCTTAATTCAAGATAGATAATTGAGGTTGTATGATTGCTAAAAGAAGTATTTACTTATTTTTTCTATAATATGGTTTTGATATATGGAATTATGAGTGTGGAGGCATGATTATATCTTCACTTTTTTTTTTAATCAAGTGAAAAACCATTTTAAGTAATTATAATTACACACTTATGGATGAACGTTATCTTCATTTTAATTAATTTAGGAATATTGATGCGTCGTCTTTTCCCATGTTTTTTTGATATATAAAGGGTAAATTTTGTGAATTTTTTTAATATCACATGAAATAGATTGGTAGGATCCGAATCCCTTGAAACTTTCAAAATTTATTCTCAGTTTCATTAAATCTACTATCCTGCACTATATGTTAATTAGATTAACTAGAAAAATTAAATTTTTACTCGTTTCTTTGTTTTTGTTGGTCCTGTCTTCTTAAATTACACGTACAATTTTTAGCATATTTATATGAGGATAATATTGTAATTTTAAATTTATAATAATGACTACTAATTTACTTAATAATTCATTGGTTTATAACATGACACGTTTCTCAAAATCATATTAATGTTGCATTTATAAATTTTAACAAACTATGCGTGGAAAAGTAAATTTGACAAGTAAAACTGTATTATAACTTTGTTAAATAAGGGTTATATTTTTTTAACGTAATTATTTTTTATGGAAACAAATCTTTATGATTGGGGCATCTAAAAATGAAACAAGCTTATATGATTTGGACAGAGGTAGTAATTTTATTTATGATTTCATTTAAGATACAATAATTTTTACTTTTAATTAGTCAGTTTTTTATTCTCTCTTATATTCTTTTATTTATGATTTGATCCGTTTTTAATTCTCTCTTATATTCTCTTATTTACTTATTCTTAACTTGACAATACTTTGTCATACGTGCCATTAATTGTGAATTTTATATTTTTTAAAATAAAAAATACTACTTCTTCCGACTCGTGATTACTTGAACACTTATCTTTTTTTAGACGTTCCAAAATTATTTGTACATTCTTAATATGAAAATATCCCATAAAATTAATACCCTTCAAACATCATTTTATTTTCAAAATTGTCACCATCTTTTTACATACATTTTACTTTACATTTCACTAAATTACCTAACATACCCCTCCTTTATCTTACATCATCAACCACTAAATTCATTTTTTTTAAAAAACGTGCCGATCAAATCGTTCAAGTAATTTTGGGACAGATGGAGTATCTTTTTGGGAGTATTTCGATTTTCCGAAACTTTAATTGTGAATTTTATATTTTGGCCCCTTGGATAAACTTCTCTGTCAATGATTTTTTTTATACCTTAGGCTCTTGGAAGGATTATATTGTGAACATACTCGTGGGTCCCTCAGATGATCTTATTTAATTTAAAAAAAAAATGATATTTACTTGTTCCAAGGCTTATTGTTGGAAATTGACTTTGCAACCTACCAAATTTTACATATTTTAACATGACCTATTTGAATCAAGATACCAATAAGTATATTGCAGATCAATATGACCCATGTTTGGACCGTAGCAGAGAAACTGTTTTAATTTCATTAAGGTAAAAAACTAAGAGAAACTGTTTTAATTTCATTAAGGTAAAAAACTAAGGTCTTAGCTACAAATTTGTACTGTACATATCATCTCAAGTCAAGTATAAACCATCCACAAACTCGCGAGGTAATTCAATTAGAATATAGACCGTTTATAAAAATGAGTGATACTTGGGTTCAATTTCTAATTGAATCATAACTGGAAAGGTATGTGAACTGATTTGCCCAAAAATGTCTGTGTGGAAACCAAATCTTTGTTAGGATGATATTTTTTTTTTTTCCACATATCACCAGTGTAACTTTTGCGACAAAGTGGGATAGCTCAAGTGGTTAGAGCACCACTACCTAGGCCTTAGGTCCTGGGTTCGAGTCATGGGTAGGGGAAATGGGATGGGTATTTAACTTGTAATCAAAAAAAAAAAAAAAAAACCAGTGTAACTTTTGCCTTGAGGGAAACATAATCTTGTACATTTCATTAATTGTACAATCTTATTGAATATGAATAATCTTACTGATGTTTTCCTTTTACCACAATTGAAGCCAGATAAATGTTGGCAAACATTATTGTTTTTCTTTTTTCTATTTCAATTTCTTTGTTTCTTTTAAAAGATTATCCACAATCAAGAATATTAGACAAGTGTCACTTTTCCCTATCAAGAAAGATGAATTCAGTTGAATTAATTGGTTGAGCACGTAAGCAATATAGATATGGTGCACAAACTCATTTGTGGTCAATATTTCATCTTCAAAACTTGGTGTTAACACTCTTCACTCTTCTTTTCAACTCTAACACAAATCCATGGCTGCTTCTTTCCATCTCCAAAGCCCCCTTCTTCACAAATCCCAGTTTCTTGGCCAAACAAATCTCAAAAATCACAGTCCAAAATCTACATCTCTCACACCCCCTAAACACCCATTCAAGAACACCCCCACCACAGCCAAATTCAACCTCTACGAAATCCTAGGTGGCAGAGGTCTTTGCAATGGTGAAGAGGGAATCCAACAAGAACTCAAGAAAAATGTGTCAACAGAACCATCACAGTCACAACAAACAACCCCACCACCATCATCAGAAGAGGAGCCATCATCAGGTTTCAAAATACCAGAAGATGGTTTTGGAAAGGAGTTATTAGGCCTCACTGGTGGATTCCCTGGCGGCGAAAAGGGGCTGCAGAAATTCATCGAACAAAATCCTCCTCCCCCTCCTCCGAAAATAGAAGAAAGTCGGGCCGAAATAGGGTTTGATCAGAGCTTAGTGAAGAAAGCAAAAGCACCGGAGTTGCCGATGCTTTTGCCTGGAATGATTGCCATTGTCAAGAATCCCAACAATCCATACTACATGTCCTGTGGGATTGTGCAGAGGATTACTGATGGAAAAGCTGGAGTTCTGTTTGAAGGCGGGAATTGGGATCGGTTGATCACGTTCAGGCTTGAAGAGCTCGAGCGCCGCGAAAAGGTTGCCTGGAATGATTGCCATTGTCAAGAATCCCAACAATCCATACTACATGTCCTGTGGGATTGTGCAGAGGATTACTGATGGAAAAGCTGGAGTTCTGTTTGAAGGCGGGAATTGGGATCGGTTGATCACGTTCAGGCTTGAAGAGCTCGAGCGCCGCGAAAAGGGCCCGCCGATGGTGAGTCCCAGATCAGCAATTCTTGAAGGAATGGTGGAGAATTCTTGATTTGCTCTCTTCTTTCATCTGCTGTACCTAAATGTACATAACTGAAAATCAACATGTTTTTTACTCCAGTTGTATTCTACCTGAGAGTATAAGTAATAATTCACCATTTCTCAAAATCAATTTTCTTTGCATATATCTTCATGATCGATTTAACATCTATAACACAACGGGCCACAGTTTACAAGACTCAGTTACTCCATTAAAACAAATGTAAAGCACAAGTGAGTATATAGAAACATTAGTCAGTTCACTAGTATTGATTATACAACTCTTCACAGCCAATACCAAATTGATATCAACTAACTTCAGCCGACAGGTTTATAGCACCATAGGTGCATGTTATTCAAGCAAGTATATCTCAATATACGAGAGTTATCAAACAAAGACAAAGTAACACAATCAATTTAAATACATTGGTGTCCACTACACTACAACTCCACAAGTTAATCAAATTTGAACCGCAAAATCACTTGGCTTCTTTGAATGTTGTTCTCCATCAGCAAGGCTCTCTCGTAAATAATCAGATACAGCCGCCCAACTGCCAAAACATATAAAAGGTCAAGCAAGAATTCTGGAATATAAAAACACTAGTTTCAAGTCTAGAGAAATCTGTTACCAAGTGAACACAAATTTCAGCAAAAAAGGCAGATGCAAGCATTTGATACTCCCCTTTTTTTTTATATATACTGTATCTTTTAGTTGACAAGGGAAGGTACACGACAATTCCAAAATCAAACTTTTAAGAATGCAAGATATGCCGGCTTTTGACAACTTGAGGTCAAATTAAAGGTGGTCTGATTTTAAGAAAGCAAAGTAAAATATCCTTTATCAGATAAACTGGACAAGTCACTTATGAAGACAACTGAATGACCAAACAAATGCACCAAACTTTACAAGCCTCTAAAAGTACAGAAAATATATCTCCACATTTTATCCATTCAATGATCTTACATACCATGATAGAATCAATCTCCTCTTGAGACACCGGAGTTCTTTTCGGCTGATCAGAAGCCTTTCCTCCCACCGACATGGATGGAACCCTTGAGAAAAACTTATTAACAAGATCATCACTCTTGTAAACATCATCATTCACAGACTTTTCATCGATCTGGCGCGAAGTACCTGAAATGGAATGGTTTTACTATTTAGATACTAGTATCTTTTATACACATGTAAAAGAGAATGATCATGATTTATGACCCAGTGTGAAACATACTCCCTCTGTACCACTAAGATAGACATGGACAAATTTTCACACAGATAAAGAAGGCATATTAAATGTTACTAGAATTGTGATTTTTTTCCTATGATCTTCCCATTTACCCTTACACAAGATCACACAAAAATTTGGTCATATGAAGAATATTTAATGCTTTCAACAAGAAAACTGGACTACAATTTGGAGCACATGAAAGTAGAAAGAAAGTCTACCTTAGTGGTATGGTTGGAGTAAGTAGAGACAATAACAGGGAAGGCCAACAAGTGAAATAGAAACTTAGAGAGATTAAAACAGCAAGGATGGGGAAAATAACTGGAATTCAAAATTTACAACAAACTGGTACTCGAAAAACTTCTAATAATCATATATGCAAGAACCTAACAATTCATTCAGTCAGTGTACATGATGTTCCCTAAAACATGACATCTAATATTGAGATGCTCAAATTTGTGTCGGAATATTAAATCTTAAACATTAGAAATTACACAAAAAATCTCAAACATTTTTTCTTAAATGTAGGAAATTGGTAGATTATAAGCCCAATATAACTTCTAGTCAAACATAAAATATGCATATGCATGATTATAGTCCAACAGAAACAATCAAGAATAATGAATTGCTACTCATTCTGATACCAGTCTTCAGAAAATCTGAATTTTAATAAAAGAGCACCACTTTTTGATGCAATTTACGTATCTAAAGGCAACATCTATCCAAATTCATTACTTTTAATAAATTTTCAAACATATCAAATACCCTACACATTTATCCACCAAATAGAATTTGTATGCATTTCCAATACACTCTTTGAATTAATGATGAGTAATTTCCAGATATCAAAATTTAAGTACCTAAAGTTTTCAGGCAGAAAATTACACCAACAGATAAATGCAACACAAGCAGCAAGACAAAAATTTAATCGCATTTGCAACAGTTTATAGAGACCTTTCATTCATTCACATCATCATACATGCATATCTCAATACAAAAAAGAAAAGAAAAAAAGAATCCACAATCGAGAAACAACTAATAATATGCTGAGTTCCAATTAATTATCCAAACTATTTGCAAATATAGACAAAGTTTTCAATTCTCCCCGCTCTGTTTGGTTCAAAGCTCTTCATGAGTATTGAAAAAATCACAGAAAAGTAAACGCAAAGTCAAAAAAATCCGAACCCAAATCCAAATCAAAGATATTTTGCAAACAGAAAAGGAAATACCAGATGATTTTGGATGCCTTTGAGGAAATTTGATGCGTGGGATTCTCTTCATCGTCTGCCCCAATTTCTGCCTCCGCGAATTTTTTGTGTGAGGATGAAGAATTTCTATTGTCCGGAAAATTATTTATTTCCAGGTTTTAAGTTACAATTCTGATCTTCTAAAATACGATATGTAAAAATTGGGCCCAAATATAAGGTCCAATATTTAGGGGTCTGACTATATGCACCTCCATTTCGGTTTGATGCACTCCCCCTTTCAGTTTTATTAATAAAATAATAGGTAAAAAACCTAAAATACCCTTCATTAAATATACACCATACTAGATGCACCCCACCTCATTTCTTTCACCTTCCCCTAACACACAACTTCCGGTCGCCGGCGACACCATTTCCGGCGACCATCAACTCAAAAAAAAAAAAAAAAAACAGAAATGGTCGACCATATACTCCAAAAAATCACAATTTTTTTTCAACTTCCGACCAACCAGTGTCGACCATATACACTCTCGTCGACAAATCGTTGTCGACGGGAATGTATATGGTCGAAAATTAAAAAAAAACATTTTTTTTTTAAATTCGATTATGTAAGGTCGATCAAATACACTCTCGTCGACAATAATTTGTCGACGAAGGAGTATGTAATCGACCTTATACGGTCGAAAATTGAAAGAAAAAAAAGAAGAAAAAAACTTGGGAAAGGGGGAAAACCTGGTGGGGGTGGGGTGTGGCGGCGTCGGAGGGAGGAGGGGGCGACCGCGATCTGCTCATTTTTTTTTTTTTACAGTTGGGGGTACGGGGCGACGGGCTCGACAAGGGAGAGAGGAGGAGGGGACGAGGGGGGAGGGAGGGGACGGCCGCGCGCGGCCAAGATCTGTTCTTTTTTTTTTTTTTTTTTACAGGCGGTGGGGGTTGGGGGGGGGGGGGGGGCGACGGGCTTGGCGAGGGAGGGAGGGAGGGGGGGGGGGCGACGGGCTCGGCGAGGGAGGGAGGGGGGGCGACGGGCTCGGTGAGGGAGGGAGGGGCTGGCGTCGCCGGCGACGGGTGGTGGAGGGGCAGGTCGCCGGCGGTGGTGGTGAGGGGTGGGGGAGAAGATGAAAGAAGAAATGGAGGAGGAAGAAAGATGGAGGATTTGGGGGGTGTGGGTAGTAAAAGGATTTTAATGAAGGAGGGGTATTTATGACATTTGAGGGGAGGTGTGACCTAAAATTCGGGGAGTGTATAAATCGGGGGAGTGCATCAAACTGAAATGGAGGTGCATATAGTCAGACCCATGTTTAGTGAACCATAATTAAAGGGCGCGGTTATACACACCAATCTATTGAGTACACCCACCACACAAAATTTTAATCTTAAAGTACATGTAAAATGTCCTTTATACCCATTCTGTAAAAGTTTTAAAAAAAATATGAAGACGAGTACACCCACCCATTTCATTTTGCCAAAATCATCCCCACCATCCTCATAGTCTTCAAAAAAAAAGAGTTGTTCAACATTTTTTCTCGAACAAATCAACAATGTTCGAAAAAAAGGAGTTGTTCGAAAAAATTTCTGTAACAAAATTAAGATGTTCGAAAAAAAAATTCCCAACAACTATCATTTGTCCGAAAAAAAGAATCGAACATCTCAAATTTCAAAGAAATTGCAAAAAAATTGTTACTTTTTACTCTAAACCCTAATTAGATAAAAAAAAATAATTATAGAAAATATCAATCTTCAATCAAACACATAAAAATTACAAAAATTACAGAAATCTAGAAATTTCTATAGATTTGTGTTTTAAATTACAAAAATTATAGAAAACTTAAAAAAATTACAACAAACTTACAGGAAAATTATGGCCGACGGCGTGCTTTGCGTGGCTGTGGAGGGGCGTAGTCGTGTGCGACGGGGAGGGGTGCGAACGGTGGCGAAGAGGTGGTGCGTGTGCGATGCGGGGGCGGCGACGGCCACTGCGAACGTGGCTAGAGAGGAAGGCGGCCTCTTGGAGGGGAGAGGGTGGACAACGACGACCGTCTGGAGAGGGGAGGCTTGCTGACGCTGTTTGTGGAAAAGAGAAGAGGGGTATTTAATTAGGGTGAAATGAGAGAGGTATTTTTGAGATTTTCGCGTGGTGTCTTCAACTTAGGGTGTGTGTATTCATTCAGTGGTTGTCCTCAATAGGTTGGCGTGTATTACCGCTCCCTAATTAAAAGCCCATAACCTAGTAATACCATGGCCCAATATTTAGCGAACCATAATTAATAGTTTCTGAGGCCCAAATAAAAACCCAAATTAAACAATTCAAATACCAAGGCTCCGTTTGGTGGATCCATGAATATATGAGATATCTATGATTAGACGAATATCTTAACTGAGTTAGATTAAATTATAAATAATTTATTTTTTGATTATTTAATATACACACAATTGAGTATACATCCATGTGTTAGTTGAAAATTTTATTTTATGTCCAATTAAACATGTATATCTTGCCAAATTGGCTCTAATATTCTAAAGACTATAGCCTAGTCTAGACTGAGTCAATGGTAATTGAAAAGACAGGGGAACATAAGTTATCTAAACAGAAAATCCTGTGACTCTCAATCTTTTCGAATTTAAGCAATAGACATGACATCGTCATTCAATAATACAGCAATAATTCAACCACATTTATTAACACATTTCAGGTTGATATTATAATTATAAACATAATATATATTGATAACCTAAAGTCTACAAAACAAGAAAATTAATGGCATATTTGCGGGAATGTATTTTAATTCGATTTTTCTATTTCACTATTTGTATTTTACTAGTATTTCACTCTACTTGATTTTCAACACGTGTGGTTGTTTGTTGACGGATTGCTAAACCCCCAATCCGACCCACTTATTTGCGGGATGTCAACCCGATTTTTATTTAAAAATCATGATTCCAACTTTATCGATTCTAATTTCTACAGTTCTGTGTGACTCACAAGTTTTTTTGGATCCTCAAGAATTTTCAACTTTTAAAATATTACTATTATTTAGTGAAGTATATTCAATATTTGTATGACTATTATTGTCATTTCCAAGAAAATGATGATAATGATATTATTATTAAAAATTGTTGAAAATTCTTGGTATGACTAATCAATATTGATATTTATTAATCGATATTTAACTTTATTATGGAAAGGTAATTGTCCGACCAAAAAAAAGATAAATAACTTTATTATACACAAGGTTTCCGGTGAACCGTGAGTCCAATCCTTTTCATGTATTACTGTTTAGTTTATGAAGTTTCATTATTTAAAAATAACTCAATTTTATGTACTCCTATTTCAAAATCGCTAAACTATGGCGCTTTATATGTTAAACCATGACATCTCTTATGCAATTATACTAAACATCAAAACTTAAAAAAAAAAAAAAAGTTCATGCAAACTCGAATTTATAAGGTAAGTTTTTAACATAAAAAGGGGCTATATGACCTCTTTTATCGATTGTAAGAAAACACGTACTGTGTTCTAAACCCTTGATTACTGCAAATTATGCATTTGAACGAGTCAAATTAGGTTTCCAAATTCCACAACGTACATACTGTATACTAATCAAATGTTGAGAATGAAAACAAACACACAAATTCCACAACATACTAATCAAAATCATGTTGAGAATGATAAGACTAATTTAATTAGACCATCTTGCAATTAACGTCAAAGCTTGCTCATGCACATTATTATTATTATTATTATTATTATTATTATTATTATTATTATATATACTCTCTACGCCACTCCACACATTTCTCATCTCAAAACCTTAAACAAAATTCCATACAAACTCTCTCTCTACCTCTCTTCTAACCTCGTACTTAAAATGGAATTCTTGCATAATGTTCTCCAATATGTTACAACCAGTATCCCAAATTCTAATAAGCATAAATTCGTCGACGAGTCGAAAAAGAATGAAGGTGGTGATCGGAGGGTGAAGAAGAAAGTGCAGTTTGAATCAGAGCCATTGATTCAAAATGGAATCGGTGGGGGCAAATCCGGAATTCAACTCAAGATTTTGATGACAAGGGAAGAGGCAGTTCAGTTACTGTCCAAATGTAAAGATAGAAAAGAGGGTCTTCAATTTAAGGATGTGGCTAGTGAGATTGTTCGTCTCCCTAATAACAGGGTTCAAGTTGTTTGTAGTAGCTCCACAAACAATAATTAATTAATTAATACGTTTTTCAGTTTTTATTTTAATTTCTTCTCATATATATATTGTAGGCTTTGATAAATTTGCATGTCCTGGATTACAGCACACGATCGAGGTTTCTATTGTTATCTTGAGTATTCTTACACAAAATTGAAGATATTATATGTGTAACAATTTATTTTTAAAAATAAAAATACAAATTATAAGCTGGGCTTTAGGAATGAATTATGAATGAACAGTCGGCCCCCGCATGCATAATTTGATACTTTATATTATTATTGAATTTGTATAGCATATATAGTCACAGTACTTTTTATAAAAGTTGTACTAACATAACTTATAAAAGATAAAAACTCATATGAGACAGGATCACACATTTAGTGAAAAGTACTATCGCTATGCTATAAATTCTACACTCCCAGCTCATAATCAAATCGAACTTTCATTGAATTCAATTTTTTCTTTTTAAAAGAAACTACTTATTGTAGTTGTTACTTGTTATGGATTCAGTTAATTCTAATTCTAAATTGTAATACGTATATTTGAATTTGTTTTACATATAAAAAAAAAATTACACTCAACATTGAGATCATGCAGCTTTTATTTTAATTATGTGCTGATATATGTTAAAATCCCTAATAATTATAATCTTGACTCACAAGTCAATGGAGAATATATATATATATATATATATACTGGAATAATTAATGACACTCAAGACAAATTAGGGGCACTGTGATCGTTAGCCATATATACATGAAATGATAGTGATTGATGAGAGGCATGCAATGCAATAACTAGCTAGGGTAGAATGGTAGAAAACTAGACCATGGGTACCATACAAGATTTTTTTAGGTAATTCATAATTATATATTCTTTTTAAGTTAAATTGTTTTATTGTTTTTTAATAATTTTGTGGATATATCTTTTCAAGAGAGTAGACTTTAATTTTAAACAACTTTTGTCCAGAAGGGTTGAAAGAATAATATATATATGAGCGAAAAATGCTTCTCAAATATATAGTTAGCACTATTACTACAATATAGTGTTGTGTTTCAATTTATATTATGTTAATATAATTATACGTGTACCAATGATAAAAAAAGAAGATAAGGTGCAATTATTCAAATTGGAGTATTAGTGCCTTAGTGGTTCAACTAATGATGTGTATTTTTAAAAGTTGGAATATTATATTACTTGTTTTATTTAAAACATTAATTTATTAGTATAGATTTTTTTTTTTTATGCAACAGTATCTGGTTCAAGATTGACTAATTCGGTGGACCAATCCCACCGTTCATTTGTAGGGGTCCCGTTTAAAGTCAGAGTTTTGCGCTCTGATAGGATCTGTATGAACATGATTCCATATGAATTGTTTACACTTAGAGATTTCGAATCTGAAATCTAGATAAGAACACACTTCTAAGTTTCAATCATACCATTTGAGGTTATTTATTAGTATAAGTTGGTAACGCTAAAAAGTACCAGTATTAATTATTTTACAAAAAAAAATTAAAAAAATTGTGCACCAGTGCACAAAAGTTAATCTATTGGTCTATTTAATATGTAAAATATGATCTAACAATAGTATGCTAGCTAATTAATCTTAGTATAATTGCTCGGTTGCATATATATGTTTCGACCAGCCCAGTTTGTGCATTTCTTCCTTTTAATTTATATTCACCCAATTTCCCTATATAATTTTTTTATGGCATGTAGTAGCATGTTACATTTTATTTTATAAATGTATAAATTACCTTCATATACGTATAAACAAGGAGTATTTTTTTATTCTATGAAATATGAAGGACAAATCAGAGGACCGGCTCTGTTGCAGTTTCTTCTTAATTTTTCCGTGTGACCTAACAAAGGAGTTTAAATATAAATAATTGTGATTATGCAAATTCTTTGAACGTTTAAGGTTTCTTTAATAGAATTTTTTTCTCCTCAAGTCATTTGACTAATCTATTAGTTACACCCTTTAATTAATAGTTGCCACATGTACAATTGAAACAGTCTCTTGACTAGTTCTAATCAATTTCATCATATATATCCTCCACTAAACATTTTTCCTTACAATACAAATAATTAAGTAGCAATCAAAACAAATAAAAATTTAAAAGTTTGATTACCCATGCTATTTTCTTTGAACCAGTCAATATTTTCACTAATTATATAGTGCTTAGTTCTTTAATTAAAGTTAAAGTATATCTCAAGGCATTGAAAATGAGAACTTAAACGTAGACTTGGAAATTTTCGAGCAATTAACGTGTGATAATTATTGATTGAGACTGTTAATTACTCCAGATCACCCCACGTTATACTCCATGCCATATCTCGTTGTACATATAAATATATGTTATTTTTGCTACAAACTTCGACAACAAACAAAATAATTGTCATTCAAATTCTATCTCTTTTCTTAGCCATATATCATTTCTATCTAAGTTAAAAATGAAATTCTTGAATTCTTTTCTCCATCGTGGTACTAGGCGTAGTACGCCAAAATCGAACCCTATAATACACGAATTCCGCGGAGATGAGTCGAGAAAGAAGGGTGGTAGTGATCGTCTGAAGGTGAAGAAGAGAGTGCACTTTGAATTGGATCAGCCCAGCTTGATTCCAAGTCCAAGGTGGGATGAAGAAAATGATCATGAAAGTAAGAAGAATTATGAAAAAGATGAAATTAGTGTCAATTATGGGAGTCAAATAAAGATTTTGATGACAAAAGAAGAAGCTTCTCGTTTTTTATCAAGATGTAAAGATGGAGGGATTTTTGAGTTGAAGGATGTGGCTAATGAGTTGCAGCTTCAACTCCCAAAATAATCGTGTCGATTTTCTAGTACGAAAGATCAGGACTGGGAAGGATGCACCTCTGGTGCCCACGGTGTGGATTAGTTTTTTTTATTATTATTATTGCTCATTCTTTTGGGATTGAATTCACTGTACATAATGATCCAACATTGAAGCGTGAAATATGATATTTTTTCGATAAATACTGTAAATGAAATAACTTAATGCAGACTCTTGGTGTAGCCGAATAGTGACATAAACTTCAGTTGATACTTATAAAATGAGTAATATTCATTTTTTTAATATAAAGTTATAATCCTACGGCATCAAACCAATCCCTCGAAGTTGTACTAATTACGATAATGATGAAATAAAACACAAAACTAAAAGAAATAATAGGTGGAGAATAAATAAACAAATAAATAAGCAAACGTTGTCCCTTTCCTAGAAAGGAGTACGTCCACAATAGGCAAGGGTGGCTATGATACTCACATGCTAGGTCGCCCATGGTTTTAATTATTATTCCTCTATTCGTGTACGATCATCAAATAAGATGCTCCTTAGAATTTATTTTTTTGTTCCACTTGACTAACTTTTTTATACTTAAATTATTAAACACGTATAGTACTTTCTATGTACTAACTTGCCATGTAGCATTAATTTAAAGCAAAACTATAGTTAGGGGACGAATTAAGAAAGTTTAATAATAAGTAAGTTTTGAGAGGTAATTATGTAAATTTTTATATATAAAATAAAGAAAAAAGTTGATTTGTGTGTATATACGTGTAAATTAAAAGTAATGACATTTAGTGTAAAATTAACTATAAGTATGTACTAACATTAACTTATGCTAAAAAAAATAAAAAATTAAATCAACTATATAAATCATGTATATATTAATAATTAAATTATCATTAAATAACTCAAGTTTAAATTTGTATAATAATAACCAAATGATTAATGATGTAACGAAGAAGTAATATAGTGTATATAATTTATACGTACAATTACATCATTTAATTTTCATTATATCTACTGCACAAAAAAAAATCATTAAATCTAAAAATCATGAATCACTTATGTTGGATTTCGGTGCCGCCGGCCGCCACTCCGTACGTTTTCGGGTTCACACGAACGGGCTCAGACACGTGTCAGGATGGGACGTAGTGGAGATAACCAAACACTAAGATGGGTAGCACTTCACCCTTACTGTTCTCTCACTCTCCAATCTCACATTTACATGACGCGTCTCATCTCATCGACAATAGAGAGAGTGACTCAGTATAAATGTGAAGACTGCCAAGAATAGAATTAGGGCAACAACAAATTGAGCCCTTGTGTGTAGGCCCAATGGCCAAAACAACACTTGGGCTAAATCCCAACAACTAACAATTGATAATTCAAACAATTATAATAATCAATAGAAAATTAAATCATTTGATAAATATATAAGTTTTATATTCTAAAAAACTGTATTTTCAATTAGAATATGAGGGAGGTAGAGACTGGGGAGGGAGGGGGGCACACGGTAAAAGGAAAGTAGTAGCAGTATTTTGCTGAGTGCTGAAGCCAGTGTCCAACAGTGTCAGTCAGCATGCTAATTATTAATGTAGTATTATACATATTCTTCTCTCTCAATCACATTATTTCTAATGCATTTATATATTTTATCATATTTTTTAACATTTGCGTTCAGAATTCATAAATAGTTTTCATCAAAACGAAATAAGTATTACACATTTTAATAAAAAATGTGGAGAGTCCGTGCTTTCCTGAGTCCAGGCCAACGACATGGACCAAAAAAAAAAAAAAAAAAAATTATGTGTAATATCCTTCTATTATAAAACACGAGTTATGTCTAATGAACCTTTTCACTAGAATCGCGTTTAAACAGATTTAAATTACAGTATTATGTCTCATAAATATATGTCTGCATATAGTTTCCAAAAAAAATATATGTCTGCATATCAAAGATGAATTAAAATACAAGAATTGAAGATTTAATTCAAGTTTAAGCTGGCAGATATCAATAACTATTGTAGTACTAATAAACAAGTAACGAGGCTAATTCTATATGATAAAATATTGTGTGTAATGATTTCATACATACGTGAGATAAAAGTTGAAACATGGATTGTATCAAGTTTTCTCGAATTTGTGGGGACTCATTCACTTCATCACAAAATCTGAAAATGAATTTCGATTTTTGAAAGATTGCCCTTATTTTATTGAATCTTTTCTTAAAAGAATACATGGTTTTTTTTTTTAGGAAGACCACGCAAATAGTTTTGGTTTACAAAGACATAGAAACGGTCAAAGTTTCACAAATCACACCTAAACACTTCTTCCATCAATTCGATTCTACTATTCCACTTTTCGTGTTCTACTAGTATTCCATTCTACTGAATTTTTAACACGTGTTGTCTCCAGTATTATTGGACATTAATTATTTTTTAATATGACACATGTCATCATCTATATAGTGAAACAAGAAGTAGAACACCAAAATTGAAACATGTGATCTCATAATTCTCTAAATCTAATAAGTGGAGTAATTTTCTTCTAAGTTTATCTAAATTAAATATGTATTTTCAGAAATATATTAATACTCAACTTACTTTATACATAAATAATCAATATTTCGTGTTATATTAATTAGTTTTGGAGTAATATATTTAGGCTTTAAAAATGATCAAATTGAAGATGTACTTTAGTTTGGTACACATGACACGGATGAATATTCCACCAAATATTAATTATTCTTGAGCGCGTGTCCATATATCATATTTAAATGACACTCATTTGTAGTGGAGTACTATATATATGGCTTATACATATACTATTTCTGTATCGATCTTTACATGAAATGGATATCCTACAACAATATTTTTTTAAAGATGATAATACCCCTCCTCAAGAATCCAACCCTAAAAATGTACAAGTATATGACATTGAGATAAAGAAGAAGAAAGTGTGTGAGGCTGGAAAAGAAGATATTTCTTCAAGTGATGATGAGTTGTATTTAAATGGGGAGAAATCATCATGTGGGAGTCGTTTAAAGATTTTGATGACAAAACAAGAAGCGCTTCGATTGCTGTCCAAATGTACTGAAGATGGGGGAGGGGTTCTTAATTTCAAAGATGTCGCCAATGAGTTGGTTCAAATTCCTAGTAATCGTGTTTCTCTTCAAATTCCAACTGCACATCTTGTTTCCACCAAAAAACTCAGATGATCTATTCTATTGAAAGATCCATTTTTTTTCGTTTTAGACGTTAATTTTATGAGGAGTGTATCTTTTTTTTTTTTTTTTTATCTTAAGTTTTGTCTCTAAGAATGAATGTTTTCTTATGCAAGGTTTTAATGGTATCGTGTTTCCACCTAGTAATCGTGTTTTTCTTTTATTCATACTCTTTATTATCATTGTATCCTTGTTTCATTTTAGATTTTCCTTTTAATAGTGTGTTATTGTAGTATTAATGACTTTTAAATAAAATAAAATTATTTTATGTTATCGGGGCCTTAATTAAACTGATCTCACCCCCTCGTCTTAAATTCAATTTCTATATAAAAAAACAGCTTCATTTATATTAAATTGTTTATTCACTCAATGAATCGATCTCCTCCCAAACTGGTAGAGGTAATAATTAGTTAATACAAATGAATTGATTCCACCCCTCACTACAAATTCAAACTTTTAAAAAATTTACTAAAATTTTCATTCACGTACATTCCTCCGTTCAAACTTTATATATATAATTCTCTTTTACCCTTTTTAAGAAATACTCCTTCCGTGAAATTTTATAATGTCAATTTGATTGGATACGAATTTTAAGAAAAATTGATTGTTTATGTAAAAAATAAAAGTTTTAGTGGAGAAATAAAGTAGAAAGTAGGAGTAATATAAAGAGAAATTATAAAATTGTACAGAAAAAAAAGTGAGAATTATAAAATTGAAAAGAGTATTGATTATTTATCTATAAAATAAAATTTTTATTTTAAAACATACGGAGTGGTACATATTAAGTTTGACAAACTCCCATCAAAAAAAAATGTTTGACAAACTTAAAAAATAATTAATAGATCGAGTAGTATTTTTTTTTTCAGATATTCATCAAACAATTGAGATAACTAGACAAAAATAAATTGTCTAATTACAGTATGATGAGTTTGTGCTTCACATCTCATCTTGGAATATATGAGATCATTTCATTTATTTTTGAAAGTACTCTCTCTTTTAAGCTCGGTTTTCTTATAATATGCATAACCTCTAACCTTGAAGTTTGTATAAAATAGGTATAATTACAAAGTAAATCAATTAAAGTGAGATAATTCAAGTGATTAAAACATCACTATCTACGTTAGTTTGATCATGAATTCGAGTTATCGGGATAAATTTGCTCATAAAAGAAATATTATGAAAACAAGTAGGAATATGTAGAAGTGGCCAACATTTCCTCCAAACTTCCAAGAAAGAGACCATATAATATATTTTAAGGGGTTCTTGACTTATGGAGTTCGCGAGTGCAGGCCACGCGGGAGATTTCACGTAGTTACAGGTGCGATTCTAGGTGCGATTTTAGGTGAGATTCCCGATTGAAACAGATTGGAATGTTCTTTTAGGTTTTCTTGTACTCTGAGCCCTAATCCTTCACGCTTTGCCACAATCATTACGATTGTGAATTGTTTATTGGATCTTTCTGATTGCTTTGGCGTATTAGAATTAAATTGGTCGGATTCTACTCTTCCCCAAATTGTGATTACGTATTTCGCGTGTCCATATCCATTTTCTTAGCCGTTCATTTCATTCTCCGATACACTGATTCATCTTCCATTGTAGAGGTATGATGGAGGCTAGGTCTAGATGGGGGCTATGTTGCAGCAAGCTTCCAGCATTGGTCAGATATGGGCTGAGAACGGGTATTTATAGAGCTTCTTCCAAAGCTTTGATCACAACTCATCTTTCTTCTCCATCTTGCTTCTTATACGAAAAAATGGCGGACAATCTCAGGAGTCCTTTTCGGAGAGTCTCTCTTTCAGAAACGGAGGATACCCCAGTGGTGGTTGGTGATCATGAACTGATCCTCCCCCGCTTTGCTCTTCTGGGGAGATTTACTGTCAGAAAGCCCATTAGCATAAAAGAATTGCTGGTCACCATGAGAAAGATTTGGAGGTCCGAGAGCAATGTCAATGCAGTTCATCTTGGAGAGGGCTACTTCCTTTTTGATTTTGAAGATGAGTTCGACTGGAGCAAAGCTTTCCATCGTCAACTATGGATAGTTAACGGTCCTATGCTGATTTTGTCGAAGGTTCGGGGAGATGAACAACCTAGGGATCTGGTGATTAACATGATTCCAATGTGGATTCAGGTTCATGGGCTACCCTTGTATTCCATGACGAGGCAGATTGCTTACAAACTGGGGGAAAGGCTAGGAGATGTGATTGAAATTGATTGTCCCAATGGAGAGACTGCCTGGGGTCGTTGCCTCAGAATCAGAGTACTCATGAATCTTAGTAAGCCACTTTTCCGTACTTCTCATATAACTGTCAGGGGGGAAACTATCACTCTTCCACTTCGTTATGAAAAATTGGGGGAGTTCTGCTATTTCTGTGGTTCATTTACTCATGTGGACAAAGAATGTCCAGAGAGATATTATGAGAATGGGCATCAACACTCTAACAGCAAGCGATTTCCATTGTGGCTGAGGGCAGAAGGAATGAGGGGTCTGGACCCTAAACTGTATGAGTTTTTGAAGAGGGAAAATAATATGGCAACTCCTGGAAAGGTTAACTCAGATAATGACAATGCTGGTGCTTCTTCTTCAAACCCTCCTAGAAGATCCACTTCATTTCTGAGCATGGAGCTGGCCCCAGTTGTGTGGAGAGGTAATTCTAACAGATTTTCTGATGAAGACAGGTTTTTTGCTGACTCGGCACTACAGGATGAAGACATTCTTCTCATGGATAATGACAATGCAAGGGCTCTATTAAAGGAATCTCAGGTTTCTCACTTTGAAGAGGAGGCGTTCAATGTTAACAGGCTTTATGGACCACCCCGTGGGATTCAAATCAGGGAAGGAATGGGTGCTGGCAAAGGTACTATGATCAGATTGGAGAATGGAGACAGTAGCGGAAAGTTGAAGGGACCAATGTATCCTGAGAAGGGTAAGGGCAAAGCGATTATGGGCTCGTTAAAAGAATTGAAGAAGAGGGGGCGTCCCGTTGAGGTTAGTGACAAGGATGGTATTATGCAGGCTGTGAATGAGGAAGTCTTTCCGGAAGAAGAGATAGGTCGGAAGAGGCACAAAAGTGATGATGATGGAGCAAGCTCAAGTATGGTGGAGAAGGGTGAATCCCATCTCCGCCGGTCTGAATGAGATTCTTGGTTTGGAATGCTCGTGGTTTGAGGGGATCACAAGCATTCCAGAAAATTAGGCGAGTTATTGCCATAAATAAACCCTCTTTGATGTTTGTTATGGAAACTAAGGTGTCCTCTAGAATAGTTCAGAATTGGAATTCTACTTTTTGTTTCAAATATTGTATTGTAGTGGACGTCGTAGGCAGGCATGGAGGCCTAATCTTATTTGCTACTCATGAAATGGATATTAAGTTGCAGTCCTATTCACTTGGGCATATTGATGTTTGCATTAAATCGAATGATAGAGTTTGGTTTTTCACAGGTTTCCAAGGAAACCCTAACAGTAACTTAAGGCATTTTTCTCATGAATTACTGGGCAAGATTAAAAATTCACATGGAAATATTAAAGAATGGGTGATAGGGGGGGATTTTAATGAGATTCTTAATTCTTATGAGAAAAAGGGTGGTATCTTCAACTGGAGAACAAGAAAATGTATGGATAAATTCAGAAACTGTTTATTGGACTTGGAATTGGTGGATTTGGGATACAAGGGTCCTGTTTTCACTTGGAATAACAAGAGCAAAGGGGATCATAATATTATGGAAAGACTTGATCGATATGTTGCTAGCATTGAATGGAAGAATTTGTTCAAAAACTTTGAAGTGCAAAACCTACACTGGTGGGGATCGGATCATCGAGTTATCAGTTTAGAGTGTAATTTAAACATAGTTCGATGGCAGAAATGTGGTAAAAAAATGTTTCGCTTTGAAAATGCCTGGATGGTGGATTCACTATGCATTGACACTATAAAAAATGCTTGGAAAGGCCATAACTTGGGAGTTCCCCTTTTCAGTCTTCTTGAGAAGTGTGCATCTGATCTCTCAGTATGGGCAAAGCATAACATTGGAGTTATTGACAAGAGGACGAAGGACTTGGTTAAAAAAATCTCTAACATTGAAGCTGAGAATTTGACACAAGAGAATCTAGAGGAACTGGAATTTTTGGAGAAAAATCTTGAAACTCTTTTATCTCAGCAAGAGGAGTATTGGCACCAAAGAGCCCGAACTAATTGGATGTTAAGTGGGGATAGAAACACAACATATTTCCATAGACGTGCATCGGAAAGATTTAAGAAGAACACCATCAAAGGTTTTATGGATGTGGAAGGCACTTGGATTACATCTAAATCAGGAATTGAGAAGGAGCTTAAAGTGTACTTTGGAAAAATCTTCTCAACTTCTAATCCATCTTTAGCAGAAATCCGATCATTCTCATCATGTTCTCAGGTACAAGTTTCTCATCAGATGAACTCTTTTCTTGATAATGATTACTCTAGGCATGAGATCAAATTGGCAGCTTTCAATCTTAATCCTAATAAAGCCCCAGGCCCGAACGGCTTTAATTCGAGATTTTTTCAACAATAATGGTGAATTATCGAATTGGAATAACACTCTAATTTCTTTGATTCCAAAGATTAATGATCCTACTACGCCAGAACATTTCAGGCCTATAAGCCTGAGTAATGTGTTCTACAGGATCATTGCAAAATCCATTGCCAATAGGCTTGCAGTGCTCATGCCTGAGATTATTGATGAAAATCAGAGTGCATTCATTAAGGATAGACAAATATTTGACAATATTCTTATTAGCTATGAATGTATGCACTGGCTGAGAAGTAACAGAAGCTTAACAGGATATGCGGCACTTAAACTCGACATGAGTAAAGCATATGATCGGATTGAATGGTCTTTCTTGAACGAGCAGATGAGAAAACTTGGTTTTTCTGATAAATTTATTACAATGATATTGAAGTGCATTTCGTCAGTTTCATATTCTTTCAAGGTTAATGATTCAATTGTGGATGGATTTAAACCGACTAGGGGATTGAGACAAGGGGATCCCCTTTCCCCTTTTTTGTTTCTGTTGTGTGCTCAAGCATTGTCTTCTCACATTAATCATTTGGCTAAGCAGGGCCTCATTGAAGGTGTCAGGATTGCTCGTACGGCTCCTATGATCTCTCATCTCCTATTTGCAGATGATAGCATTGTATTTTTTAAAGCAAAACCTGAATATGCAGATCAATTGTCTCAAGCATTATGGAAGTATGAAAAAGCTTCTGGCCAAGTTATCAATTTTGACAAATCTTCTATTGTGTTTAGCCCATCAACCACAGATCATGTCAAGGCTCAGGTAATCAACATTCTCAAAGTCAATCCTTCACAGGGACATTCGATTTATCTGGGCCTTCCAACTTTTTCTCTGAGGGGTAAGAGACTTCAATTTTCATATTTATTGGATAGGCTTAAACACAAAGTGGATAATTGGAAAAACAAAAATTTCTCAGAGGGGGGAAAAGAAGTTTTGATCAAGGCAGTGCTTCAAGCTATACCCACTTATGCCATGTCTTGTTTCAAGATTCCAATTCAATTGTGTGGGGATATGGAAAAAATCATTGCAAACTTTTGGTGGGGAAACGAACAGGGACATAACAAACTTCATTGGATTCGATGGGATAATATGTGTAAATAAAAGGAAGAGGGGGGCATGGGATTTAGAAAAATGCATCTATTTAACCAAGCCCTACTAGCTAAAAAAGTTTGGAGATTGATGACTAAACCGGAATCGTTGATTGCAAAGATGTTCAAGGCTAGATACTTTAAACATGGTGATATCCTTGATGCTCAAATAGGGAGTAACCCTTCCTACGTTTGGAGATCCCTTGTATCCAGTTTTCCTGTCATTTTGAGAGGCACTCGTTGGACTATTGGCAATGGAAGACGGGTCTCTTTATTCAAACACGCGTGGGTGCAAGGTCTGGACAAAGGATTGATCTACTCTAGGATCGCTTCAGGCCATAATATTTCATATTTTCTGGACGAGGAAAGATTTTGGAGGGAGGATGTTCTGCGCATAGCTTTCTTGCCATTCGAAGTTGAAGCTATTCTTAATACTCCGGTTGGCAGACACGACGAGGAAGATCAAAGGTTCTGGAAATTCGACGCAAAAGGGAACTATTCTGTCAAATCAGGGTACTAGGAGGCTTTTAACATGAGCAGGTTCAGCTCGGATTGCACTGGCCATTCAAATGAGGAATCCAAGAAAACATGGTGGAAATTTTTGTGGAATCTCAATTTGCCTCCAAAAATCCGAATCTTTGTTTGGAAGATTTGTATGGACATTGTCGCTACGGAAGGAAATATTGCAAATCACCATGTTCCTATTGATCCTATCTGCGGATTGTGTGGTTCTTATTACCCTAATACTCTTCATGCCATATTTTTCTGTCAAGAAATTAAGAGTGTATGGAAACAAGCGAATTATTGGGAAGTTGTTAAGCAAGGTAAGTGCCTGATCACTCTTGATTTTATTCATTATCTCATGGGGTCTGTGGACTTGTGTGAATTGGAAAAGATATTTATGATTGCTTGGGGAATTTGGAAGGAAAGATGCAGTATTATTCATAACAAACACGACCGAAGACCTAAGATTAAGAATCATATTGGAAACCAGCTTGTGGAATATTTAAGATCATATCAGGATATCAGGCGGAGGGGTTCCGAGGAAGGTAAAAAGGACAACGTTATGAATGATGATGAGAATATCCAGAGGGTTGATTGGCAAATGATTGTAGAGGTGGATGGGGCATTTAATCAACAATTGCATCAGTTTGGAATTGGAGGAGTCTTTTATTGCCAAGATGGCACTTGGGCTAAATCGTTTTCAAAGAAAATTCCTCCTCAGAGAAGTCCTCTGGGATCAGAGCTTATGGCTATTGAAATGGCGCTAAGCTTGGCAAATCAAGAAAGGATTAGCAGAATATTGATTAAGACGGATTCTATGCAAGCAATCAACCTTTGCGGGAAAGATAATCAAAATTCATATAGAGGCCCCGAAAATGGAATTATCCGAAGAATTATAGAGCTTAAAAATAAATTTGTTGTGTGCAAATTTATATATCTACCTCGGAATGATAACAAGAGGGCCCACAGATTGGCGCATGACGCCTTCAGTACTACCGATTCTCACGACAGAGTTGGAGATACGTGATGAGGAAATCTAGTTTTTTTCTTGCTCTTATTGTTGTATGGTTTTCTCCATTTGGTTCCAAAAAAAAAAATATTCCATCCGTTTCTGATTGTTGCTTTTATTGTTTTATATATATAAAATTAAGAAACATTTTTTTATATAAATTTACCCTTTATTATCATTAAATATAGAGAAAAAAAAAAGGAAAATGTTATAACGGGCTTCAATTATTAAGAAAGAGATATAAAAAATAAATTAGAAGAGAAATGGTAGGTATTTACGAGTAATTTAGAAAAAAAATAGTGGTAAAAATAATCTAAGCGACAAACATTTTTAAATAATATTTAAAATTAAAATCAACAAATAAATGTGCCATATATGCATTAATTTTAATTATTCCCTCTAATTACGTATGATCACCAAATAAGATCGAAAACCTATTAGGCAGCAGGGGTTCATTATTGACTGACTTTTCTATATTTTTGTCTTAAATACGTATATTTTCTATGTTAACGTACAAAACGATAGTTGTTGCACAATATTCTTAGCATCGACTCTTTGACTGTGGACTGATTGCCCTATAATTTATATAACTACCGTATGAACTCGCACCACCTAAGAAATTACAATTTTTTTATTTCATTATTTTCAAAAAAAAAAAAAAATTGAAAAATTGAGTGGGATTCATATCAACACAAAATATTTGTACATTATAATAAGGTACACATAATTTATGATAAGGAACTTATCATTGGATTCTATATAAATAAAAAAAACATTAATTACTCCAGTATTTTATAAATATGAAAAGAGTGTAGTGTATGTGCAATATTAATTAACACACTTAATATTTTTATTTTATAAAATCCACAAATTCTCACTACTTGCAAATCATGTGAATTATCTGTTCCTAAAATTAGTTACGGTTTACTTATATATACTTGTGGATAAAAAGTAGTCTCTCCGTCTCAAAACTATTTACACCCTTTTATAAACACACAAAATAAAAAAAAATATGTAATGAGTGGAGTGTTGAAAAATAATTTTATAAACATTTATGAATGGCCCAAGTAATTAAAAGGTGTCATCCAAGCTAAAACCAACACAGATTGAGTGCTTTTTTTAGTGTTAATTTATTTTCTTTAATTAATTGCATTTACAATTTTAGTTTAAAAAATATTTATCTTTTTAACTTAATTTTAATATTAAAAAAATTATCCAATTTTAACATCAAAATAGCCAAAAATAATTTTAAAAAATACCTAATCTCAATATTCTAGATAACCTATTATAGTATATATTGAGAAATAAATAGAAAAAAAATGTATATATAAACTACCTGTACATACACTGATATATCTATAAATGTCGAATTTTATTTTATCGGCCCCCCATAACCCACAATCTTGGGTCCGCCGAGAGTGGGGTTTATAAAAAAATTTCATTTTTTTTTTTTGGATGTGCAAACAATTATGGAACTGGACGAATAAGAAAAGAGTGCAAACAATTGTGGAATAGAGGGAGTAAAAGACAAAGAAACGTTCAAAGTTTCATAATATAGATAGTACGTACTTCTAGTGTTTAGACCTTATTGTATATACTTATATGCTTTAAAAAATGATCAAGTGAAAATGCGCTTTATTTGGTACACACCAAAGATCCCACCAAACGTTCTTGTACCTGTCAATGTGTATGCATATATATATGTCTTAACTAATTTCATTAATCTTCGCATTCTTTTTTTTTTTTTTTTTGACGGACATTAATCTTCGCATTCACCATCTTAATATATACTATTTCTCTCATATCTACCTGAAATGGATATTCTGCAACAATATTTTTTCAAAGACGATAATACCCCTCTTCAAGAATCCAATGCTAAATCAGTATTATATAAAGATATTGAGAATGAAAAGAAGAAGAAGAAGAAGAAGAAGAAAGTGCATTTTGAAATCCAGAAAAATTCAGAAGGTGGAAAAGAGAAAGATGGTGTTTTTGTTGATTATTTGAATAGGGAGAAACGTGGGAGTCAAGTAAAGATTTTGATGACTAAAGAAGAGGCACTTGGATTGCTGTCCAAATGTCAAGATGGGGGAGTTCTTAATTTTAAGGATGTCGCTAATCACTTGGCTCAAATTCCTAGAAATCGCGTTTCTCTTCAAATTTCAACTCGTAATATTGCTGATGTTGTTTCCTGCAAAAAGGACAGATGATCGAGCGATTTTCCGTATTAATAAATCGTGTCATCCTTGTGCAGGTGTTGTGCGGTCCATGCTAATCTTCTTTATATTTCAGTTGCTTGTTGTAACTTAAAACTGCCCTTGTGAGACCTAATAGATCAAGTCTGATAACCTTTTCTAATTATAATTGGTAGTATTTTTTTTTAAGCCGCGAGACCTCAAAATTTATTCGCACGATAAGCAAACATCACTGAGAAGGTTATTCATAAATTCAGGAGGCTCAACTCATGTCGAAGTTTTGTTGAAAAATTTCTCGAAGTTCTAGCAAAAGTATGAGCCACTGTACTGGCTCAAACTTTGAAGTTTGTAACTTTGTATAATTTTACACTTTTCAGAGTATTAATTTTGGAGTAACACTTATACACATTTTTTTTTGTGAAAAAAAAATACTCCCTCTATCCGCCTATAAGTCTTACGTTACTTTTTGGCACAGAGATTAAGAAAAGTGATTAAATAATAGATATAATACAAAGTGATGTGATTGAGAGAGGAGAGAGATAGAGAGAAAAAGTAAGATATAAAGTGAAGTGTAAGAAAAATTACTTATCAAAAAAGATATGAGAAACTTATAGGCGGACGGACGAAAATGGTAAAATGGAAAGTTTATAGGCGGACGGAGGACTAACCAGTTAACATTTTAATTAAGCAATTAATATCTTTTTAAATGTACATGAATTATACGAAGCACTTGGTGTATTCAATTTTTATTTGCATATGTGTACAAGATTGTGAGAAATAACTCGAACCGTGTAAGCGTAATTTGTATGGGCTGAACAATTATTATTTGGGTTGAGGTATATACCCCTCCAACTTTGTTTAATACACTCACCCTCCACTTTTATTAATTAAATATTCATATAAAATGTCTATTTTGCCCTTTTCATAAAATATAAAAAATACATACACTCATTATAAATTAAACTAACCCTAATCCTAATTATAACCCTAACCCTAATTTGAGAGTTATTAGCCAGCCGCCGCCCAACCTCCGGCTGCCACCGCCGCCGCCGCCGCCAAACCTCCGGCCACCGTCCAACCTCCGGCACCTACCGGCTACCGCCGCCCCAAATAAAATTTTAGAAATAAAAAAAAATCTTATTTTCGACAAACCAGAGTCGACCAAAATTTGTCACGTCGACACTGGTTTGTCGACCACAAACACTCCGGTCGACTCTGGTTGGTCGACCACAAACACTCCGGTCAATAAGATTTTTTCGAAATATTTTTAAAAAAAAAAAAATTAAAAATTGAAATTTTCGACAATATTGAGTCGATCAAAAACACTCCCATTGACAATAATTTATCGACGGAAGTGGTTTTGGTAGACTCAGTATTGTTGAAAATTTAAAAAAAAAAAAGAAGTTAGAGACGAGAGAAAAGCCAGAAAAAAAAAAAAAAAACTTACCTGGTAGGACGAGCGGCGGAGGCTGGACGAAGGGGGAGGACGAGCTGCGCTTCTTGGGGTGGGGCGAAGAGCGGCGGCGACGCTAGTTAGCGGGAGATCGGCCGTCGCCGCTGCCTTGTGCAACGGAGAAAAAAGATAATAAAAAAAAGCTTACCTGCTACATCTTCGTGCGGCGACGGACGAAGGACGGCGACGGTGGATGGATGAAGGGCGGCGACGGTGGGCGGATGGCGGCGACAAGTTGAGGATGAAGAAGAGAGGAGAAAGAATGAGTTGGGGGAGAAATTAAAGGAAAAAAATAGGGTTTAGTAAAATTAGGGTTTTTGTGGGAGGGTGTATTTATCTTAATAAATTTAAGAGAAAAGGGTATAAAAGGTAATTTGGGGGAGTGCATGTATCCTTTTGGTATAAAGTGGGGAGTGTAAGTATCGGGGAGTGCATTAAACAAAGCTGGAGGGGTATATACCCCAACCCTTATTATTTAATATTGGGCCAACTGAGCCCAAGTTCACTTTCGACCAGCCTCGTATTTATTTTCACTTGTGAAGTTGAATTGAGCATGGAATTCCCCCATCAAAAAAAAAAGGGCGCGGCTAAAGGCACCCGGGTTTCCTATGAGTACACCCAGGGGATGAGGACACCCACCAAATCGATGAGGACACCCACGTGGAAAATACAAAAATAACCTTCCTCCTATTAAAAAGCCCTAAATCCTCCCCCATTCTCGAAATTTAAAAGGTACACCCACCTTACTACCATTTCCTCCGCCTCCTCCACCCTGTTGAAGACGACGGCGTCGCCCGCGCCCACGCCACAGCCTTTGCCTCGCTGCGCCGCGCACGCCTCCCTCTCCACTTTGCGGTCGTTCGCGGCCGCAGCCTCTCCCCCTCCCCTTCGCGGTCGTTCGCGACCGCAGCTCTTCTCTCTCCCCTTCGCGGCCGCAGTCCCTTCCCCTCCCCTTCGCGGCCGTTCGCGGCCGCAGCCCCTTCCCCTTCCCTTCGCGGCCGTTCGCGGCCGCAACCCCTCCCACTCCCCTTCATCGCACTCAGCTACCCACGCCACCGCCGTTCGAAGGTAAGTTTTTTTTTTTACAATTTTTACAGTTTTTAAAAAAATTAGGGTTTTGAAATTTTAGGAAAATTAGGGTTTTTAGTAGTTCGAAAATTATTTTTGAACATATTGAGTTTGTTTTGGAAAAAATTTCGAACATATTGCGTTTGTTTTGAAAAAAAATTCGAACAACTTGAGTTTGTTTTGGAAAAAATTTCGAACAAGATGTTCGAATTTTTTTTTCGAACATATTGAGTTTGTTTTGGTAAAATTTTCGAACATCTCAACTTTGTTTTGGTAAAATTTTCGAACATGTGAAGATTTTATTTTTGTTGTTGAAATTTTGAATTTTTAGGATTTTTGATGTTTTGGTGTTGATGGTGGGAATCAGAATGATTCGTATGTGAAATGATGAATCGTGTGTGAATCTGAATAGATGGGTGTACTCATCCGGCGTTTTTTTTTAAAAAACTACAGGAGGGGTAAAAACGTCTTTTCGCACCACCCCTGGAACAAAAAAAATTCTCCGTGGGTGTATTCATAGGAAATCCGGGTGCCTTTAGCCGCGCCCAAAAAAAAAGCATGGAATTCCGAAAGCACAACAAATATTAGGGGCATGTTTGTTTGTGGGGCTAGGTTATACACGCACGTGATTGTTAAGGACACCCATCGCTTAGCACACTTGACAATTGACATGGGATGAATACACCCACCCTGAAAACTCCAAAGTCCCTTATCCCTATTAATCTAAGAACGTATTTCGAAAGAAATACTGGAAATAATAAACATTTTTCAACAATAATCTTTGAAAATATGTACGATGTCCGAAATTTTTTTTTGAAAATGAACCCAATTTTTTAAAAATCAGACTCAAAATATACATCGACTAACAAAATGGGGCAAACAAATGTAAGGTGTCAAAATGTATGTTCTAAACGCATATTATTTAAATATTGCTATACAAGCATAAGATAACAAAAAACAAGCATAAACCATAACTAAAAAAACCCATGAATTTTCACAAAAAATAGTTTCAAAACAAGTAAAAAAACTTATAAATGAGTGTTTAGCACCCCATAAGTAGTCATTGCATCAATATCTACCATTTTGGGTCACTCCTAACACTAAGAATTGAGTTTTCGTTTTTGGTAAGTATTTTTCTTTTGCTTTTGTTTGATGATTTTTCAGGTTCTCGCGATATATAGTTGAGTGTGTACTCATCATACATTTTTATTAATTTTTAAAAAATGGAATATTGAACATTCCACACATTATTCCATTGAAAAAAAAAAGTTAGATGGGTGTCCTCAACAATCACGTGTGTGCGTATAACCGCATCCTTGTTTTTTTTTTTTTTAAATGGATCAGAACTGACCACAGGGTTGGTGCAATTTCATCTTTATATTTGTATGCGATATTACTTGATATAAAACTAAGTGGGGGAAATACAAATAAAATTACATAATGTGCTAACTAAGTGAAAGGACAATTGGAAATTGTACCAACGTCATTCGCTCCACTTCCACTAATTAAAAAGCGTGTTAGGACAATGACAATTTAATGGATCGCGTTCATTCTATTTCTCACTCCGGCCACTTCCCATTACCATTACTGATCATGGGATATTGGTGCAATTCGATTGGAGATCACTTGTGATTATATACCAAACACACCCTTTTCTAGTTTACACCACCATGTTTTTCCTATAAATGCATCTACAATTATTTTTGAAACTTTTATCTCTACATATAACTTAATACTAGTAGTTAATTACTTTAATTTACCTCCAATTTTATTTTAATTTAGAAGAAAATGTTTGATTTTTTTCAATCTTTTTTACCCTCGTTGAGATCGAGAAATCAACAATTTGGGTGTGACAATGAGTTCAATTTAAAGACACCAAAAGGTGAGCAATTTGAGGATGAATTGTGGCCTTTGCTTCAAAGTGGGAGTAAAGTGAAGGTTTTGATGAGAAAAGAAGCTGCTAATCGCCTACTTTCCAAGTGCAGAAATGGAGGGATACTTGAATTTCAAGATGTAGCTCAACATATAAAAAAGATACCTAATAAATATGTTCCTCTTCTTTCCCACAACACCAAATATGAATGATTATATATCAAATATTGCGATTTCTGAGTTTTTTTTTTTTTTTTGGGTTTGAAGCTAAAGATAGAGATTGCAATGTTTATGTTGCATAATATGAGTACGACATATTGAATGTACCGATTGTTTTTCTAGGAATTGTAATAAGTGAATCATAATTCATAATAAAGATCATGTTTGAAAATTGTTATATACCGTAATATTTTTCTACAGTATTGAATATTGTGATGATCTTTTGGCAATTTTTTTTGTATATAACATTTTTTAAAACGTGTATGGCAAATGTAACAAAAACGGGAGAGTTTTTCAAAATAGACAGAGTCGAGTTTCACAGTTGCGCCTGTCTTAAAGTCGGGTTCCACAGTCACGCCTCTGACACGTTTTTTAAATTATTTATTAAATTTAATGAAAATAATAATAATATTTTAATAGAGGCAACTTCAGTAGTAGCGCTTCTGTCAGGGATGGGACAGCCATGTCGGGCGTGCTTACGCTCTGTTCGTAAAAAAGTGAAAAAAACAATATTTTAAAAGAGTCCATTCCTGCAGTTGTGACTCTGTCAAAAAAAAAAAAAAAAAATATTTTAAAAGAGTCAATTCTTGCAGTTGTGCCTCTGTAATTTACCTATTCTATCCCACTCCCCATTCAACGTTATTAATTTACCCCACCTCCCTCCCTCCCCTTCATTACTCCCCCACATATAATTCTTCCATTCTCTATCTTCTATCCGACACATATGTCGGGCGTGTTTACGTTTTTTTTAAAAAAAATAAAAATTTAATAGAGGCAACTTTAGTAGTAGCGCTTCTGTTAGGGATGGGACATAAATCCGACACATATGTCGGTCGTGCTCACGTTTTTAAAAAAATATAAAATATTTTAATAGAGACCCTTTTAGTAGGGACTCTATCAGAGATATAACAATTCCACTTTTTCAATGTTTGACCATTTTTTCTATCTCACTCCCCCAACTACGGTTATTAATATACCCCAACCTTCCCATTCTTTCCCCATAAATTCTACTCCACTTTCATATTTTCCTAAACTTTCAAACTAAACTCAAAAAAAAAATCTCCATCTTCTTTCTGCCATTTCATTTTAGAGAGAAAAAAAAAATGCTTGTTTCTGAAGAAAAAAAAAAAAGCGGGTTGCTGGATAAAAAAATCTTCTTCCAATTTTTTTTTCTTCTTCAAACTAAATTTTTTTGTGCACTGGTAAGTTGTAACTCTGGTTTTTAGTTCTTCAAAATCTGAAAATTTGTCCACTGTAAATCCTTCTCATTTTAATATATATTTCTTCTTCTTGCTTATTTTCACAAGCTTCTAACAATTTTATTTGGTAATTTTCTTTAAATATTGTTATTTACATAAATATTTGTTAATAAATTTTACTTGTTTAATATATACTAATGTGCTAAAATATTTTCAGTTGTTGGACTTGTTCGACGTGATAATTTCAGTTGGTGGACGTGACGATTTGGTTGTAAGAGATAAAAAAGAATCATCATAAAGGTTGGTAATCGAAAAATCCTATTTCAATACTTGCATGACTTTTTTATAGTGGTGAGTGTCTCAATTCCGGACATATAATTGACTCTCCCTCTATCGGTAGCCCCCATAAAATAGCCACATCTTGTAATGTTATAGTGGCCTCCCCGATCGGAAAGTGGAAGGTGTGTGTCTCTAGGCGCCATCTTTCCACTAGTGCAGTAATAAGGTGACGATCCAGTTTCAAAGGTCCACACCTAAAAGGACCGTAAAGGCCCATTTTCTCTAACACGTCTATCACTCGAGGGTGGAGTTGTACGTCCTCTGGATCAGCATTTTCCCTATTGGTCCAGAAGATATTTACAACTCCTTGAGAGACCATCAACACATTATCAGTTTGATTGGCGTTGACGTAAATAGTGCCAGAACGATGTGAGGCTTGTTCATTTAATACAGAATTATCTTCTGGTCCCATACGAATATTCTCGTTTTCCATCCTGAAAATTGTGTACATAAGTATTTAATGATAAAATATAAACTTGAGTAAAAAATAGTCATAATCACATTAGACACCAAATAATATTAATACAATTAATATTCATCCTATAAAAATCAATTCCAACAATTAAATAGTGAATTTTATTATTGAATTATTTCAAATTATAAAAAAAAATCCCCCTCGTTTTCTGTCAAAATTATTCTCGTGTTTGCTTTTCAAATTATAAAAATATTCCAACATATATTAGGCATCAAAAAATATTCTCGTGTTTGCTTTTCAATTCCAACACTAGGCACCAAAAAATATTCTAGTGTTTGCTTTTCAAAAAAATCCCCCTCCTAATTCTTTAACTGTTCTAATGTTTTGGAATTGATGTTAAAAAAATCTTAAACCCCCCTTTCTAGTAATTGAAAAGCAAACACGATATCATAAATTAAAAGTTAAAATACTCTTATATTTAATAATCCCCAAAGAAAAAAGTCATAAGCACAATCCCCCTCCTCAGATTTCATAAAGATAAAAATCTGTGTGACTAGGGTCAATGGTTTTCCAACTTCCCTTCTTTTTCTATCTCTTTCACTAGTTGATGAAAAATCAATATTATAATAATAACTATTAATTAGATTTAAGTATTTAACATAAGTATATGATTTGATTTACTACTATAATTTATTTATTATCAATACTCAATAAAAAAAAAAATGAACATCAAAGAAATAAAATAAGGGTATGTCTGTATATTTAATTTTCTTTTTTAATGAAATAAAATACCTGAATATGTGCAATTCTTCAAATAAATGGTTCTTTTGTCGATTCTACGTTCGAAATCCGTAAGCAAATTAAACAACCTGAGAAGAGTAAAAAAAAAAAAGGTTAAACAAATATAATAAACTACGTAATACATAAAAAATAAACACTACAAAAACACTCGTTTTTGCCGACAGACGTATACCGACGGATTACCTTTCCGACGGCTGTACCGACGGAATTCAAAGTCGGAAGACTCTGCCGACGGAATTCAATTTCCGTCGGCTTTCCGGACGGAATGCCGACGGATATGCCGACGGACACTCAGAACTCTCTACACGGTGTCGTTTTGGGGTCACCGGCCGACGGATTTTTCAGTCGGTATTGTAAATTTCCGTCGGTAACCGACCCGCATTAACTAACCGCCTCTTGATAGACTCCCAAAATTAAATCTGGTCATTACCGACGGAAATTTCCGTCGGTAACCGACCCGCATTAACTAACCGCCTCTTTATCGACTCCCAAAATTGAATCTGGTCATTACCGACGGAAATTGGCAATTTTTTTTGTATATAAACTGAAGAACAGATTACTTCTTTCTCTTTCGAGAGAAAGAAGGTCGATCCCCCCCCTGCCTCCTCCCTCCTCGATCCCTCCTCCCTGTTTCTATCTCCTCTATTGCGCGAAGAAGAGGCTCTGCCGAGGTGTTCTCTCAACTCGATTAGAAAATCTATACGGTACGCTTTCTTAATTTGTTAGTAATTAATTTTTAAGTTATATTGTATTGCCTATAATTATGAATTAAATTGCATGTGTTAATTTAAATTGTTATATAGATTCATATGAAATTGTTTGTAGTTGATGTATATAGTTAATTATTTTGAATGTATGTAGTTGATATATCTAATTAATTAGTTGATATTGTAAGTGGATAATTGCCTATATATAGCTAGTTGATGTATATAGTTATTTATAATAAATTAATGTGATTTGTTAAGATCGATATTGCATGTTTTGCATAATTGATGTTATATATATAGTTGATATTATTGTTTAATTTGCATATACGTTGGAGTGGAGTTAATTACATAATTAAATTATGATATTGTAAGTTATAATTAGCTCGATTAATATTGTTGATTTACTAATTATGAAATTATTGATTAAATTATGGGCTTTGTTAATTATATTAGGAAATTGTTATTTTAAAGTTAGAAAAAATTGTTACTAAATTTATTAGGTTATAGATTGTTAATTAAAATAGAAAATAGAAAATTATTGAATAAATTAGTTATTGTTGAATAAAATAGGAAATTAGTTATTGTTGAATAAAATAGGAAATTATTTATTAAAATAAGTTATTATTGATTAAATTAGGTATTGTTGATTGAATAAAAAATTATTTATTAAAATAGGTTATTATTGATTAAAATAGGTTATTATTTAGGGATTAAATTTTAATTTATTAGATTATTGTTTTTTATTAAATTAAAAAATTTATTATTAATTAATTAGTATTATATATATAATTTATTAATTTAAATGTTTAAATTAAATAGATGACTGGAAATGGTGCTGGTGCCTCTGGTGGCTCGGGATCTCACGGGGCCTCCGGGTCACGTAGCCGATCGAGGAAGAGTCGATCGAAACTTAGACCCGAGGCGCCGGCGCCTACATTGCCACAAACACCATTATCGTCGCCTCCGCCACCCATTCCACACCCGTCGCCTGATCAGCCGTCGTCTCATTCGTCTGTCCGGGACCATCCTGTTGTACCTGCTCGGGATGGCCGGGAGCGCATTTGGGCTACAGATGGAGGAGTGTAAGTAATTAAATACTTTTATTGTTTAATAATTAATAATTAATTAATTTCGCATTCGTTTTAATTTATAATGTGTTTTGTTTGTTAATTAATGTCACAGATTGTTACCTGGTAACGAGGTCTCCAGGGCATGCACGATTGCTTTTGGCTCTTTACCGATCTCTGCGGGTGCAATTACCTGGTCGAAGGTCCCAAAACAAAAAAAGTTGGCATACTTCGAGGAATTTCAGGTAGTAATTAATTACTTAATTATTTAATTAATGTTTGTTAATTTGTTCAATAATAAACAATTTATTATATGTGCAGAAACAAACCACTTGGGATCGGAATATGTACTCAGACCAGGCTATGTTCAAGTATTTCTGTAAATCGGCGCAAGAGCGGTATAAGGATTTAATGTACGAATGGAGAATGGCATGGCGGAGCGATGGGACGACGCAGAGCTTGGGTAAGGATGATAATGATGTTGTGTTGTGGGATTCATTGACGAGGGAGTGGCTGGATCCTGCATACATCAGGAAGTGTGAGATTGCTAAGGCCAACCGGAGATCCGACGTTGGGGGTGGGATGTCCAGGCATCAGACTGGAGCTCGGTCCATCCTTGAGCAGTCGATGGTCATTGTAAGTGTTTATTAATTTTTTAATTAATTTCAATAAATTTAATTATATATTTAATATATATAATACATAAATTTAATTATTAGGAACGGGATACGGGGAGTGTACCCACTCACTTGGACCGGATGAGCATTGATCATCCGTTTAATGCTGGAAGATGAAGACATGAATGTGGAAGATGAAGACATGAGTTTCTGTATTTGTTTTGTTTTTTGATATTTGTTAAGAAGTAGGTTGTTTTGAGTGTGTATATATTTTTCTTCTGTAATTTTTTTTTTTTTTTTATACGCGTCTTTTACCGACGGAAAGGTATTCCGTCGGTATAGACACATGTTCAATGCCGACAGATAATTTCCGTCGGCAATGTAAATACCGACTGAAATTTGTTCAACGGAATCTGACTGATTTGACATGCATTTGAAATCGTTGGTACCGACTGAAATTATCCGTCGGTATTTCCGTCGCCATTTCCGTCGCTAACGGCAACGAGCCAAAGCCGACCGAAATATCCGTCGCCATTTCCGTCGCTAACGGCAACGAGCCAAAGTCGACCGAAATATCCGTCGTCATTTCCGATTATAAATGTAACTTTCTCTCATTTCACGCGTATTTTCCCTCAATCTCTCTATGTTTCTCCCTCTCCCTCTCCCCCACTCCACCTCCTTTCCGAATATAAAGTCTCCTTGTCGTGGTCGCGGCCGCCTCCCATCCTCCCTACCTGCAGTCGTCGCCCATCCTCTCTCCAAGAAAGCCGTCGCCCACCGCCTCCTCTGCCGTCGCCCACCGCCTCCTCTGCCGTCGTCGTCTTCGTTTGAAAGGTACGTTTTTTTTTTTTTGTTAAATTTGGTCTGAATTGTTGCACCGCATATGAGTCTAAAGTGAGAGAGGTCACCGACGTCAACGTCTTCTACTGGACGAACGTTACTTGTTTTTTTTTGTTTGATTTTAATATTTTCTCTTTTCATGTAAATTAAGATTATGACATGTTTTTCACCGGACGTTGCCAATCGAATTTTAGTTGAAAGATCTATATATGCTTTGTATCTTAAAAATCATTTCACCGAATTTGATTTTCTTATGTTTATGTTTTCCTTTCGAATTGGATCGATGATGCATTGTTGAAAAAACTGTGTTATCTATATGATGCTTTCAATTTGGAATTTAATCTTGAAATCCCTATTTTATTTGTTTGGATTTTCTGGTTCTATTTGGCTTCTCACGAATATAAGACCATCACAAAGATGAGATTGTCTCTGTATCACTGCATCCCTTCACTGATATTAAATATAAGAAAAAATAAATCAATTCATCAGTTTTTATTGGATTTATAGTGAATCAATACCTAGATTTTGAAGGCCTAATCACTTGATAAAGAAATCAGTTCATCAGATTTTATTAATAATTATTCCTTGAATTATTGATTTATTTATTGTACTCTAAATCTCTTATCTTTGAACTACCAGCATGATCGAAACTATGCGAGTCTAATGAAGTTACTTGATCTCTGTTGAGGTATGTTCAATTTTTATGATAATTTAATTTATGTTTAAATATATAAAATGACAATTGAATCTTGATTCTTTGGAATTGATTTTGAAATGGCAGGGATAGAGTCGAGTCAGCGAAGGACAATTTAATATACTCCACGGTACGTATTAATATACTCACATTCTTGTTAAATTATTTCTCATATAAGTTTTTGTTAATGTTTACTACGTTGTTTTAATATTTCACAGAGCTTTTTCAAGCATTCTAGTGAGGGGTATAGTTGTCATAATCAGCAGCAAAATTCTATTTGCTTCTTACTTGATCGATCCTCTGCCAATTCCGGAACACCATTCGATGCCTTAGCACTCTGGTCTACATCATCAAGTTTTTGCTGTTTGCTCAAGCAAAGGACGACGATTTTGTTTATTCTGTTGGATGTAATGTAGATTTGTGTATTGAATTATTTAAGCAATTTTGATCGTGTATTGAATTATTTAAGCAATTTTGATCGGGTCGGATCCCGATCGCAAATAAATTTTTTTTTTAAAATTTTTGGTACTTACCGACGGACTATTCCGTCGGTTTAGCGTCGGTAATACCGACGGGCGAGCCGACGGAATATCATTTTTTTTTAAAAAATTTAATACTTACCGACGGAAAATTCCGTCGGTAAATTAAATAATAAAATTTAAGTCCAAAATATACCGACGGATCTACCGACGAAAAATTGATTTGGGATTCGTCGGTACAGGCGACCCGGTTTGAAAACTTGGTTTGAAAACGGGTTGGCTTGACTGTCGACGAAATTGAATCCGTCGGTACAGGCGACCCGGTTTGAAAACGGGTTGGTTTGAATCCGTCGGGAATCCGTCGGCATATACCGACGGATGCATATTTTCCGTCGGCATATACCGACGGATGCATATTTTCCGTCGGTAACCACTACCGACCAATTCATTGACGACGGATGAAATCCGTCGGTAAATCCGTCGGTAAGAGCCAATACCGACTGAATATCCGTCGGCATAACCGTCGGTAAAACACCTCTTTTTTGTAGTGAAATTTGCATATATATACCTCAAGTTGTAGGTGTGAATAATATTTTTACCAAGTTTATAAGTGCATGATAATTGATATGTAAGGAGATTTTTTTAAAAAAATATTGTGTCTTCAACACAAACGGGAGAAGATAGAGAATGGAAGAATTATATGTGGTGGAGTAATGAAGGGGAGTGGGGGAGGTGGGGTAAATTAATAACGTTGAATGGGGAGTGGGATAGAATAGGTGTCAAACATTGGGAAAGAGGATTGTTGACAACACTTACAGAGGCACAACTGCAAGAAATGACTCTTTTAAAATATATTTTTTTTTACTTTTTTTTTTTTTTTACAGAGTCACAACTGCAAGAATGGACTCTTTTAAAATATTATTTTTTTCACTTTTTTTCCGAACAGAGCGTAAGCACGCCCGACATGGCTGTCCCATCCCTGACAGAAGCGCTACTACTGAAGTTGCCTCTATTAAAATATTATTATTATTATTATTTTCATTAAATTTAATAAATCATTTAAAAAACGTGTCAGAGGCGTGACTGTGGAATCCGACTTTAAGACAGGCGCAACTGTGAAACTCGACTGTGTCTATTTTGAAAAACTCCCCCGTTTTTGTTACATTTGCAATACACGTTTTAAAAAATGTTATATACAAAAAAATTTGCCTGATCTTTTCAATATGTGGATACAATTGTAGTCATTTGTATTAGTCACCGCACATGATGCATCAAATGCACGATGCACCAGTGTATAACTAATATTGTTCAATGAAAATAATTAACTTCACGATTTGAAAAACACAAGTGGGTGGGACAGTGCACATAGTACTTAGAAGCTAGGCATAGTGTTTATTGGATTATTTGAATAAATATAAAACAAAAAATGCATTTCATTAATTCCCAATTGCAACGTATAACTACTTCTACTTCTACCTGTGGAAGTCCACCCAATTAATCTTGTGTCCATATGGTGACTCGGTCCAAACTAACTCAATTTTCAAAACTAACATTAACTCTAGCTTTTGGCCCACAACATATATAATTTTCTTACTTTAATTTTAATTTTTTATTTTTTTTGGTTATCTTCAATACTACTAGTATACTATAGACAAAGCAACAATAAGTATAATTCGATAAAGAAAATAAAATAAAGTGAGAAATTTATAGTTAAAATTAGTAGAGATGTTTATTCGGTCGGGCTAATCGGGGCTGTCCGTTCAAATTCAAGAATTTTTTGATACAGTCCAGTTTAGTCTGCGGGCTAAACTGGGCCTGTCTGCAGGTCTACCTGACCAACCCGCTAGTTTGAGTTGTTACTTTTTTATTTTAATAAATAACCTATAATATTCATTACTATAAAAGTAGCCCATTACATTACTATTTTTTATTAGATTATAATATTTGTTTAATTTTATTTAAGTTAAGAATTGTGTTTAATCATACATTTATTTTCTTAGGACGTTGGACTTTTAATTTTAAAAGAAAAAAATTATTGTAGTCCGTTTAGTCCGCTAGAGTTAAGTCTCAACAATTGTAGGACCGATAAGTATGAACTAATTAAGGCTCTGGTTAAGGCTCTAGCCGGTTTAGTCTACCCTGTAGACATCTCTGGTTAAAAGTGACAATTTGCATTGTCTTCTTTTTTTTTTTCAATGTTTGGTTGGTGCCAATATTTATTTATTTGACGTGGGGCAGAAAAACTTTGGATTTTAGCCCGTAAAAATAGCGACATAGGACGTGAGATTGCCCTGAATTCAGGAACTAATTTAGGTCCAAACTCCTCTAGAAAGTTAATTTTGTTATTAAACTTTCTCCAAATTATTTAATTTCTTGCATGTTAATTATACTTTGCCCCAAAGTGGATCGGAGCAGGTGGACAAAAGATTGCCAATGTCTTTTTGGACAATTTGTCGCACATAACTTAAATAAAACAATTCAATTTATACAGAGTTGGACTCTAGTAATGTAACTTAAATAAAACAATTCAATTTATACAGAGTGTTGGGTCTCTTCATTGTCTCCGTTGAGATTCGACAGACGTCAACTCAGACACCCGAGATTGAATCGATTGGGATAGATAGAGAGGAAGATCAAGTTACGTAAGGTAGCACTCACCTCAAAACTCTCACACTTAACTCTCGATTATACTTCACACAGAGAGAAAGAAGAAAAAACCGACTTCAATTGTCTCGAGTGAAAGACTGTCTAAGATATAAGCAACTAAGGCAAAAAACACTTGGGTCTAACCCAAAACAAAGTGAACTCAGTTACATGTGTATTTGTGATTTATTTAATACTTTGTATCATCGAATTGAATAATCATGAGGGTGGGTTCTCTTATTTACCTACTTTCCCCCTTTTCTTTTTCTTTTTTAATTACAGTATTACCTCAATTAATTAGCTAGGTTGGCCAATATCCATGTAAGTAATCATGAGCATTTAAAATGAAATACGAAGCTAAAACATTCCCTTTTCTTTCTATTTTAACTGTGCTAAAGTAGTAGTTATTTGAACATGAAAGCAAATATATCCATAGTACTGCAAAAGTAAATTACACAACTTTTAATTACAAAATATATGGCTTTCCTCCACAACACTGAAACACTATTAATGCCATATAATAAAAAAACCAGCTAATTGATGATGATACTAAATTCTAAAAATAAAATAAAATCATAGTACCACTACTTCAGGGGTCTCAAGTATACTGTCCAAAGAGGGCTTCCAAGCAGCAGCAGCAGCTGTGTCTCTACTTCTCTGTATCTCTGCTAACATATCCTCAATGTTAATGCTATTATTCTTGTTCCCAGCTTCTTGTGTAGTAAGCTGATGCATTAGCCACTCTAATTCCTCCTTTGTTAGTACCAACTTTATTCTCATTTTCCCCTTTTTTTCAGCTTCTTGCACATCAGATTTCACCTCTGATCTTTTGCATCTTTCTATGCAATTTCCCATGATATTAACTATGAAAGATGAAGAAGTGAATAATTGATACACTCCACACCACTGTATAGAGAGAGAGAGAGAGAGAGAGAGGTTAACAAGTGCATGTGAGTGTGGGCTCTCATATATAACAAACAATTCATACATAGTAATATAGAATAGTCATATGCAACTTGATTATAACCATATATTCAATATCTTTTGTCTTTTCCCTTACACCTAGCTTCTTCCAATCCCCTATTTAATCTCTCTATGTCCTATATGTGTCGGTAATTATAATATGTATTATTCATTTAATATATAAATTCATTGATATACCAAAACTTTAATATCATCTCAAATATTTTGTCCTTTCCTTTGACTTCATACTTCATACTTCATACTCCTATTAATTAATTTTAGGATACATTTATCATGAAAACATAATACGTAATGCAAACGGATCACTGATGCAGATCAGGTATAATATTTTAATTAAAACGTTGATCTTGAGTCCATGATTCATGATAAGATTGTGTTAAACACAGTCCAGACAAAACGTCCTCTTAAATTTAATTTTTTTTTAAATATACCATATTTTTAGTAATTTGTAGTAATTTATTGGGGTGGGGGGGGGAATCAATAAGCTCCTCGAATAGGTATCTAAACTTTTTTATTATTACTTCTAAACTCCTCTTTATTAACGTTGTGATCAAATAAGTCTCTAATCTTATACAAATATTAGATGCACAAAAATAAAGTTCAGGGTCAATTTTTAAGTCGGTTTTTTTTAAGTCGGAAGTATAAATAGATAATTGTTTTATGAGACCCTTAAGTACGTAGAGATTCCTTTATACCAGATCAGCAATTTTATTAACTACTTTTGTTGGCTAAATTAATTAATGCTTGCATAATTCGTACTATTTGATCTACCTAATTTGTACATTTGTGTCCTTCAACAACATTATTGCTACTTGAGAATATATATATATATATAAGTCAATCGAAAAATAAAACGCATTTTAATTATCTATTTGTCACTTGCTCGCAATAATCGTATACTATAATTAGCCAAAAATTGTGGTATATATTGACATAATTCAAATTTTATAATTTATATAATTAATCAACTCGAAGTTCCTTTATTTTTTTAATTATGACCTAAATTTACTTTAAATTTGTGAGGCTTCGTTGAGGCCTGTCAATCCTTGCTAGGGGTGAGAATGAGTCCGTCTTCTTAGACTATTTTTATCGGCAGGGGCGTACGCCCCTCTATCAACTAAGACTATCTTTATTGACAGGGGCGTACGTCCCTCTGCCAATTAAAAGATAAAATAAAAACATTAAAAAAAATTAAAATGAAAAAAAAAAATTGTGATCTGATCATGCTAAGCCTCAAAGGCTTGCTCCAAATTATCCAACAACTTAATGCCAGGTGTCAATATACAATTGGTTGTTTAAAATTGTTTTGGATAAATTTTATAATTTCATTTTGATAATATTATTAATAAAATATATATATTATATCAAAATTCATAAAATATAACAATTTCATATTTTCTTCCAATTTCCTTTCTCCAAATTTTTACTCTATCATTTGGATCCAAGTCATCCAAATTATTTTTTAAACTCTTCAAATTATCCTAATTTTCAATCTTTCCTGAATACGGAAGATTATTCAAACTCCCAAGATTATAAAAATTCTCAGTTTTCTCCAAATATGAATCAAATTCCTACATATGAACAAGTTCAACCATCACAAAATACAAACCAAAGGTGCAAAAAAAAATGCTTGGTGTGTGAAAGAATTGATTATATAGATAATAAGAATTGATTTTCTTACATCTTTTAAATATAATAAGAATTGATTATAGATAATATATACGGAGTAATTAAAAAATAATATATTTGAAGGTTGGGATAGCTAGGTTGCTGATAAAGTATGAAAAAAAGAAAAATAGAAGGGTATGTATGTGGAAAGGTCGTGGATAAATATAGTCTCTAATGGTCTGCTACAGACACTCTTTTGTGATACTAATTTGGGCATCTTAATTTGCCGGAGTTTTGTTTAAAAAAAATTATTTCTCTAATTGGAGAATTCTTAAATTCATGTAGGTAGGACTGTAAAAGAATTTTGTTTTATTAATTGTGTTTACATTGCCCCCCATATAATTAAATTGCATTGAGTATATATAAAAACATAAATTGACTGTTTTATTCACGAAAGGAGTCAAAGAGTAACTGCGGGGTCGCTTGAAAGAGTCACTGAGAGTGATAGGGCAATATTTCAATTTATAAAGTCGTTAAGAAAATTAATATACCGCATGAAATTTCAAAAAAATGTCAAAACCTAAACAATACGATCTTTGGATTGGAAAGGTGAAATCAAATTTCATTTAATTATTTTTCCTATGCATGAGACTATGACTAGTACGTAGAAATTATGGCAGGTTGGATTGAATTGGTCTAATTGATATATATTTTAATTTTTAACTAAGTGAACGCTAAATTTCTAATTATAGGGGTTTCACCGTCAGACGATGTGTGCTGAATAAATTATTTTCATATATGAACGGTAAATCATACTACGCCAAAAAAAAAAAAAAAATGAAAATGAAAATTTGATCAAGAAAGTGTTAGAAAATAGCTCTAAAGAAAAGGTATAACAAAAAAAATAATAATCAACTTATGACGTTCGAGAGTCTAAAATTACACCGTTGCACAGTTGGATAATTCAACATGGTTTTCTGGTTGATTCTACATTGGTGCTGGAAATAACAACTTTTTTTATACTTTTAATTTTTATTTAAAATGTAATATTGATTTATATAAATATGTGTATATCATATGGTACACCTGTGAAACCATTCAACGCGTGCGTGTCGATACATACGTGGTTGAAGCTCAATGTAGTTATTTTGATGTGTGTGTACATGGTCTAATCTAAGAAGAAAAACTGAAATTATATGAAGTCGAATGAAATACATTTCTTGTAACATTATCAAAAATAAAACTTCCAAGTAAAATGCATTACTTTACTATAAACTTAACACTAATTTTTTTTCCAAAGGTAATTGTGTGAGACTGAGTTGTTAGGAAATAAACACACGCACACGATGACGATAAGAAAATAACACAAGATTTGTTTACCCAGTTCGTCTTGCGACTACGTCTGGGGGCGATGCCAAGTCAGGTGTTTCACTATGTTTTTCGGATACTGATTACAATGAGAGAACATCTATTTATAATAGAAAACTTGTCATAATTAACTCTAAGCTTATTAGGAAAACACTTGTTCCCTACTCCAAGCCATTAGTAACAAACTTACCATAATTAACCCTAAGCCTATTAGGAAAAAACTTGTTCCCCACTCCAGGCCCGTTAGGATCAAACTTGTCCTACACTCCAAGCCCGTTGGGATCAAATCAGGCTCCACACTCCAACATGAGTACCAAGTACCCTCTCCGTAACTAATTTAATTGAACATTTGTCTAAAAGTTTATCTTTGAACTTAATTGAACATTTTTTGTAATGAAAATAAATCAACCATTCTCCTTTTAAAAAATTCATCTCAAATATTTTTAGTCATTACTTTTCTCGACGTTAAAATTTTAAAGTATCTTCTTTGTTTTTCACTTCAATTGACCATCATACCTTAGCTTCATTAAAAAAAAAAAACAAATTTATCTCTTTTAAAATAAATAACTCACACATTAAAACTCGTGTCAAAAGCAACTCAACATGCAAAATATATATATCAATAACAAACATATAATATATGATCATATCTACCCTAAATTATGTAAGTTTACATTACATGGAATAAGGGTGCACATGGTCAATCACGGGTAGCAACGTTCACATGGATTTGTCTATTTTAATCCATTAATGGAGTAATTGACAACCAAAGCAGTTGAGCCTTTAAATATATTTTCTTCTTCACAAACATAACATGCATTGTCGTTATTATAACATAGATGTTCCCACCGAATTACATATAGAAACACAATTCACAATTATTCTCACCTCAAAAAAAAAAAAAAATGATCATTTATATTCCCTTTTAAAGCCACCCTAAAATCTAAATCCACAGCCATATTACACCTACTGATCAACAGAGAATTCGTAAGGACAATGCTGTGGCACTGAATACCTAATAACCAGAAAATCAAGAATTGTTATGTATAAACTTTTATAGGATTATACAAATAATCATGGAGGTATATGTGAAATTTTAAAAGTGAGGGATAAAGTAGAATGAAATGAGGAGTAATCTAGTGGTGAACTTATTTGTAAAAAAAATGTTTGTCATTGTTATAGGTTCGTTATTATTGTACTAATAAATCACAATTATCAACATTTTGTTTTTTTCTAATAAAAGATTGTGTCAGCATGACTGCATATGACGATGATCATCATTAATGAATAATACTATTCAATGAGATGGATGCGACTCATTGATTGTGTGTTTGTGGCCCGTGGGACTCTCTATGACGTCGTTGAAATATGCCAAAAGATTAGTCTCTAGAGTATTAAAACATTGCACGCAGGAATCTCAAATTTATAAATAGATTTCTCTGCCCCAGAATGATACTCCAAAATATAGTACTCCCTCCATCCCATATTATATTAATCTTCATAGGTAGATGGACACGAAAATTAAGAAAGTGTAATAATGAGTGAAGTTTTGAGGGGTAATTTTGTAAAACTTTATGTATAAAGTAAATAAATGAGTTGACTTTTGTGTACGTGTGGAGATAGAGTAATGGCATTTGTGTAAAATTGAGGTTATTGTGAGGGTGGAGTTTATAAAGTATTTTCCATTTTAAGGGTGTGAAAGTTATTGTGGAACGTCCCGAAAAGGAAAGTGTGAAAGTTATTGTGGGACGGAGGGAGTATTTAAATGTGTAATAAAATGTTCAAAATACATTTATTTAATGAATAGCTATTGCTTTAGTGTTTGGAGTAATAAATAAGAATATATTAAAAAAATTATAGATAAAATTCAAAATTTTAGGCACAATAAATTTATAGATAAAACCGTACTACATCTGTATAAAATCTAAGAAATTTAAGGATGTAAATGATCTAGAATTGAGAACTTTGGGAAGCCAGATTAGTAGGGGAAATGTATGCATTGGTGCACAGAAAAGATATGAAACATCGCAGTTTGAACACCAGAAGCACAACAGCATACATCCATTAAAGTAGAGACATACAGTCCATGAAGGTTACAACGAGGTTCCGGATACGTACATGCCATCGTTAAATATAAGTAGCCGAACTACACCAAAAGGTCGAAAGTTCCACTAAACACTCAAGGACAGGCTTACGAGAACCTGTATCATCATAAAACTTACTGAACCTGTAGCATCATATAACTTACTGTGGACGTTTTCTCTTCTTGGCAAGGTTCTCAAAGACTTGCTGAACGTCTGCAGGTGTGATAGGCTTTGATGGATCAGAGGATTCCTGTTAATTAAGGAAATGTCAAGATAAATCTTTTATAATGAGAGCATCAGATGCAAAATAAATGTGGAAAAAATATATACCACAAAGGCGCAAAATTCATTCTTCATGTCATTGATTCCACTTAATAATTCCATCTTGGCAACATGATGTAGGTTATTGAAGAAGCTCTGTTCTGCACCCTCTTGTTTCTGGATATTCTCGTTCCTTAGCTGCTGTGCTATTCTCTCATACTCAGCAATTGTATCCTCTTTGTCGGTTAGGAATCCGATTCCCTTCTGGACATAGAATTCGGAACAGTTGCCGCATGTGCAGAGTGATTCTCGCCAGTTTCTAGAAAGAAAGAGGGGCTTGGGTTGCTCTATAGTTGGAGAATGTCGAGCTAGGTCAATTCCAATAATACACTTGCTACTTGGCCCAGCAACTTCATCTGGTCTAGTTTCTGCTGGTATTTTCTCTGAATTGACATTATCTACAGCAGTATCCAGGGGAAGATTTTCCTTCTCAGCCTCCATTGGTGATGACAGTGGAGCATCAATTTCATTTCCAGAACTTGGTGCTGTTATAAGTTGAGGATAGTAAGACAAAACGGAGCAAACTGCTGCACACCCTTGGCAGATAAAATCTTCAAATAGATGCTCGCCATCTTCGTCTTTTGGAATCTACGTTATACAGCACAAAATATGAGCACAAGTTTGGACATGTACATATTACAAAATGTAGTGAATATACTGCCTTATCAGTGAAATGAGCCATGCAACTGTAATACCATATAGCAAATATATATATATATATATATATATATATATATATATTTCTTGATGCCTATACAAATACAAGTAAAGACATAGCTTCTGTATTCCACAGTACTCATCCAAGGAGAACTAAACAATTCAAGAGTAATACCAAATTAAGAACAATGTTGCAACAAATGGTTATGAACAAGGATGAAAATATCAGTATCGCTGGAAATATCGAGACCTTAAGTTTGTGGAAATATCGATATCGATATATCGATATCAGTAAATTTTAAAAATTGTAAAAATATAATAACAAGCCTTTAGTACATAAAATCAACAAAATAATTTGAATACATTTTATATCAGTGATAAATTTATATAAAATATAATATACAATGTTATTTCGTATGACATTTATCGATATTTTTCAAATTTTATCGACATTTTCTCGATATTTTCTGATATTTTACCGATATTGTTATTGTCTACCGATATTTATCGATATTTTCAATTTTTTTACAAATATCATGGAAATATCGATTCTTCCCAATATCGATATCGGTGACCCCGAAAAATGGATATATCGGGGATATTTCCAGATATTTTCATCCTTGGTTATGAACCAGTTAGAGATACATGTTATTAAATTAGTGACATCAAACAGAACAGGGCTGTCAAAAAATGATTTCCATAGCTGCTCAAGAGGCACATCACAGAAAATCTCATCATTAGCAAGATATAGGGCTGAGAGATGAATCAGATGATTATCCCAATAAATTATATATATCTGTATATGTGCATAACAGTATACTAATAATCAAGGAAAGACTGCACAGTAATTTGTCTACTGATATTTAGGAACAATGCATGAAAACCGTTGAATGTCAATGGACAAATCCGTGAACTTCACCAGTTTTTGCTAGGTAATTAAATTCTGCAAATTATCTGGGAAATAAGTATTCAGCAAGAATGGTAACTATATACGGAGTATAAAGAATGAGAAAAATAAGTGGAAATACGAAAGGGGAATAAATATTCCTTTTTACGATAACAAGATAATCTTCAAGGAAATCAATAGCAGAATAAAAGTGTGGAGGAGCATTGCCAGTGAAGAAATGTTTACAGCTATTGTGCACATAAAAAGTTCAACATGGAAAAGGCTGGAAAATTGTATCGGGGAGAACTACAAAAATGAGGGAAAATAACATACTACTAATAATTAAGCAATAAAGGGTTGTGGGATGAAGATGAATGTGAGACTTCACATGAGTATTCTGAACAAAATATTGGTTCTAAGGCGAAATGTGGAAGAACTTACAGGGAGAAGGAGGGGATACTAAAAGTGGTAGAGAATCATACATCCAAATTATTCAATTTAAATCTAGAATTCCTTTTTTCCACTAAATAAGTTTCATAAAATTATTCAACTGCCAATAGTTCTGACAAAATGTGGTAGCAAGATGATACAGCTATCCAAGCATTTAATGTATGAAATTTAGATAGATGCATCCCAATTAAATGAAAATCATGATATGCAATGCAAGCACCATTAGCTGATATATGATTCCCAACATGAGAAAAATATTGCACTCCTTTTGGAGTGAATGTGTGACCAAAATGGGCAACTGACCTTATCAGTAGACAGAAGTCCAATATGTTCATCATGGAACCAGTCCTCGCAAATACAGCACTGAATCATATCCGGTTGTTCTTCAACATTTGGATCAGGGTAGGGCAGATCACATGTGCAGTAAGTACCTTTGAAATTATGATTGTACGCATTGTTTGAATTCTCCACATCTTTGCTTGCCAAAAGCTTGCAGAAGAACTCTCCAAATTTTGAATTCCCACAATCACACCTAAACCGTCTCTTGGTCCATAGTTCCACAACCTTGTTCAAATAGCAAATAAAAGTAGTCAAAAAACAAGCTAAAGACTCAGCATTTTTTATATGCAGAAAGAAAACTGGTGAAGAAAACATGCAGAAATGTATGCATGATTCCATGATTGAAGTCTAATACCAATTATTTTGCATAGTAACACGCCTCAGCAAATCACTGACCATTCTACTAGTTGGTAAAAGAAAAGGGATACCTTAATAATACAAGGGAATATGGAAGATTTTCAGGTAAGGCACATACAATGGGAAGTTAAAAATAACACCCATGCATAGATAAAATTTGAAGTACAAAAACAAGGTCTCTCATGTTTGGCTTGGGCTTAAATGAGATTTAGAAAATCTGGCTTGTGAAATCTTTTGATTTAAAATTCCATGAATAAAAAAAAATATGTATGTTTTGAGATTGTATATGGTAGGATTGTGAAAATGTAGATGATAATATTATATTGTAAAAAGTAGTTTGTATAATGATTGAATTGTTGTGTAATAATTGATGTGCTGAGTTGAGAGTTGTGAAGATATGATAGATATGTTGTATCGGAAGTAAAAAGTAAACGGTGGGACCATAAAATAGTAATAAGTAGATGAGAAGTGAAAGAGAGAAAATAGGGTAGTAGGTGGAGATATAGTAGGATAGATTGGGGAATCTTGTATTGGGAAGCTCAAACCAAACAAGCTACGGCTTGTAAAATCCTTAAACTGGATTTGTGAAGCCCAAACCAAACAAGATTCCCACATTTTAGTGCAATTATAACATTGGACGTTTCCCACATCCAAAGTCAGAACACAGCAGCAAATTAAAACTACATCATTAAAACAAAGACGAATTCAAGGAAAACTTTCTTTTTTTATGTGGAGGGCGGGGGTGGGGGGTATTATTACGGGGCATCCAAGTAGTACACAAATTTCACTTGAAACATTAAAATTGGATAAAGAACATCCAGGACTGTGACAATCAAAAGTGTAAAAAAATAAGAAACTTAATTGACCTGGCATTTACCTCATGGCCTTCATGGCAAGACAAGCTACAGGCAGTGCAAAACCCAGCATTACCCTCAGGAGTGCAAGTCAAGCATGAGAAAATTGCCTGCCTCTTCATATATCCTTTGCTATAGGTGCACTCCTTGCCTTCATCGCCTCCAAGGATCAAATCTGCTTCCTGTGTGATGTATTTATGGCAAAGGCAAAGAAATAACTGACTGTCAAGAAACAAAAACGGCAAGAGAGGTACATGGAATCAAAAGAATTTACTCCCATGATAAACACTAACTTAACGACCTCATAACTGTCTGTTAGAGCAAATGAAACATTCGGCCAAAAAGTATTTAGGCTGACGTCTTCATTACATAAGTCCAAAAATTTTAGCATCTTAAAATACAACATTAATTCCGTCAAATATAAACTGACACTGACCATAGCCTGAAAAATTAGCAGGTTTTTGCAACAAGCTATTGAAGTTGTGAACTGGAATAATTTAAACACTTCGAACTTTAGAAGAACAACGAATAAACCCAGTGGGGGGTGGATTCTAATGACACAAAACAGTAAAAGATTGATTATTTAAAAGAGACATTACACAATCATGTACAATTGCAGGACTCTTTGAACATTGTTTTCTCTCTCTTCCTACTTGACACTCTCTGTCAAGATCCACACTGACTTGTTTTTGCATGATTTTGACTTGTGAACTTAAGTTTAAAAAAAAAAAACTTGTCTTAATTTTACTTCATTTCTTCCCATGCATGCCTAAAGTATCCCTTTGTCACCAGTTATCTTTGTTGTTATGTACAGCCTATATTTTCTCATCATTTGTTCATTGTTAATAAGGGCTTCAATGTTTACAGTGCCATATACTTTCCACATCCATCATTATAGTCACTAATAAAATAAATGCTTACACCAACAACAAAATATGCAACCTCAGGGCAACAAAAATATAAATGCTTAAAACCAACCACACCACATGTTAGCAAAGGCATGTTGGCTGTTGATTTCAGTTTGGCACCCACCCATTATCAACAAATGCTGAATCAGAATTATAAGAATTGTATTGACCATTAAAAGGATATGTACAATCGGAGTAACAAGAGTGCCCCAGCTTGTAAGAAGCAGTTGATCTGTACCAATGTCTATATATCCTTATTAACTTAAGAGTTAAGACTACCAGAACTAAGTCAGGGTTATAAACAGGAAAGTTGTACAAATGTCATTTACCATCTGAATAAAAAGGCATACAAGCTTCCAACTAAGAGCCCCTGAAATGGCATGTATTGCATTCTGCTCTTTTCTGAAGTTAACTTTAGATGATACATAATGACATGGTGTGCAAACAAGGTTATGCAATTCCAAATTTGGTTACCAGTCTTTTGTATCCTATAGCTACAGAAACTAATTACAGATTCCTATAGCTCCACCATGGCTAAAATTCATGTAAAGCACAAGCCCCATATATAATCCTCACAGAAGACAACAACTTGGAAAAATTGTGTTAACATCATATAACAAATAATTACACATGCCAAAAGTTTCCAAATCAATATATAATAGAAAATTTCCCAAACTCTACGAAAGAATCACTCACCAGCTCCTCTTCTTCAACAGCTTTGAGGTACTCCGTGATAGAAACCGTGGGCTCACTCTCAGTCTCATCACCGCACACCTCGGTCTCCTCACACTTCTCAGACATTTCTGCAAAACCTTGAACAGAAAATGCAACAAATTCGTAACTGAAATCCTCACCACGAAAAAAGAAAAACGTTATCGTTCGGATCGCGAGTAAATTAAGTAAACTTACTTGTGTTACAGAACCCGATGAGAAACCCTAGAGCGTGGAGAAAGAGGGGAGAAAAGTAGGATTGAAATTTGTGAAAAGGAGGTTATTTATAGCGTGAATTCAATTGAGGTGTGAGGTTGTGGGAGATAAGATCGTCATTAATAAATTGAGCGCGCTCTGCAAGTAAGGCGTTTTCTGAATATCTGTGTGTGTTAGGTTTCTTTTATTGAAAGAAACAAAGAAATTGAATATTTTCGATTGAAATTTTGGGGGCTCATCAAATTCCCGCCAAGTGAATGGAGCCCCATTTTTTACTATAATCAAATTGTAACACTGTTTTTCAAATTTTAAGTTCATTAATAATAATAATAATATAATTAAATTTTGGTTTCATATAATAATACTCATTAAATACCAATTTCTATTGACAAAAATAAACATAACTTTCGCAATTAATTATAGATTTGTATGTTTACACACAATTAATTATTCGTCTGTTTCTTTGATAAAAAGATTTGTATGTTTATGGTTCTTAATCATTAAAATAAATAGTGTATTTAATTTGGGGGTGGCGGTAACCGCAATGATGACGGTGGTGGTAGAGATATTATAAAATTGGTTGAAAAAATATTTATCAATCCAAAAATTGACTAAATTTTGAATGTAACCAAAAATTTGGGATCACCTTAACAAAAATTAAATTTGAAAACACCATTTAAGGGAAATGTTAAATGTTGACATTTTAATATTAAAATCTCATTAACCACTGAATACAAACAATTATAGAATAATTATAATAACAAATTATTAAGTTCAATTTATCAATCTAAACATACAATGCATTGAAGTTTTTGTTTGTAAACAGTGCAATCTCCTAATTAACTTTATTCCATATTAGCAGTTCCGTTCCTAAATATAATCGAGCTCTTAAATTGTTAATATGCTAACCAAATTATTGTTATACTATCTCATCCAATTAAAAATAAGTTTAATTGGAAGTATAAATATACTGATAAAGACTTGTGTAGAATGGGGGTAAACTTTCAAATTAACACTCACTTTTTTAAAAGGGGTAGGATGTATTTTGAAATTTTACAAACTATTTACAGAATCACTTTTTTTAAAAATGTTGTGAAAGACAGTTTTGAAAATAAGTAATTCTGAAATGCTTTCAAATCTATTTTACCCAATAACTTATTCAAATAAGAATGCCGATCCTGAGGGCCGAGTGGGCCGGCCCATCAAGAAGCAATTTTGGAGGCCTGCATGTACTTATGTGTGCAAGTTTATGGGTTTGACTATATGCACCTCCATTTCGGAGAGATGCACGCCTCCGATAGATGCATCTCCAAAATTTGTTTTAAAAAATGCACCCTCCCTTCGAATTGTTCAAAATACCCTTCTCTCATAAAAATCCTATTACTACCCACACATCCCCAAACCCTAATTTATCCATCTTCTTCTCACGCCAAACCACCGGTCGTCGGCGTCGGCGCCCTCCCTTGCCCCCACCACCCTCGCCGCCTCGCCCCCTCCCCATTTTTCCCCCACCCTCTCCCGCCGCGTTTTATGTAAAAAAAAAATCTGCTTCCAGCGGCCGCGCTTCCGCCCCCTACCTCTCTCTTCTCTTCACCGGCGTTGGCCCACGCCGCTCTGTCCACGGCGTTAGCCCACCACGATTCGCCGACGTTAAACACCAGGTTTTTTTTTTTTCAATACTGTAATGTCGACCATGTACAATTTCGTCGACAAAATGTTGTCGACGAGAGTGTATATGATCGACATTACAGTGTCGATCGACCTTTGTTGGCCGACCATATATCCTCCCATCGACAAACTGGTCGTTGTCGACGGGAGGATATATGGTCGGCACTGGTTTGACGAATTTGTAAAAAAAATTGTTAGTTTTCTAAGTTTTGATAATGGTGTTTGTTAATGGGTTTGATGATGGTGTTTTATGGATGAATATGGTTGATTTGTTGAAAATTTTGATTTTTTTTTTTTTCTTGTTACCGGAAAAATGGTGACGGCGGCCGGAAATTCAGTTTAGGGATAAGATCAAAGAAATGATAGTAGAGGGTGCATCTAGTATACTTATTTTAATGAAGGGTGTTTTTGATTTTTTACTCTATTATTTTATTAATAAATTGAAAGGGGGAGTGTATCTCTCTGAAATGGAGGTGCATATAGTCGAACCCCAAGTATATTCCTTCTCAATGCTGAACGTTAGTTAAAAGGGACAGGCTAAATACGGATATAACCCCCTCCATACTTGTTAAGTATACTCCCCTTCCTTTTTATTAATTTAATATTCATGTAAAATACTAAATTTATCTTTTTAATAAAAAAATTATTAGATAAATACACCTCATATAATTTAAAACCTAACTCTGACCCTAATTCTTAGGGTCATCACCTCCGACCATGGCTGCCGCCACCTCCGAAGACCCATCACCCAAAAAAATCAGAAATTAAAAAAAAGACATTTTTTCGACAAACCAGTGTCGATCGTCACTGGTTTGTCGAAAATAAGATAATATGGCCGACAATAATGTGTCGAGAGACAACACTCTCGTCGACAAAATTTCGTTGAAACTTTAAAAAAAAATCGACAATAATGTGTCAAAAATAAACATTATCGTCGATAATAATTTGTCGACGATAGTGTTTATTTTCGACACATTATTGTCGAAAATAAAAAATAAAGAGGAACCTAAACTTGCTAAGGGCAGCATCGGAGGAGGAGGAACGACGTCGGTGCTGGGCGAAGGAGGGGCGTCGCCGCCGTGATTTAAAAAGATGGGGTCACGCGTAGTGGTGGGGTGAGCTTGGTGGAGCGACAACCGCGCGCAGACGAATGGGATGGGGCGAGCTTGGTTGAACGGCGGTCGTGCACATACGGAGGGGATAGGGCTGCGTGCACCCCTGAAAGAGAAAAAGGGAAAAAAAAATGGAAGATGGGGCTAGCGCCGACACTCGGCAGGCGGAGGAGGAGGCTGGTCGGGGGCGGAGCCGACAGCGGCGGCAATTTGGTGGAGAGAGTGACGAGGAGTTAAGTTTAGAGTTTTTTTAAAAATGAGAAGAAATAAGGAAATAGAGAAAAATAGAAATATGATTTTTTTTTTTTTTTTTTTTTTGTATTTTAGGGGAAGTACATGTAACAAAAATCATTTTGAAGGGGAGTGCATGTATCGAGGGAGTATATTTAACAAGTATGGAGGGGTCTAGTACCGGTCGCGCTTATAACTTTTCTTTTTAATATTTTATCTATGAAAAATTTAAACAATAAATCAAAATTTTAATTAAAAAATAGAAAATGCAAAGATGTTCGTGAAAAATTAAAACTCACAAAAATAATGCAGAAGAAAATATAAAATTGTAATTTTCACTCTTTAAAATATAGTAGTATTTGGCCAAAAAAACGTCGTGCGTTGTGGCAAAGCAATGTATATTACTTATAACCTCGTTTCTCTTTAAAAAAAAGTGGAGTATATATTACTTAGAACCTCGTTTCTCTTTAAAAAAAGTACTACATGAGATCGCTCAAATTGAATTTTTACACTAAAAAAAAAAGTAATAAAAAAATGGACGTAGAGACCTACGTAGACTTTTTTTTTTTATATAATGCTTAGATCGCCGAATTTTCTATTATTATTTATTGATGTCAAATAGGAAAAGAAAATAGTGTAGGTATAGTCGTATAGAACATTCATTTCACCTCATGCAAGTTGCAACGGAGTAAAACATATTTTTAAAATAAGATTTAGTATCTTAAAGATGAAAAAGAAAAAGAAAATCAAGACAATTTAAAATAATCAATTTATTATGTTGTAATAATGCCATGGCTTTGATTCGTTTGACAAATTTTCAAAATAGACTGCCGAATTGCATGAAAATCGAATGATTTTGCTCTAGTGTAAAGATTTATATAACCTGATGTCATTGGTTGTGATTATTCAAACCAGAGTAAAGTTTTTCCTTGATAGTTTCGATAATGAAACGATTAAATAAAACAATCATCCTCGTTAATTAATGTATTTACGGCTAACGTCATTTAATTTTTAATTTTAAATAGAATGAAGAATTTAACATTTTAATAATTTTATGTTGATACTAATATATTGAAAAAATTCCTACTCCGTCTGAATTCATTTTTTTTTTTTTTTTAATAGTAAGAATGATTTCTTTAATTTACAAGTACATGGGGTATTCAACCCTTTAATTACAAGTAATGTCTATATATATTACATCTAGGTATCCGCGATACTCAGTCCACCTCCTCCTTCCCTTTCGCCTATTCGTTAATGCATGATAAGGGGTCACAATATCACACGACCATTGATGAATTTATTTTTAGGATATTTTTACCTCTTAGTCATGTCCACATATGCATTTTAATTTTTTCCGCGACCTTCTTAATGTCCGGCCTTTCACCTTTGAATATCTTCGCATTTCTTGTGTTCCACAATTCCCAAATTACGCCTGACCATAAACTTGACATCATCTTCTTTCTTGCCTTACCATTTCGCAGAGCTTCGGAGTGTTGAGCCATATGGAGTTCGATGTTCCTGTGACATACCATATAAACTTTGAGCCATCTATAGCATTCCCACCAGATTTCTGTCGCAAATTCGCATTCCACTAACAAATGTTGGTTGCTCTCGGCTTCCTGTTCGCACATCTGACATTTGTCCTCTTTCTCAGCTATTTGGATTCCTCTTTTTCCCAGGTTATCTACGGTTGCGAGCCTTTCTTTGATTGCCTTTCAGACAATAGTTTGGACTTTACGTGGTGCGTAGTTACTCAAATGGTTCGTGAATGTTGCTTTCGTTTCTGTCGCCTCTTCCACGTCTTCCACCTCCTGTACTAGCTTCGTGTATGCTGTGCTCGTCGAGTAGATTCCTTCACTCTTAGACCAAATTTTAATCCGAAGTAATTTAATCTAGTTGTCATTATTATAAATTGAATAATTTCCATTTTCAAGAATTGCACTAATCTAGAAAGTCCAAAGTGCAAACTATGAAACTACGACTATCGTTTCTTCAAACTCAAATAATCCAATCAATTGTCGGTCCTCCCAAACAATGCTTAAACAAATCATCCATCACATTCAACGGTTAGCTAACCCCTAAGTTCTAACCTTTTTCATTTAAATATAAATAAACTGCCTAATTCTTTATAATATTTCAGGGCAGAGTTTCATAACTCTGCTCAAACATTCATAATCACCAACAAATTACCAAACCCAAATGGATTCCACACCTCTAATCCTCCTACTCTCTTCAATTCTCATCACGATTCCATCTTCATTCGCCGATATCTGCAAGCCCGATTCATGCGACAGCTTTCCCGGGCCGCTAGTCCGGTTCCCTTTCCGGCTAATAAACCGGCAGCCGGCCCGATGTGGCTACCCGGGCTTCGACCTCTACTGCAACAACCAAAATCAGACGATTCTAAACCTTCCAGAATCGGGGGAATTCGTGGTGGACCACATAGATTACACAGCGCAAGCTATTTTTATAAACGACCCGGATTCGTGCCTGCCGGGTCGGATCCTGAACTTTAGTGTGGCCGGATCTCATTTCCAGGGCGCGTATCCGAGGAATTATACTTTCTTAAACTGCTCTTCGGATTATGTTGACTATACGGGGACGCATTATATGCCGATTTTTTGCTTAAGTGGGCGAAACTACACCGTTTTGGCTATGAGTTCGCGGTGGTCGTCGGCGCCGCCGCCGACGTGCCGGAGAATCGCGAGCGTTTCGGTGCCGTTGCAGTGGACGCTGTCGCAGTTTCACTGGCCGTCGATGGATTTGAGGGAGGATCTGGAGCTGGTTTGGAGTGAGCCCGAATGCTCGGGCTGTGAAGATGAGGGTGGAATTTGCGGGTTTAAGGGTGATTCGGGCCTCGAAATTGCTTGCTTCAGGCCTTCTAAGGGTGAGTTAATTCATTTCTGATTTGTTTTTTTATCTAATTATATTATAGACTTTGGTTTTTGTTAGTTTTAATATAGAATGATGATTTGATTTGCTTCGTTCATCTTTACTTCGGGATGAAGATTGAAGATGAGCAATTTTAGGGAGAAAAAAAAATAACGGGATTATTTTATCTAATTACATAGTTGAAGATTAAGATAGAACATAATATATGGGATATAATCTATTAAATTAAATTAAGATATTTTCAGCTAATAATTTAGTTGAGGAATGCTCCATACCATAAATTAGTTTTAAGTTAGATAGATAATCAGGTTCTAACACATTAGGATAATCAAATCTAAAATAAAATATATACAAAAACATTAAAATATACTGAAAAGTACAATTTGCAATTTGATATTTGTGTCTGAATAGTTGAATTAATATTGTTTTACTGTATTGATCATTTATACACAAAATATGAGATCTTGACTATGAGTACATATGCATGTTGAAACCTGAGTAAAGTTTCGGAATCTGCCTCTAGATTTAAGGTCCATGTAAAGAGTTTGATCTGTTTGTGTGATTTTCTTATTAATTTTCTCGATTCCTAGTTCTCATAACAATGAAATATTAGTATTAAATAAAAATTTACATAAAAAAGAGAATCTGATTTATTATTATATAACTATATAGTTCGAGTTAATAGATTGAATTTATCAAAGTAGTGAGGCATGTTACATGTGTCCTAAAGTAGTTAGTGCCTGTGAAATTGTGAACCTACCAATGAATGTCCACCACGCAAGTGACACACCTACCCAATCAGCAATTGTGTTTCGCATGTCTCCATCCCTCCCTTTATTTAATTCTCATTTTAGTTGCATATATACGAGTTTAACAAAAAAAAAATTATATAGAAAATAGAAGTTTAAGAGTGTGAATAAAATAAAGTAGTGTGTGAGTAGTATTTTCACCTTTATTTAGAAATTTTAGTACTTTTTTGGGAAGAAAATAAGCAAGATTGTAAATAGGATAGTTTGAAGGTAATTATTGTGAAGTGCTAACTTAATTTATAAATGGGAGTTGGTGATAAATTAAACTACTTTAATGTGATTCTCAAAGCTTTAGAATAGATTTAAATAAGTTGTTTGGACTAGTCAATTAGTGGAAGGTGGGATATGGTTATCTTTGGTGATGAACTTTTGACAATGTAGCATACGTCCATATATATGATTAGGGTCTGTTTGGACTGGAGTGTAGTAAAACAGATTATTCTAAAGGCTCGTCGTCGGCAACTGCTTTAAATTTCCTTGTACTTACAGTATTTTAAATTAGATTAGATTGACTGCCGTTTAGAGTTGAAAAAAATATATCACTTGCACATACACAATTAGTTTTTTTAATTAATTTTTAGTATTAAATTTTTAAATAATAATTATTATACTAAAAAAAAGATAGTTTTGCACCTGTGGCATTTTTTTTTCTATAATTTATTCAGGGTTGAAATTTTAATGTAGTAGGTTTACCTAATTGTCAGTAGCATATATTATGACCTGCTTCTTATACAGGTTGACCACCACATGTGGATATATGGCCATTTGTTGTAAGAGACTAAGAGATACCAATTCAAAATTAATTTACTAATTTGAAAATAAATAAATGAGTATACTTAACGTTATTACTTATGCAGGTCTTCCAAGAAGTGCCAAATATGGCATTATAATTGGAGTTGGAATACCGGGCCTAGTATGCATTTTCGGGCTAGCATGTTACGCGTGTGGCCTTGTTCGGGCTTTTAATCTAAGACGTCGATTGAATCCCGATCTCCCCACTATAGTTTTCGATCAACGACCAACTATTAGGTCTACCAACGGGCTCGATAGGCCAACTATTGAGTCGTACCCAACAACAGTGCTCGGGGAAAGCTGTCGGCTCCCTAAGCCAAGTGATGGCAATTGTCCGATTTGCTTGTCCGACTACCAACCAAAAGAGACAATAAGAAGTATTCCGGAGTGTAATCATTATTTCCACGCTGATTGCATCGACGAGTGGCTCAAGCTCAATGGCAGTTGCCCTTTGTGTAGAAATTCACCGGAGAGCTCGATAGGGACCCCTTGTTTTTCGATCTCGGTTTCTTCTTCTACTTCTTCTCCGTCTACTTCATTGGAACGTCATTAGAAATTCTCAATGTTCTCATTGAGATTTAGACCATTTTTGTGTATATAATTAATTATATATGGACATGTACAAGGATCGATTGTGAATTTATCCTGCATAAATCAATAATTACAAATTAATGAATTTATATGTACATGTAATTGATAGCATGATTGATTTTTTTGACACAAACACACAAGAACCTTTCCTAAATATTGAAGTGCAGCATAGGGTATTGAAAATAACAAATTTGTAGATGTTATACCTAGTCAAAGAAGTCAATCTTTGACAAGTCAATCCTAGTCACCAGTTTACGTGGCGAGGACCAGTCAACAAAGTCTTGCGACGACTAGTCAACAAGACCAAGGAAATGTAATAATATAGATGTATTTAATATATTTAAGTGCTCGCCCAAAGATGTTGGCGAGCACATGGTTTAGTTAGCTGCTCGCCCAAATGTGTGGCGAGCACAGGTCTATTCATAGTTAGAAAATCTAAGTGTTGAAGCCTTGGGAGACAGCATGGAGCGTGGCGACCACACTCCTCGACATGGTCCTCCGGCGACCACCATAGCTCATCTCCTCGGCATATCGACGAGGACGAGCACCAAAGGCGGTTTAGCATTAAATGCGCCATCAAATCACCTTTTCGGGCAGAAATAAGGTCCAGTGAGGGCGTGCCACGTGTAAAGGACGGACAGCCCCTGGAAACCACTATATAATGCCTAAAAGGGGCTGATTTGTAGGGAAGTTTCATATTTCACCCAATCTCCCCAACCTAAAGCAATAAATACTCCCAAAGCTCTCAAGCTTTTAGCTTCTCCAAGAAGTTATACCACTGTTCTTGATCTTTCTTGCTTTGTTCTTCATAAGATCATCATAAACACTCCATTAAACACGTAATAAACCCCCGATCATTAATACATGTTTGTATCGTACTAAAAACAGCCTACAACCGAGTCAACCCAATCAAAGTGCGTACAACATTTGACGCTAGAAGGAGGGGTCCTTTTACGTGTTCTTCACTATCAGTTTCGACCGATCATCGAGCGATCGGTTTGCAAACTCCGTTTTCAGGTTTTTAATCGGTTCCACCTTTTAAAGCTTAGTTTACGTATTTTCGTGTTCTTCGTGTTCTTGAATATTTGCAATATTCGAGACATATTTTGGAGTTTGATCTCCGTGTAACTTGTTTTTAAGCTTTAGTTGTTGTTACTTTGCTAGAAAGTAGTTGTAATAGCACGTTCTTCTGCGTAAGAACTTTAATCTTTCGTTTTTAAGCATCGAGCGCTTAAAAACAGTCATATCTTTGTAATAATCTCCAGGAGACACTCTTTGAACGATGTCTCATCATACTCCACGTGACGGAATCTTGCCTTCCGGAGGGAACGAGCTCCCTCCGGCGCCGGCGGTGAATCCGTTTGCGAACGTGAACATGGGGGACATTCTGAATGATCCCCAGCATCTGAAAGACCTCTGTGACTATCTCAATGAGAAAAAGAGGCAGAATGAGGAGCTGGAGAAGGCCAAAGATCAGGCCTTTGACCGAGCTCGAAAAGCCAAGGGGAACGAAGAAGATAACCGTTCCTATCACTCCAACTCTGTTCGCCCCCAGGACAAAGGCAAGGGCAAAGCTGCCGAGCACTCCCACAATAGCCATACGGGAGACTCGCACCACCGAAATTCGGTTTTCAACCGGATGGACGACAAAGATAGGAGGGCTCCTCGCCCAGTGCATTTCAATGTGGATGGCCGACCAGGCCGAGCCGACCACCACCGAGATCACGCTGACAAGAGAGATCAGGGTGATAGAGTCTCAGCTCTTGATCGAGTGGGACCAGGGAAAGGTTCGCGAGCTCCGGCAAAGAGTTATCGCAGCCACCATTCTGACAGGCACTCTCCCAGGCGATCACGTCATGATGATCGCCCAGCAGCATCCCAAGGGAGTCGACGTGACGAGAACGTCGTCCCCAAACCACAAACTGCCGAGGAGGGGCAAATCGCCCAGTTCCTCGAGACCCAAAAATTGATGAAACTAGAAATGGACGCTCTGCGAGCAGAGGTGGTCGCCTCGAAGCTAGGGACCACCCCACCAATCACTCTGCCCGCACCTCCTCTGAGTGTGGCAATCCTTACTGCCCCCATTCAAAGAAAGATCCAAATGCCTTCCATGCCGGCATACGATGGTACATCCGACCCCAGAGTACACTTGTCCAAGTACTCCAATTATATGGCCTCAATCGGGGCAACGGACGCCACCCAATGCAGAAACTTCTCCCTAACTTTGGGAGACCGGGCTCACCGATGGTACACAACGCTGAGTCCCGGATCGGTCACCTCATTCCTTGAGCTAGGGCAACTATTTCTGACCTACTACGGGTCTATTGCTGCTCGCCCAGCCTCAAAGCAACGTTTGGCAAACGTTCGTCAAGCTATAAATGAATCGGGCAAAGACTTCATCGAGCGCTTCGATAGGCTGGTGATCGATGGGGAGGCCGTGAACGATGAGACGAAGCTGATCTCAGCTGTTTCCGGTCTCAGGATAGGTACCAAGCTGTGGGAATCTATCCATCTTACTTTCCCCAGTTCTTATGCGGATTTCCGCACAAGGGCTGGGAATTTTATCCAAATGGAAGAGATAATGGACGCTGCCAAGGCTAACGAGCAGCCGGAGGCGTCCAAAAAGACAAACTGGCCAAGGAAAAATACTAACACTGGGGAGTCGTCCCAGCCCAAGAAGGCGACCACTCAAGCTGGCAGTGCTCGCCCAGCTAACTTCAGGCCTTTCGAGGAGTCTCCTGAGATCATCCAATTCAGAGAATCTCTCTCGGTTGATCCCAGGGGCATTTTCAATGCTGTTAGGGGAAAGAATATGCTCCCCCAGCCCAAGCCAATGCATGCAAGTGATGAAAAACTGGATGGTAGCAAATTCTGCGACTACCACAACTCCATTGGCCACCACACCAACGGCTGCAGGGACTTGGTGAGAAATCTATTCAAGCTATACAATGAGGGCAAGCTCGCCCAGTTCATCAAGCCCGTGGGAAATGGCGACAACAGGGGAAAGAAACGTCGCGACGATAGCGACGACCTGCGCCAACAACTGAATCGTCCCAAGCTGACACCTCCCATGCCACAACATGCTGGCGGCGACATCGATAATGTGGGAGGAGCCTGCATGGTGATCGAAGGCCCGTTGGGAGGAACCCAATCCGGGAAAGAACTGTCTGTTCGCCGTGCTCAGAGCGAGCAGCGAGCACTGAACAATGTGCACCAGGTGTGCGTCGCTCCGACTGCCGAGAAGCCTCCTTCTCACCAGATCCTATTCTCGGACGACGACCTGAATGGCGTAGTGCACCCGAACAATGACGCTCTGGTCATTTCGGGCAAAATTATGGGAACCAACGTCCATCGTTTGATGGTCGACACTGGGGCATACACCAACATCCTCTTCAAGCATACCCTGGATGCTCTTGGTGGATATGCGGATTATATCGAGCCTTGCGATGATATAATCGTAGGTTTTGGGGATACGCAAAATCATCCCATGGGGAAAATCAGACTGTCCTTGGAGCTGGCATCGTCGAAAGAGCCAACAATTCGTCACACTCGGCAGCTCGACTTTATGATCGTCGACATGCCATCTTCCTACAATGCTTTCCTCGGCCGTCCTTTCTTCAACGAATTCAAGGCGGCCGTCTCTACTTTTTATTACTGTGTTAAGTTTCCAGCCCCGGCGGGAGTTATAACCGTTAAGGGCGATCAGACGCGGGCGAGGGAGTGTCTCGTCCGTTTTGCAAAGCGTCATTCTAAGGAAAGCACTATGATTGGCCAGTATATTGAGTGTCAAACACAAAGTCAACAAGTGAACTACTTGGAGGGTCTTCCTAGCAAGTATCGAAAAATTGAAATTAGGGAGTGCAGTCATAGCTTCGGCGACCACCAAGTGGAGGCGAACGAGCACGCCTCCATGGAAGTGGACGACCACACCCCAATGGAGATCGACGAGCAGACAGTTTCGGGCGACCAGCTCCCAGAAATCATTCCAGATCTGGAGCCCAGGTTAGGCTTTGAGCCAGAATTCGGAATCGAGGATCCTCGTTGGAAGGAGCCTAAAGAGCGGGCAACTTCAGCGGAGGACCTTGAGACCATCCATTTAAACGAAGCTCGTCCAGAACTCGAAGTATTCATTGGTTCGAATTTACCAGAAAATTTGCGGTCGGACATGGTCGCATTTTTGAAAGAGAACATCGGGGCATTCGCCTGGTCGCACGAAGATATGGTGGGCATCCCCACGAATCATGCCTGCCACAGATTAAATATTGATCCAACAAGGAGACCTATCACCCAGAAACGAAGAAAGTTTGGGCCTGATAAAAGTGCGGCTTTGGCAGTCGAAATCAAGAAATTGATCGACAACAAATTAATCGAGAAAACTGGAACTGACCCCGAGTGGCTGGCCAATCCAGTGCTCGTCAAAAAGGCGACCGGGTCGTGGAGATTGTGTATAGACTTCACGGATCTAAACGACGCCTGTCCAAAAGATCACTTTCCGATGCCCCATATTGATCACCTAGTAGACAATACAGCGGGGCACGAGATGTTAACTTTCATGGACGCTTTCGCGGGGTATCATCAGATTGCAATGCATCCCGACGACCAGCGACACACGGCTTTCATGACGGCAGTCGACATGTACAGCTGGAAGAGAATGCCTTTCGGTTTGAAAAACGCGGGGGCAACGTACCAAAGACTGGTAAATAAGATGTTTGAAAAACACATCGGCGAGATGGTGGAGGTCTATATCGATGACATCGTTGTCAAAAGCTTACGGAAAGAGGATCACCTACACCACCTTGCCGTGACATTCGATATTCTAAAGGAATACGACATGAAGTTGAATCCGAAGAAATGCAGTTTTGGTGTTAGCTCGGGAAAATTTCTGGGGCACCTGGTTAGCCAGCGGGGCATCGAGGCAAATCCGAGTAAAATTCAAGCAGTCATTAACATGCAAAGCCCAAGGAACGTGAAAGAAGTACAAAGATTGACAGGATGCCTTGCATCGCTGAACAGATTCATTGCACGAACGGGCGATCGTTGCAAACCTTTTTTCGATGCTTTGAAAAAAGGAAAGTTCGAATGGACCGACGAATGTGAGAAAGCTTTCGAGAAATTGAAGGAATATCTATCGGATCCAAAGGTCCTAGCTAAGCCAGTCCCCGGCGAAATTCTATATCTATACTTGGCAGCCACTGACTGTGCGATCAGTTCAGTGCTCGTCCGAGCTGAGGGGAGCACACATCTGCCCATCTACTACGTAAGTCAAACACTGAGAGATGCGGAGTTGAGATACACTCCTATGGAAAAATTGGCATACGCGCTAGTCATGAGCGTCAGGAAGTTAAGGCAATATCTGTTCGACCACGAGGTGGTCGTCCTCACAACCTTTCCTCTTCGGCGAGCACTGCATCGTCCGGATACCACTGGAAGACTGTTGAAATGGTCGGTGGAAATCGGGCAATTTGGGCTCACCTATGCACCTAGAACGGCAATCAAGGGACAAGTGCTGGCGGAATTCATTGTAGAGCTCACTTTCCCAGAGAAATTGGCCGAGGGAATCGAGCTTCCTTGGTCACTGTTCGTCGATGGCTCATCGACGAGCACCAAAGCAGGGGCAGGAATAGTCCTCACCAGCCCAACCAGACAGACGTTTGCTTCGGCGATCGAGTTCGAGTATCGGGCGACCAACAACGAAGCAGAGTACGAGGCTCTGGTCGCAGGAATCAAGATGGCTATGGCCGTGGGCGCCAGAAAACTGAAAAATTTTTCTGACTCTCAGCTGGTTGTATATCAAATAACGGGCGAGTACGAGGCTCGCGGCGATCAAATGATAAAGTATCAAGAGCTGGTGAAAGGATTACTCGAGCAATTTGATCAATTCCACATCGAGCAAATCCCTAGGGAGGAGAATACGCAAGCAGATGCGTTAGCTCGGCTGGCCACTTCAGAGGGGGATGCAATATTTTCAGAAGCGACCATCACTAAAATTTCTTCCCCATCGGTGAACAGAGGTCAGATTTTGCAGGTGGACGCAGCCAGCGACGAGGACTGGAGGTCGCCGATCAGCAGGTACATCAAGACCGGCGAGCTCCCGGCAGATAAAGTCAAAGCAACAAGACTGCAGCTCAGGTCCGCAAGGTACACTATTATTGGCGACCAGCTGTACAAACGGGGTTTTTCAATGCCTTTATTGAAATGCCTCGGGGAGGACGAAGCGAAGATCGTCATGCATGAAATCCACGATGGATCATGTGGAAATCACACAGGGGGGCAAGCGCTCGCTTTGAAGATCATGAGGCAAGGCTACTTTTGGCCAACACTGAAGAAGGATGCGATTCATTACGCCCAAGCGTGCAAGAGATGTCAAGCTTTTGCACCCGCTATTCACTCACCTCCAGACGAGCTCATCTCCGTCTACAGCTCTTGGCCCTTCGCGAAGTGGGGCATCGACATCATCGGACCTTTCCCGCCTGGCGTCGGGGGGGTAACTTTCGTAGTCGTAGCAGTCGATTACTTCACCAAATGGACAGAAGCAAAGGCACTGAAGACCATCACAACGGCCCAGATGACAAGCTTCATTTGGAAGAACATAATTTGCAGGTTCGGCCTACCACGAGCGATAGTGACCGACAACGGACGTCAGTTCACGAGTCAAGACATGCTGGATTTCTGCTCAGAGTGGAACATCAAGAAACTTTTCTCAACACCCTATCATCCACAATCAAATGGTCAAGTAGAGGCGATCAACAAAATCATCAAGCACACCTTGAAAGCTAAGCTAGATGGATTGAAGGGCAAATGGGCGGACGAGCTGCACATGGTTCTGTGGGCATATCGGACGACCACGAGGAATTCTACTGGTGAAACTCCGTTCGCGCTCGCGTTCGGAACCGAAGCTGTCATACCAGCAGAGGGGCAGGTCCCCACTTTTCGAGTAGCAAATTACGACGAGCAGTTGAATAACAATGCACAGCTCTCCGACTTGGACTTCCTAGAAGAGCGAAGGCTAACAGCGGACGAGAAGAACGTGGTCTACAAGCAAAGGTCAGAACGCTACTACAACACCAAAGTACGTGCTCGCCAATTCACTATCGGCCAGCTCGTACTTCGGAGGGCGACGGAGCAGTCCATTGGCATACTTGGCCCGACTTGGGAGGGTCCGTATCGAATCACGCGCACACTCTTGAACGGATCATACGAGCTAGAAGATCTCGAGGGCAAGCCAAGCAAGTACCCGTGGAATGCGGTCAAGCTGAAGAAGTATTACCAGTAAGTGTTTAATTTCTTTATATTTGTATAATTTGTGTAATCATTTCAATACAAGTAACGTTTTAAATTTCCATCAAAGTTTAGATATTTTTAGACAAGGCTCTGCGTAGCCATCTAGGAAACAAAGACGAGCACTCTTTCTTAACGATGCTCGCAAAGTAGTGGCGACGACGATCACTACCTTTCCAAACAAAGAGTTCAACCGACGAATGGTTAACTCTAAAAGACGAGCACTCTTTCTTAGATGCTCGCAAAGGAAAGACGAGCACTCTTTCTTAGATGCTCGCAAAGGAAAGACGAGCACTCTTTCTTAGATGCTCGCAAAGGAAAGACGAGCACTCTTTCTTAGATGCTCGCAAAGGAAAGACGAGCACACTTTCTTAGATGCTCGCAAAGGAAAGACGAGCACCTTTTCTTAAAAAATACTCGCAAGGAAAAACAAGCATATGAACAAAAGCAAATCAAAAAGAAGTATCATAACATAAATCGAGAAGCAATGACGAGGACGATCACTCAATATAAAGAAAATAAGCACACACATCATAAGCAAAGGAGTTCTATTCATTAAAAAGCCTTGAAAGGCTGGAATTACAAAAGAGGCCTTAATGGCCGAACAGTACTAAGAAAAACAAAATAAAACAAAGTAAACTAAGCTGCCAGAGCATTCTCCTCGGCAGGAGCATCTTGCTCGCCAGTTACCCCCTCTTCGATCACAACCTCCTCGTCAGTAGGAGCATTCTGTTGTTGGGGCGGGGAGTCTTCAGGAGGATCCACGAACACCACCGGAACTCCCATAAGTCGAGGGAACTGGAGTCCCATTCGCACCAATGGAAGCAAGGGGAGCTCGGTGCCCGGCTGAGGATTCTCCCTCATAAGGAGGTCGTCCAAGAGCTCGCCAAGCGGAATCACATCCACTTCCGGATGAACATCCAACAATCGATAAATGAGCCCGTGGGCAGTGAGCGCCACCGATAACATGGCCACGCCCCCAGCGAGCTCATTGGTCTCATCTCGCTCTTCAGTCATGGCGACCAGCTCTTGACGAAGAGTAGCCAACTCTTCTTCATCCGCAGCAGTTTTATTGTTAAGAGAGAGTACCTCGGCTGATTTCATTTTGAGCTCGTCCTCGGCAGCCCTGAGGCGAGCACGGAGACGTTCGACCTCTTGAAGATCTTCCTGATCCTTCTTTCGAATCGTCTCAAGTTGGGCCTCAGAATCGGCCAACTTTGCCTCAAGGTCGACCACCTTCTCGGAAGCAACCCCCAAGTCCCTCTCAACTGCGGCTTTTGCCTTGGCCATCTGGGCGAGCCTCGCACTCCTCTCCTCGCTGACCTTGCGGCTCTCGGCGATCTGGACGGAAAGCCTCTCGAGCGTGTATGAGGCACGAGCCATGTCGATGGCGGCTAGGCGAGCATTCTCTAGCGAGCTCTGGTTATGCACCTCGTCGACCAGAGTGGTCGTCAGCGATTTGGGCAAACACTTCATGACCCTCTGGGCGAGCGGATCCAGAGCCTCTAGATTGGCCACCTCCCGCGACCGGTAAAAGCCGAGGAGGTTGTCGTTGTAAGGCTCAATGACCGAGCTCGCGGCAACCCTAATAAAGAAAGAAATTTAGAAAAAGATACTTGAAATATTCTATAAATCTATTGATAAAAAGCTTACCTGACAACTTTTGCGGCATCCCAGCCGAGCAGTGTGTTATCTCCTTGAGCCCTCTCCCCGGCGGACGTACTCGTCGCAGTCTCTCGCGACCGAGCAGTTCGGGGAGGGGGGGATACGACCGGTGCAGGGGGAGGCGAGTTACCCCTCGGCGGAGGAGATCTCCTCGGCGAGATCCTCTGTTCGCCAGCTCTTTCGACCCTCTGCTCGGTAGCAATCGGGCGAGAAGTGCCCCCTCGACCTGTCCGGGCAACCCTTTTTGGTGGAGCCCCTGAGGCCTCCGCCCCCTTTCTTTTCTTGCCCGTGGCATCAACTACCTTGCGCTCCCGGAGCATCCTTGCTTTTTGCATCATCCTGCTGGATAGAATGCGATCTACTTCAACAGTTGGGGGAAGGTAGGTGACAACCCTCTGAGGAACCACTACTGAGAAAGAAAAGCAAAGAGTTAATGTTTTCTCAAAACTTGGCAAATTCACAAAAATCTTGAAAACATGTTAATACCTGGAGGGAACTCTCGAGTAAAGTGGTGAGGAGGTACTCTGAGACCTGCTCGCTCACGTTCACACTCCCTGTTCAAGAAGCGACAGGACCTCTCCAGGTAGCGACGATTGAGAACGCAGCAAACGTGGTATTGGAATAGAGGAGTGAGACGGTGCTCGGCAGTCTTCTTGCGAGCAGTTTCACCTACAAAATCGAGGAGTTAGTCAGTATAGAAAGAGCGAGTAGAAATAAAAATAACTTACCACGAATTCTTCGATATTCAGTGGGAATGGGAATGCGATCCGAGGAGCCATCCGGCCTCACCGGACTTTTCCAGTCCCCGGCTACCCACCACCAGTTGGTTTTCCAATCCCTAATCTTGTTAGGAACCCCTTCAATCAACTTGAAGTTATCTCGGCCCCTAACATAGTAGTATCCATGGCCCACCTGGTTTCCGGCCTCGGCCGCCTGAAGGAGATAGTTAATCTCTTTCGGGCTGAGCCATGTGTTTCGACATCCATTCTCGGCCGCCACTTGGCCGAACAGGGTAAGAATGCCGATCAGGTTGGACCAACCGTTCGGCAAAATTTGAGAAGGGGCTACATTCAAAAAGTGCAAAAAGTTGGAAATACTGGGGTGCAGGGGGAACCTTAGCCCTGCCTCCATCATGCCGATGTTGACGGCGACCATCCCTTCTGGCGGCTGGTCGGCCCTCTCATCTGGGCAAGGTATAAAGAAACACACATCGGCCGGCACTTGATATCTCTTCCTAGAATTTTCCAGCTGTGCCGAGGAGACCTTGCTCACATACGTACTTGCGTCATATTCGGTTTGGGAAGCTACTCGATACAGGCGAGGAGCCTCCCGAGGGGGGTATTCGCAGGAATATTTGTAATAGGACTCCCTCGCGAGCTCGTCGCCATCCAAATTCTCCCTACCACTCAAAATGTCCTTTATGCTTTCGGCATATTGGACGACCTCCTCAAAATCCTCGCGTAGACTTCTTGTCAAGGTCTCCTCGACCTGGGCAGATTCTATCTGTTCGCCCACTCCACGATCCAAACCTTGGTCGCGCAGATCCGAGTCAGTCTCGCTGCCAGGCTCCTCGACATCATCCTCCTCGGCATCATTGCCGACATCTTCCCTGTCAGATTCGCTGATATCGTCGACATCGACGACCACTGCTTTTCCCAAATTTCGAGGTCCAACACTTATAGGGTCGGGGGAGTGAATCCTAGAATCCGAGGAGGAGGCCCTCTCCAATAAAGCTAAAGCTAGACGATCTTCATCGTCGGAATTTTCAGAACCACCCACCAACGGCGGCGGACCACCGTCGGAACCACCACCAAATCCGCCAAAATCCATTTTTTCTTAAGAAATGGGGGAGAAAGAAGTTTTAAAGAAGAAAATGTGAGTTATTTACCTTGTTTATCGATCGAGAACCACCACAAACTCGCCGGAAAACTTGAAGAGAAACTTGAGAGAGAAGCTTGAAGAGATTCAAAAATGGCAAGAGGTAAAAAGTGTTTTGAAGAAGAGGGAGGCCATATTTATAGGCAAACATATGCAGGGACCATTTAGCAAAAAACGGGGTCAAAAACGCAAATTCCCCAAAAATTTTGGGTCATTTCCAAAAATGAGCTCGGCGAGTGGACCCCACGCGCGACCTTTGAGGTCGGCACGCGCCCCACGCGCCAAATTCAAATTCATTGCGCCGCCCACGCGCCTGACACAAGTCACATCCGTCATTATTAAAAGTTGCTTCGATTATCGTGCTCGGCGCTGGAGACGAGGCGACCGCCTCCAATTTACGTCATCAAGATCTCAAATTTGATTGTGTTGTCGAGGGCAATTATCACCATCTAAAAAGACGACCATACTGCTCGCCTTACCGTTCTACAAATACGAAGAAAGGCGACCAGGGGGCAAATGTTATACCTAGTCAAAGAAGTCAATCTTTGACAAGTCAATCCTAGTCACCAGTTTACGTGGCGAGGACCAGTCAACAAAGTCTTGCGACGACTAGTCAACAAGACCAAGGAAATGTAATAATATAGATTTATTTAATATATTTAAGTGCTCGCCCAAAGATGTTGGCGAGCACATGGTTTAGTTAGCTGCTCGCCCAAATGTGTGGCGAGCACAGGTCTATTCATAGTTAGAAAATCTAAGTGTTGAAGCCTTGGGAGACAGCATGGAGCGTGGCGACCACACTCCTCGACATGGTCCTCCGGCGACCACCATAGCTCATCTCCTCGGCATATCGACGAGGACGAGCACCAAAGGCGGTTTAGCATTAAATGCGCCATCAAATCACCTTTTCGGGCAGAAATAAGGTCCAGTGAGGGCGTGCCACGTGTAAAGGACGGGCAGCCCCTGGAAACCACTATATAATGCCTAAAAGGGGCTGATTTGTAGGGAAGTTTCATATTTCACCCAATCTCCCCAACCTAAAGCAATAAATACTCCCAAAGCTCTCAAGCTTTTAGCTTCTCCAAGAAGCTATACCACTGTTCTTGATCTTTCTTGCTTTGTTCTTCATAAGATCATCATAAACACTCCATTAAACACGTAATAAACCCCCGATCATTAATACATGTTTGTATCGTACTAAAAACAGCCTACAACCGAGTCAACCCGATCAAAGTGCCGAGCACCGTCTCACTCCTCTATTCCAATACCACGTTTGCTGCGTTCTCAATCGTCGCTACCTGGAGAGGTCCTGTCGCTTCTTGAACAGGGAGTGTGAACGTGAGCGAGCAGGTCTCAGAGTACCTCCTCACCACTTTACTCGAGAGTTCCCTCCAGGTATTAACATGTTTTCAAGATTTTTGTGAATTTGCCAAGTTTTGAGAAAACATTAACTCTTTGCTTTTCTTTCTCAGTAGTGGTTCCTCAGAGGGTTGTCACCTACCTTCCCCCAACTGTTGAAGTAGATCGCATTCTATCCAGCAGGATGATGCAAAAAGCAAGGATGCTCCGGGAGCGCAAGGTAGTTGATGCCACGGGCAAGAAAAGAAAGGGGGCGGAGGCCTCAGGGGCTCCACCAAAAAGGGTTGCCCGGACAGGTCGAGGGGGCACTTCTCGCCCGATTGCTACCGAGCAGAGGGTCGAAAGAGCTGGCGAACAGAGGATCTCGCCGAGGAGATCTCCTCCGCCGAGGGGTAACTCGCCTCCCCCTGCACCGGTCGTATCCCCCCCTCCCCGAACTGCTCGGTCGCGAGAGACTGCGACGAGTACGTCCGCCGGGGAGAGGGCTCAAGGAGATAACACACTGCTCGGCTGGGATGCCGCAAAAGTTGTCAGGTAAGCTTTTTATCAATAGATTTATAGAATATTTCAAGTATCTTTTTCTAAATTTCTTTCTTTATTAGGGTTGCCGCGAGCTCGGTCATTGAGCCTTACAACGACAACCTCCTCGGCTTTTACCGGTCGCGGGAGGTGGCCAATCTAGAGGCTCTGGATCCGCTCGCCCAGAGGGTAATGAAGTGTTTGCCCAAATCGCTGACGACCACTCTGGTCGACGAGGTGCATAACCAGAGCTCGCTAGAGAATGCTCGCCTAGCCGCCATCGACATGGCTCGTGCCTCATACACGCTCGAGAGGCTTTCCGTCCAGATCGCCGAGAGCCGCAAGGTCAGCGAGGAGAGGAGTGCGAGGCTCGCCCAGATGGCCAAGGCAAAAGCCGCAGTTGAGAGGGACTTGGGGGTTGCTTCCGAGAAGGTGGTCGACCTTGAGGCAAAGTTGGCCGATTCTGAGGCCCAACTTGAGACGATTCGAAAGAAGGATCAGGAAGATCTTCAAGAGGTCGAACGTCTCCGTGCTCGCCTCAGGGCTGCCGAGGACGAGCTCAAAATGAAATCAGCCGAGGTACTCTCTCTTAACAATAAAACTGCTGCGGATGAAGAAGAGTTGGCTACTCTTCGTCAAGAGCTGGTCGCCATGACTGAAGAGCGAGATGAGACCAATGAGCTCGCTGGGGGCGTGGCCATGTTATCGGTGGCGCTCACTGCCCACGGGCTCATTTATCGATTGTTGGATGTTCATCCGGAAGTGGATGTGATTCCGCTTGGCGAGCTCTTGGACGACCTCCTTATGAGGGAGAATCCTCAGCCGGGCACCGAGCTCCCCTTGCTTCCATTGGTGCGAATGGGACTCCAGTTCCCTCGACTTATGGGAGTTCCGGTGGTGTTCGTGAATCCTCCTGAAGACTCCCCGCCCCAACAACAGAGTGCTCCTACTGACGAGGAGGTTGTGATCGAAGAGGGGGTAACTGGCGAGCAAGATGCTCCTGCCGAGGAGAATGCTCTGGCAGCTTAGTTTACTTTGTTTTATTTTGTTTTTCTTAGTACTGTTCGGCCATTAAGGCCTCTTTTGTAATTCCAGCCTTTCAAGGCTTTTTAATGAATAGAACTCCTTTGCTTATGATGTGTGTGCTTATTTTCTTTATATTGAGTGATCGTCCTCGTCATTGCTTCTCGATTTATGTTATGATACTTCTTTTTGATTTGCTTTTGTTCATATGCTTGTTTTTCCTTGCGAGTATTTTTTAAGAAAAGGTGCTCGTCTTTCCTTTGCGAGCATCTAAGAAAGTGTGCTCGTCTTTCCTTTGCGAGCATCTAAGAAAGAGTGCTCGTCTTTCCTTTGCGAGCATCTAAGAAAGAGTGCTCGTCTTTCCTTTGCGAGCATCTAAGAAAGAGTGCTCGTCTTTCCTTTGCGAGCATCTAAGAAAGAGTGCTCGTCTTTTAGAGTTAACCATTCGTCGGTTGAACTCTTTGTTTGGAAAGGTAGTGATCGTCGTCGCCACTACTTTGCGAGCATCGTTAAGAAAGAGTGCTCGTCTTTGTTTCCTAGATGGCTACGCAGAGCCTTGTCTAAAAATATCTAAACTTTGATGGAAATTTAAAACGTTACTTGTATTGAAATGATTACACAAATTATACAAATATAAAGAAATTAAACACTTACTGGTAATACTTCTTCAGCTTGACCGCATTCCACGGGTACTTGCTTGGCTTGCCCTCGAGATCTTCTAGCTCGTATGATCCGTTCAAGAGTGTGCGCGTGATTCGATACGGACCCTCCCAAGTCGGGCCAAGTATGCCAATGGACTGCTCCGTCGCCCTCCGAAGTACGAGCTGGCCGATAGTGAATTGGCGAGCACGTACTTTGGTGTTGTAGTAGCGTTCTGACCTTTGCTTGTAGACCACGTTCTTCTCGTCCGCTGTTAGCCTTCGCTCTTCTAGGAAGTCCAAGTCGGAGAGCTGTGCATTGTTATTCAACTGCTCGTCGTAATTTGCTACTCGAAAAGTGGGGACCTGCCCCTCTGCTGGTATGACAGCTTCGGTTCCGAACGCGAGCGCGAACGGAGTTTCACCAGTAGAATTCCTCGTGGTCGTCCGATATGCCCACAGAACCATGTGCAGCTCGTCCGCCCATTTGCCCTTCAATCCATCTAGCTTAGCTTTCAAGGTGTGCTTGATGATTTTGTTGATCGCCTCTACTTGACCATTTGATTGTGGATGATAGGGTGTTGAGAAAAGTTTCTTGATGTTCCACTCTGAGCAGAAATCCAGCATGTCTTGACTCGTGAACTGACGTCCGTTGTCGGTCACTATCGCTCGTGGTAGGCCGAACCTGCAAATTATGTTCTTCCAAATGAAGCTTGTCATCTGGGCCGTTGTGATGGTCTTCAGTGCCTTTGCTTCTGTCCATTTGGTGAAGTAATCGACTGCTACGACTACGAAAGTTACCCCCCCGACGCCAGGCGGGAAAGGTCCGATGATGTCGATGCCCCACTTCGCGAAGGGCCAAGAGCTGTAGACGGAGATGAGCTCGTCTGGAGGTGAGTGAATAGCGGGTGCAAAAGCTTGACATCTCTTGCACGCTTGGGCGTAATGAATCGCATCCTTCTTCAGTGTTGGCCAAAAGTAGCCTTGCCTCATGATCTTCAAAGCGAGCGCTTGCCCCCCTGTGTGATTTCCACATGATCCATCGTGGATTTCATGCATGACGATCTTCGCTTCGTCCTCCCCGAGGCATTTCAATAAAGGCATTGAAAAACCCCGTTTGTACAGCTGGTCGCCAATAATAGTGTACCTTGCGGACCTGAGCTGCAGTCTTGTTGCTTTGACTTTATCTGCCGGGAGCTCGCCGGTCTTGATGTACCTGCTGATCGGCGACCTCCAGTCCTCGTCGCTGGCTGCGTCCACCTGCAAAATCTGACCTCTGTTCACCGATGGGGAAGAAATTTTAGTGATGGTCGCTTCTGAAAATATTGCATCCCCCTCTGAAGTGGCCAGCCGAGCTAACGCATCTGCTTGCGTATTCTCCTCCCTAGGGATTTGCTCGATGTGGAATTGATCAAATTGCTCGAGTAATCCTTTCACCAGCTCTTGATACTTTATCATTTGATCGCCGCGAGCCTCGTACTCGCCCGTTATTTGATATACAACCAGCTGAGAGTCAGAAAAAATTTTCAGTTTTCTGGCGCCCACGGCCATAGCCATCTTGATTCCTGCGACCAGAGCCTCGTACTCTGCTTCGTTGTTGGTCGCCCGATACTCGAACTCGATCGCCGAAGCAAACGTCTGTCTGGTTGGGCTGGTGAGGACTATTCCTGCCCCTGCTTTGGTGCTCGTCGACGAGCCATCGACGAACAGTGACCAAGGAAGCTCGATTCCCTCGGCCAATTTCTCTGGGAAAGTGAGCTCTACAATGAATTCCGCCAGCACTTGTCCCTTGATTGCCGTTCTAGGTGCATAGGTGAGCCCAAATTGCCCGATTTCCACCGACCATTTCAACAGTCTTCCAGTGGTATCCGGACGATGCAGTGCTCGCCGAAGAGGAAAGGTTGTGAGGACGACCACCTCGTGGTCGAACAGATATTGCCTTAACTTCCTGACGCTCATGACTAGCGCGTATGCCAATTTTTCCATAGGAGTGTATCTCAACTCCGCATCTCTCAGTGTTTGACTTACGTAGTAGATGGGCAGATGTGTGCTCCCCTCAGCTCGGACGAGCACTGAACTGATCGCACAGTCAGTGGCTGCCAAGTATAGATATAGAATTTCGCCGGGGACTGGCTTAGCTAGGACCTTTGGATCCGATAGATATTCCTTCAATTTCTCGAAAGCTTTCTCACATTCGTCGGTCCATTCGAACTTTCCTTTTTTCAAAGCATCGAAAAAAGGTTTGCAACGATCGCCCGTTCGTGCAATGAATCTGTTCAGCGATGCAAGGCATCCTGTCAATCTTTGTACTTCTTTCACGTTCCTTGGGCTTTGCATGTTAATGACTGCTTGAATTTTACTCGGATTTGCCTCGATGCCCCGCTGGCTAACCAGGTGCCCCAGAAATTTTCCCGAGCTAACACCAAAACTGCATTTCTTCGGATTCAACTTCATGTCGTATTCCTTTAGAATATCGAATGTCACGGCAAGGTGGTGTAGGTGATCCTCTTTCCGTAAGCTTTTGACAACGATGTCATCGATATAGACCTCCACCATCTCGCCGATGTGTTTTTCAAACATCTTATTTACCAGTCTTTGGTACGTTGCCCCCGCGTTTTTCAAACCGAAAGGCATTCTCTTCCAGCTGTACATGTCGACTGCCGTCATGAAAGCCGTGTGTCGCTGGTCGTCGGGATGCATTGCAATCTGATGATACCCCGCGAAAGCGTCCATGAAAGTTAACATCTCGTGCCCCGCTGTATTGTCTACTAGGTGATCAATATGGGGCATCGGAAAGTGATCTTTTGGACAGGCGTCGTTTAGATCCGTGAAGTCTATACACAATCTCCACGACCCGGTCGCCTTTTTGACGAGCACTGGATTGGCCAGCCACTCGGGGTCAGTTCCAGTTTTCTCGATTAATTTGTTGTCGATCAATTTCTTGATTTCGACTGCCAAAGCCGCACTTTTATCAGGCCCAAACTTTCTTCGTTTCTGGGTGATAGGTCTCCTTGTTGGATCAATATTTAATCTGTGGCAGGCATGATTCGTGGGGATGCCCACCATATCTTCGTGCGACCAGGCGAATGCCCCGATGTTCTCTTTCAAAAATGCGACCATGTCCGACCATAAATTTTCTGGTAAATTCGAACCAATGAATACTTCGAGTTCTGGACGAGCTTCGTTTAAATGGATGGTCTCAAGGTCCTCCGCTGAAGTTGCCCGCTCTTTAGGCTCCTTCCAACGAGGATCCTCGATTCCGAATTCTGGCTCAAAGCCTAACCTGGGCTCCAGATCTGGAATGATTTCTGGGAGCTGGTCGCCCGAAACTGTCTGCTCGTCGATCTCCATTGGGGTGTGGTCGTCCACTTCCATGGAGGCGTGCTCGTTCGCCTCCACTTGGTGGTCGCCGAAGCTATGACTGCACTCCCTAATTTCAATTTTTCGATACTTGCTAGGAAGACCCTCCAAGTAGTTCACTTGTTGACTTTGTGTTTGACACTCAATATACTGGCCAATCATAGTGCTTTCCTTAGAATGACGCTTTGCAAAACGGACGAGACACTCCCTCGCCCGCGTCTGATCGCCCTTAACGGTTATAACTCCCGCCGGGGCTGGAAACTTAACACAGTAATAAAAAGTAGAGACGGCCGCCTTGAATTCGTTGAAGAAAGGACGGCCGAGGAAAGCATTGTAGGAAGATGGCATGTCGACGATCATAAAGTCGAGCTGCCGAGTGTGACGAATTGTTGGCTCTTTCGACGATGCCAGCTCCAAGGACAGTCTGATTTTCCCCATGGGATGATTTTGCGTATCCCCAAAACCTACGATTATATCATCGCAAGGCTCGATATAATCCGCATATCCACCAAGAGCATCCAGGGTATGCTTGAAGAGGATGTTGGTGTATGCCCCAGTGTCGACCATCAAACGATGGACGTTGGTTCCCATAATTTTGCCCGAAATGACCAGAGCGTCATTGTTCGGGTGCACTACGCCATTCAGGTCGTCGTCCGAGAATAGGATCTGGTGAGAAGGAGGCTTCTCGGCAGTCGGAGCGACGCACACCTGGTGCACATTGTTCAGTGCTCGCTGCTCGCTCTGAGCACGGCGAACAGACAGTTCTTTCCCGGATTGGGTTCCTCCCAACGGGCCTTCGATCACCATGCAGGCTCCTCCCACATTATCGATGTCGCCGCCAGCATGTTGTGGCATGGGAGGTGTCAGCTTGGGACGATTCAGTTGTTGGCGCAGGTCGTCGCTATCGTCGCGACGTTTCTTTCCCCTGTTGTCGCCATTTCCCACGGGCTTGATGAACTGGGCGAGCTTGCCCTCATTGTATAGCTTGAATAGATTTCTCACCAAGTCCCTGCAGCCGTTGGTGTGGTGGCCAATGGAGTTGTGGTAGTCGCAGAATTTGCTACCATCCAGTTTTTCATCACTTGCATGCATTGGCTTGGGCTGGGGGAGCATATTCTTTCCCCTAACAGCATTGAAAATGCCCCTGGGATCAACCGAGAGAGATTCTCTGAATTGGATGATCTCATGAGACTCCTCGAAAGGCCTGAAGTTAGCTGGGCGAGCACTGCCAGCTTGAGTGGTCGCCTTCTTGGGCTGGGACGACTCCCCAGTGTTAGTATTTTTCCTTGGCCAGTTTGTCTTTTTGGACGCCTCCGGCTGCTCGTTAGCCTTGGCAGCGTCCATTATCTCTTCCATTTGGATAAAATTCCCAGCCCTTGTGCGGAAATCCGCATAAGAACTGGGGAAAGTAAGATGGATAGATTCCCACAGCTTGGTACCTATCCTGAGACCGGAAACAGCTGAGATCAGCTTCGTCTCATCGTTCACGGCCTCCCCATCGATCACCAGCCTATCGAAGCGCTCGATGAAGTCTTTGCCCGATTCATTTATAGCTTGACGAACGTTTGCCAAACGTTGCTTTGAGGCTGGGCGAGCAGCAATAGACCCGTAGTAGGTCAGAAATAGTTGCCCTAGCTCAAGGAATGAGGTGACCGATCCGGGACTCAGCGTTGTGTACCATCGGTGAGCCCGGTCTCCCAAAGTTAGGGAGAAGTTTCTGCATTGGGTGGCGTCCGTTGCCCCGATTGAGGCCATATAATTGGAGTACTTGGACAAGTGTACTCTGGGGTCGGATGTACCATCGTATGCCGGCATGGAAGGCATTTGGATCTTTCTTTGAATGGGGGCAGTAAGGATTGCCACACTCAGAGGAGGTGCGGGCAGAGTGATTGGTGGGGTGGTCCCTAGCTTCGAGGCGACCACCTCTGCTCGCAGAGCGTCCATTTCTAGTTTCATCAATTTTTGGGTCTCGAGGAACTGGGCGATTTGCCCCTCCTCGGCAGTTTGTGGTTTGGGGACGACGTTCTCGTCACGTCGACTCCCTTGGGATGCTGCTGGGCGATCATCATGACGTGATCGCCTGGGAGAGTGCCTGTCAGAATGGTGGCTGCGATAACTCTTTGCCGGAGCTCGCGAACCTTTCCCTGGTCCCACTCGATCAAGAGCTGAGACTCTATCACCCTGATCTCTCTTGTCAGCGTGATCTCGGTGGTGGTCGGCTCGGCCTGGTCGGCCATCCACATTGAAATGCACTGGGCGAGGAGCCCTCCTATCTTTGTCGTCCATCCGGTTGAAAACCGAATTTCGGTGGTGCGAGTCTCCCGTATGGCTATTGTGGGAGTGCTCGGCAGCTTTGCCCTTGCCTTTGTCCTGGGGGCGAACAGAGTTGGAGTGATAGGAACGGTTATCTTCTTCGTTCCCCTTGGCTTTTCGAGCTCGGTCAAAGGCCTGATCTTTGGCCTTCTCCAGCTCCTCATTCTGCCTCTTTTTCTCATTGAGATAGTCACAGAGGTCTTTCAGATGCTGGGGATCATTCAGAATGTCCCCCATGTTCACGTTCGCAAACGGATTCACCGCCGGCGCCGGAGGGAGCTCGTTCCCTCCGGAAGGCAAGATTCCGTCACGTGGAGTATGATGAGACATCGTTCAAAGAGTGTCTCCTGGAGATTATTACAAAGATATGACTGTTTTTAAGCGCTCGATGCTTAAAAACGAAAGATTAAAGTTCTTACGCAGAAGAACGTGCTATTACAACTACTTTCTAGCAAAGTAACAACAACTAAAGCTTAAAAACAAGTTACACGGAGATCAAACTCCAAAATATGTCTCGAATATTGCAAATATTCAAGAACACGAAGAACACGAAAATACGTAAACTAAGCTTTAAAAGGTGGAACCGATTAAAAACCTGAAAACGGAGTTTGCAAACCGATCGCTCGATGATCGGTCGAAACTGATAGTGAAGAACACGTAAAAGGACCCCTCCTTCTAGCGCCAAATGTTGTACGCACTTTGATCGGGTTGACTCGGTTGTAGGCTGTTTTTAGTACGATACAAACATGTATTAATGATCGGGGGTTTATTACGTGTTTAATGGAGTGTTTATGATGATCTTATGAAGAACAAAGCAAGAAAGATCAAGAACAGTGGTATAGCTTCTTGGAGAAGCTAAAAGCTTGAGAGCTTTGGGAGTATTTATTGCTTTAGGTTGGGGAGATTGGGTGAAATATGAAACTTCCCTACAAATCAGCCCCTTTTAGGCATTATATAGTGGTTTCCAGGGGCTGCCCGTCCTTTACACGTGGCACGCCCTCACTGGACCTTATTTCTGCCCGAAAAGGTGATTTGATGGCGCATTTAATGCTAAACCGCCTTTGGTGCTCGTCCTCGTCGATATGCCGAGGAGATGAGCTATGGTGGTCGCCGGAGGACCATGTCGAGGAGTGTGGTCGCCACGCTCCATGCTGTCTCCCAAGGCTTCAACACTTAGATTTTCTAACTATGAATAGACCTGTGCTCGCCACACATTTGGGCGAGCAGCTAACTAAACCATGTGCTCGCCAACATCTTTGGGCGAGCACTTAAATATATTAAATACATCTATATTATTACATTTCCTTGGTCTTGTTGACTAGTCGTCGCAAGACTTTGTTGACTGGTCCTCGCCACGTAAACTGGTGACTAGGATTGACTTGTCAAAGATTGACTTCTTTGACTAGGTATAACAGTACGATTCATCAAATCGATCGTACCTTACAAAATGAGAGTCGAAAACACTATTCAAATCATTTTTGGGAAGATTAGTCTTGCAGTCTTGCAGAATCAATGGCGTTCAGGGGCAGCATCACTTCTAGGGCGAAGTTCTTTTACCAACAGCAACAACGAGTTGCTCCTTCGTTTTCACATATTAATCGCAATGATAGTGACCGTGAAGAATTGCATGCCGGACCTGAACTCCGGAGCTATATGCAGCAACGTTTATTCGGGACCGGAAATAACTTCAGCATTTTCCGTAAGTCAGTGAATGTGTTTCAGGATAGGAAATTTGCTATTCCGGCGGCTTGTGGACTGGTTCTAGGTAGGAATTATTCTAGTGAAAGCGTCGGAGAAGGGGCAGCTGATAACATTGAAATTTTGAATGATACGGCGGGTGTGGTAGCGGATAGGGCGGCGGATGTAGCGCCGGGGTTGACTGAGGTGGCAATTGCGGCTGCAGATTCGTGCTTTCCAGTTGCAGCTCTCCAGTACTTGATTGGTTATGTGCACTGTTATACAGGATTAAGCTGGTAATAGCATATATTTGATTATAACTCGTAGCATATGTTTCAGCTTCTTTTTTGTCTATTTTTTAGTGCTTTTGTTCTGAGGAAATAAGTTTGTTTTGATGTTTTTTAAAAGAACTCAGTAATGTTTCTTATTTGTGATAGAATGGGTGTAGATCTGTAGATGTGAGATTGCATATAGTAAAAGTGTTATGTTCAGAAATTTGGTGAGTGATGTATATTTAAGATTGATTGCCTTCTTTGTATTAACCGAAAAGGTAATAAAATTCATTTGTATACTCACATCTTGAACTCAAATATATAGTTCGAATTGTTGTACTAGTAATATTTAGTTAAAGTGCGTAAGTATTGTCAAAGGGATTAATTAGTACTCCAATTTTTGTTTAGGTGGGCATCGATTGCTGTGACGACTCTTTTGATTCGTTCGATGTACATTCCTCTACTGATATATGAGCTGAAAGACATTACAAAACTTACTGTGAGTTCTATACACACCTTTTCTTCTGTGCAGTTGGGGTTTGTTTGTTGTATCTGACAGAATGATAATAATCACCGTGTAATTTACGGTGTATGATATTTTCATTAATATAGGTGAATTACAACTTGTTGTACAAGAAAAGAATCTATATACAAGGAAAGAACTTGTTGTACAAGAAAAGAATCTATATACAAGGAAAGAACTTGTTGTACAAGAAAGGAACCTAATCAATTTATTCATCAATCAAATCTTCTCTATTACCCCCCCTCAAGCGAAGAGTCGGAATCGCATCGACACGAAGCTTGGATCGAAGCAGTTCAAAATTTGGCCGGGGTAAACTCTTTGTAAAAATGTCCGCAATTTGGAGATGAGAGGGAACGAAGCGTGTCTCCAAATGTCCATTTGCTACAAGTTCGCGAATGAAGTGACAGTCTATGTCAATGTGTTTAGCACGCTTGTGAGCAATTGGATTCTGACTCAAAAATAGGGCACTCTTGTTGTCACATAAGAGTAGCGAACGAGAAGAAGGAAGTGCACGAAGCTCCTTAAGTAAATGGGAAAGCCAAACCATTTCTTGAGCAGTGTTTGCTAGTGCACGATATTCAAACTCACAACTGGAGCGAGCAACTGTAGGTTGTTTCTTTGCACTCCAAGAAACCAGATTGCCGCCTAGAAAGATGGAGTAACCATAGGTGGAACGACGTGTGTCCACACAGCGGGCCCAGTCGGCGTCAGAGTAGCCAACAATGTTGTAGTCTGAAGAGGGCGAGAAGGATAGCCCATGATGAATAGTCCCTTTAACGTATCGAAGGATCCGTTTAACAGCCAAGAAGTGATCCGTTGTGGGTGAATGAAGAAATTGGCTAACGTGATTAACGGCATAGGACAGATCCGGGCGAGTGATGGTGAGATATTGTAGAGCACCCACCAAGGATCGATAAAGTGTAGGATCCTTGAACGATTCACCTGAACTGACCAGAGAGTCACCTGCAACCAGTGGAGTAGAGACCGGCTTGCAATCGAGCATTTCAGCTCGTGTGAGAATATCATACGCATACTTTGCTTGACAAGGAAAAGGCCAGAAGGATGATGAGTAATCTCAAGACCAAGGAAGTAATTGAGACGACCAAGATCAGTGACAGCGAACTCTTTGTTGACACGAACAATGAACTTTTGTAAAGCAGCAGAGTTGCTTCCTGTAACAATAATATCATCAACGTAGAGTAATAAAAAAATGGTACAAGAGGAACTATGAAAGAAAAATAAAGAGGTGTCAGAACGAGAACGAGTGAATCCTAAGGAGAATAAAAAAACACTAAATCTATCAAACCAAGCACGTGGAGCCTGGCGGAGGCCATAAAGAGACTTCTTCAACCTGCAAACATGATTAGGAAAACGAGGATCAGTAAAACCAGGAGGTTGTGACATAAATACAGGTTTAGGAAGTACGCCATGCAGAAAGGCGTTTTTCACATCTAGTTGATGCAAAGGCCAAGAGCGCTGCACAGCCAAAGACAGTATGACACGAACAGTGGCAGCACGAACAACAGGACTAAAGGTGTGCGAGAAGTCAAAACCTGGAATTTGAGAGAACCCTTGAGCAACTAAGCGAGCTTTATATCGCTCAATGGATCCATCAGATTTGTACTTAGTACGAAAAACCCATTTAGAACCAACAATGTTGACAGAAGGCGGACGAGGGACAAGATCCCATGTCTGATTAGAATGTAAAGCCTCCATTTCGTCACGCATGGCAGAATGCCAATGTGGAAGCTTTAAGGCAGATTTGAACCCTCGAGGTTCTATGGAGACAAACAGGGAATGTAGCAGCTTAGTGGTAGCAATATCAACCGAATATTTGGGTTTAAAGATACCAATTTAGCACGGGTTTGCATGGGATGAAGTGAAACGGATGGAGCGGGTGGAGGACTAGCCGGAGGAAGGGGAACCGTGGAAGGAGAGCCATGACCAGCAGGGTCGGTGGGTGCGGGTATGGCAGGATCAGGCACTGGAACCTGAATCGGGTCGGGAACAACGGGATGGAGCATTGGCGTTGGCTCATGAGATGAATCAACAGGGCAGAGCGTGCAAACCTCGGTAGGAGAAGAACACGCATGTGACGATGAAGGAGGATCGTGCGGAACAGATCGTGAAGAGGCAGGACTCGAGATTGTCGATCGAGAAACCTGAGGATCCAAAAAACAAGAAAAGTCCAAGTCAGTATGAGATGTAGAGAAAGGAAATAGAGTCTCATCGAATTGAGCATGACGAGTAATGTAAGTGCGCGAAGAAACAGGATCGTAGCACCGAAAACCCTTGTGAATACTGCTATAGCCAAGAAAAATGCAAGGATGACTACGAGGAGCCAACTTATGAGGAGCATAATCACGGAGATACGGAAACACACGACAACCAAAAACTTTAAAATTGCTATATGAAGGAGAAGAGTGGAATAAAAGCTCATATGGTGACTTATTGTTAAGAACAGGAGATGGAAGCCTATTAATAATGTAGACAGCGGTAGAGAAGGCATCAACCCAAAAAGGAAGAGGGGTATGAGAGTGAAACAAAAGTGATAAACCAGTTTCAGTTATGTGACGATGTTTTCTCTCAGCTCGGCCATTTTGTTGAGGAGTGTAAGAACAAGAAAATCTATGTAAGATACCAAATGAATTAAAAAAATCACGGACACGATGGTTGGTAAATTCAGTACCACCATCACTCTGAAAATTTTTAATGGATGAGTTAAATTGAGTGGAAACGAAAGTATTAAATTGTTTGAGAGCATCAAAAAACTCAGACTTTGCGCGTAAGGGATAAATCCACGAGAAACGAGAAAAATCATCCACAAATAAAGCATAATATCTGAAACCATCGACAGAAAAAACAGGAGAAGGACCCCATAAATCACAGTGTATAAGATCTAAAACATGTAAAGCACGTTTATCGTTTAAATCAAACGGTAACCTTTTACTCTTAGCCAATTGGCAATAAGTACAAGGTGACGGCTTAGGCAAAACAGAAGTAACACTCAAATGGCCTAAAGTTTTTAACAACTGAATAACAGAAATAGAAGCATGTCCCAAACGGGAGTGCCACAACTCAAAAGAAGACTTCAATAGACTAGAATTTAAAGCAGCAACCAGGGCAGATGTGCCCTGCTCTAGAATGTAAAGACCATCCTTACATGTCCCTCGAGCGAGGATTTTCTTTGACAACCGAGTCTGAACCACAAAAGAGTTGTTAGAGAACATAACATCAACAGGCAAATCATTGGTTAACTTGCTAATAGATAATAAATTTTTAGTAATATGAGGTACTACTAAAACATCTAACAAGGGCAAGGTATTAATAACACGAGAACCAATATGCGAAATGGGAAGAGAGTCACCATTACCGACGATGACTGAACCATTACCAGAATAGGGTTCAAAGGAATCCAGAGCAGTGGAGGAGGACGTCATATGAGCCGAGGCACCAGTGTCAACATACCAATCTGATACAAATGAGGGATTGACGGTACACTGAGTTTGAAACGCCTGGGCAATGTTTGCAGATCTGGACTGGGAATCATGAAAATTATAATCCCGAGAGAACCTGTTCGGGCAATTAGTGGCGTAATGAGCATCGCGACAGATTTGGCAGCGAGGCACACGCTTAGTACCGCCACCTTGGGGACGGCCACCACTGTTGGAGGTATGGCCACCATCGCGACCACCCTGACCACGACCACCGTCGCGGACCTGATTCGAAGTACGATTACCGGAAGACGACGAGCGATGGCCTGAACGATTAGCGTAAAAGGCAGCAGTAGGCGGTTGAGCGTCAGAAGCTTCCATAGCTTTCTCGCGTAACTCATGATCTCTGGCCTGAGACAACAGATCACGAAAGGACGGTAAGGGGGCGATGGCTAGGCGAACCTCAGTGAACGCTCGAAATTGCGGGCCAAGTCCGCGAAGGAACCATCGAGCCTTGTCCGCATCAGAAACTGAGTGGCCGATTGCAGCAAGCTGGTGACAGAGATTAGTAAACTTCCTATTGAACTCGACGACGGAAAGCGAACCACGACGGAGGAATTGTAGTTCATCCCGGAGTTGTTGAGCGTGGGATGGGGAGGAGGGATTGAATGCGGCCTCTAGGGCAAGCCAAACATCACGAGCCTTAAAGAGGCCAACGACTTCAGACATATCTTCTTCCGTGAGAGAGGACAGAAGCAGGCAAAGGACACGATCGTGGCGTTTGCGACAGAGAAGATAGGCTGGGTTGGGTTCGTCCTTGTCTTCGGACGACTTAATCAGAGGTTCGGGCTCGGGACCAGAACCGTCGACAAAGGTTGCGAGATTATCACATCGAAGCATTGGAAGAACTTGACTCTTCCAAAGAAGGTAGTTTGATGAAGAGAGGTGGATCGTAACCATGTGAATCAGAGTGGCAAGGGGAATGTGATCGGGATCCTTAGGTGTTGCTGGAACAATATCCGACATTGTGAAGGAGAAGGAAGAAACGGATGGGAAAGAAAAAAAATTGGGCTAGGGTTTTCAGCACTTAATTTGCTGATACCATGACAGAATGATAATAATCACCGTGTAATTTACGGTGTATGATATTCTCATTAATATAGGTGAATTACAACTTGTTGTACAAGAAAAGAATCTATATACAAGGAAAGAACTTGTTGTACAAGAAAAGAATCTATATACAAGGAAAGAACTTGTTGTACAAGAAAGGAACCTAATCAATTTATTCATCAATCAAATCTTCCCTATTAGTATCATACGGTGAGACGATATGTCTGTTTACATATATAAACATCTGATGATCTTGGAAATTTGCTACACATTGTATCAGCAATGAAGAGGAGATTCTATCTTTTCATATATACTGTTCAGTACTATAAACTATATTACAAGAATTTATTTCCTCCAAACTTCCTGATCCTGCATGCAAAAGGAAAAGGAAGATTGAAGAAAGTTGTGAGCAGAATTTTCTCAATTGAATGAGCCGAGCGCATTATTAAAAAAAAGAAAAAGAAAAGGCAAAATAGAACATGCCAATAATAGGAGGTGGATAGTTCTTAGTTAGGTAGAGCAACGTGATTTTTCTCTGTTTTGGGTGATGGACACAAGTATGGAGTTATGAATTTTGGAATTTACATTTCTTTTTCTTTAGTTTACTCCGAAAGGACTGGAAACTGTGATTTAAAATTAAATGAATATGAAAACCATTTCATTTCTATACTTCCTATAGATTTGGATTATTGTTGATTCCGACTGTTGTTCAATAAACGAAGGCTGCTTTCTCACCATATATACATTAATCCAAATCCCTTCTGTTATATTGTGTATAACGTCATGTCAACATTGTATTTGAACGTAACCTTGCCTTACTGCATTGCTTTCTGTATCTAATTACAGATATCTGGTTCTAAATCTTGTGCAGATGATGGTGCCACAGGAGCTGAAAATTATGTATGAAATGCATGAGAAGGTAATCAAGGTATGAGTTTCAGACTCTTGTTTTCTACTCCATCATGTTGATTGTTGGTAGACTTGCTGTACATGTGCTGGATGGTTCTTGATCATGTTCACTCTACTGACTCTATATTGGAGTTCCATCCATTTTTCTACAATTATGTTCTTACAGATTATTACATGATTCTGTTGCTTTCTTTTATAGGGCATGGACTTCAAATTAAAGCAGCAAAGGCTGAATGTTGTGCAAAACTGCTAGCACTAATGAATGGTATGTGTTTTTCCGTTCTTATTAATTTAGAAGACACGATTATGTCTGTTTTGGGTACTATATCAGGATCACTCTATGTTAAATAATTTCTTAGTGTTTAAAAGGGATGATCACCATTATCAATATGGGGAACTTTCATGTAGCTGGATGGATCAGACTCCTAGACTTTAAGAATTATCCTTTTTAGGCACAATGCAAAGCTCCTTATAGTATCCATATCCTTATAGTATCCATATTTATCTTGAGAGGTCCTTGAGGTCTGTTTTTTTAAAAACCCAAGTATTGAAATGTGATTTCACGATGTCCTTTTTTTAAAATTTCTTAAAAGCTTTTTTTTATTGATTTTTAAGTCAATTAAATTTTAATAAAAAACATCGATTTAATAAAGACAGCAGTTTAATAAAAAGAAGTTTTCATGGAAAGAAAAAAAAAAGACCTTGTAAAATCATATCTCATTAATTTAAATACATTTTTAAAAAAAATATTGTATTATTTTAGGGGCTTTTAAAAATCCCCTTATATACTAATAGGGAGTTTAAATTGATGATGCGTCGTTTTGCGGTTAATTTGGCTTATATGTCATTTTGTGGTTGATTTGGCTTATGTGTCATACTTTAATGAAGTTGTAAAATTTAAAAAGTATGATGTGTAATTAAGTTATTAGTTGAGTAAGATAGGATTAATAAACTCTTTCCAAATATTATATTCTTATTATTTTAACATTGACTAATGAAATTAATTTTTATTTTATTTACTTAACTTTTATTATTGTAGTATTCATTTTATTCTTTAGTTTAATTTATTTTAGAACTATTTAATGTTCTTATGAGTAAAATACAATCTAAAATTTATTTTTATTGGGGTGTACAATTCTTTATTTAATTAGTTATTAAATTGTATTTTATAATTACTTTTATCTAATATCTCAAGTAATTTTTTCTGCAATTATTTTAAATTTATTATAAGTTTAATGCATTAAAAAAATATAGCTCGAAAATATATATGTAAAACTTATTATATAATTTTATACATAATATTTATTATATAAATAATTATATTATTTTACAAGATTAACAAATTTGTTATATATACATAATACACTACTTTTATAGTATATAATCTCCTTATATACTAATAGGGAGTTTAAATTGATGATGTGTCGTTTTGTGGTTAATTTAGCTTATGTCTCATTTTATGGTTGATTTGACTTATGTGTCATAATTTAATGAAGATGTAATTGCAAATTAAATCACGACTTTTCGGTCATTTGCAATCTAATCTAAACCTTAAAAGAATTGCAAATAAATCACAAACTTTAAATATTATTGCAAATTAGACTTCTTACAAGTTTACTTTGTCCCTAAATCATACCTTTTGATATTTGGTTTGATTGAAAAACAATATTGTTTTATTAAGGTATTGTTATGTCATTAAGAAGTCTAAATTATGTTAGATTCGAGCACAATTAAAATTGTCAAAAAAACTAAATTGCAACTATATTTAAAGTTTGTGATTTATTTACAATTACCTTAAAGTTTAGATTAGATTGCAAATGAGGAAAAAGTTATGATTTAATTTGGGGTTAGTCTGCTATGGACTCGAGTGCATGTTGGGCACCCTAGTACATGTTGCACTTTTCAGTTTTACTGACTTACACTTTTTGATAAATGGTGTTACACTTTTCAATTATTAAACTGTATAATAATATTTTTAGTAATAATTGAAAAATGCAACACCATTTATCAAAAATTGTAAATCAGTAAAATTGAAAAGTGTAACATGGACTAGAGTGCACAACATGCACTCGAGTGCATACTAGACTTTACTTTTAATTTGTAATTAACTAAAATATTTATTTATTTAATTGGGTTGTGGTTGATATTGAAGGTTTACTTACAATTTATTAAGAGTTATTTTAATATTATTTAAATTATTTGTTTTTGAACTTTTATAATTTTTTTAAAAGTTATTTTCATATTCATTAAATGTAAGGTGTTGTGGTTGATATTGAAGGTTGACTTACAATTTATTAAGAACTATTTTAATATTACTTAAATTGTTTGTTTCTGAAATTTTATAATTTTTTAAAAAGTTATTTTCATATTAATTATTTTGTATAATTCAAAATATTATGTTAGTTAAACTTTTATATTATAATACAACGTTATAATAAATATAATTGAAAAAAACGTTAATTTTTTTTAATAAAATAATTATTACAGTATATTTTAGGGATTTTTTTGAAGTAAAAGTTGATACTTTAGGAGCTTTAAAGCATTATGCCTACTTTTTTATGTTATAATCCTCTTCTCCCTTTTGGGGTATTAGTTTTGAATAGAAGAGACACATTAACTGATCTAATTGCATGTTGCTGCAGGAACGGTATACAACCTGAGTACACGCTTTATAAGCGAATTCTACTTTCAGCTCCCATCTTTTGCAGTTTCTTCTTGGCTGTGAGATCACTTACCCTTGCTTCTGCTCTCCATATCTCCTCTCTCTCTCTCTCTCACTTATTCTATCTTTCCTAATGTTTTGACATTATCCCTCGTCATTTCTACTCAGATCAACTCCATGGTAGAAAAAGTTCCATCTTTTAAAGAGGGTGGAACATTATGGTTTACCGATTTGACAACTCCTGATAGCCTGTATATTTTTCCGGTTTTGACGGCGTTGACATTTTGTGTTATGGTGAAGGTCAGCTTCCTTTTTCTCTTTCTTTAAGTACTTTGCTTGTTACACTTACACTACAACCAATTTATTCATGATATATTAACCGAGACATAATAATTCCATTGATTTCCATTTCTTCCTTCTTGAGTTTGACTGCTTGTCCTTTGTCTTCAAACAAGATTCTTAAGAGTTAGTCTCATCTTTAGCTGTACCTCTACTGAATTGGTTTAAAAAAGAACAATAAAAAAATGATAAGCTTTCTCTCTGCTCCCATTGATGTATATAATTCATTTGTTATATAATGCAGTCACTCAGGAGTAATTTCTTATTTTGAGATGCATTAAATTCAATATTGGGGCAGGGGGGAGACTGTATTAAACGTGTGGAGGATTTCTAATTGTGAAACAAAAAATGTGCCTTGCTATTAAATTAGTTAATAATACTAATAAATATTAGTATCAAAAGTGCCAGTTACACCATCCCATCTAAATGCATTTTCCAATGAACGTCATTGTTTTTTAGTTTTCTAAGGAATAATGGGAGGTGCAAGAAGATGTTCTATCTACATCTTCATGACCTAATTCTGATTCTTTTCTCTAGTACTTTGATACGGGAACGCTTTCATGCTTGGTGGAGTCTTCTTTATCCTAGTGTTCAGATTTTGTCGCAGTCAGTTCTTTATCTTGGTTCAATATTTGATCAATAATCCAATTTCAGTGCAATGCGGCTCCCAAATTTGGTGTCATAATCTCTAGGGTATTGGCAGCATTGTCAATCCCTTTAACTGCATTTTTCCCCAAGGTATGTCGCTCATCATCTGAGAGTGCAAAACTTTACATACTATTTATTGATTGGATTAGTATAGTACTTAAATTAGAATTGTTACTCCTATTATCAAGCTCTCTTGGTTGTCTATCATCTCAAATTTCATGTTGCTGTCTTACGTTCTTCATAAACATCATAATTCAATTTCCATTCTCCTTTTTCTCTAATATGTTGAATGTAAGTTTTATCTTCTGACTTGATAGAACGCAATATACATTTTTTCCTACTGTGGGAATATCCTTCTTTATTTGTGGTCATAAGCTCACTCTTTTTTCTCGTTGATGTCCAGTACTTTGGTGGTACGATAAACGTAAAACTGGTTCAATCGATTCATCAGTAAAATCCATAACTTTATTTTGCATGTCTCACAGGCTCTATTCTGTCATTGGATTACCTCCCTCCTCTTTACAGTGGCATTTAGATTCGGTAAGTCATTGGATCTTTTCAGCTTATGGGTGTATGTTTGTGTTCTTTCCTTTATTTTAACTTGTGTTTTCAGTTATGAAGAAACGTGAAGTTGGGAAGTTCTTCGGACTACTACCACCACCCTCAACAAATCAGAAACCAAACTTTCCATTTTCCAAAACAGAGAAAGAAGTTCGAGGAGGGAAGAAGGGGAAGGAAATGTGACGAAGAGGTAAATTAAGTGAAAAGACGCCTCATTAAATATAATGATTTCCTTGTGATGTACTAACTCTATTCTGTTACCTTGATGTATAACTCTCTATTCTGTTTGTGTCAGTTGGACGTATGTTTGAGAACAAATGCAAGGAACGTTTGGTTTGAATTTGTTTTTAAAAAAAATTAGGGTAAGAGGACATAAAATTTCATAAATGTTTTCTTTTTGTTTTTTTTATTAAAAATGATTTTGAGGTAAAATAAAGTAATGTTATTTCTCAAATATTTAGTATCAATGTGACTGTGATGTGTCCTGGACGGTAACTTTTGGCTGCCATATAATTATAAACTTAAGCCTCACCAAAATTTAGCCACACGAATCAATAATAATAATTAATTAGTTTGTATATTGAATTGTAAATTTTAAATAAACATCTAAAATGACGTAAATTTTTATGACTTTGTAAATATAAATATATACATGTGTGAATTCTATGTACGGAGTATTTTCTTAGACTTCTAAAGATACTTGAAAATTTATGTATATTAAAAAAATATTTTAAAATACTTGGATGACAGGTAACCTGGGGTTTATGTGCATCAAATAACCTTTCGACAACTTACTTAGATTACAAGCAAGGATGAAAATATGGAGTAATATAATATCGAAAATTTAAATATTGCGATAGAAATATGGAGGTCTAATGTAATTTTGCACGAGTATCGTGCATATATATATCGTAAACAGCAATATCGTTCAAATGTAGGATGAAATTGGACTGAAATTGGAAAATATTGTAGATATATTGCAAAATTTTAAAAACTGCAAGTTTTTTTATAATCTTATTTTAATATCTACTCCTTCTATCCCATACTTGTTACACTTATTTTAATGTGTGTGTTGTTTATTAATATTAAGTGAGACAAATAGAGAGTATGAAAGTATTTTAAGTAATAAATTAAGACTATAAAATGTGTAAATAATAAGTACGGTAATGTAATGTGTGATAAAATAAATAGTGTTTGAAAAGTATGAGTTAAAAGTGATGTTTTTATGATTATTTATGATATGAGTAAACAAGTACCAGACATACCGTTTTGACAAATGTGCAAACAAATATGAGATGAAGGAAATATAAAATTATTATAATCACCATTATTGGCCAACTAATATTTTATATAATCTAAAATATATACTGTACATAATAATAGGTTATCATAATTTCTAAAATTTAAGATTTTAACAATTTTTTCACCATTTTTTTTGGATAAAAAATTAAGGCTCCGGTCCCGACAGAGAATTTTCATCACGGGACCCGCCCCGAAATATGCACATATTGTATTATATTTCGGGGCGTGGGACAGAGCATATAAATACCATCTCTCTGATTTAAAGTTTTTCGATTTTCCTCGAAACTAAACTTTCGAGGCGTGGGACGGAGCATATAAATACCATCTCTCTGATTTAAAGTTGGGTTAATTGCAAAAAAAATCACGACCTTTACAGTTTTTATCAATTACAACATATCCATTTTTTTTTCTTTGCAATTTGATATACCACCATTTTAAGTTTTGCAATTCAATACATTTGTCAATTTTCTGACAACAATTAAAATTATGATGTGATTATCAGAGTTGTCGAGGTGCTACATAAATGTCACGAATTATGAATAATTTATTTTTTTAATTTTTAAAACGTTTTTAATTAGAAAGAATACTAAAAAAGTAATTTTAAACTAAAAAGAATACTAAAAAAAATATTTTAAACTAAAAACAGTACTAAAAAAATTGTTTTAAAAAAAATCATAAACCAATTTAATTATTAGTATCATTTCTCCAAAAACTCAAAAGAATAAAATTGCGTCCTAAAATTTTGTATATTATTTTTATTTAAAGAAGTTTTTAAAATAAAAAAAATACATTTTGTTGATCAGCCATGACATTTGCGTGGACATTTGTGTAGAACTTTAATGCGGCTTCAATGTATACACATCAATTGTGTTGCCGAAAAATAAACACATGCATCGAATTGCAAAACTTAAAAAGGTGGTGTATCGAATTGCAAAGAAAAAAAGAATATGTTGTAATTGATAAACACCGTAAAGGTCGTGTTTTTTTTTTTGCAATTAACCCTTTAAAGTTTTTCGATTTTCCTCGAAACAAAACTGAAACAAAAAAAAAACGACCCGATCAAGACTGGGACGGAGCGAATCACTACAGATCCGGTATAAATTGACATCACGAGTTGCAATATCAATATTTTCATAGTTTTTTTTTTTTTTTTTTTTTTGAGGGAAAAGCAATGTCATCAATACAATAATAGGTAGAACCTATCTATATCACTTAACGCCCATAACATTGCCTTCAAGACTATCAGACCAAAGTCTACTCCATTCCAATCGAGAGAAAACTGGAGAGCCCACTTAGTCCTAATCACAGCTTCTTCTTGCCAGCTCATGTGTCGCACGATTGCATTCTCGTTTGATATGGTGAAAGCTGACAGAGCTAAAATGTCCGACCAAGTTTAGAATTTTATGGATTGTAACCCCTTCTGGTCCGAGGAAAAGTTTCCTGACCCGGAGGGCGCCTACCGCTTCAAGAGAGTCGGACTGAACCCGTAAGTGTCTACCTCCTTGGCTGAAAGCCCATTTCATTCCTTCCTCTATGGCTCTAAGCTCCGCTCCCAAAACTGACCCCGGGCTTCGAATTTTCATAGACATGGAAGTAAGCTCCCTATTGTCACTTTTATATAGAGTTGCACCGATTCCAAACCTGCCTCGTACGTCGTCAAATTTAGCATCAACACACAACACATTGTCAACCCCCTGAACAACTTCTCTTTGGGTTTTCGGTTCTAGTGTTATGGTATCCCTATTCGTACCCATTGTTGTTCGTCGTGCTTGCTGAAACTCCTTAAGGTAAAGTACTGCCCAGTCCAAATTAGAAAAAGGAACCACTTTGCCACATGTGCCACCATCGCCTTGTGCATGTAACATCGTGCATCTCTCTTTCCACACACCCCACGCAATGGCCATGGCTTCACTAAATTTATCTGAGCCCATTAGCTCCCACATATAGTGCATAAAAGGCTCAGTCCCGAGGCGCACCCCAACTTTAAGCGTATCCCAGAAGCCATGTCTCTTCCATACTTTTTTCACCAACGGACAGTGGAAAAGCACATGCACCGTTGTCGCTTCATGAGTACCACACAAAGAGCATGTTGGTTCCATTGGAACATGGTGGCGAGCTAGATTTCCTTCTATTGCCACAATATCCCAAGCAACTTTCCACACAAAAATTCTCAACTTCTGGGGCATGTGCATTGTCCAAATCCTCGACCATCCATGTTGATTTTTTTTAACCCCTGATGTCGACGGTTTCGATTCCTTGGCCCTTAAGTTCTGTATCAATGCCCAATACCCGGTTTTAACTGTATACTCTCCCTTTTTGCTCTTCTTCCAATATCTGGCATCCACCGTCCCTTGCCCCCCAATTGGTGTTCGTAATATTGCGTCGGCTTCGAATGGGAGGAAAGCCTGACGGACCAGCTCTTCATCCCATTCATCCTGCTCATTTATGAACCTATGGATAGTCGACCCACTAGCAATCCTTGAGCTGGTTCTACCTGAATCCAGAGCCGGAATCCAGGCATCCTTATGTACCAAAATGTCATGCCCCATGCCTATTCTCCACATAAGTCCACAATTTAAAAGGTCCCTACTCCAGCATAGGGACCGCCAAATAAACGAAGGGTTATGCCCGACTTCCGCTTCCATGACATCACTACGGGAAAAATACCTCGCCTTAAATATGCGTGCTACCAATGAGGTCGGCATGCTAATAAAGCGCCATATTTGCTTAGCCAAAATGGGCCTTGTTAAAGATTTCCAACTGTCTAAAGCCCATGCCCCCTTCCGATTTATGATTACAAAGTGATTCCCATTTTTTCCAGTGTATCCTCCTTGCATTGTCCGTCTGTCCCCACCAAAAGTTTGATGTTTGTCTCTCCATCTCATGACAAATAGATGAGGGGATTCTAAACACCGACATGGCATAAGTTGGAATAGCCTGAAAACCCGCCTTGATCATCACCTCTCGGCCCCCTTCTGAGAACGTCTTTGTTGCCCACGATCTCAACTTCATAGCCAATCTGTCTCTAAGATAACCAAACTGAAGTCTTTTTGCCCTGAGTGAGAAGGTTGGAAGCCCTAAGTATATGTCGTGTGCTTGGCTCACTTTCACCCGTAGAATATCCTTGATTTGGTTTCTCGTGGATTGTAATGTTAACGGACTGAAACATACATCTGATTTGCCAAAATTAATCAATTGGCCTGATGCACATTCATATTCTGTAAGACCCTCTTTTAGGTTCCTGACCCCATTAGCATCTGCTTTGAAAAACAAGAGGCTGTCGTCTGCAAAGAATAAATGAGTGATTGTTGGAGCCTCTCTGGCTACCTGAACACCCTTGATGTCCCCCCCACTGGCCAATTTGTTTAAGATCGAAGAAAAACCTTGTGTACACAACACAAATAGGAAAGGAGATAACGGATCGCCTTGCCTGAGGCCTCTTGTTGGCTTAACATTTCCACTCACCTGCCCATTTATCTTAAATTCATAGCTCACAGTTGATACACACCTCAGAATTAGTGCAACCCATTTCTCATTAAAGCCCATATTTTCCATAATACTCTTTAGATATCCCCATTCGACCCTGTCATATGCTTTACTCATGTCTAACTTTAGAGCAGCATATCCACTTTTACTCTTATTCTGCCTAATCCAATGCATACATTCATATCCAACAAGAATATTGTCCGTTATGAGTCTGCCCGGGATAAATGCACTCTGGCTTTCATCAATGATTTGGTGCATGATTAGCTTTAGTCTGTTTGATATAGCTCTAGCAACAATACGATAACACACATTACTAAGACTGATAGGTCTGAAGTCTCCCACTGTCTTCGGATCATCAGACTTGGGTATCAAGGTTATCCACGTTTTATTCCAAGTTGCGATGTCATCTCCCTCATTAAGTACTCCTAGCACCGCTCTCACGACTCCTTCGGAAACAGTGTCCCATGATTTATGATAAAAAGCAGCAGAGAAACCATCAGGTCCAGGTGCCTTGGACGGGTGAAGGTCAAAACATGCCTTCTTAACTTCCTCCGGTGAAAACGGGATCATAAGAACATCATTCATATGGCCAGTTACGACACTATGCAATCCAGTAGTCACTCTGTCAATATTCTCATCTGTGGGGGTGTTAGAGGCGAACAACTTAGAGAAATAGGTCTCCACTATCTTTATAATACCCCCTTGTTGTGAGTGCCAGACACCCGTCTCACTTTTCAACCCTTTAATCCAATTTTTACGTCGTCGTGCCGAGGCTCGTTGATGAAAAAATTGGGTGTTTCTATCACCCTCGATCATCCAAGTAACTCGAGACCGTTGTTTCCACTTTAATTCTTCCTGGAATTGCAGTCTTTCCAGTCGTCGTTCCAGATTTTTAATCTCATCCCAATCTGTGTGAGGGCTCACTCGAGTGAGCTTCATTTCAAGATCATCCCTGTGTACCTTAATTTGGTGCGCATAGGTGCCCTGTTTGGAATCAGCCCATGTCTGCAGCTTTGATGCACAATCCCCCAATAGAGACGACAAAGGCTGAGTTGGGGCATTATCATTCCAGCTTTGTTTCACCACTTCAGCATACTCATCTTCAACCATCCACGACCTTTCAAACATAAAATGCTTGGGTTTCTTAGTGTTGAGGTGTTTCTTGGGTCTCTTAAAAGTAAGCAGAACTGCCCTATGGTCTGAACCAAAGAAGCCCAAATTATGAGCTTGGAAATCAATCATTAGTTGAAACCATTCTGAATTTCCAAAAAAACGATCTAACTTCTCCTGCACGAAGGCCTGGCCTTTCCTCTTGTTCGTCCAGGTATAGAAGGGACCCCCTGCTCTTATTTCTCTCATGTCCAGGTCATCCAAAGCTCTACTAAAATCTTCCATCTGAGACATAGGTCTCAGTCTGCCGTTCCCACCCCCTTGCTTTTCATCTTGGGTTAGTATTTCATTAAAGTCTCCGCCCAACACCCAGGGTTGTCCCTGTCTGAAAAAATTATCTTTGATTCTCCGTAATAAATTCCATGAGTGGTTCCTATGTGATGTTGTCGGGTGTCCATAGAAGCCCGTAAATCGACATTCCAAACCATCAAAATTAAGGAGGACATCAACATGGCCAGAAGATAAGGAATATAGAGAATGTTTAACTCTTTCATGGATCAACAGCAAAATACCACCACTATATCCATTAGCATCATATCCCAAACAAACATCAAAGCTTAACTTAGACAAACATCTCCTAGCAACTGGCACAGAAAGTTTTGATTCAACAATAAATAAAACAAGAGGGTTATTCTCGGCTACCAGCTGTTGAAGGTTCTGGTATGCACGTTGCCCTCGTGCATTCCATATCAAAATGCTCATTTGTAGAGGCAAGGTTCCCACAGCTTGTATCCGCAAAATACTTACACCTTGCCCTAAACTAAAAAACACCAAAATACCTTCTAAAGATAGCGATTTCTGCCACCCAAATCCACCAATAGCGGTGTCAATAACCTCACACGAAAATCCCAAGGGACTCTAACATCCAACTCTGATGCATCGGGCCAACTTTACATGTCACACATAAGCAGAAAGATAAACCTCTACAAGATCGTCTTCCGCTGCATCTCCCTTGACCCGCCACTAGTAATGGGGAAATATATGCTGCTGTGGTTTGCCTTAATCTCCGAAAGTGAGGAAAGACAGGGGCCCAGAGAAAAGAGAAATACAAGCACAAATGCGGCGTTGGGCAAATGACACAGTAGTGGAATCACACCGACGCGTCGTTGTTCACAAGAATAGTACGAATAGAAAGATGTCGACGAGAGGAGCAAAAGCGCTCACTTGTATTATTGATCGGCCTCCGAATTGGAGGTCAATTTGGCCGGCGAAAGGACAAGGTTGCGCATATATACTCTTTTGGGAAGGAGAGAGAAACTAATAAAATTCAATTGTAATCAAATGCGAGAATCACACCTCCAAACAGTGTAAATCGCCCACACCTACATTTTCGCACCTCCAAAAGGTGTAAATCGCCCACAGTAGCTTTCTCACTCAGGGCAAAAAGACTTCAGTTTGGTTATCTTAGAGACAGATTGGCTATGAAGTTGAGATCGTGGGCAACAAAGACGTTCTCAGAAGGGGGCCGAGAGGTGATGATCAAGGCGGTTTTTCAGGCTATTCCAACTTATGCCATGTCGGTGTTTAGAATCCCCTCATCTATTTGTCATGAGATGGAGAGACAAACATCAAACTTTTGGTGGGGACAGACGGACAATGCAAGGAGGATACACTGGAAAAAATGGGAATCACTTTGTAATCATAAATCGGAAGGGGGCATGGGCTTTAGACAGTTGGAAATCTTTAACAAGGCCCATTTTGGCTAAGCAAATATGGCGCTTTATTAGCATGCCGACCTCATTGGTAGCACGCATATTTAAGGCGAGGTATTTTTCCCGTAGTGATGTCATGGAAGCGGAAGTCGGGCATAACCCTTCGTTTATTTGGCGGTCCCTATGCTGGAGTAGGGACCTTTTAAATTGTGGACTTATGTGGAGAATAGGCATGGGGCATGACATTTTGGTACATAAGGATGCCTGGATTCCGGCTCTGGATTCAGGTAGAACCAGCTCAAGGATTGCTAGTGGGTCGACTATCCATAGGTTCATAAATGAGCAGGATGAATGGGATGAAGAGCTGGTCCGTCAGGCTTTCCTCCCATTCGAAGCCGACGCAATATTACGAACACCAATTGGGGGGCAAGGGACGGTGGATGCCAGATATTGGAAGAAGAGCAAAAAGGGAGAGTATACAGTTAAAACCGGGTATTGGGCATTGATACAGAACTTAAGGGCCAAGGAATCGAAATCGTCGACATCAGGGGTTAAAAAAAATCAACATGGATGGTCGAGGATTTGGACAATGCACATGCCCCAGAAGTTGAGAATTTTTGTGTGGAAAGTTGCTTGGGATATTGTGGCAATAGAAGGAAATCTAGCTCGCCACCATGTTCCAATGGAACCAACATGCTCTTTGTGTGGTACTCATGAAGCGACAACGGTGCATGTGCTTTTCCACTGTCCGTTGGTGAAAAAAGTATGGAAGAGACATGGCTTCTGGGATACGCTTAAAGATGGGGTGCGCCTCGGGACTGAGCCTTTTATGCACTATATGTGGGAGCTAATGGGCTCAGATAAATTTAGTGAAGCCATGGCCATTGCGTGGGGTGTGTGGAAAGAGAGATGCACGATGTTACATGCACAAGGCGATGGTTGCACATGTGGCAAAGTGGTTCCTTTTTCTAATTTGGACTGGGCAGTACTTTACCTTAAGGAGTTTCAGCAAGCACGACGAACAACAATGGGTACGAATAGGGATACCATAACACTAGAACCGAAAACCCAAAGAGAAGTTGTTCAGGGGGTTGACAATGTGTTGTGTGTTGATGCTAAATTTGACGACGTACGAGGCAGGTTTGAAATCGGTGCAACTCTATATAAAAGTGACAATAGGGAGCTTACTTCCATGTCTATGAAAATTCGAAGCCCGGGGTCAGTTTTGGGAGCGGAGCTTAGAGCCATAGAGGAAGGAATGAAATGGGCTTTCAGCCAAGGAGGTAGACACTTACGGGTTTAGTCCGACTCTCTTGAAGCGGTAGGCGCCCTCCGGGTCAGGAAACTTTTCCTCGGACCAGAAGGGGTTACAATCCATAAAATTCTAAACCTGGTCGGACATTTTAGCTCTGTCAGCTTTCACCATATCAAACGAGAATGCAATCGTGCGGCACATGAGCTGGCAAGAAGAAGCTGTGATTAGGACTAAGTGGGCTCTCCAGTTTTCTCTCGATTGGAATGGAGTAGACTTTGGTCTGATAGTCTTGAAGGCAATGTTATGGGCGTTAAGTGATATAGATAGGTTCTACCTATTATTGTATTGATTTCATAGTTAATCACAAGTAGATTGGACTTACCTTTTCTTAAAAATAAATAAAGAAACAAACTAAAAAAAAAAAAATTAAACCCAGCAAAAAATTGCAAAACCCTGATTCTGTGATTTCCCGTCTCTCATTTTCCTAAACCTCGCAGGGTTTCAATAGTAAGATTAATTCCAGAAAATATAACCTACTATTGAGATCCGAAAACCCTATTCAAATAATTTTCGGGAAGATTAGTCTTCTCGTCTTACAGAATCAATGGCGTACAGGCGCAGCATCACTGCTAGAGCGAAGTTCTTTTACCAACACCAACAACGAGTTGCTCCTCCGTTTTCACATATTAATCGCGATGATAGTGATCGTGAAGAATTGCATACCAGACCAATCTCAAGAAACCCTGAAATCCGCACCTATATACAGCAACGTTTATTCAGGACCGGAAATAATTTCAGCAATTTCCATAAGTCAGTGAATGTGTTTCAGGATAGGAGATTTGCTATTCCGGCGGGTTGTGGACTTGTTTTAGGTAGGAATTATTCGGGTGCAAGCGTCGGAGAAGGGGCAGCTGATAACATTGAAATTTTGAATGATGTGGTGGGTGTGGTGGTGGATAGGGCGACGGATGTAGCGCCGGCGTTGAGTGAGGTGGCAATTTCGGCTGCAGATTCGTACTTTCCAGTTGCAGCTCTCCAGTACTTGATTGATTATGTGCACTGTTATACAGGATTAAGCTGGTAATAGCATATATTTGATTATACTCGTAGCATATGTTTCAGCTTCTTTTTTGTCTGTTTTTTTAGTGCTTTTGTTCTGAGGAAATAAGTTTGTTTTGAGGTTTTTTAGAAGAACTTCGCAATGTTTCTTATTTGTGATAGAATGGGAGTAGATGTGAGATTGCATATAGTAAAAGTGTTCTGTTCATGCTTGATTGCCTTCTTTGTATTAACCGAAAGGGTTATAGAAATGTATTTGTGTATGCACATTTTGAACTCAAAGATGTAAAGTTCGAATTGTTGTACCCAAAGCTGATGTATAGCTTTCACTGGGATGGAGAGAATAATATTTAGTTAAAGTGCGCAAGTATTGTCAAAGAGATTTAATTTGCAATTTTTGTTTAGGTGGGCATCGATTGCTGTGACAACTCTTTTGATTCGTTGGGTTCAGATTCCTCTACTGATATATCAGCTGAAAGCCACTACAAAATTTGCTGTGAGTTCTATACACACTTTTCTCTGTGCAGTTGGGGTTTATTTGTTGTATCATATGGTGAGACGACGTGTCTTCTTACACGTATCAACGTCTGACAATACCGGAAATTTGCTTACATATTGTATCCACAGTGAAGAGGAAATGCTATCATTTCATATATACTGTCCAGTACTATATCACAAGAATCTAACAAATTACTATTTCCTCCAAACTTCCCGGTCCTGTGTGTAAAAGGAAAAGGAGAAGATTGAAGAAAGTTGGGAGCAGAATTTTCTCGATTGAATTAGCCTAGCTCATTATAAAAAAAAGCAAAAGAGAACTTGCCAATAATAGTTGGTTAGTTTGGTAGAGCAACATGATTTTTCTCTCCTTTGGGTGATGGACACATGCATTACATGTCGTCTCAACTTGCCCATGTGGCAGTTTCAAGCCAAATATGGAGTTCTGAATTTTGGAATTTACATTTCTTTTTCATTAGTTTACTCGGAAAGGACTGGTAACTGTGATTTAAAATTAAATGAATATGAAAACCTTTTCACTTCTATACTTCCTATAGATTTGGATTCTTCGGACTACTGTTCGGTAAATGAAGGTCTGCTTTCTCACCATATAGGCATATATACATTTATCCAAATCACTTATGTTATATTGATATATTGTGTATATAATGTCATGTCAACATTGTATTGAACGTAATCTTGCTTTACTGTATTGCTTTCTGTATCTAATTACATATATGTGGTTCTAAATCTTGTGTAGATGATCTCGCCACAGATGCAGGAAATTAAAGAGGAAATGCAAGAGAAGGTATGAGTTTCAGACTCTTGTTTTCTACTCCATCATGTTGATTGTTGGTAGACTTGCTGTACATGTGCTGAATGGTTCTTAATCATGTTCACTCTACTAACTCCCTATTGGAGTTTGATCCATCCTTCTACAATTATGTTCATACAGGTTACTTGATTCTGTTGCTTTCTTTGACAGGGCATGGAACCCAGAGCAGTTTCTGAAGGTCAGGCAAAAATGCAAGCACTAATGAATGAGTACGTGTTTTTCCATTCTTATTAATTTAGAAGTCACCATCATGTCTGTTATAGTGTTATCTAACTCTCCTTGGGTACTAAATCAGGATCACTATATGTTAAATAATTTCTTAGACTGTTTAAAAGGGATGGTTATCACCATTATCAATATGAGGGAAAATGAGAAAAAGATGAGAAGAAAAATGTCTAATCCATTGTCAACAATTTGAAACACTGAAAGCTTTTCCATAGCAGTGGTGAGCAAAGCCTGATTATATGGCCTGTTATGATTAAAGTGTGGAAGTAATTATGGAGAAAGCTATGCTGCACAGTTCCATTTGGCCCAATACTGTATTATTTGAATGAAATTTGTTTTATTCCTAATGAATGCTAAAAGTTAATGTACAGTTTAGCATCATTTATTAATTTTTCCGAGGTAAAGAAGAAAAATGTGTGTGGACTCACAGACTACCACTGATAATGGGATAAAACATACTCAAAGTGGTTATTTGATCATCTTTCATGTAGCTGGATGGATCAGACTCCTGACTTTAAGGATGATGGAGTACTTTTTAGGCACAATGCAAAGGTCCTTATAGTATCCACATTTATCTTGAAAGGTACTTAAAGTGTATCTTATTTTTAAAAACCCAAGTATTGAACTGTGATTTCACGAGGTCCTTTTTTTTAACATTTCTTCAAAGTTTTTTTTTATTAATTTGTAAGTCAATTCAATTTTAATAAAAGCATCAGTTTAATAAAAATAAGTTTTCATAGAAGGAAAAAAAAGGACCTTGTGAAATCATATTTCAATACTTTAGAAAAGTTTCAAAATAAAAATTACTCCATACTTTAGGAGCTTTTAAAAATAAAATATATTTTAAGGATCTTTTGAAATAAAAGTTGATACTTTAGGGACCTTTAAAGCATTATGCCTACTTTTTATGCTATAATCCTCTTCTCCCTTTTGGGGTATTAGTTTTGAATAGAAGATACACATTAACTGATCTAATTGCATGTTGCTGCAGGCACGGTGTATCTCCGTTCACCCCTTTAAAGGGAATTCTAATTTCAGCTCCCATCTTTTGCAGTTTCTTCTTTGCTGTGAGATCACTCCCCTTGCTTATATTAATTGCTTCTGCTCTCCATATCTCCTCTCTCTCTCTCTGCTATGACTTAACATATCTTTCCTAATGTTTTGACATTATCCCTCGTCATTTCTACTCAGATCAACACCATGGTAGAAAAAGTTCCATCTTTTAAAGAGGGTGGAACATTATGGTTTACCGATTTGACAACTCCTGATAGCCTGTATATTTTTCCAGTTTTGACGGCATTGACATTTTGGATTACGGTGGAGGTCAGCTTCCTTTTTTTATTTCTTTATGTACTTTGTTTGTTACACTACAACCAATTTATTCATGATATCTTAACCGAAACATAATGCCATTGATGTTATGAACTTTATTGACTTCCTTTTCTTCCTTCATGATTTTGACTTAATTGGTTTAGCTTCAAACAAGATTCTTAAAAATCCGTCTCATCTTGAGGGTTCAGCTATCGCTGTACCTCTACTGAACTGGTTTAAAAAATAACAATAAAATTGTTCTACACATGAAGCTTGGGCTACGGTTCTCAGCTTACCATTGATGGATATAATTCATTTGTTAAATGATGACCATTAACGCCATTATATAATGAAGTCACTCGAGTAATTTCTTATTGTGAGATGCATGAAATTCAATATTGGGGCGGCGGGGGGAGACTGTCTTAAAAGTAATTCATCTGTTAAATGATCACCAGTACACCGTTATATAATGCAGTCACTCTGGAGTAATTTCTTATTTTGAGATGCTTGAAATTGAATATTGGGGCAGGGGGGAGACTGTATTAAAAGTTTTTTTTTTGTCAATTTTATGTTCTAGTATTATTTATAAATATCTAAAACTACAATTGATAGACCCCCTTCCTATGGGTTGGTTGGCTGTCACTCTACAACACTTATAAACCTACTATCAATTTTCAATACAATCAACTCTCCTTTAATATATTTAATTCATAATACACATAATTCAATCATTTTATTGATTTATTCATACTCAACAATGATATAATAATACAACCATCATTCACTCTTATACATTGATTTGACATAAAGTTAAATCCTCCCCTACTTAAAAACCCAAAAGAAACAAACATATTACTATTCATCAGGATTTATAAAACCTGTTTTCAAAAGCCACTTAAAACTCAAAGTAAACATAGCCTTTAGATCTGACTGGCTAGTGTTCAGATTTGTCGCAATCAGTTCTTTATCTTGGTTTAATAATTGATTAATAATCCCATTTCAGTGCAATGCTCAAGAAGGTATGGAAGGGAATCCTAATGCTGGTACCATAAAAACTGTCTCTAGGGTATTTGCAGCATTGTCAATCCCTTTAACTGCAAGTTTCCCCAAGGTATGTTGTTCATCATCTGAGAGTGCAAAACTTTACATACTAATTGAATTTTTTTTCCACTTCGAATGCTCACTATATTTATTGTGATGATAGACAACCGAAAATTTACATACCTGATCTTACATTACCATTGATTGATATTATCAAGCTCCTCTTGGTTGTCTGTCATCTCAAATTTAGTGTTGCTGTTTTACATTCTTCATTAACATCATAATTCAAACTCCGTTGGCGCAAGTTCTCTCCTTTTTCTCTGATAAGTTGAATGTAAGTTTTGTCTGTGAAGTTTTATCTCCCGACTCATAGAATGGAATGGACATTTTTGCTTTATTTTCATACTCTGGGAATATCCTTCTTTATTTGTGGTCATAAGCTCACTTTTTTTTCTCGTTGATGTCCAGTACTATGGTGGTACGATAAACGTAAAACTGGTTCAATCAATTCATCAGTAAAATCCATAATTTTATTTTTCATGTCTAACAGGCTCTATTCTGTTATTGGATTACCTCCAACCTCTTTTCACTGGCATATGGATTCGGTAAGTCCTGTTTAGCTTTTCTGTTATATATATATTTGGTGGCACTAGATCTTTTCAGCGTATGTGTGTGTGTTTGTGTTCTTTCCTTTATTTCTACTCGTGTTTTCAGTTATAAAGAAACCTGAAGTTAAGAAGTACTTGGGGGTACCCATTTTACCCCCGCCACCACCTTCAACTAATCAGAAACCAAGCCTCCCTTTTTTCGAAACACTGAAGAAGTATGCAGCAGCCCAGAAACAGCTGTCACGATCATCACCTACTGAAGCATCATCAAGACCTACTGAAGCATCATCAAGACCTACTGAAGCACCATCAAGGCCTACAACTCAAAGAATACCATCTTCTTCTGTTCTTAACCAAAGGATTAAGAGTTTAGAGAAAGAAGTTAGAGGAAGGAAGAAAGGGAAGAAGGGGAAGAAAATGTGACAAAGAGGTAAATTAAGTGAAAAGACGCCTCATTAAATATAATGATTTTTTTTTGGGCTATACTAAATGCATTTTTGTGAACTTCACCTCAAATGAACACACAATTACTATTATTAATAATCTTAGGATAAGAGAGCTCATGATACGCTAACAAATTTTTAGACGTAGATCTCTCAACGCGTTGTGCTAATGTATCAAAGAAAAGTGAAGGACTATTGAACAAAGACAAGAGCTTAGTTACATACTACGGTACCTTTGTTCATTTGCTAACTTGACAGTTCTTAAATTTGTATTATCTGTCTCTTTGTATCTGTTTTTTCCTGTTGATTCAAAGATTCAAGTTGGTTTTATTTAATAATACAGGCCCTTTTTGTGATAGAATTGCCAATTAATCAGTTGGCTTGATGCATAACTCTCTGTTCTGTTTGTGCCAGTTGGTATGCTTGTCTAGGTATGTTTGAGAAGATAATCTAATTTAACTCTGGATTTTTTCTCATCGTAGGTTGCATTTCTTTTTGGACTTTGGACTTTTGTCGTTCATAGTTCTGTTATATGAATACACAGCTCATGTTTTGCTACTTTGGCTTGATATTTTTGTATTAAGACCGTATCACAAAATGTGTTTTGTACTAGGAAAAATAGAGTTTCCAGGTAGAATGTACGGAGTAATTCTTTGAGGCACGTTTATGTCCTTTTACGGTTGTAAATGTTTGATCCTTGTAATTTTTTTACGACATTTTCGTGTACAAAAAAACTAAATACCCCAGCCCCTGCCCCCCTCCCCCCCCTCCGATTTCATAGGCTAAGTTTATTTTCCGATTTCATAGGCTAGGTTTATTTTGGAATTTAGGGGTGTGGATTTTGAAATTCTATGGATTTTAAAATCTTTGTGAATACTGAATAGTAAAAATATGTGTTTGTTTTTAGATTTTAATTGGTTAGAGATTGTAAAAATAGTGCGCAAGTGTATTTTATAGGGGTGGATGTAAAAATTCCGTCATTTTGGTGAATTCCAAAACAAATTGTTAAAAGAATGTTTTGTATGCCCTCTTCATCTTAAAAAAAGTAAATAAAAAGATGATCCTCCCAAATTAATCTCTTCCCAAAAAACATGTACTGTATTCCCAATTTCAACTGGATTCATTATTCAATTACATAGGTATTGAGCAATCAATTTTCAGTAACATGATTTTCTGACATACATCTCTCCAATATTAAAATATAAAGATATTTTTCATTAATGGTGTGATTGAATAAAAATATTATTCATTGAATACGAGATATTTCAGGCCGTAAGTTAGCAAAATATATGAAAAAATAGCTATGGTTTCTTCCAATGGCTGATTTAGACCGTTATTTATTTATGGGCCACAAGGACAACGTCCTGTTCTCTTGGTCAATACTCCTGACCTTTTCAAGATTCAGTATAGAATATTAGTATATACTATACTCGGTATTCAATATTATCCGAAACTAAGAAAAATGAAAAATAAATAAATAATGCCATCGAATTAAAAAGTTTTCCATCTACAAAGCTATATCCTATACGGCTAGTACTTTATCACGAAAAGATGAAGGGGCTGTAGTCATTTGAGATTCTGTTGAATTTTTTTGAACTTTTAAAATATATCTTTAAAAATTATAGTATATCGGGCACGTTATCTAATCGACGTCAATTCCCTATTACTATTACGTGGTGTTCGATTTATCTAAAAGATTTTGATGGTCAAAGTCGTCACCCCAGAAATGCAATTATTCAATCGAATTTTTGATATTTTCAAATTGCAATCGATAGTTAGTATTGACTGTGTGTTGGATTACATAACTTTTTTCGGAAAGAAATGAATTTTCAGTCGAATATAAAGAAGATTAAGATTCACCGCATCGTGGAAGAGTAAATGCTATGTCAAAAATGAGGCCAGTGGAAATGAAGATGAGAATAATAATGATGAATAATAAAAAAAATTTAAACTAGTTTTATGGGCGTACGTGTGTAAATGAAGATGAGAATAATAATGATGAATAATAATTTTTTTTTAAAATTGGCGTAGTTTATGGAAATCCATGTAAATCAATAATAAAAAAAATGTGTATTTCAAAATTCTGTCAAATCTATAAAAATTCATATAAATCAATAAAAAAAAGTCAGTCAAACTTGCCGAATCTATGGATTTTTTAAATCCACGGACTTTTTAAAGTTCAAAAAAATTCAACAGAATCTCAATTGAGGCGAGACAAAATTCAGAGTTTTTAGTCTACAATAAAAGCTTTAAAATCGTAATTAAATACTATAAACATCAAAGAAATAAAGTTGCACACTTGCACGTCTAATGTTATCCTATAAATATATAAATTCAACATTTTAAGGGATCTGTGTGTGTATAATTATATATACACTTTTTTAGAAATTCAAAGAAAGAACTTTCTTTGAGAAATTAAAAGAGTGTTAATTGGGGATAGATCGAATTTTAATTATTTATGTAAGATTAATTACAAAGTTTTAGGGGGGTGTATTCAATTCAGATTCTGTTGGATTTTTTTGGACTTTTAAAATCTGGGGGTATTCAATCCGGATTTTTAAAAGTCTCTCAAAATTTTGAGGTATTCAATACGGATTTTAAAAAGTCTTTAGAATCTTTAGGTATTCAACAATTTTAATACTCTATGGATTTCGTTGGATTCTCCTTCAAAAATATAAATAAATTTCACTATTCAAAATCTCTTCTAAAGACCAGAGATTTCAACGGATTCTCTCAGAAGACTCTGAAAGAGAAGAAAAAAAAACTTTGTTGTTCTTCTAACAAAATTTCAACTACTAACCTACTGCATTAGTTTCCTTCGAAAGCACAAACAACATTCTTGCTTTTGAACCACAAAATCCTCTTCTTCAAACGAAATAAAATCAAGAAACGTAACTACGTTCTTCGATAAACATGACAGATTCTTCACCACCATTATTATCGTGAAAAAGATTAAATCTCTGTATTTTAAAATTATGTTATCTCTTTAAAAATTATAATATATCGGCCGTTAGGTTAGCAATAATATATTCTCGATCGCTACATACCTTAAGATCGTCACCCCTGCCATATTGAGAGATTTTTTTTGGTATTTTCAAATTGCAATTCACAATTTTCAAAATCCAAGTTTCCATTTCAAACACAAGCAACAAGCAGAGTTAGTATTAGCACAACCAAGTTTCCATTTCAAACACAAGCAACAAACAGAGTTAGTATTGACTTGTGCTGGGATTCACCACATCTCGACATGGAAGATAAAATTTGGAATTGGTTTGTCAAAGCCAATTTGGAATTGGTTTGTCAAAAGTCAATTACAACACAGAAGCTAATGTATGGAGAACTAGTATGCGCCTAGGTGTATAACCGTGGAAATGAAGATGATGAATAATAAATTTTTTTTGAACTAATATATTTTTGGTATTTTTTCTAAATAATTTAGATAATTTTTTTTTATATACAAGTGCGTTCGATATACGTTTGCATCAATAATTTTAGGGGCGTAGTTTATGGAAACCCATGTAAATCAATAAAAAAATGTGTATTTCAAAATTCTATCAAATCTATGAAAATTCATATAAATCAATAAAAAAGTAAGTCAAACTCTGCATAGAGTCTATGAATTTTCTAAATCCACTGACTTTTAAAAGTCCAAAAAAATCTACAGAATCTCAATTGAATACACCCTCCCTCCTTAGTGAGAACTACTGATACCGAATTACATACTCCTGTATGTCTATACATGTAGTATTACGATTGGGACAATGATAGGTAACATCTTTGTTACCCTCATGAGATGAATGACACGTTTGATGATTAATTGAGGTTAGGTGAGCCGTGAGACAATAAAATACATCTTGAAAAAAATATGAGAATCTTCGTGAAATGTTATTTTTATAATTAATTTAAGTATAAAGGTTATACATACAATTCTCCGTAGAAGAAAAACAATGACAATATAATATATACAATAATATTTTTTTCGTCCAATTTTTTTATTTTTTTTTTTGAAAAATAAATAATATTTCACACTACTTTATTTACATTTATTACTTAAATTATTTTAATTTTATTAATAAATAATCCCTTCATTTATAAAATGACTCCACAATATTTCATAACATCACCAATATATTTATTTTATACAATTATATATAAACTAATTAATATTTATTAAAATTCGTTCAATATCAAATCACATAATAAATTTGAACAGGAAGAATTAACACGAAACTACAGTGTGCCACATGGGGTCTGACTTTTTCCGTGAGACCCATTATTCAAAAATTGAATTGGGAGTGGGACAGAGCATCTAGATACTGGATATAGTCTTGAGCCATACATGTCTCACAATTCACAAATGTAGGGGTCCACCACCCACGCTCATTCATTGCCACCACGCAAATATCATACATACACGCAATTGAATTGTTATTTTAAAAGGCACTCACCATTTTAATTTTCTACATATTATTATTTTTATTCTCCCTCATTTCAATCTTATTCTTCTTAATTTTCTTTTCATATTGTCAAATTTTAGTATTTTTATTTTCTTTTTGAAATAATATTACCTCAGGCTACAAATGAAATTAAATTAATGTTGAATTTTATATCAAAGTATAAACGATTATTATAAAGTTCAATTACTACATAAATCACAATGGTTATGTTTAACGAGGTGTTATAGAACAAAGGCTTTAAGAGAATCCAAAAAAAAAAAAAAAAAATAATAATAATAATAAAAAAAATAATGAGTATATCTTAATTTTAAGATTTATAAGAGGATAAAGATTAAAAGAACTGGTTTCCAATAAACATGGATTCACACATATAATTTTTTTTAATATTGTTGTTTAGCATATGAAATGTTATTTTTTTAAAAAAAATCTCAAAATAATTAAAGAGTGAAGCTTTGTATACGAAATAATGATACTTTGTAGAAGAGATTTTAAATAAACCTGATTCATATAAGTTTTTTGTCAACTTAAAATTAAAGCGCATAGTGCAGAAGAAAAAATGAATTAAAAGCACAAATGAAAAATATTGTATTATTAAAAAAAAAACAAAAAAAAAAAAGGAAAAAGTCAAGAGACAAGAGACAAGAGACAAGAAAATTGTTGTAGAAATAAAGGGGAGTTATTAGGTGAACCCATAGTTATTGGTCTATTTATGAGCAACTCTATCACAATAATTGATAATTTGATAATCCAGACTTGTAAACTTAATACGTACTTAGGAGCAAATTTTAAAATTTAGGTTTTATTTTTAGAGAAGTCTGGAGGAGATTATACAATTTAAAATTCATTAATTTACTTTTAAATATATTTAAATTATGAATTTAAAATTCATAATTCAAATGTAGCATAATTTTAAATACAGATGTTATTTATATTATTAAGTACAGTATAAGTAGTTGGAAATTGAAATAATTAGGAGTACGAAACTTCCGTCCAAAAAAAAAAAGAAAAGAAAAGAAAAGAAGAATAGTATGAACACGGAGATTTTTTTATTATATAAATTAAAAACATAATTGAATCTCGTCTTCGTCTCTGTAATTTGTCTTCAAGTACACTATTCGCTGGCCATACAACGTTCACCAGGTCTAGAGTATTGGGGAGCTATTTGTCTACGAAAGACTTCGGTATAAATACGACGTGTATAACTGCTTTCTACGCACGCGTTGCGCAGTCAGTTTAGAGAGAGATTGAGATCGTGTGAAGGTTTGAAAATGGCGAAGGAGAGTTATATTGTGCAGGTGGAGCCTGAGAAGTCTGCTAAGGATGGAAGGCCCTCGATCGGACCAGTTTATCGGAGTGTTTTTGCGAAAGATGGTTTTCCGGCGCCGATTCCCGGTCTCGACAGCTGTTGGGATATTTTCCGGTTAATTTTTGTTCTCTATCTCTCTCAAATTTTTTTTCCATTTTCCTGTTGACATTTCTGTTCGGAAAATTAGGAGATTGTTTTTCTAGCGTTTTAATTTATATAATTTTTGTTTCATATTTCCTGGAGAGGTTTGATGCCTGTGTGTTTTGACTTTTGAGTCCATGCCATATTGGATTTGTGGTTTTTTCCTTAAAAAAAAAAGTTAAATAGATGACTGGTTAACTGTCAAATTTCGAGATAATTGACTGTGTTTGTGGATTGGTAGTACTATTTTGTACTAATGAGAATTTTGAAATCATTCTGTTTTGTGCGATTGAATCTGATTACAGTAGATGTGAGCATCAGAGCACTCTTTTTGTTTGAGCAAGGAGCACAACTATGGCCTATGGGGCCCTGGATTTGGAAATAGTGCTGTTTTTATCTTTAAAAGAATTGATGTACTTAGAACATTGTTTCGATGTAGCCTTTTGTCCTATCATGATAAAACCGTCCTAGTGTCCCTTGAGATCTTCGATTTTACTGTACATATTGAAGTCATGCATGTCTTTGCACCAATATATACACTGAGTCATAAATATATTCTGATGGCAGACAAAACCCTTAGAAAATGCTGCCTAACAGAATGAATATGAAACATATTACTCTTATTTGTGCTGTTCAATAGTTACCTGTATATAAATAATTATGCCAAGAGTAACAATCTTGAAAACGTGTATGGATAGATGATTTTTAGGTTCTTGGTTCTTGCACGAAATAAATTAGAAGTTTATGGAGTATTGGAAAATTACATGAGAAGTATTGGCATACTAAATGTTGTAAGTAACCTTTTGCGTGTCTGATGCATATTTTATCTTGACTCTGCTGAACATGGATAACCAGCTGTTGAAGAGTTTCTGAACTTCCTGCATGGCTGCGTCCTACTGTCCTGCAGATTATATTTTCTTGTAATATTTTTCTCTCTTAACTTTCAGTACTAATGAACATTGTATCAAATGCCTTTTTTCTGGGACAGTTTGTCAGTAGAGAAATATCCGAACAATCAAATGCTTGGCCGTCGTGAAATTGTGAATGGGGAGGTATTTTTTTACTGTTTGATAATTAGCAATTCACATAAATGTCTTTATCTTCAATTTTTTCTTTGAATTTTTTCCCTTTGTACCTTTTCTCCATTTTTCTGTGGACCTGTTGGCTAATATTCGTTGTTAATCTGTCTCACTAGCCTGGTGCGTACAAATGGATGACTTACAAAGAAGTGTACGACTTAGTGCTGAAAGTTGGTAATTCCATTCGCAGTATTGGCATTGAGGAAGTAAGCATTATCAGACTTGGTTTACGCTTAATATTGCTGTCAATTCTATCTTTTAACTAAGAAAAAAATTAGTTTGTTAAGGTCTAAGTGTGTCAATATATTTTAAACTTCATCTGGGCCTGTGCTGTAAGTTTTCTGGAATTCATGCCCATGGATTGGAAATCTAACTTCAGCTACTATATATTTCTAAGCATGGTGCAAGTTGTCTTGGCTGGCTTGCCACTCATTGTTAATATTTATGTATGCTCCCTCCTGCTGTCTTCCTGGTTCTTAGTAATGACTTCTGTCTCCAGACTCTCCACTCTTTGTCGTTATTCACTGCTGATATTTTTTCATTCTGCTCATTTTTGTTTATCCTCACTTTGTTAAATCATTTACCTAGTGTGCATGCGTGTGTATATAATTTTTTGGAAATGTAATGGTTTCTTATTCCTCTCCTGTTAATAATGTCAGGGAGGACGTTGTGGAATTTATGGTGCTAACTCTCCTGAGTGGATTATGAGCATGGAGGTACTTTCGACGATTTTTATTCTTCTTCCTTCATGTGTGTGTGTATGTGAGCATACTTTTTATCTTTTATTGTATGCTGCATAGCCTAAACATTTTATGATCCAGTTTCCAGAGAAGAAACCGTGAAGGGTGCTAACCCACTTTAGATGACCTTTTCTTCTGTAACTTATATGGATGCATGAAAACATGTCTGCATTTACGTGCAACACACTTTGTTTTGAATACTCTATCACTTTACATTGCTCCCTGACTCTCCTGGTAACTTGATTACTGCCAAAAAGAAGAGCTCGATGTAATAAGATATATCACAAATTAAAATTTCATCTTGCAATGCATGCTCTGTATCTGGTGTTGACCTAGAAAAATGGATTGATTGAAGTGTTTTATGATTTAAAGCAGAAAGTGTAAAACTTGATGCAGTGTTTTTCTAGCCACCTAGCTCATGGTCAATTGGTCATACTAAATAAAGTTTCTTATAATATCGATTTATACACTTATCTCCTTGCCCAACCATAGGGGGTTTCATTTGCTTTTTATGCTTGCACCTTCCTGTGCTACCACTTTCATCAATAGTCAACACACCAACAATCTCCTTTCTCTTTCCTTTGCAATCTGTATATTTTTATTTTAGTTTCTGTCTATTTCTCCCTCGTGTATTCTTGACTTGTATTCACCTCTGGGGCAATGAAAGGTATTATTGTTATCTAGAGATAATCTTTTTGAGTTGACCGTGAATTAAATGAATATGTGCAGGCATGCAATGCTCATGGGCTTTATTGTGTCCCTTTATATGACACATTAGGTATGTAATGATTCCTCTTCACATTGATTATACTGTTCACTGCTTGTTTCTGCGAAAGAGATAAACACTAGCTTATAGGTTTCTTGATGTGATGGGATTCATTTTTAAGAACCAGCAGCAGATATTCTCTAAGGCTTACTTCTACCCTTTGATTCATGGTCCAGGTGCTGGTGCTATTGAATTCATCATTTGTCATGCAGAAGTTGCACTTGCTTTTGTCGAAGAGAAAAAGATCTCGGAGGTACGATTTTAAAATCATAGGAGATGATGTTTCTATTCCATGTATTTTGGATAATTGGGTGATTGTCATTTTTACCTTCACACAAATATTTTTGGTACACAGTACTGGCTTTGTGTTATTTTATATGTTTCAGCTGGGTTACGTGTCTGGATAGATAAAGTTACCAGGATATGGGCACTCTTAACATATGCTAACATTTCCTGTTGGTTTGCAGCTTTTAAAAACATTTCCGGGCACAAAAAATTACTTGAAAAGTAAGTATCTTATGGAATCAGATTTCATTTGGATCATTGTCCATTGAGCATTCCTATTAATGAAAATGAATGCACTGCTCAATTCTCAGCAATTGTAAGCTTTGGGAAAGTGAATTCACAACAGAAGGAAGAAGCTGAAAATTTTAGGGTGACTATGTATTCTTGGGACCAATTTTTGTCACTGGTAAGCCTGTTGATATATATCTGTTACTTATTTCTTCGGGTGGCATTTTTGGTTGAGTTGATCTACTTCTCTTATATCCTGATTGTTATTCCCTGCTCAACTGCTTTTTTTTTCAAAAACAATTTCTCACATGAGTTAACTTGAGGAAAAATAGTAGCTCAATTCGCCTTAAAAGTCCTTCCAACTAAATCCATCTGAAAGGTTTGTGGATGAAAAACATCAAGGCACATGTATGTCCATAAAATCACTTAATTACCAAAAAGAGAGAATATCTTGTCCACTCTTGTATGAAAGAGTCATGAAGAAGTCATTTGTACGTTTAAGATAAAAGGTTGGCTAGTTGTAATTATTGTTTATTTGATGCATCAATTGATTTCCTTTCTTGCAATGTAGAATACAATTTGCAGTATCAATAGCGTATTTGTTATATTTGAGTTTATTCTCTGGCATTATTTTACTATATTTATAACTTAGTTGTGCAGAATGAGCTAGCTTGACACCATCTTATCTGAAATTGAATCACATGTACTCTAGCCACCAGCTACTACTAGAAGAAATATTTGAAAAAAACCCATGAGTTTTTAATATTGCGGGAGGAATGCCTTTACTTCCCCTCCCCCTCATTTCTTTCCTTTTCTTAATGTGCGTGTATTTTGGGGTTCAGGGATGCAATCCTGTCAAAAAAATTTCCATTCATTTCTGATGTCCTATTGTTTGTTAGCTAATGTACAACCTTGAATTTTTAAAACGATGGTTTTAGTAACTGCAATTGAATGTGTATCTAGTGACTATTAGTGCACATCAATTCATTTATCTTCAACAAGCATTTGCAATATCCCTTTGTTGCGTACTAAAGAATTGAATTAAAATCTGTTCTATTTATCATGTGCAGGGAGAAAATAAGCACTTTGATCTTCCAGTTAAAAAGAAAACCGACATTTGTACTATTATGTATACTAGTGGAACTACTGGAGACCCCAAGGGAGTCATGATTTCCAACAACAGCATTGTCACGTTAATTGCTGGAGTACAATGTATACTACACAACGTCAATGAATCGGTATGATTAAATTTTATTCTCGTATAATTACAGTGACTGGTTCAAAACCTGACCGTTGTAATTGATATGAAAAAAGTTGGAGTTGCCAGACACTCGGTTGCAAAGATTGTGTTATAAGCCGTGTATTTCATTTTGGCTTATTTTGCAGTTGACGATAGATGATGTATATATGTCATATCTTCCTCTGGCTCACATCTTTGATCGTGTTATTGAAGAGTGTTTCATTAATCATGGAGCATCAATTGGATTTTGGCGTGGGGTAAGAATATTTATCTTATTTAAATCAATAAAGCTTCCCGAAATGATTGATTTATCATGTTATTCACAGGATGTTAAATTGTTGGTTGAAGATATGGCAGAGCTTAAACCCACTATTTTCTGTGCAGTTCCGCGGGTGCTAGAAAGAATTCAGACAGGTTTGTGTCTGTCATCACACATGACTATTTTTAATAGTTAAATTGTTGCACACTTTTAGATGGATTTATGGGATGCTGTGAAGTACATTGTTTTGATGGATTACTTTTCCGCTATGTAAGATAGCAAATTCTATAACTTTGTCACTTGCCACAATACAATCCAATATCCAGTAAATGCATTTCTAAAGTTGGTTATTTATTCTAATTTATGTGGTTCACTCTGTTGAGTCCCACTTGCTAATTCATCCATAAATAAAGTACCATTTGGATTCTAGACTTCACAAAATCGTTTTTCTGGAGCAAAGAATTGGATTGCCTAATGAGAGGGCTGTACGCTTCTGTCTTTCTTGATGACCCTCTTTCAGGTGCTTTAGTGATTAATTATCTTATTTCAGGTTTGCAACAGAAGATATCTGCAGGAGGTTTCATTAAGCAAACATTGTTCAATTTTTCTTACTCTTTGTAAGTTCTCATCCATTTTCACCTAAATTTCACCTAAGTTCTCATCCATAATATATATATACACACGAAAGATTTGAGCTTCCCAATCAAGTATCTTTCCAACCTATTCTGAGCTCTTCAGAACTCCCAAGAAAAATAAATTCAGTCTTCATGATGGTTTACTCTGTGATAATCAACAAGCCTCTGTAGGCTAATTGCATGGTCTTGATAACATATGCAGTTTCATTAATTCTAATACCTCCTATGTTTTTTTTTCTCCTCAGAAAATTACGTAATTTGAGGAAGGGTGGTAAACACACAGAGGCGGCTCCAATCTGTGACAAAGTTGTTTTCAGTAAGGTGATTAATTTGATATGGCTTTTCTTGCTTATTCATGTCAGCCTATATTTTCAAAGAAGTGTGACCAGCATGCTCTTTTAGGTAAAACAAGGTCTAGGGGGCAATGTAAGACTTATTTTATCTGGAGCAGCACCTCTTGCCACCCATGTAGAAGAGTTTATGAGAGTTGTGTCATGTGCTCATGTACTTCAGGGATACGGTATTTTCCTTTATCCTGTGAAACTTAATTCCTTTATTTCTTTACTTTGTTGGAGTTTACGGGTAATTATCTTCAAGAATTTTGGGGTTGGCACCTTAACTCATCCTTGATTTGTTAACTTTAGTAAAGATGTCAGCTTAAGTTTTCATGCATCTGTCTACGCATTAATGATTCATTGTTAAAAACACTCTATTATTATGAACATTTCCTGTAATGATGTTATAAGAATCTTGAAAATTGAGTAGAATTTCCCCTTCTGGTTAACTGGAAGGCTCCTTTAATCACCAGAAAAAATGAAGTCCAAATATAAAATTTACTTATATGCTACTTATTGACTTTATCTAATCTTGTTTTTTTATTTAAACTTTAGATGATCTATTTTTTTATTTACTATTGTGTCCATTAATACTCTATATGAAACATTTTGCTGGTCTTGATCTTTCTGGACTTCATTTCATCATTTATTTTGCAATTGCTTATTTTCCTGCTTGCTGGCGGTCTTGATCTTTCTAGATGATCTATTTTTTATTTACTATTGTGTCCATTAATACTCTATATTTATGAATGCAGGTTTGACAGAAACTTGTGCTGGTACGTTTGTTTCGCTACCACATGAGATGGATATGCTGGGCACGGTGGGTCCCCCAGTGCCTAATGTGGATGTTTGCCTGGAATCTGTTCCTGAAATGGGGTATGATGCACTTTCATCGAGGCCATGTGGAGAAGTATGCGTAAGGGGGGATACTTTGTTTTCTGGCTACTACAAACGTGAAGACCTTACCAAAGAAGTCTTTATTGATGGCTGGTTTCACACAGGTTCTTCATATGAAATTGGTTTAAGGTGCTATTGTTTTTTATCCTTTTTTGTTTGTTTGTTAAATCTCTATTTTATCAGGGGATATTGGCGAATGGCAAGCGAATGGAGCCTTGAAAATTATTGATCGTAAGAAGAACATTTTCAAACTGTCGCAAGGAGAATATGTTGCAGTAGAGAACTTGGAAAACATCTATGGTCTAGTTCCCTCTGTTGAGTCGGTATGTATTTTTTTTATAGTTGCGTGTTGTTATTTGGCAATGGCGTTCACATTCTGCTCCTGAATGTAAATTTTGATGAGTCTTTGGTCTTGTGAACCACACTTGTAATTCTGGTTTCTAAAATGCATCATATTATTTGTATTGCAGATATGGATATACGGGAACAGCTTCGAGGCTTATCTTGTTGCTGTTATAAACCCGAGTAAGCAAGCAGTGGAGCAATGGGCTGAAGAGGCTGGTATATCAGGAGACTTTAATGCCCTCTGTGAAAACACCAAAGTAAAACAATACTTTCTTGGGGAGCTCGCAAAGATTGGAAAAGACAAGAAGGTTTCTTTCTCTCTCTCCCTCCATACACTGGCTAGCTTATCGATTGGATCTCAATTATTAAAAGTTATTGGTGAAAAGGAAAAAAGAAATTATTGAAAATGTTTTTCTGAACCTACTACTACCTATTGGTGTTTGGCAGTTGAAGGGTTTCGAATTTATTAAAGCTGTGCACCTTGATCCAGTCCCATTTGACATGGAACGAGACCTGATCACGCCAACGTTCAAGAAAAAAAGGCCCCAGTTACTCAAGTACTATCAGGTGTGTTCACTCTATCATACTATCATCTTTTCATTTTTCATCCTGAAAATGGGAAAGAAGGGTTCACATGTTTTTTCTCCTATAGTCTCTCATTTGTCAATTAAGTTGTGCACAATATCAAGCTATCATTGTTTCCAACACTTATTTGACTCGTGCACTATCCTGAACCCATCCGTACCTCTCGTTTTGCAGAATATCATTGACAACATGTACCAGAGCTTGAAATAATTGTGAAAAATATGATCCGCTTTCACACAGTGATACCAGAAAAGACTTTTGGTACTCCTTTGTTCCATTGAACTGTGTAAACTTGGTTTTTCTTATATTTTTATTCCTCTATTCAGTCTTTTACACAATGTAACTATTATCTCTACCGCGTTTTCTGTTAACTAATTTTCTGAGCTTCAACTTAATCTTAGCCCTGCTGATTTCAGGTGTGTTTTAACTTAATACCTTTTGTTATTTTACTACTTTGGTCGAACATTAGTTAGTTATTCAGCTACCCACGTGTTGAAAAGTAGTTTGTGGAAGACAGTTTTGTTTCTGCCTAAAATTTGGAATCTAACGTATTAGGAGTAGTAGTTTATTAATATGTTGAAAAATATTAATTTTATTCAGCATACATTTTTTACGAACATTATTATTATATCTTGAACTTTCTGTGTGTACTATGTGTTACGATACATTAAAATATAAATCAAGCCAATTGCATCACAAAAGTTTTAGTTGGTCCTGTATAAAATTATACAATTTTACCGTACAATTAATTTGCAATTATCACTTTGAATAAAACAACTAATACAGTTTAAAATACACAAAAGACAACTAATACAGTTTAAAATACACAAAAGTGCAAACAAAAAACTAATTTATACAAGACTTTGGACAAAAAATTGTTCGTCTCTATAAACACAGAGAGAAATTTTACACGTCACACGCCTGTTTCAATGGAATATGAATCCCCTTTCAAAAAAAAATAAAAAATGGAATATATGAATCCCCTTTCAAAATAAAAATGGAATATATGAATCCATTTCTGACAATAAGTAGTTGCTGCCATTGATCATGAAATACGTTTTAATCTAACATGTTTCCGACAGAACTAAAGAGAGATAACGTGACTACGTTTTCCTTATTTCCAACAAGGAAGGAATATATCGCTTTTGCAAGCGTACATAATTCAAACATGATGTTAACAACACAACTTGTTGATTTAGACAGCAAACAAAGTGCGATCTCCATGATTAAAAAGTTTGTAGCAATCCTTAGTTTATAATTTTGATCATTCACAATACAACACTGAGCACTAGTAGTACAAATCCTACATTCATACATAGATTTGGTTAAAATTTCCAGCATTTAACTCACTCATATTAAGGGATCAAATTACCATGATCACTAGAAGTTGAAAGTCCAGCGGATGAAAATTGCACAGCAAATAATTCTTCTCTGCTATATTTCAATCTTTGATCTGCAGTGACATTATTAATTATTACTACGTGAATTAAGATAAAGCCATCATCGTATAATTAAGATCTCTCACCCAGAAAAGCTTGATCAGATCTAAGGGGTAACACGGGCAGCTTCTCCTGCTTGTGTTCACACGACGGAGATGAAATACGCAAATCTCTTTTATCAGGTATCTCAACAAGCTCATGCCTCACTTCAATTTGAGGATATTTATGGGAGAAAAGCAAGAGAGTGTCCCTTGTTAATAGCCAGCATCCCCTGAGATCAAGCAATTCCAACGATGGAGGAGGAACAAAAGCATCGAGCCCAGTATCGGTCAGCACAGCATCACGAACACCAAGATGTATCAACTTTACAGCAGATGAGATGTGGTATAAAGATGCGTCTGTAAGGGAGACACTTCGTAGATATAAATACCTCAACTTGCCCATTTTTGTTAGAGGGCTAATTGCAGTGTCTTTAATATGTGTTAACTCCAAGTCTAAGCTCTCTAAATGATGAAGACTTTCCAGTGCAGAAAATGATGGGACCTCGTCTTGAATATCGCCCCCCTGGTGAATCAAACCTGGAACAGTAAAAACATTTATCTCTGCAAATCCTGCAAAACCTAGCAAGAAAGAGAAATTATACCTTTGATATTTGTTCTGCTCAGATTTATGATGTTGAGTGCCGGCATCATGCTGATATACGAAACAACTGTATCGTTAACAGGTGTGCCAGATAATACTAGAGTCTCGAGATTGGGAACGTGTCCAGCTAATGCTCCAATGCCTTCAGAACTAACTTTTGTATTGCTGATATTCAAGTATTTTAAATTTGCTACCACGTGTGCAATCTGCTCGACCGAATCGTCAGCCAGATCACTATCACTCAGGTTCAAATTGGTGATCTCTTTCATAGTCGACAAAAAGCTGAATGACCGAAGTGAAGAGTTGGATATATCCAAGAAACTAAGTTTACTTGTGTCAACAAACTGGAAGGGTTCAGAAACATTAGCAATTGTAGCTCCAGATAGTATAACTTTCTTGAGACAAGCTTTATGATCGTCTTCTTCGAATAGAGAATGTATTGTGCAGTTACTCATGTTTAGGCATTCAAGAGAGCACAAATTCGGTAAGTTTGTTACGTTCGTCCAAGCTAGGTTTAAGAAACTCAAACTTGGGAATAACTTGAGGAAAACCACACTGTCATTAGATATCTCGCTCCCCCAAAGGTCTAAATGTTGCAACTTCGTGAGAACCTAAGAATTTCAAATTATGTCGGTCATTTCAGCAAGCATTGATATCCTAGTTACCAATTTAATGCATATATTAAGAATGAAATATTGGAAATGACCATTGTAAGCAAACAACAAAATTGTTGCATTTTCCATTTTCGTATTCTTAGATATATGAAGGTGCCATGTAAAGAAGCATAGCAACATGATGAAGGAGCATAACAACATGATACCGAAATTTCACCTAAGTTATCCATTTCCTTATTCTCAAGAAACCAAATTCAGTAACCAAAATCATCTCATTTCCTTATTCTCAAGAAATAAAATGGCAACAAACACCCAGAAATATTCATTTCAGAAAACTGATTACTAATGTGCTGGTATAGGGCCGTAAAACATAAAAACACCCAATTTTAAATAGTTATTATCTAAGTGTGCACCATAATTTGCCTAACATAATATTTTTTTAATGGCCTTTGTCAAAGGTCCTTACTAAAAATAAAAGAATTGGTAAGCTGCATGGGAGAGAGAGTGCACAGGAATTCCACCTGAAGAGACCTCAGGGCGGAATCAGTCACGGGTAAACCTCCCAGGTCCATGAAAAATAAGCTAGTCAATGAAGCAAGACTAGCGACACCAGCAGCAGTAACACCTGTTTCTGATATACATAACTTCTCAAGGGCTGGAAGTGATAACAGATGTTGGATCCCAGCATCTATTATCTTGGAGCATCGTGAAAGGTCCAACTCCTTTAAACTTGCCATGCCTGAAAGAAATGAAAACAATCATATGACATATCATACAAAATATGATCCGAATGAAATGAAGCCATTCCAAAAGAAACCTGATTTAATTTTTTTATTACCCCAGCAGACATCACTATCACTACAAAATGTCATAATGAAAAAATTGTATAAAGGGATGAACTATCTCTTTTAAGGATTGCATGCCCATCGAGGGGAAATATATATGACTACATAAAAGAAATTCCAACTGAATGGTCTTAAAAGGATCATGACCAATTAAGGGGAAATATATACGACTTCTAGCTGCTACTAATTTATCGTGACAACTGTTAGACAACTTAAGCAAAGTAAAACCAATAACATGTTGCCATAGTCAGAGGACACACACTCATATTTCTAAACAAGGGTTCGGATAAACTAAAAGATGCATCATCTTCAAACCTGTAATACTCCAAAGAGCTGAATTATTGATTTTATGACAGTCTGCCAGATTCAAAGAACGCAAATAGCGAAATGCACCCAAGTATGCCATCCATTCCGCATCCACACAGCTTTCACCCCTCAAATTGATTTCCTCTACACTGTATTTGAAAACTCTGAGGAATGACATATAAAGGAAGATGTCAAATATAACATACAAATAGCTGGGGAAGCGAAGCAGCCATTCTGTTATCACGTCTATAATAGAAGGAGATCAACTCCTGCCATGATATCTATTCAGAGATTGCTAAAACGACATAAGCTGGCACTAATCTTGAAAAGTTAAAACCGATCAGGGTTCATCCACTGCTTACCACAATAACTATTGACCAACACTCTTCAATAATCTAGACTAGTTAAGTAACACAGCAAATTTGATGAAAGCAGATGAACATCGGTGATCAAATCAATCAATTTATAATCAGTTTGCCTCCATTAAAAGTCAGGTTCAGTCACCCATTTGGATAAGTTAAAACAGATCACATTTCCTGGAAATCCAAATTCGCAATCCAGTATTAGCAGATCAATGAACTCCTAAGCAACATTTTCTCAAGCACAAATAACATTTCAGAATAACAATAGAAAAAACAGTAGAAGTATAATGCATAAACAAATAAAATCGTGCAATACATTTGACTAGAAATCATCAAATAGTTCATAGTGACCGCAAATTACTAAACTCAGATTTCAGCAAAACTTCACACGAGCAGCTGAATAATTACAATTAACACAAATAATTAAAAAATCCAAGGTTGTTATGAGGACATACTCGAGCAGAGAAGGAAAAAGCAAGCGGCGCTGAAGGAGGTGGCGGACGAGAGAGTCGGCGAGATGAGAAGGCATCCGCTCAAGAGTCCGCCGTTGCCTCCGCCACTTCTCGACAGCTGCGGCGTTCTCAGTTGCCGCCTCGATGCACATGCGCACCAATAAACCCTCCATTAATTCTAGCTTTTCACAATTTCAGATGCGCCTTCTTGATCTAAAACTGATAATTCTGATTTATGAGGTTTCAAGCTAAGATTTGAAATCGAAGGTCTTTCTAATGATTGCAGGTCTGTTTTGGATTTGAAGAGGAATCGTTAGACTCTTAATATTTGAGGAAAAACAATACAAATGCTTGAAGAGGAAGAATGCACATTGCTTGTAGATCAATTGCGGTGATGAGGATTTAAATGAAAAAAAATAAATTCATAGGCTCTTCTCATTCACTATCCAAAAATTTACTCAAAATATTATTATCCCTGTTCTCCTGTAAGTTTTCATTACTTTTAACCCATGAATTAAAAAAAAAATAAAAAAATTAGAGCAAATATATTACTCCCTCTAAAATAGTTCCATTTGTCTTATTTTCTTTGTCCACAAAATGTAGTCACATCTATTACCTTTTAATCATCACTTAATTACTCAAATGACTATGAACTTTATTCACAAACAATCACTTTATTCACAATGTCATCACTTAATTACTCAAATTAACATAACTTTATTCACAAACAATCACTTTATTCACAATGAACAATACCCTTACTTTATCTACCTTTTTCTTAAAACATGTGACCCACTTTATTCACAAACAATCACTTTATTCACAATGTCATCACTTAATTACTCAAATTAACATCAACTTTATTCACAAACAATCACTTTATTCACAATAAACAATACCCTTACTTTATCTACATTTTTCTTAAAACATGTGACTTTTCATAAATGGAGTACAAGTAATTGAGAAAGAGAATAAGTCTCACAGAAAATATAAGATATAAAATGGAATAATAACCCACAAAACTGTTATTTTTACTTTATACAAAACTGCAATCATTAATTTAATTTCTTATTTTTTTACATTCCCTCTTATAAAAGCTTTTTCTTAGAATTATATATATACCTTATATTTTGTAATTTTTCATTTATTATTGGGTTAAAAAAAAACATTTACTATTTTAATAAATTTTCACACTCTCATCAAACAATCCAACAAACTTGTTAACCTTAAATCAACTGGATAATCGAGTAATAAGTTTGTGCACAAATTAAATCGAGTAAATCCAAAGATCTATGGAGTAGTGATTTTTCAATAAAAAAAAAATACAAACACTTTGATTTCAAAAAAAAAATTATCTTAAAACAAGTATTACAGTACATACATAATTATCTTCCTTTTTGCACAACTATGCCCAAATAATGAAAAGGATATGTTAGGAGGAAATATTTTTCCAACGTTAAAATATTACAAATCGAACTATCTATCTTAAAACTTAAAATATTACAGTACATTTGTTATTTTATGTTTTGAAAAATCTTCAGTGAAGATGATAGAGATAATTCTCTTTCCTTTTGCACGACTACGCCCAAATAATGAAAAGGATATGTTGGAGGAAATATTTTCCCAACGTTAATTACATTGTTATGTGATTATAAATCGAACTACAAAATAATTGTAAATAAGATAAAATATACTCCCTTCTATTCAAAATATATGTCATCCTAAGCTCATGCACATATATTAAGAAAATATTTGACTTCTCATTTTACCCTTAATTAATGCTTGTAATTCTCATTTAAAAAAAATACATCTATGTAAATAGTTATTAGTCTTAAGGGTAAATTTGGAATAAATGCAATTAATTTACATTGAAAAGTGCAAAACGACTTATATTTTGCAAAGAAAACGAAAGGTCAAAACGACTTATATTTTGAATAGGAGGGAGTATTTGTGTACTTGCTTATAGTAGAGTATATTATTTTTTAAAAAAATGTTTATTAGCAAGAACCCAATAGAGCAGATGAGAAGGAACATATCGAAGTTGCAGGGGTATGGTGATCAATTGGAACGAATGGCATGCCGAAGGAAACCTTATGTGTGCTCGGAGCTTGAAGTAAGTGTATTCAAACGATCTAGGTTGGATGAGTTGCTAATCAGACAACTGGATTGTTTGAGCACACTCACTTCGGGCTCCAAGTGGATCACAGGTTGGATGAGTTGCTAATAATAGGAGTGTAATCAGTCGATCCACCTGAAGAGACCTCAGAGCGGAATCAGACACTTCACAGGTAAACCTCCTAGGTCCATAAAAAAAATAAGTTAGTTAATGAAGCAAGACTCGGTACACCAGCATCAGTAACACCTGTTTCTGATATACATAACTTCTCAACGGCTGGAAGTGATAACAGATGTTGGATCCCAGCATCTGTTATCTTAGACCACTTTGAAAGGTCCAACTCCTTTAAACTTGTCATGCCTGAAAGAAATGATAACAATCTTATGACTTTATCATGCAAAATATGATCTGAATGAGAAATGAAGCCATTCCAAAAGAAACCTGATTTAAAAAATTTACTACCTCAGCAGCCATTACTAGCACTACCAAATGCCAAAACGAAAAAATAGTACTGTAAAATTATTTTCTGAAAATTTTAAGTACAGGCTTGAAACTCAAAATAATTCTTATTAGTCATGCTAAAGCAAGTAATAAGTGATGAACTATCTCTTTTAAGGATTGCATGCCCATTAAACTAAGAACACAAATGTGGTCTTTTGATACCAATTAGCTAGAGTTCAGAAAGAACTAAATAAAAGAAATTCCAACTGAATGGGGTCTTACTTGACCAATCAAGGGGAAATATTTATGACTTCTACCTGCAAATAATTTATCATGAGAACTATTAGACAAATTAAGCAAAGTAAAACCAAGAACAACTTAGAATCATGGTACTAAGCATGAACACGTTGTCATAGGCAGAGGACACACACTCATATTTCTAAACAAGGGTTTGAATAAACTAAAAGATGCATCATCTTCAAACCTGTAATACTCCAAAGAATTGAGTTATTGATTTTATGGCAGTCTACCAGACTCAAAGAACGCAGATAGCGAAATGCACCCAAGTATGCCATCCATTCCCATCCACACAACTTTCACTCCTCAAATTGATTTCCTCTGCACTGTATTTGAAAACTCTGAGGAATGGCATATAAGGAAGATATCAAATACAATATACAAATAGCTGAGGAAGAAAAGCAGTCATTCTGTTATCACCATAATCTGGCACTAATCTTGAAAAGTTAAACCGATCAGGGTTCATCCACTGCTTACCACAATAAATATTGACCAACACTAAAATCTTAAAAAATCTAGATTGGTTAAGTAACACAGCAAATTAGATGATCAATCAATCAATTTATAATCAGTTTGCCTCCATTAAAAGTCAGGTTCAGTCACATGTTGGGATAAGTTAAAACAGATCGCATTCCCAGGAAATCCAAATTCGTAATCCAACTCCTCAGCAACATTTTCTCAAGCATAAATAACATTTCAGAATAACAATCGAAAAATCAGTAGAAGTATAATGCATAAACCAAAAAAATCGAGTGATACATTTGGTACGAAATCATCAGATAGTTCATAGTCACCGCAAATTACTAAACTCAGATTTCAGTAAAACTTCATACGAGCAGCTGAATAATTACAAATTAACACGAATAATTGAAAAAATTGAAGGTTTGTTATGAGGACATACTCGAACAGAGAAGGAAAAAGCAGGCGGCGCTGAAGGAGGTGGCGGACGAGAGAATCGGCGAGATAGACGGCATCCGCTCAAGAGTCCGTCGTTGCCTCCGCCACTTCTCAACAGCTAGGGCGTCCTCGATGCACATGCGCACCAATAAACCCTCCATTAATTCTAGTTTCTCACAATTTTAGATGCGCCTTCCTGATCTAAAGACTGATAATTCAGATTTATGAGGTTTCAAGCTAGGATTTGAAAATGAAAGGTGTTTCTATTGAATGAGATTTGAGGGCGTTTTGGATTTGAAGAGGATTCTTTTAACTCTGAATACTTGAGGGAAAACAATATAAATGCTTGAAGAGGAAGAATGCACATTGCTTGTAGATCAATTGCGGTCTGCGGAGATACGGATATATTTATAGTCCTATATTCTTGTTTATTTATTATTTATCCCTTGTGTTTTGTAATTTTTCATCGTTCTAAAAAATCAGTTTGTACGAGCTCGATCTATTGATTTAAATTGATAAATTAATTTCTAAAAATAAATAGTGACAAATACATGCCCTCTTTGACAAATACTCCTGCAAACACTACAGGTATATAATATAGATAACCAGAGAAATACATGAATATACAGAATATGAGAAATACATGCACTTAGAGAATCTGAGAAATACATGCATATAGCTTCCTTAACCGGAGTCATATGTGCTACTTCCTACCCAAATTCTCCATCTATCTATTATGTTGGAATTAATGTGAAATTAATTGGGTTTTGATATGCTTATTTAATTAAATTAATTAGAGAGACTAAACGTTAATTATTAAATAATTATAATCGATCTACTCTCGAAGTAAATGAACGTGGTATATTTACCTGGTTCTGCGGGAAAAGGGTTTTCCCTTCACTCGACTTTCTGATCCTTATATTTCGATATTGTAGTAACATACCAGACGTAATGTTTCCAACATTTATATATAGAGACTGATAAATATGATACACATGATTGCCTCTTCAACTACGTTAAGTATGAGGTAGAAATATTTTGATATGGAGGCAGTTTCTATAAACAATTATCAAAATACTTCATTGGTGCCATCGGGCGAGCGGCTACGGTGGCCTGGTGTGTGTACATGTGTTAATAATGGGACAGTGGAAACAAATGGAGGACACAGTTACTATGTTGGTTGATGAAAAATACTATTTTTCATTTTTACGATGGACGTGGTGGAGGAGTGTGGAGATAAGATGCACAAGTTTGTGATTGAGAATACGAAGAATGAGGGTAAGTCATCGAATTGATTGTACAAAAGTGATCTAGAAATGAGACTGTTTAGAGAAAAGAAAACGAGAATTCAGAGGGCAAGTCGAAGGTGGGTCTACGGCGACGGTGGCTAATACGTAGCTTTCTTACCCAAATTCTCCACCTATATATACATACTGATACACATTAAATAACAACACTTTAATTTGGAAAAAATTGATATTTTAAAAATAATATAAAAATAATTTTTTTAATCTAGATAAATAACAATGTGTGGGTCTTTGTTTCAGATATTTGAGTAGAGTGAAATCTATATATCTAAAAGGAGGATGGTGCTCTCCTACATTTGACACGTGTCACATTTCTTCTTTTCTTCTTTCTATATGTGTCTTTCCTTTCTTAATTGTATATTTAATTGCAAAACCTTTTATTTCATTGAAAAAAACTACCGTCTTCTTTTCTTAATTTCTTCATTGCAAAAAAACTATCCATCTTCTTTTCTTAATTGTACTTTTAAGTGTTGAAACCGTTTCAATTTAATTTTTTGTATTATATTAATCACACATACGGCATAATGTCTCTTGATTTTGTCTAAATGAACTAAAAAAAATTGTTCCACAATGGAGGATGTGCTCTAATTTCTGCTCCAACTATGTATTTTTTATCAACTAAAAAGTACCAATTTTTTGTTAAGATATTGACCATCAGACGATTGTAATTTTGTTTGTTGTTAATGGGCATGACTTGGTTAATGTTTTATTTTTCCTGACAATGCCCTATGTTATCAAGCTATTTATTCATCTAGAATCAGGAAGAATGAACAACATTGCCACATTGAAAGGATAGTGATTCATTTCTTGCAGAGGCTGAGTGCTGCAAATGTTAATAAGGGGTTGACAAGGAAAGGTCAAAATCGTGTTATCGAGGCATCCTTGACATCTATCTCTTCTAGAGCAAAGATTAAGGTAATTATTTAGTTTTCTTTCATATTTATCTCCCTGACATTATCCGTTAAAGAGCAAAGATTAATGTAATTTTTTTATTTTATTTCATATCTATATGTCTTCTTGTATTTAGCTATTATGGAAGAGTAATTGATTATATTCTGTCATATTTGATTATGACTAGAAGTGATTAGTTCATTTATCAGCCATAGAAGCAAATGTTGTATGTCTATTTGTTACAAGATCCCTTGAAAGTTTTATATGCTCTGCAATTCTGATGTGATAAAGGAATCAGACCAAGCACCCAGAAGACAGCTCCCAAGCAGCCAATCGTGGGCCAAAAGTAAGTTATTTACTCAATTTTGCCCTCATCTACAGTTTGCGAAATTGTTTATCCGACCGAATGGTAAATTTTTACTTTTGTTGTTTACTTATCTCTATTTTATGATAAAATGTACTCAACTCATCAAACAGTATTGAGATCAATGACATGGATAATTACATTATGTGGACATTTCACCGAGTTCTTTTTTATTTTTATAATTCATGTTATCGAATATTTGGTTGTTCATCGCTTCAATTGTATAGGAGCTATAATGGGATCATAATTTATTTGACCCTTTAATCATTATTTTTAGCAATTGCTTCTTGACCATCTTCTTCTCTTTATGAACCAATTGCAACTGAAAGATTGATGAGCCAACCTGGAGGTTCTGTACAAATGTATTTAGTTGAAAATATGATTGAATGACACTCTAATCTGTTGTACAACGAAATTATTGCCTCAAACAAAAATCTGTGTAGATCGAAAGTTGTGGTTCCGAGTTAGGCGGTGGCAGTAGTGGTGTTCTATGGTTAGGGTAATAGGAAGATCAAACATTAATGAATGATGCATCAGAAGTCAATTCGCAGATGTGGTGTAGAGTAGTTGGTTGACAAAATGTTAGCAGCAACAATGGAATTTGCACCCTCTGTGCAATGCACTCCATCTGATCAGAACCAACACTTCCTCACACAAGTTGGTTGTTGTAGGGGGTTCACCATAGCCACAACACGCAACTAACAGGTTCTTGAAACCTGTTCATCGATCCATCCATGTATTCTTATACAAGTTTGCTAGCTACAACTGATTAAAAGTAAGCGTTCATCATATGAGGATGCATTTGCTATGAGGTCATACTCGATTGAGTATATATCCACATACACAATTGTTTCATTCTTAATTTGATTGCGCAGTTCTTCAGAAAGAATATTCAAGTTTGAGTTGAATGTATGTAATGTTGTATTTGGATCCAGTTCTAAGTTGGTTAATTCGGTTGGACAGTGGCAAGGGCAAGCAACCCAATGTTGCTTTACGTATATCTATTGGTGAGATAAAAAATGTCGTTTTTCATTCTTTTACGTTTCCTCAATTTTCGGCGGAGTACATCAGGAAACTAGTGGCTATATCAATTAAGGGTGTGTATAGCCTATTCAACCTATAAAAACTCTCTGCGATGCTTCAGTAAAATAGCCAAGAAAATGAGAAAGACCAGCATGTTCGAAAGACATTTTACCGAGAAACAAGATTGATTATGCAGGGAAGACCAAAAAGGTTGTTGGAGCCGCAGACGTTTGGGTGATGAAAGAAAAAGTTTTCACATTATTCACGAGTTTGTCAAACCACACTGATCGAATTGAATCATCCAAAATGAAATGCAAATGATATTGGCGAGGAAAGCAAACACATCCACCAACCAAGACTCAATTTATCTCATTTTGTGCATAAGTTCTATAATAAATTTTAAGCACATGTTGAGTTAAGAAAATAAATATTTATTTTATACTGAATATTTTTTAATTATTTTTAAGTAATGAAAAAATAAAGTAATAAAATAAGTATTTAAACTGGTCCGTGCATTGCACGGGTAAATAACTAGTTTAATTTAAATTAATGTGTAAAAGTGAATTTTATGGTGTATTAATATTATTGTTGAGTAGCTCATTATGTTCACTGTTAATTACCATTTATGATGGTGTATCACTGTATTTGAAGATTGCTAGAATAATTTAAAAACAAATGTTATTTTTATTTAGAGTTAATATGTGAATTGGATAAATGAACACTTACTTTAAATTGGATTTATTAATCGATGATAATTGCTAATATTACTTGATATACTCATTAAAATAATATATTGTGAGTAGAGGGAACAATGGGGCGGTGAATCCATGTCCTTATGAGAAACTGTTCTGCATAGTGGACAACCCGATTTATTATTTCTAATGTTTATCTTACAGAATTATAATTATTTAATACTAGAAGTCTAGAAGACAAACTTTTCATCATTTTCAATATATCCCTTCGACATCGTGAAATGAAATACTCTTAAAGTAGTTTATAATTTTTGTAAGTTGCATCAAATACTTGTTGGGAATGTGAATATTTGACGGTGTAGCATTACCCATTCAACGCCTAATATATCCAACAACTCTACTTTGAAATGCGTATTCATAATGAAATGAATCTCTTGACTTATAATACTAATTTGACCTATTTCAGGAATCCAATCAGGGACGGAACTTATAATTACACTTACCTTGAGGGTGGCCCTGGCTCCCCCTAGATTTTCTCATTCTTTCTACTAGTACTAGTTTTTACCCGTGCAATGCACGGACTTTTTGTAGTTTTATTTTTTATAACTTGTAAAAGAATAAATGAATGATATATTATATATATAGATATACTAAAATATTCTCACAGAAAGAGTTTGCCGTCAATGTTGATATCATTGATTTTCTCTTCAAATTTGATATCCTTGCAAAACGTAATAAACTCAACCAAGTAAAGGAAAATTCTATTTTTTTCTCCTCTACAAATTTCTATAAATGCTAATAAATGTTGTTTTTTTGTTTATCCCTCTTATGAAATTTTGGCAACCTCCTAAATATTCTCTCTCCAATTTTCTTTTTAAAATGATGCGATGTTTGAATATATATCATCTTGAATATGAAAATTGTAATTGTTAGATATCATTGAGGACCTACAACATTTTAAAAAAAAATCCTACATCTTTAAGTATATTACAACCAGAACGGACAAAAGAACTACCTAGGAGTATATTTCATCAGTTATTGAAAATGTAATTGTTAGAAGGAAATACTCAACCACTCCAAGAACAAAATTTAATATTTTGAAAAAATAAATTGCCTTAATGTAAATAAAAAATTCCCAGAGATTATCAAAACACTTAAATTTTATTAAAACTCAAAATCTAAACACACATCAACCAAACCGAGAAGCTAAATACTCCCCCATATACAATATTCTAAAAAAAATAGAATTTTAGTAGAAGGAATCATCCACGTAAGTAATTACTTATTGAGATTCACTTCAGTGGTTGTGCAATCTATTTTGTAAACAATTTACAGCATGCTCAAATCGGCTAATGTGGTGGTTGATTGTACAATCTTTGTGCCCTTTATTATCTTCTGGCCTTGGTTTGCACCAACAAATTAAAATACATATTTAAACTAAACTAAACTAAATTCATTTATATGGATACCACTAATCTATTGTACAATGCACACATATATATATCATTGGTATTTAGTGTGAGGGAAGCAAGAATATGAAACAAGCACTGCTACAAACATTACATAATTTTATTTAATTCTCATAAAAGCAGTAAAGCACTGTTACAAACATTACATAATTTTCTTTAATTCTTATAAATATAAACGTACGGTGTAAATGGCTGCATGGACAAATAATTTGAATTAATGCAACAGTTATAATTAAATGTATATATGCACACATCAATATATTACAGTAATTCTTTTTCACATAACAATACTAATATATGACATGGCGACGCATGGCTGAAGGAGGGGAGGTCTCAAATGCACACGTGACGAAAGTAGGAGAGCCCTCGTACTCCTTTTATATATGGAGTACATAGATTACTCCAATATAGGTACTAAATATGTCAATTGGATTAATGGGCCTATTCCTTATTTATTAGTTGGCCCAATTAATTAATTAAGCTGTCAATCCAATTAATTTATACAATTGATATAGTGCCCAATTAATTTGAAACGTTTTTATTGGTCTTTCTTTATTATTAGTATTATTTTTTTTATTTTTAATTTTACATGATTATAAATTATAAGTTCTGAAAATTTATGAACAACATAATTCCACTTGAATTCTCCTCTTTTGTTTCTTGGTTGGAAATATAGTTTTTTTTTTTTTTTCAAATGATTTATAATGATATATTGTTTCATTCTATACAATTGCTATCGAATTAATGGAAAATGATTCTTTTTGTTTTACAAACGGTCTATTAATGTATATTGAGACGTAAATTAACAAATTGTATAGTCTCAATTATAGATATTTTTTGTGATATGACATTTTAAAGTTAAATAATATAAGGACATATTTATGCATTATAATATATATTGATGCAAATACGAAATATCTAAATTTAGAATCGAACATTGTACTAAACTGTATTGGTCCTCCTCAGTCAAAATTCTAATTCCGTCCCTGAATCCAATTATACCCATAACTTATAAAATGCATGAACAAAAATAATTCGACAGGGAAAAAAGTCATCTTATCATAAATTGAAGGATCAAAGTAAGAAAAATAAATTAAAGCATATATAATAATCAAGAATATTTTAGATAGCATGTTTGATCATATCATCTTTGATAATCATTTTGGCCAATTTATTTACATTCCTATTCAATTTTCTAAAGCAGTCTTTGTTGCAAATTGCATATGATGAACTTCAGGTTGTGTTTGGATTGATGTATTTGATTTGAGGAGGTATTTCAAATGAAATGTTTTAAAAATAGATGGATTTCAAATGACATGGTTTTAGGGAGAATTTAAAATTCTTTTAATTTTAACTAAAAAAATATGCTTAGGATTTTTAATCCATTCAAATTCCTCAATTCAAACGGAGCCTCAAATAATTCTCTCAATTTATCTATACTATACAACATAGCAGTGGTTGTTGAAAAATGTGTTTCGACCCGAGTTTCAATTCAATATTTTATTCACTAATTTTAGAGTTGAAATGAATGAGAAATAATTTTTCAAAGGATGTTGTAACAACGTTAAAAAAGAAAAACACAAAGAGATTTTGACTCACATTGAAAATAGCAAACACTACAAAAAAAAATGTTAAATATTGATGGAATTTTACCGACGGATTAACAAAGTCAACTGATTTACCGATGGATATTTCGTCAAAAAAAAAAAAAAAAAAAAAATACGCGTCGATAATCATTATGGTATAGTTTAAAATTAAATTATTTTGCTCGGTGGAAAAACGAGTGGGGGAACGAGGACATGTGACATTAGTTAATAACATGGGAATTAGATACCATCCAAAACTTTGTGAAATGATCGTGGTCTCATGTAAGTTATTGAAGCATATGTTTCTGAATTCTGGTCTCCTTACATTGAAAACAGTTTGTACTGAAAATAAATTAATAAATGTACTAAAAATAAACAGTGTCAAATATATGCACATAACTTCTCTAAAAAATACATGCAAACAGTGTCAAATATATGCACATAGCTTTCCTAACAGGATACATGTGAAATGCATTGCTATTGATCATTGTCAATAACCCAAATTCTCCACCTATACAGACTAATACACATGATTGTTTCTTCAACTACATTAAGTATACACTATTTTCATAAACTTCAGACATAGATATTTTGATAAACTTCTAATAGTGATATTGCCGATATGGAGGCAGCTTCCGATAAACAACTATCAACTACTTCATTAGCACCGTTGGGGAGCGACGGCGGTGGCCTGATGTGTGGACATGTGTCAATAATAGTTATCGAAGCATATGTATCTGGTCTCCTTGCATTGAAGCCTCTATTGCAGCAGTTGGCGCTAGTCCCCAATCTATCGCCCGTCTGTCGATTTTTAAATAAACATATTTTTTTTAATTAGACTTTCTAGAGTCGAAGTCTGATTCGAACGATCGAGCACACTTTTTCAAGTGGAATCAACGTTTCGAGCAAAACATGTGACTTTGTCATGGTGTCTAACCTTCTTTTTTTTTTTTTTTAAATTTTATTGTTTAAGGTGTGAAAATTACATTTTTTACATCATTTTTACAAGTTTTAATTTCTTCAAGGATCCCTTTGCAAATTTTTGCTTTTGTTGATTTTGATTTCATGTTTATTGCTTAAGAATAATTAAATAAATAAATTAAAAAGTATATAGTACTTTACTAATTCTAATTGTTTATTTGTCTTTAAATCGGGTCAAACGGGTCACTCATGACCCGTCGGGCCAAAATCAGTCTAACCCATTAGATCCGTCGAATCCATCGAATTGCGCTAAATGGACAAAATTCTATATGGACCTGTAATTTTAGAGTTTAGATTATACTGGACTTGAAGTTGATGGCAGAACCAAATTACTGATTCTAAGTAGAAGTCAACTTTAATTTTTTTTAAAATTCAAAATAAACATTAACTACCGTAATTTAAGAATAAAATGATAAAAAATAATTGTGGGTTGGAATGAGAAATACTCCGTAGTAAAATGAATAGGAATAAATAAAGAAATACTTCGTAGTAAAATGAATAGAAATAAATATAAATGAAAAACAAATTCTTATATACAATTAAGTGTATAAATACATTTAAATTTTAATGTTGAATTTACTCAATATTGTCCCACATAGGAAACCTACAAAACATTTAAGAATATGCAAATTGGATATCAGACACAAAAGACTCGCTGTCCACTAGTGGATACGTATTCACTATTGGAGGAGGAGCAGTGTCGTGGAGGTCCAAGAAACAAACATGTATTGCTCGTTCCACAATGGAATCAGAATTTATAGCGTTAGACCTAGCCGCTACAGAGGCTGAATGGTTGCGTAATTTTCTGGAAGACATTCCATGTTGGAAAAAGCCGGTACCTGCAGTGACGGTACACTGTGACAGTCAAGCTGCCATTGGGAGAGCTTCGAATGTCATGTACAACGGAAAGTCGAGACACATACGTCGTCGACACAACTCCGTTAGAGAATTGATCTCCACTGGAGTAATGTCCATTGATTATGTCAATACGAAGGACAATATAGCGGATCCGCTCACGAAGAGCATAAACCGAGATCAATTGAACAAGCTGGTAGAAGGAATGGGTCTAAAACCCACAATAAAAACCAAAGCAGTGGTAACCCAACCATGATGACTGGAGATCCCAAGAACTTGGTTCAATGGGAAAACGAAGCTGTGGAGGTTAGTGATAAAACACTTGAAAATTACGACTATTCCGGACAGCACTATCTCAAGTGTTAACGACCCGTAAGATGTGGTAAAGGCTGAGTCTTCGACTTTTAATGATTCCTAGAGTATAACGGGATACTCGAAAGGAAGTTACCTATATAAATGAGAAGTGAGGGCCGCTTCGACCAAACATTTATGAATACAAAGGACGTCCATGGCCAAAACGGACAAAAACGTGAGAACGTTACAAAGACGAGATTGAAGTGTGCTGGCACTGTTGTCTAGGTATACACTATGGAGGAGTAGTTCAAGGCATCGCGTCCACTAAGCCGCCGGTATATCCGATAGTGTTTGGCTACGGAAAGTTCAAGGCCAAAAACCACTTATCCGGACGCACGAAGATCTCACTCGAACTGAACACTGAGTCTAATGTTGTATAGATACGATTTTCACTCATGTGGGGGATTGTTGGAATTAATGGGATTAATTGGGTTTTGACACCCTTATCTAATTTAATTAATTAGACGGACTAAACGTTAATTAAGAAATAATTGAACGTGACATAGTAGATCTACTCGCGGAGTAGATGAACGTGGTATATTTAATATCTCAAAATCGAGTTAAGGTGAGTGAGAAATTAATTGTTGAAGTTGAAGAGTTTCAACTTGAAAGTTTGAGAATGTGGGGAATGGGCTCGGCCCATTCGAACTACTTCAAGAATGTTCCAGAATTATCTGGAAGTCTCAAACTTGGTCTTAAAGATTTGGTCTTCAAGACTTATCCACGTGCAAGATATTATCTCAACCGCTGCGATATTTTCGCGATATATTCCCAAGAATCGGGTCTGGCCCGCGCGTTTTTCCAATAGCCCTACTAGGGTTTCTTTTGCCTATAAATATCAGACTCTTCCCTCATAAATCCTTACGCTGAAATTCGCCCCTCTATCCTTCTACTCTCCTCTCGTCCCTACGCAGTGTGTTGAGCTCCCGAAAGCCTTACGCTGTTCTTTCTTGTGCCGGATTTATATCCGAGAGTGTTCAGTTCGTACTAAGTACGTTCGCCGAGACTTCTTATACAGTGGTGCTACTGTGTAAGAAGTGAAAGTCGTTTTACCTTTGGGAACGGAACGCCGTAACAGTCGAGCACTATCCTGGGCGTATTTTGTTCTGCGGGAAAAGGGTTTCCCTTAACTCGACTTATTTGTGTTATTTATTTGTTATTCTGACATTTTCGATATTGCAGTTTACACGGCGTAAACAGGTTCCAACAATTTGATCCTATTAATTGAAGTTCAATTTTAATTAGGTCACGGCTAAACAAACCCCCAACTACTATATACACTCATCTAAAATGGAGTAAAATTTATTTTTAAATTTCTATCTATATCCCAATTTTGAAAAATTATATCCAAATTAAAAAAAAAAAATACAAAAAATCCTTCTCCTCTACATTGTGAAAAAAAATTGGATTCTAAATACTTCAAAAATTTACAAAAAAAATAAAATATATAAATATTAAAACCCTAAATTTTGATAAAAACTAACGAAATTGAATAAAAAATGGAGATTAAGCGTACTAAATTTACGTTTGATAGGTGTTTTTTCAGTTCTGTCAGTGATGAACGATTTTTTCATAATTTTTTATTTTTTTAGAATTGAATTATAATTGTAAAAAATTGAGATGTGAGTATTAATTAATTTATTTTTAAGGGGCGTGTGTATAGTAACTGAAGTCATGAGGTGTGTACAGTGGAACCGAAAATTTGTTTAACCATGTCCTTTCAATTGTATAAATGCAATAAATTACAATCAAGTATTCAAGCATCACTCTTAATAAAAAGCAAGTTCGATAATTTTAAAAAATAGAATAATTACTATTTATCTCAATTACCTCACATTCACTTTTCTTACCATATACTCCGAAATTTTGAATTATATCAGCAGATTTCTAGAATTTTTTTTATTTTTTTTTTACAAAATATATATTATATTGTTTTGATTGTTATTTCTTAGAATATTGTAGAAAAAATTGAGGTATTATAGATTTAGGAATACATTTGTATATATTGGACATACTACTATCAATAAAATGTTGGGAACGATTTTTTCCACTTTATTTACAGAGTGAAAAATGTTTTCGCTTCTTCATTTTTCGCTTCAATAACATCAATCAATGAATATTAAAGTACAATATAATTTTGATAAATTTTATGCGAATTTGACCGAAAACACTTTATGAGTTTTAAAAACCTTACCAATATCCAACATAAAATAAAATAGATTAGATAAATTAGTTTTCTAAATTAAATTAAATAAATTGATAAATTAATTTCTAAAAATAAACCATGTCTGAGAAATACGTTTATCCTGATAAACTAAAAATACATATTTTGATATGGAGGCGGCTTTCGATAAACAACTATCAACTACTTTCGATAAACAACTATCAACTACTTCATTGGCGGCGTCGGAGAGCGACGACGGTGGCTTGGTGTGTGGACATGTGTCAAATGGAGGACACACAGTTACGATGTTGGTGGAAGAAAGATACTTTTGGTGGAAGAAAGATACTCTTTTTTTGCAGTTTATGATGGACATGGTGGAGCAAAGTGGCGGAGGAGTGTAGAGATAAGATGCAATAAGTGGCGGAGGAGTGTAGAGATAAGATGCAATAAGTTTGTGGCCCAGAATGTGGAGAATGAGAGTAAATCATCCAAGGATGTGGCGGAGGAGTGTAGAGATAAGATGCAATAAGTTTGTGGCCCAGAATGTGGAGAATGAGAGTAAATCATCGAAGGGCAAGTCGAAGGTGGGAGGTAACAGAGGGCAAGTCGAAGGTGGGAGGTAACAGAGGGCAAGTCGAAGGTGGGGTCGACGGCTACGGTGGTGTTGGTCGGAAAAGAGGAGATGGTAGTGGCGCTGTCCAGACCACAAGGTGCCGATAATAGGGTGCTTTTTCATTTATTTATTTGTGTATGTTTTTTTTTTTTTTAATTGTTTAATACAACAGCCAGATAGAGCAGATTATTCACATTCATTTGTATTATCTACAAATATTAAGATCTCTAGGTATTTAGATTATTCACATTCATTTGTATTATCTACAAATATTATATAATGTATATTTGACAGGCGATGAGTTTTTGAAACCGTATGTGTGCTCGGAGCCAGAAGTAAGTGTATTCAAACGATCCGAATTGGATGAGTTCCTAATCATAGGAACAGATGGATTGTTTGATTTGCAAAACAATGTCTCAAAGGACAACTTATTAGACGGAAGAAGGCGGAGGAGAGACGAGTTTCCGCAACTACAACTCACTACAAAAAAAAGGTCGTTTTAGAGACGGATTTTCCGTCGGCCGCCGAGGTTACCGACGGAATTGCCGACGGAAAGTCGGCCGTCCCCTTTCTCGGCGTCCGCTTTTTTTGCCGACGGATTTTTGAATTCCGTCGGAAATGCCGACGGAAATGCCGAGGGAAATGTCCGTCGGTATTCCGGACAACCCGTTTAACAAACCGGGTCAACATTCCGTCTGAAAGAATGAATTAAAATAATTATAAAAGAAATTAGAATGAATTAAAATAATTATAAAAGAAATTAATTTTTGAATAAATTGATTTTGAAATTCACATATGGACGGAACATCCGTCGGCATTTGACCGACGGAATATCCGTCGGCATTTTACCGACGGAATATCCGTCAGTAAACAGAATATTAATAAAAAAAATATGATTTTGAAATTCACATGACGACGGAATATCCGTCGTCATTTGACCGACGGAATATCCGTCGGCAATTTACCGACGGAATATCCGTCAGTAAAACAAAATATTAATAAAAAAAAATATTGGTGGCCGGGGAGGCCCCGACCAGAATTTCATTTTCCGACCAGAATTACATTTTCCGAGAGGTTGGAAATGTGAAGAAATTTCGTAAAAAATGTCATTATGTAAAAATTAAAATATTATGTAATGAAACAATAATATTACATGAAATATTATGTTGGGAATGTGAAGAAATTGGCGTTGTTTTTATTACATTCAAAAAGTATTCTTCAATTCATCCACCTGCACCAGTAGTACAATCACATTCCTTGAAAAATACACAAATATAAGATTAATAAAAACTAATGTATGCAGTTTGTAAGATGGTTTATACACCTCAAACTTCTAGAATTTATTTAAAATATCAAAACTCCTTGAAAAATTATGAAATTGAAACTGTAAGAGCTCCTTGAAGTTTTTAAAGTGTATAAAATACTAACTTTGAGCATTTTTATAAAATACTAAAACAAGTTAGAAAATTATGAATTTTAAAAAGTTGGTACATCTTGAAGTATAGAACACATAAAAATTTTGTATCATACAATTTGGGTGCCAGAAAATATTGTTTTGGTTCATTTTCGAAAATAACAGTAGCTAGCTTTTAATTTCAGCTTGAGCAGTTTTGGAAAAGGATTTTATAAAATTATTTATAATAATCAATGTATCATGAAATAAATATAAGTGGTTCATAACTTGATGTAGTATTTTAATATAAATTTTATAAAAATTGATTTGGAGCCTATTCTTGCCAGAAAATTCTTCAAGGAAACAACCAAAAAATTTAAAAAAAAAATCGATCTTGAAGTTCAAAATTTTTCAATCTAAACTCAAAATCACTTACGTCGGAGTCGGAGTCGGCCCACTTATTAAAACGCCGGAGAAGCAAGAATGGGCGGCGGCCATGCTTCACGGTTAGAGTGCCGAGGGTGGCGGGAATAGGGTCGAGGGTTGTCGCCGATTCTGAGGATTTTGGGGTGGTGGAGGGAGGCGAGGTGGGGGGGAATGGGGCCGAAGAGTTGGTTGGAGAAGAGGAGTTGGTTGGAGAAGAGGAGGGAGGCGAGGTGGGGGGAATCGAATGGGGAGGAAAGTTTGTGAAAGAAAACCCTAGGTTGAGGTTTTATATATGGGCATATTTACAAATACCGACGGATATTCCGTCGGTATTTATCAAATGGTGAATGTCGACGGACATATATAAATGCCGACGGATAATCCGTCGGTATTTTTCAAAAAGTAAACACCGACGGAAATTAATTCCGTCAGCATTTTGGCGATTTTTTTTTTTTTTTTTTAAATAATTCAATTTTTTCTATATACTAGACCTACTAAATTACCAAAATATTTTTTAAAAAAATCACAAAATTCATTTCTTCCACATATATTAATATATATATTGGTTGTGACTTATATTTATAGTAAATAATTAATAATTTGTACCTAAATGATAAATACTTAATTAACTTTTATAAAATAAGAAATAAATACATTACATTAATTGAATTAATTTTCATCTTCATCGTCTTCATCCTCCTCTTCGTCCTTATCCTCCTCCTCCTCATCATCATCTTCCTCATCCTCCTCCTCATCCTCATCTTCATCTTCTTCATTCTCCTCTTCATCCTCATCTTCATTCTCCTCTTCATCCTCTTCTTCATCCCCCTCCTCTTCACCTTCAATTTCGATTAATTGGGGATTTGCAGCCGTCAAGGGTACAGAAAGATTGAAATCTCCCGTAAAGACTTCAGTTGGAGTCTCTATTTGTTCTGTTTGAAATGGAGATTCATCTTCAGTATTTTTGTCATTTTTAGGGACTTCTACCATTGACCTTGCCTTTACTTTGCAAACAGAGTGCCATTCATAACCACGTGGAGCTCCCGGATATGTGCAGTAGTATACTTGAGATACTTGATGGGCAAATACAAATGGATCATCCCCACCATACGTCCTTTTCGAACTAACATCAACGAGCTTGTACTCTGGGTGAATTCTTGTTCCTAGATGGCCTGAATCAAACCAATGACACTTGAACAACACTACAGACTTTGCTGGATATCCTGGATATTCTACTTCGACGACTTCCCGTAACACCCCAAAGTAATCACTTGCATCTGCATTGTAATTCGCACTGCTAACGCAGACGCCACTGTTGGTAGTTGCCTTTGTCGATGCATACCCAGACGTATGAAATCTGTAGCCCTTCACAATATAACCGTTGTAAGTCTTTACACGACGTAGTGGTCCCTTGCTGAGATCTCGTAAGAATCGACTGTCTAGAGCGTTATCCCGTCCCTATACGGCTCAATTCAAAATTAATTAATATAAATATTAATTTATTTACGTAAAACATAATTAATTAAATGATACTCACATAACGTTCGAACCATCGGAAAAATTCACGTTGAATACGAGCATCTATATATGCATCTGAGATGTTTGGTTCTGCTCGTCGTAGTTCTTGAGTGTACATCCTAATTCACAACATTCAAAAACTTGGTTAATATTAAATGACATAAATGAAGTGGTATTTAAATAGACGATTTATATATGAAATACTTACTCAATGTATGGCTGGACTTCATCACAATTCAATAACACATACGTTTGTGCTATTTCCGCCTCCGAGTTCGTCTCCCAATATCGTTCAGTGGGTTTTCCTATTGGCCGTCCCTTAGACTTGAATATGGAGAGCATTCCATCGACCTCTTCACTGATATCGTCAGCGGATGTACCACCGAAGTTACGTGGAGCACTTCTTAACTTTGTGTTGACGTGGTCTTCAAAGTAATAAGAACAAAACATGCCAACCTCTTCATTCAAATAAGCATTCACAATCGATGCTTCAACGTTTGCCTTTTGTTTAGCATTGCGTTTCAAGTTGTGGAGATACCTGATATACACACACATATATATATATATAACTTATAAGAATGCATGTGTAATTGTAATGAAATAAAAAAAGTAAGATTTTACCTTTCAAATGGGTACATCCACCTGTATTGCACCGGACCACAAATTCTCGCTTCATACGCTAAGTGAACGGGTAAGTGTTCCATCGAGTTAAAGAAGCTAGGTGGAAAAATTTGTTCCAACTTACACAAAATCACTGGAATGTCTTCATCTAAACGAATCATATCATCGATCGTGATCGTTGTAGCCGTTAAATCTCTAAAAAATAGACTTAATTCAGTGATAGCCCTCCACACATTGAGAGGAAGAAGTTCCTTGAACGCAATCGGTATCAAGCGTTGCATAAATACATGACAATCATGACTCTTCATCCTTGCAACCTTACCCGTTGTTGTGTCTACGCATCGACTCAAGTTCGACACGTAGCCGTCCGGAAAGTTCAACTCCTTTATCCACCTACACAATCTTTGTTTTTGTGGCTTATCCAGTGTGTAGCTAGCCTTTGGAAATTTACCTGTACGCTCATCCTTTTTCAACTCTGGACGGCGACAAAGAGTGTCCAAATCCTCTCGAGACTTTGGAGTGTCTTTCGTCTTGCCTTCGGTGTTCATGATTGTGTGGAACACATTGTCAAACACATTCTTTTCAATGTGCATCACATCCAAATTGTGTCGTATCAATAGTGAACTCCAGTATGGTAAGTCCCAAAAAATACTCCTTTTGTTCCAACCACCCTCAATTCCTCTGTTGTGTTCCGCTGCATTTTCCTCAGTACTTTTTTTCAACCCCGTCCACTGAATCTCATATAACAACCTACGTCCTGTACGGAGAGTAAATTATAAGTGACACTAAAAGCAATAGATAAATATACGTTTAATACTCATTAAATAAATGTATAAAATACCATCTCGAAGTGGAGGTCGATTGTTTGTGACTGCTCTGTTCTTTACGAAGTTCTTCTTATTTCTTCGAAACGGGTGACCTTGAGGTAAGAACCTACGGTGATTATCGAACCATGAAACTTTTCTACTCAACGGGAGACTGAAAGCTTCAGAATTCTCCATACAATACGGACATGCTTTCTTTCCGGCCGTACTCCACCCGGACAACATACCATATGCAGGAAAGTCGCTAATGGTCCATAAAAGAGCAGCACGCATCGTGAAGTCCTGCTTTCTAAAAACATCGTACGTTTGGACTCCATTCTCCCATAAGAAGATCAAGTCTTTTATAAGAGATTGGAGATAAACATCCAGTTTGTCCTTTGGATTCGTTGGTCCAGGCACCAATACAGTCAGAAACATTGTTTGAGGTTTCATGCACATCCACGGAGGAAGATTATACGGAGTCAGTATCACCGGCCACAAAGAATACTGCTTCCCATGCATCCCAAACGGTGCAAAACCATCAGTACACAAACCTAATCTCACATTCCTCGGTTCACAAGCATAATCTGGAAACACGTTGTCAAGATGTTTCCAGGCCTCTGAGTCTGCCGGATGTCGCATCTCCCTCGACTCAGCCGAAGAGGAATCTGTAGCATGCCACGTCATGTGTTGTGCAGTGGCACTTGATTGATATAATCTCATCAAACGAGGAATGATAGGAAGGTAGTACATCTTCTTATATGGCACTTTCTTCTTTGTCTTCTTCGATTGACCACCAGGTCCCTTTCGACGTGCCTCTTTGTACCGGGGATGGCCACACAATCTACACATGTTCAGACTGCTATCTTCGTCACCCCAATATAACATGCAACCCTTCACACAACAATCAATCTTCTCTACCGGCAAACCAACATTCTTCAACATTTGTTTGCTTTGATGAAACGTCGTAGGCACCTTATTATTTTGAGGACAAATTTCACTGCATAACTGTGTCACTTGCTCATATGCCCTGTTAGAAAGCTTGTTCTCGGTCTTAATGTTCATGAGTCGTGCATTAAATGACAACTGTGAGTGAGATTCACAACCCGGATATAAATCTTCTTCGACTAATTTGAGCATCTCATAAAACCGAAATGCCTCATTCGTCGGCTCCTCTTCCATGTTTGAAAAACCAGCTTCCCTGATCATTGTTTGATACATATTCGGTTCTTCGTCCCCAAATTGTTGTTCTTCGTCCCCAAACTGTTGTTCTTCGTCCCCAAACCGTTGTTCTTCGTCCCCAAACCGTTGTTCTACCTCGTTACTAGTGCCAACATGATCGAAATTTGCTTCTTGTTGATAGATTCCATCAGTGTAATAGTAAAACACTTCATCAAATCTATAAGGCCAACGTGTTTCGCCATGACTAGTCCAATTATAATAATTATCAACGAAACCATTCTTCACAATATGTACTAGGACCTCATCAATCTCTTTATATTGCTTATTCTGACATTTCTTAGCATTACACGGACACCTAATGCAATTTCCACTCATGTAATGTGGTTGGCTTTTTGCAAATTCAACAAATAACACGAGTTCATTATAAAATTCCACATTCACATTTCCTCTAATCATTCTAGGAGTACAATACATCCAACGACGGTCAGGCAAATCCATCTGCTAAACATTTAAGTGGAGCAACACATTACTAAACTAAACTTATAATAAATTCAAACAAAAACTTATGATATATATAAAACATGTAATTACATTATATTGAATTTTATATATAGAGTAAATTAAAAATGGTAGAAAATGTACCGTAATTTGATGTTTCTGAATACCCGAGCATGAGCATAAAAAATTAGGCAGTAGAAAGTTTTAGTGTAAATTTGCAATACGAAAGTGAAGTGGAAAAAATTAGTTTTAGGGTAATATTTCCCGACGGAAATGCCGACGGACTTATCTTTCCGTCGGCATTTCACCCGCCCAGATTTCCGTCGGTCAAGATAAATGCCAACGGATTATCCGTCGGCACTTATCAAATGGTGAATTCCGACGGAAAGTTAATTCCGTCGGCATTTCACCCGCCCAAATGCCGTCAGTAAACATAAATGCCGACGGAATATCCGTCGGCATTTATCAAATTCCGAATTCCGACGGAAAATATATTCCGTCGGCATTTGGCGTGATTTTTTTTTTTTTATTAATTAATTAATTCAATTTTTTGTATATATAGCAACACAAAGCTCACACACACCATATTCGATTTTTTCTATTTTGCAAAGAAATATCATGTCTTCTTCATCTTCTATTCGATTTCAGCAAGGCCTTGTTTGTTATTGTGGAAAGGCATGTCGTACATATGCTTCTAAACAACCTAGAAGTAAAGGGAGGATATTTCATAATTGTCCTGACTCCCTAAGTGATGGTTGTGGTGGTGGATGTGGTTTCTTTGTATGGGCTGATACTCTAGAAAACTGTGGTGTTGACAAGAATCAAGGATCTAATCAAAGTGACCAAGAAACTGAAGACATGAAGAAAATGACTCAAGAGATGAAGAAATTGGTTACAGAGATCAAGAATTTGGCTAAAGAAATCAAGGATTTAATCAAAGTGAACAAAATCATTTTGATTGTGCTAGTTGTCATGGTTGCATCTACCACCTTCAAGTGGTTTGGTTAAATATATGTATAATGCACTCTATATGAGGCTATTTTAATTTGTACTAAAATTCACTTCCACCTTCAAGTGGTTTAAATCTATATCTAGAATGCACTCTAAATGAGATTATTTTGTACTCAATGAAACAAATGAATGCACCCTATTTTCATCTATACACCAATAAACTACACAAATAAACTGCAATATATAGTTCAACATATATTTCAACATAAACATAAATATATACATAAAGATAAATAAGTTAAACAGAAAATTAAATAAGTTCAACAGAAAATTAAATAAGTTCAACAGAAAAATAAATTAGTTCAACACAAAATTAAATTGTTCAAATTGTTCAACCAGGATAGTTGCCAGGATAGTTGCCAGTGCCCGGAAAGTTAAAAAATTGTTCCACGTCCTCATTCAAGTTGACGTCGCCACCGTCGGCCTGACCTGCATCTTGACCTGCAGCTTGATCTGGAGCTGGAGCTGGCGGTGGTTGCCCCATCGTCTATTGATAGATGGCCTCGATCTGCTCAGCAGACATCCCCAACGTCCGACCCGCATTGGTACTCCAGAGGCGGAAGTAGTTCTCGAACGTTGCCATGACGTTCGGATCCGGGACGGCAGTGGAGGATACGGACGGCTGCGATGCACTCCGGGCCGACCGACCACTTGGTGTCCTCACGGCGTTGCTCATCCCACCAAGGCCAAGGACCCTTCCCTTGGAGGTCGGGGCAACGTCAAGGTAACACTGGTCCACGTCAACAGCCGGAGGGGTACCGCTGCTTCCGGATTCAGCAGTAGTCGTGGCGGCTTGCGTCTCGGCCTCTTCAATCCTCTGTCGGACGCTCAACTACATAATTAAAAAATTAAAATTAATTTAATTATCTATATATATATAATGTAATTAATACATAAATTTAATTAAACTTGCGTGGAGGTCAGTAGTGCGCCCGTAGGTGGACGTCTGTGTATCGGCATTAAACGGATGAAGAAGACTCATCCGATCCAAGTGGGTGTGTGGACGTCCAGTCTCCCGCTCCTATTACGTATCAAATAAACATATACAAATTAATTTAGATAACTAATATAAAATAATTAACTATAATTATTTAATTTTTAAAAATTAATGAAAACTTACGATAGCAAGTGATTGCTCGAGGACGGACCGAGCTCCCCCCACTGCCATCCTGCCTCCAACGTCGGTTCTGCGGTTGGCCCGAGCTTTGTCACACTTCTCTTGGTAAGCCGGGTCCGACCACTTCTCAACCAACGACTCCCACAGGTCAACACCATCCTCTACCCCCAGAACAAGATTTACGTCTTTATCACGCCAGACCGTTCTCCAGTCGTACATCATGTTCGTGTACCGACTAGAACAAACACCGTACCACTTCTCGTAAATATCGGCGTCCGAGTAGATCGCCGTATCCCAACGGGCCTTTTTCTATACAAATATTCAACATATTTATCAAATAATATGAATAATTAGTTATTTAATAAACTTTAATTATTGTAATTATATACCTGGAACTCCTGGAAGTATTCATCCTTTTTAGGTTGTGGCACCGTCAACCAAGTGATAGCACCCTTAGAAATCTTGCACTTCTTAAAGGATTGTGTGCACATCCTGGACACCTCATTACCGGGCACCAACCTGTAAAATTATTAACAAATTTATAAACTAACACATTATAAATAAATAAATAAATAAAGTTAATCGTTATTGAATACTGTTAAACATTAGAATTATTGACTTACGCTCCTGAAACGATTTCAATGGGTTTCCTTTTGTCTCGAACAGGATGCTGACGAGAAGAGGATGACGAACCAACCGACATCGTAGTCGGCGGCGGCGGCGACACTGCCACAGGAGGAGGAGGAGGAGCCATCTCAGGTACTGATTCATCCCGAGACCTCCTTGAACGACGTGAAAAAAATGACGACCTACGCGAACCAGAACCCTGATTCGGTACTTGTTCACTCATCTGTTTCAATCAATAAAAAATACATAATTTTACTAATTATCAATTTAATGAACATATTGCTAATTTAAATTTTTTACTAATATAGCATATTCCTAATTTAATCAATTCCTAATTTAATCAACATATTCCTAATTTAAATCAAAACAATATATATATAACCTAATTACAACGTGATACCACCGTCGAACCATCTAATTAACTAATAATTTAAACAATTGATTGAAACATGCATCACCTACATTAAAAATATTTCTAAATTAACATATTCCTAAATTAACAAATCTAAACATAATTAAAATAATACTTTTCTCATATTCATAATTTAATTTTTTTACTAATATAGCATTTTCCTAATTTAATTAATCAACATATTCCTAATTTAATCAACAATAACCTAATTTAATTATTATTTTTCTAATTATTATTTTTCTACCTAACTTAATCAATAATAAAAAATTGAAAATTAACAAACCCTAAAACTAATTAAAATAATAATTTTCTAATTGGGTCAATAATTATCAATTTAATGAACATATTCCTAATTTAAAATTTTTACTAATATAGCGTATTCCTAATTTAATCAACATATTCCTAATTACAACGTGATCCAACGGTCGAACCACTATATCTAAATTAATTTAAACAATTGATTGAAACATGCACTACCTACATTAAAAATATTCTATATCAAAATTACACCATTAAATTAAACTAGTAATTAACTATATAACAATTAATTAATGTATACATATAACAATTAATTAATTAATTAACCTTAAAAAAACTACTCTATCAAAATTATTCTTAATCAACAAATTAAATTAACTAACATACGTACTAACATGATCATAATATTTTAACAACTAACTAAATCAATATAACATGCAAATCAACATTAAATTATTCATATTTACATATATCCATGCATAAACATATATAAGTATTAAAACTAAGTAATAGAACTAATTAAGAAAACGTACCGTATCAATGTAATCGGAGAAATTTGCTTAAATAACCTCGTCCTCGTCTTCGTCTTCCCCACCGAATCCTCACTCACGCACGCCCTTTTTTTTTTTCTAAAACGAATTCTCATCTGAAGGCCCGTATATATATAAAAAAAATATATATATATTACCGACGGATATTCCGTCGGCATTTCCCTCGGTAACCGCCGACTTTAATGCCAACGGTTACCTTATTGGAAAACGAGGCGGTGCGAAATCAACGTGTCATTTACCGACGGATAATCCGTCGGCATTTCCGTCAGCATACATATTTCAAAAAATCCGTCAGCATTTTCCCTCGGTAAATGCTGACGGAACGGAAATCCGTCCGCATTTCCCTCGGTAAATGCTGACGGAACGGAAATCCGTCAGCATTGATGTTGACTTTCCAATCCGTCGGCATTCCGTCAGCATATCCGTCGGAAATGCCGACGGATTATACTCCGTCGGCATTTGTCCGTCCCTATAACGCGCGTTTTTTGTAGTGACTGCAACTAGCTAGGCTTGCTAAACTTGCAATTAGAAAGGGAAGCGATGACAACATCAGTGTTATAATTGTACGTATGAAGTGAGCTTACTTTGTAGATAGGTTTAGAGTTGAATATGGGATATGCAGAGAAATACAAATGAAAAAAAAAAAAAAGATTTAAAATTTTATTTGAGATGTTATCTTGTCTTTTAAAATTGTATTTGAGATGTCATCTTGACTTTTCTAATTGTAACTTGGCTCTTGGTATTTCTTGAAAATCTTCCCCTACTACAATCAACATCTCAATTAGTCACACTTGTAAATGTCTTCCTTTATTATTTTGTTGGTCTTTGGGTTTTAATTAGTTGTGCAACTTGCTTAAGAACTCCACTTCAGGTCATAGGTAAGAACAAGTATTTGACAACTTAAGCAAAGTAAAACCAAGAACAACTTAGAATCATGAAAATGTTGTCATAGGCAGAGGACACACGCTCATATTTCTAAACAAGGGTTTGAATATACTAAAAGACGCATCATCTGCAAAACTGTAATACTCCAAATTAAAGAGCGGAGTTATTGATTTTATTTATGGCAGTCTGCCAAACTCAAAGAACGCAGATAGTTTTCACCCCTCAAATTGATTTCCTCTTACACTGAGGGATGACATATAAATTAAGGAAGATGTCAAATACAAATAGCTGAGGAAGAAAAGCAGCCATTCTGTTATTACATATCTACAGAGAAAGAGATCAACTCCTGCCATAATATCTATTCAGTGATTGCTAATGGCATAAGATATCTAAGTACTTAGATTATTTACAAATATTATAATGTACTACATATGACAGGTGATGGGTATTTGAAATCGTATGTTTGCTTAAAGTCGGAAGTAAGTGTGATCAAACAATCCGGGGTTGGATGAGTTGGTAATAATAGGAATGGATGGATTGTTTGATATTGTATACAACGAGTTTGTATGTGATTTTGCAAAACGGCATTTCAACGGACAACTTAGGTGGAGGAAGGCTAAGGAGAGTCAAGTTGCTACATTAGTGTTATAATTGTACAAATGAAGTAAGTTTACTTTATTTTACTCTGTATGTATGTTTAAAGTTTAATATCGAATGCATCCCGATATATAAATAAAATGCTACACATTTTCAACGCAAACTAGTACTGTATATCCATTTCATATTGCAAAATAAGAAATATGTTGTAAAGTTTACACCATCAAACACAACCGAGAAACGGAAATCATTACAAGTATAATGCATAAATAACATTTCAGAATAACAATCGAAAAATCAGTAGAAGTTTAATGCATAAACCAATAAAATCTTGTGATACATTTGGCACGAAATCATCAGATAGTTCATAGTCGCAGCAAATTACTAAACTCAAATTTCAGTAAAACTTCATACGAGCAGTTGAATAATTTTACAAATTAAAACAAATAATTGAAAAAATTGAAGGTTTGTTATGAGGACATACTCCAACAGTGAAGGAAATAGACGGCATCCGCTCAAGAGTCCGCCGTTGCCTCCGCCACTTCTCAACCGCTACGGCGTCCTCGATGCACATCCTCCATTAATTCTAGTTTCTCACAATTTCAGATGCGCGATCTAAAAGATTGATAATTCATATTTATGAGGCCAGGTTTCAAGCTAGGATTTGAAAATGAAAGGTGTTTCTATTGAATGAAATTTGAGGGCGTTTTGGATTTGAAGAGGATTCTTTTGACTCTGAATACTTGAGGGAAAACAATATACATGCTTGAAGAGGAAGAATGCACATTGCTTGTAGTTCAACTAGATAAATTAATTTTCTGAAAATAAATTGATAAATCTATATCTATATCTATATATAATAAAGGATAGTAGCTTCGTAAGCAAGTTATTAGAAGTATTAAAATATTATTTTTATTCATTTTCTCTCTCATCTCTCCTAACAAATTATCCCCAAAATTGGAGATTTTAAAATAAATACTATCAATGTTATGCTTTCTCCATTAATCATTTTGTCTACTCATTTTTTTTTAGTGTGGTTCTTCTAACAAATTATTATGAGTTTTTAATTTCCGATTTGCTTTCTCTCTATCCAACGCCTTTGACCGCTAATTTTGGACCGATTCAATTCACACAATTGTTGCTGTCTAAGTTAATTTGCAAATTGATATATATATATTTTTGATTTTGTACTATTAAACATCAATTCTTAGTGGTTAGCTTTCTACTCATTTTTTTTAGTCAGGTTAAACAAGATTCCGCAAATAATTTGCAATCCTTAAATTGATTAGATTGGACTCATTTTTGTACTCAATTTTCTTTGTTTGTCCCCAAATCAATGATTGAACTAAATTCAATTAGATTAAATATATGATATTTTTTTATTATATAAAAAATTCTTGAGCTTAATGAACAATTATAAATTATTTAAAATTTTAAGCTACATCAACGAAAAACAATGCAGTTAAAAAACCCAAAATTTGTTTACTTTATATATTTTAAGTATTAATATTCGTCTTTTGCATATACTTTATCAAAGATTATATAAAATGAATATTTATTAATTATGCTCAATTAATTATTTTTGGCGAATCTTAATTTTATTAAATATTATTGTGACGTTTATTTTTTAAATAAAAATATTAAAATTAATGGTCCTACAAAAAAAATCTTATACTATTATATGTATTTTTTTTTATTTTTTTTTGAAGCAAAGAAGAATTTGCTTCCATTATTGCAGAGGCAAATAGAATTAGGTAGCGCAGCCACAAAGTCCGGCCGGTCTAACCAAGTACAAGGATTCGTAAATAAACGGGACTTTCTAGCAAAAGTGTGAGCCCACTCATTTGCTGCCCTTTTAATATATCTAATTGTAACATTGGAGAAGCCTTCCAAAAGGCTTTTGCACGCCTGGGCGTAGTCTCCGAAAATCGACATGTTTGTTTCTACCCCATTTATAGCGTCTACAACTCGTTTCGCGTCCCCCTCTATTATGCAATTGTCTAGGCCCTGATTTTTTATCCATGAAAGGGCTTCGTAAAAACCCATGATCTCCCCTACATCTACTGGGAGAAGACCCCGTACGACCCGTGTTCTCGCAAAACAGAAGATCCCTTGATCGTTCGTGAGTACCATTCCTAACCCCGTCTGCTGCTCTTCTTCAAAAAAGGCAGCATCTGTGTTTATTTTCCACAATCCCGGACCCGGGGGGTGCCATGCTGCACATAGATTCTCTCCTGAGCCTCCGGTAGTCGGAGTCGATCTCTATCTCAGGCTAACTGCGGCTTTCCATTCAAGCCAATATCCAGCTGAAGCATGGACCGCTTCAGTTGGTGTTTTGCACGTGTCGTTCCAAATTTTCGAATTTCTTTCCTTCCATATCTGCCAAAGTAACATGCTAAAGCTTGCCGTAATGGTTTCTGCCTGGTTCCTTAGCATAGCCGTAATCACGTCTTTTATGGCATCTCTTCCCCGCATACTACTCTCCACCTCCTCAGTGATGTGTGCTGATGCCCAACAGTCTTTGGCGTAATTACATGTGAGGAATATGTGCCAACTGTCTTCATTTTCCAAACCACACAAACCACATGACGGAGCAGTCGCTACATTTCTTGTTAATAGGTTGCTTCTTGTCGGTTAGCAGTCCCTCCCCACTCTCCATAAGAAGTCTTTCACTTTCGGCGGAGCCGTCACCTTCCAAATAAGATTCCATTCACCTTCCGTTCTGAGATTACTGACCTCTGACAAGGTGCCTGCTAGCTTGTATGCCGATTTCACCGTGTAAACCCCTTTACTTGAGGGGTCCCAAATGATTTTGTCGACGGTCCCTGTTGGTGGTAAAGCCATATTTGTGATGCGTGTCGCATCCATAGGGAGTATATGATGTAATAAGGCCTCATCCCAGACTTTTTCTTCCTGATCAATAAACGCTGCAACTCTGATGTTTTCCAACCCTTCCACTCTATCTGAAGTCACATGGAAGTTCCATGTCCCGTCCACCCACGGGTCATCCCATACCCGAATATTGTTACCCGTTCCTATTTTCCACCGCAGACCGGCATTAATAAGGTCTCTGCTCGCGTGAATGCTCGACCAGGTAAAGCTGGGATTCCACCCCAAGTTCGCGGAGGTGAAATCCCCATGTGGGAAGTATCGTGCTTTGAGTACTTTGCATACCAGAGCCTGTGGATCTGTGATGAGACGCCATCCCATTTTTCCTAATAGGGCGAGATTGAACTTATGCAGATCTTTGAAACCTCTCCCTCCCGCTTCTTTCTCCACGCATAATCTCTCCCACCTCATCCAGTTAATGCCCCGGGAAGCATCTGTTGAGTTTCCCCACCAAAATTTGTTAATCATAACCTGCATCTCATTCAGTAGGGTAACAGGAAGAAGGAAAGTAGTCATGCAAAATGTGGGTATAGCTTGGGCCACAGATTTGATGAGAACTTCCTTTCCCGCTTTGGATATTTTCTGTTTACGCCAACCTTGTAATTTTTTCCAAAGTCTCTCCTTCACATACTCGAATACCTCCCTCTTTTTTCGGTCAATGAGAGACGGGAGACCCAAATATCTTCCCGTGTTTATTGGGTTATCCACTCCCATAATCTGTTTGAGGGCTGCTCGCCTCTCTTCTGTCACATTCTTGCTAAAATAGATGCCTGATTTAGCGTAATTAATCGCTTGTCCTGACACTCTCTCAAAATTATCCAGAATCCCCTTCAGTCTTGTACCCTCTTCCTCCGTAGCTCGACAAAAAAGAAGGTTGTCGTCAGCAAAAAGTAAGTGTGTGATCTCCGGAGCCCGGCGACAAACTCTATTCCCATGAATCGCCCCTACTGCACTAGCATGATTCAGTGCAATCGACAACCCCTCCGAACATAGTATGAACAAATATGGAGACAGGGGGTCTCCTTGTCTAAGACCTCGCCCCGGGGTGATCGTACCCACTTTATCTTCATTGACGTGCACCGCGTATCTGACCGTGGTGACACATAGTAACATCCATCGAATTCACTTGTCACAGAAACCCAGTTTCCTCAAAATTGCCTCGAGGTACGTCCAACTCACTCTATCGTAGGCTTTACTGATATCAATTTTCTGGGCCATATCTCCTTTGCCCCCCCTTCTCCTGTTCTTCATTGCATGAAGTGTCTCAAAAGCTATTAGGATATTATCCTGAATTGCTCTACCCGACACAAATGTCGATTGCGCACGATCAACAAGGCCTGGGAGCACCTCCTTCAATCTATTGCAGAGAACTTTCGATAGGATTTTATATAGCACATTACAAAGGGAGATAGGCCGAAAGTCTTTTACCGTTTGAGGGGATTCAACCTTGGGAATAAGGGTGATATTTGTATCGTTGAGCCCTCGAGGAAAGGATTCTCTATTCAGCCATTCTGACCCTGCAACGAATATATCAGAGCCTAGCATATCCCAATGGTGTTGGAAGAATGCAGGGTTGTAGTCGTCCGGACCAGGGGCCTTGTCCCCGTGCATCTGTTTGAGGGCCATATCAAATTCTGCTTTCGTAAAACCTCTCGTGAGACGATCATTCTGTACGCCTGAGACTATGGTTGCAACCGGTTCCAGGAACCGGTCACCCTCCTCGATGTGATCTTCTACAGTGAATAAGTGTGAGTAATAATTCTTGAACAATTCACACAAGTCTTCCTGTCGAGCAACCCACGTACCATCATCCTTCATGAGCTTTACTATTCGGTTTCGTTTTCGTCTAGTAGTAGCCGATCGGTGGAAGAATTTTGTATTAAGGTCCCCATCTCCTAACCAAAATTGTTTTGCTCTCTGTTTCCAATACATTTCCTCTTGCCTCAAGAGGCCTCCAAGATCTCGTCTTGCATCATGGTACGCTCTCAAACCTGCTTCACTCAAATTACCCTGTAGCTCTTTAATCAGCAATTCTAGATCCCTCTTTTCGGTTCTGAATTTTGAATCCACCCGAGACCCCCAGGCTGATAGGGTTGCGCTAGTCGTCAACAGCCGTTGGTTAATATCCAAATCTCTTGAATCTACCCAACATTTGCGGACAACCGCCCTGAGACCGGTTTCTGCGAGCCACCTGTTTTCAAAGCGAAAAGTCCGCCGCCTGAATCGTGTTGCAGTTGGTGAGGTATCAAGTAGGATAGGATTATGATCCGAAACTGGAGCCACCAAGTTGAGTAATTCTGCACTGTGAAATCTGTCATGCCAAGTGGGTGTGCCCATAGCCCTGACTAGTCTCTCTTCCACAGCCGTGTTTGGGTTTCTGCCCCGGAACCATGTAAATGGATACCCCTGGAGAGCGACATCCGACAACTGGCAATCCTCCACCGCTTCCTTAAAGCCTCGAAATAAGGAGTTTGGATGTGGTACCCTACCCCTTTTTTCCGTTGCCGAAAGGATATCATTGTAATCGCCAATGCATAACCACGGGTCAGTATTAGTACTTGCCAAGGTCCTTAGTAAATTCCAAGACAGGTTTCTACGGTGTCTCTCCGGATAACCATAATAGCCTGTGAGGCGCCAATCCCCCTCATTATCATGTACCACTACATTGATATGGTTCGACGAATAGTTCAAAACCGAGCATCGAGTATTATTATTCCAAAATAAAGCCAGACCGCCACTGCGGCCCACACAATCAACAGTAAAGCAAGAATCAAAATTCAACTTGACACGAATAAAATCTAGTCTAACACCGAATGAATGAGTTTCTGAAAGGAAAACAACATCAGGCCGGCGAACTCGAATGAGCTCACATAAAGCAGGAACTGTTGTCGGGTTGCCGAATCCCCGACAGTTCCAACTTAGTATTTTCATGAGTCCCGGCTGGCCTCCTTGCCGGGACCAGCCGATATAAAAATCTGAGAGTTGGGTGTAGCCTTGTCGCATGGCTTGCCTAGCATGCGGGCTATCCTTCTCCTTTTTGTTGCCTCGTACAAGGCTTCAAACTCGCCCATGCCTTCCGTGTGTTGGGGGAACCGATCGAAGACAGTAGGTGACCCCATGAAAGCATGTGTCGCGGATCCTGGTGTAACTTCCCCTTGATTGCTGTTTGAATTAATTACTGGGAGTGGGCGGTTAGCATTGTCCTTTAATCCATAAGTTCCATTATGGGCAGCATTATACTCTCCTAAATTGGAGGAAGTAACTCCCACCGTTACCAAATTTGTAGCCGTATTGATGGCTCCCGCATTTATGCTTGCATTAGACCCGTGTGAATGCGTAACGTCCTCATCAACCCCTTGATTCCCTCCTCGAATTAAGACTGCATTAATGGTCGTATTCTCCGCCGGCACCTGCGTGTAGGAATCAGAATTATCGCTATCTTCTTCCTCGGTTGAAGCGGATGGTGGGGCGTGTCGCGGCCATTTCGTTCCTGGAGACGGTGGGTCTCTTTGATCTGGGGCGGCTAACCATGAGCCCCACTCCAAGTCGGATGTGGCCGGTGGTTCCTCTGTTCTCCGTGTACAATGACTGAGGTTGTGATCTAGGTGCCCACAGAAGTAGCAAAACATGAAGAGGTTTTCGTATTTCATCGAAACCTCCGTTGTTGATCCATCCACAAGGCGAACTGTTCTGGTCTTGACTAGTGGTAGCGTAGTATCTATCTCGATCCGTATTCTCATGAACTGTCTCCAAGTAACCCCTCTGTTAGAGTCATCATAACAGATGAATCTGCCCATGCTCATACCTATAGTCTTGCCGACATCCTCGGAGAAGTATCCAAATGGGATATCGTATATCTGAACCCAGAAATGAACCAGGTGTAACGATATCTGATGTGGAATTTCGCCCAACTGAATCGAGTGGAGGATTAGCATGTGGAAACCCACCATCCAAGGACCTCCGTCTGCCACTCTAGTGAAATCAGAATGATGATGAAATTGGATCAGTAATTTTCCTTCTCCAATGTCACTGATCATCACCCCGTGTAGGGGTTTCCAAATGGAATTCAGTCTGGTGCGGATTAGGTTGATCGAGACAGTCTCGTTCGTAATGAGCTTACCGATGAAGCAGAACTTCACCGGATTCGGTTGGGGTTCAATTGGCAGACCATTGACATGTTCTCCCACATTGCCGGTGTAGTTCATGATGTATCGTGTGATTTTGAAAGATTCTGGGGTAAAGATGATGTGTTCGGGAGAAGATGGGTGGTAGTATATGTAGGGGAATAATGCATTTGAATCGCAGAAAATCAGGAGTAGATAGGCTGGACACTGGGTCAAAGGTGAAGCTATAAAGTAATTCCTTGTATTCAGGGGTGTGATGGATATGTTCAGTAAAAAGCAGAGATGCACTAGGTACATACCTTGAATCATGGCTTTCAACATGGAAAGATTGACTTGAAAATCATTTTCTGATTCACTGGCCGGAACGTCGCCGGAAATCATGCATCAATTGAACATCAATTTAGAAGAAATTATGTTGGTTGCGCACATGGTGGAATCAGCATTGTCATATGAATTTTTCGTCTTCTATGTGCTTCTTAGGGTACTGTAGTGTACTGTAGGCTCTAATTATATGAGCTTTTGATATTAAACCATAACAATTGATATCCCAAAATTTGATACTTCCCAATGAAAATTACTATTATATGTATATAAAAAATTATTTATTAACATCACACTATTTATATAAGTTTATTATTTTGTAGACCATGCATCGTACGGGAGAAATACTAGTATATATAATAACACAATAGCCATCCCTTAACAAGTTCCCGCCTATTTTTTGTGGGACCCACAAGTAAGACTTTTCATTTTGCTGTTCAAAAAATAAAAAAGAAATATCAACTCTTCCTATTCAATTTTCAGTCTAGGGTTTTTTTCGACAGCAGCTCTTATTCTTTCTCCTGCTAATGATTGTCTATTCTCTTCTTTGTTTGTCTATCCATCATTCTACGTTTGTGCTGTTTCTCTCTTCTTGATTTGGGGAACCTTCTCCAAATACAAAAAAACATAGGCACACACATTTTGCCCCTCTCTATACATATTCCTCTCAATTTTATTGTTTGCGCTCCCCATTTCGGCGCCGCTCTAGGCGGCCGACGATTGGAAGCAATTAAAGGATCCCAGCGGCTAGATATCTCTGCCACGGTCGGCGACGTGGCCGCTCTCAAAAGGTATGGCAGAAATACCTACAACTCCTTTCCTTTGAAGAAATCAAAGATTAATTGCAAAAATTACAGCGATTTAGGTTTACTATATTTCCAGATATGCTTTATTTTATCATATTGTGAAATTAATGAATTTAGATAATCTTTCTTCTTGATTTGATTTTGAATTGCACTATGTGTTGAATGCTTCTTCAATATTATAAGAAAATAAATGTAGTAGTCTATGACCAGAGTGCAGATAGTCTTCATTATTTGTGTTCTCTTCTCTCTGAAGCTCTCCATTCTTTAACGCGTGTGATCTTGCTTTTTTTTTTTTTTTGGATGTGAATAGGGATTTTCTCTTCTATGAGACTATGATTCATTAGCCTACCCGTAGTTCTGTGCGACAAAGCAGTGGCGGTTCAATGCCAGAAAATTTGTCTTTCAAGTTTATCATATTTTGGTTCATCAAAATCTTAAAGTGATTTTTTTTAGCACTAAACATCCTAACTTTCCAGTTCAGTTGTCATGCCTGCTATGTCTGTTGAGATTTTCCAGTCATAGTTTTGGTTTAGATTGTTGGTGGTTCATTCGCTACAACTCCATGCCCCCTTATGACTATAGAGAATAAAGTGTAGAACTCATTTGTTGCTTCATGTGGGTGTTTCCTATCGAGACAAGGTCCTAGCACACGTAGGCTGTCTTCTAAGAAAAAATGAGAACTTTCTTAATCATCTGACTAGCCTTGACATTGGAGCTTTACTGCATTCCACAAATATATATGCAATATGCCGGGTAGGGCTGTTATTCGAGCCGAGCCGAGCCGAGCTCGGCTCGATAACATTGACGAGCTAAGAAACGAGCTCGGCTCGACTCGCTAAAGGGTCTAACGAGCCTATCGAGCCGAGCCGAGCCTAACGAGCCTAATGGAATTTAAAGAAAAAAATTAAATATCGAGCCTAACAAATCGAGTATCTAACGAGCTCGAGCTCGGCTCATTTAGCGAACGAGCCGAGCCGAGCTCACGAGCGGCTCGGTTCGTGTAACAGCCCTAATGCCGGGTATCCTTGTGTTGGATTGTATTTGATTATTTTCTAATTCTGTTTCTTAGATTTCTGTCAAAAATCTATTATGTTCAATATTTTTTCTTCCCAGACATTTGAGCTTGCACCTGTGAACAAGGTGAATATTTTATTAATTCGATTCGGTGTATAATTGTTTATAAAATTGTTACCAAATAGTAGTAATTGATTTTTTTATTTTCAATAATTCCTTACAGTAATTGATTTTTTAATTTTCCTATTTTCTATTTCAAAGATTTGGATTTTTTGCACTTGCTAGCTTCTCTGATTTTTTCCAATTTATTTTCTCATTTTCAACTTATCATGGGCAGCGCGACCATTTGTCGTACACGTCGGCGACGTCGCCTTTGTCGCTGGCCGTTATGTCCTACGCACTACAGGTCCTCGCGCCCTCGCCGACGCTGCTCTCAATTTCTCCTCCCCTGGTAATTTACTAAATCATGTCGGTCAATTTTATGAATTTTCATTCAATTTACCCATGGTTTTGTGTTAATTGCACTAACTATGTTTGCAAATTTTGTGAAATTCTTTTATTGGAATGTCGGTTTATCGTAATGCTTATAGGTGGAATGAAATTGTTGTTTGGTGAATGAAATTGGGATAAACGGTTGGTACGACGTTGGAGAAAACTGGACGTTGTCTCGAACCATGAAAAGGTAAATTATCTTCTCATTCATAGTAAACTACTTGAACCGTCCTTTTCAATTCTTAGGATTTTCTTTGTTTGGTCCCAGTTGTCTGGAAGATTTCGTGATGAGGTATTTAATTTTAACATATTTTTCTCTATTAGTTCAGAGAATGCATAGAAAAGTAATTAATGGTCACAAGCTTACTCTCTCGGCCTACCAAATTTTGAAACTGATGATTAGAACTTGTATAACCACACTTGGTGTGTTATAAATCTTTTACGCACATATCAAATGAACTTTGTGAATAAGTGGTATCAATATATCATGCCTTTGCCTGTGTATTTCATAATTGCATTTGGAGACCTAGCTTCAAAATTATATCTCATATTGTCACATTTCAAGTTTACAATTTTTTAAAGTGTGTTGGTTTTTTTTTATTGCCTTTAAAATGATGGTACAATTGTTTTGATTTTTCGTTATATTTGAAATTGTGTTTATATAATTATATATGAGGTAAAAATTTCTTTTTTTAATTTTTTGGCATAGGAAGTTTGATATGGGCAACAATTAGGATTTTCATAAATCTTCTAAGGTTTTGCACATACATTGAGAACTCAAATGTCATTCAGTCCTAAGAATACATACATTTGATAATTTTCATTTATTGTGGCTGAAAACATTTCATATCAGTTTAGGGTGGAGTGTATGCATTTAGTTCTCAGTTCATCCATAAGCTTATTTATATGTGGCCAATTCTTTTAAGCAAAATTTTGATTAACTTAATGACATTGTGTGATTGCCATGTTATATAAGTTTTGGTAGCATCTCTAAGAAGTAAATTAGGTTTACTTTGTATGGTCGAGTGTGTTAGCAACTAACACCTAACTTTTAGTATTGAGTTCTTTGAAGGCAGTGACATCAGTTTTGAGTTGGAATGTAGAATTTGAGACATCGGCAAACTTGGATAGTGCTCTAGGCTCTAGCGTTTTTTTCTAAATAACACAAGATTGTTTTTTATTTTATTTTCCTTTAACCAGGTAAGGCCGGAGAATATTCTTGAAACAATAAGATTGATATATGATGCAGTAAATATAGAGAAACTGTCACTAATATCCGACAATTTTGTTACTATATATTAGTATTGATGATAACAATAATAATAATGTTAATCCCTTTTATTTCATTATTAATGTACTGTATCTAATTATTTTTATGATTTTTTTAGGTGTGATTATGAAAGAACCATGCAAATGAAGTGCAAGAAATTAAGAGAATGTTTGAAAAATATAAGGTTGGATAACTGGAATTAATGATTATCCTGAAAAAATTGTCATTTTGGTAATATTAACATAGATGTAATGCATATGTTATCAATGATATTTCGTTTAAAAGACATTCCTGATGGTATTTGAAATTTGTATTGAAAATAGTTACTCCACAAAAATAAATTGTGCATCGCATAGGTACAATACTGGAAACTTGATTTGTCATATTTTCATGAATGTTGTGAAAGTTGATCAGAACAGATTCATATATTTACTAATTACATCAATTTTTGTTTTTTCTTCATTTACTCCGTAATTTAGTAAAGGATGTGACCTTGCTAGGTGTTTGAGGGAAGTTGGACTAAATGTATTTCTATATGCATTGTTTTAGGAGTAAGTCTGATATTATGTAAAAGTTGAACAAGGATGATCCATTTCCAAGAGGGATATAGAAATGTGTATTTGATGTTCTACATTCTTTAATACTTTGATATGTTACATTTGTGTTCTTCGTCAGTTAAATTTAGAAATTTGTACATCTTATATGTTGATATAATCTGTAGTCACTAGATTCACTATAGTAGTCCGTCTGGCTGCTCTTACTGAAATCAGTACTCTTCATTCTCCCTATTCTTCGGTTGGTTTAAATCCAATTTTTTTTTTTTTTTTGTTTCATTTTATAATTCTTATTTAAAAAAAAAAAATTACTCACATTCTTTCAATTTTTACATAAACAGCTAATTTTCCTTAAAATTTTTATTCAATTTAAATAAGAATTATAAAATTAGACAGAGGGAAAGAGTAATATATTTTTTTTTTAAAGATAACAACGTTTTCTTAAAAATAGTATACACTATAATGGATAACTTAAATTTACCAATTAAAGTTATAACTTAAATTGTAAGTTCTAAATATTTTGATACATGTTATAACTTTTTTAATACTATTAAATATGATAATATTATTTTAAAGTTGATTGTCATGCTATTACAAATGGTTAATCATATAATTTTGTACTCCCTTCGTCCCACAATAACTTTCACACTTTCCTTTTCGGGACGTTCCACAATAACTTTCACACCCTTAAAATGAAAAATCATTTATAAACTTCACCCTTAAAATATCCTCAATTTTACACAAATGCCATTACTTTTTCTCCACACATACACAAAAGTCAACTCATTCTTTACTTTATACATAAAATTTTACAAAATTATCCTTCAAAACTCCACTCATTATTACACTTTCTTAATTTACGTGTCCACCTACCTATGAAAGTTAATACGGGACGGAGGGAGTAATATTTATATATAAAAATAACTAATTATAATTTTTATACTCCTTCCGTCCCGAAATTACTTGCATAGTTTGACCGACACGATGTTTAAGAAAATTGGATTTAGTGGTTGATGATGTAAGATAAAGGAGAGGTATTTTAGGTAATTTGATAATGTGTAAAGTGAAATGTATGAAAAAAGGAGTGACAAATTTGAAAATAAAATGATGTTGTGAGATTATTAATTTTGTAGTATATTTCCATATTAAGAGTAAACAAGTAATTTTGGGACGTCCCAATAAAAAAAATATGCAAGTAATCACAGGACGGAGGGAGTAATAAATATCATAAACCGTGCATCGCACGGGTGAAATACTAGTTAGTTTCTAAAAATTAATTTCTAAAAATAAACCGTGTCAAATACATGTGCTCTCTTGAAAAATACATGTAAACAGTTTCAAATACGTGCATTGAGAAATATATGCAGAAACTAAGAAATACATGCAACCTGAGAATCTAGAAATACATGCAGGTGGTGAAATGTATGCTTTCTACCCGAACTCTCTATCTATATATATAGAGACTGATACACATAATTACCTCTTCAACTTTCAACTTTATTAAATATACTCTATTTTAAAACATCAGATTGAGATATTTTGATAAATTTTAAACTGATATGGAGGCGGTTTCTATAGAGAATATAAATATGTGGAAAATATTATTTCTTGATTAGTTGTAAAAGTGATTTACAATGGGTATTTATACAAGAGATATTTAGGTCTAACCTAACCCTAATGGGCTTTATAAGAGAGCTCATAGGAAACTAAGATGGGCCTATACAATAAATAAGGATGAGAGTGTATTTACTAATATAGGTCCAATACGCCCCCTCAAGATGGAGCACCATTGGTGAGTCCAATCTTGGACATGAGAAGTTGTAGACGAGTGCTGGAGAGAGGTTTCGTGAGAGCATCCGCAAGTTGATCTGCCGAAGAAACATGAGACACACGTAGTTGTTTTGTCTTGATGAGATCACGGACAAAGTGAAAGTCAATGGCAATGTGCTTCATTCGTGAGTGAAAGACGGGGTTCGAGCACAGATATGTGGCACCAATGTTGTCACAGTAGAGGACTGGTGTAGGTGAAGTGGGGAAGTGGAGTTCCTGAAATAGGGATTTGAGCCATTGAACTTCAGAGGCAGCAGCAGCAAGTGCTCGATATTCGGCTTCAGTCGAGGAGCGAGCAACAGACTTTTGTTTCTTTGACGACCATGAGATAGGGTTAGACCCTAGGAATACAATGTAGGCACTGGTGGAAGTTCGATCATCTGTGTCTCCGGCCCAATCGGCATCAGTGAAGCAGTGAAGCGATGAGGATGGACTAGAGGTGAGGGTGACACCAACGTTCCTTGTACCGTTCAAGTACTGCAGTAGACGTTTGACAGCACCCCAGTGAGTGGTAGTGGGTGCATGCATGAATTGCGACAATTTGTGCACGGCAAAGGCAATGTCTGGCCTGGTGAGTTGTAGATATTGAAGGGAACCAAGGACCTGACGATATTGGGTGGCATCTGCAGGCGAGGACCCATTCGAGATAGACAGGCGAGCAGAGGTCGGTAGCGGGGTGCGAACAGGTTTTGAAGTAAGCATGTTGTATCGGGCGAGCAGGTCAGTAACATATTTGCGTTGAGAGAGGAAGCATGAGTTTTTAGATCTGAGGACTTCCACTCCCAAGAAATAAGATAGAGGACCAAGGTCCTTGACCGAGAACTTGGCACGGAGGTCGGCAGCCACACGGGCGAGCATAGGTGTGTTGTTGCCCGTCAGAATGAGGTCGTCGACATAGACGAGGAAGTAGGCGACCACCCCAGTGTTGTTGTAGACGAACAAAGATTCGTCCGAGTGAGTGGGAGTGAACCCAATTTCTTCGAGAAAGGAGCGAAGAGCATAGTACCACGTGCGAGGAGCCTGTTTCAAGCCATAAATGGATTTGTGTAATTTGCAGACATAAGATGGAAAGGTCTTATCTGCAAAGCCAGGAGGTTGTGCCATGAAGACTGTGTCCGAGAGTGTGCCATGGAGAAAGGCGTTGTTGACGTCAAACTGTTGGAGGGGCCAATGCTGAGTGACAGCAATGCTGAGAACTGCTCGCACAGTGGCCGGTTTGACGACCGGACTGAAGGTCTCAGTGAAGTCGACACCTGGTCGTTGGTGAAAACCTTTGGCAACTAGGCGAGCTTTGTACTTGTCAAGAGATCCATCAGGTTTTCGTTTGATACGAAAGACCCACTTGGAGCCGACCACGTTCTGAGATGTATTGGGAGGAACTAAGTCCCGGGTGCCGTTCTGAAGAAGGGCATCAAACTCAGCCGACATGACTGCTCGCCAGTTTTTGTCTTTGAGTGCCTGCGACACACAGCTCGGTTCAATGTCAGAAGTGATGACAGAAGTAAGCCCATACCTCGGATTTGGCTTGAACACGTTGTTCTGAGCTCGAGTTACCATGCGAGGTGCAGGAGGTCGTAAGGGAGCATTGGTCGGCACAGGGATGTCGGATGTGGTGGTAGGCAGCGAGGGGGTAGGTGTGGGTATGGTCGGCGGGGATATATTCAATTGGTCGACCAGTGTGGGATGTTGGGGAGTGGTAGTGGTCGGCACTTGGTTGTGGTCGAGGATGGTCGCGGGAGAGTGAGGCAGCGAAGGTGTTAGAAGAGTGGGTGAGGAGCTGGGATCAGAGGAAGTAGGCGACGAGGAGGTGAAGGTCGGCAAGGGAGATGGTTGAATAATGGGAGAAGAGATGGAAAAGGGAAACGTATGTTCAACAAACTGAACATGCCGCGAGGTGTAGATTCGGTTTGTGGAGCGATCAAGACAGAGGTAAGCACTCTGTGTGGGCGAGTACCCAATAAAGACACATGGAGTAGAGCGAGGATCAAGTTTATGAGTGGTGTAGGGGCGAAGTAAAGGATAGCAGAGGCAACCAAATATACGGAGTTTGGTTAGGTTAGAGGGGCGAGTAGTGAGTTTTTCATAGGAGGATGCCATATTGAGGTTAACTTTGGGAATACGATTTATGATGTAGGCTGCCGAGCAGACAGCATAGGGCCAATAAATGAGAGGCATGGAGGCATGGTGAAGAAGGGTTAGGGCTGTGTCAACCACATGGCGATGGCGACGTTCAGACATGCCATTGTGTTCGGGAGTGTGAGGTGGGGTGGTAAGGTGTGCAATGCCATGGGTTTGAAGAAAGGGGCGAAGAGCAATGAACTCTCCCCCATTGTCTGAGTAGAAAGTTTTGATTGTGTTTTGATAGTTGTTCTCGACGAGAGTTTTGAATGTGATAAATGTGGGGAGAACATCTGATTTTCGTTTTAGAGGGTAGACCCATATATACTTGCTGAAGTGGTCAACAAATAGCACGTAGTATTTGAAATTATCAGGGGACAAGACAGGCGACGACCAGACATCAGAAAAGATAACATCAAGTGGTTTAGTAGACACAATGCTTGAATCATAAAAAGGTAGTTTGTGACTTTTGATACATGAGCAAGAGTTACAGTTGAAGTGTTTGGAAGGTGCACTAGATAAGCTGAGCTTGGAGAGGGTGTGAGCAAGGATTTTTGTCGATGGGTGGCCAAGGCGAGCATGCCAGGTAGTCGTTGTGAGGTGTTGAGTGGTGAAGGCTTGCGGGGAGGCGTTGGACATGTGTGCCGGCCAGACATACAAGTTATTGATACGACTCCCAACGAGGAGAATGCTCCCCGAGTGACCATCCCGCACCTGAAAGGAAGATCGATCAAAGACAATGTTAACATTATTATCACGACAGAGGCTAAAGACCGAAATCAAGTTTTTCGAGATGTGTGGGTCAACCAAGACATTCGAAAAATTGAGAGACTCAAGTTGGGGAAAGCGCATAGAGCCAGTGTGAGATATGTGTAAACCTTTACCATCACCAATTTCAACATTGTCAGGCCCATCAAATGGTGAGTGAAGAGAGAGGTTGGCGAGGTCGTTGGTGATGTGATGCGAAGCACCTGAGTCAAGAATTCAGTGCTCGGCAGGGTGTGCCGAGGAGGCTGAGTGGGCCGAGTACGCCGGGCGAGCACCTGTTCGATTGTGACGGGAGGTCGGTGGGTACTGTCCATGTGGGCGGCGAGGACCAGTAGATGGAGCAGTGGGCGATGAGGGAATCTCAGGGCAGGTGCGAGCAGTGTGCCCCGGTGTACGACAATATTGGCAGGTGCCAAGATAGGGCCTTTGCGAGGACTGGCGAGGACGAGTGTCAACAGTTTTAGACCTCGAGTCAGGTCGCGAGGAGCGATGAAGAGATTTACCAGCAGTGAGAGCAGATGCAGGTATGGTGACCGAGGCTGGTCGCGAGGCAAGTTGAACCTCGGTGCTGAGGAGCTTGTCGCAGAGCTCGGCAAATGAGATGGGCTGCTCGCGGGCTTGAATGGCATTTGCTATGTCATTGTAGGACTCATCAAGGCCGGTTAGGACCTGGAGGGTGACGTCCTCGGCATCAGAGGTAATGCCGAGGAGAGCAAGTTCGTCGACCACGGAGCGAACTTCCATAAGGAAGTCAGAGATCGGGCGAGCACCTTTGGACAGAGAGCGAAACTTGGTTTTGAGGGCAAGGATGCGGCCTCTGGAGGGTTTTCCAAACATACTTTCAAGCATCAACCAGGCTTCACAGGAGGATTTGGTTGATGCAACAAAGGGAATAAGTTCAGGAGACATGGATCCAACCATGGCCGAAAAGATAAGGTTGTCCTGACACACCCACAGATCGTGTGCAGGGTTGGGAACGGTGGCGGTGGTGTCGGTGGTGCCGGCGGCAGCTGGGATTGTAGAAGGTGGGCATGGATGCGTGCCCAAGACATAGCCAAAGAGGTTGTGTCCAGTAAGAAGAAGCCGAAGCTGAAATGACCAAGCACCATAGTTGGTGGAGGTGAGCTTCAAGGACATGTTTGCAAGGCCTTTAAAGGTGATTGGTGCCGGCAACTGAGAGGAGGCGGCCATTGTATTGAGTAGAGCAGCGGAGAGAGTAGAGGGGCAGTAACGAGCTGGGCGTCGTACGACGGACGGCGGCGGCGGCACTTCAGAGACGAAGGCGGCGGCGGCGTGAGTGCGGAGCGGCGGCGGCGGCTGGAGTTTGCAGCGGCGGCGGCGGCTAGGGTTTGGATCAGGCGTGAGCCAAATGACTCGATGATACCATATAGAGAATATAAATATGTGGAAAATATTATTTCTTGATTAGTTGTAAAAGTGATTTACAATGGGTATTTATACAAGAGATATTTAGGTCTAACCTAACCCTAATGGGCTTTATAAGAGAGCCCATAGGAAACTAAGATGGGCCTATACAATAAATAAGGATGACAGTGTATTTACTAATATAGGTCCAATAGTTTCCCATAAACAACTATCAACTACTTCATTGGCTACAGTGGCCTGGTGTATGGACATGTGTCAATGATAGGAAGGCAAGAAGCCGAGAACACATGGAGGATAGTTACAATTTTTTATTTTTTTATTTTTTTAGCAAAAGGATAGTTACTAGGGAAAGTTTTATATGCACCATACACACCAAAGTGATGTGGTGCACTCACTTTTTTTAACCGCTTTTATTTCTGTTTTTTTCTTTTCCTTTCTTTCTTCCTTCTCTGTTTCTTTATTTGAGAGAACGTGTAAACCCTAAAAAATGTCCACACCTTCCACTGTGTTTGTCTTCACATAGTAGCCGCCGCCTGCACCGATTCTGCTGCCGTCTTCCTTAGTTCCGGCCATCTACTCCCACTCGAAGTTCCTCTCCCGGCCGCACATGGAGACCGTCGCCTCCTCTGCACGCCGCTCAGCGTCTTGACGGCGATGGTGAACCCCTCTGCGCGCGGCGGCTCCGTCCACGCGAATAAAGGGGACACAAGTTACGCACAAGCAAGCATTTGGGGCTTTAAATATTTGAAGAACAATTTTCACTTGCTTGCAGAAATTTGAAATTTAGAATAAGAAAACGTGGGTGGCTTCAAGCGTGCTGGGGCTGGTTTAGGGGTTGGTTGGAGAAGATGAAATGTGGTAACTGGAATGACAGTAGAAGCCAAAAAACTTGGAGTATGTGATGTGCTGTGGCTATGGCTATAGCTCTGTGCTTTTTTTAAATTTAATTTCTTAGTTGTGTGCTTGAGTTGTGCTTTTTTCTGAATTTAATTTCCTAGTTGTGAAAACTGGTTACTATAATATTTTGAAAAGTGGTAATCTTTAATATTGAAATGAAAAGTGATAAGTATAGTTACTGTTAATAAAAAATCTTGTTTTATAATATTGAAAATGGGTTTCAAACCCACAACCTCAAATCTAGGAGTAGACACAGTAACCGCTTCGCCCGTTGCAATTTTGTTTTAAATATCCGTTTTTGTAAATAATAAGGGTTAACTGATCACATAGTGTGCACGGTGCACACTGTGCACAAGAGACCAACTCTAGTTACTATGTTGGTGGATGATAAATACTCTTTTTTGGCGAGATAAGATGCACAAGTTTGTACGGAAGCAGAAATTGATCTGAACTTAAGCGGAATGAGACGGTGCGAGAGAAGAAATGGAGGATTCGGAGGGTAAGTCGACGGTGGCTAACTGCATACTAACTTTACTACCCAAATTTTCCACCTATATATATACACAGACTAATACATATTATTGCCTCTCAAATTTATTTAAATCGTCCATCGTCTCTCAAATTTATTTTGTGTGGCAAGAATATGTAGTATTTTCAAATAAAAAAATAACATTTTAATTTGGAAAAACTGATATTTTAAAATTAAGTCTGAAAAATACCATCGCATGAACACATTCGAAAACATTCGCATAGAATATTAAGTTGTGTTCCCATGTTAATTACATTGTTATGTATATACATTTTGACAAAAATTGTGCGACTCTGTTTTACAGATTTTGTCCGTCAGACAAATTTATGATAATATTCATTTGTCAAATTATGCATGCTTGGGATTAACTTTAAATCCTTAGAAACCAAGAATTTGATTGAATTAAGATTTTAATTTTTTGAAATTCAATCACTTAGGTCAGCTATCATTGTGTTGATAATAGCATTATCATTTCTGTTGTATATCATGCAGGAAAGTAACTAATAGAGTTAGTTTCAGTTAACTTAATTAATTAGTTCAACCAAAGAAGTGGTATTATATGTAGCAAATGTCTTCCTTTATTATTAAGGACTTCAGTTAAACGAAATTGTGCAGTTATTTTTGTTGGTCTTTGGATTTTAATTAGTTCTACAACTTGCTTAAGAATTCCACTTCAGGAACTGCAATTGAATTATTTTTTTAGCTAATACAGGTGAATCAATTGAGATATATGGGAAATGCCTCATATACGAGGTGCTGAAGTGAACTGACTTGGTATGTGCTGAAGTTTATTCTTGTTTAGAGGTGAATATCAAATGCATTCCTTCTCTTTGGATATAAAATAAAATGCTACGAGATTGGACCATAAACACATTTTCAACTCGAAATAATTGAGCAAACTAGTATATCCATTTCATATTGCAAAATAAGAAATGTTGTAAAGTTTACAACATCAAACACAACCAACCGACAGAAACACAAAACTGCTCTGAAATACAAATGAGAAAAAAGGATTTAAAATTGTGTTTGAGATGCCATCTTGACTTCTCTAACAATTGGCGATTAGGAGAAGAAAGAGGATGAGCACTTTGTTGTAATCGTCTCTTCGCTCCTTTCGTCTCTCAACCTTATTTACCCTAAATTCCATTTCACCTCCCTAACTCACCTCACAAATCAACAAACAATTGAAACATAAAGTAACTTTAAACTGTAGCTGCACAACCAGAGCAAAGGGTGATTAATAGCTCTCTTTGCTCATTACACGAGAGTATAGCTCGATACCGAGACCTCTGCTGGTGAAGCCGAGTGGATATACACAAACTCGATGCTTTTACCAGCACCCAAAGTGTTGATCCATGATGGAAACAAGTAAGAATCCCCGGACTTTGTTAGACCCCATAGAGGACCATAAAGCTTGGAAATGTAAACTTTTATGTTCTTCAAATTCTTCGAAGAGTTGTTGGTAATTGTAGTCGAGTATCTGTAGTAAGTTTTTCCCTTAGCAACCCATGAAGATGTCACCTTCTGAGTAATAGCCACCAATTTAGTAGATGAAACTGCAAAATTTCATCGATTTTAGCCCATCATTATTAAAAATAAAGCAATATTATCAATCTCTATATCTTGATAGAAAGACAGAATAGTACCTGGAGTAGGCTTTGTAGATGGAGTTGGATTAGTAGCAATTGGTTTAAGTGAAGGCAGCTGAACTGAAATTATAAAGTAAACATATTTCAGCAATTCTTGCTGGAAAATGCAATCACAATTCGAGGGATTTATCGATTGATCAATTTACTCACCAGGAAGGAGCTGGTTGTAGCCGCTATGACCACCGTGAAGTCTTGCCAATAATCCGAGGAGAGGTGCATTGTTGTAGGTAGCGGGCTCAGTTTGTTCGTAGTTGTCTCTTTCGTCAGCAAAATTATCATAAGCATCAGGGCCACCAACAATTGCACCAGTAAGAAGATTGGGGTCATTCCCCTTTCTGCTATACCAAGTAGCATATCCTCCCCTGCAGCTAACAAACGATGGATCAACCTTATACGAAACAATAGACGAAGCCCTGTGATGCACTTGCTTAGGATAGTTGTTGCCATATCCGACCATGTAACTTGTTGCTCTTGGGTTGTCTCCCAGAATGTAGTCCACCTGATAACCAAAACAAGGAACAAATTAGATCAATCTCTATGACGGAGTGGAGTTGAATGTGGAGTAGTAGTAGTGTTTTACCTGGGATTTAGCAAAGGAAAGAAGCTCAGCAGGGGAGACATTGCCGAATGAACACTTGAGGGACTTGCCCGCAGACGTTAGATAATCAGAGTAGACTGTAGCCAGGAATGAAGCACTAGTAACGAACTGCATGTTGTTCCATCTCTGTCGGTAAATCAGGCCTCCAGGAGTTTTTTGAGCATTGCGGCTGCCTTTGCCTAGACATGAACACATGAAAAACTCTGCTTTCTCTTGGTATTTCTCAAAAACTGGTGTGTATTTGCCTCCTTTCCCAGCCATCAAGAACTGCAAAACAACCAAAAAAGTCTCAATTAGTCATTTGCAACAGAACTCTCTATTTCAAGTTATGTATCAATTGTTTGAGACATTTTATCAAACATGTCATGTGCATTATTTAAGGAATACCTTAGCAACAAGAGTCTGAACACCAGCATACTTGACATCCCAACCAAATTCAGTCATGGCCCAACCAGTTGCTCCAAGTGCATCGCCATTGTTACCAAGGTAATTCAAGTAGTAGTCATTGTTTGTTGCCTTGTACAACCACGCAGATGCCCACAGCAATTCATCCTGCCACAATTTTTTAACTCAATTAATTAGGAACTTGGTGAATACATACAATTAAGTACAAAAATAACTGTTTGAGGGGGAATAATCACATACTGCGTATCCACTAACGGATCGGTAATACTTCTGCGCAACCGTGATGCTGCTGTCGTATTTGCCCCTGTACTTGTCCGCAAAATCAAACAGCTGAAACCAACATTAAGACGCGTGTTAACTACTGATGGTAGATTTGCAATTGTGTATCGGTGGAAAGGGTATTTTGGAGAACATGTCACCGACTAGCGTGTCACGTGACATGTTGCACTCAGAATTAATAACAACCATTGATATTAAGTGTGATGTACGGTTGTGATTTTAGAACAAAGCCCGTGATATGCGGCCGGATCCACACCCTATCACATGACCCATTTTATGCGCCGAAATACTTTACCGAGCCCCCAAGTTTTTCTTTTAAAATATTTATTTATTTAAAAAAAAAAGTATTCAAAAAATGGTAAATTTGAATGTCTACGGTATATTTTTTTTTTTTTTGACGGTATATTATTAGTATTGCGATTATTTCTAAATTTATAATAATTGTGGTCATTTAAAGTAGTACCTCCCCTCCCGCTATAGTGCACCGACAACCACCAGCCTCTGACAAAAAGCTGAGCTAAACGTAACTGCATAATAACTGCTATAGGTACACTAAAATACGCATCTCTAACCGCTTGCTAAAATACGCGTATAGGAGTACTAATCGAGGGCCATTCAGTAGGGTGGTTGTGGTGGTTATACTGAAAAGTGAAAAAGTAAAAAACAAAAAGAGGAAATTAAATGCACCTGGGAGGCGTGTTTGAGGAGCTCCGCCGAGTAAGAAGGGTTGTAGCGGCGGAAGACCATGGAAGCGGCGGCCATAGCGGCGGCGGTTTCTCCGGCGAGGTCGGATCCCGGGTGGTTTGGGTCAATTCTGTAAGCAGCTCTTGAAGTGGTCATGTCTTCCGGCCTTTGCCAGCAGAAATGGTCTGTGTTTCCATCTCCAACCTAAAAAGCAGATTAAACCATTAAAATGGAACAGTTAAAAGTGAAGAAAATCAGAGCAAATGGTGGACTTAGGTAGTTGCATTAGTATAATAATAGTGGCTTTTAACTTTTAAAAGAAGGTGTCTTAATCAATTGAAAACGACCACCGGAATTAGCACATCAAAAAGGAATTTACAGATTAATAATCACTGAAAATACGATTAGATAGAGAAATTACCTCTCCGTAGAGAACATTGGGTTCGGGATGAGCTTTGATGAGATAGTCAGTGCCCCACTTAACAGCATCAATGGCGTGGCCAAGTTCTCCACTGGACGCCATTTGCTTCCCATATTCAAGGATGCTCCATGACATCATAGTTATGGTGAAGGCCATGGGGAGTCCAAATTTAACATTGTCACCCGCATCGTAGTACCCTCCTACCAGATCCACCTTCAGGATTACAAAAATTACAACTACAATCAGTTCCAATTTCAACATTTCGCATCTAATTCCTAAAAAACTGCATTCAAAAGCATTGATGAAGAGGATTGTTAGGAAACACTTACCCCACTGATTTTTCCATCATTGAGGCCGGAATTACCCCTCCAATGAACTCTCTGGCTGCTGGGTAAGAAACCAGATCTCTGAGCTTCGAAGAAGAGAATGCTCTTACTCAAAGCTTCTCCATAATTATGGGCAGCTAATGCCGCAGGAAGAAAAAAACAAAGCATTAAAAACAGGGGAGCCATAGAAAAACAGAGTCCCACAGATTTCTCCATCCCAACCCAAAATGATGAAAAAGGCTCAAAAGGGTGGTGTGAACGCAAAGGAAAAACGCAGAAAACAGATCTGTTCTGCTCCTATGTGAGTGAAAGAGTAGAATAATGTGGGTTTCGATTATCAGATACAAATTCTGATAAACTCACACGGAGCAGAATGCTCTTGGAGAAAAAGAGAGAAGAAAATGGAGAATGCAGGTTGGGAAAATGGGCAGAGCAATGGCAGTATATATGGAGGCAGGGAGGAAGGTGAGGTGCCAATACTACAGAGAAAGGGCACATATTAAATAAATGCAGTTTGTTCTTTTTTTAATTTTATTTTTGTTATTACTTTTTTATTTATAAAATAAATTAAAATAAAATTGTTACTACTACATTATTTATGAGGAGAAGATGAAAATGGGCAGAGGCATGTGCTTTTGTTCTGTGCTTTTGCTAGGAAGGCCGGCTTGTATTTATGTAAATTTGAATTGAGTTGGCAATAATTATATTTACATTTTATTACTCCAATATTTACATTGTATAATTTGGTAAGTAATGTATAGCCTAATATATTTTTTATGCATAAAATGTTTTACCAGCACACTATTAACCTTTTTTTTTTGGGAAAAATAATGATCAAATATATATTTGATCGTGAAGATATATGTTTTCAATAATAAAATGAATGTGAATTTTTTTTAATTGTAGTAGATAGAGAATATTTTAAAAAAAAATTAAATCGGATCAAACCTTAATATATAAGCAATAAAACATTAGGAATGTAATATGCTAGTCAAACTTTCCATTTTCATATTATATGTCATTAAAACATTAAAAATGTACTTTTCCGTACCATTTTAATTCCCATTTAGAGTTTTATTGAGAAAATTACTCCCTCCGTTTTTTAATAAGTGTCATTTTGGCTTTTTAACTAATTTTAAAATAAGTGTCATTCTGAGTTTTTTTCTTTAATTTTGACTATTTTGCCCTTATTCATTTACCATATATATTGTTCATAAATAAATTCCATAAACATTGTTTATACCAAAATTAATTTGGTTTATGAATAATAGCTACATTCTTGACCACATTCTTTATCAAACAAAACTTCTATATCAAAATTAGCTATAATTAATTAAGGGTAATATGGACCACACTTTATAATCTTAATTTGTTGAAAAATGCCAAAATGACACTTATTCAAAGATGGAGGAAGTATTAAATAACAATAAATATATGTGTAACGTGACATTTTTAACCTTTTATTTATCTATATCGTCATTTAATGTATATTACTTCAAAAAAACAACTATATTGACAAAATTGAAATATGACATTTAATTTAATTAACTTAAATTAGTGCAAATGATAATTATTTTAAGATAAACTTCTACTTTTGAAGGAGAAATAAAATGAGAATTAAAAATAATTAATTTTAACCATTAATATGATAGTCAACTTTCCAATTTTAATAAAAAAATTACTCCCTCCGTTCCCGCTTAACTTTTACATCTACTTTTTCGGTCATTTAGAAATTTCACCCGTAAAATATCTACAATATTACATTTAATGTAATTATTTTTGTGGTGCATATATACATATAAGTTCATTTACTTACTTATTTTTTTATAAAATTTTATTTTAAAATTTTATTTATTATAATATTTTTTAAAAATTGTCTCAACATTAAGTATGAAAGTTAAGATGAAACGGATACTATATTGATACATATGGATAATTACGGAGTATTTATCAATCAATATTATAGTTACATAAACGACACTTTGGCAAGATATATTGCAGAGATGACACAACTTATATAAACTCTATCTATGGGGATTTTAATATTGAACTGTGTGTATATTAATGGTGGTTATGATCATTAATTACAATTTATCATTCGAAAAATTAATTTGAACTTATCTTTAGTTGAATGGTCGAGTTTGGAGCCCAAAATAATTAGAATTTGTCAAAAATATTACCCCCATATAAAACAGACTTCTCATCTGGAAACTAAAATATTTTCATTTGTTTTATAAAGTTTGTCACATTTTTTATTTTTTATAGAATTAAGGAAAATATTTTATTGAAATATTTATCTCTCATTAATTTTTCCACTTTCCTTTGATTTTTCAAAAAAAAAAGTTATTAATATATTTCCAAAAAAAATAAGAGTAGCTTAGAAAAATCATTAATAAGATCAAATTTGATAAATTTTAAAAAAACGGAGGAAATATTTAATTTTATTAATAATTTTCATACTTTCCTATTTATCACTAAAAAATTTGCGTACCCTTCAATGAAAATAATCATCACAATTTTTACCTTCACAATATACATATATTACCCTTCATGCCATTATTTTGGGGTTCATCATACACTCAATATAACTACTTTATATATTTTACATATAAAAAATTTACAAAATTATCCCTCAATATTTTAATTATTACTTCCCATAATTGTTTGCACTGTTTTCTTATTTGTCCGTCCCTCAAATTGTTTACACTTGCTAAAAAGGAAACTTTTTCATAAACTCCACCCTCACAAAATTCACATATTTACACAAAATGTCATTACTTTTACACTTATTTCAACCACTCTCTTTACTTTATTCATATAAATATACAAAATTACCCCTCAACACTCCATTTATTACACATTTTCCTTAATAAATGTACCCACAAAGTGGTGTAAACACTTTTCGGACGGAGGGAGTACAACTTTTTTTCTACTATGTGTCAAAGATTATTCACAAATATTATTGGTATATTTGTATTAAATGATTTTTGGGGGTGATGTGACTTGTTCTTGGAAGAATTCACAATTTTAAGGAGTTACCAGAATCGGTAAAGAAGGGAGGGCAGTCAAAAAAAGTTTTTCCCAGGGGCTGTCTCTTTAATGTTCCTCCCAAAATTGTGTGAAATCTCCATAATGCCCCTGGGCCCTAAAGTTTGTAATGAAAGCTCAAAGCCACGTGGCGTGGTTAGATAAAGTTTTAATTAGCACTTGCATGAGTTAAATGAAAAATCATTTATCATGTGTCCCACTGCAATTAATTCTCTGGATGGAAGGAATTTTTTTAAATTTAATTTTTGAGTATTTTCAATACCATGTGCTTTGTGCTGCTAAATTTTGAAAAAGCCTGATGTTTTGAAGGACCAATGTATTTTTTTCGTGGTATGTTTGCCCTTTCTTTTAAGAAATAAATGGATTGAGTCGAGTTTAACGCGTTATTTTTTGTTTTTTATTATTGAAAATAGAAAAAATTTATTTAAAACTTTCGAATGCCAGTAATAAAATGGTAAAATAATTGAGTCGAACATGTTTTTTTGTTCTTTTATCGATAAAAATAGAAAATTTTATTCAAAACTTTCCGATACCAATGATAAAAAGGTGAGTGTATTGAGCCGAATTGAACGCGTTATTTTTTGTTTTTATCGATTCAGAACTTTTGAATAAAGGGGTAGATGGATTGAATCGAGTTGAACGCGTTATTTTTTGATTTTATCGATTCATAGCTTTCGAATAAAAGGGTAAATGTATTGAATCGAGTTAAATGCGTTATTTTTTATTTCTTTATTAGTATAAAAAGAAATTTTATTCACAACTTTTGAATACAAGTGATGCCCCACACGGAAACATTAAAAAATGATTAGTAAAAATGAAAAAAATAAAATATAAGAACACGTTATAGTTCAAGCGTGTCTAATATTGTTTTCAAATTTTAAAATTTTTGTTTGAACTTAATTGATAATTAATCGGTCGAGTTCAAACCAGCTTTAAGCAATGTCAAACACGAGTCGAGTTGAGTAGTTTGATATTTTTATATTTATTTTATTTTTACTAATCGAACTCAATCCTAATTTTAGACTATATTGAACATAAATGTATGTTCAAGTTTGTTCAATATATATATCGAACTGAATTCAAATGGATTTTTATCTAATGATCTCAAATAGAGTTTTGAATTAGCTTGTTTTGATTTATAATCCTCCTATTGATTGAATTTTAAAAGTGTAAAATAAATTATATTATATTATTATTTGTACATAAACCGCATTGTTTTTTATGTAGTACAATTTAGCATACATAGTACATTGAGATGAAATTTTTTTAGGTTAGGTATTTCTTATTGTAGTCAGCTATATGGGAATTTTTATTCTTATTCTGACTTTTTCAATTTTGAGATTTGGGTAATGGAATTTACTAATACTATCCTATATTCTTATGGATGGAATTATAGATGACTTTTCCTAGTATTTTTTTGGTTCTGATGCCAAAAATGGAAATAAAGATTTTTTCACCAACAGAATCGTGGTTCATAGTGAAAATCGGATTCTAATAACCATCCCGACTCTTTCAACTATTTCATATTCGCCCCAGGGTCAGTGAATTCTAAAAAAAAAAAAGGTCTCATTCTTAAAAAAATAAACACAATAGTAAAATTGTTGCTTCATTCAAACGTGAGAAAAGTGAAAAGACAAGTGTAAATTTTATCAATAAATATGTGAACCTAATTTTCAGTCTTGCAATATGTAAAGACAATTACTTGTGTGTACCAGTTACATACATGTAACTTGTTCCTATTTAATACAATTTTTTAAATGGATAAATTTTACACCTGAGTTATACTAAATATAGTATAGTATTAGTCTAATTACAGTATAGTATTAGTTCAAGTATAGTATAGTATTAATTCATATATTAAATATGAACCAATTACATGTATGTAACTGGTACACAAGAGTACAACCCTATGTCAAATACTTCACACTAAGGTATGTTATTTTATTCACTCATTTATTCTTTTTTTTTTTAATATATTAGTATCAATTAATACAGTATTTTATTGATTGTCCACCCTACGATGCCATTATATAAAGGACCTTAACTCTATTTCAAATTCTCAATGGCAAGATATATGGGTGTAGTGCAAATGAGTCGAGCCGAGTAGTGTCATGCTTCAATTTGACTCTATTAGAAAGCTCAAAACTCGAATAGAACTCAATTGTGTATTTTTTTTTTTTAACTCGATCGATCTCAACTATATATTTTACATAACATTAATTAAACACTTTTATTTTATTTATAATTAAAGTGTATTTATATGTAATTAGCATATTATTGGTAAATTGTAAAATTATATAAGTTCGATTAGGCTCGAGAGCCTAACGAGCGAGCCTACTATTGTTGAGCTCGAACTCGAGAACTACTCGAGTATAGCTTGAACTCGAGCTCCACTAGATTAAATTAATTTGAATCGATTTCGAGTTTTTCTGGAGTTGAGCACAAGTAATTCATGAGTTGACTCGATTCACTTACACCCCTATGCGCCCTATGATTTTTCTAATGTAAATTAAGTAGTCCCGATTTGTCAATTTTTATAATCAATTTTTATTGTTACTTATTAGGGTTGGTGGACATAAGTTTAATGGTACATTATTTGTTGTGGTATAACTACAATACATTGAAGTACCGAGATGAGACTTCATATATCACATATGTTTATTGCAATTTTGAAAGTTTTTAATGCTTTACCAATAAAATTTTAGGAAGATTTTTCCCTCGAAATATATATTTATAATAAACTTACACACACGGATTCAACATATATTACATTGTTCAAATAATTTTACTAGTGTAACTACGCGTTATGGTTAATAATAATAACGTATATCATGGCCCTAGTTAGGATATATGATTTTTTTGTATTTAACTATTAAACCGAAGGGGAGGAATAAGTAATTAGAAAAATAATCATAATTAGAATGTGTATGAGGATTTGGATATAAAAACCGTTTGCATCTTTTTTAATGTGTGAGTAGTATATATTAACAATAACAACATACAGAGTGAAAAAAAAAAAAAAAAAAAACCAGAGCAAAAATCAGGACCCTTTAATTTTAGAAAGGAAAAAAAAAAAAGATTTTGTGGAAGACAATGAGAGAGACATAAAAGAATTAAAATTTAGTAAGAGGAAAAAAGAATATTCTTGTTAAATGAAGAAAGGATAGAAAAAATAAACTAAAAAAAGAATTAAAATAATAAACAAAATATACGGCCTATTGTTTCTTCTAAGATGTTCCAGAAATAAATTGCTTTCGAAAGAAAAAGAAAAAACAAATTACTATTACATGCATGCATAAACGACACCGTTCCTTGACCTGCACCATGTGCTGGTTTTAATTATCACCACCGACGACATTCTGTCAAAATATTTTTACCATTTTACGTCCGGACAATTTTGTCCTGCTCTTTGGTTTTACTTTTACAATTGTCTTTTTATTTTTTTAATCTTTTAAAAATATTAACCTAAAGTGAGGGAGACATGCGAATAATACAAAGGGGTTACGATCTTAATAAATCCAAACGAATTATTAAATCAATGTTCTGTAACTTCGACAGTAATAAGACAAAGCATTCATATTAATTAATGAGGCAATAGCAAATCATGACAAAAATTGTTTTCTGAAAATTATCATTGCATAATGGAATTTTTAGAAAAAAAATCCAATTCATCTAGTCATCTAGATATATATGTTTGATACCTCATTTTAGTAATTGTTGAAACTATACATAACTAAATAATATTTTATCACTATATGTAATAATAATTTTTTTTTAAAAAAAGTCATCTCCTAAAGTAAGATAATTATAAGTGACAGTAAGCCAAATCAAATAAGGAGTAAGTCATTTGAAGACCCAATGCCAAATGAGCCCTAATTATTATAGGGTGCCTCAATCACTCGAAATTACCATGATACCTTCAGTTATGGGAAAACGTATAAACTCACCATTTTTCTAATGTAAAGTATTATCTTCTATCGTGAAAGAAATATTCTTTCTCTACTTCTTTAATTATATTATTTCATATGAAATCATGACGAAATCAGATGATATGAGATTTGACTTGAATGTCGTAGTCCCCTCATCCACCGGGGACCTTCTCCCGGTGTAATTTTTTGCAGGCCCGATGAATTAAGCGCAACTCAGCCCAACAAAGTAGATGAAGACTCGAAATCGGTTTATCTGGTCCACATCAATATGTTTGTACACAATTAAATGACGTTTAATATTTTGCATGATTTTTTTTTAATTTCACCATTTTTTAACTTTAGTAAATATTCTTAATTATCTTATAACTTACCTTTGCTAATTAATCATCTCTCACTAATTAAATAAGTGTAAATTTTTTTAAAATCATAGAACATGGTATAAAAAGATTATTTATTAATTAAGGATAAGTTTATTAATACAAATATTTTTTAATTTCATAAAAAACTATTAAGAATATATTTTTTTAACATTATTGCTTTAGGTGATGAAGAGTTGATCTCAATTCTCACGATCTAAAATGATTTGAAAGTACAATCTATTTATGATTATGTTACAAATACTGTAAAAGTAGAATCATAATATCTAAGCAAAATCATAACGGAGTGAGACACAATGTTTTTGGAAATAATTGCAACCAATCAAGGTTTTACATGACCTAGATGTACTCTCGCCCAAATTAAATTGTAAACGAAAAATTTTCTTTCATTTAGTATGCACATAATTAAACATATATTCATATACTAGATTGAAATTTTATTTTATATTTGATTAAATATTTATCAAATAACTCTAATATTTTGTCATAATCTACCAACAGTGAATAATTACTTCTTATGGAGTATAGTTTTAAACTATTGAAATTGTACTGCTATATTAGTAATATTACTGGACCCCTCAGTTTTGAAATTTATAAATTTGCCTTTTGAATGATTAGTATTTTAGAAAATTAGCCATTAATTACGGAAACTCAAAAACCTATTCAACGAGGAATTAAATATAATAGTTCAAATTTATCAATGAATAAATAAAATTTGGATAGTCGGATGTCAGAGAATACGATTCTTAAATATAAAAAAATAGAGAAAAAATAAAAGTAAAAGCAAAGAAGAAAATGCCAAAAAAGAAGAGGCTAAGGTAATAGCAGTCAAAAATAAGGTCCCACAAACACACTTTATTCTCAACCGCAATCAACGGCCTACGCCCAAAAAGAAATGCATGTAATCTCTATTTTCTCGTGCACTTTTATAAAAGTGACGTACGATTTATAGTTATTTATTTTACTTTGAACGAAGTGGAAACACGATATCTGAACACGTCATACAAAGTCAAACACAGCAGGTCTCCGTAATTACTGGCTGTCGCCGGTTTTGTTACGGCTACGGCAACAGTTCCCATTTCTCCACTACTGGAGTTGACCGGTTGCCGGCGCTTCCTAGAAACCGGCCCAATAGGTTGTTGGTTGCCACCCTGTGGTCCTCAATATTTTAGTACAATCTCAAGGCTTAAAAACCACACTCATGTGCGTCGGTGTCCCTCTCTTATCCTTCTTTTGTCTTTTTTTTCTTTTTAAATTTGTATTTGTATTTAAATATATGTTTCACATTTTATTACAAATAATTGACATGTGTTATATGTATATTTATACATTTGAACACAATTTTTTAAAAAAAATAGATAAAGATGTTATTGGATTGTTGTGAGATAAAAATAAAGGGACTGTTTTCATAAAATGAAATGAATATATTTTTTGTGAACAAATAAGTAAGGAAAGTGAAATAGATGAATCACAACAATGTGTGTTCGTGTCCCTCTCTCTTATCCTTCTTTTGTCTTTTTTTTTTCTTTTTAAATTTGTATTAAACTGAATATGACGACAAAAATAATACCAAAAACTGTTAATTTACTACCTTTTCTAAATGAAAAGAATAATGCCAAAAATTCACTGTTAATTTAATCCATCAAAGTATTTATTTCTTCTTTCTTTAGATAAAGCCATTTCCCACAAATATTAAAGTTTGCATTGTGAAAGGAAAGACTGGAAAAGAAATACATTTACGACAAAAATTGTGGATTTTAAACATTTTTTCAATCCGTAGTGGAGTAAATTTGTAATGATACCAGAAATTTCTTATGGGAAAGTAAAGGATGCTTTGATGTTGAAATTGGAGACCAAACTTTGCCCCTAAAGCCAATGCTGTTTCCACTACTTTTTTGAACTAGTTGTGTTTTTTTTTTTCTCGTATTAATTTGATTTTGATAATTTAATAAGTTTAAATATTAAATTTTAAACACAATACCTATCTAACATATTTAGAAACAAGTTTGTGTTTCGTTCACACTATATACTTTTGAATATGATGGCTTGAAATTTAATCAAATGAAAATTACTAATTTAAGCTTAATTATTTGGGGTTTAGGTATAATTGATTGCCATAAATTCAAATAGTTGTCTTAATTCCTACATCAATAAATTCAAATAGTTGCCTTAAGATTTTATTTTTGTTTTTTATAAATTGCTCTAATATTTTTATAATTTGTATTATTATAGTGGTAGACACTAAAAACAGAAGTGGCATGTCTTCAGACTAAATTGCATTCCACGAGTACATTAATTAGGTCTTTTGTAAGTAAGATTTGCACTATAGGGATTTTTTAATTTCTGAGCAACAATGAATGCTAAATGATTTAATTATATTAATTTTGAACATTAGCGGTTTAAAGTTAATGCAACATTCAATTAAAGCACAAACTCCAATGGCCCTTGTCCTGTTGTCCACGATCTACATTCTTCACCCATTCTCCCATGCTTCGGTGTTTAGACCTCTACATTTTGTTTATTTTATTTTAAATCTTAGTATTCAATCTAAATATCACTAATTCAAAAATCAATTACATGATGTTAAAATAACCCTGCAAATTTTGAAAATTAAAATCTAAAAATAAACATACTCCTAAGTTCAAAGTTTATACTACATGCTCAACCCATTGAGGGTTAATTTGATTATTTATTGAAGTAGAATTTTATTAATCGCGAATATTAGTAGATATGAAAAGAGAAATGCTACGCTAATCAAATGTTATTAATAGGGAGCTAAAATCACACTTAAATAACTCAAATTGTCCTTTAACTTTTTTTTTTTAAAGTTAAGTTTTTTAGATTTGCCATGGCATTTACAAGTATGCATGTTATTAAATGTTAAACGTGCTGAATGAGCGCAATGACTTCAGTTAATTTGAACTCGAAAACTGTTAAAATTCTTGATTCATCAAGTGGCTATTTTTTACTACTAAAATTGCAAACATTTGGAGAGGGTAAGAGGGATGAGTGTTTTTAATTTATTTGAATTAAATTTATTTTGATATATACCCTTATTTAATTAATTAAGTAGATGAATTAAACGTTAATTATTGAATAATTAAATGAGACATAGTCAATTTACTCGATGAAAGTGGTATATTTAATATTCTAAGTTTAGGTGAGTGAAAAATTAATTAATTAAGTTGAATGGTTTAACTTTTATTGTGAGTTTGCAGAGGTTGGGAATATAAAGGGTCATATATCCCACATAGAAAACCTACAAAAATTTATTAACATTGTAGTGTGAAGTGAGTTCAACTGTGGACTAAGAGTGTAGGTGATGAATTTTGAGTTTGACACATATGTGACACCTCATCTCCAATTCATGTGTTGTTCACTCTCCCTCTATCCCAGAGAAATGGGGTAGCCATTTCAAGTGATCCCCAACTTTTATTTCTTTTTTTTTTTTTTTAATTTCTTATTTATTTACTTTTTATTGAATTATGTTTTATTTTGTTTTCTTTTCATGTTTTTTCATTTATTTTATTTTAAATTATTAAGAATTTAATTATTATTTTTAATTATCTTTTAATTTTTATTTACTAATTACAATTGATGAGTATTTTTTATCTTGTACTTTTGGTGTTATTTCAATAATATTTTGTCAGGAAATATATTAATATTATTTATTTTTAACTTAAATTTTATAATTAATATTTATTGTGATTTTTAATTGTAGAAGTTAAATTATAAATAAAAATAGTTAATAAATAAATATGAATAAAATAAAATTTTAATAGTGGGACCTATGAATAATTTTGAGGTAGAAAGCATTGAGAGGGAAATGAATTATTTGAGGTAGGAGTAGGAAACTAATGAGGTGTCACATATGTCGCAAATTTCTACCCCAAAATTTCTCACTTGCACTGGAGATGCTCTAAGTTAGAAGTAGAAATCCATGGGACTTCTCCCCAAAAGACTGCGCTCACTGCCCGCTCGTCCGATTTCGGTAATTGATCTTTATGGCCCACCTATCTTTTTGTAGAATCAACACCCAGAAAGTCCACTTGCACTAGGCCGACCCATTCAGATGTTGTTGGTTATAGGCCAAGTCCAATACACTTCATAGAATTCGGTAACCTTCTAGAAGGTTACAGAATCGGATTTGATTTCGAATTTTCCTCAACCTCATGGGGTGAGTCTCTATCTATAAATATCAGTGCTCTCCCCTTTTGAATACAAATAATTTTCCCCCTCCTGCTCTCGAAATTTTCCTCTCGTTTCAGTTCTTTAAGCTTGCGTGCGTTCGCTGACTCTTTTACAATAGAGAGAAAGCCATTTTACTTTTGAAAATGGAACGTCAAATTTGTGAGAATACACGTAATTTTTCCTCTCCCCTTTAGAATACACATAATTTTTTCTCTCTTGCTCTCAAAATTTTCCTCTCGTGTTCGGTTCTTTAAGTTTACGTGCGTTCACTGTCTCGTTTACAATAGAGAGAAAGTCATTTTACCTTTGAAAATGGAATGTTAGATCTGTGAGCACTATTCAGGACGTAATTCATTTAGAGTTTACCTTTGATTTGACTTGAGTTCTCATTATTTTCGATTTGTAGTATATTCTTACTGTCACGTACTTTTTTATTTTTAAGTCTCGGGTATCCGATTCTATGACCGACTAATCCCGGGGACCAATCCCACTTACTGTCACGTACTAATAATGAGAAGGAGAGGAAGATCATGGTGGAAGGCGATGGAATCATCAATTCGATCTACTTTTTAAAATGATAATCTTCTATTTTTTAAAAAATATATATATTCTCATTTTTTTTAAATGCATAAAATGTTATTTAATAAATAATTATTTTTTTAATGTTCAATAAATACATGGTTAGTTTATACATATAAAATGTAATGAAATTTGAAAATCATGGAAAGATCGAAGGTAGGTTTACAGAGAAAATTAAAAAATTCTGACGTCTGGTCATATTAATTGAATAAAACACGAAAATTAACAAATTGGACTGAAATTTCTGACCAGTTTCCATTTCGTTATATGTAATATAATATTAAAATAAATATATCACATATATATGTATGTGTGTACATGGAATTCTACGCAGACAGAATCCCCATTTGGGAGTTGTCCTTGAGCTGCATCCACGTGACCTTGATTGACCAGCAATACGGTGCTAAAATTTAATGACACAAAATAATAAATATCTCTGTAAATTAAATTAAATACGGAGTAACATATTGTCATTAAAAACGTGTTTTCACATCTTCAAATTTTTACTTTCACTTGTCTCTGGTTGACAACTTTAAAAAGGACCGACAACCCTGGTAGGTCTCTGAACATGTTAAATATTCACATTCAAATTTCCTCAACAAGTAAATAAATTTCAGATTAAAAAAAAAACTGGACTGTGTATATTAATGCTATATATTAAGTCCTAATTTGACAGGTTAGATTATTCTAAAATAAATGAGTAATCAAATTTAAGATAGATTCTAATCGCATCTAAAATAAAATAAAAATTACGCCTGCCTGTTCTATTGTGTGCATACAAAATAATTGAAAGACATATTATTTGTAATTTAATTTGAACGAGATAAAATATTTGGGTCAAACTATAAATATCTTATCATATCTGTATATCAAACTAGGTTCGGTGGTAAATATAAAATACAACAATATTACGGACAGGAAAAGTTTCACACATTGTATACATATATATCCAAAATAATTTAATCTCAAGCTCTCCAGTTGCGATTAAAGTCAGCTGCATTTATAAGTTTTGGATTGTTTCCAACCACCTCATTGTTTATTTGCATGAACTTAATTTGAACTGTTTTAGTACATATTTATTTATGCCAAGGTAAATTAAATATACTAAAAAGAAATATTGCCTCGAACAAGTAAACAAGATAGTCTCAAACTTTCAATTATCACGTGGTCGCATTCTTGTTTATTTTGAATTTTAAGATCAATGTGTTTACAACATTTTAATTTCAGAATTTGAGATATATTAATTTAATTACACCAATCTGACAAACCAAACACTCCCTGAAAAAAAAAAAACCAACTCCTGAGTCTTATTCTATACTCCCTCCTATTCATTTTATAAGTCGTTTTGACCTTTCGTTTTCTTTACAAAATATAAGTTGTTTTGCACTTTTTAATGCAAATTAATTGCATTTATTCCAAATTTACCCTTAAGATCAATAAATATTTGCATACATATATTTTTTTAATGAAAATTACAAGCATTGATTAAGGGTAAAATGAGAAGTCAATTATTTTCTTAATATGTGTGCATGAGTTTAGGATGACATATATTTTGAATAGAAGGGAGTATTAAATATACAAAACTCAATTTTTTTAAAAGTTATATATGCAGCGAGAATATTAATTGATTGATATGTAACCTTCGTTTGGTTAAAATTTGTCAATACTAATTACTAATGAGAAACATCAAATAAAAATTATAATGAGAATGATAGCTACAATGTTAGTACAAAAAAATTTCTAATCATGAAATGAATTTGGACAAAAAAAATGGTTGGTTGAGAAATATGGAGTACTAGAGCATGAAAGAATTCCGTCTCATCTAAAAGTCCGAACTTGTAGAGAGGGTGGGAATTAATTCTTGTATATTAATTCCTAACACTCCCCCTCACTCGTGGGCCGGATTAACACCTCTTACCCTTTTTTGGGAGGAGGCCCATCGAGTGGACAATTTAAATGGGTGGAGTGCTTCCAACAGGAATCGAACCCAGGTCGTTTGCCCGGTTTGCTCTGATACCATGAAAGAATTTCCACTCTCTCTACAAGTTCGGACTTTTAGATGAGACGAAATTCTTTCATAGAGAAGAAATGATTACCAGAGAGAGGGTGCATTTAATTAAAATAGGGTTAATAATCAAATTATTTTGTTCTCATTATCTCTCGTACAAAATATGATGAAGGGAAATCGATCATATATTTATTTTTATTAACCCCAAAATTATCATATATTCATTTTTATTATATTCGGATTGAAGAATTGTGAACCAAACAACACTGGACTTTTTTTTGTTAAAATATTGAAAGAAGTGACACTAGATAATAACTCAACGGGGGTGTGAGATATATTTTGTATCAGAAGGGCCCTATTATATGCTTTATGAATTTATGACTTTACTCGAATAATGTTTAATTTAATTTAAAGTAAAGTATGGTCGAAATATAAAAAGTAGAGTTCCGTCTAATACATAAAATCGTTACACCCAAAACTCTGTTTTACACGATGACAAGGGGAAATAATTTATCGTAAATGAAGATACGCATTTACCGACAAATCAAGGATATAAATGCATACGTTGTGTAGCTTTTATTTATTTTTGAATTGAAGTGACTTAACTTTTGCATGACTAAAGTGTCAGATGTGTGGGTAGATCAGTAGATGCATGTATAAATAAGAAGGCCCGCGCTTCAAAAGGGAACCCCAACGAACTTTATAGTTTCATGCATAATTATAGCTGCATGTTTAGATTCATATATATTTTTGTCTGTTGGTTAAATTTTAGCTTCCAGAATTATATGGTTGGTCTCAAGTGCATATCCCCATTATAACTCTCACTGCTCAAAGTATATAGTATAATTGTACGACTCTAATAAAGATTTTGGGAGAGACAGAAAAAATGAGTTATGACTTCTCATAGATATATTTATTTTTTCTAAAAGCCGAGTACAAGTTCATTATAATTCAAATACAAAAGATGTTCAGTCTACATATACAAAGTGAATTCAGGTATTTTCTTTTTAAGTCGCGGATATCCGATTCAAGGACCGACTAATCTCGAGGGACCATGTTCACCTGTGGAGGTCCCGTTTAAAGCCAGAGTTTATACGTCTGTATGGACATGGTCTCATAGAGTTACACAAGTATTTTTATTTTATATAAAATTTAACACCAATTTTATTTGTACGCACGCACAGATTTTTAAGAAAAAAATATTTGTGCACAACCTCTTGTCTACAACAAACTACAAGTATATGAGGTGGGCCTTTTTTTGTGTACGTATTTTATTTTTTAAAATACTCTTAAGCATTTTTGGTATAAGATCTCATAAAATTTTCGATTAAATATGTTGAAGTATAATGTTGCAGATAGTGTTGCAACATCCAACTCAACACTAATACACACACATGCTTTACTAATGTAGTTTCTAGAAGAAGAGTAGTTCTCACTAACTAATAGTTTGTTAGTTAGTTAGATGGAAGACTCTAGAATGTGAGTCTCCTTCTATATATATTGTACATACTACACATTGCAAATTAAGTTGAATTTACACAAATTTAACATGGTATCATGAGGCCTTTTCTTTAATTTTGTTTAGCACTTTGCAAATTCTACTCTTCTTCACACTTTCCTTCATATCTTCATTCAACCAATTTAGTAACTGCCTTGTTCTTCTTCCTTTCTTCACATCTTCATCCAGTAACTGTCGTGTTCTTCATACTTTCTTCATATCTTCATCCAGTAATTGTCTTGTTCTTCATACTTTCTTCATATCTTCATCCGTATACTGCTCTGTTTCTGTGCATCTTCATCCAATATTTTTCGAATTCAACTTCCGATCTTCTTCTTCCGCTATACTCTGATCTTCTATTATCTACTCATGGCAAATACTTCACCTCCAGCTCCTAATCTACCCGTTTCTACTCTACCTCGATTCATTACTCTTTCCATTCGATTGGATAATGATAACTATCCTTTTTGGCGAAATCAAGTTCTAGCCTCTGTTCGTGCCCATTGTTTTGAGGATGTTCTCCTCTGCAAAGTAGTTCCGACTAATCCAACTGAGTCAACTTCAGACTCGATCTCTTGGAAACGCAGGGATCAATTTCTTCTTAGCTGGTTGCTAAGCTCTGTTTCTGATACGATGCTTGGTCATGTGAGCAGGTGTGAGCATTCGTTTCAGTTATGGTTGGTGTTTGAATCATTGTTCCAGTCTCAATCTGGTGCTAAAGCTATGATTCTTCGATTGCAACTTCAAACTCTACAGAAAGGCGATCTAAGCATTGATGCATTCATACTGAAAATGAGATCTATTGATGATGGATTGCATCATGCTGGGCATTTGATCAAGGAGGCAGAGTTAGTTTTGTATATCCTTGGTGGTTTAGGTGTTGAATACGATGCAGTGGTGGTTAATCTTACTACTCGAGGCTCTGTGCCGTCCCTACCTGAAGTTCAGTCGATATTGCAAGCATATGAGGTGAGATTGACATCTCATCACTCTCACTCAGCTCAGCTTTCTGGAGGCCACATTCTGAATCCTTCAGCAAATGTTGTTTCTCGAGATCATGGAGCACATACCAGAAATACTAACAAAGGCAGAGTGTATTCAAAGCCTAGAGTGGTTTGTCAACTATGTGGCAGGAAATATCATGTGGCAGCCAAGTGTTACAAGAGGTTTGATCAAGGTTTCAATGGTCTTGAGAATTCTCAATCTAGATCTCACTCATCTATCATCCGTTCCTCTCCCCCTACTCAAGCTCATCTGACTCAATACAACTCACATCCTCCATATCAAACTTATCCTTCATCACCATCTGTGCATAACTACTCCTATGGTGCTCCCTCACATACTGCCCCTTCACATATTGCTCTTACCAACCACATGGATCATGGTGTCTCCTCCTCTACCACTGCCTACACTCCTCAGAACTCCACCTGGTGTGTTGACAGTGGAGCAACACATCATGTGACATCTCAACTAGCCAATCTTCATCTCAACTCTCCATACCAAGGTATGAATTCTCTTGTGGTAGGAAATGGTGAGTCTACTCCTATATTACATACTGGTTCTCTTGCTATACCAGTACATGGTGCATCATCTTCTCTAGTCATGAACAATGTCTTACATGTGCCTGCAATTACTAGAAATCTTATGAGTATATCTCAGTTTCTCAAGGATAATGATGCCATTATTGTATTCTATGCTGACTGTTGTCTTGTTAAGGATCTCAAGTCCAGCAAGATTCTCTTGAGAGGGGTGCTTAAAGATGGTCTATACATATTGGACTTTGGAAGCTTGAACTCACATCAGGACTCAAGCTATTCCTGGAATAAAGATGGTGTATCTGCTGCTACTGTCAATAAGACTAGTTATGATGATGTTGTTAGGAAAAATAAGTCCATTTAGAGTCTATGGCATTGTAGATTAGGACATCCTGGTAATTCAGCTCTCTCTACTGTTTTGAGAAGCTTGAATATTCATTGTAAGGAGTCTCATGTTACTTTTTGTGATGAATGTAAGCTTGGAAAATTTCATATGAAACATTTCTCATCTATTCAACATCACACTTCTCATGCTTTTGAGTTAATACACATGGATGTTTGGGGGCCTGCTTCTTGCTTATCTATTGAAGGATATAGATATTATCTGTCAATAGTTGATGATTACACAAGATTTGTATGGGTGTTTCCTCTGGTGGCAAAATCTGAGGTGGTCAATGTGTTTACACAATACATGAAAACAGTAGAGAGGTCATTTGGGGTGTCAATCAAAGCCATTCAACATGACATGGGCACTGAGTTTCTACCTGTAGACAGATTGGTTAAGTCCCTTGACATTCAAGTTCGATTGTCTTGTGCTTACACTCACCCTCAGAATGGATTGGTTGAGAGAAAACATCAGCATATCACTGAGTTTGGCTTAGCTATGCTTGCTAAATCTAAGCTTTCAAAGGCATTTTGGTGGCATGCCTTCTCAACTGCAGCATATGTCATCAACATGTTGCCTACTCCAGTTCTTCAGCAACAAACTCCATTTGAGTCACTATATAACAGATCACCAGATTATCATTCTCTCAGGGTATTTGGCTGTGCATGCTTTCCCTTTCTGAGGCCTTATAACTCTTCTAAGCTGCAATTCAGAAGCTCAAAGTGCATCTTCTTGGGGTATAGTCCTTCTCACAAAGGTTACAAGTGCCTTCATGAATCTGGAAAAATCTTTATATCAGCATCAGTCCAATTCAATGAAGAAGAATTCCCTCAATTCACTTCTACCACCAATCTACATTCTCCCCATACTTCATCTTCCAACTTCTCAGCTCAAATACCAGCAGATCTTCAATACCATCCTCCCTTAGCCACTCCTCATACATCATCTCATGACTCAGCATCTCTTCATTTCACACCCCCCTCCTCCAATTCTCATATTAACAACTCTCCTGCATCATCACATGCTCATGACAGCACCTCTCATGCTCATGACAGTACCTCTTCAAGCTCTACCAGATATATACTTCCCCCCTCTTCTCCTGTATCCACTTGTTTACCTCCAATCTCTATAAATCCACCAGCCATTCCTTCACATCACTCTATGCAGACAAGATCAAAGTCTGGCATTTTCAAGCCAAAAGCTCTCATATCTACACTGCCAATCCCTGAACCAACTAGTGTTACAGAAGCTGTTCAGAATCCTAAGTGGAAATCTGCTATGAAGTTAGAGTATGATGCCTTAATTCAGAATGGCACATGGACATTGGTACCCCCATCATCTGATATTCACCCCATCACTACTAAATGGCTGTTCAGGGTTAAATACAACAAAGATGGTTCAGTTGAAAGGTTTAAAGCTAGGTTGGTGGCTAGAGGGTTTCAACAGCAGGCTGGTGTAGATTACTTTAGCACCTTTAGTCCTGTGATCAAGCCAGTTACACTACGCATTGTATTCACTCTTGTTGTCTCCAAAGGGTGGGCTATTCAACAGGTTGATATCAACAATGCATTTCTCAAAGGTGTTCTACATGAAACAGTCTACATTGCTCAACCTGAAGGTTTTATTGATACTCAGCACCCTCATCATGTATGCAAGTTGCAAAAAGCATTGTATGGCCTCAAGCAAGCCCCTAAGGCCTGTTATGACACTCTCAAGAACTTCTTGATGCAGCAAGGGTTTACACACTCCTCTTCTGATCACTGCCTGTTCCATAGATTTCTGAATGGAAAGACAACTCTTTTGCTTGTGTATGTGGATGACATACTCATAACTGGTGATGACTCTACACTAGTACAAACTCTCATTGATGATCTTCACTCTCAATTTTTCCTCAAGCATCTAGGGGAAATCAACTACTTCTTGGGCATTGAAGCTCATTCCACCTCCACTCACATCAAGCTTACACAGTCCAAATATGCCACAGATATCATTGCCAAAGCCAATCTTTCTGACTCCAAACCTTGCCCCTCTCCCATATGTCCTTCTACCAAACTATCTATCTCTGACAGCCCTCCTTTTGACAAACCTACACTTTACAGAAGCATAGTTGGGGCTCTTCAGTATCTCACCCTAACCAGACCTGATATCTCATTCTGTGTGAACAAGCTATCACAGTTTTTGCAAAGTCCTACACAAAATCAATGGAAAGCATGTAAGAGGGTACTTAGATATCTTAAAGGCCCTCTTACTCATGGTATTTCTTTTTTTCCAGTTTCAGATTACAGGTTGCAGGGCTTTGTGGATGCTGATTATGCTTCTAGCATTGATGATAGGCGCAGTACTTCAGGTTTTTGCATCACTCTTGGAAGGAACTTGATCTCTTGGAGCTCCCGCAAGCAATCTATGGTAGCTCGCAGCAGCACGGAGGCTGAGTACAGGGCTCTAGCACTTGCTACTACAGACATCTTATGGATTGCTAGCATTTGCAAGGAGTTAGACATTCCCATCTCTACTCCAGGCCTGATGTGGTGTGACAACCAAGGGGCCATAACACTTGCTTTCTGCCCGGCATTCCACTCACGCACAAAACACATTGAAGTAGATGTTCACTTCTTAAGAGAAAAGGTGCAAGATGGCTTTCTGGACATACGATTCATTGCATCTGAAGATCAACCAGCAGATCTTCTAACCAAGGCATTAGCTCCAGCTCGCTTCTCACATCTTTGCACTTGGTTTGCTCTTTCATCAACAGGTGGTCCAACTTCTTCCGGGGCATGTTGAAGTATAATGTTGCAGATAGTGTTGCAACATCCAACTCAACACTAATACACACACATGCTTTACTAATGTAGTTTCTAGAAGAAGAGTAGTTCTCACTAACTAATAGTTTGTTTGTTTGTTAGTTAGATGGAAGACTCTAGAATGTGAGTCTCCTTCTATATATATTGTACATACTACACATTACAAATTAAGTTGAATTTACACAAATTTAACAAAATATTAACATTAACTCTGTTATTTGGATAAAAGAAGTTTTAGAAACACGTTTCTTATATAATTATCTCGGTGACATGATTAAAGCTGCAAAAATATGGATATTTTTTAGTCAACTTCATCGTACGAGGTTGATGATAGTATACTAGCTACTACATAGGGCGTGAAGTGCAACCAATCCGCGTGCTTAGATATATTATACTCCTACGACGCTACTATTGGCTTCAACTGCAGTTAATTTCCATTTTTTTTAGTGATTTGAAAATTATACGAAAATTAATTCTCAGTAACTAAATTCCATTTTTTTAAAACTGTGTTAACGATAAAATTTATTTCCTCTACTTTTCACATCTTGTTTTTTCAACCGTAGAAGCCTTGAGATAACGAGAAATATAGAATAATTGATAAAACCGAGAAATATTTTTTTTTTTTTTTTCCCATATTGCACAGAATGTATTTTGTGAAGCGATTTCATACCAAACGTACACTTAATTTTACGAATGCGATTTTGCACATGTGCAAATATAATCAACCCAATATAATTTCATAAACTTTATCTTGTGGGATTTAATTTAAAATTTATTATTCTGATTGCGAAACTATTCCTAAAGTAATTTTAATATATTTATAAGTATTTTTTTTTATATGAAATGTCTGGCCAGTCTTGGTGCGCCTTTTAATACATCTATTTTTATCTATTACTCCATACTTTATTGTGAAATATTTAGTAATTGTATATTAACACTAGAAGTCTAGAAGCATTCTTACCTAAATAATTAGTTAATAAAATTCAGTAAAGTTTAGTGAGTTAATATATAATTGAGTAAAATTACACTTAATTTGAATTCACCCCACACAAAAAATTCGCATAATTTGTATTTATTTTACCCATTTTTTTTTCAATATCAAAACTATGAAAATTTAATATATATATTTTCGTCCTATGATAAGACACCGAATCATGTGTGGGTGCATGGATGATTTTTTTTAGATTTGTCCCCGCCAGTTCCTGAAAATGATTAGGCATGAGGTTCTTGTCATGGTCCCCAATTAATTAATTACTTATCTTTTCCATCACTAAAGATATTGTATTTTTTGGTGGGTCATATTTCTTCTTTATTTCCCTGATATTTTGACCGAATATTTATTTATTTATTTGTGATATATTTATTGACCATGATACTGAAATCTTTAATTAAACCGCAAATTTAATTTAATTTTCTAATTTCTTTTTATGATAGGTTAGCTAGCACAAGTTGTCCCCCTTCTAATAAACCATATATGAATATTAAGGCCCACTTGTCAACATTTTAATATATGGGCTCAATCCTTCATTTAATTCAATCAATTTCTATATTTTATTTATAAAAAAATATGAAATGATTTTCAACATTTTTTCTATTTATAAAAAAGGGGAAGTATTTTTTTTTTTTGGTATAAAAAAGGTGACAGGAATATTGTCTATTCAAAATTTAACATAATGAGGATTGATGAAAACATAAAGTTTCTTTTTTCTTTTTAAATCGTATATGAAGACAAACATGATTACAAATCATGCAAATAAAGATCGATGAATGAAATGTGTATTTTACCAACTACAATTTATAAGATATATTTTGTCGATTTTCTTTTCAACTAATTAATTAAGTTTATTCCCTAGCTCTAACGAAAACAAACCAATATAGAATGAACCTTCTTGTCATTAAGCATTGACTAATTAATTAAATATATATTTTTTATTTTCCGTCTAACTGTTGAATTAAGCACATAGTCAGTATATACCGGTATGCCCTAAATCACTGGAGGAAATTATGGGTCAAAGTCCATTTAATTTCCACACACATTAAGATTTATTTTAAAATTTCAAATTCTAACATCAATCACAGGGCCATCCAATATTAATTGGATTTTTTTTAATCATAATTATTGAAGTATCAAGTAACTTCCAAAACTACGCATGAATTTGAGGGGGAATGATGAAAATATGAAGAAAAAAAAATATGTGAGAAGAGTAGAATCTCATCACATATATTTTATCTGACCCCGTGAATTTTAATTATACATGAGACCGTCTTATGCAATATTCATTCCAATATGAATGTATGCTTTAGTAGATTTGAATTAATTATAAAATTAAAAATTAATGACATTAAATACTTTTAATTAAAGAATATTACAGTACAATTAATACAAGACTCTGTCATTAAAATTTTAATTCTTTAAAATTTAAAAATAAAATATTATACATTGTATACCACTAAAATTATTGTTGTATAAGAATTAATGATAGTCAAATATAAAGTAAAAGCATTACACTCGATAAACACACCGAAATGAAACAAAAGAAAGTCCATGTTTGCGGGAGGAAACAAACTTACAAACATCCGCATGTTCTGTTCTGATTGAGTGTATTACATTTCAATATATATATATAAAAAAATCATTTATTTTACTTAAAATACATATTTACATGATTCTTATTAGAACTATTTATTACATGGGTTGAGAAAGTATCAATTATTACATTCAAGATATTATTTTTTATTTAATTTTTTTCTCCTTCTCGCAGTATAATATTATGTGAGATGAATACTTAAATTTAATTTTTGAAGGAGGGATTAATATTATAATTAATTGAGAAACATGGGAATATCTGCTCGATCAATATCCTGAGCGCAAATCAAGGTGGATAAATTGGTCATATATATAATACTGTATAATTATAAAATAAATGGAAATTGTCCCATCATCTAAATTGCACTTGCATGTGCTACGCCGCCCCTACACCTTTTTATTTTTTCTACACCAATAATAATAATAATAATAATCTTTTTAGTTTTAATATAATTTGAGAAAGAATAAATATACTCATGTACCAATTTTCGTATCCATGACTTGACATTCTATTAAAAAAACGTTATTATATGAAAACCCTTTTCCTCATATTTGTTGAAATTGCTCGGTTTTCCTGAACAACGTAAAGTGTTAATTTCGTTTAAAATAGGTGAAGAGTTAACTTAACATTTTTACCTATTAAAAAGACAAATAAGTGTTAATCTAGACTATCTAGCTAGTATTGTGTGTGAAAGATTCATATATAAAACATACCCCACTTTAATATTTAAACTTCACTTTATGCGTAAAAACAATTCGGATAGAATCAGATCATAAGCTCACACAAATCAAATAATATATATGTGTTGAGATTCCGTCTTATACGAGTTTTTGTCATTAATATAAATGAACTTTAAACTATATATATATATATATATATTAAAGGGAAAATATCAATTTTGGTCACCCAATTTTACATCTTTTCATATTTGGTCACCCACATTTAGTCACTATCAAAATTGGTCACTCACTTATTATATTCTATAAAAATTGATCATTCCGTTAGTCAATCTGTCATTGACTAACGGAGAAAGAGTTTTGAGCTCAAGATTTTCAAAACGTTAAAAACTTGTGATCTTCCAGAAACTAATTAAATAAACGCAGTAGCAAGAATGAAACATGTGAAACCTACAGAGCGTGAAAAAATACCCATTGAAGAATCTTAGTCAATCACAAAAATTATACATTACGGAGTATTTCTTATTTCAATTTATGTTTTAAGTTTTTTTATGACAAAATTATTTTATTATATTTATCATATAAATCAGAAGAAATTCTCATTATATTTATCCGGTCAAAAGAAATTTTCATTCATCTTTTAGAAGGAATTTTCATTATATTTATTGTTGATCAGAAAGAATTCTCATGCATCTTCTGGAACGTGATTCAATCAATTTGTCAAAAAAAATTCAGTAAATTTTTAATAATTATTTAACTCAATTATGAATTCATTTGTTGTTGGTTTACTTTCGAGAACGTGATTCAATCAACTTGCTGGTAGTCAAAAAATTTCAGTAAGTTTTTAATAATTATTTAACTCAATTATGAATTCATTTGTTGTTGATTTACTTTTTATTTTACCGGAAATGAGAAACTCAAAGAGATAGAATAAAACTTTGTACTCTGGTTTTTTTTTTGAACAATTTTACTATGTTTTTCAATTCTTGGTTTCATATTGAATTTGTATAATAATTGGAGATATAAATATTTTTGCACATGTTTCATTATTGCTTCTGGATTCTGGAAGATGCATGAGAATTTTTTAATCTAGGTTTTGAGAAATTTGACGGCTCAAAACTCTTTCTCCGTTAGTCAATGACAGATTGACCAATAGAGTGATCAATTTTGATAGAAAATAATAACTGGGTGACCAATTTTGATAGTGACCAAATATGAAAAGAGGTAAAACTGGGTGACCAAAATTGATATTTTCCCTATATTAAATTTTGAAATTTAGTAATATTAATTAATGGGTATGTACATCCAAATTTATCTCAATTTAATTATTTGGAAAAGAGGTCGAAAATGAAGTGTAGTGACCTCACACAATAAGGGAATCCTTTAGCGGACAAAATCAACAAAAAGGCTCATGAATACAAATTCAATTGCAACCACTCAAATAGACGTTAACTCGTTAAGATAGAGTATTTTATGTCATTTGTCATTTTTATTGGAATCAAAGATCCATCGAAGTTTCCTCCAAAACAGAGTCATGATTATTCAATTTTATCTAACAATGTAGTAATTAAACAAAATTTCTAATGTTACTTTTCGCATAAAATAAACAAAACTATCTTCTTCTTTTTGTTGGGTATTACTTATACCCAACAATTATGAATAAAAGATTTCCATTTACTGACCAAAAAAAAAAAAAAAAATTATCTTAAAAAATACAAAAAAATCAAGACCACTAAAGTGTCTCTCTTATCAAGAAACAGTTAATTAGATTTAGGACCACTCTCACTAATAATGTGTTTGCATGTGGAATCATTGTAACTGATCAGGTAAAGTGACGGGCATGGAGAGTTGTACAATGATTAAACATAGAGATCCATGTAATAAAACAAGTTAATAATGTATGTATGTTTTCTTACTATGTAGTTTAATCTCCATAGTCACGAGTCGGCATCTTAATGTATATTTTAATTGAATTCGTATGAGAATTATGTATTGTTGTGCCTATCCAACGAATGATTTATTTAAGAAAATGTAAATTAAAATACAATATTTTAATCATATAAATCTCAATCTAAAGCTTTTTAAAAATTGATCACAAAACTTTACATGCAATTTATTAGGTTAAAAGAGAGACAAAAAGCCTCGATCGGATTGGGTAGAGAAGAAAATGTTTGTGCTTAGTATACATGATTTGATTTAATTAAACTCCTCTTTAAAAATCACTATCAATGCACATGTAAAAAATTATGAGAAAAATTGTGTCTAAAAGATTAGTTTAGTGGTTCATGCATTAAAAATGATAGTTTAATTTGTATAATTTGGTGCCATTTTCGTAATAGTTTAATGAATTACCAGTGTAGTTAGGCTATTAATTTATGTTAAACATATACTTTACAATTTCAATTACCAGTGATATTTTTTTGTTGAAAAAATGAATATAGTAATATATTTCTTGCATTATACACATAACACATTTGGTGAAATGGTCTCTTACAGAATTTGCACTTGTTGTTGCAACTGTTTGCAATTATAAGTGTGATCTTCAACTTAAGCCTTTCTAAAACTATAAAATTAGTGCAAGCCTTGCGTGAAACAAATCATTTTTAAGGCAAAAAATGAGTATCATTTTTCAAACAATATAAAAACATTTTTTTATAAGTAAAGCATAAGTGACATTAAAAAAAAAAAGAAGAAGAAGAAGATAATTTTTACGTTATCGGACAAAACACATTCCGTGAGATTGATTTTAAATCATATTTTCTAATCAAAATTGGTCCACAATAAATTTAGAAAATAATAAATAATAAGCTGATTATTAAGTAGTACGGAGTATATGTGTAGCTCTACCAAGAAAAAAAAAATAGGAGTATATAAGTTTCTACTCTAATTATTTTGTTGTTTTAAGATCATGCAAGAAATGATGACATATGATCACTGTTTATTTGGAGGTCACAAAACTTAATAAATTCCCTTAAGATATCATTGTTCGTTAACAGGATCGAAAATGTTTAGAGTACTAGGACCCCTATTCATTATCTCTATAAAAAAAATAAAATTGTAATATAGTCTGTATTAAAAAAAGTTTGCTATTTTTGTCAATTTAACCATAAACTTGTCGGTTGGAATTATATTTGACCAACTTGAGACGGTAGAAATTTTGCTAATAAAGTGATAATACTCATTTTATGTGTTCAATTGCAAAAAAAAAAAAAAAAAAAAAGTGACAAAGTGGGATAGCTCAAGTGGTTAGAGCACCACTACCTAGGCCTTAAATCCTGGTTCGAGTCATGGGGAGGGGAAAAAAGGGATGGGTATTTAATGTAATTAAAAAAAAAAAAATTGCAAAAAAAAGTGTTCTAATCACACATGGTAAAAAAAATATCCCGAAAATTGTAATGGATCAAAATAAATTAGTACAAGAATATAAAATAATTTTTTTATCCAATATGCAAGAATGCTAATAAAGTGATAATACTCATTTTATGTGTTCAATTGCAAAAAAAAGTGTTCTAATCACACATGGTAAAAAAAATATCCCGAAAATTGTAATGGATCAAAATAAATTAGTACAAGAATATAAAATAATTTTTTTATCCAATATGCAAGAATACATTTGATTTGATTGTATACATGTCAAACCAAATGATGTGAAAAAAAAATATTATTTGTATATCAATTTTAATCAGTACGTTAAAATATTTGAATCTGATTAAAAATATAACTCTAACATATCAAACGTAATTTAAAAAGATGACATAGCTTGAATCAAACTCCTCTACTACAAGTTTATAATCTATAATCTGCATGATGAGAGCTAAGATTAAAGAAAATAAAAAGATACAAAGCACTAATGGTGGTTGATATCAACATGGAAACCAAAATTAAATCCAAACCATCAATTTATCGGTGTCAAACATTATTTTAGTCTAATTGATCCATGCATACTTACAAAATTAAATATAATTATTTTATATTCAATTTAGAAAAAAAATATCTCTGAAATCTTTAAGAACTAGTATCAAGCCATAGAATCAAGAATTGGAAGAATCACAAAACTGAATTTTGAGAGAGAAGATGAATGTTTTACAAAAGTGATGAATGAATCCAAATTGCATTACAGAAAAGGGGAAAACCACCCTTTATATACTAATCCTTAATTAAACTAACTAACTAACTAATTAGTAGTTATAACTAATAAACTGAAAATAAACTAATCTTAATACCCCCTCAAATGGGGCATGGATATTTACAAGGCCCAATTTGGATTTAAAAATACTAAACAATGCAGGAGGCAAAGGTTTAGTGAAAATATCTGCCAAATTGTTTTGAGAAGGTATGTGAATGAGCTTGATGGTCCCATTGTGTATCTTCTCCCTTGTGAAATGCATGTCAATGGCAATATGTTTGGACTTGTCATGAAAACAGGGGTTGTGAGCCATTGCATGTGCTGATTTGCTATCTGTATACACAGCAGCAGGCTTGTCATGGATGATGTGAAGATCTTTAAGAATGTAGAGGATCCACTGTGTTTCACAAGTGGTAGTGGCCAAGGCTCTGTACTCTGCCTCAGCTGAAGATCTAGCTACTGTAGGCTGCTTCTTGGATTTCCATGATATGAGGGAATCCCCCAAGTATATGGCATAGCCTGTAATGCTCCTCCTAGTAACTTGGCACCTAGCCCAATCTGAATTTGAAAAGGAATGAAGTTTAAAATTGTTAGTGGAGGAGTAGAAGATGCCTTGGCCTGGATTGCTTTTAAGATATCTAAGCAATCTATGGACAGCAGCCATGTGAGCAGTGGTTGGTTTGCTCATGAATTGAGTAAGGACATGGACTGAATAGGCAATATCAGGTCTAGTTATTGTTAGATACAATAACTTGCCTACTATGCTCCTGTAAATGGAAGGATCAGTGAGAAGAGTAGCATTAGCATCAATAAAAGATTGTTTCTGATCCATAGGAGTGGTAAAAGGCTTACTGTCCAGATAACCAAATTCAAGCAAAAGATCCAAAACATATTTCCTTTGACATAAATGCAGGCCCTTAGGACTCATGGCCACTTCTATTTCCCAAAATATATTTCAAAGAGCCAAGATCTTTAATAGTAAACTGAGCATGGAGATAATCCTTGATAGCAATAATGTCATGCAAAGAATTTCCAGTAACAATGAGACCATCAACATAACAAAGTATGACAGTAAAAGAAGAGGCAGTGGTTTTAGTAAACAAAGAGTTATCAGCAGTAGATTGAATGTAACCAACAGAAGTAAGAGAATCTGATAACCTTTGAAACCATTGCTTAGATGCCTGCTTAAGGCCATACAAACTTTTATTGAGTTTACACACTCTATTTTGAGTATGATAACCTGGAGGGGGAGACATATATACCTCTTCAACTAGATCACCATGCAAGAAAGCATTATTAACATCAAGTTGGTGTAAGTGCCATTTTTTAGCAACAGCAATGGCAAGCAAAATCCTAACAGTGGTTATCTTAGCTACAGGGGAGAATGTGTCAAAAAAATCAATTCCCTCTTGCTGAGTATAACCCTTGGCCACAAGCCTGGCCTTATACCTTTCAATAGAGCCATCAGAATTATATTTGACCTTATAAACCCATCTACAACCAATAGTATGTTTAGAGGGAGGAAGAGGGACAAGGGTCCAAGTGTTGGCCTTTTCAAGGGCCTGGATCTCAATTTCCATGGCCTTTTGCCAATTAACATCTTTCATGGCTTGTTTATAAGAGGTAGGTTCAATGATTTGGGAGATGTTGGCTGTATATGATAGAAAAGAGGTAGAAAGGTTACCTGTATACAAAAAATCAGATATAGGATATTTGTTGCTCTTTTTAATGGAAGAGGTGGTACCAGAAAAGGATGGGGGTAAAGTAGTTTGATAAGCATCAAGATATGCAGGGGGATGTCTATCTCTATCAGATTTTCTTAAGGGAGCATGATGATCAATAACAACAGGGGGAGCAGATTCAGTACTACCAAGAGAATGATCAACCTGAGTGTTATTCAAGGGGGGGGGGGGTGGTCAAATACAAAAGGGGAATCACAAGAATCAGAACACTGATCATCAATAGGTGGAGCATGCAAATGAGTGTTATTTTCAACAGAGGCAGGTAGAGGTGAAGTGGAAATAGTAAAAGGAAAGACATGCTCAAAAAATTTGACATTCCTAGAGATAAATATCTTTCCAGAAGATATGTCCAAGAGTTTGTAGCCCTTGGTACCAAAAGGGTAACCTAAAAAGACACATTTAGTGGCTCTAGGTTGAAATTTGTGCCTGTGTGCAGTGAGGGTGCTAGCAAAGCATAAACAACCAAAAACCCTCATGTATGAATAATCAACATTCTTGGCATACAAAAGCTGGAAAGGAGATTTATGTGCAAGAATAGACAAAGGAATTCTATTAATGATATGTGCAGCAGTAAGAATACATTCACTCCAAAATTTTAAAGGTAAGCCAGAATGAAAGAGGAGAGACCTAGCTACTTGGAGAAGGTGTTGGTGTTTCCTCTCAACCAAACCATTTTGTTGAGGGGTTTCCACACAAGAGGTTTGGTGAATTATACCCAGGGTATGATAGAAATCATGTAATAGGAACTCAGTACCATTGTCACTCCTTAATATCTTTATTCTAGCATTGAATTGAGTAAGAATCATGTTAGAAAAGTTTTGCAAAGACATCAGAACATCAGATTTATGCTTCAACATGTATATCCAAGTGCATCTAGTAAAGTCATCAACAATGGTCAAGAAAAACTTATGACCTAAATGAGAAACAGTAGAGAATGGCCTCCATACATCACAATGTATTAAATGAAAAGCACAAGTAGAAACAGAAGTGCTAATAGGAAAGGGTCTTCTCTTTTGCTTAGCCAAAGGGCAAATGTTACAAACATGATTTTTGTCTCTAGGTCTTACATTTAGATTTTCAATAGTAGACAAGCATTTATTAGAGATATGCCCTAGTCTATAATGCCACAAACTATGAGTGCTAGAAAGAAGAGCAGAGTGTACAGGGTATAAAGCAATCTTGAGAATGTAGAGGCCTCCAGTTTGTTCAGCAGAACCAATCACTGTCTTGGTGTGGATGTCCTGCAAAACACAGTGTGAAGACAAGAAATTCACAGAGCAACTAGAATATCTAGTTAGATGAGATATAGACAATAAATTGTGAGTGAAGTCAGGGACATAAAGAACATTATATAGAGTTAAGGAATCACTCAATTTTATGTTCCCTATAAAAGTGGCAGTGGAGGTGGCATTATTAGGGAGGCTGATCTTGATGTTAGATTTACAAGGGGTAGAGGAAAACAAGGAAAAATCAGAGGTCATGTGATCTGTGGCACCTGTATCCAAAATCCAAGTGGAGATATTTGAATTGGAACTATCAGATTGAGAACAAAGAGATATACCTGTATCCTGTGGTTGGTCAGAGTGATGGACAAAAGCTCCAGCTGCAGCATGGGGTGAAGTTGGGGCTAGTGGTGGCTGCTGTGTCTTAGTGTATTTCAAAAATTGATCAAACAATTCATGGTTCACCAAAGGGTTAGATGGAAGGGGATCCTCCTTAGTGGGATGAGGAAAAGCCAAATTGGCAGAGGTAGTGTTATCATTTTTATTCCTAGAACCTCTAGGTCCCTTCCAACCAGGGGGAAAACCAATTAAATGAAAACATCTATCCAAAGTGTGTGAGGTGCCCCCACAATGGGTGCACAAGAGAGGCTTTCTCTTATCTTTAAAGGATTTTTGAATAGGCCGTTTAGAAAACATGGCCACAGAATCAAGATTAACAGAATGAGGAGTGTTAAGGGTCCTCTGGGATTCTTCTTGCAATAAAAGGGAGAAAACCTTAGCCAAAGGGGGGAAAGGGGAAGATAAAAGCAGTTGACTTCGAATAGCAGAATAAGAATCATCAAGGCCAACAAGAAATTTCATTACTGCATCCTGTTCTTGAGTTTTCGAAATCTTCTTAGGGATATCACACACACAAATTTTCAAAGCATCACAAGAACAAGATAAGATAGGCCTAAAACTAAGATACTCATCCCATAAACTCTTGAATTGATTGTAGTAGGCAACTAAAGATTGATTATCTTGAGCAATAGAACTAAGGCTTTTCTCTAGATGGTAAACTCTAGTACCATCAGAACTAGTATAACGGATTTTTAATTCATCCCATACCTGTTGTGCAGAGGAGAAGTATTCCAGAGTGTGCTTTATTTCAGGGGAGATCGAGTTGAGGATCCACATCAAGACCAGGTCATTTGCACGAACCCAGGCTGCGAAAACGGCAGGATCGTCTTCTTCAATAGGTTGAGGCAACGAACCGTCGATCAAAGGAAGCTTGTTCTTGACACTCAGGCCACGCTTAATCGCATGACTCCAGCTGACAAAATTTGATCCGATTAAAGGATCGAGGGCGATGGCGACCGCTGGATTATCGTTATGATGTAGTGCGAGAGGCGAAAGAGGATTTTTGGCTGGGTCAAGAGAAAGCGGATCGGGCGCCATCGGAATCGGAGAGAAAGGGGGATAAAATCGAGCAAAACGCTCAAACTAGGGTAAAAAGGCTCGCCGGAGAAGACGGTCGGAGAACGAAGAAATAGGCGGAATTGAGGATCGGCTGTAAAACTGATACCATATCAAGCCATAGAATCAAGAATTGGAAGAATCACAAAACTGAATTTTGAGAGAGAAGATGAATGTTTTACAAAAGTGATGAATGAATCCAAATTGCATTACAGAAAAGGGGAAAACCACCCTTTATATACTAATCCTTAATTAAACTAACTAACTAATTAGTAGTTATAACTAATAAACTGAAAATAAACTGATCTTAATAACTAGCTAAACATTTTAACAAATTATAAACTCCTAGTTGCATCAATCTCATCCCAATTCATTTCGTTTATAGAAATAATAACTCCATTTCTACAATTTTGTGAAAGACTGACTAAAATGACTGTACTTTTATGGGCATATATACGATATTTAAAAGAAAAAAAAAAAAAAAAAACAGAGTGGATATATTGGGCAACTGCTGGGCAGGGTAATTGAGTTAGGGTTTATCACGTTTGGAGGGGGACTGGACGTTCTCCATTTTATTTTAGTTCGTGATTTCAAATTCAAATTTCATAACACAATTTTATTCGTCTTTAAAAATACATATATATTCTACTTTTATAATAATATAATATCATACTACATTTTTACACAATTGACTTGACATAAAGTTATATTATACTACCTCAAAAAAAAAGTTACATTATATTGTATAATACAACATCACTCATTCTTACACAATTGATTAGACATAAAATTACATTTTATTCTACCCAAAATCCCAAAACAAACAAACATAATCAATATTTATCAGAATTTCTCCATCTAGATTTTTCCCATCCGAATTTTTCTGTCCTACATAATCCCAAAACAAACATACTCTAGAAATATATAAAATTTTAACATGCTTATCCTCATTCGTTCTCTTTCAACCTTTTCTCTATCCAATTTTAAATTTATGAGTATTCTTTGTTAAAAGTGTGGGTGGAAAAAGATATTCTTCATTAAATAAAAATTATTTTAGGGATACATAAGAAGTAAATTAGGAAGAATATGAAAACATAGCTAAATTTATTTTAAAATAAAATTTAATTTATAAAACACCACTTATATAATTCTACTATAGTACAATTTAAAACATTTTATGTTGTTTTATTGTCCATTATAAATTAATTAAGTGGTCAAAATTTATGTTTCCCAAATGCGGCCTTCCATTTTAGCCAATAGAAACCTCTGATATTTATAGAGCCCCACGATTAGCACCGTATCCTAAATTGTTTGTATGCTTCCATGCTATGGAGTATATTATTTTTGGATATTTTCAACTTCAATCAACTAATAAAACATCAACTTACACTGAAAAAAATAAAATGAAGCAAGTGGGATTATTTCTCGAATTTAAAATGGAAAATAATAATAAGAAGAAAATAAAAATCAGAATTGAAAGAAGAGTGGGACTGAGACAAAAAATGGGATTAAAAGGCCGACACCCGTATCCCTGGGATTACAACATCCCTGTTAAATTGTTAGCAATAGATTTTCGGGCCCATTCTTTATTTGTATCTCCCATACTCTTATTAAAAAAACTTACATTATTTAACAAATTGATTTTCCTAAGATATCACTTTTGTTTGTCTAAACCAAAAAATGAATACTAAATAACTTCTTTCTTCTTATTCAACAGTAATTCGAGGATACTGGTGTAACTAACTAACCAACCAACTTGTTTTTATGATATATCAATTCATCTCTTAAACAGTGCTTCTTTAATTTAATACTCCTATTTCATAACCAATATTTATTTATGAAAACAAATGCAACGGTCCAGTAGAAATAACTAGTTTTGTCAAATTACACGGTACACCCGATGCATACATGACTATGATTATCACGAGAATATACTATGTACAATTTATGCCGTGTGTATTTTGAACAATAATATTACTAATTTTTACAAGTATTACGCTGCATAAATAATGCATTATTTCTTTTTTGGTTATATACACTTTTATAAAAAAAAAAAAAATTAATACTCCAATTTCATTTTTATAATTTTTACTTTTACTTTTTACATAAATTAACAATATTTTTTAAAACTCATTAAAAACGGAAAAATAAAACAACGTAAATGTGTGACTTAAATTACGTGAGCCGCAATTCGAGTATGGGATATTTGATGAATTTAACTCAGCTGCACGTGCATGGGGGTAAATGTATATGATAGAATACAACCGGATTCACAATAAGGTATCGTCTCCGACGAATCTAAGCCGTCGGATTGAACCCCAAGGGATACGGTGTCTCATTCAACGTTAATTTCACTGCAGCAACACGGCGACACGTGTGCATAAGAAATTTTAATGTGCAATGTCCCTGATCATGTGATCGCTCGTGCATAAGTACAAAATGTCCACAATGGTCCCACCACGTGGCACTTGCTAGCTAACACAAATACATTGAAATTTCCCTAACAATATATGAGTATTTGTACAGTGTATATACACGATCAGGTGAACGAATCATACAGAATCAAAAGTTCGGGTGAAACGGTCTTATACATGGATCGAAAATTTTATTTCAGTATTTAAGTTAGGTTTTTTTTTAAAATACATTTAACAAATTAAATCAAACTTGATTTTACTAGTATAATGTTGGGGGCACTTGGTTAGAATGTTTTAGGGGTGGTAAATGTGAACCGAAGAATCAGTATACATATCTGGATAATGCTTGCAGAATTTCTTTTTATAAAAAGAAAATATCAAATTGTAATTTTATAAATTAATTGATCATAAAGTACTTATATATATAGTAGGGTTTGTAATTAATAAATACGTAGTGAGTTGTGTCGGACTGTCCAAGTTATGTCCTTGGATGCTTAAATTACTAGAAATTGATTTGTTAAATAAATTGTAGGTTTATTTAGGACATTATAAGTTTAGATTGAGACATGCATGTACAACTTTCGTTTCAATTGGAGTACGTATATACCTATCAATGTTTAACATTTTTAGTTTGTTAAAAAACCTAAATATTTATTACTCAATCGAAGTCACATTTTAAAATTCTTTGTCTACATTTTATATTGAAGATTATATAATATTTTGCAATTCCATATTAAGACTAAATAAGAGAAAAGAGATCGATCGAATGATGAAGAATTGAATTGGGGAGGTCGTGATCGATCAACCAAAAATTATTTAATTTGTAGCATGTGTACATGACAAATTATTATTATGTAATGAGCACATGAGTTTGTTCTTTTATAAATTTTAAAATAATCATTTATTTTTAAGACATATTGAATTTACCACCTATCACAAAAAATAAGTAGAACGGAAAATAAAATTGAAACATGACATTTAATTCTTTTAAATTAATGTTAAATGACAAGTATTTTAAATTAAAAATAGAAGGGAGTGTAAGCAATTTTAGTATGAAGTGTAGATTAAACATAAAGGAGTATTTTGTGGTTCAAGTAATTAGGGATGAGGTGTTGGGTAATTGATAATTGAGCGGCGCACGTGTGACAACAAAGAGATTGGAAATTGGAACTGGCCATGTGATTATAGGGTGTTCCATACCCATTTTATGTCGCCACACACCCTAATTCTGCTGGAAATATCCCCTTTTTTTCTGATTTCCTGTTTTCTCTTCTCAATAATAAGTTCTATTTCTATTTCACCAGAAATTCAGATTCAAGTTCGTAACTTAATTAAGTTGAAAGTTATGTATATATAATAAAATTGAAGACACCAAGTTAATGTTGAGTTGTTGTGTTATGTCAATTAGTATTGAAAATAAAAAAAAGGGTCATTCGGAATTATTGAACAATGAATATATATATTGTAAATATGATGTAAAATTAAAGAATTGGACAAATTTTACCATCAGTCATATTTTTCTCCTGATTTAGAGAACCAAGTATTTTATCTATTTATAGTGGGCTAATTGTAAAAACAGTTCCACAAGAATAAGACCATTACAAGAGTAATTCTATTTTTATCGATAATGGTTTCAACAATGTAAAAAAAATAAAAAAAATCATGTGGGATATTCTTAAATATTAATTTTCAATTATTATCTGCTCTAGTACTAACCCAACACGAAGATGATTTTATTTATGTCGGAACGACGTGTCCACAAAATTTTCACAGGACAAGATAATAATAAATAAATGAATTTATAAATAGAATTTACATTATAATAATATTACATGCGAGTCTGCGACACAACAATAAAATACAAAATCTCTCCAATTAAACTACAAAATCTCAAATTATGTGTACAATCCAAACTCTTTTCCTAATCTAATGTAACGGATTAACACGAACACCATAAGAAAATTTGTGTGTTTGTCGCTTTGATACAATAACAACACGAACACAATAAGCCTTAGTACTAATTCACAATTTTGTATCATGTCAATGTTACCTCCTTTAATTATTAGGTTAACTGCATTAATGTTGCGCCCCGGAATGACGATTTTGAGCTGAGTTTCAAATCAGCAAATTTAAATAATTTGTGGTTTATAATAAATTCATCACCAATTTACAGTAATCTAAATTCAACAGTTAGAGGACCATACAAAATTTACCTAAACAAAACTCTTGTTAAACACACAGTGAAAAAAAATATTACATGGCCAACAAAAAACTTTCTTGGAAATATTGGGCCACACAACAAGCCCAAGATAGCATTGGGCCCTAACATCCTAACTATGTTTCCCAGAAATAAATACCAACTGAACAATGATAACATGTCAAGATTTAAGATACTTTCTAAACAGAGTTTGAAGAAGAAGAATTTTGCAAACAAACTATAACTGCAATATAATCGGAGTACTAAGCAATTTCCAACTGGTTCAAATCAGTACACAAGCACGATTAGACGATCTGTTACTGGTGGACAACTAGTGCACCCACACTGATAGAGGATGCAGAACGAATGTGTCCCCAATCATCTTCAGTTTGGTAACTGTACATTATCTGTTCAAAATTCATTTAAAACGCGCTGTGTAACTAAAGACCATTGGGTTAGAGGGAGCTGGGATTGTGTGTATCAATGTTTATCTACTCCTGTTTTAGTTAATGTAATGTTAATAAATTACCATAAAAATTGATGTAGAATTCGACCACCTTGTCTGGAATATCTTCAACTGAACATCTGATCTCTCGTGTTGCTAATCTTTCCATCCTTCCTTAAGCTTTCTGGAGGCTAAGCCTTTGGAAGAAAGGCTTGGAGTGAGAGGAAACGATGGTGTTGTTGGTGCTTCTTCATCGTCCCAACTGTCTCCCCAACTGTCATCCCACCCCTCACCCTCATTCTCACCTGACTCCAGCTTGCTAATATGGGAAATGGGCAGCTCCATGTCTAGCTTTTGGTACTTCGGATTTTTTCTTGCAAAATATTTGCCCCCTAATTTGGCGCAGATGAAAACTGATACTACCATTATTAATAATGCAGCTGAAAACAGAAATCCTGTTGATAAAGTTAGCTTAAAGATGCTGAAGTATGAGGAATCCGGAGAAAGATCGACTTTTTTTATTCCCACAAATTGATCTTTAAAATTGAGACTGCAGTTGCCATGTCCGGTTGAGATTACGATGAAATGGTCATTTTTCACACCTTCGATTGATACCTTGACCTGCAATGATAAAATTCAAGCTTAATGAAACAACATTTTAAAGGTTAGGAAGCAAAAAAAGTAAGCTAAAGTTATTTTTAGTAAATTAAGAATTAAATATAGAGGACTGTGTTTTATAATTTACCAGGCAATTTTTTAAAAAATATTAAATGAAACAAAGGGAAATCAAGATTATATAAAAATATAGCATGTTCCAGAGGTACGGATAATCGCCATTTACCCCTGGCATTTTATGGAAGGCAGTGACAACTTTTCATTTCCTTGTTTTTCTCTCTTTATAATGAGACTCATGTGACAAATTCCAGAATAATAAAAAAAGGCATGCTTGAATCCGAGAGTATAATACGACTGTACTAGTTATTACTGAACTATTTGGATAATGACAGGACAAGTCTTTAATTGAAGATGCATGTATAATATCTTGCAACTTTAACATGCCAATCCCTACCCACAATCCCCCTTTAGAGAACCTAGTCACAATAATATAATCATAGTGAGATTATGAGAAAGAAGGAACCAGGAAGTGAAGAACACATCTGCTAGGTTTGCAAATGTATACGTAGATCAGTAGATGTAAAACATTTATTGGACACTGCTAAAGATCAGAAATCAGGCATTTTCTGAAAACTTCATATTAACGATTAATAGAATTGTCTTAAGAGCACAACCACAGTCAAATAACTAGAGACAATATGGCACTTTATCCTAGATACTCCTCAAATACACTTGAGTATCCCAAATCTGTGCTCATGTTAACGAAATAAAGAATAGAACACTTAAGTCTTAAGGCAGACTCTGAGTTCTGACAGACTCAAAACATAGCTTAGGCATGTGTGACACTAACATAGATTTGTACGAATTTTTTAATCTAAGACATTACATGAATGAGGTATTGCAAATTTGGTAACAGAATGAATTATAACATGTTCTACTTCTTATTTCTTAAATTCTTCATCTGGGCTTGAATTAAGATGTGACCAACATTTTGTTTGCATAGTTGGATGTAACAAATAACTTGATGATAAAAAACCCAAATTTTTATTTTGGAAAGTGAATGATCAGTATGGAATGAGAAACCCTTAGTCACATTATCAGCCATACCAGATATAAGGAGTATTAACTCGATAATCCATGAAGGATGCAATGATTATGTACCTCAGTATCTTTATTCCCTTGGAGCTCGATCTTTTCTTTCTCTAGCTTAACTAAATCAGGAGCTGAAATTGTTATACTAAGTGTGTCTTTTCCTTTGTTCTCAATCAAAAGTGAAAGGGCTGGAGATTCTGGGAAACAAAGAGCAAAATTTTGTTACTTTTCCCCAGATATTCAGGTTTATTAATAACATCCAAATTTACCAGAAATTCATAAAAACAAGTTCATATCATTCTAAAACAAGACATTTATAAGAACAAGTCCAATGAAGCACTGTAAATAAAACTTAATCAAACTTTAAAAAAAGTCTTAAAAGAAAATTACAAGATAGGACTGTGATTAAATAGGATTATATTGCATGTTAGTTTTCTATCATTTGTGAAAATAAACGGTATAACATAAAAACTCGTCTTTTTTAACATTTTACAGTATTTTTAAAAATAACAATAACAATTAATGGTTCAACGAAGCATGCTACCAGGCAATGACATTACACGGCCAATGTAGTAAAAGATACTTTTTATAAGAAGGCTCTTTCGTTAAATATATATGTGTACATAGGCAATAACACATGGTTTACTACATCTGACAGTATGAATGATGGATACATGGCATTCTAAGATGATATTATGCAATTACTCCAACATCATAATGTAGCAGCTCTGTATCTCATTTCTCATTATTAAAGGAAATAAACGAGGAATCCACGATCATGTATCATGAACCTTCTGCAAAAACCACTAAAGTACAGTATTCACAGATAAGAAAACCAAGTAAACAGATATCTGCAATGCACAAATTAATTCCAATAAAAATCATGATAAACCTAAACAGACTCAAGCGAAAACATAAGCCAACGCGTGAGCTAACCTAATGAAAACTAAAAAACAGCAAATTACATACCACTCCCAGGAACTCTCAGGCAGGCAGCAAATGTCTTCTCATCGTCCATACAACGATTTGATGACGAATCACATTTCTCTTTTACAGGCAACACTTTCCCTTCTTTAACTTCTTTTTTAGACTTTGAAAGCAAGACCTGATTCTCCATGGGCTCATCTTTCTGAGCACCAACATTCACCTTCGTAGGCTCATCCTCCCCTCCTTTGGTATCCAACTCTCCCCTTGAATCACTTTTGTATAATTTACCATCCTTCCCCTTCTTCACAGTCGCAGAGTCAACTGTCTCTTTTCCCTTATCATCCCCAATTTTGGCTGGAAGTACTATATTTTCTTCCTAACAACAGCAAATTCAACAATACCATAAACTACTAACGAAAATAGCATTGAATACTAATAACCAATCAGTAATAAATACCAAATCTATGCAATTACTTACCTTTAAATCTGCAGTTACAAGGCAAGGAATTATTGAAGCTATAAGTAGAATCACCGAAAGTGTATAATTTATCTTCATCTCCCACCGATTACGGTTCTAAAACGATCTGACAAGTGACATCCATAATATTTAATCAACAACCAAAACTAACATCAGAAAATAGCAGTCGCCGGAGTATGCAAGGTTGAGTTGCACAGAATCAGTTCATTTTTTCTCAAAATAATGGAAACTAGTACAGGATTCACGCCCGGGTACTAACCTCGAGATGACGCAGAGCTTGAACATCTGATTTCGGGATTGAATATTTGAAATCAGAATGCAAATTCGATTATGGTTGCTTCCATATCAAAGTTGAAGATAAATATTCGATAGAAAATCTAGGGCTTGTAGAACAAAGTTGTATGATCTGTAGAGGTCAAAAAAGATTTTTTTAGGCTTCCAAGTTTGCACTGAGCACTAGCAGTAGCAGAGAGAGAGACCTGGTCAACTTATTTGACTAGTCAAAAACGCTATAAATAATCATTTTCAAATTTCAAATGACATCAACTTCTTATTTGTCAAAGTTTATATGACTTCAAAAAATAAAAAGTTTATATGAAATGTCACAACGTATACATACGAAATATCATTATACTAAAAAAAAAAAAAAAAGTTTACCTATTGGCATGAAACCTACTCTATTATTGCTATAAATAAAATTATCGTTCAAGATGATTTAAACTAATCTTTGTGTACCTATAAATTTTCTATTTTACTTTTTTTATTTGTTCGCAAGTTTATTAGTTTTTTATATTTTTTTTATAAATATCTTTTAATATTTTATTTTTAAACTTCATTTTATATTTTATTTTTCTTTCCAACTCCCTCCCTCTTTTCATGGCATCACTAGTAGTATATATTATTTGATCATTTTTTTAATATATATTCTCAAAATGTAACAAGATATTTTTTTTCAACCTAAATAATACGCGAGATTTAAGAACAAATTAAATCTAATACTCTCACCATTTTAATCCATTATATTTATTTATAGAGTACATGATTTAATAAATATTAATTAATTTATGTATAAATTCTAGATATATTAAAATATAGTTCAATTATAAATAAAATGAATGATAATTTAAGTAGATAAGGTAGATATTATAATATAAAGATAATAAGGTATTAAGGTATACAACTATGGGATGTTTTCTTGTGACCTTCTATATGTAGTTAGGGTATCGTAACGTGTCGTAATGACTACCGTAGTCAGTTAATCTAAGCCATTAAAAATCTAATCTAAATGTTTAAATTTGATGACCTGTTACCTTTTGTAAATTTTACGATATGTATTGTCGTAATGTGTCATAAATTTGTATTTTCAATTAAATTAAATTAATTAAAATATATTATTGTAAATTTACATTTTTATCCTTATACAATAAAATAATTTATTACAACAATTATCTCACCCGCTAATTTTATGAGTTCACCCCAAATCATTTTTTACCATAGTTATCTGCACTCATTCATTTTATGAGTTCACCCAAATCATTTTTTACCATAGTTATCTGCACCCATTCATTTTATGAGTTCACCCGCAAATCATTTCTTTTTTACAACGGTTATCTACACCCGCTCATTTTATGAGTTCACCCCCAAATTATATTTTTACCAAAGTTATCTGCACCCGCTCATTTTATGAGTTCACCCCCAAATTATTTTTATACCACAATTATCTGCACCCGCTCATTTTATGAGTTCACCCCAAAATATTTTTTTTTAAATAATTACATTTAAAAGACTATATTATTTTTTTATTAATTAACACAAAATATAATAAAATCAACCCTAATTTATACATTTACAATCTACAACCGAGTCATTGCCGAGTTACCGTCGATTCACCACCAAATCACTCATATTTTTAGAAAAAAATCGTAAAAACATAATTAAAAAAAACTATCGAGATTAGGCACAAATTTCAATTCTTTTTCTTTTTAATTTTTCTTCCCATTTTCAATTTTTATTCCAAACTTTTTATTTCTTCGTTTTTTTTTGTTTCCTACGTTTTTTTCATTAGTATATTTTTTAGTTTTAATACAAAATAATATTATATGTATGATTTTATTATAATCCCTCTGTCCCAGTGAAAGCTCCTCCTGAGCTTCGGACACAGAGGTTAAAAAATATGATATAATAAGTGGATGTATGAGAGGTGATGTGATTGAGAGAGAGATGAATATAATGAAATGTGAGAGGGAATAGTTTGTCAAAAAAGGAATGAGTAACTTTCATTGGGACAAACGAATAAGGAAAGTTGGGTAGCTTTCAATATGAAGGAGGGAGTAGTCGGTAATACAACAAGTAATAACCAGTAATAACATAAACGGTAATCAGTAATACCATTAACAATAATTAGTAATACCACGAACATTAATCAGTAATACCATTAATATTAATCAGTAAAATTTTATACAATAACAAATAATTTCACACATCTAATTATATTCAATAATACAAAAAATAATTATCAGTAATACCATGAACATTGAATAGTAATATCTCATACAATAACAAATAATTTCACAAATCTAATTATATTCAATAATACCAAAAACAATTATCAGTAATACCATAAACAATAATATGTAATACCATAAAAATAATAATAATCAGTAATAAATAATTTCACATAATCAATAATACCACAATTAATAATCAATAATCATTAATATTAATTCAATAGTGTATTAATAGTAATACCGCAATCAATAACTAGTAATACCAGTATCAATAATACCAATAACAATAATACCATAAAAAAAAGAGTTTATTGTTGCTTAGGTACAATTTTCACCACCCAACTCTATGTAGGTGTTACTTTTTTAAAAAAGTTTATTTTAGGTACAAAAACAATGTGAAAGACCCAAAATACCCTTCCTTACATTCACATCTCTCCTAAAACTCAAATTGCCCTTATTAAACAACTCCTCCCATCTTCTTCTTTCTCCTCTCTCCTCACACATTCTTTTATTTTTGCAGATGTCCCATCAATGCAATTTGAATTTCAAAACCACTCTTAATATTACTTTATCCAATTTATCCTTCAACTCTAGTGCAAGAACTAGTCGAGGTGGCTGGATAATCGTGTTTTAGACATTCTTGTCTGCAAAACTTCCGACGGCGGTGATGGAGGCTCGGCGGCCATGGAGACTCAATAGCCATGGCGAAGGGTCGCCGCCAAAGTTCAAGGCGATGGAGGCTCGTCGGCCATGGCGAAAGTCACCATCTTCGTCGGAGAAAAGCACAGCAGCGACGGTAAGCCACGGCGACGGACTTCGTCTTCCCCGGCGGCCATGGCGAAGCAGCGGAGCTTGATGCAGACGGGCGGAGACCATGGTGGGGCGGAGATCTGAAGAAGATGAAGCCGCCGATCTGCTTCGGACGAAACAGCCGCACTGCGTCGGAGGCGAAGACTCGCTCGCCGGAGGTTCTCCCACCCGCAACTCCGACGATCTGCATCTTCGATCTTGAAGAAGGCCTCCCCCACTGCGCCGCCGCCCACCTGTTCTCGCCTCCGACGCTGTACATCTCGCCAGAATTTTCTCAGACGGCGGCCTCGCCGGAGGTTCTCCCACCCGCCACTCCGACGATCTGCATCTTCGATTTTGAAGAAGGCCTCCCCCACTGCGTCGCCGCCCACCTGTTCTCGCCTCCGACGCCTCGCCGGAATTTTCTCAGGCGGCGGCCTCAAAATTGCTAGGGCATGGACTAGGGTTTCCTCACCCCATTGGGCCTGTTAGTGGGCTATTTTTTTTTTTTTTTTGAATTTGTTTTTTTATAGATGCAAATAAATTATTCGTTGGTGCAATTAAAATTTTATTCGTTGATGCAAATCTTTCTTTGTTGATGAAAATTATATTTGCTCATTGATGCAAATGTTATTTTTATCTTTATTTTGTATTTTTTTTTATTTTGTGAGTTTTATATTGTTTTTTAATTTTTTGTGCATTTATTTTCGAATTTTTTGTTATTTTTCGAATTTTTTGTTATTTTTTTTTGTTAATTAAAATTGATTGTTAGAAAAAAATGAATCTCACACATATTGTTTCCCAAAAATTGATTGTTACCCAAAAAAATTTATTCAAAAAAAAATAATATGCATCAATGTTTAAATGTTTAATTTTTTTTTTCATTTTTCGAATACAAGATCATCGTTTTTTGTACATGCTTGACTCTGTTTGTTCTTTTTTTTCCCATTATTTCACAATTCAACCAAAATAAGCTCAACTTTTTTAAAAAAAAATACAAAACTAAATTCTCAAAAAATACAAAGAAAAATTCAACAACGAAAAAAATAAATTTGCATCAACGACGGTAAATTATTTGCATCATCGGAGAAATTATTTGCATCAACAAATAAATTATTTTGCACCAACAAATAATTTATTTGCACCAACCGTTCCAGTAAAAAAAATAACATTTTTATTTCATCTAAAAAGCAATTCTAAGTGTCTTCAAGGGTGTTTTAATTGAAAGAGTGGGGGCACATTAGGGGTGGGAAACCTTAGCCCACTAGCAGGCCCAAGTGGGATGTGGAAACCCTAGCCCCTACCCTAGCCGCCGCTAGAGAAAATTCCGGCAACAATTTGTGGAAGAAAAAATCGGCCTTCGTCTCCATCTTCATCGACCGTCATCGTCTTCAATTTGTGGAAGAAAAAATCCGGCCTTCGTCTCCATCTTCATCTTCATCGACTTCAATTCCGGCAACAATTTATGGAAGAAAATTCCGGCAACAATTTGTGGAAGAAAATTTCGGCAACAATTTGTGGAAGAAAAAATCAGTTACAAATCCAAAATAAAAAACCTCACCATCGTCTTCAAAAATCAAAAACCAAAATAAAAAATCAATTAACAGATACAGATCAAAAACCATCGTCTTCAAAATTAAAAAAACATCACCTATGAAGAGTTTCTACAAATATATCCATTCTTGCCCATCCAAAATAGAACATTTCAGATTTGGGGGCGGCGGCGGCCATGGCTTCTTCGCCGGAGTGCTGCAGATCGAGATCGTGAAAATGGGTGCCAATTTTAGGAGCCGATCTGTAACGGACTCGCCGGTTCATCTCCTTCGCCACCCACAGATCCATCATCGTCTTCAGATCCGAACGGCGGCGCCGCCATCAACCACCATCTCCCCGTCGTCGATCTGTCTCGGGGCTTCGTCTTCGTCACCTTCGCCGGAGGTCGTGAAGACGAAGGTCGTAGCCCTGCCTTGGCCACAGATCGCCCGAGCTTCAAGGCGGACAACCATGGTGGGGGCGTCGACGGCGATGGTGGTGGGCCGTCTTCGGCGGAGAGTTGAAGGCGGCGAAGTGGGCGGCCTTGAGAGAAGCTTCCATCTCTCCGACGAAGCTTCATCGTCTCCTTCTATAAGAAAATTCCATGGTGGGGGCATCGACGGCGACGGAGCTTCAAGGCGGACGGCTATGGTCAGAGTTTTGGGTTATTTAGGATTTTGAATAGGAAAGACGAAGGAGGTGGGCTGAAGGAGAGAAAGAGGAGAGAGAAGAAGAGAGAGATGGGGTGAGGGTGAAGTGTGTAAAAGTTTCATTCTACACTATAAGGGTAAGAATCTTATCTTCTCCTATAAGGGCAAGGATGTAATCTTGGCACCCAAATATCACCTATAAGAGATTTTTTTCTTTTGTAGCACTTAATGGGTTTTTCCAACTCCAAAAGACACTAGAATAGAAATGCCCCTAAAAAAAAGTGGAGAGAGTGCAGATCGGGGTGTACTAAAGAAAATAGAGGGTGCACATTACTAAGCCCAATTGAAGGAAACCTGATTCAGTTGTAAATTGCATAAGATTTCATGTGTTTTAGTGATAAACTTTGGGGGATTTTCATGCATTTTCACACTAATATGCTTGATTTGATTGAGAAAGGTGTTTGAGCTCGTTTTGTAGGAATACGATGTGAATTAGGCATTAAAATCGTAAAAATGAGTGTCCAATCATTATTTGCACTCACTGGACTGAATAGAGGATTGCACTATTGGATTCGTCTCGAAAAATGGAGTGGAATGGAAAAAAGAATCAAGTCAATCGGAGGTCGGAAGCTCGAGATATGAAGGGATAAAGACAGAGGATGAAGTTGGGCCAAAGTATCCGCCCGACCGGGCCGACCCGCCCGCCCGACCGGGCCACTGTATCTGCACCCGACTTTTTGTTAAGTTCATCCACTGCGCATATTTTTGCAAATTTCAACTTACGAAAGTTCCGCCCGGTCGGGCCACTTTTACCGCCCGGCCGGGCCACCTGTTCCAGCCCATTTCGCGCACCCAACTGGTCCGCCCGGCCACGCCACTTACCCACCCGGCCGGGTGGACCCATTTTCGGGGTTTTTGGCCCATTTTCTCCATATTTCAAGGGCCTAATTGCAAAATTAATTCAAGACTTCTACCCCAATTATAAATAGATCAAATTTGAGTTTTAAAAGGAAGTCTTACTCCTTTTACAAGCTTTCTTCACACACATTCACATAGTAGTAGGTGTTCTTCATAGATTAGTTTAATTTCTTCATTAGATTAGATTAGATAGAATAGTGGTTTTTACTTCGAATCAAGCTACGATTATCATCGGGCATCGTCTATTACATCGGTTTGTAGCTAAATTCTCATGATCAAGGTGATATTATTCTATTTTGCAATTCAATTTAGTATTTTCTTAATTTCTTCAATCTTTTGCTATTTTACCATTAGTTTGATGTTATTTGTTGTTGTAGCCATGGGATTCTATTCTAGAACCATGGGCTAAGCTCTTATTGCCTTGGGTGTGAATGTTTTGATGGGTGTTTAGTGTAATTATAGATTAATTGCATGATTAGCTTAGGAATTGGGTGTATATGTTTCTAGTGTTGTAATTTTCATGATTCAATTGATTAATTCACCATATTAGCTAGCATTGTTAGTTTTGTCGACTTCAACGACCGTATTGGGTTGCATGATTAAGAGTGTGTGTATGAGCTTGAATTAATCAATTAGAATTAACATAGTAATTAGCTACACCGACCGGGGGTTGATTGCTTAGATCGACGACACTAGACACTAGTCGATTAGAGGCCGTCTATTAGATTAGTGAGAGGGCGTCTCATAAACATTAGTAACCGTGTTGAACGTGTTTATGAGACACTATCTTAGGAGCTTATGGTATTGATTAGACTATATAATTGCTAATTAATGCACGTGTTCACCTAAGCCTCACGAGGGATTGGTCTACACACACGAGTGATAGCCTTTAGCTTAATCCAAAACCATAGTTTAATTCATGCAATTGGTTCGTTAACTCATTGAATTACCCATAAAACGGAAACACCCGAGACAATACCCTTCTCTTGCACTTTCTCTCGAAAGTTAGATAACTTGCTATTTCTTGTGTTCATTTCTTATCATTCTTAGTTAATTTAGTTTAATTCTTGTGTTTTAATTCCCGAAAATCCAACAAACACATTTAGTTACTACAATAGCATGAAAACTTATAACTTTAGGGATTCACTTTCACTCAATTAGATCCTTGGAACGAACAAACTAGTTGGTCGTACTTACGTACTACAATCGGACCCATACGCTTGTGGGGATCGTATTGTCAAGTGCTTAAAAAGTGTTGAAAAACGAGACAAGTCAAAACCCTAGCCCAATGGGAGGGCACCCTAGGTCAGTAGTCGTCGCTTGGGATTTCATCAGCAAGGTCATCGGCTCCGAGTGTCGTCCGGTCAGAGATCCATCAGCAACATACTCACAGTCCTCCGTCGGACCGTCGTCAGCCGGAGGAAGAGGCTGCGCAGGAGCAGGGTGAAGAAGACGGATGAAGCAATGTAGCTTCGATTTGGACAGAGATGAACGACGAGAGAGAGGCAGCGTCGATCCGAGTGTTGCAGGCGAGCGTCGTTGATGTAGGAGAAGCTCCTGGATCGCGAACGCAAGGGAGATTGATCGAAGCAGTCGCGTCGGTGGTCGAAATGAGGAGAGGATTTCGGCCGCCATGGATCGTGGCCGAGATGGAAGATTATGTCGATTGTTATGGAAGTGAAGAATCGCGATTGCGATTCGAGGAGGGGTCTCGGGCTTCAGCGGCCGAGACCGAAGCGCCGTCGTTGCCGTCGAGGGGGTGGTCGGGCATGGTGGTGGCTGGGTCACCCGCCGACATGCATGGATTTCCGGCAGGTCCTTTACTCGTCAAATTAAAATTAAAATTTAGGTGCACCGCCGATCGACTTTAATAAAATTATACCTATAATATTATTTTGTATTAGAATTTAAAAAATACACATGCAAAAAATGGAAAAGAAAGACAGGAAAATTTAAAAAGGAAAAAAAAAAAACAAGGAAATAAAAAATTTGAAAAAAAAATTGAAAATGGGAAGAAAAAAGAAAAAGAGGAGGCGGGAAGAAAAATTAAAAAGAAAAAAAATTGAGATTTGTGGCTAATTTCGATAGTTTTTTATTAATTATATTTTTACGCTTTTTTTTTAAATATGGGTGATTTGGTGGTGAATTGATTTTTTAGAGTTTATTTTATTATATTTTGTGTAAAATAATAAAAGGATAATATAGTTTTTTAAATGTGATTATTTTTTTAAAAATATTTTGGGGTGCACTCATAAAATGTGCGAGTGCAGATAACCGTGGTAAAACAATAATTTTAGGGTGAACTCATAAAATGAGCGAGTGCAGATAATAGTGGTAAAAAATAATTTGGGGGTGAACTCATTAAATGAGCGGGTGCAAATAATTGTTGTAAAAATATGATTAGGGGGTGAATTCATTAAATTAGCGGGTGCAGATAATTGTAGTAAAAATATGATTAGGGGGTGCACTCATTAAATTTGTGGGTGCATGTAAAATATAAATAAAATTTTAAAAAAAGGGTAATATAGTAAATAACAAAATATAATTTAAATAATGCTAAATATAACTGAAACCTGTGTGACAGGTAGTTGGTCATTTTTACGGTTACGAACCCATGTTTTCTTCCATGGCACTGATCTACATTACTATCAATCAAAAGGTAAGACGAAAGGCCCATACATTCGCCTTCTTAAGAATGAATGTTAATGGGGGTTTATTCTATTAAATGGGCCAAAAAAGGCGGCCTATAAATACTCTGATTTCAGACCAATAAGATGAAATTTTTGGCCCAATAGGATCATAGCAATTTCAATATTGGATTTAGGGTAGTAGTCCATTTATCATTATTTTGTTGGATTGGTTGATCTAATAAAACGTTTTTTTTTTATTTATTATTTCTATTGGTTGAAGTTTGAAAAAAACATGTGGCATTATATTATTTTATTGAGCTGGTTGGTTGGTTCAATAAAGTATTATTTTTATTATTTGCTGAATAAAATATGTGGCATAATAAGTGTGTATTTACACATGTGTCGAGTATATTGAATTTAAATCAAATAGAAGAATTTAACTATTGCATAAATCAATTAAATTAATCAATGCTACTTATTAATTATAACCTAAACTTTAGAAACTTAATTACCCCATCCATATTTTTCTCCAATTCGTATTATCTTCAATATCCCTTTTCAACCTCTGGTCTCCGTATGAATTCTTTTTTCAATCTATTGACATGATTCTTCATTTCTTCTTGTAGGCACCGCCACGTTTACTATCCCGTACTATTTCTCATTGTCTCTCTTTTTTTGGCAGATTTGTGATAGATAGTTGAAAATTAAATAATATTATATAAAAAAATTAAAACTCGCGAAGCATGCAGAAATTGAGTTACATGCAAGATGGGGCTAAATTCTTGGGACAGGCAATGTCGTGTGAACGAGAGACCAATTGATCATTATATATAGTGGCTAAATTTAAATACTTACGTGAAACGATCTCACAAGAGGGTGTCGATCTCTTATATTAATAAGTTTTTTTTTTTTTTAAATCAGTCTCAAAAGCAATAAACCTTGATAAAATCAAACGCACTGCAATTGATCATTATAGTGGCGAAACCTACTTTTACAAATATTAATTCATGGCATTAATAGTTTCTTCTCCCTCAAAAAGTAGTCAAAATAAAAGAGAATTCCGTTAACTAAAAAGAGTTCGATGTAGATATAGATATCATTAAGAAAATTTTTAATTAATTAATCAAGGTGTACGTGGAATATGTGAATTTCATTAAATTGATACAAAAATTATAGACATGAATTGAAATCTGTCTTCATGAATTGACCATTGAAAAGCAATCAATACTCCATGTCGATCGGGAAAAGAAAATAATAAGTAAATAGTCCTAATAATTGAAATTGTTATTTGTTCAAACTTTCCTCATCTAAAAACACTAAAGTCAAATTACCGTAAATATAGGGTTTCATGTTGGATTATGACCACAAGCTGAGCATTTTTTTTTTTTTCCGCAAAAAAAGTTTATATATTGAGAATTAATGACAGGAAGTCCATTACTGTCATTAAAAACTTTTAGTTAAAGAAACTATAATAACATGATTTATGTCACTAAGAGTCAATTTTCTTATAATGTTCGGATACCGATTCCACTATCCACTTGCGGAAAAATCTCATTTAAAGCCAGAGTTTTGTTTTGTGTATGTCGAATGACTCATGACAACTGAGTGTAGAATTGTACAACAACTTTTTAATTCATCTGATTATCACTAAAAGTTGGATGTTGCATCCGTCTTTCAATCAATTAATACATTAATTACTAGTTGAAATTGAAACTAATTAATTCAAAAAGGTGAATGGGAACTTAGTCAAACCGACTTCTTCTTCGATGACATTCTGTATTAATTGTGATGTGATGACGTGGGTTTTGAAATGAATGCTTACTTTGATTATACATACAATGTTCGTATAATTTTCAAAAAGTTCATACACGATCAAGTATCAATTTATAGATAAGAATTATTAAGAGTTTAAGTTGAATGAAATTTAATAATGGAACTTCATGTTACACTTATTGAGTGATGTGGATTAATTTGACTAATAAGGTTGACTCAGTAAGTTAATTTAGAAGATTAAAGTGTTTGTTATTATATTCATGAATTTATTCCATTTGATTTAACTTACGAACACAAATTTGATTTACATCATTAACAATTCATATATGAGTAGGTCTCTCTTATTAAATTGATTCTATATAAGAAAATGTGGTCTCGGTCAATAATGCTTTTTTTTTTTTTTTTTTGTTACATTTTTCAATTGCAGTGACTTACACTTTTTAAAACAATTGCACATTTTAGTTATATAAACGTGCTCTTTTCAGTAATATTGTGTTGCGCTTTTAAGTTATGATAACTTGCACTTTTCATTAAAAAATGTATTACACTTTTCAATTATAAAAAATGTGTTACACATTTCAGTAATATTGTGTTGCACTTTATAATTATAATGAATTACACTTTTCACCATACACTTAAAAAAAAATTAACTTAGTCAACTTGATTCCTGAATCTATACAAGACCTTGGCTTCATATATCAATCCTACTGTACAACAAACTGATTATAGACACATGATGAAACTGGAATCCAACTTTGATTAGAGATTTCAATAGTGACGTTAATTTTACAATCAATAAAATGAACACTTGTGCAATAATTGGTAGAGAAATTCGGTCAATAATATAATTGGATTATGCCTATTTAGAAATAGTCGACCCTACAATATATAAATAATACTTGAGATAAAGGCATGACAGTAAGTAGGGCTGGATCCATAGCCACAATAAAAGAAAACAGCCTCATGTTTGTGATAAGTGAGGGACCAATATGTTATGTTGATAGTGAAAATTAGGATTACCAAATTATATATATGCTCATCATTTGCACTTTTATTTTTTAATGATTCTTTCGGGGGTTTTTCTCACCCACACACATGCTAAATACCAAAATAAGATAATTTTTTTTTTTTGGGTAAATGAACTTGAACCAAAATTTAAATATTCAATCCAATTTACAATGGTTAGCTCCGCTGACGGCTAAAGATGTAGACGTTAGTGAAGGAATTTGCAAAAAAATCTGAATTTGGGGAGGGGTGAAATTAATTAATTTATACTATTAATTTTCTAGTACTTTTTTCTCGCTCGTGAGCTGAATTACCGTCTCTACTCTATGAGGAGGAGATCCATCAAGTGAAATATTTAATATGAATGAAGTTACTTTCAGTGGAAATTGAACACGGAATGTGTGAACGTGAGTCTAATATTTTGATAACATAAAAAAATGATGTCCTCATCTAATTAAAAATCAGAACTTGTAGAAAGATGTAAAATCAATTTATTTATACTTTGGATTAGTTAGAATTACATAACATCTAGTGTTCACTAATATATAGTTTAAGATTATCATAAGTACATGCATTAATATATAGTGGAAAATAACTACAACTAACTACTACTATGCAATTAATCATATATGTTGCAGTGTTTGTACAAACAAAAAACATATGGTATGGTATGTATCTTATTTGGTACCTATGGCTTGACCTTATAAGTAGAAGTTCAATTCATTCACATCTCGATTATTCCACTTTGTTAAAAAGAGTTGTATGTTTTTATTTATTTAAAAACAAAAAAAAAAACTATACATATATACATCGTTATATTAAACAAGATTTAACAAAAAGTATTTGAGAGTTTGTTAATGACCACTCTTTGAGAATCAACTCAAAGTTCATTTGATTGGAGGAATCAAATAACCTTCGACCAAAATAATATAAAGCTCGAGCACATTAATTTAGATAATTCCATACAATTCATTCTCGATCGCATTGTAATTTTTTTTTCTTTTTTTTGTAAAATGCTACATCCTATATAACTATGTTCATTTGAAGATATGGATCAAGTTATTGGTATAGATTCAAATATAAGCAGCTTGGCCTGGATCCATTAATTAAAATACCACAATTTATATTAACAATTTAAACAAACATTATTATTTATAATTAATTAATAAAGTTGAAACCAAAAACATGATCCATACCAAATGAGATGAGGGAAGCCACACCTCATGATGAGGTCATGGTTTCACCACATCCCGACCAGAAACGATGTCGTAGAGCTCCAAATAATGGATTCACGAGCAAGCAATGAAAAAATGAAAACGCAGTGCATTATTGTTAAAACGACACGTCTTGTGCAGTGTAGTTGGGTAGTGACGTGTCGCTTTAAAGACAACATGGACCACAGAGACCAAGTCTTGCTACAATCCAAAATACACCTTTTTGCAAAGTCAGCTTTTTTCTGCCGCCCAAAATTTGTAGAAAATACGGCTTGTGGTGATAAAAGGCTGTCTGAAACTGAAAGCCAGTTGTTGCCTCTGGTTAATTACTTATTTGCCCTTCTTAGTTTGATGTGGTCATTTTAGTTCTTCTCGAAGCTCATGACAATTTTTTTGATGAGGAAAGCTCATGAATCATGAGCCACACTCTAATAAATTGTCAAAATTCTTCCATTAATTAAAAAAATGAATTAATTGGTAAGTTAATTTTTTTTATTTAAATTCATCTCGTGATCCGTCAAACTTAAAAAAAAAAAAACTGCCCCTTATATGACTAGAACTCATGAACAAATCTAAATAGTGATATATATTCTTACTAATTGACTTGTTGTTGTGATGATATTATTATATTTTATATCTTTGGTCCACGTTTGGATGCATTTTGAAGCATTCACGGAAGTGCATTTTTTATTTTAAAATATTTTTTGTTTTTTGGGTGTATATGGGTGAAGTGATTTTTAAATTTTAGTAAAACAAAAACTAAACTTATAAGTTGTAACTAACTACTTTAAGATATAATAAGTTGTTTATTTTTATTTTTTGTCACACTTTTGACTTCTAATCATACTTTATTTAAGAAGTTTATAAGTTTAGCAAAAAAAAAAAAAAAATCAAGTTCTTCATTTGCTCTTAATTCATCGTTTGGGGACTTCATATCAGGTGTTTGGTTTGGGATTGTAGTGGATTGAATTGAGATTAGAAAAGGATGGATTGGGGTAATCCATGAATAGTAATTGTGTGTGTAAGTTGTGTTTGGTTAAGGATTGAAAAGTATGGGTAGATGTAACTTTATGTCACATCAAGAGTGGTGTTATAATAGGTGTATAAGTGTATTATAGGTGTGAATTAGTATTTGAATTTGGATTGACTCAATCCCAAAATAAACACCGATTTAATTATTAGCAAATTTCAGAAGCATTTTTATTCATTTTGTAAAAAGAAGTGACAATTCTTGAGCACACGAGTTTACAAAGGCATTTCGACTTTATGAGTCGCATTTGCAATAATGTGACAAGTCTCCTTGAATTTGAAAAAAAATAATAAAAAAAAAAAGCCAAAGAACTCGAGTTCATATAATATTCACCTAACTTGGTTTTTCAATTCCCTCTTGATGTGCTAGTGACGGTGAGTAACTATTCATCCTATTCCTTATCCAATATATAATGTCTAATATCCTCACGTAATCTTTCTATATATCTCCAGTAATTTCAGTTAGGATATTTTTAACAATTAATTTACCTAAATCTAATTAGGGTTGCGTTACATGCTAAATAGTCTACCGATTTAATTGCAACCTACCTCTCAATTTAATCGACAGTGTCGTCAAATGTACGTGGTCACTTTATATCGAACTGGGTAAATAATTAATTTTGCATCTTTTATTATTACTCCCTCAGTTTCATTTGTCACATTTAGTATATAATTAAGAACATATTATTTTTTACAAATTTACCCCTCATTAATTTTTCTCTCTCTTTTTCCTTTTCTTTCCCTACATTTCTTTTTCACTCTTATAGAGGTTAATAGGGGTATTTTAGGAAGGTCATTGGTAAAAATAGGAAAAACAACAATTTTTTTAAAATAAAAGTTAAGATAAAATGACAAATTTTATGAAATAGAGTATTATTTTATTTACAATATTACTTCAGTCTGTTTTCTAAATTTAGTAGAGTATATTAACCCAAGATGTATGTCATGTAATTGAACCCATGATATGGATAATTAAACTTAAAATAAAATTTATACCTAATGTATATGAAAAACGCAGTCGATCGTGTGTATGTCAAATGATCGAAAGACAAACAATTTTCGATTCAATTTGAACCAGTTGATATATTCATGCCAAACTATAAATATCTTTAACACATCTTTAAAAAAAAAAAATGTCTTACTTAGCCAATACTTGTACGAATTAGGCTGGATTAATCTATACCACACAAATGTGAAGCTAATAAACAGAAAAGAACTATGTATTTAGTTTTATATCATAGTATAGTTAGGTAGATATTATTAATGTATGCAAGTTGGTGTTCACGGTGCATGTACAAAATACGCATTCAATTTTGGTAATTACCTCTCATAGAATACCAAATTAGTCAAAATTTGAGCCTAATATGGAAAAACATTAGCCGAAGAGGCTAGAATTGGAATTTCGTATGGCTAAAGAATTGGTGTGAAAAATCAAGAAATAAGGCAGTACAGAAGAAAAGAGATTGGGATTTGACTTTGGGGGAGAGTTAGGTGAAGGTGTCACAAGAAATGCAATAAGGAGACGAAAATGCCTTTTTGAAATTAATGGCCCCCATCACGAATGAGATAATTAGCTAATTTCATTTTCATGAATTCTTTCTTCTATTTATTTTGTTTGATTGATTCATGGACCCGTGTTATTTGTTCATTGGGTATAGATCCAGTGGCTCTTTTCTTTAGGGGTGTCTGTTTTGGGATTATGTAGGATGGAAAAAATCCCGATAAATAGTAATTATGTGTGTTTGTTTTGGGATGTTGAGTAAGATGAGATGTAATTTTATGTCAAATCAAATTGTGTAAGAGTAGTTGAATGAGATGCAATAATAGGATGTATAAGTATTTTTAGGGGTGGATGTAGTTGGATGGGATATTCCGGATGTGAAATTCCGAACTAGAACAGGACCTGGGAAATTTTTAGGAGTTCTTATTTAGATTGAATGTAGGGAGGTCTAATTTATTTATATTAATTTTCTTAACACTTTCCTTTACTCGTGGATTTATTGCCTTAAGGGAAAAGGTTCATCGAATGAAAATTTTAATATTAGTAGAGTTATTTTTTCAGTGAAATTTGAACTCGAAATGTGAACGTGAATCAAAGGTTTTGATATTATAAAATAACAATTTATCATCTAAAAATTCAAACTTGTAAATAGATAAAAAAAAATTAACTCATTTATATTAATTTTCTATCAAAACTAATTTTATAATAGAGAGACTAATAATTTTTAATGAAATAATTAACACTAGTAATACATTAATTGTACGAACTTTTTAATAAAATAATTAATATAATTTAAAAATACGCTCAAAGTACAAATCCAATTGAACTACAAAATTGATTTACATAAAATTTTGTGCATGTATGATGTATCTTCAGAATTATAGAAAGTTACCTATGAGACAATTTTATATATTATAAGAAATTCTATTTTACCATTTAGAATATTTTTCTCTATAAAACATTGTTTGGTTGAGATCATAAACTCATGTAATTAATAATATAATAAATGCGATTTTTTACGCTCTATTCTCATGTTCTATATATCTATCTATCTCATACGATCGAGTTTGTTTAGCAATCATGCAATAGATAAGACTTAAGAGAAATGTTAAAAGTGTATTCTATGTGGTAAATTCATGCGTTAGTGAATATATCAAGTTCGTCAATTTCATACAAAAAAAAATTTGAGAATACAAAGTTTAGACGAATAAATAGTTATATATTAAAAAAAAAAGATTTAAAGTTATAAATTCACAAGTTGAATTAAAAGTCACTGCGCCACTAAAATCTTAATAAAAAAATCCTCCTCATGAATAAAATTCGGGACAAAAAAAAAAAAAGTACAAATGGATTTTTTTATTAGTTAATGAGAGTCATTCTCATTTAACGACCAAATAACCCAATAATGATTAGCATTTGTACTCATTACCATTTCTTTATTATCAAACCGTTTAAACTAATTCCAATTTTTTAAATGAGATATATCATCCTTGAACGGTTGAAATTACTATCGTAAATAATTAGGCACATGTCAAATAGAAAGCTGGTGGATTTACTAAAAAAAGATACTAGTCTATTATACTAGACACAAATAATTCAACTTAAGCACGTTTTCAAAAGCCTAACTTTCGACTGAAACAAATACATTGCTAAATCTTTTGAATTCGATTCTCGTAACTTCTGTCTGAACAATTTTGTGTAGAGTGAACCCCAATTAGTTAAATTTGCATGCATATAAATTCCTTTTTTTCAGACCACAAATTTGGGAAATAATATTAATTATTATTTTGAAAACGCAATTTCAACAATTTCGTCTATTCATAAATCACGCGTCTGCACAGTTTCTCGATTTAGGTAGTTTTTGAAAAATAAACTTGTAGGCATAATGTTATGTCTCCCTGCATTTCTGCTAGAAAGTACCGTCGTGAAGAAACTATATTCTCTGGTAATTATTAGCAAGATATTCTGGGTGGAAAACTAAACATATTCTAAATATTAAGAAATACGGAGTACATCCTAACAATGGTTCACCGGATAAATGATTTTTTAAGTACTGAAATTTCGCTTTCAGGACACTTCATTTTCTCGAATTGAATTTTTTTTCATTATCCTTTTCAAATTAAAATTTGACTTTACAGTCTTTTGATCAGCTAAAATGGATTAATAATCGGCAATGAAAGTTAACAGGACGAAACTAAAAAAATGTATTAAAAAATTGAAAGAAAATGCCATGTTGGCTCAAAAATCGATTACTAACTAGTTGTAGCGGTCAAAAGAATTTGATAATACTTATCTTCATTATAAGAATTTGATAATACTTATCTTCATTATAAGAATTTGATTTTGTTGGATTGTCCAGTAGCTAAGTGACCTTGAGATCATATAATAATTGGGTCGAAAGAAAAAATATCATCTATCTACTGTAATTTTATACTATTTTCATTTTACCATTTTAGTCCGTCCGACTATAAATTTTTCATACCCTTTTTAGTAAGTATTTTTTCTTACATTTAATTTTATATATTTTATTTTTTCTCTCTATCTCTTTCCTTCTTCCAATCACATCACTTGTACTATATCTACTCCCTCCGTCCGACTATAAGCTTCATGTTACTTTTTGGCACAGAGATTAAGAAAAGTGATTAAATAATAGATATAGTACAAGTGGTGGTGTGATTGAGATAGAGAGAAAAAGTAAAATATAAAGTGAAGTGTAATTAATCACTTTTCTTAATTTATGTGCCACAAAAAGTAGCAGGAAGCTTATAGACGGACGGAGTACTATATTTTTTTTTTTTTTTTTTTTTATCGGCAAATAAAATATTTATTCATAAGAACATGGTACAAGATATATATAAGCGGTGCCACAATGGGCCCAGTGGCCTCCACCATATTTATTTATATATATATATAAAATCATTTTGAGACATACATATTAAGTTAAGGAGGGTGTATTCAATTGATATTCTGTTGGATTTTTTTGGACTTTAAAAAGTCAGTGGATTTAGAAAATTCATAGACTCTATGCAGAGTTTGACTGATTTTTTTATTGATTTATATGGATTTTTATAGATTTGACAGGATTCCGAAATACACATTTTTTTATTGATTTACATGGATTTCCATAAACTACGCCCCTAAAAATTATTATTTATCATTATTATTCTCATCTTCTTTTTCATCACAGTTATACCTCGGCCTCATTTTCACATAGTTAATACTAGTTCTCCATGCATTAGCTTAAGTTCTTTGTTGTAGTTGTCTTTGAGAAAGCAATTCCAAATTTTTCTCTTTAATGGTGAATCTTGATTCTTTATATTCGACTGGAAATTCATCAGAGCAACCTTCTTTTCGAAGAAAGTTATGTAATCCAGCGAACTTGTGAATTGCAATTTGAAAATACCAAAAATTCGATTGAATAACCCCATTTCTGGGGTGACGAGATGATATCGAACACCACGTAATGTGGGGAATTGACGTCGATTAGATATTATTGTCGGTGTCCTATATACTATAATTTTTAAAGAAAGAACATAATTTTAAAATACAGAGATGTAATTTTTTTCACGATAATAATAATAATGGTGGTGAAGAATCTGTGATGAGAACATAGTTAACACAGTTTTTTTTTTCTCTCTTTCAGAGTCTTCTAAGAGAATCCGTTGAAATCTCTACTTTTTAGAAGAGATTTTGATTAGTGAAATTTATTTATATTTTTGAAAGAAAATCCAACGAAATCCATAGAGTATTAAAATCCATATATTGTTGAATACCTAAAAATTTCTAAAGACTTTTTAAAATCCGTATTGAATACCTCAAAATTTTGAAAGACTTTTAAAAATCCGGATTGAATACCCCCAGATTTTAAAAATCCAAAAAAATCCAACAGAATCTCAATTGAATACACCCCCCTAAGTATAGATGAATAAAAAAATAAATGTTTGTATACAAAGTTTGGAAGGAATAAATTATTTATTTTCTTTTTTCATATGTTTTTTACTTAAATTTATTTTTTAATACTTCAAAAATAAATTATTTTTTCAATAGAGTCAATAATATAGATTGATGGTGTATTTGAGATTATTGTCTAAATTTTTGCTAAGAATCGAAAAAATGTCCTTAAAATTGAGTATAATAAGTACATACTCCTATTTTATTTTTAAAGTAGTGTTAATCGGACCCTCTACTAAGATTTCCTAGCTCCATTACTGTATATAAGACGTTCCTGAAATCGTCAATTACATAAACTTACAAATTCAAAAATCCTCTAAATTTGAAATTACACTTAGCTGGTTTAATAAACATAAATTCAACAATTTTTATTTTTGTCCACTAATTTTTTATTTTTTGTTAAATTAGTTTTCTAAGTATGCAAAATTCAGTGTTTAAAGTCACTTAAAAACTCAAATAGTGCGCAACAATGTCCTTTTATAAGTGAACGACCTTTAATTCAAACCAAAAAATAATATATATATATATATATATATTTATCAGTAAAAAAACTAAAGCGCCGTGTTTTATAAATATAGAGAACAACAATTAAAAGTGATTTACCACCCTAAATAATAATTTGAAGGGATTAAAGTTTTTTTAGTCCTTTAAGTTGAACTAGTTTTGAATTTGGTCCTGATGGAATACACATTTTGATTTTGGTCCCATAAGTTGTATAAATTTTGAATTCAGTCTAATTACCCGTCATTGCAGGTAAATAAACCGGTCAAATCCTTAGCCCGTGTGCAATTCAAATCAATCGTGAATAACCGTGAAATTTCTCATGTGCAGAAAAATGCACGAGCTAAGGATTTAATCGGTTCGTTTACATGCAATGGTTGGTAATTGGACTAAATTCAAAATTTTGGCCAACTTATGGGACCAAAATCAAAATATGCATTCCATCATGACCAAATTCAAAATTAGTCCAACTTAAAGGAATAAAAAAACTTTAATCCCTAATTTGAATAATTGCATTGTTTGACCCCTCAAACTAATCTCATGTATAAAAGATGGAGTCTAAGTCCCCGACTCTTAAAACATGCCCACGAATTAGAAACTATCGGTTTGGCCATGGATTTCAATTCCGCGATTTCATTTTTTAAGGTGGAACCGGAATGCAATCTGTATAAATTTGGTTTTGATTTCGATCAATTTCGTTTTAATTATTAAAATTTAGTCACAATCATCGTAAAATTTAAAAAATAACATTGAACCGTAGATTAGGTTCAATATGCAGGAAGTATTGTTAGTTTGCACAAATGCAAATTTAAATTTTAAAATCGGGTGTTACAGCTCTCTTCACCTTTTAAAAAATTTTGTCCCAAAAAATTAGGTATATGCGATAAGTTCTCGGTACTTGTTTAAAATTTCTACCTCGCGCGTGCTCCTGAGTTGCCTCTTCTTCCCCGTGTCTATTCCACTGCACCAGAACTAAGAGAGCATTTCTATTGCTCAAAGTTTTAACTTTTCTTCCGAGAATGCTTATAGATCGTTCGTGGTACGTAAGATCTAGAGATTTTTCTTTTCAATTAAAGTATATTAAAGGGTGTGTGGGAGTGGTTAAGTAATTTATTGGGAAATAAATAATGAGACTATTTGTTAATGTTGGTAATAAATTCATAAAGTAGTTTTTTGTTTGTCACATGTATAAACCCATAATTTTGGTCCCACTTAGCGTGTGGGCGATGATGACTCATAATGTGAACTTCTCTACACTTGCGCAAGTACAATATATTTTCTCCTACTTCTTTTTACCTGTAAATATTAATATCCATAATGATTTTCTACTAATATTATATAGGGGTACCGACTCGCCTATTTACGGTACTACCCTTCTACATATGCAATCCTCACATTTATTTTACATGTTTTAATCTCTTATTTTAATATAAAAAAAAAAATCACATGAAAATTGATTAGTAATATAATTTAATAAAGGGTTGGTCTGCTATGGACTCGAGTGCATGTTGTGCACCCTAGTCCATGTTGCACTTTTCAGTTACTGACTTACACTTTTTGGTAAATGGTGTTGCACTTTTCAATTATTAAACTGTATAAGTAATAGTTGAAAAGTGCAACACCATTTACCAAAAAGTGTAAGTCAGTAAATTGAAAAGTGCACATGAACTAGGGTGCACAGCATGCTCGAGTGCATACTAGACTTTACCTTTAATAAAAATGAATTGATAGTATTAAATTCACATTATTATTTAGAAGAGTGGAAGATTTCGTATGTAACATATCTCTAGTCTCATGTATCTCTTGTTTCTCAAATATATTTGCCAAACATTTTTTTTATCTAATAACATACCTCTCAAGTATAACGGCAAAAATATTACTTTCTCCTCCAAATCGTTTTTCGCATTTTTTCTTGTTTGTACCACTTTCACATTAATTTTCACACTACACAGAATTGAAAGTTTCTAACAACTTTTACACTTATAATTTTTACTTATTTACCTTTTATGTCAATACATTTTTTTACATAATATTTTTATTTTATCATTTTAATAAAAATTAAAGGATTCTATATTTATTTTATCACTATTTCTTAATTTTCATATTCAGATTAAAAATATGGGACAAGGGAGTATACAAATTTTGTTTTGTTTAATTTGCAAAAAAAAAAAAGTAGAAGAGAAAAAAAGAGCTTGGTTGCATTTATTGATTTAACCAAAATCTACCTCACAATATCTCTACAAAAAGTAGATACATGTGGCACTGTATTTGTGGCAGATTAGTCATTTTAGCAGAAAAGAAGATATTCATAAAGTTGGATCCTGAATGTGAACTCCTACTATAGCCTTGAGAAAAAAAATAAAATAAAAATAAGCCCATAAAATCTGCAGCTATAAATACACTCTTCAAGCCATCAAATCCTTCAAACGCCAAATTCCCTTTTACCTCAAATTCACAAAATAACTCAAATTAATCCTTTTTAGTCCTCTCAATTTCTTTCTCCTTCACACTTGTTTCTGACTTTTGCATAAATTCAGCCATCTATTGATCCTTCGTTTTATTTAGGATCAATCATCTCTTCTTGCAAATTCTGCAGGAAAAGGGGACAATTTTTTTTTAACCAAAAACCCCTGTTTCTGAACAAAAAATGGCTACAATTCGAGAAAACAATCTCCCTTTTGCTCCAGAAAATGCTTCTCATATCGGATACTCATTATCACAAATAATTCTGTCAACTAATTCAAACACTTTGGATTCAATTTTCTCCTACTGTGAGCCTCTAAACTCTGTAAACAACCAAATTTTCGAGCCCTTGGGTTCATCTGTATACCTTAAACAGAGAGATTTACTCCAGAAATTCTCCGACCAAAACCCCCCCTCAATCGCAACAACCCCTTTTCTCAACCCGGTTCACGATTCGGGTTATACCCAAACCTTTTTCAGCCCGAGTAAGAAAAAGCTATACAGAGGCGTTAGGCAGAGGCATTGGGGCAAATGGGTAGCCGAAATTAGGCTCCCACAAAATAGGATGAGGGTTTGGCTAGGCACCTACGACACGGCGGAGGCCGCCGCCTACGCCTACGATAGGGCGGCGTACAAGCTCCGCGGCGAGTACGCTAGGTTAAATTTCCCCAATCTTCGTGACCCGGCCCGAATTGGGCTCGGGGAAGCCCGGCTCGCCGCGCTGAAGGCCGCCGTGGATGCGAAAATTCAGGCGATTTGCCAGAAGGTGAAAAGGGGGAAGAAAGCTAACGCCGCCGCCGTCAAGAAAACGGAGAATTGTAACAGTAGTGTGGAAAGTGAAAGTGTGGTGAAGAAAACGGATTCGTGTTCCTCATCGGCCGTGAATAATGAGGAGGGGTTGTGGAGAGGCGGCGATTCGCCGGCGTCGGAGTCGTACGAGTGGGCGGGGGAGAGTGAGATTGATGGGTTTTCGCTGGCCCGGTTGCCGTCGTTCGACCCGGAGTTGATTTGGGAAGTTCTTGCTAATTAGGGCGATTTTCAGATTAAAAAAAAAAAAAACTGTAAATCATCTATTTGCAGAGTTATTGTATGTTTAAAGAGGAGTAATCGTATTATAATTACTTAATTAGTTAGCAACATTATACGAGTATGTTTTCACATTTTCGCATCAATTGTTGTCTAATTCAAGTACTCCGTATTTTAGATTTCATTTTATTTATTATAATCATCTTATTTATTTAATTGTCTTTTTTTTTTTTAAATATTGTGAGAATGAAGTTTAATTTTTTTATATTAAAGGAATACGAGAGTAGAAAATGTATAGTACTTTTGAATGCACATTCTTACTAAAACAATAGTCAAGAAAAGAGGGAAATGACTTCTACCCAAACAACTGGGACATGATCACATGAATCATGTTTAAAAATGGTTAGTTTATAATAAAAAAATTAAAATAATAGGGTAAGGGATTATGTAATTTAATACTCCGTAATTTATAGCAGCTAAGAGCCCAAGTATTAAAACTAATCTAATCCACGGTGTTCAAATCTTCCAAATTTTATTCGATTCGAACTCGTTCTACAAAAGCCACATCGAGAAGAGCCCTGGTGTATGAAGATACAAACTCTCAAGTTTTTTTTTTTTATATATTATTATGTAGTGAAGAAAATAATATAGTGAATGTGTTCTTGTAGCGAGAAGTCCTCTCATACCTTGAGATGAGAGATATTTATATGAATTATATACTTGAGGGCATTAAAGTCATTTAAGCACAATTAGATCATGTAGGATATTGGACTTGCAATGGACCTTTCTTTTTGGGCTTGAGTCAATTATGACTTTTATTCATGGCCCAGGCTATATACCCCTCCAGCCTTGTTAAATATACCCCAATTTTTGTACCACTTAACATAACAAATATTAGATGTACTTCCTCATGTACTCTCCCCTAAAAAAAACCTAATATACCCTTCTACTCTAGTATACATTTGATACATATACCCCCTACTGAACTTAGCACTCGAGGTGGGCTAGGCTCCGGGCTGACCCATACTCAAATCATTTATACTTTAGGCGTGGGCTAGACGGCTGTCTAATTCTAGGGTTAGAGTTAGGACAGAGTCGGTCCTGAAATTTTGTAGGCTTGGGGTGAACAAGAAAAATGCGCCCCTTCTTATACCATTTTGAAAGTAAATGAGTTTTTGCATAATGGTGATAGATGAGGGAGAAAAATTATTTCTTATATAGGGTATAAATAATATTTTACCGCCAATTTTGCACATAATAGTAATTCTAAAAAAAGCTAGTACTAGAATGTAAAAAATGAGGTTTAAAAACATCTAAGGGTAAAAGACATGACGGAGGGAGAGAGGGGCCAGGGGGTCACTGGCCCCCCTCCCATTTTACAAAATTTCTTTAATATTTTTTTAAAAAAATATTAAATAATAAAAAATAATTATAATTAATTATATTTAATAATCGATTATATAATAATTTCTTAGTGTATTAGTAAAATATTAATAGTGAAATAATTATTTTCTCCGTTTTATAATGTATATTTTGTGTATAATTACATAACATTTTTTTTACAAATTTACCTTTCATTATCGTGAAAGATTGAGAGAAAAATGAAGAAAAATATAAGAGAGTGTGGAATAACTTGCTTCAATTATCAAGAAAGAGAGATGAAACAAGTATTAAAATAAAAATTTTAGGATTTTGCATATGAGTAATTTAGGGACAAACATGGTAAAAATAGCTAAAATGACAATTTTTTTAAAACAAGAATTAAGACTAATAGTGTCAATCAATATGAAACGAGTGAAGTATATAACAATTTAAAACATAAAAATTAAAAAAAGCTCGCATATAGACTGTATAAACATTATTTTGTAGGTAATGAGGAAAGAATGAAACTTTTATTGAAACATATTAAAACTCTACTTGATTCATTAGTAATATATTACTCACTCCGTCCCATATTAATTTGCATAGGTAGATGAACACAAATATTAAGAAAAGTGTAATAATGAGTGGAGGTTTGAGGGGTAATTTTGTAAACCTTTATGTATAAAGTAAATAAATGAGTTGACTTTTGTGTATGTGTGGAGAAAAAGTAATGGCATTTGTGTAAAATTGAGAATATTGTGAGGGTGGAGTTTATAAAGAATTTTTCATTTTAAGGGTGTGAAAGTTATTGTGGGACGTCCAAAAAAGGAAAGTGTGAAAGTTATTGTGGGACAGAGGGAGTACAATATATGTTTTAAACTTATATGGTATTAAAAGCGAAATTTATTATTCATAATTGGACCCCCCATCGGTTAAGTTCTGACTCCGTCACTGGTAAAAGAAACTCTTAAAATAAATATGAAATGTGTACATATGGATCGTGCATGAAACATGCATATACATATCATACATAAAATTTGCACGTACAAATCGTGCACAAAATGTGCACGTACGGATCATGCACAAAATGTGCACGTACAGATCGTGCACAAAATGTGCACATGACATTTGTATTTTATTCACTATAAGAAAAAAAACATTTTGTCACCCATCTTTCATCAAACTATAAAATGAATCACATCTTTCGTCTATAAACCAAAAAAAAAAAAAGTAGGCCCCCGAAATTTCGGGGCCCAGGGCGGTCGCCCCTACCGCCCTACCTCAAGGGTGGGCCACCCATGATTTCCATTCGTAAAGTCCCAAGTAAATTCGCTGATGTGAATTACAAGATTTTTCAGCCGGAAATGGTGTCCATAGGCCCTTATCACCATGGGCAACTCAAGTTCAAGAAGATGGAGGATGTCAAGTTGCACTACTTCAAAACACTTCTAGAGCGGAAACATGACATACAAGCTTAACAATACAACTCAGCTATAGAAGGAATTTGCAAGGAGGCACGTGATTGCTACGAAGAAGAAGTAAGCATGACTGATGAGGAGTTTACTACGATGTTGGTTTTGGATGGATGCTTCATCATTGAAGTAATACGAGAACCCGAGCCTTATAAGCTCATCTTTCCCACTAGATTGAGTCTGCGACTTCTGGTACGGAATTTGATTTTTTTATTGGAAAATCAAATTTCGTGGTTTGTTTTGGGCAAACTTCAGGACCTCATTGGAGGAGTAGGCTAGCACACCACACTGAAGGATAATGTCTGTTGTTTGGATTTCATCATTTAGTATGCTTATTTCTGCTTTGCTTTTGAATTAAACTTAATTTATATATAATGCATATATTTTCCTTGTTGAAATTTAACTCGATTAACTAGAAGTGTGCATCAAATTACTAAAAAAAACACATATCTTATTTATGTATCTAAAAAAAATGCTAGCTCCATTATTACTAGCTAAAACAAAACTAAAAAGAATATCACATTCTGCAATAAAGTTCCATCTTACGTAAGTAAAACATTTGAAACCTCATTTCCTTTACACAGCTGAAAAAAAACATCCCTCTCATTTGGCTAAATCTGCAACATGTTGAACTTGAGCAGGAGGCTTGAAGAGCTCACAACAAGAAAAACGAGCCCCTTCTTCTACCATTTTATGAGTAAATGAGTTTTTGCATAATGGTGATAGATGAGGGAGAAAATTTACTTTTTATATAGGGCATAAATAATATTTTACCACCCATTTTGCACCTAATAGTAACTCTGAAAAAAGTTAGTACTAGAATGGAAAAAAATGTGTACATATGGATCGTGCATGAAACATGCATATACATATCATACACAAAATTTACACGTACAAATCGTGCACAAAATGTGCACGTACGGACCATGCACAAAATGTGCACGTACAGATCGTGCACAAAATGTGCACATGATGACATTTGTATTTTATTCACTATAAGAAAAAAAACATTTTGTCACACATCTTTCATCACACTATAAAATGTGTCACATCTTTCGTCCTACTCACATATATATATATATATATATAAGTAGACCCCCGAAATTTCGGGGCCCAGGATGGTCGCCCCTACCGCCCTACTTCAGGGCAACTCCTGAATTAGGCTTGTGTTTAAATTATAGGGAAAGTGTATCTATTTTAGTATTTTACTAAAGTAAATATTTAATTAAAAAAAATGGAGGGGGAGTGCCTTAAAAAAGCTGGAGGTGTATATACCCCACGCCTATACTTTATTGTGGGTTTATTTGACCCAATAAGGTTGACATGAATTAGCCCAAATTAGGTAGGTTATGATTTTGCCCATTGTAAATTGTTTGTCGTCAAAATTAAAAATATTTATTTACAAAGTTACATATTTTTTATTTTATATAATTTAATATTGCAATTATTATTTATTATAAGGTTGAATTAACTTGTAAAATATACAATTCAAAATATTTCTAAAATTAATTTTATATAACTATATGATAAATTTATTTATAATTTATTTTTAATATTGTTCATATTTGAGATCGGTAAATTACACTTAAAATGAGAAATTACACTTAAAATGAGAAAGATCGTATTTGTTATTTTTATTGGTATAAATAAATAAAATGGGTGTAAATAAGATCCAGCCCATTTGTTAGCTAAAACCCCAAGGGCCATGAACAAACGTGGAGCAATTGAGAACCCATTTCAGCGGGAAAATAATGAGCCTGTCTGTATATTGAAAACCACTAATAATTATTAGCATGCAATTAATATTATTATTTTTATTGAATAAATTCCCTTTTTCGGGGTGTGGTCAGAGTTGAATTAAAAATTATTGAAGGGTACCATACATCCAATTGAAATTTAAATACCTTACTTGGAATCCAATATCTTTTTATTGAGACATACTACTGTTGTGTCATAAAACAATTTGGTAAAGTTTATTGGGAATATAAACACATTTAATTAAGATCGATCTCTTGCCAGAGTTTGTTTATTTATTTTTTTCTCATCCTATTTTTCGAAATTCCTGAGTTGAAAATCTAGCTCTTCTTTTTCATAAAAAATTAATTGGCATGTCTTTTGTTTTTTACATTATATTGCGACTACTCCAATTCCTTTTGTCTTTTTGAAAGATTTAATTACTAATTTAAGATAGAGATTAAAGTTTTTTTTTTAGTCCTTTAAGTTGGACTAATTTTGAATTTGGTCACATTGTAATATACATTTTGATTTTGGTCCCATAAGTTGACCAAAAATTTGAATTTGGTCCTATGACCTGCAATAGCAAGTAAATCTACGGTGGCACCTATTATATATATATTTTTATTATTTTGTATTTTCACATTGCATTATTTTAGTGTTTATTTATATTAAATGGGTTTAGGTCATGGGTCGGGTCACCAAAGCGGGCCGAGTCAAAACAAAACAAAATCCAGATTGAACCCTATATTTTTTTTATCTCTTTGACCGCATATAGATAGAGGTGGATTTTCTGCTCTTTCACTATAGATCGAGGAAGATAGGTCATGAATCAAATAGAATCGCAATAAAATTCTCACGAAGAATGTCATCGTCTTCGTAATTTTCCACTGCAAGAGCTACGGTTTCGTTATCAACTAAAATCGTAAAACAAGATGAAAGAGATTGGGTTTCGATGTGTTTGTGTGGAAATGAGGCACGATTACACACATCTTGGATTGAACATATTTTTTCACAATGTTCAGGGTCTCGATTTTTCCATGGTAAAATCACAGGTATTTTAATGTTTTACTTTTATTCCAATTTTCAGCGAAATGGGGGTGGATCAAATTATTTTGAATGGTTAAACCCCTCCAATGGAGCCAAGAGCTAAGGATGTAATGCGCTTATTGCTGAAGGGAGAACGCGAATTTTATTCTCGGCAATTTGGTGGATGTAATCTGGAAAGCATGAGTATTTTGGGAGGACAAGGAGTAAAAGGGTTAAGCAATTGTCATCCCCTGTTTTCTTTTTTTTTTTTTGGTAGTAGATTACATATTTGAGGATTACATCTTTTGTATTCCATGTGCCTCAAAAATTAAACTTTACACTATACACTTTTTTAGAATGCAGTTTCATTTGCAATTTTTATATAATGCCATGATCTTGAATTGTCAAAAAATTATTCAGTATCAACAAAATAAAAAAATAGTGGAGTTTTGTTTGTGTGTGAGAACATTGATAGTGTATTTTGTTCAATCCAAATTTTGTTTTGTTTTGACCTGGCCCGCTTTGGTGACCCGACCCACGACCTAAACCCATTTAATATAAATAAACACTAAAATAATGCAATGTGAAAATACAAAATAATAAAAATATATATATAATAGGTGTCACCGGTAGATTTACCTGCTATTGCAGGTCATATGACCAAATTCAAATTTTTTGTCAACTTATGGGACCAAAATCAAAATGTATATTCCAATTAGACCAAATTCAAAATTAGTCAAACTTAAAGGACTAAAAAAACTTTAATCCCTTTAAGATAATTATGCTCCACAACTCACTGCAAAGTAGTAGTAATTTAATGGATCTTACTAATCTAGATAACTAAACCTGTCAACAGATTTGAATTAAAATTAATAAAAATAATCCTTTCTTTTGTGCAAAAATTGAGCATATGAGTGAAATGTGACACTATTTTTAATTGAAATGTGAGAGTTAATTTAATCGAAAAATATTAATACTATATATAAATTAATTACAAATAAGTAAAACGTGACACTAGCTTTAACTAAAACATGACACTAATTTTAACTGAAATATAGTAAAACCGTAAAAGTATGAATCACAGTTACATGTGAGACTTGCCTAATAAAAAAGTGTTGTAGAGTGGTGTCCATTGAATATTGTTTGAGAAATAGGGGATGACTATTGGTTAAGAGAACCACTCTTGTGTATTAGGAAAATGAGTAGTTAGTTTTCTTGTGTATTAGGAAAATGAGTAGTTAGTTTTATTTCTCGGAGTTGTAATTGCTTGCTGTTGTATTTCTTTTGATGGGGTATTTTTGATATTCAAAGTAAATATTTTTGTCGCTTCCAAGAAAAAGTTCCGTTTTTAAGTGGTGAGTATTTAATTAACAATAATTAATTTTATATTATTAATTGTAGTATATTACTTTGGTATATGCACAATATTTTATATAAGATCATTTTGTTAGATTGAGTCTTAATATAAAATTTTATTTTATAAATATCTCTTTTAAGTCTCAATTTTTGTTTCTATAAAATGTCTTTTTAGGGCTCAATTTTTGTTTCTTTCACGATTCAATGTCGACGACGATTTCATTTTCTAAATTTAAATCATACAAAATGATAAAAATTAAAAGTAGAGGTGTGTGATGCCTGTTTTTGTCGTGATGCATTATTTGAATTGTAAAAGAAAATTATCGAGTTTTGACTTGAGACTAAAAAGACAGAAATCTCCTGACTATTGTAACAGACATTTCATATGTTGAGTAGGTTTTTGGTAAATTCAAATTTTCGTAATTATTGTACAATTATTGTTTAAAAATATATTTAATTTTAAACAGCATAATATGTACTCCAATAATATTTTGTAAATTCTAACATACAATTGTGTGTATAAATATTTTAATGTTTAAATTTAATCTTTAATTTAGTATTTAACTCAATTTATTATAGTTCAATTTCAATTGTATTGCACCAAAGTATTACTCATAACATTTTATGTGTATAAAAAAAAAATACTCCGTACATTATAAAAAGAGTTCAGAATTAACATGAATTTCTGCATTATATATTTGATTAATAAAATTCATTGAAGTAGGCAGTTTCCCCATCACTATAAAGGTGCGTGATTTGAGTGGGTAATGCAGTAATGCACTACTTCGTGCTGCTCATTGGTTGTACCAAAAGGTTCATTGTACGAAATATTTCTTAATTTATGCATTATACAATAACAAATATTATATTATCTTATAAATTCCAATTAAAAAACTTACACTCGAATTAGACTTATGACGATGCTTCTAGATAATCATCGTCCATGACATTTTAGTATTTTCAACATCTTCAATTCAATAATTTAGTCGTGATAATTATTTATTAATCCTCTGTTATTAGAAAAAAGAGTTTAAGTATATTGCAGTTTGTTTGTTTTTGTTTTTTTTTTTTAAAGTCTGGAATATCCGATTCAAGTACCTACTAATTCCGGCGGACCAATCACACCGCCCACTTGCGTGAATCCTGTTTAAAACCAAAACTTTGCGCTTTGTATGGACTGACCCCATATAAATTATTTACATAATCATCCATATTATAGCATTTTAAAGAATTTTTGCGTGACAATTTTTTAAAAAGATTTTTGTGATATTTCTATTTTTCTTTTAAGTATCACAATATCATAAGATAATTTCATACAAATTTCTGTATGGTTTGTTTATCCTTTATGTAATGTTTTCTTCCCAAAGATACTTCATAGCATTATTAAGAATATGAACATTGTTGTATATATGGAGTAGAGTTCGAGTTCAACTCAAGTGTAAAGTACGATTTGCGAGTTGATCATGTTCGATTCGTCAAAAGCTCGTTAACGAATTAACTAAAGCCTGCTCGTCAAAATCGTTTAAAAAATACACATATAAATATCCAAACTTCAATTTATAAAAAGTCTTGTAACTACTAACAAACTAATCCTAAACAATCGCACATAAAATTGACATTTATTTTTATTTTTATTAGATATGTTTATTCTATTTTTAGGTATAATTGATATATTAGTCAAGACTATTAGCAAACGACAAAGTGGGATAGCTCAAGTGGTTAGAGCACCACTACCTAGGCCTTAGGTCCTGGGTTCGAGTCATGGGTAGGGGAAATGGGATGGGTATTTAACTTGTAATTAAGACTATTAGCAAACATGTTTACGAGCTTTCGAACCAAATATCCTTATACTCGGGCTCGACTCGATAAAATAATCAAGTTCGATCGAGCTCAACTCGTAAAATTTATTGAACTAACTCGAATGAATATTTTTTAAATAGTTTTAGAACAACTTGAATAATTTATATACTTATTTATACTAATGAAACATGAAGTCGTTATTCCCTTTTAGAAAGAATGATATGATATGTAATAATTTTATTACACAATTTAGATGTATATGGTGCCCTTAAAAATCATGGTAAATGGATGCATGGCCTTTCACACTCATTTGATTGATGTCGGTTTGTTTGTTTTTTGTTGTTGAATGAAATCAATTTTCACCCTAAAAATGATGGTAAAAAATCCCATAGTGGATGCATGAGCTTTCACACTCATACAACTCAACAAAGTAGCTTCGACGTGTAGCCCATGAACCTCACCACCAAAAATAAACAAACTCAAAACATGCATCATTAAATATTATTTCAATTACCATATATTTACGTACGTAATTCAAAATTATCACTCTCACAATACATGATACATATATTTATTTTTCATATCAGTTTTTTATTACAACTACTTTTTTTACTTTATATAAAAAAAAAATTACAAAATTAAATTATACTTCAATATTTTAATTATTAGACTTTTTTATTTATTTTTAATTATGTGTCAATATTTTGAGAGTATATTCTTCCATTTCATCTCCACACTCGGTTTAGGATATTCGAAAGAGCTGATTTTCCCATTATAGCCTTAAGCCAGATACAGAAACTTGTGGAACCTACTACTGTTGTTTGTTGATGATCCCATGCCAAGCTGTGTGTTTATTATGAAAAAGGTAGATTTCCATTTTAAACCAATTCAAATGTTAAAAGCACTCCATCTCCTCAAAATTCCCCCATTCCAACCAATCTCCTTTTCTTCAAATAATTCCTTTCCACTTTGCTAATTAAAAAAAATAAAAAAATCTTATACTTCTACTCCATACGAGTTCCAAAAGAATTTGCACTATTTAGATTACACACTTTTAAAAAAGTATATTAAGTAATATGTTGAGGGATAGTTTTATACTAAATTTTTATGAATAAAATAAATAAAAATAAAAATGTATAGTGAGTAATATATTGAGAGATAGTTTTATAAAATTTTATGAATAAAATAAATAAAAAGATAGATTGAAGGTGAAAAAATAATACTAACATATGGATAAATATGTGTATATATTTTGAGTGTGAGAGTAATTATAAAAATGTTTTCTTTTGAGTGTACAAATTGGTATGAAAACAATAACAAGTGTGCAAATTTATGTGGAATGGATAGAGCATAAAATCTTCTTCTTTCTTCAATTTTTTTATGATATTTAAATTTAGAAAATAATTACTCTTCCCGTCAGCTATAAGCTCCTCAATTTGTCACTTTGATTCGTCTATCTATACATTTCTCATATTCTTTTTAACAAATACCTTATAACTTTTTATCTACCCACTTCACTCTATTTACATATAATGTTACTTAATCTTAATTTTTTTTTTATCTTATTAAATCTTTGTACTAAAAATTTACAAAAATATAACCTCTCAAGCTGCCTTACTTATTAGTTTCTTTTATAATTTATATATTTAAATTTCACTCGATTTATTATAATAACGAGTATTATTATTTTTAGTAAAGTGTACGTTTCCCAAGCTTTGCACGAGACTACATTATAAGTAAAAACATAAATTAAAACGTCATACAAAATTAAATAATATTATTAGGTCTCGTACAAATTGTTTGGACTTTAAATGCCGACATTGAAATGAAGAATTATTAGCCCGAAATTAAATTATAATGGTTGTAAGTAAGTACTTGGCTACTATTGCTTGTTTATTTAATTTAATATCGATGTTATGGATGTGGATGAGAGGAGAAATGATTATTTAAATAATTTTGGACCATTCAGGCAACTTGCAGGTGCCAATGGCGGTGAGTTTTGGACTGTTGTGAACCCCTCTGACTTTGATTCTCATTCACTCCCCCTTACCCACTACGTTTCCTCCAATATCTACTTCTCTCCCTATTCTTCCGGTGGAATTTCGACCCTAGATTTCACAATGGTTAGCCTTATCAACGGCGATAGGCGCACCGGAGGTCCGGAGGAGGATTTTATCCGGAGGCACCATAAGCATGATGTGAGAGAACACCAGTGCTCTTCTTCCTTGGTCAAACACATCAAGGCTCCTCTGCCTCTTGTAAGTTTTATTATATCCAGATCTGTGTGATTATTTCGTTGGATTCGGGGAATTTTCGATCGTTGAGTGATTCAGTGCGGCGTCGTTTGAATTTGTTTCAGGTGTGGTCCTTGGTCAGGAGTTTCGATCAACCGCAGAGGTACAAACCGTTTGTGAGTAGGTGTATAGTGCAGGGTGATTTGCGGATTGGTACTGTGAGGGAGGTGAATGTGAAATCGGGGCTTCCGGCGACGACGAGCAAGGAGAGGCTGGAGTTGTTGGATGATGAGGAACACATTTTCAGTATGCGGATTGTCGGTGGCGATCACCGCCTCAAGGTATTTCCCCCTTCCTTGTTCAATTTCTTCCTGGCGATCTATATGGAGTTATGTTGTGATTGAATTCGTATAGTTGCTGTTACTGATGAGGTGTATGAATTAATGAATTATGATCGTTGTGTTGTGTGAATTTGGGATGGGATACATCAAAACTTGTAAATGGTAATTGTGATCAACAACATTCCAATCCTTAACATTATGATTAGGTACTGAAATTAACTCCATGTTTACCAACTAAGGTGATTGAGTTCTTTAATCTTCATTTTGTTTTTCCTTTTTGAGGAGGTTGCCCTTTGTTCACTTATAGCTCAACTCACGGGGTATATAATCAATTGTTTTTCACCTGAACGCGTTGATCCGTGCACAAAGATGTGCCCATAACTTGAAAAGGAATTGATTTACAGCATTTTAGATCCTTCAAATGTTTGTTATTACGTCTTGATACCATTATCTTTACTAGAAATTTGTAAATTGCTTGTGATTCTTTGGACAACTGAATGGAACTAGCATATCTTTGATTGGTCTCATAATTATGGTATGTTTATGATATTTTGAGAAGTAATAGCATTATTGATGTGATTATCCATGATATTACTTGTGAAGTACTTTGTGTTTCCTTTTTGAGGTTCAATATACACCACTAAATTAGGAAAATCATGAATTGTGTTAATAATCCTGCAGAACTACTCTTCTATCATAACCGTTCATCCAGAGATGATTGATGGAAGACCGGGGACAATGGTGATCGAGTCTTTCGTGGTTGATGTACCCGATGGGAACACCAAGGACGAAACTTGCTACTTTGTTGAGGCTTTGATCAAGTGCAACCTTAAGTCCCTAGCGGACGTGTCTGAGCATTTAGCCACGCAGGGAAGAACAGAACATATAGATAGAATCTGAGTAGATTTAAGATTCAAGGTATCCATTCAATCAGCCGCCTATTCAGGTATTTGTATCCAGTCCGTTCTAGAGGATGATGTGGATTTGTTGCTTTTGGTTTCTTGCAATCTGTTGAATTTTCCTTACACGGAAACCATTCTGTTCTGTTTTCTATGTTGTTGAGATTGGGTGTAAATATTGTTAGAGTAGGAGATAAATGACCTTCATGTGGTTGGCTTGGAGATGGTGTTTGTGTTGGATACTGGCATGAAGTTGCTATTTGTTATTACGATTACCAGTTTGGAATTTGGATGCTTTTATAAAACGTGTTATCTTATCTTTGTTATTTATGGGAGAATATACTAATATTTTGAAGAATTGCCTTTGGAGAATATAACTCTAGTTTGGGAAGAATTATTTGGGGAGCAGAATATTCAGCTAATTTAGAAAGAATATTTATATATGTGTTGCTTTGGGAGAATATTCCTCTAATGTAAGAAGAATGGCTTGTGTTGCTTTGGGAGAATATACTTTTAATTTTGTGCTAAAATGGTGCTATTGTTCCTCTATTTTTTAGTTTCTTTTTGTGCAAATGCAATTTAACGGCCTTCTGCAAATTGGTTAGGCCAAAGCCCAAAATAGCATATTCTGACGTCCCTAACCATAAAAAAGACAAGAATTGAGAAAAGGAAATAATTAAGAAAATGAAAAAATAAAATTGTTGAATTATGTATAAATAATATATATAAGTATGTGTAAGATGTGTTTATACTTTTTTCGTGCAAATATGTAGTAGTAAAAGAATTGATGTGGAGTATTGTAATTAATAAATGAGGTAAATATCAATTTGTAATCATTGTTATATTTATTTTTTCAACTTGCAACTTGTACAATTCTCTTTATTCGGTTGCAACTTGTACTATATGCGAATTTGAGTGATTGTAATCTAAATTCAACTTTTTATGCATCTTTCGATCAATTTTCAGTCGAAATATAGTTTATATTGCAATCATCCAATTTAACATAAAACAAGTTGCAATCAGATACAAAAAAAAAAAAAAAAAAAAAAAACTCCAAACCAAAACAAACCCTCATTAATATTTGGATAGTTGAAGAAAATTATGCAGCAGTTGAATCAATAACACGACATCTTGTACACAAGTTGTACGATACAATTCTAAGTTAAATAACTAATGCTCTCTCCGTCGTGCTATAAGTTTTCCCTTTCTTTTGATTGTTTTCATTAAGAAATATGATTAAATAATAGATGTATTACAAAGTGATATAATGATGAGAGAGAATAATAGATGAAGTATGAGAGAAAACAATAGATGAAATATGATAAAATAAAGTATAATTGATGTTAGACATGGGTGCCGGTTGAAAACCGCCGGTTTCGGTTTTCGTTTTCGGCGAACCGTAACCGAACCGCGAACCGCCGGTTACGGTTACGGTTTTTGAACCGGCGGTTTGGCGGTTTTATCCTTTTTTTAAAAAAATATTATCTCCGTTTTCGTTCGTTTTTTATTCGTTTTAACACATTTTTTAGAAAATACATTACTAGAATTGAATAAAAATTATATAACTTAAATTTAAGTCAAATATTCAATTATAGCCCATATTTTTCCCTTTTTATTAATTCTAGCACATACTATTTTTGTTCTTCAAATGATACCTATACTTTCAATTAGTACTTAAAAACATTCCCGTTCTCATTTTCCAGCAAAGCCCGTCTGATGTGGACGCTGGATTCCACGTGGACGGCTGACATGGAAATTAGTAATTGTCCAAATAATCTATTATATCCCATACTTTTCATTTTTTATTAATTTTAGCCCATACTTTTTTTTTTTTTTTTATTAATTTTAGCTCATGCTTTTCATTTTTTTTATTAATTTTAGCCCATATTTTTTATTTTTTCAATTCTAGTCCATACTTTTAATATTTTCATCAATTCTAGCTCATTCTTTAGATTACATTCTTTAGTTTTGGCTGGACATTCTAGAGAAGAAACTAAATTTCAACCTGTTTCTCGTGGTCTAACTTCACGGTATACTTTAGTATTCTTTGTTTGAAGGGTGTGTTTCAACTATTTCATCATTGTTTCTAGGGAAAATTACATATATCTACAATGGGCCCTAGCCCATTACATATATCTACAATCCAAAATTTTTAATACTAATATCTACAAAGGTGTAGTTAAAGTGACCATTATGCCCTTCATCTACCCTCTTTGTCCCATTGTGAATTTTTTCAAAACTTTCAAGCTTCCTCCTCTCCTTTGAATTTAATATATTAATTTGTTTTATTCAAAAATCATTTATATTCAAATTTTAAATTATAAAATATTTTTTTAATTGTTAATCATTAATATTTTCTTTCACTAGAGTAGATGTTAATCAAATATTTTAATAATAAGCTTTTTTATTCCGATTTTTTTTGTTTTTTTATTCAAAATTTTTAATTAAGATTTATTTTTCATTTTTTTTTATTCAACTTGCACCTTACATTGTAAATCAAACATTGCATATGTTACACCTTACTACATTGCATTCGCATAACATTGCATTCGCATAACATTGCATACACAAAATAAACCTTGCATTCGCAAAACAAACATTGCATACTAACAATAAACAATGCATATATCAAGTAAATTATGCATATTTGCAGCACACATTGCACAATACAGAAAAATTGCAGAAGAAGAGGATTTCCTGATTTCCAATAGTCAAGTTCTTGTTGTATACCATTTCAATGACAAAAAATTCCAGTTTAAAAAAAAAAAAAAAAAAAACTTATACTATACCCATAACAATGAGATCCACTCTTTTCATTGGTGTTATACAGTAGTGCTCTATGCTCCATTTACCATTCTACCACACCCAATTTTAACGCAAGAGTGAAACTGAAAAAATGAGCTGCAAAGCATGATTGGAACCCATTTTTTTATTTTTCCTTTCCCAAGATAACACAAAATACCAGACTCTCCCAATTAAAATACAAGTTCCAACAAATCAATTACCACAAAACCTAACACTTGCTTAATACAACATTTCTCTTCAGAAATAACACAAAAACACTCCCTAAGTCCAAAAAAGAAAAAAAGCCAAATCAGAAGAAAAGTGAAAATTATTTACCTTTACCCTAGATCCGTCGCTCCACCTTATTCCTAAAAAAGTCTTAAATCAAGAAAATCAAGAAAAAAAAATACAGTTTTTTTGAATATGCCCAAATTTAGGCAAAAATACAGTTTTTTGGAAAAATTCTTAAATCAAAATTTTGCACACAGGATAGGTGTATCGAGTGAAACTGAGGGTGTGAATCTTTGGGGTGTATTAAATGAAACTGGGGGTGCACATCGGGGCTGGCAAACTCTAGCCCATTAGGAGGGTAGAACCCTAGTCTCTGCCCTAGGACCTGTGGCCGTCGTCGCCGCCGCCTTGGAAAACGCCGGCAACAGTAGACCTCCGGCAACACTATCACAGTCGGCACACCACCATAATCGGCAACTGTGCGACGCGCAAAGCTCCGCCGCCTCATTTGTTGCAGCAACACCACCACAGTCGGAAAAATGAAACACCATCTGTTGTACGCCCACCATGGCCGGAAAAAACGAAACAAAAAACCGGAAAAAATACCATCAGATTCGAAAACGTAAAAAGTAATACTAGAAATCGAAAAAAATCGACAAACCCTTCGTCTTCGTCTTCAGTCGCCGCCCTCTTCGACTCTCATGGTGGAGTTGCAGATCGGCAACGACGTCGGCTGACTCCCCATGACACAGATCGGCACACGCTTAGTCTTCCCCGTGAATCTGACTTCGAAAAAAATCGACGGCGGCGATTCTTCTCCCTCGCCCAGCCGCCACCAAAGCTACGCCCCAGCGCCGCCCAGCTTCTCCACCAAACGTCGCCATCCCCTTCTCCTTCCCTCCCTCGTTTTTTCTCTTCAGATCTGTTACATCACGACGGCGGCGCCTCTTCTCCCTCGCCCAGCGCCGCCGCCGCCGCCGCCCTGCCTTCCCCCACCCAAACCCTCACCTTCTAAAACGCGTCGGACATGGAGCCTTCACTACCTTCTGGGATATGGGAGAGAGTGTGCTGAGATGGGAGAGAGAAATTTTGAAAGTAATATGAGAGAGAATGAGATTGGAAAATGAGTGATTTTTGAAGAGGAGAGAGACAAAAGGGTATAAGAGGGATTTTGCAGTCATTTTGAAGTTTTAAATAATAAAAAAAAATTGTTGTAGATTTTAGTCTTAAGGGGTAAAACTGTGTAGATATGAGTAAATATTCACTTGTTTCTAATTCATGTTGGAGAGATTAGTTTATGTTCAAATTTATGAGCAAATTATAGGGTGATTTTTTTATGTCTATTTTAAAATTTCAATTTTTCGTTGGTACTAAAGTAATTAATATTTAAATGTCTCTTTCATTCTATGTAAGGAAGTGAAGGTATGATTTTGGTTAATTATGGAAGAGTGTATTATAGAGTAAGTGTTTGAAATAAGGTCATCCATATTAAACTTTGATATTTTAAAATTAATTTTGTTATGGTATTTGAGTTGTTATAGATGTGTTATTTTTAGATGCCCAATCAAAGTCGGCCAAGGACAGTGAGTGGTCCTATAGCTACTGCAGCTGCTGCCTCTAGTGGAGTACGAATAAATGCTCGTGAAGTTGAAGATCGTAGCAGCCAAAGATCAGATGTTTTGACTATTGCACTTCACCACCAACATTATAAAGTCACACAACATGTGATCGTTATTTTATCTATATTTTAGGTCGTACTGGATGTGCCTTGTTATGACATCTGTTTGGATATGTCATGTTGATATCTTTCTTTTTGCATGTGTCATGTAGTGACAAAACTTATGATCAAATGTCTTGTAACGACATCTTTATTTTGTAGGCAATAAATACGGCTATTGCATTGTAATGACATTTTTTTTTTGCAATAGTAGTGTGAATATTTGATGGGTGCATTCCTTCAAGTTATTATCAATTTATTTTTGACGTCCTGTAAGACGAACCTTGCAAAAAACGATATTGGATAGGTTTTTTTTCAGTATGAGCTAGAATTGATGAAAATATGAAAAGTATGGGTTAGAATTGAAAAAATAAAAAATATGGGCTAAAATTAATAAGAAATGAAAAGTATGGGCTAAAATTAATAAAAAATCAAAAGTATGGAATATAATAGATTATTTGGACAATTACTAATTTCCATGTCAGCCATCCACGTGGGAATCCGGCGTCCACATCAGACGGGCTTTGTCGAAAAATGAGAACGGGGATGTTTTTAAGTACTAATTGAAAGTATGGGTATCATTTGGAGAAAAAAAATAGTATATGCTAGAATTGATAAAAAGAAAAAAGTATAGGCTATAATTAATTATTTGGCCTTAAATCTATACATTAAAAATAGAAGAATTTTGTATTAAAAAATTATTTTTTTTTATAATAAAAAAATCGCCAAATCGGCGGTTAACCGTCAAAACCGGCCAAATCGGCGGTTTGCGGTTTGTCAAAATGCCAAATCGTAACCGAACCGCCATTTTCCGGTTATGGTTCGGTTTTTAAACCGTAACCGGCGGTTTGGCCGATTTGGCGGTTCGGTTTTGCGCATGTCTAATTGATGTGATTGGAAGAATGAAAATAATATGCAAAAAATGGAAAAAAATGAAATAAAAATCTTATTATGGAACATCTATAAAAGTAATAAACTTATAGTGGGACGGAAGGTGCTTGATGAACTTATACAACGTACCATTTTAATCAAACTAGTATGATATCCATACGGTTATCTACACATACTCATTCTACAAAATTAATAAATAACCCACCCACCATTAACCAATTATAACTCTTATTAATAATAGGCTGTCAAGTGAAGCATTGGAAAAGAGCATGATCTAGTGGCAATCCTTCTTTTATTTAAATCCCCAACTTAGATCACAAAATTTATACAAAATATTTCATATATGAAATATAGCTAATTAAAAAATATTCACATGTAAAAATGATTCACAATTTTTTTTTAACCTACTTGAATTATGTATATTTCATTTATAAAATATTTCATATAAATACAACTCAACTTAAATAAATCTTATATTCATGAATAGCATCTAAAAATCTTGTCAAATCAAAGTTTGAGGCGGATCCAAGTTGATTAGAGCATATAGAAAGAAAAAAAAAAAAAACACATTACATTTAATATTAACATATACTTTAGTACTAGTACATTTCTTGCCATAATAATTCTAATGCAATTATAATTTTAAAAAAGTTTACACTTTGGTGAGTCCAAGCACGTTGGATCCACATAATTTTTTTTTTTTGACAAGATAGTGTTAGTGTAGCATGGGTCTTTAAATAGTACAATAGTATCTAGTCTTTTTAAGGTGAGGTGGGTCTTGAATCTCTCTTTATCCTAACATAATAAAATAAATTGTTGACCCTTTCAAGGTTGTTGTAAATGGTGGCATAAGTTGTGGGGGCGCACATGCTCATTTTTTCTTTTCTACGATAAGCTTTCAAGACTGAATATTTGGTAAATAAATCATTTACCTTTCTTTTGCATGAATTTTCGTAAATTTCGTCCACTGATAAATAAATAATAAAATAATGTGTGAATATAAAAAAAATGTAAGAACTACGCAATTGTTATAAAATAATATATAAAATGGATGTCCTTTCAAATACTTTTAGATGATTCTAATATAAGCACTTATGATGATCACTTATGATGATTTTATGTTAGAATTCTAGGAGCTTCTCTTGCTCCCTATAAAAGGATGGAATGCCACTCCATTTTGTACACTCGATAAAAAGGAATAAAAGTATTAGTTTCACAACACGTTATCAGCACGAGTCTCTACGTTGAACCAAAATAATATTTTCAAGTATTATATACTTGAACCTCTTCAAGGTAGATTAAGGTAGTGTTTTTTTTTCTCCTTTCTCATTTCATTCTTCATTATGGCTACTTTCACAAAACTTGAATTTGCACCACTTGATATCACCGGAAAAAATTATTTGTCATGGATTTTAGATGTTGAAATTCATCTTGAGGCTATGGGTCTTGGTGATGCTATTGTTGAAAATAATAGTGCATCAAATCAAGACCGTGCCAAAACAATGATTTTCGTTCGTCATCATTTGGATGAAGGATTGAAAACTGAATATTTAACAGTGAAAGATCCACTAGTTTTGTGGAGAAATTTAAAAGAAAGATACGACCACCTGAAGATGGTCGTCCTTCCAAAAGCCCGGTATGATTGGCTTCATCTACGTCTGCAAGATTTCAAAACTGTCAATGAATATAATATGTTCAGAATTACTTCACAATTAAAGTTATGTGGTGAAACCATAACTGATGATGATATGCTTGAGAAGACATTCTCTACTTTTCATGTCTCGAATATGCTCCTGCAGCAACAATATCGAGAAAAAAGGTTTTAAGAAATATTCTGAACTAATTGCATGCATTCTCTTAGCCGAGCAAAATAATGAATTATTGTTGAAAAATCATGAGTCCCGACCCACCGGTTCTAGTCCATTCCCTGAAGCGAATGCGACTCAATCTCAAAATTCTGGTCGTGGTCGTGGACGTGGACGTGGTGGTAGCCGAGACGTGGTAATAATCGTGGTCGCGGTCGTGGTAGATTTACTCCATATAATAACAACAACCATGATCGTGACAAGAAACAAGTTGTCTCCCAGAAGAGAGACAATGGAGAAAATAATGGAGAAAAGAAGAAATATGAGGAACATTGTTACCGGTGTGGAATGGAAGGTCATTGGTCCCGCGTGTGTCGAACAGCGGATCATCTTGTTGAGCTTTATCAAGCTTCTTTGAAAAATAAGGCAAAAAATGTTGAGACAAATTTTATTGATAACAATATTGCTCTTGATGGTGATGATGTGGTTATGACCCATCTTGATGTAGCCGATTTTTTTAACGATGTTAACTAAGCATATGATGAATACCCTATAAGTATTTCATGATGAATAAAATATTTATATATTTTGCATCTTTTATTAATATTAATTTCTAATTTATGTTTTATTTTTTTTATGAAGAAGCAATGGATGCCAAACATTTGGGAATGAATAGTGATGGTGATATTTGTCTAATTGATAGTGCTACTACACACACTATACTTAAAAATGAAAAATATTTTTCTCATTTGCAAAAGGGGGAGACAAATGTTAACACTATAAGTGGTAGTGCAAATTTGATTGATGGCTCCGGAAGAGCAACAATATTTCTCCCTGAAGGAACTAAACTAGTTATAAATAATGCACTACTGTCTCCCAAGTCTCAAAGAAATTTGTTAAGTTTTAAAGATATCCGCAAAAATGGGTATCATATCGAGACTCTAAATGAGAAAAACAGTGAATGTCTATTGATTACACAAGTTGTTTCTGGAAAGAAACGTGTGTTAGAAAAGCTGTATTCACTCTCTTCTGGCCTATATTACACGAATATAAATACAGCTGAAACATATCACCTAATAGACCAGAAGTCTATTACTCCCAATGATTTTATGGTTTGGCATGATCGCCTTGGACATCCTGGTTCCACCATGATGAGGCGCATAATTGAAAATTCACATGGCCATTCATTAGAAAATAGAAAGGTGTTAAATTCTAATGAATTCTCATGTGTTGCATGCTCTCAAGGGAAGTTAATTGTTAGACCTTCACCAGCTAAAGTGGGGATTGAATCCCCTGCATTTCTAGAACGAATTCATGATGATATTTGTGGGCCTGTAGATCCACCATGTGGACCATTTCGATATTTTATGGTGCTAGTTGATGCATCAACGAGATGGTCACATGTATGTCTCTTATCCTCTCGCAACTTGGCATTCGCAAGATTACTTGCCCAAATAATAAAGTTGCGAGCACAATTTCCAGATCACCCAATAAAGAAAATTCGTTTAGATAATGCTGGTGAATATTCATCACATGCTTTTTATGATTATTGCATGTCGATTGGAATAAGTGTTGAACATCCTGTAGCTCATGTTCACACACAAAATGGTCTAGCCGAATCATTTATCAAACGATTGCAATTAATTGCTAGACCATTGTTAATGAAATCAAAACTCCCTTTATCTGGTTGGGGACATGCTATACTACATGCAGCAACACTTGTGAGAATTCGGCCGACAAGTTATAATAACCTTTCTCCCCTTCAATTAACATTTGGTTATGAGCCCAATATCTCCCATTTAAGAATTTTCGGGTGTGCGGTTTATGTTCCAATTGCACCGCCTCACCGAACTAAATTGGGCCCCCAACGAAGGTTGGGAATATATGTCGGGTATGAATCACCTTCTATAATTAAATATATTGAACCATTAACAGGTGATTTATTTACTGCTAGATTTGCAGATTGTCATTTTGATGAATCTCATTTCCCGACATTAGGGGGAGGTAAGGATCAACCGAAAAAAGAAATCAATTGGAAAATTGCATTAGATTTCCCTGATCCTCGTACAAAAGAATGTGAACTAGAAGTTCAAAGGATCATACATTTGCAACAAATTGCAAATCAATTACCGGATGCATTTAGTGACTCCAGAAGAGTTACTAAATCACATATTCCTGCAGAAAATGTTCCGGTTAAGATTGATGTCCCTGAAGGACAAATAACAAGTGCTAATGAATCTAAAGCACGCCTGAAGCGTGGTAGACCTCTTGGTTCCAAAGATAAAAACCCTCGAAAGAAAAGAGGAATAATTAAGTTCGACGAGTCAAATGAGGATGAACAACTCGCACGTAGTGAGAAAATTCAGCTTCCTGAAGAAGTTGTCTCAGAAGATGTTGCTCCTGAAGAGCATGAGGTTGTAGAAACTTCAATAAATTATATCACTACGGGAAAAAGTTGGAACCGAAGAGAAACAATCATTGACAATGTTTTTGCATATAATGTAGCACTTGATTTTTTGGAAGAATTTGAGGATCATGAACCTAGATCGGTTGATGAATGTCGGCGTAGAAATGACTGGCCAAAATGGAAAGATGCAATTCAATCCGAGTTGGATTCACTGGCAAAACGAAAAGTATTTGGACCTGTAGTCCAAACACCTGAAGGTGTAAAGCCAGTGGGATACAAATGGGTATTCGTGCGAAAAAGAAATGAGAAAAATGAAGTTGTGAGATATAAAGCACGATTGGTAGCCCAAGGTTTTTCACAAAGACCTGGATTTGATTATGATGAAACATACTCTCCTGTGATGGATGCAATTACATTTAGATATCTTGTAAGTTTTACCGTGCATGAAAAACTTGAGATGCGTCTAATGGACGTAGTCATTGCATACTTATACGGTAATCTTGAAAAAGATATCTACATGAAAGTCCCTGAAGGATTCAACATGCCTGAAGCATGTAAATCAAATCCAAGAGAAATTTATTCTATTAAATTGCAAAGGTCTTTGTATGGGCTCAAACAATTTGGACGTATGTGGTATAATCGTCTTACCGAATGTCTAGTCAAGGAAGGTTATACCAATGATCCAATATGTCCATGCGTTTTTATAAAGAAAAATGGATCACGTTTTGTGATAATTGCAGTGTATGTTGATGATCTCAATTTAATCGGGACTCCTGAAGAGCTCGAAGAGGCAGTTGCATATTTAAAGAAAGAATTTGAGATCAAGGATTTCGGAAAGACAAAATTTTGCCTTGGTTTGCAAATTGAACACCTCGAAGGTGGAATTTTTGTCCACCAAACTGCTTACACCCAAAAGGTTTTAAAGAGGTTCTATATGGAAAAGGCACATCCACTAAGTACCCCAATGGTCGTCCGGTCACTCGATCCTAATAAAGACCCTTTCAGACCGCGAGATGAAAATGAAGAGATACTTGGTCCTGAAGTACCATATCTCAGTGCAATTGGTGCACTTATGTACCTTGCTAACTGCACAAGGCCAGATATATCATTTGCAGTTAATTTACTAGCAAGATTTAGTTCATCTCCCACAAGGCGACATTGGAATGGTATAAAACACATTTTTCGCTATCTCCGAGGAACAGTTGATCTTGGCCTATTTTATTCAAATAAATCTCGACCTGAATTGCTTGGTTATGCTGATGTTGGGTATTTATCTGACCCACATAAAGCAAGGTCTCAAACTGGATATGTATTCACATGTGGTGGTACAGCCATTTCATGGCGATCTACAAAACAGTCACTTGCTGCCACTTCTTCAAATCATGCTGAAATTATAGCAATTCATGAGGCCAGTTGGGAATGTGTTTGGTTAAGGTCAATGATTAATTATATTCGAAAGAATTGTGGATTGTCTCATGACAATAAAAATCCTCCAACTTTATTATATGAAGATAATGCAGCTTGTATAGCTCAACTAAAAGGAGGATACATTAAAGGAGATAGAACTAAACATATTTCACCAAAATTCTTCTTTACTCATGAGTTGCAAAAGAATGGTGAGATCGATGTGCAACAAATCCGCTCAAGTGACAATTTAGCAGATTTATTTACCAAGGCACTACCTACTGCAACATTTGAGAAGCTGGTGAAGCGTATCAGAATGCGTCGATTAAAGGATTCCGCATGATGCTTGGATCAGGGGGAGATTGAATACACTAAGTAATATGTACTCTTTTTCCCTTGCTAGGTTTTTGTCCCACTGTGTTTTTCCCTAGTAAGGTTTTTAATGAGGCATATTCTTTGTGTAATGACGGACATCCAAGGGGGAGTGTTATAAAATAATATATAAAATGGATGTCCTTTCAAATACTTTTAGATGATTCTAGTATAAGCACTTATGATGATCTTTATGTTAGAATTCTAGGAGCTTCTCTTGCTCCCTATAAAAGGGTGGTATGCCACTCCATTTTGTACACTCGATAAAAATGAATAAAAGTATTAGTTTCACAACAGCAATGTGTTTATTGCTCCTAGAAAATTACAAAACAAATTACACAAAGAGGATCCATATCCATATATTCCGTGACTCTTTTCCTGGGTTATTAGTAATATGCATATCCATCCAAATTCAAAGCTTTTGGATTTATATTATGGGCATTTTGTTTTCTTGCCACCTCTTTGATCGTTTTAATAAACAACGTGAAAAGGACATATATACATTTTGGAGTATCTTTCTTGTGAATTATAGGAGGATGTAAACTCATTTCGGTAATCTCAACACTTAATTTTTTATAAATAATCTTGATTCTTGTGCATATTTACGTGAATCGCAAACACACCAATTCTATTCAATCTATGTAGATCCAATTAGAAATGAGTTTTCTGTACATTGCTTAATTTATCATCTTCCTCCATCCCAATCATATAGACGGACTTCACTTGTCATAAAAATAAAAGAAATTATATTGTAAAAAGCAAAATTTTTATTTTGACTCTATTTAATGATTGTTATATTTTTCAATATAATTAATGCATAGAATAATAAAATATTACTCCCTCCGTCCCACAAATATAGCCACATTTGACTTTGCACACAAATTAAGAAAAATCAATAAATGCAGTCAAATTGAGCTAATGTGTCCATTTTACCCTTAAAATCTAATACTCCAAAATATGCTAAGCATTAATTACTCTTTTAAATTAGGGGTAAAATTGATAATAAAGCATTTAATATTAAAGTAAAAGAGGAGATGTGGCTATAATTTGGGACATCCAAAAAAAGGAATATGTGGCTATCTTTGTGGGAGGGAGTACTCAGTTTGAAAACAATTCTATTTATTTTATACATTCAAAAGAAAAAAGCAAGCATATTGATTAGGACGCAGGGAATAGAGTGATTTGCAAGTGCAAATTTACATATGAAACTTATAAAGTTTATAGAGTAGAGGTGTTGCGGTGTTATGAGATAAAAATAAAGTTATTGTTTTCTTAAAAATAAATAAATTTGGTGAAAAATAAATAAGAAAAATGAGTATACTTTTGTTGGAGGAATGAAATATTTTAAAGATAACAAAATATTAAAATTTCTCTTTTTTTTTTTTAAGAAAATACCAAATTTGTGGAAAACAAAGACACATGTTTTAATGAATATTAATTGATTTATATATAAAGTAGATATGATGAAGTATTGTAGAGTTAATTTATAAATAAAATAAATTATAATTTAAATAAATAAATAAGTAATGATTGAAAGATGACCATTTAAATAAATAATTAATAAATGAAAGGTAAAAAATAAAAAAATAAGAATAATAAAATTGTACTAGTAATTAATTACTACTATATTTAAAAAAGCAACAAAATATTGTAAGTCAAGGGTGTGAAGCTGGAATCCAGAAATATCAAATACTACTATCCGTTATTGTTTATTGTGGAGTGGAGTAATATGGGAGTATCACTCATTCCAAAATTTATTTCTACGAATTTATAGCACCTTTCCTTTCTGCTAAATCTCTCTTCACACTGCATCAGCTCTCTCCCGGCAGAAACGACAACCGCTTCTGAACAAACACAACCTCTTCTCAGGTACCTCTACAAATAATTCTGTGTTTCACTTTGTTTCCTTGTCTATACTTTCTTCCTCTAAGATCTTCTTAATATCTTCTATCCCTTAATTTTATATACACTATTATTTCGGAATGTTTGCAGGTTTTGGAGTTTTCTCCTTCGTCCCATTTCCAGATCTCTAATTATTCACTAACTCTTTTGCTTTCCTTGCACCAAAATCTCATTCATTTGGACTTCATCACTCATTTCCCCCCATTAATTTCTGCGATTTTCCCCCTTTCCCCTAAATTTCCGTTAGGGAGCTCAAAATGCAGAGTTACGGTTATTCATTGTTGCTCTGCCTACTGTTATTCAACACATGTGGTCTGTTTGTCAATGGCGAATGGGCAACTTGCTCCGGAATTGTTCCCATGAATTACCGCAGCGATAAGATATCAATAACGGATTTCGGAGGCGTGGGAGACGGAGTAACTCTCAACACAAAAGCATTTACGGTAGCAATTTACAGAATTGCGCATTTGAAGAGGAAAGGGGGGACTCTGCTCTACATTCCTCCTGGCGAATATTTAACAGGCCCCTTCAATTTAACTAGTCGAATGACTCTTTATTTGGCTAGAGGTGCTGTTATCAAAGCTACAACGGTAATCTAATTCTTTCCTGTTAGTAAACATTGTTTTTTAGCTGAATGAATCATGATTATGTGCAAATTTGGGCCTCACTAATTTACATTCCTTGCTTAATTAAGGGCACTGTGTAGAGTAGTGGACGTACAGGAGGGTCACACGAGCCCACACGAAACGAGTGTGTGCGCGTGTGATCCATAATTTAGAACAACAATAAGAACCATAACTTTGTAAAATTAATGTCTTAGCTAGATTGGAATGTGAAGTTCACGTGAGATGCTGGATGCACATGAGTGGTTTTTGTCCAACAGGGAAATAGAAATAGTCCCGAATTGTATGTAGGTTTCTTGATTTGCTCTTTAATGGTGATTTTTAGTTGAGTGGGATGTGTCTGGAGTTGTGTTAATTTAATTAAAGGCTCGGAATTTAGAGGGAACTTGTGGGCCGGGGAGCTAGTTGGCTAACTTTAGTGCATGTGAGGCTCAATTTAATAGTCCATAGTTTGCCAGCTATTTTAATGGAAAACACATAACATTATTTGTGTGCCACCAGCTAAATTAGTACAAGTACCAAAATTGGATGATGTCATGGCCCACGGATTGACTAGTCCAACATGTGCATACTATGAAGTTGTCTTTCCTGTATTGCTGTTTGTGGGAACTCTCAACACTCAATGAAATCAACCAAAAATATTAAAGAAAATTGTCACCTTCAGAAATCCATCAAAATGAAGATGAAGTTCTTCTTCTAAACAAGACTTTAGATTTAGAAGTTAATGACTTTCTTGTAAAATACTAAATCATAACTCACTGTAGAAATTCCAAAACTATGTATGGCTCATGGGCTGATTAAACTCCAATAAACACAGATATCTGTTCGAGGTTGACAATATATACTGGCTCCATTTCGGCATAACAAGTGCTCCAGAGCTTACTTCTCAGTTTTACTGCTATTTTTCCAATTACAGAGTATATATCTTCGTTATTGTATTATGTCACAGTAACTAGTTTAAAGTTTAAACTTGTGAATTGGTGTATGCTGGATATATTAATTAAGTTTGTTTCTTATAAGAATAATAAAAATGTTGGGAATGGGTAGAAATTAAATTGTTCTTGGAGTAATTCGAGTACATTGAGTTACTGGAATATTGATCTTTTTGTGATCCTCAGGATGTTGAGCATTGGCCGTTGGTGGCGCCATTGCCTTCTTACGGAAGAGGAAGAGAACGCCCAGGAGGACGGTATATGAGCTTCATCCATGGGGATGGTCTACATGATGTCATAATCACAGGTTTGTTTGAGTGACATATAACCAGCTGCATTTGTTAATGAATGAACCTAAAATTGGCAAAGAACATAATTATTATCTTAATTGGAGGCTATTTTCTCTTTTTAATTCTTTTCTTTCCTGTTAATAGGTGAAAATGGGACAATTGATGGCCAAGGTAGTGTGTGGTGGAACATGTGGAGGCAAAGAACTCTCAAGTTTACAAGACCAAACCTTGTTGAATTGATGAACTCCAGAGGCATACTAATTTCCAATGTGGTTTTCAAGAACTCCCCCTTCTGGAACATACACCCTGTATACTGCAGGTAAGTCAACTTCTTGTGTAAGACCGTCTCATAAATCATAAGTATCCTATTACAGTACGTTTGTTATTCACTTAACTCACTCCTTTCCTTGTACCAGCAACGTGGTTATTCGATATGTCACCATATTGGCCCCTGCTGATTCTCCCAACACTGACGGAATCGATCCAGACTCAAGCTCCAATGTATGCATTGAGGACTCCTACATATCAACGGGAGACGATCTAGTGGCTGTGAAGAGCGGATGGGATGAGTACGGAATAGCATACAATCGACCGAGTCACGGTATCACCATCAGACGCGTAACTGGCTCGACCCCATTTGCTGGAATCGCAATCGGTAGTGAAACATCCGGTGGGGTCGTGGGTGTTTTAGCCGAGCACATAACTCTACTGAACGTGGGAATTGGCATACATTTGAAGACAAATATTGGTAGAGGAGGGGTGATAAGAAACATAACAATATCCAACGTTTACATGGAGAATGCACGAAAAGGGATCAAAATTTCGGCTGATGTTGGAGACCATCCGGACGAGAATTATGACCGGAATGCCCTCCCTGTTCTTAAAGATGTTGTGATTAAGAATGTTTTGGGTGAAAGGGTACAACAAGCTGGCTTAATACATGGTTTGAAGAACTCCCCATTTACTGGTATTTGTCTGTTGAATGTCCATCTTTTTGGTAGTGGAAAAGGGAGATATTCGCCTTGGCAGTGCTCCGATGTGACGGGAGCCGCCGTTCAAGTTAGCCCCTGGCCGTGTTCTCAGCTGACCAGCGGCCGCCAACAAGGGGCCTGCTCTTCTTCCTTCTGAGAGTTGTTTCACTGGTAATGATTTCTTAATATTATGATGATTTATTTATGTGAAGAAATTTGTTTAATGTTTTATTTCCAGGGGAGTTATACATATGTTAAAGAGACTCAACTGCACTAATAATTCATTCATATTCATCATTATCATTTATCATACCCCAATCATCATTTATTTATTGCAGATGAACTATACATACAAAACCACACACAAAATACACGCAGTGCAGAAATTAAGTACAAATATTGCATCCAAAATATATAAAATCATATGAAATTACCTGTTCTGTTTATTTAAACATATAATTGCGCATCTAGAAATAATGATCCAAAAACTTGCGAACGCGCTTCATGAAACCGCCTTTCTTCATTTCCCCCTCACTCCGGAAACGTTTCCCCAATTGAAACACGATTTTCTTCAATCCCTCATCATCACTGTCAGAGTCGCTATCCTCATCGTGGTGGTGGTGGTGGTGATGGTGAATCCTCATCCACCGCCCAGGAATCCGGCGACCTTCGCCGTGAAGAATCGGTTCCTGGAAATCGGTCTTCTCAGCGACGAGCATATCGTTACCGTAAGCGAAAGGGATCTCCTGGTTTACCCTAGTGGATGGGTGGAATTTGTAGTGGTGGCGGCAGGGATGCCCCGATCTGACACGGAAACGGCGATTGACTGGACGGAATCTGTTCTTAGTCAAGGGCACGAAGGATACGGAGTTGGATTCTGTTTCTGTGTTGACTGGATCACTGGGGAGACGGATCGCGGCGGCTTCGACGACCTGGGTGGTGGATTCATCGTTCTCGGTCGAATCTCCGGCGAACGAGAGGGTGAATAAGCAGAAGAGTGCGAGGAGAATGATGGTGGTGGGGAATTTCGCCATTGTTAAGTTGTGGAGAATTTGGTCGAGTTTGGAGAAATTAGATATATAGTGTGAATCCGGGGAGTTGGGGAGGTTTATTACGGGTAGAATGTTCACGTGTTGCGTAAGACGTTACGTAATCGGACCTATAAAAATTAGCCCAACAGTTGACTTTCGCTCTCCTATACTTCAAATTGATTTATAGGGTATGGCCCAACACCCATTAGCCCATCGTTTTTTTTTTTTTTTTTTACAAGATTATAAATAATCAACTCAGTATTGTTGTCCCTTTTAATCGCGAGAAAGAGAAAAACGAGTGAAATCTTTGTTCACCAAGAGAGCATAAATCTTCATTTTTCAATACGAGACACCCCACACTAAGGTATCAACATTTCAAAACAATAGAGATAAAAACATGTAGCCAAAGCCCAAATGATCATCAAGCGCTGGAATTCTCCAGGGACATTCAAATCCCAATCACCAACAGGTCCCAAAAGAGGGAAAACAAGTCCCATAGAAGGGAAGCATACCGCATATTGCGTTGAGGAATCGGAAAAACCGACGACAACAAAAAATAAGAAACGAAAGACTAGGAACATAACACTACCAATACAGAAAAATAAATTTATCTAAAACCATAAAAATGAGAACAACCGATAAATTATCCAAACGGTTATCGTGGCTCCGTTAGGACTAATCTATCTGTTGAACCATACTATCCACTAGAAGAAGGCTACGTATCCACTAGAAGAGGGCTACATAAATTTAGCTAAGCTATGGACTGAAGAGAAAAAAATCAAAATGTGGCAGGCGACGGTACAGTGATTTCTAGGTAGATCTAGACAGATCTGTACCCATTTCGAACGGAGACGACGTAGAAAAGGTGGGCGGTAGTGGCGGTACACCCCGTTGACACGGCGGCAGCGGCGAGCATGTTGGAAGCGAAAACCTTCGTCACTCTGCATACCTTCAGGCCGTAGAAGAGGTAAGTGGGAGGGGAGAGTGGGGCGTCTGTTTTGGGCGAGGTGGGCAACGGATGAAATTAGGGGTAGGGTTTCTAGTGAGATGTTTTTTTACTATTGTTCTAGTTCCATATCCCATCGTTAAGTTTAAGGTAGGTCATTTCATGATCGTCGTGCTTTAAAAAAATGGCCACGGTTATACACACTCAGGGTTATTGAGGACACACACTGTGGAATGAGAACACCCACTTGAAAAATCCTAAAATATACCTCCCTCAATAAATTTGAACACACACTTCATTTTTTTCTAAAAATAATAAAAAATAGTCTCCCCTACCCCAAGCGGCCACCGGCCTTCCCTCCCTCCTTAGCTGCGTCGACGTCGTCGTCGGCCTCCCCTCCCCTCGTCGCCACTATAAAAGAAAAAAATGTCCCAAAATATTGTGTTCGATTTTTTTTCCGAACAATTAATTTGTTTTCTGAACATTTAATATCTTTTCAATTTTTTTTTCCGAACATTTAATCTGTTTCCATTATTTTTTTCAAAATTCTGTTTATATTTCTTAATTTAGTTTATCAAAATTATGTCCAATATTTTTTTTCCAAATATTACATATTTTTTCAATTTTGTTGTGTTTGTTAAAGAATTTTATTTTATTTTGGGTTAATTCTAAATAAATACACCATCTCAATATCAATTTAATCACGACCTTTACGATTTTTTTTTAAAACCCCAACCTTTTATCGTGTTGCAATTAGATACACATTTTTTTTATCCGGTCAACAATTGATGATGTGGCTTGTCGGAGCTCGCCAACAATTGATGATGTAGCTTGTCGGAGCTCGCCACGTCATATTACACATATTTTTTTTATTTTCTCCATAAAGATTACACTTTATAAAAATATAAAATTTTATAAAAATAAAAATAAAATTGCATATGTCTCCTCCGCTTCTCAAATTAAATCAATCAAGTTTTCTTCAACCATTCTCAAACTAAATTAAGTTATTCTCTTCTAACCATAAAAATTAAATAAAAATAAAACTTTCGGCATCTTCGCCGGCTTCTTTACTTCACAAACTCAATAACAGAGTTCTGGTTATGCGCGTCTCTCTCACTTCTCAAAATCAATCAATCACGTAGTCCTCCAACTAGTTGAACAAAATAATAAAAAACCACCAACAAGGTTATCTTCAGCATACACCCAAATACAATAATTAATTGAGGTCCACCTAAAAAAATTATAGTTCTCGAACTAGTTGAACAAAACAACAAAATTATTAAATAATTTAAGAATTCGCGAAGAAATAAACAACCAAATCACCAATGGTCATGATTAGATGCGTGAGTTTTTTTTTTTTTTTGCTTTTGTTTGATTTTTTTTTTTTGTATGATTTTTATGGTTAGATGAGAATAACTTGATTTAGTTGAGAATGGTGGAAGAAAACTTGATTTAGTTTGAGAAGCAGAGGAGACGCATAGAAATTTTATTTTTATAAAATTTTATATTTTTATATCTATAAAGTGTAATCTTTATAGGGAAAATAAAAAAAATATGTGTAATATGACGTGGCGAGCTCCGGCAAGCCACATCATCAATTGTTAAGTGGAGAAAAAAAAATGTGTATCTAACACGATGAAAGGTTGGGATTTTAAAAAAAAATCGTAAAGGTCGTGATTAAATTGATATTGAGATGAAATGTGGTGTATTTATTTAGAATTAACCCTGAAATTTTGTGTTTCTTAAAGAGTTTTTTTTTTTTTTTTTTAATTGAAGGATGGTGATTGTTTTGACGGTGATGGTGGGGATGATTTTGGCGTGAAATAGAATGGAGGTGTACTCATCTTTGTTTTTTTTTTTTTTAATTTCACATTAGGAGTACTAGTATTTTCCCCGTGCGATGCACGGAATATGAAATTTTCTAATATATATATATATATATGAGTATGTTATTAATAATAAAATTGTTATTATTGTTATGTGTCTACATTAGTTAAATATTTGTTTTTTACTACTCCCTCCGTTCTCTACTTGATTACTCATTTTGTTATTTTGGGTGTCACTTACTTAATGACACATACTTGAAATAGTAAAAGAGCATTTTAATTATCTTCTCAAAACATCTCAATATTACATCAAATGACATCACTTTATCTACACTAAAAAAACATTTTTATTATTTATAAAGTTGAAAAGTTTTTACTACGTACCCCACTTTTATCTTTCATAATACTAATAAATAATTCATAAATTAAAACATGTGCCCAAAAAATTATGTTTGTTCAAGTTATGAGGGACGGAGGGAGTAATATTTATTTAATACCTACAAATATAACTTGAATGTCAAGTACTTAAATGAACAAAAAATACAAATTTTAGATTTATAAATAATAGTAACTGTTTTTCGAATTATATTGTGTCTCCTAGATTAACTATATCTTACTCACAAACAATATATTGTTTACTAATAAGCTTATTTAAATGATTAAAAAAAAGAAAATGGTTATAATACAATTTAATTTCAAAATATTTAGAAGATTAGAAGAATTCTAACACAAAATATTTTGAAAAAACCAAATGGCAAATTCAATATATACATTTTAATTATGAAATTTTTGAAAGAAAAAAAAAACATTCAATTCTAATTATATTTACTCTTGTCAAGAAAATATTCTAATTTAGACAAATAATCAATTTAGGGAAAATATTAATTTTGATCACCCAGTTTTACCTCTTTTCATATTTGGTCACCCACATTTAGTCACTGTCAAAATTGGTCACCCACTTATTATATTCTATCAAAATTGATCATTCCGTTAGTCAATCTGTTATTAACTAACGGAGAAAGAGTTTTAAGCTCAAAATTTTTAAAATGTTAAAAACTTATGATGCATCTTCTAGAACTAATGAAACAAACGCAGTAGCAAAAATGAAACATGTGGAAACTACTGGAGCGTGAAAAAATACCCATTGAAAAATCTTAGTCAATCACAAAAATTATTTCTTATTTCAATTTAAAGTTTTAAGTTTTTTTATGACAAAATTATTTTATTATATTTATCTTATAGATTAGAAGGAATTCTCATTATAATACAATTTAATTTCAAAATATTTAGAAGATTAGAAGAATTCTAACACAAAATATTTTGAAAAAACCAAATGGCAAATTCAATATATACATTTTAATTATGAAATTTTTGAAAGAAAAAAAAAAACATTCAATTCTAATTATATTTACTCTTGTCAAGAAAATATTCTAATTTAGACAAATAATCAATTTAGGGAAAATATTAATTTTGATCACCCAGTTTTACCTCTTTTCATATTTGGTCACCCACATTTAGTCACTGTCAGAATTGGTCACCCACTTATTATATTCTATCAAAATTGATCATTCCGTTAGTCAATCTGTCATTAACTAACGGAGAAAGAGTTTTAAGCTCAAAATTTTTAAAATGTTAAAAATTTATGATGCATCTTCTAGAACTAATGAAACAAACGCAGTAGCAAAAATGAAACATGTGGAAACTACTGGAGCGTGAAAAAATACCCATTGAAAAATCTTAGTCAATCACAAAAATTATTTCTTATTTCAATTTAAAGTTTTAAGTTTTTTTATGACAAAATTATTTTATTATATTTATCTTATAGATTAGAAGGAATTCTCATTATATCAAAAAGGAATTCTCATGCATCTTTTAGAAGCAATTTTCATTATATTTATCCTTGATCAGAAAGAATTCTCATGCATTGGAACGTGATTCAATCAACTTGCTGGGTAGTCAAAAAATTTCAGTAAATTTTTAATAATTATTTAACTCAATTATGAATTCATTTGTTGTTGGTTTACTTTCTAGAACGTGATTCAATCAACTTGTTGTAGTCAAAAAATTTCAGTAAGTTTTTAATAATTATTTAACTCAATTATGTATTCATTTGTTGTTGGTTTACTTCTTATTTTATAGGAAATGAGAAACTCAAGAGATAGAATGAAACTTTATACTCTGTTATAAATGTCAGTAAGTTTTTAATAATTATTTAACTCAATTATGTATTCATTTGTTGTTGGTTTACTTTTTATTTTACAGGAAATGAGAAACTCAAGAGATAGAATGAAACTTTGTACTCAAGAGATAGAATGAAACTCAAAAAAATACTTTCTAGAACGTGATTCAATCAACTTGCTGGTAGTCAAAAAATTTCAGTAAGTTTTTAATAATTATTTAACTCAATTAAAAGATAGAATGAAACTTTGTACTCTATTTTTTTTTTTTTTGAACAATTGTACTCTGTTTTTCAATTCTTGGTTTCATATTGAATTTGTATAATAAGTGAATGACCAATTTTGAACTCAAAACTCTTTTCTCCATTAGTCAATGACAGATTGACTAACGGAATAATCAATTGATAGAATATAATAAGTGAGTGACCGATTTTAATAGTGACTAAATGTGGGTGACCAAATATGAAAAGAGGTAAAACTGGGTGACCAAAATTGATATTTTCCCATCAATTTATGGCAAAAGAGTGGGCGAAAAAATTGGGACGGTACATTTGTTTTATTTGATTTTTAAGAAATATTTTTTTTCCCGGATAGGATTTTTTATTGGATTAATGATAATTGTACAACTAATTATTATTGTTTGGCATGCCTGTTCAATGTTCATAGTAAAATAAAAAATAAAATAAGCATCTCAATTTTCGAGTTGCATATGTGAATGTATATCTGCATGGAAAAGGTGATTGACGTGATGTCCAGCCATATGTGACACAACGCCTCTCATTTACTGACACGATCGAGCAGAATTATTTAAAAAAATAAAAATCTAAACAGTAAGTTAGAATGGGCGGGAAAATTTGATTTGACGGCTATTCTGTTTTTATATATATATAGATATGAGAAATTTCACATGCTCTTTTGGATGAAAAAATGTTTGGTAGGTGTCCTCAATAAGCCTGTGTGTATAACCGTGGCCTAAAAAAATAAGATGTGGCGGGCTCTAACAAGCTACATCATCGATTACTGATCAAAAAATAAAAATGTTGAGACTAAATGTGATGTATTTATTTACAATTAATCTTATTATTTAATTAATAAAATTATCACACATCACTTTATTTTAAATATTTAAACACTTTCAAATCACGACTTTCATTAATCTTATAATTGACATCATTTGAATTTATCAGGAAACACACTCACACACAAAACTTCCTATTAATATATAAGGGATTATGAAAAAAAGTAAATTGTTTATTGGTATTCTTATATTTTTATAAACACAAAAAATTAAAAGTTAGATAGTAAACTTAAACATTTTTCTATTTTTTCTTTTCCTTTTACCTATCTTTTAAAAATTAAAGCAATTATATAAATTGATTGGTTAATTAATTAAAAAATAAATTGATACAATTATATAGAAGTTCCTATTATTTAATTTCAATTATTGTCTTTAATATGATATTATATAAATTGATTGGTTAATTAGTTAAAAAAATAAAATTTGATACAATTATATATATATAGATTATAGACGTTCCTTTTGTTTAATTTCAATTAGTGTCTTTAATATGAAAACGTGTATAGTGTAGTAATAAATCGCAATATTTTGAAACCCAAATTAATAAAGTTGGGCTTCACCTCAAGTAATGGGCCTTATTCCGAAAAAAAGAAGTTGGAGCCAGCTATGTAATAATGGGCCTTATTTCAAAAGAATTAAAATCGCCAGTTATGTAACGCGTTTTCTTGAAAAGTAAAAGCTGTCAATTTCCTATATATACAACCCCAACGGCTATACGATTTTCTTGAATCAGCGTTTTCTTGAAGCTTCTTCAGAAATTCCATGCGCACACACTTGAATATCTATATTGGCGCGAAATTGATGAAGATTGGGTAAGGGTTCTTCTCTCTCCCTCTCCTTTTCTTCCTTGATCTCGAACACCGAACACGTTTATTGATTTTTTTTTGTTTCGAATTTGTTTTTGTTGCAGAGGAGTTAGCGAATCTCCACTGGGGCAAGTTTTAGGGCAATAACACCCATCAATATGGTATTGTTACTCTGTTTTTCGTATTCTGATTTTGTTTCAAAGTTTTATGATCCGTTGTTAGAACAAGAATGCAATGTTAAAGAAATTGGGGTTTCTGAAAACCCTGTTTACTTTTTGAAATTCTTTAGTTTATATTTCAATTGGGCGATTACTCTTCATTTTCGTATTGTTACTCTGTTTTTCGTATTCTGATTTTGTTTCAAAGTTTTATGATCCATTGTTAGAACAAGAATGCAACGTTAGAAAATTTGGGGTTTCTGAAAATCCAGTTTACTTTTTGAAATTCTTTAGTTTATTTTTCAATTGGGGGATTGCTTTTCATTTTCTATCACTCTGTGTAACTGTGTGCGTCTTGTAATGTTGATCAACTTTGTTATTAGAAAAGCTGGTTTACTTTTTGAAGTATAGGTTAAGGGGCTAATTTATTTGCCAAACTTTTGTTACAATTTCAATCCTTCCAACTATGCACTTCATACTGAAATTTTTTATTTTATTTGAGTCTTGTGTGTACGTATCTCTTGGTAGTTTACGTGATTTGAAACAGAACATATTCTGAATCCACACATGAGAATTAGTCCAAAAAGATAGTTAGGAGTTTTAAATCAATTGCCAAATTCTTTTAATCCAAAGTTCCTAACACGACCTTTTAATTTTTTGATGAGTGCATCAGAATTGTTCCTACTTGTGTAGCTGTTTCTATCGAGAAAGATCTTATATTCTCTTATTTTTGTTCTTTGATTGACTCCTTTCCCTTTCATCTAATGGCTGGTATGTCTTGGTTTGTGCAGTAGCTTATGGCTCTTACCCGAGAAAAGGTGTCAATGTACCAGTGGCAGAAGTTAAACGTCGGTGATCTCATGCTTGACAAAGTCAAAGGATTTCTGATGTGGCCTGGAACTCGTGTATGTCTACTTCTCTTGTACACTGCCTTTTAATGTTTTTGATGAGGTGTGCATCAGAATTGTTCCTAATTGTGTAGCTGTTTCTATTGAGAAAGATCTGATACTCTTATTTTTCTTCTTCGATTGACTCCTTTCCCTTTCATCTGATTGGTTTGTGCAGTAGCTTATGGCTCTCAAGTCTTACCTGAGAAAAGGTGTCAATGTAGCAGTGGCAAAAGTGAAACGTCGACGATCTCATGCTTGACAAAGTCAAAGGATTTCTGATGTGGCCTGCAACTCATGTATGTCTACTTCTCTTGTAACTGTGTGCGTCTTGTAATGTTAACATATAGGAGTATATTTTTTTTAAATTTAAAGTAAGAATGAAATTTTAATGAACTATGTTATTAGAAAAGCCGGTTTACTTTTTGAAGTACAGTATAGCTAAAGGGGCTAATTTTATTTGCCAAACTTTCTAACCTGCACTTCATACTGAAAAATCCCATTTTATTCTAGTCTTGTATATACGTATCTCATGGTAGAATGTGATGAGAATTCTTTGCCGAAATCCTCTAGTTTACGTGATTTGAAACAAAGCATATTCTGAATCCTTACTCCAAAAAGAAAGTGAGGAATTTTAAATCAATTGCCAAATCCTTTTAATCCAAAGCTCTAAACACAACCTTTTAATGTTTTTGATGAGGCGTGCATCAGAATTGGTCCAACTCGTGTAGCTGATTCTATTAAGAAAGATCTGATATTCTCTTTTTCGATCGACTCATTTCCCTTTCTCCGGTTTGTGCAGTAGCTTATGGCTCTTACCCAAGAAAAGGTGTCAATGTAGCAGCAGTAGAAGTGAGATGTCGGCGATCTCATGCTTGACAAAGTCAAAGGATTTCCGATTGGCCTGAAATTCGTGTATGTCTATTTCTCTCTCTCTCTTTTTTAATCCTATATAGCATATTGTTGCATGCTACTTTTATTGTTGTTGAATTCTTTATCTATGTTGCTTGAATAATACGGTAACTAGCATTGTTAGAATAAGAATGAAACATTATTGAAGTTGGAGTTTTTCACAAGTAGATGCTATTAGAAAAACAGGTTTACTTTTTGAAAATGTGCTAAATTTCTTTCCCAAAATTTTGTTGCAATTCCAGTATTTCTAAATATGCATTTCATATTGAAAAAGGTGCTAAACCAGTTTCCTCCTCCCTTTAAAATTGACATGAAGCTCTGATTTGGAGTAGAACTCGAATTTCCCCCTTTCCAAATTTTCCTCTCTCCAAATTGTAATTCTTTTAAAATTGATATGAAACCCTAATTTTGAGTGCACTAAATTTTTTCTTCCAAAATTTTTTCTCCTTCACATGAAAAATACTTCATCCCTCCTTTTCCATCTCTAATTTTAAAAATTTACTAGCTAACTCCAATTTTAATAAAAAACTTGATTTTGCATCTAAATTTTGGCCTTCCTTTTTAAATTGACATGAAACTTCGATTTTGAGTAAAAGTCGAATTTTGTCCTCCTTTTAAAAACGTCTCAAAATTTCACCCTTCTTTTAAAATTGACATGGAAATCTGATTTTGTGTAAACTTGAATTTTTATTTCCAAATATATTTCATCTTCACATGAAAAATATTCCATCCCTCTTTTATCACCCCCTTTTTTAAAAAATTGACTCGTTAACTTCGATTTAAAAAAAAAAAACTTGCATGTTTTTCATAATGATTACGTCCTCCCTTTAAAATTTTCTTGAAACTCCGATTTTAAGTAAAACTCGAATTTCCATCTCTCCAAATTTCATCATTCTTTTAAAATTGACATGAAACTCTAATTTAAAGTGCATTCAAAATTTTCTTCCAAAATTATTATCTTTCACATGAAAAATATTTCATCCCTCCTTTTTTCATCTCTAATTTTAAAAATTGACTCGTTAATTCCGATTTTAATAAAAACATGCTTTTTGCATCTAAATTTCATCCACCCATTAAAATTGACATAAAACATTGATTTTGAGTAAACTTTCATCTTTCTTTCCAAATACATTTCATCTTCACATGAAAAATATTTCATCCCTTATTTTAAAATTGACTCGTTAACTTCGATATTAAAAAAAAACTTGCATTTTTTGCATCAAAATTACGTCTTCCTTATAAATTGTCTCGAAACTCTGATTTTGAGTAAAAGTCGAATTTCTATCTCTTCAAATTTCGTCTTCTTTTAAAATTGACACGAAACTCTAATTTAAAGTGAATTCAAAATTTTCTTCCAAAATTATATCTCCACTACAGGAAAAATATTTTTTCCCTCCTTTTTCATCTCTAATTTAAAAAAAGCACTCGTTAACTCCGATTTAAAAAAAACAAAACTTGTTTTTTGCATTTACATTTCGTCCTCCCTTTAAAATTGACATGAAAATTCGATTTTTAGTAACATTGAATTTTTCTTTCCAAAAATATTTCATTCATCCCTCTTTTATCATCTCTTATTTTAAAATTGACTCATTAACTTCGATTTAAAAAAAAAAACTTGCATTTTTTGCATCAAAATTACATCCTCCCTTTAAAATTGTCCTAAAACTCTGATTTTGAGTAAAACTCGAATTTTCATCTCTCCAAATTTTGTCATTCTTTTAAAATTAACATGAAACTCTAATTTAAAGTGCATTCAAATTTTTCTTCCAAAATTATTTCTCTTTTACATTAAAAATATTTCATTCCTTCTTTTTCTTCTCTAATTTTAAAAACTCGAATTTTCATCTCTCCAAATTTTGTCATTCTTTTAAAATTGACTTGAAACTCTAATTTAAAGTGCATTCAAAATTTTCTTCCAAAATTATTTCTTCATTACATGAAAAATATTTCATTCCTTCTTTTTCATCTCTAATTTTAAAAACTCGAATTTTCATCTCTCCAAATTTTGTCATTATTTTAAAATTGACTTGAAACTCTAATTTAAAGTGCATTCAAATTTTTCTTCCAAAATTATTTCTTCATTACATGAAAAATATTTCATCCCTCCTTTTTCATCTCTAATTTTAAAAATTGACTCGTTAACTTCGATTTTAATAAAAACTTACTTTTTGCATATAATTTTTTTCCTCCATTCAAAATTGACATGAAACTTCGATTTTGAGTAAAACTTGAATTTCGTCCTCCTTTTTAAAACGTTTCTCAAAATTTCACCCTTCTTTTAAAATTGACCTGAAAATCCGATTTTGAGTAAACTTGAATTTTTCTTTCCAAAAACATTTCATCTTCACATGAAAAATATTTCATCCCTTATTTTAAAATTGGCTCGTTAACTTCGATATTAAAAAAAAAACTTGCATTTTTTGCATCAAAATTACATCCTCCCTTTAAAAATGTCCTAAAACTCTGATTTTGAGTAGAACTCGAATTTTCATCTCTCCAAATTTTGTCATTCTTTTAAAATTGACATGAAACTCTAATATAAGTGCATTCAATTTTTTCTTCCAAAATTATTTCTCTTTTACATGATAAATAGTTCATCCCTCATTTTTTCATCTCTAATTTTAAAAACTCGACTTTTCAGCTCTCCAAATTTTGTCATTCTTTTAAAATTGACGTGAAACTCTAATTTAAAGTGCATTCAATTTTTTATTCCAAAATTATTTCTCATTAAATGAAAAATAGTTCATCCCTCCTTTTTCATCTCTAATTTTAAAAACTCGAATTTTCAGCTCTCCAAATTTTGTCATTCTTTTAAAATTGACTTGAAACTCTAATTTAAAGTGCATTCAAAATTTTCTTCCAAAATTATTTCTCCATTACATGAAAAATATTTCATCCCTCCTTTTTCATCTCTAATTTAAAAAATTGATTCTATAACTTCAATTTTAATAAAAACATATTTTTTGCATCTAAAATTTTTTCCTCCCTTCAAAATTGACATGAAATTTCGATTTTGAGTAAAACTTGAATTTCGTCCTCCTTTTTAAAATGTTTCTCAAAATTTCACAATTCTTTTAAAATTGAAATGAAAATCCGATTTTGAGTAAACTTGAATTTTTCTTTCTAAAAACATTTCATTTTCACATGAAAAATATTTCATCCATTATTTTAAAATTGACTCGTTAACTTCGATATTAAAAAAAACCTTGCATTTTTTGCATCAAAATTACATCCTCCCTTTAAAAATGTCCTAGAACTCTAATTTTTAAAGTGCATTCAAAATTTTCTTCCAAAATTATTTCACTTACATGAAAAATAGTTCATCCCTCCTTTTTCATCTCTAATTTTAAAAACTCGATGCATTCAAATTTTTCTTCCAAAATTATTTCTCCATTACATGAAAAATATTTCATCTCTAATTTAAAAAATTGATTCTATAACTTCAATTTTAATAAAAACATATTTTTTGCATCTAAAATTTTTTCCTCCCTTCAAAATTGACATTAAACTTCGATTTTGAGTAAAACATGAATTTCTTCCTCCTTTTAAAAATGTTTCTCAAAATTTCACCCTTCTTTTAAAATTGACAAGAAAATCCGATTTTGAGTAAACTTGAATTTTTCTTTCCAAAAACATTTCACCTTCACATGAAAAATATTTCATCCCTTATTTTAAAATTGACTCGTTAACTTCGATATTAAAAAAAAATCTTGCATTTTTTGCATTAAAATTGCGTCATCCTTTTAAAATTGTCTTGAAACCCTGATTTTGAGTAAAACTCAAATTTTCATCTCTCCAAATTTCGTCTTCTTTTAAAATTGACATGAAACTCTAATTTAAAGTGTATTCAATTTTTTCTTCCAAAATTATTTCTCATTTACATGAAAAATATTTCATCCCTCCTTTTTCATCTCTAATTTTAAAAAAGGACTCGTTAACTCCGATTTTTTTTTAAAAAAAACTTGTTTTTTTGCATCTACATTTCGTCCTCCCTTTACATTTGACATGAAAAAAATCGATTTTTAGTAAACTTGAATATTTCATTTTCACATGAAAATTATTGCATCCCTCTTTTATCATCTCTTACTTTAAAATTGACTCGTTAACTTCGATTAAAAAAAAAAAACTTGCATTTTTTGCATCAAAATTACATTCTACCTTTAAAATTGGCCTAAAACTCTGATTTTGAGTAAAACTCGAATTTTCATCACCCAAATTTTGTCATTCTTTTAAAATTGACATGAAACTCTAATTTAAAGTGCATTCAAAATTTTCTTCTAAAATTATTTCTCATTTACATGAAAAATAGTTCATCCCTCCTTTTTCATCTCTAATTTTAAAAACTCGAATTTTCAGCTCTTCAAATTTTGTCATTATTTTAAAATTGACTTGAAACTCCAATTTAAAGTGCATTCAAAATTTTCTTCCAAAATTATTTCTCCATTAAATGAAAAATATTTCATCCCTCCTTTTTCATCTCTAATTTTAAAAATTGATTCGTTAACTTCAATTTTAATAAAAACATACTTTTTGCATCTAAAATTTTTTCCTCCTCTCAAAATTGACATGAAACTTCGATTTTGAGTAAAACTTGAATTTCGTCCTCCTTTTTAAAATGTTTCTCAAAATTTCACCATTCTTTTAAAATTGACATGAAAATCCGATTTTGAGTAAACTTGAATTTTTCTTTCTAAAAACATTTCATTTTCACATGAAAAATATTTCATCCATTATTTTAAAATTGACTCGTTAACTTCGATATTAAAAAAAACTTGCATTTTTTGCATCAAAATTACATCCTCCCTTTAAAAATGTCCTAGAACTCTAATTTTTAGGAAAACTCGAATTTTTATCTCTCCAAATTTTGTCATTCTTTTAAAATTGATATGAAACTCTAATTTAAAGTGCATTCAAAATTTTCTTCCAAAATTATTTCTCACTTACATGAAAAATAGTTCATCCCTCCTTTTTCATCTCTAATTTTAAAAACTCGATGCATTCAAATTTTTCTTCCAAAATTATTTCTCCATTACATGAAAAATATTTCATCTCTCCTTTTTCATCTCTAATTTTAAAAATTGACTCGTTAACTTCAATTTTAATAAAAACATTTTTCCTCCCTTCAAAATTGACATTAAACTTCGTTTTTGAGTAAAACTTGAATTTCTTCCTCCTTTTAAAAATGTTTCTCAAAATTTCACCGATTTTGAGTAAACTTGAATTTTTCTTTCCAAAAACATTTCATCTTCACATGAAAAATATTTCATACATTATTTTAAAATTGACTCGTTAACTTTGATATTAAAAAAAACTAGCATTTTTTGCATCAAAATTACATCCTCCCTTTAAAAATATCCTAAAACTCTAATTTTTAGGAAAACTCAAATTTTCATCTCTCCAAATTTTGTCATTCTTTTAAAATTGACATAAAACTCTAATTTAAAGTGCATTCAAAATTCTCTTCCAAAATTATTTCTCACTTACATGAAAAATAGTTCATCCCTCATTTTTCATCTCTAATTTTAAAAACTCGACTTGTCATTCTTTTAAAATTGACTTGAAACTTTAATTTAAAGTGCATTCAATTTTTTCTTCCAAAATTATTTCTCTATTACATGAAAAATATTTCATCCCTCCTTTTTTTTCTCTAATTTTAAAAATTGACTCGTTAACTTCAATTTTAATAAACACATACTTTTTGCATCTAAAAATTTTTCCTCCCTTCAAAATTGACATTAAACTTCGATTTTGAGTAAAACTTGAATTTCGTCGTCCTTTTTAAAATCTTTCTCAAAATTTCACCCTTCTTTTAAAATTGACATGAAAATCCGATTTTGAGTAAACTTGAATTTTTCTTTCAAAAAACATTTCATCTTCACATGAAAAATATTTCATCCCTTATTTTAAAATTGACTTGTTAACTTCGATATTAAAAAAAAACTTGCATTTTTTGCATTAAAATTACATCCTCCCTTTAAAAATGTTCTAAAACTCTGATTTTGAGTAAAACTCAAATTTTCATCTCTCCAAATTTTGTCATTCTTTTACAATTGACATGAAACTAATTTAAAGTATTCAAATTTTTCTTCCAAAATTATTTTTCATTTACATGAAAAATAGTTCATCCCTCATTTTTCATCTCTCCAAATTTTGTCATTATTTTAAAATTGACATGAAACTCTAATTTAAAGTGCATTCAAATTTTTCTTCCAAAATTATTTCTCATTTACATGAAAAATATGTTATCCTATCCCTCTTTTATTATCCCTTACTTTAAAATTCACTCATTAACTTCGATTTAAAAAAAAAAAAAAACTTGCATGTTTTTCATCAAGATTACGTCGACGCTCCCTAAAAAATTGTCTTGAAACTCTGATTTTAAGTAAAACTCGAATTTCAATCTCTCCAAATTTCGTCATTCTTTTAAAATTGACATGAAACTCTAATTAATTTAAAGTGCATTCAAATTTTTCTTCCAAAATTATTTCTCCTTCACATAAAAAATATTTCATTTTCACATGAAAGTTATTGCATCCCTCTTTTATCATCTCTTATTTTAAAATTGTCTCGTTAACTTCGATTTAAAAAAAAAAATAAAAAAATTGCATTTTTGCATCAAAATTTCATCCTCCCTTTAAAATTGTCCTAAAACTCTGATTTTGAATAAAACTCGAATTTTCATCTCTCCAAATTTTGTCATTCTTTTAAAATTGACATGAAACTCGAAAAATATTACATACCTCCTTTTTCATCTCCAATTTTAAAAATTGACTCGTTAATTCCGGTTTTAGTAAAAACTTGTCTTTTGCATCTAAATTTCGTCCTCCTTTTAAAAATGTTTCTCAAAATTTCACCCTTCTTTTAAAACTGACATGAAAATTCGATTTTGAGTAAACTTGAATTTTTCTTTCCAAAAATATATTTCATGCCTCCTTTTTCATCTCTAATTTTAAAAATCTACTCGTTAACTCCTTTTTTAATAAAAACTTGCATGTTTTTCATCAAGATTACGTCCTCCCTTTAAAAAAATATATCATCAAGATTATGTCCTCCCTTTAAAATTTTCTTGAAACTCCAATTTTAAGTAAAACTCGAATTTCCATCTCTGCATATTTCGTCATTTTTTAAAAATTGACATGAAACTCTAATTTAAAGCACATTCAAATTTTTATTCCAAAATTATTTCTCCTTTCACATGAAAAATATTTCATCCCTCTTTTATTATCCCTTATTTTAAAATTGACTCGTTAACTTCGAGTTAAAAAAAAAATACAATTTCATTTTTTGCATCAAGATTACGGCCCCCCTTTTTAAAATTTTCTTGAACCTCTGATTTCGAGTAAAACTCGAATTCCCTCCTCTCCAAATTCTATCATTCTTTTAAAATTGACACGAAACTCAAATTTTGAGTGCACTCAAATTTTTCTTTCAAAGTTATTTCTCCTTCACATGAAAAATATTTCATCCATCCTTTTTCATCTCTAATTTTAAAAATTGACTCGTTAATTCCGATTTTAATTAAAACTTGCCTTTTGCATCTAAATTTCGTCCTCCCTTTATAATTGACATGAAATTTCGATTTTGAGTAGAACTCGAATTTCGTCCTTCTTTTAATAACGTTTCTCAAAATTTCACCCATCTTTTAAAATTGACATGAAAATTCGATTTTGAGTAAAGTCATAAAGTGATGGTGGTATAATTATAAGTAGTCGTTTTGTTTGTGTGACGTTACAGTAATATATGTAGTCGTAGACTCGTGGTTGTGGTAGTAGAAATCATTTGGATCACCAGTAGGCTAGTAGCAAAATTAAAAGTTAGGATGCCCAAAAATACCGGAACATTGGTCAGCGATTGATGTTTCGAATCGTAATTGAAATCGTATTTTGCACTATTAGGTATCGATTAGAGAATGTATTATTTATATTTTCAGTTATATCAGATCAGATGATGAAGATTTTTTCTTTTACAGGAAGGTTATTGTCTTCTTTACTGCTGAAGAATTCATATTGGTTGAGTAAAATATTTGTGTTTAATAATTTTTTTTGCAGATTATTTACCCAAAGGCATAGGTGAAATTCTTTTTTCTTTTTGCCTCTCAATTCATGTTTACATTATATAGATAATGTCATGTTTACTTCTGATAGTAATATAGATAATAAATGATGATCCTCTTTCTTTTTTTTAGAGTATTTTTAGAAGTTATATGTAAAATTCAGCTATTTTGTAAAAAATGAAAGAGGATCACCATTTTAAAACAAAGAGAGTTATAAAGTTTAAATAAGAAGATATTTGAAAGTTAACGGTAAAATTTAGAATTTTAGGTGTAATAAATGATGTTTTATTGAATGGTGTAAAAAATGTCATCATTTTAAAACGGAGGGAGTATAATATTTGGTGTAAAAATTGTGCCAAATTTATGTCAAGCCTTTTAAGGCTAGTTTTTTTTTTTAATGATAACCTGTGTAGTTTGCTTACATGCTCTAGTGTGATTTAGGAATAATATTTTATTTTTATATAAAATATAAATAAATGTTAAAATTATAATAGTAATATAATTATTTTAAATTTGAGATTGGAGGTGATTTTTTTTAAATGCTATAAATTGTTTATTAAAATATTTATATTTGAGCTTTACTAAAAGGTGTAATGTAATAGACGAAACTTAAGTTTAAAAACTACTCCGTATATATGAAGCCAAAACTTTTTACTTTCTTTTGTACTTTCCCTATCATTATTTTACATAATTACCTTATAATCTAAGACTGTATTTTTATCTTAGCATTTTTAAGTTGAAGAATGATTAGTATAAAAGCCTGGGAGAAGTTTCTAAAATAGATTTGAAGGAAGTTTGTTGGATGAAAAAAGAGAAGATATTACCTCATAACAATATATTTTCCTCCGTTTCAAGAACTTTGAAAGTTCACATTTTTTTAAAAAAGATAAAAAAATGTGTAATGAGTAGAGTTTTAATATGTGGTTTTGTAAACTTTCATGAATAAAGTAAATGAAAAGTTAGATTGAGTGTAAAAAAGTAATGACATGAGTAAATATATGTATATTTTGAAGAAGAGATTATGAAAATGTGCAAATTTATGTGGGATGGAGGGAGTATTTAAAAAAAAAAAAAAAACTCAAGAAGGTTTAAAAATTACTTCCTCCATTTTTTATTATACGTCATTTTAACATTTGACAACAATTTAAGATTATAAATTTATATTGAGTACTAATTTTGGTATATAAGATTTGTTTAATAAAGAATTTGATCAAGAATGTAGTTTTGCTATAAGCAAATTTTCATAATTTTTGCAAACTATTTATAACACTATATTTATTTATGAAAAATATTTGTTTTAAATAATGAATAAGGGTAAAATAGTTTAACTTAGAAAAAATTAGAATTATGTGTGTTTTAAAAATAGATTAAAAGTTAAAATATTTTGATTTATAAATACTAAAAATCTTTGATTTTCATTCACAATTCATCTTCTATTTTAGTATCTTTTAATATATAATACCTGCGTAGTACACGAAATTTAGAATTTATATTTAGAATTTATACTATGTTTCTTGTTTTAAATTTCAATTGAGGAATAAAGAATTGAGATTATTGTACATACAATCGATTTTTATTTCTCATAATTCCTTCAGTAAAGAATTGAGATCAGTGTAGTGACCTCCTCCCCCTGGTTTGGTGGACCAAGGTTAATACAGATCAGCACGGGAAACAACGGAGGGATCCGAATCAGACCTAAATGGAAATGACATGAAAAGTCTTTTTTAAAACACTGACCACCTTTCCTATACCAGCTGCCGCGCATGAATCAATAGAAAGGATTTCAGCACCCCTCTCTAGATAAGAAGTAGAACACACCATCACCTACAACTCTTTCCTCTACCGAGGACACTTCCGTGAAACGAAAACGGGTGACATCGTTTTATGATCCACTTTTGCTCAATTATCCACTTTAAAATGTGTAAAAAGACATATTGGATATTTTAGGGAGAGTACACCTATCATAATTCACTTTAAGGAGGGGTGCATGTATCTGGGGTGTATGCTTAACAAGTATGAAAGGGTATATAGCCTGACCCCTAAAATAAAGGATAAAGCCCAATTTGACCTTTAAAAAATGGATAAACTCTAATCAATCAAATAAACCCATCAACTTATAAAATGGAACAAATATGACCTTCTATCAATTTAAAGACAAACTTCATACACATCTACATGCAACAATTTGGTAGATAATAGATATTTTATTTTCTGAAATAGATAGGACCATTATCCAGGTTCTTTTTTTTCATACACAACCCCCCAAAGATGTTTTTCTTTTTTTTTTTTAGATTGCCCCTAACATACGTCGGATTAAATTCTATCAAACAAATATAAACTGGGTTAGTGGATAAGGTAAATTTATAGTGAATCTCCTTAATAATTCGTTTCATTAAAAAAAAAAAATCGCAATTTAATAATAGTTTTATAAAGACAAATCCAATGCAGTTATAACATTTACAATACCAATTAAAATAAAAATCCTTTAATTTTAAGCATAAGCAACTTATATGATACAATATCTATGTAACTTTTCTTTTTCTTATATACTATTATTCATCCTTTTATTTGACATAAGGCATATTTGTTCGAAATTAAAAGTAAGAGTGCCTAATTGTACGAAAAATAGTTTAGAGTCCACATTGTTTTTGAATCGATAGAGATCAGGGTCTAAATCTAATTACTTAGGTTGAGCTGTTAAAACGGGTCGACATGACGGAGCGAATGGAAACCGTAAAAGCCCTCCAATTGACCAGGCGTGGCGGGCCGACCCATTTGTTAAACGGGGTGTCAAAACTTAACCTCAACCAAACTCACAGAGGGTCCACCGAAACCACCTTTATTTATTTACAAAGAACCTAGCTAGGCATGAGAGTCATGCAACGTCAAGGAAGGTTTAATCTAGAAATTGATAAATTAATGGTGTTGACTTTTTGTTGCACAAGACATGATAACATTAATTAATACTCCCTTCGTTCAATTTTATTACGCCCACTTCTATGGACACGGGTTTTAATGAATATTGATTAGTTTATTCATAAAGTAGATAAGTCGAGGGTATAATGGGATATTGTGGGGTCCATTTGTAAATAAATGATTGTTTATGAATAAAGTGAATACCACTTTAGTAAATAAGTGATGGTAGGAGGGTGGAGATAAAGTGGTATGAATAGTATTATTACGGGGTATGGACATAATAAAATTGGACAACTAAAAAAGGAAAGTGAGAATAATGAAATTGAACGGAGAGAGTATTAATCTAGGATGGTTTTACAAAACCCTAGGTAATTAAGGTAATTGTAACAAACTTCGAGTTAGAATCATGGTACTTTCCTTAAGCACGATCATAATATGCTTTATATAAGTCAACTCCATACTTTGAACTTACAAACCCATATTTTATACTATATGCCTACGTGCAAGTATAAAAGAAAGACTCGACATTTTTAAGAAGATTCTTGGCTTCTTCATAATTAATTATATTTGTGACATAAATTGGACACAAAAATGTAACATAACATGAATTTTGACTGAAACATTACACTAGTATTAACTAAAACATAATATAAAGTTAATATAATTGAACAACCTTAGTTTATATATATATATGAAACAATGACATGTAAATGAAACATGACACTAGTTTCGACTGAAATTAGTCTCATTAACTGAATATTGACGAGTGCACGAAAATAAGATCCGTGGACTAAGTGCATACTATGAGATATATGGTGTACAAATTTTTGTCTAAAAAATCAAGTAGTAAAAAAAAGAGTGTAATAGTAATATATGTACAGCTAGCTCGTATATCCAGCTGTTAATATGCATAAATAGGCCTCTATATATATGGAGGTGCTGCCACCATTCCTCATAAGAGGCAACACATTTTTAGGGCTTCAACTTAAAGTATTTGCTAATTTATTACTTCTTTCAAATCAAAATTCCTAAAATTGAGAGAGAAATGGAATGCAGAGAAAGTGATGAGCTATATTTTGTTTTCATGAAGTATGATCCGGAGTACGAGCGGCTTCGATCGAACAGGTAGGTGTTGTGATTTAATATTAATTACTAGTAGTTTAATTAATTTATAAGTTTAATTTGTTGATTAATTATTATATATTAATGTTTGTGAAAAGTAGTAGAACAAGGAGAGGGGGGAATGAGCTTGATTTATACTTAAGTAGGAAACATGATGAGATTTTGGAAAAGTATCTACTCCCAGGAACCTATAATAAGACCATTTCTTTGGTCATTGTTGATGGTTTTGCCGTACAAATCACTCATGATCAGGTATGTATGTATATATATTTAGTATTTAATTAATGTTTTTTAATGAAATTAAACTAATTGGGTTTAATAATTTTATTTATCAGGCGAACGTGCTTAGATCTGCAAAAGAAGTGAGGATTGTGGAGAAAAACCAAGAACTTGCCTGATGATGATCATGGATGGAGGCCAATTTAATTGAAGATCCATGTTTAATTGCTACCAATTTAAGAAAATAAATATCAGATAATTAGTAATGCCAAATTTTAATACTAATAAATTAGATTTGAAGGTTGAGAATTAGGCTCAGCTAATTAATTATTAATGGCATTACTTTTCAATGTAGGTGTACGTACGTACTTAATTAATATGATGATTTTGTTATTAATTTCACCGCCCTTAATTAATTCTATAGTACTGAGTACTTCAAGTTTAATCTTTTTTTTTTTTTTTTAATTTATATATTCTCCAAAATCTCTCTCTCTCCCTGGGGTGTTTAGGATTCTTCTTTTTACTAGTCAATTTCACTATAAAACTATAAAAGCATTAAACATGATGATCGCTTGTTCAAAAAATATATAAATGTTAGAACAAAAAAAAAAATCAAGAAAACAGATCAATGTTTGTTTGTATTTATTTATTTGAAGGCAAACAATGATATTTTAATTAAAAACAAATTTATTTTACATTTTAATCTTAATACTAGTAGTTGGTATATTTTGTGAAAGTACATAAAAACATGGAGTTGTACTTGTACACCAGAAAAAACCAGTGATCCTCCTGTAAAAGATGAAAAATTTGATAATCATGCTGCACATGTACACACAACACAAACAAGATTCTCCACCAATAATTATTTGTGAACTGAAGCATCAAAATTAGGGTGGGGTAGGCCATGGTTACATCGATCAGTGTGATACATTTCAATTCATTGAATTGCATTTTCAGACATCCTACTTTATCTTGTTAAGGTTACAATGTTGAGCCAGAAACCCATCTATTATTCCACTTTTCCATTTTTCAACTAAGTTATAAACACACAAAGCCTGGCATATATATATGTGTAGTGCAGGGGTCCTCTATACTCTTTGGCCCTTCCAAAATGTTGCAAAATTAAACCCCCCTTTTTTATTTTACTTTTAGTTACATAATTCACGATCAAATTTTGACGTTTATTAGTAGTATCAATGGATGGAGTGAATAAAAGATGTAATTAAAATATAAGAATGAGAGAGATTGTTTTGTAAAAGGATATTTTGATGTCCCCACTTCCATTATTGAAGCCCACGTTGTGTGGCTGAAATCTGATGTTACCAGTTTTGTCAATCTTTTCACTCTTTCATGGCTTTGTTGTATGTACTACTGGTCACTTGAGTGCCCACTGGTTATATATATGGAATATGTCTGTCACTCTTTATTCATCTCATCTAAATTATGCAATATTGCAGTTTGAATTAATTCAACTTCTGTACATGTACAGTCACTTCATGTTAATTTGCTAATTAATAAACTTATTTTCAAACATTTTAACAAATTAAAGTCACAAAATTATTCTAATGTTGTCTTGCATGCTTTTCTGTGGACCTATTAAGAATATATGTGAATGTGATTATGCTTAATTAGACGGTTTTTAAAAAATTACTGCACCCTATATATATATATATATATAATTTACTTGCTGTCATTTGATTATTAACTTCTTTGATAATAATTAAGTTGACTTCGACCGTCTAAGCAAATTCTGATATAATTATTTTGTAGTTTACTCATATTTATGTGGATCATGGATCAAGCATGCATGTACAAAGTTTATACTTAAATTAACGTAGCTGTGTGTTTAATTATACTTAACTGAACGCAAATTTTGATAGTTGAAATTCCACACCATTGTTCGTTTTTGTGCAATTTGAGATCAAATTTTAACCATTTTTAATTTCTACTTTAATTTTCTTTTCTTTTTTACCTTAATAATTCGCTATACATTTTAATCAACATAACATGCATTTTGCATAGAATTGCATGAGATTTAAGTTTGTTAGGTCATTCCAAGGAAGTGGATCTAGTCGTGATTTTGGTTTTGACCAATAATTTTCAAGGAAAATAATTAAGTTGCAGGTTTGATTGAAATCTTAAGGATGATATTCAATGTACATGCTAATGACCAGAGTGACAATTTACTGGAGTATTATAAAGATAAGAAAAATTATTAATTAATTTAATTAAACCGACCCTTGACTTGAATTGGTAAATGGCACACGTGTGCAATGAATGTTGTTGTGGTGTACTTCTGGTTTGCTCGTGTGTGCCTTTATTGTGGGATCCATTTTGACCTCACACGTATAACTTAATTATATAGAGTGTACGTGCAGAGTTTATACATTATTATTATCACCATATTTTCTTCTTGAAAGAAATTGATCTAGGAATTCAAAAAAATCAGAGAATATTTTTTCTCTCAAAATTCAAAATCAGCACCTGCACGGCCATTTTAATGCAAATTAGCTTCGCAACCCAACTTCTTGAAAATAAAAAATAGAAATGCAATAATTGATCGTACGTACATAAGAAATACTTCCTCCAAATGTAATAAGTGAAATGTTGAAGGGTAATTTTGTAAAATTAAATTAATAAAGTAAAGAGAGTGGTTGAAATGAGTGTAAAAGTAATGACATTTTGTGTAAATTTGTGAGGGTGAGATTTATAAAGAAATTTCATTTTCAATTGTGAACGTACCAATAAGAATTTGGTAGATGAAGGGAGTACATTTTATATTCGTTCATTTAGAAAATTATGGACTATCCGATTATAATTTTAAGTTTTTAACCCATATATCATAATAATGTGAATTCCCATTTTCAAACCAATATTCGTAGTATATAAAAAAATCACATTTTTGAGAATATTATATGTGCTACATTTTTCTTCTTATTTTTGAAGAGGGAAAAAAATGAACTTATTACTACTAATTAATCGGCCGTTAATACCTGCAAAAGGCGCGAAAATGCCCCCGAAACACATTAGGGTTCTTTAATGGTGTCGACTCGGGCTTCAAAGCGAAGACGCAAGAACCCGAACGATCGTATAGAAGAAGGGAATGAAGAAACTGGAGTAGGTGAAAAAAGTGAAAAATCGATTGTGGAATCCGGAAAAAAGGAGTCTCCGGTGATCGTCCTTGCTCATGGGGCCGGCGCTCCTTCCTCCTCCGATTGGATGATTAGGTAGCTCTCCTACTGTTTTGTGTTCATGGTTTTATCTCTTCATTTGTTGATGGAAGCTTTCCTTTTGTTATACTTATACTGCTCTTGTACCTCCATGTAAATTGTGTATTTTACTCTAATGTAACTTAACTGGTGGTTTATTTTCCCATTGATTCATCTTACTCGAGAATTTTCGACACAATTTGTGTAAAATTTGATGGTTTCGAGCATATTTGCTTCAAACATTACGTAAAATCACAGATATGTACTGCTGAATTTTGCAAATTTTTGGTTGTGGTGGATAATTGATTGAAGTTGCTTGGAATGACAATACATGAATCGAGAATTAGTTGCCTATTACATTTTGTCAAACTTGAGCGAATTTCAAAATTTTAAATGAGAATGAGTTGTTTTGGAAAATCTTACAGCTTGAATGAGGCTTTTAATTGTCAATCATACTTTATACAGATGGAAAGGCATGCTGGCCAAGGCACTGAATGCTGTTGAAGTAGTAACCTTTGACTATCCTTGTGAGTACTTGCATCTACTAATGTGTTCTTGTTTTACTACACAGAGTATGGTCAGTCAAATACTTATTTCAGGATAACCATCGAATTTGAGTTTCACAATTATTAGTTTTAAAAACCAAGGAGATTTGAATTGAATTTTCAGCCTATGATCAAAGAGCTCACGGATTCTTTCAATTGAACTGTTGCAGATATTGCTGGAGGAAAGAAAAGGGCTCCTCCGAAGGCCGAAAAATTGGTTGACTTTCACTGTGACATTGTCAGAAAGACCATGGCTAAGTATCCTGGGCATCCACTAGTCCTGGCTGGGAAGTCCATGGGGTCGAGGTAATTTTCATAATGTTCTCATAGATGCAAGGAAGGACTTTATGGTTATGCAAGTTTTGCTGCTCATAATACATGCTTCCTCACTTAATTATCCAGGATTAGTTGTATGGTTTCTGGAGAAAAAGACATTGGTGCTTCGGTTATAGTATGTATGGGATACCCACTAAAGGTTTGCCATTGAAATTTCAATTATAGTTATATTTTGTGGCTTTGTATTTTGTTTGAAGCAAGAAATGGTTCATATTTATGGATCTACATGTATTTTTTTATTTGGCAATTAATCGAAAAATGATGCTTATATTACATGCTGCTGTTTGCAATACGAGGCCAGTCCAACTGGCTTGATGCTTTGTTTTACAGTGTTATATTCTGTTTGTAGTTGTACCATCTTATCAGTTGTTTAGGGTCATATGAATTAATAAACAAGTGTTGTGACTTATCACACAGGTAGATTCTAGAAGTTAAATTTTACAATATGATTGTCTCTCTTTCGAACTTTTATCATTATCAATTGTGATGTACTCTTCATGCAACAAACTTTTAGCAGAAGAATAAGTGCATAAATCATGCAGATGTCAACTCTCAAATCAATCCAGCCTCTAAGATTATTTCTCAAATCATAAGCTATTTTGTTTTATCCCAATGCTGGTTTTTTTTTTTTTTTTGATCCCAATGCTGGTTGTTAGTATTATTGTGACATAATCTATCTTCTTGTTTCCTTGTTCTGCATGTTAGATAGGTAATCAGGTTATGGTTGTTCATAATAAATGTATGCATAATACTTACTGGAGCTGCTAATACTTTAGGGCAGGGGTGGTGCATTACGGGATGAAACACTGCTGCAACTTACAGTCCCTGTAATGTTTGTGCAGGTAAATACATCCCAAGTTTACCCTTCTTGACAATTGGAAAATTAGGCATATTAATATTTTATATTTCACATAATTTCCAGATTCTAAATTTCATTTATTAAAGTGCATAATTAGACAGTCTGGTTTCTGTTGAAGGGTAGCAAAGATGGTCTGTGTCCACTGGAAAAGTTGGAAGGTGTTAGGAAGAAGATGAAATCCATGAACACATTGCATGTGATCGAAGGGGGCGATCACTCATTCAAAATTAGGAAAAAGCATCTGGAATCTACGGGATCTAATCAAGAGGAAGCAGAGGATGAAGCTGTTGAGGCTATCGCAACTTTTGTTTCATGTTGCCTTAGAGAGCCGATGTCTTGATCCTGAACTCTATCTTTAGTCCTATGTAAAATATTTCTTTTGGTAGGCATTGTCTGTAGATATGGTTTGTTATGCTTAATGTTAGATTTGCGGTTCACATTTTGCTGTCATATTTTGTTCTTAGAATACCCTTTTTCCCCAGAGTAACAAGTAAGTATATATTCTATAACTCTGTTTTTGTAATGTTTTGTGCGGTTCTAATGGTGTTTGCAGTTTTGAGAAGCCAACAGAGTGAGTGGTACCTTTAAAATCTTGCCATTGAATTGCAAGAGTGGGGATGATTTTCATAGTTAAAGATGCCTTATCACACAAACCGTTCCTTCTTTACTAAATAAAAATAACGCTGTTTCTTTTGAATTACTTTGAAATAGTACTATTGTGATGGATTTGATGTCCAATTTAATAAAGGTTCTCCATTGAATGGGAGAGATGAATTTGAAGTTGTATTTAGGAAAAAAGGAGTGGAATAGAAGTAAATTAAGACAAAAGTAATTTCTATAAATGGCAAATGGAACATATGCAAGTGTAGTGATTTAACACACAAACATGCATCATCTCCCAACCCCAATGTGTATATATATGAATCAAGACTTGGGCATCACTACAAAACATAAAATCAGAATTAACATTATACATTAGTGTGTTGAAGTGGAATGGGTGATTCTGTTGAGAAGTCGTTGAAAGGCAAAGTGAAGAACATGTTCCACCACGGTGGCGTGCATAATCATACCAACAAACCTACGGGACATGAGAAGACGGAGAATTGTTGTTGCACCAACAAACCTAGTGGAGATGAGAAGACGAAGAAATGTTGCACCAACAAACCTACGGGAGATGAGAAGACGAAGAAGAAGCATCGCGTGCCCAGGATAATCGACCACCTCAAGAGAAAGACGAAGAAGAACAAGGATAATAATAAAGGGGGGTGGAGTCATGCTGATACTGGAAGCAGCAGTGACAGTGAGTATGAGTATGAGAAGGCCAATTAACACTTTGTTTTCATTATTCATATATATCCTGCTACCTAGCTGAAACTATATATATATGTCACCCTAAAAGTGATCATGAAATTAAATAAATTTGGTTGTCTAACTCCCTACCGACTTTTTATATATCGATCATTCACTACAAATACTTTGGGCCTTACTCAATAGCCTTGAAGCTGGGTTACTGTACTTATGGCCTCACACTGAGTTCGCGATAATGAGCCCACAACGTGGTCGGGTGCATACGAAGCAGTCACACTTCGTATGCAAATCAATAATATTTGAAGAAAAAGGTCAAGTAAAATCGGGTTCACAAAATTTTTAACACTTTAAAATGTGCCGCACATATAAATATTATTCCCTCCATCCAATTTTATTACGGAGTATAATTCTCACTTTTAAAAAATAAATACTCATAACTCACGCTATTTTATTATTCGCTTTAAACTTTCAGTTTACCTTAAAATTCCAAATAATTTGTTTCATATTTCGTGTTTCACTTGTGTTTCATAAATGTGAATTATGATATGTAGAGGGTGAAAAAAAAAATCGATGAACTGTAAATACCGCACCGACATATGTGAATGCAAAAACACAAAAGTATGAAAATAAGAATTGAGTTGTTAAGGGAGTAATTACTGTATATATTAGCAACACGAACGTCATTTTCTCAAAATTAATGTTTGTTGCGAACCAAACTAGTTTGGTGATGAATATATTTATGGAAAACGAGTGATAAAGACAAATAATACAATAAATTAGTGGACTGGAGTACATATTATGAGCTAGCTAGCTCAATGCAATAATCACACAGTATATATGACGAAGTCAAATTCTTAAAAAGGCAAAATATTGCAGCAATGTTTTTCATGAAATGAACCAAATAACACGGGCCACTACTTTTCTATAGAGCATATATGTCAATGTGAACTGACTGATTTATTTATTCTTGTTTTCAAAACGAACTTATTAATTCCGTCTATAATTGTATTCACTTATGCCTAGGTTTCTTGTAGTCGACTTCATCCGCCATTCAATAATATATTTGTATTTTAGGGAATTAAAATAGGATAAATAAGTGCAAAACTCTGACTTTAAATGGGATTCCCGCAAGTAGACGGTAAAATTTGTCATTCGGATTAGCGGAATAAACAGTATTTTGCTGGTAATTTTTGGGACAGTAACTTCATTGATGAGCCGACGTCATCAACATAGTTTTCATAAGCATATTAAAAGTGAAAAAAAACACTGTACAAGTGTAAGGCTTCTAGAAAACTTATGTTATGGAGAATTGGTTTCTTGGATCCAAATATAACTACTAAACAAATGATAGCTAAATAAGTCAATAAAAAATCCAAAATGGGAAAAAGGATAATGGCCAGTCAAAATTGATGTATTTTAACTTTCTAATACGAAGGCTGAACGTCTTTGAATTTTTGTAGAAGCATCCAAAATTCATACGTAGTAATGTTTTGCTCTTTTGTCATTCTTGCAGCAGCTAATATGATTACACAAATTACTTAATTGTCAAACCGAATTACCAAATACGCTGGACAGACTTATTGACCTATTGATAACACGTTATTCAATTTAATGTATACTATTGAATGCCCATTGTGTATTTGAAACACCGTTATTTGCTGATATTTTCTTAATCTGTGTTGATTTTAAATTGATGAGTAATGACTAATGTGTGAGTCGATTATAAATACTTGCAACATAATTGAGAATAAAAATATTGAAATTAAACTTTAACATAGAGGAATATTTAAAAAAGAAATTATTCCTTGTTTTCAAGCAAAATCTCATTCTTATGGTTTTGGAAGCATGTTCTAGAAACGATCCATCTCAAGGGCCCTTTATTTGACAACAACTCATTTGGATTTCAGAATATTGTAGTATTCCTTTTTAATTCGAAGTTATTACCAATTTCCTTTAATTCGAAGAGCACAAACAATTGAAAGCATTTCCAAAAATCATGAATCCAATTTGGGTAGGCAAGCCAAGACAAAAGAAAATCCCACAATAAGTAAGCGAGAAAAAGAAAAAACACTAAAATCAAAAGTTCACATGTCGAATCAGAGGCCAGTCCCGGCATCCGATTCCACAATAAGGAAGAAAATGCAAAAGAATCCTAGAATAGTCAAAATGTTATTGTGAGATAACATCAACAGATCTCACAGCCAAACCATAACTTCCACCAAACAAAAATCCATAGTACTTTCTCAATTCCAAATTCATCTTTTCGACTGTTCATTAAAAGCAGTAGTATTTTACATTTTTTAAACCTCCAAGATCTTCTCCAACAACACCACCGATTGATTGGTAGGTTTTTTATTTTTATTATTATTATTATTTATATATTAGCATTTAAGTTGGAATTTCCCCACCTACTATAATCCCAAAATAAATGGAGTACTTAATTCTACACTCACTTAGATAAAGAAAGAGTGTGACAAAAATGGGTGAAACCCCCAATACTGTATCTTTTTAAAACTACATGAAAATGAAAAGATTTGACGAGGTCTCTATTTTTTAATAAATTATCGATTTTATTGGGAATAGTTTAAAAAGTAGAAGTGATTTCGTTAAATGGGACAAGACCAAGAAGCAGGGGGACCCATGAGTCGCTGTTTCAAAATAACGCGGAATTTGAAGATTCCATCCTAAGATTATGTTGCTAAACATACTTTGACTTAAATATATTTTATATACTACTCCCTCCACTTTTAAATAAGTGTCATTTTAACAATTTTCAACATATTAAGATATATAATCATGGACAATTTTACCCTTCATTAATGATAACTAATTTTAATATTAAATTTATGTTTAGTAATGAATGTGGTCAATATTGTAGATGATATTCATGTATACAATAATTAAGGTTTATGCATGATTTATGTTATAGTACTATATTCAAAAGGGAAAAAACTTAAATCAAGGTAAATAAAATGGAGGGAGTACAATGTACAAGGGTAAAATTGTCAAACTTGAAGAAAAAAGTGTAGAATTACATTTATTTAAAAAATATTGAAAAAGGCAAAGTGACATTTAATAAAAAATGGAGGGAGTATTAATCATTCACGACCCTTTTTCGACTTTGAATTGGTCAGCACACTCTCTCTCCCTCTCTCTACGTGTACGGATTGGTCATTGGAGCCTACTTGTTTCATTTTGTGATAAAAAGGACAAATTATGGTGTTAATCTAGACAAAATAATGATTTTCTCTCTCTCAACTAGTAATATTATATTATTATGCCTATCTTTATTTTAATAATTCGTACTCACACCTTTCCACTATAAGTTTTCTCTTTCTTTTAAATGTTTTGATTAAAAAATATAATAAAATAATAAATATAGTTCAAAGTGATGTAATAGTGAGAGAAAATAATACATCCTCCTCCGTCCACCAAAAGTATACTTATACCTTTGGTGTTGTGTGGTAGTTGTGAGGTAAAAATAAAGTGATTATTTTAATCAAATGAAATGAGCATACATCACTTTGGTGGACAGAGGGAGTAGATGAGTAGGAGATGAAGTATTATAAAATAATACTCCGTAGATAAAAAATATAAGTGAGGTGATTATTGAGAGAGAGAGAAAAAATAATATTTTAAAAATGGAATGAAAAACTTATGGTGGAATATCATAAAAGGAAAGTGAAATACAATGGATGTTGTATTTTACTTTTAGGTCAAACTTTGCATCAGAAATATTATACCTATGGTGAGATTTATTCAAATAAAACACAGTAAATACCCCCACTAATGTATTTCATCAGTAAGTAAAATAAAATACTAGTAGGAGATTAAACAGAGAGTGCGACTTTTTGAAGGTTGAATGGGTCAGCAAAGGATATTTATACTACTTCCTCACTACACAACCAATAACTACCGGGTCCACCAAAAAAAACTCGGTTTCTCGGTCAAAATTCAACTCTCTACTCTATTTTCCACATGCCTTTCTTTCTTAATCAAAGCTAAAAGTTTCTTTAAATTCAAATGCTTCCACTTCATCATCTTCATCTCTCTCTCCTCTTATAATATATACATATCATTCCTCCCCTTAGCTTTCCAACATAAGTAAATTAGTTAGTAGGTGAGTTTGGTCAGCATTCAAATCTTGGCCCTTCTCATTTATGATACTAGTATTATTTTGTTACCTACAGAGCAGAGCTATAATAAGAAATGGAGAGTGTTTCAAGCTGGGAACACAAGATGCTTACCGATGAACTAGCTCAAGGGATGGAGAAAGCCATGCAGCTTCGTCTTCATCTGTGTTCGACCACTTCTCCCTCTAAAGCTGAGGACTTGCTTCTGCAGAGGATTATAGCCACTTTTGAGAAGGCTTTGTATATCCTTAAGTGGAACAATGGACCTGTTGTGCAACTGCAAGTCGAGTCTTCCACATCTGTCGATGGAAGCCCCAAATGTGAGGATACAAGCAAGAATCATGTAGATCATTACGACAATGGAGATTCCTCTAAAAAGAGGTATGATTATACACACTTGGTAAAGAAAATAGGGAGATTTCATTTCAGCTAACGTTTACTGATATTCGTTTTCTTGCTCAATATTGTAGGAAGTTGCAGCCAACATGGATTGAACAAGTGAAAGTTAACTCTGGAAATGCACTTGAAGGACCTAGAGATGATGGATATAGTTGGAGAAAGTACGGGCAGAAAGACATTTTGGGAGCTAAGTATCCAAGGTATATTCTCTCTCACTTTCCATAAATGGAAAAGCATAATTCATGAAAGCCATAATTAGAAACTTTTGCATGGGAAAAACGGCTTAAAAAATTGCACCCTTTTATTTATGCAGAAGTTATTACCGATGTACGTACCGAGCTGGGCGAAACTGCTGGGCGACGAAGCAAGTGCAAAGATCGGACGAAGATCCCACCCTATTTGAGATCACATACAAAGGAACACACACGTGTAGCCAATCAAATTACGCAGTTCCACCATCAGCATCACCTGCAGAACAAGAATTGAAACGAGACTACCATCAACTAGAACAACAGAATGAGAAACTTCTCAACTTAAAAAATAACCTCAGAGTCCGAACAGAGGAATTGGAAATCCAGCAGATGCCAACCCACTTCTCGTTTCCGTCAACATTTGGAAGCCACGAAACAGAAAATCACTGTTCCCCGATTTCTGCTATTGCTGATGACAATCACATGGGAACCAACTCTCCATTCTTTTATTCTCCAGCCACTTCAGAATCAAATTACTTCTCAGCTGCACCTTACCAGATGACTAACCATGGGGCCTTTCCTGTGCACCACTCGGAAGCTGATGCGGCAGACATAATCTCGGCCCATGCATCAACGTCCAATTCTCCAATTGGAGGCATGGAGTTCTCGATTGATACAGGAGATCTTGATCCAAATTTCCCGTTCAACATCCTTGGGTTTTTCACATGATTGAACTTTGAGTTCCATAAAAGGCAAAGTCTGTGGTTGCAAAACTTAAACCACGACGCTTAATACTTATAACCTTAAAATCAGGAAGTGACGTCTTGTAGGAATTCATTCAAATGCTTTAGTTACTACCATAAACCAGGAAGTAATCAATTATAAATAAAGCAGTCTAGTTATCATGTATAGTACTGGAGATTTTTACTCAAGTTAAGCAATTTTTTGATACTTTAGCCTAATCAAGGAACAACATTTAAATTTACTAGCTAAATCGAGTTCAAGGGTTCAAATGAACAAATACAACAAAAAACAACAACAAAGAACTTCAAGAAAAAACCACTTTATATGTATTCCTGTGGCAAACTATTCACAGATCCAGCAGAGGAATAATTGTTGAAACTTATAAGTATAAGATTTCCTAAAAGAAGAAGGCTCAACTATCCCTTCCATATGTCATGTAAGTCGTAAGATACTCTGGTAAGATTTTAAAGCTATATTACAATGGAAAAAGCAAAATGCAGGATCACTTGCAAGGACTAAAAACTAAAACAGTGAATAAGATCATGCCTGCTGATATAGATCAGAGATTGAAAATTACTGGGAATAGTTAATACAAAAGCAAATACTACATGATATATGAAAGCTGTCAGGTCCTCTAATATTGCTAATCAATTAGAAAGAAAAAATAGCATATATATTGATAATTAGGGGCCACATAAAGTGTTGGAAAGACAGCTGCACAGAAAATTGGCAAAATAATGGGAATGAACATATACAACGAAAACTGGATTTCCTGCCTTGTCGTCTAATAAACGCACTTGGCATGATTGAAGGATTAATCTGCATGATGTCATGCACCGCAAATGTGGAACAAATCTCCGTGATTAATTACAGGGCATAATAATTACAGAATTTGGAGTGACACTCAGCATGCTAAAGTACCCTAGACTGATGACTTATCGTCCTCATTGATTCCATTGGATAAATTTGATGTGTTTCCATTTTCGTCCCTAGCTTTTCTAAGGGCCTCCCTCAGACCTAAGACAATGAATATGTTGGTGAGGGTGAGCAGCGATTCAGCTCCACCATGCAGCCAATCAACATTGGACAAAGATGTTCCATAGTGCACTTTTGCTGTTCGACAAGTAAAATTCAAAAATTGTAGGAGAGGATAAATGTATTTGTTCAGTAAGAAGTAAAAAATGTCTCAGTGCAGAAAATTACCATAAATTCCAGCTGGTACTGCAACGCGGGAGGGAATGTGGCAGAGAAAGATGAGGAAAGATTAGTACAGGATCAGAGATGTCAAGCTTTTCACCATAAGAATAAAGGAATTGAGAAAAATAAGTTATTGCATCAAATTGAAAGAACACAACAATTTCCAAATTAAAAAGGCTGACAAGAGTTTGAAATGCCTGACATGTTTATAATAAAACAAATGATGATCCTCTTTTTTTCTTTTTTTAAAATTTACTTTTAAGGCCAAATAACTCAACAAGGTAATTCATGAAGTGAATTGAATAGAGGGTAACAAATTGCATTGATTATATGAACACGTCAAACAAGTTGAAGTATAGTGAAAATTGCAGTTAAGAACATTAATTCTACATAACTAACTCTTGTCCAAAAAAATAAAAAAAATCTATATAACTAACTACTTACACCCTTAAGATGAAAATATTTTGCCTTATAACCTGAAATATGATCAGCTATGCTATGCCTATTCTTTTCTTTGGACTTCCTCTCAAATTTACAGTATGAACTTAAAACCTCTCAATTTGATCTTTCTTTCACCTTCTTCAAGTTTAAAATCTACGAAGCCCTGTGAGTGATGACAACAATAAAGCAAACAACCTCAGTCTCTTCGCCTCATTTGAAACACTCACACATACCATATCTCCACTGCATCAGATTAGTTACAGTAACTTCTAAACCTAATCACTTTAGTCCAATTGACAATCAATGTTCCAAAATTCACCCCCTTTCCCTCCATGGCATTAAATACAGCACCAAATTCCCCAATGAAGTTCAACAATATTGAATAAACTGAACACCATCAAAATTCACAGTTTCAGATTACCCACAACCACAAGCATCATATTCCATTAAAAAAACTCCTAATTCAGAATGAATCAAGGAAATAACTTACTTGTAGCACCGACAAATGCTAGCAAGAAGTAGAATCCAAAAAGGGTAAGTTTGGGGGCAGATTTTGATTTGGTGATAAAATACAAGAAACCTAGGTAAGGAAACAAGGAGAAAGCAAATAACTGTGAGGCTATGCTCGCCGAATCAACATTTGGCGCCCACGGATCCACGGGCAATTGAAATACATTGCAAACTATCCCCTTTCCTTTCCTGTAAAATCTTCTTCCTCCACTTTCATTTTGAGCTGAAAATTTGTGAACGAATTGTCTCTTGAGAGTGAAAACGGTTCCTCCGCCACAACACAGAGGATTTGCAGGTGAATTCGTGTCTTTACACAAGAGTGAAGAACCCGCAGATAAAAGATCCTTGAACAACGGTTGAATTTGCACAAAGCTACTCATTTTCTCCCCCTTGATTTTTCTCTTTTCTGAAAAAATGAACTTCACTCATTCATAAATCATAATCACAGTGCAAACTGAAATGCGAACTTCTGGGCCTTTCGGATCATGTCTTTGGCAAAATGGGCTAAATGCAGCTTATTAAAAGCCCATTATGAAACAAATTGGAATGGGTACGGTTATTTTGAACCCCCATTTTTGCTATATACACCACCTTCTATATTTTTTTAATTTAAAAATAATTATAAAATATAAAAATATGTCTTTAATAGATACACTCTCTATCTCATTAAAAAAATTAAGAATTACTTTTAAATAAAATAAAATTATAGTATAATATAATATTCCATTCCATATTAGAACTAAGTGCAGGTTTATCATATAAAAATAAAATTTTGTACTAAATAAGTTGATTAGCATTACTACAGAAGCAGTTAAACTTGCAAGTTTAAAACCAGCGTATTAAGTGTAATAAGTTATAATTTGGTTGCATAAAACAATTAATATTGTTATTCACAGAGTTGATGTGAGATAAGTGTGAGTGTTTTCTGTTACAGGAGTACAAGGAAGTCTGAATGTTATCTGCTTTACTTAAGGAATACACTTTCCATGCATGCTGCACTACTCTTCTCCTTTATATTATCACATCTGCATTTACATTTCATTCAACAAATTAAACCATGACAGTAATCAGGGCGCATCCCCGTTTTTCGCCTACAGTCTTGCTAAACCCGGACTTGAAAGCACGTCGTTATCCCGTTTCAATTGGAACTCGTAGATTGCCAAACAGAGTTTTCTCTTCAGGGCACAAAGAAAATCATACCTTTTCAGAAAATGTTAAAGTTGAAAAAGAAGAAAAAGTACAGTTGTTGGGGGATGATGGACATGGATCTCAAACTCTTAAAGATTTTATGGAAGCTTCAAAATGCATGCTTAAGTGTGATGGTGGCCCGCCTCGTTGGTTCTGTCCAGTCGAAGCTGGCCCGCCTCTCAAAAACTCGCCTGTTCTTCTCTATTTACCTGGTACATATAGAATTAGAATCATATTTTGAAAAAAGAATGAATATTTGATGTTTGTATTTATTAGTGCAGGAATTGATGGGCTTGGGATGGGTATGATGCTGCAGCACAAAGCCATGGGGAAGGTTTTCGAGGTGCGATGCATGCATATTCCTCGTACTGATAGAACAACGTACGAAGGGCTAGTGAAATTTGTTGAAAATGTGGTGAGGGATGAACATGCTTTACGTCCAAACAAGCCCGTATACTTGGTTGGCGACTCGTTTGGAGGATGCCTTGCTCTTTCTGTAGCTGCTTCAAATCCTGGGATTGATGTAGTCCTGATTTTGGTGAATCCAGGTACAGTTTTTGAAAAAAAAGTGATTCTGAAAGCTGTTTGATTCATCTGAACTCCACGTTCTGTGTTGTATTGCAGCAACGTCGTTTGATAGGTCGAAGCTGCATCACTTAATCCCTCTGCTGGAGGCTTTTCCTCAACTACTTCCTTACATTTTGATGGCCACTGCTGGAGATCCAATCAAGATGGCTAATGCAATGAGTGGTGAAAAAAAGCTAAACTCTCCTGCTGAACAAATTGAGAATCTCATTCATGGCCTCTCTGCTTCCATAACTGAAATTTCCTCTGCTTTGGCTGATGATGACAAGCAATCTCTGGCATGGAAGTTGAAACTGCTGAAATCGGGCGCTGCGTCTGCCAATTCACGCATCCATGCCGTTGATTGCGAAGCACTCATCTTAGCAAGTGGCAAAGATTCCATGCTTCCAAGTACAAATGAGGCTGAAAGGCTCAATAAATTACTCAATTCAAGAGTTCGAGTCTTTAAAAACTACAACCATGCCCTTCTACTAGAAGATGGCTTCAATCTCTTGACTGTCATAAAAGGCACGTGCATGTATCGTCGTTCAAGAAAGCGCGACCCCATTTCCGATTTCATCCCTTCGAGCCAGTCCGAATTCCAGAACTTTTTCATCCAACATTTCAGTTGGTTCCGCGTAGTCACTAGTCCAGTTATTTTATCAACTTTAGGGGACGGGGAAATCGTCAAGGGCATGAAAGGAATCCCAGACGAGGGCCCCGTCCTCCTAGTGGGCTATCACATGCTTCTTGGATTAGAAATCAGTATCATTGCAGAAGAGCTGATGAAACAGAAACATGCCCAAGTTTATGGATTGGCTCATCCAGAGATCTTCACTAAATCCTTTGAAAATGGGCATCAAAAATTTTCAGAATTAGATTACATGAGAGTATTTGGTGCCGTACCTGTCTCACCAAGAAATTTCCTCAAATTACTATCAACCAAGTCGTATGTTCTTCTCTATCCAGGCGGCGTACGAGAGGCATTGCATCGGAAAGGCGAAGCGTACAAACTGTTTTGGCCCGAAGACCCTGAATTTGTCCGAATGGCTATAAAGTAACAAAAACTTCTATCAACTTGGTTAGTAATACTGTTTAGTATAGCATAGTGTAACAATATAACTTGGTTTTGTGCAGGTGCAAGGCTACGATTGTACCGTTTGGCGTGGTTGGGGAAGACGATCTAATCGAGTTATTTATGGATTACAACGATATAGTGAAAATCCCTGGAGGTAAGGAGATGATAAAGGAAATGAATGCAAAGCTTATGACAGCAAGAGGTACAGGTCGAGTAAAGGGAGAGGTGTCTAACCAGGATTTTTTTATTCCGGGGTTTATGCCGAAAATGCCTGGTCGATTTTATTTCCTGTTCGGGAAGCCGATGGAGACGAAAGGGATGCAAGAGCTGCTCAAGAACAATGGCGGGGTTAAAGATTTGTATCTGCAGATTAAATCTGAAGTTGAAAGAAACCTGGCTTATTTGCTCAAGAAAAGAGAGGAGGACCCATATCGCGGTATCTTTGAGAGGTTGACAAATCGCTTTCTTTCAGCTGTTATTGATCCTTATCATGAGGATCCAACTTTTGATCCATGAAAATAAATAATTAACGTTAGTTGTAAGGCTATAATAAGCTCAGTTTGAGAAAACTGTTATGTAACAAGAATGAGAATCATCATCAAGTTCTTGTAAAACATATAGCACCATTTTAGTCCTGATTTTATACAAGATGAAAAATTAATTTGGAGGGTTTCTACTCAATCTCTATGCAACACACTGAGTGAGCTGAACGAGTCGGTGCACGATTTACGTTGACTAGTCGAGTTACCGGGTTCCATATTGGTTAACCGATTCGGTTCAAGATAGGAAGAGCGAGGGTATAAATTGTTTCTTGAGATGTGCAGGAAGTTCACATTTAGTGAAAGTAATATTGACTCGGTCTGGCTGGGTTGATGATAAAGAAGAGTGTTTGAAGTGGTTAAAGCAACCAACCGGTTCGGTTTTGTTCGTGGAGATCAGCTGCTACATTTATTGTTTTATCTCATATTTTTTAAATAATCATCATATATACACTATCGAATTTAGGTCAATATTATATCATGGACATTAATTTAGATGATGCTACAACTTTTCAAAATTACTGATGATGCTACAACTTTTCAAACTTACTTACTGAAATCAAGAATCGCATTTTGGAGTATACAATTATCAGGAGAAATTAGAAATACAGGGAGCTATCCCCAAGTAACGAACAAGAGGCAAACATGGCCTAACCAGCGGGCGCCAAAACAGCTTGCTCGTGCCACGTCCCGTTCAAGTTAGACTGCCACAGCCTTACAACGCCATCACTTCCAGTGGTGGCAAGTGTCATTCCGCTCATATCCCATTCCATCTCCCACACCTATCGACCAAAAAACAGATCAAGATGTTCATTCTTCATTATCCATTAGGATTTAGTAATCAATTGAATGAAATAACTACCATTATCGTTTTTCACAATAACAAATAGTTTCACGTGGAAAGGAAAAATGTGGTTTCTTATTCTTAATAGAGTTATCTACGTTGAAAGTAGTTAATTCTTTTGATCAAGCACATTTGTAATATGGGAATGTTAGTACCTCACTATCATGACTATCGAGCATTGCAACATTGTGCATTGAAAGCCTCCCATCAGGGCCAGGATTTGATCCAAGGTGCCAGATTGATATTCCCTTTTGAGTAGCAACAGCTATCAGTTCATAAGGCCTGAAAAAATACAAAGCTCCATCAATATTCCGCATTCAGAACGAAAGCAAGTCATCTCCTCAAGATTTAATCTCTACGTAAATGCAGATTTTGTGTGTTCATTGAAAAGTGAAATTTTATAATGCCATATTCATGTGTCATCCTCCACCCTCACCCTCCTTTCTGTCTTACTTTTCAACATTGTACTAAATTACCACACATATATATGTTGCATGAATTTGAAGGAAGGCGAATATTTACTGTACAATTATAACTACCAAGATTATCCCGCAATACAATTTTTATTGCTGATTACTGGCTTAATAATCATTGCACATAAATTAATCGAAAGAGACAGTAGTAGGTTTCTCTTCATGTTCATCTCCAATTTTGGTCATATAAAGATAGCTTTCTAACATAAGAGAGAAGGGGAGAATAATTTCTACGGTACCTTCCTATGTTTGGTGCCCATGAAACTGCATAAACCTCATCGCCCTGATCGTTAGGCAAAGAAAGCTCTGCAACAGGAAGCCATCTTTGATGATCCAAATCAAACTCCCAAACCTGAATTATGTATGATAATATTATTAATTTCCAGTATGTTATCTACTTTCATTCCAGATAGATTTCGGTCCACCTGAAACTAAGAGATGATAACATATGCATGCATATCTGAATTGAAGTAATTTTGGAGAAACAGGATGCTTACTGTGAATAAATGCTACAGGGAGAAACAAAAGTAAGAAGATGTAATAACTTTCAGACAAAAATGTACCTTCCTACTGACATTCATTATTGTAAGGCAATTGACAACAGTCTTCCCACATTATAATGTGACAATTTTAGTACATAATTCATTTGATAAGAAATAGAAAATATGAAGCATGTACCTTGGGAGAATTCAGTGCTGGAATATTTGAACTATAACCCAAAATGAAGCTTGATTGACGACCTTCACTCCTTTGTGGATTCCATGAGATGGAAGCAGAGGGGCAGCTGGCATTCCCAAACTTGGAGACCAAATCAATGACATTTTGAAATTCAGCCTACATACATATTGAAATATTGAATAAATCTGGTGATTCTGGTCAATGGAAAAGTGATAGTTTCTGGAGCACATAAATTGCAGAAATATCACAAACTTGTAAAAAATATTTTCTCATCTAAGCTCAAAATGCAAAATCAATCATGAAACTTTAATTTACTTCAAATTTTCTGAACAGAAATTAAGTTCAGAAAATGGGAATTTTCTAATGGTCATACACAGATAAGAAGTTGTAAACAGTCAGAAAATTTATGATGTAATTTATTTATAAATAACTCAGGAGTTACCTTTGCGAATCTAAACAAATTTTTCTTCAGAGTGAGCAAATATATAGTAGAATCACTTTTAAATCACCCCCATTTTAATTCCATATAAGCACTTACTTTTGAAACAAATTAAACCAAATTTTTAATAAATCCCAAAATCAGCAAAAGAGAAAGTTAGAAAGAAATAAAATGTTCCGGACAAAAAGATTTTCTACACCATATACAACTTTCGAGAAGCAACAAATGAACACCTGAAGTTGCCACTTCTCCAGTTCAAGTGTGTCCAGTAGCTCATATATTTTTACTTGCCCATCAGAATATGCAGCAACCTGTCAATGAAATAATCAGCGAAAGATAAAGTCCCAAGCAAGATAAACTCAGACAATGTGACATGCTCGTGCTTCTTTTGAGAGTTAGGGTTGTGATATAAAAACAGGAATATTTTGGAAACTTTTCACGGTCAACCATATCATGTGTGGAGACACCTTGTATCAACACAAGACATATGAGAACAAAACCAACCACTTAAAATTATGAAATTATAATTTTGTCAATGGGCATTCAAAACATGGTACCGAACAGGCAATGCACAGAAAATCATTATTCTAGATGATTATGAATATAATCTAGCATGCATGAAACATTAAACGCAGGCAAAATATTGGAACTGGGACATGAGCCTAGACTGGCAAGGTTTTCACAGGTAGCCATATGCTGATTTCATGATCTGAATATAAACTTGTTTTCCTACCCTTAATATTATACTAAAATCTGAGTTGATTTATGTACTTCACTATCAACTTGCATAACTTACTCAGGCAATGCAAGAAAACACTAGTACAAGGTTTACTTTAGGAAGATTGTATCAGGTAGCACCCTCAACATCTAGATGCTCCCCTTCTTTACTTCCATTCCAACCATTCAATCCTTCCATTTCATCCTTCCTTCCATGTGCTTTCTCTTCTTTAAATAAGAAACTTTATGTTTTTAGTTTGTGGGCAGGCAAAGTCTGTAATAATTAGTTCTTGACCTTCAGTTTCATAAATAAAGCTAAGGAAAGATTATAACCCTTCAAGATGAGTAAAGTCAGGACCCCAAGAACCAATAGAGATACTCGGAATTAGAAATGAGTAAAAAATGAGGATGCTGCATATAGGCACATCACATATGAGGAATTTGAAAATTCAAGTTTTGCTGAGGTAGCAACTGTCACAATCTCAACATAATTAACCCTCGTCCTAGTACGATTGCATAGATTACAGAAAATGAGCTGCATAGCTTTTATATCTAAATTTCAGTATTTGACTTGGTAGCTGATAACCCATAACCTTTTCATCAACAATAATTTCAGCAAAATCTAGTTCAGCATTAATTTGTTCAGTTACTTCGGAAGATTTAAAAAATAAGGCATTATTTTTCGTTTATATAGAATAGTTTACCACTATACTCTATCGAAAGCAACAACAAAATGACACAAATTGTAATCCATTACCACTAGTGCCACATAATGCCAGTTCTAAGCAATTAATAATGACACTGACCAATTTCAGACTTGTTTGACCATCACCAAATCGAACATCCAGAACTTGACTTGTGTTTCCATCAAAGCATTTGCGCATCTTCCAGTGATGCCCCTCAGTATCTAGAAGATAGCAAAACAAATACTCAATGTTCAGACTTCATCCCCCTTTAACACATAAAAGAAAAAAAAAACTTCAAGAAATGGTAAAGAGTGGTGGGTTTCGTGAAGATATATAATCAAAAGATAATTTGATCTTCCATTTATTTATCATATGCACTAATTACTAGCATAAAACCTGGCAGGTATCCACTATATGTAAGAAACAACAGAACTCAGCAATCACACAATTTTTTTATATAAGTTAATCATTGATTCTCTAATTTCAACTCCAACAAATTGTTCAGTGAAATACCTTCCGTGGCCTCCTCCCATAAAGACAAAGTTCCATCATCACCAATGCAAGCAACAGCATCTCCGTATTCAGGTGGAACCCAGACCACTTTTGTAATGATGCTCTCCCGGGCCTAATTATGTACCAACACCACACACAGCACACCCAAACCCATCAGGAAACAAATTAAGGGGACTTCCTTAATATGCCACATTACATTTCATATCATAATACCCAAAACTGGTCAATTGTAATACTGTAATGCTTACATAACTAAGCATTACACAGCCATCAAACTAAATCATCGAGAAAGAGAGGGGAGAAGGCAATTTCACTGACCTTGAATCTAGAGGTAGGAACGAAGGCTGAAGAAGCTGGGTCCGTAGAGTCATATATGACCACAGTGCCATCATCCAATCCAGCAACCAATCTCTGACCACTGTAATTCCAAGCTGTGCATCTTGTGCCTTTATCAAGTGTCAGAATAGACTTGTCCATCTCTAAATTCAAGCTACCGATAGATTATATATAGTAAATTAGTATTTAGTGATGAGTGCTCCTCATTTGATTGAGGAACTCTGGATGAATCAGAGATGAGCACACTCAGTTTGATATCTAAAACCCTATAAATCAATTTGGGGGGGGGGGGTTTGGAAAAGATGAATATTAAATTGGTTTTCCTCAGAAAGAAGTTGTTGGTTTGGGCTTCTGGGCTGACTCTAGTCCAGCGTTTCAAACAAGCCCAAATTATATAGGTGTTGGGTATATACCCCTCCAGCTTTGTTTAATGCACTCCCCCTCCATTTTTTTTAATTAAATATTCATGCAAAATACCTATTTTGCCATTTTAGTAAAATACAATAAAATACAAAATAGATACACTCCCCTAAAATTCTAGCCCAAACCCTAATTGGAGATGAAGAAGTTGTCACCACCCCCGGTCGCCCACCTCCAGCAACCACCACCAACCCAAATAAATTTAGAAATTCAAAAATAAAACTTAAATTTTAAAAAAAAAAAAAAAACTTATTTTCGATTAATCAGAGTCGACCAAAAACACTATCGCCGACCCTGGTTTGTCGACCAAAAACATTCCTGTCGACCCTGATTTGTCGACCAAAATATTTGGTCGATTCATTATTGACGGAAAAAAAACATGTGTATTGTCGGCTGAGGCCGAAGGTTGTACGACGGAGGACGGCGCTTTTGCAGAAAGTTAAAAAAGAAAAAAGAAAATGAGGGGCGGCGCTGGATTGGACGGCTTGGGGTGGGGCAACGCCAGCGTTGGAGGCTAGGCGAAGAGCGGCGACGACGCTGCTGGGCATACGGAGGACGGGCGGCGCCGTCGCTATTGTAGAATGAATTAAAAAATGGGGAAATGGGCAGGTGCAGGCGATCGAGCAGGGCGACAGCTTGAGGAAGACGAGCGGCTTGGGCAAAGGGTTGCGTCGTTAGGCGGCGTTAAGGCTTGGGCAAAGGGCTGCGTCGTTAGGCGGCGTTAAGGCAGATGATGGCGTCAACAAATTTGAGAAAGAAAAAGAGTGGGAGAAAGAATGAGGTGGTGAAGAAGAAAATGAAAAAAATTAGAGTTTTGATGTGAAAATTAGGATTATTATGGAGGTGCATTTATCATAGAGAATTTAGAGAGAAAATGGTATAAAAGGTAATTTGGGGAGATTACATGTATGGGGGAGTGCACTAAACAAAGGTGGAGGAGTATATACCCCACGCCAATTATATAATGTACTCAGTATTAATTATGGGCATGGGTTATTTGCCCATCAGCACCGTTAGATGCACTTTCCCACTCAATTTATTAATTAAATAATTGGAGGGACAAATATACCATGTTACGAATTCAAATACATATATTTAGAGTCACTCGTATGTCATTTATATTTAATTTAAACATTCAATTCATTATAATTTAAATATAAGAACTTAGTTCACTTCACATTCTATATATTCAAATCATTTATATAAAATGGATCCAATTACATACTAGGACTAGTAATAGTTTTAACTCCATAGTTTTGCTTCCAAGTAATTATTTTAGACTAGGCTAATTTTTCGGTTGACCATGTAGAGTTGAAATTATTTATTGATAAGACAATAAATTGTGATTTGGTTTAGATCACATGATTGAGTAATTTAGATAATACATTGCCTATCAAAGTAGTTTACACCCTCAATGCAACAAGATGAACAATTATGAATCTATTAAGCTATGGTGCACTTCCATTTTTCAGCCACATCAACGAGAGATTTAATGGAAGATCCATCTCGGGTCAAACTTTTCCCTGCAGCTTCCTTCAGATTTCTCATACGGGTTCGGATCTCTTCTCCTACACCTCCTTTCATCAACATTTTTGCTAACATTGACACTTGCTCCCTATCCACAACACCATTTTCATTCTCCTTCACCCTAACACCCACTTTCAAACCCTCACTCAATAACACCGCATTCATCTTTTGCTCCGCGAAGAGTGGCCACGCAATCATAGGCACCCCGCACACGATGCTCTCGAGCGTCGAGTTCCATCCACAGTGCGTCAGGAATCCACCGACGGTTGGATGACTCAATATTTCAATCTGCGGACCCCAGTGTGACAAAACAAGACCCTTCCCCTTAGTCCTCTCTATGAAACCATTAGGCAGATACATTATAGGGTCTATTTTCTTTTCAAAAGTAGTGAAAAAAGCTGCATTTTTCACTTTATCATTTGGCTCTCTTACCACAAATAAAAACCTCTGCTCACTCATTTCCAAACCCAAAGCCAATTCCTCTAATTGTAATTTTGATAATGTGCCTCCGCTGCCGAATGACACAAATAAAACCGAACCAACCGGTTGCTCATCCAACCACTTCAAGCAATCCGCCTTCTCACCATCCGAACCGGATCTGATCAGCGGTCCGACCGGGTAAACCGGGGGCCAGGGGCCGTGCTCTAGAGCCTTCAGGGCACCCGGTTCGAGATCCAGAAAGCTATTAATGAGGATTCCATCCACTGATGTGTATTTCCTACAGATCTCCAGAAATCCTGCATACATTTGGCTCTTAGTCTGGAACGGTTCCGGCAAGTCAGATTGGTGAACCGGAACGCAACCCGGTAGCATAACCGGTTCAGGAAAATATCTGTTCTCGGAAGTGCAGGAATCATGGAGGCGAGGTAAATGGAGAACAAATGACAATAATAGGCCGCTGCAAAGGAAGAAAAGGTAGACGGGAATACCTAATTCCTTAACCGCATCGGATGCGATAACACTGAAGTTATCGACAATTAGGGCGGAAAGGGGAGTGGATTGTTTGAGATCCGTTAGGGTTTTGCAGAGAGACGGAATTGCGCGGACGGCGCTGATTAGGATACGATCCTCGAGCTTTGTGTTGTCCGGGAATTCGTCGGCGGTGACCGGAGGAAGAAAAATGGAGTTTATGTTGGGGAGGGTTTGGAGGAGGGATTTTAGGGGTTTGGTGGAGGAACCGTCGTGTGGAATGATGAATGTGATGGAGAAGGGGTGTAGGTGGAGGAGTTTCCGAGTCAACTCAATGAGTGAAATCAGGTGGCCAATTCCTGGTGAGGGGAATATGGCTATTTGAGTTTGTGCTTCCATGGTGAAACTGTACTTTTTCGCTCGGAAAACAGAGAAGATAGTTTGTTCGATACATATTGCTTTCACAAAGGAGATATATATATAGTAACCAAATTCTCTCGTGATTCGTAAATGTAAGCTCAAAATCTACGGCATGGTTGTTTTGCATGCAAGTAAAATTGGTATAGAATTGAGACTTTGTGGTGTGCTCCTCCTCTAGGTCTCAGGGTATGGGACCATGTATAATGCAAAACTCTGTTTTTTAACGGGACTCCATTAAATGGAGGGTGGAATTGGTTTCGACTAGTCTATCCTTAAATTGAATACAATGAGTTAATAAGAGTGAGTTACATGAATTACCTTCAGGTACATTTCACACCAACTTATTACTACGTCCTTAAAATTCCACTCTCAACTACAAAAAGACATGCAAGTTTACTATATTACCCTTATATAAATGAAATTAATTTCACGTGACTACCTAATTTTTTCAGCATAGCACGGATAACATAAATGTTTGTATTGTCACGTCAATTTTTTATCTACTATCGTTTCCTTCTAGAACAAGAATTTCATGGGTTGGCCAAATTATTTTTTTAAATTAAAATACATCATGCAGAACAAATAAATATTTTTTATAGTTTATCTCTATATATATAAAAATAGGATAGTCCGTACTTTCATTTTTTCCGCCCATTCTTCTATACTAATTAAGGAAATCAATTTTTTTTTTCTGTAAAGTGATTACTTTTTGACAGTGCATGTCTGCTGTCAATAATTTTTTACTATTATACAATGCTGTTCTCCTCGAATTTCTAAAAAATAAGTACTGTATGCATTAGCCACTCGCCAATGGTATCGGTTCCATACTGAACATCACAGACTTATTATTCATTCTAAATATCATATTACCAATACAATCGTGTAGTTGACAAAACAATTAAGCTCAATTGATAAAATTTTATAATTTAATCTGCCAAAAAATTAAAACTTTATTTTTTGGAATTGTCTAATTTACAGAAAGTATAATTTAATAAATAAATAAATAGAACATGTCATACCAAAAATATTTAAATTATTAAATCAAGACAGTATTTTTAAAAATTAATTAGGAATGGCCTAATAATAAATTATTATTTAAAAAGGTTTTTGGTGGAATTCATGAAAGGATGTACTCCCCCGTATAAGTTTCCTTTTATTTTGAGTGTTGAAATATGATAAAATAATAATACAAAAAAATTATACGGAGTATAAAATATTTCATATCTAAAAAAATCACATGCAAATACGTTGATTTTTTTTTTAAATTACATTAATTAGCACATTTCATGTATACAATATTTTACACAAATGCAACTCAAATAATAGATGTTGTACAAGTAATGTGATGGCGAGAGAGAAAATAATAAATTAGTATGAGATTAAGTTTGATAAAATAATACCCTGTTAAAAAAAGTATGATAAAATAATAGATAAATAATATAAGTGATGTAATTAGGAGAGAGAAAATAATTTGTCAAAAATAAAATGAAAAACTTATTGTGGAATATTAGTGGAAGGGAGTATAATTTAATTTTTTTACAAAGGAAATCAAGAAATTATAACTCAATAAAATCACTTCTTCCGTCCCATAATAAGTTTCATAGGTAAACCGTAAATGAACACACATATTAAAAAAGTGTAAATGAAGTGGAGTTTTTAGGGTAATTTTGTAAACTCTCATGTATAAAGTAAAGAAATTGGTTGACTTTTGTGCATGTTTGAAAAAAATATAATGACATTTGTGTGAAATTGAGGATATTGTGAGAATTAAGTTTATAAAAGTTTTCTATTTTAAGAGTATGAAAATTATTGTGGAATGCCCTAAAAAATTGTGAAAAATATTATGGAACTGAAAGAGTTTCAATTGAATAAGTTATACGATAACTCCTAACTATTTTTAATTCTATAAGTTTTATTAATTTTCAATATCATCATATTAATTTAATATTTGGAGGGGTTTAGTGTATAATTATAGATATAAATTAATTTAATAGTAATTTAATAATACTCACATATATAATATCATCACAAAGTCATTTTAGTAAAGATATTAGTAACAAAAATTAATAAATATTCAAAGATTTAATGTGCAGGTGAAAAAATAATTTTTTTTTTTTTATGAAGTTAAATACCCATCCCTTTTTCCCCTCTCCATGACTCGAACCCAGGACCTAAGGCCTAGGTAGTGGTGCTCTAACCACTTGAGCTATCCCACTTTGTCAATAAATTTAATACTCCCTCCGTCTCCATATAAGTTTTTCCTTTTTTTTTGGTGTTTCGATTAAAAAATATGATAAAATAATAGATGTAAAAAGTGATGTGATGGTGAAAGAGAAAATAATAGATTAATAAGAGATGAATTATGATAAAATAATAGATAAAATAGAAGTAATGTGATTGAGAGAGAGAAAATCAAGTGATGTGATGGTGAGAGAGAAAATAACAGATTAATAAGAGATGAAATATGATAAAATAATAGATAAATTAGAAATAATGTGATTGAGAGAGAGAAAATAATTTGTTAAAAATTGAATAAAAAATTTATTGTGGGACATATTAAAAAAAAAAAAAAAGGAAAATTTATAGTGGAATGGAGGAAGTATAATTTTTAACATACTTTTTATCTGATTAACTTTTTTTATAATCTCATATCAAAAAAAAAAAGAGGGAAATTTATAGTGGACCGGAGGAAGTATAATTTTTAACATACTTTTTATCTGATTAACTTTTTTTATAATCTCAGAGGAAATTAGTAGTTTTATTAAACTGATAAATATTTTAACATTTTTCTGGAAAAAATGTTTAGTCAACCTAGATTTTTTTTAAAGCCTAAATCCAAATTTAAAAATAATATTCAATAAGCAATGCATACACGAAGTAAGCAATGCACATGAAGTAAACAAATAATATATGCACATACGCTAATGAAATGCATACACCGTGTAAACAATACACATTACAGTGCACATGTAAAACACACCGTGCACACAGAGTAAACAATGCACCTATATGAACAACAAAAAATGCCCATGAGCAACAAACAAAGCATTATCGTTCCCACATGGTGCACGAGAGCAAGAAGTCTATTTTAGGATATTATGCATTTAGAATTTGAATTTATGCGGATGTTCTCAAATTAAACATACTTCTTCCGTTCACGAAATGTAGTCTCATTTGTCTTATATTTTTTGTCCACAAAATGTAGTTACATACACTTTATTACTGAAATTGTTATCAACTATATTCACAAACAATCATTTTATTCAAAATGGATCCCAAAATACTCTATCATACCTTTATTTTATCTATTATTTTCTTAAAACATGTGTGCACTCTCAATGGGACTACTTATTGTAGACAGAGGGAGTATATATTAATAATTAAGTATGCGTGAATAAATTTACCCTTTTCGTTCCAGTGAAAGTTACACAACTTTTTTTTTCATCCGTCTCAATTAAAGTTATTCATTAATTTTTTTGACAAATTACTATCTATCACATTTTATTATACTTACACTAATATGTAGTTTTCACCGAAACGAATAGGAGTAGCCTATTTTAGGGGTTGGCGGTAGGAAGGGAAGGAGCAATAGGTAACACCAAAATGTATGTCACGTCAGTTTCTATGACTATGAGCTAGAGCTTTGTTGGAGTAGATCAGACGCGTCTGTGCAGCAACATTTTCGAACGCGCCACCTATGGTCCGAATGTGTTGGCCACACCCACTTGTAAGCTTCATTAATTTTAATTAGTTGTTGTGTCTCAATAACGACTCTTCATTATAATTTAATTTGTAACCACTTTTTGGGTAATCACCTCCAAATAACCAATGTTTGATCCGACCTCACTTATAATCTGCTTTGTTCACAAAAGGTAAAGGGGGCGTGACAAGAGGAGCAAAAACAGAAACCATAATTAGAGACGTATTAGGACAATTTTATCAATTTGCAAATTATACATTTTTTTTTATCTGATTGTCACTTGTAATATATAGATTGCAATTGATCATTGTCGCACAATACATGTTGCAATCACATAAAAAGTATAGTAGAAGTTACAAATTGATAAAATTGTCTAGTAACATAAACATATATTGGGTTAATATCAAATTTGCAACATGTACTAGACAATTTAATCAATTTGTAATCTATACAATTTTATTTATCTGATTTCAATATGTACTATACGAAATGTACCGATTACATTTGCAGATTGATAAAAGGGTCATAATACGAAAAATTTAGAAGGGCGCGGCTAAAGGCACACACAGATCCTATGAGGACACCCACGCGATGAGGACACACACAAAATGGATGAGGACATCCACGTGGAAATCCCAAAATTACCCTCTTCTCAATTAAAACTCTAATTCATTCTCTCTTTCTTCTTCTCAATTCAGGACACCCAACTCCCACCTCCATTTCTCTCTTAACGTCGGCGCGGAGCGGCGCCGCCTACCTCTCCACTTCGTCGCGGCGGCCCACGCCGCACACCTCGTCGCGGAGGCCCACCCACTGTGCAACACTCTCCCCCCTTTCGCGGCCGCACCCTCTCCCCCTCCCCTTCGCGGCCGCAACCCCTCCTCCTCCCCTTCGCGGCCGCAACCCCTCCCCCTTCATCGAACCCACGCACGTCGCTGAAGGTAGTTTTTTTTTTTTTTACAATTTTTACATATAAAAAAAAATAGGATTTTGAAAATTTTAGAAAATTTAGGAAAATTAGGGTTTTTAGTAGTTCGAGAAAAAATTTCGAACAACTTGAGTTTGTTTTGGAAAAAATTTCGAACAAGATGTTTGATCTTTTTTTTCGGACAAATTTAAGTTGTTTTGAATTTTTTTTCGAACATATTGAGTTTGTTTTGATAAAATTTTCGGACATCTCAACTTTGTTTTGGTAAAATTTTCGAACATATTAAAATTTTATTTTTGTTGTTGAAATTTTAAATTTTTAGGATTTTTTTTTTTATCAAACTTATGGTGTTTGTTTTGGTGGTGATGGTGGATGATTCGGGTGAAATGGAATGGATGGGTGTACTCATCCGTCCTTTTTTAAAAAAAAAAGTGCAGGGGGATATAAACGTCATTTCGCATACCCCTTGTGATAAAAAAAAGTTCCGGTGAGTGTACTCATAGGATCCTTGGGTGCCTTTAGCTGCGCCCCATTTAGAAATATTTTGGCCCATTGTTAGGCCCAACTAATAGCCCATGAACAACAATTCTCGGGCCCAAGCCCAAGTCGTTGGGCTGATTAAAGTACTGTAGCAGCATGTCTTTAATTTTGTTTCCCTTTCTCAATATCCCTTGGTCTCGCATATTTCTGCATGCTATTTCACAAGTGAAATTATGGACTCTAACCAAGATTCTTAATTAAGTTTTTTTTTTTTTTTTTTCGTATTATGTGTAATAAGATTATATGCAATTGCATGCTTTCTATTAATGGATAGATCCATCTACATTCGATCAACAGAAAAAAAGAGAAACACACACAGAGGAAATGTACTAGTACATTAATTCTTCTTGAAATTTTACCTCGCAGTTGTACGTGGAAATAAATATGTAAACTATTTTATAAAAAAATAAACTATAAAAAGTGCTGATAATTTTACCTTTGATCAATGTTTATCTCTCCCATCTTCTCGTCCTTTTTTATTTCTTATCTATTTCATATCCTTAAAAAATAATACTACTAGCTACTACGTACTTATTAAAAAAAACTAGAGTAGAATTAATCGCACATAAAATACATGTATTTTACTATATACATACTCGTGCCTTTTATATACAATGATAAAAACTAGCTAGTATGATACAAATTTTATACAAGTAACAAGACAACTATAATCACAAATACATATTTTATTTTATGATCTATAATAAAATTAAAGAAGCTAGGAGAAATTTATTTAGCGGTACCTGAGACTGCTGCCTTATTTCCGGTGTAAATTCTTCTTCAACTTGAGTCTTGAGGTATTGTGTAAATTAATTAACCACATAATTAAATTCTTGTGTTTGAATCTTTGTTAGCGATTCTACTAATTCTTTTGGGCCTGAAAAACGATTGGATGAGCTTGCGGAGAGAATGAGAAATCTTTGACGGCGGCCTCTTGTTTAACGGCGGCGGCGGTGGCAGATGACGATGACCGGAGAGATGGGGCATGGATAAAGTTCTTGAAGCTATGGCGGAATCCAGGTGTTTTTGAAAGGCTTTCAACTCATATGAATCGTAAAGTGAACTTTCACAGTCCCAAATTACATCCTTATTTGCTTTCTCCATTTCTTTAATTTCTTGGTCGGAAGATTAATTCATGATAAGGAGAATATTATTTATTTTCAAGGTTAATTGGGAGTGGGGTTGCTGGATTAATGATGCATTATTATTATATGCTTCCAATATTATATCAGCGGAGGATTCATTATATAATAATTCAGACAAATAAAAGTGTTACCAGCAATTATGAGGTAATAAGTTGTGACTAGAGCATCAATGAGGTACTACCATATATATTAATTTACATATCTCCTTTAATTATGTATATTTGTTGTTAATTAGTAACTGTTGGGCAGCCTTAATGCGCTGTTATAACTTGTAGCAGTTACAAAACCAGTTTGTTTTTCCCTAGCTCTCAATAAGATATTGAATCAAATCTCTCTATAAACATATTTTACAACATATAAAAGTAACAGCTATCAAGAAATCCACAAGTTATGCTTAGATCAATTTATTAAATAACAGCTATCAAGAAATCCACAAGTTATGAAACTCTCAAGCTCTTGCAAAAATAAGATGTGATAACTCACAAGATAAAAGAAGCTAGTAACTCAAATAAAGTACTACGGAGTACAACTTAAAGAAACATCACACATGAGATTTATAGTGGTTCGATCAACTAGATCTACATCCACTTTTATCATACAATTCACTTTTTTGATTGATTTAAGATTGTTATGGAACGAGAATTTCCTCACTTCACTCGTGATCTTACTCAACTCAAATACAGTGAAAAGTTAACATTTACAATGTACAACTACAAATGAATATATACTCTCCATGTTGATTGTGCGCATCAGTTATTAGCGCATCAGTTATTAGCACAGATAGTTAGTTGACACCGTTAACTACTCGTTGCAACAAATAATCATGTACAATTTGGCCCAACCGATTGGAAATTATACTCAATAGCAGTTGAAACCGCATTGTAAATGTTCCTTCAAAAGACTTGTCCAAAACATCATATGGGTCCAACTCATCTGATATCAATATGTAGACTAACTCCGTTGATGATAGACGTCCAACTTAGTTGTTCTAAGATCAACTCTGCTGACTTTAATGCGACTTCATCTCAGCTAACTGAAAATCTTAAACTCATTTGACTGAAAACCTTCAACTTATCTGACCTAACTTAACTCATAAGTTATCTTATCTGATCCACTCAACTGATATGCACAACTGACAATAAATTTTGAGATAACACCTCACAACAATAAACAAATATTTCGAATAGTATATACGGGATTGAACGGTTTGCGACTAAGAATCTCAAATGATCAATGGTTATATTAATATAATGAAAATGATCATATTCTTAAACATGTTTTATTTTTTCTCAATTTTGGAGGTGTTACATAAATCTATAACTTTCAAAATAATTTTTTAATAGTATAGTATACAGGTTTTAAAATCAAATCATAAATATGACTATGATTCCAGTGGTCCTTCAAAACTTTATAGTGGGTCTTAACTCAACAAACCATTTCAAACACGACACACTGTTTTATTTCTTAATTAATCCTTTAATTAGGCCGTGAGCTAATTATTTTTGGATTCTTCTAGCATAATTTTATGCTGTGCTTGAGTGCCAAGTTTTGTCTCTATGCAACTAAAATACAATTCTCACATACTCAATAACAATAAACTTAATTAATTAATCTCAGAGACAAAATTATCCGAATAATGGCGTCCATCTTATTAATAAAAAATATCCACAAAATTAAATAATACTCCAAAATCGATAATTAAACTTGAACATGATTTGACGAGGGACCTTGTATATTATGGGTTGGTCTGCTATGGACTCGAGTGCATGTTGTGCACCCTAGTCCATGTTGCACTTTTCAGTTTTACTGACTTACACTTTTTGGTAAATGGTGTTACACTTTTCAATTATTATACTGTATAATATAATATTTTTAGTCATAGTGACTTACACTTTTTAGTAATATTGTGTTGTACTTTTCAGTTTAATAATATACACTTTTCTTTAGACTAGGGTGCACAACATGCACTCGAGTGCATACTAGACTTTATCGTATATTATTCATTACCAGCGAATTTGTATAAAATTTAAAATAATTTATTCAAAATTTCTTAATGATAAACTGTATTGATACCATTGATTTGACAAAAAAAATATAAACTATTATAATTCTACTCTAATCATTATAATTTCACTACATATTATTATTCATTAGGATACTTTGATTTTTGACAGGAGGATACTTTGTTTACATACACACATTTGTTGACACCAATTTTTTTTTTGAGATGAATGAATCTTGATTACTGCAACAACAGAAGCTGTATAATACATTTTGATTGACAACGAAAAGCTAACTTGTCACTCAAATTTTACAAATTGAGTAAAGATTTTGATGAATGAAAGTGTTGATCCATGATCCAACGGTCGATATCTTACGAGTTACGATCCCCTTCCTCCCTTTTGCCTCTTTTCTTCCAAACCAGTAGCCTCCTTCAACATATCAGCAGCATCCTGATGCATGTCCAGCTTCGCAAGAGCAACCGATTGCATGTAGAAAGCTGTAGCCCAATCTGGATACACGATCTGTGCTTGCATTGCGTCTCGTAGGGCCACGTCAGGTTGATCGCTCATCAGATAACACAGACTCCGACGAGCATAAACTGTTGGAGAAACCATCGTCCCCACATCTATAAACTGTGCACAAAAATGCATACACCATGTTAAAACAGAACACGACTATTTAAAATGGTATTAGTCGTTTTACTAAAAGGTATTTATAGGACAGTATTACTGTTTTTCACGCTTTTACCAGTTCAAAAGACTGACCTGAGAATAACAATCGATAGCAGCCTTGAAATCCTTGTCGCGAAATGCAAAATCCCCACGCTTTCTAGCATCCAGCATATCTCTCATCTGCTGTGTCCATTCTTGGAATGATAACTGGAAGGGCAAAAATGAATTGGATAATATATAAAGTTGATCAAAACCGTGCACTTTTTAACAGTCAATTACCTCGTTAGTTCCTTCATCATCACGGTAATGTGCGGTGACCAAAATTTGGTGTATTGCAGTGAGGTCCATTCGAGAGCACGCCTCACCCATCGGTGAAAGTGGGCGCTGTGGTGTAGATGGAGCTTCTTCGTGCTTAGAAATTCCAAGCATGACATGAGAGGGCACCTGAAATCCAAAATGATAATCATATTGTTGCAACAATGACGAAGTTGGATAGCTCAAGTGGTTAGAGCACCACTACCTAGGCTTTAGATCCTGGGTTCGAGTCATGGGGAGGGGAAAAGGGATGGGTATTTAATGTAATTCAAAAAAATATTGTTGCAACAATTCTGATCTTTTTTTTTTTTTGTGTGTGTAAAATAAGGAAGAATGTATCTTTTCCCTGTAAATGTTCACATTTACTTTATATTCTTTTAGTAATTAGTAATACAACCCTTGTACTTTGGACCATTTCTCGATTTTATGCTACAACATACACACATTTTTAGCTCCTTGTACCTCTACTTCATTATATTGTCTTATTGTTATGTTAAAAAACGCACATTCAGCTCCATATATGTTTATTTTACTCACTTTTACCCCCTTGATAAAAAAAGATATAAGGAGCAAACAAGAAGAAAAATGTAAGTACAGGAAGCAAAGTATTAGAAACTGAAACAAAGTAGAAGACAGCATAGCATGTAAGGGCAAAAATTTAGGAAATAAAATGTACAAGGGGCAAAACTAAAAGATAAGGAAAGTAGACAGGGAATAAGGTTGAATTGATACAAGAGTGGGGTTAGAGATACTTACATGTGATTTAGGTTGTAAAGGAGAAAGAGTAGCGAAAAGATGGTTTATATTAGGCCTCTCTCTAGGTTCGTATTGCAAACATTGAGAGGCAAGACCAACAACTACCGTCGCTTCTTCAGTTGAAAATTTGCCCTCTAAATGAGAATCCATCAAAAGTATAATGTTTTTACCGCGTATCATATCAAGAGCCTGCATGCAGCACTCACCGTTACTATATTTCTTAATAGCAGGATCATTTTTTCTTCCAAATATGGAATGATTGAGAAACTTCAAAGTAAGATAACTCACATGACTTGGGGGTATGTGTTTTCCGCTCAGTAGATCCAAGAGGACAGTTCCGAAGCTGTACATAACACTTTCCGGGGTTACCCTTCCTGCAATACGCATATCACACCAAATCAATTGAAATCATTCTAATTATTGCAACAACAAAGGCAAAATTACAGCTATCAGACTAGATGCTTACAATAAGAAGTAATATGCCTGGTTTATATCCTATATATTGGGCCAAAACAAGGATAGGATTGGAGTTAGTTTGCAGATACTCCCTAGGTTTACTTGAATTAAATAGTTAGTTAAAAGACTCAATTTCGTTTCAACGTTTTAATTAGCAATTGTATTTTCCCTTTTTAGAAATTTGAACAAATTCAAAGACCCGAAGAGCCAATTAAAGTTACCAAGCGAGAAGAAGTAGCTTACTTATTTATAGACACAGAGGATCAAAAAACGAGCAAATAGCATATAATAAGGCTAAATAGATTCGAAATCATGTATAAGTGCAAGCATTCAAACAAAAAAAATGTACGGATAGCTTGGGAAGATCACCATTTTTCAAATATTCAGGTGGTGTGTAAGCAAGATTAGTGCTATAACTCTTCCCATCCCGACTATTTTTCATCAGCCCAAAGCATGAAAGCCGAGGATCTCCATCCTAAAAAAGTTACCAAATATTGACTGATTAGTAACAAAAAACGTACTTCACATCAACGCCAAATTTCCAACATTACCTCATCAAAGAGAACTCGATAGGCATTGAGGTCATGATACAACGGGCGCCCTTCGTTGCTACAATATTCTAAGGCCTCAGCTATATAAAGTGCTACTCTCAACCGCATCGCCCATTCAATGGTCTGTTTTTCCCCTATTGATACAAAATGTAAATGCTCACAACACATCATAACATTAGAATTCGCCCAAGCATTAAAGCACGAAAATCATTTAGCATAAAGACGAAAAACTTGAAGCATCATACAATGAAATAAATGCTTGGCAAGTGTGTCATTAGGCATGAACTCAGCAACCAGTAACCTCTCATCACCATCACAGCAATACCCTATCAAATTCGCCAGCCGCCGATGCCTCAACTTCCCTACCCCCCACGCCTCCTCCTACACAACACAATAACAAAATTAAGGAATTTCAACATCCTATCAGAATTCAAATCACAAATACTCAATTTCCCTACCCCCCCTGCCTCCTCCTCCATCTACACAATTACAAAATTAGGCCTAAAATAAAATTCCTACCAAAGACACCCCATTTGTGATTCAATCCAGACCATACATATCTCAAAATATCTAAGGCTTGAGGAATTTCAACATAAATAGAAATGCATATACCGCAAACTGTTTGGGGTCAGGCCAGGCCAATTTAGGGAATTTCTTGACGGCGATCCACCGCCGGTTTTGCAGGCGGCCTTTGTAAACAACATTAGGGGCTTTTTCACCGCTTTCTGAGACTATAAAATCTGAACTGAAATTATTAGTGGCGGTTTTGAGGTCAGCAAAGGAAAACTCTGAAAAAGATGGAACCCCAGAGGAGGCTACTCCCGGTTCTGCTCCGCCGCCAGCTACGGCGGCATCAGGGGCCGGCGGCCGCCCCTGGTTTTGGGGCTTTTCTTTTTCTGGGTGCGTTTCAGTCGGTGCAAGCTGTGAAAAACAGCACCCCATGTTTATCTCTCTTTCTTTTCCAAGAATTTTTCTGATAGGACACAAGGAAAAGTGTTAATAGACAAATTTTGCAACAGTAAAAGGAAAAAAGATGGGATCTTTGATGTTTTTTTGAAGCTCAATCTTGGTTACATGCAAGAAGAATTAATGGGAGCTGCTGCTTGATGGGTTTTTTAATTAGTTACCTTAAATTGTGCAAGTGAGAAACAAGGGACCGACAGTGGTGGTATGTAGGTTGTTAACTCGTATATTTATAATTTTAAAACAATGATTTGATGCCATTAATGAATGGTTTCGAGGATTCTTAATCATGTAAGGTAGCAAAGGCAAGGCAGTGAGAAAAAGAAAATAAAGAGAGGCATCTTGTTGACATATTGAGAGCTCTTATCGTAATCGACACGTGGAAGGATAGATTTTAAAGCCTCTCCCCTCCCCCTACACAAGAAAGTAGGAAATACCTATTTTTTTTTTGTTGTTGTTGTTTACTGATGAATTCGCCCATGGAGTAGTATTTGTTCATATAAATCACAATTTTAATTGGTAATTTGAAAATTTATTTAAATAATGATGTTCAATTTCATACAAAAATTTGTCTAGTTTTCTTAATTATGTACTCTTACATTTGTAAGACAGTATAATGATAAAAATGTTCTCCCTTTTTTCTCTATAATTCTAACTTTGATTTTAAATTGCCTCCACCACTCCTTCATCGATCAACGTTGATCGTTGTCACCACCCCCACCCTTCGGTTCGCTATTGTACTTTTGTAGTTGGGATCAACGGGTCAACCTCCCTAACGAAGCTACGGTGATCGATCAGGTGATAGATTCGTTGATTCTGTTTATGTTTATATTTTTTGTTATTTCTAGTTTCTATAGTTCTTAGTTTGTTTTATTTTTCCTTCTTTCTTGTTTTTTGCTTTAGCTTACCTACCGCTTGTCCGGCCCTTCTTCCTTTTGGGTTTGTTACTTCCTGCATGGGTCTTCTGGGATTTTCTACCTCTTGATTGGGTGTTTTTGGTTCGTTGGACTTGATTTAATTTTGGGTGTTCTTTGCTTTTATTTTTTATTTAAATTTCTTGATTTGAGAGTACCTTAGTGTCCCATATTTTTTATTTGTCTCTTTTGAGAATGTAGATTTAAATTTATTTGTGGGCAAATGATTCTCTTGTCTTCCCACTTTCTCACGATTGGATGGGACAACGTTGTTTGATTTAATCTACCACGGATTAAAAATCTAATACTTAAATAATATGCTTTGATTGTATTTGCTTTAATTTTGTTCACAACCTCAAAAAAAAAAAATGTAACCTTACATTTGTATTTAATCAAATTATCCGATCATTCACAAAAATAAGGTTTAATACACAAAATAAGTCTATTATAATAGGAGTACCTATTGTGGGTTCACCTTAAAAAAAAAAAAAACTTTTATTATTTTACATATATACGAGTGTCATTGTCTTATATGCATATATTGATAATTTTTATAGGCATAACAATGATATTTAAAAAAACAGTGATCAAAATATGATATTTAAAAAACAGTTCACCTAATTTCAAATTCATATAAATTGTCGTGTTATAATTTTCATAGTGCACATGAAAAGTCAATTATATAAATGTGTACAAAAGGATATTAGCCGAAAATTGAACAGGGTGCATAATTCGGATAAAGCTGAATAAATTAATCAAATATAATCGTATTTAACAATTCTATTATTTTTTATCTATTTGAATTTGGTTGATGATTTAAATATAATATGATTTTGATTTTTACAACATGAAAACCTAAATAGATTTTTTTAATTAAATGTAATAAAAAATTATAATTCGATTATTCTAATAACCGACCAAATGGAAGGGAGAATTTTGATTAGATTTTAGTACAAATGAGGTGGATTTGAATTGAGATTTATTTAATTTTTGTACTGTATTTGGGTTCAGTGGGTAACTAAACCAATTGCTGCAGACCCCTCCCTGTTCACATAATTCGTTTGTTGTTTTTATTATAATTGATTGAATGGTCAGATCAGATGTTGAGACAGAATTTTTGGGATTGGGTGAATCATTACTTTGAATATGCCAACATATATTTAATGCAACTTGATTGGGCCATTACATGTGGTTTTTTTAATAATCATGATGCTTCTCTAATTTTGACTAACTAGGTGTTAATTGAAGAAAATGGGAGGAATAATAGTGCATATTTAAATCAAATTAGTGACAAATTGGATTGAAATTTGGAGGAATTTAGTCCAAAGATTTAATGACATAAAGAGTAAATATGTACTATCAATTTTCACGAAGAACGAAAAAGAAAAGTACTATATGTTAGGACGGGGAGAGTAGTATTTAGCTAAGAAGAAAGTGGAGGTAGCCGCCTAAGTAGAAGAGTAGAGGGACCATTGCAAACAATAATGTGGTAGGTATGGTTAACAAATTCAAACCACTCATAATGTTTATGGTAGTATGATTAACTTCAACAAATAAATAAATAAATAAAATCCACCTTATTCCGAATTTTGAATTAATAGATTATAAAGAATTCCTTCCTTCCTGTACAAAAAATTGAACAGAAAAACTAACATACATATCAGATGATAATGGAGTTTCTACTTTATACATGGCCTCAGAGAAACAAACTTACATGACTTTGTGCTGCCTGTTGCCATACGCCCTTTATGCCCCGCCCCCTCGTAGTAATAATAATAATATAAAGTTTCGATTTTTCTCGATCAACCTCGTTATTCCTGCCTCAGTTATGCACATCTATCTGAATGAATTGCCTCTTCATTCGTCAAAAATACATCCACCTTCCCACTTATCTTCAATACAGCACAGCACAAGATGATGATTCAACGAGCCTGCAGTTGGCGTGAAGCACATATATATAGCCTTTTGTTGAGCCCGTTTCTCCTCTTCAGCTATATCTTTTGGCAATGATCAAAATGATGCCAGTTAGTAGACGATAAGAACATGGCTTTTAGCTCGTCTCTTCAATGCGCTGCAATAGCTCCTCGTAAACTTTCAGCGACTTTGCAGTGAACCTCTCCATCGCCTCAAGAACGTGTTGCAAACTTGCCTGCAAACTTCCTCCTTTAGTCGTCTCACTTTGATACACAGCCTGTCCAGCTAATGACATCCCATTATCCTCGTTAGAAATCAACACCATCCTTTTATCCAAAGCCTGAATCTGTTTTTGTAATTTCTGATCTTCTCTATCCAGACTCTTGATTTTCCTCTCATCCTTGTTTACCAGCATCTTTTGTCTCAACATTGCCTTATCCTGGTCCCACAGGTGAAGGATATTTGAGGCAAAGTCACGCATACACTCGACCACTTCTTTCTCAGAAACACCTTCCAATGATTGCCACCATTGATTACAGATGACAAAAACTGGGGGGGCACCAATCCTACCGGGGGAGAATGGGACCACCCCGTCAGCTGTTACTTCAGGAACATAGAGGAGACATTTCAGAAGCCAGTTATTCAATGATCGAACGAAGCCCTTTTGTGCACCAATCCAGTAAGAGAATCCTAGAGTCCAATTAATCAGATCTTGTTCGAGCTGCCTAGTGGCTTCGAAATGAGTATCACTGAAGTGGTTTCGGATTGCAATGGCGTCTAATCGTTTGGCTTCTCCGATTGCTTGACACTGATTATGGTGGCACTCAAGCATGGACTTCCACATTCTAGTCAACCTGGAAAATATGTTACGAAAAGATACTATCAAGACGTTATTCTTACAATAGAGAGGAGCAACGACAAAATGAACAATTAATATGAATCTTGCAAGCTTTTAAAACGAAAAAGAAGAAAAAGATGTTGGAAAATAAAACCATGCCAGAAAATGTGTAAACAAGAATAGAAAAATTCTCCACACCAATAAATGCACAAAAAAATCCAGCATCCCTCATATTCCATGTACATAATACTTCCTAACGGTCCTCTTCAGTTTTGACTGCCGTCATTTTTTAGCACACTGAAATTTGTTGTTCTTTACTATTGTTAGAGTAGCCGGTTATCACCAACTACCATAGTGACTAGATTCTAAACGTCATACAGAGTTGTAAAGGAGACCTTTTTCATAAAGCATGTCTAATAATCTAGTAAAGGAGATTTTGTCATACTGAGTTGTAACGGAAACTACGTCATACAAGTTGTAAAGGAGATTTCGTCATACAGAGTTGTAAAGGAGATTTTGTCATACAGAGTTGTAAAGGAGATTTCTTCACAGAGTTGTAAAGGAGATTTTGTCATACAGATATTAGTAAAGCAGATTTCTTCATACGGAGTTGTAAAGGAGATTTTGCACAGAAAAAGAAGGGTATAAAGCCATGAATGCGGAGAAATCTGTGATAAGGTCCAATAGAGGATGCAAAATATAACTAGCTGCACCAATCACAATTCAGAGAACCATCCAAAATTAAAACCACTACTATTCTAAGACTAAACAAGTAAAGAAAAAATCAAACTACAAAGAACATGACCTAAACAATCTGTTTCAAAAGAGCATATTAACAATGACATACCCTTGAATGAATTCATTTAGCTGTGGCCACAGCTCGTCATCTCTCAAGTTATTTATCTTCACAGAGATCTTATCAACTACCTGAATTGCAATTCTAATTTTTGTGGATAGACTCCTCACCAATATCCTGGTTGCATCAATTTTGTGAGGCTCAGCACCCTTTTCATCCATATGCTTCAGTTTTTTAGACTTTCGCTCATGGATGATTCTCATTTTTTCCTCAACCTGCAAAATATACATACAGAAGACTTACTAGAGGCAAAACTAATCAAATTAAGATTGAATTTTATCAAATTAATCAGTAGTTACAGAATTCATTCACCCTGGCCATTTATACAAAGAAAGACATTAGCTGTAAACTCTGCTAATACGAGAGTAAATTGACGAATTAATAAGCTAATCAACGTAAACTATACACAGTACAACTTCTAGGTTACATTGCAAGTTGTATCGGAAGGCGATAGAAAATAAAACACACAAAACTAAATTCGTAATACATCAATCAATAATTATGTAAATTGCTCTGAGGGTCATAATATCTAATATCTATTGCTTACTGTGAAAACATGGATGCAGAATTAAATGCATTAAAGAACCATATTATTGAGGTTTTGAATGCATTGTTGGAAATAGTGGCAAATGGGGGACCACGAACCATATGGTCGGCGAACATGCATAATTGAGCAACTACATTTGTCCAACTGGATAAAAACCAGAGAATCTTGAGGCAGTAAAATAATGAAGAAAGAAAGGGGGTAAAACATGGAGGCAATGGGCGGAATTTACCTTAACTTCCTCATATAGTTTTTTCTCCCAAATGTGCAGCTTATGTAAAGTAGATGAAAGAGTTTTGGACCTCAACTCCAACTCTTGATTGATTTCTAACAAGGCAGGATCAGGACCATCAGAGCTTTTAGACGTTGAAGGTTGCGACGAAACCATTGGTAAATGCAATATCTTGGAAGAAACTGCAAGGAGATAATTTACATTAAACATAACAGAGAAATCAAAAAACTATAGAGCTCCATCCAGATCAAGCAATTCACTTAAACATCACAATTGACAATCCCTTCAAAACATTTAAAAAAACTCAGCTGTAATTCATTCAATATGCTCTGCCTTAGCATTGACATTAAAACAACAAATCAATCAAAACATTACCATTGCCACCATTTTTCCTTTTATAAGGAAGCTTCCCAACTTCAAGAAACCTAGAAAGCTCACTTCCACACTCGGAGGCTCGATCGAATTGAACTTGAATCTCTCTCACAACATCAGGATCACCCTTGAACCCACCTCTGGGCTTAAATCCAGCTCCATTTCCTCGATCATTCGACCTCTCCTCACCAGCAACAACCTTTTTTTCCACCACATGAACCTCATATTCAACCGGATCACTCTCCCCCACACTAGGCCTTGCCTTATACTGTAACTCTGCTTCATTTACCCCTCGAGCATCTTCTTCCATTGTTCCAGACTTCGAGTAACTGCTTCTCCCACTGTCCACATACTTCTGATGGCCATGAACTTCCTTTACAACCTCATCTTCCTCCTCATCCTCCAATTCCGGAATCCCCTCTTCCTCTCTCACCTCCCTCGAGTCACGGCTTGGGGTATAAGCCGGGTAATATTTCTCAAAACTCTCAAAAGGGTTCAGAAAATCCCAAGGGGAGGAGCTCGGCGGTGAAGGCGGCGGAGGGGGTGCTTTTGAACTTGAAGCCACGGCCGGATAACCGCTGCCGCCGTACTGTGGTGGAGAAGAGCCACCAAAAAATCCGCCTCCAGAACCGTAATTAGGATAACCATTGTAATTATTGGAATTGTACACGGGGTAAGTAGGGTTTGGATTCTGATAATTACCATTGGAATAATTGGGATAAGGATTGTACGAAGAAGAAGGAGCAGAAGATTCACCCATATGCATAGTCTCTGGATTCATAGGGCGTTGCGTATACACCACAGACGGCGTCGTTTGTTTTTTCATAAAGTTCATATGCATAAACCCCCCTCCACCGCCGCCGCCTGCCGGAAGATTTAGATTGAGATTCTCGTAACCCGGGAAATACCCACCGCCGCCGCCGTACGGTAGGTGGTGCTGCTGCTGCGGCTGCGGCTGCTGGTGGTGAACCGGGGAGCTGTCGTCATGATGATGATGCAGCGACTCTGAACCGGACCCATCCTCATCGTCCGAGTCATCGGAGTGGAAATTCAGATGCGAACCGGATTCCGAGTGGGAGTGGGAGTGCGAGTGGGAGTCAAGGTGGTGCTGAATTTTCTCCGGCGGAGACTCCGAGGGCTCCGGTGGATGCGGGTCCCCTTTTCTGTGAGCAGGGAGGTTTAGAACCGGCGACGGGGGGCCGTGGGCCGTACCGTCGAGATCTTGAGTGAAAAATCGGTCTAATGAAAGGCCGACGGCTTTTAGGGAGTGAAGATAAGCGGCGTGGGCTTCGGCGAAGGCGTAACGCTGTCGGACGGCTTCGTCGAGAAAGCCGCAGCGCTCGCGGCATAAAGCGACGGCCGGCGAATCATCGGGCTTGGAACCTACGCAGCCCATTAAAATAAAAAAATGAAAAAGGTAGGTAAAATAAAATGATTTAGATTAAAGCATGGTTGATGAGAAAGAAATTTAGGGTTGGGGAAGAGAAGGAGAAAACGGAATCTTTAGTTTATTAGTAAAATAATTTATTTTGTTTCTTGGTTTCTGCCAGCAGAGATAGTATCGTCGGATAGTAGCAGAAGAGAGAGAAAGAGTGTGAAGATGAGAGGGGGATGAACGTCGGTGTGTAAAGAACAATATATTATTTCTTTATTTATACCTATTTTACTGCTTTCGATTTTTTTAATTTAATTAAATTGTTTGTTTCTTTTCTTTTTATGTATATATAAAATAAAATCATTATAATTCGGTATTTAATTTCGTCAGAAAACAAACATCTTTTTGTTGATTTCAAAAGGCAAACAAATTGATTTATGCTTCAAAGAGGAAAAATTGTGTTGATTTAAAAGGATTTATCTTTAGATTACTTTTTTTAATTAAATGGACACGCATATTTTTATATAATAAAAGGGTGGTTAAGAAAGTCTCATACAAGAAAATCTAGTAAAAAATAATTGGATTAGAGCCCACCCCATATACTTACGAATTATATAATATAATAAATGATTAAATATAACTGTTATTACAAAATTTTATTTCAAATTACAAATTTTGAATTAGTGTTTGTGTTGAAATTTAATACTCGTATTTGATTTGGTGTTGAAATTGAATCTTTAGAATTCAAGATAAATATACTGTTTTTTTTTAATTTTAAACACTTGAATATATTTATCAAGTATATAATGTTACAAATATATTTTCTGATTTATTTGTTGTTATTATAAGTGGATTTTTTAGTATTTGATTTGAAAAGTACTTGCATAGCAAAGAACGGTTATTTGGACTTTGACTCCCGTAGCCGTCTCCCGCTAAATTTCATTTTTGCACTTGGAACATTCTAATTCCGATTTTACCCATTTTTTTCCCTCTCTTTTTCTTAAAATAAAAGAAATATGTCTCGACTATTAAAATGCAAAACAATGGCCGCACATAAATAACAAATAGGAGTATTTAATTTATACAGTAATTTTTATTTTCATTTTTTGAGGAGAGGATTTAAAATTTAAATTTTACTTAAATTGAGATAAACAACTCCAAGGAGTTGGTTGTTGACCTAATGATCTACACTTAAGATTTATGAGTGTGCTTTTTTTTTAATCTCGAATCCAAAATTCATAAGGGGTCAGTCCAACTTTAAACGACACGTTCCAACAAAGATGTAAGGCGTGAACCTAACAATTCGATTGGGTGAAATCACTTCTATTTTTTTGAAAAATAAATAAACAAATACAGTTAGATGTAGTTTAATTTATAACTGGTTGATTTGGCATGTAGTATCAACAAACAATTCAACGTGCATCTTGTATGTGCTCTTTAGGGTATGGTTTTGTTTTGTAGAAATTAAAATAAATTAGCCTTTCATTTTATCCTTTTTTTTGCTTTAGTTATTTGAATTTCATTAACTTAGTTGCAAAAAACGGCATTTATTTAATTAAATCGGATTACTCTAGTTGCCAAAAGTTTTTCATATATTCAATTCCCATCAATTTAGTTGAAAAAATTCTCCTAAATATGATACTATCTGATTAACCAATTCAATATAAAGTCTTAATCACATTAATTAATTTGGCTAAAAATCCCATTAATGACAATTTATTTCCCTTTTTTTTTTTTCAGCTTTATCTTTATTGTTATTCCTTCATCAACATTAACACACAATAAAAAGCAGTATTAAGAGATAATAATCTCATTAATTAAAAATTAAATGTGACAATATATGACTAAAGACAAAAATGACCTGGACAACATTGAGATGGGGGGTGGATTAATATATAGTACAGCAATAATACAACTAGTGTGGTGTGACTGGTATTGTATGGTATCATAACCATGATATTATCTCAACTTTATTTCTTTTTTCCCTTTTTAGCAGGGGTATTGTTGTAATTATTGATACATATATCACGAAATATATAATTAAATGCTCATTGCATTCTGCATTATTTTTTAAATATAAAATTCATGAATAAAGAAGTTGCTAGTCAAAATTAGGTTGGATCATGCAGATACTATTACGAACGAATACCATAAAAAATATTTTATCTTAAATATAGTCTCATTTGTCTTATATTCCACGTCCATAAAATGTAATCTCATACACTTTATAGAAAAAGTCACCATTCATTTATTCAACCATCACTTAATTACTCAAATTAACATCAACTTTATTCATAAACAATCATTTTATTTACAATAACCCCATAATAATCTATAATACCTCACCTTTATCTATTTAAAAAAAATAAAAATGTGTCCCACTCTCATAAAACTACATTCAGTGGATGGAGAAAGTATGATTTTCATGTATTTTAATTAATTTGAAAATTAGAATTTTAAATGGAGAGACATAATGGTGCAATGTAGAACATAAGTGATGTAAGGAATAATGGTTTCTTGACCTAATTTGATTTCTAAAAAATAAATAAATTGACCCGTAATTTTATTTTATTTTTCCCTATACTCGAGGGTATTTTTAAGCTAGAGAATTTTATTTAAGTATATGTGTTTCACTTACCAACCACCTAACTGTTGGTTTTTTTTGCTACATTGAAATAAAATAAATAAAAAGCATTACGTACTCGATCATTATTGGACTTATAATATGCCTCTTATCACTGTAGAGAAAAAAAAAGTTGATGAAATAATTATATTACTTTTGGTCAATAATCAAATCATGTACTAATTGAATATGGGTAAATCTAAAATAATTGAAAAGTGAAATGTTTATTCACCAATTTTCCTAACTAAACCCACCAATGAATGCATGATAACTTATAAGTGTAACTTTGTCTTTTTTTGTGTAAAATGGGTGCCCACCAAACCGGACCGACCCGGCCCACACAATCTCAAGTTATTGAAAGAAAATTACTCCAACTTGTTTTGTTTATTTTTCTTACGTAGTTTATAGATTTGTAAGTATCGAGCCGAGTATTTGAAGTTCAACTCGACTTGTTAACGAATCTAACGAGTTTAATGGAATTTTCTCCAAAAAATTAAATATCGAGTCTAACAAGTAAAGCTCGAGTCGACTTATTAGTAAATCGAATTTTTAACGAGCTCAAGCTCGATTTATTTAACTAAACGAGTTGAGCCTTGTCGAGCTAAGTCGAGTCTCGTCAAAGCTCAGTTGGAATAACAGACCTATTTGTAAGTGAAGAGAATTTTGTATTATTGTAAGTTCACTAAAACAACATCATGTAATAAAGAAAAGGATCGAGGACAATTCACCATTAAATTAAAATGAATGAAGAATCTCAATTATTATTTTAGTACTAGTATTATAAGTTCGAGGTAGTTACAAACGACGAGTGAATGCACCATATACTTATAGCACAACCAATCACCTTATTGGCATAGTTATTTTAACTTTTTTTTTTTAATTAAACGGTAAATAAATAATTAATCATTATCTAATGTTACTTCTTATTTTATCATTTTAATTTTAAGTGTACTAACGATAAATTACTCATGTCTTTTTCTTTTTTCAATCCCAATCTCTCTCTTACATTTTCTCAGTGTCACACTTTCTGCAATTTTTCTTTATTAAACCTTTATACCTCTTATTTTCTATTTTTATTTACCTCAATAATGCATTACACATTTAATATTATACTTTTTAATACATGGATCAAAAGTAAATAGATAACTTTTAAAAGAACGAGGGAAATATTATTTATGTATATTATATTTAATAGAATTTCAAATTCTAAAATTTCACAAAAAAAAATTTAAATTTATATGCATCAGTTGCATTGTATAACTAATACTCTCTTAGTCTCTGTTCCAAGATAACTTTCATAGGTAGATGTGCTCATGTGCACGTATATTAAAAATGAGTAATAATGAGTGAAATTTTGAGGAGTAATTTTGTAAAATTTTATGTATAAAATAAATAAATGAGTTGACTTTTGTGTATGTGTGGAGAAAAAGTAATGTCATTTGTGTAAAGTTGAGGATATTGTGAGGGTCGAGTTTATAAAGAGTTTTCAATTTTAAGGGTGTGAAAGTTATTGTGGAACGTTCTGAAAAATAAAGTATGAAAGTAATTGTGGAATGGAGGGAGTATAATTTTTACTAAGGGTGTGTTTGCAAACAATAGTGGTTGATTCAAAGTGATTAAAATAGATTTTTGTAGTAAAATTGAAAGTGAGTAGTGTTTTAAAATTAAGCACTTTTAATCAATTTTTTATATGTTGGGATGTATGCAAAATAAATAATATTTTTTACAATTTTATAAAAAACACCCTTATTACATTTGAATAAATAATGGGTAGAGATAAAATATTATTTAAATTGTGAGGACAAAAGTGTAAAATTAGTTAGTGCAATGATGGGAAGCACTTAGAAGCTGTTAGAAGCATGGAAAATGGTGCTTCACCAAAACTGCTTTTAAGTAATTATTTTAATCACTTAGTTGTGTTTGCAAACACTCTAAAGTGATTCTATTTAAAAAAATAAGTACTTTTAAGCACATAGTAGTGTTTCCAAACACTCACTAAACTTTCCAACCAAATAGGAGTATTTCTTTTTTCTTTTGGGGATCATAAAAAAGTACTCCCTCCACAAAAAGTAGTTTCATTTGTCTTATTTTGTCCACCAAATGTAGTCTCATACACTTTATGAAAACTATCACCCTTCAACCAGTGACGGACCCAGAAATTTTCGGTAGGGGGGCCCGATTAATATTATTATAAAAAAAAATATGTACTCATTATTTTCATTAAAATTCCACATTATAAAATTGTCAATATGCCATATTTCATTAAATTAAATTGATCGGATAAGTTGACTTTTGCTATGTTTTGGTACAAATTAATACTCCCTCCGTCCCGTGATAACTGACACATTTTAACAGATTCACTTTAAAAAACAATTGAATTTAGTGGTGTAAAGTCAAATAAGAAAGCGTATTTTGAGTGATTTGACAAGGTGTAAGAAAATTTTAGTAGGATGTAAAATAGATTTAGTGAAATTTAGAATAAAATGTAAACCCAAAATAAGTGACGATTTTAAAATAAAATGATGTTCGGATATATATTAATTTTATGGATTATTTTTATATCAGAAATGTGCAAATAATTATAAAACAGAGTATTAATTTTAATATGTGTGAAATTATCAAAATACCCCTAACAAATTTATAAAATTAGTGGGGGGCCCGCGGGCCCCCCTGGGCATAAGGTAGGTCCGTCACTGCCTTCAACTATTACTTAATTACTTAATTTGTCATCAACTTTATTCACAAACAATCACTTTATTCACAATAAACCCCACAATACTCTATAATATTCTTACTTTATCAACCTTTTTTTTAAAATTTGTGTTCCTCCTCCATGGGACTACATTTGGTGGATGGAGGGAGTATTAGTTTGACAATTGAAAAGTGTTGAAACTGTTGGACTTACAAATTATGGAATTATATATTTATTTTGTATGAATTAATATTTCAAAAATGTTTTATGAAAGTCGAACTTTAGTCTAAAATTGAGTCAAAGTTAGTACAGTAAGTTTTTTGACATCAAAAAATAATTGTGGAAAAAATATTTGGATTACAAATAATATAAAAGTAGAAACCTTTTTCGCCAATAATTAAAAAGATACAAGTATTTAATTTGAATAGAAATGGCATAGTTATATTTAAAGGGTGGAGGATGAAAGTAAAATGAAATGCCTGGGGAAATGGGAATTGGGAATTCCAGATTTGGTCAGTGAAATGCCGAACGCGTTTCTTTAAAGCTTTTGGCGGATATGTCGCGTTTCAAGACTTTCAGCGACTTTTAAACAACTGCTGCCTTGCCTTTTATGAGTTTTAATCTCGTGTCATCGGGACAGCTGTTTGCACATTTTACATTTCTTTTATCATTATTCTAGATTTTCTTTTAAATGCTTATTCAATTGGTTGCTTCCACCAAAAGAATAATGAACCAATTTAGTTGATTCTACAAATATTCGAATTTCGATTAAAAAAAAAAAAACACGTCTTCAATAATATCAATGTTTGAAAAATAATTAAAAACAAAAATTCTAGTGTACGAAATTACACAAAAAAATGTTAAATAATTGAAAACTGCAAAAGTAACACAAAAAAAAAAAAAAAAACAATAAAACACATTTTTGACTCCTCAAACGATGGAATTTGACCAAAAAGCGTCGAACATCACAACGTTGTGAGTTTTATTCGTAGCATCGTTTCTATCTGAAAAAGTGTGCTCACTTGCATAAATTGTGTTCGGGTTCTTAAAAATTCTTCAAATACTTTCGTTTCGTAAAAATTGCAGTTTCACTTGCGTTACATCAAATAAGCGCATGTACCACTTAAAGGGTGAATACGGTTTCTTCTACAATTGTTATAGTATGTGGTTTGGTTAATCTTAATTCGTTGACCTTGTTGTAGTAGTAGTCTGACGGTTTTAATAAGAAAAATATTAAATAAATAATAATAAGACATTATCATCTTAATTGGAAAAATTCAAAATTATTATATGTTCCGTTCTACTACAATAGACAATAATATATGAGATATAGTTTAAAAATGTTATAAAAGACAGTAAATTTTTGGAGAACCAGGCTAGGGGTGGGTAAATATACCGAAATTTCGATATACCGAGCTTTTCATATCGAAATTTTCGGTACGGTAACAGTATGGAAAATGATCATACTTTGGTATTTCGGTATACCGAATTTTTTTCGATATTCGGTATGAAACGGTATATCGATATACCGAAATATCGAAACCTTAATAAAATAATAATTTTATATTATTTTTAAATTAAAATAATTTTAATTATTAAAACATAAATAAAATAAACATTAAATAATTAATTTCGGTATAAAACAATCCTTCAATATTTTCAGTATGAATTGGTATACCGATATTTCGATATGAATCAGTAAACCGATATGGTACGGTATACCGATATACCGAAATTACGATACGATATCGGTATGAATTTTTACATACCGAATATTTCGGTATACCGAGATTACGGTATACCAAAATTTCGGTATATGAATTTTTTCAATATCGAAATTTTCGGTATAATAACGATATGGTTCGGTATGATCGGTATACCGTACCCAACACCCCTAAACCAAACTCATGATATATACTCCCTCCGTCCGCCTATAAGCTTCCCATTTTACCATTTTCGTCCGTCCGCCTATAAGCTTCCCATACCTTTTTTGATAAGTATTTTTTCTTACACTTCACTTTATATCTTACTTTTTCTCTCTATCTCTCTCCTCTCTCAATCACATCACTTGTACTATATCTATTATTTAATCACTTTTCTTAATCTCTGTGCCAAAAAGTAACGTAACACTTATAGGCGGACGGAGGGAGTATATATATATTTTTTATGTTACATTAATAATTTATTAGGAATGCATGAAAGATATTCGTAGAGAGAAAAAGTGTTGCTTGAGGTGGTGATTGGAATCCCACTACCACTATGGTTGGGAAAAAAAAAATCGGAATTATATTATTATTATTATTCTGGAATATTCACATTAAATTCTATTACCAGGCCAGTTGTACGCACGTGACAAAAGAGTTGAATATCAAAGTAGGGAAAAAGCAATTCTGATCATGTGCTTATAAATACACAATCACACTGCCACTCCCACTCACTAACTATTCATGCAACCGTCTATCTATTCACATTTTATTTTATAGTTAACTTTTTGGTGTTAATAGAAATTTAATTGATTGAGATTTAATAATTAAAAAAATAAAAAAATTGAGTGTTCGAGGAAAAATAATGACATGCAATGTAATTTAGAGATATTTAAAAATAAAAATAAAAAATAGAAGATTTACTTTATTGTCAATTTTGGTAATGAAGAATCTAATAAAAGGCGGACTATTTTAGCTTAATAGAGGAGTATATTTTTATCTTATTATTTAACCTTTCACTGTTTATCTGTGCATTATAATATATTTATAATATGTATACAATAATATATTAATCATTAAAATATCAATAGACCATCAAAATTCCACTACTAATGGGTCTAATAATAAATAATGATATCCTGTGGCTTCTCTCTTTTCAGATTCAATTCATGAATAAATTATTAATTATAGTGCAATTCTTTTTAAGAATTTATAGGAGTATTTTAGTATATATATATAAAAGCAATACTCCCACTAAAAGATGTTTGCATTTGGAATATGTATCATCTTTTTGCTGTTCTAGGGACATGCATGGTCTCTTCAATCCTATCTAATGATACGACAACGTTTGGGGACCCAAATTAGGCAATTCACATTTCATAAATCAATAATTCCTCATCTACATTGCCTGCTGGATATTTTTTTTTAAAAAATTTAATTAAATGATAGAACTTTTATGTCACTTTTAGCAGTGTTAACATTTTTATGATCAATCAAACACTCTGGTGAAAATAAAGTTTGAATCGCTAGAAAATTCTAAATTCAAGAACTCTGAAAATTTAGAATAATAAAACTCAATGAACATAAAAATATTATCAAAGAAAAAGATTAAAATCAATATAATATTAATGTTATACAAATAGATAGGAATTTACAACTCCAAGTATATATTCACGGTTAATTTATTCAGTGGTGGCACGAAGTTTGCCACATGGGTCCTGACAAAAATAAATACGATGATGAATCAGTAAATATGAATAATATATTTATTAATTAATTAAATAGATTACTAAGTTCGAGAATTAGATATTCCTTTTGGAATATTTTGAATTGAATTCTATATAAGATATTCCTTTGGAATATTTTGAATTCTAATTGTTTTAATTTAACGGGTGTTTTGATTTCTAATTAGTTACACTGACACCATGCATAATATGCATTATTTGAATTGTCAATCATCTTTGTATTTATAAATTTACTTGTCAATCATATCATAATAAATCCATTTTATTAAAAAAGGGAAATTATGACCAGTATATCACTTGTAGTTGTTATATATATTAAGAACCAAATATTAAATAATTGTGTCCTCCCCCTGGATCATTTTTCATGGGGCTTAAAAGTTTGATCATTTGAATTTGATGAGATTCTGAAAAAAATAGTGAGAGATGATTCAGATGCTTGGATTGAATAGTGATCCCAATGCTACTTTTTTAAATTAATTATATCTTCATGTTACCCCACTTTATTCCTAATTATTTCAGTTTTAGAATGAGATTTTTTTGTGTTATTTTTTAATTTATTATAATGATATGTGTTGTATTAAAAAAAATTAATTAATATTTAAATAACTATACGTGTTAAAGATTTAGAGGGTTGAATATATAGTCTTTTACCTATGAAATCAACAAGTATAATTTTGGTTTACATTGTGAATTATTAATATGTGTCATTTAATTAAAAAAATAATTAACATATCAAAATAATTAGAACTATACATGTTAATGACTTGGTAAGATAAAACATCAACAAAAAATTGAATAAATGGACTGAATAAAATTCACTGAAAAAGTAACCGTTTAAGTGTCGAGTTCTAGTAAAGAGCATGCAACGTGCACACCATCAAATTAAGAATATTATCGATTCGCGCGTCCAATAAAATGTCCGGAATTATCAATTACTAATAGGACTATACAGTTTTCGAAAAAAAAAAAAAACATTAGTACTATACAAAGGTTACATGTTCATACATTAATTCCCGTCACATTAATTTTTTGTAATGAGAATGCGAATTACAATAAGAATATTGCTTACATTATCCGTAGGTGGCCGGGATAATTTTCGACACAAAACATGACAGCACGACTTCAATTCAATACGAAAATTATGGGTTAGTGTTTGATTTTATTGTGTTCGTGTTGACCCGTTAAGTTCGATAAAATTAACAAGTAATCCAATAATCCATTAATAACTTGTTAATCTGTTATTTGTCTGATAATGACTTGTATTTGATAATAACACAATGTTTTTTATATTTAAATAAATATTTTATTTTTTTATATATTTAAATTCAATTTATTTTCTTATCGTGTTGCGTGTGATTATCGTGTCGTGTCGATAAATCATTAGCATATTGTTTTAATTTTGAAATAGATTAAAACCAAAAATAATTGTTTGTTGATGCATACAGTAATAAAATGATTGTGGGGAGGTAATTATAGGAACGAAGATAGTTAATCATAAGTATTTTATTAATATTTCTACAAATTAAAGGTATTCATCAATAATTTTGGCAGAGTATTGTAGGTAGGTACGTAAGCAAGAGTTTAAGGTCATTCTAATTAAACTTGGCAACTTTCCATATTCCCTTTCTCACACTTAATACGCTGTAGGAAAATAAGTGAGAAAAAAGGAATTAGCTAGTAGGATTAATTATAATGTTTTGGATTTAATTAGTGTGTAGCCATGTGATTTTAAAGTAGCAATTGACACAAATTTAATATTTATGGAGTATTAAACAGGTGCAGGGAAAGTTGTTTGTGGCGTCAACAAAAAAGATAAAGCAGAACAAGACAAGATTTAATTTAATTGTCAATGCATGTTATAACGTATACGTATCATAGTTAATTAGGTTTTCAATTCTGTTATATACTCACTACGTCTTTCTTAATCACCACGTAATTTCGAAACGTAACATATATATATATATAATTAAATACGGTAAAAATTAAATTTAAAATAAAGTATATTGGTCAAAGTAAAAGGAGTCCTGCATATATACGCGATTTTTCACTCAAGTTCCCAAATATGTTAGTAGTATATAGTATGTTCTAGAGGCAGTTCTTATGAGGATATCGTATTTAGATCATATTTAATTATTTATGTAGGATTGATATTATATAATAATATCCAACATTATATTTAATGAATATTATATTTGATTGTTTGCATTTTTTTAGAATTTGTGTTGGAAAGAAATAATTTTATCATTGATGATGTGAGATTTTAAACTACTAAAACACGGTTATTAAAGTAGTCTGAATCGATGATCACTGAGAATTGAATATCGATAATTCAATTGAGATTGATGTGTCATTTGCATCATATTCTTAGAGGATGCAGTGATTTTGAGAACAACGAGTTGATGTGTGTTTCATAATGGATGCACAAATACTTTGAAGAGTATTGACATACCCAATCGAGAAATTATTTGATGTATTTTTACAGGAAAATCGGTTTGTGGAGTAGTGTGACCCTTCAATTAGAGATCAATACACACAAGTGTGGAATGATGAGTTTTGACCATGATCGAGGATTACACTCTTAACTAGGTATATATGATATGTGTTGGGTATATCCCCAAGTATGTATATGATAGCTGAGTCAAAAAATACGATCCATTCATCAAGTAGGTTTAGAGAGAATACTCATTTTCTCAAAATAGATTGATGCACGTTTAAAATGATGTTTGAATCTAACAATGTAATCAATTAGTAGAATGAGATAATGTAATTAAGTTATTGGAACAGACATATCATCGTGCTCTAAACTAAATTAGAGTATTCGCAAATGAAAGACTTGTATCAGTATGAATTTTAAATTGTTGTTGTATATTTACAATGTACCTCATACATTGAGATTGTTTGATTTATTGTCTAGTGTTCAACTAAGATCGTTAGCTTGACTAATCGCTTGACTCACATATGAGTTACACAACAAGTTAACATTATGAACATTTCAATTTTCAATTTTTAATCAATCTAATTCACATTTTAGTTATATTAGTCTACACGTTTCTTTTATATCAGTATGCAAGGTTTCACAACTAGCGTGTCGGTGCACAAAAAACTGATTATTTTCCAATTATTAAAGAAAAATATATACTACTCCTAATATCTTATAGTAAGATTCTAGAGGTCTAAAGAGACAGAGTTGGAGTTTTAGCACCACTTTTAAAAACATGGTTTGTTCCTGTGCAGCGTTTCCCACCCATGTTTCCCGGGAACAAATCGCTATTGTGCATGGTTTGTAAGTTCCAACATTCAATTCAATATTTATTTATTATTTTATATATATTCTAAAACAAAAGTAAAACAGTCCCTCCTTATTAGAGTTACAATTAAAATATATTGTGAGATGTGTTTTAAAATAGAAATAAATTGTGAAATGTGTGCTTGAAAGAGTCCATTATATATATATATATATATGCCTCACCTTAATGTACATAGAAATTCGTAAATATTATCTTAGAAATTTGTAATAAATAAATAATTCCTCGTATAATAAATTAATACATACAAAACCACACAAGTTGGGATTACTTTATTGATTCTCAAAGGACAAAATTTATGTATGTGGAGCCCTTTTGTTGTTTGGCTCAACCTCCTTTTCTTTTCTAGTCAAATTATAATAATTTTTATTATACCAAATAATGGTATCATGTGATCAAATTATTAGACTAAAGATTATAATCTTGTACTATAATAAAAATGGTCTTTGTTGTAGCCTTGTACGGATTCTTAATTATTATCTTCCAATTAGTTTCGATTTTTATTTATTTTATTTTCTAAATTGAACATGAATAAAATAGTATCATAAATCAACGTTGCATGGAGAATTCCTTCATAATATTTCCATATATATTCAGATTAAAAAAAAGGGTGGGAAAATTTCAAAATACATCCTGTAACTTAGGTCGATTCCATTTTAAATCCTTTATGTTTTCACTTTTTCAAAATACGTTCTAAGGTGTCCAATTTACGTCCTGTAACTTAGGACAATTTCATTTTAAATCCTTTAGGTTTTCACTTTTTTCAAAATACGTCCTAAGATGTCCAATTTACATCATTTTTTTATCGAAAATTAATTTTTTTCTAGAAGCTGTCACGCGCGGCTCGAACTTTTGTTTAAAATTGGGGATTCCGACAAATTTGGTTATTGGACACCTTAGGACGTATTTTGAAAAAGTGAAAACTTAAAGGATTTAAAATGAAATCAACCTAAGTTATAGGACGTAAATTGGACAAAAAGATGTAAATTGGACACTTTAGGATGTATTTTGAAAAAGTGAAAACTTAAAGGATTTAAAATGGAATCAATCTAAGTTACCGGACTTATTTTGAATTTTTTCCAAAAAGGGTCATTGTATTTGGAGTAGTGGAAGGATAAGACAGTGGATAGAAAATGACGTAACTATAAATAATTTGTCCATTGTTCCCATCGTTTAAGAAAGAAAGTATCATTCATATTTATTGGAGTATATAATATTAATGGAGTAATAGAATATGAAGAAATTACAACTGCTACTCCCATGTATACCTACTTTAAAAACCACGACAAAATATCAATCAAAACAAGATGGATTTTTCTATTTTTTGCCTATGTTTTCTATTAACAATTGAGCAAATTAAGGATTATTTATTGACTTAGTGTGAACATTTAGCAACAATGAATACTGAGGGAGCTTAAAAATGACTATTTTATACTCCCTGCATCCAACGCCTAGAATATTGAACACAAAGCTTAACAAAAACATTTAATGGTTATTAAGTAAAAAATTAGTTGAATTCAAGTATATGATGAATCTAAAGCTAGCTAGTGAAGTGAATATAAACATGTGTTGTGTGTGTATTATGATGGTGAAAATTATTTTTATTTTAGAATATGCAAACTTTTGTGAAATAGACGAAAAATGTAATTACGCCACCTTTCGTGGTCGGAGGGGGTATGTTATAATAATTTGAGGCTGTCATAATCATTTACTAGCTAGCATGTAGAAATTAGAGTTCCGTATTTTAATTGGTATTTTGTCTCAAGTCTGAATTAATTTGATTACACAATTGGAATATGAAATCTCAAATTATAATTTATTTTTCTCTCAAGAAAATATTAAGTGTTATTATATTTGTTTATTAATAATATATACCTTTAATTAAGAAGTTGGTGAAATCATCATAACTTGGAAGATAATGAAAATTCTTGGTTGGGCCCTTTAGACTGGATTCAAGCCAATTTTATGTCCCTCATAGTAATTAATGTCTATTTTCCCACCAACCACTTTCTAAATTAGGATATTTTGAATTAAAAAAAAAAAAAAAGGAAAAAAAAAGGGGTTGATTTTGACATTTTTTAGACAAATAATTGTGTTTAGCTCAAACATATCGTTGGATACCTTCAGTAAGATTAATCGTGTTCGTTCAATCATCTTTTTTTTTTTCCCTTTTAAGGATAAAACAATATTTTTTTATCCGTGCACAATTTATATATATGTGTTAATATAAATTTACAACATGTACTATAAATATTTTTTCAACTTGCAATTTGTAGTTTGTACTATATTTTTCTTTTCGATTACAACTTGTACAAAATCGATTATAAACTAAACTTTATTTTTGTGATATTTTTGGGTAACACGTATCTTGCCCACCTAGTTTACATGCAATTATTTGTGTGTTGGGCACTTTAATTTTGTAAAATCATGAATGCTAAAAGAAAAGTGCAAATTGATTCATTTTTTCAGATTTTCCAATCATATTGTGTTTAATTATATATTTCCTATATCTATATATACCCTGTGAATCCTAAAAAAAAAAAGGACACACCTGATGCAACACCATAAATTCTAGACCTACTTTTACTCTTTGCATGGCTAATTGGAGTACGATTTTAAAGAATTGAAGAAAATTATGGTTTTTTTTTTAACATCTTATAAATTTTATAATTATGTTAAAAATGTTTGTTTCGTGAGGTAATGGTTCGGAACCCACTAATATAACAAGGATATAATGCATGATCTACTTTTACAGTGATTACTATTCAATTTAATAATAACTACATCTCATTATTATTGTAACATTACAATTAAAAAAAAAAAAAAAAAGGCAATATGGGATTGGGGATGTGGTGAGATAATAATAATTAAATGTGAAAATTGATGAGAGAAAAGAGTGAATAAAAAGGGTACAGATTTATATAGGGCCATATATTGGAAAGGTCCAGTTGTGTAGGCCCACCCACTTCTGACTTTTGACCCCATTCTAGATTCGTTATCACAGACCAACCTCATTTTCCTCATCTTATCGTACCATTACAAAACACTTTCTTTTCTATTTTTTTTTTTCAAACGCATATTATGTATCATTGTTTAGCATACAGAAGTATCATTATTATAAAAAATTATTTAGTTTTATATATTATTTATCTAAAAAAAGAGTTTACGTAAGCAACTCCAATTCACATTAAGTTTTTGTTTTTGAATTGTATCATATATTGCGAAATTGTAATTTAAGTGAGAAAACTAGATATCTCTCCTTTTTTTTTATCTACTTTTTTTACATTTTTAATAAACCAGACTATACAATACATTATTTGAAATATTACCGTCACGCTGAGATAAGTATAATTTGAACATATCATTTTAAAATTTTGAAGAAGATGAATTTTTATTTGTGTTATTTTGTGAATAGAGATACATTGTTTTAGGTGATCTACACATCTCTATTTTACATTAATATTTTTTAAATACACATCATGTATTAAACAGATTAAAAACAAAGAAACACTTAAAGAAAATGAAAAACGAGACTTGAAACAATATTGTAATGCGATTCTGATTGACACTAGCCAAACGTTTTCCATCACACCATTTCATTTACTTTTATATCACATTGCATATATGTACAAATATAACGTTATATTTTTTGTGTGTTGTTAGCGATAATACTGAGGGATATAAAACAGTAGAGAAACTCAACTGTAGTTGTGTGATCTCAAAAATATGCTCATTTTGTTGGATAGTCGTTGGATTTATTTACGTGGGATAAAATAAAATGAGTGGATGAACAGTGGGCTGCTTCCCAGAAATGGCTTGGCTTGGATTCTCATCAAGTTGTACTGCTGCTCTATTTACAAACTTATTTCTTTTTTTCAATTCTATTCTCTAAAATATTAAATAATCATAATAACAATCAGACTAGGGCCCTCACTTTTTATTTTTACTGTGAATAGTAAACAACTACAGTATTTATTTACAGAAATTTATATAAAGTGTACTTTTAGTTACTGTGGTTGGGCCCAAGCAAGACCCAGATCAGATCCAATTTGGTTTTTTGTAGTCTGTATTTTCTTTTCCAAATTAAGCCCAGTAGGCCAGCTCATTGCCAATTCACATCATATTTCATTTAATACGTTCTATTGCTGTTTTATTTATGACTACTATAACACTATTTGCATAACTTGCATTTGGATGGACGGATTTGGTAGTTCGAAATGAGACTTATAGAATTCAAATCCGTCCCTCCAAATGCAAACTTCATAGATGAATAAAAACTTCTTCAGAACTGTAAAGCCATATACGTATTTGTATGTGATACAAGATGATGACGTCGTCCAACACATGTACAACTTACTTATATATATGAAGACAAGAAACTTATCTATTGCACGCGAATACGACACCAAGGTCCTTCTGTCAAAAGAATATGTCAGTTTGCTTAGACTGTGCTTTGATGTTTTTCAGCTTCTTCAAAATGTTTGCGAAATAATCTTGCAAGTATTTTTCGAGTGAGCTAACTTCCTTGGCATCCACTCCAAGAAGACTGTAGGTGTCCGTCATTGGGACGGAAAAAACAGTATCACTGCTAAGAACCTGCACAAGTCATCAAAGGAATTATGTATTGATTTAAGCAAAGAACTACAATTACAAAATAAATTCATGATTAAATGCAATTTGTTTCAATAGGGGTGTCCAACAACGTGTAATTAGTGATGATGATCTAACATGAACAAAGACTCAGAGAGATTCTTGAGGAAAATGTTGTGTAATTCTAATAGATGGAGATGCATAGCTCTCATATTTTAGGTAAGTTAATAAAGCCTCTTCTAAGCTGGCCAACTTTGGAGGTAGGAATCAACACACATGACACAACAGATATTTGATGGAGTTAGTTTGCTTAGTAGTTTGGGTATGTTTGGTTTTTGTAAGGGTTTAACACTTTAACTATAATAAATAATTTAACAAAAGAAAACGTAAAAACCTTAATCTGTTATTTGAGTTGAAGTGTGAACTTAGAGTACAGATAAGAAGTTACTGAAAGTCTGATCTCGCCCACTGTGGCATGTTTCAGAAAAAATGCACCGCATTATGAGTGTGATTCAAGGGTTCACGGGCGATGGTGGTGCAGTGCACCATCAAGCACGAAGAAGAAAAGATCATACCTCTGAAAATGCTAACCTATCAGCAACATCATTGGTCCATTCGAATAAACGAGTAAGCTGGCGAGTAAATCTCAGAACTGATACTGGAACAGTGGTAACGTTTGCATCTTGACCAGCTAGCCTCTCACACAAGGTTATCACCTGAAACCAAGACAACTCAACATTTTTATATCCTAATTCTGATGTAGCTTAAAATAGTTGCAAGGAATTAAAAAATGTTAAAATTGAAAAACCATATATGGCTTTATGAATTGATAGCAATAGCCTTGCCTCATCAGATCATTGGCTGTATATAAATCAGCTAGAGCAGATGTAAATAGTTTATATTTTGGTTCTTTAATAATCTAAATGATTCGCATAATTAAATGTATTCACTTCAACCAAACTAAGAGTACACATTTGTAAACCAAACTAAGACTACACATTTACTTGTTAAGAATTCCGCACATCTAAGACTACCTCTGAATATTTATTTGTAATCCAAAGATTTAGGACATTTTTATTACCTCTTGGGTAGTCCATGCACGAGGTCCAGCGAACGTAAGAACTTTCCCGTTGATTTTCTCATTGCGTAGAGCTATAAATGTTAGTCGAGCAATATCCTGGTGACATTGAAAAATCATTGTAATTGTAATAAACTATACAAACACATACACACACATTAAAGTAATATAACCTGTGTGTCCATGTACGCTATTCGTGTAGGAGCATCAGTGCCCCAAACAGATTTTTCTTCCAGTATGGGTACTGCATACTGTCCAATTAGGCCCTGATAGAGTGGGAACCACACCATTCACACCATAATGCAAATTAGCAAATGATAATCAGATGCCAAAAGTGTCAACTAAATGAACAAATAAAAAGATTCAGCACAGTTACAGTAATTTAGAACTGACTACTTCTCAGGTCTGAGTATCAAGACAAAATATATGACTTTCAATTGTAAAGACATTGATTGCATAGAGAAATATAAGCTTTTATCATAGCATATAGCATTTGAGTTTTCTGCATTAGCTGGCAGGCCTGGAGATACATGTCCTCTAACTCAGTCCAAGTCACTATGTTTAACAGGTGCATTAACTCATCAATTAATAGGGAGGAGAAATGATAAACAATGAAGCTTTTAGACAAAAGTAAAGGACACTGAGAAATAACCAAAGAGATGGCATTCACCTGCATGAAACCACAAAGTCGGATAGTTATGTGATTAATGCCTGAATCACGGAGGAACTTCTCAGTGCAGTACTTGATCTCCATAAGTGGAACCTCGGGATGCTTGTCACAGTTGTGTATGGAAAAGAAGACAAACTTTTGAATTCCCATGGCCTTTGCACATTGTATAAGAGCAACTTTTCCTTCCCAATCTACCTAAAGGGGAAAAGTGTAATTAAATCCAGCAAATTTAAAGTGAAAAATTACGAGGAACTATTCTGCCATTGATCACATTATGATACATAGTTGGCATGTAATCTCACAGTTTTTATGGGCTCTTCTGGACGTCCTGTAGCACAGTCTATTACCGTATGTACGCCAACCAATGTTGCTGGAATCGTCTCAGGTTTGCTCAAGTCTGCCTGCTCAAAGAACTCTCAGTTAAAATGTTACCTTCAAAACTCTAAGTTTCATTTATTTTTTAACATTTTTCTCCTGATCAAAAAGCCTAATCCACATGATAATATAGCGAGTTCTTCCTGCGACTAAAATTAGACACTCAAACAACTTTCATCTCCAATGCGTACCATGTAATTCAAAACATTATGTAGCAACACAGACCTCAATAACATGCTACTTAATTCGGGCAAATGACAAGAAGCATCCTCAACAATAAACAAGCGCATCACACATATGAAGTCTTAATTCGAAAAGGTAATGGCAGGACACATAAATATGCATAATTCATGCAAGAGGAAATAATTGCATATTTATGAACCAAAGAACACTTGAAGTTGCGAAAATTAAACCGAAAGTTGTTAGGTTTACATTGACAACAGTTGCACCCCAGTCGCGTAGAAAATCAGCAGGGGCAGGGCGAGGCCTGACGAGGCACCTGACGTCATATCCCTCGTCCAGTGCTCTTCTCACAACCTGTCTTCCCAATGTACCGGTTGCACCGACCACCAGTATGCTGGTGGGCCTCACCGGCGTTCCCGGCGCCAAATTTACCGAAGCTGGTGTGGCCTGCGCGTTACACGTTAAAACTGCCGCATTACCCCTGCCTAAGCAGTGCAGCATTCGTTGTCCCCAACAGTACAGATCAAATTAGGGATTTCCGGTGGGGAGTTTGAAAATGAATTCAATAGCGTAGAATAATTTACCTTTTGCTTTTACAATAGTAGTAGAAGAGGGAGGGAAACGAGAGGCTTCGGGCACTAAAGTGCGGCGCCAGGAAAGCGAGGCATGGTTAAGTTTGTGAGGGGTGGACAACTGAGCATGCAGTGTGGCGGCCATTAACGACTCTCTTCTCTCTTGACTGTGTGACTCTCTCTTTCTCTCTCTGTAACCGCCGATTCTATACTCTGATCCATAGAGTAGAGAGAGAAAGGAACAACAGATGTGAAAGATGCCACGTCGCCCACTTTAGATTACGGTCACTCGCTAACATGCGCTGGCGCTTCTAATATTTGATATGGGCTTATATTATGAGTTGGGCTTTTTAATGACCAGCACCAAAAGGTTTGAGGTTTGGCTATATACCCGTCCAGCTTTGTTAAGTCTACTCCCTCCACTCATTTATTAATTTAATAAATATACAAAATACCTAAACTACCCTTTTAATAAATTACCCTAATTACACTGCAACACTCCTCCATTTTAAATCCTAATTACACTGTAGCAGCCGCTGATAATCACTCTGGGGCAGCCACCTCCGACGTCACCCACCACCCAAATATAATCAAAAAAATATTTTGTCAACAAACCAACATAAATTCTTTGCACCAAAAAATATTTTACCCACAAACCAAGAAAAAATCAACCCAAAATACTTTGAATCCAAATTCAAAAAATAATCCGACTTACAAAAATTTAAAATAATTAAAAGCACATTTTCGACAAACCAGTGTCGATAGAATGCATTAATATCGACAACAATTTGTTGACAAGAATGCATACCATTGACACATATTTGTCGAGTAGATGCAATATTATTGACAACTTCTTATCGACGATAGTGGATCTACTTGACACTGATTTGTCGAAATTGAAAAAAAAAAAACCCTGAAACTGGAGAGACGGCTGTGAGGGGGAGGGGCAGAGGCAGGAGGCCACGGTCTCGAGAATGGAAGGGAGGGCGGCTATTTGTAGGGTGGGGGCCATGGCCGTACAGATGCAGAGTAGAAATAAGAGAAAAAAAGGGAGAGGAAAGGGGGAGGCCGACCGTGTGAATGGGGGAGGGAGAGGCGGCGGCCGACTGGTGTGGGGGCGACGGGTGGCGCCGCGGCCAACTGGTGTGGTAGTGTATAATTTGGGGTTTAGAAAGAAATGAGATAGAAGAGAAATGAGATTAGGGTTTTATATTTGGGGAGTGTATATATAATTTAAATTTAATGGGTAAAAGGATAGATTAGGTATTTCGTGGAAAAGTACATCTAACTTGTGCCATATTTAGGGGGTATATATAGAGATGTTTATCCGGGCTGGGCTGACCCATTTAACCCTGAAAAATACAGGGTTGGGGTTCATGAATTATAGACCCGTTTAAAATCGGGCCTTTTTTATCCGGACCGGTTAGCCCGTGGGCTAAACCGGGCCAGCCCGCAGGGCTACAGGGTCAGCCCGAGTTGTTACTTTTTTTTTTTTTTAATAAATAACCTAAGAACAAATTTTGGGTCATTTAGTATTTTTTATTAGATTATGATATTTGTTTAACTTTATTTGGTCATATTAAAGATCGATGAGTTCTAGAATTGTGTTTAAATTATACTTTTTTTTTCCTCATTTACTGATTATTAACTAATTATGTATTTTTTCTATTTTATTTGTTTGTTGGACGTACCAATTGAGACCTTTAATTTTAAAAGAAAATTTTTTATTGTAGCCCGTTAGTGGTCCATTTAGCCCGTGGCCCGCTAGGGTTAGGGTTAGGTCCCAACAATTGTAGGCCCGTTAAATATGAACCGATTAAGGCCCGTAACACTGTAAGGCTGGACCTATAGGGCTAAGGTCAGACCGATAGACATCTCTAGGTATATAGCCAAACTCAAGGTTTGGCCCAACATAGACCATAATTTTCAAAAAGAAAATTGTGAAAATTATCGTAGAACAAAAAGAGTAAAATGATGCGTTATACTTTGAAAAATATAACCTACTACTCCCTTCATCCATGAAAAGTAGTCCCATTAGAGTGGGGCACATGTTTTAAGAAAAATGTAGATAAAGTAAAGGGTATTGTAGGGTATTGTGGGGTCCATTGTGAATAAAGTGATTGTTTGTGAATAAAGTTGATGGCAATTTGAATAATTAAGTGATAGTTGAAGGGTGATAGTTTTCAAAAAAGGTATGAGACTACATTTTGTGAACAAAGAATATAGGCCAAATGAGACTACTTTTCGTGGACGGAGGGAGTATTAGAATATCAAAACATTATTTGCATGCAAATTAATAGCCATCATTCAATAGTTTTCATTCCACTTCTAAATTATGTGTATGGTTTGCATCCACGAGAGAGAATGAAACAAGAATAACTAAAAGGTATTTCAAATCACTAAAATGTTAGGAAACATTCCAAAACCATGGAAAAATAAGCTTTGGCTAATAACATTATGAGAAAAAAAAAATCAGTTAAGAGCTACATTGTTCAGAGCTGAACGGCGTCTATAATCACCACATAATTGGAGTCAAAAAAATTATTTTTACATGATATATTGAAATCTCTACTGCTGGTGTTTATTATCCACCGTGTACCGTTTCTCATCAAGGCAAAACTGGTGATGTCTTGTGTGAATTTCTCACCCTGTGTTTTTTAATTGGATTTAGCAAACAATGCAATGCAGCCTCAAAGCTAAACAGCAAGTAGAGAACAAGATTAAAGAAGAAAAATGTGGGGTGAAGGATCAAATGAGTGCACGAATGCCTAATTGCTGAACTTCTCGTAGCTTCCAAATGGAGTAAGGAGCACCCTCTCCAGCTTCTTCTGGATCCAGCAGCTGCATTGCCCAAGCATAGTAAATGTTGTGGATTGTATCCTGAGAATCGCCAACAGATTTTAATGATATCAAAAAATAAAGAAAGCTCTGTAGTCAACAATAATAGTGGATCTCTAAGCAACAAAATGTCAGTCAAGTTACCAGCTACAACCTATAATATGTTATGGGACCAACAGGAATAACACAAATGCAGCTGGAATAGGGTTTAACATTTATTTTGTTTTCGGCTAATATGATGAGAAAATTACTAAAGAAGCTCCCCTTTTGTCAAATTTGCAGATTTGGTTTCCTTGACCATCTTATACAAAAGAAAAGTGGGTTTAAGATAATGTCAATGCATAACATGCAGGGAGAGAGAGAGAGAGAGAGAGAGAGAGAGAGAAGAGGGGCAAAAAGCCTCAAATATACCTGGCCACCTTCTTTTATTGCGCCAAGTCTATCACGAACACAGTAGACTTGCTGCGTCTTGAACTGTGACAATGTTCAAACAAGGTGTAATCAGTATCGTCTCTGTTTCAGAGAGCTTGCACATGCAATTACTATCCAACAATGGCTCTATAACAGACATAAAGGCATTCTAGGAAAGACGAGCACAAATTTCCTTAAATTTAAGAAAATGCATCAAGAGCAAATATCAAAAATAGAGGTCCTAGAAGAAAAATGTATGCTTACAGCAACAATGATTATGGGACTGTCTCCCATCATTTTTGTCTCTCGAACTTCAACATCCGATATATGCAAAATCTGCACGCAGATAATTTTTTTTTATGATATCAGCAAGGAGACACAAGGGACTGTCTAATAAAGCAAACCACAATTCTTCTTATAAGAGGAATAAGACTAAGTTCTTAACAATATGGTTGTTGCTCCAACAAGAAATATAAATGTGGAAGAAAGTTAAGATCAAGAATGCAATGTCACCTTGTAATCAAAAAAAATTCCCTGACTTTCAAAAGCTTTATGTTCTGCTTTACACCGCTCAATTACATGACTGGTACAATACTTTTGTAACACCTCTGTATCCCCCTGAAGACAAAGAATTAACCATTCTGACATCAACATATTGCCTATTTATGTAAAGGCAACAAAAAACAATACACTTTTAGAAGAGCACGTCTAGAAATCCATATTTCATCTCTAACTGAGTCCAAGTGGGCAGATTAGGAATCACTAAAACTTTCAGTAAATATCTAAACCATGGGCAAACCATTAAGCAACTTTAGTACTGTAGTGTAATGAACTTCAACACTTACTTTGAAATAAGCATCGAGAACTGGTTTGACCACCTCTTGAACCTCAGCCACAAATTCAGGTAAAGAGAAAGCCCTACCACAAGGCACAAACCATATTTAACTTATAAAAAGAAGGTTCCTTCCAGAAACAAAAGATAAAATAAGGACTGTATTCTTACGGATCCCTGCGCCGAATCTCTTTGAAAGACATGGCGGTATCTGACTCTCCAAGAACAGTTTCACTAATGCTGAAATTTTGGCAACAAGGATTATCAATTTTGCAATGGTTAATCTCGTTTAAAAAAAAAGGAAAAAAAGGGGATTTTGGAATGGCTTCCAGTAATCTCATTTTCCTGTGAAACCTAGGTAAAACATTATTGCTACATACTCTTGGATCTTGTGAACAACTGGATGATCACTAGTCTCCCATCTCTCCCGCATATCTTCGGCAATCTGCAAATCGGGTAATGAGATTTCACAGTTGGAAAATAAATAGAAGAATAAACAAATAATCCCTTTTCCAAGCTGCACACGTTAAAGGAGATGCAAGGCACCCAACATTAACAAGGCATGTCAAACTGAAGTTTATCTAGGGTTCTGTATTTTACTTAAATTGGGCAGGAAATACAAGGTTGGACCACTTTGGTTCTCTTAAATAATCTAAATAAAAATAATAAAAGACAGCATACAGTTTTACAAGTGAATAAAGGAGGGAAACCTATAGATATCAAAGGCACGCCTTGGGCAGCTTAGGCAAGATCAGACCAAAAGTGCCCTCCTCTGTCAACATAAACAGTCAACTCTCAATCTCTATTTTTCCTTACTCATCTCTCATGAATCATGTTCTATCCACTTTCACTTTCTTCTTCCCTTTTATTCTTGGGTAACTTTTAGTTCTTTCAATTACCAATTACACTAAGTGATTTTATCTTAGATTTGCAGGATCCTGTAGCCTGTTGGGCCTTGTGATGCACCTTTAATAACTATAGTTATACCTTGAGCATTAATATAATGACAGCTTAGTATCAAGGAATTTTCTTTTGAATGTCAACCACAAACATCAAATGCAGATTTTCAGTTATTCTTGGTCTTCAAGGATAAGACTCGAGGAATTAGTACACTCGCACACACATACTTTGTAGTTCGGCACATGCAATTAATATGACAGAAAAATGATAAATTTCAAGCATGTCAGAGAAAATGAATATACAAAAGTGCTAAAGAAGCTAAATATAAAAAGAGTTTCATTCCAAGTTGCAAAGTACCTCCTGGCTCTTTTCAATTACAGGTTCACTAAACCCACTAACACGCCTGAATACAGGATTGCCTCGCATCTGATACATGAGAACATAATATCAAAATATGGAAAACCAAGAGTAACCCAAGTTAGTACTTATTATTAATGGTTGAGCAGGGTAAAATGACCTTATTTTTTAATGCCTCCCATTTCTTACTCCATGCAGACTGCGTTGAAGGTAACACAACAATATCAGTGAGTGTACTTTTTTCGATATTTGGTGAGGTAGCAGCTGAAGAAGCATCATACTCAAGGCGCTTTCTGCTTCTTGGAGTACCTTTCAATTCGTCTTTCACAATGTCATAGCCCTTCTTCACAAAGTCAATAGGTTTTGCATCTTTTAATTTGTGAAATCCAGATGAAACACCAACTTTGACCTTGCCAAATAGTGTTTCTGGTTTATCACTAGATTCAGATTGCTGTTGCTGCCCCTGTTGCTTATCTTCGCCAAAGGCAGCCTTGCTTCCATCTTTGTCATTTGTTTTGTGACTAGACGCAGTTCCACTGTTTGCTGAAGGTTCTTCCTTTCCAATGCCAAAACTTTCTTTGACCTGAATCGAAACTTAAAAGACTATGTATCATGTTCTGTAGCTCAAAATTTATCCCTCCCCCACCACTACCACACCCCAAAAAATGCAATTTTCATTCACAAACCTCCTCTTTAGCAGTTGAGATTTTCTCTTCTACATCAGCATAAACCTCCAAGATACGAAAGGAATAAAGTTCATTGTCAGCAAAGCATGCAAATAAAATAAATAGTAAATTCTCATACAATCAGTCATTACTTAAGACTACAAGTAAAGTACTATACTACTACCGTCCTGTCACCAAAAACAACAAATAATCATTCTATTGAGCAAACTTCATTTAGATCACTTTTATAATGTCATGAGCAATATTCCTTATTCACCACCTCCTAACAGTTTTTTTAAGCCTTCCTAATGCATCAAGTAGGATTCGAATCATAATCAAAAAGCTGCAAAAAACAGCCTGGATTTTGGAAAGAAGAACAAAATCAGAAAAGAAGGAATTTTTCAAGCTTCCCTGTAGCTGTGCAACAAAACCCATTTGGTAGAAACAAAAAGGAATGATATTTGCCCAATTCAGATATAGCGCAAAGAAATCAATATCCATGTTTGTCATAGCAGAGTTTTGAAGGACTGCTGAACAAACACAGGGGTATTTCATACCTTTTTTGTTTTTGCTTCTGCCTCCGTCCAGACACCATCCACATGCTTGTAAAGCTGCTCCGTAGTCTGCTTTGTTCTGCATATCGCCATTCACCATCTCAGAGCTCCCAGTGGAGGTTTCTGCCAGCCTTGACATACAAAAGTATGTCTCAGCCCCATTTTAGTAAAATAAAACACTACGAAGGAATGTAAATATGTAGTAACACTACCTTATTTTCAGTTCCTCTTTGACCCCTTTTAATTCTTCAGCTTTCTCTTTAATTTCCTTAATGGATTTTTGAAGGTCTGGATTACTAGAGTCAATCAAACAGGACAATTAAGTAAGTTTTCTGATAAAAGTGTATTGTTCGAGTCATTTATTAGTTCAACTGACAAAAACAAACAGTAAAGACAACTTTTAAGAGAAATAAGTAGAATATATATGGTTTGAGTCATCAGATAGGGATCCAGTTAAATGTTACTTGCCCCAATTATACAAAAGCCTTCAACTTATAACACCAATCTCAACATTTTGAACAAAAATATGTTGTGAATTCAGGGAAAGAGCAACAAAATAATTAACCACAAAATGCTATCACAACAAGCACAAGCAAAATCATGCAGCCGTGAAGTGCAACAGATCATTTTTCATACTTAGGGTAACAACAGCATCCCAAAAGCCAAACACTATACACAAACGTATATGTCTTCAATGAGAGTGTAATAAACTAAGTAAGACAGAAAGAATAGGGGCAAACACATTTGCAGTCAGCGTTGAAAATTTACTACTATAAAGTGTTGTTATAACACCGAAGCAAGATAGAAAGAATAGGGCAAACACATTGACCAAACAAAACATGAAGTAATTCAAAGAAGAAGCAGAAGATAAAAATTCCAACTTTAAAATGTACCTTTCAACTTCGGCTTTAATCTTCTTGGAGAACTCATTAAACACACCGAACTCACGTCTAATCAAATATCCATTGGGAGGCACCAAGGGTAGCCTCGGCCATCTACTCGATGCCTACACGGATTATCCCAACACTCAAAAAATTAATATGAAAATGAAAAGAAAAACGATCCACAAACACTGAATGGCGCACACCTGCTGAGATACGGATAATTGTTGACGGAAAAGAAGATTTTTCGACAAGAAAAAATCTCTGGCGAGTTTCCTGGAGGCCATGAGAATCTGCAAAATCTACTATATTTTCGTGAATTAAATTTAAAAAGAAGAGAAGGGATGAAGCATTGGTGTTAGGGTTTATAGGGTTTTATGCGTTATGCAGAATGAAAAAGGTAACTTGGAAAAAGGGGAACCTTTTCTTGCCCTAACGCGATTATCTGATTTTGTTAGGCTCTGTTTGGCTCACCGCACACAAAGAGTTTTATGTTGATAATTTTATGTTGGCTGGTCTTGAATTTTACTGGTTTATTTTCCGGGTCAGTTTTATATAGAGATGTTTATCCGGGCCGGGCTAACCGGGCTGGTCCGTTTAACACTGAAAAATATAGGGTTAGGGTTCATGAATTATAGGCCCGTTTAAAATCGGGCTTTTTTTATCCGGACCGGTTAGCCCGTAGGCTAAATCGGGCCAGCCCGCTAGTCTGAATTGTTACCTTTTATTCTTTTTTTTAATAAATAACCTAATAACAACTTTTGGGTTGGCCTTTTTTATTAGATTATGATATTTGTTTAACTTTATTTGGTCATATATTAAGAACCAATGATTTCTAGAATTGTGTTTAAATTATACATTTTTTCCTCATTTACTGATCATTAACTAATTATGTATTTTTCTATTTTATTTGTCTGTTGGACGTGCCAATTGAGACCTTTAATTTTAAAAGAAAAAAAATTATTGTAGCCCGTTAGTGGCCCGTTTAGCCCGTGGCCCGCTAGGGTTAGGGTTAGGTCCCAACAATTATAGGTCCGTTAAATATGAACCGGTTAAGGCCTTTAATTTTAAAAGAAAAAAAATTATTGTAGCCCGTTAGTGGCCCGTTTAGCCCGTGGCCCGCTAGGGTTAGGGTTAGGTCCCAACAATTATAGGTCCGTTAAATATGAACCGGTTAAGGCCCTAACCCGTTTAGTCCGTAGCCCTGTAGGGCTGGCCCTATAGGGCTAGGGCCAGCCCGATAGACATCTCTACTTTTATATATGAATATGAGTCACTAAATTATTTTTATCTTATTTTCCCTTCAAATTTTTTTTTATATATTTTTATCTTATTTTATTTTAAAACATCCTTTGAATAGTGTTTATATATTTATAAATTATGCAATAATATAATCTAATTCATTTCTTGATAATATTAATATTCATTTTTTATCTCATAAAATGAATTTGTAAGGCCATCTGCACAATTTTTTAACATATATTTTAATTTAAAGAAAAATTGGCAGGTCATGATATATTTTGCATAAACTTCGTTCTCATTCTCATAGAATAATTTTAAAAAGTAAAATTTTATTTAAATCCAATTTCACATGTAACAACACTAACACTTTTTATTTAAAAGATTTTAGGGCCTTTTTAATACCTATATATATATATATATATATATATATATATATATATATATATATATATATAATAAGTTAAACATAAGATTGTAATTTAGTTTATTGATTAATCCTTATTTAATAATAGAAACAGACTTCTTTATATTTTTGTATCACACACATTTTTTATAAAAAAAATTAATGTTTAATAGAACCATCTAAATAGAATTGATAGTAGAAGCATATTTGAGTAACATTTTTTATTCTTTTCACAATGTTACATGTAAGAATTTGTTAATTACACCAGTTATAGTAGAAATGTTGAGTAACTTGATTAATTGTTGTTAATTTGATACTTAAAATTGTTAGGTGTCTTGTATTTATGTAATTACTTTGAACATAATTATCCTATTATTTTAGTGTAATAAAGTAGATTACAATTTAAACACTGTTAATGTTTTTATGTTTGTAAAAACTGCCCTAGTGAAAAGTAACCACCACATTCAAAGAATTGGGTTATCACTTATCATTATGCCTTAGGCAAAATGTTGTGCATTATTTACACACTTGTCCGAAACAAACAAAACAAACCTCTGCACCTTGAAACATCACCTCCTACTTAGTTGGAAAAAGAGTGTATGTACATCTACCTAACACATTTTAAAGCATCATCAGTAGATGCATGCTTAAATCAATTCAGCATCCCAAAACCTAGTTGATAGATAACATCTACCTTAATTTAATCTGAAAAATATTCTTCAACATCAGGTAAACCAGGATCTCTCCTGTTCTGCAACTCTTTCTCTCGAATCCCATTATCGTCTTCCACGTATTCTGTTTCAGACAATTCTTGATCATCTTCGGAGAACCCTACATCATTTGCATCACCATTTCTTTCTACATTGTTCTTAACTCTTGCATAAAAAGTCGAAGAATCCAAAACAGGCATTGATTCAGAATTTTCACATATGCAGGACAAAGGGTGCTCATGAAACTCGCCCCGCCCTGGCTTTACCTCATTTGGCTCTCCCATGAAACCAATCTGGGATGTCCGAACAAGTTTGGCGAATTCTTCCCATGTCATGTTATGACGATCATTGAACAACCGAAAGAGTTTTTTAGCATTTGGTCTGATTGTTGGTTTGTGACCATTGTATCTCCTGCATTAATACATGTCCTAAACTCAGTATTGGAATCGAAAACTTAAGCCTAAGTATAGACAGACAGACAGACAGACACATACCGTTTTCCTGCAAGTATTTTTGCCATGTTCCCATTGTTGTTTGCAACAAAAACATCACTTTCATCACAAACAATGAAGTCCAATGCAGCCATCCGAGAGGAATAGGACAAAAATGGTGCAAGCTCTACATCGCTGGCGATAGTCTCTTTTGAATGAAGGTTGGGGAAGAGAGCTTTTAGAGGGGCTAGCGTTTCTTCGCCTCCGTATACCTCACCAGATGCAACATATATATGTACGTCTTTCCCAAAACCGAGTGCTCTCAACATCAGCCCAACTTCCTCAGGGCTTAGAGGGCATTTCCCATGCCTACGTTCCTTGTCAGGATTCTTCGTCTGCAAAACATGCCAATATTGTTAGTCATACATCAGTAAGACTTGATGCAATTCGTGTATGTTAGAGTGTTAGACTCACATGCAAAGTCTTCCATCTTTTTCGTATTGCACCTAGTTCAGTCGTCTCTTTTTCTCCACCCCCATAGTAGCATCCAGAGAAAGCTAGCATATCAGGTTCAAATCTGTAGTGTTTGAAATTGAATATGATCAGCAAGAGCTTAAAATTGCCAAAGAAAGCTTCAAGGATGCATGACAAACACTTTGATTAAAAAGACAATCGCATGGAATGATATATGTACCTCAAGTGCAACGCAATATAATGCTTGCTTTTCATTCTCATCCTTTGAACTAATTCCTTACCCATTTCAAGAATGGGATCAGTGAATCTTAAAGCATGGTAGTTAACTCTACATCTCAATTTCTGCAAATCCGTAGCAAGCCGATTTGACAACCTATAATCGAACTTTGTAAGTTGAAGAACCTGCACCTGAGGATAGCCCAAAAGAAAGAAAAAGAATGGAGTTTCAATTTTAAGTCTCTCATCGTAAACAGAATTACTAGACGAAGAAAATAAAAACAAGAACTCTTAAGGAAGACGTACGCGCTTCCTCTGATAGATGGGCAGGATACGAGTCTCGTAGCATTTTTTATTGCATTTTCTTGGAGCACGAGTAGTTGCGACTTTTCCTGCCTTTTCTGGGAGCTGGCTTATAATTCTGACATCTTTCGATAGGGACTCTATGAACCAATTCACATCAAAGATCTCCGAGAAGTTACTGGAAGCAGCACCATTGAGTTAGTGCAAGTTGAGAATGACTTAAAATTAAATTGTAAAGAGTGCTGTAGTGAACAAACCTGGCATCTTTCCAGAAAGAATTCTGGTCCAGCTTAGGAACAACGAGTGTTGCACTCATGATATAGGCTGCAACGACAGCATCTACTATCTGTTACGACAAGAGTTGGGGATCGGAAAACCAATTAATGATGACAACACACCAATCTTTGGAGCAGTGTTTGCTAATTTGTGCTATGATAGAAAGTATTTACAATTCTATTGTTACATTAACTACTCCCCCCTCATCATAATTAACTGGAGCACAATACAAGCAACTAAAAACAAATTACAATTAAATGTTATACGGTCTAAATACACTAATTTCACAATTAGGTGGATCCAACCTAGACAAAGATATTCAAACTAAATACTAGGTGAGTAGTCAAAATTCATAATGGCTAGTTTTCTGGTGGGGGCATCATCAACAAACATCCAACATACTGTAATTCTGTACAAACTCGATTCGAAGATCCTTTTAAATATCGTGAATTTCATGGCAATTCTTTTGTCTCGACTCAACCAAAAACAGAACATAACAGAAACTCACCCCTGTTCTTTGTTGATTTAAGCCTCCGCTAGTTGCAATCAGTAAGTATCTTTTAGGCACCTCTTCCATTATCGCAGCTACAATCAATAAGAACAATTATCAATTAAAAACCCAGAAAATCAAAATGGATTCCCTACTGAGCCAACTATGATTACAAATCATTTATTACAGCTATATAATCGGAAAGTCAACATTTATTTTTCTAGAAATTCCTAGATAGGAATATATTGATGATAAGGGATGGGAGAGTACTCAAAAAGTTTCTGCTGGCATTACTGCATCCGTGAAACAAATTTGAATGATTAGAAGTCCATAAGTCGCGGCCTACCACTCCTCCATTCATCTACAGTTTCATCAAAACCAACGGCTACTCATCAATTTTCAAAAATATACATACACATATATACATACACAATATATCACAAACTTACAGGCACGCGAAACACCTCTTCTCTCTCAACATTAATGTGGGTATTCACTCTGTTATTAAACTTCATTAATGGACAAAAAAGGGAACAATTCAGATAAAACAGAATTGAAGAATAAAATTAAAAATCGAATTAATCTGCAAAATGGTAAAACGTACCGAGGTATTAAGGACGAGGATACGGTGGCCACTCTGGTCGGAGATGGGTGGGGAAAGAAACGAAAGAATAGCAAAAAATATGAGCAAGCAGCCGGAGACGGCTGACAGGAGGGGGAGGAGGTGGTGGAGACGGCGGCGGCGGTGATGCCGGAATATAATACCCTGTAAAATCTGAACTCCGATCAATTCCTGCGTTTTTTTCTTCGTCATGCTCATGTCGCCGGCAACAAAACAGAGAATTAAAAACGTTTTAGAGGATTGAAAAACGGGAATGGTATTTGAATGAGAAATTTGCAGGATTGTGATCTGTAGACGTAGACGTAGCCACAGCACAACAACTTGAAAAAGTTTTGAAGAACAGGTTAATGTTGTACTACTACTAATATATGTTTGTTAAGCTGCAACGACAATGTTTTCAGATGCCAAACAATATTTTTTTGCAATTTGGGGCCCACTTTATATTGAATTTAATTGGCGAGAAAAACTCCACCCTAATCCCGAACTGGTTGCCATTTTTTTAGATGGATTATTTCAATATCTTAGTTGGGATTTTGCAGGATTTATGCAGAGATTTAATACTAAAATGTAGTAGGAATTTTGACGACATTATTTGTTGAACTATTTTGACCTAATATTAAATAATTTAAAATTATATATTTGATTTGTTGAGTAATTAGGGGGTGGGGTGAGAAATTAGAATATCATTAATACATTTATTGAATATATTGAATAGAGATATAATTGGATTTAAGAGTATTAATTTGTGAGATCTAAATATGATTATCTTTATAATTAAATCATTAACTTTGTAGCTGGACTTTTTCCACAACTTAATTACTAGTATTCTTTAAGAATGGAGGAAAAAGGAAAATATTATTTAAGAAAAAGGGATAGTAGATTGGTATTTTTTATGTATTGAATACGAATGAGTCAAGTATGGATATATTAAATTATTGTTTTCTTACCTCTTTCTATACAATCTTAAATTTTTATACCAAAATTTTCAGATATGATGAAATTTTTTAGATAAAATTTGTATTAGACATCCTCATAAATATTGTACTCCGTATCTGTATTTTTTTATTGTTAAATTCCATTATTTTCATTCTTATTTAGGAGTAGTATTATTTTTATTTATTCAAATTCTCATTCATTTTATTTCTAAATATATCCTCAATTTATATATTTCATTAATAAATTAATTAATATTCATTAAAAACGCGTTAAATTTATATAGGTGTCATTATCTATTATGGTATAAGTCTATAGAATTCCAACTCAATCATATTTAAGATGAAAATACAATTCAAATATCAATACAGATTTAAGTGTATTTGCCATTTTTATAAAAATGGCATTTTTGCTACAAATACAATAATGTGATAATTTTTATGATTCCATTATCTATTTCTTTCACGTGGTTGTCTGCTTGATTCTGATATATATATAACATCAAAACTTCGTCTTAATCTCCACCAAAACATACTTACGATAATATTATTTAAACTGCTTAGGATTCAACGATGTATTATCTCATTTAAATATAACAATTTGCATAGTTATCTGGTACCACAAAACAAGAATAGTCTACTTTCATATTTTGATTTTTTTTAATTTTTCTTTTTCCATTTGGGTAAGATAAATAGGAACAGAAAATATTTACTGCCCATCCAGTAAATGACAAATAGTCAAATCTTATCTACTGCTTTAATTTGAACTTATCTTTAAACTTTTTTTTTTTGTTTATATTTTTTTTTAATTTAAAAAAGGTGGAAATTAAAATTAAAGGGTGGATTAAGAACGTAGATTAGGATTAGGGCCCTCAGGTGCTAAATTAAGTGGTGTTGTTGTTGACTTGAGGATCTAATGTTTGATAAGCTGTAAAATAGGTTGATTTAGTCATTATTAATATGGTTTATGTGTTTAAATTTTAAATTAAATGGATTAGTTGGAACTAATTGGAAGCATTCAAAAATAAATATTAATTTTAATTATATAATTACTATGTCAGAAATCTCAAGGTTAGGCTAATTATTTAAATGAAATGTGTCGTGTTCAACGTTCAAAGTGGCCGTTAGTTGAACCCATCTGATCGGATCACACTTTTTTTTTTACATTCACATGTTAATGATGATAATAAAATCATAATTACTGTCAAATAAATAAAAAGTTACTCCTTGTTTAAATTAGAAATGACAACAAGGGTCTGGAACGGTTTGGCCTATTCATAATCCGTCGTGTTAATTTTTTTAAAAATACACAGTAGTATCTTGTGTTAACTATTTTAATGACATTAGTATAATGTATTATAAATTTTAGTATGAAATTCACAGTATATATATGGGACGGGTTCAAGCAATACCAAATTTAGATTTAAATCTGATCTATTGTCATCTTAAATGTAAATACTTATTTAAAATTTAAAAAAAAAATTATCTTTATTACTAATTAATTTTTAAGAAAATAACTTTATTGATCATTAAACCATATTAGAGTAATTCACACCCTCAAAAACATAAATTATAGCAATAAATTCTAACCAATAAAATAAAAATTTTGATTCACCCAAACAGATGTGATTATGAAGGGGAAAAAAAACACCCGTACAATTTTTGGGTTTGGGTTTGGGTTTTTCAAGTTCCAATAAATACTTGCCCTTCCCCTTATAACATAAACGGAATATTTTTATTTCATGTTTTTTTCTTTTTTCAGATAATATTTATAAAATCTATGAATTTTCAAACTTCTGAAGGACGAAGCTTAACTGGTATTACAAAATAACGATAAGTTGATGTATTTAAATATGGGTTGGTCCGCTATGGACTCGAGTGCATGTTGTGCACTCTAATTCATGTTGCATTTTTCAGTTGTACTGACTTACACTTTTTGGTAAAATGGTGTTGCACTTTTCAATTATTAAATTTTATAATAATATTTTTATTTATAGTGACTTACACTTTTTAGTAATTTCAATTATTAAATTGTATAATAATATTTTTATTTATAATGACTTACACTTTTTAGTAATATTGTGTTGCACTTTTCAGTTTAATACGGAGTAACTTACACTTTTCATTAAAAATTGTGATACTTATGATGCTCTTTTTAGTAATACCGACTTGCACATTTTAGAAATATAGTATGACAATTACTTGTGTGTACCAGTTACATACATGTAACTTGTTCCTATTTAATACAATTTTTTAAATGAATGAATTTTACACCTGAGTTATACTAAATATAGTATAGTATTAGTCTAATTACAGTATAATATTAGTTCAAATATAGTATAGTATTAGTTTAAATACAGTATAGTATTAATTCAAATATTAAATATGAATGTAACTGGTACACAAGAGTGCAACCCATATAGTATTTCACTTTTAGTTATACTAACTTATACTTTTAGTAAATATGGTGTTTCACTTTTTTATTATATCAACTTACATTTTTTATTAATTTTGTGTTGCACTTTTTATTGAATAAAAAAATTTTTTAAAAATTTAATATGGAGAATGTGTATATTTTTAAGTAAAAACAAAAAAAAAGGTAAAAAAATAAAAATAAATTAAATAAAAAGCAAAAAATGAAATAAAATGAAGAAAAAAAATAAAATAAAAAGAGCTATTTTATAGGTCATGTAATTATTTTTATAATAATAATAATAAAAAAAATTGGACTAGAGTGTACAACATGACTCAAGTGTATATTAGACTAAACCTTTAAATAGTCTACTATCATTTTACAGATAATATTTAAATAGTCCTTTATATAGGCTTTGTAGATAACGAAAAAAAATACACACATTGAAAACAGTAATTAAACAGCAAAATCCTAATATGACCACTTGAATATGAAATTAATTAATTACATGGGGTAAAGTGGTAGCCAATTCATTTCGTTTAATCAATGCTATTTTATTCAGTGTAAAAAAAAATTAATTAATTTAAGAAAGTATTATCGCTAATGTGATTAATTAAAATTTCAATATCGCTAATGGTAGTGTCCCGAATACTATCTAAGTGAATGAGTTTTTATTACGACAAATTAATTATAGGCAGTTTATGATAGCAACATGTAACAACCATTTTTTATTTACTATTGTGCTTTTTTTTTTTAAAAATAAAAAGTCAAGTGATTAAAGCATCATATATTCATATGCATGTATTGTTATTTTGATTATATGTTTTGAAGCAAATAAAGATGTAAATACCTCTGTTATAAAAGTTGACGCGTCTAAGCTCGACTAGGTGGACCCTAGACATTAGTCATCGGTCTATATATATATATTTTTTTACTTTCCAACATCAAAGTTTGATTCCCACGATGTGTAACATTTTTAGTAAAATTCTAATGCTCAAGAGGTAAAAAATGAGTGAAAACTGCATTTTATTTTTTTAACATTATTTTTATCAGTTTTAATTTATCCAGAGACTTATTTGTAATTTTTGTAAAACTCTTAATCCTGATTTTTTTTTTTTTTTGACAGCATATTCATCCTAATTATGAGTCACGATATTCAAAAGTAAAACTGAATACACCCCTTCAGTGTGAAGGAGTCACACAAAGTTTGCTCATAAAAAAGCGAAAAAAAACGAATACATTTTTACGAGGAAAAACAAAATTGACCGAGTCAGCCATTTGTTTTTGTTGAAAGCCGAATCAGTTCCAAAATTCCTATTGTAACTACAAACCCAACTAAATAAAATCAGATCTACCTAATATATCTATAACCTCTATCAACAAAAATGTTTTAACATTTTCATCCATAATTCCCACCTATATCAACATTTTTTATTCATAGTGATACACCATGTATATTGGCGGACCTAATTAAATTATAAAATTATGGATACATATTTTGTGGGAGCGAACTATATATATGACAGCATTATTGAGAAATTGTAAAAACATGTCCTTCACAATGATACTAAAAATTGGTAGTACCATATTTTATTAGGGATTAGAATCGGTCGAAATTATAAATTTGTAGTCGAAAAGATAAACAAATACCCTAATGACTGATTAACTTGTACATATTCAACTGAGATTCTATTGATTTTTTTTTTACTTTAATAAAAAGTACGTGAATTTATAAAATTTATAGAGTCAATATGGTTTTTATAGACTTAACATGATTGTGGAATATATTTTTTTATTGATTTACATAAATTTTTATAAACTTCGATGCAAAGAGTTAATTTTAATTTTTTTTAAAATTAATATTATATATATTATATAAAATATTTTACCAATACAAAAAAAAAATATATATATATAATTTATTTTACCAATAATATATAGTATATAAAAAGTATTTTATCAATACAAAAAAAAAAAATATATATATATATATATATATATATAAGTTTATATATTAATTCGGGGCGGATACGCGCGGGGCGGGCATAAGACCAAAATCCGACTCATACTCAATACGGGGCGAATCTGACCTGACCCAAAGCTCGCGGGTGGGGTGGATACCCGCGGGTAGGGTCAATATTGTCATTCCTACTTCTAATCTTTAGTCTTCAGAGGTTCTCTGAGAGAATCCGTTGAAATCTCTCATTTTTAGAAGAGATTTTGGATAGTGCAATTTATTTATATTTATGAAAGAGAATCCAACAAAATTCATAGAGTATTACAGTTGAACACCTAAAGATTTTTTTAAAGACTTTTTACCATCCGGATTGAATACCTCATAATTTTTAAAGACTTTTAAAATTTGAATTAAATATCCCCATACTTGAAAAGTAAAAAAAATCATATGGAATCCACAATCAATACATCCATAAATTAATTAATCGAAGTGCTCTAAATCTGATTCAATAAGGTAAGGCCCAAATACATACGGCCCAAATATGATTTATTTTTTGTATTGGGCTTTACACACACACGGCTGCTTATGTTGCTGTGTACTAATTTGCTCATTTTGTGTGCGCTCTTTGTCAGGAGGCAACTATGTAATACTTTTTCTATCCCACAATTGTTTGCACTATTTTCTTATTTGTTTGTTCCACAATTGTTTGCACTACTCAAAAAAGAAATTTTTTCATAAACTCCACCCTCATAATATTCACACATTTACACAAAATGTCATTACTTTTACCCTCAATCCAATAATTCACTTTACTTTATTCATAAAAGTTATGAAATTATCCCTCAACACTCCATTCATTACACTTTTTTCTTAGTTTGCGTGCCCATAAAATGGTGCAAACAATCCTGGAACGGAGGGAGTGCCATTTTTCGATTTATGCGAATCATTGAGCAAGGACTATACTATTTTTTCTGTATTGCTCCAATTTTATAGGATGTTCACGAAGACATGAGAGGAAACTTACAATGGCATGGCAACGTGCAAACACTTCTCTCCAATATTAACTTATTTATCTTTAAAATAAAAGTGAGTTTTATTATTTTAAATTGATTATAAATTTTTTTGGACAGATTTTGATTTGAGAAGGACATATTTAAAAATGATTCAAGGAAAAGGTAGCAAAAAATACTTCATTTCAAATATTATTAACATTCTTTTGTATGGAAGTCAATTCAAAATTCTTCTTCAAAAGGCAACCACTTGCAATTTGCAAACACTCCAAACTCTGACAATGGGTTCCACACAAACTTTTGTACAGTTCCCGATTTTCACGGGAATCACATACTTTCTTGCTGGTTTGCACGGCCACCATATTGTAAGCTACATACTTATATTATGTTATAAAGTTTATAAAAATTAAAATCCACATCACATTGTTCTGAATTTTGTATTGATATTTTAAAAACACTAGTATTATAATGAAGAAATAAAGTCTCATTAATGTGCTGATAAAATACCACGTAAAGGTTGAGATAATTTCACCTAAATCTACTCACAACTTTTTATTATTAATTGTGTCATCTCTATCTAACACACGAGTATATGAGACAAACAAATTAATTTGTGCATAGAGTAAAGAATGGGCTGCTTAATGCAATTTTTGTTCATATGTGGTGAAACATTATTCATAAAATAATTACAAAAAGATCAACTAATTAAAAAAAAATCTAAAGTGGTAAAGGAATATGTGCATTTATTTTAGTGTGATTTAGTGGATGAAACAATGTGTACTTAATCAGTCCAAAAATTTGTTCTGTCGTTAATTGAAACACCCGCAATTAAACGATCAAATTGATACTCTAAATTAATTGATTACTGAATAAAATTAAAATAAAACAACCCAAGTAGTATGTATTATATGATTTGGTCATAGTCTGATAGTCAATCATTGTTTTTCATGTTTGCTACCATAGTCAATAGCAGCTATCGGATTTTGATTTTTTTTTAATTAAATGACTTTTTACACTTTTAAATATATATATTTATTGTATTTTTTTCTTATTTATTCTTTAAATCATTTTAATATTTAAATAAATATATTATTTTAATAAGATAGATCAACGTTTATTAAAAGTAGTAAAAAAATTTAATATAAAATAACCTTTATTTTAAATAGGAGAGAGATATTATTTAACCTACAATATTCGTGGAAAACTTGAAAAGTTCAACATTCTAACTTTTGGAATTATTAAATATGGGTTGGTATGCTATGGACTCGAGTGCATGTTATTCACTCTTGTCCATGTTGCACTTTTCAGTTTTACTGACTTACACTTTTTGGTAAATGGTGTTGCACTTTTCAATTATTAAACTGTATAATAATATTTTTAGTAATAATTGAAAAGTGCAACACCATTTACCAAAAAGTGTAAGTCAGTAAAACTGAAAAGTGCAACATGGACTCGAGTGCATACTAGACTTTACCATTAAATATTTCACATTAAACAATTAGTTTGGCCTCTGGAATTTCATTATCTGACGTGAAATTAAATTAATAAGATGTGTGTATGTATATACTTTTAATACCATGTATATCTATTAAAGCTTGACATAATACCCATTTTTATTTAAAAAAGGAGACTTGACTTAATACTTTTTTATTTGTAATTTTAAAATGATAAACTCGAACTTGGAGACTGTGTAAGGAAGGACCCAAAATGTGTTGAAAGGACCAAGTTTGCAGCAGTTGGAATTTAACTATTGAGAATTTGCAGTTTCAATATCATATTTGAATCTGAGATGAATGTCGAGTAATTAATTGGAGTATTATTTATAGCCTCAATTATTAAAATTCCCGTACTTGATAGTAGTACTTTATTCTCATTTATATATACCACATATAGACACCATGTGGCGCTTAATTAGTCATCCATCTTATTGGCAAGATTATTAAAAAAAAAAAACAATTTCACAGTTCATGTTAAATATATTAAACTCAATTACATTTAAAAAAAAATATATATGAGATACACAAACTAAGAATTATTTAGATCGTTAATAATTTCGTGAATATAAGTGGAAATTTTATGGACTAAATCTCTAACAGTGATATTTAACAAATATGAAAAAAGTAGCAATAAAAATTAAGAATTTGTTATAAGTGGAGTTTTATCTAATAAGTCTCCTATTTTAATTTGAATCCATTGATGTAGATTTTCTTCTTCCTTTTGTTTTTGACGAGTAATAATTATTAAGGTTTTTTTAAAAAATGGCTATATTTTTTCATTATTATGGAATAAACTTTCAACCTGGAAAATTTTCAAATAATGAGCTATATTTGTAAAAATGTGAATATATACTTTTATAATATAGGAAAATAGGAGGTATTTTTAATTCAAGTCTCTTGTTTAAGAGTGTGTTTCTCTCTAAATTTCAAGTTTAAAATTCTATGGTCTAAATAATTTCAAAGAGGGCAGTCCATACAGATTTTAGTTAGGACTTTAAACAGGTTCCATTAAATGGACGGTGAAATTGATTTTCCAAATTAATCAGTACTTGAGCTGGATATTGAGACATTAAAAAAAAAAAGATACAAAATCAAATTATTTATCGAGTTTGGTTATTACATTAAATTACTTTCTCCATCTCACTTTTTTTTTTTTTTAAGCATTTCACGTTTCTCATTCAATTTTTTTTAAAAATAGGTAATTGTTCTAAACATTTCATTTTATTCATTTTTACTCTTAATTTGACTTTGTTCTATCCATCTTCCATTACATCAATTGTAGTGCATGTTAATATTAATTTTATTTTATAATTTCTTAAATTGACGAAATTTTATAGTGTGTGGGGGGTGGGACAGGGGGTTATTCGGAATGTAAGCCTGAACCTAATACCAAACCTGGTGAGGCGACAGTAATGCGTGGAGACACGGAATAGAGTGCAATGTTTTCCCACGTCAAAGTCTCACTTGCAATAATTGCATCCCTCATTTCTTGAGAATCTTCATTTTAGCCCCCAAACTCTCGTGGTTGTATCATATTGAAGTAATAATAGTTTTGAGCTTTCCCATTTCATTATATTTAGACATCCTTTTTGGAAAGAATGCAATAAATTTAAAAAATGTCAAAAACATCATTTATTTATACCTATTAATATATCAATTTATAGAAGTATTATTAGGTGCACTGATATATCAAAAACATACTTTACTCGCTTTTATATATAGATGTACACGTATATTAAAAAATTGTAAACGAAAATTGCAAAATCTTAAAACCATTGGAGAGATTGTGGTTAATCTAAAAATGTTGGTGCTAAAGTGGTATGTGACATAAATAGTTGACCCAAAACTACGAGTTGAATTTTCTAGTCTTTGATTTTTCTTTTCCATTCCAATTTCCCGGTGGGCCCCTGCACTCCCGTCTCTATCCCCCACCATTTCCAAGTTCCCACCTCCTCCGCTGCCGCATTACACACGGCGGACCAATAAAACTCTCCCTATATATCCCCGTCGGAGATATTTCACACCAACGCAAAATGGCCTCCTTACTACTCCCATCTCTACTCCTCCTCCTCGCCGTTTCCTCCTCAGCTAAGTCCTTCACCTGCACCACCACCGGCGCCACCTGCGACGCCCTCATCGACTACTTCTCCCCCAACACCACCACCATCTCCGCCGTCCAAACCCTCTTCAACATCAAGAACCTCCGCACCATTCTCGGCGCCAACAATTTCCCCCCTTCCACCCCCCGCAACTTCCCCATTCCCGCCAATTCCACCCTCAAGATCCCCTTCCCCTGCCTCTGCCGAAACGGCACCGGAATCTCCAATAACCGCCCCATCTACACGGTAGCCCCCGGCGACGGCCTCTACCACATAGCGGCGGAGGTCTTTTCCGGCCTTGTCCAGTTCCCTGAAATCCAGGCTGTTAACAATATAACCGACGCTAACTTGATTGAAGTGGGGCAGAGACTGTGGATTCCGCTGCCGTGTAGCTGCGACAAAATTGGGGATCAGGCGGTGGTGCACTACGGACACAGGGTGGCCCCCGGAAACTCGCCGGAGGGAATTGCCTCTCTGTTTAATGTTTCTCTTGATACGTTGTCGACGCTCAATAATTTGCCTAATCCTCCAATCCTAGTAGCCGGAGATGTTCTTGATGTTCCTCTCAGAGGTATTCATTCAATTTGAATATATAATTAGACTTTTTATTAAATTGTACTATAATTTCGTTATTAGTACGATAGGTATAGTCAGCCGGTCAGTCCAGATACTGATTCAGATTGAATTACAAATGGTGTGTGATTTTGCGTGTTGGTTTTTAGGCCCGATTAGGCATCTATCGTGTTGGTTTTATAAGCATCTGTTTGTGTGTAATCGAGGTTTGTATAGATTGGAGCTGAGTTTGATGCTTTTAACATATGAGTTGTGACAAATAGATGGGGATTTTGTCAATCATTAGTAGGGGATCTTGTGATTGATATTTGATTGTCTTGATTCTGAACAGCTTGTTCTTCGCGGGTAAGCAATACCTCGCTAGACAGCCCTTTACTCGTTGCAAACGATACCTACGTCTTGACAGCTAACAATTGTGTGAGGTGCAAGTGTGATGCTGCATTAAACTGGATGTAAGTCCTTTTTTCTTAGTTGCTTGTGTAAGTAACTCTTGCCTTTGTTCCTTCTCACTTTTGGCTTTTTCGTTTAGGTTACAATGCGAACCTTCCGGGTTTAATTCATCGTGCGCCCCAATTCGTTGCGAGGGTTCAGATAACTTCTATCTTGGAAACACCACAACCTCAGTTTGTAATAGCACCACCTGTGCCTATGCTGGTTACACCAGAACTGGAAGCGTTCTAACAACCGTAGATACAATCTCAACTTGCGTTGGTGAGTGTTATCACATCTTTATGAGTTTGAAACTTTCAAGTCTTGTATGATTGATCTGCTTCATAGTTAGTGTTCAATATAAATTGTTTCTTAGTATGCTGTGATTGGTTTCGTGAGACGTCCCATTGACGCACTTTCTAATAACGTTTCGTATTAACAACAGCTCCTAGATCATCTGCGACGAGGTTGCAAGGCTGGAGATGGAATGGAGTAGTAATATTTATGCATATCATGGTGCTTTGTATTTACTTTCATAAAGCTTAGAAGAGCATTGTTGGTAAATGTAGGAATTTGTGGTTTTTATTCATGTAATGTGAGGTTGTTTTGCTCTACTTTTGAACGTTTCATTTTTTTGTTCCAAATTTTGAATTATAAATAAATGAGATTCGAAAATGCACTTGAATTGCCTGCATGCAAGAATTAGTCATGGAATTTTAGCTAGACTATATTTATATAAAATATTGTGGATTTTAAAAGCTTCCTCCTTTTGTATACTCCATGTTTTAGAATTTACTCTTTCAATTTAAAATAAATATAATTTTGAATCAATGTATACATATCAATAACATTGTAATTTAATTGCTTTAAAATTCTACATAAAGACTTATAAGTTCAAAACATTACTAATATCTAAACTATCTTTATTGAAGTTAAGGGTATGAAAAATGTAATTAATTATTATTAAAAAGTGTAAATAAAGTGCAAAAGCTAAAATAATACTCTCTTTGTCTGAACGTCCAAAATTATTTGCACATTTTTAATATGAAAATACTCCACTCAAAATTGCTGCTCTTTTTTTTACCTATATTTTACTTTACACTTCATCAAATTCACTTTATACATTACATTATCAATCATTAAATTTTATTTTCTTAAAAATTGTATAGATCAAACCGTGCAAGTTATCCCTATATATTTTAAATCGGAGAGATGAGAGTATAAGATATTTATATATGTAAGTATTTTAATCATCGTGAATTGTGTGTGCATAAGATTCCAATCGAAATTATTGGAGTAAAAAGAGAAATGATTAATTCCAAGAATATTTATTTGAAACCATGTGCCAAAGTCGGTAATGAGTTGCGAGGTACAAGGTACAAACCTCAAACAAAGCTGCAATGTTTAATAATTTACTCCCAAATTCTGTGTGCATATCACATTTAAAAAGAAAAGAATTTCTGAGTGCATATCTCCTTCCTGCGATCACTCCCAATTTCACTATAGTACAACATAACAAGGTTAGAAAACAGTGTCCCTTGTTTCCTACCATCATTCTTGGTTTCATAATTATCCAAACCGCTAAATAATCTGTAAACAGTTGTTTTAATACCCTGTTTCCCCTTGTCTTTTGTTGGCAGTAATAATTAGCGACTACATTGTGTAGAAGAAATTTAGAGAAAATATGGTGGCTGCGCAACTCACTGGTACTGCCGCGCCTTTTTGCGGCTTATGGAATGGCAATGGAAAATTGGAATTTCCGGCAACAAATTCAAAAGGGTTTCGTTCTTCTCATGGAAGCCGGAGAAATTTCGACGGCGGCGGTACATGTGTTCTGTCCTTGAACAGGGCTAAACCGTTGTTGCCTTTCCCGGTTATTCGTCAGAGGAAGCAGATGTTTCCTAGTTTCAATAGACAGCTGATTTCTAATTGTGGGATACAGCCAGATTATGTAGAGGAGACTGCTTCCTCTGATTCAAGTGGAGAGCTTAAGTATGATTTCTTTCATAATGTTGTTATACAGTAACCCTTGACAATTTGGAGAAATTTGTGTTTTTGTGCTTCATTGAATGGTTGATTATGTTATATTTTGCCCTATTGTATGTAAGGAATGCTCTCCTTGAGCTCTTTAAGTTATGTTATCAGTTAGTTGACCTGTGTCATGTTAGTTTAGTAGTATCTTTTTATGCCAGAGGTAGATTCTGGTAATGAATAGTTTACTCAAATTAAATGTTTTTTTTTTTGTTTTCAGTGAATTGAATGGGGTGGGTTCTTCTCAGATCAATGGAGTTAATGATAACTTGAGTGAAAATCCTCATACATCTAAATCAAAAGATGTTAGACGCGAGCTTATAATGCTGTCTTTACCAGCAGTTGGTGGACAGGCGATTGACCCGATGGTCCAACTGATGGAGACTGCGTATATCGGTCGCTCGGGTAAGATTGGCTACTTTCTTTTTGAAACTAATTTCTGCACATTGCAGCATTAGTGTTTTTGTTTTTGTTCATGTCCTTCAAATAGTACTGTTTTTTTTTTCCCGCATTTATTATCATTGTCTAAACTTTGGTAATGTGCAGAAGTTTAGCAATATAATTTTGGTGGAACTGTGGGTATTGTATTTAATTTCTAGAAGGCTGATTTGGAATCTCCTCATAACTAAACTTCCAATGTTCTTATGGACGATCAAAATCTTACTATCAATGATGGCAGCGAAATATCTACCCTAATCATTCTTGACATGTTTTTATTGCCTGTGCAATCACATGCTGCAATCTTTCTTTCTTCTGTATGCCTGTATTGTTCAGTAGAAATATATGTTCCAGATTTAGAAAGCATTGTAGTCCACCTTGTCAATGTCCTTTTCCGTTGATGTGGTTCAATGCTTTAGTGATATCTGTGGTATTTTGGGTGTATTCATTAGCTGCCTTCTTGATATTCTTGAAGCTTCCTCAAATCATTTTCTTTGTTACTAATTTATGTATTTTTCAATTTCAGTAGATAGTTATTAAATTAAAAGTGAGGCTCCTTGCTTTCATGGATTTTATATATATACGTGAGATTGTTAATTTTTTTAATTTCTCTTATTCGCTCCTAAACGTATTTTGAATCTAGGTTCTGTGGAGTTGGCTTCTGCTGGCGTCTCCATATCACTCTTCAACATAGTCTCGAAGCTTTTTAATATTCCCCTCCTCAGTGTTGCTACTTCTTTTGTGGCTGAAGACATTTCAAAGAATGCCAGCAAATTTCCCACATCAGGTATATGTGTTATATCCAAGTCTAAACTATTTATTATGATGCACATTATTCAGTTTTTAAAGTCATGTAAGTTCATACTATTTATTAACTTCAAATGTTTTTGGAGTGCTATCATTTTGTTTAGAGAACTTAGCAACGGTGGATCTTTTTCATAATGCTGCAGAAAAGCTGCAGCTATCTTCAGTGTCGACAGCTTTGTTCTTAGCTGTTTGTATCGGCATCTTTGAAGCTACGGCACTGGTTCTTGGTTCTGGACCTCTTCTTAGTCTGATGGGCATATCAACGGTATGGAATTTAAAAGCAACGAAGATCTAGATTTATCTTGGTTTAAATTCTATGCAAAATGATTTTCGTTTGGTGGCTTAAAACTGGATTTTTGACACGTACGATCTCATGATTTGGGCAACACTGCGAATAATTGTATGTTGTAGAACCAGTTTTATCAGAAAGTTTGACCACAATTGTGTAAAGGAGTTTTTTTGTTTCAGGATGCACTAATATTATGTGTTGCTATTATGTATTCAACTACCATTACTTCCCGTCAAAAAAAAAAAAAAACTACCATTACTTGGTTTTTTCGTTGAATGGCATTATTTTTGTTCAGGCCTCTTCAATGCGTGGTCCTGCACAGCGATTTCTTATACTGAGGGCTATTGGTGCTCCTGCTTTTGTTGTTTCTTTGGCACTTCAAGGCATTTTCCGTGGGTTCAAGGATACAAAAACCCCTGTATTCTGTTTAGGTAACTGACGTTTTTTATTGTACTAAAGTTGAGGGGGGAAATGAGAAATTAATCAAAGGAATCAGATCTTCTGAGCCCTACACATTGTTTGGATTGAAAGCATTTTGACGTCCTAACATGCTTTCAAACACAAACAAAAATATTGTCCTTAGATTTATTTATGTATTTTTCTCTTTAAAGAACTGATTCAACTTTTGCCTGCAGGTTTTGGGAATTTTACTGCTATATTCCTCTTCCCTTTATTTATGTATTATTGTCGGTTGGGTGTTAACGGAGCTGCCATTTCCACCGTTGTCTCTCAGTATGTATTCGTGCAGGCTTCCAATTGGCTTTTGTTTCCCTTGGTAACTTTGAACCTGAGTTATAGTCTTTGTTTTAGTTGATTAGTTTGTTTTGATGATATTTTTCTTGTGTCAGATACATTGTCACCATTTCAATGATTTGGTATCTTAATAAGAGAACTGTATTATTGCCTCCAAGGTTTGGCGAACTGGAGTTTGGTGATTATCTGAAATCAGGTAATCACACTTGTTGTTATACTGGCTTATGCAATTCTTTTCCTTCTCCAAATCGCATGTTGTAGCTATTCTTCATTGTTCTAGTGTATGTTGAAGTTTTTTGATGTATATGTTATGTAATAACTTTGCGATTATTAGGTGGTTTCCTTATTGGGAGGACTCTTGCTGTTCTTTTTACTATGACACTCGGTACATCCATGGCGGCTCGTCAGGGAACTGTAGCAATGGCTGCTCATCAAATATGCTTACAAGTCTGGCTTGCTGTATCTCTTCTTACTGATGCCCTTGGCGCAGCAACTCAGGTCGTTTTTAAGGCTTTAACCTCACTCTCTCTCTTTTTTAATCCTTGGCTTTTGTTATTTTATTACCAAATTACCCATACGGCCAAGTTTTGGCTTTGTGCTTTATAGAATGGACTGATTCAAATATGTGCTCAATGTTTTGAAGGCCTGCCTAATTGAATTCCTTGGTCCTTTGGGCTCAAATTTTGATTTTTCAGGCCTTGATTGCCAGTTATGCATCAAAAGAGGATTATACCAGCGTGAAGGATCTCACTTTCTTTGCGTTAAAGGTGGTTTCTCACTATCACTGAGTGGTTCATTCTGTTTGATTATCTTGTATTCAAAAGTAGGTTGTTTTCCTAATACTGCTTTTTTACGTTGCAGATAAGTGTGGTTACTGGTGTTTCCTTAGCCGTAATACTAGGTGTTTCGTTTAGCTCTTTGGCTCCACTATTCACTAAGGACGCAGAAGTCCTCAGGGTTGTTAAAAGTGGGATTCTGGTAAGTAAAATGAACCTAATTGTAGAAGTTAGATCTGTTGTTAATGCTGATAATTTTCCGACTTCGTTGGTGCAGTTTGTAAGTGCCAGCCAACCTCTGAATGCTTTAGCTTTTATCGTGGATGGTCTCTATTATGGTGTTTCAGACTTCCGCTATGCTGCAATTTCGATGGTTAGCTTTATAATATGTTCAATTACATCATCGATCATCTTACATAAGATAAGCCTTTGGTGAAGATAGTTTTTTTAAATGCAGATAGTGTCTGGGGCAATATCTTCCGCGGTTTTGTTATATGCTCCTACAGTCATCGGTCTTCCCGGTGTTTGGCTTGGTCTTACTCTCTTAATGGGACTTAGAGCTGCAGCTGGATTTATCAGGTAAAAAAAAGTGTTGTTTTCTTCGTGAGGTTCATTTTTGGCTTGTAAAATCGACTTATCCTAAATTGCCCCCAATTATGTAGGATTAAAGGCTTGGTTTGTTGTTTATTTTTTTCAGATTAATGCAACGTAATGGTCCCTGGTGGTTCCTGCATGGGGATGTTGAAAAACTCAAGGTTAGTATGTAATTGTTAAATGAATCAAATACAAAAATTCTTGTAGCCTTGTTCTCCAGTCTTAGGCACATATTTCCATTATACAGTTTGTGGTGGTAAATTCTGAAATATTGTTTGATTTTCAGTGTGTAGGGTGAGAAGTGAGGAATTTAGAGGACTGTACAACTGGTAGAGACGCGGAAAAGTGTTGAATTACAATAAACAAGGCGCTGTAGACTTCAGTTTCATTAGTTTGTGGGTGGTTTGAGTGTGTTGAAAATGTTGTAGTTAGTTACTACTTGAGTTTTGATCTTCATCTGCTTTTTGTTTGTTTGTGGAAAAGTACAGTTTCTGTATCTCTCTTAAAGACATTCTTATGAATTAATGGAATATTAGTAAAGAATCTGTACAAGAGTAGATACTTAAGCACCTTGATTTACAGGCCACAGTTTTGTGTTGCTATTTCATTATCACCACGTTTCTCCATTCAAAATTCGAATTAATTTCCAACAGACGAGAGTAGTTGGATTAATGCATGGGATTGGTGAGTAATATGTGGAACTCTGAAGCAGCATTTAGAGCTTGTTTGTGTACTATATATCTCCCTATTCTTAAATTGTTCAATTTGAGCTAGTAATTGTCATTGACTTTAAGCTGCAACTACCAAATAGCACTTTGTAAGGGAATTACAACCTCACTAGAACAATCTGTAACCTGATGTAAGTGGAAGCATATGCAACAGATGTGAGATGAATAAGCTGAACAGATTGTTGCTTAAAGATATAAAACACAACAAATACCATTGGCAAAACAAGTATTAATACACATTTAAACAATTCTAATAAAATCTTCCCACTATATTCAAGTTAAAATCATTTTTAAGTAGTCTCTTTAGGCACCCTCAACCAAGATTCGTCTGCACTTCGCACTTCAATATATCGAAAAAAAGAAGCAACTCAGAACATGTCGTCTATCTAGTTGGGCCCGTGGTAGGACTGCTTCCTAACCCCATTTTCTGCCCTAGAAGTGCAAGCTGTTCCACAAACTCACCTCCTGATAGAATCTCAGTGGTTCCATATATGACATGTTTGGGAGGCTGTTGACGATGAACAAGCTCTTGCAAGCTTCCATACTCTACATAATTTCCACCACCTATCATGAATACAATAGCTTCTTTAAACGGTCCTTTCATGTGGCTTCCACTTGAGCCCAATGATGACTTTGGGGCTCGGGGATCAAAAAACATATACGAGTCAACTTCAGGGTTTGGTTTCCCCTCCATTAGTGCATCAACTGTTCTTGTCAAAGCCAATTGATGATCGCTGGACAGTAAATTTTTCACACCAGCAGTTACTGCACTGATCGATTGGCCATACAGTTTTTCTGCCCAATCAACAATATTGCTCCTACTTGCAGAATTAGCTGATGCTAAAGAAACATTCAACGATTTCATCTTCTTCACATACTGAAATGCACTGGTCTCAACCTCTGATTCCCTCAGAGCAGTTTCCACAGCTTCGATTTCTGATGGGGGGATGCTCTCTGTTGAAATAAGATACATGATAGCAAACCGCAATTTGTCTATCTTAGTACCTTTTCCCTTGAGCACGCCAAGGAGTTCGCCACGATCAATTCCACCTCTGACCATCATGTCACTCTCCTTTTTAGCAAAAGAATCAAGTGACCTTTCCTTGATATCACCCAACAATGCAGTAGCAATATTAGTATGCTTATCAATCACTTGCTTCCTCTCAGTCAATTCAGGGAGAGAATTCACTGCATTCATCAGATGCTTCGTGTTGCCAATCAAATCTGTCCCATCGAATTGAGCCTCATCTCCACCAGTTCGCCTATTTACATCTTCAACATCTTTCTTATACTTATTCAATTGTGTCTCGATTTCCACAGCAACTTCTGGAAACTCCAGTGACCCATTTGCTGTCCAAAATGGGTCGGAATGATCCAGTTCAAATGATTTCATCCCACCTTTCTCTCCTTTCACATTCAATCTATTCAACCTCAAGCCAAGTACATCATGAACAAGTGGCTTATACCTAAAGTCATGTTGGATAGCCACGGATAGCTCAAAATTCCTGTCAAATATACACAAAATTGGTCTCTGAAACGAGCTGGTGAAGTTCCCACCTTCAGTGAACAGATTGTTCTTTGCCAGCAAATGGTCACGCAATCTCTGATCCAGCAAAGACGCCACCATCTCAGCTGGCCCTCCACGATGACACCTGATAATGGGAACAACTGCAAGGGTCGCTAAAACGCAAAACAACCCTCCAACAATCTTTTCGATGATTTCCTCAATCTCTTTATCTCCGCAAGAGGGATCATTTAACTGAACATAGCAATTCTTATTGGCAAGTGTAAATAAGTTATCTTCCAGGGTCACAAATTCCAAATACTGATCATGCACTTTGGAAATCCTCTGAATTGAATCAGAATTGATTGTTCCTAAACCACAGAAAGAGGACCAAATATCAGGTATTGCTTTGGTTCCCACTCAAGCGACGTGAAATTATGAATCAGAATTAATTGTTCCTAAACCACAAAAAGTAAGAAAAAAAATATCACGTTTGATATGGTTCCAACTAAAGCGACATGGAATTGTGAACTACAAATCGTATTTAACCAACGAACTTAAAAAAACATTGTTTACATCCTAACAAGGTTTCCTTAATCAGGTTAAAGGGCTGCTAAAATTAAAATCTTGAAGGCGATTACTACCCACCCAACTACATATCAAAAGGAATTAAACAAATCTTAACTATGATTCATTCAGCTACTTACCAGAAATTGAGAGCAAACTACTATCAGGTCTTGCAGTGCTACCAACTCAAGCAATTTAAAATACAATCATACAAGAGAAGATATATGCAGCAAAAAGTCATAATCTAAATACAACTCAAGCTCTATGACTTGAATCTACCAGGACCCCTTATTGAAGTTAACAAGTGAAATTAACCGGTATAATCTAAATCTTATAAGATTATTTTACTACCCCCACCCAACAAAACAATAAAACGCAGAACAGGAATATACAGATTCCCAAAAATAAAGTCGTAAAAATAAATCCTGCTTAATGAGATCAAATCAAGAACTTGATAGAGAATAAGTTTTAGAATGTGTCTCAATTGCAAACAAATTGAACAGTTCATAGAGAAGGGGGGAAATGTGAATGATCATACCTGTGGCTAGTTCTTCCAGGAGTGGCCTGGGTATGGAGGAGGAGAAATTGAGGTGGAAGGAGTCGTAAAGTCCTCTGGAAGCGTCGGAAATGATACGATGCACATTTTGAGGTGTTGGCTGGAGGAAGTACACGGCGGGGACGTCGTGCACAGGATTCCGATCCTTATCAAGGAGAAAGTAGAGGGTGATTCCGTGCTTTCGCAAGTCCTTAACGTGGATCAATGGAGAGAGTATATCCTGGCAGAATCTATCGTAGATCAAGATCTTGTAGACCTCCTCGTTCGCCGTTCCACTGGCGTTACCCACAGCCTGATTCAGATTCAGCATCTTAATGATGCACTCTGCAAATTCAACATCCAAAATTACACAATCATACAATTGGAATCTGAAACAGTAGGAGAAATACATGGAATGAAACTTACCCGTATGCTTCTGACGGAGATTTAGCGCCATTTCGACGAAGCGAGTTTTCTGTATTTCGCAGCTTGGAAAGATGAGAGAGATCTGAAGTTGTGTTTCTTTGGGACTTGGGAGTAAGGCTTGTACGTCTAACTGCTGGGATTGTACCATGCGCTTGGGTCAATCCGGGTCTTGGGCTCAGCTAATTTATTGAAGAATGGGTTTTGCTGGAAAAAAAATCGGCCACGGTTATACGTACCCACAGGGTTATTGAGGACACACACCAGAAAAAAAAAAAAGTATACTCCATAAAATATCCAATATAACCCTCTTCTAATTTTTTTAAAGAAAAAGAACAGAGGAGTATACCCATCCTATTATCTATAGCGAAAAAGGCATACTGTCGATCAAACATACGCAAAATAAAAATAAATATTACCAAATATTTGAAAAGTCAGATTTTGAAGGTGGATGTGCTCGAAAATTGTTGATCATGAGACAACGACTATTAGGGCATGTTTGATAGCATAGACGGATTATCTAAGATTAGGATGATAACTAAATTTTATAAATTTTAAAGCATTATCTACTGTTAGGAATTAATATACAAGAATTAATTCCCCACCTCTCTACAAAGTTCGGACTTTTAGATGAAACGGAATTCTTTCATGGTATCAGAGCAAACCGGGCAAAACGACCTGGGTTCGACTCCTGTTGAAAGCACTCTACCCATTTAAATTGTCCACTCGATGGGCCTCCTCCCCAAAATGGGTAAGAGGTGTTAATTCGGCCCACGAGTGAGGGGGATTGTTAGGAATTAATATACAAGAATTAATTCCCCACCTCTCTACAAAGTTCGGACTTTTAGATGAGACGGAATTCTTTCATCTACCCTTAATCTAAGTTATCAAACAACCAATAAAAATGATATATAGTTAATCTAGGTTTAATCTAAGCTATCAAACATGGCCTTAGTGAGTGAGTCAAATACTCATTTGTAAGTTATTTTAACTTGTTTTGAAAGTATAATTTTTTGGAAGTTAGAAGAGTTTTTGTTTGTTTTTTGAGCGAGTTATTGTGAAGTGGTGTCATTGACGTGTTGTCTTTTTTTTCCTTTTAGAAGCATTCGATCGAACCCTACTACCATCCTCTGAGAAAAACATGGACAATATGTCAATAATATGAAAAAATCTTCATTTTCGAAAATAATATATGTAAAATGAGCATTTGTCCGAAAAAAATTCATGAACAAAAATGATTTGTTCGAAAAATTTTGCTGAACAAAATCCGAAAAAAAAAATCTTCAACAAAATGAAAGTGTCCGAAAAAAAAAATCGGACAAAATAAGAAATTTTGAAAAATCAATCATGAAACAAGGATTCTCGTCCTAACACATGGCCATGAGGTTATATTCATCCTAACACGTCATATTTTCACACATTTATGTCCATGAATATAACAAAATAAACCAAACCTAATCTACATATTCCACGAATCAAAACCCTAAGACAATAAAATCAATGTTTTTCATTCAACAAAATCCAAAAATACATAATTACAACACAATAATTCGACATAATGTACAAGAAAAACCAACCTCTGCCCATATTTTTTGCAAAATACTTTGTATTTCTTTCTTCTTCTCCAAAAATTGTGTCCGTTCTTCTTCTGCTTGTTGGATTCGCTCGCTCGCGTCGTTTCTTCTTCAATGGACATGTGTCGTTCTTCTTCTTCAGTGATTGGTGTTGGGTGGTTGAAGTGGAGGAGATGGAGGAGATGGTGGGTGGATGTACCGAAAATACCAGAGCAAATGGATTGGAGGGAAAGTTTAAGAAGCGTGAGGGTACTTTGGGGTTTTTCACGTGGGTGTCCTCATCCCACGGTGCGTGTGTTTAGCTAGTGGGTGTCCTCAATAACCTTGTGTGTATAACCTCTAACTAATTACTATATAATTCAACACTATACATTAAAAATTATTACTGTCTAAGTATTAATTAGTTTGAGGGTGATTTAGGAAAAAAAAATGTAATTAATTTTGCATTGAAACGTGCAAAACGTCATACATTTTGAATATAATACTCCCTTTGGGCTCCTTCCACTAAAAGTATGTCCACTTAACTTATTTTTTCGTCTATAAAAAATATGTTCATTCATTTTATTAAAATATTATTTTATCTAACAACCACTTAATTATTCAATTTATTGTTCAACTTTACTCACAAAAGTCATTTTATCATACAATACCCTTATAATCATATTTTTAGTGGACTTAGAGAGTATGATTTTATTCAATCTTACCCATTGATTTAACGTAAAAATTAAATTATTTTTTATTTAAAAATTAAAAAAAAACACATATCTTTAATTCATCTATTTCAGAGTTCTCTAAATCCTACGTGGCTTCCTCTCCTTTCTTCTTTTTAAAATGTTGAATTTTTATAACTTTTTTTTTTTTTTTTAATTGCTCAAATCATTTAAAAAAAAAAAGATTATTGTTGATAACACCAATCATAAAAAAAAAAATAGCTCCAAATTCGTTTCAGGAATTAATTATATATTACGGCTACTTTTTCTTTCTTCTTCATCAGGTATTTTTCCATCAAATCTAATTCATTCATGAGTCTTTGTTTACTATTCTTAATAATCAAGATTTCATTATATTGCAAAATTGTGACACCCAGACTTTCATTGATAATTATTCTCTTTAATTTTTTTTTTCAAGTCCCTTGCAAAGTTGCAGTAGTCGTTCCTCTTACCAATTCACCATTTTATCGTTAAGATTGTTGTGTTCTTATTTTATACTCTATATTTTCATTTTTTTCATTTGTGGTTTGGTAAGGCAAATTCACAATACTTTTTTTCTCTCACTTTAAACCTTTTGCTTTGAATTTCTAAATTGATTCTTCCACCTCTTACTTTTTTCAACCAGTATAAAACCTTTTTGATATTGATAAGATGTTTCAACCATGAGTTGTTTAAAATAATGAAATTTGAGTAATGAATTATGGAGTTTATACAAAACATTTCTGGGCGAATGTTTGCATTATTGATCCACTCCCACCATATACCTATACGGTTGCAAACATGTCAATGTAAAAAATAAAATAAAATTGAGATTACATTGAAATAATTACAAAAGGGTTATGAATAAATTGTAAAAATAAAAAAAATATTGTGAAATTATTTGCAATATTTTCAGAAAATTTTCGTATGTGGCGTCTTTATGAGTTACCAAAGTTTTTTCATTGATATAATTGCAAAAACTAGAAATTTATGTATATGTATTTCGAAATTTTAAAACATGTGCAGAGTAGTTTAAAAATATGAAAATGTCGCCACTTTTTTATACAATTGAAACTTTAAAAATACATTCATATTTTAAAATATTTATTACTGACAATTCACATATATTTCATTTTAATATTTTCAAAATTTTATAAAAATATTATAAAAAGTAAAATAAATAATATTGTAAATTCCCGCCTATTACGCGGGGGTGTGTACTAGTTGTTATTTAAGGAGGATTTAAAAAATTTGAGAATTTAAAAAATACAAAAGGTAGGGATAGTAAAATGCTGATAAAAATATATATATATATATATATATATAATAAAAAGATAGAGCTTTCCAAGCAAGTTTCCGTCAAAATGTTGAAGTATTAAAATATTATTTTTATGAGCCCCACCAGTAAAATATCATCTTTAAAATTATTTTTCTCTTTTTTTCTTTATTTTCATTTTTTCTCTCCTCTCTCATTCAATTTTTCTCTCCCGTTCATTCATTATTCTCTTTTCCACCAATTTTCTATCTTTGTAATCTTCTTTCCTAATAAATTATGGTGAACCTTTTTTTAAAAAAATATTATCCTCTCATTCTCCATTCTACTCTCTCAACACCATTTTTCTCCGTAATTTTATGTTCTTTTTTTCTCCATATTATGTTTTATCAACAATACTTCTAACAAATTATCTCCAAAATTACCGATTTTAAAATAAATACTCTCAATATTGTGCTTTCTCCATTAATCGTTTTGTCTACTCATTTTTTTAAGTCAGATTCTTCTAACAAATTATTCAGAGTTTTTAATTTTCGATTTGCTTCCTCTCTGTCCAACGCATTTGGCCGCTGATTTTGAAATGATTCAATTCACACAATTGCTGCTGCCTAAGTTAATTTGTAAATTGATATATATATATATATATATATATTTTGGTTTTGTACTATTAAACATCAGTTCTTAGTCGCTAACTTTCTACTATTTTTTTTTAGTCCGGTTAAACAAGATTCCGCAAATAATTTGTAATCCTTAATTTAATTAGATTGAACTAATTTTTGTACTCTATTTTCTTTGTTTGTCCCCAAATCAATGATTGAACTAAATTCAATTAGATTAAATATATGGTATTTTTTTATTATATAAAAATTTCTTGATCTTAATGAACAATTATAAATTATTTAAAATTTTAAGCTACATCAACGAAAAACAATGCAATTAAAAAACCCAAATTTTATTTACTTTATATGTTTTAAGCATTAATATTCGTCTTTGCATATACTTTATTAAAGATTATATAAAATAAATATTTATTAACTATGTTCAATTAATTATTTTTGGTAAATCTTAATTTTATCTAATATTAATTTTTTAAATAAAAATATTAAATTAATGGTCCTACAAAAAAAATCTTATACTCCACTATTTTATGTATATAAAAAAATATTTATTAACATCACACTGTTTATATAAGTTTATTACTAGTAAAAAATAAGTAAGGTAGGTGTATTAGTGTATATGCAGACCAAAATTACAAAGTATAAATACATGTACATACATCGTGTACAACGCTTTATCGGAATCTCTAATCCACACTCCTCGAACGCGTTCCACCGTATTGATTCGTTGAGAAGGGATCAAAGAGTGTAAGCGCGTATAACGAAATGGGGAGTGTGTATCACTCTTTTCTCAACAACAGATATTGGATTCTCAGGCATGGAAGAAGCATTCCAAACGAAAAGGGTCTCGTCATCTCCTCACTGGTTTGTTTGAGGATCTTTTTTTATGATTAAGTCATAAAAACGGCCCTAGTGATCGATGATTTATATATGCTTTTTCGCAGGAAAACGGGATTCTTGAAGAGTATCAGTTGGCTTCTGCTGGGGTTCATCAGGCTCGATTAGCTGGAGAATCTTTCCTCAAGGCAAGTTGCCATTTATTGATCAAGAATCCATTTCTTTCCAACCTTCTATTTTTAATTTGGTTATTATAATGGGATAATAATTTTGTGAGTGAAATCGATGTGTTGAATGCATAGTTTTCAAAATGTGTTGCTCAGTTCTTACCTTTATTGAATTATATAGATTTACTAGAGTCTAGAGGTGCTGCAACTTGATTGTTTCTGGTATGCTGTAAAAGTATTTTGAATGTTTGTCATCAGCATAATCTTTCGTATTAGGTTAACCGAGGATGTAACTGTTAAGGTACATTTCTTGAATACACTGACCTTCTCTCTCCTTTACTAGAGGAAGGTTAGTCTTTGAACTTGAACTGTATCATGTTATACTTCTATTTATGAACTTCTGGTCAGCATTTATCTGTTTAATTTCAGCAAATATGTTCACGGATGTACGTGCATTGACTATACGATGCCTTTAGTTTCTTCGAGTTGTGTATCCTATGGCGAGAACAGGAAATTTTGATATCTAATATCAATTCGCAAGAGAGGTGTTTTACTTAGCCTGGGTTTTAAGTTTTAACCCACAATTGTCTGTGCAGGATCTGAAAGAAAACAAAATTGGTTTGGAGAACGTTCGTATCTGCTATTCACCATTCTCTAGGACCAAGCATACAGCAAAAGAGGTTGCTTCTGTTTTAGATATTCCATTTGATGGCACACAGTGCAAGGTGAGCCTCTGAGCTAGTAAACCATTGAAGAAGTGAATTGATGTTTGCTTGTCATTAATTTCCTGATTGAAATAACAATGTAGAACTCATTCATGAAACTTAGAATAGAGTGATCATTAAAGCGCAGGCATTGGTGATGCTTCTGTCAAATCGTTGAGTTGATTGATTGTTTTTATTTAGGATGTGATTATGAAATGATTCAAAGGTGTTTGTAGAAATTTACTGGTAACTCACTATAATGTTAGATAAGCTTATGTTAAAAGTTAACAAAATCAAACATTTTGGTTTGAATTTCTAATATCACATGCTGCTATATTCACGTCGCTATAGGTGATTACTTAGTTATATATGCATCACTTCTCTTTTATACCCACAACCAATCATCTTGCGTCATATAGCTTTAGGGTGTCGGGTGTAAGTATCACCATCCAGATAAGTTAGATTGATGGGAGTGCTTGTCTCTCTTTAATATATTATCATGCCTGAAGGTCTTATTGTTATTTTTGTTTTTTTGCTTAATAGGCAATACTGGATATTAGAGAGCGGTACTTTGGTCCTACATATGAGCTGAAGTCACATGACATAGTAAGCCTTTCTCTTATCGAACAAGGTTTTTTTTTGAAATCAACACAGTTGTAGACATGCTATCTTAGAGCAGTTCTAGTTACCAGTGTGGTTCTTGTGCATTAAGCATAGAGCTGATTAAAACTACCATTTATAGTTCTATCAGTAACTCATGAATCATGATCTTTTCTTGTTTTCTTTGCACTGAAGTACCCTGAGATTTGGGCGTTGGATGAGAAAGATCCCTTTATGCAGCCAGAAGGAGGAGAAAGTGTTGCGGATGTTGTCACGAGGCTCATTAAGTCTTTGGCAGCGATGGAATCAGAGTATAAGGGGTAATATACGTCTGTTGTCTTCTCTTTCTATTTTCAGTTCATAGTGGTCAAACTTTCCAACATTGATAAGTTATCATTGTGTTTGTGTTTCTCACTTATGAATGAGAGTGCGTTAAATATCCATGAAGAGGAGGCAAGAAAATGATTAGGGAACATCTGGAATATTATGATCGAATTGATTCAGATTGTCGCGTAAATATGAAATTTCATTATTTGAAAGTTGAGCAGATTTTATGAAATCTTGAGCTACTCTGGTGATGATTGGGGGTTTTGTAAACCTTATTCTAATGGTATAAATGTTAAACAACTGCATAATTAAAGTTCTTTCTCTTGTTCAAATTAATCATAGTTAGGAAATCAGGCTTAATGTGCGTGCCCATTTGTTCTCTCTTTCAATTAAGAATAATTAACATAAATATGATGTTCCCCTGCTGTAGGTGCTCAGTGCTGATAGTAAGTCATGGCGATCCGCTGCAGATTTTGCAGACAATCGTTAATGCAGCAAAGGAAGATGGAGCAACACACGCAAATGACTTTATCTCGAGACTAGAGGCACTCAAAGTCCACTCTGTTCTCTCACAGCACCGCAAGTTTGCTCTCGATACTGGAGAACTCCGTCAATTAATCTAGAGTTTCATGTGCTGTTACTACTAGTTCAGGACCATTTCTTCATGTTGAGATCTTTGATCTTCAACTAGTTTATTTATTTAGGCATTGTAATCAACTAATTAGCGTGGAAATTAAATAATAAATAAGGTCCTTTTATTTTCACTTTACATGCTCCCTTTTCTGTTTTTTGTTCAAAATCTTCATATTCGTTTGCAAATAATTTGCTTATAAAAACTGTAAGACAGAATACATGTTTGTATTGAAAAGCAAAGTGTTTGCAGCAGACACGAAACCAGCAACAGCCATTACTTGCGAGGAACAAACGGTATGTGCTCACTCTTACTCATCAAGTGCAAAAGGGAATTCGCTTTTCTCTGTGCTCTAGTTGTTCCACATCTTGATATCTCTACTAAATGGTCGTATACACCGTATTGCAGGGCCGCCAACAGACAAGAGCAGTTGCTCGATCCCAACTCGAGTATAAGAGCTGTAGCACATTCCTTGTTTTTTGGAGTCCCGTCTCGTACTATCTCAACCAGAGTTTGTACAAAAGATAGTCTTCCAATTTCGGTTTTTCCCTCAGGGTGTGATGCGATGAGTAGTAAAATCGAGAGTGCCTCATCAACCATATCCAACGTCTTATCTTCAATCAGATGAAGCAAAGGAGGTATTATACCTGCCTTGATTGCTCTTGATCTATTTGCTTGATTAACTACCAAGCTAAACAGTGCTGTTGCAGCATCCTTTTTTCCTCTGCTTGTCCCTGTTCGTAAGAGATCTACAAGTGGTGGAATCCCATTGGAGCAGCCCACGAGAGCTTTGTTCTCATCAAGAATTGACAAACTGAATAAAGCTGCTGCTGAATTTTCTTTAGCCTCTTCTGTTCCGTTTCGTAAGACTTGGATAATAGCAGGTATGGCTCCTTCTCTAGCTATCAGCCTTTTGTTTGCCTCATCGAGTGATAAGTTCAAAAGAGCAGTCACAATGTGTTGTTGAGTTGCAGAATCTGTATATGATAACAGATAAACCAAAGGGGGAATCCCCCCACTGTTGGCAATCAAGATTCTACTATCTGGAGACTCTTTAGACAGCATACGAATCCCGATAATCCCGTCTCTCTGCACGTTCAAGTGGGACGAGTAGAGATTTTGGATCAACGACGAAACTTCCTCAGCAAGTGGCGAAGATGCAATCACAGGGTCATCACAAACTTCCTTCTTGGGAAGTTCATAATTATTCTTTTCACACCATTGCTGAATGAGATTGCAAAGGGCAAAATTTGGAGCCACTGTCGAGTTACTCAACTTTTGCCCCGTTTTCGGGCATGTTCTATGGCCCGAGTTTAACCACTTCTGTATGCTCTCTCGTTCGTAAGTCTAACACAAATAAGCACACAATTTAAGAACATTTGGATTAAAATACAATCTTTCAGAAACGAATAATGGGATGGATTATTACCTGTCCAGTTGAAATGATAACAGGATCTGCCATAATTTCCAAACTGATTGGGCAGAGGAATTCATGAGGTATTAACAAGGATTTGCTCTTTTCTAAACATCTGGCTAATGCAGGTTTATCAAGAACGCTGTTTTCATCAACTCCAGCAATCTGCTTGAATTTAGCAAGGAGTTCCACAACTTGCTGGGTGGCACTTTTCCCCTTGGCCTTCACAAGCTTTCTGACAGCCATAGCTTCTGTTTTGAGCTCTGCTGCTGTCTGTAAGTCCAATTTTTTAGCTAGTCTTTCTGTTATAGCATCATCTGCATTGCGTTCGTCTTTTCTTGAAAATACAACCATCATATCCATCGCGAGTTCCATGTCCTGTGATTCTGTCCTCCGTTTAGCTCGTTTCAGCTGCATATGCATCAGCTCCACCTGACCAAATCCATATGTTCAAACAAATCAAATATGCATCTCAAATTATTTGATTTTTTCACCCCATTTCTTCCCAATTTACCCTTATATCTTTCACACACAACTATCACATATTAACACACTGTGTTTCTTGATCTAAATTAAACTGACAGGAAATATTAATTTCAGAAGATGAGATGACTTATACCTGCTCTTTAACTTCTTGTGAGATGCCAAGCTTTTGATAAGGCATGTCATTCAAAGCCTCGTGTATTTTCTCATACACGGAGTGAAATCTGCTCATCATAGCCTCACTCTCCAGCGCCTACAACAGAAAAAGAAGTGAAATCAACAAACAGGACAGCAAAAACTTCGAAAATCGTCGAAGAGGATTCTAACAAGGTATATCTTGCTCCCAGAGTTGCATGTCTTGAGCAGGTTCTTGGCAGCCATCAATGCATTCTTCAAGTTAAGCAGTTCACCCAATGCTTGATTCAAAATCGAGGGATCGAGCTCCATAACCTCTTCCAACAGAGGCGTCAGAAGCTTCAACCTTCTCACTAAGTTCAAACACTCTTTCCTCTGAGTTCTTCTGAAGCCAACGTACGAGCCCACTTTCCCGATCATCTCCACCATTGCTTTCACCACCTCAAACACACCCTCCATTGAAGAACAACTCAAATTGCACTTGTTTTCCATCATCACTGTTTGCCACTCCATTATCCTCCAATTGTGTTTGCAGCAATAGTTAGGACCATGAATGATGAATGATTGTGAGGCTGTTTGCTTCTTTTACTTTATGTGGTGCTCTGAGATTTTTTGCCTTTTAGTGATTGCGGAATTTAAGGATAGATTTTTTGTTTTGTTTTTCGCGGGTAAAAAGAAAAAAAATGGAAAAGGAGGGGGAATTAAAGGGTGTTGGGCCACGCGTTTTCAGCCATGGACAAATGTGACGCGTCCTCACATGCTCTTCCTACATCTCTCCCCCCCTACTTGTCTTTTTTCTTAATTTTTTAGATTTCTGGACAAGAAAATCCACAGGGTGGAAGCGGTGGAGCCTCTTCCTTTTTTCTCCCCACTATTTACGGATATGATGTGTGTAAATTTCTTACAAGTTTGTAGGACTCCTCTACTAAAATTTATAAGAATTTTACAGAAAAATAATTGTGTATATTTTTTATAGCAGTAACATTGTGTATGCATAACATGTCAACACCACTCTAAAAAAAGAGTTCATGTGAACTCAAAAGATTAAAGTTTGTCTCATATGAGTTTATCTTATTCCATTTTTTTACAAAAGAAAATAGAGGCAATTCAATTTGTTGAGTTTCGGTGCCGCCGGCCGTCACTCGATTTGGGTTCTTTCACGTTAATGACAATGAAGATGGTGACTCAGTATAAATAGGGAGACGGCCAACAACATAGGACAACAATAAATTGATCCCTTGTGTGAAGGTCCAATGACCAATCTACATTCCCCACCTTTTTTGTCATCTCAAAATACAATCCAAAATCCACCCATTTAGTCATCATCACCCAACACAATTAATGACAAAGTGGGATAACTCAAGTGGTTAGAGCACCACTATCTAGGCCTTAGGTCCTGGGTTCGAATGGGTATTTAACTTGTAATCAAAAAAAAAAAAAAACAACACAATTAATATAATTTTCGTTGTAACAAAATATTAAAATATGTCAAATTATTTTATTATACTTGATACATAATGAAATGAAGTTTACAATTCAGACAATGGTATGCATGTATGTGCGTGTATGAGATAAATCCAATTTTAACAATAAGATGGTCAGGTCAAGTACTCAAGTCAAATCAAAACAGTTGATTCATTTTCACCGATTGAATTGAATTGGCTGTCTTGTTTGATTCATTGAATACGGTTAACTATTTTGATTTATTTTCACCGATTGACTAGTCTAGAGTCTTTTTCTGATTTATAGAATTGCGGCAACTTTTTTTATTAACAATTTTAATAAGAATTTATTTATGGAGATCATCCCATGAAAGGTATTCCAAAAAAGTTACTACTTCCAATATTTATTACTCCCTACATCTAAAAAAATATATTATGTTCATTTTATTTAAATTATTAATTTTTAAGTAATTTTTCTACTTTACTAACTTAATAGAAGTAGGGAATACTACCCAATTTTTTTTTTTTTTTTTTGTTTCAATAAAACTATTCATTTTTTTTATAAACTATTATCTTTCACATTTCATCATATTTTCATCACTTTCAAAAACATCCCCTCTTAACAAATATATACAAACATATATTTTGAACGTAATATACATTAGGAAAAATACTTCTTTTTCTATCACGTGAAACAGATTATGTTAAACGATCCCATGCAAAACTTATCGTATGAATATTGTTATTATTTTTAATCAAGTAGAGGAGTAGTGATACTTCTAGATGGATATTTGTTGAATGATTTTGGATAAGGATGAAAATAAACAAGGGTGGGTCATAGTCATAGATGATGCTTATAATAAAATATTTTGATTGCAGCTGGAGCTGGATCATGCATCCCCCCCTGACATATTTCCTTTATTTGTTTATCTATTTTTATTTTGGAAGAATTACGTGCACATAGTTGGCACTCAGATCCTCTGTCCAAAATGCAATAAACTCATCATTTTCAATGACTATTATCATCATATCCCACTATGTTTCCTTTCTACAAATGAATTATTTGTCACGAGTTTACTGTATATAAGAACTTCAATACACAAATCGTGTATCAAATTACCCATACTCATACTAGTCTGGAATGTACGACGAAACATTCATCAGAAGAATCGAACTAGTAGAATTGCAAAATAACATTTATAAGTTTAGAACACATAATTTTAAAATGAATTTTAGAGATGGGAAAACAAAAGTATGTACAACATGGTATAGGAATAGGAGCATCTTCCAAACCTTCTCATTAGATCATCGTGCATTAATAATTGGGGGGTCCGTAGCATCAAATTCTGCAATTTGAAGCTGAAGGAAAACAAGAACAAGACGATGATTGAGAGAAGTTAGAATTAAGAAAAACGAGACGAGGAAGATCTAGCATTCGGTAAGAGTAAAGCAAGCAAAAGGACGAAATCCAACGAGTTATTTTCATTAAAAACAAGCTCAATTATAACTCATTAGATCAACAGAATTATGAAGGCCATAAGTGTTGCAAGGCATGTTGTTTTATACGAGCTTTTGGATCAGACATATTATAATTAAAGTGGGTAAAAAGAGTTGTTGTACTCACTGCAGTAAATAAATTGGTTGAAGTCAAGGGTCACCCTGCCTTGTTTGCTTGTGTCGAATGAATTAAACATGTTCCTGAAAAGACAAGATTTTAGGAAATATTGACAGCTAAACAGATTTGAAATCCAAGCACCAACAAACTAGACAAAAAAAAACAATCAACACCAGATGCAAACTACTAAGGCAGGCAACAGTGACAATAAGCTTCATACATGTCTTCTTATTAAGGCTTCTTCAAATTAGAACAAGATCCAAGAACCTTAAGAGAGTTGTGATGATTACAAAAAGAAATATAACAAAAAAAAAAAAAAAGATTAAGATGGTTTCATATTGAGCAACAACACATCATGCAAATGGTGCAACTGCTAGTAGCTAGTCAAGAAGAGAAATTATCTTGTGCAATATTATTGTCCAATAAAATACAGCATTGTAAAAGAGATAGTATAGCAGAGAAATCACGTGTTGTGTTATTTATTGAGGTAGAAGACTCCCTTATTTGTAGTGGAAGAAAGACCAAGGATTACAATCTAAAATAAGGAAAGAATAAATAAAGATCTACGTACTAAAACTAGAATGATTAAATTTGGAAACAAAATATAACGCACGAGAAGCATAAACATTAACAACGATATTAGGCTTGATTTACAGACCTGGCTGACTGTACAAATATACAAAGAGCTATGAAATCGTCAAGTCTGAGTTTGCCACTCCTCGTTTGATCAAAACTCTGTTCAATTACCAAGAAGGGACAGAGTATATTTCAATCATCTTGTTATAACTTATAAATCATGTACGTTAAAGTAAGAACCCAATTCATTTTACCTCACAAACAGTGTAAAAAGCTGGAGAGTCGAGAGAGAATCCGATTTTCACCAATGCCTATAGCCATTCAAGAAGTTATTAAGGATTAGTAAATCATCAGAGAAGAACAGAACAAAATGCATTTTGAAAGAAGTAAGCATCTCAACATTGCTACCTTTACAAGACCAATATCTGAGTCCAAAAATAGATAAAAACACGAAAAGAGAGGATAAAAGTAACACAAATCAAAATATGAAGTTATAAAGAATGAGTAATTCATAAAAGAAGAATAGATCAAAATGCATGTGGAACTGGAAGTCCTTAGAGGGAAGCAGTAAGCATCTCGAAATTGCTACCTTTACAAGATTATGACTAAGTTCAAACGTCAAAAAAAAAAAAAAAAAAAAAAAGAGAGGATAAAAGTCGAAGCACTTAAAATATGAATCTTACATACCTCATAGGCTTCATCTGGAACGAGAAATCCACGTCCCCTACTCCAACATGGAAAGAAAATAGCATAAGTACCATAATCTTGTTTGTGATAACCGAAATAATAACAATTAACAATCCAGTAACCAATAACTGTGGGGCCATAAATTATGTTCTTTAATCTAAAGATACGTTATCCAGTCTTAAGACAATGTTGTTTGTAAAAATGAACTCAGCTCAACTTAAATGGCAATCAATATATAGCATAAGAGATTATTCTAGATGAATGAGAAACCTTGTTTAGCCACTAGATAAAACTCCAAATTCTAAGTCAAAATTGAGCAACAAATCACCTCTCCAGACCTGAGAATGCCTGTTGAACCTGCAAGCAAAGCAAATATCATAACCAGTTATGTAACAGCGATAAGTGTAGCCTCTTTTTTATGTTAGTTACCAAACGAATCTTTTTGATGTATTTGAATATATTATATAACAAAGACAATTCCCAATTCCTTCACAACAACAGCTCCCCATTATGAAATACAGCTGCTGGAAGACTCCATCACGAGGTGTCAATTGTCAAAGAAAGAGCACAACAAAAACAGTTCAATCTCCAAGTAGACTAACGTATGCACTTCCTTTTAGTAATCTGTCTAGAGTCTAGATCAAACACACCTTATTGAAGTTCCGGACAACTAATTGATTGAATTACAAAAAGAATCATGGAAGAATTTTTTTAATTGAGTATAATTAGGGGACAAAACTAATAAACATAGATTGTTGTTTATTGAGGGGCAATAATTCTATATCAAGGTAGAACAAATGTTACATCTGATTTGCATTATTTGGAGTTGAGGGATAACTAAAAACTGTGAATTGGAGCTTTTCTTATATGATTTGAACTCTATTTCGTTTATTTATTATTTTTGTTCCTTTGATTACTAAGTTTATTGAACCATATCTAAACTCCCCCAATTTGTTTCATTGAGTGTTTCCTTAATTCATACAAGACACAATATTTCAATGTTCCATGTGGATCGACAGCACCGTCAAAAAAATCTCCTCAATTATAAGATTTTTTTTAATAAAAAAAGTTGCCCATCAAACTAAAACTATTTAGGCCTAAAAGCACACAATTTGAATGAGCAAGTGTATCTACTACTTTTGGAAAAGATAAGCTGTTGCAGAGAAAGTACTAACCTTCAGAAGAAACTTGTTAAGCTCAACAAATTCTGGAAAATACAAATAGAAAGATTTAGTAAAGACAAAGCCCATTCTTGAATCTTGATCAAAAATAATTTTGACAGGATAACACTCCCACATGACTCGAGACAAAGAAATGAAAGTAGAAACCAATAAATGCATAATTAGAACCACAGAAAAAAAATGTGCAGAAAAGAAAAAAAGAAAAATAACACACCTTCAAAGCTCATACTTTCATTTCTGTCGAAATCATACATCCTGAATAGCATAGCAATCAATATCAAGGATAATTTTTAAATAAATCCACATATAATGAAATGAATGGGCTGATTACTCCAAACCTAGTACACAACCACACAGCAGCATACCTGATCATTTGCTGAACAACTGTCAGGGGGAAATGAAGGTTTCCGACGGCAAATGCACTCTGATCACAGGAACAAATGTAAATTAAATAACTGAATTAAAAAATAAAATATGATTATTGATTGCAACTTGCAAGTGAATTGGGAGTTTGATTTCATTAATGGATAGAAAGAATAGAAGCTGAAAAAAAACCTTGAGCTGAGCTGCAGTGATATTTCCGGTTGAATCGGAATCAACTCGATCAAACCACTCTTTCAGAATAGCTCGGTTCTCCATTTGTTCTCCGGCGACGCGACGGCGAGTTAATAATGCCTCAACCGTCAAAGCACAGGTTTACCCTCAACTCTCAAATAAATTGACTTTTGGTTTTAGCTGAAATGCGGAATTGAATTTTCCTCATTAATTTTTTAAAAAAAATTAAGACTTAAATTACAAATTAAAATGTTTATTTACATAATTATAAATATTGTTGCTCTCGTTAAAAAATTTATACAAAGTTGCATTTCTATTGAGATTTTTTTTTTCGAATAGAAACATATGTCGACAACATTGATCTTCTATCAATCCAATAAAAATTGTGTGAGAATACAATTCAGCCAAATCATGATTCATGAATGAATTTTAAGAGTTTTTTTTTTTTTTTTTTTTTTTTTTACGAAAAATACTACGGATTATGTGATTGGAAAAATATAAATAAAAAATCGTTGGATATATTTGAACATGACGAAACTTTGAATGTAATTCACATTGTGAATATTATAAGGGTTTCCACTTTCCACCTATGTGATTATGTTTTAGAATAATCTAAAATATGTTAATCAGGTGTAAGGTCAATATTAAGGGCTAAAATAAAAGGGTTGGTCTGCTATGCACCCTAGTCCACACTTTTCAATTTTACTGACTTACACTTTTTGGTAAATGGTGTTGCATTTTTCAATTATTACTAAAAATATTATTATACAGTTTAATAATTGAAAAGTGCAACACCATTTACCAAAAAGTGTAAGTCAATAAAACTGAAAAGTGCAACATGAACTAGGGTGCATAACATGCACTCGAGTGCATACTAGACTTTACCAAAATAAAATTGATATATACAGTAACATACTTTGTACTAAATATACGGAGTATAACTTAACTTAATGTGACCTTATTGATTGGATAATAGTCTTTCTAGGAGTAGTATTTTTTCTTAAGTTTGTAAAAGTCGGAAATTGGTAGTCGGACGGATTGGCATCGCCTAGTGCCTAAACAGCTAGTCGGCCGCTTAGATTTTTTTTTAAATTATTTTATCTTATAATTCATAAGCAATGAACACGAAGTCCTAATAAACAAAAGAAAAAAATTGCAAAGAGATCTCTGAATAAATAAAAACTTGCAAAAATGATGTCGAAAAAAAAAAAACAGTTTTCACCCCTTAGACTAATTTTACAAAAACAAAAAAAAAAGTTATACATCATGGTAAAGTCACGTGTTTTGCTCGAAACGTCGATTTCACTTAAAAAGTGTGCTCGATTGCTCAAATCGGACTTCGACTCTGGAATAGGGGTGTAAGTGAGTCGAGCCAACTCGTGGTCGACTCGAAAAAAGATCGAAATCGACTTGAAGTTAATCGAGTCGAGTTTCAAGCTACTCGAGTAGCTATCGAGCTCGAGCTCATAAATACTCGGCTCGAAAGGCTCGTGAGCAATCAAGCTTGAACAATATTTACTATTTTCCATTAATATATACTTTATATTTATATATAAATATTCGAGTCGAGTCGAGTAGAGCTCGAGTTTATTTTAGAAAAAATATGATTTACAATTAATTAAAAAAATTATATAGGTTAGCGAGTCGAACTCGAGTTTATCGAATTTCTTATCGAATCAAGATCGATCTTTAAAATTTTAAGCTCGACTGAGTTGAGTCGAATTTCGAGCTTCGAGTATAACAATTGAGTAGAGTTTCGAGCTCAACACTACTCCGCTCATTTACACCATACTCTAAAATGAAAAGGACCTAATTGAAAATTGCTAGATGAACGATAGACTGAAAACTAGCACCTAGTTGCCACAAAATATTATAGACCAAATTTTACACACAAACAAGGAAACAACAAATTCTAGATAGTGAATATTTTAAGGGTAGGTCTCTTGTAGACTCAATTCCTTATAAGGAATTGAGTAAACTTTAAAAAATTGGTAGGATAGATAATAAAAATAAAATACGCGGAAAATATTTATGATAATTTATGTAGCTTAATGACTTGTTCGTATTTTTTGACAAGTTTTTCCCAAGTATATTTTCGTTCCAAGGACTTAATTGAGTGTCAATGAATCCCTAAAATTGCAAGTTTTCATGCTATTGTAGTAACTAAGCTTGTTTGTTTGGATTTTCGAGAATAAGAACAAAGATATTAAACTAAATTAACTAAGTAATAAGTGATAGTGACTAGAAATAGTGAACTAACTAACTTTCTTTTGGAAAGTGCAAGAGAAGTGTATTGCCTCGGGTGTTTCCGTTTTGTTAAGAATAAATGAACTAGTGAAGCAATTACATGAGCTAGATATGAATCGGATTAAGCTAAAGGCTATCACATAAGTGTGCACACCCCCTCAAAAGGCATAGGCGAACATCGTGCATTGATTAGCAATTATAGGATCTAACCAAATACCATAAGCTCCTAGGATAGTGTTTCATAAGCACTTTCAACACGGTTACTAATGCTTATGAAACGCCCTCTCACCAAACTCCTAGACGACCTCTATTCGTTTAGTATCTAAAGTTGTCGGTCTAGCCATTAACCTCCTCTCGGTTAGCTAATTACTAATTAACTTCTATTCAATTGACCAAAGCTCACACTCACACCCCAATCATGCAAACCCAACTCTCGTTGCAATCAACACAATCGAAAATGCTAGCTAATAGGGTTAATCAATCAAATGAATCAAACAAAATACAACTCTAGAAACATTCACACCCAAATCCTAAGTGAATCATGCAATTACTTCACAATTACACTAAATTCCCATCAAAACATCCACACCCAAGGCAATTGGGGATTAGCCATGGTTCTAGAAGAGAATCTCATGGCTACAACACAAGATAACATAAAACTCATAGTAAAATAGCAAGAGAAATGAGAAATTAAGAAAATATCAAATTGAATTGCAAAATAGAGTAATATCACCTTGATCATGAAAATGTAACTACAAACTGATGTAATAGATGATGCTCGATGATAATCGTAGCTTGATTCGAAGTAAAAATCACTAATCTATCTAATCTAATGAAGAAATTAAACTAAACATGAAGAACACTACTAACTATGTGTTTGTGTGTGAGGAGAATGAGGTCCATTGCTTGGATTTCAAGAAAGAGAGTTTATATAGTGTTTGGGTAGGGTTTGAATGGCATAATTGTAAGTTGATCCCTCAAAAATGGAGAAAATACAAGTTTGGCACCGAAAATGGGATGACTCGGCCGAGTGGAATACTTAGAGAAGCGTGTTGCGCTTTTTCCAGCCGAGTGGTCTTCAATTTCAGAGGCTACGGCATTTCATCTTACTCGGCCGAGTTGGCTCACTCGGCCGAGTGCGCAGTAATTTCAAAAGTTGCAGATTCGGCCGAGTTGAGTCACTCGGCCGAGTGCGCAGTGATATCCAAAGTTACAGATTCGGCCGAGTTAACTCACTCGGCCGAGTGCTCTCCTCCCCTTCTCGTTTCATGCATAACTTTCGCCTCGGATGTCGGATTGACTCGATTCCTTTGGCTAATCCACTCTGTTTCTCGAGACGAATCCAACCGTGCACTCCTCTTTCGGGTCCGATCACTTGTGGTATGTGTTTTGCTCCAAATTCCATCGTATTTCCTACAAAATCGACAAAACACAACCTTTCTCTCATTTCGGCTTAAACAATCATATTCAATGTATAATTCAATGAAATCAACTTCAAATGAGCTTCAAATATGCATCTAAATCGTGTAAATTCTACCCGAATCGCTTAAACAGTTGAGAATAGTCTTTTTTTATCAATTTTTTAGCATGTTAGTATTTTGCAATAATAATTTCAGTTATAATCACATACACTTGTTAGTGATGTTATGTTACACATATTTTGTTGCACTTTTCAGTTGTAGTGACTTACTATTTTCAACAATATTTTTTAGTTATATTGACTTACACCTTTTAGTAATGTTATGATACACCTTTTAGTCATATTTTGTTGCACTTTTCAGTTGTAGTGACTTACAATTTTCAACAATATGTTCAGTTATAGCGACTTACACTTTTTAGTAATGTTATGTTACACTTTTTACTCGTATTTTGTTACACTTTTCAGTTATAATAACTTACACTTTTCATTAAAATATTGTGTTGCACTTTTCAAGTATATTGACATGCACTTTTTAATACTCCAATATTTTGTTGCATTTTCTAGTTATACTAACTTGCATTTTATAGTTATAATGACTTATACTTTTCATTAAAAGTTGTGTTGCACTTTTCAATTATAGTGACTTACACTTTTTAATAAAAAAATGTGTTACACTTTTTAGTAATATTGTGTTACACTTTTTAGTAATATTAACTTACACTTTTCAACACACACAATTTCAAAAGAAAAATTATCAATAAAAAAAAATTATAAAAATAATAATAATAATAATAAAAAATTAACCAAGTCAAAATTTTTATTCACAATGATCTTAATATTTAGGGTTCACAATATTTTTGAATATTTAAGATTTAAGTTGACCAAGTCAACTCAATTTCTTATAAGGAATTGATTCTATATATACCAATCCATATTTTAATCCACAGAGAATTAAGAATTAACTTAGTAATCAATTATTAATTCTAACTAATTTATGCCAAAACTCACAATAGTCAAATATTACACATTCATCGATCTATAGTAGTACGAATCAATTCTCCCTCCCCTAAAAGAAATGTCGATTTGAAGTTTTAATGCACATAATTTTTTTATAAAATTTATCCTTCATAATCATTAAAGATTAAGAGAAAAAAAAAAGAGAGAAAAACTTGTTTCAATTATCAAGGAAGAGAGATGTAAAAAATAAATTAAATGAGAAATTGTATAAATTACATATGACCATATGGTAATTTAGGGAGTTCAATAGAAATACAACTTTCAAAATTGTTGAGATAGAGAGATGTAGAAAAGTGAAAATACAGAATGATATAAAAGAGAAAAGGGAAGAGAAAGATACTAGGTGTTACCAACAAAATGAAATGAGCAACTTTCAAGGGGACATCCAAAATGATAAAATGAGTAACTTTCTAAGATACGAATGAAATATTTAGTTTGGTCATGAATTTTTGATGGAGTGATTATTAAGTTTTTATAATTTTAGTAAAAATCTTGCAAGGACATGAAACTAGTATTAATTGGTTCAATCTTAAAACAGAAGTAGTAATTGTTTGAATAAAAGATAGGAGTACTAAAAAAAACCTTTAAAGTTATTAGATATCTAGATTTTTTTAATAATAATAATAAGAAAAACCCTTTGATGCAATATTCAAGTGACAATTTCTTTATTACTACACTTATAAGGCTGTTAGATACTTCCTTGGTTCCGGAAAAGCTCCCATAAGCCCCCTGGATACGGAGGTTAAAAAATATGAAATAATATAATAAGTAGATGTATTAGAGGTGGTGTGATTGAAAGAGGTAAGAATATAATGAAATATGAGAAGAAACAATTTAGCAAAAAAAAGAATGAATAACTTTCAGAAAAGTTGAGTAGTCACTGGACGGAGGGAGTATATGATTAAAAATTGATGCAATATTTCAAGTGACATTTTCTTTTTTGATTCATTGCTTCCTACATTTACCAGGACAAGGTAGTGATACTTTACCTCTTATTTGAGTCATGCCTGTCTCTAATTTTTTTAATAAATAAAATAATGATTTAGATTTATTTTAAAGTTGGTTAAAATAATTAATAGTGTTCTTGCATAGTCTTTCTTGTGCAGCAATCCAAGAATAATGGTGGCAATTCGTAAAAAATGAAAAATGGTGGCCGAGATATGAAATTATTTGTTTGCATAATGGTCCCTAAATGACAGTTTTATCCTTCATGTCAACGTGTACACAGTACACAAGATATGGAATGAAGAGGAAGGAATATTCGAGTGACTGATTAAATAATTAGAAAAAATTATACTCCCAGTCCCACAAAATTTATGCAATTTTGTTTCATATTAATTTTCACACTTTATAAAAGAAAACATTTTTATAACCTCAATCCGAGTAATTTTGTACTCTTATATATAAAGTAAATAAAGTAGATGGATTGAACGTATAGTGAACCCCAAAAGTAATGATAGAGTAAATACATGTATATTGTGAGGGTGAGGATTATAATGCTTATTTCTATTTTGGGGTATGTAAACTTTTCGGGGATAAATTAAAAAAGAAAATATGAAAATTTTTAGGGAAAAAATAACTTTTTTACACTCAATCTATTTTTTTTTTTACTTTACTTTATTAATAAAATTTTACAATACTACCCCTCAAAACATCACTAAAAACATCACTAATTATATATTTTTTTAAAATGTGTTTTTCACAAAATCCCTTAAAATGGAGGAAGTTTGTTATATTTTTCTACTACATTTTCTCTAACTACTACATTTTCCCTTTTATACATTTCTGATTTCTCTACGAGTGTATTTTCAGAGTCTCCTCTTTTGCACATTCCCCTTTTCGTCTTTTCCAAAATTTCCCCTTAAATTTTATATTTAATCTACACACTACAAATTTGATTTTCACGCTGGTCGCTCTATTAATTACTCATTTACTCACCTGCGATTTCACATTAAGCATCCACGGGGAGAAACGAGCTTCGATTTCTTCCAAATAGGGTTAGGGTTTTTGATTGTTCACCTGAATTTCTAAGGACAAAAAGCAAATCGAAGAAAAATAATGGGGGCAGAAGCTGAGTCTAGCATCGGTGTTGCGGGGGTTGAGGAGGTAAATGTAAACGTTCGATGCTCAAATGGTTCTAAATTTTCTGTGAAAGCCAGCCTCGAATTGACGGTCGGAGAATTCAAAGGGGTCTTGGCGCAGAATTGCGATGTGCCACCTGAACAGCAGCGGCTGATCTACAAAGGCCGGATCTTAAAGGACGACCAAACCCTAGTCAGCTATGGTAAACCAATTCCTGTAGATTTTGCCTTAGTTTGCTATCTTTATTTTCTAATCGTGAATTTAATTTCTATCGGAGTTCTGGAAATCTAGCAATCTCGTGTTCTTTTAATTTGCAAGCTTAGATGTTTTTGGCGTGATAGATTCAAGCAAACGATGCCTGATGTAGAAACAGTTTACACTGTCGTCGTTGCGTTTACTCTTGCTAAACTGTGAAGTTGCTGGAAAGAGAAATATCACCTACCAGATTAATTGGGAAACGACACTCACGAGTTTTTTGAAGAATGGTTTAATTAAATAAAATATCCGTTTATTGGTCATACCTCATAAGAAACAGCCGGCTATGGTTAACTTATGTGAATGTTAACTCAACACATGGCTGTGTAGCAGGCGTAGTCAGGTGTGGTTAAGTGTTAACTTAAGTGAGGATAATTTCAAACTTGGCCGCCATGCAACAGTGGAATGGGGTTTATTTAGTGAGACTCCTTATTCTTCAAGTTGCAGTTGACATAAATTGTGTGTGAAGCCTGATCGGAGGCAGATTGATACCAGTTCTTAATAGTTAACTCACAGATGGGTGCTTTAAGAATCTTAATTTTATTGACTCATCACTCATGTATAATATAGATATTAGTTGGTATAGAAATGTCTATTCTCGTACAGACTTTAAACTACTTGCGATGTCACTCACAATTTTTAAGCATATTTCTTAAATCTTGATGTTTCGTGTATCTGTTGCTTAAGGAATATATACCTTCTCAGTAAGGTCCATAATCACCCCCAAACCATGCAGGCTTTATTGAGACAGTTCTGTACCGAAAGTAAAAAGTAGGACGTAAGTTAGAGGCTGCCTGTTAGGATTCTATATGATATAGGACAGTTCTCATTGTATGTGGTGCCTCCACAACAAACAAAAATTTAAAGATTCTGGGCGGAGATAATATATTTGCATTATGGTAACAGAGCATTATTTATATGGTAACATCTTATTACATTATCTTTGCTAGGATATTGTAACAGGGGTCTCACTTTCTTGCCATTTCACTTGGCATCATACTAATCTGAATGCTTATTCCTACTCTTAAATAGGTTTGCAGGCAGATCACACTGTTCACATGGTTCGTGGTTCTGCACCAGCTGCATCTCCTCCTGCTAGTTCTGGGAACACCAACAGTACTCCTGCTGCAACACAAGGCAGTGGCCCAAATCCAGGGGGCACCGGTGTGGCTGGTGCCGGGGCATCCCTATTTCCGGGTCTTGGTTTAGGTGGATTAGGTGGGAATGGAGCACCGGCGGGATTATTTGGAGCTGGGCTTCCTGAGTTTGAACAGGTGCAGCAACAACTAACTCAGAATCCTAACATGATGAGAGACATAATGAACATGCCTGCCATTCAAAGCTTAATGAACAACCCTGAAGTTATGCGCAGCTTAATTATGAGTAACCCCCAAATGCGCGAGATAATTGATCGGAACCCTGAACTTGCTCACGTTCTGAATGATCCCAGCATCCTTAGGCAAACATTGGAAGCAGCAAGGAATCCTGAGCTAATGCGTGAAATGATGCGGAACACTGACAGGGCAATGAGTAATATTGAATCTTCTCCCGAGGGATTCAACATGCTCAGGCGCATGTATGAAAATGTCCAAGAACCCTTCTTGAATGCGACAACAATAAGTGGTGGCACAACAACTGATGCTGGATCGAACCCATTTGCTGCTCTATTGGGGAATCAAGGAGGTGCTCAAACTAGAGATGGATCTAATTCAACTGCTGGACCTGAAACAGGAACAACTGTTCCCAATGTTAATCCACTCCCCAATCCATGGAGTAATACTGGTATGATTAAGCTTGTTTAGCGTGTCAAAGGTTAATGTAACTTGTTGTATATTCCTGGTTAATTATTTTTTAGTTAGTTTATATGTGGCATGAGCTATTTATGCTTTCTTATTTGAGTCTTTAAAATGTGCCACAGTAATTATTGTCTTGCTTAAATTTACATAATTACAAGATTTAATTCTCTGGAGAGGCATGCGGTTTAGCTGGTTGTGGTAGTGTTGATTCAGTAGTTTATTTGCAAATTTTATGTGAATTCTTGTTCTGTCTGGATGACTTTCTTAGCAAGTTCTTAAAAAGACAAACTTTTGGGACTTCCTTGATTGATTTAGAAATAATTTTCACACACACACTTCCTCTTTGGGTTCTCTATGTTGTGATTGTCTTCACTTGAAGGGAATAGAATATAGTATTAATGACATCTATCTGAGATCCTGAATGTGATATTTTAGGAGGTTCTCAAACAAACAATGCTACAAGAACTAATCCAACTGGAGATGCAAGACTACCTCCACAATCTGGACTGGGTGTTAATGAGTTGGAGCGTGCACGCAGGGCTGATCCCTCTTCTTTCACTCAGATTTTGCAAAATCCAGCTGTGACACAGATGATGCAAAGCTTGCTTTCCAATCCCCAATACATGGATCAAGTACTACTACGGTCCCTGGTCAATTGGTTAAATATTCTTATTTGCTTTATGTTTTATGTAATTACAATTTTGTTGTAGATTTTGAACCTCAATCCTCAACTACGTTCAATGTTAGACATGAACCCTCAATTAAGAGATATGATGCAAAACCCAGAAATTCTTAGACAATTGAGCTCACCTGAGACTATGCAGGTATATTCACATTCTAAATTCCCTCAATTTATTTGTAGTATGTTTGCATTAATTCAATGTGGGTGGGTGAGCACTTTATAGCATCATAGGAACCTGAAATCATGATTTTTTTTTCTATTGCATTTGTTGTGTTCGCTACAATTAATTCAATGTGGGTGTGTACTTTAGAGTCTTGGGTTTGGATATGTTTTTTTTTTTCCATGTTAATCCATTTTTATGTATATATGCAGATGCATACAAATCTTGTGGTATCTGAAATACAAATATGAAAGGCATTTTTAATTAGCTCTTTAATATGGCACTCTCAATAAACATATGCTGCATATATGTAATATGATGATAAGACAGATAAGTGATTAATAGAAAGTTTGGCTCGGGTCAGGTTTGTTTGAATCCAAGACAATCATATACAATATATTTGTTTGGTTCTGGCCCAAGGCAAGTTTCTACAGTTTACGTTAGAAAAGGATTGCATCATTTTTGGTAACATAATAATGACTAATGTGACTATTTTATGCTAACAATAGATTTTAATGTGAGACTACTACCTTCACCGATCACATTTGACACAACATTGATGATTTGAGTAATGCTTACAATTTACAATTTTCCACAAAGTGGTGACGAAACGTATAACTTCTACAATCTTTCCATTTTCCAAGTCAGCACATGATCCATCCGTTCGTTGAGCTATTTACTCGATCGCACACATGTTTGGAACACCTCAACAGAAGGACAAATAGTCAATTTTGAAATAACTTATTGTCAACATTTTTCAGATATGAATCTATCTGATTTAGAAGGGATGCAAGTTCTGAACTATTACACAAGTTATTTCTTTGTAAATTTTGTGCCAAGCCATTTTTCATTTCTCTGTTAACGTCAACTGTTTTTGGTTGGTTAAAAAGCTTGTTCATTTTTTTTTTGTATGTCATATATATATATATATATTTGTTTTTTTTCCTTTTTCAAATTGCTAATCGAATTGTGCTATAAATTTTGTATTCTGAAAGTAATGCAACATTGTTTAGTCTTATGGGAGTCTATGCCCTTCTTTTCACCATATTCTTTTTTGTTTTTCAGCAAATGATGGCTTTGCAGCAACAACTTTCTGGACTTACTCGGCAGCAGACAACCCCGTGAGTGAGAAAAAATAACTATTTTCTGTTTGACATAACACATCCATGCGTATTAAATCGCTTAATAGTAGATAATGATTGCTATATTTCTTCTGTGTTATGATTTCCTCTCTATTTGTACTCATAATTGTTAAATCTTAGGTATCTAAATCTGACGTAAGGCACCTTACCAGTTGGTTTAAGTCACCTGAAATTGTGTTGCAGCTCTGTAGATCTAAGTTTATCCTTAAATATAATGCATGCATTTTGTTAGCTCAACGTAAATCTAGCATGTACAATTACTGCACTCTTTTGGGCTATCCATTGGATTAACCTCCTATCAGTAAACCCCCTTATCATAGGAATCTGTAAATGCTCTTACCAATAGGCATCATCAGGAAAAATCAAACACATGCAGTTGATTGTTAAAGGATAGATCAGCTTCTTGGTGTGTTTGCTCCCGTCTGTTGTACTATCCCTAATTTGTTTGTTTATTTGTTTTTTGTCTCTTAATTTTCCTTTAAAAAAAGGGTTTTGGGTAGTATCAATCTTTTTCGTGACCCTTATTAAATTTCTTTTTGCAGGGAAGGAGATCAGACTGGTCAAGGCAGAGGTATATAGCAACCTAAAACAAGAAATCAATCAAGTTTATTTGATATCACTGAACAATTAATTCTCTGTTTTATTTCCATACTATAATTCCTATGCCACATCCTTTGCGTGCTCTTCTATTTAATTGCAGGAACACAGAACATGGACTTTCTGATGAACATGTTTGGTGGACTTGGAGCCGGCGGCTTTGGTGTACCCAACACCCCTGATGGTACTCCCCTCTTGAACTTACTATTCAATCTTAAGTACACCATGCATTCTCAGTCTTCATTTCCTCTGAGAATCTCATGTTTCTCATTCGTTTAGTGCCCCCAGAAGAACTCTATGCAACTCAGCTATCACAGCTACAGGAGATGGGCTTCTTCGACACACAGGAAAATATCAGAGCGCTCAGTGCTACTGCAGGAAATGTTCATGCAGCCGTTGAGCGACTTTTGGGAAACATGGGTCAATAATCTCACAACTACTCTACAATTTTTTTTCTTTTTTTTACTTGGGGACGCAAAGGGAATTAAAATTTAGTCAAGTTTCGTAACAGGCATATTACCTGGCTGAGACCACATCGACAGTTGAGGCGCAAGAATAAAGAAACTCCCTTTTATGTTGGGGCTTTATGCTTCACATAGAGGGTTTCTTCGTTACAACATTTTGGACGCGCACTCTATTAATTTGTGCCTGGGTACATACATATCTGAATACATTCATGTTGAAATATTTGTACTTATGTTCTGTTGACGCTTTGGACGTTTTGCTTGGTCTTCTGTAAAATTTATATCTCTAAAATGCAAACTAGTGTATTTCTGTTTCAGATTAAGGCTTGTATGTGTTACGTGCCTGAAAAATCACCCTATACAAATTTCAACTTTGATTAATTTCCAAACCACATGCCCTTCGAGTGAGATTTCTCTTTTTTGATTTTTGATGTGTTGTACGTGCTTTCGTCGGGTTGACTCGGATGTGGACTGTTTATTAGCACTAGACAAACATATATGATTATCGGGGGTTTATTACGTGTTTAGAGAAGATTAATATGATGATCTTGATGATCTAATGAAGAACAAACAAGAACACAAGATATAGCTTCTTGGAGAAGCTAAAGCTTTAGAAGCTTGGGAGAGTTTATTGCTTTGGGTAGGGAGTGATTTGTGGGAATGGTTAACTTGTGTACAAATGAGCCTCTTTTAGGCATTATATAGTGGTTTCTAGGGGCTGCCCGCCCTTTACACGTGGCACGCCCTCATTGGACCTGTCTTCTGCCCGAAAAGGTGATTTGATGGCGCATTTAATGCTAAACCGCCTTTGGTGCTCGTCCTCGCCGGAATGCCGAGGAGCTGAGCTACGGTGGTCGCCGGAAGACCATTTCGAGGAGTGTGGTCGCCACGCTCCAAGCTGTCTCCCAAGGCTTCGGTACTTTGACTATTCTAGCTAAGATAGATAGGTGCTCGCCACACATTTGGGCGAACAGCTAACTAAAACATGTACTCGCCCACATATTTGGGCGAGCACTTAAATATATTAAATACATCTATTACATTTTCTTGGTCTTGTTGACTAGTCGTCGCACGACTTTGTTGACTGGTCCTCGCCACGTAAGCTGGTGACTAGGATTGATTTGTCAAATATTGACTTCTTTGACTAGGTATAACATGATGTATTTTATTTTGAAATGAGTTCCGAGTATTTGAATTTCAGATTAAATATTATGAACGGATGGTCGAACCTGATCGGCATTCTTACATTGTTCGGCCTGGTGGCGGTCGAGAATGGGTGTCGGAACACATGGTTAAGCCCAAAAGAGATCAATTATCTCATTCAGGTTGCCGAGGCCGGAGAGAACGTGGGCCATGGATACTACTATGTGAGGGGCCGAGATAATTTCAAATTGGTTGAGGGGGTTCCCAACAAGATTAGGGATTGGAAGACCAACTGGTGGTGGGTAGCCGGGGACTGGAAAAGTCCAGTGAAGCCGGATGGCTCCTCTGATCGCATTCCCCTTGATACTGAGTATCAAAGGATTCGTGGTAAGTTATTTTTATTTCTGCTCGCTCTTTCTATACTGACTAACTCCTCGTTTTTGTAGGTGAAACTGCTCGCAAGAAGACCGCCGAGCACCGTCTCACGCCCCTCTTCCAATACCATATCTGCTGCGTACTCAACCGTCGCTACCTGGAGAGGTCCTGTCGCTTCTTGAACAGGGAGTGTATGCGTGAGCGAGCAGGTCTCCGAGTACCTCCTCACCACTTCACTCGAGAGTTCCCTCCAGGTATCAACATGTTTCTAAGTTTCTTGTGGATTTGCTAAGTTTTGTGAAATTGCTCCTCGAAAATATTAACATGCTTCTCGTCTTCTTTCTTAGTAGTGGTCCCGGAGAGAGTTGTCACTTACCTTCCCCCATCCATCGAAGTTGATCGCATACTGTCGAGCAGGATGATGCAACAAGCGAGAATGCTGCGCGAGCGCAAGGTAGTTGATGGCTCCGGCAAGAAACGGAAAGGAGCGGAGACCTCGGGGGCTCCACCCAAGAAGATCGCCAAAGCAACCCGAGGGGGCTCTTCTCGCCCCACAGCTACCGAGCAGAGGATCTCGCCGAGGAGATCTCCCTCGCCTCCCCCCACACAAGTCGTATCCCCTCCTCCCCGTAATACTCGGTCGCGAGAGATCGCCGCAAGCTCGTCGGCCGGGGAGAGGGCTCAGGGAGACAACACCCTTCTCGGCTGGGATGCCGCAAGGGTTGCCAAGTAAGTTTATTTATCCATGAGGTTTTTATAATATTTTCAAGTACCTTTTCCTAAATTATTTTCTTCTTCTCCTATAGAGTTGCCGACTGCCAGATCGTCGAACCCTTCAACCCGAACCACCTCGGCTTCTACCGGTCGCGGGATCCGGTCGACAGAGAGCCCCTGAATCCGATCGCACTAAGGGCTGTGAAGAATCTGCCTCGATCGCTGACGACCACACTGGTCGACGAGGTGGACAGTCATAGCTCGCTGGAGAATGCGAGATTGGTCGCCATAGACTTGAGCCGGGCGTCTTATACGATGGAGAAGCTCGCCTTCCAGATCGCCGAAAGCCGCAAAGTCAGCGAGGACAGGAGTGCGAAACTCGCCCAAATGGCCAAGGCTAAAGCTGCTGTCGAGAGGAAAGCGGTCGACCTCGAGACCAAGTTGGCCGATGTCGAGGCAAAGTTGGCCGATTCTGAGGCCCAACTTGAGACGATTCGAAAGAAGGATCAGGAAGATCTCCAAGAGATCGAACGTCTCCGTGCTCGCCTCGAGACTGCCGAGGATGAGGTAAGAACTCTTCAAAATAAATCCGCAACTGACGAGGAAGAGTTGGCCACTCTTCGGCAACAGCTGGCCGACCTGACGGAGGAGCGAGATGAAACCAATGAGCTCGCTGGGGGCGTGGCCATGTTATCGGTGGCGCTTACTGCCCACGGGCTCATTCATCGGTTGTTGGAAGTTCATCCAGGAGTGGATGTGACTCCACTCGGCGGGTTTTTGGACGACCTCCTTATGAAGGAGAATCCTCAGCCGGAAACAGAACTCCCTCTGCTTCCTTTGATGGAGTTGGGACTCCTGTTCCCTCGACTGTTGGGTGTTCCGGTCCTCTTCTCGAACCCTCCACAAGACTCCCCACCTCAACAGGGCGAACAGGATGCTCCTGCCGAGGAGGTTGTGAATGAAGAGGAAGCCGAGGAGAATGCTCTAGTAGCTTAGCTTGTATTTTATTTCTGTTTTTAGGACTGCTCGGCCATTAAGGCCTTTTTGTAATTTCAGCCTCTTAAGGCTTTTCAATGAATGAAACTTTTTGCTTATGATGTGTTCGTTTATTTTGTTAAATATTGAGTGATCGTTCTCGTTACTGCTTTCTGACTTATGATTAATTTTTTGCAAGCATTTTTTCTTTATAAGTACTTAAATCTTTTTGAAAACTCCTTTTATTGCGAGCATCTTTGCGGAAGAGTGCTTCGTCTTTTGTCTTTGCGAGCACCTTTAAGACAGAGTGCTCGTCTTTTAGCTTTGCGAGCATCTTTAAGAAAGAGTGCTCGTCTTTTAGAGTTAACCAATCGTCGGTTGAACTCTTTTTAGTTTGGTAGGTAGTGATCGTCGTCGCCACTACCTTGCGAGCATCGTTTAAAAAAGAGTGCTCGTCTTTTAGCTTTGCGAGCATCTTTAAGAAAGAGTGCTCGTCTTTTAGAGTTAACCAATCGTCGGTTGAACTCTTTTTAGTTTGGTAGGTAGTGATCGTCGTCGCCACTACCTTGCGAGCATCGTTTAAAAAAGAGTGCTCGTCTTTTAGCTTTGCGAGCATCTTTAAGAAAGAGTGCTCGTCTTTTAGAGTTAACCAATCGTCGGTTGAACTCTTTTTAGTTTGGTAGGTAGTGATCGTCGTCGCCACTACCTTGCGAGCATCGTTAAAAAAGAGTGCTCGTCTTTTAGCTTTGCGAGCATCTTTTAAAAAAGAGTGCTCGTCCGTGTTTCCTAGATGGCTACGCAGAGCCTTGTCTAAAAATTCAAACTTATCTAACACTTGATGGAAATTTAAAACTTGTACTTGTATTGAAATGATTAGATACAAATTATATAAATATGAAAAAATTAAAAACTTACTGGTAATACTTCTTCAGCTTGACCGCGTTCCACGGGTATTTGCTCGGCTTGCCCTCTAGATCTTCTAGCTCGTACGATCCGTTCAAGAGTGTGCGCGTTATTCGGTACGGACCCTCCCAAGTCGGGCCAAGTATGCCAATGGACTGCTCCGTCGCCCTCCGAAGTACGAGCTGGCCGATAGTGAATTGGCGAGCACGTACTTTGGTGTTGTAATAGCGCTCTGACCTTTGCTTGTACACCACGTTCTTCTCGTCCGCTGTTAGCCTTCGCTCTTCTAGAAAGTCCAAATCGGAGAGCTGTGCATCGTTATTCAACTGCTCGTCATAATTTGCTACTCGAAAGGTTGGGACCTGCCCCTCTGCTGGTATGACAGCTTCGGTTCCGAACGCAAGCGCGAACGGAGTTTCACCAGTAGAATTCCTCGTGGTCGTCCGATATGCCCACAGAACCATGTGCATCTCGTCCGCCCATTTGCCCTTCAATCCATCTAGCTTAGCTTTCAAGGTGTGCTTGATGATTTTGTTGATCGCCTCTACTTGACCATTTGATTGTGGATGATAGGGTGTTGAAAAATTTTTCTTGATGTTCCATTCTGAGCAGAAATCCAACATATCTCGACTTGTGAATTGACGCCCGTTGTCGGTCACTATTGCTCGTGGTAGGCCGAACCTGCAAATTATGTTTTTCCAAATGAAGCTTGTCATCTGGGCCGTTGTGATGGTCTTCAATGCCTTCGCTTCGGTCCACTTGGTGAAGTAATCGACTGCTACGACTACGAAAGTTACCCCCCCGACGCTAGGCGGGAAAGGTCCGATGATGTCGATGCCCCACTTCGCGAAGGGCCAAGAGCTGTAGACGGAGATGAGTTCGTCTGGAGGTGAGTGAATAGCCGGTGCAAAAGCTTGACATCTCTTGCACGCCTGGGCGTAATGAATTGCATCCTTCTTCAGTGTTGGCCAAAAGTAGCCTTGCCTCATGATTTTTAAAGCGAGCGCTTGCCCCCCTGTATGATTTCCACATGATCCTTCGTGGATTTCGTACATTACGATCTTCGCCTCGTCTTCTCCGAGGCATTTCAATAAAGGCATTGAAAAACCCCGTTTGTACAGCTGGTCGCCAACAACAGTGTACCTTGCGGACCTGAGCTGCAATCTGGTTGCTTTCACTTTGTCCCCCGGGAGCTCGCCGGTCTTGATGTACTTGATGATCAGCGATCTCCAGTCCTCGTCGCTAGTCGCTTCAACCTGCAAAATCTGACCTCTGTTCACCGATGGGGAAGAAATTTTAGTGATGGTCGCTTCTGAAAATATTGCCTCCCCCTCTGAAGTGGCCAGTCGAGCTAACGCATCTGCTTGCGTATTGTCCTCCCTAGGGATTTGCTCGATGTGGAATTGATCAAATTGCTCGAGTAATCCTTTTACTAGCTCTTGATACTTTATCATTTGATCGCCGCGAGCCTCGTAGTCGCCCGTAATTTGACATACAACCAGCTGAGAGTCAGAAAAATTTTTCAGTTTTCTGGCACCCACGGCCATAGCCATCTTGATTCCTGCAACCAGAGCCTCGTACTCTGCTTCGTTGTTGGTCGCCCGATACTCGAACTCGATCGCCGAAGCAAACGTCTGTCCGGTTGGGCTGGTGAGGACAACTCCTGCCCCTGCTTTGGTGCTCGTCGACGAGCCATCGACGAACAGTGTCCAAGGAAGCTCGATTCCCTCGTCCACTTTCTCCGGGAAAGTGAGCTCTACAATGAATTCAGCCAGCACTTGTCCCTTGATTGCCGTTCTAGGTGCATAGGTGAGCCCAAATTGCCCTATTTCCACCGACCATTTCAAAAGTCTTCCAGTGGTATCCGGACGATGCAGTGCTCGTCGGAGTGGAAAGGTGGTGAGGACGACCACCTCGTGGTCGAACAGGTACTGCCTTAATTTTCTGACGCTCATGACTAGTGCGTATGCCAATTTTTCCATTGGAGTGTATCTCAACTCCGCATCTCTCAGTGTTTGACTTACGTAGTAGATAGGCAGATGTGTGCTCCCCTCAGCTCGGACGAGCACTGAACTGATCGCACAGTCAGTGGCCGCCAAGTATAGATACAAAATTTCGCCGGGGACTGGCTTAGATAGGACCTTCGGATCCGATAGGTATTCCTTTAGCTTTTCGAAAGCTTTTTCACATTCATCGGTCCATTCGAACCTCCCTTTTTTCAGAGCATCGAAAAAAGGTTTGCAACGATCGCCCGTTCGTGCAATAAATCTGTTCAGCGATGCAAGGCACCCTGTCAACCTCTGTACTTCTTTCACGTTCCTTGGGCTTTGCATGTTAATGACTGCTTGAATTTTACTCGGATTCGCCTCGATGCCCCGCTGGCTAACCAAGTGCCCCAGAAATTTTCCTGAGCTAACACCAAAACTGCATTTTTTCGGATTTAACTTCATGTTGTACTCCTTCAGTATATCGAATGTCATGGCGAGGTGGTGTAGGTGATCCTCTTTCCGCAAGCTTTTGACAACGATGTCGTCGATATAGACCTCCACCATCTCGCCGATGTGTTTCTCAAACATCTTGTTTACCAGTCTTTGGTATGTTGCCCCCGCGTTCTTCAACCCGAAAGGCATTCTCTTCCAGCTGTACATTTCGGTGGCCGTCATGAAGGCCGTATGCCGCTGGTCGTCGGGATGCATCGCGATCTGATGGTAGCCTGCGAAAGCATCCATGAAAGTTAACATCTCGTGCCCCGCTGTATTGTCTACTAGGTGATCAATGTGGGGCATCAGAAAGTGATCTTTGGGACATGCGTCGTTTAGATCTGTGAAGTCTATACACAATCTCCACGACCCGGTCGCCTTTTTGACGAGCACTGGATTGGCCAGCCACTCGGGGTCAGTTCCAGTTTTCTCGATTAATTTATTGTCGATCAGTTTCTTGACTTCGACTGCCAAAGCCGCATATTTATCAGGCCCAAATTTCCTTCGTTTTTGGGTGATAGGTCTCCTTGCTGGATCAATATTCAATCTGTGGCAGGCATGATTTGTTGGGATGCCCACCATATCCTCGTGCGACCAGGCGAAAGCTCCGATGTTTTCTTTAAAAAATGCGACCATGTCCGACCGCAAATTTTCTGGTAAATTCGACCCAATGAATACTTCGAGTTCTGGACGAGCTTCGTTTAAATGAATGGTTTCGAGGTCCTCCGCTGAAGTTGCCCGTTCTTTAGGCTCCTTCCAACGAGGGTCCTCGATTCCGAACTCTGGCTCAAAACCTAGCCTAGGCTCCAGATCTGGAATGTTTTCTGGCAACTGGTCGTCGGGGAGCTGGTCGCCCGAGACTGTCTGCTCGTCGATATCCATTGGGGTGTGGTTGTCCACTTCCATGGAGGCGTGCTCGTTCGCCTCCACTTGGTGGTCGTCGGAACTACGACTGCACTCCCCAATTTCAATCTTTCGGTACTTGCTAGGAAGACCCTCCAAGTAGTTCACTTTTTCTGTTTGTGTTTGACACTCAATATACTGGCCAACCATAGTAGATTCCTTTGAATGACGCTTTGCAAAACGGACGAGACACTCCCTCGCCCGCGTCTGATCGCCCTTGACGGTTATAACTCCCGCCGGGGTCGGAAACTTTACACAGTAATAATAAGTAGAAACGGCCGCCTTGAATTCGTTGAAGAAAGGACGGCCGAGGAAAGCATTGTAGGAGGATGGCATGTCGATGATCAGGAAGTCGAGCTGCCTAGCATGGTGCTTTTCAGGCTCTTTCGACGATACCAACTCCAGAGATAGTCTGATTTTCCCTATGGGATGGCTTTTCATGTCCCCGAAACCTACGATTATATCATCGCAAGGCTCGATGTATTCCGCATATCCACCAAGAGCATCCAGGGTATGCTTGAAAAGGATGTTGGTGTATGCCCCAGTGTCGACCATCAAGCGATGGACGTTGGTTCCCATAATTTTGCCCGAAATGACCAAAGCATCATTGTTCGGGTGCACCACGCCGTTCAGGTCGTCGTCCGAGAAAAGGACTTGATGAGAAAGAGGCTTCTCGGCAGTCGGAGCGACGCACACCTGGTGCACATTGTTCAGTGCTCGCTGCTCACTCTGAGCTCGGCGAACAGATAGCTCTTTCCCGGATTGGGTTCCCCCCAACGGGCCTTCAATCACCAAACAGGCTCCGCCCACATTATCGATGTCGCTGCCAGCATGTTGTGGCATGGGAGGAGTTAGCTTGGGACGATTCAGTTGTTGGCGCAGGTCGTCGCCGTCGTCGCGACGTTTCTTCCCCCTGTTGTCGCCATTTCCGAGAGGCTTGATGAACTGGGCGAGCTTGCCCTCATTGTATAACTTGAAGAGGTTTCTCACCAAGTCTCGGCACCCATTGGTGTGGTGGCCAATGGAGTTGTGGTAGTCGCAGAATTTGCTACCATCCAGTTTTTCATCATTGGTATGCATTGGCTTGGCCTGGGGGAGCATATTCTTTCCCCTAACTGCATTGAAAATGCCCCTGGGATCCACAGAGAGAGATTCCCTGAACTGGATGATCTCAGGAGACTCCTCGAAAGGCCTGAAGTTGGCTGGGCGAGCACTGCCAGCTTGAGTGGTCGCCTTCTTGGGCTGGGATGACTCCCCTGTGTTTGTATTCTTTTTGGGCCAGACCCTCTTGGACGCCTCCGGCTGCTCGTTAGCCTTGGCGGCGTCCATTATTTCCTCCATCTGAATGAAGTTTCCAGCCCTCGTGCGGAAGTCCGCATAAGAACTGGGGAAAGTAAGGTGGATAGATTCCCAAAGCTTGGTACCTATCCTCAGACCGGAAACAACTGAGATTAGCTTTGTTTCATCGTTCACGGCCTCCCCATCAATCACCAGCCTATCGAAGCGCTCGATGAAGTCCTTGCCCGACTCATTTACAGATTGGCGAACGTTTGCCAAACGTTGCTTTGAGGCTGGGCGAGCAGCAATGGACCCGTAGTAGGTCAGAAAGAGTTGTCCCAGCTCAAGGAATGAGGTGACCGATCCGGGACTCAGCGTTGTGTACCATCGGTGAGCCCGGTCTCCCAAAGTTAGGGAGAAGTTTCTGCATTGGGTGGCGTCCGTTGCCCCAATTGAGGCCATATAGTTGGAGTACTTGGACAAGTGTACTCTGGGGTCGGATGCACCATCGTATGCCGGCATGGAGGGCATTTGAATCTTTCTTTGAATGGGGGCAGTAAGGATTGCCACACTTAGAGGAGGTGCGGGCAGAGTGATTGGTGGGGTGGTCCCTAGCTTCGAGGCGACCACCTCAGCTCGCAGAGTCTCCATCTCTATCTTCATTAATTTTTGGGTCTCGAGGAACTGGGCGATTTGCCCCTCCTCGGCAGTTTGTGCTCGGGGGACGACGACCTCGTCGCGTCGGCTCCCTTGGGATGCGGCCGGGCAATCATCATGACGTGATCGCCTGGGGGAATGTCTCTCAGACTGGCGGCTGCGATAACTCTTCGCAGGAGCTCGCGAACCCTTCCCTGGTCCCACTCTATCAAGAGCTGAGACTCTATAGCCCTGATCTCTCTTATCAGCGTGATCTCGGTGGTGGTCGGCTCTGCCTGGTCGGCCATCCACATTGAAAGGTACTCGGCGAGGAGCCCTTCTATCTCTGTCATCCATCCGGTTGAAAACCGAATATCGGTGTCGCGAGTCCCCCGTGTGGCTATTGTGGGAGTGCTCGTCGACTTTGTTTTTTCCTCTGTCCTGGGGGTGAACAGAGTTGGAGTGATAGGAACGGTTATCTTCTTCGTTCCCCTTGGCTTTGCGAGCTCGGTCGAAGGCCTGATCTTTGGCCTTCTCCAGCTCCTCATTCTGCCTCTTCTTCTCCGTGAGATAGTCACAGAGTTCTTTCAGATGCTGGGGATCATTCAGAATGTCCCCCATATTCAAGTTTGCAAACGGATTCACCGCCGGCGCCGGAGGGTGCTCGTTCCCTCCGGGAGCAACAAATCCGTCTTGAGGAGTGTGATGAGACATCGTTTAAAGAGTGTCTCTGGGGATTATTACAAAGATATGACTGTTTTTAAAGCTTTCGACGCTTAAAAACGAAAGATTAAAGTTCTTACGCAGAAGAACGTGCTATTACAACTACTTATTAGCAAAGTAACAACAACTGAAGCTTAAAAACAAGTTACACGGAGATCAAACTCCAAAATATGTCTCGAATATTGCAAATATTCAAGAACATGAAGAACACGAAAATATGTAAATAAAGCTTTAAACGGTGGAACTACCGATTAAGAACCAGAAAACGGAGTTTGCAAACCGATCGCTCGATGATCGGTCGAAACTGAGAGTGATGAACACGTAAAAGGATCCCCTCCTTCTAGCGCCAAATGTTGTACGTGCTTTCGTCGGGTTGACTCGGATGTGGACTGTTTATTAGCACGAGACAAACATATATGATTATCGGGGGTTTATTACGTGTTTAGAGAAGATTAATATGATGATCTTGATGATCTAATGAAGAACAAACAAGAACACAAGATATAGCTTCTTGGAGAAGCTAAAGCTTTAGAAGCTTGGGAGAGTTTATTGCTTTGGGTAGGGAGTGATTTGTGGGAATGGTTAACTTGTGTACAAATGAGCCTCTTTTAGGCATTATATAGTGGTTTCTAGGGGCTGCCCGCCCTTTACACGTGGCACGCCCTCATTGGACCTGTCTTCTGCCCGAAAAGGTGATTTGATGGCGCATTTAATGCTAAACCGCCTTTGGTGCTCGTCCTCGCCGGAATGCCGAGGAGCTGAGCTACGGTGGTCGCCGGAGGACCATTTCGAGGAGTGTGGTCGCCACGCTCCAAGCTGTCTCCCAAGGCTTCGGTACTTTGACTATTCTAGCTAAGATAGATAGGTGCTCGCCACACATTTGGGCGAGCAGCTAACTAAAACATGTACTCGCCCACATATTTGGGCGAGCACTTAAATATATTAAATACATCTATTACATTTTCTTGGTCTTGTTGACTAGTCGTCGCACGACTTTGTTGACTGGTCCTCGCCACGTAAGCTGGTGACTAGGATTGATTTGTCAAAGATTGACTTCTTTGACTAGGTATAACATGATGTATTTTATTTTGAAATGAGTTCCGAGTATTTGAATTTCAGATTAAATATTATGAAGCTTTTATAATATATGTGGTCCATTTTTTTCGTGTTCAAAACGATCGAATTTGATTAGGAAGATAATGCAATTAAATATTACAGAGAAATGAAGTGATAATAATTGAAAATAAAGAGTGCAAAATAAAATTTATTGAACTAATAGAAGGTAAAGATGTGCTTGGATGTGGTACTAATTTTATTTAGCCACATAAATCTAATTCTCGTGCAATAGTTCCCAAATTAATGCACACACTGAAAATATAGAAATTTAAAATTACTCTACAATATTTGATTGATGTAGTTCACTTGTCTGCTCAGTACTACCAACTCAAAAACTCGGCACATCTCTCTATCTGTGTTCAAATTATAAAAAAATCATGCAATTTGAAATAATTATAAAAAACAATTAATCGATTCAAATATGAGAAAATAATTTTACAAACGATTTGGCAACCACTAAATTTCTTTTTATAATTTGGACAAATCTCAACATATATTTCCGTAATTTACCCAATATTTTTTTTAATTAATTATCATCGCTAAATGAAAACGTGTTGTGGATAAATGAAGTCGCTAGAAAGTGAAGGCGATTAAAGAAAATAGCTAGAAAACCGCTTTAGTCGACATACGCACGCTGAACACTTGTCCGCAGAACAGCCTTTTCTATACCAAAACTTCCTCAAGCTAGATTTCTCTCTCTCGCTCTCTCCAGTCTGTGGCGTCTCTGTTCTCAGCCTCAAGTGATATCATTATGTTCCAGCCGCATTTGTAATCTTCTTCTCCACTTTACCTCTTCTAGATTTTTATTGTTTTAATCACTTTGGGCTAAGTTTTACTTTACACGCTATAGCCTATATGCACGAATGATGTGATCAAGTGCTGAATTATAGCTGGGCGTAAGAATTTATTATCTCCGCAGTGATTAAGTGCCTTTTATTTTATTGTATATGCTTTGGGTTCTTTTTTGCGTGGAGATTAATGATCTTTGTTAATTGATGACGGGTGGGCAGTAGTGATTGTTGCGATTCCGTCCTACAATTTGATGCAGATTAATTTTTTTTCCTATTGCTTCGTAAAATTTCGCTGATTCATTGGGATATATTTTAATTTAGTGAAGTTAATTAGCTCTTGTTGGAATTTCCTTGTTAGGTTTAGTTGTTGGTACATTGCAGTGGAATTCAAGCCTTGATATAATGGTTTGTGTTCTCGAAATAATATTACATAGTTGTGGGATTTTTATCCAGATGATTGGAATCATCAATTTTAATGGATATTATTGGTGTAGTTTGAGATTGATTTTTTGTGGAAGAAAACAGATCATAATGAATGAAAATCAAATTGTTAGAAAAGGGACCAAAATGGTTTTCTGATAAGACCTTTTGATTTTCAACTAATTCTTTCAGCTGGATGGTTTATTAGATATGACTTGGACGAACAAATAGCTCGTGTTACTTCTTTCCTTTGCATTAAGCTCTTTGTGATATTATAGTTTTTTCCGTAACAATTTTAGTTTGTTTTTTGTTCCCTCTTCGTCTAGGATTTCTTTTTACTTATCTGGATGATTGGAAATACTTTTTCTTGTTTGGGAAGTCTTCATAATCACCTGAATGCAGTCAGGTGCTAACGTTCGATTTTCTGGTTCAAAATTTGGGTAACAACAATCTACATGCCCTGCTGGTGGTGCACCATCAGTATTCTTTTCTAAAGAACGAGTCCCATCTTCTTGAATCTTTTCTCATTTTAAGCTTATTTCTTGTTTTTGTTTTCAGGATTCCATTTAATATATAAGATTTGGACTCTGATGGTTCAACAAACAAAAGATTCCGCATTCACAGAATATGGGCTTGCTCATGGTGAATCTGGTTTATCGAACTCTGATAAGCAGCTTTCAGCTTCTGTAGCTGCAAAGAAATCAGAATTGCCGGATTTTCGTAATGAAAACCCAATTTCAGTGTCAAAATCTGTTGGAAGCCCTTTCCTCATGGAGGATAGAGAAAGTTCTGGTGAAGTTAAGATTTCTGGAACCAAAAGGCCCATACCTGATTGCCTGCAAGGCCCTTCGAAAATTAATGGTGGTAGTGGGCACATAGTCTATGTTCGTAGAAAACCTGAAATAGATTTAGCGAAGAGTAATATTCGTGATACTCAAAGTGGTGCTGTTGAATCTGATCGTCCTCTTTTGAAGAAATCTGTTGAAAAAGAGACACCCCAACAACCTATGGAAATAAATGAGCCTGCGATTTCTGTGTCAGATGTTGCGCCACTTCATAGAGCTTATTCCCCGAGTCTATCATCGACAAGACGCTCAGTTTCTCCCTCACCAGAAAACATTGAACAAGTTCATCTTAACTGTGCAAATCCTTCATCAGAAGATCCGATAATGGTGAATGTGACGCTTTGGGAAGAGCAGTATAATCGCTTGTTGAGTTTCTTGAAAATGTTGGATCAATCAGATCAATATGAATATATTCAGAGTATGCCCTTTCATTTTTGTATTATCAGCAAATTATATTTGTTCAGAAATTTATTAGCATTAACTTTCTCGTTTCAAATGTGCAGTGCTTCGATCGCTTTCTTCTGTTGAACTTAGCAGACATGCTGTAGAACTTGAGAAAAGATCAATCAAGATTTCATTGGAGGAAGGTAATTTATAATATTGTATAGAAATCTTTATGTTGTATTTGCAATACAAATTGATTCCATTATAGTGTTGTTCTTTTTCTTCCATTATACTGTTGGCCTAGTGAATTCCATCATTTCAAGTAAATCTGCTACACCATGAGGATTTTTTACTTTGATGCTTCCAGGAAATTTATTAGATGCTGGACACATTGCTCTTAAACTACAGTTTACGTAGTGTAGTGGTGCTCTTTTCCTTCTCTTTTGAAATGATTATAAAACCAGAAAGTAGAAAAAAGAAGATATTGACACAATTTTAGGTTTTCGTTGGAAAATTTAAAGTTTAAAGTTTTTAGACCAAAAAGTTTTTAGGCTTATATTAGTAAGTTCTAAACTTCTAATACTAATTTAGACCAAAAAGTAAAAGAAAATAACGCCAAATTTCCTTTACCTCGAGTAATATTAGGCAACTTATAAATATATACTCCATTTAAATATTAGTTGAAGCTATAATGCAATAATTTCAAAATACAAATAAGGCAAGTGTGCAAACAATTGTGTGACGTAGGGAGTATCTAGAATTCTGATATTGAATTTGGATGGATATTGGGGTTAGGTTTTGATTAGAGAATAATCTTAAAAGAAAAAAGGAAAGTTGTTAGTTTTAGTTTCCAAAACTAACATTACTATCTCAAGTCATTTCGCATTATTTCGCTGAAGTGGCCCAAGACTTCTTGCCAAACCTGAATGAAAGCCAATATGTTTCTTTTTAATTAATAGAACAAGATGTTATGGTAGTATTATAAATCGTGCGCCCATAACCAAATTTTCTGCCTCCATTATTGTTTACAGTTACATGTTTGGTTTGCATTCTTTCTCACTGGGTTAATTTAACAAATCGGGTCAACCGTCAGCCTAATTAGTGTCTGTTGACGTAATTGTATTATGCGAATGGTCTGTGCTCATGTGGAATGTTGGATGTGATGCTGCCACCCGGCATCCCCTCGTCCCTACCAAACGTCCATACCTTTTATTCTAGAGAAATAGGATCAACGACATTGGTTCTTTGTATGAACAAGTCATTTGCAATTATTGGAAATTTGGCATGTATTAAAATATTCCGATCTTCATAGCAGCATTACCAATCTTGCATAAAATTTCACTGAAATCCTATAATCATAGAAGGATAGAAATATGCATGAATATTCTAGAATGCCCTCTCTTTAGGATTCTTTATATGGGTTATCATATTGTTTTCTGATTTATTGCTTGTGAATGATTTGATTAATAATTTGAAGAATGACGATTTAAATATCTCACTTTTTGAAAATCGATGTTCTTTCTCCTGTTGAATCACCTGTTTAGAGTATTAGCTGGATCATACGTGATGCACATTACTAAATGTATCTGCATTTGAATTTGCATATTTTTAAACTTTCATGGGTTCGTGTTTTTTTTGTAATCTTGACGATTCTCTGGTTTCATGCTTCGTTTTTTAAATCACGTTAGATTGCTAGTGAAAAATTCTAATATGCATTTTGTCTTCTTTGTCTGTGGTTTAGCAAAAGAGATGCAACGAGTTCAGTTCATCGATGTTTTGGGTAAATACGGGAAGAATGTGCGTTCACCCTCTATTCAACAACAAGAACACCTACACAAGTGAAAAATTTGTCGACAAATCTGCTATCAGACTTACATGAAGGTGACATGTTTCTAACAATCTTGTGGTGTATGTATATATTGAGCCGCGTCCTAGCGAGTGGGCATGAAGACAATTCTTATGGTAGAAATTATAGAAATTTTATCAAGTATCATCCTTGTTTGGATTGAATGAATAGCACTTTCCTCCTGTTTTTTTCATGTAAAAAAAATATTAATTTGATTATGTTGTTTAACCTGCCATCATTTGTAGCCTTTAAATAAAGAAATTAAGTTTTTTTATTCATTTTTTATTTGTAAAATGATTTGATTTATTCATAGTTAGAAATTAGTGGAACATATAACTATGTTAGACAAAACAAAAACCTTGGTGACTAAATCCAAATATGGCGGATGAGTGACTCTTTGCAACCCTGATTCAGCCTCACACGAAATATAGTGAAGACGCCAACACGGGATGGAAAATTAATTTATCATAAGCAAGCAGGGGATACAAATAACTCGAGGAAGTTTGAGCTTTTTTAATTCAGTCAAATTTTTGTATCAAATTGAATTTTAAGTGGTCTGAATATATTTTCAATTAACTAATTAAAATTTTGACCCATCACATTCAAACAAAATCAAAACTGTGAACATAATTACACCATGCAAATGCAATTGGGTGCACTTAAATTAAATGGTCTTTTAATAAGTACCTAATTGAATACGCATGAGATGCATGCATGTGTTGAAGGGATTATATTTATCACGTCATGATCGATTGCAAAATTAATGTAGGTTAATTGAGAGAAGGAAAAAAAAAAAAAGTACCACTACCTAGGCCTTAGGTGTTCGAGTCATGGGGAGAGGAAAAAGGGATGGGTATTTAACTTTCATAAAAAAAAAATAAAAAAAATTCTTGTTTGGATTGAATGAATTGTGTCACATAACTTTTTTATTTTTTATTCTCTGGTTTAATTAGCTCTCATTTAGCCTTTTTATAAAGAAATTAGTAGTACTAATTTTCTTGATTCATTTTTACCTTTTTATCTCTTTATTTATCTTCTTCCTCTATCAATTTTTTTTTCTTCTCTCTTTTCAACCATTATTTTAATCAATTATTCATTTTTAGCATATATAAATTTAACATATTTTAAAAAATATAAACAGTTAATTAAATTGAATTTTAAAATGCAATAATATAGTAGTGATTTTAGCTAATTATTTCAACGGTGGTAGAAATTAAAATGTGGGGGACAGGAGTGAGAAGTTTATGGGAGTTGGATAGAGCCAAATAACTACTACATGCACACACATAACCGCCCACAACCCCTACTTAATCTAATCTCTCCCCACTCTTCTCCCCTTTTTTCCCCTCAATTTCATTCTCATCACAAATTAACATGAACGATATTCACAACTGCTTTTCCACCCTTAATGACTTGCCGTCCACCTCCTCCTCCGCCAACCCTAAAAAGCGTCGGAGCAAGTTAGCCCGAAGCCCGACGCCTAAATCCAGTCGAAAGCCCGACCCGAGCGCCCCGAAGATCACGAGGCCTTGCAGCGAGTGCGGGAAGAAATTCTGGTCATGGAAGGCCCTCTTTGGCCACATGCGTTGTCACCCTGACCGCCAGTGGCGCGGGATCAACCCGCCCCCAAACTTGCGTCCGCCGCCCGAAACTACCGAGGAGGACCGTGAAGTGGCGGCGTGTTTGTTGATACTGGCGAATCAGGAATGCTCCTCACGAAAAGCGTGCATTATTAAGTCAGAAGAGGATAATGAGGGACACAAATGTAGCGTTTGTTTGAGGGTTTTTTCGAGTGGGCAAGCTTTGGGAGGACACAAAAGGTGCCATAGGGAGATTACAAATGCAGCATCTACGCTTAATCGCAATTTGGATTTAAATATCCCTTTTCCGCAAGATAATCATGATCATGATCATGGTTATGATTCTTCTAATTGTGCTTTGGATTTGAGGTTAGGGCTTTGAACAAACAATATTGCTATATTTTTTATTATAACTACATTAAACTTACTATATGTAAGAATGTAGATTAGGTTTAGTAATGATAGATGTGTGACCTAGTTACAATTATATTTTGTATGATAAAGCTTATAATCATGAATTATGAGGCCACATTAAAGCTGTGTTGGATCCATTTTCATGTAAATAGCTAGCTAGCTAGGGATTAGGAAATTTGAATGTATTATCTGATAATTTAATTAATTTTATAAAGTTGTTTACTTGTGACTTATTCTTCTTCATTATATTAATTTGCAACGTGTTATGTTATTTTTTCCTTTGTTAATTAATAACACCTTTGGAACTTGGAAGTATATATATAAGTCTAAAAACTTTCAATTGTATTGTACCAAATGTGGAACCTTGGTTCAAGTTATGTTGGATTAGAATTTGGAACTGATTTTAAAACTAGAGACGAAAGATCCCTTCTCATTATAAGTTCAGACTATTAGATGTGACGAGATTCTTTTATGTATTGTCCACACGTCCTGGGTTCGATTATATTCCTGCTAAAAGCACTCAATTTATTTAAATAATCCGACCCACGAGTGAGGTGGACAACGCAGCCAAGTGTATGCTTAAAGGATGTATAAGTGTTGAGTTGAACTCTTGTTGCAGATGATAGATGTTGTATTTGTAATGTTTTTTTAATTCATTTTGCTGTTTAAAAAAAAAAAAACTTAATGGGCCTGAAGGAAGCCACACAGCTGCATAATTTATGGGCCGGCCCAAAATCTGAAACACAACTCTTCAAACTGAGGGTATTGAGTTATTTTTATTTTTATTTTTTTTAACAACTCTTTTATCTTTTAGTTTTCTGTACAAGGCTACAAGCTAGGCTAGCTAGCTATGCTTGAATGTTACATTAGGTATTTCTTTAATAAATTACACACAAGAATACACACATCCCACGTCACGTGTATGCATATATAAATAAATGGATAAATTTTGTAACTATTACATGAATTATCTCGCGTCATTTATTAGAGAAAGTATACACGAATTCATCACAGACATTCTATCATTTAATTTGTTGTCTCCCAAGCTATATACATACAAAGATTGACTTTCGTGAATTTGTATTTACAACTCAAAAACAGATTCCATTGCCCTCCCCAAAAGCTTAATTAAAGTTCAAATACTATTACAAATTGAAATAACCCCACATATTACTATGATGGTGTAGACTTGAAACTTGAAAATATACTTTAACACCTGAGATATGATGTGCAAGGTGTAGACCCTAAGTCTTAGGTTTAAAATCTCAAGATGCAAACTATTTTTAGGTAGATTAGTTTCAATTAGGCCTCCAGTTAATGGATGACGAGATTGGTCTTCCAAACCAAAGTAGTCGATTCTTGGATTGAAAAAAATGAGTTCGATTGCCATTTTTCTCTATAAATTTTTAAATGATGTGTAGAATGGTCAAATTTCATTATTGATATATTAACCAACTTTTGTTGGCTCCCACATCTTTAAATTGTTATATCGATCGACATAGGCGTGAGGAGGCCACAAGGCCATTATAAAAATATAAATGATATTCAAAGATTGTTATTATTTCTTAAATTTTTTTGAGTAATTTGTAAATGATCGAATTAAGATACAGGGCTCGTTCCATTTTGCAATGGTTTGAAATATTCTTTTTAAAAAAAATATAAAGATAATTTGCATACTTGTATCCACATCAGACGATACTACATATAATTCGTCAAGTTAATATTGATATTTCTCATTGACTTCCAGTATGATATAATTAAAATACTAGTGTATATATTCTAATGAATCTTCAATGTATATACCAAAGTTAGAGTAATTCAGATATCCATAAATGGATCTCTAATAAGGTATCTCATAATTGATTTATATATTAAAATAATGATATGTGGGACACCTCATCGTCATCATCTGTAAATAATTGAGGTTTTTCTAGATGAAAATAATTCAGGTTTGACTTTGTTAATTACAGAATTTAATAACGTGAGAGTATCACCTAAAACGTTTACTAATTTTGGATATTTGATTTATTTAATTATATATTTATAATGATGACGATCATAATCATCTGATGAGAGCTGGGCGTGTTGGAATCTGATCATTTGCAGAACACACATCTTAGTATCTTACTACATGCGTGTGAATATATGTTTGAGCTAGTCTTATGGAATTCAAATTGGTGCTTCTTTAATTAATTTAATTAAATATTTTTTCTTAATATATATATAAATCTCACTCTTATTTTGACAACTTCCACACCCACGTACAAAGTGCAGGTGCAACTTAGCTAGCTATGAATAAGAAATGGCCAAGTGTGTTTCCCAATTTGAACTTATATAGGTGGGGTTGTGCAATTTTTATCTTTATTTTTGGGTTAGGGCACTCGAATAGAACCAATATAAACTATATGTACTTCTACTGAATATCGAGACATTAAAAATAATATTATCGAATATTTGATAGTATAATCTTAATCTAATTTTGGAGTCTTGAAAATATACTTGAAATACTTGATCGATGGTAATATTATCATTATTTTTCTTTGTCATTTAAAATCGATTCATGAGCTACATCACACTACATCGATTATGTGGTTATTTTGAAAAATATATATATATTTGAATAAGAAAAAAGAGAACCTTAATAAACAAATTGATATTGAATATTATTTTTTCCAATATATCTAATAATTTGGATACCCGAATCCGAAGTACCCGACCCAATGTCCACCCATAATGCATATGGTGCTCAACTGCTCATAGATATAATTGATCGATAATGAATAAGTAAGGTAATCTTGAATATTCAAACAAAACAATAGAAATATGAAACGTGACGTGACTAAGTTCAGCTCACGGTTGAGAGATGGATCTTGGACGTCATGATCTTCAGATTGGCTGACCTGCATAAAAATCGTGTCGGAGTAGACTTTGGCGATCGACGATCCTCCAACGCTCAAGTCAGTTGAATTGTTATGAAGGATAGAGAGATGAATATCAAGAGTAGGGAGTCAGAAATAAAAATGTGTTGGGTAAATGCGAATTACCTCCTTAGAATGAATAGGGGAGAGTTTTTATACCTTTGTTTCGGAAGGGTATGAATGACTTTTCTCCTCTAGGATTTGTGGTTAAATATGCCACGTTATGGTACGATCTTGACTCATTCGAATTATCTTCCATGCAGTTCACAAGTTCTGTAGGTGATATTTCCGACACTTTGTGATTGTGTGGTCTCTTCTAGCTAGCTAATCAGAAGATATAATGTTCTCGAATGAATATGCGAGTTCATAGATTAACCATCTCTCCTCTGGCACATGAGAGGAGAGATGAAAAATCCCTCTTGAAAAAATGGTGAGTTTAGGTCAGGTCTGAGGCGATCACGGCGGGTACCTCTTTTAACCTTAGAGATCTCACATTCTCCTCTGCTTTAAGTGATTAATCTGAAATTGGGAGGATCCCTTAGTGTGTTTAACGTTTTTTCATTTATGAACAGTGGTAAACTTGTAATGTAAGATAATCTATGATATATGACATCATTATGTCAAATCAAAACGGAATTAATGGATCTTTGAAATATGATAGTTATATAATGATCGATAATGAATCTGATGATCATCATCATTATCTGGCAACCTAAGTGTGTATCGATCTTATAACTTGTTACTACAACATGTGTACAGATGAGAAGAAGAGCTAGCTAGTCATCTTTTGTAATTGAAATGTATTTCTTTAAATTACGAATCGCACATATTCCATTATTTGGCAATTCCGTATTTAATTTAATTAAATCATTCAATGTTGAGATTCCATGTATACAGGCAAATAAAGGTTGCTAACCTTTATTCCACACTCGGGTCCTCACATGCATATATATGTAAGAATATACATAAAAGTTTAATCAATATTGGAATTCTAAACTCTGACCATGTATATGTTGAAATATTTATGATCAGATCGAATATTTCAACCTATCCAGATTAAAAGTGAGATAAACACATAATCAAATGCGTTCTTATATATGTACTGAGAAACATTTCTTAAATTAATTTACCCTACCAAATTGGGCCGTCGAGTCGGAAATTCCGAGGAATCTAAGATAATGTATGTTTAGTTAGGTCGAGCTTAATTCAAAAAAAGTTTGTGAATTAAGTGGAAGGTATCATTTATCATCATATATCATCATATATCAATTATTAGATGAAGCAAAAGCTCTTATCAAAAAGCATAAAAAAAGTCAACACAAACCGCCAATCTACGGATTAATGAAAAAATAATAAGTGATGGGAAATATTAATTAATAATTAAATTGTAGAAAATTAGAAGAGAGAATGACATCATTGGGCAAGAGTTGTTGACAAGGATCCATTAACACCACAATTATCCAAATAAGCAGATATGGGTCTGGGTCAGATTAATTATCTAAATATACACTTAATCTTTTCTTGAGCTGTGTGGAATGCACGTAATATTAGTACTTAAATATAGAGAATATTCAGCTTTTAATTTTAAAATAAAATATATCTGACGTATGCGGCATGAAAATTGAAAAGGAGGGGCAAACTAACCATAACAATTTGTCATCAACTCATAAAATATATGCAGCTTGCCATTCTTTACAATATATCATCATTATCAATGACTAATCCAACTTATTACTTTAATTGCTAATCTCCAATTACATAAGCTTACTTTTCTGTCTTGTACTTTACAATCTCACGCTTTCCCAATATGAATCCATCAATCTTGATGATCCATCTAATTAATTAATTAACCCATAATTTACTCTTAATTAATCTTGCATTAACAACAGATGCACATGAATCATGATCAGGCAGCTCATGAACTTGAATATATGAACTTCAAAAATACTATATCGAAATTCAATACTAAAGAGTTAGATTATTTATAAGGAGGAAATAAAATTGATTCTTTTGATAATAAAAATAAAAAAAGAAAAAAGCGTACGTACCCGTTTGTATAGGTACAACAACATATGTTTGATGATTTAATTAAATTAATATTTTGTTAGCAAGTACAGAATAGGGTGGGTGCATATATATTGAAATCTGGGGTGGTGTTTACGTAGTTGGGTAATGGGTTAGTGGGCTCAACTCAACTCGCCAGATATCAAATCATAATTAAATAACTAATTATAATTATAATATAATTGTAATGACGTAATATTGATAGTGATTATGGGGCCTGCGCACTTCTAATTAATGACTAAATATGTTTCATACAATGAGTCCTCGACTAATACTTTTTAAGTAAAATAGTTAATTCTTTTTAAAATAAATTAATAAAATTTTAATAGTCAAACTAATGTTTTTTAGAAAATATACACCAGTTGCACGGTACAATATCATGTGCACCAATTCACTATGTAACTGGATGCACAATTAATAATTTTCGTTAAAAAACAACAACTAATAACAACGTCACTTCCATCTCAAAAAGCTTTCATATATATGAGGGAGAACACATAATATAAGAAAAAAGAGCAATGATGTAGAAAGTAAAAAATTTGATTGGATTGTGAATGTTTAGCAGTGTGAAAATTATTATGTAACGTAAAAAAAAAAAAAAAAAAAAAAAGAAGAAGAAGAAGTGTAAAAGCTTTTTCGAAATAGAGAGAGTAAAACTTTAGAATCATTCTTATGTTCATACTCTTTAGTGAAACCAACTAACACTATTTAAAAAATACACATAATTGCAATAGATGCATACAAAAATTTATCTATTTTTAAATGAAATAATGAAACTCAATGGAGTACATTTTACTAAATAGAATAACTAATACTTCTTTCGTTTTATACTTGAAGACACATTTTATCATTTTGAGTGTTACATACTTGAAAACACTTATTCCACATATATTTTTTATAATTAAAATATGATTTTTTTTAAAAACACCGGAGTACTATTTATAAAGTTGAAAAGTCTTTACTACCTCCACTTTATCTTATACAATACTAATAAACAATTCATTCATTAAAATCCGTGCTAATTTGTCCCCTCAAAAGTTTGTATATTCATGAATAAATACTTCCTCCGTTCGTCTATAAATTTCCCAAAATTTATAGGTGAACGGAGGGAGTACAATCTTCACCCTCACTATATACGTATACTTACATTTCATGTCCTAAAAACAAACACTGCAAACTTTTTAGAAAACGGAGGAGTATTATTTTAAAAAAACAGAGTAAAGGAATTAGACGATATAAGTTAATTCACACATCATCACTTCTGTGTTAATTAAAAATATGAAGATGTAATCCCATTAGTCAGATTTGAAGTACAATTAATTTTATAATTAATGAAATTAAGAATTAATGAAGTGATATTAGCATTGGGTGTTTCCCCGCAAGCAACAGGCGTGGGCCTGCTGGTTTAGCAGAAGCAGAAGCAATTGGTTAGAATTACCGCAAAACCCTCCTCCTTTAATTACTACTTTCATAATGGAATCATGGACTGGAGACTCACAAGGATTCCACTCACTACTTAACTCTTCTTTAATCAAGATTAGTAGAATACTTAATTACTTGTTAGGTTTGAGGGCAACTTAGAAGGGAGATGCGGCGACCGGATTAAGAGTATGTGGCCTTCCACGATTTTGAGAGCCGTTTTCATTACTTAAATTAGACTAATTAATTGGGCGGTTTAACCTAAAAACATCTAACGTCATCCACAGATTTCACACTAATTAAGCTGGGTTTTGTCTGGCAGGATATATATATAGATTCACAAATTTAATTATGTTTTAACCAATTCTTTTGTTTCTATATAGCGAACATATGCTGCTGCTGCTGTGTACTAGCTAACTAATACTCCCTTCGTCTCGGTATTATCTGAACATTTACTGTTTGTACGGGTTTTAATGTAAAAATTATTTATTAGTATTAAAAGGGATAAAATTGACTTTTTTACGAGGGATATTATGAGAATTTTAACTTTATTGGAGAGAAAATCTTTAGTTAGTGGGTAAAAACTAAAAAGTAGTGACATGTGGTTTAAATAAGAGATGTTTGAGGGAGTTTTTTAAAGAAGTAAAAAGTTATTTTTTCTAAATAAGGAAATGTTCAATTAATAATGGGACGAACGTTTTTGTCAAATGTTCAATTAATAATGGGACGGAGGGAGTACATTAATTTGGAGAGCTCAGAACAATCTGATATTCAACAAAACATCATGAACTACTGAGGAAATTCCGGACAACATTAAGTTTAGCATCTGACAAAGTGGGATAGCTCAAGTGGTTAGAGCACCTGGGAGCGGAAAAGGGATGGATATTTAATTTAATTAAAAAAAAAATTAAGTTTAGCATCTGAAAATGACTTAATGTTCACAAAATAATTGAAACCTCTCATCATGAGTGGGAACAAACTTCTTGAATGTGTATAAATAAATAAGTACAACAAATACCTACTCCATCCGTCCGGGAAGAGCTCTCCATGAGCTCCGGACACGAAGATTAAAAAATACTAATATAATAAGTAGATGTATTAGAGGTGATGTAATTGAGAGAGAAGAATATAATAAAACGTGAACGGAGGATGTACTATTTAGCTTCATGATTTGATAGTATTGTTACTATTGTAACCGGTTTGAGTACCACTTTTAGTTTATGATATATATGTACCACCTTTACCTTAAAAAAAAAAACTAATACTACATTAATTGTATCAATAAAAACACATTAATTATACGGAAAGTAATTAGTGACATAATTTATAATCAAGGAAAAATGTGCAATTATATACTCCAATGTACACTTTAAAACGGATCCACATGCCCCCACTATGTGGGCACGTATGCATACTACTTTTTTTTCGTTATTTATATTTTTGTAATTAGTTAATTGGATGAATTAACGTTTGATAATGGATATTGAGATATAAGAATGATTTTTATAGCTAGTGCACTGCTGATAATAATTCTGTATCATACAAAATGCTTCTATCAATAAAACCTCGTTGATTTCAAGTGTAATCGTTAGATTATAACTTGCTTTCAAATTTTTTTGATAACATATCTTAATGTAGTTTATACTTTATATTTAATTATTTAAGAGAAAACCTAAATCTATTTTATTGAACACAATCATTTTTTAAAGAATTTCATTTCGTCTAAAAGTTGGTGGAGTTGCTTTTAGCATGAATCAAATCCAGGACGTGTGGGCGTGGGTATGATACCATGAATTTTTTTTTTTGTCATCTAATTAAAAGTTCGAACTTGTAACAAAATGAAAGAATTAATTCTTGTATATTAATTTCTATTACCGAACGAAAAATCAGCCACCTGAGTTCTATCCCTATTGAAAGCAACTCCATCAATGTCCACTTGATGAGCCTACTCCTCAAAGGGTAAAAGGTGATAATTCGGTGTACAAGTGAGGAAGAGTATTAAGGTTCAATCTCTGCTGAAAGCAACTCCACCATGTTCACTCGATGAGCCTCTTCCCCAAAGAGTAAGAAGTGATAATTCGACGCACAAGTGAAGGTGAGTATTAGAGAATTAATACACAAGAATTAATTACTCACCTCTGTACAAATTGAGACTTTTAGATGAGATAAAATTCTTTCAATTCTGAAAATAAATTTGGAAAGATTCATAAGGAACATAAATTATATTTCTAGAATTTTCTTATAAATTAAATTTATTCTTAGTTTGAATATAAAAATAGTGATGGAAGGGCCAAGATTAATGGAAGAGGTGTACTTAAGTACAGGCAACAATCCAGAAGCATGATATTTGTGTATGTGCAGCCTCCCAGAGGTAAATGAGACATTACACACAAGTTTCCGCATACATATATATGAATGCAATGAAACACAGACCCTACCACATGAGAGCCCTCCGGCTGCTGTCGTCATTACATTTTTATTTGATTATATTATATGTAACTCCTTTTCCTTTTCATTTATTATTAATTATCAAAATTAATTATTATTTTATTGCTGTCATAGTCACGAAAAGGTTTGGATGTTTGAAACAAATAGTCTATTATTATTATAGAAATACTATTGATTTTTGAGAAACAACATATATTATACTCCTGTTTATGGTAAAGAAACAACATATAATTATGACCTCACTATCAAATAATCGATTAATTATGTAAAAAATTGAACATTATAATATCATGTACTTCGTAGAATAATTATACAGTTTTCAATAGGGACAAACTCTTATAAATTGAAATTTTAAAATGGAGTAATATTTTTATACATATTTCATATTTTTTTTTTCAAAATTCAGGAAGGAGAAATCAAACCTTGTTATATGAAATTCGTAACGTTATGTGCTTGTTTTGAGATTTAAAAAAATTATAATTTTTATAGTGCACTTTTGTAGGATGTTTTGAGATTTAAAAAATTATACTTCAATTTTTATAGTGTACTTTCGTAGGATTTATATGCTTTTAAAAAAAATATAATTTTAAAATTCAGATTCTAAAATTTCAAAGTAGAAAACCTTTGTTAAATTTTAAAATTCCAAAACAAACCTATTCTTAAAAAACAAAGAACATACTATAGACTATGAAGTTTGTAAGTCTATTTTTTATGTGTAGACACACAAATAATTAATGTAATTAATTTAGGAGTATACATTGCGTACGCATGTATTTGTACATTGCAAGTACGAAAATCTAAAATAGATGACCAAATTAAAATTTGGGACCACAAACCAATCTAAAATAAAAAGATTTTTTTTTTTGAGCTATAGTAGAATCTTTCATTTGTGGTGTAAGAGAATATTTTTATATAAATATCAGGTAGGGGGGGTCAGAAGTTGCAGGCTATATGAATATCGTCACGTCTATAAACTTCAAAACAAGAGTATTAAAATATAAGAACGTAAACAAACTGGAATTGAGTTAATTTAACTAGTGTTCAAACTTACATAGAATCTTAGAATCTTAAACTCAATAGTGACATCATTATTATTATTATTATTATTATTATTATTAACACAAGGGTAAGATAAGAATCTCTTCTTTTTTTCATGCATGAGGTTGGTAATAATTGAATTTAGTGGGGGTAATTTTGTATTTGTGGGCGTCTTTTTCGTGGGGGCCCATCGCATAGCATTTGCATAAAACAGATTCTTCCCCACATTCGGCCACTCTCTCTCATAATCTCATTGCAACTTGCCATCATACACAACTTGAAATCACACAGCCAAGAATCCTTCAGATTTCAGGATAGGGGAAATTAAAAAAGACTAATTTTTTCCTGTTTGTTTCAGAAACAAAATTGGTAGTGTAATTTCTTTCAGATCGGATTCTTGAACTCTGAAGAAACATCTAGCTATTAGTCTCTCATATATGTCACTTCATCAATCTTTACACTGTTGCTGAAAACAACAACAAATAATCCAAAGAATCTTCTCAGAGTGAGTGGTGTTTAATTTGTTCCCCTCTCTCTGTTATTCAGTATTGACTTCATATGCAAACTCTGCTTTAGTACTTGTTGAAACACTTATTTTTCTATGATGCATGTGATTTAGTACTTGTTGGCTTAACAAAAAAATGGTGTCTTTTTGAACAGTTTGTGGTTATGAAAATTTTCTTGACTTGGGGTGTCGGTGTATAGTTAGCTAAGTCCTGTGTTGAGACTGTGGAACAGCATGTTAGCCTTTCCCAAAGAAGAAAATTGACTGAAAAACAGATTCTTTATCTTTTTATTGTTTGAAATGCATTTGCTTTAGATATTCAAGTTTGGATTTTGTATGGTTTTAGGATGGAGGAGTGAGGATTTCTGATCATGGAAGATGGTGGCTACACACCTAATAACATTACCATGCTCGAATCTAACTTATCAGACAACTCTATTGATTTCAATCTCATGGACGAAATCTTGTTCGACGGATTCTGGTTAGAGACTACAAACGATTCCAGCTTCTGGCAGCCCGGTCCGAGTAACACAACTGCTCTAAACCCCGCCTCCGCCTCGTTTTTCTTCCCTTCGTCGGAGACTAATCTACCAAGTTTAAACCCCAATCAGCCTCAAGAGAAAGAAACACAAAAATCAGATCTTTTTAGTTATCCAGAAATGGATGGCTTTACTGGAAATCAACAACAGAACCATGAACAACCTTCTGTTCCTCCATTAGTCCAATCAACCAACTTTCTGTTGGAAGAAACTGAAGCCAACAGAAGGTTGTGGGTTGGACCCAACAGAAACCCGATCCGGACGGTTTCTGTGAAGAAGAAACTAGTGCAGGCTATCAACTATTTGGCAAATTCTGTAAGGGATTCAGATGTGCTTGTTCAGATATGGGTTCCTGTGAAGAGACAAGGGAAGCAAGTGCTCACAACTAATAACCAACCGTTTTCGTTTAATCCAAACTGTAAGAATCTTGCAGAGTATAGGGATGTTTCCCAGAACTATCACTTTGCAGCTGATTTAGATTCTAAGGAGCTTGCTGGATTGCCTGGCCGGGTTTTCTTGAAGAAGTTGCCCGAGTGGACTCCTGATGTTCGTTATTTCAGACGAGAGGAGTATCCGCGTGTCAACTATGCTCAACGCTGTGATGTTAGAGGGTCCCTTGCCCTTCCAGTTTTCGAACAGGGAAGTGGCAATTGCCTAGGTGTGGTTGAAATCGTCACAACGAGCCAGAAACTCAACTATCGTCCTGAACTCGAAAACGTCTGCAAAGCTCTAGAGGTTCTTCTCTTTTCTACTCTATTTTCAGTTCAAACCATGTGAGCCAGCTAATTAATACTATGCCTATCTTACAGGCTTTTGATCTAAAGAGTTCTAATATAGTGGGCACTCCCAATATAGAGGTAAAAAGAAGTTTTCAATTCATGAAAAAAATAATCTTATGCAAGTTTGAATCCATACCTCACACACAGAAGCTGTGATTGATTGTATCAGGACTGCACTGAAGGCTACCAATCTGCACTGATGGAGATAAAGAATGTCTTGAAATGCGTGTGCGATACGCATAAGTTGCCTCTTGCACAGACATGGGCTCCGTGCACTCAGCAAGGCAAAAGTGGTTGCAGACACTCTGAAGAGAATTATGCACATTGTGTTTCAACAATCGATTCTGCCTGTTACGTTGCTGATCAGCAAGTTTCTGGGTTCCACGAGGCGTGTTCTGAGCATCACTTGCTCAAAGATGAAGGCGTTGCTGGCAAAGCTTTTCTTACGAATCAACCATGTTTCTCAGAGGACGTTACTGTTTTCAGCAAAACAGAATATCCTCTGGCCCATCATGCCAGAGTGTTCAACTTGTCTGCTGCTGTAGCTATACGCCTCAGAAGCCAGTACACAGGGAGTGCTGATTATGTTCTGGAGTTCTTCTTACCGATAAACTGCAGAGAAGCTGAAGATCAGAAACAGATGCTCGACTCGTTGTCGTCTGTACTCCAACGCACGTGCCAGAGTTTACGAGTTGTTACAGATGCAGAGTTGGATCAAGAGACTTCAGATAATGAAACACATCCAAAGTTGGCAGCTTTTCCAGCTAAAGAACCTTCTCCAGATGCATCATCATGGATTATGAACATGGCGGAGAAAGGCAAAGGAGTTGCTGTTTCACTGGATCATCAGAAAGTGGAACCAGCAGAGTTCAATGTGACAACGGAGTTTCAGCAAGACCCCGCTTTTCTAGAGCATGATCAACCACTGAACTACTCTGGCTCCAAACTTAGTGGTGAGGGTAGTGCAAGTTTTTGCTTCTCAAGTGGAAATATTTCTACTGGTGCTAAATCAAACACCGAAAAGAGAAGGACAAAGACTGAGAAGACTATTAGCTTGCAAGTGTTAAGGCAATATTTTGCAGGCAGCCTAAAAGATGCAGCTAAGAGCATTGGAGGTATGACACTTCCTTCCAAGTATAATTAAAGTTATATCCAACACAAACTGTTATATTTTCCAGTTTTGTTATATGTGCTTATATTTCTCTTGCAGTGTGCCCAACTACGTTGAAAAGAATATGCAGGCAGCACGGGATAACTCGATGGCCTTCTCGAAAGATCAAGAAAGTTGGCCACTCATTAAAGAAACTTCAACTTGTGATTGATTCAGTCCAAGGTGCTGAGGGTTCTATTCAGCTCAGTTCGTTCTATAACAACTTCCCAGAACTCGTCTCTCCAAATGCACAAGAAACCAGCACCTTACCAACATCCACAACGATTAGTGGTCAGTTGCAAGTGACAAACGCTCAGCCCGAGGGAACCTTGTTAAGCCCTGCAACTACTACTTCTTCTGGAAGCCACAGCTCCAGTTCAAGTTATTGCTGTTCCACAGGGGTAAAACAGTCATCTCTCCCCATCAATAGCTCGAATGGAGGGATGCTAAAGAGAGCAAGGAGCGATGCTGAGTTGCATGATTTGGATGTGGGCCAAGAGGAAACGAAGCTTCTTGTTCGATCATACAGTCAGAAGATAATCAGTGACCATGCTTCGATTGAGGCCCCACCTGTGCCAAAGAACAAGGTAAATGATGGGGGGTATTTTAAAGTGAAAGCTGCTTTTGGGGAAGAAAAGATTCGTTTCAGTTTGCAACCACAGTGGGGTTTCAGAGATTTACAGAAAGAAGTATTTAGGCGTTTTAACATAGAGAATGGGAGTAGAGTTGATTTAAAGTACCTGGATGATGACAACGAATGGGTGCTTTTAACCTGCGATGCTGATCTTGAAGAATGTATAGATATACACAGATCGTGCAAGAGTAGAACAATTAAAATGTTGTTGAATCAACCGTATTTTCACAACAGTCTTGGAAGTTCATTTGGTAGTACTGGCCCATACTAGAGTGTGTATTACCATGAATAAAGATCGTCTCATGTGGTCTTCAGTTCAAAGGGACGACAATCTATTACCGTTGCCCCTTTCCCCTAGGACGGATGTCTAATGGCCACTATTTCATGGCCATCTTCATAGTTACGAGGACACGATGCCAAGCCACTTTATACAGACATGATCGTGTCTTTTGTAGAATTTATCTTCTTTTTTTTTCTTGTTTTCAAGTAGTGGATTTGATACCTTCTGTACCATAATATGTACAAAGAATTTCTCATAGATCTGTTTTAAGTCTCTGCACATTTGTTTGTCCAACTTGTTTCTTTCTTTCCGTCATTCAGTGTCAAAGTTTTGACAGGTAAACACAATAGCTATTTTCTGCACTAATGAACAAAAAATAAGGGGGAAGAATTTTTTCATGCTAGAGGAAACTTAGCTGCTTGCATTTGCATTGATATGATATATAATGTACACCAAAAAGCATTAGCTGGAGTAGATAATCATTCTAAACTCATATTTAACATGACATGTATCTTACAAAAAACAAGGATCATCACAAAATACATCATCATACTTGGAAAAATACAAAAGTAAATATCTTCAAGCATCTAGAATAATCTTAATATTCTATCATCCAGACCATTGTCCTGATCTTTCTCCATGTCGATCAGCATAGCATACATTCTCAAGTTCCAACTGAGGGTATAAGAACTCCAGCATAGCATACATCATCAAGCTCGCTCAATACAATGGCTGGCATGCCTCTGCCTCAACAACACCGAAACCTGCAAAATGTTCCCTCCAGAAATCAATCTCATGGCATTTGTTAAAACTGTCATCATCGAATGGTTCTTCGATTGCAGGCAAATGTCTTGCTTATCAAACATGGCAGGTCAGAGAAAGAATGTCTCTTTAAATTGGTTTATGAAAGCTTAGCTCTATTACACCAACAACCTTCACATGAGGATTCAGGTTCTTAAGCCCTTTTTAGAAAGTTTCAACATTCATAGGGCAAGGCGATAAATAAAACAGGCATTACTTCGACTAATTAGCCACTATTTCACCACCCTTTAACTCCAACAAGTGATCTTTCTCAAGCTCATACAATATTTCAAATACGAAGGGCAAGTTTGCACATTCTGCAAAAGATGACAGCAACTTACCTGCTCTTCAGCATTATTTTTTTGGTGTGCAAACTGAAGTAATCTTGAGCTACTCCTGGAGAAAATTCTTTTTATTAGCAGAAAAATCCTGTCTCTGGGATAACTCACTCCGTAATCTCTTCCTTGACGGCTTGACCATGGCTGAAGAGAGCCACAATCAGAAGCCCGTCACAGCCAGGTGATCATATCAAATCTTGATTGTTGCATTCACCGACAAACTCACTCAATTGATAAAAATGGATCTTGAATATGAAGAAGACACTTGGGCATCAGCATCCAAATCATTCAAGAAAGTCATCTTTGTGGGCTTGAGATAACGATAAGTTACTCAGACCCCAGCCTTTCTGCACTCGCTTCAGTGTTTTCATGGCCAAGGCACTCCCATCATCTCTGTGAAAATCGAGCAGAGAACATGATATCAAGATTCTAATAAAAAATGTTAAATGTACCGAAATGTAAACAGTTGGTGAAGAGGTGAATGATGATAAAAAAATATCTATCAGCTATGGTTTATACCAATTGGAGCACAATCCCATAATTAGCAACTTTTGCATCTATCATGATACTAAACGGAATCAATGGCATTATACAGCTATTATTAGTTATTTAACAATATCATGAAATCAGATATAAAATTAGTCCAAAAATCTAGAAAGAAAGAAGATAAGAAATTATGTAGCCACTTTGAGATTCATACCTGTGCAGGATGGATTGCCAATCACTGCCACTATCTCTGTGTTGTCTCCCAGACTGTTTGCCTTTGATGTGACCCATATTTTTAATCTCACCTTCTGAACTCATTGCCAGCATTATTTCTGACAGTTCATTAACCTCATGTTTGTTTCCTCTTCTGCCTAAATAATCAATCACAGGCATGAATACTGCTGGGTCAAATCTACAACCACGCTGCAGCATTTTCTTAACAATATCATGAGCAAATTCAAAATACTCGTCAACACAGAGTCTGTCAATGAGACCCTTGTAAGAAAAACTGCTCAAATCGAAACATCTGTCTAATGCAACTTCAAATAATTGCTTAGCTTCCAAAATTTCTCCTCCCGAAAGCAACTCATTGAACATCAAACTATAAAGTACTTCCTTGTGACCACATACACTAATGGCAATCTCAAACACATCTTGTGCTGGTCTGAATTCTCCAGTCCTGCAGAATATTTTAATTAACAGTTTGAAGGAAGATAAATTAGGTGTTATTCCTTTTTGCAGCATCTCATCTAAAACAAAAGTTGCTTCTTCACTTCTTCCTGCCTCATATAGAGAACTGAGGACAATGTTGTAAGTGTAAACATTAGGAGAAACACCTCTTTCTTTCATCTCATTTATCAGGCCAAACATTTCAAATACTTGATTCGTTTTACCTAACCCAAATATCAGGGCATTGTAAGTTTGCAAGGTCTTGTTGCAGCCTTTTTTCTCCATATCTTTAAGGACCTGAAATGCAGATGACATCTTCCCTCTCTTACACAAGTTATATATAAAAATATCATAGACCGCTGAATCGGGAAACAAGTTTCTCCCTAACATCTCAATAAATGTCTTTTTTGCTTCCTCGAGACGACCATCCCTGCATAGTCCATTAATGACTATTGAATATGTAATCAAGTCAGGCAAACAAGTTTTCCTATTTTCATCAACTAAACCAATGTATGAGTTTCCCAAGTTGCCAAGAGCAGCACTTCCATGAATCCACATTTCCCTCACAATTTCAACTGCTTTATCAACTTCACCACTTCTACATAAACCATCGATCACAATATTGCAGCTCACAGTATCTAATCCATCGCCCCTTTCGTTCATCTTTTGCATCAATCTTTCTGCTTCTGCTATTTTACCTTCTCTCCACAGGCTATGCAGCAATATGTTGCAAATGTAAGTATTTGGAAAACACCCACCCCTAACCATCTCGTTTAGAATTGTATTGGCCTCAACACTCCTTCCTCTCCTGCAATACCCTTGGAGCAACGTGCTATAAGTGACCACATCAGGGGAAACTCCTCCAGTTATCATCAAACTAACAACTCTTCTGGCATCTGCAAGCATGCCATTTTTGCATAACCCATCAATTAAAATGTTGTATGAGTATGCATTTGGCTGCACTCCATCATCAGCCATCTCCTTTAGGAGAGTTTGTGCCTGCAACAGTTTTCCATTCCTCACCAACCCCAAAAGCCATATGTTATAACTCTCTACATTTGAGAAAATAGCGTCTCTTTTCATACGCATAACTAGATTGCTTGCATCTTCCAACATCCCCTCCCTACAAAAGCCTTCCAACATCAAGTTATGTGTCACAACATTAGGCAACGGTGATCCCAACTCAGCCAACTGCATATCCCTAAATATCCTAGACGCTTCCAAAGTCTTCCCAGTCTTACAAAGAGCAGAAATCCTAGTGTTGAATGTTATAACATTAGGAGCGAGACCATCCCCTTTCAACCTCTCCACTAATCTCTCAGCTTCATCATCTTTACCCTCATTACACAAACTCGCAATTAATGTATTGTATATCACCATATTCGGCACCAAATTCATTCTCTTCATTAAATCCAGAAGCTCCAAACCTTTAATAGCAAGCCCATTTCGACAGTACCCACGTGCCAAAATTCCGAAACTGTACTCATTAGGCTCACAACCTTTGTCCGGCATTTTATCAAACACCTCCCGGGCGTCTTCCAATCGACCCGAGTCACACAACCCACCAATCAGAAGATTGAAAGTGTAAGTTTGGGGCTTCACCTTGGAATAAATCATGTCTTTATACAGCCAAGACACGAAATTGGGACAATTTTCTTTAAGAGAAGTTTGAATAAGCAAATTATACAGGATAATAGATGGCGGGGTGTCTGGCAAATGGGTCCGAAGAGATTGAAACTGAGAAAAGGCACTGTGAATATGGCCTTCCTTAGTTAAAATCCGAACTACGGAATACAAAGCCCGATGCGGCGGCGTAGGAAAGCGGAGGAAATGGTGATGAAGAGCGTCGATTTCGGAAAACATTTGGGCGCGGGTGAGAATGGGGATGATGAAAGGGAGACAATGTAGGAGGGATGAAGAATCATATTGGGTGTAATTGAAATTGTTGTTGTTGATGAAAGAGCGCTTGAAGAGAAGCCAAGCAAAGTGGGGATTGTTGGAGTTTGTAATTAGAGTTTGAGCCAACAAATTAGCGTGCTTCATTGCTCAACACCTTGATTTTCAGTCAAGTTATGGCATATATTAAAAGTGCAAGCCCGTCGGGTGCTGCCTGAGGTCGAATCTCATCGGAATTCCTATGCTTTTTTGTGATATCGCCTGCACTCCGAACGTATGTGCAATTAGCAGCAGATGTTTTATTTCTCAATCAAACAAGAAAGGCACGAAAACAAATACTCCATCCCTCCACAACGATTACTTGAATACTAGTGCACAACCGCATGCGGGAATAATTAAAATAAAAAATATAGAAGGGAAGAAAATTGAAAAAAAAAATGTACAAATAAAACGAAAAATTACACTATTTAAAAAAATATATATAAAATTACATTATTGTTCTATTTTCGTCAATCTCAAGTTATATATCGCATTTTCGTGATGACAACCCTCCACCACGTATTCTTAATAAAACTTCAAATGATTGGAGGTAATCGGACAAAATCATTAAATAAATTAAGGTACCATAAAAAAAAAAAAATTAAAGAAAACAAACTAATAACAGACTTTCTTTCAACGGGATCAACAAAGTCTGGTGTGATGACAATGCTCTAAACACGTATTCTTAATAAAGATTCAAATATATATATTAAAGATATATCAAAATTAGTTATATATTAATTATAAAAAAGATTATTATATATTGAATCTACAGAAATCCAAAAATTACAAAAAGATTATGATATACTCCCTCCATCTTTGAATAAGTGTCACTTTGACATTTTTCAACAAATTAAGATTATAAAATGTGGTCCATATTACCCTTAATTAATTATAGCTAATTTTGATATAGAAGTTTTGTTTGATAAAGAATGTGGTCAAGAATGTAGCTATTATTCATAAACCAAATTAATTTTGGTATAAACAATGTTTATGGAATTTATTTATGAACAATATATATGGTAAATGAATAAGGGCAAAATAGTCAAAATTAAAGAAAAAAACTCAGAATGACACTTGTTTTAAAATTAGTTAAAAAGCCAAAGTGACACTTATTAAAAAACGGAGGAAGTACTAGTCTACATGAACTCAAAGAATTAAAAATAAAATATTATGATACTAAATCTAGAGATAGTTCTTAGTATTAAAAAAAATGTAAATATGCAATTAAAATAGGAAAAGAGAAAAGGAGTCTAGTAAAAAAGTTATCTAAGAAAATTACACAATGCAAATAAACATAAAATTTTCTTAATCAACACGTTCATGTCTTCAATTATGGATTGATGATTTGATTTAACAAAATACTCCCTCAGATATTTTCGCACTGGTTTTGGAGCAATGGGTTCGGTGTAGATAGTGGCAGATGAAAATTTATTATTTCCTGTACAAAAATAAACAATAAGAAGATGATTCATAATTCTACACTAAGTATATGGATTGGAATGAATCTCAAATCATCAAATCCCTAAATATCTCAGCTACAATATTCTAGAATTATAGTAAGAAGAATGAAATTTTACCTATAAAATAGAATTTATTCTTTCCTGTACAAAAATAAACAATAAGAAGATGATTCCATAATTCTACACAAAGTATATGGATTGAAATGAATCTCAAATCATCTCATCCCTAAATATCCCATCTACAATATTCTAGAATTACAGTAAGAAGAATGAAACTTTACCTATAAAATAGTTGTGATGACGGCTCTCTACTTCCTTCCGACGGAGGCTTAATAATAAAAAATAGAGTATTTAATTATATATCAAAAATGAGTTATAAGAAGAATGAAACTTTACCTATAAAAAATAGTTGTGACGACGGCTGTCGACTTTCGACGGTTGATTACGGCTCTCGACTTCCGACGGTTGATTAGGAATGCCGACTTCGGACGGTTGATTAGGAATCCTGATCGAGGCTTCGTCAAACAAATCAACGTAAAAAAGGATGGGATGATGTTGTGCAAGCGATGAGAAATGCAATTCTGAGAACTACGGAGGAGTGAGAGATATCTACTTGAGAAGAAAAGAGAAGAATTAGAAAAATGAAGAAGTGAGTAATCTCCCATAACAATTTCAAAATAAAAAAATAACTGTAAAAAATAACCGACAACTTGAGAGAAGAAAAGAGAAGAATTAGAAAAATGAAAGTGAGAAGTGTAATCTCCGATAACAATTTCAGAAGAAAAAGGAAGAAGAAAATAAAAAGAATTTGAAAAAAAAAAAAAAAACTGTAAAAAATAACAGTTTCATCACAAATTCAGTATTTCAAAATAAAAAAATAAGAAAAAAAAAACTGTAAAAAATAACCGTCTCACCATAATTCAGTATTTCAAAATAAAAAATTAAGAAGAAGCCACGTAGGCAAAATAAAGACTGCCAAATATATGTATTAAAGATTTTCAATAAAAAAAAATTTACAAAATTAATATCCAAATAATAGTACTGAGTATTATTTTTATTTTTTTAATTTTCATTGTGATTTTTATTTAAAGGGGCATAGTCATCATCAAACTTTGTTTAAAAGTCTTCCTTCTTAATTTTTTATTTATCAAATCTACTCTACACACTTCATTCCAAATATTTCTTTTTATATTCTAATTTATTTATACCTCTCTAAATTATCTAAAATACCAATTTATACACCGCATCATCTTGTTTTGTCATTTAATAAAATTTGAAACGTTCTTAATGTATTTTTGTACTCTAAATTTGAACTCTTTTCTTTTTGATCTGTCGCAAAATTATTTGCACACTCAATATGAGAAATAACATACAAATATTTATATTTATTTTAAAAATTATCAACCGTTTTTTGTCCACAATTTCTCATTCCGCAAGAAAAATTAATTAAATAATAAATATAAGTGATTGATAGAAAGATAGGGAGAAATAAGAATAAAAAATTAAAATACTCCATTAATATATTTATCATTTTTTTTATTAATTTAATTTATATGGAAATGTAGATGAGTTCATAAAGTTTAACTAGTTTCCACCCTCTTTCCAACCAACTCCAACTCCAACTCCAACTCCAACTCCAACTCCATATTTTAGTTCATTTAATTATATGGTAATTTACAAGATTTCACATCCATTTACTCAATCTTTCATAGTAAATTAATTTATATAATACAATCATATTAGACAGTATAAAACTATAAATGTATAAAATGTGTAAATTAATTTTACAATCATATTTCTTTCAAATGATATATTACATCTAGTATTTATACTGACACAAGATGTTGGTGTTGGGGATTTTTTTTTTTGATGCAATGGTTATGAAAAGTTCTCTAGAACCCCCCAATAATTCTTTGTACAATTTTTTTGGAAAATTATTCTAGAATACTTTATCTTTACTAACCAAGATAATTTTACACACAAATAACAAATTGTGTGTTTATCATCTTCAAAACAAGTTGTGTCCCTAGAGCCCAGAGGAAATCAACAAGATGGTTGGTGTGGAAACAACAAGCATAATGGCAAGTTACAATGTTCATTTGAGCAGATGTAACTTGTTAGTGAATGTGCCTGGTCCGGGGTTAGGATCCATGAAAACATGCCGAGTGGGGTGGAACTAGGGGAAGGAGATTTGCGGGTAGTGAATTCTATTTTGGATGGATTGAGAGACACATTAGTCTCTTCTCTTGTACTACTAATGTAGTTGTTGCTGGTGGGACTTATGCAGTTATGCTGTAGCACATGGCACTGTTGGATTAATATTTTGAGTAGTATATGCATGGGATTCGTCTATTATCTGGAAAACAAGGAGATCAAAATGAGTATAGAGATTCTTAAATTGTTTAATTTGACCTAGTTGTTGTTGCATTCACTTTAAGCTCCAGCTACCAAATAGCACTTCAAAAAGAAATGGAATCACAAGCTCAACATTTTGCCTGATGTTAGTGGAACCATATGCAACAAGTATTGCTGGTAGCTATTTCTCCCCTCAGTTGGCTTTAGCTGTAGGACTCCGCCCAAATTGGATAACAACAGGCTTGCCTTTAAATACATAACCGTTTACTGCGTTCTGCACTCATTCAGATGACCATCATTCATTAGTAAGATCAAGATTAAGTCCCAATATCAAAGGCCTGAAGAAACCCATTGTGCTAAAAAGTTTTATAAGACGTGCATGCATGATAGCAGAAGAAACCGGATTGTGTTGGAAAACATACCAAAGCATTATGAGCAAGTTCAACAGTGGGGAATGTCACAAACGCTTGGCCCCTCATTCTTCCTTCCTAAACAAGAGGAGAGTTATAAGACTTCAGCTGCATGTGTAAAACACTAATACCACTTTCACACATGTTATAAGGTTGGCATATTTAGAAAAAAAACTCTACGTGAGAATACTGGAACTGACAAAATGTACTTCAACCTATCATGAGCAGAAGTTGTACAATAACCTAAACAAGTTTTACATGGAGAGGAGTGAAGGATCTGTCTGCGCTGACCTAAAGTTGGTTATACTTGGTTTAATCAAGGAACATAGTATTCAACTTAATGGGAACGTAATAAGACAAATAGACCCTTTTAAGGTTTCAAAAGGATGACATCAAAGAACTTTTTGTGAGCAGTGCCAGGGGCATCATCTATTTTTTCAAATCCTGAAATAAGAGATAAATTCATAGACTTCACTAAATTAATAATGATACAAATAATTATTAAATGTATAGGGAATGAGATTTTGTAACATACGAGAAATGATGCTGCAACTATAAAGTACAAAGGGATTGGTTTAGATTTAAAAAAGTAAACAGAAAATTAAGACATCTCACCTGCATTAACTTAACAGTAAGATTGGACTTGGTTGCATCAATGCTCCCGAAAAATGATCCTGTAGCAAGGGTCACCAACATAAAGAAAGAAGAAACTGATGATAAATAAACTTCAGTTATAGATCAAGGGGAAACAAAAGAACCAAACATAAATGACAAAGTTCATGTCCTCATACTTGCGATAAGGAGAACATCTCAACATCACCACTATACTGGACTATATCAAAATTGACCAAGGAGAAAGATGAAACTCACCGAATAAAAAGTAGAAGTCATCTATAACCACATCCTTTGCCAAGTTCTTAATGTATAACACAGGAGTAGGATCTCCAGCAGTATAATTCTGTTTATTAAAGTAACAAATTCAGTCTCAGAAAGCAAGCAATCATACACACAATTGAACTAAACAATCAATGAATCACTATTGACAAAAAAGGCAACACAAGCACACACCACCACTTTCCCTTTTTTACTTAGCTTAGTCATTCTCCACGAGATTTCAGATTTTCTGCATGATTATATGATCATATAAGAAGAGCTCATAATGTATTGAATCATGGTTCAGAATGTCATTATGTATAAACTCATTTTAGGGTTTAATTAGCTGCATAATATAAATTTGTTTCCAGGCAACTGAAGAGTTCAGAGAAGCAAGAAGTAGAGGCAGATTAATTATTGAAAAAAAATGAAGATAGGCGAAAAAACTGGAAAGGCATAAACAACAATTTTCACATATTGATTTCGGGAAGACAGTGGACCCTCCAAAGGTTGACCAAGAATGCTCCATTAAGAATCCGTCAAGTGCTTTCTAGCAGCCTCATTATTTGATTATATGCTATAGCAATTCAATAGCCAAGATAACAGGCCAACAACGAGGACTGGAGGAGATTACTAGGAAGCCACAATCACCAAGAAAGCCATGACTCATCATACGATGGCCCTTAATCCAAGACATAAATCTAACAAAGGTAGTAATTATTTAAGCTCTCTTTAACTACAGATAAAAAAAAATCAATGCAGCAGCTATTTCTTGGCATCAGTTTCCTTCCCAGTTTAACATTTAATCCATATTTATTAATTATTTTTCTTAAGGCTATCTTTTACAAAAGAGTATGTCCTATTTTTTTATTTTTTTTCAGGAAACACAAAAACGAACTTATAAAGATCAAGTTATGCTTCCACAATGCAGGCTCAAGGCTGTTCGATTTCAATTTTCTAACTATGAACAAAGGATATTCTCAGGTATAAACCCACAAATTCCTTTTTACTTCATGTGACCAATACAGATCTGACATTGTTCAAATTGGAATTTTGTTCTCCAAAAAATATTTTATCAATTGACATCATCACATCATTATTGACCTAGCTATTAGCACCATATGCATGGATGTTTTAGGTAGTGCAAACAATACAGTTATTTCACAAATACATCTCTAAAGAAAAACTTTGGAATTACTATACACAAGCAGCAACCTATCATTAATATAAATAATTATAGCATTACAAATCACTCAATATTGCAACTTTTGAGAACATATGACCAAGTTCATAAATTTGTCGACACAAATGACAACAGTTCTTCTTAATACACTAAGAGTTGAGTCCGTTTGTGAAAACAACCATTTCAGGTTTAGAAAGTTTTTATATTAAATTGGATACTCTGGAGTGTAGTATTAGTAGTAATTAACAACATGTTTCAAAAAGAGATCTTGATACCTTAAATCTGGGAAGAGACAAGATTTCCTCTGGGGGCAATTTTCCGCTATTTAGTTCCTCCAAAGTTGCAAAAGGTTCACAAGCAGAGTTTCCGGGATTTGTCTCTTGCAATTCCTTTGCAGCATCATCGTCCTTTATTTCGGGTTGTGTTTGTTTATTTGCTATTCTAATCTGCAAGCATGTCAACTGTCAAGTCGATATAATACACACATTTTAAAAGGAAAATAAGTGCATTATGTCAAACACCAAAGGCAGGGAGGGACCTGTAATACAGTGTTCTTCTTTATTACTATAGGCTTTTCGTTTGGAACTAAGGCAACTTGTTTCAATCCAACCGCCTCATGAGCCACATCCTTGTCAACAGCAGGGCCTACAATTGTTTGTCGCTTGACACGCTTTCGCTTAGATTTAGCCTCTCGTCCGACTTCCTGAACCATTTGAGTAATTAACCAAGTCACACCAACCATTAGGAATCCCCAATAGTATGAAAATACCAGAATGTAAGAATAAGAAGGGAAAGGAACAGGAGATGGGACATCAGTGTAATCAAAATTAATGGAACAGCCTCAAAGCAAGACACATAAAATGTAAAATAACCAATAGTTGGACATTGAGATGGTGATCATATCAAATAAATGATTGTGCAACGCATACTGGATATTAGAAGCTGAGGTTGCTTCCTCCTGCATGAGTGCAGAATAAGATCCATTTTGACTGAAACAATGTGTGTGTGTTAAAGACATGTAAATATCTTATGACTAATATATACATGTGAGTAATAAAAGTGAGAAGTTCAGAACACATATTATTAAATCTCAGATCAACAAGTGTGTGACTGCAAGGCGGCGAAATCCGGGGTAATGAACTCCATTAGAAACTATATCAGACTTATTACTTTGAGAAACTGTTAAACTCCACGTTTCTACAGGATCTTTCAAACTTATAAAATACCCAAAATTTTATCCCAGTAGCTGGTATTAGGACATTAAACAGTCATCATAAATTTAGGATTTGGTCACAACTAGAATTGATAGCAAGTACTTAGCCTTATCTTTTACCCGAAATACAAAGAAGACATCACAACAGCAACTACCCTAGAATTGGACATTCCAGAGGCGTTTTCCCACAGGAATTCTTCTGACACGCTACTTTTAGCTATAAACTAAAAACACCTGAACACCAAAAGTATCTTACTTTATTTTAAATAAGGCATACGAGATAATAACAAAAGTCAGAGAACCACCTCATCTGAAGACTCCATTTCTGACTCACTACTAGACAAAGCTTCCATGTTAGTCTCCGAGGATGGTGGAAGAAGAGGAGGTGGTGGTGCTGAAGAAACAGGAAATGATACTGGAAGAGGGGGAGTAGGTAATGCCTTCCGAAATGGAGCAGGAATATTCATTTTGTTCATCAAATGCAATACCTGTTATCATGAGTATATAAAGAAAGAGTTCACAGGAATAAATATCTGGTTCAGAGGGATAGGTAGCGAAAATAAGGAGAGACGAAGATGGATGGAATTCCAGTTACCTGAGTGTAAAAGCGAGGAACAGCAATGAGGGCGTTCACAATGTTTGTCAGAATGTGACCATCAGGTGGTGGGTAAGCATATCTGTATTAGAAATTGATTACTTTAATAGTGCATATGTGGATACAAAGAGCACAAACACCATGCATTCAAGGAAATACTGCTGCAAACTATCCACTCAAGCAACTAAACAGCTAATAGGAATTTGAGGCATGCACACAGAGGAAATAGTTCAAAAATTAGTCTATCAAGAATTTGGGAAAGAAATACAGAACTGACATGAAGAAAACAAAACTAACACGGACAAAATAGAACATACTCAAGGTGGGGAGGAAATGGATAGTCGACACCAAGTTTTTCAGCAATAGGTTCGCTACCATGAATGTAACCCCCTTTATAGTTATCACTAGAACCTTTGACTGAAGCATCCTTCAATGACGTGACATCCTTCTTAGTGTCTCCTTCACCTTCTTGTTTCTTAGTGCCCTCACTTACTTTACTAGCTCTCTCGACGGACAAAACTTTACCTAGAAACCTTAACCTGACACCACATAATTTCATTCAAGCAATCACTATAACTGGCATCATGAATAATGAATACATGAATTCAGTAATAAATCTGTATAAAGGACTCGTTCAATAATACAAGAAGAGCTCAGTGATGTAGGTGTACTAAGGACTCCACCAATAACAAGAAAGATGGACAGAAATGATTATGAATGAAGAGATACCCATGTAGCTGCCTTCGAGCTTGGTATGCTGATACTTCATTCTTGAAATCAATGAAGGCACAATTTTTCATCCTACAAACAAGGATATCACACCAGTTTCATTAAAAACCTCACTATAACATCCAACATTGCAAACAAAATTGAGAAAAAAGACAGCATCATAGAATGACCACAAGGAAGAAGGGCAATTTACACCAAACAGGACAAGTTAGTGTTCTAAGGTAACCTTCCGTGTGAACAGGGGCGGACGGAAGAAGCACCGTAATGAGAGAAGAGTCTAGTAAGGGTATCATGTGGAATTGCTTCTGGCAGATGTCGAACCAACAGGGTAACCGATGATTCCTCAGCAGATGTTGGGGGATACCCATAATTCATAATTGGTTGCAACATCGACGTCGCCTCCGCCATAATTGAACGCTTTGCGATGGGATTACTTTACTCAATCAATTTTCAGAGCAGTAAATAGAAAAATATCTTCCTTTGTGAGTACGATTCGACCCCTTGAGAAATTAGTCCAAAATTCCTGTTCCGGATAGTGGCAGAAACAGAAAGAGATGTGTGATGGATAATGATAATTTACACTACACCAATGCTAAAAGTTGGCCAAGAGAGACTCATTATCACGGGCAGAGAAACGCAATCTAGACAAGAATAAAACCCTAAAAAGGTTTGGGTGTGTGCTTGTTTCAAGTTCTACGGAGTATCAATCTAGGTCCGGAAGATAAATCAAGTGTCACTACAAGGCCGGGAAGAACAAGTTTAGTGTACCACTACTAACACCCCAAAAAATTTATACCCACCCCATCATTTTAAAAACAAAAATAGATAATTGTAAAATGACTAAGTAATCCTTATACAAATTAAAAATAATTTTTTTAAAAAAATTGAAAATATCTTAAAAATATAATTAAAATCTGAAAAATATTTTAAAAGATTAATAAAATTTTAAAAAATAATTAATTTAAATAAATCAAATATTTTTAAAAATAATCTGAAAAAATAAATGTTTTTTAAAAAGAAAAAAAATATTCAAATAAAAAAAATTAAAAATCAATTAAAAATAAATAAATTCGTAAATTTTTTAATAAATCATAAAAAATAATTAATTAAAAAATCAATTAAAATTAAGAATTCGAATAATGATAAATAAAATCTAAAAAATTAAAAAACACCTAAATCTTAAGAATTAATTAAATTAATTATAAATATTAAAAATATATTTGATTTAATTATTTTTTAAAATTTAGTTTAAATTTTTAAATTTTATTTAGCTTTATTTTATTTTTAAAGATTTTATTTTTTAATTTAATATTGAGTTGATTTTTCTTTATTATTTTATTTAATTTTAAAAAAAATCGTTAAACGTTAATTTTTTTTTTCAGATTTAATTATTATTTTTTTCATTTTTTTAATTGATTGTTCCATTTTTAAATGATTTTTAAAATTTAGCTAATTTTTTTTTAAAAAATCAACGTTACACGTAATTGTATTATTTATTAATTTTCTGTTTATTAAATTTTAAATTTTATATGTTTTTAAACATTTAGTTAATTTGTATTAGTAATGAGGATTTAAGGGTAAATAGGAAATAATTGGGGTGTGTATAGTAATAAAAATTGAATTTTAAATTTTAATGGGGTGTGTTTAACATTTGGGGTGTGTATAACATTTTATGGGGTGTTATTAGCCCCACCCCAAGTTTATCGTCCGTAGCTCCCAATATCTAATGTCCTTAGAACAAGGATGAAAATATCATCGCAATATGAATATGGGTGTCTAATGTATTTTTTTGCGGGTATCGCGGATATATTGTGAAATATCGCTAAATATCGATGTCGATATCGATATCGTTCAACCGCAGTGTATCGTTCAACCGTAGTGTAAAATTGAACGAGAATAAAAAAATATCGCGGATATATCGCACGATATCGCACAATATCGCAAAATCTGAAAAAATCGCAAACTTATTTAAAATTTTATTTTTATACGTATGAAATTATATTTTTTATTTTATTTTTAATAGTGAAACAAAATATATTCTCAATTCACCTCATATATTTAATAATTTTTTTAAACATATATGAATGATATGTGTATAATTATATCTTAAATTACTATAATATGATGAGTTAGACCATGTTTATCCATGCCCGACCGGGTCATCAAATATAAAATTCATTTCTCACTCCTCCACCTACACATTTTACACTACAACCCAAACTCATATTTTTCACACTTTATTCATAACCACCACAACCAACCTTTAATAAATTATTTATTTTATAATATAATAATTATATCTATTATTAATTTTTTTATAATATTTACACAATATTTAGAAAATATATACAATTATTTAATAGAGAAAAAATCAAAATATAAAAAGAATAAAATATAACCGACGTGTAAAAAATTAATCGACGAGTGTATGAAATTGTGATCCAAAATATATTAAGATTGGTCTCTATTTATAGAGAATTTAATTTTATGAATTTTAGTATTTTTTATTTTTATTTTTTTAAAATAAATAAGTGAAAATCGGAAATTTTCTAAATAAAATATAACCGAGAAGTAAAAAATTAACACGTGGCATGCTTATATTTTTTTGAAATAAAAAAATTTCACCACTCTTGGTTGTTCTCGGTTGTCTGAAGATCATGGTCATGGAATATATTTAATTTTTTTTTTTTGTCCTATATGGATGACCTGATCATCCATACACCGATAAATGTAGCTTAGTATCAATGTTGTTTGGACAAATATGTCATTTCACATACTATATTTGAACCATTATTTTGATATTATTTGTATTTTATCATGTATATTTAATCATTTTGTATTGTAGTGTGTTGTCAATTAGTTTTCGTCAGCCAATATTTAATTGTATTTAATCAATGTTGTTTGGACAAAGATGTCATTTCATCTACTATATTTGAACATCATAGGCCATCATTTTGATATCAATTGTATTTTATTTTATATATTTAATCATTTTGTATTGTACTATGTTGTCAATTAATTTTCGTTAGTCAATATTTATATGAGTTTTTATTTATATGTTTGTTTTAAACATATAATTTTATTGAATTTTTAATGGAATACATGCATAATAATATGTTATAATAATCCCTAAAATTTCATGTTAAATTTTCAAAATTTTAATAAGATTTCCGTCATTTATTTAATTTTTTTGCGATATCGTTATATACAGCGATATATCCGTAAAATAAAGATTGCGATATTTGTTGCGATAACAATATTTTCATCCTTGCTTAGAACCAAAAGTTTAAACATTTTCTAAAGCTAAATCCAAGTTTTTTAACGCTATATTATGAAATATTGGAGATCCATTTAAAAATAAATGTAGTACTCACTCCTCCGTCCTCCTCCGTCCTGCTAGATGAAGTATGATAAAATAATATGGAGTAGATAAAGTAGAAGTGGTGGAATTGAAAGAGAGAAAATAATATACCAAAACAGAGTGAGTATAAAATAGTGTGAACAATAGTAATATTTTAAAATAGGAATAAACATTAAAAAAAAATGGAAATAATAAAATTGATAAAATAATCCAAAAAAGGAAAGTAGAATTATTGTTAATGTCATAAATTAACAAACCTAATTTACTCAATACACCGTGCTAAAAGTGAACCCAAATATTGTATAAAAAAGATATCAAATTGTTCGAGGTATTTTCTGTAGATTCAACCATATTACAACTTAAATATTTAACAATCAAATTAAACCGAAACACAATTTTCAAATATCATTAAAATAAAATCTAAATTTGTTTATATTTTCTATGGAGAGCTCAATCACATCTACCGGGTGAGCCGATACATTACCTCCATGACTTAAAAAAATCGAAACTTTTGCACACTGCACACTCTTATACGTGAAGGATGGGGAGAAAAGACAAATATAGTTGAGATTTGAGATCGATGACACACTTTTTGCATTAAGAGGAAATAAACACTAACAAGCTCCTCCTAAAAAAAGGTAAACATACATACTATTGATGTCCTGGCCCTGATGACTAGGTAAAGTGTACTCTAAGGTCCATTTTTTCCAGTATCTCAACTACTTCTTGCATTGATGGTCTCATTTTAGGCTCACTTTGGAGACAATTTAGAGCAAGCTGAGCTACTTGAAATGCAGATCTAGAAGGAAATCTTCCCTCGAGACGTGAATCAATAATGTGCTCCAACTTCCTCCTCTCAGATAAATGTGGCTTGATCCAATCAGCCAGAGATTGTTGTTTAGCTGGACGATTTGTGTCATGTGCCCGCAAACCTGTTAGCATTTCTACTAACACCACACCAAAGGCGTATACATCACTCTTCACATACAAGTGCCCTGGTATAAACATCTAGTTAGTACATACAAATGTCCATTTCCATTTTCTTTCGATTCAAGAGAAAGTATCTAGAGTCGGCATGTTTACCTGTTGCAACATATTCAGGAGCAGCATAACCATGTGTGCCCATAACCTGTGTTGTAACATGGGATTTACTAGCTGTTGGCCCCAATTTTGCTAGGCCGAAGTCAGATATCTTTGCATGATACGACTGAGAAAGCAAAAATAACAAGGTTAATGAAAGTGTTTGTACATTGAAGCAGCAGAATGAAAGCCAACATCAGCATAAAGTGTTTTGTACATTGCAACGGTGTAGAAGCAGTTTATGCTGACTTGAATACGAGTACTAAAAGAGGACGGAAGCAGATCTTACGCCGTCGAGCAATATGTTTGAGGCCTTGAAGTCTCTATAAATAACTTTCCTATCTAATGCGTGCAAGAATGCCAGACCATGAGCTGCTCCAATTAATATCTTGAGCCTGAGATTCCACGGAAGTGGCTGAACAGACGAACCCCCTATTCAAACAAGCACGATGAATTCAGTAAAACGTGTTTCTCTAGTCTAATCTAATGTGTGCATAAAGATTGAACCCCTTACTTCCAAAAAGATGGTTCTCTAAGCTGCCTTTTTGCATGAATTCGTAGACGAGAAGCAGCTCCTTATCCTCCCAACTGTAGCCCAACAGTCTTACCAGATTACGGTGAGACAGTCTTCCAAGAAAGTTCACCTCAGACTGCAAATGTCAACAACATCATATCATGTGGTTAGGATTGTCAATCACCCAATTTGCCTCAGTTAGAATCAATCTGAACCTAATAGGAAAACAAGAAAACTTTACTATCTGCCATAAATTCAAGAAAAACGTTAAGTCACATACCCAAAAATCTCATCCGAGTATGGATGTAATTAGTCAGATAGTAAAATAATCAAATTGTAACAATTCTCCATGTCAATTAATTAAAATCTGAAATTGAATTCGTTTTTACCTGCCACTCTTCAAAGCCCTGCATGCTTTCAGAATTCAACTTCTTAACAGCAATGACAGTCCAGCTTCCAGGTTTACCGCGGGTTATCTCATCGAGCCACCCTTTGTAAACTTTACCAAAACCTCCTTCTCCCAGCACTGCATTACTTCTGAAATTTCTTGTAGCCGTTTTCAGTTCTTTAAAGGTGAAAACCCTCAAATTGGGTTGGGGTAGTATCTGCCCTGCAGGTCTGGGATTTGCCTGATCAGTAGATGGAAAGATATCAGCAATCCTAGCTCTCTCATTCAGTACCAAAGATTGTGTGTGATCCTGCTGCTCAAGTGCAAACTCAAGTATCATTACAACATGTGCTATAGCAGGCCGTTTTTTTGGTTCATCAAGCAGGCATTTTTCAGCAATCCTCAAAAATGTCTTTAGGCTATCTGGCGATATCTCTTCCCTCAGACTTGGATCTATAATATGATCAACTTCTCCCTTAGCAATGTTATCTCGAGCCCACATGGTTAAACTACGCTTATCCTCTACAGCCCATGACTCCACCGCTGGTCTCCCACACAATACTTCCAACAACACCACACCAAAGGAATATGTGTCACTTTCTATTGTTAGTCTATGAGTTCTAAAATAATCGGGGTCAATATATCCAAATGTCCCTTTAAGATTTGTGCTAGCTTCATTTTGCGACTTGCTTCGACTTTTAATTTTAGCCAAGCCAAAATCTGAAACCTTAGCCACAAAATTTTCATCAAGCAGAATATTTGAAGCCTTCATATCGCGATGTATGATCTCATTCTCCAGGCCTCTGTGAAGATAGTCTAGTCCTCGACCAGCTCCAATGCAGATCTGTAGTCGTTGCTTCCAAGAGAGAGGATGATAAACAATGTTTTTCCTAGCAAGTTTGTAAAGATGGTCGGCCAATGTCCCACAGGGCATGTACTCATAAACGAGAATCATTTCTGGCTGCTCATTGCAGTATCCAATCAGAGACACTAGATTAACATGTCGAAGCTCAGAGAGTGTTTCAACCTCCGCCCAAAACTCACGCTTCCCTTGCTTGGAGTCTGGTTTCAACCGCTTTATAGCTACAGTCTCTCGCCCATTATCTATTAACCCTTTGTAGACTTTACCAAATCCACCCTTCCCAATGACGAATGCATCAAAGAAGTTATCTGTGGCTAATTGGATCTCGGCTAAGGAAAAGCGCCGGCACAGTCGCTTTGCCCTGGGTGATGGCTTGTTTTCTTCCTCCTCAGTAAAGTTAGCTCCCTGAGTTTGCTGCAGCATATACACAATTATATTCACCAGACACATTACAGCAAAAACAACAGTTGCAAGTGCATTTCTACGACCAAGAAGCGATAATAGAATTTGAATAGGCTGCAATGGTGAATCTCGTTTTGGCAGCAGAGGATTCGGACTGGCAAGACTGTAGTCATGGTTGCTCAACTTGAATACTTCAAATCCTTCAAGCGGGCCATGTCTGTCAAATACATGATCAGATTGCAGAGAGAGAAGGATATCGCGTTTACCCTCTTGTTTCTGCCCTTCCACAATCACCATATAATTCTTGAACAAAAGGACACTCAGGCTTCCTCTTTCTTGGAGCAAATCATCACTAGTAGAGACAATCGTTTCATTAATAACAAGTTTGAAATCCTTACGCCCAGCCTCTACCATTCTGAGTCCTAGCTCACAGAAATGAACCCTAACCAAGTACCTGAATCCCACATCAACAGAAATTCTCCATCTTATACTACTATCCCTATTTCCCTTCAATTTCTTAGTTGTTGCCCACATCCCAAACATGCTACTGACATCATCACTGGATGACACAGAACCCCATTTTATATTTTGTCTATGAACCAACTCAAGTGCTGTAGTATTATCAATGTAACCAACCACTTGGACTCCAATATTTTCACCATGCCAATAATGACAATAATTAACACTTGACGGTACGGAAATAATCTCGATTCCATTAATGAAAGCATAAGCATATTTTAATGATCCAATTGAAGGAGTAAAAACTATGTTGAAGGGTTGATTCTCCGGTATAATTACACAGAATTCCTTGGCGAAAGAATTCACAGAAGCAATTGAAGCACTGAAATTAGCGAGTAGAGTAAATCGTCCAGCTTCAACAGTGAAAAAATCGTGGAACCTCCGAAAACCTTTGTATGAAGCGGGATTAAAATGAAGTCGGATAATTTTCTGACCTGGATTGTGGTGAAAAGTGTAGGAAAATCGGGATCCAGAGATTCGTGCAGTGCTGTAGGGCACACGATCGACGGCGGATGAATCGGCAGTTGATGTGGTCGAAGATCCCTGTACTGCCAAAATTGGGTAAAAATCTCCAATCCATTCTCTGCCGCGGAGCGATGTTGAAGATGCAGTTGAGCCGCAGTTGATGGAAATGTGATCGGCAGAGAGCAGTTGAGAATTACTTGTAGCTTTGGGTGTAACTGTAAAGAGGAAGCATAGAATTATTATAGTGTTCATAACTTCATATCATATATTCATATGCATGCTTCTTAGCAGGGCCAGGGGTAAAATTTGAAGTTAAATCATTAGACCTCTAATAATTTCCACGTAAACTCCTGCATTGACCTCCAAGTCAACTCCAATAATTTCCACGTCAACTTTTCTATTTTGGTTCCCTACTTTCAATAACTCATACTCCCCTCCCAACATTTTTTACACACTTTTCTTAACGGGCGTCCCAACATTTTTTACACACTCCAAAAAAAGGAAACAACTTACATAATGCCCCTCTTTTATTTTACTTTTCCTTCTCTTTAGTCAAATCACTCCCCTTTAATCAATGAATTACCAATAATACCCCTCATTTATTTTACTTTACACATCACTTTATTCCATTTTCTTAATTTCCTTCCCGGTCAAAATGTGTAAAAAATCTTGGGACGGAGGGAGTAGTATTTTTTGTCCCCAAATACATGACGTCTCGCACATATGGTCCATTTCGTCAGTTGACCGCTAAGACTGACGGAAATCCCCAATAATAGGAGGGATTTAGGGCTTGGATTTCCAACTTTCACCTATTTTTCCCTTTTGCCATGGTTTGACAATTTTGTATTCAACCTCACGTTTGATTATGAATTCTGATGTTTTTTATAACTCCCTCCGTCAATTTTGTATTCAATTTCGTCAGTTTACATTCTTCTTTTATTTAATTATACTTTCAACTTATCTATTTTATATATAAATTAATTAATATTTTTTAAAACTCATGTTCAGAGAGAGTTGTGCATTATGAATTTGGACAGAGTATTAGTTTTCTTTTCTATCCTCTTTATTCTATGATTTTATGATGTTTCTCGCAGTTGCTTTTAAAATATCAGATTTATATTTAAGAAAAATATTTATAGTATTTTATTAGTATATCTTGATTTTTGAATAATTCACAATTTTAATATTATATTTTATATTTATGTGGAGTATAAGATTTATTACAAAAATAATTATCATATTTATTTGTTGCCTGCAGTTATTAAATAGTTTTCAGATTCTTAATTATTGTATTTATCTTGAAAAGGAGTTCATTTCATCTTTTCATCTTAAGGAAGGAGAAGTAGTTCAAGACAGGTGGTTAATTAGATTCATAAATTATACAGAGTAATAGATATCTACTCAGGTTTAAAATAAATTTTGTACCAATTACACAAAAATGATAAAAAATATACTCTTTCTTGTCCCATAATAACTTTTACATTTTTCTTTTCAAGTCTCAATATCCTTAATTTTTCATTACTTTTTCTCTACACATACACAAAAGTCAACTCATAAATTACCCCTCAAAACTCCACTCATTGTTACATTTTCTTAATATACATGTACATCTACCTATAAAAATTATTATGCTATGGAGGGAGTATTATTTATGATTTAATGTGGACCAGTAGTTGAGATATCCAATCTAACCATTAATAACTCAAAATATCTATCATAAACTCCTTCTCTTCGTTCCATAATAATTTTCACACTTTCCTTTTCAATCAAAGTTCTACAATAATTTTCACACTCCTAAAATAGAAAAAACCCTTTATAAACTCTTTTTTTTTAACAAGAGAAACCTTTATAAACTTTATCTTTACAATATCTTCAATTTTAAACAAAATGCTAACTTTAGGAGAGTGGTGGGGAATGGTACTAAAACTTTTTTCTGGGAAGACATATGGGTGGAGGGGGAGAGGACTCTTAAAGAGAAGTTTGGCAGACTGTTCAAACGTAGTGTCCAGAAAAAGGCTAGGATAGGTGAAATGGGGAGATGGGGAGAAGAGGGGTGGGTGTGGGAGTGGGAGTGGAAGTGGAAGAGGGAGTTAAGTGCCCAGGAGGCTAATGATTTTGCTTTACTGTCTTCTCTCATGAACAGGTGTAAACTCAGGCAACATGAAGAAGATGGGTGGAGTTGGGATTTGGCACCTCACGACATCTACTCGACGAGCAAAGTGTACGGGTCACTAATGCAAAGAGCGGACGACACAAACCAGCAGGAAAGCAAGAGCGAGGAATTCTCATTGGTGTGGAACTGCTTGGCACCAAAAAGGGTGCAAACAATCGGGTGGAAAGCATTGAAGCGCAAGTTGACCACTACAGACCTGCTGAAAAGGAGGGGCATTAACATCACAGCTGCGGAATCAATTTGCAAATTGTGTGGTATAGAGGAGGAGAGCAACTACCACCTTCTAATAGAGTGCAATTTTGCAAATGCAATTTGGGAAGAATGTAGAAAGTGGATCAAGGTCAGTATGGCTCCCCACAATGCTGTAACATCTCATCTTATTCAATATAGTGGGATTTTTGGTTATGAGAAAAGGGGTGTGAAAATAGCAGTAAGCTTATGGTGTGGTATTATATGGGAAATTTGGAAAACTAGAAATGAAAAAAATTTCTCAGGAAAGGAACCAGTGGTGAAAAAAGCTGTAGAGAGCATCAAAATCCATCTTTGGTCTTGGTTGGAAGGACGTGGGATGTTAAAATCGAATTCGTCGGTGGTGGCTTGGTGCGCAGATCTATATTCAGGCTTGCAAACAGAGTGAAACTCAAGCTAGCTGCACCTCTATGAATGGCTGGAGGCAGTGGCTGTAATAGGGATATACACAATGATGAAATGCACTTGTACTATTCCTTGTAATTTTATGGGTTGAGTACCCCTTGTACTCGAGTGAAATATATTTTTACCGTTTCAAAAAAAAAAAAAAACTATTGAGTCCATATATACACACAAGTCAACTAATTTCCTTAATTTATATATAAAAGTTTATAAAATTACCCCTCAAAACCATACTCATTATTATTACATTTTCTTAATATGTGTGTGTACATACCTATTATGGGACGGGGAAGTAGCATATAAATATCCAAAGCCCTCAGACAAGTTTTTCTAAAGATGCTGATCAGCAGCAGCCTGATGACTTAACTAAAGCGTACTCTCGGCTGTCTAGGTTTCTCAACAGCTGCATCCATTTTTTCCAGTATCTCAACAACTTGTTGCATTGATGGTCTCTTTTTATGTTTTAATTGGAGACAATTTCGAGCAAGCTCAGCATATTCTGTTGCAGAACTGGTAGGATATCTTCCCTCCAAACGTGAATCAATAATGTCGCTCAACTTCTTCCTCGCAGATAAATGTGGTTCGGCCCACTTAATCAGACTTTGCTGTTCTCGGGGACGATTTCTGTCGATTGCTCGCATACCTGTGAGCATTTCGAGTAACACCACACCAAAGCTGTATACATCACTCTCCACGTACAAATGTCCTGGTATAAACATTTCATTAGAACACGAGCAGAACTTGTTGAGATATATGCTCGATCCATTTAATTTATTTCACTTCAGAGTTTGCATATAAATTTACCTGTTGCTATGTACTCGGGGGCCGCATAACCATATGTTCCCACGACCCGTGTCGACACATGGGAACTATCACCTGATGGACCCGTTTTTGCAAGGCCAAAATCAGATATTTTGGCATGGTATGACTGAGAAGGGGAAAAAAGTAAGTCAAGGTTAAAAATATGGATTAATATTAATGCAGTTATAAAAATAGTAAATTCTAGATACATCCATTCTTCACTAGCATGAACGCTTACTCTAGGAGTCTAGGTGGCCGAACAAAATAAATCAGAAATATATCTGTCTGATTATTGTTAAAATGAAAGCCAATGGTGAATATTTGAACACAATCAGAGCTAGAGCACAATTCTAGGTCTTACCTCATCGAGCAATATGTTTGAGGTCTTGAAGTCTCTGTAGATGACTTTTATATCTAATGAATGCAAGAATGCAATACCACGAGCTGCTCCAATCATGATCTTAAGCCTCATATCCCACGGCAATGGCTTAACAGACGAATTCCCTAATAAAACATAACTCAAGAAATTCACTACCGAGAATAGACTGCAGAAGAACATGTCTTTCTCTAACATGAATAACATACAATAAAGTTGGTAGCTGCATTGCAGTTTAATTCCTTACTCGAAAAAAGTTGGACCTCAAGGCTGCCATTTGGCATGAATTCATAGACAAGAAATAGCACTTTATTCGGCCCCCAACCGTAGCCCAGCAGTGTCGCCAGATTAGGATGAGATAGTCTTCCAAGGAAGTTCACCTCAGACTGAAAATAAGAACCACAAACATCCTTAAATCTGAAGGCGAGAAAAGAAAAGTGGAAAGTCACAAGCATCCACCAAATCTTTCCTGCTTTCAATTCCGTAGATAAATTAATTACTACTCCCTCTGTCCCTCACACTTGCCTTATTTGTATGTCCCAAGATTACTTTCACAGTTTCACACCCCAAAAAAGGAAAACCCTTCATACACTTCACCCTCACAATAACCACAATTTTACTAAAAATGTCATTACTCTAGGACCTACACATACACACTCAAGTCAACTCATTTATTTACTTTATACATAAAGGTTTACAAAAGTACCCCTCAAAATCCTACTCATTATTTCACTTTCTTAATATGTGTCATCTCTCTATGAAAATAATTTTGGGACATAGGGAGTAGTATTTTTCCAAATGAAGAGAAAAATGGGCTTAAGATAATCCATTATCCATACGAATATGCAGCATAACAAAATTATTCATAATTTACTGTTAATTTTTTTTTTACAGCAAGTATGGCTAGGAGCTAAAATTATCCATTATCCATATGAATATGCAGCATAACAAAAATATTCATAATTTGCAAGAAGAAAAACAGTAATTACAGCCAAGTATGGCAAAGGTAGGATCTAAAATTAGAAATTACTTTAAATCAGATTGTAAAATAATAGATTTCTCTCTATGCAGCAAATTGGCCAAATATTCATAATTTGCAAGAAGAAAAACAGTAATTACAGCCAAGTATGGCAAAGGTAGGATCTAAAATTAGAAATTACTTTAAATCAGATTGTAAAATAATAGATTTCTCTCTATGCAGCAAATTGGCCACTGTTAAATAATCAAAAGTAACATTCTACGTGAGATGCGATACAAAACTCTCATAACAATTAGTTAATCTCAAATAAATCTGTCTATTTGAAACAGCAAGATTACCTGCCACTCTTCAAAACCCTGTGTGCTTTCAGGATTCAACTTCTTAATAGCAACGACAGTTCCAGCCTTGCCAAAGGATTTCTTGTCGATCCAGCCCTTGTAAACCTTCCCAAAACCTCCTTCGCCCAGCACTGTATCCCTTTTGAAATTTCTTGTGGCAGCCTCGAGTTCTGAAAAGGAGAAATTTCTCAAATTGGGTTGAGGTAACATCTGCCCCATGGGCCTGGGATTTGCCCAATCAGATCCACCTGCTTCTGAAAACCTACGGTTACGTAAAGCAGTGCTGCCTCTAAATTCCACGTAGCTTGTCCTACGTTGTATTGGTACTGCAAAAGTCAATTTCAAGACTATTATGAGAGAAGTGAATATTAACCAAGCTACATTTGTTCACATTCATTTTGTTTTTAATTATGATTATAATTTTTTCAGTTAAGCACCATAAGATAAGATTGATAAGTTGTTCAGTTCTTGCTTTATCTCGTAAATTCACACTGCTTAAAAATCTGAACATTAACAATTCCAGGCCAAATCATCAATCAAATTATAAATTCTTTTGCCAACTAAATCTTGGAAATTGAAAACAGATTGGTTAAGATAAAGTGAAAGATGCCCTATTAACAATCATGATGGTAATGAGTGAGTATAATCACTATCCCAATTTGGTGAGCAAATATCCGGTAAAGCTAGCCTAGTTGAAACACATTATATTATGTCCCTCGTGTTATTGATTATCACTGTAGCATAATAAATTCATAATAAATCTAAATTGATAGACAAATTGATTCTTAACTTTCTATACAAATTGATACCTGATAGTGCATGGCTGACCACATCCTTTTTCTTTGATAATTTTCCAGTTTTCCAAATCGCATCCCATGGCCACAGTTTTCTTGATAGCTTACGCATCACGGATTTTCTTTCATCTTTCTTTCCAAAAATAATCGGGTTGCTGTTACTTTGTTCTCTCAGAAGAGATGTTACATTTTCCGAATTAGAGGAAGCTGGTGTAGGTCTTGTGCTCATTGATAAAATAGTTCTATCATCACCAGGAAACATATCGGCAGAATGTGCCACTGCATCCGGAACATTTGTTCTTATATTTGGTACCAAAAAATGTGTGTTCTCCTTTTGAGATGTATCAGTAGATGGAAAGATATCAGCAATTCTAGCTCTCTCTTCTTTCGCTACCGAAGATTCTGTCTGATCCTGCTGCTCAAGTGCAAGCTGAAGTTTCATTACAACATGTGCTATTGCAGGACGTCTTTTTGGTTCATCATGCAAGCATTTTTCAACAATCCTCACAAATGTCTTCAGGCTATCCGGTGAACTTTCATCCCTCAGACTTGGAGCTACAATATGGTCAACATGTCCCTTGCTAATCTTATCTCGAGCCCATATGGTTAAACTACGCTTATCCTCTTCAGCCCATGGCTCCACTGCTGGTCTCCCACACAATACCTCCAACAACACCACACCAAAGGAATATGTATCACTTCCTATTGTCAGTCTATGAGTTCTATAATAATCAGGGTCAATATATCCACGTGTCCCTTTAAGATTTGTGCTAGCTTCATCTTGGGACTCGCTTCCAGTTTTAATTTTAGCCAAGCCAAAATCAGAAACCTTTGCCACAAATCTTTCATCAAGCAGAATATTTGAAGCCTTTATATCGCGATGTATGATCTCATTCTCCTGGCCTGTGTGAAGATAGTCTAGTCCTCGACCAGCACCAATGCAGATCTGAAGTCGTTCCTTCCAAGAGAGAGGATGGAGAGCATTGTTTTTTCTAGCATGTTTGTAAATATGGTCGGCCAGTGTCCCACAGGGCATGTACTCGTAAACAAGAATCATTTCTGGCTGCTCATTGCAGTATCCAATCAGAGACACTAGATTAACATGCCGAAGCTCAGAAAGTGTTTCAACCTCTGTCCAAAACTCACCCTCCCCTTGCTTGGAGTCTGGTTTTAATCTCTTAATGGCTACAGTCTCCCGCGCATTATCTATAAGCCCTCTGTAGACTTTACCAAATCCACCCTTCCCAATGACAAATGCCTCATGGAAGTTATCTGTGGCAAATTGAATCTCGGCCAGGGAAAAGCGACGACACAATCGCTTTGCCTGCCGTCGCTTTTCCCTGGTTGATGGCTTACTATCTTCCTCTTCAGTTAAGTTATATACCGAATTTTTCTGCAACATGTAGACAATTATGTTTACCAGACAAATTGCAGCAAAGATAACAGTTGCAAATGCATTTCTACGACCAAGAAGGGAGAGTAGAATTCGGATAGGCTGCAATGGTGAATCTCGTTTTGGAGGCAGAGGATTTGGACTGGCAAGATTGTAGTCATGGTTGTTCAACTTGAACACTTCAAATCCTTCAAGCGGACCATGTCTGTCTAAGAATACATGATCAGATTGCAGAGAGAGAAAGATATCGCGTTTTCCGTCTCGTTTGTGCCCTTCCACAATCACCATATAATTCTTGTACAAAAGGATGCTTTGATTTCCTCTTTCTTGGAGCAAATCCCCACTAGTAGAGACAATCATTTGATTAATAACAAGTTTGAAATCCTTACGACCAGCCTCCACCATTCTGAGTCCTAGCTCACAGAAATGAATCCTAACCAAGTATCTGAATCCCACATCAACAGATACTCTCCAACTCATATTATTAACCCTAATTCCCTCTAATACCTCAGTTGTTGCCCACATCCCAAACATGCCAGTGATATCATCATCACCAGAATTCCATTTTATATTCTGTCGATGAACCAGCTCAAGTGCTGTACTATTATCAATGTACACCATTGATTTACTGCCAACCACTTGGACTCCAATATCTCCACCATAACAGTAATTAATGGTCGAAGGTACAGAGATAATCTCAATTCCATTAATGAAAGCAAAAGTATGTTTCGATGGGCTAATTGAAGGAGTAAACACTAAATTCAAGGGTTGATTCTCTGGTATGATTACACAGAATTCCTTGACTAAAGTATTCACAGAAAGAGCATCAGCAGCTATTGAAGCACTGAAATTAGCGAGTAGGGTAAATCGTCCAGCTTCAACGGTGAGAAAGTCGTCGAACTTCTTAAAACCATTGTACGAAGCTGGATTAAAGTGAAGGCGGATGAATTTCTGACCTGGATTGAGGTGAAAAATGTAGGAAAATTGGGAACGAGAGATTCTTGCAGTACTGTAGGGAAGACGATCGCCGGACTCTGGGTGGACAGTTGATGTGGTTGAAGATCCTTGTACTGCTATGGTGGACGCCAATTTTGGGTGAAATTCTCCGAGCCATTCTCTTCCACGGAGTGTTGTTGAAGAAGCGGTTGAGCCGCAGTCGATGGAAATGTGGTGGCCTGAGGAAATACTCGAAGCTGTTGCAGTTAAGAGGAAGCAGAGAATTATGAAAGGATATATTTGCATTGAGTTCCCGGGAAAATCGTCGGAAATGATCGTCGGAAATAATTCAGTTTTAACTGACAAGTGCTGCTGGAGAAGTTGGATTCTGAGTCAACTCATCTATTTTTCCTAGCTTGTACGCGGCAACTTCCGTTGATTTTTCTTAATGATGAGTATAAAACTGTTGTTTGTATGTGAAAAGTCGGGTCCAAGTCCAAGTTTTCCATCACAATCTATTTTCTTTATGCCACGGTATCGATTTAAGTACCGATTAATTTGGAGGATCAATCTCACCGTCCACTTACGAAGTACCGTTTAAATTCAGAATTTCGCGCTTTGTATGAACATGGACCCATATAAATTATTTGCACCTTATGAGTTTTGAACTTGAAATCTAAAGAGGAGCACACTCTTAAGTTTCAAATCAACACTATTACTAGACCAACTCCTCAGGGTTGAACCCTACAAAACAGCTTAAAATCACTTTTTTATTTTCAAAAGCGGTTTGAAAAAAAGTGTTTATATATAAGTATTTTCACTATTTTGCACCAACACCAAATTTGAAACACAAGTGCAAGTGTCTTACTGGCTTTTTTGGATTGCTTTATTAGACTCGTTAAAGGTTTACCTTGTTTTATCATGAGTACAAGGTGCATGAAAATAAGGCACGATGCTAGAGGAATAAGAGATGAGACTAAGAAACGCAAAACACATACTTAGACGTGGCGAACGATGGGTCATTATTCATTAAGGTTACATACTTGTAAATAGAAGTTATCATACATGACATATTTAGTCCAGTAAGATCTGTACTTTCCAATGGCAAGATCCAACCATGGTTTATAATTTCCATTATAGTGAACAACAGCAGCATTATCCATTTCTGTTTGGTTAAGAGCAGGATCATAGCCCAACCCCAACACGTGCCAGCCTCGATCCAGAGGATAGGTCAAGTTGTAGAAAGTAATCAGGCCAGGAGGCAGTGTGCCAAGTTTCCAGAGAGTCCTATCCTCATTCTGTAAATAAAAATGAGCATTACAGTATATTGATGATGAATGACAACTTTGGGTCTCAGTGCAGATATCATGCAACTGAAATGTTACCACAAAAGCAGATCCGACTATTAGATGATGAATGATAGAAAGTCTTCCCTAGAGAATTGTATTAGCAATTTGGTTTAAGCTTTAATATTGGAAGGAATCCAAATGACTATTTTACTTCTCCAGCTGTAAATTTTGTCAAATTTCCCTTTCGCAAAAATCACAATGACTATTTACTAAGTACACACAAGAGCAAAACAAGTATTGACTAGAGAGTAACTCAAAGATTTGCAGGCTATTCCATGAAATTCTACCTTTTCTTTCAAAGAGCAGGTCATAACACAGAGAATAATCAACCCCATCAAAGAAAATAGATTCTGAAATGTAGACCTATTTTTTTTCTTTTCTAAAAGCACCAAAGATAAGGGGAAAGATTAGAGTTAGTGGCAGCATACCAGGTTTTGCCAGTGATGATATATTCCTGTAATGTCATGTTTCTTCCATTCTATCAAATCAAAGATATTCATGCCATATGCCCAGCCACAAGCATTTGGATCAAAATTCTGAGATATCTTTGGATTTGAAAAGTTCAGATACTTGTCAAACCTATGGAAGCTCTCTTTGCAGGTTTCAACTGCACCGTTCACCATCCCTTGAAGATTAACTGACCATAAAGGCGTCAGATCCTTCTGAATGACAATGTCATCATCCAGAAACAATATCTTATCCAGCTTTGGATAAACTTCAGGAAGGTAAAATCTGAGATGATTAAGCATTGACAAATATTTTGGATTCCTGTATTTAAGATTGTCGGTGCCCGTAGTTAGAGACGATGATTGATGTGCCTTGAAATAGTATTCTATCATCCGAGTAGATTCAAGCTGACGAAGGACAGGACAGTATGAAGAATTGAGCCAAGTGAAGTCATCCACATTCTGGACTTGAATCGTTGCACTTGCAGGAGCATTAACTAGAAACCACATTTTCATAGCTACAAAATTCAGCTTATCTGTGACTATATGGAATACATGCTTTTCAGGTTCTTTGGCATGGAGCACTGTTGAATTCACGACAACAGATGTTGCAAGTACATTATCAGAAAATATAGCATAATGGTAGAGAGATGGATCTTCATATTTCTCCTTGTTAGCAAAATCTTTTTCCTCGTAATTCTGTAGGTAATAGTCTGTTGTGAGAATCAAGGGAATGCAATGCAATGGTCTGGGGACAGTTTTTGCAGCTAACTGTATCAGAAATGTGCTCTTCTTCTTTAACGAAATTACGTTCGTCTCACTGGATTGAAGCATGGCCTTCATCTTTCTTGCTATTAAAAGACAATCATATAGCTGGTCCTTTGCTGTAGCTAGAATGTGACCCATGGCTTTTGCTTGATCAAGTGCACTGATGCAGAAAGAGAATGAAAAGGAATTAAAGAATTTTGTATAACAGCTGATAATCAGCATCTGCATAAATTTACCAGACAATTGATGTAGCAAAACCTTGGATCAAGTTCAAGATCAGATGTTGCTTCTCCTATGGCAAGTTGAATTTCTCTAGAATGCTTCATTAGAGAATTATAAAGCACAGTTTCATTCTTAGCCTTTGCAATTGTTGCATAAGCTTTGGCCATTATCGTCTGATCTCGCATAAGTTTCACTGTGGAGTCAGAGTTGGGATTGTCATACTCTTTCCTCCAGATACTGTATTTACCCTTGATAGTGGTGTCAAGCTCCCTAGCTTGTTTGATGGCTGCTTCTTGCATTTGGTTTTCACGTTCTTTGTCTTGTTTGATCAGATCTGCAGTTCGCCTCTCTCTCCTTTCCCTGCGTAGAATCTGAAGTGCGAAGAATAATAATTACATCAATAAAGAAATGTACCATTGGTGTCAGTGGATTACACATTTTACCTGTCTCTTAAGTTTCACCGGATGCACGGTATATGCTTGTGCTTGCACTTGTGCGATTTCACCTCCAAATTGATGATTGTCACTCAAATCCTCACCAGTGTTCTTATAGCTCGATTTACTTAATAATGTGCCCTTTACTATCTGAGACATGAGATTGATAAAGAGTACAAGTAACTAAAAATCATGACCAAATTCTATTTCAGAGCATTGGATCAAGAGAACTGAATATGATTATAGAGTTTTGGAAAACCACCTGTGGATCCCTTGTTTGATCATGGTTCTCATCACCAGGGCTTCTCCATACCCATGAAGAAGATAGGTCCCTGGACCTGACACTTCTAACTTGAATGGTACCAAAAGAGTCACTGTATGTTACGATTATGTCAAAATCCTGCATGAAATAGGCAAGACACTCACAATGTTATTCACACGGCTTCCATGGACAGAGAAAAATGAAGCATTACCTTTCCATCAGGATGAGTGGTAGAACTGATGTTGCCAAGATCCTGCCAAGTCATGTTCAATCCAATCAAATGAGGCATCAGTTTCTTGCATCATTTAATCTAATCAAAGTGGAAGCCCAACTTCTAATAAATATAAGGTAAAGAATTAGCTTAGACACAGAAGAAATTGTTCATTTAGGCATAACTCTGATGGTTCAAAAAATTTCACATCTTATGAAATCCATTTATGTGCTTAGTTTTATTATCCTCCAAATAGACCCAAGCCATGCCATATTCAATCCTTATCAGTTTTGTTTCAAGTATAGAACCTCATTGGCTATATAGCATCAGTCCCAGTGGCAACCAAGAATCTAAAGTAAGCAATTTAAATACTGAAGGATACTTCTCAGAACAGTTTGAATAACAAGATAAGTCATTTCAACCCTTAGACTTAGAAAGAGACTATTACCTTTCTTTCAGTACAGTGTGGACAATCATACACCGGGCCATGCAATTTGCGTTCTCTTTGACTGAAAATGGAGTAATAAGGAAGCATGAGATCCAATAAATCGCGTCATGAATATTCTAACCATAAATTTAGCCACAAGCGTTTAACATACTAACTACTAAAAATCTTACAGGGCAGCTGAATGTGACATATCTGCTCTGACTGGGGAAACCAGGCTCATATCCTGCATCAATATGTAATGTAAGACAATGTGAAATAACTAGATCATGGCCATGACTAGGGAAAAAGAATCACAAATGCAGCACATGTATTATACAAATTGGGATTGTCAAATAGACACACAGGTCTTTCAGGAAACTGCAATTTCAATTCTATTATATAAAATTCTTCCACACACTCTTCATGAAACTTAAGTTCTACTTTATTGCAAACATCATTACAAATTTGATTTGTTAGCTACTGCATTTCATCCAAGTACTATACATAGAGAGCAACATAATTCAGGCCCTCAATAAACTAATTCAAAGCTCCACCATTGCTCTAAATGAAAACCGAAGACTGAATTAGACAGATAACAAGAAATCAAGCTAAAGTAAGCATATGAATGGATATGCATTGTTAAGAGTTGCCAAATTAGTTCAACAAATAACAAATTAAAGTTTTGCAGGAAGAAGAACAAATGTTCCATCACACAACAAATCAAATTAGTCCCCTTAGTGTTTACAAAAAGCGCAAGCATCCAATCTGGATGAACTTAAGGATCCGTAAATCGACACAAAGCAGGGGATATTATAGTACGCAGCTGCATCAGACACATGCGAAACTCCAATAGTTGAGAATCAGAAAAGGAAATTGCAGAAAAAGGCGATTGAATTACCAGGAAATAATAGAATGCGACAAGTGATGTATACATCAAAAATGCTGCTAAACCGCCTCTCATTTTACTGTACAGACACTAAATTTACAGGCGAAATAGCCGCTGTCGAGTCGAACGACGTTTCAACAACAGCGATAAGCGGATCGGAATCAGACGCTGATTTCTTTTATGTCCTCCAACTCTTCTTATTTTGAAACTAACAATTTCTGGTTTTCAAAGTGGGAAATGGGAAAAGTGATGATCAATAAAATGCGTGATTTGCAAATATCCAGATGTATTGTATTTTGTGTGTGACCAAAAGAACCTTATTCTTACAAAATTTTAATGATAATTTAGGTCATTAATGGTATGGTTGAATGAAATGGATAAATGTAATGAATTAATTTATTTTAAAATATTATTATTAATTACTAAATATTACTAGTACTTACTTAATAGTTTTATAGAATTATATATGTTATTATTGATTTTATTTAATATTATTATTGCATTTATTATATATTTTTATGTATTTTATATTGAATTTATTATTATTGATTGTAGAATTATTGCAAATAATAATATATTTTATTTTTATATATAGATTGCCTCCTTAGAAACTTTAACCGATCAGTGTTTGATCAAAATTACTCAATATTATTAGTAACATAAATACTTATTGTCAATATTTTTGCTTCAAGAATATGATTTTCAAGTTTTGTAATCAATCTCTTTCTATTGCACAACCCGAATTTTGATCAATGTTTCTTAGAAGCATTATATGCACACAACCTTTCATATCAAAATGTTAAAAGAATGATATTATTCCAACAATATAACGAAAAACCACCGCCTTGAGTTTTATCTATAATATTTATACAACAAAGAATGCCACACATGGCACTTGGACATACTACAAACAACCCACATATATAGCCATAACTAAGCGTTTATTTGTGAGTTATGACACTTCCATTTGAAAGAATACACCATTGTAACCGGAGAATGTCAGCAATTTCCACATATTGCAGACTCTAAATCAAAGCACAAAAATGGTACTACATGTGACAATTCTAACTGTATTTACCATAACAAAACAAGTTCATGTCATGTCGTCTGGGCCATATAGATGGATGAATATGTGTATGCGAACATTATACACGTTGGGGAAGTGGATAGGCTCGATTACCCTCTTCCCTTGGGTGAAGTGGCGAACGATACTGCAGAGGTTGTTGGCCACGTCGATGGACTGAGTGATGATGGCTAGAAGTAGAATGTACTCTAAGCTCTCTAGGTTTCTCATCAGACGAACCAATTCTTTCCAGTGTTTCGACTATTTCATGCATTGATGGTCTGTTTTTAGGCTCACTTTCGAGACAATTTAGAGCAAGCTGAGCTACTTGAAATGCAGATCTAGAAGGATATTTTCCCTCTAGACGTGAATCAATAATGTGTTTCAACTTCCTCCTCTCATATAAATGTGGCTTGATCCAATCAGCCAGAGAGTGTTGTTTAGCTGGACGATTGGTGTCAAGTGCCCGCAAACCTGTTAGCATTTCTACTAACACCACACCAAAGGCGTATACATCACTCTTCACATACAAGTGCCCTGGTATAAACATCTAGTTAGTACATACAAATGTCCATTTCCATTTTCTTTCGATTCAAGAGAAAGTATCTAGAGTCAGCATGTTTACCTGTTGCAACATACTCAGGTGCAGCATAACCATGTGTGCCCATAACCTGTGTTGTCACATGGGATTTACTAGCTGTTGGCCCCAATTTTGCTAGGCCGAAATCGGATATCTTGGCATGATACGACTGAGAAAACAAAAATAACAAGGTTAATGAAAGTGTTTGTACATTGAAGCAGTGTGCAAGCAATTTAGCTGAACATCAGCATAAAGTGCATTGTACATTGTAACAGTGTAGAAGCAGTTTATGCTGACTTGAATACGAGTACTAAAAGAGGACGGAAGCAGATCTTACGCCGTCGAGCAATATGTTTGAGGCCTTGAAGTCTCTATAAATAACTTTTCTATCTAATGCGTGCAAGAATGCCAGACCATGAGCTGCTCCAATTAATATCTTGAGCCTGAGATTCCACGGAAGTGGCTGAACAGACGAACCCCCTATTCAAACAAGCACGATGAATTCAGTAAAACGTGTTTCTCTAGTCTAATCTAATGTGTGCATAAAGATTGAACCCCTTACTTCCAAAAAGATGGTTCTCTAAGCTGCCTTTTTGCATGAATTCGTAGACGAGAAGCAGCTCCTTATCCTCCCAACAGTAGCCCAACAGCCTCACCAGATTCCGGTGAGAGAGTCTTCCAAGAAAGTTCACCTCAGACTGCACAACATATCAACAAGTCATGCTGTTAGGATTTACAAATCGAAACAAAGGCCCGAACATGACAATAGATATCTCAATAGAGAGCCTAAAAGTATGTCTCACACAGTAAAATGATCAAATTGTAACAATTCTCCATGACAATTAATTGATTAATTAATCTGAATTACCTGCCACTCTTGATAGCCCTGCATACTTTCAGAATTCAACTTCTTAACAGCAATAACGGTTCCACTTCCAGGTTTGCCGGGGGTTTTCTCATCGAGCCACCCTTTGTAAACTTTACCAAAACCCCCTTCTCCCAGCACCGTATCACTTCTGAAATTTCGTGTAGCAGTTTTCAGTTCAGAAAACGAGAAAACCCTCAAATTAGGTTGGGGTAGCATCTGCCCAACTGGAGTGGGGGCCTCATCGCCACCGCTCGCCGCCGAGAAGTGACTGTTGCCGGAAATACCACTCCCGCCACTCGACGACGTGACGTTCGTCGTCGTTTCCGATCCCCCTACTGCAAACCAACATATATACTCCCAAATCAATTTATCAATCCCAAATCATCTAGTCAAGGTATGAGAATCCAACTTCAAATCAAATTATCAAAAAAATAAAAAAATGAAACATACTACGAAATTCATCCCTAAAAAATCACACGAAATTAAAAGAAATTGGGATGGAGAATCGACAACAAACCTGAACTGAATTGGGTTGTAGATGGTGGGCTCTGATTAACAGAGGCAGAACTGAAACAGATTCCCATGATTATGTACTAGAAATTTACCAAATAGGAAGGGCAGTAATTTTCGGAAATCAAACGATAAAGATGAACATTTGTGGCATTCGTGTTCTTTAGGCTGCAACTTTTTTGGTTGTGTTCTTGTTTGTTGACTCTAAGTATGAAGATGGAGAAGAATTTAGCGGGCAGTGGGGCTTTCTTTGAAAAAATGAAAAAACTCCATCAGCGGCATTAAATTAACGTGGAGAAGCAGAGAGATGACTAAGTCATGGGTGTAGGATAGCAAAGTCTAGTCAACACAGCGTATATATAAAAATAAAATAAAATAAAAAATTTGGATGCCGATCGACCGCACATCATAGTCAACTGTAATTTAAATTGTCTAACTAACATCTCTCTATTTAAATTGTTGCTATTATCTACAATTACAATGTTTGACTGCACTTAAAAAAACCTCAACTCTCTCTTACATTACATGTAGCTAAATTAAAAATAAAAAGTTACACAAATTTTTTTATTAAAATAAATAAATTATAACCATATTTAAAAAATATTATATACTTTTCAATATAATTAAGGTTGAATAGATTACAACCATATAGTAAATAAATATAATTCATTTTGTTCAAATTCATTATATTCATTTATTCGGACACAGATTTTAATGAATATTAAATAATTTATTTATAGTGTTATTTACTACGAGTATTTAAGAAAAACACAATATTATTGAAAAGTTTACCATAATATTTACTAAAAGTGTTACTATTTACTATAACTGAAAAGTGTGACGCAATATTATTGAAAAGAGCAACACGATATTACTAAAAGAGTTACACTTGTGTGTACTCAACGGTATTTTACAATTGAGTCACAATTTTAAATTGTTTTAATGTGACATGTCAATAATTCAATTGAACAATTGAGAATATATACAAATTAATTAAAATGAATCCAAGTTTGTACATGCACTTGAGTGCACACATGCAAGATTCACCGATAATATTGTGGGTTTACTTATAAATAAAATAATTATTTATTAAAATGAATTATAATTTGAGCAAATAAGTGAGTGTTGAAGGGTGAAGATAAATAACCGTGAAAAATATTATTTTCAAAAATTGAATGAGTATAATGAAATTGAAAAAACAAAATAAAAAGTGAGTACTATATATATAAAAATAAATATATATAATTGAAACGGGGAGGGTATGCACAAACTCCATTGAATCAACCGATTAAAAATTTAAGATGAATTCGATAGTATGAGTATCATTTAATTATATATTTTACTAAGGTAGGTCTCTTGTAGACTCAATTCCTTACAAGGAATTGAGTAAATTTTAAAAAATTGATAGGATTGATAATAAAAATAAAATACGCAAAAAATATGTATGGTAATTTACGTAGCTTAAATAGTTGAGAATAGTCTTTTTATGTTGAAGTCCAGTGTTCAACTCTTACACCTTACAATGTTATGTTACACATATTTCACTTGTAGTGACTTACTATTTTCAACAATATTTTTTAGTTATATTGACTTACACTTTTTAGTAATGTTATGCTACACCTTTTAGTCATATTTTGTTGCACTTTTCAGTTGTAGTGACTTACAATTTTCAACAATATGTTCAGTTATAGTGACTTACACTTTTTAGTAATGTTATGTTACACTTTTTACTCGTATTTTGTTACACTTTTCAGTTATAATAACTTACACTTTTCATTAAAATATTGCGTTGCACTTTCTAGTTATACTAACTTGCATTTTCTAGTTATACTAACTTGCATTTTCTAGTTATAATGACTTATATTTTTCATTAAAAGTTGTGTTGCTCTTTTCAATTATAGTGACCTACACTTTTTAATAAAAAAATATTGTGTTACACTTTTTAGTAATATTGTGTTACACTTTTTAGTAATATTAACTTACACTTTTCAACACACACAATTTCGAAAAAAAATTATCAATAAAAAAAAATTACAAAAAAAAATAATAATAATAATAATAAAATTAATCAAGTCAAAATTTTGGGATTATATTTTTTTTAGTCCATTAAGTTATCACGATTTTGAATTTGGTCCACCAGGCTACCACTTTTTGAATTTAGTCCATTAAGTTTCGATTTATTTTGATTTTGGTCCAGTTACCTGCTATAGCAGGTTTAACAGGTCATTTTTTAAAACACACCACACACCCCACAAAATGTTATACACACCCCAAATGTTAAACACACCACACTAAAATTTAAAAAATATTTTTTTAGTATTATACACATCTCAATTCTTTCATATTTTATAAGTTGCCAAAAATAATTAAATTAAAAAAAGTAAAAATTCAAATTAATATAAAAAATATAAATAAAACCTATAAAAAATTACAAAAATCTTCAAAAATTAAACAAAGATAAAAATATTAATTAATTTAATTAGTTTTGAAGATTTAGTTGATTTTTTACTAATTTTTAAGATTTTTAGTAAATTTAAAAAAACCAACTAGAAAAAAATTATTAAATTAAATAAAAATAAAAATCTTTAAAAGTATTAAAAAATCAACTAAAATTTTAAAATTTAAATTAATTTTTTAGGTTTATTAAAATTTTTAAGATTTGGATATTTTTCATAGGTTTTATTTATATTTTTTCATATTAATTTGAATTCTTACTTTTTTTAATAAAATTATTTTTGACAATTTATTAAATATAGTTATGATTTTGTTTAAATATATTTAATTTTTGAATTTTTGTGTTTAACATTTGGAGTGTATATAATATTTATGGTGTGTTATTAATGTTTTATTTGTGTTTTAACATTTGGAGTGTATAAAATAAAATAAATTTAAAACTCCATTACTTTATTAATGTTTTATTTGCGTTTTAACTTCTATAAATTAAAAAATGTTGAAATAAGGTTAAATAAAATTTAAAAATAGTAGAAAATCAATTAAATCTTCAAAACTAATTAAATTAATCAATTTTTTTAGCTTTGTTTAATTTTTGAAGATTTAGGCGATTTTTTTATAGATTTTATTTATATTTTTCATATTAATTTGAATTCTTATTTTTTTAATTTAATATTTTTGGTAATTTATTAAATAAGAAAGAATTGGGGTGTGTATAGTAATAAAAAATTATTTTAAAATTTTAGTGTGGTGTGTTTAATATTTTGGGTGTTTATAACATTTTATGGGTGTGTTTTAAAAAATGACTTGTTAAACCTGTTGTAGCAGGTAACTGGACCAAAATCAAAATAAATCGAAACTTAATGGACTAAATTCAAAAAGTGGTAATCTGATGGACTAAATTCAAAATCGTGGTAACTTAATGGACTAAAAAAAATATAATCCCCAAAATTTTTAATCACAATAATCTTGAATATTTAGGGGATGTTTCTTTTTGGTTTTAAAAACCAGGTTTTGGATTTCAAGATCCAAAACCCGTTTTACTTCGGGATTTAAAAACCGGTTTTCAAAATCCACTCAAAACCACCCTTATCAAACATATTGATTTGACATAAAGTTATATCTATATAATATTACTCCAATCATTATATTCTTTTTCAACAATAATATAATAATACTATAATAATATAATAATACAATAATATAATACATTTAATCAACTAATCATTATAATCTCACCAAACAATAATATAATAATACAAACTCATTCAATCTTACAACTTGATTTGACATAAAGTTAAATCCTTCACTATTCCAAAACCCAAAAGAAACACCCATATTACTATTCATAGGGATTTCAAAAACCAGGATTTCAAAAATCTGGTTTTTAAAATCACCCAAAGCCCAAAAGAAACATCACCTTAGGGTTCACAATATTCTTGAATATTTAAGATTTAAGTTGACCAAGTCAACTCAATTCCTTATAAGGAATTGATTCTATATAAGATCAATCCTTTTACTAATACACAAAATAATATTTTTGATGATTTAAAAATAATAAATTATAAAATCATTATTTTTAAAATGTGATATGTTATATGCTTAAAATTATTATTTTAAAAATAGATTTTATATAAATTTAGCCCACAAAAAATTAAAAAGATTAAAATAAATAAAAATGATTTTTTTACAAATGTAATTAATCACTATCTCATGTATAATATTGCACCATGTAGCATCCTAATTACAAAATCTAAAAAATAGACACACTTATAAAATTGGTGATTAAAATTGAGTCATAAAGATAATGTTATTTGTCTATCTTATTCTTTTAAAGAGACTGACTTTTTAGCTAAAGAAAATAGTGTGTATGCGAGGAAATTATTAGGTAACATCACAGAATGTGTTTGTATCTTTTAGTGCAAATATTTGTTTTAGTCATGTAACTTTGAGTTATTTCAAAATAAATCATTTAAGTTTTTAACTTTACAAAATACATCATATATCTTACAAGCTATTAATTTTTGTCCTTTTTTAAATCTATTTTAGTCCTTTAAGTTTAAACTCCAATTTTAATCATTTAAATATAATAAAATCTAAAAACTTTAATAAAATTAAAAAAAAAATACTAATTTTAATGTATAATTTTTTTAAAACATCATTAAAATATATATTTTTTAAAATTAAATAAAAACATCATTAACATCTTAATTATGCTCAAATTCTACCTAGCCATTTTTTTCTAATTAATAAAAAATATAAAAATTTGAAAAAAAATATATATATATATACTAAAATCTAGAAAATTGAAAGAAAATTATAAATATGTTAAAAAAAATGGACAACTCCAACTACCCCTGTCATATTCCCCAAATGTAAATTATAGTATGATTTATATAATAAATTGAACGAGATTATACGAGATTTTATGTATCCGTAGACCTCCCATCCAAGAAATTATTTCCCGAACTAAATTGAACACAAGTATAATTAAATCTAAACTCTATAAGTAATTACTGTGATAAACATAATATTAAATCATATAAAAACGCATTCCAATTAATTTAATGCACATTTATTAAGTTTTGAAATTCTTATTTAAGCTTGTTTGATAATTATAAGAGTGGAACTCAAACGAGCTTTAATCGAATCGAAATTAATTTAAACCCTAAACCCGTGTCATATTCCCTAAATGTAAATTATAAATTATTATATAAATCATTATATAAATCAAATAATTTACATTTGGAGAATATGATCGGGTAGTTGGAATTGTCCCTTTTTTTAATACATATTTATAATTTTCTTTCAAATTTCTAGATTTTAGTATATATATTATTATTTTTTTCGGATTTTTATATTTTTAATTAATTAGGAAAAAATGGCTAGGTAGAATTTGAGCATAATTAAGATTTTGATGATGTTTTTATTTAATTTTAAAAAATATATATTTTAATGATGTTTTAAAAAAATATACATTAAAATTAATATTTTTTTTCAGATTTTATTATATTTATATGATTAAAATTGGATTTTAAACTTAAAGGACTAAAATAGATTTAAAAAATGACAAAAATTAATAGCTTGTAAGATATATGATGTATTTTGTAAAGTTAAAAACTTAAAGGATTTATTTTGAAATAACTCAAACTTATAGGACTAAAACAAATATTTCCTCTATCTTTTACACGATTTTGTTTTTTCTGCGCACTACTTTCCTCTTGAGTTGAAAAAACATGTGTAACGAGGTAGCATATAACTTGAGTATGTATTTTGTGTAATAGTTATATACTGTAGTAGGTAACTAGTATGTACAATTATTTTTTATTGAATATCATGTGTAGTGTTCAGTTACCTTAATAGTATGTCAAATACAGTGTTTGGTCACTTTGTCCAAACGAACAAAGTGATGGTACGCTTAGAAACTTGATTGGTCGAATAAGTCAAACACTAAGTATGACATTCGATCGAAAATAATCATACACTAGTTACATATTACTACTTCCGTTTTACATAAATTTACATACTTGTTATATTAAGACGTTTCATATTAATTTGCACATTCTAAAAAAAAAACATTTTCATAACATCTCTCTGACTTGTTCGTATTTTTGGATAAGTTTTTCCCAAGTATATTTTCGTTCCAAGGACTTAATTGAGTGTCAATGAATCCCTAAAGTTACAAGTTATCATGCCATTGTAGTAACTAATTGTTTGTTGGATTTTCGGGAATTAAAACACAAGAATTAAACTAAATGAACTAAACAAGAAGAAATGAACAAAGCAATAACAATATATCTAACTTCCTTTCGAAAGTGCAAGGTGAGAGTATTGCCTCGGGTGTTTCCGTTTTGTGGATAATTCAATGAGTTAACGAACCAATTGCATGAGTTAAACTATGGTTTTGGGTTAAGCTAAAGGCTACCACTCGTGTGTGTAGACCATTCCCTTGTGAGGCTTAGGTGAACACGTGCATCAATTAGCAATTATATAGTCTAATCAATACCATAAGCTTCTAAGATAGTGTTTCATAAACACGTTCAACACGGTTACTAATGTTTATGAGACGCCCTCTCACTAATCTAATAGACGACCTCTAATCGACTAGTGTCTAGTGTCGTCGATCTAAGCAATCAACCCCCGGTCGGTGTAGCTAATTACTATGTTAATTCTAATCGATTAATTCAAGCTCATACACACACTCTTAATCATGCAACCCAATATGGTCGTTGAAGTCGACAAAACCAATAGTGCTAGCTAATAGGGTGAATTAATCAATTGAATCATGAAAATCACAACACTAGAAACATATACACCAAAATCCTAAGCTAATCATGCAATTAATCCACAATTACACTAAACACCCATCAAAACATCCACACCCAAGGCAATAAGAGCTTAGCCCATGGTTCTAGAAGAGAATCCCATGGCTAAAACAACAATAAACATAAAATTCATAATAGAATAACAATAAATTGAAGAAATTAAGAAAATACTAAATTGAATTGCAAAATAGATTAATATCACCTTGATCATGGAAATGTAGCTACAAAACGATGTAATAGACGATACCCGATGATAATCGTAGCTTGATTCTAAGTAATAACCACTATTCTATCTAATCTAATGAAGAATCTAAACTAAAAATGAAGAACACCTACAACTATGTGGATGTGTGTGTGGAATTGCTTGTAAAAGGAGTAAGACCCCCCTCTAAAACTCAAATTTGATCTATTTATAGTTGGGGTAGAAGTCTTGAATTAATTTTGCAATTAGGCCCTTGAAATATGGAGAAAATGGGCCAAAAACCCCGAAAATGATGTGACCCGGCTGGGTGGCTCCCACCCGGGCATGCCACCCGGCCAAAAGACGAAGCAAGTGCATGTTGGGGCCTTGCCCGGGTCGAATCCACCCGGCCGGGTGGGTTCCACCCGGGCCAAATACGAAACAACTTAAAATTCTGCCTTGCCCGGGTGATTTTGACCCGCCCGGGTCGATTTTGACCCGCCCGGGTCGATTCTACCCGGGCATGCTTTTTCGTCTCTTCGTATCTCGAGCTTCCGACCTCCGATTGACTCGATTCTTTTTTTCATTCCACTCCGTTTTTCGAGACGAATCCAACCGTGCACTCCTCTTCCTGATCCAGTAAAGTATGGTTGGTGTTTTGCTCCAAATTCCATCGTATTTCCTACAAAATCGACAAAACACAACCTTTCTCTCATTTCGGCTTAAACAATCATATTCAATGTATAATTCAATGAAATCAACATCAAATGAGCTTCAAATATGCATCTAAATAGTGTAAATTCCACCCGAATCACTCTCCTCAGTCAAAATATAAGTATATTAACTCATATATCATTATTTAAATACTCAACATATATAAAAGTTGCTACGTCGTTGCACGTGTTTCTCAACTCAAAGGAAATTGCCCAGAAAATCCAAAATTATGGAAAAGATTGAAAGGCACGTATTCTCTGATACACGCATGATCAATCTAACCCATAACCATTTTCGTTAGTAGTATTTTTTATCACTCTGCACAAATTTATAAATATTGATAGTAAACAAATATTACATTTATTTTTCCTTGCATCAAAAGACAAGAAGTGAATTTATTTCCACATAATTAACAACGAAAATTGATTAATTTAGAGTATCTATTTATTGGGGTTATATATATCTTAATCAATATATATATATATATATATATATATATTTTTAATCAATATTATTTGGGAAACGCTAATATTATGATTATTAATGTCATCACTCACATTTCGATAAGACTGGTGTCTAGTGTTTGTCCTCTGAATTCCTAGAATCCTAATTAATGTGACAATATATTAGCAACATCTTATATTAATATACACGATAAATTATCTAAAATTCTAAATAATATGTTAATTTTTTTTTATTAGCTAAGTTAAAATTTTAATTTTTTTAATACGTATATAAGAAATTATTTATCGTCATTGTCAACGACCAACTCATTGGTCGGTCATCCGAGTCAACCAGATTGACGAGCAGTCTGCATATACATGCTTATCTAGAACAGGCAGCCACCAATCAGGCAAAACTCATGTATATAGCATGTCGTTCTACGTGTAGTTAGATTAGGAAAATCAATAGGTTAGTCTGTACATCTACCTACAAACATTATGTCTATGAGTCATCAACTCTTACAGGACAAATGTGACTCATATAGGACATACGACCTCACTTGATAAGATTCTCATTAATTGTAAAGAGGACACTAGACAAGTGAATGTAATATAAATAGGTCGTTTGACGAAACATAATACTCCCTCCGTTCCACAATAACTTTCACACTTTCCTTTTCGGGACGTTCCACAATAACTTTCACACCCTTAAAAAGGAAAATCCTTTATAAACTCCACCCTTAGAATATCCTCAATTTTATACAAATGTCATTACTTTTTCTTCACACATACACAAAAGTCAACTCATTCTTTACTTTATACATAAAGTTTTACAAAATTACCCTCAAAACTCCACTCATTATTACACTTTCTTAATTTACGTGTCCACCTACCTATGAAAGTTAATACGGGACGGAGGGAGTACTACATTTCTGCATTATAAACAAAACTATTTCTCCTCACTAAACTTTGTTCTCCCTCCTCCCTATAAATTGCTCCACGGTTTATTGTTTGTCAGTTCAACATTCTAAACTATATAAATCCATTCTCAAATAACAGCTAACAATATGTATGGCATAACGTAAGGAAAAGGTTTGAAGATGAATTTTGATCAGAATTATTTGACTGTAAAGTTGTAGTATAGAGGGTTGGGTAACTTTCCATTTTCCAACACTGTGGATTTTATAATGTTTTATGCAGCACATCTGTTGATGTGTGCAACACATTTTAATGGAATAATTAAAGCATTTTTTTTTAATGTAAAATTTATTTATCTGATCTCTATTTTTTTTTTCAAAATTAAGAGACCAGGCCAACCAAAAATACTTTAATAAATTGTTTGAGCAATATCTTATTTATTAATATAATACTTATTTTCGTAGTTTGTGTTTGATGGTAATTGATTTAAAAAAAAAATGAGTAAAGTGTCAAACTTTTAATCTCCTTTTTTTTATTGAAAAAAAATCATTATTTTCAATGTAATTCATGCAGTCACGCGGTTAAAGAATAGCCATGTTTATAATTCCCTCCGTACGTCCATACAGTCTACGCAATAAATAATTAAATTCGTTCTTAATTATATGGTCGTGATTAATTAATCAGTTTAATAATTATTTCATAAAATAATTCCTTCCACACGTGACATGAACCCCTACTTTATTACTCCATAAACAATAGATTTTTAAATCTATTCCAATGACGTTGGTCTTGCTAGTCCTCGGTCTAACTCAAATTCCAATTACTTAATTCACTACACTTGATCTTAGCCAAAAGGCCGAGAAAGGTATCCAATTACTTAATTCACTAATATAAAGGGTAATAGTAGAAAAAATCAAAACATTTTCATGTTTTTTTTAAAAATTTTAATTTATCATGAGTTCTTAATTTTTGCAATTTGATACATGATTTTTTTAATTTATAATTATCTATTTATTTATATATATTGTTCTGCACTATTAGAATTCTGATTTGATTAATATTTATATGATATTAAAATTATCTTTTACGGGCTCGTTTGGTGAATGTGACGAGACAAATAACTTTTGAGAAAATTTAGAGAGATATTTTCAATGTAAAAGAGAGTTGAAATATTATATAAAATCTTGATAGTGATTTTTTTTTTTTTTTTTTTGATAAATCTCCATTTTTTATTATAAAATTGGATTTTTTTTCTTTAATTTTATTAATAATAGAATGCACAGTTATTATTTTTTTTAAAAATCCATTTTATTTACAAGCAAGATCATCATAAAGGAAAAAGTGTATATATATATAATTTTAAGTGACTCTACATGTATTTGTTATAATTGGAACTTTGAATTTTATTCTTCAACATCTCAAGTCCTCCATAAAATTCATTATTAGGCATTGCCCTAGCCAGGGTTTGACACTTTGACATCCATGATTTTTATTTTTATTTCTAATAGGAGAACACCAAATAAATAAAAATACTCCATATAATACGTACGTTTGAATGTGTTTCTAATTTTTCATTGACTTTTGTCTTCATTCGTCACTAGTATTATTTATTCATGGGAACAAAAGATTAACAAAAAGTTTGACCATCCACATATTTTCAAGAATTGATGAAGAATGGTCAGCTAAAATAGTTTGTAATTTTGTAGTAATGTAGCTAGATTTTGAACAACGTCGTTAGTCAACATAAATATAAAATCTCTTAAAATATTAATTTTTGTTTAAAAATAATTTTTATTTTAAAAACATCCAATAGAGTATGCGGTCGAAAAAAAACTTCTAAAGAGTATTGAAATTTTATATATTGTAATCTTTTTTTTTTTTCAATAGTTTGTCAAATTTGAATGTGCATATCTATCCCTAGGATTGATTATGCATTTTTAGTAACATGTGGGATAAAATGACATATTTCAATCGTTTTTACAAAATTAAATAAACGATAAAACAACAATTTTTCAAAACAATTGTCATCTTCAAAACATCAATTAGCGTACACTTCATCTTAAATTTAAACTTTTAAAATTATCTTAAAAATACAAATTGAAAACAACCACATAACATGTGTCATAATGGTGGTTATTTATTAGTATTAGGAGCTGTTGGGTACCAGTTACCTAAGATGTAGATGCCAAAACAACAATATAACGAAATAAAACGATAATAATTCGCTTCACATAATACATTTCAACTAAATAAAACGATGCTAATATTCTTCAAGTAATAAGATATGCTATTTCTTAAATGTCATACATGCTATGAAACAGATCCGAATTTGTTAATCGCTTCTACTTATCCACGAATACAGTATACATTTTCTTTCTAACTGATTGATTAAGACAGAGACTTGAGAACGGTCTCACAGTGAAACGAGTCGCAAACTAGCAGAGATTAACATCCACCCTTCTAATTGTTAAAGGTTCTTGCCCAAATAATGACCTGTCTCACCGTGAGACGATCTCACATAAAACGTCCTCATTGATTAAATTGCATGGCTATCACAAGATAGCGTCTCAAAAAGGGAAATTGAGAGTTGAAGATACCACAAATGTCCAACTTGAACGAATTACTAAAATCTGTTTTCTGTTGTACAAGAAACAAGAGAGCATCTGAACCGTATAATAGCTTAGTAATCTTACTCGTCAATCAAAATCTGAACCAAGTTAATTAACTGATTCCGAGTTGTCGTAAGGAGTCCGGGCCAACAAAGAACACACGTTTTTTCGTTTGGTACCAGAAAACAACTACTCCTTTATACGCTGTTCTTGGGATACCGTCCTGTAAAATAACAAATAACCATAGAAATTCTTTACCCAACTCAAGCTTCGCCATCTTGGAAAGATAATAATAGACAAGAACACATCTACATTACAGCATTACCTTCCATTCTTCAAAAATGCCAAATTGTCTTGCAATATCCCCGAAGTCCGACTCGTCACGATACAAAACACGAACATCACCTTCTATGTTAGATGCCTTTAGAATAGCATCGGCTCCATGTATAGGAGTTGCCGTTTTAAGCATATCAGCAAAGTGCTTCACATACTTGTCCTATAAAAAGCTTGGAAGTTTACTATTTTTTATCAATGAAATTTTGACTTCTATTGTTTTATATTATTGTTGTGGAATAATGCACTTCTTAATACTAGAATTTACCTCCTCCAGATAGCTCAGGTCCATTGACTTCCAATCGACCTTCAATACAAATCAGAGATGTCTTAAGAAAATTGCAAGCACGAGGGGTACAGTCAAATAGTTGCATACCTGTACGTCGTTCAGTTTTATGGGTTCAAGATATTGTTTGTAGAACTGCCCCAAACTGGAACCCTATGAGAAAAATAGCCTCATGAATTCAAGCTCTGAGAAAGATAACATGCTTAATGCTCATTAAAATAAATAGAATAAACTCATAACGGATAATGAAACCAGCATTAAGGTACTCCAGCAATATGGAGATGAGTTAAAAAAAAATACATACATGCTCTCCAAAATTATATGTTCTGCACACTTCCGGGCGAATGAACTGTCGTCCTTTGTGATTCTCTTTCAGTCTCAGCCAGTCATCCCAATAAGTGATAGGTTGGTCAAGAAAATTCTCAAGATCACAGTAAAGGATGCATTAAGAAAAATAGTTATATCACATTATCATGCATTAAGGTATAAAAATAAATTATTATTTCAATCTGACAGAACAATATAATTCTTGAAGGATATGCCTTCGGCCATTTAGGAGATAACTCATCCCATGTGGATTTTGAAAGCATCCATCCAAGGCCAGGGAAAAAATCAGAGCGATAAAGCACATCTGCAAGAGAGATGAAAAAAATGTACAGAAATGTGAAAGGACTGTGACTAAAGGTTGTTTTGCATCTTTTTAACTGGTGAGTACAAATTTCCAAACTAAAACGGAATCTCATCCCAAACAGTATGTCATATGCTGAAACAGATTAGCAGAAAGAGATCAGTAACAGCATATAACCAAAATGAAGCTTTAAAAGAAGCAGCATTTACAGCACAAATAGTCAGCTGCAAATGAACAAGGTGAGGACTTCTCTAACTTTGATGAAATTCAGAGGTTCAAGTATAACTTGAGAGAAGTCCGATAACTGCAATAATTTACAGTGGTAAAAGATTTCATCATATTTGTTTCAATATACAATTTTATATTTTTGGCTTTGAGCAGCAACAACCAACTAGCAAGAGATAAACATTTACTTCTCATTTCACTAATTAACCTTCTCGTTAATCTCACAATCAAATTACAAGAGATCATTTGCTATAAGATTTAATTAAAGGAAGTGCACAACTTGACGACTGTCGACTGCAGGATAAAAAAACATGCATTCCTTTTACCTCTTGTTGCTTTACCTTTTGACCTTAAAATGTCAAGGGAAGTGTAGAGCTCAATAATATCAGTTAAAGAAATCTATATCTTGAAGGTGCAACATTGCATTAGACATACAGAAGAAGAACTAGATCTACCACTGATGAGGGCATAAAAACAGTTTTCACGAGCAACTCATAACAACAAACATCAGAACAGGTTAGTATCATTCATAGGTCTTACACTGCAACAATTTCTTCTAAGTCACACTTTTGTAGCAATTCAGATAATCATTTATAAGGTACTGATAAACTTACAAGGATCGTGTACAAACTGCTTCTGTCCGTTGTCATTCCATGAAGAAATTGCCATAATGGATCTATAATAGATGAAGTTAATGAATAAAAAAATAATCAGTAGCTGGTGTTGAACATAAATGGAGATACAGAAAGATACAAATGGACTACGGAAACCTCACTTGTCACGATCAAGAAGATCAGCTCCAGCCCCAAAATAGTCGAAGAAATCAGGAGAAATTTCCATATCATCTGCATGTTGAGCTATGTTCTCAGTGAAGCTGAGCTAGGGAAAATAATTGAAAGAAAGAAAATGAAGCAAGTTTACAGGCACCTTCAAGGATGATCACTCGGCTAAACTTATGTTTGTAAAACAATTGATCCAATGCCCATTTATAATGGCCTAAAAGACAAGCAATTATTATTCCGAAAATAGAAACGTCCTCCAACATGGCATATTATTAATAACAGCAAACCACGTAATAAAAAACCTTACGTGCAATCTTGTAGTATGCAATCAATTCCCCAGACCTTTCTGTATGCACAGGTTCATAATCCAAATGCTGAGGCAGATATAAGCATAGTGTCAAAGCTCACCAAAAAAGAAACAGGTCTTAATACTTGAAATAAGTCAACCCATCCCTCAACTGATGTTTAAGCAATTTATTAAATGATTTCAACAGTGGTAAGTTTCCGTTTATGATAAAAAGGGAATGTGGTAAGAGTGATAGGAAATGCATAAACAAATTGGCAGGCTTAATACTGAGGTACTAAGGTATGATGCTTTACAACATGGAACAAAAACAATTACCTGCATGTAAGTTAGCTGATCATAGCTTAATGCTTTGCTTTTAACAAGGGTATCTGATCCATCCTGCCCAAAATGAAAAGAGAGAACAATTTACATCTAAGCATACCTCCCCTTCAGAAATTAGCACTAAATTTATGAGGAATATGCTGAACTTATCAATCTGAGTCTGAGTTTAGGTACCTGTGATACAAAGAGGGGATATTTTGAAGCAATAGGACTTTGATACCTATTAATCATGAAAGTTATTGAGAAGACTTCCAGCAACTAAAGCACCAAAAATATGCATGTAACTAACCATACTTTAGAATTGACTTAATAGTCCTCTCAAGATAATCAGCACGGTTACAGGCCATAACCACAACTGCTGCTACTGGAGCCTGAACATTCAGCCAGGTGTGTGTTCAATGGTCAAGAGCCAATATAATATGATGCAACATATTAAATCTTTCAGCTCATCCATACCTGTACACCACCAACCAGTTTCTTGACATCCCTTCCTGCAGTGTAACAGAGAATAATCATGACAATGCCATGTGCAGCCATTGATCATGGATGACAGGCTGAAATGAAGAGCAGAAATGGACTCAAATAAATAAGAAAAGTGGACAACATAAAGCAACCAAATATTCTGCCAAGGTAGGCAGAAGTACAGAAGGAGTACTTGGTAATACAATGGCATTCAATTTAACCAAGAAGAATACAGAAGAAGTAAAAAAATTTAGGAGCCAGTGACAAAGAGATAGCTCCAAATAGGCAAGCATTCATCAGCAGCACAAATCTATCAGGAAGAATAATAGACAAGCATACATCAGCAGCATAAGGGCAAACTTTGAAAACCCTTCAGGAAGGTACAGGACTCGATGGGGAAAATTCAGGTTGTACGGTGCTAATAAGGTAAGGGCAGGTGGAGCTACACTGATTAGATAAAAATAATGGAATACAGGTTATACATAAAATTTGTGCTCTTGTAATTCCAGGAAATTGCAAACAATCAAGTATTCAATCTATCTAACAAGTGTCTTTCTTTGTTTGGCAACCTCAATATTTTTTCGACAGAAATTGATCCATTTTTCTCAACAGAAACTCTGTTTCAGAAGGCAATGCTGAGGTCAACAGAGAAATCTTTTCTTAGTGTCACATTCTTCTCCTATAAAATTATGTAACTGAAATGATACTCTTATTAATTATGAATTATTAATGTACCAATTACCAAATGCAATAAAATATGTAACAAATAGAAAACAAGTTGTTACATGCATAAAAAGAAACCAATTGAGATAAAGGAAGGAGCAACAGATAACATACTTTGTAGATCTTGAACAAGTTCTCTTAAATGTCTGCATTCCTCATCTTGGCATTTCTTCTCTTCTGAAAACCAGCATACTCATAATTGTAACAACCACAAATAACTACCCCGTCTTGTTTATAAATTTAAAGGTATAACAGATAGTACAAAATTATAAATTAAGTAAGATAATCCAAGGGAAAAAAAAAAAGATTAGTAAGAGATACGCATAGCTTAATTGTCATCCTTTCAGAAGTATAAATAATTGTAGTTGAAAAAATTCTATAAATGGACAGATGACTTTTTGCCCCCTTACAACTGAAGTACAAACATGGTAACTGAAAAGCTTTGTATAAATGGTGAGAGATATTCGAAAACCCCAACTTTAGCAGCAAGGTTGCAATGAATTTGAAGAAAGACAGTTCAAATGAAGAAAAAGATCACCAATCATCAAGGTTGAAATAGAAGTGATAATGCACCTTCAAGGGAAACAATTCGCCCTTGTTGCGAGCTAATCTGATCAATTAACAATCTTGTTTGTCTTGTACACTGAGTTTCTGCCTCAATCTGTAATAAAAGAAATTGTGAGTCCCCAATATGCATCACTTAACGGAAGATGGAAAGTCGGCACAATGGAGAATTTTGAAGTATATAGCAGCATTCTCCATAAGAAATAAGTGTAATTAGATTAGATTAAAATCACTAAAGGTCCACGTAGCAGTGCTTATGCACAAGGTAAACGAAGATTATATGTTGGAACTTGGAAGTCATTAATAATACTTAAAAGGGATGTTCATAAGCAACGTCTTATCTATGTCTATCCAACCAATTCACTATATAAAAAAAGATATACGTACAGCATCACTAAGCCGATCAGCAAACTCCGATTGAGTAGTAAAAAGGCGCATCTGTGCATCAAGAAAAAGAGTCAAGTTGGATCATCAATTTATCAAATCTTGCAGCAATAAGCATTCCCCGGTATAAACAATTCAACACATCAGAAACAGAACAGAGGCAAAATTCACCAAAGCATTCGATTTTTAGGTGCTTGGGAAGAAAACTGATCTCATGAAAAATAGTTAGTATCAGCGCAACAAATATCTATTAAGTAAGCAAAAGATAACAAATTCCTGCCTATCAACAATGAGAAGAATAAATTTACGAAAAAACAAAAGTAATTAATATCATAAGAATCCTCGATCCTGCTCAGCAAATACAACACTCTAAATATGCAGTCCATCCAATCAGGGCTAATGAAATCGTCCAACACATTCTTATTCGAAAAATATCCAATTCATGAATCCGAAACAATATACAATCCAATAAAAGCAGAGGGAGATGTATATGAGCCTTGAGCTGACCTGGATGTAGATGAATGGCACGACGGTGAGGAAGAGGAGGTACCGGTAGTCGAAAGAGCACCTCCTCATTGTAGATTGCTGTTGAAGGCGGATGAAGAGAAAGACCACGAAATCAACAACTTCCGTTGGAAGATTTCAATTGGCACAGTCGCAAGTCCACCGCCGGCATGACTTTTGTAAAATCAGTGAGGTGTTCGATGAGAATACATCCGGTAAATCTTGGATCTTAAGTCAATTCCAACTGTAAAATTTCAAGTAATTTCCCCATAATATTTTCATACAATTTGTTTGTTGGCCCTCCCTCCCTCGTTCAACTTGCAAACTTTACCCCATCAAAAAAAAAAAAAAAAAAACTTGCAAACTTTATTCTTTTTTATATTATTATAATCTCTTTTTTTTTTTTAGTTATTATTATTTTTTTGTACATTTTTCTCATTTTTACAAAAATACTTCTAAGCAAAAATTATGGGATATAGAAAAAATAATTTATGTATAAAAAGCTAGAATAATGGAATGTAGTAACAGAATTATTCATTAATTTAGTAATAAATTTGTTAATACACACATTTTCTTAATTCTTAAAAAAAAAAAAAAAAAAGTCATTTAACTGAGGAAGTATGTAATACTCCATGTACAACGAGTAAGTTACTGTTAGGTATATCAAAATTAAATGCATTTATTTGCTAGTTCGGTATAAATTGTTGTTTATAATTAATTGACTAATTTATTTTATTTCACATTAATTGATCCAGTATCCAGTAATATGAATATTTGAGAAATTATTTTTATTTAGATGAAAATATATCTATTCTCTTAAAAAAATATGAAAATATCTATAAAAAAAAATTTGAGGGGAAGACTCATTTTTTTGGATTGTTAATTATTTGACCAATTAGCTTAGTTATGCAGTAATACAGTGTGAAATCAACTTTAATTGCATTTTTGTTATTGTTGTTATTATTATTTATTTATTTTGAAAAACATCGTTACTTTACTTGTTTCATATATAAACTCAAAGCTGATTTATAGATTTTCATCAAGTGTAAATATTGAAAATGTATTAATTACATGATTTGATATTTTGATATATTCTCAAAATCTCTTGGGGTGTCTTTTCTAAGGAGTCCTGTATTTTGCTCGAATTCAATTATACGGATTTTTTTTTTTTTTTATCAATTTCGATCAATGTCCATTTAGGACATTTTGTTAGATTTTTTCTCTCTTTCAAATCAATTAGGATTTTTTTTTTGGTCCTCCGCCAATTTGAACAATGATTCTTCCATCAAAAAAACAAAATTTTGCAGTGTTAATTGGATTGAGAAATTTGAGGTAGCTATAGAACGGATTAGACGAGACGAAGAGTTTGGTATATTTAGGACACAATCTTCAATTCACCGAAAAATAATAAAAAATTAGTCAAAAAAGTGCAAATTTGCGATGGATGGTGATTCAACCCACCAAAAATACAATTCTCAAAGTCGTGGTAATTAAATTGAAAAGTTGAAATTAGCAATAAAACGAGTTGGACGAGACGAATAATTTGGTATATAACATAATTTTTGACTTGCTGGAAATAAAGTTTTCGACCACAAAATTGAAGCGTGCAACCGAAAATTTGAAGTTTGCATGAAAATAGACCAAAATTGACATTAAAATGATCAAAATTAATACTCTCTCTGTCCCAGAATAACTTTCATAGGTATCTGGACATGAAAATTAAGAAAGTGTAATAATGAGTGGAGTTTTGAAGAGTAATTTTGTAAAATTTTATGTATAAAGTAAAGAATGGGTTGACTTTTGTTTATATATGGAGAAAAAGTAATGACATTTGTGTAAAATTGAGGATATTGTGAGGGTGTAATTTATAAATGGTTTTTATTTTAAGGGTGTGAAAGTTATTGTGGGACGTATCAAGGAAAGTGTGAAAATTATTGCGGAACGGATGGAGTATATAAAAAATGAATTTGGGCTAAGATATTGGACGATTTGTGAAATTAATTCGTCTTTTTTAGTGTATCCAAATTGGAAATATATGGTTAAAGATTATTTTAAAATTTTGAATCATTAATGAATACTATGTTTCATTTTGTATTTCACATGCAAAATGAAACATTATTTGAGATCTCAAAAAAGAAAAGAAAAAAAGAACTCCATTGTAAAACATAGAGAAAAATGGCATATATAAAGCTAGAAATTGTATTATTTTGATTGATCAATAGACATATAGATTGATCCGATCGATTTCTTATTCTATTTATGCTAATAATTAATGTTGTGACGAGGCGTTGGTTGAATAACTGAAGAGAGGTAGCCTTGCATAGTTAAAAACTCAACACAATCATCAAACATCTCTTCAATTGACTTCACTTTCACTCCCAACTCCTTCAATTTCGATATGTCCAATTCATACCGTGGTCTATCCAGTTTCTCGAACCTAAGGAAAATATTACTATCAAATATTTATCTAGTAATAATATATATGGAGGAGGAGTATATTGGAGTAGAACCTTTTTGGAATCGGTAAGCCTGGATATCGCGCTGATAGGATCGCGACTAGCTCGTCATTGTCCAAAACACTGGAGCTGCAAAGATAACGCCCTTTCGCCTTCTCATTCTCATATATGAGAATGTGGCTCGTTGCAACATCATCGATGTGAACGTACCCCATTCTTCCATGCCACTGAAACTTCTCTGTTTCCCCTGTTTGCATTTTATTTTTTAAGCATAATAGTAATTTTTATGAGTTACTACGTACACAAAATGTATGTAAATCAGTTGTACCGTGACATATATATAAAGACATACCTTTGAGCAAGCCAAGCACATCAGATGCAGTAGAGCATAAAACAGGTGGCAAACTTGGTCCAATCACAAATGAAGGGAGGATTGTTACCAGATCAATATTGTTGTCCTCACAGAATTTCCATGCAGCCTTCTCAGCTAGAATTTTTGACAATGCATACCAAATCTAGTGTACAATCAAAAAATTAACATAAGTAGGAGTAGTAATTTCTTGCGCGCTGAAATAAAAAATAAAATAAAAATAGTTATGTAATTAATTATATACCTTATGTTTCTCGCAGAGCTCCTCAGAGCTCCACGAGGACTCATCCAACGGTACACGAGGGTCAAAGTCGTCTCTCACTCGTACCGTTGATGAAGAAGAAGTGAGAACCACGCGCTTTAGTGACGGATTCTTCTTGCACGAACGCAGCACGTTCAACGTACCATCAATTGCAGGTTGCAATATTTCAGCCTAATTACAAAACATAGAAAAAACACTAATTAATAGACAGCGAATATATGAAAACTGTTGTTACATGTGTCACTTTTAGCGTTTCACTTTATATTTCACTATCTTATTTATTGAAATGTGACATGTTAAAAAATAATCAACACTTCAAAATATATTAAGATAGAACATATGAATTGATTAAATTTGTGATTGTTACATGCCTTGGGGTCAGATTTTGGGAGGCCTAGGACCGGCGAAGCAGTGTGGAAAACGCCGTCGCATCCGTTTATCGCGACATCGAAGCTGCCTTCGATCATGAGGTCAGCCTTCACTAGCCGAAGCCTCTCTCTTGCGCCGTCGAGACTCCAAAGATGGCCCACTTTGTTGTTGTCGCCGGGGTCTCTGACAGTTCCGGTGACATGGTAACCGGAAAGAAGGAGGCGTTTGATCAGCCATGAAGCTACGAAACCGGCTGCGCCGGTCACGCACACTTTCCCCTTGGAATTAGCAGCCATCACTCTAGCTAATTTCTCTTTGAGATTTTAGTACAGAACCTGGTTTACAGGATCCAAGTTTGTTTATATAATCAAATTGCTAGGACATACTGTATTAGGTAAGTCATCCAGTGCTCGTGATTTATATTTTGTTTTATAAAATTAATTAAAGGCAGAGAACAAAGTGCATGAAGCTGTGGTGGCCTTGCTAGTGTGTAGTATTACAGATAGGGGTGTAAATGAACCGATTCGAGCCGAGCGCTGAACTCGAACACTATTGCAATATTCGAAGCTCGAAACTCGACTTGAACTCAGTCGAACTCATATTTTTTTAGCTCAAGCTCTATTGATAGATTGAATAAATTAAATTACATATATATTGTTATATTTTTCTCATACTTTAGATGTCAATTAATCCTTATATGCTTGTTTTGATCAAGTTTTATGTCTTGAAGGATTCAATTTATATTGGAGATTATTTGGAGTGATTTTTTTAAGAGTATGAATTTGAGTCTAAAAAAAAAAATCAGAAGAAGACTTTGCATAAATATCGGGACGCCTAGTCTTGAAAAAGGACACAAAGAAGGTCCTATATAAATTACGTCCAAAGTCCAAACCTCTACTTCAAAATAAAAAATTAAAAAATAATCGTTTTTTTCCATCATGTTGGAGTCACAATTATTCTAGATTTATATTATATTTATATTTTTAATTAGGTAGTTATTAATTATTTTTAAATAGTTTTAGATAGTTACAAGGTAATTAGTACTCCGTAGTTTTAAAATTTTGAGTATGCAAGTTTAGATTATAGATGACACCCGACTACTCTCTCTTGATTGTCTTATCCATTAATTCCCAAATTTCAGACTCTCACGCTTTAAATTTCTAAAAACATTTCCTAGAGAACGTTTATTTTATCTTTTATTATGAATTGTTAAATCACTGTTTAGCTATAGAAGATTGAAGATTTAGTTTTACAAAACTTGAGATTTAATTAATTTTCACTCTCTCTTCAATCTACATTATTTATGTATCTTTGTGTTTGATTATATTGTTTGAATTGACTACTAAATCAATTCGTAAAAATGATATATGTAATCGATCCTTAATTGTTTAAAACTATAGTTCCTAGATATTAATATACCAAAATATTTCTAATTTTTATTGGAGTGTATTTAACAATTTGAGTGTGGTTAGAGAATTTTGGGGTGTAAGTTGTTTTATTGTTCTAATTCTTGTGGCAAGTAACATAGTTGTTGATTATGATCGATCAGGTTCCGATTTATTGCATTGAATTACCTCATTTTACTTTTTAGATATCATTTATTATAAATTAGTGTAATCAAAACTCAAAATCCTCATCTTTATTTATATTTTGAATTAGGTAAGTCATCCAGTGCTCGTGATTTATATTTTGTTTCATAAAATTAGAGTTAAGAGTACAAAATGCATGAATTGAATCGAGATGTGGTGGGTGGCCTTCCTATATATATATACACCCACTTATTACTGGGCTGAAATAATATATTATTAGGGGGTGTTTGATAGTCTAAAGAAGCCTATAAGACCTAAAATTTTCGTGTTATAAATTGTAAAATGTTTGGCCACGGATAAATGCCCTCCCAATTATTATGTGTTCACCCCTTAGATGACTTTACTCCCTCACATATGAGTTCACCCACCTCTTATTTTCCAAAATTACCCTCCTTACTCATAAATTCTAATTTTCCTCCTACCACACCCCCTTTTTTGGATTTCTTTGCACCATGGTTCAATTTCGCACTCACTACTCAATATATGTGTAGTGTATTTCGTTTCCAAGTTTTTTTTTTTTACAAAAATCGCGTTTTGCAAAAACTCAGCACTGGTTCGCCGAGTTTTGTGAGATTTTTCGGAAAAAAATTCCACGTTTTGAATCAAAACTCGGCCAACTTTTCCACGTTATGATTCAAAACTCGGCCAACTTTTCCACATTTTGATTCAGCACTAGTTTGCCGAGTTTTGAATCAAAACGTGGAAAAGTTGGCCTAGTTTTGAATCATAATGTGGAAAAGTTGGCCGAGTTTTGATTCAAAACGTGGAACTTTTTTCCGAAAAATCTCACAAAATTCTGCGAACCAGTGTTGAGTTTTTGCAAAACACGATTTTTGTAAAAAAAAAAGTCGAAAACGAAATACACTACACATATATCCATTACAACTACACAATCATGCAATAATACGGTCAATTAAAACAATAATAACATGAAAAATATTCAATTACAAAAAAAATACTATGTTTTGGGTGAGAGGAATGTAAAAAAACTGTTTTCTTTTTGTTTATGAATGGGGGGTGAACTCATCATACAGGGATAGCATCGTCTTTTTATCTATTGATTCAAAATATAAATTGGGGTGGGGGTGAATACATAATATGTGGGGGGTCATTTATCCGTGGCCAAAATGTTTGATAGCTTAAAGAAGGTTGCATATCGAAACTAATTGTGAACAAGATTGAAGGCCACGGATAAATGACCCCCTATTTATTATGTGTTCACCTTCCACTTCAATTTAGTTTTTGAACTAATGGGTAAAATAACCATTCTACCCCATAGGTGTTGAGTTCACCTCCACTTTAAACAAAAAAAGGCTTTGAAATCCTCACTTCCTTCCAAAACTATCGTCCCTTCATGTAAAAAAAGTAAAAATTGAAACCTTTTAATCTTAATCTATGAAGCCAATTTGAAGAAACTTGATAATAATGGTTGAAAAACGAAGTGTTCGTTACATACATTTCGTTTTCGTTTTTTTTCTTTCAAAAAATCACTTTTTTCAAAACTCAATACTGGTTCACCGAGAATTGCACTATAACTCGGTCAACCCTACCGAGTTTTAAGCTCTTTAGACAACGAAAGATTTCACGAGTTTTCTCAATTTTCGAAAAAACTTTCCACATAATGTTCCAAATGTCGTAACAAATTTCCACATAATGTCTCAAATTTCGAAAAACACTTCCACATAATGTCTAAATTGTCGAAAAAAACGTTCACATTATGTGTCAATTTTCGAACAATAGTTCCACACTATGTCTCAATTTTCGGAAAATAGTTCCACATTATGTCTCACTTTTCTGATTTTTTTTTCAAACAGTAGCAAATTAAGATTTTTATTTTGTTTTTGTTTAACAGAGGTTGGTTGATGGTATTGAAGATTACATAGAGGAATAATATGATGAAGATGAGCATGGCAAATCTGCGAATGAGGGAGTTTGTCACCGAGTTTTGTGCAAAAATGTGGAAATTTGTCACCGAGTTTTGTGCAAAAATGTGGAAGTTTGTCACCGAGTTTTGTGTGAAAATGTGGAAGTTTGCCATCGAGTTTTGTGCAAAAATGTGGAAGTTTGTCACCGAGTTTTGTGCAACAATGTGGAAGTTTGTCACCGAGTTTTATGCAAAAATGTGGAAGTCTTGGCCGAGTTTTGTCACCTAACTCGACGAACCAAACTCGAGAAGGAACAGAAAAATCCATTTTCGACGTTTCGTCTCCTAATGCCCCATTTTGTGCAAAAACCAAGTTTCTTCAACAACTAAAAGTCTAAATCATTTCGAATAACAACTATTAAACAACAAAAACTTAACTAGTCTATATATGAAAATCAAATTTTAGAATGTAGAAATTTGAAAAAAACTATTATAAACCCTAACTTACCTTTGTCCATGGAAGAGCAAGGAGTTGGGGCTGTAGGCGGCGGACGACACGGTGGTGGAGTTGCAAGCGGCGACGGTCGACGCAGACAGTGGAAATTGCACGATTTCGCTTCAAGAGGAATTTTTTTAATTGTGGGTGAACTCAAAACATTTTGTATTGTATATTAATTGTGGATGAAGGGGAAAAGGTTATATTTGATATTTCATAGGGGGTGAACTCATATTTTGGGGGTGAACTCATATTTTGGGTGCACACATAATAAATGGGGGGCATTTATCCGTGGCCAAGATTGAATCATGGGAAAAACTGTACAATCAAGGGCACGGCCCATAAACAAATAAACTACTATGGGCCAGGTTATACACGTGAACTGGGCCCAAACAACTTCAACTCCAATACTCCCTCCTCGAGTTGAAAAGTGAAGATCATGAACGCCAAACTTACTATGAAGGAATTGAAAACGATCTATCAGCGCCAAGGACTTTCTTAAAGATGTCCGCAACCTGATTTTCAGTGAAAATCTTACACGGCTGAATAATGCCACTTGCAACCTTCTCGAAAAGTGATGTGGAACATGTACAAAATACATCAAAATCTAGTAAAATATAATTGAATTTTAAATAATTTAAATATATTTATAACTATCTAATTAAAATTGTAACGCAACTGCCATATATAATTGATGTCATATAACTCTTTAAATAAAATAAATAAATCGTATCAAGTGTGAATGGTCCGCTTAAATTTAAATTTGAGTTATCTGGTATTGTGCGGTGGTTTAAATTATTAAAAAATTCGAATCAAGTGTGAATGATCCACTAAAATTTGAATGTTTCTTACTAAACTTTGAATTTAAAATGCAGGAGGTCAACTTTGATTACTTTCTTTCCAAGAATGGCTGCGATTTCTTACGGCCCACTTTAAAACATGTTACTAATGCTTTCTTCCCGGACTTAACTGCATTTGGTGAGATATTTCCGAACTTTTTATTCTCATTTTGCATAATGACTCGTACACATTTTACTTAAAAAGATTTATATTTAAAATAGGGTACATTTTTCCTTAATTTTGAATTTTATTTCTAAGAAGATTTTTTCTAAGTAATATTTTAATGGCACTTCGACTTGAGCAATGTCTCCCGGAGTAGTATATATTTTATTTTTCCAATCACCCGTGAACTAATGCAGTAAAAGATGGTAGGGTTGGCCTTTTAAATTTGTTAAAACATGTTATCAGGTGTTTTAAGAACTTAGATGATTTTTTTTAAGTGTTTATAATAAAAATATAAAAACAATATCTATATAGGAGCATAAATAAGCTAATTAAAATTTATAATTATAAAAAAGCTACATCCAAATTATTTATTAAAACAAAAGATCTCTTGTAGTTAGTGTGTATGTTCGGTGCACACTAATTCATTTTGTAAATTCAGGCCGTCAATATTCGTATATATATAGCAAAAAAAACTCTATAAATATACATGCACACGAATTTTTATGTGATACTTATTTATAAACATTAAAATAGATAAAGTATAGAATATAAAAGGCTTTTAAATAATAAAATATTGTTAAAAATGAACTATGGGATATAATTTGTTTATCTATTTAGATTAATTAATATGTTAGGTGAGACTTTATGTTTGTATTCCACGACGTGCATAATTTGTTGTGTTATTCTTTGTTTCCATTATTTTGACGTACATGAGTATTATTTTAATACATTGGAGTAGGCAGATTTTAAAGCCAAATTCCATGTGTTTATATATATACACTAGTATGAGACTCGCGTAAATTACGCGAAATTATGAAAATAAAAAAGTAAAATAAAAATAAAATAGAAATTTAAATTTAAATTATATAAAAAAATGAAAAGAGAGAAGTTAGAGGAGAGAGAAAATAATTTTAAAATTTAAAAAAAATTGCAGTTAGAAAGGAGAGAGAAAGAAGAGAGAAGAGAAAATTATTTAAAAAAAAAAAATCAAAATTACATAAATTAAGAGTTTTAAGAATAAAGACTTTTAGAGATGCGTGAGATTCAGAAATAGTATATAAGGGTAGATATATATATAGAAAAAAGGGTTATTTTTTCTCGAATCTGGGATTATATTTGAAGATTAATTGTGAGAAAGAAAAATCAAAGAAAAGAACACAAAATTGTCCACATTATTAGACCATGAAAACGACAGGGGCTCATAGGAGTTGAATTTTCCGGAATCGAAAAGCTGTCAATCATCTGTAGTTGGGTGAGGAATGATGTATAGTATAGTATAATAATTAAATTAAGGAGAGCATATACGACATGCATGACACTCAAGAGGTGAACACGGATTGAAATAAGCTGGTTACCACCTTCTCAAATTCATTGTCAAATCGTTGAATGTTTCTTTAAAGAATTATTCACCCTCCATTAGTCAATGAACTTTCCACTTTTGAGTACATAAATTAAAAAAAAAAATTTATAGAAAGATGTAAATAATGACGTGATTGAAAGAGAGGACGAGATTGAGAAAAATAAAATAATGAAGGGTAAGATTAATAAAAGTTTAATTATATTTGCAAAAAAAATATGAAAAACTTATAATCGAATTTAGGATCATATTCATGAAGCACGGAATTAAAATTTCAATAAAATGATGATTTATACATATATTTCTATCAATAAAATATATTTTATACACTTTAAAATAATTTACCTAACAACTGATTAAACATGTAATAAAATGAAAACCTCAAAACAAACATAAGAATTTTAATTTTTTGAAAGTCAAGACTTTCTCCCAAGAAAAGGTTACTGTTGAAGGGGAATTGAACTAATTTATCTATACAAATTTAATCAAAGTAAATTGTTTATAAAATGAAAATGAAAACAATTTGTCTTATATAAAACACCTCTACTACTACTGCCATTTTATAATATACGGAGTAACAAATAATACTTTTAAATTTAAATAAAACAATTAATATCATTATTAAAAAATACACAAAAAATGTGAAATAGTTGTATGATAAATTTAATTTACCTAATTCTATATCAAATGAAACTGATTCATTGATTTGTTTGTTTTATAAAGCAATAATTTGATTGTGATTGATTATCACCAATTAACATGTAAATTATAATCACATATAAAATTAAATGAAATAGGTACTCGGACATTGCATTAGATTTCCTCATGTAATTAGAATTCTTATCACTGTCATGTCATGTACTAAAAATAACAAAATACTACTACGAGGCAAAATACAAAATTAAAATACTTTCTAAAAAAAACACATACTTATTTTAATGATGATAAAAAGGAGAAATGCAGGGTCCCGGAAGGTGGTGGTCGAGATTCTATCTAAAGTCCAATCACCTTCCCCAATCAGAGTACGTATTTACATATACATACACACACAATTTCGCAGTATACACGTACACGTATACATACGGTGTTTGACTCTGTCTTCGCTGCTTACTTTTTTCCCCGCTACTACTATTTTAGTCTCGAGATCTGCAATGTTTATCCTACTTTGCTGAGGCCCCTTTTTATTCTCCTCTGATTCGTTCGTGTATGTTTTCTTTTTAATTTCTGCGATTTAATTTCTTTATGTTTACCGGATGATATGTTATTGATGTTCGTTGACATCGTTGTGTTTCATTTACCGTTTCCGATCTGATTCAAGATATTTATTTGCGCGTTTCTTTCTCTCTCATTTCACTGGTCTTTTTGTCAATTTGTTAATTATTTATATTCGCTTTGGGTCTCGGATCGGGGAGTGTTTTGGCTTTGTAGCTGAGATTGGAAACGAAATGATTATGATTAGTTGTTTGTTTAAATTTCACCTTTGAAATTGTGATGCGATGCTAATGCTAATGCTGCAAATCTTACTATTTTTTAAATTTGTTTCTGATTTTCAGATTCAAGGTTTTATTGATGCGTAGAATTTATCACATGAGGAAAGAGGTGAACAGAAATTGAGGTGGTAGATAGAGGTTGAGGGGGAAATTGAGTTGTTTCATGGGCAATACATGTCGCGGAACATCTGGAGGTAAACCTTTTCAGGGCTACAACCTGCCTGAAGACCAGACAAATTCCAAACGCAAAGGATCATCAGCCAGTTCTTCTGAAAATCACTCTTCCACCAGCTTAGCTCTAGTAAATCCCTCCAATCAAGAATTCTCCAAAGAACCCCACCCAAATCACAAAAAAGACTCCAACCCACCCCTCATAAGTCCTAGGAAAGATAACATCATGAATCGTAGCGCTACCAACCAGGCTTACTTTGTGTTGGGTCACAGGACTGCTAATATCCGAGACCTGTACACGCTGGGCCGTAAGTTGGGACAAGGCCAATTTGGCACTACTTATTTATGCACTGATGTATCCACTGGCATTGAGTATGCTTGTAAGTCTATATCAAAGAGGAAGTTGATTTCGAAAGAAGATGTCGACGATGTTAGGAGGGAGATTCAGATAATGCACCATCTTGCTGGGCACACGAATATAGTCACCATTAAGGGGGCATATGAGGATACTTTGTATGTTCATATTGTAATGGAACTTTGTGCTGGGGGTGAATTGTTTGACCGCATAATACAAAGGGGCCACTACAGTGAGAGAAAGGCAGCTCAGCTGACTAAGATCATCGTAGGAGTTGTTGAGGCATGCCATTCACTTGGGGTTATGCATAGGGATCTTAAACCGGAGAACTTTTTGCTGGTTAACAAGGATGATGATTTCTCTTTAAAAGCCATTGATTTTGGACTCTCTGTCTTTTTCAAGCCAGGTTTAAATAAAAGAAAAATACTGTTTCTATGTTTATGTTCTTTCTTGTGGGGTTTATGGATGAGCATTTGGATATATGTCTAATTTCATGCATGATTTGTTTCCTATCAGGTCAGATTTTCACTGATGTGGTTGGAAGCCCGTACTACGTCGCACCTGAGGTTCTCTTGAAGCATTATGGCCCTGAAGCAGACGTGTGGACAGCTGGCGTCATCCTCTACATATTGTTAAGTGGGGTGCCTCCCTTTTGGGCTGGTAAGTCCGTTTTTAGTGCATGTACAACAGTACAAGTTTTATCTATAGGTGCAGTAACATGACGATTTCTGGTTATTGTTCAGAAACTCAACAGGGGATTTTTGATGCGGTTTTGAAGGGTCACATTGATTTTGATTCTGACCCATGGCCGCTGATATCAGAAAGTGCTAAGGGTCTTATCAGGAAGATGTTATGCATGCGACCTTCAGAGCGATTCACTGCTCATGAAGTATTATGTATATTCCCATCTCTAATTTTCTCTTTCATTTTGGTCTTGATATTTCTTTAATCTTGCCATTTTATCATTAAGACGTGTTCTTGTTGCATGTTCCCAAACTGTCTGGAAAGGTTTCCAGTTATTGATCATTGCAATAGAATGCTGTTTCGTATTGGTGGAAGTTGTTGGGTGCTATATCTGCATTGAATATTTATATTTCTCAAAGACATTCTGTAAAATGGCTGGGGTTAATGTTGTCATTTGCATGGTTCATATAATAATAGAAATTTCGTGATTATGTGATTGCTATTTTTTAAAAACCTATGTGAATGCTAAATTAGCAATCAAGCGCGATAGTTATTTATGATTTTTTCTTTATCTGTCTCCATGGTTGTTCTGAGTTGATGAGCTAACAACCTTTATTGTTCTCTTGCATCAAAATTATGTAGCCCATCCTTGGGTATGTGAAAATGGTGTTGCACCTGATAGGGCCCTGGATCCAGCTGTACTTTCTCGTCTGAAACAGTTCTCTGCTATGAATAGGTTGAAGAAAATGGCTTTGCGGGTATGTAATAAGCACAAACAGGCTTTTAGGATATGTACTTTAAATGTTTTCTCCAACTACAATTTATTATATCATATCAGGACCTCTTTAACCAAGTATACTTTATCCCTCAATTTACATGTAGACATCAATGTTGAAGCTGCTACATGCCTTTAGAGTATGATATAATTACAGAACTTGGTACAAAAATTAAATGATGTACTTTACCTTCCAACAGGTAATAGCTGAAAGCTTGTCAGAAGAAGAGATTGCCGGCTTAAAAGAGATGTTTAAAGCCATGGACACTGATAATAGTGGAGCAATCACATTTGATGAACTCAAAGCTGGATTAAGAAAATACGGATCAACCTTAAAGGATACAGAAATTCGTGATCTTATGGATGCAGTATGACAACTTTTTCCCCAATAGTTGTTATATTTTTTGGCTTTTGCATTCATCAAGGGCTGCACTTGATTCATTTAAGGAAGAGCATTAATTCCTTGTTTGCATTTGCTTACAATATCTGTTTACATTTCTAATCAACATGCTGACTTGAAATTGTCACAGTACTGGTTTATTCAAATTCCTATTGAATGAATATGACTTGATTAGTTAATAGCAAGATTTATATGGACTACCAGCTCTTTTCCTAGTGTTATGTTTGCCCAAGTTCATATGCTACAGAGACTCAACTGTTCCGCTCTTTAGAAATTAGAATTCCTAGCATTGTTTACTTATCCATAGTTTCTGATGGTTTTTCAGTTTTATATCCACTTCTATTGGTTAATGCCTATGTTAAGTTAACATCATCCATGTTAGAAGGAAATTATTTTAGATTAACTTTTCGTTGTCAATTATTTGTAATTGCATATTTAGTTCCTGATTTGTACTTTAGGTCTTAGGGGTTAGTAGTCCGTTAGTGGCTATTGGAGATAAGATTAGTTTTATTCTCCGCCATTCAATAATGGTAATAAGATCCCAACTTAGCTAACAAATGTTAAAAATATTCTCCTAACAAACGTGTGGACATAACTAAAAATATTCAGCACAATTGTTAGGAGCAAATTCCTCACATTTGTTTGGATATTCTGGAATCTTATCTTTAATAAACACACATCCATGTTGGTGTGTGTAAATAATTGATGGATAATTTCATTAGATGCAGCGTGTACAGACCGAGGTTAGTGTCCTGAATATATTCTAATTTCTAATTCATGAGAAATCCTAAAAGGAAACAGAAACTTTTATATCATTCTTCCATTGATTCCTCATTGGCCTCTTAATGATTTGAATCTTCTTTGGGTTTTCTTGCCAAATTTCATCACTGATTTGTTTGCATCCAAACTTGCTGGTTTTATTACAATAGTGGTAAAGTTTTATGATGCGTGATTGTTCCAGCTTTGTTCGGGTCAGTAATAGAAAGAAATAGAAGATTTTGTTTGGACTATGAGGAAACATTTGGGGGGGTGTGGGATAGGATTAAGTTTAGACTTTCCTTCAATCTGTAGGAAGTCAGGACTTATCCATAGTCTTATTGTTAGAGGTTGACATTGTTTTCCTTATATCTTGTTACCATTTTATTATATGGATAAAATTTATGTTTCTTATAACAATAACAATAGTAATAAAAGAGAACCAGGGTACGTTACTGTTCCAATTTTATGCCCACCTTGACTCCTGACATATGGGGCTTGCAATTCATAAGGCAGCAAGGCACTTATCACGACGTGGCTATTAAATTCCATGAAAATAAAAACTGAGCGTGAGTTTTGTTACTTTTGTAGGCCATTGACTTTTCTAAATTATTGCTGTTGTTGCAGGCTGATGTAGACAACAGTGGGACCATTGACTATGGAGAGTTTATTGCAGCGACAATTCACATGAATAAACTAGACCGTGAAGAACACCTTTTGGCAGCATTTCAGTATTTTGACAAAGATGCAAGTGGTTATATTACTGTTGATGAACTACAACAAGCTTGTGTAGAGCACAGCGTTACTGATGTTTTCATTGAAGATATAATCAAAGAAGTTGACCAAGATAATGTAAGTCATTGCCCTTACTGATATTTCATGCTTTTGTTGACATTTATAGTGTTAATGTTATAGATTTCGGCAACAATAAACAGCAGGGCATTGCTAAATTCAATTGTTACATTGAATAGATTTTTAAAATCTCTAGATTTATTATTTTATTGCTGATCATTTACATCTCTCCAGCTGCCTGTACATTAGCTTAGAATATCTAATCTCAAGACTCTATTTTCTCTGGTATTACTTAAAATGACCCAGAATATGTTTGTATATCCTTGAGTTCATCAATTTGCAAATCCAATATTGGCTGCTAGATGTCACAATAAAAAATGTGTTTCACGAAAGCACCTATAGTTATTATCTGTCCCTGTGATTTCCAAACTTGTTGAATATATGGAAATGCTTTTTATATTGTGGGGTAATGGCAAATTGACACAGCTTGATCATTGTTCTTTTCTATTCTAGCAATTTTAGAATTGGCTAACCTCTGATTAACATGTTTGTCAGGATGGAAGAATTGATTATGGTGAATTTGTTGCTATGATGACAAAAGGCAATGGTGGCATTGGAAGGCGAACCATGAGAAACAGCGTAAATATAAGCATGAGAGATGCTCCAGGAGCATTATGATTTCCAACTCTACATGCTACAGGTGCTCGTAAGTTTTGTGCTCTGTTCCTTTTTCTCTAGTTCTGTTGTAAGAGACAGGCCCTTCAATAATCTACAATGATATCCCAACATGATATCCAGTATTACTATCACAACCAATTGATAATTCGTCAAATACTAGTAATGTTGAAAGTAAAGTCTGGCCAAGTATGTCTATATTTTGGAAAATAGATCTTTTCCTAGATTTTTTTGGCAATTCTTGATTGTTCTGTCTATGGACATTTAAATAATGTTATTAATTTTTGTGGTATATAGGCAGGTTATTATTCATGCATTGTGTAATCTTAATGTAAGTTTTATCTTATTTAGTAATATGAGATCTGTGTTATCAGGCCTACCTTGGACTCGTGATTTCTTCGTTGGTCATCCGTCAATTCAACCATCAAGTGCTTTAAGTTGTAATGAACGTCGTGGATGTAGCTAACTTAATGTGGTGTAGAAGATAGATGATAGAGGAGGTTTTCGTTGTGTAAGCCTTGCCTGTCTTGCATTGTTGGGATGCTAATTTGGCATCCATTTACACACAACCTGGTGATTTATGCAGAGAGGAGGAGTAGTAATTTTCTGGGTTTGTGTTGCTGTGTATGTATCAGGAGAGGCTGTTGTAATCTTGTTTTATTGTGTTGATGTATTATTTGATAAATTGTACTGTAAGTTTTTTGGATTTTTTGAGTGAATAGTTTTAAACCTGATTGCAATATTCAGTTTCTTCATATTTTTCCATAAGTACTTCTCCCATCTCTCACACCTGTCATTTTTTTATATATAAAAATTTGTAAAATTAGAGCTTAAAACCCTACTTGTTATTCCACTTGTTTGTCCATCTTCATATGAAAGTATTTCTAAAATATATGGAGTTTCCCTCCTGCAAAGAAGGCTCCAATTTGCTCATTGCCAAAGTGATTCTTGGTGCCTAATACTCCAACATAAACATGTCATTTAATAAGTACCATTATTAGTTTTCTAATTATTTAATTAATTTTAAGTGAATTCATCTAAATAAAGATGTAATTGAGAAATAAATCACTAATATTTTGGAGGTAAAGGGTGACAATTGTGTTTTCCTCGTGTTCTTTTTATAATATTAAAAAACACTTTTTACCTTTAAAATATTTAATTTTTATTTGAAAAGTATTATTTTTTCAGCCGAATGAAACTTAGTTTATAATTCCCTGTAAAATGAACTAAGAAAGACAATGAGAAAATGCTTCGACTACACCAGAGTTGTCTAATGCACTTTATAGTAAACAATTATTTAAATATACACATAAAATATAAATCACATGTACGGTAAAAGATATTTATACAAATAAATTAATACTCCGTAATTATATGAAACTCAAAAAATATAATCAATATTTTTTTATATAAATTTAAAAAATAAAAATAATAATTAATACATATATGTTCACTTTTTTTAAAAAAAGTTACTAAACATATTATATACTACTATACAAATCCCACGTATATTACATATAAATATTTAATTTTATAACAATTTCTATCTAATAACTGGGGATGAAAAAACAGACCGGAACGGTTGGGCTAGCTTTGAACACTGGTATCGTGTGTGGAATAGTGATATTCAATTTCAGATTTTAGATCTTTGCCAACTTTCAGTCCTCAAAGAATTCACTAGAAAACTGAAATTATAGCCTACAATTATCAAATCTGAACAGCACAAGGAGGGGAAATGGAGTACAGAAGAATTAAGGATCAGGTTTGCCTTCTTCTCTCCTATCCTCCTACTCTAAAATGTACTCTCTGCTATTAATGTATATATCTGTATCGGCGATTTGTTTCGCCGTTGTCATTTGCCGATTGGATTAGGGCATTTTGAATTTCGCTTTGTTTGAGCTTCTCTTCTGCTGTTTATTTTACTTTACTTTCCTCGGTTTTCTGTTCACTGTTTGTTTGCTGCTCAGCCGCACTGAATTCGCTTGAATCCATGATTCTGATTTCAATTTCCTGTTCTCTGTGTACTGATTCTTACTTCTTCTCACTTTGTATCGATACGTTCTGGATAATTTAGGATAAAGATGGCGATCCAGTAATTGATGATGTTGAAAGCCTACGAGGTAAATATTTTGAGTGTTGCATTTCTCATTTTTCGTCTTTCCCTGTGGCCGGGTTGGACTATTCACATAATTTCTGTTCATTTACAGGCTCTCCCAAAAGTACGGTTGGTCCCAAGTGGAAGCTCAAGTATGAATGCCCTTACTTTTTTCTGTTAAATCTCGGAGTATAAACTATATGATTTTCCAATCATTTCCTAATTAACTTTACTAATGACGAGACCAGGTCCGTCGTAACAATTTCACTGACAGTTCTTACAAGTTCCCAAGCAATTCTTATTGTCTGGTCAAAGAGGGCGGGCAAGTATGAGTATAGTGTTACAACAGCAAATTTTTTGGTGAGTGGATGATATATCCTGTTAGGTTAGTTTATGTTATTCTTAAACTAGGCTCTTTTCGTTTTTCATTATTTTTGTGGAATGGTCTGAATCTCTTGAAGAATGTTCTGAATTTACTATTCAATTGATTATCTCTGATTAGGTTGAGGCTTTGAAATGTGCGCTATCGCTTGCAGCGCTGGCGAGAATTTGGAGGAAGGACGGTGTTACTGAGGACAACAGGTTTTAGTTCCTTTCCCATTCATTTTCCATTAAGTGGCTAAACTATGGGACTCATGTATTTTTGCCTACATGTTTTTCTCGTATTACTGAAAAGGTACTGAGAGAATATATTATTGAAAGTAAGCATGGCTAAATAAATAGTTTGAGTCTGTACAGCCCAATGGACTACATGACTAAACTATCTCAGTCTGAGTCCAAGTCCTATTACTTTACCAGTTTCTAGCATAGATTCACTAAACAGATTGCAATGTTTTCAACACTAAAATTATACTCGACAAAAGTTACAACTTATCAGAAATGATTCCATGCTTGAAGGGCCATATTCTAACAGCTCAATACTTCTTTGAAAGTTAATTTAACCTGACGATTGACAGAAGATTTCCTGTTTTCTGCTTTTTGTAGCGAACTGAACTTTTTGTTTCCTGTTTCAACCCCAACCTCCCCACAGGTTGAATACGACATGGGATGAAGTTAGTGTGTACCCCATTCCCGCTGCTCTTTATCTCGTCAAGAATCTACTTCAAGTAGGTTTTCATCCTGTCTGTTTTACCAGCGAATTCTTAGTTCCTTTTGCAGTGCTGTTTCCTGATATCTTTGTTTTTGTCAGTATTACATTTTTGCTTATGTAGATGCTCCAGGATACCAAATACTAAAGAACTTCAACATAATCAGCACTGGTGTGTTATACCGTATCATTCTCAAGAGAAAGTAAGCCTCTTGCTTATTGTTATTCAATTTAAAGTTCCCAACATTTAAAATTCTCGACATGGCATCTGCTCTCTTTTAGAGATTTTAATCTAAGAATCTCAAGAGCTTTATGATGTCATGACACCCAAAATATAACCTTAATTTTACTGTGTTTATGAATGAAAAGGTGTTGAAGGATGGATGACATGTTTTTCAAATACTACAAGCAACTGATTATAATCTTTTTTGTTTTGTTTTCAGGTTAAGTGAAATTCAGTGGGCCGCTTTTGTTTTACTTTGTGCAGGGTGCACAACAGCACAACTTACCTCTAAGTAAGGATGTAATGGTCATATCTGTATTTAATTGATTAAGAATGACTTAGAGTGTTCATCAATTTTTTCATAAAGTAGACAGTGAATTTCCTTCATTATGTACTCATGGAAATATAATGATCAGAGGACAAGTACGTTATAGATGCTTTCTATTTGCCCAAGCAGTGGGTAGACCGGGGCAGATTTCATGAGGGTCAACTCCATTCTAAAAATATTCAGGGCGTTCTGGGATTATATAGGCTTTTAAAATAAAATTATAGAGGCTATTGTTCATAATGAAGAACTTAGGGAAAGTGATTACATTCAGTTAAGAGACCACTTCATGTTGTAAAATGTACTAATATGGTGCATAGTATTAATTGTAAATGTAATTTTAATTGTTTAAATGGTGCTGGTTTAGATACTTCTCCATTACATATTGCATCATGTTTATGGACCTGCTTAGAAAGAGGGTCAAGATTTATGAAGAGGAATAAGATTTATGTTGTACTTGCAAAGAACTAGAGAGTCATTTTTTTTTTCTTCAAATGCATTAAAAGCTGGGGCAGAAATATTTGATGTTGTATGTTTGAATGGTTTATGGTTCTTGTTATGATCCATTTTCTGAGTCATTATTGTGGATAACCCGAAGTCTGCTGATTTTGCTCCTTTTTTTGAATACATAAAAAAAAATAAAAAAATATGAATAGAGAGTATCTGGATTAGCAACTCTGCCCTAATGGTAATTGGAAACTACAGCATATCCAATGAGTTTCGGATATTAGAATTATGTTTTCTAAGTTTCTTTTTCTTCTCTGTCTTGGTATCCTGCCATGTTTACATCAGTCTATCCTTATATGGTCTCATTGTTTTCTTTTTTCAGTTCCGACAGAGTGTTGCAAACACCTCTACAGGGTTGGGTGATGGCAATTGTAAGCTTTGAAGCTGAAATCTGATAGCACATCATTTTCAACTCACTATTACCCATCAGTAGCAACAAAATGGACTCCTTTTAGTTGAAAGTTCTTTTTCATTGAGTCAGTACTCTATTTGATGTAGGATTTGACGGGAAAAAATGAAATGTTCTCTTTAAAATGACAACAAAGATAAATGTTTTAATTACAGTTTTCTTCTACTGTCTAAACACAATTTAAGTAACTCTTGATGGATTATTTCAGATCATGGCTCTTCTTAGTGGTTTTGCTGGAGTCTACACCGAGGTAAATTCGTAATACATTTTGTTGTCTTTTATAACAGTAGTTTTCTAATTTAATTGGATGCCCTTAAGGTATGTCATTGCCTCTTTGGAACAATAATTTTTTTATAAATAGAAGCAGGAAATGTTTTATGAATTCTGCAGCCACTAATGTCGTGCTGCAATTTGTGTTGTTTTTTATGGATGATGCCTGATATACACCATTGTCACATGAACCCCATCTGAAAATTGTTGATTTTCCATTTCATGTTTTGTAAAATATGTCATGAATAATGGCATCTTAATACTTATTCAACCTTGTTTTAATACTTGCTTTGTTTTCTGTAGGCTATAATTAAAAAACGGCCTTCCAGGAATATTAATGTTCAGAACTTCTGGTTGTATGTATTTGGCATGATTTTCAATGCTATTGCGATACTCGTTCAGGATTTTGATGCTGTTATGAACAAGTAAGCTGAAATTACTTAGTGATTCAGGCTGTTCAACTGCTGAAAATCATAATTAGTGCTACTTTAGCAAATGTAATTATTCTGGAAGTATTATTGGATTTCTGTTGAAGATATAGTGTTTCTTGAACAATTTGCTTCAAGAGGTGTTTTCCTACAACAGGAACTAATAATAATATATTTATACAAAATGGCAAGGTCGTTGACCTAAAATATTTAGTAGGGCTTTCTGAAGGGCGAAACAGCAACCTGGATTTTATTATCTTTTGATACTTGTGGGATGCCTCTGTTTGGCAATGCTTTATCTATATTCTAAAGTGCATGCTATGATTTTTGTGCAGGGGTTTCTTTCATGGATATTCATCAATTACTGTTCTCATGATTTTGAACCATGCTCTGAGGTACAAACTTAACTGAATTTAAATTGTATTACCCCCCACCCCACCCCAACCTAATAAAATGTTCTTGATTTGTTGCCATGTCACTGCTCAATACTGTAGACGTGGCATTAGCTTTTACTGGAGAATAGTTTTTTTTAGGAAAATGAGATATTCTATCTTGAAGTCCCCAAAATAAAATAGTTTGCATATAATTTGGACATTGTTGTATTTTTTAAAAAGAATATTGCCATTAATCATTGGTCTCCTTGCTGCACGTAATTTAAGGTGTAGTTGTGTACTTTTCTGCTGTTGAACACTGTTCATGTGCAATTCTGTCTTTATAATCTCTATTTGCTTCAGCATTTCCTAATATAGTTGATGTCAATGCAGTGGTATTGCTGTATCAATGGTCATGAAATATGCTGACAACATAGTAAAGGTAACAAATGATTACTCTCAACCTGGAAGCTCACATGCATTCTATTTAACGAATGAGTTATTAAATATTTTCCAGCTGATATTCATACTTCGAAGAAGTGTAACGAACAATTTTTTAATGGGTTAGAAAAAAAAATTGGCTTAAATTTTCCTCGAGCTGTTACTAGGACGATTGGGTGGGGCTATTAGTGTGCTCCATGGTCCAGTGTTCTCGTTCATGGTAAATAGAGGCAAAATTTTTAAGCTTAGTGGCCACTGTATATCTGCTGGATAATGGTTAAGGAATTTTTAGCTCGTGTCCTATCTTCTGTTACAGACGTATAGAAAAGCTAAATTCACACAAATTTTGCAGGTATATTCCACGTCAGTCGCAATGTTGTTGACAGCAGTTGTGTCTGTTTTCCTGTTTGGATTTCATCTTTCCCTTGCTTTCTTTCTTGGTTCCACGTGAGTATATCTTTCAATTTCACCATTCAGAAAACTTTATAAAAGTTGTCCATGCTATACGTTATAATCAAACTTTTCTGTTTGCAGAGTTGTTTCAGTCTCGGTATATTTGCACTCCATTGGGAAGCTGAGATAGTGAGCTGCACCTCTCTGCCATATTGGAGTGGTCAGTGTAAAGGGGCTTTTCCAAATTCCTTCTATAATGCTCATTTTTTTGTCTGTTCCATGATACATATCAGAAATTGCCCATTTCCATCTAGCTTTAGGCATTATCACATAGTTGGAAGTCTGACCATAATTAATTGAACCTTGCATGTATTCAATCCGTTGATGCTATCCTTATTCTGGCTAAAAGTTTTGGCATTTGTGAAATAATCAAAAATTTTAACTGCTTTACTCGACAGAGGTGATTGTAATTGTTGTAGATTTGTGTAGCCTGTGAGAGTTTTGCAATCTCAAGGACATTGGTTCTCAATACAGTTGACGTTGTTTTTATAACGGTTGCTCAAATGTGTAAAACTTCTGGTCTAGAAAAATAATTGAGCATTTCCTGAAGCAAACTCCACGTAGGCAGCTTTTGCTTGTGTGAAAAGGATACAAGCGTGCTTGTTTGGTGCTAACTATGTTGCATATTCACTGTCTTTACTTGTTTTGATCAATAAATAGGTCTGGATCTGGAAAGATACTTCAGGGCAATTCTGCTGTTGGTGTATGTATATTCCCAGTTTGTTGTTAAATGGAGGAGAAAGTCTAGTCATTTCGTCGATCATTCCATGAAATCAATGCCTGCTGACAAGACCAAGCATCAACAGAATATTCTGCTACTTGAATCATGTTGCTGTATAGAGCTGTAGTTATAAATGCCTCTAATTTTTTGCATGAGTCTTACTAGAGTTGAGCTCTTGGCTGAATGCACCTCCGTTGCTCTCTCCAACTTTTTCCAGGGTTATGTTCCATTTTGACTTTATCAAAAACTTATACGAACCCTCCTTGGGAGAATCGATACCTAATTTGATTTTTTTATACGAACCCTCAGGAGAATTGAGGCCTAACTTGTTTCTATTAAACAAGTGGTGTATGTTTCAATTTTCTCAAAGGATCTGCGGTAAAGTTGATAAGGGGACGTGAAATTGAATTTTATGACCTAGGCTTTTAAAACTCATTATAGAATGGACCATCCAGGCAACCATCCAAGCTTTCATTATTATGAATTTAAAACCCATTTCCCATTCCTTTGTTACGAACGCAATAGGTTTTAATATTTTAAGCTGGACACTTTTTCAGAAACTAAGAGGCATCATGGAAAATGTTGGAACAATGGAGCTGAAGTTACATAATTTAGAAGAGTTACTATCAATTTGTGCTGAATTGATCATGCATAGGATCCACTTCAGAGTGAATGCGCTAATTGGTCAAGCGCCTTAAATAGAATTTCAACATTAGAGGATGTAAGTGCATCCTGGCGTAACTCAAGGTTGTACGCCTGCACCATTGCATTGTACCCTCGCATTTTTGTTCATTCAAATCAATAATCCCTTTCATGAATACATCATTAGTTCAAAAACTCGTTGTACTTGATGACACAATCGTAGAGTCGCCCTCCAAGAAACTGAGCAACTTCTGCGTGCTTCACCTGTATTGCAGGTATTGAGAAGAAACAAAATTGAATTGTTAAACACTACTCGTCAGCAATAATCACACAACAAATTGAAGAAAGATGTGGAAAAGGGTGAGTTAATAACAAATTGGATTCATTACCATAGCAATTTTCATGGAATCACATTTGAACTGCGCGTAAAGGTTAGTCTCTAATCCGCGCCCCTGGACAAAAAGACGTTGAAAGAAAAGTGTGAGATTGCAAAAAGAGAACAACCCACGCTCTGAAATTAGAGTATAAAACCAATAAGCTAGTAGAACCATCATAATTTATTCAACGAAGTGTGCACTCAAGTGGTAAGAGCGAGCACCCACTACCTAGACCAGAGGTCCTAGGTTCGAGTCACCAATGGGAACGGGAGAGAGGGTTAAAAAAACCATCATAATTATGCAACATAGTGCTCCCTCACATTCTCCTTCATTTATAGAACAGTACTTAGAATCTCCATAAAAATATACAGAAATAACTGTCTATAAATGAATTATTGACATACATACATACATAAACACATATATCAATTTGAACAGTGTGCCACAACTTCACACAATAATAAAGTTGGATCACAAGCATTTACCATTCCTTCCAAAACCACAAGGTCTGCATCACTTGCTAGGTAAGCAAGTTCTTGTGATATTCTTGTAAGATCAATAACCTATAATGGATGAGAGCACATACTCACGTAAGTAGAGCACTCCAACCAAAGAACAAAATACTAAGAAATAACACAGAACTTACCGGTAAATCGTTACCAGAATTCGCAATCAAAAGATTTGATGTATCAACCCCCATAAGCTTTCCGTTCTCATCCTTTAACTGTAAAGCAGAAAATGTATATATTAAGGAATTGAGGTCAAACTGTAGCAGCACCAATAATGCATCTGTTCTACTACCTTAGCTATAATCTCAATTAACTCAGTGTATGTTATGTCATTGATAGAAGGTAAGTCATTTGCTGCCAGTACAACCTGCAAATAAAATAAAATAAAATAAACAACACCCTCAAAATGGGCTTGAAGTTAGACCAACAAGAATACGTATAATGTTATATAATTTCACTTCCAAGTAGTTACTTTCTTAGTTTCCAACCATGTCCATCACATATTAGGCAAGACTAGTCTCTAATGGGAAAATTGGCATACCAAAAAAGAAAGGAAGAAAAGAAAAAAAGAAAAACCACGACTCAACCTTGCAGTGTGGTTCCCTGCACGGAGACACCAATCAAGACCTGACGATACATGAATTTCAGAAGGCTACTACTCAGTATAAAATATAAATACATATTTTCCTATAGAAGTGTATTTGCATGTCAAGTTTGAAGCAGTAAAAAAATCATGTGAGCTAAATTGAAGGCAACATACTGTTTTTTTCAGGAGGTTTTTTGTGCCAAAAGGCCCACAACATATAAGAAAATCTAAAAGTTCATACCTAAAATGATCTTATACTCAAGAAAATAAAATTTGCATTCAAAATAGACTGGCAAACCAACAAGCCCACCCTGCACTTGGAAATGTAATATTTGCAGAATCATTTAATTATGTGTGAGGCAACTTTAAGTCCCTTCATTGATACACTCGAAGTCTGTAACCTATTTTGCAGAAGTTCCCAGAGAGGAAAAAGTTTCAATAAATATAAAGTCTTTAGTTTTCTTCTTTTGCAAAAAAACAAGTTAAGGATCCTGAATCTCACCTGTGCACCATGTCGGAGTAACTCCCTCGCAAATGGCAAGATACCCAAAATGATATCTGCACCAGAATTATCCACAAAGATTACCACCTGTGGCATAAATGTTACAAAATTAGTGAAATATCAGTGCATTGAATAAAATAATACTGTAAAAGAAAAGGTAAAAAAAAAAAAAAAACCTTTTTCCATGATTTGCGGCCCCATTTTGAAATTAAATTGTCCAGATCATCTATAACCCAGGGTCGAGGGAGAAGGTTCTGACAGCTAGCTTGGAAGGACATACCATCCTTTGCAAACAACTCTGCAAGCTTTAAGATGTAAAATAAAAGTATTTTTGTTAAGAGCATCAAGTGCAAAGGCATCAATCAATAAGAAATTATATAAGTGAATACAGCTCAAGACAAACTCTGAAGAACAGCAAAGACCAACACTGTTTTGCAAGAAAAATATCAGTCAACTAAAATCAAAGAAGATCAACTGTACAACATTATAGCGATGAGAAATTTGATATGCTGAAATGGCTATGGTCATGTATATGTTAGAAAGCACGCATGTGATGTATCCACATCAATACATCGGAACAGTACAACAGTCCTGAAATCTCTTTAGGATTAAAATTACGTTTGTGATTAAAATGTGAAAAAAAACATAGCCAATAGAAGATTCAGTCTCCAGACAGATAGTTTTCAGAAAAGATGAAACAGCCAATTGCTCATGGCAGAAGTTGGAGTAAAAAATCTCTAGACTTGATTGAAAAAATGAAAATGCAGAAACCCAGTCAGATAAGTAACATGAGCAACACAAGAAACAGGAAACTCTTGTTAGGCAATTTGTTTCAGAAAGACTGATACTAAAATACATTATTTGAGGACTCCATTATAAAAACTAAAATCACCAAATTACTGAAAAGGAATGTAGATATATGCGTAAGCAAACACATCTTATACAGTTACAGAAAGTCATTTGAACCCCAGTGCTAAATGTTCATCACCTTGAGGAAAACATTTGCTGCTAACAATACCAATCCATAAAGCTCTAGAGACTTGAATTAACATAGCCAAAATAATGAAAATTTACTAATGCTTTGCTTAACCAAGGTATATTAAAAAATATCAAACTCAAAAGTAAAGAAGCCAAATTTGTGCTCAACATTAATTCCTCAAGCATACTCTGATAATTAGTTGTCCATAAGTTCCATTCCTAACGGAAGAGACTAATGTACCTGAGCTGACCCAAGATCAAATATGTTGCCGGCAAATATCCCTTTAATCAAATTCTCAACCCGCTGGGTTTCATCCTGCATAGCATCATTATGGCGCACAACATCCTCAAATAAGGATATAGCCTTGGCATTTTCTTCATCCTGTCATAATTAAGTTTAACCAGTAAGTCACATATCTAAGCTATTGTTCCCCTCAAGGGAATAAGAACTGCCGTGTATTTCTCTCAGGCATCAAGACCAAGCTAAAATATGTAGATGTACACAGGTTCAGAGGGTTGAGATAAAGTCATAATGCATTCTGGTAAATTCTTGATTAGGAACATAAAAGAATAATATGATCCTCATGCAAAACTGCAGTTATTACTTGTTAAGACTCGTGATCTATGAAATTACTTTGTGGCATCAATTTAGTAATTTAAATGAATTGAAAAACGAAGAATAGCTGCTGATGAGAGAAGATAAATGCTTACCTTGACCTTTTTGAATATATCCATGAACCCTAATTCTCTAAGGATTTGCTCACGGAGCTGGCAAAGAAGCTGAAACATAAAATGTAGAAAAGCATAAATTTAAACTTGTCAAACTAAAATAAAAGGCTCGTCTATTAACTAATAAGACAGACGGATCAACGTACAATGCAATCGGGTGGGCCGCCATGACTCTCCGGATCCTTCTTCAAATCCTCCAATACTTCTGCATACCTGTGGAGGATTAACCAAGCAGTGACGAAATTATTAACATGAGGTGGAGAAAGAAATAAACAAAAATAGCATCAAGTATAACGGAAGAGGAGCACAGAGAAGTGATAGCGAGTACCTTTGAGCAAACTTTTCAGCTCTGGCGGGAGCATCTGGAACCGAATCGTCACTCTCAGCGCGTTTACTGCAATGCATTTGTTTGATATTAAGATCACTACTGAAAAAGTAGAGGCAAGGAAATAATAGAAGAAGATAATCAACCGGAACGAAGGGATGGAATTGGCGAAGAGATTGATCCAAGAGAGTTCCGTGGGGGTTGGCTTCTTAGGATTGTCGGAAGGGAATCGATAGGGAATGGTACACGCCCTGTAATTCGACTCCACCAACACTGGCAGCGCCACCATTTCGCCTGTGCTCTCCATTCGGATCTATCCACAAATTGGATGATTTGTTGCCTCTTGATCTTCGTCGTTAGCTCCGATCGAGATGCAAATTGGCGGATTCTCTGATATTCGTTAAATTGGTGAGTGATTCGAATCCGGCAGAAGAAAAGCTGACTAACCCCTCCACTTGATTCGGTTTCTAAATAGTTTGCGTGCAATTCACAAATGTAAGCATTTCAAGGTGATATTTTCAGCATGATACTCTCCCGTTTGTACTTTTCGAAGAATATAATTTATACTATAACATATAAATACACTATTTATTTATAGTGACCAATACCTGAGAAGGGAAAATGAATGAATATTTAATGTAATTAAAAAAAAAAATACACTATTTATATTTATTAATCTAAAGAAATGTAACTATATTTGTTTTTTTATACTGTAACATATAAATACTACGGAGTATTTATAGTATTTATTATTTAGCTAATTACATTATTTTTACTAGAAATCGTTTCTAATTATTTTTATTAAAAAATATTAATTTTTGGAACCGTATGTTTGTTTTTTAATTAGGAAAATACAAATTTACTTTCAAAATTCATCAATTAGACCTACAATTACAATATCTTGGAGTATTCTTTTTCCTATTCTTCATTTTCTGAATAATACACTTTTAAAATCTCACAATCCTTTTTTACTATTTATTTTCTCAATTCCATTCTACTATATTAACTAAATCAAATTCATATTTTTACCATTTTAAGATTTTCCAAAAACAAACATCAAGAACCACATCAGAAACCATTATGGAGGAAGCATTGGACAAAGGAATATGCCATGTGGATATTTAAAGATTTAAACATGAGAGAGAGTGAGAGACTGCAAGGGTGGGACCGCTTACTGATTTTTCTATTTTTTTTTAATTACAAATAATTCCTTTTGGTTTGAAATTGATGGTTGTTATTGCAAAGAATAAATACAGTAGGATTGAGGTCCCCATTCAGTACAAATAATGGAATCGAATTAGAATTGTATAAGCTCGACTAAATTTAGGAGTGGACGGCCACGATTTGGTTAGTAGCTGCCTTGGTGCTAGCGAACTAGGCAGGTGGCCAGGCACTAACCTGGCCGTCCACTCCTAGGTCTAGTAAGCGAAACCTCACACCCTACCACACAGATGTTCTTTACCAAAGTGTAAACACTATTGAGGAAAATATGTTTAAAAAAGCTTTGTATTTATTATGTCGGCCGTTAAGGCAACATACTTTTTCTTTAGATCAGACGATCAATATTTAAAGTCAACAAACCGGAGAAAAAGGGTTTCAGCTGCCACCTCCAGTCCAAAAAAAGATACCTTAGAAAAATAAAAGGGAGGAACTAAAAGAGAAAGTGATATTAAGAATATACAGAACAAGAATGAAACTTATCTATACTTGATTAGGGTTCAAATGGATGTTTTCCACCTTCAGGCTGCAGTCATCTGCTACTTGCTTACAATTATCCACATCACTGCCCAAGATGGGGAATGGAAATCTGCCACTGCGACCTACTCCAACGACACCGATGACCCGATTGTCACTGGTAATTTCTCACCCACTGATTAAAACTCAAAGCAGAAAAATGAATTCAACTTATCTGTATTGCATTGCATGCAGAGGGCGCCTGCGGGTTCGGGGACCTTCATAAAACCAGCTATGGCAAGTACAGTGCGGGACTAAGTGAAATGTTATTCGATAGAGGAAGTACCTGTGGTGCTTGCTTTGAAGTAAGATGTGCTGACCATGTACTATGGTGCCAGCAGGGTGGCCCGCCTATCGTTCTTACTGCCACCGATTTCTGTCCGCCTAACTATGGCCTGCTTGCTGATAAAGGCGGGTGGTGCAACTTCCCGAGAGCCCACTTTCAGATACCGGAGGCTTCATTTTCTCTGATTGCTAACCTAAAAGCTGAAACAATTCCAATCCAGTATAGAAGGTAGTTTAAGTATCAAACTTGCTATGTAGCTACTATTACTAATCAGTGTATAATATATGATCCGACACTTGTGAATCGAATGACTAAACCTGTATATGTATAGGGTGGCATGTGAAAGAAAAGGTGGAATTCGATTCACAATCAAGGGCAGTGCTTATTTCATGCAAGTGTTGATCAGCAACGTAGGGCTGGATGGAGAAGTTGTTGCAGTAAAAGTGAAGGGATCAAGGACTGGATGGATTCCATTGGGAAGGAACTGGGGGCAAAATTGGCAATGCAACATCAACCTTGCGGGGCAACCTCTATCTTTCGAGGTGACTACGGCTAGTAGAAGAACACTAGCATCTTACAATGTTGCACCAGAAAACTGGAAATTTGGTCAGACATTCCAAGGCAAACAGTTTTAGCATTCTTCAGAATGAAACGTGGTTGGGGAAGGGTATGCAAGTAATACTCTGTAAGTTCCAAATGAAATCTCTTGCATAAGATATTAGAATGATTTCAAATATAAGAATGTTGGGCTGTTAAGAAAGCAGTAAACACAACTCTTCAACACATTTAGACTTCAGTTGAATGTCCTAATTTTTCTTTAGCTACCATACTTTCAGATGATTCAGTTCCTATTTATTACCCTATGCAAGTCTTGCACGTTTGTGTGAAGTTAGCCATTGGATTACTGAATAGCTACTGCAGACAACCTGTTAGCCATCAACCAGAGCAAGCAAGTTGAATTGGTTTACCAAATTGACAATGACAATGAGAAATTTGTCGAGCAATGCAAGTCAATTGAATTGCAATAAAATAAGTGCAGTTGAAGTACAGCACCGATATGCTTGGTTATTGTATGCCTCTTCTTTATCTTTTCATTCAAAAAATAATTAGTCCACCAAAGCAACAAAAATCAACATGTCACAAAAACCAAAATCAATTTTCTATTTAAAACCAGAAATGTGAAACAAATTAATCAGTGTGCATCATCAGGAGAGTAATTGAACTGGTCAAGCAAATAAGTTTGTCGTACGTAGATCATAGCTTGGGTCCTCTGGTTCATCTCATATTTCATTTCACACAGATTAGATGAAATAACGCAAGAATGAAATATCAATTAGCAAGAGAAAATTCGACATTCAGATATGTGCATCACAAGACAGCCCCAGTTATAAAGCTAAAGAAATTATGGCATAATATCAGTAAATAATAGTTGAACTGTTCAGTACTTACATTTTGAAACCATTTCAGTTTCTTCTTCCTCGTCTAAGAAATCCCAAAAAGGGCCATAAAAATTATGGGCTTCCTGTTGAATAACAGCTAATAGCTCCATTTCGCCCTTTGACGTTAAACCTTCTATTAGTATTTTAAATGTCTCTCTATCTGGGTCACATGATACTGATCTCATCAAGTAATAACACTCAACAGCTAATCCAGTGAGATTTGAACCCATTAAGCTCTCCAGCAAAGCGTTAAAACCCCGAAGATCCGGATTTAGATTAGCTTCTGCTTTGAGTTCCATGATAAGTAGTTTGACATTTTCAAGCAATCCATTATTCCCCAAAGCTGCAACCATTTCAGCATACACCAACAGCTGAGGCTTGTACCACTCCTCTTTCCTTACATCCTCAAACACCTGGACAATAAAACAGTTGGGATTAGACCATATCAATAACAGAGATTCAGCAACTACACTTGAAGAAAAGACACGATGCTTCCATTATAAGAAAAAAAATGGAATAGAGGATTGAAAAAAGATATTCTGGCATGCAATGTTTAAAATATCAAATTCTTTATAAGCATAATTGTCTCCCTGATTTTCATATTGTCGGTGTACATGTTGCTAGAAGAATTAGTCATTCTCTCATACTCGCGCAGGTGTCAGATTTTGTACATATATGTATATATTGAAGTAGTTTTACAAAATATCTGTGATTCTTGGAGCAACTAGAATTGGCTCAAGGTCTGATTAAATTATATTCTGGTGAAGACCAGTAAAGAGCATAGCTAAGAGAGGAGAATATAGAAGTTCAGAAACAAGAGATGATACACTCAGCATCTGCAATTCTTTAAAAAAATATTTTATACAACGTTCTCCAATTAAATGTGCTGTCAATCTGTTGTCTGTTATATCAAACAGTGTGGTGGAAAAGAACTAACTACGTAGGGACAGAGAGCGCATACCTTTAGGGCCAAGAGACACTGGTTCTGGCGAATAAGTTCACGAAGCACAGCAATCATATCAAATTTGAGTAAACGCCTGAATTTTCTATCAAACACTTGTTCAAGCGACACATCATCGCTTTTCGCAGCTCGCTTTAATGCTTGAACTGTTTGGATAGCCTCAATGCTAAGACTTCTCCCCTTCTGAAGGGGCTTTCTATTTTTACTCCGATCTCTCATCGTAATCATCATCATTCGGCTCCCAGATTTCTGAGGGTTAAGCCGTACATGATATTTCATTTCTTTCAGGTGGAGTACTCCCACTCCTACTTGGATAACACGAGTACAACAGCTCATTGGAGGCACGTTTTCAAATAATTCCCTATCAAATATGGAAATTGGAAGTTCTTAGTGAGCCAAGCTTGATAAATTCAATGGATTCCATAGGAGAAACAGAAAAACTCAGAGGTTATCAATTTCTATTATGTATGGAATCTATGAAGGTGGAAGCAATACAACGAGTATGACAAAATTGCATAAGAATGCGCATAATACCTGTTAGTCGATTCTCGATTCACTCCAATTACATTTGGTCGAGAGGAATGACGTCGCGCCGGTAGAAATCGTCGTTAATCAGGATAGTTCAGTCACTCCGAGATAACCAAAAAACGAGGGAGGGAGATTATCGAAGCAGACTTGGGCTTTGGTTCTTGGGCCACTCCATATCCTAAAGTGGGCTCGCTCATTAATTTAAGGGTCGGGGTATATACCCCTCCAGCTTTGTTTAATGCACTCCCCCGATACTTACACTCCCCACTTTATACCGAAAGGATACATGCACTCCCCCCAAATTACCTTTTATACCCTTTTCTCTTAAAATTTCTAAGATAAATACACTCCCCACAAAAACCCTAATTTTACTAAACCCTAATTTTTTCCTTTAATTTCTCCCCCAACTCATTCTTTCTCCTCTCTTCTTCATCCTCAACTTGCCGCCGCCATCCGCCCATCGTCGCCGCCCTTCATCCGTCCACCGTCGCCGCCCTTCATCCATCGTCGCCCTTTGTCCGCCGCCACACAAAGATGCCGCAGGGAAGGTTTTTTTTATCTTTTTTCTCTATTGCACAAGGCAGCGGCGACGATCGATCTCCCGCTAACTAGCGTCGCCGCCGCTCTTCGCCCCACCCCCAAGAAGCGCCGCTCGTCCTCCCCCTTCGTCCAGCCTCCGCCGCTCGTCCTACCAGGTAAGTTTTTTTTTTTCTGGCTTTTCTCCCGTCTCTAGCTTTTTTTTTTTTTTTTTTAATTTTCGACAATACTGAGTCTACAAAAACCACTCCCGTCGATAAATTATTGTCGATGGGAGTGTTTTTGGTCGACTCAATATTGTCGAAAATTTCAATTTTTAATTTAAAAAAAAAAATTCTTTCGTAAAAATCTTATTGACTGGAGTGTTTGTGGTCGACCAACCAAAGTCGATCGGAGTGTTTGTGGTCGACCAACCAGAGTCGATCGGAGTGTTTGTGGTCGACCAACCAGAGTCGACCGGAGTGTTTTTGGTCGACAAACCAGTGTCGACGGGACAAATTTTGGTCGACTCTGGTTTGTTGAAAATAAGATTTTTTTTTTATTTCTAAAATTTTATTTGGGGCGGCAGTAGGTACCGGAGGTTGGACGGTGGCCGGAGGATTGGCGGCAGCAGTGGCAGCCGGAGGTTGGGCGGCGGCGGCTAGCTAATAACTCTCAAATTAGGGTTAGGGTTATAATTAGGATTAGGGTTAGTTTAATTTATAGGTAGTGTATGTATCTATTGTATTTTATGAAAAGGGCAAAATAGACATTTTATATGAATATTTAATTAATAAAAGTGGAGGAGGAGTGTATTAAACAAAGTTGGAGGGGTATATACCTCAACCCTTAATTTAAAGGCGTGTGTTATATACCCACCAGCTTTGTTAAATATACCCCCAAAACCTCCATTTATTAATTAAATATAAATGTAAAATACTCCATTTAACATTTTAGTAAAATATTCATTAGATTGATATACTCTTCTTCTAAAATTAAAAATCTAACTCTAACCCTAATTTTAGCCGCCGCCAACTTCCACGGCCGTCGCCGCCGCCTCCGGCAGCCATCGACCCACCTCCAAATTTAGAAATTAAAAAAAACTTAGAAAACTAATTTATTTATTTTTACATTTTTACGATAAATCAGTGTCGATCGACACACCATAGATTATATTATCGATTATAATTTATCGACGATAAACATCATTGTCGACAACATTTTATCGAAAGAAAATAAAAATAAAATCAGAATTTTTGACAAGAAATTAATTGTTGAAAATAAACATTATGGTCGACAATTTCTTGTTGCAAATTAAAAAAAAAGAATCAGAAACCATACATACGCGGCGAGAAGGAGAAAAGGCCAAATGGACGATGGCGCAAGCGGCAACGTGAAATGGGGCAGTCGTGAAGAGTGGTCGGCGGGAGGTAGAAGGGGGTGCTAGTTGCAAAAGAAGGAAAAAAAAAAGAAGAAAATAGGAAGAAAGGTGGCGGTGGCTCTAGTGGGGGGAGGAGGGGCGCGAGGCAGCCGTAAGGTGTGGTCGGCGGGAGGAAGAAGGGGGTGCTAGTTGCAAAAGAAGGAAAAAAAAAAAAAGAAGATGAAGAAAGGTGGCAGCGGCTCTAGGTGGAGGGAGGATCACGTGAAAAAAACTTGAGTTTACAAAACTACACGTGAATTAATGAATTTACAAAATCATGGGATGTAAATTTTTTTTTTTTTTTTTTTTTATCTTTTTTGGGACTTTTTTAGAAAAGGATAAAGTTGCGGGTCGTAAATAAAAAAAATTTCTCCCAAAATTGATATAGTTAGGACTAAAATTGATATCTGTATGACTATAATTGAGAGAGTATGAAGTTACATGACTAAAATTGATATATTTAGGATTAAAATTGAGAAAGTACAAAATTATAGAACTAAAATTGAACTCAACCTAAGTTACAACACCAAAATTGATATTTTATCTCAAGTGCCACTTTAACAGAGCTGGAGGGGTATATAACCCACGCCTAAATTAAAGGGGCTGACTATTTACACCTCCATTTGCGTTGGATGCACTCCACCCATCACTTTATTAATTTAATAATTATGTGAAAACTCTAAAATACCCTTTGAGTAATGTTACACTACTAAATGCACCCCCACTACTAACTACACCCCTTGCTCAACCATTGAACCCTAAACCTAATTTAAGTAGCAACAACCGCCGCCACCACCACAAACACCAGTGGAAACCAATGTCGACCATATACACTATCCTTGACAACAGTTTGTCGACGATAATGTATATGGTCGACCTACAAAGGTCGAAAAAAATCGACAATGTAATGTCGACCATATACACTCTCATCGACAACAATTTGTCGACGAAATTGTATATGGTCGACATTACATTGTCGAAAATATAAAAAAAAAAAAAGGGGGTTTTGCAGAATGCAAAAAACCCTAAAAAAATTGCAGTCGTTACAGGCGGCGGTGGCGGCCGATGCCCATGTATGGGGTGGGGGTGGCCGACATCTTGGACCAGGAGGCGGCGACGAGGTTGATCGGGAGCGGCGTCTGCGGGATGAACAAAAAAATGCAAAAATCGGAGAGAGAGGGGAGGCCGTCGCGGCCAAGGGAGAGGGAGGGGGACGCCGATGCGTTCGTGGGAGAGGGAGGGGGACGCCGTCGCGTTCGTGGGAGAGGGAGGGCGCCATCGCGGCCGTGGGAGAGGGAGGCGGCGGTGGGGTCGGGGAACGAGGGCGGCGGAAAATAAAGATGGAGGATGGGTGGGGGCAACAAAAGACAAAAAGGAGAAGATGGAGGAGGGACGACATGGGTTGGGTTCGGCGGTCGCGGGGTTTTGGCGGTGGCCACGGGAAGAAAAAATGGGGTAAGGGAAGGGGAAGAAGAAAAGGAGAGGAAGGGGAGAAATTATGGTTTTGGGGGATGTGTGTTTAGTAAATAATTTTTTGAGATAAAATGGTGTTTAGGACAATTTGAGGGGGTTCATCTGTTCTGACAAATTTTTGGTGTGCATCATTCAGGGGTGTGTTCTAAGCCGATCTAAGGTATAAATAGCCAGCCTCTAACTTAAATCCACGAAGTAATTGACCCGACCCAAAACCAATTACATCACGGGCGTGACTAAAGGCATCTAAGGATCCTATGAGGACACCCACAAAACGGATGAGGACACCCACGTGAAAAATCCAAAATTACCCTCCTCTCAATTAAAACCTTAATTCATTCTTCTCTTCCTCTCTCCATTTCAGTACACCCACCAGGCCACCACTCCCTCCCCATCACTCCAATGCCCGCCGCCCATCCTCTTCCCTCACAGGCGCGTCGCCGCCCACCCACCCACCTCCTCCCTCCCAGGCGAAGCCTTGCACCACGTTTGAAGAAAAAAAGCCGTGGCTGTCTCTGTGTGAAGAACGCCGCCGTCGCCGTCCGTTAAAGAAGCCCGCCACCAGATCTGTAAGAAGTCGGCCCCCTCTCCACACCTCGTCCTCTCCGCTGCTATTCGCGGCGGCCGCACCACCTCCTCCTCCAAGCGGCCTCCCCCCCCACCTTCTCCCTCCAAGAAAGTCGTCGTCCACACCCCCTCCCATGTCGCCGCCGCCGTCAAACGAAGGTTAGTAGGGTTTTGGAAATTTTGTTACAGATCTAAACAAAAAAAATTAGGGTTTTGATATTTTTTTTTGGTTTTTGAATTTGTCCGAAATTTTCTTCCTAATCCAGTTACTTTATTTGATTTTTTTTCCCGAACACCGTGTTCGATTTTTTTTTTCGCACAAATGAAAATTGTTTTGAATTTTGTTTTCGAACACAATGAGTTTGTTTAGGAAAAACTTTCGAACATATTCACTTTGTTGGGTTAAAATTTTCGAACAACCCTTTTTTTTTCGACGATGTTGATATGTCCGAAAAAAAAATCCTGAAATACAGTCTTTTGAAATTTTCGGACAAATTTGAGTTGTTTTGAAATTTTTTTCGAACATATTGAGTTTGTTTTGGAAAAAATTTCGAACATATTTGTTTTGGAAATTTTTTCGTACAGTTGGTGTTTGTTCTGGAAAAAATTTCAAACATCTTGTTCGATCTTTTTTTTCGGACAAATTTGAGTTGTTCATGAATTTTTTTCGAACACAGTTTGTTGGGTAAAAATTTTCGAACAAGATGTCCTATTTATTTATTTTGAAATTTTGGAGTTTTTTTTGTTGAAGAATAGTGTTTGTTTTGGTGGTGGTGGTGGAGATAATTCTGTGAAATAGAATGGATGGGTGTACTCATCTTCGTTTTTTTTCATAAATTTTACCTAGGGGTATATGAGACATTTCATATGTTCTTGAAAGATTAAAAAAATGTTTGGTGGGTGTCCTATAGGATCCTTGGGTGGCTTTAGTCGCCCTTACATCACTTGCTCTTTTGGGTTGGGCTGTGATACTCGGTGTTAGGCCCATGTCGTTGACGACGAACGTGATCTATTTGGTAATCTTTCTTTTTTGTTTTTTAGTTACAACTTAGAAGCCATTGAATTTGATTCTGATCTTATACAGTTATACCACTGTTCATTGCTATCCATTTTCAGAAGAAAAGTAGAAAGGAGACCACTCCAGTCCAATCCATAATATCCGTTTCCTCGAAATGGGTTGTCTAGTCGGTTCACCCATTGGAATTCGGGTTCGTGTAGTTCCAGAGATGGCTCCCTCTATGCTACTTTTCCGGGGAAGAATTCTTAGAACCTTCAGAGTTTCAGCATCATCCTCACAGCCGCCGCCGCCGCCGCCGTCAACAGACGCCATCAGAGTGCGGTTCGCCCCTTCTCCCACCGGAAACCTCCACGTCGGCGGTGCGCGTACCGCACTGTTCAACTATTTGTTCGCCAGGTCCAAAGGCGGCAAATTCGTGCTCCGAATTGAAGATACCGATTTAGAGAGATCCACTAAGGAGTCTGAGGAGGCCGTGCTCCGCGACCTTTCGTGGCTTGGTCTCGATTGGGATGAAGGTTGCCCACATTTCAAACAATTGAGTCATTTTGCTATCTAATTGGAGTATTTATTTGTCAAATTCTTATTGTTTGTGTTATGGATTTGATACATAGGCCCCGGTATTGGTGGAAACTATGGTCCATATCGGCAGTCGGAAAGAAATGCACTGTACAAAGAGTATGCCGATAAGCTCCTGCAAACTGGCAATGTTTATCGCTGTTTCTGCTCAAACGAGGTAAGCGTAGCCGAATGTTGAATTTTCATTTTCAGTTGAGTTGAAGCTACCACGTTCTCTTTTATCTCAGACCCTTGAAAGTCTTCTTCTCTCTGAGAATGGGTAGATACTGACATAATTATGAATATGCTAGTGAAATATGGCTACTCGACATGTGCAAATGGTTACTATGCTTTGGATACTACTCCCCTGACCCATTTTAAATTCATCATTTAACATTTTACAAGTTATTTATTAGTATTAAATGTCATAGAGTAGAGGGAATGAAGGTCTTTTGAGTAAAAAGTAGAGTAATATTCCCTCAGTTCTACAATAACTTTCATAGGTAGGTGGGCACACATATTAAAAGAAATGTAATGATGAGTAGGGTTTCAAAGGATATTTTTGTAAACTTTTATGAAGTAAAAAAATGAGTTGTCGGGTGTGTATGTGTGGGACCAAAAGTAATGACAGTTTGTGTAAAATTGTGGATATTGTGAAGGTGTAGTTTATAAAGAGTTGTCCATTCTAAGTGTGTGGAAGTTATTGTGGGACATACCGAAAAGAAAAGTGTGAAAGTTATTATGGGAGGAGTGAGTAAAATATTGTGAATAATAAAGTAATGACATGTAGTATAATTATGAGATGTTTGAAGGGTGTAGTTTAAAGTGAAAAAGTTGTTCATTACCAAATTAAGAAATGATGAATCTAATTTAGGACGTCCATTTTTTGCAAATTATGAATCTAAAATGGGATAGAGGGAGTATGTTTTATCATTGTTGAGTGCATTTTAGTATTTTTTATACCAACTCTATAGTATACACTGACAAGTGTTTTTGAAGTACTCTCTATTTCCCCTGATTCTGATTTGCATTACTCTTGAGTTTTGCATCATGTCTTATTTCTTACTTGACCACACACATCACTCCTGTTGATTTCCAATTTTTAAGTTTCTTCTTGTACTCCCACCTTCCCTCGTTGTTTTTCAGTATTATCAATTTTCTTTTGTTGGGTTGTCTAAACTCTAAAGCTGTAACCATTATACTAGGAGTTGGAAAAGATGAAGGAAATTGCAAAGCTGAAACAGCTGCCTCCTGTGTACTCTGGTACGTGGGCCAGTGCAACTGATGTGCAAGTGCAAGAGGAGTTGGAAAAGGGAACACCTTACACTTATCGATTTAGAGTTCCCAAGACAGGAAGTTTAAAAATTGATGATCTCATTCGCGGGGAGGTATGACTTGGCTGGCCATCCAGTGTGCATTTTTTGTTTTGTTTCTAGAAAATATAAGCTGATAATTCTTTCCATTTACAAGCTTAGATGAACTTATCAAGTACATTATAGTTTTTAGTGGAGCCAGATCACTATTACAATTCCTGATTATTTCTCAGGATGTGGGTTTCTGGAGATAAGTGAGTATGTTACACATCTGAATCTGAGATAGTTTGCATTTAATAAGATGAAATATACTTGAATAGGTCATTTGATAAGCCGTGTGAAGCTATACTAGAGTGTTTATCTTTGCAGACTTGGATATGTCAGTTTGCATTCAATGTGCATCCAGTGGGTGCCCACAACTTCCTTGGTCAAATATTTGAATGAGCACTAACAATACCAATATTGTCTCCTCCAAAATTCCAGAGTATATAGAAGCATGGACCATGGCCTAAGATATTTGTTTTACATTTCAATCCTTGTAGGCTTGTGGTGGTCTTCAGATATTTGTTATTACTGATTATGGGGTTGTGAAGAAGAATTTTTTCAGTACCATAATTTTAGGTCACTATATGAAGTTTTTATTGCATACTTCTGTATGTACTTCGGATAATGATTTCACATCTGCATAACCCAACTAGGGATTCAGTTTCAAACAAGTTACTTTGAAGTTAGACTATATATGGGATTACTGTGCAAACCAATACAGCAACAGTTTAGTAAATTGGCTTATTTTCAGTCATCCAGCTTGTGCGTCATTCTTTCTATGATTAACAGAAATGGAAAATTAGTGAAGATTCAATATTATGCATTATTCTAAACTTGCATTCTTAGAAAATAAGATAACCCTGTGCTAAGTTGTTGGTAATACCTCATGTATGAATACCATCCGTAAACATACGAGATTTATATATATGGAGATAATAGTTTTAGACTTAGGATTACTAGTTTTGGCATATATATATGTATATACATATATTTTAAATGTGATAATTTCTTCATCACAGCCTGTGTAAGGATTGGTTGTCAACTACTTGTATTGATACTTGTGACAGAGGTCTGATTCTGTAGGTCTATTACTAACTTTCTTGATAGTGAAGGTAAGCTGGAATTACGACACACTTGGGGATTTTGTAATTATGAGAAGTAACGGGCAACCTGTTTATAATTTCTGTGTAACTGTCGATGATGCTACCATGGCTATCTCGCATGTTATTAGGTGAGTACAGCATGCTTGCACAAATGCTACTTGTTTTTCTCTTTATCATTGTCTACCGGGGTTGGTGTTATACCTTGATTTCATGTTTCAGAGCAGAGGAGCACTTGCCAAATACTTTAAGGCAAGCTTTGATATATAAGGTACCATTATAATCTTTTTCATTGTTCAGAGAAGTTGGATCAGTTTATTGATTTGAGTTGTATTTTTCTACTTCAAAGAGATATTCACTTGATGTGGATAAACTAACAAAGAAGTGTTTTACCCAAAACCAGGCTCTGGGATTCCCAATGCCTAAATTTGCACATGTTTCTTTAATTCTGGCACCTGATAGGAGCAAACTCTCAAAACGGCACGGGGCAACTTCAGTGGGTCAGGTATCCAGTATTGCACAATTTGCATAACTCTTTTGTTTTCCCCTTTCATGCAGTTAAGACTGACTTAACTAAAGAACCTGCAACTCTGGGTTTTGAGAAAAATGACCTTTTGTTTTACTTTATTCGTCTGCTATTGAATTTACCTTCATTTTTTCCTGCACTAACACCTTTCATACTGAAATTTACCTATGACAGTACAAGGAGATGGGTTATCTTCCTCAAGCAATGACAAACTATCTTGCATTATTGGGTTGGGGTGATGGTACTGAGGATGAATTTTTCTCCCTTGACCAACTAGGTCAGTTAATCTTCTTATTTCACTTGTTTATGCGATGTTTATTGCAAATAAGATACTCGATAACATTATAGTTATGACATCAATTTTCTTACTTGGTGCAGTTGATAAATTCACAATTGAGCGTGTTAATAAAAGTGGAGCTGTTTTTGATTCTACCAAGTTAAGGTAGTTGTGGTTTTGATTTAGCCAAGTTTACAGAGTTGTTCTATATATTGTGCTTAGAAACATGACAATTAGGACTCGTATAAAATTGCTTGTTCTTGTAGCTGTGGCCTTTGTGTTAGTAGTTCCATGTCCTAGCAAAGAATTGTTAGGGGGTGTTTGTGAGAGATTATAGTGGCCTCTAGTCACATTTTGCTTCTCCAGGGTCCGTTTGGGGTGTTTGCAATGTGTTGATTCTGCATGATTAACTAGCTGGAAGCCAATATAGAGAAGTAGGGGAAGGGGTGCTTTTGAGTAATTCTGGCAGTTATGCAAATACATATATTTTTTTTTATTATTGCTCATCTCCCCAACGTATTCTTTTGATTATGCAAGGTGGATGAATGGTCAACATTTGAGATCTCTTCCATCAGAAAAATTAACCAAGCTTATTGGTGAGCGTTGGAAGAGCATTGGCGCTGTTACAGAATCAGAAGGGAGTTTTATAGAGGTATAGCTTTTTCTGCCATTTATTTTACTCTTGTGATTGTAGAAGCATTATCAGACATATTATTTTTTTGATAACAATTGTCTTAATATCCTTCATCTCATGCCTAATTAAAATTTGGAGTCTGTCCATGCCTGAAATTTCACATTCTACCCTTTTAAGAATCTAAATACTTAATAGTCACAAAATTATCACAGCAAACCAACTATATAAAGCTCTTGCAATGTCTTGTCTTTTTATTGCATATCATTGGTCTTATCGCATGCCATCGTAAATTTTGATTAGGATGCTGTCCAGCTGTTAAAGGACGGAATTGACGTGGTCACAGATGCTGACAATGCTCTTACAACCCTTCTTTCTTATCCTTTATATTCAACACTCGCTAGGTAATTTGAAACCCCATATTATGTTGATTTATTTCCTGTCCACCACGTCCTCTTATTTCTAGTTTCTTTTGATTTAAAATTATATCAACTTTACTGACTGTCTATTACTCTGAACATCCAAGCTATTCTGGTTCAGATATAAGTTCACTGCCAATTTGATTTTGTAGGGCATTTTCCAGTTATGGGTTTATCTGTGTGAAGTAGCAGATAACCACGAGTTACCTTTGAAGTATGATATCACAATCAATATGCTAAAATGCAAATTATTATAACCGTACAGAAAATATTTAAATCATCTTAATATGAAATTAGCAAAAGAAGCTTGAAACACCTCCTTTTTGTGCACACAGTAATGGACTAGCAAAAATTGGCCAATATTTCAGCAAAAGAGCTTATAATGACTTATATTGCACATTACAACACACTGCTCCAGTATAGTATTTTCTTGAATAAAATATGAAGATTAGGTTGGTCCACTGTTTCTGTGCACCTGAGAACGCGTTCCCCTTAGCTAGTTGTTGCAAACTAGTTACTTTACTGATGAAAAGGGGAGACGTAGGTGATGTGCATTTCTGCAATAATTGACAATCATATGTTTGAAAGAACTGTTCATTTATGTATATTTGTATTTATTTCTTATTATTTGTTCTTTATTTTTGGGCAGTCCTGAAGGCAAACCTGTATTAGAAGATAAGCTGTCAGAAGTTGCAGCCAGTTTGCTAACTGCCTACGACAGCGGTGACTTAACTAATGCGCTTGAAGAAGGTAGTGCTGAATGGCAGAAGTGGATGAAGAGCTTTGGTAAATCACTGAAACGCAAGGTTAGTTTTCACTTTTCACGAAGAATGGTTAAACTAAACGGGAGGGGCTGTTTGCATATATCCCCATCTTCCACCTATATTTTTTTTATTTTACTTTATTCATCGCAATTTCCTATCTAGGGAAAATCTCTTTTCATGCCCCTTCGGGTTTTGCTTACGGGAAAGCTTCATGGTCCTGAAATGGGAGCGGGTATACTTCTGGTCTATAAAGCTGGAAAATGCGGTGTGGTAACACCACAATCTGGGTTTGTGACATTGGATGAAAGGTTCAAAATTCTTCGACAAGTTGAATGGGAACTACTCAGTAAGAATAATACTACCATGGAGTCGGCTGGAACTGTGGCCGTTTCTAACTGAAGTTTATTTGCTTGCTTTCTCAACCCCCTATATCAGTGAGAAGTAATAGGAAGAATGATTTTGCCTCGATTTGACAAGGTCCAATTTTTAGTTCTTTTTAACGAGCCTAAATTTAGGTGGTGTCTGTCTGGATAATCAAGATTTTTGTTTGTTATATAAATATTTTGTGGATTCCTGATTATTTTAGCAAATAATTTACCGAAAATGTAAAATATTGGGGGTGATACTAATGGGATTGGAATTTCTGATGTGTTGACGTAGCATAAATTTGAAGAGTCAGTTTCGTTACATAGTACTATTTAATTTGTATATTTATTCACTAAATGATTCAGACCCGTGATACAATTACACTCATAGATGAATCTCGTATGTAACGTTACACTTGAGTTTTTACCAAATATGAGAGATGGAGTCGGTGTAAAAATATGTAGAATGCTTGTTAAAATTGTGATGGGATAATTTGTCAATTAGGTTGATTTAGTTAATTTTAGACCGATACTGAATTAACCAAATTCTTTTTATATAAAATAAAATATCGAATCAATATATAAAAAAAAAAGATCCGATATTGAATATTGAATTAACGAGGTGGGTTAATTCGATCTATAAAAGCTAGAGATGAAATTTGGGGTGGAGTCAAGTTTTGTGTTCTTGACTGTGTTTGCATATTGAAAATTTTGTCCATTCCAGACAAAAAGATGGACCAAAAAAGAGAGTGAAATGCCCTTATACAATGCATATAATAATACATCACAACACAAAATAAACAACTGTCCCCCCTGTGTGCACTTCCTGGAAACGGCAGCTTATTTTAAATACAGAGTGAATCACACAACAAACAAGGATGATAGACTGAATATTAACCCTTTTTCAGAAGTCCTAGTTCAAATGTGAGAGTCAAGTTCAATTCTTGTGGGCCACGATTTATTTATTTACTTTTCGATTTGATATATATAATTGATAATTCACTAATATATCTCCCCTAGCATGCAATTTTCCTTTTCACGAATATAACATAAAATAATATAATATTGTATTCAGTTAAAAACAGCACACTGACTTTGACTAATCAAGTGTTTTACTTAATGAGTCCAATGCAAATGCAAGTACGCTAGGTGTTTCGTAGCTCTTTCCTTGGGGCTTCATTTCACCACCATATACTAAGAGAGCTAATTAGTATAAATAATTAACAACCCTGCACTCCCTCTACAACCAATATCACATATCTCTCTCTCTCTCTCTCTCAAACAAATTAACAATTCTTCATTCATACTCACATCAGCTAGCAGAATGAAGATGGCCGCCGCTCCTCTGAAAAAGTCACAAATTCCTCCAGCGGCAAAAGGCGGCCACATTAGTTCTGATGCGGTGCCCCTCTCCGTGTATGTAGCCAACACTGTTGTGTTGCCTGTCTTCTTCTCGGCGGTGTATTATCTGCTGCTCCAATGGCGGGAAAAGATCCGCAGCTCCACCCCTCTCCACATCCTAAACCTCTCCCAAATCTCCGCCATACTCATCTTCTTCGCTTCCTTCATCTATCTCCTTGCCTTCATCGGTATTGGTTTCGTCCAGTCCCTCATTAATCCCACCTCTGATGACATTTTGGATATTGAAGAAGAAGAAGAAGAAACAACTGATCAACTCATCAAAAACAAAACAGTGGATAATGAGGAGCCGATTTCCCAGCTTTCCCTTTCGGACGAGGAGATGGTGATGTCCGTCGTGGAGGGGAAGATCCCTTCCTACGCCCTCGAATCAAAGTTGGGTGATTGTAAGCGCGCTGCTGCCATCCGCCGTGAAGCTTTGCAGCGTATCACAGGAAAATCCCTGGAGGGTTTGCCCCTGGAAGGGTTCAACTACGAGGCTATACTAGGCCAGTGCTGCGAAATGCCTGTGGGTTACGTCCAGATTCCAGTGGGCATCGCGGGCCCACTCTTGCTAAATGAAGTGGAGTATTCGGTCCCCATGGCGACGACAGAGGGGTGCCTCATCGCTAGCACCAACAGGGGGTGCAAGGCCATCTACGTCTCCGGGGGAGCCACCAGCACCATCCTCAGAGACGGCATGACTAGAGCCCCCGTCGTCAGATTTGCAACTGCCAGGCGTGCAGCTGAGTTGAAGTTCTTCCTTGAAGACCCTCTCAATTTTGAGACCTTGTCGCAAGTATTCAACACTTCCAGCCGATTCGGGAGGCTCCAGAGCATCAAATGCGCCATCGCCGGAAAGAATCTCTACATTAGATTCACCTGCAGCACGGGGGACGCCATGGGGATGAACATGGTATCCAAGGGTGTCCAGAATGTACTCGATTTCCTCATCACCAAAGACTACTTTCCAGACATGGATGTCATCGGCATCTCTGGAAATTACTGTTCGGATAAGAAACCAGCTGCCGTCAATTGGATTGAGGGCAGGGGCAAGTCTGTTGTGTGCGAGGCTATAATCAACGAAGAGACTGTCAAGAAGGTGCTCAAAACTGACGTAGCTACCTTGGTCGAACTGAACATGCTAAAGAATCTCACAGGTTCCGCCATGGCAGGAGCTCTCGGTGGCTTCAATGCTCACGCAAGCAACATCGTCTCTGCTGTGTTCCTCGCAACGGGTCAAGATCCTGCACAAAACGTAGAGAGCTCCCACTGTATCACCATGCTGGAAGCCGTTAACCAAGGAAAGGACCTTCACATCTCAGTCACCATGCCTTGCATCGAGGTTGGTACCGTAGGCGGTGGAACTCAGCTCCCCTCACAGGCCGCATGCCTCAACTTGCTCGGAGTTAAGGGAGCCAGTAAGGACACTCCGGGGGCTAATTCCAGGCGATTAGCCAGCATTGTTGCCGGATCTGTTCTCGCGGGAGAGCTGTCCCTACTCTCAGCAATAGCAGCAGGACAACTAGTGAAGAGTCATATGAAGTACAATAGGTCTACCAACAAAGTTTCAACTTAATTGACCTCTTTAGCACTTCTTATATTCAACATTCGTTTATTAGTTTTTTCTTATTGATTAGTGATTGAATATACATTTCTTCTTCTTCATTAATCAAATCTGGTTCAACTTAATTTCTCAAGCCTTTCTTTATTTTTTCTGTACAGAGATTAATTTTCAGAGCAATAATATATTAATCAACGCAAACCAATTCAACAAATTAAGAACGATCAAGCAAGTATGATGTTCAATTTCAAGAAAGTTTATAAACAATCAATTTTATATAACTTAAATAAGAAAAAACACACCTTGATTAATTATTTAGTGGTCGATCAAAATGATATATATACATCCACCGAGAGGCTATCAACAAATTTTCTTTTCTGGCAATTAAAGATCTACACTTTTGAAGATTATTGTTTATGCTTAAATATGTGTTATATATTGATTCTATTTTCCTTCACTTTATTTATGCGGATGTATGGGGACCTACTTCTATTATCTCTGAGGATGTATCTAAATACTTTATGATATTTGTGGACTTATTCTCTCGCTATTGTTGGTTATTTCCAATGAATGCAAAGTCGCAGGTGACAACTATTTTTCATAATTTTCGACCCTTGGTGGAAAATCAGTTCGGCCACAGAATTAAAAACTTTTATACAGACAATGGTGGTGAGTTTCAGGCACTTCGCTCATCCTTAATACATGCTGGTATCAGCTGGCTTACCACTGCCCCACACACACCGCAACAAAACGACATTTCTGAGCATTGTAATCGCCATATTTTGGAGGTTGGCCGAGCATTTCTCCATCATGCTAATTTACCACCGAAGTTCTGGACTTATGCCTTACAAACTGCTGTATTTTTAATCAATCGTATGCCTACACCTTTACTCAACTGTCGTAGTCCCTTTTCAGCATTATTCGGCAGAAATCCTAATTATACATGACTTCGAGTGTTCGGTTGTGTTTGTTTCCCGTGGTTGCGGCCATATGACTCCAACAAACTATCGCCTCCATCACGACAATGCATTTTTCTTGGTTATTTAACATCACAAAGTGCATACCGCTGCTATGAAGTTGCTACTGGTCGCACCTTCCTTTCCTGCCATGTTCGTTTCATGGAAGACAGGTTCTGGGATTTCTCGCCCTCTCTCAATACTTCGGCTGCCCAATCAGAGAGCACAGTTACTGATTTGTGGTGAGATTGCATGAATTTATAGTGTGAATATGCTCGAATTGTCGTATTAAGATTGCAAAAGTTATGTAAAAGTAGTTTGTTTATCGAATTATTGATACATGATTATTTTGCATGGTTTTTGGGAAAAAAATGAGTTTTGAAGCAAATCACACGAAGGAATCAATCTGAGAAAAATGTCAGATGAAAGAAGATAAAGAGAGAGTGCATATGCAAGAAGAATCGAGCCAATCGGAGCCACGGGTTGGAAACGGTGCACGAAAGAAGATGGAAGAGGCAACTCGGCCGAGCCCCACAAGAGTCCAGAATCTGGAACATCTTGCAATCCGGCCGAGTTCCACCATCCGGCCGAGTGGGAAGGTTGGACAACTCGGCCGAGCCCCACAACTCGGCCGAGTGCAAGGTCGAAGGCAGAATGTTGGGAATAAAATGAGTTATGTTTTGATTGAATACCAAAACCCCCTGAGACATGCCTAAGTTATGATTGAATATGTTCTAGACATGTTAGAACATATAGTATAAAGGCTAGATGAGGAGCTAATATGTTAGGTAGCTCTTAGATGATTAGATGCACAAATTGAGGGGGAACATATGCTTTGAAGTACATCAAGAACAAGTCCCCTCAAGGCTCAAACTCTGGAATCATGATCAAGTCTGCTGAAAGACAAGTATGATGATCAGGAGAGTTGTCCAGAGGAGTTGTCTCAGCTCAATTAATCAAGATCAAGTGCTCTGAAAGCCTGAGGTCAACTATGCTGAAGAGAAAGAGACAACCACACCCTAAAGATCTTCAAAGAAACAAGCTAAGATCATCTTCAAGAGAAATAAAAGGGAAAGAGCCATCTAAAGGGAAGGAGCCATCCTCAAGAGAAATAAAAAAAAGGGAAAGAGCAAGACAATCTTGCTGATAAGCAAGACTGCTGATAGTGATAAGGAGAGTTGTCCAAATGATGAGGAATGTTGTCCTATCATTGGAACAACCTTCAGAAGACATGTCCACACTCTTACAAGAGAATCTGAATGTCAGATGTTGGGAAGAGTGCTACAGAATGAAGACAAAGCTCTTACAGCCGTTTATTTCCCAAATGAGGACATGTCACTATCAAGATTCTGTCTTCAAAGTTGAAAAACTAAAAGAAGACATTTATGGACATTGGAGGCTGCCTCTCCAACGGGCAAATCCTTCACTTGTCTATAAATACAGAAGTGTGAAGACCATTTGAAAGCATCCAACTAGCATCCAACTAGAACCTCAACAAAGCACATCTAACCTCAAGTTCTTACAAACTAGAGTGCTTTCAAAGCTTTCAAAGACTATCTTAGTCTTCAAACACTTCATCTAAGCTGTACTACATTGTATATCCATACACAAGCTTAGAGAGATATCCTATCCTTATACACTGATCTTCATTGTAAAGGATATCTCATTAGTTGGAACCTTACTTCAATCCTCATATCTTTCAAGAGTGAAAGTGAGAAGGTTGTAGTAGTAGAAGTGGTAGGAGCTGACTGTTGAGAGAAGAACAGTTCAGTTCTGAGTTGAGAAGAGGGTACTAGGACTCTAGACATCCTAGGGATCAATTCACCAAGAGTGGTGTTCTTGATCAAGTGCACCTTGGCACTATAAAACAAGTTAATTCCAAGAGTGAAGGAATTATCCTGTTAAATCAGGGAAAGTGGATGTAGGAGCTTGAGTCTCTGAACCACTATAAACTCTTGTGTTGATTTACATTTCAAGTACTTACAATACATCAACACTGCACACAAAACTGATCTTTCAAGGATAAACATTCAAAGACTGTGCAAAAACCTATTTGGACAAGTTCCCTGAAAACTGGACTGTGTTACATTGACTAAGTGATTTCAGAAATTAAAGGAGTTTAAACTAAAAGGGCTAACCACTATTCCGCACATATAACTCCCCTAGATAGTTATTCAACTAAGTACTCAATAGTACTTAGTAGATTGATTATCTTAGAAGAGTTAATCTTCTTCAGCAGAGTTGTCCAAGACAACCTTGCTGAGCTCTGGTTTGATCAAGTTTGGAAAGAATTTGCATACAAGTGTATTCCCCCCCCCCCCCACATACACTTGTTATCTACTCCTTTCAGGACCAACAAGTGGTATCAGAGCAGGGGTTCAAAGACCACTGCTTCTGAAAAGCCATCTTGGTTTTCAAAATCACATATTGGCTGTGGTCACTGAACTGATCTATCTGAAATCCTACTTGAATATTGACTGACTGTTTGTTCTTGAGTTATGGCCAACAACAATGCTGCTGTTCCACCTCCTGCTGTCCAAGGATTGGACAACATGGCCACAAATCCAGTCAACCACATTTCACATCACAAACTGCCCATGTTCTCAATTGATAATTATGACTTCTGGAAAATCAGAATGAGGGCTCATCTTGCATCTCTACACACTGACATGCTAAGAGTGATTACAAGAGGTCCTTTTGTGTTCACATTTGTCAATCCCAAGGTCACTGAGGCTCAAAAGGCAGATCCAAGAGAGGTGCTCCCCAAAGATGAGGATGACTTCACTGCTGATGAAAAGAGGAAAGATAATTTGAATTATCTTGCTATGAACACCCTCTACCAAACAATTCCAGATGCAATTATGGGTAGAGTCTACCACTGCACAACAGCCAAAGAAATTTGGGATACTCTTGCAGAAATGTGTGAGGGTACTGAAAAGATCAAGGAGAATAAACTCCAAGTTGCTGTGCAGAAATTTGAACAGTTTGCAATGGAGTCTGAGGAGTCCATTGATAAGTTTGCTGGTAGATTCACTGATGTGATGAATGAAATCAACTCACTGGGCAAGGTCTACACCAAGAGAGAAGTGGGGTTGAAGATCTTGAGAAGTCTCACTCAAAAGTGGGATGTCTATGCTGTAATGATGCAAAACACTAAAGATCTTTCCACCATGCCCATGCAACAAATCTTCTCTGAACTCAAAGCTTATGAGTTCGACCTCAATAGAAGAAAGCCTATTGAGGAACCTTCAAATCCTACTAAGGGAGTGGCATTCAAAGCCAAAACAGCTGAACCAGAGATGCAGCCCACTCCAAGATCATCAAAATCAGTCTCAAAGACTGAAATGAAGGAAAAACTAGCCTTGATGGCTAGAAGGTTTGAAAAGTTGAACTCAAGGTTTGGTAGATACAAGAAATTCTACCAGGACAACAAATTCAGGAGATACAACTCTCCTGAAGCACAGGCTGAAGTCAAAAAGCCTGAAGAGAAAAGATCAGAGGACAAGTACTCTGATAGGAGAAGGTCCAGTAGAGCTGAACCTTCATCATCAAAAAGAAGAGAAGAATCAAAGAAAGAAGATGATGAAGATCTGTGCTATAACTGTAAAAAGAAAGGGCACTTCCAGTATGATTGCCCTGAATTAAGCTCTAAGGAGAGAAGAGAGAGGCAGGCCAAAAGAGACAGGGAATTCACCAACAGAAAGGCCATGATGGCTGGTAAAGAATCTGATAGTACTGAAAGCCTCAACTCCTCTGATGGACTGTTCTCCAACAGTGATGATGATGATAATGTCTGCAACATGGCTCTTGAGGATGATGAGGTATCCTCTACTTCTAGCTCACCATCATTCATCTCACAGAACAATAGTGAGGTCAACTTGAAGCTTTCCCTTGGAAAGTTGATGGAAGATTTCACTTTGTTACAAGAATTTCATGATAACTGTGTGAGAGAAAATGAAAGATTGGCCATTGAACTTGCCAAAAACTCTGAGGTAGTTGTTGATGTCAAGTCTACTGAGTTGTATCAACAAGTCTTGAGAGAGCTTGAGGAAGCAAATCTCAGGATAGTTGACCAACAAAAGGAGATTGATGATCAACTTCTCTCTCATAAGAGAAAAGATTTTGAACTTAAAATTCTCAATGCCAAATTTGAAAACCTCTCACATGAATATGATATTCTTAAATCAAGTGAAGAGAGCCTGAAATTAAAGATGTCTGCTCTGAAGAAATCCTCTAGAGCAATAGAGGAAATTCAGAGTTATCAAAGACCTATGGCTCAAAGAAGTGGATTAGGTTTTGATCCATTTGAATCTTCACCTTGTCTTAGTGTTGCTTCTGTAAGTAACACTAAGAGAATCTTTGTTAAGTCAGTGGCACAAACTGAAAATGAAGTGATTCAGCCACTGAACAAAGGAAAGGGCAAAATGGATGATCTGCCTACTCAAGTGATTTAGGAGAATAGGCCAAAACCTAAGGAAATGGCCAAAGCTCCTGAACATAAGAGGAATGTTGGTCAGCAGAGTAGACCCAATGGAAGGACAACTCTACTGAACAATGTTCAGAGGAGTTATCCAAAGTATAATCAGCCTAGGCCAACTCTTCTGAGAAAGCCTCAGCTGAATAGACCCAAGGATAACTTTCCTCAAAGGCAAAATAAAATGAGACAACCAAAACCCTTCATGCCAAAGGGTAATGGTCAAAAGAAAGCCTTTCCTCAAAGATTCCCTCAAGTAGCACAAAGAACTCAAAAGTTCAGGAGATTTGACAACTCTCCTGAAACTTATAGAGTTAACACATTCACACACACTTTCCCAAAGGTATTTAAGGGAAAGACAGTGTATGTAGATGCTAGAGGAAGACAACTTAGCCACCTTGAATCAATCAAGGTTATTAGGCAAGTTTGGGTTCCTAAAGGTACAGCTAACCTCTCAGGACCCAAAACTCAAAGGGTACCTAAACCTATCTAATTGCAGGTACCAGTGGGCCACAAGATGAGGAGTATAAGCAAAAAGACAGCATGGTACCTTGACAGTGGATGTTCAAGGCACATGACTGGAAACAAGGAACTCCTCACTGATTTTATTGAAAAAGAAGGCCCTAATGTCACTTTTGGAGACAGCTCACAAGCATCAACAAAAGGTTATGGTACTTTGATGATTGGTAACATCAAAGTAACCAATGTATCTTATGTAGCTGGTCTCAAATATAATCTCCTAAGTATCAGTCAATTCTGTGATAAAAACTTCAATGTTGAGTTTTCCTGTGATAAATGCTTGATTAAAGATAAGACTCAACAAATTCTATTGACTGGAACTAGGAAAGGAAATGTGTATTTTGCAGACTGGGACAAGTCTACTGATGCTGCATGCTTCATTGCTAAGAGTTCTAGTGAACAAAGTTGGTTATGGCATAAAAGATTAAACCACTTGAACTTTAAAACAATGAACAAAATTGCTAGAAATGCATTAGTCAAAGGACTACCTAATGAGGTTTTCATTAAAGAGCATGTTTGCAAACCATGCCAAGAAGGAAAACAGATCAAAGCCTCATTTAAGGGAAAACCAGTCATCTCTACTGAAAGGGTACTTGAACTATTACATATGGACCTTTTTGGACCAATTACCCCTGCAAGCATAAATGGTAGAAAATACACATTGGTTGTAGTAGATGACTTCTCTAGGTTCACATGGGTAGTATTTCTCCTTAATAAGAAGGAAACTCAAGTCAAACTGCCTGAACTTCTTAAGAGATTGTCAAATGAGAAAAGCCTTAACATTATCAAGATAAGATCTGATAAAGGCACAGAATTCATTAACTCATACATCAATGGGTATTGCACATCTAATGGAATAGCTCATGAAACCTCAGCAGCTAGAACTCCCCAACAGAATGGAGTTGCAGAAAGAAGAAATAGAACTTTAAAAGAAGCTGCTAGAACCCTAATTGCTGATTCAAAATTACCTAAGAGGTTTTGGGCTGAAGCTATAAACACTGCATGCCATACTCAAAATAGATGTTTGATTACTAAGGGGCAAGGCAAAACCCCCTATGAACTCTGGAAAGGAAGAATGCCTAAAGTGTCTTACTTTCACATTTTTGGTTGCAAGTGTTTCATTCACAATAATGGGAAAGATCAGTTGAAAGCCTTTGATAGCAAAGCTGATGAAGGAGTGTTTCTTGGATACTCCCAAATCAGTAAAGCTTTCAGGGTCTACAACAAGAAAACTCTTATTGTGGAAGAAACACCTCATGTTGTGTTTGATGAATCTACTCATGAGTTCAGGAATAAGAACTTGGAATCAGAAGAAATCACACAAAGAACAACCAGACTAAGCCTAAAAGACAAAGACACTGAATTCATAGATGTTGTCCAAGCCAACCATCCTGAAGGCAACCTTTCTGAGGCAAATCCCACTGAAAGGAATGGTGAACTGAATGATCCGGTCCCAGTTCACATCCAGGTAACAACTACCAATGAAGAAGCAGTACCTGCTGAGGTAGTTAATGGGTCAAATAATCAAGGGGGAACTCAAAATGTTGAAAATACCAATGTCCCTGACATTGAGGACAACACCCCTGATTATGATCCTGAATTAGATCCTGCATTCAATTATCCTGAATTCTATGATCAAATTGACTCAACTTCAGTAGAGGACAACTCTACTGAAGAGATCAGAAAAAGAAGGACCTGGTTGTCAGACCATCCTACTGATCTAATACTTGGTGACCCAAGTATTGGAGTCAAAACAAGAAGATTCCATGGTGAAAGTGCTCTTTTCTGTTGTTTCTTGTCAGAGCAAGAACCAAGTAATATTGAGGAAGCACTTCAAGATGCCAATTGGATCACAGCCATGCAGGAAGAACTGAACCAATTCACCAGAAATGAAGTATGGGAGCTGGTGGATAGGCCTTCACATCAAGATGTTATTGGAACAAAGTGGGTGTTCAAGAACAAGAAAAATGAAAATGATGTGATTGTCAGAAACAAAGCAAGACTTGTGGCAAAAGGCTATTGCCAACATGAAGGCATTGACTATGATGAGACATTTGCACCTGTGGCAAGGCTAGAAGCAATAAGGCTCTTTCTAGCCTATGCAGCCCACAAGAGGTTCAAAGTGTACCAAATGGATGTCAAGAGTGCCTTTCTGAATGGAGTCTTGAAAGAAGAAGTCTATGTGGAGCAACCACCAGGTTTTGAAGTTGGAAACCAAGTTTACAGACTCAAGAAAGCTCTATATGGACTCAAGCAAGCCCCTAGGGCTTGGTATGATACACTGTCACAATTCCTCTTGGATCATGGATTCACCAAGGGAACTGTGGACAGAACTCTTTTCAGAATATCTGAAGGAGAGGACATCTTGCTTGTCCAAATTTATGTGGATGACATAATATTTGGATCCCCCAATGAGAAGCTGTGTGAGAAGTTCTCAAAGCTAATGCAAAGCAAGTTTGAGATGTCCATGATGGGGTTGATGAACTTCTTTTTGGGTCTTCAAGTCAAACAATCTAAAGAAGGAATCTTCATCAACCAAGCTAAGTACACCAGAGAAATGATCAAGAAGTTTGGGTGTACAACTAGCAAGCCAGTAAGGATCCCTATGAACACAAATTGGAAGATGGATCCTGATGAGAGTGGTATTCCAACCAATTCTACTGAGTATAGAGGAATAATTGGTTCACTCCTCTATCTCACTGCCAGCAGACCTGACATCACCTTTGCAGTAGGTGTTTGTGCAAGGTTCCAAGCAAATCCTAAGAAAAGCCATCTTGAGGCTGCAAAGAGGATTTTGAGGTATCTCAAAGGCACTGAAAATCTAGGCCTTTGGTACCCTGCTGATGACAACATTGAGCTAACTGGCTACTCAGATGCTGACTATGGAGGTTGTAGAATTGACAGAAAGTCCACTTCAGGGACTTGTCAATTCTTGGGCAACAAGCTTATATCTTGGTTTTCCAAGAAGCAGAACACAGTGGCTACTTCCACCACTGAAGCTGAATATGTTGCAGCTGGAAGTTGTTGTGCTCAAATCCTTTGGTTGAGACAACAACTGAGAGACTACAAAGTCAACTCTACTGAAGTGCCAATATTTTGTGATAACAATAGTGCCATTGCTATATCACAAAATCCTGTCTTGCACACAAGATGCAAGCATGTGGACATCAAGCACCACTTCATTAGAGACCATGTGGAGAAGAAGGATATAAAGTTGGTCAAGATCCACACAGATCATCAAAAAGCTGATATACTAACTAAGCCACTTGCAGAGGCAAGATTCCTGGAACTATCAGCAGAGTTGGGATTACTTGATTCAGGGAAGTTGGACAAGTAAAAGTCATGAAAAGTGAATGAGATATATGGAAACTGAAAAGGTTCTCAGCAGACTTGGTCAAGTCTACTGAATATCAGAAGAGATGGCTAAAATCATTCAGGACACTTGTCCATTGGAATTCAGGACCTTTGTCCACATCTCTTCAGGACACTTGTCCAAGTGGGGTCAGATAAGTTGTCTTGGCTATCAAACTATTCCCTTGGTTTGATAAGCACCTATTTTGGGTAATCATTGCCTACCTTGATACATGTCCCAACTACAGATATCATCACTGTAGGATTTAATTTGTCCCCCACCCAAAAGGTCACTTTCCATGCATTAAATGCCAAGATTTAACTCTTGTTTGCATTCCACTTTTCAAGCCATGATCTATCTCGAAAACTCCCCAACCATTAACTAATATTTAATAACTTCCACGTTTTGAATAAAACCAATAACTCACTGTTACATTGGTTTTTGACCATTGGATCAAAACTGGCCAACTCCCCTGAAATTCATCCTGGCAGTCCAAGTGTATATTTCCATTTTTGATACCCGTTGAAAATACACAAACCTCACCAACTCATTGACAAACATTCTTTTTAGAATATCCCCAAGTCTTAAGATCCCCCACAAACACTTCTTCCCCAAGTATTCAAACCCTAACTTATTTTTCTTCAAACTCTCTCAACACTCTTTCATTTTCGTCTCTGTAAATTTCAATGGCTCCCAAAGTTAGACCAGAGATGATCATAGACTTTTCCAACAAGGCTCTGGACCTTGATTTTGGATATCTAAGCAACAAAAACAATCTTCATTTTGAACCCATAATCTCCTTTGAAAGTGAAGATCCTGAGATTACTCCAACCCTGAGGTGGTTGAGAAGGGCTGGTCTTCAAAAGTTCTTGGAAGAAAGACCAAGTTCCTGCTTGGAAAACTATATGGCTGAATTCTTTGCCTTTCTCAAATGGAGAGGCAAGCCTGAAGATGGTGAAGTTTCCACCAGACTGTCATATGTTGCTGAAGGAGAAGAGGAAGAAAGATTTCATAGAGTGAAATTCTCTTCAGAAGATCTTGAAGGAGCTTTTGGATTGCCTTCTGAGGGAAGGAATCCAGAAATCTATGGCACTGGTCATGAAGAAGAAATAGCTCAAGAATGGCTATTGACACCAGGCCCTCTCTCCTCAACTCAAAACAAAAAGACTCTCAAGCCAGAATTTCTCAACCTCTTTGAGGTAGTAGCTAAAAGTCTCTTGAGTAATACTGGAAGCTTGGAGCAGGTCAGCCATCCAAGAATCAGAATCATGGCTGCAGTCATTGATGCCAGTGACAAAGGCATCAAGTTTGATTGGAGGACCTTCATTATGTCTGAAATGATGAAGGAAAAGGCTAAATTCAAGGTGAAATCTCACAACAAGGTGGTGCTAGAAGGGAAAATCAAGTATTGCACTAGGGCAAGCTTGTTGATTGAGAGATTTTCTCATTACTCCCAGATGCAAACCTTTGCAAAGCCCCTCCCAGCCCAAAAGATCCTATTCAGAAAGCTCAGCAAGAAAACTGAGAAAAGGAGGATGTTAATGGCCAAGCCTGCTGAAGCAAAGGTGGAGGAGAAGCCCAAGTTGAAAAAGAGGACAAAGGCAAGGGTGGTGAAGACAAGGAAAATGTCTCAGATAATCTCAGAAGAGAATTCAGATGCTTCAACTGAGATTGAAGAAGTTGCTAGAGAAGGTGTACAAGTGCCCTCTGATCATTCAGAAGAATTAAGGCAAAAGTACAATGAGACTAGACAAAAGTCTAGGGGTGATAAGAGGATCAGGGAGGTTGTCCCTGAGAAGGATGAGGAAGGAAGTGGGAGCAGTAGAGCTAGTAAGAGAAGGGTCAAGCCTACTGACAAGGTGTTGGAGCTTCAGGAAGAAAGGTCTCTACAACTTGCTCTAAGAGAGAGCAGAGCTGAAAGCAGGACCAAATCAAAGTCAAGGACCAACTCATCTGGTTCTGGAACTCCAGAATCCAGGGTCCCTGAAGGTCAACCAATGGAGGCCAACATCCCTGAAATTCAGAATCCTGAGCCCAACTCCCCTGAAACCCATATAACCCCAACCAATCAACCCATCACCCCCATTAACCTCACAAAGAGATACTCTCCTGAGGGAAGTGTGCAGAGAAGTATGATAGATGTGCTAGCTGACATAGCTGTAGATGAGACAAGGTTACAATCTCCCCTTGACTCATCTATGCTCAATTATTCAAAGCTTTTAGAAGCTGCACTCTTTGAGCCAACCCCCCTGAGCAAAGCCCCTTCAGATCCATTGCTCTCAAAAGCAACTGAAGATCCTTCTACTGCACCCAACCCATCTGAAGCCAACATTCCTGAACTTAATCTGCCTGAAGCCACATTAGGAGAACCCAGAGCCAACTCCCCTATAACCCAAAGTCCCCATTCAAGTGGAGATGAGGAAGAGTATACTTATGAAAGTATGCTCAGAGGAGGAGCCAAGGCTACTGTGGACAGTTTGTATCCACAAATTGCTGAATTTCCAAGAATTCAGAAGGCCTTTCATGATCTAAGGATGCTTGTTGATGTAAAAGATAAATCCTTGATGGAAATATCACAAGTCATCCAAGATAAGGGTGCAAACTGGTGGCAAGTGAAGGAGAACAGATTGTTACACTTTGCTGGAGTTTCAAAGACAAGATTCCTCACTGATGAGGAAGTATTTGCAAAGTTGGTGGATGACAAGATGAATGAGGAGAGGGAAAGGAAAGCTAAGGGCATCAAACACCCTGAAAGTAGCTCCAATGATGATAACTCCCCAGATGATCCCTCAAACCCCTCTAAACCCAACCCTCCTGAAACCCCTCAAGCCAATCTCCCTAAGCCTTCTGTCTCTGAAAGACTTTCCAACCCCCCTAGAACCTATCATAGGAAAGGCTTTGTCATTTCAGAGGTGTTGACCAAGGATGGTAACACAACCAAGGACACATCTGCCAATGAAGGTTCTTCTGAACCTAAGGCACAGCCTAAAGATGTGGAGGTTCCTTCTCTAGAGGCTAGTTTGATTAAGGCCTATTCAGTGTCAGAAGAGTTGGACATTGATCAGCCCTTAATCATTCAGGATGACTCAGTGGCTGTTGATATAAGCACTGTGATCTCCCCACAACTGCCATCTTTGAACCTTGTTGAAGGTGGAGATGCTGCAGGTTTAAGAGAAGGAGTTGAAAAGGAAAGTAGTTTTGAAAAATCAGAGGGAGTTATGGATGAAAGAGAGGTAGTTATCACTAAGATTGTGAGTGTACCAACATATGAGGGTGGTATAAGTGAGGAAGGACAGGTTATTCTTGAAGTCAAATCTGAACTTCAAGAATCCCTTGATGAGAGGAGGCCTGTTCCTTTAAGTGAGGAAACTTTTAATGAAGGAAGAAAAGAAATAGTTGAAAATGAGGAGAAGACTGCTGATGTATCAGAGTCTTATGAAAAAGAAAATGAGGGAGATAAGTGTGTTTTCACTGATGCTTTTGATTTGTCTGATATTGCAGGGATAAGCTTTGAACAAATTTTTGCAGATGATCTCTTGACAGATGCTCCCATCCAAGTTGACACTGGATCAGCACAAGCCTTGCTTGGGATGCAATCAGAGAAGTTGGATTCCTTGGCTCAACAAGTTCAAACAGCTCATGCAGAAACTTCTGGAGCATTAGATGAGCATGGAAGAACTCTAGCTTCTGTTGAAATGAGATTAACTGGCTCTGAAGATGTGGTTTTACCCACATTGGAAGCAAGAATTGAAGGAGTAAATCTGGTCTTCAAACCATCTCTACTGAAGTTCACAAAGCCAAAGTCAGTATGGAAAACATCTCAAAGGAGGTCAAGAAGGATCAAAAGATGCTGAGAGATAACCATAATGCGAATGTTCAAGCTATCAGATTGACAATCAAGCAAGCTCTTGGCAAGAAGACAGCCTTGCAGAAGAGAAGAGCTGAAGAGCAAAGGCTAGCTATGGTCAAAGCAGCCTCAGAAAAGTTTTCCCAAGAAGTGTTGGCCAACATTGCTGAAGGTGCAGTGGCCAACCTCACTGAGCTCCTGAAAGCCCAATTGGATGCATCTCTTAAGGCAACCATGGAGGAGGTTGTTCAACAGAAAATGAAGCCTGTCCTTGCCTTTCTTAGTTTAAGCAGTGACAGGATGCAAAATATACATGATGAGAATGTATATCTGTTGGAAGAGATGAAGTCTCTAACCCAAGCCCTGTCCTTATTGGCATCCACTATGAGTGAACTGAAGCCAGAATGTTTTGATGCTTCCAAAAAGGGGGAAAGGGAAAGAGCAAGGGCAAAAGGTGCCTTAGTGATTGGGAGTCCAGTGAAAGGGAAGGACAAAGCCCCTGAAGGAAAGGGAAAAGAGCCAGCAGTGCTGAACTTGGAAGAATTGGATGAAGAGGAGCAGTTAGCATTGGCATTAAAGAACTCTATGGCCTCAGCTCAAGAAGAAAGAGTGAGGTTACAACAAAGACCAGGTAGTGAAGTATCTGGTTTGGACAAGGATGCTGAAGGTGTCCAAACTAGAGGAAAGATCAAGAAGGCCCAAGGAAAGAAGAGACAAGTTGAGAAATTCACTGACTTTCCCAATAGCCTTGATCTTCCACCTGAATTCAGAGTTGTTGATGATGAGCCTACCTCAAAGAAGGCCAAAACTGCTGAAGATCCCAAAACTGCTGAAATACCCAAGACTGCTGAAAAAGACAAGTCTACTGAGACTAAGTCCACTGAAAGTACCAAAGCTTCTGAAGATGTTGAGGAACTATATGAAGAAGGCTTTGGACCTGGACCAAAGAAGACAAGGATTGTGGTACTCAATGATCCATCAAAGCTGTTTCACGAAGGGTATGGCAAAGACCCTGAAACACAACAGAAACTGGCCATGATGAGGGCCCAAGAGAAAATGGACTTGATGGAAGAGGCCAACAGAGCAAGAGATAAGAGAAGAACAGACTTCCAGAAGCCAAAAAGGAAGAGAGCAACCTACAACAAGATGAAGCCACAGCTATTGATCCCAATGGACACCAAATATCCTCACTTGGATAAATGGGTGCCAATTCAGCTGAATGACTCATGGGAGGAAGCAAAAAGGGAGTTTGTCTATGATCAGTATGTCATTGACAGATGGAATGGAAGAGATGCCAACATCAATTTTGCTGAGTTCATGATTGAGTACTACAGAGAACTCTATCAACAATTGCTTGCAGCTGCTGATATTGCAAGATTTGAACTCACAGCTCCCAAGCCAATCATATACTTACCTCCAAAGCTTGATGGATGGATTGATCAATCAAGGATTCTGAGAGAATTCACTGAGATCCTCAAGCTGAACAAGATGGTTCTTGGTCCTAAGGGAACCAACCAAGAAGCCATGGCCTTGAAGAGGAGAGTGTGGGCACAGTATGGGATGGTGCCACCTCCTGAGGATGATCTCTAAATGGCTAAGTCTTCTGACCTATCTTAATTGATCAACTATGCTGAAAATTGGTCAAGTTTGTTGATATGGTGTGCTAATCTGTTTGCTCTGACTTGATATGGATTGCTCTGATACAAGCTCTGTGCTCTGATCTTGTATATGTCTTGAAGGTTTAGTATTTGCTCTGATATAATAAGATTAGTGCTCTGATACAAGTTTATGCTCTGATGCTGAAAAAATCTTGTATATGTGTTGAACTCTTAGAAGGAAATACTCTGATGTATTTAGTGTTGATGATTCATGCTCTGATATGTTCAATTCAACTATCAACATGCTTGTAATGTTTTTTTTTAATGAATGATAGTTGAACTTATTTTGAATCAAGAAACACTCATCTCTCTATGCCTATCTATGAAACCTATGTGCAACATGAATGGTGAATACACTAACACATTGCTTTTCAGGATAACTGACCTTAGTCATGTCTTCTGAAGATTAATGTAATAGGTGTAGCTAAGTCACTTTTGCACAAGCTGTATAGGTTTTGGCATCATCAAAAAGGGGGAAATTGTTGGGAATAAAATGAGTTATGTTTTGATTGAATACCAAAACCCCCTGAGACATGCCTAAGTTATGATTGAATATGTTCTAGACATGTTAGAACATATAGTATAAAGGCTAGATGAGGAGCTAATATGTTAGGTAGCTCTTAGATGATTAGATGCACAAATTGAGGGGGAACATATGCTTTGAAGTACATCAAGAACAAGTCCCCTCAAGGCTCAAACTCTGGAATCATGATCAAGTCTGCTGAAAGACAAGTATGATGATCAGGAGAGTTGTCCAGAGGAGTTGTCTCAGCTCAATTAATCAAGATCAAGTGCTCTGAAAGCCTGAGGTCAACTATGCTGAAGAGAAAGAGACAACCACACCCTAAAGATCTTCAAAGAAACAAGCTAAGATCATCTTCAAGAGAAATAAAAGGGAAAGAGCCATCTAAAGGGAAGGAGCCATCCTCAAGAGAAATAAAAAAAAGGGAAAGAGCAAGACAATCTTGCTGATAAGCAAGACTGCTGATAGTGATAAGGAGAGTTGTCCAAATGATGAGGAATGTTGTCCTATCATTGGAACAACCTTCAGAAGACATGTCCACACTCTTACAAGAGAATCTGAATGTCAGATGTTGGGAAGAGTGCTACAGAATGAAGACAAAGCTCTTACAGCCGTTTATTTCCCAAATGAGGACATGTCACTATCAAGATTCTGTCTTCAAAGTTGAAAAACTAAAAGAAGACATTTATGGACATTGGAGGCTGCCTCTCCAACGGGCAAATCCTTCACTTGTCTATAAATACAGAAGTGTGAAGACCATTTGAAAGCATCCAACTAGCATCCAACTAGAACCTCAACAAAGCACATCTAACCTCAAGTTCTTACAAACTAGAGTGCTTTCAAAGCTTTCAAAGACTATCTTAGTCTTCAAACACTTCATCTAAGCTGTACTACATTGTATATCCATACACAAGCTTAGAGAGATATCCTATTAGTTGGAACCTTACTTCAATCCTCATATCTTTCAAGAGTGAAAGTGAGAAGGTTGTAGTAGTAGAAGTGGTAGGAGCTGACTGTTGAGAGAAGAACAATTCAGTTCTGAGTTGAGAAGAGGGTACTAGGACTCTAGACATCCTAGGGATCAATTCACCAAGAGTGGTGTTCTTGATCAAGTGCACCTTGGCACTATAAAACAAGTTAATTCCAAGAGTGAAGGAATTATCCTGTTAAATCAGGGAAAGTGGATGTAGGAGCTTGAGTCTCTGAACCACTATAAACTCTTGTGTTGATTTACATTTCAAGTACTTACAATACATCAACACTGCACACAAAACTGATCTTTCAAGGATAAACATTCAAAGACTGTGCAAAAACCTATTTGGACAAGTTCCCTGAAAACTGGACTGTGTTACATTGACTAAGTGATTTCAGAAATTAAAGGAGTTTAAACTAAAAGGGCTAACCACTATTCCGCACATATAACTCCCCTAGATAGTTATTCAACTAAGTACTCAATAGTACTTAGTAGATTGATTATCTTAGAAGAGTTAATCTTCTTCAGCAGAGTTGTCCAAGACAACCTTGCTGAGCTCTGGTTTGATCAAGTTTGGAAAGAATTTGCATACAAGTGTATTCCCCCCCCCCATACACTTGTTATCTACTCCTTTCAGGACCAACACAGAATCTGGAAGTTGGGGCAACTCGGCCGAGCTTCACCATCCGGCCGAGTGGAATTACATTCCAGAATCTGGAATGATTCTCAACTCGGCCGAGCTACGCCATCCGACCGAGTTGCCTGAAGAAGGGGGCAAAACATTTTACGGCCCGACTCGGCCGAGCTACATCACTCGGCCGAGCTGCTGAGTGAACAAAAATGCAAAACACGCTTTTGGAAGTGCCCGACTTGGCCGAGCTGCCCAATTCGGCCGTGTGACCTCTTATTTTCGCCTAAAATCGTGTTTCTACCTTAGGGCACATGCCAAGCACTTTTGGAAGAGTATATAAGGCCTAGAGTTCGTTTTTGAAAGGGGATTACACACATTGAGAAGACTCTACACATAGCAACACATAGTAATAGGTTTTGAAGCATTTTTCCTTATAGTTTTTCATAGATTAGCTTAGTATTTAGTTACTTTTTCATTTTAATCAAGGATTGTAAGTGAGTTTTGCTTATTTCATCATATTGTAGCTACAAATCCATCATTAAGGTGATATTCAATTTGGTAATTACTTTCTACCTTGCAATTTCTTTATTAATTAGCATGGGTTTTATGTTATTTTGTGTTGTAATGACTTGTTCGTATTTTTGGATAAGTTTTCCCAAGTATATTTTCGTTCCAAGGATTTAATTAAGTGCCAATGAATCCCTAAAGTTGCAAGTTATCATGCCATTGTAGTAACTAAGCTTGTTTGTTTGGATTTTCGGGAATTAAAAAAAAACACAAGTACTAAAACTAAACAAATTAAACAAGAAGAAATGAACAAAGGCAATAACAAGATATCTAACTTCCTTTCGAAAGTGCAAGGTGAGAAAGTATTGCCTCGGGTGTATCCATTTTGTAGGTTGTGTGGTGAATTATTGGGCCAAAATACACAAATTAAACCTAATGCATTGGGTAGAGCTAAAGGCTATCACTCGTGTGTGTCGACCAATCCCTTGTGAGGCCTAGGTGAACACGTGCATTAACTAGCAATTATATCGTCTAATCAATGCCTTAAGATCTTAGGATAGTGTCTCATAAACACGTTCAACACGGTTACTAATGTTTATGAGACGCCCTTTCACTAATCTAATAGACGACCTCTAATCGACTAGTGTCTAGTGTCGTCTATCTAAGCAACTAACCCCCGGTCGGTGTAGCTAATTACTATGTTAATTCTAATCAATTAATTCAAGCTCATACGCACATTCCTAATCATGCAACCCAATACAGTCGTTGAAATCGACACAACTAAGAATGATAGTTAATAGGGTGAATTAACCAATTGAATCATGCAAATTACCACACTAGAAGCAAATACACCCATTTCCTAAGCTAATCATGCAATTAATCCATAATTACACCACTTAACCACAAAAACTTCAACACCCTAGGTAATTAAGACTTAGCCCATGGTTCTAAGATAGAAATCCATGGCTAGAATGCAAGAAATCACAAAACCCATAACAATTAAGAAATCAATGGCAAGAAATAAGAGAATTACTAAATTGAAATGAGAATTAAAGAGATATCACCTTAAAACTTGAAATGTAGCTACAAACTTCAATTACTTACAAAGCCCAATGGAAATCTTCCTTGAATTGTAAATTGTAACTCTAATCTATGCTAATTTTTAATTGAAATTGCAAAAAGAGCAAAAACACCTAATGCTATGTGTGATTGTGTGTAGATGTTGCCCTCCAAAGTGTATATCCCTCCTGAAAAACAAACTTGTGGCCTTTTATACCCTCCCCCTTGAGCTTGGCACGTGTTTCTAGGTCAAAAACGAAGTGGGACAATTTTTCTCTGCAACTCGGCCGAGTTGGGGTCACTCGGCCGAGTGGATCACTTAAATAAACGTTTTGCGACTTTTCCAGCCGAGACTCGGCCGAGTGAGGGTCACTCGGCCGAGTGGTCTTCAATTTCAGTGGCTACGGAATTCAACCTTACTCGGCCGAGTGAGCCCACTCGGCCGAGTGCGCAGTAATTTCAAAACATGTAGATTCGGCCGAGTTGAGTCACTCGGCCGAGTGCGCAGTGATGTCCAAAGTTACAGATTCGGCCGAGTTGACTCACTCGGCCGAGTTCCCTCCTTCTCTTCTCGTTTCATGCATAACTCTCAATCCCGATGCCCGATCGGCTCGATTCTCGTCTCATTTCGACCCTCTTCTTGATGCCTTTCTTGTGGTTGACTCATTGGATTGATCCAACGGCTGGATTTCTCGTGATTTGCTTCGAAACTCCTTGCTTTACCTAAAAATCAAACAAAACATTCATGTATCAACATATCTAACAATTAGCTCATGATTACACGAAAATTGTAAGAATTTCATGATATCTAGAGCATAATTGACCCACAAATTCGAGCAATCTCACGACAAATCATGTAACCATGGGATTCTCTTCATGAACCATGGGCTAATCCCCAATTGCCTTGGGTGTGAATGTTTTGATGGGAATTTAGTGTAATTGTGAAGTAATTGCATGATTCACTTAGGATTTGGGTGTAAATGTTTCTAGAGTTGTATTGTGTTTGATTCATTTGATTGATCAACCCTATTAGCTAGCATTTTCGATTGTGTTGATTGCAACGAGAGTTGGGTTTGCATGATTGGGGTGTGAGTGTGAGCTTTGGTCAATTGAATAGAAGTTAATTAGTAATTAGCTAACTGAGAGGAGGTTAATGGCTAGACCGACAACTTTAGACACTAAACGAATAGAGGTCGTCTAGGAGTTTGGTGAGAGGGCGTTTCCTAAGCATTAGTAACCGTGTTGAAAGTGCTTATGAAACACTATCCTAGGAGCTTATGGTATTTGGTTAGATCCTATAATTGCTAATCAATGCACGATGTTCGCCTATGCCTTTCAAGGGGGTTTGCACACTTATGTGATAGCCTTTATCTTAATCCGAATTCATATCTAATTCATGTAATTGGTTCACTAGTTCATTAATTTCTAACAAAACGGAAACACCCGAGGCAATACACTTCTCTTGCACTTTCCAAAAGAAAGTTAGTTAGTTCACTATTTCTAGTCACTATTACTTATTACTTTAGTTAATTTAGTTTAATATCTTTGTTCTTATTCCCGAAAATCCAAACAAACATCATTTAGTTACTACAATAGCATGATAACTTGCAATTTTAGGGACTCATTTTCACTCAATTAAGTCCTTGGACGATAATTATTTGGTATACTTATCATACTACTAATGAACCCATACGCTTGTGGGGATCGTATAGTTGTTTGAAAAAGCGTGCAAAATACGACCAAGTCAGTTACTCTCCGAGTACTTCCTCCACCCAACTCGACATCACTCACACCGATGAGCAGGTCCGCTCCAGCAGTTGCTCCTATATCTACCCCTCTGGCTCCACCTGTTCAGCATTCCTCTCCACCTCGTCCGCCTGCTCAACGAACTCACTCTATGCGCACCCGTGCTCAGAACAATATTCATAAACCCAAGCGGCTGTTTTCTACCACTAAACATCCACTACCACATGATGACGAACCCACCTCAGCCAAACAGACACTCTCATTTTCCCACTGGCGCACTGCAATGGATGAAGAATTCACAGTTCTTCTTCGACATGGTACATGGGAGTTAGTCCTTGCTCCCGCCTGTGGGAATATTATAGGGTGTAAATGGGTGTTTCGCACCAAACAGAAGTCAGATGGATCAATTGATAAATTTAAGGCTTGGTTGGTTGCAAAGGGCTTTCATCAACGCCCGGGGGTGGACTTCAAAGAGACATTTAACCCAGTTATTAAACTATCTACTATTCGTACGATTCTCACAATTGCTATCTCTCGTGGTTGGCATCTTCGTCAACTAGATGTAAGTAACGCCTTCTTACACGACGATCTTGATGTCCCAGTCTATATGCAACAACCTCCTGGGTTCAAAGATCCCAATCGTCCGTCGCATGCGTGTCTTCTTCGACGCTCTTTATATGGCCTACGCCAATCTCCCCATGCTTGGTACGACTCCTTGTGTGCAGCTCTCCACTCATTCGACCTTGTTCGCTCAAAGGCAGATTCCTCTCTATTTACATATCTTACGGAGGCTGGGAGTCTATTTGTCTTAGCATACGTCAACGACTTAATTCTGACAGGCTCTTCAGAAAGCATCACTTCTGCTCTTACTCGTCACCTCTAGTCCGTATTTGCAGTTAAAGACTTGGGGATTCTCTCTTATTTTCTCAGGATTGAGGTTGCCAATTGTAAAGAGGGCCTCTTTTTATCACAGCATAAATACTTGATTGATCTCCTTCGCCGACACAAAATGGAGGGTGTCAAACCCGTCTCCACCCCTGCCTCTGTCAAAATATCGGGAATCTTAGGTGGTGTCGATCCTACAGAATATCGAAGCACCATTGGAGGACTTCAGTACTTGGCAATGACACGCCCAGATATTGCATTTACTGTTAATCGCTTGGCCCAATCAATGTCCTCTCCTACTGCCGACGTATGGAATTTGGTCAAACGATTGTTTCGATATCTCAAGTCTACGTTGCATCATGGTATTTTACTCGACGTACTTCTCCCCTTACGTTGACTGCATATTCTGATTCCGACTTTGGTGGTAATTTTTCGGATTGCAAGTCTACCTCGGCTTATATGGTCTTCCTTGGACCAAACCCTATATCATGGCGATCTCGTAAACAAAGAGGGGTGGCTCGGTCGTCTACAGAGGCCGAATATCGGGCCTTAGCAACTGCTGCCTCAGAGGTGTGTTGGCTTCGTCATCTGTTTCAGGATTTACGGATCCAATTAAATGATCCACCTCGAATACTTTGTGATAATATGGGCGCCACACGTCTTGCTCTGAATCCGGTTCAACATTCTCGTATGAAGCATATCGCGATCGATCTTCATTTTGTTCGTGACTTGTTCTCAAAAGGAGTGTTTTCTGTCGCATATGTGACTTTCTTACCAAACCTCTTGCTCGGTCTCGGTTTCAAGCTCTTCGTTCCAAAATCTTCGTAACCGATGGTTCGTCGATTTTGCGGGGGCATATTAGCAATAAATGACCAGATTCTACTCTCAATGATTAGATGATTAGTAGCATTGTATTTAGCCTTAATCTACGCCATTCATTAACTAGTCATTAGACACCTCATTGTAATTCCTGTATAAATACTGCTTGTATCTTTTCTGTAAATCAATACACACACATTATCTTTCCTATACAGCCCTTCTCAGCAGATATGATGAAATAAAGTTTTACATCAATGTCTTGTTTTCTCATGAACCATGGTGCATAGAAAAGTGCATAATACCATCAATTATTACACAAAATACCAAGGTTGCAGAAGTCGGAAATCGGTAGTCGGACGGATTGGTGCCGTCTAGTCGGGGCCTAGCGCCGCCTATAATATTTTTTTTTATTATTTTTCTTAATATGTTATTTTTAAAATTCTTAGGCAATAAATACAAAATTCTAATTTAACCAAAGCAAAAATTGCAAAGAGGTCCCTAAATAAATTAAAACTTACAAAAATAATATCGAAAAAATATAAATATACAGTTTTCACCCCTTAAACAATAGAATTTTACCAAAAAAATGTTATACATCATGACAAAGACATGTGTTTTGCTCGGAGCATCGATTCCAGTTGAAAAAGTGTATCTGATAGCTCGAATCTGACTTCGACGACGGGATGTCCAAAAAACAAATTAAGGCGCCTGGTCGAAAATCTCTAGGCTGGCGGTAGAGGCGCTAGTCGCCGGCTTTTACAATAGAGCAAAATACTGTAGTTACTTGCTTTGGATTCACTCCAAACCATAACTGCAAAAAATATGGTTATTTGCGACGGCCTCAAAGCCGTCGCAAATTTCGTCGAATTTGGTCAATCTGACGAAGTCAACCAAATTTGCGAAGGAAACAAAACCCATCGCAAATTACGACGATTTGACACGAATATTAATATGAAAACAAAATGGCATCAGTTTGTACAATTTACTTTAAGTTAGGTGATAATTTTGTGCATATATGCTTGATTGGAATATTTTAACGCATATATATTTTACAATTACAATTGGAATTTAGAAATTAAATTACATTTAGGGAGTACTAAAAAAAAAAAACATAATTGAAATTTAGAAATTAAATTAATATAGTTAAAAGAAATTAATAAAATGATTTTTTTTAAAATAGTAAAATATGTATACATATACAATTTACTCCGTATATTGCAATTATAGAGATGCGAGTTTGACTTCCAGCGGGAGCCAATTCTCGCATATTATATTTGCAAGGCCAAAAGGCCTTACACACAAAATGTTGCCAAAATGGGTTGCTAGCCCGCCTGTGAGCCGGCGGTCCGTCGGCTTGGGTTCGAACCCTGTTATACATTTTTTTAATTTCTGATTTTGCGACATAAAAAATTGTCACATATTACAATGGCCGGCGACGAATATTTTTGTCGCAAATATTATATATTAAAAATAATATTAAAATTATATGCGACGACATTTACCCATCACAAATTTTTGACGACATTTCCACCCGGCGGGTTTAAGGTCGTTCCTTCACAAATTTGGGACAAATATTTGAGTCGTAAATTTGCGACGGTTTTCAAAATTTCGTTGCAAATATTTGCGACAAGTGTTTATGCGGCGACCCAAACTCCGTCGTAAATCAACACTTTCTTGTAGTGTATTTTGTTAATGCTACATGCTCAAAATAAACAAAATAAAATAAATGACACGGAAACAATGCTGCACTATTAATAGAGGCGCAAGGCTTTTTGCGATTTTCAGAGACAAGCACACCTTTCACTTCTTATAATTCGTAGAGAGGCACCACAATATAGAGGTGCTGGAGATCGAAGCTCATAAGCTTATGAAAACACTCAGAATCGGAAACAAATGAAATTTATAGATGTGGAGACAATATTTTGGACATGGGAATTGCTAGTTCTAGCATAACATTAATATGCATGATGTATGGAATACCTTAGATATTTTAATCATCGCGCAGCGGCCTACTAACATGATGGATTTCGCAAGAATTCACGTTTCTTCCATGACCCTCGATCAGCAGTCTGGACTACTACTGAGTTTGAAGTTATTAATTTACGTGGATCCTCAGTGGTCTGGACTGCCAATCGCCTCACGATGCATGTTAACAATATATGAATTCCTAAGTGAGCTGCTTGATTAATTATCAAGATTGATCCTTAAAATATTGCAGAATGATCTGGCTGCCACGTTTTGGAAACTGAGACGGCCACGTAAGCTTCATTAATAGTTTATCAACGTAGCAATTTAAAAAAAATCAGCTCGAAAATTAATAGAGAAATATATATTTAATTAATTTTCAGACCTCAAATGGATAGTTAAAATATGTAATTCGGTACCCATTTTTATTTCTTATAAGCAGAAAAATGCCCTTTATACATGCAGATTACCGACTACCTCACAAAACAACAAATTAATAGGATATATTATTGCACCCCGGCCCCCCTGTGTGGACTTTTCAGGAAATTGGTATACTTTTTGTCAAATTGATTATTTTATATTGGAAGTTGAGTACTTATTTAATTGATACATAAAACTGCATAAGTTAATCATGCAGCAAACAAGCATGACCGTGTGAATAATAATACTATAATCAATCTTGAGTGTACTAGTTGAAAGTAGTGAGTGAGGTTCAATTCATCATTTGAGGGTCATCATAATTTATTTTATTTTTCAATTTGGCTCCTCAATATGTTATATTAATCATAATATATATGATATCGCACTCGATCTCCCTTTGTAAGGGTCGAGCATGCAATCCTCCTTTCAAACGTCATTATATGATAAAACAACACACCCATGCACACCCACATATATATACTTATGACACATGAACTTGCAGTTGGTATTCGAGAATGCATAATAGATAAATTTCGCCCTTAGTCCAAAAAATATAAGGGACAAATAAATCAAATTAGGTAAGTCGTACAAGGCAGCGCGATGGATCGAAAAAATATAGGTGGGGGAAATATACTTATTTGAACTTTTTGGTGGTGCATGGTACATATAACATATCTATCTGTGAGCTTAAAACAATAAAAGAAAAGAAAAAATATACCAACAGGGGCAAATTAAAGCAATATAATATTCCGTTAAATTACAGTACACTGATTTTGACTAATCAAGTCAAGTGTTTACTAAATCAGTCTAATGCAAATGCAAGTAGCTAGGCTGCTTCCTAGCTCTTTCCTGGGGGCTTCCGTTCTCCACCATTTAATTAGGGGTATAAATAATTAACAACCCTGCACTCCCTCTACAACCAATATCTCTTCTTCTTCCCTCTCTCTCTCTCTCTCTCAAATTAACAATACTCACATCAGCTAGCACTAGCAGAATGAAGATGGCTGCTTCTCCTCCTCTGAAAAAGTCTCAAAATAGTTCCGATGCGGTGCCCCTCTCCGTGTACGTGGCCAACACTATTGTGTTGCCTGTCTTCTTCTCGGCGGTGTATTATCTGCTGCTCCAATGGCGGGAAAAGATCCGCAGCTCCACCCCTCTCCACATCCTTAACTTCTCCCAAATGTCAGCCATACTCATTTTCCTGGCTTCCTTCATCTATCTCCTTGGCTTCATGGGTATTGGTTTCGTCCACTCCCTCATTAATCCCACCTCTGATGACATTTTGGATGTTGAAGAAGAAGAAACTACTGATCAACTTTTGATCAAAAACAAAACAGTGGATAATGAGGAGGAGCCTATTTCCCAGCTTTCCCTTTCCCTTTCGGATGAGGAGATGGTGGTGTCAGTTGTGGAGGGGAAGATCCCTTCCTACGCCCTCGAATCCAAGTTGGGTGATTGTAAGCGCGCCGCTGCCATCCGCCGTGAAGCTTTGCAGCGTATCACAGGAAAATCCCTGGAGGGCTTGCCCCTGGAAGGGTTCAACTACGAAGCTATACTCGGCCAGTGCTGCGAAATGCCTGTGGGTTACGTCCAGATTCCAGTGGGCATCGCGGGCCCACTCTTGCTAAATGAAGTGGAGTATTCGGTCCCCATGGCGACGACAGAGGGGTGCCTCATCGCTAGCACCAACAGGGGGTGCAAGGCCATCTACGTCTCCGGGGGAGCCACCAGCACCATCCTCAGAGACGGCATGACTAGAGCCCCCGTCGTCAGATTCGCAACCGCCAGGCGTGCAGCTGACTTGAAGTTCTTCCTCGAAGACCCTCTCAATTTTGAGACCTTGTCGCAAGTATTCAACAGTTCCAGCCGATTCGGGAGGCTCCAGACCATCAAATGCGCCATCGCCGGAAAGAATCTGTACGTTAGATTCACCTGCAGCACGGGGGACGCCATGGGGATGAACATGGTATCCAAGGGCGTCCAGAATGTACTCGATTTCCTCATCACCAAAGACTACTTTCCAGACATGGATGTCATCGGCATCTCTGGAAATTACTGTTCCGATAAGAAACCAGCTGCCGTCAATTGGATTGAGGGCAGGGGCAAGTCAGTTGTGTGCGAGGCTATAATCAATGAAGAGGCCGTGAAGAAGGTGCTCAAAACTGACGTAGCTACCTTGGTCGAACTCAACATGCTAAAGAACCTCACAGGTTCCGCCATGGCAGGAGCTCTCGGTGGCTTCAATGCTCACGCAAGCAACATCGTCTCCGCTGTGTTCCTCGCAACAGGTCAAGATCCTGCACAAAACGTAGAGAGTTCGCACTGTATCACCATGCTGGAAGCCGTTAACCAAGGAAAGGACCTTCACATCTCAGTCACCATGCCTTGCATCGAGGTTGGTACCGTAGGCGGTGGAACTCAGCTCCCCTCACAGGCCGCATGCCTCAACTTGCTCGGAGTTAAGGGAGCCAGTAAGGACACTCCGGGGGCCAATTCTAGACGACTAGCCACAATTGTTGCCGGGTCTGTTCTCGCGGGAGAGCTCTCCCTGCTCTCAGCAATAGCTGCAGGACAACTAGTAAAGAGCCATATGAAGTACAATAGGTCTACCAACAAACTTTCAACTTAATTGACCTCTTTAGCCTTTCTTTTTTTCAGAGCAATAATATGATCAATGCAAACCAATTCAACAAATTAAGAATGATCAAGCAACTGAAGCAAGTATGATGTTCAACCAAGAAAGTTTGCAAACAATCAATTTTATAGTATAACTTAAATGAGAAACACCACACCTAGATTAATTAAGTAGTTCGATCAAAATGATATACATCGACAGAGAGTCTATGAGAACTCCAATAAGGCCAAGACACGTTTCAAATTTGCCTTTTGGAATTGTCTAAGTTCGTAAATATGCTGGATTATTTCTTAACTCTGGTACTGCCTATTAGCAGTAAATGACCAGATTCTACTCTCAATGATTAGATGATTAGTAGCATTGTATTTAGCCTTAATCTATGCCATTCATTAACTAGTCATTAGACACCTCATTGTAATTCTTGTATAAATACTGCTTGTATCTTTTCTGTAAATCAATACACACACATTATCTTTCCTATATGGTATCAGTAGGGTTTCGATCTTAAAATCCCTCAACGCTTTCCTCTCTGATCCACCATGATCTACCTCTGAAACTGCAGCCACTCCCGCTGCCTTGACTAACCCTGTCACACCAGTGATTGTCCCAATCTCAGCCCGCCATGATCTTCCAATTAAACTCTGCCACAAAAATGACCCTTCCTGGCGTGCGCATCTCATGACCCTTCTTCGAGGTCACCATTTGCTCGGTTTCATTGATGGAACTCACCCACGCCCTACTCGCCTTGCTGATGGCTCTAATGCCTCGACCGTCCTGCAATGGATACAACATGACAACCTTCTATTAGCGGCGATCTTTGGATCCCTTGCCCCTGAAATTTTACCCATTGTATCCTTCTCCCCCTCCACATCAACCGATGCTTGGGCTATTCTTTCTCGTATGTTTGCTAGTAAATCCAGATCTCGGGTGAATCAACTTAAAAGTGAATTACACCGAATCACGATTGGTGATCGCTCGGTCACTGAGTTCCTTCACTACGTCAAATCCAAGGCTGATGAGTTAGCCTTAATTGATCAACCCGTGAGTACTGATGATCTCACATTGTTCGTCATCAACGGCCTCGACCCTGAATATGCTTCGATCGTTGGTCCCATTCGTACCCGAGAAACATCCCTCCGTTTTGAGGAATTGCATGACTTTCTCTATGAACATGAACTTGCCTTGAAGGCCCAGGAGGCTGTTGTTCGTTCCTTGGTCGCTACGGCGAACGCTGCTCACTCTCCCCCAGGTAATCACTCTTTCAAACCTAGAGGAGGCTCCTCTTATGGATCTGGTCGTGGTCATGGTTCGGGCAGGTCTTCGTCCTATGCCCAGTCATGGTCGTCTCACTCTCGCTCGACTGGAAAGCATAATCTGAATCGCCCCCCGATTGTTTGTCAGATTTGTGGTTTTAAGGGTCACCCTGCCTTGTCTTGCACCCGTTTGCCCCCACTCACGGCAAACTTTGCCCAATCCCCCAATGGTAATACCTCTAACTCTCCTTGGATGGTCGATTCTGGTGCTTCTCACAATATGACTGCAGATCTTAATAAAATGTCCATTAACTCTGAGTATGATGGCACGGATGAGGTGCAACTTGCTGATGGTTCCAGTCTTCCCATCACTCATACTGGTACATCCTTATTACGATCCCCCTCTCATAATTTTATATTATCCGATATTTTATGTGTGCCATCTGCTCGGCGTAACTTACTATCGGTTAACAAATTTATGTTTAAAGATTATTGTTTAAATATGTGTTATATATTGATTCTGTTTTCCTTGTAAAGAGGGAAAAAAAATCACAAATGGTCTTGTATTTTTTTTAGTTTTTCAACTGTAGTTCTTCGTTATCAGGACAAGTCTTTTCCACCGAAAATTTTAAAAACCGACCTTCCCATTAACTCTGAGTATGATGGCACGGATGAGGTGCAACTTGCTGATTAGTGTGATAATTGCTTGAAATTCACATACTTATTGAGTATAATTTTATAGGATTTCATGCATTATTTACATTAAATTGACTAATTGCACTTGATTTGGAAAAATGGTGTAGTTTGCTATTTTTGTAGGAAAATGAGCATTTTTAGAGCTAAACACGCCTCGATTATATTCTGAAATCAATCAAAGGAATAAATTGAGAATGAAGTTGAAACGAGAAAATATGAAAAGTGGAAATTATTTGGGCCAACAATTTAATTGATGGCCCATTTAATTAATTATTTGGGTATTGAGTAATTGGCCCATTTAATTAATTGAGCCCAAGAATTGCATGGCCCACTCTATAAAAGTGAGTCCAATTAATTAAAGAGAAGCCCAATACAATACATACCTGCAACTTGGAATTCTAAATAGATCATGGGCCTACTCCCATTAATGGCCCACGCTCATTTAATCAGCTGGGAGGGGAATACGCAGAGGAGGAAATTCAGCAAATTAAGAATGATATACATCGAACACTAAAAAAAACTTGTGTTCTGCGACAGCCTCAAATCCGTCGGAAATTGCGACGGATTTGGCCAAACGGATGAAGTCAACCAAATTTGCAACGTAAACAAAATCCGGGATTTGCAACAAATTTTAGGGATAAATTCACAGATGGTCTTGTAACTTTTTCAGAATCCGCAAAAGGTCCTGTAACTTTTTATTTGATCAATTTTAGTTTTTTTTCCTCAATTTTGGTCCTTTCAGTCTCTATTTTGATCCCTTGAGTCCAATTCTAATCTTTTCAGTCCAATTTCCGCCCTCCAATCTAATTGCAGTCATACTAACTCTAATATAACATATGTGTTTCACGTGGAAAAAAATTCGACATTTTGACATATCATCGGCCACACAAGCTGTTTTGGATGAAAATAAGAGGGATTTATTTAATACAAAATTTTAAAATATGCATATTTTAATATTTTTTCTTTAACAATTGGAAATTGTTTTTAATTTGAACTTATGTGTTTTTTGGCACATTAATTATTTGAGAGCTTACAAATTTCTGTATTGATGATAGAGTTTAGACCCCAAATATATATAAAATATTCTCAATATTATTGATAAATAATTATAATTATTCACTATTCAAGGTTTAAATAAAGAACCATAACAATGTGTTGGATGATGCGTTAAAATTTTTAAAAATGAAATTGTCACGTAAAATACACATGTTTTATTTCCTTGAGTAGGTCCGAAATTGGATTAAATTAAAAGGACTGAAATTGGGTTTAAAGGATCAAAATTGAGACCAAAAGGATGAAAAATCATTGGACTAGCTTGTGTGGATTCGGTCATAGTTACAGGACCATTTATTTTTGCATTTTGTTCTGTTTTGATCCCAAAAAAAGTTAAATGTGTCAATTTAGTTCCATTTTTTTTTACAATTTGTTCTATATTGGTTCCTAAAAAGTTAAATATACTAATTTAGTCCTAATTTTCGAAATTACATTTAACTTTTTGGGACCAAAAGAAAACAACATGTGAAGAAATGAGACTAAATTGAGACATTTAATTTTTTGGGACCAAAACAGAACAAATTGCAAAAAAAAAAAAAAATTGGACTAAATTGTTACATTTAATTTTTTTGGGACCATTTTAAATAAAGGTAGAAAGTTATGAGACTAAATTGGTTTCTATCCCTATTAAAATTATTTGCAACAATATTTACCCATCGCAAATTTTTTACGACATTTTCACCCAGGCGGGTTTCAGGTCGTTCCTTCGCAAATTTGGGGTGAATATATTTTCATCGTAAATTTGCGACGGTGTTCAAAATTTCATTGCAAATATTTGCGACAAGTGTTTATGTGACGACCCAAACCCCGTCACCAATCAGCACTTTGTTGTAGTGTATTTTGTTACATGCAGATTACCTACTACCTCACAAAACAACAAATTAATAGGATATGGTATTGCACCCCCGCCCCCCCTGTGTGGAATTCCAGGAAATTGATTATTTTATATTTGAAGTAGAGTACTTATTTAATTAATACATAAAACTGTAGAAGTTAATCATGCAGCACACAAGAATGACCGGGTGAATAATATAATAATCATTCTTGGAAGTAGTGAGTGAGGTTCAATTCTTCATTTGAGGGACGTCATCATAATTTATATATTTATTTTATTTTTCAATTTAATTGGCCCTTCAATATGTTATATTAATATTAATCATAATATATATGACGCTCTCTCTTTATCGAAATTTTTTTCAAAATACGTCCGGTAACTTAGGTCGATTCCATTTTAAATCCTTTAAATTTTCACTTTTTCAAAATATATCCTAATGTGTCCAATTTATATCCTGGAAAATTTCAAAATACATCCTATATCTTAGGTCAATTCCATTTTAAATTCTTTATGTTTTCACCTTTTCAAAATACATTCTAAGATGCCCAATTTACATCCTTTTTATCGAAAATTAAAATTTTCACTGAAAACTGACATGCGCGGCTCGAATGTTTATTTAAAATTGGGGCTTCCGATAAATTTGGTGACCAGATAATTAAACACTGGAAGCCCCAATTTTAAACACACGTTCGAATCACACGTGTCAGTTTTCGGCGAAATATTTTATTTTTCCGATTAAAAGGATGTAAATTGGACACCTTAGGTTGTATTTTGAAAAAAGTGAAAATGGGTTTTAAATAGAATCGAACTAAGTTACAAGACATATTTTGAAAATTTCCCCCCTTTTATCCTTTATAAGGGTCGAGTACGCAATTTTCCTTTCTGCTACTATATGATAAAACAATATACTCCCCCAGTCCCACTATAAGTTTCTCCTTTCTTTTGGTTGTTTTGATTAAGAAATATGATTAAATAATAGATGTAGTACAAGTGATGTGATGGTGAGAGAGAAAATAATAAATGAGTGTGAGATGAAGTATAAAATAATAGATAAAATATAAGTGATGTGATTGAGAGAGAGAGAAAATAATATGCCAAAAATGGAAAAAAATAAAATGAAAAACTTATTGTGGGACATCCATAAAAAGGAATGTGGGAAACTTATAGTGGGACGGAGGGAGTATATTTTTATATTAGTTGGTATTTGGGAAAAGCCATATATAAACAAAAGAAAATTGAAATTCCGTCGATCGTATCCCCGACCGCGACAACAATCTCAATCAAAGTCGTCGAGTTTTCTTGAAGGTCGATCGACAAATGGAACAATAAATTCATCAAGTAAGTCACCCGCTCCGAATCGGAACCCACGTACAAACATTCCGACTCAGACAGAGTAAACATGGACAAAATAGTCCGCGACTCAATATTCAGCTCCGACGACACGTACCGAACTAATGTCAGCAAAAAAAAACCGCGAGCAAAATCTCACGAGCACCGCTTGCAGGAATGACGGACGGCGAATGTAATAAAAATGTTAATTGAGGTTATAACAATTGAAAGAACAAACGCACAATTGGGGTTGCGCGCAGAATGTGAAAATAAGGTTGAGAGATTTGGGGAAGATGTTGGGTGGGATTGTTTTGAAGTAGGTTTATTTTCTGATATATTTTAAGTTCGAATATTTTTATTATTTGAATTTTAATAATTTAATTGCAAACTTATATATAATGTAATCTTTTTTTTTTTTTTTAATAATACGTGAAATTTGAGCTTTTAAAATAATTATTATAAGGGTATTTAGGTAATTTTATGTATATTATATAGGTAATTAAATATTTCATTCGATTGTGAAGTTAGATTAGACTATAACGAAGAAATACGACGTGTCAATTTCCTATTATCAGGAAGGGCGAACCCCCTTCTTGACCATAGAAAACTCCTGAAGAGAATTTGAGCAAAAAAAAGAGAAGTGTTTTAAAACAGGTCAAAACAGATGAATTTGGTTTCGGAAGGCCTTAGTCACAGAGTTGTGTGTCTTGACCGGCTTGTCGTTCTGATTCCGAAAAATTATTATAGAGAAAAATTTGATGATCTATTGCACCCCCGCCCCCTATGTGGACTTCCAGGAAATTGGTATACTTTTTGTGAAATTAATTATTTCATATTAAAAGTTGAGTACTTATTTAATTGATACATAAACCTGCATAAGTTAAATCATGCAGCAAACAAACATGACCGGCTGAATAATATAATCAATCTTGAGTAGTGTACTAGTGATTCACGTATTCTACAACACTAGAATAAACGACCGCAAGTATACGGTGTCTATCGTAGCGAAGTAAGTACGAGGTCGATCCCACGAGGAGGTATAGTATAAAAGTGCATTTTGTTGACGGAATTCTAAATAGACGCGGTCGATTAAATGAGAATAGTGTGATTACCCCTAAATTATCTACCAAGTGTCACAAGTAAACAATTAAAAGAGTAATGTAAAATCGATCAAATAGCATGCAATTCAAGAAAACGAGGTGGAAAACGATTGAAACTCAAAGAAGGAAAGGTAGGTTCCAAGGCATATGCCACACTAAGGGGTCAATTTATGATCAAAAGCCTAATTAAGTGGTGATGTGTTGATTACTATAGGGTTGGTCACGAAATAATGAATTAAAAGTTCTCTCGATCCAATTAATCCAAGAGAAATATCATACAAACTAGTATCTCTACCTAGCATGCATAATAAACCTCAAAAAGGGTCCTAAGATCATCTAATACCCTCCCAATAATTGATCCTCTCTCGAGCTCACAATAATATTGGGTCGAATGCTTAAATACGATTAATGAAAAAGATCTCTCAATACAATTTCAATTAATAATAAATAAAACACATTATCATGGCCATTGACAACATGTCTTGCAATGAAAGTTAAGCATTCAAATAGAAATAGCAACACAACCACCAAATAAACAAGAAATTAATTCATAAACATCATCCAAAGTGTAAACATAGCCCTAGAACCAAAAGTGTTCTAGCCAATCAACAACACAATCCAATTACAAATAAAACTAAGATAAAAGCAATAAAAAGTGAAGAGAAAAGAAAGTTTGGACTATTGTATGGTGAGAAATCAAATTCCAAAGCTAATGGTGGCCTCCTTGCATGAGTTGATGAAGAATTGAAGAAGTAGATGATGAAAACCTCCAAGTGTGTGTGATTGTGTGTGAGACTTCTTGAGGGAGAGGTAAGATGGTTTTGAATTTAAGAATGGAGGTATTTATAGTGTTGGGGTAGGGTTTGGGTGTAAGAATTGCAAGTTGGTCTCTTAAAAATGGAGAAAATATGAGTTTGGCACCGAAAATGGGTTGGCCCGGCCGGGTGGGAATGTTGCTCGCCCGGGCGGGTATGTTGGCCGAAAAATTTGGGAACAGGGGTAAGTGGCCCGGCTGGGCCAAACCTTCGTCTTTGGCCAAAAATTCAATATTTTATCGCCCGGCCGAGCGGGTATAGTGGCTCGCCCGGGCGGGTATGTTGGCCGAAAAATTTGGGAACAGGGGGTAAGTGGCCCGGCCGGGCCAAACCTTCGTCTTTGGCCAAAAATTCAATATTTTATCGCCCAGCCGGGCAGATATAGTGGCTCGCCCGGGCGGGTATGTTGGCCGAAAAATTTGGGCCGCCCGCCCGGGCGGGTATAGTGGCCCGGCCGGGCCAAAATTTCGTTTTGGCTCCGTCCTTCGTTTTCGTCCTCCAACTTCGTTCCTCCGTATCTTGAGCTTCCGACCTCCGATCGACTCGATTATTTTTGCTATTTCGAGCCGGATCCAATGGTTCACTCCTCTTTCCGATCAAATCACTTGTGGTATGTATTTTGCTCCCAAATTTCATCGTTTTACCTACAAAATCGACAAAACACTACCTTTCTCTTATTTCAACCAAAACAATGATAATCACCCCATAAATCAATGAAATCAACATCAAATTGAGCTTCACATATGCATCTAAAGTGTGTATATTCCACCCGAATCAAACCCCCCCAAACTTAAAATGTTGTTTGTCCTCAAACAACTAAGCACTTAAAGCAATGAGGGTGGAATGATCACAACGGAATATTCAATGCAAATCACACATGTAAAGTAGAGTGTAGTGATATCTCTTTCTCAAAGTGCTTTCTCAATGAAGATCATAGGCTCATTATTGCAATTCACACTCATGGATCAAGGAGTGAACAAACACACAACACATTGTGATGGAAACATAATCCAAATGCTCAAGTCCTCTACTCACATGATAAAGTGTTTCTCTCAAACACACAAATAAATTGAGGATATTAATGCACTCATCAATCAAGTTATGCTATGCAATCACCATATGCTTGCCCACATTCTACTTTCTACAACACTCAAATGTTCAACAATGTGATCAATAGGGCTTAATCAAGGACGTAACATTGGCTCTTTGGATAAGGTAGGATGAATTTGGGAGTTGTGACTCTTCTAGTGGAGGACAAAGTTTGTTGTTTTACAATTTGTGCTTTCACCTTCAAAATTTACAAACTCCATCCTCACTTTTCATTTTCTTTTCTCTTTCAAGCATTCATCACCTCATCTTTTTGAGCCATTTTTCTCTCTTTTCAAGCTTTTGGGGCTCTTTGTCCCTCTTTTCTTTTCCATTGATTTTCTTTTCATCTTTCTCTTTTTCTTTCAACTTTTCCAATTTCTCCTTTCACCAAAGATATTCAAGCACATGTTTTTCCACTTTGTCTTTTATCCCCCACTAGATATAGGTATCAAAGGCTCAAAAAGGCTAAGTGGTTAACATTGTAGTTTGCCAAGAAAATGAGGAATTAAGCTCAAAGGGGCTAACTACGGAAGATTACTTCGGTTTTAGGAAATTTTGGCTAAGTGACTCTTTAGAACAAGATGGCCTATATCATATCACAAAGTTTCACACAATCATGCTTTCAAACAAGAACTTAGACAAGTTATAGGATCACTAGCAATAACCTAATCCACTCTCAAATGAACTAAACCGGATTATATGTTCAATTTAGGGCTCAATTCTCACCGGTTTATTCAATAGGACTCTCACATTCATCAAATGTCCCCAAACAACAACGCATCATGCATTCATGCCATCAAAGATCAACAAATATGAACACAACATGATACTACTACTCATCACCAATCTTGCATACATTCAAAGCAAATAGGCATCACCACAACTACTCAACTATGTATTCCAAAGATTATCCATGCTCACATTTCACCATAAATCCACTACCCAACAAATAAACACAACCAACTCAAACAATATAAGCATATGAAAGCTAAGTGTGCGCCGGTGCAAAATGTAACACAAGTAGAATGACGAACCGGTGCAAGGGTAACAACTAGTAGAAAAATAAAAGAAAAATAACTCCCCCAAACTTAGAATTTTACTATGTAAAAATTCTAAGTTTGGGGCTACAAGTTGTTACCTCCCTTCTTGCACATCCAATGCTCTTCAAAGATCACAATTGCACCACTTGCTCTCTCTTTCCAAAGTTGGCTTTACTTCTTTTTCATTCTCCAAGATATGGTGTCCACAATGCTCCTCATCCATACCTACAAAGAAACCAAGCTATCAAAACTATCAAAGCAATAAAAACATGAAAGCAATAAAACCTTGGGTTGCCTCCCAAGAAGCGCTATTTTTAACGTCCTATGCCGGACGGTTCTTCCTTGAGATGATTATCAAGTCACCCCATCATCATCCTTTCTCTTAGGCTTCTTTCCCCATACAACTTTCTTAAGTCCATCAAAACATCCACTAGCTAGCCCATCCGGCTCTTCAATCATGTCATAGGAGGTTGATGCCTCATTCAACCCCAAACTTGCACAAGTAGCTTTTCTTGATTTGGGGGAGTTTTCAAATTAAAGAAAACTCCCCCAAACTTGGCCTTCTTGTCTATCTTCAAATCTTTATCTTCCACCTTGGGGTTCTCTTTCACAATATTGATCTTGGGCTCTTCTTCCATCTTCTCTTTCATGGGCATTGGAAAGTGATCTCCCTTGGAATACACATACTCTTCCTCCTCATCCTCATCATCACGGAATCTAACGGCCTTGTAGATGTTGAATGAGATTTTCTCCTCACCAACATGTAGTTCAAGCTCTCCGTTTCGTACATTGATGATGGATCCACCCGTTGCTAGGAACGGTCTTCCCAAGATCAAGGGGATTGCCCTATCTTCCTCCATATCAAGTACCACAAAATCAACCGGGAATATGAATTTCCCAACTTTGACAAGCACATAATCAACCGTTCCCAAAGGATAAACTATGGAGCGATCCGCCAATTGAAGATTCATGGTAGTAGGTATCAATTCTCCCAAGCCAAGTGATTTGAAGAGTGATAGTGGCATGAGGTTTATGCTTGCTCCAAGATCACACAAAGCACGATAGGTTCCCTCCTTGCCAATCACACAAGGCAATATAAATGAACCGGGATCCCTAAGCTTTGGAGGTAGCTTAGCTTGGATGATGGCACTACACTCTTCGGTGAGGTTCACGGTTTTAAATTCTACCATCTTTCTCTTGTTGGACAGAATCTCCTTAAAAAACTTGGCATAGTGAGGCATTTGCTCAAGGGCCTCCGGAAATGGGATGTTGATGTGTATCTTTTTGAACATCTCCAAGAATTTGACGAACTTTGCATCCAAACTCGTCTTCTTGAGTCGTTGAGGGTATGGGAGAGGCACTACATTCTTGCCTTTGTTTTGTGGAGGGATTGCCTCCCCACTCTTCTTCTCCCCTTCTTTCTCTTCTTGCTTCTCTTTCACTTGGCCATCTCCTTTGTCAACACCCTCGGGTGCCATTACCACTTCCTCCTCTAATGGCATCTTGGGCCCTTCGTAGTTTGTCCCAATTCTTAACTTTATGGCTTTGCATTGCTCTTTGGGATTGAGCTCCATGTTAGAGGGGAATTGCCCCGGAACGTGTTGCTTTCCAATGATGTTGGCAAGTTTGCCCATTTGCTTCTCAATAGCTTTCATATGGGTAGTCACATCCTTGATCATTTCACCATGCTCATCAAGTATTTGCCATGTCTTTGCCACATTATTCTTAGTCTCTCTCATGAAATTTTTAGTTTCTCCCATGAATGCACCAAACATTTCTTCCAAGGATGGCTTTGGTGAGGGGTCTATGATCATCTCATCCCTCACATTGAAGTTTGGTGGTGGTTGAATGACATTCCTTGGGTTAGCATAGGAAAAGTTCTCATGTTGCCACAAACTCGGATGATATTGGTTTGGATTGGAAGGACTCTCACGGGCTTGCCTCTCGTTCCAACCTCTCTCTCTAAATTGCCTATCTCTTTGATTGTTCGTGTAGTGGGCTTCTTCATATTGCTCGTACACGTGACCCCTCTCCGTGTACGTGGCCAACACTGTTGTGTTGCCTGTCTTCTTCTCGGCGGTGTATTATCTCCTGCTCTAATGGCGGGATAAGATCCGCACCTCCACCCCTCTCCACATCCTTAACTTCTCCCAAATGTCAGCCATACTCATTTTCCTGGCTTCCTTCATCTATCTCCTTGGCTTCATGGGTATTGGTTTCGTCCACTCCCTCATTAATCCCACCTCCGATGACATTTTGGACAAAGAAGAAGAAGAAATTACTGATCAACTCATCAAAAACAAAACAGTGGATAATGAGGAGGAGCCTATTTCCCAGCTTTCCCTTTCGGATGAGGAGATGGTGATGTCAGTCGTGGAGGGGAAGATCCCTTCCTACGCCCTGGAATCCAAGTTGGGTGATTGTAAGCGCGCTGCTGCCATCCGTCGTGAAGCTTTGCAGCGTATCACCGGAAAATCCCTGGCAGGGTTGCCCCTGGAAGGGTTCAACTACGAGGCTATACTAGGCCAGTGCTGCGAAATGCCTGTGGGCTACGTCCAGATTCCAGTGGGCATTGCGGGCCCACTGTTGCTAAATGAGGTGGAGTATTCGGTCCCCATGGCGACTACGGAGGGGTGCCTCATCGCTAGCACCAACAGGGGATGCAAGGCCATCTACGTCTCCGGGGGAGCCACCAACACCATCCTCAGAGACGGCATGACTAGAGCCCCCGTGGTCAGATTCGCAACCGCCAGACGTGCAACTGAGTTGAAGTTCTTCCTCGAAGACCCTCACAATTTTGAGACCTTGTCGCAAGTATTCAACAGTTCCAGCCGATTCGGGAGGCTCCAGAGCATCAAATGCGCCATCGCCGGAAAGAATCTATACATTAGATTCACCTACAGCACGGGGGACGCCATGGGGATGAACATGGTATCCAAGGGTGTCCAGAATGTACTCGATTTCCTCATCACCAAAGAATACTTTCCAGACATGGATGTCATCGGCATCTCTAGAAATTACTGTTCGGATAAGAAACCAGCTGCCGTCAATTGGATTGAGGGCAGGGGCAAGTCAGTTGTGAGCGAGGCTATAATCAGTGAAGACACTGTGAAGAAGGTGCTCAAAACTGACGTCGCTACCTTGGTCGAACTCAACATGCTAAAGAACCTGACAGGTTCCGCCATGGCAGGAGCTCTCGGTGGCTTCAATGCTCACGCAAGCAAGGCCGCATGCCTCAACTTGCTCGGAGTTAAGGGAGCCAGTAAGGACACTCCGGGGGCCAATTCTAGGCGACTAGCCACCATTGTTGCCGGGTCTGTTCTCGCGGGAGAGCTATCCCTACTTTCAGCAATAGCTGCAGGACAACTAGTGAAGAGCCATATGAAGTACAATAGGTCTACCAACAAAGTTTCCACTTGATCTCTCTCAACTTAAATTCACATTCGTTAATTAGTTTTTTCTTACTTATTGAATATACATTTCTTCTTAGCCATTAATCAAATCGATCTGGTTCAAATTAACTTCTCAAGACTTTCTTCATTTTCTGTACAGAGATTAATTTTCAGAGCAATAACATAATCCATGCAAACCAATTCAACAAATAATTAAGAATGATCAAGCAAGTATGATGCTCAACCAAGAAAGTTTAATTTATAAATTATCAATCAAATCGTATAACTTAAATGAGAAACAATTGATTAACTGGTTCGTGGTTCGATCAAAATGATATACATCCACAGAGAGGCTATGAGAACTCCAATAAGGCCAAGACACGTTTCAAATTTTCTTTTTGAGATTATTTCTTAACTCTGGTACTGCCCATCTCAGCAGTTTCCCTGATGAAATATGACATCAATGTCTTTTGTTTTCTCATGAACCTTGGTGCATAGAAAACTGTATAGTACCATCGATTATCACACACAAAATACTAAAGTTACTTGCTTCAGATTCACTCCAAACTATCACTACAAAAAATGCAGTGCCACGGATTTGGTCAAACTGACGAAGTCAACCAAATTTTGCAATGGAAACCAAACCTTTCGCAAATAGCGACGAATTTTAATACGAAAACAAAATGACATCGGTTTGAACAATTTACTTTAAGCTAGGACATAATTTTGTGCATATATGATTGATTTGAATATTTTAACGCATATAGATTTTACAATTACAATTGGAATTTAGAAATTTAATTACATTTATAATTACAATTGAAAAAATTACATTTACAAAATAAAAGTCAAAAGTTAATCAAAAATATTTGAAAGAAATTAATTAAATTTTTTTTTTTTTTTTTTGTTTTAGTAATAAATGTATTCGTATAAACTTTATATTGCAATTACAAATGAAAGAAACATTTGCCCGAGTGGCGAGCGCCCTTGAGACGCGAGTTTGAATTCTCGCATATTATATTTGCAAGGCCAAGAGGCCTTACACACAAAATGCGGCCAGAATGGGTTGCTAGCCCACTTGTGGCCCGGCGGTTCGAAACCGACAGGCGATCTGCCTTCACGGGTTCAAACCCCTATTTAATACTTATATTTTTAATTTATCTTGCGACATAAAAACCGTCGCATAATACAATGGCCGGCAATGAATATTTTTGTCGCAAATATTAGATATTTAAAATAATATTAAAATTATTTGCGACGACATTTACCCGTCACAAATTTTTGACGACATTTCCACCTGGCGGATTATGGGTCATTCATTCACAAATTTAGGATGAATATTTCTGTTGTAAATTTGCGACGGTTTTTATAATTTCGTTGCAAATATTTACGACAAGTGTTTATGCCACGACCCAGATTTCATCGCAAATCATAGTTTTTTTGCTTTTTTCGATTTTCAGAGACAAGCACAACTTTCACTTCTTATAATTTGGAGAGAGGCACCACAATATAGAGGTGCTGGAGATCGAAGCTCATGAGCTTATGAAAAACACTCAGAATTGGAAACAAATGAAATTTATAGACGTGGAGACAATATTTTGGACATGGGAATTGCTAGTTTTAGATAACATTAATATGCATTGATGTGGATGAAATCCACTTTTCAACAAATAATAATAATTGGTAAAAATTATGGAAGTTACTGAAAGAATTCCGTCTTATCTAAAAGTCCGAACTTGTAGAGAGGTGGGGAATTAATTTTTGTATATTAATTCCTAACACTCCCCCTCACTCGTGGGCCGGATTAACACCTCTTACCCTTTTTTGGGGAGGAGGCCCATCGAGTGGACAATTTATATGGGTGGAGTGCTTTCAACAGGAATCGAACCCAGGTCGTTTTGCCCGGTTTGCTCTGATACCAAGAAAGAATTTCGTCTCATTTAAAACTTAAAAGTCCAAACTTGTAGAGAGGTGGGGAATTAATTCTTGTATATTAATTCCTAACAGTTACCTATAAAAGTCCTTCAAATGGTCTCTTCAAAGCTAACAGCCACGTGCTCCCAAAATGCTCCTCGCGCTGCTTACGTGTTCCGAACGTGAAATGAACCTGCCGGGGGAGTTCCCGGTGACGGGCCTCCGACGTTCAAGTCAGGTAAAAGGCTGAGCAAGATGAAGAAAGGATACTAAAAACTACTCCCTCCGTCCCACATGAATTTGCACACTTTCCATATATGGATGTCCCATACCAATTTGCACACTCCATAAAAGGAAATATCTTCACAACCCTCACCCTTGAAATATACTCATATTTACCCATATGCCATTACTTTTCCACACCCAATCTACTTTTTACTTTACTTTATTCATAAAAGTTTACAAAACTCCCCCTCAAAACATCAATCATTACACATTTCTTAAAATGTGTGTCGGTCAAAGGGTGCAAGTTCCTCCGGGACGGAGGGAGTAATATAAGAAGTGTGTGTAAAAAATGAGTAGTTCTCCTTTTACCTCAAGTGAGTTTGTTAGTGCTTTATTCATTTTATTTTCAGGGTATTAAGGTCATTTTAAGCTCTGTATGCGAGTTAACATATTTTTCTACGTGGCAGTACCATGTCTGATACTCTGATTCTTTTAGAGTCCGTTAGTAGTGAGGACATTTTGTAAAATAGGACAATTAGTTACACTTTTAACAGCAGGTCTGACCACCTCTTATGAGCTCCTTCCGGGACAGTTTATCTTAACACCTGGGTCTAGCTCTTACCAACCAGTATATATTGCAATACGAATTTATGTAATTTCTCATCTCTGGCCCAGGTTCTATTAGTTCTGCGTGATGGGCTTAAGGCATTAAAGCTAAAGGCCATATTTATTTATGGCCACGGTTATACACACACAGACCTATTGAGGACACCCACTGGTTAAACACACACACTGTGAGATGAGGACACCCACGTGAAAAACTCCAAAATACCCCTTCTTCAATAAATTTCAACACCCACCACATTCTTTCAAAACCCTAAAAATTTCAACCGCCGTCCCTCCCCCGAGCGGCGCCAGCCTCCCCCCCCGACTCCCTCCCCAGCTGCGCCGACAGCGTTGCCGACTTCCCCTCTCCTGTAAAAAAAAATTGTCTCTAAAAACCCTCGCCGCCGCTGCATCGCCGACACCTCTCCTTCCCCTCCCTTGCGTCGCGACCTCTTATTCCCCTTCCTCTGCGCCAAATTTTTTGAACCCTAAGTCTTCGCCGCCTTCCATGCTCTCCCCACCCTCTCCTCCGATGCATCGCCGACCCCCACTCTACCCTGCATTGCCAGTGCCTCTCCCTTCCGGTAAGTTTAGGAAAATTAGGGTTTTGATTTGTACAGGTTTTAGATCCAAAAAAATTGTTTTTTTTCGAATTCATTTATTTTTTTCGAATTTTTTTACTTGTCCAAAATTTTTTGTCGAAATAAGTTACTTTTTTTGAAATTGTTGTGTTTGTCCGTAAATTTTTACGGAATTTAATTTTTTTTCGAAACTGCTGTGTATGTCCGAATTTTTTTACTGAATCCAATTTTTTTTTTTTTTTGTATGAAATTAGTGAGTTAGAATAATTTATTTTACTTTAATTTTGTGAGTTTAGTCTTTTGTTTGAGTATTTTTAAATTTGTTTGAGTTTCTATTTCCTGTTTTTTTTTTTAATGGAATTTGGGGGTGGTGATGGTGGTGGAAGATTTTTGGGGTGGCGGTGGCGTGGACGATTTTGTTGAGAAATATAATGGGGGTGTACTCATCTTTTATTTTTAAAATATTTTTTATAGGAAGGGTATTTGAGACATTTTACATGCCCTTTAAGATGAAAAAAAATATGTGGTGGGTGTCCTCAATATGTCTGTGTGTGCGTATAACCGTGGCCTTTATTTAGGGTCTGACTATTTACACCTCCATTTCGGTTTTGACACTCCCCCATTCAATTTAATAATATAATAATTATGTAAAAAATAAAAAATACCCTTTCATTAAATTTATCATACTGCATACACCCCCTCTATTGAAATGCACCCCACTCCCCACAATTTCTGCAAATTGATCGGAAAAAAATTTACAACCATCAACACTACTTCCGACCACGTCGCCACCACTTCCTTCATCCAACATAATCCAAACCAAAAAAATAATAAAGATTTAAACACCATCCTACCACATCATCTAAAGCTTTGAAAAAAGAAATGAGTAACAAATACTCAAAAATTCAAAAAAACCTTAGAAAAAAATTCAATTTTTTTTTTTAAATATTTTTTTCAATCAACTAGTGTCGACCGTATACACCTTCGTCGACAAATCATTGTCGACGAATATGTATACGGTCACTGGTTGATTGAAAAAAATATAAAAAAAAAATTCGACCATTTTAGGTTGACCATGTACACTCTCGTCGACAATTTGTTGTCGACGAGAGTATATATGGCTGATTTAAAATGGTAAAAAATTTAACAAAAACAAACAAAAATAAACTAGGGTTGGTTTACATAAAATAAAAAAAAACCTGGGGTGCGATGGGAGTGGCCGGCATCTTGGACCAGGCGGCAGCGCGGCGGCGAGGTCGATTGATCGGGAGCGGCGGCGGCGGTTGTGAGAGGGGCGACGGTCTTGTAGAAGTGAAAGGGGCGACGGGAAATAAGAAAAAAAAATGGGAGAAGGGAAAGGGGGATCGGAGGGAGAGGCTGATGCAGCGGCCGTGGGCGGCGGGTGGGGTGGGGCGACTGCAGTGGAGACAGAAACAATGGCAAAAAAAAAAAAAAGAGAGAGAGAGAGAAGAATCAGGAGAAAGGGGAAGAGGGAGGGAAGCTGGCGGCGAGGGAAGCGACGGCGATTCTTAGAGGGACGAAGAAATGAGAGACGAGTTGGGTATCTAGGGTTTAGTTTAGGGGGTGTGTGTTCAGTAGAAGTATTTTATAGATAAAAGGGTATTTAGAACAATTTAAGGATGTGCATCCATCCTGACATATTTTAGGAGGTGTGCATCAATCGGGGGAGTGTTCTAAACCGAAATGGAGGTGTAAATAGTCAGACCCCTTTATTTATTTATGAAACTGGGCCTTGCATTGATTGGCCCAAGAGTTTAATATCCTTCTATCATGCATGATGAATGGATTATCTTAGATATTTAAATCATCGCGCAGTGGCCTACTATATATTACCATGATGGATTTCGCAAGAATTCACGTTTCTTCCATGACCCTCAGCAGTCTGGACTGCGGAGTTTGAAGTAATTTATATATGTGGATCCTTAGTGGATAGTTAAAATATATGTTTAATTTTCAGACCTCAAATGGATAGTTAAAATATAAGCAGAAAAATGTGTTTATACATGCAGATTACCTACTACCTCACAAAACTACAAATTAATAGGATATGATATTGCATCCCCGCCCCCCTGTGTGGACTTTTCAGGAAATTGGTATACTTTTTGTGAAACTTACTATTTTATATTCGAAGTTGAGTACTTATTTAATTGATACATAAACCTGCATAAGTTAATCATGCAGCAAACAAACATGACCGGCTGAATAATATATATAATCAATCTTGAGTGTACTAGTTGGAAGTAGTGAGTGAGGTTCAATTCATCATTTGAGGGTCATCATCATAATTAATTTATATATTTATTTTATTTTTTCAATTTGGATCCACAATACGATATATATATATATATATATTCAACTTTATAATTTGTTTAATAATTTAGATTAATGGTAGATTATACTTTAAAATTTAAAAAGTTTAGATATCATCCTAATCTAGTCTAATTAGTCTTTGCTATCAAACATCACCTATAGTAAGTATGGTGGGATAAAATAAATACACTCTATGTAGAGGGAGAGTTTGAATTTTTGAACTTTTGTGGGTACTTATCTATCTATGAAATTAAAACAAGAAAAGAAAAGGAAAAACATACCAACAGGGACAAAGCAATATAATATTCCATTAAATTTCAGTACACTGATTTTGACTTAATTAGTCCAATGCAAATGCAAGTAGGGTGTTTCGCGTGGCTCTTTCCTGGGGGCTTCACTTCACCACCATTTAATTAGGAGTATAAATACTTAACAACCCTGCACTTCCTCAATAACCAATATTATCTCTTCATCTTCTCTTCTCTCTCTCAAACAAATTAACAATTCTTTCATCCATACTCACATCAGCTAGCAGAATGAAGATGACCGCCGCTCCTCTGAAAAAGTCACAAATTAGTTCGGATGCGGTGCCCCTCTCCGTGTACGTGGCGAACACTGTTGTGTTGCCTGTCTTCTTCTCGGCGGTGTATTATCTGCTGCTCCAATGGCGGGAGAAGATCCGCAGCTCCACCCCTCTCCACATCCTAAACCTCTCCCAAATGTCAGCCATACTCATCTTCTTCGCTTCCTTCATCTATCTCCTTGGCTTCATCGGTATTGGTTTCGTCCAGTCCCTCATTAATCCCACCTCCAATGACATTTTGGACGATGAAGAAGAAGCTGAAGAAATTACTGATCAACTCATCAAAAACAAAACAATGGATAATGAGGAGGAGCCTATTTCCCAGCTTTCCCTTTCGGACGAGGAGATGGTGATGTCCGTCGTGGAGGGGAAGATCCCTTCCTACGCCCTCGAATCCAAGTTGGGTGATTGTAAGCGCGCTGCTGCCATCCGTCGTGAAGCTTTGCAGCGTATCACTGGAAAATCCCTGGAGGGTTTGCCCCTGGAAGGGTTCAACTACGAGGCTATACTAGGCCAGTGCTGCGAAATGCCTGTGGGTTACGTCCAGATTCCAGTGGGCATAGCGGGCCCACTGTTGCTAAATGAGGTGGAGTATTCGGTCCCCATGGCGACTACGGAGGGGTGCCTCATCGCTAGCACCAACAGGGGATGCAAGGCCATCTACGTCTCCGGGGGAGCCACCAGCACCATCCTCAGAGACGGCATGACTAGAGCCCCCGTCGTCAGATTCGCAACCGCCAGGCGTGCAGCTGAGTTGAAGTTCTTCCTCGAAGACCCTCTCAATTTTGAGACCTTGTCGCAAGTATTCAACACTTCCAGCCGATTCGGGAGGCTCCAGAGCATCAAATGCGCCATCGCCGGAAAGAATCTCTACATTAGATTCACCTGCAGCACAGGGGACGCCATGGGGATGAACATGGTATCCAAGGGTGTCCAGAATGTACTCGATTTCCTCATCACCAAAGACTACTTTCCAGACATGGATGTCATCGGCATCTCTGGAAATTACTGTTCCGATAAGAAACCAGCTGCCGTCAATTGGATTGAGGGCAGGGGCAAGTCTGTTGTGTGCGAGGCTATAATCAATGAAGAGACCGTGAAGAAGGTGCTCAAAACTGACGTCGCTACCTTGGTCGAACTGAACATGCTAAAGAACCTCACAGGTTCCGCCATGGCAGGAGCTCTCGGTGGCTTCAATGCTCACGCAAGCAACATCGTCTCCGCTGTGTTCCTCGCAACAGGTCAAGATCCTGCACAAAACGTAGAGAGTTCGCACTGTATCACCATGCTGGAAGCCGTTAACCAAGGAAAGGACCTTCACATCTCAGTCACCATGCCTTGCATCGAGGTTGGTACCGTAGGCGGTGGAACCCAACTCCCCTCGCAGGCCGCATGCCTCAACTTGCTCGGAGTTAAGGGAGCCAGTAAGGACACTCCGGGGGCCAATTCTAGGCGACTAGCCACAATTGTTGCTGGCTCTGTTCTCGCGGGAGAGCTCTCCCTGCTCTCAGCAATAGCTGCAGGACAACTAGTGAAGAGCCATATGAAGTACAATAGGTCTACCAACAAACTTTCAACTTAATTGACCTCTCTACCTCTTCTTAAATAGTACAACATTCGTTAATTTATTAGTTTTTTCTTATTGAATATACATTTCTTCTTAGTCATTAATCAAATCTGGTTCAACTTAATTTCTCAAGCCTTTCTTCATTTTTTCTGTACAGATATTATTTTTCTGAGCAATAATATAATCAATGCAAACTAATTCAACAAATTAAGAATGATCAAGCAAGTATGAGGTTCAACCAAGAAAGTTTAATTTATAAATTAACAATCAATTTTATAGTATAACTTAAATGAGAAACACCCCACCTAGATTAATTGAGTGGTTTGGTCAAAATGATATAACATCCACAGAGAGGCTATGAGAACTCCAATAAGGCTAAGACACGTTTCAAAATTTCTTTTGGGATTATTTCTTAACTCTGGTACCGCCCATCTCAGCAGCTTCCCTGATGAAATATAGTGTTACATGCTTCGAATTCACACCAAACTATCACTAAAAAAAATTCGTCGATCGGAAATTGCGACGGATTTGGCCAAACTGATGAAGTCAACCAAATTTGCAACGGAAAACAAATCCAGGATTTGCAACAAATTTTAGTGATAAATTCATAAATTCACAGATGGTCTTGTAACTTTGTCAGAATCCGCAAAAGGTATGTAACTTTTTATTTTATCAATTTTAGTCTTTTTTTTGTCAAAATATTATAGATTAAAAATAATATTAAAATTGGGATGGAAGTCAATTTAGTCCTATAACTTTCAGTCTTTTCTGAAGTGGTTCCATAAAAGTTAAATGTATCAATTTAATCCTTTTTTTTTTTTTTTTTTTTTTGCAATTTGTTCTGTTTTGATCCAAAAAAAGTTAAATGTACTAATTTAGTCTCAATTTCGCAATTACATTTAACTATTTTTGGGATAAAAAAAAAACTTGTGAAAAAATGAGACTAAATTGATACATTTAACTTTTTGAGACCAAAACAGAACAAATTGCAAAAAAAAAAAAAAAAAAAAAAATGACTAAATTGGTACATTTAAATTTTTTGGGACCATTTAAAAAAAAAAGTAGAAAGTTATGGGACTAAATTGGTTTCTATCCCTATTAAAATGATTTGCAACGATATTTAACCATCACAAATTTTTGACAACATTTTCACCCAGGCGGGTTTCAGGTCATTCACTTTTTCAAAATACATTCTAAATTGCCCAATTTACATCCTTTTTATCGAACATTAAAAATTTCACCGGAAACTGACACGCGCGACTCGAACGTGTGTTTAAAATTTGGGGCTTCCGATAAATTTGGTGACCAGGTAATTAAACACCGGAAGCCCTAATTTTAAACACACGTTCGAGTCGCACATGTCAGTTTTCGGCGAAATTTTTTATTTTTCCGACCAAAAAGATGTAAATTGGACACCTTAAAATGTATTTTGCAAAAGTGAAAACGGATTTTAAATAGAATCGAACTAAGTTACAGGACGTATTTGAAAAATTTCCCCCCTTTTATCCTTTATAAGGGTCGAGCACGCAATTTTCCTTTCTGCTACTATATGATAAAACCATATATTTTTATATTAGTTGGTATTCGGGAAAAGCCATATATAAACAAAAGAAAAATTGAAATTCCGTCGATCGTATCCCCCGCCGCGACAACAATCTCAATCAAAGTCGTCGATTTTGCTTGAACGTCGATCGACAAATGGAACAATAAATTCATCAAGTAACTCACCCACTCCGAATCGGAACCCACGTACAAACATTCCGACTCAGACAGAGTAAACATGGACAAAATAGCCAGCAACTCAATATTCAGCTCCGACGACACCGAACTAATGTCAGCAAAAAAAACCGCGAGCAAAATCTCACGCGCACCGCTTGCAGGAATGACGGACGGCGAATGTAATAAGAATGTTAATTGAGGTTATAACAATTGAAAGAACAAACGCATAATTGGGGTTGCGCGCAGAATGTGAAAATAAGGTTAGAGATTTGGGGAAGATGTTGGGTGGGATTGTTTTGAAGTAGGTTTATTTTCTGATATATTTTTAGTTAGGATATTTTTATTATTTGAATTTTAATAATTTAATTGCAAACTTATATATACTGTAATCTTTTTTTTTTTTTTAATAATATGTGAAATTTGAGTTTTTAAAATAATTATTATAAGGGTATTTAGGTAATTTTATGTATATTATTTAGGTAATTAAATATTTCATTCAATTGCGAAGTTAGATTGAACCATAACGAAGAAATAAGACGTGTCAATTTCTAATTGGATTCCTATTATCAGGAAGGACGAACCCCCTTTTTGACCATAGAAAACTCTTGAAGAGAATTTGAGAAAAAAAAAGAAGTGTTTTAAAACTGGTCAAAACAGATGAATTTGGTTTCGGAAGGCCTTAGTCACAGAGTTGTGTGTCTTGATCGGCTCGTCGTTCTGATTCCAAAAATTTATTATAGAGAAAATTTTGACACCGAAGTCAAATGTTATGAATGTTCCACATTAAACTTAAACTTTTACTATAACTTTTTGGGTTATAGCAGATTACCTAATAGGTAAAAGTGATGTGAGCTCCATTTTTCATTTTTTTTTTATTAAATTATCTAGTTGAAATAAATTTAAAAGGAAAGGAGAGTATAAACAACTTACAATAATAAAAACATATAAATTAATAGAATAATGTATTGCACCCCCGCCCCCTATGTGGACTTCCAGGAAATTGGTATACTTTTTGTGAAATTAATTACTTTGTCCAATTTCATTATTCTCACTTTTTTTTAGTTGTCCAATTTTATTATGTCCTTACCCTTTTTTGGAAACAATACTATTTATACTACTTTATCTTCACCCTAGCTTCTACCATCACTTATTTACCCACTTTGTCATTCACTTTATTCATAAACAATCATTTATTTAAAAATGGACCCCACAATATCCTATCATACCCTCAACTTATCTACTTTATGAATAAACTAATCAATATTCATTAAAACTTGTGCCTAGATAAGTGGACATAATAAAATTGGACGGAGGGAGTATTTCATATTAAAAGTTGAGTACTTATTTAATTGATACATAAATCCGCATAAGTTAAATCATGCAGCAAACAAACATGACCGGCTGAATAATATAATCAATCTTGAGTAGTGTACTAGTTGGAAGTAGTGAGTGAGGTTCAATTAATCATTTGAGGGTCATCTAATTTATATATTTATTTTAGTTTTTTCAATTTGGATCCACAATATGTTATATTAATCATTTTATATATATATATATAGTAAGTATGGTGGGATAAAATAAATACACTCTAGGTAGAGGGAGAGTTTGAATTTTTGAACTTTTGTGGGTACTTATCTATCTATGAAATTAAAACAATAAAAGAAAAGGAAAAATATACCCACAGGCAAAGCAATATAATATTCCATTAAATTTCAGTACACTGACTTTGATTTTGACTAATCAAGTGTTTAGTTAATCAGTCCAATGCAAATGCAAGTAGGCTGTTTCGTAACACTTTCCTTGAGCCATTTTCCAAGAGCTAATTAGTAGTATAAATACTTAATAAATATCACATCTTCTCTCTCTCTCTCTCTCTAAAGCAAATTAACAATTCTTCAGCCATATATACTCACATCAGCTAGTAGAATGAAGATGGCCGCCTATCCTCTGAAAAAGTCGCAAATTAGTTCCGATGCGGTGCCCCTCTCCGCGTACGTGGCGAACACTGTTGTGTTGCCTGTCTTCTTCTCGGCGGTGTATTATCTGCTGCTCCAATGGCGGGAGAAGATCCGCACCTGTACCCCTCTCCACATCCTTAACTTCTCCCAAATCTCCGCCATACTCATTTTCCTGGCTTCCTTCATCTACCTCCTTGGCTTCATCGGTATAGGAGCTCATGGGGAGCTTTCCCGAGGGAGTAATATTTAGTCTCACATTGTTTTGACATAGATTAAATATCACATAATTACAAATATAACTATTAAATGGAATTACAAAATCGCTGAAATTTCGATAATTAAATTTCAAAAGACCACCTTACACTGCACCCAATTAATCATATACTACTGTGTTTCTCATTTAAAGAAAAAAATATTAATTAATATTGAAATCAATACCGACTTTGTTTTAGAGGATTTTAGGGGTGTATTTAAAAAATCTAACGCAATCGTATAAGGTATACTAACTTTATCTCTTAAGCTTTTGATTTTCACAATATCACTTTGGGATAATATTATCGTCTATTTTTTTCACTTTTCCAAAATCATACAGTGGAATAATATGTACCCTAGACATTGTTTTGACATAAATTAAATCTCAAATAGGGGGGTATATAGAAGTCAATTTAGTCTCATATATAACTTTCAACATTTTCTGAAATATATGGTTTCGAAAAAGTTAAATGCATCAAGTTAGTTCCATTTTTTTGCAATTTGTTTGTTTTGGTCCAAAAAAAGTTAAATTTACCAATTTAGTCTCAGTTTTTTTGCATCAAGTTAGTTCCATTTTTTTGCAATTTGTTTGTTTTGGTCCAAAAAAAGTTAAATTTACCAATTTAGTCTCAGTTTTTTTGCAATTACATTAAAAAAATTTGGGAACAAAACAGAACAAATGACAAAAAATGGAACTAAATTGGTAAATTTAACTTTTTTGGGACCAAAACAAAATAAATGACAAAAAATGAGACTAAATTGATACATTTAACTTGTTTGGGACCATTTAAAAAAAAATAGAAAATTATGACACTAAATTAGCTTCTATCCCTGATTTCAACACATAATTACAAATATAACTATTAATTTGAGTTACAAAATCTCTTAGATTTTGATAATTAGATTTCAAATTAGTCCACCTCTCACCCTAATAAAATATTGTGTTTCTCATTTTTAAAGAGAAAACATAATTAATTGTGAAATCAACACGCACTTAGCGAGGATTTTATTGGTGTATTTAGAATATATAACGCAATCTTATAAATCCAGAATTTGAACTGCTCGCCTATAAAAGATCCGTGAAATTGACGTAATCAAAGTCTCTAATCCAAATTTTAAAATAGAATTATCTCAAACAAGAAGTCTATATGGTTCATTTTCTTATATTTTAAACTCTGCTTTCACAGATAATTGACAATTTATTGAATGTATGATTTCACAGATTATTGATAAAAATAGCCACAATATATTTATATTTTATGAGGTTGGAGGTGAACCGGGAGACCGTAAACAGGTGTAGGGGAAGCGTGGAAAGATATCTTCTCATTTGGAATAGCCTTGTCAAGTTTAAACCTTGTGACCACATTGTGCATAAAAACCAGAACTTGAAGCCTAGCATACTCTCTTCCTGGGCACATTCTTGGTCCTCCGCCAAACGGCACAAACGTGTAGGGTGCTGGTCCACTCCCCTCAAACCTCGCCGGATCAAATTTATCCGGTTCAGGAAAGTACTTAGGGTTCTTGTGTGACGAATGAACCGTCCAAAACGTCTAAAAAAATGAAAATAATTAATTAAAAAACTACCGCTTAATTCGATCATCTAAATGACAAACAATTTTAAGTAGGTACCTTCCATCCTTTAGGAATGGTGAAACCTGCATAGGTGACATCAGTTGTGGTCTCTCTGAATGACCCTTGTGCAGGCGGCATTAGCCTAAGTGACTCACGTGCCACGTTCCACGAGTAGTTCATTTTTTCCATGTCTTGCCAAGTCAAAAGCTCATTCGGACCTTTCGATCTTGCAATCTCCATTTGCTCTATAAGACACAGACGGGAAATAGAAAAATGAATGAAATCTCTAGCTCGTATGTAATAACTCAAAACTAAAAACCGTCGCAGAAATTCAATTTAGTCCAGTAACTTTGTACGTTGCTCAATTTATGTCCATTTTTGGTCAAACAAAGTCCTTTTTTGCATATGCCTTGGGACGATTTGCAAAAAAGGTGAAAGTTACATACGTAATGTATAAAGTTACGGGACTAAATTGAATTTGTTAACGATGTTGAGAGAAAATGTTAAGATTCATACCTTTGAAAACTTGTTCATAAATGTGAGGAAGTTGAGCAAGATAGTTGGTCACAGCAGTGACAGCTGAGCTAGTTGTCTCAAAGCTAGCAACCAACAACCCAATAATATTGTTACAAATCTCCACCTCACTGAACTGCTCACCATCCTCGTCTCTCACAAGCAGCATCTTCGTCAACAGATCCTGTCCCTCGTTGTCGTTGCTCTCAATCAACTCTTTCCTCCTCTGCTTGATGATCCTCACCAGCACTTTGCGCACCATTCCTCCTCCTTTAATAGCGCGATTGTAGGCCGTCCCTGGCAAATCTATAGGCACAGAGAATAACCCATTGGTCACCAAATTAAAGGTATCAAACAACTCTTTTATATTCTCTGGATCAACCACATTTAGAAACAATTTACAAGCCAACTCGAAGGTGTACTTTTTCGACAAAGGTACAACCTTCACAACTGAACCAGGCTTCCAATCACTATCCATTTGCTTGCGAGCCAACGCATCCATCACCGAGATGTACTGCTTTAAGGCCTCAGGCTTGAGGAAGTCGTAGTGGAAGCATCGTCTCAAGGCTGACACCTTCTTCAAGCTGTTATCAACAAATTCAGGGAACACAAAGGCTTTTTTCAAGGATTTAGGAATCCAAGATTGTACAAGCTTGTTTTCATTCATGAAGAGGAACTTGTTACCTTGTGCACCACAGAATATTGCCATTTTCTCACCCAACAATGAGGTTTTGAACACATCATTAGAGTATTTTTCCATTCTCTCTTGTATAAACTTTTGAGGGCCTAACATAAAAATTTCAACGTTTTCTCCTAGCATTGGCCATCCCTTTGAGCCAGGAGGAAGCTGATTATGCTGATCGTTGGAGCCCTTTATTTTACGGATGAACAAGCCGAGGTAGGGAGAGAGAGGAATAAGAAGAAGAAGAAGAAGAGGGAGAAGATAAGGTAAGAAAGCCTGCATCTCCATTCTTGTGTTTTTTTTTTTTTCCTTTAAGAAAACTCTTGAGTGTACGTTGAATATATATGTTAGAAAAAGTGATTGGGGTCAAACCTGACGTGTATAGCGTGAAAAAACAATGACCATGTGAATAAAAAAAATATTACAAGTCATTATTTATAAGTTGCATAATGAAGAAAAAAGATGTATATTAACCGATTTACGAAATTATGGGACGTAAATTAAATTTTTATCTTTTTTTTTGGACGTAAATTAATTTTTTTATCTTTTTCGAGACTTTTTTCAAAAAAGGTGAAATTTACTGGACATAAATACATTTTTTCTCTATTATTCTTTGCTGCAAATTATAGTGGCATAGTACTATTAGGTGATTTTTTTTTTTTTGTATTAATATTAGGTGTAAAATGGTGTGCACATTAGGTTTAAAGTGTGCATTTACAGTTGTATGTAAATCAATTGTATCTAGAAGTAAGTTATATATTTTTTTGCATTAGAACGCAAATCTTATTTCCAAATTTCCAAATTGTACCTACAACTCTACAAGTAACTCCCACACAAATTTATATTTGCACGTATATACCTTATATGGTCGATTATTAATTATTTGTACAATTTTAATGGTTAAAACTTGTAAATATAGGTTATGGTAGACCGCAAGAAAAGTTGAATAGCTAATTAATAGCAATTGCAAAAAGTAGCACGCAATGCTGACTTTTAATTATTTATTTCTATAATAAGTTTTTTTACTTTTGGGTGCAAATTATTGAGGCATAGTACTATTATGTGAAACTTTTTTTTCTCTTGTATTAATATTAGGCGCAAAACGGTGTACAAATTGGGTTCCAAGTGTGCATTTACCGTTCGTAGTATGTAAACCAATTGTACATAAGAGTAAGTTAGATATTATTTTACATTAGAACGCAAATCTTATTTCCAAATGATACCTACAACTCCCTCACAAATTTAATTTGCACGTATATACCATATGATCGATTATTGTTATTAATTATTTGTAAAATTTTAATGGTTAAAACTTGTAAATATAGGTTATATGGTAGACCGTAAGAAAAGTTAAATAGCTAATTAATAGCAATTGCAAGAAAATAGCACGCAATGCCTTCGATTCACCTTTTCCACATTTCGTGTTCCACTTGTATTTTATCTAATTGGATTTTTAACACGTGTCGTCCCTAAAATTATAGGACGTTGATTATTTTTTAATATGACACATGTTGGGAATAAAATGAGAAGTGTTTTGATTTAATACCAAAACCCCCTGAGACATGCCAATAGAATAAGGCTAAGTCAAGAATGATCATGTTCTAAGGATGTTAGAACATGTAGTATAAGACTAGTTGAGAAGCTGGTATGTTAGGCAGCTCTTAGAACATAGATGCACAAGTTGAGGGGGAACACATGCTTAAAAGTCTGTATGAATCATGTCCCATCAAGGCTCAAGATGAATGTGTCCCAAGTCTGCTGAAAGACAAGTATGCTGATCATGATTGAATGGATGGTGGATCAACCTATCTAAAGAACAAGTGAGTTGAATGCATCATCAAGACATAGCCTACTGAAGCATACTAGCTCAGAAGGTTTGTCCAGAAAAGTTGTCTCAGCACACTTGTACCAGAACCATTCAAGATCATCCCAACTATGTTGATAAGGTCAAAGACACCTATTCACTGTCATGTATGCACAAAGATCTAATCTAAGGAAGCATGGATTGTGAAATAGCCAAGTCATCTGAAGAGTTAAAGCCAACCTTGCTGATAAGCAAACTCTGTTGATAGTGATAAGCAGAGTTGTCCAAGTGATAAGGAATGTTGTCCTTATCATAGGACTAATCATCATAAGTAATGTCCATGTTTGATCAAGTGAATCTTGAAGTCAGACATTGGGAAGAGTGCTGCAAAGTCAAGACAAAGTAGTTACAGCCGTTTATTTCCCAAACAAAGGACATGTCACTATCAAGAAACTGTCTTCCAGTTGCAGAGTTCAAGGAAGACACTTATAGACAATTGAGGTTGTCTTTCCAACGGGCAAATCCTCAATTTTGTCTATAAATACAGAAGTGTGAAGACCATTTGAAAGCACCTCAACAATATCCAACTATCCTACAAGTTCACAAGTGCTTTCAAGCTTTCAAAGAGACTATCTTAGTCTTCAAACACTTCATCTAAGCTGAACCTCATTGTATATCCATACAAAGCTTAGAGAGATATACAATCCTTATACACTGAACTTCATTGTAAAGGATATCTCATTAGTTGGAACCTTACTTCAATCCTTATATCTTTCAAAGAGAGAAAGTTAGAAGGTTGTAGTAGTAGAAGTTTAAGGAGTTAACTGTTGAGAGAAGAACAGTTGATTCCAAGTTGAGAAGAGGGTACTAGGACTCTAGACATCCTAGGGATGAAAGCACCAAGGAGTGGTGTTCTTGATCAAGTGCACCTTGGCACTATAAAACAAGTTAATTCCAAGAGTGAAGGAATTATCCTGTTAAATCAGGGAAAGTGGATGTAGGAGCTTGAGTCTCTGAACCACTATAAACTCTTGTGTTGATTTACTTTCAAGTACTTATATACATACAACACAGCATACAAAACTGAACTTTCAAAGAACATACATTCAAGACTGTGCAAAACACATTTGGACAAGTTCCCTGAAAACTGGATATTTGTTAAAGAGATTTCAGAACTTAAAGGAGTTTAAACTAAAGGGCCAACCACTAATTCCGCACTTATAACTCACTTAGATAGTCATTCAACTAAGTACTCAATAGTACTTAGTAGATTGGTTATCTTTAAGAAGTTATACATCTCAGCAGAGTTGTCCAGGACAACCTTGCTGGAGTCATACTTGGTTAGTTTGAAAAAGATTTGCATACAAGTGTATTCCCCCCCCCCCCCATACACTTGTTATATACTCCTTTCAGGACCAACAACACATAACTGTGAACAATAAATTTGATCACCGTTAACTTGATGAGTAGGATATGACTTGATTTTTAATACGTGTTGTCCCCAATATTATAGGACGTTGATTATTTTTTAATATGACACATAACGGTGATCAATAAATTTGATCACCGTTAACAGAATAACACAATTAAGGGAAAAAATATATATTTACAATAAATATATAAATCCTATATACAAGGAATGGTTGACTTATTCCTTAATATTCCCGTCAAGAGTTGCGTGGGATGAGGAAGAACGCAAAGCTTGGAACGTAAGAATTCAAATGTTGGGCGAGGAAGGCTTTTTGTAAATATGTCCGCAAGCTGGAGATGGGAAGGCACAAAGTCTATAATAAGCCTCCCCGAAGTTACCATCGATGTCAATGTGTTTCGCCCCTCTTATGGGCAACCAGATTAATTTTGGCTCAGGAATAGAGCACTCTTATTGTCAGTAAGGAGAATTGGGCGAGCAGGAGGGAGCTGTTTGATGAGGATGTAATTTACACGTTAAAGATGCATATTTGAAGCTCATTTGATGTTGATTTCATGGAATTATACATTTAATATGATTGTTTAAGCCGAAATGAGAGAAAGGTTGTGTTTTGTCATTTTGTAGGAAATACGATGAAATTTGGAGCAAAACACATACCACAAGTGACCGGACCGGAAATAGGAGTGCACGGTTGGATTCGTCTCGAGAAACGGAGTGAATTAGCCAAAGGAATCGAGTCAATCCGACATCCGAGGCGAAAGTTATGCAAGGAAACGAGAGGACGTGCCAAAAGACAACACACGGCCGGGTAGACATCACCCGGCCGGGTGGAATCGCCTCGGCCGTGTAGCCTCAACCCGGTGGGAGGTGCACAATGGATGGGTTCGTAATTGGCCCGGGTGGAACCCACCCGGCCGGGTGGGATTCAACCCGGGCAAGGCCAAAAATCCAAGGGCTTCGTATTGTGCCCGGGTGAAACCCACCCGGCCGGGTGGATTCGACCCGGGCAAGGCCCAAAGTTTGAGTAGCTTCATCTTTTGGCCGGGTGGCATGCCCGGGTGGGAGCCACCCGGCCGGGTCGCGTCGAGTTCGGGGTATTTCGGCCATTTTCTCCATTTTCGAAGGGCTAAAGTGCAAAAACTCATTTTTGGAATTATTGCAACATATAAAAGGGCCCTATTTTCAGTTTTGGAGGACACACAACACCTTGGAGAGCAATTCACACACACTCACACATAGTTATAGGTGTTTTTCATATTTTTGCAATTTCATTCCATAGTTAGCTTAGATTCTTGTTTAGTTTGAGGATTCAAGTGAAGATTTCCATTGGGCTTTGTAAGTAATTGAAGTTTGTAGCTACATTTCAAGTTTTAAGGTGATATCTCTTTAATTCTCATTTCAATTTCCCAATTCTCTTATTTCTTGCATTTGATTTCTTAATTGTGATGGAATTTGTGATTTCTTGCATTCTAGCCATGGATTTCTATCTTAGAACCATGGACTAAGTCTCAATTGCCTAGGGTGTTGAAGTTTTGGTGGTTATGTGGTGTAATTATGGATCAATTGCATGATTAGCTTAGGAATTGGGTGTATATGCTTCTAGTGTGGTAATTTGCATGATTCAATTGGTTAATTCACCCTATTAGCTAGCATTCTTAGTTGTGTCGACTTCAACGACCGTATTGGGTTGCATAATTTAGAATGTGTGTATGAGCTTGAATTAATCGATTAGAATTAACATAGTAATTAGCTACACCGACCGGGGGTTAGTTGCTTAGATCGACGACACTAGACACTAGTCGATTAGAGGTCGTCTATTAGATTAGTGAAAGGGCGTCTCATAAACATTAGTAACCGTGTTGAACGTGTTTATGGGACACTATCCTACGATCCTATGGCATTGATTAGACGAAATAATTGCTTGTCAATGCACGTGTTTGCCAAGGCCTCACAAGGGATTGGTAGACACACACGAGTGATAGCCTTTAGCTCTACCCAACACATTAGGTTTAATTTGTGTATTTTTCCCCAATAATTCACCACACAACCTACAAAATGGATACACCCGAGGCAATACCTTCTCACCTTGCACTTTCGAAAGGAAGTTAGATATCGTGTAATTGCTTTCGTTCGTTTCTTTGTGTTTAGTTTATCTAGTTTAATACTTGTTTTTTTATATTCCCGAAAATCCAAAAAAACGAGTTTAGCTACTACAATGGCATGATAACTTGCAACTTTAGGGATTCATTGGCACTTAATTAAATCTTTGGAACGAAATTCTACTTGGGAAACTTATCCAAAATACGAACAAGTCACTGTTGAAGCTCTCGCAGAAGGTTAGTCAATTAAATCATCTCGGCAACCGTGTTCGCCAAAGCCCGGTATTTAGATTCACAGCTCGAGCGAACAACAATGGGTTGTTTCCTAGAACTCCAAGAAACAAAGTTTCCTCCCAAGAAGATAGAATAACCATAAGTGGATCGACGAGTCTTAAGGCACCGAGCCCAATCCGCATCAGAGTAGCCAATAATAGATCGGTCAGGTCGGCGAGCAAACGAGAGGTCGTAGTTGAGAGTTCCCTTGACATAACGGATGATGCGCTTGACCGCAGAGAAATGATCAATAGAAGGGGCCTAAAGAAACTAACTAACATGATTGACAGCAACGGACATGTCAGGCCGTGTGATTATTAGATATTGGAGAGCACCAACAAGCTAGCGATAGAGAGTCGAATCAGGAAAGGGATCGTCGGTGCTCGTCAGGGACTCACCAGCAACCAGAGGAGTAGCAATCAGACGAGAGTCAATTAAGGATACTCGGTCCAAGATGTCGCGAGCATACTTTGACTGGCAAACGAAGAGACCATTAGGAGTATATGAAATCTCGAGCCCCAAAAAGTAATTAAGGCGGCCCAAATCCTTCAATGCAAACTCCCTGTGCGCTTGTGAGATGAAGCGAGCAAGGAGAGAAGGATCATTGCCCGTTACAATGATATCATCCACATAAAGGAGCGGGAAAATGACAGACTTGCTCTTGTGTAGGTAAAAGAGTGAAGAATCAGACTTGCATGCAAAGAAGCCAAGGTCGAACAGAAAGGTATTGAACCTTTGGAACCAAGCTAGAGGAGCTTGTCGCAGGTCATACAGGGCCTTCTTCAGGCTACAAACATGATCCGGGCAGCGAGCATCGATGTAGCCCGGTGGTTGGGACATGAAGACAGGCTTATCCAAGACACCATTAAGAAAGGCATTTTTGACATCTAGTTGATGAAGAGACCAATTAAGCTGAACAACAATGGCGAGGAAAACCCGAACAGTCGCAGCCTTGACTATAAGGAATTTGAGTGAAACCCTAAGCGACCAGACGTGCTTTGTGGTGCTCAACAGAACCGTCAGAGTGACCAAATCCCAAATATCATTATTACGGAGTGCATCAATTTTCTTATGGAGACAAGGACATTTAAGACAATTGAGGGGTGCATCAATTGTAAATGGAGGTGCATATAGTCAGACAAGTATGTTAAAGTATGACTGTGAAGGACCCAATTATTTGCCTCTGAAACCGAGTCAATTTCTTCTCACAACAACATGCTCCCTTTTTATTTGAATAAAAAAAAATAGAGTATCAAAGTAATTTAAAGTCACATTATAAGTCTGAAAAAAATACATTAAATAGAAAATTAATTCACATAAAATATCCAATTAAAATTCAGAAATATGCAATAATCCCGATTCATCATCGGGTATTTATCCGTTCCAAAATCTGTCTGACCGGGTATTTATCCGTCCCGTGCGGGCCCAATTTCATGGGAGTCCGAATTTTTACCCGTCCCATTGCCAACCCTAAATTAATTACTCATGAAAATTTTTATTTATTTATTTTCTATTATCTAACTTTACCACATTTTGATTTTTATCCTATTAACTTTTAAATTTTGATTTTTGTGTTATAACTTTGACACGGGAGTGATATGTAGATGACAAATGTATTTCTTACGAAAAGATTGAAAAATGTTTCTTAATACTTAGAAATATGATTGAATGAATTTTCTGAATACAATATCACCTAATAGGTAAAAGTTATATGATCTCCATTTTTTAATTTTTTTTTTTTATTAAATTACCTAATTAAAATGTTTTTAAAGAAATTGAGAGTATAAACAACCTATAATTATACAAACATATAAATTAATAGAATAATGTATTACACTCCCGCCCCCTGTGTGGACTTCCAGGAAATTGGTATACTTTTTTTGAAATTAATTATTTCATATTAAAAGTTGAGTAGTTATTTAATTAATTGATACATAAACCTGCGCGCATAAGTTAATCATGCAGCAAACAAACATGACCGGCTGAATAATATAATCAATCTTGAGTGTACTATATTATATATAGTAAGTATGGTGGGATAAAATAAATACACTCTATGTAAAGAGAGAGTTTGAATTTTTGAACTTTTGTGGTATTTATCTATCTATGAAATTAAAACAATAAAAGAAAAGGAAACAGGCAAAGCAATATAATATTCCATTAAATTTCAGTACACTGACTTTGACTAATCAAGTGTTTACTTAATCAGTCCAATGCAAATGCAAGTAGGCTGTTTCGTGGCTATTTCCTGGGGGCTTCACTTCACCACCATATACTAAGAGAGCTAATTAGGAGTATAAATAATTAACAACCCTGCATTCCCTCTACAACCAATATCTCTTTCTTCTCTCAAACAAATTAACAATTCTTCATTCATAGCTATCAGAATGAAGATGGCCGCCGCTCCTCTGAAAAAGTCTCAAATTAGTTCCGATGCGGTGCCCCTCTCCGTGTACGTGGCCAACACTATTGTGTTGCCTGTCTTCTTCTCGGCGGTGTATTATCTGCTGCTCCAATGGCGGGAGAAGATCCGCAGCTCCACCCCTCTCCACATCCTAAACCTCTCCCAAATCTCCGCCATACTCATCTTCTTCGCTTCCTTCATCTATCTCCTTGCCTTCATCGGTATTGGTTTCGTCCAGTCCCTCATTAATCCCACCTCTGATGACATTTTGGATATTGAAGAAGAAGAAGAAGAAACAACTGATCAACTCATCAAAAACAAAACAGTGGATAATGAGGAGCCGATTTCCCAGCTTTCCCTTTCGGACGAGGAGATGGTGATGTCCGTCGTGGAGGGGAAGATCCCTTCCTACGCCCTCGAATCAAAGTTGGGTGATTGTAAGCGCGCTGCTGCCATCCGCCGTGAAGCTTTGCAGCGTATCACAGGAAAATCCCTGGAGGGTTTGCCCCTGGAAGGGTTCAACTACGAGGCTATACTAGGCCAGTGCTGCGAAATGCCTGTGGGTTACGTCCAGATTCCAGTGGGCATCGCGGGCCCACTCTTGCTAAATGAAGTGGAGTATTCGGTCCCCATGGCGACGACAGAGGGGTGCCTCATCGCTAGCACCAACAGGGGGTGCAAGGCCATCTACGTCTCCGGGGGAGCCACCAGCACCATCCTCAGAGACGGCATGACTAGAGCCCCCGTCGTCAGATTTGCAACTGCCAGGCGTGCAGCTGAGTTGAAGTTCTTCCTTGAAGACCCTCTCAATTTTGAGACCTTGTCGCAAGTATTCAACACTTCCAGCCGATTCGGGAGGCTCCAGAGCATCAAATGCGCCATCGCCGGAAAGAATCTCTACATTAGATTCACCTGCAGCACGGGGGACGCCATGGGGATGAACATGGTATCCAAGGGTGTCCAGAATGTACTCGATTTCCTCATCACCAAAGACTACTTTCCAGACATGGATGTCATCGGCATCTCTGGAAATTACTGTTCGGATAAGAAACCAGCTGCCGTCAATTGGATTGAGGGCAGGGGCAAGTCTGTTGTGTGCGAGGCTATAATCAACGAAGAGACTGTCAAGAAGGTGCTCAAAACTGACGTAGCTACCTTGGTCGAACTGAACATGCTAAAGAATCTCACAGGTTCCGCCATGGCAGGAGCTCTCGGTGGCTTCAATGCTCACGCAAGCAACATCGTCTCTGCTGTGTTCCTCGCAACGGGTCAAGATCCTGCACAAAACGTAGAGAGCTCCCACTGTATCACCATGCTGGAAGCCGTTAACCAAGGAAAGGACCTTCACATCTCAGTCACCATGCCTTGCATCGAGGTTGGTACCGTAGGCGGTGGAACTCAGCTCCCCTCACAGGCCGCATGCCTCAACTTGCTCGGAGTTAAGGGAGCCAGTAAGGACACTCCGGGGGCTAATTCCAGGCGATTAGCCAGCATTGTTGCCGGATCTGTTCTCGCGGGAGAGCTGTCCCTACTCTCAGCAATAGCAGCAGGACAACTAGTGAAGAGTCATATGAAGTACAATAGGTCTACCAACAAAGTTTCAACTTGATCTCTCTCAACGTAAATTCACATTCGTTAATTAGTTTTTTCTTATTGAATATACATTTCTTCTTAGTCATTAATCAAATCTGGTTCTGCAACCCTAGACTTTGTTGTAAGAAACTCTAAGTGATAGGCTTGGTTATGCTTAGATTAGTTTTGGCGTCATTTTATAATTGTAACTCTGATTAATCAAATCTGGTTCAACTTAATTTCTCAAGGCTTCCTTCATTTTCCGTATAGAGATTTCAGAGCAATAATATAAACAATGCTCAACCAATTCAACAAATTAAGAATGATCAAGCAAGTCTGATGCTCAACCAAGAAACTTTATATAAACAATCAATTTTATATAACTTAAATAGAAACAACACACCTAGATTAATTAAATGATTCGATCAAGATGATATACATCCTTAGAGAGGCTATGACTTTCATTGATGTTCAATCCACCTAGTGTGCAGAGAGAATTAAAAGATGACTCTTACACTCATAATAACAGCTCTATAGACATGAATTACAGAGAAAGCCATTTCTCTTAACGATTATTTGAGTGTCCCAGTTCTCCACCGTATGTATAAGTTCATGCCTCGCACACTGTCCTAACTTAGGAGAGCATCTATTCACTTTCAATATGAACTCCAATAAGGCCAAGACACATTTCAAAATTGCTTTTGGAAGTGTCAAAGTAAATAAATAGTGATGCGACCAAGTTCCGTTCGTGGCCCAGAGACGGACCTCGGACATCCTCATCTTCGAACTGGTTGACCTGCACAAAAATCGGGCCGGAGGGGGCTCCGGCGACAGCCCTCCGACGCCCAAGTCAGACGAGATTGCAAAGAAATAAGATGTGAATAGTGAAAAGTATTGCAAATGATGAAGAAGAAGATACCTCTCATCAGATCATCAGAAGATGAAGGATGACTTTGCAATGTTATTTCAGCCCTACATCTATTTATATAAACCAAATAAATAACTTAATTTTAGATTGTTATTTTGAATTTCACATTAAAAATTTAATATCTGATTGGGCCGATCATTTTGGGTGGAAAATCAGCCAGTACATACAAGTACAAAAAAGGGCGAAAGGAAAGAGGCCACGGTTATAAGAATGAGAAGGGTATTTTTGGTCTTTTACGGGATGTGTACTCATCTTAGAGCAGGTGTAGTAATCGAGTGTGTGTCCTCAATAAAGCTGTGTATGTGTATAACCGTGGCCTAGAAAGAAAAGGCTCATGAAAATTAAAGATAAAGGAATTAATCCCTTTTGTAATCCTTTTATTTATATCCATATGCTACATACATGATACATCACACATTAGTGTTTCCGTAATCCTTTTATTTATATTGGATATCCAAATGCTAAATGGATTCGGTTACATATTTTATATTTATCCATTTACATTGGACTCAATTAGAATATGTCTCTTATAAAGTAAGAGGAGTCTTATGTGTGCAACATGGAAGTGATATTCTTTCTATAAAACGTGATTAAGAAAAGAATTGTGGGAAAATTACTCATTTTGACTTGGTAAACTAGTTTACATATAAACTTTTAAAGTTGCTTAAATTTCACTTCTTAAAAATGCGCAATTTTTTTAATACCCAATTTACAGCAAAAATGACATATGTCAATGTCGAATTCTTAATATATATGTACATATATATCATATGAATAGGTAATATAAGCTATAAGCATATGAGTATTATTGAAAATTTAAATTTAAAATAACTAAAATAGATAAAATTGTTAGAATTCGTTGAATAAGAATGCAAAGATTAAGATAATATATTGAGCTGGTCTTTTGGCCGGGTTAATATCAAATCCCTTGAAAATAGTCTTATGATCTCTATCCCGTAAGGTGTACAACCCACGTTCATATGTGTCTAACACACAGAAGCGACACACAGAGCCAAAAAATGGTGAAAAAATGGAAATCTACACTGTTGGCCTTTGGATTTGGACTGCTTCTCTCTCTTTTGGCCACGTTCACTTTATTTACCACTTCTCAACTCGTAAACAAAGGTTTTCTCTTATTCTTATTTTTTTAATAATTTCTCTAGTTTCCATGCTAATATTCATTAATTATCATAAAATACGTACGTTCTTGGAATTGATTTATGGGCTGAAAACAATTATATTAGTCTTGTGTAGGTTTAATTGTCGCAATTTTAATTATATTTTGTAGGAATTGATGCACCAGCTTCACAGTGATTTTTATATTATCTACTACTGGCATTGGTTAATGGAGGCATCATGATTCGCAGGAAAGAACCTCCTCACAAGGTCAGCCCATTTAATTTAGCCTATATTAATATTCTCTGCAAATTTAGATTAGATCCATTGTTTCATGTGAAATTATTGAAGTACCAATTCTACTTTTTGTATACACCCAATTAAATGTTGTAATTAATTTTAATTTAATTCTATGTAGAAAATTAAAAATTGAAGCAACTAGACAATTCAAAGCATATTTAAAGAATTGCATACAAGATTAACTTGGATTTTTTTTCTTAGCAGGAGAAATTTCATTACTATATTTGGCTGGCGTCGGTTGATACTTTAGTCAATTTTTTTTGTAAGTCATGTGCTATTCCCATTGAAGGTTTTATTTCTTTTTTAAGTTGATTAAAGAATATAGTATTATACCCTAGCCTACATGTGTAGTGGTAGAGAGATGAAACTAATTCGTAGTATTAAACAAAATTAATTATCTAGCTGATTGAAAAGTATGAGATTAATTTGTTTTAAAACCTCTTTTATAGTGATTGAGGCAATACAACACACTTCTCTTACCAGCATTATGCTTCTGGATCATTGGGCAATAATATGTTCCATATTACTCGCCTGGATATTTTTAAAGGAAAAAATTGAAGTTCAAATTCTAGTTGGTATAGCAATTTGTGTTGTTAGTTATGGGATCGTTGTTATCTCTGATGTTCATTCTGTTCAAGGGATTATGTCAAGTAAGTGATTTATTCAATTAAGCTAATGATTAATGTTACTCAACTTATAATATATAGACTAATTTATTTTGTGATTAATGCTATTGTAGATGCTACCTACCTTCTTCAAGGCGATATGTTAGTTATTGTTGGGGCAACACTTTCTGGTGTTAGCTTTGTCAGTCAGGTAAACTGTTATTTTAATTACATGTTCAAATTATCTAATCTTGTAGTTTGAGGACATGCATTGAGATTGAAATCCTTTTTACAGGTACTTATTTTTAAAAAAGATGACCTGGTGACACGCAGAGCCTACTTGGGCATTTTTGGTGCAATTTTAAGTGCTCGTGAAATGTATCAATTCTTTGAAAAATTATAAATGGTTTTTTCTTAGCTAATTTTATTAAAACTTACTCTTACTCTTGTTTATTTATGAATATTAATGGTTAGAGCCACTTCAGAACGCAATGACTTCAAATCCATTCTCTCCTCACCTATCGCGGTAACTCTATATATACTTAATTCAACACAAATTGAAATTAGGAGAACTTAATTTGACATCATCCTACTCTTTTTATTTGTTGCAGATATTTCTTGTTATTGGATTCTCTTTATCCAAATTTTTCCTTTATTTAGGACCCAATTTCTTTTACAAGGTACCCATTTGCTCTTTATTTTTGGATTATTTCATCCTAATGTTGGGATTTTATATAAATGATGATTCTGATTATATTTGACTTATTATAAACGTGTTTTCATGCAGATCAATGGATCAACACTGTTAAATCTTTCCATTCTGGTCACCTGCCATATATGGGTTTTCTTAATTCGTATCTTTGTCTATCATGAAAAGGTCCTTTAAATAAAAATTAAAATCTATTGTTCCATCATTTTGAGTATCTAATTTGAACCTAAACCTAATTTTGTTCAGGTAGATTGGATCTACTTTGTAGTTGTTGCTGCTGCTACACTTGGACTTGGACTAATACTTTCTTCAGGGTATGCCTTAATAGCATTTTTTTCTAATTTTCTCTACACTTCTAAATATATGAATGAACAAAATTGCAGAGGAAATGAGAATCCAAACGATGGTGAGGAAGCCGATCTATGTCGACACTTAAATAATGTCGGGATTTTAAATAAAGACGGGCATAAGTTTTCCAGTGCTGGAATGTTACATGTCAAGCATAATTAAAATTCAAGGAGGGAATGTGAAGGAGGTATATATGGTGATGTTCTTGTTCACTTGCAAAAAGTAATGGAGTTTAATGAATGATGGAGGATCTGAAAGATTTAGAATTATTAATTTCTTAGATGATTACATAATTTAATTTTAGTAAATTCAAGAGTGATTACACAATTTACACTGTTTTTTTGGAGTAATATTTTTTGTTCAGATTTTAGTTTTGAAAAATATTATTTTGCGCAATAAATTCTAAAATTTTGGGCTCAGTGAAAATTATTAGTTCACCTATTATATTGTATTAGTTCACATGTTAAATTTTCATTTGTGTTGATAATTATATGATTTTTTTTAGGTATTGTGTATGCAGGATATGAGTGATTCTTTTATTAAAATAATTTTATGTTGTTTAATTATTATATCAATTTTTTAATTATGGATTCTAGAATCTCAATTTTAATGGCGACATTTAGGCTCATACCCGCAAATTACTGAGGGTACTACTATTATTTACTCATTCACTTTTAGTAGATACGTTCTACAAATTGTCATAAATACTACTCCATCCATCTTTTAATAAGTGTCATTTTAGCTTTTTTCAACAAATTAAGATTATAAATTATGATCGATATCACCCTTCATTAATTATAACTAATTTTAATATAGAAATTTTGTTTGATAAAGAATGTATTCATAAACTAAATTAATTTTGGTATAAACAATTTTTGTGAAATTTATTAATGAAAAATATTTATGGTAAATGAATAAGGATAAAATAGTCAAAATTAAAGAAAAAACCCTAGAATGACACTTATTTTAAAATTAGTTAAAAAGCCAAAGTGACATTTATTAAAAAACGGAGGGAGTATTTGGTAAAGTCTAGTATGCACTCGAGTGCATGTTATGCACTCGAGTGAGCACCCTAGTCCAGTTGCACTTTTCAGTTTTACTGACTTACACTTTTTGGTAAATGGTGTTACACTTTTCAATTATTATTAAAAATATTATTATACAGTTTAATAATTGAAAAGTGCAACACCATTTACCAAAAAGTGTAAGTCAGTAAAACTGAAAAGTGCAACATGGACTAGGGTGCATAACATGCACTCGAGTGCATAGCAGACCAACCCATACTATTTTTCTCTGTAAAATACACTTACTAACCACCTCCTCCTCCAAAATCTAATTGATATTTTTTTTTTTTTGTTGGTAGCAGTAGAAATGTAGAATGGAGGTGGTGTACTTATCACACAAGTTTTTTAAAATTTTAGCTAAGGGTAGAATTGACATTTTACATCTCACTAATTTATATTCCGTATATTATAAAAGGTGAGTGCCCTCAACAATAGCGTGTGTGTGTGAGTATAACCGTGGCCTAAGAAAGATCAAGCAGCTGAATAAAAGAAAGTGCAATTGGGTCCAAGAAAACGAATAAAAGGGCGCGGCTAAAGGCACCCGGCGATCCTATGAGTACGCCCAGGAGATGAGGACACACGCCAATCGGATGAGAACACCCACCTGAAAAAACCAAAAATGTCCTCTTCAAATAAAACCTTCATCTTCCTCTCCCTTTCTCATCCTCTCTCTTTCTCAACAATTGAGACACCCACAATTCTTACGCTGCTTCGTCGGCACGGCGGCACCCACTCCCCCAACGCCGCCCTCCCCTGCAACCTCGTTCGCGGCCGCCCCCCTCCTCCCCATAGTCGCGGTCGCCGCCCTCCCTTCTCCCCTTCGCCACGGCAGCCGCCCACCCCCTCCTCCTCTTCGCCGCGGACGCCCTCCCTTCTCCCCACAGACGCGGCCGCCGCCCACCCCCTCCTCCCCTTCGTCGCGGCCGCCCTCCCTTCTCCCCACATACGCGGCCGCCGCCCTCCCTCCTCCCCTTCGCCGCGGCCGTAGTGCTCTCCCCTCGCCGCCGCCGCTAACAGGTAAGTTTAGGTTTGAAAAATTAGGGTTTTCTGGAAAAAAAAATTAGGATTTTTTTTGAAGTTTGAGAATTATTTTCGAACATAGTGCGTTTGTTTTGGAAAAAATTTCGAACAACTTGAGTTTGTTTTGGAAAAATTTCGAACAACATGTTCGATTTTTTTTTCCTTAAGTTGTTTTGAAATTTTTTTCGAACATATTGTGTTTGTTTTGGAAACAATTTCGAACAACTTGAGTTTGTTTTGGAAAAAATTTCGAACATATTGAGTTTGTTTTGAAATTTTTTTCGAACATGTTGAGTTTGTTTTGGTAAAAATTTCGAACATGTTTGTTTTAGAAATTTTTTCGAAAAGTTGGTGTTTTGTGTTAATTTTTGTTGCAATTTTGGAATTTTTTTTGTTGGGTGGTGGTGGTGGTGATGAAATAGAATGGGTGGGTGTACTCATCTTGGTTTTTTCATAAATTTTACCCTAGGGGTATATGGGACATTTCACATGTTCTGACAAATTAAAAAAATGTTTGGTGGGTGTACTCATAGGAAATCCGGGTGCCTTTAGCCGCGCCCCGAATAAAATTAGGCAAGCCTAGAAAAAAGAGAACGGTTGCAACTCCATACACTACCCCTTAAATATCCGAATTATTAGATACACTCCCCGTCTATTTTCATTATTTTTACTTTCTTTTTTTTATTGTTATTTTTTTTAATAATACTATTCACATTAATTTATTTAACTCTTCAATTATCACTTCAAAATGTATCATTTTATTAATAATTTAATATACAAGTATTTCAATGAACTCCCCAATATCTCATCATATTTACAATATATGTTTTAATCAAGAATTTATTAAAACTTGTATCCAAAAAAATGCGAAAAAGAAAAAAAAAATATATATATATAACATCTCTATTTCTCTTCATTTTTTCCTTTTTTAATAGAATTGAAATAAATATGGAGAAGAATCTTATCAATAAATGGAGAAGAATCTTACTCCAGATTTTTTTTTTTTTTTTTTTTTTTTTAAGGGGATGAGGGGCTAGAGATTCGAATACAAAGGCTAATTGAATACAATTCTAATGATCTCGATAGAAACCCCTAAAAACTGCTCCATTTCACTTTGAAGAAATGGTAGAGTGAACCGCACTTTGCGCCAAACTATGTGCTCGTCGATTTAAGCTTCGTGGAAAGTGATTGAATTTGCACACTACAAATTCTTTCGAAAGCTTTATAATTCGTTCCACGATGCCACATTCCGGTCCTCTTCCTATTGTGCCCTTTTGGCACATTCGTATTGCTTGGGCCGAATCCGAGCGGACTTCCATTGATATGAAATTTTCTATCTTAGCCTTGCGTAATCCAATTTCAATTGCTTTTAGTTCAGTCCCAAGTGATGATTGTTGCGGTAAAATTCTTTCGGCGAAGCATATTTTAACTTGACCATCTCTTGTACTCACAGAACCCCCAACACCAAACTTCAATTCGTTCGGATTATGCGCTCCGTCAACTTCAAGAATATAAGTTGTCGCATCCACACCGTTCTCCTCATCATTACTGGGTTTATCAATCCTTTCTTCTTCATGTACCTCCCCTCGGGTAACTCTCCTAAAAGCATCCAAATATGCTATTACTCTTTCTCCCGTGGTTTCCCGTATCTTGTGTGGGCCAGGTTCGTCCACGTGTAATCTTGTATGCAACATTGAGCATCTTTCTCTCCATACTCCCCATGTAATCATGATTACTTCTTCAAACAAAGAAGTTGTCAAGGAATTTTGAATACCTTGAAGCAAGTCAATGATGTTGGAAAATTTTCCACTTTTAATTACCCCCCAAATTCCAAACAATTTCCACACCTTTTTAACTCCTGGACATGTAAATATTACATGCGCTGTGCTTGGTGCAAAGGTGCTGCAAAGACCGCAATTTGGATTAACTGGGATATGCCTTCGACTCAAGTTTCCTTCTGTAGCTACAAACTCCATGCATAATTTCCAACCAAAAATTTTAATTTTTGGAGGAATTCTTAAATTCCAGATCTTATTCCACCAACTTTGCAAGACTGCCGAACTCGAGGTTGTAGGTATCTCATCACTTCCTTTATTGATTTCGCACGCCACTCTATATCCAGATTTTACTGTGTATCGGCCATGGGTTTCCATCGGCCAAAATCTTGTGTCCTCCTCATCTGCCTCACCAATTGTTGTTCTAAGAATGCCATCCACTTCAAAAGGTAGAAAGCCAATATTCAACATTTCTTTATCCCACTCCCTTCTCTCATTAAGAAATCTTGTTACGTTGATGCCTGTTGCAATAGATGATTCGATTTTTCCTTCATTTAGGCCCAAAACCCATGCATCTCTATGTAGTCTAATCGTGTTCCCGTTTCCTAGCATCCATCGTAATCCCTTTTGTAAGATTTCCCGACTAGCACATAGCGATCTCCATGTGAACGACGGGTTACTTCCCACTTCAGCTTCCATAATATCTCCATGCTTAAAATATCTGGCTTTAAAAATTCTTCCCACAAGATAGGTTGGTTGTTCAATCATACGCCAAACATGCTTGGCCAGAAGTGCTAGATTGAATTGAGTCATTTTTCGAAAACCCAAACCTCCTTGTCCTTTTGGTTTGCAAAGGTTCTCCCATTTTGTCCAGTGTATTTTGTTATGCTCAGTATTCTTTCCCCACCAAAAATTCGCAATAAGAGCCTCCAATTGGTCACAAATTCCTTTTGGAATTTTGAAGCACATCATAGCATATGTTGGAATTGCCTGGAGTACAGCTTTGATTAAAACTTCTTTTCCACCTTCCGAAAATTCATTATTCTTCCAGTTTGTAATCCTTTCCCTCATTCTATCAACCAAATATGCAAATTGAATCCTCTTTCCTCTCAAAGAAAAGGTCGGGAGCCCCAGATAAATCTGATGCCCCTGAGACATCCTAACATGCAAGACCTCTTTAACCATCTCTTTATTAGCTTCCTCCGTGTTGGGGCTGAAAAGAATAGATGATTTATCAAAATTCACCTTCTGTCCCGAAGCCTCCTCATATTGTTTGAGAATTTTTTGAATTCTTTCAGCATTCTCCTTAGCAGCTTTAAAGAACACAACACTATCGTCTGCAAAAAGAAGATGTGTGATCATAGGTGCTCCTCTAGCAACTCTGAGTCCTTCAAGATTTCCATTGTTCGCTTGTTTTGTAAAACAAGAAGATAATCCTTGTGCGCAGAGAACAAAAGGAAAAGGTGACAGAGGATCTCCTTGCCTGAGACCTCTCGATGGTCTAACTTTGCCAATAATCGAGCCATTTACTCTAAAAAAATAACTAACCGTAGTAACACATCGCATAATAAGGCTGGTCACCTTCTCAGAAAACCCCATCTTCAACATTTGAGATTTAAGAAACATCCATTCAATTCGATCATAAGCCTTGCTCATGTCAAGTTTCAACGCCGCATACCCCTGCTTGCTCTTATTATGTCTCAACCAATGCATGCATTCAAAACTAATCAGGATATTATCAGCAATTTGCCTATCTTGCACAAAAGCACTTTGATTTTCATCAATCACATGTGGAAAAATCTTTTTCAACCTGTTAGCAATGGTTTTTGCAATGATTCGATAACATACATTGCTTAGACTAATGGGACGAAAGTCTTTCAAAGTTTCTGGTTGCTTTACCTTGGGAATGAGTGATATAATGGTTTCATTCCAGTCACTGATGTCCTCTTTCTCATTAAGAACTTTAAGAGCCTCCTGTGTAATTTTTTGTCCCACAATATCCCACATCTCTTGATAGAAACGTGCGTTGAAACCATCAGGGCCAGGGGCCTTATTTGGATGCATATCAAACAGAGCCACACATACCTCTTCCTTTGTAAAAGGGATATCCAATAAGGAATTCATTCGGGAGTTTACTACAGGCGTAGTATTTCTTGTAATATTTTCAATCTGAGCTTCTGTAGGCTGTGTTGATAAAAAAACGATCCCCATAATAAGATTCAATCAAGCTGGTAATATCTTCCTTCGTTGATCTCCACCTGCCATTCTCATCTTTGATCCTAGAAATCTTATTTCTCGACCTTCTCTCTGACGCTCTCCTATGAAAATATGTAGTATTACGATCTCCACATTTCATCCAATTTACTCTTGATCTTTGTTGCCAATATTCCACCTGTTGAGCAAATAAAGTTTCAAGCTCACTTTCTAATTTTTGATTTTCCTCCTCCTGAGCTTCACTCATATCATTGCTTTCCAAGAGCTGCATCTCTTTGGTAATTGATTGGATTCTTCTGTCAATATTTCCAATGGAACTTGTTGCCCATTTTCGAAGGTCATTTCCACACTGCTCTAATCGAATCTTGAGTAGTGATTCCCTTTCAGTTCTTCCCCAAATTGAATGAAAAACTTTCATAAAATTCTCTTCCAACAACCATGCATTTTCAAAGAGGAAGTGTTTCTCTTTGTCCCGAGGCCATTGTTAAACATGTAGTCTTCGCACCGCGAGCGAAATTGCTCGGTGATCCGAACCAAACCAGAAACCATTCTTTACTGAAGCTAAATCAAAGAACTCGATCCAATTTTTTGTTGCAAGAAAACGATCAAGCCTTTCCTGAATCAACCGATTTCCTTTTCTTTTATTTGTCCACGTGAATTTTGGGCGGCCTTTGAAACCAAGATCCTTGAGTGCCAAGTTATTTAGAGTATTGTTAAACCTGTTCATATTCTGCATCATTCTTCCATCCAAATTACCTCCTCTTTTTTCATGAGTGTACATCAAATCATTGAAATCTCCCCCCACAACCCAAGGTGACATTGGGTGGTGAAGAGATCGAATCTTTGAGAGTAAATTAAGAGAGTGTTGTCTTTGTGTTTGATCTGGACTTCCATGGAATCCCGTAAAATACCAACTGAAATCTTCATGTGAAATCAAAACATCAATATGTGCAAAGGAATAAGAGCTCAAACTTACTTGCACTTCATTGTTTTTTGCAAAGAGGATCAGACCCCCTCTTGTGCCGATCGGTTCAACAACAAAACATACATCAAAATGTAACAAAGTACTCCATGTTTGAGCTATTCTAGAGGACAATCTAGACTCGATAACAAAAAGCATAGAGGGGTTATTTACCACGACTAAGCGTCTAAGTTTATTGAATGCATTCGGGCCCCTCCACCCTCGTGCATTCCAGCATACAATGTCCATGGAGTTTGACAGAGTTCTCAGTTCCCGCTATGCTAGAGTTCTCAAATTTTTCATCACTTTTGTATACTTTCAATATTCCACAATGCTTCTTCCTGGGCTCAAGGTAACCCAATGGCCAATCCCAGCACAAAAATACCCTCCCAACAACTACCGGAAAGGTATTAAAACCAAATCAAACCCCACTCACCTCGGCGTCAGTTTGCTGCTATGGTGACGGTAACAGACTAACTTGGCATCAAAATTCAGAGTACTAAGCAGAAACTATCTCAGAAAACCCTTTAATATTCTGGTAAATCTCGCATCCGTCTAGTAATCATCATCTATGGCGTCCAAGACCATCGCAATGGGTTGAACTCTATGAAACGAATATGTCAGAGGCACACTGTAATCGATCAATTCCCTAACCTTTACTCTTCGATCGACGGTGGTAATGGAGGTGAGGGCGCGAAGAGCCGCGAATGTTGATTGATACATGAAAGTGAAAATTGCACCGGCGGAGGTCGACTCATTGCGGCAAAAAACCATCATAGAGAAGAGAAGAAATCGGAAGCGATCCTCTGCACCGTTGATCTTGATACGGGTATAGGAAGAAAGCCCTTGTCGAGGAGGGCAAAACCCCTCAAAAACAAAGATGATCGGACTCCGGAGAGAGAAGCAAATTTTCCGACGAAATAAGGTTTACATGAATGGAAAGAGAGAGAAATTGTCGCTGTAAAAAATCGCACCTAGTAGAGTGAAATCGCACACACTACATCTCGAGACTATAACATGTACAAATATTTATCTTACTCAAGATTTTAATTACTGATGCGTCGAAAAAGAACGCCTTCGAATATCGATCGTTCCTTTGCTAGCACAATTAATCACGAGTTTTAATCGTCTATTTATCCTTGGCAATCTCCTCGTAAATCTCCCAAGAATCCAAGAATAACCTGCAAAAGTACGCCGGAGGGGGGCTCCGGCGTAGAAGCTCCGACGCTCAAGTCAGAATCGATCGTAGGCGAAATCAAAGAGGAATTCCCCTGTATATTTAGGGAAATTCCGGCGAATACAGTAATATTTCTTCTCAATTCAGTGTGTAGTTCTTGAAAATGTGTATATTATGTAAAAAGTGAGTAAGAATATGGAAATAACCTGTTTAAATACCTGGCCTCCCTATCCGGAGAGGGAAAGACTTCTTCTTCCTATATTCTCGGCTCCTTCCCGTAAATCTGGCCTCAATTCCCTAAAGAATCGGTCTCACTCTCCCTGGAGACTTGGTTCTTCAGCATATCCGCCCCTATCTTCGTGGGCTAATCCACTTATTTGACTTGGCTAGGAAAGATTGACTAGTCTTCCCCTACTTGGGCCTGATCCTTTCAGGCCCAATGGCCAGTAGTTTCTTCAAATACGGGCCAAAGGCCCAATCACCCTGATCTCTCTAATTTCCCTGCTTAAGCCTGGGGGTGTATTAATCCTGTTTCTTCAGTATATTAACCTAATCACAACTATCATAATTTATCCCGTTTCCACGTGTCGGTTTCTCAGAGAGCGGCATATTTATCTACATCAACCACTCCCCCTACTCTCATAAAAGGAATAATTTTTAGGAGAGTAGGAAAACAATAACACTGAGGTAAACATTAAATAAATATTCCATTCCTAAAACTTAAAATACGCTTCAAAATACTTATTGATTTGATTCCCTTCGCAATAATTACCTCTGGAAGGCCTCAGGTCTTTTGCACTTCCACACGCAACCTTTGCCCTCGAAACCCGTAGCCACGTGTTCGTTCCTGAACCAACATCAGGCCGCCCTTTTCCATTCACGCGCATTTCAATTGGAGTGACATTAATTCTCCTCGATCTTCTCCTTTCTCTCTCCTCCGTCTAATTATTTCAAAACCCTTTTTTTTTTTCACCAAAAACCCTTCTTTCTTTTATTTCAAACTTATCTACTCTCCATCTTCACTTTCATTTCTGTAAATTTCAAACTCCTCTACGCACGTCCAGCGGCCATTCCGTCACCACTCTTAAAACCGACTTTGCTCCAGGTATCTACTCCTTCCTTTCTTTTCTCATTTACGATATCCTCATGTCATCCTCTTCAGACTCCATATCCATGGAGAGTTTCACTTCCGACTCGTTTCCCATATTTCCCGTAACCGACCAAGCTTTGAAGGATAGAATTTCTGGTCCCTCGATTCTCACTCCCGAGCGCGTAGCCGCTTTTCTTCGTTCAGGGATCTTCCCTGCCGATTATTCGGTTAGGGCTGCACATAAGAAAGAGCGCCCTAATTTTCCAGGTCATAATACCTTAGCCTTTTGGGAGGCTCAACTGAAAGCGGGCCTCCGTTTCCCGATCCATCCTTATCTCTGTGAAATTTCCACTTATCTCCGCATACCTTTGAACCAATTCACCCCTAATGCTATACGCGCCATGTTAGGCTTTTACATCCTGATGAAAGGAAACGGTGGGGAACCCTCAGCTCAACTCTTTTTAACCCAGTATGTATGCAAGTTTGCGGACGGGTTTTTTTACGCTAGTGGTCGTACTTCCAGGACGGGAAAATTCATGGAAAAGCTCCATGAAGGGGTCCAGGACTGGAAAGACTATTATTTCTTTCCTCCAATCATCCCCTGCTGTTATCTCTCCAATCAGGGTTTCCGTAGCTATTTGATCCGCCACCAGCAGGGTCACCTTTCCGTCTCCCTCGAATTCAGTGGAACTAGCTAGTTTAGACAGTCCGTCTGCCTTCACATTCTCTTCTCTTGGTACCTGTACTACTTCAAAAGTATGGAATTTATTTTTTAATTTCTTTACCTCCTCTAGGTACGCGATCATTCTCTCATCTTTGGCGAGGTACTCCCCCATGACCTGTTGTACTACCAACTGCGAATCGGAGTATAGGGTGACTTTCTGTGCCCCTAACTCTGCTGCCATGCTAGCCCCTCTAATCAGGGCCTCATACTCTGCGCCATTGTTTGAGGTTGAAAACCGGAATTTGACAGCAACCTGTACTTCTTGGCCATCAGGGTCAACCAATACTATCCCTGCTCCGCATCCCAAGGCGGATGCTGAGCCGTCCACGTATACCTTCCATCCCTGTTCCTCTTCCACTCTGGTAGACTCTTGAATAAAATCTGCTAGAGCTTGAGCTTTGATGGCTCTCCTTGGTTCATAGTCAATATCATACTCCTGCAACTCCACGGCCCACCTGACCATTCTTCCTGATAAATCTGCTCTCCCCAGCGTCTGCTTCAATGGGAAGTTAGTCCGCACCATCACTTTATAAGATAGGAAGTAAGGGCGTAGTCGCCTAGCCGTTACTACCACTGCCAGCGCTGCCTTTTCTACCTCTGAATACCTCGTCTCCGCTCCTTGGATGACCTTGCTCACATAATATATGGGCTGTTGTGTGGGGCCTTCCTCTTTTCATCAGGGCAGTACTCAGAGAATGTTCCCCTACTGAGAGGTATAGGAGTAAGACATCTCCCTGAGTAGGCTTGGTTAACTTCGGGAGTTGTTCCAGATGGAGCTTCAGTTCTTCAAAAGCCTTTTGACACTGTTCATCCCATTCGAATTTTGATCCCTTCCTTAGTGTTCTGAAGAAGTGGTGGCTCTTCTCCGCTGATTTTGCTATAAATCTGCTAAGGGCTGCGATTCTGCCGTTCAAGGTCTGCAACTCCTTCAAGTTCCGAGGGGGTTGCATGTCAAGGACCGCTTTCACCTTGGTAGGGTTAACCTCTATTCCTCTTTGCGTCACCATATATCCGAGGAATTTCCCTGACCCTACTCCAAAGGAACATTTAGCTGGGTTAAGTTTGATACCGTTCTCTCTAATTACCTGAAATATCTCCTTCAGGTCATCAATGTGTTCCTCTGCCTTGATGCTTTTAGCTAGCATGTCGTCTACATAAACCTCCATATTTCTCCCTATCTGTCCTCGGAAAACCGAGTCTACCATCCTTTGATAGGTGGCTCCTGCATTTATTAGTCCGAACGGCATACGTACATAACCAAAAGTACCACACGTTGCAATAAAGCATACCTTTGGTATATCGAGGGGGTTCAACTGGATTTGATGGTACCCTTGATAAGCATCCATCATGCTGAGTAATTTAAACTCGGACGTGGCATCAACCAGCTGATCAATCCTAGGCAGGGGATAGTGATCTTTAGGGCACGCCTTGTTCAAGTCCCTGAAGTCAATGCACATCCTCCATTTGCCGGCTCCCTTGGACACCAGTACTGCATTCGAGAGCCACTCAGGGAACTGCACTCTCTTCACGTGCCCTGCACTCAACAATTTATCGATCTCCTCCTTTACAATGAGGTTCTTCTCTTTACCGAAGTTCCTCAACTTCTGTTTCACGGGCCTAGCTTTGGGATCCACATTCAGATGGTGCACAGCTATTTCTGGAGGGATACCCGTCATATCCGTCGCTGTGAATGCAAAGATGTATGCATTCTCCTGGAGGGTGAGTATCATCTTTCCCTGGAGCTCAGGGTTCATGTTCGTACCTATCCTGGTTGTAAATCCCTCCTTTCCTGGGTAGAGCTCGATGCTCATTAACTCTTCGTCTGCTTTAGCTTTGGGCTGCTCTTGTATTAGCTCACCCACTTTCTGTCTCTTCAACTCAGGGTCTTCGCCTTTAAATCTCTCCATTCCCCGGAACACGGCCCTGTCTGCTATCTTGACCGATTCCACGTAACACTTCCTTGCCTGATATTGGTCGCCACATATCTCTCCCACACCCCCCGAGGCAGGGAACTTCATCTTCATGTGGAAGGTGGAGATCACTGCCTGAAAAATATTCAAGCTTGGCCTTCCCATTACTACGTTGTAGGAAGATGGGACGTCTACAATCAGGAATTCTATGACTTGTACTCGACGGTTAGGGGCGACTCCTAACCCTACTTGCAATAACGCTGAACCAAGGGGTTGAATGGCTCCCCCTGAGAATCCGTAAAGAGCGGTTTCCACCGGTCTGAGCTTTATATTCAGGTCCATCTTCTTAAAGCACTCTAAAAACATGATGTCGGCAGAGCTTCCAGTATCTACAAAAATTCTTGCTACATCGTATCCTGCTATATCCGTGGTAATGACTAATGCGTCATTATGAATTTCTCTAGGTTCCCCTGCGTCTTCTGGCCCGAAATGAATGTCTGGACCTTCTGTCATCTTTCCCACCTCATGGTGCTCTACTTTCCTCTCATTTTTCAGCGACCGAACGCTCTGCTTTCTCTGCCTGAAGGAGTCCCCATCAGCGGGGCCTCCCATAATCATGTGGATAGTTCCCCTCTTCTGGGGAGGGGGTGGTGGCTCCTCATTGCCCTTCCTCTGATCTCTTCTATCATCTTCCTGCTTCCCCTCGGGGTCCTTTCTCTTTTGACCCCTGGGGCCTTGTCGATCTCTGAAAATAAACTCTTTCAGGTGACCTGCCTGAATCATCCTCTCTATCTCATCCTTCAGATGCCAACATTGGTTGGTATCGTGGCCATAGTCGTTATGGAACCTGCAGAATTTGTTCGACTTAGGATTTTGGGGACCTCTGCTTCTTGAGTAGGGGAATTTCATATCCGGATGGTCCCCTGCCACCTCTAGAACTTCGGCTGGCTCTATCCTCAAAGGGGTATATCTCTTCGCCCCTCTCCTGGGGTTCCAGGGTGCGGCTTCCTCTCTTCTTACATTTTCCAGCCTCCTGGAACTTCTATGTCTCTCCGGACTTGGCCTCCTAAGTGGAATTTCTTTCCTCCTTTCTCCATTACCCACTATGGCCCTGGTCTCTGATCGCTTAGCTTTCCTTACCTCTTCCAGCTGGGTAAGGTATTTCTCTGCTCTCCTCAATAACTCATCAAAGGTTCGAACTGGCTTCTTGGCTAGAGATGTGAATAGATCCCCATCTCTTAACCCGTTGGTGAGGGCGTTGATTTTGACCTCTGAGGAGGCTGTAGGTACTTCGAGAGCTGCTTGGTTGAATCTTTTTAAGAAAGCCCGTAAGCTCTCGTTCTCTCCCTGGCGCATGTTAAATAAAGTAAGGGTGGCTCTAGGCTGTCTCCTAGCACTGGCGAATTGATGCAGGAAAAATTCCCTGAATTCGGGCCATGAGTGGACAGTATCTGGTCCCAGTTGTGTGAACCATTGTTGTGCAGCCTTAGATAGTGTGGTCAGGGATACCCTGCACTTAACGCCCTCTCCATACCGATGTAATAGAGCAGCATTCTCAAACCTCATCAGATGCTCGTATGGGTCCGTGGTGCCATCATATTCAGAGTTTAAAGATTTGAAATTAGAGGGCAGTTCATCTTGCAAAATACTAGATGAGAATTGATATCCAGTGGTATAAGAGGGTTTACTTACATTGTCAGTAATATGTTTCTGCATATCCCTCATCTCCTTCCGCAAGGCCTGTATCTGATCACTGACGGCTCCTTGATACGTGTCGTCCGTGCTTTCTCCCATCCCTGTATCCAGGGTGGTATCCCCAAGGACCCTTTCCACATCCCTCCGAGGGGATCTTTCCAGGATGCTTCGTTCAGCCTGGGAAGGTACTTTTTCTTCTGGATTTCGAGGGGGATCCTCGTTCCTGGAGGGGACTGGAACCGAATCAATGACATGCTCTGGTGGATTTGGTCGTGTGCCCTTATGAATAGGTTCGGGAGGGCGAAGTCCTCGAGTAGCAATTATTCTTTCCACTGATTGTGCGATCATCTCATCTAACTGATCTCTAGAGACAGTCAAGAGTTCCGGTTGAGCGTTAGGGTTATCCCTATTGATCCCACTCCCCGAAGCTCCTGAGGTGCCTGGTACATCTCCCTCTGGAGCGGGAGGGATATCCTCTGGTGTGTGATCTACAGGTTGCTTCCCTAGATTTCGATTTGAGGGAAAACCTGGAGGGGGAACATCTTCTGGTGTATGATCCACGGGTCGTTTCCCTAAATTTCGATTTAAGGGAAACCCTAGAGGAGGCGGAGGAAGAGGAGGAGGAGTGGAATCTCCTTTCTCCTTCGTCTGCTTCGATAGATCGTGTCCTCCACCCATTTAAGTACGGAACTTTTCTCACGCCTTAGCTTGAAATGTTCCCACAGACGGCGCCAGTTGATGCGTCGAAAAAGAACGCCTTCGGATATCGATCGTTCCTTTGCGAGCACTATTAATCACGAGTTTTAATCGTCTATTTATCCTTGGCAATCTCCTCGTAAATCTCCCAAGAATCCAAGAATAACCTGCAAAAGTACGCCGGAGGGGGGCTCCGGCGTAGAAGCTCCGACGCTCAAGTCAGAATCGATCGTAGGCGAAATCAAAGAGGAATTCCCCTGTATATTTAGGGAAATTCCGGCGAATACAGTAATATTTCTTCTCAATTCAGTGTGTAGTTCTTGAAAATGTGTATATTATGTAAAAAGTGAGTAAGAATATGGAAATAACCTGTTTAAATACCTGGCCTCCCTATCCGGAGAGGGAAAGACTTCTTCTTCCTATATTCTCGGCTCCTTCCCGTAAATTTGGCCTCAATTCCCTAAAGAATCGGTCTCACTCTCCCTGGAGACTTGGTTCTTCAGCATATCCGCCCCTATCTTCGTGGGCTAATCCACTTATTTGACTTGGCTAGGAAAGATTGACTAGTCTTCCCCTACTTGGGCCTGATCCTTTCAGGCCCAAGGGCCAGTAGTTTCTTCAAATACGGGCCAAAGGCCCAATCACCCTGATCTCTCTAATTTCCCTGCTTAAGCCTGGGGGTGTATTAATCTTGTTTCTTCAGTATATTAACCTAATCACAACTATCATAATTTATCCTGTTTCCACGTGTCGGTTCCTCAGAGAGCGGCATATTTATCTACATCAATTACCCATAAATATTGCCAACTTCAAAATAATGAATTGAGAATTCGCTTTCTAATTTTCGTGAATGGAGAGTCATGCATGGCGTGCTTTGTGTTAAATAACTTAAATTAATGCATTTAAATTGGTGTAGGTTTGAATGTAACAATTAATATACCAAATTCTCCAGTCGAAATAAACATTTAGTTTGCAAAGATCCAAATCCAAAATTAATCTTCAGATGTCACACGTTTACTACTAAATTCTACATTTCTTAATAAGCTACTACTGATTTTTTTTTTTTAAATATAATTATTACAACAAGTTTCGAGCTTTGCAAATTGAGGTTACATTTGTAGATTAATTTAAATTGATTAATTTCACAATTTCTTTTAAGTTCTAGTTCAATAATTTTTGATGAGTAAGATTTTTTTTTATTTTTTTTTATTTTATCAGAGTTTAAACTCGTTCACGTTCTAAGTTTAAATTCCGTAAAAAAATAACTATTTTTATATTAAATTATTTAGTATTAAATTATTGAAATACAATGTATATGTTACCTCAAATGTGTTTTTAGAGAAAATTAATAATAAACAAAGTTCGAACACAAAATTGATTTAAAAAAAAAAAAGTTATAGTATATGTTGGAGAATCATATTTACCCTCATGTTAATTAGATGGATATGATACATATATTTGTAAAATACTATTTTTTTAATGCAGTTAAAATTTAATTAGCTGGATAAAAACACTATGTAAAATAATAAATTATTAATTTGTAGGTTAATTAATAACTCTTTAAAATAAAATAATATATAAATTTTATCATTATCTTTTCCTCCTCGTTTAGTTTAATTTGTTTTTGACACGTTACTTCGAAAATTTACGCGAATCAACTTAAAACTTTAGGATCTCTCCGTCCCATATAAGTTAAAGAATTAAAATTTGAATTTCTTTCAAAACACTTAATCTAGGTCTAAAATTATCTATAAACACATTATTTTTTACTTTTTCCAATATTAACGCTATTGCATTGAAGACCTTCACAATTGATTATTTATCACCATTTATCAACGAAATGCATTTTATTGTCTTGTATACGGGACGATGGGGTGATACTTTAATTCATCGTGATTTTTGTGTGATTCTCGTTATTTGTTTGTTTATTCATTTGTTTCCGTACTTTTTTTATTTGATTTAGAGGAACATACATTTTTCTCTTAATCCAAATTTTGTTTCTAAGAAGAGTTTTCTCGGTAAGATTTGAATGACGCTCTAACCTCTAGTTCAACTTATGAACTAAATTTTTTATTTTTCTTTTTATTCTTAATATATAAGTATATAACCTTTATTTGTACTTTATATATTTTAAAATAATCCACATACCAATTAATTTGACATAATATCCTAAACATTTAAAACAAAAACACTTTTACTGTTTGTCAAGAATTTCAAATCAGAGTATTTCAAAATTATGATTTTTCCGCACATCAAAATTCCAAAAGAAAGATCATTTAAAGATTTTAATTTCCTCATCAAATGTGAGAAATCAAGATCCACATATTTCAGTTTAATAATCAATCAACATTTTCATGTGTAAAACATTGCCAATGTGAAATTAGTTGATGCCATATTATATACACATCACTGGAAAATGCCAAAACTGAGAATCTGGACTAGATGCAGTTTTCTAACTTACTTGTAAGAGTTATGCTTGTAATCTTGTGTTAAACATTAGTAATACATTTAAATCAGCATGATTTGAACGTAACAGTAAATTACATCAATCAATATACCAACAGAAAGAATCAAATCAATATTATATCAGTGTTTGATTTGAATTGTTCATTCTAAATCCATTTTTATACAATTACATACTTCCTTCTTTTCATAAAATTTGATCTTTATTTTTTTTCAAAAAGTTTGTTGATTTTCCTATTTTTACCTCGAATTTTTCTAAAATGCCCATTTGTAACTCTTATAATATCACTTTTAATTAGAAATACATTAATAATTCATTTTCTCCCACTTTCTTTTAAAAGACAAGAGTGTGATGGAAAAGAAAGGTAAATGGGGAGAGAGAAAAATTAATAAGGAATAAATGTGTCAAAAAAATAAATATGTTCCTTTTTTTTTTTTTTGTGGATAAATAAATATGTTCCTTAATCCTACAAAATGACAAACTATTTGAAACGGAGGGAGTAATCATTTTTTTTTTTAATTTCATTCTCTCTCCTATTATTTTTCTACCAACTAATAAAATATTATAACACCACTTTTAATTTGACATAAAACTACATCCACCTATATTTTTTAATTTTTATCCAAATTACAATTTAAACATCTCAATCCACTTTTTTCAATCTCAATCTAATTCATTACAATCTATAACCAAATAAATATCAAAACAATCAATTAGTATGGCTTGGAACTTAAATTAATGACAAGTTCTTCTATACAATTGAGTATATAAATAAATTTAATTTACTTAAATTTTTAAACTCAACATGGAAGTATTTGCACCAAAGTATCACTCTAAATTAAAATTTCAATAAAAAATAGTAATTGATACTGTTAATAATTTAATACTATAACATTTTGTAAAATCACACATAAATTATTATACTATGCACATACTCCACAAGTTTTTGGTCAAATTTAGAATTAACCAACTATTAATAGCATCCCTCCCCCCTACAACCATCATTTCCTCATTATATAATTTTGCCCTTCTGCATTTCTGGCAAAGGAAGAGAGTGAAGAATCTATAAATATTCTCATCCTTCTGATACCTCAATCACGATGGCCGCCGTCGGTGCTGCTCACCGCCGCCCGGTGAAAAGCTCGCACCTGCCCGTTCCAGCGAAAGGCGGCCATTGTACCCCTAAGGGATCTGATGCCCTCTCCCTCCCCCTCTATCTCGCCAACACTTTTTTCTTCACTCTCTTCTTCTCCGTCGTCTATTTTCTGCTTCTCCGGTGGCGCGAGAAGATCCGCAATTCCACTCCTCTCCACATCGTTAATCTCTCCGAGATTTCCGCCATCGTCGTCTTCTTCGCTTCCTTCGTCTATCTCCTTGGCTTCTTCGGTATGAGCTTCGTCCGTTCCCTCATTATTCCCCGCTCTTCCCACGACGAGATTTCGGATGATGACGAAATGATTGACGATTTCGATCAAATGATGCTGAATGAAGATTCACGCCCCGCCCCCTGCGCTGCCGCTCTTCCGCTCGATACATGTATGATTTCTTCTCCAGAACCATTTAGAACAATATTCGATGATCAATTGTCGCCTACCTCACTTTCCTCTGAGGAGGATGAGGAGATCGTCAGATCCGTTGTGGAGGGGAAGATCCCTTCCTATGCCCTAGAATCGAATTTGGGTGATTGTGGCCGCGCTGCTGCCATCCGCCGTGAAGCCGTGCAGCGTATCACCGGAAAATCCCTCACCGGGTTGCCCATGGAAGGATTCGATTACCAGGCTATACTAGGTCAGTGCTGCGAAATGCCTGTGGGTTACATCCAGATTCCGGTGGGCATTGCCGGACCACTTTTGCTGAATGACATGGAGTATTCGGTCCCCATGGCTACTACAGAGGGGTGCCTCGTCGCTAGCACCAATAGGGGATGCAAGGCCATCCATGTCTCCGGCGGAGCCACCAGCATTATCCTGAAAGATGGAATGACGAGAGCGCCAGTGGTCAGATTCCCGACGGCCAAACGGGCGGCGGAGTTGAAGTTCTTCCTGGAAGACCCTCTCAATTTTGAGGCATTGTCGCTTGTATTCAACAGTTCCAGCCGATTTGGGAGGCTTCAGACCATCAAATGCGCCATCGCCGGAAAGAATCTCTACATTAGATTCACCTGCAGCACAGGGGACGCCATGGGAATGAACATGGTGTCCAAGGGTGTCCAGAATGTTTTGGATTTCCTCAACAAAGAGTTTCCAGACATGGATGTTATCGGCATCTCAGGTATATCTTTTATCAAATCCCCTTAGTTTTGGCAGTTTTTCATTCTACAATTTAAAAAATGAATTTGTTAGCTTGCTAGTGCTGATATGAAATTGACAAATATTTAGGAAACTATTGTTCGGATAAGAAACCCGCTGCGGTAAATTGGATTGAGGGCAGGGGCAAGTCTGTTGTGTGTGAGGCTATAATAAAGGAAGAGGTTGTGAAGAATGTGCTCAAAACTGACGTAGCTTCCTTGGTGGAACTCAACATGCTAAAGAACCTCACAGGTTCCGCCATGGCAGGAGCTCTCGGTGGCTTCAATGCTCACGCAAGCAACATCGTCTCTGCTGTCTTCCTTGCAACAGGTCAAGATCCTGCACAAAACGTTGAGAGTTCCCACTGTATCACCATGCTCGAAGCCGTTAACAATGGGAAGGACCTTCACATCTCTGTCACCATGCCTTCCATAGAGGTACATGTCTTTGCATTCTTTAACATAGATTAGATGTGTTTTGTATCTCAATTCATCATCTAAGTGAAACTATCTATCAGGTTGGTACGGTTGGTGGTGGAACTCAGCTGCCCTCACAGTCGGCATGCCTCAACTTGCTCGGAGTAAAGGGAGCCAGTAATGACGTTCCAGGGTCGAATTCTAGGTTATTAGCCAGCATTGTTGCCGGTTCAGTTCTGGCGGGAGAGCTGTCTCTACTGTCAGCAATAGCTGCGGGGCAACTAGTGAAGAGTCATATGAAGTACAATAGGTCTACCAAAGATGTAACCAAGCTCATATCTTGAGGTTTGTACTTTGTACATATTTGTAATGCACTTGAGTTAGGTAATGGTGAATAGTTGAAGTCGGTGAAGAGCTTCGTAAGGTTAGTTTACAGTTTTCAGAACGAAAGAGATTGATCATGAAGAAAGATAGTAGTGTTCACCATCTTCACAATATTTCTGTACAATAGATTGCCTCTAAGCCCTTAATATCATACATAGGTGGCATCGAATCATACAATATTACCTAGATTGTAGTTTAGTTTTCGTGCATCCAATCATTTATATTTGAATAAAATCTTATTCATTAGTCTTTCCTTTTTATAAATACTGTAGTACGTTTGCAGCTTGATGTATATAAATTGTTCCAATATAATACAAAGATGCTTTATCCATCTGGTTTTTCTTGTGTTCAATTCATGCAAAATCTTGAAATATATAATCACCTTCTCAATATTCCTCGATTTAATTAATGGTTCCACTGAGAGTTCCTCTGCTACTTAACACAACTCACCACGCCTTTCTCAAATAATTCAATTCCTCACAATTCACAAATCAATTCTGCATTATGGAACTTCCAGTTTAATATCAGAAAGTCATAAACCACAAATTTCTAAATCCGAAACAGAATATTAGAAACTACTTTGGAGACCTTCTCCAAAAAAATCAGCCAATGGATAGTTTCAGTAGGCTTTACGCCTTTACTCACTCCAAACACCTTGTTGAAAATCAGCATAATAGCAAAACTAAACATGTACTGAATGATTGGGTGGTGAGTTCATAAGCTTAATCAAGTGCAAGATCTCACCATATGATCACATGATCAAAGACAGGTGTTTGCAAACCTAGAATCACCATTGCAGGGTTGATCAGACCCACTAATACCTTGAAGCCTTACAGTGCAATGAGTGGTAGAACACTATGGTTAGTGAGTATCAAGCACTCATAAGAAATGTAATATGGACTCTTACTAATTTGCCACCCGGAAAGAAACTAATAGGCTGCTAGTGAGTGTTCAAACTAAATAAATGTAGCGTGGTATAAGGTAAGACTTGTAGCAAAAAGGTATGATCTAGAGGATGTATTTGACTACACTGAGACATTCAGTCCAGTTGTGAAACTAACAACAATTAGATTAGAGTAGCGCTATCTGTTGCAGAAAACAGGTTGATAGGGCAACTTGATGTGAGTAACGTCTTTTGTCAAGGATATTTAAAACAAGAAGTGTTTATGACTCAACCAGCTGGAATTTTGAGGTACAGATAACTCATGAAATCAGTCTTCAGTGTGCAAACTTTCAAAGGCTACCTATGGATTGAAGCAGGCTCCTCGGAGCTGGTATGAAAAGTTCAAACAGAGTTTGCAAACTCCTGGTTCTATTTGCTCGAGAATAGATCATTATTTGAATGGATTCTGGTATGTGTTGATGATATACTAATAACAGGGAACAATGTCATCTGAATAAAGCAGTTACCTTAAAGGATACGAGAGAAAATCATCTCTTTCTTGGCGTTCAAGTGTCTCATACATCAATTATATAAAGATCTACAGAAAGCTACATGCTAATGACAAAGAGGATTCTCTGCAATATGCCTACAGTGTGAACAAAGTTTCTATATACGCAATGTCCCTTAGATACACACTGAAAGCCCGTTCAAAGATTGACTGGAACAACATCCTACAGGTTACACTTGTCCAAATACGAATTCTCAAATTCAAATTGGGCATCAGATTTGGATGGCCAGAGATATACCACAGGTTTTTGTATCTACTTAAAACGTTACATTGTTTCTGCCCAATCAAATACTGAAGCTGAGTACATGAGTTTATCCCATGCTGCTGCTGAAATTATGTGGATTAAATATGTTCCTGGTGATTTACAGGTTCATCTTCATCAAAGTCCTATTATGAGTGGATAACCAGAGACGTCAAATTGCAGATGTGCTAACCAAACCTCTATCTCTACAATCTTCACTCGGCTAAGGTAATCTATAAAACTTGCACCAAAGGGTGTCTACTTGTGGGATCGGAATGACCGCTGTGTTGTGGAAATAATGAACACAGCATAAATGTTAAGATGGAAAGCGCGGTGGTGGTGTAAATGTGTAAAATACTTGTTTATTTGTGATTGCATAATTGATAGCGGTCCCTCTATCTCTATGCGTAAGATAAGCCCCGAGTTAATGGAGTAGTTGAAGGCCACAAGTTCAAACCACTTTCTTGATTTCATGGTTGAATAATAGTTGCGGGTTTTTAATCTGAGTTAAGTAGTTTCAGTTCTATACATCATTATAATCTTTGTTTGAACAACAATTCCATGCTACAAAGTTTCCGCTTTTGTATTTTGTTGTACAACTTCTACGAACTTAGTTCCTAATTTTTTTATGGTGAACTCAGTAATATTGCTTAACATATAAGATACTCCGTGTACGAAAAAGAAAGAAATGTACAGTATTTGTTTGGAAAAAGATCCATGTACACTATATATGTTGCTGCTGATGATCATCAGTCGCCAGCCAAAAAAGACTAAATCATGTTAATAGGACTTGATGCTCAGATAACTAACCTAACTAACTGTAATAAAAGTATATATAGGTACTATAGTTAATAAGCAAAGACGGAGCCACGTGGGGCCCCGGGGGTGCACTGGACCCCCCACTGATTTTTAAATTTTTTTAATATATATATATATATATATATATATATATATATTTAATTCAATTTATTAATAAGCCTCTCCCTTTGCCTATTCAATTCCTATTAAATAGCACTTAGTGTACTTATGAATTTTAATTAAACAAAAAATATTTATTTCTCTTTCTGTCATACTTTTTTATTTATTACTCCGTTAAGTTTTCCTCTTTTTAAATAAATGTGAATTTTAATTAAACAAAAAATATTTTCTACTCTTTATATAAATAAAATGATTGAGTGAGTATGAATAAAGTGAATCATAATTTTGAGTAAATAAGATAGTTTGGAGGATGAAGATACAAATGTTATTTTTAATTTAAAACATATGTATTAAATTTGGACGAACCAAAAAAGAATACTTACATGCAAAGTTTGAATTGATTTTTTTTTTAAGCCTCGGGTATCCAATTTAAGAAACGACTAATCTCGGGGGATCAGTTTCATCGGGAGCCCCATTTAAAGTCAGAGTTTTATGTTGCACCTTAGAGGGTTTGAACTTAAGACATAAAAAGGAGCACACTGCACAATCCTAAATGTCAAGTATGATATTTCTTAATTAAGGAAATATTTTTTACACATATATTATATATACGAGAATTTTCCGTATCATAATTTTAAAATATATATAATAGAAGATAATTATATATAATTGATTATTGATTCAAATTATCATTTTAAGTTTGTGATAAGATTTGAATATTTAGTAGTGGAAAATATTTCAGAGTTTTATTTTGAACCGTTCAACATTTAAACATAAAAATGCATCAACATATTATATAAAATATAATATTAATAAATTAGGATATTTGAATAATACTATAATAAAAAATACTCCGGATGATTACTTTTAATATTCTTGCATTCTTATTTTAACGTTAATTGGGCCCCCCTACACTAAAATCCTGGCTCCGTCACTGTTAATAAGTACAGAAAATTATATGAAGTTGAATTTTAAACAGTATATATAAGTTGTGCAACCATTTCCAGTGCAGGTTATTGGATAGCTGATGGTATTTTTCTTTGGAGAGAGTCCAAATATTGGCGGCAGCCACTCGAGACTTTAATTACAAGACTTATGTCAGGTATAATGTGGTAATAATAAAGGTGAATTAGGTTAGGTACCACCAGTTTAGACTTAAAAAAGTCGTACTATACGTATAATATATATTGCCACTTGAAGTATAGTACTAGAAAATAATATTCACACTGTCCCTTCGAGAGCTTTTCATTTATTATTTGTACATTGATTAAAAATTGGTGGCACTTAGTGTTCAGAATCTGAATATCTATCTGAAAGTTCAATCCTTCATCCTATGTAAAAATCATCCAAATTCTGAATAACCATTTTTTTCGTTAAAAAATATAGAGATCGATTGAAATAAAAGGTAAAGAGGGATTAAAAAAAAAATTGTAAAATGGAGTTGTATGTATGTATGTTGGTTCGTTAAACTTTATCAGAATTCGTTAATTTTCACATGTTTCACACTACGCAATAGTACGCATTGCTTGTGGACAAATCTGACCATCTTTTTCTACATTATTATTATTTATTATCCTATCCACTTTCATTTATTTCCAATATTCTCAACTACCAACTCAAATTGCAATTTAAGAAAGACCATTATATCAAACAATAATAATAATACTATATAGTTATGTTTTTTTTTTTCCGTGACGCACATATAGATAGAATTACAGATGTGAAATCAAAAGTCTAATATATTCTGCAAAACCATGGGTTTTCGAATGCGTCATGGAATATGTGGTGATTGTTCAAAAGTCGTTTTTAAATAGATGGAGTACAATTTTGGATTTAAACTTGATCACTAAATTAAATTAATGAATGACCAGCCATGTTTGAAATGACCAAAGGACGTGGAAATTCATTGTATGCACCTATTAAAAAGAAGAATTGTCACTTTCATTTAAAATAATATCATTATTTCATTTAAAATTCCATCATTTGCATGTCGAATTCATAATCATTAAATTGTTCATGAATACACACTCACATATACATATATTACATTTTTGGGTTACAATTAAATAAATTTATAAAGTGGGTGTATAAAATAATTAAATCTAGCTAAGTTTTCATTTTAATCATGATTATGAATTAACTCGATCCCTCGCATCAAATTTACATAGCCACCACATTAAGCTGTATATCCTTATTCTATTATCCTATGTAACTACCATTATCCTTATCCTATTATTATTATTTGAATTTTGCGTATTTCCAATGGAAATACAATTTTAATAATAAACTTATATTTATTTGTGTATTTCACATTTAAATAAAAAATATAACTATAATTGAATTGAATTAATTGAACTAAATATATTTAATCATGAAACAATAATACAAATTTTTTTATATCCCGCGTGTTCGCGGGTTCTATACTATATATATACTATTATTTTTTTTATATATATATATATATAAATAATAGGGAGACTAAATAAAATAAGAGATGCTTTTGAGTTTTGATAATTCATTTAAAATTTTCTTAGATGTAAATCTACTGAAACTATATGTATATATCCCCTCCGATTTGGAGAACGTATATAAATAGGGGTGAAAATAGGTATCAGACTTTGCATGAAAGGCCTGTTTATAAAAATTAACCTAAGTTTAGCCTATTAGTGATAGGCTTTTTTTATTGGCTTGGCTCGACCTTTTAAGTAAACAGGTTAGGCCTACAAGCCTTTTAAAATTACAAATAAATTTACGATCTAAATAAGTGCATTATACAATGATAAAATTCAAATTCAAATAAAAATATAAATATAAATATAAAATTAATTTCTCAAGTACTAAAACAAATTTAATTAGCTATATTTTACTATTAATGTTAATATTATATTTCAAAAATTATTTTATTATTAAATATTTAATATAAAATACATAATTTTAAATAGGTCGGCTTATTAGACTTATAAGGTTTTGTACAAAGTCTAAGCCCAACTTATTTAACTAAATAGATTTTTAAAAAAGTTTTAGTCCAATTCATATAATAAATAGACTAGGCTAGGCCATAGGCTGGCCCGACCTACTTCCACCCCCTATATATAAAGATAATAAACTAATAATTATAATAATAGAAGGACATAATAATATATATCAAATCAAATTCAAAATAAGGCAGAAGTCGCATACAGCAACAGCAGATGGGATTTAATGTGATTCAAGTTTTGTGTTTTTGTGTCTTTGACTTTGGGTTATCAAATTAATAATTTGTCCGGTCATATTATTATTATTATTATATATATACAAACAAAAGTTAGAAGAAAAAATGTTTTTTAAAAAAAAATTAATAGAAGAAAATGCCTTTAGACATTGCATATTTACCTACTAAATCACTAAACAACAAATTAGGAGATCAAATTGTGCCCCACCTTGTGAACTTCCATGAAATTCGATATATTATTTGTGAGTTGGATCATTTGTAATTTAAAATTTAATAAATTAATTAATACATAAAATGGCAGCTTTTTTTGAAACTCTCACGAAAGAGGAGCCATCCACCATTGAATGTGATCTTGGTTCACAGAACTTATATGTTGAATTAATTATACTTTTAAATTTATGAAGTTTTAATAATTTTGAGATGCATGACCCTGACAATTAAATTAAGCATTCAATAATAATAATTTCAAAAATCAAATCATAAATAGTACAGTATAATTAATAATTTTTCTACCGTAATTTTTGTAGAGTTTGATCTACTGTTTTTCTATTCACAACCGTAGATTTTTTCTTTTTACTACATTAGATTTTTACGTAATATAATTATACGATGACATTCAAAATGTGATATAATATTGATCTCTCATTGCCAAAGAAAAACTTCATATACATAAATAAAAGTATGTGAATAAAGTAAACATAATTCATGATATGAAATGCATGTAAAATCAAATTATTAATTATTAGTATGTATTAAAAAAAAGTGTTATAACAAATTTGAAAAGAAATAAAAAAGGAATGAGAGTGTGCATGCAATGAGCTGGATACAAATTTGAAAAGGAATAAGGTCGATGAATCAAAACCAGCTGGTTAATTTTGTCCTAAACCACCGTAAGAGTGAAATGAAATGGAAAATAATAATAAAACAAATATGTGCGGTGCCTACTGATATTAATTATAGAACTATAATGAAATATATATATGTTCAACTAACATTTATCAAATTTGAAAAAGAGTTTTAGAACATTTCCTTTAAGACGTTCAGGGTGTGTTTTCAATGGGATTTTTTTTATTTTTTTTTTTCAGTTTTTCAAAATTATACTTACATTTTCAATAGGATTGGTCTTATATAGAATCAATTCCTTATAAGGAATTGAGTTGACTTGGTTCCTAAATATTCAAGAATATTGTGAATAAATTTTTTGATGTGGTCAATTTTTTTTATTATTATTATTTTTTTGTAATTTATTTTTATTGACAATTTTTTTTCGAAAATGTGTGTGTTGAAAAGTGTAAGTCAATATTACTAAAAAGTGTAACACAATATTACTAGAAAGTGTAACACATTTTTTTATTAAAAAGTGTAAGTCACTATAATGGAAAAGTGCAACACAACTTTTAATGAAAAGTGTAAGTTTAGTATAACTAAAAAATGCAATACAATATTATTAAAAAGTGTATGTCAATATACTTGAAAAGTGCAACACAATATTTTAATGAAAAATGTAAGTTATTATAACTGAAAAGTGCAACAAAATACGACTAAAATGTATAACATAACATTACTAAAAAGTGTAAGTCACTATCTGAACTTGTTGGAAATTGTAAGTCACTACAACTGAAAAGTGCAACAAAATATGACTGAAAGATGTAGCATAACATTACTAAAAAGTGTAAGTCAATATAATTGAAAAATATTGTTGAAAATTGTAAGCCACTACAACTGAAAAGTGCAACAAAATATATTTAAAATGTGTAACATAACATCACTAAAAACCTCCGTAAAATAAATTATGTCAAGCCATTTAGGCTACATCAATTAACATATAAATTTTTCGCTTATTTTAAATTTATTGTTGATCCTACCCATTATAAAACTCAATTCCTTATAAAGTATTGAGTTTACAGGAGACCTATCTCTTTCAATATATTATTTACTGAAGTTTACAAATTTTTACAATACAGTGTATTTGATAGAGACTACATCGGTGCTTTTAGGGGGAAATCGTTGTGCCATTGACACTTTTTGTGGAAGAGATATAAAGTTAACTAAAAGTGTCCACACAACGGTTGGTTATTAGAGGGTTATAACTTTAAAAATAGGGTTACAACCGTTGTGGCGCTGAGTTATAACTTAAAAAAATTTCTCTCTCCTCAAATGGATTAGTCCGGCATAACCTACTTTTTGCTAACAACGATGAATTGACCCACATTAATATTTGAATTTTCTATTTTTTTTTCATCTTCAAATTTTAAATTAATACAACGGTCTTTTTTTTTTCCTCTTTAAATACATCATATTCACAGTTTTTTCTTCTGTAAATACTTAAAAATGGATAAAGATTCTTCACCATTTCGTAAAAATTTGTTCAATCATACTGATGAAATTCCACTCTCCCAAAATTCTTTACAAAATAATTTAGTTGAATTGTTTTCTAGTGTTGAATATGTTGTACTCTATTTTCATTCGATCAAAATAATAATAATCTTTATTAGTTAATTAAATGAGTTAGTATTAAATATTTATTTCAATTTGTAAAATATATTAATTGATACCCTAAAAAAATTCAACTAAATAATTTTAATATATTCATATATTAATTTTTTTACATAATTTTAAAATCTTAAATAAAAAATTAAAAATTAAAAAGAAATGTAATGAATAGTGGGTCCCTCAAATGTAAGTTATAACTTTGGAATGGTTGTGGGAGTTATTGGGGGTTGAGTTATTTATGTAAAAATGATGAGGTTGAGGAGAGAGGGGAGTTATAACTCCCTAACCATTGTGGACACTCTAAATTTAACAGAATTAATTCATACGTATTTATTTTAGTATAAAGTTAACTAAATTTAACACAATTAAATCAATTTACTTTTTCACAAGACATTTTGTTCTGGTACATAAATTATTAGTACTTTTTATTTTGAAATATAAAATTATCAGTACTTTTTACCACGCTTACCTTTAATTTTGCAAGAACATATTTTTAGCCTGGCTCTTTTTCTCCAAAACCTTTTTTTTATATACAAATAGAACTGATATAATTATGAACATAAGTTAAATAGTTTTTAAATATAAATAAATCATTACACTTTTTTAACAACATATCGCATCAACTATATTATTATAATATTACACTTTTAAAAATTTACCTAAAATTATTTTTCTACAGGCATACACTTAATTTTTTTCAACTTACCTAAATTTATATTTAAATTAAATATATTTAAAAAATCACATTCATTCATACTCTTATTTTCAAGAGATGTGTCACATTGTTGGAGTAATACACAGATGTTGCAGATAATGTTGCAGCATGGAATGCAGCAACACACACTGTTGGAGTAATACACAGATGTTGCAGATAATGTTGCAGCATGGAATGCAGCAACACACACACATACCTTACTAATATAGGTTCTAGAAGAAGAGTAGTTTTCACTAACTAATAGTTGTTAGTTAGTTAGATGGAAGACTCTAGAATGTGAGTCTCCCTCTATATATATTGTGCATACTACACATTGCAAATTGAGTTGAATATACACATTTTAAACATGGTATCATGAGATCCAAAACTCTTTTTTGATTTTGGTTTGTGTTTTGCAAATTTTTTCCCTTCTTCGTTTTTTTTTCAACCTTGCTTTGTATCTTCATCCTTGCTTCATATCTTCAAGAGCAGTAACCGCTCTGTTCTTTAGCCAACTAACTTCTTCTTCATATCTTCAAACACACTCCTTCATATCTTCAAACACACTCCTTCACATCTTCAAGAGCTGTAACCGCTCGAATCCAATTCAACTCCTCGATCCGACTCATTTATCTCTTCCGCTCGAATCTACTCTGTTCTCATGGCTACTACAGTCATTTTTTCTTCCACTCTTCCTCGATTTATTACTCTTTCAATCCGTCTTGATACTGAGAATTATCCTTTTTGGAGAAATCAAGTTCTGGCTTCAGTTCGTGCACATTGCTTTGAAGATGTGCTATTATGCAAAGCAGTTCCGGCGAATCCTACTGATTCTTCGTCGGATTCTCTGTCATGACAGAGGAAAGATCAGTTTCTCCTCAGCTGGTTATTAAGCTCTGTTTCCGAATCAATGCTCGGTCATATTAGTCGTTGTGAGCATTCGTTCCAATTGTGGATGATCTTTGAGCTGCTATTTCAGTCGCAGTCGAGTGCCAAGGCTATGATCCTTCGCTTGCAGCTTCAAACACTGAAAAATGGTGATTTAAGCATTGATGCTTTTATTTTGAGAATGAGGTCCATTGCTGATGGTTTACACCATGCTGGACAGTCTATTAAAGATGAAGAACTGGTGTTGTATATTCTTGGTGGCTTGAGTGCTGAGTTTGATGTTGTGGTGGTTTCACTTACCACTCGAGGCACTGTTCCTACTCTTCCAGAGGTACAATCGATCCTTCAGGCTTATGAGGTGCGTTTACACAATCACAGTGCTCATGCCATTCAACTTCCAGGAGGTACTATCTCTACAGCTTTATCTCCTTCTGCTCATATTGTTTCTAGAGATGGTGGTAGAAACAATGGCAAGGGAAAGGTGTATTCTAAGCCTAGAATTGTGTGTCAATTATGTGGTAGAAAGTTTCATGTAGCTGCTAAATGTTACAAACGTTTTGATCACTTTTTCCATGGCCTTGAGAATGCTAGATCAGGTCCTTTGAATACATCTTCTCCTCGTCCACCTTCCAATGCTCCATTTCAAGCTCACTTCACTCAATATCAATCCCCTCAGCCATATTATCAGCCTTCTTCCTCACAGTGTTACTCATCCTCCTCACACTTTCAGTCTCCACACTCAAACCTTTATGTAAACTCTCCATCTCCTGCTCTTACTGGTCACATGGATCATGGAGCTTCCACTTCAAATACTTCTTATCCTCACTCCTCATCTCCTTGGTGTGTTGATAGTGGGGCCACACATCATGTCACCTCTCAGCTTGCCAACCTTCAGATTCACACTCCATATCAAGGTATGGATTCTCTTCTTGTCGGAAATGGTGCTTCCACTCCTATATTGCACACTGGATCCTTCTCTCCTACTTTGCATGATGGATCTAGTCAAGTTATCATGAATAATGTGCTGCATGTACCTGCCATTACCAAAAATCTCATGAGCATTTCTCAATTTCTGAAAGACAATGATGCAGTTATTGAATTTTATGTTGATTGCTGTATTGTTAAGGATCTGAAGTCACACAAGATACTCTTGAGAGGGGTGCTTAAGGAAGGTCTATATGTGCTGGATTTTGGATGTCTACAGTCTGGAAAAGCTTCAAGTTCTGGGAATAATGTTGCAGCATGGAATGCAGCAACACACACACACCAGCCTAGTGCTAGTGTGAATAATGCTTCTATACATGAGAATAAGTGGAAGCTATGGCATTGTAGGTTGGGACACCCTAGTGATTCAGTTTTATCTACTGTTTTGAGCAAACTGAATATTCCTTGTAAGCATTCTATAGATGATTTCTGTGATGAATGTAAAATGGGCAAGATGCATTTGAAGCACTTTAATTCAGTTGTTCATCATTCCACATCTCCTTTTGAATTGATACACATGGATGTGTGGGGACCTGCTAGTTGTGCTTCTATTGAGGGATACAGATACTACTTGTCTATTGTTGATGATTGTACAAGATTTACATGGATATTCCCTCTTATGGCCAAGTCTGATGTTGTCTCAGTTTTTACTCAGTTCATGCATACTGTTGAGAGGTCTTTTGGTTTATTGATAAAGGCTATTCAACATGATATGGGGACAGAATTTCTACCAGTTGCAAGTTTAGTTAAGCCTCTTGGAATTCAGATTAGACTCTCTTGTGCCTACACTCATCCTCAAAATGGCCTAGTTGAAAGAAAACACCAGCACATCACTGAGTTTGGCTTGGCTATGCTTGCTAGATCTAAATTGTCAATGGCTTTTTGGTGGCATGCCTTCTCCACTGCTGTACACCTCATAAACTTCCTGCCTTCTCCTATCACTCAGCATCTTTCCCCTTTTGAATTGTTGTTTCACAGATCACCAGACTATCTATCCCTCAGAGTTTTTGGCTGTGCTTGCTTTCCCTTCTTAAGGCCATATAATTCCTCTAAACTACAGTTCAGAAGCTCAAAATGTATCTTTCTTGGATACAGCTCCACTCACAAAGGCTATAAATGCCTCCATGAATCTGGCAAGATTTTCATTTCTGCTTCTGTTCAATTCAATGAACATGAATTTCCCTCTTTTCTCACCACTAAAGCCCCCTCTACACCAAATCCTCCTCTTTTCTCAGCACAAATTCTCATTACTACAGCACAAATTCCCACTGCTACTTCTCCTCCTCCTTCTACACACTCTCCATCTGTCTCCTCCCCTTTCCACTGCTCTTCTCATAATCATACACAATCCTCATCCAGCTCATCCAGATACATTCTTCCTCCAATATCTGTTCCATCTATCCCTCCCCCTCCTCCTGTCACTTTACATCCTATGCAAACTCGTTCTAAGTCTGGTATTCAAAAACCAAAGGCTCTCTTATCCACTACTCTCATTCCTGAACCTACTTTTGTCACTGAGGCTGTTAAAGATCCAAACTGGAAGCAAGCAATGCAACTTGAATATGATGCTTTACTAAAGAATGATACTTGGATTCTTGTCCCTCCCTCTTCTGATATTCACCCTATCACAACCAAGTGGATATTCAGGGTCAAATACAACAAGGATGGGTCAGTTGAGAGATACAAAGCTAGGTTGGTGGCTAGAGGCTTCCAGCAGCAGGCTGGTATTGACTATTTTAGCACTTTTAGCCCTGTGATCAAGCCTGTTACTCTAAGAATTGTGTTCACTCTTGCTGTTTCTAGAGGATGGTCAATACAGCAAGTGGATATTAACAATGCATTTCTCAAGGGACTGCTACATGAAACTGTTTACATAGCTCAGCCTGAGGGTTTTGTGGATAGCTCTCTTCCAACATATGTGTGCAAACTTCACAAGGCTCTCTATGGATTGAAACAGGCACCCAAGGCCTGGTATGACACACTCAAGGCCTTTCTACTCCAGCATGGGTTCACACATTCCACCTCTGATCACTGCTTGTTTCACAGATTTGTGGATGGAAAGATAACTCTTCTCTTGGTTTATGTGGATGATATCCTACTCACTGGAGATGATCCTGCTCTTGTGAAACTGCTTATTGAGGCACTACATTCTCAGTTCTCTCTCAAACACTTGGGGGAGGTGAACTATTTCTTGGGCATTGAAGCTCAGTCTACACAATCTTTCATCAAGCTAACACAGTCCAAGTATGCCAGTGATATCATATCCAAAGCACACCTCACTGATTCCAAACCTTGCTCTACTCCCTTGTGTCCCTCATCCAAGCTTTCTATATCTGACAGCCCTCCTTTTGATAAACCCACCCTCTATCGTAGCATTGTTGGAGCCCTTCAATATCTTACCCTAACAAGACCAAATCTTGCCTTTAGTGTCAACAAACTATCCCAATTTTTGCAAAATCCAACCCAAAATTATTGGAGAGCTTGCAAGAGAGTTCTTAGATATATCAAAGGCTCTCTTTCTCATGGTATTTCTTTCTCTCCTATTTCTGATTTCAGGTTACAGGGTTTTGTAGATGCTGACTATGCTTCGAGCTTGGATGATAGACGTAGCACCTCTGGCTTTTGTATCACTCTTGGTCACAATCTGATTGCATGGAGCTCAAGAAAACAGTCTGTAGTTGCTCGCAGTAGTACGGAGGCTGAGTATAGAGCTCTTGCCCTTGCCACAACTGATCTGCTTTGGATCACAAGTCTCTGCACAGAACTACACATTCCAGTTTCCACACCTAGCATGCTTTGGTGTGACAATCAAGGGGCTATCACCTTAGCATTTAGCCCTGCCTTTCACTCACGCACCAAACATATTGAGGTCGATGTACACTTCCTTAGGGAAAAGGTCCAAAATGGTGTTCTTGATGTTCGATTTATCTCATCAGAAGATCAACCTGCTGATCTCCTAACTAAGCCTCTTGCTCCAGCCCGCTTTGCACACCTTCTGTCTTGGTTCAATCTCACATGAGGAGGTCGCTTAGTTTCTTCGGGGGCGTGTTGGAGTAATACACAGATGTTGCAGATAATGTTGCAGCATGGAATGCAGCAACACACACTGTTGGAGTAATACACAGATGTTGCAGATAATGTTGCAGCATGGAATGCAGCAACACACACACACATACCTTACTAATATAGGTTCTAGAAGAAGAGTAGTTTTCACTAACTAATAGTTGTTAGTTAGTTAGATGGAAGACTCTAGAATGTGAGTCTCCCTCTATATATATTGTACATACTACACATTGCAAATTGAGTTGAATATACACATTTTAAACACACATCAATTACATTACATTATTTTCACAACTATTCATTAAAAAAAAACATTTTACTTGTTCATGAAAATTGGAAATAGAATAAATAATGTGCATCCAAGCATATCCAAAAAAGTTGACTTGCTCCAACATGGAAACTTATAAGAATCACGTAACATATAGTAAAATATGTGACCCATGATTTTTTAGAAATTAATTTTAAAATATTTTATATATAACATATTTTACATAACTACGGCTCATTGGATTAATCTTTCAATACTTATGTCTTGTGTTCATAATATATAAGGCAAATACTTGTACGCACTAGCATATACGGTGACAAAGTGGAATAGCTCAAATGGTTAGAGCACCACCACCTAGGGCTTAGGTCCTGGGTTAAAAAAAAAAAAAAAATTAGCATATACGGTGCATACTTCAATTTTAATTTTAATTCATCAATTAATTTTAATTTTATCTGCACCCATTCATTTAATGAGTTCACCCACAAATTATTTTTTACTATTATTATTTGCACTCACTCATTTAATGAGTTCACCCCCAAATCATTTTTTATTACGGTTATCTGCACTCGCTCATTTTATGAGTTCCCCCCCAAATCATTTTTTACCACGGTTATCTACACCCGCTTATTTTATGAGTTCACCCCCAAATTATTGTTTCACCACGATTATCTGCACCCGCTCATTTTATGAGTTCACCCCAAAATATTTTTTTAAAAATAATTACATTTAAAAAACTATATTATCATTTTATTAATTTACACAAAATATAATAAAATAAACTCTAATTTATATATTTACAATATGCAGCCGAGTTACCGTCGATTCACCACCAACTCACCCATATTTAAAAAAAAAATCGTAAAAATATAATTAATAAAAAACTATCGAAATTAGTCACAAATCTCGATTTTTTTTTTAATTTTTCTTTCTCCTTCTCTTTTCCTTTATTTCTTTCCATTTTCAGTTTATTTTTCAATTTTTTTATTTATTCATTTTTTTCCTTTTACTTTTTTTTATTTTATTTTGATGCTTTTCTTTTCCATTTTTTTCATGTGTATTTTTTAAATTTTAATACAAAATAATATTATAGGTATGATTTTATTATAGTCGATCGGCGGTGCACCTGAATTTCAATTTTAATTTGATGAGTAAACGACCTGTCGAAAATCCATGTCGTTCGGCGGGTGACCCTGCCACTACCATGCCCGACCACCCCCTCGACGGGGACGGCGGCGCTTCCGTCCCGGCCATTGAAGCCCGAGACCCCTCATCGAATCGCAATGGTGATTCTTCACTTCCATGACAATTGACATCATCTTCCATCTCGGCCGAAAACCTCTACTCATTTCGACCACCGACGCGATTGCTTCCATCAATCTCCCTTGTGTTCGCGATCCAGGATCTTCTCCGACATCAATGGCGCTCGCCTACAACACTCGGATCAACGACGCCTCGCTCTCGTCGTTCATCTCTGTCCAAATCGAAGCTACATTGCTTCATCTTCTTCACCCTGCTCCTGCACAGCCTCTTCCTCCGGCTGACGGCGGCCCGACGGAGGATTGTGAGTATGTTGTTGATGGATCTCTGATCGAACGGCACTCGGAGCCGATGACCTTGCCGATGAAATCTCAAGCGGCGACTGCTGACCTAGGGTGCCTTCCCATTGGGCTAAGGTTTCGTTCAATTGGACTAGGTAATGTGCACTCCCAATTTTTTTCAGTACACCTCGATCTGTACTCCCTCCACTTTTTTATGGTATTATTGTTAGTGATACTTGTATTACTAGTTATTGATTGTGGTATTACTATTAATTCACTATTGAATTAATATTAATGATTATTGATTACGGTATTATTGATTATTAATTGTGGTATTATTGATTATTGTTTGTGGTATTACTGATTATGTGGAATTATTTATTATTGATTAAGGCATTACTGATTATTATTATTGTTTATGGTATTACATATTATTGTTTATGGTATTACTGAATATAATCATGTTTTTTATTACTGAATATAATTAGATTTGTGGAATTATTTATTATTGTGTAAGATATTACTGATCAATGTTCATGGTATTACTAATTATTGTTCATTGTATTACTGATAATTATTTTTTGTATTATTGAATATAATTAGATATGTGAAATTATTTGTTATTGTAAAGATATTACTAATTATTATTAATGATATTACTGATTACTGTTGTATATGGTATTACTGACTATAATAAAATAATACATATAATATTATTTTGTATTAAAATAAAAAAAATACTAATGAAAAAAAAACAGGAAAAGAAATGAAGAAATAAAAAGTGTGGAATAAAAACTGAAAAATGAGAAGAAAAAAAAAATCGAGATCTGTGCCTAATTTCGATAGTTTTTTTTAATTATGTTTTTACGATTTTTTTTTCTAAAAATATGAGTGATTTAGTGGTGAATCGACGGTAACTCGGCAATGACTCGAGTACTCGACTGCAAGATTGTAAATGTATAAATTAGGGTTGATTTTATTATTATGTTTTGTGTAAATTAATAAAAAGATAATATAATATTTTAAATGTAATTATTTTAAAAAACAAAATTGGGGTGAACTCATAAAATGAGCGGGTGCAGATAATTGTGGTAAAAAATTAATTTGGGGGTGAACTCATAAAATGAGCGGGTGTAGATAACAGTTGTAAAAAAGAAATGATTTTGAGGTGAACTCATAAAATGAGTAGGTGTAGATAATTGTAGTATAAATATGATTTGGGGTGAACTCATAAAATGAGCGGGTGCAAATAACTGTAGTAGAAAAATAATTTGGGGGTGAACTCATAAAATGAGCGGGTGTAGATAACCGTTGTAAAAAATGATTTGGGAGTGAACTCATAAAATGAGCGGGTGCAGATAACTGTAGGAAAAAATGATTTGGGGTGAACTCATAAAATGAGCGAGTGCAGATAACTGTAGTAAAAATATAATTTGGGGGTGAACTCATTAAATTAGCCGGTGCAAGTAAAATATAAATAAAAAATTAAAATTAGGGATACGGTGGTGCATATGAGTGTACGCAACTAACGCAAGTGTTACCCAATATATAAATGCCATAGTCAAGTATATATTTTTTTTAAGTTTTTTTTTTTTTTTTTTTTTTTTTTGAAGTTAAAACGAAGAAAAAAGGAAAGTGCGAAAAATTAAGTAAAATTACACGATCTTGACTTTTAAGTGCAAAAGGAGGAAAAGGAAGCCAAAAAACGGAATTTGAAAGCCATGCGTACTTTTTAGTATGCTATTGTGGAAACACCAAAATTCCATTATTTGACAATTACAAATACGTATAAACATTTAATTGAACTCAAATATCACTCATATAATAAAATAATTTGATCGAATAGTGTAGATTTTTATTAAACCCAAAATATATATTTAATCAGTTTTAAAATACTCAACATACAAAAACATATTTAATTGTGGACACACAACGATATGTATACACAAAAATATACTTAATTATGCGTTCAAATCAAATGTATTTTTACGTGTTGATAATATAAATTTTCGATATAATTTAAATTAGTTAATATCTCAATATATCTAATAAATGGAACTAAAATAATTGGATGAGAGGGTCAGAGAACGCCTCCTTAGACATTCCATCATTCTTTTCTACATGTAATTATATTTATATTCTCTCATTTTGACTCAGTAGGGGGGATTTGGCCATTTGCCAAATTTTCACAAATTTATTTATATTTTAATTCATAGATTTTTGTCATGATGAAACTAAATTCTATTCGAATCTGCCAACGCATTACACATCATCAAAATAATTTTTTTTAAAAGAAAACCTTAAACTACTACACTAGCGCAAAAAATATGGTCACAATGCATCAACTCCTTACCATATCCCATATATTTAATAAATATAAATATGCCCACATGGGATTAATGTAATATTTATGTAGCCCTAGTTTTTGACCGCAACACCAGACAAACGTCTAAGTACAATATTGAAAATGTAACTAATTTGGAAATGTGTTTGTCTTTCTAAATAATTTTTATCTCAAAATTATTAACTTTCTATTTACTGTTCATTCACTTTTTTAAAAATATAATAATAAATATAATTTTATAAAAAATAAGTAAGTGAATGAACTTATATGTATATATGGACCATAAAAATAATTATATTAAATGTAATAATTGTAGATATTGTACGAGTGAAATTTCTAAATGATCGAAAAAGTAGGTGTGAAAGTTAAGTTGAGACGGAGAAAGTAGTAAATGTCATTCTAATTTTGCTCTTATACTTATTTTTATAATATGCATTAAAGACTCCTTGGGGTTGTCTAATACAGATACTTATTTTTATCATATTTCAGTATTAAATACTCCCTCCATCCTAATTTAGATTGTACATTTGTTAAAAATGGATATCTCAATTTAAATTGTGTATTTCTTTATTTGACAATAAATCACTTTTTCACTTTAAACTACACTTCTTAAATAGTATTCCCTCCGTCCAATTTTAAAATGGGTTAATTGCAAATTAAATCACCACATTTCATTCATTTGCAATCTAATCTAAACCTTTCAATAATTGTAAATAAATCATTAACTTTACATATTGTTGCAAATTAGACTTCTTGACAAACTTATTTGTGTTCAAATCTAACGTAATTTAAACTTTTTATTGATATGACACATTCTTAATGAAACAACATTATTCTTTAAATCTGATCTAATTTCAAAACGTCTTATTCGGGCATACATGAGTTTATCAAGAAGTCTAATTTGCAACAATATATAAAGTTTGTGATTTATTTGCAATTGTTGAAAGCTTTAGATTATATTGCAAATAAATGAAAGATGGTGATTTAATTTGCCATTAACCGTTTTAAAATTGATTGAATGGTGAAGATAAAGTAGTGTATATAGTAAATGTCCGATCTAAATTTAAATTGGGACAGAGGGATTAATTTTTACCCAATCAGTCCCTACCGGCTAGCGCGTAATTTCGTAGTGGCTTGATCACAACATTTACCAACCAACAACTAACTATAAATATCAATCCTCCATCCCCTATATGACCACCACATTTCTTCTCTCAATATATTTTCCCCCCCTTTTCTATTTTCAGAAAAGGGTTTAGTTAATCACCATGGCCGCCGCCGCCGCCGCTTCTGCTCATCGCCGTCCGGTGAAATCCTCCAACCTTCACCAAATTCGTGCTGTTTCGGCGAAAGGCGGCCATACTTCCCTCTCCGACTCCTCTAAGGCATCCGATGCCCTTCCCCTTCCCCTCTACCTCGCTAACGCCTTTTTCTTCACTCTCTTCTTCTCCGCCGTCTATTATCTGCTCCTCCGCTGGCGAGAGAAGATCCGCAACTCTACTCCTCTCCATATAGTTAACCTCTCTGAAATTTCCGCCATCGTCGTCTTCTTCGCTTCCTTCATCTACCTCCTTGGCTTCTTCGGTATCAGCTTCGTCCAGTCCCTCATCATTCCACGCTCTTCGCACGACGAAATTTTGGATGATGATGAATTAATTGAAGATTTTGATCAAATGATGCTCAAGGAAGACTCACGCGCCGCTCCCTGCGCCGCCGCCGCCCCCTGTGAGGTACTTTCCCCCAAACCGGTTAACAAAATCGTCGATACTCAATTGCCGCCTACGCCACTTACCGAGGAGGATGAGGAGATGGTGAAATTGGTTGTGGAGGGGAAGATCCCTTCCTATGCCCTAGAATCAAAATTGGGCGATTGTCACCGCGCCGCTGCCATCCGCCGTGAAGCCTTGCAGCGTGTCACCGGAAAATCCCTAGAAGGTTTGCCTCTGGACGGATTCAATTACGAGGCTATACTAGGTCAGTGCTGCGAAATGCCTGTAGGTTACGTCCAGATTCCAGTGGGCATCGCGGGTCCACTCTTGCTAAATGGCGTGGAGTATTCGGTCCCCATGGCGACTACGGAGGGGTGCCTCATCGCTAGCACAAACAGGGGATGCAAGGCCATCCTTGTCTCCGGGGGAGCCACTAGCACCATCCTGAAAGACGGAATGACGAGAGCTCCAGTGGTTAGATTCGCAACTGCTAGACGTGCAGCTGAGTTGAAGTTCTTCCTGGAAGATCCTCTCAATTTCGAGGCCTTGTCGCTTGTATTCAACAGTTCCAGCAGATTCGGGAGACTCCAGACCATCAAATGCGCCATAGCCGGGAAGAATCTCTACATGAGATTCACCTGCAGCACTGGGGACGCCATGGGGATGAACATGGTATCCAAGGGTGTTCAGAATGTAATTGATTTCCTCAACAAGGAGTTTCCAGACATGGATGTTATCGGCATCTCTGGTATATTTCTATCAAATTAATCTATCCCCTTTATTTTTAAGCAGTTAAACAAAGTTCTATAGCTAATATATGCAATTGGATATTGAACAGGAAATTACTGTTCGGATAAAAAACCAGCTGCTGTGAATTGGATTGAGGGCAGGGGAAAGTCAGTTGTGTGTGAGGCTATAATCAATGAAGAGACTGTGAAGAAGGTGCTCAAAACCAACGTAGCTTCCTTGGTGGAACTGAACATGCTAAAGAACCTCACAGGTTCCGCCATGGCAGGAGCTCTCGGTGGCTTCAATGCTCACGCAAGCAACATCGTCTCTGCTGTCTTCCTTGCAACAGGTCAAGATCCTGCACAAAACGTTGAGAGTTCCCACTGTATCACCATGCTCGAAGCCGTTAACAATGGGAAGGACCTTCACATCTCAGTCACCATGCCTTCAATTGAGGTTGGTACCGTAGGTGGTGGAACTCAGCTCGCCTCCCAGTCCGCTTGCCTCAACTTGCTCGGAGTAAAGGGAGCTAGTCTGGAGCTTCCGGGGGCCAATTCGAGGCTACTAGCCACCATTGTTGCGGGCTCTGTTCTGGCGGGAGAGCTCTCCCTGCTCTCAGCAATAGCTGCAGGGCAACTAGTGAAGAGCCATATGAAGTATAATAGGTCTACCAAAGATGTCACCAAGCTTGCAAATTAGGATGGTGAAAATAGAGGTAGTTTTCAATGGAGAGTGGAGTTTGTAGTTGTTAAAAATAAAAAATAATGGTGTTAGTGTTTTGCAATCTATGGTAAAGTTGTAAACACAAGGGTGTGTAATAGATTGCAGGCAAGAAAATACCATGTAATGTATCACTTTGCTTTTTCATTTTATTTCTTATATTCTTTTGTACACTTTGTATTCAGCTTTCCTGTTTATTTGGGGAAAAAATACAAGCTTTGTATTTCAATAAAATAATCCCTGTTTTTACAACTCTTCCTTATTCTCCACCTTACATTTTTACTGTATATTTGATATTTATTTCTATTTCAGTTGGCATGTGCAGTTTTTTGCCAAAATTCAATTTCTGAATTGTGGTTTGGATACAATTATGAATCTCTTCAGAATGTGTACGGATAAATTGAGTGAGTTGTGGTTTTGATACCAAAATTCAAAATGGAGTATATATTTTCAAAGTTGTTCGCCCATAGTTGATCTATTATGTCTATATATACAGAAGGTAGAACTCTGATTTTAAACATGTTCTTAGATCGGTGACATTAAAAAAAAATAAAAAATTGAGGAAATACATTTGATTTGACTCTCTGATTTATGACATGTTTTTTTTATTGGTATAGAACTCGCTATTATGAAGCACATTAATGTGAATAATAGGCCGGTGGCGTGGACGTGGAAGATTTTAAATCTTATGTTCTGCAGGCCGTGGGCCACGAATTTGCTACTAGTATCAAATCAGGGAGTGTTTGAGGAGTATATTTTAACTTTTGCTTTTGTTTTTTTAAAATTGGGTTAATTGGAAAAAAAATAACCAACTTTTGAGTATTTATTAATTACAACACTTTTTTTTTTCTCTGTAATTCAATGCACCATCTTTTTATATTTTGTAATTTGATGCATCAATATATTTTCTGATCAATTTTAACTCGACATGACACCTAAAATTGCGAATTCATCATGTTGTACGCGATTAGGAAAAAACGGCAACGTAACTTACGAAACAAATGCTTTTATGTGATCATGAAAAGAAAAAAAGGCAACAGAGGGAAAAAAAAATAATAATAAAGGAATAGAGGAATAAATATAATTATGGTTAATGCATGTGATTAGATTTTTTATTTTTATTTTTAAGAATTATTTTGTTTTGCATAACTTCTTAATTGATTTTCTTTTAATAAAATTATTTAGATATATTTTTTGTGTAGAGGACAAGATAGTTTAAGATGTAAAACACCAGATGAATATCAATAATATTAAAGTTTAAATTTGAGAATTTCGTCGAAAATCAAAGAACGTAGATGGATACAATGTGCAATTTAATTATGTAAAAACTTTTTTTTTAAACGTGTATCTTTCATTAAAAAAATATAGTTATCGTCTACATGTCGACAACGTGGCGAGTTCGCCATTTTCAGCTCCAACTCCAAGTTAAATTAAAATTGTTCAAAAAATATATCGACGCATCAAATTGCAAAATATAAATAGACGGTGTATCAAATTACAAAGAAAAAAAATGTGTTGTAATTGATAAATACACTAAAAGTGGTGATTTTTTTTTTTATAATTTACCCTTTAAAATTAGATTTTGGGTTTTTAAATCTTATACCGATTGTATTTTAATTTTTGCCTTTTGTTTTAAAAATGGATTTTTTAAAATCACCCATACTAAACCTACTCATTAGGAGTAGTTAATACGGAGTATAAAATTAAAATTTTATGTATTAATTTAATATCAAATTAAATTATACTCAACTCAAAAATTTAAAATAAATACACATATTACTATTTATCAAAATTTTAAAAATCCATTATTAAAACTATCCAAAATTCAAAACTATTACCAAGGACTCCCTTAGTATTTTTCATTTTAGTTTCTACAGTGCTTACCTCAGTTACGTGTTATTATTATTATTAATATCTCAGTTACGTGTTATTATTACTACTATTATACTATTATTTTGGCTTTTAAATTTTTTTAGCAATGGATTATTTGAGAATCCTAACTAAGCAATCTTACTAAATCAATCATGTATGTGCTCAATCAATATTACTTCCTCCCTCTATTTTTTTTTAAGGGTCACACTTGCGTACCCCTAGTTTTAATTTTAATTTTTTATTTATATTTTATGTGCACCCATTAATTTAATGAGTTCACTCCTAAATTATATTTTTACTACAGTTATCTGCACCCACTCATTTTATGAGTTCACCCCCAAATCATTTCATTTTTACAACAATTATCTACACCCGCTCATTTTATGAGTTCGCCCCCAAATTATTTTTTTACCACAGTTATCTGCACCCCGCTCATTTTATGAGTTCACCCCCAAATATTTTTTTACTACAGTTATATGAACCTGCTCATTTTATGAGTTCACCCCCAAATCATATTTATACTACAGTTATCTGCACCCGCTCATTTTATGAGTTCACCCCATATCATTTCTTTTTTACAACGGTTCTCTACACCCGCTAATTTTATAAGTTCACCCCTAATTTTTTTTACCACAATTCTCTGCACCCACTCATTTTATGAGTTCACCCCCAATTTTTTTTTTAAATAATTACATTTAAAATACTATATTATCTTTTTATTAATTTACACAAAATATAATAATAAAATCAACCATAATTTATACATTTACAATATGTAGTCGAGTCATTGTCGAGTTACCGTCGATTCACCACTAAATCACCCATATTTTAGAAAAAGAAAATCGTAAAAACATAATTTAAAAAATCTATCAAAATAAGGCACAAATCTCAATTTTTTTTTCTTTTTAATTTTTCTTCCCATTTTCAGTTTTTATTCAAAAAAATTTATTTCTTCATTTTTTTCATTAGTATTTTTTAAAATTTTAATACAAAAAAATAATATTATATGTATAATTTTATTATACTCAATAATACAATAAGTAATAATCAGTAATACACTAATATCATTAAAAATAATTAGTACTCCAATATCTTATACAATAACAAATAATTACACATATCTAATTATATTAAATAATACTAAAATCAATTATTAGTAATACCACGAACAGTAATCGGTAATACCATTAATATTAATCAATAAAATTTTATACAATAACAAATAATTTCACACATCCAATTATATTCAATAATACCAAAAACAATTATCAGTAATACAATGAACAATAATTAGTAATATCATGAACATTGATCAGTAATATCTTATACAATACTCCATCCGTCCGTCTATAAGTGTTACGTTACTTTTTGGCACAGAGATTAAGAAAAGTGATTAAATAATAGATATAGTACAAGTGATGTGATTGAGAGATGAGAGAGATAGAGAGAAAAAGTAAGATATAAAGTGAAGTGTAAGAAAAAATACTTACCAAAAAAGGTATGGAAAGCTTATAGGCGGACGGACCAAAATGGTAAAATGAGAAGCTTATAGGCGGACGGAGGGAGTAATAAATAATTCCACAAATCTAATTATATTAAGTAATACCATAATCAATAATATGTAATACCATAAAAAATAATAATAATAATCAGTAATGTCTTAAACAATACGGAGTAATAAATAATTTCACACAATCAGTAATACCACAAACAATAACCAGTAATACCACAATTAATAATTAATAATACCGTAATCAGTAATCATTAATTTTAATTCATTTGTATATTAATAGTAATACTACAATCAATAAATAGTAATACCAGTACCAATAACTAATAGTACCATAAAAAAAAAAAAAGTGGAGGGAGTGCAAATCGGGGTGTACTGAAGAAAATAGGGGGTGCACATTACCAAACCCAATTGAAGGGAACCCTAGCCCAATGGGAGGGCACCCTAGGTCAGCAGTCATCGTTTGAGATTTCATTAGCAAGGTCACCGGCTTTGAGTGTCGGCCGGTTAGAGATCCATCGGCAACATACTCACATTCCTCTGTCGGGCTGCCGTCAGCCGGAGGAAGAGGATGCACAGTGGCATGATGAAGAAGACGGACAAAGCAATATAGCTTCAATTTAGGCAGAGATGAACGACGAGAGAGAGGCGGCGTCGATCCGAGTGTTGCAGGCAAGAGCCATTGATGCCGAAGAAGCTCCTGGATCGCGAACACAACGGAGATTGATCGAAGCAGTCACGTCGGTGGTCGAAATGAGAAGAGAATTTCGGCCGCCATGGATTGTTGCCGAGATGGAAGATGATGTTGATTGTCATGGAAGTGAAGAATTGCGATTCGAATATGGGTCTTGGGCTTCAGCGGCCGGGACGGAAGCGCCGCCGTCGCCGTTGGGTCACCCGCCGATCGGCATGAATTTTCGGCAGGTCCTTTATCCATCAAATTAAAATTGAAATTCAAGTGCACTGCCGATCGACTATAATAAAATCATGCCTATAATATTATATTGTATTAAAATTTAAAAAATACACATGCAAAAAATGTAAAAGAAATGTAGGAAAATTTAAAATAAAAAAAGAAAAGGAAAAAAAAATGAAGAAATAAAAAATTTGGAAAAAAATAATTAAAAATGGAAAAAGAGTAGGGGAAAGGAAAATTAAAAAGTAAAAAATCGAGATTTATGGCTAATTTCGATTTTTTTTATTAATTATATTTTTACGATTTTTTTAAAAAATATGGGTGACTTGGTGGTGAATCGATTTTTTAGAGTTTATTTTATTATATTTTGTGTACATTAATAAAAGGATAATATATTCTTTTAAATGTGATTATTTTTCTAAAAATATTTTGGGGTGAACTCATAAAATGTGCGAGTGTAGATAATCGTGGTAAAACAATAATATGTGGGTGAACTCATAAAATGAGCGGGTATAGATAAATGTGGTAAAAAATAATTTGGGGGTGAACTCATAAAATGAGCAGGTGTAGATAACTGTTGTAAAAATATGATTAGGAGGTGAACTCATTAAATTAGTGGGTTCAGATAAAATATAAATAAAAAATCGAAATTGAAATTAGGGGGGTGCAAATCATTATTGGGTGAACTAAAAAAATTTGTGGGTGCGAGTTTATTGAAGGTGAACTGAGTAAACAGATGGGTGTGTGACTGGAATCTGAAGCCCAGTCCCAAGGAAGGCCCAATAGCTGGAAAGTCATAGGTAGGGGGCATGGTGCATCCAAGTGTATACAAGTATTTGCCTTTTTTTAATTCTAACTTTTTTTTATCGGTTCAATTTTACAATTTTTTAAAAGAAAATACTACTTAATTAGTTTGGAAAAAGAAAATATTATTTACACACATTACTTTATTTCCATCACCAAACTCATATTTACACAAACAATTATTTTTTCTTAAAAATTGTATCCAACTCAAATGAAAATTATAAAATGGAGACTCTATGAGACTATCGAATATGAGTTCTTACCTAATTTTTTCTTTATTGATTTAAGATTATAGAACCTGTCGCACTTGGGAAATGTATGCGTGTTTACACTTGAATCATTTTTCTACGAATTTAAGGTCAATTTTGATGTTAGAAACGCCTAATTTCTTTACGCTGCATTGAGATTAAAGACGTTGATTTGAAATTATATTGATTCACAGTTTCACACAACCTTTTAATAACACAGTTGGTTTATATGAATAATTAAGTTTATTAAAAAAAATCTTCGTAAAGCAATTTTAAATGACAATTATATTAAATGAAAGGAGCACATTCTATATCTAAAGCTCGCCTAACTCAGAGCTTGTTATGGGGAATAAAAATTCGAACTCTAGAATTTTCTCGACTGCTAAGGAATGCTAATTTCCAATTTTTGGCCAAAGTTTGGTACAGCATTTAAAATATTTATCGACTTATCTCTTCCGGCATAATTGCTACATTATTTAATACGGGTACCCGTGTATTATCTATGAACGAAATAAAAATATAAAATTATTATTAAAAAAACTCATTAAATTTATTGATATGTTTGTGATGTTATAATACCTACAATAAAACAATCCACTGTCGGCAAAGTAAACAGTTTAAGCAACCCAAAACACACACACATTCATGCGTATATTAATATATATATGTAAAAATTAAAAGTAACATATATTGGAAAAATTAAAGAAGTCAAGCTTATTTTCTAAAGGGGAAAATCCCATCATTCCTAGCTTTTCTGCCAACTAGACTGTAAAAATTAAAGAAACGACTTGAGGCAATTTTCTTCAAAGTATGGAGGATGCGGGTATGAAATTATCATATACAAAACGAAAGAGTAGATGTGCAAATCTAGCATCTGCACAAGTAAAACCTGTCTGCAAGTACAACAAACATCCTAAACATGAACACATCTTATAAATTAAAACTACCTTTCTAGGCCTCGGGCTGCTCAAATGGTACACGCACGAAGAGCTGCCCATGCAGAGTCACCACAGCTGATGTTTGATGAGGATCGATCCTAGTAGGTAGGCTAACCACCTGGGAACATCACAATTATTATAAAATATGGCAGTTGATCACAATCACAGACCTATTGATGCACACAGTAAGCAATTAGCTGCCTTTGGAGAAAGGGAAATTCATACGCCCACTGTCCAAATTCATTATACCCATTTCTCCAAGCACGGATTTTAATAAATATTGATTAGTTCATGTATAAAGTGATGACAATTTGAGTAAATAAGTGATGATTGGAGGGTGGAGATAAAGTAGCGTGAATAGTATTATTTCCAAAAAAGGAAATGAGAATAATGAAACCGGACCACCAAAAAAGGGAAGTGGAAATAATGAAATTGGACGGAGGGAGTACATACTTGATACTATTAATGAGGTGAAGAAAATTATATGCATTCACTAACATCCATATTGATCACATACCTATTTATGCAGACTTAAAAAGTAGCACTTGGAGAAACAAAAAATTCTTACATGTTATTAATGAGTTGAAGAAAAATATATATGTCCATTGTCATTTCTTACATCAGGTAAGATAACCAAACATCCCTCCCCACCCTAAAACCAGTTTGGTACTTTGGTCAGGGTTGTTGTGGCAGGACTGTTTTTGTGGTTTTCGGTGATCAGCAGAATCTCTTATTGATCCTTTAAAGACTCTTACTGGCAACACATATCACACTCAAAAAAAAACCATAAAAATGCCTTTGATGCCACAAAAAATCCATGCTATGCTATGGTCATATAAGAAGCCTTGGCCCATCAACTCACCCACACATACAGGTGAGATTAAGAAAAAGATATATCACTTTGGATTTATAGATTACTCGACTCAGATAAATGGTAGACAAAACATCCACTACAGGCACCAAACACTTGGTAATGTCAAGATTACTTGACTTCAAATAAATTGCAGAAAAGTTCACCCACCATGCAAAGCACAAATTTTAAGTGATGTGAGTTACCTTTTTGAATGGAGCGACACCCCAAGGATTATCTTGTTGCTCTGGTTGCCCAGATATAACCAAACGGCCTGCAGGATCCGATTGTACACGCACCTGTTGTCGTATAAAGAATTACGTCACTTACATATACCTAAGTTGATGGAGCATAAAAAAATAATAAGATAGAAAATCCTTATTCTATAATGCTGAGACTTAAAACAACACCATGTTCCACTTTCTGATTGTTTCTTTGGCTTGCAAAATCTATACATCTAAGGCCACGCTCTTATCCCCAAATGACCATTCTATTACATTTCCATAAGCTAAGACTATCTTTATTTGGCCAAATCTCATTTTAATAGATAATGTTTTCTTTGTTTTGTTTATTTTACCACGAGGCAAACCCTAAAACTTATAATCCTACTTTTCAAAGCTACATCTGATGCCTACTAGCCCATTTTTGTAACATATTCAATGCAGGCCAACCAGGTTTCAAACCTTTTACTTGCAGAAAATATTTCCTTCCTGGGATTTACCATTAACAACATACTAACTAATATACAGTATATCACAAGATCCACTCACAAGTCACAACTCATTCTCAAAATAAAAAATAAAATTATAGGGTATAACATATTGAAAGTGGAGCCAACCACTAATGATTCAACATTGTATTGTATGTACAACCAAACCAGAAATAATTTCCATTTCATCATATCATTGGGGTCAATACATTGTCTCTTCGGCTAGGGTCATCGCGACCTTTGTAAGGTACTTACATATGCAGTCATCGAGTACTCTAAGCCGTTGACAGAGAAAATTTTGGACAGCAGTCTACCCAAAATATTCAGTCAACCAAACAATTCTCATATTTTAAACCCTATATTTCTATGGTAGTTCATTCCTTCACAATTTGTTTGCAATTACCAACTAGATTCAAATGGGCAATAATAAGATTTAACATGGGTATTCCTAGCAGGTTTTCAACTCAAATTGGCGTCTGGTCTAGCTATTGTATTATTTGAGAACTATTAGCCATGACAGTACAACAACAGATAGTTTATGGAAAGAATTTGAAAATAACATCTTTGTGTTACTTGCCTCCTCACGCAATAGCCCAGGCACTAACGCATATACTTCGTAGCAGTCTTTCTGCAAAACAAACAAGAGGAAGTAGTTAGATCTCTATAGCCATGGGACAATACATACCAAATACTGTGTGATAGAAAGCTTACCATTTTCTGCACATTCACCTTCACCCAATCGGCAGGAACGCCAACATCAACAACCATTATTTCCAATCTGCAATTGAGTTCAAGAAGTGGTTAAGTTTAAGGAAGGTGTTTTTTCTGATAATGCAAACTTAGTGGAACTTCAGAGGTGGCTAGCATTCAGCAACAAGGTCATTGTGAATCAGGGGAGTGTTCGGCAGCTGAATGGTAAATGTGCAGAGAGAAGAGAGATGATAAAAGAGTAAAAAAAGACCGAAGATTCAAACAACATATCTCTGGTCAGTCAAGTGATTTCTTAACCATATAAATTCACTTCTATTATCACATATCCCTTGAGGAAAGAGAGTGATCCATTAAGCCAATATTTATATCCTCACTCACAAGTCCTTGAAAAACTTCCCAGAAGTAGCCCATCTTTAGTTTGTTCCAGGCTAACCATGCTTAACCTGAGAGTTCTCTTGAAAGAGCACCTGTAATGTAGAGACTGACAAACTCCACATACAGAATAGAAGAAGAAAAAGGGAGGGAATGTAGAAAACTTAGTGCGCGAGAGGCCAAGCCAAGTGTTAGCCCAGTGGTGAAAATTCGGTGGAGATAAATAAAGATATTGCCCTATTGAGCTTTTTGTTTACAAATGAATGGGATCCTCAATGGGCTAATTCAGACATAAAATTATAGGGTTTTTTTTTAAATGTTATATGACATGACTCTTAGATACATGTGTAGGGTGAGGAAAAGAAGAAAAGAACATCTTCTACCAAAGGCGCACCCTCGGCTATAAGAAAGGCTCACTGCGGCTGTTCTTGGGGGATGGGGAAAAAACATTTTGTACCAGTGGCGCATCCTCTACTATATAAATAGTGCAACGAGGCGCAACAATGTGCACGTCTTTGATACATTGCCCCCACTTGCCTGCAGTGGCACTATCCTCTGCACCCTACGGCCCCATGCCTCGGCTGCGCTCTAATAACTAGGCCCACCAGAATGCCCGTTAAAGCTTAACCGTATGGTCCCATACCTGCATTGTCTCAATATACTCTCTTATTTTAATGTTGGATCGGTTTATTCGTGTCTCCCTTCGCTGATAAGCCTTCCAGGAGTTGATCATTTTCGTGCCTTTCAACACTGACGATCACACCCGGCCTCAGGCCTCAGATGCCCACCAGCTTCCACCTAATTTGTCCCCAAACCACAGCATACTAGGATAGATCATGCTCTAATACCACTGATTGATGATTGTCTCCACAAATCTTTACTAAAGTGTTAGTCCTCACACTCCCTGAGAAGTTTCCCAGGGGGTCACACCCTAGATTGCTCCAGACCAAACATGTTTAACCTGAGAGTTACTTGAAATGAGCACCATAAACTTTTTTGAAATGGATAGCACCTATCAAATCATTTAAGCTCTTCTCAACTGTACAGACCCAAACTTACAGAATCTCAGGATACCCTTCAGGCCTAAACCATAGGGTACATACTCGCACTATCTCAGGATCCCCTCTTTTTATGGTGTGGGATCAGTTCATTCATATCTTTCATCGCCTAAAAGCCTACCAGGAGTCATTCATTTCTGTGTCTTCTTAAACAGGCGATCATTCGGTCACTCCCTGCCCTTGCCGGTCCCGGGCATAAAAAATTCCAAGGATATTATATAAACTCTCCAAACCGAAGAAATACCATATATAGTCATGTTGAAACCTGAAAGTTCTTTTCTACAAGCAATTACAACAGAGATCTAACAAAACCTGGATTTTCCCACACTAGACACAGTTTAAATCACCTAAAAACCAATTGACTGTGTCAAAGTTACAATGTTCAGAACTTAAGAGCATTCAAACTAAGAGATCTTACGGTGATTTAGATGTCAGGCGTGCAACTTTGACAGCATGCTCAACAGGAGATGATCCCTTACGCTTCAGGAAGCCTGAGTCAAGAATTAATTATCAAGCGAAGTAAATTCAAGCAATGGAAATAGATGATAAAAAAATAAACATCCATTACTGGAAATGAAACTCACCAATGTTTCTTAATTGCTTTTCACGTTTTGGTGTTGTAATTGGGTTCTTATCCTTCAAAAAAAAAAATTAAACTGAGAACTAGAACATAAAAGTAGAAAAGTACAAACACTGAAAATACAGAACTGAATAGGAAATGACAAAGATTAAGTTATACCTTAATGATCGGATCTCCAACCTCACCATTACCCAGAAGCCGCTGAGAGTGCCATCCCTGCATGGCACGAGCCGCAGCATCCCTTCTTGCTCTACCTGATCCTGGAGTGAGACTCAAATCTACCTGCAAATAAATTTATGGTTTGAATAATTACTAAGGTAGTATAAGTATAACTATAAAGCCATGCTGCAGACAGAATAGAGAAATTTAATACTCTTTTTGGTGGAAAGACAGTTTAATATATAACACGAACATGTGCAATGTCTCATCAAATAATACGGAAAAACTTGAATAACTGCATAAACCATTTTGTATACCATATGTTCCTAAAACACCTTAGTCCATAATAATAATATCTTGAATTACAGTAACTCTCAGCCACACAATGATTAGAAACCAAGAACTTTGCATTAATATGATAAAGTAGGCATGTAGCCAGAAGCACCAGATTATTCACCAACAAATATAAGGTCTGCTCAGAAACTTGTATATGGGTTTGGGTTGCTCTCTAAATTTTGTAAGTAGGGTAACCTCATAATTTTATACCGCAGAGCTGTGAGATCTTTTTTGCCAAAACCATATCAGCCTTAATAAATTGAGATTCAGAAATAAACAGATACAGATTAGTAATTTTATAAGACATGCTATATAGCATAAATTACAGTTAAGTTTAGCATATCATAAGAACCCTTAATACTACTACCACCACCAGTTATTTTTATTCTAACAAGTTGAAGAAATTGATGAATTATAAATGACCTGATTTCCAGAAGCAGGGTCTGATAAAGAAGAATCAGTGAAAGGTAGTTCACCGCAGCGCATTTTGAACTTCTCGTATTCCAACAGTGCCTACAAAGACAAATCATTAGTTCCAAATAGCATAATAGAGAAAACTTCCCATGAATCGAAAGACAGCATCTGAATAAAAATAAGGCGAAATTCATATACCAATACCAGAAAGAATAATGTGCTAGAGAAAAATAGATGGAAACCCTTCATTTCGTTTCTTTTTTTTCCTTTTCGAGGTAAAACAGATGGAAAATTTACCACAACCTTCCAAGTAGTTTACCCAACGTTGTGCATGCATACACACACATGATAAACAACAAGAACCCCAATACTAGAATAAAATACATATCAAAGAAAATTAAAATTTTAAAGGAAACATCCATGATTATAATTAGGAAATATCAAGTAGGCTGAATATAACCTTCTCATAGAAACCCCGAAAAGTCCAGGATACAGTGGTACAAGTCCTGTAGAAGTTAAGAACATTGAGCTAGATCAAAATCCAGTAAGAAAAACAGACACACACACACACAGAGGATTGAAAATTATGATAAGGTTCACACTAAGAGTGCTTTATAAGTGAGGGAGTAGAACAACAGAGACCAAATGAACTACGTCAGTTGGTCAATTTCTAGTTTCAGTAACAAATGCCTTCACAATAGCAAAATGTGTGGCGTCTAAGCATGCTTAAGACATTACAGCTTTTGAGTTTGAAGTTAAAAGTACTAGTTGATTCTCACTTGGGGGGCCTAAACGATTCTCCTACTTGTCGCCACAGCTTCAGTGAAGTAACCTGTACAGCCAGAAACAAGATTCAGCATATAAAGCACGGTGCCACATAGCTGAGGTATATCATTTTCACCAGCAGGTTACTTCTGAAAACTAAAATTGAACTGCTGCATACAGAAACCAAATATAGATAGGTATCCATAAATCAAAAATTGCATGTCAATGCCTGTGAAAGTTTCCCACTCCTTACTATAGCTTTAGCCTTTATGTTCTCCTTATAAATATAATTTTCTAAAATAAATTCTTCCTTTCACTTTCAACAAAATATGAATCTAACTACATACAGCATTAGTTAATGATAGATCAAAAGAACAATTGAAAGTCCCAGGTTTTAAAATGGGTGGCCACCTTTCCTTGCAATGCACAGTACTTGTACTAGATAAACTGTAACAAACAACTCCATTCTTCATACAATAGTTATAGTTTTTGGCTGAGCATTTTGGTGCATCCAACTGTCAATCTCTCCAGCCGTGTTTGTTTATCCACATGAAAGTTCCCCACTATTATCCTAGCTTTAGCAGTCCAACATTAAAATTTAAAACTGACAATGTACCAGTACTCGTACTAGATAAAGGTAACAGCTAACTCTTTTCAGTTAACATAATACATCCATTATTCTCTGTAAAAAATATACATGTTGGCTAAGCCATTTTTGTGCTTCCTTCTTTAATCTCTTCATTTGATTTAGCTTCTCTATTAGATCATAAAGGAAATGAATGCTTGAGCTTTAGAAGGAAAGAAAAAGGCATTATGAGTTCGTCCATTGTCCTCCTTTTGAGATGAGAAAAGAGTATTCATTATCTCAGCATTTTCAGCCAGCGAAATTTATTTTTCCTTGTAATAGAGCAATAATCTTGTGCAGCCTTATTTGTCAAAATAATTTATTTATTTTTAATTAAGTTCTGATAATATCACTCTATCGATGGATATACTAAAGCCAAAAGGAACAGCAGCTGCTGAAAGTACACAGGAGAGGATAGTTCACTCAATTTTGAAGCATGTAATAAGGATATTTTGCGCACAGCTATGAGAGTGATAGAAGTGCTTGCCTTGCATGAAAAAAGTGTTATTCTATTTATTATTGACTTTAATCATTGAGGATTTTTGGACACCGAAGGTGGCATAGGTTGAGGAATTCAAATGTCCAGATTCATATCTAATTGAAAAGGAAAGGGAAGCGGCAAAAGTAGGGTGTCGTTCCTTAGAGGTTACATTCCATAGCGATTCCCAATCTTCTATACTTGCACCTAGAACCAAGGAAAACTGCACCGACCCACCACCCAGGCCATCACCCCATCCCCGTAAAAGGAAAGGAAATTGCCCGTCCCAACAGACTCTAAACAACTAAGCTGATAAGTCTAGCCTATCCCCCAAAAAGCTGGTACTAGATGCAGAGCAAGAGGTTGAGACTTGAGAGGTCAGTAATTCATCACTTAAGCCCTAATGAGCATGTTACAGCTTTTCAGTTTGTTGTCAAATCTCCAAAGCACCAGTGAATTGATATGATATATAAGGAAGATGCATATAAAATTACTACCGAGTCCCCTTCATTCCGAAAGCTGATTAAGAAAGAACATAAAAGTTGAGCAAATGGAATATGTGTGCATACCTGCTCATAACCACCAAGTCTGATCACTGCTCTCCACAACCTGTTCCAAACAGAATTAAATGTTGGTACAATTTTCAGATCCTTAAGAAGAACATGCAAAAAAAGGAATAAAGGAATTCAAACAAAAAAAGTTACTTGAGGCAATTTAACGGCTCTTGATAGAATTTTGGAGGCTTGAACTCCAAGCATCTTTCCTTGTGGAATGTTTCAATCTCCTTCATAAACTCAGCTTGCTCCTCTTCAGTTCCGGATTCATCACCTGTAACATCATTTACATCTAGTAGAAAAGATCTGGAGGAACTTTTAACATCAGTCTCGTTCTTCAGCTCCTCCATCTCATTTTCCCGCGGTCTCTCTGTTTCAGTGCTGACACGATTTAGTTCCTCCTCCGTGTTCTGAGGCGGAACCTCCACCTCTTTCACCTTCCCTTCCCTTTCCTCTTCCTTCTGAGCATCCTCTGAATGCCTAAACCCATTTTCCAACCCCTCCTCCCGGGACCCATTCTCCGCAGAGGAGATCACCTCCGGCACCTCGTTATTCAACTCTTGTTCCGAGCATATAGCATTGGCGTCAACAGAGGGAGGATTAACTTTCTCAACCGGAAGAACCTCACTAGACAAATGTTCAGGGTTAGGGGTAGAACTCTGAACAGAAACTTCTCCGTTGTGCTGCTCTATTGCACCATCGACCTCCACATTCTTCAACTCATGAATTTCTTTGCTATCACCGTTTTGATTCTGCGGTTCATCCGAAACAACAGTTGCGCCATCTTCTTTATCGTCCTCCATCACGAGGACGGCGTGCCGCTTGAATTACGCTTTCCCCAATTTAGAAACCAAAATTCTAAGTTAGTTTCTGCAAAACCCTAGTCTCTGTATGAAGAAGAACTGTAAAAGAGTGCGTCGGAGAGCAAAGAATGTAAATTCGAGATCCGTTGGTTTGAGCGGTGAGGTGAAGCGGTGAAATCCAAACGGCTGGCGATTTTATCTCAGGGGTATTTCTATTTTGTGTCACCCATAAACGCCGTGATGTATCACGCTTTTTTTACCAACACCGCTGCTAAGGGTACAATTGAGTTGTAGTCGGGTTACACAATAAAGTAGAATAAATAAATTATTGTACTCCCTCCCGTCGTCGTCGGAAGAGAGAAAATAATTTGTTAACGAAATGCTTAAGCTAAGCAATTTCATATCGAATTCGCGAACAATTGAGAATTAAGAAGAAATGGGAGAAGTTAAGAGAAATTGGAGGGAGAATCATTTACGTTTTCAGAAAATATCCAAAGTTGGTTTCAAATAGGGCGAAATCGAGTTTATATACACCCGGCCCAAGCAATTACAATAGTCGTGTATATCGCACACGCGCTTTTATTACTCAATACGATTTAACGAAATGGATTAATACACTTTCTTTATTTGCACTCCAAAACGATGTCGTCTCATTCATCTTCTTGGTCTCCCTCTTCTTCAATGTATTACCTCGTAACAATACCCTCCTCTCAAATGGTGCTTGTCCTCAAGCAAACAATTGAGGAAAAAGTGTGTTGAAGCTAGTTGATGGGAATGAGGGTTGTGGGTTCAAAATTACGTACAATCGAGAGCCAGATTGAAGGGCGACCCAATGAATTTAGCAGGCCAAGGTGAAGTCGAGGTCCAGAATAAATTATGCATTAGTTTAGAATATATTTTGATTAGTTAGGATATTATAAGATACTCTCTCTATCCACCAAAAGTGTGCTCACTTTTTTTTATGTCAAAGTCTCATGTGTACTAAGTACACGATGTACTTGAATAGACTTTGATTGGTCAACTGTTGACCGTTGACCGGTCAACGGTCAAACTTTGACTTCTTTTTTTCAATTTTTTTTTTTATTTTGAAAAAGTGTATCTTTATTTTTTAATGAAAAGTGCAACATTGTTTTTAATGAAAATTATATGTTATTATAACTGAAAAGTGTATGATATTATAACTGAAAAGTGTAAGTTATATATTAATGAAATGTGTATGTTATTATACTGAAAAGTGTATGATCTATTAATGAAAAGTGTATGTTATTATAACTAAAAAATGTATGTTCTATTAATGAAAATTGTTAAGTTATATATTAATGAAAAATGTATATTATTATAACTGAAAAGTGTATGATATTATAACTGAAAAGTGTATGTTAATATAGTTGAAAATATTATTGAAAAATGTAATTTTTTCTTTTATTAAAAAAAAAAAGTCAAAGTTTGACCATTGACCGATCAACGGTCAACAATTGACCAATCAAAGTCTACTCAAGTACACCGTCTACTTGAGTACACAAGAGACTCACCATTTTTATACATATTTTTTAAAAAAATCATATTTTAATTATAAATAATATATTAAGGATAATGATTAAATTAGTAAAGTACAAAAAAATATTCAAAAGTGAACTATTTAAATAAAATAGGCAAAAATTTATATGCAATATTACATACATGCAATATTGACTAATTAAGGTAAATTAGGTCAAAATTCGTGGGTTAACGCGGGTCAACCTTAATTAGAATATTTATTTTAACTCTTAAACATTATCTTACTACATGACCAAAATTATGTTACTACAAGACCTAAATTTTGTCACTATAAGGCCAAAAGTGTATTACTACAAGGCCAAAAATATTATGGACACTTATTTTTTTTGGATAAAATTACTAAAATAATTTTGACTTATTCGACTACTACATGACTAAAACAATGCTACTACAAGACCAACATTTTATCACTACAAGGTCAAAAGTGTATTATTACATGTTCAAAAATATTCTAAAGACTTAATTTTTTGGTGAATTTGTCAGAATGTTTTGACATGTAGTATTAAATTTTTTGCCTTGTAGTGGTAATATTTTGGTCTTGTAGTAACAATATTTTGGTCATGTAGTAAACCAACTGTTTGCAACCCGCAAATTTTTTGGACAACCCGGATCTAGGGTTCTGACCCGCGAATTTTTTAAAATTGACTTAATTTGACTTTTGAGCTTAGAGTTTTAACTTGCCTTATTGGGATGGAATGCATGTATGCAATATTTCACATAAGACCAGCACAATAAAATAAGCATATTTTTTGTGAACCCAAAAAAAGAAATGAGCACACTTTTAGTGGACGGAGGGAGTATTATTGAATATTAATTAGAAGATATTATTGAATAGTTAGTTTGTTAGGATATTTGCATATTTTGGGGAGAAATTAAATCTCTATATATTGGGGTGAAAATTACCGTATGATGAGGAGAAAATGATAGAATTAATTTTGCAAAATTGTTTGCAACCCCATTTCTTGATAGCCTGAGCTAGGGATTACTGATTTATTTGTATTTCGTATAGTGGTTCTCATCAAATTGATGCTTTCATTGAAAGTATTCGAGAATCACGATCGTCGTGGTAGGAACTCATCGGGAACGTATTGAAGAGCTATATTATCCACCTCAAGGATATTATCCTCCACCTCCACATCAATACCCTGCTCCTCAACATCCATATCACTCGTATTCATATCCTCCCTCACCACCTGAAGAGCTATATCACCCACCTCTTCATCCACCTATGGAAGAAGATGATCCACACTATGGATTTGAATTTCATGGAGTTTCGAAATGAAATTGTTATGATAGTGAAAGGAGCTTTAAGTATGATTATCAAATGCAACAAACTCCTTCTCATTATCAATATCAAGAGTGGGAAAGCATTGCACATTTGTCACCAAACAATGGAGAAAGTGATACTACAAAAGAGCTCATTGCACTCATCTTAAAGAAGATGGATGCAAGTGAAAGAAGGGTGGAAACAAATGATAAGAGCATGGAAGCGATAGAATTCCAACTTGGACAATTGATCATCACCATGAAAGAAGATCATTCCTTCTCATACCTTTCAGGACAGTCAACTCCCCTTTAGACACCCTAAGCTCTCCATCCCCAAACTGGAACTTATAGCCCATATAATCCAGCATCCCAAGAGATATCAAATTTCTCTGGAGCTCAGTTACATACCTAACACTCTTGAGAATTCTTACTACACCATCAAACATCTTCAAGTGAATTGACCATTCACCCATAACCTTGCAAGTGTGATCGTTTCCTAGCAACACAGAACTACCCTTCTGATGCTTAAAATTATGAAACCAATCTCTTCTTGGAGTCATATGAAAAGAACACACTCAATTTAGGATCCATGTTTGTTGTTCTACAAAGGATGTGATGGTTAGTGCCTGAGCAGACTCATAGCCTTCTTGCTCCTTCTCTTCATGGGTCTGATTAGCTTGATTCTTATCAGCATGGTTCTTGGCACCAAATTTTCTCAAGAACTGCTTATACTTGTGACAAGCATTCTTATAGTGTTTGGGCTTATTACAGTGGTAGCACACTGAATCCCCTTGATTTGACACAACTGATTTTCCCTTACCAGCTCCTTTGGATTGACTAGGCCCCTTCTTGGTGACAGACCTCTTATGACCTCCTTTGATTGTCAATCCTTCACCACTGCTGCTCTTATCTCCTTGAGATGTCTTGTTGTGCAACAGTTTGGACTTGACAACCAACATTACATCTTCTAATGTAATACTTTACTTCCTACCATACAAGATGATGTCCTTTAGGATTTCAAAGGACTTAGGCATAACACTCAACAAGAACAGAGCCTTATCCTCTTCCTCTAACCTGACATCTAAATTCTCTAGATCATCAAGGATCCCGTTGAACTCATCAAGCTGATCCGAAATAGGCTTGTCATCACCCATTCTGAAGGCATACAACTTCTGCTTCGAATAGAGACGATTAAATAAACCCCAAGGAGTTGGCCTAATGATGTAGGTTTGAGACTTAGGAGTATGCTCATCTGCAGGTTTCAAGTTCAAACCCTCTAAGGTGCAAACAATTTCTATGGAGCCATGTCCATATAGAGCGCAAAACTCTAACTTTAAACGGGACCCCCGCAAGTGGGCGGTGAGATTGGTCCCCCGGGATTAGTCGGTCCAAAATCGGATACCCGAGACTTAAAAAAAAAACGATTAACTAGAGTTTTCACCATGTAAAGTTTACCCAGCTTGTTCCAGACCTCCTTCGCGGATTTCTCTTTAGTAACTTCTCTCAAAACCTTATCACCAAGGCAGAGAAGAATCGTGCTTCGAGCCTTCCTGAGCATCTTGCTCCTTTCAGCAGCAGCTGAGACTGATTCTCCGGCTGGGGCTGTAGGTTCTTTGAGCGCATCGAACAAACCTTGTTGTTCTAGAAGAGCCCGCATCTTGACTCTCCACAACCCAAAGTCTCTGGTGCCTGAGAACTTCTTAATATTATACTTGGTCGAATTCTCCATCTTAGAATTGGCAATTGCTTAAAGGATTGAATCTCTCGATTCCCACAGACAACGCCAATTATCAAGTAATCCGTAAGATTAAACGTCTCCAATCAAACAGAAATCAGATTCCTCAAACAATCCAACAAGATAACAATTCACAAATATAAGAAACGAGAACGAAAAACAGAGCACACAAGAATTTAAGTGGTTCGACAAATGTGATCTACATCCACTGGACACACGACTTCAACTTGATTGATCAAAGAATGTTTACACACTCAATCACTCGAAAAAGGTTTTATCCTCACTTCACTCTTAAACTCACAACTCAAGATGAATGCTCGCAAGCGTCAATCTTTACAAAATGCAAGGGGTGGGGTATTTATACTGATCAAGATAGATTGTTGCATGCTTTTAAAGCGTGCTCTTGCCAAGTTGTTGTAACCGTCTAACAAACTCACGTGTTCCGCATTGCCCAATCGAATTGACAACTTTACCATTTCTTCTGCTACTCGTAACAGACGACTAATCAGAAGACCTCCCTCTGCTGATCTACTCTTCTAATATACACGCACTTAGTCAAAAGACTAACTCTGCAAACAGACATCTACTCACCTGACTTGAACACTTCTGATCAACATCATCTCATCAGACTCTAAACATCTCCTTCTCATCTGACTGAAATCCTCCAACTCATTTGATCAGACCTAAGTTAGCTTGCCTGACTCATATCAGCTAATATCCACCAGCTGACAACTTATCTGCTGTTTTACTCAGCTGATTCGAGATTATGAGATAAACCTCACAGTAAGTTACCATATCGGCTGAGTCACAAGTTGTTTGTGTAAAAGTATATTCATCAATCTGTTTATTTACTTTTTATCCTCATGAAACTCGTTTGAGACCTACATAATTTAATATCATATTTTTATGTACGCACATCTTGTATAAGAATAATATAGTCATTCAACATATGAATACTTGACAAAAACTTACATAAGACGATCTAGTAATGTACGTACACATTGTATAAGGATAATATAGTCTTTCAACATAAGAATATTTGACAAAAACTTATATTAAACAATCTTATACATGAGACGAAATGAGTATTAAAGGTGAGTATGATCTAAATACTCTAGTAGATCTCTATCTTATATGAGACCTTCCCAAACCTGATAATATTTTTGTCCAAAGTTTTTCTCAAGAGTGTCCTTAGCGCGACATTTTGAAATAGAAAATTTTCGTATGTGTCATTTTTCATGCTACAAATGAGTATTTTGCCCTTCCTTTGGAATCGTTTGCGATTATATGTGTCACTCGTGACCATTGAAACTGCACCATAATTAACTGAGAAGTTGGGACATCTAAGTGCCCGCAACCAATGCTATTGCAACTACCCCCACACTATATACAAAATCACCAACAATCAAAAGCTACGACTATTCACAACTGTTTTAACTTCATTGTCAAATACTTGTCCCAGAAAGATGGTTCCTATTCAATTAATGTGCAAAATGTTTCTATTACTTCATTTGTTAAACACTAACTTTCACTTACAGGACGTTTCACACTCACTATATCCTTAATTTTATATAAATGTATTACTTTTTTTTCATACATACATAAAAGTCAACTCATTTTTTTACTATTCGTAAAATTTTATAAAATTACCATTCAAAATTCCAAAACGAAGGTCGGAGAGAGTATTAATTTTATCTACCCTTATATACTAATTCTGAATCTATTATTTCCTACATGGCATCCTAATTCTCCTCCTTTTCTCTTTTCCTAATTTGATAGAATTTCTGATTTTTTTCTTTTTGTGTAACCGTTTTTTTCTGCAGTTAATTCATCTAAAATTAAAATTCTTTTCTTTCTCTCTCTCCCTTTTAACAGTTCTAACCACTTGAGCTATCCTCATTACGCGAGTTTTGTACTAGTTTTCAATAAAATTGAAAGAAGACCATGGGGGTATAAAAAGTCAAGTAAAACCGCGAAAGGGACAAAAAATCCGTTTTTTAAAAATGGGAATTTTGAAAATACCCCGCTCTAATGGACAAACCAAACGCCAACGGTTTTCATTCTGAAGCTTTCCCTTTCGCCCGGCCGCAATAACGTCATCGTACTAAACAGCCACCGAATAATTTCATGCCCTCCGTTTTAATTGATTTAAAATGATGCGATGGGTTCCTGTAGATGATAAAATAAGATTTCGCGGTAAATTATTTTTGTTGGGCGGATCTTCCCGTGTAGCAATTTTGGCAGCATCGATGTTCTGGACTTGGTTGGAGAGGTTGGAATTACAAATGGAGATACTGGGAATCAAATTCATCATACCGACCAGTTGGTGGTTTTTATCCGCGAAAGGGCTGGTTCTGAGTTTGAGAGGAAATAAGCATGTGAAATTGCAAATTATCAGAGAATCTCTTCGCATTGTGGTAGCTGATGGAGGCGGGTGCGGTCTTAGTCGCGGGCTCTTACATTAAGGACGAACTTGTATTCATTCGCAGCGATGGAAAATTCTCGGTAACTTTTTGTGATTTAGGTTTTGTTATTGAAATACTCTAGGGCAGGATCCAGAGCGTGCATCGTTTTTGTTTCTGTAGTTTAAGTATGACATTGCATTTTGTTTTTTGTGATTTGTTGCTTCAGAGAGAGCCATCTCAACAGTTAAGTAGGCAAGTGTGCCACATATGTGGAGATGATGTTGGACTTTCAGTGGATGGGGAGCTGTTTGTGGCCTGCAATGAGTGTGCATTCCCTATCTGTAGGACATGTTACGAGTACGAGCGCAAGGAAGGTAGCCAGGTCTGTCCTCAATGCAAAACCAGGTTCAAACGTCTCAAAGGTTGTGCCAGAGTAGCTGGTGACGAGGAAGAGGATGATGCAGATGACCTTGAAAATGAGTTCAGTTTTAGAGATGAACCACAGAATTTACAAAGCCTTGCAGAGCTTAATAATCATATGAACTATGGTTTGCCAGGGGATACTTACCTCAAGCTTACTGAGCCTTCAAAGCATACTTTGGCATCCCATTTCCTCACGGACGATCGATTGGTAACAACTTTTCAGTTTCATGGACCTTGTTTTTCCATTTCATCTTTGCATTTTGTTTCTAAATAAATTCATAAATTTCTGGTTTTCTAGAAGCAACACTTCATCCGCTCTGATTCTTTTTGTTTTGTAGTCACACTTAGATGGTATCAGTCCTGAACAACATTCTGTAGTTGCTGCTAAAGTTGCTCGTGGTAGTAGAAGTATTCATCCTCTTCCTTCGACTGATTCAAGACTTTTAGGTGCCCGGCTTGCTTCTCACCACTTTGCTTGATGTATTCTAATGTGCTCGTCTTTTAAATGGGTGTGAATAACTTACATCTCAATAGCTGGATTTTTCTTCTGCAGTTCAACCAAAATACCTTGATCCTTCAAGGGAAATGGCAGCCTATGGCTATGGTAGTACAGCATGGAAGGAGAGGATGGAGAACTGGAAACTGAGGCAAGAATATTTACATACAACGAGGCATGGAAAAGGAAGTAGAGATACTGATGATGGCAGTGAAGGATCAGATCCCCCCTTGTAAGAACTTGAGAAACCTACCTCAGGATTTTTTTTTAAATCCTACTCTATCACTAATTCCTTATGATAGTGGGAATTTGTACTGGAGTTTTGGAAAAAAATAAACTAACTGTAATAGTGTAATCTGCAAATGCTTTCAGTTTTTACTTCCTATGCAGTTAAAGTAAAGAATCTGGTTGAGAATCCCTATAAAGGCAGTACAATTACTTTGCCATTGATTTAGGTAATCTCATGAGCCATGAATACTATAGCTTTTAGGTAAAAAGCGATGGAAACTTGTGGTATTTTTCAAAGAGACACATGAGAGTATGTGAAGAACTATGAATTCCAGCAATGATAATATTTGTATTGTTTTCATTGGATTTAGTGCACTGTCCAAAGGAGGTCCTTAATTCTAAATTTGACTGTCTATTACCAAGACAAACTAAAGGAAATGCCACAGGGACTCCATTTTATTGAAAAGGAAAAAAAGGTTGCTATAAAAGCTGAAGTCACAATCATATACAAACTTAGGTCAATAAGCTCTAACAGAGCTTGATAAAGCCTTTACATAGCATTCTATAGATACATGATCAGTCAGAGTAACTTATATCTTCTTCTTCTTATAAATCTTTAGTGCATTATATAGCATTCTATTGATAACATGATGAATCCGAGTAACTTATATGCATGTAACAGCATCAAAATCAACACAATTATTCTTATTTCTCTGCAGTGACTGAACAATACAAGCATCAAAATCTTTAACTGCTTTCTCCTTTCTTTATCCAATCAGGATGGATGAGAGTAGACTGCCACTCTCGAGAAAATTGCCGATTTCAGCAAGTGAGATGAATCCTTATCGAGTGATTATCATTATCCGCCTTGTAGTTCTTGGATTTTTCTTTCACTACCGAATCCTTCATCCTGTAAATAATGCTTATGCACTGTGGCTTGTATCAATTATATGTGAGATTTGGTTTGCAATTTCATGGATTCTTGATCAGTTTCCGAAATGGCTCCCAGTCAACCGGGAGACCTACCTGGATAGACTGTCACTGAGGTTTGTTGCCAATTCTCTCTCCCTCTCTCTTTAGCCTGTCTACTCTGGTTCTCGTGTTGTGACATAGTCTTGACCAACATGACAACACATCCCGTGTTATTTTTTTTTCTAGAATGCACCCTATTTAATTTTTACGGTGATCTGATTATCATGATCCAGGTATGAGAAGGAAGGTCAACCTTCTGAACTTTCATCAGTTGATATATTTGTCAGTACTGTGGACCCTCTGAAAGAACCTCCATTGGTTACAGCTAATACAGTATTGTCAATTCTTTCTGTGGACTATCCAGCTGATAAAGTGTCATGCTATGTTTCTGATGATGGAGCTTCAATCTTGACTTTTGTAGCCTTGTCAGAAACATCTGAGTTTGCTCGTAAGTGGGTTCCTTTCTGTAAGAAATTTAACATTGAACCAAGGGCTCCTGAGTGGTATTTTGCTGAGAAGATGGATTATTTAAAGGACAAGGTCTTCCCTGACTTTGTAAAGGAAAGGCGAGCTATCAAGGTAATAAGTATTCAATGTCTTGTTAATGCGTCCATGGATTATATAAAAGCATAAAGTCCTAATTGGTTTATTTTTTAATTTCCTATCTGAGGTTTAAAAAGGTATCTTTGCTCAATCCTTTCAATCTGGATTACAAAATCTTTTGATTGTTTGTAGAGGGAGTATGAGGAATTCAAAGTTCGGATAAATGCTTTTGTTGCCAAAGCACAAAAAGTTCCTGATGGAGGCTGGCACATGCAAGATGGGACATCGTGGACAGGAAATAATGTCCGAGATCATCCTGGAATGATTCAGGTACTTTATTGGCATTATTTCTCTAAGGCCCCTGACTTAATTTTTTTTTTTTGTAAATAATGGTTTTTTTTATTTTTTACTCTTAGGTATTACTAGGTCAAAAAGATGGACATGGCAATGATGGAAAGGATTTTCCCTGTTTGGTATATGTCTCTAGAGAAAAAAGGCCTGGCTTTGATCATCACAAGAAGGCAGGTGCAATGAATGCACTGGTAAGTCAATTGATAAGGATGGGCCTAAATTTCACTGTCTTGCTAGAAATTTGTATCTCTTTACCCTTTTTATTTTTTCAACTTTTACTTTACTGCTTCTTAAAACGCTAGTCCAGTTTGTGTCATTTAGCACTTTTATCTTCATATTCCCAAGTAGGTGTTATTTGACACTTCATATTTCTAAGAAAGAAGGAAACTCAATTCCTTGGGAAAAAGCTTTTAACGTGAGTTCAGTCTGTTTTAGCTGTTCTCTGATTGGTAATTGGTAATATTTATCCATATCAGATTCAGCATGCAGGTAAATTTTGTTACCTAGATATGGGGAACTATTACTGGTCCCTGCAAGTGGAAACACAATATCCAGTTTTGTAGGGAAATTAATATTTATTGAGATGGGAGGTCAACAGAAGAATGATGCTTGTCAGTTACGAGTAAGACCGTGGCACTGCAAAATGACCAATATATCATGCTAAAATGCGCTACCGTGTCAAGAATATAACCTACGTGTTCTTTTTTCGTCTCTCTCCATCTTAAAAGAATATGCATTGTCAAACATCAGAATATGAAATGTACAATATTTTCTTGCTCCGGATTTATTCACTATCTTTAATTTGTTCGTCATACTTTCAAATTTTAGTAGGTTGGTTCTTTTCCTAAACCCAAATTTAGATGCTAAGTTTATGACTCGGCAAAATCCCATGGAGCTATGGAAACCCATGGCTACTGAGCCATGATTCATGAATAGCCATGTATCCGATCCTGGCAGTTTAATCCTAGCGGGTAATCTTTAAAGAGATGATTTGACATATTTGTAATTACTGTCACTAATCTGACAATCAGATACTTCTGCAATTCGGTTACCAATAAATAAAATCACGAGACAGTTATCTATTTGATTGCTTCTTAAACAGGTTCGTGTCTCTGCTGTTCTCACCAATGCACCTTATATATTGAATCTGGATTGCGATCATTACATCAACAATAGCAAGGCTATTAGAGAAGCAATGTGCTTTATGATGGATCCTTTGACAGGGAAAAAAGTTTGCTATGTGCAGTTTCCTCAGAGGTTTGATGGAATTGATCTACATGATCAGTATGCTAACAGGAACACTGTATTTTTTGATGTAAGCATGATCTTATCTTTTTGTATTTGAAACTGTTGTTCTTTTCAATTTTATCTCTGAATATCTAAATTGAAAATATATCCAGATCAACATGAAAGGCCTAGACGGGATTCAAGGCCCAATATATGTGGGGACTGGATGCGTGTTTAGGAGACTTGCATTTTATGGTTTTGATGCCCCCAAGTCAAAGGAATATCGTAGAAGATCATGCAAGTGCTGGCCTAATTGGTGCTGCTTTAAGTCGTGTTTTTCTCCAAGAAAGAAAGAAAAGCTTAAACTTACAAATATTGAGAAGGGAATTAATTTTTCAAATAAAGACAATGTTAGAACACCTGCATGCAATATAGATGGTGAAGAGGGCAGTGAAGGTGAGGTTCATACTTCTAACTCTTTTAATACTTTCTTACTTAGTTGATAATATCATAAATGTTAGCCATCAATTGATAGATTGCCATAGACGATCCTTGTTTCTTTTAAAGGGCCATTCTACCATTTGCACTAATCTGAATTTGATGACAAGCATGTCATCAATTCCAAGCAAGTAAAAAGCGACATGCATTTAGTCCCTGATTTTCCAGCTTACATTTAAAGAAAGTTACCTATCCATATAGATTGTTTACTAAGAATGACAAATATACAATTTCACAAAGAAGCACAACTTTTGTGATTGTTCATCATCGAATGCCTTTTGCACCTGCAGGATTTTTTTGTCAAACTCTTATTGTTAATCATGCTTGTATCTAAAATGTATGCACCTGTACTATTCTTGCTTACATTTTCATATGTAAATGTTAGTGATGATTAAACACATTTAATTGTGAAGTGTACTTTTTATTAATTAATGTTTGTAGGATTCTTTGAAGCATTGGAATATAGCTATCTCATAGATGACAAACTGCAACTACTAAAAAACACATGTCTAACTGTGAAAAGATATCACAATTATCAAAGTGTTGTTTTAGATCTATACCTAAAATATCATGGCTTGAACTTATAACTGTTTGGTGCAATATGGCAATTGCGATCTCTACCAGTGATACAGCTAATTGAAGGAGAGTCATCATCATGTAAAGATGCATGTTCAGTTCAATTAATAACTAGAAATGTACTGTGAGTAGTAAATTATGTCAAAATCATGTTATACCAAGTGAATTTTAACCTTACCCAATGTCAATATGCTTTTAGCAAAATACCTTTTACTAAATCCTGTTAAATTATAGCCTCTATATAATCCTGAAAGGTGAAGCAGCCTCAAAACTTGCAATGTTCTAGTATTACTTACTTGAAAGAGGAACTAGTCTTTCATTGCATCATTAGTGGATTCTGTTCAAATCTGTATTTTAATTTTACCTTACAGTGAGTACAAGAGAGAGATCAACAGTGATACCGGAACATATACTAGTGAATAAATTTGGTCAATCACCTATATTTATCGCATCAACACTTCTTGAGGATGGTGGAGCTGTAGAAATTGTAAGCTTTGCATCTCTGTTGAAGGAAGCCATTCATGTGATTGGATGTGGATATGAACACAAGACAGACTGGGGAAAAGAGGTACTTTTCCCAAACTCTTGAAATGTAGATAGGTAGAGAAAACAGACACGGTCAATTGTTTTGAAGCATGCATGAATCCGATTCTCTTAGAGTTGTTGCATGCTGGCTATTGTCAAAATTATGATCAAAGTGATATCACCCCCACTCATTCGCCAATTTAAATATGATTTTTTTAATAAACCTTAGTGCAAAATGTAATGCTCGTGCAATTTGTTGTCCAGGTCGGATGGATCTATGGTTCTGTTACTGAAGATATCTTAACTGGATTTAAAATGCATTGCCGTGGATGGCGATCTGTATACTGTGTTCCTGAAAGAATAGCATTCAAAGGTTCGGCACCTATAAATCTATCTGACCGTCTCCATCAAGTATTACGTTGGGCTCTTGGTTCAGTTGAAATATTTCTAAGCAGGAACTCCCCACTATGGTATGGGTATGGAGGACGTCTCAAATGCCTTGAACGGTTGTCCTACATTAATGCAACAATGTACCCATTGACATCAATTCCATTAGTCACTTACTGCTCCTTGCCTGCTGTGTGCTTACTGACTGAAAAATTCATAACTCCTGAGGTATTCGTGTTAAAATTGCACCATTTAATGTGAATAATGTGATTTAGGACAATAAGCATTGTTGGTAACAAATCAAGGGCATTATATATTCAGGCTGGCAAATTTGGAAAATACTTTAAGAAAATAATTCTCTTAGTCCGGTAAGTTATCCCTATTTCGATTTCAGCCCTGTCAACTTTCACGAATTGAAAATAATCATGTAACTTTCCATTTTTTTTACATTTTGGTCCAGTAATCAGCTATAAAAGGAGAAGCACTCAGTTGACCAATCAGACTCTGCCACTTAGACAAATCAGATTCAACCACGCCAGTGTCAACTAATCTAAAGCCGGTTACTGGACTAAAATGTAAAAAATTGAATGTTACAGAACTATTTTCAATTTGTGAAAGTCAACAGGGCTGGAATCGATATAGGGATAACTTTACCGGACTAGAAAAACTATTCCCCCATAATTGAATGATTTATGCACATCGAGGACATTTGGTCCTGAAAATAGGCTGGATTGGTCGTGTGCACTACACGTGAACCCACTTACGGTCTGGCAATTTAGATATCAATGCATAAATTTTTACACATTGAGGACATTTAGGCTCAGCTATCCTTAATGCATGAAATATCTTAAATTATTGATTATATGGAATCCTTAATTTGCCTGACTTCTATACTTAAGCGTCATTAATTGCAATTTGTTTGGTGAAAAGCATCATGTTTACATTTTCTTGGTTAATGCAGCTCAACAATGTTGCTAGTCTCTGGTTTTTATCTCTTTTCCTATGTATATTCGCAACAAGCACACTGGAAATGAGATGGAGTGGCGTTAGCCTTGATGACTGGTGGAGGAACGAGCAATTCTGGGTGATTGGAGGCGTTTCCGCCCACCTTTTTGCTGTGGTTCAGGGACTTGTGAAAGTTATAGCTGGCATCGACACAAACTTCACCGTTACCTCAAAAGCTGGAGGAGCAAACAATGATGAGTTCTCAGAGTTGTACGTGTTTAAGTGGACTGCAATGCTGCTTCCTCCATCTACACTTTTGATACTAAATGTGATTGGAGTTGTTGCTGGAGTTTCAAATGCGATTGCTGGAATTTCAAACACAATGGCTAATGGTTATGAGAAATGGGGGCCTCTGTTGGGCAGACTGTTTTTCGCTTTGTGGGTGATACTGCATCTTTATCCTTTCCTCAAGGGTCTAGTGGGCCACCAGAAGAGAACACCAACCGTCATTGTTGTATGGTCGATATTACTTGCATCTGTGTTCTCTCTTTTCTGGGTTCGAGTTGATCCGTTCTTGGCCAAGTTTGGTGGCCCTGTACTGGAAGATTGTGGTATAGATTGTAACTAGTCGCAGAATTCTTATAGTTGTTCATGAGGAGGTGAGCAGGTATAATCTATGATGCACTTATAAGCAGAAGGGACATCTTTCAGATTGGAAGAATCTACCAAGTTTTTGAGAAAAGGTGTGGGAGAATCTGCCATTGATGTCATTTTTCTGATCGAGTAAGAAGATTTTTGACTACCTGACGAATTTTCTTGCTCTATACTTTCTTCATGTAATCACACTATGTATATATGATATAGCAATGGAGCTACAATCCGTTAGTTTTGGTTGAAAAATTCTTATGGGAACAGAAGTGGTTAAAAAGGACCAGTTTCGTAAGGCAAAATTTCTATGGGTATTTACCTTTTTGATCAAAATAAAATAAAATTTATATGGGTATTTTTGTTTTGGGATTTACTTCAATTCTCATACTATCCATTTTATATACTTTAAAATAACTCACTCACACAACCAACCTATATTGATTTGACATAAAACAAAATTTCAAAACAAACGCTTTTTTACTATTCGTTAGGAATTTCAAATTCAAGGAACATATTTTATATATAGATGTCACATGCTTTGGGTTGTTTATCAAACTTGGCATCACTGGCTTGGTACAATTGCATTCTCTAGGCATTCTTGATTTGGCGAACAACAATTTATCAGGCAAAATCCCTTTGGGTACTCAACTACAAAGCTTCGATAACCTCTCAGGTTGTGTCCAGAAGCCAACCTCAGTCTATCTTTTATGCAAGAATTTGGTGCATCAATGGCATTTGGGTTCATTTTGGGTTTTGGGGATTAGTGGTTTGTTGTTTCTGAATAATTTTGGAGATGTGTATCCTTTAACTTCTTGAATGCCATTGGAGATTGGTTGTTTGTGACTACAACTCTGTTTCTCAACAAATTCAGACGCAACTTAACTGAAGGTAACTTGCTAGTTTTATGTTTTACACTTTTTTTAATATCATATTGTTCAATTTCTTGTAATACAATATGGATTTTTATGAAACAAATACTCCATTTTGGCAAAGTTTATAATTTCAAGCGACAAAGGAATTATTATAGCTCCAAACTCTGAACTACATATGGTCTTTTATAAAGTAAGGATCTGTGAATTTTAATTGCGTCAAACAGATGTAATTACACGGATCCTTTATTCGCAAGCAGTTCAAATTCTCAGAGCCATTTTTCATGTTCCATTTATATATTTCACTTCTTGGATTTTTAACACACGTTGTCTCCATTATTGGGCATTATTATTTTTAATCTCATTCGATCCGCTGAGTATAACTTGTTTGCATGTAAGATATATTTTCACTAAATACTTGATTGTAAGTATCTCGATTGGCACTAGTAATTTATTTCATTTTCTGTTGAGTACCATATACAACAGCTTATTCACCCACTTTCTTTTTTTTAATCAGCAAATGAAAATACCGAATACAAAACAACACAAATGAGATGGTTTACATAAATAAGTAAAAACAAACAACCGTATTCGAAAACCCATTTTGAGAGCAATAAACCGATGGATTAATTAGTTAGCAAGATCCTCCTCGTCTGGGAAACGCAGGGGAGATTTGGCACCAAAATGAGATTTAGTGTGCAGCCACTCTAGGTACTCTTGATACTTGATTGAAGGATACTTTGCGCAGCCATCTCTTTCGACGAGAGGAGCAGCTGGGCCGACCATCGTCTCCTTCGACGGACCATAATTGGAAACGATTGATATTCTTTCAACTTCATTAACTAGTGCTCTATGCTTCAGAGCCTTGTATCTACCATTGCTAAAACTCTGTCCAATCATTACATAAGTATTAATTTTGGTTAATAATTTTATTCTAATTACTGCAGTTAAGGTATAAAGTTCACTACCTCAAAGTTGTCAGCAACAATAACCAATAGAGAATTCTTGGGAGAATTGAGTTTAAACCAGCTGCCATTATGCTGAATCTGTAAGCCAGGAACGCCATTATGTATCAAGAGTGTGAGAAGGCCAGAATCAGTATGCGGTGGTATTCCGATGGCTTCATCAGGTTGAGGGCAAGGTGGATAATAATTCGCAGCAAATATTTGAAAACTCGACTCCAGCCCCAACGCTTCATCCACAAACTCTTGTTCCAATTCAATGGCATTCGATAGAGCTCCCACTAATTTCCGACTTATTTCTCTGCTTTTCTCCGAATATTCCTGCACAACTTCCCTGCATTGTGAAAGAGTTTTATTTCATCTAAAAGTTCTCACTTGTACATAGGTGTGAAATCAATTCATTTATATCAATGCTTATGTAGGAGAAAATATCAATTTTAGTCCTATAATTTAGGCCGAGTTCAACTTTATTCCCATAACTTTGCACTTTTTCAATTTTAGTTCTGACGGTATCAATTTTAGGGAAAATTTACAGGACTAAAATTGACACCGACAGGACCAAATTATATTGATACAATTATGACGCAAAAATTGAAAAAAGTGCAAAGTTACAGAACTAAAGTTGAACTCAGCTTAAGTTATAAGACCCAATTCCATTAACAAGTAGTCTATAATATTTTATAAGCTCTTGAAATAATCAATAAGATGCAAGGTGTACCTTAAAAATAGAGGTCTGTGAGGGCAGTGAAATTTAGGGTGGACATGGAGTTTAAGGTTCTCCCGCCAGAAAGTGATCATATTTTGATTGGATCCTGCAACAGTTTGAAAACTACCACACTTAATGGGATCCGTAGCGAGGTTTTCCTCGTACTGTTTTTTCTCGTCCGCCCCCAAATTCATAAATTGTTTTATTGCTGCAAATGCTGCATTCATCAACTCCTCATCCATCCCATGATTTACCAGCTGCATCCACAAGTACAAAATTAAAATAAACTATAGTACTATATTTGCAATTAATTAATTTCTTACTATGAAGAAACTCCATTCTTCACAAGCTTTAATGAGGTCACGGATGGCTTTGGCACGTTGATCAGGATCGTCCGCATTAAGGGCGGAGAAATCAACGACAGGGAGTGAATCACTGCTTAAAGCGATTGGCTCGTCGTCGTTGATGTACTTATAAGGAGAAGGGACATCTTTCAGATTGGAAGAATCTAACAAGTTTTTCAGAAAAGGTGTGGAAGAATCTGCCATTGATGCCATATATTTTTCTGATAGAGTAAGAAGATTAATTTGACTACCTCACCAGTATTCTTGCTCTATACTTTCTTCATGTAATCACACTATTTATAGATGATATCGCAAGGGAGCTACGGGATTAATTTAAAATACAAATGTTTCTAGCTATATCTAGATACTTTTGCAATACTGATCCCATATGAATTTTTCTAAAATACTTTTGATACTATGTTCTAAAATGGCCAATTTTTTTTTTTTTTTTTTTTTTTTTTTTTTTTGCAATTTTGATCCCAACCGTTTATTATTTGACAGAATCTGCTAGTTGATCAAAATACCAAAATTCCTATGGGACCAAAATTGGTCAAAAAAGGACCGATTACGCAAAATACCTAACGGCGTGTGTGTCTCTCACACATGTACATCCGTTAGTTTTAATTTGGATGAAAATTCCCTTATGGTACTGAAAATGCATTTAAGCCTGAAAATAAGTGGTAAAAGATAATTATCCCACATACAAAATGTCTTTATTTTGTCAACCACTTTTTTAAAGTCTCGGTATCCGATCCAAGGACCGACTAATTCGGGGATCAATCTCAGCGTTCGTTAACTAGGGCCAGTTTAAAGCCATTCAATACTCTGTATATATAAACTGGTCCTTAGAAATTGCATGATGCAATTTAGAGGTTTCAAACGTATTGTCAACCCTTTTGATTAATGTTGTTTGGAAAAACATTATTGTTGCATAAAATATATAATAAAATAAATCGACTTAATTATAATATTTCTTTCGTGATCATGAAGCATGGACTTTATTTATCTTGCACTTTCTTTTGGTGTACAATAACCTAAATACCTAATCTATATATATATTTACATTTAGGTTGTGTTTGGATGATGAGATTTGATTTGAAGAAGCATTTTAAATGAAAGAATTAAAAAATAGGGGTTTTTTTAAAATAGTCTTAGTGTCGTCTAAACTATCAACAGTTTGGATGTCGAATTGCATCACATCGTGTCACCCTAAGTTGATACATGTCGCCTATTTTTAATATTTTTAAATATTTTTTTAAATTTTATTTTATTATTTACTATTTTACCCTCCATTTAAATTAAAAATAATACTGATATTAGTATTAAAATTAAACGGGAATGATATAGTGTCCACCATAGCATTATTGCATCAACATTTTTTTAATATTTTATTTTATGTTTATCAAATATTCTCCATATAAATAAGAATAAAACATATGGAGTATCTATTTAACAATAAAATATATTCACTATTAAAAAAATCATATTTAATTTAATTTATATGTTTCATAAATATTACTTTTAATCATATTTTCATGGAATACAATAAGTCCAATAATATTTTTTCTATAGGAGAAGCTCATTCCCATAAAATTAAATACATGTCAAATTCTTCCGTACATTTGCATGCACCGTACACACTTAATTTAAATCTTATGATTGACTACACCCTCACTTTTGTTAACTTTACCCCCACAAATTATATAAACAATTGACTACAATTATTTACACCCCCAGTTTAGTTGACTTCACCCCCAAAAATTATAAAAACAATTGACCACATTTATTTAAACCCCCACTTTTGATGACTTCACCCACAATAATTATTATTTTTAAAAAATTACATCTAAAATTACTATAATACCCTTATATTAATTTACACAAAATATAATACAATCAATCATAATTTATATATAAACAATTGGCCACGGTTATTTACACTCCGCTTTTATTTACTTCACCCCCAAATTATTTTTTAAAAACAATTACACCTAAAATTACTATAGTGCTCTTCTATTAATTTAAACAAAATATAATACAATCAATCCTAATTTATATAGGCAAATTATTATATACACTCGCGTTTATATACACTCTTCAATTTGATTAAAAGTTTGAGCCTAATTTACTTTTTTTCGTTGCAGACAATTAATGGGTCGCACAAATCTAATGAAAGACCATGATTATATGTACACATAATACGGCTTGGTACGCGACGGAAGGAGGAGGAAGCAACGGGGGCTTGAGACGTAGCCACGGACGGCGCGCGGCGGCTTGGGACGCAATCTTGGACGGACGGTGAGGCCTGGACGAATAGCGAAGTAGACGCGTGTGAAATTGACGAAACAAATGCGACGACGATGAACGGGACTATAACGACGAGAATTTGGGCTGTAACGAAGAAAGGTTGTGGCAGCGAGACTTTGAGCGGCGACCGACGAGGCTGAGAGAGGAGTGCATATCCCAAGTGACATATTTTATTTTTCACGCTATATGGTTTGAGTGAATAAGGGGATAATTATGGTTATGTAGGAGAAGGGTATCTTCGGTCTTTCATGGGGTGTGTCTTAATTGTACGGAGTGTGCGCTAAAATATCGTGTGTGCGTATAATTGACTATTGATTACTGATTATTGTTCATGGTATTACTGATAATTATTTTTTGTATTATTGACTATAATTAGATTTGTTAAATTATTTGTTATTGTATGAAATGTTACTATTTATGGTATTACTAGTTATTACTTATTGTATTACCGACTATAATAAAATCATACCTATAATATTATTTTGTATTAAAATTTAAAAAAATACACATAAAAAATGAAAAATAAAGGCAGATTTTTTTTAAAAAAAAATGTAAAAGGAAAAAAAAACTAAAAATGGGAAGAAAAAGGAAAAAAGGAGGAGGAAGAAAAATAAAAAAGAAAAAAAATTGAGATTTATGGCTAATTTCGATAGTTTTTTTTTTAAAAATTGTGTTTTACGATTTTTTTTCGGCAATGACTCAGCTGCATATTGTAAATATACAAATTAAGGTTGATTTTTTTATATTTTTTGTAAATTAATAAAGGGATAATATAGTCTTTTAAATGTAATTATTTTTAAATTTTTTTTTTGGGTGAACTCATAAAATGAGGGGTGCAGATAACCGTGGTAAAAAAATAATTTTGGGGTGAACTCATAAAATGAGCGGGTGCAGATAACCGCGATAACAAAAAATTATTCGGGCGTGAACTCATAAAATGAGCGGGTGCAGATAACCGTAGTGAAAAACAAATTGTGAAAAAATGGGAATAAATTGATATATTTAACTTTTTGAGACCAAAACAAAATAAATTGCAAAAAAATGAGACTAAATTGGTACATTTAACTTTTTTTGGGATCATTTCAAAAAAGGTAAAAAGTTATGTAACTAAATTGGATTATATCCCCTTTTTGCACCGGTCCTAAATCAACAAAAGTTTCTTCTGATAGACCATAACCTAAGTAGCTAACCTATATATATAGATTTACCTTTAGTTATTAATACAGTTTAAAGTTTGTGTACAAGTATATTCAACAATAATGGATGCAGTTTCTTCTGGTCTATCATAACCTAAGTACCTAACCTACATATATTTACATTTAGTTATTAATACAGTTGAAAGTTTGTTTACAATAAAGTATATTCCACAATAATGGATGCAGTTTAATTTCTTTTGGTCTACCATAACCTAAGTACCTAACCTGTACTTACCATTAATTTTTAACCGTTAAAATTGTACAAATAATAAATCATATTGTTATGTAAATTAAACAATATTTTCGTCTTGCAAAATATTTTTCTCCTTTTCTTCTCGCCTTAGAAATAATTAGCAAAAGGCAGCATTAATTTATGCTAGTTGGAGTACTTTTTTGCAATTGACTGCGCTAACAATTTATAACTTAGAAGCTGATGTGGATTAAGTGAAGTGAAGCTGCAGCACTCCAATTTTTACAATAATAAATTTTTGGGAAACAGTTGACAATATAAAAATAGAAGGCATGAATTAAACACCTTATTAGTATATATATGAGTGATTCCACAGCAAGCCACAATCAGTTTTTCTAACATATTCTTAGCGTTACTTAAAGAAAAAAAACACAATTATGATTGGAGTTGCAGGCTTTCTTACCTTATCTTCTCCCTCTTCCTCTTCTTCTTATTCCTTTGTCTCTCTACCTCGGCTTGTTCATCCGTAAAATAAAGGGCTCCAACGATCAGCATAATCAGCTTCCTCCTGGCTCAAAGGGATGGCCAATGCTAGGAGAAAACGTGGAATTTTCTATGTTAGGACCTCAAAAGTTTATCCAAGAGAGAATGGAAAAATACTCTAATGATGTGTTCAAAACCTCATTGTTAGGTGAGAAAATGGCAATATTCTGTGGTGCACAAGGTAACAAGTTCCTCTTCATGAATGAAAACAAGCTTGTACAATCTTGGATTCCTAAATCCTTGAAAAAAGCCTTGGTGTTCCCTGAATTTGTTGATATCAGCTTGAAGAAGGTGTTAGCCTTGAGACAAAGCTTCCACTACGACTTCCTCAAGCCTGAGGCCTTAAAGCAGTACATCCCGGTGATGGATGCGTTGGCTTGCAAGCAAATGGATAGTGATTGGAAGCCTGGTTCAGTTGTGAAGGTTGTACCTTTGTCGAAAAAGTACACCTTTGAGTTGTCTTGTAAATTGTTTCTAAATGTGGTTGATCCAGAGAATATAAAAGAATTGTTTGATACCTTTAATTTGGTGAACAATGGGTTGTTCTCTGTGCCGATAGATTTGCCAGGGACGGCCTACAATCGCGCTATTAAAGGAGGAGGAATGGTGCGCAAAGTGCTGACGAGGATCATCAAGCAGAGGAGGACAGAGTTGATCGAGAGCAACGACAACGAGGGGCAGGATCTGTTGACGAAGATGCTGCTTGTGAGAGACGAGGATGGTGAGCCGTTCAGTGAGGTGGAGATTTGTAACAATATTATTGGGTTGTTGGTTGCTAGCTTTGAGACAACTAGCTCAGCTGTCACTGCTGTGACCAACTATCTTGCTCAACTTCCTCACATTTATGAACAAGTTTTCAAAGGTATGAATCTTAACATTTTCTCTCAACATCGTTAACAAATTCAATTTAGTCCCGTAACTGTATACATTACGTACAATTTTGCCAAATGACGTCGTTTATGGTCCCGTATGTAACTTTCACCTTTTTTGCAAGTCGTCCCAAGGCATATGCAAAAAATGGACATAAATTGAGCAATGTACAAAGTTACTGGACCAAAATTGAATTTCTGCGACGTTTTTTAGTTTTGAATTATTACATACGAGCTAGAGATTTCATTCATTTTTCTATTTCCCGTCTCTCTCTTATAGAGTAAATGGAGATTGCAAGATCGAAAGGTCCGAATGAGCTTTTGACTTGGCAAGACATGGAAAAAATGAACTACTCGTGGAACGTGGCACGTGAGTCACTTAGGCTAATGCCGCCTGCACAAGGGTCATTCAGAGAGACCACAACTGATGTCACCTATGCAGGTTTCACCATTCCTAAAGGATGGAAGGTACCTACTTAAAATTGTTTCTCATTTAGATAATCGAGGCGGTAGTAGTTTAATTAATTATTTTGATTAATTTTTATAGGCGTTTTGGACGGTTCATTCATCACACAAGAACCCTAGCTAAGTACTTTCCTGAACCGGATAAATTTGATCCGGCGAGGTTTGAGGGGAGTGGACCAGCACCCTACACGTTTGTGCCGTTTGGCGGAGGATCAAGAATGTGCCACTACAAAAAAAGTGGTTTTTAGTATCGAAAAATTGGTATCGGATACATTTTCTGATACTAAATTTTATTCTTTGGTATCAACTAAAAATTTTATGATACTAAATTTTATTTTTTGATACTATTACATTTATAGCATCAGTTAATTAGTGATACTAATATTGTTTTTGCATCATAAATTTATTTATTGATACTACTTAATTTTAGAATCAAATACTTTTTCGATACTATTTATCATTGGTATCGAAAATTAAATTTCTGATACCATTAACTTTATATCTTCCATCACTTATTTGATACTATTATTACTTTAGTATTAGTAATTTATTTATGAGATTATTAACCACTTAGTACAAAATCTATCCCCTAAGTGGGTGGGGATACATCCGACTTTTAAAAAAAAAAAATTCCACTTGGTAATACAAATTTTCAGATGAATTCTCTATTATACCCTTTATTTGTTAATAGGTTTTTTAGTTTCGTTTCTTCCGCCCCTTTTCATTTCCCCTGCAAGCCTGTCTAATCGAGGCGTCATTCTTGGCCCTTCTCCCCAACATTCTCCCCCATTTCAAATTCAAATTTAAATATAACATGGAATCTGCTCATATCATTTCATATGTTGATCGTCTTCATCGTCTTCGATTTATATTGTATTTCTTGTTTCTTCGTGATTTCATTTTCGGAGAAATCTAGGGTCCAGCTATTTGCATGATCGATATGTCATTTTCGGTGGTTGCTACTGTTAATTTTCAAGGTAGGTTCAAGCTTCTCTCCTTGTCTGAAAGCGTCTATTTCTCCGATTTCCGGCGTCAGATATCCGGTACGTGGCCTGAATTGGAGTTTTTTGATTTTTCTTGTAAGTTTTCTGTTGGGGATGTTGTTGATTGCATTTTGGGTTCTGAGGATGATTTGAGAAATTTAGTTTCTTTGTGTAAGCACACTGCTCAAATGGTTGTTGGAATTAAAATTTCCCCTTGCCCATCCCTTCCTAGTAGTGTTGATGCTCATATCGAAAGCCCAAATAGCCCCCCTCATACATCCCCTGTTTTTAATTATTGTGGGCCTTCTGAAATTTTAGGTGATGAATTCTTACATTCCTCTGAGAATAGCGCTGGGGGTTCTAGTAGCAAGCCAATAAAGAATTGTGGTAAAAAAAGGAAAGTAGGCAATTCTATAAATGAAACTGAGTTTTCTGGCATCCCTGTTTTTGATGTATGTCCACTAGAGAAGAAGAATTCTTATATATCTGATGCTTGGGCTTTCATCATGAAAGATGGAGTTGGGGTCGAATTTAGTGGTGGAGCTTCTGAATTTAGGCAAGAGCTTATAAAGTATATGCTTAAATTGGAATATCAGTTTAAGTACGTTCGAAACGACAGTAGATATATTCATGTAGTGTGCAAGGATGATAGAGGCCCTATAATATGTGATTGGTTTATCAAAGCCAAAAAGAGGTCTACAAATGATCACTTTGTTGTATATAAATCTAACTTGGTTCATAGATGCCCAAGAAGTTTAACCAAGCAGAAAAAAACTAGGTTGAGTACTAGAATTCTTTCTTCATTAGTGATAGATAAGGTGAAATCAAACCCCACAATTAGTGGGAAGGCTGTCATGGAGTTGGTGAATCATGGTTATGGATTTGATATTCCTTATTGGAAAGCTTGGCGTAGTATTGAGTCAGCTCGCAATGATGTTTTTGGTGGCTATTACGAGAGCTACGACCAACTTAGTTGGTACTGTGAAGCTATAAGAAGGACAAACCCGGGTAGCCTCGCTGAAATCGAGAAAGATAATGAAACCAATCGTTTTGAACGGTTATTTGTTTCTTTCAAAGCTTCTATGGTTGGTTTTCACCACTGCCGTCCATTGTTGTTTATTGACGGGACGTTCTTGAAAGGAAGAGCGAAGGGTACCATGCTTACAGCTACTGCCAAGGATGGAGATAATGGTATTTAGTTGAATAACCTGTTTGTATTTGTTTATCTTTATCGACAATTCATTTTTTGATTTTGTCTAATTTCCTCTTTCAGGTTTGTTCCCCGTTGCATTTGGAATCGTATCTTCAGAAAACAAAGAGAACTGGAAATGGTTTTTGATCAAATTGCGTGATTTCATATCTCACGACAAGCAGATCATGTTCATTTCCGATAGGCACCCCGGCCTAATGTCTGCATTCGACGAAGTCTTTCACACTCCCGTGCATTTTTTCTGCTTATTCCACTTGCTTCAGAACCTGAAGACTAAGTTTTCTAGTGGGTGGACTACGACAAATAGAGAAGAACTTAGTGACCTATTCAAGGAGTGTGCATACGCCCCTACCCGCAATATTTTTCATGAAAAGGTTGCTGCTTTCATTGAGCTTGGGGGCAAGGTAGCTGAAGACTGGATTGATGAAATGCCCTATGATAAGTGGGCTGTTTCATACTCGCCCAACTACCGTCGATATGGCGAGATGACATCTAATGCAGCCGAGTCCTTCAATTCCTGGATTAGTCAAGCAAGGTCAATGCCTATCACTTTCATGATTGACTCTATTCGGAAGGGCATATGTCGGTGGTTCGTTGAACGGCGGGAAGCTAGCTGCTTGTGGACGGGTTCCCTTTGTGCTTCTAAAGAAGCTTTGTGGCACCATCTTTCAGATGTCTGCAAGTCATGGAATGTAGCTCGGTGTCCAAACGGGCAGTTTGAAGTGTTCTCTAGGGTTTCCGTGTGTGTAGATCTTAATGCCAGGCAGTGTACTTGTTTCCAATGGCAAATTCGGGGGTTCCCTTGTGCTCATGCCGTGGCTGTTATTCGGAAATTCTGTACTAGTGCGTTCAGTTATATCGATGAGTGTTATCTAACATCCAACTATCGCGAGTGCTACAAAGGTGAACTGAGGCCAGTGCCTGAAACAGAGAGGTTTAAATTCATTGATTCGAACGATGAAGGCAAGATCCTTCCCCCGATTTTAAACAATCCCCCAGGCCGCCCCAAAAAGATAAGGGTTCGATCATTCTCTGAGTACAAAAGGACAAAGCCATCCGTATGTGCCCGTTGTGGAAAGTCTGGAAGACACGATACGTTTACATGCTCCCAAAGGTAATCCATATATCAAAAGGAATGGCTTTTTGATTTATGTATTATAGTAACTTTAATTGATTTTGAATAGTCTTTTGAATGTCTTTTTGTGAAGCTGGATTGAATACATCACCTCTTTTTGCGTATATTGTTATTTTTTATGCATTATTATGATAAGTCTTGAGGCCTTTTGAGAAAGTTCAAATTAATCTTAGGCATCATCTTCATTTCTTTCAGACTCCAAAGTTCATTCACCAAAACACTTGCAAGAACAACCAAAGCTACTGTTATTTCATTTGCAATTAACATATTTTGCATACTCCATGGATTAGTTGTTTAATTACTCCAGAATGGAAAACAAGTTTGTTGCATATGAAATTGTTGCTGTCAAAACACATTACAATATTTTTCATTTATGATGCCAGCAATGCTATCTTAAAATTGATCAGATCCTAGGATACATAATATTAGTAATTAGGCAGAATCTTCATTTCTTCGAACTCCAAAGTACATTCACCAAACCACTTGCAAGAACAACCAAAGCTACTGTTATTGCATTTGCAATTAACATATTTTGCATAGTGAGTGGATTAGTTAATGTAGCTTGTTGTTGCTCAAGAGCATAATGTTCCCTATTCATTCCCTCCATCGGCTCCATTCTTGCTGTCCCACTTGTTATGGGCATACACCAATGAGAGAAGTGATGCTCTTGACACGAGTAGAATAATCGGCCAGGATTCTTAGGAGTTTCGGACACTAGAATTGTTGTTGGTCTCCCGCAATATCCACTACAAGAAATGGGGGGAATAGCGACGAAAATTTTGCGACAAATCTAAATTTCATCGCTAAAATCAATTTTTAGCAACGAAATATAAATTTTCGTTGCTAAATTGTTAAATTTAATATTTGCAACAAAATATATATATTTCATCGCTATATTAGCAACAAATTGTTTCATTTTGTTGTTAATAATCAAAACAACAATGAAAATTATATTTCGTCGCTAATATTTTGCGATGAAATAGAAATTTTCGTGGCTAATTTCTTGAAATTATTTTTTACAACAAAATTTATATATTTCATCGCTATATTAGCAACAATTTGCTTCATTTTGTTGTTAATAATCAGAAAAACTATGAAAATTATATTTCGTTGCTAATATTTTGCGATGAAATAGAAATTTTCGTGGCTAATTTTTTTAAATTAATCTTTGCAACAAAATTTATATATTTCATCGCTATATTAGCAGCAAATTGCTTCATTTTGTTGTTAATAATCAGAACAAAAATGAAAATTATATTTCGTTGCTAATATTTTGCGATGAAATAGAAATTTTTGTGGCTAATTTCTTGAAATTAATTTTTGCAACAAAATTTATATATTTCATCACTTTATTAGCAACAAACTGCATCATTTTGTTGTTAATAATCAGAGCAACAATGACAATTATATTTTCTTGCTAATATTTTGCGATGAAATTTAAAATTTTGTGGCTAATTTCTTGAAATTAATTTTTGCAACAAAATTTATATATTTCATTGTTATATTAGCAACAAATTGCTTCATTTTGTTGTTAATAATCAGAACAACAATGAAAATTATATTTCATCACTAATATTTTACGATGAAATAGAAATTTTTGTGGCTAATTTATTGAAATTAATTTTTGCGATGAAATTAAAATATTTCATCGCTATACTAGCAACGTATTGCTGCATTTTGTTGTTAATAATCAGAACAACAATGAAAATTATATTTTGCGATGAAATATAATTTTTTGTGGCTAATTTATTGAAATTACTTTTTGCAATGAAATAAAAATATTTCATCGCTAAACTAGCAACGTACAAATTCTTTTATTTTGTTGTTAATAATTAGGGCAACAATGAAAATTATATTTAGTCGCTATTATTTTGCGATGAAATATATTTTTTGTGGCTAATTTCTTTGAATTAATATTTGCAACAAAATTAAAATATTTTATTGCTACACTTTTATCAAATTATTTTATTTTGTTGTTAATAATAAGAACAACAATGATAATTATATTTCGTGGCTAATATTAAATTAACTATGCTTATTAAATCAAAAAAATCGATTTATATAATTAAATGTTTAATAATTGTCCAAATTTTATGTCTTACAAATCAGTATGAATGTTTATAAAAATATTTATAAATATGATGATGCAAATGAAGATGGACATAATTAAAGATGGGAGAATGAAGATTGGCTCTAATATTATTATTTTTTTAAAATTGTTAAAGTAACATTGATTTTTTACAATTGAAATTGTTTTAAAAATTACGTATACACATGTATATATACATATATAGTTGTTACAAGTTAAAAATTAGAAAATTAATAAATGTGAAATAAATTATTAAATGTGTAAAAATAACTAAATTAGTAACAATTGAATACATATATAATTAATATTAAAAACTGAACCAAAGAGCTGTCTGCCCGAATGGTAGGCGCCCAGCTATGGGCGCCCATCCACCCGGGATCAATTCCCACTAAGACCAAATAAAATATTTATTTAAATAAAATGGGGGAGGGGGTATGTGGGTGCGGGTTGGGTTGGGTTGGGTTGAGTTGGGGTCGGTTGGGGCGGGGCGGGTACGGGTTGGGTCGGGGCGGGTCGAGTGTTGGTGCGGGTCGGGTCGGGGCGGGTCGAGTGTTGGTGCGAGTCGGGTCGGGTCGAATGTGGGTTGGGGCGGGTTGGGTTGGTCGAGTACGGAAGTGGGTTTAGAGAATGATTCGTAAATCGGATATCATAGCCAAATATTAGCAACAAAAATTCTAATATTTTTGTCTCTAATGTGAGTTAGCAATGAAATAATTTTGTCGCGGGATTTGTTGTTATACACCCGTCGCTAACGTGTTTGCGACAAATGTTTGATTTTCCTCGCAAATATTTTGTGATGAAACTCATATTTTCGTCGCTAACATTTTGCGATGAAACTTATATTTTTGTCGCTAATATTTTGCGATGAAACTCAAATTTTCGTCGCTAATATTTTGCGATGAAACTCAAATTTTCATCGCAAACATTTGCGACAAAATTAATTTTTTTTGTCGCAAACACGTTAGCGACGGGCGTATAGCAACAAATCCTGCGACAAAATTATTTCATCGCTAACTCACGTTAGCGACGAAAATATTAGAATTAGCGACAAATTTTTTCGCAGCTAAATTGCAGTTTTCTTGTAGTGATCGGCAAACCGACATCACATACCTTTGATGGCAATCGGATGCATTGAAACTGCTAGCTGAAGACATTGTGGTTGAGTCTGTTGTAGAATAGTTATTTGCGATTGATTTGTGTTTCCATCTTTGAAATCCCACTCTATGTTATATAGTGTTAATTCTGGTACTGACATGACCTCAAACGGTCGTTTTTTTCTCATTGCATTTTAGAGTTTCCAAACGGTCATATTATGTGGTTTGATCTATTATTTGTTTTGGTCTATCTGTGTTAATTTGATTTATTATAATTAAAGTTGGGCTTTAAATAGTTATGTTTGGGCAGCCCCAACAATTCTGCTTTGCCCGTAAGCAACTTAAAAATAATAGGCCCATTTGTCTATATGGATTCAAATAAAGTCCCATTTTGTTTGTGTTCCATTTATTATTGAATTGTTAGTCTTTTGATTTTTAGTAGCCTCACTTTCTTAAATTATAATTATTGGTTGTTGCATATGTTTAGGAATTTCCAATACTTTTCCTCATTTCCCAATTAATTTTTAAAGTCATATGGGAGTCATCTGGGCTTCAAATAATTCTGTGTGGGCAGGCCCACTAATTCTGCTTGGTTATTCAACTTAAAAATAATAGGCCCATTTGTCTATATGGATTCGAATAAGGCCCATTTTGTTTGTGGTCCATTTATTCAAATTGGTTGTTGCTTATTTAAAATTTAAAATAATAGGCCCAGTTATCTAATTTATTTAAATTCTAATTATTGGTTGTTGCTTATTTATAAATTTCCAATACTTTTACTCATTTCCCAATTCATTTAAAAAGTCATCTGGGAGAAGATCATTGATCAATTAATCCCGTATACCTCTTTTGTCTAATTCATTTAAATTCATTGGCTAGATTCTTGAATATTATATATATTATATAATATTCAAGAATTATTGAACAACCCTATTAATATTGAACGTATCATGTTAAATTGAATTTCCAAAAAAAAAAAAAGGTATACACCCCACCCCGTCCCATTTTGTTTGTTTTCCATTTATTATCGAATTATTAGTCTTTTGATTTTTAGTAGCCTCACTTTCTTTATAATTTAGGTACCCAAACAAAAGTTCTGTTTATTTAATCTATTTAAATTATAATTATTGGTTGTTGCATATGTTTAGGAATTTCCAATACTTTTCCTCATTTCCCAATTAATTTTTAAAGTCATATGGGAGTCATCTGGTCTTCAAATAATTCTGTGTGGGCAGGCCCACTAATTCTGCTTGGTTATTCAACTTAAAAATAATAGGCCCATTTGTCTATATGGATTCGAATAAGACCCATTTTGTTTGTGGTCCATTTATTCAAATTGGTTGTTGTTTATTTAAAATTTAAAATAATAGGCCGAGTTATCTAATTTATTTAAATTCTAATTATTGGTTGTTGCTTATTTATAAATTTCCAATACTTTTACTCATTTCCCAATTCATTTAAAAAGTCATCTGGGAGAAGATCATTGATCAATTAATCCCGTATATCTCTTTTGTCTAATTCATTTAAATTCATTGGCCAGATTCTTGAATATTATATATATTATATAATATTCAAGAATTATTGAACAACCCTATTAATATTGAACGTATCATGTTAAATTGAATTTCCAAAAAAAAAAAAAAAGGTATACACCCCACCCCGTCCCAAGATTGAAAATTAAGGCCCAAATTTATTCAAACCACCTCAAAATTTTAAGTTGCAACTGGGCCTATAATTTTGTATTTTTCTCCAATTATAATCGAATTAACATTGTATATCAGTCTTATTAAATATCCTAAACAATTCCCACACCCCGAGCATCCCTTTTAATTGTCCTACTTTGGAAGATTATTGATCAATTTATCTCGTATACCTCTTGAGTGTAATTCATTCAAATTCATTGGCCCGATTCATGAATATTATTTAATATTCAATATTTATTGAACAACCCAAATATTCTTGAACATATCATATTAACTTGAATTTTGAGGGGGCCTTGATACAATTTTGTATTTTTCCCCAATTATAATCTAATTAACATTTGATCTTCTTAGATATACTTCATGTTTTGAGAAAAAGTTAAATTTAGAATCAATACAAACCAACTAATAGGTTTTCTAACCCCCCTTTATTCAATTTTGTATTTATCCCCAATTATAATCGATTTAACATTTGATCTTCTTAAATATACTTAATGTTTTGAAGTGGTTAAATTAATAAACAAACCATCCAATTTGAATAAACAATCCCAAATAATTTTAATAACACCCCCCCCACCCCCACACCCACACACTCCCACACCCATATAAATTTATGTTCAAGATAAATCAACTTTTAATTGAACAACCAATTTAACTAGTCAAAACAGCCCAAATGAGTATAATCCCATGAGGGATTATACTCATTTGGGCTGTACTCATGGGATTATTCCCCCTCTAGACAACTAGGCAAAACAGCCCAACTAGAAAAAACAGCCCAAGATTGGTTAATTTAGACCCGCTTTGAACACTCATATGGTTTTCTGATTCAATCTTGTATTTATCCCCAATCATAATCTAATTATTCTTTGATCTTTTCAAATATTCTTAGTATCTGAAATCCAAACGAAGGAACAACCATTCAATTATTTCGATTCCAGGGGGTGTGGTGGGTGTTATTAAATGAAACCAATGAAAATTCTAACCAATCCTCCACCCCCCCCTAACAAATGTCGGTATTGAATATCAGATTGTAGTTGAATAACCAATCTTGAATATCAAATTATTGAACATTTCTACCCAAACTTGAATATATATTAAAATTTAAAATAATGATCAGATATGGGCTATTATAAATCAAATATAAAATTTCAGATAGTATATTAATCAAATTGATATGGGCTATTATAAAATTTCCCAATCAGTAAAGCCCAAGCATAATAATGTAGAAAAAGAAATATGCCATTGAACATGGATCCATATAGTACACCCCCACCATTTGAAACTGAACAAAGGTTTTGGAAACTTCTATTCAAGTCCCTAAATCAGATTCATATATTAGTTGTCACCAGCAAAATAATCAAGTAAACAATTCAAAAAAAGAGTCATCCCTACATCAAGTAAACAATTTCAAAAAGTGCCTAACCCAGACTAATAAGTTCAAAATATTATCCATTCCCCACCACCCGGATAAACCAGTAGCCAAAATACGCACACCCAAAAAAGGTGACCAATGTCAGTTTCAACCAAAAGCAAGTCAATTCAAAAGTAAAACAAAAAAGTAGTGCATGAGTTTTTAGATTTCATTAAACCACCCCCACTATGCTTGAACTTCATCCACCTTGACACTAGTGGGGTCAACAAACCAACTAACCATCTTACTCCGATATTCAACTAACCAACACCCCCACCACCCGGATAAACCAGTAGCCAAAATACGCACACCCAAAAAAGGTGACCAATGTCAGTTTCAACCAAAAGCAAGTCAATTCAAAAGTAAAACAAAAAAGTAGTGCATGAGTTTTTAGATTTCATTAAACCACCCCCACTATGCTTGAACTTCATTCACCTTGACACTAGTGGGGTCAACGAACCAACTAACCATCTTACTCCGATATTCTGCAGACTTTTTTTTGGAAAAAACGCCTTTGGCCGTGGGTAATCGCAGAACAATGTTCTCGATATTTTGGCAAACGATAACCCCACAATCAACACTTTCTGCTGACTGCTGAAGACAGGTAACAGCTTCTGGTTTCTTAGCAGACATACTCATAATCCTGTGGAATCGTCCAGCCCGTTTGAACACTCCCCGAAGCTTTGCTTCCACATATGAAACCTGTTTAATCATAATTAGATTTATCATATTAAATTTAATTAAACAAATTAATAACTTCCTAAATAGATATTTACCACAAGAGATGCTCCCATCAAATTAGAGTCTCTAGATCCTCCTCGCCGACTGCGCAATGAGTTCAATAAATACCATTCCATTGTCCCTAAATCCAGAACTAGTAGAGTCCAATGATCTCCGCTTGCCCTGTTATTCCCATCTGTAGGTTTTACGTTTATAGGGAATAACAACACATCATCATTATTAACCGCTGCCAAACGGTCATCAATTAATTTCTCACGGACTTTCACATTTATATCTCTATTTATCAAGTCCTACAAATAGTCGAATCATTTGGTTAGTAGAGTTCTCTCATACAATTAGCAATAGATTAATTATATTCAGATTTCAAGTTAATTACCCAGCAGTTAGAAGTGAATACTGTGGTTGAGTTTGCATGTGATCTCTGCTCATACATTGTAAGCACGATATCTGCCCACGCATCAATAACCTATATGGGGAGGTCAATTAGAACAATTACCACATTTTTTATTTTTAACAAAAGACAACAAACTCACATTATCGGATATTCGGTCATCATGCAAAATTTTGATTGCGTCTATCACTGTCACATGAGCTAGTTCACTATCCCCTTCAAAAATCACTCTCCTGCAAACATAAAGAAAACAAACAATTATATTCGAATATTCCAGTTAGTTCAATGCCAAAGAATTAAAATATTTGCGTGAACTAATATCGTACCTTACTCCATCCTTGTTAATATAGTCCATAAGCATCTTCTTGATCTTAGAATTTGTTAAGTTTACTGCCTCATACCTTTCATCAATTCTTAGTTCATCTATCTTCGATGTCCTCCCAGTCTGACGTTTGTCTTTCCTTCCCTCGTGAATAACTATAAGTTCTCTGGTGTTTGGTTGAGGGGAGACTACAATAGCCTTTCTATCACCAATCACACTTCTGGCTCTTATCCTCTTATAGATTGAATTGGGCGACGCAGGTTTTCCAACGGTTGATCCTTTCGATCCACCACTTCCCTGTAATTCACTCACCTCTGGGTGGCCATCAATCGCCTGGTAAATGTCGATGGTGTCAATCAAGGAGGCATTCTGCTTCATTAGAACCTTATTTTCAGTTGCTACAATCTCCAACTTCTCAATAGCATCAATGTGGGCCAAGTTATTGGGGTCCTCACAGATTTGAGTCATAGTCGGGGCTGTTAACTCGTTTATCCGTCCTCTCAACCTAGTACAATCTCCTTCAAGTTTCTTTATCAAATCATCCTTCCCTTTAACTATGGCAGCATGTTCACATACCAAATTAACGGTTCTTTTTACTTTATTTTCCATTTTCGAAAGTAATACATCTTTCTCCTTCAGTTTCGCCAAAATTCTTTCTTCCACCCCCGAAACACTTTCCTCAAGCTTCGTTTTAAACATCCCTTCCAATCCTTCCTTTTCAAACTCCTTCAGCTGCGCTTCCACTCCCTCTATCTTAGCAGTCAGAACACCGATTTCATTGTCCTTATCTTGAACCTTTTTTTTACAGTCTTCCAGCTCGGACAACAACAATTCTTCATTTTGGCCTCTTTCTTCAAGATTCTTTTTCAACATTCCATCCAATGCTTCTTTTGCACGCTCTTTCAGCTGCCCTTCCATTCCCTCTATCTTAGCAGACAGGACAGCAATCTCGTTGTCCTGCTCTTGAACCCTTTTTTTACAGACATCCAGCTCAGTCAACAACAATTCATCCTTATGCCCTCTTTGCCCGTAAGCAACAGCAAAATCAACAGCTGCGTCATTATCATAGCAGTCATTCTTCATAGGCGAACTAGAATGGGCAGTACCCTCCCCCCCTCCCAAAGCCGCCACGTCTGGGGAGAACAGCCTTCGGGCAGATAACTCCCTCACTTTGGCATCCTCCCCTTCCCTGCCCAGCCTGCAATTTTTAGATGGCCCATCCCTTGGGGTACTTTTAATCTGATTTTGCTTGTCCGTCGCCATTCCTTTTCGCCCGTATCTAGATGTCATAGGATCTTCTCTACAACCAGGTGTTTCTCCAACAAACTCAGCATCCGTTCTAGTGCAAATGTCAATGGTTTGATATTCGTCATCCAAACTTTGGTTCGTGCCCTGTGTGCCCCCATCTTCCCGCCCTTCTTTCTGCTCTTCAACATTCTCTTCTAAATGCTCTTCCCAATACCTTAATAGTCCCTCAAACATATCACACTCTCGTTTCGTTGGTTTTAACTTATTCCCTCGTACCTGAAGGGCAATTCAAAAAAATCATTAATTTTATATGGGGTATATGTTATATAATCTTGGAAAAAAAAGTCCCCAAAAAAGAAAGTTCTTACATATTCTGCTTTTAAGTCCAAGAGTTTAACTTTCTTCATCTTTTCATTCAACATCGATGTATCCCATTTCAAGAATCGGGGCAAGCTCACTTCAGAAACTGGTCTGACTAGCTTCGAGTGTTCCATCAACCAATACTGAAAAAAATTGTAGAAATTCCATCAACCAATATTAAAAGAAAAAATTCGAGGTAAAAATTATTTACGTCCAGTAACTTTTACCTTTTTTGAAAAACGTCCCAAAATAGTTAAAATTTTTATTTACGTCCCATAACTTTTTCAATTGCTTAATTTACGTCCAATTTTCCCTGAAAATCCCCAAATTTATGTAAATGGGACGTAAATTGAGCAATTAAAGAAGTTATGGGACGTAAATTAAATTTTTATTTAAAATGGGACGTTATGCGAAAAAGATAAAAATATTCAACAAATGTGTACAATTCACTATAAAATTATTGTAGTTTATGTTATACAATCAAATAAAAAAATAATTAATTTATTCATAAATTAACTTATTTTAATATAAAAAATTCATTATAAAAATCAATTAACTTACCTAATTCATTATTAGAAAAATTATTAACTGGCCTAATAGAAAAAAATTATAATTACAATATAAGTATTATAAAATTATTTATTTATTTTAAAGTAATCAAATAAATATAAAAATTTATCTAAGTATTACAAGGTGGATCCACGTATTTTTGTACAAACTAATATTAAATTAAAAATTATATAATAAAAATGAAAAACAATAAAATTAACAAATTGTTAAAAAATATAACGTTCATCATCATCTTTCAATTACCGTGGGTAAGAGATGAAATTTTTTGGATATATTTGAGTATTTTTTTATTTATTTGGAGATTTTAAATATTTGTGATTTTTTTTATTTATTTAAAATATTAAAATAATTGTTAAGTTTTAATAAGAGTTTTTGACAATTTTAAGAAAAAAATTATTTGGAATTTTTATTATTTTAAAGATAAAATTTATATTTATTTGAGTATGTTAATTGATTTTTTAAATTATTTTTTAAATTAGGTTAATTAAGTTTTTAAATAATTAACCAGGTAAGTTAATTGATTTTTCTAGTAATTAATTGACTTAGGAATAAATCTTGGTTTTTTTTTCATATTATATTTTTTTTTTGATATTATGAAAAATTATTTACTTATTTAAATATTATTCTAAATTTATTTTTATATGTTTTAAAATATTATTTAGTATTTTAATTAATATTCATAATTTATTTTATATATAATTTTTTTGGTAAGTTAATAATTTTTCTAATAATGAATTAGGTAAGTTAATTGATTTTTATAATAATTAATTAATTTATGAATTATTTTTTTATTTGATTGTATAACATAAACTACATTAATTTTATAGTGAATTGTATACATTTATTGAATATTTTTATCTTTTTCGCATAACGTCTCATTTTAAATAAAAATTTAATTTACGTCCCATAACTTCTTTAATTGCTCAATTTACGTCCCATTTACATAAATTTGGGGATTTTCAGGGAAAATTGGACGTAAATTAAGCAATTGAAAAAGTTATGGGACGTAAATTAAAATTTTAACTATTTTGGGACGTTTTTCAAAAAAGGTAAAAGTTACGGGACGTAAATAATTTTTTTCTCAAAAAATTCAGAATAAACCAAAAAACCAAATTGTCTTTAACAAATTATTCATAGGCTAGAATAACTTACAGGCAGTAGCATGGTACACCCTCCAACTCGTATACTCTTGGTTGTCTTGATTTGGCTCACTAGCATATCCACCACATATTTACACCAATCATACTGGCATGCAGTATTCATATCCTCCAAATAACCAGCAATGTGGGGAGAAACAGATGAATTCTGATTTGGGGCTAACACTGAAGCCACCAAGTATAAAGTTGTTAAGCGTGCAACATCAGTTATGCTCGTGGGATCCGAGTTCATTAACAACGACTGCAGCCTATCAAACACTAAATGTTTCCTGAGCACCAACTTTTTGCCATACTTCAGAATAACTTTCCTAAAGCAGCGTTTAATCCATGGTGTAACTTGGTATTCTGAATCCCTTAAAATAATCTCCTTATCTCCCCCACACAATCCAAATATCAACTGGACATCCAGTCCAGTAACACCTATCAACTCTCTACCACCACAAATTTCCCAACATGCTTGTCAAATGATGAAACCATCTCCCTAATGTTGTCTTCAAATTTTACACATTTTTTCAACAACCTACTTGTTTCACTTCGAGTTAGAGCTTTAAACAATATCCAGATAGGGGTTTTTTTCAGCTCTACTAGATGGGCATCCTCGTACTGTAGACTAGATATCTCATTCACACAAGTGCGAAGATTGCTCCTATACCAAGTCTCGTACATAGGAACTTGTGGTTCATCTATAAAGTCAGAACACATTAAGCCTCTGTTAAGCAAACAATTTTTAACAAATATTACATTTTATCAAACATAGGGAAAGTTAAATGTACCAAAGTACTCTGAATCTCGCTTCTTCCCCCGTTTGACTGAAATCTCAGACCTATCAGAATCTCTTGAAGATGATTCTTGATCTCCATTTTCATCAGATTTGGAATGTTCGGGCTCCCTCTTTGTTCTTCGTCTCTTGAACACGAACTGGCCATCAGACTCTAAGGGAGATTGCAAAAAAAAAAAAAAAAATGTGAACCAATATTAAATCCGACAAAAGTTTAAATTTTCTGCCCCGGGGGTTAAAAAAAAAATGTTGTTATAAAGATTACCTGAATCTGAGTTTTGAGTAGGGCTGATATCAACAAATTTTTCTGATATTGGTTAATAATTTAGGTTAGAATTCAAAATCCTTTTTGTGAAATAAGATTCATCAATGATAATTAATAATTTACTAACCTTTCCCTCGATTCTTATCATGTTTCACTGCCTTGCCTTTCAGAGAAGCCATATCCTTTAATTTTGATGATTTCCTCTTCATTAATCCTGTCAATCGAAAATATTAAGGGAAAAAGATGGCAGAAATCTGATTCCATTTTCTGTATTTAAAACAAAATTAATCCATATCCCAGGCTTCTCCAAACCAAACGTATGTGATCCATAGGGCTTTCCCATTCAACCAAAATAACTATTTTATCAATTTTCGGGAGATGTAAACAACCAAAATAACATACAAATTCATTATAACTCTAGAAATGCAATCGATTAGGGTTCGTTGTTTAAAAAAAAAAACCTAAATTATCCACATGTAGAATCAACCCCAATAGTCAAAAATTATATATTCAAGACCCAAATAGAACTCAAGCTTATCTTCATAAACCACAATTCTAAAACACTTGAGAATGTCTAGCTGGAAATACAAAATCCCAACAAATTAATCAAACCCTATAACTTGTTATAGGGCGTCTCTTCATTTATGAAGATTCCAAAAAAACTTTCGAATATAATCATCTCTTAAAACAATCCAATCCCATATTTACAGGGTATTTGTCAAAAAATGATTAATAAACCCACTTCTGGTTCGAAATTTTTCATAGAAGGTGAGAAACCCAAGCTAATAATATCCCTCCATCTAAATTATAAGAAAATTCGGAGCTTACCTTTTAGTCGAAATCTTGTTTCGCCTTGAGAAATCAAGAATCCAAGCTGTCCGCCTTCTTCTTTCGCGAATCGAAACTTCGAAGAGTGATGAACTTGGGTTTTTAGAATTTTGGAGTGAGAAGGTTAAAAGTCCAAAACAAATGGCAGCGAGAGTTGAAAGGTTGGAGTGAGATGGTATCATGCAGGTTGATTGGACATATGCTTTACTTCTGAAATGGTTTTGGTCATTCCAACAAACATTACGCGGAAGGAAATTTAAGGGCAATTTAGTCATTGCCTCCTTATGAATTGTACCGCCTCACAATTTTTTAATCTATTGTATTTGCACACACTTTAAGTCTCCCAAATGTACTAGAACACACTTTGCCCTTTATTTATTGATACAACTTATTTTTTGTATCAAATAATTTTTTTGATACTACTTATTATTGGTATCATAAATTAAATTTTCGATACCATTAATTTTATAGCATCCCACATATTTTTGATACTATTATTATTTTAGTATTAATAATTTATTTATTGATACTACTTATTTTTTGCTTCAATTTTTTTTTTGATACTACTTATCATTGGTATCGAAAATTTAATTTCCGATACCATTAATTTTCTAGCATCCATCACTTTATGGATACTATCATTATTTTTGCATTAATAATTTATTTATTGATACTACTTATTTTTTGTATCAAATAATATTTTTGATACTACTTCTCATTGGTATCGAAAATTTTATTTCTGATACCGTTAATTTAATTGTATTCAAACTTTTTTTTGATACTACTATTATTTTAGTATTAGTAATTTATTTATTGATACAACTTAATTTTTTGTATCAAATAGTTTTTTGGATACTACTTATCATTGGTTTCAAAATTATAATTTTCGATACCATTAATTTTATAGCATTCACCACATTATCGATACTATTACTATTTTAGTATTAGTAATTTATTTATTGATACAACTTATTTTTTTGCCTCAAATAATTTTTTAATACTATTTATGTATCAATAATTAATTTCCGATACTATTAGTTTTATTTTTAGTATTAATAATTTTTTTTATAGATACCACTTATTTATTACATTATTATTTTTATTTGATACTACGGGGTGTTTTCAAACTCTACAAACTGCTTCCAAAATCACTTTTTTTAAAGCTGTCCTCTCACAACTTTTACTTTTGAGAAGTACTTTTAAGCTGTTTATAGAGTTTGCAAACACCCCTTACAACTTATCATTATCATTGGTATCGAAAAGTTATTTTTAATATTAATAATTTTTTTTTAACAGTAATAATGATAGATTGGTATCGGATAATGATATTCCGATACCAATTGCTTATACAGTATACACTATACAATCTCCGTAGTCTTTCTTCTTAGAAAGAAATTTGATTTCGAAAAGAAACAGAAAACCCTCACTGTGTGCGATTTTCACACAGTGAGTGTGTAACCGTAATACTTCAGCCACCGCCGAACACATTCCCTCCGGCCACTCCCTACGCGCTGTAGCACCGCTCAGACGACAACACTATTACGCCGCCTCCTTCTCTCGGCCGCCGCTGCACCATAACCCTCCGACGACTACACCCATGGCGTCGGCCAGTGGCCTCGCGGCTAATGCCCCTACGTCGGCGACAGATCTCAGGCCTACCGCTTCTGCGAACTGGCCGGCGAGGCAGACGCCCAGGGCCACCGTCCCACAGCCGCACGCAGCCTCCTGCTGTAGATCTCCGACGTCCATCGGTGTCCAGCAGCCTCTGGTCCATCAACACCCACCGGTGTCTCGCGATTCCATTTCTTGGTACATACTTTGATCTCTGTTTTTGGGGAAATTGATGATGCATTCTGAAAATTATTTGAATTAGAGGTGAAATTGGCAAATGTCCCGTTGATTAATTTCTTCTATCTAAACGTACTTGGCTCAAGTTATTGTACTTACAGTTGAATGTTCAGATGATTTTTAATGCTCGGGAAAAAATTGCTTTGCTAGATTTGTTTTATTTGGATATTGTGTTTAGATAAAATTTGAAGGAATTAGGGTTCTTCTGATTTTTCTTCAGGTAACATCTCTGCAATCTGGCATTGTCAAGTTTCAATGATCTAATGCTGTAACTTTTTAGCTTATGGTTTTTAATTTTTCTGTTTTTGATCTTTTGAAATATACTAAATTTGCTTAGATGGTATTTGTTTTTATTTTCTTGGTCAGAAATGTATGTTTTTCTGAACGAATTTGTTTTCTATTGGTATTTGGTGGTACTAATAATTGAAAGTGGAGTTTTCTGTTATTACTTTTTGACTCATAAAATTAAAATGGCCATTTTGGTTGTTAAATAGAGTGCATGCATGATTGCATTGCACAACTATCCTATAACTGAGAGGGAGAACAAATTAACTTGAAAATGCTCTAGTATTTCACAATATTTGTAGAGTTAGGTTATGTTCTGATCATCTGAAGTGGCAGTAGAAATTACTTATATGTTTCCCCTCTGCTAACTGCTAAGTAGTGCCTATGCACCAAATAAGTGGTATCAAATTTGATGACTATTTGATTAATGCAAGTAATTATATATGGCTTCATGAACTGCCATTTCTGCTACCTCAATAAGATGTGCTGAAAAATTATTTAAGTGTCTGGATTAGTGTTATGTTTTTTGAGTTTGGGTAGGTTACTGATATCCTTTCAAATCTGTGAAAATATGTAATTTTCTTTTGGATTAGTGCTAGAGGAATGGGCAGTTGCCGTTAGGATTAGTGCTACCGGTAGGGTTTTTTGGACCCATTACAATCTAAACAGACGTCGTCGACGAACGGGCAGTTGCCGTTTGCGCCATCGTCGCCTAGAGTTGACGCCGTTGTGGGGGTCAGTGCGAAGCAGTTCTGGAAGGCCGGGGACTATGAGTTGGCGCCTTCTGGTGACTGGGGTTCTTCTAATGGTGAATCTTCGCTTTCTTATCGTATCATGCATGTTGTTTTTCTGCTTAAATTTTGTCTTGTTTTTTCGATTCTCGACAAGTGGTAGAAATGTAAATTATAAGGCACATAGTGTTGCACATTCACTAAATATTATCTGAGACAACGAATTGGGAAATAGTAATTTGATTCCTCTCTACTGTCAAAGTCATTCACTAATTTTCTTACCAAAGAGAAAACAGATGAGTCAAAAGATGATTCATACCAGATCATTTGTCTGAATTAAGAGCTTCCCTTAAATCCTTACAGTTGTAACTTTCCTAAAAAAAAAAAAAAACAGAACACAGAAAGGTGTAGGTGTGAACTGATGATGGAATTTGCTGATATGAGTTGGCTATATATTTCTTTTTGGATTTTTTTTACCACCTATATATCTGGAAGGTGTTTTTTCTTTGCAAGAAATGGGAGCTCGATGATTTCAAACTTCAAACTATTACCCATCTATGACCTTTGATATTGTCATCTTTACATAAATGTTTCATTTTTATTATACTGGAAGTCTATAATCCTTTTTACAGAAATATGTTGGATGACGGAATTAGTAATTGATATTGAGCCCTTGTCAAAGAAATCAGTGCCAATATGATGGTAGTAAAGTATGTGAATTGTATTTGTTTGTTTTCGTTTCAATTTGTTATTTACTATATTTGTTGTTTCCTTGACTTTTTAAAGGTGCATCATATTTAATCTCTGATTCAGCTATTGTTTACTAAATAATAACTTATTTTGTCATACTGTGTATGTATGAGATAGATATTTGGACAAATGGAATCTTAAAAGTATGTTGTACAGGAGCAATTCTTTATATATATATATAAATATATATTATATCCAATTCTATACTAAAATCCGTTGTGCTTTCATGTTCAATTATCTTCTTTCAGGTTCTTCTAAAATTCGTGCTGTCACAGCTTTGTAGTTCACCCTAGCTTTCTACTCATCTTTCAGGTGAAGGCTTTTAAAACTCAATTAGTTTCTGTTCGAGATGAGTCATTAGTTAAAGAACTTAAAGAGGCTCTGCCTGATGTTGAACATAAACTTGGAATCGTTCCCAAAGAGCAGGGCATAATCGAGGTTAGTGTTTAATTTTTCTAATTCAGCGGCTAGCTAGATATCACTATTTTACACTTAATTTTTCTACTTCAGCTGGTAGATACGCTGTTCACTGGCATTATCCTATATAATTACCAAAGAAAGCAAATGCAACACTTGAAATGCTATTAAAGCAGCCAAATCGTAGGGTGGACCCTGATCAATGGAAAAAGATGGTTCATTATTGGGAATCACCAGAAGGACAGGTATAAAATGAGTATTATTATGCTCAATATTGTTTATATTTATAATATTAACATATCATTTGTTGGATATATGACAATGTAGGCCTGTAGTGAGAGAAATGAAAAGAACCGTAACAACTCTCTTTTGACTCACCATTTGGGCACAAACAGTTTTGCTCGCCTTAGAGAAGAAAAGGTAAGACCATATCATTCTTCAAATTAAAATTATATTTCCCTAAAGTATTACTTATGCTTGAATATTTTGTTCGTGATAGACAAACATTGGAGTGGAGTTTGATAATCTAGGGCTGTTTATGATTGCTTATGGACAACCGACAAGGAAACCCATTGATCCACAATCTTCCAAACTAATTGTATGAATGAGTAAATAGCTTTTGTTTAATGGTTTTACTTGATTTTGAATGATTATATTGACAATAATTGATTTGTAATGATGTCATGAAATGTATTTCATAGGCTGAAATTGAGGATGAGTTATTGAACCTTCCATTAGATTGTGATGTTGCTATTGAACGGGAAAGGATCTCTCATCAATCAATTGGAGATGATAAGCGTGGATACAAAAGAACTTATGGAATCGGAGTAAAGAATGAGATTGCTGGAACTTCAAAACAAAGAGCTACTAAAGCATTATTGATGGTTGAAGCTGAAAGACAAAAAAGAAAAGATCTAGAAGAAGAGATTGCAATAGATACTATATATTTAAAAATTTATTGAATATTAGCATTTTATGCCTGTAATAAAGCTAGTGTGATTTTTGCTATTCAGAAATTAATATTTGAATTTTTTTATAATACCATTAATTTTAGAATCAGTCGGTTCTGTTTTAAATACAATAAATATAATATTGTATCAAAAAATTAATATAATTATCCGATGTTAAATGAATGTTTTGATACTAAAGAATTCAATCTTTTAGTATTAGAATTTTTTTATTGATAGTATATATCTATATTAAAAATACAATGTAGTATCAAAAAATTGATAGTGTCGCAAAAAATAATTGATACTAAAAATACAATGTGGCATCAAAAAAAATTGATACTAAAAACATAATGTAGTATCAAAAAAAATTGATACCATTATTCGATACTAAATATTATTTTGATACTAAAGAGTTCAATCATTTTGTATCAAAAAATATTTATTGATACTATATGTTTAGTATCGGTAAAAGTTTATGATACTATAAATGCATTGTTGTATCAAAACATATTGATACAATAATCCGATACTAAATACAATTCTGATACTAAAGAGTTAAATCCTTTAGTATCGGAAAATATTTATTGATACTATACATTTCTGATACTAAAGGGTGACTCTTTAGTATCAGACTTTTTTTTCTGATACACAGTCTTTAAGATCGGGAGTATAGGTATCGGAAGTGGTATCGAAAATACATTTGATACCAATACCCTTTGGTATCAAATATTTCATTTTTAGTATAAAAAAAAATTCGATGCTAAAAACCTCTTTTTTTGTAGTGTGCCCAGGAAGAGAGCATGCTAGGCTTCAAGTTCTGGTTTTTATGCACAATGTGGTCACAAGGTTTAAACTTGACAAGGTTATTCCAAATGAGAAGATAGCTTTTCATGCTTCCCCTACACCTGTTTACGGTCTCCCGGTTAACCTCATAAAAAATAAATTTTGGTTATTACGCTAACACTTGTCAATTATATATGTGAAAGCAGAGTTTAAAATACAAGAAAATGAACCATATATAAAGAACTTAGACTTCTTGTTTCAGATAGTTCTATCTTACTTCCCGTAACTTAGGCCTATTTCAGTTTAAATCCTTTAGGTATGTTTGTTTTGAGATTTTGATTATGTCAATTTCACAGATCTTTTAAGGCAAGCAGTTCAAATTATCAGTGTCATTTTTAATGTTTTCACTTCCTGAATTTTTAACATATGTCGTCCTCATTATTATAATTGGGCATTGATTATTTTTTAAAGTTACACGTGTCAATAATATGTCTATATAGTAGAATAAAATGTGGAGTACCAAAATTGAAACAATTAATAGCATTCGGTCCGCTGAGTATATATAACTTGTTTACAAAAGATATTTTGTTAAACAGTATAAATAAATTAATTGCAGACTCGAATACGATATTAATTAATTCTTTCAAATAAGTACTTGATTGGCACTAGTAATTTATTTTATTTTCTGTTAAGTACCAATAACAACTTATTCACCTAATTTTTATTTTTGATGATCAACAAATGAAGATTTCATTAATAGACACAGTTCAAAAACATAAAAAACATACAGCCGGATTGGAAAACCAATTTTGGGAGCAATAAACCGATGGATTAATTAGCTAGCAAGATTCTCCTCACTTGGGAAACGCAGGGGAGATTTGGCACCAATACGAGATTTAGTGAGCAGCCACTCTACGTACTCTTGATACTTGATTGCAGGATACTTTGCACGGCCATCTCTTTCGACGAGAGGAGCAGCTGGGCCGACCACCGCCTCCTTCGACAGACCATACCCCGAAACGATCGACATTCTTTCAATTTCATTAACTAGTGCTCTATGCTTCAGAGCCTTGTATCTACCATTGCTAAAACTCTGTCCAATCATTACATAAATATTAATTTTGGTTAATAATTTTATTAATCTAATTGTGAGATTATAAAGTTCACTACCTCAAGGTTGTCAGCAACAATAACCAATAGAGAATTCTTGGGAGAGTTGATTTTAAACCAGCTGCCATTATGCTTAATTTGTAAGCCAGGAACGCCATTATGTATCAAGAGTAGTGTGAGAAGGCCTTGATCTGTATGCGGTGGTATTCCGATGGCTTCATCAGGTTGAGGGCAAGGTGGATAATAATTTGCAGCAAATATTTGAAAACTCGACTCCAGCCCCAACGCTTCGTCCACATAATCTTGTTCCAGTTCCATGGCATTTGATAGAGCTCCCACTAATTTCCGACTAATTTCTCTGCTTTTCTCCGAATATTCCTGCACAATTTCCCTGCATTGTAAAAGAATTTCATCTCATATAAAAGAACCCACTTGTACAGAGGTGTGAAATCAATTCATTTATATCAATGCATATACATGAGAAAATATCAATTTTAGTCCTATAATTTAAGTCGAGTCCAATTTTAGTCCCGTAACTTTGCACTTTCTCAATTTTAGTTTTGCCGATATCAACTTTAGTCCTGCTGTAACTTTACACTTTCTCAAATTTAGATATGACGGTATAAATTTTAGTGCAAATTTACAGGACTAAAATTGATACCGACAGAACAAAAATTGATACAATCATGACGAAAATTGAAAAAGTGCAAAGTTGCAGGACTAAAGTTGGACTCGGCTTAAGTTACAGGACTTCGATATTTTCTTAATTTAGACCTAGCTAATTCCATTAACAAGTAGTCCATATTATTTTATAAGCTATTGAAATAATTCATAATTCTAGGTGTACCTTAAAAATAGTGGTTTGTGAGGACAGTGAAATTTAGGGTGGACATGGAGTTTAAGCTTATCCCGCCAGAAAGTGATCATATTTTGATTGGATCCTGCAACAACAGTATGAAAACCACCACACTTAATGGGATCTGTAGCGAGATTCGCCTCGTACTGCTTTTTCTCGTCCGCCCCCAAATCCATAAATTCTTTTATTGCTGCAAATGCTGCATTCATCAACTCCTCACCCATCCCATGATTTACCAGCTGCATCCACAATTACAAAATTAAAATAAACTATAGTATTATATTTGTAATTAATTAATTTTTCTTACAATGAAGAAACTCCATTCTTCACAAGCTTTAATGAGGTCACGGATGGCTTTGGCACGTTGATCAGGATCGTCCGCATTAAGGGTGGAGAAATCAACGACAGGGAGTGAATCACTGCTTAAAGCATTAATTGGCTCGTCGTCGTTGATGTACTTATAAGCAGAAGGGACATCTTTCAGATTGGAAGAATCTACCAAGTTTTTCAGAAAAAGTGTGGAAGAATCTGCATTTGATGCCATTTTTCTCGATCACACTATACTTTGATAAAAGAGACAGAGACGCACATATTTTGTATAAACTGTATATTGAATCAATTGAGATAATAATCTGTTCAACAGAACATATATATAGGCTAAAAGCCCTTAAGTGCATGGGCCAAGAATTAAAGATACGATAATTAAAGATACGATAATTAAATATACGAAATCTGGTAAATATGGTAACAAATAAACTGCTTCCACGTAAGCCGAAATATTAGTGGGCCCAATACTCCTCCTCAAGTTGGAGCGTGAAGATTTCGAACACCCAACTTGCTACGAAGAAATTGAAAACGTTCTGAACCAAGTGCCTTGGTGAAGATGTCGGCAACCTGATTTGCCGTGGATATCAAGCTCGGTTGGATGTCCCCATTAGCTACCTTTTCTCGAACAAAAAAACAGTCCATCTCAACATGCTTTGTTCGTTCATGAAAAAAAGGATTCATTGCAATGTGACGAGCAGCCTGATTGTCGCAGAAGAGTAACGTGGGACCGGCTTGAAAGACGTCAAAATCTTGTAGTAGCCATCGCAACCATACGACCTCACAAATTGTTGTTGCCATTGCCCGGTACTCTGCTTCTGCGGATGATCGAGAAACCACAGATTGTTTCTTTGTGCGCCACGAAACCGGAGAACCGCCAAGTGTTATGAAGTATCCGGTGGAGGATCGACGCGTGAATGGGCAGCCAGCCCAATCTGCGTCACAATGCGCTCGTAGCTCAAAGTCGCCAGCGGCTGACAAGAATATGCCTTGTCCAGGGGTCGATTTCAAGTATCGAAGCACTCGTTGTGCGGCTGATAAGTGGGTTTGTCGCGGCTGACTGAGAAATTGGCTTAGTTGACTTACTGGAAACACGATGTCCGGTCGTGTCACGGTGAGGTATAGAAGTCTACCAACCAAGCGTCGATATTGAGAAGCATCCACGAGAGGACTATCATCGTCCGGTCGTAACTTCAAGTTTTGCTCCATAGGAAAAGAACTAGGCCGGCTTCCTTGTAATCCACTCTCTTCCAAAATATCCAATGCATACTTTCGTTGGCTTAATACGAATCCATCAGGTGATCTTGCAACCTCGATTCCTAGAAAATATTTTAGTGGGCCCAAATCTTTAATGCTAAATTTTTCATCCAAGTATTTCTTCACATAAGCGATGTAGGACGAGTCGTTGCCGGCTAGCAGCACATCGTCAACATATATGAGTGCGGAAACGTAAGTGGTCCCTTTGCGAAAAATGAACAAAGAGTGATCGGCTCGCGATTGTTGAAAGTTGATAGCAACAAGGGCTTGTGTGAATTTTTCGTACCAATTACGAGATGCTTGACGGAGTCCATAGAGAGATTTTTGGAGTTTACATACTCGGGTATCCCCTTCCTTTGCAAATCCTTGCGGAATGTTCATGTAGACATGTTCACGTAGGTCACCATGAAGAAAAGCATTATTGACGTCCAATTGGTGAACCTCCCAACGTCGTTTAGCAGTGATGGTGAGCATGCACCTTACCGTAACTAACTTGGCAACGGGCGCGAATGTTTCATGGAAATCGATCCCCTCGATTTGCGTGAACCCTTTTGCAACCAACCGAGCCTTATATCTCTCCACATCTCCATTGGGTTTGTATTTAATTTTGTAAACCCACTTGGAGCCAACGACTTTCTTTCCCGGTGGAAGTGACGTTAACGTCCATGTACCATTCTTTTCTAAGGCATCGATTTCTTTCGCCATAGCTTCACGCCATAAAGGATCTCTAATGGCCTGTGAAAAATACTTTGGCTCATCACGAGATGTGATGGCCGCTAAGAAAGCTTTGTGAGGAGAGGAAAATTTATTGTAAGAGATGTAATGTGAAAGGGGATATACCGTCGAATCCGCTGAATTGGCAGTGGGTTGTGCATGGTCTATGGAAGGAGGCAAATTTGTTTCGTATGCATCTAAATGTTTGGGATGTTTGCGGACCCTGTTACTCATGCGAGGGGCAACTATTGGTACTGACTGCTCGACAATCTCAATGTCTGTCCCACTTGCGGTTGGTGAGGGATCAGGTACATGTTCGACTGGGTCCCCAATTTCTGATGCAACGTTTTTTGGTAACTTCTCACGACGTATGAAGGGGGACAGGAGAGCATGTGGGTTGAGTAGGTGATGTATGGTGCCCTTTAATTCGTGTGAGGGCCTCTTGGATTGCAGCAGGTAATTCCATAGACTCACAACCTTTGAAAGGAAAACAACTCTCAACAAATGTTACATCTCGAGAAGCATAAAACTTATGGTTTTGCAAGTCAAAAACCCGATACGCCTTTGACCAATTGGATAACCAACAAATATGCAAGCACTTCCTCTTTCGCCAAATTTATCCTTGTGTCGATTTTCGTGAGCATACACCAAACAACCAAAAGTACGGAGATGATCAATATTAGGCCTCCGTTTGAACAAAACTTCATACGGCGTCTTGTTTTCGATTACCGGGGATGGTAAACGATTAATAATGTAAACCGCTGTAAGGACACATTCACCCCAAAATTCAACCGGTAAACCAGACTCGAAACGAAGGGCTCTAGCAACTTCCAAGATATGTCTGTGTTTACGTTCTACAACACCATTTTGTTGCGGTGTATCCGTGCAGGAACTCTCAATTAAAATTCCATTGTCACTGTAATAATCAAGTAGTACAGAAGATTGAAACTCCACCCCATTATCCGAGCGAATTCGCCTTATTTGCTCATTAAATTGTGTGGCAATCATATTGCAAAATTGGACAAGATATTTGGCAACTTCAGATTTTCGTTGGATGAGAAAAATCCAAACTCCCCTGCTATAGTCATCAACTATGGATAAAAAATAACGTGCACCACTGAATGTATCGCATTTATACGGACCCCAAATATCACAGTGAATTAATTCGAAACAATGAGAAGTTTTAGTGGTACTGACAGGAAAAGGTAAACGAGTTTGCTTTGCCCGGATACAAGAATCACAAAATGATGTATTGTTTTTAAAATTCTCCAAGGAACAAATGTGGCGTAACTTGCCATTGGAAGCATGACCCAAACGATTATGCCATAAAATTGAATCTTCTCCAGAAACTGCTAAAATAGCCCCTGTGATCTTTGAAGGCTCCAAATAGTATAGACCATCACAATGTTTACCCACTCCAATCAGCTTCTGCGAGGGTAAGGCCTGTAATACACAAAAATCCGGAAAAATGTGAATGCACAATTTAATTCAGTAGTTAGGCGACTAACGGAAATTAAATTGCATTGAAATTGTGGCACAAAGAGAACACGACCAAGAAATAGATTATTCCCAAGATTAATTTGGCCAATGCTTTGTACTGGGATGATATCGCCATTAGGGATTTTAACAGGCTGCTCTGAATGATTAGTTACAACATTGATTAATCCATTATCAAGGCATGTGATATGCTCGGAAGCCCCAGAATCAATTATCCAACGCTGCGTAAAAGACGCCAATGTTCCTGCCATGTTGGCTGCCGGATTCTGCGATGAAGGTGCGCTGCTACTCAGTTCTGATTTCATAAATTGTGACAATCGTTGTAATTGATCCGCAGTCAGGCCCGGCACAAAACCTGAATCCCCTCTCAACTCATATGCACGAGGAGCATTCTCCTTTCCAAAACGTTCCTCTAAGTCGAGCCAAATCTCTCGAGCCGTCCTAAATTTCACACTTTGACGAATTTTGGGTTCCATGCTACTCAGGAGCCAACCCTTCACCATCGCATTAGTACGCTTCCAATATGGAAGGTACAGATCATCTACCGGTGGTATCAAGATTTCGCCATCTACAAACCCAATTTTGTTTTTGGCGTACAAAGAATTGGTCATATCATAGACCCAATCTCTATAGTTGCTACCTTTGAGTAGAACACCTACGAAAACATCTCCCGGCTTATCCGAGGGATGAAGATAATATGGGGACATTACATCGATGACGACGGTTGCTAGTTTTGAACCGCCACCGCCATCCTTCTCGACAGTCTTCTCGTCGGACATGGTTGATCACTGCAAGAAATTGCGATCGTGTAGAGTGTTGATTTGAATTTACCAGGATTTTGGCTCTGATGCCATGTGAAAGGACCTAACTCTACACTTAAAACCAAGGTGTTAAGTGAGAGGATTGCCCAGGCTTATAAGCCCACCCAAGACCATCTCTCTATCCGATGTGGGATACCTTAATATGTGAAAGGACCTAACTCTACACTTAAAACCAAGGTGTTAAGTGAGAGGATTGCCCAGGCTTATAAGCCCACCCAAGACCATCTCTCTATCCGATGTGGGATACCTTAATACCCTCCCTCACGTGAGACGTGGACAAGGTCGACACGTGGCTCAACAGGTGGATCCAGACATCGAAGTAGAGAGTTGGCTCTGATACCATGTGAAAGGACCTAACTCTACACTTAAAACCAAGGTGTTAAGTGAGAGGATTGCCCAAGCTTATAAGCCCACCCAAGACCATCTCTCTATCCGATGTGGGATACCTTAATATACTTGCTTCATGTAATCAGTATTAATTAATTGGGATTATATTTTTTTAGTCCATTAAGTTTCCATATTTTTGAATTTAGTCCATCAGATTACGACTTTTTGAATTCAGCCCATTAAGTTTCGATTTATTTTAATTTTGGTCCAGTTACCTGCTACAGCAGGTTTAACAGGTCATTTTTTAAAATACACCACACACCCCATAAAATGTTATACACACCCCAAATGTTAAACACACCACACTAAAATTTAAAAAATATTTTTTTTTACTATACACATCTCAATTCTTTTCTATTTATTAAATTACCAAAAATAATTAAATTAAAAAATAAGAATTCAAATTAATATGAAAATTATAAATAATTAAAATCTATAAAAAGTCGTGTAAATTTTAAAAAATTAAACAAAGCTAAAAAAAATTAATTAGTTTTGAAGATTTAATTGATTTTCTACTATTTTTAAATTTTATTTAGTCTTATTATCGATACTTTTATAGAAGTCACAGTAGAAGGCAAATAAAATATTAATAAAGCATTGGAGTTTTAAACTTTTTTATTTTATTTTCCTTTTAAATATTTCTTTTATATTACATGAATCTACTAACACCCCATAAATATTATATACACTCCAAATGTTAAACACAAAAATTCAAAAATCAATTAAAATCAAATAAAATCATAAAAATATTTAATAAATTATCAAAATTAATTTAATTAAAAAAAGTAAAAAATCAAATTAATATGAAAAATATAAATAAAACCTTTAAAAAAATACATAAATCTTCAAAATTAATAAAGCTAAAAAAATAATTAATTTAATTATTTTTTAAATTTTAGTTGATTTTTTAATATTTTTGAAGATGTTTTAATAAAACAAAATTTTCAAAAATAGTAAAAAGATCAACTAAATCTTCAAAACTAATTAAATTAATTAGCCTTTTTTAGCTTTGTTTAATTTTTGAAGATTTAGATTATTTTTTTTATAGGTTTTATTTATATTTTTTATATTAATTTAAATTCTTACTTTTTTTTTAATTTAATTATTTTTGGTATACTACATATTTGGCCTTGGAGAGCTTTGAAAAGAGCTCTCCAAGTGGGAGCTGTCCAAGCTAAATTGCACTTGGAGAGCTTTGAAAAGAGCTCTCCAATGCCAAATATGTAGTAGTAATTTATTAAATAGAAAAGAATTGAGGTGTGTATAGTAAGAACAAAAGTTTTTTAAATTTTAGTGTGATGTGTTTAACATTGGGGGTGTGTATAACATTTTATATTGTGTGTTTTAAAAAATGACCTGTTAAACCCTTTATAGCAGGTAACTGGACTAAAATCAAAATAAATCGAAATTTAATGGAATAAATTCAAAAACGTGGTAACTTAATGGACTAATAAAAATATAATCCCTAATTAATTTATAGGTAATCATATTGTGTAAATAAGAATTGTAGTGTAAATTAAAGAAATATTCAACTTACTCTAACGTACAATTGGTTTGAACACTACGAACGAACGATAAATGCACACTTCAACTTGGAGAAAAAAAATTATTTACATCCCGTAACTTTTACCTTTTTGAAAAAAACGTTCCAAAAAGATAAAATTTTAATTTACGTCCTATAATTTCATAAATTGTTTAATTTACGTCTCATAATTTCGTAAATTGGTTAATATACGTCATTTTTCTTCATTATGCAAATTATAAATAGTGACTTGTAATTAATACTCCCTCTGTCCCATAGGAATTTGCACACTTTCCATATATGGATGTCTCATACCAATTTGCACACTCCATAAAAGGAAATATTGTCATAACCCCCACCCTCAAAATATACACATATTTACCCATATGCCATTACTTTTTCACACTCAATCTACCTTTTACTTTACTTTATTCATAAAAGTTTACAAAACTACCCCTCAATACATCACTCATTACACTTTTTCTTACACATTTATTAAAATGCGTGCCATCCTAGAGGTGCAAGTTCCTCTGGGACGGAGGGAGTATTTTTTTAATCCACATGGTCATTGTTTTTTCATGCTATACAAGTCGAGTTTGACCATGTTACAACTTTTGTCGGTTTTCCATAATTTTTATGCGTACTTGACAAAAGCGTGAGTGAAACGATGCCGTTTTTGTGTATCCGCAAAAAATGGACTTAAATTAAACAATTTACAAAATTATGGAACGTAAATTAAATTTGTTTTTTTTTTGTGACGTTTTTAAAAAAAGGTGAAAGTTATGGGACATAAATAAAAATTTTTTCCTTCAATCCGGTATGCACACCATTTTGCACCTAATAATAATACAAAAAAAAAAAAAAAAGTTTCACCTAATAGTACTATGCCAAAATAATTTGCATCCAAGATTAATAAAAAACTCATTAATTTTTTTTTTCTCCATTCCAATCCCATTGAAATAAATAATTAAAAGTCAGCAATGTGTGCTACTTTCTTGCAATTGATTTTAATTAGCTATTTAACTTTTCATGCAATGAATGATAGAGGCCACCGTGTCAATCCCAGGGGTTGATTTAACCTTTTTCATGTGCTAACATTTTGCTATATATATAGCACAATTAATTAAGGCTATTAAAATTTGAAAATTTAACAAAAAAGTGCAAAATGGCAGACATATTACAAAGCAAATTAATTATTTTAACGTTTAACAAGAGAGGATACAACTGGGATCTGTCTGACAACACGAAATATCACACGAGGGACATGAATACAATCCTCCTTTGCCTCCTTTCAAATCATCTTGGCCCGGGACACCATCAAGCACGCAAGACGGCCCGGAAATATTTCTCGTTTCACAACTCATCGGGCCTACGGACGCTTGCTCCGCCGTCTCCATGACCAAATGCTGCGAATTGAGGAGGTTGCACCAATTTGACGCCAGGGCTATGAAAACCATCAGAGTTATTGCAATTGATGTATTACTCATTGCTATTTATTTTATTTATGTCAAAACAATGGCTAAGAGGGGTATTAAAATTTTATATATATGATTTTGGAAAAGTGAAAAATAGATGATAATATAATACAAAAGTTTTTGATATTGTGAAAATCAAAAGCGTAAGAGATAAAGTTAGTATAGCCAATAAGATTGCGTTATATTTTCTAAATACACCACTAAAATCCTGGACAAGTGGGTGTTGATTTCACAATTAATTATGTTTTTTTCTTTAGAATGAGAAACACAATATTTTATTAGGGAGGGTGAGAGGTGGACTAATTTGAAATCTAATTATGAAAATCTCAGAGATTTTGCAACTCCAATTAAAAGTTATATTTGTAATTATGTGATTTCAAATAGAATATAAATCAATTTAGTCTCATAACTTTCTACCTTTTTTGAAATAGTCCCCAAAAAGTTAACCAATTTAGTCTCTCTCTTTTTTTGTTTTTTTTTTGCAATTTATTTTGTTTTGGTTCTAAAAAAGATAAATGTACTAATTTAGTCCCATTTTTTGCAATTTGTTCTATTTTGATCCAAAAAAAGTTAAATGTATAGTCTCATTTTTCTGTTTTGGTCCTAAATTTTTTTAATGTAATTGCGAAAAAATGAGACTAAATTGGTACATTTAACTTTTTTTGAACCAAAACAGAACAAATTGAAAAAAAAAAAAGAACTAAATTGATACATTTAACCTTTTGGGACCATTTCAGAAACTGTTAAAAGTTATGGAAGTAAATTGACTTCTATCCCTTTCAAATAGGGTGTGATTTAATTTATATCAAAACAATGTCTTAAGGGTACATATTATTCTACTGTATGATTTTGGAAAAGTGAAAAAAATAGACGATAATATTATCCAAGAAGTGTTTGATATTGTGAAAATCAAAAGCTTAAGAGATAAAGTTAGTATAGCCTATACGATTGCGTTAGATTTTTTAAATACACCCCTAGAATCCTCTAAAACAAAGTCGGTATTGATTTCAAAATTAATTAATATTTTTTTCTGTAAATGACAAACACAATAGTATTTTTTTTTTTTTAAAGGAAAAAATAGTTTTATTATCTGAGTACCAGCAGTACTCAAGGAAGTAATACCCTCAAGTGTTTTACATATAATATGATCTCACTCAGTGACCACCTAATCTTCTATATCGAAAAGAAATAGATTACATGTCCACAAGGCTTGCGCACCAATCGTTGAAAGATGCCGAGTTAGGACGACCCCTACGCTGGGAGAGGATGTTCCAGGCTTGTACGCGGACCTCATCAAAGACCTTTTCCGCCTTTGGTTGCTCGTTCGCAAAAGCTTTTCTATTACGAGCCTTCCAAATGAACCAGACGATCATACACCACATACATTCCAATATCGGAGTCTTCCGTTTAGCCCCTAGCAGCAGCCCACAAAATTGCAGAAGATGTTCCGCCGGTCTAATTTGAGTTGCTGAATTGACGGAGAGCCACGAGTAGGTGAGATTCCACAATTTACCCGCGAATTCACAACCGAAGAAGAGGTGTTGTATCGTCTCCTCTTCCTGGCCGCAGAGAACGCAGGAGCTGTCGTCTCCGTCCGCAAGGATGTGTCGCTTCTTGAGTTCAGTCCGAGTTGCCAATCTTTCCCTGATGACCTTCCAAGCAAGCCCAGAAAATTTGGATGGAGTTAGGCTATTCCAAATTTTGCGAAGGGCTTCTCGCGCTGCAGCGTGGAGAACCTGAGTCGGAGCGGACGGTTCCTGGCCATCATATGCGGATTTTGCCGAGTATGTTCCGTCTTTGGATAGCCTCCACTTCCATGAATCGTCGGTGTACTCCTGCAAGTTAATTGTGCCTAACAAGAGATTACGATGGACAACTAAATTTTCCTCCCAAGAGAACAGATTTCTCCTCCACGTTAAATTCCATTTCCATATGCCATTCACCCATTCACCACACTCACTGATCTTTGCGTGTTTGTTAATACAAATGGAGAAGATCCTTGGAAAGGGCTCTTTAAGGTTTGCTTCATCGAGCCACTTGTCGAACCAGAATGACGTGCTCCCTCCATTGCCTAATGTTTTTTTTCATGTTTCTTCCAAACCAGCTGTTGGATGTGTTTGAGGACAGCAGCTCCACCATGTTTTTCCACCAGTTTGAGGCTGAGACCCTGTTCGCCATTGTCCCAGAACCTGCTATGGAGTTAACGTCGTATTTGGAATCGAGTATCCTCACCCAAAGTGAGTTTTGGGTTCAACCCGAATCCTCCAAGCCCACCTGCCAAGAAGAGATTTATTAAAACGATGAATATTTTTCACTCCTAATCCCCCATCTATTTTTTCTCTACAAACATCATTCCATGAGACCCATGGGATTTTTGTAGAGCACACCCCTCCCCCCCCCCCAAAGAAAGTTCTATCTGTTGCAATTTGATGATTTCGCTCAGGTTTTTTTTTGGTAGTTGGTAAAAGGATAGATAATATAAGGGCAACGAGGTTAGCACCGCGTTGAGAAGAATTATCTGCCCCCATAGAGAAATATGACGATCCTCCCACGATCTGATTCTGACATTAATTTTTTGGATCACACCCTTCCGGGCATTGTGCTTCTGATGGTTTAAGCCAACTTGTATGCCTAAAAAATTCACCGGGAGCGAGCCTACACCACATCCAAGGTAGGATGCCACATCGTTTTGGATTTCGGAATCCAAATTCAGACCGAGAAGGCTGCATTTTGCAAAATTAATTTTGAGGCCAGAAAGGCGTTCAAAATTAATAAGCAGGTTCTTAAGAGCCCAAATGTTCTTTGTATTCGCCTCGCCAACCAAGATGGTGTCATCCACATATTGAAGGTGGGAAATTTGGATGTTGTGTCAGCCTACTGAGACGGGATCGTAGAGACCTGAGTAAAAGAGGCTCTATTAATCAATACGCTTAGCCCCTCGGCAGCGATAATGAACAGTAGCGGGGAAAGAGGGTCCCCTTGTCTAAGACCGCGCTCAAGCTTGAACTCTTGGGTGGGGCTGCCATTGACGAGAACTGAAGCTGATGCGGTTGAAATACACTCCCAAATCCATTTGCGCCATTTAGCATCGAAACCCATACTCCCCATCATATCATCAAGAAAGCCCCAATCAATCGAGTCAAAGGCTTTGGCGAAGTCGATCTTGGAGATGAGCCGCTCAGATTTATTCTTTTTTGCCTCATCTATGATTTCATTAAGAATGAGGACTCCGTCCAAGATTTGCCTCCCTTGTATGAAAGTTGTTTGAGTTTTCGAAATAATGCTACCAACAGAGTCTACGAGCCAACACCTTAGCAATTACTTTGTAGTTGCAGGTAATCATAGAGATAGGCCTGAAATCCCCGATACATGTCGCATTCTGCTTCTTTGGAATTAGGGTGATAAAAGAAGGGTTAAATCCTTTAACGAATCTGCCATTAGCATGGAATTCATCGAACAATTTCTGGAAGTCATCTTTCAAAAAGTCCCAACTTTCTTTGATAAATGCGAATGTAAAGCCGTCAGGACCCGGACATTTGGATGACTCACAGTACCAAATCGCGTCTTTGATTTCCAAGGCTGAGAAAGGTTCAGTTAGCATACTGTTGTCGATGCTGCCCACCTTACGCGTGCAGCGGGATCTTTGGTCTGTTGATAACTGGGGCCTGAAACTGAGTCTTGAAGTGATCATGAATGGCAGCCTTGATATCTGCTGGGGAGGAAAGCCATGTCCCTCCAAAATTTAAATGTGCCAGATCGTTGGCCTTTCTCCTAGCATTGATGCATTTATGAAAGAATTTTGTGTTAGCATCCCCTTCCTTAATCCATTGATTTCTTGCTTTTTGCCTCAAGAAGCTTTGTCTCGTATCATAATCGGATGCTAGCTTGTTCATGATGCTTCTTCGCTGTTCAATCTCGTTTTCGTCGAGCCCAAAGACGTCATCATTGATGTCCAATTCGAGGAGGGCCTGTTTATTCTCCTCAATCTTCTTGTCCAAATCCCCAAAGTTGAGTCTGCTCCATTCCTTAAAGCTATGTTTTGCTTTCTTGAATTTCTCTTTAATAACGTAGCTGTTTCTACCATCAATACGATTACTTTCCCACATTTCTTTCGTGAAATTCTTAAACGAGGGGATGGCGTGTCCAGACGTTGAAGAAGCGGAAGGGATTACACAATAGTATTTGATTTGGGTGTAAGCTGGTCTTTGAAATTTAATTATCGAAATCTCAGAGATTTTGTGATTCCAATTAATAGTTATATTTGTAATTATGTGATATTTAATCTATATATGTCAAAACAATGTGAGACTAAATAAAAAATTATACAGTAGTATATATAATAGGATAACAATGCTAGCACTTCCGTTGGAGCGGGACCAATTTTGGTACCTCACATTACCAGTACGTGTTAATTCCGGCCAGTTTTTTAAATTTTCGACGGAAAAGACTTGCCCTGATAACAAAGAACTACAGATGAAAAACTAAAAAGACAGGACCATTTGTGATTTTTTTTTCTCTTTACAAGGAAAATAGAATCAATATATAACACATATTTAAAAGTAAAATGCCTGAATTCAAAATAAAACAATGTCACCTTGATAGGTCTTCAAGAACTAATAAAGCATAAACAATAATCTTCAAAAGTGTCTAGATTTTTAATTGCCAGAAAAGAAAAAATGTTGATAGCCTCTCGGTGGATGTATATTGATCGAACCACTTAATTATTATTCAAGGTGTGTTGTTTCGATCTATTTAAGTTATATAAAATTGATTTTTATATATAAAGGTTGTTGGTTGAGCATCAGACTCTTGCTAGATCATTTTTTTGATCAGTTGGTTTGCATTGATTATATTATTGCTCTGAAAATTAAGTTGAACCAGATCGATTTGCATGATTAATGACTAAGAAGAAATATATATTCAATCAGTAATCAATAAGAAAAAACTAATAAATTAACGAATGTTGTATTTAAGAAGAGGTAGAGAGGTGAATTAAGTTGAAAGTTTGTTGGTAGACCTATTGTACTTCATATGGCTCTTTACTAGTTGTCCTGCAGCTATTGCTGAGAGTAGGGACAGCTCTCCCGCGAGAACAGATCCGGCAACAATGCTGGCTAATCGCCTGGAATTAGCCCCCGGAGTGTCCTTACTGGCTCCCTTAACTCCGAGCAAGTTGAGGCATGCGGCCTGTGAGGGGAGCTGAGTTCCACCGCCTACGGTACCAACCTCGATGCAAGGCATGGTGACTGAGATGTGAAGGTCCTTTCCTTGGTTAACGGCTTCCAGCATGGTGATACAGTGCGAACTCTCTACGTTTTGTGCAGGATCTTGACCTGTTGCGAGGAACACAGCGGAGACGATGTTGCTTGCGTGAGCATTGAAGCCACCGAGAGCTCCTGCCATGGCGGAACCTGTGAGGTTCTTTAGCATGTTCAGTTCGACCAAGGTAGCGACGTCAGTTTTGAGCACCTTCTTCACGGTCTCTTCATTGATTATAGCCTCGCACACAACAGACTTGCCCCTGCCCTCAATCCAATTGACGGCAGCTGGTTTCTTATCGGAACAGTAATTTCCAGAGATGCCGATGACATCCATGTCTGGAAAGTAGTCTTTGGTGATGAGGAAATCGAGTACATTCTGGACACCCTTGGATACCATGTTCATCCCCATAGCGTCCCCTGTGCTGCAAGTGAATCTAATGTACAGATTCTTTCCGGCGATGGCGCATTTGATGCTCTGGAGCCTCCCGAATCGGCTGGAACTGTTGAATACTTGCGACAAGGTCTCGAAATTGAGAGGGTCTTCAAGGAAGAACTTCAACTCAGCTGCACGCCTGGCGGTTGCAAATCTGACGACGGGGGCTCTAGTCATGCCGTCTCTGAGGATGGTGCTGGTGGCTCCCCCGGAGACGTAGATGGCCTTGCATCCCCTGTTGGTGCTGGCGATGAGGCACCCCTCCGTAGTCGCCATGGGGACCGAATACTCCACCTCATTTAGCAACAGTGGGCCCGCAATGCCCACTGGAATCTGGACGTAACCCACAGGCATTTCGCAGCACTGGCCTAATATAGCCTCGTAGTTGAACCCTTCCAGGGGCAACCCTGCCAGGGATTTTCCGGTGATACGCTGCAAAGCTTCACGGCGGATGGCAGCGGCACGCTTACAATCACCCAACTTGGATTCAAGGGCGTAGGAAGGGATCTTCCCCTCCACGACGGACATCACCATCTCCTCGTCAGAAAGGGAAAGGGAAAGCAGCTGGGAAATAGGCTCCTCCTCATTATCCACTGTTTTGTTTTTGATGAGTTGATCAGTAATTTCTTCTTCTTCTTCGTCGTCCAAAATGTCATCGGAGGTGGGATTAATGAGGGACTGAACGAAACCTATACCCATGAAGCCAAGGAGATAGATGAAGGAAGCGAAGAAGATGAGTATGGCGGAGATTTGGGAGAAGTTAAGGATGTGGAGAGGGGTGGAGCTGCGGATCTTTTCCCGCCATTGGAGCAGCAGATAATACACCGCCGAGAAGAAGACAGGCAACACAACAGTGTTGGCCACGTACACGGAGAGGGGCACCGCATCCGAACTAATTTGCGACTTTTTAAGAGGAGGAGCGGCGGCCATCTTCATTCTGGTAGTGCTAGCTGATGTGAAGTATTGTTAATTTGTTTGAGAGAGAGGGAAGAAGAAGAGATATTGATTGTAGAGGGAATGCAGGGTTGTTAAGTATTTATACTCCTAATTAGCTCTTGGAAAATGGCTCAAGGAAAGTGTTACGAAACAGCCTACTTGCATTTGCATTGGACTGATTAACTAAACACTTGATTAGTCAAAGTCAGTGTACTGCAATTTAATGGAATATTATATTTCCTTTTCTTTTAATATTTTAATTTCATAGATAGATATGTATTAGTAATATATATAGCATATTGTGGATCCAAATTGAAAAAATAAAATAAATATATAAATTATGATGATGACCCTCAAATGATGAATTGAACCTCACTCACTAGTCACTACTTCCAACTAGTACATTCAAGATTGATTATATTATTCAGCCGGTCATGTTTGTTTGCTGCATGATTTAACTTATGCAGGTTTATGTATCAATTCAACAAGTACTCAACTTTTAATATGAAATAATTAATTTCACAAAAACTATACCAATTTCCTGGAAGTCCACATAGGGGGCGGGGGTGCAATACATTATTCTATTAATTTATATATCAATTAAATAAGTCACTCAACTTCGAATACTCCATAAAATAATCAGTTTCACAAAAAGTATACCAATTTCCTGAAAAGTCCACACAGGGGGGCGGGGATACAATATCATATCCTATTAATTTGTTGTTTTGTGAGGTAGTAGGTAATCTGCATGTATAAAGGCATTTTTCTGCTTATAAAAAATAAAAATAAAAATCGGTACCCAATTACATATTTTAACAATCCATTCGAGGTCTGAAAATTAAATATATATTTCTCTATCAATTTTCGAGCTGAATTTTTTTAAATTGCTACGTTGACAAGCTCTTAACGAAGCTTAATTACGTGGCCGTCTCACTTTCCATAATGTAGCAGCCAGATCATTTTGCAATTTTTTAAGGATCAATGTATTTTGCACGCAGCAGGCATGCATGTTAAAAATTATACATAAAATCACACATGTATTTTTTTTTTTGAGAGGAAAAAATGTTGTATTTATTATAATGGAGCACCAGAGGTACTCATGAGAATTAATCTAGGTACAACGGCCAAATGCGATTGCAATACTAAGAATTGGGACGACCCCAGCTAAAACAATCTCGAAATAACTCTCCTTATGAGCAGATTGCTGCTCTCGGATAGGCACACCAATCATGAAAAGAGGTCGCGATAGGACATACTTTATGAAGACAAAAAATACTCCAGGCCTTTGCTCTAATTTCATCGAACAGCTTTTCCGGTTTCGGCTCTTCATGTGTGAATATCTTCTTATTTCTAGCGTTCCAAACAAACCAGACCGTCAAGCACCAGATGCATTCCAATATGTTCTTTTTACGCTGAGAGCCGGCGATGCCACAGAATTGGTGGAAGTGTGAAATAATGTCATTCGGCATTGGTGAGCTATTATCAAGCCATGAGAAAGTCAGCCTCCAAATCGTATTAGCCATTTCACATCCAACAAACAGATGATGCAGATTTTCTTCACTTGCTCCGCAAAGAGCGCAGCCCAGATCTGCGCCAGTACCTAATATTTTCCGCTTATTGAGTTCACTCCGTGTGGCGAGACGTCCTCTTAGCACCTTCCAGGCCAACCCCGAGAATTTTGGAGGAGTCTTTTTATTCCAGATCCTCTTGATTGCAACCTGAGCCTCGATACTAAGGACCTGTGTCTGTTCTAGCAACTCGAAACCTCCGTAGGCTGACTTGGGGCTGTACTTACCATCAGCAGATGCTTTCCAACGCCATGTATCCGAGGACGAGGCCTGCAAGTGTACGGCAGCCAGCGAGTTTCCCAGCTGATCCGCTAATTGTACTTCCCAGGCGAAGAGGGTCCTCCTCCAATGTATATCCCAAATCCAAGTGCCGTTTACCCAATTACCCGATTCACTGAGTCGTGCCTCCTTATTGACACATAGAGAGTAAAGCCTAGGGTATAGATCTTTCAGGGCTGGTTGATCCGACCATCTGTCATGCCATAGGAATGTATCGCTGCCGCACCCAAGAATCATTACCATGTTATTGCTAAACCAATAATTTTGACCATTTTCAGCAAACTGAGCAGAAAGCATACTCCACCAATTTGAGTGATAACTCCTGTTCACCGTTACTTCGGCATCACCTGTCAAATATATGTCATACTTAGAATCAAGTATTTTGACCCATAATGCCTTAGGTTCCGTACGCAGCCTCCACGCCCACCTGCCAAGAAGAGAAATGTTAAATAAATCAAGATTTCGACCACCAAGTCCCCCGACTGGCTTAGGTCTACAAATATCATTCCATGAGACCCATGGAATTTTTGTAGTGCTCACACCTCCCCCCCACAAAAAGTTACGTTGCAATCTAACTAGCTCACTCAAGGTTTTTTTAGGAATACGATATAGAGATAGATAATAGATAGGCAGCGATACGAGAACCGCGTTGAGCAATGTGATCCTTCCACCGAAAGAGATTTGTCGATCCTCCCACATCTTAATTCTATTTTTCACCTTTTCCACCACCCCTTTCCAAGCTTGTGTCGTTTGATGATTAATTCCCACTTGAATACCAAGGAAATTCATGGGAAGCGACCCAACACAGCATCCTAAGAACGCAGCCAAACCTTGTTGTACTTCTGAATCCACATTAAGACCAATGAGGCTGCACTTTGAAAAATTAATTTAAAGTCCGGATAATCTCTCAAAATTAATCACACATGTATTGCACAATATATAAAAGTGTATCTTTATGTTGCATAAAGTCGATTGTGTGAGAGGGGAGCAGCAAAAACCACCACAAATATCAAAACTGTGAAATACCAACGGAATTTTTACGACGGAATTAAATCCGTTGGGATTACTGACGGGTTAACAAAGTCATCCGAATTATCGACGAAATTTGTTTTCCGTCGGTAATCACAAAAAAAAAAATTAAAAAAAATACATGTGATTACTGACGGAAATTTCCGTCTCTAACCACAAAATTAAAATTTAAAAATTAAAAAAATATTAAAAATTTATGCAAAATTTAAATTTTTAATTAAAGTAGGAAATTTGTTAGCTAGAAAATTATAATTGATTAAAATAGAAAATTTGTGATTAAATTAGAAACATGTCGATTAAATTAGAAAATTGTTGATTAAGTTAGCTAGAAAATTATTGATTAAATTAGAAAATTTTATATTAAATTAAGAAATTATTGATTAAATTAGAATTTTTTATGTTATATTGTTTGGAAACAATTTTTTTAGTTTTTATATACATTTAGTTTATATGATAATTAAATTTTTGTTGTGTGAATTAATAAATAAAAGAATTATTAATAAACAAAATAATTAAAAATAAAACTACATTTACAATTTATAAATTTAAAAAAATTGAAATAATTATAAGCCATATATTTAGTGATTAATATAAGTGAAATAATATTTAATCAAAACAAAAAATAAAAAAATTTATACACGTGAATTTTAGAATTTTAATCAAAACAAAAAAAATTACATTTACAATTTATAAATTAAAAAATTAATTTTACAATAATTATAAGTCACAAAACTTTTAATTTGGACTTCAAATCAAACTTAAGGCCTAGAGGCAGGCCATCACTGCGACGAATCACCCTTCTCCGTCCCACAATTGAAAAATATGATAATGTTACACATTGAAATATGAAAATTGGTATGGTTATCTTCTATCAGGGTGTTTATTTTGAGCTTGAACTATATATATGGAAATAAAAAAAAAAGTTATTCGTGCGGATTGTCGATTCAAATACTCATCATCAACACTTTACTATACATATATATCATTAGAGTTAATAATGGAATGGAAAATTCTCCATTTTGACCCATGTGGGGATCATGGTGGAAATTTTTTATCTTTCATTCGTGTGGATGGGGATCATATATATACGTTATTCCACTACAAAAAACGCATCGATTAGAGACCGATTTTGAGACTGTAAAGGCGGTCTCAACACACGTTAGAGACTGATTTGAGACCGATTTATGGAGGTCCTTATTTCATCGGTACCTAATATTGAGAGACCGAATTTATGGCACAGTCTCAAATTAGGGACCGATTGTCGATCGGTCTCTAAATGAGAGACCGGCAATTCGGTCTTAAAACGGTCCCTAAACGTGAGTCGGCCCGACCTATTTTCGGGCCTAAAACAGTCTCACATCGGTCTCAGATTAAGGACCGATTTTTGGTCGGTCTCTAAATGAGAGACCGGCAATTCGGTCTTAAAACGGTCCCTAAACGTGAGTCGGCCCGGCCTATTTTCGGGCCTAAAACAGTCTCACATCGGTCTCACATCTTACCCAGCAACTGCCCCCGAAACCCGACCCGCTGACCCACACCCACCCTCTTTATTTACACCCACCTTCACACCCGCATCGCCAACCCGACCCACACCCGCCTTCGAGACCCGACCCGCACCGCCAACCCACACCCACACCCGCCTTCGAGACCCGACCCAGACAGCCAACCCACACCCACTTTATTTAATTGGCCATTTTATTTTGGCCTTTGTGGGAATTGATCCCTGGTGGATGGGTACCCATTTCTGGGCACCCACCACTTTGACAAGTAATTGTCTTGTGTAACTTTTAAAAATAATTATATACATATGTGATTAATTTCTTTATTATATATGTTTTAAATAATAAATTTTCAAAATCAACGTTACTTTAAAGAAGTCCAAAATAATTAAATCATTTCCACATATATTAACTGATAAAAATCATTGAATTAATTGTAAAAAATCAATGTTACTTTAAAAAATCAATGTTACTTTTAAATATTTTATTTTGACACTTCTTCAAAGTACATGGACACTTCATTTTATCGTTAAACATATATTGTGGCCTCGTCTTCGCAAAATCAATAAATTTGCGAACTTGATTGTAAAATTCACTGTTCGTACTTTCATTAACGAATCGAGGAGTATAATACATCCACCGACGATCCGGTAGTTCCATCTATACGTACTCAAAATCAAAATGATTACATAATTGACATATGTATATAAGATAAATATTGCTATATTATTATATTCAAAGAATAAATATTGTTGCATTATTGTACTAAAATAAATAATGTTAATAATAATATTTAATTTGGTAGATATGTGAGAAGAATGTGGTGGAGCCAATCGTTAATCCAAAATTTAAAGCTAAAAAATTTGATAGCAAACAGGGTATGCTCTATGAGAAATTAATTCAAGATCTTTAATTTGTTTGACTTTCAAGTAGATCAACTTTGAATCGTATACCATATAAAGTAAAATTTTGGGAATTCAGTTATTTCATAAAAACTTAATTTGTCAGTATTAACTACTTAAGTCAAAAATATTAATTTGTCAGTATGAATAAATTGTACTTATACTCGGTCTTAAATTATGTGTATAGATAAAATTGTACACAAAATTTTGAGTGAAATATTTTAACAGTTTTAATTTAATATTAGACAATTAATTCACTCTAAAACCTAATTTACATGTATTCATACTTTCAACAGGTTTAATTGGACATATAATAGTACACATACGATTATGATATCTTTCAAAATAATTAATTCTAATTAGTATTTGATTTGATATCATAACAACGTCAGTGGTCTATCTTATTTACTACTATTATACATATCTATTAATTATATGAAAATAAAATCATCAACGAACACTTAATTAATTAATATGAGAAAACATTAATTTAAATAAAGAGGGAATGAGAAATCTTACGGTTGAATTCGAAACGAGATCTTCAAAATGATATTGGAGAGTAAAATCAAGGAATTGTCTATTTAGAAGCTAGTTTGTCGGTTTAAATTGACAGAGTGACATTTGGGACCGACAATATCGGTCTATAACCACAACCACGTGATTTGGGACCGATTTGGGACCGAATTATGCGGTCTCTACTATGTTAAAAATTATCTATAAAACAAACAGCTTGATTAAATACCTATTCGTGACCGAAAATATTGGTCTATAAAAACAACCACCTGATTATGGGACCGATTTGGGACCGAAATATGCGGTCTCTACTGTTAAAAATTATCTAAGAATATTCTTCTGGAGTGTTCAGATACCACTAAAATCGGTCTCTATAAAATAAACAGTTTAATTTGATACCTATTCGAGAACGAAAATATCGGTCTATAAAAACAAACGCCTGATTTGTGACCGATTTGGGACCGAAATATGCGGTCTCTACTGTTAAAAATTATCTATATATACAATATTATGATGAATATCTAATATAATATAGATATAATCGCCAACTTATTTATCTCTCTCAATGATGGACGGAAATTCCTCTTCTCCTAATTCTGATTCCTCCCTCTCGAACAAAGTCATAGAGCCAGATTCGATGAAAGTTGATACGGTTAATTAAAATTTTGGGATTCAAAATTATTTATACCAATTAAAGACTGAATTTTCGGTCTTCAATTAAAATTCAAAATCAGAGTTTTAATTTCAATTAAAATTCGAAATAAGAATTTTAATTTCAATTAAAATTCAAAATAAGAATTTTAATTTTGATTTAGAGACTGAAATTCGGTGGCTAAGCGGTCTGAAAAACATAATATTAAAGACCGAATTGAAAATAGTCTTTAAACGAGCGGTCAAAATTGGTAGTCAATTCAAATTATACTTTTCAAAATATTTGATACCAATTAAAGACTGAATTGTCGGTATCTAAACAAAATTCAAAATCAAAATTTTAATTTCGGTTTAGAGACTGAAATTCGGTCTCTAAGCGGTCTGGAAACATAATATTAAAGACCGAATTGAAAACAGTCTCAAAACTCAAATTTTTTTAGGATCAGTCCCAAATCAGTCTCAAATTGAGACTGAGACTGATTTATGCCGGTTTCAAAACTTTGGTCTCTAATTGAGGCATTTTTTGTAGTGTTCTCATTTTTTTCACATGAAAATTTTATATATTAATGTATTTTTTTTGGACAACATATATTAATTTATTATATTACTTAATTTTATACATATTTTAAAATAATTTTTTTACATTATTTAATTTTCATAAATAAATGTATTATATATTGTATCCATTTGTTTAATGAGAACGAGGATGGAAATTGACCTATCCCGGCCCCATTGAAACAAGATATTTATGATTTAATACATTATTATCACCATATTTTCACAATTTTTTTTATTTAAATCTATTACGTCATACACCCAACTATTTTACACAATTTTGCGTTCTATCTCTCTCATAGTCACATCACATTTCTCCCTTCAAACGAGGGATTGATAATAATTACTATATCAATGTATATACATTTTATTATTTAAAATACTAGATTTTGCACGTGCGATTCAAATGCCAATTTTAGTTTTACTTTTTCTGTAGTATGTAAAAGAATAAGTGAATGTCTATATATATATATATATGTGTGTTTTCATAAAGAAGGTAGATTTTATGGTAATGTTACACAATTGAAAAATATAAAAAACTGCATTTCTTAATTATTTGAAAACAAATTTCAGCGTCGACGACGATCAATGATTCTTCAGAGGAGGGGATTTGGATTGGAATTGACTTCTACGGAGGAAAGCGCGTGAATTAAAGAAATTCTAGATCCTTCTACGGAGGAAAGCGCGTGAATTGACCTTTAATTTAAATAAAATATAACGTTAGGATTCTCATATTTAAGACGTGTTTATTCTTATCTGTACTTATCCGCATTAATGCAAATAATCCTCAATTAGAGCAGCGTATTTAAAAATAGATGCGTACATTTATACGGCTTGTTATTTTTTAGAATTAGAAAATACCCATAAAAAAAAATTAAAGGGGCACTATTATGTTTTCTACATGATTAATACAGATGAAACCCTAAAAACATTTTATTTATACACATTAAAAAAATGATAATACAAGTTAATTACCCTTACAAGGATTTAGGGTTATACCCACAGTTTACCTTACCCTTTTATTACCACACAATTTAGGGTTCTTTTTTCCAATCTCAAAACTCACCCACTCTCATTCTTCCTCCGTGTACCACACGCACCAATAAGATTCCACCTATGTGTGTGGGACCACCTCTTGACAAAACAAAGACCATTTACCCACCCTTTAAATTGCCGCGCGTGTTGACACGCGTGGACTGTCGTTTGACTAGGGTTTTACGAAATCTATAGTCATTGCACAATAGTGCCTCGCTGTCACGATCCCATTGGTCGAGAGTTTCTCTCTCCGGCATTAGATACACGTGAAAAGGAAACACACCGTCTGTCTCTCTCAGTCTTCATTTTCTTGTTTCTCTCTCCAAAACATTTTCTCTCTCTCTTTCACTAGCGAATTTCAGACCTAAAACTTAGGGCACTCTTTTATTTCAGCTCGATTTCGCCGGAAATCACTTCGATAAATCGCTAAATCACCTCGATTTCAGATCTAATAGCGACTCTTGGTCAGTGATCGATCGTACGGCTGAGGAAGGTTTCTGCATTCATCAGTGATCCGATTTCATTTCTCCATTGGTAAATTCCCTTTTTCCTATTCTTTTTTACTGTTTATTGTTTCAGTTTTTTTTTTTTCTCTTTTGTATGTGGAATTTTGCTCCTGTGCAAGTTATGTGCTGGTTTTCAGCTGAATTTTTAATTTTTTTTTACTGAAAAACCAAATTATGTGATTTAATTTAATTTAATTGTCTGTTTATTTGATACCTTTATCATTTGATGCATCTTTTATTGGGTATTTGTTAATGTTTTTTATGTGTAGTTGGTGAATTTTGATTTCATAAACCCTAATTTGATTTTGTGAAATTAAGCGGCGGCGCGAGGTACGATTACACGGGTTTAGGGTGATTTTGAACTCCGTGGTCTAATTCGATACCCGGAATAGCATTTCCCCAAACTAGAAAACCCTAAAATTGATTTACCTTTTTTTACCTAATTTTTCATTGGATAATTGTTACTTTCCCTTTGTCGCGATTGGCTACACCTCGATTCGATTGCATGCGAAAACCGAACAGATCTGACCAAAGATATATATCTTAATTTGTGTTTGCTGAATTTGTTAATTAGGGTTTTCAAAGAATCTTTTCTATTAAAAGCTGGATCATCGTTTCGAATTTACGCGTTTTTCTTTCGCTGTTGGTTTTCAATTGTTGTTTAGTTTCCGTAATAGGTCACTAATCTATGCATGTTTAATGAATTTATGTGGAGAATTTGAACTTTTGGGGACTTTGGTACTATGATTTTATGCACAATTTTTGCAGTTGTGTACTAAAAGTTTCACTGGTTGCTTTTTTAGGTTTGTGGTATTGGAATGGGGGATTGTGTGTTAGTAATGGAAGAAGGTGTCCCAAAAATGGATTCAGTGGCTTCCGGCACTGGATCACTAGTTCAGATCAACTCGATTGAAATAGACCTTCGTAGTTCCATGGAGCCACCAAAACTCGAGGGCTTTTCCATACGGTAAGTGTTCATTTCTTAATTTGCTTGAGTGAACTTGCATGTTGTATCATTTGGAAATTCTTTTGACTGAGATCTATGGGTGATTCTTGCTAAATTGGTACTATCATTTTTCCTCTGCGAGCGAAAATGTGCACCATCATTAGTTTTGCTTGCTTACTAATTATATGTAATTTTATTGATTTAATTTTGAACTTGTTGTATCATTAATTTGGAAAATATTTTGACTGAGATCTATGTAGATTTGTGCTAAATTATATTTTTTCTTCTGCGTGCGAAAAATGTGCACTATCATTAGTAATGCTTGCTAAATAATTATAAGTAATTAATTTTCTTGATTTAATTTTGAACTTGTTGTATCATAATTAATTTGGAAAGTATTTTGACTGAGATCTATGGTTGATTCGTGCTAAATTTTTCTGCTGCGTGCGCGTGTGAAAATGTGCACTATGTATTAATTTTGGTATTAATTATAAGTAAATTATATTATTGTTGGTGAATGTAAGAAGAAAACAAGTAATAATATTCATGAATTGTACGTCTAACATGGATGCAGTGGCTTTGTTGCTGATATGAGGAAAAAGAATCGGAAGGCCTGTTTGCCGTTTGGCGATGCTGATGATAAGCTGCCTCCGATGTCTGTTCCTAGTTTCCGAAGGTGGCAGTGCCCAGACACCGATGCACAGAGAGGTAGCAAGGGCAAAATGGCAAGTACGGATTCTCTTCAGGATGCTGGAGATGAAGATTGTATAATCTTGCACAGCACGGAGCTGAATAGAGGTAAATGTTGTTGTATTTATTTCAAAATTAATTTATGCATTGATCATAAATGGTAATTAAAAATTAGAGTTCTGATATGGTATGTGCTTGATAATCCAGAACTGGGAAACGATAGTGTGCCACCCAAGTTGCGTTCTATTGCTGATATAATGGGGATAGAAAGGAATCCTCAACCTGAGTTAGATGCAGAGAGGAAACGAAAGACGACGGATCTTGGAGAAGATGGAGGGCTTTCAAGGGCAGCTAAGAGAATTGATGGAGGAAAAGCTGCTGCATTGGACCTCAACACCACCATTGCACGGCATACGGGAATTCCTGATCTCAATGAGGAACCTCCAGAAGAAAACCATTTAGCTCTCCCTCATACTTGGGTAAGCAAATATATAAAATAATGTTTCTTTTTATTTATTTGTGTGGCTAATTGAATTGAATTGAATTGAATTCCTCTTTTTACATTTTCCAGGACCGGAATGGAACAACTAGTGAAGCCAAACGACCTTTCACAATCTCAGAGTCGGAAAACAACGAAGCATCAGATGATGACATACCAATGGAGATAGTCGAACTATTGGCCAACAACATGTGCGTGGATGGACGTCCTAGTCCTAGCATAACCGGCTATCCTCATAACGTTGCAGTGCACTCTTCGTTCAAAGTTGGGCCCAGCCACCACCCGAACAAGCAAAGCTCTCAAGTTAGGCAATCTGCAGGCTCGAAGAAAGCTTCGTGCAGTAATTATAGTGGTAATCAATCTATCTTCCTTAATCCCGGCCTGTTTTAGTTAATAACATACCCTTAAATGTATTCTCAAAACTTTCCCTTTTTGTAGCTCAACTAGTGCAGGAGGTTGCCAGTCATTCAGAAAAAATTGGCGTTTGCACTCTCAACCGTAACCCAGCTGACTTCAGCATCCCTGATGCACGAAACGACTTCACTATAAGCGCCAAAGATTTGAAGTTCAGAAAGCGCACCAATATTCTAGAATGCTGAATATTGAGGCCAAGAAGGGAAGACAGAGAATGAGAAGCTGAGCTAGGGTTATTTATAATGAACTTTTTTTTTTGGTTTTTGTTTGTGTTGGAATTGCTTTACAGTTTTCATATCTTTACTTGATGTATTAATTTGGATTAATTTCACCATAATTTCATATCAATAATTAGCTAAATCTCTGTTTCTTGAGGTTCTAATGTCAGTTGTGTTTTATACATAATGAAATATATGTATTTTGCACGCAGCAGGGATGCATGTTAAAAATTATACATAAAATCGCACATGTATTGCACGATATATAAAAGTGTATCTTTATGTTGCATAAAGTCGATTGTGTGAGAGGGGAGCAGCAAAAACCACCACAAATATCAAAACTGCCATTACAAAAAAACTGTGAAATACCAACGGAATTTTAACGACGGAATTAAATCCGTTGGGATTACTGACGGGTTAACAAAGTCATCCGAATTATCGACAGAATTTGTTTTCCGTCGGTAATCACAAAAAAAAAATACATGTGATTACTGACGGAAATTTTACTCTCTAACCACAAAATTAAAATTTAAGAATTAAAAAAAATTTAAAAATTTATGCAAAAATTAAATTTTTTAATTAAAGTAGGAAATTTGTTAGCTAGAAAATTATAATTGATTAAAATAGAAAATTTGTGATTAAATTAAATTAGAAAATTGTAGATTAAGTTAGCTAGGAAATTATTGATTAAATTAGAAAATTTTATATTAAATTAAGAAATTGTTGATTAAATTAGAATTTTTTTATGTTATATTGTTTGGAAATAATTTTTTTAGTTTTTATATAAGTTTTTATGATAATTAAGTTTTTGTTGTGTGAATTAATAAATAAAAAAATTATTAATAAACAAAATAATTAAAAATAAAACTACATTTACAATTTATAAATTTAAAAAAAATTGCAATAATTATAAGCCATAAATTTAGTGATTAATATAAGTGAAATAATATTTAATCAAAACAAAAAAAAATTATACACGTGGATTTTAGAATTTTAATCAAAAAAAAAAATTATATTTACAATTTATAAATTAAAAAATTAATTTTACAATAATTACAAGTCATAAAACTTCTAATTTGGACTTCAAATCAAACTTAAGGCCTAGAGGCAAGCCTTCACTGCGACGAATCGCCTTTCTCCGTCCCACAATTGAAAAATATGATATCATGTTGCACATTGAAATATAAAAATTGGTATGATTATCTTCTACCAGGGCGTGTTTATTTTGAGCTTGAACTATATATATAGAAATAAAAAAAAAGTTATTCTTGCGGATTCTCGATTCAAATACTCATCAACACTTTACTATACATATATATCATTAGAGTTAATAATGGAACAGAAAATTCTCCATTTTGACCCATGTGGGGGTCATGGTGGAAATTTTTTATACAAATACATTTTCGTTGAAGATACTAATGGGCCTAAATACATTTAATACATTTATACAAATATATACTTAATAAATAGTGCAGCATTGTTTCTGCGTTATTCATTTATTTGAGCATGTAGCATTAACAAAACACAGTACAAAAAGGCGCTGATTTGCGACGAAAAATTGTGATCGAGTTTGGGTCGTTGCACAACACTTGTCTTGTCGCAAATATTTGCAACGAAAATTTGAAAGGGCTGAAATTGGACTTAAAAGACTAGAATTGGACTCAAGGGATCAAAATTGAGACAAAAAAGACTAAAATTGATAATATAAAAAGTTACATGACCTTTTGTGAATTCTGACAAAGACCATCTGTGAAATTTGTGAATTTATCTCTAAAATTTGTTGCAAATCCCGTCGCGATTTGCGGCGTGTTTTTTCCGTCGCAAATTTGGTTGACTTCGTCAGTTTGGCCAAATCCATTGCAATTTGCTACGGATTTGAGGCTGTCGTGTTTTAGTGAATCCGAAGCAAGTAACTATAGTATTTTGTGTGATAATCGATGGTACTATACACTTTTCTATGCACCAGGGTTCATCAGGGAACTGCTGAGATGGGCAATACCAGAGTTAAGAAATAATCCCAAAAGGCAAATTTGAAACGTGTCTTGGTCTTATTGGAGTTCTCATAGCCTCTCTGTGGATGTATATCATTTTGATCGAACCACGAACCACTTAATTAATAGTCTCTCATTTAAGTTATACTATAAAATTGATTGTTAATTTATAAATTAAACTTTCTTGGTTGAACCTCATACTTGCTTGATCATTCTTAATTTGTTGGTTGGTTTCCATTGATTATATTATTGCTCTGAAATCTCTGTACGGGAAATGAAGGAAGGCTTGAGAAATTAAGTTGAACCTAATGACTAAGGAGAAATGTATATTTAATACTAATCAATAAGAAAAAACTAATAAATTAACGAATGTTGTATTTAAGAAGAGGTAGAGAGGTCAATTAAGTTGAAAGTTTGTTGGTAGACCTATTGTACTTCATATGGCTCTTCACTAGTTGTCCTGCAGCTATTGCTGAGAGCAGGGAGAGCTCTCCCGCGAGAACAGACCCCGCAACAATTGTGGCTAGTCGCCTAGAATTGGCCCCCGGAGTGTCCTTACTGGCTCCCTTAACTCCGAGCAAGTTGAGGCATGCGGCCTGTGAGGGGAGCTGAGTTCCACCGCCTACGGTACCAACCTCGATGCAAGGCATGGTGACTGAGATGTGAAGGTCCTTTCCTTGGTTAACGGCTTCCAGCATGGTGATACAGTGGGAGCTCTCTACGTTCTGTGCAGGATCTTGACCCGTTGCTAGGAAGACAGCAGAGACGATGTTGCTTGCGTGAGCATTGAAGCCACCGAGAGCTCCTGCCATGGCGGAACCTGTGAGGTTCTTTAGCATGTTCAGTTCCACCAAGGTAGCTACGTCGGTTTTGAGCACCTTCTTGACAGTGTCTTCATTGATTATAGCCTCGCACACAACAGACTTGCCCCTGCCCTCAATCCAATTGACGGCAGCTGGCTTCTTATCGGAACAGTAATTTCCAGAGATGCCGATGACATCCATGTCTGGAAAGTATTCTTTGGTGATGAGTAAATCGAGTACATTCTGGACACCCTTGGATACCATGTTCATCCCCATGGCGTCCCCCGTGCTGCAGGTGAATCTAATGTAGAGATTCTTTCCAGCGATGGCGCATTTGATGCTCTGGAGCCTCCCGAATCGGCTGGAAGTGTTGAATACTTGCGACAAGGTCTCAAAATTGAGAGGGTCTTCAAGGAAGAACTTCAACTCAGCTGCACGTCTGGCGGTTGTGAATCTGACGACGGGGGCTCTAGTCATGCCGTCTCTGAGGATGGTGCTGGTGGCTCCCCCGGAGACGTAGATGGCCTTGCATCCCCTGTTGGTGCTAGCGATGAGGCACCCCTCCGTAGTCGCCATGGGGACCGAATACTCCACCTCATTTAGCAACAGTGGGCCCGCTATGCCCACTGGAATCTGGACGTAACCCACAGGCATTTCGCAGCACTGACCTAGTATAGCCTCGTAATTGAACCCTTCCAGGGGCAAACCCTCCAGGGATTTTCCGGTGATACGCTGCAAAGCTTCACGGCGGATGGCAGCGGCGCGTTTACAATCACCCAACTTGGATTCGAGGGCGTAGGAAGGGATCTTCCCCTCCACGACGGACAACACCATCTCCTCGTCCGAAAGGGAAAGCAGCTGGGAAATAGGCTCCTCCTCATTATCCACTGTTTTGTTTTTGATGAGTTGATCAGTAATTTCTTCTTCTTCTTCAATATCCAAAATGTCATCAGAGGTGGGATTAATGAGGGAGTGGACGAAACCAATACCCATGAAGCCAAGGAGATAGATGAAGGAAGCCAGGAAAATGAGTATGGCGGAGATTTGGGAGAGGTTAAGGATGTGGAGAGGGGTGGAGCTGCGGATCTTTTCCCGCCATTGGAGCAGGAGATAATACACCGCCGAGAAGAAGACAGGCAACACAACAGTGTTGGCCACGTACGCGGAGAGGGGCACCGCATCGGAACTAATTTGTGACTTTTTCAGAGGAGCGGAGGCCATCTTCATTCTGATAGCTATGGATGACGAATTGTTAATTTGTTTGAGAGAGAGGGAAGAAGAAGAGATATTGGTAGTAGAGGGAATGCAGGGTTGTTAAGTATTTATACTCCTAGTTAGCTCTTGGAAAATGGCTCTAGGAAAGTGCTACGAAACAGCCTAGCTACTACTTGCATTTGCATTGGACTGATTAACTAAACACTTGATCAGTCAAAGTCAGTGTACTGTAATTTAATGGAATATTATATTTCTTTGCCTGTTGCTATATTTTTCCTTTCTTTTCTCGTTTTAATTTCATAGACAGATAAGTACCCACAACAGTTCAAAAATTCAAACTCTCCCTCTACATAGAGTGTATTTATTTTATCCCACCATACTTACTATATATACTATAGTTCAGGTTTGATAGCAAAGACTAATTAAACTAGGTTATGATGATATCTAAACTTTTTAGATTTTAAAACATATAAAATCTACCATTAATCTAAATTATCAAACAAATTATAAATTAAGTTGAGATAGAGTTAATCTAGATTTAATCTTAGCTATCAAACATGGTATATATATATAAGGATTAATACTCCCTCCGTCCCATACTTGAAGACACATTTTACCATTTTAGGTGTCTCATACTTGAAGGCACATTACCTAAAATAGCAAAAATACTTTTAAACCCTCCCCTTAAAACATCACAATATTACAACAAATGCCACTACTTTATTACACTAAAAAGTAACTTTATTACTATTTATAAAGTTGAAAAGTCTTTATTACCCACTTTATCTTACACAATATTAATAAACAATTCATTTATTAAAACCCGTGCCCAATTGTTTTGAGCCTTCAAATATGGGACGGAGGGAGTATAACATATTGTGATCCAAATTGAAAAAATAAAATAAATATATAAATTATGATGACGACCCTCAAATGATGAATTGAACCTGACTCACTACTTCCAAGATTGATTATATATATTATTCAGCCGGTCATGTTTGTTTGCTGCATGATTAACTTGTGCAGGATTATGTATCAATTAAATAAGTACTCAACTTCGAATATAAAATAATCAGTTTCACAAAAAGTATACCAATTTCCTGAAAAGTCCACACAGGGGGGCGGGGATGCAATATCATATCCTATTAATTTGTTGTTTTGTGAGGTAGTAGGTAATCTGCAGAGAAAATGACATTTTTGGTCCCACCCACCACAGACACTCGTTTATTTGGTCCCATGACTTTAAATTGTAGTCCCAATACGATAAATTTTGTCAATTTTGGTCCCACTGTTAGTCAAGCCGTAAGTCAACTGTTAGCTATTTTAGTCCCAATAATTCTTTTTCCATTCTAATTTAAAAAGGGGAAATTCAGAAAAAATAGAATTTAAAAATATAAAATCTCCTTATCAATCCCTCTTACCTCAAATAGAATTTTAATTTTTTTTTTTTTGATGGGAGAATTTAAAAATATTAATTACAATTATTTCCACTAATTTTCCATTCTTATTTAAAAAGTAAAAATTCAGAAAAAAAATAGAATTTAAAAATATAAAATCTCCTTCTCAATCCATCTGTACCTCAAATAGAATTAAAAAATATTAATTACAATTATTTAAAAGGAAAATCAAGAAAAAATTTAACAATTATACGTACAATATGCATATATCTCATATATCTCTCCCTCCCATTCTCTTCTTCTGACCGGCGAACGTCCGTTCCCCACTTCGTTCGTTGTTAAAGTCGCCACTTTGGCTCCATTCTCGTCATCACCTTTCCGCCACCCGTCACCACCACCGTGCTACTACCGTTAACCCGTATTCTTCCAAAATCTCTTGAAAAATCCGACTATAAAATTCAAATTCGATCACGAAATTCATGGAGACTACCCACTATAGCCTCGTGTTAGTTCTAAGAATCAAAGCCCTTTGTCAATTTTAAATTTTGATCTCTCCTTCATCTCCAATTTATGAATATTCATCGCCATTTTTCTACAATTTTTGACCATTTTCTTAACTTATTTTTTCTGATTTTTTAATATTCGTGTTAGTGTTGGGATTGGGGCTAGGGGCGTGGTGACGAACTCGCCGCGGCCGGCGTGGAGAACAACCGCCGGATAAATGCCTCGGCCTGGGACGAAGTCGTAGCAGGTGGCGCCGCCTGAGCCTGAAACTCGCCAATGTGTGGTTCTCCCTGAAGCACAGTTTCCGACGGGAATGTCAGGCAATGCCCGTGTGTGGGCGTCGATCTGAGTAGAGACAAACAACGATATGATGGCCAGCGTGTGTGAATCCAGCGCGCTAGATGCCGGCCATGGGGCCTGAGCAAGATTTGTCGTCGTCTTTGATTGTGCGGAATGAAGGTCGTGGTGAAGAAGGGTGCTTCCTTGCGAAGCATGAGAGGAATCTGTGGTGTTGCTAAGGCCGGAAATAACCATTAGTACGGGGCCGACTGGCAGCCAGTCACCGTGGGAACCAGTCGCCGGTTGAGATGGGAAAAATCAAATGAATTAAGTCGGCTGGAAAATGTGATTAGGTGCAATGTTAGGGTTTTGTTAAGGGTGTACTTTGATTTTGGGGTGAAAACTAACCACTGACGGCCACGTGATTCGCACATGCGTCCTTCCGTTAAAAGTTAACGGGGTTGGGACGATTTTGCAAATTTTGCACAATAGTGGGACCACTTTTGACAAAATTTATCGTATTGGGACTACAATTTAAAGTCATGGGACCAAATAAACAAGTGCCGGTAGTGGGTGGGACCAAAAATGCCATAATCTGCATGTATAAAGGCATTTTTCTGCCTATAAAAAATAAAAATAAAAATCGGTACCCAATTACATATTTTAACAATCCATTTGAGGTCTGAAAATTAAATATATATTTCTCTATAAATTTTCGAGCTGAAATTTTTTTAATTGCTACGTTGACAAGCTCTTAACGAAGCTTAATTACGTGGCCGTCTCAGTTTCCATAATGTAGCAGCCAGATCATTTTGCAATATTTTAAGGATCAATCTTGATAATTAATCAAGAAGCTCACTTAGGAATTCATATAGGTTGCGTTTGGATGAGGGGATTTCAAATGGAATGATTTAAAAATTGATGGATTTCAAATGATATGATTTTAGTGAGGATTTAAAATCCTCTCAATTTTAACTAAAAACTGGTACTAAATATTTGAAATCCATTCATTTAATCCAAACAGGTGGAGTGGATTTAGATTATGGATTTAAAATCCACACCTAAATCCCGCCATCCAAACACAACCATATTGTTAACATCGAGAGGCGATTGGAAGTCCAGACCACTGAGGATCCACGTAAATTACTTCAAACTCCGCAGTCCAGACTGCTGAGGGTCATGGAAGAAACGTGAATTCTTGCGAAATCCATCAATTTTAGTAGGCCTCTGTGCGATGATTTAAATATCTAAGGTAATCCTTTCATCATGCATTATAGAAGGATATCAAACTCTTGGGCCAATCAATACAAGGCCCAGTTTCATAAATAAATAAATAAATATGGCCTTTAGCTTTAAGGGCCTTAAGCCCATCACGCAGAACTAATAGGACCTGGGCAAGAGATGAGAAATTACATAAATTCATATTGCAATATATACTGGTTGGTAAGAGTTGGACCCAAGTGTTAAGATAAACTGGTCAGGGAGGATCTCATAAGAGGTGGCCAGACCTTCTGCCAAAAGTGTAACTAATTGTCCTATTTTACAGAGTGTCCTCACTACTAACGGACTCTGAAAGAATCCGAGTATCAGACATGGTACTGCCACGTAGCAAAATATGTTAACTCGCATACAGAGCTTAAAATGACCTTAATACCCTGAAAACAAAATGAATAAAGCACTAACAAACTCACTTGAGGTAAAAGGAGAACTACTCCTTTTTTCACACATTCACACACTTCTCATTATTAGTATTTAGTATCCTTTCTTCATCTTGCTCAATCGGGAACTCCCCCAACGGGTTTATTTCAGGTTCAGAACTGGTAAGCAGCATGAGGAGCATTCTGGGAGCACGTGGCTGTTAGCTTTGAAGAGACCATTTGTAGGACCTTTTTAGGTAACTTCCATAATTTTTACCATTATTATTATTTGTTGAAAAGTGGATTTCATCCACATCAATGCATATTAATGTTATGCTAAAACTAGCAATTCCCATGTCCAAAATATTGTCTCCACACCTATAAATTTCATTTGTTTCCGATTCTGAGTGTTTTTCATAAGCTTATGAGGTTCGATCTCCGGCAGCTCTATATTGTGGTGCCTCTCTCCAAATTATAAGAAGTGAAAACGGTGCTTGTCTCTGAAAATCGCAAAAAGCCTTGCGCCTCTATAATAGTAAAGAGGATAATTGAAAGAGATGATTTATTGATTCTACGACAGAGTATATAAAGAATTACAGATGGGCTTATGTGTGTACAAAGATACTAATGGGCCTAAATACATTTATACAAATATATACTTAATATGCCCCCTCAAGATGGAGTGGTGTCGACAACTCCAATCTTGGACATAAGAAGGCGCAGCCGAGCGCGAGCAAGAGGTTTGGTGAGAGCATCTGCAAGTTGATCAAACTATGAGACATAAGAGACGCGGGAGGACGACTTCTGAACCAGGTCTCGAACGAAGTGGTAGTCGATGGCAATGTGCTTCATGCGAGAGTGGAAGACAGGATTAGAGCACAGATAGGTTGTACCAATGTTATCACAGTAAATGGCCGAGGTCGAAGATTCCGAGACACCAAGTTCAGAGAGGAGAGACCGTGTCCATTGAATTTCAGCCGCAGCAGAGGCAATGTCACGATATTCAGCTTCAGTGGATGAACGAGCAACAGATTTCTGCTTGCGAGATGACCAAGAGATGGGGTTTGCTCCAAGATAAGCAATGTAAGCACCAGTCGATGTCCGATCATTGCAGTCCCCAGCCCAATCCGCATTAGTGAAACAGTGAAGAGTATAAGAGGACTGACACTGTGGGAGGATGCCCAGCGAGCGCGTACCATTAAGGTACCTGAAAAGTCGTTTTACGGCTCCCCAATGAGATTCAGTGGGAGCATGCATGAACTGGGAAAACTTGTTTACATCAAAGGCAATATTCGGACGTGTGAAAATTAAGTACTAAAGGCTGCCAAGGGCCTGTCTGTAGGTGGTAGCATCAGCGGGAGGTGATCTATCAAGAAGCATAAGGTTGACACCGGGTTGTAGGGGGGTTTGAATAGGCTTTGAGTCAAGCATGTTGTATTTAGCAAGTAGATCAGTGGTATACTTGTGTTGTACGAGCTTGTAGGCGGATTTAGTTCTAAGGACTTCCACTCCAAGAAAGTAGGAGAGGTTGCCAAGATCCTTGACCGAGAATTTAGATTCCAGTGCAGAGATAACCTTGTCAAGAAAGGAGGGTGTGTTCCCAGTAAGGATCAGATCATCAACATATACCAGAAAGTAGGCAAGAACACCATCCTTGTTGTATACGAAGAGGGAGGAATCCGATTTTGTGTGACTGAACCCCAGAGTGGCAAGGAAGGTGTGGAGAGCATAGTACCATGTCTGAGGTGCTTGTTTAAGACCATATATAGACTTCCGGAGTTTGCAGACGTAAGAGTGATAGTTTGAGTCCAAAAAACCCGGAGGTTGTGCCATGTATACTTCATTTGGAAGAGTCTTGTGCAAAAAGGCATTATTGACATCAAATTGATGGAGAGGCCAGTGTTGGGTAACCGCAAGACTGAGAATGATGCGGACTGTAACTGGTTTCACTACGGGACTGAATGTTTCTAAGAAATCAATGTCAGGGCATTGATGAAAGCCCTTAGCAACAAGTCGAGCTTTAAACCTGTTAATGGAGTCGTCAGGATTGCGTTTCACACAAAATACCCATCTACAACCAATGAGATTATGTGACCTGGCCGGAGGTACCAAATCCCAGGTGCCATTTTGTAGAAGAGCTGTAAATTCATTAGACATAGCACTTCTCCAGCGAGGGTCAGACATAACTTAAGAAACAGTGTGAGGTTCAATGTCAGAAAGCACAGAAGTGGTAAGACCATACCTAGGATTAGGTTTGAAGATGTTGTTGCGCGCCCGATTTATCATGGGATGTGATGGGGCCGGTGAGGGAGGCCAATCAGGGGACGGTTGCTCACGTGGCTCGACAGAAACAAGCTCCATTGTGGGAGGTGGGTGAGGGACCGATGGAGGAGTTGTAATGGGTCTAGAGTCTGGGAGGGGTAGGGGTAGGGATGGAGGAGTATGTGATTTTGGCTTGGAGAACGAGAACTCAGTTTCAACGAACTCAACATGGCGGGAAGTGTATAAGCGGGAGGTGGATAAGTCAAGACATAGGTAGGCACTTTGAGTGGTGGTGTATCCTAAGAAAACACATGGGGTGGAGCGAGGCTCAAGCTTGTGGGACGTGTAAGGGCGCAGCCATGGGAAGCACTTACACCCAAACACACGAAGTTTGGAAAGGTTGGGTGGAGTGTGGAAAAGAAGTTCAAAGGACGATTTTAGAGAAAGGCCAACTTTAGGGATGCGATTTATGAGGTAAGTTGCAGTGGATAGGGCGAAGGGCCAATAGGATAGAGGGATTGAGGCTTGATGTAGTAGGGTAAGGCCAGTGTCGACAATGTGACGATGGTGATGTTCAGAGTCATCATTGTGTTCCGGAGTATGAGGTGGGGTAGGTAGTAAGGTGATTAATGCCATGGGTTGTAAGAAATGGACGTAGGGCTATGTATTCACCACCATTGTTAGAGTAGAGTGTAATAATTTTAGTGGCAAGAGTGTTTCCTATAAGTGTTTTAAAGGTAACAAATGTGGAGTAGACATCGAATTTTCGTTTGATAGGAAATAACCATATATACTTAGTGAAATGATCAACAAAAAGCTCATAATATTTATAACTATCAGTAGATAACACAGGTGAAGTCCAAACATAAAAAAAAAAAAAAATCAACTGGAGCGGTGCAGTAGACGTAAGAGTAGAATCAGAAAAAGGTAATTTGTGACTCTTAATACATTTTCAAGAATCACATGAAAAACTTAAATTATTGTCTAGCACAAGTTTATTGGAAGAGACAACAGAGTTCAAAATTCTAGAAGAGGGTGACCTAGCCGAGCATGCCAAATTTGAAGGGGTAGTTTGGAAGCCGTGAGGGCGCAGGGAGATCCACACACACCACTAGGCCAGGCCACAAGTAAAGTCCATTAATGTGAGGACCACGAAGGCGAACGACCCCCGATTGACGATCCCTCACCTGAAAATCACAATTTGAGAATTGAATTACAACATCATTCATGGCACAGAGATGTGAAATAGATACAAGGTTACGAGAGATGCAGGACACGTGTAACACATCAGTAAATAATAGTGTAGGACAAGCAGAAAATAACAAAGATCCAATGTTCGAAATAGACAAACCATAACCATTCCCAATTATAACATTATTGGTGCCATCATAGGGGGAGTGAAGTGACAGATTGACAAGGTCCAATGTGATGTGATGAGAGGCACCCGAGTCTAGGACCCATTCAGAATCAGAGGGAGCCGAAGTGGCCGTGTGCGCGGAGGGAGATGTGTAGGCATGGCGAAGGGCAGCAGATTGCTGGGCAGAGTTGGATATGACCTGGTAATCTGTGCATTTACGGGTTGAGTGGCCTGGAACTCCACATAATTGGCACTTGCCCATGTGTGGGCGGAGGGAGTAGTTGGGAGCAGGCTGATGAGGGCGACCGTGCGGCTGGGACAATCGGGGAGGTTGGTGTGTGGGCTGGCGGTACTTGGGCCGCAGATGTGAGAGACAGCCACTAGGAGGCGTCGACAGCAGGGCGGTGGCTGGGAGACTCGCCGGAGCAGCAGGTAGGCGATCGGCCATTTGTGCTTCAAAGCTCAGAAGTTTGTCATGAAGCTCGTCAAAGTCAATCATGGTGTCACGAGCCTGAATCGCGTGAGACAGTTCCTTGTAGGAGTCGTCAAGGCCGGTTAACACCGTGAGGGCCAAATCCTCAGGGTCGGTAGTAACACCAAGCAAGGAAAGTTCATCAACAAGACCCCGAATCTCAAGCATATATTCTGAAACGGAGCGATTACACTTCGTCGGATTGTGAAGCTTGGTTTTGAGGGCGAGGATACGGCCACAGGAAGGTTTACCATAGGTCTTGACAAGGATTTCCCAGGCCTTGGCGGAAGTAGTGGCGCCGACGATGAGGGAGATGAGAGAGGGGGAGATGGCGCTGAGGAGGGCGCTGAAGATCAACTGATCTAGTCGAATCCAGGCCGTGTGAAGAGGATTCGGTCGAGTGGTGCTGCCTTCTGTGGTGGTTTCCGATGGACAAGAATCGGTGCCATCCAGAAAGTCGAGGAGGCCGTAGCCTGTGAGGAGACTACGGAATTGAAGGCTCCAAGGCATGAAGTTGGTTGAAGTGAGTTTGTGGGGGGAATTGGGAGGAGACATTGAAGGCAATTAGTGGAGATGAGGCGGTGTTGCCGGCGATGACAACCGCAGGTGGGGTGGTGGTGTCGGTCATGATTCTGTAGATCCACAAATTACGGAAGAAATTTTGGTGGGGAAGGAAAAGTTTGACCGCGTAAAAGGAAAGAGGACCAGATTTGGGACGTGAGTAAAAAATTGGCTCTGGTTACCATAAAGAGGATAATTGAAGAGATGATTTATTGATTCTATGACAAAGTATATAAAGAATTACAGATGGGCTTATGTGTGTACAAAGATACTAATGGGCCTAAATACATTTAATACATTTATACAAATATATACTTAATAAATAGTGCAGCATTGTTTCCGCGTTATTCATTTTATTTGAGCATGTAGCATTAACAAAACACACTACAAAAAGGCGCTGATTTGCGACGAAAAATTGTGATCGAGTTTGGGTCGTTGCACAACACTTGTCTTGTCGCAAATATTTGCAACGAAAATTTGAAAGGGCTGAAATTGGACTTAAAAGACTAGAATTGAACTCAAGGGATCAAAATTGAGACAAAAAAGACTAAAATTGATAATATAAAAAGTTACATGACCTTTTGTGAATTTTGACAAAGTTACAAGACCATCTGTGAAATTTGTGAATTTATCTCTAAAATTTGTTGCAAATCCCGTCGCGATTTGCGGCGTGTTTTTTCCGTCGCAAATTTGGTTGACTTCGTCAGTTTGGCCAAATCCATTGCAATTTGCTACGGATTTGAGGCTGTCGTGTTTTAGTGAATCCGAAGCACGTAACTATAGTATTTTGTGTGATAATCGATGGTACTATACACTTTTCTATGCACCAGGGTTCATCAGGGAACTGCTGAGATGGGCAATACCAGAGTTAAGAAATAATCCCAAAAGGCAAATTTGAAACGTGTCTTGGTCTTATTGGAGTTCTCATAGCCTCTCTGTGGATGTATATCATTTTGATCGAACCACGAACCACTTAATTAATTGTCTCTCATTTAAGTTATACTATAAAATTGATTGTTAATTTATAAATTAAACTTTCTTGGTTGAACCTCATACTTGCTTGATCATTCTTAATTTGTTGGTTGGTTTCCATTGATTATATTATTGCTCTGAAATCTCTGTACGGAAAATGAAGGAAGGCTTGAGAAATTAAGTTGAACCAGATTTGATTAATGAAGAAGAAGAAATGTATATTCAATCACTAATCAATAAGAAAAAACTAATAAACGAATGTTGTATTTAAGAAGAGTTAGAGAGGTCAATTAAGTTGAAACTTTGTTGGTAGACCTATTGTACTTCATATGGCTCTTTACTAGTTGTCCTGCAGCTATTGCTGAGAGCAGGGAGAGCTCTCCCGCGAGAACAGACCCGGCAACAATTGTGGCCAGTCGCCTAGAATTGGCCCCCGGAGTGTCCTTACTGGCTCCCTTAACTCCGAGCAAGTTGAGGCATGCGGCCTGTGAGGGGAGCTGAGTTCCACCGCCTACGGTACCAACCTCGATGCAAGGCATGGTGACTGAGATGTGAAGGTCCTTTCCTTGGTTAACGGCTTCCAGCATGGTGATACAGTGGGAACTCTCTACGTTCTGTGCAGGATCTTGACCCGTTGCGAGGAAGACAGCAGAGACGATGTTGCTGAGGATGGTGCTGGTGGCTCCCCCGGAGACGTAGATGGCCTTGCATCCCCTGTTGGTGCTAGCGATGAGGCACCCCTCCGTAGTCGCCATGGGGACCGAATACTCCACCTCATTTAGCAACAGTGGGCCCGCGATGCCCACTGGAATCTGGACGTAACCCACAGGCATTTCGCAGCACTGCCCTAGTATAGCCTCGTAGTTGAAGGGATCTTCCCCTCCACAACTGACACCACCATCTCCTCATCCGAAAGGGAAAGGGAAAGCTGGGAAATCGGCTCCTCCTCATTATCCACTGTTTTGTTTTTGATCAAAAGTTGATCAACAGTTTCTTCTTCTTCAATATCCAAAATGTCATCAGAGGTGGGATTAATGAGGGAGTGGACGAAACCAATACCCATGATGCCAAGGAGATAGATGAAGGAAGCCAGGAAAATGAGTATGGCTGACATTTGGGAGAAGTTAAGGATGTGGAGAGGGGTGGAGCTGCGGATCTTTTCCCGCCATTGGAGCAGCAGATAATACACCGCCGAGAAGAAGACAGGCAGCACAACAGTGTTGGCCACGTACACGGAGAGGGGCACCGCATCGGAACTATTTTGTGACTTTTTAAGAGGAGGAGAGGCGGCCATCTTCAAAAAAGCCCAAATTTAAACGGACCTTTGATTCAGGGTTAAACGGGCCAGCCCGGTTAGCCCGGCCCGATTAAACATCTCTATATGTTCCCCCACAAAAAGTTTAAAAATTTACCTCTTTCTCCGCATAAATTATATTTATTTTTATTTTTGAATTGTTCACAAAAAATGTGTTTAAATTTTATTTTATTTTTAAATATATTTCACCATACTTACTTTATGAATCCAAATTGAAAATGTAAAATAAATATATAAATTATGATGACCCTCTCAAATGATGAATTGAACCTCACTCACTAGCGACTTCCAACTAGTACACTACTCAAGATTTGATTATATTATTCAGCCGGCCATGTTTGTTTGCTGCGTGATTAACTTATGCAGGTTTATGTATCAATTAATTAGGCACGCAAACTTTGAATATGAAATAATTAATTTCACAAAAAGGTATACCAATTTCCTGGAAGTCCACACAGGGGGGCGGGGTGCAATACATTATTATATTAATTTATACATTTTAATTATTATAAGTTGTTTATATTCCCATTTCCTTCAAAAACATTTCAACTAGGCAATTCTAAGGTTACATCACTTTTACCTATTAAGTAACCTATTATAACAGGTCACGGCACCAAAAAGTAGTTGTAAAAATTTGATGTGGAACATGCACAATTTTCGACTCTAATGTCAAAATTTTCTCAATAATACATTTTTGAAATCAAAATGACGAGTCTGTTAAAGACACGTTGTGACTAGTGGCCTTTTGAAGCCAAATTCATTTGTTTTGACCAGTTTTAAAGTACTTTTCTTTTTTCCACAAATTCACTTCATTACTTTTAATTTTAGTTTAAATACAATGAATCTAAACATTCACCATGTAGGTGTGATGTTGTATTCAGAAAATTCATTCAATAATATTTCAAACATTAAGAAACATTTTTCACTCTTTCGTAAAAAATACGTTTGTCTTCTACATATCACTCTCGTGTCAAAGTTATAACACAAAAATTAAAATTTAAAAGTTAATATGACAAAAATCAAAATGGAACATTTTTCACTCTTTCGTAAAAAATACGTTTGTCTTCTACATATCACTCTCGTGTCAAAGTTATAACACAAAAATTAAAATTTAAAAGTTAATATGACAAAAATCAAAATGGGGTAAAGTTAAATAATAAAAAAAAAATCCATGAGTTAATAACCCGAGCATTAACAAATTGCTAAAAAAAACATGATATAAGTTTCAATCATTCAATTAATATGAAATATTACAGCCATCATTGAAATAATTTCGTCTCATCTAAAAGTCCGAACTTGTAGAGGGGGTGGGAATTAATTCTTGTATATTAATTTCTAACACTCCCCCTCACTCGTGGGCCGGAGTAACACCTCTTACCCTTTTTGGGAGGAGGCCCATCGAGTGGACAATTTTAAATGGGTAGAGTGCTTTCAACAGGAATCGAACCCAGGTCGTTTGCCTGGTTTGCTCTGATACCATGAAAGAATTTCGTCTCATCTAAAAGTCCGAACTTGTAGAGAGTGTGGGAATTAATTCTTGTATATTAATACCTAACAAACATACTAGCTAGCATAGTATGGTGTAACACTAGCTAATATTGGACCTGAACTAGTTCCAAGATAGATTTCCCATTCAACTTGTTACTCTGTTGTGCCAATATGTAATCCTCGTACTTCATCGGAACATACGCTGCCACACACCCTTGTCTCTGCACTAGCTCAGAAGCAGGGGCAACAACCGTGTCTGGAGACGGCCCGTTCGCCATCGCAATCGAGATCCTCGCCTTTTTGTCGTTCACCACAGCTCTGTGCATCACACTCTTGTACTTTCCGTTGCTGAATATCTGAAACACAAAACAGGATCACAAAACAATATCCACAAAATTTGTTTGACACAATTGCATGATTAATTACCTCAAGATGATCACCAGTGTTGACTAAGAGGGAGTTAGGAAGAGCTTTCACATTAATCCATCTGCCCTTATGCTGAATCTGAAGCCCTTGAACCTGGTTCTCTATTAGAAGAGTGAAAAGGCCATGGTCCGAATGGGGTGGCAATCCCATGGCTATGTCTGGATTCGGGCAACAAGGGTACAAATTCGCGATAAAAATCTGTAAACTCGACCCCAAGTTTAAGGCCTTCTCCGCTTCGATTTCTTCAATCCCCAGGCCCTGTGATATGCCTTTCGACAACGTTCTCACCACGTCTCGACTTCTTTCACAGTATTCCGGTAGTAGCTCTCTGCAATTACAATTTGTAAGAAGATGACAGACACCCTTGCTCTCTATATTTTACTACTCCCTCCGTCCTGAGAGAAGCTTTCCATAGCTTTTGAACACGGAGATTAAGAAATACTCCCTCAGTCCCACAATAACTTTCATACCTTTAAAATGGAAAACCCTTTATAAACTCCACCCTCACAATATTTTCAATTTTACACAAATGCCATTACTTTTTCTCCCTACATCCACAAAAATCAACTCGTTTCTTTACTTTATACATAAAGTTTTACAAAATTACCCCTCAAAACTCCACTCATTATTACACTTTCTTAATTTACGTCTCCGCCTACATATGAAAGTTATCCAGGACGGATGCGTATAACTAGAAAGTGATCTAAATGAAATGTGACAGGAAGTAGTCTACTAAAAAGTAAAGCTCCTTAGGACAGACGAAAAAAGAAAATTGTAAACCTTCTGGTGGGACGGAGGAAGTACTTTACAAACATGAATATAGAGTTTATATACCTGAGAGATTGAGGTTTAGCAGGGCAATGAAAGTGAGGATGAACAAAAACTTTCAAGAAGTCCCTCCAACAGAAACTCTCCTCTTTCTCAGTATTGAAGCTGGTGCCATATCTTATAGGATTCACCACATCCTTAGGCTGAAATTCGGGCTTTTCTTCGTCGGGCAGATTGAAGAATTCACTGGTTGCATCGATCATACCCCTCATCAACTCTTCTGGTATCCCATGATTTACTACCTACACAAAAGTAGTTGCAATTGGATAATCAGATAAAAGGTACATATTGCAAATTGAAAGGGCTGGGATTATAAATTACCAGGAAGAAGCCCCATTGCTGACAGGCTTTGTCGAGATCGTGGATGGCTTTGGCCTTGTGTTGAGGGTTGTTGGAAGTGAGAAGTGAAAGGTCAATAACAGGGATTGAATATGCATGGTCATGGTCTGAAACAGTAGTGGTTTCAATGGGATTCGTAAAAGCGTATTTTGAAGGGATGGAGATGAGGTTAGGTGATTCCGCAAGGTGTTTGACACTTGTAATGCTTGGTATCGGAGCTCTTGATTCCATCTCTGGTTGCTCTGTTTTAAAGACCTTTAGTTAGACACGACTTCTGTTTTTTCTGGTAAGTATTAGAGGTAATGGGGATTGGGAGAAAAAGAATATAATGAAATATAAAAGTAGATTCATTGAAACTGATTAGAAAAAAAAAAAAGTTGAATAGCTTTTTACTAAACAACAAGGGGGAGTACAATATTTTGGCCAAAGTCGTTTTTGGCAGCAGTTACAGACAAAACAATAATGGTCATCTAAATTCAAAACCACTGCTTTTGAGATGGGCCACGTTGGCAGGCTGTAGATTAAATTTTAGAATAGTTTGTGTAATTGTGTTCTTTTTTTGTTTTTCATTCCTAGTTTTATGTATTATATATATTTATAAGATGGGGAAATATTAATTTTGGTCAGCCAGTTTTACCTCTTTTCATATTTGGTCACCCACATTTAGTCACTATCAAAATTGGTCACCCAGTTATTATATTCTATCAAAATTGATCACGTGATTCAATCAACCAAGCTTTGTAGTCAGAAAATTTTAGTAAGTTTTTAATAATTATTTAACTCAATTATGAATTCATTTTTGTTGCTTTACTTTTTATTTTACAGAAAATGAGAAACTCGAGATAAAATGCAATTTTGTACCCTGTTTTTTTTTTTAACAATTGTACTGTTTTCCAATTCTTTGTTTCATATTGAATTTGTATAATAATTGGAGATATAAACATATTTCAATTCATTTCCCTATTTATAATTATTGGAACATAATTTGTGGTGAAGATTAATCGTAAAGAATTTTCTAAAATCCATTCAACAAAAATTTCATAAACTTATTTTTCATTATTGCATATTTCTTGAAATGTTAGTCAAACAATTGGCATTGAAATAAATTTCTATCTTCTGAATTTTTCATTTCCTAATTATCTATAAAATAAAAAGTAAACCAACTAATCACGTTCTACAAGATACGATGCATCAGAATTCCTTCTTGCCTATTATATCACGTTCTACAAGATGCATCAGATTTCTGACCTATTATAAATATAATGTAAATATTGGTAATTTTTGCACTGTGTTTGTTTCATTAGTTCTGGAAGATGCATAAAAAAAATTTAATCTCAGGTTTTGAAAAATTTCACGGCTCAAAACTTTTTCTCCGTTAGTCAATGACAGATTCACTAACAGAGTAATCAATTTTGATAAAATATAATAACTGCGTGACCAATTTTGATAATGAGTAAATGTGGGTGATCAAATATGAAAAGAGGTAAAACTGGGTGACCAAAATTGATATTTTCCCTTTATAAGAACGTGCTATTTTAATTGAAAATAAACTTTTTTTTCAAATACCAAAATTTCTTGTAATTCCATTTGAATGTTGCACTCAATAATTTTTTAATTTTTTAAATGTACCAATGGACTTTTTATTTGTCAATTACTATTATTTAACGAGCTACTATATTTTAGTTAGTATCATTATTCAAAATCATTTTAATTCAATGAATAAAAAAATGAAATGAGTAGATAGTCATAGTGGAAACCATAAATAGTAAATATGGATGGATAAACTATTGTTGACATGTGTTGATAAGGTGATGATGTGTATGGACAAGAGAGGAGGATTGGAGAATTACATTGTACTGTTTCCTAGGGATCGATAGGCTTGGCTATGTAGAAAATGTCTGGAAGGATCTGGACCGGGCTACGGGAGCTGATCCAGAATGTTAGCACCGAGGGGAGAAGAACCAATTCCAAGATCAGTTTCATCCGTGAAAAGTTTGCATTTTGTAGTACAGAGTTTATAGAAAAAATGCAATGCTTAGAGTTTTAGTATAATTTTATAAATTTTTATATATAAAGAAAATAAAATAGTTGAATTGAGTGTATGATGGACCTCAAAAGTAATGACATGAAAGGTAAATATATATATATTATAAGAGTGAGTATACAAGTTTTTCAGAGATCGAGGAGGGAGTATAATATGAATTGAGAAGAAGAAAAAAATACAGGTTGAATCACAAGATAGTCTTAAAATTGATCTTATTCTCTCTTTGATATTTAATTTTTATTTAGACAACAGTCCAAAATTTTGAAAAAAATATATAAAATTATTTTTCAAAATATTTCGCGAGCCGCAGCTATATATTTTGGGCCATGTTATATACCCCTACATACTTGTTAAGGGCGCGGCTAAAGGTACCCGAGGATACTATGAGTACACCCACGCGATGAGAACACACACAAAACGGATGAGGACACCCATGTGGAAAACTCCAAAATACCCTCCTTCTTTTTCTTAATCCTAATTTTTCTCTTATTTTGGTACACCCACCAAATTTTTCTCCTCTCTCTCTGTCAATCGCCTTCCTCCCACTCTCAAGAGGCCGCGGCCCACCTCCTCACCCCTCCGTTTGAAGCTTCTTCCGCCGCCGCGACCCCTCCGTTTGAAGAGAAGACCAAGCGACGCGGCCGCCCCTCCTCCAAGCGATGCGACCGTCGTCGCGCCCCTTCCTCCTTCAAACGCCGCCGCCGTTGGAGGTGTGTGCAACCCCTCTCCTCTTCCCTCGTCCCCTCCTCCGTGCGAAGCGGCCGTCGTCGCCCCTCCTCCATGCGAAGCGGCCGCCGTTCACGTCGCCGGCCAGTCGACGCGGCCCCTGAAGAAGACAAGTAGGTCAGTTTTTGATTTCTTGATTTAGGGTTTTTTTTTTAATTTAGAAATTTTAGGAAAATTTGGGAATTGTTTTGAATTTGTTTTGGAAAAAATTTCGAACAATTTGTGTTTGTTTTGGAAAAAAATTCGAACATTTTGTTCGAACAAATTTGAGTTGTTTTGGAATTTTTTTCGAACATATTCAGTTTGTTTTGGAAAAAATTTCGAACATTTGGTGTTTGTTCTGGAAAAAATTTCGAACATCTTGTTATTTTTTAACATGTTTGTTCTGGAATTTTTTTCGAACATGTTTATTTTTGTTGAAATTTTGGAGTATTTTTTGTTGAAGAATGGTGTTTGTTTTGGTGGTAGTGGTGTAGATAATTATGTGAAATAGAATGGGTGGGTGTACTCATCTTCATTTTTTTCATAAATTTTACCATAGAGGTATATGGGACAATTCACATGTTCTGAAAGATTAAAAAAATGTTTGGTGGGTGTCCTCATAGGATCCTTGGATGCCTTTAGCCGCGCCCACTTGTTAAATATACTTGAAATACTGTCATGAGCATAAGTTATGGATATGACCACATTTGGGTTTAGCCCATTTTATTATTTAGTTTCAATTGGGCTTTTGTATCTTGCCCATTAGCATTAGGGTATTTCTATGTTTAAATATGTAAAAGAATGAGATATAATAAAACAAGAAAATATTCATAAAATCTATTTTCTCTCAATCTTTTCTCCTTCTTTTATAAACATTCATCTTCCCAACCAATTTCTTCTTAGAAAATTATATGGATTTCAAGAGTGGTGATGGGCAAGTCTACCTAATCTACCATTTTATACATTAAATTAAAATTGGGCTAGTCTTATGTGAAATATTACATACATGCATTCCATCCCAATTAGACAAGTCAAAACCCTAAGCTCAAAAGTCAAATTAAGTCAATTTTAAAAAATTCGCGGATCATGAGTTTGGATCCGGGTTGTCCAGAAAATTCGCGGGTCATAAGTTTGGATTCGGGTTGTCCAGAAAATTCACGGATTGCAAACAGATGGTTTACTACATGACCAAAATATTGTTACAACAAGGCCAAAATATTACCACTACAAGGCAAAAAAAATTAATACTACATGTCAAAACATTCTGACAAATTCACCAAAAAATTAAGTCTTCAGAATATTTTTGAACATGTAGTAATACACTTTTGACCTTGTAGTGATAAAATTTTGGTCTTGTAGTAACATTATTTTAGTCATGTAGTAGCCGAATAAGTCAAAATTATTTTAGTAATTTTTTCCAAAAAAAAAAAATAAGTGTCCAGAATATTTTTGAACTTGCAGTAATACACTTTTGGCCTTGTAGTGACAAAATTTAGGTCTTGTAGTAACATAGTTTTGGTCATGTAGTAAGATAATATTTTAGAATGAAAATAAATATTTTGACCCGCATTGACCCACGAATTTTGACCTAATTTACCTTAATTAGTCAATATTGTATTGCATATAAGTTTTTGCCATTAAAATTATAGATATCCCTCTATTAATGAAAATTCTAATTTTTCTTTCCTTCTTCTTCCTCCCACAGTCCCACTACCACTCCAATACTTCTTCTTCCTCCCACTCCCACCAACTTGCTGCGGTGACGCCGCCTCCCAACGTCGTTTGCCACTCTTTCCTCCCTCGCCGTCATCAACACTTGTTTTTTTTTTATTTCTACTCGCGGTGGTGGCACCCCCTCACCCATTGTTGCCCGCCATCGACCAGGTAGGTTTTTTTATTTTGTTTTAATTTCTGCTCACGCGATAGCGGCGACGCCGTCTCTCTCCCACGGCAATTGTCTCCGCCCCCTCCTCCTTCACTCCCACGACGATTTCTTTTTTTTTTTTTGGGTTTTCCTTCTTTGTTGCAGGTTTCTTTTTTATTTTCGACAACTTTTGATCGAAAATATACACTAAATTTTATTTCGATAAAATTTGTCGACAAGAGTGTTTTTCGTCGATAAACAGTGTCCGAAAATGTATTTTTTTTTTAAAAATCTGAGTTTTTTTTTTTTATTTCTAGTGCAGGGCGGCGACCGGAGGTGAAGCAGCGGCTCCTTCAATTAGGGTTAGGGTTGAAAAGTGAAAGGGGAGTGTATTTATCGGGTCATTTTAATATAAGGGTAGTTTAAATATTTTACATAATTATTAAATTAATAAAGGGGTGGGGTCCTGGGGGAGTATACTTAACAAGTGTGGAGGGGTATATAGCCTGGCCCATATATTTTACATACGAAAGCCCAATTTTAATATGGGCTTAGTATAGTATAATTTTGAAGCCCAAAAGGGTCCTAATTTTAATTTGTTTGATTGATCCTTATAGTTCGTACAGTTTTTATAGTTCGTACAGTGAAACTCTTCCCTTGAACCTTAAACAAATACCATAAGGTATAAAAATAAGAGAATAATGCACTTTATGTTAAGAAGTGGTCATTTTTTAATATTTTAGGCTTTGTAGTAACAAAATGACCATACTAAAACCTGCAGGACCAGCCTGATATATTACAGCACAATGCATGACTATATATAAGAAAAGAAGTTTAATACCTAGTGTTTGACCTCAACTGTTTTCAAGGCGGATTTCTCACTGATCCGGTTACTCTGTTGTCGGAATAGGTAATCCTTATACTTCATCGGAGCATAAGCCTCCGCTATGCTACCGCCTTGCAGGAGCTGCCTAGCTGGTCTAACCACCGTCTCCGGTGATGGCCCACTCACCGTTGCAATAGAAATCCTAGTCTTTTCATTGTTCACTACCGCTCTGTGCAACACACTCTTATACTTTCCATTGCTGAATATCTGTAAAACTGATTTACATAAGACTTTGTCCTGAAACAATTAGCTAGCTAGCTAACACCATCACTTATTCACGGCAAAACTTGTTCTATCCACGTGTATCAAATGGCATCATCCACGACAGGATTAAACACAAAATGAAACACCAGAACGAAAGCATTAAGTTACCTCAAGATGATCCCCAGTGTTAACCAAAATGGAATTAGGAGGAGCATTGACATTAAACCACTTCCCTTTATGTTGAATCTGCAGGCCTCCAACTTGATTCTGTATCAAAAGTGTGAAAAGGCCATGATCGGAATGAGGAGGCATGCCAAGTGTCATATCGGGATTGGGGCAACGAGGATAGTAATTTGCAGCAAATATCTGTAAACTTGAGCTCAAATCCAACGCCTTCTCCATTTCAGTATACTCAATTCCCAGGCTTTCTGATACACCTTTCAGCAATGTGGTCACCACACCTCGGATCCTCTCACAGTATTCCATCAATACACCTCTACAAGAACATATAATGCTCATGTTATTTTTGTTGTAAACCTTTTCCTGTTTATATCATGTATTTTTCTGAAAGATATCCAATTTTATCAGTCCTGTAAATTACCTTTATTTTGATTTAAATCAACCAAAATTTGTCATGCGTTTTTATTTCCTACAGTCTGTTACTGACTAAAATATCGAAAATTGAAAGTTACGAGACTATTTTTAGTTAGTGAAAGTCGAAAACACTGAAATCAAAATAGGAACAATTTACATGACTAAATAACTGTTATCCCTAACTAACAAACAATAGATCTTTTCAGATTAGAAAGATGAAGGTGAATTTGGAAGAGACGTGGAGAATTTGTTAAAATGACAAACTAATTGAAAATTAGTTTATTATGATGCAATATATAGAAACAGCAAACAAAATTTGACACGGAACTAACGTGTCCTCTATCTATTCAAATTCAAAATAAAGAAATAGAGGCAGAGGCATCACGCACCAGATAAACAATTAACTAAAAATTAATGGGGAGAATAGAATTGGAATTACGTGAAGGATTGGGGTTTGGCAGGAGAATTAAATTGGGGATGAACAAAGAGTTTGAGGAAATCCCTCCAGCACAAGATCTCATCAGTTGCAGTGTTGAAACTGGTGCCATATCTAATTCCACTCAAAACATTCTGAGGTTGAAATTCTGGTTTTTCTTCTTCCTCCAGATTGAAAAATTCAGCGGTCACATCAATCATACTCCTCATCAATTCTTCTGATAATCCGTGGTTTGCTAACTACACACAAAAGTTACTCCTATCTAGTTACAGTTTGTAGTGGTAAAAGTGGAGTAAATAAATAAATAAATTACCATGAAGAAGCCCCATTCGTGGCAGGCTTTATCGAGTTCGTGGATGGCTCTGGCCCTGTGATGAGGGTTGTGAGAATTGAGAAGGGAAAGATCGAGGATGGGGATTGAATGATCTCCAGGTTGAGAAGCTTTGATTTGATGAGTGGGATTGGTGTAGTAGGCGTATTTAGATGGGATGGAGGTCAGATTAGGTGATTCTGCAACCTGTTTTACACTTGTAATGTTTTGTGCTGCCATTTTTGTGTGTGAGAGAGAGAGAGAGAGGAGAGAGAAGTCTGGAATTTACTATCCTCACTGAATTGTGGTGTGGATTAAAAAAACATACGGAGTATTTTTTATGAGCAATCGTGTAGTTATAAGTTTATACACAATTTTACACCGATTTTAAATAAGATATTTATAAGTTGAAGGTGAGATTGATCTTCTAAATTAGTTATCTTTGGATCGAAAACTGTATAATATTGTGTAGCTGTATGCATTGATTAATTCTATATTTGCAGTGATTAGAAATTTTCTTGTAAATCTCAATTTTTTGAGTGATTGTTTCTCAACTTTTGCAATCAAACTGTTCTTGTATTTCAGTTTTTACCCAAATTGAACCAAAAATTCGGTTCCGTGATATTTGGTTTGTAATCGGTGCGGTCGAATCGAGTCATGCTCACCACTATTGAGAACGAATATAAAGTAATTGTGGTAGTATGAAAATAAAGAGTGGCTTTCGGGTGAACTCTATTATTTACATACAAATGTCATTATTTAAAAAATATTTAACTTTTAACTATGACAATTTGTATCAAGGTTGTAGAAGTCGGTAGTTGTGGCGGATTTGCACCACCTAGCCCCTAGGCTCCGACTATATATATTGTACATCATGGCAAAGCCATGAGTATTACTTAAATCCCTGTTTTTTCTTGAAAAATGTGCATGATAGTTTAAATCGGACTCCTAAACAAAAACAAAAAGTAAAAAATAAAATATAGTCATTGATTTGTCGTGAGATTTCTCGAATTTGTGGATCAATTATGCTTTGAATATCGTTTTATGCTTGCAAGAATCGTGTGAAAGTGGTGTAATTATTGATTTTTTGATACACGGTAATTTTTACTTGATTTATAGGAAAAACAAAGAGTTTTGAAACAAATCACGAAACATCAAGTGAATGGATCAAGTCAATGAGTAGATCACCTAAAAGACATCAAAAGAGGAGGTCAAAATGAAAAGAGAATCAAGTCAATCGGGGTTCTGATCAAAAATTACACATCAAACAAGGAACAAAGATGTCACGGTCGAGTCAGAGCGTGAACAAGAATGGGCTCGACCGAGCCCAGGGATCGACGTGTGGAACGTCGTAATAGGAAGTTGGAGGAGTAGGATAGCTCGGCCAAGCCCATGCCACGAACGAGTCATATAGTGCCAAGGAAAGGAAGCGACTCTGCCGAGCCCGCCTAGGTCCAACTAGATCGATTTTTCAAAAAAAACGCCTAGAGAGGCAAAATTGAGTCGATCAGGGAGCGTCTAGACCGGTTTTTGCAACAGAGATTTGTATGCACTACATAAATACAACATATGCATAACAATGACATTCCACGCACTATGATGCTTGAAAAAAAAGAGTTCACGTGAACCCAAGTTTCACTTTAACTATACTTTGTACGTGACAATGAGACTCAAAACTAAGTAAATCAACACTCCTTTTTATTAACCATCTTTCTTTGTATATTGTTTCTCTTCAATCATTTTACTATACTTAGACTAACGATCATTTTTGTCCCCACTTTTTCTAAAGTTAGACCAAAAACACCAACAAATTCACTACTCAATAGTGTATGTATAGTGTGACGCCAGTTTAGGCATGAAACTTTGCAAACGCTTCCTTGATATAAGATGCTCAACGTTTATCATTCACGGAAGTTGAAAGGTTGCAAACAAGCAATTTTATACTTGCACGACTCCTCTTTAATAAAATTTTGAGTTGAGTTTTATGAGAGAGAATAATCAAGAAAAACAGAGCATTAGGCGATGTAATAAGCAAAGCATCAAAGATGGAATCATAAACATCACCATTTTATCAGAACAATTCAAAACTTCTACTTACAGATTTGTTGCTCATTGATTGATTGATTACCAGGCACATTGACCTAGCTATAACAATCTTCGAGAGGCCTACTCTTTGATTAGGCTTCCCAATTCTCGTAACACACTTTATTTTAACACTAATAATTCAAGAAAAACTCAGAATCATCAGGATATTCTTCTTTGGGACATTTCATCGAACACCTACTGCGAATTCTGGTTCCGACTGCTGCTATGCTTTGATTCCAATACTTTACCACTACACGAAACTGATCTCTTTATAGAACAAGTCCCTTCCCTTTCTTCATCTAATTGATTACCTGAATTTCTATTAGATTGTCGTGGAAAAGCACTGGCTATAGCCGCGCTGATCATTGATGCAGAAGAAGAATCCATTGACACTGATCTTCTCATGGGTTGTACCCCTGCATCTTCATTGATTTTTTGAGATTGGGATTCCCCATCATCTTCAATCCCGGGCTCGGGCCTCAATTCAGAAGGCTCAGTTTCTGAATCTCTTCCGATTTCCGATTGGTTATCTTCCACAGGGCCCGAATTCTCAACAACGGGCTCTTGCGGCGGCAACAGAGCAGCTGCGTTGTTGACGATTCCGGCCCGACACATGGGGCAGTTAGTGTGCGATCTAAGCCAAGTATCAACACAAGGAATGTGAAACGCGTGATTGCACTTGGGCAACAATCGAAGCGTCTCATCTTCCTCAAATTCGTTCAAACAAACTGCGCAATCCGTGCCTTCAATCAGTCCATCTCCCCTCTTGTACTTAACAACCGTGATTGCACTGATGACAGACGGCTGAAGCCCGATCGTTCTGATGTACCATATCGGATGGTCAACGATCGGGCCGTGCTCTTCATCGAGGAAATCGTCGGGCCCGGTTTCTTCTCCGGGCCGGCTCCGTTGGGCCGATTTCTTACGCCAATAGGAGCAGAACCTGTAGGTTGTGTAGCAGATGAAGACAAAGAAAGCGGCGGCTAAGACAGCCATAGAGACGGTGAGGCCAAGAGAAAGAGTGTGAAATCTGCGCGGCGCGGGGATAAATACCGGCGGCGGCGGCGGTGGGGGAGGTGGCGGAGGTAGGTAGTATTGAAAGCCTATCATTTGACAATCAGGAGGGCAGAAACCCTCGCATGGAGGTGGGCAGACACGATCGGGGTTAGTTGGGGCGTCGCAAATTTGTTCACAGGGAGTTTTAGGCATTTTTACATATTGATAGAGCAGTTTTCTGCGACGGGAGGCCATTAGAAAGGGTATTAGGTTTTGGGAATGGGGATGAGAGAGAAAGTCATTTGGTTTTATGGTTGAAGCAGCAAAATCTTGACGATGATGAAGAGGTTTTGATCGTTCGGTTTGGAATATAAATTCTTGACTTTTCTGTGTGGCCTTAGTCTTCGACGGCTCGGCTCGGGCTTCAATTAGTATTCGGCCCACTCTTTACATAAACATAATCATCTGATTATAAATCATCCATTCAATCTTTTTCTTTAAAAATACTCTCTCAATCCGACTATAATTTTTGGGCAAAAGTAATTAAATTATAGTTATAGTACAAGTGTGATTGAGGGAAAAAATGTAAAATATAAAGTGAAGTCTAAAATTAAAAAATATTTATAAAAAAAAAAATGAAAAATTTATAGATAAACGGACTAAAATAACAAAATGAAAAACTTATAGGTGAACGGGAAGAGTATATACTTCAAGACAAATTAGTGTAAGGATCCCGTCCTAAACTAGGTAATCAGGTTTTGTGGAGGCCTTATCATGTATTTGTAGCTGTTGAATAAAAAATATATAACTGTCTAAAAAAACTAAGTAATTGTAAAGGTGGTTCAATATGATATATCGAATTATAATTTTAGCAAAAAATTTGATCTCCGTATCAATAATTTTAATAAACCTAATAATTTTTCAATACAAAAAGATTGACATGTTGACAAAGTGGGATAGCTCAAGTGGTTAGAGCACCACTACCTAGGTCTTAGGTCCTGGTTCGAGTCATGGGGAGGGGAAAAAAGGGATGGGTATTTAACTTCCATAAAAAAAAAAAAAAAAAAAAGATTGACATGTCGAAATTTCAATATTTGGTAAAAATATCAAATTTTTCAAAACATCTCACTTATTGAATTGAAATATATTGAAAATACTGAAATTTTTTATTTTTCAAAATTTTCGGTACAGTATAATACTATATCGAAAGTTTTCATTACGATGAGAGTAAGCATGCATATTTAGAAAAAATGACATACAAGGCATTTCGGTGCAATTCTCTATAGAATTTCAAAATATATATGATTACCATATAATAAAATTTCCATATGATATCGATATAGTGAAATTTGGTAAGATATCAATATTGGGTTGGTCTGCTATGAACTCGAGTGCATGTTATGCACTCTAGTCCATGTTGCACTTTTCAGTTTTACTGACTTACACTTTTTGTGGTAAATGGTGTTGCACTTTTCAATTACTAAACTGTATAATAATATTTTTAGTAATAATTGAAAAGTGCAACACCATTTACCAAAAAGTGTAAGTCAGTAAAATTGAAAAGTGTAACATGGACTAGGGTGCATAACAATGTACTCGAGTGCATACTAGACTTTACCATCAATATTTAATTTTAAAATATCGAAATTAAAACTTTAGTATACTGAAATTTCAATACGATTCCATAAGAATTTTTTTATGCAATACGTAGTATAGAAAAAAAAAAATGATGTATCATAGTAAGGACCCCTAATATATGAATTTTGTTAGTATTAAATTGAATTTGGTTTAGCAACATAAACCGGGGGTAACTAATTGGGTAGTATTTAAATGTAATGAATGGGTCCATAAATTAAAGTGGGTAGCAGTTGTAGTTGGTCAACAAGAAGAAATAAATGTGGTACTCATTTGTTTTCACACGTATAATAATAGTATTTTGTTAATTTCCTTGGAAATTAAAATACTCCAGTTTTTGGTGGATAGGAATTGAGTATGCGTGCATAAAGATGATGAGGCAGACAGCAGGTGACAATAAAAATATTTAATTAATTAAGTGAATTTCTTCTCTCACTTTGGAATCGGATTTGGAACACAAAAATGTGGGAGAAATATGAGACAATGTTTGTTATTTAGTTACTTCAAAACTATTCTCACAAAGGCACATTCAACGATCAATTGCTTTATTTTAGTGTTCACAAGATTAAAATAGGGGTAGATTGAGAAGGTATCCTTGGTCGCAGGTCTGTTTTCCGCGCTACAGTGGCAGCAAGTTCGTCGAGCTCGTTGTCCTGCGGGCACAATTCTCTGCAAGTTACATTATCGATTGTTGCCAAAAAAATAACTAAAACAATGTATAAATTGCAACTATTCAATGTCAGCAAATTAAAAAATTATAGATATATATTTGATAAAAGAGGTATAGTACATGTGTTATAAAAATATTAACCCTAAAATAAAATGGTCAATTAAGTTTTGGGGATTTCACCAGGTTTTCACATAGAGTTTTTTCAAATAAAAATCAGTTCAAATTAATTTTAAATTAAGGTCAAAATTTAATTTAAATGTACCATCTTAACTTTAATATTTAAAATTATATTTTAATATAATATTAAGTCAACTAGTTTAAAAATTTTGAATGCAAATCTCTACATCCCCAATTTTAAGACTTTTCTCAAATTTTAAAGGGAAGCATGCTGAATTTGTATTAGTCTTTCTTTTTGTGTTTAATTATGTGGTGCATTTAAGGATATTTAAGTAAGTAAACTATTTCTTTTTAATACAAATAAACAACATTGGATTTTTGTAAAAAAAAAAAAAAAAACTGACATTATCTTTTGTTATCGTATGCTTGGGATTTAATTTGGGAAAATGAGTTAAGTATAATTTCTGGGTTTGGATTGCAGCAAATCACAAACTTCAATTTAGGAAAATATATATTTGATAAAATATTCATTTTCACCCCCTAAATATATCTTACCAATTTTCAGCCGGTTCTTCCATCTCGATACAATAAGAGAGAATATATAATATCTAAAGACCATTCCCATTCTGTAGCAGTTCAATTGAAGCATAATTTGATGAGGTTTTTTCTTCTCTTTTGTTCATCATGATTCATGAGTGAATTGTGCTTATTTATATTTGTATTATTTTGTTTGATTTGTTCAAATTCTATAGAAATATATAGAATCAACTCTTTTTACATAAGAAAATAGAGTATATATAGAAGCACTTATATTAATTTGTAATTTTTTTTTAATTACCCAAGAATGCCAAGGAATGAAACCTATTCCATTCAAATTAATACCCAAGGAATGGTGATTCCTCACTTTTAGAATTTGAGGAGGTGTTGGGTAAGATTTCTCAACGTAAAACAAAGTACAGTATAATTTAGATACAACAATTTAACACTTTAAAAGTGATTAATGTTGATTTGTAGTTTAGACCCGTCTTACTCTGAAACCACCTCATACAAGTCAGGTTTTACATCACCAATCACCCTAGCTTTAATATTTGACAGATTTATATTTGGCTTGAAAATAAAGCAAGAAATTATTCAAATGAAGTACTCCCTCCGTCCCAAAATTACTTGCACGGTTTGACCGGCACGTTGTTTAAGAAAAGTGAATTTAGTGGTTGATGATGTAAGATAAAGGAGGGGTATTTTAGGTAATTTGATGATGTGTAAAGTGAAATGTATAAAAAAAAAAGAGTGGCAAATTTGAAAATAAAATAATGTTGTGAGGTTATTAATTTTGTGGGGTATTTCCACATTAAGAGTGTGCAAGTAATTTTGGGAGTCCCAATAAGGAAAGTGTGCAAGTAATCACGGGACGGAGGGAGTACATCTTTGTTCTATTTTAAAAAGATTGTGGACTTATTTTGCATAAACAATAATTGAAGGACCTGAATGCAACTTTTTGTGTTTTGCTTTCAATAAGTACTATGTATTCTTTTTTTTTTTAAATAAGTACCATGTATTCTACAATAATGGAGTAATAATAACCTAATGCAACAATCAATGTCTTTTACTTTTTCATTTTTTTTCTGGATGACGTTAGTAAAGTAAGCTAGCAATTTGATTTTGTTCATGATGTTTCTTTACGTTTTACTTTTAATAGATTATTATTATTATTCATTATAAAAACATATTTTTCCGGCATATATATAGCATATGCTTAATTAGATTTTAAAAAATGACAGCGAATTCTATATTTTACAGTCAAAGTTATATAAAATTAATATTTAATCCTTGCCCTCGCCCAAATCCAACTCTCCACTCCACCCATAAAAACACTCTACGCGCACATTTCTTTGTATCTTCATGAATCATGATGATGTGATATTTTAGACAATTTACGTCAAATCTAATTAGAGCTGTGTCCCTTGTTAAGTTGCTTATTATAGTCAATTTTTTGACGAACTAAAATAATATATACTCCCTCCATCCACCAAATGTAGTTCCATGGAGGAGGGGCACAAATTTTAAGAAAAAAATAGATAAAGTAAGGATATTATAAGGTATTGTGGGGTCCATTGTGAATAAAGTGATTGTTTGTGAATAAAGTTGATGGCAAATTGAGTAATTAAATGATGGTTGAAGGATGATAGTTTTCATAAAGTGTATGGGACTACATTGGGTGGACAAAGAATATAAGAAAAATAAGACTACTTTTTGTGGACGGAGGTAGTATAATATTGGGTCGTTTAGTTGTTTTTCGATTTTCGATTTTCTTTTCTGCACCACCAATTTCTACACTCAATCACAAAAGTAAATTAAAATCATATATAAGATAATAAAAAATGAGAAAAGGAAGGAAATTGGCGCAAATTAAGTTGGCAGTTCAAAACTTGCAAGGAACAGGTGACTTAAAAATCTTTGGCTTAAAGTGTGACCTATTTAAATTAAACTCTAGCGACATCATTTCTTGGCGTAATTGACAATTATTCTCCCACAAATTAACTTGTTAAATAAACTTCCATGTTAATAAATTATTGAGAAATTTAGCACATTCTGATTTGGAATCTATACATCAATTAATCAGCATGGCTGCAAGAAACTCATCATCGTCTAACCAACTTCGGACTTTGGTAACTTTATTTAAATATCGAGTTATATCGAATGGCTCGTGGCGGGGCCACCCAATCAACCACCGCCATCCGCCGTCGTCTTCCAAGGTTGAAGGGCTAAGGTCCATAAGCTATACGTCCAAAGCATGTTGCAGCTCCAATTTGGGAATGTAAATAAAAATGAATAATTTGTGCATTCTTTAATGGTTTTTTTTTTTAAAATATTTTGAAGTTGCATTTGTAGGGGAAATGGGCAAATTGAAGAGGTGCAAGTGCAAGTACAACAAGCGACGACGTTTCGTTCTAAATTTGACTTCTCTAAGTGGTATATATGGTACAAATTAAACATATTGATTAATTATTCAAATTTGAAGAATTTCATTTAGATTTTTCTTTTTAATTATTTGAGGGAATTTTTAATTTGTGCAGGGTGAAATGGCTTTTGGGGTCTTTTGTATCATTCCTGCTACCACTTTGGAAGAACAAATGGGGTACCTTGTTGACATTGGAAGGTAACTGTGAATAAATATAATTTAATCAGACTTACAAATTTGTAAATTGATAAAAAGGATATGTAACTATAATGAATTCAGATACACCAAACTTAAATGAAAAATAGGTAATTAACTAATTAAGGAAAATATGAGATAAATATTTACATTTGAAATAGTGAATTTTAAAAAACTATCTCAATTAAATATATTTTATATGTGAAATATTTTACACAAATGTTGTTTATTTAAATATGAGCAGCGGAGGCGGAAAAAGTGGTGGAAGAAGTGGAAGTGGTGGCGGAAGTGGTTGAGAAGGTGGCTACCACCGCGGAGAAGGCAGCGGAGGAGGTGGAAAAACAGCTTCTAGATAACAGTAAACTTAAGGAAGCAGTAGAAATCATGGAACATGTATCTAGTGTAGCTGCCCATAATGCTCAACTTATTGAAAATATAATCAACAAGGTATTTATTTATTTATTTCCTTATTTTTCATATAAATTTTGTAATATTTGTAAAGGTTTTTTTTTTTTTTTAAATTGTATTGTATTGACAGGTTGATGATGTGAAGCAAGATGTGGAAGAGCTGGAGAAAATGGTTGAGCCAATTGTAGACAACATCAAACAACAAAAGGAAAAACCCTGAAAATTAGTTGAAATAAAGGAGAGTGGGCCGATGCAATGGGCTTTGTGGCATTGAAAAAAATAAGCCTGGGAAAATTATGGGCCCATTATTTACAAACCCACGCCGTCCATCGGTTGAAATTCAATCGAATCAGGCCCATTATATATGTACATTTTATTCGACTTTTCTTCTTATGTTTGTTTTCTTGTGAAATTGTATTTTTCTTTACAAAATTAAATTTGATGTTAGATCGTATTACATATATCCACAATTTCATATATTATATTTAGAAAAGAGAAAATTGTATATGTAATTCTCTCCCGTCTTTAAGTTTCTAATTACTTTTAGACAAGTGATGTGATGGGGAAATGGAAGGAAATAGAGAGAAAAAAATATATATAAAATGTAAAAATAAAAGATATTTATCAAAAAAGGTATGAAAAGTTTATCATATGGAGTATTTGTCAAATTAGAAGAGATGCATAAAAATACACCAACTTTCTCTTAGGGTAACATAGACCTAATAGCTAGTTTTTAATTTTGAATTTACGTAATTTTGGGAGAAATTCATTTAACCTAATTTCGAACCATAAATTTTGGAGAAAAATAGGTTAAAAGATTATTCTATTTTGTAGAAAAAATAACATAAATATGGCAGGTTTGTACGTTATTCCGTGGGTCCAAACTGAATTCCGAAGATTGTACGATAAGGCAGACAGCACGACACCAACACAAAATCGTGCTATCATTTTGCGTCCACCTATAAAAGTAGAGGTCAAAACCGTCTTTTGACGTCCTCAAAACAGCTTTATTTTAATATTAATTTTTTATTTTATGATAATAATAGCCAGTAATCGATTATTGCCATAAATTATACAAACAAAAAGCACCTGAAGCATGCCAGAAATTAGATTAACAAACCGAAAAGATAAATAAAACAGTCAACAAAGTTATATAGCCAGTAATCGATAATCATCATCAAAAATATTCATAAATAAAAATAAATAGATCATAAATGAATAGCAAAGACGAAATATTAGTAAATATCATATGTGTTAATGTGAGCATTCCCCATATATTTAATTTTTCAAGGTTATTAATATTTCTACAATATTCATAAAATAATTGAAGATATTGAATCTGATATCATTAAAGTTTGAAGAAAATTTAGTAAAATTTAAAAAAATGTCAAGAAAGAGTTATGAGGTAAAATAAAGTGATTGTTTACCTAAAAATAAACATTTTTTTTTATAATCAGAAAAATAAAAAAAGCAAGCATAGAATATTTAAAGTTCTTTATAACTCTAAAAAAGAAAATAAATGAAATAACTTACATAATTTTTATCAATATTATCGGAGAGAGTAATATTTATTATTTAAGTAAAAATTAATATTTCAATAACATTTTTTTTACAAACATAAAATTGAGAGAAAAAAATGAGTTGTGCAATCAAAAATATCAAAAAATACAAGTCAAGGGGGATCCTTCTAGTCTCACCCAAGTTTTAAAACTATTTTAAATTTACTAATATTAACATTCAATCATTCTATCTACATTTTCATAAATTCAAAATTTGAATATTTTAAAAGTTCTAATAGGCGAAAAAGTAGAAGTGAAGGTCCTCCAAACAACTTATCACAATTTTAAAGTTTTAATTAAGATAATCATAAAGACAGTAATCGATATGGTTAAGAACAAATTCACAAACGAAATTCACAGAGAATAGATAACAAATCGCAAGTAAATGAAAAATCAATAATAGATCAGCCTAAACACAAATGTCTAAATACATTCCCTCATATACGGTGTATACTGTATAGCATAACAATAAGATCAAAAAAGAATTTAAACAAAAAATGACATACGAAATTTTAAATAAAATTTCGAGATCAAGCAACCAAAGCTACGGCGAGTAAAACGGCAACGGACGCCGCAGATAGTCCTGCTTTGTTAAAAACGGCGGCGCTGGGAGAAGGCGCTGGAGCGGCGTCGGCGAATGGAGGCAGAGCGACAGACGGCGTGGGAGAAGGGGCTGATGGCGGCGGAGATGGTGGGGAAAGTACGGCCGGCGTCGGAGAAGGAGAAGCAGATTTGGGAGACGGAGAAGGAGAAGGGACGGTGTGCTTGGTAGGGGCGGGACTAGGGGTTGCTGATGGAGAGTGAGACGGCGCGGGAGCGGCGGAAGGCGACTGCGCAACGGCGAGGCCAAAAAGCAATGCTACCATCAATAGTGAGAAACCCTTGGAAACCGCCATTGTTAGTGGAGAAAAAGTCGGAAAAGAGTGTGAGATTTAGAGAGAGAAAATATTTGATTCGAAAAATTGTACTAGGAATAAGGATTGAGAGTCTGTATTTATAGAAAGGGGGAGTTTTCCAAGAGACGTTGGGGGAGGGTTTTCTAAGGCCATGTTTGGTATCAAACAATCTCCTTCCTCCTTTTCACTTTTTTGTGTGAAATTTAAATTTTGATTAATTTTGAATTTGGTTATGTTGGAATATACATTTTCATTTTAGTTTTATAAGTTATTCAAATTTTGAATTCAATCCAATTATTTATCATGGCAAGTAAATCAAATTCATTTTTTTCTTGCATTTTTTCTACAGAACAAATTCACAATCGATTTGAATTGCACATGAGTAATTGAACTGAATTCAAATTTTGGATCAACTTATATGATCAAAATCTATTTCATCAATACCAAATTCAAAATACTTAAATTTAAATTAAAAGTAACTGCTCGTATGTTGAAATGAGTAATTATTTGATATTAGAACAGTTTTTTACAATATTTAAGAATATAAATTTTGGACAGATTTAACCTTTCATCAAGATGGAAAGAGAGGAATATTTTTCATAGACTTCCATTAAAAACATATGCACATCCTAATTATCATGGAAGACAATAAAAATTTCAATTAATATAAAGAGTAGTAAATATAATTCGTCTCATATAGGGGTGTAAACGAGCCGAGTCGAGCCGAGTAGTGCTGAGCTCGAAACTCGACTCGATTGTTATACTCGAAGCTCGATACTCGACTCGATCGAGCCTAAAATTTTGAAGATCGAGCTCGACTCGATAAGAAACTCGATAACCTCGAGTTCGGCTCGACTCGACTCGACTCGATTACCTATATAATTTTCAAAATTAATTTTAAAACATATTTTTTCTAAAACAAACTCGAGTTCGACTCGGCTCGACTCGACTCGATTACTCGTAAATAAACATAAATTATATATTAATGGCAAAATAATAAATATTGTTCAAGCTCGATGGCTCGCGAGCCTTTCGAGCCGAGTACTTATGAGCTCGAACTCGGTAGCTACTCGAGTAGCTCGAAACTCGACTCGATTAACTTCGAGTCGATTTCGATCTTTTTTCGAGTCGAGCACGAGTAGCTCGCGAGTAGGCTCGACTCACTTACACCCCTACTTCCCGTATATGAGAGTCTCATATACGGGAAGTCTTTTAATTTTAGAGTTATAAGATTTGAAAATGAAATTTTACTTAGTTATTGATTGATTGTGATAGGGCATAATGGTGTAGGTCCAAAGGAAGGAAGCCAATAGTCAGAAGTCAAGATGAGATCACGGCATCCCCCATCAGGACCTGATTACCCCGGGAACTGATCTTAGAAAATTAGACATGATTTCATCAGATCCCGGCGGGATCTGATCTGCCATCACTAACCTTATCTTGGGTACAGCCGGGCTTGTGGGCATGAATAAGAAGAAGAGTACTCCCCTCGTTCCTCCTTCTTTATTAGGACCTAGTAAATGAATTGTCTTGGCCCCCAAGAAGAGTAAGGAATCTGGGTGTGTCAGAATATCTCTGATACCCCTACAAATGTGTGCGCACTACCCTAATAATCAGGTATGTGTCAGAGTCGTACCATGACGTGTCACTATTTGTAACAAACCCTAGATTCAAATTTACATCCTTACCCTTCAGTCATAAGGTATAAAAGGTACCACATTTTCATTTCAAAAGGTTTAAGTTACTATTCATTACTATTCACTCAAATTACTCTTACTCTCATCATCTTCTCCATCAATCTCGACTGACTTGAGCGTCGGAGGTCCGTCGCCGGACACCCCTCCGGCCCGGTTTGTGTGCAGGTCTTCAAACTCATCAAAGACGTGCACCATCATCATACATTCACGGATTTACGAAGGACTCGTTTAGGTATTTCTCATATTAATCTCTCTCTTTGATTGTGTTCCTTATCGTTCACTCCTCTGAATTCGATAAGGTCACATCAGATTGGATTTTGAAAAGATTTATATTTCCATTTTAATGAAAAAAATAAAATAGATTCTTATGAAAATAAATTTGATATCTTCCGTAAACATGGGATAAAATAAATATGACTTTTATTTTCCAATAATGTGAAATTGAAAGCTTATTTAAAGAATGCAAACAATCAATGATGACTAATATTTGACTGGTTTTGAACGGTGGAGATACGAAAATGCTGAATAGGAAAACACGTTAATTGTAGTACTCCCCCCCCCTAGTTAAGACGGTAATAACGCGTAAAATTTGAGTAACACTAATCTGGTGTGTATTCACGGTTTGTGCTTCTCCACCAAGTAATACGGAGTAATGTAATATGTTTTAAAAAGGAAAAAATAATACTGTATTTTTATTTTTATTTTTTTTGCTATTTAGGAAAGGAAATTGAGGGGATTGTGAAATTTGCAATTAAAAACTTAAAAACAAATTGTTTTAAAATCTACCTACACTTTTTTTAAATCAGAGTAATGCCATTTTTTTAATAGGTTTCTTTTTTTTATTATTATTATCTACTTTTATTGTCATCCATTGATAAATTTCCTATTTAAAAAAAGAGTAAGAAATATTCTCAAATCATTCCATTCAAGTTAGAGTAATAAATAACTAAATAAGGATGCTAAGAAGCAAAATATAATTTTTAAGAGACTATTTTGCGTACACTATTTTTTTATTATTTTAAGTATGGTCGATACGTACATGGATAAATCAGTGAAAATACACTGTGAATATATGGTGATTGGTAAAAAGGTATGAAAATTAAGGAATGAAAGGGGAATCAAATGAGAGTATTAATTAATTTCTGGGAGAAATATATGATTCTTTTACGGGTCTTTTGATTCTTCAAAATCAAAGAATTTCTTATTTTCGGTTCAAAGATGTCTCCACCAATCGTAAGAGAAAAATTAATGTATTATTAGTTCATCATATAATCTCGATCTCCATTCTCAATACGAGACAAATGTATATAAAAAAAAAAGACAAAGATCCACCAAACTCAAGATACTAATTGTTGTCATGACCAACCCAACAAAACAAAGGATCAACTACCTAACCAAAGCTAAAAACATTTAAAAAATAAGAGATCAATAGGTAACTCACTCAAACATCATCATCGTACTCTATTATGAATAATCTACCAATTGATCTCAACTAAACACTGAAAAAAAAATATTACTGCAAAACTGAGAGGAGAAAATAAATTAATTTAATACTCCGTACTAGTACTAGGTAGAATGGGGAAAATCGCACCTCTAGTAGGTGAAAAAGGCCCCTACATGCTAACTCGCTAGACTCTAAATAAAATTTATTTTTGGTACAAATTACTCTAATCTAAATAAAACAAAATTAAAAAAATAAATTGGTAAGCTGGCTCAATAATAGTAGCCAATAATCGATCGTTATTGTGTATCTCATCAATTCTCATTTCCATAAATCTCATCAATAATAGTAGCCACTAATCGATCGTTAATAGTAGCCAAAAAAATTGAATTGGCAAAATGACCAACCATGTCCATGTATCTCCTGAAATCTGTTTCACGAATATTTTTTTCATAGAACAGAATCTTAAGCAAGAGTTTATCGTTTTTATTGTATAATAATGAAAATTTCAGAAAGGGCAGAAGAAGCTTCTCTCAACAAGCGGGTTACAATTAATTCAAGAATGGTACTTTGGGTTGTATTACGTACAAGAACAGACATTAAAGATAATAAAATAGCAAATAATAAATCATGAAACTCGAACAGAAAGCAGCTGCCAAGAAATTATATTAACAGATTGTAAACATAAAAAATTAATCGATTATCTAAATACAAAATCTTGCTAAAATAAATAAAAAGATTCTGATTAGCCAACAGAAAATATTTTGAAAAAGCAGAAGTCAAAAGTGTTTTTATACCACTTTAAAGGTCTAATAAACAACTTTATCTCAACATTAAACTTTAATTAAATAATTATTATAAAGCAAGTAATAGATAATTAAGAACAATTCATACTCGAAAACAACAGAGAAATAGATTAGCAAATCGCAAATAAATAAATTAATTAATAACACATATCAGCCTAAACACAAACATTCAAAAAGAATGTCTAAATACATGCCCTTCTAAACTGTGGTCGCCCTCTCCACAAAAGAATTCCAATAAGATAAAAATTACATGTTAATAATATAAAATTAAATTAGCACGTTCAAGCAAACAAAGCTACAGCGAGAAAAACAGCGAATGACGCCGCTGAAAGCCCTGCTTTGTTTAAAACGGCGGCGCTTGGAGCAGGCGCAGGCGCGGCGTGGGCGGAAGTAGGTACATCGTCGGAGGTAGGCACGTCGGCAGACGGGGCGGGAGAAGCGGCTGTCGGCGGCGGAGACGGTGGGGAAAGTACGGCCGGCGTCGGAGCAGGGAAAGCAGATTTGGGCGACGGAGAAGGAACGGTGTGCTTGGCAGGGGCGGGACTAGGGCTTGCTGAAGGATTAGGGACCGGGGGGCTAAAGAAGGCGGAGGGGGACGGCGCCGGTGCGGCGGAAGGCGATTGAGCAACGGCGAACCCAAAAAGCAATGCTACCATCAATAGAGAGAAACCCTTTGAAACCGCCATTGTAACTGAATCGAAAAAGCTGAGAAAGTGTGTGAGAGAGAAGATCTTTGATTTTGATTTGAAATAGTGTATTAGAAATTGTGATTGAGAGTGTGTATTTATAGGAAAGGGGAGAGTTCTCAAAGAGACGTTGGCTGTAGGGTTTTCTTCTACACCTAATAAGGGCGTGTTTGGTTTCAATTTTTCATTATTTTCGTTAATTTACCGTTGCGTTGGATTTTATTTTATTAAACATAAATTTAATTTGTTATTAATTGGGATTTGACTTTTGAAAAGCTATAAAAAAAATTAATTTAATAAAAAGGAAAAGATTTGTTTATTAGTTTTAAAGAAAATAAAATTTATATCTTCATAAAGATGAGATAATATAAGAATTAGTTCTATTTTCCAATTGTGGACAGAGATGAAAACGCGTTAGAAATTGATAAATTTCCGAGTATTCCAATTATAGGAAAACACGTTAATGGTATATTTAGATGTATAACGCGTTTAAATTTACGCTTACCTCATTTACCTGGTAGGAATATGATCCTGGGTATTGATTCAGTGCCTATATTAGTATATCATAATATATTTTGAAAAGGAAAAAAATAATGCTGTCATTTTTTTTATTTTTTTTGGCTAAATAGGAAAACAAATAAATGGATAATGTAAATTTTGAAATTCAAAATATTACTCAATCCATTTTTTAATAAGTGAAGTTTTAGCTTTTTAATATTTTTTACTCTATTTATTCCAATTATGTTCTCTTTTTAACTTTAAAAAATTTCTTAATTTTTAATTTACTTTTATTAACTAATCTCTTCAAGTTAGATCTTTTCTCTATACAAACTTATCAAGATCTTTTCTCTACGGTATGAAAGATATTAATTAAAAATATATTTTTCAATAAACATTTTTTTTTTTAATTCCAACAAATTTTACAATAACTTCACCTATTTAAAAAAACAAATGGAAGGGGTATGTTGCAAAATATACCCAACTAGAATTAGTTCCATTAATTTAATTCAGCTATAGTCTTTTTTTAATTTTACTACGGAGAGAGCGTTCATTTACGTACTACGGTACTATCAAGTATCAACTTTATATTTAATTTGAAATTATAATAAATAAAAAGGAAGATGAATACACTATAAAAAAAGGCGTTTTAGAGACGGATTTACCGACGGAATTTCCGTCGGCCGCCGAGGTTACCGACGGAAAGTCGGTCGTCCCCTTTCTCGGCGTCAGCTTTTTTTGACGACGGATTTTTGAATTCCGTCGGAATTTCCGACGGAAATACCGAGGGAAAATGGCCGTCATCTTTTTCCGACGGAATGTCCGTCGGTATTCCGGACAACCCGTTTAACAAACCGGGTCACCATTCCGTCGGAAAGAATGAATTAAAATAATTATAAAAGAAATTAGAATGAATTAAAATAATTATAAAAGAAATTAATTTTTGAATAAATTGATTTCGAAATTCACATATCGACGGAATATCCGTCGGCATTGTACCGACGGAATATCCGTCAGTAAAACAAAATATTAATAAAAAAAATATGATTTCGAAATTCACATGTCGACGGAATATTCGTCGGCATTCGACCGACGGAATATCCGTCGGCAATTTACCGACGGAATATCCGTCAGTAAAACAAAATATTAATAAAAAAAATATTGGTGGTCGGGGAGGCCCCGACCAGAATTTCATTTTCCGACCAGAATTACATTTTCCGAGAGGTTGGAAATGTGAAGAAATTTAGTAAAAAATGTCATTATGTAAAAATTAAAATATTATGTAATGAAACAATAATATTACATGAAATATTATGTTGGGAATGTGAAGAAATTGGCATTGTTTTTATTACATATCCTCATGCTTCAAAAAGTATTCTTCAATTCATAAAAGGAGTAATTATTTGATATGGGTCATAGAACATCAATAATTCGCACATTAATTTTGTTCTAAATTTTGTTCTAAATTAAAGTGTGAATTTTAGTTCAACATTTATAACACAAAAAAATCCGTATTTATTATGGATTTAGAAAAAGTATACTACCATATATAATTAAAAAAATTATTATAAGGAGAGATGAATAACCGGGATAGACATGTGCAACGGTTAAAAACTGCCGGTTACAGTTTGGGGAAATCGGCAACCGTAATCGAACCGCGATTACGATTACGTTTTTTGAACCGACGGTTTATAATCGAACCGCCGGTTCGCCGGGGTTTTTTTTTTCTCCATTTTGCTTATTTTTTTATTCGTTTTAACTCATATTTTAGAAAATACATTACTAGAATTTAATAAAAAATTATATAAGTTAAATTTATACATACAAAATAGAAGAATTGTGTATTAAAAATAAGAGTTGGTCTGCTATGCACTCGAGTGCATGTTATGCACCCTAGTCCATGTTGCACTTTTCAGTTTTACTGACTTATACTTTTTGGTAAATGGTGTTGCACTTTTCAATTATTAAACGGTATAATAATATTTTTAATAATAATTGAAAAGTGCAAACCATTTATCAAAAAGTATAAGTCAGTAAAACTGAAAAGTGCAACATGGACTAGGGTGCATAACATGCACTCGAGTGCATACTAGACTTTACCTAAAAATAAAAATAAAAAACAGCCCAAATCGTCGGTTAACCGCCAAAACCGGTCAAACCAACGGTTTGCGGTTTGTCAAAATATAAAATTGAAACTGAACTGCCATTTTTCGGTTACGGTTCAATCGGCGGTTAAAAAAATCGTCGATTTGGCCGGTTCGACGGTTTTACGGTTCGGTTTTGCCCATGTCTAACCCAAGATAAAAAAAGGATGAGTTGGTCTCTTGGAGACTCCAGTTCATATACGAACTCGAGTTGTCCAGGCCAACTCTTTCTTTATTTTATTTTTTTATGGTATTGCACTTTTCAATTGTAGTGTCTTATATTTTTATTTAAAAATTGTGTTACACTTTTCAATTATAGTGACTTACATTTTTCATTAAAAAATTATGTTGCACTTTTTAGTTATAATAACTTACACTTTTCATTAAAAAATATGTTGCACTTTTCAGTAATATTGTGTTATACTTTTAAGATAGAATGATTTTCATTTTTCATTAAATATTGTGTTGCATTTTTCCATTATAGTAACTTACACTTTTTATTAAAAAATGTGTTGTACTTCTCAGTAATATTGTGTTACAATTTTTTGTTATAATGACTTACATTTAAAAAAAAATACAAAAAGAATAATAAAATTGACCAGATCAACTCGAGTACTTATATATACTCAAATCTATTTGAGACCTTACCAAAAAGAATAGGGTAAATAAACTTGTGTATAATTTTGAAGATTCAATCGAATTATTTATAATAATTTGAGTACCTATTATACTTTTCAAAATAATATTTTATATGTCTCTTCGAAAGCTTTTCATTTATTTTTTGCTCATTAATTAAGAAATATAATATTATACTTCTTCTATTTTTTAATTAGTGAAGTTTTTGTAAAATTTATTGGAATTAAGAAATAGTGTGTATTAATAAGTATACACTTAAACAATAAATGAGGTCTTTAATTACATTAATTTTATAATTTAAAGGGAGGACATAATTGAAACAAACGGTGTAAAAAATGTTAAAACATCATTTAATTGTATTAAAAAAAATACTAAAACTTTACTTATTAAAAAAGGGGAAGTATGTAATTATGTAGTAGGGTGTTGAAGTAGAGAATAATATGATTTTTTCTTTTAGAAAGAAGTATGAAAGAGAAAGTAGAGAGAAATTAAAAAAAAAAAATAGATACAAATAATGAATATTGCTAAATAATGGTAACTTTGAAAGGGAGTTGAGAAAATATTTCCCAAATTTAAGACTACATAAAATATTGCATTAAAGTTTGATAAAATGTAAATTAAATATAAGTAAGTTAGCAATAAATATAAATATAATTACAAATTAAATCATCACCTTTTTCTTTATTAAGACATAATCTTGAATTTTGGATAATTTATACTAACAATATGATAATTTATTTATAATTATTTAAAGTTCTAGATAAAATTGCAATTAAGCGATCATAATTACACTCTACCTACTTGTGTTGTTTATTTCCTTTCTAATTGGTACCTATGAATGAATTTTTATATTTGTCTTTAAAAGAATTTTTTAACCCGATTTTAAATTTTTCTACCACTTTCTTAAATATAAAGATATAATATGCACATAAATTTTACTCAAAAACTTATAAAGTTGAAAAGACATGTAATTTTTTTGTATTTTAGATTATGACATCACAATCATTTCCTTTCTTGCAAATGTAATTAGTCCTCTAAAGTAAAAGTAGCATTGTTGGTGGATGACAGTAACACAGAAATGAAGTATTATTGAAAAGGTGTCAATTGTGCAGAATACATAAATTAAGGAACAAACTGTATTACATTTTGACGTCTAATTTCTAAGACGACCAAAGGTCTGATTCTACATACAAGTACACCCAACCCAAGCTAAAAGAATAAGAATGATAGTATAATGAATGATCATAACATGTGTCTCTAGGACAATGATACGTGTCATGATCGTGCACAGTTAATACGTACAAACGCCGCATTATTACCAACTTATCTCCTCGACGCAATACGAAGCTTACAAGTCAGGTGTGATGGGATTCTCACCAACGTTCTTGTTGGTGATGAGGGATGGATTGCCGTTGACATCCGACCCATAAACGTGGCCCATTTTGGCTCGTTTAGTCTCCAAATATCTCTTGTTATCCTTAGTGATGGGAGTCACAAGGGGAACTCTGCCTCCAACTGCCAGCCCGTAACCTTTGAGCCCGATGTACTTTGCAGGATTGTTCGTCATCAGCCTCATTGTTCTAACCCCAAGATCTCTCAGCATCTGCATAGACATTATTAACACACAATATTCTCATTGAAGAATTTGAACCAAATGCCCAACAATATAATTAGTGTTTGATAAGGCAATACCTGTGCACCAATTCCATACTCTCTAGAATCAACGGGCAACCCCAACTCCTCGTTTGCCTCCACGGTGTCACGCCCATCATCTTGTAGATTGTAAGCCCGAAGTTTGTGGCCTAAACCGATTCCCCGTCCCTCATGACCACGCAAGTAAACTAAAACGCCCCGGCCAGCTGCTTCAATCTGTTGCATTGCAAGTGCCAGCTGGTTTCCACAGTCACATCTGGCTGATCCAAATATGTCTCCAGTCAGACATTCTGAGTGTACTCGAACTAGAATATCTTGTCCATCACCGATATCACCCTGTTAAAACCATTATTTTCATCAATATACAATCACTTATCAAGGAGTAAAGACCCTTGGAAAGTTGGAATAGGAATTATTATCATGTTGAAATCTCCAATGTCACTTACCTTGACCATAGCGATATGCTCAATCCCGTCCAAGATAGACCTGTAACAGTGGGCAACGAATGGGCCCCACATAGTTGGTATACGAGCAGCAGATGAGTGCTCCACTAATCTATCCCTTTTTCTCCGATATCTGCAAAGTATTGATTGTGTCAGGCCTTTTCAGCCAGGAAATGATGAGATGCATGAATGAGACCAAGGAACACGAAAAGGGTCATTTTTAGCACAGTAAACTCAAGAAAAATACAGCCTATCTTGAGCTGCTCATGGTTGGCTATATAAACCATCTACCTAGATAAAATCACAATTACAAACTTGCAAATCATAAGCAGTATTACAGAGATATCTGACGGCAATTTTTGACCAGGATATGAGCATTGTGGTTAGACTCAATGAATGCCAACAAGAACACTCAGTGGAAGATGAAAAGTGTGTAATGGAAACTTATGAATGCCAAGAACATTTACTGGAAGATGAAAACATACAAATTAACTCTCCTAGACTGCTAGACATGCTTTAACATTGTATTCATGCCCAGTTATGAAGTCACAATGATGATAATATATCTCTCGATAATATGAATTCCATAAAAATGCATGAGCTGCAATTTTTTTTTATAATTGCTACTCTTCTTGAGTTGAATCTATCAATACAAGAATTAGGGAATGGTAGCCTCATCTTTGTCGGGGAATATTCCTAAGAGATGTAATGAACTACATGCGGCAGCAGGTTTAGAACATCATCATCACCTTAACAGACCTCCGGAATCTTAAAATGATGAAAATTAAACAATAACAGCTAAGAAATGCGAACACGATGAAATTACTAGTATATGTTGTCTAACTACCTTATTAAATCGGCGATGGAGATTATTTTCAAGTTTTCTCGCTGTGCAAATTCCAGTAGCATAGGTAGTCGAGCCATAGAACCATCATCATCTACAACCTCACATAAAACTCCAGCAGGATCTGAGCCAGCTAGCACGGCAAGATCCACAGCAGCTTCTGTGTGTCCAGCTCTTTTTAGGACACCACCTTCCCTATACTTCAATGGAAATATATGTCCTGGGCGATTGAAATCCTCAGGTCTTGAATCTTTGGATGCAAGAGCCAATATTGTCGTTGCACGGTCATTTGCTGAGACACCTGTAGTTGTTCCATGTTTTGCATCCTACAAAGATTTGTACTTGGTTATGCTGCCTCAGAGATATGTTTTCCAGTCTTTTTATCTTACAAAACTCCCAATTATGTTATATGTGCATGCGTGTATGGGTGAACAAATTTGTGCATATAGTAATAGTACACACATGTAAACGTCACTCTATATTGCAACAACACAAGACCTTTTAATTTAAAATTATGGGGAAATAGTTTTTAAGTCAGTTACTATTTTGTTTCCAGCCCTATCAGATTCTGCCACGGTGCCACGTGGATAAATCAGACCCTACCACATCAGCATCAACCGGATGTTTCATCTCCTACAGTCGGTTACCGGACAAAAATGTCGAACAATTGAAAGTTGTCAGACTATTTTCATTTTTGAAAGTTGACAGGACTGAAATCGGGTAATTTACAGGACTAAAAACTATTTTCCCAAATATTATTAACTATATCAGAGGGTTCAATCAGAAGAGTTGATTTTCTTCATAAGCTGATGCTTGCATCGATTGGCATTGGCTTCATGGAGATAATTAGACTAAATTAGTTGTTACTGACTTAATTACTACAGTATTTCCTTCCTTTAGAAACACTCCTTATTTTCTTTCTTTGTATCATACATTGTACTCCATATCGATGATATTAATAAATGAATTGCGGTTAACTCACACCAGTAGCCTAGATGCAGCAATTTTAACAAAAAGAAAAGGAATCTCTTTTTAGAGCAATCACATAAGAAACTTACCACTGAAACGGTAAATGCGGTACGGAGTTTATCCTCATTTTCCTTATCGTTTACCATTAAGGGAAGCTTCAACCTCTCCAAGTCTTCCTCCTTCATGCTCACACAAACTATCCCAGTTCCATGCTTCACAAAGAAAGCCATAGCCTCTGGTGTAACTTTTGATGCAGCCATTATCAAATCTCCTTCATTCTCTCTATCCTCATCATCTACAACTAGGACCATCTGCAATGTCGGTCCAAAATCAATCTGTAAGAAACCATTGTACAGTTGATAAACATCATAAAATCAAGACATAAACCAACCTTTCCATTGCGAATGTCTTCAATTGCCTCTGGGATGCTTGAGAAACCTTTTAATGGCACGTCTAAGTCATATTCATCATTTTCGACAGGGAAACCACTAGAAGTAGGAGCCATATCAGCTGCAAGTGTTCCTAATACTACGGAATCGGATTGTACTTCAACCCCAGTAGAAATATCATTGATGAGAGCTTCATTTGCAGTATTGGAATCAACAGCATAAGGAAAATGACCATTTTCAGTTGAGAACAGGGCTGACTTAATTCTCCCAGTAGCCTTGATACTTAAACCGAATTTCGCACTCAGACCTCGGAATGATTCTACACCATTCACAGTATTTCCATGATGAAGACCATTAAAGATTCTGAAATTAAAACATGCCCAATAAAAGATGAGTCAAATTACAAAAGTTTGAGTAATTTCAACATCTTTTACACAAAAACAGAGGCAGGGCATTATCCTGATTCAATACAAGAACTGAAATTATACGATTTCAGTAGTTATCATCACTTCTTAAACCCTATATAAGTAAAAACCTTTCTAGTGGGACATTCAAGATCAATAAATAGGGGGGTTGGGGGAATGCCAATACTGTTGAGATTCGATCATCTATCAACCCCCAAAAGAATCCACTTCAAAAGGGACAGAAAAATGTGATGCTGACAAACATAATAAGCCAAGGCTAAACTAACTTGAAAAGAATCTCCTATTTGTAAATGAAAACATTAATTGACATGGATAAGTCCATAACAATCCATCAACAATCAAAATTAACACGACTCACAGTGAGAGAAATACATACACAGCCTTTGGATCTAAACAAAGATAAGAAACTTTCCAATTCAGATTTCTATTAATATAAAACATACAAAACCCAATGAATGTAGCTTCAAATCACACACAAAGCAAAGAAACCCAACCCAGATAAAATTAAACCCTTCTAAGCAAGATGATGCATAAATTGACACTTTTTTCACCAGAACAGAAAGAAATCAAGCAAACGAGAGAAAGAGTGGCTAACCCAGAGCGAGCAAGGGAAGTGGAGGAGCAAGAAAAGTTAATAGAAGCCATTATTTATGTTTAAATCGATAAATCTCGAGAATTTTGCGGGAATAAATTCAGAAAACTGGATTTTGTCCTCCTATATATATAATGGAAGATTGTAGAAAGGCGAGAAAGGTTGGAAGAAGTGGGGAAATTGCGGGAGAGGCGGCCGCAATTTATAAACCAGTCGCCAGCCAGCCAATTCTCAATAACCAATACTTGGGGATAGAGCCCACCAAACCTTTCTTTCAAACAAAAATAAATATGGAGTATAAAAATATGGTAAAGTCTAGTATGCACTCGAGTGCATGTTGTGCACCTAGCCCATGTGCACTGACTTATACTTTTTGGTAAATGGTGTTGCACTTTTCAATTATTACTAAAAATATTATTATACAGTTTAATAATTGAAAAGTGCAACACCATTGACCAAAAAGTGTAAGTCAGTAAACTGAAAAGTGCAACATGCACTCGAGTACATAGCAGACCAACCCTAAAAATATAAGTGTAAATAAATTAAAAAAAATAAAATATATATATATATATATATATATAAAGGATAAGATATAATATTTCATAGCAGTATTGAAAGAATTCTGTCTCATCTAAAAAAGTTCGAACTCGTAGTTTAATTCTTCATACCATAAAAGAATTCTGTCTCATCTAAAAGTCTAAACTTGTAGAGAGATTGAGAATTAATTCTTGTATATTAATTCCTATTAACTACTCCATCATTTTAAATTGGCATTCGACATTTTTTTATGCCAGTATGGGTCTAGTGATCGGTGGACCAAACTCACCGTTCACTTGTAAAAAATCTATTTAAAGTCAGAGTTTTATGTTTTGTATAAATATGATCCCTTAAAAATTACTTGCATATCAGGAGTTTGGAACAATTATTATTCATTTATACTCATAAACAATTATTTTATTTATAAATGAACTTTACAATAATTATACTTTATCTACTTTTTTTTAAACCCCGTGTTAAAATAAGTAGGGTCTTTCTACGAGAAGGCAGGCTTCGCCCTGCCTTACAAAAAGCAATACTCCAATTATCATTAGATCGTTGATCCGACGTATGAAATTTCTTTTATATAATTGCATTTCGCATTAGTGCATTTGCTCTATGAAATATGCAATCGCACTGCATCGCCCTACAAATAAAATAAATTAATATATATAAAATGAAAAAAATATCCTTTTAATTTAAAAGAAGTAAAAATATTTAATTATAAAATAATAAATATATCTTATTAACATTTCATTTTTAAATTAAAACACTTTTAACCTAATTTCTCAACAAACTCGAATTCCTTTCTCCCATGGAAATCAAAGAACTAAACTTCAATATTTCATAATTCATCAAAGGAATCGCATCAACTAATTGAATCGATGTTTCTTTAGGCTGCTTTGAATTTGCAAAGATCTAGTTTCCAAACGGTACAGTGGCCTCGGGCTAAGTTCAATTCAAATCCAATCTTCATCCCAAATCCATGGTATGGTTCTATTTTAGTGTTTTTTTTAAATTAAAGAAGTGTTCAACAAATTTCAATTTACAATTTCGCGATTCAAAATCTGCACACAAAAGGGGTATTGCAAATCTGAATTCTCACCTTCCTATATTGTAAAGATCCAGTCTGATTTCTAAAATTCCCTTAAATCTATTCACATCCCCATCTTTAGTTTTATGGGGTTTTGTATCAGGAAATCGGTCGGAGACGGGAGAAAAGGGGTTGCGACTTTTATCCCTGCAACAGGAAATCGCCCGGCCCCACAGAACTCTCGACGACGTGCGGCAGTAGCCATTACAGGCGACGTGACTCGTCGGCGTTCCAAACGCCCATCGAAATCGTGTCGCTGCAACAGCGCGCGTCCCGATGGTTCCCGGCGAAAAGACTCGCCTAGTGTGTTCCTCTCGGTCTCCGGCATTCACGCGCTGGTGGAGATCAATTTGGGCGGAGCTTCTCTGCTATTTTTTGAAGCATTGATTGTGCAATTAGTTGTGCATATTGGAAGAGCCAGAGATAATGTGATGAACTTAATGACAATTTGATTTTTTAAGTATTGATTGGTAGTAGAAATGATGGAGAAGGAGATGAAAATATACAGTGAAATGAGATTGATTTAACCATGAGTTTTCTGCGATTATGAATATGAACAAGAACGAGTTTTTTTTTTTTTAATTGAATGATTATTAAGAAAAATTGGTTCAGAATAATCTATGTTTAATTACTGTGATTAATTTTATTAATTATTGATAGAAAAATGTTAAGTTTATAAATTTGTAGGTATGATTTAAAAAAAATATATTATAGGGACATTTTAGTAGTTTTATATAATTTTTTTAAATAAATTAAAATTTTATTAAATAGCGGAGTGCAATTGCACATATCAAAGAAAGATGACGTGTCAAAATTTCATTGGACGCCTTTTGGAAGATAGGGCGAAACCTCTGTCTTACTGTAGAAAAGCCCAAATAAGTAATCATATTTTTCATGGCTAGGTACGGTATTAGTTATTTTTGGTGAGATGTACTCCCTCCGTTCCCATTATCGTCTGCACAAATTTTAAAGAATATAATATATTTAATGTGTTTTGTATATTAAGGTAGAAAGAGATTAAAAAAAAGTAATGAGATTTAGGGGAAAAAAAAGATAGAAAGATATAAAAAATAGAGAAAAATACAGAATGTTGATAAATTTGAAAATACTTATCCTAACAAAAAAATACATAAAATATGATAAAATAAGTAATTTAATAAGAGACGAAATATTAATCTTTTGTTAAAAATATTAGTGGAATGCAACTATCACATGAGAAGATCGTAGAAAATTTATTCTGGACTTTTCAAAGATTTTTGTCCAAGATCGGGGAAGTTTCTTTTGTCAAGTCTTTTTTTTAGGGATCTTTTGTTATTCCCTTTGCATAGACGCTATGTATGGTTGACAAACTCACACATAATTCTTGAATTTATTAGAGGAATTAAAGTGTTTTTATAAAAGATTAAACGTTTCTTTTAGTAATTATTTTAATTAGCCCCTGATTAGTGATTACTAAATCACTCTCTAGATAATATATGCATTAGAGAAAAATAGTTCAATTTCAATTGATGCGGGTTAAATTCAATTAAAATAATAAAAAAATTACACCAAAATATTTTCTTACCACAAGACTAATATTTGGATCAAAGTAAAGCCATATTCATATCCTTAGATGAACTCTTAAGCAAATACTCCTTTTTAAAAAAGATTTTCGTTTTTAGTCTTAAATCTTTTTTAAAAAATTTGTCGTTTTATCTATTTTAATCACAAACCTCCAGAAACTACTTCTATGTAATTTCTACAATTTCTCATTTTTATTAAAAATATATTAATGTATCCATTTGTTTCTCTCTTTATTTCAAAAGATAATCCGACATTCTCTTTATTTATTACAAAAATGTTTTATGAAGGGTAAATGTTTTAGAAAAAATGTTCTTAATTTTATACTACAAAACAATAAAAATATTTACTCCATTCCCTTCTTGATTAAAATGGTCCTCGATCTATGATGTTCTATGCTACAATCATCATCACGTTTCGCAAAATAAAAATAAAAATCAATGGAGTAATTTATAAGAAACGTGAATTATTTAATTTCACACCATAACTCATGGTCTCAAATCTCAATTATGTCAATTCAAAAAAAAAAAAAAAGGCATGGAGAGCATTCATGAATGGGTCAATATATCCATGAGGCATGGTATAGTTATGGTGATAAGGTTTTAAATTAAATGTTGAGGCTCAAAGACAAAACATCATGTGGGTATATCGTGGATAATGATCAATCCATCGTACATCAACATACATAGTATAAGTATATATGTGATATCATTCCACATTTAATATGAAATCAGTAGTAAATTTCTTTAAAACCTCCTCTTATAAGAATTTTGATGTGAAATTAGCGGTGAACTTTTTATAGAGCTAAACGTTAACACGTGCTAAAAACTTGAAAGTAATTCCCCGATTATATGCATATATTAACATATAAATTAAGAAAAATAAATTTAATGAGGGTATTAATTTAATAAGAAACACATAAATAGTTTATTGGTATTGTGGAATGGGTGTCCACACCACAGAATACCCAATCTGGCGTGCACGGCATATGTGAGTAGTAATGGTATGTGGGGAATTAATAGTGGTTACAAGAATACAAGATCTACTGTGAATATTAAATATTAAACAAATTACAAAATATTGAGTGATTTAGTTTCATTGGGAAATCATTTTGTCTATTTTTTCTGCCGTTTTATTAAATTGTATAGTGTCATTAGAAGATATTACAGTAGTTGTAAAATAAATGTGGTAAAACGACACAAAAGACCAACAAATTACTGTATGTTAAACTTGATTTGGTCCTTTTGAAATAACACAGCAAAATTAATCATAAACTGTTGATAACTATTACTTCCACCACAGTAATACAAGTAATTTACATAAAAAGGTATATAACAATCAATTAGAAAAATAAATTCATTTCATGCCAAAACTTATCAAAATGAAACCAAAATCGATCCCAGTCCCCTACCAATTGCCATCGTTAGCTACATGTCCCCTAATTAATTTTGTTGAAGGTGAAACAATATTTCACATCGGAAAAATATTGAAAAATTATGTGGTATATAAAAGGGTAGACTAGTATCTCCATTAATATGAAACATTTGAAAAATTATGTGGTATATAAAAGGGTAGACTAGTATCTTAAAAAAAAAAAATCATTTGAAAAAAAAAATTAAAAGCAAAATCGTGAAAATTCAATTAGCTAGGACAATATTATACAATTACTAGCCAGCATTCTTTTTCCGCATTGACTTTCTAATTAAAAAAAGCATTGACTTTTTAATGGAGTATAAAGGAAAAACTCATATTTGCCATCTTTGTTTGACCGTTAAAACTTGACTGGACCCGCTGACCAGATCTTGCATTCCCTAACATCTCCATTTTCATTACATCATGCCTGAAAAAGACCATTCAAACTTTGGAGGTTTCACTTTCCTTTCTTATTTTAATATTTTTAAAAAAAATCTCATTTAAATAAGTTTGTGCAGTTGCATTTAATTTAATACAATCGACTTATTTTTTTTGATCGGTGAAAGATATAAAATATATAAATAAAAGTCAGGTTACATAGTTTGAGTAAGAAGTGGTATGAGGGATACCAAGTCAGATTAAAAAACCAGCAAGAAAGACAGAAAGAAAACAAAGTTGTTGCCTTTAGTTTGAGTTATTTGGATTTGCAAACCCCACAGTATGAGCTCCGAGAACTTGCATTGGTCTTTGCTCTCCATTCCTTAAACACATAGCTCCTGAATTTTACCTCCTTTGCCTTGATCCAACTCCATGTTCTAGAGATGATTTCTTCTACCATCTTGTTCCTTACAATCACCTCGTCTCTAAAGATATTCGCATTTCTTCCCTTCCACAAAGACCACACCACACACTCCCAAATACTCGTAAGAATTACTCTCCCTACCTTCCCTTTGGACAAGCTGCTAAAGAGGAGCAAGTTGCCCATCGGGTCGGAGGGAAGAGCTGTTTGAAAGCCTAACCATCTTATTACCTCCATCCAAATCTGGTGTGAGTGAGGGCACTCAAAGATTATGTGCCTCACCGTTTCTGGTTCGTTTTGACATAGAGGGCAGTTTGTATTTGAGTTTTGTGGCATGATCCCGCGGCTGTGCAGTTTCGTCTTCGTATGTATCCTTTCCAATAACACCCTCCACGCATGTATCGTCACTTTTGATGGTGTGAATTTGTTCCATACGACTCCGGATCCGCTGTTTGAGTCCACTTCCTGCGTATTCCCGATCGATTGTTGCTGCATCCATTCATATGTCTCCTTCGTGGTGTAAGTTCTGTTCGGTGTTGGTTTCCACACCCATATGTCCTCCACGGCCTGATTTAGTTTGTACCTGTCAACCATGTTAGTCAACTCATTAAACAACACAGATTCTCTATCATTAAGCTCCCTTCTCCATCTCCACTTCCAAAACCACTCATTTTCCCTCCACTCCCCCATCTCTCCCACACACTTATCTTTGTCTAGACTTAAATTAAAAGGCCTAGGAAACTTGGATTTTAAAGGCTCTCCTCCTACCCAGACTGTGTCCCAAAACAGAGTACCCCCTCCATCTCCCACCTCCCTCACCAAATTATCCCATACCCAGCCCTTCGTCTCCCCTGTCCAGCCCCCGTTTCTCAATATGTCCCCCCACCAACCTTGTATCTTCCTCGTTCTCCCCACAGTTGCGCCCTCCAAACCTACCCCCCAATGCACACCCCACCTAGACTCTATCACTCTTGCCCACAAACTCCCTCTTTCGTTACAAAACCTCCAAATCCATTTCCCTAGCAAAACTTTATTAAATCTACCCAGATCCCGAACCCCTAGCCCCCCCTTTACTTTTGGCTTGCAAATTGTACCCCAATCAACCCATGGTATCTTTTTTCGAGTATTCACACTCCCACCCCCCCCCAAAAAAAAATTCTTTGTAGGCTTTCGATTTCTCTCAAGATGGCTTTTGGTGCCCTGAACGTAGACAAGTAGTACACCGGAATTATTGAGGATAAAACGACATTAAGCAATGTCAATCTTCCCCCAATTGATAATTTGAGCCCTTCCCATTTTTGTAGGCGATTCTTAACTTTTTGCACAACATATTTCCACTCCACCACTGATCTAATCGGTGATCCCACTCTCATACTTTGCAACCCACAGTGCTGGCCCAAGTGGTTAACTCTTCTTCTGTTACGTTTATCCCGTAAAGGCAACATTTATTAATGTTAACTTTCAACCCCGAAGTGAGTTCCAGCAGTTTGAGAAACCTCTTAATGAAAATAATATTCTCCAGGTTTGCCTCCCCAGTGAAGATGGTGTCATCGGCAAACTGCAAGTATGATATTCCAAGCTTGTTTCTACCAATCTCAATCGGCTTATACACCCGTTGTTGCACTGCCTTTGACAACATAATGCTCAGACCCTCCGTTGCGATGAGAAACAGAAATGGCGACAGTGGGTCCCCCTGTCGGAGTCCCCTCTCCATCTTAAATTCACCGGACGGGTTGCCATTAACTAGAACTGAAGCGTGGGCCGTAGATATACATTCTATGATCCACTTAATCCATAATGGGTGAAAATTGAAATGGTCCATCAACATCCTCAAATAGCCCCAATCGACCGAATCATAAGCTTTAGCAAAATCAATTTTGAACAATATCCTCCTTTTCCCTCCCCTCTTTGCTTCGTCAATAATCTCGTTGAGAATCACCACGCTGTCGATAATCTGCCTCCCTCCCACAAAGGCGCTTTGAAATTCCGATATGATTGTGTCCATTACTTTACATAGTCTTAAGGATAAGACTTTCGAGATGATCTTGTAAACCCCCCCGATCAGCGATATCGGCCTGAAGTCGCCCATTTCCTTAGCCTCGTCCTTTTTAGGGATGAGCGTAATGAAAGATGGATTGAGGCCTCGTACCAATCTGCCTTCGCTGTGGAACTCCCTCATTACACGTAACAAGTCTGTTTTGAATATTTCCCAGTGATCTTTAAAAAATTCAAGATTGAACCCATCAGGTCCTAGGCTTTTCGTACTCTCGCAAGACCATAGTGCCTTTTTGACCTCCTCTTCAGTAAATGGGGCGATGAGCATACTGTTACCTTCATTTGAGATCTTTTTGGAGCAAAAGTTGGCTGCTAGAGAGGGTCTGCTAATATTTTCCTTCTTGAAGTGATCTCTGAAATGACAAAATATTCCTTCTTTTACTTCGTTGACCTCTTCTACCCACACACCATTTACGTTGATGCCAACTATTTCGTTTCTCTTCCGTCTTCGGTTGATCAATTTGTGGAAGAACCTCGAATTACAGTCTCCTTCTCTAATCCACTTGAACCTTGATTTTTGATGGAGTAGGTTGTCCTTGCAACGCAGGTCGAGAATCAGATGAGCCCTCTCTTCATTTCTTTTTATGACTTCCGTCTCATCGAGGCCCAATGTGTCATCGATCATGTCGAGTTCTAGTATTTTTTGTTTCCTTCTTTCAATTCTCTTGTCTAGGTGCCCAAACTCGGTCATGTTCCATGTCTTAATATCTTCTTTCAACTTCTTAAGTTTCTCCTTGAATACAAAACCACCCCAACCTTGGATATTGTACTGCTTCCATTTTTCAGTCACTAGTTTCTTGAAGCTTGGATGGGCGCTCCACGCGTCCAGGCAACGAAAAGGCTTTGGTCCCCAGTCCCTCGTTTTTGTTTCAACTAAAATAGGTACATGATCCGACACAGATCTTTTGAGCCCTTTTTGGAACGAGCTTGGCCACTTTGCTATCCATTCCGAGTTAATCAGTATTCTGTCGATCCTGCTTTTGCAAGTACCGTCCGGCTTGTACCAAGTGAACGATCGTCCGTGCAGCGGCATATCGATCATGCCCGAATTTCGGATGAATGAATCGAATAACTGCATTTCTCTTCTGTCTGGTTCTGTTCTTCTGCCTCTTCTTTCTGTCTCCCATCTAACCGAGTTGAAATCTCCTGCTACACATACACACGAAGCAGGTGATTGTGCAATTACTGATAGAATGCGATCCCATAGCCTTGATTTTTCTGATAGAGCTGCTGGTGCGTAGACATTAATAATGGAGCATTGAGCTCTTTCCTCTCCCCATAAACCATTTACGACGACGGCTACATCCATATACCAACTACTCACCACTGTTAACAAATCAGAATTCCATATCGAGAGAATTCCCCCAGCTCTACCTACTGCTTCCTTAAAAGCCCAACCGAAATTACCCTCACCCCAAATTGATCTACACAACATTTCGTCAATGCCCTCTTTTTTTGTTTCTTGAATACAACAAAAATTAATCTTGTTGGTTTTAATTATTTCCCTAATCTCCCTGTGTTTTGCTCTACTCCCCAGGCCTCTAATATTATAGGAACAAATAATCATTAAAATACCTTGTTCTCCTTCTCCCTGGCCTCAGCACTGGTGGGCTTGTCATTCTCGTCCATTTCTGCTAGGGATTTTATAATGGTCTCTTCGGCTACGCTGTTGGTTAAGCCCATGCACTTCCCAAGCTCCCATATTTCTGAAGCGGTCGATATATCTTCCTCCATTATCTGGTTTCGCCCTCCTCTGCTGTTTCTACCTTTTCTTGTTATCAAAGGGCTTTCTTCCTCTGAGGAACTCTCTATATCTTCTACGAAGCTTTCTCAAGCTTTCCCTATCTGTTTCCTCTTTGCTTTTTTGGAGCGGCCCCTCTGTTTCTTCTTGCGTATTTGGGGACCCGGGCGTGTGCCATTAATTGAAGACCCGTCTTGAGTCAATTTATCGACGTGGGGGGTGCGGCTGAGAGTTAAGGTCCAGATTTTCAGAGTCAATTTGAGTCTCTCTGTTCATCTCCTCTGGGTCTCGAATCTGGTTTTTGCTCTTGTTGACCGGGAGTGCTTCGAGATTGTTCTCGAATGATGTAGTAGGAGCTGGGAACTGCTGGGCTAATATTCGACTTGGGGCTTCGTCATAAACTGAGATTTGGGCTCTCAAAATTGGGCTTTCCCTTGGGGGGTGGTTAGGCTTTAGGCCTAGATTTTGTAACGGGGATGTGTGGGCTTCAATTGACCCATTGAGGTCAATTCCTCTTGGGCTCACGCTCTTAACAACCCATTGCTTCGTGAATTTATTATGAGAACTACGCGTGATATCACCTGACAGGGTGTTAGGCACGTGCGTACCCTTCGCATATTCCGAGGCACCGTTTTGGGTTTCCACATACTGGAAAGTGGCATCTTCCATGATTGCGCCGCCCTTCGTCTCGGGTTCCTCACCCCCTGTCGTTTCTTGGATTACCGTTTCGTCTTCGCCGGACTCCGCCCTAGTTTCCTCCATCCTACTTTGGACTGACATGAAAGCTTGAGATGGGTGCCTTGACTCGTAAGACCCTTCCGACCATTCTGATTCACCGTCGCTAGACATATCGTCCTCATGGATTGACGTCCCCACTTCAACTTGTGTAAGGTTGATTTCCTCAAAAATTCTGATTTTAAATTCTTTCCCATCCATCTTGACCATCAAGACTTGATTGACGTCGTTGAGATACGGAACTGAAACTAGGATTCTCGCAGCCTCCAACTGTCTCTTTTCCTCAGAGCTTTTGTCCATTCTTATGTATGAGCCCAAACTAGCGCTGGCTAGCCTGAAGAACCTAGGGTTCCAAGCATGCGCCGGAACCCCCACCCATTTGGTCCATATTTTCCTTCGATGTGCCACATCTGCTTCTTTCCAAACTCTTGTCCATTCAAACCAATGAGTTATCCATTCATCTAGGTCCTTCTGAAGATCAAAATTGGGGTCATCTTGTACCTGCTGGATTAAGAGAGCATCATCCCCTAGGTGCCTAAGGGTTAGCTTATTGCCGCACTCACTTCGTAGCTCTTCCCCACATTTCTCCCATGTGTATTCCTTCTTTAGGAGTCCCACATAACATTTCTCCAGCCATTTTCTTTCGCCCTCTGTGGTTTCGAAAGTAATGTTGATCGCGTGGTTCCGTATTGGGGGTTCATTGGTACGCGCACGGTGCCCTGCTGTTGTATCTCTATACGACTTGTCCTCCCTCCTTACTCCTGATTTTTCTGGTGGGATCTGGTATGGTGCTTTCTCCTTTGGGGGATATGGCAATGTTTTTGCGTGAGTCTCTGATTCTCTCTTGTATTTTGATATGTAGACTCTTAGCTTGTAGCTATCAACCCAAATATGGTTTGCCTTCTCCAGAAATCTGTTCATATCCCCAATGTGTTCCGCCCAAAATCTCACAAAACCAAATCTTCTCCCTTCCCTGTCTCGTTTTGGTGGGCAGTATATGTCCACTACCCGTCCTAGCTCACTGAATCTGTTCCTTAGGAATTCACTTCCACAATTTTCCGGAAAGTTCGTGAAGAAAAATGTTTTAATCTCCCCAGTGTGGAGGTTGACGCCATTGCTATTCTGCCGTGTGCTAATCCTCTGATTCTGATGTGTTCTTGTCCACCAGTGTTTAGGGGCTTGGTATCTTTTGTGCCTCACCGGAATCCACTCGGAATAAGGGTTCCTATATTCTACTCGATTCCTCACCCTCTCGCCCGCCACTCTCTCTCTCTCTCACTTTCTCTCTCTAACTCCATTACAATTTGGATAATTACACAGCTGTAAAGTTGTAAGAGACAGAAAAAAATATAATACAATCGACTTATTTACATATTAATTTTTTGATAATCATGACCAAAATATTTAAGAAACTTATCTTTGTTGACTTTGAAACACCAAATGTGAGTTGATACCTGGTTACCAATTTTGGATAAATTAGACATCGCCATATTTACTCAGAGATACTCCCTTCGTCACATAAGTGTTTCAGTGTTTGCACTACACAATGAGCACACTTTTTAAGAAAAAAGTATAATGAGTGGAGTGTTGAGGGATAGTTTTATAAAGTTATATGAATAAAGTAAAAAGATAATTAAAAAAGGGTAAAAATAATGACATTTTGTGTAAATATGTGAATATTGTGATACATCTCAAAGAGGGAGGGCAAATAAATATCCGCCGGAAGACTTACCTATTGGGCCTATATTGGGTTTATTGGATTTAGTTAGTCTTTCTTTTAGGTTCTTGGGCTTAATAGAATATTAGTTAATTTCTTTTGGATATACTCCCTCCGTCCCACAAAGATACCTACATTTGACTTTACACATAGATTAAGAAAAATCAATAAATGTAGTCAAGTTTAGCTAATGTACCAATTTTGTCCTTGAAATCTCATACTCTAAAATCTGTTAAGCATTAATTACTCTTATTAATTAGGGGTAAAATTGACAATAAAACATTTAATACTAAAGTAAAAGAGGAAATGTAGCTATAATTTGAGACATCCAAAAAATGAATATGTAGCTATCTTTGTGGGACGGAGGGAGTAACATAATACTCCCTCCGTCCGCCTATAAGCTTCACATTTTACCATTTTGGTCCGTCTGCCTATAAGTTTCACATACCTTTTATGGTAAGTACTTTTTCTTATACTTCACTTTATATCTTACTTTTTCTCTCTATCTCTCTCCTCTCTCAATCACATCATTTGTACTATATCTATTATTTAATCACTTTTCTTAATCTTTGTGCCAAAAAGTAACGTGAAACTTATAGGCGGACGGAGGGAGTAGCAGTTACTCCTTAAGGGGCTTAGTAATTGTTAATTGTGTGTCAACTGTTAAAGGCCTAGCCTTATAAATAGTTCCTCTTGTAGACCGTTTGGATCATTCAGTATTGAAATTATGTGCAATCAATTAGATTGTGGCAATCATTTAGATTGTGGCGGATTTATCTATGGCTTCTTTCAAGAAGTGGTGTTCTTGTTCTTATCTTCCTTATTCCTATCAATTAATCGATCTTAACTCTATCATATTGTGTGAGTGAGGTTTATAAGAGAGTTTCTTTTTAGGTAAGTGTGCAAACAGTTGTGGGACGGAGGGAGTATTTATTACTCCCTCCGTCCCGAAATAACTCTTACATATAGATGAATACACAAATTAAGAAAGTGTAATAATGAATATAATTATATTGTGAGGGTGAAGTTTATAAAGAGTTTTCCATTTTAAGGGTGTGAAAGTTATTGTGAAACGTCCCGATAAAAAAAAGTGTGAAAGTTATTGTGGAACGAGGGAGTAACACTTAAGCACCCATCCATCATTTTTTTGCGGCCACTGTTATACACATACACTGGGTTATTAAGGATATCCACTGGCTAAACACACACGCCCTGAGATGAGGACACCCACTTGAAAAGATCTAAAATACCCCTCTCATTCTAAACCCTAATTAAATCTCCTCTCCCACTTCTCTCACATTTTCACACGCGGTACATCCACCTCCCCTCTTCTCCACAGCGGCGTCGGTGTGTCCTCCCTTCCACAACGGTGTCGGCGCTTCCTTCCCTCCACAGCGGCGCCGACGCTTCCTCTCCTCCATTGTGTCGCTGCCCCTCTCTTTCCCACCCTTAACCTCCTCTCTCTAAGCGTCGTCCGCCTCCCTCCCTCCACAAGCAGCATCGTCTATATCCCTCCCTCTCAGTTGTGTCGGCAACGTCGTCGATATTCCCTTCCCAGCGTCGCTGACGCTTCCTCCCCCTCCCCAGGTGAGTTCGAGCTCAACTGTAAAAAAAAATGTTGCCCCCGTTCGGCCGCCTCCTCCCTCAAGCATCGCCGTCAGTAGCCGCCGCTCCACGCGTCCAAGCCATCGTTGTCCAGGTACGTCCCAAGCGACGTGGTCGCTGTCGCCCCTTCCTCCTTCAAATGTCGTCGGCCGTTCGTGCTCCGTCGCACCGCCCCCTCCCACCGATCGACAAAATTACGAAATTTATTAGGACTTTTTTTTACCGTTTTTACAAATTCAGAAAAATTAGTGTTTTGGAATTTGTTGATTTTTTTTTGAATTTTTTGTATTTGTTCGAAATTTTTTGTCCAATCCAGTTACTTTTTCGAAATTTTCCCCGAAATATTGTGTCCAATTTTTTTTCGAACATTTAATCTATTTTCGATTTTTTTTTCCCGATCAATAGTTTATCAAAATTATGTCCAATATTTTCATTTTTGCTTAAATTTGGTGTTTTTTAAGAGTTTTTTTTTTTTTAATTGAAGGATGGTGGTTGTTTTGATGGTAATGGTGTGGATAATTCTGGTGTGAAATGGAATGGATGTACTCATCTTCGTGTTTTTTTTTTTTTAAATTTCACACAAGGTGTATATGAGACATTTCACATAACCTTTAGGATGAAAAAAATGTATGATTGGTGTCCTCAATAGCTCTGTACCGTCGCCTTTTTTTGCTCTCCTCTCCATTCATCCACCCACCATGCCCATATCAATGGGTTTGACTATTTACACCTCCATTTTAGAGAGATGTACTCTCCCTTTCAGTTTATTAATATAATAATAATGTAAAAAATAAAAAATACTCTTCTATAAAATGTATCATATTAGATGCACCCCTGTACTGGTCGCACCCCCTATTGTCATTTCCTTCATCTTTCACCTAAACCACCACTTCCGACCGTCGCGCAACCATTTTCGACGAGAGTATATTTAATTGACTCTGGTGTATCAAAATAAAAAGAGAGAGAGAGAGACCTAATACGTTTTTTTTAGATAGAGAGCATGCTTGCACATTTTCTTTTTTGGAGGAAGGGGGCTTGGCTTGGAAGGTGGATAATGGGTAGTGAGTGAGAGAGGTTGAGGGGGGAGGGGTGTGTCCGTGCATTTAGAAAAAAAAAAGGGTTGGTAGGGGAGGGGCTGTGAGGGCGGGGTTGGTGGGTGGGAGGGTGGGGTGGGGGAGATGTTTGCTAGGGTAGGGTGGGGTGGAGGTGGGATGTTCTGGTTTTTGTTTTTACAGTAGGGGGAAGGGGCGGCGACGGCCATGACAGCAGGGCAATGATAGATTGGTGGTTGGAGTTGGGAAGACATGGTGAAAGTTTTTTTTTGGTTGAAGAAAAAAATGGAAAGGGAGGAAGAAGGGTTTTGAGGTGAAATAGTGTAGGAGGAATGGAGGATGCATCTAACCGGGGTAGCTTGGGGTAGCTTGTAAAAGACAAGGATATTTATGACAATTTAAAGGGTGCATCTATCCTAGACAAATATGGGTGGGGTGCATCAATTGCATCTCTCCAAAATGGAGGTATAAATAGTCAAACCCCATATCAATATGCGCGTTAAGGAAATAGATTTGGGCCGTAAGAATTGGGCTTTCACCATTTAAAATCTGATCCAAGTGTTTTCGATATGGGTTGGGGTATATACCCCTCCAGCTTTGTTTAATACACTCCCCCTTTCATTTATTAATTCAAAAATATATATGAAATATCATATTTATCCCTTTAATAAATGTTATAGATACATACACCCCCTATAACCCAAATTTCATCTTCTTCCCAAACTTCTTTTCGCCGTCTCTGTCTTCCCCTCCCCCTCCCCAATTTTTCTTTTTCTTTTTCTGCACTCCCATCTCCGTTGCACTGCACCTTAACCCTAGAATTTCGCCGCCGCCACCACCACAACAACCACAAACAAATTCTAACACCCACAAAAATGAACATATTTGATAAAATAAAATAGCAATAACACTCAAATCGACACCATAACCACTGCCTCAAATAAAATTAAAAAAAAAAATCTTAGTATTTTTAACAAACCAGAGTCGACCAAAAACACTACGGTCGACACTGGTTTATCGCCCAAAAACACTCCGATCGACACTGGTTTGTCGCCCAAAAACACTCTGGTCGACACTGGTTTGTCGACCAAATTTCGAAAGAAAATTAAAAAAAAAAAATTAAAAATTGAAATTTTCGACTATTATTGATCGCTCAAAAACACTCTGATCGACAACCTATCGTCGACGAGAGTGTTCTTGAGCGACCAATAATGGTCGATAAAAAAAAAAAAAAAAACAAACCTGTTCTTCACCGGCGACGGTTGGGGGCGAGCGCTGGCGGGACGCGACTGCTGGGGGCGAACGGGCTGCGACGGCTAGAGGCGAAGGAGGAGGGCGGCGGCGTCACTAGGCGAGAGGGGCGGCGCCGCCGCTTGTTACAGAATTTTTTTTAAAAAAAGAGCAGAGCGGCACGAGGCGAGTGGGAGGGGGGGAGTGCGACGGCGATGGGGAAGGGGGAGTGCGCCGACGAGGGGGGAGGGGGAGAGCGCCGGCAAGGGGGAGTGTAGAAAAAGGGAAAAAAAAAGGGAAGGATAGAAGAGAGGCGGTAGAGAGGTTGGGGAAGATGAAGTAATTAGGGTTAATGGGGTGTATGTATCTATACATTTTATTAAAGGGCAAATATGGTATTTCATATATATTTTTGAATTAATAAATGGAAGGGGGGAGTGCATTAAACAAAGCTGGAGGGGTATATACCTCAACCCTTTCGATATATTGTTTTATTTAATTAATAAAATAACCAGTGATTTTCTATGCAATAAACCCAAAAAATTTACCAACCATTTTTCATGAAAACTGAAAAATGGAAATGAGGTCCGAGTTTATTCCCCATTCGATTTTGCAAAGAATGGTGTCAAATGAGTGCCCTCCTAATATTCTTAAAAAACAGATTCAGTATGTAAATTGTAATCATCAAGGTTAACAAATGGAAACAACAATTCAAGAAACTCACCAATGCATTTCTTATTTGTTTGTTCCCACAACATGAATAATTTGCTCGACAAATTCTCTCTCAAACTGCCTTGTCAGCTCAAGTTACTACTACTTCTCTAGGTTCTTCTGTTAGAGAAGGCTGTCGTCTCTCAGGGCGAAAATCACACACCAAAACTTGAAACTAATACAGCCCCAAGAACTTCCACCAAACTCCCCCAACAACACCCCAGATCAATGCATTAACGACTGCGATGATGAACCCATACTTGAACACATCTGGAAGATCTACATAACCAGCTGTTTACACAATTGCAAACCACTTGTTAGTGAATAAACTTAATAACTGTCGGCACTCAGCTTTTAGAATTGTCAAAGTTAAGGAGCGATTGCTTTCAAGGTAATTGGAAATGCAAAAAGTTTATTCTTAGTTACTACTTTCAAGTAAAAGCACATATCATGGTCTGTCGTACTACTTATACTAGCCCGTACCATAAATCCACACCATTCCACCCTAGCCCACATCAACAGAAATTGGGCAGTTCCATCTTTACTAGCCTGTCGTAAAAAGCCACCCCAGCTCGGACCACTAAAACTCAAGGTCAACAAAGCCCATATCGTGAAAACCCAGGCCACTTCACCCAAGCCCGGACCACTAAACTCAAGTTCATTTTTATTGCATTTAACAAATATTTACTTAATCAGTGCATTAAAATAACAAGCTGAAAGAAATATAATTTGATGGAAGACACAAACATAAAGAACTGAAAATCTAAATAGGGCAAGAAATTAGCAGTACCTCCATAATATACAGCAGCCTGACCACTGCTGTAATGTGTCAAAGATCCAAAGAGGTTGGTATTGTAAGCGAGAGCCAATGCTGCTAGCACAGCTGGAACTCCAGCGGCCAAATGCATGGCAAGAAACGCAGAGTACAATGCTCCAACGTGCCCCGTTTGACTTGCAAATAGGTAATGGATAAGGAAGTACGCTGCTTGAAGAACACCAAAAGCAGCGGGCCAGCTCAGAGATAATGACTGCAGTGATTTGGCAACACAACTAGCCATCCAATTTACAATTCCAAGATTTGACAATTGGCCAGCCATGCCCACTAATATTGCGAACCATGCCAATGTATCCCATGCTGATTTCTCACTCAAGCAGTCATCCCAATCGAGGACTCCCAATAATAAGAGTATTGATAGCCCCAGCATTGCAGCAACGACACTTGCAATACCAAGAGCATCTCTGCACAAATATCATCTTATATCAATTGAAAATGAGCTAATATTAAGGGTTAAGGATGTCTTTACTGTGGAAATAATACGTACCCAAAAATCCACAAAGAAACTGCAAGAAGCATAGTACCGATCATAGTCCATTCATTTTTCGTGACAGAACCCATAAGCTCCAATTTCTTTTGAGCCATTGCAGGGGCATCAGGAGTATCTTTTATTTCAGGAGGATAAAGCTTGTACAAGATCAATGGTGTGGCTAGAAGAGAAGCTATTGCGGGTAAACTTGCAATCTTGAACCAAGATACCCATGGATTTGAAACTACCACCCCAAGCCCCTCAGCTAGCTTGAGACACAGCAGATTTTGAGCTGCAGCAGTAAGGAAAAGTCCACTAGAGTTACAAGCACACTGTCACACATCAAATAGGGCTTGCATGAGTTACTGGGGGATAAGCTATAAACAAGTCATACGTAATTGGATTATGCATTTGTAGCACAGAGATTCAATTTTTTGAAAGATTACTGGATGTAATTCTGCTTGTTGGATAACAGACATAAAATCATTGTACTTGATGATTTGAAAATGCATGCCATTCCCAGCTTATTAGCAACTCAAAAATCTTAAGGTCGCACAAAAACCAATTGTAATTATTTTCATTATCACACTCCTAATTCCTAAAGAGGAAACGCTTTATCCATCATCCCTCCACACGTTATTAACATTGTTCACAGAAAACAAAACAATTGAATCATATAACAAATTTATGATGTTGCAAACCTACATCATTCTGATTTGACCACTACATTTTATTAAGGGACTCGAATGGGAATAGGGGATTCAAAGTACAAGAAAAACAGTGAAGCCAGAGAACAGAAAAATGGGCTAAACATCATATCAATAAGATTTGTCTAACCTTGATTCAGCTTTTCTCAAAAAATGATATGCAAACTAAACCCAAACAGGAAAATATACCCACAAAAACATTCAGCAATCAATTTGTACTAACATTCAACTTCTAAGACATTGCAAATATCAAAAGACAAAATACCAATCAAGAAACCTGAAATTGGGACAGCATTAAATACGATCCAAGCTTTTTCTGAGAGGGCTCCCCAGGTTTACTCCCTGCTGACAAGGACAATGACTTAATAATCGGAACGAAGACACCTCCGGCCCTGGCGGTGGTGCTAGGCATTGCCGGCGCTATCAATGCTTCACTCAAAGCCAAACCGTAAGACAATCCGAGGGTACTCTTTCCCAACCACTTAACAAAATAGGTGGCGATTCGATCCCCCAATCCGGTTTTGACGAAACCACGGGCAAAGAAAAAGGAGATAACAATCAACCAAATAACTTCATTGGTAAAGGCGGAGAAGGCGTTGGCGAAGGTGAGTGTGTTAGTGATAACAGAGGTGGTGAGGCCGATGAAGGCCCAGGCGCCGACGGGGAGAGGGTTGAGGACGAGACCGGCGATGGTGGAGAGGAAAATGGAGAGCAATTGCCAGGCCTGAGGCGTGACTTCGGGAGGCCTGGGGACGAGGAAGCGTACGATGATGCCGACGGCAATTGAGATGAAAAAGGGGATTGGTTTAACGCCTTGGAGAGGAGCAGGAGGAGCCGGAGGTGATGGATTGGAGTCAATGGGGGCGGAGGAGGAGGCGGCGGCGGCGGAGACGATGAATCTTTTGTGGATTTTGTGGGAAAGAGAAACGTTGTTAATGGGTTTATGGAGAAAGGGGGAATTATGAGTGGCGGAGGAAAGGGGAGTTAAGGGGCGGAAATGGGTTTTGGAAATGGGGCGGAGACGGGGGAGAGTGAAGTGGGAGAAGGAGGAGGGAGAGCAGAGGGCGAAGCTCTCCATGATTTAGAGAGAGAGAATTGAGATGGATTCAGGCGTTTTAGTGTGTGTTTGTAGTGTAGCAAAAGAGGGCTATTGGAGAAGGGAGGGGGCGGAGAGATAGAGAGGGAAAGATTTGGAACGAAGTAGACTATACTTATTTCGTGTGTCAGATTCTTCTATTTCATATGATGACCTGGATATTTAACAACTCACCTTCACTTGGTATTTTTTTTTTTTTTTTAAATTTGTAAAAAATTGTGGGAAGAACTAATAAGATACTCACTCTATTTGATTATAAATTTTGATACATAAATTAAGAAAAGTGATAAGTGAAAAATGAAGATAGAGAGAAAAAATAAAATATAAAGTGAAAGAGTAACAATAAAAAATTAAAAGATAATGTATTTACCAAAATAAAAGTAGGAGAAATTATAGACGGACGAAGAAAATAAATGTGTAAATAATAGTGAGACAGATGAAATAATTGGTTTTAAACATTTTCTTTAATTGGTGCTATTCTCGTTAAATTTAATACTCCCCTTCCTTCTGATTTTTTTTTTTCTAATTTTATTTTTTTTCTACGTTTTCTCTTTCAATCACATTACTACATCTATTATTTTATTATATTTTTAAAAAAATTTTTGAAAGGATTATATTCTTCAATCAAAACACAAGAAAGAAAGAAAAACTTATTATATTCACAATATTTTATTTTATCTTTCAATCATCACTTAATTACTCTAATTAAAATTCATTTTATTCATAATTGTCACTTTATTTATAAATAAATCTCATAATGCCCCATCATATCCCAATTTATCTACTTTGTGCATAAACTAATTATTATTCATTAAAACTTGTGTTAGGATAAATACACACAATAAATTTGGATATAGATAATACTCCCTCCGTCCCGCTATAAACTTTATCTTTATTTTGGGTGTTTTGATTAAGAAATATGATAAAATAATAGATAAAGTATAATTGATGTGATGGTGGGAGAGAAAATAATAGATGAGTATTAGATGAAGTATGCTAAAATAATAGATAAAGTAGAAGTGATGTGATTGAGAGAGAGAAAATAATATGCAAAAAATGGAATGAGAAACTTATAGTGGGACATCCATATAAAAGGAAAGTGAGAAACTTATAGTGGGACGGAGGGAGTACTTTTTAACAAATTAAGATCGAGTCATTTTATCTATTACTCACTCTGTCCAATTTTATAATTTCCACTTTCCTTTTTTTATGTGTACCATTTTATAGTTCTCATTTGCTAAAAAGGAAATATTACTCAATGTCACTTTATTTCTACTTTGGGCACGTTTGGTTCGTAAGACAGGATAGATACATTAGGATAGAATTTAGTGGGATTGTACTGTTCACAATTTGAAAAGTTGATTTAAAATTCATGTTTGGATTGATGGATAGAATTTTGAAGTTTATACTACTCCCTCCGTCCATAAGTTTTCCATTTTACCATTTTAGTCTGTCCGCGACTTTCCATACCCTTTTGGTAAGTACTTTTTCTTACACTTCACTTTATATCTTACTTTTTTTCTCTATCTTTCTCCTTCTTCCAATCACATCACTTGTACTATATCTATTATTTAATCACTTTTCTTAATCCAAAAAGTAGTGGGAAACTTATAGGCGGACAGAGGGAGTATAATTTATACTCAAGTTATTTGGATTGTGGGATAAAATTGAATTTAGTGACAAATGTCAAATATACCCTTTTTTACATTAATTTTTATATTTTTTATATTTAGAGAAATTGATATGAATTTTTTTTCTATTAACATTGTTTTTGAGATGCAATTTGGGAATTTAAATAAAATTAAGCAAACGAATTATATCTACCAACAAATTACATAATTAAGTTGTTTCACCTAAAAAAATAATTTTGCATAATTACATTGTATCATTAGTAAAAATACAACTACCAAGTACAACTCAGTTTAAAACAATATTATTAAATTGAGGGGCAAAATGGACTTTTAACATTGACTTTATATGGAACTTAAAACTGGACTAATTAAACTCACCTTCAACCCATGGGCAAAAAATCACGCTGTGGTGGGTTTAAGTGGGTTTAAACTCACCTTCAACCCAGCCTCTTTCTCGGGCCTTAAACCCACAAACCAAACATAGGAAAAGCTAGGAAAATTTAGTCATTCCAACATTTTCCTTAAAACCAAACAAGGCCAAAGTTTTAGACTAAAAAATGTTCTATAATATCTGTCACCTTTAATTTTTCAAGAAATATTAATAATATTTTTTCAACTTTATTATTCTCTTGTTTTTTGTGTTAGATTTATTTAACAAGATACAAGAATAAAAAAATCATTTAATACTACTTATAGAAAGATATAAAAGTCATGTTAAACAAATAATTATTAATATTAATATTAATTGACTTTCTTATTTTTATATGAAATCTTAATCCAGTAACACCTTACAAGAAACGTTGCCTGTTTTAAACTCGATTGGTAGTAAAGGGTTATAAGTTATAACATCAGGAATTCATTTTAAATCAGCCTAAATAGATTTTAAGCGATAATTTTAAACGAAGATGTGTTTTAAATCCTTCAATATTAGCCAAAAGAGTGGGAAAAAAACCAATGTAAACAAATTTAGAAATTTAAGGAATCTAAACACACATTCGAGTACTCAATGGAATAAATTTTTACTAGAGTTTAATTTAGCAACATATACATTTGATTAAATACAATTTTTACAAAGGAGTAGAGAGCCACAAGAATTTAAGCATGTATACATGATGTTTCTAGCACGCTCTTTTTAAATCCTAAACACTACTAGACAATATTTTTCCAGTATAAGAAACCTGTACTGGATATTTTCTGTCAGCAGCAACGAAACACGCGGTGGGAAGCGTCCATTTGCTGTTCACATACATACGTTTCGTAGAAACAAATCCTGCTCAAGCGTACAGTTAAAAATAATTTATTTATATGCTTTCAGAAGCACAAGAAAGATGTGAGGATACATTCTTGATCAGGGTTGTCCGTGAAATGGAGTGCAAGGCTTTCCCAACACTGTCCACTGTTGCTGCTGAGGTTGTCATGGATGATTCAATACATAATATGGCATTGGCAGCAATTGCATCCAACCGAGTGACCTCATTTCTGAACATCAGCCTTGCATGCGCTACACCACATTAACAAGTTTAAGGATGGAAACAAGAGATTGGAAACTAAGACTGCATCAAGCAACATACCTTGAGCAAAGCATATCAAGCTTTCCAGCATGCGAACGGTTGTCCTTGCTGTGAATAAACCAATAATGAGACCAAAATAGGAATGGGATAAAGTAATTTCTACGGTTTTGATCTTCTTTGGAGTCGGTAATAGCTTGATATAAACTTTTCAGCCTCCTTTGTAAGGACCGGTCTGAAATATCCTTTCATGAAATGAATGTACCTGATAGTAAAGTGGCTCTGTAATCATGTAATAATTGCTTTTCTGGATGCTATAACACACTAAATATTACTGAAATTGAGGGGATTGTCATTTTTGACACACTAGCAATGTGAAGTGAAGATGAAACAAAGAGCATCTTTTCCATGGAGTTAATATCAAGAATCGTCCTGTAACTTAGGCCGTGTCGAAAATTCGTCCTGTATTTTGTTACTTTTTCAATTTTGGTCCAGTATGCTTTAACTGTTTTCAATTTTGGTAATTTTTTGTGTCCCAATTTTGTCCTGTATGTTTTTACTTTTTTTCGAATTTGGTATTTTTGGACCAAAATTGCCACCAAAAGACTAAAATTGAAAAAGTAAAAAAAAAAAAAAACATACATGACTAAAATTGGACACAGCCTAAGAGATTCTTAATATTAACTCTTTTTCCATGAATGGTTTGGGTAATCATATGAAAGCTTTTGCATGCAGTTACTCAAATACTGCACATGTTGTTATAATGCCACGAATGGCAAATTGCAAATTACTGAATTTGCATGGTAAGAAAGAACTTCAGAAGTATGTTCAACAGAGTAATACGTTATTTTCTCACAACTGAATTACAGAAGTACAATGTCCTAACGATTGAAAAGCAGATCAAGAATTTTGACATCAATTCTAGACTGAACACTCAAGGACTTTTCCAAAGTATCTTACCTTCTAATCATGGTTAGAGACCAAAATGTCAGATAAATATCATCGGGGTTTGTTTTGTGCTGCTCTGTCTGCAAATAAAATTCAAAGCAGAAATATATATTTTATGAAGTCACTCAGCTGCTTCATGATGGAAATATGATCAACATAACTCTTATTACCTCAGAAAGAATGTGAGATGAAACAACTGCATCCCACTGAGGATCCTTTGTGTCCAGGAAGACTACTATATCAAACCTGCTTAGTAAGGGTCCAGAAAGTGCAGTACTGACAGATAGAGCTAGTTCAGGTTAAAGATAAATACGTATAGCGAAGGAAAGAAATAAGTTAGAATTTTTATTTCAACTAAAAAAGAGACCCAAACGACATGACATCACACAAAATTGATAAATAGGGTGCATAGGCTCACCCCTTTATGCTTTAAACAAAGATTATATGCCAACTCCACTGAAAACTATCAAGTCCCATTTAGAGAAGGATACATTGGTCTGAGTCAGGATTCTGTTGAGCTCGATAAATTCTCTCAAACTGCCTTGTCAGCTCAAGTTTTAACCATTTCTTTACCAAAACTTGAAACTAATACAACCCCAAGAACTTCCACCAAAATCCTCCAACTACACCCCAGATCAGTGCATTAACGACTGCGATGATGAACCCAAACTTGAACACATCTGGAAGATCTACATAACCAGCTGTTTACACAATTGCAAACCACTTGTTAGTGAATAAATTTAAGAACATGCAGCATTCAGCTTTTAGATTGCTTTCAAGGTCATTGGAAATGCAAAAAGTTATTTCTTAGGGACTACTTAGGTAAAAAAGAAATTCACGGCCTCTATTCGTATTCTCATATTACTTATACTAGCTCGTACCATAAAAATCCACACCAATCCACACCAATCCACCCTAGCCCAATATCCACCCACAAATACCTATAAGCCCCTAGAAACACCTTTTTTATACACCACACTCTCTCTAATAACACATTAATGCAAATATAATCTAATCAGTGCATTAAAATAACAAGCTGAAAGAAATAGAATTTGATGGAATGAGCCTGGAGCAGGAAAGCACAGTAGAGAACTGGAAATCTAAATAGGACAGGAAATTAGCAGTACCTCCATAGTATACAGCAGCCTGACCACTGCTGTAATGTGTCAAAGATCCAAAGAGGCTGGTATTGTAAGCGAGAGCCAATGCTGCTAGCACACCTGGAACTCCAGCAGCCAAATGCATGGCAAGAAACGCAGGGTACAATGCACCAGCGTGGCCCATTTGACTTGGAAATAGGTAGTGGATCAAGAAGTAAGCTGGTTGAAGAACACCAAAAGTAGCAGGCCAGCTTAGTGATAATGACTGCAGTGATTTGGCTACACAACTAGCCATCCAATTTACAATTCCAAGATTTGACAACTGGCCAGCCATGCCAACTAGAATTGCAAACCATGCCAACGTATCCCATGCTGATTTTTCACTTAAGCAGTCATCCCAATCGAGCACTCCCAATAATAAGAGTATTGATAATCCCAGCATTGCAGCAACAACACTTGCAATTCCAAGAACATCTCTGCAGAAATATCATCTTATATCAATTGAAAATGAAGTAATATTGAGGGTCAAGGATTTCCTTATGATGAAAAATAGTACGTACCCAAAAATCCACAATGAAACTGCAAGAAGCATAGTACCAATCATAGCCCATTCATTTTTCGTGACAGAACCCATAATCTCCAATTTCTTTTGAGCCATTGCAGGGGCATCAGGAGTATCTTTTATTTCAGGAGGATAAAGCTTGTACAAGATCAAAGGTGTAGCTAAAAGAGAAGCTATCACGGGTAAACTTGCAATCTTGAACCAAGATACCCATGGGTTTGAAACTACCACCCCAAGCCCCTCAGCTAGCTTGAGACACAGCATATTTTGAGCAGCAGCAGTAAGGAAAAGTGCACTAGAGTTACAAGCGCACTGTCACACATCAAAAAGGGCTTGCATGAGTAACAAGTTATAAACAAGTTGTGCGTAATTGGACAATCCATTTGGACCAAAGAAATTCAATTTTCAGAAAGATTAGTGGATGTCATTTTGCTAATTGGATATAAAAGATCAAGGAATGCCCAACTGAAATCAAGTCGATAATGATTACAGACATGACACTTTGGAAATGCAATCATAATTACTTTCATTATCACACTCCTAAAATAGGAAACGCTTTATCCACCCCTCTACACATTATTAACATTCTACACAAAAAAACATAACAATTGAATCATATGACATTTTTACGATGCTGTTACAAACCTACAATATCATTCTGATTTGACCACTTCATTAATGCATTTAATTAAGGGACTCGAATTGGAATAGGGGATTCAAATTTGTTTAACCTTGATTCAGCTTCTCAAGCAATGATATGCAAAATAAATTTGCATACTAAATCAAAACGTGAAAACATACCCACAAAAACACTCAGCAATCAATTGCATTAAATTGCACTTCTAAGACACGTAACATAGCCACTCCAACATCAAGAGACAAAACATCAATCATAAAAATGGCATCAAGAAACCTGAAATTGGGACAGTATTAAATATGACCCAAGCTTCTTCTGAGAGGGCTCCCCAGGGTTACTCCCTGCTGACAAGGACAATGACTTGATAATTGGAGCAAACACACCTCCCGCCCTGGCGGTGGCGCTAGGCATTGCCAGCGCCATCAATGCTTCACACAAAGTCAAACCGTAAGATAATCCGAGAGTACTCTTTCCCAGCCACTTAACAAAATAGGAGGCAATTCGATCCCCCAAGCCGGTTTTGACAAAACCACGTGCAAAGAAAAAGGAGATAACAATCAACCAAATAACTTCATTGGTAAAGGCGGAGAAGGCGTTAGCGAAGGTGAGTGTGTTAGTGATAACAGAAGTGGTAAGGCCGATAAAGGCCCAGGCGCCGACGGGAAGAGGGTTGAGGACGAGTCCGGCGATGGTGGAGACGAAAATGGAGAGAAATTGCCAGGCCTGAGGCGTGACTTCGGGAGGTTTGGGAACGAGGAAGCGGACGACGATTCCAGCGGCAGCTGAGATGAAAAAGGGGATTGGTTTAACGCCTTGGAGAGGAAGAGGAGGAGCAGGAGATGCTGTATTGGACTCAATGGGGACGGCGGAGGAAACGATGAATCTTTTGTGGATTTTGTGGGAAAGAGAGGTCTTAATGTGTATATGGAGAAAAGGAGAATTTTGGGTGACGGCGGCGGAGGAAAGAGAATTGAGGGGGCGGAAATGGGTGGAGGAAAGGGGGCGGAGGCGGAGACGGGGGAGGGAGAAGGAGGAGGTGGTGGAGGGAGAGCAGAGGGCCATGATTGAGTTGAGAGAGTGAAGCTTCTGTGTGTGTCCAAATTCTTAGCTTCACTTTACCTTTTTCTTTTTCATATATATATATATGTTTTTAAATTGATGGGATCTTCCAACTATGCTTGGTTTTATACCTTTTCTATTATTATTGTTATTTTCGTTAATTTTATAATATACCAAAAATGAAATGAAAAATTTATCGAGAAATATCATAAAAAAAAAAAGTGAGAAACTTAAGATCAACTCTAACACACCTACAATGATTGATTATTATTATTATCATTATCAGGCAAAGTGCAGTGCGAAACTAATTTTCATTTTACTGGGTATTTTTTAAGTTATTACTTATTTCATTAAATATTAAGGAAAAAAATTGAAGTATGCAACTGACAATCATCCAGACTTGATCGAAGTATTATTTTTTATATTGGTATTATATCTTAAAAGAATGCTTAAAGTTGCAGACCATAACAAACATCTGAGAAACTTTCAAATTAGAAAAGGACTGCAAGTATAAGCAGAATTAATAAGTAACCAATATTCATATATATGCATTTGATTAAATACAAATATTACAAAAGAGTTGAGAGCAACAAGTAAGCATAGACAATTTGAGCATGTATACGTGAGCTTTGGTGCTTAATCTAATGATTGTGAAGATTATACCAGAAAAAATGGGGGCTGTTGCCTGCTCTTTCTAAGCACTACTAGGTAGTCTTTTTCCAGTATAAAAACCTGCACTGGATATTCTGTCAGCAGCAACGAAACACGTGGTTGGGCTGCATAATTAGGGGAAAAAGAGAAGCCATTACCTTTTGATGGAAGATAACAAATCCGTGCAGCCAGTAAGATCATGCTCAGAAGTTGAGCCACAATGCTTCCTCTCACTAAGCTCTCTTTCCTTACGAAAAATTCAGTCTCCACCAATATTTGCCTCGGGAAAATCATCAATGCAACTCAGTTTCTCAAGAATCAACCTTTCTTGCTTGGCATCTATAACACTCTAACTCAGGAATAACAGAAAGAGAAATTGTGACAGATTGACAGATTGTAGAATACGTTTCTTAGAAACAAATCCTGCTCAAGTGTTGAGTTAAAAAACATGTGTGCATTTAGAAGTAGAAGAAAGATGTGAAGGATACATTCTTGATCAGGGTTGTCCATGAAATTGGAGTGCAATGCATTCCCAACACTGTCCACAATTGCTGAGGTTGTCATGGATGATTCAATACATAATATGGCAGTGATAGCATCCAACCGAGTGACCTCATTTCTGAACATCAGCCTTGCATGTGCTACACCACATTCAAAAGTTTGAGGATGAAAACAAGAGATTGAAAACTATGACTACATCAAGCAAAATACCTTGAGCAAGGCGTATCAAGCTTTCAAGCATGCGAACGGTTGTCCTTGCTGTGAATAAACCAATAAAGAGATAAAAATGGGAATGTCATAAAGTAATTTCTATGGTTTTGTACACAAAACCTGCATTGTGAGTAGCTGATCTTCTTTGGAGTTGGTAATAGCTTGATATAACCTTTTCAGCCTCCTTTGTAAGGAGTGGTCTGAAATATCCTTTCACGAATTGAATGTACCTGTAGTAAAGTGGCTCAGTGTAATCATGTAATAGTTGCTCTTCTAGATGCTATAAACACATAAAATATTACTGAAATTGAGGGGATTGTCATTTTTGACACACTAGCAATGTGAAATGAAGATGAAACACCCACCAAAGAGCATCTTTCCATGGGTTAATATCAAGAATCGTCATGTGTCCAATTTCATTCCTACATTTTGTTACTTTTCAATTTTGGTCCTTTTGGTGTCATATTTGATCCTTGCTCGTCCATTTTTAGACCCGGATGTTTTTCATTTGTTTTTCAATATTGGTCTTTTTGGACCAAAATTGGCACCTAAAGGACCAAAATTGGCACCTAAAACACACAGGACTAAAATTGGATAGGCCTAAGTTAGTAAATTGTTGATATAACTCTTTCCATGCATGGTTATGTAATGTAATGATTATAAAGATGAAAGATTTTGCATGCAGTTACTCAAATACTGGACAGGTTGTTCAATATGCTGGAAGATGAATAATAGGCAAAAGAAAATCAATATGAAACACCTAATATAAAAAAGAGACGGAAAAATCAAATGATAAAAGCTATTGCTGTTATAACGCCTATACAAATTACTGAATTAGCATGGTAAGAAAGGAACTTCAGTAATAAAAACAGAATACTAATACGCTATTTTCTCACAACTGAATTGCAATTGCAAGTACAAGCAGATCAAGAGATTTGACATCAATTCTAGCCTGAACATTCAAGGACTTTTCCAAAGTATCTTACCTTCTAATCATGGTTAGAGACCAAATGTCAGATAAATTTTCATCGGGGTTTGTTTTGTGCTGCTCTGTCTGCAAATAAAATTCAAGGAAGAAATATATATTTTATGAAGTCACTCAACTGCTTCATGATGGAAATATGATCGACATAACTCTTATTACCTCAGAAAGAATGTGAGATGAAACAACAGCATCCCACTGTGGATTCTTTGTGTCCAGGAGGACAAGAACTATATCAAATCTGCTTAGCAAGGGTCCAGAAAGTGCAGTATTGACGGACAGAGCTAGTCCGGGTTAAAGAATAAAGACATATAGCTTGAAGGAAAGATATAATTTAGACTTTTTACTTCAACTAAAAAAGCAACCCAAACGACACGATATCACACAAAATTGATAAATGGGGTGCATAGGCTCACAAGCTTTATGCTTTAAACAAAAATTATTTGCCAACTCCACTGAAAACTATCAAGTCCCATTTAGAGAAGGATACACTGATCTGGGTCATACTGTCCCTTTGGATTTGTTGCACCAAAAACAATTGCTCTTGAGCTGAGAGTTGTTACAAGACCAGCCTGAAGGTTTCACACCATTTGAATGATCCAAAATATTAAAACATCAATAATTTTATGAGAAATATGAAAGGTAAAATCTTTTATCTACATTTTGGATCAAACCTAACTGTAAAGAGTATTCCGTATCAAGATAGTCCCTTTATAAATATGCAGCACAACAATCATTAGAATATTGAATCATAAAATATCATGGAATTGAAAAACAAGTTTATAGAAATCACAATACTTTTGGGTCATGATGGTCGCATGAATGACATAGTTTATAAACTGTGAGGGTGGATCAGATAGTCATTAATAAAAATGTGGTGGCAAACCATTCAACCAGATAGAAGTGGGCAGCATAAACCTGTAGAGATTTTAAATATACCTTGGCCACACTAATTGTTTGCTGCTCCATAGCTTCATGAATAGTTGCCCGATCATGTTCCCTCATACTGTAAGAGAAAATGCAACACCTCAGAAGATGTTTTATAAACCAGACCAAATTATTAGCAAATGCAGCCTAATAACCATCAATTAATAAATCTCATTGAAGGAATGCAGTATAATCTGATGCAAGTAATAGATGTGGTTTCTTAAATTTAGTAAAAGAAAAAAGAAAAGGTAACAGCAATTCATTGGGCTAACTTGCACTTTCATTTTTTAGGCATTTTAAGCAATGGTTGAAGAAGGCAAACCAAATCCAATGTAGCATCATAGGTAAAAGCCTCCAGTCTTGTGATATGACATCAGACAAATGACCTTAACAAGAGATGACAATGGAGAAAACTAAGAGCAAAAATGCCACTCAACTGAGTAAACCAATATTCGAAAAGGCTGCTATGATCTAAGAATAAACTAATTCTCCTGAGAAGAACTCCTACAAATTTCTAACTCTATAAAAATGCAAAACCACCAGCATACCAGAACTAAATGAAGGGAAAAGGTGACTTGTTGGTTGTACCTATCAAACTCATCTATACAACAGAGACCACCATCTGCCAACACTAAGGCTCCAGCTTCCAGCATCCATTCCCCTGAAATAACATTTTTTTAATTAATTTAACATAAAGGTGCAATGGGAAAAATATTGATATTTTGATATTAATAGAAAAATCCAGTCATGTGACATGATTCACAGACACATACATAAAGCTCCAACACAAATAACAGCTAATAGTGCTGGCAGTACCTCCATCTTTGACTGCAGTGACAGTCAATCCAGCACTAGTGCTCCCTAACCCAGTGGTAATTACAGATCTATTGCTCAGTTTGGCTGCAAACTTCAAGAACTGAGACTTCCCTGTGCCTAATCAATGTAAATATGTTAGGCATCTCTGAAAGTACAGGCAAGTGACCTTATCTGAGGCCCATCTAATCAAAATCAAGCATTTCTAGGAGCAATAACTGTGTGTGCTGAAGCGTAAAATCATTAAAACAGAAGCTAACATAAGCTGGTGGATAGAAGAATACATATAAAAAAACAGATCTACATTTTACCAGGATCTCCAACCAAAAGCAAATGAGACTCCCCTCGGACCTTTGTTCCAGAAACATCAACATGTTGAACACCTCCGATAAGCGTTAGCGTGACTAAATCATATAGAAACTTCAGCAATGGGTAACTTTTTAGAATATTAATAGAACTCATAAACTGCAACCCAATTCAAATTATTTACATGAAGGAGCTAACTTTTTACATTAAGATTGAAGAACTTGGCTAATCACTAAAAGGTTAAAAAGAAAGTTCCATTACCTGCAAGTTTGACAGTAAAGAGTCCAAAAATCTGTGGGCATATACCTCGAAGAATGGCATTTCTTCCTAACCAATAAATAATGGATACATCATAAACTGAAGTCAAAGTAATAATGGGATTTGTTACGGAGAGAATAATTGTTTACCTTTCAGTGGGGTATCTTTGAAATCCGACCAGAACTGTTTGAATTTCATAATAACATCATCAGCAATATGAATATCTGACTTTAACTCGTTCATCCTCCTAAAAGGGGTAATTAGACCAGAAAACGTTTTATAGGTTATAAGAAATAACACCAGGAGATGAAAGTTTTGGAAAAGAATAAGGGAAACTGGGCCCCAACATAATAATCCTTCTTTCAAGGTAATGATTAAGGAAAGAAAGAAGGCATCACCCATACATATTCAAATGGATTTTTGGACACATAACGAACTCACATATCTTGGTTCAATGATTTACAGCTCAACAATAAATCATCACTTGGTCACCATAAGGTCCATAACTACTTAAGACTCTGATTTGTGGTTTTGAACATGCAATAGGAATATGTTTCTACCCTCAACGTATGATTAAACACCATCAGATCATTTCCATTAATAATGCAACGTAGCATCAGCTAAAATAATCCTGTGATAAAATACTGCATTTCAGCAGAACTTAGACACTAAGGTTTCATCTTTTCTATTAAAACCAGAAAAGGGCTGCAGGATGAAGAAATAAATATAGATGATATAATTAATGGGACCATAAAGACAAAAAATAGCATTGAGTAGCAAGTTTCAGAAAAATATATAGCAGAAAATGCTGTAGTTATTTGGATATTTTAGAAGAAATATGTCTAAGTTTGAGCAAGTAACAGAGGCCGTTTGCAGTTAAATAAATGGCCTCAGCACTTGAAGTCCAGTGCTGCAATAAAGTGTCTTTTTGCAAGTGTTATCCTTAAGTTCAATATTTGTCATAGCCGGCTACAGTGAAGCCATTCGAAGAATTTTCAATGTAATAGTATTATTTATTTTGTACTCAAGCAGCACAGTTAAGACCTTCACATAAAACAATGTTATTATTGGGGGAAATTTGATACACCACCCTAATCATTCAAGATTTGCGGAGATCCCTACCCCAAACTTATTAAATGTCCTAGAAACTGCTGGATTCCACAGGGTTTGTGAAGGGAAGGTGCAATTGATCCCTTGTGTATTCAAAAAATATTGTGAAGGTGAAGAACTTCACATAGAATATACAGGATAAGACTCATGGGACTCAGAACTTTTGGGATTTCCCCAACTGTGCAAGTCATGTTAACCTTACACCAAAAAATAAAAAACTTAAATGAAGTGAGACGTCCTAAATACATTACCTCACATAATTAGCAACTAGTACAGGATCAAGATCGCATCGCACATCCTTCATATCAGATGACCATTTAGCTGTCAAAACTCCAGTAACAATAACATCGTCTGAAAGGAAATTAAGATAAATGAAATACACAGGCTTAACAATGAATACCTCAAGGGGATCAACGTTCATGGTTTATAATTGAGGACTATGTATGAGTTTGTCAATAAAGTGGCATGTGAAAAATGATTTAAAAACCAGATTTGTATCTGAAGAAAAAATGTTAACTTAAAGTAATTAGTTTGTCTCAATATGTACCTCCAGCTTTAACCATATCAACAAGATCATCCTTCAGAATAACAGGAACTGAACGAGGGATAGCTCCAACACCTAAAACCTGTGTGCTTTCTTGAATTTTAATTTCCTGATAATCATGGCATATCTGTTTGTCTTCTACTACCTGGAACCGCATGCTTTCACAATTCTACATAGAACAAAATCAAGTCCCGTGTGAAACAATAAGTAATTTAAAAGACCTAAGGACGCAAACTGAACCCTTTTGCAAGATATTCAAACAACTCTAAATTCTAAAGCCAATGTAGGATTTTGTTTGCCTTTTCAATGCTTGGTTTTTGGCTCATTTACTCAACCTAGCAAACTCAGGTCCAGATTATGTTAGCTTGCAAGCCAATGATATTTGATTACTTGAACATTCCATAATAATTGCAACATATATTTATATGCTAATGATCTTATTACTCTTATAATAGGAAGAGAGAAGTTAAGTATTACAATGTCTAACAAGAACCAGAATGCCCAAGCAGAGATAAATTTTACAATAAAGACAGCAAGTTGGAAAACAAGTACGCATCTTGATTTTAAGCTGAGTTTCTTATCAAGGAAAAGAAACTGGTAAAGTTATAAAGTGGTTGGTTCTTTGGCTGACGCAGAGCAAAATATTACGTGTGTGTGTGCCTGTTCTATACGACTGCATGTACACAGGCAAATGAACTTTAGGACAGACCTGAGAAGGGCAAAATGATGGTCGGGTTATGGTAAATCTGGTTTCCACCTCTGGATGAACTTTGAATCTGCATAAAGAACTTTGGTTCAGTCAAGAAACATGAGAAACACATTGGGACAGATCACTTACAAGCTTAAGACGGTACTGTGCGATAATAATTCAGAGAAGCGAGAAAACTAAATGCTATTTCAAGCAATTAATGATCACATTATTAAATACAAGGCATGAATATTAGTATCTACAAAGCTACAAGTTTCCTAAATAAATTTCTAAATGACTCATGCCTTAATTAAGCTCATTTGTAGACACTCCATTTTCAAAGAAGCATAATTTTGCAACTAAAATAATTTATATTCTTGTTTGAGTATCCCCATGTATTATCCTATGCGTAATGTAAGTTCTAGTACCAAATAACTTTCTCATGATTTGCTGCAATTACTTTGTTCAATGAATTGTCTTAAACCAATCAAGCATATGAAAGCAAACGAATTAGACCTGAGTTTGCATACTCTACACTCGTAAGTCTTCTCGCCTTCAATCATCTTGATTGCTCCAGACCTTATTACTGTGCCTTTGAGAGTGAGAAGAATGCCGCGGTGCTTCACTCTAACACGTCCAATACTTGGAAAAGTTTCTACACAAGTCATAAATTTAAGAACAGAGGGGCTCCAAATCAAGAAGCTGGTAGATCAAAATATCACAAGTAAGTGACCCACCAGGGCATTCGAGAGGAGAACCACAAACATTAATCCGAACATGTACATGGGTCTTCACACTAGCATTCTCCATTTTCTTGAAATCCTCAAAGATCACTTTCTACAGATTCGGTTCAAACAACAGATATAACATGAGTTTTTTTACATCCTTATCAAACAATTATAAGAAACCCCTTCGTGTAGACCCAAGTAATTACTTAACAAATGCATTTAGGTCCAGTTCGTGGTGATCGTTGAGGACAGGTAACATAACTAATAAACCGAACTAAGAGGAGAAGTCATGAAATAAAACTGAAAGTAACCTGAGCCCAGATAGCGGATTCATCGATAAGAGGTAAATATTCCGTAGGCTGTGAGAAAATACAGTGTGCCAGTCTTGGATTATCATCCATCAATTTAGCAAAACTGTGTAAAATGAAGATGAAAATATCAAATTATAGGTTCAACAGCACAATCTATCAACAAACAATCGATTTACACCCTCGGAATGCGTAGGTTTCAGATGAGCTATTAAACTTACTCAACGTGGATAGGATAGTGAAGGCGAGGATCAGAAGAAAGGATAACACTGCGAAGTTGTGGGATGTGATATTTTATAAGAAATCCGGCCATTTCTTTGCTGGGCTGGCTGTCGTTCTCCGTTACCACCGCCATTTTTCTCTCTCTGCGCGCGCGAGTGTGCGTGTGAGGGGATGGGCCTTGGGAGGGAGGGAGGGCGGGAAGGTGTGTTTGGCCGAAAGGACTATTTATTTGATTTTCACATTTCCTTTTTTTCAGGGAATATTTATTTTCGGATATGTTAGAATCAATATTATTTATTCAAATTAACATCAATTTCTGATTCTGATGTCATAAAAAATGAAATATTAATGGTGATATTTTTCAATTAAATTGAACATTCAACAAAATTATTTTGTTTTGAATTAAACGAAGTCACAGCATCCCAAAGCCATTAAATAAAATGCGTTATCAATCTTGTGTTATTATAAATACAAAAATTTGTATGAGACAATGTAAAAATGTGTTGGTCTTGCATGTTTATCACAAAAGGACAGTACCAATGACAGCACTATTTAACTTAGGAAACTCTTTAAATACAATAAAATATTGGTGAAAAAATTACACTATATTTGATTATATATACTTGATAAAAATGATAACAGCTAAATAAAACAGTGTTAAATTTCAAAGTAGCGTGATTTCTGAACTACAATAAGTACGCTTTTTTATCGTAGTCCATACATGGTTCCAAAGTAGCATGTCAAATATTCATGATATAGTACGTATGCGTGTGTATATCTATTGGTTTTAATTTGCAATACTAAATAATACTAGTAATAATTTTCTCTATATTTTTTTGGTTATTTGTTAAAGAAAAAGGGAAAAAGTTCCATTATTTCCTGTATACGCATGTATATCAGCAAAAAACTTCAGCTTATATGAATAATCCAGTATGCATCAGCTGTCATCTGTTTGGCTATGGTCTACCTATTAACAGTCGATTCAATATCATCATCATCGTCATAACTGGTACGACGCCCAGGCTGCTTAATTCTATCAAATATTTGATCCAATGATTCAGAGGATGAAGCAAGATCCGGTCGAGTGTCTTGAACTTGGCCAAGGGGTATAAATCTGTTGGCGTCAAGACGAGACTTGAAAATTTGCAAACCCATCTTCAACGAATCCCAGGTGGCTGCTATTCTGGGAGGTGCTCTTTTTGCCTGGTTCGGGTTCTCTGCTGCATCATCATATGAGGACATCTCTTTCTCTCTTGATCTCATGGCTGCCTCTGTTTTGCTCATACCTTTTCGTTTGGGATCTTTCGCAGGCCCTGAGTGGCTACTTTCACCCTCCTCCTCCATTAATCGTGATGCTTCCCTTCTTTGTGGAACCTAAGCCACATTATTTTAAATGGGATCAAATTTGGTCCTCGACTATATGCGCAAGATAGAAAGTACGACGACTCAATTCAAACAATATTGAGAGTATAGGGATCAAATTGTTAGGGAAAATTGTTTTATTAGTCCTGTAGGTTACCATTATTTCAGTTTCAATCTGTTGATTTTCACGAATTGAAAATAATTCGATAACTTTCAATTGTTCGACATTTTAGTCCGGTAACTGGCTGTAGGAGGTGAAACATCCTGTTGATGCTAACGTGGCAGAGTCCGATAGATCAACCGGATGTTTCGCCTCCTACAACCAGTTACCGGACTAAAATGTCAAAAATTGAAAATTTATATTCCCTAATTGTTACAAACGAAAGTACAGAGACCCCAAATATGCTCTTATACCATGACTCACATACCGTGTTATGGCTGCCAGGTTCAAGATCAATGGTTGCATTGCTGAAACTTCTTGCCAAAGGAACGACAAGTTCGCCTACTTTATGCCCTTGTTCAAGCCAAGAACGTTCTGAGAACACAAGTGACCGAAAACAATTCAATCATGCTCTTTCCTCTCTCAAAACTGGAATCATAAACAGAGGAAAACAAAGGAAGCTCTAGTTTTCTTACCTTTCTGTAAAATAATTAACCCAGATGGATCAAATCCATCTAAATCATCAGATACTTCTTGCCGATATCTGAATATTTTCCAATTTCCAAAATAATTGATGATGCGATCAAAAAAATTGTTTGCAATCAGTATGGTGTATATAACCATAATGAGTGGATAAACTTTATTGAACCCTTTCCCAAAGAACGGGACAGCATCGTCTATATTCCCCATTCTCTGCACATGGAATTACCATATATTTTGGAAAATAGATTCAATGATCACATCATCTAATTCTTACTAGTAATTTGTCATTAAAGACTTGTGCATAGAAGAGAGATAAAGAAAAGAAGATGCAATAAATACACAATTACCCTTTCAAATATTGTCTTGGTAGCATTTTCAAGGTGAATGAGGTTGAGAAAGTTGTATGAAATCGGAGGAGCATAGCGAGCAACCATCCTTAAAAGAAATAAACTCAAAGATTTATTATGTGAAAAAATGAACACAAAATATACAGTTTTTTAATGAGATTGGGAAAGAGAGTGAGAAATGGATAAAGAGAGAAGGTAAAATAGACATACGAGCATATCATAAGCAAGCTAACTGAACTTGTTTGTCTTGGAGTCAGGAAGTAAAATGTCAGCATACCAATCTTGAATAAAGAGTAATACGTGCATACACACATGTACATTAAAGGAACAAAAGCAGCGACCTGCAAGACAGAGGCAAACATAAATAAAAATTTATTAATATTTTAAAATCTTCAACAAACCTTCTTCCAGTCTAACAGAATTTCAGTCAATTAAAATCTTCAACAAGTTAATGTGAATTCTTTGAAAGTCTGGATAAATATAAGTAGTGTGTTAATAATAGATTTATGGGAAAAAAAGGTGCAGCTTCTACCTGCACAAGCACTTCATTTTTTTCGTCAACAACGTTTACGAGGAATGAGAAAAGGGATAAATCAACACTATTGGGCAGAATAGTGGCTTCTGCCACAAGAATTGCAGCTGACATGCTACCCAACACAATAGCCAAAAGTTTATAAAGTTGTTTACTTAATATGCATCGCCATATCAATTCTGCAAGAAATAATAAATAAAATAAATATTATGAAATGGAAAATTGTAATCTTTCAAGATAGTTCAAGTAGGAAACATGCGGTATGGATGATAGTGTTTGGTATTTCTGTAAGGCAGAAACTCAAATTTAAAAAGTCCTATTAGCATAAATTTGTGGATAAAAGTCCTATTAACTCAAGTCTTGACCCATCAGGAATCTAAGATATAAGGGTACAACTTTAGGATTACACGATAATCAGAGTTTTCAGAAGGTAGTCCTTTACTCATCAAGTTTGTAATTTACAGTGTCGACAAAATTTCGGTAGTAGTTTGCAATTTTGCAACAACAATGGAAACCTTAACTATGTCATCACATTCTCCGCATTACCCTAAGCAAGATTTAAAAAAAAAACATGTAATGAATGTGCATGTGAATAATACTGTAGAAAAAGGGCAAAGAACAATGCATTAAAACAAATTACCAATGACATCAAGGGAGTGCCCAAGTCTGCCTTTACGTTCAGGTCTAAAACTAGATTCATATTTCCTGCAAATTGTTCAAAAACAAGGTCAACAATTAAAAAAAAAAAGTTTGTGATTTTGTGACATTGGGTAAGAGAAAGATGGCAGCTAGCAATCAATGAATCCACAACATCACCCCACTTAAGACCAGTGATATCAAACTTGGCAAGCTTATATTGTTATGCCAATACCCTCTAGTAGACAATGCAAGACATATGTAATTTTAAATTATTCTTCAACCTGTATTATCATATTTATTTAAGAATCATTTATATGTGGACATATAAAAATCATTTAACAGAAATACTACCAGAGTACGTTTTATAGGTTCATTAAGGTATCATAAATAATGTGTGTGAATTTATAGTCTTGCATTTTTAGGAAATGAGAATATGAACACAGCAATACTTAGGTGAGATAGGGTGAACATTAAGGCATGTGATTCCTAATTTTCAGTTCATATTATCTTTTTCCTGAATAATCATACCATAGACAAAAGTTCAGTATATGGGGACTAAATGTTCTGATTTAAATGTTTCCTGGATTCATTCATATCAGACATAAAGGGAGTAAGAGTTGCTTGCAATATGAACAAGGAAAACAAAAGGGAAAATGTTGTGCCAAATTTCTTATTTTAAAATAAAAGAGCAGTTGTTGTGTATTCTAATTGCAAGGAGATATGAAGACAAATACATTACTGGAATCAAGAAAGGGGTAACATAAATCCTGGATTACAAAAAGTCCCAAAAAGATAAATTAATTGGATAAGCAGGAACTTACCATCCATTAGAATTACGATGCTCATAATTCTTCATGGTGTCCTCTAGCTCTAGAGCTTCTGTGACAAAATTATTATACTCGCTGCACTAGAGAATGAAGACATAAATAAATTAAGCTATCAATAAATGGACCAAGAAAAAAAAAAAAAAAAAACTAGCAACAATTATATACTCAAAAGCAAGACTAAGTTACTTGCACAATGATAGAGATATCCGGCTAACTAGATGATTAAGAACAGTTTTTAATAATGAAATGATTATTTGTGGATGATGAATCGGATCCAAATTAGAAACACATAAGGTACTCCTTAACTACAAAACACAATTTCAACATTCGTAAGAGGGCATATACCTTTCTATAATACGGAGTGATAATTTATTTGGCAATAGCAACTGTGTTCCACAATATTATAAACCTACTAAACTCAAACCTTAGCTTATTATATATATATATATATAGTAATGATATGAAGCCCAGCGGTGGGTTTCTAGCGGCATGAAACACTTGTGCATTATAATGTTGATGTTGGGCTCCATAAGAAACATATAATCTGGCTCTATGTCCAAATTGTATATAGCTATTCTTTTGTGAGACGGTCTCATGTATGAGATGGAGCTCTACATTACTATTTACACCTAACTTTGCTTCAAAACATGATTTGGGTAGGGCCATAAGCCCACGGATCATATAATATAGCTCTACATTACTATTTACACCTAACTTTGCTTCAAAACATGATTTGGGTAGGGCCATAAGCCCACGGATCATATAATATATATATGTGTTGGGAACCCGTCTAATACAAGTTTTTGTCATATATATAATTAGAGGTAAATTGAAAGTACCAGCAACTATGTTAACTACACAGAAAGAAAACGTGACTTGAAATGTATATCATGTTAAAGAGAAGAAAATTTAATTTTACCTTTACCTTTTATAACGGTAGTACCCCTCTCGAGCTTTCTTCAGATGGCGTCTAAGAGAGGCCATGGACTTTTCATCAGTGTCATAATCCATGTCATTTTCCCCCAATTTTCCTCCTTGTGGTTTGAAGGTAGGATCTTCACTAAGCTGCATTTGAATTATATATTGATGCAAAGATTTGTAACAAAAGGTACTTAAATCGAGAAAGTAGCTTTAGAATACAAGGAATATAAGTAAAGTATGATTACCATCTGGGCCAACATTTTATCAATTACATTCATGTATGGTCTTAGAGGATCACGCTTTGACATTTGTTTTGATGTTACTTGAGCAACCTAATACAATATATAAGACAAAGTTACAACCAGCTAAAAAAAATGGGTAGAAAAAGCTTCTAGCTCATATTGTTTCACATACTGAAAGGACTTAACTGAAATTACCCAACTTTTAGAAGCAATCCATTATTATATGCTTATGCATAGGGACTCTCCACCAGACAGCCTCTCATATTCTTAGAGAGTCCAACACATCAAATATTTTAAATTTAGGAAGTAGTGTAACTTCAACAATTTAACCTTACATCCAAACAATTTCATTTGCTTTATTACCTTAAGTACTTAACAAAAAGATAAGTTGGGAGGAACTTACTACTATTGCATTTGAAAAGTCCTGATGAGCATTGTCAAGTTTGACTGCCATTCTAGACACTCTATGAGAGAGTACTTTATGACGAATTGTCCAATCTGCATTTCTCCAGATGCCTTTTGGAATTTCACTTAAACCAAAACCCAAAAGAAAAGCCCCAGTTACAAGACCAAATGTATTTGAGCAAGCCATAGCAAAACCTAGAACATTGCCACCCCTGCAAACACACAATTTAATTTGTAAAATTATGAAACAACTCTGCTTTCTGATTTAAGCATAAGCATATGAGCCTCAAAATCTTCCAATCTGAAACATGCAGTTATACTAATGAGTTATTATCAAAACCAAAAGCAGATAAACTTAATGATACCCTTTCCTATTTCCATCAAACAAGGCAATGAAGGGATCATTTTAATTACATTTAAATTAGTCAATGAATTTACTAATCTATGATCATTTTACGTCGGCTCAGTATCAGACGATGATAATTTGCAATGGATGATCTCCATGTAACATTGAGAAAGTAATTGCTCAAATTTATACCGTTAGCAACAATGAATTTTTATAACTCAAGGATCTAAAACACAACATATATTAAGATTAACCCAGTATGTCTGTGACATCTGACGCCAGGGTTTCAATTAAGAAATAGCTCACAGAGCACTCCCTAACTGATAGCATCTTACTATCTCGAGTTGAGAAGATCCAATTTGAAGTATCAAATTGATTTTTCCTTTGTCCATTAATAAGCTACGGAAAGCTACACTCATGAATCATACAACTGATTCTTCAATAAGGATTCAGACTTCAATTTCACAGATAGTAGGTGAGAGAGGTCTAAGTGTCCAATATGTGAACAATATCGAGAAGAGTTTGCAGTAGAAAACAGATTTTGTGTTATATCACAGTAATGTTTAATATTTTTCTCTGCAACTTATATTCAACTTGCACCCTTAAACAATAACTTATGCCAGCAAAATGTAGTTATTATTATTTTGGATAGAGCATCTTAAGTTATAGAAGGACAATAATCAAAATTATGAAACCACCAAGAAACTAGACATAACAGAAAGCAATATATTTTCGAGAGAAAGAAACAAACCAGTTCTTGTGAAAAATAATGAGCAGTATAAGTCCAAAAAGTGCAACAGAACCAACACTTAAATAGTAGATCAGGTTCATGTGAGCACTCGTCTTTAACCTTTCCCTAATAGAGAAGTCCCCTGCATCTTCATAACCCTGAATTATAGGCACCGCAACCCTGCTTAGAGAAATAACCTCGAATTATTCTTTGTAAACGTGTGTAGTTTTCTATCATGAAAATTGTGACAAACACCTCAAACTTAGGCAAGACAGAGGATTATAAAACAAGTATCTAGAAACAGCTCAGTTATTTTGTTTATAGAGACATTTGGAATCTGTCAGCTAAATATTGTTTGGGGAACCAAAACCACCAATCATAAAAAGGAGGATGCTTTTATAAGCAAATTTCAGAAGAATATAATAAACCATGTCTGTCTGTGTACAGTTTAGAATTGTACTAATCAGTTCCTACTACATTAAATTTAAGTATCTAAGTACCATTTATAGGACAACAAAGACAATAACTATTTCATATAATAAGTTAAGGAAAATAACAACATAGTTCAAGCAACAAGCACAAAAGAATTTCACTTACGACCTGAAAAATTAGAGTGACCAATAGACAACATCATCAAGATATAGTAGATAGAGAAAGTACAATAATAACATTGGAAGGCACGTTCTTTGAGAAGAACACAATTTTCAGATGACCCCAAAATAAGCAGTAAAAAAATCCTGCATGTGTACAGCTAAAACATCAATGAAATAAGAAGGGGGCAATTACCCCCTGCCATGAATTTGTCAAAGGATAAGCTGGACCCTACAACAATGTTTGTTTTGAGTTTTAAAACTTCGAGATTTTAAAATCCAGTTTTAAAAAACTACCACTACAACACCAATAAAACTACTATCAACTTTCCAATAAAATCAATTCTCTCTCCTTACACTTTAATACATTTAAATCATAAGCTCACATCATCCAATTATTACAATCCCACCCAACAAAAATGTTATAATACAAACAACTTCATTGACTTTTACACATTGATGATTTGACAAAAGGCTAAATCTCACCCAATCTAAAATTACAAAACAAACACACAGCTTACTATTTACAGGATTTCAAAAGCCCCTGTAAACCCAAAACAAACATTGCACATAGGATTAGAGGTTTTCAATTATCATACTTAGAAATATACCAAGTAAGTAAAAATGTACTCCAGTAAGACCAACTCCAGAAGAAAGAGATACCACGCTGGTCATGATGGGTAATTGCCTGCATCAGATAATAAAAGGCTCAGCAACATGTTGACAGGTTAACTTATACGGTGAACTAACTTTCTTCCTGGTTGGATTTCCACCATTTGTAATTATCTATGGACATACTTAAATTGGATTTGAGTAACAAATGACTAACAAAAATCATAAGACCCAAAGTAGAGAGAAAATGCTAGGAGCCTAGGATGACAATATGAGACGTGCATCATATATCTCTCACTATATGAAAATGCATAAAATTCGAGCATTCTGTAAAAATTCTTTCCCACTAGTACTCATCAGGTATGGCAATTTGGTGATAATTTTTTTTTTTTTTTTTCGAAAAGACCAAAAAATAAATCAAAGTATTTTTTGATGACAACATGAGCCAATTTTGTCGAGGTTTATAGAATTTCGAATCAATGTTCAACTTTGTAAACTAATTTTGCAGATTATGATTTAGGAACTATGAATTCTCAGTCATCAAATTTCCCATTTAATTAGCAAGAAGTAAAAGTTGGCTGAAATAATAGAATTTATATAAAAGGAAAAGACAAGGAATGCCCATAATAAGACACCTTGTGCTATCAAAACCACTTGTTCTCCACTTCTCCTACAATCATTTCAGTTGTTAGTGGAAAACAAAAACTAATTCCCTATTCATAATCAAGTCAGAAGCCAAAAAAGGACACGGCAGAGTTCAATCACCTTAAATTTAAATGTGGAACTAAGCACTCATTTGACTGCGTTTAGCAATAATGGTGAAGACAATTGACAGATATACAAAGCAGAGCTGTATTTATTAATGAAAAACTTCAACTTAAGTTCATCAGATATGCAGAGTAATTATTAAATATATAAACATAAGTTTATCAAATTGACAGAACCATGGTAAAGATGAAAACAAATTGGTGGCATAAATTATAGTCCTACATGTGATGCAGAAGATAACTTGACATAGGTATTCCTCTTATCACCCACACAATAAAACCAAAAAAGGAGCAACTTATGAATACTGTCTTCGATATGAATCAAGCTCACATTACTCTAATCTCTAATTCTTCTTTAAGGGAAGAAAATTTCATATATTATGGAGAACAGTAACATATTCCTTCAAGTGCAGAAGTTCTTACAATATCCATAATCAGAAAAGACTGGATCCTCATCCAATTTTTCACATCCTGTCACACAAAGTTCTCTTGACATTGATAAATACAATAATCTCACTTAGAATCACTGATTGAGGGAGCACTTGGTTTGCAATTTTTCAATTGGGGGTGAATACAGAGTAACTGTGGTGGTTAATGGTATCAATTCACCTTCATCATACTTATGAAGTAATGGACTAAAAATTAGTTAATCACCACCCCCATTTTTATTAACTACCTCATCCCCTATAAACATTCCTCCTCAATCATTCAACTATTTCTCACCTAACAATCATTTTTTCTGTCTAACTTATTCCAAGATTAGGGCAATACACTAACAATGTAACCATATTCTAATTGTAATTCTCTACTAGACCATTCTCATTGAAGAATTTGAACCTAAATTACGCAACATGCATAAGTGATCGAACATAACTACTATAAGTTTTAGGGATACGAACACGAATCCAAAACACTCATCATCAGTCCTTTGAATATGAATAAAGGAAATAGAAAAGAAGAAACAGGGGATCAAGATCCAATTAAAAAAACGTACGGTCCAAATGTCAGCGGGGACAAGGATGATCATAGAGAGAGAGCAGAACCAGGTGTAGCCGACGGTGAAGCGAACGTAGGTAGCGACGTCTGGACCGACGAAGTACCACAGCGTCCATGCCACCATCCCCACCGTCAATGGCAGAGATAACAAATAAAAAACCCACATCCCAATTTAATTGATCCGTCAATTTTCCTCAACACAATGTTCTGATCAGAAGTTTGTGCTGGAGGAGATGGGATTCTTCTTCTCCGCATTGAAGCTAAGCTACCATATAGGAGGAGGCATTGTACGTGAATGGCAACAACATGTGATTTCCCTGATCATAACAGTAGGACTCTTAAATGCTTTTTTCACAAGATTTATTGTATATCTTTTTTTTTTCACAAGTGTGACTCAAATAATACTCCATTTTCAACCGAGTGGCACAAGTTTTAAGGAAGAAGTAGATAAAGTAAGGGTATTATAGGTTATTGTGAGGTTGAAGTTGATGACAAATTGAGTAATTAAGTGATAGGTTGAAGGGTGATAGTTTTCCTAAAGTGTGTACGGGACTACATTTGATGGACAAAAAATATATATCAAATGAGATTACATTTCATTGACAGATGGAGTAGTATTCAATTATACACTAAAATCTCTTTAGATTAGTATTCAATAAATTAATAAATTTTATAAAATAATGATTTTTTTGTTTAGATTTGAAGGGTAATAGTTTCCATTAAAGTGTGAGACTTCATTGTGGACAAAGAATATAAGTTAAATGAGACTATTTTTTGTGGATGGAGGGAGTAACATTTTTTACAACACATGTATCAATATGAGGTACACACTTATAAAATATTAAATGTGAAATTATCAGTCAAATATGTTTGGAATTTAGAAGTGTGTTCTTCCCTATTGAACGTGCAAACAATTTAAATGTCAGTTCATACCGAGCGCAAAACTCTGACTTTAAACGGAATCCACAAGTGAACAGTGAAATTGATCCATAGAATTAGCCAAATTCTTGTATGTACTCAAGTACACCATGTACTTGAGTAGACTTTTACTAGTCAAATGTTGACCGTTGACCACCGTTGACCGGTCAACGGTCAAACTTTGACTTTTTTTTTTTTTTTTTTAAATTCGATTTTTTTTTTTTTTGAAAAAGTGTATGTTATTATGACTAAAAAGTGTATCTTTATTTTTTTAATGAAAAGTGTATGTTACTATATTGAAAAGTGCAACATTGTTTTTAATGAAAAGTGTATGTTATTATAACTAAAAATTTATGATATTATAACTGAAAAGTGTAAGTTATATATTAATGAAAAGTGTACGTTTATAACTGCAAAGTGTATGATCTATTAATGAAAAGTTTATGTTTATTTAATGAAAATTGTATGTTATTATAACTGCAAAGTGTATGATCTATTTAATGAAAAGTGTATGTTATTATAACTAAAAAGTGTATGTTCTATTAATGAAAAGTGTAAGTTATATATTAATGAAAAGTGTATGGTATTATAATTGAAAAGTGTATGCTCATGATACACCTTTTGTTTATTTGTACTTGCACTTTCATAATCTAGAAAAACTAGTGTTAAATTTTTTTTAAAAAAAATATTATTAATTTTACGCGTTTTATTATTTTTTTTACTATTAGTAAGTGCAATTAATGATATTACTAGTACTTACACTTTTTTTTTAATTATTATTAATTTTACAAATTTTATTATTTATTAAGTGCACTTTTAATGTATAAAAAACTGTTGCTATTTTTTAAAAAAAATATTATTAATTTCTTGCACTTTTTTTTTAAAATTATTATTAATTTTACAAATTTTATTATTTATTAAGTGCACTTTTAATGTATAAAAAACGGTTGCTATTCGAAAATTGTTAGAAGTGGGATTCGAATATTTTACAAATTCGAAAATTGTTAGAAGTGGGATTCAAATATTTTACAAATTCGAAAATTGTTAGAAGTGGGATTTGAACTTGGGGCATGTGTTAAGGTAATCCAAAGACAACCATTGGGCCACAATAAGTTTTGTTAAATATTTTATTACAGCAGCCCTACCCATAGAATTAATCGATTCTTGAACCGAATATTGAGACTTAAAAAAAAAATAGTCAAAAAATCGATTTTTGAACCAAGCACACGGATCATGTTTCCCGCATTATAATAGAAACATATAGAACCAAATACGGAGTATAATGTTATTACATATACATCCATATGTTATTACCTTAGAAGTATATACAGTTATATTAAAAAGACACGTCAAAACATCTACAATACTAAAATTCTCTTCACATCAATAAATATATAATTGTATTTTTTTAAATATTTATAATACAAATCTAACTAAATTTTAAAAAAAATACTAATATTTTTAAATTAATAAAAAAAATAATAATATAAAACCATATGTACAAGTAATTTATAGGTGGTTGATTATATATGAAATTCACCATTTCATATCAAAACTGTCAATATACTAAGTTTGTTAAAAAAAAAATTGAAAGAAAAATGATTTATTATAAAAAAATCCAATTAATTTAAAAGAAACAAAATAATTATACATTATTCTTTAAAAAATGAATTTAAAAAATGAGTTACAATCTTGTTAATTTTATAAAACCATGTAGAACTCTCTATAATAATAAATATATATATATATAATTCTAACATAATTTCATAAAATGTTCGAGTATTTAGAAAATTATTAAAAACTCTTGAAAGTTTCTCTTAACCGGATAAAATATTTGCATTGTCCAAGGAGTCAAATTCATATAAATACGAGAAGGGTTGTTTGTAAAACGTCAAATTAATATTCATTGCATGGTGTAAAGTATGAATTTAATTAGATGTGCGGGTCAATCTTGGGTAGACGGGTCGATAGAAGCGAGAATATATACCACTAGTTGATTAGGTGAAAATGTTTGTTGGGTAAATAAACATTTTACACGGATCCTACTTACTACAAATTTATTGTCTAAGCACATACAAATGAATGGAGTAAAGTAAGTTACATATAATAAGATCATTAGAAAACGATCAAAGCTTTCACTCAACAACATTTGTAAAATCAAATCGAATCCAATCTAGATAATCAGAAAACGATCAAAGCTTTCACCCAACAACATTTGTAAAATCGAATCGAATCCAATCTAGTTATGAGTACGATAAAAGCTCAAGAATCTAAGTGGTGTTATATATTCATGGAACGTTAACAACTTATGTTTTATTAATTGTATTTAAGATCTACTGTATATTGAACAAGTACTGCAAAATTAAAATAATTTAAAAGCACTACATAAATAATAAAAAATGAATAATAATAAAAATGGGTTGATCTAGGTTTATATATTTAACATGTTGTTGGTTTGGTGAAAGTTGTGTTATTCTTGTTCAAATACACTATGTTTTCTGTGTTCTGCTTGTTACAAATATTAGTACAAGGAGTGGAGCAATAGATTTGAGTTAGTATGACCAGTTCAAGGGCTAGAGCCTGAATATGATATCAAAGAAGAATAGCATGAGGAAGTTGCTTTCTTGCAAACATTCTAGCTGCAACCAGCCCGGCAGACAATGCAGCTCCGAATAGGGTGTGCAGTCTCACGCAGTAATATTTCGCCATAAAGATCTTCGATTCATCCTTCCAGTTTTAAAACATACAGTATCAGTAACTAAAAAACAAAATTAGCATTATCATGGCAGAAGAAGCAGCAAGTTGCACTTTAGTACTCACCAAGTGGTTTTTTTGGACAAAGCTAGCTATGAATCTTCCAACAGGCAATGTTAAAGCACAGAGGGCCTGTCTCAGTTCAGATAGACAACTCTTAAAACAAACCAACGAGACATGCATCGATTCTTTCTTGAATTGATACGTAGCCTTACTCTTAACCATAAATAAAGAAACATTAGTGACTTACAACAGACGAGAAAGGAAGAGTTTGGCCAAGTCCTAGAATAAATAGAAGCGAATAGAGCGCCCCCACAGCTACTTTCACTACGTTTGCACCTCCTTCAGTTCCAAGTCGGACCTGGATTTACACCAAAAGATTTATGCTAATTCATCCTTCATATAATGCTTCAATCTTTAACATAGCTTCACTTACCAAAGGGGAAAATTTTCCGACTGCCTTATCATCCTCTATCTGAAGTTCGTATTAGTTCACATCAGTAAGACGAAAAAACTCAGACTGAGAGAGAGAAAGAGAAAGAGAAAAAGGTACAACCTGATGGAAATGACTACAGAAGAGAATCAAGGAAGTTGTGAAACCAACAAGAATGGATGAAGCAACAACGGTGCCAGAAATTGGCAGCTCCCTATCATCATAGCACAAGTTAGTAAATGGTATATAAGTGGTTGTATCAGAATGAGGCAAGTAGAGTAGAAAACCTCGTCCCACTTTGAAGTAAGTAAAAGGCAGTAGTCGCAAATGGCCCAAATGCTGCAAAGCACAAGGGTTCTCCCATTCCCATATAACTCAAACGAAATGGTGGACACTGCAGCACCAATTAAATATAAGCCTAAATCAGCCTCACATTCTGTTTCTGTTTCTTGTTCAACCGACACAAAGTTTCATACTCCTCAAATTAACAAGTTAGTCTTCTAGGGTGTAAACATTGAGAATCTTTGAAGCATTAAAGATTGCTTTTTTACCTGATATATGTAGCCACAAAAAATTGCACATGCAAGTAGAAATAGCGAGCGTAAACTTCCAGCCTCAACTGACACCCAAGAAAGCCCCATAAAACCAAGTACAAGTAGTGACCAAGCTAAAAAATGAGTTCCTGTCCGACTTCAAACAACATTCAACAAACTATCCTGATTAATATTTTTGCGAATTCTAGAGTGGTGGATGAGTTTGTGTAGACCATTTTCTCACCTTTTAAATAGATTTACAACTGATTCTTTCTTGTTTTTATCAGCTCCAGTATCAGAATCGTAAACGTCATTGCTGCACAGAGTGTCATGAAAGTCATTTAGAAGGAAATTTAATAGAAAATCAAATTGAAGTTTTCCAACTAATGGATCCAGATTGGCATTTAAGATGAAATACCATGTCATCTTATGATTATAACAAAGATAAAAACACACAAAAGATAGCAATTGGATAGATAATGAACAACAAGATTCATTAAAAATGGAAACAAAGGTTTCCAAAATCAAGTCTCTAACCTTAAATTTAGCCAAGCAATGATAAAAATGGAGGAAACCAACAGCTTAAGAAAACGGTTTCCAAAATACTGTCCTGTCTCGAAATAAGCTGCGGCACTTCCTACCTGTTTATTAGCAATTATTTTTCAAAAACAATAAAACTTTAGTTACTATCAATTTCTTTTCAATGAGCTCAAGAAAATCTTGTACAAGCCAAATCAGAATACCAGCTTCTTGTTTGTGCTTGCCAAATATTCAAACAAGTATCTATCAATATCTAAAGGCCTTTGATGCAACGGGTATTAACTTTGAGCCATACGATAATCATCATTTACAACGTAATTGGTATTGAATACGTGCATATATGATAAAGGAAGATGCTAACTTACTGCTATAGGGATCAAAGCAACAGTGTACATAGGTAATTTGATGGCTCGCCATATCAAAGTTGCTTTAGAAATACTTTCTCTCTTCTCTTCTTCAATATACGTGTCACTATGCTCTGCTGCACACTTCAACGAAATTCGATAAGGCCTTTGTGTAGAATGTAATTGCATAATGATCGTCTCGTTGGAATGTGTTTTCATGCATAGTGGCCTTCGATTTGGCAGAGAGAGGACTTGATAAATCCTGAAAGTGAAGAATGCACTATGATTGGATTCAATATACTCCCTACGATCACCTAAAAATCTACTATTAAGTGAAGATAATTTTCTGCTACTGAAGTTTGAAAATTTTCACAACTCAAGATAAAGGGATAGCCTTAGTGCAAATTTCGATCTAGGGGTCTTTTTACCTAAAATATTTTCAGGACAAGGCAAGAATTCCTGTACTTAGTGTGCCTCTAAAAGTAAAGTTGCAAAATGTAACCCTTTTTTGATAAAGCAACATCTTGTACTGTACAAATTCAACTTTCCATTTTTTAATGTTCATCATCATACCTCTATGAATGTCCAAAATTTTGGCATTTTTTAACATTTGAGATATTTGTATATTAATCTGTCTTTAAAGATTCAGCCCTACTAACACAATTACATTGAATTCAAGCCATGAATCCCACCACACAAAATTACAAATAGTACAAATATCCAGAATTAACCATGGCAGTGAAGAATCATAATTACAAAATTCAAATATGATTACATAGACAGCAAAATCAAATTCCTGACATTGAGAAGAAAAGGGGAAAACATAAACTTGCCTGTTAAGACTGTTCTTATAAGGGAGGTTTTCAGTGAGGTTCTTGACGCCATAGCCATGGCCCATGGAGCAGAAAGGGGCAGCTGCCATAGCAAAGGCAGCAAGAAGAGATGGGTTTTTGAATCAAGAATGGTGGAGACACATTTTGCATTAAACAAAGCAGTGAGTGATTGGTTCTTGATAGGGAGAGAGAAGATAAAAAGAAAGAGATGGTGCCAAATGGAAATGGGACTAGTTTATATTTACTTTTAAAGGATTTGACATTTTTCTATTGGCCACTCAAATTGTGTTGGCCATTCCTGCTTATTTGATCTAAACTTAATAATTTCAAAATAATTGTGTATATAGACTATAGAAACTAAATTTGAAAATATGTTCTCAAGTAATTTGGAGTTGGTCCAACTGCACATTACATACACTCCCTTTCATTCCCCTATTGTGATTGATAATTTTTATATATTTTCATATTTTTATATCTTTCTTCTAGCGACGATTTACTTACCATTCATGTTACCGAGAATCATGGCTAATTAGCAGGAAATCGTGATTTTGTGATACTATATTAATGACGTTGGTTGATATGGATTAAGAAGACAAATACGAGATTATTTGTGTGTTTTGTGAGACAGGAGGGAGGGAAAAGAGGGATTCTTGTACAAGTACACGTCACTGGACAGGAAATTTAAGCTCGTGTACAACCCGAGTTACACCCAAGTGTATTGGCGGCCGACGGCACCGAAACCCAACAAGTCTCAACGTGAACTTAGACAACAGTTACAATTGTAACTTTGTCCACAAAACACTGTTCAATCCCCCCCTCCCAAGTTAATAAGTTCAAATCTCTATATAAAAATATGTTCACACGTATTCAATTAATTCAGTTGGTATTTAGTTACATTGAACTGAATCGATTAATTCAGTTACATTGATGAAAAATAAAATTTTACTTTTTTTTTTATTTGTATTGAGTTAGACCACGACCAGTTAATTGGATTTTATATCCATATGCTGAGGTTTTTTGTCTTGTTCTTGTTTTGTACTGTCCATACCACAGTGGGCTAGCTCAATCATCATACACTTTTGTACTGCTGAAATAATACAAATTTCTGCTTTTTATACTAGTATAAATTATGGATTAAATAATTTGAACTCTCCCTACTGGTGCAGTTAGGCTGAGTTTGAAATATCATATGACTGATGACTCTATTGGTGGAGTTAGGCTGACCTAATCTGCACTCTATTTTTTTTTTTTATTATAAGATTGACAGCTAATTAGAATTATTGATCGAATTTCTTGGCCTTACATACTTACATGAAATAGCTAGGTTCTAAGGCGTTGTTTGGTTAGGGATTGTGGTGGATGGGAATGAGGATGGGGATTTGAAAAATGTGGATGGGGTAATCCATGAATAGTAATTGAATAAAAATTGTGTTTGGATAGAGATTGAAAAATAGGTGTGTATGAAGAACTTTATGTCAAATCAATAGTGATGTTGTATTATTTTATTATTGTTAGTTAGTAGAGTAATTAGTGTAAGGAAGAAAAGTAGGAAAAAGAATAAATGTGTGGAAGAAAAGTAGGAGAGAGAATAAATGTGTGGAAGAAAAGTAGGAAAGAGAATAAATGTATGGAAGAAAAAGTAGAAGAGAGAATGAGTAATTAATACTTCCTCCGTCCCCGGGTATAAGTTTCCCCTTTCTTTTGGTTGTTTTGATTAAGAAATATGATTAAATAATAGATGTAGTACAAGTGATGTGATGGTGAGAGAGAAAATAATAGATGAGTGTGATATGAAGTATTATAAAATAATAGATAAAGTGTAAGTGATGTGATTGGGAGAGAGAAAATCATATGCCAAAAATGGGAAAAAATGAAATTGAAAACTTATTGTGGAATATCCATAAAAGAAAAGTGGGAAACTTATAGGGGGACGGAGGAAGTATAAAAATATGATGATGTAATTATATAAAAATATGTATATATGTGTCTTATAGGAATGGATGGGTATTTGGATGGAGAGGGCTGGGGGATGACCCATCCAAATCCGGATGGGTCAATCCCAAACCAAACACACCCTAATTGTTTAAGAACTAGAGATCATAAATTGTTGCTAAAAATGGTATTTATTTTTTTATGAAACTAATCAAGTATTAAAAAATTTAAACCAGTGAATTACTCACCCGTCCCACTAGTTTTTTTTTTTAATTACATTAAATACCCATCCCTTTTTTCCCATCCCCATGACTCGAACCCAGGATCTAAGACCTAGGTAGTGGTGCTCTAACCACTTGAGCTATCCCACTTTGTCTCACCCGTCCCACTAGTGTTACATGCCATTTTAACACTTTTATTTATTTATTACTCCCTTCGTCCATAGGAACTTGCACACTTGGGATGACACACAATTTAAGAAATGTGTAAGAAAATGTGTAATGAGTGATGTTTTTAGGGGTAGTTTTGTAAAGTTTTATGAATAAAGTAAAGTAAAAAGTAGATTGAGTGTGTAAAAGTAATGACATATTGGTAAATAAGAATATATTTTGAGGGTGGGGGTTATGAAGATATTTTCTTTTATGAAATGTGCAAATTGGTATATGACATCTATTTATAGAAAGTGTGCAAATTCATGTGGGACGGAGGGAGTATATGATTTTTAATGCATATTATTATAAAAACAAGGGAATCATATTTCTTCTAGATTAATGCAAAGTGACATGTTTTTTTAGACAATTTTTTTAGAAAAAGACAAATAAAATGGATGGAGTAATATTTGATTTTTTTTTAATTACATGACTAGTGTTACTTTTTTTTTTTTTGAATTACATTAATTACCCATAACTTGTGATGCAATTTATTACTTGTATTGAAAACATTTAAACATAAGATGAAACACCAAAATAAAATACAATGTCGTTTCATCATATTTGAGAAATAATTTTTTATTTTCCACAACTTTTCAACTTTTTAAAAAATATTCTAAAAATGTTAATTTTTTTAATTACATTTTAAATTCTAACTAATTTTTTCAATTACGTTTCAAAGTCGTCTAAAAAGGCTGGAAATATCAAAACGGGGTCGTCCCAAAGTAGCATTTCTAACCAAACTATAGCAATTATAAAGAGTAAGGGGTAGGAATAGGATGCCTAAATTAACTTGGAATATAGGCTATATAGTCGAATGAGGTGAATTACCATTCATGTAATCAAAATTTGATTGAAGTACTATTAAACATTTGACTTTTATTACAACTATTATATATACTTAATTCTTTTTTTTTCTCTTTTTGGGAGAAATTAATGAGTCATTAACAGGTAGAACTGGCAAATCGGGCCGTCCGGTCCAGCCCATCGAGCAAAGCGATGTTCATGGGCTGTGTCGGGCCGGTCCATGAATTAGTCGGGTCTATAAAATTTGAACACAGTCTAGCCCACCCTAGTCCGCTGGGCTAGCGGGCCGGCCCAGCCCGTGATTTTTTTTTATATTTTTTAAATATTTTTAGCAAAAATTATATGTATATATAAACATTGTTATGTATTGATCACATATAATTTTCATTTATACAAATAATTATAATTAAAATATACATTATTAATGTATTAATTATACATAATTCATAAATTGTCGTAAAATATAACATTACACAACAATTCATAAGTTCAAATTTCAAAGTCAAAGTAAAATAAAAAACACAATAATATTTTAAAAAAAGGCACTTTAATTATTTTAATTATATATTTGTGTAAAGAAAAAAAAATTGATCGGGCCAAATGGGCTGCCCATGAGCCGATGGGCCAAATTCAGCCTAGCCCATTAGGTCCATTGAGTCGGACCAAATAGGCCCAGTTCTATATGGACCTCTAATTTTATAGTCCAATCCATACTAAGTTTCGGATTGGTCGGGCCGGACCCAAATTGTCGGCTCTATTAACAGGTACAAAATTATGGACTTGTTGACTTTTAGGATAGATCATTCATTAATTTAATCAAAGTTTGGATTGAAGTACAATTAAACAATATTTGACTTTCATTACTACTAGTATCAATTACTTTAGTCTTCAAAATTATGGACTTGTTGTCTTTTAGGACCCATGCAACAATTTTAACGGTAGGGTGATGTTAAATTTAAAGTGTCATGGGTGTGCATAGGGTTGTAAATTAATCGAATAATTTTGTTCGATTCGGTATTAATATTCGAATTTTGATATTCGTATTCGAAATTTTATGATTCGAATTCGAATACAAATATTTTTTTTGATTCGATTAATATATAAACGAATACAAATACAAAATTATGATATTCGATTCGATATTCGTAAGTATTCGATTATATTTATAATATATATACATAAACATATTTTTAAATGTATATTTGTCTCATGTCCTATAATATTATTTAAATTATTATTTTAAAATTTTTCTCCATAAATTTTCGAATCGAATAGTTTCAAGTCAAATCGAATAGTATCGAATACGAATCAATTTCAAATCGAATACTTGAAAAATAGTGTTTAGAATATGTATTAAAAAATTCGAATCGAATCGAATAGTATCGAATAATCATTCGAATCGAATATCGAATCAAATTTATTATTCGAAAATTAAACGAATACGAATATTCGAATATTTTCACGAATCGAATACTACAGTATTCGCTTCGATTCGATTCGTTTACAACCCTAGTTGTGCATGCGAAGTGTTACTAATTAAAAAAATATTTAATTTATACACAATATTTAAAAAAAATTAATCAGTTTTTACCTTTAAATTAATTAGTGAGTCAGCACTCAATTATATGGTGCAATTGAGTACAATTAAACTACAATTTTAACTTAATTTTAATGTGGTGGATTAAAATGTAATTAAACGATTAATAATATATTAAAATTACTTAAAATCCACTGTATACAAAATTTTACTTAAATTAATATATGTTCCAAAGAAAATGTAAGGTTAGAGGAATGGAGCAATCTTAAGTGGTATTATCTGAGAAGGTAAAAAAATAAAAAAGAAAGAGGAGAGAACAATAATTGGTATCATAAGTAAGAAAACAAGAAAGATTAATAAAAATGAGATGATTGTAATACTAATTCAGAAGAAAAGGAAGGTGTTTTGAAGGGTAGTGTGCATTTGACATGGGAGGATGTTTTGGGTTACAGTAAAATAGAGGGCTCTAAATCCATTATGAGTTCTATAATTCGTATTCTTATTTTTTCATTATGATTAGTTATTTAAAAAACAATATGTATATAATCACACATTTTAATTAAGTTTGATGATACAATAATCACTATAAACTCATCCAATTTGACTTAGAGGACGACCAGTTAATTGGATTTTATATCCAAGTGGAGGTTTTTTGTCTTCTTTTTTCTTCTGTTGGGTAGTGTCTATGCCACAGTACTGGGCTACTAGAAACAATACAAATTTCAGCTTTTTATACTCCAAATTATGGAGTAAATATATAATTTGAAGTCTCTATTGGTGCAGTTAGGCTGATTTTGAAAAATCACATCAGATGGCTACCTTTCTCTATAACTATTGGCGAAGTTAATCTGCAGTCAATTTCATTTTTTATAAGATTGACAGCTAATTAGAACAAAGTATTGGCATCATCGATCATTAACTAGATTAATACATAGTTTTCTGGAATCACGTGAGCCTTACCTTGTCTTCATCCAAATTGAATCATAAAACTGTTTCAGACATGTGATCAGGACATGCCATATATATATAGCTAGCTGGATTAAGCATCTTAATTCATCCCACAATTGAAATTAACTATTTGCATGGCTTCTCCAAATTTATTATCCAATCATAAAAATGATACTAATTCAGAAGAAAAAGATGATGATGTTTTGAAGGGTAGTGTGTATTTGACATGGGAGGATGTTTGGGTTACAGTTAATTCTGGTAAAAAAGAGGGCTCTAAATCCATTCTTCAAGGGATTAGTGGCTATGCATGCCCTTCTCAGGTTTTGGGAATCATGGGCCCTTCTGGTTGTGGCAAATCCACTCTTCTTGATTCTTTGGCTGGTAATTCTATTCTTCTTATTCAAAAACTTACAAACAAGTTTTCATTTTTTATATTAATTCTTATGCATAATTGTGCAGGAAGGCTAAGTTCAAGAGCAAGGCAGAAAGGCGAAATCTTGATAAACGGACGAAAACTAAGGCTTGCCTATGGAACTTCGGTACGTTGACACTACAAGAAAATTGACATTTAACGTTTTGTCATTAAATTTGGTTTTAGTGTGACTTGCATAAGTTTTTGTCTTGTTGTTTGCATAAGATATGAATTGACTCCACTATTTATATACTACTACTATATTGTAATGCAGGCATATGTTACACAAGAGGACACACTAGTATGGACATTAACCGTTAGAGAAGCAGTGTACTACTCAGCTGAGCTCCAACTGCCAATCAAAATGTCGAAAACAGAGAAGATGGAGATCGCGGAGAGGACTATTCGCGAGATGGGGCTGCAAGATTCGTTGGATACGAGAATCGGAGAATGGGGACGAAAGGGACTTAGTAATGGACAGAGGAGAAGAGTCAGCATTTGCATACAGCTGCTAAAGAGGCCAAAGCTTCTGTTTCTTGATGAACCCACAAGTGGACTTGACAGCGCAGCTTCATACTTTGTCATGAACAGAATTGTCAAACTAGCAAGTGAATATGGAATGACGGTTATATCCTCCATCCATCAGCCCATCAATGAGGTCTTCCTCCTCCTTCACAATCTCTGCCTCCTCTCGTCTGGACGAATGCTTTACTTCGGCCCCTCCTCGTCTGCCAATGAGGTCAGTGACATAAATCATGTAATTTAGCTTCTGTCGTTAAAAGACAGTTTTCTTGTAGTGTTTTTTGATTGATTTAATCCCCCGCGTAGTTTTTTGCAACGAATGGTTTCGCTTGTCCACCTCTGCAAAACCCTGCTGATCATTATCTCAAGATGATAAATACAGATTTTTATGAGGTATGTATGTGACATTTGATTCATTTTTGCACCCTTTTTATATCATGATTGAATATTTAATTTCAACTGTCTTTTAGGACATTGAATGTGGTACTGGAGACAATTTTACAGCAGAGGAAGTAATTTATCAGCTCGTATCATCGTATTCTTCGTCTGATGCTTGTAAGCAGATGAAGACAGTAGTGTCCGAAATACGTAGGAAGCGTGTAAGTAGTTTATGCTGATGTTGGGCTTCGTATAATTTCTCCATTTGTATATATATCTGTTTTGTACTTATTTTGTATGGTTTATGGATGTATATAAAGGAAGGAAGCCCAACTGAGAAGGAGGAGAGACAAGCTAACTTTGTCACACAATGCACGATTCTGACACGACGATCATTTATCAATATGTATCGTGATTTGGGCTATTATTGGTTACGTCTGGCCATTTACATGTCCTTGGGTTTTGGCCTAGGAAGTGTGTTTTATAATGTAGGGAGCTCCTATAACTCCATTCATGTAAGTCTAGTTATATATGTTGTCTGAAAATTAAACATTTAATTATTAGATCATATGCAAATCTTAATACCAAATTCACCCCAATGCAGGAAAGAGCTTCACTACTCATGTTTGTGGCTTCATTGTTAACTATAATGGCAATTGGTGGCTTCCCTTCATTTGTACAAGACTTGAAGGTAAATTTGTGACATTATAGTACTGATGAATTGTGAATTATATATGACTTCATTGCCTTTACAGGTTTTTGGAAGGGAGAGATTGAATGGTCACTATGGGGCCGGAGCATTTGTGATTGGAAACACATTGTCTTCGGTGCCATTCTTGCTGCTCATCTCTGCAATCCCAAGTGCAATCACGTACTTCACCGTGGGGCTGCATCAAGGGAGCGCGTCGTTTTTATACTTTGCGTCGATACTCTTTGCTTGCATGATGCTAGTAGAGAGCTTGATGATGATTGTAGCAAGTTTGATGCCAAATTTCCTACTAGGCCTTATTGTTGGTGCTGGTATTCAAGGGCTAATGATATTAAGCAGTGGATTCTTTCAGTTGCCAAATGATCTGCCCAAGATTTTCTGGAAATATCCCATGTATTACATTGCATTCCACAAGTATGCTTATCAGGGATTGTACAAAAATGAGTTTGAAGGCAGTAGGTTTGAACTTGGAGAGGGTGCAGGCAGCATTGATGGTGAAACAATCTTGAAGGATATATGGCAGGTGGAAATGGGCTATTCGAAGTGGATTGATCTATGTGTCTTGTGTGGTATGGTGGTTTTTTATAGGGTGCTTTTCTTTGTTATAATCAAGGTTGGTGAAAATGTTAGTGTTAGAGGTTTCTCGTTATCTAGTAGTGGAACATCTGATCGCGAAGGAAGCCCTAGGTTGTCTTCGAATCGTGTGTGATTGTGTTGTTTTTCTTGTCTAGACTGCTAGCTCTCGTTGTAAGTGGGGCTTGTTTCGTTTCGTTTAGGGGACCGAGTTGTGGTGTTTGGTGGGTGTAGTTGCGTTCTTTGATGCATTAGCAAATTTAAGTTTGGTATGTTGATTTGCAGTAGTTTGTCAATTTCAATTCCTTAGTTGTGTTGTTTTTATCGTGCATTTGAAATTCAGCGCTCTAATTTTTAGATTTGTACGCTAGAAAGTGACTATAAATTATCCAAATGAAAAAAAAAAAATGGAATTGAGAATGGGAGGGAAAGTAAAAGGGTTCAAACTTTAACAATGCTACACTTGCAGAATTAAAATTTAGAAAAAAATTAAGAATTTTGACAAAAAATTGTAAGGGACAAGTTTCAATCACATGTATATTGTACTATTTGTGGACTTATAACTCTACTAGAGTAATAGTTTAAAATAAAATAAAGTATAAATGTTAAAGTGAAGTTTTGTCTCATATATAAGACCGTCTCACACAAGACTCTCTAAAAGAATCTTATATATTTTTTGAATTGCAATATGATATCAAATACTTATTTTGTTCGAATTCGATAGTTTATATATTTGAACTTTTATGGCCTCAAACTTTGGCATATTGAGATTTTTTAATTTTTTTTAAAGATCATATTGAGTGATATTTTGTCACTTACACGCTTTTTTAACTAATTAGTGCCAGTTCTATGAAGTTGCGAGTTAAACAGGTTGTAGGCTAAACAATAAGCAGGCAACTAATAGTTAAAATCTAATTCTAAAATCAATTGAAGTGTTTTAACAACATACATTCCTTGTACAAGCTACATGGTCCCTTTTCAAGTATGAGTTTCTTTCACTGCTCTTTGATAACTTCATAAGTGAAGAGTGTTTTATGCACTTCAGGTGAGACTTCTTCTATCTTCAATCTTGTATTGTAGTCTTTCTCATCCGAGTGGCTTATGCTACTTGATCTCCACTTCTATAAAATACTTAGTCAATCTACATCTTTTTTACAAGTAACCTTTATAAATCTAAGGATGACAAATGACAGATTTATTCCACTACGTGTAGCCGATTCCACAACACATGTCATGTCAGTTTATCTGTGCCACGTTTTCTATTTTTTTTGTACGTTTCAATTTTTAAATTATTAAAATATATACTCCGTATTTATTTATGGTATGTATAATTTGTGGATATTTTGAAGGATGACAAATGGCAAAAAAAAATTGTCACGTGTAGGCGATTCCACAACACGTGTCAACTTATGACGACAATTAACCTTATAAATGTATAATGATGACAAATGGCATATTTTTTCTACCACGTGTAGTCGAATCCACAACCCGTGTCAACTATCGATGCCACGTTTTGTAACTTTTCAAATTTTAAATTATTAAAATACATATTTATACATGTACTTGTATATATAATTTGTGGATATTTAATTTGTTTGGTCATTCACTTAGTATACATTTACTCATAAAAATAGTCTTATACGAGACTAAATTCTATATTAATTTTATATAGAGAGTATATTTTATAGATAAAAACTTACAAATCACATATTAATACAAATTACTCAATATACAGTACATTTTTTACGTACGGACTATCCCATACAAAATCAGTTATAAATCTCTCTCTCATTCTGCACCTTCTCCATCACCCGCAAAACGCAAGAATCTGAAAATTTGCAGGAAAAATCATCAATGGCTCTAACAACCTCTCTCTCCACTACCGCATGCCATCTTCCAAACCAGTTTCTCCACCCTTCCGCCGACGCGAAACACTCGTTTTCCATCAACCCCGCCTCAATTCATCATCCTCCGCCGATCAAACCCAGATCACCAACGATATCGGCCGTGAATTCCTCCTACCCACCGCCGTCGTCCTCCACCACCACTCCGCCGTCTAAATCGTGGAGTATTAGCAGCTGGAAGTCGAAGAAAGCGTTACAGCTTCCGGAATACCCGGATAAAACCGCCCTCGAATCAGTCATAAAAACCCTGGAATCTTTCCCTCCGATAGTTTTCGCCGGCGAGGCCCGACGCCTCGAGGAGCGGCTAGGGCAGGCCGCTCTCGGAAATGCGTTCCTGTTGCAGGGTGGCGACTGCGCTGAGAGTTTCAAGGAATTCAGCGCCAACAACATTAGGGATACTTTCAGGGTCCTCTTGCAGATGAGCGTTGTTTTGATGTTTGGTAGTCAAATCCCCGTTTTTAAGGTCTTCAATCTTTCTTATTTACTCTTAATTTCATATATGAAATGATCTATTGCTTTCTCCTGTGCATGCGAATGGATGAGTGTATACATACAATCAATTTCCCTTAAATTGTATTTGTCAACTCTGTTTCAATCTAATGGAACGGAAGTGGCTGCATTTTGAAATTGCCCTGTTTCCTATGCATAATATGAAATTTGTTAAGATATAAGTCCATGGAATTTCAAACTATTGCTTAGCAGCCTCTGTGATAAATAACAAGCTTCTTTTGTGGCAGCCAAGGTTATCAGTATTATATTGGCATGCTAATTTGATTCTGTTTTTTGTAATCTTTGTGATCACTGATTGTTGTGATACCACGAGCAATTAGCAATTTAGGATTGAGCTGTTTACGTTTTCTTTCTTGGGACTTTGTTCTATAGGTGGGAAGAATGGCAGGGCAGTTTGCTAAACCTAGATCAGACCCCTTTGAAGAGAAAGATGGTGTGAAGCTGCCTAGTTATCGTGGAGACAATATAAACGGGGATGCTTTCGACGAAAAATCGAGAACCCCAGATCCCCAGAGAATGATCAGATCCTATACTCAATCTGCAGCAACTTTGAACTTGCTTAGAGCATTTGCTAGTGGAGGATACGCTGCAATGCAGAGGATCAGCAAGTGGAATCTCGATTTTACTGAACATAGTGAGCAAGGTGATAGGTATGTTATCCACTGTTCTCGTTTTTTTTTTTTTTTTTTGAAGTTCGATTTAATTAATTCCTTGGATTGAGTTTCTGGATGATGCTATTTGGAAAAGGTACCGTGAACTAGCTAATAGAGTTGATGAGGCCCTTGGCTTCATGGAGGCCTGCGGTCTTACTACTCTTCGCCCGATCATGAACACTACAGAGTTCTGGACATCACATGAGTGCTTACTTTTACCTTATGAACAAGCACTTACTAGAGAGGACTCAACTTCTGGCCTCTATTATGACTGCTCTGCTCACATGGTTTGGGTCGGGGAACGTACAAGGCAGTTAGATGGTGCGCATGTTGAATTCTTAAGAGGAGTTTCGAACCCCCTGGGAATCAAGGTGGCTAATGAAGTGTTAATTTATATTTAGTTTATCCATTCATGTATTTCTAATTGGTTTTATCTAGAAAAGCTGAAAATTATGGATTGAGCTGCTCTTGGTTGTGTTTTCATAATTATACTGTTGGTCTTACTGCAGGTTAGTGAGAAGATGGACCCGAATGAGCTAGTTAAACTCATCGATATTTTGAATCCTGAAAACAAACCTGGAAGGATCACGGTGATCACCCGAATGGGTGCTGAGAACACGAGAGTTAAACTTCCTTCTTTGATAAGGGCTGCTCGAAATGCAGGTCAAATTGTTACTTGGGTCAGTGACCCTATGCATGGAAACACCATCAAAGCTCCTTGTGGACTCAAGACCCGTTCATTTGATTCAATCAGAGTACATTTCTATGCTCTTTACTTATCCTATCGTGTTGCTTCAGAAAATGAAATTTTAAAAAATGCACACATACTCCATGCATGCTGCAGAACTCTTCCATACATCTAAGTAAACAATGCTACCTTCAACATAATTGCCAATATTATGTAGAAAAGCTTCTGTTGGTGATATAAGTCAATATATCAATGGTATGTGCACTTTTTAAACAAACTAAACGGAATTTTGAGGTGGCTCATATTGTCAATGTCGAAGATTATTGTATTTCTTTGCATTGTTGATTAGTAACATAGGTAGATCCTTTTATTTCTGGTATTACTTGTATTTACTTCCACTATAAATACGGAGTCTTGTACATCAATAATGCACACAAGTTCCCTAGCTGCTTATCTTTTACATTCAACAATGAGTTGCAGCATAACACCACAGTAACTCGTAGTTCTTTGATAGAGCAAAATGGCCTTAAAAATGAATGCAATCCAAAACTAGATTACGGGTTCTTGAAATTCAAAGCTAATTCATCTGTGGTTATTAGAATATTTGTGCAGTCCCCTGCCCCCCTCCTTTAATTACTTGATTGGATTGATGATCTGGTTTGTGTTGGACAGGCTGAGGTGAAAGCATTCTTCGATGTGCATGATGAAGAAGGAAGCTGTCCGGGAGGCCTCCATCTGGAGATGACTGGCCAGAACGTTACAGAATGCATCGGAGGCTCTCGAACAATCACTTATAATGATCTCAGCTCACGCTATAACACTCATTGTGATCCAAGGCTGAATGCTTCCCAGGCTCTAGAGCTTGCTTTCATCGTAGCTGAGCGTCTAGGCAAGAGGAGACTCGCTTCTCCTCTGCATATATAGCTTTCACAGCTATTGCATCCTTAAGTTTGTATTTTTGTGCTTAATATCAGTCTCTAGTGGGGAAGATCTTGAAAATATGAGGTACTTCAAATGTGTATGTTGTTGTTCTTTTAAAGCTCATGTAATAGGATTATCTTTTCTTTTTCATCGCCCCCCATCATGTGATGTAGTATTAAATAAAGTTTGAATAAATTGATCAATCTTTCGGTCATAAGGTTGCGATTTCATCATTTGATAAAAAGTTGTTTTAAGTTTTGAGTTAAACTAATGTAAAAGATAAATTGAGTTTAAAATCATCCTAATATTTGAACTAAATAGTATTTAGTTTGATTAAAGTTTATTTGAACTCTAAATTAATTTACACCCTATCTATTTCCTTGTCCATTAATTTTATTTTCACTTGTCTTGTTAATCTATCTATCAAATCTATTCTTATGTATTTTTATGGAAAATGTTACCTCCTACTTTATCTTTTTATTTTTCAATCATCATTTAATTATTTAAAATATTATTAAACTTTATTTATAAATAAACACTTTATTTATAATAGACCTTACAATATTCTATAATATTCTTATTTTATCTATTTTTTTTATCGTAAAACATATATATACACAAAAGTATGAGTATTAAATTTGGGGACGGAAGTGCCCATGATACAAAACTTTTAATGTAGCATCTATAACACCAATCTTAATTAATCACTCAATTTATTTATTAAACCGCGTGATATAAGTTGTAGGATGACAATATTTCCCAAGTGGCTATCCAACATTAAAGATTAATTATGCTTGTAAGAATTTGTGAAAGTTGTTTAAATGTTGAATTTTTTATACACGATCATCTTTGCTTGATTTTTAGGGAAATTAGGAGTTTTGAAGCAAATTACGAAACATCAAGTGGATGGACCAAATCAATGAGTAGATCACATGAAAGACGTCGAAAAGAGGGTCGAAATTAAACGAGAAAGCCAATTGAAGTTCGGGAACAAAAGTTATGAACAAAACAAGGAGGAGGAAGAGAGTGACTCGACCGAGTCAATGTAGAACGTGGATTTTGGGCTCGACCAAGCCCCGAACTCGGCCAATGCAATGTCGTTACAAGACATTTGGAGGAGCAGGGAGCTCGGTTGAGCTTAGGCCACGGCCGAGTCATCTAGGGGTCGAAAAATGAAGTGACTCGGCCGAGCCACTGGGCGGAAGAAGCGTAAACACAAACGGCTGAGCCCACCAACTCGGCCAAGTCAGCTCGGATTTTGCCATTCTTCTCCCTTTTGACCTAGGGACACGTGCCACACTGGTTGTGAATGGTATATAAGCCCACATTTTCGTTTTTTCAACAACAGACAACCATAAGAGTCTCAATCTCACCCATTACCATTTTTCTTCATCTTCGTCTCAAATAAATAGATTAAGCCATCGAATTAAGTAGATTTTCATATAATAGATTGAAATAGAGTTGTAATTTCATTTCTAAGTAAGAGATTGAAAATTTTGTGGATGATTTCAAGGTTTATTTCATACTTTTGCAAAAAAAAAAAGAGGTGTTATCTTTATTTACTCAAGCATTTTGTTAATTATTATTGATTATGGGTATGTTATTTCTCTTCAATTTCTTTAGTTATTTTGTTGATTTAGCAATGGGCTAAGTCTATTTGTGTTTGAGTGTTTTGATTTGTGATAAAAATTGTGATTTAGCTTAATTTTGATTGTATAATTCAATTGGAAGGTGTTTATGCTAGGTTATTGGGTATTGAATGATCATTTGTTTGATTTCAATTATTAGGTTGTATGTTGAAGCATGATTAGTGCAACGAGAGTTGATTAGTCATTTAGATCGTATAATTGAGGGTTGGGTTCGTGTGAATTGAGTTTATATTGGGTTATCACAACGAGAGTCAGATAATTCCATTAAAACCCCTTTAATCTACGCTAATTATTTGAATGGAAGTTTTGATGGTTGGTGAGGAAAATTTAGGAGTTTGATTTTTAGTATTCAAGTGGAAAAACATAATTAGAGATTAGATTATAATAGATTAGGTAGAATTCCCTAATTGTGTGATTACCCGAGCAAAAACGATTATATCCTTCCTCCTTGTCTTAGGTGCTCAATTAGGTATATGCCTTAGTGATCACTTCTATCAAACATCAACCTACAAATTATACGCCAAAGTCGAGCTTTAATTTGATTTTCACACAATGACGAACACCCGAACACTACCTCTCATCATTTGATCTATATCAATATCACACTTGTTATCGTTAATTAATAGTTTTCTCTTTCAAGATTACATTTAATTTCATTGTTTAAATCATATTTTTTCACTATATTTAAATTACGACACACAACATTAAAGATACACTAGTAATCTAATTCTGTAAATTGATATTAAATCGGGCAATTACTAATATTACAAAGACCCTCTTATATATTTGAGAGGCGAGTGTTAAAAAATTAGTGTTAATGTATGGAAGTGCCCATTATACAAAACTTTTAATGTAGCATCTACGACGCCTAGAAGTTAAATAGTATCTTAATTAATCACTCAATTTATTTATTAAACCGCGTGATATAAGTTACTCCATTTCTCAAGTGGCTATCCAACAACATTAAAGATTAATTAGGTTTATTTAATGATTGCACCCATTAAACTTACACCATAATTAACGGTGACAGCGTCGGCCGCCAATCCATTTTAGAAATCAATATCCAACTATAAGAATTGATAGTAGTAACATCTTATAATTTAACTTCAATTAATTAAATTGAATATTAAAATTCTAGTATATCTATAATTTAACCTCCCAAAAATGCAAAAAATTATTACTACAATAAAGTAAGATTTTCAGGTGAAACTTGTACGAGGTAAAACTTGGTTCATATTAGTAAAAATGGATCAAACCTTTGTGGCCGGCAGTAATTAAATTAAACAAGAGTAACACTTGTGTGAACACTGATTCATGTGAATTATCTTTTTTTGAATATCACAGTAATATATGTGAACTATTATTGTTATGCATATAAAGTGTCACCGTTTAAAAATCATTTGATCATTCCCTCAAACACACTTAATTTAACATAAAATTACAAACAATTCATACTCAATCTCAAAACAAACACACATTACTACTATCACTATTCACCATCAAAATTTCCACCATTTTTTTTTAATCTTAAATAAACATGCACTTAGTTACTCAAATTCTTACTACAATAGAGTATTATTGTGAAAATTGCAGATTTGGTCTCATTAACCATGTGTTAATTGGTTTTTTGTCCCATTGTATTTATATTTTGTCACATACGAAATAAATCTTGCAAACTTGGTTCCATACGAAATAAATTTTACAAACTTGATTTCATATTAAATAAAGGGTTGGTCTGCTATGCACTCGAGTGCATGTTATGCACCCTAGTCCATGTTACACTTTTCAGTTTTACTGACTTACACTTTTCAATTATTAAACTGTATAATAATATTTTTAATAATAATTGAAAAGTGTAACACCATTTACCAAAAGGTGTAAGTCAGTAAAACTGAAAAGTGCAACTGGACTAGGGTGCATAATATGCACTCGAGTGCATACTAGACTTTACCTTAAATAAATTTTACAAACTTGATCACATACGAAATAAATTTTGTAAACTTGGTTTTATATGAAATAAATTTGACACATTTGAAGTTATTTTTCAAGTTTTACGCTAATGACGTAAGTAGTATTATAATTAAGAGAACCTTATCGTGAAAACAGTTTTTCCGTGTTTGGTGACACTCACAGACAGATTCCACGCCATAATTAATTTGAAGCAGCAGCGCCACTCAAATGATGATGGGATACAATTAAAGTTGGATTAGGAGAAAAGAATCCTAACTAATTTGAGAGGTTTATCTTATTGAAAAAATTTCGTCTCATCTAAAGTTCGGATTTATAGATTAATTTATAATATACCCTTTACTCGTGGGCACTTTCAGTAGAAATCGAATTCAAGTAGTTTGTTTTGAAGCTCTGAAACTATGAAAGAATTTCGTCTCATCTAAAAGTCTGAAGTTGTAGAGAGGTGAAGAATTAATTCTTGTATATTCAGCAACATTGAACCTAAAAACAAGAAGAAAACTGGGTAAAATGCGTTCTTATATTAAAAACAAAGTACAATTATGAGTTATGACTCACTGTTATTTCCACTAATTAATCAAGAATTATAATTATAATCAAGTGTATTAGTTATAGTATTTTGTTTTTCTCGTAATATGTCTCATTGTTTAACTTTAACACGATGCTTATTTTTTTGAAGAAATTATGAGAAATAAAGTTGTTAAATGACAAATTTTTGCCCCACTGAATTATAGGAGTTGCAAATGTTATTTTTGTCGTTCTAGTGTATGACAAATTAGAAATACATCACACAAAATATATAGATTCATTATAGTACTAATTATTCAATAAATTATCTATTGAAAACTAATATTAAACGTAAAAAATTCAGTCAATGCCTACACAAGGCACAAAATTGCAAATACTTATTGTTTGTTGTAAAACACAAATTGCAAACTTACACGTATCCATAACAATAAAATTAAAAAAATGAGAGGTCCATAACTATTAATTATGCATCAACTACATTGATAAATGATAACCCCCTCCCAAAGAAATTACCTCATAATTAGGAGGCAAATAATAATGCTTTTATATTTAATTTATGTTCCCCACCAATATCATCTCACAGTATAGTTTATCAAATGAAAAATAATAATTAATGAATAATGACGATTAGATTAATTTATATGTGCCCAGCCACCCTATGTTTGTAGTCACGATATTTTATTTGATATTTTACATTTCAATCATTTTGTCACTCGTCTCATAAAGTACTACTCTTTAGTAAGGGGTGAGCAAAAACCGAAACCGACTTAAATCTGAATTCGGTTCGTTTAGTAATTTTTGTACATTTCGGTATTCGGATCGATTTCGATTTTATTACACAATAATTTTGTTAATCGAAAACCGAATCGATTAGTCTAGTCCTAATTTCATGTTTAAACTATGTTATTTGGACGGTTATGAATTGTTATTTGGAATTTTAGACTATATTTCGAGGTTGTATTTGAATAATTTAAACTATTTTGAACTGTTATTTACACTTCCTTTTTTTTTTTTTGTGTGTGTGTCAGTTTTCAGTTTTTTACCGAAATCGAACCAAATAATTCGATTCCCATAATTTCGATTTGGTTTCAGTTTCTTATGATGAAGTTGCACACTCTAGTCCTACTCCTACCCTTTTCCTCTGCTAATTTTACTACAAATAATGATTTTGTTTATAATCTTAAAATAATATTTTCTCCTTATTTGTGTAATGGGCAAAAAGAGTTTGAGATTTTTTTTTTTTTTGAAAAGTGTTAGTCGAGAAATGAAAATTGGGACGCTTTAACCCTCTGCTACTACTTTAGTACTTTTTCTTTACTCCACGTTTATGAAAAAAGCAATACGCCAAAACCAGAATTGAAATGATGGGGGGATTAAACTTTAGCAAAATATCCATTATTATACAATACTGCTCTCTTCCATTTCCTCCACAAATTTCATACGACTTAAACCAAATATACATATCCACAATCTACCATTTAATTAAACCCAAGCACAAGGTACAACCAAACTTCCAAAGTAGAACCCTTTGATGTATTCACAACACTACCCTCGCCCGCACTGGATTCCTCCCCCTTTCATCCTCATCTTCTCACCTCGATTAGACAAGTGTGGAACATTGTGAAGTTTGCGGATCCCACATCGCAGGCAACAAGTACCTGCGCATAGCACCATGCGCATTATAGCTCGCACCCGTGGTTTTATCCGACAACACATTCCCTGGGTTCCCCGGGTACGCACCCGACCCGAATACCCCCGTACACGCTGTAACCGCCTCTAACGGCGCCGTAGCCGGTCCTTGAAAATACCCGTTATTGAAAGGATTTGTAACCGTCCCGGCCAAAACAGCCGCTAAATTGATAACCATACCGTCAACTCCAACGTCACCGTTAGGTGCAACGAGAGGCGGCGTCTGTGGGCCGTAGAGCGGTTGGTGAAACGGCCACGCGCAGTAACCCGGGCACTGAGTCTCCGAGTTTCCGACCCAGGCGTAGGCGAACCGAGCGGTTCCTCGGGTCGAACCGTGGCTACCGCACCGGTTCATGCAAAAACCGTTGACGGCGACGTCCTTCGCCGTTAAGACGACGTTAACGGCTCCGTTAAAGTGTCCTCCCCTAGCGGCTAAGTAGATTAAGTGGGAATTTTTGAGAGATTTCCCCAGGGAGTAATTTTCGTCGAGGAATTGTTTTCCGACGACGAGAGAGGAGGCGCCGGTGGCGCCTTTGTACTTTTCCGTCGTTTTCCACCAGGAGGCGACGGAGGGGTTGGCGGATTTGGGGGAGTTGAGAGACTGGAGGAAATCGACGATTATGGAGCGTTGGATGGGGGTAAATTTGCCGTACCAGATGAGATTAACGGTGACGGTGCCTTTGAGTAAGGCGCCGTTGTGGTATTTCAAAACCAAGGGCTGTTGTTGTACTAGAACGGCCATGGAAGAAAAGGTGAAAAGGGTGAGGGTGAGGATGAGGACAGGGGTAAGAAGGTAATTTAAGGCCATTGTTTCGAAGTGGAATAGGGGCTTGATTTGGTGAAGTGAAGCGGGGGTGCTGCTATTTATACGAGGGGATATGTTTGGGTCAACATCGGTGTGGACACGTGGAGGTATGTCATTGGTATAGGATGCCAGGCTGGAAGGTGCTGGTGATGACATGGCGTGAGATGGTGACGTGGAATTATTACAGTGCATGAGATATTGACGTGTGTGTTTTGGGACTTGTTTGATTAGACACGGCTGATATTTGTACGCACGCTTCGAAAAAATACTGTTTTTTCTTGCCCTTGCAAATTTTGAAATACTCCGTATATGGTACCCTTTTTTTTCCATTTTAATTTCTTGGTTTGGACATGTTCGTTTTTGGGATTATGTTGAAAGAAAAAAAATTGGATGAAAAAATCTTGATAAATAAAAGAAAAGATGTGTAACTTTGTATTATAAAATATAAATTTATATCATAAACTTATGTTACTTATCTTTGTTTTTTTTTAAATATAGGGTAAAACATGTAGTAGTGTGTATGTAGTATGGGGACTTAGGGAGTATTTTCCATGTTCTCAATAATATCAGTAAAAAGAAAGACTTAATTATTTATTTTTAAAATGAATTTTTTTATCACTTTATTATTTTAAATATTATTAAACATATTATATGTTATTTTATCTATTTTATCACTTTAAAAATCGGAGAGTATTAGCCTTCATAAGTTTACATAAATAAATATTTACATTTCTTTCGAAAACTAAAGTGTTATTTTCATTATAAAATAAATGCACTTACTTTTGGACAATATCGGTATTAAAGAAATTTAAAAGAGTATAGTGAAAGCATAAAATAGAAATATTAATGTACATTAAAATAGTTGGGTAAGGGCAATAATTTTGACGCATATCGAAGAAAATAAATAAATATATTGTTGAAGTGCGGGTGGCAGCCCCTACTGCCATCTGGTGAGTAGTGGTACACTTGCGTCTTTTAAATCTGCCAACACTATTACATTTTTATCTCAAAATAAAAGTAAATTAGAGGAGACCATGTTTATCTGCAGAAATAATTTTGTTTTTATTTTTATTTTAGTTTTGTCGTTATTATTTGTTTTTAGCGTGGGACCACTGTATAAAGAGAAAGAGAAAGGGAAAGGGTTTAATTAGAGAAGCTTGTTGCATAATTCAAAGTATGGAGGTCGTGGGCCCCACATGTGGAGTTCTCAATGATGACACAAGGCTCTTTCTTTAGGGGAGGTTCATTGCTTGTTAGCTTCCCTCAAACTCCAATGCACTTGTAAACTTGTACCTCTACCAAGGTACAACTTTGCCTTTCGAATAATCACCCTACCCAGCTACCCCCTCCCATTTATGAAATTATCCGAATTTTATTTATTTTCAATATACTTCATTCGTCCACTTATTTGCTTCTCATTTTTGCATTCGTCTATAAATTTTTTATATCTTTTTTTATAATTATTTTTTATTCTTATTCTTACACTTCATTTTTATATTTAAAGTTTCTCAATCACATATATATATCTTTTATTTAATCACTTTTTTTAATTCACGTGCAAAAAAAGTAACAAAAAATTTATAGGCAAACAGATGGAGTATCTAACATTTGTAATCGCTGATATTGAAAAGAACTGATATTTGTAAAAAAAATACTCCCTCCGTCCCAGAATTTTGTGCATGGTTTGATCGGCACGAAAATTAAGAAAATTGAATATAATGATGTGTATGGTAGAATAAAGGAGGAGTATTATTGGTAATTCATTGATTAAAGTGAGTGGAGATTTGACTAAAGTTATAAATTGAGTTAAGTTGTGAGCCCAAGTAAAATAAATGAGGGGTAATATTGGTAAAAGTTATGTGAGTTATTTCCTTTCTTAGAGTGTGCAAATAATGTTGGGACGCCCGTTAAGGAAAGTGTGCAAATAATCACAGGACGGAGAGAGTATATATATATATATATATAATAATAATAATAAATAACGGTATAAAATAACAATATAACAATATCGAGCATAATATTAAAAAAATATAGAAATAACATCAAAAAATATCAAGAAATGTTGATATATTTAAAAAAATATCATATAAAATAACATTGTATATTATATTTTGTATAAATCTATCACGAATATAAATATGTTCGAAATTTTTTGTTAAATTTATGTATTAAAATTTTATTTCTATATTTTATATTTTAAAATTTTTAAAATTTACCAATAGTATATTGATATTTCCACAAATTTAAAATTTCACCTATATAATATAATACTATAGTTTTATTCATTTACTCTTTTATTGTCCTTTAATAAAATTCATTATAATTTTTTACTCCACTTTTTTTCCTTTTCTTAGTGTTACCCATTGTTTGCATTTTCTTATTTTATACTGCATACAACTACCTACCGCCCATTTAATAATATATTTATATTTCATATATAATATTCTTTTTATTTCTCTGTAATTGAACCTTTACTTTTTATATAATTTTAACAAATATAATACAAATTCGTTTCATGTATAAAATATTAATACAAATTTTTAATAAAAAAAAATCACTTCATTCTAATGTTACAAGTGGTTTACCAAATTTTAGTTGAATCAATTCCAAAGCAGGTTCATCTAATCCAAGTTGGCGGTTTCAAACAAATTGAGAGTGGTTTGAGCAAAATGTGAAACACAAAGTGGTCGGTGGAAATTTAATGTTTATACTCAAAATTCTGAAAAGTAAACATATTTTGGGAAATAGTGTAATTACGTTTACAAATTAAATACTCATCCATTTTTTCCTCCCCATTACTCGAACCCAGAATCTAGGATTTAGGTAGTGGTGCTCTAACCACTTGAGCTATCCCACTTTATCTGAAATAGTGTAATTACGGGGTATATGTTACTATGTAGCATATGAATATGTAGAGAATCGAGATATAGCATTAGTGCCGAATAAAGTGCCTTTCATCATAGAGTATAATATTACGGTAAATAATATTTATCTATGCAATGATAACTTGATTTGATAGGTCGTTTAAAAAAGGTGAAATTAAAGATTTTTGACAGGGAAATTAAAGATTTTGGAATTGTGAAAAGTTGATCAGTGTATGGTTAGGTATGATAAAATTTAAAATTCTAGAATTGAAACTCAAAATTCGGACATATGTCTAGATTTGAGAGATAATATAGAACTCTAATTTGGTATGGATGCTAATTTTAGCCCTCGTTTTGAGATTATCCTTTAAGGTAAAGTCTAGTATGCATTCGAGTGCATGTTGTGCACCTAGTCCATATTGCACTTTTCAATTTTACTTACTTACATTTTTTTATAAATGGTGTTGCACTTTTCAATTATTACTAAAAATATTATTATACAGTTTAATAATTGAAAAGTGCAACGTCATTTATCAAAAAGTGTAAGTCAGTAAAATTGAAAAGTGCAACATGTACTAGGGTGCACAACATGCACTCGAGTCCATAGCAGACCAACTCATTCTTTAATTCAAGATTTTAATACAAAAACTTCCTACTTTTATTTACTTTTTAAATAGTATCGGTATGTATAATTTCGTACCAACATTTTGGTGTACAGTTTCATATAGAAAAATATCGATTTTGTCAAAATATTAACTTTACTGAATTTTTATAGGGAAAATATCAATTTTGGTCACCCAATTTTACCTCTTTTCATATTTGGTCATCCACATTTAGTCACTATTAAAATTGGTCACCCAGTTATTATATTCTATCAAAATTGATCACTAACGGAGAAAGAGTTTTGAGCCGTGAAATTTCTCAAAACCTAAGGTTAAAAAATTATCATGCATCTTCTAGAAATAATGAAACAAATGCAAAAGTAAGAATGAAACATGTACAAAAATTACCAATATTTACATTATATTTATAATAGGTCAGAAGAAGGTTATTTTGGTTGGTTTACCTTTTATTTTATAGAAAATGAGAAACTCAATAGATAGAATGCAACTTTGTACTCTGTTTTTTTTTTTTTTAACAATTGTACTATGTTTTCCAATTCTTGGTTTCATACTGAATTTATGTAATAATTAGAGATATAAACTTATTTCAATTCATCATAATTTGTGGTGAAGTTTAATTATAAAGAATTTTCTAAAATTATTCATTCAAGAAAATTTCATAAACTTATTTTTCATTCTAAATATTTTTCTATTAAGATCATTATTGCAGATTTCTTGAAATGTTAATCAAACAATTGGGCAAATTTCTATCTCCTGAGTTTCTCATTTCCTAATTATCTATAAAATAAAAATAAAAAGTAAACCAACGAATCACGTTCTACAAGATCAAGATGCATCAGAATTCCTTCTGATCTATTATATGTTCTACCAGATGCATCACAACCATGTTTCATTCTTGCTTCTAGTTTGTTTCATTAGTTCGGGAAGATGCATGAAATTTTTTTAACCTTAGGTTTTGAGAAATTTCACGGCTCAAAACTCTTTCTCCGTTAGTCAATGACAGATTGACTAACAGAGTGATCAATTTTGATAGAATATAATAAGTGACCAATTTTGATAGTGACTAAATGTGGGTGACCAAATATGAAAAGAGGTAAAACTGGGTGACCAAAATTAATATTTTCCCATTTTTATACATGTTTTTAGCATGCATTAATTTTTCACGCAATTCATGAAAATAGATTTCGATGACATTTTATTAAGTAAAATACATTTCGATTAATTTTAATACTTTGTAAATACTCCATCAGTCTCAAAATTAAATAGTCCTGTTTTTTTTTTTTTGGGTCGGGCAAGAATTAAATAGTCCTGTTTTTCTTTTATTAATGTTCTATTTATTTAAATTTATTTTTATATAAAATAATATTTTCTAATTCATTTACTAATATTTACGGAATACCAAATTCTGAAATTCAGAATGGAATATCAATTTTATCAAAATATAGTGAATTTTTTATGGTGCTAAAAAATTTGGTATTAGTGATACCAAAACTTTCGGCATCTTCTTCCCACCGTAGCCGTAAAAGAAAGATAACGGGGCGGTGCCGACCACTAAATGGCGGCCGGCGAGAATTTTAGTTTCGTTTTAATAAAATTTGAAAATTTCAAGAAACATCGATTTAGACGAGTTTTAAATGTTGTACTAGATTAGTGGAGAGCCTCGTTTTAAGGATCAACACACGTTTTTTTTTCCTTTTTATTTGCTTCTTTCGAAACATTATCTTTAACATTTGATAGTGGGGTTGGTGTTTTTATGTGGTAATATGGCCGTGCAAATACCTAAGCTAAGTACATACATACATGCATATTCCTTATTTTGCACTATTTAGATTTGCAGTTTATCTCATTCACCACAAAAATAAACATATATACTAAGAACACACTAAATTCATTAATTTTACGATTACTCGAAAAAATGACAATAACTCAAATATGTTGATTCAAAATCATACAAAATTTAATGAACACTCTATTGAAAGACATAGAGCTTTATGAAAATAGCAATTAATTTTTCAATCAATTAAGGATGATGGAATGAAATCATAGTTTCGTTCTAATTTCTAAAGGCATTCAAAAAATTTAATCTATAATATTATTAAAAAGTTTTGGCAAAATTATTTCTTTTCACAAAAAGGGTATATAATATACTATCATTAGAGTACTACTTCTTATATTTTTCATTATGGATGTCTCAATACAACTGTACAAGTTTCTTATGTCTCCGAAAAAAAAAAAGTATTGATATTTATTCTACATGGGGTCAAAATCAGTATTATTGTGAAAAGTATGATGTACCTATATGAAGGAAAGCATAATTTTGCATATGCATTGGGAGTGGGGACTATGAAGAAATTGGGTCGTGTGGATTTTGACATATATATGTTTGATCACACGGCATGCATTATTATTGCTACAATTTCCAATGGCTAAGGACCGAAAGTACAATGACCAAAATAATGAAAAGGATATTTATTTATATGTGTGAAGGATATGGCGTTACGTAGCACCACACCCCTTCTGTGGTGGACAAGCCTCTTCACCGACTATACCATGCACCACATTTTTCCATTCATTTTAAAAAAAAAAAAAATTACGGTCCTCTGTCAATACTTAATATGTATATTTGAATAGATTGTATTGAGTGTAAGTTTATTTACACCAGTTCGATTCCTCTGTGCGACTTTTGTGTTTCACTAGTGTTTTATCCTACTGAATTTTTAACACGTGACACGTAATACGTGTCAATTATTCATATAGTGAAACATGAAAAGTGAAATAGTTGATTTCAATCTTATTTACACAACTTTAAATTTATAAAATTGTACGCAAAGTATTTGTAATTTTTTCAATTGCCACATGTACATATATGCTTTCGAGGTTAATGGGTCGAGTTATTTTGGAGAATTAAAAGCGAAACAATCAAAATAAATAAGGTAATTAAAATTACAAAAAATGGGTACGACTAAGTTAATTTAAATTCGTGTGGGCCGGCTCTACAATGCACAATTTACACGAGACATTTGTTTTGTAGAAAATGTAAGAATTTATTTACACTTTTTTATGAGTTAGCATCATCTCATTGAATGATATGATATCCAAGCAAGCGTGCTCTCAACTAATAATGTACCGTCTGGAATTTACATTATTGTACTGGTACAACTTGCTCTGACACAAAATATATATGTCTCGTCCCAAGTTTTTTAATTTGTTTGTCAATTAAGAATGTATATATTTAAAAGAAAAAAAAAATGGACAAATAAATCTCCTACAATGCTCATATTATGTTCGCTGCTGTTTATCCCAACTTTAAATTTTCGAAATTAATCTTTATATATACTCCCTCATTCCCAGCATTTTTTGCATGCATGGTTCGATCATCACGAAGTTTAAGAAAATGAAATATACAATAATACTAATGCGTAAAGTAAAATAAATGAGGGGTAATATTAGTAATTCATTGATTAAAGTGAATGAAGATTTAAAAGTTATAAATTTGGTTAAGCAGTGGACCTAAATAGAGTGACATTTTTTTAATTAGATGAATGTTGTCAGGGTAAAAATTATGCGAGTTGTTTCCTTTTTTGGAATGTGAAAATAATGTTAGGATCCCGTGCAAATAATCACGGGACGAAGGGAGTAATTAAAAAGAGAAATGAGGGCATAATGGTAATTTATTGTACCCATTTTATATATCATTCAAACTATACACATAACTAAGTTCAAACTTATTTTATACAGAAGTGGAGTATAATTTTACTCAATTATGTCAAAGAGTTATATGTCCCGTCAAATGAACCAAGAGGCTAGATTATTTTTATCTTTATATATATATATATATTGAGTTGTTGGCTTATAAACTCATGAATTATGTTACTATTATTTTTAAATTGTGAATTTATGGACTATATATATTTGTGTTTATATGTGTTGTCTTAAATGCACTGCCATGAGATAAACATTGAATTTTTTTTTAAAAAAAAATGTGATCAAAATTTGTTCGATTTGGGTTCAATTTCATTTGCAGTTCTGAATCGGTTCGATTTACAGTACATGTTTTCAGAAATTTTGATTTTGAAATGGCCAGTCGTAATTACTGCAGAATAGCTGACTCCAATTTGAAAATGAAATCTAAAATTCACTTATAATTAGAGGTTACTGTAGGAATACGTAGCGTAGAAGACTGGAATAAGTTGTACAGGAGATAGAGCTGAAACCCATTGTCCTTACGTTGGTGTCATAAACCTTCAGAACAGTTCTGACAATGTCCGTACTATAAAGAAACAATGAATAGAGAAATTATTATTTCATTGAATGATTGTAAAGAGTACATGAAGGAAGTATTTATAGATGCAAAACATATCTATCTTAAATCTATAATTAAGGAAAATAAAGATTCACAAGATATATAAAATATATTATACAAGATATATATAATATCTCTTAATATATTTATATATGACTAATACGTACCACATCATTTATTAATCCCATCACAATGGAATTACCTCTTCTGTAAATAATACACAAACAAATTTCCATTCCTTTAATTTAATTTTAAAAGTAATACTCATAAATAAAATTTAGTAGATCTCTTATAAAGTTTGGAAACTCACGTGCTAGTACACACACTTACACTTTTTGTGTTAGTACTTTGGAGGAAGGAAAACTGGAATACATTTATATTCATTTTCTAATTTATCTAGTTTTTATATAAGTAAATAATATTTCTCTAAACATATAAAAAAAAACTTTATGTGAATTGGTGGGGTACGTATTTTACTTTCAAATTATATTTTTGTTTTAAAAAGGGATACAATTGTTTAGAATGAGATTCAAGAGGCGGTATTATGGAAAATTTTATCTAAAAATAAAAGAACAAATTAAAATAACCTTTAACACATATTTCCTTGTGAAATTTCATAACAAGAATAAATTGAATAGAAGATATATTGAGATAATCGAGAAAATGTAGAATTCATATTGAGTGATGAATTAGAATTCACATCTCTCCTCTATTTAAAATGAAGATTTACGGGAGAGGTTACAACCAACTAATGAACAAAAAGGTTTACAAGAGTTATTACAACCAACTAATGAACAAAATAAAACTATCTTGATCACTTTGACTTGACCTACACATTGTTGACTATTTGAGTTGATCTCTTCACATCCCTTCATTGACTCATTTTTTTATCACATGAATTAAGAAAAGTGTTTAAATAATAGATATAATATAAGTGATTTAATTGAGAATGAGAGAGAGTAACAGAAACGACTTTAAATATAAAGTGAAGTGTAAGAAAAAAAAAGTATATATATATATATATATATTTGACAAAAAAAGTATGAGAAACTTATAGGTGGATGAACTAAAATGACAAAATAGAAAACTTATAAACAGACGGAGGGAGTGTTTAATATTTTATGCGCCTAAACTTTATATGTAAGTAATTTTTTTTTTTGTCCTTAATTTAATATGAACTTTGACAAGTGGAATAAATCAAGTAGTTAAAGCACCACTATTTAGACCTTGAGATTCAGAATTCGGGTTACGAGAGGATTGAGAATATTTAAAAAAAATAAAAATTAATATGCACTTTCACTAATACTCCCTCCGTCCGTCTATAAGCTTTCCATTTTACCATTTTGGTCCGTCCGCCTATAAGTTTCCCATACCTTTTTTTGTAAGTATTTTTTCTTACACTTCACTTTATATTTTACTTTTTCTCTCTATCTCTCTCCTCTCTCAATCACATCACTTGTACTATATCTATTATTTAATCACTTTTCTTAATCTCTGTGCCAAAAAGTAATGTGAAGCTTATAGGCAGACGGAGGGAGTACATTTAAAAAAATTGGACTAAAGGAGTATAACTTTTCCTATTGAAATAACGTCTGTTTCACGGTATGGGATTTGTAAACTATATTACTCCGAGTGATTTTCTTTTAAAAGGAAAAGAAAAGGAAAAAGCATTTAAACGTGAGCCAAATAAATGTAGGCCATAATTGACAAATAAAGTAGCAAGCATGGTCTTTAATGACTTTTCAGAAACATCCTCTCAAATTTTTCGATATCAATTATTTGGGTGTCCTTATTTAAATTGAAAATGTCAACACAATACATATAATATATATATATATATATATATATATATATATATATAATATTAATAATAGTTTCTTGAAAAATGTTAGGAGATGCAATAAATTTATAAACCCCACAAATAATTGCAAGGCGTGGCACTGCATGCATGCACCTGTCTCTCTCTTCCCCTTAAATACAAAACACAACTAGCTAGCTAGCGTAACCATTAGCAAAAATATGAAAAAAAGGAGCTAAAATTACACTTAATTTGAAATAAAATCAACCCGTGAAATGAAGGGATCGGAGTATTATATAAATGTATAATATGCAAATATTACTGGTTAGGATTCAAGATATAATATTAAACCATAAAAGCTAAAATAAATATCAAAATTATATTAACGTTTAAGAAATTGATATGTGTTGAAATCGACGAGAGTACAGCATGTGTCGTCAATTAATTTTCTAATAAATGGATATGAATGTATTAAGACTAAATGAGTCCCAGTGTATTAAGCGAACTATTCCTACAACATTGTTTATAATTTTTTTTATCGTGTAATATAATATAATTATAATATAACATTTTATATTTAAATAATATACATGTATAAAATTATAAAATAAGTATATGTTAATTCTAATATTTAGTGATGATGCTCGCAGGTTTCTGTAGACGGATTACTTTACTAAATTTTTATGGACAAGTTAAGCTTTTTTTCTTGTTTATATATATATATCTTCCCTCTATTTGAACTTAAGACCATTTTTTCTTTTGGTAGGTGAACAATGCACTTTTTGACTTTTTATTTTTTTAAAATTCTCATTAATACATTAAAAAAGTAGAAATGGACAAGATATATAAGAAAAGAACACGTACACATGTCGGCCGTTCAATTTGAGGTATCTACCTTTCCGTATAATTTTCAGTGTCGTGTAGCGAGTAAAGTTGTCAATTATCTATTTTAAACGTTTTTTTTATTGTTTTAAAATATAAAATTCATTATTTTTTTTTTTTTACTTTTTCTCATTTTTATTTTCATCTTATCTCTTTCTATTTAAACTATTCAATTTTTTGAAAAGATGTGATTACCTCTACCACTTTTAAATAGTGTAACTATTTAATTTTTTAACACGTGTTTTGTAAAAAATAAATATTTTATAATAGTGTAAAGATTCAGTAAGGTAGAAGTACTGTGAAACATTAAGTAAAATACGAAAACAAGAGGAATGTATCTATAAGATGTGGCTAAATTCATTTATATTAGAAATGATTAGGACCAAGTTAATAACCTTAATACGTCGGTCACCTTTGTCCATTTCTAGTCTCATTGGTACTCAAAAGTTATCTCATTAAAAATCTGTTGGAACAGAATTAATTATTTGAATATAATAGTCCTCATATTTTTTAGGTAATAAAATCATAATAATTGAACGTGTAATTAATTAATTAATAATTTTGGCATATTCCATTATCAGTGTTAGGAGTTAATTAGGAAATAGACATACTACCCTCACACTAGCTAGCTAATTATCGATTAGATATAAAATTAAAAAATATTAACTATCGATTGGATATATATGGTCGTCATGCATGCATGATACATGAAGAGAATATGTATGGTTTAAATGATTGTTGTTAGGTGCGACCAATTAAAATTGTACTCCAATATTAACGAAAAGATAATGACAAGAGAATATTCGAAGTTTTTTTTTTTTTTTTTTTTCTTCTCTTGAAGCCAAACGGCAAATACTTAAATAATATTGGCTAACCCTTCTTAAGACATTTTTTTGTGAAATGAATCAAATATTTGTTTAAAAGAATCATGGTGTAAATTAAAAGTGCAGCGGCGTGAATTGGTTATATATAGAATGTGTTTAATCGTGTTTAATATATGGAATTATTTTGTAAGTCAGCAACAAGCTAGTATATCAATTCATATATGTTTCACTGTGTTTATTTTGATGAAATTTTAATATATATCTCTTTATTAATTATTATTAATTTATTATAGGTGGTGTATATTGATCATTATTTAATAAAAGACATGTCAATAAATTAATTATTAAAAATATTTTTAACACTAAAACTAACATAAGGAGTATATAATTTCACATCGCAATTAAAACAAATCAATTAAATTTATCAATTAGTTAGAAATTATATTCAACTTTAAACGATAATCTTCTTGACCTAGCTACATAGCTACCTTACCTATCATTAATTGTCGACTATTACATTTGAACTAATTTTAATAAATTTATCCAGTATATTTTCTTAATAATGGTTATGGATTATGTTCGATAAAAATAATTTTCTTTTTTCTTTTTTATGTTGTACCAAATATAAGTTCATCAACTTTGCACCCTCAACACCGTACCCATAAGCTAGACTTAAACTCTTTCCGTTCAGAATGATTGTCATTTTTTTTGTACAGAGTATAGAATTAAGAATTTTTTCTAACACATTTACACTTCAACAATATTTTTATTTCCTTTGTCTTTCCTCTTCAATAAATTTTCATATATAATTCACTCTAAAATTATCAAAAAAAAAAAAAAAAAAAGATAAACGCCAATTAAAAGAAAGAGAGATAAAAGAATGCATACATAAAGGGGCTGTTTGGTTAGGGATTGTGGTGGATGGGATGAGGATGGGGATTGAAAAAATATGGATGGGGGTAATCCATGAATAGTAATTGTAGGTGTATTATAGGAATGGATGTGTATTTGGATGGGTATTTGGATGGAGAGGGATGGAGAGAGATGGGATGGGGGATGGCCCATCCAAATCCGGATGGGCCAATCCCAAACCAAACACACCCAAAGGGTTTAGTTATATAAACCTCAAATATTATAAAAAGTTTTCCATTTTAAGGTGTGAAAGTTATTGTGGAACATCCTAAAAAAAAAATGTGAAAGTTATTGTGGAACGGAGAAATAATATATATCCGGGCTGTATTATTTAGTTACGAAGGCCAGGATAAGGCAGAGGCCAGGCCAACAACGACCGGTGACTATCACCTACGACTAGCCTACAAATTTAATTAACTACATTTATGGAAGTATGTATGTATATATATTTAAATGATTGGCTAACTTTTAGTATTGTAAATTATTGTGAATATTATGTCACTGTTACTACAACTCCTAGCCTCCGATAATATTACAACTTGCATTGCATATTTGCATGCAACTAATAATACTATTAATTATATATGTTTGCTTTTTTATATAATCCTAATTAATTCATTTTCAATAGAACTAAAGTCAAATATTGAAGCCTATTTAATTATGTGCAACAGCTGTATTCTCTTCTTCTCTGTGTGTGGACGTTGGTTACCCTATATGCTACGCCCATATCCGTTCGTTCTAACTAAAATTGACTAATGATCCACCCTAATTGAATCAAATCTTTATTTTTTTTTTCTTTAATTATTGAATTAATATTTTTTAAAACTTGTGAAAAAATAAATAAATACACTTTATGTGGATAATATGAGTATTATAGTTCATATATGTCACAAATGTATCAACTCATGATAACAAATAAATATTAATCATATATTTAATTATATCTATTTTAGTGAAAGTTACCGACTTCCTTTTTTTCGTCTGTGACAACACTGTATTTCCAAATTTTTGTAGCACTGCTTGTACATTCATCAAGAAATAACATTTTTACTTTTCAAAAAATATATATATATTTATTATACCATTTTCTTGTTCTTTGTACTAAAATTAACCTTGTGAGTAACTTTTATGGAGACCGAGATAGTATGAGAAAATTTCATTTTACGTCCTGTAACTTAGGCCTAATCCAAAATATATCCTTTAAGTTTTCACGTTTTTAATTTACGTTCTAGGGTGTCCAATTTACATCCTTTTCGATCCAATTTACGTCCTTTCCACCGAAAAATTGAAAATCCGATCAAATAGTCCAATTTACATCCTTTATGTTTGAAATTTATAAATTAATAATTAAAATTTTCTGAAAATATCATTAAAAATAAAAAAATCTCAATAAAAACTTATAAATTGTGTAGAATAAATATAAAAAATCTAAAATTTTTTATAAATTCTACGATTCAAAAAATCTAAAAATGTTTAAATTTAATTTTTTTTTCTAAAAACTCATAAAAATAAAAATAAATTTATAATTTCTACAATTCAAAAAATCTAAAAAATGTGTAAATAAATTTATTTTTTTCTAAAAACTCATAAAAATAAAAAAATCTATAAATTAAAATTTAAAAAATGTTTAAAATAAAAAATTCCACAATTTTAAAAATATCGTGAAAATGAATTTTGGACTGTTCCAAAATCGATCAAGGTGCATGTGGAACTTACACTCAACCTCTACGGTGAGTTGGAAAATCTCGTGGAACCCAAAATTTTTAGGAGTTCGAGCAAAACTTTAATGGTAGACGAGTCTGAATCAAGTATGATTTTTAATGAAATGTTAATAATTTTTATTATTCTTATTAGATTTTTAGAATTAGTAATTTTTAATATACATATTTTTAATAAATTAATGAGATTTTTAGAGTTTTGAGAAATTTTAATGAGATTTTGAATTTCTTAATTTTTAAATTACATATTTTCCATTCTTTGTATTGTAGAATTTTGTATTTTCAAATTTTTTGAATTTTTTATTTATATTTTACACATTTTATAATTTGTAATGATATTTTTCAAAATTTTAGTGATATATTTTGAATTTTATTTTACACATTTTATATTTTTTAATTTTAAGGAGATTTTTGGATTTTTAATGATACTTTTAGATTTTTTAAATCTTTAATGGGATTTTTAGAAAATTTTAATTATTAAATTTTAATTTTCAAACTTAAAGGACGTAAATTGGACTATTTGGCCGGAATCCCAATTTATTTCTCACATTTCGGTGAGTTTTAAAATTTTCCTGTGGATAGGACTTAAATTGGATAAAAAAGGACGAAAATCGAAAAAGTACAAACTTAAAGGATATAAATTGGATTATGTCTAAGTTACAGGACGTAAAATGAAATTTTCTCGAGATAGTATATTGAAAGAGTACCAAAATTGTTTAGCCTAAAAAGTAATACTCCCTCCATCAAATTCATTATTCTTAGTTTTTTATTTCATTTTTTTTTATAGTAATAATACTATTCACATTATTTTATCTAAATCATCCAACCATCATAATTTATTTATTCAAATTGTCATCTACTATATTTATAAACAATTATTTCATTTATAAATGGACATCGCAATATCATGTCATACTTTCATCTTTTCTACTTCATGTATAAATTAATCAATATTAATTTAAATTTACGTCGAAAAAGAAAAGAAAATATATTATGAATTTGGACATAGGGAAGTACTCCACTATTTATGAACTAATCCTTTTTATTATATATTCGGTAAATAAATCAAACGATGATCAATTTACAAGTTTGATGTGGTTAATGTCGAATACAGCTGAACTCAACAACGAATTAATATATGTTGTCTTCTTTTCTCATTCATCAAATGGTTTTAGAATAAGTTCGATTTTTTTTAAAAAAAAAAAAAAGAGAGAGAAGGAGAATGAGAATATTTCTGGGACTCTTTTTTTTTGTGGGTTTGTTTTTCAATCCAATAATTGAAATGTAAAGCCCAGTAGAGAAACGTAGGCATGATAAAGTTAAGCATAAACTACTGAAATGGGGCAGGTGTTGTCATTATGCTCATTTCCTTCTAAAAAATTATTTAAATGGCCCAAATTAATTAATTATTCTTTGGATCGGCCCACATATTCAACTTAAAATCAATTAAATACTACATTATTAATTTTATAAACCTGAAAGAGTAATTTTTGTTAGCATTTGTGAACTCATAATCAAATACCGTTTCTATACTCCCCCCCTCTCGAATATTTAGCTTTGCCTACAACCTACACTCACTCCTCTGCCACTTGTCGCCTCCATTGTTCTTTATATTTGTGATCTTAACGTCCTTTCATTTTTTTTTTTTTAAATTAATAACGTTGATTCATAAAATATAAAATGACATACATTTTTTTTTTACGGTAATACTTTTGCTCATACAATAAAATATGTATGTGTTAGTGTTACTATTCTTATAATAAGTACATTTGCTTTTGTAATTTATTTAGTCTTGTGACACAAAAACTGAGGGAGAAAAAATCTTTTTCATTTAAGTTAGAACCCAATTTATCTTAAAATTTTACATAGAAAAATGTTATCGAAATAAGTATATTGAGAAAAAAAAAAAAATATCATTAGATGAAGTTTTTGTGTCAACTCTGAAGTCCTATTTGGGAGAAGTATGGAGACGCTGAGCAAAAATCCAATTTCCAGATACGTCTTCGCTTACGCATTCCACACTTGCACACACGCATTTGCTTACGATTATTGTGCAACTAAAATATGAGTAAAAAACCCCCTTTAAATCTCTTCTCCAAACTCTCTCTAAGCACATGTACTACTAAATTTTGGATTCTGTTTGCTGAAAGAGAGAGATGGGGTGGAGAGGAGTGCTAGGGTTTGAGTATGGAATAGTTCAGGCGCCATTAGGCCCCGACATTTCTGGCCCTGAGCTTGTTGCAGCCGTCGCCAATGCCGGTGCCCTTGGTCTTCTTAGGGCCCCTGATTGGGTTTGTTTCATTCTTTACTCCTTTTCAATTAATTTGTATTTTAATTTCTTGCTTCTTCCCTTTTCTTGATTGATACATGTGATTTGGACCCAGTTAATCGTTTCTTGAATCTTGATTGAATTGCTTTTTAGGCATATGTATGTGGGTTATTTTATTTAGTTAATGAATCATAATTGCATTGATATGATATTGAAGCCAGAAGCAGGATATTGTGAATGGAACTGAAACGAATTGAACAGCTTCAAGTACCTCATTGTTTATAGTGATTCAATTGCTTTTCTCAATGAATGTATGAAGTTGTTAGCTGTTGGTCTTCTTTTGGTAATGGTTTCGTCCTTTAATTGATTCGATTTGCATAACAGGAGGCGCCGGATTATCTGAGACAGCTTATAAAGAAGACTAGGACGTTGACTGATAAGCCATTTGGAGTGGGTGTCGTTCTTGCGTTTCCTCACGAGGAGAACGTAAAGGTCATACTGGAGGAAAAGGTTGCAGTGTTGCAGGTTTATTGGGGTGAATGTACAGAAGCTCTTGTACATCAGGCTCATCAAAGTGGGGTGAAAATTGTACCTCAAGTAAGTTTTAAATGGTGAAATATAATCATTCGTTTTATGGTGTTCCTATTTTTATGTGACATGGCGCTTTACGATTCTGGCATGAGCGTATTGGAAGGTGTTTAGATTAGATCTCAAGAACGTTGCATACATTTGAGCTTTCTTGTTTTTTCACATTCTATGTATCTCCTCAACAAGATTAGGAAAGTGTTGTTTCTGAAACTTAGGTATATACTGTAGGTTGGGAGCTTGGAAGAGGCAAAGAAAGCAATCGAGGTGGGTGTAGATGCAATAATCGTTCAAGGAGTGGAAGCTGGAGGGCATGTCATTGGTCAGGTACAAGTGCTTTTCTGTTTCCGGATTTTAGATATGTTTTTTGCATTACATTTTTGTTCTTAATAAAATGCTAGTACATGATTAGTATCTGATTGTATTATCTTATACGGTCAGAGTCTTATCTGAGGGTAGTAATCGATACTTAACATGTTTCTTCTTGTTGCAATCCAAAAACTACGTGGGAAAAGAGCGTGTAGTTAGCATAAACTTTGGCCTCTTTAACAATTAATTGCTGTGTCAATGGAATAACTTAACCTTGAAACTAGTCGAAGTCTTCATTATACGTATCACTAGACTCCCTACTCCTGTGGCAGCATTAACGATTCTCATGGTTTTAGATATCAATTTGTCCCTATGTAACACTTGGAATTTAGCACAATTCTCATGGTTAATTATTTATGATGAAAAAATCAGGATGGTTTGATCACTTTGTTGCCAAGAGTGGTTGATCTCGTCGGCGGTCGTGGTATCCCTGTAATTGCTGCAGGAGGGATAGTAGACGAGCGTGGTTATGTAGCTGCTCTGGCCCTTGGAGCACAGGGTGTTGCACTAGGCACTAGGTTTGATCTCAATTTCAATTAAACACCTCTAATTACATTGCTATCGTGCTTTTATACCATTAAGATGACGATGATATTATTATAGGTTCGTCGCAACAGAAGAAAGCAATGCTCACGCTATATACAAGAGAAAGTTGGTTGAAATGCAGAAAACCGAATACACAAATGTGTTTGGGCGTGCAAGGTGGCCCGATGCACCTCATCGCGTCTTAAAAACTCCTTTCTTCATGGATTGGAGGACCCTTCCTAGTCACGAGAACGAGAGCAATCAGCCAACTATCGGGTGTTCTGTTATACATGAAGTGGTTTGTTCTTCGCCTTTGAGTACCTTGGGCATTAAAACAAGGACTTTGATGTTGTACTGATAGTTAATTTCAGTCTAAAGCACAGATGATAACCTGATTCTTTGGTGGTTGCAGGAAAAAGAGATTCGTCGTTTTGGTGGGACGGTCCCGAATGCGACAACAACGGGTGATATCGAGAGCATGGCAATGTATGCTGGAGAAGGTGTCGGCCTAATCAACGAAATTATACCGGCAAGCCAAGTTATAAAGCAACTTGTTGAAGGGGCTCAAGCTTTGATTCACAAAGAATTTGCCTAAGATAATTTTAAGTAAAATAAAAATTCATGATTGGCAGTTTGAGAGAGATGGCCAGTTTACACTTGTATTTAATTTATCCATTGTTCATGTTCCTGATAATGTTTACTTAAAAATTTAAATTACAGATTTTGAAAAATTACACAGGTGAGAATGGGTGTATGATCACAGTTAATGAGTTAATAGATATATGTATTTTTAATGAGATAATTAAGGAGATATACAAAAAAAAATATGAACTAAAATAAGAAGATATTATTCATATACTTGTGTTATTGATTCACGTATTCTACAACACTAGAATAAACGACCGCAAGTATATGGTGTCTATCGTAGAGAAGTAAGTACGAGATCGATCCCACGAGGAGGTATAGTATAAAAGTGTAGTTTGTTGACGGAATTCTAAATAGATGCGATCGATTAGGTGGAATGGTGTGATTACCCCTAAATTATCTACCAAATTGTCACTAGTAAACAATTAAAAGAGTAATATAAAATCGATCAAATAGCATGCGAGTCAAAGAAACGAGGAAAATACGGGTGAAACTCGATTAAGAAAAGGTAGGTTCCAAGGCATTTTCAACATTTGGAAATCCATTTATGATTGGTAACTCATTCAAATGGCAATTAAGATTGTTCTCTTATAGGGTTGATCACTAAAGAAGAATTAATCAATCTCTCAATACAATTAATCCAAAGGAGCATGCAACATAAGTTCGTATTTCTACATTACAAACATCACACCACCTAAAATAGCTCCAAAGATCATTCAATTCCCTCTCCCATAACTAATCCTCTCTCGAGATCATAATAATATCGGGTTGCATGCTTGCATACGATTAATGGAATAAATCTTTCAATATTATCCCAATTAACAATGAATTAAGCAAATCATCATGGCCAATAACTGATTAGTGTGAAAATTGCTTGAAATTCATGTATTTAATTTGCATAATTTTATAGGATTTTGTGCATTATTTACACTAATTTGACTCATTACTCTGGATTTGGAGAAAGGGTATTGTTTGCTATTTTTATAGAAAAAAGAGCATTTTTAGAGCAAACACGCCTCAATTATATTTTGGAGTCAATTGAAGGGATAAATTGAGAATGGAGTTGAAACGAGGAAATAGCGAAGGTGAAAATTGTTTGGGCCAACAATTTAATTGATGGTCCATTTAATTAATTGTTGGGGGTATGAGTATTAACGGCCACTCATATTGAAGAGAGAATGGATTAATGAAGAGCCCATTCATTAAATCAAGAGGCCCACACCATTCCATTCAACATTGAAGAGAAGAGTTGACCCTGGAAAGAAGTTAGGGTCCGACTATTTACACCTCCATTTGCGTTGAGAACACTCCCCCTATGAATTTAATAATAAAATAATGAAGTAAAAAACCAAAAATACCCTTTAAATCATATTAAACTACTAAATGCACCCCCACCTTTAAACCTAAGTTTTATCCATCCTCCGTCGCCGCCACCGCCGCCGCCACCACCCACCACCAAACACCAAAAACACCAAACAACAAAATTTCTCCCCAAACAAAAAAAATTCAACTTAAAAAATTTCAACTTTTTTTTTAAGATTTCGACAAACCAGTGTCGACCATATTCACTCCCGTCGACACTGGTTTGTCGACAAAATTGTATATGCTCGACATTTGTTGATCGAAAAAAAAAAAAAAAAATTTAAAAACTCGTCGACAACTTTAGGTCGACCAAAAATACACTCGTCGACACCCTGTTGTCGACGGAGTGTATTTGGATCGACCTAAAGTGGTCGAAAGGTAAGAAAAAGAAGGAAAAAAAAAACAAAAAAAAAAGCAAACCTGGATTTTTGGCCGATGGACGGGAGCGGGGGCGGCGGCCGTTGGGCGGGGTCGGGGGCGGCGGCGGCATTACTGTAAATTTTTATTTTTTTACAAATTGAGATGGGAGAAGGAGGGGGGAGGGAGGGGACTGGCTCGGCGAGGGAGGGAGGAGGAGGGGGGAGGGAGGAGGAGGGGGGAGGGAGGGGACGGCCGCGGCGGCCGCGCGCGGCCACGATCTGTTTTTTTTTTTTTTTTTTTACAGGCGGGGGGAGGGAGGTGGGAGGGAGGGGACGGTCGCGCGCGGCCACGATCTTTTTTTTTTTTTACATGCGGGGGGGGGGGGGGCGACGGATTCGGCGAGGGAGGGAGGGGGTGGCGTCGCCGGAGACGGGTGGTGGAGGAGCAGGTCGCCGGCGGTGGTGGTGAGGGGTGGGGGAGAAGATGAAAGAAGAATTGGTGGAGGAGGAAGATGGAGGATTTGGGGGAGAAAGTAGGGTTTGGGGGGGGTGTGTGAGTAGTAATTGGAATTATATAAGAGAAGGGCATTTATGACAATTTGAGGGGGGTGCATCAGATTTTAGGGGGGGTGCGTCCAGAGGGGGAGTGTTCTCAACGCAAATGGAGGTGTAAATAGTAGGACCCAAGAAGTTAGGATCAATTAAGGCATTGGCTATATACCCCTCCAGCTCTGTTAAGTATACTCCCCCTCTACATTTATTAATTTAATATTAATGTGAAATACCTAAACTACCCTTATATTAAAATAAACTAAAATAATCATGATAAATACACTCCCCCACTTATAAAACCCTAACCCTAATAGTTGTCGTCGCCGCCGCCTCCTCCGGCGACCAACACCAACTCATTTACCAACGACAGAGATTTTAAAACATAAAATAAAATTCAAAAACATATTTTCGACAAACCAGGGTCGACGGAATGCATTATCGTCGACAAACTGTCGTCGACGATAATGCATTCGGTCGACACTAGTTTGTCAAAAAAAAAACTTAAAATTTTCGACGAACCAGTGTTGAAGAAATGCATTATCGTCGACAACAATTTACCAACGACAATGCATTCCGTCGACAACAATTTGCCAACGACAATGCATTCCGTCGACAACAATTTGCCGACGAGAATGCATTCCGTCGACACTGGTTCGTTGAAAGTTAACAAAAAAAGAAAAAAGAGGACTTACCGCGTAAGGTATACACTCTCGTCTTGTTGAGGAAAAAAAAAACTTTTAGGGCAGAAAATGCGCAGATGAGGAAAAAAAAAGAGCCGCCGTGAAGAAGGAGGGCCAAAGACTTTGCCGTGAGTGGGGGGAGGAGGGGGCGGCGCCGCCGCAAAGAGTACAGAAAAGAAAAAAAAAACCCTACCTTTGACGGCGGCGAGGGAGAAGGCGGCGTACTGGGAGGCAAGGAGAAGGAGGCTTCGCGGCAGGCGGCGCTAGGCAGGGGGCCGCCGCCGCCGCATTAGCAGAAAAGGAAAAAAAAAACGAAACCTACCTTCGGTGGCGGCAATGGAGGCGGACAACAGCGAGAGAGGAGGACGACGCTGGCTAGGAGGCGGCGGCGTTGGGAGGATCCGGTGTTGGCGGCGGCGACGTTGGGCAGAACCGGTGTTGGAGGCGGCGGCGCTGAGTTTTTGGGTGAGGAGGAAGAAATGTTGGTGGGAAGAGGAAGAAGGAAATAAAATCAGGGTTTTTTATGATTTAGTAGGGGGGAGTGCATCTATAAGGGTAGATTAGGTATTTTTTGGGGGAGTGTATCCAACGTGTGCCATTTTAGGGGGGTACGAAAATCTGGGGAGTATATTTAACAAGGCTGGAGGGGTATATAGCCAACGCCATCAATTAAATGGCGACAATTCAATGAAATTGGCCCCACTTCCTAATTGTTAACTATTTCAGCGGGTCATAATTTGAAAGCCCAATTTGCAACCACTTGCAGCCCATTTGACCGAGAGAAGTTGTGAACATCTAATTAATTGGGGGGTTCGCAATACAGCTGGGGGAAGCCATATACGCAGAGAGACTCGAGAATTGGGAAACAGGGCAACTCCCTCAATAGATTAATTTAATTTATTTATCCATTTTAGATAGATTTCAATTTAGTATTTTATTTTATTATTTATGAGATTGAAGTATTTAAAGAATATTTTTCTACAAATTTAATTTAGTAATTTCAATTTCATTCATGCTTTGCAGTTTATTTTATATGAGTTTTATTCTAATTGTTAATTTAGATATGGGGTAATCTCTTATTACTTTGAGTGTTGGAATTATGTGGGTAATTAGTGAGTTTATAAATTAATTGCTTAATTTACTTAATGTCTTGGTGCTAAATGTTTCTATTGTTGTGATTTGTGAGATTCAATTAGTTGATCAATCCTATTAGCTAGCATTTTCGATTATGTTAGTTGCAACGAGAGTTGGGTCTCGTTGGGTTTGCATGATTGGGGTGTGAGTGTGAGCCTTGATTAATTAATTGAAGTTAAGTAGTAATTAGCTTAACCGAGAGAGGGTTAATTGCTAGACCGACAACTTTAGACACTAAACGAATAGAGGTCGTCTAGGAGTTTGGTGAGAGGGCGTTTCATAAGCATTAGTAACCGTGTTGAAAGTGTTTATGAAACACTATCTTATGAGCTTATGGTATTTGGTTAGATCCTATAATTGCTAATCAATACACGTTGTTAGCATATGCCTTTCGAGGGGGTTTGCACACATATGTGATAGCCTTTAGCATAATTTAAGACATTAGACTTAATTATTGTGATTAGTTCGTTAATTCATTAGTGATCCCACATAAAGAAAACACCCGAAGCAATTCTTCCACTTGCACTTTCATCTTTGAGAGTTAGTTTAATTGTTTACTTAGTGTTTCTTTTTCTTTTTGATATTTGCTTTATCCTCCAGCTTAGCTTCTATAACACCATTTTGACTTGTAGTTTTGGGGCTCCACGCTCTCTCTAGGTCCTTGGACGAAATCTACTAGGTCGTATACTTATCATACTACTATCGAACCCATACGCTTGTGGGGATCGTATAGTTGTTTGAAAAGTGCAAAAATACGAACCAAGTCAATAACAACATGCTTCCAAAGAAGAATTAAGCATACAAACAAGAGACAAACACCATTTAAAGTAAGAAATTAATTCATAAACTTCAATCCAAATATTTACAAAGCCTTAGAACCAAAAGTGTTTAGCCAAGAACTAACATAATCAAATGAAATAACTAACTAAAAAGAAAGAGAAAGCTTAGTCTAAAATGTGGTAGAGAATGAAAATTCCAAGCTAATGGTGGCCTCATTGCTTGATTTGATGAAGAATTGAAGAAGATATGGCTAAAACACCTCCAAATATGTGCTACTATGTGTGAAATTTGAGGAATTGAGAGAGAATGTCTTGGATTTCAAGAAAGAGGGCTTATATAGTGTTGGGGTAGGGTTTGAATGCCAAAATTGCAAGTTGGTCCCTAAAAAATGGCCAAAATAGGGAAAAAGCACCGAAAATGGGGGTAGCACGGTCGTGCACGGAGCACGGTCGTGCAAATGGAAGTTTGGCTTGTACAGGTGCTCGGCGGACAGGAAAAATGGGGAGTGCTCGGCCGAGAGTGGTGCTCGATCGAGGTGCGCGGATGCAGGGCAATGGGTGCTCGGCCGAGACTGATGCTCGGCCGTGGCATGTGGTCGGCCTAAAATCGCTGTTTCGGCCATGGCTTTCTCGAGCATGCAGCTCGACCGTGGCCCTTAAATTCCGTCTTGGCGTGGAGCTCGGCCGAGAAGGGTGCTCGGCCGTGCCCTCTCTCGGCCCAAATCTCTCTGTCTCGAGCGTGCTCGCTCGGTCGACTTCGACCCTTTCTCGTTTCGTGCATATCTTTCGCCTCGGGTATTCGATTGACTCGATTCTTTCAGCTATTTCACTCCGTTTTTCGAGACGAATCCAACGGTGCACTCCTCTTCTTGATCCAGTAAATTTTGGTTGGTGTTTTGCTCCAAATTCCATCGTATTTCCTACAAAATCGACAAAACACAACCTCTCTCTCATTTTGGCTCAAATCATCATAATCAATGCATAAACCAATGAAATCCACATCAAAATATACTTCACATGTGCCTCCAAAACGTGTAAATTCCACATGAATCAGTTATTACCTATTACTCACACAACATTTATAAACTTAATTTTCATATAATTAATTCTATATCTTTACATTTTAATATATATAAATCATAATTCAATCATTTCAATTAGATTTAATAATAATACAAGTATTCTTTATATTTTAATATATATAAATTATAAGGATTAAAGTTTTTGAGTCCTTTAAATTTGATTAATTTTGAATTTTATTCTGATGAATACACATTTTAATTTTGGTGTCATAAGTTGGTCAAAATTTTGAATTCAGTCAGTAAATGAATCGGTCAAATTTATTTTTTTTCTACATTTTTCTGCACATGAGTAAATTCACGGTTGATTTGAATTACACGCGAGCTTAGGATTTGACCGGTTTATTTATCTGCAATTGTAGTAAATAGACTGAATTCAAAATTTAGACCAACTTATGAAACCAAAATCAAAATGTGTATTTCATCAAGACCAAAATTAAAATTAGTTTAACTTAAAAAACTGTAAAAAAATTAATTCTAAATCATAATTCAATTATTTCAATTAGATTTAATAATAATGGAGTACAAATTAGAGATTGTGATGGAAGATTGCCGTGTAAAACCTTCAAAGACTTTCGCCATAAATAACATGTGAAAAAGGTTTTGTTTTCTTTCTCTTGTTGAAGTATCTATCTACGGCCTATAATATCTAAAGCAGTAATTAAAGTGGCAAAGCCTGATTTAATTATGCAAAATCTCTACTAATATCACTTTTATCTTCTAACCAAATTCTTAGAGCTAGATCGAGCTATATATAATAGCTAGCATACGTGTCAAACTATTAACGTTGACATGTTAAATGTTTTTAAATGAGAAAATTAATAATATCACTAATAACGATTTAATGGATTAAATTAAATCCATAATGGTGATCTAAAGTGATAAATGCTCCCACGATTCTTATTCTACTTTTTTAATATAGAATTGATTTATTTACTTGAGTGTTTACTGTTTAATGATAAATATTCGATCATAAACATTCAGCTAGAATAAAAGGAATAACGTATAAATAAATATACCCTAGTATTTCGTATTTTATAATTACATCCAAAATTCCAAATGTTTCACATCTTACGCTATGTACAAGATTTTTTTTGTATAAGACAACTTTATTTTAACATTTATACTGTTGGAGTAATACACAGATGTTGCAGATAATGTTGCAGCATGGAATGCAGCAACACACACTGATTGGAGTAATACACAAATGTTGCAGCATGGAATGCAGCAACACACACACACATACCTTACTAATATAGGTTCTAGAAGAAGAGTGGTTTTCACTAACTAATAGTTGTTAGTTAGTTAGATGGAAGACTCTAGAATGTGAGTCCCCCTCTATATATATTGTACATACTACACATTGCAAATTGAGTTGAATATACACATTTTAAACATGGTATCATGAGATCCAAAACTCTTTTTTGATTTTGGTTTGTGTTTTGCAAATTTTTTCCCTTCTTCGTTTTTTTCAACCTTGCTTTGTATCTTCATCCTTGCTTCATATCTTCAAGAGCAGTAACCGCTCTGTTCTTCAGCCAACTAACTTCTTCTTCATATCTTCAAACACACTCCTTCACATCTTCAAGAGCTGTAACCGCTCGAATCCAATTCAACTCCTCGATCCGACTCACACACCAGCCTAGTGTTAGTGTGAATAATGCTTCTATACATGAGAATAAGTGGAAGCTATGGCATTGTAGGTTGGGACACCCTAGTGATTCAGTTTTATCTACTGTTTTGAGCAAACTGAATATTCCTTGTAAGCATTCTATAGATGATTTCTGTGATGAATGTAAAATGGGCAAGATGCATTTGAAGCACTTTAATTCAGTTGTTCATCATTCCACATCTCCTTTTGAATTGATACACATGGATGTGTGGAGACCTGCTAGTTGTGCTTCTATTGAGGGATACAGATACTACTTGTCTATTGTTGATGATTGTACAAGATTTACATGGATATTCCCTCTTATGGCCAAGTCTGATGTTGTCTCAATTTTTACTCAGTTCATGCATACTGTTGAGAGGTCTTTTAGTTTATTGATAAAGGCTATTCAACATGATATGGGGACAGAATTTCTACCAGTTGCAAGTTTAGTTAAGCCTCTTGGAATTCAGATTAGACTCTCTTGTGCCTACACTCATCCTCAAAATGGCCTAGTTGAAAGAAAACACCAGCACATCACTGAGTTTGGCTTGGCTATGCTTGCTAGATCTAAATTGTCAATGGCTTTTTGGTGGCATGCCTTCTCCACTGCTGTACACCTCATAAACTTCCTGCCTTCTCCTATCACTCAGCATCTTTCCCCTTTTGAATTGTTGTTTCACAGATCACCAGACTATCTATCCCTCAGAGTTTTTGGCTGTGCTTGCTTTCCCTTCTTAAGGCCATATAATTCCTCTAAACTACAGTTCAGAAGCTCAAAATGTATCTTTCTTGGATACAGCTCCACTCACAAAGGCTATAAATGCCTCCATGAATCTGGCAAGATTTTCATTTCTGCTTCTGTTCAATTCAATGAACATGAATTTCCCTCTTTTCTCACCACTAAAGCCCCCTCTACACCAAATCCTCCTCTTTTCTCAGCACAAATTCCCATTACTACAGCACAAATTCTCACTGCTACTTCTCCTCCTCCTTCTACACACTCTCCATCTATCTCCTCCCCTTTCCACTGCTCTTCTCATAATCATACACAATCCTCATCCAGCTCATCCAGATACATTCTTCCTCCAATATCTGTTCCATCTATCCCTCCCCCTCCTCCTGTCACTTTACATCCTATGCAAACTCGTTCTAAGTCTGGTATTCATAAACCAAAGGCTCTCTTATCCACTACTCTCATTCCTGAACCTACTTCTGTCACTGAGGCTGTTAAAGATCCAAACTGGAAGCAAGCAATGCAACTTGAATATGATGCTTTACTAAAGAATGATACTTGGATTCTTGTCCCTCCCTCTTCTGATATTCACCCTATCACAACCAAGTGGATATTCAGGGTCAAATACAACAAGGATGGGTCAGTTGAGAGATACAAAGCTAGGTTGGTGGCTAGAGGCTTCCAGCAGCAGACTGGTATTGACTATTTTAGCACTTTTAGCCCTGTGATCAAGCCTGTTACTCTAAGAATTGTGTTCACTCTTGCTGTTTCTAGAGGATGGTCAATACAACAAGTGGATATTAACAATGCCTTTCTCAAGGGACTGCTACATGAAACTGTTTACATAGCTCAGCCTGAGGGTTTTGTGGATAGCTCTCATCCAACATATGTGTGCAAACTTCACAAGGCTCTCTATGGATTGAAACAGGCACCCAAGGCCTGGTATGACACACTCAAGGCCTTTCTACTCCAGCATGGGTTCACACATTCCACCTCTGATCACTGCTTGTTTCACAGATTTGTGGATGGAAAGATCACTCTTCTCTTGGTTTATGTGGATGATATCCTACTCACTGGAGATGATCCTGCTCTTGTGAAACTGCTTATTGAGGCACTACATTCTCAGTTCTCTCTCAAACACTTGGGGGAGGTGAAGCTCAGTCTACACAATCTTTCATCAAGCTAACACAGTCCAAGTATGCTAGTGATATCATATCCAAAGCACACCTCACTGATTCCAAACCTTGCTCTACTCCCTTGTGTCCCTCATCCAAGCTTTCTATATCTGACAGCCCTCCTTTTGATAAACCCACCCTCTATCGTAGCATTGTTGGAGCCCTTCAATATCTTACCCTAACAAGACCAGATCTTGCCTTTAGTGTCAACAAACTATCCCAATTTTTGCAAAATCCAACCCAAAATCATTGGAGAGCTTGCAAGAGAGTTCTTAGATATATCAAAGGCTCTCTTTCTCATGGTATTTCTTTCTCTCCTATTTCTGATTTCAGGTTACAGGGTTTTGTAGATGTTGACTATGCTTCGAGCTTGGATGATAGACGTAGCACCTCTGGCTTTTGTATCACTCTTGGTCACAATCTGATTGCATGGAGCTCAAGAAAACAGTCCGTAGTTGCTCGCAGTAGTACGGAGGCTGAGTATAGAGCTCTTGCCCTTGCCACAACTGATCTACTTTGGATCACAAGTCTCTGCACAGAACTACACATTCCAGTTTCCACACCTAGCATGCTTTGGTGTGACAATCAAGGGGCTATCACCTTAGCATTTAGCCCTGCCTTTCACTCACGCACCAAACATATTGAGGTCGATGTACACTTTCTTAGGGAAAAGGTCCAAAATGGTGTTCTTGATGTTCGATTTATCCCATCAGAAGATCAACCTGCTGATCTCCTAACTAAGCCTCTTGCTCCAGCCCGCTTTGCACACCTTCTGTCTTGGTTCAATCTCACATGAGGAGGTCGCTTAGTTTCTTCGGGGGCGTGTTGGAGTAATACACAGATGTTGCAGATAATGTTGCAGCATGGAATGCAGCAACACACACTGATTGGAGTAATACACAAATGTTGCAGATAATGTTGTAGCATGGAATGCAGCAACACACACACACATACCTTACTAATATAGGTTCTAGAAGAAGAGTAGTTTTCACTAACTAATAGTTGTTAGTTAGTTAGATGGAAGACTCTAGAATGTGAGTCTCCCTCTATATATATTGTACATACTACACATTGCAAATTGAGTTGAATATACACATTTTAAACATATACTTTATTTTTCTTTAAATTAAAATATAATTGAAATCTCAGTGTAAATTTTGTGATCCTACCTTCATCGGCCAAGTTGAACACGTGCACCTACTACAATGGTGTTAGTTGAGTTTTGTTTTGAGAAACAATTTACAAGGCCAAACTAATCGCCCTACATGACTTGAATTTTATATTCAATTATTGTCATATATATTATATATTCATTAGTCAGACTAATGTAAAATTAATTGTCGATGTCACAAAGTCGCTTGCTAAAGTCCAAAAACCAATAATATTGACAGTCTAGAGATGGGATAATTCCTATGTCCGATCAAGTTGACCTAAATTTTGTGTTTCGATTTCACTTATATATTCTTCGATTTCGTAATTATTTGTACATTTAAAATAGAAAAATACACCATAAAATTAGTACTCTTCTAATATTATTATATTACATCACTACATTCATTTTTTTTTTTAAAGTAGGTGATCAACACATCATTATAGGATGAAGGGAGTAATATTTATATATGTAACGATTAATCCCACTGAAGTTGATCGATCCATTTACCTTTGAGATCTGTAATGATGTTTTCAAATTTGTCCCGATCTTGAAAATATAATTATTTATTCAAAATTAGCTGCCAGTATTGACCATTCATTGTTTGGGCATCGTTTTGCTATTTAATAATTAAAACAAAGAACTGGAAAAACGGAAAAGACATTACTTTAACATTAACGAAACAGATCACAGTCTGATTTTTTTTTTTTTATAATCAACTCTAACAAGTTTAAAGTTGTATGAACGTGGACTTCTCCTCAAATCCGATAAGGCATTTCAATCACAAACTATAACAACTACCTAAAATTTGGACGCAAGTCGTCTAGTCTAAACTCTATCACAATGAAAAAGTTACATCTGATTTAAAAGTCTTAATTTGTACAAATGTATGAAATTAATTAATTTAGGTAAAGTCTAAGAAAAGTGTATGTTATTATACAGTTTAATTAATTGAAAAGAAAAGTGTATGTTGTACAACACAATATTACTAAAAAGTGTAAGTCACTATGACTAAAAATATTATTATACAGTTTAATAATTAAAAAGTGCAACACCATTTACTAAAAAGTGTAAGTCAGTAAAACTGAAAAGAGCAACATGGACTAGGGTGCACAACATGCACTCGAGTCCATAGCAGACCAACCCATTAATTTATATTCATTTCTAATATTAATCATAAAAATTGTATGATTTTTTCTTCTCAAATTCAATTATTAGTAATTTATAGTATATATTTACTAAAATTATTGCATTTAGGAGTACAATATTTGATTGTTTATCATTGTGTATATCGATCTAGCTATCTACGTCGCTCTCCAGGTGCTTATTATGTACTAACATGCACGTTGTAGTAAGGGTACAACCTCTGGTTGCATTGGCTGCTGGGCTCCACCTCCAACTCCCTCTATTTTTATTTAAAAAAATATATATATATTAAAAAATATGAGTACCAAATAGTCCCCTCTAAAATTGGATTTGAGACCACTTTCTACCTAAAATTAACACAGTTAGCATCAAAACATCCTATAATATCGAGGGCGACACATGTTGAACAGGGTAATCGAACTGAAATATTTAACCTTTCAAATTGATTAAAGAATTTGCATTATAGGCAATTCGCTAATACAATTAGTGTTTCACTGTGATAAATTCTATATATAGTGAAATGAATGACACGTGAAGGATGAAAAAAAAATCAATGAACTGCAAACAAAACACATACATGTGTTATGATCCGGTAAGTAGACTCGTAGTTAATTTTTTTAATTGGATGATCCTGAACAAAGGGGTAGTTCCGTAGCAAGAAAATTCGGCAGAGCTGTTCCTGAGCCCAACTTGATATAAAATACTCAATGATGCCATGAATCCCATTTTCTCCCCTATATAAGTATAGATTCATCCACCATTATTTATCAACAAGACTACTATTCGTACAATAAAATTAAAATCAACGAATATGACTAAGCCTCATGCCGTTTTGATCCCGTATCCCGCACAGGGCCACATAGCCCCTGTCCTCAAACTTGCAAAACTACTGCATGCCCGGGGCTTCTTCATCACCTTCGTCAACACTCAATTCAACCACAACCGCCTCGTAAAAGCCCGCGGCCCCGAATCCGTCGCTGGGCTCGACGGATTCCAGTTCAGAGCCATCCCCGACGGCCTCCCCTTTTCCGACAAGGATGCAACTCAGGATATTCCTCAACTCTGTGACTCCCTCACAAAGAATGGTTTGCCACCGTTTTTGGACCTCATTAAGAGTCTCAATGAATCCCCCGATTGTCCCAACGTTAGCTGCATCGTGTCTGATGGTGTCATGAGCTTCACTCTTGACGCAGCGGAGCAGCTCGACATTCCGGAGGTCGTCTTTTTCACCACGAGTGCCTGTGGTTTCATGACGTATTGTCACTACGTTGAGCTCGTGAATCGGGGATTGTTTCCGCTCAAAGGTACGTACGAGTCGTGATTTTTATCAAATCCGTTTTTAAGTTTGAGATGAATATTAAATTAAGATATTTGGTGGAGTATTTCAAAATTGATTTTAGACTACTATAAAGTATTTCCCATAATTTTCTGGTAAGACGGATCTTGAAATCTACTAGATCCGTTTTGAATATATATGTTACAAAATAGTAATTTGTACTCAAACTTTAAGCATGTGATTATTAATGTGGAAATGTGAGAAAATGGCTACTTTGAAACTCATACCATATTTTTAGCAACTTTTAACAAAATTGTCCTAAAAGGCACTATGTGACACAAGTTACAATTATTCAATTTTGACTTTTTCCTGCAGATGAAAGTCAAATCACTAATGGATATCTTGACACCGAGCTAGATTGGGTGCCAGGGATGAAGAACATTAGGCTCAGGGATTTCCCTAGTTTCATTCGAACAACTGATCCCAATGACATCATGGTTAATTACAACATTTTGCAGACAAAAAATGCATCAAGGGCCAAAGCAATCATAATCAACACTTTTGATGATCTCGAAAAAGATGTTCTTGACGCAATTAGGCAAAAATTCGAGCACGTGGCAACAATCGGGCCGTTGCAATTGCTCGAGCACGAGGTTAAAGACCCCGAAGTGAAATCCATCGGCTCGAGTTTATGGAAACAAGACGATGCATGCCTCGAATGGCTCGATAAAAGGGCGCCTAACTCGGTTCTATACGTAAATTTTGGTAGCATAACCGTGTTGTCTCCCAAGCAATTGCTCGAATTCGCGTGGGGTCTTGCGAATAGCAACCAAAATTTCTTGTGGATCATTAGGCCGGATTTGGTGAGTGGGGAATCCGCGATTTTGCCCGAGGAATACTTGAAAGAGGTCGAAGATCGGGCCTTTATGGTGGGGTGGTGTTCACAAGAGAAGGTCTTGTCACACAAGTCAGTGGGTGGATTTTTGACGCACTGTGGATGGAATTCGACTATTGAAGGGGTGTCGGAAGGGAAACCGATGATTTGTTGGCCGTTTTTTGCGGAGCAACAAACGAATTGTCGTTATGCATGTACGGATTGGGAGATAGGGTTGGAGATCGAGGGGGGGGTCGAGCGAGAGAAAGTGGCGGATTTGGTGAAAATATTGATGGAGGGAGAGAAGGGGAAGGAGATGAGGAAGAAAGCTTTGGAATGGAAAGACAAGGCTCAATTTGCAGCTAAGCATGGTGGTTCTTCTTACCACAATTTGGAGGTTTTGATCAATCAAATTCTTCTCAACAATTAGCTACTTAGCTAGGGCTACTTAATCTTGACATTAGTGGTACGTTTTTTTTTTCTTTCAAATTATATATGTAATGTGTTGTATTTCAATTTCATTGATACATATGCATTAATTAACGTGTGATCGATGTGTTGCATTTCAATTTCATTGATATATGTAATGGGGTGTATTTCAATTTTACATGAATACGGTACGTATTTTTTCGTTTTTTCTACCATATGCCTTTTACTTTCTATTTATTGAGACTTAATTCTTCTTGCATTTGATTTTTTTTTATTAATTAAATTTCTAAAATCATTAAAAAATATATATATATAGTTTACATGAATCTACCCCTACACGCTATTTACTTACTCTTGATTAGAAAGATGTCACGTATATAAAATTAGTTAGTAGAGTATATATACTAATAAAATAAAATTCCACCATTAGGCATCAATGGTTAATGATGCATATTTTAATTAAATAATAGTAATACCGCCTACAAACAACTAGGGCGCACTTGGTGACTAATTAGTGCGATTATTGCAATAGTCAACTTTGAAACGAGTTGATTATTGGTTGAGGGCCACTGGATTAGCTAATGCTGTATTATTACTAAATATAATAATTTTTTTTTGACGGAACTAAATATAATATTCACTAGTGATAATATACAGTAAAAGAGTAGATAATAGAAAAATACTACCAAATTTTAGGTTCTGTCTACACTTGTCCAAATTGATAATTTTCGATAGCTTCTTGTGAAAAAGAAAAAAAAAAGGGAATATACTCCCCCATCTCCCCTAAACTAAAATTGTACATTTATTAAGAAGATAGTGGTGTGTACATTTACTAACGTGTATTTATAAAAAATAAAATAACTTAACAAAAGACATTAAAATGTTAAAATTGAGTAATTTAACTACCCTTACGGCTGAATGGTTTCAATATCTTTGCCGAGAGGACCTATTTTAGGACATTGAAGTGAAGATGTGGATAAAGTTGAAAAAAAAGAAGGTAGTGTAATTTAGAAATGCGGTGCATTTAGTAATTTTTGTAGTACTGTACATATGCACGTGGTTGTATTAATATATGGAGTAAAATTTAATTGTACTACATGTAGATTGGTAAAGGATCTAGGCCTAGGGTTCAGTGGGATCCAAATCTAATTGTGTGTGGGGTCCATCAAAACTGCGTTGACTTTGACCGGGTTAGGTGTGCCGTGTGCATCTACCACCTCTTCAAACTACCACTTTGTGACTTTGTGTCATGCAATACTCTGAATTGTGTCAAATCTCCACTTTCACCTCACAAAATTTATATTCACAATTTTGTTTATTTATTTATAATTGTAATATCACTTTATTAAATTATACTCCTATAGATTTGAATACCTTAAATTATTTATCCAACAAAATAGTTCATTTACATTTGAATGGATTATTTAATTTAGTTCACAATTATGATAAATAAAAATTCAATGTACCCGTAATTACTTTCTACAATAAATATCTTTCATGATGAAGACAGTTTCATGTTGGAAAGTTTGTCTGAGCTAGGTTAATATAATCAGTCCATTTAACCCTGATTTTGGTAGGTTTGAGTTTAGCAAATCATAGACCCATCTAAATTTGATTTTTTTTGGTCCAGATTTGTTAATAGGGTTGGCCCGCCCGAATAATTTTATTTTATACTCCCTCCGTCCCAGGATTTTATGCACACTTTGATCGGCACGAAGATTAAGAAAATTGAATAAAGTGATGTGTAAGGTAAATAAATGAGGGCTATTATTGGTAATTCATTGATTAAAGTGAAAGAGATTTGATTAAAGGTAAAATAAAGGAGGGGTATTATTGGTATTATTATTTCCTTTTTTGGAGTGTGCAAAAAATGTTGGAACGCCCGTCAAGAAAAGTGTGCATAAAATCATGAGACGGAGGGAGTATATTTATACATATTCTGGTTTAGTAACGAAAAAAATCATTCACACCCCACAATTTATATCTTTTGCACGACATATTGCCCCCATAGGCCCATACTTGATATTACGATCCACGCTTCAAATTGATCAACCAATGAGTATTAGTTATTTTAATTTTAATTATTTCAAATTTTTTCTTCTTCTGAGTTATTGATAGAGATTTTCATAACTCTGATAACTAGGACACAATTATCACTTAATTTTGTCATTCGTCAACGCTGCAGTCAGCACGAAGGTCAAAAAAAAAAAAAATTGGCATTGCAACGACAAGCGAATATAATTGAGTTTATATGCAATAGTGAAAAAATTATTTATAAACTAGCCTAATATGAGTTCTTTACGGATAAATTTATAAAACACGTAAATTATATTTTAAAAAAATTGAAATTTATTGAATATTTAGTTTAGAGTTAGATCTCGATTTTTATCGGACCGTTAAAAGCAAATCGGATAACTCTCTAACCCATTTAGCCCGTAACTCTATAAAGCTGGTCCTATAGGACTTAGAGTAATCCGATAAAAAATTCAGTTTCCTGTATCCAAATCCAACCTAAGGAACCAAATTAAATTAATAAAAAATCATGCTTTCAACAAGTTCAAAGGTTTGTTAAGAGTCGTGATAACAGCACCAAATTCTAGTTATGAATTATAGAATTAAATATTTCACAAATTTAAAGATTTGTTAGGACACGACAACTCTTGTTATGTTACTATATTCATCCCCTCTCTGACTAAATTATTCCTATGTTTATAGAAAATTGCCTATTTTTTTATTTTTTTTTAACTAATTGCGTGTCAGATTTAATATGACAAATTTAGAGGTTTGTTAAGCTACGACAACTCCTGTTATAACATATATTCATTCCAACCGTAACTAAATTATTCAATCCTATGTTTTTAGTAAATAAAATTGCTTAATATCTTTTTTTGAAAGCGGAAAAATTACTAGCATGAGGTACAAAAATCGAGAAGGTCATCCACAAACATTGGAGGCTCATCCCAACTATTAGGGCTCTCGAAATCACGACACCCTAGCAAAAGTATATGCTAATTCATTAGCACTCCGCCGAATCCATATTAGTTTGAAATTTGCATGTTCCACCATTAATTGCTTCTCTTCTTCAATGTAGTCTCCAAAAGAAGTATCATGAACCTGTTCTGAGTAGATGACATTTGCTGTATGCAGAGAATCAGTCTCAAAAATCACATTTGTCCATTCGAAATCCGTAGCCCACCGCATCGCCTCCAGTGCCGCCCCCCATGCCTCTCCTTCGTCTGCCGCCATCACTCCCGGGGATGTTAGTGTTCGTCCCATTAAGAAATTTCCGGCTTCGTCGCGACAGACCATTCCCACTCCCGTTTCCATAGTCTCCTCAAAAATTTCAGCATCCACATTTATTTTCACATAGCTAGGTGGTGGCGTATGCCATCGATCACATATTTTATCCAATCGATTCCTCCTTGTTTTAGCATCCCGAACCGATTTCCACTCTTGATGTATGACATGGGCGTTATAAACTGCACGAACCGGATCCTCACCTCCTTCATTCCAAACAATATCATTTCTATTATTTCATATTTTCCAAGCGATCATCAAAAGTTTTTGCTTATCTCCCTTCTCCAATGATGATAATAAGCTGAAGAAAAATTCAGCATGGTTATCCACTGCTCCGATAACCTGCTCAATTTTTGCCCACAATCCAACTTCAGTCCAGCAGCCCCTTGCATAGGCACAGTCAATGAATAAGTGCCAGAATGATTCAGTGTTATCCCGACAAACTGGACATTCAGTATCCGTCCCCATGCGTCTTCTATATAACACTGATTTGAGAGATAAAAATCCTTGACATAGTCTCCAGAAAAAGACTCTAACCTTAGGTGGTACTGCCTCCTTCCAGATCCTCTCCCATGCAAAATCATTCACGCCACTTTCACCCAAGACCATTCTGCTAGCTATGAGGTATGCTGATTTAATCGTATATTTGCCCTCTTTGAAAAAGTGTCATATACGCTTATCCGCGACATTGCTCGGAGCAGGCGTCGTCTTGAGCATGCTATTCGCATCCTCATGTGTGAACGCCTGAAAAATCAGATCGGTATTCCATTGCCTCGAACCCGGGATATAAAGGTCTGAGACCACCATATCCTCGAAGCCCTCCACCACCGGTGTTCTCACCCTAAAATCTGAGTCTCTATTCACCCACGGGTCCCCCCATATACGAACAGTGTTGCCATCACCCACTTTCCATCGTATTCCCCGTTGGATCAAATCTTTAGCAGTAAAAATCCCTCGCCAAGTGAAGCTAGGATTGTTACCTAGAGTTGCATCTAAAAAATCAACTCTATGATAGTATCTAGCCTTTGGGATTCTACTGAGTAAGCTGTCTGGATTCGTGATCATTCTCCATCCAATTTTGCCAAGCATAGCTATGTTGAACAGGTTCAATTCTCTGAACCCCATCCCCCCGTGGTCTTGTGCTTGCAAAGCACTTCCCAACCTTCCCATTTTATCCCTTTTCTTGGATCTGTTCCATGTCCCCACCAAAATGAATTCATCATTTTATGTAACTCGTCCAACAAAGTTGAAGGCAGCAGGAAAGTACTCATAACATAAGCCGGGATTGCCTGTGCTGCCGATTTAATAAGAATTTCTTCCCCCGCTTTGGAGAGTTTCTTATTTCTCCAAAGTTGCAGTTTTTCCCGAAGCCTCTCTCGCACATATCTAAAAATATCAGGCTTGTTTCTTCCCACTAAGGAGGGTAAACCCAAGTATTTTCCTGTATTCAGAGGTTGGTGCACTCCCATGATAGAGCTAAATTCCTCCCGTTTCTCCTGCGATACGTTCTCACTGAAAAAGATCCCAGATTTCTGATAGTTGATAGCTTGGTTTGATGCTCTCTCATATAAATTCAGAGCTCCCTTCAGGGCCACACCCTCCTCTCTCGTCGCCCGACAAAACAATAAGCAGTCATCCGCAAATAACAGATGTTACACAGATGGTGCCGCTCAGCATACTCGGCTGCCATGCAAGAGGCCTCTTCTGTTCTCACGACGAAGTATACTTGACAGGCCCTCTGCACATAGGATAAAAAGATATGGGGAGAGGGGGTCCCCCTGACGTAATCCTCTACTCGGGGTGATGGGCCCACTACCTTGTCATTAACCAAGATAGATAGGGAAACCGTGCGAACACGGAGTCTCATCCACCTCCTCCATCGATCATTAAACCCCATGCTGCGAAGCACTTCATCGAGAAACCTCCAATCCACCCTGTCATAAGCTTTGCTTATGTCAATTTTTAGTGCCATATCTCCAGTTTTCCCTTTCGTCCTCCGCTTCATAGAGTGTAGAGTCTCGAAAGCAATTAGGTCATAAGCTTAATATCATACTTTAAAAAAATAAAATCACAACTATTGTCTATTCATCAAGTCACATATACCCTTTGAGGTATGAATCTTAGATTCGTACACTCGTTATATTTCAATTAAAATTAAAAGTGCAGAAGTTAGAAATTGTTCATCGAGTAAATTAAGGTCACCTAATGTCTAGACCACTTTGACGCGAACTAGTTGGTCAACCTTTTTTTTTTTTCCTCTCTATCTCACCATATATGATATAAATCTGAATTTAATTTCTCATTTGCATATTTTATTTTGACCATACAAAGATGAGAAGGTTTCATATGTACTCGAATACATGTTTGCACTTTGTCCATTTTACATGTCCAATCAAATTTCACAGATCAGATCTGATTTAATTGAAATTTCATGACTAGTGTCCATTAACATTAAAGGGTGTTAGAGAGTGTTTGAAACACTATATTCAGCTTAAAAGCATTTATATTTTAAATAAAATCACTTTTCAGGTGTTTGCAATTACCAATAAGTGATTAAATTAATTACTTTAAAATAAGTTTGGAGTAGCACCAAAAGACCTGCTTCTATCAGCTTTTATCAGATTCTCACTATAAATTTACAATTTTATTCTTCTAATTTTTTCAATATTCTACATTTTACCCTTCTATTTCCAAAAGATATAGGGTATCATTTTTCATTGCGGTAGGGAGAGTTCTTATTTGGAATATTAATATTTTTTTTTTGAAGTGTAGGGTAAAGGGTATTTTTGTAAAGTTACAAGAAAAGTAATTTGTTTTGCAAACACTTCAATTTGTAAAAAATTAACTTGAAGTGCTTAATTTTAAAACACTATCCACTTTTATTTCTACTATAAAAATCAATTTTAATCACTTTAAAATAATTAATATAGTTTGCAAACACACCCACACCCGGAAAAAAGTGCTTGCATGTACTACTTCTCAAGCAAAATACTAGAATTATTTTAAAAGGTAAAACAATATGAATTCGTCATTTCAAAAGTTACTCAATCTTGTAAGTATTCTACCAATCTTGCAAGAATTTGTCTATGAAGGGTAGCTAGCTGCCTTTTTCTCCATCCCCTCGGTTTCTCACATATAAATACAACTGCACTTGCACGTTTGAAATTAACAAATAGGTAGGTGAGAAAAACAATGAAGCCTCACGCAGTAGTAATCCCTTACCCTGCACAAGGCCACATTGCCCCTGTCCTTAAACTAGCCAAACTCCTCCATTACAGAGGCTTCTTCATTACCTTCGTCAACACTGAATTCAACCACAACCGCTTACTTCGCGCCCGCGGCCCCGATTCCGTTAAGGGCCTCCCTGATTTCCAGTTCAAAACCATCCCCGACGGCCTTCCGCCGCCGTCCAACGCCGACGCCACCCAAGACATTCCCCTGCTTTCCCAGTCCATGTCCAAGAATTGCTTAGCCCCATTCTTGAATCTCATCAACAACCTCAATGATTCACATGATTGTCCGAATGTCTCTTGCATTGTCTCTGACGGCGTCATGAGTTTCACCCTTGACGCCGCGGAAAAACTCCGGATTCCGGAGGTTCTTTTCTTCACCACCAGCGCTTGTGGCTTCATGGGATACCTCCACTACTCTGATCTTGTTTCTAGAGGATTTGTCCCTTTTAAAGGTACAATTTTTAATCTTTTATTGTGTATTTGGATTCAGTACAGCAGAAATGTGCTAGTACAGCAGAATTGTGCTGTAATGTGCACAGTTCTGGTTATGTACCGTGAGAACTGTGCTGTACTGTGAGAACTGTGTTGTACTGTGCACAGTTCTAGTTAGTTGAGACGGTCTGACACAAGTTTTGGTATGCAGATGAGAGTTGTTTGACAAACGGGTATTTGGATACGGAGATAGATTGGATCCCGGGGATGAAAGGTATTCGTCTCCGGGACATTCCGACGTTCATTAGAACGACGGATCCGGATGACATAATGCTCAATTACAATATCGTGCAACACGAGAATGCGACGAGGGCTAAGGCCATCATAATAAACACGTACGAAGAGCTCGAATCCGAGGTTCTCGAAGCTATTCGTGCTAGATTCGAGAACGTTTACACGATCGGGCCTCTTCAACTTCTTGAAAAGGAGATAGTGTATCACAAGAACCTCATCTCAATCGGGTCAAGTCTATGGAAAGAAGATATTGAGTGTTTGAAATGGCTTGACAAGAGAGAAAAAAACTCTGTTTTGTACATCAATTTCGGTAGTATTACTCCTCTTTCCCCTTCTCAAACGGTGGAATTCGCGTGGGGCTTAGCCGAAAGCAATCGTCAGTTTTTGTGGATCATTAGGCCCGATTTGATGAACGGGAAAGCGTCGATTTTACCGGAAGGATTCTTGGAGGAGACGGCGGGGAGGGGGTTGATGGTGGGGTGGTGCCCACAAGAGCAAGTGTTGGCTCATCCTGCGGTTGGGGGATTTTTGACGCACTGTGGATGGAATTCGACTCTGGAGACCTTGTCTGAGGGGGTTCCGATGGTGTGTTGGCCGTTTTTTGCGGAGCAGCAGACGAATTGTCGGTACGCGTGTGCGAAATGGGAGATTGGAGTGGAGATAGAAGGGGATGTGAGTAGAGGAAAGGTGGAGAAAATGGTGAGGTTGATTATGGAAGGGGAGAAAGGGGAGGAGATGAGAGAGAAAGCATTGGAATGGAGAGACAAGGCTCGTTTGGCAGTTAAGGCATGTGGCACTTCTTACCAGAATTTTGACTTGTTGATTAACAACTTGGTTTAGTTGAGTAATTGAGTTACATGATGCTTGTTATTGTAATTTGTGGAGTTTCACTTTGTTTGTATATTGTTAAAGTTTTCCAAGAAATGTATCCAGCATTGTATGAGATCATGTAAAACAATAATCAATATAACGGTTTAATGTTTCATTTTGTGTTTTATTATCTGATTTATTGATATGTGTCAGGTTTAATGTTTTATTATCTAATTTATTGATATGTGTTATGTAATAAGACAAACAATTACACGAACGGTGGAATAAAAGAATGGATACAATCTAGTATCGATTGTTCAACTTTTTTTGAATCTTAAACGAACTAGTTAGTTAGTCAATGGAATCAAAGTCAAATATATAGCCTCTTTAATTTGACTAATTTTAAAATGTAAATATTCAAGCTGCAGTTTTTGTTGAATATTAGTTGTGAATGAATTTTTGTGTTCCCAACGGTTTAAATTGTAGATAAAATTTGTGTTCCCAACGGTTTAAATTGTAGATAAAATTAATATTTTGTCACTTTATCTTTTTTAATATTTTTAATATTTTTTAATTTCAACAAGTTTATCGCATTGTTAAGAATTTTTATAGTTTAGAAAAATTTGTGGTAAAAATAGAAAAATTGCCAAAAAATGGATTTTTTGTTTAAAAAGATAAATGGGGTGAGAGAGGCTCGAACTCTCGACCTCAGGATTACTCTAAGCTATGAGACCTACGCGCTAGCCAACTGCGCCACCACCCCTTTGATGTTGGATTTCTAGACTCTTTTCACACGTTCTCATTGTGCGCATAGATTTTAGGAATGTGGACCGCTTTTAAATTTCTGATTTTTGCATAAAGATTAAAATATGGAGTAAATAATATGTCCACCAAAAGTGTGCTCATTTCTTTTTTTGGGTTCACAAAAAATATGCTTATTCTATTTAAATAGTCCGCTTTTGAATATTTTTTCTACTTTACTAACAAGATTGAGTATCTACCAAATATATTTTTTACTCATTATCTTAAATATATTCTTTTTAATTATAATATGATTTTTTTAAAAACATATATAAAAAAAAGTAAGCCCACTTTTGATGAACAGAGGGAATATAATGTTACGGGTATAGTGAATTGTTAAAATAGAAAAAAGAGTCTGTAAGAAGATAAGAAAGAGAAAAAATATAGAGACACAGTATGTTGTTAAAAAAGAAAACGGAAAACTTAGATCGGTAAGATCAAAATAGACAAATGAAAATTTTATGACGGTAATTCCAAATCTACACTAATTTTCAATTTGAGTTTGACCCGTCGATACAATTTTATCTAGCTGAAAAGGACATTGGCGGATCCAACTGTCAAAAAGTTAGGTAGAATATAAATGTTCAAATTTAAAGAATTTTGCAAAGGTAGGTCAGGTGGCTTGAATTCGTAGGAGTAATAATCTTATACAGTACATTAATTGTAGCTTGGACACCGACAAAAATATAATCCCTCCGTACATACTTATAATGCACTCTTATTTGTGTGCAAAATTTAAAAAATATTGATAATTTATATAAAATTAGATGATGTATTAATGTATTAAAGAATAAATATTTTAATTTATAGAATTGTGCACAAAAAAAAAAAAAAAAAGTGTGAACTAAGGGAGTATAACTGATTCACTACTTTAATACAGTCGATTTATAATACTAATATACTATCAACTAGGTACAATACTTTTGAAAGTTACATCTATATCAATTACATAATGCAATTAACTTAATTTTAATTTTAACTTTAACTTAGTTATATCCAAATCATTTATAATTAATGGCATGTATACAACCAATATTTTACTACTTTTCAATATCGTGCTCAAGGAACGTGGCAATTCACATGGTGATATAGGATTTATTTTTTTCTAAATGTTGGGATATGAATCCTAGACACGTCTTACATGATGATAAAAGATGAAGTTTTGATAAGCTAAAAGTAGTTTGAATTTTTTTAAGTGTTGACTGATCTAGTCTAGTTAAGAGGAGTCATCTTGAACAAGACCAGTAGAGTTCACATGTGAAAGATAAGTGTTGTTTATATTGAAAGATAAGTACGATTTATAAGTACTTCATATTTGCTATTTGTATACATGTTAGATTGTTGTTGAGCTATAAATAATCATTGTATAGAGCTCATGATTTTCGTATGTAATAGATAGATTGATTGTATAGATTATAAGTTGACTAAGCTATAAGCTTAAAGTAATGTAATAGTCTTGTTAGGTTTAGAATAGTCTACTGTTGGAGATCGCACAAGAAGACTAGACAAGAAGGATGAAGTCTACTACACAAGACAGGTGGACTACAAGACAAGTGCATACAAGACTACACAAGACAAGTTAACTAGAAGTCAACTTGAAGTAAAGGAGAAGCGCGTAAAAAGATAAAGATCAAAGTTAGTTAGAAATAACTAATTAACAAGAAACGCGTTGATGGATAAGAAGATGCAGTTACGAGTTAGTTTTCAAGAAGAGTTGGTTACAACTAACTAAGTTCTTGATATTGAAGTCTATAAATACCTCAAGGTGTTTATCATTTGAAGACTACTGATACTACTGCAAATACGTATACAAAAGCTACATATTGAAGCATTCAAAGAAGATTACTCTCAGAGTTCATTGAAGTTCAGAAAGCAAGTCTGCTAGTGAAGTGAAGAAACCAGAAGACTGCTACTGAATAAGTTTTCGTTTTTGTTTGTTGTTTTTATCAAGTTGCTAGATACTTGTTAAATTTCTAGTAAGATCATAGACATATCTGGTGGTATAGTCTTAGAAGATCTAAGTCTTTTTCTTGGGACTCTAAAGAACAAGAACTCACACTTTGTACTCGATTGGAAGAGTTAGTGGAAACATCACAACTGGGTTGTGAGAGTGGACGTAGACAAGTTGTCGAACCACTATAAATTGTTTGTGTTGTTTACTTTACTGTTTTGTTAATTGCTTAATTGTTTACTTACATAACTGAACAAGACAAGTTGAGTATAGAACAGAGTTCTCGAATTAAGAAGTTGAGTATAAACTTGTATTGGGCTCATTGTTAATTTCGTATTCCGCACATTGTATTCTGATATATCGAAAGATTTTAGAAAAGTCTATTCACCCCCCTCTAGACATTTTCTTTAGCTTCCCTCGATATTAACTCAACTTTCGGGACCTACACTAAACATTTCCGATCACCTAACCTATTAAATGCACAATAAATATGGTGATACAAGCAAGATAAAATAATACTCCACTCTCTACTATTCTTAATAATAAGTGTCAGTTGAACTTTTAAAAAAAAAAAAAATAGATAACATTTTATATTTTTTAATATATATTTATTATAGTATTTTTTTTTCTTAATTTACTCTTGAAATCATTTAAATATTCAAATAAATGTGTTCTTTTAATAAGAACATTTATTATGAATATTGTAAGAAATTAATTATTTTCATAATACATGTTCATTAATTTAAAATGAGACTTATCACCATATATACTAATAGGGAGTTTAATTTTGCCACATGTCATCATATGGTTAAATGTGATGATGTGTCGCATTGAGATTAAATTGATTTTTTTAAAATTTAATGTGTAATTAAACTATTGGTTAATACATGTCATTTATATTAAAATGGAAAGTCTTACCTTAATTAAAATAAATTAATATCTTATTTTGATTAAGTTCTCTTTTATGTTCTTTTGTCTAAAAATATATCTATACATTTTATAGAATATATAAATTTAATTAATTAATAAGATAAATTCATTTGTATATAATTTTATTAGTAATTGAACTCCATAAATTAATTGATAAAATAAATTTACATCATACTAATTAGAGATTATTAACCCCAGAGTACAAAATCTGCCCCCCTAAGTGTGTGCTGATACATCCACATTTTAAAAAAAAATTATTCCACTTGGTAATACAAAATTTCAGATGAATGGTCGATTATACCCCTTATTTGTTAATAGGTTTTTTATTTTCGTTTCATCCACATTATCTTCTCTTTCTTTCTCTGTCTCATTTTCAAATACTCCTTATTTGTTTCTCCTTTCTCTCACATTTCCCGATGGGAAAAACACACACACACACAGAAGATCTGAAATTGAAAAAACACACACACACACAAGATCCGCAAATATGAGGAAGAGGAGGGTGTGGCTTCGGTGTTTTTAGACGGCGGAGGTGGCGCGGGCGCTGCTCCCCGGAGTTTCTCTCATTCATCGAACGTTTTCGCAACTCGTCGAAAAAAATGGCGGCCGTTTTGAGTGGTGCCTCTCGCCGACGTTGCTTCATCTCCGTCGGTTCCGCTCTAGATCTGATAACTAATATTTGAAAACTCGAAAGGTCTGCCTCTCTATCATCTAGGCTTCCTTTTTTTAATTTTCGAGGGGGGGGGGGGGGGCTTGCAGAGCCTGAATGCCCGGTGCTCGTCTTCTCCGATCTACGCCGCTCGCGTGATGGTGGCGTAGATCTAGGGTTTTTTTAAAATAAGTTTTTCACTATTTCTTCCATTATTTAATCCTCCGTATTTTCCAACTTGATTATATATGCTAGAAATATTTTTGGAGTGGGAATTATTACTCATTATTGTTTATTTTTGGAGTGGGAATTGAGATAAAAAGATAATTCCCCATCAATGTTTATTTTTAATTTTGGATCTAATTCTTTTCTTATTGTTTTGCACTGATTATTACTGATTATTGTTTGGGTTCTATTGATTGCAATATGTTATTCTATATTGATTATTACTGATTATTGTTTGGGTTCTATTTTATCTATTGTTCTATTGATTTTCAGATATCAGGGAACTCATTAATTTAGAGGAAGTTATGGAGGAACTTGGATTAGGTCTAAATGGCGGCCTTATGTACTGCATGGAGTATCCTTTGCATTATTAAATTAATTAGTTTTCCTATCATTGTCTCAATTGCTGTCAAGATTTAGTTAGTGTCTTTCACCATCATGATTAACTGAGATTATCTGTATAGTGAATTTTGTTAATACCATATTACATTGGTACTCCCTTAACTAGTGCACATACACCTGAAAGATAATTTGGATGAATGGCTAACTGAAGAGCTGGATAATTACTTGGATGATGATTATTTAGTGTTTGACTGCCCAGGTATGCACATTTGCAGACATTTTCCTCTCTATGTTCAAGGCAATTGTGTTATTATTGTATATTTATAGACTTATAGTGATCTTCATGGAGTGACCCATATGATTGAAGGAATACTTTTTAAGTATTTGCTACTCCAAATGTTTTAAAAATGAAAATAGTTCAACATGCCAACTTGAGTTGAGAATATATATGTCTTCTCCGATTTACGCAGAACCTGAATGCCCCGTCAAGGTGCTCATCTTCTCCGATCTACGCCGCTCGCGTGATGGCGGTGTAGATCTAGGGTTTTCTGAAAATAAGTTTTCCCCTATTTCTTCCATTATTTCTTCCTACGCATTTTCCAACTTGATTATATATGCTAGAAATATTTTTGGAGTGGGAATTGAGAAAAAAAGATAAATTTGTGGAGTGTGAATTACAGGTAAGCCCTTCCTTCTCTCTTCTACGGATCTTTTTCTGTCATTCTCTCATCACCTTTGAATCCGAACCTAGAGCGTAAGGTCCCTCTGTTTTTTTCTGTTCACAGGACCTAATCAATGTTTTAATTTTCTGTGCTTCTTTATTCCTATCATTTTTGGCTCTGATTTTATTTCGGCTGCAGCTGATTAAAGATGCATTTTGTTGTTGTTGCTTTCTGATTCTAAAATCTAATGATAATTGAACAATTCCATTTTTTTGCTGCCTTTGTTATAATTAATACTCCATTTTTATCCAAACTTTGATGATCCTAATCTCAGTGTACACATATGAGGAAATTTGGGAATGTAAAATCTAGGTAGTTTTTGAAGTTTAGAATTCAAAATCTTTTGGAGCCTTCTGTGAAAGAAGAACATGACAGTTGATATGATTTGGATATCATATAAAGATCTATTAAAGCACACAAACATAATCAAATACTCCCTCCGTCCCATAAAGATAGCCACATATTCCTTTTTTGGATGTCCCAAATTATAGCCACATTTCCTTTTTTACTTTAGTATTAAATGTTTTATTGTCAATTTTACCCCTAATTTATAAGAGTAATTAATGCTTAGCAGATTTTGGAGTATTAGATTTCAATGGCAAAATTGGCACATTGGCTTAATTTGACTGCATTTATTGTTTTTTCTTAATCTGTGTGCAAAGTCAAATGTGGCTATCTTTGTGGGACGGAGGGAGTAGATATTTTGTTCTCACATTATATGGTTAGAGTCACTCATTTGATCATATTGAATTATACATAAAATTGTAATTGGCATATAGTTGTGCAATTTACGGCTTTACTTACATAAGCAGATATGCTCAAGCTATCTGTCATGCTTCAACTTTAGAATGATTTGCTGATTTAGTTGGTGGAACTTTTACTGCTTAAATCAGAGTATGAAATGTCTATGTTGAACTTTTAGCTTTTGCATATACTTATCCTTTCAAGACTTCATACTATGCCTTTTATTTTTCAGTAAAGATTCCATTTCCACTTACTCAGAGATTCACGGCAATGCTGCAAAATGGTATTCTTCACTTGAGCACTGTTGAAGTCAGCTATGTGAGCAATCGCTCCTGATATTCTCGCTTTTGGTGTTGGAATTGGACTAAAATCTGGAATTAGGCTGTTAAGAATGGATTTCAATCTTTGATGATAATTGATTCTCACTGGAAGCACTGGAAACCATTTTATTTACTTCAGTTTGTTTTGTTTTCTTCTTATCTGCTTTTCATTCTTTTCTTTTGTTAAGAGGCAGCATCTTTGGCATTATAAACTGGTGCCCCTTATTTATTGAGCTTGTAACTTTTTTCTTGTACTTTATATCATCAATAAATGGCTTTTGTCTAACAAAAAAAAAAAAAAAAAAAACTTAAGTGGAGTAACATTTTTTTACTTGAAAATCTTGTCGATATTCAATATTTAATATATATGTCGATATTCAATATAGATGTTGATGGTGCCCCTTATTTATTGAGCTTGTAACTTTTTTCTTGTACTTTATATCATCAATAAATGGCTTTTGTCTAACAAAAAAAAAAAAAAAAACTTAAGTGGAGTAAAAATTTTTTACTTGAAAATCTTGTTGATATTCAATATAGATGTTGATATTCAATATTGTGTGATATTCAATATTGTATTATCTTCAATATATATCAGTGTTCAATATATATGTCGATATTCAATTTATATATATACATATATATTTTGATGTTCAAATAAATATATATATATATATATATATTTATATTGATATTCAATATTTAATTATATTCAATGTATATGTTCAATATAATTTGACATAGTGATTAGGTATGAGTTATACATATTATTTTCTAAATCAAATAAATATTTTTATATAAAAAAATTGAATAAAGAAAATTGAACTAAATATTTTTTACTTAAAATTTCAAAAAAAAAAAATCAATAAAAATCAGAATTAAAAAAAATTGAATAAAATTTTTAAGTAAAAACTGAATAAAATATAAATAAAAAATTGAATAAAAATAATTCGTCTAGTGAGGGAGAAACAAAATTTAAAACCAATTTTAAATAAAAAAATTTAATAAAATATAAATTAAAAATACTTGGTAATAGTGGGAATTGATAATGTGGAAAATGAATTGAAATTGAAAGGGTGGAGCGAGAGGGATCTAGTTGCAAATTGATGTGACTGGTTTTTTACATTTGAAAATTTTCTTTATATTAAGGAGAGAGAAAATATATTATACTCCTACTAATTAGTTAATATATAATTAAAAATATTTTTTATATTAAAAATTTTGAATTTAAAAAATGAATAACAAAATTTTAATTAAAAAAAATTGACGTAATTTTTTGAAAAAAAGTTCTGAGCAAAAAAAAAAAAAAAATCTGAATAAAAAATTAAAAACTAAAAAAATCAAGTAAATTCTGATTTAAAAATTTAAATTAAATTTAAAAAAAATTGTGTGGATTAAAAATTTTAAAAAATATGTAATAATTTTAAAATAAAAAATTGGAGTAAAAACAGAATAAAATATAAATAAAAAAATTGAATAAATCTAATTTGAACACAAAATCGGTTGATTTGACAACCAAAGATTTTGTGTCAATGAGAGAAACCAACCCCATTTGTATTATTTGAAGGGCATAAGAGTCTTTTTACAATAGCATTTTGTATCTCCTCACACTTTATTACTCACATGTATCAGCACACACTTTAAGACTTCCAATTGTACTAGAGAAAACTTTGCCTTACTAATTATACCTAAAAAAAAATTATTAAAAAAAAAATTATATAATAAAATTTTAAATTATAAAAAGTAAATTTACCTATTAAATTTTATAAGTGTATCTTTTAAAATATGAATTATACTATTTTGAATATTACTCCGTAACTTTTATCAATATACCGCGTAATACGCGGAGAGTCATCTAGTTTTAAATATAAGGTAGTACTCCCTCCTTCTCTTACTTAGTAAACTTTATAAGTGTATAATAAAATTAATTTTTAGTGTAATAATGTAATAACGTTTTAAGAGTATAGTTAAACTGTTCATTTGCTATTTTAAGTATGAATTAATAGGTAAGGAACGCTAAATATGACAAAACGAGTCACTAAATAATGACATTTGATGTAATATTGTACTCCCTCCGTCCACGAAAAGTAGTCCCATTTGACACATATTCTTTGTCCACCAAATGTAGTCCCATGCACTTTATGGAAACTATCACCCTTCAACTATCACTTAATTACTCAATTTGCCATCAACTTTATTCCTAAACAATCACTTTATTCACAATGGACCCCACAATACCCTATAATACCCTTACTTTATCTACTTTATCTACCATTTTCTTAAAACTTGTGCCCTATCCCCATGTCCCTACTTTTCATGGATGGAGGGAGTAATTTTTATTTTTATTTTTGATATTGGAAGATAAAGATTCTGATGCATGCTAAGACACCCAACCACTTCCAATCGCCATCAATCTCTTGTTCTTCATGATACACGATCGTGTGGATATATATATATACATATACAACTCAGATAAATTTATATACATTGCTGTAGAAATCATAATACATTATCAAGTTCTTAGATTCTTGATATATATTATATACCTATTTTAAATCATATACCTTTGAACAAGAGAAAAGAATAAACAAAAATGAACTTCACCATATGTTACGTATTCTTCTCAAGAATCGAAAGAGCTGGCGTTAGATAGTTATTTGCTTTATCTGGTAAATGAGCAACCTACAAAAGAAGGAGGTAATACATAGTTTAGAGGAATTTTTTTTCTCTGAAAAATGCAATTTTTTAACAAGTTTATGAAAACCCGGTACTTACCAGCTCGTACAGCTCCTTCCCGGGTTCTGCTGTGTACTCGTAACACACCTGATCAAAAACGAGAAGCAGAAGTTAGTTACACCACTTGATCCCCACTCGTTTAGTAAGTGAAAGGGTTAATTCCAATTTGAACATACATTCTTAAAATTGGCATTCCACACAATCTTTCAAATTATTGCAATTCTATCACATATGGGGCGACGTGGCAATGTATGACATAGCAAAAATATTAAAAGGTTGCGATTAAATTGAAATAATAACAAAAGATCCTGAATTTATTTACAGTTTTCACTGATTTTATGGCTGCCACATCAGCATAAGTTGCCGGAAAGTAGCCATATCATACTCCGTAATTGCTAAATTCTAAAAGTTTGTGAATCGAATTGTAAATTTTTAAAACATATGTTGTAATTGAAAAAATGTGAAAAGGCTGTGATTCATTTTTGCAATTAACCCCAAGTAAAATAAATTTGGTACTCACATCAAAGCTCTTGTTTCTTGCTGTTGAATCATGCAATGCTTTTACGCATATATCAGCAACATCTGCACAGCTTATTCCCTACACATTTAATGTATGCAGATAGATGCTAAGTCACAACTCACAATGCGTATAACGTGATAATATAGCATGATTTAAACCTGTGATATTCGGTTTCCTTGGTCAAAAATCAAGGCCCGTTGACCACCAGGTTCTTCCTGCAAAAAAAAAAAAAAATTGTGATGCATGTAGACCTCCTTGTAGATTACAGGATAATAAAAGAAGAGTTGGTCTTATGTAAAACAGTTTTACCATTCAACTGATTTGCAATTATCATTTTATAGTATAACAACTGATACTTGTATACTATGAAATAACTAAATACGTTTTAATGAAACAACTAATATTGCTTAAAAACACACACAAAATGCAAACCAATTGCATGGTGAAACTTGTTGACACAAGACCTGACGGGAATAGGTTTCATGGTCTAAATAAATGAATTCAAATGCTATTTCATATGATCTTCAATTTACCATTAGGGGACCGGGACGAATAATTGTATATCCAAGGCCTGATCTTCTGAGCGAATCTTCACCAGACTACAAAATATGCGTATAATGGGATAAGTAAGAGGGTTATAAAAACTCAATGTAATGTAAAGTGAGAGATGTGATGGAGGAAAACCTTCTTAGCCTTCAGAACCTGCTCCCTTCTAGAAGGCTCTATTCCTAATCCTGTACATGAAACTAAGATAAAATCCGTTTCCTGCCCAGTCTGCAATAATCAAATCCGTACATCAAACCAAAAGGCCAAAATTTCTAAACACCTTTTGTAATGAAAAAAAATTGTTCAATATGAGGGAATAAAATGAGGTATCAACTCTTGAGCAGAAATAGTCTCACTTCAATCAAAATCAGCAAACAAGTTTAAGAAATGAGACATGGTTACAAGAAAAGACTGTAAAGCAGGCATCTTTTGTTTCTCATTTTCATCCTTCATATATCTAATTACTTTGCAGTTAATAAAATAAAAAATTATTCTAACATCTGTAATATCTTATGGAGAAAGCTCTAGTATTACAGTGTCAATTTTATTCAAAGACTTCTGATGAAGTCAAAGGCCATGTGACTAAGACTCTGGCATATGTCAAATTCTTCCTTCCATTTTGACCAAATTTACACTTTGATAGTTCATTGTAGGCTTTGTAGTTTACATTTTCTAACAAAGTGCTAGAATAGTCGAGAGACTCAATTTTGATAGCTTTCGGTGTTATTTCCTTTTGCCTGATTATGAAAGTGCTAGAATAGTCGAGAGACTCAATTTTGATTTCTCATACATATATATAAGGAACAATAATGTCAATTTAGTATAATATTTATAAATCTAATAGTTGAGCTTACAGGCAAAGCTTTGATATATTCAAAAATTAACTGGAAGCTTCTCAAGTCTTGTTTTCCACCGATAGGTCCTTCGACACCTCTCTGCAGTAAAAAAAGAATGCTGGTTAATATTACATCAAGTTCAACTTTGTATATAATCAGAACCTTCTTGTTATGCATGAGATTTAGCTAAACATGGCAATTAACAGGGGAAAAATAAAACAGAGAGGTAGGGAAATGTGACAACTTAAAAGCAAACCTGTCGTCTTGGCTCAAAGCGAATAGTCAATGTATGTACAAGGAATGGATCCAGAGGTGGATCTTCTGGATTCACAGGTCTAAAAGATGAAAACGGCACCCTAACCTGATCAAAGTAGGACACGTAATGACAAAGTGGAAATAATGAAAGCATATTTATACAGTACACACAATCAACCAAAATAAAAATAAAAATAGATGCATAGTATAATACAAAAATGGCAAGGGAAAGTTCAGTTGGTGTAGAGAATGTGAACATTTTTCTTTTTAACATTACACATTTTAACTAACTCACCCTGCAAAAGCCAACTTTTGTGCTAATCCTGGCAAAGTACGTTTTACTTTGTGATGTATCTGCCAAGGGGCCGGTTTCAAGGATTACTACATATGATCTTCCATTCCCACCAACAGAGAACACGAGACCCTCATACCTGATCATTACAAGCCATCAGTTAATCATGGAAAAGCACTTATGTAATCATGAAAAGCGCTTATGCTCCTATACCTGTCAAGGGTACATCCCAGAGGAAGTGAAAGTTTCTTTGACAGTTCAACATAGCCTCCTCTAGTGAAAACATATCCTATATGTTTACAAGGAAAGGAGTAAAGAAACAGAAAACGAATGAGTTATAGAGATATTTAATCTTTAGTTCTAGACTTGGTGTGAGATCTTCATTTGATTGTACCAGAGAAAACTGCATTCCCAGTCTCAGTGAACTCAAACTTAGCATCCATTCCTCCATCATATTTAGTCGCAACAACATCCTGGAAATAAGTTCCTTCACGGACCTCCCATCCATTCAATGAATCTTCTGTCTTGAATTTTGCAATCAAAAGCTTGCTTTTGCTGCTTTTTCCAGCTCGTAGTTGTGCAAGCTGATTGTTGTAGTCCTACGATTTTTGGCGAAGAAAACAAAATCAACTCCAACATTGATTACTGAGACAGCTAATGCAAATTCACTAATCTGAAAATTTTCAGTTACTATCAAATGACTGTACTCCAATTTCCAATGCACTGTAAGGAGGTTTTGAATTGGAATATGACAAGCCAATATGAGCTATCATCCGACTCATTTCTGCTAATCCTAGACAAGCATAATAAATGTGCTACTGATTTTGGACACCACAGAACTCAAGCCATAGCTACGCAAAAAGCTCTATATACCAATAGAGACCCTCCTCTATGATAAACTAAACAATTTGCAAATATCAAACCTGTAATGCTTTGGTGAGATTATAAACACCGAGATTATCAACTCTGTTAAGATCCCCAGTGATGGTGGAGCGGGCTGTTGCACAGTAGATAATCTTGTTGCAGCCTTCAACAGCAGCTTTGAGAGTTGAAGGCTCACCAACATCTCCGGTCACAATCTCCACTGAAGTTGGAAGCATATCAATCACTTCTTTATCAGCTCTCCTCACTAAGGCCTGCTCATCAAATGTAACCATCCTTCAAAAGATAAGATTAGGGGCCTAAATTCTGGTAGAATGTTGAAGATGTACAATGCAAAGCAGATTCTTCTCACAGGCATTATAACAAACACTAGCAATGCAATACAAGAAATAAAAGAAAGGTACCTTGACAGTGTAACCCCTAAGCATAAGCTTTCGTACGACGAGGCGGCCGACGCGGCTAGTGGCGCCGACCACAAGCACGGTGGTGTTCTGAGCGCCGGGAATGGCGAATTCACACATGGGCCCACCTTCTCTCAAGAGAAGCGCCGCTTCATCGTCATCCATCCTCGTAGTCCTCGAAATCTGCCCTAGCCCAGAGAATTTCCGCCACACTTCGTCGAAAATTTGCCTCGATTTCCGGCCAAGCCCCACCGGATTCACCTCGTCGAGGCGGCTCTTGATCGCGGAAACAGAATCAGCACTAGTGGCTGTAGTCGCAGTAGAAACTGCCTCCATTTCCGCATTTTCGGGGGGCAATTTGTCCAGTTCTGGAACTTCCTTCCGCTTGTTCTTCCTCTTGGGCCTACTCTTCTTTTCGTTGCCGGTAGAAGAGGTGGCGGCCCTGGTGACGAAGGACCTCCGGCCGACGTTGGCCGCCACCGGAGAGTGGGAGATTTCCATCCATATTCGATTGCATGGATTCTGGTTGCCGAAAATAGTTGATGTGAGAGCAGCAGCACCACTCATGACTCCCTTTCAGAAGCAATTTGGTTGCTTCTTTATGTTCAATGAGAATGAAATCTGGTAATTTGGTTTTGATTAATTCGAAGAGTTGGAATTGTTTGTAACAACTGGTTGTTTGATGAGTGGGATTTGAAAGAGACATACCTGAAAATTTGAGTCCACAGAAGACAGATGAACTATAATTCAAGATTTGGATATTCAGCTCTGTGGCGCATATTGTTAACAGCCACGTACATACATTCATTTCCTTTCAATTTCTTTTCTTTTTTTCATTTTTGTTTTTCCGGATAAAGTTCTTTATGTTCGATCTCTTTCATATATACGTGAAATTCGTATGTAATATTTTTTTTCTTTTTTAATTCGATCATTGTACCCTCTCCCAAGAAATTTTTTTTCACGGAAATGGACACAATTTTTTTTTGGGATCTTTATTTAAAGTGCCTAGTCAACATAAGTTTGATACTCCGTACATTCCAAAATAAATCATTTAAGTTTCAACTTTACAAAATACTATGTTCTTTACCTTTCAATTTTTGTCCTTTTTTACATCAATTTTTATCATTTATGTTTTGTAGGAATTAAAATTGGTAAAGTTGGTGTCACATATATTTAAAAAAGCCACATCACATTATATTAAAAAAAAATAGAGAATAACACCCTAAAATATTCTATACACACTCCATAATTTTAAATACAAAAATAGATGTATATATACTCTGTATAAAATAACTAAGTAACTCTTACATAAATAAAGAGTAAAATAATTTTAAAAAATAACTTGAAAAAATATGAAACAAAATAAATTTCAGGAGCAAAAACCACAGGTATTACATATGTTAATTATGTGAATCTTATTTTACTCTATTAATTGAAACGTATAACTAGATGCAAATAATTTTTTTGGGTGAAACTACTAAGACCATGTTCAATGGTGACATTTTGTAAAATATCATAGCAAAATGTCACCAACATAATAATAAAATATTGGTTGGATGTCAAAATTGCATGACATTGGGTTGGCCATCCAACCTAGTGTCACTTAAATTTAAGTTTGATAAATGTGACACGTGTCATTATTCTATTGGTTGCTGTAATTTTTTGTGTGATATAATTAGATTTGTAAATATTGAAGATAATATGTATTAAATAAAAAAAAAATATATATATATATACATCAAAATTCATAAAAAAAAATTCTCTATAAATAGAGTCCAATATCGAACTATTTTGAAACACAAACTAAAATTATCTCTTTTATCTTGTAATTTTAATTTCGTTATTGAGTTCATTATTTATTTTAAGTGTGTGATAAAAAAATTCCTATTATAATTACAAATTTAGAATATCAAGTAATTTTTATATACCAATTTACACATTAAAATATAGTAAAAATTAATAATATAATATGTATTTAAAAAAATAATAATTATTTTTGGGTTGGGTTGGGTCAGTGTCACTGATAAAGTATGATAAAGTTAAATTTGGGTTGAATTGTAAATTGTATATGTGGATGAGAGAGAAATTAATATAATATTAAAGGGTTGGATTGGGGGAGTGTCATGGATGAGGATAGTCTAACTGTCTAACACCCAATACAATGTTATACAAACTTCAAATGTTATACACACCTCCACTAAAATTTAAAATTCAATTTTTATTAATAAGCACACCCTAATTATTTCCAATTTACCCTTTATCCCTCAAAATAAATATAAATTGAATAAAAAATAAAAATATGATTTAAAATTCAATTAAATGATTAAAAATATAAAATTTAAAAATTAATTAAAAAAATATTCAATAATACAAGAAACTAAATAAAATTTTAAAATATTTTAAAAAATCAACTACATATTAAAAAATATTTGAATGAAAAAATCAATTAAATCCAAATAAAATCTAAAAATATTAAATAAATCAAATAAAAATTATAAAATAATTAAATTAAAAATATCAATTAATGATTCAATTTAAAAAAAAACGAAATAAAATAAAAAATGAAATAAAAATCAACTCAATCAAAAATAAATATTAAGAAAATTAAATAAAAAAATAAAATCTTACTTTTTTATTGATTTTTTCAATAATTTTAATTTTTTTTTTTTGATGATTTAATTTTTAATTTCAGATTCTATTTAATTTTCTAAGATTTTTTTTTAAAAAAAAATTAATTAATTTATGTAAATTAATTATTTTTAAAGATTTTGTTACTTTTTTTTAAATACTTTTAAATTTTAATTACATTTTTTTCAGATTTTTCATGTTATTTTTTTAAATTATTTTTCTCTTTATTTATATAAGGGTTATTTAGTCATTTTATATACATCTATTTTTGTATTTAAAATTATGGGGTGTGTATAGAATATTTTGGGGTGTTATTAGCTCTATTTTTTAATATAATGTGATGTGGCATGATGATGTGGCTTTTTTAAACATATGTGGCACCAACTTTACCAATTTTAATTCCTACAAAACATAAAAGATAAAAATTGATGTAAAAAATGACAAAAATTGAAAGGTAGAGACGTATTTTGTAAAGTTGAAACTTAAATGATTTATTTTGGAATGTATCAAACTTATAGGACTAAAAATAAAATTTCCTCGGATAAAGTATTTAAATGATACTGAAAGTGTGGGGATTAATAATGATTTTTGACAAAAATTTATATGCAGTATTGCATACATATTGACTAATTAAAGTAAATTATGTTAAAATTCGCGGGGCAGGGCGGGTCAACCTTAATTAAAATATTTATTTTCACTCTAAAATATTATCTTACTATATGATCAAAATTATTTTACTAGAAAACCTAAATTGTGTTACTACAAGGTCAAAAGTGTATTACTACATGTTCAAAATTATTCTAAAAACTTAATTTTTTAGTGAATTTGTCAGAATGTTTTGACATGTAATATTTTGGCCTTATAGTAACAATATTTTGGTCATGTAGTAAACCAACTGTTTGCAACCTGCGAATTTTCTAGACAACCCGGGTCTGTTTGCAACCTGCGAATTTTCTAGACAACCCGGATCCAAGCTTCTGACCCGTAATTTTTTTTAAATTGACTTAATTTGACTTTTGAACTTAGGGTTTTGACTTGTGTAATTGGAATGGAATGCATACATGCAATATTTCATACTAAGACTAGTCAGGCCCGGTCCTAATGTAAGGCCAACGAGGCGATCGATTCAGGCCCAAAAATATTTCACTATTTTAGGGGCCCATTTTTTAAGATATCTTTTATATATTTATATATATATATATATATTACTCCGTATAATAAAAAATATTAATATAACTATATAAAGACGCATAAAGAGAAGTACTAAAAAAGTAAAAAGAATTAGTGAAGAAGGGAAGGAAAAACTAGGAGAAAAAAGTCTCAATAAAGGTCTAATTCACTTTAAATCTTTTAAGTTTTCACTTTTTCACTTTACGTCTTAGAGTGTCCAATTTACATCATTTTTTGTCCAATTTATTGAAATATGGGACAAATAGTTCAATTTACATCCTTCAAATTTAAAAATAAAAAAATAATATTAAAAATTACATTAAAAATTACTTGTATAAATATAAAAAATAAAAAAATTCTAAAATTGTCTAAAGAAAAAATTCTAAAAATCTCATTAAATTTTCTAAAAATCTAAAAAATCTCTTAAAATCTTAAAAAATCTATTAAATAAAAATTAGAAATTCTAAAATTTATATATAAAAAAAAATATTGTTATTCCTTTAAATTTTATATACTGTTAGTCCTTGAAAAATTATTTTACATTATGTTTTATAAGTTCGTATAGAATAAAAAATATGAAAGGACAGGGCCTTTTTTTTAAATTCGATTCAGGCCCAGATATTCCTAGGACCGACCCTGAGACTAGTCATGGTTTTTTTTTTAAGTGTGAAAATAAATTTAATAAACAAACAAATAAAATAAGTGAATAATAAATTTAGTGGACGACAGAATTTTTTTTTTTTGGATAAAAAATGTCTTACATGGATTCTTGCATCAGCTCTATCTAATTCCAACGATTTTTAGTCTATGTCTTCGATTTTATCAAGTATTTAAGACAAACACGGGTTGAATTAATAAATTAAGTGAAGGATTTAGAGATTCTTGATGAATTGTCGGAAACTTTCATTACTGATTATCAGAATCTAACAAAGATTCACTGATTATCAAAAGATTGTAAGAATCATCAAGTGAAAAAATATTAAATATTTGTTGGACATTAAAAAAAGAAAAAAGTGATCCTACTCTTCTAATCTCAGTCTACCAAGTTTATCATGCCCGAAATACCCACATTCGAGAACAGAAAGAAAGTAGGGTGGTAAATGAGAATGCGAGATTTGAAATTATTGTTTGAGCTTGTTTGATAATGAAACGAGTTGAGCTTGAACGAGCTTTATTTGAGTCAAACACGGGTCGAACTCGAGTAGTTTTACACCAAATTTATCTTTTTTTACTATCGAGTTTGAATCGAGCTTTACGCCGTATCGAACATAAATATATGTTCAAGCTTGTTTGATATCTATATCGAACCGAACTTAAACAAGCTTTTATCAAATAATATCGAATCGAGTATCAAATATCTTAATTTGATTTTCAGCTCTAAAAAGAAAGTTAAGAAAGCATGTCCAGTTTGAACAATTCTTAATTGCTTACTCCCTCCATCACGAGGTAATAACATGTGATGTGATTAAGAGAATAATATAATTAAATGTGAGATAACTAATATGTTAAAAATGAAATAAATACTTCCTCCTCCGTTCGTTTATAAGCTTTCCATTTTATCATTTTGGTCCGTCCGTCTATAACTTTCCATACCTTTTTTTATGGTAAATACTTTTTCTTACACTTCACTTTATATCTTAATTTTTCTCTTTATGTGTCTCCTTTCTCAATCACATCACTTTTACTATATCTATTATTTAATCATTTTTCTTAATTTTTGTGAAAAAAAGTAAAGTGAAACTTATAGGTGGACTGAGTGAGTAACTTTTATTAAAACAGACTAAAAATGAAAGTTGGATAGCTTTGCGGTATGGAGACATAATCTCTAAGCATACTACACATTTATGCACCCACAGGTTGCTCCATTCAACGTGTCGTCCTCATTCTTGTAGCTTTTTCCAACACTGCCACCGCTTTACTTTCATAGTATCATAATTTTCATCGCCAATCTTCCATTCACTGTGTGTTTTTTCCGAATGTAACGCTTCCTCGAGAAATGGCGAGCATAGACGCTGTCAATCTTCTGCCGCAGCCGTTACCCTCCCATGGCCGTGGCGGAATTAGGGCGGACGATTTGAAGCATATAGACATTAGCCTGCTGTCGCAGTCGGAATTGCAAGCCCTTTCTTCATGCTCCGATTCAGCTTTCGACGTGCGCCGCTCGGACGACGTCGTATCCCCACAACTTGACCGATCACTCTTCAATGAGTCCGCCGGCAGCCGCCGCCAGACCTACTCCCGCTTCCCTCACCGCTCCCACTCCCGCCTCCCTCACCTCAACCCACCCTCCCTTAAACCTCACGACAATCCCGATCCTTCCTCCGATCCCGTAAGTCACTCTATTGTCCACTTCCTTAAACACTTCCTCAATGGCAACCACAGTCCTCCTCCACCCCCACCCCTGCCATACCTAGCGCCTGAGGAACGGCCGAATTCTGTCGCAGACCCACCTGGGGAAGTAGGGTTTCTAGGGTTTCAACAAAATTTGAAAATTAAGCGCAAAAGGGCGAGGATCGATAACAAATTGAATGAACCTAAGCTTCTGGAGAACGGGGATGGGATAGAGTTGCAGAAGGTAAATGCCAAAGGTGAGATTGTGGATTTTTTCGAATTGGAGAAGAAGGGGGATGATCTGTACAGCGAAGAATTGAAGGGGATGACGGTCGGCTTAGAGACTGAGGAGAGCGCTTTGGAGTTTTTGCGGGGATTGGAGGGACAATGGTGTAGCAGGAGGAAGAAGAGGAAATATGTGGATGCGGCTCTGTTTGGAGATGCTCTGCCGATTGGCTGGAAACTCTTGCTTGGCCTCAGGAGACGCGATTACAGGGTCTCTGTTTATTGCCGGAGATTCATAAGGTCTTCATTAGTTGTATTAGTTCTTGCATGCATCACTGCAGAATTTTACTTGATTTCACATATGCGAGTTCTGACTTTCTGTACATATATGCTCACTGTAAGTGTAGTGTGGGGCGATTTTAAATGCCTCAATGTAGATATAAATCAAGACTCCCTTTGGTTCTTCATATGATCGGGCCAAGAACTGTTGGCAGAGACTCATTCCGGTGCTTGAATAATTGCCTGTTATTGACTTTTGAAGTTGTATTCTTTCAATGTCTTTACATTGGTATTTAAAGTTCTAAAAAATCTTAAGATTCAGTTAGAATTTTCTGGGACATAATGGTTTATCAGATAGCATGTTCAATTGATAGGAAATCCTTTTACCCTTAAATTATAGATTTTTGCTTTTGCCTTTTAGTTTACTCTTTCTCAATGGTTGCTACATTTCCTTATATGTTATTTGTTTTGATTGCAAGAGAAGTTTCTGTGTGGGGATCATTATTAGTGATGACTGCATCCTTTAAATTGTGGCCTTCAGCACCTTAAATGTTGCTTTTTGTGTTTTACCACTATTTATAGGTGAACAATGTGTGTTCATTGACTTCATAATCTCAATAATCAAGTTTAACTTGGACAACAAAGATTTAGATGAACTTAGGAAGATTTAGCATTTGCACTTGCTAGCTCACCCCAAGATTTAGATGAACTTAGGAAAATTTGAAGCCTTTTCAGCACAAGTTGAGCATATTTCGAAGTGGCATACATCTGCAAAAGTTAAAGACATGGAAACATATTCAGCATTTGAGGTAAAATGTAGAATACTGAAAGGTGCAGTGCCAATGAACCATCAGTTACAATTCGATTTTCGAGGGCACTTGTGATAATTGTAAATGCTTCCTAATATGCTCTCTGCGAGGAATACATGTTATAGTTTTGGACTATAAGTCTACCACAAATTTGAGTCATGTTTGACTGTAAATGCCATGACCATGAGCTGTGACTCAAGGCTGGGAATAAACATTTGACACTTTTGTGTTGAATACACAACTTGCATAATTGGGGAAACTCTCTCTCTCTCTCTCTCTCTCTCTCTCTCTCTATGTCACTATGGCCATTGTGTATTGTTATGTACACTGTGGATTAGGAGGATATGAAATTCCTACACTTCAGTTTTGGTTTATTGATGAATAAAACAGCTATAATTTGCTCTTATTGCACTGCTGAGGATTCAGAATTTAACTGATCAATTTGACATACCTTGTAATTTTCGGAATTAACTACCCAAAGATGATGTATTTTCCTGCTTGTAAAGTATTTGTTCAATCTTTATTTAATATGTTGTTTTATAGAATGCACAGTCGTTATAGGCAGAAGGTGCCCTGAGGTGAAAGGCACACACCTCTTGAACTTGAGGCACACAAAAATAAATAGAAAATTATGTCATGTGCTGATGGTAATATTATAATCATTTGATTCACTCTACTTTTTATTGTTACTATTATGTATTAATGTATGACTTACAAATTATATAATTGATTAAAAAAAGATAACATATAATTATTAACTAAATCAAACATTTGATTTGGGGGGAGGGGGGATACTCTTGGTTCAGGAGGCGCACCCAAGGCACACCTTTAGCAGCCATAATAAAATGTTGTTGGCCAACCACTCTGGTTTCTGGTTATTTAGCTCCCATGGCAACAATCAACATTCATTTTCTGTTTCTTCTAAACTTATTTTTGTGGCTTGTTTGGGGATTCCTTTGACTGATTTACTGTCGTAGCCCGGGCAACTATCAGCTTTATTTTCTTATTAAATACAGATGCTGACCAACTGAATTGCTTTTGGGGTCTTCGGAAACTGATTTTGTTTGTACCTGACTATCAGCATCCGAGGTGCCATATGAATCAGTGGCTGATATTTAGAACTTCATTGGTGAGAGATATGCTGTATGCATTGAGAAGCATGTGACTTGAAAAGTAGTCCGTAATTTGCAGTGTTCTAACAGTTACATTTATTCTTGCCAAACACTGTATTTAGTTACATCTTCATCGTGTAGCTTGCTGAAGTTATTGTTGTTTTCTGATTGGGGTTCTTCCTCTGCTTTCCAGCCCTACTGGACAACAATTTATGTCATGCAAAGAGGCCTCAGCTTTTTTGAAATCCCATTTTGGGAACAATGATGCAGATCAGCAAAGGGATCCAAAGACTTGTAGTATTCAGCAAGCTTCTGCCTTGCCTTCAGAAACCGTAAGCATATTAATCATTAATATCTCTTTCTTCTTTTCCTTCTCTCTCTCTCTCTCTCTCTCTCTCTCTCTCTCTCGTTCCCCTTCCTGGAAAATTTTGTGAAATTATTTTCAAATCTTCGTGAAATGATGTTGACTGGAGCTGAAACAGAATGCATGTCCAGCTGACAAGATGGATGGTGTAGCTCATGACATCGTAGCCCAGCCAGCCCTGCCTATGATCTCTTCCAATTCACATGAGAATGATGATTGCCTGATGGATTTAGAAAACCTCCCTGAAGTTCATGTCCGGGACATCTTTGAATGTATCAAATGTAAACTGACATTTGATGAGAAGGATGTTTACTTGAAGCATCTATTCTCGTTTCACCAGAAGACTACTAAAAGATACAAGCTTGGGACACCTGTTGGAGAGGGTGTGATTATCAAAGATGGAAAATATGAATGCCAGTTCTGCCACAAGGTTTTTGAGGAAAGGCGTAGTTATAGTGGTCATGTAGGTAGTCACGTGAGGAACTCTGGAAAAAACTCTGATGATCTAGTTGGTCATGATGATGTCCCCCAAAATCCAGCACCATTGCAGGAGACGATGCCCTCAACTTCATCTAAAATGGATGCTTTAATTGAAATTGCTCAAAATTCTATTTCTGAGACTCCAACTAATGGAACTGGTGAACAAGCCATAACTGATGACTCTGCTGGTGTATTGAGAGTAGAAGAAGTTCAGGCAGCCTCCACTTATCTTGAAGCAAATTTGAGTTCTGCTCCTGTCGAAATTCAACCAGAAGATTTAACTAATGAACAATCTCTGAGTGAAGTCTTGAATGTTGGTAGCCAAGTTATGACAGAGGACAATGGCATTGTGAGGGATGATAATACGTGCAATGTAAATGTTAAGATGGACTCCATTTGCATAAATGACTTCGAGCCTGCTGTGTCATGTCAAATTCAGAAGTATGAGACCAGTAGCTTGGGTGTTGGTTATGGAAACAGTGAAGATCATCTAGAAGTTACACCTGGGCTAACTATTGGAGAGATTGTCATCCAGGATGGTATTTCTTCAGTGCCTTTGACCCAATCATTTCAGATGTTCCCTTCCTTTGATTCTATGTCAAATAAGGTAACATATTTGTCTTGATTCTTGTATTGGTGATAATCTGTGAAAGTTGTTGATTTCTGTTTGTGTCACCTATCTGGAAGATATTAATGAAAACCATGTGTTCATCTGGTTGCCACACCATTCACGACATTCAATCCCAGACTTCCTGACCTATAAATTCTTCTGGTTAAGCCTTGCTTTTTGGGTGATTTGATTATTTTTGAGCTGGCTAAGTTATCTCATGTTCTTTATGGGTTATCAAGATGACAGATGTATTCAAATTCCATTTTTCAATTTATGAGCATTGTTATTGTTGTGAAACATATTTTATTCATTTATTGCCCCAGTTATTGTTGTGGAGATTGGTAATACACTAGATTACAGTAAATCACACCTGCATGGTTAAACAACTTAAACTTGTTTGAGCCTTGTATGAAAATAAATACCTACTTTTTTTGCTTTTGAAAGGCAGCCATCACCTCTCTTAATGATTTAATAATCAGTTAATTTTTTTTTCTTGTAATAATTTGTGTACTCTATGCTATGCAGGGAGAACATGGATTTTCTGTAGTTGATCAAAAGCTTGAGAATGACGCAGCATTTGAAGATCTGAGGTTTGATGATATGGATCCAATTAGGTATGGTTTTGCAAACGAGCAAGACTTTACATCTTTGCCAGGGAGCTCCATGAATTTGGCAATTGACAGTGGGATGGAAGATGGATTTAATTCTTCAATTAGATTCAGTTCAGAGGAAGTTATGCTGAATACACTGGACGCAATTGACGCAAATCAACTAACCGTGTGTGTGTGGTGCAGAGCAGAGTTCAAACTCGAGGGTATCGAACCAGAAACTCTATCAGATTCTATAGGTTACATGTGTCCAACTTGCAAGGCCAAAATATCTGGCCACTTTGATGGTGGTCTGTCGATGGATCTTCATAACTTCTGATCGTTGTGCATTATTCCCTGGGTAATTTCTCAAATTACATAAACTTTATGATTCATATATAGATCTTAGTTTAGTTGTGATATTTACTTATTTCTTCATGGTGCCTATACTTCCAGAGCTGTTGAACATCAAATTAAGGTTCTCTATTAGGTCAGTTTAAGTCACGTAGCTGATGTAATTCCACGAGTGGAATTTTACCATATAATATCATTCCCATTGGTAATTTGTTTGTATGTCACTAGGTTTCAGCTGTTGGCATGTGTCCATCCTTTTAAATGTCTATTTGCACACAGTTGTCTTATTTCTTGTCTCTGTTATGCTTAGGTCCATTTGGTTAAACATGCAGAAACATTGTAGAATATAACGATAATTTGCAGTTGATTGGTCTCTCTTTTGTGGCCTTGCAGTTATGTTTATTTTGAGAAGAGAAGTTCCAGATATTATGGGAAAATACTATTTATGTTGTTGAAGAACGGAGCCTTTACCTTTGTTGTAGTGCTTTTGAGGCTGCATATTTTGTGGAGGATCACCAGGTAGATCATTTCAGTCGATTTACTTGTCCTACAAATGAGCAAGTTACGTGTCTTCATGTTGCCAAGTGTACTCTCTCGTTCGGTTACTTTTGTCTGTAGTTTATATATGTATGTATGTATGTATGTATATGTCTGTACATCGTCACTTGTTTTAACTCTATCTATTTGTAATCGGTAAAGGGACCACCCCTCGTCCCTTATATATTTCTTAATATATGTCTGTATATCGGGTGTTTTTTTTTGTTTTTCTGTGTGTGTGTATCTGATCTCTTTCAGTTTCTGGTGTTTATACAAAAGCTGTGTGTGTTCTGTATCTGTATGGAGGTGAAAGAGCAATTGAGTCAATCAACTTGCACATACCCACCGTGGAGAGGTTTCTTATGTATTTTGAGAGAGAGAATAATAAAACAAACACGTTTGATTCTTCTAAGTTCTAACAAAGCATTTTTCCAAAACTTAGAAACCCATTCAAACATTGACAGCCATTGAAATTTAGGAAAGATACCAAAAAAAAAAAAATTGCACTGTAGATTTAATTGCTAAAAGAAATTCCAAGAATTCTCACCCCTTTACTGCAAAAAAGAAGGAATCTGGTCTGGTGCCTCATACAGCGATAAACTAGTGGGCCTAGATACATTCTGAATTCTTCTACCAAATACTTGATTGTATGAATCAGAAAAATGGAATAGGAATAAAATTCAGACTGTATAAATCAGAAAAATGGAATAAGAATAAAATTCACACTTATGCCGCTTTGCAAGAGAATAAAAATATCAACCTCAGGAACATGAATAATGTCCTTTATACCATTCACATTGGTTCAAAGTCGCAAGGCAAGGCTTTATATCATTCTGTTGTTAGATTCCATCTCAACTCATCAAACTTTGTACGGCTAGAAAGCTTCACCTCCACTTTGATTTCACACATCATAGTCGAAAACTAGATCCGCGTAGATTCTTCTCATCATGCATGCATATATCAGCTTGGTCAATCATACTCTTGTTTAGCCTTCTCATAATACAAACATAGAAACATATTCTCAGCCCAGAAAACTTGCCATCTAGTTGAATATGGACACTCTCACTTGCAACATCTGTGGAGAAATATCATCTGTAACACCAAGTACACACCTGATCCGTTGCCATGGATGTGAAACACTTTTCTCGACTGACAGTCCCAGCGATGAACAAGTATGGACAACGGACCAAGTCCCAATTGTAGAAAGTCGAGGTTTTGAAAGTGGATCGTCTCAGTCGAGGAGAAGCAGAGACTGGAGCCAAGAGCTGCAAAAGAAGAAGACAGAGGCAAAGAATTTCTTTAGGATGAAATGTTCAAGACAGAACCAAGCATGGACCCAGTCTCCATATCTTGTTACCACAGATTTACCACCGAGAGGGAAACGTGCACTCATTTGTGGAGTCAGCTACAAGAAACAAAAGTGTGAGCTCAAAGGAACTGCACAAGATGTCAGGAACATTAGAGATTTACTTGTTCAAGTATATGATTTCCCAGCTGCCTCAATCCGCATTCTAGCAGGTAATCTTGACATGAAATAATCAAGCTTAAACAAAATGCATTAAACTAGTAGCCAATCTGGTTCACTATATATATAGTAGCTGTAAAAAGGATGCCTTAATTTTCTAATGTATTTGCAGAAGAGGAGCCATATTTTCCTCCAACAAGGAAAAACATTGAAGATCATTTTAAGTGGCTGGTGAGGGGCATCCAGTCCGGGGACTCATTGGTGTTCTACTTTTCAGGCCATGGCAAGCGACAACGTGATCACATAGGGGATGAGATTGATGGATTTGATGAAACAATCTGCCCCGTCGATTTTGAAAAGAATGGAATGATCTTGGATAATGATATAAACGATGCCATTGTTAGACCGCTGACCCAAAACATCACACTTCATGCTATTGTTGATTCTTGTCACAGTGGAACTGTTCTCGACTTACCACGTGTGTTTAACAATACTACGTACGTCTACATTCTATCAAGCCTAACTTGTTTCATATCTTCATCTCTTGCTTCATTACAGATGCTAGATTTTATATTTCAACTGAAATGCCTATAGATACTTTCCAGTATATGAAGGTCTGGTAAATATGCATCCTAACCATATTCATTCTTATGTGGAATATATCGATGCAAATGATTAACTTGCATTATATTCAGCAATCTTTACAGCTAAGTGATTCTTCTGGCATGAAATCATGTATAGAAATTACCCTGTACTTTTTATGTGACTGATTGATCAAGATAATGTTGGAATGAAAGAGCTAGAAACAGCATATAATTCGACAAGTTGTGGTCATAAGAAGCCTTCCTACACATGCTTGCAATGTAAGAAACTTACACATTCAGTTTGATTGACTCTGATCATTCCATCTGAACATTTATCAGGAGGAAATGGGAGGACAATAGTCCTCCTTCTGGCGCCTATAAGGGTACAAGTGGCGGAAAGGCAATCTGCTTTAGTGCCTGTGAGGATTATCAACTGGCTGCAGATACATCAGTTAGTGATTTTTATCAATTATTCTTATAATTTACCTAAGCAAAACGAAATGCCACACGTCATCTGTCTGATCTTGCTTCTGTTGCAGGCTTTCTCAGCAGAAATGACCGGTGCTATGACGATCACATTTATACAAGCAACCAGAGCAGCATTTGAGAAAAACAAAAGGATAACTTATCAGGACATAATGAATTACATGCATCAGACCCTCAAGCAAGCCCATAAATCAGGACGCTTTTCAGGAATATTCAGGATTTTCCACCGTAGGATCTTACAGGTACTTTTTCTTCTTTTTTCAATTAGTAAGTTAACTTGTAATATTTTGACAACATAAGATTATATCAATTGGTATTTCAGTACTCAGAAAACGCCCCCATTTTGGATAATAATTCTTACTATTTGGTTTCAGATTCAATAATTTGTAGGTATTTATATGATGCTCCATTAAGTACTTTTTCTACAATTCTAATGTATATTTGTAAAATGTAGCAGGACCCACAGTTATCAGCTTCTGTAGAGTTCGACACCAACACAGAGTTCAAACTGTAGGAATCCAAAGTTTAATGCCAATGATAAACAATCTTAAACAGGCACCAGAGTTTCTTGATGTTTTTTTACTTCTTCTTTTTGGGGGATGTCTCATGTCCAGTATTATTATTTATGAACTCAATTTTTATTCATTCACATGTTTCTGCACATCTTGTAGTAACAATCATGTCAACTGTATGGACCAATGTCAGAGCATCTTAAAATAAGCTGGCAAATATATTTACCTCACTTAGTGAGTTCCAAAAGATCTTGAGAATCTGATAGATCATTAACCCCAAAAGCTGATCACGCCCTCGGCTGCAGGAAGTCTCCTAACGTGAATCTCTGCCAAGACTTAAAAGATTAACGACAACTATAAGAAATGTTGCCGCACCATAATAAGAATGATCAACACTGTGGTGTTCAAAAGAAATATGAAGTCAAAGCTCATAAACAGAACTTTTTGCAAGTTTTGTTAGACACTACTGCATCCTTGTAATTAGATCATGTGAAACTTCATGATTTAACAATGAGTATCCAAGATTCAGATGATTCAAGATTTTCAATTTCAACATTTTGACATTTCATATATAGTTTGTATTCAAAAAACTAAACAAGTACACACAAATCAATGACTAAACAATACTTGAAAAATGTATTAGATTAAACATTAGGGGCAATGAGCACTCAATTTTGACTAGAAATAAGATATGCTTACAGAATTTAGAAGACCTCTTCTTTCCCACTTGTTAATAGAAGTTTTCTCCAGTACTTCCTTAAAGGTGAAAACATTATTGACGTCGAGCTGTTTGCTACTGCTTTAGTCAAGAATAAATCGTTCCGTCTTCAAGAAGATTACATCTTCTGTTATGTGGTGTACATCTCTTTCTATAAACTTACTATATGCATATTTTCATGCATCCACAAAGAAAAAAAGCCAGGCATCTTAGCCCATATTAAAGAAGAATGAATCTGATTCCAAGCTTTCTGTAATGGAATGCAATCGCCATAAAAGACAACTTCAACAACCTTTTAGCAACAAAAAAACAAAGAAAAAGAAATATAAGTTCCAACAATCTTACATTGGTTTTCATCCCAAGGAATTTGTGCATGGAAATGTCAACCGGGTTAGTCAGATGCAGTTATTGTGGAGTGAAGATAACTGTGCCTCCCTACACACAAGCTGTTCAATGTGCAGTATGTCAAAATATCACTCGAGTTCGTCCCAGTGATCCCCTGTGTCAAGCCCATAACTCCATTTGCAGTACAGCAAGCAGGTTCAGAGATTTGCTCAATACAGCATCAACCAATATTAATACAATAGTAAGTAACTACTCTGGGACAGGAACATCAGGTTTTGGGTATCACTCACAACAGGCCAGACCTTCACCATCACTGAATCCAGTTTCACCGCATGGAAGGAAACGAGCAGTGTTATGCGGTGTTAGCTACTATGGACAGAGATACAAGCTAAATGGAACTGTGAATGATGTCAAGTGTATGAGATTTTTTCTGATTCAGAAGGCTGGGTTTCCAAGCGACTCAATACTCGTCCTCACCGGTAAGAGTTTTATAGTTTTCTGATTTTTTTTATACAAGACAAGTTTTACACTAATACTGATTCATCACAGAATTCTACTATAAAGCAATTTTTTTTTAAATAGCACACAAAGTAAAGGTAAAGACCACATTAGATTAAATTCAATGACGAAGTAGATGAACACTGGGAGAAATGGATAGTGAGTTTATATTATTGACACCAAATGAGGTCCCTCTTTAACTTTTACAGGTGGTCTAGACTTTTAACGATATCCCATAAACGCTAAAGCAGACTGATATAACATGATAAAATCATAAAATGGAAGTGTCTATAAATTAGTATACCAGAAAGACCATTTGTACCAGCTATTCTAATAACTATTTAAATCAATATGTAGAAGAAGAGTCAAACCCTGCCCTGATTCCGACAATGAATAACATCAGAAAGGCCCTGCGGTGGTTGGTTCAAGGCTGCCAATCAGGGGACTCATTGATATTCCACTACTCCGGCCATGGCTCACAACAACAAGATTTCGTTGGAGATGAAGTAGATGGCTATGATGAAACGATATGGCCTGTAGATCATCAGAGTGAGGGGAAAATATTGGATGATGAGATCAATGCCACCATAGTGAGACCACTACCTCGAGGAGCCAAACTGCATGCCATAATCGATACATGTCACAGTGGGACGATTCTTGATCTACCATTTGTATGCCGAATGGACAGGTTTGTATTATGATTACCAATCCTCGTTTGAACTTCCAAGTAAAACAAGTCTTTCACGCTGCAGGAAAGGATATTATATGTGGGAAGACCACGGTCGTTATTCACCCATTTATAAAGGAACCAGTGGTGGACTAGCTGTATCTATCAGTGCATGTGATGACCATCAACTTTCAGTGGATACTACGGTGAGAAAACTCTCCTTTCCTGTAGAGCCATATGCAATTCGTTATCCCTCTCATGGCGACAGATTTTGGAGTTTCAAACAACTAAAGTTGAATTAAGATATGTGATATTTTTCACCAATATCAAAACTCTGAAATGTGTTCCAGCAAATGTAGTTTAAATGTTAAATTTCCTTTCATACTAAGTCATTGGCATTCTCTGAGATAGCAACCATAGGGAACATTAAAAATTCAAATTACCACATCAAGAAAGTATATCCTTTTAGCCATCAAGCAGTTAATAATCATGGGGCTTGCGCAGGCCCTCTCTGGGGATACTGCAACTGGTGCCATGACATACAGCTTTATCCAAGCAGCACAGAATGAGCCTGGATTGACATACGGTCGCTTACTAAATGCCATGCGCCAGACAATTCGTGACTCCAAAACCGGATTTCTCCAAAATGTTCCTGTTAAATCACTCTTGAAAAAAGTTTTGAAACCCAAGTTACCACAGGTAATCGTTTAGATTCTGCAAAGTGATTCTTATTTGTATGTTGTTCATGTTTGGATTTAGCTTTCAACCAAAATAGTGGTGCTGGCAAACTTCTAATAATAGTTGTAAGTAGGAAGAAACCCCACTATCTATGATGCATTTTCAACTATTAGATTTCCTTTGATGGAATCATCACCTCATGTACATGAGGGTCCTGTGCAGGATGTGATTCATTGGATCACACATGCACACGCACGTGAACCTCTTGTACAGGAGGTGATCCTTGTCGAACTTTAAATTCCTATCAATCTGTCTACACAGACAGGAGAACTTTGACCCTTTTCTCCTTGTTGGCATGTTTACAGGAGCCTCAGCTGTCGTCATCTGAGAAATTCGAGATTTATACAAGACAATTCGTTCTATGAGAGTGTTTCTTCACCCAATTACTACAGTTGTATTATATTCAGAATAAACGTAGCATTGTTACTTCAGAGTAATCTAATTATTTGCAACCCAAATTGATAGAAGAAAAGGTAACACTGCATTTGCAACGGAAAACACTGTAAACTAAAACCAAGAAGAGTTGAACAAAATTTAATACCATTATACATAGATGAAAATACGTTGTTTTAATTTCTACATTTATATAGTAACAATTTTTTTATAACATACTAGTATATCAAAGTAAATAGAAATTTAAATAAGTGTAGGTTGAGAAGGTGGGGAAGCAGGAGCCGAGTGGTAGAGAGTAACACGGGAGGCACTATACCAACGAGTGTAGGAAGAGCGGAGGTTGGGCCAGTCGGAGACGGAGCAGTAGGTGAAATGGTGCAGCCAAAGGGACAAAACTGTCTCCTGCTCCTCTGCATCCAACGTTCCGATCATCTCTTCCAGTATATTCTCCAGCCTCGCCCTCTCCGCCATGCTTAAAATCGGTTCATCCGTACCGTTGTTGGCCCGACACAGCAATGGCAGCCATGACATGAGCATTTTCATCTTCGTTTGCCTAATATCTACTCTCCTCATTTCATCTTGCACTTCTTCCCCCTCTCCTATGTCTTTCGCTTGCTTGATCAAGAATGCTGCATAATTTATAAAATTTTAGATAATAAATAAAAAAGTAACATTTCAATGCATACTTTGACAAAGTATTATATAAACATTTGACTTATCATGAGGTTAATAAAACAAAAGGAACCCACATTTTTTACCAAAACATTTCAACCAAATTAGTACATTCATATTTGTAGAATTGTTTGCCATATTTAAAAAAAAAATAAAAAAAATTAACACCTATCAAAATTGACCATAAATGAGACAGTTACCTGAAACTTTGACTAAGGAGCATTGGAGCCGCGGCTCAGTGGATAAGGCAAGCCAAGCCAAGTTGGAAGCCGAAGCCCACTTGTAAACAGCTTCTTCAGCACAACCGGACGCCGCCATCTTCTGTGCCAACCACAGCAGCTCCGCCGCCACCTTATCAGCCGAGCACCCCGACCGCCCAATATCATTCTTCGACATGGCGACGGCTTTCCGCCAAGCCACGCCGCTATAATACTTAACCCCCTTAATCAAACGGCTCGCCCTGTAGTAAATATAATCGCTCTCAGCAGCCCCAGTCGCCACGCTTCCGCCGCTATCGCCGTCACACACCCGCCCCTGATCCACCATCGCGACCTCAAGCTCGGAAAGCGACCTTGCGAAAGCCGCCGACAGCACGGCGCAGTTGACCTCCTTCAAGGCCGGATTAGCGTCGAGTAAATTCTCATCGATGAGTTTCTCAACTAGGGATCGAACGACCTCGTATTTTCTGGAACTGACGGGGATATCATTCATTATGAGCAATAGCTGAGACAGAGCCCTCGAAACGCCCGAATCGCCGCCGCTTCCGCTTCCACCTCCGCCGCCGATTGCCGCAGGATATTGGTCATCTTTGTTTGACTTATAAGGGAATTTAACAGGGGATTCGGGTGAATTAGGGATTAAAGAGGAGAAGAAATAGGGGAGGAGGCCGAGAAAGTAGAGAAAAGTGGATATGAGAAAAGAGCGGAGGCGATTAAGAATCTGGAATTTATCGGAGAAGATCAAGAGGGATTTATCTGCATGGACGAAAGTCCATGTTAGGAGATTCCTGAGAACCAGAGGAGCCATGGTGGAGACTGAATTATCCATATATATTTATAACCCTAATAATCCCCCTTTCGATTTCACGAATTTTCCCCCCTTTTGTTAATTGTACTAATATTTGTGGTGTAAAAAAAGTAAAAGGGTCACAAAATTGATGACCGTGGGATTAGGAAAAGGGGCCCTACGGGGGCAGCTGTTTCTTGTTTTTGTAGCACGCACAACATGTTGTGTTGGGCTTGTACAATTTCTATAAATAAAAATGTATTTCAAAATCAAACGAATTCCCAATGTAGTCGGAAGAGATGAACTCTGCGGCGGCGGACGGCGGTGCGGAGCGAGACAATGGAGGCGAGCCGGACTTTAGGAAAGAGAAAGAGAGAGAGAGAGAAATAAATATAAGAGAGAGGGGGAAAATATAAGAAAGATTGAAAAGGAGAGAGATACGGGGATGGAGACAAAGTCAGCCACAAATAATTACACGGAAAAGAGAGAAATTGCAAGACACAAAAGAAAAAGAAAAAGAAAAAAAATTGTGGGTGGCTGTTGAACTGTTGATCAGAAAATTTTAGTTTACGTCCATTAACTGGATTAATTCAGTTTATATCTTTAAAAAAAAAATTAGAGTAGAATTACTATATATAGGAATTTGAATATAAATATTTTTCGATCCCTATCTATACATCAAAATTCTACCAAATACTTCATTCTTCAAACTCAATTGTGAGAGAGTGGAAAGAACCTTAATCATATCAGCATACTCGAAACTTATTGATATAAGAAGATAGCAAACCTGCTTCAAAAAAAATAAATTGATGCACACTATGACTCGTGCTACAATCTCCCAAATCATTAAAGCACAACCCCAAGGACAACCAGCTTTCATCACCCCGAGGACAACCAGCTTTCATCAAGCATACCAAAATCCCACCATAGAGAAAAATACCCGTAAACAGGGAGAAAACCCCATAATATCAGGGGAGATAGATAACAACATAACAAAGAAAGGGAGAAAACTAAACTACCATGTAGTAATAAAAGTAGAAATTAAAAATAAAATGGGATCACCCGATCAACCACCGTAGCTCCATCAGGGAGATATACTCATTTATCCCAACTAAATCTCGGGAAAAAATCTCTACACCCACTTGAAAATCTGAAATAAGGGGTGGCGAGACGGAGTTCCGACGGTGGTGCTACTTTATTTTTAGAAGGATGCAACCGATCTACCTATTTTTCTATCTAACTACAAGGTTTGAGGGATCGAAATGATGAAGGGAAAGTGATGGGTCGGTACTAGGCGGCGGTGCTAGAGGTAATGGCGGTGGCAGCAAGGGCCGCGATCTCGCCAGCTTGAATAGGAGTGTTCAAAATAAAATCGGACCGGAACCGAACCGACCGGTTAGATTCCGGTCCGGCAAATTTTGAATTCTGGTCTTCCGGTCCGGTCCAAGACCGGAATTTTCCGATCCGGATCGGTTTGGACCGAATATTTTTTTTATATATATTTTTTTTTTACTAATGTACTCTCAATTATTTTTCAAAATCAAGTAATTGGTGAAAATGTGTTGAGATCTATTACATTTTTTTGCAAATATATAATTTAACAAACATATTTAATTTATTTTTAGGGTCAAAAGATAATTAATAATAATGTAAATAAAATTCACATTGGCTTAATGAAGAGCAAACACTTTAATTTTCATACACAAATGCACCAATCTTGTTCTTGCTTCAATAAACTTAAAAAAAAAATAAAAAAAAAATCGGTCCAACCGATCCGGTCTCCGGTCCACCCTTTAGCAAACATTCCAGTCCCAATCCGGTCCAGTTTTGGACCGGTGCACACTCCTAAGCTTGAACACGATCTACATTAGAGAGGAAAGGGTATAGTAGATGATGGTTGGAGAGAGGAGTTTATTTCCGACAATTGAGGGGGGAAAGTTGGGTCTTTAAGGGGGAGTTTGTTTTGGGACTCACACGTCCGGATGGGGACGCAACGTTCCCCGTCCTGTTCTAGTTCGGAATTTCACATCTGAATTTCACCATCCAACCTCATCCACCCCTAATAATACATATATATTATAATAATACAACATCATACATTCTTACACAATTAATTTGACATTAAGTTACATTATATAATATTATAATACAACAGCTCTTACATAATTGATTTGACATAAAATTACATCCTATCATACTTAAAATCCCTAAACAAACACATATAATCAATATTCATCATAATTTCTCCATCTAAGATTTTCCCATCCGAATTTTTCCCATCCTACATAATCTCAAAACAAACACCCCCTAAAGTTTTCACTTTTATAATTTACATTCTTTTTTATTCAATTTTGTTTTTTTCAAAATGATTGAGCATGTGAGCATGTGGCTCACATGTGCGAAATAAATTGGGATTTCGACCAATAATCCAATTTATGTCATTTAAACTTAAAATTTTAAAATTAAAAAATTCTTAAAATCTCATTAAAAAATTTAAAGAATCTAAAAATCTCATTAAAATATAAAAATCAATTAAAAATAAAATATATAAAAGAAAAAATGAAATTTAAAAATTCAAAACTCTCATTAAAATTTTTAAAAATTTCTAAAATTCTAAAATTTTGAAAATCTTAAAAATTCTACAATTCAAAAAATTGAAAAATGTGTAAATTAAAAAAAAAAAATTCTAAAAATCTCTTTAAAAATCTAAAAAGCTCTTTTAAAATCAGAAAAATTTTATTAATTTTTTTAATTATATACTATTGTTACTATTCAAAGTTTCACTATCGACATAATCTAATTCATTCAAAGTTTCAAAATCTTTATTTCATTTTTCGTTTTTTTGATTGATTTAATAAATAAAATAGATATTTATAAATTTATATTAACAAATTATAATTTAGTTGTATTTTTTTAATTATTAAGTACATTAAATAAAAAAAAGAAATTTAAAAAAGTTATTACATGGAGTAACATTTTTTTTTTAAGACAACTTGCAGGCATGACCACGAAATTCAGTCTTTTTTCAATTTGATGTTGAGTTAAAGTTTTACGCTCAAACTTTTTCTCTCGCAGATTGTATCATGTCCCAATGGTGCACCTAGATACAAAGGCATGTATTCTCTAAAACAAGATAATTAAATACAGAAAGAATTTCGTCTCATCTAAAAGTCCGAACTTGTAGAGAGGTGAAGAATTAATTCTTGTATTTTAATTCCTAACACTCTCCCTCACTCGTCGTTTGCCTGATTTGCTCTGATACCATGAAATTTTTTTGTCTCATCTAAAAGTCCCAACTTGTAGAGAGGTGGGGAATTAATTCTTGTTTTTTAATTCCTAACAAATACTTAACAAAGAAAGGTGATCACTTTGTAATTGATAAGTTCTTCTTAGCAACTTGGGAGGTTCATTTTTATTAGAGTTAATTGCAAAAAAAATCACCACCTTCATGCACCGATATATTTTCGATCATTTTTAATTTGACATGACGATCTAAAAAATTGTGAATTTGCCATGTAGTGTGCGATTATAAAAAAAAATACAACATAATATACGGAAAAACTATTTTCTCTAATTAAGATAAAAATAAAGCAACATAAAGGGAAAAAAAAAAATAGAGAAATAAATATGATTTTGGTTAATGCAGGACTTGTGTGATTATAATTTTTTTTTTTTGCAAAACACGTTAATGCACATCCGAGTAATAAATATGGTTATATGAATTGTTTTGTTTTGTATAACTTCTTGATTGATTTTTTTTAAATAAAATTATATAGACATCACATTTGTATAGAGAATAAGAGTTTGAGATGAAAAACATTCAATCAATACCTATAATATCAAAGCGTAATGATGGAGAACTTTAGGGCATGTTTACTTTTGGTTTTAAAAACCAGGTTTTGAATTTCAAGATCCAAAACCCGTGTTACTTCGGGATTTAAAAACCGGTTTTCAAAATCCACTCAAAACCACCCCTATCAAACATATTGATTTGACATAAAGTTATATCTATATAATATTACTTCAATCATTATATTCTTTCTCAACAATAATATAATAATACTATAATAATATAATAATACAATAATATAATACATTTAATCATTACACACTTAATCAATCATTATAATCTCATCAAACAATAATATAATAATTCAATCTTACAACTTGATTTGACATAAAGTTAAATCCTTCACTATTCTAAAACCCAAAAGAAACACCCATATTACTATTCATCGAGATTTCAAAAAATCAGGATTTCAAAAATCTGGTTTTTAAAACCACCCAAAGCCCAAAAGAAACACCCTCTTATTGAATTATAGAAAATATATATTGATGGATTAGTGTGCAATTTATGTAAAAATAATTTAAAATATGTGTGTCTTTCATTAAAAAAAAATTAGTTGATAGTCTATGTGTCGACAACGTGGTGAGTTCGCTATTTTCGGTGTCAAGTTAAATTAAAATTGGTCGAACAATATATTGGTGCATCGAAGTGCAAAACATAAAAAGGTGGTGTATCAAATTGTAAAGAAAAAAAGAATATGTTGTAATTGATAAATACACTAAAGGTTGTGATTTTTTTTGCAATTAACCTTTTTTATTATCACACATATTAGTCATAAAAAGCAACAACTTTGATTACTTGGTGCAATAAGATGGAGGGAGGATCTGCAAGTAGGTAAATTGTCTTTTTGAGCTTTGATTCCTAACATGCTGAAGAAGAAGAAATACTATCCGTAAAAAGAGAAAGAAACACAGCGTTGGACTTGTAATATCTTCTCATGGTACATGTACAATTGTAATGTATGTATTCAAAAAAAAAAAAAATATAGATTGATCACATTAACAACAAATCAATGAGCAAAATATACTCTTTCCGCATTGCTATTGCAGTTGAATTTCTTCTTCTAACAGTATCCTACTTGTAATTTCTTCTATTTTACTTTACTGGATGACACAGAAATGAATATTGATTAAATATTGAATATGTCACCTGATCATCATCACCTGTACAGTGTTAAATTAATACTAAAAAAGTAAAGAAAGAGATGTCAAGGACTACTACTGTTCCAGAAGAGAATCTTTTGTCGATAAGTTGTAGCCGATGCCGATTTGGATCTCAACCGCCAACCCGGTTCCGAATTATGTGATTGTTTATCAACAAGAAATGATTTCAAATGCTTGGCAAATTCCCTTGGCTTTTCAATGTTCACTGCATGTCCCGCATTCTTTATCACTTTTATTTTCGCATTTTCACCTATGTGCCTGCAGTGCACACCCATTATATTATTAATTCTCATTTCTCAATCATCAATTTACCTAAACAAAACAAAACAAAACAAAACAATATGTTCCTTACTCTTTGAGCCTGTATCCCAAGTCCAGTGGAAATATTTTATCCTTTTCTCCCCATATTATCAACGTCGGCTGCAAATCCAATACAATCAACTTCGTTCAAATTAACACCAACCATTTACAGTAAATTGATTTACCTGTTTTATCTTAAGGATTTTAGAGAGCTGCCTGTCCGTCGTTAAAGCTTTAATGAGTTCCTTTTTTTGGATAATATGGTCTGAACAGAAAACCTGCCCCCATCAAACAACAATAACACATCTTTCAATTTTCTCAAAACATTCCACAAAACACACACATTCATTTTATACATTAACACGCAAACATGCACACACACACATTCATTGGTCAAAATTGAAGGGAACTCTTTACACAAAGTATAAAATCATAATTTGCTTGCTACCACACCATATTTATGTTGCTAATTATATAATCCGGTAACATGTAATTGTTTTACATAAGTTATGATTTTAGTTAAAACTAGTGTCACGTTTCAATTAAATTATTCATAGTGAAAAAGAAAGGGGACTCACGTCGATGTAATCGGAGAGGAAGCAAGAAGGAACGACCTTGAGAGGTTTAACAAACGCAAATTTCATCAATTCCTTCAATTTCTCCGGCGTCTGCGGCATCAAAATACTGGCAATCTCATCCAAATCCGCCACCTCAAAAAAACCTTCCTTCAAATCCTTCTCCTCCAAGCACACCCCCGAGCAGCAGAGCACCACCTTCTCCACCGCCTCCGGGTACTGCGCCGCCAAGCTGTACCCCACGAAACCTCCGTAACTGATTCCCACCAAGCTCATTTTGTCTACGCCGTGCGCCTCCATCAGCCGCATCACGCATTGCGCCTGGAAATCCTCCGTCCTCTCCGGCCGTTCCGTCGTCGAATCGCCGAAAAAGAGGAGGTCCGGCACGTAGATGTTGAACCGCGGCATCAGGTGGTGGAGCAAATCGCCGTATTGCCACATCGCGTTAGCCCCAAATCCGTGTACCAAGACGAGATTCCGCTTGTTGGACTTGTGCGATTTGGGTACCCAGCAATGCATTAGGGTTCCGTCGTGTAAATCGGTTTTGACGGATCGGAGGCCCGAATAGCTGAAGAAATTGCGGTAGAGGAAATCGGCGGATCCGGTGATGCTCAAACATCGGGCCATTTCTCAGGCGCAGATTGAATTAATTACTTAATTAATTAATTAGTTGATTATGAGAGGAATTTCATGTATTTATGTTAATTTGAGACAGAGAATGATATTTTTAGGCATTCAGCTCCGCCACTTTCGCCCTCCATTTATGTCACTCACGATCAATAATTTATTAATTCAACACAAGTTCTTTATAACAATTTGGTACCAAAGGTTTTTTTTTTTTTTCTTTTAAAGTCTCCATATTCGGTCTAAGGATCAACTAATCCGTCCATTTACGAGGTCCCGTTTAAAATTAGAACTTTGCTTTCAATATGAAATGTCTCCATAGAAATTAAGTATTAAAAGAATTCTAAAATAGTTTTTTTCACTCTCTTATAGGGGTGTGCACGAGTCCAAAATCGGAGCGCAACCGATTTGGATCAGGACCGGAGATCGGAACCGAATTTTAAAAAAAAAAAAAATCCATTTTTAACCCATTCGTACATAAAATTTTGGCGATGTAATAAATTAATACAAAATATTCCCTCCGTTCCGCAATTACTTTCACACTTTCCTTTTTAAGACGTCCCACTTTCTCCACACATTCGCAAAAGTCAACTCATTTATTAACTTTATACCTAAAAGTTTATAAAATTACCCTTCAAAATCCCCACTAAATTTATTTTTCTTATTCCCCATGTTAAAGTAGATGGGACGGAGGGAGTATCTAAAATCAATACCCAAGTTAAAAAAAAAATACTTTAGTTACTTTCATGAAGAAAAAAAATTGTTTACGTTAAAAGTCTTAAATTTTATCAATAGTTTAATAAAAATATAATTTTTTTTTGAGAAAGTCTAAAAAAAAAAAAAAAAAACAAGGATCGAAACCTGAACCCAAAAATCGACCTTTTTTTGCACACTCCTACTCTCTCTTACGCATATTTTGTGATTTTAATGACAAAGTGGGATAGCTCAAGTGGTTAGAGCACCACTACCTAGGTCTTACGTCCTGGGTTCGAGTCATGGGGAGGGGAAAAAAGGATGGGTATTTAACTTCCATAAAAAAAAAAATATTTTGTGATTTTAATTGGATGGGTGAAGCATAGCAAGAATTGTAAATTTGCAGGCAACAGCCAAATGGCTGCATCTTGTGTGTGTATAATATCCCTCACTCATCCTATGTGGGATTATTACAGAAACTAGTGTATAACAACAATCCAACTTTGATGTCTCCAAGCAAACTACTGACAAATAATAATAAAAACCTACACCCAATGCAATGAAAAATAATAATCAAGCAACAGTAACAAACTTAAATACTCAACACTACAGGTGGCCAAGATAATAGCAGCCTTTCTTAAGCCCCGGATGATTTCCAACATGTATGAGGCAAGGCGTAGCTGCACAGAAACGGGGTGTTTGTGTTTGTACAGCACCTCCTAGAATCGGACGACAATGCAGGAGATATCATCCTTACTCTCTCTATTCAATGCTTCCACAACTAGTTGTTTGGCTGCTTTATGGGGGTCTTTGATCTTCGTTGCAATGTCTACAGCTTCTTGATTCGACATTACCTGGACAAAGTAATGTCATTTATGAAATGTAGAAACAACTATACAGTGCCCAAACGAGAAGTAGCTCGTTTCTCTGGATCAGTATAAATGAAAAAAGTTTAGTCGAGGGGGAGAAGAGAGACCTTCCATAAACCATCACTAGCAAGAATGAGGAGATCAGTATCAGCATTGATCTCAGCAGGTGTGATATCAGGATCAGAACGCAAGTGCGTCTTCAAGTTCTTATCTCCAAAAGCACGTGAAACAGCCAACTGCCCGTTCACTCTCGCTACATCTCCTGATGAAAAGAGGAAAAACACAAACAGATTAGATCGATTGACTAGTCATTTAATTGAAACACACACAAGATTCAGGTACATGAGGATTACCAGGCATGTTGGAGACGAATCCACCTCTGTTTTCAATGCTACTACGCTCAGTATTGGGCTCATGATCGACGGTCATCTGTATAGCCTGCCCCCTCCTGGAAAGTACCCCCCGTGAATCACCCACATTGGCTACCCACAGATGTCGACCATTTATAAGAATAGCTGTAACAGCAGTCGACCCACCTCTACCCAGGTCCGGACTATGCGATAGAATAGCTTGATCAGTTCTCTCGTAGGACTTACCAATAGACCTGCTAGTTTCTGTCCAAAAGTCCTCCTGAAGTCACTAAACATAGTCATACGATGCAGACAACGAACAAATTGAAGATAACAATAAGAGATAAATCAGTGTGTGGGGTGACTAACCTCATTTAAGATATTGTTGAACAAATTCTTTTGTAAGTAAGCAGGTACACTATCTCCTAAATGGCCGTCGAATATAGCAAATAGGCCCAGCTCGCGGCCTTGAAACTGTACAAACTTAGCAACATGATAGTCCTCCATCGGATGACTTGCCTTCCCCTTTACTAAACTGAATCCATACTTGACGCCCCCCTCGTGGCTCCTCCCCTTCCCAGAGCCACCTGACGAACGCTAAACAAAAACCACAAACTTAACTACAAAAACTAATCCAACCATCCCAACATACAAACTAAGTCATCCACAAAACATTTAACAATAACACTAGAATCATATACACCAACTAAATGAAAATGAAATGCAACTTTATTGTACAGAATTGAAAAAAATCATCAAACAAAAAACTAATATTTGAGCTCATAATACAGGCATGGAAAAAAAAATACTCTTTCTCTCTGTTAGCTATATGCATCAAAAGAATTAGTAGTATAATTCAGCCATAAGCCCCAAATCCAGCAAAAAAGACATAACAGATAAATCAAGATAAGAATTAACCAAAAACTGAAAATACCAAACTACATATAAAAATTCTAACAAACCCCTCAAAACTGCAAAAGGACAACAAGAAGACCAAACCACACCTGTGAAGTGAAACAGCACAGACTATCCATCTTTCTCACAACACCTCAACTTGCTCCTCCCCTCTCCAAATCAACAATTCAGCATCTACCTTCTAATCACAGAAAATTTAAAAAAATCTACAACCTGTAACACAGACAAAACATAATCAAGATTCAATTTTTATTCCCCAGAATTAAGAAAACAGCTCCAAAATCGACAGAACTTACCGATCCACCAATCAAGAAGCCTATTTAAATGAATTCACTGTTCTCCAAACTTGATCCACAATCTACAGTACGTGTATGAAACCAAACAGTGAGAGAAGAAATTCAAGAAAAAGAAATGGGAAAAGGTGTAATGGTTTTTTTTTTAAGAAATGGGTCACAGATTCCCTGGTTTGCAGGTAAGAATGGCAGCCAAAAAGGCCAAGACTTTGGGATTCGGCCTCCTCTTATTGACTTTGTTGTCTTTACTGATTCTTTATTATTATTCAGATTGTTTTATTGTAGTGCGTCCGATGTCCCAAGTAAAATGTTCCAAACTAGTCAAGGCACTGTTTGTTTGATTGCATTATACAGCTGTTTTCAGTTTCCTTTCTTGCTCTCTACCTTCTGCTTTTCTCACAAGTTACAGAAAAAGAAAAATGGGATTTGTATTTATTTAATGAAAAACCACTTTCTTCTTCTGACTTGGTCATCTAGTGGTGGCCCAAAACTTTTGGGTCAGCTCTTATACTCTTTTTTTCTGCAGGAATCTAAATTTTTGTGGAACATTTGTGTGAACTTCATTTTTTTCATTTTTATATATTTGAATTTAACAAAAATTTATATATAATGATGACTTTTTTTAGTTGTTGGTTTACCTCTAGTCTCCCCAATTCATCATCTTTTTTCATGAAAGTTTATAGTATTTCAAAGTTTTAATCCTAAGTGAGATGTAGAATAATTTAAAACTTTATGTTATTCTTGCTTTTTCTTTCTCCTTTATTTATTTGATTTGTTTTGGAATTTATGTAGGTGTAACACACCAGGAAAAGTAAGAAGGATCTTTTTACGGTCAGAAAGAATTCGTCTTACCTTACAATAAATAATATTTCAAATACCATTGAATAGTTTTTTTTTTTTTTTTTTGAAGTCTCGGGTATCCGGTCCAAGGGCCGACTAATCCTGGGGGACCAATTCCACCGTCCACTTACGGGGTCCCGTTTAAAGCCAGAGTTTTGCGCTCTATATGAACATGATCCCATAGAAATTGTTTGCACGTAAGTGGACCCGTTTAAAGCCAGAGTTTTGCGCTCTATATGAACATGGCCCCATAGAAATTGTTTGTAAGTGGACCTGTTTAAAGTCAGAGTTTTGCGCTCTATATGAACATGGTCCCATAGAAATTGTTTGCATCTTAGGGGTTTCGAACCTGAGACCTAGAGAGGAGCACACTCCTAAGTCCCAAGCCTACACCACTAGGCCAACTCATTGGGGTTAAATACCATTGAATAGTTAATCCAACCTATAATTGTCAGACCTTTTGTTTTTACATTTGTTAATTGTTATAGACTAAAAAACAATTTAATACTAGCACAAGGTGGTTTGGATACCTGATAAGAAGGGCAGTTACTCGGTGAGGACGGCTTACAAATGCTTGGTAGCTGAATCCATTGACGAAGTTCCAGAATTGGAGGAGATTGGGTGCATCTGGTCGAAAGGTGTTCCCCTGAAACTGGAGCTTTCTCTTGGAGGATGATACAGAACAAAATTCCAACAATTTCGAACCTTAAAAGACGAGGAGCTTTCAATATTCACTTCGCGTCGGAATGTAAGATGTGCGACACTCTTGAAGAAGACACCAATCACGTTTTCTTCTTATGCGCGGCCACAGCTAAGGTATGGCACCAAATCTATGGCTGGTTCGACCTTAACTATAGTTCTGGGGCTACGGGTTTGCTACATTTCGAAATTCATTGCGACGTGGCGGAAAGCAAATGGAAAAAGGCATGGGCTCTTATTTGGCACTGTACCGTGTGGAATCTGTGGAAAGGAAGGAACAAGAAAGTTTTCAATGGGGTGGAATTTTTGGCAGAAGACATCCTAGAGTTAATTAAGGTTGAATCTCTCAGATGGGCAAAGGTTGGTAAATTAGTTTGTCTCAATATAAATTATGATGACTGGTCTAGAGAACCCAAACACTGTATTAGGTAGAGTATTTTATTCTTGTGGGTTGACACATTGTCGTATATTCTGATGTAATCTCTTTTGTGGGGTATTTCTGATACCCCAAATAATAATATTTGCTGCTTCCAAAAAAAAAAAAACAAGGTGGTTTGGATTTTAACCCTACAAAATTAACTCCAAGTAATTTTTCTTTGTTAAATTATCTTTTTGCCCTTAGTAGAGTCTTACGCTTTCTTGATTTGGAAAGTGAATTATGGGTAAAATTGTCAAATAACTAGAGGATGTTTGTTTTGGGATTGAAATCCTGACAAATAGTAATTGTGTGTTTGTTTTGGGATTTTGAGAGTATGGGATGTAATTTTATGTCAAATTAAATTGTGTAAGAGTAGTTGGATGGAGAAATTCAAATGTAAAATCCCGAAATAGAACAGGACGTGGAATATGACGTTACGTCCCACGTCCGAACGGGTGAGTTCCAAAACAAACATATCCTAGAAGAAGGTGGTTTGGATTTTATCTGCAGTGTATTCTTAACTTCTTACTAGCAATTTCAGATTTATTTTAATGTACAATTTTTAAAAAATGGACATTGGGATTCGAATAACATAATACTAATGTTCTTTAAGTATGCCAGAAAAACAAACAAACAAATGTAGTACTGAAAAATCGTCTACTAATCTCTCATTGTGATTTTGATAATTTGTCTGTCTGAGAGTGTGAAATGGTTAAAGTGGTCAACAATATTTTTAATATTATCGCCTTTTTATTACCAAAAAAAAAAAAAAAACTTTTAGAAGTGATATAAATGTCACCATCCAATATAATAAGTAGTCGTCCAACACTTTAAATTTATAAAACAAGTCAATGTTGATTTTTTACTCATTAGCACGATCACACAGTGTATAAGATATTTATCATTATTTAAGCATTAATTGGTTATTAACATTGATTTGTTTTTATCGGAATAATTCTTGTTTATTTTTCCTATAAAATAATATTCTCTCCCCTTTTTTTTTTTTTTTAATTATTGTTTAATTTCATATTCTTATTTTTTTTATAAAAAATTATACTCCATCTGTCCCTATAAATTTCCTAATTTTATGATATTTCACCTTAAGTTTTTCATTCATGTATCAATTTTTTAAGTGTAATTTTGTAAATATTTATGTGTAAAGTTAAAAAATGAGTTAACTATGTGTGTAGAAAAAATAGCTGACATTTATGTAAAATTGATAATATTGTGAGAGCGTAATTTATAAAGGATTTTAAGGGTACGAAAGTTATTGTGAAACGTTCAAAAAAAGTATGAAAATTATTGGAGGTAAGGGTGAGAGTATTATTTTATTATACTTTATCTAATAGTCATTTACGGAGTAAGTATTATTCATTTTCAACTATTATTTATTTATTTAAATTGTCAGACTATAATATAAATGTAGTATTTTATTTATCAAAATGCTTCATTGTATTTTTTAATTTATCCATTTTATATAAAAATATTAAAATTTGTACTAGAAAAATGCAAATACTGTATGTAATGAATTTGGATTAAATGGTGAGAGTCAACAATTCAATCTAAAATCCTCGATGAAGAAATTCTAGGTCGTAGCTCGTAGGTGAAGAATACAACACTTTTAATTTCAATTTCCCAAATCAGCCCCTCAAGAATTCATTATCGACCTTTTTCGTCCTAATTGACAAAAGAATCGGCACCAATTTCACGGAATTTTGATTTGATGATGAAGAAGATTTTCGATGGAGTGAGAAATTCAGAGGGATAGAGGAATTCTGGTATATGGTGGATGGTGTCACACTCACAATGGGTGTGGCGGGTTCCAAGTTAGAGAAGGCTTTGGGCGACCATTTTCCCGAAGGCGAAAGATATTTTGGATTGGAAAATTTCGGAAATACTTGCTATTGCAATAGCGTTCTACAGGTGCTTCACTCCCCCCTTTCTTCATTTTCTGCTTCTGATTTTCATTGATTTTATGTTTGAACCACTTTTTTTAGTTTCTATGGCCCTCGGATTTTCAGTTTTGCTCAGAAGATGATAACGGCTATTCCTTATTATGTGATTAATTAATTACCATGAAGGAAGAAGAAAATTATGTGGTTTTGATTAATTGCTATGCTGTTTTTTGCATTTACTAAAATTAATTATTTGGGCAAGTGTTGATCGAGATTGCTGCTAATTTTTTATTTTATGGTCTGAGTGTAATCACTTATTGGTGGCCTGGTGTTGTTGATTTACTTTTTGGGGGAAAGATATTGATAGTTTGATACGTTGTGTGAGAATTTTTTTTGCTAATTTCGTTTGCAGAAAGCTTATTGTGTGTCTGTGTGTGTTGCAATTGTCTACAGAATTGCATGTTTTTTAGGTCAAAATGACAGATTTTGCAGATGTTAAAAGAAGTCCATACAATTAGATTTTCAATCTATAGGACAGGAAAGTTTGAGAACAGTAATTTGATAAGCATGTTGCTAGTTATTCTACTTCTCTCATATGTTCTGGGTGTCTTGGATACTTTTGACTTTTTTCATGACTTGGTTCTGTTTCCCAGGCTCTCTACTTTTGTGTACCGTTTCGCGAGCAACTAATGGACTATTATTCCAACAGCAAAAACCAAGGCGAAGCACCTGAAAACCTTTTAACATGTTTGGCAGAACTTTTCTCACAGGTAGTAGATTTTGTAAGAATTGCAATATATCATATCTGGTATCCTTTATGGATCTTTATAGCATATAGGGCAAGGTCACTTAATAACATACTCAGCGAGAGCAAAGTTTGTGAGCGTTTTGTGGCGTGGAAAAATTTATATTGTGATCGATTTTTAATGCTCATTAAACTTTCATTATTACTTCCAAAGTACAGGAACTGTGGCTAGCTTATAGCTAGCCCATGACTGGCCGACTGTACCTGGCAGCCAACAGTTTAGGAGTCTTGTGAGAAAGATTTCACATGTGATAGAGTTATCAATCTGAACTGTTGTAGTGATGCATACTTGAGTTGACACTAAGCTGTAATCAATTTTATGCAGATAAGTTCGCAGAAGAAGAAAACAGGTGTAATAGCTCCAAAACGCTTTGTACAAAGACTTAGAAAAGAAAATGATGTGTTTCGAGGATACATGCATCAGGTGTGTTATTATTAAAAAGGTTCTTTCAAGTTATTAGAGGTACTGAGCTAGTTTGGTGAAGAGTAATAGTTGTGTATTCCAGTAGGAGTACTCTGTCCAATTCCCTGGATGAAGACTGTGTATGCAATCACTTAATCATATTTCAGCACATCGCACTGCCCCCATGCAGTTGAGTTCAGTGATCCCAAATATTAAGAGTCAATCGGAGATTTTTTTTTTCTTACGTAATTTCCTCTTTATCCAAGAGAGTGTTTTATTAATTCCCTTGTATGGGTTCTGCTCTAGTTATGCCTCCTCAATTCTGATGAGGGCCATAAATTTAACGTGGCTAGGTTCTGATTATCTTGAAAGTAAAGATCTTGCATTTCTAAGACCCTTTGGTTTGTTAAAACAATCTTGCAGGATGCACATGAATTTCTAAACTTCTTGCTAAACCAACTTGTTGATATACTGGAGAAAGAGTCTCACAAAGTGACAAGTGAGGATGCAGTAAATGGGCTAAGTAATGGTCATATCAACGGTGTTAAGCATGAGCCACCCGTCACTTGGGTCCACAAAAATTTCCAGGTAAACATATCAGGTTTTCCATGGTTTCCCATTATTAGAATTTGGTATTTCATCGAGACGTCATCTATAGTGCTTTAGAAACATATCATATAGAGCAGGATCTTTGTATGATCGGGTATTTTTCTGATGTTTGAGTGTTGTTATTGTTGGTTTGATCTTGACTTTGAAATTTGTATGGGATACAGGGTATTCTCACGAACGAGACACGGTGTTTAAGGTGTGATACAGTTACTGCTAGGGACGAAACATTCTTAGATTTAAGCCTTGATATTGAGCAAAACAGTTCAATTACCAGCTGCCTCAAGAATTTCAGTTCTACGGAAACCCTAAATGCCGAAGATAAATTCTTCTGCGACAAATGCTGCAGGTAGGTGTCCTTATTTACCAATGCAAGTATATTGTCAGAGTTAATATCAAATTACGTACTATAACCTGGGGAAGATCCAAAATAATAAATCTTTGTTCTTTCTACTTTATCAAGTTTAGTCTTAGGCTGTCCAATTTAAGTCCTAGACGTAAGTGATTTTCGGTTGATTTTGAATTTTCCCAAAATGACTGAACTTGGACATCCTATAACTAAACTTGGATCCACCCAAAGTTACAGGATGTAAATTGATATTAACTCATGTATTCACGAAAAAGAAAGTTGATTTTGGCAATGTAAACACAGTTTGCAAGAAGCCCAGAAGAGGATGAAGATCAAGAAACCACCTGGTATCTTGGTGATCCATCTCAAGCGATTCAAGTTCATGGAACAACTAAATAGACACAAGAAGCTATCCTATCGCGTCGTTTTCCCTCTGGAACTGAAACTTAGCACAACGTTGGAGGATGCTGACTCAGAGTACTCGTTGTTTGCTGTGGTGGTTCATGTTGGAAGTGGGCCAAATCACGGGCATTATGTTAGTCTTGTAAAGAGCCATAATCACTGGCTGTTTTTCGATGATGAGAATGTGGAAATGGTGGATGAGTCTGCTATCCAGACGTTTTTCGGGTCTGCACAAGAATACTCGAGCAACACAGATCATGGATACATTCTCTTCTATGAAAGCCTTACTGCTGATAAGAAGTGAAGATAAGTTTTTCTAATTTCAGAAAGAACCTCTCTTACTTGTTGATTAATCCTAAACCATACTTTTTGGGGCATACTTTTATTTTTACTAAAGCGTGTGGTGCTTGCGCAAGCCTCGGTCTTGTACAGTACTGTATGAAATAACATAGCTCCAAGTTTAGTTTAGACAATAATATAATATGGTGTGACTTTGACAAATTATCATATTCTTGGAGTTGGGGGTGATGTGTAATTTCTTCATCATTTGTAATATGTTGTTATGTTAGTATCATCAAGTAATTTTGTGTTGTGTTTTTTTACAAATTACTTGTAAGTTGATTATCAAAATCACTTAAATTCAATGTTTAATAAATACTTTCGTCTTTAAAATCTTGAACAAAATTACTTTATTTTTAATGACTGCCTTTTCTTTTCTACAAATGTCAATTTAAATTACTTACCATCAATTGCAACAATCAATTTAAATCGATACAATCCCAAGAGCCAAGTCACTAATTTCAAGAAAGACTACGGATATTATTAGAGTATCATTACTACCTCAAAATCTTTTAAGTACCTGTGATGTATTTTAGGTTAAATCAAGTTTCTATATTACGGCTTAAAAAATACAATATGAAATTTCATACACCTTCAAGTTCATAGGACGAAAAGAGATTTTTTAATGGTGTTGTATTCATTATGCCTAGCATTGAATGTATTGGTTTTTTTTTTATGGTTTTTTTTTTTATGGAAGTTAAATAAATACCCATCCCTTTTTCCCCTTTCCATGACTCGAACCCAGGACCTAAGGCCTAGGTAGTAGTGCTCTAACCACTTGAGCTATCCCACTTTGTCAGCATTGAATGTATACCTTATCAATATCTCAAATCATGGGGTCTGTTTGGTACCTAAACGGACACTCAAATCGAACTGAACTCTTTATCAGGCTATTGTTCTCTTAAAGTTATGGAGTAAGATATTGATTTCTAAATAAGATCCATTTTTTGGATTGTATGATGATCTCCCCTGAAAAACATTGGCGCACGTGTAAACGTGGTGCTCTACCAACTAAGTTATAGCCCTTAGACCATGTTTATCCATGCTCGGTCATGACCTGGTCATCAAATATAAAATTCATTTCTCACTCCTCCATCTACCCATTTTACACCACAACCCAAACTCATCTTTTTTCACACTTTATCCACCACAACCAACATTTAATAAATTATTTCTTTTATAATATAATAATTATATCTATTATTAATTCTTTATAATATTTTCAAAATATTTAAAAATATATACTGTTATTTAATATTAAAAAACTCATAACTATAATAAAAAATTACCATAAACTTAAAAAAAATTACAACATTCAATAATAAAATTTCCATTACAAAAATTGAAATACATGAAATTAATTGAGATTACATGACTGGTTTTGAAAATTATGATGATAATTGGGATCATTTGGATCCATGTTAGAAGAGAAAAAAAGATAAACAATTTAGAAGAGAAAAAAGATAATTAAAACAATTTAGAAGAGAAAAGGGAGTGTATGAAATTGTGATCCAAGTCTCTATTTATAGAGAATTTAATTTTATGAATTTTAGTTTTTTTTTTAATTAAATAGATAAGTGAAAATCAGAAATTACTTAAATAAAATATAACCGACGAGTAAAATTTTGACAAGTGGCATATTTGGATTTTTTGGGATAAACATTACCCCCACATGGCCCCACACACACTTGGTTGTTTTTGGTTGTCGGACAACCACGGTCATCCAAAAGAAATCAATTTTCCTTTTTTTTTTTTTTTATCCGCTAGTTGATGCCCTGGGCGTCAGTCCACCGATAAACATGGCCTCAGCTTGTGATGCACAGAATTTATGATTGTACGTTCTTCAATCTGTTCGGTCCATATGATCGTACATTAGACATTTTTTACTCTCTTAAGGGTTTATACGTTAATTTTATGCATATTTTATAAGAGTTACATAATCATTTTATGCATATCTATTTTGTTAAAAAAACATTATGAAATGTGAGTAGTAAAGTCTATTTTTTTCAAACTTATATTAAATTAAAGGTATCAAAAATGCCCAAAAGAAAGGGGGTACAACAACAATGTCTAATCTCCTGTCGACGATTCTCAAACTAAACACAACACAGGTTCTCTACCCCAAGCCACAGAGAAGCTGGGATTAAGTGAGGTCCATATCATTATCATTTCCAATATTTCGTGCTAAAGTACCCCACGATCCGAAGACGAGATTGAAGTAGCAAATTTCCTTATAATTTGCATTTGCCTTCCAGTTTTGCATTAACAAACAAGAGTGAGATTTTAGAGCACATAGGGAAGAGAGTTGATAGCTCCTGTCTTGTGTAAGAATGAAGATTCATTATATTTCTACAGACATTCTGCAACGGCTTTATCATTTTTGTACAAGAGAAGAAAACAACATTATATTTTGTAAGGATCAGCAATTACAAAAATGTATGAATATCTATTTTTAAAAAAAATGTTACAAGCCTGGTTGGTTCATTTGGAAGACCCAAGACATTAAAGCATCATCATCCATTAGACTTTGAATATGACTTGGGAGTCCATTTACAATCTTGTCTGAAATATCCTGCACAAAAGAGGCAGCCATGGAATGAGAGTTACCACCAAAAAGCTTCATTATTTGTCCATTATCATGATTCTAACTGTTTTTTTTTTCTGGTTATACCAAGAATTTGAACGGTGTATATAAAGTTGGGAGCATAGACATATCAGCACTCTCTCAGCTCTCGTGTCTTTAACTAAATTAAAATTTAAAAAAATATATAATGATAAATCGAACAAGGAAAATGGTGCAATTTTCCAAGAAGATGAAATGCACAATCAAGCTGAAAGAAGTTACAGAAAACAATCACCAAGAAGAGCGAGCAAGATCAGGGAACGTAATGTCCGGCCATCTAAAGAAGCATAAAATTTAATAACAGTGTATAGAAACTTGTGCAGTGGGAAGGAGAGCAAATATAGTGCTTACATTAGTAGTTACTTGGGTTTCATAATCAAGTCAGAAATACCTTGGTCTCCAACTCCAAGTTTGCAGAAGCCTGGTTTGGTGAAAATTCATTAATGCAATTGATCAGCGGATTTAGTGTGTCTGCATTCACTTGCCATTGAGAAGGCATATTGGGGTCATAATCACATCCGACTGGCATTCGATTAGGTGACTGTAAGAAATCAGGATAGGTTTATATTACATAACACAAGGAGAAACTTGTTAGGAAGCCTTTATGGCATGTTACAGATTGATGAGAAGATCAACACAAATATTCTGCAGAAAGACAATTTAGTTCAATGCGTTTTATCTTTCATCTTTAGTTTTTGCAAGAAATCTATCAGAGTCCACTTCCTCTAGGGCAAATCTTTAATTTCTGTCCTCAGTATAGTGAAGATATTTATATTTGGTAAAACAAAAGTGAGAAAGAGAAACGCTTAATTACCTCCCAGTTGACCTGTTGTATAGGTAGAGAATTGCAAGTTTCCTGACTGAAAGCAATCTCACCTGTTCAAGAAAGAAAATTCTCTTACTCAGCATGACAAAACTAAAAAAATCTTTTCAATGCCAAGGACGATTCATATTGTTATGCTCCGAGCAGAGCAGTTTACGAGAACTGCCTCCACCTATATTTCCATTACAGCCAGGAAATTGATGCATAATTTATCAGAGGCACTTTGGTCCTCTTTTACAGAGAGAGAGAGTGGAAAATAATAAGAGGATGAGATGAATAAAATTAGATACCTGGACTTGAAAGTGGATTATATGAGCTTGATTGGGAATAATGACTTGCATCAGTCAAAGATGACTCAGGATATAAATGAAATCTAGATCTTGCTTGGTGATTATCCTCTGTAGCAAGTTGGTTGCAACATTCATGGTTTCCAATTCTATGTTTGTTTAAGATATCAAGTTACACACAAACAGACAAAAGATGTGCAATTGTTACCCAATTCAGCATCTTCATATGCTGATGACAAGGTACTGCCAGTGCTTGTTCCATGGAAACTGGAAGAAAATGAGCTGCTGGTTTCCGAAGTTGATGAAGCTGTATCAACATTTTGAGGAAGTCTGATATGTGGCTTATTACCATTCAGAAGAAAACAAAAGATCAATATGAATCACAGAGACACTTTTTCTGTTAAAATCTAATTACATGTGAAAGAATTAAATTTCCATGACAAGCATAGTCAAGATCATTAAATTCTTTATTGCCATTAATCGTTTACACTTTAAGGGCTAAAGTATAAATTTTATTCGAGGAGCATAAGTATAAGAATACATTTTCAGGATGTCATTACTTACGTTATAATTCTCAAGTGAATATGTCATATGTGCTTTCAATACTGAGGCAAACCTAAAAAGGCTGTATGTTCGTACCACCTTACTCAATTTTCAATCATAGTAACCATGACATGCAACACATGTCATGCGAGTTAAAATATAGTAAGTTGTTGGAGCATATTCAGTGACCTGATTATTCATGTTCTCATGATTATAAAAGAAGAGAAAAATACAGCCAAATAATATTGAACAAAGATTATCAAAGGATGTTAATAGTTCTTACATCAGCTTCCAAATAATGGACAAACACTATGTGCCTGAGATCCCTGCAATATTAGAATGGATAAGAATGCAGTGATGATTTCAAGGATTATAAAATGCACAGATCATTGTTAGATAGATGATTAGTAGTGTTTCAGATATCCGATATCAATCAAGTAAAATACTTAAATCACACAAAAAATTGGGCCACAGATTCAGTTGAAATAAAGGTATGATCACTATACAATCAAAGAAAAGATATTGTACTTACGTAGAAGATATAACATATGCAATAATATAAATAAGGACAATATATTCAGTGGAGAAAGAATAGGCAACAAACCCTATAACATTGCTCTTCATTCCCAGACAAAACTCGACAAATACAACATGATACTGATTCAAGTTTGTGTGAATTAGAGAGAACTAGATTCATCTAAACTTAGCAATCACTGCAGTCAGCCAGAACTATGCTTCGCAAGAATTGCATCACTCTTCAAGGGTCAATTCCATAAAAATACCAAGAGACGAGGGATATGCACTAAGAGGCGAGGGATCACTGATAGTAATTAACCTATCTACAGATTTGAAGAAATGGGTTAATGAGTACATTTTGAAAAATACACACTGTGCACCTTCAGCAAACAATTTACATCACAAGGAAGATGCAAGGTATCTAGTTTCAGAGGCCAAAACTTACTGCCTAAGCAACCAGTAGCTGCGCCTTTGAAAGTTTACATTATCCACTCCACAAGCATAGCCACAGCACAAACAATCAGCAGTTCCGATCTGAACAAATTTAAAACCAGCAAATATTCAAAAATATGTTATCATTATTTACTAGAGAGGATCTGCAACCGCCATCCACTGATAATTGATCTAGAATATAATTATATAGTAAAAAAGCTTATAGACACTATGCTTGCACTATTATTCCGAATTTGGAAAATCGAGCATAAAATTATCTGAGTTCCAAATTTGGAAAATTGAGCATAAAATTGGGTTATGTATGTTCTGAACACAAACATCAAGAAGACATGACCTAATGTATAATGAGGTCATATCATGAAGAAAGTGTTGCAAATTTTAAGCCCGACTCATAATCTATTGGATAGGCAAATGCAGGAACTGTTAACTCTATTATAACATAATCATCTTGCAATCCATACCATGGACAATCTGGTTAGGGTTGCAGAGATTATCCTATTAGGCCAGTTATAATGAACAATACTTAATATAAAACCTTCATAGGTGGAGGGGCATATGTGCTCCAGGCTTACCTTCATCCTCTCAACGACTTCGTGACGCCACTTATTCTTTCTCCAATTATGCCCATCATTGCGGAAAAGTCTTAGTGTCTTCCGATCAAATAGAAAAACAGAACCACCTGATAATTATGCATCTTCATTAACAGTTTTGTAACAAAAGAAATATGAAAAACAGAACCACCTGATAATCCATTGTGTTCTTTCATGCAGCGAATATTATAAAGAAATATGTGCTCCATGGAAAACAAGTGTGTCTTTTCAAAAAATCAATGGAACCAAAAGTTTATGGTACACGCATATTCTACAAGTTCAAGAAATGTGGTTGAAACTAAGTATCTAAAGTCATTGTTCACTAGTCCCTCTATTGGAAGAGGAAACATCATCCATATGAAGGCATCTCACACTAGCTAATATAATTTGTCATCATCACTCTCCCATTTCTAACACCCTTCATCCTTTTAAATCAAAATAAATCAGATTTCCGCTTGTCAGAAACACAATGTATTCTACCGTGAAAGATAAGCAAGAATTTCTTAAGCCAAAATAAACAAGAGACTCGTCTCTATTCCTTCTGGACTCTATTCCTTCATCAGAATGATACTTCCTCATCTCCTTTTTAATTCAAAAGACTAAAAAAAATATCAAATACTACTAGAAATATTAAAAAAAAAAAGCATCATGGTCAATTGGTCAGGCATTTCGACATTTTAAAACCTTTCTTTTACGAAAACGTAAAGAAAATTGAGATGAATGTGAAAATTTTAGCAGATGCACTCAAGTCAATATTTTGTGGTAATCTTTTCTTTCAATGTTGAGAAGGGAGAACCCATGCTCCTCATTATGCATGGAGTTTATAGTCTCAGTGGGATGATTTTTCTTAGCCATTAAATGGAGTTAATGTTGTTTTTTAGCTACATAGTAATGAAACTTAGCCAGAATAAACTCACTTTTCACACTTGAGAAACTTAAGTATCACTTGTAAATGAACATAAGTTGAACAAAAGCATCAACTAAATGAGAGGGCCTACTGGCTGGCTTATTTGGAGACTTTGCAGAAATATGAAACATTTGATAGTTTCTAAGAATTTCAAGAACTTCAGCAGGTCTCAGCCAGCGATTTTCAGCTTCTATTAAGATCTGCTTCATCATATCTGCACAGCGAAACTACATATTCTTCTTCAGAAACACACACAAAACAAACAAACTACAGACAAAGTTGAAGTCCTAACTGAGATTTGTGAATGTTAACTGTGTTACAGTCAATGAAAATCTATGACACGTTTTAATAATCACGTGGATCTAGCAATTTAGTTCTCTACCTAAAAGATTACCAAAGCTTCTACATATATTATCAGGGTTTAGAAACATCAAACTTCATCCTATTGCATATATTAAGAAAAAAAAAATTCTAGTGAGTGTAACAAGATTCTTGTACAGTGTTATATTGTTCAACTCAGCAAAATGGAAATTTATGATATCTGGTTTGCTAATAGCCTTAATACTCTTGTTTAATTTAAATAAAATCCCCAAAATTGGATTTTGTATGGTCTGGTCCTTCTTTTACTTAGAAGTGGATAGAGAGAAGAATTTGGTCCAGTCTTTACCTTCAAGCGCCAAGAAATATGATGCAACTTCGTTATTATGACTTCCTAAAACAACAAACAACACAAAGAAAATGTGAAACACTGAATCTTGATTCAAGAAAGAAATATTAGGCAGTAAATATTTTCAGCTAAAACCCTATTGATGTGAAAGCAATTTCCCGCCATAAAATAATTTTCAATTTCTTGATCTAAATTTCAGCTCATATATTTAGTTCACTGTGGATAAGTTTAAATTTCCGATACTAACATTTTTCACAGCAAATTAAAACTAGAAAACTGAATCTAACTTACTCTGTAATTGAAACGAGACAAATTAATGATATTCAAGAAGCTAATAAGAGCAATTCGAAGTACGAGATTGGATGAATGGCATACCATTTCGGAACCCTAGTTTGAACGGTCTGCTTCCGGCCATGGATCACTATGGATAATAATCAAATTCAAACAAACCGTGCAGTGTGGAAGAGATACTAATCTGTAAACTTGTATAGTGCAAAATTTTCGCACTACACTCGGAGAGATCAGTCTTTAAGTATAGATCCATCAGCAATTGGTGTAATCCCAAACGGTTTCAAAAAATTTGTAACTGTGGTGGTGCTTTGCTCACTTTTTTGTTTTTTCAGAAAACTGATGGTGTGACCACTTTTTACTTTGTCACAATCCACACATAAGATTATGACATTTTGAAATCGAGTGAGATATAAACACTCGAACGTGACACTATTAAGGTAAAATCACAAATGATTAGAAATTTATGAGTTTACTGCGTGAGCAGGAACATTTTGGTTTGATAAACTGCACTTTGTATAAATTTTGTTATACCAAAAGTTTATGTACCATATTGATATGAAATTTTATATACCAAATTTTTTCATATTGATAAAAAAAATTAGTTTAGAGACTTTCGAAACACCTGAAATGCAAAATCTATACAGAACTTTGGGCCTTCAAGATATAAATAACGTAGATTGCTCAACTTGTCACCACTCTTGTGGCTGGACCAATGGTAATGGATTCTATTGAGATTATTTAGATCCAGTGTTCGAGTGGTACCAAACCTTCTTCAAAACCCTCAAAAGAGGTATTTCAAAATACCTCCACAACCACCCCATTTTTCTTATTTTACTCGCTTTTTTTGTATTTCTTATACCCGGCTGTGTTTTAATAAAATTCTGACTGAAAAATTCTTAATCTAGCCAGAAAAATAACTAATATTATACAAAATTTTATCGTCTACTCCCTCTGTCGAGCTGTTCGTTTCTTTTGACAGCTCTAATCATGATGAATATCAAGAAAACACACCACAATCACAATTAACGGACCATACCAAGAAAAAAAGACTAACCAAGTGATGCCATGCACCAGAAGATGGCAAACATGCAAACACTCTATGAGCCCAGATTAAAGAAAAGCTTCTCGAGTAAATTGGTAATCAATAATATTACAACTGCCACAATAACGAAACACATATCGATAAAGTACTTATTCTTGTGGCATTTAACACAAACTTAGATGAAAATATTCATGTTCATTTGAGCATAATATCAAATAAAGTATACTCGTGTCATGTTGTGGTCTCACATTGAGGCATCAAGCAACTTATCCATTTGCCCGTGCATATTAATCAAGCTTCTTGATGAAGGTAAGCCCGCCACTACATCTTCCTCAATTCCACATTCATTTGTTCCTCTTCTGATCATGAAATACCCATCCTGCATCCCACAAGATGTCCAACATTCAGAATTTCACCATATTCAACAAATTAATCAAAACCAAAGACTACATAATTTTTTGGCTCCCCCATTATTATTGGCAAATCCGTTTCAATGGATGGATGGATTCAAAGTTTAAGAATTTGAAAACCATTCAAATCAGAGGAGATGCAAATCTATCCAAATGACTCGGAAAAAAGTTTAAGATGAGAATGATGAATTTCTAAATTTTCTCCATCCAAACATCAACAGATCTGCTATCAATTCAAATCCATCCTCAAATCATTCAATCCACACACAAGTTACAACAGATCCAAGAAGTTGCAATATTCATATGGTGGACAAAAGTCCTTTGTTCAGCTTTAGTGACAAGTTAAGTATTTCAAGGATTAATAGAGATTAGAGAACGTACATCACCCCAGCTTCTATTCCACTGATTGGCTAAAAGCTGCAAAAACAAACCAAAAGTAAGTGTACAATCACATTAAATTTAAATATGAATGATCTTAACGAGGATATTTGTTACCCAATAGTCCTCCCCATCGTCAGTAGTTCCCCAGCCTATCAGCTTAACGGCATGGCCTCCCATTTCATCACCTGTTATATGTTTGTAAACTCCCGACTTATAATGAGCAAAATCCTGAGATGAAAGTTAATATTAGCTATCTTGAATAAAAATTTGAAAGAATGTGAAGAAGAAGATTCTACAAAAATCAAATGTCACAATTCAGAGGCTACAGAAAACCATATTTAAAAGTCAATAGAAATAGATTTTTGGAATAACAATGCAATCTCAAGGGGCCTGACAGGCCTGCCTATACAATTATATGCAAGCTATAAGAAAATCTGGATGAGTACCACAAACACGAATAAGAATTATCAATTATGTCATTTCCTTTACTTAGGGATCAGAATGTATGTTCCCTCGTTTACCTCATAGACAGTGAAAGCGACCTCAACTGGTCCATTCTTGTAAACCTCAGCCATTATACTGTATGGATCAGAACTAGTTCTATATGCATTCAAGCTGAAGTGCTTTGACTGCTTCCAGAGCAGATTTTTCTTTTGGCATTTCTTCTCACATTTAGGGGTAGGATAGGCAGGTTCACAACCAGGATGGGAGCATCCACTGTTATCAAAGTAAGGATCACACTGCCAGAGAAAAAAAATCATCAAGTGTTCAGGATATGCATATGCTAAATTGTAGAAATGCAAGTTGTTGAACTTGAACAGTTAGCATGAGACACCTAAATCCAAGAATCAACCGTTGTAGATAATTAAAAAAAAGGGGTTAATATCTATTTGCAACCTATACTATATAACACTTTTTTCAATTTGCAACCCATACATTTTTTTTATCCAATTGCAGACTATACGGAATTGACCGATTGCAACCTAAACTCTATTTTTGTGGTATTTTCCGGCAACACGTGCCTTGCACGCCTATGACCAAGGTTATATTTGTCCATGACTCCATTCACATTTATTAATAATATTTTTTTTAATAATTAATTGTCCATTGAAGTTATATATTTGTTGTATTCATTAATTGTCCATTACAGCTATTTGCAGAATTCAAAATTAAACGTTTATTAAAAAAACAAATAATAAATGTGAATGGACAAATATAACCTTGAGCGTAGGCGTGCAAGGCATGTGTGGTCAGAAAATACAACAAAAATTAGGGAGAGTGCTATCGTGTAACAAATTAGATGCAGTTATTTGATAGGAAATATTCAGATGCCCTGACAACATTCTAATCAAAATAACTCCTGTTTCTGACAAGAGAAAATACTACCTCTGCAGTCACAACACCAGTATGGACAAAGTACCGCCAAGCTGATATGGGGTACCCTCCATCACAACCATCACCACACATAAACCCACAGCATGCTAAGAGATCATTGACTGAGAGAGAAATATTCTATAAAACATGGAATAAACAAAAGACAGTCAGATATGGTTACTATGGTAAGTCTGTTTCTAATTCACGTGTTGCATGGAAAAAATGGAAACTTGATGCTCGTAAATTAACTGTGCCAAACTGAATGCAGAAACGGTCTGAGAGAGCCTCAACAGCAGCAAAAGCCCAACAAGAACCACAATGTCCCTAATGAATAGAGACTAGATCAGGTAGGAATCGGCGTGTGCCATTTTTCAATGTAAGGACATTGTCAGATGAGAGAAGCAAATTACCTGGTCTTTGTTTTGAGATAGTTCGATGGATTTAAATTGGATAGAGAAAAGTTCAAAATCATTAGAATATCTCTGATGGAAACATAAGTCAAGAAGGGCAAAATAACTAACCGAGAATATCCCCAATTGTGCTGCACTGAGGCCAGTTCTTTCGTGCATCAAAATTTGTGGGTAACTTTAGACCTTTCTTGTGAGTAACAACAGGAATTCCCTTTAAATCGCCCTCTGGCATTTTTTTAGCTCCAAGAAGGTGCATAAATTGGCCAACCTGTGGGTCATATTAGATTATCAGCAGAGTTTTGTGTATAATTTTGATTAGGGGGGCAATTCCGGGCATGATAGAGTGAAGATTACGTCGGTCTATCAGGACACGACACGATAGCATGACACAAAAACGAAACAAAAATTACAGGTTAATGTTTGACCTTATCGTTTTCGTGTCGGGTTCGTGTCAACCCATTAAGCACGATTTTTCGAACCTAATTTTGATTATTGTTTATTTTGTGGAGGTAGGGTGGAGGATTTAAAAGTGGTGTGTAGTGTAGGATTATTAGAATAAGTCCAGAGCAAACCAAATATTTGTAGTATATTAAAATCAAGAAACTTACAGTATAGTTGGCAAATCGAGGGTTCATAGAGGCTTTCCATCCAGAATGGGCATTATTAATCGATTTAACAACGGACTCCTGTATGGCATTTTACAGTTCAGCTTGAATGTCACTTTACAAAATAGTAAAGTAATTTTTTTTCTATTATTAATACATCTATATGAGAAAAAAAGTATTTGTCTTTTCCAACGTAGGTAGAAAGTACCTGAAGAATCTTATGATCAAGTTTTAGCTGAGCAGGGTCCCGTGCAATGACCTGTAGTATAGGATTTTCAAAATACTTTGTAAATATACACAACAGGCATGAGTTTGTGAATTTGGAAAGATTGCACAACTCTAGAATGTCGTGGAAACCACATAAAATAGCGGAACTCATGAAAAGCTTGTTAGTGAGTACAAGATTCATCTAATAGCTTTCACTCGATTTTCACTATGAATCATAAAACATCCTGGTAAAATGAAAAACTTTCAGGAGCAATGGAAGAGCAACACAAAGTGAAAAATACATGCTTGCTTTCAAGATGGATTGAAATCATCACTCAAACCCACAGTTGACAGTTGTGCAAAAGTATGTTCCAATAGTTAAGATTTGAATCATTTGATACTTGTTATATTTCTCTCTGTGACTAGCATAAAAAATCAGCCCTAGAAAGAATAAAGCAAAGCAAAACCAAAATATAGTCTTAATAATTGAACATAAAATCCAAAAAGCACTTGGTACACCATAGCAAAAAAGCACCGAAAAGGCAAGTTGGGCCTAATAGAACTCTGACCAAAAGAAATGAACGCAATAGGTCTAATCAAGATCAAGGTATAACTGATCAAGCAAGAAATCGTAATATGGAAGCATCAATGGCAATAATGAAGTGAGAAAGAGACCTGAAACGTGAAGATAGTCTGTACAAGTACAAGGAAGATCAGGAAGCAAATCCTAGCCATGGAGGTAGCTGCTGCAAGCCTGCAACTTTAGGAACAAGACTGGTGTGAGGTTATTTGAACAAGATACAAGATTCTTTCTTCTTATCTTATTCATAATCATGGGGTAAATTTAGTGCGCATATCGAGGAAAGTCAAAACCCATTACTATGATTAAAATAAGTTGCAAAAAAACAGAAATTACAAATACCGGGCGGGGCGGAGGAGATGGAAAAGTTAAATCTGTCAAACGATGAAGACGCGATCAGCTACTAAAGATGGCTTTATGTCCCACTGCAGAAAGATATTGATGATGAAGAAACACCCGATTGGGCTGCTTTTTTGTTTCTATTGTGGGAAGCCCTTTTGGGCCACTAAGAGAAGAAGTTATGTTTTTTGGTTTACATTTTTTGTCTAAATTTCCTAGTACCACAAAATATCTTGTGAATTTACTTTTATATATTCAATTTTTATGGTCTATTGATATTAATATTTTTTTTTATTGGTAAAGGTATTTATTTATTAAAATGGGTACAAGTAATAGTAATACTTTACAAAGTAATAAAAGTCGAGAGAGTTAATAAAATAGAGAACATTATTCTAAGTGTTTCTTCAAACAATGCATCTAAGAGGATCCGCAACTCAGTCCTTGAACGAGAATCTACTCTGGGTAGGATATTTGATGGTAAACCAGCTCCATAGTCTCGCCTTGAGTTCTTCATTAAATCTTGGGATTGAGAGTGTCTCGTTCCTAAATATAACTACATTTCTCAATTTTCAAATTTGTCAAACCACACAGAACCATATGCATGCTGCGTTCTTCTTACTGTTTTTTCCTTTCATGATGCCGCCGAATCCTAGACAGTTACCTAGGGACTCAGAAGGTAGTGCAGTCGATATCTTGAGCCAGACCATGCAGTCCATCCACAGTTCATAGGTGTGAGTACATTCAAAGAAAATATGTCGCTCAGTTACTTCATGTGCTCTACACAGAACACACCTTAGGTCGTCACTTTGTTTGAAAATATTCCGTCTTCTGAGATTTATCCTTGTGGGCAGTCGTCCCCCAAAGTAGCCTCCATGCGTGTGCCTTCACTTTTGGTAGGGCGAAATTCTTCCATATGCACTTGAAGCCTTGTATCAGTCTATCATCCATTTGTAATTTTTGTTTTTGTGTAAAATTGGGGATATTGTGAAGGTGAAGTTTATAAAAAAAAATTCATTTTAAGGGTGTAAAAGTTATTGTGAAACGTCCCAAAAAGAGAAGTGTAAAAGTAATTATGGAACGCAAGAAGTAGATATATTTTTTTTTTTTAAATGGTAATTTGAACATTTCGGGGAGTACATCTAACATTCTCTTGAGAGGGGGGGTTGTGCATTTATCGGGGGAGTCGGTTAACAAAGCTGGAGGTGCATATAGCCGTACCCTTAAGGAAAACAATTCGGCCCATTAAGTTTTTTAGTCCATTAATTACGGCCCAATATATTTCAGTTCGGATGCAAGAATCAAAGGTTTCGGTGTGAAGAATTCATTTTACTCCCTCCTCCTGATTTTTCTTGCACATTCTTGATCTGTAGTGATTTTCCTTGCAAAATTTCTATCTGCAGAAAAGATGAGGCAAAAGGCTACTGATTCTGCAATTCAGCTACTTCGTAAAGGTTTTTCCGCCGAAATTCATAATTTAAACGGGGAAACGAGGCGCTTTCCACCAATAGATTTCAGCTCTGTTCGCCAAGTAAACGATGCTATTCGCTTGTTTGGCGAAATGGTTACAATGTCGCCCCAACCTTCTGTTTTCCTATACAACAAACTATTGAGTGTTATTGCCAGGATGAGAGAATACACTGTTGCCCTTTCAGTGTTCGTCGAAATGCGTCAATCAAGCGTTCCCGTAAACGAGTTCACGATGAACATCATTATTAATTGCTGTTGCCGTCTGAAGCGAGTAGACTTTGGATTTTCTGTCTTGGGCAACTTCTTGAAGCAGGATTACAAACCAGATGTCACGACTTTCAACACTCTCTTGCAAGGCCTTTTTTCGGTTGGTAAAGTCTCAAAGGCAGAAGCTTTGTTCAATAAGGTTTTGATCTTCAAACTATGTCAGCCTAATGATGTTACGATCCTCACTATGATAAATGGTGTATGCAAATCGGGACAAACTATTGTAGCCCGTAATTTGCTTCGTGCATATGAAAAGGCTGGTTACAAACCTAATGTTGGAGCTTATAGTGTTGTGATTGATGGATTGTGCAAAGATGGGCAGGTTAATGATGCTCTGCACCTCCTGCGTGAAATGTCAAACAATGGTATTCAGCCCGATGTTGTAACATATAACAGTATTGTTCATGGCTTGTGCAGAGATGGAAGGGTTGATGATGCTTTGCACCTCCTATCTCAAATGCCCGATGAGCGTATTCTGCCAGATGTTGTCACGTATACCACTATCATTCATGGCTTGTGCAAAGATGGAAGGGTTGGTAATGCTTTGCACCTTCTATATGAAATGCCCAACAAAGGTGTTCAGCCCAGTGTTGTCACATATAACACTATTGTTCATGGCTTGTGCAGTTTTAGCCGATGGAATGAGGTGAAGTACTTAATACTAGTTGAGATGGTAGGTCGCAAAGTACCTCCAAATGTTTTTACTTTTAATACATTGATGGATGTGCATTGCAAAGAAGGAAACATGAGAGAGGCTGAATCTGTTTTGGAACTTATGGTCAAAATGAATGTTTGTCCAGACATTATCACGTATAATGTTATGATAGAGGGATACTGCAAGAGTGGAAATGTGGATAAAGCATGGTCCCTCTTTCAGGAGATTACTCTTAAAGGTTTGAAGTGTACGACAGTTTCCTACAACACCATGATACATGGATTTTTTCTTGAAGGCAGATTTGCTGATGGTTGGAAGCTTTATAAGGATATGGAAGCTCAGCATATGCATCCCGATGTTGTCACATATAACTCGATCATTCATGGCATGTGCAGAGAAGGAAGGGTTGATGATGCTTTGCGCCTCCTAGCTGAAATGTCAGACAACGGTATTCAGCCCAATGTTGTCACATATAACACTATCATTCATGGTTTGTGCAGTTTTGGCAGATGCAATGAGGTGAAGTACTTATTACTAGTTGAGATGGTAGATCGCAAGGTACCTCCAAATGTAATTACATTTAATACATTGATGTATATGATTTGCAAAGAAGGAAATATGAGAGAGGCTGAATCTCTTTTGGAACTTATGGTCAAAATTAATGTTTGTCCAGACATTATCACGCACAATGCTATGATAGAGGGATACTGTTTGCAAGGTCGAATGGATAAAGCGAAAGAAGTATTTGATTCTGTGGTGGATAGGGGCCTTAAGCATATGAAAGCTAAGCATATACATCCAGATTTATATACTAACAGTATCCTCTTAGAGAGTGTGTACCAAAATCAGCAAATCGGTGAAGAATTCCCATTGTTGAGGATGGTGGAAGACAAAGGTGTTGATGTAATAACATATGGCATCCTCATCAACGCCTTATGCAAGGTCAGAAAACTTGACGATGCAAGAGATCTTTTCAACCAACTTATTTCCAAAGGCTTGCGACCCAATGTTCAAATATATACCACCCTTATCGGCTCACTTTACAAAGAAGGGCTTGATGAGGAGGCGAAATGTTTACTTAATGAAATGGAAAAAAATGGTTGTGCGCCTAATAATGTGACATACAATATTATTGTTCAGAATCTGCTGAAGAGAAATGAGGCATACGAGGCAATGCCATTCTTGGAGGAAATGTACAACAGGGGATTCTTAGTTCATTCAGCTAACGTGTCTATGCTGCTAGATATAGTCATCAAAGGAAAATGTATAGATACAAACTTGATAAAAGTGATTAAGAAAGTTGTGCCACAACTGTAATTGAATAATGTGAGGCATTATAGATTTTTTTATTAGAATGTGTATCTGATGTATTTTAGGTTTTGGTAGGTGGCAAGTATTAGTTGCTGGAATGATGATCTCTTGGATTATGTTTCAATTATTTATTTAGTTGATTCTGATGTTTGCAAAGTATAGTAATTCGCCTCTGAATGTATGCAGTGCTACTCCTGGTAACAGGGATTGCTACTTGAAGATGATGCATACTATATAGTGGAAGCTAAGCTGATATTTTGTTTATTAAATTGTTTTTCCATAATTATATGGTATCTGGATTTGTACTTTGTTCTTCCATAACTAAATAGTTTGATTCATTGGTTGGGTTAAGTGTATACTATATGTTTATGAAACTAACAGAAGTTGATGATTTTTTGTGAATAAACTTCGGAATTTAGAGGGAAGAGGATTGGCGGCAAAAGACAACTCAGGCTACTTGGCGAAAGGTGCACATAAAAAACTTTCTTATGAGCTTATGGGAGAATTTGAGGTCATTTGTAAGGTATTTATACTAATTCGATGTTTTCGTGCTGGTGTTAAATATTGCTTGCACTTCTTTGTTATTTGTTCATTTACATGCAAAATTACAAATTATTTGAAAAGTTATTAGTTAGTTTGATTGAAATATGTTTTGTTGGAAGTAATCTGGAATGAGAATATCAAACGCTGGACAATTTATATGACAATTGACTATGATGGTAAATATTCTCATGGGCCATATTAAAATTTTTGAAATTAAACTTTGTTAAAATAGTAAAAGTTCAATTATTGAGTTCCTGTTACAATTTTTTAGCTGTATAGCAGTAGAATAATTTTATTTGGTTGAATGTGGCTGTTGTTTTTCATCAAACAATTAGGCTGCATGTCGAGTTGCAATTTCTCACAAAGCGTGGAAATGTGGTGTGATCGGATCTTTGTATTTTCTTACATGAAAAATATGAGGGAAAACTCCTGTTTCTTTGACGCTTCTTTGTTTTTTTCATTAATTTCCACGTCCTTTTCTGGTGAATCGTATATGTGCACATTTCGTGTAAATAATTGAATCAATTTTCTTAAAGTTGCATTGAAGATATAAAATTATACTTTGTGTAATTGCTTAGCTTGAATTAATTGTTCTTTTCTACAGAACTTTTAAGTTAATATGTGTAACACTTCACCGGGGAGCAGGTTCATAAATTGATGGAGTAAGATGGATACATTGAAACTGATCCAACATATAGTTCTTTTTTTATTTGTCTTTTTTTGTTATGATCTACTTTTTGTTTCATCATTTTCATGTTCTGGGTTTTTTTAAAATATAAACCATGGACATGCTTACAGAAAGTCAGAAACCATATTTTGTTGATTTATTATGCATACTAACTGTATATTTGGACATGTGATATCAAGCTAGCCCTCATAGTGTCATCACTTAATATTTGGTCATGGAAGAAGGAAAAATAATCATGGGCCCTTTCAATCTGCTGTGATCAAACTTTAAATTTCGTTTCTATTAAGTTGTTATGGTATTTCTTGGTTTCCATAGGTAATACATATAGTTATATTGGTGCTAACTGGTTTAATGAACTTTGTGTATATCAACGCAAGAGTCCACATCTAGATTTAAGTTTATAACTTTGTGTAAACCTTTGAGATTGTTGTGTAGCAAACCTTATGTGTTTATAATGTGTTGGTTTACTTTGTTGATTGATGTCTTTGCTTTGGACTGATTCGTTAATGCTCAACGCTGAAAATATTATCTCCACAAGGTTAGTATTTGCTCCTATTTTTGTTTTTGCATATGTATATGTTATTGTTCTTATTTTTCAGATGGATTATAATATTCAATCCCTCAAACTTTGGAGAAGTTGGAGGATGGATTGGACTAGAATAAGTAGGCAGACTATGTAAATGATATCCCCTTTGATTTGTCTTGTTTTTTTTGGCTGACTTTTTATACCTTTTTCTTTGCTTTTAGAAATAATCAATGAACACAATAAGACTCGGATTATGTAAGGTTTTTTTTTCCCTTCACAAGATCATAATATTTGGATCGAATGGAAGGCAGCAAAGGACTCTAGTTATCGCAGGGGTATTAGTCGAGACCAATCTGGGTGCAAAGCATGGCACCCTCTGCCACCAGGATTCTGCAAAATAAATTCTGATGCAGCGTTCTTCCGAGATACACAACAAACTGGTATTGGGCTGATAATCCGAAATGAACACGGCGAAATCATCAGGGGTAAAACCATTGTGTTTAGAGGATGCTACGCGATCGAGGTGGGTGAAGCAATTTGGGTGCATGAAGCTTTAACATGGCTTAAAGAGTTGGGTATGGATAATTGCAATGTTGAAGGAGATGTTAAGCTAGTAATGGATGCCATCAACTCTACAGATACGATGGAATCGTGCTTCGGTGACTATATCATAGCATGTCGGGAAATTTTAAATCAATTCTCGGATGTTAAGGTTTCATTTAATACAAAGAGATGCCAATGTCTTGGCTTATACGTTAGCTAGGGATTCTCGTCCCTTGAGAATAAGGCAAATACTTGTATACACTTGGATGCACCATGCCCCTACCTATGAGTTTCCAGCTATTGGGCCTTCCTTGGGACTGGGCCTCAGATTCCAGTCACACACCCATCTGTTTACTCAGTTCACCCTCAATAAACTCGCACCCACAAATTTTTTTAGTTCACCCAATAATGATTTGCACCCCCTAATTTCAATTTCGATTTTTTATTTATATTTTATCTGCACCCACTAATTTAATGAGTTCACCTCCTAATCATATTTTTACAACAGTTATCTACACCCGCTCATTTTATGAGTTCACCCCCAAATTATTTTTTACCACAGTTATCTATACCCGCTCATTTTATGAGTTCACCCACATATTATTGTTTTACCACGATTATCTGCACTCGCACATATTATGAGTTCACCCCAAAATATTTTTAGAAAAATAATCACATTTAAAAGAATATATTATCCTTTTATTAATATACACAAAATATAATAAAATAAACTCTAAAAAATCGATTCACCACCAAGTCACCCATATTTTTAAAAAAAATCGTAAATATATAATTAATAAAAAAAAATCGAAATTAGCCATAAATCTCGATTTTTTACTTTTTAATTTTCCTTTCCCCTACTCTTGTTTCCATTTTTAATTTTTTTTTTCTTCATTTTTTTTTCCTTTTCCTTTTTTATTTTAAATTTTCCTACATTTCTTTTACCTGCCGAAAATTCATGTCGATCGGCGGGTGACCCAACCACCACCATGCCCGACCACCCCCTTGACGGCGACGGCGGCGCTTCCGTCCCGGCCGCTGAAGCCCAAGACCCATATTCGAATCGCAATCGCGATTCTTCACTTCCATGACAATCGACATCATCTTCCATCTCGGCAACGATCCATGGCGGTCGGAATTCTCTTCTCATTTCGACCACCGACGCGACTGCTTCGATCAATCTCCCTTGTGTTCGCAATCCAGGAGCTTCTTCGGCATCAATGGCTCTCGCCTGCAACACTCGGATCGACGCCGCCTCTCTCTCGTCGTTCATCTCTGCCTAAATCGAAGCTATATTGCTTTGTCCGTCTTCTTCATCATGCTACTGTGCATCCTCTCCCTCCGGCTGACGGCAGCCCGACGGAGGAATGTGAGTATGTTGTCGATGGATCTCTAACCGACCGACACTCAAAGTCGGTGACCTTGCTGATGAAATCTCAAACGACGACTGCTGACCTAGGGTGCCCTCCCATTGGGCTAGGGTTCCCTTCAATTGGGTTTGGTAATGTGCACCCCCTATTTTCTTCAGTACACCCCGATTTGCACTCCCTCCACTTTTTTTTATGCTACTATTAGTTATTGGTACTGGTATTACTATTTATTGATTGTAGTATTACTATTAATATACAAATGAATTAAAATTAATGATTACTGATTACGGTATTATTAATTATTAATTGTGGTATTACTGGTTATTGTTTGTGGTATTACTGATTGTGTGAAATTATTTATTATTGTTTAAGACATTACTGATTTTTTTTTTTATGGTATTGCATATTATTGATTATGGTATTACTTAATATAATTAGATTTGTGGAATTATTTATTATTGTATAAGATATTACTCATCAATGTTCATGATATTACTAATTACTGTTCATTGTATTACTGATAATTATTTTTGGTATTATTGAATATAATTGGATGTGTGGAATTATTTGTTATTGTATAAAATTTTATTGATTAATATTAATGGTATTACCGATTATTGTTCGTGGTATTACTAATAATTGATTTTAGTATTATTTAATATAATTAGATATGTGTAATTATTTGTTATTGTATAAGATATTGGAGTACTAATTATTTTTAATGGTATTAGTGTATTACTGATTATTACTTATTGTATTATTGAGTATAATAAAATTATACATATAATATTATTTTGTATTAAAATTTTAAAAAATACTAATGAAAACAATGAAGAAATAAATTTTTTTGAATAAAAACTGAAAATGGGAAGAAAAATTAAAAAGAAAAAAAAATTGAGATTTGTGCCTTATTTTGATAGATTTTTTAAATTATGTTTTTACGATTTTCTTTTTCTAAAATATGGGTGATTTAGTGGTGAATCGATGGTAACTCGACAATGACTCGACTACATATTGTAAATGTATAAATTATGGTTGATTTTATTATTATATTTTGTGTAAATTAATAAAAAGATAATATAGTATTTTAAATGTAATTATTTTAAAAAAAAAAATTGGGGGTGAACTCATAAAATGAGTGGGTGCAGAGAATTGTGGTAAAAAAATTAGGGGTGAACTTATAAAATTAGCGAGTGTAGAGAACCGTTGTAAAAAAGAAATGATTTGGGGTGAACTCATAAAATGAGCGGGTGCAGATAACTGTAGTATAAATATGATTTGGGGGTGAACTCATAAAATGAGCGGGGTGTAGATAATTGTGGTAAAAAAATAATTTGGGGGCGAACTCATAAAATGAGCGGGTGTAGATAATTATTGTAAAAAAGAAATGATTTGGGGGTGAACTCATAAAATGAGTGGGTGCAGATAACTGTAGTAAAAATATAATTTAGGGGTGAACTCATTAAATTAATGGGTGCACATAAAATATAAATAAAAAATTAAAATTAAAACTAGGGAGTACGGTGCACTAGGGGGTACACAAGTGTGACCCTGAGAATAATATTAGTTGGATAGACCCTCCAAATTATGTGCTTGGGCTATCTACTATACATTGAACAAAATAGACTCTTGCTTAACATCTACATTATGTTCCACAACTTACGCCTGAGCATTGTATTTTTATTCAACATACGTTAGTCAAACAATTTTTTTTATTACTTTGGTTTAAACTTGTTATTCAGGTACTTGTGACATACTGAAATTGTCGAAAATTACTTGCTTTAGTTTTTGAAATTTTTACTGTAAATAATGGTTTTGTAAAAATAATACTCCATATGGTGTACATGTAACAAAAAGTCTGTGTTAGGACTTACGAGTTTATGACTTCATTTTTATTGTATTGTTTTTTTTTTCATGTAAAAAATAAATACTCTTGTTTACTTTGAGATTTAAAAAATTAGTTTTGATTTTTAAAATTCTACAACAACTTTATTTTGGGATTTAAAATTTGATTGTGAAAATTGTCCTTAAGAAATCTACATAAACTTATCATCACAAATATCTCTTCTTACCCACCTTAATATATTTAAATTATAATTCACATAATTCAATCATATTTAATTTTATAAATTGATTTCACCTAAAAAGTTAAATTTTTATTTTACTAAAAAACTTAAAAAAAAAGAAGAAGAAGACATATTGCCTATCCCCCCATATTTAAAAAGATCCAGAATTTGAAGAATGAGTTTTCAAAATAACTCAATATCTACACATTATGAATGGACAAACCTAAAAATCACGTGTTCACCTACCACCAGTCCACCACACTGATATTTTGTTTGGTGAGGCATATTATGGGAAACTGTACACATAATAAAATTATTGCCACGTGAGGGCACTTCCATAAAAAATCATACGATATTTATTAAGCACGAAACCCATAAACAGGGTTGAACTGGAGCTCAGTTATTAATTTAATAATGAATCTTGCTTTCAAGTTTAACGTTTATTACTTATTAGTAAATTTAATCGCAAGTTTTCTTGTTCAAATGAGAGGATTTTTTTTAATGAATTGTACCACGATACCTTTATTTCTTAATCATAGAGATTATAATAATTTGAATTTTTTTTTTGAAGGCTGAAATTAATTATTTTTAGATCATGCTTCTAAACCATAATAACTAAATCCACTAAAGTTTACTTGCACGAGCCTATTTCCATACACGCCAGCTACTTTTATATATATATATATATTTAAAATTTGATCAATTTTTTTTTTTTAAATATGACAAAATTTGATAACAATATCATGAGCAAATCTCAAATAATTATTTCGGTAAACTATCTAAGACACTTTGAATATGATAGTAGTGTAGAATCAAAGTCATTCCTCACAAACTTGAAAGTTATTACTCCATAAGAAATTTAGCAATATTATTCCTTTCTATTGAAACACGTTTTTCATTTCATTCTTATTCCTTTCTTTGAAGCTGGCGACAGTGGGTGGCAACTGGCAAGGGGTAATTGGTAATTTATTAGGGTGATTTTGAAAGAAGCGTACGTCCAACTAACGCTTTTAATTCCTCCTCTTCTTCCTCGACATATATACGGGTCAAAAAACCCACTGGCAACTCGGTTGCAAACTCACTCTTCTACTTACACGTATATACATATCCACGGAGAGAGGGGGAGAGAGAGTATAACGGCGATGGAGTCCACGTTGCTCTCAAATGGTTCTTCTACTATGTCGATTTTGCTCCTCTCCAAGTCTCTCAACTCCCATTCTGCTCCTCTCATTGCCCACCTCCACCGCCGCTTCTCCACCACTCTACCGGCTCAACTCGCCCACCTCCAACTCAGGCTCTGTCTCAAGTCGGCCCGATCCGGCCCGGCTTCGTTACTGCGAGGATTGTGTCCCCAGGACCGCCATCGGAATCGCTTAAATGTTTCCGCGAGGTATTCGGTTGCATCCGGCGGCGGAGGGTTTGGTGGCACTGATGGAGGTGCAGGTGGTGGCGGAGGCGGAGGTGATGGCGACGCTAAGCCGAGCGCTGTGGCTAATGGGGCAACGGAAGCTTCTGCTTTGAATTCGGAAGTTATAATTCTTGATGTTACAGTAAGGACTCCACTCAAGTTAAATTACAAGTTTGATTTATTTTTATATTTTTTCTAACGTTGGAATGAGCGTGTTTCTTAAATTAAATTTCTCTACACGTATTTCAGAATGCAGTCTTCACTGGCTTAAAATTGTTTGAAATTTAATTCCCTGAAAGATTATGGTTGGTGGTTTAGCCTTTAGTAACTGGCCTGAAAAATGATTTTATTTGACTTCATTAGTTTGTAATCAAATACATCTGCTCAGCTCTTCATATTTGACCTTCTTTTGTTATCAATTTTTAAAATTTATATCTGTGATGTTGCAGGGGATGACATGTGGGGGATGCGCAGCAAGTGTAAAGAGAATTTTGGAAAGTCAAGTAGGTTTTCATAGTTCTGGGTGCATTTATTTTTATTCCGAAAATGTGTTATTTTGTGCTTCATCTTATCTTTCTTCACGTTTATATTTCCTCTCGAGATTTGGAGAAGACAAGAACATGCTTGAAATGTTGTTAATTTGGTTAACATGGCTTGTTTCATAACATACTCCTGCTACTTAAGTTTTAGATATTTTAGGCAGGAATGTGATGATAATGATTCTTGACATGCTTGATGAAGGTCTCATGAATTGACAAAGTCTTGGCATTACTTTTTGCAAAAAAATTGTATTCACAATGATATAACTAATAAAACACATCATGAACAGCCACAGGTGTCTTCAGCTAGTGTAAACCTCACTACTGAGACAGCAATTGTATGGCCTGCATCTGAAGCAATGGTTGCACCCAACTGGAAGAAGGATGTTGGAGAAGCTCTTGCTAAGCATTTAACTAGTTGCGGTTTCAAATCAAATCTTAGAGGTATGCTATTTGGTATCTGTTAGTTGAATAGTTCCGTATGCTGCACACTTGCACTAATTATGATCATGTGATTTTTGTCATTCATTCTCACCATGACCACTTTATTGGCATTGATTATTTGACAATTGTTACTGGAGAACTTTTTATGAGAGTGAGTGCTGTTGTTTTTGGCCGTACTGAAATGCGAAACTTTCGTGGCTACTTATCCTAGGAAAATGTTGATTTGACCTCATTATTTAGAGTTACTGGAAATTTTATTTGGTTATTATATTTATGTTGCAATAAGACAGTGGCATAGTAGCTAACCCACCTAGGGGTGGGCACAAAACCGAAAAATTGAATTTCCGAACCGAACCGACAATTTTTGGTTTATTTGGTTCGGTTGATTTATTTTTAAAAAAATTGATTTTCGGTTCGGTTTATATTTTACAAAATTGTATAAACCGAACCGAACTGAATTTATTTTTTTTTAAAAAAACTTTTTAACTAATAAATTATACGGAACAATACATCAACAATAAGAAACTCTACTCTTGTGTCTTTTGGTCCCTCTCCAATGATAAGTATCTATATTTCCTTGAGGATAAGCCCGTTAATGAATGGTTAAAGTTACAAGAATCCTTGCATACCATGCTCTGAATCTCTGATGTCCGCGTGTTCTAGTTTTAACCCGAAAAGGTTGAGATGCTATGATTGACATCAATGTGATGTCATTCACCAATGTCAGGCCCTTTCAAAAAGAATAAAATATGATGTTACCTTTTCCAAAAAAACTAATATTAGAAATGTTGAACGTTTGCATGCCATAATAAAATGAAGACATTCTCTTTACAGCAAAAATTAATCAAGAGCTGGGATCTAAGTGTAAGCTGTTTTTCTACAATGCTGTAAACTTACTTGGATATTACATTGCAATAAAAGTGTTTTCCTTCAAATTTCCAAAGACTGGGCAAGGATATAATAACCAGTGTTTCTCCAGATAGAAAAAATAGCTGATAACAAGTATATAGTTGGCAAGGTGTACAATAAGTATATAATAACAAAATCAGCCTGCTCAAGAGACTATTGTTTCGTTACTTCCCTGATAAGAAGCAATAACACTGCATACTTCCATATGTTTTGTACATAATATTTTAGGCATGTTAAACCTTGCTTTAGTGGGTCCTTGCTACTTTCCTTAGTTTCCAAGATCCCGAAGGGACAAGGACCCTTAAAACTGAAACTAACAACTATTCTGACGGAACCTAATTTTCTACCTTAGAAGGATGGTCTTAGTCTCTAAGTAACTTCAATAACTTTTTCAACTCTGATCTCCTTTTCCCTCTTTGTTTGTTTCTTTCCTTCCCTTGGGGTTAAAATTAAGATTTGGTTCGTGTATCTCCATATCCTCATAATTTCTCTTCAAAAGTCATTGGAGATTTTCATCACTTTTGGCTTCTATAACTAGAACATATCAGAGGATGATGAAAAAGAAACAAAGCAAAGGGAAGTATAGATTGACTCCAATGCTAATTAGGGCACAGAAATATATGAAGGGAATGGATAGCAGATAAGCTGGTTTTATGCACATACAAAGTCTAAGTGCTAAATTTTCATTGATATAGAAGATGCAGTTGAAGTTCAACTTTGGTTAGACTATGAGGGATCTGGGTTTTGAATAAGATATTTTTGTTTAATTGTGTCAAGTGTACCTGATTGCCATTGTTAGAATTTTAAAAGAGAATAAAATTTAATGTCAGTTTACATTAGAATCGATCGCTTGTTTTCTGTTCTTGTAAAACATTGAAACATGTCACAACACTTATTACTAGCCCACTGTGATTGTCCTCCTATTTTCGAGTCAGAAACATCACTGTCGTAACAACACTATCATATGTTTGGCCTACCATATGACTTATGCATAGCTTCATGGGAAATTGGCAGATCAGGGAGCTATTGATGGGGATGATCAGTAGTAGGATGCAATGGATTCTTGTAACAACCAACATTCTGTCTAAATGGTATGTCCTGGCTCTATTCATGTTCAATAGCATCTTTAAGTCCACTTTGACCCTCTTTATCAAAATAAACAAAATGTCAGCCCCAGGATATTCTATTGACATAGTTTTTCATCAATAGGTCTGTCTCTTCCGCGACTAGTGCTGGATTTGTTGAAGGCAGACATGCATATCCCATTGAGAAGATTTCCTAACACGAATATTGTTGTTCCTGAATAAACGTGGATATTAAGTTCCTTCCTCAAAAAGGACTAATGTATTTACATTTGAAAGAACAGACTGTTAGGATAGACAATGGTTGTGTTAACTGTCCAACCGTTTTTCTAGATCATCCTCTTGTGTTTGTATTCAGTGTTGTAACATAAAAGGCAGAGTTGAGGTTGAACGAAAAAAAACACAATAGATTTGGCTAACAACAGATTGTTATGCTGATTCTCGGCAGATATGTTGCTTGCCTGATATTATTATCTACTCATGATTGATGATCATGCCATCCAGTAATTCCAGTAATATATTAGCTCATATTCTTGACGAGTTTCTGATTTTCAAGAAAAAAGATTTCTTATCTAGTCTGAGCTAATTCACAGAGTTTTGGTGTGGGAGTACGGGTGAGAACAGTCTACTTGGCTAGTTTCACTTCTCTCACCACTCTCATAGATGCCTGTCAACATGTAACTGCATTTTAAAGATATATGTATATGCTAAAATACGACAAATTAAAACTTGCATTGAAGGCATATGTATATAGAAAAACTGATGTTTATTCTCGTGTTTTAAATTTTTTTAAAACGAAATTGGAAGTTTCTTTTCTTTGGTCAATCACTACTACTACTGTTCAGTAGTTATTCAACTTATTTCCTTTCTGTGAGGCAAGGGGCTAAAATTTAAAGGAGTGTTTCATTGAGAAGCTGCCAGTGACCTTGCCAAAATGTCTTGAAAACAACTGGTGGTGTGTGATCTAGTAAATCATACATAAGGTTGTCAGCTACTAATATTTCAACATTTTTGTGGATAGGGAAATGCTTAATTTCTCTTAATGTCTCACTTGTTAGCCTGTATGGGAAACCTCTCTGGTTTTTGAGTCACGGTGTCTCTTCTGGACAATGATTTTTTATTGCTAGACAAAAGGTTTTCCAGTTAGTGCTTCCATGTTCCTTGCGATCCTGAAATGTTATGCATTATTAAGTGCTTTATTCTTCCCCTACACTGAAGGTATCATGCTTACCTTGAACTAGCAAATGAGTCAATCTTAATTCGTTGTCCAATAAAAGAACTGATTGGGTGCTTTTAGTAGTGCCATTAATTGATTGGAAATCTATATAGTCAATCTTATTTAGTAACTTGCTTCATGGCTTGAACGGGATCCAGTGAGGGAATAATGACTTAAAATGTTGCTCTTACTTCCTCTTTTGGTTCCCAGTATAACCTCAATCATAAATTCCAACATAGGTCTTTCCCTTTAATGTGCATCTAATAAGTTCCATAACTAACTATTGCAATATTGATTTGAGTCATGTATTAAAAGGCTAGTGATTGACCTTTTGGATAACCAAATTATTGTTTACTTGGGCGTTTCTATGTTGGAGGGAGGAACAAAACTGCGGTGTTCTTTCAGATAGGGGAAGTTCCAGAAAAGTGAACTTATCAGTTTGGATCTCTCTCTTAGGACGGCTAGGATCACTACCATGTGATGTTCTATTCATCAATTATCTTGGGACCCAATTGTTAATTTTACCACTAAAATACATAAGCATTGCATCATTACACAGATGTGGCCATTGTGTTGCACTATGAAACATGGGGCTATCCCAAAGATTTTGTGTAGATTTATTTATCGACATTCTGTGTATGTTATACCAATATCCAGTGTACTCTTTGTTTGCAGATTTTAAAACAACGAACTTCTACGAGAGATTTGAGAAGAAAATAAATGAGAAGCAAGCTCTACTAAAAGAAAGTGGTAAATTTTCTTGTCCCTTGTTATTTCTTTTGATGCCATTAGAGTAGGGTTCTTGGAGGGTTGGGGCCATCATGGATGGTCCCCCAACATGCTGGAGATATATTTGTCATTAATATGGGGGGTTACTGCAGTAAATAGTGTAAAGTCTTGTGGAGGTTTATTGTTCCATGTGTCTTATGGTCTATTTGGCTAGAGCGGAACAGGAAATTATTTGATAGCAGCAATGAGTCAATAGATGATGTGTGGGATAGGGTTAAATTTATAGTTGCCCTATGGGCGTCTGGCCATAAGTTGTTTAGGAGATACTTAGTTTCAGATTTAGCTAGGAGCTGGAATATTGCCTTTCAGTCTAATTTTGTTGTACTTGCCTGTATTTTCCTTAGTGATCCCTCATCCCTTGTACTTTCGGTTTCCTCATAAAATTTTGATCCTTAAAAAAAAAAAGAGATGTAGAACCAAACATTGAAAAGTTAGACAAGTGTAGCGTGCTGAAGCCCTTCATAGTCCAAGAAATATTTATACACTTAGTTGAAATTTTTAACATCATCTATATGCTTATATTATAATCTTTTTCTTGGGCACTTAGACAAGATGGCTCTTAATATCTAGTTGACTATTCATCTTCTTTTAGGCTTTAGCAGATTATCATTTCAGTATTCCTAGAAAGTTAGATACTTGGTGTTTGATCACATGTTATTAAAACTTTTTGTTGATAACACATTTAACGGCAACATGTCAGGACCTCAAGTGATTGAAAATCTGCCTGTAAACAGGTCGTGGACTTGTTGTTTCTTGGGCGCTCTGCGCTGTGTGCGTTGTTGGTCATCTCTCTCATTTCTTTGGAGCCAAGGCTGCATGGATCCATGCTTTGCATTCCACGGGATTTCATATGTCTTTGTCTCTCTTTGCACTGCTTGGCCCAGGTCGCCGGCTTATTATAGATGGTCTGAAAAGTCTTCTTAGAGGGGCCCCAAATATGAACACCTTAGTTGGTCTTGGCGCTTTGTCATCTTTTGCTGTCAGTTCCGTCGCAGCCTTGATACCAAAACTGGTAAATTGTAAACTAAACTTCCTACATAGGTCCTTTGATTAGAATAAACCAAGACACGTATGCATATAAGTTAAGTTGTTTCAAGAAATGTTCTACCCCTCTTATTAACTGTCCTATTTTATCCAAAATGATGTTCCTAATTATGTCACTTTGCTAATACCAATACATATTTACCCTTTTTCTTCCAACAATACCCCTAATAAATACAAATCATCTTCTTGTAATTGTGATCTATATGAATAAATAAGGGTATACGAGTCTTTTGATACCCTAATTAATGAGAAAATTGGTTTGTGTGAATGGATAAAATGAGACAGTTAATAAGGAATCGAGGTAATAATTTCTCCTGAAACATAATATATACATAATTGTCCAGGATGGTGGCATATTGAATCAAATACAAGAAACACATATAAGTTGCTTCGAGAAGTGTAATTTATTCTGAAACAAAATATATACGTAATTGTCAAAGATGGTGGCATACTGAATCAAATACTATGTAATGTGCTAAATTAATGTTGATGTTTCATTTTACTCAAAAATCCTATAAATGAAGGGAAAATATGCTGGAAACGTGTGAACAGAATAATAGGCGAAACAGCTTAAAGTAAGTTCATTTTGCTCAAAATATTTTAAATACATCATCTTCAGTCCAGTAAAAAAATCTTTGGCACTTTGTGTTAGAGATATGAAATTATAGTATTTACCATGTCTATTCAAAGCTCCAAGTCCTGAGTTATTTTTAATGTTTGATTTTATAAATTGTCAATTTAGGCAGGGGGGTGGTAATAGTGTGAATACTAAATCAGTTTTATGTAGTACGGAAAAAATTGAAGGAAACAATCTTAAAACTACTTTATGTTCAGACCAATCTTGTGTAGCTACATTATGTTCCTCCTTATCGAAGCTTAAAACTACCAAGTTGGGACCAAAAGTGCTGTAGTGAAAATTAGTGAAGGGTTAAAATTCTTGTGTGGTTCATTGCGTATTTGCGTTGTCATGTTCTTGATCCATCAAGTCAAAAGGGTGAGGCTCCTAGCATTGGAGGGAAATTAGAATGAGTGAACAGTCATAAAACTTGTGGATTGGCCTTTGTAAGTTGTAACCATTTCATATTTTTTTTGAAGTTCTCTCTTTGTTTTGCCCTATCATAATCAGAACAAATAACATCTATTCTGATTGTTTTTCTTTTAATTACTGCAACTCTTCTTGTCATATTCTTTTTCCCATCTTATCTCATTTCGTGCGACATGTAAGATGGTGCCAATATATCTTGTTGTGTAGACTATCATTACTCAGCAATTACAAATATTGTCAAGATAAATGATTGCATGCATTTGTGTGATTAAGGTTTTCAAAGTTGCATTTTATTAAATGATATATTTGTTTCCATAGGGATGGAAAACGTTCTTTGAAGAACCAGTTATGCTGATAGCATTCGTCTTACTTGGGAGAAATCTTGAACAGCGAGCCAAGATAAAAGCGACAAGTGATATGACCAGCCTTCTTAGTATTTTGCCATCTAAAGCTCGTCTTCTGATTAATGGCAGTGCAGAAGATTTGAACTCAACTGTTGAAGTACCTTCTGACAGTCTTTCCGTGGGAGATCAAATTGTTGTCCTGCCTGGTGTAAGCATTGCCTACTCTTTCTGGTCAACCAATATCTTATCCCTAATCTTTCATGAAGCTCATGGAATTCTAATATCTGTTTCGCAAATCAGATCCACATTCTGTGGCTCATAATAAGTGTTATGAAACAATCGTTATCATATGGGGTGTGCTGCTTACTTTAGTTGTAACATAATTAAGAATATATGAGCACATTTATTTACACACTCCCAAATATATTTTTTCTCAAACATATAATCATTTGTGTAGGATCGTATTCCAGCTGATGGAGTTGTTAGATCCGGGAGAAGCAGTGTTGACGAGTCAAGCTTTACAGGGGAACCTCTACCTGTCACTAAATTACCTGGGGTAAAAATTCTGTCTTTTTTTAAAAAAAAATTTTTACTTGTGTTTCCTGTTTGTACTTCGTACTACAGTGATGCAGAAAACTGTTCAGTGGGGGTAGCCTGTGTGACTTTGCTGGGCATTAAACAATTCTGGCTGGAAAAAGTCAGTGTAGAATTGATGGGATTCATTCTTCAAAGAAACTTGGGATTGATTAAATGTTTCTCTGACTTCAGGCAATGCACAGCAAATTTCCAACTAAAGCTTAATTTAGATATGTGTTTTGATCCTATTTTCCTGGATGTTAAGGTGAAATTTCCTTCCACTAGGAATGGGAAGTTTTATCATGTGAACTTCCTCCTATTTTCCTTAATGTTAAGGTAACAATTTCCATCCACCATGGGCAAGTTTTATCATGTGAACTATCCTCAATCACCTCTCTTTGTGCAGACTTCCCCAGTAGCGAACACCTTTTTTTTTTTTTTTTTTTGAAGTATTGTGGAATTCTTGTATTGCCCTTTCTTTCTATGCAGTTCCATCTGCTCCTTCAGAGGGGCTGACCATTTGATTTACTGTTGTCATAGTTGAATTTGGTGGGAGGCATTCATTGTAGAATTCTATTTCAAATATTCCTTTAGTTCACATTATCCTGTCCCTTAAGTTGCCTTCATGTACTAGGCTGAAGTGGCAGCTGGAAGCATAAACCTAAATGGAAAAATTATCATTGAGGTGCGAAGACCAGGTGGCGAGACGTCAATTGGAGACATTGTACGATTGGTCGAAGAAGCACAGACTAGAGAAGCTCCTGTACAACGGTTGGCAGACAAGGTCCATTATTTGTAACCTTTCTTTTCTCTAATGATGCATGTATTTTGCATTCCCATGTAATCTCCATCTACATTTATATATGGTAAATTACAAAAACTACGGAGGCCTGACCTATTTACAAAACGACCCTAGTATGTTTGAAATTGCAAGTTAACTGCTTTTATCTTCTGGGTTGTTTTGAACCCTGGTTTATAAATTGACCCAACTCTTTATTGTTTGTGGAGTTTGTTTTTAAGTTGTATCTTTTTGGAAACTGCTGCCCCTACCTTATCATTGGTAAACGAAAGATGACCCTTACTACTTACGATGTGTTGCTGCTTATTATATTCAAGTTGTTTTGTGGCTTGTTTGGTACTAAGAAATCGCCTTTCATCCTATCCGTTAGAAAATGCAAAACAACTTTTCGTCCCAGTATTCCTGTGCTCCAAACATTTATTAAGACACTGATCAATTATTAGATTTACCACCATCCAGTATCTCTACGATAGAGTAGTACTATTTTTTATTTATTTTTAGCTAGATCCTTATTCTTCAAGTGCTCACCATATGCATGCTGTAAAATATTCACTTTGCTGAAAAAAAAAATTCTCTTTGCTGATAAGCCAATCCATTAACACTGATATTTCTCATCCAGGTTGCTGGACATTTTACTTATGGAGTAATGGCACTTTCTGCTGCCACATTTATGTTCTGGAATCTTTTTGGTTCTCGAGTTCTTCCAGCAGCACTTTACCAAGGAAATTCCATGTCATTGGCGTTGCAACTTTCCTGTAGTGTTCTGGTAACCTCTTTTACTCACTGGTCTTAATCTTTCTTGCCAACAATTAATGTTAACTATCAGTTCACACCTCTCCAGTGAGGTTCTTTGAACAAGACATGATCAAAACCAACTTCTGAAACTTGACATTATATTTCACTTTTGGAATTGTGGCTCAATCATATGTGTTTAATGCTGGGTCAACTCAGTTATAAAACTTACTGTAGTATCATCAGTTTCCCCTTGCTGAGTGCAGGTTGTCGCATGCCCTTGTGCTCTTGGGCTAGCAACACCTACAGCTGTTCTGGTAATGTTTGTATTAACATTTTGGTTCCTCTACATGCTCGTACGGTTCATTTAGAACCTTAACTATGTTGTACAGTCAGGTGATTAGTTAAAAAATTCAGGTTGGAACTTCACTTGGTGCTACAAAAGGGCTACTTTTGCGTGGTGGAAGTATCCTGGAAATGTTTTCGTCAGTTGACACAATTGTATTTGACAAAACAGGGACATTAACAATCGGAAAACCTACGGTGACAAAAGTAGTGATACAAGACCAGACAGATAAAAATTTAGAGTTGAGTACAGAATTTTTTCAAGTTGATTACTTTATTGTGTAAAGTAGTGCCCGGGATATGCTGACAGCCAGTTTATTTTCTACACTTATGCTGACAGCCAGTTCCACCTAAAATCTGAACTGAGTTTAAAAATCATGACAGTGTCATCTCAACATAGTATATTTTCTACACTTATGCTGAGTAATCATGTAACTCAAACCAATGCTTTTGTTGTTGTTGTTTTTGTTGTCTTCAGTTAGGGTTATGTGAAAACTTATGGCAAAACAGTATTTATAAGACTAAGTAAATTCAGTCGATGCTTTCTTTTATAAATTTACTATGCGATCTAGTGAGGAAGGAAAGACTTTGGAGGAAAATTCTCCAAAATCTTCCCCTTACCTTCTCTCATTTATTTAAAAAAAATATGTTTCGTATTAAAAAAAGATTTTGGAGAATCATGGGTTTAAAGAATGAAACGTAGGGAGAAGGGAACTATGGAGGTGGCAATGTACTGAGATGGAAGTTAATTTTGTGTTAATTCCTGCTCTCAAGCTCAACACAAGAGCCACTGGTTTTATAATTTGGGTGCAGATCTGACAGGCCAATGAGAACCTTCGTGTATGAAAGAGATTAAAGAAAAAAAAAGTCTTGAAGAAAAAAGTCTTTGTCATATCAATTCCTTGACAATTTTATTCTTTATACACTTGTGTTGATACACTCGAAATAGTAAAAGCATATCTGGAAAGCAGGTGCTTGATGCTTATTTCATACATATAGAAGGTGTGGGAACATAGCTACATCTGCCTGATTGACTTGAAGAGACTAGTTAGAACACTTCATGGTGTAGGTTATTAGATGTGCTGGTAGCATCTGGCAGTAATTGTACTATTTGGTTTTATACACGTGCATATTCTTCTAAGCATTAATATTTTTGAAGTGTATTCTGCGACTTAGCATTTTTATCCATCCAAAATTTAGTTTCAACAAAGTTTTATTGCCCTCAAGATGATAATGGGCTCAGTTATATGCAGGCTAGATCCAGCTTCAACTAGTAACTGGTCTGAAGTTGAAGTTTTGAAGCTAGCAGCTGGAGTAGAATCGAGTACAATTCATCCAATTGGAAAAGCAATTGTAGAGGCTGCAAAGGCTTTAAAATGTCCAAATGTGAAGGTATATTCCCTGCTAACTGCTGCTACTCAAAGATTATTCTGTGAACTCTCCAAGTTGAAGTTATGAATGTATTATGTGTTGTGTTTTCCTCTTAGGGTCGTAACATTTTTAATACACTATTATTTGTAATACTTTACATGGAAATTTTGTAGCCTGGGGTTAGATATTTGCCATACTTGTTACCGCAATCAAATTTCCCTTTGTAATAGAATATATTTCCACTGATCATAATGATGATAATGAGGCAGCCTCATGCTTCAGTTTCTTCTAGGTGCATTTAGTGAAGAAAGAAGCACTTGTTTATTACAGTTTATTTTCTTTCATCCACTCATTACTGATTTACATAGAGGTATTACACATTTTGCTAGTATGCTCCTGAAAATGATAGATGCTGTATTAGTTACCACTTACCACTAGCTTCTGGCTTGAGACAAACTAAAGAATTGGGTTCATAAATAAAGAAGTTGTTCATTAAGATTCTTTGCCATGCAAAAAGCCTATTTGTTGGTTGTGTTATTTGGGTTTCATGACTTTTGAAGGTAACGTTAACTTTATTACATGCTATGATTTGGCAGCAAAGTTGTGTAACAAAGTTGTGTAAGGCCCTGAAGAGGAACTTTTTTGATGGAAGTTTTAATCATTTTTGTGTTCGGCTGATAATTTGTGATTAAATTTCTGTTTGTTTTATAAACACTTCCATATTTCTTAAGTATTGTGTTTTCAGTTAGTGGAAGGAACATTCACTGAGGAACCTGGCTCTGGTGCTGTAGCAATTATTGATGAGAAGAAGGTTGCTGTCGGTACACTAGAGTGGGTTCAAAGGTATTTAATGCCAATAATCTCCTTGTTTCAAGTGGCAAACTTTACTCTGAATTTTTCACCGTTGTTTCTATTTATTGAGGAATTACAAGTACTTTTTTTATTCTTCATGCTATTATTACATAGTAATATGTAATTTTTAGACCAAATTATTTTTTTAGTGAGATAAACGGGCATTTTTGTTTGTTACCAAGTTTTTTTTCATCTCTAAGTAGTATCTACCATTTGCCAAATTCAGATATGATCCTTAAGACTATGGAAGCTCTATATAGAATCATATATTTCAAACTGTACGTGTGAATCTTGCTAGTGTATTTTGTATTTGTGGTTCATACTGGGAGAAGCCATCCCTTTTCCCGAAACACAACCTAACATATTTGTACGTTTATCAAAAAGAAAAGACTTGTCTTTAACTCTTCATGTGCACTTATTTCATCCTTTCCACTTCTGATAATTATTGCGTGAAAAGCTCCTTTGAATATTTTGAAAACTATTAGTCCTTCCCAAGAGAGTTTCTTTCGTGTGTGTGTGTGCACACACACACATTTTCTTATTAAAGTTTAAACATTAGATTTCTAAATCCATGCAGGCATGGAGTACATGGCGATAGTCCATTTCAAGAAGTTGAGGAATTTAAAAATCAATCTGTTGTTTATGTTGGGGTAAATGGTGTTCTTGCTGGAGTAATTTATGTTGAGGATCAGATCAGAGAAGATGCCAGGAATGTGATAGACTCATTAACTCGTCAAGGAATCAGTACTTATTTGCTTTCTGGTGACAAAAGAAGTGCTGCTGAATATGTTGCATCTGCTGTTGGTATTCCACGGGAAAGGGTGAGCCATTGGCTAGAACTGTTAATTATCTTGTCAGGACTCAGTGTTTTTGGTTAAGTTACATCTCTCGAGCTTGGAGTATTATATTAGTTTCAATAAGTTGATGGAGATCTTGGCACAAACTAACTGGTTCTTCCATTTGAGATGGGTTGTTACCACCTACAAATAAAAAACTATCAAATATCTAATTACACATTTACATGGCTTTTGTGCTAGAAGCAATGGAACATTGAGACTTGTGTTCACCTAGTATATACTAAATATCAATTAGTGTGTATAGTTATGTAAGACAAGAGAGGACAAATATATAAGTTGGATATATATCTATGTTTGTCTACAAAGTGACTCTAAGTAACAAAGTTATAGTAGAATTTTAAAATTCCACCTTGATAGACTCCTTGGGCATTATTTTGTATAGTCCTACACTTTTGCTACTATGCAAATTCTAATTTGGGATATGAATTGGATTATTGTTGGACTTTCTTTTATTGACAGAAGTGGGAATTTTCTCCAGTGGCTGAAATTGAGATCTATAGGTTACTTTCTGTTTGTGACTAAATCTCATGAAATTTGACATTTTATGAATAGACTGTCTGTAAATTTGATGAAACTGGATATCTATGTATAATAGCTAAGTATTTATTTAAGACTATGTTATTCAGAATTTCTATGTGTCACTCACTATTACTTCTCCTCCAAGTAAAAGGCAACTTTTTCACCTAAATGGTTCTCAATATGGACAATGAAACTGAATAAGAAGAGGCAGACTGGAAAGAAATCATTAGACTTCTACCTAGTGTATCTATGAATTAAATGGATATCATTTGCTGATGATTGAGTTTTTACATTCAAACTAATACTTAACCGTTCTATAAAATACCCCATTTCACAATTAACAAATTAAATCATTGAGTGAAATGCATGGTTGATTACAGGTGCTCTCTGGAGTCAAGCCAGATGAGAAAAAGAAGTTCATTATGAAACTTCGGGAGGGTCAGAATGTTGTAGCTATGGTTGGCGATGGAATAAATGATGCAGCTGCCCTGGCTGCATCACATGTAGGAGTTGCTATTGGTGGAGGTGTTGGGGCTGCTAGTGAGGTATCCTCAATTGTGCTAATGCAGAACAGGTTGTCCCAGGTATCATAATAACTCCGCCTTCATCTCAGAAGAGTTCTTCTGGAATAATGTGTTTGATCATCTCTCCTTATATCCAATTTTATTTGCATTACTAATGTAGATTTAGATATCTGTTCGTTTCAAAGCAAAGAATTTAGAATCACATATTAGATATTCATTTGAGGGAAGTGTTTGCTTACCTAGTGCGCTTATCAGTTACTGTAGTTGAGATCTCTTTTTTTTTTTTTTGGTTATGTAAAACTGTCATTATTGTTAATTAACATTTAGTATTAATCCATGGCCTAATTCTGAGAGTGCAAAGTCCAAAGCCCAGTCGGGGTAGTTGCAAAACAAACATACCCTGAAAGATTGAAGTATGAAAGTGGAAAGAAAGAGCGATTGCAGGAATAAGTTTTAGTACGAAATCAATATGTCTTCTGATGATTCAAAGTTAATATCTATTGTTAGACTAATGAATTTAATGTGGATATAGATGGAATTTCATGAATTGTAAACCTGTGCTTGTTTATGTTTCCTGCTCCTGACAAGCTCTTCCCCGCAGTTACTTGATGCACTGGAGCTGAGTCGCCTTACCATGAAGACTGTGAAGCAAAATCTTTGGTGGGCCTTCGCATATAACATAGTGAGTTTTTTTTCTTCCTAAGTTTGCAATTTTTAGTATCTTCATAGAAAATTATCCTCTATAAATTTCTGTAGAATTATAGATCTCAGGTAAGATTATACACGAAAAGGAACAAAGTGAACTCCTAGTGAGAGGAATCCACCTCTTATTCTCTGGAGCTTGATTTTGCGTAAAACTGGGCAAATTGTAGAATGGTCTGGGATTGCAGATGATTAAACAAGTAAACCAATCCACATGGGGTGGGAGATGAAATGAGACTGATTACTAAACTATAACCGATTCTTCAGAATTTTAATCGACCCATCTCAATTAATTAGTGCTTTCATTTATTTCACATCACATCATTGGTTTACCAGAGCTTAAGAGGTACAGTGCTTTCGAAGCCCTTTTTAAGCAATATTTTTGTCAAACTTAAAAATTTTACCTTGTGGAGAATGGTAACAAGAAAGTATTATGCTTGTTGAAAACACATTCAAGTTCTTACCTTTTTAATACATTATTATCAATCTATCATGTTGCTTCTCACTGTCTTAGTAGTTTAACTGATTACTGATTTTTTTATGCTTCACTACTTATCTGGTCTGGTTTAATTATTCAGTGTAGCATAACACATGCATAAACTAAAAAGGTAGAAACTGAGTTTGTGCTCATAAGTAATATCTGATGCTATGTTAGAGCAACTTCAAATCTGGATGTCTATCTATGCCTTGTATCAATAAAGTTATGAACAAAAATGACTGTCCTCTCTCTACCGTAGACCACATTGTAATCTACTGTTTAAGAATTGACAGTTGGTTTCTCGTCCCTACAGATAGGAATTCCAGTAGCTGCTGGAACATTGCTGCCAGTGACTGGAACCATGCTGTCACCTTCAATAGCTGGTGCTCTCATGGGTTTGAGTTCTATTGGTGTAATGACCAACTCATTACTTCTCAGATTGAAGTTTAAATCTACACAAAACGATTTATTTAGGACATCTTTATACATCAAGCCCCCATCAAATGCTGCTAGCAATGAGAAGGAGAGACTGAAGCGCCCACATAGAGCTCCTAGATGAGGCCAAGTTATTGAATCACTAAAATAATTTGTACTTGAGTTCATCGGAGTACAGCTTTTAGGCGCTGGTATGATGCAATTTGATGGCAAAAGCTCATTTTTTGTAGGGGTGTGCGCAAGAGGAACCTTATGGTGTAGTTGGTGTCTTCGAAAGCCTAAATTTTTGGGTGTTGCTAACATTCAGAACAAGATAGCACATCAATGACTTGATGGTTTCCAGTCATAATCAATTAACAAATTATTATTTATGTATACTGAGTTTTGAAAATAAATCAGCATTCTCTTAGGGCGCAGGCAACATTTGGATTGTAATATTAAATAGGAGTATGAATTTAACTTGGACATTTTGCAACATTTGACAAGGTTCTTTTCTATGGACACCCTGGGATACTTTGATCTCAGCTTCAACATCCAAGGTACTCCCTCCTTCCTAGTGTAAGTTACCCATAAGTTTTGGACACAAAGATTAAGAAATATGATAGAATAAATAGTTGTACTTGTGGTGATGTGATTGAGAGATAAAATAATATAATGAAATATGAGAGAGTAATTTTAAAAAAAATGGGTAACTTACATTAAAACGGACGAAAAAAATAAGTCGTATAATTTTCACCGAGGATTTATAAAATGAGATCTAGGACCCTCAAGTTTAAGTGAGTCCTTGATTTTAATTTTTGGCAAATTAGCCTTTTAACTTTGTCAAATTGAACAAACATGCTGTTGATGTAAATGCACCAAAAAAAAACTTTAGAAATCCAAATGATCTCTAAATTAATCAAAAGATCCTTACGCGAAACTGGAACTTGCCTGTAGTAATAGTTTAGTATCCTAAATTAGCCTTTTCCCTTGAAAAAAATAAATAAATCACAGTTGTAATTACGAGCAGTATGGTATAATTGTGCAAATAATTGTGAAGTAGGGTATAATTGTGCAAATAACATGGAAAAGAATTACATGGTCAAAAAGCAGATTAGTATGTATGTATCAACATGTACAACATTTCTAGCCAGCCAGCCACCCTTTGCAACAAAAATTTCCCAATATAGCAAAATCAGGAATAAACTATAATTATAGTCAACACTCCATTCATCTATTGAAATCTACTTCCCAACTATAATAATCATAATCATAATAATAATCCACAACTTCAAACCATGTAAGTCATGCCTACCTGTATCAGATGTGTGTGCGGCACACTCAAGTTCGCCGTCCCCCTCCTGCAATTCTTTCTCAAAAAAGCATAAAAATAATTAATCACAAGCTTCTTAAAAAACCATGAATCCTTCCTTGCCCTTATATCCCCATGCCCAAGAAGGTATACCACCCCAGACTCCTTTGCACAGCGTAGGAACGACAGCTCCTTCTCCAGACTTTGCTCTGCATCAATAGCAATCTCTTCGATCGAAAGCTCTGCCTTTCCCTCTTTCACTTTGCTTGATTCTGGAATAAACTTGGTCGTTTCCTGGAACTCAGCCAGAAGAGGGACACCTAGGGAATAAACACTCCCATTTGGAGCTATTAATATTCTCGAGAAAGCATGCTCTGCTTCTGAATCAGAGTCTCCATCGCTCTCCAGGGACCGTTCCTGAGCTTCCCGTCGAATGAACTTCTCCAGGCTATCTATCAGCAACTGCTCAAATGTTTGGTGGCTTTCTTTGCGAACATCCTTGTACCCATATCTGTTACCACAAGGCTCAGTAAAATAGTCTCAAATCCTTGGAAAAGTTATACTCCCTCCATTCCAATTTAACTGTAGTTTTAGAGAAAAAGAAAATGTTCCAAAATATTTGTCGCTTTTGGTTTTTTTCCAAGAGAAATTAAATATTGTTTCCAACTTCGCCCTTTTCTAAAGTTATGTTATGTCTCATTTTATTGAGATACAAGAATCATGTAAAACACCCAAAAGGGTATATTAGTCCTTTCACAGAAATAATTATGGGTATTAAATAGCTTTCTTAATCTATGTAAAAAGACCCAAAAGTAACAGTTAAATTGTAACGGAGGGAGTAATGTTCTTCTAAAAAAATATGTGCAACTGAGACTGCAAAATTATACTACTTTGATATGCACGTTCAAGCCCCACCAATGTGAACAATACTAGTACCATCAACTTAAACCCAGAATAAATCAGTAGTCTTATGCATTATCCATGTTAAGTCAATTAAGTAACCTCCGATAACAATTTTTCGTAAAGCTATGGACTGTTCTACAATATTTGGGTGACATACATATAGTCTATATTGTTAGTCATATTACAGAGTTTTTATCTTAGGCACTCAAGCTTTTTAATCGTAAATTATGGAGTGACATGATGAAAATGGTGGCGGAAATGTGGTTTTTAACTGTAAATTATAAAACAAAGCTCCACCGATAGCAGGAGTTCAGATAGTACTACAATCAACAAATTCATAAAGATGAGGTACAACGTATTACGAGACATGCACATGCAGCAGGTTTACCTGGCAACACAACGAAATATGTGGTAGCTTTTGGAGCAGACTCGCCTAAACAGAAACCTTTCGCTTTGAGGCACAACAGATACAGGAACATACTTTATACACACAAATATGATCATTGAATGCACAGCAGGTAGAGTTGTCAGGAAATGCCCAAATATAGCTGGTATTCCCTTTGCCAGCTCATTATAAATCAACCCAATTCCAGGAGCCCTAACAGTTCCCAGATCGGGACCTAGTTCCCGAAGAACATCCATTGACATCTTTTGTTTCACCTCTGTTTCATACTTTAGCTTGCTTCCATAGTTCCAGACATACATAATCAGAAATATGACAATGGAAAACACCAGTATGATCCAGCTGCCATCCCCCACACTCCACAAAACCGAAGAAAGGAAAGTCAACTCTATCCCCAAGAATAAAATGGCAAAACTCAGCACAATGAAAATATTTATCTGCCATATAAGAAGCATCACAAGGGTTACTAAGGTTGTAGTCATCATCATGACTCCGAGTTCAGCAATGCCTGTAAAAAAAAGTCAAAATCAGAGCAGGCCTATGCATTGCTTCAGAATACTATTCATATTAAAGGACCAGTACAAACGAGCTATGTGTGTGAGTGCATCAATCTATTTCAATAAGAACTTGAATTTTATTTATTTTGAAATCATATTCCTGAGTAGATCTTCTTGCACTTCATTATCAAATTCACGAGAGAAACGCTTAAACTCCTGAAAGCTGCCACTGTATAGCAGAATGTTATAAACTTTAAACATTAATATCATTCTCTCTTTAACAATCAACTACCCTTCCTCATCCCCTTAAAAAAAACTCAAATGCTACAGTATATCATTGCACATTCGCACTCAAATTCCTGCCATTCAATGCTTAGCCCCATTGTCAGTTTGAGCACATGCATATACATATACAGCTTTTTTTTTATCACATAACTACATACAGATGTAAAAAATAACTCCATTGCTATAGGATATCATCGCACATTCACACTTGAATTCCTGTCATCCATATGTGTGGCCTCGTGGTAAGCTTGTGCGCATGCATATACATATAAAGGTATTTTACACAGAACTACATGCAGATGTATTAAGAATACAAACAAGAAAAATCGATAATAGCAAAATAACTCTTCAAATAGCAGTGATAAGAGAATTACCATACGCATTTCCAATCTCATATATACTTGAGATATTGCAGACCAAGATTAGGGTCAGGGCCAATAAAAACCAGTTCATGGCTGGAATATAAATTTGGCCCATGAATTTCCTCGAGGTATGAATAATTTTAAGACGAGGAAAGCAACCGAGGGCTGTGGATTGCTTAATACAAGAGAAAGTTGCTGTCGTCATAGCCCTACTAGCAATCAGAGCAGCCACATTAGCAATGAGAAAGACAGGCCAGTAAGCTCCACCTGCAAGCAGAATAAAGGGAACCCACACATCAGTTGCTGACGTGCTGTAGAAAAATTTGACTCGTCAAAAATAGTTGAGGACTTGAAGATCTTTTCAAGTATAAAAGTTTTATAACCACATAATAAATAACACATAAAAGCCAGAACCTAAAAGGAGTAATACTATTTGTGGTATATGCTAGCCACACCAAACCAAATTGAGATGTGCTATCAGCCTTTTCTAATATATACTCAATCATCACGTAATCAAAACCATAACAAGAAGAGAATTGGGTTTACTTGGAACAGAAGCGAAGAATGCCTGTGTAGTATCGGCATGGTTCTCCATCAGATAAGCAGCTTGACCCAGGTAACCCAACAGAAGGCAAGGTAATACAAGAAACACGAACGTAAGCTGTCACAAGCAATTTAAGCACTCTTGTAAGACAATATTATATTTCTAAAATAAAGTGTCTTTTATGCTAAACATTGAAACAAAGTGGAACACTGCTATAGCTTACTGCTTACCTGCACTGATCTTACAGAAAAATAGCAAAGATCTGCAAACATTGCCTCAGAACCTGAGTCACGTAACTGATAATCAGGAATAAATCAGAAGAAATGATACTGTAAAATTATCAATAGAGATATAATTACAGGACAATAATAAAGAAGAGTTTAGTTTGGAAGAACTATATAAAGATAAAAAGATCTACAACATCCCAAAATTCAGGGCAAGCCAGCACCTAAATTCCAATTTTGAAACTAAATCATTTACAAGATAAAGTACCATATACTTTTCATTGAATTTAACACTCAAAAAAAACCTATTTCGATATTTACATGTTAAAGTTGACACACAGGAATAAATTAGCAGCATCATTAATATAGTGAACAGGCATGGAAAAGTGGAAGAAAAGGTGAAATAAAACCATCTTCAGAGTGTACCTGTGGCACAGAGAAGACAGCCCCCTAGAGAATACCAAGCCTTGGTTGAATTGCGCTTGAAGAAATAATAGATGTGAATAGGATTAAATGCCCGCAGAACGCTGGTATCATATTTGATAAGGTTGTATATGCCAATGCCCGCAAGAGAACAAAACCATATAAACAAGGCAGGACCAACTACGAGCCCCACTTTACTTGTTCCATACCTCTGTACACTGAACAAAATTATAAGAAATGCAACCGAGATCATCACCACGTGCTCTGCACTTCAAAAAAAAATTAAACACCCTCAGTTGTTGACTACAGTACATGGATCAAACTGAACACAACCAAAAAAGAAAAAAAAAATCTTAACTGAAGAACATCTAATACTGCAAAGTTTATTGATATGTTCTAAACAACTACAAAATAAACTAGGCTGTGTTAGCAAAGTAATATGGAATTGATGTTCACTAGTGTACATAGCTGAACTGAATTTGCACTAAAAATAATGATAAGATGCCTAGCTACTTCAGACATATGTAAAGGTAAGATGATGGGCATGTCAGCAACTCAGAGGCTAGTCCAATGCACTATTAATTGTCGAATTGTGAATGTACTGTAGTTATGCATAGTTGTATCTCATGTTCTGAGCACACAACACAAAACTCACTAGAACAAATGAAAAAACATAAGTTCCAGCAAGATGATGTAATCTAAAACCAGCTATCTAAGGATGCAATCACGAGCCACACGGACTTAATAATTCCATACCACAGTGGAGTGTGAAAGGCATGTAAGAGGACACCACCTGATGAACACACAAAATTTCATCAGCTGATATCTCAGATCGTACAAACAATCGTTTTTACAGCATAATTCATCCGGGAAGAATCTGGTACTCTAGTGACTCAACAAAGGATGCCTTATCACACATTATGTGGATTCGGCATTATAAATCCTATTCCTCACTTAACACAGAAAGGGATTATCTCCAGAGGCAGACCATGATGACTCAAATTGAATGGTATTGGATTAATTCAACTTAAAAATGTTTAGTCTATTTTTTCAGTGTTAATCACTAACGAGCATTGGCTACACTAAGCTTAACCGTAGTCATGTAATTGAAGCAACTAGATTTCGCTAATATGTTTTTTATGATAAAAAACCCCGCATAAATTTGTGCGGCTGAAAAACAAAAAAATATCCCTCTGCCCCATATGTAAGTAGTTAGTTGGTTCAAATTAGTAGAAATGGACCAATCACCTTGCTCAAACCCAGAAATTCCAACTTTTAAGCCACCAACAGCTGATATAACTGCACAAACATTAATGAAATTGTTATTATTTACAAGCAATAAGCAAATACTTGAAAACATGCATAATAACTTTCTTTTTTCAGACTACCAAAGCATTAAAAAGTCTAGGAAAGGAAATCAAACTTATCACACCTGACATAGCAGGTGTGACGACGCCATCAGCTATCACCATCGAAGTACCAGCAAGAACCAACATCAAAAGAATCTTTTTCAATGTCAGAGAAGCTTCAAGTCTTTCCTTTATTTTCAAGGACCTCTCCAGTTCAGCTGATGGCACCTTAAGTCTGAAGCTTGATATGCGAGCATCTGAAGGCAATTGGTTTGGTAGAAGACTAACTTTGGCATGCCTACATATTAAAGAGTAGAGTGCAAATGTGCCACCTGCAGAAATTGGCAATATAAGTATAACATCTACAGGGTGAATAGGCGCATAAAAATCTTAATTGCAAATAAGGACAGTGTAAAACAAATGTCCAAGAGGTGATATACCTTCACCATCATCATTTGCCCAGAGAACAATAAGGACATACTTGATCAGTGAGATCAGAATTAATGTGTACAAGACTAGAGACAATGCGCCAAGAACATCTTCATCCCCGTTGACAGGTGCCTTGCTGAACATCACACTAAAGGTATATAAAGGACTAGTCCCCACATCACCAAAAACAACACTAAGTGTCTGAAAGGCAAGTACAATTCTCTTGCCTAAAGTGGCATCCTGTGATTTTGTTTCCGAAAGTCAATAAGCCAATAGAAACAGCATTCTTTGTCAGGTAATCATATCAAAGCATGAGAAGAATTGTTATTTTCTTAAGGAAAATGCAAACACACGCACACACACATTTCATCACTAACAAATCGTACAACAGTTTCTGAGGGATAAGTCAACTTCCATAAGCAATATAAATCTAGGGGATAAGGGCCTGAATAATTTACCAATTAAAGTAATTTATTTAGCCAATGACAACAGAATGCTCTGCATCAGTCCACACACTAAAACTTAAACGTGATATTATAATCAAATGCAGTTCTAAACATCATTGAATGTCCAAATTTCTTCACGAGATAGTTTTCAGGCTTTAATTCATCAAGAGGTCCAATTTATCATTCTCCATTTCTAGAAACTATATGAGGTCTTTCGTTTCCCATAAAACAACCCACACTTAGATTCAGATGCAGTAAGACAATCTGTTAATCATTTTGTCATCAATATACCAATATGGGATGTCTTATTACAGAATAATTTTGGGCACACACGAAAATTATAGTTGATACCAGGATATCTTTCCATCCTAGTTCAGCACTGAGCTCTCCACAACTGATCTTATTTCATTTTTCCGTCCTATTTCAACAAACCATATACTTTATTCTTTTTGCCAACAATTATCCATGGTTAAAATATAAAACACAGGCAGCGAGAGCGCAAGGTGTAATAGAGTTTGAGCTCATTTTTATAATTATCCAGCAATTCATCCTATTCCTAATCATTCAAATTCCTCCTTTCACCTAAAGATTTTCTTAAACTAAAAGATTCCCAATAAAATGAACGAATATACCCAAAATGTAGTTACAATGGAAGCGTATTGCAAGTGATAGACCAAAAAATGGCTAAATCAACGCAACAAAAATAAAAGGCACCTCATAATCATTTCTCTGAGCGCCGGGAACTTCGAGCGCTTCAACATCAAATGAATCAATCCGGGGACCAGTGCGAATCAACCTCTGCTCAGCATTATCTTCGTCGTCGGAATCCCGCTGCGGCGATTCGTCACCGGCGCTGCGTCGATCGTCTCCATCGTTATCGATCTCGGAGTTGTCCTCATCCTGATAGACCCAGCGCGACTCCATCGAATCCATGGAGGCTGAGCCCCTGTTCTCCCTCTCCGATCCCTCCTCCGTCATCGTGTATACGTAGTGGTGTCTTCTAGGTGTACGTATACATGGATTTAGCAGAATATCTACGTATATAGTTTATCCTTTGCAATTAAATTTGATGAACGCGAATTAGATTTCGGCAGATACCTCCTGACCTGAACTGAGATTTTTGATGGGGGTGGAGTATTATTTTGTGTTGTGTGTAATTAATAAATGTAGTAACTAACTTTGATCGAGAACGCAAAGCTAGCTCTCGAGCTCAGGGGGGCTGACGCTAACGTACGCTGTCGAACAAGTGCGCACCAGCTGGCGTAATTCTTCACGTTGTGTATATCTTCAAGTTCCGGGCTACAGGCCCGGTCATTCATCAACTGGCCCATTACGGAGTCAAAACTTTTTTTCAAGTATCATTATTTAATATATAAAGTATTATTTTTGTTTCATAAATATTTTTACTAAAAAATGGGCACCAACTAAGAAAAAAGTGTAATGAGTGGAATGTTGAGGAGTAATTTTATAAATTTTTATGAACAAAATAAAGTAAATGATTGAATTGAGTGTAAAAATAATGATATTTTGTAATAATTATGTGAATATTGTAATTTGTGAGGTTAGAGTTTATGAAAAAAAATTCTTTTTAAAAAGTCCAAACAATTGTGGAACGAACTAATGAGAAAAAAGTGCAAACAATTAGGGAATGGAGGGGAGTATCACTTTTTTTAAATAAAAGTATTAGTGTATAGCAATATTTGAAAATGAGAGTTTGTGTGAATTTGGATCTAACATGAGACACACTCAATTGTATATTATTGTATTTGTAAAAATAAATTTAACTCGACTTCACATAGTCTCTTTTTTAAGTATCACTATTTCACAAATTATTTGATTTTGTAGAGTTGTTTTTTTTAAATCACTAAACAATAATATTTCATATAAAAGTATTACTAAAAAAATAATGTGAACATGATTCAGAAAAGCTTGTCACAATAGAAATGAAATGTTATGATATGACTTTATTTTTTATGCTTCTCGGGCACAAATAGTTTTAAAAGTAGGTGTGTTATAATATTGTAGATATTGTAATTTGCGCGTATCTTTTTATATTTTGTATAGATAGTTCAACGATGTTTGATTTTACTATTATTTGCAACCACAAGTTTATTTTAACAATTCATTCATCTCTATTTTGAGCAAATCGTCTTTGCCTCATCGATTGTAATTTGTAACTCAAACAAAATAAGAAAAATAATATACACATAATCTCATCCTATGGACGAGTAAATTTTAAAATATTTTGAATTGATATATATATTACTCCAGTATTTATTCTCTCTTTAGATAAACAAAAATAGCAAACGAAGGAAGAGAAGAAGGCCCTTTTGGGAAAACTCATTATAACCACATATAATCAATAAAAAAGATCAAAGAGTTGACATACTAGAAAAGTTGGAAAGATAAATGGTAAAGCACTAAAGTAGAGCCACTTCAAGTAAGAAAAGGAGCAGTTTTTTCAAGTAGCCAAAAGTTATCTAACAACTTACAAATCACGCAATAGAAATAAAGTAATAAACCACACAAGACAGGCATAGAGTCGAGAAGGCTGGACACAAGTGTTTGAACTCGTGAATTTTAATTGTACAAACTCACATACCCTTAAAAGCCTTCATTTTGCTTTTGCACGTATGAGCACCTAAACTAATTTTTGTAGTTATAAAAGGGATTGCTTGCGATTAAAAAACGAGAGTAGGAATGTAACGAAGCAGCCCCACCGAGATGGGATTGACTTTTTCCAGAGGCAGTCGAACAACGCGCCTACAATCATATTCTCTCGAGGCACATTCCACTATTTACCTACATCATTTCCAAGAACTTGAACCATGGATGCCTCCAAGGTTGGAGTCCAACATTTTTTTTAAAAGAGGGGGCGAACAAGATGAATGATGATCAGATTTGATATTTAAAACCTCGAAAGTAAGTAGATTTGAAAACCCATTAAAATTAAAGATTTTAAAATGCACCTAGATCACTGAAACAAGTTTCATATAGAATTCTAAAGCTCATTTATAACTAATATAAACAAACATTCTGAACCATGTTTTTATATATGTACATCAACTATCAACTATATGGTATAAAATGCAATAAACCTTAAATTATTCTAAAATAAAATTCTTTAAACATTCATCATTCATTCAATAAATAAAATGCCTAAAAAGTAGTTTGAATTTAGATTTCGATATATAATAGGATTAATTTCAGAAAAGAGACTACATTGATCTCTTTCTTTTTCATTTTCAGAACTGATAAATATCTCATAATCTTGATCATCCAGTCATTTCAACACCAATTCGGAATTGATAACCACGCTTAAGATTCTCAAGAATATCACGCATGGCTTCTAAAGTGGCATCCTATATGTGGATAAACCACAATATTTACCCTCCAAAGCTATGCAAATATAGGTGAACTCAACTGCAGACACTCACCCAATCCACTGATCACCAGTTAAAGGAGTAATTCTATTAAACGTATGTACTTGCTGGAAGCATTTCACAAGGCACAAGCAGGCATTGTGCTATAGTTTGATAGATTACAGCAGCAAGAGAAAGTTGGATTATTACCAGATAAAATCATCATTTTACGTGATATTTCTTAGAGGAGCAACACCAGTCTCCTTTAGCTCACCTCAGTGGCATTGGTATCCTGTTGGACCTCATCATATGTCCCAGATTCTTCATTATAAGAATACCTATATACATACAAGGGGGAAAATGCAGGTAAGCAGATATGTGCCACATCTACATCTCAGTGAGGTAATCAAACATTAGCTAACAATCAACCCCCACCCCCCCAACAAAAAAAAAAAAGTAAGGCCACATTACCATTTACCAGATGCAGCACAGCCATACAACCCTGACGAAGGATCATAATAGTAACCCAAACTGCTGCTGTAGTAATATCTGAAAAAAAATTAAGTGATGCATGTATGAGAAAAGAAACAATTATTTTCCTATACAATCCAAAAGGTAAATAAATAAAGTTTAATGATGCAAAATAGCTGTTTGAAATTTTCAGCACACACTTGAAGAACCTCAAAACCTAATCATAACACTACAGGCATCATATTCTGAGCTTGCAGAATTCAGGTTTGGGGGTGTGGCACAAGTAATTGGAATATCAAAATTATACATTTCAACACTGAAACAAGCAATTGGAGTATAAGTATGTACATTTCGACAATGAAACAAGCAGTTGAAATATCAAAATTATACATTTCAAAGACACGTGAGTCGTGAAATCATATTTGCAGTACATAAAGCAAGACAGTGCCACCTTTTAGATAAAAATTGAAAGATATACATACCCAGTAGACTCATCATATGCATAGTCGTTCTGCGCATCTCTACCTGCAAGTCAGCATAAAAGTACGAGTCAGAAAATAATAGTTTGGTTTCACAACCATGAGCTTCAAGATGCTGGGTTAGGCATACTCTCAAGTGGCTGGGCAGAGAGTGACTCATTCCCGTTAGTGGCAGGATTCTTCGGAGCGTTTTCTTCGTCATCCCCAAACATGTCAAAATCATCTTCAGACTTCTCCTGGCCGAGACTTTCTGAAAGACCATGCTTTCTACTCCTAACCAATTTCTCATAACCCTCTGAAGATTGAACGAAATAAAAATACAATATTGCTCATAAGTAACCAAATCAATGACTGGACAAAAATCATTAGGAAAGCTGAAGTTTCTGTAATTTACTTATTTTGGGAAATTAAATGAGAGCGAGAGAGATTGAGAGTCTATGTTTTGTAATAAAAAAAAGACATCTACTGCCAGTCAGCATCGTGTAGTTTATACAAATTCGCAGATCCAGGATAATAGAGCATGCATTAAACAACATAATAACAAATATCACAAATGAGGACAAATATAGGAGCAAGAAAACCAATATGGCAAGAGAAATGAATAAGAAGAGACCAAACCTGCTTCACGGTCAAAATGTTCTTGCTTTTCATCATAGACATCTGTAGAACAAACCAGGATCATACATAAGCATTCAAGGTATTGAAGATCTAAAAAATCTATATTAACTTGCAGGTTTCTGACAACAAAAAAAAAAAGAACAAACTCAACTGTAATCTCCATTCTCCATCAATTTCATGGCATCTTCAGTTAGCTGGTCAAACAGGTGTTTAGTCTCTGCAGACATCTTCTGCTTCTTATCAGTAGAACCCTTTAATCTCCTCAAAGCACGCAAAACCTGTGAAGAGCAATATTAATGTGGTTCAGATAATGAATAATCGAATATTCAACAATAATTACAAAGGGATAAAAATTTGATTGGAAGAACAAGTCTAGCTTTCTTAGCTAATAAACAAGACGAACAGAATATATCAGAAAGAGTTATTTCTGGAATCATATAATCGGTCCACACTGCTCAGTTTCATTTTACTTCTCACCGTAGGAATAGTATCATTGATTCTCCAATATATCAATAATTTATTACAATACTAAATAATTATACCATACTCCAGTAACTATAATACAATAAACAGTAGCAAGCCTTATCAGAGAAATTATTTACAACTGCAGAACAAGACATTCACCTAAGACCATAAGACTGAAAAGGGGCATTATAGTGCTAGTCTCCGAACTAAAACCAAGTCAGGTACAAACAGGCGACTAAACTCCCTTTGTCTAATTACTCATGAAGCCACCCTGAACTTTATTTTTCAACCCCCCAAAACTGACTACTCACTATCCTAAAATTTCCCACATTTTGTTCCAACTACATGGACCAACATGCAATACGAGGAATCACTTTTCATTAAAATCTGCCACTGCATCCAAAATGCAATCCTAGATCAATGGGAATCCCTTCTCATTGGATGATCATGATACTTCTGACTTGATTGAGGAGACACCCAGAAAGAGCTCAGTGAAAAATCTTAAAACACAAATGCCTTGAGACGAATAATGATAACGATGTGCTCCTGAGTCTCCAAACTATGCCTACACTGTACACCAATTTGGAGTATATATGGATTTTTCTTTAAAGCACGTCACAGGTAGGTAAATAGACCAGTAACAGCAATAATGAAACACTTAAACCTTTATAGGCACCGGTGATTGTTTAGGCACCGGTGATTGCCACACCACTTCAAAAGGTGGAAAAAGAGGGAACATAGACTGAGGGAGTAATCAACCATTAAAATATATATTTTGCATGAAAAAATTCCAAAGACTCCTAGATCTCCTTGTATCATCAGAATCCTCCACTAAACTCACACTCTGTAACCGACCTAGTAGGCTAGTGCAGAAGTTAAATCCATCATTTCCCTCAAACTAAAATGGAGATGTTATGTTAATGAAGGAGAAGAAAAATGGCTGCTAGAACAGGGAAAAGGGATGAAGAGCCAATAGGGTTTTGATGGAAAAGAGATATGTTACAATGACATTAACAAATCTGAAAAGACAGCTACCCCCCTCTCAATCCTCCCAAAACTCCTTCTGACTGAGACTTCCATTTGTTGAAGGAAAGCTGTGCATACCCAAGAAAAAACTTAACTAAACAAACCAACGTTTACGGAATGTAAAAAGTACTACCTCTGTCCCAAGATAGATGCATAATTTGCCCAAAAGGTCCGTCCCACATTCACGATATGGAAAAGGCAAAGGCAATGGGTAGGACAACATGATAATTACTGCTGGATATGAAAACTAGGGGTGGACACTGTTTGGTACACCAGCAGAAGAGAAATGTGATAAAATAAACTTCAGTTGGTATTCAGTTATTATGGTTATTGTCCAGAATCTCCAAATTCAATTCGGTTCCAGTAATTCAATTCGGTATGAACCAAATACCAGATATATATATATGTATATTTTTTCCGTTTTTTGCCCTAATATTTAAACAGAGGCATATGCTCAGAAATTCCTTTTCTCTTTTTCTCAACAAATTAGTTAATGTTGTGAGGAAAGCTGCAATACTTTGGACCCAAAAAGTGATGTCAGGCTTCTATTCTGACTTGTAGCTAACCAATCACCACCGTCTAATGGTGCCTTCTAATCTGAGCTCCAGCACATGAAGCTGCCATGCACCACCATGCTCTCTGCTTCCACTTTGAATTTTTTACTTGCTATACTTATTGAATTGAAGTGATTAAATAGATTTAGTAAACTAGTGTACCACAATTCTGGTTCGGTCCAGTTCGGCACAACTACAGGAATAAGAACAGAAATAGAAGTATCCTGCAAAAATTATAGCACCCAAGCTATCTTATGCTGGTAAGAAATAGAAACAAATAAAAGAGGCCAGTTACAGTCCACAGAAGAAACTAGAAAATAATACAAGGTGCACAATAAACAATAAATGTAATGGTTAAAACTCACTGTTTCTCCAGGCTCAAGAACATCAGCAATACGCCTATTAATTGCTGCAAGTTCTTCTGTTGTAAGGTCACGAGGTTTGTCATCACTGCTTGTGGTAAGAGTTTTCTTTCCAACATACTTCTCGTAAACATCTACGCTATCAAGCCAGGCATCCTGCAAGAATTTATGTGAGAACAATGCGCTTACAACATAATCATATTGCAAAAGAGTTTTACTACCTTGATCTCATTCTGGTTCATGTACTCAACATAATTTCCATTTTCATCGAAGTACCCTTCTTCTCTCTCTTTGTCCAGATTAAAAGGTTCTAGGGGGCCTTCTTCTTCTTCATTAAGTGCCTCATCGTCCTGCGAAATTCACTTAGTAGTTACCACCATTATCCTATTAAGCTAATCCAAGGAACATGAATAGATATGTGAACCCAATACAAAAGACCCTGGAATGCTGGAACCAACCTGGGGGGAGGGGGGCCAATTCAATTTTGATGTACTATAACAAAGAGTAAGTCCTTACATTCAGTAAAAAAGTAAGAGATGGCATACAAAGAAACAAACTCAGCCATCATAAAAACATGAAAACCATATAGTAAAATGTTTTTGCTATATGTTGGTAAGTCATAGCGACCTAAAACTAACTATCATCCATACTAGCCAATCTTACAACTGGAACACATGAAGTGGTAGCTACACAATATAGATGAGATCAAGCAGCAGACAAAAATATCATTAAACTTCAAATATGCAGAAGAACAAAGTTTACGTTCAGGTCCTTCAGGAGAGTGCACACTTTTGTGGTGCATAACATTGACCATTGTACTAAAAGTCAACAGATTATGTAAGATGCTACTGGAAAGTTCTAGCAAGAAGTTTTGCATTGTGATCTCAAGATCCCAGACTGGTAGCAATATATTGTAGTAAGGTTCGTAAATTTTCGTTGTACATAAGTTCGTTTATACTACTTTATCTGATTATGGTAAGTTTACGATTAGTTATGTGATTCTTAAAGATAATAATAAATATCCTTTTATTTCAGGAAAATGGTGAAGATTTGTCCGTCTTTGAAGAAAAAGTCTTAGCAAGAGCAGAAGAATACAAAGATGCAGATGTATTGAGTAATAGGATTCCTATTCTGAGTTCATTAGTGTAATATGGAAGATTGTGAACTGTGAAAGGAAGCATCAAACAAATTGCACTTAGCAAGATATTTTATCCATGACAGAAAGCATTAATCAAGAAGCTCGTTTTCTATTGTAATGCACCATAAACAGAAAGCATTACTCAACATAAAAACACATTCATATCTGAGTAGAGCACCCTTACTCTTGAAGATATCATCATGTACGATAAATAGCAACACCATAAAAACAACATACGGAAAGTCATTAGATAAACTGACCTGATACTTGACTTCTACAGCCTTTACATCAGGTACAAAACCAGAGTAACCATCAAAAAGCTCTCTCGGAATCTTATTTCGAAGAATTGCACGGTCCTTGGCAGCAACGCGGAAACCCTCTCCACTAGCAACATTTTCAGGATCTACGACATAATCTCCCAGCTTAACCTTCTTTCCTTTAGGGAACCTAACTCTTTTCTCCCTGCAGCCCAATAAATTTACAAGTAAAACACTGGCCAAATCTCATAACAGGAAGAAAAGTATGCACTAATAAGGTACCAAAAGTATAAGTACAAGGTTTTTTTTTCCCATTCCACTCTGCTGCTCAATTAATCAAGTTACCAAATCCCCTTCACTGAGCAGTATATATTGGTTCAACTACAACATCAGCTAAATATTTCGCCATGAAAACGCATATATGAGAATTAATGCTACTCAGAGAGGCATACAAACATGTCAATTGCAAAAACCCTAGCGAAAGAGCGTTAAGCCCATCTTCATATTAGGAAAATTTATTCCGAGAAACGTTAAATTACTTGCACACATGGACAAATACGAGTATGGAGTAGATGATTATACGCATAGAAAGGCCAAAAAGAAACTTACGGAGGGGGTTTGTTTGATTCATCGTCTTCGACAAAAGGTCGCTTCAGGTTGCCACGCGACGATCCTTCTGCCATCCTGTCTCAGCGCGTATATGCTTGTCGTGGGGGGTTTGAGGAGGCCGGGGGTTTGAGGCGCTGCCGCTGAACTTGATTTTTGTACGGTATTTACAGTAAATACGAATATAAACTTGAATATATACTCGTTTAAACTTTACATACAAGAATCTGCCATAATAGACAACATTGAGGTGATGTTTAATTTGGATTTTAATTGACTTTTGAAGTTTTGTTTTTGAAATTTAGGTATTTTTTAAATTTTAATAAACATTCCCCCGTCTCATGAAAAAATAAATCGTGAGATGGAGTATTTTGTCTTAAAATGAATGAATTTGTCATGGACGAAGAAAAAAAGTTTGGTAACTTTCACAAACTTATGAAATAGTAACATATGTGTATTTTTATAAGTGGGAAATTTTAGGGGATTAATTGGTTGTGGAGTTTGTAAGATTTTTTAAAACTTTTAAATTTGGGGATATTAAATCCGAATTATTAAAAATCTTTAAAAAAAATTATGAGGTATTCAAGGATTTAAAAAGGTATTAAAAAAATCTCTATGTATTCAATTTTAATACATGCATTTTCTTTAATTCTCTTTCAAAAATATAAATAGATTTAACTCTCCAAAAAAAAGATTTTTTTTTTGTTGTTCTTCTAACAAAAGTACTACTTTGTTGCTCTTTGTTTTTTATTTTTTAGTATGAATTGGTTGAATTTGTTTGCTATTACTTTATCATTTCGTTTTGGGTGATTTTGGGGTAGGGGGTGTGTGTGGAAGGTTACAGGTGAAAAATGTTTGATGTATGAAAATATTACAGTTGATTTAGATTTAGGTTATTTAACATTATTCTCTATTAGTAAATCTTTCTTTATTTATAAATTATTTTGAGTGATTTTACAAGGAAATAACAATTCTTTTAATATTAGGAATTGACTGATTTTGATTTACTTTGCTTTCTCTCGTACAAAATTATTAGGAATATAATATTAACAAGATTTGTATATATTTTAATAGTCAATGTCTTGTATAGACTTGATTCCTTATATGGAATTGAGTTGACTAAAAGTCTATTTTTATTTTTAAAAAGTGTATATTGAAAAGTGTAATTCATTATAATTAAAAGGTGCTAACACAATATTACTGAAAAGTGTAGGTCGCTGTAATTGAAAAGTGTAAGTTATTATAACTAAAAAATACAACACAATATTACTAAAAAGTGCACGTCTATATAACTAAAATGTGCAATATGACATTACTAAAAAGTGTACATCAATATAACTTAAAATATTATTTTAAAAAGTGTAAGTTACTACCATTAAAAAGTGTGACAAAAAATTCAATTTCTTATATGGACTCAATTCCATATGAGACCTACCCCTTTTAATATTATGTTCATTCTTATCTCTTAAATTGTTAAATCTATAAAAATTCATATAAATCAATAAAAAAAAGTCAAGTCAAATAGGCTTTTTAAAGTCCATAAAAATTTAATAGAATTTCAATTGAATACACCCTCTAATTTTAATTTAGGATAAATCAATGTATAAGAATAAAGGGTGTTGTGATAAAGCAGCGTGGATATTATTTGTTAAAAAAATAGTATCGTTAAAATGAAAAAAAAAAAAGCGAGAATTATAAAATAAAATAAAAATATTCTTCTAAAATAAATTAAACTTATGAAATAGTATAAGATATCAAATTTAAAAAAAAAAAAAAAAAGTTAAGCACACCCAATAAAATTTAAAAATCTTATATTTTTGTTTTCTAAATTTATAGGATTTGTGTTGGTTTATATTTTTTTAATTGTTTACATGATTTGCAGTTATTCTACTATACGAACTATACAACCATGTTTGGTTAGGAGATGGGGATGAAAAGATTAATATGTGATTGCGTTGGATAGGATTGTAGAAATAGAGTGGATGAAGAGCTTCCGTCAAATCAAGATTGATATTGTATTATTTTATTATTGTTAATTAAACGAGTAATTAGTGTGAAAAAAATATGAGAGATAACGAGAGACTGAAAGGAAAAAAATTGATGCAATTGTATAAAAATAAATATATATGTGTATTATATTTATAGGAGTGAAAAAGTATTTAGATGAGTATTTGAATAAAGAGATATTAGACGGGGGATGACCCCATCCCAAACCAAACACTCCCTAATAGAATACATTGAGTAGTGATTGCATGCGTTTTGATACGCTCAATTTGTTATTTGTTGTGATGTGCAAATTTGCTGCAATGTAAACACTGTTTTGATCGATAGTTCATGTACGCATACACATGCGTTTGACCGCTAGTTCATATAGTATAATATTTGACATTTTTTTTAAAGAACAACTTAGTCAATATTAGACATGGGCAAAATCGAACCGTCAAACCGGTTGGTTTTTAACCGTCGGTTACGGTTAAAAAAATCGAACTGTAACTGTAAAATGCTGGTTCAGTTATGTTTATGGATTTTTAAAAACCAAAACCGCTGATTTGACGGTTATATATATATATATATACATAATCCTTTTATTTTCTAAGTATAAGTTTAAGTTGTATAACTCGTATTAAAGTCTAGCGATGTATTTTCTAAAAAAAAAAAAAGAGTTAAAACGAAAAAAAAAATGAACGAAAACAGAAAAAAAAAAAAAAATCCATCAAATAAGCGGTTTGAAAACTGTAACCACCCATTTAACGATTCAATTTCGATTGAAAATTTTGTCAAACCATAACCGTCGATTTTTAACTGATACGAGAACCATCTGAGCATGTCTAGTGAATATGCATGTGTCTATTTTGATTATAAATAAATTATTGTGCACTTAACATTTTTTTTTGGGATGTTAGCAGTGTCCCCTTAAACTTGATGGAAAAAAAAAAATCGCTTTACATTATTTTTGGTACCTCATGTATTTGTAACTCACATTTACTTATTTGTGGTCCAAATTAGTAGTCGTGTGTAATTTCAACATTGAAAAACGAACAATTTGTGCACAATTTCAAAACAAATGATATTTTTAAAAGGAGCGCGATTCAAATAATAAGACATGAAGCTTCTTTTCATTTATAAAACCATCCCTTACATAACTTTCTCTATTGCATTCTAATAAACAAAAATAAAATAAAATACACATTTATTATAAATAATAAAATTAATAATAAAACAAATATATATTTATAATAATAACTTTTATACCAATAATAATTAATAAAATATTAAGAATAAAAATAATACTCCATTAAATAACAATATTCTCTCCATCCACCAAATGTAATTTCATTTGTCTTATATTTTCCGTCCACAAAATGTATCTCATACAGTTTATGAAAACCATAATTATTCAAATCAACATTAATTTTATTCACAATGCAATTCACTTACTTTTTTATTTTATCTACATTTTCCCTTAAAATATGTGTATCACTCAAATTAAAATTACATTTGATAGATGAATAGAGTATATTTTTAACAACACCCTATAAAAAAAATAGTAATAATTTAAAATAAATTTATTACAAAAGTACATTTCATTCATACGTTATACCAATTATAAGAATGATTGTTCTTGTGTCATTTCGTTCAAACATTCATTCCATTCATAAGCTCATTTCATTCAATCATATCCCTTTAAAGAAAAAGCAAATCGTGCGCGCTACAGGCCAACATCATTATAAGAAAAAACAAATCGTGCGCGCTACCGACAGACATCATTATATACAATTTTATCCGCAATCGAAAACGACAAAGTCCAGATAAAATACTACTCCGTATTTTATAAAAGCAGCAGTTACAAATCAAATCCAGCGTTTTTTGTGTGGTCATTTATCACTTCGTTTGACCACCCAATTATGATCAAACTACTGTATTCATAATTTCCTACCACCCATTTACATACTAGACAAATTCTTAGGTAATACGAGTCGTGTGGCGAATATTCAGTATATTATTATTCATTATTCATACTTATATTTCATTATAAAATTAGTATTAGTATGAAAATAAATAAACAGAAAGGTGTAAGAGTGGGGAAACAGAATTTGTTGGTGCTTATAAGGTACAAGTCTCTTTAGCACCAAATCATAAACGGCCTCTGCCATGGCCTGCCAAAAACCATAATGCCCTATTGATAATGACCTAGATTGGGACACATTATGGTCCATCAACTCTATAATTTCACCTTATTGGTTATTTTTTCTGCAAAAGGGAAATTAACTTTTAGAAGAATCAACACATAATCCACAAACTTTCCTCAAATAATATTTCACACAAAATCTATATATATACGTTATTGCTTTAGCATCAATTTAATCTAAAATCTGCTGTAACTATTCAAAAATACGTATGTAAAACATTTATTAAAGTATACTATTCAACTCATATGGTATTTTCCAGTTTATGTTACATTCCATATAAGTACACATTACGTGCATTTATAATGCTATTAATAATACATACTCAAATTAGAGGTGAAAATAAAATACAAATAGTTTATAATCATCATATTCAAAGTTATTAAAAATATTCTTAATGACAATGAAATTAATATTTATTAAAATTAACGTAAAAGGTAAGGGGAGGGGTGCCTTTAGTCATTTCCAAAATAGAAATATATATCCCATAAAGATCTCAAACCGGTTAAAAGGGAGAGAAATTGGGAAAGTCTGTTAAGATCTTGAAGACTGATTAGTGGACATAATTTTTTCAGTATTAACAAGAATTTATTTTTTAAATTAATATCTGAAATAAGAAATTTTACTTTTACAAAAGGGTAAAATGATGGAGGTGTGACACCTGACAACTTGAACGTGATTTATACGCTTGCTGCAACATATAAATATTTTTGTGTAAACTATAATCACGTATCATCATTAATTTTTACTAATAAGAAATTAAAATTAATTAAACACTGATTAATTTCCCCCCTTTTTTTGGTTTGTTGCTCTGATGTACAACGTTTGATGCCTGATGAAAAGTGAAAATAGTATAGCAGCAGCGTCTGGCAGTGCCGCTAGGTCAGTGTATTTATTTTTTTACTTATTTTAAATTTTTGGGATTTAAAAAAAAAAAGAAAAAGAAAAAAGAAAACCCTTTGTGTGTGTATATATATACACCTACAACTGTTGTGTGTGTATAGAGAGAGAGAGAGTGACTGTTCCTTTTCTCCAGCTTTAATGGCGTGAGACAGTAGCAGAGAGAGAGAGTGTGTGTATGTGTGATATATCATACAGTACATGTATATTAAACCATATATGCAATCCATTCATCTTTGCATGCTTCACCAACTCTTTCCCAAAAAAAAACCCAAAACCCAAATGAGCTAAAAAAAGAAAAAGAAAAGGAGAGAGGAAATCTTTTTTAGTTTTTGAAACGAAAAACAAAATGCAATGCTTTTGAAATCTCACCATCTCAAGACCCCACTTTCCCATATTTGTCATCGCAACTTTTCATTTTCCGAGCCCAAACCAGATGCTAAAAATTGCCATTTTTTCATCTTGATCGTCCTTCTGATGTGGGGTTTCTGATTGCACCTCCCTTCGTTGTGAAATCCAGTGTTGTATTTTTTTTTTCTGTTGTTGTTTGTCTGTGTATTTTGATGCTTGAGGGAGTGAAGATTCATAAGAAGAAGGTTGCGGAAAAAATGAAGGAAGATGAAGAGTTGGAAATGTTACTGGGGGAGATCCCTCATGCAACATCATCATCTGATGCCCATCATCATCATCATCAACAACAAAATAATAATATTGTTGATCATGGTTATGGCTATGATTATGGTTATGGTTATGGCTATGGTTATGCATCATGTGTGTTTCAGGAAATGAATGGCCATTCCCATTCCCATTCCCATGGCTATGGGGACAGTCATGCCCATAGCGGTATGTACAATGATGAACTCTTGAAGCACACTTATGCATGTGCATCTCCCCCTGCCTCTGGTTTTAGTCCACAATCCGATGGTTCTTCATCGAGTTTGTTCTCCGGCCGCCGTTACGAAATTGGATCGCCGCCTCCGCCGATGCTTCAGGAGGTCAAACACCACTTGATTCCCGGTAACGGATTTTGCTCGGATTTCGGGAATGATAACAGTAGCAACTCGTTTGATGAATTTAATTTACTCAGAAATTTAAGTCGAATGTACATTAGTGACGAACCAGAGTACGCTCGTGAGTTCCCAAATGGAGTCCAACCTTGTAATCGATCTCCAAACGGCGCTATTCGGATGAATTTCGAGAAACATGGGGCGTCTGATAATTATCGCAAGGGTTTATCAAGGCATGTAGGATTTAATCCCTCTGTTCCTAGAGGGCCTATGAAGATTGAGGCGGAAACCGTTCCGCCATTGGTGGAAATGCAGCATGATCCCAGAATTGCTAATTTAGCAAGATCACTGTATCCACCAAGTCGATCGGAGTGCAGAAACCGTGTATTGAATCCTCAAGTTTATGGAGCTAATTTTTCTATGGGAATTATGGTACCAAATGTACCCTCTGCTATGAACAGCCCATCTGCTGGTGATGGTTTTCTCTACTCCCCAAGAAGTGGGATGAATCTGATTGAAACTAGGGATTCAATTTATTCTCCTCCCAATGTGGTTCAATTCAAGCGCCCGGTGCCTCATTGTAGTGAAGAAAACATGCCTAATGGAAGAAACAAAGTCCCTCTCCATGCTAGAATACCTCAAGGGAGAAACAATATGTTTATCAGGGAGGATAGTTTGATCATTCCAGGGGAGGGTGATTATGGGACGAATAGAGGAAATGCTCGGTCGAGGGGACACAATATGAATGGTCTTGTTTATCATGAGAATAGTGGTGGGAGGCCTCAAGAGAAGCTCAAAGTGGCTTCTCCTTTCTCCATGTCCAAGTGTAGTTCGCTAGGAGAAGCTCAAGGATACATGTATCAAATGGCTAAGGATCAACATGGTTGCCGGTTCTTGCAGAGGATGTTCGATGAAGGGACTTCTCATGATGTTCAGATAATATTCAATGAGATAATTGACCATGTTGTTGAGCTTATGATCGATCAATTTGGGAATTATCTGATGCAAAAATTGTTAGAAGTGTGTGATGAACAACAGAGAATGCACATATTGCTGAGGGTGACTCAGGAGCATGGGGAGCTTGTTTCGATTTCTCTCAACACATATGGGTATGTTCATCATTTCTTGCCTTGCCTCATTATTATTTAACTTATTTGTTCTTTCTGTACAGCACCCGAGTGGTCCAGAAGTTGATCGAGACGGTTAAAACAAAGCAGCAGATTTCACTTGTTATATCAGCCCTTGAACCTGGTTTTCTTGCACTCATCAAAGACTTAAATGGTAATCATGTTGTTCAGCGGTGCTTGCAATGCTTTACCCCAGAAGATAGTAAGGTAATTAGTGGAGTATTTTTTTCATGATATAGTCTACATATCAATATTGTTTGTTGCTTGTATTGCTATCATCTTAGTCATGTTAGAAATACTAATCATAGTTCATGCAATTGCTTTCATACTGAGTATGTCTCCACTTTGCTATTATGGTGTGTAGCTTGTTTCCTGCATCATTTTGAAATCATTTATTCTCTGAGTGCCTTAAAGTGAGTAAAATTACTGCTAAGACCCAAATTTCTGTACAATAACAGGCATGGTTGATTCTGTTATGCTTATATTTTCTAACTTCCATGGATTCACTTCACTTTCTTCATGTAGCCTTTTCAATCTACTTAAATCACATATTTTTTTTATCCTCATTCTCATTCCAAGATATGTTCTTATAATTCTCTAATGTTGCTGAATCAGATAAAATAACAAATGATGCGAAATACCAAACTTTTATCTCCTTTTCTCTTGCCTAGCAAAATCTTCTCTAATGTATATTGGGACAAGTTTCTGCAATTTAAATACAAATATATGGTTTCTAAAATCTTACAGAAAGCATTGAAATGACTGGCACTCTTTACTTTTGTTTAAACTGCCACAAGCCAGCAATATTTTTTTTTTTCTTAATTCCTACTTTTATGCCACACATTGTTTTCAAGAGGTGTTCCTTTATTCAATTTAAAACAAGATAGCTTCCCTGCAACTTGTAACTCTCATAAGTATCATCAGCAGGGTTTGCACCTTGTGTTATTTGCTTTTTTGGTGAATAATAACCATTGTCTTGCTCTCTTATGGTATGTACATTAATGCCAAAATATCAAACAAATAAATAAGCTTCCTTGAGTTCAAAACTTCTGCATCTTAAAGCATTGACCTGGTTTGCACACAATGCGCTGTCAATGTCTAAGTTGTTCATGATATTTTCTGGCTATAATATATAGTTGCATTCTTAGAGGTATGTTTTCCAGAAACTATGTTGAAAATGTGGCTGGATCTTGCATATCTGCTGCCTTAGAAATTTAGAGTTACTGAATTTGTCAGAGATTCATAATTATTATTGAATTTTTCCTTGGTTTCTTCACATCTCGAGATTTTTTAATGTGTTTTTCTGCCAAATCTTCGCTGCAGCTTGGCGTTTGAAAAGGGTGAGTTATGTTTTTTTTTATGTATTTAGGACCATGGTAGGATTTCTTGTCCATCACTTGGAATAATCTTCTCAATGGGGATTGTTCATTTTCGAGCAGAAGTTTGCTGTCATTTTATAAACAACAATCAGCTTAAGCTTTTTATATAGTTCTAAGCCAAAGATGTGGTCCTAAATATGGAAATAAAAATTCCTGTTGATGTCATAATTCATGGTTCCATATTATGTAAAGTCTTGTTCCAGTTTGTGGAACATGTCATATTTCATATTAAAGACTGAAAAACTTGTACAGCATTTTGTGATTGTCATTTCTGCCTGTTTCAGTTGGTAAAAGTGTCATAAAACATAGGAGAGTTTTTTATTATTCTAGTGCCAACTAATGGTTTAAAACTTAGATTTTCTAATTCAAAGCCCAACGATAAAATGTTAGCACCACTGTGTCCATACTTTATAAGATATTAGCATGATGATATTATATTGTGGAATTAAGATTTCACTATGATTTGGTACGATAAAGTACTCTCTGGTATAGCTAGGTTGATTGGAAAAGGTAGAAAACTGACATTCAGTTGGCCAACAATAGAAAAATACCAACCCTTAATCTCTTCAGCATCACATAACACAGTTTTCATGTTTCACTTTAACCTTTTAATCTATTATTCTCTTATTTTTCACTATATGAATTGCGTTTGCAGTTTATTTTTGTTTCTGCTACAAAGTATTGCGTCGATATTGCAATCCACCAGCATGGATGCTGTGTTCTGCAGCGTTGCATCCATCACTCCACAGGAGAGCTTCGGGAAAATTTGATTGCAGAGATATCAGCAAATGGACTTCTCCTTGCTCAAGATGCATATGGGTAACTGAGCCATAAAAATATCTATTGTCCAACTTTAATTTTTAGTTTTTCGAGTATTTTCCACTGTTCTACTAGGAGATTGATCTTCTCTACTTTGAATTTTAAGTTCCATCAGTGTGATATTGTTCACAGCATGAATCTTGAAACTAAATGGTCCATACTTTAGTTCCCTGCATTAGCTTCCTGATTGAATTATATTCTTTTTTCTAAGCCGAGAAATCTTGTCTAAATGCTTTAGTAAACTAATCCCTTGAACAGTTTTTTTCTTAATTTTGATCTTTGTATAGCATTGAGCATTCAAAATATTCATTTTTGGGTGCAGAAATTATGTTGTTCAGTTTATTTTGGAGCTTGGGATTCCATCTGCCTCGTCCAAGTTGACATATCAGTTCGAGGGTAACTATGTGAATCTCTCCAGACAAAAGTTTAGCAGCCATGTAGTTGAAAAATGTCTTGTGATATGCAACAATGAAGTAAAGTCGAAGATCATCCATGAATTGCTCTCCACTCCTTACTTTGATCAGTTGCTTCAGGACCCTCACGCAAATTACGTTATCCAAACAGCTCTTCGAGAGTCTGAGGTATGCTCACATCTCACCTTTTGGTGCTAATAATGATGATCCTTGACCAAACACATTTCCATTGCTCTTTTGCAACCAGGGCCTGCCCCTACGTGATTCGTTGCTTGAAGCAATCGAGGCCTACAAAGTCATCTCACGGAATAGTCCTTATTCCAAGAGGATTTTCTCTCCAAAGGTTTTAAAGAAGTGAAAGCAGTAAGATCAATGTCCATGTTGTTCTATTGTGTATGAGAACTTAGTCGACAAGTCTTTTGTCAAATTTGCCCAAAAATATTTTGCTACATACACCAGCTTCTGCTTCAAATGAGTGTAGAGGAAAGGACGGTTGTGCTTCTAGTCGTTTTGTTGTCAATGTACCTTGAGGTCGACTTTTTTGTCTCCTTTGCTCATGGGATGTCTACAATATAAGGGTGTATATATGCAGAATCGTCTTTTGCAGATGTTTGAATGTTTCTTTTCTGAAGATGTGCACTGTGTAAATTCTGCTTCTTGATTATACATGTTTGTTGGTGAAGAATGCATATTCGTGGCTGGGAAATAAAATGTATCTAACTTTGGTAAATTTCCTCAAGATTGGGATGGGTGTTGACTTATTGAAGAGGCTACAAAGGATTCTTGTTGTTCTAGTCGTTTGACAATGTCTCTTAAAAATGTGTAATATATATTTTAAATAAGATTTTAGAATTTTTAAGTGAAACTTAATATGTATGTTTAACATAATACTTAAAGGGTTTTTAACAATTATCGAACTCTCCTATTTGGTTTAAAATTTCATGTTTTATTATGACTTCAATTCTTTACTGAAATAACAATAAAATCATCACCATCTGACGCAACCCTTTATTAGATCGATAATATCATAATCCAATTCAATCTTACTCAAACGGGCATTGACCGACTAGAATGACCCTTTTTTTTTATTATTATTATCACAATTTCTTATCCTAATATGAATAAGAATTATACATTCAAATGACTAACGAGGGGGTCTTGTGTCGATAAAATTCTACTTTTTTTTTTCTTTTAAATTATCATTATTAGTTATCATAATATGAATATGAATTTTACATACAAATAAATAATTGAGGGGAAGCCTTAGATGAAATAAGGCTTCACTTTGGTATTTGAGCCTTAAAAAAAATAAAAAATTATTTGATGTTTTATGTTACTCCAAATTAAATAAGACCGGACACATACATCTAATTTAAATGTGTTGCAATTTTTTTTTTTTTTTTTTAATTTAACTATATTGATATAGGAAGATACTCCCTCGTAAAATTTTACTCCCTTCATCCTGTAAAATTTTGCTCAAATAAAAAAATGGGTTCACAGACTATATGTTTATTCTATTTAAATAATTAACTTTTGAATATTTTTACTACTTTATTATTTATTAACCGTATGTATCAACAATATTCTTTATTCGTTATTTCACATATATTTTTTATAATTAAAATATGATTTTTTTAAAAACATGTATAAAAAGAAGTGAGCAAAATTTTATCCACAAAAAATGTGCTCATTTCTTTTTTTGGGTCCACAAAAAATGTGCTTATTCTATTTAAATAATTAATTTTTGAATATTTTTTTTACTTTACTAACAAGATTGAGTATCTACTAAGGAGTATATTTTTTACTCATTATATTAAATATATTCTTTATAATTTTTTTTTTTTTAAAGCATATATATGTAAGAAAGTGAGACACTTATTGTGGAAAGAGGGAGTGTAACATTTTTTTTCTCAAAATATTTAAACCAACTAACCCTTTTATAATAAATAAATATCCTTATACATTGTAATTTGTAAGTGAAGTGAACATGCTAATGTAAAGCTAAAAAATATATCTAGCTCTTTACCTACATTAATTTATTTGAGAAAAAATAATTGACAGAAAGACTTGAGTCTTGTCAATTAATGTAAAATAAAACTGGTTTTTTTTCGGTGAATTTCTAAAATTCTACCTTATCAAGTTGCCCACTTCGATGCGTGATCAACGTAGCCTTCTACCCGCTGTCTCCAGTGTGGTGATTTTTGTTATGTCGTATCATTCGAGTTAATTTTTTTTTTATTGCGTTTTTAGGTGGAATCAATGGGTCAATCCTCCCTGACGGTGCTACGGTGGCCAATCGGATGAACGATACGTTGATCCCTTTTAATTTCTTGTTTTTAGATTAGTCCTGTTTCGTTTATTTTGTTGTCTTTTAGCTTTCTTGTTATTTTTCACTATTGCGCTTTTTGTGGAGTCTCTTTTATTTTCCTTGTGATGCTTGGATGGTTGAATCTTGGTGCATGGTGACATTTGTCTTTTATTTTTTCTATATTTTTTTTCATACGAAACTACCTTAGTGTGGACTCAGTGTTGGGTTTGTCTTGATGTAAGAAAGGAGAATTGAGTTTTGTTTGTTGACAAATTGTTCACTCATCTCCACACTTTCTCATGATTGGAGCGGACAACAATATAGGATTGATCGGTCTCCGTTTGAAGATCGAGTGTTTAAAAATGTATTATCTTGTAATGGTCTTGTAATTATTCAAAAAAAAATTTAGAGAAAAAATAAAGAAATAAATAAACTAAAATAATTACTTCCTCTGTCCCACAATTGTTTGCACTCTTTCCTTATTCGTCCGTCCCACAATTGTTTGCACTTCTTAAAAAGGAAATTTTTTAATAAACTACACCCTCACAAAATTCACATATTTACACAAAATGACATTACTTTTACACTTATTTCAACCACCCTTTTTACTTTATTCATATAAGTTTACAAAATTACTCCTCAACACTCCACTTATTACACCTTTTTCTTAATAAGTGTGCCCACAAAGTGGTGCAAACACTTCCGGGACGGAGGGAGTATAATTCAAATCATCCAACACCATAAATTTAATAAACAATAGATCCATATCTCAAATTAGTTTCTTTACAGGAATTATATTAATTAAATTTCAATTTCAATCTCAACTAAAAATAAAAATCTCAACTAAATTTCAATCTCAAATGAAGTCGATTTCAAGAAATATAAATGAAAAAAAAATAAAAGCAACTTGGCAAAGCCCAATCCCAATCCATATGCCCATAAACACGTGCAAAGTAGGGCTGCCACGTGATAACCCGACACGTGTAGGACCCGAAAAGTAGAGGAACCAATGAGAATGCAGAAAGAGATCGTATCTCGACCCGTTTTCTCGTCCACTAGTTCTGTCCGTTACTTCTGCCACCTCATAATTGATCCCCCTTGCCACGTGGCGCCCCCATGACTTCAAATTTTATTAAAATATTAAAAAAAAAAAAAAGGGTTTAATTTCTTTTTGCCAAAGCCCATTTGCATTTGCAAAAGGCTGTTCATTTCATTTCTCTCTCCAAAACCTCCGAGATTTGGGACTCCCAAGAGCCATACCTAGCGTTAGTAGCTGAACTGTAGTTTCAGATTTTCGTGCTTATATTCATTTTCCGGTAAGTTTTACGGCGAGCTTCTGGTAGGAGAAACCAGCTGTGAGTTTAGCTGCTTTCTTGATTATTTTTGTTTGATTTTATGCTAATTCATGACTCGTTGTGTTTGTTTGATATTGAAACCAATAGAGTAAGAAATTAAACTTCGGCATAAATTTGTTTTTGGTGTTTTCTTTTCGTATTACTGCAATTTTTCCTCCTATCAACCTTGGTAGAGAGAATTGAAAATCTTATGCGTTGGAACTTCTTTTTATTTTGGATTAGCTACTTGTGACTTGTGAGCTTTTCTAATTTTGATTTCCTATGACAAGGGGCTTATTTTTTCTAGACTCTGAAAGCCAGCTATAGATTCATTTGTCCTTGGTTCTTAACAAATCTGTATTTCCTAATTATCACTTGTAATTTATATTGAGTAAGCCAAACTAGTATTTTAGGTCTAGTCTGTGTCGGCAATTATGACAATAATTTAGTTCACTAAGAAAATAAAAGTAGTGGTATAATATTTATTTGGAGGAATTTTGATCTAGTTTTGTCTTTTTTTCTTCTTTCATTTGGCGACTAGAATTTGAGATATTTATACTGACAATAAAATTTTACATCCATCTCATCACAGTGGTGTTTTTACTAACACCAACACATCTCTTGTTAATGAACACCAAATATTGGATAAATGAGCATGATCTTGATGAATTTTCCATGATCCTAGTGAATGGAATTAGAGCTGACCTTATAGGTGTAGTCATGGACTACAAAAAAATGCAACAAGGCATGTGTACTTGAATAGAGTAGTTCATTGTATCTTCATCTCCGTTTGAGGATAGTAGTTCCACAGTGTGTAGTAAGCCATTATTGCCTCTTATTCTTGACCTGCTCTCAACAGTTTACATTTGCTGGATAACACTCGGTTAAGGGTTACAAATCCTGAATCTCTCTTGTAAATGCATGGGTTAATGGTATATAAAATATTTCAAAAGGATACTCAAACTAATTATTTGTTAACCAACGTTTTTAATTAATTGATGCTGGAACCTCAACTAGAAGGCCAGACAATATCTTATCTGCTGTTTGCATTAAAATCCTATCTAGGTTATATTATACTTTTAGCTGCTTCCACAGGGCTGGTGAATTATTTTGTTCTTTAACATATATATTTGGAATTATTGGCATATGAGTATTTTGTACCTTTTCCGGTTTGCTGTAAATTTTTGGATTTAAGTACAGTTTTCCTCATTTAATAGTACTAGTATCTTATACAGTTATTATAGCTAAAATTCTGTAATCGCTTTACAGTTTGAAGGCACTTTTTGGGACTATTTTTGCCCGAGCGATGATCATATAGTACCACACCTGGTATTCGGCAGGCTATGTCTGGGTGATAGCAAAAGCAACCTTGCTGTGTAGCGGAACCAGGATTTGTTACAGAGGGGGTTTCAATAGTTACAAAGTCATGGTAAGTATTAATTATATATAATAGTAAATCTTAAAGTTATAGACCGTATAGTATTTGTACCAAAAACAACACCAACGATTCATCATTAAAATGTCTCAAAACACATTGTATAAAACAAAAAATACGTAGAATGGTCTTCTTCCATATCATGAAAAATCATCAAGTGAATCTATTTATGGTGAATCCACTGCTTGCTTTGTTCAGTTGGTTCTCACTGGTGCAGGGAAGTGTTCACCTTTAATTTGGAAGTTAAATGATGAACAAATCAATATTTTAATTTCCTTTTTGTGAAATAATACAATACCAGCCCCAAAAAATTATATATTAAGGTCCACAATTAAAATAAAATAACTAATGGTCATGAGCCGGCCCATGGTAAATTTGGTCAAGCAATTAGCTTCCCCAAAAGATAAGAATCAACATTATCACACATCCTGTTTTGGGCCCAAAGACTAAATGAAATACATATAAGCGCACACACACGCACAAGTGCTAAAAGAAAGTTTTTGGGAGGGGGGAACATCAATACGTGTCTCCCCCCTACTGTGAAGTAACTAATATTTCATACAACGCTGAAGACAGATCTTTTGATGGATATATTTATAGGAAGGTAAAAAAGGAGGAGTTTCATCCCTGAGTAGGAAGAACACAATGTTGGAAAAAGTTCAATGGCTACATTCACCAAATGGTGCATTTCCTTCATCAGATGGTGACTCAACCAAAGAGGGATCATGTTTAGCTTCTGAGAATACCACTCAATCGAGTCATGACATACAAAACAATCACATGAACTCGTCTTGTTATGAGTTTTGTGATAATGTTGTCATTCTTGGTGAGAAGATCACAGATGCTGATAACAACTCTTTTAGTGATCCACTTAGTGGCATAAATCATACAGGCAATAATCTCAGTTTCTTTGAGAATGCTGAGGACAAAGATTCAAGTGATTTCTTGCATTATGGTTGGCCTGATTTAGAAAACTTTGAAGATGTTAACAGGATGTTTAGGTAATGCTGAGCAGCTTCACTTTGATGTTTTATTCTTATCATATTGTTTCCGCTCATCATACTTCCCTGCATTTCAGGAGTTGCGATTCAACATTTGGACTTGGAGACAGTAAAGAAAATGAGTTGGAAGAGTTGGAATGGCTTTCATCAGCTGATAATATAGGAGGGTCTGGAGATGTCATGAATTCAGACTTTAAGTTTTCATGTCCAGGGTCAAATCCAGTGGAAAATATCTCACAAAACCATGACTCCTTGAAGAGCTATTCCTTCAATGGTTATGCATCTTTTGTGAATGGACCTGCTATTGCCCATGGCAAGGAAGGGTTTATCTCTAAAGCACAGGTAGGATATGTCATATGTTTTGATCCCCAGTTTCCAGTTTTAACTCATGAATTTCAATGTGGATAGCGAAGATCTAAAATGACTTGAAAAGAAACTATTTAAAAAGATATATTTCCTCTATCCACCAAAAGTGTGCTCACTTTTTTTTATACATGTTTTTAAAAAATCATATTTTAATTATAAAAAAAGATATGTGGGGTAACGAGTAAAGAATATTGTTGGTAGATACTCAATCTTGTTAATAAAGTAGAAAATATACTCATAAGTTAACTATTTAAATAGAATAAGTATATTATTTGTAGACCAAAAATAGAACTGAGCACACTTTTGGTGGACGGAGGGAGTATTATATTTATATATAAATGAGAACATGTGCATCAACCTGAGCACAATGACAAATTATGATCCATATAGCTGATCCAAGTGGGATTATGGCTTTGTTGTTTTTGTTGTCATTTTACTGGTTAAGACATTATTTTTCTATGGCAGTTATTTGGGAACACTATTCATTGCTAGAATAAGCATTTACTAGTGAGGACCAATAATAAGGATTATTAATCGTTTGTTCTAGATGACAGATGCATATCTATTTTAAATCCCTTATCAGAGAGATACTGAGTCCTGATGCAGAAAGTATGAGTCTATTGACTTTGCATGGTGTTTATATTCTGGTTATGCATATGAGATACTTGAGAGAAATGTACAGCCTTTGAAATTTTTGTCGAACACTAGGCCACTCTTTAATATCTCTATCAACTGTTTGGCAGATGAATGAGCATCAAAAGCAGGGAAAGCCCAATGAGGTCTTGCAGTTTTCTTCTGGGACCATATCATATCAAGTTTTCCCATCTGTGCGTATGCGACAGCAACCGCATGCTTTAGGCTCAGATCACTGTAATTATTTAGAAAATCACCACTCTTACATGCATTCAGATAATAGTGCTTTATCTGATCTGACTTCAGTAAACCTGACATCATCTTCTGTTAAATCTGAGACTAATGACTTGACATCCACTTCACCTAGAGATTCCTCCCATCTATCCAACCAGTTGTCATTTATGAACGGTAGTCACGACTGTCCACTTTCAGAAAAACTGCAGAGTCATCAAGGTGCTCGATATTCTGTGGATAGCATTCTAAAACACACTAATGCAATGGTGCACACCGCCTTAGAGAATCCTGGTTCAATAGCAAAAGAAGCCCAGTATACTGGAGCCAAGTCAGAGAATCGTAGCGTTATAGAAGATGGCTATCTTTTTATTCCATCAGAATTAGGCTCCTCAAACGTACATGAAGGCTCAACAACAAGTTCAGGTACAGATGATATTTCACTGGAAGCAGCTAGTTTTTGCCAGCTTCAACTCGTTATGGAACAGGTATAATTTCATCCTCCATATTTTGAATTTTAGTAGCAATTTTAAGGAAAATGGTTGTAAATCAATGTTGGTATATGAGTGCATATAGATGGAGCATGAGAGCATCTGTATGGTAGATTTGTGCTGCTGTTTTTCTCTGATATTTTAAAGTTTTTCTCGGTTGAAGTGGACACAACCTTGTCAGTGTTACATTTTCAGTTCATCTGTTTGCTTCAGTTGAAGTCAGGGATTCAAGTTTTTTTTGTTCATCAAGTCATACAAACTGATTTATCTCGTAATAGTTTTGTGAATTGTGTTCACGCATTGAGTACACTGCCAGATAATATTAAGGCCATGTTTGATAGCTAAGACTAATTAGTCGAGATTAGGATGATATCTAAACTTTACAAAATTTAAAGCATAATCTGCCCTTAATCTTAACTATCAAACAACCGATAAGGATTGAGATGTAGTTAATCTACCTTTAATCTTAGCTATCAAACATGTCCTATTAATTCATGGTAATATTAAATGTTTACTCAAAAGATTAAGTTAAGGTCAAAGTCTATGTGGTGAAGTAGAATTTTTCGATTTGTCATATCCCAAGTTGTGTAACCATTGGTTGTTTCAGGACTAAACCAGGGTTCATGTTCCGCCATTGTCACCATCTTCAATTTCCACGAACTATTAATATTATTGTTATGTTGGTTAGTCTTTGGGGTAGGTCCTGTATTAATTGGAATTGTTATAGATTTTCCAGGAAACGGGGATGCATCATACTCATATTCCAGTAGCCTAGTTTCAATGCTTTAGTACTGCAGGCCATGAATGTCTTGCATGTCAATTTGGAAGTATTCAGGGTGAGTAGTTTCCTGGCCAAAATGATTGAATATATATATGTGTGTGTGTGTGTATTTTTTTCTCGAACTGCCTGAAAGGGATGAGAACAGTTTACGATTTCAGAATCGTTATTGTGATGCAAAAACATTTGTGAGTCTGCCTCAAAATATAGAAAAAACTATGGTGCATCTAAATAATTTATCCGATGATCACATTTAACATTTAGTGTGTTATCGAACTGTCTGGAACACCATATCTACAGTGTTACATATTTTAATATATTGATACTAATTCTTGGTTGACATGTTGGATCAGTTGGATTTAAGAACAAAGATATGTATAAGGGACAGTTTGTACCGTCTGGCACGGAGTGCTGAACAAAGGCATAATAACCAAGCAAACTTGAACAGTAATAGCGGAGATGGAACAAGTACCAGTGGAGCCTTGATGCCTGAAGGAGAAAACAAGTATGAGACCTATTTTGTGATTTCTTATGTGTACTTTTTTTATTCATTTAAGAAGCAGCCAAATTTTACTAAATGATGATGTTGGTTTTGGGGGTACGTACAGCAGGTTGTTGGATATGGAAACTGGTACAAATGAGATTGATCGTTCAGTAGCACACTTGTTATTTCACAGACCTTCGGAATCGCCTTGTGCTAGCACGGTAAGCATTTGATTTGATTTGATGTGAAGTCACACTTGCTCACTAATATTTTGATGCAGCAGCAGCAGCAGTAATGAATCAAATCCAGCGCGTATGATGGTTGAGAATTTGAATAATGATAATGAAGAAGGTTTCTGATGGCGGCAAGTGCAAGTGTGTAAAATGGAAAGTTGTGTAACAAGTTTGTTTGATCTAATTTAGAGGAGATAATTTGATTTAATAAAGTTGATCTTCATCCAATGCGATGAATGAAGTAGTCAGTCAGAGGAATGCAATCTAATGGTTGCTATGCTTATTAACCCAGCCACATTTTCAATCTCATGTTATAATCACGACTTGGTTGTATATTTGTCCCATTCTTTGACAACTATCTGGGCATTAACCCCTCCACCAAACAGGCCCTTACTTGCCCAGTTAGGGCATCTAGAGGGTTTAGTATCACTAAAAGGTCGAAAATATCACTATCTAAGTAATATTTTATTTAACGAAGGCTATTACGATAAAATCATATTTTTAAGTTTTTTTCCGTTTTTGTTATATCAAAATCTAACTATACAAACCAAATTTATATACATACTTTCTAATAGCAAATGTTACTATTTCATGGTTTCACTCTTTCACATCACTCGGTTTATTCCCTACATTATTTTTTTGGTATTTAATTATAATAATTATGTAACTAAGTCAAATAAATATTTATGAATTTGTAGTAACAGATTTAATTGACTTTTTAATAAAATGTTTTTTGTTTAATATTTAGCCAAAAATGATAGAAATAAAAACAAACTAAAATAAAGAGAGAGAGAGAGAAACTGGAATTAAGAAAATGTGAAAATACTTTGATTTAATTGGATTATGTATACTATAATTGCTGGCAAAGCCCCGAGGAAAAAAAATGATCAAAAGTTGGGCAGGGTCATCATTTTTCTCTCCTCTTGGCCACATTAAAATTTTGGTTTCATTCATTTGTAGGGTTGTACCTAATTTACACCCAATCCCCCAATGAAATTACACCCACACCGTTGGGGTATAGTCTTAGGTCATGTAGTAAGAATTGCTTTCTGCGGGTTTCAATTGACCCAACATGACTCCGGTAAAAAAATGAAGGTGAAATTGACTATTTAATTAATTCAATTTTTATGGTTAAAAAGATCGAAATATCTAATTACATTACGGTTTATGTTATGAATTTTAGAATCACATGTCATTTGACACTTTGTTATAATTTTTAAATCTAATGTTATCAACATTTTTTTTACCTCTCCCCATTGTGTCAAAGTGAGACTCAAACCCATAATTACACTTTGACATAGACAGTAGCTTACCCACCTCATCATATCATCAACAATTTGGTTGCATATTTTGTCAGGTGATGACACCAACCTAATTGCTTACTCAATGCTATTTTTCTCAATTACAAATTTCATTCATATATATAGTCTAATTTAGAATCTTTAGTTAGCTAGGTCATGTCCCTAGTGAAGACTCAACTAATCAATGACCTAATTGATTCCTTCTGATTAGAAATATTTGAGTTATGTTCACATATTTTGATTTTCTTGATCTTAGCGGAGTGATTATTGAGATGGATGCACAATTAATTGTGAATGCTTTTAATTCGGGTGAAGATAGTGTCACGGCTTTTGACAACACACTTCGGACATGCAAGGAGAAAACAAAAACCCATCCCCTTCGTGAGATGGTTTGGGTTAATCGCGATGCCAATATTATGACACACAAGATGACTATAGATCGATTAGAAGTTTTTCTAGTCCAAAAAAAAAAAAAACTTAATTTTACTTGAAAAATTAAATTAAAATAAACAATACATTTGAAAGTTTTGACCAATGTATGTATAGTAATCTATTAAAGGATAGATTTGACACTATTCATAGAAATTCCGGAAAATGATGGTAAAACACAAATTGTGACAAAAAAGGTGGAGAAAAGCAGAAGAAAATGGACCAGAACATTTATTTTTAACTGCGAGTATTTCCATAAACAAAAACATTCGCTTGCGCATTTCTTTGGAGAAAAAAGGTAAAGGGGGAGGCTAAAACACATTCCGTCGTAGTCAAACCCTTTCTTTTTTTCTCCATTGCCGGCGCCCAGCAATCCCTCCATCTTTCCTCGCCAATCACCAGAGGAATACTAGATCATTTGGGGGAATAATAATTAAGGGTTTTTTTCCGAATTGGATTCATGGCTAAGGTGTTTAATAAGTTGCGGAATTTGGACGCCTATCCCAAAGTCAATGAGGATTTCCGTAGCCGGACGCTCTCCGGTGGCGTCATTACACTCGCGTCCTCTCTCCTCATTACTTTGCTTTTCCTATCTGAATTCAGTATGGATTCTTTACTTTCTACCCTTTCGTCTTTTGTTTTGATGCTATTTTGTTAGCTTTAGCAAGGATCGTCGATGTTAGGTTTGATTTGATTTGATTTGTGTCTCTGCTTATTGTTAACTTTGATTTTCCTTTTTTTTTGTCGTTGTCGATGCACAAGTAATGGGTATCTTGGTTATCTTTATGTGGGGTGCTTGAAAATCTAGGGGTATTATCTTTTGGTGAAATAGGAGAACTGCTGATGGGATGTAATCATGTAAATGAAAAGCGGATATGAAGATGTGTTAAGTTTACATGTTGATCTAGGTCGTGGAAGATACAGCTTTATCAGTGGAGTAATATTGTGGCTTGACCAAGATAACTTATAGTATTCAATGACCTTTGTTATTTATATATCTAGTTTCACTCACCCCTTTTGAGGAAATTGTAGCCTATTCTAATGCTGTTTCCCCTGGTATGATGAACATGATTAGTTTGCTCCAAGAATCAACATTTATCTTTAACTAATCCTCATGCATCATCTACCACCAAAGAGCTTCCCTTGTACTCCATAGTTTGGCATTTTCTGCTGAGCTTCTGGCTAAGCTGCTCAGATTGATAAGCAAATTAAGATCAAGTTAGGTTTTTGTCTTGGACAGGTTGTGGCTGGAGATCGTTCTTAAGTATTAGGATGCTAGATTTTTAAGATTCTGTCTTCCTGTTGATATAAACTGGTTAGAATGGGTCCAATGGGAAAATACACCATCAAAGTAGTAGACCTGTCGTATTGGCAGATAGAATTAATTGGTGCCAATGCATCAAGATTGTTAAAAATATCTGAATCTGGAATATATGGCTATCCATTTGAGTTTGGTAAAGGCAAATTGTAATTGGGAAATTACTAATCCATTAGAACCTGATATCTAGTTAATGATGATTTAATGGATGAAGCATTGAAGATGCTTTGCGTAATTGCGTGTAATTTTGAGCAAACATAATGCATTACTTGCAATTAAGTTGGATTTTTTTTTTTTTTACCTAAACTGTTGCTAAACTTCCCAGAAGAGCGAGATAAAGTTTGACGCTTTCCTATGTTAATCTGACTACTGGTTCATATGAGTGTGTTGTGAAAGATGTGTGAAATTTGGAACTTTGTTCTTCTACTAAAATTATTCATCAAGGCACTCCTTACATGCTATCTGTCAAAAAAGTTTGTGTTCTCTGATCATGCCACCATGCTTGACTATTCTTCAGATAGTGGCAATCCATTTCTATTTGTAATATAATACCTTGCAGTTTTACGTAAGAGTACAACGTTTTAGATATACTTTCATGAATTGCGATTCTTTCAACTTAAATTGAATTGCATATTTATTGGCCTTTTAATCTGCAGGATTATACCTTCACACGGTTACAGATACCAAGCTTGTGGTAGACACATCCAGGGGAGGAAAATTACGTATCAATGTAAGATAACTGTCTTCTTAGAAATACCTGAGCAAATTTCATTTGCCATGAAGAATGTTTGAACTCTTGTGTATGATATTAGGCTCATACTATAATATTCAGAAATCCAAGAGTCCTCAAATTTACTGGACTTCTCTTTCTTTCATTTCCCACTTGATAAACCTCGAAATTATGACACATTACATGCTAGTAATTCCCATTCTTTAACTATATTATTTGAGGCTTGTGCACCAGCTAGCAACACTCATTTCTGGCTTTATTTTGTTTAAATTAATTGTGAAGATTTACTATCTGTACATCTTATTTTTGGTTTCAGTTTGATGTAACGTTTCCTGCCATTCCATGCACATTGCTGAGTCTTGACGCCATGGATATCAGTGGGGAGCAACATCTGAACATAGTATGTGATGCCTTTGGTCCATTGTTTGAACATCTTATAGTCAAGCTTGCTGCACGGGCTATTATTAACCATTCTGATCTTGTATAGCTCTGATATAGTGTGCATGCTTTACTAAACTTGCAGAAACATGATATTTTCAAGAAAAGAATTAATTCTCTTGGTAATGTGATAGAATCGAGACAAGATGGAATTGGTGCACCCAAGGTAAGTGGTGGATACTTGAATATGTCTTAAATTTGCATATAAGCTATGTTAATCAATCCACATTTGTCCTCTGTCATATGTTGTCATGGCCTGCACTAAAATTCTTTTATTCTGTATTTATGAATGAACTAAATAATGATATCAGATAAATGTGCCCATCAAATTCTACCATTTTTCATGTAGGCTTGATTAAGTATGCCAAGGTTTCACAGCCACTTTTATTGTTTTTTTTTTTTACTTTTCTTATCATTATGCTAGATGATAAATTGCACAGAGATTAATTAGCATCTGGTGACATTTGGGATTTTGCTTTAATTGTTTTCTAAATGATATGCTGCTAACTTAATGAGCATAATCATGTTTCTTTTGCTATATTAAAAATTCGATTTGTACTCTACTAGCATCTATTGAAAAACTTTGCTGTTCAAACTATTTAGGCTGCAATCTGCATATGCTTTAGTGCAAAATTAATTTCTTCTAGAATATGATATAATTATTATCCCAAGCAGTATGTTATGTTTATTTTGGCTCTCTTTGCTTTTATCCTGAATTATTTATTCTCAGCCAATTCTTATGTCTGTATATTTATTGTCTGCTAGTTCTCTCTCTTTTTCACTCGCTTGTTTGTGTTTGCACTCGTTTGTGCACTCATTCCATGTGAATTTATCAATATCAGATTGAGAGGCCTTTACAAAGACATGGCGGCAGGCTTGAACAAAATGAGAAATATTGTGGTTCATGTTTCGGCGCAGAGATGGTATTTCTATCTTTTCAAGTGTCTTCTTCTATTGTTTATTTCTGTATATAGTTTATCATATATGTTACACTACTACCACTTCAGCTAGATTTACCATGTATGGTTGGTTGACAGTTATCAGTTGTCATTTTCATGATCTCTACCCTAATAAATGAACTGACTACATGAGAGTTTTTTTTCCTCCCGTTGTGTGCACGACCTTTAAATTAAAACAAAAACAAGAAAAATGTTTTCTTGTTGATGAAGTTTTTTATATCTCCACTTGCACATACCATTGACTTATTTTGGCTTGTAGTTTTTTATAATATACTTCTCTAGTACACAGAGAGAGTGATTTGGATTAGATACTGAGTTTCCCACCCCAGGGAGTTTTTTATAATATGCTACTCTGTTTTTGTTCTTTTCCCTTAAAGATATTTTCCTTATGTCTGATTTCCTGAAATTTGTTACTTTATTATCCCTATCATACATGCTGTCCCTGTAATCTTAGACACATGCAGATTGATTTATGTTGTAATTCTCTTTGCAGTCTGACGAAGACTGCTGTAATTCATGTGAAGAGGTTCGCGAAGCATATCGTAAGAGAGGCTGGGGACTTACAAACACTGATTTGATTGACCAGGTTGATGGATCACTTTTCTTCATGTTCCATTCTCATTTACTTGTGTTGTAGTTGATATCAAGAAGTTGATTTATTTGATAACTAGTTTTTGTTCATAATTTCCGAGCAGCTTTTCTTGTGTTTAAATACAATTTCATTGGCATTTTGCACTTATTGGGAGTGCTTTAGTCTTTATTGCCTTCAATGACTAGAGTTACTGATTTCTATTGCTAACTGAACCTGCACTAGAGCTTGAGGAGATTCAGCCCACGGTAATTAGTGAAGACTTTTAGATTAAAAAGGACTATGATTAAGATGTAGCTGTAATTCTTTCAGTAAGAAAGATGTATACTCTATAATTTTCATGCTCCTAAAGCATTTTGGTCCTCTCTAGTGCTTCCAATAGGTAGATATACTCCTGGAATCTATGCTAGAAAAATAGCACTTTTGGTATATAAATATTGGACATTTCTGGATGCCCTGCCACTCCAAAAAAAAGATGAGATCATACCGATTAGAACCCTTATAGTTCTTTCCATGCATTTATTGAGTTGATATTGTGTGTCAATATCCTATTTTGGAGATCAGTATTAAACAATGTAAAATTTTACATCAGTAGATCTACTTATTTGCTGACTGTATAATACAAGTTGCCACAGTGAGTTAACTTACTCCAGCGGTGGACCTTAGTTACTGCAATAATGATGGGATTGTCTTAATTGGCATAGTTTTGTACTATTTGTGCTTCTTAATTTTTTTCTTGATCAGATGAATATTGATACTTTACTTGATGTCTAATACAGAGTTTAATTTTGCATTTGAAGCTGATCTATTTCATCCATATTGATTAACTGTACAATGCAGGTGCTTCAATATGATATTTACCAGTGGTTGGTTCTTTCAACACCAGATAATTAGGGAATACTCTAATGGGAATTTATCTATTAATATCTATGCCTAAACAAAGAATTATTAACATTACTCACTTTTCTAGGCATTTTACCTGTTTTTGTGCATTTGGATATAGTACCAAGCAAGTGCTTACTGATAAATAAATTGACCAGTTGACCCTACCATCCAAAAAGCTCCGTGTTTCCATTAGCTCGGCTAGACAACATCTGAAAGTAGGTGGTATGAAGTTTTAGGTATTTTAAAATTAAAACAGAGGGTATGGTGGGAAAATGCAGTTTCACTTTATATTATAAGGAATTGCTATTCTCTAACTGGTGAATTAAATTTGAACTATATATATGATAACTGTTTTTTTAGTGAGCATTTCCTTTCACAAAATACTCATAATGTAGATTTCAAATAATTTATCTGGATTTCGTGGTGTAAAAATGTTGATGTTCATATCTCAATAGTTGTTCAACCACCTTAAACATCAAGAACACAGTAATTGTTATGCACTCTCACTAATTGTTTGTGCCATCAAATAACTGTGTCTTCAATCTATTCTATGGTATACAGTGCAAAAGAGAAGAGTTTGTTGAGAAAGTGAAAGAAGAACATGGTGAAGGATGTAATATACATGGATCTCTGGAGGTTAACAAAGTGGCTGGGAATTTCCATTTTGCCCCTGGGAAAAGCTTTCATCAATCAAATTTCAATCTGATTGATTTGCTAGCTATACAGACAGAGGTTTATAATGTAAGATGATCTCTCATATATGGTGTCATGTTCTCTCTTTATTTTTAAAAAAAATATATACTACAATTCCTGTATGCAATCCCTTTCTTTACATTTTATATCTGAATTTCAATCGTTTATGCTTATCATTGCACTGCTTTTTCATATGCTATGCAGATAAGCCACAAAATCAACAAGCTATCATTTGGAGATTCTATTCCTGGAGTTGTAAATCCACTAGATGGGTACTATTTCTTCAAATTCACGTGCACATTTTAAGCTATCACTATATGAAATAGTGCCCTATGCAATTGATATTTAGAATGATCTTGTGACATATAACCACGATAAAGTGGAAGTTCCATTTAATGAATGATGCTGATTTTTCCGCACTTCATCTCTTATTTTTCTTTGAACTTTGATTGCTGTAAGTAAAGTTAATTATTTTCATGTCATCTCATTTGTGTGTCTAAATTTGGGTTCTGTCGTTTGAAGTCCAAGACCTAAATAAATAAATGAGGAAATGGAAACCTTGAGGGAAGCTGGTGATTGAGAGTTGTTTTTCTATTTTGGTTTTTGTAACCTTGCAAGCATCACTAAACGCTTGTACTGATATTCAGGATCCAATGGATGCAAGAAAAGCCAAATGGCGTATATCAGTATTTTATCAAGGTCAGTGTTCTCAGGCTTCCAATCCTTCTATTTGGTATTCTATTTCTCTCACTTACATTTGTGAAAGTTGTGCAATTCTTCTCTTTGGAGTTATTAATTATTGCACATCCAACCCATTGTTAAAGGATTCAAATGATGCTATATTAATATGGAATTGAAGTTCTCCACAATGATTAGAAAATGCTCGGAGTGAATTACCAGGATTTGATATCTATTCTAGCAGTTAAACTATACACAAACAAACTCATCTGTTTTTGTTATTACATATTTAAAATTCTTGGCTTTGAATCCATCAATCCATAGCACCAAATTATTCTCTCATTATTTCGTTCCACTCCTTCTCTCTTATTAGTTCAGGGTGTTGGTTGGATAGTTCTACATTATTCCATTCTAGCAGTCTATTAAGCCTATTAAGTGTTCTGAAAGTTGTAGATGCCCAGAGTCATTATCTAAGTCTCATGCTGACTTTTGCAGGTGGTCCCAACCGTATACACCAGTGTTAGAGGCCATACAATTCAGTCAAATCAGGTACTCAGGGCTTTCATATATTAAATAAATATCTTCGTCTTTCCGTGTTATAATACAATACTTGCCATGCAGTTCTCGGTGACTGAGCATTACAAGAGTTCTGAAGAAGGCCAATTCAGATCCCTCCCTGGAGTTTTCTTCTTTTATGATCTTTCTCCTATAAAGGTTAGTAGCATTGCGTCTGTAGAAGAGTTCATATGGATGAAGTTTTGCATGCGTGAATATCAGGCATTATCATGTTGAATAAGTTTGATGCATACTGAGTCTTACACAAATTTTACGATTGTGGATTAATGTGACTTTGTGTTGGATGCAGGTTACCTTCACTGAGGAGCACGCATCATTCTTACACTTCCTGACACATATCTGTGCCATAGTCGGAGGTACAAAAACTTCTATAAACTTGGTTCACAAATTTTTTATGGTGAATTCAGCTTATACCGTTTAACATATGAAGTATCACTTTATTGATTTCGAAATAATATATAAAATCAGACGATACTTTGTATGCTAAATAATACTATTACTTTAAAGAAGAGAGTTCACGTAAACTAAAGACCTACTCAAAGCATGAACTTATAGCTCTGTTGATGCTACAGGTGTATTCACCGTTGCTGGGATAGTGGACTCCTTCGTATACCATGGGCAGAAGGCACTAAAGAAGAAGGTAGAATTAGGGAAGCTTAGATGAAGCCATAATTTTAACTTAAGTTGAAACGAGAAAAAGAGGCAGTAGCTATGGGAACTGATTGAATACTTGAAGCTTTAATTGTTAAATCAACCTTGAGCTATGTAAAAATCCCTGCTCTATTTCCTCGTCAGTTTTGTATTGTTTGATAGTGTCTCATGTGAATTTGTACTCTAGATATTTACGAAATGTAGCTATATTAGTTGAGCAAATTTGATTTTCCAACAAAGATTCGAATTAGCAATATACAAATTAAGGCAAGCAAATAGTTGAGTAAATTTGATTTTCCAACCAATTGTTCCATTCAATAATTGTCCACAAATGACAAATCTTACAAAAATGAAATTGCCTTCCACAGTTTTTTCTCAAACTATAGTTGTTGCAAGCAACCAAAAATGAACTTATAAATAACCCAAAAGGAAAAAGACGTATTGAGAAAATTGATATTCTCGTCGCCTATGATGTATGGAAGGAAAAAATAAAAATACCTATGAAGACTTGACTATGTGGTTTTGACACGGGCCTCCAGCTCCCCTCTGATAACAATCGCCTGACTAAGCTCTGCCTTGATCGTCTCAAACTCTGCATTTTCTCGTTCTTCTTTTGACAGCCATGATGTCAGACACTGGTTTATCAATTCATCAGCACTACCCAAAGTGGCACTACTCAAAGGCAAATTGGTTTTGGTCCTTCCAAATCTGATAATGTGTTGCAAATTTAAATTTGAAGGATCTTTGATGTAGTTTTGTAGGATGTCTCGAATGGCCTTACGCCAGATTGGTCGAGCTACCTTCAGGAATTCATGCACAGCCAACACTGTAACACTAGAACTTCCCACATCAGACTCGTGCTGCCCCCCTCTCCCATGATAATCAGACCCTCCAAGCTTCAAGAGACCGTGGGCATCAGCTAAATCACTATATACTGCATGTGAGCAAAGCGTCGATTGAATTATGAACAAAAGAACACATAGAAAAGCCGATCTACTAGGACAAGAGAAGTGCTCAAAAAACTTTCAAAAGATTAGATCTACTTTCTTTTCTTATTTTTCCCACTCAGTGTAAAATTAATACTATATCTTTAAAAAAAAAAATCAAGATCACACAACTGAAAAAAGTAGAACAGCTGGGTAAATGAACTATGACCTCAATATTGCAAATCTAAAAAGAAAAGAATCAACTACCTGACAGCTTCCCATCACTTCTATAAGCCTCTAGACCATGTAATCCTGCTTCCTTCAGTCTCCTGATTACAGCAGCATGGTTTTTCAGTGCCCATGGATGTGCCAATACTGCAACACCCCCTGTTTCACGTATTAATTGCACTGCGTCTTCTGCTATAGGCTCACTTCCACTGAAACAAATAAGAACGGATGGTTAGTAATGCATTGTTCTCAAGAAAACATCAAGTGTATAATCCACCCAAAAATAAATAAATAAATTACGTGGAGTAAGCAGGTCCGCCATCATAAAGATATCTGGAAAATGCCTGTTTCAGATTTTCAACATGTCCAGCTTCAAGCATAGCACGAGCTATATGAAGCCTTCCTGGGGCAACACCTTTTCCTGCAATCTTTGCCACATTCTCCCATCTAATGGGCATCTTGAGTTTGTTAAGCTTTGCAACGATGTTCTTTGCTCGGAGGAACCGCCCGTCCCGAATATCCCCTAGAAATTTATCCAATACTGCAGGTTTTGTGGGGCCACAATTACTGTAATAAGCAAGGATGTGAACCGGTTCTTCTTCCCCTGAGTCCCCTCTGCAATTCATTTACAAACATCAAGAAGATATACATGAAGGCAACTAGAATAGTGCTGAATAGTGCTAATTTTATACTTTGATACATGGCTAGATTAAACAATGAAAAGGATAAGGGGGTGCTTGGTTCATAATTCTTCAATGGGAATGAGAGAAATGAATATAGGTTAATTGCAATGGTTAATGAGAATAAAAGACGATCAATTCACCTTCATCATACATATTACAGGGTAATGAATGAGGTAATGAAACTCAAAATAAGTTATTCATTACCCCATTTTGATTAACTACCTCCTCCCCTACAATCATTTTTTGCCCTAACTTATTCCAAGATTAGAGCAATACATTAATAATGTACCATCATTCTCATTGTAATTCTCTATTTGATGTTTCCCATTACCATTTCTATTAAAGAACTTGAACCAAGCGCCTCTAAGTGAACTATTTTTGAGATTACAAGATGATGCCAAGTGTCCCAGAAGGGAAGTTAAACCAATTAGCAGCAATTCTTTTATCGAAGAAAGTACTAAGCTGAGGGAAAAACACTAACCTTGAGTAGTAAATTGTACTGATTTCAACACCAGGAATGATTTTGATACCAAATCTTCGAGCTGCTGCCACAGCTTCAGGTATGCCAGACATTGTATCATGGTCGGTCAAAGCTAGGACATTCACCTGTTAGATGCATAACTTAAACGATTGATGCATTTCGAGTTCACTCTGAGAGATAATTCGTAAAGATATGTCACCACCTAAATGGAACTTCATAATTTAATTCAGAGTGAGAGAAAAAAGAGCTCAGTTACGAGAAGAAAAGGACGGAGAATACTTTAAGATAATAAAAAAGGGGAAATCCATGAAATTTTGAAGACACTCACCAGCTAGGTATTGGAGAATGAATAAAATGAACATTGAGTTTTTCCATTATTAAACACTTTTATCTAGAAACTGAAACAGCAGGGGAACTTCCTAGTGGAAAGACTACATAGGTCCATCAAATTGTACTAACAGTTTCCATTGGCTATAGCCAGTGTGGCACAATATTCTAAGAGACTATAATGCTAAATGTAACATTCCAAAAGTTCAATACAGTACTCCAGTATATACGTATTTCTAACTTCTAAGATGATTGCAGAAACTAATCCATGTAAGGCAAAATTAAAAAACACAATTCAATAAAATTCAAAATCAACAATAATTGTCAGAAATAAACAAAAGGAACAATCTCAAATCATCAAAGAGTATTCATTCAGACTAATACCCAAATCATTCAAAATCTGCAAATACCAAATCATCAAAACTCCAACACACAACAGCACATGCAACACTGATATCAGAAGGTAATCAAAACAGAAAAGAATCTCACCCCATTTTGATGAGCTCTCTCCACAAGCTTGGTAGGGGACAAGTAGCCATCGCTGCATGTTGTGTGAGAGTGAAACTCAAACACGAGTTTTTCCTTCGGTTGGTACCATTGCACCCCAAAATCATCGAGAAATGCATCCACAAAACTTGTGGGATTACTGCTACATGCATTTGAACGATCGAGGAAAACCCATTCACTGACTGCTTTGTAAGCGGCAGTTTGCTCCACGGTCATTTTCCTCTTGGCACCGCCTCTCTTCTTTTTCTTCTTCTTCTTGTCCTTATTAACAATTGGCTTCATAGGGCTCTCTTTATCGCACATCGTTTGATTTTATTTTCTCAGTTTAATCAACAGAAAGAAAGAGGGAAAATTTCAGGCCGGGAAGAAGAAGAAGAAGAATGAAGAAAAAAGAGGCGGTGCTATTTGTGGGGTTTTTGGGGGTGTGTGTATGTATCGTATTCACATATATGTACGCACATATACATACATGGAAAAGTGAGTTATAATTTTATTTTGTGTTAGATTAAAATATGGATTGAATAATTGAGAATATAGGGTAATAATTTGGATTTATTATAAGATATTGATATAATGAAAGGTGTAAATGGAGAGAAATTTATAAATATGAAATTGGAGAGGATCAGTTTCCTTCGTTCTAGAGCTATTATTTGAATTAAGATGAGTCGAATATTTGAAGTTCGAACTTGAAACATTTGTCGAGTCAAGCTCGCTCAATTACATTAGCAAGCCGAAAATAAAATTTGACAAAATTCGCAAACGAACCGCAAGTAAAGTCGTGTTGAGCCTAACAAACCTAAATTGCAATAAATTTTTTTAATATCTAACCTAATTAGATTCGAGATAACTAATCAATGAATTCAGTACTCATGAGCTCGATTTGATTATCAATGAAAATAAATGGAGTTTGAACCTTAAATAGTCAAGTCGACCCACTCATTTTTTGTTTAAGAACTCTACCCCATCAAAATTTGGCCTTCAATATCTCAAAATCTTGTCGCACAACCAAGTTTAAAAAATGGCATTGATACCCTTTCAAATTATGATAACTTACAAATTCAAAGGGTTCCTTTGTCCTGATTGCCCAAGGGTATATGGTAATTTAGTTTTCAGACACAAAAATAAAATTAGATAAGTATAAAAAGCCTTGCTAGGTCAGCGGATTTGAAAATTACTCCAAGAGACCAAGACTCCTTCACAAAATATGTTTTACCTCAAAAATTTAACATTGTTGCGTCACCCAAACCCATTCAATGTTTTTTACTTTTTTAAGCTTTGAATAATTGTATAAGTAAAAAAAAATCTACACTATTAAATATAAAAAATGTTCCTTTAATTAATTGTAAAGAAAAATAAATACATAAATTTAAGAGTAAATAAAAAAAATTATTTTCTTTTTGAGGGGTAAGTTAGATATATTAAAATTAAACCTAAAAAAAAAAAAGAGAGAGATTTGGATTAGGTGTCGTCGTGCACCGTCCAATTATAGGCCTGGTTACTAGCCCTACGGATCCATCATCCATCAACATCCCCTTTTTGTTCTCGACTCTCAATGAGTCAATGGATCTCTCACTTTTTTTTTTTTATAATTTTTTTTACAAATTTTAGAGAGATAAATACAACTGGGTAATCATTATTTTATCATAAAAATTTACAAAAAATAAAATAAAATCTAAATTCAAAATTTTATCCCTTGATTATATTAATGAAATGGAAAAGGAGTTCGACTTGACGTGTAAATAAATTTAATGACTACTCCTCCCACAAGTGTTTGTACCACGAAATAGAACATTTTTTAAGAAAAAAGTGTAATGAGAGGAGTGTTGATGGGTAATTTTATAAAGTTATATGGATGAAGTAAAAAGGTGATTGAAAAGAGAGTAAAAGTAATGACATTTTGTGTAAATATGTGAATATTGTGAGAGTGTGGTTTATGAGAAAATTTTCTTTTATGGGTGTGCAAACAATTGTAAAACGAACAAATAAGATAAATGTACAAACAGTTGTGAGACGGAGGGAGTATTTTAAGAGATCAAGTTCACGGTTGAATCGAATAACACTACCCGATTCAGAACCCATTGGTTAAATTTAGTAGGAGTAAGATATAATCTATGCTAAAATGTTGTGCACTATTTAATCATTTTTTTACATCACAAATATACGCGAGGTCCATCATTATCTTTCTCCGCTTGTAATATTTTATCACATATACTCCCACTATTCACTTGAAATTGTCAATTTTTTTTCCTCATTCTCACATTTTATTATATTATTCTCCTTGTTAATTATATCATCTCTAATATATTTATTTATTATATCATATTTTTTAATCTAAATTACTAAAACTTATTAGATTACTAAAACATATGTATATAGGAATTTATGTATAGCTTTCAATGGGGACAATGTTATATATACACACTGTTTAGCACAACACTAGCATATAGATGAAATGTTTTACTCTATTACCCAACACAATTCTTACTGTGGGTACTCTTTTGCAGGATGTGGGGCCTCCCTGACCCACCCCAATTTCTCTTTTGCTGTCATCTCACTTTTCATTTAACCCCTCCTCTGACTCTATCTTTTGTACGTACTATACTACGGAGAATGTTTTTTAACCTTTTTTTACTTCACAGATGAAAATGCCTTCAAGATAAATTTTTATAATTTTTATAGCGATTATATTTTTTTTAGTCCATTAAGTTATCATGTTTTTTAATTTAGTCCACCAGATTACCACTTTTTGAATTTAATCCATTAAGTTTCGATTTATTTTGATTTTGATCTAATAACCTGTTATAGCAGATTTAGCATGTCATTTTTTAAAACACACCCCATAAAATGTTATACACACCCCCAATGTTAAACACACCACACTAAAATTTAAAAAACTTTTGTTATTAATATACACACTCCAATTCTTTCCTATTTAATAAATTGTCAAAAATAATTAAATTAAAAAATGTAAGAATTCAAACTGATATAAAAAATATAAATAAAATCTATAAAAAATAGCTTAAATCTTCAAAAATTAAATAAAGCTAAAAAAATTAATTAATTTAATTAATTTTGAAGATTTAGTTGATTTTTTAAATTTTTTTGAAGAATTTTATTTTTATTAAAAAATCTTAAAAATATTAAAAAATCAACTAAATTTTTAAAAATAATTAAATTAACTATTTTTTAGCTTTATTAAAATTTTGAAGATTTATGTATTTTTTATAGATTTTATTTATATTTTTTATATTAATTTGAATTCTTACTTTATTTTTAATTAAATTATTTTTGATAATTTATTAAATATTTTTATGATTTTATTTAATTGATTTTTTGAATTTTTGTGTTTAACAATTGAACTGTATATAATATTTATGGGATACGTGTTAGTAGGTTCATGTAATATAAAAAAAATATTTAAAAGGAAAATAAAATAAAAAAGTTTAAAACTTCAATGCTTTGTTAATGTTTCATTTGCCTTCTAACTTCTATAAAAATGTCGATAAAACTCATATTACTATTTATTGGAAACAAGAGAGGCTTCGCCAACACACTTTCAGATGAAAATCGAATTGTTTTCGTTGCTTGGGAAGCAGAGAATTCACAATTACCAAAGAGAACTCACAATTAATATTTTTGAAGATTTTTTAATAAAAATAAAAACCTTCAAAAATGGTAAAAAATCATCTAAATCTTCAAAATTAATTAAATTAATTAATTTTTTTAACTTTATTTAATTTTTGAAGATTAGGCTATTTTTTATAGATTTTATTTATATTTTTATATTAATTTGAATTCTTATTTTTTTTTTAATTATTTTTGACAATTTATTAAATAGGAAAGAATTGGGGTGTGTATAGTAATAACAAAAGTTTTTTAAATTTTAGTGTGGTGTGTTTAACATTGGGGGTGTGTTTTAAAAAATTACCTGCTAAACCTGCTATAGCAGGTTACTGGACCAAAATCAAAATAAATCGAAACTTAATGGACTAAATTCAAAAAATGGTAATATGATGGACTAAATTCAGTAACTTATTGGACTAAAAAAAATATAATCCTTTTTTTTTATTTAAATTTAATTCCATATAATTATCAAACAAACTTTTAACATTTGGTAAAATAAGTGAAAAAAATCAAATTATTTGAATTCCACTCGTGTTTGAGCTCGATTCAATTAATTATCAAACAAATTAAAATATAAATTTTGTAATTAAATACGTAACATGTAGAACAAATTCTAATAATTGTGCTGGGCTCACGTGTTTATAGTCACAGTCCTACATGGTGAGAATATGATTTTAGCAAAATCTCTAAAATAACAATATAAAATATTTGTACAAGTTTGCCTGGCCCTACCCAACTAAGTACACTGTCACCATACATTTTAAGTAATGCATAAGGATCCAAAACCATCAACAAATGTAATGTTTCTTTCTTTTTATTATCAATTGTAATGTTTTTTTCTTTTTTGTTTTAAATTTCATGTAAAAGTGTTTATTGTTCCACGAGCTCACATGCAAATTCTACAAATACTCATCAATGAGGATATACATATGCTTTGAATATTACGGTTTTTTGTATGCTACTCATGCAGAATTTTAATGTATTGTAAGAAAAAGTGGTACAACCACATTAAAGCCATAGACAAAATTGAACATTAAAAAAAGTGTGGTCAAATCAATAAAGAGTCCATAATTTCATTCTAAGAAAAAATGGATTCATTGGAAGATGAATTGTGAATGAGAATGACAGTACATGAATATGTTTAAACTTGAAAGTCATCCACATTCTTGCTACTTTAATACAACTACATGTAGGTGAACTTTCGGATTTGGATCACCTCCTGTGCACAGGGGAGTGATTCCTTGGATCATACACGCACATTAGTTCTGCACAGGACACTTCTGTACAAGTCACAACAGTAGGTATAATTAATTTGAGTGTGAAAATAGTGTAATTTTGAAGAAAATTAAAGAAAGAGTAATTCATAAAGGTGCAAGAGTTGTAGAAGAAGAGCACGTGGGGAAGGCCCCATCCTCCATTCCCCTTTGGTGTATGAGAATTCAGAAGTCAGAAGAGAATGCAGTTTTAGTTCAGGTGCATGAAAAAATGAATGAATGTAAAAGGAAAAGATAAAACAGTAAAAAAATGTACTTGCTCGAATTATTGCTTCCACTTTTTAACCAATCATAACAACCCATCTAGTATCTACCCTACTACTACTAGTATCTTGTTTGCATCACACATTTATCTACTTTCAATATTTTAAATAACTTCCTCTACTTTTTGAATTTGTTAACTTGGTTGCTATTTTTTTATGATAGGTCAGATTTTTGTACGAAAGGGTTTAAAGAGTACCCTTTCACCCCTTCTTCTCCCCCCTCACATTACACCCAATTTTGGAGTATATTTTTATTTTCTAAATGTCTAGGATTTATGTGTGTGTGTGTGTGTGTTTTTTTAATTGTTTACCTAACCATAATAGAATAAATTGTGTATAAATTGCATAATTTTTTTGTATTTGACATGCTAAATAGGCTTGTGCGGACACTAGGCAAAGCGTGTGTTCATTCACTGGCCGAACACTATTATTGTGTCAATTTTATAAATAATCCTTGTGTCTACTTTTATTATAACTTCAAAAGTGATAATAGTGCAAGATCAAAGTCAAATTAAATTGATAGTATAAGGGTGTAATGTTTACAAAATAATGTTGTATGGATTTACAACTGGATACTGTTTAGGATGATAGATTAGTTTAATCAATGGCGTGTAATAATTCATAAGAAATTGAGAGTCCTCATCCAATTGAAAAAGTAAATAAAAAACAAGTCCCAGAAAATAAAAAAATTACTCCCAAAGGAATAAGAGAGCCCATGTAAGAAATTTTAGATCAAAATGTCACCTTTCGTTCCGCGTTCATTTTAGCAAGATTGTTGCCGTATCTTGTGCGCCTTCACAAAATGAAAAGAAAACAAGCAATCAACTATAGATAAAATTTAACTTAAGAAGCAATCCTTGAGATTGGAGCTTGGTGAAACTTCTGTTCAAGTTTGAGAAAGCATTATTCGAGAGTTTCAAATTAAGGTTTAGCAACCCACCATACAAGTGTCGTCAATTTCTCTGATAAAGAAGATTCGTCGTATGCACAATCCTGCAGAACAAATTATTTCCAACTATGATTCCCAGAAACCTTTTATGTATGATTGTTTCAAGTCAAACAAGTACTAGAACAACATTTCTAAACATGATAAAATTGGAAATTGATATTATGGCCGAATAAAATCTAAGAAAAGGGAAAATATGCACACATGCCATGTTTTCTTGCCTGAGCTGGAGCAGATTGTCCTTCATACCTGGCTGTGCCGTCCATATAGCTGCATATATATACTTTTAACTGAAAAGCTTGACCAGACTTCAAACAACAATTTAGTTAGTACTTTGAATATTGATTAAGACTCTACTAAATTGATGGATTTTGAAAGCAAATATTTAAATCAATAATAGCAAATCTATTGAGCTTGTTTGGGTAATATCAGCCTGCAATGATATTAAAATCCTTAAATCTAGCAATTTCTGAGTTGTACTGAGGGATATGGTCAAAATCCTTTTCACAAATCATTCCATGCAAATGCAACCTAATGTCTGTTATGGTAAGATATGTCGAGTTCCATTACCATGTTAATACACTAGTTTATATAAATTCATTAAATGTGGGAGATGCAGATGCTATGCAAATTCGAATCCAACCATAAAGATGACCAAATCTGGCCAGTGGCCACTGAAAATCAATCTTTAGTATCTGCAACTTTATCAGTTATTCATACAAGCACTACTCATTTAGGTGCACTGTGAATATGATGCAATTTATAAGAAAAAATGTGTTGCAAAATATGCATCACAAGATAAAGATGCACTTGAAAATACATTACACACTTTATTGGCATATTTACTTTATTTACTCCACAGTCTTTGAAGTCTGGATTTCTGTTCCTCCAACACAATTTGAATCCAGCAGAATTATTATAACTATTCCAATCGTCCATATACAATTTTTCAGTACTCAAAAACAAGAGGAACAGTTTGGAACAATAGAGACCTCCATTACCTAATGTAGGAACTAGGAGAAGGAACATTTATAGAACCATACACACCCAAACTAAGAAGAAACATCAAGTAATAGGAAGAAATAAAAACCTGATTTGGCGATAATGCCTTGATTCAAATACTAGCACACTTACAAATAATATGCTGTAGAAAGATAGCAACTGTATCCTTTTCGAGACCTCTATTTCAATCTTTCTGTTTGTTAAATCGAACAAGATGTTCATGATATTCTGCAAGTTCATTCTCCAACCTTTCAATGAATTCACTTGTATGCTCTAGGGACTGCCCATATTGATATTTCTCCAGGGCCTGTAATTAGAATAAGTATTTTTATAAGATGAAGGATAATATGATTGAAAAGCAATCTTTGTTGCTCTAATTATTTTTCCAGGGACCATCAAATTATCACTTGAATTAGCCTTTTCAAAAGCAATCTTTTCCACAACTATCTAAGCCAATAAAAACATTACACAGAGAGATTGCCTCTAGCCCTGAGGTCTAGGTTCATAATCACCTTAAAATTCATTCTCACCAGATTCATAATTCCATCTCATCTAAAGTCTGAACTTGTAGAGAGGTTTGGAATTAATTCAATTATATTAATTCTCTAATACATATGAGCTGAACATTCTGATTGGAAATCTTATACATGCAGATTAGTGAAGACCAAACATTTCAAGAAACTTCATACCTTTGCTTTAGATAGAGTATCTGGAGGTGACATGACATCTGGTTGAACATAGTTCTTCCCCCGATAGAATATTATTGCATTATTTGGCTTTATATCGATGACAATGCCTTGGCTCAACCTAGCAAGCTCTTCAGCATATTGATGCACTTGCCCAAGTCTGCAGGGTTTGCAGATGACTTTTACTGTCTCGTGCTTCTTCCAATGAAGATGCATATTAAGAACAACACCTCCAAATACTCCTCTCCTCCCCACTATAACATAATTTTTCTTTTTCTCACCAGTACGCTTTAGGTAGAACTTTTCCTCTTCAGTCAGTATTTCAGGATCATGGGTTTCAGGGGCTGGTTTAGGAAGCTCATATTTCCTCAGTTTGTCTATCAACCATGCTTCCTTTCTTTTTGCCTAAGAAAAAAAGACAAATACGTCAATGTGTAAATGCATGTACACACAGAGTCACGGAAAACATGCAATAAACATCACAAGAACCAACCATAGAATTTGAGACCCCATCACACAAAGGGGACCAATGCAAACCTTTTCAAGTTTATATCTTATTCTGACTTCAGGATTTGGAGAATTCATTTTCTTCTTTGCTTTCAACCGATAAAATCGAAGTTCATTTAGCTTTTTCTTTCTTGAAACGTCACATTTTTTTGTTGTAACTCTTCTTTTCTTCGAATGCCCTCCTTCGTGAGTTTTATTACCAATGTTAAATCTGATGATATCTTCATCTGTATTCAGCTCAATAGATTCATTGGTTCTTTCTCTAGCATATCCCCTTACCATAGAACTATTGTGAGGTTCAAACATACCCAATCTTTTAACGGATAAGTCATTCAGTAGAGTGCATCTATATGACAAATGGGGAATAAATTTCTCCAAATGATGCTCTCTCTGGTTTCCACACCGAAAATTATGCATAAAACGCAGAAGAAATGGCAATTCCCACAAAACCGATGGAGCTGAAACGCTTCTCACCAACTGTTCAAAACAAAATAGAGACTCCCTGCATATGATATAAGATGGATCAATGGATGTCACAGAAGTGATTGAACAAATAATCAAAGGCCACCCAGTTCGTATAATAAATTACTCACAAAAAAACGTATAATATCTAAGTAGTGTTCTAGCAGAGAAACACCGCGAAAATGTCAGTAGCCCAATCCAATTGGCTCACTTACAAATTCCTTTAAGCACAAACGTCACCTAATATTCAAATTTATGAACATGCAAATCCAAAATATCTACAATTACAAAAAACAGGTGAACTCCATGAGTCTTAATTTTATGGGTATGATCAATGGTATCATCATAAAGACTAAATTGATAACTATATGCACAGAACACTCGATACACAAAATGAATACAGTAGATAAAATGTCTCTGTCTCTCATACCTTCCGGCAATAACAGATATACGGGACTTGCAAAAGATGATAGATGATAACCCGAATTCTGAAGCTCTGTGCATCTTTGAACTTGCTTGGCTCTCTTTTCCGGTGAAAAACTGGCCGTCGCCTGTGCGGAAGTATATACGAGAAATTCACGTTTGGGGCATTTGAGCTGGGCAAGAAATGGGCCTCATGGTTTTGGGTCGGCGTTGGCTATATACCCCTCCAGCTCTGTTAAGTATACTCCCCCTCTACATTTATTAATTTAATATTAATGTAAAATACCTAAACTACCCTTATATTAAAATAAACATGATAAATACACTCCCCACTTTTAAAACCCTAACCCTAATAGTTGTCGTCGCCGCCACCTCCTTCGGCAACCAACACCAACTCATTTACCAACGATAGAGATTTTAAAACATAAAATAAAATTCAAAAACATATTTTCGACAAACCAGGGTCGACGGAATGCATTATCGTCGACAAACTGTCGTCGACGATAATGCATTCGGTCGACACTAGTTTGTCAAAAAAAAAACTTAAAATTTTCGACGAACCAGTGTTGAAGAAATGCATTATCGTCGACAACAATTTACCAATGACAATGCATTCCGTCGACAACAATTTGCCAACGACAATGCATTCCGTCGACAACAATTTGCCGACGAGAATGCATTCCGTCGACACTGGTTCGTTGAAAGTTAACAAAAAAAGAAAAAAAGAGGACTTACCGCGTAAGGTATACACTCTCGTCTTGTTGAGGAAAAAAAAAACTTTCAGGGCAGAAAATGCGCAAATGAGGAAAAAAAAAGAGCCGCCGTGAAGAAGGAGGGCTAAAGACTTTGTCGTGAGTGGGGGGAGGAGGGGGCGGCGCCGCCGCAAAGAGTACAGAAAAGAAAAAAAAAACCCTACCTTCGACGGCGGCGAGGGAGAAGGCGGCGTACTGGGAGGCAAGGAGAAGGAGGCTTCGCGGCAGGCGGCCGCCGCCGCCGCCGTCGCATTAGCAGAAAAGGAAAAAAAAAACGAAACCTACCTTCGGTGGCGGCAATGGAGGCGGACAACAGCGAGAGAGGAGGACGACGCTGGCTAGGAGGCGGCGGCGTTGGGAGGATCCAGTGTTGGCGGCGGCGGCGTTGGGCAGAACCGGTGTTGGAGGCGACGGCGCTGAGTTTTTGGATAAGGAGGAAGAAATGTTGGTGGGAAGAGGAAGAAGAAGGAAATAAAATCAGGGTTTTTTATGATTTAGTAGGGGGGAGTGCATCTATAAGGGTAGATTAGGTATTTTATGGGGGGTGTATCCAACGTGTGCCATTTTAGGGGGGGTACGAAAATCTGGGGAGTATATTTAACAAGGCTGGAGGGGTATATAGCCAACGCCTTTTGGGTCGGATCCAAGCCCGTTGGGTTAGCTGTATACTGTACTTCGTAATTCCCTCTCAATCTTATTATTAAAGCAAAAAGTAAAATAAAATAAGAAAACTTCATTTTCGATTGCAAAACTTTCACAATTTTTTTTTATTCAGCTCCCTAAGTAAGCACATCATTACGTTTTAGGAATTTTTTCGGTCTAATTTTGCCTTAAAAACTTATTTAAAAGAAAGAAGTAATTAATAGGAGTAACAAAGTTGTGTATCCAATTGAGTGCATAATACACTATTTAATTTCAAGTAATTTTATATAAATTTTTAATTATTCAATTAAAATTTTAACCCTCAAAAAAATAAAAAGTTAAAATTGTACATCAAAGACATATTATTGTATTTTAAAGTTAGAGGTTCTGGTGGGCACTTCTTAGGCCCACTCTATTTCACCATTCATTTTATATTATTAAAATTTTAATATATGCTACTTTGTATATATTATCGTTTTTTTTATTAAACCTACCATATGTATAAAAGTGATTTATGTAAATGGTGTTTCTTCAAATTCTATATATATCATTACTCACTATTATATAAATAATATAAACTATATTTATCATATTTATTACTACATGTAGCATAAATAATAATATTATGAGTATTTTAAATAAAAATATTTAATTTGTTAACATCAATATCTTTAAAGTATCAAAATTTATTTATTATTCAATTAAAATCTTAATTTTATTTAAAACCCCGCCTCACTCATTAAAGGCACTTTCGTTGGGGAGTCTCGGATAAATAGATAAACAAAAGAGAAAAAGGGTGATATATAGAGAGAGAAAAGGATATTTGTACGTGAAACGGTTGGAGAGAAAGTATAGAAAATGTGATAGATTATATTTTTGAGGTGAAGCAGATGTCAATTGTTAATTTAATAGAGATAGATTGTTTTTATTGACCATTAATTAATAATAAAACAACTCTCAAAAGTAGGAAAACAATTAAAATAGAGCATGCAATTTCTTCATTTATATACATAATTGCTTGCATAATACATTTATACTAGTAATAAACTTGCAGGCTTCTCTCTCAATTAAAATAAAAACATAGTCAGCTCGATCAGCTAGCTGGTACTAGAATACTACTAATATTTTTTATCACAAAAACATAGTAAATATTTTGTTTATCATGATCATCATGATCATCAGTTGTGTTGGTCGGCGAGGTTGAAGGAGTTCCTCCGTGCAGTTGCCAACACTGTTTTGTCAGCCACTATGAAGTACGCCATTCCAGCCACTATAATTTTACACAAAAACATTAATAAAATTATTATTATTATTTCATTTTTCATGATGTCCTAATTAAAAACAATAGTTAAATAAACAGACCAGTGGAGATAATCAGAGCCTGAGCGGTGGGGTTAAGGTTGGCCCTTCCCCATGGCACCATTCTCGCACTTGCCACCTGTACGTGGATAATATTAATCCAATTTCAATATATTGAGATTAATTAAATAAATATAGATCAAACAATCAATAAAAACTAATTACAGTTGGGATTGCAGTTGCAATAGAAGCAACAACAGCTGCTTTAGCTCCTGCCATAGCACCCTCTGCAATAATATTAATCAATCAATCAAACATATATATATTATAATTAATTCAATTGTAGTACTCGTATGAGATTAATATATTTTAATTAGGAAATAAAATAAAAGAATATTATACCATGAGAACAACGCTTGGCGAGGGCTAGCTTCTGCTCAGCAATGCTTGGGGCCATCTTGATAATTGATTAAAATGTAAATTACTACTTAATAGTGTGTTTTATAAGGAGGGATTGAAGAGAATTGATAATAATAGTAAGGTGGGATTGAGAAGTATTTATAGAGTGTGTGAAGAGAGATGGGTGGTTTGAGTAGTTTGGCAGAGGAGGCACACTGACTTGGTATTTTATTTCTCTTTTGTGGTCAGTTGGTTGGTTTCTCTGCACCTTTCCCCACTCACCTTTACCTTTACTTTTTTGTTTAAAGAAAATACTTTATCAATTGTACTAGGATATCAAATAAAAAAACTACACATTTCTATGTTATTCCATGTATTATAAATTTAATGTAAAAATTTACTATATAATTTTTTTCCATCAGCGTAACACATGGAGTTCAAGAAGTAATACATACTCCCTCTGTAGTTTCCCGCTATTTTTTGGCACAAAGATTAAGAAAAGTGATTAAATAAGTGATGTGATTGAAAGAAGGAGAGAGATAGAGAGAAAAAGTAAAATATAAAGTGAAGTGTAAGAAAAAATATTTACCAAAAAGGTTATGAGAAAAAATGGAAAACTTATAGACGGAAGGAGTATATAATGTTTAATTAAGTTTCTCAATAAATTAAAATAATTATTATAAATATATTCACATATCAATTTCGTGATTGGACCTGATATTGTGATTTTACAAGTTGATTATAATGTGATTGGACCTGATATTATGAGTAGGATATCTGAAAAAGGATATGAGTGTTATCACAGGTAATTATAATGTGATTGGACCTGATAATTTCAGATGTATGTATACGGCTATTGAGTGATAATTTCGAGGTTGCATGTATTTAATAATATAATGAAATGATTTCAAAAGATAAAAGACAATTTGGATTATACCGTATTTAATACTCCAACAATTTAAATAGCTAGATTGAAGAATAGAATAAAGAAAAATAAAATCAATGTTAGTATGCGACAGAGTGCAATTTTTAATTTAAAAAATAAAATTAACATCGTATGCACAGGCAAAAATTTAATAAATTTGCCCACGAACATCCATAAAAGTCGGCAAAAATTTCCCAATATTTTAATGTCTCAGGTACAATAAGATGGTACAGAATTACTAGTAAAGTACCTGATTTTATATTTAATTAAGTTATTTACTACCCACTGGTTTGGATTGGAGTCCCTGGTTGAAACAAAATCCCAAAACCATGGGTGATTAAACTTTAAATTTATTTTCTGTGTCTTGACTCATGGTCCTGATGGAGTCCACTGGTTTCAAGCACGTGTTATGCCATTTTATTTATTTATTTATTTATTTATAGCTCCTTACTATAGTTCTTTTTATTTTGGGTTAAAAGAACAATTAAAATTAAGAATTCCAGCAATTATGCAATAAGTGGTAATCTTGTAGGAGTAGTATATTACTTCGTCATATATTTCGTTTTTGAACTTTTGTGTTTTTTTTTTTGTAAATTATATAACATTTTACAATTTTCAAATGTAAATTAATTATATTTATTTCAAATTTACTTTTAAGATCAATTAATATTTATACAAATGTATTCTTCTTATTTACTTTATTGAGTTCAAATATTAATTGAGGGTAATACAAGAAATTAATTATTTTTTTAATATATGTGAAAACGTCGAAAATGACTTATAGTTTTTATTTAATTGATTAGTCTAATATGTCGTTTGTTTATAATGGTATAAGTAACAAAATATTGTCTACAATTTTTGTATCAAATGTTTAAAACTAATCTTTTACTATAAAATGATTGAGACATAAGAAGTTTTATGAATTAAGCTCTAATGTGATTAAGCTTCAAGACCTAATTTTGATTGTTACTCGCAAAATGCCTTATTTTAATTGTTGTTGATTTTTTAATTTTTTGTTATTGTGGGCCACTATTTTTTTTTTCCCTTCCCATGACTCGAACCCAGGATCTAAAGCCTAGGTAGTGGTGCTCTAACCACTTGAGCTATCCCACTTTGTCATTGTGGGCCACTATGATTTACATTTTATTTTAATATTATTGTATAATTTTTATTTAAATATATTTGTTCTATTTCTTTTAAAAGCAGTTATTAAAAAAAATAAGTTTTTTTAGATTTTTTTTTTTTTTTTTAAAATGAGATGGTTCACGGTCACCCCACCAAAGTCTACAAATCTAAATAGGCCAGCCCGTTTAGGCATGTCTCCAAGTACTTGATTTTGTGTTTGACTATATGCACCTCCATTTCGAAGAGATGCACTCCCCCTTTCAGTTTATTAATAAAATAATAGGGTAAAAAATCTAAAATACCCTTCACTAAATATACAGTATACTAGATGCACCGCCTTCATTTCTTTCACCTTTCCCTAACCCACAACTTCCGGTCGCCGACGACCATCAAACTCAAAAAAAAAATACAAAAATGATCGATCATATACTCAAAAAAATCACAATTTTTTTTTAATAATTTTCGACCAACCAGTGTCGACCATATACACTCCCGTCGACAAATCGTTGTCGACGGGAGTGTATATGGTCGACACGGTTTCGTCGAAAAAAGATAATTTTTTTTTTTTAAATTTCGACTATGTAATGTAGATCAAATACACCCTCGTCGACAACAATTTGCCGACGAGAGTGTATTTGATCGACATTACATAGTCGAAAATGGAAAAAAAAAGGAAAAAAAATTAGGGCTTTTTGCAAAAATGCAAAAAACCCTAACATTGGGAGGGGGGCAAATCTGGGGTGGGTCGGCGTCCGACTGGAGCAGGAGGGGGCGGCCGCAAAGCTTCAATTTTTTTTTTTTTTTACAGACAGGGGGAGGAGAGGGCGGCCGCGGAAAGTTGTGTCGTTTTTTTTTTTTTTATACAGAAACTGGAGGGGTGGGGAGAGGGCGGCCAACGACGAGGCGGGGTGGGGTGAGCGTCGCCGGCGACGGGTGTGGTGGTGAGGAGTGGGTGGGTTGGGGGAAATGGGCAGGAGGAAGAAGAGGAATTTAGGGTTTGGGAGGTGTGTGTAGCAATAGAATTTTTATGAAGGGCGGGTATTTATGACAATTAAAGGGTGTGTGCCAATTTTATGGGAGTGTATAAATCGGGGGAGTGCATCTCTCCGAAATGGAGGTGTAAATTGTCAGACCCCTTGATTTTTTCTTGGCCCAGATTATATACCCTCCATACTTGTTAAATATACTTTATCTTTCCATTTATTAATTAAATATACATATAAAATACTTAATTTACCCTTTTATTAAAATATTATTAGATAGATACACTCCTCGTAACCCTAAATTTGCAACGCCGCCAACTTCCACAACCGCCGTTGTCGCCTCCGACTTATGTCGCCAACTCCGACAACACTAAAACCAAAAATCCAACAAAAATCCCCCCCAAAAATAAAAAATCTTACTTTCGATAAATCAGTGTTGATCGACACTGATTTATCGACAATAATGTGTCGAATAAAAACACTTTAATCGAAAAGATTTTATCGAGAGAAAAAATAAAAATAAAAATAAAATCACCTTATGTGAATGGATTAGCCCAACGAGCTAAATCCATTTTAACAAATTTAATTTTAATAGGAAGGTCCAACTAAATAATTTTTGTTGACAATATATTTTGATAAAGTCAATATATATTATATTATAAAATTATATATTTAATGGCATCTCAATATGTCAACATATAAAAATCTACACAATTCAAACATATTACGAGAATATAATTTTTTCATTTTTTATAATTTTGATCCATTCGTCTATAAAAAAAAAATCATATACCTAATTTATAGTAACATTTATACTATATTTATTACTCCATTTAATAGTTTATATGGGAATGGATGGAGTAATTAAAATTGCAAGCTCATATTAAAATAAATCTATTGTATAAAGGGTTAATTGCAAAAAAAAATCACGACCTTTATAGTATTTATCAATTACAACATATTTTTTTTTCTTTGCAATTCGATACACCACCTTTTTAAATTTTGCAATTTGATGCATGTGTTTATTTTTCGCCAACACATGAATAATGTATATACCACCTTTTTAAATTTTGCAATTTGATGCATGTGTTTATTTTTCGGCAACACATGAATAATGTATATACCGAAGCCACATTAAAGTTCTACACAAATTCCAACGTAAATATCATGATTGATCAATAAAATATTTTTTATATTTTATTTTTTGTATTTTAAAAACGTTTTTAAATAAAAATAATACGAAAAATATCACATTATTTTTTGTGGACTGTGATTTGAAGGACACGGTCTTATACTTTTGAGTTTTGGTGGAAAATGATAATAATTAAATTGGTTTATAATTTATTTAAAAAAAAATAGTGTTGTTTTTAGTTTTAAAACGATTTTTTTAGTATTCTTTTTAGCGAAGAACGTTTTAAAATTTTTTTTATAAAAAAATATTCATCATTTGTGACATTTATGTGGCACCTCGGCAACTTTGACAATTAAATTATGATTTAATTGTTGTGAGAAAATTGACATATGCATTGAATTGCAAAAATAAAAAAGGTGGTGTATCAAATTGCAAATAAAAAAAAATATGTTGTAATTGATAAAAACTGTAAAGGTCATGATTTTTTTTGCAATTAACTCTTGTATAAATCATAAAACAACATTTACACTTGTGTAGTACAATTATTCTAACTTAAGGAAATTAACGGGTGACTTCCTTATTTGACAACACATAACTAGACATGTGCAAAATCAAAATCAATTTTGAACCGTCGATTCTTTATACTATTGATTTCGATTCGAAAATTGAACCATAATCTTAAAATTAAGGTTTGATTTTGGTTCAAAAAAAATTCAAAATCGAAATAAACGATTCGACGTACATTTAAATCTGCTAAACTGGTTGTTTGGACCCTTATGTTTATTAATTTTTTAAATATTTTTTAATAAATACATCAATTTCAACTTTTTTTTTTTTCCCACACCTCTATCAACTCTTACGGCATCAACATTGGAAGTGGTAATTTTTAAATTGACCATATGTGTACCCCTTAAAAGTTTTTGCTGGTTTAATATTTTATTCTTTAATTTATCCGGATTGTACCATTAAAAAGGAAAAAAGAAAAGAGAAAAGGAGATAATCTTCTCTTTTAGTAGACTATAAAAAAAATGACATGTAAAATAAAAATTGAAATAAAGTTGCGACCACGTTTAATCAATTAAAAAAACCACATTTAATTCCCTAGACTATCTTCATTGGTGTGGTGTCATTGCACAAAATGTCACAGCAAAAAGACAAAAAAATTAATATTAAAATAATACCAGGTCTTCGACATTTTCGTGACATTGGTTTGATGACCAACCTAAGGTCACCAATTTAATATTATTGATTAATATGACAAGCAGAGACAGTGCCACAATGGGGCCGGGGGTCACTGGGCCCCTCACCATTTTTATTTTTTTTATATATACTCCCCCCGTCCCGTAATTATTTGTACATTTTTTTATTGAGACGTCACAAGATTATTTACACACTCTTAATATGTAAATATCCAACAAAATTAATACCCTCCCAACATCATTTTATTTTCAAAATTGTCACTCATTTTTTACATACATTTTACTTTACGGACCACCAAATTCATTTTACATCTCACCAAATCACTCAAAATACTCATACTTTATTCACCAACCACTAAATCCACTTTTCTTAAAAATTGTACCGCAAATAATATAATATTGGAACACATTAATGTATTAATTAAAAGACATTTACAACCGAAGAAATAAAATATTTTTTAAAATTTAATATTTTAGCAATTTTTAAATTGTTTCGCTTCATTTTGAATTGAACTATCAAAACTTCAAAACAAAATGAAAATCAGATTGTTCAATTTAATTTAATAAAATGTATTGACAATTTTATCATATAAAATTTCGACGAGTATAATAAATACATATTATTTTATCTTTAAAGTAATGTTAATCGAGCCCCCCTACCGAGATTTCCTGGCTCCGTCACTGATGACAAGTGTTGATTCGGGTGGAATTTACGCGTTTTAGATGCACATGTGAAGTATATTTTGATGTGGATTTCATTGAATTATGCATGGAATATGATTGTTTTAGTCAAAATGAGAGAAAGGTATTGTTTTGTCGATTTTATAGGTAAAACGATGGAATTTGTAGCAAAACACATACCACAAGTGACTGGATCAGGAAGAGGAGTGCACCGTTGGATTCGTCTCGAAAAATGGAGTGGAATGAAAAAAAGAATCGAGTCAATCGGAGGTCGGAAGCTCAAGATACGAAGAGACGAAAAAAACATACCCGGGTAGAAACGACCCGGGCGGGTCAAAATCACCCGGGCAAGGCCAAAATTGATGGATGTTCGAATTTGGCCCGGGTGAAACCCACCCGGCCGGGTGGTATCGACCCGGGCAAGGCCAAAATTGATGTTGCTTCGTATTTTGGCCGGGTGGCATGCCCGGGTGGGAGCCACCCGGCCGGGTGACATCATTTTCGGGGGTTTTTGGCCATTTTCTCCATTTTTGAGGGACCAACTTGCAATTTTGGCATCCAAACCCTTCCCCAACACTATATAAGACCTCATTCTTGAAACCCAAGACATCCTCCCCCAAATCCACACATAGTTACACATACTTGGAGGTGTTTTGGCCATTTCTCTCTCAATTCTTCATCAAATCAAGGAAGAAAGGATGCAATAGCTCCCAAATTCCATTCCCTACCACATTCTAGACTAAACTTTCTCTTTCTTTTCCTTTTTATTTAGTTATTTCATTTGGATTTTGTAATTTCATTATGTTAGTGATTAGCTAAACAATTTGTGGTTCTAAGGCTATGTTTATACTTTGGATGATGCTTATGAATTAATTTCTTGTTTATTTGGTGGTTGTGTTGCTATTTCTATTTGAATGCTTAACTTTCATTGCAAAACATGTTGTCAATGGCCATGATAGTATGTTTTATCTATTGTTAATTGAAATTTGATTGAGAAATCTCTTTCGTTAATCGTATTTAAGCATTCGACCCAATATTCTTGTGAGCTCGAGAGAGAGGATCAATTATTGGGAGGGTATTAGATGATCTTAGGAACTTTTTGGGGATTTCTTATGCATGCTTAGTAGATATGCTAGTTTGTATGATATGTCTCTTGGATTAATTGGATCGAGAGAACTTTTAATTCACCATTTTGTGATCAACCTTATAGTAATCAACATACCACCACTTAATTAAGCCCTTAATCATAAGTTTAATCTTTAGTGTGACATATGCCTTGGAACCCACCCTTTTCTTCTTTGAGTTTTCATCTATTTCACTTTTGTTTTATTGAATTGCATGATAGTTGATCGATTTCATATTTACTCTTTCGTTGTTTATTTGTGACACATTGTTAGACAATCTTAGGAGTAAGTCAACCTTCAAATTATCGATCACGTCTACTTAGAATTCGACTAGCAAACTACCCTTTTACGCTTAACCTCCTCGTGGGATCGACCTCGTGCTTATCACGCTACGATAGACGCCGTACACTTGCGGTTGTTTATTTAGTGTTGCATAACACGTGTATCAAGTTTATGGCGCCGCTGCCGGGGAGGTTTTGATAAGCTCTAGAGTGTAGGCTAGAAGAGTTTTAGTTTAGGCACTTTATTTGCTTTCTTTATTTGCAAAAACCCAAAAATATTTGTGTTTGTTACTTTGAGCTTATTTGTATTTCTCACTCTCGTTTGCTCTTTTGATAGACATGGTTTATGATCACACGATCTAGAAGGAACCACCAAGAAGTGCTACCTTTAGATCCGGAGATTGAGGCCAATTGTCGAAGAAGGAACGCCGAAAGGAGAAGACTAGAGTCGGAAAGAATGAACCGAAGGGAGAATCCGGTTGAAGAAGAGGAGGAACTTGAGAATCACGGGGTCGAAGGAGTCGAGGAACCTAACGGGAATGGAGGTAACCGACCTCAAGGGGTGCTAAGGGACAACTTTCGTCGAAGAGTTGAAGAGAATATTGGTATGGAAAGAGATGGTAGACGAAGGGAGGATGAGGAGCCACAAAGAGTCTTGAGAGACCACTTCCGTCCTATTCCAAGGCCCTATGGAGGAGCGGGTCGGGAACCCGTTGATGCTCATAACTTTGAGCTCAAACCGGCACTAATCATGATGGTTCAAAACAACCAATTCGGAGGGTTGTCGAAGGAGGATCCTAACCTCCATTTATCTCAATTCTTAGAGATAAGTGGAACGGTTAAGATCAACCGTGTTCCCCAAGACTACATCCGCTTGCAACTCTTCCCCTTTTCACTCCGTGATCGTGCAAAGCAATGGTACATGTCCCTTGATCTAAGGACAATCGAAAATTGGGCCGACCTTGTAGATGCTTTCCTCATGAAGTACTTTCCTCCAAGCAAGACCATCAAGATAAGAGGAGAAATTTCTTCCTTCATGCAAGATGATGATGAGTCTTTAGCCGAAGCTTGGGAACGCTTCAAGGATCTCATAAGGAATTGTCCTCAACATGGGTTCTCAAGAGACCAATTGATTTGTTATTTCTACAACGGGATGGACCACCGTACGAGAGGGATGGTGGATGCCTCGGCCGGTGGAGGTTCTTTGTTGGGAAAGACGACGGAAGAAGGTTATGTACTTTTAGAAGAGATGGCTAAGAATGGCAACCAATGGCCATCCGAGAGAAGACAAAACCGGAAAGTTGCTTCAACCCAAGATTTGGATGAGAGTGCTAAACTCTCCAACAAAGTGGATAAGCTAATCTCTTTGATGACGGCCAAAGCACTAGTGGAGCCCAATAATGATCAATATGAAGAGGCCCATTTCATGAACAACCAACGGGATCGTCATTTTCTAGAGAGAGGTTGGGGAGAAAGACAAACCCATGGGAACTATCACCCCTCTAATCCAAACCAATACCATCCCGGCTTGAGAAATCATGAAAATTTCTCCTATGCTAACACAAGGAACACCATCATACCACCTCCAAATTTCAATGTGAGAGATGGAGCTATTGTGGAGTCTTCATCAAAGCCATCGATGGAGGATATGTTTGGTGCTTTTATGGGGGAAACCACGAAATTCATGAGAGAGACTAGGGAGAATGCAAACAAGACTTGGCAAAGAATTGATGAGCATGGTGAGATGATCAAGAATGTAGCAAACAACGTGAAGGCCATAGAAAAGCAAGTGAGCCAACTTGCTAATGCCATTGGAAAGCAACACGTTCCGGGGCAATTCCCCTCTAACACGGAGCTAAATCCCAAGGAGCAATGCAAAGCCATAAGGTTAAGAAGCGGGACAAGCTACGAAGAGCCCAAGATGCCGTTAGAGGAGGAAGTGGTAATGGCACCCGAGGGTGTTGACAAAGATGATGGCGTAGTGAAAGAGAAAGAAGGGGAGAAGAAGAGTGGGGAGGTAATCCCTCTTTTGTTTAATAAAAATGTAATGCCCATCCCATATCCTCAAAGGATGAAGAAGAAGAACTTGGATAGCAAGTTTGTCAAGTTTGCGGAGATGTTCAAGAAACTCCATATCAACATCCCTTTCGCCGAAACTCTTGAACAAATACCACATTATTTCAAATTCTTGAAGGAGATAATGTCAAGCAAGAGGGAAATGGAGGCATATGAGACGGTGCACTTAGCCGAACATTGTAGCTCCATAATTCAAGCTAAGCTACCTCCAAAGCTTAGGGATCCCGGATCCTTCACTTTATCATGCACCATTGGAGATGGAGGTACATTAAGAGCCCTATGTGATTCGGGAGCAAGCATCAACCTCATGCCATTGTCACTCTTCAAATCACTTGGTTTAGGAGAGCTCACACCAACCACAATGAGCCTCCAATTGGCGGATAGGTCTATGACATACCCTTTGGGTATAGCGGAGGATGTATTGGTCAAAATCGACAAATTTCTCTTTCCGGTAGACTTTGTGGTTTTGGACATGGAGGAAGACAAAAACATTCCATTGATATTGGGAAGGCCATTTTTGGCAACCGGAGGGGCTACTCTTGATATGAGGAATGGAGAGTTGGAGCTTCGAATGAACCAAGAGATAATTACGATTGATATGTTTAGAGCTATCAAACTCCGAAATGATGAGAATGGAGAGTATGGGTTTCCCAAGGGAGAGTATCCTCCAATACCCATGAGAAAGGAGGTGGAAGAAGAGCCCAAGATAAATATTGTGGAGGAGGACACCCAAGTGAAAGAGAATGAATTGAAGATAGGCAAGAAGGCCAAGTTTGGGGGAGTTTTCTTCAAAAACTCCCCCAAATCAAGAAAAGTTACTTATACGGACTTGGGAATGAATGAGGCATCAACCTCCTATGACATGATTGAAGAGCCGGATGGGCTAGCTAGTGGATGTTTTGATGGACTTAAGAAAGTTGTATGGGCAAAGAAGGTCAAGAACAAGGGTGACAAGGGGGTGACTTGATATTCCACTCAAAGAGGAACCGTCCGGCATAGGACGTTAAAAATAGCGCTTCTTGGGAGGCAACCCAAGGTTTTATTGCTTTGTGTTTTTATTGCTTTGTTAGTGTTGATAACTTGGTTTATTTTGTAGGTATGGATGAAGGATACTATGGACATCATATCTTGAAGAATGGAGAAGGAAGCAAAACCAACTTTGGAGAGGGAAAGCAAGTGTTGCAATGGTGATCTTTGAAGAAGCATTGGATGTGCAAGGAGGGAGGTAACAACTTGTAGCCCCAAACTTAGAATTTATACATAGTAAAATTCTAAGTTTGGGGGAGTTATTTTTCTTTTATTTTTCTACTATTTGTTACCCTTGCACCGGTTCGTCATTCTACTTGTGTCACATTTTGCACCGGCGCACACTTGACTTGCACATGATTATATTGATTAAGTTGGTTTTGATCATATGTTGGGTAGTGAATTTTTGGTGAAATGTGAGCATGAATAGTCATTGGGATCCATTGTTGAGTAGTTGTGGTGATGTCTGTTTGCTTTGAATGTAAGCATGATTGATGTTGGATATAGTATCATGATTGTGTTTATATTTGTGATCTTTGATAGCATGGATGCATGATGTGTTGTTGTTTGGGAACATTTGATGAATGTGAGGGTCCTATTGAATAAATCGGTGAGAATTGAGCCTTGAATCGAGCATGTAATCCGGTTTAGTTCATTTGAGAGTGGACTATGTTGTTGCTAGTGATCCTAGAACTTGCCCAAATTCTTGTTTGAAAGCATGATTGTGTGAAACTTTGTGATGTGATATAGGCCATCTTGTTCTAAAAGAGTCACTTAGCCAAAATTTCCCAAAACCGAAGTAATTTTCCGTAGTTAGCCTCTTGAGCTTAATTCCTCATTTTCTTGGCAAACTACAATGTTAACCACTTAGCCTTTTTTTGAGCTTTTGATAACTACATCTAGTGGAGGATAAAAGACAAAGTGGAAAACATGTGCTTGAATGAATATTTTTGGTGAAAGGAGAAATTGGAGAAGTTGAAAGAAAAAAAAAAGAGAAAGATGAAAAGAAGGTCAAGGAAAAGAAAAGAGGGACAAAGAACCCCAAAAGTTTGAAAAGAAAAATGGTTCAAAAGATGAGGTGATGAATGCTTGAAAAAGAAAGGAAAATGAAAAGTGAGGATGGAGTTTGTAAAGTTTGAAAGTGAAAGCACAAATTGTAAAACAACAAGCTTTGTCCTCCACTAGAAGAGTCACAATTCCCAAATTCATCCTACCTTGTCCAAAGAGCCAATGTTACATCCTTGATTAAGTCCTATTGATCACATTGTTGAGCATTTGAGTGTGTGTAGAAAGTAGAAGTTGAGCAAGCATATGGTGATTGCATAGCATGGCTTAGTTGATGAGTGCATTAATATCCTTAATTTGTTTGTGTGTTTGAGAGAAACACTCCATCATGTGAGTAGAGGACTTGAGCATTTGGATTATGTTTCCCATTTACAATGTGTTGTGTGTTGATGCATTCTTTGATCCATGAGTGTGAATTGCAATAGTGAGCCTATGACCTTCATTGAGAAATGCACTTTGAGAAAGAGATATCATTACATCCTACTTTGCATGTGTGAATTACATTGAATATTCCATTGTGATCATTCCACCCTCATTGCTTTAAGTGCTTAGTTGTTTGAGGACAAACAACATTTTAAGTTTGGGGGAGTTTGATTCGGGTGGAATTTACGCGTTTTAGATGCACATGTGAAGTATATTTTGATGTGGATTTCATTGAATTATGCATGGAATATGATTGTTTTAGTCAAAATGAGAGAAAGGTATTGTTTTGTCGATTTTATAGGTAAAACGATGGAATTTGTAGCAAAACACATACCACAAGTGACTGGATTAGGAAGAGGAGTGCACCGTTGGATTCGTCTCGAAAAATGGAGTGGAATGAAAAAAAGAATCGAGTCAATCGGAGGTCGGAAGCTCAAGATACGAAGAGACGAAAAAAACATACCCGGGTAGAAACGACCCGGGCGGGTCAAAATCACCCGGGCAAGGCCAAAATTGATGGATGTTCGAATTTGGCCCGGGTGAAACCCACCCGGCCGGGTGGTATCGACCCGGGCAAGGCCAAAATTGATGTTGCGTCGTATTTTGGCCGGGTGGCATGCCCGGGTGGGAGCCACCCGGCCGGGTGACATCATTTTCGGGGGTTTTTGGCCATTTTCTCCATTTTTGAGGGACCAACTTGCAATTTTGGCATCCAAACCCTTCCCCAACACTATATAAGACCTCATTCTTGAAACCCAAGACATCCTCCCCCAAATCCACACATAGTTACACATACTTGGAGGTGTTTTGGCCATTTCTCTCTCAATTCTTCATCAAATCAAGGAAGAAAGGATGCAATAGCTCCCAAATTCCATTCCCTACCACATTCTAGACTAAACTTTCTCTTTATTTTCCTTTTTATTTAGTTATTTCATTTGGATTTTGTAATTTCATTATGTTAGTGATTAGCTAAACAATTTGTGGTTCTAAGGCTATGTTTATACTTTGGATGATGCTTATGAATTAATTTCTTGTTTATTTGGTGGTTGTGTTGCTATTTCTATTTGAATGCTTAACTTTCATTGCAAAACATGTTGTCAATGGCCATGATAGTATGTTTTATCTATTGTTAATTGAAATTTGATTGAGAAATCTCTTTCGTTAATCGTATTTAAGCATTCGACCCAATATTCTTGTGAGCTCGAGAGAGAGGATCAATTATTGGGAGGGTATTAGATGATCTTAGGAACTTTTTGGGGATTTCTTATGCATGCTTAGTAGAGATGCTAGTTTGTATGATATGTCTCTTGGATTAATTGGATCGAGAGAACTTTTAATTCACCATTTTGTGATCAACCTTATAGTAATCAACATACCACCACTTAATTAAGTTCTTAATCATAAGTTTAATCTTTAGTGTGACATATGCCTTGGAACCCACCATTTTCTTCTTTGAGTTTTCATCTATTTCACTTTTATTTTATTGAATTGCATGATAGTTGATCGATTTCATATTTACTCTTTCGTTGTTTATTTGTGACACATTGTTAGACAATCTTAGGAGTAAGTCAACCTTCAAATTATCGATCACGTCTACTTAGAATTCGACTAGCAAACTACCCTTTTACGCTTAACCTCCTCGTGGGATCGACCTCGTGCTTATCACGCTACGATAGACGCCGTACACTTGCGGTTGTTTATTTAGTGTTGCATAACACGTGTATCAAGTGTCAAAATTCTATTGGTTGTTTGTAATTTTTTGTGTGATATAATTAGATTTGTAGATATTGAAGATAATATGTATTAAAAATATATATATATATATATATATATCAAAATTCGTAAAAAAAAAAATCTCTATAAATAGAGTCCAATATCGAGCTGTTTTAAAACACAAACTAAAATTCTTTCTTTTATCTTCTAATACTTCTAATATCTTCTAAAATAGATTCCAGAATTAAATAAGTAAATTTTGTTTTCTCTATTTGTAATTTAATATTGGCAAAAACTTGTGTGAGACCGTCTCACGGATCTCATTCCGTGAGACGGATCTTTCTTGGACCCATTAATATTTAAGTTGGGCCAACCACCTTCCCTTCTTTTATTCCAGCCCACCCTTCTCCCGTCAACTTCAACAGCCCAGCCCACCCCTTCCCCTTCAATCCACTCTCTCCCTTCAACTTCAACAACCCAACCCACCCCTCCCCCTTCAATTTAAATAGCCTACGTGCAACATGCAACTTTCATTTTTCAATTCCATTATTAATTCTAAATTTATAGTATTTTTTTAATATATTAATTAAAAAGTATATTTATTTTATTGAGAAATATTAATAAAAAAAACAGTCCATACCATTTACTTACTATTTACTAATGGGAAGAATTGATTGAAAAACTTGCTACGCATTATGACTAATCTTATTTGATTATAATTATCTTTACTTATTACATTAAAATTTTAAGTTAATTGTTATACTTGAAAGAATATCATTATTAAAAAAGTGATAAAAGTTTAGTTAAAAAGTGATAATGATTTTATCAAAAGTGTCTACCATTTTTTGTATAAATATTATCACTCTTTAAGTTTGAGTTAATAAATAAGATTATATATTATTATGCATGATTATTGATAAAAACTTGTGTGAGAATGTCTCATGGATCACATTCGTTGATACGGATCCCCTCAAATCCATATGCATTGTCCACCCAAGCCTAGTAGAATTACGCGAACTTTCGCCATTAAAGCTCACCGTATAAACCTTCTATATTTTAACCTTTTTGGACCTTCTTTATTGTAATCAATTTATAATTATTTTTTCTATAACATAATTTTTTTATTAAATTGTACTCCCTCCTATTCAAAATATATGTCATCCTAAACTCATGCACACATATTAAGAAAATAAATTATTTTTCATTTTATCCTTAATTAATGATTGTACATCTCATAAAAAAAGAACCTACTAATATTTAGTAATCTTAAGGTTACATTTGGAAGAAATGCAATTAATTTGCATTGAAAAGTGTTAAACAAAAAATATTTTATAAAAAAAACGAAAGCTCAAAATGAATTATATTGTATTAAGAATAGAAGTGAGTACTTGATTTTAGTTCAGGCTTTTCTTAGTTGTTTTTAAATTCCTTTAAATTATAATTTGTTCTATAAAATACTTATGTTAGGGAGTATCTATTTCATGAGATAATTATTACTTTTAATTTTAAAGAATATCACTATTTAAAAAGTGATAATGTTTTATTGAGAGTGATTTTTACTTTTTATTCAAACACGGCCAATTTTCAATTTTAAGTTAATGAATAAGATTATTGTTAGTGGACATGATATATATATGTTTTAAGTAATTTGTGGACACGATTGTTTTACTTAAACATTAGTTTTTTTGTATTAGTTGCCACTTTTTACTTGATAGAATATCACTAATAAAAAAGTGATAAAAAATTAATTTAAATGTGATAATGTTTTTATTAAAAGTGGTTATCACTTTCTACTTAAACATTACCACTTTTTGTTTAATTGTTATCACTTTTTATTTTTTAGTTAATGAATAAAGTTATTTATTAGTGAACATGATTATCTTTACTACAAATTAAGTTGATAAGTAATAATATATTTTTTTTGTTTGTTTTTTTTTTTTATTTAAAAATGAATTGTCACTTTTAACTTAAATATACTTTTCAATTTTTATTTAATAAATGAGATTATTGTCAGTGGGCATAATTATTTTACTTTAACATTAGTTTTCTGTGTTAGTTGTCACTTTTTATTTTATATAATATCATTAATAAAAAAATGATAAAAGATTAGTTTACAAGTGATAATATTTTTATTAAAAGTGACTTATCACTTTCTATTTAAATATTACCACTTTTTGCTTAATCATTATCACTTTTTAATTTTTAGTTAATGAATAAAGTTATTTATTAGTGAACATGATTATCCTTACTAAAAATTAAGTTGAAAAGTAATAATCTATTTTATTTTTTATTAACTTAAATATTGTTACTTTTCAATTTTGAGTTAAAATGAGAATATAAGTTTGTGGACATGATCATCCTTATCAATTGTATTTTTTTTTTAGTTAATTATTATTCTCCCCGTCTTTCAAAAGTTTTTATATTTTACTTTTTAGTTTGTACCTTAAAAGTTTGCATACCCTAAATAGCAACAATCGTAACAAACCTCATCCTCACAATATACACATATTTATCCTTCATTTCATTACTTTTGGAGGTCAATTATACTCTCAATTCAACTATTTTATTTACTTTATATATAAATGTTTACAAAATTACCTTTCAACACTCTAATTATTATACACTTTTCTTAAATTTCGTGCCAAAAAACGCCACAAGCTTTCAGGAACGGAGGGAGTACTTTTTTATTGTATAAACATTGTCCCTTTTAAATTTGAGTTAATGAATGATATTATAGGTTAACGGATATGATTATTAATTATGTTAGTTTTCAGAATTAGCTGTTCTTACTGTTTTACTTGATATAATTAATTATTTACATTTAAAAAATGATAAAAATTTAGTTAAAAGTGATAATAATTTTATCAAAAGTGACAATCACTTTTTACTTAAATTTTATCACTTTTTAAATAAATATTATCATTTTTTTGTTATGAGTTAACGAATAGTATTATTTATTAGTATACATGTATATCTTTACTAATTATTTTAGTTTTTAGAGTTAATTGTTGTTACTTAATAATTGAAATTATATGTTAGCGAATATGATTATCTTTACTAATTGTATCAATTAGTTAATTGTTGCCACTTTTTAAATAATGATAATTATATCAAATAAAAGTGATAGTAATTAATTCTAAAAATCACATAACAAATTTAAAAAGTGATAAATATTTAGTTAAAAGTGATAATATTTTTATTAAAAGTGATTATATATCACTTTTTTACTTAAATGTTGGAGTTTTTTTTTTTTTTTGTATAAACATTGTCCCTTTTCAAATTTCACTACAAAAAACGCGCGCTATAGGGACGGACAAATGCCGACGGATTATAGTCCGTCGGCATTTCCGACGGAAATGCTGACGGAATGCCGACGGATTGAAAAGTCAACATCAATGCTGACGGATTTCCTTTCCGTCAGCATTTACCGAGGGAAATGCTGACGGATTTCCGTTCCGTCAGCATTTACCGAGGAAAAATGCTGACGGAAGTTTTGAAATATGTATGCCGACGGAAATGCCGACGGATAATCCGTCGGCAAAAGACACGTTGAATTCGCACCGCCTCGTTTTCCAATAAGGTAACCGTTGGCATTAAAGTCGGCGGTTATCGAGGGAAATGCCGACTGAATATCCGTCGGTAATAATCTTTTTTTTTTTATATATATAAGGGCCTTCAGATTGAGAATTCGTTTTAGAAAAAAAAAAAAAAGGGGCGTGCGTGAGTGAGGATTCGGTGGGGAAGACGAAGACGAGGACGAGGCTATTGAAGCAAATTTCTCCGATTATATTGATACGGTACGTTTTCTTAATTAGTTCTATTACTTAATTTTAATACTTATATATGTTTATGCATGGATATATGTAAATATGAATAATTTAATGTTGATTTGCATGTTATATTGATTTAGTTAGTTGTTAAAATATTATGATCATGTTAGTACGTACGTTAGTTAATTTAATTTGTTGATTAAGAATAATTTTGATAGATCGAGTAGTTTTTTAAGGTTAATTAATTAATTAATTGTTATATGTATACATTAATTAATTGTTATATAGTTAATTACTAGTTTAATTTAATGGTGTAATTTTGATATAAAATATTTTTAATGTAGGTAGTGCATGTTTCAATCAATTGTTTAAATTAGTTTAGATATAGTGGTTCGACCGTTGGATCACGTTGTAATTAGGAATATGTTGATTAAATTAGGAATACGCTATATTAGTAAAAATTTTAAATTAGGAATATGTTCATTAAATTGATAATTATTGACCCAATTAGAAAATTATTATTTTAATTAGTTTTAGGTTTGTTAATTTAGGAATATATATGTTCAATTTTTTTATTATTGATTAAGTTAGGTAGAAAAATAATAATTAAATTAGGTTATTGTTTAAATTAGGTTATTGTTGATTAAATTAGGAATATGTTGATTAATTAAATTAGGAATATGCTATATTAGTAAAAAATTTAAATTAGGAATATGTTCATTAAATTGATAATTAGAAAACTCCAATTAGAAAATTATTATTTTAATTATGTTTAGATTTGTTAATTTAGGAATATGTTAATTTAGAAATATTTTTAATGTAGGTGATGCATGTTTCAATCAATTGTTTAAATTATTAGTTAATTAGATGGTTCGACGGTGGTATCACGTTGTAATTAGGTTATATATATATATTGTTTTGATTTAAATTAGGAATATGTTGATTAAATTAGGAATTGATTAAATTAGGAATATGCTATATTAGTAAAATTTTTAAATTAGCAATATGTTCATTAAATTGATAATTAGTAAAATTATGTATTTTTTATTGATTGAACAGATGAGTGAACAAGTACCGAATCAGGGTTCTGGTTCACGTAGGTCATTTTGGTCACGTTCAAGGAGGTCTCGGGGTGAATCAGTACCTGTGGTGGCTCCTCCTCCTCCTCCTGTGGCAGTGTCGCCGCCGCCGCCGACTACGATGTCGGTTGGTTCGTCATCCTCTTCTCGTCAGCATCCTGTTCGAGACAAAAGGAAACTCGTTGACATCGTTTCAGGAGCGTAAGTCAATAATTCTAATGTTTGATGAGATTCAATAACGATTAACTTTATTTATTTATTTATAATGTGTTAGTTTATAAATTTGTTAATAATTTTACAGGTTGGTGCCCGGTAATGAGGTGTCCAGGATCTGCACAAAAATCTTTAAGAATTGCAAGATTTCTAAGGGTGCTACCACTTGGTTGACGGTGCCACAACCTAAAAAGGATGAATATTTCGAGGAGTTCCAGTTATATAATTACAATAATTAAAGTTTATTAAATAACTAATTATTCATATTATTTGATAAATATGTTGAATATTTGTATAGAAAAAGGCCCGTTGGGATACGACGATCTACTCGGACGACGCTATTTACGAGAAGTGGTACAATGTTTGTTCTACTCGGTACACGAACATGATGTACGACTGGAGAACGGCCTGGCGTGATAAAGACATAAATCTTGTTCTGGGGGAGGAGGATGGTGTTGACCTGTGGGAGTCGTTGGTTGAGAAGTGGTCGGACCCGGCTTACCAAGAGAAGTGTGACAAAGCTCGGGCCAACCGCAGAACCGACGTTGGAGGCGGGATGGCAGTGCATCGGGTGGGAGCTCGGTCCGTCCTCGAGCAATCACTTGCTATCGTAAGTTTTCATTAATTTTTAAAAATTAAATAATTATAGTTAATTATTTTATATTAGTTATCTAAATTAATTTGTATATGTTTATTTGATACGTAATAGGAGCGGGAGACTGGACGTCCACACACCCACTTGGATCGGATGAGTCTTCTTCATCCGTTTAATGCCGATACACAGACGTCCACCTACGGGCGCACTACTGACCTCCACGTAAGTTTAATTAAATTTATGTATTAATTACATTATATATATATAGATAATTAAATTAATTTTAATTTTTTAATTATGTAGTTGAGCGTCCGACAGAGGATTGCAGAGGCCGAGACGCAAGCCACCGCCACGACTACTGCTGAATCCGGAAGCAGCGGTACCCCTCCGGCTGTTGACGTGGACCGGTGTTACCTTGACGTTGCCCCGACCTCCAAGGGAAGGGTCCTTGGCCTTGGTGGGATGAGCAACGCCGTGAGGACACCAAGTGGTCGGTCGGCCCAGAGTGCATCGCAGCCGTCCGTATCCTCCACTGTCGTCCCGGATCCGAACGTCATGGCAACGTTCGAGAACTACTTCCGCCTCTGGAGTACCAATGCGGGTCGGACGTTGGGGATGTCTGCTGAGCAGATCGAGGCCATCTATCAACAGACGATGGGGCAACCACCGCCAGCTCCAGCTCCAGATCAAGCTGCAGGTCAAGATGCAGGTCAGGCCGACGGTGGCGACGTCAACTTGAATGATGATATGGAACAATATTTTAACTTTCCGGGCACTGGCAACTATCCTGACAACTATCCTGGCAACTATCCTGGTTGAACAATTTGAACAATTTAATTTTGTGTTGAACTAATTTATTTTTCTGTTGAACTTATTTAATTTTCTGTTGAACTTATTTATCTTTATGTATATATTTATGTTTATGTTGAAAATAGGGTGCATAGATGAAAATAGGGTGCATTCATTTGTTTCATTGAGTACAAAATAATCTCATTTAGAGTGCATTCTAGATATAGATTTAAACCACTTGAAGAGTGCATTTTAGTACAAATTAAAATAGCCTCATATAGAGTGCATTATACATATATTTAACCAAACCACTTGAAGGTGGTAGATGCAACCATGACAACTAGCACAATCAAAATGATTTTGTTCACTTTGATTAAATCCTTGATTTCTTCAGCCAAATTCTTGATTTCTGTAACCAATTTCTTCATCTCTTGAGTAATTTTCTTCATGTCTTCAGTTTCTTGGTCACTTTGATTAGATCCTTGATTCTTGTCAACACCACAGTTTTCTAGAGTATCAGCCCATACAAAGAAACCACATCCACCACCACAACCATCACTTAGGGAGTCAGGACAATTATGAAATATCCTCCCTTTACTTCTAGGTTGTTTAGAAGCATATGTACGACATGCCTTTCCACAATAACAAACAAGGCCTTGCTGAAATCGAATATGGTGTGTGTGAGCTTTGTGTTGCTATATATACAAAAAAATTGAATTAATTAATAAAAAAAAAAAAAAACACGCCAAATGCCGACGGAATATATTTTCCGTCGGAATTCGGAATTTGATAAATGCCGACGGATATTCCGTCGGCATTTATCTTTACTGACGGCAATTTGGGCGGTGAAATGCCGACGGAATTAAGTTTCCGTCGGAATTCACCATTTGATAAATGCCGACGGATAATCCGTCGGCATTTATCTTGACTGACGGAAATTTTGGGCGGGTGAAATGCCGACGGAAAGATAAGTCCGTCGGCATTTCCGTCGGGAAATGTTTCCCTAAAACTTTCTTTTTTTCCACTTCACTTTCGTATTGCAAATTTACACCAAAACTTTCTACTGTCTAATTTTTTATGCTCATGCTCGGGTATTCAGAAACATCAAATTACGGTACATTTTCTACCATTTTTAATTTACTCTATATATAAAATTCAATATAATGTAATTACATGTTTTATATATATCATAAGTTTTGTTTGAATTTATTATAAGTTTAGTTTAGTAATGTGTTGCTCCACTTAAATGTTTAGCAGATGGATTTGCCTGACCGTCGTTGGATGTATTGTACTCCTAGAATGATTAGAGGAAATGTGAATGTGGAATTTTATAATGAACTCGTGTTATTTGTTGAATTTGCAAAAAGTCAGTCACATTACATGAGTGGAAATTGCATTAGGTGTCTGTGTAATGCGAAGAAATGTCAGAATAAGCAATATAAAGAGATTGATGAGGTCCTAGTACATATTGTGAAGAATGGTTTCGTTGATAATTATTATAATTGGACTAGTCATGGCGAAACACGTTGGCCTTATAGATTTGATGAAGTGTTTTACTATTACACTGTTGGAATCTATCAACAAGAAGCAAATTTCGATCATGTTGGCACTAGTAACGAGGTAGAACAACGGTTTGGGGACGAAGAACAACAGTTTGGGGACGAAGAACCGAATATGTATCAAACAATGATCAGGGAAGCTGGTTTTTCAAACATGGAAGAGGAGCCGACGAATGAGGCATTTCGGTTTTATGAGATGCTCAAATTAGTCGAAGAAGATTTATATCCGGGTTGTGAATCTCACTCACAGTTGTCATTTAATGCACGACTCATGAACATTAAGACCGAGAACAAGCTTTCTAACAGGGCATATGAGCAAGTGACACAGTTATGCAGTGAAATTTGTCCTCAAAATAATAAGGTGCCTACGACGTTTCATCAAAGCAAACAAATGTTGAAGAATGTTGGTTTGCCGGTTGAGAAGATTGATTGTTGTGTGAAGGGTTGCATGTTATATTGGGGTGACGAAGATAGCAGTCTGAACATGTGTAGATTGTGTGGCCATCCCCGGTACAAAGAGGCACGTCGAAAGGGACCTGGTGGTCAATCGAAGAAGACAAAGAAGAAAGTGCCATATAAGAAGATGTACTACCTTCCTATCATTCCTCGTTTGATGAGATTATATCAATCAAGTGCCACTGCACAACACATGACGTGGCATGCTACAGATTCCTCTTCGGCTGAGTCGAGGGAGATGCGACATCCGGCAGACTCAGAGGCCTGGAAACATCTTGACAACGTGTTTCCAGATTTTGCTTGTGAACCGAGGAATGTGAGATTAGGTTTGTGTACTGATGGTTTTGCACCGTTTGGGATGCATGGGAAGCAGTATTCTTTGTGGTCGGTGATACTGACTCCGTATAATCTTCCTCCGTGGATGTGCATGAAACCTCAAACAATGTTTCTGACTGTATTGGTGCCTGGACCAACGAATCCAAAGGACAAACTGGATGTTTATCTCCAACCTCTTATAAAAGACTTGATCTTCTTATGGGAGAATGGAGTCCAAACGTACGATGTTTTTAAAAAGCAGAACTTCACGATGCGTGCTGCTCTTTTATGGACCATTAGCGACTTTCCTGCATATGGTATGTTGTCCGGGTGGAGTACGGCCGGAAAGAAAGCATGTCCGTATTGTATGGAGAATTCTGAAGCTTTCAGTCTCCCGGTGAGTAGAAAAGTTTCATGGTTCGATAATCACAGTAGGTTCTTACCTCAAGGTCACCCGTTTCGAAGAAATAAGAAGAACTTCGTAAAGAACAGAGCAGTCACAAAAAATCGACCTCCACTTCGAGATGGTATTTTATACATTTATTTAATGAGTATTAAACGTACATTTATTTAGTGTCACTTATAATTTACTCTCCGTACAGGACGTAGGTTGTTATATGAGATTCAGTGGACGGGGTTGAAAAAAAGTACTGAGGAAAATGCAGCGGAACACAACAGAGGAATTGAGGGTGGTTGGAAGAAAAGAAGTATTTTTTGGGACTTACCATACTGGAGTTCACTATTGATACGACACAATTTGGATGTGATGCACATTGAAAAGAATGTGTTTGACAATGTGTTCCACACAATCATGAACACCGAAGGCAAGACGAAAGACACTCCAAAGTCTCGGGAGGATTTGGACACTCTTTGTCGCCGTCCAGAGTTGAAAAAGGATGAGCATACAGGTAAATTTCCAAAGGCTAGCTACACACTGGATAAGCCACAAAAATAAAGATTGTGTAGGTGGATAAAGGAGTTGAACTTTCCGGACGGCTACGTGTCGAACTTGAGTCGATGCGTAGACACAACAACGGGTAAGGTTGCAAGGATGAAGAGTCATGATTGTCATGTATTTATGCAACGCTTGATACCGATTGCGTTCAAGGAACTTCTTCCTCTCAATGTGTGGAGGGCTATCACTGAATTAAGTCTATTTTTTAGAGATTTAACGGCTACAACGATCACGATCGATGATATGATTCGTTTAGATGAAGACATTCCAGTGATTTTGTGTAAGTTGGAACAAATTTTTCCACCTAGCTTCTTTAACTCGATGGAACACTTACCCGTTCACTTAGCGTATGAAGCGAGAATTTGTGGTCCGGTGCAATACAGGTGGATGTACCCATTTGAAAGGTAAAATCTTACTTTTTTTTTATTTCATTACAATTACACATGCATTCTTATAAGTTTTATATATATATATATATGTGTGTGTGTATATCAGGTATCTCCACAACTTGAAACATAATGCTAAACAAAAGGCAAACGTTGAAGCATCGATTGTGAATGCTTATTTGAATGAAGAGGTTGGCATGTTTTGTTCTTATTACTTTGAAGACCACGTCAACACAAAGTTAAGAAGTGCTCCACGTAACTTCGGTGGTACATCCGCTGACGATATCAGTGAAGAGGTCGATGGAATGCTCTCCATATTCAAGTCTAAGGGACGGCCAATAGGAAAACCCACTGAACGATATTGGGAGACGAACTCGGAGGCGGAAATAGCACAAACGTATGTGTTATTGAATTGTGATGAAGTTCAGCCATACATTGAGTAAGTATTTCATATATAAATCGTCTATTTAAATACCACTTCATTTATGTCATTTAATATTAACCAAGTTTTTGAATGTTGTGAATTAGGATGTACACTCAAGAACTACGACGAGCAGAACCAAACATCTCAGATGCATATATAGATGCTCGTATTCAACGTGAATTTTCCCGATGGTTCGAACGTTATGTGAGTACCATTTAATTAATTATGTTTTACGTAAATAAATTAATATTTATTTTAATTAATTTTAAATTGAGCCGTATAGGGACGGGATAACGCTCTAGACAGTCGATTCTTAGGAGATCTCAGCAAGGGACCACTACGTCGTGTAAAGACTTACAACGGTTATATTGTGAAGGGCTACAAATTTCATACGTCTGGGTATGCATCGACAAAGGGGACTACCAACAGTGGCGTCTGCGTTAGCAGTGCGAATTACAATGCAGATGCAAGTGATTACTTTGGGGTGTTACGGGAAGTCGTCGAAGTAGAATATCCAGGATATCCAGCAAAGACTGTAGTGTTGTTCAAGTGTCATTGGTTTGATTCAGGCCATCTAGGAACAAGAATTCACCCGGAGTACAAGCTCGTTGATGTTAGTTCGAAAAGGACGTATGTTGGGGATGATCCATTTGTATTTGCCCATCAAGTATCTCAAGTATACTACTGCACATATCCGGGAGCTCCACGTGGTTATGAATGGCACGCTGTTTGCAAAGTAAATGCAAGGTCAATGGTAGAAGTCCCTAAAAAGGACAAAAATACTGAAGATGAATCTCCATTTTAAACAGAACAAATAGAGACTCCAACTGAAGTCTTTACGGGAGATTTCAATCTTTCTGTACCCTTGACGGCTGCAAATCCCCAATTAATCGAAATTGAAGAGGAGGGGGATGAAGAAGAGGATGAAGAGGAGAATGAAGATGAGGATGAAAAAGAGAATGAAGAAGATGAGGATGATGAGGAGGAGGATGAGGAAGATGATGATGAGGAGGAGGAGGATAAGGACGAAGAGGAGGATGAAGACGATGAAGATGAAAATTAATTCAATTAATGTAATGTATTTATTTCTTATTTTATAAAAGTTAATTAATTATTTATCATTTAGGTACAAATTATAAAAATTAAATTTACTATAAATATAAGTCACAACCAATATATATATTAATATATGTGGAAGAAATGAATTTTGTGATTTTTTTAAAAAATATTTTGGTAATTTAGTAGGTCTAGTATATAGAAAAAATTGAATTATTTAAAAAAAAATAAAAAAAATCGCAAAAATGCTGACGGTATTAGTTTTCCGTCGGTGTTTACCTTTTGAAAAATACCGACGGATTATCCGTCGGTATTTATATATGTCCGTCGACATTCACCATTTGATAAATACCGACGGATATTTGTACATGCCGACGGAAAATAAGCCCTTATATAAAACCTCAACCTAGGGTTTTCTTTCACTCTTTCCAAACTTTCCTCTTCTCCACCACTCTTCGGCCCTACTCTTCGGCCCCATTCCCCCCCACCTCGCCTCCCTCCACCACCTCAAAATCCTCAGAATCGGCGACAACTACCTCACCGACCCTATTCCCGCCACCCTCGGCACCGATTTCTCTCCACCGTGAAGCATGGCCGCCGCCCAATCTGTGCTCCTCCGGCGTTTTAATAAGTGGTCCGACTCCGACTCCGACGTAAGTGATTTTGAGTTTAGATTGAAAAATTTTGAACTTCAACATCGATTTTTTTTTTAATTTTTTGGTTGTTTCCTTGAAGAATTTTCTGGCAAGAATAGGCTCCAAATCAACTTTTATAAAATTTATATTAAAATACTACATCAAGTTATGAACCACTTATATTTATTTCATGATTTATTGATTATTATAAATAATTTTTTAAAAGCTACCTACTGTGATTTTCGAAAATGAACCAAAACAATATTTTCTGGCACCCAAATTGTATGATACAAAATTTTTATGTGTTCTATACTTCAAGATGTACCAACTTTTTAAAATTCATAATTTTCTAACATGTTTTAGTATTTTATAAAAATGCTCAAAGTTAGTTGACTCTATGACTCATTTACATAAACTGCACTGCACTGTTTTAAAAACGAGTCCTTCGACTACCAAAACTTGTTACACAAATTTTATACACTTTAAAAACTTCAAGGAGCTCTTACAGTTTCAATTTCATAATTTTTCAAGGAGTTTTGATATTTTAAATAAATTCTAGAAGTTTGAGGTGTATAAACCATCTTACAAATTGCATACATTAGTTTTTATGAATCTTATATTTGTGTATTTTTCAAGGAATGTGATTGTACTACTGGTGCAGGTGTATGAATTGAAGAATACTTTTTAACCATGAGGATATGTAATAAAAACAATGCCAATTTCTTCACATTCCCAACATAATATTTCATGTAATATTATTGTTTCATTACATAATATTTTAATTTTTACATAATGACATTTTTTACGAAATTTCTTCACATTCCCAACCTCTCGGAAAATGTAATTCTGGTCGGAAAATAAAATTCTGGTCGGGGCCTCCCCGGCCACCCATATTTTTTTTATTAATATTTTGTTTTACTGACGGATATTCCCTCAGTAAATTGCCGACGGATATTCCGTCGATATGTGAATTTCGAAATCATATTTTTTTTATTCATATTTTGTTTTACTGACGGATATTCCGTCGGTAAAATGCCGACGGATATTCCGTCGATATATGAATTTCGAAATCAATATTTATTCAAAAATTAATTTCTTTTATAATTATTTTAATTCATTCTAATTTGTTTTATAATTATTTTAATTCATTCTTTCCGACGGAATTACCGACGGAATGTTGACCCGGTTTGTTAAACGGGTTGTCCGAAATACCGACGGAATTTCCCTCGGTATTTCCGTCGGCAATGCCGACGGAATTCAAAAATCCGTCGGCAAAAAAAGCTGACGCCGAAAAAGGGGACGGCCGACTTTCCGTCGGTAACCTCGGCGGCCGACGGAAAATCCGTCGGTAAATCCGTCTCTAAAACGCCCTTTTTTTGTAGTGTTTGAGTTAATGAATGATATTATAGGTTAATTGATATGATTATTAATTATGTTAGTTTTCAGAGTTGGTTGTTCTTATTTTTACTTGATATAATTATTTACATTCAAAAAGTGATAATAATTTTACCAAAAGTGATAATTACTTTTTACTTAAACTTTATCACTTTTTAAATAAATATTATCACTTTTTTGTTATGAGTTAATGAATGGTATTATTTATTAGTATAAATGAATATCTTTACTAATTATTTTAGTTTTTAGAGTGAATTGTGGTTACTTTTTACTTGATAGAACTATCAATATATTTAGAAAGTGATAATATACAAATTAAAAGTGATAAATATAAGTAAAATAATATTTAATTGATAACATATTATTTCTATTTTGCATTAGCTCAATTAATAAGAACATAAAATATTGTTTCTATTTTATTTTTAATAAAATTATTCACTAACTAATTTTATTTTTACATTTTATACTTTACTTTACTTTACTTTATTTATATATATATATATTAATTTATAAGAAAAAATAAAACTTACTTTAATTTCTTTTAGTAATCACATGTGGGCTTGACATTTGATAAACCCAAGTAGCAAGTGTTCAGGGTGGGCCTTAGGCGCAGGAATTGGGAGTGTTTGGAGTGCAAGTGTGGGCTTCTAATACGGCTGTTTAATTTGGAGTGCAAGTGCGGGCTTCAAATACAGTTGTATTTAATGGGTTAAAATAAAGATCTGTCTCACGGATTGAGATCCGTGAGACGGTCTCACACAAGACCATCCCTTTAATATTTTATGCATCCATTTGTAGTCTGTTTATTATTGCTTTTCAATTTCGTATTTTTAAACCTTATAATTTTAATTTTGTTATTGAGTTAATTATTTATTTTAAGTGTGTGATAAAAAAAATTCATAGTATAATTACATATTTAGAATATCAAGTAATTTTTATATACCAATTTACACATTAAAATATAGTAAAAATTAATACTCCTATAATATGTATTTAAAAAAATTATTATTTTTGGGTTGGGTTGGATTAGTGTTACTGATAAAGTATGATAAAATTAAATTTGAATTGAATTGTAAATTGTATATATGGATGAGAGAGAAATTAATATAATATTGAAGGATTGGGTTGGAGGAGGGTCACGGATGAGGATAGTCTCAGTTGCGGCACAGGCGGTTATGGACTACACTCTTCTAATTGTTTAATTTTTTTTTTTGTTATTTGTTGTTCACTCTCATTCCTACGTAACTCTCCATTCTTTCCCCTTTTTTACTCCACATAAGCATCTTCACAAACCCTTAGGTGGTGTTTGGTTTGGGATTGATTTTGATTGGATTTGGATTGTGGTGGATTTGATTGAGATTTGGACAATCCATGAATAGTAAATTGTGTGTAAGTTGTGTTTGGTTAAGAATTGAGAAGTAGGGGTAGATTTAACTTTATGTCTCATTAAAAGTGATGTTATAACATTGGTGTATGAAAGAAAAGTAAGAAAGATAGTGATTTGATGGTATAAAAATAAGTGTGTAGGTGTATTATAGGGGTGGGTTGGTATTTAGATTTGTATTTGGATTGAGATGGATTGAAAGAGATTGGATTGGGATTGGGTCAATCCAAATCCGGATTGGCCAATCCCAAAACAAACACCGCCTTAGCAAATGTTTCTTTTGAGATTACGTAGGATGAAGGAAATCCTATGGGGAAATCCTGATAAATAGTAATTGTGTGTATTTATTTTGAGATTTTGAGTAGGATGAGATGTAACTTTATGTCAAATCAAATTGTGTAAGAGTAGTTGGATGTTGTTGGAATTTTTGAGCACCTAACAATGGCTTTACAAAATTGACATAAATAAATAATAGAATTATAAATACAATTAAATTAATATTTACACAAAGTCTTCGATTTTCCTCTTTTAGAGGCTTTTCTCCTTAGCAGCTTCCCAAAACAGGCAGGTTCTCGAAATCAGCAGCAACGACCCCATCTCACGAACAGTAGGAACAAGGTTAAAGTCGAGTCAAGGAAAAACCTTTTCCCGCAAAACGAATACGTCCCGGCTAGTGCTCACGGTTTGACGTAACGTTTTAAAAGGTAAAACGACTTCCGCCTCTATACGAGCAGCACCACAACGTATAGAGTTCCAACGAACTGAATCTATATGTTTGATGCAAAATGTGTGATGCTATGATTTTTCTAGAAAATCTCAAATGTGGTGTGTAAGAGTGTTTTGCAACATAAAACATGCACCCTATTTATAGGCATGTTCCAACATGTGAGGGGTCTCCACATTTATTATGGCATTTTTGCTATTTGTAACGTCTTGCGGTTACAAGATTTAATTATGACATTCATGGTTTTGTAACTCCTTGCGGTTACAAATTCATTATTGAAACGTCTATGAACCTGGACACCCAATAGTTCAAATTCAACTTTAAATTTATTTGGGTTAACCCAATTTCGAATTGAATTTCAACTTTCTAGAAACTTGAAGTTCCAAAATTATAGATGGGTCTAAATCCCAAATTTAAAGTCCACGAGTCATGAGCCCAGTACTAGGCCCAAACTCAATCGGACAAGCACACACGTGCATCCGTATAAACTATTGGATTGCTCCTTAGTCATTATTATTTGAAACATTGTAACATCCTCCTATTTACAAGGAGTAATTAGCCCCCATTAAACTTTTAAAGTTTCAATGTGAGACAATTATCATGATGTAACACATTATTATTTGAAACATTGTAACATCCTCCTATTTACAAGGAGTAATTAGCCCCCATTAAACTTTTAAAGTTTCAATGTGGGACAATTATCATGATGTAACACTTTCGGCATGATTGGTATGATTGAATTGGATTGTGGCTGAATGGAATGAAGGGCTGAATGAATGACATAGGAATAGTCATTCTTATGATTATGATGGGTATGGATCAGGAATGAAATGGGAGTATTATATAAATTTCAAACAATAATAATATTATTATTAATTATAATTATTAGGTCTTTAATACTCACATATATTTTGATTATTTTCGATTTTTAATATAATAATAATATTAATAATATTTATTACTTTTATATATTTTTATTATTTTTATATTGGTATTTAATAATAATATCTATAATTTTAATTATTTTTTTTGTGATAATACTTTTATTATTGATTTTTATATTTTTATTAAATAATAATATTAATTTTTTTTATAATTATTTAAGATAATTAATATTATATAAAATATTTTTATTTTTATTAATATGTTGTGAATTATTATTTATATTATTAAAATATTTTATTATTTTTATTATTAGAATTAAATTCATAATTTATTTTTTAATAAATAATGTTATTATTATTTTTATAATAATTATTGTTGTTTGTTATTTTTTGAAAGTATAAAATAATGTTCTTAAAATTAAAAAATAAGTTATCATATTTTTGTAAAATATTTAAAAAAAAAAAAAACGCATTCCTATATAGGAATGGCTAAAATCATTGGGGATGGGAGGAATCACCATTCCCTAAATTTGAGGAATGATCATTCCATTTGGAATGAACATTCTTAATATAAAAACATACCAATCAGGACATTTGGAATAGAATTAAGAATGGTCATTCCATTCCCACCTCATTCCTACATACCAATCATGTCGTTTATCCTATAAAGTGTATTATTAAGATTTTAAATACACTACGATCATCTACTCCGAAAGTAAAACGATTTTATGTCATTTAATTTTCTTGAAATTACATTTATAGCCCTCAATAAATTGGTTAAAGACGAGTGTTCTCCACTCTCATTTTAAAACCAATTAATTAAAATTAATTAATTTCTAACCAATTTCTCCAATAGATATGTAATAATAGAATGTATATGTATTTTTAGGGGTAGATGTATTTGAATTGAAAAATCCGAATGAGAAATTTTGAAGTAGAACAGAACGTGCGGACGGGTGAGTCCTAAAAAAACAAGTGAAAAACGAACAAAAAGAGTAAAAATTGAGCGAAAAAACAAAAAAAATAATAAAACAAAGACACAAACCGGCCGAACCGGTAGTTCGATTTTGACAGTTCAAAACTATAACCGGTTCAATTTCGATTTGTGATTTCCACCGAAACTAGCGATTTCTAATCGTTAACATGTTTACACACAAGACCAAGTAAACAATAATTCAGTATAGGTATTGGAATATCATCATTTGTAATTCACCGACGAAAAAGAATCGTCTGTCACCGATGAATACCCAAACCCCTCATCTTCTGAATCAACGGCCACCCCCACCTTCTCCACCTCCGCCAACGCCTGCCACATCTCCGGCCGCTTCTCCGGCAATTTCTCGCAACATTTCATCCCGATCTGCATCAGCTTCAACATCCCCTGGTTCGCACCCCTATGCACCATCTCCGGATCGAATATCTCCGCCGTCCACTCCTCCCTCACGGCGCGATTCACCCATCCGCACAGATCCACCACGCCGTTGGTCCCCGGCGGCGCAGAGTTCGCCGAAATCCGGCCCGTGAGAAGTTCGATTAGGAGGCAACCGTAGCTCCAGACGTCGGACTTTTTGGAGATTTTTTTGTGGGATTGATACTCAGGGGTTTTGTAACAGACCATGTGGTGGGGTTGAGAGACAAGGGAAGTGAGGCCGTAGTCGGCGACGAGAACGGCATCGTTTTGGTCGAGGAGGACGTTGGTAGATTTGAGATTGCCGTGGGGGGCGCCGGTGGTTTTGGATCGGGTGTTGCGGTGTAGATGGTCCAAGGCTTTTGCGATTCCGCGAGCAGCCGCTAGCCTTGAGCTCCACGGGAAGGGCACCCGCTTCCCTGTCCCTCTACCCGCTGATTAACCATAAAATATCAATCAATTTGACAATTCTTTAAAATAAATAAATTAGTTGACTCTATTAATAGAGCCGCTAGTCTAGTACTTGAAATTTGAGTTCGATTATGCTCGATAACATTAACGAGCTAAAAAATGAGTTCGACTCGACTTGTTAACGAGTCTAATGAGCCTAATAGAATTGAGCTCAAGCCGGCTCATTAGTAAATCGAGTATCTAAAGAACTCGAGCTTGACTCATTTAATGATCGAGTCGAGCAACTCGGTTCATTTAACAACTCTAGTTGTATATACAAATCTAAAAATAATGATATTTTATGCAAAAATTGTGAATATAGTGTAAATTGATTGTATGTACGAGTTTAAAAATAATGATACAAATTGTGAATATAGTGAAATGAAGTTTATAAGTGTTTTCAGATCTTTCCTTTTTTTTTTTTTTTTAATGTTTTATAAGAAAAAAAAAACGGGAGTGGAACTGTGGGAGGTAGTATATTATTCTTCCATTTTATATTCCAAAATCAATAAATATATGTCGAAAACAGTGAAAAACGGGTTGAAATGTCAATTTAAATAGAGAGGACCGGAGCTTCAATTAGCATATAATATCAAGAATCGTGTATGGTCGTGTCCATTTTTAGTCATGTTTTTGTGTTTTTTTCAATTTTGCTCATTTTAGTGTCAATTTTAGTCTCGTGTGCTTTTTTCAGCTTTGAACATTTTAGATTTCAATATTTTTTGTTCTTTTATGTATGGAGTGTTTAATTTTAATTCTTTATTTAAGTCTTCTAATTTGGTCCAAAATTGAAGAAATGATGGATAGTAAATTAAGTACCGTGAAGTCGATTGTAGAGATTCCCTCCGGAGGCAAATGGATAGAGGAGAAGTTTCTCATCCTTAGAATAGTAATAAGCAAGAAGCGGCAACAGGCAAGGGTGTTTCTGTTGACCAATGCCTCTCACTTGTCTCACAAATTCTGCACTGCTCAAACCCTTCAAACCTGTGCCTGTAAGCCTCTTCACTACAACTGCTTCCCCAATTTCCATCATGGCCTTGTAGCAATTCCCGAAACTGCCCTTCCCCAGCCCTTCAGCCGACGCTCTAAACAGGTCGTCTAGCTCGAATCGCCTCCCGTTGTTCTCCAGGAAAACAAGCTCCCCACCTCTTGGCCCCAACTGATGATCAGTACTTCTCTTGAGCCCTTTTTTAGACGGGACGACGTCGTTTTTGGCCTTGTGGCCGTTCTTGAGCTTCTTGTATTTTTTGTAGTATAAGATGAGGAATGAGAGAATGAGTAGAATTATAATCAAGTTCACCACCACTATGATGATTACCAAATCTGAATTAATGGTGATGCTTTTCCCACCTTTTGAAAAATAACCACCCATTGTTTAGTGAATTATTATGAGATTATATGTATGATTGAGTTAGCTAGGAGCACATTTTAGAGAACTACATCAAGAGAGATCAGAGTGATATAGTAGTGAAGTATATATTCCATTAGGATACTAGGACAGCTATAACTACACATTGTTGAAGATTAGAAAACACAAGAAATCTATTTTGGACCAACTCTCTTTGCATCTGAGAATCCCAAGAATATATTATATGTACTTCATTCATTACATGCATGCGTTAAGAGACAGCCTTTTATTTAACTCTGAAATTTGTTTTGACCTGAAAAAAAGTATCAATAAAGTTTTACATACAAATAATCATAAAATAGCACTGTTTGTCAATACCCATCTTTGAAGGAAAAAATGAGGATTGCTACAACTTGTTCTTTAATGGAGTCAAAAGATAGTTGTTCATTAACATTAGAATTTAGAAGCTAGTGGACCCAACTATAATAGGCTAGTATAGTCTTTGTACAAGACATTATTAGAAGAGGCCCTTTAATTAAGCCCATCAACATTAATTTGATAGTGGATATCAAATTATCAACTCAATTTGATTTGTGTATAAGTTGTTGATGCAAATGAGGGTCGTGGGTTCAAGAACGCATACAATCGAGAGCTGAGTTGAAGGCTGCAATGGGCTAGCATCTGGCGAGAGTCATTATCAATTTTAGTCATTTTCCATATTGTCTTTTGTTTCAGTTTGCTGGTTAGTTTTTCTGTTATTCCAGCCGTTGATAATAGTTAGACGGTTAGAATTTAAACATATTTTGTGGAAGAATTGAACACCAATATATAGGGATGTAAAAACTATTGTAAAAGGAATCAGAAATTAATAGAATTCTTCTTGTAAAATTCTTTGCAGTCCCGTTTCTTGCTAGCCTGAGCTAGAGTAACGGATTTCGTACAGTGGTTCTCATTAGTTCCCTCCTACTCAAAGTCGGTTTGAACTGCTTTAATAAAAAAAATACTCTTGTTGAAATAATTTTTAAATTACGGTCGTAATGCATTTGTTGAAGGTATGCTATTTTTTAAATATCTTGAATAAAACACTAGTGGAAAAAAAGTATATTAAGAAAAATTAAATAATGGTTCTCAATATAGTGATATGTATTTTCCTTTTTTTTTTTTTTAATGAAATCAACTCATTTAACAATTTGAGTTATTCGAAATGGTAAATGATTCAACCATAATTCTCCTTTTTTGTAATGAAAATGAGACTCTTTAGTGACATGTTAATTAACGGAGGTATTTTTAAAATTAAAAAGTAGGCATATACTCCTCGATAATTATTGGATACGAATATTAGGGTCAACGTTGACTTGGGCTTGGACCCACTTTTCAAAGACAAAGACGCGTGGGTCCATATGTATCCCACATTTGACCGGGCTGCTCAGTTATACAGCTTTTTATAGTTTATAAAAAATAAATAGAATTAATAAATATATTAATTAGAGGTGACTAATAAGATCTAGCCCAATTTACAAAATCATAAGATAAACATCCTAAAAATTTAAAAGATAGCTAGTAGTAAAATACTAGCTACCTGTAAGGCAGCGTTTTTTTGCAACGAAATATCTCTAGTTTAAAAAGTTGATTTCAAATACATGTCAATTCAAACAACCTAATTAAATTACTACTCCCTCCCCTCAAATATAAAACTTATACCGGGTTGTAGAGAGGGTGAGAATTAATGTATAAATGGGTGGAGTTGTTTCTAGCAGGAATCGAACTCAGATCGTTTTCATGAAAAAATTTCGTCTCATCTATCCGAACTTGTAGAGAGGGTGAGAATTAATTCTGATATATTATTTCCTATTAAATAGACAAGATTTTTCTTAAGAAATTAAATAAAATTGTACAAAGGGGGCATTAGGTTAACGTTTATATCACGACTGCTTAATTGTCTAGTTGAATTAATCATTGTCCAATATTTCAATCATTGAATTAATTGAATCATCTATTCTAAATTTCTAATTAATTTAATTAATACACCTAGTCTGTCTAATTGGATATTGAAGTCAAAGTGTAATATTATCATATACAGTATGTAATTAGTGTCATTAGGACAAGGTTTTAATTTGTACACGCAATTACACAACACGATGGATTTTATAATAAAAATATTGCGATCGGTGCATGGATATATAGTGCTTGTATATAAGCTAGCCTTCCTTTGATCATATAAATCCAAATTTTATTACCTAACCCACGTTCCACTACAACAAGACATGATCAAATTCAAAATCCTTATTTTACTCGAATTGGAAATTTAAAATCTAATTGTCTAAACTTTTTAAATAGATAACAAGGGAAAATATCACTTTTGGTCATTGAATTTACCACTTTTCACATTTGGTCACCCACATTTCATCACTATCAAAATTGGTCACTCACTTTTTCTTTTTTATCAATTTTGATGCTGCTGTTAGTGAATCCGTTATTGACTAACGGAGAAAAGGTTTTGAGGGCACACTTTTATTTTCCCTCCTTTAATTTCTAAATTCTAAACCCCCAAACCCATTTTTTTTTTTAAATTTTATGAATTTATCTTCAATTAATATTAATGGTGTGTGGGATTAATAATAGATTATCAATTATAAATGGGGAAATGAATTCTAATAATTAACTATTTTGAAATAAGTTTATATTCTCAATTATTATAATTTAATATGAAAATCAGTAATTGAAATATTATTCAAAAAAGTCTTTAAAAAACAGAGTACAAAAGCAAGTCTTGAATAATTTTCAACCACAGTAAATACAATAATTATAAACCATCTAACTACACACCATAATTATAAAAAATGAGTACATAACTAGTACATGACCACCACAATCTGACTAATTTGGCTCGCCATCACTCTCACTTGTTTTTCCTTTGGTATTTTCCTTGTTTTGGTCATTTTGATGAACCACTGACACTCTTTCTCATGTAAGTAGCTAGATTTGACATAGTGATTTAATTCACTTCTCCTTTCACAATAATTGGATTGTGTACCCTTGATTATTGAACAACCTATAAGATAAGAAATTAATCTCCTAACAACAGTAATTATAAAATGACATTGTAAGCCAAGACACACTGTTTCATTGTGATTTTTTCTTTTCCTACCACGTACTGCGTTTCCCATTTCCTACTTACCCTGTAAAATGAAAAGTAAACCAACAACAACAATGAGATGATAATAAATCATAATTGAGTTATATGAGCTACTCTTGGGAAGGGTTCGTTTCCCATTTCCTAGTTACCCTGTAAAATGAAAAGTAAACCAACAACAACAATGAGATGATAATAAATCATAATTATTGAGTTATATGAGCTACTCTTGGGAAGGGTTCGTTGATGAATCACCCAATGTTCTAGAAGATGCATTAAATTAAAATAAGAAATACATATTGTACATACTGGTAATTTTTGTTTCTTTACTTGAGTATTACTTGTTGGAGTATTTTTCACACTAATTGGCTGAGATTCTCCAATAGGTATTTTTCACATTGATTGGCTGAGATACTCAATGGCTGAAATTGAAATAAGAAATATGGGGTGTAGAAGATAGTACAAACTCAAAATCACTCTATTGTGGTTTGGGAGTTTAGGGTTAAGGAATTAAAAGAGGAAAAATAAAAGTTGACGCTCAAAACCTTTTCTCCGTTAGTATAGTATATGACGGATTAACTAACAGCAACATCAAAATTGATAGAAAATAATAAGTGAGTGATCAATTTTGATAGTAATTAAATGTGAGTGACGAAATGTGAAAAGTGGTAAAGTTCAGTGATCAAAAGTGATATTTTCCCAGATAACAATATAAAGATTAAAAAGGTTGACTAAACTCTATTATGATATTTGGTCAATTATAATCTCCTTTCAAACATGATTAGGTTGGATTTTCATAAATTCATAAATGACAATCCTCTGATCATATAAAAGAAGTTAGTATATGCCTTTATAAATGAGAATTGTCATTTCAATGGAATTAGTATTAATTCCTATGAGACGATTTTTTTTTAAAAAACTTTTAGATGTGAGGAATTTTTTTTATTGCATCAAAATTCAGAGCAGAGTATTAAAGAATTAATTCCACCTACCAATATTCTATCCACACTAATCCCAATTACATTTTCCTCTTAATCTAAATATTGATGAATTTTAATCCAAGACGGTAAGACAAAATAGTCTCTCGTATTAACTTCATTTAATAGTATATATGAGAGGAAAACATCTACTATAGCGCAAGAATATTATTATTAATTAGTCATATAATAACATAACAATTACTCCCTCCGTCTCAAGATTTTTTACACACTTTCTTTAATGGGCGTCCCAACATTTTTTACCTACTCCAAAAAAGGAAACAATTTACATAATGAATTACCAATAATACCCCTCTTTTATTTTACTTTTCCTTCCCTGCAGTCAAATCACTCCACTTTAATCAATGAATTACCAATAATACCCCTCCTATATTTTACTTTACACATCACTTTATTCCATTTTCTTAATTTTCGTGTCGGTCAAAGTGTCACCACAAGAAATTGTTGAATTGCCTACAGAACTTTCCAACGAAAATAATTTTGTCTTTAAATATTGAGAATTGCCTACGGATCTTTATAAATTATTTTACACATTTTCACCCACGAAATTACCAAGGAAAAATCTGATGGTGATTTACCTACAAAATAATATGTAGGTAAAATCACATTTCCCTACCGAAACGGTTGTAGGTGATTTTTTTTTATTTACCAACGAAAACTTTCCTAACTATTTATATGTATAAATTATCTAATTGTATTACCTACAAAATTAGCTAAGAACTTAAAAAATATTGTTTTACCTACAAAATAATCCGTAGGCAAAATAACATTTCCCTACCAAAATGATTGTAGGTGATTTGTTTATTTATTTACCTACAAAAAAATTTCTAGCTAATTATATGTATAAATTATCTAATTGTATTACCTACAAAATTAGCTAGGAACTTAGAAAATATTGATTTACCTACAAAATAATCCGTATGCAAAATAGCATTTCCCTACCAAAATGATTGTAGGTGGTTTGTTTATTTATTTACCTACGAAAATTTTCCTAGCTATTTATATGTATAAATTATCTAATTGTATTACCTACAAAATTAGCTAGAAACTTAGAAAATATTGATTTACCTACAAAATAATACGTAGGCAAAATAACATTTCCCTACCAAAATGATTGTAAGTGATTTGTTTATTTATTTACCTACGAAAATTTTTCTAGCTATTTATATGTATAAATTATCTAATTATATTACCTACAAAATTAGCTAGGAACTTAGAAAAGCAATAGTGTTATAACAAATAAACATATGAACTTTATTATGTCCCACATCGAAAGAGTAGAAAAAACATAAGAGAAAAAATAATATAAAAGTAGTAGTATTAATAAGTTAGTAACCAACAAACATACATTTTTTGTCTCACATCGAATAAGGAGCACAAGAAACATGAGAGAAAAACATTATAAAAGGGGTCTAATGTGCACCTAAGTTTGTATTTTAATTTTTTTTATATATTTTAACACTTTTTGAATCGGTTTTATGATCGATTCATGGTTGGACCGGTTGAACCGGCTGGTCCAATTTTGAATGAATTTATTTTGTAGGCTAAGGCTAAGAATATAATTTATTAATAAAAAAATTAAAATATATATATTAAAAAAATTTCCACCGAAATGTTTATTGCCAAATTTGCCTACGGAATTACCAACGAAATGTTTCGTAGTTGATTTTTACCTACGGAATTTCATTTATTATGGTAATCATATTACCTACCGAAATGTTGTGGATTTGCTACGAAAATGTGGTAGGTAATTGCCTACAAATTAAAATTTCGTGGGCAACCGAATTATCTACGAGCGAATTCCATACGAATGGTTTTCGTTGGTATTCCGTAGGTAAATATAAATGCCTACAAAATTGGAATTATTGTAATATTCTCTAACCAATTAATTATTTTCTTGTAGTGTGTGTAAAAAATCTTGGGACGGAAGGAGTAATATATAATAAGAAAATAGAACGTATCCAATACACCTAATAGTGAATTTTTTATGAAACCAATAAAATGCATAAATTATTTGTACACTTTAACACGTACACATATTTTATGCATGTGAATGGTTCCGTAAAAAATACACCATCTGATTCTATATTAAAATTGTATTAATGAATAATGATATAGAAATGATGGTAGATATATATATATATATATATATATATGCAAAGCTTTGATATATACTCCGATATGAGAAAGGCATGCATGAATTGATGAAGTGTGTGCCTAATTCAAATTGAAACTTTGACACACATACAATATTCATTTCATACTAGCTATATTAAAAAATTGAGGATATGCCTTTGTATTCTTCACAATGACATCATAATATCTTTTATCCGCCTCAAAGTCAAAAAGGCCCCTCCCCACTTAATTGCCTTTAATCATATATTATCCAAATGCCTTAGTATTCTTCACCGAAATTAAAACAAATTAATCATGCAACTAATTATATTGTCCCAAATCCATGCATGGCGGTGTAATTGACCAACCCCACTACTTTGGTGAAACCCCACCATGCAATACACTAAACACTCAAGATTTTTTTTATTAAAAGGCAAAAAATATTGAATTGGTCTCTAAGTCAATTTTTGTTTTCTTTTTGACAAGTCGATGCCTAGTTTAATTTTTTTATTCTCTCAATCAATACAGGACATGCCAAATTTAAAATAAAATAAAATGAAGTACTCATACACAATGATTAAAAAAAAAAAAAAAAAAGAGAGAGAGAGAGGCGTACATCATTTAAGGTTGTCGTCTTGTAAAACTTGAACTGAAGGAAAAAAAAAAGTTACCAGATCTTAAATTAGAGATGAAAATTTAAATCAGAAATGAAAACAGACCTTTATAATTGGTATATATGAAATTCTTCCATAAATAAATTTAGTACTCAGGCCCGTCCCAATTTAGATTCATCATTTATTTAAAATGTCTAAATTAAAATTTTCATTTCTTAATTTAATAATAAATTTTTTTTTTTTTCACTTTAAACTATAACCTTCAAATATCTCAATAATACATCACATTGTTCACAGGGAAATGATGAATCTAAAATGGGATATATATGTTGCAATTGCATCACAAGTCATTATCCATACAAAATAATGCTCTTTTGAATTTTCGACGCAAAACGCCACCACCAACCAATTAGCAGCCATTGTTTACTAGTACTAGTATTATTTTGATACTCACTTCAACTAATTTCAGGCACCACTTATAAATATCCCTACATTCCCCCTTCTATTCTCCACCAACAACATTATTACATTAGCAATCCAATCTATCTATCTATAATGTGGCCTTTTTTTACTCGAGTTGTTGTACCATTGCTAGTCTTGTTGGCTAGCTTAGTGACCTTGTCACATGGGCAAGGCACGAGGGTCGGGTTCTACTCGTCCACGTGCCCTCGTGTCGAGTCCATTGTACAAGCAACCGTTAGGTCGCATTTCAGTACTAACCGTGCAATTGCAGCCGGTTTACTTAGAATGCATTTCCACGATTGCTTCGTCCAGGGCTGCGACGCCTCCATCCTCATCAGTGGAGCCAACACTGAGAGAACCGCCGGCCCCAATCTTCTGCTCAGAGGATATGAAGTCATAGACGACGCCAAGACTGCCATCGAGGCAGCCTGCCCTAACGTCGTCTCTTGTGCCGATATTCTTGCCCTTGCTGCCCGTGATTCTGTCGTAGTGGTAAGTAATAATTAATTTGTGACACTTGCCGTTTTTCATGTTTCAATGTATATATGTTTCACTAATTTTTAAAACGTATCGTCATAATTATTATTGAACGTGTTGATTATTTTTTTTATTATACACGTGTCAATAACATCCCTGCTACAATCTAGTAATAATTAATTTGTGACATATGATGAAAAATTAATTAATGTCATGTTGTTATTCATGCAGTCTGGTGGAGCGAGTTGGGCCGTGCCGACGGGGCGTAGAGACGGGCGGGTTTCGCTCGCCTCGGACACTGCCAATCTTCCGGGTTTTACCGACTCAGTTGCTGTCCAAATTCGGAAGTTCAGTGATAAAAATCTCAACACTCAGGACCTTGTCACCCTTGTTGGTAAGCACAAACAACTTTCTTTCACATTTGTGCGCACTCAATTACACAGTACAAATAAATTACAATTTTAACTTGTACTAACAGGTCAAAAATTTAATTGGACAATTGTAAATATATTCAATTATATATATACATAAACAAAAAAAATTACTCTATTATTTTTTTTTAAAAATATATCTATACACTCGATCAATTGCATAAAAGAATTTACATAATGGTGCAGGTGGACACACGATAGGAACATCAGCTTGCCAGTTTTTCCGATACAGGCTATACAACTTCACGGCTAGCGGGGGCGCGGACCCGACAATAAACCCGGCGTTCCTTCCGACGCTTCAGGCGCTTTGTCCGGCTAATGGAGATGGCACGAGGCGAGTAGGGCTGGACAACGGGAGCGAGAATACGTTCGACGCCAACTTCTTCCGCAACGTGAGGGACGGGCGTGCGGCCCTGGAATCTGATCAGAGATTATTCGGCGATACTGCCACCAGAACCGTGGTGCAGCGCTATCTCGGAATTAGCGGATTGTTGGGTCTCACCTTCAACGTCGAGTTCGGACGCTCGATGGTGAAGATGAGTAACGTTGAAGTTAAGACGGGGACTAACGGTGAAATCCGTAGGGTTTGCTCTGCCATTAATTAACAATTTTAATTCTGTTTTTATTTCAGTTTAATAAACTTAATGTATTACTGTATAGTGTATAGCTATACTAAAAATGTCAAAATATGAGATAAGCAGTCTCTGTGTGACGTTGTGTTCAATTATATATGAATAATAATTTTTGATTTCATCTTGTATAAATATTTTTGAAATATATCAAATCAGTAGTGCATGATAACCTTAGATTCTAAAATAAGAAAAAAAGGATTAGTGAGTGATTCAGGATAATACAACATCATTAATTAAAGCTGCATGTCCTACAATTTTGTTTCAATGTTTTTTTATTATTAAAAGACAAATTTCATGTCGCGAGTAAGGGGTTGGCAGTGGGACCCGATTTATAAGTTTATCATATTCCAACTGTAATTGGTTGACTAATTCAATTACATAACGGCATAACCCATCAACTAAAGCCCTACCCTTCCTTGAGGCCAGGGTCGGTCCCTCACTTTCTTTCTTTTTTTGTTTATTGAAACGAATAAGAAAAGTTATTCTCCTTACAACAATATCAAATAAAATAAGTAATCTATGAACATACAAAATCAGAATGAAAGAATACAAATCAATTATTTTAAAGTCATCATATTTCTTTATGAAAAATACAAATAGGAGTTTGAAGAAGGCAAGGGGAAGGAAGCTCTCGACCGATAGATGCTGATTTATTCAATCACATTGTTTGATCTCCTAAAATATCTTTGTAGTTACACAGTTACACTACAAAAAATACTAAGTTTTGCGATAGCCGAAAAACCATCGTAAAATTGCGACAAAATGGTAAAGTTGACGAAGTCAACAAAGTTTACAATAAAATTCAACGGAATTAGAATTTATATAATATATTACACTTATTTTATTGATGACTACGGATGACCGACCCTCAAGACCTGTTGCACAAATGAGACTCGAGACCTGTTTTGAAGACATATGATGAATATCGAAATCTGGATGTAGAGTTCAAACAAAATGTGATTTGACATGCCCTCATTTCAAATGGAGCAAGATTCATATTCGAAGTTTATCTGAGCTTGAATTTAGAACTTTATAACGTTAATTTAAGTACTACACACTTATTTTGGATTAAAGTCATTTTTCTTTTTATAATCTAAGGGGCTTCTTGAATCACCGAATTTAGTCGTGTTAAGTCTTATGAAATTCAAGGCGGTAGAAAAGGATATAGAATTGGAAAAGAGAGGTTACTAATTCAATACTTAGTAGCAGCAGTATCATTGCTGTTGTTGAAGGAGAAAGTGAATCCTCTGAGAACTTAATAGCAAGGTTCAAGTGATACTGAGTTACCTGCCTTAACTTCCAGTGGAGAAACTGAAGATGTTTTAGCTCCAAATGTGGAAGCCACGGAAGAAGGCCTAAATGAAGAGTCCTCTATACTTGATGAAGGTTCTATAGCTAAAGTGGACAATAATACTACTACAACAGAATATTATGAAAATGCTCAAGACCCTTCAATTACCAAGCCAACAGAAGTGTCTCCGATTTCTTAACATAAGAATGTTGAAACTGAGATGCAGATAACAGGATTTATATCATGTTTTCTTCACTTTTATGCAGTGAGTGGGTGATGCCATTGAGAATTTTACTTAACAGAATACAAGCAAGGAAGGCAGTCTGCTCACTAGATAAATTATCACTTTCTAGGTTATAAGTATGATATGAGTAATGATCCTTCAACTATTTCACAATAAGTTGTACCAGAAGGGCCTTTGGAATTGGAGGAGATATTTTCCCCATACATATATTGAATCTCGGTTCTCCTTCTACCAGTTACTCTAAGGCCATATATGAATCTGGAATGCTAATGAACACCATTTAATTAATTGTATGTTTCTGAGCAGTGTAAAATTGATAATAGTTTACAGGGGCTTATGAATTACGATGCTTTTCAGCAAAGGTGTACGCTTTAGGCAAAGTGAAACACACAAGACAATAGCAAGTTTGCCTCCATTATAGAAAGAAAACTGAACCGAACTAACTGCTAAGCAACAACAGGGCAAAACATTATTGCCTAAACATGTCCGCTACTTAAGTGGTTAGACGCAGAAAGAAAAGGGCAAAAGTCTACATTTTGCAGCATAAAGCATCATTGATTGCTTACATTCTCCTAAATCATATGCAACTTACCTTCTCCTAAATCATTCCTTATAAAAAAAATTGTGCATTGATCAATTTAAAGACACATAATAAAGATAGAACAACACAATGATACTCACTTATCTTCAATGTAAAGCTGCACAGGTAGTATGTCAAGCATATCAAGATTCTACACAAAGAGTCATTCATAAAAGGAGAAAATCAAGTGAGACAAAAAAAAGCATTTGATTGTGTATAGCTACATAACCAACAGACACCATTTCGAAAGCAATATAACCCAAGAATCAACGGCATTCGACAGAGAACAGGTGGAAATCAAATCAACAGTAAATCATGATCTTACACAACAATACAGAGCATTTACCCCTTCAATCTAGCACATTTTAAATAATTAGGTACAAATACTTGGATCATATGTATAGTTCTAGTAATAATCTTCGCATAACCACAAAACATTCTCACAATAATTGTCCCAAACAAGTTAACCACATATATTTAGCTAGTCATTCATCACTTGGAAACCAAAAGTATTTCGGGTTTCTTAGCCTTACTGGGAGTGTTGGCATTTGAACCAGGAGTGTTGGCATACGCTGTAGCTGCTGCCTTTACTGCTTCACGTGATCCCTTATCCAGCTGGATCAAACTCCTCGTTGCTAGAATTGCTTGTGGAACCAGATCATGTGAAGCTCTAGCATATAGACGCCTCACCGCCATTGATGCTGCATCCTTCACCTCATCAACATTTAGTGGCCCTAGCAAACAATGCCCTAAAATCCTCAAAACTGGCTGCAATAATTCCCAAGGCAGCGGAATTCTCGAATCCTTCTCTCCCATGTCTGTTGAATTGCCGTCCTCAATTTCCAAATCTTTTACTCTCACCACCATATTTTCAATCTCATCATCACCCTCAACCCTAATATCATCCCCAAATCCGTAGTCAGACCCACGCCCATCTACAAAATTCTCAGGTTTATGATCAAAATCTGAGGTACAGGAGCAATTCTGCCCGGCCCAAACAGTAGCGAACATACAGAAATCGCACTTTGACCAACTAGGCATCTGAGAGATCTGCTTGTAGTAGCAATCAAGAGCGACACCAACAATGCAGGCACGTTTAGTGGATTTAACCGCAATTTGCGGCTCCAAGGGAGGCGACAGAACCCCAACCAACGGGCTAGTGGACTTCGAATTAGGGCTTGAAGATGTAGGGTTGCGTGGGGAGTGATAGAGCGAGGGCTGAGATAGATCGGGAATCGTAACAGTTATTGACTTGCCGTTACGTGCCTTGGTCTCAGAGGTGTAGAGGGCTAAGAGAACGGCTTCGAAGCCGGAGAGAGAAACCGGAGTATCAGAGAGTGGGTGGTGGATCCGGTGGAGGTAGACGGCGGAGATAAGCGGGAGGTAGGAGAGAACGACGAGGCGTAGTTCGAGGTCGGAGGAGAGATAGGTGTCGTAAAGCCAATGGCAGAGGGGGTCGTCGCTGGAGCCGGAGGAGGGGGAGGAGATGGCGGCGGAGACGGAGGAGTAGGCGGCGGAGGAGAGGAGGAGGGAGCGTGCAGGGCGATCGGTGTCGGCGAGGGAGGCGAGAGGGTCCTCATCGTCGTGGGGTAAGATAGAAGAGAGGAGGTGGATGCGAGATCGAGCCTTGGAGATTGACTCCCACCAAGAGTGCATAGGATCGGAAGAGTGGCCATTTGGGGCCTGGAGAGAGGGATTGGTGTTGTTGTTGGGGTGGCGGTGGTGATCGGAAGAGGTGGAAGAAGCGGGGGAACCACCGTGGAGGTGGAAGTCCATGGTGGTGAGATCGCGGCGGTTTACTAAACTCGCAGTCGCAAAGAGTCTTTTTAAGTTGAAATAATATGGAGTTTGAAAATGGGCCAACTTAATGCATTTTTTTTTTTTTTTTTGAAGAAGCAGTTTTTCTCTCTAATCCTTCATGTCAGTTAAAAAATCTCCCTCTCTAAATTGATTAAATTGAAAATGGATATTATTCAAATCATTTCTCATTCTGGAATATTTTCTCTGTTTATTAATGTTTAAAAACTGAACATATGTGCAGTGCACTCAAGGTGTTCGATGTTATTACAAAGACTTTTTGCAGTACCTATGATCTTATTTTTTATTGAATTCGTTTTGGTCAACGAATATGCCTATACTTGTGTTAGTTTATAATTTGGCTTATGTTCTAGGTAGTTTCCACAAGTTTTAAAATATTACAGTATGTCAAACCTTCATCTTTTGTAGTAAAGGTTAAAGGACCCTTATTTAATCGTTGTAGAAATTTTGTTAAGCACAAATTTTGGGATTAGATTTTGGAAGGAATTTGTTTTTCTTAAATTTACATTATTTTCTAAATAGGTTTATTAACTTTGATGGGTGTACATGTATGATGTAGCATGAATTTAAACGATATAACAGAAAATATAACACTATTATATAACAAAAGATCCTGACCGGGTTAAAGGACCCTTATTGAATCGTTGTAGAAATGTACAACTTTAACTTCTCAATTTTATTTGTTTAGATACTCTGTTTCTAACATGAAGGGTTGGTACTCATAAATGGAATTAGCATTCATGAATCTATTCCAAAATTTGTGATTGGTAATTTATGAAATGAAATCATCACCCAATAAGAAATGGTGATTTTCAAAGATAAGAATTGTGATTCATGAGTCTATTCCAAAAATTGTGATTGATATAATTTATGGAATGAAATCATCACCCAATAAGGAATAGTGATTTCCAAAGGTAAAAATTGTGATTCCTTCCCAACTCCATGAGTTTAAATAAGGAATCAAAATTTTAATAATAATAATAATAATAATAATAATATTACTACTATTATTTAATACTAATAAATTTTTTTTAAAGATAGATGCACCCTAAAGATCAATTGTCAAATTTAAATTCGGGTCGATTCGTGTTGGGCTGGGCGGGCGGCAATGCACGTGTATGTGTGGCTCATAAGTTGGTTACCCACCTAGCACACTTTGACTATGCTTGAACACTTTACTACTTAGAAGAATTCCAAACTCCTTTTAAATTTTTTACGTGTGACCTTTTACCTTTCCAAACAAACTAATCATTAATCTCCTTAAAAAAAAAAAAAAAAAAAAAAAGGAGGTGTGACATTCCATCTTTGAAAATTAACTAGTTACTCATCAAAATTTTAGAACGACTCCATCATACTCAATTTTCTGAAAATTAACGTTTAAATTATTAATCAAACATATGTATGTTTTTTTTTTTTGAGAGGATTCAAACATATGGATGTTTAAACATCTCAAAACCCACCATTTCCAACAACTGTACTATACAATTGATAGATTAGTTTTTTTTAAAAAAATATTTCATTCATAACATAATAACCGTGTTTAAGAAACACGATGCTTATAAAGAGTAGGAAAAATCGTGATATATCTGTACACTGTATTTGGTTTCTTAAGTATTAACGATTACCAACTGTTTCCTTGTTTCTGTTCTTGGTCTCTCCGCCCCCTTCTCACTTCTTAACACCTCATAAACACCCAATTCCCACCTTGTTTATCTCGCCCCTCTTCACCTACAACGTTTCCAATCTCCTCTGCAACCAAACATCACTCGACAATGGCGTCCACTGTTCTCTCACACTCCATCTTCTCCACCCTCACTTCTTCATCTTCACCAATTTCCAAGAAAACCGCTGACAATGCTCTCTCATTTTCTCTTTCTGTTAAGCAACCCCTCTGTATTTCCAGATCCCATGTCGCTGGCCCCCATTTTAGCAAATCCAACAAAAGTTTTATCGCCAATTCCGCCGCCGACGAGGCTTCCTCTACAGAAATTCCCATTGAATTGAGTATGAAATCTCGATGCTCCAGAAATTAAATGCTTTTTTTTTTTTTTTTTTTTTTCCAAATTGCTTAGCATTTATCTTGTTTCCCCTCTCTTTTCAGAGTACCCTGCATTTCCATCAGTCATGGACATCAATCAGATTCGCGACATTTTGCCTCACCGGTTAGTTTGCCACTGAGCTAGCGAATATTTCTTATAGTTCAATTGGTTGTGCTGTTATTGTTATTTGATTTTTCTTTTTTTGGGATGTAGTTTTCCATTTTTGCTGGTGGATAGAGTGATTGAGTACTCACCTGGTGTTTCGGCTGTGGCTATCAAGAATGTTACCATCAATGATAATTTCTTTCCTGGTCACTTCCCAGAGAGGCCAATTATGCCTGGTGTGCTCATGGTTGAGGTAAACCATTCTGATGACAATTTCACTTACTGCTTATTAGTTGTGTTGAAATGATAATTTATATTTTAACTGTGTCTGTGTGATTATAGATGTTACTGTCACTGATGCATTTTCTGTTTGGGATTTTTGATGATCTGTTTAGGGTTTTGATTGCTGCTAACATTGGTTGATGAACTGAAATTTAGGGATTTTTGATGTACTAAACACAATGCATCTGATTACTAGAGCATATACAAGTTGATCAAAAAAAATTGTGGTATTTGAGGGGTTTTTTGAGTTGCATCTCAATGGTCTAGAACTTAAATGAACGCTTTAGTTGTATGTTAGATAGAGGAAAGTTCTTGTGAGAAAACTCGAAGCAATCAATCTGTGGCAGATATTTTCCATTGCTCTTTCATGGTAAACCTATGTCTAAGCACTACTGCATCATAAATCTTGACTGTCTGAGTTTGTGTGAGTGAAAACTTGATTGAGATTGAAACAATTAACATAATGGGTGGGCTTGATTGCACCTTCAAAGCTGCACAGACCTTTTATTTTAGTTTCTCAGGAAAAAAAATTAAAGAAAGGTCTAATGCTCCCCCAGTTTCACTCTTGAAAAAAGTGTTTCTGATGCATGATTTTGCTTTCTACTAAGATGACACGATAAGTGCTTTAAGGTTGCGAGGGGACGGTAATAATTTCTACCTATTCCAACTTCCTAATGTAAGATTGGCGTCTGATTTCATGGACTTGGCCCTGTACTGAATACATACAAAGGCCTAAATGCAATTTCTCAGTCTAAATTTTGTCTACCAAAGTTGTTTTTTTATGGTTAAGTCATACAGGGTGCATATGTTCAGGAATCAGGTCTATGTATGTACTCCATGAGCAGTGAACAGAGACGAGCTAGGCAATTAGTCTTGGAAGCTGAATCAATTAAAAATCAAGATTAAATAATAAAAAATAGATTTGAATAGTAAATATATGGGGTTAAGGTTTCCTTTTATAGCTCAGCAACTTTTTCTGAGCGCTGCTATAAATAATAAATGCCCTTGTAAAGTTTTTCCTCTTGGCTAACTAAAAGCCTCAAAAATGTATACTTGGCTACTTGCTGAGTTCAAGTCTCCTTGAATTATTACGAGTGTGTGCACATGTGTATGTTTTCACAGGGAAAGTTTTAGTCAGAAAATCTAACATATTTATAGTATACCATATTTTTAGCTGTCATCGCTAAGTTGCTTAATCCACCGAGTTTACTGGAGGTAAAAGTTTAATGGGCTTTGTAATTACCATGCAGTCTGAAAAGCTTAAAATTCTGGATAATGGCGTCTCTACTTCTAGGCATAGAGCTGTACTTGTCACATTTTTCATTTGATTTTTTTTTTTTCATTAAAGATGCAATGTGCAAAGGGTTCCTAGAGCCTAGAGGTATACGTGTGTCTTTCAATAATGAGGTGTGAAAGAATAAAAAACATCATATAATAATGTTAACACAAATGCATACAATCATATTCTAGACATCAATATTTAAAAATCTTAAGAGGAAATGTATCCACGAAGAATAAACATGAACTCACCTTGGATATATTTAAATCCATAGCAGGAACTAAGTAGAAACATGTGGAGCACATTAATGATTACTATAGACTTATTTATCCTTTTTTTTAGGTGTATACATTCTTGCCAGCTTGCCTTTTGTTTAATGAAACAGATAAGGCTGATGTTCAAGAGGCCCAACTTACCATTAACTTAACCCAACTTAAATTGTGTAAAAAGAATCATAATTTTGTGATTGTGAAAGACAGCCAGGGATTGAGCCTTTAATATAATACGATCAAAAGCATGAAATATTATATATATATGCGTGTGTGTGTGTGCATTGACCTTTGGAAAATTCTTATGCTTTTAAGTAGAAAGCAATGTCTACTGTGGATCTGCAGATTTCATTAACCTTAGTACGTCAGTTTTGCTCAATATTCTACCAATTTTAATTGTGTTTAATTTTCCTCGAAATGTTTTTCAAAGTGCTCATTGGTGGAGAGTTAGACTTCAGCTTTGTTCCAAGATGACTGATTGGAATTTCCTCTCTTGTGCTTTGGGGTTGAAGTGCATCTCTGTCAATTATGGCATTCTGATTATACTATTTATTGATGAACTGCTTTCTTTTTTGGTATTGAACAATCTTTTCCATCTAGCAAGAAAATCTCTCTGTGGTCCAATACCAGATTTTCACAATTCTTAAAAAAAGATCTCTAATTCCATATTTTCACAATTCTTAAAAAAAGATCTCTAATTCCATATTTTCACTGGATTACATTTTTAACCTTAGTTTGAGAACAGTTGTAGTGGTAGATCACAGAGGCTATGGTTGATATTACTAGCATTATTGTCCTGAAGGCTTCTTTTCTCAAAGCTTATACTCATGACAAAAATTTGTATACACCAGTTGCACCATGCAACTCAAAATGTATTTTTAAATGGTATTAGTTGTTTTGCTAAAAAGTATTTGTTGTTTTCATTTAAAAGTATTAATTATTTTAACTAAAAAACATTAGTTGTGTACAATTACACTGTACAACTGGTGTACAAGAGTGTTACTCTATACTCATAGCTATAAGTGATGTATGTGTTACTGGTTGAATCAGGCAATGGCTCAGGTTGGTGGGATTGTTATGCTACAGCCGGAGGTGGGAGGGTCACGTGATAATTTCTTCTTTGCTGGAGTTGACAAAGTACGATTCAGGAAGCCCGTCATTGCAGGGGATACCTTAGTAATGAGAATGAACCTCATTAAGCTCCAGAAACGCTTTGGAATTGCAAAGATGGAAGGAAAAGCATATGTAGGTGGTGAAGTCGTCTGCGAGGGTGAATTCTTGATGGCTATGGGGAGTAGTGAATAATGAATTACTCTGTTATTTATTTAGCACTAATTCATTCGATGCTTGTTGAGCAAAACCCTCGGAACTGCTTTTTCCCGTTGCCTATGAGTTAAAAAATCAGATTGATGATCATGTTAGTTGAGATAATGTGACCAGATTCGAGATTATTATTTTTCTTTTTGAGTAGAAAGTTGATGGTATCAAGATTCAGCCTACTTTAATAATATCTTAAGTGGTGTTTGCAAATGAAATTGAAAACTCAGAATCAAGGTTTGAGTTTTACTCTCTCTAAATTACAGATGTCTTGTTTGTACTCAATGAATCAAGGGTAAAGCTTACAAGCCAAGGGCTCCAAGTGGAGTTTTCCCTTGGCCTGCTTCAAAGTAGAAAATCAACATGGCAACCATTGCAAGCCTTGCATGCTTAATCTCAGCAACCTTGAGTCTTTCGAGCTTCTCCGTGTCCGCTACATAAACTCCGTCTGTGGTCGTCCCTGCTAAGCCCAAGGGATCGAAGAATTTGCCACCGGGGTATCCTTGCTCCCCAGTCGCATTCGCGAAGTTCTCCGCGGTTTTCGACCAGGGCGTTGCCCACTCAACCGATTGTGACTCGGGGTTGAAGAAATCCACCCACCTCTTGCTCTCCACCCACCCCATGAGGATGAGTTGAGTCCCGAGCAGGGTTCCGAACGAGAATGGCGCCACCGCTCTAGGGTCGGCACCTGCCTCGAACCAGGGGACGCCGCTCCATGCCTGACCGACGAAGATGCCGAGGACGGCTGCCATCGCCCATCGGCCGTGGATCAATTCAGCTTCCCTGTACCATTTCAAGAAAGAAGGATCCTTCCCAAGTCCTAGAGGGTCAAACCCGTAGTCACCGGGGAGCCTACAATCGGTTAATCACGAGAGTCAGTCAAGGCATGCATTCGATATGACGATATATATAATATATGGAAAGCAACTTACGAGCCATCGAGCCACTCGGGGTCGAGAAGGTTGCCGCCGCCCTTGACAGCAGGGATCCAAGACTTCTTAGTGGCGGCGGCAGCCACCACAACGAACCTCTTGGGAGCAGAAACAGCACCACCGGCTTTGGCGGCGACAGGGGCAGACAACAATGCATGGCTGTTCTTGCCGCCGGTGAAGAAGGCTGATCCTAAGCCATTGACCAATGCAGAAGATGTGGAAGCCATGATGCCAAAATTTTAAGGAATGAGAGATGAAGGGGAGGGGTAGTAGTATATGCAGTTGAGAAGGAAATCAAAAGGAGATTTGTGAGGGTAGCCACGTAGGATAAGCAACTCCCATGGATAGATTTCTGGCCAATCACAATAGCAACTCCATATCCTCCTCCAATCTACCTGGACCCTCACAAGTTTCTTTCAAAATACCAAAAAATAAAATAAAAAAAATCACTTTTTTTTTCTGGACTCAATCTATGCAAAGCCCACACAAAAATCACCAACGATTTTCAATTTTTTTTTTATGAGCCATCTATTAAAATCTTGGTTTGAAAAATTGGTACATTCAAGATCGATTTTTTAATGACTCCTTAACTTGTTCACGTGATCTCAATTAATAATAATGAAGTTCAAAATACTCCATTTTATTTAGAGGTGCAATGAATGGACATATAAGCTTTAATATAATTCTTTTTTGAATTGGGTCATGTTAGTTTAAGTGGAGATTTCATTACAAAGCCATCAAAAAAAAAAAATCATTTCATAATTTTGCAGACTTACTCTTCTATTCTTTTGCTGAGTTTCCCACCAATTTTGTTTAACCACTCGCTAACACTATCCACAAGCAACTAACTACATACACTGATACACATGCTCAAAATGAACAAAATCTCTGCAATTATGTACTTTAACATTTAGTGATCATTTTCTCAGAAGCAGCAATGGCTGATTTTTTCTGCCGTTTCTTGGATTTCCGATCCCCTACTACACACTACAAGATTCCTTTAATTTTGCCCTCAAACCATTATTACACTCACTCCCACAGTTCCAGAATCACTATAACAAGAAAAAGGCCACATCTTCTCAAGCTACTCTGCGCATCTTCTTCAGAATTTGATATCATTTCCACTCACGGTAACCCCCTTTTCCCCTATCACCACTCTCACATTCTTAATTTCAATTCTGTTTTTCTTACTTGATGTTTGCTGGTGTAGTTTCTAGTTCGCCCTACTGCTTTGATTTCATTTTTGTGTGTGTGTGTGTTCTTGTTTGGATGTGCTTATGATATTGTGGGGTTTGGATGATTATCTTGGCAGAGCATTCTGATGGGAGTCTTTTGTTTCGGTTTGGGGACCCAAGTGAAGTTGCAAAAAATGTTGAAATTGTAGAATCAAAGACTGTAGGAAGGGATATAGAAGGGGAAGGGGAAGATGAATCATTATTGGAAAAGAAAGCAGATGGAGAGGTAACCGTCGAGGTGGATGATGTTACTGATTCAATGCTTAGTAGCAGCAGTATCATTGCTGTTGCTGAAGGAGAAAGTGAATCCTCTGAGGACTTATTGCAAGGTTTAAGTGATACTGAGTTACCTCTCTTAACTTCCAGTGGAGAAGCTGAGGATGTTTTAGCTCCAATTGTGGAGGCCGCGGAAGAAGGCCTAAATGAAGATTATGTGGATTCGAGTCGTGTGGAGTCCTCTATACTTGATGAGGGTTCTATAGCTAAAGTGGAGAATAATACTACTACACCGGAATTTTTTGAAAAGGAAAATGCTCAAGATCCTTCAATTACTGAGCCAACAGAAGTGTCTCCGATTTCTGAACATGAGAATGTTGAAACTGAGATGCAAGTTGAGACTAGTGAAGATGGTAGAGAAAGTGTTGATTCAAAAGAGATTGAGGAACAGAATTTGCAATCTGAGATGCAAAATGGTGCAATTGGAGAGGGCAGCGAAAGTGATATCGAGGCCCTTGAGATGAAAAATATTGCAATTGGAGAAGGCAGCAAAAGTGATATTGAGGCCCTTGAGATGCAAAATGTTGCAATTGGAGAGGGCAGGGAAAGTGATATTGAGATGCAAAATGTTGCAATTGAAGACCTCAGCAAAAGTGATATTGAGTCCCTTGAGATGCAAAATGTTGCAATTGGAGAAGGCAGCAGAAGTGACATTGAGGCCCTTGAGATACAAAATATTGCAATTGGAGAGGGCAGCGAAAGTGATATCGAGGTCCTTGAGATGCAAAATGTTGCAATTGTAGAGGGCAGCAAAAGTGATATTGAGGCCCTTGAGATGCAAAATGTTGCAGTTGGAGAGGGCAGCAAAAGTGATATTGAGGCCCTTGAGATGCTAAATGTTGCAATTGGAGAGGGTAGCAAAAGTGCTTTAGAGGCCCTTGAGGTGCAAAATGTTACAATTGGAGAAGGCAGCAAAAGTGATATTGAGGCCCTTGAGATGCAAAATGTTGCAATTGGAGAGGACAGCAAAAGTGATATTGAGGTCCTCGAGATGCAAAGTGTGATGAGTAATGGGAATGCTTCTGATGCAGAGGCCAAGTCCCTTACAATGGAAGACGAGGCATCTGGAGCTGGGAGTGTGATGCCAGACGCGGCTGATGAATTTTTAAGTGAAAAAGATACGATACAGTCAATGAATGTGCCTCCTCAGTTGGTAGCTGACTCAGTTCTTGAAGAGGAAACTAGTATTGGAACTCTGGAAGAATCCAGCGAAGATGATGGATCTGGAAACCAAAAAGTGGTGAGTTTAATACAAAAGCTGAAATGCACTTAAAATATAGTTATATCAGCATAAAGCATGATTTAGCAATGCACACCTCGATAAAGGAATAACAAGTCTATCGCTGTTGAAAAACTGCATAAGTAGATGAAACAGAACCACATTCAAAAGTTATTTATATACACCATTTCGTCTCTGGTTGTTTACTTTTAACTTTCAGTGCTTTTAGTTCTGAGCCCTCATAACTTCAAATATTATGTTTTAATGTATAGATACTCCGAGTGTATTACTATATAGAGTTTCTGTAGGCTTCAGTATACAATATAAAGGTGACTCTTTCTCTGATAAATGAAGAATCTATTCTTTGATAACAAGATGCATGCTTCAACACTTAACTCCGGGATCTGAAACGACTGAAGTCAACGGTAATGTGCAGGGTGGTTACCTCGTAGAAGCATCAGCACATGAAGCGACAATGACTGAATCTACTCCAATAAGGTTTGTCATTGAAACTATCTATTTTCCTGAGTGTTTTTTTTTTCTTCTACAAACAGTATAAAGTGATATATTATATTTTGGAAATGGCAGTAAAAGTGATATGAATGATATTGAGGACCTTGAGATGAAAAATGTGATGAGTAATGGCAATGCAACTGATACATCTGATGCTGAGGCCATGGCCCCTACAATGGAAGACAATGCTTCTGGGGCTGGAGGTGAAAAAGTTACGATACAGTCAATGAATGTGCCTCCTCAGTTGGTAGCTGATTCAGTTCTTGAAGTCGAAACTGATGTTGTAAGCGTTAAAGAATCGAGAGAAGATGATGGATCCAAGAACCTAAAAGAGGTGAGTTGAATCAGTTGACCATAACCAATCAGAGATTATATATATACATCATTTTGTCTCTGGTTGTTTACATTTAACTTCCGATGCTTGTAATCTGATCCGTCATAGTATTGAATAAAAATGTGATCGGTCTCTGCTCAATGAAGAATTTATGTTTTGAAAATATATGATTATATCTTAACAACATGCTAAAACTCATAACTCCCGATCTCAAAGGACTGAAGTCGATAATGATGTGCAGGGTGGTGAACTCGTAGAAGCTGATGTTCATGAAGAGACGGTGACTGAATCTACTCCGATGAGGTTTGAAAAATTTATCCAAGCAATTAGACTATCTTTTATTGTTTATTAAATTTTAACTACTTTAAATTGGGCTGGTAAAATTCAATGCATGTAGTTCCTTATAAGAATACTGTTACCATAAAATATTGACATTTAATCTCTTGTTTTGGGTCTGCTGACTTCATTTGTTATTGTAGACCATCTTTTGTAGAGCAACATGGTGGAGTTCAATTTATTTGAGATGTCAAAATCTGATACATTTTTTCTCTTTTGCATCTTAATAGCGCATCTAATGCAAAGTTTTTGACAGCCACCAAATGTTAAAGACAGAACTGGTTCTATCTTCAGGAGCTGCTCTATTGCTACATCCGTCTAAGGTATCTCGTGAAAACATCCTTTATATTAAGCCTCCATTTTAGATATAACCAAGTTATGTAGCATCCACTTTATAAGAAATATTAGATGCATTAAGTTTGTTATGCGATTGGCATCACATAATACAGGCGAGTAATTCGAATAATAATAAATTCCAGGTGTTGACAGGTGGAGAGGATGCATACTTCATTTCTGGCCAAACATGGCTAGGCATAGCTGATGGGATTGGTCTGTGGTCACTCCACGGTATTACATCCTCGTGTTGTCTTTCATCTATATTCTTTTCCTCGTCGCCCAAGACTCTTCATTCTTTGGCCAGCTTCCTTATCATGATGAAAGCTTTTAATTGAACTATTTAGGGACTAGTCCAGGAGTTTATGCTCAACAACTCATGAAAAACTGTGAAAGGCTCATCTCCGTTAAAAATAGTGATTCGATTAACAACCCTGTGGAATTGCTTAATGTCAGTGTTGCTGAAACCGACTCTCCCGGATCCTCAACAGTTCTGATTACTCAATTTGATGGTCAGGTATCACTATATACGAAGTTAGAATTCTTGGATAGTTGTAACTCAAGTAGTATTCAAAAGCACTGTGGTTCATAATCACAACACTCGTTTCGCAACAGGCTCTTCACGTGGCTAATGTTGGGGACTCAGGATTTATCGTTCTACGCCATGGTGCCATTCATAAGAGATCTTCCCCTATGAACCATGCATTCTATTTCCCAATGCAAATTGGAAGAGGTGACGATCCTTCTTCTCTTGCAGAGGTACACTCCTGTCTGAGAAACTGCATTTTTATGAAGTGATGAAAGTTGTATTAGTAAACTCCATGTGGGTATTTGATCCTCTTGTTTGACCTCAGTTGTACAGAGTTGATCTTGAGGAGGATGATGTTATTATTACTGCAACCGACGGACTTCTTGACAATCTGTACGATCAAGAAATTGCATTGATAGTCATGAAGTCACTCGCTGCTGATAAAAAGCCACAGGTAGGTTGAAAAAATTCGTCTTTTTGAAAATCAGTTAAGTTTTTTGAACATAAAGGTAAAAAAAAAAAATCAGTTAAGTTAAACTAGAGTAAGACTTGGGCGCACCAGTTGTACCCTATTTTGACCAAAAGATTTCAATCATGTTGTTTTTTCATATTTTTGCGAATCATAGAAAAACTGTCGAAAGTATTAGTTCATGTAACGAAAAGTATCGGTGCATATGATGAAAAGTATTAGCATCATATCAAAAAAAGTATGAATACCATTTGACACTACTTTTCTTTTGTATGAACTAATACTTGTTATTATATATTTGAGTACTATTTGTGAAGTGTGTAAGTTGTTGCCTTAAATCTATGTATTAGGCTATAACTAGTTTGTTCAAGAAACATAGATATGTGTATTTTATGTTTCATACTTATATATGTCAATGATTTCACATAAATTTAGTCTATTCTTGGAGCATTGCAATTGCATTGATGATAGTATTTGGTTATCAGGAAATAGCAGAGAAGCTGGCTCTAAAGGCACAAGAGATAGGTAGGTCTGCATCTGTGAGATCCCCGTTTGCGGATAATGCTGGGGCAGCTGGATTTGCAGGATACACGGGCGGCAAGCTGGACGACGTTGCTGTCATCGTCTCTCTTGTCCAAAGACGGTGAAACGGTTTGCTCCTATATTTGCATTGTGAATATTGTTAAAAGTTGTAGTAGTAATTTTTAAGAAACTACATGTGTTGTGTATTACTACTAGTTTGGCCTTTTGTTGTGATGAATCATAACTGGAATGTTATTCATGATGAAAAAGAAAAGAGCTTTTTCTAGTTCACTAAGAATAGGTTTCATATTCCTAATTAAGAAAAGCATAAACAAAGAAACACTATTTCTGTTACAATTGTTCGAAAATTAGTGTAGCAGGGAATAATATTAAGATTCTCATAAAACGTGGGCAACTTCATGTTGATGATTTTTTTTTTACTTTATTACTCCCTCCATCCCCGAAAAGTTTATGGGAATATTGGACATTTGAATACATGATTTAAGAAAAAAAAATGTAATGATTTTATAAAGTAGATGCGTTGAATGTATTGTGGACTCTGAAAATAACAGAACGAAGGATAAATATGTATATATTTTTTGGGTGAAGATTGTGATTATTATTTTTATTTTGGGGTATGCAAACTTTTAGGAGAAAAGTATAAGAACTTTTATGTGACGGGAGTAGTGTTTTTTTTAGAATATTTAATTAGATAATACGATATTCATTCGAAATTTTAACTAGATAAGATAAGCTGCAACAGTTTTGATCGAAAAAGTAATTTCTATTTAATCTCTAATGAATTTTAATTTATATTTTAAATATTAAATAGAAATAAGTTACACTATACATTAGAGTATAACTCAATATTTTATTCATAATATTTTAGATATTTCAATGAATTTTTTTAATAATATTATAAGTTTATCAATGTCCAGATTCTAGGCACTCATATCTATTTTGAATGTTTTGATTAATGAATATAATAAAATAATAATATAAACAAATTAAAATCAGATCATTTGAAAATCACTAACTACTAATTTACGATTTTTTTTAGAAAAGATAATTTACTAAATCCTAAATTGGAAATAGTCAATAATTTTAAGTTGTGCATATATAGAAAATGGGTACCCCTACTAACACCCCAAAACATGTTATACACACCCCATCATTTTAAAAATAAAAATAGATAATTGTAAAATGACTAAGTAATCCTTATACAAATTAAAGATAATTTTTTTAAAAAAATTAAAAATATAATTAAAATCTGAAAAATATTTTAAAAGATTAATAAAATTTTAAAAAATAATTAATTTAAATAAATCAAATATTTTTAAAAATAATCTGAAAAAAATAAATGTTTTTTAAAAAGAAAAAAAAATATTCAAATAAAAAAAATTAAAAATCAATTAAAAATAAATAAATTCGTAATTTTTTTAATAAATCATAAAAAATAATTAATTAAAAAATCAATTAAAATTAAGAATTCGAATAATGATAAATAAAATCTAAAAAATTAAAAAACACCTAAATCTTAAGAATTAATTAAATTAATTATAAATATTAAAAATATATTTGATTTAATTATTTTTTAAAATTTAGTTTAAATTTTTAAATTTTATTTAGCTTTATTTTATTTTTAAAGATTTTATTTTTTAATTTAATATTGAGTTGATTTTTCTTTATTATTTTATTTAATTTTTAAAAAAATCATTAAACGTTAATTTATTTTTTTTTCAGATTTAATTATTTTTTTTTCATTTTTTTAATTGATTGTTCCATTTTTAAATGATTTTTAAAATTTAGCTAATTTTTAAAAAAAAAAATCAACGTTACACGTAATTGTATTATTTATTAATTTTCTGTTTATTAAATTTTAAATTTTATATGTTTTTAAACATTTAGTTAATTTTTATTAGTAATGAGGATTTAAGGGTAAATAGGAAATAATTGGGGTGTGTATAGTAATAAAAATTGAATTTTAAATTTTAATGGGGTGTGTTTAACATTTGGGGTGTGTATAACATTTTATGGGGTGTTATTAGCCCCACCCATAGAAAATTAATTATTATAGAATCGGAATTCATATTGTGCATTAATTTTTTTACTTTTTATCTATAAAATATAGTAAGAAGTAGCAAATCAATTCATTAAAACTTCATAAAAATCTGATAGTTGTTATATGGTGAACGAAAATTTGGGGAATATATTTTGTCATGGTCCAGATTTTGTTATAAAGTAAATCTGATAAATCAAATTAATGATGATGATATGGTCATTTCTATCTTACTTTAAAACAAAATCACCGTAGTTCATTAAATAAAATATAGTAATCGTTATCGTATATTTAAAAAAATATTATTGATTAGAACTCCATGAAGATCGTCTAAAGTAAAGTTTTTTTATTTTGTCAATAGCTTATAGTAGTATGTATTTATTTAATTGATTTCTAAGATTAAAATAAAATTATTTGAAAGTTACTTGTAACGTTTTTGTTATTTTTGACAAAAACAAAATTTACAAAAGCATGTGCCCGTTTCGAAATATCAGGACACCTCATTTCAGGCCTTCCCTCCACGCGTCCCATATCCCATTTCTATTTCCCATTATACCCCTCAAACCCCATCACATTTTCCACCATTACCCTTCTTCTACCATATACAAGCCACCTTTCACTTCCACTCTCCACCTTCTTCACTCACCGCATCAATCCACAGAGGCTCAAAATGGATTTGGGCTTCAGATTTCCCTGCTTCTGTATATTGTTCTCTCTCTTTATTGCCGCCATCTCCGCCGCGCCATCGGCGTCGGCTCCCGCCGTAGACTGCGGCTCTCTGGTGGCGAACATGGTGGAATGTTTATCCTTCGTGACGGCCGGAGGCACGGCGAAGAAGCCGGAGGGATCGTGCTGTTCGGGGCTCAAGACCGTGCTGAAAACCGACGCCGATTGCCTATGCGAGACATTTAAGAACAGCGCACAGTTGGGCGTGACGCTGAATGTGACCAAGGCCATGACTCTTCCAGCTGCCTGCCATCTCTCTGCTCCTTCTATTAGCAACTGTGATCGTAAGTTTATCCTTTCATGGTTGCTTCACCTGTTTGTTAGGTTTGTTTTAATTTCCTAATTATTATTTTCGAGAGCATTAATTGATGAAATTTAGGGTTTTCCAAGCTCTTCCATTAATGTAAAATTGGGGTGATTTTTGGCAATTTTTTAGGAGAACTCATCACTGTTGAATTCTTACTTCTATGATTATTCGGATTTTGAAAGGAAAAAAAAAATCGTCTCGCTCCATTTATGTGCATTGAATTTGAATATCTGAAAGGTCTCTCTGTTTTTCTTTGGGTTCTGATTTTGTCTATTTGTTGCTTCTTTCAACAGTGAGCCTTGCGCCGGCTGCTGCCCCAGGTACACCAAAATCTAATAATCTCTCAGTCAATTTGTTCTCCTTTCATGTTTATATTTGCATCTATGATCTAATCAATCAACTCGTTTAAATTTCTCCGCCTTAACAACTTATAGTACAGTAAGAATTTCTTGATCTCTGTTCATGGACATACATGGATCCATTGGATTATAACGTGTGTTCATATTGCTGTCAAATTCTTTGGATTTTGAGCTGATTTCCTTTCTTTTGCATGAGCTGTTTATTTTGTCCTTATATATACATAATGTTCTAGAATTTTGAAAAGCCCCTTCCATGTCTTCACGTGATTGTGTAGGCCTCTCATTTATTGTTGCCTGTGAATGTGATGACATACTGACATAGTAATGTGGGCCAAACTTTATTGTTGGTGAAGGTTCATATATTTTCTTCATAGGAGCATGATATGTAGTTAGTACAAGTTATGTGTAGGGGGGCCATTCCACTTCTGGTTCTTGTCCCATCCTAAAATCTGGGCATGAGACTTGTTATTCTTCCATTGTTGTTTCATCTTGTGTGCATTTGTTAAAGACATTGGTAAATGGGGCATCTCAACTATGTTTTTCAAACAAAATAACCCGAAAAAACATTTATTTTGGGGCACATGACCTGATTAACCAACTCAAATGTATTTTTAGTCGATAGTGATGTTAATTATGTTAAAGAATTCTGCTAAAAGGAAGTTTTGATAAGAATGTTTGTAGTTAACATGTTTTTGTGCCATTCTGCTGCCTGCAGCTGAATCACCATTGGCAGTTTCTCCAAGCTCGGTTGTTGCAGGGGCTCCAACAGGTGGTATTGGAGTTAATGAAGGTGCTCCAGCACCCACTCCAGGTAGCTTTGGTTCTCCTGGGGCGTCGATCTCCATCGAGCTCTCGGTTCTTACCACCGTAGGGGCTGTATTACTTGCTTTGTTTTGATGAAATAGGGTGGTATGTTTTTTATTCTGGTGGGGATGTTTTGTATTAGGAGAAGAGTTGCTCCATATTATTATATGTAGGCTCTTTAGATAGGTTGAGATTGAGATTAGGGGCTGCACTGCATATATTCAATTTGGGCTGTTACTTGTATGAACCCTTTGACTTGTCTTTTTATTTTACAACTTTTTTTATGTTTCTTGATTCAATTTACATTGACGGCAATGAACGTGATTAATTATTTATAAGTATTCTTGGCCTAAATGACTAAATCTAATCCCACTGAAGCTTTGCAAAATAGGAGTAATTTGTTTGTATACACCACACCAGCCTAGAGTAAAGCATAAAAAATCTCAGTCAAAAACGCAAATATGGATGATTCACCAAGTAATCACAACTCGTCGTTTATGCATGTTATCTTATGTTACTCGTTTATTCAAGTTATTTTATGTTGCGTACGACCCCTTCCCCACCACCAACTGCGCTCCTCTCCCCATCATGTAGATGGGCTACAAGTTAGAAACCACGGATCTGCCTCAACTGGTTTTTCTTCTCAATTTTCATACTCGATTTATGTAGCTTTTTCTAGTGTGTAGTTGGGATCAATGGATAAATTGTCTTCAACGGAGCTACGGTCCGTTTCGGTGAGTTATTCGTTGATATCGGTTTACTCTTTTTTAGATTTCTTGGTGGTGGTTATCTTTTTTCCAAGTATTGTGACTTCCCGTGTTCCTTTTTTTTTTTTTTTTGTCTAATTTTTAGACATGAGAATACCTATGTGGGATTGTCACAGTTTGAAGATCATTGAACTTGAAGTTTGTATTGTTAATTTATGTTGACCTGGTAAATTCCTTTTTAAAAAAAAAATATTACACGAAAGGTTGGTAAGGGTAATACTTTCTCCATTTTACCATAATTTTTTCAACTTGTACATTTATTTCGGCCAATTAATTATCATTCCTATTTCATCCATGAAAGTATAGTTTTATCATATACTCCTATTCAATTAGTACACTTACAAATATAGAAAAGATATACATATTGATCAATGAAAAAAATAGTGTCTAAATCAATTTTGAGGGGAATGTATGAATAAAAAGTACATGTAATACCTATTAATAAAAGGTATAACATTAATAACCTAAAAATATATGTGATAATATTTTTTAGCTACCATTCATAGCAATTATCATTAATATTGTGATTGTTTTTATTAAATTATTCAATTAAAATAAAAAAAGTAAAAGTAAAATAAAATGGGGAACATATTCAAACGGTGTAATTCGACTTTATAAAAAAATGTTCATTTACTAACTAAGTTGTTGACATATTTAATAATAAATAGTTTTTTTTATATTTTTTTTAGTTATAATGATTTACATTTTTTAGTAATATTGTGTTGCACTTTTTAATAATATTGTGTTGTATTTTTCAGTTATATGAACTTACACTTTTCATTACACTTTTCATTAATATTGTGATGCATTTTTCAGGTATATTAACTTGCATTTTTAAAAAAAATAACGTGTTTCACTTTTTTAGTTATATGAACTTATATAAATATTGTGGTGTAATTTTTTAATTAACAAAAAAAACACAAATTTTAATCAAAAAAAAAAGGAAAAATTAACAGGCGAAAAAAAGGGAACTCTATCATTTTTTTTAATTAATAAAAAAATACAAATAAATACAATTTTTTTATTAATAAAAAAAACTAAAAAAATAGGCTGAAAAAGGATCATGCGAAAATAATTTTAAAAAAATGGGACTCGAGTGTACGGCCATATGAGTGTACGTAAACCTAAAAAAAATATTACTCACTTCGTTCAATTTTACAATTCTCTTTTAGGATGAACACTAGTTTTAAGGAACATTAATTATTTACGTTAAAAGTGAAAGATGAAAGTGGAGAGAAGTAGAAATAAAGTATTATGTGGGAGTAATATTTAATAAAATTGGATAGACAAAAAAAGAAAAGTGAAAATTATATAATTGGACAGAGTGAAACAGTGAGTATAATTTTAAATTTTTTTATAAAGTAAGATATATTTACTAATAAATTTAATTATATTTATAAAAAGTATAAGTATAAATTGAATAAGAATAAAAAAGTATGTGTTAAATTTAATAAAAAATGAAAAGTGTGAGTATAATTTTTTTTTTTAAAAGTAGGTGCTAGATTTGAGGAAAAATGAAAAGTATAGATATAATCTAATTAAATATATTTTATTGTAATATACTCCGTAATTAACATTTTCAAACAAAAAATAAAAAGATACTCTATTAGATTTGCATCCGTAAAATAATATTTTGTTTACAACAAACTTGTACACTATATATATATATATTCCCTCTGTACCACCATACGTATTGCACAACAAAGAGAGAGAAAAAAAGAAAACAAAAAAAAAACAAAAGCATTAAAGATGTCTATTGTTATTCGAGAAGTTTGGATGGAAAATTTTGAAAAAGAATTGCAACACATTCGACAATGTGTACGTCGATTTCCTATTGCATCATTTCATACTGAATTTCCCGGTACTGTTTTCAACTCTCTCCATCTTCCTAAAGAAGCTTTCTCTTCTCTTTCTCCTTTTCAACTTTACTTTCACATGAAAGATCTTCCTAAAGAAGCTTTCTCTTCTCTTTCTCCTTTTCAACTTTACTTTCACATGAAAGAAAACGTGGATGCTCTGAACCTAATCCAACTCGGCCTCACTCTTTCCGATTCTTTTGGAAACCTTCCCACGCTGAACACCAGTTTTCAATACGTTTGGCAATTCAATTTTAAGGATTTCGATCCTGATCGTCATCTACACAACCCCGAGTCCATATCCTTCCTCAAAACTCAGGGCATAAATTTCCTAAAAAACAAAGAATTTGGTATTGATTCATATACTTTTGGCTCGAGGTTCAACGAATGCGGTTTGGGCTCGAGGTCTGGCCTCACGTGGATAACTTTCCACGGCCTTTATGACTATGGGTACATGATCAAAATTTTGACAAGGAGACAATTACCCGACTGTTACGGCGAGTTCAGGAGGTTAGTGCACCATAATTTTGGGTTGGCTATCCATGATGTAAAACCCATGGCCAAAGAGGTGGGTATTTACGGCGGTTTAGAGAAAATCGCCAAGAGTATAAAATTGGATCGGAAGATAGGAAAGAGTCATCAGGCGGGATCCGATAGTTTGCTTATAATGCAGGTGTATCTTAGATTAAAGAATTGTTACCCTCCTCCTCCCTTACCGTGGTGTTAAGATAAGTTTATATTTTTCAATTTTTTGTGAGAGAATAGTTGTTTTCCATACATATTTCTCTCCGGATTGTATTGTACAGTGGATTAAATATTTTTACGTCTGTTTGTTGATTGTCTTGGTTTGTTTATAATAATAATAGAATTATTTAGTCCTGTCTTGGTTTGTTTATATTAATAATAGAATTATTTAGTCCACCGAAGTCGAATGAGAAATAGGGTTTCATCACTTTCATGTATATACGTAAAAATTACGTGTTGTAAATTTGTTAAAACGAGAAAAGAAAACATTTAAATATATACTAATATTTGATAGTCACCTTTTAAAAAATTATTAACTTATATAATTAAAATATAAAAAATTAAAGTATATTTTAATATGAGTACTTGGATAAGATTTTTTACTTAAAAAGTGGACAACAATCGCACGACCCGCGTAAATGGGGGAATTGAAAATAAATGTTTATTTTGTTTAAAGTTAATATTTAGATTTTTTTTTGGCGGAATAATTTGTAGGATTTATTTTACACAAATTTTCAGAAAAAGAATTAAATTTTCAGAAAAAGAATTAGAAACGTAAAAAAATAGGAAAAATAAATAACCGCAAGTTTTGGGTAGAAAAAGAACAAAATAAAATAAAATAAGGATGTTAAATTAGATTAGGTGAGAGAAAAATTCATACATTAAAAAAAATATAAAATACAAATATTTAAAGTAAAATTATAAGAATGCATAATTTCAAATTAAAGAGATATGGAGTATGCCACAGAAAATTTAATGTAAATTAAATTGAAAAACTTTATAAGAAAAGTATTCTAGTGAAAAGAGAATTAGTAAAGAGTTATATTCATTGATGTCTCTTCATAAAAATTGTACACAATACAAATAATACAAAAAAATTACACTTTTTAAATAGTGAATGCAGAAGAACATTTATTTATTTTATTATATATTAGATAACACAAAATACAATCTAATTATTGTTCGCTGAAATTTGTAGGGATTATAGAGGTGACATGAGGAGAAAGTAAGAATAATTTTTAAAAAAATCACAATCACATGTATAATTTATTTTTAAAAAAAAATTAAGGATCTAAATGATCTTTTAATGAGAGTTGACAATTTTAAAAGAAGTATAAAAGATTATATGGAAAAATAACAAAGAAGAATATGATCGAGAATTAGTAAAGTAAAAGAATGAAAGATTACCTGAAAAATAACATACAAGAATATGCTCGAGAATTAGTAAGGAGTTGAAACTATTCATTGGAAACAATGTACAATGGGGGCAGCATAACGTGGATAAATTAAAGATGTACAAGTTTAATTGAAAAAATGTGAATTGATTTTTGCATGGAAAAAAATATGGAAAAACAATTTTTGAAATATTTATATCATGCAATAATAATTTACCAGGGATGAGTGATTTTTTATCCAACTATTTTGATTTTTTTTTTTTTTTTTTGATTTATATAGATTGATGCATTTTTTGATGTGATGCTATTTTGGTTCTCTTTCAACTAGGGGTGCAACGATTAGTTCGGTTCGACCGTAAACCAAAGTACGAACCGGTTTCTTTTACAAAACCGAAAATCGTACCGTACTTATGAAAAAAAAAAACAATAATTATTAAATAGAAAAAATGAAAATATAAATAGACAAAATGCAATCCTACTATACAAAATATAATCCAAATACACGGCAAGAGTGCAAGACGACACGAGTGTCTGAATGAAACATGGGTTACTCGGAAAGAAAGCTTTAGACTATACATACACACGTGTTTGATTGTTTGGTAGTTAAATCTATTCAACGCATGAATAGGTATGTTCCTATTACGACTAGAGCTGCTAAATGGGATCGGGCTCGACGGGCCAGCCTGTTTAAATTCAGACTTTGTTAAGTATACTCTCCCTTCCATTTTATTAATTTAATAATCATATAAAATACCTAAATTATCCTTTATTAAAATGACTTGATAAATACACTTCCCTCAACTTTTCAACTCTAACCCTAATTGAAGGAGCCTTCTTCGCACCGAAATAAATAAAATAAAAACTTAAATTATTTTTTAAAATAATCATTTTTCGACACTGATTTATCAACGAAAACACTCTTGTCGACACTGGTTTATCGACGAGAAACGCTCTTGTCGATAACTTTTATCGAAATAAAATTTAAAAAAAAAAATCAAAATTTTAAACCATATGTTGTCAAAAAAAAAAAAATTTAAAAAAAGGAAGAAACCTACAAAAGAGAAAAGGAAAGAAAATAAAGAGGAGGCTTCGGTGCGGGCGTGAGCAAAAAAACACCTAACTGACATCGACGACAGCGAGGGAGGAGGCTTCGGGGCCGCTGGCGATTTGGTGGGAGGAAATAAGAAGTGTTAGGAGTGGTGGAAGGAAGAAGAAAGAAAAGGTATGTTTTCATAGTTAATAGGGGGAGTGTATCTATAATTTTACATCAAATGTGTAAAAGGGTAGATTGGGTATTATGTGGAGGTACATTTAACGCGTTTACTCTTTATTTGTTTTTAATTAAAGATGCAAATTAGTTTAAGAATCATATAATTTGAATCATTTTTGGATTCTTATATGGTTTTATTTCAAAATTAAGTTTGAATATTATTTTATTATTATAAATAAAATGTACTACAAATATTTTATTCCGGGATTTGTAAATTGTTCATTAAAATATTATCTCTCTCATTCTATCCCATCATATCTAACTAGATATAGATAAATCTATTAAAGATTTTCCTTTTTTAACACGGTTGTTAAATTTACAAAGTTAAAAAAATAGCAGCAAATTAAAATCAAACGTATAAATTGTATAATATATTACTATGAGTTAATTTAATTACATGAAAAATTAATTAAAAACTGAAAGAGTGGCGCAATTACACAAATTTTCGCATGCATATCCGATAATTAAAGTTGCGCAATTACATAATTTACATCATACCCAAATATATTTAACGTTCTCCAACAAAAAATAAATAGATACTCTAGTATATTAGATTTGATTCGTAGAATAATATTTTAATTTCCATATTTACAACAAACACGAATACTATATATATATGTATTCCCTATGTAACACCATACATATTGCACAAAAAAGAGAGGAAAAAAATACAAAAACATTAAAGATTAAAGATGTCTATTGTTATTCGAGAAGTTTGGATGGAAAATTTTGAAGAAGAATTGCAACTCATTCGACAATGTGTTAGTCAATTTCGTATTGCCTCGTTTGATACTGAATTTCCCGGTACCGTTTTCAACTCTCTCCATATTCCGAAAGCAGCTTTTTCTTCCCTTTCTCCTTTTCAACTCTACTTTCTCATGAAAGAAAACGTAGATGTTCTGAGCGTCATCCAACTCGGCCTCACTCTTTCCGATTCCCAAGGAAATCTTCCTACACTGAACACCAACTTTCAATACGTTTGGCAGTTCAATTTTAAAGATTTCGATCCAGATCGCCATCTCCACAACCCCGACTCCATATCTTTCCTCAAAACTCAAGGCATAAACTTCTTGAAAAACAAGGAGTTTGGAATCGACTCATATACTTTTGGCTTGAGATTCAATCAATATGGTTTGGGCTCCAGGTCTGGTCTCACGTGGATTACTTTCCACGGACTTTATGACTATGGGTACTTGATCAAGATTCTGACAGGGAGACGATTACCCAACGATTACGGTGAATTCAGGCAGTTAGTGCATCAAAATTTTGGGTTTGCAATCCATGATGTAAAACCCATGGCCAAAGAGTTGGGCCTTTACGGAGGCCTAGAGAAAATCGCCAAGAGTATAAATTTGGATCGTAAGACAGGAAATAGTCATCAGGCGGGCTCTGATAGTTTGCTTATAATGCAGGTGTATCTTATATTAAAGAATTATTACCCCCCTCTATTTACTCCTATGCTACTGTAGTATTAAGATAAATTTATATTTTTCAACTTTTTGTGAGACAAGAGTTGTTTTAGCTTAGTATAAAATTATGTTTTAGTTTAGTATTTTTTATGCTTTTGTTTTCTGTTTTTTTCTTCTTTCTTTTGGTACGATGGTTTAAAGACCTTTATGTCATCGAATTGATTTTGTAAACCTTCGGAAAAAATAAATTATTTGGTGATTATCTTGTTTTGTTTATAATAATAATAGAATTATTTAGTCGGTCGAATGAGAAATAAAATTTCTGGGTTTTATTACTCGCCATCAATTTCTTAAAGAATAAGCATGGACCATTATTAAAACTTCATAAAACTAACATTCATAATCTGTAAAAAAAAAAAATGAATCCCTCTTTCTTTTCACATATTTCCAGACTGTAGAATTATAATCCTACGGAAAGAGGAGTAAAGGGTGGGAAAAAAAAAACTAGATAACAACTTTTGGATTGTTGACAATTCTATTTTACTTATACAAATAATTTCTCTATATATTTAGTTCTTTTGAAATTATTCAGTATTCAGAATATTCTAATATCACTATTTTCACATTATTTCTCTTTTTTTTTTCCTGCACAATAATGATTAAATATAAAAAATGCAATCTAAATAGACAAAATGCAATCCTACTGTACAAAATATAATTCAAATAGACGGCAAGAGTGCAAGACGACAAGAGTGTCTGAGTGAAGGGTAGCGCGAGAAGACGAGTGAACTAATTAATGAAAGAGAATGACTGAAACTGGATATTAGACACTACCAAATATCCAGAATCCACCAAAAGAAAACTAGAAAATCAACCAAAAGAAAATTAGAAAGAAGGGTGTGGGAATGCAATGGCCCCAAAATAGAACGTTATAGCCTTAGTGTAACCCCGTACTAAATTTTCTTCCATCTGTGAAGCGAATCGGTAGAGAAATCAGCCAAAATTTCATGTCGGGAAGCAAATGCAATGCATATGTATAAAATGTATGTACCTGAATTTCCAAGGGAGGAGACGACAACCATGAAAGCTCAGCTGCTTGGAGCACGTCAATATTGCGAGGCAAGTACATTATTATGTTAGGTGTTATAGCCTGAGCCACTTGAAACAGTGAATATCTGCAACACAAAATATAACAAACTTCTAACTGCCACAACATAAATTAGAAGCATAAAAAACAGAGGAAGGTCAAATTAACTTTTTAGTATATACCCATCTTTAGGCTTCAGAAAGTCGAGAGTGAAATTTTTATTGGCCAAATATGATGGGCCACCCCAAGGTGGTGAAAGAAAAACCACATCCCCCTAACAAAATCACCACATACTTTAAATTAGAGAGGAGACAACTGTGTCCGGGAAAAATGCAGCTAGATTATTAGAAAATATGAAGATGGATGAGTACCAAGAATGGGTCTATGACTATGATTTCAGTATCATCATTTATTTTCTTTTAGTTTATAGTTTTCCTTATATAAACCAATATACTATCAGCTATTATGCTTCTGAATCACTTCTATAGAGCTCTATGCAAATAATGTTCTCCAAATGAAGAGGCAATAATGACAAAGAGTAGGATTAGGGTGTGATCATCTCATTTTAGTATGAGTATTTTCCTTTAATGTTGTATAGTTTCTGAGATCTGACACAGCAAAGCAATGGCTGGACTCAAGCATATATGATGGTTTAGCCGTTAGGAACAGAAAATATACTTATAATAGAGCCAATATTAGCTTTAGCAGCATTGATGTGAAGTACTACAATAATTAAGCACAATGCGTTTCGCTGATAATTAATTTTCAAAGAACAAGTCGTGCTAGAGAAAGAAAAGGTACCTTCAAGAAAGGTGCAAGCTGAAAAAAGTCGCCCACAATGAAATCAATACAATCTTCAACACCATAAATCTTAGCATTATGAATTGCCAGCTCAACTTTGTTTGGGTCAATTTCAATGGCAATAACACGGTGACACCTGACAATACGAATATGCATGGTGTTCATGAACTTGGAACCAAATTCAATCGATATGTGCAGCTCCAACAAAATGCATGTTCACGTTTGTCCTCCCTTTCCATGCTATTTTTTAGGCATATAGAAATCTCTCATAACACATTTTCCTAAAACAATTAAGGGTCATGGAAAGGTAATAGTCATTTTTTCATTAGGTAACTTTCAACTTATGAAACACATACCAAAGGGGACATATGCATCCATGACAGCATTACGAAAGCACGAATGTCATCCCAATACTAATCTATTTATGCTACTGACCAAAAAAAAAAAAAACTAATCTATTTATGCTGAACAATGGGACTAAAAGCAAGATGAAAACTCATGAGAAAGTCATACTCCACTATTTTATCTCATTTCATATTACCCAATTATTTATATGAATATTCAACATCCACACTGAAGAACAAGGTCCTGCAATTACTCATGATTTATGTGTAGCATTCCAATTATAACCACAGACTTTGACACAAGGCAAAATTATCATCCATCTGAATCACATATACAAATTAATCAAAGAAAAGCAATCAGTAATGACATATATCAACTAACAATGTTCAAGGTTCTTCTGATTAGGCAGGGCAGAGTTAATATTATATACGTACACTTTGGCAAACTGAATGGCGTTTCCTCCAACACCTGCGAATGCATCAATAACAACACCGGCACCGGCGCACCGGCGAGCCTGACGGGCGGCGATTTCTTCCGGCGTGACGGAGAACCACCCTTCTTCATCTAGTTTGACGCCCACATCGTATTTGGAGAAGAGATCGTATCTCTGAAGCCAGTACTTCTTCACTAGCGGACTAACATTTTCATTTACATTTACTTCTTCTTTCAGCTGTTTTACCTTCAAGGTCCTTTTTGCCTTGACCTTCACTATAAAAGGCAACAAAAATGGTGAAATTCCTTGTAAAATCAAATAGGGGGTTGGAAATTGTAGTGTATACCTTTTCGTTTGAGACGCTTGAACTGTTTTCTTGGCCGTCGGGCAGAATCTTGGGCTGAAGACATTCTACTCCGGCGCTAGTTTCTCCTTCTCTACCAAATGCGATACAAAATGGGCCCTCTTTTTGCTATTGAGTACAATCAAATAACTTAATTACAAAATAGACCCAAAACTATCGAGATTATCTTCTTTGGTCCACATTTAAACTTTCTTTCTGTTTTAATGCTATGTTTTGAATTTGAAATTTGATTTATGTTGTTATCAAATTTCTTTACATTAATTCAAATGTTATGTGTTAAAATGCTCAATCCGTGCTATTTTCGGGTTTTTAAATTGATGAGATATAAAAGTTTTCAATTTATTTAAATGTTTTCACACTACTTTGAGACTTTTATTAATATTAAATATATTAGTTTAGGATTTATAAAATATTTTTCAAATTTATTTAATGTTTTAAGATGCTAATAATTTTAAAAAAAAAAAAGGTTTTTTACAAACAAAAAAAATAGATTTTAAATGTTTACCCCTGGTTATGTGTTGCATGTTTTACAACCTTCCATATATTGGAATCGATGAAATAATCTAAACACGAGTTATAAACAACGTTGTATGCTAAAGATTCATTGTCGCGGATAAATAATAACAGGGGAGAGAGAGGGGTAAGAGTATAATGGACATTTTATAAGACATTTTGTACCTAACGATAATAAATTGTAAACTTGTATCTAATACTCGAATAGTAAACGTGAGTTAAAATTGTACCTACGACTTTACGAGTAATTAAACCAACTTATAATTTTAGACTATCTATCACTAGATTCCTTCAATTATGTATTATTATTTAAATTTAAATACTCCAATAACAAAATATCCTTATAAAGAATTGATTAAATGTTGTTGCAGAAAATTATTGGAAACATCATTATCAAGTTGAAATTTGTCATTTTCATAATTAAAGTCACAATACTAATTTTTAATGCTATAACAATTTGTTGATATTTAATTAGGTATTTATTGACAAAGTGGGATAGCTGGGTTCGAGTCATGGGTAGGGGAAATGGGATGGGTATTTAACTTGTAATAAAAAAAAAATAAAAAAATTAGGTATTTATTAAACTATGCCGGTGGCGTAACATAGTAAGGACCGCAAAATAAATAATAATACAAATGGTAGTTGAAATTGCAAAATATCAAGGTACAGGTACAAGTATGCAAATTCAACCACATGTTTGATGTCTAATTGTCTATTGCCATTCCTCCCCCCTGCCTTTTACTGTAACTACCACTATCTATTTCTCCTCACGTTTTTTGTGATTTCTGGTGCTTTTTTTCTGCATTCTAATCTCAGGTAATGTTTTGTTGGTGACGAATTACTTATTTATTTGCTGTTGGGTTTGTGGATTTGAATCCGGTTGAGTTATTGATTTTGTGGCTGATTTGTGCTTCTATTTCTTCAATTTTTTATATAAATTCTCTGGGGGTTTCTGAGACTTGTCATTCTGTTAAAATCAGGAATTAAACATCCGTCAATTGTAGCTAAATCTTGATAATTTTACATGTTTTAGCATGATCTGCCCCTCCAGAGCTGCGATTTGTTTATTAGAAACTGCTCTCTCTGTTCACGCACGCTGTGTGTTAGTTTTTCTTTTTCTTTTATCTGACTGGTAATTATGTGTTAAAATCTGATTCCTGATAGTCAAAGTATGAATTTTGTAAGATCAACGGGCCGGGGCATTGGTTATCTTTTACGTTTACTCTGAAGTATTTCACTATTACAGTATTCATCTTCCCTTTCTCCTAGAAATCACACTTAGAATTTTGAGTTCCAACATCTAATTGACTGTATGACTTATCAGTTATCACAATTCCCAATCAACAAACACATGCAGACTTAGAAACAGCTTGCCCATTCCATAGTGGTAGTTATTAAATCTATGTTAGGGTTATACTAATTTAGCTGTTCTTATCTCATTATTTTCTTAATCTGTTCTGATTTTGGACTTACTGGCTTTACCTGAATTATGAAGAAATGGAGTGTAATGACATAGGAGGTTGAAGCAAAGAGGGTTCAAAAGGGGCTGTTGACTTGTAAAAAGCAGAAGAAATTAAGTATCGTCATGGGAGCTAAGTGTTCGACTAATCATAAAATGAGCTGCAGTGAGCTATCTGAGGCGCCCCAAAGAAACACTTGCAAAAGACAAAGGACGTCTGTTGACTTTTGGGATGAAACCCCCCAACTCATTCCTAACCTTCCTGATGAGATTTCCATTCAGATTCTTGCAAGGATCCCAAGAATTTCACATCCCAAAGCAAAATCGGTCTCAAGAAGCTGGAGAGCTGCTCTAACAAGTGCAGAATATTATAAAGTGAGGAAAGAAGTTGGCACCACTGAAGTTTGGCTCTATGTTTTGACTAAAATAGATGGTGAAAAGCTCGTCTGGCATGCGCTGGACCCAATCTCATGTATATGGCAACGGTTGCCTCCGATGCCAAACATTTCTGTTGAAGGTGAAACAAGGCGAACCCTCTCTAGCACTCAATTATGGAACATGATTGGTTCTGGCACTATTACTGATGCCATAAGGGGGTGGTTTGGGAGGAGAGATGCATTGGAGGAAATCCCGTTTTGTGGTTGTGCTGTCGGAGCTGTTGATGGCTCCCTCTACGTCATGGGAGGGTTTTGCAGGGCATCAGCCATGAATTGTGTGTTTCGTTATGATCCAATTTTGAATTACTGGAGTGAAGTGAGTTCAATGTGTATCAGTAGGGCTTATTGCAAAACGGGGGTTTTAAACAACAAGCTATACGTTGTTGGGGGTGTTACGCGTGGTCAGGGTGGACTGACTCCTCTTCAATCAGCAGAAGTATTCGATCCGTGTTCTCAGACATGGTCTGAGCTACCTACTATGCCATTTTCGAAAGCTCAGATTATACCAACTGCTTTCTTAGCTGACCTCCTTAAACCTATTGCTACTGGGATGACATCATACAAGGGAAAAATATACGTTCCTCAAAGTTTGTATTGTTGGCCCTTTTTCGTCGATGTTGGAGGTGAGGTCTATGATCCAGAGACGAATTCATGGGTTGAAATGCCCTTTGGAATGGGGGAGGGTTGGCCTGCAAAGCAGGCAGGGACTAAGTTAAGTGTTATTGTGAATGGGGACTTGTATGCTTTGGATCCATCTAACTCTCTGGATAGTGCTAAGATCAAAGTGTATAATGATCAAGATGATGCTTGGAAAACGATCGAAGGTGATGTACCTATTCGTGACGTCACAGATTCAGAGTCCCCATACCTACTTGCTAGTTTTCTTGGAAAGCTTCATGTGATTACCAAAGATGTAAACCATAATATTCTAGTTATGCAAGCTGATTGGAGAAACCGTGTTGATTCTGCTCCATCTACCTCATCTGCTAGTGCTATGCTTTCTCAAACTACATCAGCAAATATCTGGAAAGTTCTTGCAACGAGATACGTGGGATCTGCAGAGCTTGTTAGCTGTCAGATACTCGATCTCTAACCCAAGTAAGACGCGTGGTTCATTGCTGATGTATATACGCAGAAAATGCATACACTTGTGATGTTCTTTTTTTATCAACACTTGTGATGTTCTTGAAATGCTAATAAGATTGTGTTTTTTAAGAATGGTGATTGGAGATTGTATTGCTTTGATTCTTGGTTGTCTGAGTTATATTCGTATGATTTAGCTATGATTGTAGACTGTGTAGCTGATTTGATAATTTACTCGTCTTCCTAGTTTGCTCGATATAAAGCAATTATATCTTTGTTTTTGTTACTCTGAAAAATGAATTTCTTTATAGAGCAATGGTGGAGGCGAGACCGCCCCAAACTCGAACTTTTTGTCAATTTGAAGTCATTATATTTAGCAAATATCAGATTCTTTGTTATCTTTCAGTTTTTTTTTAGGTTATTTAATTACGTTAGTTTTTCTACTGTGCTTGGTCTCTGTCTTTGCTTTTCGTTTTCTATTTTAAGCTTGTGAGATGTTAGATAAAAAGTTAGATGAATTTATTAAGGCGGTGCTTGGTTGTGAAATAGGGTAATGATTTAGGAGAAACGATTGTAGAATCTTCGTTAATCAAATGTGGTAATGATCATCTATTTAGGAGAGGGAATAGTGTCATTGATCATCTTTGTTCTCATCAACCATCAATCTTATATGCATTTTCATTCTGATTGAAGAATTCCCCTCCCTTAAAAAAATGAGGATTTTTCTCTCACACACCTGTCTTTCTTACGGTATTCCGTAGAAACGCTTGGGTTATGTCACCAGTATCACAAATGATAACATAGTACTTCATCCGTCCAAATAAAAGCTACTTAATTTTGTTTTTTCGTCTATTCCAATTAAAATTATTCATTCTCTTTGACAAATTATCATCTATCACATTTCATTATATTATTCTTTTTCAATCACGTGCATCTATTTATTCTATTATACTTTTTAATTTCAATATCCAAAATCCATGAATTTTTTTACCAAGACGGAGGAAGTACTAAAGAACTAATAGTAGTAACACGTAATTGTGGTATATTATTCCTCCTAAAGAACTAATAGTAGTAACACGTAATTGTGGTATATTAATTATGAAAATAACAAGCATTTTTAAGAAAAAAACATCTAATACTAACAATCAACACGTTTTTTCTAAAAACATAAGCATTTAAAAATGCCCTTAAGTTGTTTGCACATATGATGCATACAAGTTTTAGTCTAGAATTTAGAAGGGAAATTTTTTGTTTTAGTCCTATAAGTTTGAGATATTCCAAAAAAAATCCTTTAACTTTTAACTTTACAAAATATGTTCTTTACCTTTCAATTTTAATCCATTTTTACTTCAATTTTAATCCTTTATGTTTTGAAGGAATTATAATTGACTAATTTGGTGCCACGTGTATTAAAAAATGCCACATCACTATCTCTCCTTTATATATATTTTAAAAAATAGAATTAATAACACCCCAAAATATTTTATACACCCCCCATAACTAAATAATATTTACATAAATAAAGAGTAAAATAATTTTAAAAAATAACTTCAAAAATATCTGGAAAAAAAATGTAATTAAAATTTAAAAGTATTTTAAAAAACTAACTAAATCTTTAAAAATAATTAATTTACATAAGGTAATTAATATTTTTGAAAAAAAATCTTAGAAAATTAAATAGAATCTGAAATTAAAAAATAAATCATCAAAACAAAATTCAAAATAGTGACTTTTTTTAATAAAACGTAAAAAAAAAGGTAAATTAAAAAAATCAATAAAAAAGTAAGATTTAATTTTTTATTTTATTTTCTTAATATTTATTTTTGATTGAATTGATTTTTCTTTCATTTTTTTATCTTATTTTGTTTTTTTAATGGAATCATTAATTGGTATTTTTAATTTAATTATTTTATAAATTTTATTTGATTTATTTAATATTTATAGATTTTATTTGGATTTAAATATTTTTTAATATTTAGTTGATTTTTTAAAATATTTTAAAATTTTATTTAGTTTTTCCTATTATTGAATATTTTTTTAATTAATTTTTAAAATTTATATATAGTTTTAATGATTTAATTGAATTTTAAATTATATTTTTTTTTTTATTCAATTTGTATTTGTTTCGAAGGATAAAGGGTAAATAGGAAAAAATTAGAGTGTGTTTAGTAATAAAAATTGAATTTTAAATTTTAGTGGGGTGTGTATAAAATTTGAGGTTTATATAACATTTTATTAGATGTTAGTAGCCTTACACAAAAAAAATTATTTGCATCTACTCAAAACTAATTATTTTACTCCTCTATATATATAAAAAAAAATTAAAAATTGCATCTACTTCAAACTAATTAATTAATTTTTTGGAAATATATTTATTTACCATGAATATTTGATAAAATGATGATATTATCATTAAATTTAGTTATACGTTTCAAATAATAGAGGAAAATAATATAAGGGTTACTTAGTTATTTTATATACATTTATTTTTATATTTAAAATTATGGGGTGTGTATAGAGTATTTTTTGGTGTTATTAACTCTATTTTTTAATATATATAAAAAAGAGATAGTAATGTGGCATGATGATGTGGCATTTTTTAATATATGTGGCACCAAATTAGTCAATTATAATTCCTTCAAAACATTAAGGATTAAAATTGAAGTAAAAAAGGATTAAAATTAAAAGGTAAAGGACGTATTTTGTAAAATTGAAAGTTAAAGGATTTTTTTTGAAATATCTCAAACTTATAGGACTAAAACAAAAATTTTCCCAATTTAGAATGATAAAGAGGTGGGTCTAAATTTGAACTCATAAGGCTATCTTTATCGCGGAGGGCGTGACGCCCCTCCCGCGCTAGATGACAAAAAAAACCAAAAAAAAGAAAATAAAAAATGAATTACTGTTGACGCCCTGATCCGACGGACACCCTTGAGGGCTTCCCTCACCAACCACCAAAATAATGACACTTGTCAACAGGTAATTGATTATTTAAATTTTGTTTGGATAAATTTTATAATTTTAATTTTATAGTATTATTAATAAAATAAATATATATAAATTATATCAAAAATCATAATTTTTTTTTATCTATAAATAGTGATAGGTTTTGTATCACAATTTCATATTCACTTCCAATTTCCTTTCTCCAAATTTTACTCTATCATTTTCTACAATGATCCAAATTATTTTCCAAACTCTTCATCTTTTGTAATTTAATTTTATTATTGAAATTGTGGTTTATTTTAATTGTATGGTAAAATGGCTTTTATTACAATTTATAAATTATTAATCCCAAATAATTTAATAGATTTATTACATCTTTTAAATATAATAAAAATTGATTATAGATAATATATAATTAAAAAAATAATATATTTGAAGGTTGGGTTGGGTTGTTGATAAAGTATGGAAAAATGAAAAGTATAAGGGTGTGTATGTGGAGGAGAGAGAAATTATTTATTTATTAAGAGGGTGGGGTGTGAGGAGGGCATGGATAAATATAGTCTAATAAACCAGCTCTATTTGGGACACATTTGATATTAAGGTTGGTATATAATGAAAATTTTAAGGGAAATTAGTTCCAGTAAATATATCAAATAATTTTAAACAGAGAAGATAGCCTAACCAGCATTTATAAATATATTTTAGACCAATCATGTTTTTAAATATATTTACAAAATATTAGTTTAATCTAAACAAATTTATATGGATTCTAACATCAAAACTGTTGTATTGTACTCCATAATAAGAGTAATCTCCTTTAAAATGACGACAATTGTTTTATGTTGCTAATGAGTAATGAGTGATACTTGGTGCAATTGATTTTATTTATACAATTAGAATTGATTGGGTCAAAGATTAAATTGAAGGCAAATTAAACATTACAATTCAAGTGTACTAATTGCATTGAAGAATTTGTCGTTACTAATATATTTTTATTCACAATGTAGTATAAATCTTTACAAATTAGGTTTTAAGATAAATTAAAAATTAAGAGAATATAACATATTATACTTATATTAAATATAAAAATAAGAAATTGATTTAAACAAAACTGTAATTTTTAAAAAATAACTTTGTTAAAATCGGCCTATAAACAGCTTATGTCTAACACCTCAAATCCTTCTCTACAGGTGCAAGGTCCATGGAACTCAATTTGGAGGAGGGAACTCCCTCCAAAAGTAAAAGATTTTTTATGGAGAGCTAGCAGAAACTGTCTCCCACAAAAGCCAACCTAGAAACGCGACATGCAGGAGGAGAAGTGGGATGCGCAATGTGTGACACAGGCGTGGAAGATAGGTGGCATCTTTTCATATCATGCAGATTCGCAAAGGGCTGCTGGCAACGAGCGAACTTAACCAGGAAAGTCGATCAGTGGTCTAGCAATGCTAGTAACCTGGGCGAAATCATTCTGAAAGCCACGTCAAACTTCAGCATGATCATGTATCAAATTTGGAAGGAACGTAACTCAATGGTGTGGAACAATACCCACGGCTCTCACATGGAAGCGATCCAACGCTCAGCAAACCTATGGATAGAATGGGAGGGAGCCCGACGGAAAAATAGACAAGGTGATCAAAACCCTAGCCCAACTACCCAATGCAAAGCCTGGCATGCTCCAGATCCAGGCTGCTACAAATTAAACACGGACGCCGCCTTCTTCCAAGACACAAACCAAACAGGTTGGGGTTTTGTCATCCGCAACAGCGCCGGCTGCATAATACAAGGGAAATCCCTAGTTAAAAGGGGTCAGGTGGACGTCACAACGGGGGAAGCAATAGGATTCTACGAAGCCCTATCTTGGCTAAAGACGCTAGGAATTGATAACTGCACCGTGGAAGGCGATGCAAAAGTAGTGGTGGACGCAGCAAATGCAAATGACATCACAAACACCACCTTCGGAGACTACATATCTGCAATAAAAACTTTAAAGGCATCTTTCACGAATATTACGATCTCGTTTGTCCATAGAAGTGCGAATATATTAGCACACACTTTGGCTAGAAAAGCCCGTCAATTCGATCACTCTCACTGCTGGGTAGACCCGCCGAACTTTGTGGCCGGGCTACCAGCTTATTCATGTACCTGCAATAAAGAAAGCTAAGCCCTTTGGTTTTCAAAAAAAAAAAAATAATAATAATAACTTTGTTTTTTAAAAACAATTCGAACAAAACAAGTGTGTTGTTTATGGATTGAAATAACATGTTCCACATTTAATGCAATCGATTGTTTATAATTTACAAAAAAAGTTACAGATGTTTATTGCATAGCATAGAAAAGCAATTAAAAAAAAGGTAAAGTCTATTATGTACACTCACTCAAATGTCATGTCATTCTTTTTTTTTTTTAAAAAAAATTTGCTAACTTTTTTTCTTTATTTCAGCTATTTTTCTTTTTTATGTTTTTTTCCACTAGTTGCCATCTGATTAGTGTGAAAATTGTTCTAAATTCTTGTATTTAATTTGCATAATTTTATAGGATTTCGTGCATTATTTACACTAAATTGATTAATTGCACTTGATTTGGAGAAATGGTGTAGTTTACTATTTTTGTAGGTAAAATGAGGTGTTTTGAATCAAATCACGAAAAATTCAGCCGTTGGATCGAGTTCATGAGTTGACCACATGAAAGAGGGTGAAGTGAGGGTCGAAACGAGACAAGAATCGAGTCGATCGGACACCCGACTCAAAAGATATGAACAAAACAAGAAGAAGTTGAAAGAGGGGCACGGCCGAGCCTTTGGCTCGAGCTGGACATGCCCGATACAACAACACACTGAAAGTATAAATGCACGGCCGAGATGCCATGCACGGCCGAGTCCTGGAGAGAAGAATGTGGGCCACTGTGCATTAATTTGCATGTTGGAAAGCTGAAATTCTTCACGGCCCAATTTTAAGGCGTTGGCTATATACCCCTCCAGCTCTGTTAAGTATACTCCCCCATCTATTTTAAGGAACAACGGCACAGCGGTCGCGGCGGAACGGCACAGCGGCGGTGGTCGCGGCACTGCCGGCACTGCGGCCTCGATTTTGTAATGAAGCGCATGGAGCCGCCCACTTCGAACCACAAAAGTAAGTTTTTCATTTTCTTTCTTTTTGGAATTTCGTTGTAGTTATTGTTCTATTTAGGTGTTTTAATGTATTTATTTTAGTTTGAATGGGTTAAGTTTGAAGCATTTGAAGGTTTTAATGTTAGGGATTAGAATGTAAGGTTTTCTAGTATTGATGTATGGTTTAGTTTTTTATTTTGACATTGTATGAAAGGAAAACATGTATTCTTTCGTTTTTTATTTTGACATTGTGCTGTGAAGACGAACCAGAAAAAAAAATTGTGTTTGTCAACGAACCAGGGTCGACGAAACAATTGTTCATCGACACTGGTTCGTCGATGGAAAGTCTCTTTGTCGGTAACAGGTTGTTGATGGACCCCAATTCCATCGATGACATGTGTTCGATGCAAACAGTTTCATCGGTAACAAGTTGTCGATGGAACGTACTTCTGTCGGCAACTTGTAGTCAATGGAACGTACTTTTGTCGGCAACTTGTCGTCGATGGAACGTACTTCTGTCGGCAACATGTGTTCGATGGAAATAGTTACATCGGTAAAAAGTGAAGTAATGTCAACATCTGAGTTGTCTGGTGGAGCCAGAATCCATCATATTTTCCAAAATATTTTTGTAAAGGGAAGAATTAGCAGTAAAACCCATAATTTTCATGGAGTGGCGACAAAGATTTGTAGCAGTGGTGAAAATGATTTACCAACACTTGATGTGTATATAGGAGGAGAAAAAAATTGTGTGAGAGTTGACAAAAATGGGATTAAGTTGAAGTTTTCTTTATTCATAATTATTGTAGTTAGGTTGCTTTGAAGACTAAGCATCTCAATTACCATTACCACATTAATTCATTATTAGTTGTAATAAACCAATCTGCAGGTCAAATTTTGTGAAATATATTGCATTACCATTACGACATTAATTCATTATCAGTTAGGTTGCTTTGAAGACTAAGCATCTCAACACTTGATTAATATATAGCATTGGCCTTAAACTTGTTACAGATTCTGCTGCTGCTGGTGCAACTGCTTCTGCTTAGGATATATATCCACTATTAGCTACCTTGGCCTTAAACTTGTTACAGATTTAGTTGTCTGGTGTTGTCTTTAAAGACCTTGAATGTTTTTATTTTTGAATATTGCCTTCATAATTTCTGTTTTGTTAAATTTCCTTGTTCTGAAATGTTTTCGTCTTCTTTTTTTGCAGAGTATAAGCGAAGGCCTACGGCCTCTAATCGAAAGAGAAATGTGGAGGCTCTCGCACAAGAAAACCCTCCTTCTATTGAAGAAGCACCTGCACCCCCTCTACTTCAAGAAACACTCATTCCTCCTACTCCTGAAGAAGCACCCGCACCTCCTCTACTTCAAGAAACACTCATTCCTCCTACTCCTGAAGAAGCACCGACACCCCCTATTCCTCAAGAAACACACACTCCCCCACCGGATGCCCCCTCTCTACCTCAAGAAACACCCACCTCTCCACAGATTAATCCTGAAGACAGTGAGGAGGAGGATGAGGAGCACGATGAGGTCGAAGTAGACGGTTCAAAGAAGTTGGTCAATCCTCCATTGTTGGGATCTTTCCAAAGTCACGTGGCTAATTTTATTTGGATGGGTCAAGAGCGCGGTGTGCTCAAGTGTCATAGCCCCATTTCCAAGCTTTTGGCATGGACACTGGTGGAGGATCAAGACACCCAACACCATCGACGTTGGAGGGAGTACTTTCAGAAATCCGAACTTCTTCAAATAAGGAACTTCTCCTATAGGGCCACTAACAAGAACTTGATATTCGCGTTCATCGAGCGATGGCATCCCGAGACCAACTCTTTTCACCTTCCGTGTGGTGAAGTAACCATTACACTTGATGACGTGTTTTGCATCACTGGATTACCGGTTGAGGGGAAACCGGTACAGTCTACTCGTGTAGACTACATCCATGGAAGTGAAGATGTGATTGCTATGTTGGGTACAGACCGAACCGTTGTGAAACAGGTTGTGAGCGGTGTACGCGGGGCTTCAGTGAAGTTGGAATGGTTGCGAGAGACATATATGGATAAGGCTACTTCAGAGAACCCCCTTGAGGTGTTGTAGTCTGCCCGGGCTTATGCATTGTATACTTTTGGATGCTCCATATTTGCAGATAAAACTGGCTCTCGGGTATCTTGTTCATAGGTTGAGTATTTAGAGGATATGAGAGGGGTTCACGAGTATGCATGGGGAGCGGCCATGCTAGCTTATCTATATAGACAATTGGGGTCAGCATCAAGATATACGACAGCACAGATCTCTGGTTATCTAACTCTGTTGGAGGTATACTTACTTTTTTTACATTTAACACTCATATTTTTTGTATTGTAATTGTTTAATCGTTGCATTCGTTTCTTTGTAGGCATGGATTTATGAACATTTTCCCGTGTTGTTCAAACCTCCCCACAACATGGATTTTCAAAATGGGTTTCCTTTGTCAGCGAGGTGGGCACTTGACAGCCATTCTGGTCCATCGCAAACACGTGTTCAAGCATACAGGGAGCGTATTGACGCCCTACAGCCGCATGAGGTGAACAACATCATATTTTAGTCTTTTTTGTGTCTTATTATAAATTTACTTATTATAAGATGTTTTAAATTTTGTACTTCGTTAGATTGTGGTATTTACTTATTATAAATTGTTGAATATACATTGACAGGTTACATGGAATCCGTACTCAAAGATGAGGAACGAGTACCCTTTTCATGAGGTGACGTTGTTTCATGGTTGTTTGGTGTGCGGTGACATTATAGAGCCGTATATGCCCGATCGAGTCCTTCGACAGTTCGGCTATGTTCAAACCGTACCGGAGAGGCCTCTTGTTGCTCGTGCCGAGAGGAGTGCCAAAACTTCCAAAAAGACACAGCTCGTCTGGGGTCATCTGGCTGATTTTTTCCAAGCATGGGATACGCATCTCTTGACTGCTGAAAGACTTGGAGAGCGTGCTCGATTACCATGGGAGTGTGCCGATGACTACCTCACTTGGTTCACACAAAACTCACATGTGTTTCTATCGAACCCAACCACAAGTACGCGGGTATCAGGTGAACGGGCACTTGTTAGTGATGATCTGTGGCTTATGATCAGCGTAGCACAAGAAATGATGGCTCCTTTGGTTGAGAGATGGCTCTCTGGAGACGCACCGACTGCAGACGAGGCAATGCAAGTAATGCAAACAGCTTGTCTGACACTTCAGCCGCCACCAAACCCAACATCTTCATCTTCAAGGGCAGCAAGAGGCAGAGCACGAAAGAGAGGGAGAGATTAGATTGATGGTTTAGGGTATTTGGTAGGTTACTTTTGATGACATTTCTTATGGAATTTGCTAGGTTACTTTTGATGACATTTCTTATGGAATTTGCTAGGTTACTTTTGATAACATTTCTTATGGAATTTGCTAGGTTACTTTTGATGACATTTCTTATGGAATTTTCTAGGTTACTTTTGATAACATTTCTTATGGTATTTGGTAGGTTACTTTTGATGACATTTCTTATGGTATTTTGATGACATATGATGGCAATGAGTATATTATAAAGTTGAGTTAATGTCAAATTTATTGGTTCGATTAAATCTGAGTTACTGCATAAACCAAAATCAATCAGATGTTGTCGACCGGGAGGAATTTCTTCGATCGGATGTTGTCGACCTGGAGTCAGTTGGTCGATTAGATGTTGTCGACCGGGTGGCAATTGGTCGAGCACTTGTTGTCGACCGATAGTCATTTGGTCGATGACATGTTGTCGACCGGGTGACATTTGGTCAATCACTTGTTGTCGACCGATACTCATTTGGTCGATGACATGTTGTCGACCGGGTGACATTTGGTCAATCACTTGTTGTCGCCCGATAGTTATTTGGTCGATTACATGTTGTCGACAGGGTAGCATTTGGTCGATCACTTGTTGTCGACCGGTAGTCAGTTGGTTCTCTTACAGCACGATAGATCTGTTTTTATTTTAACAATCTTTTACAAGAAGGTCAATAATAGTAATAAAATCTGCAACATATCTCAAAGATGAAAACATCAAAGCAATTTGACACACCCATTACAAGTTCGACAATATTAATAAAATCATTCAAAATAGTCAAAGAAGATAAAATCAAAGGTCTCAATAAGCCTTACAAATCATGTCAAAATATGGATTTTAGTGTCAAAATATTGTTTGCACTACAGTCAAAATATGAATTTTAGTGTCAATATTGTTTGCACTACAGTAAAAAATGTGGACTTTCACTACAAAAGTATATCTAGCTGGGTGTATCAGTTACGTCGATACACATCCATCCATCCGCTAGCGTCTGAAAGCTTGTAAGTCATCCATGAACATGCAACCGGTGGCAATGGACAGGAAGCCCGTAGAAACACCTACACACAACAACTAACATATTCAATACTCAATATCAAATGTATGGCAAATCAATTTACAAGCATACAAAGTTGTTTCACTTTATACCTGTATCCAGTGGTTTTCATTCACAAGCCCAATGCAAATCAATTTTGGATTTTCTAGTGGAGCGGTTCTTAGAGGCAAGTATGTAAGTGATTCAGCCGCGCTCAACACAACAAGGGTGACATTGTATGCAGTTGCAACCAAATATCCCATGTACGGCGTTTGGAACCAATGATCAATTGGTGCGGAGGCCGTGAAACAATTAAGGGCGATCAACATATAATCTACCATAGAACCCTCTCGGAAGACATCTTTGTACAAGCGTATGTGACGGCCTAATTCATTCATCAAAGTTTGTCGAACTCTTGCCCACTGTTCTTCCCCGTAGCCCATTAAGGCTGCAACCGCTCGATACCCACAGTGGCCATCATCTACCACATTTTTGCATTCCATTATATGTGGATGGAATCGTGTTGGCAGAAGATCGATCAATCCTTCCTTTACCACAGAACGGGCACGCTTGCAATAAACCTATCAACAAATACAATTAAAGTAAATCACATATTATACCACACAATTTTTTTAAAAAAAAAGTAAAAAAAAATAAATTCAAACATCATTCATTTAATAATCCCTTACCGGTCGTGAGGGGGCAGGAGTTGTTTGTTTCTTCTTTAGCTTCGAAATATCGGCGGAGAAGGGCAGGTTCTCCTTGTACTCAAACTCACTAGGATCACGTTTCGTCGAAGTGTCTTTCTTCTTTGACCACTTGGAATTGGACTTCGACTTCGGTCGACCACGAGTATTGACTTTTGGCTCGGGTTCAAGTAACGAAGTGGTGGTCGGGTTGTGCCATTCTAACGCTTGACGATACAACACCCTTTTTTGTGACGTGTCCTGACTTTGATAACGCACAACCATGTCTTGTATGAGATCTTGAAATCGAGAGTCCAAGTCATCATCAACAACATCTTTCACATCATTGACATTTCTCAACGTGGGCTCCACATCGAGTTTCCTCCAAAACTTATCAATAGCTACTAGAGGTATGGGTTTGCCAAGACGGTGGTACTCGTCAAGCTCATGGGTACATGGCAACCCACACACCTTTCTAAGGTAATGATTACATATGAGAGGATTGGAATAACCATTTTCAATTTGTGACATTTCTTTGTAGATCTTCTCAAGCGCATAAATCGAGACAACTCCTCGCAAATCTCTATAAAGGACAGGTTTGAACTTGTGAAGAGCAACATTGATACTCTTCTCAAAGGAAGCTTTCACTGCGTTGTGGCTTGCTTCGTAAAGAATGTGGGTTCTCGCCCAACACGTCTCAAAATTGCCCATGCTATTACCGAGAGATCTCTTTAGTGCGGAATGGTGAGCCTCAACCCTGAAATAACATAAAAATCAAAATAACATAAAAATCAAAATTTAAAAAAAAAAGGGGGAAGTTTCTGTAACATGGAATTTCGACAAGTATGTGTCGATCAGATAGGTTTCGGTCGACACGTATATGTCGACCAGAAGTTATTCCGTCGTCAAGTATGTGATGAAATATCTACTGGAACAGATTTGCAATTCTACAAAAACACAAAATTTCAACTACACAATACACCAAAATATGAACAACTTAAAAGGCATAAAATATTAAAATATACCTATTCGTTGTCAAGTTCTCGTAATGCATGATTTCATCCGTCCATGCCGCCACGAACTTCTCTTTGTACGGATTCACCCATGAGTTCATGCAATACTCATATGCTTCCCTTTCAGTAGGGACATTAGCGTAATCATCATGAAAATACCGAAGAACTTGCTCAAATTGTTCAACAGACTCGGCGTCCATTACATTCTTCCATGAATTGTAAAAGAATCTATTCCATGCCTCCTTTGTATCAAATTTCTCCTTGCAATTGGCCAACACATTCCTATCTATATGCCATGAACATAGGAAATGTGTTGCTTTTGGAAATATGGAAGTCACGGCATTCACGAGAGCCAATTCTCGATCCGTAAGAACAACTCTAGGAAGGCAAGCACCATCTAATATTTCACGAAGAACACCTAATGCCCATGTATAGTTCTCCTCTTTCTCACACTCAAGATAGACTGAAGCGACTGAAAATGTCATGCCCGTAGACGTGAACCCAACCATCTCCAAGTAAGGCATCTTATACCTGTTGGTTTTGTACGTACAGTCCATGATCAAAATACTAGGAAAAGCCCGAAATAACTGAATTCCAGTAGGATGTGCAAAGAAAATCTCCCGTAAGGTATTCGTCTGAGAACAAGTCCTATGACTATGGAAATACTGATGGTCGATCAATAAGGGTGTGTTTGGTTTGGGATTGGCCCATCCGGATTTGGATGGGCCATCCCCCATCCCATCCCTCTCCATCCCTCTCCATCCAAATACCCATCTCAATACCCATCCACCCCTATAATACACCTATATACCTATTTTTATATAATTACATCATCATATTTTTATATTAATTACTCATTCTCTCTCCTACTTTTTCTTCCACACATTTATTCTCTCTCCTACTTTTCTTCCACACATTTATTCTCTTTCCTACTTTTCTTCCTTACACTAATTACTTTACTAACTAACAATAATAAAATAATACAACATCACTATTGATTTGACATAAAGTTCTCAATCCACACCTATTTTTTAATCTCTATCCAAACACAGTTTTTATTCAATTACTATTCATGGATTACCCCATCCACATTTTTCCAATCCACATCCCCATCCCATCCACCTCAATCCCTAACCAAACAGCCCCTAAGGTCATTAATTGCTGCAACTGACTGCGCCCACCATACTCGGTCAATCTGTACTTGTTCCGACAATTGTAGATAGTGCGGAGGGTAGAGTAGTTGTCGGGGTTCCTTCTCTTAATCATCATCAACACGTCCTTTGGAGGAGCGTTGCACTTAGACATATCCACTACTAATTGTTCTTCTTCGGGAGTTAGTCTCCCAACGTAAGAGTGTCCCTCGAGATACAAGGCTACGGGATGATTATGAAACCCATTCTTCACATCCAACCTCCATTCCGTAGGAGAAATTTTGATGCCCTTTAATAAGAAAGGACATTCACACTTCTTTGACCTAGTATTCCGTCTCATATTCTTCTCCTCTTCATCTGCTTCCTCGTCATTTGTACCCTTATGGAGAACTATTTGGCTCCTACCCCTGCCTTTAAACTTACGATACACTCCACCCCGTTCACATGATAGCAACACGTGTGCTTTTTTCTTCCCGGACCCATTATCGGAACGCTTCACAATGATCACCATATTGTGTTCTCTAGATACAACACGTACCCACTCTTGAAGGGCCTCCCGACTTGCAAAATAATTTTCATTTGTGAAGACGTCTGTATAGTCCATCACAATTTCATTACCCGGAGCCTCTTCACCTTGATTTTCTTCACCATACATGGGATCCTCGGTTTCCACAACAAAAGTATCATCATTGAATACATTTGTTTCCTCAACATATTCCGGATCGTTGTTTGAATCGTCCGACAAATTCTGGAAAAAAGAAACGGTTACTCACTTTTTTCGAGAGGGTGTCATTGACCAAATAGATTACGGTCGACACCTCATTGTCGATGAAATACGTTATGGTCGATACTACAGTACCGATGGAACACGTTTTGGTCGACAAACCTTTCATGAAAATTGCACGATATGATTATATGTGTAAATAAACTTTCAGCACAGGTTGGTCGACGGAACATAACCTCATCAACATCGTCATGTCGACCATACTTGTTTCCGTCGACCAACCAGGGTCGAAAATACTGAACGAAAAAAACGACATGCCCAAACGCACGAAAATAACCACACACCATTTTTAACTCAGTTTACGTCATAAAATACCAAAAACCATGCAAGAAGCTAAAAATAATAACAAAAAACCATAAACCCTAGATTTTTATGCCCACATTTCAAAACTTAAACAAAAATAAACATAAGAAGAAAGAACTCACGTATTTATAGCTTCCTTCACGTTTTTGAACCATTATGCTCCTTAACAACCGATTGTATTTTGAAACCGTTTTTGGCTAGTTTACTAGCATAACCATAGTGATTTTTTTTTTTTTTTGGAGAGGATTTGGGAGTTGTGTTTTTTTTTGGTAATCTTTGTAGTATGCAAAAGATTACAAACAGTAGGAATCATGTAATAGGAAATAGGGGGTGTATCTATCTGCCTAAAATTACTAGAGGGGCAAAATAGGTATTTAATGTTATTATTAAACTAGTATTTCACCCGTGCGATGCACGACTTATGAAGATATTGTTTAAAATAATTAATTATTTTTTATATATAAAATATAGTATAAAATAATTAGTAATGTACAGTAAAATTTATTTTAAAAAATTATGTTTAAATGTTTTGACAGAAAACTAATAAATCACGCATATACATGGTAATGGGATGTAATTTCGATTTAATAAATTACGTGAAGTGGTTTCACACCGATGAAACTTTGTCTTAATATTTGAGTTATGGTTAATTCACATCATTAATCCATTAACATTGCAAACTAAATCATTTTCATACAAATTTTTATTATTTAATATTTTAATTATTGTAGTAAGAACCGACTGCTTAGCACACCTCACTGTAAATTTTTGCAATAGTAATCACAGCCTAGTTAAATGCTTAAAAAGAATTGTATGCAAAACTATAACTTAAATGTTTACTAAGAATATCAAAATTACTCTTATTAAATTAGTAGATATTATTTGTTGTAAAGAGAAATATACATTATATTTTATTATGTGAATAATATTTTAATTTTTATTCTAAAACACTTAGAAACTGAAAAAAGAAATATATATACAATGAAAATGATAATTTGTATTGGTTAATAAGAAATATTGCATCTCTTACCAATTTAACTTGAAAGAGCCACACTACTATAATTTTTATTTTTTTTTGAACGGTAAAAGGTATTTCTATTCACACGAGTATACGGGATACTCAACCCATAAATTTACAACAATTGCACTCTAATTCCTCCTTTGCGATTTAAAATTTCTACTGAGTCATTCCTATTTATTCAATAATACATAATATTGGGTCTAAGAACCAGGCCGAAAAAGACGAAATAGTTCCCAGGAGCTTTTGTCCTCCCATCCATTCCCATATCTTCAATTTGACCCTCTCCATTAATTTCTTTGGCTCCTGCTGCTCCTCTTTGAATCGTATCGAGTTCCTGCTATTCCATAACTCCCAAACTACGCACGCCCACAAACTCGACATAAATTTCCTCCTTACTTTCCCTTGTCCTAGTGCTTCGATGTGTTGTAGGAAATGAATGCCGATGTTATTGTGCGGTACCATGCTCACTACTATAATATGATTACTCATTACTCGTTTAACTAAGCTATATATATATATTATGCAAGTATACAAAATTTGCTACAAATAAATCTCAAATTCAATAATTACAACTTAACCACCCAACTAATGTTTGCAGCTACAGTAAATAGATAAGCTCTCAATCTGGTACAATTTTACAACATTCAACTTGACACTTAACACTAAGCAGTTCATAATATCCAATAATAGTATCTCAATTTGTTATAATTTTACCTTTCTTTATCGCAAAATAACTCAATCAAAGATTACAAAGGCATCAGAAGTACTCCACGACAGAACAAAAAGATAAAAATAGAGTAAAAAACCAAATAGCATAACATATTGAAGGTAGACAACACACCCAGCTTCGTTTCTAAGGCTATTGTCGTCCACTGAGAAAGCACCATGGACCATAGAGCCATTCTCTGTATGGTATACTACTCGAGACTGTATTTTAGCAAGTCACCCAACTCCAAAATCGTCCTTTGATTTCATACAGAATTTTACCCACATCCCAAATTACATTTTCAAACACTTGCCAATTCCACATTACTCAAACGATACAAATCCACAGCCCCACCGCAAGACTACACCCTCATGTTTTCCCAAGAATACCGGCATGAATGAGGAATTGCTGACGTACCTGAATATGCATTGGAGTGGTGACGCCTAGCCAATTGTAGCAACCGTGCCAAACGCCATATGTCTCTCTGTTACAATTTTACCAATTGGCCAATCCTGCACACTCTAAAAAGACATTTTACCAATGAATAAGAAACATACCTAAGAAAGAAAGAGAGACGATACATGTACAGCTTACGATCTAAAAAAGTTAGAAAGCAGACACAAAAATTAGACTCCTGAACTCATGATGGTAATACATTGAATATAAAAACATGCATAAGACTTACATGTTATATGAATTCCAGGTTCATAAAATTCTGAAGAAAATCCCCTATGGCCCATGTCCAACATGAGAAATTAGTCTATAAATTAATTTCAAGCACAGATAATTAAACCAATTCACCATTACAGGACATTAGTTAATTAAACCAATTCACCATTGCAGAACATTAGTTACATTATTCAGAAAAGATAGCTTAAATTGTGGTCACAACTCACAATTGAACATCCATGACAATGAACCCATATATCAGATATGAAGCTTACAAAGAATTGTGAAAATTACCATTCTTCACTTCCTGTATATCATTCACCATTTTTTTAATACCATAGTTGCATAATTCATCATTACCACCTCTTGACATCCAAAAAAAAGTGGAAAACACAAATAAGCATATGCACGCTTTTTGTTACAAACTTACAATTTAGAAAATTAACCGCCATAATACTTTTGTAAAAATGTCACACAAAAATTTGTTAAGTACCAAAGGATGTTTAATCTAGTCTAGTGATGGTGATGCAAGTTGCACTACAGTAATTGGAAGAAAACGGAAATATATAAAGCAAGAAAACGTAACCAAGAACTAAGAACATTGGGGAGTAACAGAATGTCACAATTAATATTGAGAATTTAACCGCAGATGGGAAGAAGATGACTCTATCCAATGGGTAGGGCATGAATAAGAAAAACAGCATGACGAAAGGAGAGTGCAAGTTCACTATATTAACCCTAGAAAACCAAATAGAAAAAAAATATATCAAATGAATGGTTAAAATTATTGGACTCACAATGGAGAGCCATGAGAGGTGACGCCGCCAATTAGAATATTGGAGACAGGTGAATAAACAGGAGTTTGGGGCAGTGCATGCAAACTGAAGTCCAAGAATTCTAGAGAAATTTAATGACAGAAAATGAAAGTTATTGTTAGGACGAACAAATAAATTGAAAATCCTTCGGAAACCGTCGAATTGAAGTTCATCCCTGTGAATTCAAACCCCGAAATCAATTGAGAATTAACCTCGACGAAGCCCAGAGCTGGCAGCACAATCGAAACTTGAACCATCTGCATCCATAAGAAATTAAATTTAATTGCCCAAATCAAAATATCTGTGAAGAATAACTATGTGAAATTTCATAATAAGAAGAGATTGGATAGAGTGCATATTGAGAGAATTGAGAAATATAGAATTCATATTGAGTAGTAAATGAAATTGAATAGTCGATTAGATGATCATCACTCCTCTACCAGAGAGGTTATAACTACTAAACTAGAAGTTACAACTAGAATAACTACTCTAACTAATACTCTTTCATTTGTTGACTTGACTTGTTGTTATTCTTCACAATATCTCAGATGTTAATTGATACAACTTTTAATTAAACACACCGACATTCAAAAGTAAATACTTAGAAATTGTGAAAATATGCGTTGAAAAAGAAACTGCCTTCAATTCTGAAAAACTACTAAAACAATAATTTGTTAGAGTAGTGTAAAACAAAGGAAGCGGAGATTTGAACCATTTGTGGGTAATCCAAGAAGAGGGGAAGTAAAATTCGAAGGTTGGTGAAGGCTGAAGGGCAAGGATCAACATTAAAGAGGAAGAAGAGAGTAGTGATATGGATAGATATATACTGCTCCTGCTCTTGTAAAAAAAAAAAAAAGGAGAGAATTTGAAGAGTTTGATCTTCTCGAAAAATGAGAATGAACAGTACTAAGCGCTTGCAAGATAATAGTAGATTTAACAATATTTTATTTCCTTAAATAAAAATTAAAAACAATATTTTATTATTGTGAATTTGGGCGGGAACTTGTAGCAGAAGCTACTAACCTGTTTTTATATATACTAGTATTTCTCCCGTGCGATACACGATTTATAAATTAATAAATTTATATAAACAATGTGATGTTAATAAATGATTTTTGTACACATACAATAGAATTAACATCATACGTGTGAATCTTGGAATATTTTAAATTAAGGATTGCAAATTATTTGCCAAATCTTGTTTAACTGAACAAAAAAAAATGAGTAGAAAGACTGTTTAATAGTACAAAGTCAAAAAAAAAAAAGGGATGAATCATCAATTTGCAAATTAACTCAGACAATTGTGTGAATTGAATGGTTCCAAATTAGAATCTTTCTCAATCAAGTTAACTTTTATAAAACTTAATTTCAAATTAGCCAAAGACATTGGACAGAGAGGAAGCAAATCGGAAATTAAAAACTCCGAATAATTTGTTAATTTTGGGGATAATTTGATAGAAGAACCAATGATAAAACATGCTATGGAGAAAAAAAGAACAGAAAGTTACGAGGAAAAGGGTGGAGAGAGTAGAATGGAGAATGAGAGGATAATAGATTTAAAAAAAAAAAGATTGACCATAATTTATTAGGGAAGAAGATTATAGAAGAGAGAATGGAGAAGAGAATAATGAAGAAACTCAGAGAAAAAAAATTGACTGGTACAACACAGGAGAGAGGAGAAAGAAAATGAAAATAAAGAAAGAGAGAGGAGAATAATTTTAAAATATAATATTTTAATGGTGGGACTCAAAAAAATAATAATATTTTAATAAATCAACATTTAGGTGGGAACTTGCTCAGGAAGCACTACCCTGTTATTATATATATATAGATATAGATTAATATATTAGATGGGGGAGTATACTTAACAGAGCTGGAGGGGTATATAGCCAACGCCAATTTTAATGAGCAATGGGCCCATTTTCATTTTACTTGAGGAATTAGGGCGCGGCTAAAGGCACCCGGATTTCCTATGAGTACACCCACGGATTTTTTTTTTGTTCCAGGGGTGGTGTGAAAAGACGTTTTTACCCCTCCTGTAATTTTTTTTTTTTAAAAAGCCGGATGAGTACACCCATCTATTCCGATTCACACACGATCCATCATTTCACATACGAATCATTCTGATTCCCACCATCAACATCAAAACATAAAAATTCCTAAAAATTCAAAATTTCAACAACAAAAATAAAATCTTCACATGTTCGAAAATTTTACCAAAATAAAGTTGAGATGTTCGAAAATTTTACCAAAACAACCCCAATATCTTCGAAAAAAATTTCAAAACAACTTAGATTTGTTCAAAAAAAATTCGAACATCTTGTTCGAAATTTTTTCCAAAACAAACTCAAGTTGTTCGAAAAAAAATTCAAAACAAAATCAACATGTTCGAAAATTTTACATGAACAAGGTTGAGATGTTCGAGAGAAAAATTCGAACAAATACCAAAAATTCAAAAAAAATTAAGAAAAATTCAAAACCCTAATTTTTTTGAATCTGTAACAAAAAATCCCAAACCAACTTACCTTTTCGTACGACGGCGGCGACGAGAAGAGGGGGAGGGGTGCGGCCTTGGGGGAGGGGGGTAATAACATCGAAAAAAAATCTGGGACACAGGTTTGGAATCTCACAAAAATCAAAGGCAATGAAAAGGTAATTAAAACAACAAAAAAATTCAAAACAAGCCAACAAAATCCAAAAAATTATTTGATTACCTGTGTATTTCAGACCTGAAATCTGGGTTCTCTGGCCTTTTTTTTTCAATTAAAAAACGAAAGGAGGAAGGTCGTGGGTGGCTTGAGTGGGGGAGGCGATGCTACGAGCGGGATTTGCAGGCAGGGCTGTGGAAGAGAAGCGGTGGGCGATCTGCGACGTGGGAGGCGGCCGACGCGATCTGCGACGTGGGAGGCGGCCGACGCGATCTGCGACGTGGGCGGCGACACTGTGGGGGAGGTGCGACTAGGCGGCGACACTGTGGGGAGGTGCGACTAGGCGGCGGCGACACTGTGGGGGAGCGGCGACAGGGGCGGGGAAAGAGGAGACGAGAGAGTGTGGAAGAGGAAGGGAGGTGGGTGTACTGAGAAGTGAGAATGAGAATTGGAATGCTTTTAGGGTTTTAATAGGAGGAAGGGTATTTTTGTATTTTTTACGTGGGTGTCCTCATCGATTTTGTGGGTGTCCTCATCCCCTGGGTGTACTCATAGGAAACCCGGGTGCCTTTAGCCGCGCCCGAGGAATTAACGCAGCAGCTGGAAGCTATGCAATTGCATAGGCCCATCCAATTAGCCCATTTCAGCTGGAATGAATTGATATGAGGCCCATTCCTCACTAATTGAAAACAAATAAAAAGAAGAATTACTCCATTTTTCTTTTGGGGGGAGAGATACACGCACGCACGCGAGGAATTGGAGAACAGAGCACGCATTGGGGGAAATCCACTCCTCCCCACTTCACTCAATCAAATACATTAGTTTAATTTCACTCTCTTAGTTATTTTTTAATGTAGTATTTTATTTTATTGTAAGTGTTGGAGAATTTGAAGACTATTAAGGTGATATCCTTCTTTAATTTAATGTTTAGTTATTTATCTTTTATGAGTTTGATTTCATTTGTTAATTTAGTTATTGGCTAGTTTTGTTGGTGTTTGGGTGTTTGGATTTATGATGGAATTAAATTTTCAGTTTAATTTTGATTGTTTAATTTAATTGGGTGGTGTATTGATTAGATTAGTGTGTATTTATTGATCAATTGCATGATTTCAATTATTAGATTTTATGTTGAAGCATGATTAGTGCAACGAGATTTGGTTAATTGTGTTAGATCGTATAATCGAGGGTTGTGATAGTGTGATTTGAGTATATATTGGTTTATCGCAACGAGAGTTGGGTAAATTTCATTAGAACCCCATTAATTTACACTAATTATTTGAATGAGAGTTTGAGTGATTAGTGAGGAGCATATAGGAGCTTGGTTTCTAGTATTCAAGTGGAAAAGCATGATTAGAGATTAAATTAGTATAGCTTATGTAGAATCCCCTAATTGTGTGATTACCCGAGTAAGAACGACTATATTCTTCCTCCCGATCTTAGGTGCTTTATTAGATACATCTGCTCTTATCATACACCAACCAATGAATTAAATGTCCAAGTTAAATTTTAATCGATTTCCACATAATGAAGAACACCCGAACACTACTTCTTTCCATTTGATTTTGATCATCATTTTACTTGCTTTTATTAGTTAGTATTTATGCTTTTATTAGTTAGTATTTATCTTGTTGTTTTTTGCATTTAGTTTTAGTAGCTCACCCTATACTCTTTCACTATAATTACGTGACACATACAATACTAAGGCTAAGCTAGCTAATTAATCCCGCGATTCGATAATTTAACCGGGCACTTACTTTTACTACGAGGACCCTCTTACACTTGAGAGGCGAGTATTGAAAAATACGTGTCACCATAGGCCCAGTCCAATAAACTATTAATTCAAAACTTATTTTTTAATTTTTTCTTTAATTAAATTAATTTTTTTTTAATTAATTATTTTATTTATCGCTGTAATTTTATTTACTAACATACTTATTAAAATATTGAGTTTATTTTATATGTATAACTAAAAAGTGCAATACAATATTAATAAAAAGTGTAAATCAATATAACTAAAAAGTGCAACATAATATTACTAAAGAGATTATTTCCCAATAGAGTCATTTCTATAGAGTCTTAAGCAACTAAAACCTACAACTTTTAAAATTCTCTAATAGGGTCAAATTAATGTCATATAACCTTAAATGCCTTTAATATTCATATAATTCCTTAATTAATATATTTTACCCATTAATTCGAATTTTAAATTCAAATCATAATTGCAGCACATTAATTCCCCAATTATAGCGCATATTAAAAAAAAAAACTTGACTTTCCCAAAATTGTTGCAATTGGAAAGAACACATCGATACATTTTGGGAGGAACGAAGGAGAATTCACCATTGTGTTGCTGGGCTACAGAAACGATTCAATATATGTTGTCATTGATGCGATTTGGGAAAAATCACAAACAGTTAGTCCTAATTTATGTCATTGTTGATGAGCTTTTTCGAAATCTGCCATTGTTGATGAGCTTTGTTCGAAATCTGTCATTGTTGATGCGATTGGTGCGAAATCGGCCACTGTTCACGCCATTAAAACTGGAGTTTCTAGAGTCCATTGGTGAACGGTCACTGCTGGAATTGTTAATCTTCGCTTGGAAGAATTCAGATCTGATGGAATTACCGGTTAGTATTTTCTGAGCAACAATCTCCCTAATTATTACGTCTTTAGGGTGCAACTTAGTACTAGGGGATTAGGCGAAAAAATGAGAAGTTTCATGGATACAGCAGCTTGACATGGAAGTGAACATTAGATATGCACATTACCGTATGCATGTATACATGCATATCGTATAGTGCATTTCACATATGCACATATGTAAAATGTATGTACCCCGTTTTTCGTGCACATTAACATGTATATCCATGTATGAACCTTTTTTTAAGCTTATAAACTCATAATTTTATTATGACCCATTTCTACATACCAAAATTCATTTCACTGTTCATATTAAACTTCATAATCTATTTTCATATATGTATGCATATTCAAATAACCGGGAACTGCATCCACTATGGCACACTTATTTAGTCTTTTTGTAGTTTAATTATGTTATGAGTCTTGTGTAATTTAATTCTGGATCATAAAATGCAGAATTATTAAGATCATAAAAGTCAGCTAATTAATTCGAATTGCCTTATTTTTAGGAATATTTGAATTAAGGAAGGTGAGAAATTTTCGCGTTTTTCAAGACTATGAATTTATAAAATTGATTTGATGTTAATTTGTCTAATATTAATTAATTTGAAATTATTTAAATGGGAAAAGGGCAATTTTGTCTTCTTAAGTGCCAATTTGACTCTATTGGATAAAAATTAAAAACCTATTCCCTATTAGATAAAAGTCTTAGTGAAATGACCTTATTAAGAATTTACCCATTACTAAAAAGTGTAAGTCAATATAACTGAAAAGTGCAACAAAATATTATAAAAAAGTGTAAATTCTTATAATTGAAAAGTGAAACACTATATTACACAAAAGTGTAAGTCAATATTACTAAAAAATGCAACACAATATTACTAAAAAGTGTAAGTCAATATATAATTGAAAAGTGCAACACAATATTACTAAAAAGTGTAAGTGTCTATAACTAAAAAGTGCAACACTAAAAAGTGTAATAAACTATTAATTCAAAACTTATTTTTTTATTTTTTTCTTTAATTAAATTAGTTTTTTTAATTAATTATTTTATTTATCGCTGTAATTTTTTTTACTACCTCAATCTTAAAATTTCTAACCCCCAATACTAACATACTTATTAAAATATTGAGTTTATTTTATATGTATAACTAAAAAGTGCAATACAATATTAATAAAAAGTGTAAATCAATATAACTAAAAAGTGCAACATAATATTACTAAAAAGTGTAAATCAATATAACTAAAAAGTGCAACATAACATTACTAAAAAGTGTAAGTCAATATAACTGAAAAGTGTAATAAAATATTATAAAAAAGTACAAGTCCGTATAATTGAAAAGTGAAACACTATATTACTAAAAAGTGTAAGTCAATATTACTAAAAAAATGCAACACAATATTACTAAAAAGTGTAAATCAATATATAATTGAAAAGTGCAACACAATATTATTAAAAAGTGTAAGTGTCTATAACTGAAAAGTGCAACACTAAAAAGTGTAAGTTACTATAACTAAAAAGTGTAAGTGTCTATAATTGAAAAGTTCAAAAAATTTCAACACAATTTTTTATTATTAATGTTGCACCTTTAGTAATTTGTCAAAATATAAATAAATGCAAAAAAATGTATTTTTGTAAAAAGTGAGACTCGAACCTGTGTCTTTATAAGAAAACAAGTATGGACTTAAAATCGTAAAAATATAATTAATAAAAAACTATCGAAATTAGCCACAAATCTCAATTTTTTTCTTTTTAATTTTTCTTCCTCCTTTTCTTTTCCTTTATTTCTTCCCATTTTCAGTTTATTTTTCAATTTTTTCCTTTTACTTTATTTTATTTTATTTTGATGCCTTTCATTTCCATTTTTTTCATGTGTATTTTTTAAATTTTAATACAAAATAATATTATAGGTATGATTTTATTATAGTTGATCGGCGGTGCACCTGAATTTCAATTTTACTTTGATGAGTAAAGGACTTGCCGGAAATCTATGTCGTTCGGCGGGTGACCCTGCCACCACCATGCCCGACCACCCCCTCGACGGCGACATCGACGCTTCCGTCGCGGCCATTGAAGCTCGAGACCCCTCCTCGAATCGCAATGTCGATTCTTCACTTATATGACAATTGACATCATCTTCCATCTCGACCGAAAACCTCTACTCATTTCGACCACCGACACGACTGCTTCCATCAATCTCCCTTGTGTTCGCGATCCAGGATCTTCTCCGACATCAATGGCGCTCGCCTACAACACTCGGATCGACGCCGCCTCGCTCTCGTCGTTCATCTCTGTCCAAATCGAAGCTACATTGTTTCGTCTTTTTCACCCTGCTCCTGCACAGCCTCTTCCTCCAACTGACGGCGGCCCGACGGAGGACTGTGAGTATGTTGCTGATGGATCTCTGATCGGCCGACACTCGGAGCCGGTGACCTTGCCGATGAAATCTCAGGCGGCGACTGCTGACCTAGGGTGCCTTCCCATTGGGCTAAGGTTCCGTTCAATTGGGCTTGGTAATGTGCATCCCCCTATTTTTTTTCAGTACACCTCGATCTGTACTTCCTCCACTTTTTCATGGTATTATTGTTAGTGGTACTGGTATTACTAGTTATTGATTGTGGTATTACTATTAATTCACTATTGAATTACTATTAATGATTATTGATTACGGTATTATTGATTATTAATTGTGGTATTATTGGTTATTGTTTGTGGTATTACTGATTATGTGGAATTATTTATTATTGCTTAAGGCATTACTGATTATTATTATTGTTTATGGTATTACAGATAATTATGTTTTGTATTACTGAATATAATTAGATTTGTGGAATTATTTGTTATTGTGTAAGATATTACTGATCAATGTTCATGGTATTACTAATTATTGTTCACGGTATTACCGATAATTATTTTTTGTATTATTGAATATAATTAGATGTGTGGAATTATTTGTTATTGTGTAAAATTTTACTGTAATTAGATGTGTGTAATTATTTGTTATTGTAAAATATTACTAATTATTGTTAATGATATTACTGATTACTGTTGTTTATGGTATTACTGGTTATTACTTATTGTATTACTGACTATAATAAAATAATACATATAATATTATTTTGTATTAAAATAAAAAATAATACTAATGAAAAAAAATGAAGAAATAAAAAGTATGGAAGAAAAACTGAAAAATGAGAAGAAAAAAAATCGAGATCTGTGCCTAATTTCGATAGTTTTTTTTAATTATGTTTTTACGATTTTTTTTTCTAAAAATATGGGTGATTTAGTGGTGAATCGATGGTAACTCGGCAATGACTCGACTGCAAGATTGTAAATGTATAAATTAGGGTTGATTTTATTATTATATTTTGTGTAAATTAATAAAAAGATAATATAATATTTTAAATGTAATTATTTTTAAAAAAATATTTGGGGTGAACTCATAAAATGAACGGGTGTAGATAATTGTGGTAAAAAAATAATTTGAGGGTGAACTCATAAAATGAGCGGGTGTAGATAACCGTTGTAAAAAAGAAATGATTTGGAGGTGAACTCATAAAATGAGCAGGTGTAGATAACTGTAGTATAAATATGATTTGGGGTGAACTCATAAAATGAGCTGGTGCAAATAACTATAGTAAAAAAATAATTTGGGGTGAACTCATAAAATAAGCGGGTGCAGACAACTGTAGTAACAAATGATTTGAGGTGAACTCATAAAATGAGCGAGTGCAGATAACTGTAGTAAAAATCTATATATATAAAAAAACAGCCAAGTCTGACTTGGTCAATTCCCGCCCAATTTTCTGTGGGCCCAAATTTTCCTTTTTTTTTTTTTTAATTAGACAAAGGCCCAACTGTTTTAGTTTTTGAGTTATATCACTGATTGAGTCATTTTTTTATTTTATCCGCACTCCAATTACAAATTAATTATTACTTAAAAAATATTTGTATTTAAATATACCCCTATAAATTTTAATTATTAAAAATTATTTATAATTAATTTGTATATTTGTACATATACTTTTATTTTTCAAGATTATTTATAGATTTTAATTATAAGTTAAAATTTGTATGAGATAGTTTCATGAATCTATTTCGTAAAATTGAATTTTAATTAATTACTTTATTTCGTCAGAAGTTTCTATTTTTTTATTTAGATGTCTCACAAAAAAAAATTCTCATTTTATTTGTGTATACATTGTGATTCCACCTCTTTTACTCTTAAATTATTCTATACTCCATTTTATTCCCTCTCTTCAATCATATCAATTTTACTACACCTCATTTTATATTAATGCTTTTCAAATTAAGTGATAATTAAACAGATGGAGTAATATTCCATCAATAATTATAAGTGAACATAGATTTTAAAAAATGTAATTGAAGCTTCATTCACAAGATTAAATCAATGATATTGTTTCACATAATATTATTGTTCTTCAAATTCTGTAAAATTCAACCATTGAAAATTTTAAATCGTACGAATGTATTCTATAAATAATGAATTAAAATTTATTAATTATCAATCTGTCGTGCAACGCACGGGAGAATTACTAGTATAATTTGGGGGTGAACTCATTAAATTAACAGGTGCAAGTAAAATATAAATAAAAAATTAAAATTAGGGTACGGTAATGTACGTTACTCCACATAAAAATATTTGAGGTGAGGTTTATATTTCATTATTTATCTATAAGTTGTTCTTTATTAAACGTTGGATGTGGTGCATGTCATTTGAAATAAATTTCTATTTTATTATTTTAATGGTTGAACTATTTTTATTTTTTTAAGTTAGATATTTTTACATTTCTTTGAAATAATTAATTTGTTTTGAAGTGATTGGGGTTAAGTTTTAAAAAATTACTATGATTTTAATAAAAAAATAATTTTACTAATTCATAAATTTAGATTTACATTAAGAGATAACTAAAATACTAGTAAAATATAATATATAGAGAGAGGTGAGCAAATATATAAACATAAATCAATACAGTAATACAGTAAATTCAAAGTAATACAATGTTCTAGAGAGGTTTTTTTTTAAAAGGAGAGAGAAGGGAAGGCGGTAGCAACATCCTTATTCACTTCTCAGTTACTTCTCAGACTATTCTGCTTGTGATTTGGGTTTTATTTGTGCAAGCTACGAATTAGGGTTTAACGATATTTCGGAATGGATACATTCAACATTTGGCGCTAATTCAACTAACGCGAATGCGAATCGCTCAAGTGAGGTAATATGAGTTCCTCCTTTTACTTTTGTTTTGGAAATTTAAGCTATTTTAATTCCAACTCTTTACTATCATAATATCTTATTTAAATTAAGGTGTATTTTTTTTACCTAGTAGTAAATACTTTCTTAATTTATTTTTGATATAATTACTGTTACGATTGTCAATGATAATTCGACTCCGATTAGACGTCTCCAATCACAAGCAAAATAATCGGTCAATATTCAATCCAACGAAAGCATGACAATTCACAAATATAAATGAAAACAGAAAACAGAGCACAAGAAGATTTAAGTGGTTCGATCAACGTGATCTACATCCACTGGACACACGACTTCAATTTGATTAGTTCAAGAGATGTTTACACACTCATCACTCGAAAAGGGATTTATCCTCACTTCACTCGTGAACTCTCAACTCTCAAAACGAATGCTCGTACGCGTCAAGGATTACAATTACAAGTAATGGGGTATTTATAGGATTCAAGGGTGATTGCAGCGTGTGTTGAAAGCGTGCTCTGTTGCCACGTGGATTCTGTTACAACCGTGTAACAAACTCACACCTTCAGCGTGACCCAATCTGAATTGACCTCCTTGCCCATCACTTGTCTTCGCAAGACAAGACGACTCCATACTTAGCCAAAAATTAACCCTGCTAACAGAACTCAACTAGTCTGGTCAGACCTCTACTTGTCTGGTCTTCCCAACTCGTCTTGTCCTTCGCAACACTCATCTCATCTGTTTGGACTCCTCCAACTCATCTGATCTGGTCTGAGTTAACTTGTCTGACTCCACCCATCTGATCTGGTCTGAGTTAACTTGTCTGACTCCACCAGCTGATACGCCCAACAGCTGAGTCCTTCAGAAGACTTCTATCAACTAAGTACCTCGACTGATCTGCCCAACAGACGAGTACAGTAGTAGAGTAGAATCTACCTGATCTTCACAAGACGAGTAGCACTCGTCTAGTCTAGGAGGATTTGAGTAAATCTACGAGTTATGAATCCTCAAGCCCTCGTAGAGTTGGGCAGGACTTGGACCCTCCATAGTATTCCACTTGGTATGATATTGTCCGCTTTGGGTTGGCAAGACCCTCACGGCTTTGCTTTTTTGAGTTTTCCCCAAAAAGGCCTCATACCAATGGAGATACTAGTCCCCCCTTTATACCCAATGATCCTTCAATGCTAATCCGATGTGGGACAATTGTTTGACACTCAACAATCTCCCCTTCAAACAAATGGACCACGAACCTCCCCTCAAACGACCGCTAGTCTACCGATCTAGAACATCTCGCCTAGATCCCAAGACGGCTCGCTCTGTCTAGGTCATCTCGCCTAGCCCATAGAGACTCTGTCTCTCCAAGGGTGAGTCCCTCCTAATTGTTTGTCTCGAGGAATCCTCCTCCTTACATCTTAGCATATCTCAGACCTCCGTTTCTTCCCACATACGGCGCCATTTTTTGAGTAAATCTACGAGTTATGAATCCTCAAGCCCTCGTAGAGTTGGGCAGGACTTGGACCCTCCATAGTATTCCACTTGGTATGATATTGTCCGCTTTGGGTTGGCAAGACCCTCACGACTTTGCTTTTTTGAGTTTTCCCCAAAAATGCCTCATACCAATGGAGATACTAGTCCCCCCTTTATACCCAATGATCCTTCAATGCTAATCCGATGTGGGACAATTGTTTGACACTCAACAATTACCATCATACACTTTGAGTTTTTCTTATTCCTAACAACTTTCTTAACGATAATCACTTCTCTTATTTATACAATTATACTAACTCTCTCAAGTCACCGATGATGTAGATTTTGTTTAATCAATTCTGAAATCTCTAAAATTTTCAACAATTCTCTATATTATCATGATGAAGATTTTGTTTAATTCATCGTGAAATTTTTTAAAATTTTCAACAATTCTCTTAACATTATAAAATTTTTAAATTTTTTTTAAAATATTCTCTTAATAGCTAAAAAAAACTCACATTTTGGTATGTTCTTTTCTCACTCGAAGAAAAGGCTAAATACGGTTTATAGTGATTTTTTTAATTTAGAGAATTTTGAAACTCTTAGTTAAAGGTAGGGATCTTCTATATGTAGTCACGGTGTCGTAACGTGTCGTAATGGCTACCGTAGTCAGTTAATCTAAGCCATTAAAAATCTAATCTAAAGGTTTAGATTTGATGATCTGTTACTTTTTTTTGTAAATTTTACGATATGTATTGTCGTAATGTGTCGTAAATTTGTATTTTCTATTAAATTAAATTAATTAAAATATATTATTGTAAATTTACATTTGTATCCTTATACAATAAAATAATTTATTATATTTTTGTTAATGTAATTAAAATATGTAATGTTAAAATTACATATTTACCCTTATGATATTAATAAAATTAATAACAAAAAATAAATCAAATCAATTTATTAACAATAAAACAAACCAAATCAGTGAGAAAAACTCATTCTTGCTTCAAACCTTTGTTTCAAATCTCCTAATTACGATTGAGAGCTTCAAATTAAATCAACTTAGGGAGAAATAAGTCATTCTCAAACATCTTAAGAATTGTGCCGACTAATTGGAATTGAGGAAGAAAAAAGGGTGATACTTGGGTACACTCGTATATACCGTACCCCTTATTTTAATTTTAATTATTTATTTATATTTTATCTGCACCCATTAATATAATGAGTTCACCCCCAAATTATATTTTTACAGCAGTTATCTGCACACACTCATTTTATGAGTTCACCCCACATCATTTTTTTACAACAATTATCTACACCCGCTAATTTTATGAATTCACTCCAAATCATTTTTTACCATGGTTATCTGCACCCATTCATTTTATGAGTTCACCCCCAAATCATTTCTTTTTTACAACGGTTATCTACACCCGCTCATTTTATGAGTACACCCCCAAATCATTTTTTATCAAAGTTATCTGCACCCGCTCATTTTATGAGTTCACCCCCAAATTATTTTTATACCACAGTTATCTACACCCGCTCATTTTATGAGTTCACCCCAAAATATTTTTTAAAAAATTATTACATTTAAAAGACTATATTATTTTTTTTATTAATTAACACAAAATATAATAAAATCAACCCTAATTTATATATTTACAATCTACAGTCGAGTCATTGCCGAGTTACCGTCGATTCACCACCAAATCACTCATATTTTTAGAAAAAAAAATCGTAAAAACATAATTAAAAAAAACTATCGAGATTAGGCACAAATTCCAACTTTTTTTCTTTTTAATTTTTCTTCTCATTTTCAATTTTTATTCCAAACTTTTTATTTCTTCGTTTTTTTTGTTTCCTACTTTTTTTTTCATTAGTATATTTTTTAATTTTAATACAAAATAATATTATATGTATGATTTTATTATAATCCCTCCGTCCCTGTGAAAGCTCCTCATGAGCTTCGGACACAGAGGTTAAAAAATATGATATAATAAGTGGATGTATGAGAGAGAAGAATATAATGAAATGTGAGAGGGAATAGTTTGGCAAAAAAAGAATGGGTAACTTTCATTGGGATAAACGAATAAGGAAAATTGGGTAGCTTTCAATAGGAAGGAGAGAGTAGTCGGTAATACAACAAGTAATAACGAGTAATACCATAAACAGTAATCAGTAATACCATTAACAATAATTAGTAATACCACGAACATTAATCAGTAATACCATTAATATTAATCAGTAAAATTTTATACAATAACAAATAATTTTACACATCTAATTATATTCAATAATACAAAAAATAATTATCAGTAATACCATGAACAGTAAGTAGTAATACCATGAACATTGAATAGTAATATCTCATACAATAACAAATAATTCCACAAATCTAATTATAATCAATAATACCAAAAAAAATTATCAGTAATACCATAAACAATAATATGTAATACCATAAAAATAATAATAATCAGTAATAAATAATTTCACATAATCAGTAATACCACAATTAATAATCAATAATCATTAATATTAATTCAATAGTGTATTAATAGTAATACCGCAATCAATAACTAGTAATACCAGTATCAATAATACCATAAAAAAAAGTTGAGAGAGTGCAGATCGGGGTGTACTAAAGAAAATAGAGGGTGCACATTACCAAGCCCAATTGAAGGGAACCCTAGCCCAATGGGAGGGCACCCTAGGTCAGCAGTCGTCGCTTGGGATTTCATCAGCAAGGTCACTGGCTCCGAGTGTCGTCCGGTCAGAGATCCATGAGCAACATACTCACAGTCCTCCATCGGGCCGTCGTTAGCCGGAGGAAGAGGCTGCGCAGGAGCAGGGTGAAGAAGACGGATGAAGCAATGTAGCTTCGATTTGGATAGAGATGAACGACGAGAGAGAGACAGCGTCGATCCGAGTGTTGCAGGCGAGCGCCGTTGATGTAGGAGAAGCTCATGGATCGCGAACGCAAGGGAGATTGATCGAAGCAGTCGCGTCGGTGGTCGAAATGAGGAGAGGATTTCGGCCGCCATGGATCGTGGCCGAGATGGAAGATTATGTCGATTGTTATAGAAGTGAAGAATCGCGATTGCGATTTGAGGAGGGGTCTCGGGCTTCAGCGGCCGAGACCAAAGCGCCGCCGTCGCCGTCGAGGGGGTGGTCGGGCATGGTGGTGGCTGGGTCACCCGCCGACATGCATGGATTTCCGACAGGTCCTTTACTCATCAAATTAAAATTAAAATTTAGGTGCACCGCCGATCGACTATAATAAAATTATACCTATAATATTATTTTGTATTAAAATTTAAAAAATACACATGCAAAAAATGGAAAAGAAAGACAGAAAAATTTAAAAAGAAAAAAAAAAAACAAGGAAATAAAAAATTTGGAAAAAAAATTGAAAATGGGAAGAAAAAAGAAAAAGAGGAGTGGGAAGAAAAATTAAAAAGAAAAAAAAATCGAGATTTGTGGCTAATTTCGATAGTTTTTTATTAATTATATTTTTACGTTTTTTTTAAAATATGGGTGATTTGGTGGTGAATCGATTTTTTAGAGTTTATTTTATTATATTTTGTGTAAATTAATAAAAGGTTAATATAGTCTTTTAAATCATTATTATTTTTAAAAAAATATTTTGGGGTGTACTCATAAAATGTGTCAGTGCAGATAACCGTGGTAAAACAATAATTTGGGGGTGAACTCATAAATGAGCGAGTGCAGATAATTGTGGTAAAAAATAATTTGGGGGTGAACTTATAGAATGAGCGGGTGTAAATAATTGTTGTAAAAAATAAATAATTTGGGGGTGAACTCATTAAATGAGCGGGTGCAGATAACTGTAGTAAAAACATGATTATGGGGTGAATTCATTAAATTAGCGGGTGCAGATAATTGTAGTAAAAATATAATTAGGGGGTGCACTCATTAAATTAGTGGGTGCAGGTAAAATATAAATAATATTTAAAAAGAAAGGATATAACAGTAATTTTACTTAATATATATATATATATATATATATTAAAAATAATTTAAATAAAAGAAGGGTAATATAGTAAATAACAAAATACAATTTAAAAAATTATATAAATAACTTAAACTTGTATAACAGGTAGCAGGTCGTTACGACGTTTACGACCCCACGTGGCACGATTCGATAAAGTGACTATGTAGTCAATTCGTAAAATGTGACTGCCGTAAGAATTGAGATTTAATTTTATGTTAAATTAATGTGTAAAAGACAAATGAAGTTATAATTTTATATTGTTGATAATTGATAAGTATAATTGTAAAAATTGAATGAAATGAATTATGATTTACATATATAAAAGTGGATAATAAAATAGTGAAAATATTAGAAAGTGTGATATTATATATATATATATATATATATATATTATACAACATTTCCTTTTTTATTTTTTAATAGAATAAAAAATTTCAAAGATTTTTTTTTTGTTAATAAATTAAATACTATATCATATAAATTTATTTCAACCCAAATACGGGGGTCTTACACTATATATATAATAGGTTTAATTTAAATTTATTAACTAATTTACGCGTCGGTGTCAGTATAAGAAAGAGATCTAGTTTAGTTTGAATTTAAATAATGGTTTTTAAGTTTGAAGATACGTAGGTAGGTGTGTTGTTTAGGATTAGATAATTTGAGGAGATTATTCTTTTGAATTAAAACAGATTCATTCATTAATCTCATAAAGCATATTTTTTTTACTATTATGAACAAAAATATTGTCAAATTAATTTAAAACACTACTAAATAAACTCTAATTCTTATATAACTTAATTCTTAAACTATGTGATAAAATTCCGCCCATCTTTTCCGCCACATTAAAAGAATAAAAATACATTAAAATAATAAATGTGTTTATATTCAAATTTTATGGAAAGTTGTTATCTCCATAAATATGGTAACAATTATTGAGATAATTTGGAAAATTGGAAATATATATTTTTGGAATGGTCTTAGAAATCATATTGACTTTTTTATATAAATAAATTTATAATTATCTATTCTATTGTTTATATATATATATATATTTTTTTTTTAAATATATGTTACAATATATTTTATCTTTTAATATAATAAAAAAATATATGGTTACAATATTTTTTTATCTTTTAATATAATAAAAAATTTATAAATGTATACATATTTTTAAAATAATTTTTTTATTAATAAATTAAAATATATTGCAAATTTATTTAAACCCACGCGGGTCTTACACTAGTCTTAATATCATATATTTCCAAACATATTTTAGTCTATTTTTTTTCAAATCACTCTATTTCAAAATCATTTTTTTCTTATTAATTTCACATTTATTAATTTTTTTTATTAATCTTAATCATTAATTTTAACCGTTTTCGTGCAAAATTTCACATTTAGCGATGATTAGTCGCAACAAGAATAACATAAAGCAACACGAAAACATCTTTTCGTTAAAATTTATTGTTTTCGTATTGTTTTATGTTATTAATTTCACATTTATTAATTTTTTCATTAATTTCGTGCAAACATCTTTTCGTTTTCTTGAATAAGAGATTTTATATATGCTATATTTAAAATAGATTAATAGTACTATATATTTATGTCATGTATATTATTTTAAATTTACATCTAATAATATTGTGTGAGATATTATTTCATTATTAAAAAATTTAATAATATATCTATATAAATGATGATTTAAATAATTTTTTTTTTTTATGGTAAAACTTTTCTTGCAAGAAAAATACTTTCTCCCCTCCTATACCCTATAAATAGAGGACCCTATCCACAAAGTAAAAATACACATAGAAATATTAGAGGTGAGGTTTCTACTCCGTATTTCATTATTTATCTATAAGTTGTTCTCTACTAAATGTTTGAAAGAAATCATTATGTTATTCTATTTTATTATTTAAATTGTTGTACTATTTTTTTAAATTAGGTATTTTTACATTTATTTGAAATAATTAATTTATTTTCAAGTGATTGAAGTTAAGTTTTTAAAAATTGCTATTATTTTAATAAATAATTTTACTAATTCATAAATTTAGATTTACATTAAGAGGTAGTAACTAAAATACTAGTGAAAAAATATATATAGAGGAACAATTCTAGAGAAGTAATACAGTGTTCGTATTCTAGAGAGGGTTTTTTTTTGAAAGTAGAGAGAGAAGGGTAGCACCTTCATATAGCCTGCGAATTCCTTGTTCACTTCTCACTTGCCACTGCAACTTTTTGTGATCTAGGTTTTATTCTGCAAGCAAGCTACGAATTAGGGTTTAACTATATTTCGGAATGGCTACATTCGGCGCTAATTCAACTAACGCGAATCCGAATCGCTCAAGTGAGGTAATATGCGTTTCTCTTTTTCCTTTTGTTTTGGAAATTTAAGCTATTTTAATTCCTACTCCTCTTTACTGTGTTTAATTCGATATCTCTTTAATGTTCTTCTTGTTTCCTGTAAGGTGGTATCACCTCCCACTGATTCAGTATCGAGTATGTCTTTTAGTCCGAAGGCCAATTACTTGGTCGCTACTTCGTGGGATAATCAGGTATGCTCGTTTTTTTCTGTTTGCTATTCGCTTTTTTTTTTTTTAGTGTAGGTGTGTTTTTGTTTCTAGGCTTCTTATAATCTATGTGGTTGCTATTTAGCTGTCATTTGTTTAATATTATCTGCTACTAGGTCAATGATTGAATTAGAAGTGTATTGAATGAAGACCGTGAAGTTAGTTTAGTTGTTAGTAGCATGCTCTGTGTATCGCTTCTAAAGGATTTTTAGTTATATTTGAAGGCAATATGCCTCAAGTTTTCATGCTCCATCATATAGCAATGATAGAATTTTACCAGCTCTAGTTCATAGAATTCTTTTTTCAAGAGAAGTATATGCTTGGTATTGTTTGTGATGATGCTTATTTGGCGGAGGGGAGTTTCACAACAATCCTTGTTTTCTGATTTTGTTTGTTGAACAAGCCAAAGTTGGTACATCCCTTGACAAAAAAAATCTCAGGTACGATGTTGGGAGGTAAATAAATCAGGAACCACCATCAACAGTATTCCCAAGGCATCAATAACACATGATCAACCGGTAAATGTCATCAATATAATCCTCTAATTTTACTCAGGTGAATTTGTTGTCCCCGTTGTTAACTACTTTGGAATTTTTGCAGGTCTTGTGCTCAGCTTGGAAGGATGATGGGACTACTGTCTTTTCTGGAGGCTGTGATAAACAAGTTAAAATGTGGCCATTATCATCTGGTGGCCAACCTGTCACTGTAGCCATGCATGATGCTCCTGTTTCACAGCTTGCTTGGATCCCAGAAATGAATCTCTTAGTTACAGGAAGCTGGGACAAGACACTTAGGTAGTAAAATGATGCTTCCCATTGTTTCTGTGAAAAGCTAGAAAGGATTAAGGTGCTCATTCAATTGATATGTGTGCTTATGCTTTGTTGGATCTTGAGACCATGATTGAGTCTGGCCGGACCTCTCAATACAGGAGTGATGATTCTGAAAGAGATCATTCCTATTATGCAAATCTGGCTGCTAAGCAATTTCTTTGAGTAGAATTTCTATTTGCCGCAAACATGAATCATTTCCTAATTTATTTAGGAGAACAACACAGATAAGATCTTGCATACATATCCTTTGCATGACAATGATCTTGCGTATCATTTGTTGCTTCATTTAACGTGTTATGCTTGATTTGCAACATCTTATTTTATCTATGTTAGCCATACTCCACAAATCAAAGCAATGAATTATAAAACACTAGGTTTCTTGGTAACTTATTTATGTGACTGTTTCACTGTACTGGAGAATGGTCAGCTAGTGCTCAAATATTTTGCTTTAAGATTTCCTACAGATCCTATCAGTAGGTTACCTATATAGTTTCTGGAATCTGGTACTGCCCCTTTCTCCTTCGTATGGTACCTTACTACGCTTCTGGGGTTTTGAGACCTTTTCGTACAGAAATAAGTTTATACTATTTGATTTAGGGATCCCAATTGGATAATTCACTTCTGCTTTACTGGCTAATAATCTGAAGTATTATTAATGTTTCCCCATGAAATGTATAACTGTTTCTAGGTCTTCAGCAATCAAAATATTTGTCTACACCATAGAATTTTCTTATTCTACCGCAAGTTGAGATATGGTATCAAAGCGCTATTTATTTTCAGGTATTGGGATCTGAGACAACAAAGTCCAACTTGGGTGCAGCAGCTTCCGGAGCGTTGCTATGCACTTACAGTTAGACATCCTCTTATGGTTGTTGGCACAGCTGATAGAAATCTTGTAGTTTTCAACCTGCAAAACCCTCAGGTATTCTTCTCCTCCTGTATATTCTAATTTGTTTCGCAAATTCTAAGTAATGTAGAAAGTGTTGTTGGATCGTTGTGTAATTTTTTAGCTTCATTTTACCTATCTTAGGGTAAGAAATTTTTATAAGATATTTTGTAAAATTTATGTGGCTATGCATTCTGCAAACATGATGAACTGATTGTGGGTTATGGCAGGCGGAGTTCAAGAGAGTTGTGTCACCCCTGAAGTACCAGACTAGGTGTTTAGCTGCTTTCCCTGATCAGCAAGGCTTCTTGGTAAGTTTCCCTCTCTATCATATTTGTTTTGATCTGCCTGAGTATCTATTGTACCTTGTCCTCATGTATCAACGGCGACACTCATTATGAACTTATGATACAGCCGTTTACACACTTTCCATTCTTAGTTGATTGCATCCACTCTTCTTTAAACTAGAACTCTAATATCATCTCTAACAAATTATAGTTTTAATCCTGGCCAAGTGAAGTCAGCTATATTTCCATTTCACGTGACTTCTGTTTGGATTTTGACCAATGTGTAGGATATCACTTGAGTTCTATCCAAGAAATTGAAGTTTAGTTTAAAAATACGGAAGGACAATAAGATGAAAATCAATTACTTTATACTGTAGTCAGTTTGTTTCTTGAAAATGCTTTGTGCTGTGCATCATTTATTGAGTGCTTGACCCTTCTGATTGTCTGAAAACCAGACCAGGACAGAATGTCCCATAGTCTTTTTGGTGCTTTTTACCTTTCAATTTGCATTACTACCCCAGATGTTTTCGGTTCTTATCAGTTAAACTCCAGCCTCTGCTTTATTATTCTTGTACTAGAAATTCTCCTGTGCGATGCACGGTTTGTATATTGACAAGTTTTTATATGAACGGTGTACTGTGAGGTGGGTTGTGAAACATATCTAAAAACACATTCAAATTCAAAAAAAGAAACACTTCAAATCATATTTTTAGATCTGAATTTGTATTTTTATATATGTAATATAGATGTCAAATTAAAGGTCAAAAAAATCTTCAATTTGATACATTATGCGCTGTTAACGGGGGTGGGGTTAAAGTTTCCATTTCTGGAAATGCAGTTTGGGCGGGAAAATGGAAACTTTCTGTTTTTTTGTAGACCACTGTTTATATAAATAATGGCCTTGTGGCATTTTATGGATATGCATGAGAGTGATTTTAAAAATAATGAATATCAGGTTGTAATACCCGTCCTTCGGTTGCATGAATAGTTTGCGCTATCAGTATTTACACAGTTCATCATACAAAGCCATTCTATTTAAATTTATTTTGCAGGTTGGCTCGATTGAAGGAAGAGTCGGGGTACACCATCTTGATGATGCGCAATCAAGTAAAAACTTCACTTTCAAATGTCACAGAGATGGCAACGACATTTACTCCGTGAACTCACTGAATTTTCACCCTGTAAGATATTATACTAAACTGTTCATCAAGCCTGTTCTGATTCCATTCTCTCTTGGTTTATTGCCTTCCTTTTCTTATTAACCTCATGTTCTGTGTTTGAGGTGGATTACTGTAGTATTTAAACTGTTGGTGCTTTTCACTGATTATAGTTTATATATGATTTTCTGTGTCACAGAGAGCAATCTGCCTTTTGACTTGTTAGCAATATAATATCAAGTTGAGCTCCTTGAAAGGCTCAACATGATATTCTACTAAAAATATGACCTTACATTTTTTAATGTGGATACACTTGAAATAACCTTTGGATGAATAAAAAATGTCTTGTCCATGTAAAAGAACTGTGATGTCACCCTATAAACTTTTCTCCTGCATGAACATTACGACTCTAGTCTTCATATCTTTGACTAGACAATTGACGCTGAACTTTCAAGATCTGTGGAATGGATTAGCTAGTTCTCTCAATTGCCAATAAGGCCAAACTCAAGTGGTAAAGTTGAGGCGTGGAATTTGAATCCAATTAGTAATGCTGTTATTAATATCGTCAACACTGTTAATATGGGTTTCAACACATGATTCTTCAACATTTAAATTATTTATCGACTAGCATTGTGGTGATTCTTCACAATCACCTCAATACGTTTGCCTGAAAATATGTTAATCAATTGTTCTATTTATGTATTAACCCTTTAATATTAGCATTGCATATTCGATTAATGTTATGAAAAATTGTCAGAAAGGGTTTAATCATACTTTAAACTTCACAGATTTGTATCTCTTGAAGTCTTAATTGAGCAAGCTACTGTTTGATTCCTCATGTTCACTTCTCTGCTAAACGTTTCTACTGTTTACCAAATCTCAGGTACACCACACATTTGCCACTGCTGGATCAGATGGAGCCTTTAACTTTTGGGACAAAGATAGCAAACAAAGGCTTAAGGTATTACAGATTTCTGCTTCAGTCGTCATTTTTCTACATTTGAACATTTAGTTAGAGATACATCTTAATACTGTTTTTTATTTTATTAATTATATAGGCTATGCAGAGGTGCAATCAGCCAATACCTTGTAGTGCTTTCAACAATGATGGGTCAATATACGCATATGCGGTAAGCCTTTTTTTTTTTCCGTGAGTTGCTTAATAACATATATAATTTGATAAAACAGAAGAGCACTGTGAAGTATTTTTTTTTTTTGTTATTGAAATCTAAAATTTACCGAATTGAGATATGTACTCGATTACAGATGTTTTTCATTTTAATTTGCTAAAATTTTCAACTTTTCATCACTAATCTTCAATAAGTAAGAAACATCACATATGCTTTGTCATAAACCAAGCAGAAGTTATAAATGGAGGAATTTGCCTCATATTAAGAAAAAGAAAAAAATTAGTACATGCTCTTGTCTTGATAATTTATATATTTGGGAATTGGTCAATTTGTAAAGTTATATTTAAGGGACTGTCTTTGACCATAATTTAATTTTATTACCTCAAGAATATCATCATTGCAAAATTATCACTATCTTCAAATACTGAAGTAGTTAAATCTTGAAATTGTGCTGTTTGATTAGACCTAATTATAGTTTCCACTACAGAATAATCAATTTGAACTTTTGCTTTGTTTTTTTAAAACACATACAAGAAACAAAGTTGAGGCTCTCCTATTGAAACAAGTAGCAAAAGTTGTTATCGCTTGCAATATACCCAGTAATTTTTCTAAAAAATTGTTACTTATTTCTTGACCCAATTTTCACATCGTCACTTTTGTCCTTAATACTCACTTTATGGTGTTACCGATTGCCATTTGCCAACATGAAAGGAGAAGAAAATGACAGAATAAAGAAATTGAGCTATGTAATCAGAAAAGTAATAGGTATAGAGCACTAGTTTTGTAGAAATTTTGATGATTGTATTACTACTAAAAACCGAGATCCATTATATTTGTTGTGAAGGTAAATGACATTTTCATATTTCAGTTTTGCCATTCTAAAGTAGTTATTCTTACAAAGCAAGATTATAGAAGTAATGGTACCTTAACTACACCCGAAATTTACCTTCTTTTTTTCCGTGTTTAATGTATTTTGATTTGTGTTTGTTGGCAGTAAATGCTATAGCTTTATTATTCTTATGACTAGTTTATTATCTTCCATCCAAAAATTCAACGGCAAGGAATGTTTGGTCATCATGGTAAATTTAGGGGGTGGTTTTGAAAATCATTAAAACGAGGCAATAGTAATTTAATTGTAATTGCCCTCACCCCACCTCTGGAAGAACAATAATGAGAAGTTGTTTTTCTGAAATTCATTCATCAGGTATGTTATGATTGGAGCAAGGGTGCTGAGAATCATAATCCCTCAACAGCAAAGACCTCTATTTACCTACATCAACCCCAGGTATGTCTTAAAATCATGTGTTTATTTTACATGAGGAGGAGTCTCTCTCTCTCTCTACTCTACTCTAGTACTTGTAAAATTGACATTGTATTGTATGTATTGTTGATGGCAGGAGGCTGAGGTCAAAGGCAAACCACGCACTGGAACAACTGGGCGCAAGTGACAGACAAAACAGCTTTCTCCCTATTTTTGTACATGAAGAAGATTTTGCTTCTAGTTTTCCCTTCAAAAGTAGGATCACACCACGATTGGAAGATAATGTGTGGTCATATCTAGTCTATGTGTTGAACTACTATTCTTTTATCTGTTTGGGTGAAAGATTCCTTCTCCAATCGAGATATTTCATGGATTTCATGTTAACTTTGATGACATGTTTTTACATAATTGATCAGTATTTAATACTTTTGTCTCTCGTTGCGTTGATGTTCATGTGCCTCTCTTCTTAATAATTTGGAGGATATGAACTAGTGAATAATTTACATTTTGGTACAGCGTACTTCTTCGGAATTTAAGTCATTTTTCTAAAGTTGACATTGTGGAATTTGGTCCAATTAAGTGGACTCTCAAATTTTGAGATGTCTTAATTAGTTAATTTAGGATTCATATAAATTCAAGGTATGATTAATATTTGTTTTAATTTGAGGTCTAATTAAAATTCTTTTTCTAAATTAAATTTATACAAGATGATTAAGAAAAATTTAGCATTGCATATTATTTTTTGTTATCCCTTTTGTATGAACTGAAAAAATGTTTTTTTTTTTGGGTCTTGAATTGAAATTAGAAAAATTAAATCAGATGTTTAACAGAGAACATAAAATTTAATTCTGAATCGAGATATTTTATAACTGAATACAAAAAAAATTGGTGTGTAAATGGAGGGTAAGGGTAGGGGAAGTAATTATTAGATTTTCATTACATAAAAATTGAATACAGTGTCGTGGCAAATATAAAAACATTGGTGCTTTCTGCTGTGGATTTGGATCGCAGAGCTATATTATATAGTGTAAACCACTTTCCCTATCATCACCAAAATTCTGCAACACTAACAAACAAAAAATGGAAAAACAAGAAAAGAAAAATCATATACAAAGATGTAAATTATGAATGAAATAGAGAGCTCATCTAGGTCCAGACAACTCATCAGCCCTCATATTATAAGTGGAATCGGCAATTATCCAATCGGTGTTAGGGTGATGCACGTGGTTGAACTCTTGCCGGAACATTTCTTCCTTCTGCCACTCCTCCCACCTCTCCGCCAACCCATCCCCTTCCAACATCCGCACTACATCCGACATCTTCGGTCGCTCCCCCGGAGAGCTCTGCGTGCACAGCAGAGCCACTTGGATCAGCTGCTCCACCTCTTCATCAATGTAATTACCCTCTAGATCTCCATCAACTAATGTTTCCAACTTTTTCTCCTTCAGAAGTCCCTTCACCTGAATAACACACATGTATTTCAAATCATACTCATTTTTAACCACACTTTTGAATAATTGCAAAAAATAATAAAGAAAAATCACGACTTTAACAACTCAAATTGAGACACTTGACAGTTTCTTACCCAATCAAGTAACATAACATCATCGTCATTGGCTAACCGAGCAAGATCAAAAGCCCTCTGCCCAGTGATGAGCTCAAGAAGCATAACTCCGTAACCAAAAACATCAGTTTTCTCTGAAGATTTACCAGTGGAGAGGTACTCAGGAGCTATATGCCCAATTGTTCCACGTACAGCTGTTGTAACATGTGTGTCTTTGTAGTCCATGAGTTTGGCCAACCCAAAGTCCCCAACCACTGCTTCAAAGTCCTCATCCAACAATATATTTGCAGCTTTCACATCACGATGAATAATTTTAGGGTCACAATGGTCATGCAAATAAGCAAGTCCCCTTGCTGAACCAAGTGCTATACGTTTTCTTATTGGCCAATCAAGTGGAGCCTGCCCGTCATGCCGTTCTACAATATTGTTAGCATAAAAAAGATTATCAGAACTGGTATGACATAGAATTGATACAATTTTTAATTTGATTATGGATGGATCAAACAAACTGAACTATATTATCAAATGCAGTTATCAACTTGAAGAGGTCAGTGAAGTCTGCAAACTAAAGCAGGTAGTTGCTATCCATGGAGAAGGCATACAAATATCATTTTCATAGTATGGTTTTCAAAGGTAACTAGAGAAAGAATAGGTTCAATTGCGTCTTTATAGATTAAGAAAAATTATTATAAATATTAAGCTTCTGAAATATGCAGATGCCGTGGACACACTCAAAATGTGTAGTTAAGTTACAAAACATCTTCAGCAGTACTACTTCGGCAAGGCTATTAGACTCAATATCAGTGCTACTCTATCAAAACTAAGCTTTCCATATTAATAGTAGGATCGAAATGAAGAAATCTAGTGTGTAAAAGGGGGTGTTTGTGGAAGCTTTTATATGCTTCTGCTTTTACCTTTGACGTATAAAGCTGAAATGAGTGTTTTCAAATAATAGCTGCTGCTTCTAAGTACTTAAATAAATAAAACAGTTTTTGGCTAAAAGCAGAAGCAGACTCTAACTTACTTTTACCTACTTTTGATTAAAAGTAATTTTACTCTCAACAACCATATACTTTCGATCATAAGTTACTCTAAATTCTAATGAATTCTCAAAAGTAAAAGCAACCGCAACACCCCCTAAATAAGCGCCATTTTTGTGATGAAGAAATCAACTTCCAGTACATGTCTTATTGCAGTTTATAGAACAGTCAACATTGATGTACTGAAAGTAATCATCTGACAAATAAGTTATAGAATAACAACACAACTAAAGTTACCTCTGAAGCACTGAAAGTAATTACCAGACTAAGTTAAAGAAAAACAACACATATAAAGCATACCTCTTAAGCAAGATGCTACACTTCCATTGGCCATGTAAGGATAAACAAGCAGTCTCTCAGTTGGAGTCATGCAAAAACCCCGCAAACGAAGTAAATTTCGATGCACGGCCATGCTAATCATTTCTACTTCTGTTTGAAACTGCAGTTCCCCGCCTTGTGTACGTTCTTCTTTCAGTCTTTTCACTGCCACTAGAGTCCCATCTGTTAACCGCCCTTTGTAAACCTTACCAAATCCACCTTTCCCAAGAATATTTTTATTGCTAAAATTATCTGATGCAACTTGCAGTTCACGCAGGGAAAATCTTTTCAGCTGGCCAAGGTGGACTTCTGGATCCTCCTCAGCTGTAACCAAAATACAAAAATATTTGAAAATTGAGGAGTATGCAGAACAACACGGCAATTTAAGGCATTTTTTTGGGTTAATTGCATAAAAAATCATGTCCTTTACACATTTTTTCAACAACATATGTTTTTAAAATTCACAATTCGATGCACACACTTTTTTAATTTTGCAATTACTCTGAAAATGCTGACATGGCAGCCGGAAAATCTTTGAAAAAATTGCAAATAAATTCACGACATATTGTTATTGTTTCAATTTAACCACAACTTTTTTTTTTTTTTTTTGCAATTTCATATGCTAGTAACGTTACCACATCAGCAGGACTTGCAAAAAATAGTCATGTGATAGAATCACAACAATTTTAAAGATCATGTATCAAATCACAACAATTTTAAAGATCATGTATCAAATCACAAAATTATAAAACATCTGTTGTAACTGAAAAAACGTGAAAAGGTCGTGATTTATTTTGCAATTAACTCTTTTTTTTTTGTCACATACCAGGAACATCAAAGAAGTGATCCTCTGGCTTCTTCCTTCTGTAGTACGCAAGCGCCATTGCAGGAGCAGCAAATAGAAGGGCGGCTCCTGCAGCAACTCCTCCAGCAATAGCTCCCGTAGCACTGTTTCCAACTGCAATTGCAACTTATCACAAGCCTATACTATTCATTCATGTTCAAATTACATAATGTCATTTTTACAGTAAATGCCATGGAATAGTTTCAACTACAGACCAATGAGTTTAAACTACTCCCATATTCATGCATTTGCACTCAAACATTATCAATTCTGAGAAGGATTTAGCATAATCTTGTGAAATCTGTAATATCATCCACAGTCTAATAAACTAATCATTTTCTCGACCAAATTAAATGATCAGCAGTTCATTTTCCTTCTCAAACTGAAAAAGGAAGAAAATCAAATATGTTTGAGGCAAAGAGAGCTGACAAACCTCGAGAAGAAGATCCGGGAGTTTTTGGTACCGGAGGAGGTGGAGATGCAGGCAAAGGTTCCAACCGATTATTTGCAAAACTGAAAAATAGGAGAAAGTTAGTCAGCAATAGAGCCAAAATCAATTACTCCGTTTACCAGATAAAAAGCAAAGCTAGTACTGTAAACCTGATGGGTGTGAAAAGCTGAAAGGATCCATTGACTGGTATTTTTCCTGTGAGTTGGTTATTTGAAATATCACTGCATGTGTTAAGATGAACATATGATAATGTGCTGAAGATCAAAAGACAATAAGTAACACCGAATAAGGAATTTCATTGACTTCCTACATACAGGACTTGAAGTGTGAAGATGGTGGTCAGAGAATCAGGAATATTGCCACTCAACGTGTTATTGTTGAGCCTCCTACGTAGTTAGAAAGATAAACACAAATTAGTTATTAAAGAATTACAAATCACTGCGAGAAAAAGCTAATGCAATTGATGTCATCCCCATGTAATAGTATCGCAGTTGTCCACTGATCAAACTTCTTCACAAAGAAAAAGTATAAATGCATCATATCTTTTATTTCCAGGATTTTCTGGTAGACAATAAAAGAGAACTTTAATTCCCCCACTTGCTTGATTATCAAAATCATAATGATATGAGATAAAAGCCTGCCTTTGGTAAAATTTGATATAACAGTATATTATTATCAGAATTCCTGCACACGTGTTCAACAATTACTATATTTTTAACATGTGAACAATCAAAATCCCAGCCCAATTATTTATAATTAGAAAATATCATATTTAGTACCAGATAAAAACAATCAAAAGGAAAGATAATCTCAAGAAAAAGAAAAGACATGAATATAAAATTAAGATGCTTAAAAAAGAGAAAACCATACAAGAAACGCAATTTCTGAAGCTTGCCCAATGTGTCGGGAATTGGACCACTTAGGCCATTCAGATAAAGATCCAAGCTCACCAAGTTTGTTAAATTTCCAAGCTCACTTGGAATTCTTCCGCTTATATTGTTACTGTAAAGCTCCCTGCCAAGAGAGACACAAGAAGTGAGTGATTACTCTATATGGGTTGGAGCATGTGGGGTAGCTGGAATTTAAGATGAAATAAAGGATGATCAAGGGAGAGAAAAAACAGTCAGCATGCAAAATAAGTTTTAAAAAAAATCTTCTATTTTAATCCGTAATCAAGGACTAGTTTTCTTTAGTACTGGGTATTCTAGTAGATTTATATACAAATTATGAAAAAATGACTATTCTCATGCAGAGAGGTCCTACGTGGGCTGCATATAAGCCAACATTAGGTATCAATTCTCTCTCTTGGTTTTTCTAAGACCACAATGTAGAAATTTCACTGGCTCATGTCCAGAAATCCAGCAGTGACTGCACTTCTGGTTGAACACGTTGAGAAGTTCAATCTCCCACAAGTACATAAGAGAACGTGCTATATCAACTAGTTCAACATGAAAAAGTCCCAAATCTCTCAAACCCGGGATATTTGTGGACCCCATCAAGGTTGGATCCAGCTATGAATATGATACAATATGGAACTAATTTCCCAGTGTTAACAGTCCCTAGATAACTTTAGTCATTGTTTTCCACGGGATATTACTTCCAGCAACCCAGGTTATGAAACTAGTATACAATACGTCGAAGCATAAAACTTCCACCCAAACAATGCTCGAGTCAACTATCTCGCGAAATAATTCATTTTCCACAACAAAATACCTAAATTTCACAGAACAAATACTAAAACATTTTTACATTTATGCCAATTGTGGAAAGGAAATTTGTGAAATATGATTTGGCAACTAAGGAGAGAAAAGTAAAAAAAGAATAACAATATATATTACAAGGTGACGTTTCATCTGAAGATTTACGACTTACAAGTACTGTAAATTCGAGAGCTGACCAAGCTGTGGAGGCAGTGTGCCCGACAAATTTGCATTGCCGAGATCGCTGTTCATAAACAAGCACAATAAAGTTCCATAACTTGAATACTTGATTGTCATAATTACTGTAGCAAAATACAAACGAGACGTAAATGCAGGCTTACACTCGTGTAACACTATTGTCGCTATTGCACGAGACGTGAAACCAAGTGCAAGGATTGACGAGGGTTGGATCCCAACTCTGGAGAACATTGTTAGGATCAGCCAAATTGCTCTTCAGAGCATTCAAGGCATCACCTGCCTCAGCATAAATATATTAACACCTTTCAAACATGAGTTTATTGCAGATTCCAAAATATACATAAATAGCACAACATCATTAATCACAGAGGCTACAATTTACACGGCTGTCCAACCAATATATATCTCAAAATTGTTAAACTAAGAAAAGGCACAATAATTACCATACTTATCATCCGCAATAATTATCCAGTAACAGAAAAGTAATTTAACAGATCAAGCTTCTATACACTAATTTAGAATCTAGAACAGCATAAGGTAATTATAAAAGTAATTATGAATCAAAGTCAGCTCAAGTCAACGCATATTCATTGACCTCAAATTCTCAGAGCAAGCGAAATTAAATTAGCAGAAAACAGCTTAAAAAAACGGCGAACAATAATTAGAACAAACCTTCGCCGTTGGCAGATACCCGCGAAAACGCCGTTAAGAGCAGAATAAAGCTGCAGAAGATCGAGGCAATTGACCGATCCATGAAACAGTTTGAAACCCCAAATTGAGCACCTAAACACCTGATTTCCTTCATGAATTCTCACACCAAATCATTTATCACTACATAGCATCCACCTCGCTGGCGTAGTTAATTACGACAATCTATAATAATCAGAAACTGTGTAAGCTCTGCTCAACTACCCAGGAGTAAGAATTGAATGTAAAAGGAAAGGGAAGAACAAAAGAAGCAGTTGATTTTGGGAGAATGGAATGGAATGCAAGCAGCAGCAGGTGCAGAAAGAGAAAAATGGTAGTGCAGATTGATTTAATTTAGTAATAATAAATAAAATTGGTATTTTCTTTTTGTGGTGCTTTGGGTTTGTTAGTGGCATCTGATATGTAAGAAACAATAAAATATGTGGGGGGTGCATATAGTGCTCAAACCAGCCAGAGGGGACGGGGGTGGGGGGTGGTTGGTTTGTTGAAGTCGTTGATCAGAAAGAATGAAAGAGAAAATAGTAGTAATGGAATTTCCCTTTTCTTTTTCTATTTTTTTTAGTTGAAGATAAATGGATTGATTCTTAGTCAAAGGTTCCCATTCACCGCCATATATATTACTTCCCCTCATTCGATTGTCCTTTACCCCCAAAATTTAATACGAAAGTCATTTATTAGTATTATACTCCCCCAAAATCGAAATAATCACTATATTCATATGTATTTATTCTTCATGTCATTACATTTGTGATCCACCATACACTCAACTCATCTACTTTATTTACTTTATGGTAAAGTCTAGTATGCACCCGAGTGCATGTTGTGCACCATAGTCTAAAGAAAAGTGTAAGTTATTAAACTGAAAAGTACAACACAATATTACTAAAAAGTGTAAGTCACTATAACTAAAAATATTATTATACAGTTTAATAATTGAAAAGTGCAACACCATTTACCAAATAAATGTAAAACTGAAAAGTGCATCATGGACTAGGGTGCACAACATGCACTCGAGTCCATAGCAGACCAACCCTTACTTTATATATAAAAGTTTACAAAATTATTCCTCAACACTCTCATCATTACACTTTTTTCTTAAACCACGAGTCCAAGATTCTCCGCAAACTTTTCTTAAACTTTTATATATAAAATAAATAAATGAGTTGACGTATGTATATGTGTGTGGATAAAAAGTAATAACATTTGTGTAAATTTAAAGATATTGTGAAAATGAAGTTTATAAAGAGTTTTTCATGTCAAGAGTGTGCAGGTTATTGTGAAATGTCTCGAAAATAAAAGTGTCAAAAGTAATTAAGAATCTGGGTGTAGTATTATGAGAAATAAAACATACTAATTTTTTGTTGAAAGTGTATTAATCAAAGGACTACCGGAGTATTTTTATTTTAAAAGCTGTGAAAGTAAAGTTCTGTGAGAAAATGGTCTTTGACTCTATTATTTGCAAACGACCCAATAATTGTTGGAACTTATAAATAAATTTTAAATTGTATTTAAATATATAAAAATTAAAACATTTATTTAGATAAAAAAATATAGTGTCATTTGTTGAATAAGTGTCATTATCGTATCGTATTAGATCAATAATATGTACTCCCTCCGTCCATAAAAGTATGCTTATTTTTTTTTGTTCACAAAAAATATATTTATTCTATTTAAATAGTTCATTTTTAAATATTTTTTTTACTTTACTAACATGGAGTATCTATTAAATATACTCCCTCCGTTCAATTTCATTATTCTCACTTTCCTTTTTTTGTTGTCCAATTTTATTATACTCATTCCCTTTTTAGAAATAATACTATTGACACTACTTTATCTCCACCCTCCAACCATCACTTATTTACTCAAATTGCCACTAACTTTATTCATAAACAATTACTTTACCTATAAATGGACCCCACAACATCTCATCATACCTTCAACTTATTTATTTTATACATAAACTAATCAATATTCATTAAAACTCGTGCTCGGAGAAGTGTGCATAATAAAATTGGATGGAGGGAGTATTATTTACTCATTATCTTAAATATATTATTTATAATTAAAATATGATTTTTTTAAAAAAACATGTATAGTGAGCACACTTTTAATGGATAAAGAGAGTAATAAATTATTAATGGGTTAATATATTACCGTATATGTTAAATTTATCATGTTTAATACCATGCGGTCCATGCCTTAACAATATTTTTTAACGACACGAGGACAATAAAATCAAACACAAACCAATAATTTTCATACCAAATTGGTGGCAAAAATTGCGACTCCTACGGAATTCACTGCCACCTCATTTAATGTAAGTTGGTAATTTAGATTTTAAAAAGCAAAGTTGGAAGTCGTATTTAGAAAATAAAGTATGTTGGGTGTTAATAATTACTATCCTAACCTAAAACATTATATAAATGGGATGGTGATGAAAGGAAAATGTTACTTTCAAGTCCAGATTGTTTGTGGTAAATGAGACAAAATTATGTTGCAGAGAATATGATTGCTAATCTATTATCCTATATGCAAAGGCTAAAATGTGTCATCATGTATATATAGAGTAGATGGTGCACGTAGTCGTATTATTGGTTACAATATTCTTCATTAAAAATAATACTCCTACATATTAAAAGTATGTGATTTCATAACTACTCAAAATATTAAAATTGTACTCCCTCCGTCCCGGAATTTGCACATCGGGGATGACACACATTTTAATAAATGTGTAAAAAAATTGTAATGAATGATATTTTGAGAGATAGTTTTGTAAACTTTTATGAATAAAGTAAAGTAAAAGATAGGTTGAGTGTGAAAAAGTAATGACATATGGATAAATATGTGTATATTTTGAGAGTGAGAGTTATGACAATTTTTTTTTATGGAGTGTGTAAATTGGTATGAGACATCCATATATGAAAAGTGTGCAAATTCCTATGAAATAGAGGGAGTACTATTTAATAAGTACACTTTATTTTACATATTGAAAAGTTATTTTAGAGAAATACACACAATAATTTTGTACCAATTATATTAATCTACTTTGTTCTAATTTTATTAAATGCTTATAAAAGATTGTATACATTTAATAATTTTTTGATGCAATTGGAGTAATTGAGTGGGGATGACAATGAACAGATTATAGTGTGTATTTCAATATCCAAATATATCTACAATTGAATCATAATTTTAATTTAATTGTTCAAAAGTTCAATTAGGCAATTACTATAATATATTCAAATTGCTTAAAATTAACCGTGCACATATTGTACATTTGGTAGATATGTTCTATGATCAATTTGAGCCACATTAAAGAGTAGATGATGTGTTTTTTTAACATTTAATATACATATAAATACAACCAAGTGTCTTTTTAAGTGTTTAGAAAAAAATTGTTTTATGCATGCCCAATTTGACATCTATTTTAAATCTAATTAACCACATATTTTGAGTTAATCTATACTACTTCCTCCGATCATAAAATTTATCGTATTTGATCTTTATTTTTATTTTAAAAAATTTGTGGTTTTTTCTATTTTTACCACATATTTTTCTAAACTACCTTATATAATTATTATAATATCACTTTTAATTGCAAACATATTAATTATTCATTTTCTCTCGCTTTCTTTTAAAAGGTAAGAATGTCATATAAAAGAAATGTCAAAAGAAGGAAAGAAAAAATAATGAGGGATAAATATGTAAAAAAAAAAAAAATTCTTAATTCTATACAAATGAAACAAACTTTATGAAACTAAATTAGTCCATAAATTAGCAAATTATGGATAAATAGCAGGTCAAGTCGCACGAACGGTAATAGGACCCACCACTGACCGCCATCAATTAGGAACACGCACGGATGCTTAATCAACTCTCTTTGTGCTAATTCTTTTTAGGCGTGTCCCCATTATAAAATTACCAATCGTAATTGACAAAGATATACCAAACTAAAAGGCAATGATTTTGAAAGTAAAAAAGATATTTTGTCATTAAACCTAAATTTCTGTAATTAAACTATAATTGATGATGTATGCTTATAGTCAAATGATATAATGATGATGTTTTTTTCCTTTTATAATACAGTTGGTTGGTAAGAATAATTATATGGTTATGGGCTCTTAAATTAAAGGCTCGTTATATAAAGTCCAGGGGTATCATAATGGATTCCTCGAATGAATACCAAATTGTGCTAAATACTGTACTGCATAATTATTAATTATTGAATTACTATTATTTAATAATTTTCGAAACAAAAATAGTTAGTTATTAATATCTTATCGGAATAATACGTTTTTTTTTTTACCACAATATTCTAATTCAATAATTTTCTTTATTTTTGTATAATTATTCATTATTGAATTACTATTATTTAATAGTTAGTTATTAATATCTTATCGTAAAAATAATATGGCATCAATGATGGTTGTTGCGTCAATAAGTAATGATGAGGGATACCGAATCTCCTTGCTCGAATTAAGGTTGTCTCTAGTTGGAATCGTCACCTTTCAACAAGTCCAAACCACGCCGGAAGGGATTTCGGGGGGAATCTCCGGCGCTCAAGTCAGATAGGTTCTTTTAACAATCAAAGAGGAACTTTCCCAAGATTCGAGGGATAGAATCGTCGAATTTAGAGAGTTTTTTCTATATTTCGTGTGAAAGTATGTGTAATTCGTATGTGTGTAAAAAAAACGTAGTCAAAACAGTAATCAAACCTTCTTTTATACCTGGCCGTTTTCCTGGGAGGAAAGGAGAATATTTCTTCCGCTTACCTCTCAATTGCTCCCTAAGACTCGGTCCTCCATCTAACCTCTTTCTCCGAGATTTCTGGTACTCGGTCCTCCCTCTGACCTCTTTACCAGTTACCACTCTTACGGATACTTGAGCCAGGGGTATTTGGGCCACGGATACTTGGGCCAGGGACATAAGCTGAAGATCAGGTTTGGGCCTGTCTCTTTCTCTATATTTAGGGGTGTATTAATCCCTTCTACAAAATCATCACTCATAGCAAACGAGTTTAATTCATCTTATATCCACGTGTCGTTATTTCAGGAGACGACATATTTTGGCCGTATCAATGGGGTAATCAAAGTTCAAGAGACAAGCCACACATATATAGATGAAATCTAATACAAGTGTTCAAATTATAAGTAATTCTTGTAAAGATGTCAATCTTGATATCTTTGCAATTCTTATATGAACTAGTAATTCTTCCGTGCGTTGCACGACAGATTGATTATTAATAAATTTTAATTAATTATTTATAGAATACATTCGTGCTATTTAAAAATTTTAGTGGTTGAATTTTACAGAATTTAAAAAACAATAATACTATGTGAAACCATATCATTGATTTCATCTTGTGAATGAATGCTTCAATTACATTTTTTAAAATCGATGAATTTACTTATAATTATTGGTGGAATATTACTCCATAATTATCACATAATTTGAAAAATATTAATATAAAATGAGGTGTAGTAAAATTGATATGATTGAAGAGGGGGAATAAAATGGAGTGTAGAATAATGTAAGAGTAAAAGAGGTGGAGTTACCATGTATACACAAAAATAAAATGAGATTTTTTTTTGTGAGACATCTAAATGAAAAGATGGAAGATTCTGACGAAATAAAGTAATTAATTAAAATTCAATTTTACAAATACATTCATGAAACTATCTCATATAAATTTTAACTTATAATTAAAATCTATATATAATCTTGGGAAACAAAAAGTATATGTACAAATATACATAAATTAATTACAAATGTTTTTTAATAATTACTCCCTCCGTCTTTGAAAAGTTTGCGTAAAATCTTGGGCACATGATTTAAGAAAAAAGTGTAATGATGAGAGTGTTGATGGGTAATTTTGTAAACTTTTATATATAAAGTAGATAAAATAGGTTGGTTGAGTGTATGGTACTGAGTCTCAAAAGTAATGACATGAAGGATAAAAATGTGTGTGATAATTATTTTTAATTTAAGATATGCAAACTTTTGAGAGACAAATAAAAAAGAAAAGTATGAAAATTTTTCGAGAATTGAAAATAAAATTTATAGGGGTATACTTAATTACAAATATTTTTTAATAATTAATTTATAATTGAATAGCGAATAGAATAAAAAAAGACGGAGTGATAACTGTGATATAACCTAAAAATTAAAACAACTGGGCCTTGGGCCTTTACTTAAAAAAAAAAAAAAAAGAGAGAGAGAGAGAGAAAAGTTGGCCCAACAATTTGGGCGGGAATTGACTAAAGTCAACTATGTTGTTTTTATATATATATAGATTTTGATTTTAATATTTGAATCTTGTTTCACTTCAAAACGTGATTGGATTAAGGTATCATAATTTAACTGAGCATAAGGTAATTGAGGCTCTATTTTATGTATGAAACATTTTTATTCAAAAAAATTTAGGCTATTTATTTCATGTATGAAACATTTTTATACAAAAAAATTTAGGCTCTAAGACAATTGCATGCTTACAATATGAAAATGCACAACCCAATACTTCTTCATATCAGCCCATTCAAAATGAGGTTCTAAAACTTGAGGAGCCATGTTCTACTATATATATATTGATATGGGATCGGAAAGTGAATTTCTTATGGAAAGAACCAATGCATAAATTACTTGTATAATTTTACATGTACAAGTGTTTTATGCATGTGATTTGATACATAAGAAACCTCTATATCATTAAGCATATATAATTATTATTATTATTATTACTCACTCCGTCCACTACTCACTCCGTCCACCAAAAGTGTGCTCATTTCTTTTTTTGAGGTCCACAAAAATGTGCTTATTCTATTTAAATAGTTAACTTTTGAATATTTTTTCTACTTTACTAACAAGATTGAGTATTTACCAAATATATTTTATAATCATTATATTAAATATATTCTTTATAATTAAAATATGATTTTTTAAAAGCACATATAAAAAAAAGTGAGCACACTTTTGGTGGACAGAGGACACTTTTGGTGGACAGAGGGAGTACTATTTATAAGTTGGCCAGTAGTTGCAGAAAAGGGCGAGAAGTTTATGTGAATTGTGATAGTCTTTGTAAAGAGAAAAAAAAAAGTTGATGAACTCTTGAGGTCCATTGTAGCCACTCAATGTGCACCATGCACTTTGTTGTCCCACACCCATGAATATATTCACCAATTTCTTTGCAAGAATCACGCAACCACAAAATACTTCTTCAGGTCCAATTGCCGGCCTGTAGTCGCAACAAACACCTTCTATACACACCAAGAGGTATAACTCTTGTCATGATTTTTAATTTCATCAAATAATGGAGCTAAAGTATTTTGTTACAATTGTACGTAGTTGATAATTATCGTCTTTTTAGGAAGAATTTATGTATAAGCCCTGTATTTTTTGGAACAAATAAAATGTAAACCATAAACAAAAAACTAAGAAGATCTGAGAATTAAGATGCCATCGACAAATTTCGACACTCGACTGAATTGAAACAATTTTTTTTTTTGAATTCAAGTATGACCAAGTAGACCACAAAATATCGCAATAGAATTCTCAAAATCACAAGCAGAAACAGTAGTTAATTGTAAAACTACTGTGTTAATTAAAAATTATTATCCAATAGCCCTAAAATTTGAAATCGTCACGATAATTTCGAAATTTAATTTCATATTATTTCTAATGTTAGATATGTTGCACGTGGTTTGTGTGGATAACATTTTTTTGTTTTTTTCTCCTTTTATTAAGGCTTTTTTGCAGCTTTAGCAATTGTGCAGACTTTGCAGGGGGCGCAGTGCTGCAGCATCACAACATTCACATGCCATCACATATGAACATTGACCCCTACCAACTCCACATGCATTAATGGAACGTGTACCTCCATCCTCCATTTCTCCTTAATTTATTTGCAGATCAAAAAAAGATTTCTTCATTATTACATTTGGTTTTGCAGGTTCCGATTAGGGTTACGTTTTTTTTCAACTCCAAGGCACCACAAACTTCATTAGAAATATAAAAATAAATACCATAAGAACTCAAACATAACAGCCAAATACATAGTGAATGGAGCATGAAATGCCCCAAACAATAAGTTCCGTACAGAAATTGAAAATAACAGAACAAACGAAACTACATCAAAATAAGCATAAACTCGTTCCCTTAACCAGTTACTAGACGAATACTACTTGATGTTTACTAAAAAGGCAGCAATAAAGTACTCACATCTTAAATCAACACCATACCAGTCTAACCAAACAAGTCGAACATGTTCATGTCATCATCGCTCTCCTCCTTCGACGCTTCGGCGGCACTCTCCGGTGCGGCGGCAGTAGGAGCGTCGGCGGCCGGAGCGGCAACAGCAGCAGCGAAAGCACCAACACCAGATCCGGCGGAGTTGATGAGTATGAGATCATTAATGTCCCTCTTCTCACATAGCTTAGCGAAGAGACCCGGAAAGTAGGATTCCACCGGCACGTTAGCCGCTTTCACCAGCGCCGATATTTTCTCCGCCGTGACGGGAATGCCCTCGTCGTGAAGAATCAGTGCGGCGTAGGTGCAGGCCAGCTCTCCCTTCGACATATTTTCTCTCTCTTGAATTTTCTCGCTCTACGTTTTGGCTCGCTCTACGTTTTCGTGCCCTAGAAAGGGGGAAATATATAGAGGTACTAATTTACTTGGTTACCAAGTTACTAACCCTAATCGTATGAAATTAAATCTTTTGAAAATATCTTAGGCCCTCTTTGTTTTGTGATTATGTAGGGTGAGACCGTGGGAGAAATTTGGATAGGAAATTATAAATAGTGATTGTATATTTGTATACTATTATAATACTTTGTTAAATAAAAAATTAAAATTATTTATAAAAAAAAAAAAGAGAAGTTTATAGAGTATATAGGTATTTTTAGAGGTAGATTTAGGGGGTGTATTCAATTGAGATTTTGTTGGATTTTTTTGGACTTTAAAAAGTCGGTGGATTTAGAAAATCCATAGACTCTATGCAGAGTTTACCTGACTTTTTTATTGATTTATATGGATTTTTATAGATTTGACAGAATTCTGAAATACACATATTTTTATTGATTTACATGGATTTCCATAAACAACGTCCCTAAAATCTAGTTTAAAAAAAAATTATTATTTATCATTATTATTCTTATCTTCATTTTCATAACAGTTATACCAAATACTACTAGTTCTCCATGCATTAACGTAAGTTCTTTGTTGTAGTTGTCTTTGAGAAAACAATTCCAAATTTTCGTCTTTCATGTCGAGATGTGGTGAATTTTGATCTTCTTTATATTGGACTGGAAATTCATCAGAGCGACCTTCTTTCCGAAGAAAAAAGTTATGTAATCTAGCGAACTTGTATTTCTGGGTGATGACCTTGACCACCAAAATCTTTTAGATGATATCGAACACCACGTAATGGGGAATTGACGTCGATTAGATATTATTGACGGTGTCTGATATACTATAATTTTTAAAGAAAGAACATAATTTTAAAATACAGAGATGTAATTTTTTTCACGATAATAATGGTGGTGAAGAATCTGTGATGCTTATCAAAGAACATAGTTAACACAATTTTTTTTTCTTCTCTTTCAGAGTCTTCTAAGAGAATCCGTTGAAATCTCTACTTTTTAGAAGAGATTTTGATTAGTGAAATTTATTTATATTTTTGAAAGAGAATCCAACGAAATCCATAGAGTATTAAAATCCATAAATTGTTGAATACCTAAAGATTTCTAAAGACTTTTTAAAATCCGTATTGAATACCTCAAAATTTTGAAAGACTTTTAAAAATCCGGATTGAATACCCCAGATTTTAAAAGTCCAAAAAAATCCAACAGAATCTCAATTGAATACACCCCCTTAGTTGAGATGGTAAAATTCGAATTTTAAATTTCGAACTAGAACAAAACGGGCGTGTGAGTCCTAAACAAACACCCCCTCAAAGATTCAAATCTTGATTTATTCCTTTTAACTAGTAAAATTGATAAAGACAAAGTGGGATAGCTCAAGTGGTCACCACTAGATCTTGATTTATTCCTTTTAACTAGTAAAATTGATAAAGATAAAGTGGGATAGCTCAAGTGGTCACCACTACCTAGGCCTTAGTTGATAAAGAAAATTAGTAGAAATAAAGAATAAGAGGAGAAAATAAATTGGATAAACATTGATGGACGCAGATAGAAAAGATTATCCTGAAATAATTAAATTGGAGAATTAGATGTTATGGTGATTTCGTCATATATTCCCAAGTTTGGTTTTTTTCCATAGAAATAAATTGTATTCGATAATTTGTATCAATATACGATTAATTTGTATGATTTGTTGTACAAATTTATAATGCTACTCCTTCAATTATGAAAAATTATAAATCAGGAAATATTATTTTTGAAAAATATGGTTCATTCACTTAAGGTTTTATTTTTTAAAAATATATTGAATCTAAAATATAATACTCCCTCCATTCACACAGTTCTTTTAATTAAATATTGATTTTTTAAATTTATTTGTGATGACGCTCTTATATAGAAATACTAACATTTTCACACATTTTACAAATGGGTCGCACATGAAGAAATCGAGTGACATATTTTCTTTGAGTGTACTCACACCTATAAAATGTGGATGGACTGCATGGTCGGGCTCAAGATATCGACTGCACTACCTTCTGAGTTCCTGGGTAACTGTTTAGAATTCGGCGGCATCATGAAAGGAAAAAACAGTAAGAAGAATGCAACATGCATATGGCTCTATGTGGTTTGACAATTCTGGAAATGGAGAAACGCAGTTATATTCAGGAACGAGACACTCTCAATCCCAAGATTCAACGAAGAACTCAAGGCAAGAACTCAAAATATCCTAACCAGAGTAGATTCTCGTTTAAGGACTGGATTGTGGATCCTCTTAGATGCATTACTTGAAGAAGCGCTTAAAATAATGTTCTCTACTTTATTAACTCTCTAAGCTTTTGTTACTCTGTAAATAATTTTAGGTATCACTTGTATGGTTGTATCCATTTTAATAAATAAATAAATACATTTACCGATAAAAAAAACAAATGGGTGAAAGGGAGATTAAAATTCGTGTGTGAGGAAAATGTCTGGTGAAAATATGTGTGAATTGACTATTGAGTATATTTAGATTTAAAATTAGGTGAAAGGGAAGATATGTGTGAATTGAGTATATATTTTTATAAAAATTAATGTCAATATTTAATAATATTAATTAATTGTGCAATCAACTTATTATAAATTTTTTAGTAGTATATTAATGTTTGAAAAATAATTTAATGCAATTTAGATGTTTGATATGCTTTAAAAAAAAATAAAGTTCGCTCATTGATGGTGTAATATTCTATATATGATTCTCTCTTATAAATTATACTCTATATTAAATGTAATATTTCATATATAATTATCTCTTATAAATTCTATTAATTGATTTTATTTAAAACATTCTAAAAGATAATTATAAAAAATATATACAGTAAAACTTCTCAAAAAGAATACTCTATTAAGGAATAAACTCTCTTTAGGAATAAAAATTCAACCAGTTATAATTTGGAATAAACTTCATATTGTCATAATTCATATTTTTTCAAGTCCCAACATAAAGAAATACACCTTCATTTAGAAATAAATCATAATAATATATATAATTTTACAATAGATTTAAGTTGATTTAAAATACTTGTTCAAGGTTGATTGTGACAATGATTTAAAATACTTGCACATCTCCACAGGAATTTTTTCACTCATTTGAGTTCTCTTTTCTATTTTTGGTGTCATTATATGCGTGAAGAAAATGTTGATTTGATGTAATTGATAAAAAAAATGTATTATACATAGTATTTATAGATGAAAAAATTAAAGCAATCAAAAGCAAGTACATGCATCTATGGTGGGTGACTCTTTTCATATTACGTGAGTAAATTAGTTCAATTAAGTTCAACACATTACATCATGTACATGTATCTACTAATTATACCATTATATAATATACATGCATTTAAAAAAAAAAAAACCTTATAACTCTATTTAGGAATAACCCCCATTTAGGAATATTTTTTTGTGGTCCCAAGGATATGACTATAGAGAGGTTTTACTGTACTATAGTACTCCCTGTCCTATAATAATTTTCATATGTAGGTGGACACATACATTAAAAAAGGGTAAATACTTGTGTGTACCAATTACATCCACTTCATCCAATTTTCTAAATGGGTGGATGTAATTAATGAGTTATGACAAATATAGTACTCCCTCCGTCCCGGAGGAACTTGCACCATTTGATCGGCACACATTTTAAGAAATGTGTAAGAAAAGGTGTAATGATTGATGTTTTGAGGGGTAGTTTTGTAAACTTTTATGAATAAAGTAAAGTAAAAAGTAGATTGAGTGTGGAAAAGTAATGACATATGTGTAAATATGAGTATATTTCAAGGGTGAGGGTTGTGAAGATATTTCCTTTTATGGAGTGTGCAAATTGGTATGGGACATCCATATATGAAAAGTGTGTAAATTCATGTGGGACGGAGGGAGTATAATATTAGTTCAAATATAGTATAGTATTAGTTCAAATACAGTATAGTATGAGCTCAAATAGGAACAAGTTACATGTATGTAACTGGTACACAAGAGTACAATCCTTAAGAAAGTGTAAAGTGTAATAATGAGTGGAGTTTTTAGGGATAATTTTGTAAACTTTTATGCATAAAGTAAATAAATGAGTTGACTTTTGTGTATGTGTGTAAAAAAAAAGTAATGACATTTGTGTAAAATTGAGGATATTGTGATAATTGAGTTTATAAAAGATTTTCATTTTAAAGACACCCTAAAAAGGAAGTGTGACAGTTATTATGGGATGGGGGGAGTAACACTTATAGGGCATGTTTGCTTCATGGGTTGGGAGAAGATGAGTTTAGATGAGGTGGGTTGGCTAGATAAACCCAATAGGAGGCTAGGTTGTCTAAACCCATGGAACCTAGACCGGGTCAAATTATAAACTCGGGTCAAGGTGTTTAAAGTCATGAGAAACCAAACATGGGAGAAGATGGATTTTCATATCAAACCCACCACTAAACCACCTAAACCCATGAAGCAAACATGCCCATAGAATATATTAGAGATAATCATATATGAAACATGACAAACTCTTCCATGCAATTGAATGTATATTAGTATATATACACTTGAATTTTAATGTTCAATTTACTCAATTTAATATTTGATCCAACACGTTAACTCAATTCATTTAAGAGTAATTTCAATTGTATATGTACAAGTACAATAAATTGCATCCAAATATCATTTGTTACATTAGATAAAGGGTTTTCTATTTTAAGGCCTTAAGGATGTACTCCCTCCGTAGTGATGTGTAAGATAAAATAAAGGAGATGTATTATTGGTAATTCATTGATTAAAGGGAATGGAAGGTAAAATAAAGGAGGGGTATTATTGGTAAAAATTATGTGAATTGTTTCCTTTTTTTGAAGTGTGCAAAAAAAGTTGGAACGCCCGTTAAAAAAAGTGTGCATAAAATCTTGGAACGGAGGAAGTAAAACTTATTGTGAAACGTCTAAAAAAAAAGTGTAAAAGTTATTATGGAACGGAACTACAGAAGGATAATAAATAAGCACTTCATCTCTCCAGGCGTCTAGGTAAAGAGCTGTAGAAGAGGTCAATTAAGTGCAGCTTCAACTTTTCTTGACTTGACCTCACGTCTGAAATAAACCAAATGCACATGGGGTTCAATGCTTTAGGTGTGGTTATATACCCCTCCCTAGGGCTGTCAAAATGGGCCCGGCCCGATGGACCAGCCCGGCCCGCCCGGCCTACAGGCTGGACTGGGCTGTAATATCAATGGCCCGAAAACAACCGGGCCGATTTGGCCCGGCCCACTTGAACAACCGGGCTGATCGGGCTTGGGTCGGGCTAAGCCCGATTTTTCGGGCTGGCTCGATTCTATTTTTTTTTTTTTTTTTAAAATTATAATATGAATAGAGAGAATCAAATCGCCGGGAAGGAAAGAAAATACACAAAATATACATACGGTATTACTATAAGAGCTAGTTTGGTTTGTTAGATTGGATAAATATATTAGGATTAAATTGAGTGGGATTGCACTGTTCACAAATTAAAATATTGAAATAATTTGTATGTTTGGATTGATGGAAAAATAAACTCACCCTCTCACCTAAGATTAATAATCATGCAAATGTGGGAAAAAATGGGAAAATTGACTCGGGCCCAAATAAATTCTCGGGCTTTAATTTAGAAAACCAAACAATGAAAAAAATAGGATAAAAAAGTATTTCCCACATTTTCCATCAAACCAAACATACCCTAAGTCTATAATCTATTAAATTCAATTTTCCTATTTTCAGGTCCCTTTTTTTTTTTTTTTTGTCTAATTGTCTTGCACAATATACACAAACACGAGATAATATATCTGAGATTCAAAAGAAATCTATTAACAAAAAAAATTGTAGAAAGAAGAAAATAGGAAGAAAAAATTGTGGCTGTCACACGTTGGTGGCACCAAACTGCCGTCGCCTTCACGCCGCCTAGCCTAGGTACATAAGGAGGTACGATGGGATGGGATGGAATGGAAAGGAAATGTGCACTGCCCTTCTCTAATCTGTGTTCATGAGTCCACAATCATATGTCAAAATAAATAAATGTTATAAAAAACGGGTTGTTTTGGCCCGGTAGCCCGGTGGCCCGGCTAGGGCCGGGCCGGGCCTCAACTTTCCAAGCCCGATGGCAACCGGTCCGGCCCGGAAATTTTGAGCAACCCGGTGGGCTGGTACCAGGCTGGCCCGGCCCGGCCCATTTGACACCCCTACCCCTCCCCTCCGAGTATGTTTGATACACCCTCTCGATACACGTACCCCTCAAAATACACATTAGACAAATGCACTTTCTATAAATTATCTACGGAGTATTGAGAATTACATATTTATATTGAGAATTATCACTATTGATAAATTATCTCAAAAGTGCACTTTCTCAATATAAATATGTGATTTGTATTTCACTTTTTAGTTATATTAACTTGTACTTTTAAGTTATAGTACTTACATTTTTTAATTATAGTGACTTACACTTTTTAGTAATATTGTGTTGAACTTTTCAGTTATATTGACTTACACTTTTCATTAATATTGTGTTACACTTTTCAGTTATACCGACTTGCACTTTTTAATAATATTGTGTTGCACTTTTTAGTTATACTGGCTTGCACTTTTTAATAACATTGTGTTGCACTTTTCAGTTATAGTGACTTACACGTTTCAGAAATATTGTGTTTTACGTTTTAGTTTTACTGTCTCACGCTTTTAGTAAATATTTTGTTGCATTTTTCTGTTATATCGATTTATATATTTTAGTAATATTGTGTTGCATTTTTTACTGAATAAAATGAGAATTGAAATGTCTTGAGAGGATATTTAAATTGTTCTTTTACTAATTTAAGTATGAATCATTAAGTACGAAATAAAAAAATAAAGATAAAATTGATCATTAAATATGAAACGTAGGAAGTATGTATTACAAATTACAATAAATAAATATGTTTTGTATTGTTGTTAGTTAAATTATTACATGGAAATATTGAGTTTTTCTATAAGAATTGATTATATTATGAGATTGTAAAATAATTTGGGGGCGAGAAAGTCTTCTTTTGAATAAATTTTGGAGGGCTTGAGCCTTATCAGTTAATTCGATAAATAATATTCGAAAAAAAAAATAAGGAAAATTATTTTCAGTAACCCTTTTCACTTTAAATTTTGTTTAAATGACCTTTAATTAATATTAATCAGGAACCCCCTTAAATTCCACTCACAAGACAACATAAAAGAAGCCAATTATTTAAAAAGAGGGTCATTTAAATAAAAAATTACTCCTAAGAAGGAAGAGGTTTTATGTTGACTAGGCCTTTTAAATAAAGATCCAAAAAAATAATAATCATGTGGCACTTGAATGCATATGAGATTTTTTTTTTTACTTGTAAATTCTAATTTTCTTTCCATTTAAATTTATATAATTACTCTATACTTGGAGTACTTTTTTATTACTTTATAAAATAATTTTCATTGTTTTAGAATTATTAAGTTTAATTGATTAGTTCAATTAAAATTATTAAACTTTAATGTTTTTTTTAATTTGGATTTTCTTTCCATTAAAATTATTAAACTTATTTTGTAATGATTAAATGTATCTGACCAGTCATAAAATGATTTGGATTTTTAATTACGGAATGTTAGTACTATAATCTGAATGCATATAAGGAAGGTAATTTGATTGAAGTTTTTGGGTATCATTATGTTATGGAAACCTCAATTTAATGATTTATTTTTAAAATCACATATTTATATTGAGAATTATCACTAATTAATTTCCAATCATCTAATGATGACACATTCAATGAACACAAAATTATCCAAGTTTTGTGTTTTCATATTGTATTCCATCCTTTGGATTATTGACATTTGTCATTTAAAAAAATAATCAACGCCTCATAATAATAGATAAATACGAAAAGTGAAACAAATGAATCAAATCACATCTAATTCAATGACAGCTAAATATAAGTTGGATGAACAAATTCAAAAAAGTTTCACAAATCAATATTTGAGACACAAAATCTCAAATCTGTGTACATAAAAATGGAAATTGGAATCAACTATTCATCATTTTCTAAAATGTTTGCTTTATTATTGTTTCTTGCAGTTCATCTTCAAACTGCTCATAGCAGAACTCATCACCATACATTTGTGGTACAAGTTTATTTATTTTTTTACATACAAAAAAATTTATTTTGAAATTTAATTGGGCTGACTATTGTATTATTGCAGGTAAGGTCAAGTTCATACACCAGACTGTGCAGCACAAAGAAAATTCTTACAGTGAATGGAGAATTCCCTGGCCCAACTTTAAAAGCTAATAGTGGAGACAAGTTGATTATCAAGTTCCATAACAAGGCAGAATACAACTTAACCCTTCACTGGTATATGCACATTTCAATTTCTCTTAATTACATTTCATTAAAAATTATGCAATTTCTGTTTGGATAGAGAAAGATACAAAAGTTTGTGTTTGCAAACTCAAACTCTAGGCATAATTTTTTTTTTCTTTTAAAAAAATCACTGTTTAAGTCATTCTAACGTTCAATTGTTAGGAATATAAGTTAGGGAGTCATAACTTTAGCCAAAACCATGATCAAAGGGTGAAGAATTGACTCACACTTTCACGTAGAACTGATGTGGGATATCATAACAATCCATCCCCTTTCAAATTGGACATCCACGACCGGTCCCACCATTAGGTAGCCCCTTTCCGTAGCCCGTCCCGACCCATTGTTAGGAATATAAGATAGGGAGCCTTAACTTTACCCAAAATCATGGTCAATGACGAATGATTGACTTCCCCTTATATACCCATACCCTTCCACACTTTCACGTGAAACTTGACGGCTCCACACAAAATAGAGAAATTGGTAAAAGTGGAACCTATAACCTACACAAATTTTTTTGTGACAAAACTTATGAGATATTTTGTCAGGCATGGGGTGAGACAACCAAGAAATCCATGGTCAGATGGAGCAGAATATATTAATCAGTGTCCAATTAGGCCAGGTAATAAGTTCACATACAAGGTTCAATTGACAGATGAAGAGGGAACTGTGTGGTGGCATGCTCATAGTGGATGGGCAAGGGCAACCCTACATGGACTGATTATCATTTATCCCAAAAATGGTGCTAAATATCCTTTCCCCAAGCCTTATGCAGAAGTTCCCATTCTTCTAGGTACTTCATTTTTTTCACATTTGATGCTTTTTAGATTGTGTTTGAACTAATTCATAATACCAAATTCTTGTAATTTATTATTATTTTGTACTGTAACAACTGTTTGATGACAAATATTTGTGTGTACCAGTTACATATATGTAACTAGAATTATTGGAATGCAGGAGAATGGTGGAAAAAGAATGTGATGGAGATTGCAAGAAATGCAAACAAGACAGGAGGTGAACCCATACTTTCTAATGCTTACACTATCAATGGGCAGCCTGGTGATTTCTATCCATGCTCTAAACAAGGTAAGTATCCACTTTTTCGTCGAGTTAACTTTCAAAATCGATTAGTAACGTGACACGACGAAATACCCCCTTTTGCAGACACCTTTAGGATGAAAGTGAAGCAAGGAAAAACCTATCTTCTAAGATTAGTGAATGCAGACATGGAAGAAAATCTCTTCTTCTCCATTGCCAAACACAAACTTACAATAGTAGGAAAAGATGGATTCTACACAAAGCCATTTCTAACACGTTACATCATGATCACACCCGGCCAATCAATGGACATTCTCATGACAGCAAACCAGCCCCCTGATCACCTCTACTACATTGCTGCCTCCCCGTATGCAAGCGCATTCGGGGCAGGCTTCGACAAGTCCAAAACCACGGCCATTCTACACTACGAAAACAGAGGAAACAGAACACCTCCCCTGCTTCCCTCTCTGTTTCCCTACAACTCCACTCACCCATCCACCGAGTTTTCGAGGAGACTAAGAAGCCTAGCAACCAAACACCACCCAATCCAAGTCCCTCATAAGGTCGACACACACTTGCTCATCGCAGTGTCTGTCAACCTTATCAACTGCACGGGAAATGTCCCGTGCAAGGGCCCGTTTGGGAAACGATTTTCAGCTAGTTTGAACAACGTAAGCTTCGTCTTGCCTCGTTTCGACGTCCTCCAAGCTTACTACTTTGGCGTGGAGGGCGTGTTTGGAAGAAACTTCCCGGAGAATCCACCGGAAAGGTTCGATTACACGGGGGGGAAGACGCCGATAGACGCCCTTACGCCGGAGGTGGGGACGAAGGCATTGGTTTTGAAGTACAATGCAAGTGTGGAAATGGTGCTGCAGGGGACTAATTTGGTGGCAAGTGATAACCATCCGATGCATTTGCATGGATATGGGTTTTATGTTGTGGGGTGGGGGTTTGGGAATTTTGATCATGAAAATGATCCGTTGGGGTATAATCTTGTGGACCCCCCTCAAGAAACCACAGTTGGTATTCCGAATAATGGTTGGGTTGCTATCAGATTCAGGGCTGATAATCCAGGTCAGTTATTTAAGTCTTGCTTTGTTTATATTATCTCATTGAAAAACCAAAGTGTTTGTGTTAATGTGCAGGTGTTTGGTTTATGCATTGCCATTTGGAGAGGCATCAAAGTTGGGGAATGGGTATGGTTATAGTAGTGGAAGATGGTGATACCCCTCAAACTAAAATACTTCCACCGCCTCCTGATTTACCCAAATGTTAAGACTTTAATCTTTTTTCTCTTCTCAAAACTTAAGACATGTTTGTTTTCGAATTCACCCAATTAGACTTGGAAATGTTATATTTCCTGTTTTGTTCTAATTTAGAATTTAGCATTCGAATTTATCATTCAACTATATACATCTCTAAAAATTATTTATGTATCCTGTACACAAGATGTTATCATGTCACAATTTTATCACTCTATCACAATAATGTATTTTTTTAAATTTTATGATTAATAATTATGAAATATTTAAAAATTGAAAGCATATAATTTAATTGTAAGACAATGTTAATAATTTAAATTACAAAATACAATAGAAAACAAAACATACATATTATAGATATTGAGGGCGAACGTGATCTCGGAGCTCCGATTGTAAAAGTGAGAGAAGTGTCAACTCCAAATGTAGAAGACAAGTAATAAAAGTTCAAGATTTTCTTCGTTGAGATAAAAAAAATTAGAGATGCAGATGCTCATTTTAAACTTTGAAATGCATTGATTGAACATTTTTGGAAGAATTTTCTAATTTTGAAAGTTAATGGTTAGAAATATGTAATTTATATTTTTAGGTATTACATTTTGTTGTAATTGTGATGTAAGTTTATGAATTTGGTGTTTTGTTTCATGGGTTTAATTTATTTTTTTATATTAAATATATCACATTTTTTTGTTTAATTAATTTAATTTAAATATAAATATGAAATTATATATCTAAATCTTTGATGATAAATAAATATTTAATAAAATATAAATAAAACTGAAAACATTAAAAATATTACTATTGAGTTAAAATTTGAGTTTGATGATCGGAGATGGTTTTAATATATGTAGTATAGGCTACACATTTATTAGTATATATAAACGGGACCCCGCAAGTGGACGGTGGGATTGATTCCCCAAATTAGTCAATTCTTGAACTGGATACCGTGACATAAAAAAAAAAAAAAAAAGATAGAGTTTGATACTAATATTTGGTAATACATCTGACATTAGTACTATACATCATAATCACCAACTAAAAATTCGGTATTTATTCTACATGACGATTGACGAATAAACCTAAAACAGACTTAACAACTTAATTTATGGTAGAAGGGCCTGCAAGTTGTGAACAAAAGTATCGAAATAAAATCGTGAAAGCCGTCACAGAGTAACAACTCCCTCAGTTTATCGTGGTTTTCTCTTATTTCTTTGGCAATTTTGCTTTCTTTGCCGCCATTATAGCGCCATGTACACATTCCTTTGTAAATAACCCATCTTCATCTCCTTTTTCTACTTTCACTCCAACTTTAAGAATTTCATTCAACAATTTGGCTTGAACAGGTTGGTCACTAATGGGGCCGGGAAAGGTTACCAACTGGCACTGGCTCATCAGTCCCTCCCACATTGACCCGAACCCAGAATGCGTCACGAAGCATGCGACTGCAGGATGTTTCAGGATCCGTTTTTGCGGCACCCACTGACTTGTTCGTATTTTTGCACACTTTTTACAACTATACGATCCCCACAAGCGTATGGGTTCGTTAGTAGTATAATAAGTATTTCAAGTAATTATCGTCCAAGGACTTAATCGAGTGAAAATGAAGCCCTAAAGTTGCAAGTTATCATGCTATTGTAGTAACTAAGCTTGTTTGTTTGGATTTTCGGGAATAAGAACAAAGATATTAAACTAAATTAACTAAAGTAATAAGTAATATTGACTAGAAATAGTGAACTAACTAACTTTCTTTTGGAAAGTGCAAGAGAAGTGTATTGCCTCGGGTGTTTCCGTTTCGTTAGGAATAAATGAACTAGTGAAGCAATTACATGAGCTAAATATGAATTCGGATTAAGCTAAAGGCTATCACCTAAGTGTGCACACCCCCTCGAAAGGCATAGGCGAACATCGTGCATTGATTAGCAATTATAGGATCTAACCAAATACCATAAGTTCCTAGGATAGTGTTTCATAAGCACTTTCAACACGGTTACTAATGCCTATGAAACGCCCTCTCACCAAACTCCTAGACGACCTCTATTCGTTTAGTGTCTAAAGTTGTCGGTCTAGCCCTTAACCCCCTCTCGGTTAGCTAATTACTAATTAACTTCTATTCAATTGACCAAAGCTCACACTCACACCCCAATCATGCAAACCCAACTCTCGTTGCAATCAACACAATCGAACATGCTAGCAAATAGGGTTGATCAATCAAATGAATCAAACAAAATACAACTCTAGAAACATTCACACCCAAATCCTAAGTGAATCATGCAATTACTTCACAATTACACTAAATTCCCATCAAAACATCCACACCCAAGGCAATTGGGGATTAGCCCATGGTTCTAGAAGAGAATCCCATGGCTACAACACAAAACAACATAAAATCCATGCTAATTAATAGAGAAATTGCAATGTAGAAAGTAATTACCAAATTGAAACTTAAATTGAGAGATATCACCTTGATGATGGAATTGTAGCTACAATATGATGGAATAAGCAAAGCCCACTTACAATTTTTGATTGAAATTGAAAAACAACTAAGTTCTAAGCTAATCTATGACAAACTAGAAGGAAAAAAATGCTTTAAAACCTATCACTATGTGTAACTATGTGTAGAGACTTCTCAATGTGTGTAATCCCCTTTCAAAAACGAACTTTGGGCCTTATATACTCTTCCAAAAGTGCTTGGCATGTGCCCTAAGGTAGAAACACGATTTTAGGCGAAAATAAGAGGTCACACGGCCGAATCGGGTAACTCGGCCGAGTCGGGCACTTCCAAAAGCGTGTTTTCCATTTTTGTTCACTCAGTAGCTCGGCCGGATGCTGTAGCTCGGCCGAGTCGGGCCATAGAATGCATTGCCCTCTTTTTCAGGCAACTCGGTCGGATGGCGTAGCTCGGCCGGATTGCCAATCGTTCCAGATTCTGCATTCCCATTCCACTCGACCGGATTGGCGAGCTCGGCCGAATTACCAACTGGAGCCACTCGGCCGGATTGGAGAGCTCGGCCGGATTGTCCGTCATTCCAGATTCTGGATCAAAATTCCACTCGACCGGATTGGAGAGCTCGGCCGAGTCGTGCCTTAAACATATCTTGAGCATTTTTCAGGCCACTCGGCCGGATGGTGTAACTCGGCCGGATTGCAAGATGTTCCAGATTCTGGACTCTTTTTCCACTCGGCCGAGTTGGGAGCTCGGCCGAGTTGCACTCCGAACTTGTTTCGTGCATAACTTTTGCTTCCGACCTCCAAACGACTTGATTCTTTTGGCCATCCCACTCCGTTTTTCGAGACGAACCCAATGGTCAGCTTCTCTTCTTGATCCAGTGAAGTATGGTATGTGTTTTGCTTCTAAAATCCATCGTTTTTCCTACAAAATCGACAAAACACTACCTTTCTCTTATTTTGATCAAAACAATGATAATCAACCAATAATTCAATGAAATAAACATCAAATGAGCTTCAAATATGCATCTAAATCGTGTAAATTCCACCCGAATCAACTCCCCCAAACTTAAAGTGTTGCTCGTCCTCGAGCAACGAAAGAATTAAAACAAGAGGGTGAAATTTACAACTAGATGATCAATGAAAGATCCCACGTATCAAATGACTTGAAATGAATTCTTCTTCCTCAAGATACATTCTTAAAATGATCACAAGTTCAATATTGAAGATCCAACTCATTACTCACACATGCTCTACACACAACAACAAGTGATGGTGATGACAATATCAAGATGTTCAAGTTTAACTCACAAGAAATAGTGTTTCACTCAAACACTCAAACAAATTAAGGACAATAAGCACTCATCAATCAAATCATGCATTGCAATTGCCATAAGCTTGCCCAAGCTCTACCATCTTTCCACCACAAACATGTTCAACAATGAGATCAATAGGGCTTAACCAAGGACGTAACGTTGGCTCTTTGGATGGGGTAAGATGAATATGGAAAAAGTGACTCGTCTAGTGGAGAACAAAAGTTGTTATTCAACAATTCAAGCTCGTGCTCTTAAGATTTACAACCTTCATTCTCACTTTTCATATAAGTTCCTCAAATGCATTCATCTTCTCATCTTTTTAGCCAATTTCTTTTCTTTTCAAGCTCTTGGGGCTCATTGTCCCTCTTTTCTTTTCATCATTATTTTTCTTTTCACTTCCATCTTTTTCTCTTTTTCACAACTTTTCCCAATTATTTTTTTTCAAACCAAAGGTACTAAAGCACATATTTTACCACTTTCTCTTTTATTCTCCACTAGATATGGATATCAAAAGCTCAAAAGGATAAGTGGTTAAACATTGTAGGTTGCCAAGAAAATGGGAAATCAAGCTCAAACGGGCTAACTACGGAAAATTTCTTCGGTTATTGGGAAAATTTGGATAAGTGACTTGTAGTACGAAAGATGGCCTACATCATATCTCAAAGTATCACACCAACATGATCTCAAGCAAGAACTTGGGCAAGTTCTAGAAAAGCAAGCAATGAATTGATCCACTCAACAATGAAATAAACCGGATTAATAATCGATTCAAAGCTCAACTCTCACCGGGTCATTCAATCCTCAAACATTCATCAATCATCACCACACATAACTCATTGTGCATGCAAAACATCCATAGGCAATAAGATGACAACAACACAAACAAGATGAGTCATTCCAATCATGTACACATTCAAGGAATCAAATTCACAACAAATCACCATCAAATGTGTTTCAATGATCATTAAAGCTCAAATTTCATACATGCACTAGAGTACACCTTGGTGTCAATAGAAAATGTAAAAACGAACATACCCCCCCCAAACTTTTTCATTGCCAAGCAATTAAAAGTTTGGAAAAATAGTTTTGCAATGATATTGACACCAAGTGTTATCCATACAAATCTACACACATGGGCCACTACCCCAACAATCAAAACTAGGAGTAGTTAAGCAATCAATATTATGAACAAGAATATAAATACCACTACCCCCCAAACTTAGTAATTGCTATGCAATTCCTAAGAATTGGGGTGGGCGTACCTCTTACGATTGCTATAGCTACACCTTCTTCTAAGCTCAAAGTTCCACTTTCAATCCACTTGTCCATTCGATCCAAGCTTCTCCAACTAACATCAAAACTCACAAACACATCAAACTAAACTAAAAAAGCATAAAAATGAACAAGAAATGAAAGAAAGCAAGTAAAAATGGGTTGCCTCCCATTTAGCGCTAGGTTTAACGTCCTATGCCGGACGGAACTTAACAAGTTCAAACTTCCCTTTCTTTGAATGGAGGATGATAGTGCTTGACATTGTGCTCATCGGTGATGAACACTTCATCCTCCTCACTTTCCAACGCAATGCTTCCTTCATAGGCCATTTTCTTCATGACCAACATTTTGCGTTCCTTGAGCTTTATCCTTCCAAGGACCTCCATCACTCCAAGGGTGCACCATACCACCATATCTCCAATTTCAAAACCCTTCTCAGTCTTTCTCTCGTTCGAACTCTTTCTTCTTCCCTCTTCATCTTCACTACCCTCAAGGAACTTATCAAAACTCTTCTCCTTATAAAACTCCCCCAAACTTGAGTTTTGCTCAAGTTTGGGTGTTTGCTTCAATTTTTTATCATCTCCCGGATCTTTCAATGGGGCTTTTGGTAATGGCTCATAAATGTCACATTCTTGGATGGAGGGAGATTCCTTCTTTCTTGGGGAACTCTCAATTGAGCCATACTTGGAGAAAATCACTTTCTCTCCATTCACTTCCAATGTTACCTCCCCTTTTCTCAAATTGATATTTGCACCCCCCGTGGCAAGAAATGGCCTCCCAAGAATCAATGGGATATTTGCATCTTCTTTCATATCAAGCACCACAAAGTCGGCCGGAATGATGAACTTGTCAATCTTCACCAACACATCTTCAATGATCCCTTTAGGATATGTGATGGAACGATCCGCCAATTGAAGAGTAATTGATGTGGGCATTACTTCTCCAAGTCCCAAACGCTTGAAGATTGAAAGTGGCATCAAATTGATGCTAGCTCCCAAATCACAAAGAGCCTTCATCATAGGCCCATCGCCTATTTCACATGGAAGAGTGAAACTCCCCGGATCCTTGAGCTTCTCGGGAGGAGTTCGTTGAAGGATAGCACTACACTCCTCGGTCAAATTTATCTTCTCATCATCCACTAACTTCTTCTTGTTTGCTATTGCATCCTTTAGAAACTTCATGTAATGAGGCATTTGCTCTAAAGCATCCGTAAGTGGAAGATCAATGTGGATTTTCTTGAAGATCTCCAAAAACTTTCCAAACTTTTCATCCATCTTCTTCCTTATATACCTTCCCGGAAATGGAAGCGGCTCATATGTAATGGGAACCCCCCATTTATCACAAGGTACCTCAAGCTTCTTCTTTTTCAAATCTTTGGCAATTCTCCACTTTGGAATTCTTGGAGCAACCTCTCCACTTCCATCTTTTTCTACCTCCTTCTTTGTCTCTTCCTCCCTTTCCTTTCCCTTCACCACTTCATTCTCTTCTACTTCACTCGACATTGAAGAAATTCCATATTGTTCACCACTTGAAATTGTAATAGCATTACAATGCTCACGTGGGTTTACCTCGGTTGTCGATGGAAATTTTCCTTTGTTTGGTTGAGATCCAATTGAAGTTGCCAATTGTCCCATTTGAAATTCCATTGATTTTTGATTACTCATAAGTTGGCTAACCATGGATTCCATTGATTTTTGGTTACTCGTGAGTTGGGCAAGCATCGAGTCGGTAGATTTTTGGTTACTCATGAGTTGGGCAAGGATGGAATCGGATGCTTCAGATTTCTTCTCACTTGTCTCCATTCTCTTCATGAGGAGTGCAAGAAGCTCATCCGTGGAGGACTTCCCTTCTCCACTTGGGAGTTTTGCTCCGGGATCAAATCCGGGAGGATATTGAATAGCACCTTTAGAATTCGAATATGACAAATTCTCATTCCTCCGAAAATTCGGGTTTTGAGGGGCTTGGTATTGAGGGGATGGTCCCCCTTGTCCTTGAGATGATGAAGATTGCCCTTGGAATCGGTTTTGAGGAGGAGCTTGATATCCTTGGCCACGATTTTGATATGGTGGTTGGCCTTGATATTGTCGGTTCCCTTGAAAATTTTGTGGATATCCTTGTTGACCCATGTATTGCACTTCTTCCATATGTCCCAATTGAGGATCTTCTTGCACAAAGGATAGATGATTATCTCTTGTTTGAGATAAAACATTTACCTTTTCAATGAGTGTAGACATCATTGCTCTTATGCTATCATTAGCATCCACTTGGGCTATCCGATTTTGTGCTCCACGGTCTACTCTCGTCTTGAAAGTATTGCTTGCTATCCCCTCTATTATGTCATTGATCTCCTCCACCGATTTCATCCAAATTGAACCCCCCGCACAAGCATCAATGTGGTGTTGATCTTCCAATCGTAACCCACCAACGAACCAACAAGTTGTTTGTTCTATTGGGAAACCATGATGGGGGCATGTGATGAGAAGACTCGTAAACCTTTCCCATGCCTCTTTGATTCCCTCATTTGGACCTTGTTTGAACGTCGAGATCTTTTGCTTGGCTTCCATCGTCTTTGAAGGTGGGTAGTACTTCAATAGAAATCTTTTCTTCAAATCTTCCCACGTCCTCACTTCTCCGGCGGGAATGCTTGATTGTAGCCAAGCTTTTGCTTTCCCCGACAATGTAAACGGAAATAACCTCATCTTTTTAGCATCTTCCGACACTCCATTTTGCTTGAGAGTGTCGGCTATCTCCAAGAATTGAGCAAGATGTTCATTCGGGTCTTCCTCAAATCCTTCCTCCATCCTTCCTTCAAATTGTCTCTCCCTCAACATCCTTAATAAAGAGGCACTAATCTCGAAGTTGTTTGCCTCCACCCTTGGTCTTGCCAACCCATCGTAATGCTCCCTAGGTTGAGGCTCAAAATATTCCCTCATTGGCCTTCCATGGTACACACGTTGAGGTTCTTCTATATGTTGAGGTGGAGGAACGTATTCTTCTTGGATTTGTTGAGGTGGAGGATATTGGTAAAGTGGAGGATATGGGTGTTGATGGAGTGGATATGGATGAGGTGGAGGTGGTGGATAGTAGGCTTGTTGTGGAGGTGGATAAGGGTAAGGATTGTATCCTTGATATGGAAGGTGGTTTTGGGGTGGATATTGTGGATTGGGAACTTGGAGATTTGGTGGTGGGTTTGGGTTTTGAGGTGGATTCCCTCCAACTTGATTTCCAACTTGATGATTCTCTCTTTGAAGCTCATCTTCTCCATTTGGTGGAGGATTCATCTCTTCAATGTTTTCCATCTCAAGTGGTTCTTCTATGACTCTTTCACGGTTTCTACTTCGATTCCTTCTTCTTGCGTGTGCCTCGATCTCAAGGTCTAACGGTTCAAGGTTTCCTCCACGTGATCTTGTGATCATGCACCTACAAAAGGAAAATGTCAAAGCCCACAAAGAGAAACAAAAAACAAGATAACGAAAAAGAAATGCTACTACCAACAACACTCAACAAACTCTAAGTTTCACTAATAACACTCGCTTAAGTCCCCGGCAGCGGCGCCATTGACTTGTTCGTATTTTTGCACACTTTTTACAACTATACGATCCCCACAAGCGTATGGGTTCGTTAGTAGTATAATAAGTATTTCAAGTAATTATCGTCCAAGGACTTAATCGAGTGAAAATGAAGCCCTAAAGTTGCAAGTTATCATGCTATTGTAGTAACTAAGCTTGTTTGTTTGGATTTTCGGGAATAAGAACAAAGATATTAAACTAAATTAACTAAAGTAATAAGTAATATTGACTAGAAATAGTGAACTAACTAACTTTCTTTTGGAAAGTGCAAGAGAAGTGTATTGCCTCGGGTGTTTCCGTTTCGTTAGGAATAAATGAACTAGTGAAGCAATTACATGAGCTAAATATGAATTCGGATTAAGCTAAAGGCTATCACCTAAGTGTGCACACCCCCTCGAAAGGCATAGGCGAACATCGTGCATTGATTAGCAATTATAGGATCTAACCAAATACCATAAGTTCCTAGGATAGTGTTTCATAAGCACTTTCAACACGGTTACTAATGCCTATGAAACGCCCTCTCACCAAACTCCTAGACGACCTCTATTCGTTTAGTGTCTAAAGTTGTCGGTCTAGCCCTTAACCCCCTCTCGGTTAGCTAATTACTAATTAACTTCTATTCAATTGACCAAAGCTCACACTCACACCCCAATCATGCAAACCCAACTCTCGTTGCAATCAACACAATCGAACATGCTAGCAAATAGGGTTGATCAATCAAATGAATCAAACAAAATACAACTCTAGAAACATTCACACCCAAATCCTAAGTGAATCATGCAATTACTTCACAATTACACTAAATTCCCATCAAAACATCCACACCCAAGGCAATTGGGGATTAGCCCATGGTTCTAGAAGAGAATCCCATGGCTACAACACAAAACAACATAAAATCCATGCTAATTAATAGAGAAATTGCAATGTAGAAAGTAATTACCAAATTGAAACTTAAATTGAGAGATATCACCTTGATGATGGAATTGTAGCTACAATATGATGGAATAAGCAAAGCCCACTTACAATTTTTGATTGAAATTGAAAAACAACTAAGTTCTAAGCTAATCTATGACAAACTAGAAGGAAAAAAATGCTTTAAAACCTATCACTATGTGTAACTATGTGTAGAGACTTCTCAATGTGTGTAATCCCCTTTCAAAAACGAACTTTGGGCCTTATATACTCTTCCAAAAGTGTTTGGCATGTGCCCTAAGGTAGAAACACGATTTTAGGCGAAAATAAGAGGTCACACGGCCGAATCGGGTAACTCGGCCGAGTCGGGCACTTCCAAAAGCGTGTTTTCCATTTTTGTTCACTCAGTAGCTCGGCCGGATGCTGTAGCTCGGCCGAGTCGGGCCATAGAATGCATTGCCCTCTTTTTCAGGCAACTCGGTCGGATGGCGTAGCTCGGCCGGATTGCCAATCGTTCCAGATTCTGCATTCCCATTCCACTCGACCGGATTGGCGAGCTCGGCCGAATTACCAACTGGAGCCACTCGGCCGGATTGGAGAGCTCGGCCGGATTGTCCGTCATTCCAGATTCTGGATCAAAATTCCACTCGGCCGGATTGGAGAGCTCGGCCGAGTCGTGCCTTAAACATATCTTGAGCATTTTTCAGGCCACTCGGCCGGATGGTGTAACTCGGCCGGATTGCAAGATGTTCCAGATTCTGGACTCTTTTTCCACTCGGCCGAGTTGGGAGCTCGGCCGAGTTGCACTCCGAACTTGTTTCGTGCATAACTTTTGCTTCCGACCTCCAAACGACTTGATTCTTTTGGCCATCCCACTCCGTTTTTCGAGACGAACCCAATGGTCAGCTTCTCTTATTGATCCAGTGAAGTATGGTATGTGTTTTGCTTCTAAAATCCATCGTTTTTCCTACAAAATCGACAAAACACTACCTTTCTCTTATTTTGATCAAAACAATGATAATCAACCAATAATTCAATGAAATAAACATCAAATGAGCTTCAAATATGCATCTAAATCGTGTAAATTCCACCCGAATCACCCACCCCCCTTTCTCCTTTGAATCCATCAGGCAATGCATCTTGTATTGTGTCAACTTCCAAAGGCGGCCTTAAAGCAATCAAGAATGGGAATCGTGTTTGCTCGATACCAAGTAAAAGTTGTTCAAATTGATCTCTTTTGAGATTAATTTCACTATCAAAAGCGCAGTAAAATCACACTTTTGGATATAAATGAATTAATTTCACGTCTCTTAAAATATTGCAATTTTAGATGAGACTTTATGTACAAATTAAGAAAAATCAATAAATGTGGTCAAGTTTAACTACTCCATTTAATTAGAGGTAAAATTGTCAATAAAACATTTTTTTTGAATTTACATTAAATACCCATCCCTTTTCCCCTCCCCATGACTCGAACCCAGGATCTGGAGTCTAGGTAGTGGTGCTCTAACCACTTGAGCTATCCCACTTTGTCGTCAATAAAACATTTAATACTTAAGTAAAAAAAGATGTGAAGAATAACATCATGTCAAAACAACAAATAAAAGAGTAGTTAGAGTAGTAGTTCATTTGTTAGTTATGAAAGTCATTTTGATTATGTAATTCCTATCTAATTCTCTATTCATGATCTAATTCTCTTTCCAATTTCAATTCTACATTTTTCAATTTTCTCAATATGTATTATATTCAATTTCTTCTTGTTATGAAATTTCTAAAAAGATGAGGCAAAAATTCAAAAAAGGAAAGTGTAACTGTCTTTGTGGGACGACGGAGGAAGTAAATTGATTTCACGTGCCTTTAAAGCTGGGAGATAGTATTCTTTTAGGATTGGAGGGCCTAGGAGTAGGATTGGTTTGTTAAGCTTGTTTTCAAGAAAGCGACAGTAGTTTCCTTCAACTTCATTACAAGTGTTTAAGGCAATGGCGTCGCTGTCGGGGAAAGAAGTGATCAAGCTTTGACTCATGCTTATGCCACTCCCCATTTCTTTAGTCGTTTGGATTGACTGCAAAAATCCGTTGAACAAGGAACCGGTAGCCGTCGCGCCCACTGTAAAATAGTGAACCGACTTGATTTGCAAATCCCGGGCCAGGCCCGGTAGCCAGTGCATCAAGTCGCAAAATACGAAATCGGGCCGTAATTCACAAAGCAGAGATTGAATCACGGGACTTGTGAGATCGAGGGCGTGTCGAAGAAGTTGCCCCTCTTTAAAGGATAGGCCGTTGTTGGTCGTTTCAACGGTTTCTCAGGGGCCTTCGACTCGGGAGATAGAAACGGGTATGAATTTGATGAGGTCCGGGTACAAGTTATGCATGTCCAATTTGGGTCGGGTTTTGGGATGGATTATGACAAAGATTTTGTGGCCTCTTTCGGCAAGTCTGTTGGCTGTAGAAATGTAAGGTGGTGTTTGGTTTGAGATTGTAATGGATTGAATTTGAATTGTGGTGGATTGGATTGAGATTGGGGTAATCCTTGAATGGTAATTGTGTGTAAGTTGTGTTTGGTTAAGGATTGAGAAGTAGGGGTAGATTTAACTTTATGTCCCATCAAGAGTGATGTTATAATATTTTATTATTGTTAATATTGAAAGAAAAGTAAGAGAGAGAATGAGTGTGTGAAAGAAAAATAAAAGAGAGAAGAAAGTAGGAAAGAGAATGAGTGATTTAATTGTATAAGACCATGTTTATCCATGCCCGACCATGACCAGGTCATCAAATATAATATTTATTTCTCACTCCTCCACCTACATATTTTATACTACAACCAAAACTCATTTTTTTTCACACTTTATTCATAACCACCACAACCACAATCACAACCAATATTTAATAAATTATTTCTTTTATAATATAATAATTATATCTATTATTAATTTTTTTATAATATTTACACAATATTTAGAAAATATATACAATTATTTAATAGAGAAAAATTCAAAATACAAAAAGAATAATTAACACAATTTAGAAGAGGAAAAAATTAGAAAAAGAGAGTGTATGAAATTGTGATTCAAAACATATCAAGTCTCTATTTATAGAGAATTTAATTTTATGAATTTTAGTATTTTTTATTTTTATTTTTTTTAAAGTAAATAAGTGAAAATCGAAAATTATCTAAATAAAATATAACCGACGAATAAAAAATTAACACGTGGCATACTTATATTTTTTTTGGCATAAAAATATTCCACCAAAAAATTGGTTGTTCTTGGTTGTTCTCGGTTGTTTGAAGACCAGGGTCGTGATATATATTTAATTTTTCCTTTTTTTTTTTTGTCCTATTTGGATGACCAGGTCATCCAAGGACCGATAAACATGGTCTAAAAATAGATGTATAGGTGTATTATAGAAGTGGACTGGTATTTGATTTGTATTTGGATTGAGAGAGATTGGATTGGGATTGGGCCAATCCAAATCTGAATTGGCCAATCCCAAAACAAACAACGCCTAATGAGTGTATATGGTCGATCCTGGTTTGTCGAAAATTATTAAAAAAAAAATCTGAGTTTCTGAGTTTTTTTTTTTTGGTTTGAATGATATTGGATGTCGAAAGTGGTAGCGATGGTGGTCGGAAGTAGTGGTGGTGGTTGAAAGTTTTTTATGGGTTACTTCTGCAGAAAGTGGGGGAGTGTGATGCGTTCAGTAAGGGGGGTGCATTTAGTATGCATCATTTTATTAGAGTTGGGTAATTTTAATTAGAATTCAATAATTTATATTAATTATTTGAATGTGAGTTAAGAGATAGTATTCAAGTGGAAAAGCATGATTAGGGATTAAATTATTATAATTTAAGTAGAATCCTCTAATTGTGTGATTACTCGAGTAAGAACGACCCTATCCTTTCTCCCTCTTAGATGTTTTATTAGATAAATACCCACTTCACTTCTCGAAATATATTTAATTTAAGGTAAAGTCTAGTATGCACTCGAGTGCATGTTATGCACCCTAGTGATTCACGTGATATGCAACACTAAATAAACAACCGCAAGTATACGGCGTCTATTGTAGCGTGACAAGCACGAGGTCGATCCCACAAGGAGGTTAAGCGTAAAAGGGTAGTTTGCTAGTTGAGTTCTAAGTAGACGTGATCGATAATTTGAAAGTTGAATTACTCCTAAGATTGTCTAACAATGTGTCACAAATAAACAACTAAAGAGTAAATATGAAGTCGATCAAATACCATGCAAATCAATAAAACAAACGTAAAATGGATAAAAACTCAAAGGAGAAAGGGTGGATTACAAGGCATATGTCACACTAAGGGTTCAACTTATGATTAAAGGCTTAATTAAGTGGTGGTGTGTTGATTACTACTCCCTCCGTCCCCGAAAAGTTTGCGGGGAATCTTGGGCACATGTTTTAAGAAAACAGTGTAATGATGAGAGTGTTGAGGGGTAATTTTGTAAACTTTTATATATAAAGTAAATAAAGTAGGTGGGTTGAGTGTATGGTGGGTCCCAAAAGTAATGGCATGAAGGGTAAATATGTGTATATTGTGAGGGTGGGGATTGTGATAATTATTTCTATTTTGGGGTATGCAAACTTTTGGGGGACAAACAAAAAAGGAAAGTATGAAAACTTTTCGGGGACGGAGGGAGTATAAGATTGATCACAAATGGTGAATTAATAGTTCTCTCGATCCAATTAATCCAAGAGACATATCATACAAACTAGCATCTCTACTAAGCATGCATAAGAAATCCCCAAAAAGTTCCTAAGATCATCTAATACCCTCCCAATAATTGATCCTCTCTCTCGAGCTCACAAGAATATTGGGTTGAATGCTTAAATGCGATTAATGAAAGAGATTTCTCAATCCAATTCCAATTAACAATAGATAAAACATACTATCATGGCCATTGACAACATGTTTCGCAATGAAAGTTAAGCATTCAAATAGAAATAGCAACACAACCACCAAATAAACAAGAAATTAATTCATAAGCATCATCCAAAGTATAAACATAGCCTTAGAACCACAAATTGTTTAGCTACTCAAATACATATCCAAACTACAAAGAAAACTAAAATCAAAGCAATAAAAAAGTGAAAGGAAAAACAAGCTTAGACTAGAATGTGGTAGGGAATGAAATTCCCAAGCTAATGCCTCTTCTCTTGCATGAATTGGTGAAGAGATGAAGAAGTTATGGCCAAAACACCTCCAAATGTGTGTAACTATGTGTGGATTGGGGGAGAATGTCTTGGATTTCAAGAAAGATGGCTTATATAGTGTTGGGGTAGGGTTTGGGGATAAGTTTTGCAATTAAGTCCCTCAAAAATGGTCAAATTTCACTAAAAACCCCGAGTTTGAAAGTGGTCCGGCCGGGTGGGAAAGTGGCCCGGCCGGGCGATAACTTCGTGTACTGAATTTGGTCAAAAAAACGTGCGGGGGTGTATTTATCAAAAATCTGGGTGCAGATCGGCCTGGCCGGGCGGAAGTTTCGTATTGCTTTTCGGCCTCCAACTTCGTCCCTTTGTATCTTGAGCTTCCGACCTCCGATTGACTCGATTCTTTTTGCTATTCCACTCCATTTTTCGAGACGAATCCAACCGTGCACTCCTCTTCTTGATCCAGTAAAGTATGGTTGGTGTTTTGCTCCAAATTCCATCGTATTTCCTATAAAATCGACAAAACACAACCCTTCTCTCATTTTGGCTCAAACAATCATAATCAATGCATAAATCAATGAAATCCACATCAAAATACGCTTCACATGTGCATCTAAAACGCGTAAATTCCACCCGAATCACCTAGTCCATGTTGCACTTTTCAGTTTTACTGACTTACACTTTTTGGTAAATGGTGTTGCACTTTTCAATTATTACTAAAAATATTATTATACAGTTTAATAATTGAAAAGTGCAACATCATTTACCAAAAAGTGTAAGTCATTAAAACTGAAAAGTGCAACATGGACTAGGGTGCATAACATGCACTCGAGTCCATAGCAGACCAACCCTTAATTTAAATCATAACTTATACTTAAAATATAATTTTTGAATGGGCTAGTCTTGGGTGAGACCGTCTCACAGAATGAGATCCGTGAGACGGCCCTCATATATAAAAAGTGATAATGTTTGAGCAAAAAGTGATAGTGTTTAAGTAAAAAGTGACAGTCACTTTTATTAAAAATATTACCACTTTTCACTTAAACAATATCACTTTTTTTACAAACTAAAATCTGAAGAAAAAAAATATGGATTATCCTATCCAAAATTTGAAATATGGGTTAAAAGGGATTCGTCTCACACAAGTTTTTGCCTTTTTGAATAAAGTGAATGAGAATTTCAGTAAATAAGTAATAATAAAATAATATTTCTATTTTGATACATATTAAATTTGAACAAACAAAAAAATAAATAGACTTACTAAATTTAGACAGTGTTTGATAATACATTCCACATTATTATACATCATAATCACCAACTTAAAGTTTGGTATTTATTCTAGTGGTGCTCTAACCATTCGAGCTATCCCACCTCGTCAAACATAAAACGGACTTAACAACTTAATTTATGGTAGAAGGATTTGCAAGTTGTGAACAAAAGTATCAAAATAAGAATCCTCAAAGCCCTCACTCTGCATCAACTCCCTCAATTTTTCATGGTTTTCTCTTATTTCTTTGGCAACTTTGCTTTCTTTGGCCATGGCCGCCGTTATAGCTCCATGTACCCCTTCCTTTGTGAACAATCCATCTTCATCTCCCTTTTCTACTTCCACTCCAACTTTGACAACTCCACTCAACAATCTTGCATGAATATGGTGCTCACCTACATGGGGCAGCGCCACCAATCGGCACTCGCTCATCAGCCCCTCCCACATCGAACCCGACCCACAATGCGTCACGAAACACCCGATTGCAGGGTGTTTCAGGATCAATTGTTGTGGCACCCACCCCCCATGAACCAGCCCCATTTCTCCTTTGAATCCCTCAGGCAATGCTTCTTCTATTGTATCAACTCCCAAAGGCGGCTTTAAAGCTATCAAGAATGGGAACCGGTTTGCTCAATACCAAGTAAAAGTTGTTCAAATTGATCCCTTTTCAGCAAACCTTTTGCGAGAAAAAAAAGGATTTGATCAGCTCGTTGGGAAACACAGCTAACTGCTTCCAGAATCACATAAGCGATTCTGGAAGCAGTTAGTTGGACTTGCAAACACTCCAATAAAATAAGGCCTAGTTTGGTTTGGTTTGCTTGATTAGATTGGATTAAGCTTGATTAACTTTTTATTCCAAACTAATCAAACGTTTGGTTTGATTGATTATGGCCCGGGATTAATGCAAGGCCCGACAATTTTGTACTACTTTTCATGCATATGTGTGATTATTAATCATAAACCCACATTATCCCATCCATCAATCCAAACTAACCCTGTATGATGAGTAAAACAATATTACCTTCGCTCAGAAAATAACGGTTTTCGGTTGGAATTTTTCCAACCAATTAGCCCATCTCTCATCCAGGGGTAAAGATTGTGGGTTTGGGGTAACCGGACCGGCGAGCACGACCGGTTCTTTTGAAGATACCGAGAGTAGTCTCCGTCGATTTCATAGCAAGTTCGTAGTCCAACGACATCACTCTCAACGAAGTGATCAAGCGTTGCTTCATCGTTATGCCACTCCCCATTTCTTTTAGCGTCCCAAACAACTTAAAGCCCCTGCTGTTGTGTTTACTCATCTGAATTGAAGCCGTAAACCCATCCGAGAAGAATAAGCTCTGTTCATCCCACTCTGCAAACAAGAAACTCAAACCCGCCGGGCTCACAACGCTATAGTGAACCGACTTGATTTGCAAATCCCGGGCCAAGCCCGGTAGCCAGTGCATGAAGTCACAGAATACAAAATCGGGCCGTAATTGGCAGAGCAGATTTTGAATCACGGGCCTCGTGAGATCGAGGGCGTGCCGGAGAAGCTGCCCCTCCTCAAAGGATAGGCCGTCGTTGGTCGTCTCAACGGTTTCTCGGAGGCCTTCGACTCGGGGGATAGAAACGGGTATGAATTTGATGAGGTCCGGGTACATGTTATGCATGTTCAATTTGGGAGGGATTATGACAAAGATTTTGTGTCCTCTCTCAGCAAGTTTGTTGGCTGTAGAAATGTAAGGGATGAAATGCCCCATTGCAAACCATGGGTACATCAAAATACTCAACTGCCTCTTATTATCATCCATTTTTCCTCCTGATTTCTTAATCTGCACAAAATTATATATAATTGATCCAAGGGGAAGAAGTAAGTTTATTTGTCATCAATCCATAATATATTTATCTCCTCAAACAAACCAAACTACCCCTTCCACTATAATTTCGTACGTGCGAAAAAGGAATAGCAACTTTTCTAAAAAATTATATCAAAATTCCAACATAATAATTGTGTTCTTAATTTTAAATTAAATTGACCTCTTTAACTAGGATCAATAAAATACCAGACATTTTTTTTTTCATCCTATATTGTATATCAAGATATTGCACCAAAAAAACATTATACATACAAGCCATGGAAATTGAATTAAGGTATAGAAATTACCAGTAAATTAGCAGCTGCCCACACCCATGGAATTGAACTAGTGATGAAGATACTGCAGATGGAGAAGAGCTATAAATTTGATAAAGGACGCGGTGTCGGTGTGATTAATCTGTCAAGAGTTATGGGCGTAGCAGGGGGACCATGGGGGCCATCCATATATACTCCCTCCATCCATCTATAATTTTTTAATTACTTTTTGGTACAAAGATTAAAAAAAGTTATTAAATAATACTAGTGATGTGTGATAGAAGGTGAGAGATAGAGAGAAAATGTAAAATATAAAATGAAGTGTAAAAATAAAAAAAAAAATTACATAAAAGGGTATAAGAAACTGACATTACTTATTTTATTATATTTCTTAATTTTCATGTCTAAAAATATAGGATACTTTGTCCGGGACGGAATTGAGTAGTATAAAAATTGATATAAAATTTTATTTTGCTCAATTCGATAGAATTTCATACATTAAATTGACTAAAATTTGGATACCTAGACTGATCTTTTTCATGAAAAATACTTAAAGAGCCACATTTGTGTGCACCAAATTACATAGTCCATATTGATGCAATTGGACCAATGCACAATTTTAACTTGATTTTAACATGGTGTGTGACACATATTTTTAATTTCAAGGCATAACAAAAAATTCTAAACAAGGAGACCATGTACCAAGCAAACAAACTCTATAAATTAATCCTTCCGTCCCACAACTGATTGCACACTTTCCTCATGCGTCCTTTCCACAATTATTTGCACATCCTAAAAAGGAAACTCATTCATAAACCCTACCCTCACAATATTCACATATTTACACAAAATGTCATTACTTTTACTCTCTTTCCAATCACCTTTTTACTTTATTCATTTAACTTTACAAAATTACCCTTCAACACTCCACTCATTACACTTTTTTCTTAATAAGTGTGTCCACTTTGTGGTGCAAACACTTTCGGGACAGAGGGAGTAGTTATGAGTCCATCAATATATATTATTTAAAAAAGTTATTAATTAATAAATTTATAATTATTAATTTATAATGAAATACTCAATTTATAAATCTTTTTCAAACTTTCATTTAATTATTGCAGGTATGTATATCAACTGATGGATTCAATTTAAAAAACCTTCCAATCTTCCACCTTATTATGTTTCTTGTGTTTAATGTATCACTTTATGGACATTGAAATATATTTTTATATAAATATTAGATCAAAATAGGTCACCAATAGGGCCGGGTAAGGGCACCCAATGGCACTCTCTCATCAATCCCTCCCACATCGACTCGAACCCGCAATGCGTCACGAAGCACCCGATTGCAAGGTGCTTCAGGATTCGTTTTTGTGGCACCCATCCCCCATGAACCACCCCCTTTCTCCAATTCTTTGTTTGAATCCATCAGGCAATGCCTCTTCTGTTGTGGCAACTCCCAAAGGAAGCTTTAAAGCAATCAAAAATGGGAATCTTGTTTGATCAATACCAATTACAAGGAGTTGGTCTAGTGGTGTAGGCTTGAGACTTAGAAGTGTGTTCCTCTTTAGGTCTTAGGTTAGAAATCCCTAAGGTGCAAACAATTACTATGGGACCATATCCATACAGAGCGCAAAGCACTGATTTTAAACGAGACCCCCGCAAGTAGGCGGTGGGATTGGTCACCCGGGATTAGTCGTTCCTTGGACCGGATATCCGAGACTTCAAAAAAAAGTACAAGTTGTTCAAATTGGTCCCTTGTCAGATCAATTTCGCTGCCAAAAGCGCAGTAAATCACGCTCTTGGCTGCGAATTTGTCTAGCCAAACACCCCACTCAACCTCTTGCATAAAATTAATATAAATGAATTAATTTTACATATATAATGGGGTGACCCATTTGGATTTAGATGAGTCATCTCATCCAATTCCTCTTCATTCCTCTCGATTCAAATACACATCAAAATATCAATTCAACTTTATAATACATCTGCACACCTATTTTATACAATCACTTCACCCTTTTTTTCTTCTAGCCTCAATTTTGATGGAGGAATTTAGGTTTATGGATTTTAAATTCACAATCCAAATACACTCTACTTGTTTAGATTAATAAAAAAATAAATGAATTAATTTTGATTTGAGCCCTTTTTTTATAGTTAAAATTGAAAAAATTTTAAATTCTCACTAAAACATATCATTTAAAATTCATGTATTTTTAAATCATTTCATTTGCATGAAATGTCTCTTCAAATCAAATTTCTTCATTCAAATACAACATTAATAACTCATTTTCTCTCGTACATTTATTCCACATTATTCCACTAACTAACAATAATAAAAGAAAAATAAGTGTCAAATTTAAAAAAAAAAAAAAACAATAATAAAGGAAAAATAACTATTAGGTTCATTTCACTTCTATTTTTTACAAATAGAGTCAAACTTATTTTTTTGTTTCTAATAGTTTCAAATTGGACATTAATAGACCAATCTGCCCTTTTTAATTTAATTTTTTTTTAATTACATTATTTTAGTCAAAATTTGCAATTAATCATCTTAAAATGAAATCTCGAAAATTGATTCACCTAAAATCACGTTAATTAATATTATTTCCTAATCATTATATTATAATTCACCTAAAATCACGTTAATTAATATTATTTCATAATTTCAAACTTTTTTAATTATTTAGATTTTCAAATTTATTATTATATAATAAAATTTATCTGCATTTCAAACATTTTAATTAACTTTCCAAAATTCTAATCATTTTTTACAATTTGATTGAAATATGATGAGTATTTTACATATAATGTTATGCACAATTCAAATTATTTCTTAAAATTAGATTGAACTATGATGATTATTTTGCATATCACGTTATGCATAATTCAAATCATTTCCTAAAATTAAATTGAAATATGATGAATATTTTGCATATCACGTTATGCATGATTCAAATGATTTCCTAAAATTAGATTAAAATATGATGACTATTTTGCATATCACATTATGCTTATGCATAACGAAAATTACATAACACTTAAGTATAATTGTTGCTATTTTTATATATAATGTGTGACAAAAAATGGCATGATAAGAATCATGGAGACTTAATATCTTGGAAGATCATGTTAACACATTCATATGCCATCAAAGATCAACTTCACTTGATATAATGAAAAACAATACTGTCAAACCACCTTTACATTTAAAAAAAATAAAATCTGGTGAAATGCGGCGAATGTAAAGAAACGAGTAGTAGTAAACCTGTAAGATTTTAGAGGATTAAACATTTTTGTTCTTCATCTTTGATGGTGGCCATCGTCCCTTCTTCCTCATATGACGCTTCTGCACGAGCCTCTTTCTCTTTAGCCTGATCTTCTTTGCCAATTTCATTTTCGTCTTCTGATCGAGCATATCCTGAATCTTCGATTCTATTGGAAGGTTCTCAACGGATACACTTTTCTCAGGGACATCTGATGCAACAGTGTAGGAGACTCTAGAGAAGTGGAGTCTGTTCCGTCAATATCAAAAGATGCCTTAACTATCAGATATCTGACAATAAAAGAGGGGAATGTGTTTTCAATTAGGACACTCTTTAAATCAAAATCTTAAACAAACACAGAAAAGGAATTCCAATATACCACAAGTATTTTCACATTAATCAAATCCCCACCAAACCTTTCTGGTCTAATGGAAATCTGCTCTTTAAACTTTATAAGACTAAGGAATCGGTCATTTTTGTGTCTTAAAACACTATTTCAGTGAGAAAGAGCAGCAGCATAATAAGAAAACTAAAAAATGTTGAGAAGCTCCTAGGATAGACAAGCCTTCCAACATGATTATGCAATGAAGAATGCAAGGTAGTCAAAAGCGCTATTTCAGTGAAATAGAGCAGAAACATAATAAGAAAACTCAAAATGTTGAGAAGTTCCTAGGATAGACAAGCCTTCCATCATGATTATGCAAAGTAGCTACCTCTTCGCATATATTCATTGTGAGAACGTTGCCTTTCTTGACACGCTGTCTTTCAGTGCTGTTCCCGAATGCTGTACGGGGTAAGGTTTTTGTGGTATCTCACTTACAGGCGCAAAATTGAAATCGATTTGATGGAATATGGAAAGTTGTTTTGAGTGAGAGTGTATCTATAAGTATGTTTAAGACGTGCAAGGGGTATAGTAGGTATTTTACGGGAGAGTATATCTAATATTTTACATTTAAGGGGTACATGTATCCAAGGGGTATATTTAACAAGGCTGGAGGGGTATATAAGCCAACGCCCCCATAATATATGACACATCGTATGAAAAGTTTGGGCCTGGATCAACATGTACAAAACTGAACCAACAATTAGATGGGCCTTTGAGTTACTCAATATCAACCACCACAGTCTAATTTTTAAAGATTTACATTTTTTAATCAAGTTATCTAGTTTAAAAAATCAAAGAATCAATTTTATCGTTCACTAGTTATTTGTGTATGTCTATATCTGACTCAATGACCAACTAATTCGAGGATCAATTATATTGTTTACTATTTTTTTTTACCTCGATATCGACTTAAGAAAATTTCAAACCTAAAATCTAGAGAAAAACATGATTTTAAGTTTTAAGCTTACACTACCGGTCCAACCCCTAATTCAATTCGAATTTGTATTGATCATTCTCAATCCAATCTCTCTCAATCATCTCAATTCAAATACCAATCCACTCCACAATACACACACTTATTTTTATACAATTGCATTACTATTCTTTTTAATCTCATTCTCTCCTATTTTTTTTTCACACTTATTCTCTCTCCTATTATTTTTTTCTACCCACTAATAAAATATTACAACATCACTTTTGATTTGACTTAAAGTTATAAATTACATTTATCCATACTTCTCAATCTATATTAAAACACAATTTAAACACAATTACTTTTCATGAACCCAAATTCACTTTTTTCAATCTCAATTCAATTCACCGCAATCTCTAACCAAACATAATATAAGATTTAACGAGAACTTAAAAAAACTGAGTCAACAAAGATCAGGGTCGCTTCAACAAAAATCAGGAGAAAATGTACTCCCTCCGTTTTTAATTGTCACTTTGCTTTTTTTAATATTTTCAAAATAAGTGTCATTCTACACATTTTTCTTTAATTTTAACAATTTTATCCTTATACATTATACTCCCTTCAATTTCTTTACCTTGATTTAAGTTTTTTCCCTTTTGAATATATATAGTATTATAACATAAATTATGGATAAACCTTAATTATTTTATACATGAATATCACCTATAATATTGACCACATTCATTACTAAACATAAATTTAATATTAAAATTAGTTATCATTAATAAAGGGTGACAAAGTGGGATAGCTCAAGTGGTTAGAGCACCACTACCTAGGCCTTAGGTCCTGGGTTCGAGTCATGGGGAGGGGAAAAAAGTCTTAGGTCCTGGGTTCGAGTCATGGGGAGGGGAAAAAAGGGATGGGTGCATGCTGTGCACCCTAGTCCATGTGCACTTTTCAGTTTACTGACTTACACTTTTTGGTAAATGGTGTTGCACTTTTCAATTATTACTTATACAGTTTAATAATTGAAAAGTGCAACACCATTTACCAAAAAGTGTAAGTCAGTAACTGAAAAGTGCAACATGGACTAAGGTGCACAACATGCACTCGAGTCCATAGCAGACCAACCCTAAATTAATGGATTCGAATAGGGTTGGTCTGCTATGGACTCGAGTGCATGTTGTGCACCCTAGTCAATGTTGCACTTTTCAGTTAGAGAAAATTTATAAAAAAGGCCATTTAGACACCTAGCTCCTTAAATAAAGACAACTTTTATAATCTTTTTAAAAAAAGACAAAAACATGTGTAAATAACCATTTATGCCCTTACATTTAAATTTAAAAATAACTATTTAATTTATATAATAATGGAACAAGTCATACATTCCATATATTTCGCCAGCATTCTATTTAATATCACGCATATAGAAATAAGAATCTCACCTTCCTTATTTCGTTTGCAATCTGCACGATTCATACGAATTTTCAATTAAAGCAATCCTAATTTCCCAAAAATCGCCTTAATTCAGAATTCCTCGTCCCTCGGAATCTGTTTATCGTGTTCTGCATTTTTTCTAGTTTATTGCATCGCCTTCTTTTCTAGTTTATCGTCCCTCAGAATCTGTTTAAATCATACACATTTTTATCAGGATTTCAAAACTCAAAATTTTAAAAATCAAATTTCAAACTGTCGAAAGCCCGAATCTAATTTAGAAAAAGTATAGCCTTTAATCACGCGATCAAGACACTGGACTTTTTCTCTTATTTCCACTCCCGGTTTCTTTCATGGTGCCGGGCCGGCCATTATCAGAAAATATCATAAATTAAACCCCTAACTTTGAAATATCATAAATCCTCATGATCACAAATCTCGATTAGGTTTCATCAATTGATGAAACGCATCTCGTTCGTCTCCTAACTCGCCGATGGATTTCACCGAATTGGAAGCAATCGAGGGTTTGCGTTGGTCGTGGCATTCATGGCCCACTTCCTGGCCCGAAGTTCACCGACTACACATGATCAAGAGACTTTCCACACGATCGTTTCTTTATATTCCTAGGGGATTCAAACTTCACCGATTTCTTCATTATGGATGACGGACGCGAAGCCGCCAGAGATATAGTAGAAACTTTTAATTCCAAGGGTCAGATGAAGAGTTTTGCCAAGGGTATGATTTTTAATTCCACACGTACACACATAATTTGCAAAGAATTTAGGATTTTTTGAGATGATTTTAATTTAGGTTCAATTTGCTCCGTTTTCGTGTAATTGTGATGATTTACGTGCGCGTTGCTGAAATGTAGTTCATGATTATTTGTTATTGGTTTGGTCAAGGGATAATGCAGATCTTATTTTGAATATGTATACGTATTTTTGCATAATCATATTCTAATATGAAGACACCGTACTATTTTTTCTGCATTATTCATTTTATTATGCAGTTTTAGATTTCATTGTTCTGCATTATTCATTTTATTATGCAGTTTTAGATTTCATTGTTCTGCATTATTCATTTTATTATGCAGATTTAGCTTTTATATTACTTTTCCAACCATGGTCTAGGGAGCAAAATGTTCTTCTCACTTCGTCTTCTTCCGTACTTCACGGTTTCCTTTCTTCACAAATTGGAAAACCCCAAAATTCTGCACAAAATTAAGCTCTTCTGACCGGTGTTAATTAATTTTAGGAAGGTTTTAATTAATTGCGTAATTCTTGGAATTAATGAGCTGATAGATTCAACTTTAAATTTCAAACATAAGGTTTTAATTAATTGCGTAATTCTTGGAATTAATGAGCTGATAGAGTCAGCTTTAAATTTCAAACATTTAAAGAATTTCTCCATATTAATTCCGAATTTTATGTATTAAGGGCATGATGGTACATTTATGTGTCATTTTGTCCTTATTCTGAAACTATTTTGAATCATGTCTTTATTTAAAAAAACACTAGGTGAAATGACCTTTTATGTGAAATCCCCTTTCAGTTACTCACTTACACTTTTTGGTAAATGGTGTTGCACTTTTCAATTATTAAACTGTATAAATAATAATTGAAAAGTGCAACATCATTTACCAAAAAGTGTAAGTCAGTAAACTGAAAAGTGCACATGACTAAGGTGCACAGCATGCACTCGAGTGTATACTAGACTTTACCATTCGAATATACTGTACATTATTTTGATATAATTTAATGAAAATAAAATAAAAATTTCGATACAAATTAAATGGGAGTTAAAAGTAATGCATCGTCATTTACTTTATTAGTCATCTTATGATAAAACTCGAGTAATTAAGTTAGGTGTTTTTTTAAAAAAAGAAAAAGAATTAGTAGGTTTTTAATTTTTAGTGACAAAATTAGGTCTGCAACTCAATATTTATGTAATTAAAATGAGTATTCTTGTTTGTACCTAATTGCGTGACTTGGTTGATAACTTTTTAACTTGGGATATGATTAATTAAAATAATATAATTATAAGGGGGGTCCGGTTTTCGTTAAAGTATCAAATCAAAACTAAAATTTTGATAAACAATGAAAATCGAGCCAACTAAGATCCTTCTTATTATACTGTTTGGAAATTTTGTTATTCATTTTTTTTTTTAAGAATTTAAAGAAAAGCTATAAAATTTGTTGAACAATTATAGTTACATTATGGTATTTATTATATGTAATGTAATTTATTACTAATCTCCCGAGTACAAAAGTTAAGAATTAAAAAATCCAAGTGATTTTTTCTACTTAAACCTTAATTATTAGTGGGTAAAGTCTAGTATCCACATGCACCCTAGTCCATGTTGCACTTTTCAGTTTTACTGACTTACACTTTTTGGTAAATGGTGTTGCAATTTTCAATTATTACTAAAAATATTATTATATAGTTTAATAATTGAAAAGTGCAACACCATTTACCAAAAAGTGTAAGTCAGTAAAATTGAAAAGTGCAACATGGACTAGGGTGCATAACATGGCCTCGAGTCCATAGCAGACCAACCCTTATTAGTGGTCTGATATTGAGAACTAGTGTTTTGTCTTTCTAAATCACATAATTTGAAATTCGGGTAAACAGTTTATGAGATAGATTAATTTATACAAAATTTTACTCTAATTTTAATTAGACCGCCATATATGAACGATGGAATGAGCCGATCCTTAGATTAGGTAACGAGACATAAAAAAAAAAGAAACTAGTTTATATCGTTAATTAAGTGGTCATATGATTTTGTGTCGAAAAAAAACTGGTCATATATTTAAAAATAAAATAAGTGGTCATATAACGTTAAGTTTCCTTATGAGAATTAATCACAAAAGGACAAACATCATTAAATAGAAATAATTTTATATTAAAATAAATAAAACAATTCTATAATTTTTGTTTCCAACAATTTGAAGTTGACAAATTTTGATGTGGGCCAGATTGGTTTGTAATTTATTTATTTTTGTGCATTTTTATAAAATATTAGTTTTGTGTTCTTTAATCAGTATCAGTATTAATTAGTTTGATAGTGCTAATTGTTTCATTATAAAGTATTAATATTATTTTACTATATAGTACTCCCTCGTCCAATTTTATTATGCCCATTTCTTCGGGCACGAGTTTTAATGAATATTGATTAGTTTATGTATAAAGTAGATAAGTTGGGGGTATGATGGGATGTTGTGGGGTCCATTTATAGATAAAGTGATTGTTTATGAATAAAGTTAGTGACAATTTGAGTAAATAAATAATGGTTGGAGGGTGGAGATAAAGTAGTGTGAATAGTATTATTTCCAAAAAGGGGAATGGGCATAATAAAATTGGACAACCAAAAAAGAAAAGTGGGAATAATGAAATTGGACGGAGGGAGTATAGTTGCACGATAAAACTAATTTACATAATATAATCTCCTTGAAGAAACTCTCTGAGAGAATTTTTAAGATTTTCGCAATTAAAAAATATAGTTATTCAGAATTCAGAAATGTATAATTTTATCTTAATATTATCATTAAATAAAAGATTATAATATTTAATTAAAAATATTTTCCACCTTTTACCAAATTTCGAATATCTAGAATCCGAATATGTAGTGTTCCATTTGTCAATTTATTTATTTGAACCAAGCATGCCTTAAAAATAATAGTAATAAATTCTGAATTTCATCGTCCATGTCAAATAATTGATCTCTACTAGGAAAACCATGGCCTTGCACAATGCCCAGTTGTATTGGCCCACCACACACCAAAGAAGAAATAAATTATAATTTCCCTCAAAAAGAAAAAAAAATACATATGAATTATGATGTAACTAATTAGTCCCAATCATCCATAATTAAACATTAAAGAATAATTTTCCAATGTAATGGCGAGCAGCCACAAAAGATCTTGACTTTCTTCTCTCTGTTTTTTTTTTTTCAATTGATAACCTTTCAGAAATGCTAAGTGGTAAGTGTTCTCTATATAAGTCATCGATGAGTTCTTTTTATTAATAAATTATTATGTCTATATAATTTATCAATCTATATCATATTATTAATATGATAGAAATTATAGAATTATAGGTTTTCAATAATTGTTACGACTTAATCAAACTTCAATAATTATAATGGCAATCAACTTCAAGAAAATAGAACAAAACTAACAATAATATTACCACATGTAATATTAGCACAAACCTAGGAAAGAAAAATTGTGGATGCTAACAAATCTTTTAAAAAAATATAGTGTACAAACATAAAATTTTACTCTCAAAATTGTATTATTATAAGAGTAAGTATGTGTTACAATTAGAACAAGTAATGCAAACTTGTTCTTATAGTATGACACATATTCATTTATAGTAACACAAATTTTAGAGCGGTTTTTTGTTTGTCCATTGCGCGATTTTTATGAAAAGATACATTTGACCTTACTTTAACTCATGAGTATTTTTTTTTTCTTTTACCTATTCCTTGAATAGCAGATATGTCAATATTAGTATATTACATGTCAGTTCTTCTCAATTTGCAATCAATTAAAATGTGTGCTCCTTGCTCTCGAATTCGGCTCAATTTGCCTTTATGTCGAATAGGGCATTTCAAGACAAAATTTTAATCACATTTGAGACTATTCATACAATGAAAAACAAGCAAGAGAGGGAGTGGGTAATGTGGTATTAAAATAAATATCAATAAAACGTAATATAGGGTGGATTGAGGTTTCTTGGAGTTTATGTTGTTGAAGTTAGGTTTATGTAGTAGACGGGTCACTAGGCAATGTTGCAGCACATTCTTTGGCTAGGGCCACGTGCTCCTCTTCGAATCTTATACATAGGTTGAACCTCAATCCTTTGTGGACGGTCTCCTCAATGACATTAGTTACATAGACAAATAAATGAAACTTTTTTGTTTGTTTGTTTTTTTTATTAAAAAGTTAAATTTATTAAAACTTATTTGATAACTGTTTTTTTAAGGGTTAAGTAAGGCTAACAAACTAAGTCACTACCCAACCCGAAATCTCTTCACCACTCCAATCATGAGGAGAGTGTGAGTGATACTTGGAAGTTGCCAATCTATGAGTGCCTCTATATTTTGCTGTCCGAAATCTCTTCACCACTCCAATCATGAGGAGAGTGTGAGTGATACTTGGAAGTTGCCAATCTATGAGTGCCTCTATATTTTGCTGTCGTCGAATGTAGGAGAAATCGCACACAACGTTAGGTTTATGTAGTAGACGGGTGGTCTGGACAATATTGCAGCACATTATTTGGCTAGGGCCACGTGTTCTTCTTCGAGCCTCGTACATGGGTCGAACCTCAATCCTTTGTGGTGATCTCCTCAATGACATAAGTTCCACCTACAGATAAATAAAAGTTTCTTGTTTGCTTTAAATGAAAAAGTTTAACTTCTAAAAAAAAAAAAAGTTTAATTTATAAAAAATCTTGTTTGATAAATTAGTGAAACATAGTACACCATTATCAAGTAAGGGTTGGTCTGCTGGGGTGCATAACATGCACTCGAGTGCATACTAGACTTTACCATCAAATAATATAGTGAAAATATGGTATGTAACTTGGGATGAATTAAGTAAATGAATTGGTTGGGCAAGAGAGCGACAGGGAGACAGGCCACGCTCCCTCCCAATTGAAATACTAGGTTGGATTTCTTCAAACATACAGATTCCTATCGATAAACCTTATGCGTGCATCTTGTTTGAATATTCTACAACTTGGTGGTATCTTCCCCACTATTATAAATTAATTTACTATTAATTAACCATTTTAATAATCTTTGTTTAATTATGCTCTCTGTATATACATATGTACCCTAGTTTTTGGTCCACTAATTAATGATTAATTAATTAATTCCAACGTAGTGTTTTCTTGGAGTGAAGGGTCAGGAGTTTAAATATAAAAAAAAAAAAAAAAACAGTTTTCCCAATTTTTGTTTCTTCTCTTCATTCATTGACTTTTGATGTGCATTGTGTGGAATTACATATGAAAACTGTGGATTTTGTTGGAGTGATTTTTTAAAAAGCTTTATAATTTTATACTCCAAGGGAATAAAATAGTTGGCCCTGCGCTATGGGGCGGACATTGGATTTGGATAGAAATAATTAAGATTTCAAAGGTTGATAAAATTTAGGAATGTCAATGAGAACGGGTTCAAATTCGGATCCGCATTGAACCCCTTTCGTATGGATCCGATTGAGCAGGTATGAGACGATTATGATTTTTGTCTAACTCGTCTCGTCAATCCGTATATATAAATATAGTACTCCGTAATATTTAATATATATATTTCTATTTACATAAAATTATATGCATATTAATATTTTATATATAATTTTTTTTTAGTATAAATGAATATGAAATGTTTATTTTAAATAATTATATATTTAATTTGAATTATATAATATTAAAATAAAAATATTATATACATTAAAATTAATTAAAAAAATTATGTGTGGTAGTACGGATAAAATTCAATAGGTCTTCAAACGGGAACATGACGAGTCCGGATATATAAAATTTTTGACGGGACGGATCATGAGATAGGGCATGCCCATCCTAATAAAATCATAAAACTAACCCAAATGATAAATGTACTATGGGTTCATTTTAATTTAAGTGAATAATTTGGAGCAACTAATGAATATTTATATGTGAAGATTATTAATAAGTGTGGTGTAAGAGACAAGTGTGATTGAGTTCTTATTCATCATTCTCTCCAGAATCATATGATAAATTAAAGTTTTAATGAATAAGAGGAACGTCATATATCCCTTAAAAAAGAAAAAGAAAAAAGAGGAACGTCATATATAGCGGTGGGGTACTGGTGCGGCGTCACGTCCATCTCAACTCAACTAATCCATGCTCACGCGCTTAACCAAACGTGCCCTCAATTTCTTCATTCTTTTTTATTTCTATTTTTAGGGCCACCCGCCTTTCTCACTCCCAAATTATTTTAGATCTAAATTCTAATTATGTTGTAATGGAGTTCTCTCGTAAGTTTTTGATCCAGGGCTGATTCGATTTTGTCTCTCTAAATATTTTTGGTGAAAAATCGATTTATGTGGTGGGCTTGGAAGTCGACTATATTAGTTTAGGAATTTGATTTGGATAATTGTACACACTTTTTAAGAAAAAACGAAATTTTAAGTAATACACATTATAAAAGAAAGTTTTATTTTACCAAATCAGAGTGTTCACTTTGTCTTACAATAAGTGCTCAATTAAAAATTAACACGTCATTTAACTTTATCATGGACGATCGCACTTTGCCATTACTCATTAGATAAAATATTTAATTTTATATAAAAAAATAAATTACCGAAATGTCCTTAAAAAATATTTTAAGGAATAAAACAGCCCTTGTTGATGATCCTTTACCCCAACAACATCTAGGATTCCTCGAACAATGTGATAACTTACACCGAGTAAATTCTTAACCCTTCCCTCTCTTATACTAAGACCGAAGAATGTTCTTGTGGATTATGGTTAATACCGGGTATATAAACAGTGATTTCAAATTCAGAGGTTAATCGTACTCTGACAACTTTACGTAAGGTAGAATTTGGGTTTTGGGGGTGATGGTGGAAAAGTTAACAGATAAGTCACCTTTATTGTCACTCTTCTCGAACTAAGTTGAGTCGCATATTTCAAGGTCTAATGACAATTGGACTCGGTCCGAGTGAAAGCGCAATAACCCGTTCCAACCCAAGAGAACACACACAACCCCAACGAGCCACAAGCTGGGCAGGGTCGACGGGCCCGACCCATCCCGATTTGATTTATTTGACAACTTTAAATATAACTCTCTCCATCTTGGGATGATTTACACGGTTTGACCGACACACTTTTAAAAAAAATAGTAGTTGGTGTTGTAAGATAAATGAGGGGTATTTTAGGTAATTAATTTAGTCAGTTGTATAGTAAAATGTGGATAAAAAAGAAGCGACAATTTTAAAAATAAACAATACGTGTGTGAAATATTTTACACATGAAATATGACTAATTGAAATAGTTTTTAAAAATTCACTATTTTACATGTGAATTTTTTTGGTTCATTTTATTTTAATTACTTATATTTCATGTATGAAATATTTCATATAAATTTAAAATGATTGTTAAGAGCGTATTAGTTGTATTATGTATCATATTTAAAGTGTATAAGTAATTTTAAAACGTTTAAATAAAAAATTGTGCAAGTAATTCGGTTAGTTTGAATTTATTTCGTAAAACACTTGAAAATGAAGGTCACGCCCAAATAATTTAATTTACGTCATTATTCAAGTCCAGATATTTTTAAATGTCGAAAAACTTGGTTACAATTGGCTGTTGATTACAGCGCTCCACGACAACTCAACCTCAGCCACTTATTTTTTCTTACGTCACCCTCTCATTAACTTTATTATTCCATTTATTTATTTATTTACTAACAATTCACGTGCCAAACAAAACAAATTACATAATCTAGGCTGTACCCACATTCTTAACTCTTGAGTGGGTGCATCCTTCTCATTTAAATTTATTCACTTTATTAGGACAAATCGATTGGTGAATTGTTAATTTGGTAGAATTAGTATGAACTTAAAAAATGCATTAGACAATTGAGCATTATGAATGCAATGTCAAAAATTAACTTTTTTTATATGTATATCATTAAAAATACATGAATTACGTACCAAAAATTAATATACACATCTCACATTTGAATAATTATACAATTTTTTTGTTAAGAAACAACCCCTAGCTCTCCCTCGTAGTTCATGTTTTTCCATTGTCATTTTCCAATTTGTTCATTCGTTATGAGCAAACAGTTACCTAAGTTAGTTATTTTTTAATTTGGTTGTGTGCGAGTATGTTGTTCACAATTTGTTATTTCGTTATTTCAATATATATATATATATATAGTATTTTTGTGGTGTGTTTAGCCGTGTTTTAATTCTTAGAGTTCGGTCCATCGATCATTTGTAAAAGTTGTTTTGTTCGTTTGCATGAAAGATGTTCACTCGTCATGATCGTACTTATTTTTTTTAACTTTTACATGATAGTGTGTTGTTCGCTTGTAACACTCAATTGTATGCATGAGAGAATTTATCATATTTGAAAACATGCTTAAGTATAAATGGAGTTTTGTACGAGACGATCTCATATATGAGTGAAAACTCCACTTTAGATTTACACCTCACTTTACTTTAAAATATTGATCTATATCATATGATATAGTATGATGAAAACTAGTCTCATGCACATTTTTGTTTTAAACATATATAAAGTATTTAATATGATAATAAATCATTTAACATACGCGCATTTTAATCAAAAAATATATCGAGTTACATGTAATAATTTTAAAGTTATAAGTCACGATCTTAAATTTTATTTAATTTTTACCCGTATATCAAATACTTTTACTTTTTGCAGAAATTTGTATAAGATGGTCTCATATATTAACGAGTTCATATATCACATGATTCAAAAAATTATTATCTAAATAATGTTTTAAAATAAAGAGAAATTAAATAAGTGAAGTTATATGATTTCATGAAAGACTTGTACATGAATTTTAGATATTAAAGTCGTGGGCTTGTGGCCTGCAGCCATTGAAGGGCAAAAATGTAAAACAAGCACCTGCCCCTTTCACCCAAAAGTTTGCATTGTATTTGTCGGAATCAATCGTCCAAGGAAACAGTTGCTTTGTTGTGTCAACAAAGGGCGAAATTGGTAATACACATCCCAACTAATATTAAAACCTGCTGGATTAATCAAAATTAGGGATGCCTAATCATGTTTACCTCTATTTAACTCCTCATTAGCGTCAATTCATTTCCCTCTTTTTCTTCTCTTTCTTTTTGGTCTTCATGGCTATTGTTATTGCTGTGCGCTTCCTCTTCCATAATTTCACTCTCTAGATTCGATTCTTCTGCAAAATGGATTCACGAAGTTCCCTTATATGTCATAAAGGGTATTTTTCCATTTTCCTTTTCTGTTCAACTCTTTGCATATTAAATCTGGTAGTAGTATATTACTACTTTTTTCTTTTTTTTGCAGAAAATTAGTTGAAATAAAATCTGGACATTAATGTGTATGTGCGTCTGAAAATGATTTTTCTTATTATATTTGTTGAATTACCAGAAATATCTAACCATTTCTGGGTATTTTTGTGATCTATCTGGGTGTTTGTTGTTCTTGAAGTGAGGAACAACACTTGAGCTGCTGTTTATTTATATAATATTTTATTAATTAACTGATTTTTGTTTTTATTTTTCTTTTTTCTGAAAAAAAAAGGGGGATAATACCTTCAGCAATTCTGTGATTGTGTTGTGCTTTTGGCCCTGATTATTTGCATTTTATTGATGTAGTATAGCAAAAGGGTGTGATTCACTTTAATTGTAATTTAGTGGAGTATTTTGGATATGGAAGGCCTTTAGATCTCATATCTCATTTTTAATTGGTGAGCTTCTTGTAGGAGCTGTTAATATAATGGATGGTTTGAAGTTTTGTTTAGAGTTATTTAAAGAATAATACTAACAGATCTCCTCTTGTAAAAATACATCTTCATTTTTGTTATTCAAATCTGAGAAAAGTCAACTTATCTTAAGGTACTTGTGTATAAACTTCAGAGTTATTGCATTCAAATGGAAGAGGATTTGAGAAAAGGGTTTCAATTCACTCCCTATAGTGAAATCCATTGAACTATATCCATAAATAAACACAAATGATTAGTGCAGTTATTCTTCCTTTGTAGGCTTGTAGCTTCTACCGTTTTTAAAGTTCAAGAAATTTCTTATTGTATTATATTCTTGCCTGGCTTGCCTTAAATCAAAATCACTGGTGCTGGAATTATTGATAATGATACATTAATACTCTAGATTCTACGTTGCATTGAGTTTCAATGCGTAGTTATAAATCATGATGCATCGTCGTTTATATTGCCTACACCTTTTTATTCAGATTGTTGCTTACTTTGGTAAGCAAATTCTGGCACTCAATTTCATTACTGCAAACTGTGATGGTATTTCTTCTACCCTTTCTTTGAGTATGTTTTGAGATTTTGCCCTTTGTTTTTTCTCTCAGGTGATTTAATCTAAAGGGGACTCTGTATTTCCGTGGCTTGAATCACATGGCCGTTTGTTAATCAACATACTTACCAATATGATGTTCACCATCAGGTTCTCATAGACGTACACTGTTCTTCTCCAATTTAGAAAATGGATAGGTCAGATACATCAGGTTTTGTGAGCAGTGGTCTTGTTTTTTTCATTTTGATCTATCGCTTTTCTTGCTAGTATTAGTTCATTTAGTTAAGTCCCACCTTCCACTTTATTCATACAAAAATAGTTTAGGTATTCGTTCATCAGATCAAGAACAAGATGTATTCCCCCTTCTGTAGCGACTTTCTTAAGAATAGTAATGTTGGAGATACTACTCTACAGTTGGATGGTTTTGGATATGGATCATGTGAAGCCTCAATATTTGAAAATACTCAGACTAATAGTCGGGGTGCTTCTACAAATGCCCACGACGATGGATGCAAATTAGTACTTGGACTTGGCCCAACACCAAGTGCATATTCTGATGGTTACTTGCCTTCCAGGGGTAACAACGTAAAAGGACCGCCATCCATACCTAGTCCCGGGCTATCCTCTCAGCCCGATCCAATTTTGAAGCTCGGGCTTTCTGGAAGTGATGATGCAGTTTCCAATTTGCTTGAGTTTTCATCTTCAACACAGTGTCAGCTTGATGCACCTGGGGTTCCTCTTGTTGACGAGGGCTCTACATCGGCCAAGAAATCGGGTGGCTATATGAGGAGCCTTATTATGGCTCCAAGAATGGAAAATTGCACAAATAAGTTTGTAAAATTTGGTGCAAAAACCAATTGCCAACTTCCCCAACTGAGTTCTGAACCTTCAGCTACCTCTACCTACTCCATAAGTGCCATTTCTGAGCCTGGAAGTGCTTCAGTATCATCAGACCACCGAGGCAGCAATACAAAAAGGTGCAAGTTTGATGGATGTACTAAAGGGGCACGAGGGTCAACGGGCCTGTGCATTGGGCATGGTGGTGGGCAGAGATGCCAGAAACCCACATGCAACAAAGGTGCCGAAAGCCGAACAGCTTTCTGCAAAGCACATGGAGGAGGGAAACGGTGTCAGCACCTTGGATGCACGAAAAGCGCCGAGGGAAAGACCGAGCACTGCATATTTCATGGTGGGGGGAAACGGTGTGGATTCTCTGGAGGGTGCACGAAAGCTGCGCGTGGGAAATCGGGCCTTTGCATTAGGCACGGCGGTGGAAAGAGGTGTAAGGTGGAAGGTTGTAGTCGAAGTGCTGAGGGGCAGGTTGGTCTTTGCATCTCGCATGGTGGTGGGCGACGTTGTCAATCCACAGGGTGTACGAAAGGTGCACAGGGGAGTACCGTGTTCTGCAAAGCGCACGGTGGCGGAAAGAGATGCATATTTGCAGGGTGTACGAAGGGGGCTGAAGGTAGTACGCCTCTATGCAAAGGACATGGTGGTGGAAAACGGTGCTTGTTTGATGGTGGTGGGATATGCCCGAAAAGTGTGCATGGAGGTACAAATTTCTGTGTGGGTCATGGTGGAGGAAAGAGGTGTTCCGTTGCGGGGTGTACTAAAAGCGCGCGTGGGAGGACGGATTGTTGTGTGAGACACGGAGGAGGGAAGCGGTGTAAGGTTGAAAAGTGTGGGAAGAGTGCTCAGGGCAGTACGGACTTTTGCAAGGCCCACGGTGGTGGGAAGAGGTGCAATTGGGGGGGTGAGGGTAAATGTGAGAAGTTTGCAAGGGGGAAAAGTGGGCTTTGTGCTGCGCATAGTAGCCTAGTTCATGGGCAGGAGACGAACAGGGGAGGAATGATTGGGCCAGGCCTGTTCTACGGGTTGGTACGTACTTGCTCTATGGCTAGGACCAGCTTTGACAACACGTATGCATCATCGAGTGTAAGTGTGGTATCGGATTCAATCAACTCGGTCGAGAGGTCAGCTAAACGACCACAGCTCATCCCTCCTCAGGTATTAGTTCCTTTGTCGATGAAGGCCTCGTCGTCTTACTCAAGACCATTGGGCTCCGAGAAGCAACTTGAAAGGAGCACTGGGGTTGATTTTGCAGTTCCTGAGGGAAGAGTCCATGGTGGTGGACTTCTTTCGTTGCTCGGCGGAGACCTCAACAACCCAATAAACGGGATTTGAACACTATCGTGATTTATCTCATTTACGTTCTTGGTATGGAAAATTGTACAAAATTCTTGAATAACAGGGTATTGTATGTCATTTGATTGAATGCATTTGTATGTTAAATAGATGTTGTAATCAGGATTTTGCACAGGCAAGTCAATTTAATGTTGATGAATGTATAAAGGTCTTGTAATATACATATGCGACTCTTCTACCTGCTCTCTCTATATATAAATATAAGTTCCGGCTCCTGGAAACTTAGAGGCTGAAAATCATTTCGCTCTCTCATACTTTGGAGCAAACAATGGCTTCTCGCTGAATTTACTGTTTTCCTCATTTCAATTTCTCTCTTCTGCTCACCAACGATCCACGCTTTTCATTCAATCACACATACTCCGATCAGCTCTCTGTTTCAGGTAATAAATTGTGCAGATATTTCATTCCGTAAACTGTTTTTTGCGCTGTTGTTAAAATATAGTAAGAAATTGAATTCGTTTTAGAGTGTTCTCCGATTTGATTTTCTTCTGCTTTAATTTCGATTGATTGCTATGGTGATTCTTCCGTTTCGCGTAATCTACTGATATTTTTGCACAAACTTATCTGCTTCAAGTTCATTTTCGAAACCTAGAAATGGCGCGCATGTGCGACAATCCTTCGTTTTTACCTCTCTTGCTTGATTATGTCTGCATATGGTTTTTGTTGATTGCTCGCATAATTTATGGATCGTTCACGGTAAAGACTTTAAATTTCTGTTCGAAGTCGGAAAACCTAGTTCTGATTCGATTCACAAATGCAGAGAATTTTCATGGAAAACGATCGCGATATCAGAGTTTCCAAGTTCCTGTCACCACTCAACGCGAAAAACTTCTCCGGTAGTCGCCGGCACAGTTCAAAGTTCGATCCATACGCCTCCGACAGTTCGGATTCTCCTTCTCCGTTGATGAAATACCTTCGCTCTGCTGACACGGCCGGCACTGCCGCTTCGCCGCCGGCTTTTACTTCGACGGTCAACGTTGAGGAGGATGTCATTGTTATGGATGGAATTCCTATTAACAAGTTCAATAAAGGAAGCGGCGAGGTAAGAAAGAGGCCACCATTGGTGCAATTCAATTCCGTCACTGGCAGTTTCGGTAGGTCGAATTCAGCTTCTTCGTTGTCGTCCGGGAGTGGCAGTAGAAGTGGCGGGAGTGAATATAGCAAACTCCACAGGAATAGGCTGTGCCGATTTTGGGAGACTAGTGGCATATGCCAATTTGGTTTCGAATGCCAGGTTTTCTCTCTCTCTCTCTCTCTCTCTCTCTCTCTCTCTCTCTCTCTCACACACACACACACACACACACACAGAGTCAGGTACACGATGGTATTTTGATCCGACGGCTCATATTTTCTTGCTAAGATTATGTACGGATGCGATGAAGTCTCACTACATGGTTTCAACTTTCAAGACTGATGAGAAAAAGTTGCCTTAAATCTTGATAATGGTAGGTCAAACAAGGTGCTAATATTTTCACATAAATTTTGGCACAGTTTGCTCACGGCAAAGAAGAGCTGCGTCCCCATCGTTCCTCGAGCAAGCTCAGCCCTCAGGTATGAAAAACTAGTTAATTAAACCCTTCTCTCCTTTCCATCTAATCAGAGCAAATCGCAAAGTGAAATCAAGTAAGAATTATTGAATAGGGTGGAATTTTTATTAGCAAATGGTTTGTTGTATGTTTGCGGATGTTTCTGCAATTCGTTTTGGCGTAGATCTCGGAATTGACCAACAGTATAGAAGGACCAAGTTCATCATATGGGTCTAAGTCTCCCCCAGTTAACCGAGTCAAAGCAACTGCAGAAGAAGCCCTTTTTCTGCCATCAACACCAACAGAGATGGCTTTCCCTAAATCACCCCTCATAATCAAACAACCCTCTGAAAGCATCATTCCAAACACCACCCTCTTCAAATCTGATTGGACACCTGCGGATGATGGGATTGAGGTTTCATTGCCTTCTGGTGAAAAGAATCCCTCAACAGAAGATGTAGATGCTTATATAGAGAAAGTGCTCTATGGGACTCCTGCAAGAAAGAGGTTGCCAGTGTTTGTGGAACTTTGCCCGGACCATTAGTTGATTGATGGGAATCATTTGATCTAGGATATACAGATTTTGTGGTGAATAGCAACAATTTACTGCATTAATTCATATTGAATAATTTTGCTGACTGTTATAGAACAATTACTAGTACATGTTACTGGGATCTGCTGTGGATAGTCATAAAACATACTAGTAAATGAAGTAGTATTACATTTGTTTGTTACCACATATGCTTTTCATGTTATGTTTCTTTATCTGAATTTTTTGCTGGAAATTTCCTACAGTTGTTTATGTTTTTTTGGCAGTATTTGTCTTATACCATAAGGTTGTGTATTGCTAGATATATTTCACAGGGTGAATTTCATTTTTGGGGGCTAATGGATGGTGCAGTATATATGAAAATGAGATGTAAGGTTGTTGGTGCAATATAGGCAACAATGATCAAAGAATCATGTAAGGATACCGGCCTAATTGAGCCATGGCTGGTACTGTGAGTAAGGTGGGGCAGGCAGGACATTGGAATAGTGTGGTGTGATTGTCAAAAAAGAATCAAAGTTGAGTTTATACTTGGAGGAGGAGAGAAGCCATTGTCGACTTGATCTAGATCTCCCATGCCCAAAAGGTCGAGTTGAGATAAATCTAATTTTGGGTATGATATCTAATGAAATGAGTACCCTTTCGATAATTCCAATTCTTTCTGCACTTGTATGTTTCACAATTTTTGTCTTCAATATTATGAGGTGTTGATTATTTATTAAAATTTCATATGTCAATAATTCAGATAATCGTCCTCTCAGACTTGCCTTCATCTGGTGTAGTTAGAGGAGGTGAGGGTGATCTAAAATTTGAAGTAGATGATGCAAGATAAAAACAAATATACAGTGCAATTTATTCTAATTTTCTTTTATATATATATAAACAAAAAAACCTTAATAGCCACGTACTTTTACATTTCATAATATCCACAACTGGAAATGGATTACTGGATCAGCCAACATACAATTCAGAAAATGGCACTCTCCTTTCCCCTCTCTTCCTCACCTCTCCCTTTCCAAAAATATAATAATAAACCTTTAAATGCAACCTCAACCTCACAGCAACTCTCTCTGGACTCTTCCCCACCCAATCAAAACTCCTCATTCGATAAAACCGGCGTCATCGTCGTCGGCGCAGGCCTAGCCGGTTTAGCCGCCGCCACTCGCCTCCAAGCTGACAACATCCCTTTCCTCCTCCTCGAAGCCTCCGACGCCGTCGGCGGCCGCGTTCGCACTGATTTCCTCGACGGCTTCACTCTCGACCGCGGCTTCCAGATATTCATCACGGCTTACCCCGAAGCTCAGAAGCTTCTCGACTATGACGCACTTAATCTCCAGAGATTCTACTCTGGCGCCAAGGTCTTCTACGGTGGTCGCTTCCACACCGTAGCGGATCCTCTCAGGCATTTCTCTGATTCTCTCCTCTCTCTTACGAATCCGATTGGTAGCGTCGTTGATAAGTTGTTGATTGGATTGACTAGAGTAAGGGTTCTGAGCCAGTCGGATTATGAGATTTTGACCGCGGATGAGGTCACGACGGTTGAATTGTTGAGGAGCATTGGGTTTTCCGATTCTATTATGGACCGATTTTTTCGACCTTTTTTTGGGGGAATTTTTTTTGACAGGGACCTTGAAACGACGTCGCGGTTGTTCAATTTCGTGTTGAAATGTCTTGCTCTTGGGGACAACACCCTCCCGAAGAACGGAATCGCTGCAATTCCTGAGCAATTAGCTAGTAAACTCAATCCAGGCTCAGTTTTATTAAATTCAAGAGTAGTTTCAATTGATCACGAGCAGGAAGAGGGCACACTTGTGAGTTTACAAAGTGGAGAGACGTATAGGAGTGATCTTGGAGTGATACTAGCCATTGAAGAATTTGAAGCTGCCAATATTTTGCAGAGGGAAAAATTGGGCACAAAGGTGAAACTTCCGGTGAGGAGCACAGTCTGCTTATACTTTTCAGTGGATAGTGACAGGATTCCGGTGAAAGATCCGGTGTTATTCCTGAATGGCACCGGTAAAGGCATTGTGAATAACATGTTTTTCGCAAGCAATGTAGCTCCTTCGTATGCTCCACCAGGAAAGGCTTTGGTGTCTGTATCACTCATTGGGTTGTATGATGGTGTGGCTGATGAAGAGCTGGTGGAACGAGCTGTGAAGGAGTTGTCAGGCTGGTTCGGTGAGGCGGTTGTGAGGTCATGGAAGTATTTGAGAATGTATAGGATAGGATTTGCTCAACCGAATCAGTGCCCACCCACGAATTTGATGAAGGACCCGAGGCTGAGGCCGGGGCTGTATATGTGCGGAGATTATGTGACGAGTGCAACGTTTGATGGGGCGTTGGTTTCTGGTAGGAGGGCTGCTGAGGCTTTATTGAAAGATAGGGCAAGAATTGAGGCATGATATTTGGAAGTTTTGGTAAGTATTCTGTTTAACTTGATTCATTAATACCAGAAAGCAATTGTGAATTCTCTTTAATACTTGTATAGAACAGCCATGGGAGATGAAGGGTGCTATTACTTTAGATAGGTTTGGTTATTTATATATGTAAGCAATCAACAAATCACTCTTTAATCCTGCTAAACTTGCTTTTGGTTCTATGAGTAATTTTATGTGGACCCTTTTCTTTGAATTCATGATGAATTGTTTGAATTCTGCTTGTATAGTTGTGGAGATTTAGTTACTCATAATGAAAGTTTTTTTAAATGCGAAACCAAAACTAGAAAATCTTCAGTTATACTAGTACCTTATTTCATTCAACCTGCTGCTTGGTTCAATACAAGGAATTGGTGTAGGAATGGTAATGAATACAGTATGTTCTTTATATTTGTATTGGTTGTTTGATAATGAGAATGATTAAGTTTGGTTTACTCAAATTCTTAAGGATTTGATTTGTAATTTTTACCCAAAATACCAAGGAATGAAACCCATTCCACTAAAATCTCAAGGAATGATGATTCCTCAAACATTTCATTCTAGTGTAACAAGGAATCAAAGTTATGAATCAAACACTCATTTGCTATTCTTCCTTTTCCATTCATACAAAAGCAGTTCCAAAGCGGGGAAATCTCTATAACAAATTGTTTCAGTTTATCTCTACGTCCCAGTAAATTCTCCCATGACAAATTTTAGCAAACCAGTGTCTGAAATATCTAAAAAAAATTGGGTAAACATTTTATCTCAATCCAAGGCCTGATGAAAAATCTAAAAAATTTGGACCTGATATAGTTCTTTTTGTCTTAATTCAAGGCCTGATAAACAACATCAAGCACATTTTTTAAACAGTGACCCAATTTATGCTAAACAATGATATTTTATACACTAAACACCTAAGAGCAATACTTGAAAACGAGAGTTTACTTGAATTAGGTTTCATAGGAGATCTACTCTTTTTCGGTCTTGCATCACTTTAATTTGAAAGAAACAAAATTGGGCCTCGAATTGAGTTTTTTTTTTTTTTAAATCACGACTTGGATGGAGAAGAAAAAGACATTTATAAAATGGAGGCTTATGCTAAAAAATGTACTCTGACTTTTTTTTTTCAGTCTTAGTAGTTCAAAATGGACTTGATTTTTTTAGGGCGCGGTTATAGACACACACCGACCTATTGAGGACACCCACGCGATGAGGACACACACAATTCGGATGAGGACACCCACGTAGAAATCTCAAAAATACCCTTTCTACTTCAAACCCTAATTAAACTCCATCTTCCCCTCATTTCTTACTTCACAAACGGCGCACCCACCTCCCTCCTCTTCTCCACAAACGGCGTCGGCATCCCACGTTCGCGGTCGACCTCCCCAGCCGACACGACCGACGTCGGCCTCACACGTTCGCAGCGGCCGCTGCTTCCGCCCCTCCACCCTCGCTGCAGCGCCGCCGCCGCGGCCTCCTCTCTCGTCCTTGCACCGCCTCCGCAAGAAGGATGCGGCCGCCGTCTCCCTCCTCCTAGAGACGCAGCCGCTCGCATCCCTCCTCCCTCTCGCGCCGCCGCGGCCTCCTCTCTCGCCCTCGCGCCGCCGCCGCAAGAAGGACGCGGCCGCCGTCTCCCTCCTCCTAAAGACGCGGCATCTCGCATCCCTCGTCCGCCGCGGCCTCCTCTCTCGCCCTCCTCTCAAAGACGCCGCCCGTTCGCCACACAATTTCTCCCCTCGCCGCCTCATTTCAGGTAAGATTAGGATTTTTGAAAAATTTAGGAAAATTAGGGTTTTTCAAAGTTCGGTAAAAAAATTCGAACATATTGAGTTTGTTTTAGAAAAAAATTCAAACAATTAGTGTTTGTTTTGGAAAAACTTTCGAACATTTTGTGTTTGTTTTGGAATATATTTCAAACAAGATGTTTGATTTGTTTTTGGAAAAAATTTCGAACATTTTGTGTTTGTTTTGGAAAAAATTTCGAACATTTTGTGTTTGTTTTGGAAAATATTTCGAACATTTGTTCGATTTTTTTTTTCGGACAAATTTAAGTTGTTTTGGTATTTTTTTTTGAACATATTGCTTTTGTTCATTAAAAAATTTCGGACATGTTAACTTTGTTTTGATAAAAATTTCGAACATCATAAGAATTTTTTTAATTAAACTGTTGTTTGATTTTTTATTTTTTTCATTTATTCTTCATGTGAAAATGGTATGGTGGTGATGGTGGGATTGATTTTGGCACAGAGACGGTGGTGGTGGCGACCTGGTGGGGAAGATAAAATGGAGTGGGTGTACTCATCTTGTATTTTTTAAATGTTTTACAGAAAGGGTATAAAGGACATTTTACATGTCATTTAAGATGAAAAATTTGTCTAGTGGGTGTACTCAATAAGTTGGTGGGTGTGTATAACCGCGCCCTTTTTTTATTGATTTTTATTTTGGGCCGTTAGGCCCAATTTTTCTTAGTGGGCCTCTTTGCCTTTGGTGTACGTTTGGGCCATCTTTTCTACCTTTGAATGCGGCTCGTGGTTCCTCATTTTCTCCTTTTTACTTTATAATAATACCTCAATTATTATGTTTAATTATCTTCTCAACCCCTCCCCGATTATGTATTTCTGCATGCATAGTTTTGGAATTGTTGTGTTTGACCTAATTTTAATAAAAATAAGTGACTAATTAACATTCCATTTTGTATAAATGGATTTAGTTAATTAATTGGACTTCTCAAAACCAAACTAATATTCAAGCTCACAATTTTCACAGGCTGCATGGAATTGCCACCCTGCTCAGCTTAATTAATTCACTTATTATTAATTTTGATTTAGTAGAAATTTTGTACCAACCAAGAATTGCATGGCATGATAAAATTGTTACCCAAAATTCTACGCTCTCCGTCCCCGTGATTACTTGCACATTTTTTTTATTGGAACGTTTCAAAAATTACTTGCACACTCTTAATATGGAAATATCCCACAAATTAATACTCCGTAAACTCACAACATCATTTTATTTTTAAAACTGTCACTTCTTTTTTCCATACATTTCACGTTACACCTCACCAAATTCACCAAATTCACGTTACACCTCATCAAATCAACTAAAATATCAATAATTTATTTTACATCATCAACCACTAAATTTTATTTTTTTAAAAAATTTGCCGATCAAACTATGCAAGTTATTCCGGGACGGAGGGAGTATTTTTTACTCTTTTTTTTCTTGTGGGAGCATGCAGTCAAAGATACTCCATTGTCTTGTCTTACTAGTTAATTTCATTTCAAAACACGCGTGAAATGGTAATACTTTTATGTTTTGAGAGTAATACTTTTACCTTAATTACCGCTCAAGGGTTTTTAGTAGAATTTAAAATATTATTGAAGGCAGCATGCACTAGTATAGTATTAATGAAATTAAAAGGTTATGGGACATGTATTGATTAACCTTTTTTTAAGATGTTAAACTGGTTAGTACCACTTTAGAAAAGGACCCAAATTATTAAAAAAAAATTGTGGTATATACTAGTGGTTTCTCCACTTTGCACAAGCTTTTTTACTTATCCTCTTTCACACTCTAGCTAATTAATCTCCTCTACTTTTAACCCAACAAGTGGCGTTGACTAACTTTGAGCTTTTTCTTTGACCTTTTTTGTGGAAAAACATGTAGTATTACAATAATTACCTTTACTCAAAAGCTACATATATTTTATTTTTTTTGACAAAAAAGCTACATATATATTGGGGAAATAATAATTTATTGTTACTTGGTTTCATATGTGCTCAATATTTTACAAAGAATCATGATCCCTACATAGGGAATTGAATTATTCAATAATTACTATAATGTTAGCTTGTGTTCAATACACCCCCCCCCCCACCCCACCCCACCCCACAACATTGTGTCTCTATCAATGAAACTAAATAACTTTATGAACAAGTTGAGATTATAAATGGGCCATGAGAGGGGCATGGCATGGCTTGTGTGTTAATAATTACTTTTTTCAATTTTAATTTGGAAGCTAAAAACATAACATGAAACTTATACATGGGACTTGCCTTTGTTCACAATTAATATATATGTACATGCATGTGCTTTAATTTATTTGTTTGTATATGTGCAATTTGTGTGGGTGAGATGATTACCATGTTCAGTGCTTACGAGCTAATTAAGCAATGGAAATACTTTTATTATACATGGTTTTGTTTTCAAGTTTTTTCTTTTTGAGTAAGCATGACATGTTATTGAGTAAGATTTTACACACTATGTAACTGGTGTACTGCCATTTTCGATTGAATGTCATGTTTAGTGTTTGACCACTTTGGTCGAACATCAAACTCAGTGTTCAGTAAAGTAGTCGTACACTTAGCATCCCGTTCACATGTATCACATAACATTTGTCTTGTACAATAGTTTTTGAATAATTTATATATGTGCATAGGAGCATGTCTGTGTCATGACAATAGTTTAATCTATAATAAAATCAGGGTAATTAATATTAATTATCAACAACTAATTAGCTTAGTCAGAAAGTTATGTCAAGTTGGTCTGGTTTTTAATGGTAGGCCGAAGAACTAGGGAAGGTAAAAAGAGTACAAAATGGCACTATCTAAATGGTCATTCTTTTCAAAAAATTTGTCGGTGAGATGAATTAAAATTAATTAATTAGTCATAAGGAAAAATCAAATAAAATACATTTAATTTAGATATATCTCATGTCTGGTTTTACTCTATGTATCAAAATAAATTTTAAATAGTTAGTTGAAAATGAATATTCAAGGATTAGGATGAAGGTTAAAAAGTGGACAAAAGGGTATGCGTAATATTATATAAAATGTAACTGAATCCATTTGAAAATACGAGTTCATCTATGAATATAATTAGATTACTAATTGAAAATTACACCAAGTTGCAAATATCGATCCAGGCTAATTGGACCTACGTACGAACTTATTCAGTTGTATTTTTTATTTTAATTTGAGACACTTTTATATAGTCGACATATTGGAGCTTATATGACACATTCACACATCCACTAAAAAGCTTGCTATAATTTTAAGTTATAATTTACTAATTCTGGCTTATTGCCTATCTCTTTCTCTCTCATATCTAATTGTGTGTTTTGAATATGACACACGTGAGTGGTGGCTTAGATTAGATCGATGGTCAAGTAATTGCTTACTAATCACACTTTGCTTAATTTGTGTTTTAACTTAATTTTATGGTCAAGGGTACCCATATCCATATATGCAAAATAATAATATGAAAAAAAAAAAAAAAAGATGAAAACATAAAATTTACGAGAACAATCCTTAATGTGAATAAATAAGAGAAACTTTAAACTGTACAAAAGGACTTTAGGATAGCTATCCAAATTTAATTGAATGAAGTGGCACGAAAGTAAATCAATCCTTCTCTTTCCAAATTTAATTGTATCATATACTAATATCATTGATTAATTTTTAGAACAGTCAATTAATTAAATTTTTTAATTGAATGAAGGCTGAAGGGTATTTTGTTTTGATTTGGTTTAATCTTTAACTTCCTTAACAGTATGTTTGAGTTGAGACTAAAATATGAATTAATTTTGTTTAATAATTTATATTTATAATAGTTGATTTGTTGATCAATAAAATTACTTTCTCTTTTTTAAATAAAACAAATTTTCTTTTTGGCTTTTAATAATGAAAGTCTGACAAGCTATATATATTTATCTTCATGTGTAAAAACCCAAAAACAAAATAATGATAAATGATGTATGGACATCGTCAGAAATAATTGGTTGCATCAGCAATGACGCAATGCTTGCGTAAGCAGCCACCAATTAATTAAAAAGGCAAAAATAATGTTACCTTAGCTTTGTGACACAACAACAAAGCACATAAAGGTTAAACAACAAAGTAATAAAATAAAATAAAATAAATTGTTTTGAAAAAATAGACCCAAGCCCACCACAATTGCCAATGATCTATGCACGTGAGATTAATCCAACCATCAAAATTCGGAAGCAACAATAGTACTAATGTAGGCCCCACACATAAATCTTATATTTATCTGAGCTGCCATCTGTACAATGTTGTGTTGTACTGAATTCAAATACATAATAAAACTATACAGTTTTATTGCACGTGACGGTCATGTACAACCCAGGATCCGATTAGACATTAACATTTTGATTTCATCTTATCTTTATCAATGAGCAATAAAATGTGTGTGGTTGGCTTGCATGGAATTCCAAACACTAATATTCCACGTGTCATATATATATCTTGGTGCAGCTAGCTAGCACAAACATTTTTAATATGATGAGAATGATTTTTGCATTGATGAAAAGTCACATTACATTACACTTGAAATTAATACAATGTCACAAGAGCATGTGATTTTTAGTTTCCTAATTATAAGGGGACAACATTGTTTGCAAAATTCTACCAATTATATTATAAGGTATATAGCTAGCTACGCAAATTCCATTAATTATATAATTAATTAATTAATTAATATTTTGGAAATGGAATTATTAGCTAAGTATAGTTTGGCAAGCTAATTTCATCAAGATCATCAAGTGACAGGAAAACTTCATCCAAGCATGAAAGCGTTGTTCCGTCGTCGTCGTCGCTGTCGCTATTTCGCTCGTACACTCGACAAACAACCCATTTGCTGTAATCCTACACAATTATTCATATAGTAACATTAATTAATTAGCTGAATTTTAATTATTTCTATTTTTCAAATTAAATTCACTTACAATTTTGGATTGATTTCTTGATCTTCTAGGCTTAGTAGTGGAAGTAGAGTGATCAGAATTGAGTGTGTATTCCTGCATAATCCAGTTGGTTTTGACAGGTGGCTGATCTGGAGAATTGGGTTGACCAAGGTAAAATGCATTATATTTCTTAGTGCCAACTCGTTGACCTTGAGATGAAGAATAAATAATTTCTTCAATTCCTAAAGCTTGCCAATATCCACTCCCACAAATCCTGCTCTGTGTCCTCCTGCTGTAGAAGTACCACTTGTTTCCTTCACACATTGCTTTACCTACACACAATTCATTATTTTTCTACGTGTTTTAATGTGTTGTACAGTACAGTACAGTATGTAACATTTATGTATAAAGGTAAATATGTGTTACATACCATCCAGGTCCCAGGGGTCATATGGGTAAAGATCGAGATCGGGGATGACATCGGGATGGCACGGTAGGAGGGCGGCCTTGCGCTGGAGGAAATGGACGACGAGTTCTTCGTCGGAGGGGTAAAATCGGAAACCGGGGGGCATGTTGAAATTGTTGTCTCCCATTGCAATATTTGTAGTGAGTATGTGTATGTATAGTGATGAAAGGTTGTGTGATACTTATAGTGAGGTAGAAGAAGGCTAGGCTAGGAGAGAGAAAGGGATTGACGTGAAATGGAAGGTGTATTGTTTTGATCACCACCACCACCAAAGGTTCAAGCATGGCATATTGTTTTTGTTTTTATATCTATATATATTGGAACTTGGGAGCACAATTGTTTTAAGTGCTATCAACACTTACATATATATACTGGTCACTTTTTATATATGTTTCATATGATCAGATCATTAACACATGTCACTATGATATAATACAATAATTTTAAGTAATATGTATGAGTGATCAAATATGTACGAGGAGTGAGTCGTGTGAGATAACTTCGTACATGAGACGAATTAAACACTCCATTTTGAATCATATAATATAGTAAATGAGACTCGTTGATTTAATTTATTTGTGGCATATGATAGGGCATGATGATGTGGTGCACTTCTCCAAGGCGGCGGGTAAGTGAAGGTTGGATACTTTTCAAGTAAGGGGGGGATGTGTTGGGCTTCCAGGGAACTTTCCTGTGGGTGTAGTGGGTAGCTAGGTCTAGGGTGTATGTACATTGTATCTATATGACTACTTTTTAGTTCGTGTAAAAGATTATCTAACTTTTTTTTTCGTTCGTATCAATATAATGTTTCTCACATTTCATTATATTCTTGTGAGAAACATTATATTCTTCTGTCAATCAATTTTAATACATTTACTTTTTTCTTTCATATTTTTTAATCTTCGTACTCAAAGTTCATGGATAATTTTTACGTGTCCTGAAAGAGTATTATATAATTGTATAAAGAAAGAAAGTATAGATATAAGGGGTTGTGTATTGACTTAAATTTCTGAATTCTCAAGTACATGTTTGGGGGTATTTGGTTGTGGATTAATCATCACACTTCATGCTTATATCATCAACCTCCCTTATGCCGTACACGTGGCATGATGATATGAACCCAGATTATGCGCCTTCTGATCTTCACTTACTGGGTGTGCTCATACCAAATTATTACAATTATTAATTTTGTCCCATTTTTTTTAATTATTCTCAATTTTAGTTTCTTACTTTTATTAATTATGTTTTCGCTCTTAATGAGGTTCAATTTTTTTATTACAAAGGCTTTTATTCTACTAGTTTTTTATTTGTAATTGTCAGCCACTCATATTAATGGTTTCAATTATAGATTAAGCATAATTAGACCAATTAATTGATTGTGCTAATTCAATGGCAATTAAGGAGAATTGAAACAAGAATCTGAAATGGGTATGATTAGGTCTGTTTGAATAGTCTGCCTAACCACTTTTAAGGAAAACATATCATTATAATAATTATAATCCACTATATATATGACGGAAAAGTTTTTTTTTTAAAAAAAATATAGGAATCCAATCTCATCCACTTAAGTTTGAGAATAACATTATTTAGCATATATAGTTAAGGTCCATTTTTGGCTATTACTTCACATATAAGAAGCTAATGCACTCAACAAAATAGATGATTTGCACGGTTTGAACAGCACTTTTTTAAAAAATACTAAGATTTAGTAGTTAGTGATATAAGATAAATGAGGAATATTTTAAGTGATTTAGTGAGGTTTAAAGTAAAATATAGGTAAAAAAGTAGTGACAATTTTGAAAATAAAATGATGTTGGGTGGTTATTAATTTTACGTGGATATTTCCATATTGAGAGTGTACAAGCAATCTTGAAACATTTCAATAAAAAAAGTGTACAAATAATCACAAGACGAAGAGAGTAATAAATTAATTTTGTTAATTGTATGAAACTAGATTCATATCCTAACACTTATTAACTGATATCATTTCACTTATAAAATAATTTTACATGTATTCACTAATATCATAACACTTTAAAAAATCAAGTTTCACGGTATGAAACTTGTTCACATGAAAGTTCACTCACTTGAATAATTACGTGAAATAGGGCAGAAAGGAAATCTAGTACCGACATGTTTGAAGCTCCACAATGATGCAACCTATTGATGAGCCATATATAGAGAGCATAATATTAGTGTCCTCGATTGTCCTTTTGTCCTCGTCGCCACCCATTTGGTTGGGCATCAGGTCAGACTCGTCGGCACGAATTTAGGATCGACTTGAACTCGACCCGATTTGACTCGATCTTTTTAATAAAAAATCAAACTTCCTATTTTAAAAGTACGTATATTTATTTATACTAGTCGGGCTTGTATCTTTACAAAAGTTTATAATACAAAACTTTTATAATTTATAAATTTAACATGTCGACTCGTTAAAGTGTGCCTACATTAATAATAAGATTAAATAAGTACAAATTTGAACAAAATATTCAAATTAAATAAACCCTAAATTACGTTTAAAAATAGAACAAAACAAACCCACTCTAAAACAACACTACTAATATAATTACTACTTCGCTGCAACTTCATTATTCTCTCTCTCTTTTTTTTTTTCTTTTCTAATTTCATCTCATTTCATTTATAGAAACAATATTATCAACATTCATTTATTAAAATTGTCCCACTTTATTTACAAGTGTACTAAAATTGGAATCTATGTAGTACATAAACTAATTAATAATCATTAAAATTCGTGTTTGGATAAATGAACATAATGAATTTAAGTATTAGATTTAGAATTTGAGGTGAATTAAACTTTAAATGAGCTTTCGATCCAACTTTTTTTTTTTTTTTTTTTTAATGATAGGCTTGAGCTTACTAATTAGTCTATTACAATTGACATGTAATGAGTCAAAATTTGAATTTAATAACTATATATCACGTTCAGCATTTTCAACGAGAAGTCTTATTTGACTCGACTAACTCATTCCCACCACAACCCTTGGGGTATGTTTGTTTTGGGACGTAAAATTCGGGTTAGAAATTTTAAAATCTAACACTTGTTCTACTTTAAAATTTTAAAATTGGATATATCTACAAATTCTACCCTACCTAAATATCGAAACAAAGTCATAAAAATTTTGAAATTCAAATTTTAAAATCTTCAAAATCCCAAAACTAACATACCCTAGTGAGAAAATAAATAAAAAAATTGTTGAATCAAATTAAGCATGAAAGTCATAGGCCATAGCAATATACATTGTGGAGAATGCACACTCAATGAGAAAATGACTTGATAATAGCATCAGCCTAATTCTAAATTGATATTCACCCGATATCATCATGCCCTTTCCTTTTAATTATTTCGTTGCAACACCACCAAACGGTCGTGCTATTATTATTATTTTTAATGAAAATCACATGTGAGGTGTGACACTCATTTTATGTACGTTGGGTTTTGTAATATAAATCGATATATTACAAAAAAAAAAATGAAAACAATATAATAATTCTGAATGAGAATAAAAAAGAGTGATATGAATATATACCTACTTAATAATAAGAGCATGAAAATGAGAATTGAAAGGAAAGGTTACCTACCAATTCTCTGACTCAAAAATAGAAGAACAAATTAATTAATATCCAAATTAAGAATGGTACGATTATTATTGTTTCATTAGTTAGGTTAATTAGGTGTAGTCCAATTAATATGATATCATTACATTCAGATGGGTTACCAAAAAGAGTATCACCTAATCTCAATCATGTATTCGTGTTCAATTCTGTCGGTTTATTATAACATCAAACATGCATCATTTTGTTTCGATTATAGTACTATATGATTTTCAATTCCCAAATTTATTTCCATTCCTTTTCTAACGTACGTGTGGATCAGGATTTAAGCCTATAATCCAAAATAATCCTTGTTATACTCGTCTTCATCACTTAAGTCAAAATTAAAGAGGTTGACCACTCAAAAAAGAGGATGATAGTTTGAAAGTCATCAAAGAATAGTCAATAGTTAAGGGGCCATAGTACAGTCGTCTATATCAGGTCAATACTCTACTTGTACAAGTCAGCAAAGTCGACAAATTGCTCGTCCAAGTCAGCAAGCTAGCTCCACGTGGGTGTCCACCTGAAACGAACAACAATCTCGGCCAGAAAGACCTTCGACATAAGTCATCTCGTCCAACCACATACATGTCAGTAGGTTGGTTGAGCCAGTTCGTCAAACGGGTATTAAGTAGTGAATCACCAAGTCTTAAAAGATAAAGTGACACAAGTCCTCATTTAAAGTGGTAATGAATATGGTGTTGACAACCCACCAATCTTATAGTATAAATAGGTCAAACGAACAAAACAACTAAGGGGACAAATTCATATCATGATAAAATAGGTAGGAAGAGCTAAAAAAAAAAAAAAAAAACACTCTTTTGTCCTATCATTTAAAGAAGAACTACAAATTAGCTCTTCCAGTTCTTGTATTCTACCCTAAATATTTTTCCACTCTCCATGTATATTAATATGATGCATGTCATATATTTTGTTTGTTGGTTAATCATTCAAATCCACAAATTGACGAACGACAAATCCAATCGATATCCTAGTTACAATCTGTACAAAAAGTCTTTTCCACTATTGATAGAAATTGAATACCCACCCACCACCCTAAGCAGATGAGAAGCATTCTCAATCTCACCTTCACATCACAAGTTATATTATATATGTATGTTAAAAAATGTGATAAATATCATAGGGTGGTTAAGAATGACATTACAAAGAGTCATGTCGATTCTGTTGATTGTGTATTTGATGGGAATCCAAGTGTCTTTTTACTTGATTCTCTTCTTTGTTGATTGTGTAGTTGATGGGAGCCCAAGTCTAATTTTACTTGATTGTTATTGATTGTATATAACACTAATGGATTAAATTGGGACCCATAAATAGACGATGAAATTAATCCTCAAATTAGTCAATCCGAGACCAAATACCAAAATTTAAGAAAAACACTAATGAATTAAATAAACGAATTGAGAAGCTTAATAGTGAACACACTATTTTCCTTTGCTATAGTGGCAAAATAACAACGGGTCACCTTTATCACTTTTGGTTACAAGTTAAATACCCATCCCTTTTTTATCACTTTTGGTTACAAGTTAAATATCCATCCCTTTTTTTCCCCCTCCCCATGACTCGAACCCAGGACCTATTCCCCTAGGTAGTGGTGCTCTAACCACTTGAGCTATCCCACTTTGTCACCTTTATCACTTTTGGTGGTTATTGTATTTAATTTAATTTAATTTAATTAATGCATTTACATTTGGCCTAATTAGTTTTGACTTTCGTCAACGCAATCCCTACTCAAATATCGTTACAACTCCACTTACGATTACCTAATTAATATTTTCTTAACCTTAAATAATTATCTGTTGTCGAAAAAAATAAAACCTTAAATAATTATTTCATGTAATGTTGGATTAATTTACTTTTTTTCATTACAATCTCAAACACGGGGCAAATAATACTTGCAAACATCAAGTGAGCGTAAAATTTAAGTGCAACTTTAAACAGTATTAATTGTTTATTAAGAGACATTAGTTGGACAATATACTTAGTATTTAGTAATTTCAGTGAATACTATTAGTTCTTTTCAATTAAGAGTACTGAACTGTACGAAACAACCGATGCACATGTATAAATGTTAGTACAATATTGGATATAGACATCATCTTTTCGTTTTGATTTGATTTGATACATATATGAAGTTGATTAGGATGGCAGTGTGACATTTACCAAATATTAAATCTCACTTTCATCGTGTCATCGAGTAATTAATTTATTAAAGATTCCCTCTGCGATCAACGTCACCCAATTTGGAGGCCAGGTTTCTAATTTGATCTAATAAATTAACAACTTTTTTTTTTTGACATGGATAAATTAACAACTTAAATGCAGGTGTTTTGTCCTATTTTCTTGCCATAGTTACACTTATAAAAAAATAAAAATAAAAAGTTGCAAGTCTATTCTCAATTTCTCACAACTCAGTGGAATAAGTTGAAATGTTGGCAAACTATTTGTAGCATTTACGATTATTTTCATCTACCACTCGGATAGTATTTTTATTATTCAATACATTGATAATAAATCTCAGTGATATATAATACTCCCTTCAATTCAATATATATGTTGGTTTGCCTCTTATTTCATTTATAATTTAAATGACATTTTACACTTTTTAATGTTAATTAATTATGCTTCACCTTAATTTGTCCTCAAATATTTTTAAAATAATGTATATAGTAATAGTTTTAAAGTCTTACATAGAATTTTAAAGCAATTCATTAAGAATATAATATAAAGTTAATAATTTTCTTGTTACTATGCTTAAAAAAAACACTTATTTTAAATTGAAACGAGTAGTTAAGTTATTCGAGATGCACACTAGACTCACTAAATTTTGAACTTTTCTTCAACTAACTGATTAATTTTGACACACAGTCTCGTGTGACAAAATACAATTCCCTCTTTCTTAATAAACTATACCTAGTACCTACACACCACACATTCATTCTGCAACGCAAACCAAAGTACAGAAATAGTAATACAATACATGGTTTTGTGAATCCTTAAAACACACTTGAAAATTGAAATTAGCTCGATCCAACTTCAACTTACCTCACATTTTCTTTAGTGCGTATATGTTGAGCCTGCCTTCCACACCTTTTCCAAACAGAGATAAATGTGTCGTCTCATTAATACACGTGGAAACTGTTTCGATGGAAAAATAAGATCGTAGTTCCAATAAGTATTGGCACAGCTTATAGTACTCAAGCTTGTATAATACTTTTCTGCTATTAGCTTCTAGAATAAAAGTGAATGGCAGACACATACAGATCTATCACATATATTTTCATGATGGCAACTATATATATTAAGGAGAACTAAATGTTATTAATAGTTTCATGGATGTATTCATTCGTTGAAAAGTAAATGAACAACATAAGAGGTTGCCTCGTTTTCTTTCCATGGGAATTGCTCAAGTATTCAGGCTTTTAGGATGAGTGAAAGGGATAGGGAGTACTACTTAGTTCAAAAACTTGAGCAATTACATGGGCGGGCACTTAAGAAGTGGGAACTAATGGAAGGAAGATGCACGGATAATAGTGCACAGAAAATCAATTGCATTAAGTAAACATCATAAACGACAATTCTCTGCCTCAATATTATAAAATTCCACAAAGCAAGAACCAAGGAAAATACTCTGTTTTTCAATTTATTAGTTTTACAAACAGCATGATAGAGACACCAAACCAGAAATCACTCTCATGTTTTAATTAATTGAGTTTTAAAGGAAAAAGGGTGACTTACAGAAATAGATCATTACTATGGCTTCAGCAAGGTTGACCTGAACTAAGCTGCTCATGAATTACTCTGAATTTCTCTCTAAGCCTTTGTATCTGCATGAAGAGCCCATTTAGAGGTGCAACAACAAAATAGAAACCAAATATCTACAACTAACCAAGCGAAAAATGACAAAAGGATACCCGTTTAAGCTCAATTTCCATTTCTCGTTTTCGTTGTCCCAGTGAGTGCCGCATGGTACTAATGTCAAAGACATTATCTATATCTTCAAATACAGAGTCTAAGTCTTCCCGGAGAAGTGCAGGCAACTTGTCAACAACAGGCATAAGTAGAAAACAATTGAACTGCAAATATAACCCACAGCAAACAAATCAGGCATATGGAAGATTGATAGCTTTTTATTTTGTTAGGAAGGTACTATTTATATAAATCTTATGGTCAAGTACCATGAATTGCACTTCTCGAATCCTAAAATAGAAGAGCTTGATTTGAGTGGGAAAAAAGCATATGTACAATATCGAGAAAATAATATGTAATCCAACATATGTAAAATAGAAAATGTCCATAATAACAATTGTTTTTTATTTGACATAAAACTTTGGTGGAATTTATCCTATTTTCTCAGTATAATAACAAACAAGTTCCTAATATACACCGTTGTTTTTTAATACTTAATTAAGATGGGAGCAAATGGTCAAGAATGATATATATATATATATATATATAGAGAGAGAGAGAGAGAGAGAGCGGCAGAGATTAATCAGGCGTAGGCAAAAAGGTGAATCTTGCTCCTCCAGAACAAGGATTGTATGAGAATGAATCACAGTAACCGCACATCTGCTTTGGGAGGGTCAGGATGCATAATCTTAAGCTATCTAAATAAGGCAATGGAAGATGACGACGTAACACATAAGCACACTTTGATAAATGACAAAACATAGTTTCTTGACCCTACCAAAATAATAATAAAAACTGTAAATGTAATTTTCAGGTTGGCAGCGCATATATACCTTAAGCTCTGTGGATGCCAGGAAATATTCTCGGATTCCATGAAATATTTGTTGAACCAAAGCATAGACAATCCTTTCGGATGAAGGGGCAAGCCTTCTGTTCCAGAGAGTACTATCTAAAAGGTCAGCTAGCCTTGTCTCTGTTGTTAGAACACTGGCTGTTGAATCATTTCCTGAAGCCAAATTATTGAGTTTCACGTCAGCTTTGGACTTAACCTCTTGTCGTTCACTGCCTACGAAGCCAGAAGACAACTCTGGAGAAAGACTGGCAGAATTAGCACCAAGTATAGACTGCTCTGACCCGCCAAATGAATCCAAGAAGTGACGTAGTCCAGCCCTATTCTGCAATGTGATGATGTGTGATCAGATAAAAAGGAATACGAAAAAAGAAAAGAAAAAAAGGGCATTAGAAATTAGAAGCGTAATATGCCTGGAATATGATGATGAAGCCTCACAGAAGAGCTCTATAGAAAACAGGAAGGAAATTTGAGTTGGATGGACTCAAAAAGGAACAAGGAACAAAACATATCTGAAAGTTTTTTCCATTTAAAAAGACAAAGAGAAGAAGAATTAACTATGGTTTCACCTGATTAGTGAATGAATAGACAAACATTAGATAACATTTGTCTAATCCATGAAATAGGAAACAGGATGTTAACATGGATATATCTGAGACTCCAGAAAATACCCCAAAGCAAAAATATGGAAAACTACAAACTTCTTCTTGACCAAAATTGAAACTCTACTTACCTTATTGTGAAGTGACCATGAAACATACCGGGTGGTGCTCACTAAATCCTCCATACACCTGTCCATTCATACACCAGATAATATAAATGTCACAGATCATAACGAGAGAGAGAGAGAAGCATACAGGAGTCGAGAACCGTTAGCACATAAGTTTCATAAGTTACAAATAATATGAGGGAAAAAAAATCATTTATAAGAGAATAGAGCAACAAATCCATCGAGTACAAGTAGTGTTACTTCATTTTCTGCAAAAAGTTGGAACTATATAATCATATGGGGGGACAAAAAAAATCTTGAATCTGCTCTTGTTTGATCTAAATGAATGCATAATAAAAAATCAGTATAACAAGATGGAAATGATCTCAGGACTATCACAATTCCTTAAAAAAAAAGACTGCACAATCAACCACATAAAAAAAAATTGAACCTATTAATGGAGAAAGATTACTTGTTTCTATATTCAGAATGGCTGCTTAAGCAAATCCATAATTAAAAGCTTTCCACATTGTGACAGTTGAAAGGCATGATGTTTCCATTTTCCTATGCCACTGTAAGTGTAACCTCTGATTTCCGTTACACCACACGAAAATAAGCTATAGACCAAATGTGGATAACATCATAACAAACACTAAGACAAGTGAAATTGTTGCTTGATCTTGAAGTATAAATAGGATAGCATCCTCCTTGCAACATGGTCCTCAACCATGTGCATATCATATTCGAAAAAGACAAAAATACTTGCCTATTTCTCATATCTTGGAATAAATAACTCTACAGACCATTGAAAGAGACAGGCTACTGACTATCAAATAATAACTCTTCCGTTTATGAGACAACTTCAAAAAAGTTTTAAGCTTTGAAAAATGGAACGAAAGCAGGAAACAAAATGCGAAAAAAGCCGTTCCCCCAGCATGTTAGTTCACTCTGATATAGTTATAGAAACATATATCAAAAAAAAAAACACTCATCTATAGAAACAACACAAAGCTCAAGACAAAAGCCTAAACATAGTTCCTTAAATTGGACATAATCAGTAATTGGCTATCCACTATCCTCAATAATATTCAGAGACTATGTGCAGATGAACAGTGTATAGAAGAAGTTTACACAAAAATATGAACAATATAGAAGAGGAAAAATGTAATCAATATAGTGATACTAACTTTTCACGACATGATCGTTCAGTTGATTCAGCAAAGTTGTCAAAGGCAGAGGCAACGCGCTTTAGAAAAACTTCATGGCCACTAAGGTATTCACCATCTTTCTGCTTAAAATGTATCATAGCACAAATAACAATTCTCAGAATAATAACTAATGAGTACATCAAATTTATTTGAATTATGAATATTGTCTCATCATAAATGTAGTTCAGATATTATTAAAACAACATATTCTCTACCTGGAGAAGAAAAACTGAGATTGGAACCAATCTCTTTAGAACATGCAACAGCCTGCCTCCCAACTGGCACCAAAGAAGAAGAAATGTAACGAAAGTCAGATAATCTCAGCTTAGAACTATCAAATCCAATATCAGAGTTCTTTTGTCAAAGCAATGGCCATCAACTGACAACAAGAAAATATTCATCTACCCAAGAATTTGATTGAGCGCCCTAATTTTAAAATCATTCTTGGATGGTCACCATAACAGAGTGAGGATGCCAGGGCAAATTTGGCAACTATATGAAATTGTTTGGAAAAGAAAAAGACAGGAAGAATTAGCTAGCAATTCCCTTCAACCTGATAACATTCAAGTTAGGTCTTGTTATAATTATACTTGGCTTATTATTATAATAAAGCTGTCAGTGGGCCACTGGGCCTTCTCCACTTGGCGGTGACGATAGGTTAGGGTTAGGGTGTCCTATTTATATGTTTTGATTATTGTACATTGAGGCATCAGAAAAGTGATGTTGAGTCATCAGCAGTTTTTTTGGGCAGGATTCGTCCTGAGAGTTTATTATTGAGTCTCCGTCAATAGTATTGGGCAGGATTCTCCCCTGAGTTTGTTATCAGATTCATTCCATTTGATATTATATTATTGATTGTTATCTTCAACACTTGATCTCTATCACAACCCCTCAGCCAAAAGTAGCAACCAGCAACTTCTACCATATTTTAAACCACATATAGTCAACTTCACTGCCGACACATAGCAGTTAACACTAAATACTCGGCATCATTATTTTGTTTAAGCCACCCATTTTCATCCTTGTCTAAGCTTTTAGGTATACTGCGTACATTCGTATTAAAAGGCATCATACCAATGCAACCAGAAACCTTTATTTAAAGAGACAATGGGTTTAAATAGGTCAAGGATCAAACAGAGTGGATGCATCAAAAGCCACCTCAGTTTCAGGAAATTCCAAACCACAGTTAAAGATTTAAGAATGGCCCTTGAAGAAAATGGGACAAGAACCCCAAACAACCTTTTCACTTGGCTTAGGCTATATGCTCGATTGACTTCAGCTGCATAACAACTGTATTAATTCAGACTGAGGCATCATATTATCTCCTTAAATATGTCTGTAAGTAAGTCTAATCTACTCCACTTTTCTTCTAACACCCTACAGCTTAGGTTCCTGAATTTCCAATTTCATTATAATGGGTAACATACATATATGTGAAACAACAAAATAGGAGGAAACTACCAAAGATGGAACTAAGTTCATCACCTGATGAAGAAAAGGCTCAAAAGTATCACGAGCCTTTGTAACAGCAATTACACAAGCTGTCCTGAAATGTCATAATACAGAGGTAAAAACAAGAAGTAAGAAAATAACAAAGATTACTAAGGAATGTTGATTCAGAGAATAAATTCAAAAATGAACCAGAACTGCATCAATACCTTGAGTAGTTTGTTCCATCATGGATATCCTCAACTCCGCAAGCGTTGACAATTTCTTCACGTGTAATAGGAGGGCATTTAGTTCCCCCAACGACAAAACGAAACTCAGCCATTGCACGATGATATTGAGCACCTCCATAGAGACGCATCCCTGCATTCTGCACAGCGATGAAGATAATGTGACACAAGACAGAATATACTCCACGAAAATTACAAAAAGACATGATAAATCTGACTTCTAAGTCACCAATGGGTGAATCATATAACCTCACAATATTTCAGGAGCAAGAAACTCAACGGAGAAATAAAGAAATTAAGATGACTACTAAGTCTTTGATCACTGAAAATTTATTAGCTAATTACACTTTCTAAGATTAAGTTGATGTTATTAAGGAAAGACTGTGATGAGAAAGTGGAAGGACCTAACAATGTGCAGCTACGTTTTGGGATAATACTCAAGAAATCTTATCTTATACACAATGGAAACAAACACATAATTTGTTGGAGCAGAATGGCCATGCTGGTATAAAATCCGTTTCTAGAACGCAATCAGCAAAGATGTATCCAGACACGCATGGTACATCAATCCTGAGACAGATTGATGGCAAATGCATGCTTGGTAAAGTAAAGATTACCTCAAAAAATAAAATAAAGTCTGAGCAAATTGAACAGCTAAAGTACTAAACATCATTCCTGCAGTTCTAAGGGTGTGTTATAGTTTTATCCCAAAGTTTTCTTCCTAAAGGATGCAGCTAGCTGTCAACCCAAAGAGATTCAAGTCATTAAAAGTGTGACATAGGAAGTGATTGCTAAAATTTAATGACATATAAGCCAGCGAGGTTCTCATGCACAGAAAAATACTATGGAAGTAGATCTGAAGGAAGAATCTATATAAGAGAAATGGTGTAAGCAAACAAATATGAGCAGGGGCATCAAACTGTTGTATCATTTTCCAACAAAAACAATAAAGGAAAAGTACAACAAGATAAGCTTTGCAAGACACAAGAACCCACAGGTATTAACTTCTGCGGAAACTGAAGGCCATCAGTGCCAATAAACGCTCCTCCATTAACCCTCTCATCTTGCAGTGTCTCCCCTGCAAAGAGAACATAATCATTTATGTTAAGGTGGCGTATCAAATCTCAGTAATTGGTGGGGAAATGGGTCTATAATTTGCTCAAACAAATCAAAAATGACATTTCAACGCGTCAAATAGTTAATGTAGTGAGGTGTCTGAAAATGAGATGGAAAACGCATGTGGATGGTCTAACAAGCATCAAAAGCGGTGCAAATTACTTGATCAAAATTTGTAATTCCAGAACAAGATCTATGTGCAGAAACTAATAGGTGGCACCAGAGACTTACCAAATTTATCAGGTGGTGCAATAACTGAACCTTTCAACAAAAGTGATAACTGAGCAATAAGAGGAAAAATCAATTAAAATGGCAATGTAATATTAAAAGAAAAATAAAAGGGTCAAAGTATCTATACGAATAAGCTTTAAAAAAGGCTAATTCTTATAAAAATACTCAGAATTTACTCACAGGAAGAAACATATTTGTATCTGTCCAATTGCTGAATAGTTTAAAACTTATTAAACAAGGGTCAAAGAAATTACTTGGCACATGTGTAGTAAAAGATGCCATTAGATTTTAATTCAATTCTACTAGAAAGAAGGGATAGTCCTTGTAAAGTTGGATTTAACCATGACCTATAAAAATATTTTATAAGCCTGGCTAAGTCAAAGAGCTTCTTAATGTGTGAATCACGGGGAACCTTAACCCCCACCCCCTCTGCAATCTTAAATTTTCTTTATGTCTCATTCATAACAGTGAGTAAATTAAACTGTCCTAGCAAAAAATTTAATTCTAGAGGAGTCAATCATCAAATCCCTTATGAATGCATTATATAATCTCAAAGACTACTGTTTTTTTTCTCTGCAACATGAATTCATAAATTTCTTGCTCCTCAAAAATCTAAAATAGAGAAAAGAATATCAGTACTCATTAGTATTACTCTAATAATAAAAATTGTAAAATAAATTTAGTTTCACATTGAACAACATTGTATATGCTTATTATGAACACCGCAGAACAGGAAAGATGTTTTTACTACAACCTGCCATGAAACCTATTCTATTTCTCCTGTATCTGGACTTCACAAATTTTTAATCCTAAAGAAGCATATAGTTCCAGAATCCAGACTAAGCTACTGTATTTAGAATATTAATTTGAGACGAATATAGATTTTGACCTTGGTCAAGAACAGATCATGGAAAGCTCTTCCTTTCTCTTTCAGCTTCACTTCATCCAAAGTGCTGAAATAAAGAACAAAAAAATATTCAGTTCAGAAGAAAAAATATTTAGCAACTCACATCAACCTAATGCATTGGGGAGATGGAAAAAGACTCAATTGGAGTCTCCTCATTTCAACCCAGCTAAGCAAGAGAAGATAAACTAATAAGTGAAAAGCAAATATCTTCTCTCTTCTGCTGAACTATCATATTTCAGCGTAAGTACAAAAACAAAGTAAAATTTCAACCTGAGTTCCAGATTTATTTCATTTAGCTTCCTTGATGTGCTCCGATACTCTTTTTCAAGTAGCGGAATGATCAGTGGTACACTGTCCATATACCTTAGTGGAGAAATACATAAATTAATGCATAATTAGCAGATCATACAAGGGAAAAATATTATTTCAGTAATATTTTTAACTTTAGTACCTTTTCTGCAACAACTCTTCCAAGAATAACTTAAGGCTACTAACACCTATTCTGCTCATTTCCTGTTTCGAAAGTGTTCTACCCAATTTTTCCTCCAATGCTGATCTATCCTCCATCTCCCTCAAAGATATAGCCTGACAGAAGAGAACATATCTAAATACACCAGTACTGGAGGAATATCTACATATGTAAAAGTAATAAAATGTCTGTAGGCAGGTAGGCCATATGAAAGGTTGCCTCCATCTGAGCTATTGCAATGTCACTTTGTCAAAATATCTAGGATTCACAAAAACAGCCCAAAAACGTCATTTTAACCAATTTGACAAATGAAAAGGGAAATCGCTACTAAGTACCCAAGGTTAAATTATAGAAAATCATTTTTTCAGTAGACACTATTCTAGCAGTTTTGGAACCAGCCACTGTGAGCATGGAGTTAATAAAACCAATTTTACTCACAAATTACAATATCCTTGTAACTTAAGGAGAGCAGCTTTTGTTGGGTTGTACTAAGTAGCATCTTTGCTGAATTATAAATGGGTGGCTACTACATGATGCTGAACTATTGAAACTAATTTACTAACGAATAGTAGAATAAACAGCATAATTTAGCAATCTATGACCAAGAACTTATTTAGATACTGTGAAATTAATTACAAAATCAAACTAAAATCAGCATCATGTCCTCAAATAAAGGCAACATAGAGTGAAAAACAATTTTTTTTTTTTAAAGTAGAGGACAAGCTAATTAAATAGGAATACAGCAATTTCTTTTGAACAGAATTAAAACAGAGAATATGTGTAATGACCATCTGAAGGATGGAATTTTATGATAAGCTCTTTGATTAGAAATTAAATGCTAGTCAAGCTCTTAATTCTACAACTTAAAAGAAAGAAGACTTAGTTCCCAGTTAAATCGCTTATATTACAAATGCTAGATATATTAGATGATATCAATTATCAAAAGCAACAGATTTCACTTAACCGGCCGACCAATGAATATAATGCAACAATAAAGGAAGAAGAGTAACCTGTTTGAAGTCATCATTAGATCTGTAAACTGATCCATGCCCAGATCCAACTCTTCCAGAAGGAACAGAAGTGAAAAAAGGGGAATCACCTAACATGAGTCCATCAAGTGTGCTTGCAGGTGGTGAAAGAAAAACTTCCACATCTGAAGCTCGTGCAAACTGAGGGATTTTTGTATCAAGCTTCGTTGAGACAACTACAGTCCTTGAAAGTTCAGGATCAATCTACATGCAAACACAAGATGAAGCTAACGCTTTCAAAGTGTTCAACTAAGAGATGTGATTACTGATTAGTGAAGTTTTCTAATATTCTAATTTTATTCCAACCTTCTAAATATGCAATGCACTAAGTCCTCAAGTTTCAAATTGTGCAACTAGCAACATTGGTAAAAAGCTTTGCCTTTGCAAACATAGCAGTATAGCACAAAACAGACAACAGTGTACGACTCTAAAAGAAGCTCAAGAATTCCCCTTGTGCCTGTGACAAACAGAGTGGGGGCCTAGGCAACGAGCTTTACAGAAAAAGAGAAAGTGATACAACACTTAAGGATTGAATCGTGCTTGCATGCTACAAATTCCTCTTAGAAATAAGTGAATTGCAGTTCCAGGAGATTAACTCAAGGCAAAACTCCTGTCTCTATTAATAGTACTAGGATTTAGGTAAAACTTGATAGACTCTTCCCACAGAAAGGACTGTTGACCTGGAATAATGCATAGTGCATAGATAGGCATGATACATCAGTTTATCTAATATGGCAAATTAAATTTGACGAGACATTTGCATCCTAGGACGCGCTGCACACTCACGCCATTTGCACATAGTATAATGCATTTCTACCCCTTGTATGAACTATTTCTGTTAACTGGACAAAATTGGAACCAAATGTGAGCTTGAGGAAGCAATAACTAAAATTCTAGAGGAGACAGTGCCCAGAGATCAAATGAGTACTATTTAAAGGACTTTCGTGTATATTACCAATTTACCCTTTAAATATTTTATATGCACAGAATCAATATTTATTAATGGGCTCATTCAAGTATTACTGAGAAAGGAAACTTCCTAGTAAGTGCAATGTATTAACACAACAACATGTAAGCATGAGTTTGCGCATACAAGTGTGATTGCTAGAGTTGGAGTCTTGGAGACACAGAAACTATGCATGAACCTTAGCTTCTTTCAGGTAGCATTGACCAACAGAAAAGAGGAACATCAGGTTTCTATGTTTATTTATATTTTAGTGAACCTAATAAATGAGAAACAAACCTGCATCACTACTCTCCGAGTTGTGGCATTGATCCAATCACTGCAATCTTCAAGGCATAATATGATGAATTCTTTATGTTGCATTTTAGCCCGTACTAAGGACTCGACTGCGCGAGCTTGAGTCTGCCAAACCCACATATAGCTTCTCAACATCTTGTAAGTGCTACAGAAACTAAAAAAATTTATATTTGTAAGTTACCTGCAATGCACGGTTTTTTCGAGCTGGAGCTGGGGCGATAAGGCCAGGAGTGTCTATAATGGTAAGATTTGGACAGTATTTGTACTCTATCCTGATAATTATTTCTTTTGATGAAAATTGACAAGATTCTCTCTCCAGCCTCATGTTTTCAGCTTCAATATAAGCCTGCACGAATTGGAAAACTAGTTGTCAAAAAGATTGGTCAAACTATTTCCTCCATTAGGATGACCAAAAATAGAAAGACATGCATCTCTCTCCCCCCATCCCCCTGAACAATCAAATATCTTAATTACCAACACTTTTTTGTTTTTACAGATACAATGTTTCATTTGTAAGAAGCTAGAATGTAGGATAATGATGACAAACTTATCAATGTCACAGACTCACAGGCCACTCCAGCTATAAACTGATTACACAGTGGAACAAAGTCAAATGCATTAAAAATTAAAAATTAGATACAAATTATTGTACTATAAAGTATAAACAAAATCTCTCACAAACTTTCATGGCTAGGAAATACTGAAGACATCACTTTGAAGAATCCTCACCAAATACGATACTGCAAAGGGCATAAACGATAAATGCAACATCAAAGAGCTCTGTCCAACTATATATTTGGGTTTTACACTTACATTGTCCCACAATTGCATTTCAAGTTATTTGACATGAGTTCAATATAAAGAAAAAAACCCAGCAAAGTTAGTCCTGTAGCTCGTTTAAAATCCAACTGCATTTGAAGAACAAATTCTCATCTCTGGATTACACTTTACTCCATCCATACTTTTTTTTCAACAATCAGCCATACCATTTTACATATGAAACAAGTACAGAGAGCGAATTATGGAAAACTACCTGGATCTCTTGGAGTGATTTTTCCTGGGGGATTGATGGGTCGGAGTCGGATAAGAGGTGGCAAAGAGGAGTGTGACAATCGGGGTTGAACTTCATGTGGAGAGTGATGGGGCGGCGGGTTTTGGTACCTCCGCCGACGTGGTTGAACTGGAAACCCATTAAGGCCTCTACAAGGGCGCTCTTGCCGTCGGTTTGGTGGCCCACGACCAGCACCGCCGGCGCGTCGAACGGCGTGGAGAACTCCTGCGCGAGGCCGTGCAGCTCATTGTAGGCCTCGTACAGTTTCCAATTCCCCTCTTCCATTTCTGTAGAGTTGTCCATTCTCTCTGTCCCGCGAGGTGTGAGTGTGTGAAGATGAGGCAGGTTTTATCGAAAAGTTGTTTGGAGTTTTTTAAATGGTTTTGGATTTTGTTTAGTTTTGGACCCCTCGCGCGCTTACTTAGGCCTAGGCACTTGTATTTTTCAATTCAAGTTAAAAATTGTTTATATTTATTTGGGTTTTTTAGGTTAAGTAATTTGCACACTTTCTATAAATGAATACTATATCATACCAATTTGCATACTCCCATAATATTTTTATAACTCTCACCCTCAAAATATACTCTTATTTATCCATATGACATTATTTTTCCACACTCAATCTACTTTTTACTTTGTTTTATTCATAAAATTTTATAAAATTAACTCTCAAAACATCACTCATTACACATTTTTTTAAATTGTGTATCATCCCAGGTGTGCAAATTCTTATGGGACGGGGGGGAGTATTTGTTTAAAGATTAGATTGAGATTGAAAAAGTGAATTAGGGTAATTTGTGAATACTAATTATATTTAAATTGTATTTGGATAGAGATAGAGAAGTAGGGGTGGTTCGGGTGGATGTAACTTTATGTCAAATTAAAAGTGGTGTTGTAATATTTTATTAGTGGGTATAAAAATAATAGGAGAGAGAATGAGTATGTGGAAAAAAAATGTGAGTAATAATGAGATTAAAAAATATAGTGGTGTGATTGTATAAAAATAGACGTAAGAATGTATTATAGAGGTGGAGTGATATTTTAATTTGTACTTAAATTAGGAGAGAGATTGGATTGTATATGACTAGTCCAATCTGGATTGTTCAATCTCAAACCGACCTAAATGTCAATACTTAATTTAAAACTCACACTATTTGTTAACTTTTACTCTCTCAACTGAGCAATTTATTTTTACTTATTTTTGATGGATCATATTCCCTGCATTCAAGAATAATCTTTCATAGGTCAGGGAAGACACCTTTAAAAAAAAAGTTGTGTAACGGAGAAAGGTTCTGAACGCCATTTTATTTGACATCATTTCCCTCTTTTAATTCCTACACCATAAACTCCATTTTTTTTTTCAATATATACTAAATTTATCTTCAATTAATATTACTGTGTATCACTGGTGTGGTTGAAAAGTAAATAATTCACTAAATAACTGTAGTTCAGACCAAGAATTATCAATAGGGTTGGTCTGCTATGGACTCGAGTGCATGTTGTGCACTCTAGTCCATGTTGCACTTTTCAATTGTATTGACTTGCACTTTTTTATTACTTACACTTTTTGGTAAAATGGTGTTGCACTTTTTAATTATTAAACTGTATAATAATATTTTTATTTATAAGTGACTTACACTTTTTTTAGTAATATTGTGTTGCACTTTTCAGTTTAATAACTTACACTTTTCATTAAAAATTGTGACACTGACTTGCACTTTTTAATAATAGAGAATATTACCTAATAAGGTCACTTTTATAAACTATTAAACAACTAAAACATACAACTTTTAAAATTTCCTAATAAGGTAAAACTAATCATTTTTATTTGGGTTACACGCAGTTTCTAGTTATACGCACCTTCCAATTATTAAAAAATTCCTAAAATTAAGCAATTCGAATTAATTGTTAATTATTCAAACAAATAAAATTAAAAAATATGCATTTTATGATTCTTCCAATCATTCAAATATTCCTAAAATTAAGCAATTCGAATTAATTGTTAATTATCCAAACAAAAAATGTTAAAAAATCTGCATTTTATGATTCAGAAATAAGCGTGTCATAGAGTATACAATTCCCCATATGTTGAATATGCATATATATGTATGAAATAGATTATGAATTTTAATATGAACAGTAAAATGAATTTTGGTATGTAGAAATGGGTTATGAAGACATATGTTCATTTCAATATGAAGTTTAAAACGGCATACAGGACTGAATTTTTTGGTATGCATAAAATAACATGAACCAATGTGCACAGAGTGACGTGCATATCAATATGCAAAATAGATGTGCACATTTGTAAATGGCATATTCAAACAGGGGTTTGTTGTGATGTAGGGATTTCATACTTAATTCAGTTAATATCACTGAAAAGAATTGTTCAGAATAATAAGACGAAGAAATAAAATGATAATGCCTACATACCAATAAACATGTTAATAACATGAAAACACAAAAAATATTGAAATTATACCATTAGAAGATCCCGATCGCCTTGATCTTCTCTAACTGAACCTCTGTATCCATAAACAAACGCATCCTCTGAACCTCCAAATCCTTGGCGAATTGCATCCTCTGTTTCTCAAGCTCAATCATCTGTCTCTGCTTCATACCTTCCACCTTTTCATATATCTCTCCAAACCTCTCAATCGCCTTGGCTAACCTCTTCAGTCCCTCCCCTCCTTCCTCCCCCTTCTCCGGTTCCTCCCCCTCCGATTCTCCGTCGTCCTCCTCCACATCCGCTTCATCTTCAGCAGCCGCCGCCGCCATAGCTGAGTAATTCCTCCTACCAACTTCCTGCAAAGCAAGTTAAAAAAAAATCCTGAATAAGTTGACTCCATGACATGAAATCAACATCAGAAAAAGTAACAATGATGTCGCACAAACTCCCAAAATACTTGAAGAAATGATGGAGCCTTGAATATCACAATATCTGAAACTTCCGGTTTCTTGAAAATATAAGAAACCTGGAGAAAAACGAAACAAAAGAATCAGAACCCAAAAGATTTAGCTAGTAAATCATATACCATTAATGCTACTAATTTGTTCCTCACCGGAATGAGATAGAAATATCTTATATTTTAAATCTCTATACCATTCCTAGGGAGTCTAGAGCAAATAGACATAATAAGGAGATGAGTAAAACAGATAGATTAAATCTCACAATAAGGCAACCAAATATTGATTTTGTTTCTGGTCACAAGCATCTTGATCAAACCTACTGCCTTACAGTGATCCACATTCAAACCTCTGATATACAAAAGAAACTATAAACAATACTTCTGTTAATCATTTTTCCATATTTCCTGTTTCTTGAATATTTCCAATACTTCTGCAAAAAAGGCAGCGACGAAATCGGCCGCTTCTGCGGCAAACTCGTCGGCGTAACCGTAACCATCGCAGGCATCAGCAGTTTCTGGTAGGGTAACGGCACAGCCATCGGCGGCGAGGGAGATGAGAGTCTGTTCTGATTCTTATTGCCATTAGATCCAATCAAAAGCTCCAAATGGGAATAAAAGGGCCAGGAGGAAGTTAGGGTTCCGTTAGAGTCAGCGATCTTAACCCTCTCGGTTTTGTACTTCTTCTTGAGAGTATCAATTAATGTTTGAATTTAAATTTCGAATTAAGAGGTAAAATCTATTAATTAAGAGGTTATATTAATATAAAGGGCAAATACGGGGTTTTAACACAAAAATGACCTTATTAGGAAATTTTAAAAGTTGTATGTTTTAGTTGTTTAATAGTCTATAAAAGTGACCTTATTAGGTAATATTCTCTATTATTAAAAAGTGCAAGTCAGTGTCACAATTTTTAATGAAAAGTGTAAGTTATTAAACTGAAAAGTGCAACACAATATTACTAAAAAAAGTGTAAGTCACTTATAAATAAAAATATTATTATACAGTTTAATAATTAAAAAGTGCAACACCATTTTACCAAAAAGTGTAAGTAATAAAAAAGTGCAAGTCAATACAATTGAAAAGTGCAACATGGACTAGAGTGCACAACATGCACTCGAGTCCATAGCAGACCAACCCTATTGATAATTCTTGGTCTGAACTACAGTTATTTAGTGAATTATTTACTTTTCAACCACACCAGTGATACACAGTAATATTAATTGAAGATAAATTTAGTATATATTGAAAAAAAAAATGGAGTTTATGGTGTAGGAATTAAAAGAGGGAAATGATGTCAAATAAAATGGCGTTCAGAACCTTTCTCCGTTAGACATGACGATTAACTAACAGCAACACCAATTTTGATAGAAAAGAATAAGTGAGTGACAAAATTTTTGATAGTGATTAAATATGGATGACCAAATCTGAAAAGAGATAAACTTGGGTGACCAAAAGTGATATTTTACCTACCTTTTATAAAAATTATAATTTCATTTTTTACTTTTCAACCATCTTTTAATTACTTAAATTGTCATTCAATTTTATTCACAGAAAATTAATTTGTTTCACAACTTGGCGCACAATACATTTGTTTTATCTACGTATGTATTCCCTGCATTCTTACATGATAATTTCTTCTCCATGTTTTTTTTTTCATCCACTTTTTTATAAGGGTTTACAAGATCATCAAATAAAATTACAAATTACGAGCCTAATATCTTGATCTTCAAATCAAACGGATATCGCCGTCCACTCCAATCGTGTGAAGAGGAAAGACGAGTTTCTTTTACCTTTAACTTTAACAGGTGTACCAGGTTTCTAATCTTTAAACGAGTCAACCCCACACTAAAGTGTTCTCATATCAAGAATAGGAAATAAAAATAAAATAATCAGACAAAGTTCCACCGAGTACCCGATTTTCAATAATACCAGAGCACCAGGGCTCCCGAGTCCAACTCAAGGAGCTCAACCACCAAAAAAGAGTCCACAGACGCACAAGGCGCACACGAAACCAAACAAGCAGCATCAAAAAAAGCTATACCTAGAAAAACAGTAAACAATATCAACAAAGAAATACCCCAACGGTCACCGTGACTCTGTTAGGAGTAGTTTCTATGTTGATCTCAACCAACAACGACAACAGATCGATGGTGACAAAAACAGTAAGACAATGACTAAAACGGAAGATCTGCGACGAGGACGGAGGATCTACAACGGCGAACGGAGGACACCGATGGAGTGGGGGAGAAGCTACTCTCTAGAGAGAGAAGCTCTCACCACTCTCTAAAACCACAATTTACGAATAAGGACCTTCCACCATCTCCATTGTTCTTCGGATAACAGCACTGCTAAGATTTTTTTTTTTCAATCATTATTTTCTTCAAACATTTTTTTCGTCCTTTCTACTATAGTCCTTTATCAATTTGAATTTGTGGAGGGTTACTATTATTAGGTGCAATTTGAAAATAAAATGTGCATTTTAGTTCAAAAAATAATTTTACTCTTAATTACAATTGGTTTGCACATTACGAATTGTAAATGCACACTATGAACCAAAAAATGCACAAGGTAGACTACGAATCCGAAATGCACACCATTTTGCAAATAATAGTAATACATAATATTTTTTCACCTAATAGTACTATGTTACACCATTTTACACCTAACAGTAATAAAACTCTTGATCAATTTGAGTATTTTATTCGTATTATTTTCTTCACACGATTGTAACATGTTTTACTCTATACGATAACACTTTTATGATCATGTGCTAACACATTTTTTTAGTAATATGTAACAGTGTATACAATGTTGTGGGTATATTTCATATGAACGATCATGTGTTATCCTATGTTTTGATATGTATATTATGTGATATGAATAATTTAATATAATTATGTAGTGTCCAATAATACATAGTTCTTTATATAGTAACACATGATTGTGTTGTGATTATTTATGATTTTGTATGTTTCTATAATGCGGATCCGCGATTTGACCAAAAGAAGATTGAATTTATGAGATTTGAAACTATCCCATTTGACTTAGGAAAATGAATTTCAATTGAGCTAACATACATTGTCGGTTAGTATACCCTTTAACCTTAATCTACCTATTTATTTTTATCTATCATCTTTTCCATTTATGTCGAACGTTCAATTTACATGGTATTCTTTCTCGCTCTCTAGCGTCGAATGGCTTCACCCCTATCTTTTCTTAGAGGAACATAACTTCTCTCACAACTCTCAACGCTCTCCTCAAATATTATCTCTTGCCCCAAATAAATTTACAGTTTTTGATCATAGTTTCCATACATCTATTATTCATTATAAATTACTTCATCCGTCCATAAAAAATATATTTACATTGTTTGACTTTTAAGAAAAAATAGATAAAATAAAGATATTGTAAAATAAAAATAAAATAATTATTTTTATAAAAATAGATATATATACTTTTGATGAACAAACAAATAAAAAAAGTGTGCATGTTGAAGATGATTCACTCCAGTCATTAATATAATTGAGGAAAGAACTATGCTGATTGAAAAAAAAAAGGTCAAAAAACATCACTTTTTCAAGTAAAAAGTAACACTACCCGAATTAACAGTCAGCCAATGACGACGGTTCTTCTTTATGCCGTTTTTTTCTTTTTCTTTTTTTAAAAATAAATGTTTTAAAAAGGAAATGAGAAATGGGTCAAAATTAAAAAATCTTATAACTATCAACTTTTCGGGAATAAACCTTTTTCTCCACTGCCATTATTCAATTGACAATGGACCCCTCAATCCAACACAGTCAAGGCCTGCCATTGATTCCTCAACTTTTGCTTCGATCATGAAAAAGGTGTAGAGTATAATCCGAAATTCGCTCTTCAATCTCTGCGTTTCTTGTTTCTACTCTAGACTGTTCACAGACTTTAGCTGTGAAAGACATGGGGCATAAAAGCTCCAAAGAGGAAATCTCCGACGAGTCAACGGATTCTAATGGCTCTACTTCATCTAGAATTAACAAACTCCGGCAGCGTCTCCACCTACATCGTCCTCATTTCCGCCGTCACAACCGTGGCTCCAATTCCGACAAACTACTCAAGGAGGAAAACTTCGCCGGCATCGCCCTCCTCCGCCTCATCGGTGTATACTTTTTATCCTTTTACTCTAGGTCGCTGTTTTATTTTTATTTTTGGGGGAATGCATGAATAATTCTTCGTAATGTGTTTGTTTCTTCTTTTGGTTGGGTTGTTAAAGGCGGAAATGGAATTCAAGGACAAATGGCTTGCAGCCGTTTCTCTTGGGGAGCAAACCTTCCGAACTGCCATCTCTGATCAGTTAAGTCTTTTAAGTTCCTTCTATTTATGTCCTGGGTACTTTTTGTGATGATATTCAAGGTAATTTCTCTCGTGGGAAATTATGACAATCACCATCTAGCCAGAATATGAATATTCTAAAAATGTGAATATTCTAAAAACATGCGTAGCACTGTATGATCATGAAATATTTTGCGCTATGCTTTACACAACCAGGTTTAATTCACATGTGATCATCTATTCCACTTTTGTTCCAAATTGTATTTGTATTCATTGACATGTGTCATTTAAAAAAAAAAAATCAACACCCAGTAATAATGAGTGCAACCTGTGTTAATGATCCAGTGAATACCAAGTGAAATACAAAAAATAGAACAGATGAATCGAACTGGGTTTAATTAGCCAAGATTAACTCCATATACGTGTTTTTTTTTTTTTTTTTGACTTTCTACTCTTTTAGTCGTATGAGATTCGAATTTGAAAAAATGGTGAAATGAATTTTTTTGGTAGATTTCTCATAAGTATAACCTGCCTGAATATTAGCATTAGGAGACCTACTTGCTTACTTTTTGACATTTTGATTCTGAGATTTTGTTTCTCATGAAAAGTAGTTCTTGCTGCATTCATTTGCAAATAATATATCTCCATGACACGAGATTATGAGGCAAATTTTGTAATTAGGCAAAATTCTTTCATATCTACATAGTCATGCTTCTAAAATCTAAGACTAGCTCCCCTCCCCTGTCCCAGGATTTTACGCCCCTATATAAAGGCACTGATTGTGTTTTTGTTTTTTGTACAGAACTCACCAACCTGTCTGGAACTCTGTAAGTATTTGCTGAACATTATCTTCATTGACACATAAATCTTCTGTCCAAATGTATCTCATTTTCTTTCCGACCTCATCAATTAGGGAATGTATCCTTTTTGTCAGTACAACTGAATACTCTTATTTAAAATTGTGTGGCTAAAAATCTTTGGCAAACAAGGGTACCTTATAGACTTATAGTTCACTATGCAGCATGGACTACCAGGTCTTATAAACTGAGTTGATTTTTTGTATGTGTAGCTAAAATTTAAGTTCACCCATGTCTTCTATCTGACCCAAGGATTTCTTACTATCTAAAGTGTTTTTTTAGAACCATGCTGGTAAATCTTGTGTATATAGTGTGGCTGATATTGTATCCTTAAATTACTGGAGATGGTTAACCTATTCCTGTGGCTTTTACTGTAACATGTCACTAATACTATTAACAAATAGCAGGATAGGGTGCATTTCTGTTTTTATTGTTACAATTTCTCAAGGTGAATAATAGCTATATTAATATTACTCTACAGGAGAAAAAGCTTCTATTGGAAAGAAATGGGGCACATGTTGCAAGAATATCTGTTTTTGAGGTGTGTATTGTTCTGTTATGGAGCCAGTTTCACAAATTTATTTCAATTAGGAGAATTATATTAACAAATGAACAAACACTTTTCTCTCTTTGTCTGCTCATTTATTCTTATAAGACATATTCATGATCACTTTTCCTTGTCACCTTGATGCTCGGTCTTCACATTCTTACTTTGATGCAGACTAACAGAGTGTCCAAGAACAATCTTATTGGTTATTGTGAGATTGATCTATATGATTTTCTTTCGCGGGTAAGATACTTTAATCTTAAAGCTTTTATTGTTTATGGTTTTACATGGTGGAGTTGAATTGGAGAATTTATTAATAGTATATATCTGTCACTGCATGTGTTGGGAAAAGGAAGTGAACAAATGCATGGAACTTAACAAGGTTGGAGGATGCTAGCTTTTAAAAAAAATTCTAACAAACTCTACTTCTTTGATACCCTCTCTTATTTTTTTTTTATAGAAGAAATCTAGGGTAGTATGCATTTGTTGGAAATATTGAAGACCTAGAATATTGGAATAAAGAAGTAGATTATGTATGGGCAAAATTGTCTTGACGAGAGTAACTGAGATTACTTATGCTTGTCATCTGATATGATTGTGATCGTTGTATTTATTGATGCCTTGATGGAATGCACGATTGCTTGTTATGTCAGTCAAACATGGCCCATTTACATACAACAGGGCTTGAATACTATCCTACTTATTTTAATCTAATTGAGTCAGATCAATAGAAATTTCTCTGTCTGTATATCTTATGAGCTCAGTCACATTTTTTATAATACTCACTTTTTAATCCTTATATCAACTTTTTTTTAGGATTCAGATTCTGAAATAGAAGTACATAAATTGCGAGATCCAACGTCTGCCAATGGAGTTGTTGGCCATATAAGTTTGTCATGTACCATTGAGGTGCGATATATTTGATACTTCCATATCAGCCTGTTATTAATCGATTTTTATGCCTTGAACTACCTGTTTTAACATTTATAGGACCCAATGGAAACAGAAAAAAGTTTTGCAAGGCGTATTTTGTCTATTGTGGTAAGTGACAACTATTTGTATATAATACAATTGACATCATATGAATGGTCAGCAACGAGAATTGTTGATGTGTTCAGTAAGGAAATGTATGTTCTTAATCTCGGGCATTAGTAAGTCTGAAAAGTTTTGTGGACTGTGAAAAGTTAAGCAAAGTGCATACCTGGTATTTAATCCAATATGTCTAGGGATAAACAAGTGGTTATTCCCTAAGGCAAATTGGATAATCGCAAAGCAAAACCAAGGTAAAAATAAATTTTATAACTTAAATCTGGCATACTACATGTGAGTTGGCAGTTGGCACAAGGAAACTGGGACTGTAAAATTAACAAGCTGAAATGGAGCAATGTAGGACATCGTCGAACTGTAACTGGGACTATAACTTTAGCATAGCTTAAATAAGCAACCAAGGACAAAACCGAAGAGTTATGGAATACGTACATACATATATTGGTGTATATGGGCTGAAAAATTAAGGTGGACGGGTATTCTTAATTCCTCTCATGGTAAACTTTCTTTGATGATGCTATATTGTGAACTCTTTATCGGTATGCGATGTCAATTTTGGGAAGTTGAAGAAGCTAGTATCAAAGTTGCCGTACTTCATCCTAAAAGAGAAGAATTCCAACATATCATTTTGCCTCATATATGCATGGAATGCTCCTTTCTTTTTGTGATTTCAACAATGCAATTGCATCTGTCCCTTTTTTATATACAGGATTATGACGATGATGGGAATCTTTCATATGCTGAATTCTCTGACCTAATTGATGCATTTGGCAATCAACTCGCTGCTAACAAGGTTTGCATATGGAAATTTAGTGTGTTTTATTTGCTATTTGACTTTCTAAGTTTCCAGGGCCTTTGGCCTTTGGGAGTATGTTTTATTACTGGATTTGGAATTTGGATGCTCCATGCAGTCACCATATCCTAGTTTTCTGCTACTGTTTATATAAGTGGCCTTCACATTCTGTAATATGTTCAATGGTTGAATCTATGGCACGGTTGGCACCCTTCAGTGACTGTCATCTAGAATTGGTTGAACATTCATGTGAGGAGCTCGAAAGTTATCCTCCCTGTCATTATCATTTCTGTTTGCTTGAGAAATATGTTTTAATCTTTCCTTTTTGTTTCCAGAAATAATTTGATCTACAGCTCCAAGTTCATGAATGTGTCTCGAGTGTGTATTTATCACATTAGTGACATATGTGTAGATGCTGTATTAAAATGTATTTCCAGGCAGTAAACTGAAAGCCAAAACCTCTTTAGTATCAGAGTAATTATGATCATGATTTTATCTCAACAGTCAATCCATTTGTTTTCAGAAAGAGGAAATTTTCAAAGCTGCTGATGAGAATGGGGATGGAGTTGTGAGCATGGATGAGTTGGCTATGCTTCTAGCTGTTCAACAAGAAGAGTAGGCTCTGAAAATATATGTTTGATTTCAGCAAATTACGACAATTGTTTTCTTTTCGATGTATTATTAATTCCATATATTTTTCCATGATAAATGTGCTCTATTCTTAGTGGCTCTTCAAAAACTCTCAGACTTTCAACATTCCATAATTTACTTGCTGGTTTTTCAAAAAATCGCAGAGTATAAGCTTATTCTAGGACTAATATCATATAGAGGAACTTTTATAACGCCTTGAACTTTTACTGGAAAAAGGGAAGCACACAGTACGAGGCAAAATTTATTAATCTTCTTCCCAGTAAAGGGATTCAAAACACCTTGAACTTTGAGTTCATTGACATCTGGGGATAGCCCATGTGCTTAATTCTGTCGTCCTTTCTCTCCCACTGTATTTGTGCAATATGCTAAGTCCATGTTGAATGGCGGTTGGCACCAAAAAACTCTTGCTCTGCAATCTCTTGTATTTGGAAACATTAATGTTTCTATGGCATAGTAAGTGGTAAGATGATGAAAACATTTGGAATTATGTGATTGGGCTAGTTGCCCACAAACAATGCCATAAGACTTGAATTTTTTAATAATGTAATCTAGTTGAATCTTCACATATAGTTAAAGCATGGCTGTAAATTTGAATATCGGCCTACTGGTTAACTTTACTACTCGTATTAGTTTACTTGCCCATATTTCATATTCCCTTCTCTGTCATGGCTGAAAGGTTATAAATCACATATGCTTTGACATGTTTATCTAATAGGACCATTATTCTTTTTGTGGAAGTGTACTTTGCCTAAAAGTTAAGCCGAGGTACTTATTGATTTCTCCGGTATAGCTAAGTCATAGGGGATAGCTAAATTTAAATATATTAGCTGCTGAGTATCTGTGGATTCAATACTGATGGAAAAGTTTGTGCCAAATCTAGTGAGCCTGGTTTCCTTTGCTAAACAATTTAGCTTTCATTTGTGAGTGGTATCTTGATTGCTAGATGCTGATTTTGTAACAAAATTCTATGATTTTTCATCAGAATTTTTGACAGATCTTACCTTCTTCCTGAAAATACTTTGGATGCAGGGATCCACTTATCAATTGCTGTCCTGTCTGTGGTGAAATTCTTCAAATCTCAGATAAGTTGAATAGCATGATTCATTTGACCCTGTGTTTCGATGAAGGGACTGGGAATCAGATCATGACCGGAGGATTTTTGACTGATAAGCAGGCTTCAAATGGGTGAGAACTTGCTAATCTTGGATACTCTTGATTCTAGCTAATATTTGTATAAAGGGTTAGAAAATGTCGGAAAAATAAGATGTGATGTCATTGTAAAAACATGAGATGCAAAGAATGCGAGGATATCCAACTCTCATATTTTTGTTTGAGCCTTTATAGTCACTTGGGAGAAATTGAATGCAGTTCCATTCTTATTATCTACGTGTAATTTCGTAACTTCTCTCTATTAGTACGCAATAATGTCTCATTTAGTCGGGTGACATGCAATTATTTGTTAACTGTTTACAACATAGGATGAACATTATAGTGAATAGCCTTCTGTCTCAATCATCAACTTGTGCAGGTGGATGTTCAGAGTAAGTGAATGGGCTCATTATTCATCATATGAAGTTGGATTGAGATCCGGATCAAGTGCTGCACATATCCTGGTAATCGTTGACATCTTTGTGTGCCTGAAAAACCTTTTATTTTTATTTATTTCTGTCATTGGATTACCTTTACTGACTTTCATTTCAGTCGCTAGGCATTATTTTGTGAGCAGGTTGTGTGATATTCTGACATTCCAAACTAGATTTTTTTATGTGATGTAATACTGCTAATGAAACCGAGGACTTTACCTGTTATGTTTACTGAGAACTTTTTACACATGATCTTATATTATAACCATTCAATGGGCAGATTTTTAGATCCTGACAACTGTTTTTGACATCAGGTTTTTGATAGGCGAACAAGGAGACTTGTGGAGGAAATAATTGATGCCAAGATTGTTTTATCTATGAGAGCCCTTTATCAATCTAAAGTAGGACTTGGCCTCATGGATAAAGGTTGGATTTTAATACATCCCTCCTGACAAGACATTTTGAGCAAAATCAATTGTTTGCAGCAAACATTTGAACCTCTCTCTCCCTCTCTGTTTGAATCTTCATCTATTTGGTTGCCTTTTGAATTTTGGTAAAATCCGTAAAATTTGGGGTACTTAAGCACATCTAATTATGAAATGGATTATTTTCTCACTTGCATAACACAGTTCTTGACTTCCTTTATGCATATTGTTGATTTGTGTAACTCCTATTTGGATGCAGGGGCAAAGGAATTGCTGCAAAGCATCTCTGTAAAGCAGGGCAAAAAAATGGATTCACCTGAATCTGCTAAGGATATTAAGAAATTTATTAATTCGTTCAAGGCATGATTTCTTTTTGCCCAAACATTATTTAGCTGTGAATGTGTTTTTAAGTTTGAGTTAGGTGTGTTGCCCATCATATGAGTTCTAAATATTGCTTGGGTTTCAAATGGGAAAAGAGTGTGTGTGTGTGTGATTCACTAGTATTATTTTGAGTTTTTGGAACTTATGGAAATTTATTTGTTTGATTGAGCTGTACATTATACACAAATTCCACACAGGTGTTAAAATTCCTCTTCTCTTTCATTTATCACTTTTTTTTTTTTTTTTCTGTTGTTCTTGTTCAACACAGACTTACCATCTCTATAAGCTTGCAGATCCACTTTATCACATGTTGAGAACAAATTGACAGTGTGATTAGTTGACATCTGCTTGTGGGAGCATTTCTCGAAATGACCAACATTTGCTTGAGATTTTCTTTTCAAGCTAACATAAGTTGTTTGGACACTCCTTCTAATCATATAAAACTGATTTCTACAATTTGTTGTTTTATTCCAGTTGAAGTACTTGAATCCATCTTTATATGTCATTTCATTTATGTTTATCCTTGTTTGCTACATTTTGAGAAAATCTCATCCTGCGAACCAATATGTTACTTTTGTATGATGATATCTACTATCCTTAGAGTGATAGTCTTGATTCCCTGCCCTGCCCTGAACCAATAAACCTGTACTCTTAAACCTCATTTTGTCTGAAAGTTGAGACACCCAATCTTTTTGATTGATTGCCCTTGTGATCTCAAATAACCACTAGCAATTCATGTGACTTATCCTTCTTTACTTAAGCAAAGAATCCAATTTGGGAATTGATTGCAGAATCCAACGAATGAAAACTCTTGCTTGATGTTGTCAAATGAAGATCTCTCTTCTTGCCTTTTGAAATGGCTTGTGCTCTTGTATAATTGTATTAGATTATGTAGAATATCAGTTCCCCTAATTTTTTTCTTGATTTTGCTGCAGGATCAAATCAATTTATCCGAAATCAAATATCCTCTTGAGCAGTTTAAGGTGTAGTGGATTTTATAATTGTAGATTCAAATGTCTTTATTTATTTTTCTGTTTGCCTGTCTTTTATTGTGGTAGATACACGAAAAAGTTATGCCGTTTAATGCTACCTTTTCTGTAGAAAGTACACTAAAACTGCAGTAAGAATGAAGAATGCATTTATCTGGCTATGAATCTCTTTATCTTTGGTACACATTGTAACACTAGGTCTTCCTCCCAGTATATATACAGGAGTCTTTTGTTGGCATTGCATACACATTATCCCATCTTCGTCTTTTACATATGCTTGTCTTTTGCCACAAAACTCTCTTCATCCATTTCTTTTCCCAAAGTCCAACCAAATTCATTCACATTTTCCTGTGTGTTTCCTTATGTCACATTTTTAAAACATTCATTTCAAATTCTTGTCCCAAACTCTTCTCTGGGGAAACCCAAAATCCATTCAAACATTCCCTTTTAATTTCTTGCTTTCAATATGAAAAATCAAAATATACTCTTTATGAACATGGCCTTTTATACTACTGTATACACTCAAAAAACATTGACCATTTGATACAAAAGTCAGAAATCAACTCTTACGATGATTAAACATGTCATGTGTGATCTGTGAAATTTGCATAAGATGATCTATTCCTGCACAGACATTAATATGTAGTTTCTGTGAATGGCATGTACCTTATCCACTAACTGAGGAATATGACAAAGAAGGGATCCAGAATAAAAGACTGTGTGTGAGTGGGGGGAGGGGGGACGTAGCTACTTCACTAGGAGGATTGATAACATTTTCTTTCCTGTTCAAATTAGAATGTACTCCCTCCGTCCCATATTAGATTACATGTTTTCCTTTTTAGTCCATCCCATACTAGATTACCCATTTCCTAAAAAGGAAATAACTTTATCACTTTAAATACTACTCCTTAAACACATTATCTATCCTATCTACGTTATCACTTTATTACTTTAAATACTAGTATTATACAATTCTTACATTAAAACTCATGTCCGGGTCAAATAGGTAAACAAGTATGGGACGAAGGGAGTATATGCTTAAATATAGCTGGTTTTCACATAATAAGCTGATTCACTCTCTTCATATATGAGCTTTTTACATGTTGCAGACATTCAATGAATTCTTTATAAGAGAGTTAAGACCTGGTGCAAGGCCAATCCACGATCCTGAATGTGATGATGTTGCAGTATGTGGGGCTGATTGCAGGCTGATGGCATTTGAGACTGTTGATGATTCTATGAGATTTTGGGTTAAGGTATAATTATTTATTAGTCAAGGTTACCTCAGAATTCCTCTTTATGTTATGTGTGGGCATGTAGGATTTAGCTGGTTAATGGTCATCCATCTGGTAAGTCTTAGCCTGATGATTCTTTAGCTATCAACTTCATAGAATAATCAGTAAGGTGTCTAACAAAGCATCAGAATGTCTAGTAAATTTGCTGATCTATCGATAGTACAAAGCAGTGCCATCTCTTCTTTGTTTAGAACTCTTACATTATTTTCCTTCCTTTTCTGGAATCATTGGAGAAAGTTTTGGAATAACTTTGTTTGGAGGGAATTGCCTCACTATGTGGGAAGCACTTACGTATGATTGTCCTTTTTATAAAAAACCTCTAAATATACAGTTAAGCTGTAGTATCTTATTTAAGGCTCTTGTCACGTTAGGGCCGGAAATTTTCTGTACAAGGTCTCTTGGGGACTGAAATGAGCTCCGAAGCATTCATTAATGGAAGCTTAGTGATATTCCGCCTGGCGCCACAGGTAATATTCTGTCAACTGCTCGTTCTTGGAACCTTTCGTAAGAAAATATCAGTTTCAATTATGATTTTTTTTTCAAATTTTTCTGATTTCAGTCCCTCCAAACTAATGCAGGATTATCACCGTTTCCACGTTCCTGTTTCTGGAACTGTTGAGAAATTTGTGGAGATACCTGGATGCTTATACACGGTAGTTTTGAACTTGCAAGACAATTCTTGCTTTATTCCTCCTGCTTATCTTTTATTTTAACCTTGTGTCTGCTCCCCCCACCTTCTAGGTAAATCCAATTGCAGTGAATAGCAAGTACTGTAATGTGTTCACTGAGAATAAGCGTGTCGTTTCTCTAATATCAACCAAGGAATTTGGAAAGGTTTGTCAAAGAAAACATTTTCCTCTACTGTTTTCTGTGGAAGTTTAATCTTTAATTCTTTTCCCTGCATGAATTTGATTTCATGAGAAAAGTATGTGATGGTCTGTAGAAACATTAATAATTAGTTTTCGCTTGTGGATTTTGGTTGCAATTAGAAGTTATGACCATTTTAATTTTTACCTATAATAGTGGCATTAAAAACAGAAAGTAATATCTTGAGTGCAGGTGGCTTTTGTTGCTATTGGAGCAACCATGGTTGGTAGCATCACTTTTTCTAAGAGAGAGGGTGACTATGTCAAGAAAGGAGACGAGGTTCGTGATATCATATTTTAGCTTCATGCCCAATTTTATGTTGCTTTCTCACGTTAATGTTTTGTGCAGTTTGGATATTTCTCATTTGGTGGAAGCACGGTCATTTGCGTCTTTGAAAAGGTTAATCAGCACAACTTCCTTTTTTCTTCAGGAAATAATGTTTGATTGTAGATGGCAATATGGTCTAAAGCTTTGAAATTGTATAGGGTGCAATCAAGATTGACGAGGACCTCTTGGAGAACAGTTCAAGACCTCTTGAGACCTTGGTAGAAGTTGGCATGAAACTAGGCGTCTCCATGAAAACCTTGTGATAGATACTGTTAATCCAATTTCAACCCTCATTTTTCTAAACATAATGTGAAATCCAACATTGAGTTTTTTATGGAGTCGAGCTGCTGATGCATGGCAAGTACTATCATCGTTTTCTCGATGATGGTACTCGTCACATCACCCGTTTGAGTTTATAAAGAACTAATATTGTGTTGTATATATATACATGACACTTGAAATGTTTTAAGCATTGCAATTTAATGATGCATCATATGTATAATAATTCCTTTAAAGGAAATAAATGCAAGAAACAAATGACAATCTTTAATCCCTATTTTCTGAAACCTAGTTTGTTAACAACACATCACGGTTCCATGACTCTACTGTAATGGAATCTTTCAGAAGTCTAAATTAACAAAAGGTTTCTATGTTCTAGTGTAACCTCCTGGGTTGTACTGGTACGGGCTTGGTTGTACATTGGATAACGAGGCATGCCCCTGTCTCCCATCTCTTGCATACTGCTGCCACATGGCTTGCTCCTCTGCCAACAACCTCTGCTTCTTCTCCATATCCGACATCTGCACAAACGGCGGTGCAGGAATGACGAGCGAGGCGGCAAAAGGGTCTGTATAACCCGATGAACTGGCGGCACTACCATCTGCTGATGGTGGTGCCGGCAATGCCAGTATGGAGGGTCGGCCTGCCGACCCTAGCGCGACGCTACTAGCACTCCCGGTGGTCACGAGCCCCGCAGCAGCCACTGCGTGATTCATTGATCCTTGTTGGTACATACCATCAAGAATCAGCGAATCAAAACCTCCTGGCAATGATACCTTCTGGTTTGCCAAATGACTACTTGATTGAACTAATGCCGTTTCCCAATCGCCTGATGATGATTCTTTGAAGGCTTCCCATGGTGTAGTTGTACTCTCTGGTACAACTCCTGATGCACCACCATCGAATAAAGCTAATGCTAGCTGATCTCCCTGTTCTTGTGTAGTTGGTGCATAATCACCCAAGTTCAACAAATCACCTTCTTCTTGAACTTTCGGCTTATCTTCTTTCACCTCCTCGACTTCCCTTTCTTCGTCTTTTTCCTCGTTTTCTGTTTCTACTACAACCTCTTCCGGTGGTGGCAATGCCTTCATCGAATTCATGTCTTGTTCGGGCTCTGCTTCTTCTTCAACAGGCTCTGGCTCGGGCTCTGGGCTTCCTGCCCTCTTATTCTTCTCCAGGGCAGTTTTCTCGCGAATGTAATCGTCCATCATATTGAGTTTCTTTGCTGCGATCTTCTCAACTTCAGGGTACTCGGAAGAGCGTGCAATTCCAACAGACTTGCACCAGACATAGAATGCCTCAAGTTCAACGTACTGCTTCGAGACTCGATAGAAGATATCATGAACTTTAACCATGTCGGGTATTTCGAGCTGCATGAACTTCTCGATCAAGACCCCCATAATCTCTGTTATGTCGTAGCATAGCTGAAAGCTTTCTTTAACTATGGGGTATAGAGCTACGCACACAACCCTGTTATCCCTTGCAGCACCTGTATGTATATATATAGTCATCAAATTCCAAAATGAGATTGAAAGAATTGAAGATGGTAGTAATATCTTATCAAGAGACATATATATACCTGAGGGCTTGCATGCTAAGAACCTTTCAAGAAGCTGCATAAGATGATTAATCTTGGAAAAGATCTTTTCAATCTTCATTTCACGGAGAGGAGTGCCCCTCACCACAATGGCTTTAGATGTGTCGGCGTTTTCGTCTCCACCAGTACTGTCGTCGCCCTTGCTACTATCGTCGCCCTTGCCTTCTTCCTCCTCAGCTTTATATCCATAACCTATCTGCTTCCCCCTCCGGCCCTGCACCCTGAACTCGAGCTGCTCGTCTAAATACAGCGCGTACGTGCGCACAAATGCAGAGTAATCCCATGCGTGCGTCTTTCCTGAGGTGTCTCGAAAATCAGACATGTTGAGGAGGCGGGTCCCCCGCCTGGTGGCGAAGAAGATCTCTTGCTCGTACGCGTCGTCGCCCTCCGCGAGGAGGCGCTGCACGACCATGAGAGCCTTCAACGCCACCACCCAATTCTTGGTCTTGCTTAGGCGCCTCGAGAGGGTGCTCACGCACGAGCTCACAAACGTGCGCGAGTAGGTTGTCATGCTCAATATCTCGCGCACGTAGCGCTCGTCTGGAGGGTACTCCTCGTGGCGCGTGGCTTTGACGATGGCCACCTCTAGGTCGGAGATGGAGGCGCTGCTGCCGACCTTGGCGAGGCCGATACTCGTCTTGTCTTTCACTGCTCCAATGGCTTTCCTAAACTTGCTTGGAGCCATTTTTGAACCTAATTAACCTGCATTATAAATATAGTGAAAAATTATGTATGTATAAATGATAAAAAGAATGTGATGAGGTACCTACCTGTTGGGATGAGATGAATATTTCAGTACGAGGAGGAAGGGAAAATCTTGATCAAGGGAGAATGAATTATGAAGAGAAGAAGAATGAAGATATATCAAAAAAAAAATATTATTCTCCTCTCTCTTTTCTCTGAATATTGAAAATAAGTTGACTCATGGCTGGCGTTGAAATACTACGAAAGATTATCATAGATTTTTGCGGGAAATATGGGTGATCAATGGTACTCAATCACACCATTATATTTTTGTGGTAAAATTCTATTAGTGTTGTGGCACATAATTATGGACGTTATTACAGGCATCAAAGGCCTTTATCAATCTTATTAGATTTAAAGTCCCCATGATCTGGGGTTCTTTCACCTAAATACATGCTAGGTGTGTGTATATATGATGTTGAGGCTTATTTTCAAACCCATTTTGAATAATTATAATTACTTTTTTAAGAAATGGGCAAGACACCATTTTTCAAAAAATAAGTGTGACACTAGTGTTTGAAAACACCACTTAAATGGCCTTGTTGGGAAGGAGAACAAATCAAGTCAATAAATGAAAAATACTCCCTCCGTCCATGAAATGTAGTACAATTGGAGTGGGGCACATGTTTTAAGTAAAATGTAGATAAAGTAGGTTAAAAGTGTGAAAAAAAACAAATCAAGAGAACAAATTTTAGTTGTAATTTCTATTTTAATAGTTGTAACTTTTCTCTTGTAAAATTGATTTGTTTTCCATCAACTAGGATTTGACCAAGTAATCGAATGTTATTGCCAAAAGTTACACATAAAAAGCCTAACACATTAAAAATTACACATCTTACATTCCAATTACACCCCCATTTGGAGGGGGAAATATAAATAAAAAAGTAACTGGTTCTTCTCCCCCTTCTCACAATGTCACACATGCTAATTTTTTAAGATTTTTCGTGCAATGAAGAGCAAAATCAAAGTAATTTGAAGGTTATGATACATCTCATGCTCAATTATATCACTATTTAGATTATATGTTTGTTATCTATACTTGCTCTGCCGTGAGAAAATTTGAGGATTTTGTAAAAAAAAAAAAAAAAAAAAAATAAAAATATATATATATATATATATATATATAGAGCTTCAGTTCGGTTAGTAATTGAAATAATCGAGTTTATCGAAATATTTATTTATTTATAGTATTATTTTTTATATATTTACAATTGGAACGTTACATCATTAAAATTTTACATTTACAATTATTTATTAAATCATTTTTTTATTTGTGCATTTATTTTTACATTTGTCTAGTAAAAAATAAGATGAAAAAATGAATCATAATTAACTTAGCTTGATTTTCGATTTTGTATATACATAACATAATTCAGTTTATAGAAGTTGCTTGGTGTCCAAAGTTTCCAAAACAAAACTTATAAATTGTCACTCAAATTCGATTCTCTCGCGCGCTCTCCAGTCCTCCCCAATAAACCCCAATTAAACTTATTAGCTCACCCTACAAACCCTAATCGAGAATCGGAGGGATGACGTCTGGCCGCCGGAGACATCGCTCATCCGATGACTCTTCCTCCGAATCAGCTTCCGACTCCGACCGCCACAGGTCCCGGAAGCATGCCGGCGGTTCCGGCGAGTTATCCAAGCGCAAAAGTAAGAAAAAGGTTACAGAGGAACAAATTACGGAATACCTTGCAAAAAAGGCTCAAAAGAAGGTAGCTGCTTACTTCCCCCAATCTGTGGAGTACAATTTATTAGTGGAGTTTGTTTTTTAAAAAATAAATCTTTGTGTGGTTGCGTTCTAATCTGTTGACATAACTTTAGGCTATGAAAAATGCTAAGAAATTGAAGTCTGACACCGTCGCCGGGTATTCCAATGACTCGAATCCCTTCGGCGATTCTAATCTTAATGAAAGGTGAGTCTCAGTTTATGTAAATTTGTATTTAATTCAGTAGTTTCTGTTGCTTTTTAACTTAATTGAAATACTGTTTTCACTCTATCTTAATGAGAAGTGAGTCTTAGTTTCTGCAGATTTTTGGTTAATTAATGGCTTGTCATTTTTCAATTTCATTGGAATAGATAGGCTGATACTATGTATTTAATTTTATGAACATCAGATTTGTCTGGCGTAAAAAAATTGAACGCGATGTCACTGAGGGTGTGCCTCTTGATGAATTCTCCTTGAAAGCTGAGAAAAAAAGGCAAAGAGATAGAAAGGTAATGTTACTCCATGTTCCTACTAGTATTCATTTATTCTTTTTTTTTTTTTTTTTTTTTAAGTCTTTGATGCAATAATTTTATCTGAATTTATCTTTTCACTTTCGCTATGAGCATGGTTGTCTTTGCCGATGGCTCTTCTCTGGAAAGTGAGTCGAACTATAACTTTATGTAAATCCTGAACAGAAAGTACCACTTCAATAAATAAAAAGGCCCAAATGTAAAAAATAAATTTAAGCAACCTGTACTAGTGATCGAATACTCCATATTATTTTCTACGTCAGGTTGAGTCTTTGATGAGAACTGGTAGAAAATGATTCATAATTTTTTATGAGAATAGTTTGATAGATAGAGTAAAGGCATAAACTAACTATTTGTAGGACAAGATAAGTGTGCCTTGAAATAATGTGATACTCCCCTGCTGGCTTAAGTAAGGAGGATGCCAATCACTAGCCATATAGGTCCAATCAAGCTATATAATAATACTGAACTCCACCATGCATATTTTCTTTTGACAAGTTGACCGTGAAAATGAAATACAGGAAAATTTTGAAACTGTACAGGTTTTTATATACTAATTGTTTTCCCTTTTGTCCAATGCTAATGTTGAAGCATATTACATTGTATCTTGACCTTTGGGGAATTCATGTTAACTTAGTAGTTAGTTCATTCCTTCTAGGGTGATAATATCATGCTGCTGCGTGAAGTTTCTATATATATATGAAGAGCTCAGATAGCGAAACAATATAAAATGAAATGCTGCTTATTCAAGACCTCCAATTATTCCTTTCTTTTTTGAATCTCTGCCAGATTTATCTACATCACTTATTTGATACTGGTTTACACCTTTGGTAAAGCTGTTTTGTAATTTTCATTCTATAGATATTTATCTATGTTCATTTCTTTTGTAGGCTGAGATTGAAAAGGTCAAAAAGAGAAGAGAAGAAAGGGCCATTGAGAAAGCACAGCGTGAGGAAGAAATGGTACAATCCTAGTCTTTACTTGTAGGACTTGCTACATTATTTGATATACTTGACTTTATTTGCTACATTATTGACTTTATTTGATATACTTGGTCTTTGCATTTCCTTATATGTGAGCGATGATGAACTTCACTTTATAGGCATTGTTAGCTAGAGAGCGTGCGCGAGCTGAGTTCCATGATTGGGAGAAGAAAGAAGAAGAGGTAAAGCCTGGCTGATTTCAAAATTTACCATTATATCTGTTCCAATGGTGCATTTGTGGGTTTGCGGTGCTTTTGTATGTTTTCAATCATTACTAACTTTTCTACATGTTTAAATTACAGTTTCATTTTGATCAAAGCAAAATCAGATCAGAGATTCGCTTACGTGAAGGACGCACTAAGCCAATTGATATCCTAACTAAGCATCTTGATCCTCCAGATGATTTTGAGATAGAAATAGATGAACCGTACATGGTCTTTAGGGTAAGATTTTGCAATATTTTTCAAGTTTCTGTTTTGTCATTTTTTTTTCCTTCTCCCAATGTTCAATAAAGATTTGCAAAATTCTCATGTACTTTTACAGAATAGTTGAGTTTGTGTTGGCTTGATCTGGATTGTTTCTTGATGTTTGGATGGTGTATCTTTTGTTTTTAGGGACTAACTGTTAAAGAAATGGAAGAGCTTCACAACGATATCAAGATGCATCTGGATTTAGACAGGGCGACGCCAACACATGTTAAATACTGGGAGGTATTATATCATTCTTTCTTGGTTTCCCTTTGGCTACCAACATGTGCATTATGAGGATAAATTATCTTCTGTTTACTGGTATGTGAGTTCAGTATTTGGTTTACATCTTATAGTCTATATCTGTGTCATTCCACTTGGTCAGATTTCTCGACTTCCTTTTCATGGTTTCTGTTATAATCTATTACTTGGAGTTCTTAATTTAGTCTTTAGAGTGTATGTTAGAATCTATTATTAACAACTTCAACATGAGTCTTATGCCTGCTGCTAATATAATAATGATTGATCATGTGAAGTATTAGTCCTATAACATCTGTTTTGTGCTTACATGTCCACATTTTCTTTATTAAATTGCTCTACTTATTGTTGTACCTCATTTGTGTAGCGATTTTTGTCATTCTTAGCTTATCCCCAGTGTTAATTATGAGGGTTGATCCCAGGTTTATGCTAACATTAGATTAGGTGGATATATATTAAATTATTAATTAACCCCTCTTTTTTTAAACTTTCGATTGTATATGGATGACAGGCACTTCTGGTAGTTAGTGAATGGGAACTAGCTGAAGCTAGGAAAAAAGATGCATTAGAACGTGCAAGGGTGCGTGGTGAGCATTTACCTCCAGAGATGATTGGTGAAGATCGAGGCCTACACACAAGCATTGAAGCGGATGTCAAGAATCTTCTACAAGGAAAAACCTACAAAGAATTAGAAGTGCTGCAATCTCAGATTGAATCCCAAATGCAATCTGGGACTGCCAAAGTGGTGGAGTATTGGGAAGCTGTCCTTAAACGTCTTCATATATACAAAGCCAAGGTAATCTTTTGCATCCTGGTTTTTCTGGTATTTGAACTGTGTCAAACTTGAGTCAACTCTGACATTTTACATATAAACTGCAGGCTTCTTTGAAGGAGATCCATGCCAAGATGCTGCGCAAGTATTTGGAACGTCTAGAAACACCAGCTGAGGGTGAAAATAACAAGATAGAATTGGTTCAAGAACTTGATGAGCAGGAATCAGATGAAGATGCAGGTGCGGATGTGGATGCTGATGCAGAAGGTATGACCAATTGAAATCTTCTTTGTCTGCTTTCTATATATTTATGAGTTATGACATTATAGTCAACTGACAATCCTTGATAATATAGATGACATCGTCTTCTCCCCTAAACCTGTAATGGAAGAAGAGGTCCAAGATGAAGAAGAAGAAATAGCTGGCTCATATTCACCTCAACTGTTGCATGGTGATGAAGATGAAGATGAAGTTGCAATTGATCCTGAAGTGGACAGGGCTATATTGGTAATTTCCCTTAATTTCCTCATTTTAGTCTTTAAAAGCTACAAAAAGTGTTGGGAGAATAGTATTTTGTAATGGAATAGCCCATTTTGTTGCTAGAGCATTTAAAATGGCAGAACATAATTACAATTCATTTCTCATGGGGGTTATCTTTGAACACGGTGTTTTCCTAGTTCTTTTCGCTGTTGAATTACATGTCTTGAAGTATACACATATTATGTCATACATAGAATTATTTAGTATTTGCAAGTTCTGCAATTTATTGTTGAAAGCATCTAAAGGCTCTGCGAGATAGTGACGTTTACTGTTTGTATTTTCCAAAGTTCAGTTGTTTCTTGTGATGTTCTTCTTATACCTAACCTCGCAGTTTTACGTTCCTGAACTTTAATTTTTTTGCTTGACTACCAACTTATGTTTCACATAGAGAAATCGTATTGCATCCATTCATCTTCTTTTCTTTGGATTCAAGAGATTTCCAACTCGATCATTATTATGTTCAACTAAATGTGCACATCTCCATTTGTATGTGCAGGAGAAAAAACGTATGGCTGTAAAAGAAGATCGCCGAATCCAAGAAATGTCTTCAAGACTGCCTCCTCCTCCAGAAGATAACTTTGAGAGAAGTGCCTTTAAAACCATGGGATCCATGGAGGAAGGTGATGTTGTATTTGGCTCAAATGACGAAATTAACCTTGATTCTCAGGTAAACTTACCGCTCTATTCTGGCATGTTAATTTTTTTGAATCTATATATATATACTCTGACACGCACGGATACAGGTGTACTGGTGGCATGATAAATACCGTCCAAGAAAGCCCAAATATTTCAATCGTGTTCACACTGGCTACGAGTGGAACAAATACAACCAGACTCACTATGATCATGACAACCCGCCCCCCAAAATCGTGCAAGGGTACAAGTTCAACATCTTCTATCCTGACCTGGTGGATAAACAAAAGGCCCCAACTTACACCATCGAGAAAGACGGGGATAGTGGTGAGACTTGCATCATAAGATTTCATGCGGGGCCACCTTACGAAGACATTGTAAGCAATATTTATTCTCTTGCTTAATTTCTATTCAGAAATCAAATCATACTTTTTCCTTGAACATCCTCCCGACCTTGTTTATCTCGTCTGGCAGGCCTTTCGCATTGTGAATAAAGAATGGGAATACTCGCACAAGAAGGGATTTAAGTGCACGTTCGAACGAGGGATTTTACATGTGTACTTCAACTTCAAGCGATACCGATATCGTCGGTGATAATCTTGAAGAACCATCACACTCTTGCTATCAGGATACTGTTTACATATACAGACCTTGGTACATACATCTGTTGGCCTAAAGATTATTTTTCTTGTTTGGGACGGGAAGTGTTTAACAAGAATTATGGTCTATTTAACAAATCCATGCTTTGTGTTAACTGTTAATTGTACAAATGAGTTGGAAGGTTTTTGGATGTTGTGTTATTTTGTATCTCAATTATAATTCAAATCAGCTTCACCACAATTAAAACGTTGTAATTATTTTACAATATTTTGTATTTTTCAGTTTATTTTAGGTATCATCATCCAAAAATGAATTAAACTCAAATATTTTTATCTTTTTTTAAAACCCCAGCTGCGGTTATATACTGTTCATCACGGCCAAAACTCAAATAGCATATACGGAGTACGTTATTTGAGTTGAGAATATCACTACTTTTCAATTTCCGGCACACCTCAATTTTGTTATAGCAAGTAAACATATAAATACCATCAAAAAAATTCTATAGTTATCAAACACGATGAATCTTGAGCCAAAGACAACCTCGCACGCTTCGTCGGACCGTCTTCGTCCAATCGATATATGTTGGGCATTTCAGTGAGTTGAGAGCCCAAGACAAACCCATTTGCGTAAAAGGGAATACTACATTTTATACTCCATTTTCAGCGAAGTTCTCTGTTAGTCAGAAAAAACAAATTTAGCTAATAAATTAGTAGCTACAAAAATAACACAAATTATACATAAGCTTGGAGGCAGATGGGAAATCCATTTTCATAACCAAACCCCGAACTCTTAATCGGAAAAAAATAAACACCACTCATCGATTTATCATCATCAAGTCTAACATGATATTTAAACAACAGATCAACCCCTTTAAAGATAACTTGTTACATTAGAGAAAAAATAAATATCAAATAACATCAGTATCATGTGTTAAACATTGCACCTAAACATATTTGCCCCTGTATTTTGGCTTAGAGCTAAACTTATCACCTCCTCCATTAGTGTGCTCATCTGCAGGGCTAAAAACAGCTGAATGTAAATTTCCGTCTTCTAACCACTTCACGTGGTTTTCTCTAAACTCGAGATGTTTGAGCTTAGCAGCTAACTCTACTTCTTCAGTATAAGGGGCGACTTTAACCATGGTTACCAAAACCCTGCTGTATCTGAAGCTCAGTATTTGTCCACATGTTGACAGCAATTCAAAGCATGGGTGCTCAGGGAAGGTAGGGTCTGCTGATTCGTCATCTCTTAGAACAGGGTAGAAGTACACGAGCCGCCCACCCATTACTAGCATCTTAGCAGCAAGGTCCAGCAAATCGTGCACACATTCAACTAAGCAGTAAGGAGCTGTAGATGGTATGTGGTCGGTTCTTTTATCATCGGGAACAGTGTAAGGACCAACGACGCCTTTCAAAAGCTTGCGCCCACCAGATTTACGTCCCCCAGCCCGAACCCCATAAGGAGGATCACATATTATAGCATCAAACACCTGAAAGAAACATCAAATAAGTTCAGATATAGGTTTAATCAGCATTCCTTAAAGTGAGCAAGGGTGAGTATGCATTTTTAGGATTATGGTGGATGGTGGAAATACGGATGATGAAATCTAGAAATTTGAAAATCCTGATGAATAGGATAGTATGTGTTTATTTTGAGATTTTGACAATGGTTAGGTGTAACTTTATGTCAAATCAAGTAAGAGCGGGTGATATGGTATTACTATATTATTTGGAGAAACTTTACGTCAAATCAAGTGTGTAAGAGTGAGTATGTATTTTTAGGTGTGGATTAGAGTTTAATTTTGAAATCCAGATATTAAATCCCAAAACAGGACTTGATAAAGCATGTAACATCACACGTCCTGTCGGGAAAATCCCCAAACAAACATAGCCTAAGAGTCATGTTCTTACTAGTTGTTTCCAATGGTGAGGTTCTTTGTATTATAGAGTTCATCTGAGCAAATTTAATTAATGTTGTTAATTAAATAAAATCATTCTTATTCACAAGTTGTGATTATCAGCTTTGGATATCTTCCCCCCCTTGAAAAGGGTAAGAGACTACTCTACAGAATATATGATTGAATAGCACTGATCATAAGGACTCAATCCAGTAAATCTCAGAAAATCGATTTTAAAATAACATTATTATTCCCAATAAAAGAAATGAACAATGCAATAACAATAGTACTTTTGTCGGTCTAAAAGATTGAATTTTGAGTATAGAAGAAAATACCGCACAAGGAAATTCATTTCTTAAGTGAATCATTTTAAGGAAAGAACTTCCCACTTAAGAAAACTAATGTGAATCATTTCTTTAAAATCAGATATTAACATCAGAAAAATTATGTTAAAGATAAGCATATAATCTACTGCAGATAAAACCTGAGATGTGGGGTGGGGTTACCTCTTTTAAACCAGCACGCCAAGGTGGAAGGTTATTATCAGCCCTCAATAAAGATATCGGTGCTGGCAGTCCATACTGTACGCAGAGGGCACTTATAGTCAGGTTTATATGATAATAATCAGTACTTTAATAAATAAAAACAAATAAAAAAATATAGCAAAAGAAGGTAACACAATTAAATCTTAAATGACATTTATAATTTTGGACTCTTAACTTCGCAGTGGTATACTGTTATAAAATCATCTATCAGTTCATGTGGGCAAATACATAATACTGCACTATCTAATGTTCCTCAAATGAAAAGAAAAGAAGAAAAAGGAATATATTTAATGTTCACAGCGATGACTTGAAGGATGAAAAAAAAGAGTGGTGCTGTGGCAGCAAGGACTCTCACAGCAGACTCAGTTATTCAATGAGCCAAAAATTAATAATAATAAAAAAAAAAAATCAATCTGCAAGACCTGTTTAAAGTTACTCCAGACGTTACAATCAGGGCCACGGCCATCACGCACTACCCGAATGTCAATATCTGCACCCTGAATTGTTTACATCAGTGAAATGGAAAACAATACCATGTGCTAAATTACTGAACATCTTAAATTTTCCAAATAATGAGTTCATAAAAAAATAAAAAACCCAAACCATTGTCACTGCTCCAAAATGAGCAGCTGCTATCAGAATGCTCCCTGTACCAACAAAAGGATCAAACACCAGTTTCCCAGGTTTGACCTGTGCTTGATTAGCCATCAGGAAAGCCATTTCTGCATCCATGGCAGTTGGGCCAAGATATTTGCGGCTTTTTAGCTGATAAGTTTGCAAGATCGTCCTATCAGAAGTACCAATTTCCCTGCCAAAAAAGATTCTCCTTTGAACAATGGGAGGAAGGCCGTTTTTATCTTCAGTATCAGAATTATCCATAAGGCAGAATCTATGAGCAGGATTCCGCAGATTCACCCGCCCCTGGAAGACATTCAGAAGTTGGCAAGAAAACCATCAGAACACAAACAGATAAATAACAATTCCAAAATCTCCTACAGCCCTACTCCCTAACTTCACTCTATATAAACTTGGAAGACAAACCAATTTTACATGCAACAAGCTATGGAAAATACATATAATAAACGGAGCATTCTGAGTACATCAAACTAAGTACCTCATCCTAGTGGTGGCATACAGAGATAGGCTAAATACATATTTATTATCCTTTCTAATGGTTCTGGCAGTGCTAGAACCTAGACAATGCATTTCAAAATGGACAAAATGCCATAACAGAATGAAATCTAACTCAGCCCAGAAAAAAAAATGCTAGTAATTTATTATCAGTACTGAGGGGGCAAAAGCAGATATAAGTGAAACATCCCTGCATGATGGACCATTCGTTGAGTCACAGAAAATGTGACCAGCAAGAATATGAAGCAGCTACCTGGTATACAGTGAATCACAGTTTTTTTTTTCTTTGCAACATTCTAGCAACTGCGCTTCTTCAACGGGCCATAATCCTTCACTACTCTCTATCAATTCTTCACAACAATTAAATGCCCCAATAGAATATTCCCAGTAGAAGACAGTTATTCTTCCAATTTCATGATATGGATGGAAAATAAGTACCTTGTGATAGTATTTATATTTTATAAAACTCATTTGAAACGTGTGAATACATATTCTCTAGCACATAACTCTCAAATCAGAATAGTAGTTCATAACTTCTTTATTTTCTTCTAACTAGAATCAGATAGCCCAAGTAGAATTGTATTAGGACCTTGAGTTCAAACAGACAATGAAAGTGAAGATATTAGCATGAGAATATTATACAAGAACAACAATTATTAAGGAAGATACATCTTCCATGTCAGCTTCTCAATAAATTACTGCCTATATTGCTCCAAATTCAGAGTTGCACTCTGAATAATTGAATGTGCATAAATAATGTATGCATGTTATATTGTTTTACCGGGATATAGGGCAGAATGATTACAGAATCAAACCTTAAAAGGGATGAATGCCATCTTTTGGATGTGTTCGTTTTGCTCGTTAAAGCTTATTGCTTTCCCAAAGGTTTCAACGGTTATTCTGAACGTGCTTTCAGGACTTAAGTACGGCAACTTCCGATCATCCGGATAGCTTTGGATAGCCTCCTCTAGTTCCTCAAAATTCCGCCCTTCTCCCCAAATTTCATATATTCCCTTCACAAGAATACCTACAAAGCATTCATCTCAAAAATTAAATTACTAAAAAGCAACAAAGATGAGTTTAAATTTCAGTCATTCTACCTATAGAAGATCATTCAAGTGTTTGAACAGATACTTACTTCGACTGACAATGTTACGGGCCATCTCTTCGGAAGGAAGATTGACGAAATGGAAAGGTAAATCCGGGTGGTGGTCTTCCGGCAGCCGCCATTCGAGAGTGGTGGCGCCACTGCAACCGTAAAATAGTCCGGCTAGGGATTCGAACTCGACTTTCCTGTATTCCAACAGTCGATGGTAGAATACACATAGGTACCACATGGTTTTTTGTTCTGATTTGAAGCGAACTACTACGAAGAAACTAAATGATATCACTTCTGCTAAAAATGAGAAGCTGCGGCAGTAGGTTGTTGGCGGCGGCGCAGATACGACGGCGGAGAAGTTATGCGTTGGTGCTATGGTTTCTCCCGCCCCCAAATTCGCAAAACCCAGAGCCCAAAACCCTTTTAACCCTTTTTAACTGCACAAGCTTTATTTGAGCGACTCCGCCCAATTGACCACATGCATCAATTTGTGTCGAAATTCTTAAATTATAAATATATACTACGTATATATTAATTTTAGAGTAAAAATATTAATTATTACCTAGTTGCTTTAGATCGATATTTACATAAATTCAAATCTATGCTCACATCTCTTACAATATTTACAAATTAAATCTCATGTACAAATTAATAAGGAGTATATATAAACCACATATTGTTTGAATAATATTAAGACTCGACATAATAGTCTTTTGTGAGTCGTGATAATCTAAATGTGCTTTGATCCCATCTTCGTGAAGTCTCCTCCATAAACAACGACGAGCATCTTTGGTGTACGTTTTGTGGTAGGACAGTGAGGAAAGTGACTTTACATGTATATTTGTTTTGGAATTATAGTAATTGAGAGAATCTTAAACTTTTAAATTCTGATTTTAAAAATATTTATAAATAGTTAAATGTATGTTTGTTTTGAGATTCGGATAAAAAGATAGAAAAGTTAATTGATATTATATTATTATTATTATGAGTATTGGAAAACAAAAAACATAGATAGTGTGAGTGTATTTGAAAAATAAAAGGAGGGTAGTGATAGATGATTAAGTATGATTAATGGAATTTCAAACTCCTTACTTAAGTCATGAAACAAAAGGAGGCTTGAAAATGTAAAGTTCAAAATCCGGTCATGATAGTCTCACGAGAAACATACATACCAACTAGGAGCGTTGAGTATGACTATTGGTGATATTGCACAATCTTTTTAAAATATTGTCGCTTTTTAAACAACTAAAGTCTTCAAAATGAAGATATCCATTAAAAAAAACGATAATGAGAATCGCGCCCTTAGTTGGAAGAGTTGAAATTTGAGCGATGTCGTTTTGTCAAGTTTGTTTTCATTTTTTAAAATTGGTCCAATAAATTTACTATATTCGACATTTTTGTATCACCACCGTATCACTTTTCAAAATTGGTCTTGTAGTCATTCTTGTTTCCATATTTTAAAATTGATCCTATGATGATTTTTTATTTAGGAGACTGTGTGAAGGCACTTTCTTTCTCTAAGGAAAAACTCTCTCCACCAATCTCATCGGAATCTACCTTCTCCTCCCTTCCACTGATACGCCTCTCAGGTGGTGTTTTGTTTGGGATTGTGGTGGATTGAATTAGAATTGTGGTGGATTTGATTGGGATTTGGATAATCCACGAATATTAATTGTGTGTAAGTTGTGTTTGGTTAAGGATTGAGAAGTAGGGGTAGATGTAATTTTATGTCACATCAAGAGTGATGCTATAATATTTTACTATTGTTAGTAGTGAAAGAAAAGTAAGAGAGAAAAGAAAGTAGGAGAGAGAATGAGGATGTGAAAAAAAAGTAAGAGAGAGAAGAAAGTAGGAATGAGAATGAGTAATTGAAAAGAAAAATAGTGATTTGATTGTATAAAAATAGGTGTATAGGTGTATTATAGGAGTGAATTGGTATTTGAATTTGTATTGAGATGGATTGAGAGAGATTTGATTGAGATTGAGCCAATCCAAATCCGAATTGGCCAATCCCAAAACAAACACCGCCTTAAGGTGTATGAGAGGCGTAAGTGAAGACGGAGGAGTGTTTTGACATGTTTTCACCACCAACTACTATATCCATCCCTCCACACTCTCTTATGTAAATCACTTACAAGTTGTCGAGATCGAGGCCTTCTCTGCCACTGTTGCCCAACGCTGACGTCGGACTGTCGTCACTTCTCCTACCCTTCCATCATTTTGTTCCCTCAAACCTTTCATATAGTAGTTAGATTTGGAAAATAGGTAGATCGAGTGAATCCTTTTAAAATAAAGTAGCACCGCCATCGAAACTCCGCCTCGTAGCCCCTTTTTCCATTTCTTCAGTGGATGTAGGGCTTTTCAGTATTTTAGTTGGGATCAACGGGTAGACCCTTCCCGTCGGAGCCATGGTGGCTGATCGGGTGAGTCATTCGTTGATCCCGTTTTAATTTTCGCTCTTACTTTTGTTGTTTGGTGTTTTTAGTTTATTTTCTTTCTTTGCTTTTGTTGTTATTTACTTTTTCCCTTATGGAGTTTATCTTCCCGATTACGGGTATCCTTCTCCATGGTGGAACTTTTGTACTTCTTGTCGGGCTTGATGAAATTGTCAGTCCTTGCTGACTTGAGAGTTTGTAGCGCGAGTCGTAGCGTGTGACAATTTGTTCAAACAGGTTTGCTATATTTTTAAAACGAGGTAACTCCTTGTATAGATAGTTGCTCGAAAAATGTTTGTAATCCCAATTTTCTATGGGTAATTCTACACTAAAAAAATAAAAATTGATCCTATGATGGATTGACTTTCCTCGTCGATCACTTTAACCGAACCGTGGAAAACAACGTTGCTTTTGACAATTTGCCTATAAAGTTTTATATGCCCGACACTTGACACCAATCTAGCATCCAACGGCTAACATCACACTATCATCTCATCTACGACCCTCTCTCAACAACGAATTAGGTCTCATCTACGCAAGAATTTCCCTTTTCGCTTTTCGGATACCTATACAAATACTCAAAATTCCATCTCTACTTTAAATACCTACTTGATTTCGTTTTTCTCGTAGGGTTTTTTCTTCACATCTACGCAAGAATTCCTAGAAATATTCCCTTCTCCTTGCGTCTGCAGGTATGATCTATGTTTTTTTGTTAAATTTTCTTTGATTGATGCATACCATATCTGAATTTCAATTAATTGTCCGATTAGTTTGTGAACTGGTGGTGGTGCTAGGTTATGTATTTTTTGTGTGGAAGATTAATTCTTTGGGTAGGAAACAGAGGGAATATAAGTATTTCAGTTCGATTGTATGACTATTCTAATCAAGGCTCTTTTACTAGCTAATTCATGGAGTTGATGTAGATTTGGTTCGTCGATGTATTGTCAAGCCTTCGTAACAGTTTCACCTGGACCATATAATCGTGTTACTGTTGAATTCTTGAAACAGCTGGTGAAAAACTTAATTTTGTTGAGGTGAAAGTGCACCCTAAAATTTCGTAATTAGTGATACTTTGTTCAGAGAATAGGAGAATAAATTTGTTTTCTTGCGCTGTTGGTGAACATAAATCCTGATGCTTCATTTTTTTTAATAGTGTAAGCTTTGAAACAAATTTAATTCTGTATATTGCATTGGAGTAAGCCTTCATGATTAAAAATGATTTACAGTTACTTTTCTGATGCAATGTCAAAATACATGATGAGTAAATGTTTGATTAGGTTTCCCAAGTGTTTCTGTCACCTATCTGCCACTGAATCTCTCTCTTTCTCTCCCTCTGCAAAGAAATATAGTTTGAGAGATGGCAGATGATGAGTTTCGATGCTTCGTTGGGGGTTTGTCATGGTCAACTTCTGATCGAGGCCTGAAAGAAGCATTTGAGAAGTTTGGTCATCTGCTTGAGGCAAAGGTAAAATTATTTTGTTAGCATTGAAATTCTTGCTTTAAGTTTCTGAGTTTTTAGATTAGTGCATGTTATTAAGCCATGCTAATTTATCATCTTCTTATGTTCTTGCAATGTCAGTTAAGAACAAAAATATTCACTGTGATGGTGTGTTTGCAACTCTCTTGGGAGTTTACCTCCTTTTTCGTTTAGAGAAAAGCTTCGGTATCTGCTGGCTGGTGCATATGAATGCTATTTCGGATGTGGTTATTTCTGTCATGGATAAGTTAATTGAGATGGTGTTTGATATCATTTTGTTTTGATTCTCTGGTGATAGTTTCTATGTAGTTCCAATTCCATTATGCATATGGAAATGATGTTGCTGACACTCCCCAAAGTACACAACTCAAACTTCCCCAGTACACCCGTCAGTAGAAAAGAAAAAGTCAATACCAAAGCAGAAAGTAGGCTTTTAGGCTGTGCACCATACTGCCAAAGTTGGATCATGAGATATAGTTAGTAAAATTGGACGTGTCCTGCATCCTCTTCTATTTTATGGACTGATGGGAATAAGATGACTTTTGTTTGGTTGAGTATGCAGGAGTATATTATTTAACATAGCTAATTGTGTATACTATTCTAGGAGGTTGTTAATATTGTGCTGTTTTCTTATTATGTATAAATACATAGTTTTGTGGCATGTTCCGTTGAACATTAATGTGCTTCTTATAATTTCCCCCCACCTGTTTAGGTGGTTATGGACAGGGAATCTGGGCGCTCCCGTGGCTTCGGGTTTGTCACATTTGATGAAAAACTTGCGATGGAAGAAGCAATTGAAGCTATGAATGGCATGGATTTAGACGGACGAGCTATAACTGTTGACAAAGCTCAACCCCAACAAAGTTCAGGTAGCAGAGATTTTGGCAATGATCGCTCTCGTGATCGTGACCGTGACCGTGGTGATCGTCGTGATCGAGGACGTGATGGCGGTGGGCGTGGATCTGGTGGTGGTGAGTGCTTCAAGTGCGGCAAGCCAGGACACTTTGCGAGGGAATGCCCTAGTGATGGGGGGGCTAAAGGTGGTAAATATGGGGGCAGGGATGACAAATATGGTAGCTCAGGGGGTGGTCGTTACGGTCCTGATCGCGGTGGAGATCGCTTTGGAGGACGTGACAGAGATAGTGGTGGTCGTGGTGGAGGTGGAGGTGGAGGTGGTGATCGATATAATCGTGACCGTGCTGGACCATATGATCGTCGAAGTTCTGGCGGTTCCCGATTTGGGTATGATATGCAAAACCTTGAACAATGTTTACAATCATGAACCACTTTCTGGTACTTACTGTCTTGTTTGCATATGTCACAGATGAAGACTTGTTGTCCTATGGCTACGGATGCAGTTGATACGTCTTATGCTGGCCTGACTGCTATATCGAATCAAAGCTTGACTTTGGATACTGGCTCCAATGTCTACTATGTTTTGTCCCTAAATGTTCTCTAGTGTTCTTGAATGGGGTCCTTTACTTGCTTGATGTGGAACTTCAAATCTGATTTACACTGTTGAATACTGTTTTTGCTGCTGGTTGTCTGCTTTATTGCTTACACTGCTATAACTCCTGCTGGACCCGTATAAATTTTGCGATGGCAACTATACCCTGCGAGATCTTTACTAGAGTTATTTAGTTCTGGGGAATGAGGTGAAAATCAGATTTTTCGACTGTAAAACCTGATCCCACAGTATCGAGTGTGCTCGTGAAACCAAAACGTAAGGCCTTCTTAGAAGCTAAGTTCCGATTCTTAACGATTAAGGGGAGTTAACGGGTAATATATTGCTTCCATTACTTATTTATCACTTTAATTATTTAGTCAATTCGATATTAATGTTGTTAACTTTTGGCAGGCTGCCTGGTTATTAAATGGCCTTTTTGGAAAGATGATTGGCTTGTGCATTTAAACATAAATAAACTCGTAAAAGATTTTTTGGGTTTGTGATAAGACCTCTGCAAGTAGTTGCATCTTTAGTCGCTCTTGTATTCTGCAAGTTGTCGGAAGGAAGAGTTTAAGACAATGCAACAGTTTCTGTGAATACTCTTTCAGAGTTCAGCTACTGCTGTCTCCTGCTTTGTTCTGTCCCGATCTGGCAGTGTTGTGTCTTGAATGAAGGTTCTCGTTCTGTTTTTAGTGTTGTGCCCGGGTTCTGGAAACTTTTTGTTGTCATGATGCAGCACCACTTATAACATGGTTTCTAGATTGCTTCTCACTTGTCATGAAGTTTATCATATCAGAGACTTGTGCCTAAGTTGAGTTAAGGTGAGTCCAGAACTAAAAAGAAATTCTAGGCTGGTACGAGCGTTCTTTTGTTTTTTCATTTCATCTGGAATGTGGTGAGGATGAAAGGACTTCATCCCTCTCCTGCAGTTAGCTCGCTCACCTTTCTTCTCTGTTTTAGGGTCTTAAATATTCTATGCATATTCTTCAACATGCCCTAACCCCATTCTTTGTTATGGACGTCGTAGCTTTATAACGTCGAGCCTTGATTATTAGGTTTGATGTAGTTTGCCTAACATCCCTATCATTTTTTACGGCATTCTGGCCGTTTGTTTACTCCTTGGGGACATACCTCTGCTTGTCTGTGAAATTATAGATCCTCTTGCATGGTTGAAACTTGAAATACGTTTCTGTATGTGTGAAATTTGTTCTACTTTTGTTTTGACCAAACTGACTTTTTTCTCTTTATTTGTGAAACTGTTTTAGAGTTGGTGCAATTTTCGTCAATTTTACCAGGTGTGCATAACTTTTTACCCTATTTTTTTGTCAGTGAGATTTATTGAGTGCTGGGTTTCTCCTACTTCCGTCCTTTTGTTGTTCAGTGAACCCAAAATATGTACTGAGTTGTTTTCCAACTCAGATTATCAAAGTTTGTTAAATGAGTTGATTTTTTTTAAAAAAAAAAAAATTATATATGTGCACACACACATATTAAACATATTATGCACATTCTTTCTAATAGGCGATATTTATATCTTTATTTATTGTCCTTGCTTGTAGCTAAGAAATTAATCGAACGTAATCCAAATTATTTTGATCGATTTGAATTCTTGGTTTTTGTGATTATTATTGATAAAATATCATATCCATATACTTTGATATAGAAGCTTAAAAAATTCATGGGTCATATAACATGAAAAAATGAAATTCAATGTTGGTAATTAAATATTATTCAGACACTCCAGTAGTAATATATACTTATAACTCGACTTTCGATTTGAACTAAATGTTGTGTGACAAAGTCGAATCAATTTCGGTCTAGAAATTTACACCAAACCAAAGTATATTTTCTCAAATTAGGAATCAAGCCGAGCTGAATTTGTCAACCGGATTAAATTTTCGATTTTAATCGAAGCACGCCCTTACGTTAAAGTTACAAACATGCATGATTAAAACATTTGGGAAATAAGTAACTAATAACAATTCATCAAGATTATTATTATTATTACAAAAGTAGATCGAGAGTTTAAAGGGGATTTTAAATCGGCCTCGGTAATATTAATTATTAAAATTAAATAAAGTAAATTTATATATATTGAAATTCTAAATTTCTAAGTAATACCTTGTGATAATTTTTATATTTTTTTTGGATAATGTTGTGAATATATTTATTTTTATTGCGAATGAAAACATTGTTGAGAAAAAAGTTTTGTGTTGCAAACTTTTATAACGTAAAAAAATAGTTGAACTAAGTGTATATGACCCAAAGTAATACTACATAAAATGGTAAATATTATGTGTATAATGTGAGTGTGATGATTATTTTTATGTTGTAGTATGAAAACTTTTGTGAGACAGACTAAAAAGAGAAAAATTTCGAAATGGCCGCAAAAAGGTTTTATAATTTTTTACTTTATCAATTTTAGTTTTTTTTTTTTATTATCTCAATTTTGGTCCATTCAGTCCAGTTTTAGTATTTTAAGTTCAATTTCAGCTCTTTCAATTCAATTTTAGTCGTATTAACTGGAATATATCACATGCATTTCACGTGACAAATTTTTTCGTCGCTTTGACGTATCATCCGCAACATAAGTTGTTATGGATGAAAATAAGAGTGATATATTTAATACAAAATCTTAATTTTATCCTTTTTGTGTTCCATATAATCAAATATTTATTTTCAATAAAATATACTCCATAATTTTGTATTTTCATTTAAATTAAATAAAAAAGAAGTGATATATTTAATACCGAATCAAATTAAAACATCAAATTCAGCTATGTATTAATACTAAAAACATGCACATATATTTTAATATTTAATCTTTCATAATTGGAAATTGTTTTTAAGTTGATATTATATATTTCTATGCTCATTAATTATTTGAGAGCTTGTAGGTTACGACAACTCGCAGTGTCGTATTCTTGTGTATTGATGATAGAGTTTAGACCCCAAATATATAAAATATTCTCAATATTAAATTAATAAATAATTATACTCCTTATTTACTATTCAAGTTTATAAAATTAATAAAAAAATCATATTAACATAAATATCACTTTTATTTTCCTCCAAACTTCATATGTGTTGGATGATTTGTTAAAATTGTCACATAAAATACACATCTTCTACTCCGGTGAGTAAGACTGAAATTGAATTAAAAGAATTACAATTTGACCCAAGGACTGAAATTGAACTCTGAGGATCAAAGTTGAGAGTAAAGGACCAACATTGAGACCATAAGGACCAAAATTAAAACTAAAAAAACTAAAATTGATAAAGTAAAAAAGTTACGGGACCTTTTGTGGATTCGAACAAAGGTACATGACCATTTGTAAATTTATCTCAAAAGAGAAAAATTCAGAAGTAGGATAACTTTCATGAGATCGAGAGAGTAATATTGTGTAAATATGCAAATATAAGTTTATGAATGAATTTCAATTTAGAATGTGCAAAACAATTAATTGTAGACAGACGGAATAAAGTAAGGATGTAAACAATTGTGAAACGGAAATAAGTATATTTTTAATCATATACATATGTTTCCAATACATATATAATTATAACACTTACCCCATACATTGGGTATAAATATATATCCACATATTCACACACAATATAATCAGTACACACATATAACATGTGTACGTAGGATTGTATGCATGACTTTCGTGGTTTTACACCCATGAAATAATAAAACTTTATTTGACACATGAAAGATAATTAAACATGATCCATGCACATCAGCACGTGAAATCACCTATTCTAGTTTTGGTGTTTCACATTATATTCTATTTTCTGAATTGCTGACATGTCATGTTAATAATGCAGCATAATGTAACATTAAGTGAAATACGAAAAGTGAAACAACGAGAGAGAATGCATGGGCATGGGCTATTAATTCACATGTCCATAAAACCATTGGAGCCAAGCAACTTAGTAAGACCAAATGTAATAGCCATGGCCATCCACCCTCCGATCACCACCCTACCACAAGACCTCGCCACCCTCGTCTTCCCGAGCACCGCCCCTACTCCGCCGAACCCCACCAGCCCCAAGGTGGTCGCCGCCACCACCACCCCAAGCCTCACCTTATGGTTAGTTATAAATGCAGCTGCAAGCAACGGCACAATAGCTCCCAACGAGAAGGCGAGCGCCGACGCCATGGCTGCCTGAATAGGGTTCGGCAGCTTCTCCTTCTTCTCCCCCTCCCCCTCCGCCCCCGCCCTTCTCTTCATCTGCGCCACCTCTATATCCAACTGAGCATAAACCGACACGAATTCTCCGATGGCCATGCTGCAGGCGCCCGCCACGAGCCCTGCAAAGGCCGTGAGAATCATGGCCTTTACGTCGTCTTTAACGGCCCCCACTCCCATCATCAGTGATGCAATGGAGACGAGGCCGTCAGTGGCTCCGAGCACTGCTGCTCGGAGCCACTGGGCCCTTTCGGAATAGTCAACTTCTTCTTGCTCTTCATTTTTAGGGATTGTGATTTGGACTTGGTTTGGGGTAGCCATATGATCAAATTAGCTAGAATATTGGAATTAGGGTTGCAAATAGAGTTGGAATTGCTTGCTTAGGGTACATTCTAGGAAGGGCTAATTTATAGAGGAATTGGATATTATTTTTTAATTACAAAGTATGATAATGGTGGATTAATTAATTGTGTTGAAAAATAATTATATGCATGGTAGTGTGTTGAGCACAAGCCTTGGTTAGTGGTGATTAAATATTTCCACTCCAATTAACTAGCTAGCTAGTCCAAATTAACTCTCCTAATTAATTAATTATATATATAAGAATGAAGATTAGTACTTTTATTAATTTTAGATCATTACAATTGCAAAGTTAAAGAAATAAATTGTATTTCTATGAGTTTTTGATGCTGTGATATCTTTAATTTGTTACTCGACCAATCGCCAAATTTATTGAAAAGCAAAATTTGTCTATAAAATTTAGCAAACCATGCATCATTAATTTAGATACCAATACTCTATTGATCATCTCAAATTAATCCATAACGAATTTAAGTGGCGAGAACCCTAATTAACTAGAGAAGAAAAGAAAAAAAGAGGCACACACATTTTATGCTTAGAGACATGCAATTTATATATATTTAATTCATTTCGAATTTAATTATTTTTTGTATATTTGTAAAGCACAAGAGAGTTTTACTATAAAATTAAATAGTATGCCTAGCTATTTATATATACATTCCTCTAAGTTTGTTAATTTGTTTTTTCCTTTAATAAAATCATTACATATATTGGTCAAGTGAGGATGGAAAAGCACCTTTAATTTACAAGGAGAGATTTATATATATTTAATTATTTACCAAATTAAAGATATGATATAAAATAGAGAGGAGTGTGCCCTCCACGCAAATATGGGATTACTTTATTTGAGGGAGTGTGCATTCCACACCGATGCCTATAATGCTATTAACTTTATACTTATTAAATTCAGATATTGCTCTAAGTTGATTGGCCTGAAAATTTCATTAATTCTTCCACTATACACAGAAAACGTGCAGTTTGTGATGTCTGTGAAATGTAATTGCGAAAAATTAGGACTAAAATTGATTTTTTTTTTGGATCAAAACAGAATAAATTTTAAAAAAATGGGACTAAATTGGTACATTCAACTTTTTTGACACCAAAATAGAACAAATTGCAAAAAAATGGGACTAAATTGATACATTTAACTTTTTTGGGACCAAAACAGAACAAATTGCAAAAAAAAAAAATGGGACTAAATTGGTACATTTAACATTTTTGGTACCATTTCAAAAAATGTTAAAAGTTATGAGAATAAATTGACTTCTATCCAGGATTAATGCATATTTCGTCCCATAGTTTTTTTTTCTTTTTAAAAATGATCTCACATTTTATTTTTAAAAAAAAGTCCACATATACAATTTTAATTGTACAATATTTAGCCCTAAATCGCCGGAAAATACAACAAACGGCGTGCCGGTAACATGATTGAGTAAGGGAATTTTCGGCAAAGTGAGATCAAAATCAGGTAATTCGTAAAATTGTGGGACTAAGTTGATTTTTTGAAATTATGGGGCTTTCTAAAAAAAGTAACAAGAAAATGACTTCAATCACTAAATATATTTGTATTAGCTATTTATACTATTGCACATACTTGAGGGACACAATCGTTGTTTGCAAAAGAAAAAATGAGATCTCTAGTTAAAAGTTCCTGAATATTGTTATCAAGCCTAGTCCGAGTTCTGCATCCATGGCCAAAACCCTTATTTCGATTGAGTAGCCGCCTAGCCCGAGTTCTGCATCCATGCATACGTCAAATGTAAATTATAGTTTTATTAAATAAGTTTCTATTCAAAGTGAAATATCTTAAAACGACAACAAATTGGTACGGGAAGAATATTGTTTAGCATTACAACTAATACATTAGTAGGGTTTATATCATACTTTGCCTTACCCAATTCAACAATATTTCACTTTTATTCTCTTCATTTTAGATCGATTTACTTGTTGAGAAAATGAGTCCTATTAGATTTTCGCCATTTCTAGATGACGTCATATATTTGCACACACGTTTCTTATAAATTGATCCACTTAATTTTTGGTACAATTTTATCCTACAAAATGTCTAAACTACACTTATTAAATAAGTATATATATACCATTTTTTCAACAATTGAAATCCACTCTAAACACAAACTCACCCTATGAATAAATCCACCATTTTTCTCGATAGAAAATCAACAACCTCACTTATTTTCATGGTTGTACTGTGGTTAATCTTTTTGGTGGAAATAAATAAATACGGACATGACTCCTATTCAACAGTGTAGAAGAAATCACTAGATTGAAAAAAATATAGAAGAAACATTGAGAGTTTGAGATTTAGAGCTTGAGTGAAAAAATGAGGCGTCAGTTTGAAAAAAAAAAATCAAACCGAAATAATAATCCTTCAAATATCATGAACAAAATCGAAGCTACCACATGTGGCGAAATCGTAATGAACTTCTGAAACTAATCTGATTGAAGGGGTGAACTTGTAGGAGTAATCATGAATGTAGACATGTGAATTATTTTCTAGAAAAGAAGAGACTTACGCTTTTGAGAGGAGAAGAAGAAATGTGTGTCTATGTTATAATTCATATATTTTTTTATTTGTAAGGGTGTATTTAGTAATTTAGGAGGGGTGTGGTGTCATTTTTTTAAAATTTATTGATGAGTGTATTTAGTCGTTTGTTTATTTATAAGAAAGGTGGGTGCTAATATCCGAAGCATTTCTATATTTAATTTCTCCTATATTTATGAAATGTAAAATACAAAATGGTAGTTTGATTTCAAATTTATGAGGAGATAAATTCACAAATGGTCCTATAACTTTGTCTGAATTGATTTCAAATTTCTGAGGAGATGAATTTACAAATGGTCCTATAATTTTGTCTGAATCCGTAAAAATTCATATGTAATTTTTTATTTTATCAATATTAGTCCTTTTCGTCTTAAATTGGGTCCTTTTGATCCTTTTAGTCCCCAATTTCTGTCATCAGAGTTCAATTTCAGTCCGATCAGTTCAATTTCAGTCCTTTTATTTCAATTTCAAATCATACTCATTAAAATAGAATGTGTGTATTTTATGCGACAATTTTTATTAAGTATTTTTAACACATCATCCGACATAAAAGCTGTTTGTAGGACTAAAAATACATAAGATCAACTTATAAGAACAATTTAAAATTATGAAAAGACTAAATATTAAAATTTTAATTTCTAATTTTTTATGATAATTTCATATATACACTCAAATATATACACATGTATTAATATGTATTTTTTAGCATTAATACGTAATTGAATTTGATGTTCTAATTTGTTGTATTGAAATCAATTTGTGTTTTTTTAATTTTGTATTAGATATATCATCTTCTTTTATTTAATTTAAATGAACACAGAAAGTTAAATACTCCATTTGATTATAAATAATTATTTGGTAAAATAGAACATAAAAAAAAAAAGATAAAATTAAGATTTTGATATAGTTAAGATTTTGATAAAATTAAATTATGTATGTTTGATTATAAATAAAAAATTATTAAAATTTTGTATTAAATATATTACTCTTATTTTCTATTCAAAACAACCTTTGTGTCAGATGATGTGTTAAAAATATATATATAAAAAAAATGGCATGTGAAATATGCATGTTCTATTTCGGTGTAAAGGATGAAATTGAAAGGATTAAAATTGGACAGATTGGGCCGAAATTGGAGTCAAAGGACCAAAATTGAAATCTAAAGGATGAAGGATGAAATTGAAAGGATTATAAATGCAGCTGCAAGCAACGGCACAATAGCTCCCAACGAAAAGGCGAGTGCTGACGCCATGACTGCCTGAATAGGGTTCGGCAGCTTCTCCTTCTTCTCCCCCTCCCCCTCCGCCTTTCTCTTCATCTGCGCCACCTCTATATCCAACTGAGCATAAACCGACACGAATTCTCCGATGGCCATGTGCAGGCGCCCGCCACGAGGCCTGCAAAGGCCGTGAGAATCATGGCCTTAACGTCGTCTTTAACGGCCCCCACTCCCATCATCAGTGATGCAATGGAGATGAGGCCGTCAGTGGCTCTGAGCACAGCTGCTCGGAGCCACTGGGCCCTTTCGGAGTAGTCAACTTCTTCTTTGTCTTCATTTTTAAGGATTGTGATTTGGACCTGGTTTTGGGTAGCCATGATCGAATTAGCTAGGTTTAGAATATTGGAATTAGGGTTGTAAATAGATCGAGTTGGAATTTCTTGTTTAGGGTACATTAATTCTAGGAAGGGCTAATTTATAGAGGAACTGAATATTATTTTTTAATTACAAAGTATGATAATGGTGGATTAAATAATTGTGTTGAAAAAATAATTATATGCATGGTAGTGTGTTGAGCACAAGCCTTAGTTAGTGGTGATTAAATATTTCCACTCCAATTAAATAGCTAGCTAGGTCTAACTCTCCTAATTAATTATATATATATATATATATAATTAAAAAGAATGAAGATTAGTACTCCTTATATTAATTTTACAATTGCAAGGTTAAAGAAATAAATTGTATTTCTATGAGTTTTAGATGCTGTGATATCTTTAATTGACAAGAAAAAATTGTCTATAAAATTTAGCAAACCATGCATCATTAATTTAGTTACCAACACTCGATTCTCAAATTAATCATAACGAATTTAAGTGGCGAGAACCCTAATTAACTCTAACCCTAAACCCTAAAAAAGAAAAGAAAAAAGAGGCACACACATTTTATGTTTAGAGACATGCAATTTATATATATTCAATTCATTTAGAATTTTTAGTTATTTTTTTTATATTTGTAAAGCACAAGAATGTTTTACTATCAAGTTAAATAGTATGCCTAGTTATATAAATATATATATACATGCCCCTGAGTTTTTTTTTTTTTTTCCTTTAATAAAATCATTTCACATATTGGTCGAGGATGGAAAAGCACCTTTAATTACAAAGTAGAGATTTGTATATATTTAATTATTTACCAAATTAAAGATATGATATAAAATAGACAGGAGTGTGCCCTCCACACAAATATGGGATTACTTTATTTGAGGGAGTGTGCATTCCACGCCGATGCCTATAATGCTATTAAACTTTGTACTTATTAAATGCTGATATTGCTCCAAGTGGATTGGCCTGAAAATTATATTAATTCTTCCACTATACACAGAAAACGTGCAGTTTGTGATGTCTGTTAATTAGGAGGATTAAAGCATATTCCGTCCCATATTTTTTATAAAAATGATCTCACATTTTATTAAAAAAAAATAAGTCCATACAATTTTAATGAGAAAAAAATTATTTACATCCCGTAACTTTTACCTTTTTTGAAAAACGTCCCAAAATAGTTAAAATTTTAATTTACGTTCCATAACTTTTTCAATTACTTAATTTACGTCCAATTTTTACTGGAAATCCCCAAATTTATGTAAATGAGACGTAAATTGAGCAATTAAAGAAGTTATGAGACGTAAATTAAAATTTTAACTATTTTGGGACGTTATGCGAAAATGATAAAAATATTCAACAAATGTGTACAATTCACTATAAAATTAATGTAGTTTATGTTATACAATCAAATAAAAAAATAATTCATTTATTCATAAATTAACTTATTTTAATATAAAAAAATAATTCATTTATTCATAAATAAATTAATTATTATAATGATTAATTAACTTACCTAATTCATTATTAGAAAAATTATTAACTTACCTAATTAGAAAAAAATTATAATTACAATATAAGTATTATAAAATTATTTATTTATTTTAACGTAATTAAATAAATATAAAAATTTATCTAAGTATTACACAAAGTTTGGGTCCACATATTTTTGTTCATCATCATCTTTTCTTTTAATTACCGTGGGCAAGGGGGTGAGAATTTTGGATATATTTGAGTATTTTTTGATTTATTTGGGAATTTTAAATATTTGTGGATTTTTGATTTGTTAAGTTTTAATTAATAAGAGTTTTTGACAATTTTAATAAAAAAATTTATTTGGGATTTTTATTATTTTAAAGATAAAATTTATATTTATTTGAGTATGTTAATTGATTTTTTAAATTATTTTTTAATTAGTTTGATTGATTTTTTAAATAATTAATTAGGTAAGTTAATTGATTTTTCTAGTAATTAATATATTGACTTAGGAATAAATCTTTTTTTTTTTTGATATTATGATAAATTATTTACTTATTTAAATATTATTCTAAATATATTTTCATATATTTTAAAATATTATTTATTATTTTAATTAATATTCATAATTTATTTTATAATACTTATACTGTAATTATAATTTTTTTAATTAGGTAAGTTAATAATTTTTCTAATAATGAATTAAGTAAGTTAATTTATTTTTATAATAATTAATTAATTAATTTATGAATTTTTTTTAATTGTATAACATAAACTAAATTAATTTTATAGTGAATTATACACATTTGTTGAATATTTTTATCTTTTTCGCATAACGTCTCATTTTAATTAAAAATTTAATTTACGTCCCATAACTTCTTTAATTGCTCAATTTACGTCCCATTTACATAAATTTGGGAATTTTCAGTGAAAATTGGACGTAAATTAAGCAATTGAAAAAGTTATGGGACGTAAATTAAAATTTTAACTATTTTGAGACGTTTTTAAAAAAAGGTAAAAGTTACGGGACGTAACAATATTTAGCCCCTAATTGGAAAACACAACAAACGGCGTGCCGGTAACATGAAATCGAGTTAAGGGAATTTTTCGGCAAAGTGAGATCAAAATCAGGTAAAATTGTGGGACTAAGTTGATTTTAAAAAAACGATTAAACCTTCGGGACCAAAATGACTTCAATCACTAAATATATTTCTATTAGCTATTTAAGCAAGTATACTATTGCACATACTTGAGGGACACAATGGTTGTTTGCAAAACAAAAAACGAGATTTATAGTGAAAAGTTCTTGAATATTGTTATTAATTGTTAAGTCCAGTAAAGGGAATACTGCAATTAAACGATAATCAAAATCAAAAACAGAAATTGAGTCAAGAAAAATCATTTTTTCGCAAGACGATACGCCCTGGCTAGCACTCACATGTTTAGTGTATCGTCTCCAAAGGTAAAACGATTTCGATCTCTGTTACATTAGCACCACTGTAAACAGAGCAACAACAAACGAAAAAATGGATTTTAGTGGGTATGGAAGGAAGGAAAGGGAGGTTGAGGAACATAATTAAAGATGAGGTACGATATATATAGATGAACCCTCAGTCAGGGAGGTTGAGGAAAACGTGGGTAATCCCGCGATCTTAGTGGGTGGTTCAGACTTGAAGCCCAAGAAACGTCTTAAGTCAGGGAGGTTGAGGAAAACGTGGGTAATCCCGCGATCTTAGTGGGTGGTTCAGACTTGAAGCCCAAGAAACGTCTTAATCCGAATTCAAAATATAATTGAAGAGTTTTTGGCTCTCCAGAAAGATAGGTGGGCCCCAAAGACCAATTGTCAAATCCGGTCTGTGCCGGACGGTGACAGCGCACGCGTGCGGTACATGAGTTGTGTACCCACTTACCATACTTTGACAACCTTGAACACATGCTACTTATAAGGAGCTTAAACTCCTTACAAGTTTCCTATGGGGGACAAAGGTGAGTCTCTTCACCTTCCCACAAACTCATCATCATTCCCTTGTGATGTCTCATCTTTGCGAATTAATTTTTCACTCGTCGAAATTTGGTTTTAAGACTTTAGATATACTACGTTCATCTACTTCGCGAGTCAAACAACTCTAATACGGTCAATTTCCCGAAAATTAACGTTTAGTCCATCGACAATTTGGTCAAACATGGGTATTTGGACATGTCAAAACCCAAAAATTTCAACAAGTAGCCGCTTAGCCGCCTCTAGCCCAAGTTCTGCACCTATGGTTAAAAACCTTATTCCGATTAAGTAGCTGCCTGCATCCATTTAAATGTAAATGAGTTTTATTAAAACAGTTTCTATCAAAGTGAAACATCTGAAAATGAAAAACAAATTGAAACGGGAAGAATATTGTTTAGCATTACGACTAATACATTAGTAGGGTTTTTATCATACTTTGCCTAATTAACTAATTTAACAAAATTTCACTTTTAACTATTTCAAAAAAATTAATCATTTCACTTTGAAACTTTAATTATCCTAGCGCCAACAGTAGATGCGGTAGGTGCGGCGGGGGAAAATTTCAAAATACCTCTTGTAATTTTAGGTTGATTCCATTTTAAATCTTTGAAATTTCCACTTTTTCAAAATACGTCATAAGGTGTCCAATTTACATCTTTTTTATCGAATTTACGTCCTGTCACTTAGGTCGATTCCATTTTAAATCCTTTAAGTTTTAACATTTTCAAAATACGTCCTAGGGTGTCCAATTTGCATCATCTTTATCTAATTTACATCCTTTTTTGTCCAACTTACAACAATTTTGGTCGGAAAATTAAAATTTTTGACGAAAACTGACATGTGCGACTCGAATGTGTGTTTAAAATTAGGGCTTCCGACAGATTTGGTTACTAGGCGCCACATGCATTTTTAGATAACGTCGGATATCTGCACACACGTTTCTTATAATTGACACACTTAATTTTTAGTACCATTTCTTCACTATTTACACAAACCCACCCTATGAATAAATCCACCATTTTTCTCTGTAGAAAATCAACGACCTCATTTATATTCATTGCAGTACTGTGGTTAATCTTTTTGGTGGAAGTAAATAAATACGAACATGGCTCCTATTCATTAGTGTAGAAGAAATCACTAGATTGAACAAAAATATGGCGGAAACATTGAGAATTTGAGTGAAAAAAATGAGGCTGATCGAGTTTTGAAAAAGAAAAAAAAAAATCTAAGATATATAGTAACCCTTCAAATATCATGCTATGAACAAAATTGAAGCTACCACAGGTGGCGAAATCGTAAGAAACTTCTGAAACTAATCTGATTGAGGGGATGAACTTGCAGGATGAATAATGAATGTAGATATATGTGAATTATTTTCTTTAAAAGAAGAAACTTGCGCTCTTGATAGGAGGAGAAGAAATGTGTGTCTATATGCATGTTAGAATTTTTTATTTATTTGTAAGGTTATATTTGATAATTAACTAGGAGGGTGTGATGATCATTTTTTTAAATTTAGTGATGAATGTATTTAGTCGTTAGTTCAATATTATAAGAAATGTGGGGGACAAAATATCAATTTTAGTCCTATAATTTAGATCGAGTCTAACTTTAGTTCTGTAACTTTGCATTTTCTCAATTTTAGTCCTGACAGTATCAATTTTAGTCTTATAACTTAGACAAAACTTAATTTTAGTCTTGTAAGTTGTAACTTTGCACTAAAATTGGGTAAACAAATTATTTAGTTCCCATAACCCACTTTTAAAAAAAAAAGTACCAAAAATATTTAAAAAAATTTTGTCTCATAAATTCTTAAATTTGTTAATTTATTTACAATTTTCATTTTTATACGTCCAATAACGAGAAAAAAAAATATATTTTATGTCTCGTAACTTTAACCTTTTTTAAAAAATGCCCTAAACAATTTTTTTTTTATTTACGTCTCATAATTTCGTAACTTGGTTAATTTACGTCATTTTTCTTTATTCTAAAGTGTAAATAATGACTTGTAATTATTTTTAATCCACATTATCATTGCTTTTCCACGCTATACAAGCCAAGATCAATAACGTTCCACTTTACGTCGGTTATCCAAAAATTTTATGCGCACGTGACAAAAGTGTAAGTGAAATGATATCGATCGTTTGAATGTCTCCAACAAAAATTGGATTGTTAATCAAGTTACAAAATTATGGAACGTAAATTAAATTTTTATATTTTTTGGGACGTTTTTCAAAAAGGTGAAAGTTACGGGTTGTAAATAATTTTTTCTCTTCTAAGATTGATACTTGTAGGACTAAAATTAAGAAAGTGCAAGTTGCACGATTAAAATTGATACCTTCATAATTACAATTGAAAAAGTGTAAAATTACAGGACCAAAGATGGACTCGACCTAAATTACGGGACTAAAATCGATATTTTCTCGAAGGGTGGGTGCTAATATTCTCTGTCTTTCTAAATGAACAAGTGGTTTAAAATTTATATATATTAATTTATTTTTATTTCCATATTTGATTTCAAATTTATGATCTTCCGATTTGGTATGGTTTGGACGAAATTTTGGTTTTCACCATGGAATAATAGGTTTGATTTTTCTGTACCACTTTCCATATTTTACTCGGTACACCATAGATGTGCGGATCTTTAACATGTGTCGCTCTCATTATTATAGATGGTTAATTATTTTTTTATATAACACATGTCAACAATTCATATCATACAATAAAATGTGAAATATTAAAATTGAAACAAGTGATTTCATAGGTAGAATAATACACTTTACTTGACACATGAAGAACACACATTACAGATAAACATGTGTGATTTGCAATTAATATTAATTCACATGTCCATTAAACCATTAGAGCCAAGCAACTTAGTAAGACCAAATGTAATAGCCATGGCCATCCACCCTCCGATCACCACCCTACCACAAGACCTCGCCACCCTCGTCTTCCCGAGCACCGCCCCTACTCCGCCGAACCCCACCAGCCCCAAGGTGGTCGCCGCCACCACCACCCCAAGCCTCACCTTATGGTTAGTTATAAATGCAGCTGCAAGCAACGGCACAATTGCTCCCAACGAAAAGGCGAGCGCCGACGCCATGGCTGCCTGAATAGGGTTTGGCAGCTTCTCCTTCTTCTCCCCCTCCGCCCCGGACTTTCTCTTCATCTGCGCCACCTCTATATCCAACTGAGCGTAAACCGACACGAATTCTCCAATGGCCATGCTGCAGGCGCCCGCCACGAGGCCTGCAAAGGCCGTGAGAATCATGGCCTTTACGTCGTCTTTAATGGCCCCCACTCCCATCATCAGTGATGCAATGGAGACGAGGCCGTCAGTGGCTCCGAGCACTGCAGCTCGGAGCCACTGGGCCCTTTCGGAGTAGTCAACTTCTTCTTGGTCTTCATTTTTAGGGATTGTGATTTGGACTTGGTTTGGGGTAGCCATGAATATCAAATTAGCTAGGTTTAGAATATTGGAATTAGGGTTGTATGTAAATAGATCGAGTTGGAATTGCTTGTTTAGGGTACATTCTAGGAAGGGCTAATTTATAGAGGAATTGGATATGATTTTTTAATTACAAAGTATGATAATGGTGGATTTTGTTGAGTGTGTTGAGCACAAGCTCAACCTTAGTGGTTATTAAATATTTCCACTCCGATTAACTATAAGTCCTAAATCTAATTAGTCACCTTTTACATTTGTACTAATTTTTGTGTTTAACTTAGTCCAAAATCTATATGTGTTGTTTTAAAAATAGAAATTCCAAGTCTGAATTTGTTGAGAGCTATGAAATCAATTTATTTATATTAATTCTTAAACACGTACTCCCTTACTCGTAGAAAGGGTTGTTGCATCTATCATTTGGAAAGAAGACTCATCAAGTAGACAATTTAATATGTATAGGTTGAATTTGCTTTCAGCGGGAATTGATATCAGGTCATGTGGACGTGAGTCTACGACTCTCTGATATAATAAAGAATTTCATTTTATTTAAAAGTCGATCTCTGAACTTATAGAAAAGTGTCAAATTAATTCATTTATATTAATTCTCTGACATAACGTACGCCTTGTAAGTTGTAATAATATATGAAACAACATGTATTAAAGATTTAATTGGGTGAAACATACTATAAAAAGTAGATGAATTAAATTGAGATTATTCATCTTAATTTCTTATTATCTAAAAGAGATTGGACAGCACTCTTAATTTGACTGCAATGGATTTTCATAGCTTTAGATTATTTGAGGGAGTGTGCATTCCACACCCACAAACTATATACACTTATTAAATTCAGATGGTGCTCCAAGTTGATTGGCCTAAAAATTTATTTTGCATATTTATTCCACTGAAAAGAAAAACGGTGAAGTTGCATGTATGCCGCGCTGTTGGGTCATATATATATAAATATTTCCATTCGGCTTTTTTTTTTCCCTTTTTAGATTTAGATTTGAAATATATTTCTAAGGCCTTTAAACTTTGAAGTCATTAATACACAATATGTATTACTATAAGATATTAAAAACTATGTTATTATAGTTTATAGGAACACAAGTATGTTATTTTGTGAAGAAATGTGTGATATTAAATGAATAAAAATATAAAATTAGTACGTACAAATAACAGGAAAAACAATATATAAAAAAAAAACAGAAAATGCATTAAACCTTAGCTTGATCCATCGAATAGGCATATTGCATATAATTAAATATATATGTTTAATATTAAATATAAATTTTTGCTTTTTTTTATTGATCTCAATATTATTATGTTAATACCCAAATATACTGTCACGTGTTAATTATACACAAACCATTTAGAAAATGGCATATAACACATAAGATTTGGACTTAACAAAAACTTGGCATATGCTAAAGGAATGGAATTAAGGTCTGAAAGATAATAAAACGATCAATTTAAAATTTAAAGTACTTTTTTCTACTGATTCAGGGCATGAACGATAAAAGTTATCAATTCGAAATTTGAAAAATAGAAACTATCAAACTTTACAACCTCATAAATATTAATGATGTTAAATTAACTAATGCTTGTAACCAAAATTTAACGTATATAATTCCTTTCTTGAGGGTTGGGGTTACATGTTTTGTCGCAACTGTGCTGTCTCATTTGGTGGTCTACAATTTATAAGTGTGAACACATAAGATTCTATATATGATTTGCTTTAATTATTATTTAACAAATAAACACTTTTAATCCATAGACGCGCAAGTTCAATTTCCTCATGTTCTGTCATATATCGACAAAATTAAAGAATATATTTTTTGTTCTACCCACTTCATAAAGCATGAATCGTGTACAATTCTTTTCACTTTTTGAAAATCCTATTATCATTTAATTTCATTTTTTCACCATTGCAATATTAAATATTTATATTCATAAGACGGTGCATGAAATTTTAAATTATTTTAAATAATGTATTTTTAGCAATTTTATAGAAATATTAATAGTACTCCTTTATAATTGATTTGTCACAAAAACAATATTTCGAGTAAGTCTCTCATGAATTGGGGTTTATGTGATTTTTTTATTTTATTTTTTGGGACAATTGTTTTATACACGTAATGTCACTTTTTTTTAAAATATTTTTTCTCCTATTCTTAATATAAGTCGTTTTGACCTTTCGTTTTCGTTGCAAATTACATGCCGTTTTACACTTTTCAATGTAAATTAATTGCATTTCTTCCAAATTTAATTTTAAGATCACTAAATATTTACGTAAATGTGTTCTTTTTTTATGAGAAATAATTTATTTTCTTAATATGTGTGCATGACTTAGGAATTAGGATTACATATATTCAATATTTTGAATAGGAGAGAGTAATATTTAACTGAAGAGTGTTTTTCTTGAAATGCATTCACATGAAATTTAAAAAGAAAAAAAGTTGTTTACACTTATTAAGATGGAGTATTAATTATCGTTAATTTCTTAAAAAAGAATCAGCCCACTTGTCGTCGATATAGGCAAAGAGTAATCCGGTTTTTTAATTAGTGGTGGTCACTGTCAGCTTGTGATTTCTTTAATTAACATATGTGTGGCTGTAATTTTTTCCTTTTTTTTTTTTTTTTTGGAATATATGTACTATTTCCCTTATCTCTTATGAGCTTTTTTGCCAAAAAAAAAAAGTTATCAGAAATTAAATATATTAGCTGTGCGTAAGACAGTTAAATTATACTGAAATCAGCTAATATTCTAGAGCAAATCTTGTAGATATTCTCAAATTCAAATTTCCGCATATATATTGTAGTAATTAATTTGTTGTAATCTCGATTATTAATAGATAATGACTCTATTATCCACATTCATCAGTGAAATTATACCAATCTCAGTACGGCCTTTTAAGACTTTTTTTTTTTTTTTTGATGAAAGTTAAATACCCATCCCCTTTTTTTTCCCCTCCCCATGACTCGAACCCAGGACCTAAGGCCTAGGTAGTGGTGCTCTAACCACTTGAGCTATCCCACTTTGTCGGCCTTTTAAGACTTAATTAAGGTAAAATCAAGGGTACTCTATGCAATACTATAATTCATATATAACACGAATTATATATAGAGATAAAATAAGATAAGAAATTAATCAATATATATATATATATATACAAAAACATAAATTTATTCTCGCATACTTATTTCTCGTTTATAATAAAAAATAAAATAGAGAATACAATCGAATATATATTAATATATACATATATAACGTGAAATTATTACCACCCAGGGCAAATTAAATAGCGTTTTATAGAACGACGTACTTTACACAAACAATCAAGGTTTTTATTTTGTATTATAGTTTAATTAATTAATGATTTGGATTTGGACAACCAATAACGCGTACAATATATATATAGGAAGACACATACTTTTCCATGCTACCAGCTTTACAACAAAACCCTTTAGACAAGAATGTATGTTGAGTAAAAGTAGAAACCCATAAGCAAAAGCAATTTCCACGGAAACTTTTTCACTACAAAAAAATAAGGAGATTTGTGATGAAAATGGTCGAACCATGACGAAGTCAACAAAATTTAAGATGGTTTTCAAGCCATCTCAAATATGCAGCCTTTTTTTTTTTACGACGGAATTTTATTTCATCTCAAATTTGACGGAAATAAAATCCGTCACAAAATTATGCAACAACCAAATTTTGGTGGTAAAATTCAGTCGTAAATCAAGATATTTTTTTGTAGTGGCTTGTACATATATGTACGTGATTTAATTTTACATAGTGGTGAATGGTTTACGTATATATATCTTAACATTTACTGTATATGGTGATCCATGTCCAATAATACGAATTTTAATATATTCCCTTCGTCCGTCTATATATTTTTCATTAATTTTACAATTTTGGTATATTCGTCCATAAATGTCTCATACCATTTCTTACAAAAGTAACGGAAAGCTTATATAGACAGACGGAGGAAGAGTATAAACTTCTTATAAAATTTCTTACAAAAGTAACGGGAAGCTCATACCATTTCTAAATTTATATACCTACACTTCACTATTATTTACTGATAATGCCATTAAAATTTTACCTCTATGTCATACTTTTTCTTCTTCTTAATCATATCACTTATATTATATCTATTATTTAATTACTTATCTTAATCTATGTGCTCAAAAGTAACGAAAAACTTATAAACGGATAGAGGAAGAGTAACACATATATATTTTTATCTTGTTTTATATCATTTGCTATTATAAGCAAGGCTTTCCTTGAAAGAAAAGGCTTTTTTTTTTTTTTTTTTTGACAGGAAGAAAAAGCTTCTTAAAATGCCTAAAAAGTGTGAACAAGTGATATAATTCATGAGTTAAAGCCAAACATGTGTATTCCTCAAGCAAAAGCAACAGACGCGTGAACATGCCCATATCTCTTATCAAAAATTCATTTCTTCATCTCTAAATATATATTTGTTTTAATTATCCTCTAAATACTTAATTAACAATATTGCTAGATATTTTAGAAATATATAATTTAGTGATGCAAAAATCGGATATAGGCCATCGACTAGTCGGTGCTCAGGTGCTAGTCAGCTATCGATAGTGTTATACCTAGTCAAAGAAGTCAATCCTAGTCACCAGCTTACGTGGCGAGGACTAGTCAACAAAGTCGTGCGACGACTAGTCAACAAGACCAAGAAAATGTAATAGAATAGGTGTATTTAATATGTTTAAGTGCTTGCTCAAAGATGTTGGCGAGCACATGTTTTAGTTAGCTGCTCGCCCAAATGTGTGGCGAGCACGCACCTATTGTAGCTAGAGAAAGTCTAAGTGTTGAAGCCTTGGGAGACAGCATGAAGCGTGGCGACCACACACCTCGAAGGTTTGGGCGACCACCTTCCTAGGGCTGTTACACGAACCGAGCCGCTCGTGAGCTCGGCTCGGCTCGATAAGGCTCGAGTTCGGCTCGGCTCGTTCGCTAAATGAGCCGAGCTCGAGCTCGTTAGATACTCGGTTTACTAACGAGCCGGCTCGAGCTCGATTTATTAGGCTCGATATCTAATTTTTTTCTTTAAATTCCATTAGGCTCGTTAGGCTCGGCTCGATAGGCTCGTTAGGCTCGTTAGACCCTTTAGCGAGTCGAGCCGAGCTCGTTTCTTAGCTCGTCAATGTTATCGAGCCGAGCCGAGCTCGAACCTCAAATACTCGGCTCGGCTCGGCTCGAATAACAGAAGGTGACCTTCCTAGATGATCAGGTCCTCCGGCGACCACCGTGATCCAGCTCCTCGGCATCTCGGCGAGGACGAGCACCAGAGGCGGTTTAGCATTAAATGCGCCATCAAATCACCTTTTCGGGCAGAAGACATGTCCAATGAGGGTGTGCCACGTGTAAAGGGCGGGCAGCCCCCAGAAATCACTATAAAATGCCTAAAAGGGCTCATTTGTAACATAAGTTCACCATTCCTACAAATCACTCCCAACCCAAAGCAATAAACACTCTCAAGCTTCTAAAGCTTTAGCTTCTCCAAGAAGCTATATCTTGTGTTCTTGTTTGTTCTTCATTAGATCATCAAGATCATCATATAAATACTCATTAAACACGTAATAAACCCCCAATCATTATACATGTTTGTTTCGTGCTAACAAATAGTCCACATCCGATTCAACCATCAAAAGCATGTACAACAGATAGATCCCAGTTCATGGTAATCGACTACTAAAGGTGTTCTAGGCATTAGTTGCAGGCTGAGTCGTGTTAGAGGCAGGATTTGAACTTTTTTTTTTAAAATGCGTGAAACGATGTTGCTTCACTTATAAATTTAAAAAAAAAAAAAAATATATCCATAACCAATTACAAAGAGGAATATATAAAATGTCGAACAATTTTTTTTTTTCTTACTACACCATAATAAAATCAGGAAGTTTGAATTTGTCAAACAAAACACCAACGAACTTCCTCAAATTGACAGAAGGGCTCATTCACTGCTGCCTGGACGCTAGTTGGTCCGCTTGATTAATTAGTGATTTTTTTTTTGAAAACGGCAAAGTGTATTGCATTGGGGATCAGGAATACCCCAACAAAAGAAAAACCTCAGCACTAGAAAAAAGAGAAAAAGAGCTTGATTAGTGATTTTTTACTTCTGATAATCTTGATATAATTAAAGTTATAACATTTTGACGAAACAATTGCATTGTGCAATAAGTGCAATTTTATCTCGATCGATCTTGAACCAAAAATTTCAACCAGTTATTCTTATATGCTTTTTCACAAATCATAGAAAAAACGATTCAAAAGTATTAGCTCATGCAATCAAAAGTACTAGTACATATGATAAAAAGTATTACTCCACTATTTAGCGCACAAACTAATATTTTTCTTTCATGGCTGAGTATGAATATTTTTCATTATATATTTAAACTATTTTTTAGTAATTAATGAATCAAACTCTGATTAAAATTGCACAACTTACACTATACAACGATACAACTGGTGCATATAAATTTGCGACATAACTAACTTATTACAAACACTATATAAAATGAAAATCAACACACAAAATTCCAAGTATCATCTAATTAAACGCCAGTTGAGCCAATTAACTTAGTGAAACCAAAAGTAATCCCCATGGCCAACCACCCCCCAAACAACACCCTCATGCAAGACTTCACCGGCGGCGCCTTCCCAAGAACCGCCCCCACCCACCCGAACCCTAAAAGCGCGACACTCACCGCCGCCGCCACCACCCCCAGCCTCACCCTATAGTTCCTCACAAAACCGGCAGCCAGCAGCGGCACCACCGCACCCACCACGAAAGCCAAAGCCGAGGCGCCAGCCGCCTGTAGAGGCTTCGGCAGCTTCCTCCTTGTATCGTCATGAACACCGCTAGCCTTTTCCTCTCGGTTGATCTGAGCCACCTCAATGTCGTACTGCGAGTACACGGAAACAAACTCTCCGATTGCCATGCTGCATGCTCCGGCCACCGTGCCGGCGATTCCGGTGAGCACCATCGTCTTGGAGTCCTGCCGGACCGCACCGATTCCCATCATGAGTGATGACGTGGATAAGAGGCCGTCGTTGGCGCCTAAAACTGCGGCCCTGAGCCACTGGGCCCTCTTTGAATAATCGTGGATAATTTCAACTTGACCGTTTTGCCCTTCGACGTCATTTTTGTTGTTGTTGTCAATGTCCATGAGTAGAATTAATTATGAAGTGCATGTGGAGAACACACGCCATTGTAAACCCTATTTATAGGGATTGTAATTCATGAGATTTTCGTGTTGTTTTGTGTGTTTACATAGCTTTCTTATAACTTTTTCTTTAATTCGATCTCTTTTTTATTGGAAAATGTATGTGTCTGGGAATCTGATACTTTCACACAGCCACATCTATATAGATGTGTTAATTAGTTTGTACTCGGTAGTCGGTAGTATAACTTTTTTTTTTTTCGATAAAGAAACAATTAGCTATAATATTTTTGCAAAAAGGAAAAGGAATTAATTAATACTCTAGATTTGTTCTCAAACTCACTTTATTTATATTAATTTTAGCTCCTGAATCCCTCTTTTTATCACCGACGGATCAACCAAAAGGAAAAAAGTATATACATATATATGTATTTGTTGACAATAGTAATGAGGTTAATTTTTCTTTTGGGGAGATAAGATTTGAGAAGAAATTTAATGGCTCTATGGAAAGATTGTTAGGAGATAATATTAAATTAAATGTAAATTTTTTTTTTTATAATTTTGATATGGGTTGGTCTGCTATGGACTCGAGTGCATGTTATGCACCCTAGTCCATGTTGCACTTTTCAGTTTTACTGACTTACACTTTTTGGTAAATGGTGTTGCACTTTTCAATTATTAAACTGTATAATAATATTTTTAGTAATAATTGAAAAGTGCAACACCATTTACCAAAAAGTGTAAGTCAGTAAAACTGAAAAGTGCAACATGGACTAGGGTGCATAACATACACTCGAGTGCATACTAGACGACTTTACCTTTTGATATTAATAAAATAAAATATTAATATGAGATTAAATTTAAATTAAATATAAATAAAAAAGAATTTATTAACGTGTCACGGGCTCTATATCATTTCCGTAGTAATGAAAATGAATTATAAATTACTTCCTCCGTCCGCCTATAAACTTCTCGTAAAAGTGATTAAATAATAGATATAGTACAAGTGGTGTGATTGAGAGAAGGAGAAAGATATAGAGAAAAAGTAAGAGAAAAAGTGAAGTGTAAGAAAAAATACTTACTAAAAAGGGTATGTGAAGCTTATAGACGGACAGACCAAAATGGTAAAATGAAAATTTTATAAACGGACGGAGGGAGTAGAACGTGCGTTTGGACTTGGAGGAGAAGCTTTAAATAAAGATCTCAGAAAAGCATCACTCAATTCGATGATCGAACCAAAAATCCATAAAAAATAATCGAAATTTCAAATATTTGTTACCGAAACCAACCGAATTGAGTTTAAAATTGAATATTGATCGAACCAAAATTATCAATATGGTTGTCGATTAATATATAAAACTAATTTACTTTTTTTTTTGGGAAAATATCAATTTTGGTCATCCAGTTTTACCTCTTTTCTTATTTGGTCACACACATTTAGTCACTATCAAAATTGGTCATTCAGTTATTATATTCTATCAAAATTGATCACTAACTAACGGAGAAAGAGTTTTGAGTCGTGAAATTTCTCAAAACCGTTAAAAATATTTCATGCATCTCCCAAACTAATGAAACAAACGCAGAAACAAGAAAGAAACATGTGCAAATATTTATTTACAATATATATTTATAATAATACATCTTCTAGAACGTGATTCAATCAACATGTTGTTGGTAGATATAAATTTATTTCAATTAATTTTAAGTGCCCAATTGTTTGACTAACATTTCAAGAAATCTGCAATAGTGATCTTAATAGAAAAATATTTAGAATGAAAAATAAGTTTATGAAATTTTCTTGAATGGATAATTTTAGAAAATTATTTACAATTAATCTTCACCACAAATTATGCTCCAATAATTATAAATAGGGAAATGAATTGAAATAAGTTTATATCTCCAATTATTATACAAATTCAATATGAAACCAAGAATTGAAAAACAGAGTACAATTGTTAAAAAAAAACCAGAGTACAAAGTTTTATTCTATTTGAGTTTCTCATTTCCTGTAAAATAAAAAGTAAACCAACAAAAATAAATTAATAATTGAGTTAAATAATTATTAAAAACTTACTGAAATTTTTTGACTGCAAGTTGATTCTAGAAGATGCATGAGAAAGAATTCTCATTATCTATAAAATAAAAAGTAAACAAACAACATGATTGAATATAATTAAGTTCTAGAAGATGCATCCGAATTCCTTCTGACCTATTATAAATATAATGTAAATATTGATAATTTTTGCACATGTTTCATTAGTTCAGGAAGATGCATGAGAATTTTTTAACCGATTTTGAGAAATTTCACGGAAACTCTTTCTCCGTTAGTCAATGACAGATTGACTAACAGAGTAATCAATTTTGATAGAATATAATAATTGAGTGACCAATTTTGATAGTGACTAAATGTGGGTGATCAATTATGAAAAGAGATAAAACTGGGTGACCAAAATTGATATTTTCCCTTTTTTTTTTCATTAAGAAAACGTTTTTATGGGCTACATGCTCCAACGGACTCTCATACTATTACAAAATGCATTTAATTATATGAGCTCAACAATAATAATCATATATAAATGTTGAAAATAATTTGGATCCATAAACCACATATTCGTACTAGATGGACTTAAATATCTAGGTTATTTTATGCATGACCCCTCGTTTTAAGATCATTCTATTGTGTTAATAAGATCTATTAATATAAAATAATGTATTCTTATACACAAATATTTAATAAATAATTTAAATTATGGTGATTTTTAATTTATAGGTGATTTTTAATTTATACCTAAGATCTATTGAATATTTAATAGAGTACACCACAAAATCATTGGAAGAATTTCATGAAGACTCAATTTTTAGGTTGAATCTCAATATAAGTACTCATTTTACAAGTATTTCAATTCAAGACTTAATTTTTTTTTTTAATTTTCAATTTAAGACTTGATTTAAATTCTTTTGTCTCAAGGCCCAACAATTTTTTAAGTAAAAATATTAGTTAAAATTGAGTTTTTCAAAATTTTTAAAAAAAATCGTAGAAGTTTTCAAATCGGGTTTGAAAAAATGCACATTTTTTGAAATAAAATCCGAAACTTTTGTCAATTTTTATTTTATTTTTAGTCGAAATCTACATTTAAAAAAAAAATCTTTTTCATAATTCTTAACAAAATCTGGCTTTTTTTTCCTGAAAAAATCGGGTCCACCATTTTTTTTTTAACAAGAATTTGGGTCCACTTTTATTTTTCAAAAATATTACCTTTTATTAAAAAGAAAAAATCTGAAGATATTTCTTTTTCAAAATTTCCCTGAAAAAGTCTGCGATGTTTATCTACATTTTTTTTTTTCTAAATAAATCTCTCTTAAAAAGAAGTTTTTTATATGACTTTTTTTTTTAATGTGGATTTTAAATTAAGACAAAATAGTTTAGATGAAACCTTAAATTGAGATAAATGTAAAAATCAAGTCTACAATTGAGACACCTATAAAATGAGTACTTATATTGAGATTTAATCTAAAAATTGGGTCTTAGAATTTTTTTCCAACTACAGAATAACAGCCCAATAAGACATATTCCACAAGCCCAGAACAATTAAATAGGAGTAATTGGCCATTGAAAAGAAAATTTGTGAATTACTCGGAAGTACCACATTACCGATAACTAAACTGGAGGAGGTAAGCATTCGGTTCCAACCTCTAGTTCCCGGTTCCGACAAACACTAAATCTCGTCCATTTATAATTTAAATAAATCAAATCGGAAAACCAGCGGTTCCAGTTTCTGGATATGTGGATACATGCTTTTTCCCATGGAGTAACAAAGGCAAGTAAAAAATGCAAGCAGAAGAGCAGTCACCAATCATGAATTTTACATCATAAGCAATCATCTTAAAATGCAGCATCATTTAGAATTCAATTCCACGATTCATTTATTAATCTGCCGAGAAACCATATAACAAAATTTCATGTAACTAATGTGTTGAGAACAGGCATCAATAGTTTGTTGCAATAACACAACAGAAAGGGAAGCAATTGGCTTTTAGAAATAAAAGAGCGTAATTTGGTAAATTATACCAATGAGGTCTTGTCTCTGTTATTTAAGATGCGTAAATAGCTTGGTAGCAACCTGTGCAAAGAAATCAGGAGCAAATCAGTACCTGAGTTTGGAATACGAAAAATAAAGTAAAATGAACTTGCAGCCTTACGCATTTGTCAACACAGCGCCAGTAATCGAAGTATTGACCAGTGCAATGCTTGTGTCCAGATTCATCACCTTGAATTCTTTTAGAACATGCCTGCCCAAAGATAAATTTAATATACTTGATTTAGCATTTTTATTTCACAGAAACAATTGAAATATTGGTACGGTGAAATCCAAATTTTAAAACCCAAAAAAGGTCGTGAAGTGGATCGCAAAGTCTCAAATCCTTCCTAGTTCAAGCTTTCTATAGAGAACCTCTTCCCAAACATGGTTATCGCTTTCCAGGCGTGCAACAATTTAAAGTAAAAAAGTACAAAATCTCAAAACTCACCAAATTAAATTTGGAACTTTATTTTATCAAATATAAATTAGTAAAACTATATCAATCATCCACTTGCTCGACTCTTACTCCACAGTTAAAATCAAGGGAGCTGTTAATTGAAGAAGGAATAGAGTGTATAGGATTAATAGTATTATTTTGATTTCCTGGTTGTACTTCATGAAACTTTAGAGATTTTCAAAGCTTCTGTCAAGAAATTAGCCCCATATTCTCTGAGAACTTTCCAACTAAAACAGTAATTCACAAGCCAAGTGCCAAATTTAGTCCACTCAATGCATTCCTCCTGTAGGAGTGGCACTATTCAAGAGATCTACGGGTTTTCTAAATCTATAATTATGTTAAAATGACAAAAGAACCACATAAAGAGTTTTTTGCAATCCAGATTTTACAGGTTTACTATCAGACAGGTATGATAATACATAACCATAAAATGCTGAGTGCAGAATATATTCTTATGGCAATTTTGTACGGAGTGTTGCAACTTTAAAAAAATATAATTATTTTATGCAGCAGTTGTGTACATGACTACAATGTGCACATTACAGCTCTCTTTAAATTTATCACAGGTTTGCATGAATTTGATTTATTTTCCATATTATAATTTCTCTACCCAACCCCATACCCCTAAAAAAACAAAGCCTGAATTCAGACAAATAAAAAGTATCATTCTGATGCCAAGCCATTCATATCATTCTCCATATGGAAAAAACCAAAATATGGATGCTCTATACTTGTATAGTTCTTTTATAAATTATCAACAGTAGAAGGGTCATAAGCTCACTTTTGATGGGTTAATCGAGCAGCGAAAAAAAAATATATTAACAGACATAAAATTCACTAAATGAATATACTACAGCACCATAGACCAACAAAGAGTAGTAATCACAGCAAGCTTGTGGTTTTATTAATTTTAAACGACAAAAATACAAAAGCGAGACAAGTGGAGGAACAAGCATGGATGAATAACAATGCATTTAGTATTCATTTCAACCATCAACCTGAAATTCCTATGCGGAAACGTAAAACTAGTCTATTACGAAAAAATATGGGTTATAAATCCAATAAAAGTAGGAACAGAAAATAAACATCCAATGACTTCGCACACACACACACAAATATTCCTTATAACAGAATTAACCTGATATTCTTTAAGTGGTCTTGTGCATGGTGCCTTGCAGCGGTCTTCAAGCTCTCTCTTTGGATCTACAGGCTCATCATCAGCCCTAAATGACAAAACAAATACAAGACAAAGTTAGGAAATGGAGGGTGCTATGTTAATTAGTTCATCTCAAACAAACACAATGACTGTTTAATAGTTGCATCAGCACAAAGCAACCTGCTGTTTGGACAGTCAATTTATTCTACTATGTAAATGAAAACTTAAAAAATGATTCCACGGCCTTTGGGCGTTCATGAAAAGAGTTGATAGTAAGTGAATAAGAAAATATAATGTATTGGAAAGGAAATACATTTGATGTTATTTACGTATAATGACAAGGATTGTCAAGTTTAATAAGACAAGCTTGGGCAAAAATAGATCCACTTACGCTACGTTAGGATCCTACAAAACAGTGTTAGTTATGAACCATGTGTTTCAAAATATAAAACAATTTCATATATTTCCAAGGGTAAACCTCTTCAAAGAAGCTCATTTCTGATTTTAACCAAATAGTGATAAATTGGCCTTAGTAAAACATAAAAATAATCACGTAAGCCAAGAATTTATGGATACAAATCAAGAAACTGCATTGAAAACATAGAAGCACGTGAAGTGTAGTCGATTTTTTTTAATTCAGGACCCCAATAGCCCCAAATCAGTTAGTGAAATGAGTATGTATAGCCTATCACAACAAAAAACACTGACTTCCAGTTATTGCTACACACACAGGTGACTTTGCAGAAATATAAGTCAGTTGAGAATGAGCTAGAGTCTCTAATAGGCAAAACAATATTGGTTAATACAAAGAAATAAGCCTTTTTACAGACGAATTTCGAATAATCACAACGACAAAGGCCAGTAAATCAATAAATCACCGATATCAAATCAGAGTTTCTGGAATAGAAATTAACAAAAATAACATAAGAAAAGAGAACAATTATTTACAAAACAATTGAGACAGGAGATACTCACATAGTTAACAATGTATCAAAATCCAATCGAAGCAACCTGCAAAAGAATCCCCTTAAATTCAACGTTAAAATAAGCGAAAACCATGAAATTAAAGTCCTATGTACGAGATCGAAGCATGAAATGATTAAAAAAACAGATCTACAAAGTGTAGAGGGTAAAAATGGAGAGAATTACCAGATGAGGGTGAGAGGTGACGGAGTAGGTGCGACGGCGGCAGAGGAGGAAGCGGAAATATAAATTTGACTATTGAGAAGAGGGGTTTGAGGGATCCGGTTGCATCAATTAAAGTACGCCAGGTGCGCAGGGCAAACTCTTGAGTGTCATTTCTATTTTTATTTTTATTTTTATTTAATTATTGGATTGTTATGAGATTTTTTTTTTTTATTTGTTATAAATTAATTTTTAGAATATTTTGATATGTAGGAACAATTAGTTTCAATGTGTTTTTTTTTTTAATGGACTTCTTAAATTTTTAACAAATATTGTTGTATTATTATTAGTATTATGAGACATTGATTATTTTTATAATGTGATTTGTTGTTGGTGATTTTTTAATAAATAAAATATTAATGATGATTTTTAAAAAAATATATTATTAAAATAAGTCATATAAGTTTTTTACTTTTTTTTAAGAACCATGAGCCATATAGGTAGCTAGTATAGGTAAATTGTAAAATTGATCATGTAATTATTTTGTAAATTAGTGATTTTAGTTCCATGCAAATCAATTTTCTCAATTAAAACTCATAACTTTTGAAAAGATGAATTGTAGTCGACACGATTTTAGTTTTTACCTTACATTATGGAAAGAATTGTTGTCTGAGACATCCCTAAAACGCGCACAGTCGTCGAAAAACTTAAGAAGCCTTGTTGCTGAAGAGTTTAAAACTTTGGAGAAGAAGGGATTTTTTTAGAGAAAGCTTGAGTGAAGACGTGTGGGTCACTATGGAAACGATGCTTAAGGCCCGTATTATAAGAAGACGCGTGGGTCACTTTGAAAGTTTTCAAAAAGTTGGGGGCCTTGCGTGCAAGCGACGTGCCCGTGCGGGCTCAATCACATTAATTCAAATTCGGTGCATGAGCCCCACACCGCCACCATCATATTATATCGCCTCTTGCGTCATCTTACACCTCGAAAAGGTGCGCGTGTACGAAATTTGAAGCCTCGCCTCGAGACGCACCCATTGCTAGAACGTCATAAGTTAGAGTCATGTTGGCAATATGTTTAGCTCGTCCATCAAGCAAAGCATCGAAAAAATACTTGAGAAAATGTTATACTCAGTCAACAATGTAGAAAGACTAAGTTTGTGGTCTCATCCAGTCACAAAGACGACCAACAAGTATGACAACGACAACTCAAAGTTAAAGGAGACGTGTCAATAGTTAAGGGATTCAAGTGTGCTCGACCACGCTACCTCGTCAAAGTCATCCCGACCACGCTATAAGTCGATCCGAACTTGGTTGTCTAGGTTAACAAACAGGTCTACATATATGGTGGTCATCTGGGCCGAACAACCACTTGGCTGGATGAGAACCCTCCACACCAGTTAGATCGTCCTACGTGTCAGGGAGGTAGCTCAGTCACCTCGTCCACGAGTGTTGTGCCAAAAGTAGTCATTAAACTTGAGAGAGTAGAGTGACACATAATAGAACACCTTATAGGTCATATAATAGGAACACATGATATTATTTAAAATCATATACTCCATCCGTCCACGAAATGTAGTTTCATTTGTCTTATATTCTCCGTCCACAAAATGTAGTCTCATACACTTTATTTCAACCATCACCTTATCATCACCCTTCAACCATCACTTAATTACTCAAATTGTCATCAACTTTATTTACAATAATCCCACAATACCTTGTAACACATTTACTTTATCTACCATTTTCTCAATGAAATTGCTTATTACGGATGGTGGGAGTATATGGTAATTACACCATTCATGTGGTATATAAGTGTATTTTGACCAAACCGTAAGACAGTTTCAGCTCTCTCTTCTCTCTACATTTACTAAGAAGTAAGAACAACAAAGTCTTGTCTTATTTATGTTTGTTGGTTGAAGGTTCTATGCCATACAACTTCAAAAAATGACTCCTTCCTATTTTAATTTTTAAGCATTTTCACGCTGAATTTTTTCACGAAAGACTTAGTCTTTAAATAAATCTAAATTACACGCATGCATGTTCAAACTTCAAATGATCAGCTATGATTCATTTTGATTTTTCATGCTTGCCACCAATAAGATAATCCACAGTCAATTTTTTATTTCAATTTTCGAACGTACGCGTAACACCATTACCCAGTCATAACACTTTACCTTCCCAATTACGTTTCAATTTTTTCTTTTCTTCAATTGTTATCCCAGTTTAATTTATTTCTTTGACTGTACAAGTAGGAGTAACAAAAACATACTATAAAAACAAATAAATGGTACGGAATAATATACAGTACATATTTATCTATCAAACGAATTAATTTATTTTATTATCTGTGTTGACCTAAAACACTGGTCATTCAATTCTTGTGGATATTGATAATTGAAGATATATGGAGTAATTTTTAACACGAAATATATAAAGTTGCCCAATAAATTTTAATGATTAATTTGCTTGCTACTTGATTTCTGCGTTAATTTATAATTGCTACTTGTGTTGTATATACGTTGTAATTTCACCGCATTGTATATATATAAAAAAAATTGATTAATTAATACCCCTTCATCCACCAAATGTAGTCACATTAGAGTTGGACACATGTTTTAAAAAAAATTACTCCGTAGTAGATAAAATAAGGGCATTGTAGGGTATTGTGAAGTACATTGTTAATAAATTAATTGTTTGTGAATAAAGTTATGACAATTTGAATAATTAAGTGATAATTGAACAGTAGTTTGCATAAAGTTTTGTGTATAAAACTATATTTTGTGGTCGACGAAGAATATAAAAGACAAATGAGACTACATTTAGTGGACGAAGGAAAGGGAGTAGCATTTCTAACTCTATGTTACTGATATATTACGAATACAAGTGAAATAAATATATATTGTTAAAAGTTATCAGAAACAAAATATCTAAAATGATTAATTAAAAATCGCAACATAGTTATATTCTTGTCATTTTTTTTATCAACTAACTGAAACGCGTAGTAGCTGATTGTGTGACACCATTTTAATTTGAATTCGTGTGGTAGGTATATATTGGAAGAGAGGGAGGACGTGTTCCTCTTAATTATTTATTTAATTATAAGTTGATTATTATAATTAATTTAAGAAAAGAGTACTGTTGTTTGCCAAACCAAAACACTCGTAACCCGCCTATATATATTATATATTCAATGAAAATAATAGAAAGAAAAACCAAACACGAAATTTTGTCTTGCCATTCATAACGCCAGGTATTTTGATCTATTTTCTTCTCATTTTAATTTAATTAGGAGTATACTTTTGAGCCTCCTGTAAGTATTATTTAATTAATTTCGAATAAAATTTAATTTGGCATGTACTCTATATTAGGCATATATAAATATATTAAGAGATATTATATATATCTTGTATAATATATTTTATATATCTTTATTTTTCTTAATTAGAGATTTAGGATAGATACGTTTTGTATCTATAAATATTTCCTTCATGTATTCTTTACAATCATTCAATGAAACTATAATTTCACAATTCATTGTTTCTCTATATGGTATCAGAGCCTAAAGGCTCACGCCCAAATATCCTGGGTTCGATTCCACACAAACCCTCGTAATCGTTGTTCGACGTTCTTCGTCGTACAAAACTCACGATTACCCCAACATCAAGAAGAAGAAACTGTAGTCCGTGCTCGGCGTCCTTTCGTCCGACCCCCTTCGACTACCCCCTTATCCCTCCCAACCGCCGATCGGTTCCCCCAGCCGATCACCCTCAGCGGTTGTAACAAACTCCGAGATGGTTATCCTTTTCCCTTCTTCTTGAATTCACTTACCATCATTGTAACCCACGATGTAGCGTGCCTTCTACGATCAACCCACCAAACTTCCTTCACTGTTGCAAACTCCCATCCTCCCATGGTAGATACGGTGAAGAAAATCGATGGGTGCCGCCTCGATCCAACCCTCCCCTATAGTCGTTGCTTGACGCCCAGCGTCATCCAAACTCCCGACTACCACCCTCAACCGTTGCTCGGCACCCAACACCGATCAAAACTCACGGTTGCAACCCCCTCACGGTAACCTATTTTGGTTGAACCAACCGTGCCATCACGATGAAACTTTCTTATTCCCCAAGCTCTCTTCCATGGCAGCGCTGCAACTCCACCATCCAGCAGTCTTGATGGTCACCTGTCCTCCTCGATCTGAACAACCGCTCGCGACGCCATCTTCTTCGGCACACGCATCCCAATCCCTCGCAGCCCGGCCTGCTTCGCTTCTCCTCTCGTCTTCAATTGCTTACTATCAAGATTGGACTCTCCTACGTCGCTCCATCTTGAGGGGGCGTATTAGGCATATATAAATATATTAAGAGATATTATATATATCTTGTATAATATATTTTATATATCTTTATTTTCCTTAATTAGAGATTTAGGATAGATACGTTTTGTATCTATAAATATTTCCTTCATGTATTCTTTACAATTATTCAATGAAACTATAATTTCACAATTCATTGTTTCTCTATACCCTATTATGCTATATGGAAATTAAAATTGTTGTAGCTAGCCTTTCAGGTTAATTACCAACTTTTCCTTGTTACAAAATGACTGATGTGGATGATATCCAGCCAATCGTGTGTGACAATGGAACTGGAATGGTTAAGGTAAAAATAAACAAACTTGTTTCTCTCTCTATATATATATGCTGATATGCATGAAAATTAATTAATAATCAGCTTGTGTATGTGTTATACCTAGTCAAAGAAGTCAATCTTTGACTAGTCAATCCTAGTCACCAGCTTACGTGGCGAGGACCAGTCAACAAAGTCGTGCGACGACTAGTCAACAAGACCAAGAAAATGTAATAGAATAGATGTTTTAATATATTTAAGTGCTCGCTCAAAGATGTTGACGAGCACCTATTTCAGTTAGCTGCTCGCCCAAATGTGTGGCGAGCACCTATCTATTTTAGCTAGAATAGTCAAGTACTGAAGCCTTGGGGGACAGCATGGAGCGTGGCGACCACACTCCTCGACATGGTCCTCCGGCGACCACCGTGGCTCAGCTCCTCGGCATCTCGGCGAGGACGAGCACCAAAGGCGGTTTAGCATTAAATGCGCCATCAAATCACCTTTTCGGGCAGAAGACAGGTCCAATGAGGGCGTGCCACGTGTAAAGGGCGGGCAGCCCCTAGAAACCACTATATAATGCCTAAAAGAGGCTCATTTGTACACAAGTGACCCATTTCCTACAAATCACTCCCTACCCAAAGCAATAAACTCTCCCAAGCTTCTAAAGCTTTAGCTTCTCCAAAAAGCTACATCTTTGTGTTCTTCATTAATTCTTGTTTGTTCTCCAAAAGATCATCAAGATCATCATATTAATCCGCATAAACACGTAATAAACCCCCGATAATCATATATGTTTGTTTCGTGCTAATAAACAGCCCACATCCGAGTCAACCCGACAAAAGCACGTACAACATTTGGCGCTAGAAGGAGGGGTCCTTTTACGTGTTCATCACTCTCAGTTTCGACCGATCATCGAGCGATCGGTTTGCAAACTCCGTTTTCAGGTTTTTAATCGGTAGTTCCACCGTTTAAAGCTTTATTTACATATTTTCGTGTTCTTGAATATTTGCGATATTCACGACATATTTTGGAGTTTGATCTCCGTGTAATCTTGTTTTTAAGCTTTAGTTGTTATTACTTTGCTCATAAGTAGTTGTAATAGCACGTTCTTCTGCGTAAGAACTTTAATCTTTCGTTTTTAAGCGTCGAAAGCTTAAGAACAGTCTTATCCTTGTAATAATCTCCAGGAGACACTCTTTAAACGATTCTCAGCATACTCCACGTGACGGAATCTTACCCCCCGGAGGGAACGAGCGCCCTCCGGCGCCGGCGGTGAATCCGTTTGCAAACGTGAATATGGGGGACATTCTGAATGATCCCCAACATCTGAAAGACCTCGGTGACTATCCCAATGAGAAGAAGAGGCAGAATGAGGAGCTGGAGAAGGCCAAAGATCAGGCCTTCGACCGAGCTCGCAAAGCCAAGGGGAACGAAGAAGATAACCGTTCCTATCACTCCAACTCTGTTCACCCCCAGGACAGAGGAAAAAACAAAGTCGACGAGCACTCCCACAACAGCCATACGGGAGACTCGCGACACCGAAATTCGGTTTTCAACCGGATGGATGACAGAGATAAGAGGGCTCCTCGCCCGGTGCATTTCAATGTGGATGGCCGACCAGGCAGAGCCGACCACCACCGAGATCACGCTGATAAGAGAGATCAGGGTGATAGAGTCTCAGCTCTTGACCGAGTGGGACCAGGGAAGGGTTCGCGAGCTCCTGCGAGGAGTTATCGCAGCCGCCAGTCTGAGAGACATTCCCCCAGGCGATCACGTCATGATGATCGCCCGGCCGCATCCCAAGGGAGCCGACGCGACGAGGTCGTCGTCCCCCGAGCACAAACTGCCGAAGAGAGGCAAATCGCCCAGTTCCTCGAGACCCAAAAATTAATGAAGATAGAGATGGAAACTCTGCGAGCTGAGGTGGTCGCCTCGAAGCTAGGGACCACCCCACCAATCACTCTGCCCGCACCTCCTTTGAGCGTTGCAATCCTTACCGCCCCCATTCAAAGAAAGATTCAAATGCCCTCCATGCCGGCATACGATGGTGCATCCGACCCTAGAGTACATCTGTCCAAGTACTCCAACTATATGGCCTCAATTGGGGCAACGGACGCCACACAATGCAGGAACTTCTCCCTAACTTTGGGAGACCGGGCTCACCGATGGTACACAACGCTGAGTCCCGGATCGGTCACCTCATTCCTTGAGCTGGGACAACTATTTCTGACCTACTACGGGTCTATTGCTGCTCGCCCAGCCTCAAAGCAACGTTTGGCGAACGTTCGACAATCTATAAATGAGTCTGGCAAGGACTTCATCGAGCGCTTCGATAGGCTGGTGATCGATGGGGAGGCCGTGAACGATGAGACCAAGCTGATCTCAGCTGTTTCCGGTCTGAGGATAGGTACCAAGCTTTGGGAATCTATCCACCTTACTTTCCCCAGTTCTTATGCGGACTTCCGCACGAGGGCTGGGAACTTCATTCAGATGGAGGAAATAATGGACGCAGCCAAGGCTAACGAGCAGTCGGAGGCGTCCAAGAGGGTCTGGCCCAAAAAGAATACAAACACTGGGGAGTCGTCCCAGCCCAAGAAGGCGACCACTCAAAATGGAAGTGCTCGCCCAGCCAACTTCAGGCCTTTCGAGGAGTCTCCTGAGATCATCCAATTCAGAGAATCTCTCTCTGTGGATCCCAGGGGCATTTTCAATGCTGTTAGGGGAAAGAATATGCTCCCCCAGGCCAAGCCAATGCATGCAAGTGATGAAAAACTGGATGGTAGCAAATTCTGCGACTACCACAACTCCATTGGCCACCACACCAACGGCTGCAGGGACTTGGTGAGAAATCTATTCAAGCTATACAATGAGGGCAAGCTCGCCCAGTTCATCAAGCCTCTAGGAAATGGCGACAACAGGGGGAAGAAACGTCGCGACGACGGCGACGACCTGCGCCAACATCTGAATCGTCCCAAGTTAACTCCTCCCATGCCACAACATGCTGGCGGCGACATCGATAATGTGGGCGGAGCCTGTTTGGTGATTGAAGGCCCGTTGGGGGGAACCCAATCCGGAAAAGAGCTATCTGTTCGCCGAGCTCAGAGCGAGCAGCGAGCACTGAACAATGTGCACCAGGTGTGCGTCGCTCCGACTGCCGAGAAGCCTCTTTCTCATCAAGTCCTTTTCTCGGACGACGACCTGAACGGCATGGTGCACCCGAACAATGATGCTTTGGTCATCACAGGGAAGATCATGGGAACCAACGTCCATCGCATGATGGTCGACACTGGGGCATACACCAACATCCTTTTCAAGCATACTCTGGATGCTCTCGGTGATTATGCGGAATACATCGAGCCTTGCGATGATATAATCGTAGGTTTTGGGGATACGCGCAATCTTCCCATTGGGAAAATCAGACTATCCTTGGAGTTGGCATCGTCGAAAGAGCCAGAAATGCACCATGCTAGGCAGCTCGACTTCTTGATCATCGACATGCCATCGTCCTACAACGTTTTCCTCGGCCGACCTTTCTTCAACGAGTTCAAGGCGGCCGTTTCTACTTATTATTACTGTGTAAAGTTTCCAACCCCAGCGGGAGTTATAACCGTCAAGGGCGATCAGACGCGGGCGAGGGAGTGTCTCGTCCGTTTTGCAAAGCGTCATTCAAAGGAATCTACTATGATTGGCCAGTATATTGAGTGTCAAACACAAACAGAAAAAGTGAACTACTTGGAGGGTCTTCCTAGCAAGTACCGAAAGATTGAAATTGGGGAGTGCAGTCGTAGTTACGACGACCACCAAGTGGAGGCGAACGAGCACGCCTCCATGGAAGTGGACGACCACACCCCAATGGATATCGACGAGCAGACAGTCTCGGGCGACCAGCTCCCCGACGACCAGTTGCCAGAAAACATTCCAGATCTGGAGCCCAGGCTAGGTTTTGAGCCAGAGTTCAGAATCGAGGACCCTCGTTGGAAGGAGCCTAAAGAACGGGCAACTTCAGCGGAGGACCTCGAAACCATTCATTTAAACGAAGCTCGTCCAGAACTCGAAGTATTCATTGGTTCGAATTTACCAGAAAATTTGCGGTCAGACATGGTCGCATTTTTGAAAGAAAACATCGGAGCATTCGCCTGGTCGCACGAGGATATGGTGGGCATTCCAACAAATCATGCCTGCCACAGATTGAATATTGATCCAGCAAGGAGACCTATCACCCAAAAACGAAGGAAATTTGGGCCTGATAAATATGCGGCTTTGGCAGTCGAAGTCAAGAAATTGATCGACAATAAATTAATCGAGAAAATTGGAACTGACCCCGAGTGGCTGGCCAATCCAGTGCTCGTCAAAAAGGCGACCGGGTCGTGGAGATTGTGTATAGACTTCACAGATCTAAACGACGCCTGTCCCAAAGATCACTTTCCGATGCCCCACATTGATCACCTAGTAGACAATACAGCGGGGCACGATATGTTAACTTTCATGGATGCTTTCGCAGGCTACCATCAGATCGCGATGCATCCCGGCGACCAGCGGCATACGGCCTTCATGACGGCCACCGAAATGTACAGCTGGAAGAGAATGCCTTTCGGTTTGAAGAACGCGGGAGCAACATACCAAAGACTGGTAAATAAGATGTTTGAGAAACACATCGGCGAGATGGTGGAGGTCTATATCGACGACATCGTTGTCAAAAGCTTGCGGAAAGAAGATCACCTACACCACCTCACCATGACATTCGATATACTGAAGGAGTACAACATGAAGTTAAATCCGAAAAAATGCAGTTTTGGTGTTAGCTCAGGAAAATTTCTGGGGCATTTGGTTAGCCAGCGGGGCATCGAGGCGAATCCGAGCAAAATTCAAGCAGTCATTAACATGCAAAGCCCAAGGAACGTGAAAGAAGTACAAAGGTTGACAGGATGCCTTGCATCGCTGAACAGATTTATTGCACGAACGGGCGATCGCTGCAAACCTTTTTTCGATGCTCTGAAAAAAGGGAGGTTCGAATGGACCGATGAATGTGAAAAAGCTTTCGAAAAGCTAAAGGAATACCTATCGGATCCGAAGGTCCTATCTAAGCCAGTCCCCGGCGAAATTTTGTATCTATACTTGGCGGCCACTGCCTGTGCGATCAGTTCAGTGCTCGTCCGAGCTGAGGGGAGCACACATCTGCCTATCTACTACGTAAGTCAAACGCTGAGAGATGCGGAGTTGAGATACACTCCTATGGAAAAATTGGCATACGCACTAGTCATGAGTGTCAGAAAATTAAGGCAGTACCTGTTCGACCACGAGGTGGTCGTCCTCACCACCTTTCCACTCCGACGAGCACTGCATCGTCCGGATACCACGGGAAGACTTTTGAAATGGTCGGTGGAGATAGGGCAATTTGGGCTCACCTACGCACCTAGAACGGCAATCAAGGGACAAGTGCTGGCAGAATTTATCGTAGAGCTCACTTTCCCAGAGAAATTGGACGAGGGAATCGAACTCCCTTGGACACTGTTCGTCGATGGCTCGTCGACGAGCACCAAAGCAGGGGCAGGAATCGTCCTCACCAGCCCAACCGGACAAACGTTTGCTTCGGCGATCGAGTTCGAGTATCGGGCGACCAACAACGAAGCAGAGTACGAGGCGCTGGTTGCAGGAATCAAGATGGCTATGGCCGTGGGCGCCAGAAAACTGAAAATTTTTTCTGACTCTCAGCTGGTTGTATATCAAATTACGGGCGACTACGAGGCTCGCGGCGATCAAATGATAAAGTATCAAGAGCTAGTAAAAGGATTACTCGAGCAGTTTGATCAATTCCATATCGAGCAAATCCCTAGGGAGGACAATACGCAAGCAGATGCGTTAGCTCGACTGGCCACTTCAGAGGGGGAGACAATATTTTCAGAAGCGACCACACTAAAATTTCTTCCCCATCGGTGAACAGAGGTCAGATTTTGCAGGTTGAAGCGACCAGCGACGAGGACTGGAGATCGCCGATCATCAAGTACATCAAGACCGGCGAGCTCCCGGGGGACAAAGTGAAAGCAACCAGATTGCAGCTCAGGTCCGCAAGGTACACTGTTGTTGGCGACCAGCTGTACAAACGGGGTTTTTCAATACCTTTATTGAAATGCCTCGGAGAAGACGAGGCGAAGATCGTCATGTACGAAATCCACGAAGGATCATGTGGAAATCATACAGGGGGCAAGCGCTCGCTTTAAAAATCATGAGGCAATGCTACTTTTGGCCAACACTGAAGAAGGATGCAATTCATTACGCCCAGGCGTGCAAGAGATGTCAAACTTTTGCACCAGCTATTCACTCACCTCCAGACGAACTCATCTCCGTCTACAGCTCTTGGCCCTTCGCGAAATGGGGCATCGACATCATCAGACCTTTCCCGCCTAGCTTCGGGGGGGTAACTTTCGTAGTCGTAGCAGTCGATTACTTCACCAAGTGGACCGAAGTGAAGGCATTGAAGACCATCACAACGACCCAGATGACAAGCTTCATTTGGAAAAACATAATTTGCAGGTTCGGCCTACCACGAGCAATAGTGACCGACAACGGGCGTCAATTCACAAGTCGAGATATGCTGGATTTCTGCTCAGAATGGAACATCAAGAAAAAAATTTCAACACCCTATCATCCACAATCAAATGGTCAAGTAGAGGCGATCAACAAAATCATCAAACACACCTTGAAAGCTAAGCTAGATGGATTGAAGGGCAAATGGGCGGACGAGCTGCACATGGTTCTGTGGGCATATCGGACGACCACTAGGAATTCTACTGGTGAAACTCCGTTCGCGCTCGCGTTCGGAACCGAAGCTGTCATACCAGCAGAGGGGCAGGTCCCAACTTTTCGAGTAGCAAATTATGACGAGCAGTTGAATAACGATGCACAGCTCTCCGATTTGGACTTCCTAGAAGAGCGAAGGCTAACAGCGGACGAGAAGAACGTGGTGTACAAGCAAAGATCAGAGCGCTATTACAACACCAAAGTATGTGCTCGCCAATTCACTATCGGCCAGCTCGTACTTCGGAGGGCGACGGAGCAGTCCATTGGCATACTTGGCCCGACTTGGGAGGGTCCGTACCGAATAACGCGCACACTTTTGAACGGATCGTACGAGCTAGAAGATCTAGAGGGCAAGCCGAGCAAATACCCGTGGAACGCGGTCAAGCTGAAGAAATATTACCAGTAAGTTTTTAATTTTTCATATTTGTATAATTTGTACCAAGTCATCATTTAAATACAGGTCAAGTTTAAATTTCATCAAGTGTTAGATAAGTTTGAATTTTTAGACAAGGCTCTGCGTAGCCATCTAGGAAACAAAGACGAGCACTCTTTTTTAACGATGCTCGCAAGGTAGTGGCGACGACGATCACTACCTACCAAACAAAAAAGAGTTCAACCGACGAATGGTTAACTCTAAAAGACGAGCACTCTTTCTTAAAGATGCTCGCAAAACAAAGACGAGCACTCTTTTTTAACGATGCTCGCAAGGTAGTGGCGACGACGATCACTACCTACCAAACAAAAAAGAGTTCAACCGACGCATGGTTAACTCTAAAAGACGAGCACTCTTTCTTAAAGATGCTCGCAAAGGTAAAAGACGAGCACCTTTTCTTAAAGGCGCTCGCAAAGACAAAAGACGAGCACTCTGTCTTGAAGGTGCTCGCAATAAAAGGAGGTTTCAAAAAGACATACTTATCAAAAAATGCTTGCAAAAAATGAATCATAACACAAGTTGGAAAGCGAACACAACATGAGCAAAAAAGTTCCATTCATTGAAAAGCCTTGAAGGCTGAAATTACAAAAAGGCCTTAATGGCCGAACAGTCCTAAAAAACAGAAATAAAATACAAGTAAACTAAGTTGCTGGAGCATTCTCCTCGGCAGGAGCATCCTGCTCGCCGGCAACTTCCTCCTCGTTCATAGCCTCCTCGGCAGGAGCTTCCTGTTCGCCTGATTGAGGTGGGGAGTCTTGCGGAGGGTTCGAGAAGAGGACCGGAACACCCAACAGTCGGGGGAACAGGAGTCCCAACTCCATCAAAGGAAGCAGAGGGAGGTCTGTTTCCGGCTGAGGATTCTCCTTCATAAGGAGGTCGTCCAAAAACCCGCCGAGCGGAGTCACATCCAGTCCCGGATGAATTTCCAGTAACCGGTGAATGAGCCCGTAGGCAGTAAGCGCCACCGATAACATGGCCACGCTCCCGGCGACCTCAACAGTCTCATCTCGCTCTTCCGTCAGCTCGACCAGCTGTTGCCGAAGAGTGGCCAACTCTTCCTCGTCAGTTGCGGATTTATTTTGAAGATTTCTTACCTCGTCCTCGGCAGTCTGGAGGCGAGCACGGAGACGTTCGATCTCTTGGAGATCTTCCTGATCCTTCTTTCGAATCGTCTCGAGTTGGGCCTCAGAATCGGCCAACTTTGCCTCGACATCGGCCAACTTGGTCTCGAGGTCGACCGCTTTCCTCTCGACAGCAGCTTTAGCCTTGGCCATTTGGGCGAGTTTCGCACTCCTGTCCTCGCTGACTTTGCGGCTTTCGGCGATCTGGAAGGCGAGCTTCTCCATCGTATAGGACGCCCTGCTCAAGTCTATGGCGACCAATCTCGCATTCTCCAGCGAGCTATGATTGTCCACCTCGTCGACCAGTGTGGTCGTCAGCGATCGAGGCAGATTCTTCACAGCCCTTAGTGCGATCGGATTCAGGGGCTCTCTGTCGACCGGATCCCGCGACCGGTAGAAGCCGAGGAGGTTTGGGTTGAAGGGTTCGACGATCTGGCAGTCAGCAACTCTATAGGAGGAGAAGAAAATAATTTAGGAAAAGGTACTTGAAAATATTACAAAAATCTCATTGATATAAAAAATAAACTTACTTGGCAACCCTCGCGGCATCCCAGCCAAGAAGGGTATTGTCTCCCTGAGCCCTCTCCCCGGCCGACGAGCTCGCGGCGATATCTCGCGACCGAGTAGTACGGGGAGGAGGGGATACGACTTGTATGGGGGGAGGCGAGGGAGATCTCCTCGGCGAGATCCTCTACTCGGTAGCAGGGGGGCGAGAAGAGCCCCCTCGGGCTGGTTTAGCAATCTTCTTGGGTGGAGCCCCCGAGGTCTCCGCCCCTTTCCTCTTCTTGCCGGTGCCATCGACTACCTTGCGCTCACGGAGCATCCTCGCCTGTTGCAGCATCCTGTTCGATAGTATACGATTTACTTCGACAGTTGGAGGAAGATAGGTGACAACCCTTTCAGGAACCACTACTAAGAAAGAAAAACGAAGAGTTAATATTTACGAAGAGCAATTTTGAAAAAAACTTTGCAAATTCACAAAACTTGGAAACATGTTGATACCTGGAGGAAATTGTCGGGTGAAGTGATGAGGAGGTACTCTGAGACCTGCTCGCTCACGCATACACTCCCTGTTCAAGAAGCGACAGGACCTCTCCAGGTACCGACGATTGAGAACGCAGCAAATGTGATACTGGAAGAGAGGTGTGAGACGGTGCTCGGCAGTTTTCTTACGAGCAGTTTCACCTACAAAAACGAGGAGTTAGTCAGTATAGAAAGAGCGAGCAGTAATAAAAATAACTTACCACAAATTCTTCGATATTCAGTGGGAATGGGAACGCGATCCGAGGAGCCATCCGGCCTCACCGGACTTTTCCAGTCCCCGGCTACCCACCACCAATTGGTTTTCCAATCTCTGATTTTGTTGGGAACCCCTTCAATCAACTTGAAGTTATCACGGCCCCTCACGTAAAAATATCTGTGGCCCACGTTCTCTCCGGCCTCGGCCACCTGAAGGAGATAATTAATCTCTTTCGGGCTAAGCCATGTGTTCCGACATCCATTCTCGGCCGCCACCAGGCCGAACAGTGTAAGAATGCTGATCAGGTTGGACCAACCATTCGACAAAAGTTGAGAAGGGGCCACCCTTAAGAAATGTAAAAAGTGGGAAATACTGGGGTGCAGGGGGAATCTAAGCCCGGCCTCCATCATGCCGATATTAACGGCGACCATCCCTTCTGGCGGCTGGTCGGCCCTCTCATCCGAGCGAGGTACAAAAAAACAAACATCGGCCGGCAGCTGATATTTCTTCCTGGAATTTTCTAGCTGTGCCGAGGAGACCTTGCTCGCATACTTACTTGCTTCGTATTCACTCTGAAAAGCTTCTCGATGGTGGCGAGGAACCTCTCGAGGAAGGTATTCGCAGAAATATTTGTAATAGGCCTCCCTCGAGACCTCGTCGCCATCCAGATTTTCCCTTCCACTTAAAATGTCCTTTATGCTCTCCGCATATTGAACAACCTCCTCAAAGTCCTCGCGGAGACTCCTCGTCAAGGTCTCCTCGACTTGGGCAGTTTCTATCTGTTCGCCCACCCCTCGATCTAATCCTTGGTCGCGTAGATCGGAACTGGTCTCACTGCCACCCTCCTCGGCATCATTGCCGGCGTCATCCCTATCACTTTCATCAAGGTCGTCGACGTCGACGACCACTGCCTTTCCCAAGTTTTGGGGTCCAACACTTATAGGGTCGGGGGAGTGAATCCTAGAATCCGAGGAGGATGCCCTCTCCAGTAAGGCCAAGGCCAAACGATCTCCGCCGCCGGAGTCTTCAGAGCCACCAACCAACGGCGGCGGACCACCGCCGGAACCACCACCAAAACCACCAAAATCCATTTTTTCTTCTATAGAAATGGGGGAGAGAGAGTTTTTAAAGAAGAAAATGCAATTCGTTTACCTTGTTGACGATCGAGAACCACCACAAACTCGCCGGAAAACTTGAGAGAAAAGCTTGAAGAAATTCGAAAAATTGCAAATGGTAAAAGTGTTTTGAAAAGAAGGAAAGTCATATTTATAGGCAAAACATATGCAGGGACCCATGTGCAAAAAACGGGGTAAAATCCGTAATTTCCCCAAAAATTTGGGGCCATTTCCGAATTAGAGCTCGGCGAGTGGACCCCACGCGCGACCTTTGAGGTCGGCACGCGCCCCACGCGCCAAATTCAAAATCTCCTTGCGCCGCCCACGCGTCTGACACATCAGAAGTCATTATTAAAAGTTGCTTCGATAATCGTGCTCGGCGCTGGAGACGAGGCGACCGCCTCCAATTTACGTCATCAAAATCTCAAAATTGATTGTGTGGTCGAGGACAATAATTACCATCTAAGAAGACGACCATACTGCTCACCTTACCATTCTACGAATACGAAGAAAGGCGACCAGGGGGCAAATGTTATACCTAGTAAAAGAAGTCAATCTTTGACTAGTCAATCCTAGTCACCAGCTTACGTGGCGAGGACCAGTCAACAAAGTCGTGCGACGACTAGTCAACAAGACCAAGAAAATGTAATAGAATAGATGTTTTAATATATTTAAGTGCTCGCTCAAAGATGTTGACGAGCACCTATTTCAGTTAGCTGCTCGCCCAAATGTGTGGCGAGCACCTATCTATTTTAGCTAGAATAGTCAAGTACTGAAGCCTTGGGGGACAGCATGGAGCGTGGCGACCACACTCCTCGACATGGTCCTCCGGCGACCACCGTGGCTCAGCTCCTCGGCATCTCGGCGAGGACGAGCACCAAAGGCGGTTTAACATTAAATGCGCCATCAAATCACCTTTTCGGGCAGAAGACAGGTCCAATGAGGGCGTGCCACGTGTAAAGGGCGGGCAACCCCTAGAAACCACTATATAATGCCTAAAAGAGGCTCATTTGTACACAAGTGACCCATTTCCTACAAATCACTCCCTACCCAAAGCAATAAACTCTCCCAAGCTTCTAAAGCTTTAGCTTCTCCAAGAAGCTACATCTTTGTGTTCTTCATTAATTCTTGTTTGTTCTCCAAAAGATCATCAAGATCATCATATTAATCCGCATAAACACGTAATAAACCCCCGATAATCATATATGTTTGTTTCGTGCTAATAAACAACCCACATCCGAGTCAACCCGACAAAAGCACGTACAACAGTATGCAGGCAGGATTTGCAGGCGATGATGCTCCAAGGGCTGTGTTCCCTAGTGTTGTTGGTGTACCCAAATACAGGGGAGTGATGGTCGGGATGGGGAACAAGGACTCGTACGTTGGGGACGAAGCGCAGTCGAAGCGGGGGATGCTCGTCCTAAAATACCCGGGATGCTCGTCCTAAAATACCCGATTGAGCACGGGATTGTCAACAATTGGGACGATATGGAGAAAATATGGCACCACACTTTCTACAACGAGCTCCGTGTAGCCCCTGAAGACCACCCGGTGTTACTCACCGAAGCGCCCTTAAACCCAAAAGCTAACCGTGAAAAAATGACTCAAATCATGTTCGAAACCTTCAATGTCCCTGCAATGTATGTTAATATCCAAGCTGTCCTGTCTCTTTACGCTAGCGGCCGTACAACAGGTTTCTCTCTTTAATTTGGGCGCATTACAATCTTTTTTCGTAGCACTTTTCAAAATGGCCCTAAAAAATGATAAGCGTGCCAAGTTAATTAGTCTCAATTCTTGGAATGACGTCGTTTTTGTCAGCAATTTTGCTGTAATCGATTGCCCACATGCCAAATATTGACATCCTAATTAAAAATGACGTATTTTTTAGAATTCTGACGAAATTGGTACATAGTATTAAATATAATTGAGACTAGATTCGTTTTTTTTTTTTTTTTTTTGGATCATTTTGAAAAAAATGAAAAGTTATGGGACGAAAAATGATTATATCGGTTAAGTGCATGTTTTTGGATGGATCAGGGATCGTCATGGATTCTGGTGATGGGGTTAGCCACACGATGCCTATTTACGAAGGCTACGCCCTTCCTCACGCCATCTTCCGACTAGATCTTGCTGGTCGCGATCTAACGGACCATCTAGTCACAATCCTTAGGGAACGCGGGTACAATTTCACGACTGCTGCTGAGCGGGAAATTGTTCGCGATGTGAAAGAGAAGCTTTGTTATGTTGCCCGACGGGCAGGTAATTAGTATTGGGGCGGAGAGGTTTCGGTGTCCTGAAGTTTTATTCCAACCGTCCCTAATAGGGTCGGAATCGAACGGAATTCACATAACGGCGTACGAGTCGATCATGAAGAGTGATGTGGATATTAGGAAGGATTTGTATGGGAACATTGTGCTAAGTGGTGGAACAACCATGTTTCATGGAATCTCTGATCGTATGAGTAAGGAAATAACTGCCCTAGCTCCTAATTCTATGAGAATTAAAGTGGTTGCACCTCCTGAGAGAAAATATAGTGTCTGGATTGGGGGCTCTATCTTAGCCTCACTCTCTACATTCCAGCAGGTAATTTATATGTTCATTTTAGTATGATATTTGTTATTTAGAGATATTATTTATTTATATATAAAGTAGACAGGAGATTGATATATTTATACTTATGTGAACAATAAAAAAAAGAGAAAAAAATATTTTATGTGAAAGTGGGGCATTACGTTTTAGGATGCTTGACTCGTGTGATGAACGTAATGCAGATGTGGATAAACAAGGAGGAGTACGATGAATCCGGTCCCACTATTGTACACCGAAAATGTTTCTGAGTTGAGATTTACATTTTTTGTTGCATCTGTCGAGGCTATTAAAAAGTGAAACATTGTCAACCATTGTGTTGTTGTATTTTTTTTTTTAATGCTAAAATGGAAGAGTTGTTGAGTTTGTTTAAATTAAGATTCATGGTCTTTGTGATTCACATGTTGTATTGTGTGTTTTGTATATATTTAAAGGATATAATATGCCTAGTTTTAAGTTTTCATGAGCGTGATGATGATATAGTTTTCTCTGTCTCCATTCCTCCCTATGTATGCTTATTTAGGAATTTTATTGGATTTAAAATTCAATGTTTCAAATTTATGTATAGTGCAAAGGGTGTGCACGGGTCCAAAATCGGATTGGGACCGGAATGTGTGTTAAAGGGCGGATCGGAGACCGATAAATTTCGGTCCGGGTATGGACCGATCTTTATTTTTTAAAAAAATTTATGGAAGTAAGAACAAGATTGATGAATTTGTGTAAAAAAATCTGGTCCGGACCGGATCGGAAAACCGGAATCCAAAATTTTCCGGACCGAAATCTAACCGATCGGTCCGGTTCCGGTCTTTTTTCCGGTCCGTTTTTTTTTAACACTCCTAGTGCAAAGTGTATAGGCAAAAAACTTATATGCAATACTGCATATTGATCGATTAAGGTAAATTAAGTTAAAATTTGTGGGTCAAATGCGGGTCAACGTGGATCAAAGCTGGTCAACTTTAATTATAATATTTATTTTCTCCCTTAAATATTATCTTACTAAATGAATAAAACTATGTTACTACAACACTTAAATTTTGTCACTACAAGATTAAAAGTGTATTACTGCAAGTCCAAAAATATTCTGGACACTTTTTTTTTATTAGCAAAATTACTAAAATAATCCTGACTTATTCGACAACTACATAACTAAAATAATGTTACTACGAGGCCAAAATTTTATCACTACAATGTCAAAAGTATATTACTAACGATTTGAGTAAATGAGTAAATAAATTATAATTGAAGAATGTAAATAAGTTAGTGTGAATAGTACTTAAAAAAAACGAATAAAAATAATGAAATTAGATGGAGAATTTTCTTTTCCAAAAGAAACATACCCCTAGGGGCTGTTTGGTTAGGGATTGTGGTGGAGTGGATGGGATGGGGATTGGAAAAATGTTGATGGGGGTAATCCATGAATAGTAATTGAATAAAAATTGTGTTTGGATAGAGATTGAAAAATAGGTGTGGATGGAGAACTTTATGTCAAATCAATAGTGATGTTGTATTATTTTATTATTGTTAGTTAGTAGAGTAATTATTGTAAGGAAGAAAAGTAGGAGAGATAATAAATGTGTGAAAGAAAAAGTAGGAGAGAGAATGAGTAATTAATATAAAAATGCTAACACACTTTTTATGGACAAAAAGATTATCACCTTTTATTTGAAAATATAACACTTTTCAAAAATTGATAACTTTAATTAAAAATGTGATTATGTTTCGTTTTATTGCTTTTCACTTAAAATATTGTCACTTTTTATTAAATTTGATTACTTTACACTTAAAATATTATCACTTTTTATTAATTTTTTTTACTTTACACTTAAAATATTATCACTTTTCAATTTTGATTAAAGGTAGAGATGTTTGTTCATATTCTGAGTTAAAATATTATCACTTTTCAATTTTGATTAAAGGTAGAGATGTTTGTTCAGATTCTGAGTTAAATATTTTAGACTCTGAATAAAAAAAATTCAACTCAAAACTTTGTTTTTTGAGTTTCCCCAAAAGATCTAGTACGAATGGAGATACTAGTCCACTATTTTATAGCCCATGATCTTTTAATGTCTTTTCGATGTGAAACATTATTTGACCCTAAACATCAAGAAAATAAAATTTTCATAAAATGGAAATAATAGTAATGGAGTAATAATTATGAATATTATATATAAAAAAAATGTAATGCGGGAATAGTTGCACTCGTATTTAAAATTGGGGTGGTCTTGTGTGAGACCGTCTCACGGATCTCATTTCGTGAGACGGATCCTTATTTTAACCCATCAATCCATATACTGCAACCGCATTTCATACTGTGACATTCAGACTCCCGTTCAGCGCCTAAGCAGCTAAAGCCCATACCAATACTTGGTGTTAAGCCCATGTACAGGTACAGGCCCCATTTTATATTTAAAAAATAAAAAAAGTTATTCTTATTTTTTTAATAAATTAAAAATTATATGAATTTAAATAAAATAAAATATAAAATATAGGGGTAGTTATTAGAGAATGGAGATGGTCTTAGGTGAGATCGTCTCATATATCTCAATCCGTAAAATGGGTATTCCTTAACTCGATGTAAAAAGTGATAATATTTAAGTAAAAAGTGACTATCACGGGTATTCCTTAACCCGATATAAAAAAGTGATAATGTTTAAGTAAAAAGTGATAATGTTTAAGTAAAAAATGACTATTACTTTTATTAAAAATATTATCACTTTTTACTTAAACATTGTCACTTTTTTAAAAAACATAAAATTTGAAAAAAAAAAAAGTTGTCCAACCTAAAAATTTGGTATATGGATCAAAAGGGACCCGTCTCATTGAAAAGGATTCGTGAGACGATCTCACACAAATTTTTGTCAATCTTTCTAAAAAAATAAATTCAATTAGTGGATATTTTATTAAAAACAAAATAAAAAAAATATTTTATGCACTTATTAATTGAACTAATGAAAAATAGAAATGACATCTAATTATCAATTAAATATCGCATTTTACTTTATATTTATCACTTTTAACTTTGTACATTATTATTTTTAACAATATTAATAATTTTATCTAAGTAAATAGTGACAATAATTAACTCTAAAAACTAAATCAATTAGTAAAGATACTTGTGTCCACTACCCTATAATCTCATTGATTAGCTTATAACTAAAAAGTGATATTATTTATTCAAAAAGTGATAGTCACTTTTTGTAAAACCATTATCACTTTTATTATAAATGTTAATCACTTTTTTAATATGAATAATTATATCAAATAAAAAAAAAGATAACAATTAACTCTGAAAACTAATTAGTAATCATGTAAAGTAACATATAATTTCATTCATTAACCTCGATGTAAAAAGTGACAAATTTTAAGTAAAAAATGATAGTTACTTTTAATAAAAATATTATCACTTGTTTACTAAACTTTATCACTTTTTAATAATAAAATTTTTTTAAGTAAAAAGTGACCATATACTCGTAAAATTGATGCACTTAATAAAAATAATTATTTTTACGGAATTTTCCAAACAATAAAAATAATTTGTTAAAAGTGACAATATACTTATCAAATTTATAGATTATTTAATGGACTTTCTTTGATATACAGAGCAATAATTTTTTTCTAAAACACATCTCCTTTTCTTGATAGAGAAAAATAAAAAAAGTTATGTTCGCGAAAGACGGATTGATTATGGGGGCGTTAAACAAATTGATTTGGGTATACAATTAATTATGGACAAATGGGCTTAGGAAAAAAGAATAAGTAGTTTGGGCCGCAGCACTTGCAGTGAAAATGTGGTAGTTGTTTTGGACCGCATTACATTTAAAAAATGGGCCTGAAAAGATCCGTCTCACAGATTAAGATCCGTAAGACGGTCTCACACAAGTTTTTTTGCCTTTAAAATTTTATTATTCACATTTGTATACAATTCTTTTATTTGAATTAGTAAATAAATATAAATACAAAATTATAATATTTAATTATATATAAATATAAAATTTAAAATCTACTACCCCTTATGTTCTTCTTATTTAATACTCCATGTTTTGAGTTACAATTGAAAACCTAAATAAAAAGTTTACTAAAAATTTCACATTCACCCACTTTCATCTCATATGTACTACGGAGTACTATTATTCTATAAATTTTTTAATTGAATAATATTGAATACAAATCAATTTCGAATCGAATATTCAAAAAAATATTTTTTCGAATATGCTTTAGATTCTTTGAATTGAATAATATCAAATACTAAATTAAATTTATTATTAAAAAAATCGAATATTCAAATATTTTCATTAAAAGAAAGTTTAAAACCATAATAGCATAGCCAAGGCGGAAATCCCCACTCTACTCTAAAAAAATGTTTAAATAAAAGAAAGTAAAATGTGTTTGAAAACAAATAAAAGAAAGTAGAATACACAGTTTAGGGCTCAAACCATGAGGGATTGTCTCTACCGCAGCAAGATGACTATAATTCTAGGTAGTAATCTTTCTTCATTCGCGCACTCATCATCTATTAATAATCAACATGCAACTGAATTTATACCCTGTAATGGCTCGTAATTTTGCATTATTTTGGGACATCATCTACTGTTATGGGTGAATTTTCGGTTCTTAAGTTTCGTAGTTAATAATTTTTAAGCTGAAGCGGGATGAAGGATCCTGCATTTGATAAAAAATAGGATTTATAAATCTGTGAATATAGAAACACAATGAATTTTTTTTTTTTGCTTGGATTTTTAAGTGCTATTGGCTTAGTTTACATTTTCCCAGCAATAACGTTTGATTTTATATGATTTTCGCTCCTTATACTGTTTTCAACGCTTCAATACTTGGACTATTGTTCTTACGGGTAAAATATCGCTGAAGAAAATGAGTTCTTGCTTTTTTTTTTGACTGTGTTATACTTTTTGTTGAAATTTGCTTCCGTTTCTTATTTGTGATTTTTGTTATTTGACTGAAAATGGATGACAGTGCAGTATGTAGTATTAGTACCACGTGGTGAAAATATTGTGGCTTTCTAAATTTGCAGAACTCTTTGCAGGTAAATAGTCAAGAGAAGCCTCAACTATTTCAAGATATTATGGCCTGTTCCGCTGATGGACGTCAAGATGTTTTTCCCATCTGGAACAGAAGTCTCAATAAATGTGATGTGCTGGTATTTTTTCCTGATTGGGAGGGAAGGGTGACATGTCGACGTGTTCTTGTTATGAAGTTAGATCTTCTGCTGTGGGGGAGCTGCAGATTGAAATAATGAGGAAGAGAAAAATGAGTCGCCATATCTGTGTGTGAAGTGGAATGATCAAATGGTGAAGCTTTTGATAACTTCAGTTTCCTGTATTGGAGAAGATAAGTGGTAATAGTGGGATTTCACTACTTCTGCCGAAGAAAAGTGGAATGCGATCTCCAAGGTAATGGCAGAAAGGGGTTTTCATGTGTCACCACAACAATGTGAATATAAGTTCAATGATCTCAACATAAGTTATAAGAAACTTAATGATATCATTGGGAGAGGGAATTCCACGAAGTAGTTGAAAATCTTGCACTTTTAGATATTATGGATAAGTCAAAACAGAGTGTGAGGAAGATATTGAGTTTACAACAATTACTTTATCAAGAAATGTTCTCATATCGCAATGTTAATCAGCTGTATGTTCCTCATAATCTAGCTATTAAAAAATCAGTGCCCCAGGCTGTTAGAAATAGTGATGATCTGGAGTCCAACAAAGGCAAAACCTATAGGTCATTAGGTCCGAGATAATAGATGCGGAGGAAGAGATAATAGACAAAGTTTTGTATGCAACTGCATGTTCATTTATGCTGTATTTACAGTATTATATAAATGCTGATAAGGACAATGCTCTAGCCCATTTAGTTGAATCTAGACCGTGCTACTTTCGGTATGTTGTACTCCGTATTACTTAATTTTCTAGTTTATATTGAGTATGACTTGGCTAACTTGATGCTTATTTTTTACTTATAAAGAGTTACTGTTAACTTTTTACCTCAAAACATTTTCCTGAAAAATATCTTTTACTTTTAGTTATCTTGGAAATTTCACAATTTGGAGGTTGCTTTAATCCATGGTCAGCATGTCATCATACATGATTACACGTGCAGGCTTTGGAGAAAGGCGTTGCTACTCAGTTGTATTCAATGGCATTGATCATGTCGGAAAAATGTTGTCCTTTAAAGGTAAACTATTTCTTCTTGTTACTCTCCAACAAAGTGTATGCAAACTTGCTTCATATTTGCTTAACTAAAGACTGATAGATATAAATATGAATATCACTATTCATGGTGCAAAAAAATTAACAGTTTGATTGAATTGATTCTTAATTTGTCACTAAGCACTCATGCGCCTTTGTGCACCCAAATGCATTTTGTCCATGCTTTGGCCTATGTGTGCATTACCAATGTTGTATTGGAGAGGAAAGGTACTATAATTGATAGAAGGAGCTTAGAGATGATCCAACTATAAGAAATAGAAGACAGGCCTAGCCATGGAATAAATAAAATGAATCTCTTTCAGGCCTTTACTTTCGATGGCTTTTCTGCAGCCTTTCACTTCTCCCACTAAGATCAGAAAATGTCTGATTTTGATTTCAACATGTTCTCCTATGGAATCCAAAACAAATTTCATGTTTCTGTGCTTGTTTCTCATTGGTGCCTACACAGACTTTTAATGTGAGTTTTATGGATTAATCAGACAGTATAGTTGATTGTACTGCACAATTCTCAAAAGTCGAGAAGATTTAGCGCTTTTAGCCAGTGACACTTAGGTTAATTAAGCACGAAAAAGTTTAGTGCTTTGAGCCAGTACGAGGACAACATAATATTTTCGATTTACAAAAACGTTTGAGGCCCAAATATTTAATTTTTAAATTTTCTAATAATTACAACCCAATCTCTTTTTTTAAATGTGAATGCCTGGATAAGTGTGCACATCTCTTGTTGAACTTTGTCGCCTAAAATTAATTACGCCCTAATCCCAAAGCCAACCACCTCGAAGCCAATTGGTTGCTTTGCTGTTGGCCAATTGCAGGAAGAATCTACTCTCGCTTGCTCCCCTCCTTATCATTTTTCATTCAATCTATGATTTCCTTTTTCTATGGCGAGCTTTACGATGTTTACCAATTGATTTTCCTATATAAGAAAAGGCATTCAATGATTTTCGGGTCAAAAGATTTTCTTTGGATTTAAAATCTGTCTTTTTGAGGGAGTTATTATTTCCTTGTCTCTCTATTTTCTTTGGACAGGATCTGTGCGATAGACGGCCATCTGTGATTTCTCCACCATTTCTTGTACTCTGGTATTTTCTCATTTGCTTAATTTGCACTACCTGCATATCGTACAAGATAATTATTTGAAGGGGGCTTTTGTTTTCTTCGTTTTAGATTTTTTTACCCCATTTTCTTGATTCACTTCTTAACTTTCTTGAATGTCCTGTAGTAGCTCGCAGTTTTGCATTTATTCTTTGGTTCTACTAAAGTGAATGCACACCCATTTTTTTTGTGGGTATATGATGTGCTGTGGTTAATTTTTTTTTTCTATTGGTGGAAGGAATTTGAGGCCGGAGGTTATAACATGGAAGATGTCTTACAAGTCTATCGTAATTTGACGGGGGAGTGTGAACCTTATAATCTTCAACAACGACCCCAACCGGTGCAGATGAACTCCCACCAAGCTATGCCGTCTTCATTTGGACACATCCCATTTCATCCATCCCAGATTTGGGAAGCCCACTCATCTGGGTTTGGCAGCGTTCAATCCTTTGGACAGTTGCTTGGAGGAATCGGAAATGAGGAACGAATTCTAAACTGTGGTGGAGTAAACAGTCTAAACTGTAGCCCCGTATACACACAATTTCCAAATGGCCTAACTGGTCAAAACATGGTGTCTGAAAGTGGGACAGAGGAGACTGGGCAAGGGTGGGAGCGGATAAAATGGACGAACGAGATGGTCAAAATTTTGATCACCGCAGTTTCTTTTTACGAGTCTATTGAGAATGACTGGAGTCATTTTCTATCTGTAATTAAAGGCAAGTGGAGGTCTATCTCCACCATACTGGTTGAACGAGGCTATCTCGTATCCCCTCAGCAGTGTGAGGATAAATTCAATGACCTCAACAAAAAGTTCAAGCGATTGATCCAGATTCTTGGCACAGATACTTCATACAATGTTGTTGAGAACCCTGCCCTGATGGAGACAGTGAACATTCCGGATGAAGCCAGAGACGAAGTCCGAAGGATTCTGAGCTGTAAGCAATTGTTCTTTCGAGAAATGTACTCGTATCATAATAAAGATGACAAATTTATCCCTCGTGATATTCCTCTTCAACAATCCATGCTAGCTGCTCTCAATGATTTGACTTTAGGGTCACCTTCGAAGAAACGGAAACCCGAGGAAGATAATGGAATTTTCCTTCCCCATCATGTTGCTACTATTTTACCTGAGGAAACTTTGACTGAATATACTAATGTTGTTCCTGAGGGTAGGGAAGAGGAAGAACTGAGTGAGATTGTAAAATCGCGATCAAGTGAATTGGAAGAGAAGAGGTTGCAGATACAAATGAGGATGCTGGAATTGGAGAAGAGGAGATTTGAATATCTGAAATTGTGCAGACAGGAGGAGGAGGAGTTGCAACAGATGATGCTGGATAACAAGTTGATGATGTTAGAAAACGAGCGGCTAGCTCACATGCTTAAATGTCGGAAATGAGGTAATAATGCTAGCAACTGAAACTTTGTTGTGGCTTCATCTTTAGGTGGTGTCTCCACAATCATTTTATCTATGTGGAATAAGCAGTGCTGGTGTCTGGTTTTAGTTGCATTTTGAATATGTTGAACCCAGATGAGATGAATAATAATGCTTGTTTGATGGAACTCATTTTCCTAAGTTTCAACTTATTTATTTCAATGAAAGTTGAGTTATGAATAAAGATAGTATTATCTTCTAAGTTGGCTATTACTTTCAGTTAAGTGCTGCTTTGAGTGAATTGCATATATATATCTACTTCTATCAGGCTGTTTGATAGTCTGTATTGAGATGAGACTCACTTTGTTTCTATATATTTGGCCTTTGGGTGTCTTATATATTGTTCAAATGACTCTGCATATTGGAGAACAAAGAAATACACTTTTCTCATTTAGATATTAAAATTTTATGGTCTGACCCGCCCCGTGTCCCTCAGTGGGTCGCCCCGTCCTGTTGGTATAATGGAGCGGGTCCGGGTATGTAAGTACCCATCCCGCCCCATTACATAGTCATGGATTCACCTACCAAATGATTGAAGCTTACATCTTGGTGTTCTTGTCTTAATTACAATTTAATTGTTAGGTGACTAGATTTTGACAATTTTCTGCAATTATTTTCACCTCACCTCACCTACTTGTCATTAATTTGATTGCTGTGTATTGATTTTCTGAATTAAATACAGTGTGTGTTGATTTTAAAAGTCATTAAATTCACAGTATCTCACTCATTTAAGAGGCACCAAGATCATTTTCATCAATTCTGCAAGAACTTGATTGGAACTGTCTGTTGTCCGATTTGAACCGATTTGAAACTGGCATTAAACTGTCATGTATGGGCCGAGTTTGAACCTGATCAAACAGATCGTGATTTTTGTAGAATATATCTTGCCAATTTGCATTTGGAACTCGTCACACATATTTAATATTTTTTATATAAACTAATATTCATAATTTATACTATATATATATTTTTAAAATATTACATGTTATTTTTAGGTATAAGATGAAAATTTAATATTATTTTATACTCCTTCCGTTCCAACTTAACTTTCATACCTATTTTTTTTTGTCCTTTAGAAACTCTACCTATACAATATCTAAAATATTATTTTTATGGTACATACAACTCAATTCACTTATTTATTTTTTTATAAAATTATATTTATTACTCCCTCCGTCCCCGAAAAGTTTGTGGGGAATCTTGGGCACATGTTTTAAGAAAAAAGTGTAATGATGAGAGTGTTGAGGGGTAATTTTGTAAACTTTTATATATAAAGTAAATAAAGTAGGTGGGTTGAGTGTATGGTGGGTTTAAAAAGTAATGACATGAAGGGTAAATATGTGTATATTATGAGGGTGGAGATTGTAATGATTATTTCTATTTTGGGTATGCAAACTTTTCGAGGACAAACTAAAAAGAAAAGTATGAAAACTTTTGGGGGACGGAGGGATTATAAAAAAGGGTTGAACAGTAAATATGAAAATAATTAATGGTAATTTAATATATTGTGTATAACAAAAAAAATAAAAATGGATGAGGTGGGTTGGGCCCGATGACGAATTCTAATCCGTTTGGAATGTTTTGGATCTAATGAAATTAGAAAAAATATACTCCGTAATCGTTATACAATTAACGATGTTTTAATATTTTTTTTATACATAAATTAAATAATATTTTAGCATTTTTTTACTATTTTTTTTAATTTAATTTTTGTTTTTCATAATTTCTAACTTGTTTTTATTAATTAATCTACTCACATGGTAAATATTCTTTTCGTAGTAAACTAAAATTAGAATGTGTGATTAAATCTCCTTTGTTAAAAACTCGTTAATCATACTCTTTTTTAATTTAAATTTTTTTTATATATATATATAAAAAATAATAATATTCTTTGGTAAAATCATACTCGTTAATCTACTTTATGGGAGCAAGATTTATTACTAGTTTATTGATTCAAATCCAATCATGATTCATGACACGTTATAAAAAGAATGGAATATGAGGACTGGAGATTTTATTCTGTTACAAATTCTTCCTCAATAATACTCATAAGGACATAACTGACAAAATATCCAAAAGAAACTTGAAACAAAACTATGCTGAATTTTGAGGTTCCCATCTGAATCAAATATATACCTTTAGTGATAAAAAATAAAAAATGAAGGGCCACTTCACTCACAAATATTTAACAATTGGATAAATACAAGTAACTATTAAGTTGAACAAATTTTTTTTTTTTTTTCTTCTTTGAGATCATTCTTAAAAATACTAATTCATTTTATTTTAAATAAGTGATATTTTAAAAGAGAAAGTTTGGTTCTAATTAAATAATATTTTAGATTTTTTTTCCCTCAAATATATAAAAGAGTGAGAAGATATGAACTAAAATGAAAGTAGGTAGGGAGGGGAATATGTCTTTTCCTAATCATTGTTAATTTTTCTCTAAAATTCTAAAACATCATTTATTTTTATATTTAAGAATGAATTGACGGTGAGATTGGTCTTCCGAAATTATTCGATCTTTGGATCGAATACCTTAGACTTAAAAAAAACAAAATCATAGTCCAAGACAAACACCAAACCATAAAGAAAATGAAGGGAAAAACAAGTCTCCCGCGCACAAGTTACACCGTGCAATTGAGCATATGGATAAAACACGATTAAATTTATCTATAACATGACACTAATTTTAACTAAAACGTGTAAGATGATATAACTAAATAATAATATAAAACAATCCCAAAGTAAATAAAACACGACATCAACTTTGACTGAAACATGACAATATGTTTTATTATAATGTAACGAGACCATCACCTTACCGTAAGAAAAAATGTTCTCTTAGACTATGTTTATTTGATAACATTCACCAACCCAATCAAATAACATAACAATCAAAGAACATAAAAGGAAAAAAAAAATTAAATACCATGATTTGAGTTGATTACCTAACTCAAAGTCACGAACAATCGAATAAAAAAAAAAAACAATTCAATCAAATAACAAAACAAAATAAAAATAAATTCAAAGAACACATTTTTTTTTTAATACCATGAATTGAGTTCATTGTCTAATCCAAAGTGACAACCGATTGAATTAAAAAAAGAAGGATAGTAGTAGTAATATAAATAAGTAAGCAATTATACACTTAATTTAAATTCATATAAATATGAAAAAGTCAAATGAAAAAAAAGTCAAGGTTCCGCATGCTGGGTCGGTTCATAGGCTGTTTTTATATGCACATAGAGATAGTGGCCAAATATAATAAACCTCAAAATTCAATAATAAAATATCCATAGACTTTTTTTCATTTGCCATAGTTTTTCAACTTTACAATAATTTCTTCTTTTTGTTAATTTTCTCATTTTCTGCCTCTCCCCCTTTTCCCCTCTCTGGTTTTTGCACTAGATTAATCCCATCTTTGAGTCCAGAAATCATTACCGCCCCCCCCTCTCTCTTGTCTGCAAGAACCTCAAATTGTATATATATTTGCGTTGTTTAGCTGTGAGCGGCTTTTTTTTTTCTTTTTCTTCATCTGTTTGAAAAAAGAAACTGTGTGCATTTCTGGGTTTCAGTATTTCTTAGGTGCTGTGGAATATTTGGACTTATTGTTTCGTAATTCTTGTCCTTTGAGGTAATAGATCTCTGATCTCATTTCCTTCGCCTTGAAATTTCGATTTTTCGTAGTAAAGATGAATACTTCTGTGCCCCAAGTCAATGCTCCGTTCACATTTGATGCATCTTTTATATTTTCATAAATCCTTGCTTAGAACTTTTTGGGTAAAGTTTTTGTTTTACCAAAAGTCAAATCTTATGGTGGGTTCAGTTCAGATTTTGCTTGCTGGGTCTAATTCCTTTTCCCCCCCTGTTAATCATAATCTTTCTGTTGGATATATGAGTTGTGGGTTATGTTCAATACATGAATTTCCTTATTTAGAAAGATTGCCCAAAAGTTATTTCCCCTTTTAGCAATATTTGAGCTTGAATTTGTGGTACTTAAATGTAATTTGTGATTCTTGCAGATCTCTGAAGAAACTATTGGGTTTTGATCTTCTTGAAGTCCTTCTAGCAGGTCTCTGGCTCTACTATAGTTCAGAGTTTGTTTTTCTGTGATGTGATTGTGTTCTTTTCCAGTTTGTTATACTTTGACTACACATAGTGGTCCATGTTATCATTATAAGCTTCAAATATTGTGCTGTTTCTTTAACTTCATTATTAGGGTACGTACTCTACTTAATTGAGCTCGTACCGTTGTCTTTTGTGGCATTGATCACTGTTTAAGATAGTTCAGTTTTCTTGTGGTAGGTAAAATTGTTTCAAAGGGCAGGGAATGTAATGAATTAAGATGTGGTTGTGCAAGCTTGCAATTCCATAAACTCGCTTTCCGTTTGAAATATTTAAATGGATGTTAGGATTTATTAGCTGCATACATCTTAAAGTGGAGATACTTAGAATTGAGATAGTTTTAGAATCTAGAAGAGCTGTATATGGTAAAAGTATTTGATTCGATCAACTATAGACCCATGAGAAACTGTTTCATTAAACTATCACTTCACTTCTGTTTATTAATTCTCCGCTTTAAGTGAGTGTGTCTATTCTTTGAGTTGCATTCTTATACACTAGTTGTAAAGTGCAACTGTAGACAACCAATACTTACTTTTTTGTAAAGCAACTAATAAGTACTCCATTTAAAATACACTTGAGTTGCACGGTGCACCTGGTTTATACAAGTTTTTGTCTTATCCTTTGCCTCTTTTCTTTGTTGCAATTTATTTTTTGCTTTCTGAAAATTGCACGTGTTGCTTGATTACAGCTGAGTTCCTCATATTATTGCTACTTTGGGGGCTCAATGTCATTCCGAAGCATAGCAAGGGATATAAGGGACAGTTTTGGGAGCTTATCACGTCGGAGTTTTGATGTGAGGTTTCCCGTTCATCATAGGGGGAAATCACATGGTTCTTTCCATGACTTGAACGAGCAGCCTTTGGTAACTCAGAGTAGTCGTTGGGCTAATCTTCCTCCCGAGTTACTTTACGATATTATCAAAAGGTTGGAAGAGAGTGAGAGTACATGGCCCGCTCGAAAACATGTGGTTGCATGTGCTGCCGTTTGCCAATCATGGAGGAGCATGTGCAAGGAAATTGTTAGAAATCCCGAGTTATCTGGGAAGCTTACTTTTCCCGTTTCACTCAAGCAGGTAACATAAGATTTGGTTGACATTTTTGCCCTTTGGCTGCATTTTCGTCTGTGCAATTAGTAATTACCAAGTTTCACTAAATCGACTTTTCACTCTATACAGCCAGGGTCTCGTGATGGAACCATTCAGTGCTTCATAAAGAGGGACAAGTCTAACTTAACATACCATCTTTTCTTGTGTCTTAGTCCTGGTGAGTGTCTTGTGGGCATCTTTGAATCTCAACTAACTATTTATGCACTTAGCATTTGGTGTTTTTAGGAATATGCTTTTTTGTAAAGTGGGTTTTTAGCTCGGCTTGAAGTTTTATGCCTTAATTTTCGTATGTTTACGGCTGATGTTTTTTGCTTCGTTCCTAGAAGGATAAATTTGTTTCACGACTTTGTCACTTGGTTAAGTTTATCATATAAAATTTGTTAATCATGTGAATTCCTCTTCTTGATTATACATTATATTAGGTCCTTATCGAGGAAATAGGCATGATTCACCGATTGCCTTCAATATTTGAAATAAAATATGAAGATTCTGGCTATGCATATTATTTTCCGATCATAATTCATTAGTCCTATCTACACACTTACTTTACCTGAATATTACTGTTTTTGCTGTCTTGATTCGATATGTAATTCTGCAGCTTTGCTAGTTGAGAATGGAAAGTTCCTCCTCTCTGCGAAACGAACTCGTAGAACTACCTGTACAGAGTACGTTATCTCAATGGATGCAGACAACATTTCCAGATCGAGTAACACATATATTGGAAAACTAAGGTAAACCTCAGTATTCAATATCTAGCATTCACTTTCAGTCTTCTGCTTGTGAATTAAATAAAAAAATAAAATATATATAATGTGATTTATTTTTCATAGGTTAACTATTACATTGTAGATTAAATTGTATTAGTACTTTTTGGACTTAAATCTGATACTTTTCATTATATGAGCTGAAAATTTTCATCACATGAACTAATACTTTTCAACCACATTTTTCTATGATTCGTGCCTGGCTGAATTTTTTTGGTCAAAACTCTAAACTTCATGTCTGAATTTCTATCTGCTCATCGACAACTAAGTCATTCATTTTATTCAATCTTATCCTTTAATCACTTCTCCCCTACTTGTTCGTCTGCAGATCAAATTTTCTTGGTACCAAGTTTATAATATACGACACACAGCCTCCACACGCATGTTCACATCCCGCCCCACCTGGGCGAACAAGCCGGAGGTTCTACTCCAAGAAAGTATCTCCAAAAGTACCAACCGGGAGTTACAGCATAGCCCAAATCGCATACGAGCTAAATGTGCTCGGGACGCGGGGCCCACGCAGGATGCACTGCATGATGCACTCAATACCCGCCTCATCTGTCGAACCCGGTGGAGTGGTGCCAGGTCAGCCTGAACTTCTCACGAGACCCCTCGAGGACTCGTTTCGTAGCATCTCGTTCTCCAAGACTTTCGATCAATCGGTTGAATTCAGTAGCTCTCGATTTTCCGATATCGCTGGGATATCGAACGAGGGAGACGATAGTAATAAAACGAGGCCCTTGGTTCTCAAGAACAAGGCTCCTAGATGGCATGAACAATTACAGTGCTGGTGCCTCAATTTTCGAGGACGAGTAACAGTTGCATCGGTTAAGAACTTTCAGTTGATTGCAGCCACGCAAGCACCACCTTCTCAGCCAGGGCAAGGGCAAGTGCATGTCGACCACGATAAAGTGATTCTACAATTTGGTAAGGTTGGTCAGGATATGTTCACCATGGATTACCGATATCCTCTATCTGCTTTTCAGGCATTCGCCATCTGTTTGAGCAGCTTTGATACAAAATTGGCTTGTGAATAGAGAAGTTTTCTAGCCAGAATATGCTGCTGTTAAATGAAGTTCATAAAAAAAAAGAAAGAAAGAGCTTTATTGATGCATCTAGTTCTAACATTTGTATATTTTGCTTTTCTTCATTGGAAACAAACGGATATTTGTTGCTAATTTGCTCTTTTCATAAATTAGTGGTGTTGTGGATTGGAACTCGATTGTCATCTCTACATGACGAGGATTTGAATTAAATATCATGATATTCTCTTCATGTTTGATTAATTTTGTTGAATTTTCAGATTTGTTTTGTATTTGATTCGAACAACTTATAAGTTATAAGGGAAATTCTCAAATGTACAGTGTCCACTCGCTTTTAATTCTCTTTCCCTCTCCAAAACCCTAGCTAAGCTGCTTCTACCAATCTCTCCGTGATTCATTGACAATCAAGACACACACTATGCCATATTTGCTAATGGTGGGTCAAGACACACACTATGCCATTGCCATATTTGCTAATGGTGGGTTAAATTATTCTGTAAACTGCTATTCCAAATTCTTCCTATTTTCTTCCCAATTTGAAGCTGCAGAAAAAGAGGAAGAATAATAACCTCTCTTCCCCTTCCTTCTCAAATCCTTTGTTTATACCATTTACATTTAGCGGTAATTCATTAATCAATCGTTTATTCATGTAGGATGTTTCTCGGATTTTTGCTCTTTTTTGTATTGTTTTTTTGCTTATAAAAATTGTAGTTATTTTTTATTGAAAATTGGCAATTGTTGTTAATGAAAAGTTGTAATTTTGTTAGTGAAAAGTGGTAATTGTTGATAATAAAAAGTGTAGTTATTTGTTATTGAAAAGTGGAAAAGTGTAGTGTTATTCTTATTAATGAAACATGGTAGATTTTATTTTTAAAAAGTGTAATTTTTATTATTGAAAAATTATAGATATTTTAATTAAAAAGTGGTACGCCGTTAAAAAAATTATTGTTAAAAAAATGGTGTATTAAAAAATTATTATTAAAAAAATGGTCACAGATGGTGTATTGTGTGTTCATAAAATTAAATTGTACTGTTAAAAAAATAGTGTATTGTCACCTTGTATTATTTTGTTCAAAATGTTGCCTTGATTAATAGTTTAATACATATTGATTAATCGGTCTTCAAAATGTGCATTGATGTGCACGGTGCACATTATGCACAGGAGACCAACTCAAGTTATAATCATTCAGTTGTTCATATATACGAAAAAATATTGTATAAACTAGTTTCATACCATGAAATTGGTTCTGAAAGATAGTAGTCGTATAATGTTAAAGGGTATTTCTTAAATTATTAATGAAAGTTGATGTTAAAAGAGTTTTATGGCAAAAAAAATATCACACAAAATCTACACCATATATAATATTCTGGGGAGGATGTACTACAAGGCAAGATGAGTAGGGGTGAAAATGAATCACATTATTCTGATTTTTTTTTTAACGAAAATCTTCTAACTCAAAAATCTTTTAAAAAGCCTACAAAAAAGATTGAGCCTGACCAATTTAATTAAATAGGTTTCACAAAAAGTTTAAGTCTGATTTATTTATTTAAGGAGTCGAGCTTTTTTAATAGATCAAACCTTCATTCCCGCCCTAAAGGGGAGGCACTTGCCCTACCTAAATTAATCAATTTTTGTCATGAATTACTACAACTACAGGCAAGGAGAGTCCTAATTCAAAATCTACACCACTATTTCCAAACTCTCATAACTTAATTGATGAGAATGCAATTTTGGGTTCAGAAGATTTTGCTCCATACTCACGCCCTCGTAGGATCATCGCCTGCCTCCACTCGTTGGTTCATCAAAGTGGTATGCACTCTCTGCATTCGTCACTCTCATTCGCTCAATTTTTTCGACACTTATTATTTCCGGGAGAATTTGAACCCCCCTGTAGCTTTTGGCGTTGTTCATCACATAGCCAATACGTTGAATAACCCGGATTTAGCATTTAGCTTTTTTCGTTACTCAAGGCTCAATTTGAAGCTGATTCACTTAAGACCTACTTTTGATTTACTCTTGACGTCGCTTTGCCAATTGGGGTTTCACGATTCAGCTGAAACAGTTTATGAGTACATGAAAACTGATGGCCTTTTTCCTAGTAACTCTGTTTTGGAGATAGTAGTTTCTTCTTTTGCTAATGCTGGCAAGTTTAGGACCGTGGAAGAAATTTTGATTGCAAAAGCTGAAATTTGTAGAGACAAGGAAACAGTAGATTCTTATGTTTATAATAATTTTCTGAACGTGCTAATTGATAGAAATCGGATTGATGAGGCTGTTGCATTTTTCAGAGGTCATGTGTTGAGGTTAAAAAGCTTTTGTCCTGATACTTGTAGCTTTAACATAATGATGCGGGGATTGTGCCGAATGAACAAGGTTGAGAAAGCTTTTGAGTTTTTCGAGGTCATGGGGAGATTTGGTTGTTATCCAGACCGTGTTACGTACAATACTCTTATTAACGGGTTGTGTAGGGTTGAAAAAGTGGATAGAGCAAAGGAGTTGCTTAGAGAAGTTAAAACACAAGGTGGGATTTCTCCAAATGTTGTTACTTACACATCAGTTATTTCTGGATACTGTAAATTAGGTAAGATGGATGCTGCTGCAGCTCTCTTTGATGAGATGGTTAACGATGGGGTCAATCCAAACTTGTTTACTTTTAATTCTATTATTGATGGTTTTGGTAAAAAGGGTGAAGTGGCTTCAGCAATGAAGATGTATGAAAGGATGATTAGTAGTGGTTTAAGTCCTGATGTTATCACCTTTACCTCTCTCATTGATGGTTATTGCCGCCTTGGAGAGTTGGGAAAAGCTATGAAACTGTGGGATGAAATGAATGAGAAGAAGGTGCCTCCTAGTGTATTTACCTTTTCCATTTTAATTAATGCCCTGTGCAGAGTGAATTGGTTAAATGAGGCTCGAGATTTGTTAAGGAAGATGAAAGGCATTGTTCCCCCACCATTTGTTTATAACCCCATTATTGATGGTTTTTGTAAAGCGGGTCTTGTTGATGAGGCGAATGCAATTTTTGCAGAAATGGAGGCAAAAGGATGTGTCCATGATAAGATGACATTCACCATTCTCATTCTGGGACATTGTATGAAAGGGAGAATGCATGAAGCCGTAGGATTGTACGATAAGATGTTGTCAATGGGGTGTGCACCCGATAATGTCACCATAAGTTGCTTGATATCCTGCCTTAGAAAGGCAGGCTTGGCATGTAAAGCAAATGAAATAGAGCAGAAAGCATCAGATAGTATGCACTTAGGTTCATCGTCATCAGGGAGAACCACCACAGTTGGGAATATCACGATCGCTACTTAGTTGAATCTTGCTCTGTATGATGCTGTTCAATCAGAGAACTCAATGAGTCAGTTAGAGGTAATTGCTTTTCTGGTCTTGCTAATCTTTAAGGGAAGACATTCATTCAACTGAGTTCTGGTCCTTCCTTATTTTTGTATTTATTTATATGAGAATAAATCTATGAGCCAAACAAATAATGCAAATTACAAAAGATGGAAAGGGAAAAAAGTAAAAATAAGACTATAAACTAATAATAGGTTGAGGTATGTCTCTGTATCATGCAGGCCATATTTGTGAAGGCGCCTGCAGGATTAAGACAAAGTGTAAAAGTTGTGACAGTAGGTGGTATTCTATTTTTTCAACTACGTTTCAATTTATGAAATCTCATAGCAGAAAGTTACTATCAGGATAGTGGAAGATACTTCAATAGTGTGGACTGGACTCCATCTTAATATTAAATATTTTCAATAAATATATGGCCTAGGAATTGTTTTTACTGACTACTGTATTGCTATTCTTCAGAATATAGCAATCTATAAGATGATAAAATAATTTTTAAAAAACATTTGTCTAGTAGCCATCTTGTATTATTATCTAAAATAATATTTTCTGTAAAAGTATGAATTTTCTTATTTAAGGTTGTGAAAGATTTTATATCCAATTGATTTCTTTTAATTATTCTAGTTAGAAAAAAATGTCAAACCACGATGCATTTTGAAAAAGTGATACATTGCCCTTAACATATCCTGTCACTATACTATCTGGCTATGTAAGATATATTTGGAAAATAGAAACACAAACGTGGCTTGAACTTTGCCAATGAAGATTTACTCTTGACAATGAGAGTTACTTTTAGAGATGTCTGAGATGTACATTGACCATGCTCAATACCACGATTTCGTTTTGCTTACTTCGTATATCTTGCAACATGTGAAACCTCCCTTGGTTATGTGGTTTAACTCAACGAATTCTTGAATTTGAACTTTTCAAGACTGGTTGTGTAATGTGTTGAGACTCATGTCATGCGAGTTGGGTTTTGAATTATTGGTCAGTTTGCCTCCTATCTAGATTGCTTTAGGTACTCTCATGTGTTGTATTTGGATGATGAAATATGCTTCTAAAGCTTTATCCCTTCTCTAATGTGTTTCTCTAATGTGTTTCTAGGGACATGTCTTTCTAAAAAGTGATAATTACTCCGTCTAACAGAAACTGTTCTTCGGAGATGTACAAGAAATAAGTTATATAACCAGTTCTCAGGACACTGACCAGCTGAAGCCTGTGTCCTTTAGATTAAACAAAATGCAAATTTAGGTTTTCGGTAAAAGGTCAGAATTATGCTCACGAAAACAGGTATTCCTTTACACAGTTCGCAGCAAACAGAATATTGGGGCAGATTTTAGGATTTAAATGTTTTTCTATGTTTTATTATTTGTGAAGATATCTTCAAGCCAACTTCCAACTTTGGTTCACCTGTAATAATTTTTCTTTGTAAATAATCAGCAACAGAGTCTTGTATGCACCAGGTGCACCAAGCGAAGCGAGTCAAGTGCATTTTAATTTTAAATGATATTAGTTGGTTGTATTAATTGGTTTCACTTAACAGTATTAGTTGTTTTCATTGAATAATATTAGTTGTGTACAATTGCACCGTACAACTAGTGTATAAGAGACTCACTCATAATCAAAACTGTCTTACTTCGTGGATTGTCAAAAGGGGAAAAAGTTATTATTTTGAAATAATTTTTCTCTTTAGTCTTTGCTTTGTTTAGACTGCATTGAGTCCACTTATTTAGTCCTTATTCTCAGAGAATAAATATTATGGTGGATGGTTCTGATTTTTGTTTTCTTTTCTATCACCAGATCTTACATCTCTGCTTGTGGGGACCATTACCATCTATACTTCCACTTAGTGTAAAATTCCTAGGATTGCTGGCTGGTAAGATACTATTATCAGTTTCATATTTGCCTCCCCTGCAATATGCACTATAATTTTATTTATATTATGTAATTACACATATCTAGATCGGAATATATTCGTGTGATGGAGAAAATCTGAGACATTAAGCCTCGATCCTATATGATGCGCCGTCTAACATCCTTCTACTGTTGTAAACATTATTTTGTCACACCAGTTTGATTTTAAGTTTGCTTTGACACAGTTAGAGCACACATTTTGTTGAAGTATTCAGAAGAACAGACTCCCTTTCATAGCTGAAATATTAATGCTATGTGCAACAATATTTGATTTGTGTTGTTTGTTTACAGTTAATATGCAAACAGCAACAACATTCCCATCCCATGCTTCAAGGCTTGGAAAGAGAATCGGCTGCATAAATTGTTGCCTCTGAGTTACTGCTAAAAGTAGTCCTGGAGGAATTTTGAGAACACTATGGTGATCATTCAGCTTGCTCTACTGAAGTTTTATGTCCATGCCATGAGGAATGATTTTAGTTCATTCTTTCCACAATTTTATGTATTTCATGTCATGAGCTTTTATATTATTTTACAAAAATGTATTCACTTTTTATTTTCACAACATTATTTTTTAGTTCAAACAATAATAATATTAATAAATTTCAAGTTTATAATATTATTATTAAATAAATAAATAATGCTCCACATCATCAATAATAATAATTCGAAAATCAATAATAAAAATACATATTAATAATATATACTCCAATAATAATAAAAATATTAGTTAATGATAATAGTAATTCAATAATAATAATAATAATTGATGTGTCAAAAAATGAAACACAAGATTGTTAATCCTTTGATTAGGATAAAATTCCTCCTGTTGGATTGTTCCTCGATCGTCTTCCTCAAACACTTTAACACCTACAAAAGCACGCTGGAGGAATCTCCGCTCCAACGCGGGGACTCCGACACTTAAGTCAAAACCGGAAATTCACAATAAATGGAACAGGAGCAACCACTACCCGTGAAAAGCTCTTCAAAAGACTAAATTTCAGTGTTTTCAGGTCATCGAAAAATGTATCTCAATAGATTTGATCAAGTCTATCAGATTTCTCAACTTCGTCCCTCAACTCTCAGCTCTGATATTTCAAAAAGTGGCCCCCAATTCTCAGGATCTTTTATTCAAACTGATATCTTACGTAAATATCGGAATCTGGCCTTTGTGGCCTAATGGGGCTCAAGCTCATTTAGCTCCTAACCCATCATAATCAGGTCCAGAGCCCAGCAAACCCCTTATACTAATATGTGAGCCCATCCTTACACATATTCGATTTAAATCCATTGATCTCGTCATATTGGGCATAATCTAAGGTTCAAGAACTCAATTAATGGATTAATCACAAGCTCATTAACTCAATAACAAGATAAATAATCAAATACATATAACATCATCACAATTACTCAATAAATAAGAATATAAATAAATTATTTGATTTCATGTCGTTTCCTTATATAAGATATATTTTGACTGCATCAATAATAATATACTATTATATAAATAATACTCCGCAATTACAATAAATAGGGAGTACTCCGCACTCCAAAGCTCTACATGCAAAACCTTTTAATAAGTATGCAGAGTAATAATAATAAATAATTTCAACAATCAACAAATTTTACACAATATTTATATTTCATTTCTGATACAATAATCATTTGTAATTTATATTTTATTTATTTCCTACCTTATTACAATTATGAGTTTATTCCCTTTCACGAGTTCATCCAGTTAATTATATTTTAATTTCATCACACCAATCATCGATAACCTTGATATTACATTTCAATTTTTTATTTTTTTTAATATAAAGTGAATCCCTCCTCGACAATTTATGTAACAAAGTACTACTAATGCTTTTTCAATTACAAATGATATGGTTCAAAAAAAAAAAAATTACAAATGATATGGTGAGACGATTTTAATTGTACCGACCTATTTTCAGTAGCTTTTTGGACGTGGAACTAAACAAATACGTATTAATATTTGTGAAACCGTGTAAGAATGAAATCTGGACTCCAAAACGGTGAGCAACTTATTCAACAATATTTAATTCACAATTAAGAAATTAATTATATATGCTTGACGTGATTCCCATGACTAATTAATTACAAGTAGGGTGTCATTTCTTGGTTTCAAAATAAGGGATTCATCGAAATAAATAATTTTAAAAAATATCAATGATTTAAGAAAACTGAAAATAATAAGTATGCGTAAATGAGAAAATTGATTTAATTTCTTCGGAATTTTGTACCAATGATATTTTAAAAGTAAATCAAATCAAACCAAAAATGTAAAATTAATTCTGAATTAATTTAAACGACGATTAAACAAAAAACAATATAAACATTATTAAAAAAAATCATTTTTTTAAAAATGTTTTAAAGTTAGTATGGAATAAAAGGACATATTTATCAACGATTAGCATAATAATGGGATTTTGTACTTAAATAAGAATGAGTTTATTTGAGTTTTAAAAAATATCCTTCATAAAAGAATTAATTTTAAAATTACACAAATTATATTCACCATCTTAGACTTATCTGTGATTAACAGAATTAGAGGATTGATATAATGACTTTATATTAAGTAGACTTTTAAAATTACGAATTGGACTCATTAAAATAGATTTACCAACTATTAACAAAATTTGGGAGACTAAAATCTTAAATTAGAATGACTTCATTTGAGTTTGAAAAACAATTTTCCAATTACACAAACTATATTCGTTAAAACAGATGAATTTGAGTTTTAAAACTTGTATTCTAAAGATGAACTTTAAAGGAGTATTAGAAATTACAAAAACTTGAAAATGACCACAGGATACATGTTCAAGTGATTGCTATTTTTTTTTAATTAATATTACTTGGAGTAATTTTAATTAGGACTACAAATCGTGCTTCGTGTCAATAAAATATGATAAGGATATGTGTCGAAATGACACGAACACAATACCAACACAATATATTTCGTGTCAACATGACATGATAAAAATACGTAACACAATAATAACACGATAACGACACGATAAAAAAAATAAATTAAAATTGTATTTAAATATATAAAATATTTATTAAATATAAAAAATATTGTGTTATTATCAGATACAATACATGTCATTATCATATCGTATTAGATAAATAACATGTTAACATGTTGTTAACGAGTCATTGGATTATCTGTTAATTTTACTGTGCTTAACTAGTTGACATGAATCCGATATGAATATGCATGACACAAAATTTTCGTCGTGTTATTATTGAGTCGATACGATAACAACACGAATACGATAAAATCAAATAGTAATTTATAATTTTTGTGTCAGATTCATATCGGGCTATCCTATAGTGCCACCTCTAATTTTAATTGAGATTCACCCATCTCAATAATAAAAAAATAAATAAAATGGGCATGCGTGTCCAGCCTCCACGGCTTCATCCCACTGAACTAGAAAATATATTTAATTCATACCTAAACCGACCTTATTTACAAATTAAATCCACCTCTTAAAGCCATAGTATTAAACCTTATTAAAAATGAGTTGCCACGTTTGCCAAGTAGGAGTAATAGATATCGACAAACTAATTATCGTCCTAAATAAGCTATGGACCAAATTTGGGCGATGGGCCCCACACGGTTCCCCACCATCTAACTTCTTGATATTTCTATTTATTTAATTAATTAATTCTTTCTACCAAATTTATTTTCACTTTGTCTTATTAATTTGTCCATTAAATATTATTTAGAGGTGTTTTCAAACTTAATTACTGTACAAATTACCAAATTACTTTTTATTTAAAAGTCATTTAAGCTGCTCGTTAGATTTACCAACACCATTTTAATTTAATTATAAACACACTTTATTCATGGTGAATTTTCACCATACTAGTTACTTTATTTATTCTATATGTCCACAATATTTGTGTTCATAAAAAAAGATAGAAAATTTATAAAAATGTAAATAAAATAAATAAAGTAAAAATATTGGAGAATTTAGAATAAAATTAAATGATAATTTTAATAATTAAGTGATTTTTTTTTTTGAATTACATTAAATACCCATCCCTCGAACTCAGGATCTAAGGTCTGGAAAGTGGTGCTCTAACCACTTGAGCTATTCCACTTTGTCATTTTAATAATTAAATGATAGTTGAACACAAATTTATGAAAATAAAGGAGTAATTTTTTTTCAAAATTTGAATTTTATGGACATATGAGTATTTAAATTAATGGGTCCTACTCCTAAAGTCTTAAATCTTAAGGCGGTGATTGTAAGCTAATCCCAGGTATTAATATTATATCATATTGTACGTAACAGAAAATTACACATGAATCCTCAAAAGGTTACCTAATAAGTTAAAGTTAAGGGGTAAATACGTCACTTCACTCCTTGGTCATAATTTCCTGGTAAATTAAGCATCCACGCTTTCTGTGTGTATATATATATGATGTTAATGTTTTGAAGAAAGCTTAACGCAATAAAAGAAAAGGAAAAAGAATTTGAAGAAATTAAAGAGCGAGAAATGGAATCCGAGTACCTGACGAAGCTAGAAATGGACGCCGTGTTGCAGCTTATTCAACTCAGCGGCAGTGGCGACGTCGTTTGGATGAATTTTCCGGTGAAAATTGATGAAGATGAAGAAGAAGGATCTAGAAGCGCCGGCGAATCGTTATCGTCTAATTACTTGGAGAATTCATCAGAGGATGAACCTCTGCCCCGAAAAAACCCTAAGTTTGGGTCGATTCTCAATATCTACAAAGTAACTCAACCTTCGATCGTCAATCGCTCCAGGAAAAGGCCCAGGTTCTGATCGAATACATACATATATACTTGCGTATATATATAATTTTATTTTGTTTTTGGTAGGGGAAGGTTGAATTTCTGAGAAAATTATGAATCGATGAACATGTATAGATTTAGAGTTGCTTTTATGTGATATATATAGCTTTTTTTGCGATGATTTTCTGTACATTATATAATTAGTAGTATTATTAATACACTGATTTTACTCAACTGTTTTGGAAATTTCTAATTAATCTATTGATTTAGTGATTTGATCCGATTATAATTATTGTAAATCTCAAATTGGGGGTAAAATATATACCAAAAAGGGTGGTAAAATATATATCCGATGAATTTGATATGACAGCAAATATATATTGAGAAACGACGGTCGTGGGTTAGCCGTTGTTGGAAGTAAGTAAGCAATGATCATGCAACCACGGTTTCACGCTTCATGTTGTTGGTACAATGGTACGGGAACCAAATTGATGCGATATTATCCGCTTCGGATCAAATTTTTATAGTTTTTTTTTTCTTTTTCAAGTAGGCTTACCAAAAGAATACTACTTCATCCTTAAATCGGATGTGGAATATCATTTGTCATCTTTTTGAGATATATTTTTCTATCCTCCAAAGTCCTTTTAAATTTCACAGTCAGTTAAAATGTTTAATGGCTTTGTGTTATTGCGACTACCGTTGTCCCTAAGAAACATATATATTTAGCTAGGTAGCGGGTTCTTGCAAACAATACTAAAAATAAAATTAAGAATGATAATAGGGTGTGTTCAAATTTAAGGTCGGATTGAATTCATCCCGTTTGGAGTGGGTTTGGATCCAGGCTAGACGAGTCTGGAATAGATTTGCCCATAAGGTTCAGAATTGTCAGTTTTCGCTTCCGAACCAGAACCAGAATCAAAATCATGTATTATAAGGTTCGATTTTGTTTTCACATATGCAAAAACCGGAATAGTCGGTTCTCCAGTTTGAATCGGTGGTTCCAATATAATTTTTTTTATTTAAATTATGAACGACTATGATTTAAGTCGGAATAGCGTTCCGAGATCAACAAACTAGATTAACTATCAATTGGAGGTTCGGAATCGAATCCCCCCGCTCTATCATCTTTTCTAAAGATTGTACATATAAGATAATATTTTTTGTTATTAATTCTGTAGAGAATTACATATATTTATATGTACAAAGAGGGATTAAATCTAGGAATGTAATTCCTAAGATTGAAGAGGAATGAACGATAGAATTAATTACAAGTTTTATAATATGGTATGGTCAAATAAAAGATATATCAAATCAATTTATTTGATTATCCTTAATACGTCCCCGCAAAATCGACATGCCATCATCAACATAAATTTTGGAGCGTAGTGTTTCGAACCGAGTTCGAGGCAGCAGTTTCGTAAGTAGGTCAACAAGTTGATCAAGGTGTTGACGTAGGAGACGTTGAGGAGACCCTTGGAAGAAAGGTCACAAACAATGTGAACATCGATCGCAATGTGCTTCATACGTGAATGTTGAACCGGGTTTAAGACCAATTTGGTAGCGCCCACGTTGTCACACAAGATTTTCGGTGGGGACGGAATGTGCAGGCCAAGATCACGGAACAAGTGAGTGATCCAACACACTTCAGAAGCAGCATAAAAAAGGGCCCTATATTCCGCCTCGGTCGAGGAGTGAGCAACTCCATTCTGCTTTCGAGACCTCCAAGAGATTGGGATTGGCCCCAAAATCAGAGTCGGAATATGCCGTGATCAAGGTGGAGGGTGAAGCCTAGAGAAGGAGACCAAAGTGCAAATTGCCTTTTAAGTAACGAAAGAGACGTTTAACTGAACTCCAATCTGAAGTAGTAGGCGCCGACATAGCTTGAGCAAGCCTGTTGACGGTGAAAGCAATGTCAGGGCGAGTAAGAGTGAGATATTGATTATTGAAGCCCTCCAATGGCACTCCTATATTCAGTCAAATCAACAAGACCAGTCGAAGAGCATGGCTTAATAGTGCTGGGCGTAGTGATAGGCTTTGCACTGTCCATAGAATGGCGACGAAGTAGATCAACCGTGTATTTATGTTGTGACAAGAGTAATCCTTCGGCACACCGAGCAACTTCGAAGCCGAGAAAGTAGGATAGCTGACGATCTTTAACAACAAATGATGATTGAAGATGCTTCGTGAGAGAAGCAATGTGTGAGGAGTTGGAACCTGTAATAATCAAGTCGTCAACACAAACAAGGACAATGAGACGAAGGGTTCCCCTGTGAAGTGTGAACAATGAGTCATAAGTGCGAGATTTCTTAAAACCAAATGAAATAGAGCCTGGTACCAAGCCCGAGGAGCCTAACGAAGACCATAAAGAGATTTTTGAAGGCGACAAACATGAGTAGGGCAACTCTTATCAATAAAACGGTTGTGTCATATAGACGGGTTTCGTCAAGTGTCCATGCAAGAAGGCATTGCTAATATCCATTTGACAAATATGCCTCTCGTGGGCAAGAGAAATAGATAAGACAGTGAGAATGGTTACCAGCTTCACCACTGGACTGAACGTTTCGTTATAATCGATACCATGGCGTTGATGGAATCCTTTAGCAACTAGACGAGCCTTAAACTTGTCAATTGAACCGTCAGGGTTCTTCTTGATATGGAACACCCATTTACAACCAATTATCTTTGCATTTGGAGGCGTAGGGACCAACTCCCAAGTGCCATGTTTTTGTAGAGCAGTGAATTCGCCATCCATGGAAACACGCCATCGGGGATCAGTGAGGACTTTTGAAAAAACAAGTGGGCTCAGTGTCTATAGGCAAGGGATGCTTGGTGGCTGTATAAAACTTCTTGGGTTTGTGTATGTTGTTCATACTGCGTGTGCGCATGTGGTGAGCCCAATCAGAAGCAATAGTTGGTGGAGTGGGGTTTGAAGTAGATGTAGGTGGATAGGTGTGAGTAGCACCAATGGTGGAGTTCTCAGGAAGAGGCCCAAGTGGTAGAGGAGTGTATGTGTTCAGATTTGAAGCTGGTGGGGATGGGACTGGAGCAGGCAATGGGGCCAACACCGGGGGTGCACACAAACTGAAAAGATAGGCCGAATTGTTAATATTTGTGGAGGGCACGGGAGCAGAAGGTTTTCAAAATTCATTCTCAATCGAACATGGTGTGAAATATATAGTCTGCCAGTGGTGGGTTCCAAACACTTATATGCACTTTGAGAGGTACTATAGTATCCAACAAAGATTCACAACCTGGAAGGATAAGAAAGCTTCGCCGGAAAGTACAGATGCAGCCAAGTGAAGCAAATGCAGCCGAAAGTGCGCAACTTCAAATAATTAGGTTTTCCGCCAAATAAGACCTCAAACAGACTCCGAGAATTCAAAACAGGGGTGGGCAACCTGTTAATAAGAAAGACAACAGTAGAAACATCAAATGTCCAAAATTCACTAGGTAAACCAGAATGGTGTAATAAAGCACGCCAAATTTCTAGAATATGACGTTTTCGCCGTTCGATAATACCATTTTGCTGAGGGGTGTGGGGAGCATCCCAGTTGAATTAAGAGTTTGTCATAGAGCTACAAACTCACCCCCATTATCCGTGAAAAAATTATTAATATGACAATTAAACCGTTTTTCAACCAAACCCCGAAATTGCATAAACACAGATGTAACTTGTGACTTCGCTTTCAAAGGAAACACCCAACAATAACGACTGTATAAATCAACAAGTAACAGAAAATAACGACAACTATCAACAAATTGAGCAGGGGTTGGACCCCAAATATCAACACAGAGAAGTAGCAACAAATGATGAATCCACAAATGGTAATTTATAGGACTTGCTAAATTGAAACTAGCATACACTTGTAGTCAGTTCGATTCTGGTTCTACATTTTCGAAACCATGGTTCGGAATCAGAACTAACGGTTCGAACCATATGAGCATGTCTTGTCTAGAACACAACGTATTGGTTTTAGCGCGCATTGCTAGCCTCGATATGTGCCCGACGATTCGAAAGGGTTGAACCCCGTGCTACAATTTCGAGCCACATTGTGAGCAAACTCGATCGATCTGACTGATCTTCAAGTCCCATGACTTGACATGCTCACCCCCAAGCCAACAAAGAAGGTTGACCAAAGACTTGTTAACGACGTATGTTTGCTCATCTATTTGGGGTGGTAAGCATTGCTGAAATTAAGCTTGGTGTTAGCCATGCGCACAAAGACTTCCAAAAATGACTCAAGAACCAGGTGTTACAAAAGCCTACTTCCACTCTAGATGATATGCTATGAAAATATCTTGACGTCTTCCTTGACTTCATCTCATACTTAAATGATTTTATGAAAATATATGAGTGTACACGAGGTTTTAAAAATAATCTCTATTCAGGTGACCACACAAATTTTCCCTTAAAAACGATGATAATCAAAGTCAATGATCTTTTGAACAGTTGCTCGAAAGTCATTTAGACCAACTAGGTGAGATTTTATGCCTGTGCCACTCAACTTTTATGCTAAACCCGTACATTAAATTTTGAACTCTGGTCCATGTCAACTTGTTAGGTGGCTCTTTAATGGATCTATAAGATGACCTTCACTCAACTTATCATCTGACCTTAGCTCCTTTGATCTCAACTCCTCATCTTGCCTTCTCACTTTTTTCTCGACGCAGCTCTTTTACTCAGCCTTTTTTGTTGATACACGTGTAATCGCATTTGATCTTCTTTGCTCAGCTGACTTGTTGAGTTTTCCCCTGAACATATTATTCACAAGAAGACTATGACTAGTAACATGAAGATGATAATACAAATTAGTTTATCCTATTAGATGACTAGTAACATGAAGACTATGACTAGCCATTGATCATAATTTATTCACACAGCGGAACTTATAATTAATTAAGTAAGCTATATATACACTCTATCACTCACCAATTATGTGCCAAATCAACCTTTTGATTAGCAAATTAACTAATAGTATTAGTATTAGTTGCCATATCTGTAGCCTGCTAATTCTCCAACTATAATTAATCTTTTACTTTCCAGATTTGTTTTTGGAAAATTTTAATGAATATTTTAAAACTAACAAATACTCCCTCCATCTTTTAATAAGTGTCATTTTAGCTTTTTTCAACAAATTAAGATTATAAATTGTGGTCGATATCGCCCTTCATTAATTATAACTAATTTTAATATATAAATTTTGTTTGATAAAGAATGTAGATAAGAATGTAGCTAGTATTCATAAATCAAATTAATTTTGGTATAAACAATTTTTGTGGAATTTATTAATGAAAAACATTTATGGTAAATGAATAAGGATAAAATAGTCAAAATTAAAGAAAAAACTCTAGAATGACACTTATTTTAAAATTAGTTAAAAAATCAAAGTGACACTTATTAAAAACGGAGGGAGTATAATATAGGACACTAATTAAAATGTATCGCAAATTTAATAAGTTCATTGAATTCAAATCACATAACTACTTTGTCTAAATTAGTTAGAGTCACTGCCATAGTACGCAGTGACGGACCCAAAAATTTTCAGTAGGGAGTTTGATTAATAAAATAATATCTATTACTAATCAAAAGTTTTCATTACAAAATTGTCAATACATCTCATTTCATTAAATTAAATTGATCGAACTAGTTGACCTTCGTCTGTCCCGTAATGACTTGCACATCTTGACCACTTCTGCTCGCAGGTTTTCCATTTCCAATTTCATCAGTTTCTGAGTTTCGATGAACTGGGCGATCTGCCCCTCCTCGGCAGTCTGTGGTCGGGGGACGACGATCTCGTCTCGTTGGCTCCCATGGGATGCGGCCGGGCGATCATCATGATGTGATCGCCTGGGGGAAAGATGTTTCTCGGACTGGTGGCTGCGAAAACTCTTCGCAGGTCCTCGCGAGCCCGGCCCTACTCGGTCGAGGGCGGAGACCCTGTCTCCCTGGCCTTTCTTTCCACCACGATCTCTGTGGTCGTCATTGCCTGATCAACGTCCGGCATTATAAGGTATTGGGCGAGGAGCTCTCGGGTCCTTGTCGCCTACACGGTTGAAAACTGAGTTCCGACCACCAAGAGAGTCCCCAGTATGACTGTTGTGGGAACACTCGTGGGCTTTACTCTTTCCCTTGTCATTGGGATGCACAAAATATGAATGATAGGAGCGGTCATCCTCGTCATTCACGTTAGCAGCAGCCTTGGCCTTGCGAGCCTTGTCAAAGGCCTGGTCTTTGGCCTTTTCAAGCTCTTCCGCCTCGTTCTTCCTCCTCCGTTCGTTGAGGAAATCCGTAAAATCTCTCAAGTGCTGGGGATCTTTCAAGATGTCCCCCAGATTGATATTGGCCAAAGGGTTGGCCGCTGGAGTACCTGCCGGAACCGCCGGCCCCGGAGGGTGCTCGTTCCCTCCGGGCGGGGTTCCGTCAAGATTGGTATGTTGAGACATCGTTTAAAGAGTGTTTTTTAGTAAAAGGTTACAAAGGTAAAGACTGTTCTAAGTTTTCGACGCTAAAAACAAAATATTTGAGTTCTTACGCAGAAGAACGTGCTATTACAACTACTATCTTGCAAAGTAACAACACAAAAAAGCTTAAAAACACGATTACAAGGAGATCAAACTCCAAAATATGTCTCGAAAACCGAAATTATTCAAGAACACGAAGAAGAATAAAATACGTAAACGATGTTCTAAAAGGTATATCTACCGATTAAAACCTGAGATAAGGAGTTTACAAGCCGATCGTTCGATGATCGGTTGAAACTGTGATGAAGAACACGTAAAAAGACCCCTCCTTCTAGCGCCAAATGTTGTACGTGCTTTTGTACGAATGATCTGGATGTGGGCTTTCGTAAACACTAAACAAACATATATATTTATTGGGGTTTATTACGTGTTAAACGGGATTAATATGATGATTCGTGATGATCTTAATGAAGAACACACAAGAACACAAGATATGGCTTCTTGGAGAAGCTAAAGCTTTTCAAGCTTGGGAGAGTATATCGCTTAGGGTTGAGGGTTTTGGTAGGAAATGTTACTTGAATGTTACAAATGAGCCTTTTAGGCATTATATAGTAGTTTCTGGGGCTGCCCGGCCTTTACACGTGGCACCACATAGTGGACCTGAGTTTCTGCCCGAAAAGGTGATTGGACGGCGCATTTAATGCTAAACCGCCTCTAGTGGTCGTCCTCGGCGGAGGCGAGAAGCTGGGCTACGGTGGTCGCCGGAGGACCTGGTCGTCGTGGAGGGTGGTCGCCGACATCTTCGAGGAAGGTGGTCGCCACGCTCTATGCTCTCTCCCAAGGTTTCAACACTAATCATTTCTAACTAGCTTACTCCCAAGGTTTCAACACTTATTATTTCTAACTAGCTTAACATGTGCTCGCCAACATCTTTAGGCGAGCACTTAATTACATTAAATACATTACATTTTCTTCATATGGTTGACTAGTCCTCGCCACGCAAGCTGGTGATTAGGATTGACTTATTTGACTGGGTATAACATATACCATTCACGTTTTACATATTAAAGCCATTGACTATCTAAAACTGATAATTATAGTGTAGGAGTATAAATTAAGTAATGTCAACAGCCAATCATTAGTATATTCGAGTAATCGGTAAACCACTTTTTCAATAGCAGAAGCAATCCATAATAATATAATTTATTAAACGTGACAAAGCCTCATTCAAAAATTGTGAAAAATTACATAAGAAAAAGGAATTGCTGGATTAAAAAATACAAAGCTAGCTAGCTATGTTTTAAAGCTTAAACAAATAAAATTGCAACTGAAATTAAGCTGGTGGGAAGCTGGGAGTGAACCAAAGCGGCGGTTGTGGCACATCAACTTGTTCGTTTTTGGTTGTTTCATTTTGATTAGGATAATAAGGATATTCCAAAGGATGGAAGGTTCTGTCATTAAAAGAGTAAACAGCAGTATCATAGATACAGGGTTGGGAAAAGAGTGGAATGTGGTCGGGGTGATCTGTAAAATAAATGGAATCGGGTTTCAATTCAGGATAGTCGTCAGCTGGTAGTGCAAAAGAGTGGTTGGCCCCGATAAACATGACCAAATTATCTAAGGAACCCTCCTCCATGTAGTTGAACTGGAGTTTATCCAGTACCCGAGTAACTTTATAAACATCGAAACCAATAGTTTTGTATGGAAAACAATCATCCCAATCCCTAAGTGGAAAGGGATATCTGTGTACATTTTGCAGGTAGGTTGTTCGGTCCATTATGTAGCGACACACAAGATAAAGCTGATCCGAATGCTCTGCAAATACAACGTAGGGTTCTTCGAAGCAGGAGTGATCGTCGTCATATATCAGATCCTTGATATCAATCCACCACAAATGCTGCTGTAATTCACATTTTACGTCCGGTTCGGGCACCCAATTCTTATGACCAACAAGATCCCACTCTCCCACATCTGAATCAGTGGTGCAGCACATGAACATTTTGCGTCTCTGGGAATAGACGACATCAGTGTACTCCAAACGAGTTGGACCGAGCGGGGTCCACTCATTGCTGCGACCAGGGCTGCAGAAGGCGAGTCGGTTTGCGTAGCCACATATCATCATAGCCGTGCTTTCGTCGTCGGAGATGATGACCTTCTTTATGCCGAGATCTTTGAGAGATGAATTGTACATGCGGGCGGGAAGGGCGGGAAGATCTATGCGGCGGCCGGAGATAGGGTTGTAGAGAAATATAAGGCCCTTTTGCTTATCATTAAAAACAAGAAAGCCATGTGAGGAACCCATTACCTCTAATGTAGAATCACACCCGAATTCCTTCAACTCCAACTCCAACTCCACCACTTTCTTCTCTGTAAGACTGTAGAAGCTGTACATCCTTTCGCTGCCGCCTACAGATACAGGTGCAGGCAGCATCAGCCAAGGCGCCGCGCCTGAGATCATCTTTTGATCCTCGGAATTACTATAATTGCTAGTTTCGATTGCAATTACGCCAGTGGAACAAGAATTAGATCGAAGAGGAGTAATTGACGATGATGATGGGGGAAAATTAATACGACCTCCCCAAGCATACATTATTGACGGCGGAGGGACTAGAGAAGAGGAGGGAGACGGCGGAGGGACTAGGAAGGAGGAGGAAGCCATTGATAATAATTTATTCACACCGGAACTACCTAGGCTATGTATATATATATACTCACCAATTATATATGTGCTGAATCAATCTTGTTTTTAACAAATTAATGTTGCCATATATCTAGCCTGCTAATTCTCCAACTATAATCTGTTCAATTTTTTACTTTGAATTGAATATTTTAAAACTAACAAAGATATATAGGACGCCTAAAGCTAAATTGAAAAATATGTTTGGAACTAATTAAAAAAAGTTAAAAAGATAAAGGATGACCAGACATAACAAATTTAATTAGGAGTACTAAACCCTTACAACAGAAACAAGGGACGGATGGAATAATTTACGTCATTTTTTTGTCCAATTTACATTCTTTTAACCAATTTTTTTTTAAAATTCACCAGAATTGAGGAATAATTTATGTTGTGTATTTTTACTAATATATGATTAAATTAAAACTATGTTACTATTATTAAGTTCAAAACTAAGTTATAAATTGCAATCAAATTAGGGTTGGATGAAAATCTCAACAGACCCAAGATTAGATGACTAAGGAGGGTGTATTCAATTGAGATTCTGTTGGATTTTTTTGGATTTTTAAAATTTGGGGGTATTCAATCCAGATTTTTAAAAGTCTTTCAAAATTTTGAGGTATTCAATACGGATTTTAAAAAGTCTTTAGAAATCTTTAGGTATTCAACAATCTATGGATTTTAATACTCTATGGATTTCGTTGGATTCTCCTTCAAAAATATAAATAAATTTCACTATTCAAAATCTCTTATAAAAACTAGAGATTTCAACGGATTCTCTCAAAAGACTATGAAAGAGAAGAAAAAAAAAAACTCGGCCAGTTTACAAAATCGAAAAGCTGTCCATCTTCCTGCTCTTCTCCAAACAAAATAAAATCAAGAAAACCAACATTATTATCGTGAAAAAGATTACATCCCTGTATTTTAAAATTATGTTCTCTCTTTCAAAATATAGTATATCGGCACACCGTTAGGTTAGCAATAATATATTCTCGATCGCCACCTAATTTATAGCATGGCAACCTTAAGATCTCAAGAACATTTATTCACAATGTTCAATCTTGCCATGCATCATTAAGAGATCTCAAGAACATTTATTCACAATGTTCAATTTTCGTCATGCATCATTAAAGAAATGTGATTGAGAGAATTTTTGGTATTTTCAAATCGCAATTCACAATTTTCAAAACGTTCCCATTTCAAACCCAAGCAGTCGCTCTAATGAATTTTCAGTCGAATAGGAAGATCAAGATTCACCACATGGAAGAGAAAATTTGGAATTGTTATGTGGGAACGTGAAAATGAAGATGAGAATAATAATGATAAATAATAAATTTTTTTTGAACTAATATATTTTTGGTATTTTTTCTAAATAATTTAGATAATTTTTTTTATACACAAGTGTATTCGATATACGTTTGCATCAATAATTTTAGGGGCGTAGTTTATGAAAATTCATGTGAATCAATAAAAAAAAATGTGTATTTCAGAATCCCGTCAAATCTATGAAAATCCATATAAATCAATAAAAAAGTCAGTCAAACTCTGCATAGAGTCTATGGATTTTCTAAATCCACTGACTTTTTAAAGTCCAAAAAAATTCAACAGAATCTCAATTGAATACACCCTCCTAAACCTTATTAGCTGAGATGGACAACTTACTCAGCTGATCTGATCCAATAAAAGATGACAACGACTCTTCTTCTATTAAGCATAGAATCATCTCACAACTTCATTATTGCATTATATCTAACACGTTTCTAATTTATATTTTGGTGATTTAATGGCTTAGCAACACTAGTAACACATATCTAGTTTCTTCCTTGGTATTGGCTCATGATACTTTATTTTCTGTACTTGGATAAGAGTAGGAGGTAGAAATTCAAAGATGCCATTAGTGAGCTACTCAATCTGCAATGATGACACGTGTTTACAGAACTGTATGCCATTGTTTCCATTCCATTGAACAAAGTCTGCAACAAAGTCTGCGCTGATTGGAACTTATAGTTTGTCCACGATTATCATAACTTCTTGTGATTGTGACTCGAATTTTGATGCAAAAACGTTGTTGCGGGTTTGAAATGCGACGTATATATGATTAGTGTAAAAATTGTTTGAAATTCATGAATTTATTTTGCTTAACTTGATAGGATTTCTTGTCTTATTTACACTATATTTGACTATTTTTATAGGAAAAAGAGCACATTTGAAGCACATTCTGTAAATTTTTTTTTGGAGGTTAATGATTTTTACTTTTTCTCTATCTGAATTCATTTGAGTCTCAATTTCAATTGAAGAGGTTTCTGTTTGCAATTTTTTTTTTTCAATTTTATCTTAGTTCTTATGTGTCTTCCTGCAATTTCATTTCATAGAGAAACAATTTCATTTCATAGAGAAAAAGAGGTTCTCATTCTCTATCTCCTTATTATTATATTTTTTGTTTTACTTCCATTTTTTTCGTAATTTTTTCTCATTTTTTTTCTATTTAATAATTTTTTGCTTTCATTTTTTTTTTTCAATTTTATCTCAGAGAAAGTAGAATGGGGATTGACAATTTATTCAATTTTCTCATTCTCTATCTTCTTATTATGTTGTTTGTTTAACTTTCATTTTTTTTCATTTAATTTTTTCTCATTCTTTTCCTATTTAATAATTTTTTGCTTTCATTTTTTCTTTCAATTTTATTATATTTTTTGTTTTACTTTCATTTTTTTTCCTTAATTTTTTGCTTTTTTGCTTTCATTTTTTTTTTCAATTCATCATTTATTTTATTTTATTCAAGATACCGATCGAGTTATTGACGATCTACATCTTACATACAATTTTTTGCTGTAATTTTTTCTTCATTTTTTTCAATTTTATCCCATAGTAAAATTCACAATGTGGAATTATGAATTGTGGTTTATTTTATTTTATTCATTTTTTTCAATTTTATCCCATAGTAAAATTCACAATGTGGAATTATGAATTGTGGTTTATTTTATTTTATTGAAGATACCGTATTCCCAATCGACTTATTGACGCGATTTATTGACGATCTTTAGTGAATGAATTTAAAAAGAGGTACCGGCTCCACTAATTCGAAGATAATATAATAGGTCCTTTTTTTTATAAGATATATGACATTAGAAGATCTCATTTCAGTTGACTTATCATTGACTATTTTTTTTAGAGATAAATAATTTAAATTATGTATAAATTATTTTATTTTATATTATTTCATAATAAATTTAATTATAATTTTTTATCCGTTCAAATTTGAATCTATTCTATTCTATGTATGTATAGTTTTCTTATATATAGAGTGTGAAAATTAAGAACAAAAATTATAATAATTTTAAATATTTATTTACAACATTAATTTTTATAATTTATAACATTTATAAATTTTTCAATAACAATTTTATCTCTTTTAATTATTTTAAATTTTAAATTTAAATAATCACATGATTTTCTCAAAACTCATTATCTTATCTGGATCACTCGGTGTAGAAAAACAACATCTCGATCACTCTCTTTGTGCATAAAAATATTTTTTTTGCTCTTTCATTTAATTTAAATTTTCTGTAATTTTTTTGGAGGTTAATAATTTTTACTTTTTCTCAATATGAATTCATTTGAGTCTCAATTTCAATTGAAGAAGTTTTTGTTTGCTATTTTTTTTTTCAATTTTATCTGAGTTCTTATGTGTCTTCCTGCAATTTCATTTCATAGAGAAAAATAGGTTTTCATTCTCTATCTCCTTATTATTATGTTTTTGGTTTTACTTCCATTTTCTTAGTAATTTTTTCTCATTCTTTTTCTATTTAATAATTTTTTTTTTTCAATTTTATCTTAGAGAAAGTAGAATGAGGATTGGTAATTTATTCAATTTTCTAATTCTCTATCTCCTTATTATTATGTTTTTTTGTTTAACTTTCATTTTTTTTCATGTAATTTTTTCTCATTCTTTTCCTATTTAATAATTTTTTGCTTTCATTTTATTATGTTTTTTGTTTTACTTCCATTTTTTTCCTTAATTTTTCCTTAATTTTTCCTTAATTTTTTGCTTTCGTTTTTTTTTTTCAATTCATAATTTATTTTATTTTATTCAAGATACCGATCGAGTTATTGACGATCTACATCTTACATACAGTTTTTTGCTGTAATTTTTCCTTCATTTTTTTCAATTTTATCCCAGAGTAAAATTCACAATGTGGAATTATGAATTATGGTTTATTTTATTTTATTCAAGATACCGTATTCTCAATCGACTTATTGACGCGATTTATTGACGATCTTTGAATGATTTTAAAAAGATTTTAAAAATAGGTCGACTTATCTGCGATCTTTTCGAGGTGTGATTAAAAAAAAAAGGTACCGACTCCAACTAATTCGACTAAACAGTTTTTCGATTTTTCGATCAGTGAATGAATTTAAAAAGAGGTACCGGCTCCAACTAATTCGACGATAATATAATAGGTCTTTTTAAGATATATGACATTAGAAGATCTCATTTCTCAGTTGACCATTGATTTTTTTTTAGAGATAAATAATTTAAATTATGTATGAATTATTTTATTTTATATTATTTCATAATAAATTTAATTATAATTTTTTATCCATTCAAATTTGAATCTATTCTATGTATGTATAGTTTTCTTATATATAGAGTGTGAATGTATTCTAAAATAATTAAACTTATATATAATTGTCAATAAATGTATTCTAGAATAATTTAAGAAACTTTACTTAGAAAAAAAGTTTTAATAATTGTTAATAAAAAAAATCTAAAATCTTCCAACAAAGTGATCAATCTAAAAAAGGGAAAGCAATTAGAGATGTACACGGACTTACGTGAGAAGATTATGTAATTATTTGTTATAATCATTGGAAAAAAAATTGACGGGAAATTTGAAGACTATATTGTGCCATGAAAATAGGTTACTAGAAAGATGTCACAATTTTTTAAGGGAATGTTTGTTTTGAAATGAAAATTTTCGTCCATGTTCTACTTTAAAATTTAGATATATAATTTTAAAATCTTACCCTACAAATAAAAAGTTAAATCATACAAAATCGTCAAAATCCCAAAACAAACATCCCTTAGTTTTGTAGAAGACGATTTCCTATTTTATTGTATTTTGTCAATTTTATATACTTTTTATTAATAAAATTATTTTATAATACTTTTACCTATTAAAAATATTTTCTTAATTTTACAATTAAAATCATAATTTTGTTAATGCATATTATTAATATAGTAAAAAATATTATAATATATAAAAATATAAATACAATAATATAAATTTAAATTTGTAGAAATGTATATGTTATAAATATATTGGAATAAAAAAAGTTTAATCTCACAATTCTAATAATGAAAAAGATATAAAATTAATATAATATTTAAAATTATTATTTTAATAAATGAACTCTAATATAATAATTAATGTTATTATTTTAATAAATCGACCTCGCGTAAAACGCGGGTATAGAGCTAGTTTACACTATATTTGACTATTTTTATAGGAAAAAGAGCACGTTTGAAGCAAAATATGTCTCGATTATTTTGTGACGCCAATTGAAGGAGTGAGACGAGAATAAAGTCGAAATAAGCAAAATCGAAAGGTGGAAATTATTTTGGGTCAACAATTTAATTGATAACCCATTTAATTAATGAGCGCGGCTAAAGGCACCCAAGGATCCTATGAGGTCACCCACCTGAACTTTTTTTTATCACAAGGTGTATGTGAAATGACGTTTATACCCCTCCTGCACTTTTTTTTAAAAAAGGACGGATGAGTACACCAATCCATTCCATTTCACACCCCAATCATCCGGATCCACACCATTACCACTAAAACAACAAAAATTCTAAAAATTCAAAATTTCAACAAAAATAAAATCTTAATATGTTCGAAAATTTTACCAAAACAAAGTTGAGATGTCCGAAAATTTTACCAAAATAAACTCAATATGTTCGAATTTTTTTTCAAAACAACTTAAATTTGTCCGAAAAAAAAAATCAAACATGTTGTTCGAAATTTTTTCCAAAACAAACTCAAGTTGTTCGAAATTTTTTCCAAAACAAACACAACATGTTCGAATTTTTTTCCAAAACAAACTCAATATGTTCGAAAATAATTCCCGAACTACTAAAAACTCTAATTTTCCTAAGTTTTCTAAAATTTTCAAAACCCTAAATTTTTGGGACTGTAAAAATTGTTAGAAAAAAAACTTACCTTCGGCGACGTGCGTGGGTGCGATGAAGGGGAGGGGGAGAGGCTGCGGCCGCGAAAGGGAGGGGGAGAAGCTGTGGCCGCGAAGGGGAGAGAGTGCTGCGCAGTGGGTGGGCCTCCGCGACGAAGTGGAGAGGTAGGCGGCGTCGCTCCGTGCCGACGTGAACAGAGAAATGGAGGTGGGTGTCTGAATTGAGAAAGAGGAATGAAGGTTTTAATTGAGAAGAGGGTAATTTTGAGTTTTCCACGTGGGTGTCCTCATCCGTTTTGTGTGTGTTCTTATCGCGTGGGTGTACTCATAGTAAATCCGGGTGCCTTTAGCCGCGCCCTTAATTAATATTTGCAGCACATTTAAAAGAAGGCGTTGGCTATATACCCCTCCAGCCTTGTTAAATGTACTCCCCAGATTTTCGTACCCCCCTAAAATGGCACACGTTGGATACACTCCCCCCATAAAATACCTAATCTACCCTTATAGATGCACTCTCCCCTACTAAATCATAAAAAACCCTGATTTTATTTCCTTCTTCTTCCTCTTCCCACCAACATTTCTTCCTCCTCACCCAAAAACTCAGCGCCGCCGCCTCCAACACCGGTTCTGCCCAACGCCGCCGCCTCCTAGCCAGCGTCGTCCTCCTCTCTCGCTGTTGTCCGCCTCCATTGCCGCCACCGAAGGTAGGTTTCGTTTTTTTTTCCTTTTCTGCTAATGCGGCGGCGACGGCCCCCTGCCTAGCGCCGCCTGCCGCGAAGCCTCCTTCTCCTTGCCTCCCAGTACGCCGCCGTCAAAGGTAGGGTTTTTTTTTTCTTTTCTGTACTCTTTGCGGCGGCGCCGCCCCCTCCTCCTCCCACTCACGGCAAAGTCTTTGGCCCTCCTTCTTCACGGCGGCTCTTTTTTTTTCCTCATCTGCGCATTTTCTGCCCTAAAAGTTTTTTTTTTCCTCAACAAGACGAGAGTGTATACCTTACGCGGTAAGTCCTCTTTTTTCTTTTTTTGTTAACTTTCAACGAACCAGTGTCGACGGAATGCATTCTCGTCGGCAAATTGTTGTCGACGGAATGCATTGTCGTTGGCAAATTGTTGTCGACGGAATGCATTGTCGTTGGTAAATTGTTGTCGACGATAATGCATTTCTTCAACACTGGTTCGTCGAAAATTTTAAGTTTTTTTTTTGACAAACTAGTGTCGACCGAATGCATTATCGTCGACGACAGTTTGTCGACGATAATGCATTCCGTCGACCCTGGTTTGTCGAAAATATGTTTTTGAATTTTATTTTATGTTTTAAAATCTCTGTCGTTGGTAAATGAGTTGGTGTTGGTCGCCGGAGGAGGCGGCGGCGACGACAACTATTAGGGTTAGGGTTTTATAAGTGGGGGAGTGTATTTATCATGATTATTTTAGTTTATTTTAATATAAGGATAGTTTAGGTATTTCACATTAATATTAAATTAATAAATGTAGAGGGGGAGTATACTTAACAGAGCTGGAGGGGTATATAGCCAACGCCTTAAAAGAATTGAGGTCCAGTTGATTAATTGAAGAATAAAGAGTGGCCCAATTAATTTATTGTCGTGGTAAATTGAAGTAAGGGCGCGATTATACACACACAGACATATTTAGTACACCCAATGGCCGAGTACACACACCACAAGACGAGGATACCCACATGCAAATGTGTACATTACCCTTATTTTTTCCCTTAAACCTAATTTGAGGTACACGGTACACCCACCCTCACTCTTCTCTCCAACCCAAAATTTCTTTAGCCCTCTCCAATCTCCTCTCCATCGACGCCGCTGCCTCCATATCCACCCGCCGCCGCCGCCCTCAAGACTGCCGTCGCCATGCGCACCCCTCCCCGTCGTGCCCGTCCGCCCCCGCCTCTCTCGAGACTAAACGCCGCCGCTTCTCCCCCACCCTTGTCGCCCGTGTCTGCCCCTCCCCCACCCTCGCCGCCCGCGTCCCCCCCCACCCCCCCACACCTTCGTCGCCCGCGTCCGCCACTTCCCTCCCCTTCGGCGCGGCTATTCCTGTCCCTCCCCTCCGCCGCGGCCTTTCGAACTCCCTTCTAGCGGCCGCCGCCCACCTCCTCCCTCCATGAAAGCCGTCGCCGCCGTTGTCCGTCGTTTGAAGGTAAGTATTTTACGTTTTTACAGATCTAAAAAAATTAGGGTTTTGAAATTTGTAAAAGAAAATTGAATTTTTTGTATTAGGGTTTTTAGTTTTTACAGATGTATAAGGGTTTTTTTAATCTTTTTCGAATTTTTTACATTTGTTCAAAAATATTTGACGAATTCCAATTCTTTTTTCAAAAACAATTCCCGAAATATGGTGTTCGTTTTTTTTTTTTTTTTGACATTTATTATGTGTTCATTTATTTTTTTCGAACATTGATCATGTGTACATTTATTTTTTGATTGCTTTATGAATGAATGGACTAAACCGTGTAGTTAAGCTCATGGCCTCATAATTGAAAAATCTGACTATTGATTGGTAAATAAACCTGTACAAAATGCCAAGCAAATTAACCTTGGTGTAGAATTTTCTGTTTCTCATATTATAGGGACCTTCTTTTGAATTCCTTTTGTAAAATCACTTCACCCTACTCAAGAAAATTTTAGCCATTTTTCCTGAAATGCAGATTGCTGGGAGTGACAAGTTTGTGAAAGTTATCGATTTTCTTCGTCGTCAGCTTCACAGGGAGACGTTGGTAGGTGGTTCTACTGGGCGTTTAAATTTGCCACGTTTGTTTTCTTTTGTTGTTGCTGCTGAATATCTATATTTTTCTTTTCAGTTCGTATATGTTAACAGTGCCTTCTCGCCAAATCTGGATGAGTTGGTCATAGACCTCTACAATGTAAGTTATTTTTTTTATGATATCTCTTGGAATGTGGGTGGATCGAGTGGGAACTGACATTTTATCTTAGGCAGATGAATTTCTGTATTAGTATTAGCCAAGCAGTTTACAATCAGTTGTTTGTGGTTTCCTAGCTAATAGCATGTTAAAAATAAGGATCCATTTCTTATTGTCAATAACAATTTTTCATTTGCTGGCAAGCTTCGGTTTTTGCTTTAGAGTGTCACTGGATGCAAACTATATGTATGCTAGTTTTATTCCCCATAGATTCAGCTGTCCAAGCATATAAGATATTGACATATATTTTTCTTTCTTTTTTTAAATTTTTTTGTTGACGTGGGTGGAAATCTCTTATTAGATGGAGTAGTTGATAGTCTTTTAGTCGAGTGTTTCTGCATCTGCTTCTCCTGAATAGATATATATATATATACTCCATTGAGAAGGCAAGGAAGTTGTAAATTGTAATTATAAGCTGAGCACGTTCTATTCTCTTCTCTTGAGAATTATCAACCATGTAGTTGTTGCTTCCTATTATTTAAGTGTGTTCTTTGTGTGCTTCGAGTTACATTACAGAGATATTATTGCTATTCATGCCTAAGTTTGCATTTGTTTCTAATTTTTAGTCGCTGATTTGATGGCTTGGTATAGTAGCACATATCTAGGTTCTTTCTTTTTCCCTTGTTATCAGCTCATGATACTTTATTTTCTGTACTCAGATTCTAAGTGTAGGAGGTAGAAATTCAAAGGTGCCATAAGTGAACTGCTCAATCTGAGTTATTTAATACGAACTTTAGGTATTCAAATCGAATGATAATTTTTTCTATCTAACTAATTAACTCACTAAATTGCAATTATATGGAGTAGGCAAATACTTATATACCCGCGAGTGCACCATGCATACCTCAATTTCAGTTTTAAATTTAGAAACGGGGAATGATCTTTCAGCCTCTTTCTCTTTCCCCTCTTTCAGCCTCTTTCTCTCTCCTCTCTTTCCCCCTCTCAGCCTCTTTCTCTCTCCTCTCTTTCCCTCTCATTCTTCTTATTCTCAATTTCAGTTTCGATTAATTACATAATGAAAATTGATGTGAAGGAATCAATGTTGGCTGTGGAATTCTAACGTCGATTTGGTGGTCCCCAATTTCCACACACCTAGCGTCTACTTCTATTGCCCTAGCGGAGCGGCCAATTTCTTCGACACGGCGGCGATGAAGGAGGCGCTCTTCTGAGCATTAGTTCTGTTATACCCAATGGCGTGGATGTTGAAGAGGGACGAAGATGGACGAATCGAGATCGGCTACAAAGTTGAGGCAGTGTTATTTGTCGAGGTGGAATCCGACAGCGTGGTAGATGATTACAGTGACTTTGCTCCGACCTTTGAGCTCCGCCGCCTCATTCCGGCGGTGGATTATTTTCAGTGTTATTGGGCCTGTACTGTAATGTGCTCCCTTATTTTCTTCTTCAGTATACCAGATCTACACTTCCTTTCACTTTTTCTTTTAAATATTATTTTTGTTAGTGGTATTATTGATTATTGATATTGGTATTACTAGTTATAGTTATTGTTTGTGGTATTACTATTAATACACTATTGAATTAATATTAATAATTATTAATTGTGGTATTATTGGTTATTGTTTGTGTTATTATCGATTATGTGAAATTTTATTATTGGTTAAGGCATTACTGATAAATAATTTGGGGGTGTGTGGTATTACTGATTATTAATTGTGGTATTATTGGTTATTGTTTGTGTTATTACTAATTATGTGAAATTTTATTATTGGTTAAATGTGGTAAAAAAAATAATTTGCGGTGAACTCACAAAAAATAAGTAGATGGTAAACATAAATGATTTGGAGGGTGAACTAATTAAATGAGTGAGTGCAGATAAAATATGAATTAAAAATTGAAATTGAAATGGTATGTATGGTACATATTAAAAATTGAAATTGAAATGGTATGTAAGTGTACACAAGTGTGACCCTATGGAGTAATAGTTTTGCATCAATTGTTTACGAATGTCGTTTTCAATCTTTTGAAAAGGTGCGCATTCGTTGGGGTATCAATCGAATTCTAAGTTTACAGGAGCAAAGATGCATGCATGATAAATTCTGAATGCCATTGCTTGGAATGAGTGTGCGTGCGTGCATGCAATTTGTGAATGTCAATATAAAAAAAAAAAAAAAATCTCGATCAGGTCAGCCGGGCAGAAAGAAACATGCATTTATTAATATGGTATGCTAGTACGCTCAAACAAAGAAATCACGCGCGAGTGAAACAAACAAAAACCATACAACATGATATCAGATTGACTTCATGAATTGGGTATTAATTCGTATATACCATCCTCATGAAACAATGTGAAAACAAAATTCATACGGCATGATATTGACTTCGATCGACTTCCTCAGTTGGGGATTCCTTTTCTGAGCCTTCTCCTGAACGCAGCCATACTCTCTCCCTTTTTCCTAAAAAACACCTTCTTATCAGCAGTTTCGGATTTGTCGATGTTGTCGGCACTTTCATCCTTTTTCGATTCCTCCGGTTTGTTGTCGGCGTCGGCGGCCTCCTGTTCCTACAACCACTTCTTAACCTTTCGAATCACAGCATCATAATTGTTGTCGTCAAAATTGATTTCCAAAAATATGGGATCAATTTCCCTCATGATTTTTGGATGCTTGGTTACCAAATGACGAACTAACGCTTTCTGCGACTCTGGATAAACCTTGTTTTTTGGATCGCAGAGTGGACATGCAAATATATCCTTTAGGTGCTGCCTAAATCTCCTGGTCGACGCACACACAACTATGTTGTTGACGCGTTTGCAGCATACAGAAGCTGCAAACTGAGGATGGTTGCAGATCGCCATAGACGGCCAGTTGGAAACTACCTTTGGAGAATGGGCACGGGTGGAAGAAGCATTTGTAATGCGTATAGGAGGGACGATTGAGTTGAAAGACTTGATTGAAAACATTTTTTCATTAATTCAAAAAATGGAGTTTTCTCTCTTTTTAAAGAAGGGAAAGAAGGTTTTCAGTTGGTTGTTAACATACAGTTTTTTAGTTAATTAGGGTGACGGGTAGTTTATTAGCCGTTTTTCAGTTGGTAGTTAATTTGTTACTCCGTATCTTTTATATTTTGTATTTACTAATATTTTAATTAAAAAATATATATCTTACCGATATTAAAATGAATTTAATTGCGTGATAGATATTTTGTATTTACGTACTATATATATATATATATGTTGAATTTTAATTGTTTTGTTGTGATTTGTGTGATTCAATTAATTGATTGATCCTATTAGCTAGCATTTTCGATTATGTTAATTGCAACGAGAGTTGAGTTTGCATGATTGGAGTGTGAGTGCGAGCCTTGATTAATTAATTGAAGTTAAATAGTAATTAGCTTAACCGAGAGAGGGGTTGATTGCTTAGATCAACAACATTAGACATTTACAGGTTTTCAAAAAAAATAAAAAATACTTTAAGTTTATTTACATTATAGTCTTCCATAATTTTTTTTGGAGAAGGATTTTAATTTTCTGATTTTTTTTTTTTTATAAGCTTCTTTTCACACCCTATAAAAAAAAAAAAAAGGTTAAATGTCTTATAATTTATAGTAGTAATAAAAATATATTTAGCAAGATGAACCTTTGCTTTTAGTATTTGTTGATGTGAATTAACAATATATTTGACCTAATGTATAAGTTTTGACACAATTTATATTTTTACTTAGAAGTATAGGTCTCCGAATATTTTGACACTATTTATAATTATTTAATGAGATACGTCTCAAATCTATGTCGAGAAGAATGAAGGATTAATTAGCTAGGGGGCAACCATAGGAAGGTCTCTTTGTGAGTTTTTAATCACAAATTGAGTCATTAGTGTTGCATATGCTTCCCTCTAACTCGCTAGGGAGGCGGACAGTATGCTCGTCTCTAAACTTGTACTCGTGTTGATGTCTGTCCTTGTCCGAAATCTTTGATGAGAGACTTTTTTCAAAGGTCGCCTCGTTTCCAGTGCCATTCGTACATTTTCATGGTGCTTTTGATGACGTACGACATATTGCTTTGAGTCAGGCGCGTGGGCCGACTATGTAGTCAAAAAATGGCGCATGTGGGAAGCCAATCGACGCATGTGAGACCCAAACAACGATCTACGTCCACGGAGGATAAAATCTCTCTTTACTAACTCAAACAAATGTTACAGATTACAAGTGTATAACTCTCTTCTAATCTGATCTCACAAGCTCTAATTGATCTCACAATTTGTATCAACATAACATCTATGCATAAGCTTGACATCCAAACACTTTCAGTTTTGAATAGTCACACAATTTGCCATACCAGATCTCATCAGATGTTTTACCATCTAAAGCGGTTGACGGGGTTTTGTTTATTAAGTAACATGCAGTGCATACAACTTCCCCCAAAAAATTTTAGGTAACTTAGCATCAACTAACATACATCTGGCTTTCTCTAGAATAGTCATGTTCATTCTCTCAGCTAATCCATTTTTTGTTGTGGATTTGGGATGAACAGTCATATGTCTAGTAATGTCTTTATTTCTGCAAAATTCATTGAATTCTTCTGATAGATACTCGAGGTCATTATCTGTTCTTAAGTGTTTTAAGGAATTTCCTCTCTTGTTTTCTATCTCAAGAAGTCATTCCTTGAATTTTGTAAATGTCTCTCTCTTTTGTTTGAGTATGAAAACTCAAAATTTTCTAGAGTAGTTATCTATAATGGACATGAAGTAGTTACCTCCACCAAGAGTGTGTGATCTTGATGGCCCCCAAATGCCAGAATGGACATAAACCAGTGGCTCAGATGTGATGTGCTCACTCCTCTTGAATGGTTTTTTCTTGGCATTCTCAAGAATGCACAGCTCACAAAACTCTAGACCCTTGATCATCTTCTGAGGGAAAATACCTTTCTTGGACAGCTCCATAAGACCATTTTCTCCAACATGTGCTAATCTTCTATGCCAAATTATTGCATCATCAACACTCATGGCAAGATCAGTTGGCCCTGTGATAGTCTCACCTATTAAAGAATATAACCAATTTTCCTTCTTTCCTTGCATCACTATCCTATCAGCTTTGGTAATCAGTAAACACCCCTCTTTGGTCTTGTGGAAAGCTAGAAATTTTCACATCTTTGGGAGCGAAGTAGTCAAGCACGAAAAGATTTTTGAGAATATTATAACAAAAGGTGGGAGTGTTATTAAATTCTCTTTTCAAAATTGGTGTTTTAATCCTACATTGTGCCGTAATTAGAAGTGGTCTGTTTTGAAAGTTAATTAACTTTGTTTGCAGGAATTGAACATTATGGAAAATGGGTTGACAAGCGCTGCACGCGATTGGTAGGGGCGATTCCACCGAAGGATGGTGCGATTTTCTCGGGAGTAAGCGATTTGGTTTTCTCTGACAGCTTAGCGTACAATTAATCTAGGGTTGTTGGCCAAAATCTTGATAATCATTGGATTTGGGGGAAGATTGAGTATACGAATTAAATATGTCGGAGATCTAACCTATAGAATTTATTACAAAGATTAAAGCGTGATCGGGGAGGCTGATTACGCCGGATTTTAGAGTGTTTCGAGAAGCCTCTTCACCTGATTTAGGGTTCTTCAAGGAAAGACAATCATGATCTGGGTTTTTGGGCTCTCTCCCCTTTTTGGATTGGCCATGGGATCGGTGATTTGGGGTATAAATTTGGGAGCGATGATGAACATCCAACACACAATCTTTTCACATACTTCCCCCCTTTATTCTGCATACCCCTCTTTCTTTGTGCTTCATCCAGTTCTGTCAATGGCGGAACACCTCCACGAACCATTAAGAAATGTCCGCATTTCCGATGCTGAGGACGCAAATCTACAGGTAACGAAAATGAACTTGCTATCCCTCAGTTTGCTCTTCTAGGCCATTTCTCCATCCGAAGGCCACAGGGTCTTAATGAACTACTGAATATCTTGAGGAGAATCTGGAAGGCAGAAGGCATGATCAAAATCATTTTGGTGGCGGATGGCTACTTCATGCTTGATTTCGAGAAGGAAGGAGACTACAACAGAGCCTTCTACAGACAACCATGGATAGTTAATGGTCCCATGCTTATACTCTCTAAGCTTCAAGGGGACGAACTGCCACGTGATCTTGTCATCAACAGGATCCCCTTTTGGGTTCAATTTCATGGGCTGCCAATTTTCAGCATGACGAAGGCTTTGGCGCAGAAACTAGGAGATACTCTAGGTGATGTAATTGACATTGACTGCCCAGAAGAAGGAGCTGCATGGGGACGATGTCTAAGAGTGAGAGTGTTGGTCGATCTTCACCAACCACTTAACCGAAGTACTAATATCACTGTGCGAGAAGAAGCCATTCTTGTGGCACTGAGGTATGAAAAATTAGGAGAATTCTGTTATCGCTGTGGTTTACTAACACACATTGAAAAGGAGTGTATGGGGAGATACAATGGAAATGGCCAACACAGGGGAGATGTACATGAGTTTCCCATTTGGCTTCGGGCAGACGGGCAAAGAGGACTGGGAGAAGCACAATATGAACATCTGAAAAAGCTCATGGAGACCAGAGTACCAGAACAGCAACCATCTCCACAACAGGAAATCAGAAGAACCATAAACTCGATCGTGATTAGGCCGAATGCTAGAGCAGGTGGACTAGTCTTGGCTGATGAGGAGTGGCACGAGCAAAACCAGGAGAGGTCGCAGGAGGCGGACCGATTTGCTGACTCAGTCTTGGTGGAGGACACTCACCAGACCCTTCAACAAAATGAAACCAGGTATCTAATGAATATGGAAAGCTCCTTGAGGTCGGAATGGGAAGGGTTTGCACAAGCCAACTATTATGCAGCATTGATGAATACTGAACATGATGGAAGTACAAGTGGAGGTCATGGACAGGGAGCGGGCAAATATTTGTGGAAAGCGAAGCAAGAGAAATGCAAAGAGGTGATGCAGGATTCGAAGCAAGCCGACTATGGAAGCTACAAACAGAAAGGGTGGACTAAGGGGCCGAGTAAGAGAGGAAGGCAGGCTGCAGGGGGAGTTCGCATGATCATGGACTGTGAGGTGGCGGATCTGGAGGTGGATGGAAAGGATGGAGGAGGAAGTAAGAGGCACAAAAGTGAATATGAAGTGTCAAGCTCTAACGTCGCGGAGGAGAGAGATACCCCTCCCCGCCACTGCAAATGAATATCACTTGTTGGAACGCGAGGGGATTAAAGGGCACCAACGCGTTCCAAAAATTGAGGCAAGTAGTAGCCATAAATAAGCCCTGTATTTTGTTTGTAATGGAGTCAGAACTCCCCACTAAGATAGCACAATCTTGGATGTCGTTGCTTAATTTCTCTTTTTGTTTCATGGTTGAACCGAACGGCAATAGTGGGGGTCTTTTGTTGTACGCTTTGAATGGAATCAAGATCAGTATTTGCTCCAACTCTTTTTGTCATATTGATGTTTTAGTTTGCTCTAATGAAACACAATGGTGGTTTACGGGTTATCATGGCCCTCCAAAGCAAAGTGAACGACATAACAAATGGAAACTCTTTAACCGGATTAAAACAACGCATCATTCTACCAAAGCATGGCTAATAGGAGGTGATTTCAATGAGCTGCTTAGATTTAATGAGAAAAAAGGTGGAAATCAAAATGGTAGAACTTAGAACAATATGGAAAGATTTCGGGAAACACTGGATCAATTGGAATTGCATGACTTAGGGTTTAGGGGCCCAAAATACACATGTAATAACAAACGAAAAGGTGCACACCAAATATTAGAAAGGTTGGATCGATATGTTGTGTTGGGATATAAATATCCTTAGTTTAGTTTTGATAAACCAAATCAAACATGTAATAGGATAAGTTGTATTGTATAGACAACTTTATTATATATCTTGTAATAGATAGGACTCTGGTTAGAAGAGAAGACATGTCAATGCTCAAGAAGAGAAGAGAAGAGAAGACCAAGACCAGAAGTCATCTTACATCAGCTGAGTAGAAGTCGTCTTACATCAGCTGAGTAGAAGTCATCTTACAACCAGCTGAGTAAAGACAGCAGCTGAGAAGAAACAGCAGTTGTGTAAAGTCAGCTGAGTAAAGACAGCTGAGTAAAGTCAGCTGATCAGAAGACCAACTCAGCTGACCAGAAGACTTTCAAGGAAAATCAGCAGACCTCTTGAAGTCTTCTTATACCAGCAGAGTAGAAGTCTTCTTATACAATTAAGGGAAGACCAATCAGAGCTGGAATCAAGGATTGACAAGATATGTGCACAAGAAAGGAAAGTCAAAGATATGATTGAAATTACATGACAATGGTAATATTCAATCATATCAAAATCAAGAGATTGTCAATTCCTCAATTAGTGGAGTTTTGAATGCCATCATCCAACGGTAACATTCAAACTCAACACTATATAAATGAGTTCAGTTCTTACATCATTTGGAGTGAAGAGGTGTGAGATGCAGAGGTCGAGCAAAGTTCATAAAGTCCAGAAATAAGAAGAGCTCAAGAAGATCATTCATGAAGATTCAACACGCATCACCTCATCCCCAGTGAGTGAACTCATACCATCTAAGCCAGTGCAACCACTCATATATATCCATAGCTTAGAGAGAATTTCCCAATCCTAGCATGAGGCTAAAACAGATTGTAAGAGAAATTCTCACCTAGTTCATATACACAAAACCCACCTTCTACCATAAAACCTTAGAAGTCAAGTTGAGTGTTTATCACTGTAAAGAGTCCAAGTGCTCTATAAATCACTTGTGGAGTGCAAGTGCAAGTGCTTACAATCACTTGTGGAGACCGTAGCTGTTAGGACGGCTCAGATCTCAAAGTCCTACTCTTGGGACTATAAATGACAAGGCCCTTGTAATTTGTGGAAATTAAAGGGATTAAACATCACGTTAGGACGTGAGAGTGGACGTAGGAACGTATATCCGAACCACTATAAATCAATGTGTTATTTACATTTCTGCACTTTACATTTCAAGTCTTTTCATACATATTTGTGCATAAACTGTTTTTACACACTGTATTTATTAAATAGACGAGTATAATATTTATGGGCACACTACAATTCCGCACTTAACTCCGATAAGTAATTAATCAGTCGACTAACTAGTCCTAGGCCCCTAGTGAAATCAGCGGACTAGTTACTTTGAAGAGTTAGTTTATTTTCCACACAATCAGCAGACATCAAGTCAGCTGATCTTAAACTCGTCTCAGGGACCAACAAGTGGTATCTGAGCCGTGTGTTCAAAAGACCATTGCTTTGAATTTTTGATTTTCGAAAATCTGCACTTTTTCTGTTGTTTTCAGAATTTAACGTGTGAGTACACTTTTTAAAGTGGAATTTATGTTTTGAATCGAATTCACTGCTTTGCAGTGACATGAAATGCTTCTTGGCCAAATTCCATCGTTTGAGCCATCAAAAACACGTTTTACTGTTTTCAATGGTCACCTGAATAGATCCATTTTTGAAAAACTGTTTTGCATGCATTCTGTTTTCATAAAAATCATACGTGCATGTATTTGGATTATTGTGTGTTAAGAACAGGTCAACAACTAAGGGGGAACATCAGCTCAGCTGAGTTCTAGCCCTATCTGGATTTACACGCGTATGAGCAAGAAGAGGAGATCAAGATGATCAAGTTGTTAGAAGACCTGAAGACAAGAAGACCTTAATTAGAAGTCGTCTGATTTGCAACATATCAACTGAAGAGTAGATAAGAAGACCTTTGTAATAGCTGATTAGGTGAGTCCGTGCTTGTAAAGTGCAATATTAATAAAACTCATCTTTTTAGCTTTTGGAGATAACATCTAGTTATCTCATCTGATGACAACTTCTCATTGTCCTCATACAAAAGCCTTCTATTTTTACTCTTCTGCACTATTATATGGACTCTAGCACTGTCTGTTCTTTATTGCTTCAGTTAGTGTTAGATGATTTGGTTATATCAAAAAGGGGGAAATTGTTGGGATATGAATATCCTTAGTTTAGTTTTGATAAACCAAATCAAACATGTAATAGGATAAGTTGTATTGTATAGACAACTTTATTATATATCTTGTAATAGATAGGACTCTGGTTAGAAGAGAAGACATGTCAATGCTCAAGAAGAGAAGAGAAGAGAAGACCAAGACCAGAAGTCATCTTACATCAGCTGAGTAGAAGTCGTCTTACATCAGCTGAGTAGAAGTCATCTTACAACCAGCTGAGTAAAGACAGCAGCTGAGAAGAAACAGCAGTTGTGTAAAGTCAGCTGAGTAAAGACAGCTGAGTAAAGTCAGCTGATCAGAAGACCAACTCAGCTGACCAGAAGACTTTCAAGGAAAATCAGCAGACCTCTTGAAGTCTTCTTATACCAGCAGAGTAGAAGTCTTCTTATACAATTAAGGGAAGACCAATCAGAGCTGGAATCAAGGATTGACAAGATATGTGCACAAGAAAGGAAAGTCAAAGATATGATTGAAATTACATGACAATGGTAATATTCAATCATATCAAAATCAAGAGATTGTCAATTCCTCAATTAGTGGAGTTTTGAATGCCATCATCCAACGGTAACATTCAAACTCAACACTATATAAATGAGTTCAGTTCTTACATCATTTGGAGTGAAGAGGTGTGAGATGCAGAGGTCGAGCAAAGTTCATAAAGTCCAGAAATAAGAAGAGCTCAAGAAGATCATTCATGAAGATTCAACACGCATCACCTCATCCCCAGTGAGTGAACTCATACCATCTAAGCCAGTGCAACCACTCATATATATCCATAGCTTAGAGAGAATTTCCCAATCCTAGCATGAGGCTAAAACAGATTGTAAGGGAAATTCTCACCTAGTTCATATACACAAAACCCACCTTCTACCATAAAACCTTAGAAGTCAAGTTGAGTGTTTATCACTGTAAAGAGTCCAAGTGCTCTATAAATCACTTGTGGAGTGCAAGTGTAAGTGCTTACAATCACTTGTGGAGACCGTAGCTGTTAGGACGGCTCAGATCTCAAAGTCCTACTCTTGGGACTATAAATGACAAGGCCCTTGTAATTTGTGGAAATTAAAGGGATTAAACATCACGTTAGGACGTGAGAGTGGACGTAGGAACGTATATCCGAACCACTATAAATCAATGTGTTATTTACATTTCTGCACTTTACATTTCAAGTCTTTTCATACATATTTGTGCATAAACTGTTTTTACACACTGTATTTATTAAATAGACGAGTATAATATTTATGGGCACACTACAATTCCGCACTTAACTCCGATAAGTAATTAATCAGTCGACTAACTAGTCCTAGGCCCCTAGTGAAATCAGCGGACTAGTTACTTTGAAGAGTTAGTTTATTTTCCACACAATCAGCAGACATCAAGTCAGGTGATCTTAAACTCGTCTCAGGGACCAACATGTTGCGAATTCGGAATGGAGGAACTTGTGGAGCTCATACCAAGTTAAACACTCACATTGGTTCGGGTCAGATCATAGGGCAATTACGTTAGAAGTTATACTCAAGTCCGAGGGCTGGGAAAGGAATAGAGGTACACACTTTAGATATGAGAATGCATGGAGCTTTGAGCCTACATTAGAGGGAGAGATACACCAGTGCTGGAACTCCATGGCTAGGGAACTTACAATCCCTGAGAAGCTAAAGAAATGCGCGGATCATCTACAAAGATGGGCAAGGCAGGTGGTCGGCAATCTGGATCAGAGAGTGAAGAAACTCTTGGAACAAATCCTCAATCTTACAGACCAAAACACACAAATGAGAGAAGAGGGGGAAGGATTGGAGCTTGAAGAAGAACTGGACAAACTCCTCACCCAACAAGAGGAATACTGGAAGCAAAGGGCAAGAACTAATTGGATGGTGAATGGTGATAGAAACACTACATACTTCCATCGAAGAGCGTCAGAGAGACGAGGCAGAAACAACATAACTCGTATTAAAAAAGATGATGGATCATGGGCGCAAACCAAAACAGAAATCACCAAGGTGATAGTTGATTATTACCACACTCTCTTCACATCAAGCCGGCCGGAACGAGAACAGCTTGACAGGATTCTTATCCACACTGACCCGGTAATCACAAATGACATGGCCACATTTCTGTCAAGAGCATACACGAAGGGGGAAATTAAGGAAGCGGTTTTCGATCTCAACCCTGGTAAGGCACCAGGCCCTGACGGTTTTAATGCAAAGTTTTACCAAGATAATTGGCATATAATAGGAGAGGATTGCATGAGAGATGCCCTGGAAATATTGAATAATAGAGGGAATATCAAATGTTGGAATGAAACATGGATCACACTCATCCCGAAGACCAAAAGCCCCAAAGTACTTAAGGATTTTCGGCCGATTAGTCTTTGCAATGTTAGCTTCAGGATTGTGGCAAAAGTGTTGGGATATAAATTCACCCTAAGCCCCACTTGATGTTAGAATAGTTTTGATGGCCAAAACACTTAGAGTTTATAAATGTAATAGGATCAGCTGACTTGTATAGAACAGCTTAGACTAGTCTTGTGTGATCAACTGTATTGATATCAGCTGATCAGCACAGTCCTGGCTTACATGCCTATCCTCAAGATGAGAAGAGTAGAAGACTTGAAGACTAGAAGATCCTTGAAGACCAGATAAGTAAGGTGCTTGTATACCTACTTATCTGATGGAGTCCAAGATTGAAGATGGCCTAAAGCAGCACAAAGAATTGCCAGATCAGAAGAGTATTACTCGACTGATATCAGAAGACAGAAGACCAAAGGCCAGAAGAGTAGTCAGAAGACTAGTAGTACAGATCAGAAGACTATGTGCTCTTCCAGGACTCGGCTGATTCCAAAGTCATCTTGCAATTCAAACAAAGACCTACCTTATTTAGAAGATTGACATGATCCCAGGATTGAAGCAATCAAGCGGCTGGAATCAAGGAATCAAGCCATTATGGAAAGATTGCCCCAACGGCTAGTCAACTCCAACGGCTAGTTGCAAGCAATCACCACTATAAATACAAGAGGATGAGAAATCACAAACAAGAAGTCACAACGAGAGAATTCAACTAGCTAAGCAAGCAATCAAGCAAAAAGCCATACTGTTCTAAGAGTTCTCCAAGAGCCAGAAACCATTAGAATATCTATAGCTCTTAAGTGATTTCTATCCAACCTATAAGAACCTGAAACCTGTTCATATTGTATAATCATTGTTTTAGGCATAGTGGTTAAGCAAATTATAAGCTTGAACCATTAGTTGGATATCCTTCAAAAACCCCAAACCCTCACCGAAAGGTTAAAGTTTTTGAACCTCTCAAAGTGCAAGTGCTTACAATCACTTGTGGAGACCGTAGCTGTTAGGACGGCTCAGATCTCAAAGTCCTATCCTTGGGACTATAAAGGACAAGCCCCTTGTAATTTTTGGTAAATTAAAGGGATTAAACATCACGTTAGGACGTGAGAGTGGACGTAGGGACGTATATCCGAACCACTATAAACCTGGTGTTATTTACTTACTGCACTTTATATTTCTGTCAATTCCATATATTTTTATATAGTGCATACTGTGTTTTCAACATTCTTCAACTCAGGCCATAACTTTCAAACCAGCATCAGCTGAGTACTTTCATTAAGCAAAATAAGTTAACACTTTCATAAGAAACTAAAAGAACGAGTCTAATCAAGGCCTACCATAATTCCGCATATAACCTCTTCATTCAGATCACTATAGTCATCTGGACCAGCAAACTTGTAGTCCAGTTGATATAGCAATCAGAAGAGGTTCCCAACTCTCTTGAAAAAGTTTTAAAGTCTATTCACCCCTCCCCTCTAGACTTTAATCCTATTCACTACTCGTTCAGGGACCAAAAAGTGGTATCAGAGCGGTGGTTCTAACGGACTACTGTCTCTAGATTATCAGAAGACTTGAGGGAGTCCTTCTGTAGTCCTCTTGAACAGATCTATTCTTTTTGAAAAACTTGTTTTTGAAAACTCATACAACATGAGTGCTAATATGCGAAAGTTGCCTAAGTTTTTAGTTGAGGATTATTGAAAGTGTGCGTGAGGTGGTATCTAGTGTTTAAGTAAAAAACAGAACAATGTTACACTGAATGTTGTGACAATTAGTGTAGCATTAACTCTAACAGAATGTGAATAAGTAAACACAGTACACAGCGGAAGTCTAAAACACTAAAACACAATACGAACACAATGGAATAATTTTTAACATAGATTTTATTAATAACAAAACCTATGCTAAGCCTTACGGCGAAAAGTAACTTAGTTCCTAAGTTATACAAAAAGTGTCGTGTGAAATGTCTCAGCAATTACTTCAACATTCCACAAACAGAAACTACAATCGAGGCAGGTGCCTGAATCCGCAAACAGACTTAAGTGTAAAACACTGTCTAAAGAACTAATCTAATCTGTGATTCACTCTCACTCGATTCAAGACTAGAACTAAGTACACTGGAAGGTGGTATCCCTCGGCGTACGTTAAAAGACACAACTACTGGCCATAACTCCTAACTAGGGTTGAACGCTCAAGGAGGTGTTACTCGAGTAGTGCATACTTTGAAATGAGAGGCTCTGGCGGTATTTATAGAGAAATACACAGCTTCTAGATCCTTCCATTATGAGATCCTATTTTTTAGGACCTCAACCTCCATGATCTTTCTAGAACATTCTGCCATCTTCCAGGTCGTTCTACAATGCTCCAAGGCCTTCTAGCACGTTCTCCAACATTCTGGAATCTTCCAGGTTCCAGACTCTTGTAGAAGCTTCTAGAATCGTTCCTGAATGTGAGAGCATTTAGTACAACATTTAATGTAACATTTCAGAAAAGACTTAGAATAAATCAAGGAAGGTCAAATTAAGATGTTGTTGATAATGTTAAAGCATTTAAGAGTTAACAACATCTACAATCTCCCCCAATTTGACCTTTCGACTACAACACACCTGATGCACATATATTTCTATACATACTCAGTATTATGTATTTAGGTAAGTTGAACTTCAAAGCTAAATACTAGTCAAGACAATACCTGTTGTAACCGTTGGATCAAATCAAAAGAAGATCAAGAATAATTTTACTAAGATCCGTGCCATAAGATCAAAGTAATCTTATTCAAAACCAAAACAAGTATAAACAGTACACTTGTTTACAAAAAAAACATATAACTTTACAAAAATCAAAAGTTAAATCAGAGAATCATATATGAATATGTACTAGATCAACCTAAGACTTAAGTAAGACTCAAAATAAATCAAAGCAATAACGAAGAAAAGAAAAAACAAACAGAGCAAAGACTAAAAATAAAAACAGAGCAAAAAATGTGAAAAACAATATCTAACAAAGACTTAAAACAATAAGCAGTAAGCAAATGAGAATTAAAGAAAAGTGTACTTCTAAATTATATTATCATCAAAGCAAACAATTTAAGCACTAAGCAGTAAGCACATGATAATTAAAGAGATGTGTACTTCTATATTATCCTCAAAGCAAACAATTTAAGCAGATTGAATAATAAGGCAAGTTAGAAAGACAAAACAAACAACAACTAACAAAGACCTAAAATCAGCAAGCAGTAAGCAAATAAGAATAATTCTTAAGGCAAACAGTTTAAGAAAACTGAAAATAGAGCAAGGTTAGGGAAAAAACAAATACAATAAACAACTAACTTATACAACATGCAGTAAGCAAATAATGATAAGTAAGAAAACAATTTAAGCATAAAAGCAGTAATCTATTATCATAAATGCAAACAAATTAAGCAAGTTGAATAAAGAACAACCTATCAACTAGGAAGTAAAAACAAAATCTGTAAATCAACTTAAACACAGTAACAACAATGCATAAGATCAAGGGAAGTATAAAAGGCACAAATACTTAAGAAACTAAACAAGTGACATATATTGCTGTACCAACAGATGCAGCATCATGTTCATGCACATAATCACTTATAATGTTCAGCCCTCCCCCTGTCTTGTATCAACCTGTTCAGTAGGGACCATAACCTGTTTAGATGTCATAAAGAACATCCATACATTTATTAGCATCAGCAAATTAATCCTCCTCCTCTTCAACAACAGTGCACATTGTAGCAAAGTGAACTACAACATCTGGTTCAGCAGTCTCTTCATGAATAGCATCAGGTACACAATCAGCTTCTGGTACATCTCCATGGAGCTCTTCACTTCGAACCCCAGAAGTTGATGGTGTTTCTCCCCCTGTGGTAGTAGAAAGCGTCTCTAACCACGGACTTTAAGGAACTGAAGGCCATCAATAGAGTCCTGTAAACATTTTAGTTGAAGTATAATAAAAGATCTGGAAACAGAAAAAGTTTGACCAATGTGACCATCAATGTGTTTCACATTTGGTGTAGCATTCCTCTGTTCAGGTCTTGCTGGAGCTGGTCGAGCTGGAATAAGAGCATCTCTGTGATCAGAACCATCTGAATTTTATAAGGGCAAATCAACAATCCTTTCACCAAGTAACAGATCAGGTGAGATAGTCATTAAGGGTACCTTGCCTCAAATAACCTCAGTTTCCTTAGGTTTAAAAATTCATGCCTCTTGAGGTATGAACATATCAACAATGGTAAGGTAAATTCCCTTTATAATAAATATCACTATAAACTGCATGTGGTGAAAATAGTTAAATCCAGATTGAAATTCTTCAACACAAAAATCATCTTATACAACAATGTAGCTTGATCCTTAGTCACCTTAGTGGAATTTGTAGAGGGTATCCAATTGTAGACAATTAATTTATGGAGTACAGAGTATAGAGATGTGAGATCTTTAGCAAACATAAAAAATTTCACCTAGTTAATCTACCACCAGTTATAGAGGTAGCAACCAAGTTCAAATCAAGTTCATTTTCATCAATCACAGGCTCTATCTCTAAGAGATCATTAATCAATTCTATAGTAAATGGAACTGATCTCCCCCTAAATTGTACATTCCCATATCATTTAGAGCTACGTCTACCCGTACTCTTCCTAAGTCAAGCATAAAGTACATATACCCAATCAGACACAAAAGTATCACTCAAAGTTACAGTTTTCAACAATTTCCTTTCAATCAAAAAATTGTATCAATCCTTTACTCTCAAAATCAGCAATGTTAATTCTCTTTTCCTTTAACAACTTTCGTCAAGATAGCTTAGTGATTTTAGCAACTAACCTATCAGTCTAAAAATTATTATCAGGATCAGAATTACCTCCTTTTGAATTTGTTTCCTCAGCTGATTCAGAGTCCTTACTACTGCTCTTCTCAGAATAATCACTTCTACTGTCAACAGGGTCTGGTGTTGCGGCACTTGCTTCAGCATTTGATGCAGTATTCTTCCTCAGAAACTTCTTAATCTCACGCACAGTGGGATTATCCTCTGGATTAGAATTTTCAATTCCTTTGGGCAAGTCTCGTTCAGCAGCAACCATCTTTCCCTTTGGATTATACTTCCTTTTGACTCGTTTCTCAATAACCACATTATCTTCCTCCGATTAAGAAAAGAACTTGAATCGGTTCATCATCAACACTACTTTCTTTATTCTTTCTCCTCAATGAGTTAGAGTAATCAACTCTAGTGAACACAAAGCCGGATCTCCTTCGTTGAACATGGGCTAATCTTTTCTCTTTTCTTTCTTAACGATCTTCCTAAATGCAATCTATTCAGATTCATCAGTATTAAAAAGAGAAAAGTTAGTTTCACCTGAGTTAGCATTCGCGTCGGCCTCCTTCATTTGAGCGTCCTCAGAATCGGATGTCTCAGCATTTGCAGACTCGTTCTGCTCAGCAACAGGAAAATCATCAATTTCCTTTTCACTCTCCCCCAGAGAGGAAGCTATCGAGGCGTTTGCCTCTGTTTCGGTATTAGGACTTGGAAATTGAGGCTTTTATGAGGTGAACGAACCAAGTGTAGTGGTGAGTTTTTCGGTTTTCAGTAATGAGAAATGTCAATGGTCATATTTCCAATCAGTAGAAATAGATTCTCAGAATTCACATTCGATTGAGACATATTCTCAACAGCTTGGTTCAGCTCGTTAAGAGTCGAATCGAGTTGAATGTGAACAGTTGTAGGAATGGGTGTAACTGGAGTTGTTTTGGGTACGTGTTTCAGCTTTTCTTGTAGCAGTTCGTGAGTTTTGGTGTAAGCGGCCATGAAAGAGAAACTATTAAGGTTTGAGAGAGATGGAGATGACGGTTTCGTGGGAGTTTGAGTATGGTGAGGTGGTTTCTTTATTTCCTGCCATTTAAGCACCAAGAAATCGAAAAGATAATCACAATAACCGAGACAAACAAGGCTTTAGCAAATCATAAAACGCAATACTCAAATCACTCGAAAAAATGCAATGCTTAGTATATCATATTATGAGAATTATATAGGAGAGAATTGATAGTTGGAAGTAATACGTATAAAAAATTAAAAACTAACTAAGGAAGTTTCTAGAAGAAATTCGATAATACTCCATAAACTTAGCCACAAAAATAGATCATGGTTAAGTAGTGGATAAAATCATAATTAATTAATTAATTAAATTAAGAACATTATAGAATATTTAATATTTAAATGTGTATAATCTGAAATAAAACAAGGATGTAGGTTAGTATAATCAGGAATAAATAAAATAAATTTCCACAAATAATCAAATAATTACTACTTATAAAAATATAATCGAATCATCTAATGTTATGCTCAAAACTGTTACATACACCTCAACACGGTTTTTACATGAATTTACTTCATTTGTGTTGCACCATATTTTTTTCTTTTTGTGTTATAGCATCTAATTTGTATTGATCCATTGTTCCTGTAGAGTTCATCGTAGTAGCGAACTCCGTGCCCCATACTTACTTGATGGATTACAAACCTCTTGATGTTTTTACCAAATATCACCTTTTGAAAAGAAGGCATCGTAGTAGCGAACTCCGTGCTCCATAGTTACTCAGTGATTTGGTACATCTTTTAGTATGCTAATAACATTCTATTTTTTATGCATTTGAGAGGTGTAAGACATGTTTATTTTTGCACAACAAATTTTAGATTCAAGAATATTTTACAAAGGAATTATTCAACGAAAATAGGAAATAAATTAAATCTATAACAACTATACAACCTTATGATGTTGTCCTAAATGCTACGACATTTGTGACACCATCCATCTATGATTATTCAGATACTACACATACCAAGAGATTTTCTCAAAGATAAGAATATCTCAAGGTCAAGACCTTAGTAAATATATCAACAATATGATTTTCAGTAGGTACGTATTCCAACTTTACTATGTTCTTCTCCACTAAATCTCTCATAAAATAATGCCTAATGCAAATGTGTTTAGTGAGTGAGTGTTGTACTGAATTTTTAGAAAATGTTTATGCACTCATATTATCACAGAAAATTGTAAGGATATCAATTTCAATTTCATAGGCATGAAACATCTTGCTTAACCACAAGATTGTTTCCCATGTAGAAACATCCTCTACTCTTACTCTTTTTGTCGTCTATATCTCATACTCAATCCGCATCACTGTATTCAATCAAAGTGTTGTTGGTGTCGTTAGTGTACCATATCCCAAGTTCACTTGTACCTGCATCATACTTGATAATTCTTTTCAAAACATTCAGGTGAGATTCATTTGGATTAGCTTGGTACCTAGAACAAACAAAAACACTATATGTACAGAATATCTGGTCTATTAGAGGTTAGATAAAGTAAACTTCCTATCATGGATCTATACAATGTTGGATCAACATCCTTTCCAACATTGTCTTTGCAAAGTTACAAAGTAGATCTCATAGAAGTTTTCATTACTTTTTAACTTTCAAAACCAAACATTTTAACCAAGTTCTTAGCATACTTACCTTGAGAGAAGAATATACCATCCTTACATTGCTTGATTTGAAGACCTAAACAATAATTCAAGTCTCCAACCATACTCATCTCAAATGTTGCAGTCATTGCTTTAACAAATTGGTTAACATTTTATCACAAGTTAAACCAAACACAATGTCATCAACATATATTTGAGCAATAAGTAAATCTTCTCCAGTGTGCTTAATGAACAAAGTTATATCAGTTTCTCCTCTAACAAAACAATCAGGGTATTGTGGATCTTCAAATCCTTTAAGTTGTTCAACATATGCTTCTTCATTCAAAATGCAATTTAGAAATGCAGCATATACATCCATTTGATGAAGTTTAATGTCAATAAAACATGCAATTGCTAGCAATAATCTAATAGATTCTATCCTAGCAATAAGTGCAAAAGTTTCATCAAAATAAATAACTTCAACTTGGGTGTAATCTTGTGCAACTAATCTAGTCTCATTCCTAAAAAATGTTATCAAACTCATCAGTTTTATTCTTAAAAATTCACTTTGTTCCAATGACATTAGTATAACTAAGTCTTAAAACAAGTGTACATACTTCAAGGTTTTCAAACTGATTAAGTTCATCATGCATAGCATTTATCCAATTTTCACCAGTTTATGCTTCATTCACATTTTTAGGTTCAATTTCAGAATAGTAACACTCTGCCTTCACAACATTTCAAATAGAAGACATGCATATTGTTCTTACCACATCTACCTTATTCGATCTTATTCTTCCTCTTGTTTGCACTCCAACTGTAGCATCGCCTATGATCTGGTCAGAAGAATGACTTTTCCCCATTCTTGAAGAAGGATTCGTTTTGGGAACATATTGATCATTCTGTGGAATTACAACTGATTGTTCTGTAGATGTTGCTCCAGATGTGTTAACATTTGGTGCAGCATTATCAGACTTCAGTGTATTCTCAGAATTGACAGTCACTTGAGATACATCTTCTTCATCTTTATCATCTGTAAGACCTTTATCATCATCAAACACAACATTAACAGATTCTTGAATAGTGTTAGTCCTAAGGTTATAAACTCTATAAGCTTTACTATTTTTAGAATAGCCTAAACAGAAACCTTACACTTTTAGAATCAAACTTATGAAGTTGATCCATATCATTCAGAATATAACACATACAACCAAATACATGAAAATACTTCACATTTGGTTTTCTAATGTTCAAAATCTCATAAGGTGTTTGAATAGAACTAGATGGAATATAAACTCTATTAATAATATGACATGATGTATTCAATGCTACAGTCCAAAATCTCTTAGCAAGACTTTTAGAAGTAAGCATGACTCTTATCATTTCTTGTATAGTTATATTCTTTCTTTCAGCAAAGACATTCCGTTGTGGAGTTTTAGGAGATGAATATTCTTACAAGATACCTTTCTTATCACAGAAATCATTAAACATGCTGTTTTCAAATTCCCTACCATGCATGATCAGTTATAATATGGCTAACTTTCAAGTTAAACACATTTTTGAACCTTTTGTAAAGAATTTTAAATGCAACAAATTAATGTTTCAGATATATCTCTTAAAAACTCAATCCAGGTAAATCTAGAAAAATCATCTACCACAACAAGTGAATATTGTCTCCAATGCTTTCAGTTTTCATAGGACTAATTAAATCCATGTGCAAAACAATTCGAAACATTGATGTGTAGAACAATGTGACAACATCTAATGCAACACTCTTACCTGCTTACCTTTCTGGCATGGTCCACATACAATAGTACTCTGAACTTCTGTTTTGGTAATCCTTTTCACTGCATCGACTTTGATTAGTCTCTTCACTGATCTATAATGTGCATGTCCCAATTTTTTGATGCAATAAGATATTTTCATCATTCTTTGACAAATTACACACATTTGTTCCAATAAGATAACAATTATCTACTGCCCTAGACAATTTTCATCTTTATTAAGAACATACACATGATTATTTGTCAAATTTTACATGCAAATTATCATCACAAAGTTGACTAATACTAATCAAATGAGCAAGCAAGCCATCAACATGCAAAACATATTTAAGCTTAGGAAAACTTTCAACATTCAAAGTTCCTTTTCCTATAATTTGTCCTTTAGAACAGCCACCATATGTAACATTACCATCATTCAAGGTCACATAATCAGATAAGTAGTCAATTTGTCCTGTCATATGTCTAGAACAACAACTATAAAAATACCATTGACCAAGTAAACATGCTTTCAAGGAAGTGTGAACAGCATTACAAGTAACATCATATTTTCATGCAGATTTCAGAAAATGTTTCATAGGATGTGACATCATTTTAGTTAACATTTTCTCATATCTCAGATCATCAAACATTTGCATGCAGTACGGACAAATATGATCAATTATCGAAAAATAATGACATACAAACTTCTTTTCAATGTTTTTGACTTTGTGAGAATCTGTTTGTGCAGATGTTACAACATATGTTTTAACATTTGCCTTCACAAGCTTCACAGCATTTTCAAAATTCTTAGAAAATAGAAGCAGTTTCACTATCATAACGTATACCACAATTATCAGATTTACCAATAGCTATAACATATATCAGAAGCACTCACAGACAATTTTATGAAACTTAAAGTAGAGGTGATCAATTTCTCCTTCAGTTTACAAACTTCAAAAATCTCTTCTGGAATGTATGACTTCTAGCTTGGTAATTGTTCCTTTCAGATTCTCATTCTCTTTGTTCAAAGAATTAAGAGTGAGTTTCTGAGAGTTACAATCATCCAACAACTTTTGGTACTTATGATCATCAATCCTTATGCCTGCATCATCAACAAACCCATTAAAACAATTCAAATTTGGGTGACTCTGTTTTGATGTTACCATAAATGTTATGACATTAGGTGCAACATCAGAATCTGTATCATCCAGATTATCATCTAAAGAATCATCATAATCAATCTTGGTATGAAAAGTAAATTCAACATCTTTTGATTCATCAAATTCATCATCTGATTCATCATTTAAGGTAGTACTAAAATTCAGTTTTTGCATAAGTCTAGTATTGGCACATTAATTTTCATAAAGACCATATTCAGAACATGCATTGAACTGATTTTCTACATTAAAGATCATACCTTGGTTTACCTTCACCTTTTTGATAACCTTGGTTGAAATTGACTTTTCCTTCTTTCTGGTGGGAGAGTTGATGTGTTGATTTGGATCTTTTGTACATCATAACCTGTAAATACAGTCCTCTAAGCACGTTCATCAATCGACTTGATATACATGCACAACTTAGGCTTTAAACTATGAATAATATGTTCGGGTTCCTAAGTGTAGTGGATATGTGATGTGTTTCCATTGCTAACATAAACTAAAACACACTTTAAGCAAGGATCTAAACCTAGTGTCGTCAGGTATCGGCTCTGATACCAACTGAAAGTGTGCGTGAGGTGGTATCTAGTGTTTAAGTAAAAAACAGAACAATGTTACACTGAATGTTGTGACAATTAGTGTAGCATTAACTCTAACAGAATGTGAATAAGTAAACATAGTACACAGCGGAAGTCTAAAACACTAAAACACAATACGAACACAATGGAATAATTTTTAACATAGATTTTATTAATAACAAAACCTATGCTAAGCCTTACGGCGAAAAGTAACTTAGTTCCTAAGTTATACAAAAAGTGTCGTGTGAAATGTCTCAGCAATTACTTCAACATTCCACAAACAGAAACTACAATCGAGGCAGGTGCCTGAATCCGCAAACAGACTTAAGTGTAAAACACTGTCTAAAGAACTAATCTAATCTGTGATTCACTCTCACTCGATTCAAGACTAGAACTAAGTACACTAGAAGGTGGTATCCCTCGGCGTACGTTAAAAGACACAACTACTGGCCATAACTCCTAACTAGGGTTGAACGCTCAAGGAGGTGTTACTCGAGTAGTGCATACTTTGAAATGAGAGGCTCTGGCGGTATTTATAGAGAAATACACAACTTCTAGATCCTTCCATTATGAGATCCTATTTTTTAGGACCTCAACCTCCATGATCTTTCTAGAACATTCTGCCATCTTCCAGGTCGTTCTACAATGCTCCAAGGCCTTCTAGCACGTTCTCCAACATTCTGGAATCTTCCAGGTTCCAGACTCTTGTAGAAGCTTCTAGAATCGTTCCTGAATGTGAGAGAATTTAGTACAACATTTAATGTAACATTTCAGAAAAGACTTAGAATAAATCAAGGAAGGTCAAATTAAGATGTTGTTGATAATGTTAAAGCATTTAAGAGTTAACAACATCTACAATTATGATTACTGAAAGATCAGGATGAGGAAGAATCTCACATCAGTCCACTACAAGATGTGGTCAGTGATCACAGAAGGCCCAATCACCATTATGACAGTCAACATTGCAAATGGTGATCCAGAAGTTCCAGTTGGAGAACTTGTTCCCGAGCCCATGAAGGATCTCACACCAGAAGAGATGAAGCAGTCAAACCTTGACAGCATTGCTCAAGATTACATCATGCAAACTCTCCCAAATGAGTACATTGCAAAGGTAATCCACTGTGAGTCAGCCAGAGAAATGTGGGAGGCATTGGCACTCCTCTGTGAAGGAACTGAGCTGATCAAGGAGAGCAAATTGTCAACAACAGTCAAGAAGTTTGAGCACCTCAAGATGCAGCCAGAAGAAACTATTGATCAGCTGGACAATAGATGTACAAAGATCATAAATGAGATTGAATCTCTAGGCAAGAAGTATACAAATAGAGAGAAAAACTTGAAGATCTTGGATTCTTTACCCAAGAGATGGAAACTCAAGAAGACCATCATCAAAGATACTCAAGATATCAAGAAATGGTCTACTCAAACTCTATTTCAGAACCTAAAAGCTCATGAATATGACCTTGACAGAGAAGAAAACTCAGGAAGTGATGAGCCAACTACAACCCCATCTACCTCCAAGACTGTAGCCTTCAAGGCAGCTAATACAAAAGCTGCAAGTACCTCATCTGGCAAGACCTCTCTGAAAACAGAAGACTTTGAAGGATCAGACATGAGTCTGAAAGAGCAAATGGCCCTTATGATCAAGAGATTCGAAAGGATGAACACTCTCAACAGCAAATATAGAAAATTCTATAGAAACTACAAAGATAGGAGAGCCAGTTCACCCTCCAGAGGTTCCAGAGAAAGAACACCAGAAAGACATCCTAGAAAGGATGTGGAGTCATCTAACAGCCGAGGATCTAGAAGAAGAGATGCCACTCCTCCAAGGAAAGGCAACTCAAATCAGAAATCTGGATCATGCTTCAATTGTGGCAAACCAGGACATTATGTCTATGAATGCCCTGAGCTGGATTTGGATGACAAAGAAGAAAGAAGGCCAAGAAGAGACAGAAGAAATTCAGATAAGCAAGCAATGGTGACTGAATAATCTGAATATCATAGTGATGAACTTCCTACATCACCAGACTGTCAAATCTTCTCAGATGATTCAGATGATCTAGCTATGATGGCCATAGGTGAAAATGAGGTAAATTCCTATACTACTACTTTCCATTCACCTATTTTTTCACAGACAGATGAGATAAACTCATCTGAAGGCGAATCAGAAGACACCTATTATCAATCTTTAAGAAAGGTAAAAGGTGATCTGGATATTGCCACTAGAGCTTTTATAGAGGTGGAAGAAGAGAACAAGGATCTAAGGAAAGAAATTGCTAAGTTGAAAAAGACTAAGTTTGATAACACCCCTGAGTTGGTCACAATGAATGAAAGATTGACCAGAGAAGTGGAACTCCTTAAGGAAGAAAATACCACAATAACTCAGTTGTATGAGGGGATTTTAGAAACTCAAGCTTTAGAAACTAAGGAATTTCGTTCACTACAATCCAAGTTCGATGATCTCTTCCAAGCACACAAGCTCTTAGAAAAGGAGAAGAAATGCCTAAATCAAAAGATATCAGAGTTCAATAAAGCTTCTACTACTATTGAAAGTATCTCTGAATATTATAGATCAAATGGCAATAAGATGGGTTTTGGCTATGAACTTAATCCATCTACATCCTCTCCAGCTGAGGGTAGTACACCTAACAAGTGCACTACTCAGACACATGAAAAGGGTGAGTGTTCTAAACACAATGAACCTAATATGAACCAAAAGGCATCTGTACCAGTTAAGGCTAACTATCCCAACACCAAAAATGGTAAAAGACAAGTTAACCCCAAGCCTGTACAGAGGAACAACAAACATCCTAGACCATCTCGATTGAGACAGTCTCAGCTGTATGCTGCTCCAGCCAAGAAGAAGAAGTCTTCTTCAAACAAATCTGTTCTCTTTGCACCCCCTATCTCCTATGATATTGTGAGAACAGAAGAGTATGGTCCATATAATCGTGTGCATCGTCCAGCTAATGCACCCAGGCCGAATGTAACTAGTCAAAAGATAATGTATGTACACTCCTATAAAGGGAAACCATTTGACTACTACTTAGCTGACACAAGTAACAAATCAGATCAGTCCAAGGTGCTAACTGGTAAGATTTGGTTCTGTGATGCCCGAGGGAAACAACTCAAGTGCTCAAGGTTGTTCAAACGACCAATGTATATGTGGGTTCCCAAGGGTAGTACTAACACCCAAGGACCCAAGACAAAATGGGTACCTAAGACTTAACCTTTCTTGCAGGAAAGGAGGGACCTATACAGAAGAGGAGGTCTAGCAGGAGAAACATGGTATATAGATAGTGGATGCTCAACTCACATGACAGGAACCAAAGCCCTGCTGACCAACTACATAGAGAAGAAAGGTCCAAAAGTCTTCTTTGGTGATAACGCGCATGGTAACACAAAAGGATATGGCACCCTTAAAAATGGTGACATTGAGGTACATGATGTATCATATGTAGAAGGTTTAAAGTTTAATTTATTATCTGTTTCTCATTTTTGTGACACTGGTTACTTAGTAAAATTCTCTAAAGATGAGTGTCTCATAAGTGATAAAAGAACAAAACAAAACCTTCTAACAGAATCTAGAAAGGGAAGTATGTATCTTGCAAATTGGAACAACTGTCCTAAGGATACATGTCTGCTTATGAAAAGCCCTAAAGATGTCAGCTGGCTATGGCACAAACGTCTTAGTCATCTGAACTTTAAGACTATGAACAAGTTAGCAAGGGAATCCTTAATTGATGGTCTGCCTAATGAACTCTACTGTAAAGATCAGGTATGTGATGCATGTCAACAAGGAAAGCAAACAAAGGTCTCCTTCAAGACCAAGAAGACAGCATCAACCATCAGAGTTCTTGAATTGCTTCACATGGATCTCTTTGGACCAATCACTCCAACCACATTAACAGGGAGAAAGTACACTCTCATTGTTGTAGATGACTACTCCAAGTTTACTTGGGTTATCTTCTTATACAAGAAGAGTGAGACTCAGCAGAAGCTTCCTGAACTATTGAAGTGGATCCAAGTAGAGAAAGGAGAACCAATTGTGAAAATTAGAAGTGACAAAGGCACTGAATTCATTAACTCTTATATTTGCCTATTGTACTTCTAATGGTATTCAGCATGAGACAAGTGCAACAAGAACACCACAACAGAATGGTGTAGCTGAAAGAAGAGTCAGAACACTCAAAGAAGCTGCAAGAACACTCCTTGCTGAATTCTCCACTCCCAAGAAGCTATGGGCAGAAGCCATCAACACAGCTTGTCACACTCAAAACAGGTCAGGTATTCACAAAATTCATGAGAAAACCCCATATGAACTGTGGAAAGAAAGAAAACCTAGAGTATCTTACTTTCATATATTTGGTTGTAAGTGTTTCATTCACAACAATGGGAAGAGTAAGTTGAATGCTTTTGATGCCAAAGCAGATGAGGGGATATTCTTAGGATACTCCTCTACTAGCAAAGCATTTAGAGTACTCAACAAACGAACCCTTCTTGTGGAAGAAACACCTCATGTTGTTTTTGATGAATCTTGTGAAAAGAGTGCAGTACAAACAGACTCAGCTGCAGAACAGATGAGACAGCTAGTGATCAAAACCAGACCAGATGAGTTCATTGAAGTCAATGAACCTTTCCCTGAAGAACTAGAGGAGGATAAGCCTCATAGACCCGTCACTAGATCTCAAACTCAAGCAGAGCAAGCTGACCAGAATCAAGATGCACCAATCCCAAATGCAAGGGGGAATGATCTCTTTGACACACAAGATACAGATGATGATCGACCAAATCAAGTCAACCCCCCTGATGGCACTAGAACAGATGAGAATCCAAGCTCATCTAATGCAGACACACCTGTGAGGCATACATGGAGAAATAATCATCCATCAAACCTCATCTTAGGAGGAGCAGACTCAGGTGTCAAGACCAGAAGACAACTGAATCAGAACTCCCAATCATCTATGTTCTGCTGGTGTGCCTTCCTGTCCAACATTGAACCAGCTGACATAGAAGAAGCAATGACAGATAGCAATTGGATCACTGCTATGCAAGAAGAACTAAACCAATTCGAAAAAAATAAAGTTTGGGAATTGGTAGATCGTCCTGAAAACCACAATGTAGTAGGAACAAAGTGGGTATTCAAGAATAAAAAGGACGAAAATGATGTAATAACTAGAAATAAAGCTAGGCTAGTTGCAAAAGGATATTCAATATCTGAAGGGATTGATTATGATGAAACCTTTGCTCCAGTAGCCAGATTAGAAGCCATTCGATTGTTTCTAGCTTATGCATCATATATGGGCTTCAAAGTATACCAAATGGATGTCAAAAGTGCTTTTCTAAATGGTATTCTGGTAGAAGAAGTGTATGTAGAGCAACCTCCAGGATTTGAAAAAGGAGATCAAGTATATCGTCTGAAGAAGGCTCTCTATGGTCTAAAGCAAGCCCCTAGAGCTTGGTATGACACATTGTCACAATTCCTACTTGACAGTGGTTACACAAAAGGCAAAGTTGATAGAACACTTTTCAGAATACAAGAAGGAGAAGACATTCTAATGGTGCAAATATATGTAGATGATATTATATTTGGATCACCCAATCAAGACATGTGCAAGAAGTTCTCTGAACTTATGCAAGGAAAGTTTGAAATGAGCATGATGGGTGAAATGAACTACTTCCTAGGACTTCAAGTCAAGCAGAGTCCAGAAGGGATCTTCATCAACCAGTCCAAGTATACCAAAAGTCTACTAGAAAGATTCAAAGCTCTACAAAGCAAAACTGCAAGGATTCCAATGATGACATCCTTCAAAATGGAACCAGATGAGTCTGGAAAGGCAGTTGATCAATCTGAATATAGAGCACTTATTGGATCTCTACTATACCTTACAGCCAGCAGACCAAACATAACATTTGCTGTAGGAGTATGTGCTAGGTTTCAAGCAAACCCAAAGCAAAGTCATCTAGAAGAAGCAAGGAAGATTCTCAAGTACCTAAAAGGAACAGTCAATCTAGGACTATGGTACCCTGCTGATGACAATCTAGAATTGAGTGGTTATTCTGACTCAGACTATGGAGGATGTAGAATTGATAGGAAATCCACATCTGGAACCTGTCAATTTCTAGGCAACAAGTTGATATCATGGTTCTCAAAGAAGCAAACGTCAGTTGCAACCTCCACCACTGAAGCAGAATATATGGCAGCTGGAAGTTGTTGTAGTCAGCTGCTCTGGCTAGTTCAACAACTCAAGGATTACAATGTAGAGGCAAGAGAAGTCCCTATCTACTGTGACAGCAGCAGTGCCATTGCCATCACTCAAAATCCAGTTCTCCACACAAGGTGCAAGCATGTCGACATTCGACACCACTTCATAAGAGACCACCTTGAAAAGAAGGACATCAAGATGGAGAAAATTCACACAGATATCCAAAGAGAAGACATCTTGACTAAGCCCCTAGCTGAAGAACGATTCAAGACCCTATGCTACAGCTTAGGACTCCTGGATCCAAGCACATGAAGAGCAAAGATCAGCTGAAGACCTCAGCTGATACAATTACAGCAGACTAGGAGCATCAGATGAGGTGAATAGACACCCTCATCTTCAGGTAAGTTCTTGCCCAATGAAGACAAATAAAGCTGAGGGAAAACATAGAGTCATCTAATCAAGGGGGAATCAATGATACCTTAAGAATCCTTGATGAAATACTCTAAAATCTGCATTGCACATATATATATATATATACTTACATTCAGAAGACATGAACAAAGTTAATTGGTTTCTATACTTAAGCAATGTATGCATATGTATAATAATAAACTATTCTTCATAAAATACTTTATCTATATACATACATACAGTATATTATTGAGTTATACTTGGTTGGATTAATACACCATCTTCACCGACTCAACAGTATACATGCACTGTACGGATTCCAAATAACACTTGTTCAAAATTTATAATTTCTGCATTCCATAAGATAAAGTCTGAATATCTTTAAATGTGAACCCTTAGATCAAGAATCTCATTGTTGATCTTAAGAAGTAACTTTTCAAAAATTCAGACCTATCAACTCTATAGTTTTGTCATTTTTCACTCCACTACCTCATTTCTACCCCTATAAAAGGGGGAAGTTATGAGAACACCTAAGAACACAAATCACTAACTATTATCCTTGTTTCAGGTATGGAGATAATCGAAAGAAGAGATGGAATGGAGATCATCCCTCAACCAAGGTCTTGGGTGAAGGAGATGAAGATTTGTCCTGAAGATGAAGATGATGCAGATCAGCATACTTGGTTCAATCAACATAAGTATGCCTATGAAAACTAGAGGAAGGAGAGACGTTCTTGTTGAAAACTAGAGGAAGGAGAGATGCAGAGGACAAAGTAGTAAGCAAGCAGAGCTTCTTCTCCAGGGGGAAGTTCTACATGGAGAGCCTGTTATCAAAGGCTACTATGTCAAAACATACCAGGAAGACCAAGTCCATGGCCCTCTCTTCAAACTCCATTGAAGCCCCTTCCAATCTTCCTTCTCTTTCAAGAGAAGCGAAGAAATTCAACAAGGACACATTAGATGCTACAACCCATCTGATGATGAGGAACATCAGATGGTAAAGGCAACCTGAACCAGTGGGATATCATCCAGGCTGATCATCTACATATTGATTTGATGGTCCCACATAGCAAGAGGAAGAGCTGGAAGATCCATCAAACCAGGTTGGATCATCACAGCAGAGCTGAAGGATCCATCAAACCAGGTTGGATCATCACACACAGAAGATTTACTCAGCAAACCTCAATCCTCTACTCAGCTGATCAGAAGACCAACTCAGCTGACCAGAAGACTTTCAAGAAAATCAGCAGACCTTTTGCAGAAATCCGAAGACCTCACTTTGCTGATCATATCACTTTATTTTAGAGTATAATGACTATCTTTGATCATGTAATTCATTCTAGATTCATTCCTGAATGTAATTAAAGAAATTGACCTATATAAGGAATGAAATTCACTTATAGAAAACGGCCTTGATGATCAATTCTTGCCACAAAATTAGTCACAACGGCTATTTTTGGTAATGATGTCATTAATACTTGATTACCATATCGCCAGCAAATCAACAATTGCCACATGGCCCGAAATCAAAGAAGGAAATCTTGGGTACTACTCCACATTAAGATCAAATCTGACCGTTAGATCAAGAATTGTTGGAGTATATATACACACCCTTAAATCTCTCCCAAACCCTTTCGCTCACATTACTCAATTGCTCTCAAACTCTCTCGTTCTGCAAATTTTCTTAAGCATTCCAAACCTAACACTCAAACACTCAGAAGGGCAATCATTGAGATTTACGACGAGAAGACTAAGAGCACTGGAACTCTAGATGCAACAAAGTGGTCTAGGGAAGGGAAGATCTTCACAGAGAATGCTCTGTTTTTCAAAGGTAAACACACAGCTGCAAACAAGGAGATCCTTCTTCGCTGCATCAACCTGAACCTTCGTGATTTTCTGGAAGCAGCACCAACAAACGTCTACGAACAAGATGTGCTGGCTTTCTACTCAAATGCTGTGATGAAGGGGTCTCAAGTTGAAAGTGTCATGGGCGGACACAAAGTCAAGGTAGCAAGAGAAATTCTTCAGGAATTGTTCGGCTTGTCAAGGGGGAACATAAATATCTCCACCTACATTATGGGAAGAGAAAAGGAGTATATGGAGATGTTTACTGATAGGAGAATCAAGGCTATTGATGCCTCTGGACTTAAGAAATCCCAACTTGAACCGAAATTTCAAACCCTGATGGACATTGCAGGCAAGATGTTGCTTGGTAACACTTTTAGCCATGATGCTGTTACCACTTTGAAGGTCAGAGTTATGGCTGCAATCTGGGATCAGATTGATGGAGACTGGCAAGGGCTATTTTTGGATAGGATTGCCCTTGAGGCCAAGAAGGTCACATTGGACCTCCAATCAAGAGAATGGAAGGTAACATCAACTGTCAGCTTTGTCAACAAGCTGAGTATTATCCTTCCAGAAGTACTCCCAAGGAAATACAAGATGGGACCTCATAAGACCTTCCACATCTCCAAGTATTATTTGAGAAAGAAAGCTCTTGCTGAGGCAGCAAGGTTGAAAGAAGAGAAGAGGAAGTTGATGGCTGAAGCATCTTCCAAAGATGTTCTGGAGAAGGCAGAAGAGTCTGTTCATGACTCTGCTGAAGAAGAAGAGGAGTCATCCAAAGAAGAGACTCAAAAGAAGGCTGCTGAGGATGATGATGATGACAATCAGACCTTAGCACAAAGACGATTTCTAATCAGATCAGGGCTCATCTCCCCATCTGATTCAGATGCCACTCCCACTGCCTCCCCTTTGAAGAAGGCAGGTACTTCTAACCCTTCTCTCACTTTTACACCTTCCAAATTGTCAAAGGGCCAGAAGAGAAAGAAGAGCAATTCTTCTTTCACCAAGAAATCCAAGAAATCCAGGCTCCCTACTCCCATGAGCATAGCCCCTATTTCATCCTTCCACCCTTCTGATGATTCCAACCCATCTGAACCTTCAAACACTGATACCCAAATCCCTGCTGATACTCACACAGCAGAGGAACAAGCCCAGCCTCAATCAACCCTTGAACCACAATTGCCTACCCCTGTTGATGCTCAAACAGCAGACAACCAAACTCAGACCACCTTCACACCCCCTGCTGATGATCAAACTCAGATCACATCCTCATCCACTGCTGACATTCAGACAGCAGATGTCCAAGATCATCAAGCTCAACCATCTACTGATCTTCAAGTAGAAATAGAACCAGACCAACAGACTCAAAACCCTGCTGATGAACAACCCACTGAAGATCAATCTCAACTTCCTACCCAACAAAAAGATATCACTTCCCAAACCCCTGCTGATACTCACACATCAGAGGAAAATGTCCCAACCACTCAATCTCCTATCATCACTGTCCCTTCTGCACAAGAAGACTTGGCACCAGCAGACCTGGATCAAGCTGGCCCCTCTCAACCTCAGTTCAGAATGGTGCACTATCCTATGTGCACAAAGGAGAAGATAATGAGGATGAAGATAGCCAACCTGCTCAAGTCTACTACTCCTGGTGTTGATGAGGAATCAATCCAATTTGAACAAGTATTTAGGATATGTACTTGGATTGAGCTCAGAAGAGATGATGTGGATGACCTTCTTGAGGTCATTGAAGGAATGGGAGGAAAGGAAAACTTCCTCGACTGGGAAATGGAGCAAAAGGAAGTTGCTCAGGTTCAATCTTTTGCTCAGCTACTATCAGCAGAGGCACTGACTGTAGTTTGCAACCAGATTCTAGGAATCCCCACTGATGATGTCTTTGTGCCAGAAGGCTCATCAAATCAGTAGACAGCTGAAAAAGCAACGGTGGATGACTCAGCTGCACCTACCTTGGTAGAAGATTCAGCTGCACCAGCCTTGGTGGAAGACTTAGTTGCCACAGCCCCTGCAGAAGACTCAGCTGAACCAGCTGACAAAGTAGAGATTGAAGGAGAAGTAGTCAGAGTACCAGCTCACTTCATGCCTTCTGAAAATCTGACTCACTTCATTGATCAACCAGAAGGATCATGACCCATCTGACTAAGGCCACAACCTGCTTCCTCAATGAAGACTACCTATCAGCTGAAGAAAGAGGCAAAGCACTGATTGTTCATCCAAAGCCTCAAGGATCTACATCAACTCCTACACCAACTGTTGACTATACAGCAGACATCTGCTCACAGGTCAAAGCTGCAATAGATTTGCACTTTGAGAAAGGTTTAGGTCTACAGCTTAGAATATATGTTGAGAAAGCTGTCAAGGAGCAGAGGACTCGTCTTCATGACCAGATTATTGACATTGAAGACAAGTTTGGAGAGTCACTTCACCATCAGATAGGTGAATACTTAAGCACCATCCAGAAGAGGGCAGGTGATGTCTCCAAAATGTTTGTTGATGAGATTTCCCAATTGGAGACAGCCTACGAGTCAAAAATTAAAGATGCGGAAGCAAGAGCCAATGAAGGTCAAACCCTTCTTAAGGCAGCTGCAGAGGAGAATGAGAAACTGCAGACTCAGCTGAAGGAGACAGCAGCCAAATTGGAAGCACTTTCAGAAAAGCTCGAAGCTGCCTCCTCCACCAATTCTCTTGCTCATGTCATGGAGCACAGTATCTCTCACATTACAGCTGTCAGCAAGGTTAATGCCATGGCCCTGAAGCAGACTCTGAAAGTGGAAATAATGAATGCCATGAAGCCTTTTGCGGTTGCACTTGCTGAAGCCAAAAAGGGGGAAGATATGTTGATAAGAGCTCTGGAGAAGTCTACTGCACAGTAAGCTGTAATGGTAGTATCTCAAGATGAGCTGAATGAAACCTTGGGCGATTTAAAAGGCAAAATCAAGAGTAGACAAGGAAAAGGCAAAAAAATTGCTCAAGAAGGCACCCAAGCTCCCACTCAAGCTCCTGCCAAGAGTCTACAGATCAATGCTCCTGTAGAACAAGTTCCTGAGAAGAGGATGACAAGGAAAAGAAAGGCAGATGAACAAGCTCAGTCCAGCAAGAAATCAACTCCAGCAGAGCCTACTGCAGAAGAGAAAGAGGCTCTAGAGTTGAAGAAAAGGAAGTTGTTTGAAGCTCAAGAGCTTAAGAAAAAGAAGCTGAATGATGCGAAGGCAGTCAAAGCCAAATTTGAAAGGAAAATTGCCAAACTCAGGAAAGCAATCAAGGACAAAGCAAAAGAAGACAGTGTCCTGGTGTTTGATAGCAATTATGTGGATTATTTAGCCCTTCAAGATGAGCTACCAGGATAGTATCCCCTGAAGAAGAAGTGGCAAATTCAACACCACATAGTAAGGAAATTTGGCCCTCTCCCTTCTTATGAAGAAGAATTTCTTCAATTCTCCCAGTTCATGAACATTGAAGATCCAGAGTTCTGGGAAGAAATTGTCAAGACAGCCAAAGAACTTGACAACTGCAGAATCCTAACACCTGAAGAACCCAAATGGGATGCACCCATTCTGGACTCAGGAAGAGTTAACTTGATTGAAGTCAAAAGAATTCTGTATAAGATCTATGAAGAGGAGAATGTTACAGACTTGCATCACATGGAAGAAGTTCGAGCTCGTCTGTACCTTGCTTACCGCATTTGAAGAAATCAGAAGACCTGATGAAGACTACTTTAGAAGTTTAAAAGAAACTATTACTTGTAATCTGTAAAAGCTCTATATATTCAAGTTCTAGTTCTCTTTGCTTACAAGACAAACTCTCATTGTCTTCATCAGATACTTCAGTTTTAAAAATTTTATAAAATCTTATCTTATTTCATTAAGAGCACTTATCAAGTATAGTTTTGGCTTCATCAAAAAGGGGGAAATTGTTGGGATATAAATTCACCCTAAGCCCCACTTGATGTTAGAATAGTTTTGATGGCCAAAACACTTAGAGTTTATAAATGTAATAAGATCAGCTGACTTGTATAGAACAACTTAGACTAGTCTTGTGTGATCAACTGTATTGATATCAGCTGATCAGCACAGTCCTGGCTTACATGCCTATCCTCAAGATGAGAAGAGTAGAAGACTTGAAGACTAGAAGATCCTTGAAGACCAGATAAGTAAGGTGCTTGTATACCTACTTATCTGATGGAGTCCAAGATTGAAGATGGCCTAAAGCAGCACAAAGAATTGCCAGATCAGAAGAGTATTACTCGACTGATATCAGAAGACAGAAGACCTAAGGCCAGAAGAGTAGTCAGAAGACTAGTAGTACAGATCAGAAGACTATGTGCTCTTCCAGGACTCGGCTGATTCCAAAGTCATCTTGCAATTCAAACAAAGACCTACCTTATTTAGAAGATTGACATGATCCCAGGATTGAAGCAATCAAGCGGCTGGAATCAAGGAATCAAGCCATTATGGAAAGATTGCCCCAACGACTAGTCAACTCCAACGGCTAGTTGCAAGCAATCACCACTATAAATACAAGAGGATGAGAAATCACAAACAAGAAGTCACAACGAGAGAATTCAACTAGCTAAGCAAGCAATCAAGCAAAAAGCCATACTGTTCTAAGAGTTCTCCAAGAGCCAGAAACCATTAGAATATCTATAGCTCTTAAGTGATTTCTATCCAATCTATAAGAACCTGAAACCTGTTCATATTGTATAATCATTGTTTTAGGCATAGTGGTTAAGCAAATTATAAGCTTGAACCATTAGTTGGATATCCTTCAAAAACCCCAATCCCTCACCGAAAGGTTAAAGTTTTTGAACCTCTCAAAGTGCAAGTGCTTACAATCACTTGTGGAGACCGTAGCTGTTAGGACGGCTCAGATCTCAAAGTCCTATCCTTGGGACTATAAAGGACAAGCCCCTTGTAATTTTTGGTAAATTAAAGGGATTAAACATCACGTTAGGACGTGAGAGTGGACGTAGGAACGTATATCCGAACCACTATAAACCTGGTGTTATTTACTTACTGCACTTTATATTTCTGTCATTTCCATATATTTTTATATAGTGCATACTGTGTTTTCAACATTCTTCAACTCAGGCCATAACTTTCAAACCAGCATCAGCTGAGTACTTTCATTAAGCAAAACAAGTTAACACTTTCATAAGAAACTAAAAGAACGAGTCTAATCAAGGCCTACCATAATTCCGCATATAACCTCTTCATTCAGATCACTATAGTCATCTGGACCAGCAGACTTGTAGTCCAGTTGACATAGCAATTAGAAGAGGTTCCCAACTCTCTTGAAAAAGTTTTAAAGTCTATTCACCCCTTCCCTCTAGACTTTAATCCTATTCACTACTCGTTCAGGGACCAACAAAAAGTGATAGCTAATAGACTCAAAGCTATAATGCCAGATGTGATAGACGAGCATCAGAGTGCATTTGTGAAGAATAGACAGATATCTGATAACATACTCATTGGATATGAATGTATGCATTGGCTTACAAACAACAAAAGTAATACAGGCTATGCAGCCATGAAACTGGATATGAGTAAAGCTTATGACCGTATTGAATGGATCTTTCTGCAAAAGCAAATGATTAAGATGGGATTTCCAGAGATGTTTGTGGAAATGATTATCAGATGTGTCGAAACGGTTAATTACTCCTTTAAGATCAATGATGCGATTGTAGGTAATATTCTACCTACGAGAGGGATAAGACAAGGAGATCCTATTTCGCCATTTCTTTTTATTATTTGTGCTAAAGGATTGCCATCCTTTATCAAGGAAAAGGTGACTCAAGGAAAAATTGAAGGACTAAGGGTTGCGAGAGAAGCCCCACCAATCTCACACCTTTTATTTGTTGATGATAGTGTGATCTTTTTTAAAGCCAAAGCAGGTAGTGGAGAAGAGATGAAGAGTGTGTTAAAGGATTATGAGCAAGCCTCAGGACAACTGATCAATTTTGACAAATCTACCATTCTGTTTAGCCCTAACACTAGGGACAACTCTAAACACCAGATTCAGCAAACCTTGGGCATTCGTATCACCCAAGGTCACCAGATTTACCTGGGGCTCCCCACATTTTCGGTCAGGGGAAAAAAAGTGCAGTTTGCTTATTTGATTGATAGAATGAAGAGTCGTATTGATAATTGGAAAAACAAGGAATTTTCAGAAGGAGGTAAAGAAGTTCTCATTAAATCAGTTTTACAAGCAATTCCATCCTATGCCATGGCATGTTTCAAAATTCTGATCCAAACATGTAAGCAGATGGAGAATTTGATGGCTGATTTTTGGTGGGGGAAAAAAGAGGGAGGTAAAAGAATGCATTGGCAAAAATGGGAAGATCTATGCAAACCCAAGGAAGAAGGCGGAATGGGATTTAGGAGGCTGCATACTTTCAATGATGCTCTTCTAGCGAAACAGGTTTGGAGGTGCATTAAGTCACCAGAATTGATGTTAAGTAAGGTTCTCAAAGCTAGGTATTATAAGCACACAGATATAATGAAGGCCGAACCAGGTAATAATCCTTCCATTACCTGGAAATCATTGTGTAAAGGTAGATACATTTTAGAGGCTGGAATGAGGTGTATTGTAGGTAATGGGGAGACGATTAAATTGTGCAAACATGCATGGGTGCATGGACTTCGAGAGGGGAGGATCAAATCACAAGTGGCGGCAATACCGAACATCAACCTCCTTTTAGACGAAGATAGAAGTTGGAAAGAAGATCTGGTAAGAATAGCCTTCCAGCCTCATGAAGCAGAAGGAATCTTAACTACACAAGTTGGTGGGAAAGATGAAGAGGATCGAAGATTTTGGATCGAAGACGATATGGGCGAATATTCGGTAAGTTCAGGCTATAAGATGGGTATGGAGTGGAACAAGCAGGAAAAGAATCACGCTCCCACAACCTCAACCAAAAATAGTTCAGAATGGTGGAAGTACATATGGAGTCTAAAAATCCCTCCGAAAATCAGAATATTTGCTTGGAAAGTGTACCACGACTTTATCCAGACAGAAGGTAATCTTGCTAGAAGACATATTCCAATCAATCCGATTTGTGGATTATGTGGGGGTAGTTACCCGACAACAACGCACGCCCTATTCCATTGTCATAACATTAAAAAGGTATGGAACAGGACTGGTTTTAAGGAAATAATCAAGAAAGGAAAGGGGAGCAACACAGTGGAATTTCTTGAATACACCCGTCATGAACTGGATAGAAAAGACTTTGAAAGAGTTGTCATGATAGCATGGGGAATCTGGAGAGAATGATGCTCAATTCTCCATTCCCAAGACAACCAAAGAAAGGATATGGATACTAGGGTCGGGGAAAGAGTACAACTATACCTGGAGAACTTCCAAGCACAGACTAAGGACCACAACAAACGGCGATACGTACACACGACAGAGGAGCACCTTGAAGATGGATTATCCTTATCAAGAAATATTCTCGAAGTCGACGGTGCATACAAGAAAGAGAGTAGAAGATATGGAGCAGGAGGAATCCTTAGGTCAGGGGAAGGACAAGTTATCACCACTTTTGCAAGAAAAATAAGACCTCAAAGAAGTCCTCTGGGAGCGGAATTAATGGCTATTCTTATTGGGATGCAAATAGCCAGACGGACAAGTATAACGCAACTCGAAGTAAGATTTGATTCCCAACAAGAAATATCGCTTTGTAACAAGCGGATAAGATCAATTGGGCCTGAAAACAGTGTAACCAATGAGATTATCTCCTTGGTTGATGAATTTGTAGTGTGCAAATTCAAATACGTCCCCAAAGCTGATCTCAGAGAAGCCCATATCAAGGCCCAGATTGGAGCTGGCTCTACCACTTCAGGTACTGAAATGGAGTAGTCGTTGGAGTAACAGGAACTGGATCTACAAGAAATCACATTCATCTTTCCTGCAAGTTGGACCAACTCTCCCACCCCCCGCCCCCCCCCCCCCCAAAAAAAAAAAAAAAAAAAGAAAGTTAATCGGGTTGGGGTGATACCAATTCCAAACCTTGTAAGCTCTTTGATGGTAACTTCTTCTATTTGAGTAACATTGTTACTCTTGCAATAAAATTCTCATTTTTCTGTTAATAGTAGGTATATTTTTAAAATTTAATTATAAATTGGAAAAATATATAACTAAATTTATGAAATCACCTCGTAACTGACGACCCGAAAATCGTAATAAAAACCGGAAAACCATTGAATCGATGGTTCTAAAGTCGTAAAGTGAAGTCAGAAAATCTAGAATTAGGTGTGATAGCGCGGTGCTTTTTGTACTTTTATGTCTATGAGAGATAAAAACAATTTAGTCCCATAACTTTCTATCTTTTTTGAAATGGTCCCCAAAAAATTTAAATGTACCAATTTAATTTTTTTTTGTAATTTTTGTTCGGTTTTGGTAAAAAAAAAAAGTTAAATGTACCAATTTAGTCCAAATTTTTACAATTTGTTCTATTTTGGTCTAAAAAAAGTTAAATGTATTTGCAAAAAAATGAGACTAAATTGGTACATTTAACTATTTAGGGATCGAAACAGAATAAATTGCTAAAAATGGGACTAAATTGAAAATTTAATTTTTTTGGGAACATTTTAGAAAAGATTGAATGTTATGAAATTAATTACCTTTCTCTCCCTAAAAAAATATGTGGACTGAATGATAGGAGGTATGGAAAAACTCTTATTTTAAAGCCTGGTTTGAAAATTTAACAATATAAAAATATTAAATCTCTTCCATGCCCTCACAAAATCCGCATACACTATTTATAACCCTAATTTGTTTCCTTTTTCTCATTAGTAAATACTGAAGTATCAAATAAAGAAAATCAATGGCACCGTCGAGAAGCAGCGGGTTGGAATCTGGACTCACCCAGCTCGAAATGGAAGTGGTTATGCAGCTCATTCAACTCAGCGGAAACTCGGTGAAGACCAACGGAGGAACGTCGTCTAAGGTGGCGGAAAGCGTTGGCGAAAAATCCGTCAGTAGATCACATGTACTCTTTAGCACATACAAATATTTTATGCAGATGGTGGGTTCATTTTTGGACCTATTTGTGTTAAAAATATATATTAGGCGGCACCTAGCTAGGCAGCCTTGGCATTAGGCAATACCAATCCGCCCAACTATCGATTTTCGACTTTTGCAACCTAACTTTTATTTCGTAAAAGTACGTTTCTTGCATTGGCCTGGGGGGTTTACGCGTGCTATATGCACCAACGTTTTAGCCCTTGCCGAGCTAAATCTGCAGATCGATGCAAATTCCACTCTTTGTACTTTTAAAACATCAATGAAATATAGTATATATCTTGGAGTACAAGGGGTACTCCAACCCTACAATGTTATACAAAGATAGAAACCAACCAACGGAAAAAACAACAGCCCACCCCGACAGAAGCTTCAGGTCAAGGATTTAAGTATTTAACATACAAACTCTGGGCCGGATTCACTACAAAAAACGCGCGCTATAGGGACGGACAAATGCCGACGGATTATAGTCCGTCGGCATTTCCGACGGAAATGCTGACGGAATGCCGACGGATTGAAAAGTCAACATCAATGCTGACGGATTTCCTTTCCGTCAGCATTTACCGAGGGAAATGCTGACGGATTTCCGTTCCGTCAGCATTTACCGAGGGAAAATGCTGACGGAAGTTTTGAAATATGTATGCCGACGGATAATCCGTCGGCAAATCACACGTTGAATTCGCACCGCCTCGTTTTCCAATAAGGTAACCGTTGGCATTAAAGTCGGCGGTTACCGAGGGAAATGCCGACGGAATATCCGTCGACAAAATTTTTTTTTTTTTTTTATATATAAGGGCCTTCAGATTGAGAATTCGTTTTAGAAAAAAAAAAAAGGGGGCGTGCGTGAGTGAGGATTCGGTGGGGAAGACGAAGACGAGGACGAGGCTATTGAAGCAAATTTCTCCGATTATATTGATACGGTACGTTTTCTTAATTAGTTCTATTACTTAATTTTAATACTTATATATGTTTATGCATGGATATATGTAAATATGAATAATTTAATGTTGATTTGCATGTTATATTGATTTAGTTAGTTGTTAAAATATTATGATCATGTTAGTACGTACGTTAGTTAATTTAATTTGTTGATTAAGAATAATTTTGATAGATCGAGTAGTTTTTTAAGGTTAATTAATTAATTGTTATATGTATACATTAATTAATTGTTATATAGTTAATTACTAGTTTAATTTAATGGTGTAATTTTGATATAGAATATTTTTAATGTAGGTAGTGCATGTTTCAATCAATTGTTTAAATTAGTTTAGATATAGTGGTTCGACCGTTGGATCACGTTGTAATTAGGAATATGTTGATTAAATTAGGAATACGCTATATTAGTAAAAATTTTAAATTAGGAATATGTTCATTAAATTGATAATTATTGACCCAATTAGAAAATTATTATTTTAATTAGTTTTAGGTTTGTTAATTTAGGAATATATATGTTCAATTTTTTATTATTGATTAAGTTAGGTAGAAAAATAATAATTAGAAAAATAATAATTAAATTAGGTTATTGTTGATTAAATTAGGAATATGTTGATTAATTAAATTAGGAATATGCTATATTAGTAAAAAATTTAAATTAGGAATATGTTCATTAAATTGATAATTAGAAAACTCCAATTAGAAAAGTATTATTTTAATTATGTTTAGATTTGTTAATTTAGGAATATGTTAATTTAGAAATATTTTTAATGTAGGTGATGCATGTTTCAATCAATTGTTTAAATTATTAGTTAATTAGATGGTTCGACGGTGGTATCACGTTGTAATTAGGTTATATATATATATATATATATATTGTTTTGATTTAAATTAGGAATATGTTGATTAAATTAGGAATATGCTATATTAGTAAAAAATTTAAATTAGCAATATGTTCATTAAATTGATAATTAGTAAAATTATGTATTTTTTATTGATTGAAACAGATGAGTGAACAAGTACCGAATCAGGGTTCTGGTTCGCGTAGGTCGTCATTTTTTTCACGTCGTTCAAGGAGGTCTCGGGATGAATCAGTACCTGAGATGGCTCCTCCTCCTCCTCATGTGGCAGTGTCGCCGCCGCCGCCGACTACGATGTCGGTTGGTTCGTCATCCTCTTCTCGTCAGCATCCTGTTCGAGACAAAAGGAAACCCATTGAAATCGTTTCAGGAGCGTAAGTCAATAATTCTAATGTTTAACAGTATTCAATAACGATTAACTTTATTTATTTATTTATTTATAATGTGTTAGTTTATAAATTTGTTAATAATTTTACAGGTTGGTGCCCGGTAATGAGGTGTCCAGGATCTGCACAAAATCCTTTAAGAATTGCAAGATTTCTAAGGGTGCTATCACTTGGTTGTCGGTGCCACAATCTAAAAAGGATGAATATTTCGAGGAGTTCCAGGTATATAATTACAATAATTAAAGTTTATTAAATAACTAAGTATTCATATTATTTGATAAATATGTTGAATATTTATTTGTATAGAAAAAGGCCCGTTGGGATACGGCGATCTACTCGGACGCCGATATTTACGAGAAGTGGTACGGTGTTTGTTCTAGTCGGTACACGAACATGATGTACGACTGGAGAACGGCCTGGCGTGATAAAGACGTAAATCTTGTTCTGGGGGTAGAGGATGGTGTTGACCTGTGGGAGTCGTTGGTTGAGAAGTGGTCAGACCCGGCTTACCAAGAGAAGTGTAACAAAGCTCGGGCCAACCGCAGAACCGACGTTGGAGGCGGGATGGCAGTGCATCGGGGGGGAGCTCGGTCCGTCCTCGAGCAATCACTTGCTATCGTAAGTTTTCATTAATTTTTAAAAATTAAATAATTATAGTTAATTATTTTATATTAGTTATCTAAATTAATTTGTATATGTTTATTTGATACGTAATAGGAGCGGGAGACTGGACGTCCACACACCCACTTGGATCGGATGAGTCTTCTTCATCCGTTTAATGCCGATACACAGACGTCCACCTACGGGCGCACTACTGACCTCCACGTAAGTTTAATTAAATTTATGTATTAATTACATTATATATATATATATATAGATAATTAAATTAATTTTAATTTTTTAATTATGTAGTTGAGCGTCCGACAGAGGATTGAAGAGGCCGAGACGCAAGCCACCGCCACGACTACTGCTGAATCCGGAAGCAGCGGTACCCCTCCGGCTGTTGACGTGGACCGGTGTTACCTTGACGTTGCCCCGACCTCCAAGGGAAGGGTCCTTGGCCTTGGTGGGATGAGCAACGCCGTGAGGACACCAAGTGGTCGGTCGGCCCGGAGTGCATCGCAGCCGTCCGTATCCTCCACTCCCGTCCCGGATCCGAACGTCATGGCAACGTTCGAGAACTACTTCCGTCTCTGGAGTACCAATGCGGGTCGGACGTTGGGGATGTCTGCTGAGCAGATCGAGGCCATCTATCAACAGACGATGGGGCAACCACCGCCAGCTCCAGCTCCAACTCCAGATCAAGCTGCAGGTCAAGATGCAGGTCAGGCCGACGGTGCCGACGTCAACTTGAATGAGGATGTGGAACAATTTTTTAACTTTCCGGGCACTGGCAACTATCCTGGCAACTATCCTGGTTGAACAATTTGAACAATTTAATTTTGTGTTGCTATATATACAAAAAATTGAATTAATTAATAAAATAAAAAAAAAAAACCCGCCAAATGCCGACGGAATATATTTTCCGTCGGAATTCAGAATTTGATAAATGCCGACGGAATATCCGTCGGCATTTATCTTTACTGACGGCAATTTGGGCGGTGAAATGCCGACGGAATTAACTTTCCGTCGGAATTCACCATTTGATAAATGCCGACGGATAATCCGTCGGCATTTATCTTGACCGACGGAAATTTGGGCGGGTGAAATGCCGACGGAAAGATAAGTCCGTCGGCATTTCCGTCGGGAAATGTTTCCCTAAAACTTTCTTTTTTTCCACTTCACTTTCGTATTGCAAATTTACACCAAAACTTTCTACTGCCTAATTTTTTATGCTCATGCTCGGGTATTCAGAAACATCAAATTACGGTACATTTTCTACCATTTTTAATTTACTCTATATATAAAATTCAATATAATGTAATTACATGTTTTATATATATCATAAGTTTTGTTTGAATTTATTATAAGTTTAGTTTAGTAATGTGTTGCTCCACTTAAATGTTTAGCAGATGGATTTGCCTGAACGTCGTTGGATGTATTGTACTCCTAGAATGATTAGAGGAAATGTGAATGTGGAATTTTATAATGAACTCGTGTTATTTGTTGAATTTGCAAAAAGCCAGCCACATTACATGAGTGGAAATTGCATTAGGTGTCCGTGTAATGCTAAGAAATGTCAGAATAAGCAATATAAAGAGATTGATGAGGTCCTAGTGCATATTGTGAAGAATGGTTTCGTTGATAATTATTATAATTGGACTAGTCATGGCGAAACACGTTGGCCTTATAGATTTGATGAAGTGTTTTACTATTACACTGTTGGAATATATATACAAGAAGCAAATTTCGATCATGTTGGCACTAGTAACGAGGTAGAACAACAGTTTGGGGACGAAGAACAACAGTTTGGGGACGAAGAACCGAATATGTATCAAACAATGATCAGGGAAGCTGGTTTTTCAAACATGGAAGAGGAGCCGACGAATGAGGCATTTCGGTTTTATGAGATGCTCAAATTAGTCGAAGAAGATTTATATCCGGGTTGTGAATCTCACTCACAGTTGTCATTTAATGCACGACTCATGAACATTAAGACCGAGAACAAGCTTTCTAACAGGGCATATGAGCAAGTGACACAGTTATGCAGTGAAATTTGTCCTCAAAATAATAAGGTGCCTACGACGTTTCATCAAAGCAAACAAATGTTGAAGAATGTTGGTTTGCCGGTTGAGAAGATTGATTGTTGTGTGAAGGGTTGCATGTTATATTGGGGTGACGAAGATAGCAGTCTGAACATGTGTAGATTGTGTGGCCATCCCCGGTACAAAGAGGCATGTCGAAAGGGACCTGGTGGTCAATCGAAGAAGACAAAGAAGAAAGTGCCATATAAGAAGATGTACTATACCTTCCTATCATTCCTCGTTTGATGAGATTATATCAATCAAGTGCCACTGCACAACACATGACGTGGCATGCTACAGATTCCTCTTCGGCTGAGTCGAGGGAGATGCGACATCCGGCAGACTCAGAGGCCTGGAAACATCTTGACAACGTGTTTCCAGATTTTGCTTGTGAACCGAGGAATGTGAGATTAGGTTTGTGTACTGATGGTTTTGCACCGTTTGGGATGCATGGGAAGCAGTATTCTTTGTGGCCGGTGATACTGACTCCGTATAATCTTCCTCCGTGGATGTGCATGAAACCTCAAACAATGTTTCTGACTGTATTGGTGCCTGGACCAACGAATCCAAAGGACAAACTGGATGTTTAACTCCAACCTCTTATAAAAGACTTGATCTTCTTATGGGAGAATGGAGTCCAAACGTACGATGTTTTTAGAAAGCAGAACTTCACGATGCGTGCTGCTCTTTTATGGACCATTAGCGACTTTCCTGCATATGGTATGTTGTCCGGGTGGAGTACGGCCGGAAAGAAATCATGTCCGTATTGTATGGAGAATTCTGAAGCTTTCAGTCTCCCGGTGAGTAGAAAAGTTTCATGGTTCGATAATCACCGTAGGTTCTTACCTCAAGGTCACCCGTTTCGAAGAAATAAGAAGAACTTCGTAAAGAACAGAGCAGTCACAAACAATCGACCTCCACTTCGAGATGGTATTTTGTACATTTATTTAATGAGTATTAAACGTATATTTATCTATTGCTTTTAGTGTCACTTATAATTTACTCTCCGTACAGGACGTAGGTTGTTATATGAGATTCAGTGGACGGGGTTGAAAAAAAGTACTGAGGAAAATGCAGCGGAACACAACAGAGGAATTGAGGGTGTTTGGAACAAAAGGAGTATTTTTTGGGACTTACCATACTGGAGTTCACTATTGATACGACACAATTTGGATGTGATGCACATTGAAAAGAATGTGTTTGACAATGTGTTCCACACAATCATGAACACCGAAGGCAAGACGAAAGACACTCCAAAGTCTCGGGAGGATTTGGACACTCTTTGTCGCCGTCCAGAGTTGAAAAATGATGAGCGTACAGGTAAATTTCCAAAGGCTAGCTACACACTGGATAAGCCACAAAAACAAAGATTGTGTAGGTGGATAAAGGAGTTGAACTTTCCGGACGGCTACGTGTCGAACTTGAGTCGATGCGTAGACACAACAACGGGTAAGGTTGCAAGGATGAAGAGTCATGATTGTCATGTATTTATGCAACGCTTGATACCGATTGCGTTCAAGGAACTTCTTCCTCTCAATGTGTGGAGGGCTATCACTGAATTAAGTCTATTTTTTAGAGATTTAACGGCTACAACGATCACGATCGATGATATGATTCGTTTAGATGAAGACATTCCAGTGATTTTGTGTAAGTTGGAACAAATTTTTCCACCTAGCTTCTTTAACTCGATGGAACACTTACCCGTCCACTTAGCGTATGAAGCGAGAATTTGTGGTCCGGTGCAATACAGGTGGATGTACCCATTTGAAAGGTAAAACCTTACTTTTTTTTATTTCATTACAATTACACATGCATTCTTATAAGTTTTATATATATATATATATATATATATATATATATGTATATATATGTGTGTGTATATCAGGTATCTCCACAACTTGAAACGTAATGCTAAACAAAAGGCAAACGTTGAAGCATCGATTGTGAATGCTTATTTGAATGAAGAGGTTGGCATGTTTTGTTCTTATTACTTTGAAGACCACGTCAACACAAAGTTAAGAAGTGCTCCACGTAACTTCGGTGGTACATCCGCTGACGATATCAGTGAAGAGGTCGATGGAATGCTCTCCATATTCAAGTCTAAGGGACGGCCAATAGGAAAACCCATTGAACGATTTTGGGAGACGAACTCGGAGGCGGAAATAGCACAAACGTATGTGTTATTGAATTGTGATGAAGTTCAGCCATACATTGAGTAAGTATTTCATATATAAATCGTCTATTTAACTACCACTTCATTTATGTCATTTAATATTAACCAAGTTTTTGAATGTTGTGAATTAGGATGTACACTCAAGAACTACGACGAGCAGAACCAAACATCTCAGATGCATATATAGATGCTCGTATTCAACGTGAATTTTCCCGATGGTTCGAACGTTATGTGAGTATCATTTAATTAATTATGTTTTACGTAAATAAATTAATATTTATTTTAATTAATTTTTAATTGAGCCGTATAGGGACGGGATAACGCTCTAGACAGTCGATTCTTACGAGATCTCAGCAAGGGACCACTACGTCGTGTAAAGACTTACAACGGTTATATTGTGAAGGGCTACAGATTTCATACGTCTGGGTATGCATCGACAAAGGGGACTACCAACAGTGGCGTCTGCGTTAGCAGTGCGAATTACAATGCAGATGCAAGTGATTACTTTGGGGTGTTACGGGAAGTCGTCGAAGTAGAATATCCAGGATATCCAGCAAAGACTGTAGTGTTGTTCAAGTGTCATTGGTTTGATTCAGGCCATCTAGGAACAAGAATTCACCCGGAGTACAAGCTCGTTGATGTTAGTTCGAAAAGGACGTATGTTGGGGATGATCCATTTGTATTTGCCCATCAAGTATCTCAAGTATACTACTGCACATATCCGGGAGCTCCACGTGGTTATGAATGGCCCGTTGTTTGCAAAGTAAAGGCAAGGTCAATGGTAGAAGTCCCTAAAAAGGACATAAATACTGAAGATGAATCTCCATTTCAAACAGAACAAATAGAGACTCCAACTGAAGTCTTTACGGGAGATTTCAATCTTTCTGTACCCTTGACGGCTGCAAATCCCCAATTAATCGAAATTGAAGGTGAAGAGGAGGGGGATGAAGAAGAGGATGAAGAGGAGAATGAAGATGAGGATGAAGAGGAGAATGAAGAAGATGAGGATGAGGATGAGAAGGAGGATGAGGATGAGGAAGATGATGATGAGGAGGAGGAGGATAAGGACGAAGAGGAGGATGAAGACGATGAAGATGAAAATTAATTCAATTAATGTAATGTATTTATTTCTTATTTTATAAAAGTTAATTAATTATTTATCATTTAGGTACAAATTATAAAAATTAAATTTACTATAAATAAAAGTCACAACCAATATATATATATTAATATATGTGGAAGAAATGAATTTTGTGATTTTTTTTTAAAATATTTTGGTAATTTAGTAAGTATATAGAAAAAATTGAATTATTTTAAAAAAAAAAAAAATCGCCAAAATGCTGACGGAATTAGTTTTCCGTCCGTGTTTACCTTTTGAAAAATACCGACGGATTATCCGTCGGTATTTATATATGTCCGTCGACATTCACCATTTGATAAATACCGACGGAATATCCGTCGGTATTTGTACATGCCGACGGAAAATAAGCCCTTATATAAAACCTCAACCTAGGGTTTTCTTTCACTCTTTCCAAACTTTCCTCTTCTCCACCACTCTTCGGCCCTACTCTTCGGCCCCATTCCCCCCCCACCTCGCCTCCCTCCACCACCTCAAAATCCTCAGAATCGGCGACAACTACCTCACCCGCCCTATTCCCGCCACCCTCGGCACCGATTTCTCTCCACCGTGAAGCATGGCCGCCGCCCAATCTGTGCTCCTCCGGCGTTTTAATAAGTGGTCCGACTTCGACTCCGACGTAAGTGATTTTGAGTTTAGATTGAAAAATTTTGAACTTCAACATCGATTTTTTTTTTTAATTTTTTGGTTGTTTCCTTGAAGAATTTTCTGGCAAGAATAGGCTCCAAATCAACTTTTATAAAATTTATATTAAAATACTCCATCAAGTTATGAACCACTTATATTTATTTCATGATTTATTGATTATTATAAATAATTTTATAAAATCCTTTTCCAAAACTGCTCAAGCTGAAATGAAAAGCTACCTACTGTGATTTTCGAAAATGAACCAAAACAATATTTTCTGGCACCCAAATTGTATGATACAAAATTTTTATGTGTTCTATACTTCAAGATGTACCAACTTTTTAAAATTCATAATTTTCTAACATGTTTTAGTATTTTATAAAAATGCTCAAAGTTAGTTGACTCTATGACTCATTTACATAAACTGCACTGCACTGTTATAAAAACGAGTCCTTCGACTACCAAAACTTGTTACACAAATTTTATACACTTTAAAAACTTCAAGGAGCTCTTACAGTTTCAATTTCATAATTTTTCAAGGAGTTTTGATATTTTAAATTAATTCTAGAAGTTTGAGGTGTATAAACCATCTTACAAATTGCATACATTAGTTTTTATGAATCTTATATTTGTGTATTTTTCAAGGAATGTGATTGTACTACTGGTGCAGGTGTATGAATTGAAGAATACTTTTTAACCATGAGGATATGTAATAAAAACAATGCCAATTTCTTCACATTCCCAACATAATATTTCATGTAATATTATTGTTTCATTACATAATATTTTAATTTTTACATAATGACATTTTTACGAAATTTCTTCACATTCCCAACCTCTCGGAAAATGTAATTCTGGTCGGAAAATAAAATTCTGGTCGGGGCCTCCCCGGCCACCCATATTTTTTTTATTAATATTTTGTTTACTGACGGATATTCCCTCGGTAAATTGCCGACGGATATTCCGTCGATATGTGAATTTCGAAATCATATTTTTTTTATTCATATTTTGTTTTACTGACGGATATTCCGTCGGTAAAATGGCGACGGATATTCCGTCGGTCAAATGCCGACGGATATTCCGTCGATATATGAATTTCGAAATCAATATTTATTCAAAAATTAATTTCTTTTATAATTATTTTAATTCATTCTAATTTGTTTTATAATTATTTTAATTCATTCTTTCCGAAGGAATTACCGACGGAATGTTGACCCGATTTGTTAAACGGGTTGTCCGAAATACCGACGGAATTTACCTCGGTATTTCCCTCGACAAATCCGACAAAAAAAAGCTGACGCCGAAAAAGGGGACGGCCGACTTTCCATCGGTAACCTCTGCGGCCGACGGAAAATCCGTCGGTAAATCCGTCTCTAAAACGCCCTTTTTTTGTAGTGATTAGATACCCCGTCGTTCAAACTATATAGAAATTGTTTACTCGATCTCCATTTGACCCATGACCACGACCTAACGCAACACTCTTCAGAAGCACTCTCGATATTAGGTGGTTCATTGTTGAAGATGGTCCGAATTCTGCCAGGACAATGTTAGTCCACAATGAAACCCACACTTTGGACCGAATTCCGCCAGGACAAAGACCCAAAAATTGTAGCAGGTTGGTCTTTGCCATGTTGTGTCCAGTAGTGTAGCATCCAATCCAATTGAAGATTTTAGCCCAAAGTTAAAAATCTTCGTACTAGTATTGTTGACCGATCAACTATATTAATACTGTTCAATAAAATTAACTAATTATACAGTTCACTGAAAACAACTAATGATGTTCCGCAGGATAAAATATTTTTTCGTCTCATAACTTTTCACCTTTTTCAAAATGGTTCTAAAAAAGATAAACGTACGAATCTAGTCCAAATTATTTTTATATGTACCAATTTCGTCCCAAAGTTGCCGGAATTCCTGAAACGACGTCGTTTTTTGTTATGTGCTCGGCACGTGGATTGTCAACTAGATTCGTACATTTATATTTTTTGGAACCATTTTAAAAAAAGGTGTAAAGTTATTGGACGGAAATAGATTCTATCCGAATGATGTCAAGTGACAAATATCATCCTCCACTCTTTCTTCTGGTTGCATTCGAACAACATTACGCAAGCTTGGTCTTCGTACGTTTAGTGATTGGATGAGAGAACCAAAACTTTGTTTAGTGTAATATTCTTGTTAGCTGTTTTTCTGGTACTCACTGTAATGTATTCTTGAGGCATTTCTTGTGCCTGAATATATTTTTGCCTTTCTTTTAAAAAAAAATTCATGCTTTTTAGTGAAAACAACTAATTAATACTGTTGAGTGAAACAGTTTTTTTGGACAGGTTCAATGAAAATACTAATTATACTGTTAAAAAAAAAAAACAGTAGTGTATACACGAATTTCCCTCATTCATATGTTTTTGTTACAAATATTATATACATTATCTGCATATTTTACATAAGTGTAGTGGGAATAGATTAAAGCAGAGTCTGATGAGATCATCGATCACCAACAAAACGTTACTGAAATTGGTTGGTTGGTAAATAATTCCAAGCCAAGCCTAATAAATTAAAGCACCTATACCAACCAAAATCCGTCATCTTTTTTCTTCTCTCATTCTTATCCCTGAAGTATATAATATATATACACTAGCTAGGTCAAATATGCACCATCAGGAGATATATTTTTTTCGTCTTTTAAATTTAGGTGATTTCAAAATGAATCATTTAAAATTTCACTTTTTGAAATAAGTCATAATGCGTACAATTTTAGTCCTTTTTCGTCGGAAAATTTTGAACTCACCGAAAAAGCAAGCTTGTGAGTCGCAAGGTTGAAAATTTTTGGGGCTCCGACAAAATGCCAAATTTTAGTTATTTAAAAATATTAAAATCTTAATTAAAAATTGATAAAATTTGAAATAATGATTTTTACTGTACATTTTTTAAAATAAATAATTTAAAATTATTTATAATACAAAAATTATTTAGCATAACCTGAAAATATTATATTATAAGTCCAAAATTCTGGAAAAAATATTAATAAATCCTAAAATTAAAAGAAACATATTAATTAAGATTAAAAAAATATAAAAAATATATACTCCTAATTAAAATCTGAAAATTTATATTACTAAATCCCAAAAAATATATATACGCCCCATTCCCGGTCTTTCCCAAATGAAATTTATATTGATAATTATTTTTAGAAAATGCATTAATAAATCCTAAGATTTGAAAAATGTATTAATAAATCCAAAATAATAATAAATTATATTAAAAATACAAAAATATAATAAAAATGTATTCAAAATACAAAAACTACATCCCGGCCAATATCAAGAAAATTACATTGACAATTTTCGTTTGGGGAAGGCGATTGGGGTGGGACATAAATATCAAGAAAACTACTCCTATATCCTAAAAATAAATTCAAATCCCTCATATACAAAAATCTATCAATATAATTTTCGTTTGGGGAAGACGACTGGGGTGGGACGTAATTTTATTCCGCTTTAACTATTTCGCCCTTTTTTTTTTAAAGGAATAGAGTTATATTATTGGAGTACTAGTGGCACTCAAAGTTTACAATGGAGGGATACAATTAGCGATACTCCTATCCGAATGCACTATCCGATTACATAAATGCCAATCTAGGTAATGCACACCAGTCATTAAAGGTCCAATAGGGGGGCAGTCCCTGTGTTGTGAGAAAATATTCCATGACATAATACGGATTTCATCGAAGATTTTTTCAGGTTTGGGCTCCTTGTTCGCAAAGATCTTGTCGTTTCGAGCTTTCCAGATGAACCATATAGTCATGCACCAAAGACTTTCACCCTTAATTGTTCCCTATTCTTATCCGCGTGAGAAAGCTCTAATTTTAGCTTCTCTGTCGAATTCCCACGCTCAGTCTCCTTCATCCCTCCATAGAAGAAATATTCCAAGCGAGCCAAATTAATTAAAATGAGACCCCTTTGAAAGAATCGACCAACTGATGCGTGTAATCACCAAAGCAATTGCCAACCGCTTGAAATTGATTATTAGCAGAATAATTTCCCCTAACTAAAGTGCCTTTATTCCTAATAGACTCATTGTGGATAACACTATGATCGCCTTTGAGATTTTCCATTCAATGAAGAAAAAGAAAAGTGGTAGAACATGTTATATAGCCCTCAAACTTGATATGAGCAAGGCCTATGATAAAGTAGAGTGCAGTTTTTTTGAAAGAAATGTGCCTCAAATTGGGTTTCGATAGGGGGTGGATTGAGTTAGTCATGAGATGTGTAACTTTAGTTTCTTACTCTCTGTTAATTAATGGACAAAACCATTACAGTCCTTCACCCCCAAAGGGGCATCCGTCAAGGAGACCCCTTATCCCCTTATTTGTTTCTCTTATGTGCAGAAGGTCTTTCGTCACTCATCCACCGAGCCGAGGAAAACGGGGAGTTCAAAGGATTGAAAGTATTAAAACAAGCCCCCCCAATCACCCACCTGTTTTTTGCGGATGACAATATCCTTTTCTTCTAAGCATTCCAACGGGAAGTCAGCAAAGTTAAAGAGATAATTACAGCCTACGAAGAGGCATCCAACCAATATACGTGTGAACATCGATAAATTGGAATTGTCGGTTAGCGGTAACATTGGAATGGAGAGATGAGAGGAATTTGGGCGACAGCTAGGGGCCAGAACTGTTGAAAAATACTTGAAGTACCTGGGGCTTCCTACTCTCATCGGACGATCGAAAACTCAAGTGTTTCAGACTGTCACAGAGCGAGTCCTGAGCCAGTTAAAGGCCTGGAAGGAAAAGAATCTCACCAAAGCAGGAAGGGAGGTGCTCCTCAAAGCGGTTATCCAATCAATTCCCACGTATTTTATGAGTTGCTTTCTTTTCCCTCATTCCCTTTGTGAGGAAATCGAAAGGGCGATCTCAAGATTTTACTGGGGGGCTACTAGAAATGAGAGGAAATTACACTGAGTCCGTTGGGAAAGAGAAACGCAAGCAAAACGCGACGGGGGCCTTGACTTTAGAGATGTTGGGATATAAATTCATCCTAAGCCCCACTTGATGTTAGAATAGTTTTGATGGCCAAAACACTTAGAGTTTATAAATGTAATAGGATCAGCTGACTTGTATAGAACAGCTTAGACTAGTCTTGTGTGATCAACTGTATTGATATCAGCTGATCAACACAGTCCTGGCTTACATGCCTATCCTCAAGATGAGAAGAGTAGAATACATGAAGACTAGAAGATCCTTGAAGACCAGATAAGTTAAGGTGCTTGTATACCTACCTATCTGATGGAGTCCCAGATTGAAGATGGCCTAAAAGCAGTACAAAGAATTTCCAGATCAGAAGAGTGTTACTCGTCTGATATCAGAAGACAGAAGACCTAAGGCCAGAAGAGTAGTCAGAAGACTAGAAGTACAGATCAGAAGACTATGTGCTCTTCCAGGACTCGGCTGATTCCCAAGTCATCTTGCAATTCAAACGAAGACCTACCTTATTTAGAAGATTGACATGATCCCAGGATTGAAGCAATCAAGCGGCTGGAATCAAGGAATCAAGCTATTATGGAAAGATTGCTCAAACGGCTAGTCAACTCCAACGGCTAGTTGCAACCAATCTCCATTATAAATACAAGAGGATGAGAAATCACAAAGAGAGAAGTCACGAGAGAGAATTCAACAAGCCAAGCAAGCAATCAAAGCTAAAGCCATACAGTTCTAAGAATTCTCAAAAGAGCCAGAAACCATTAGATTATCTATAGCTCTTAAGTGATTTCTATCCAACCCTTAAGAACCTGAAACCTGTTCATATTGTATATCAATTGTTTTAGGCATAGTGGTTAAGCAAATTATAAGCTTGAACCATTAGTTGGATACACCTCAAAAACCCCCAACCCTCACCGAAAGGTTAAAGTTTTTGAAACCCCTTAAAGTGCAAGTGCTTACAATCACTTGTGGAGACCGTAGCTGTTAGGACGGCTCAGATCTCAAAGTCCTAACCTTGGGACTATAAAGGTCAAGACCCTTGTAATTTGTGGAAATTAAAGGGATTAAACATCACGTTAGGACGTGAGAGTGGACGTAGGAACGTATATCCGAACCACTATAAATCCGGTGTTATTTACTTTCTGCACTTTACATTTCTGCCTTTACATTCATTATTATATAGTGCATACTGTGATTTCAACACTCTTCAAAACAAGGCCATAACTTTCAAACCAGCATCAGCTGAGTATTTTCATTAAAGTAAAACAAGTTACAAGAACGAGTCTAAACCAGGGCCACCATAATTCCGCATATAACCTCCTCAGTCAGATCACTATAGTCATCTGGACCAGCAGACTTGCAGTCCAGTTGACATAGCAATCAGAAGAGGTTCCCAACTCTGTTTGAAAAAGTTTTAAAGTCTATTCACCCCTCCCCTCTAGACTTTAAACCCATTCACTACTCGTTCAGGGACCAACAAGTGGTATCAGAGCAGTGGTTCTAACGGACTACTGTCTCTAGATTATCAGAAGACTTGAGGGAGTCTTTCTGTAGTCCTCTTGAATAGATCTTTTTGGAAAACTTGTTTTTGAAAACTCATACAGCATGAGTGCTAACAAGCGTAAGTTGCCTAAGTTTTCAGTTGAGGATTATGATTACTGGAAGATCAGGATGAGGAAGAATCTCACATCAGTCCACTACAAGATGTGGTCAGTAATCACTGAAGGCCCAATCACCATCATGACAGTCAACACTGCAAATGGTGATCCAGAAGTCCCAGTTGGAGAACTGGTTCCCAAGCCCATGAGGGATCTCACACCAGAAGAGATGAAGCAATCAAACCTTGATAGCATTGCTCAAGATTACATAATGCAAACTCTTCCAAATGAGTACATTGCAAAGGTCATCCACTGTGAGTCAGCCAGAGAGATGTGGGAGGCATTGGCACTCCTCTGTGAAGGAACTGAGCTGATCAAAGAAAGCAAATTGTCGACAGCAGTCAAGAAGTTTGAACACCTCAAGATGCATCCAGGAGAAACTATTGATCAGCTGGACAATAGATGTACAAAGATCATAAATGAGATTGAATCTCTAGGCAAGAAGTATACAAATAGAGAGAAAAACTTGAAGATCTTGGACTCTTTACCCAAGAGATGGAAACTCAAGAAGACCATCATCAAAGATACTCAAGATATCAAGAAGTGGTCTACTCAAACTCTATTTCAGAACCTAAAAGCTCATGAATATGACCTTGACAGAGAAGAAAACTCAGGAAGTGATGAGTCAACTGCAGCCCCATCTACCTCCAAGACTGTAGCCTTCAAGGCAGCCAATACAAAAGCTGCAAGTACCTCATCTGGCAAGGCCTCTCTGAAAACAGAAGACTGTGAAGGATCAGACATGAGTCTGAAGGAACAAATGGCTCTTATGATCAAGAGATTCGAAAGGATGAACACTCTCAACAGCAAATATAGAAAATTCTATAGAAACTACAAAGATAGAAGAGCAAGTTCACCCTCCAGAGGTTCCAGAGAAAGAACACCAGAAAGACATCCTAGAAAGGATGTGGAGTCATCTGACAGCCGAGGATCTAGAAGAAGAGATGCCACTCCTCCAAGGAAAGGCAACTCAAATCAGAAACCTGGATCATGCTTCAACTGTCGCAAACCAGGACACTATGTCTATGAATGTCCTGAGCTGGATTTGGATGACAAAGAAGAAAGAAGGCCAGGAAGAACTTCAGACAAGAAAGCTATGGTGACTGAAGAATCTGAATATCAAAGTGATGAACTCCCTACATCACCAGACTGCCAAATCTTCTCAGATGATTCAGATGACCTAGCTATGATGGCCATAGGTGAAAATGAGGTAAACTCCTATACTACTACTTTCCATTCACCTATTTTTTCACAATCAGATGAGATAAACTCATCTGAAGGCGAATCAGAAGACACCTATTATCAATCTTTAAGAAAAGTAAAAGGTGATCTGGATATTGCCACTAGAGCTTTTATAGAAGTGGAAGAGGAGAATAAGGATCTAAGGAAAGAAATTGCTAAGTTGAAAAGGGTTAAGTTTGATAACACCCCTGAGCTGGCCACAATGAATGAAAGATTGACCAGAGAAGTGGAGCTTCTTAAGGAAGAAAATACCACAATAACTCAGTTGTATGAGGGGATGTTACAAACTCAAGCTTTAGAAACTAAGGAACTTCGTTCACTACAATCCAAATTCGATGACCTCTTCCAAGCACACAAGCTCTTAGAAAAGGAGAAGGAATGCCTAAATCAAAAGATATCAGAGTTCAATAAAGCCTCTACTACTATTGAAAGTATCTCTGAGTATTATAGATCAAATGGCAATAAGATGGGCTTTGGCTATGAACTCAACCCATCTACATCCTCTCCAGCTGGGGGTAGTACACCTAACAAGTGCACTACTCAGACACATGAAAAAGGTGAGTGTTCTAAATACAATGAACCTAATATGAACCAAAAGGCATCTGTACCAGCTAAGGCTAACTATCCCAAAACCAAAAATGGTAAAGGACAAGCTAACCCCAAGCCTGTACAGAGGAACAGCAAACAGCCTAGACCATCTCGGATGAGACAGTCTCAACTGTATGCTGCTCCAGCCAAGAAGAAGAAGTCTTCTTCAAACAAATCTGTTCTCTTTGCACCCCCTATCTCTTATGATATTGTGAGAACAGAAGAGTATGATCCATATAATCGTGTGCATCGACCAGCTAATGCACCCAGGCCGAATGTAACTAGTCAAAAGATCATGTATGTACACTCCTATAAAGGGAAACCATTTGACTATTACTTAGCTGACACTAAGGATAAATCAGATCAGTCCAAGGTGCTGACTGGTAAGATTTGGTTCTGTGATGCCCGAGGGAAACAACTCAAGTGCTCAAGGTTGTTCAAACGACCAATGTATATGTGGGTTCCCAAGGGTAGTACTAACACCCAAGGACCCAAAACAAAATGGGTACCTAAGACTTAACTTTTCTTGCAGGAAAGAGGGGACCTATACAGAAGAGGAGGTCTAGCAGGAGAGACTTGGTACATAGATAGTGGATGCTCAACTCACATGACAGGAACCAAAGCCCTGCTGACCAACTACATAGAAAAGAAAGGTCCAAAAGTCTTCTTTGGTGATAACGCGCATGGTAACACAAAAGGATATGGCACCCTTAAAAATGGTGACATTGAGGTACATGATGTATCATATGTAGAAGGTCTTAAGTTTAATTTATTATCTGTTTCTCACTTTTGTGACACTGGTTACTCAGTCAAAATCTCTAAAGATGAGTGTCTCATAAGTGATAAGAGAACACAACAAAACCTTCTAACAGGATCTAGAAAGGGAAGTATGTATCTTGCAAATTGGAACAGCTGTCCTAAGGATACATGTCTGCTTGTGAAGAGCCCTAAAGATGTCAGCTGGCTATGGCACAAACGTCTTAGTCATCTGAACTTTAAGACTATGAACAAGTTAGCAAGGGAATCCTTAGTTGATGGTCTGCCTAATGAACTCTACTGTAAAGATCAGGTGTGTGATGCATGTCAACAAGGAAAGCAAACAAAGGTCTCCTTCAAGACCAAGAAGACAGCATCAACCAGCAGAGTTCTTGAACTGCTTCACATGGATCTCTTTGGACCAATCACTCCAACCACTCTAACAGGGAGGAAGTACACTCTTATTGTTGTAGATGATTATTCCAAGTTTACTTGGGTTATCTTCTTATACAAGAAGAGTGAAACACAGCAGAAGCTCCCTGAACTATTGAAGAGGATCCAAGTAGAGAAAGGAGAACCAATTGTGAAAATTAGAAGTGACAAAGGCACTGGATTCATTAACTCTTATATTATTGCCTATTGTACTTCTAATGGTATTCAGCATGAGACAAGTGCAGCAAGAACACCACAACAGAATGGTGTAGCTGAAAGAAGAGTCAGAACACTCAAAGAAGCTGCCAGAACACTCCTTGCTGAATTCTCCACTCCCAAGAAGCTATGGGCAGAAGCCATCAACACAGCTTGTCACACTCAAAACAGGTCAGGTATTCATAAAATACATGAGAAAACCCCATATGAACTATGGAAAGGAAGAAAACCTAGAGTATCTTACTTTCATATATTTGGTTGTAAGTGTTTCATTCACAACAATGGGAAGAGTAAGTTGAATGCTTTTGATGCCAAAGCAGATGAGGGGATATTTTTAGGATACTCCTCAACTAGCAAAGCATTTAGAGTACTCAACAAACGAACCCTTCTTTTGGAAGAAACACCTCATGTTGTTTTTGATGAATCTTGTGAAAAGAATGCAGTAGAAACAAACACAGCTGCAGATCAGATGAGACATCTAGTGATCAAGTCCAAACTAGATGAGTTCATTGAAGTCAATGAACCTTTCCCTGAAGAACCAGAGGAGGATAAGCCTCATAGACCTGTCACTAGATCTCAAACTCAAGCAGGACAAGCTGACCAGAATCAAGATGCACCAATCCCAAATGCCAGGGGGAATGATCTCTTTGACACTCAAGATACAGATGATGATCGACCTAATCAAGTCAACCCTCCTGATGGCACTAGATCAGATGAGAATCCAAGCTCATCCAATGCAGATACTCCTGTGAGGCATACATGGAGAAACAACCATCCATCAAACCTCATCTTAGGAGGAGCTGACTCAGGTGTCAAGACAAGAAAACAACTGAATCAGAACTCACAATCATCTATGTTCTGCTGGTGTGCTTTCCTATCCAACATTGAACCAGCTGATATAGAAGAAGCAATGACAGATAGCAATTGGATCACTGCTATGCAAGAAGAACTAAACCAATTCGAAAGAAATGAAGTCTGGGAATTGGTAGATCGTCCTGAAAACCACAATGTAGTAGGAACAAAGTGGGTATTCAAGAACAAGAAGGACGAAAATGATGTGATAACTAGAAATAAGGCTAGGCTAGTTGCAAAAGGATACTCTCAATCTGAAGGGATTGACTATGATGAAACCTTTGCTCCAGTAGCCAGATTAGAAGCCATACGACTGTTTCTAGCTTATGCATCATATATGGGCTTCAAGGTATATCAAATGGATGTCAAGAGTGCTTTTCTAAATGGTATTCTGGTAGAAGAAGTATATGTAGAGCAGCCTCCAGGTTTTGAAAAAGGTGATCAAGTATATCGACTGAAGAAGGCTCTCTATGGTCTAAAACAAGCCCCTAGAGCTTGGTATGACACATTGTCACAATTCCTACTTGACAATGGATATACAAAAGGCAAAGTGGATAGAACTCTTTTCAGAATACAAGAAGGAGAAGACATCCTAATGGTGCAAATATATGTAGATGATATTATATTTGGATCACCCAATCAAGAGATGTGCAAGAAGTTCTCTGAACTTATGCAAGGAAAGTTTGAAATGAGCATGATGGGTGAGATGAATTATTTCCTAGGACTTCAAGTCAAGCAGAGTTCAGAAGGGATCTTCATCAACCAGTCCAAGTATACCAAGAGCCTATTAGAAAGATTCAAAGCCCTACAAAGCAAGACTGCAAGGATTCCAATGATGACATCTTTCAAAATGGAACCAGATGAGTCTGGAAAGGCAGTTGATCAAGCTGAATATAGAGCACTGATTGGATCTCTACTATATCTTACAGCTAGCAGACCAGACATAACATTTGCTGTAGGAGTATGTGCTAGGTTTCAAGCAAACCCAAAGCAAAGTCATCTAGAAGCAGCAAGGAAGATTCTTAAGTACCTAAAAGGAACAGTCAACCTAGGACTATGGTACCCTGCTGATGACAATCTAGAATTGAGTGGCTATTCTGACTCAGACTATGGAGGATGTAGAATTGATAGGAAATCCACATCTGGAACCTGTCAATTTCTAGGCAACAAGCTGATATCATGGTTCTCTAAGAAGCAAACCTCAGTTGCAACCTCCACCACTGAAGCAGAATACATGGCAGCTGGTAGTTGTTGTAGTCAGCTGCTCTGGCTAGTTCAACAACTCAAGGATTACAATGTAGAGGCAAGAGAAGTCCCTATTTATTGTGATAGCAGCAATGCCATTGCCATCACTCAAAATCCAGTCCTCCACACAAGGTGCAAGCATGTCGACATTCGACACCACTTCATAAGAGACCACCTTGAAAAGAAGGACATCAAGATGGAGAAAATTCACACAGATATCCAAAGAGCAGACATCTTGACTAAGCCCCTAGCTGAAGAAAGGTTCAAAATCCTATGTTACAGCTTAGGACTCCTGGACCCAAGCACATGAAGAAGGAAAGATCAGCTGAAAACCTCAGCTGACCCAAGTGCAGCAGACTAGGAGGATCAGATGAGGTGAATAGACACCCTCATCTTCAGGTAAGTTCTTTCCCAATGAAGACAAATAAAGCTGAGGGAAAACTTAGAGTCATCTAATCAAGGGGGAATCAATGATACCTTAAGAATCCTTGATGAAATACTCTAAAATCTGCATTGCATATCATATCATATATATATACAGCAGACTTGAACAAAGTTATTTGATCTCTTTATTCCCAGCAATGTATACTATGTATAATAATAAATTATTCTTCATAAAATACTTTATTTATATACATAAATACAGTGTACTATTGAGTTATACTTGGTTGGATTAATACACCACCGACTCAACAGTATGCATGCACAGTACGGATTTCAAATAACTCTTTCTCAAAATTTATAAATTCTGCATTCCATAAGATAAAGTCTGAATATCTTTAAATGTGAACCCTTAGATCAAGAATCTCATTGTTGATCTTAAGAAGTAACTTTTCAGAAATACAGACCTATCAACTCTATAGTTTTGTCATCTTTCACTCCACTACCTCATTTCTACCCCTATAAAAGGAGGAAGTTATGAGAACACCTAAGAACACAAATCACCAACTACAATTTTTGTTTCAGGTATGGAGAAGATTGAAAGAAAAGATGGAATGGAGATCATTCTTCAACCAAAGTCTTGGGTGAAGGAGATGAAGATTTGTCCAGAAGATGAAGATGATGCAGATCAGCATACTTGGTTTAACCAACATAAGTATGTCTATGAAAACTAGAGGAAAGAGAGAAGTCCTTATTGAAAACTAGAGGAAAGAGAGATGCAGAGGACAAAGTAGCAAACAAGCAGAGCTTCTTCTCCAGGGGGAAGTTCTACATGGAGAGCTTGTTATCAAAAGCTATTGTGTCTAAACAGAACATGAAGGCTGAGTCCATGGCCCTCTCTTCGACTCCATTGAAGCCTCTTCCAATCTTCCTTCTCTTTCAAGAGTAGCGAAGAGATTCAATTAGGACACATTTGATGCTACAACCCATCTGATGATGAGGAACATCAGATGGTAAGGGCAACCTGAACCAGTGGGATACCATCCAGGCTGATATACATATTGATTTGATGGTCCTACTTGATTCAGAGATAGAGCTGGAAGATCCATCAAACCAGGTTGGATCACCACTCACAATAAAGCTGGAAGATCCATCATCCAGGTTGGATCATCACAGCAACAATGAAGGATCCATCAAGCCAAGTTGGACCTTCAAAGCACAGAAGATTTACTCAGCAAATCTCAATCCTCCACTCAGCTGATGAGAAGACCAACTCAGCTGACCAGAAGACTTCCAAGAGAAATCAGCAGACCTTTTCAGGAAATTAGAAGACTTCACTCTGCTGATCAGATCACTTGATTTTTGAGTTTAATGACTATCTTTGATCATGTAATTCATTCTAGATTTATTCCTGAATGTAATTAAACAAATTGGCCTATATAAGGAATGCAATTCACTTATAAAAAAAACGGCCTTGATGATCAATTCTTGCCACAAAATTAGTCACAACGGCTATTTTTGGTAATGATGTCATTAATACTCAATTACCAAATTGCCAGCAAATCAACTGTTGCCACATGGCAAATTCAGCCGGCAAATTTAAAGGAAGGCCCAAAATCAAAGAAGGAAAATCTTGGGCTCTACTCCACAATTAAACCCAAATCTGACCGTTAGATCAAGATTTGTTGGAGTATATATACACACCCTTAAAACTCTTCCAAACCCTTTCGCTCACAATACCCTATTTCTCTCAATACTCTCTCGTTCTGCAAATTTCTTTCAAGCTCTCAAAACCTAAACACTTAAACTCTACTATGGCAATCATTGAAATTTACGACGAGAAGACCAAGAGCACTGGCACCTTGGATGCTGCAAAGTGGTCCAAGGAAGGGAAGATGTTCACAGAGAATGCTCTGTTTTTCAAAGGCAAACACACAGCTGCAAACAAGGAAATCCTTCTCCGTTGCATCAACCTCAACCTTCGAGATTTTCTGGAAGCAGCACCCACCAACGTTTATGAACAAGATGTGCTGGCTTTCTATGCAAACGCTGTGATGAAGGGATCGTATGTTGAAAGTGTCATGGGTGGACACAAGGTCAAGGTAACAAGGGAAATCCTTCAGGAACTATTTGGTTTGTCAAGGGGGAAGATCAATATCTCCACCTACATCATGAATAAGGAGAAAGAATACATGGAGATGTTCACTGATGGGAGAATCAAGGCTGCTGATGCCTCTGGACTCAAGAAATCCCAATTAGAACCTAAGTTTCAAACCCTGATGGATATAGCAGGCAAGATGCTGCTAGGTAACACTTTCAGCCATGATGCTGTTACCACCTTGAAGGTTAGAGTTATGGCTGCAATCTGGGATCAGATTGATGGAGACTGGCAAGGGCTTTTCTTGGACAGAATTGCTCTTGAAGCCAAGAAGGTGACTTTGGACCTTCAATCAAGAGAATGAAAGGTAACCTCAACTGTCAGCTTTGTCAACAAGCTGAGTATCATCCTTCCAGAAGTACTCCCAAGAAAGTACAAGATGGGACCTCACAAGACCTTCCACATCTCCAAATATTATTTAAGGAAGGACGCTCTTGCTGAGGCAGCAAGGTTGAAAGAAGAGAGGAAGAAGCTGTTAGCTGAAGCATCTTCCAAAGATGTTATTGAAAAGGCAGAAGAGTCCACTCATAACTCTGCTGCTGAAGAAGAAGAGGAGCCATCGAAAGAAGAGGCTCAAAAGAAGGTTGCTGAAGAGGATGATGATGACAATCAGACCTTAGCACAAAGAAGATATCTGATCAGATCAGGGCTCATCTCCCCATCTGATTCAGATGTCACTCCCACTGCCTCTCCTTTGAAAAAGGCAGGTACTTCTAACCCCTCTCTCACTTTCACACCTTCTAAACTATCAAAGGGTCAGAAGAGAAAGAAGAACACTTCTTCTTTCACAAAGAAAGCCAAGAAATCCAGGCTCCCTACTCCAATGAGCATAGCCCCTATTTCATCCTTCAACCCTTCTGATGATACCAACCCATCTGAACCCTCACACACTGATGCCCAAATCCCTGCTGATACTCACACAGCAGAGGAACAAGCCCAGCCTAACCCTGCTGATGTTCAAACAGCAGACAACCAACCTCAGACCACCTCCACACAACCTGCTGATGATCAAACTCAGATTATATCCACAATCCTTGCTGATATTCAAACAGCAAATGTCCAAGATCATCAAGCTAAAACACCTACTGATCTTCAAGAAGAAACTGAACCAGACCAGCAGACCCATAACCCTGCTGATGAACAAATTACTGAAGATCAATCCCAACCTCCTACCCAACAAGAAGAAATCACTTCCCAAATCCCTGCTGATACTCACACAGCAGAGGAAAATTCCCCAACTACCCAAACCCCTACCATCATTGTCCCTTCTGCTCCAGAAGACTTGGCATCAGAAGACCTGGTTCAACCTGGTCCTTCTCAACCTCAGTTCAGAATGGTGCACTACCCCATGTGCCAAACAGAAAAGATAATGAGGATGAAGATAGCCAACCTGCTCAAGACCACCATCCCTGGAGTTGATGAGACTTCAATCCAGTTTGAACAAGTGCTTAGGGTATGCACTTGGATTGAGCTCAGAAGAGATGATATAGATGACCTTCTTGAGGTCACGGAAGGAATGGGAGGAAAGGAAAACTTCCTCGACTGGGAGATGGAGCAAAAGGAAGTTGCTCAAGTTCGATCCTTTGCTCAGCTGCTATCAGATGAGGCACTAACTGCAGTCTGCAACCGGATCCTAGGAGTCTCCACTGCTGATGTCCCTATCCCAGTAGGTTCATCGGATCAGCAGACAGCTGAACTAGCAAAGATGAAGGAATCAGCTGCACCAGCCTTGGTGGAAGACTCAGCTGCCCCTGCTGAAGACTCAGCTGCACCAGCTGACAAAGAAGAGATTGAAAGAGAAGTAGTCAGAGTACCAGCTCACTTCAGACCTTCAGACGATCTGACTCACTTCATTGACAATCAAGAGGATGCAGGCAGACGAATCATGACCCATCTGACTAAGGCCACTACCTGCTACCTCAATGAGGAGTACCTATCAGCCGAAGAGAGAGGCAAAGCAATTATTGTTCATCCAAAGCCTCAAGGTACACCCTCTACTTCTACCCCATCTGTTGACCATACAGCAGACATCTGCTCCCAGGTCAAAGCTGCAATAGACTTGCACTTTGAGAAAGGTTTAGGCCTGCAGCTAGGAAGATATGTTGAGAAAGCTGCAAGGGAACAGAAGACTCGTCTTCATGACCAGATTCTTGACGTTGAAGACAAGTTTGGTGAAGCACTTCATCAGCACATAGGAGAATACCTGAGTACCTATCAGAAGTCATCAGCCGACACCTCCAAAAGGTTTGCTGATCTTTACACTGATGAGATGCACCGCATGGAGACCACCTACAAGACAAGAATTGAGGATGCTGAAGCAAGAGCCACTGAAGGACAAGCTCTTCTTAAAACAGCTGTAGATGAGAATGAGAAACTGCAGACTCAGCTGAAGGAAACAGCAGCCAAGTTGGAAGCTCTTACAACTAGATTTGAAGCTGCCTCCTCCTCCAATTCACATGTTGAAGTTCTAGAGCACAGCATAACCCATCTGACCCAAGTTGCCAAGGTCAATGCCATGGCACTGAAACAAACTCTGAAAGTGGAAATCATGAATTCCATGAAGCCTTTTGCGGCTGCACTTGCTGAAGCCAAAAAGGGGGAAGATATGTTGATAAAGGCTCTAGAGAAGTCTACTGCCCAGCAAGCTGAACTGGTAGTAGCACAAGATGACTTGACTGAAACCTTGGGTGGTTTAAAGAGCAAAATCAAGAACAGGCAAGGCAAAGACAAAGAAATTGCTCTAGAAGATACTCAAGCACCCACTCAAGCTCCTGCCAAGAGTCTACAGATCACTGCTCCTGTAGAACAAGTTTCTGAAAAGAGAATGACAAGGAAAAGAAAGGCAGATGAGCAAGCTCAGTCAGCTCAGACCAGCAAGAAATCAGCTCCAGCAGAGCCTACTGCAGAAGAGAAAGAGGCTCTAGAGTTGAAGAAAAAGAAATTGCTTGAAGCTCAAGAGCTTAAGCAAAAGAAGCTGAATGATGCGAAGGCAGTCAAAGCCAAATTTGAAAGAAGAATTGCCAAACTCAGGAAAGCAATGAAGGACAAAGCACAAGAAGACAGTGTCCTAGTGTTTGACAGCAATTATGTGGATTACTTAGCCCTTCAAGATGAGCTACCAAGATGGTATCCCCTGAAGAAGAAGTGGCAAATTCAACACCACATAGTAAGGAAATTTGGCCCTCTCCCTTCTTATGAAGAAGAATTTCTTCAATTCTCCCAGTTCATGAACATTGAAGATCCAGAGTTCTGGGAAGAAATTGTCAAGACAGCCAAAGGACTTGACAACTGCAGAATCCTAACTCCTGAAGAACCCAAATGGGATGCACCCCTTCTGGATTCAGGAAGAGCCAACATGATAGAAATCAAGAAGATTCTGTACAAGATCTATGAAGAGGAGAATGTTACAGATGTACAGCACATGGAAGAAGTTCGAGCTCGTCTGTACCTTGCCTACCGCATTTGAAGATCAGAAGACCTGATGAAGACTAGCTTAGAAGTTTAAAGAAACTATTACTTGTAATCTGTAAAAGTTCTATCTATATTCAAGTTCTAGTTCTTTTTGCTTACAAGACAAACTCTCATTGTCTTCATCAGATGCTTCAGTCTTAGCATGTTATAAACTCTTATCTTATTTCATTAAGAGCATTTATCAAGTATAGTTTTGGCTTCATCAAAAAGGGGGAAATTGTTGGGATATAAATTCATCCTAAGCCCCACTTGATGTTAGAATAGTTTTGATGGCCAAAACACTTAGAGTTTATAAATGTAATAGGATCAGCTGACTTGTATAGAACAGCTTAGACTAGTCTTGTGTGATCAACTGTATTGATATCAGCTGATCAACACAGTCCTGGCTTACATGCCTATCCTCAAGATGAGAAGAGTAGAAGACATGAAGACTAGAAGATCCTTGAAGACCAGATAAGTTAAGGTGCTTGTATACCTACCTATCTGATGGAGTCCCAGATTGAAGATGGCCTAAAAGCAGTACAAAGAATTTCCAGATCAGAAGAGTGTTACTCGTCTGATATCAGAAGACAGAAGACCTAAGGCCAGAAGAGTAGTCAGAAGACTAGAAGTACAGATCAGAAGACTATGTGCTCTTCCAGGACTCGGCTGATTCCCAAGTCATCTTGCAATTCAAACGAAGACCTACCTTATTTAGAAGATTGACATGATCCCAGGATTGAAGCAATCAAGCGGCTGGAATCAAGGAATCAAGCTATTATGGAAAGATTGCTCAAACGGCTAGTCAACTCCAACGGCTAGTTGCAACCAATCTCCATTATAAATACAAGAGGATGAGAAATCACAAAGAGAGAAGTCACGAGAGAGAATTCAACAAGCCAAGCAAGCAATCAAAGCTAAAGCCATACAGTTCTAAGAATTCTCAAAAGAGCCAGAAACCATTAGATTATCTATAGCTCTTAAGTGATTTCTATCCAACCCTTAAGAACCTGAAACCTGTTCATATTGTATATCAATTGTTTTAGGCATAGTGGTTAAGCAAATTATAAGCTTGAACCATTAGTTGGATACACCTCAAAAACCCCCAACCCTCACCGAAAGGTTAAAGTTTTTGAAACCCCTTAAAGTGCAAGTGCTTACAATCACTTGTGGAGACCGTAGCTGTTAGGACGGCTCAGATCTCAAAGTCCTAACCTTGGGACTATAAAGGTCAAGACCCTTGTAATTTGTGGAAATTAAAGGGATTAAACATCACGTTAGGACGTGAGAGTGGACGTAGGAACGTATATCCGAACCACTATAAATCCGGTGTTATTTACTTTCTGCACTTTACATTTCTGCCTTTACATTCATTATTATATAGTGCATACTGTGATTTCAACACTCTTCAAAACAAGGCCATAACTTTCAAACCAGCATCAGCTGAGTATTTTCATTAAAGTAAAACAAGTTACAAGAACGAGTCTAAACCAGGGCCACCATAATTCCGCATATAACCTCCTCAGTCAGATCACTATAGTCATCTGGACCAGCAGACTTGCAGTCCAGTTGACATAGCAATCAGAAGAGGTTCCCAACTCTGTTTGAAAAAGTTTTAAAGTCTATTCACCCCTCCCCTCTAGACTTTAAACCCATTCACTACTCGTTCAGGGACCAACAAGAGAAATACTTTTCTTCAACCTCGCCATGGTGGTTGTCACAAGGTTATTTTTTGCCCTATAATTTTCGCCTTGCGCGACACTGATCACGCACAATCAGTCAGCCCACAATCTCACAAACACTCGTGTTTTCGTTGAGTATGTTAATTCGAATTATGCACAAGCAAGTATGTAATCAAGCAGCGGAATTTAGAACACAGAACACACACAGCACATACGGGAACTCATTTCCCAACCTTTGAATTAACTCACAAATTACAAAGGAAATGCCAAGGCTTGCACACACGAATTCTGTGCAACTCAGGGCCTAATTACAATATATGTAATATGATGGACAACCCCCATCAATAGGACGAATTAATTACAGCCATTGGATTAGAATTCTGCCAAGTGTCGCAATCCTACAGCATCAAGCCTCATAGGCTGTTTTCTGCCCCAAAACTGCCATCCAACTGCTTGCCAACCGCCCAACCATATCCAAATCCGTGTACTCCACTGAGTAAGCTGCCTAGGACGAGTTAGACGCACACCGTCCGACCAAGTGCCTCAACTGCCGCCTAGACGCGCAACGTCCATCTGCTCGGCCAGCACTAGGCCACACTGCCTAGTACTTGGCCGACCACCAACTGCCTTCAACACTAATTTCGTCTGCCCCAATATTAGTCCAGTGCATCCGGACTAAGTGTAGCCGCATGCCACATAAAACCCAGCCAAGTCGTCCACTGCCGAGAACGTCTTGACACCGTCCAGCCGAGACGCCCCATGAACTAGGCACGTCTCGGCAACCAACATCTAAGGGGCTAACAGTGGCTATGGGATATATTTTGTTATATATTTGTATAATTGTATTTAGGCCCATTTTGTATAGACAAAAGCCCATCTTGTAATCTTTATATACATTCTCTCAATATCAATAAAATACAATTTAATTCATATTTATTATGGTAACCAGAGCAAAATTTGACTAACGTCATAATTCTTGATCCTCATTTTTTTCCGGTCAACTTCCCCACACAAGGCAACTCCCCACAATCGTGGCCCTTGCCTTCCCCAGTACAAGTACACATTCATCCTCCCACCTTCCCTCATGGCTGACGACTCCAACACCTCCGTCACCATTGTCGAACAAATAAACTCAACCCCTACAAACCTTGTTGCATTTAACATATCAGCCCAACTCCCCCTAAAACTCACGTCCTCCAACTACACATCATGGAGCTTTCAATTTCGAACCCTTATCACCGGTTTTGATCTTCTGGGCTTCGTCGACGGCAGCAGCCCGTGCCCATCTGCCACCATGGCCGATGGCACCACAACCAAACCAAATCCGCTATATGCAGCCTGGATCCGCCAAGATCAACTAATCTTAAGTGCTATAATCAGTGCACTCACCCCTTCCCTTATCCCCTAAATCGCCAGCGCCTCCACGTCAGCCGAAGCGTGGAAAACCCTTGTCAACACATATGGCAAACCCTCCTGAGGTCATATCCTCGTCCTAAAAAACAAAATGCGTAACCCAACTAAAGGCAATTACTCTGTTTCAGATTACATGCTTGAAATTCGTGTGTTCATTGATGAACTATCACTCCTTAGCGTCAAAACCGATTTTGAAGATCTTGTACTCACGGTGTTGAACGACCTTGATGACTCCTTCAAAGAACTCTCCCATGGCATTCAAACTCGTGAATCAATCATATCCTTTGACGAAGTCCATGATAAAAGCCTTAGCACAAAATCTCAATTAGAAAATTGCTCCACTAGAATCTTCCCCGTGCCGGCCACTCCCTTATTCTCGGCATCTTAGGGTGGACTCCCCTCCTAGTAGCGCCCACGACAGCACCAACCCCCCGCTGCTCGACCCCAACCACAACAACCCACCCGCACGTCCTCTGCACATAGCCCTCGCCCATATATGGGCAAGTGTCAAATATGTGGCACCTGGGCCATTCTGCCTGTCGTTGTGCCGACTACCAGATGATTCCAGTCGCTACTCGGCCGCCTGTGTCTCGCCTAGCCTATGCATCGCCATTGGCTCATGTTGCGGCTTCAACTCCTTCTAACTCTGAATGAATTCTTGACTCGGCTGCCTCCCACCATACCACCTCTGATCTTGCCAATCTATCTCTCCACTCTCCATACGATGGCAATGACAGTGTTGTTATTGGGAACGATTATGGTTTGGGTATTTCTCACATTGGTTCTTTATAATTCTCTGCATGCCCTACCCTAATATTTACTGATGTCTTGCACGTTCCTAGCATATCCCGTAATCTTGTTTCCGTTTCCCGATTGTGTGCCATGAATGATGTTGTAATCAACTACTTTGATTGTGATTTTCATAGTTCCTAAAATGTTAAATGTACAATCTAGTCCCAATTTGTGCCATATCGTCTTTCTGCCAGAATTAATGCGCACTTGCATGGCGCATGACACAAAAATATGTTGTTTCATAGCTCCCGGTGAATTCGGGACGGAAGTAAAACAAATTGCAAAGTTTTGGGATGAAATTGGTACATTTAACTTTTTTGGACCATTTTAAAAAAATGTTATAATTTATGGGACCAAATTGACTTTTATCCCAAATTTTCATCCTGGAACCTGCTACTTCAGGTCACCTTTCCGGTCAAATCCGATGTGGCAATATTTATTTTTACATTTTTGGTCCTATGTGGATTGATTTTAATTGGGTGGCACTCATATGTTGTTCACATGTTCAGTCAATTTCTTCCATTTGCAAAAAATTACATGTTCAATAGCCTTTCCATTTGCAGAAAACTCACATAACCATGAATTTGAAACTAAATCACACACATAAATTTACGAATTGCAGAATGACGTTTACATATATAAATTCAAACTCGCCAAATCTAAAATTTGAGAAACAAAAAATTAGGAACAACCCCAAAATTTGAGACCCCGGCACACTTAACAATACGCTGAGTATCGAGAGCGGCCTCGGTCCCAGGTGCATACAACTTGTTTTATGCGATTACTCAGTTACAATACACGGGGTCTTGGTAGTGGAGTTAAACGAAATAATGTTAGAGAGCTGATCACAAGAAACAGAATTGAAGTTTGCTTTCTACAAGAAACAAAATTGGAGGCCATTGATGATTCTTTGAGCAGAGGATTATGGGGTACCAAGAAGTGTGGTTTTGTATCTCGCCCCTCCAATGGGCGCTCAGGTGGTATCGCCACGCTGTGGGACGACGAATACCTCCAGTGCGTTAGTGCCTGGCACACAAATGGTCTTCTAGCCGTTAACGCCATCCGAAAGATAGACTCAGCGGACATCTGCTTAATAAACATCTATGCTCCATGTCATACTCGAGAAAAGAGAGTCCTTTGGGACACACTTAGCCTTGTAATCCAACAAAACAGGGGTAAGCAAATCTGTTTGGCAGGGGACTTCAATGCGGTTAGACAATCGAACGAGAGAGTAGGGCGAACAGGTTGCAACAACAGAAGGGAGATGGAAGATTTCGAACACTTTATCACAGCCAACAATCTCTTCGAAATCCCTCTTTTTGGACGTAGCTTCACATGGTACCGTGTCGACGGAACATGTAAGAGTAAACTTGACAGAGTTTTTCTCAATGAAGATTGGATCCTCGCTGACCCCCCATCACGCCTCCAAGGACTGCCGAGATCCATCTCAGATCACTGCCCCCTAGTACTGGAAGATCATCCCTTAAATTGGGGCCCGAAACCCTTTCGCTTCTTCAATGCTTGGCTAAATCACCCCTCCTTTAAAGAAGATATGAAAGAATTCTGGGGAAATTTACAGATTGAAGGTAGATACAGTTTCATTATCAAGGAAAAATTTAAAGCGGCCAAAGCTTTCTTCCGGGACTGGAACAAAAGGAAATATGGAGACCTGGAACACCAGATTGAAGAAAATCAACAAAAACTTTTGGAACTTGACCTCACAGATGATGCGATGGGTTTGGATGAAGAAGAAATTGAGCAAAGGAGAAAGGTCATGAACGACATATACTCAGGATGTGAGATAAGGCATAAGATGTTAAGTCAAAAGGCAAAAAATCAATGGATCAAGGAGGGCGACGCAAATACAAAATTTTTCCACAAATGCATCAATGCTCGGCGCAAAGCCAACGACCTCTCAAACCTGAGTTTCGACGGAGCATGGCTATCTACTCCATCGGAAATAAAATCGGCCATTGAAGTGCACTTCAAGCAACATTTCCAAGCCTCATCGTCGCCACGGCCTATCATTCCACAAGGCTTTGCTCTTCACACCATCAAAGCAGTAGATAATCTCTTCCTCACAGGACCTTTCACAGACACAGAAATCAAGGAGGCAATCTGGAGCTGTGAGTCTTCGAAATCGCCAGGACCCGATGGATTCTCCTTAGCCTTCATCAAGGCTAACTGGGAGATACTAAAAGAAGACTTTCAAAATCTCTTCAATGAATTTCACTCAAATGGGAAATTCGTCAAAGGATTTAATCCATCCTTTATCGCATTGATCCCAAAGAAGCAGAGCCCCACAACCATTGGCGATTTTAGGCCGATTTCTATGATCAACAGTTACTACAAAGTCATCGCTAAAGTCTTGGCCAGAAGATTATCCAAAGTTATCGGCTCAGTGATCTCAGAATCCCAAACAGGTTTCATTCAGGGGAGACAGATATTAGACGGAGTGCTTGCCCTCAATGAAATTATAGACGAGGCAAAAAAAAAGAAGGAGGAGAGGCTGCTATTTAAAATCGACTTCGCCAAGGCCTTTGACTCGGTCGACTGGAATTTCTTAGACGATATGATGCGATGTATGGGATTTGCACCACTGTGGTGCAAATGGATCCGAGAGTGCGTCACTTCGGCTTCTGCTTCCGTACTCGTAAACGGCAGCCCTTCTAAGGAGTTCAAATTGGAACGGGGCTTAAGGCAAGGGGATCCCCTCTCACCACTATTGTTTATTATCGCTGCTGAGGGTCTTAGCGTGTTAATTAACAGAGCCATTTCTGCTGGCCTATATGATACGACAGTAGTTGGAAGAAAGCGTATTCCCATCTCACACCTACAATACGCGGATGATACGATTTTGGTGGGTGAAGCAACCACGAAAAACATTTGGGCACTCAAATGCTTATTAGTGAACTTCGAACAACTCTCCGGTTTGAAAATCAATTTTTCCAAATGTAGTCTACTTGGAATCAATGTGGATGTAGAAGTAGTGCAAGAGGCAGCAACCTTCCTCGGATGTCGGGTCGGAGAACTTCCAATGAACTTCCTTGGTATTCAGGTGGGAATCAACCACAGCAAGTCAGAAGCCTGGAAAGAGGTGGTACAGAAGATTAAAAACAGAATTAATTCTTGGGAGGATAGGCAGATTTCCTTCGGCGGTAGAATTACCCTTCTCAATGCGGTTCTCGTCTCGTTGCCCATTTATTATCTATCCTTTTATCGAATTCCAAAGAAAACCTTGAGTGAGATAGTCAAATTGCAACGAAATTTTTTATGGGGAGGGGGTGTGAGCTCTACAAAAATTCCATGGGTCTCATGGAATGATGTTTGTAGACCTAAGTCAGTCGGGGGACTTGGCGCTCGTAACCTTGATTTATTTAACAAATCTCTTCTTGGCAGGTGGGCATGGAGAATTCGGACGGAACCAAACGCACTATGGGTAAAAATCTTGGACTCTAAATATGATCTTTGCTCAACAGGGACATTTTCAGTATCGGCGAACAGGAACCACGCCTCGAGCTGGTGGAATTCGATCCGGGACTTGTTCTTCGCTGATACGTCCAGCCCCTGGTTTACTCAGAACACACAAAAAATTCTAGGTGATGGCAGTAGTACGCTCCTATGGCACGAGCGCTGGTCGGACGAACCCACTTTGAAAGAACGGTTCCCCAGGCTCTTCACAGTCTGCTCAAACACCGAAGCAAGGGTCAGTGACTCAGGCGAATGGGTGGACAACACTTGGACCTGGAATATACCATGGAGACGGAGCCTCTTCACACGAGAACAATCCATTGCAGTAGAACTTCTTCGATCACTCGAAGCCATTCAACTGCAGCCCCTTACACCTGATACTTGGAGGTGGAAACTCACGGGAGATGGCATATACAGCGCGAAATCAGCTTACGGAGGCCAAGAGCTGCCGGCTCGAACCCAACCCTTAGCGGAAGATGCTCTATCGGCCTGTAGACTGATATGGAATAAAGCGACACCCACCAAGTACTCAGGTCTGGCTTGGAAGGTGATTAGGGGTCGGATCGCCACCCGACTGGAACTGCAAAAGAGGAGAATTCTTAGAGACGATGATGATTTATCCTGCCCTCTATGTGGCGCAGTAGAGGAATCCCACCAACATTTATTCTTCGACTGCCCTTTCTCGTACACCATATGGGGGTTGCTCAAAAAATGGTTTAACATTAGCTCGCCTCTTCAACCATGGCCTGCAGCTCACTTTCTCCAATTCTGCGGCATCCTTGGATATAAGCGCAAAAGGTACGTCTTAGAATGCATTTGGAGTATAACTGTTTGGTTCATTTGGGGCGCCCGAAACAGGAAGATATTCGCAGACGAAGATCCGAAACCGGAGAGAATTTTCGATGAAATCAGAGCCAGAGCTTGGAATATTTTCTACCTACAGAAAGGCTGCTCGACAACAGCAACGTTTAACGACTGGTGTGCAAATCCAAGACCCATTAGCATCTAGTAAAATGCAATGCCTTTTGTTAATTTTTGCCTGGTGTTCTCTGTTCCTCACTTTTTGAAGTGATTCTAAGATGTAACTCAACAAACTTCATTTTGAGTACTTCTGGTACTCTACTACATCAATAATAATCTTTTTCTTTTCAAAAAAAAACAACGACCGACGGTTGAACCCAAATCACAAATCTGAAATTTGAGAGCACTGACATTCGAATATTGATTCAAATTTTCAATTTTTCCTTCTAATTATTTTTTCCTTGAGGAGTGGAAGAAGAAGATGAATTAGATTCGCGAAGAAGATGAATGTTCTTATTAAAGAGTAACTTCCTCCGTCCACGTATATTGTGGTTGTTTCTTTTTGCACATGTTTTTAGGAATATGGTATGTTTATAAATAAAGTAGATAAATTAGAGAATGAAACAGATAAAGTAAAGATGATGAGATAAAATATGATATAAAGTAGAGATGAGATAAAGTAAGTATGGTGAGGTATATTTTAAAAAAAGAAACAAACACATTTTATGTGGAAGGAGGGAGTAATTTTAAATTTTATTTGAATAATATTGAATTCTATTTTATGTTTTAAATATATGATTATCTGATTTTTTTCACATAATAAAGAAATGTAAAGTTGCCCATCCACATGACAAGCTAGAAAAAAAAATTGTTGCCATGCTAGCTATGACCGGTTGGGTAACTTGGAGTAGCAGGTTGCTAGACGAAAAATTAAAAAATTGTAAGTTTAATTTTGCTAAAGTTAATAGGATCAAAATCAAGAAATATATAACTTACAAGACAAAAAAACACATTTTCCCTTAATTATAATTATTGAAAAAAACAAAATGCAACAAAATTTGGGAAATCTCGTGCCTCGTAATTGACGGCCAGATAATCGACGGTTCTAAAGTCTTTGAATCGACGGTTCTAAAGCCGTAAAGAGAAATCAGAAAATCTATGATTAGGTATGGTAGGGGTGATTTTTAAATTTTATATTTATGGAGGATTCCTGACATAAAATTACCTTTTTCTCTCTAAAAAAATCAGTGGGCTTGAGGTATGGAAAAACCCTAATTTTAAAGCCCAGTTTTGAAATTTAACAATATTAATAAATATTAAAATATTAAATGTCTTCCATACCCTCACAATTCTGGCACACTATTTATTACCACCCTTCATTTCCTTTTTTCTCATTAGTAAATACAGTCTAAACAAAATCAATGGAGAAATCAGCTGCACCGTTGAAAAGCTTCGGGAAAACCAAGGTCAAATCCGGGCTCACCCACCTCGATTTGGAAGTGGTAACGGAGCTCCTTTACCTCAGCAGCGCCTCGGTGGAGCCCAGCGGATGCGCGTCAAAGGTGGTGAAAAGCGTCGGCAATGAAATTCATGATGCGTCCTTCGACGACAACCTAGTGGAGGCTCTCCCGCGCCCGAAGATGCGGATTCGATCGATCCAAGATGTTTACGCCGATAGCGAACCTGTAACCCAGAAGCGCGCTAAGAAATCGAGCAAGTAATCAAGCTGCCCTTCTCAATTTAATTTGTATCAGCTAAACTTGTTTTGGGTTGCCTTTTCTTAGTTGGATTTCATGAAATAAAAGGATTGTTATAAAAAAATTCAATGCATTTTCAATATTTGGTAATATATAATGTTAAATCTATGTGTGAGCATATATATATATTGTGTAAATTCTTTTTTTGTGTGCTATCTCTACTTACCGCATGAGCCGTGTGTAAAACTGGTTTTAATTACTGGGAATAAATCTTTGTTCTATCAATTTTATTTGACACTGGAGGTTAATCTTGTAAGATTGTACCTTGTGTGTGGTTTTCCTTTGTTAATTGTGGGAAAATAATCATTTTTTGTCACTCAAGTTTATTTCTTTTCGGATTTGATCACCCATTTTTTAGTCTGAAACCTGTTCCTTCATCTTAATCCGGCAAAGTTTTTGTCTGAAACCAGAAAATCATTCAAATCATATGCATTGCAATTTCTTTTCCATTTAAACACCCATTCCCAAGCGCACCCACCTTCCTGCCGCCGCACACCCCTACCCTGCGGAAAATCCAAAATCCCCAAAATCAAATCACACCAAAATTCAAAAGATCCTAAAACCCACCTTCAAAAAATGTGTGCGGCGGTTTCAAGACCCGAAAGGGTGGGATGGGGAATTGCAAGTTTGGGCTCGTAGAAGCAGCGGCGGGGCTTAGGGAAACTGAGGAATTAGGGCAACATAATAAATGCATGTTTAGTTATAAAAAGTTACATTTGAGTATAGATTTCTTAAATTACACTTTTACCCCATCGTTAGTCAATGATGAGTCAATTATATTGATGGTACGACTCAATGCGAAAGTAAAGAAAAACTCGAGTGATCGATTTTGATGATGACTAAAAGTAGGTGACCAAATCTGAAAATAGGTAAACTTCAATGACCAAAAATAATATTTTCCCATAATTGTGCTTAAAGTTGGTTCTTTTGGCACCACCTTTTCTTGCCTGTTCAAATTATTGAAGTGAAAGTGTGAAACTCGATATATATGGAAATAGAAAATAAGTACTCTTTATGTCCGATTTCACTATTCTCACTTTAATTCATTTTCGATTGTCCGATTTAAAAATAATATTATTCTACTTTATCTTCACCTTCCAACCTTCATCACTTATTTATAAATGAATCCTATAATACCCATCATATCTCCAACGTATCTACTTTATTCATTTTCATTTTTGTCAACACTCTACTATCTCTCTCTACCTTTTCTCTTTTCTAACTTTACTTTGCAATAACCATCCCGTCACATACTTGAACAACAAACCCAAAAGGATCATATATGGGGTATCTTATTCTTTGATGATTTTTATTTCTTTGTACTGTCCATATTGAAATGCGGCTCGATGGCGCAGGGGTTCGAGGCCCGCTCAGGTGCTCACTTGCCACGGGTTCGAACTAGCCGAGCTAGTTTTTTTATATATATGTTTCACATTTGCGACGACATTTTTCATCGCAATTTTCAATGGCTTGCGACGAATATGTCGTCACAAATTTCCCTATCACTAAATTAATAAAAAAATTGCAATGACTTCGATGAACAATTTTTTTTTGTAATTCACGATGACATTTTTCCCGATTGGTCATGGATCGGACCAGTTTACAAAAAAATAAGAGGTCGTAAAATGACGAAATAAATCCATCGCAAATAGCAACGGTTTGGAAAAAAACGTCGCTTTTCCTGTCACAAATCACTTTTTGCGACAGTTTTCCTGTTGCAAAAAACCGTGTTTTTTGTAGTGACAATTAATACATCATAGTAAAAATCAAGGTTGTAGAAGTCAGAAATTGATAGTCGAGCGGATTTGCACCGCCTAGCGCCTAGGCCGCCTAGATTTAATCTTATATATATATAAAAACATTGTTTTCACCCATTAATCGATAGAATTTGGCAAAAAAAATACCGTACATCAAGACAAAGCCATGAGTATTACTTATATCTTTTTTTTTCTCTTGAAAAAGTTTGTACGATTGTCCAAATCGGACTCCTAAACCAAAAAAAATAAAATATGGTTGCCTAGGCGGCCGCCTAGCCCATCTAGGTCCGTCTAGGCCGATTTTTCACCAAAAGCGCCTATAGAGGCAAATTCGAGTCGGCAAGGGACCGCCTAGCGCCCAGGCGCCGACTAGGCGGCTGCCTAGGCCAATTTTTGTAACAGAGGTAAAAACTAATACTTTTTAATGTAACAACTAATATACTATCAAAATAATACATTTTAATGAAACAATTAATAGATTAAATAGGTTCACACCATGACTTGGCCTAAAAATTCAAATTTATAGTTAGTGGGCCATGTGCAGATTTAATTAGGTGGGTCCATTTGCCAACTTTTAAGGTATTGATAGGTTTTTTATTTAGTGAAGTTGGACAGAAGACATTTTGTTGTCTCAATATTAGAACACTAATTCTTATCCGTACCTTTACAAAATCCGCGTACACTATTTATAAATACCTTCTTCTTTTTCTGGTAAACAGAAATCAATGAAGAAATCTGCAGCCCCCGGAGGCAGCGGCATCAGGATGGAATCAGAACTCACCCAACTCGAAATGGACGCGGTTTTGCAGCTCATCCGACTCAGAGGTGACTCGGCAGAGACCAGTGGAAATGCGGCTAAGGTGGCGGAATACATCCGAGATGCACATCATGAAATATCCTCTGATGACGTGAATTTTAGCGAACTTGAGGCTCTCCCGCGCCGGGAAATGAGGTTTCGATTACTCACAGATGTTTACGGCTTTATCAAACCTGCAACCACGAAAGGGGTTATGAAATCCATCAACTAATCAAGCTGCTCATCTCAATTTAACTTTTTTTTTTTTCCTGCTGCTTTTTTTTATGGATTTTCTATTTGCAATATACAAATATATATATGATGTTTAATTATATAAGGTATAAATTCTGAGAAAAAAATTATTTACGTCAATCCCATAACTTTCACATTTTTTGAAAAACATCCCAAAAAAGACAAAAAATTAATTTACGTCCCATAATTTCGTAAATTGCTTAATTTACGTCTAATTTTTTTACGGAGAAACTAAAACGACATCGTTTCACCCACGCTTTGGTCAAGTGCAGATAAAAATTATGGGAAACCGACAAAAGTTGAAATGTGGCCAAACTCGACATGCACTACAAAAAAAACGCGTTTTAGAGACGGATTTACCGACGGATTTTCCGTCGGCCGCCGATGTTACCGACGGATTTGCCGACGGAAAGTTGACCGTCCCCTTTTTCGGCGTCAGTATTTTTTACCGACGGATTTTTGAATTCCGTCGGAATTTCTGACGGATTTGCTGACGGATTTTCCGTCGGAATGGCCGACGGATTTACCGAGGGATATTCCGTCGGTATTTCGGACAACCCGTTTAACAAACCGGGTCAACATTCCGTCGGTAATTCCGTCGGAAAGAATGAATTAAAATAATTATAAAATAAATTAGAATGAATTAAAATAATTATAAAAGAAATTAATTTTTGAATAAATATTGATTTCGAAATTCACATGCCGACGGAAATTCCGTCGGCATTTGACCGACGGAATATCCGTCGGCAATTTACCGAGGGAATATCCGTCAGTAAAACAAAAAAATGAATAAAAAAATATGATTTCGAAATTCACATATCGACGGAATATCCGTCGCCATTGACCGACGGAATATCCGTTGGCATTTTACCGACGGAATATCCGTCAGTAAAACAAAATATTAATAAAAAAAATATGGGTGGCCGGGGAGGCCCCGACCAGAATTTCATTTTCCGACCACAATTAATTGGATTTGGTTTGTCGAAATATAATGCATGGATACAATTTAGGCTTTAATTTATAACAGAAATTCTAACCAACTGCACTATATATGCAAGTCTATCGGGAGATATTTTTAATTGTTATCTAAAGATATTCATATATAATTGGTGACAAAATTACCACTAACACAAATCAATAAATTACATATACTACACTAGAATCTATAACAAATAGAGGGGGGAAAGAGTAGTAAAGCAGGCATTTTAAAATCGAAAACAAGTATGGAGAATTATGAGTAACCCAACTTCATTGATTGCTAGAATTTTAAAATCCAGGTATTTTAAGCATGAATTTATTATGGAAGCAGGAGTGGGCTCGAATCCCTCTTATACATGGCGCTCTATGTGTTGGAGTAGAGAAATGGTGGGGGATGGTAAAAAAATACATGTGTTCAAAGATGCGTGGGTGAATAGCTTGGAATCTGGAATGATTAAATCACGCATTGCATCTGAATCGAAAGTGGAATGAGAACAGCATCGGAAGTAAGGCCTCGTCTTTTCTTTTGAGCCCACAATTCGTCGTTTTGTATTTCGAAACTGAAATACAAAATCAAATCAGTTTGTTCAAACAACAAAATACAAATTGACAACTCAAAAAAAAAAAGGAAAGCGTACCACGGCAGAGAAAAGGGAAACAACTACATGAGCCATATGCCGCCACTGTGCGAGAGAGAAAAGGAAAGCGGACGATGGTTTACGACGCGGAGAGAGGACGGCGGAGGGGAGGAGGAGGAGGCGCCGCCACTGTGCGAGAGAGGCGACGGCCACTTGCCGAAAAAAAAATCCTACTTGTTTCGGGTAAAAGGGGAGGAAGGAGGGAGGAGGAGTGGGGGGAGAAGGTGGATACAGAGGTTTGGGTGGGGGAGGAGGCGGCGGCGGCGGCGTTGCTGGGCGAGGGAGGCGAGGAGGTGGAGGGAGGCGAGGTGGGAGAGAGGAAATTTCCGAAAGAAAACCCTAGGTTGAGGTTTTATATAAGGGTAAATACCGACGGATAATCCGTCGGTATTTTTCAAAAAGTAAATACCGACGGAAAGTGAATTCCGTCAGCATTTTGGCGATTTTTTTTATTTTTTTTTTTAAATAATTCAATTTTTTCTATATACTTACTAAATTACCAAAATATTTTTTTAAAAAATCACGAAATTCATTTCTTCCACATATATTAATAAATATATTGGTTGTGGCTTATATTTATAGTAAATTTAATTTTTATAATTTGTACCTAAATGATAAATAATTAATTAACTTTTATAAAATAAGAAATAAATACATTACATTAATTGAATTAATTTTCATCTTCATCGTCTTCATCCTCCTCCTCATCATCATCTTCCTCATCCTCATCCTCATCCTCCTCCTCATCCTCATCTTCTTCATTCTCCTCTTCATCCTCATCTTCATTCTCCTCTTCATCCTCTTCTTCATCCCCCTCCTCTTCACCTTCAATTTCGATTAATTGGGGATTTGCAGCCGTCAAGGGTACAGAAAGATTGAAATTTCCCGTAAAGACTTCAGTTGGAGTCTCTATTTGTTCTGTTTGAAATGGAGATTCATCTTCAGTATTTCTGTCCTTTTTAGGGACTTCTACCATTGACCTTGCCTTTACTTTGCAAACAGCGTGCCATACATAACCACGTGGAGCTCCCGGATATGTGCAGTAGTATACTTGAGATACTTGATGGGCAAATACAAATGGATCATCCGCAACATACGTCCTTTTCGAACTAACATCAACGAGCTTGTACTCCGGGTGAATTCTTGTTCCTAGATGGCCTGAATCAAACCAATGACACTTGAACAACACTACAGTCTTTGCTGGATATCCTGGATATTCTACTTCGACGACTTCCCGTAACACCCCAAAGTAATCACTTGCATCTGCATTGTAATTCGCACTGCTAACGCAGACGCCACTGTATGTAGTCCCCTTTGTCGATGCATACCCAGACGTATGAAATCTGTAGCCCTTCACAATATAACCGTTGTAAGTCTTTACACGACGTAGTGGTCCCTTGCTGAGATCTCGTAAGAATGGACTGTCTAGAGCGTTATCCCGTCCCTATACGGCTCAATTTAATTAAAATTAATTAAAATAAATATTAATTTATTTACGTAAAACATAATTAATTAAATGGTACTCACATAACGTTCGAACCATCGGGAAAATTCACGTTGAATACGAGCATCTATATATGCATCTGAGATGTTTGGTTCTGCTCGTCGTAGTTCTTGAGCGTACATCCTAATTCACAACATTCAAAAACTTGGTTAATATTAAATGACATAAATGAAGTGGTATTTAAATAGACGATTTATATATGAAATACTTACTCGATGTATGGCTGAACTTCATCACAATTCAATAACACATACGTTTGTGCTATTTCCGCCTCCGAGTTCGTCTCCCAATATCGTTCAGTGGGTTTTCCTATTGGCCGTCCCTTAGACTTGAATATGGATAGCATTCCATCGACCTCTTCACTGATATCGTCAGCGGATGTACCACCGAAGTTACGTGGAGCACTTCTTAACTTTGTGTTGACGTGGTCTTCAAAGTAATAAGAACAAAACATGCCAACCTCTTCATTCAAATAAGCATTCACAATCGATGCTTCAACGTTTGCCTTTTGTTTAGCATTACGTTTCAAGTTGTGGAGATACCTGATATACACACACATATATATATATATATATATATATATATATAAAACTTATAAGAATGCATGTGTAATTGTAATGAAATAAAAAAAAAGTAAGAATTTACCTTTCAAATGGGTACATCCACCTGTATTGCACCGGACCACAAATTCTCGCTTCATACGCTAAGTGAACGGGTAAGTGTTCCATCGAGTTAAAGAAGCTAGGTGGAAAAATTTGTTCCAACTTACACAAAATCACTGGAATGTCTTCATCTAAACGAATCATATCATCGATCGTGATCGTTGTAGCCGTTAAATCTCTAAAAAATAGACTTAATTCAGTGATAGCCCTCCACACATTGTTAGGAAGAAGTTCCTTGAACGCAATCGGTATCAAGCGTTGCATAAACACATGACAATCATGACTCTTCATCCTTGCAACCTTACCCGTTGTTGTGTCTACGCATCGACTCAAGTTCGACACGTAGCCGTCCGGAAAGTTCAACTCCTTTATCCACCTACACAATCTTTGTTTTTGTGGCTTATCCAGTGTGTAGCTAGCCTTTGGAAATTTACCTGTACGCTCATCCTTTTTCAACTCTGGACGGCGACAAAGAGTGTCCAAATCCTCCCGAGACTTTGGAGTGTCTTTCGTCTTGCCTTCGGTGTTCATGATTGTGTGGAACACATTGTCAAGCACATTCTTTTCAATGTGCATCACATCCAAATTGTGTCGTATCAATAGTGAACTCCAGTATGGTAAGTCCCAAAAAATACTCCTTTTGTTCCAACCACCCTCAATTCTTCTGTTGTGTTCCGCTGCATTTTCCTCAGTACTTTTTTTCAACCTCGTCCACTGAATCTCATATAACAACCTACGTCCTGTACGGAGAGTAAATTATAAGTGACACTAAAAGCAATAGATAAATATACGTTAAATACTCATTAAATAAATGTATAAAATACCATCTCGAAGTGGAGGTCGATTGTTTGTGACTGCTCTGTTCTTTACGAAGTTCTTCTTATTTCTTCGAAACGGGTGACCTTGAGGTAAGAACCTACGGTGATTATCGAACCATGAAACTTTTCTACTCACCGGGAGACTGAAAGCTTCAGAATTCTCCATACAATACGGACATGCTTTCTTTCCGGCCGTACTCCACCCGGACAACATACCATATGCAGGAAAGTCGCTAATGGTCCATAAAAGAGCAGCACGCATCGTGAAGTTCTGCTTTCTAAAAACATCGTACGTTTGGACTCCATTCTCCCATAAGAAGATCAAGTCTTTTATAAGAGGTTGGAGATAAACATCCAGTTTGTCCTTTGGATTCGTTGGTCCAGGCACCAATACAGTCAGAAACATTGTTTGAGGTTTCATGCACATCCACGGAGGAAGATTATACGGAGTCAGTATCACCGGCCACAAAGAATACTGCTTCCCATGCATCCCAAACGGTGCAAAACCATCAGTACACAAACCTAATCTCACATTCCTCGGTTCACAAGTAAAATCTGGAAACACGTTGTCAAGATGTTTCCAGGCCTCTGAGTCTGCCGGATGTCGCATCTCCCTCGACTCAGCCGAAGAGGAATCTGTAGCATGCCACGTCATGTGTTGTGCAGTGGCACTTGATTGATATAATCTCATCAAACGAGGAATGATAGGAAGGTAGTACATCTTCTTATATGGCACTTTCTTCTTTGTCTTCTTCGATTGACCACCAGGTCCCTTTCGACGTGCCTCTTTGTACCGGGGATGGCCACACAATCTACACATGTTCAGACTGCTATCTTCGTCACCCCAATATAACATGCAACCCTTCACACAACAATCAATCTTCTCAACCGGCAAACCAACATTCTTCAACATTTGTTTGCTTTGATGAAACGTCGTAGGCACCTTATTATTTTGAGGACAAATTTCACTGCATAACTGTGTCACTTGCTCATATGCCCTGTTAGAAAGCTTGTTCTCGGTCTTAATGTTCATGAGTCGTGCATTAAATGACAACTGTGAGTGAGATTCACAACCCGGATATAAATCTTCTTCGACTAATTTGAGCATCTCATAAAACCGAAATGCCTCATTCGTCGGCTCCTCTTCCATGTTTGAAAAACCAGCTTCCCTGATCATTGTTTGATACATATTCGGTTCTTCGTCCCCAAACTGTTGTTCTTCGTCCCCAAACTGTTGTTCTTCGTCCCCAAAATGTTGTTCTTCGTCCCCAAACTGTTGTTCTTCGTCCCCAAACTGTTGTTCTTCGTCCCCAAACCGTTGTTCTACCTCGTTACTAGTGCCAACATGATCGAAATTTGCTTCAAGTTGATAGATTCCAGTAGTGTAATAGTAAAACACTTCATCAAATCTATAAGGCCAACGTGTTTCGCCATGACTAGTCCAATTATAATAATTATCAACGAAACCATTCTTCACAATATGCACTAGGACCTCATCAATCTCTTTATATTGCTTATTCTGACATTTCTTAGCATTACACGGACACCTAATGCAATTTCCACTCATGTAATGTGGCTTGCTTTTTGCAAATTCAACAAATAACACGAGTTCATTATAAAATTCCACATTCACATTTCCTCTAATCATTCTAGGAGTACAATACATCCAACGACGGTCAGGCAAATCCATCTGCTAAACATTTAAGTGGAGCAACACATTACTAAACTAAACTTATAATAAATTCAAACAAAACTTATGATATATATAACACATGTAATTACATTATATTGAATTTTATATATAGAGTAAATTAAAAATGGTAGAAAATGTACCGTAATTTGATGTTTCTGAATACCCGAGCATGAGCATAAAAAAATTAGGCAGTAGAAAGTTTGGGTGTAAATTTGCAATACGAAAGTGAAGTGGAAAAAAAGAAAGTTTTAGGGAATTCCCGACGGAAATGCCGACGAACTTATCTTTCCGTCGGCATTTCACCCGCCCAAATTTCCGTCAGTCAAGATAAATGCCGACGGATTATCCGTCGGCATTTATCAAATGGTGAATTCCGACGGAAACTTAATTCCGTCGGCATTTCACCGCCCAAAATTTCCGTCAGTAAAGATAAATGTCGACGGATTATCCGTCGGCATTTATCAAATGGTGAATTCCGACGGAAACTTAATTCCGTCGGCATTTGGCGTGTTATTATTATTTTTTTTTATTAATTAATTCAATTTTTTGTATATATAGCAACAACACAAAGCTCACACACACCATATTCGATTTTTTCTATTTTGCAAAGAAATATCATGTCTTCTTCATCTTCTATTCGATTTCAGCAAGGCCTTGTTTGTTATTGTGGAAAGGCATGTCGTACATATGCTTCTAAACAACCTAGAAGTAAAGGGAGGATATTTCATAATTGTCCTGACTCCCTAAGTGATGGTTGTGGTGGTGGATGTGGTTTCTTTGTATGGGCTGATACTCTAGAAAACTGTGGTGTTGACAAGAATCAAGGATCTAATCAAAGTGACCAAGAAACTGAAGACATGAAGAAAATGACTCAAGAGATGAAGAAATTGGTTACAGAAATCAAGAATTTGGCTGAAGAAATCAAGGATTTAATCAAAGTGAACAAAATCATTTTGATTGTGCTAGTTCTCATGGTTGCATCTACCACCTTCAAGTGGTTTGGTTAAATATATGTATAATGCACTCTATATGAGGCTATTTTAATTTGTACTAAAATGCACTCTTCAAGTGGTTTAAATCTATATCTAGAATGCACTCTAAATGAGATTATTTTGTACTCAATGAAACAAATGAATGCACCCTATTTTCATCTATACACCAATAAACTACACAAATAAACTGCAATATATAGTTCAACATATTTTTCAACATAAACATAAATATATACATAAAGATAAATAAGTTCAACAGAAAATTAAATAAGTTCAACAAAAAAATAAATTAGTTCAACACAAAATTAAATTGTTCAAATTGTTCAACCAGTATAGTTGCCAGGATAGTTGCCAGTGCCCGGAAAGTTAAAAAATTGTTCCACATCCTCATTCAAGTTGACGTCGCCACCGTCGGCCTGACCTGCATCTTGACCTGCAGCTTGATCTGGAGCTGGAGCTGGCGGTGGTTGCCCCATCGTCTGTTGATAGACGGCCTCGATCTGCTCAGCAGACATCCCCAACGTCCGACCCGCATTGGTACTCCAGGTACGGAAGTAGTTCTCGAACGTTGCCATGAAGTTCGGATCCGGGACGGCAGTGGAGGATACGGACGGCTGCGATACACTCCGGGCCGACCGACCACTTGGTGTCCTCACGGCGCTGCTCATCCCACCAAGGCCAAGGACCCTTCCCTTCCTGGTCGGGGCAACGTCAAGGTAACACTGGTCCACGTCAACAGCCGGAGGGGTACCGCTGCTTCCGGATTCAGCAGTAGTCGTGGCGGTGGCTTGCGTCTCGGCCTCTTCAATCCTCTGTCGGACGCTCAACTACATAATTAAAAAATTAAAATTAATTTAATTATCTATATATATATATATATATAATGTAATTAATACATAAATTTAATTAAACTTACGTGGAGGTCAGTAGTGCGCCCGTAGGTGGACGTCTGTGTATCGGTATTAAACGGATGAAGAAGACTCATCCGATCCAAGTGGGTGTGTGGACGTCCAGTCTCCCGCTCCTATTACGTATCAAATAAACATATACAAATTAATTTAGATAACTAATATAAAATAATTAACTATAATTATTTAATTTTTAAAAATTAATGAAAACTTACGATAGCAAGTGATTGCTCGAGGACGGACCGAGCTCCCCCCCGATGCACTGCCATCCCGCCTCCAACGTCGGTTCTGCGGTTGGCCCGAGCTTTGTCACACTTCTCTTGGTAAGCCTGGTCCATCCACTTCTCAACCAACTACTCCCACAGGTCAACACCATCCTCGTCTTTCCCCAGAACACGATTCACGTCACGATCACGCCAGGCCGTTCTCCAGTCGTACATCATGTTCGTGTACCGAGTAGAACAAAGATTGTACCACTTCTCGTAAATAGCGGCGTCCGAGTAGATCGCCGTATCCCAACGGGCCTTTTTCTATACAAATAAATATTCAACATATTTATCAAATAATATGAATAATTAGTTATTTAATAAACTTTAAATATTGTAATTATATACCTGGAACTCGTCGAAATATTCATCCTTTTTAGATTGTGGCACCTTCGACCAAGTGATAGCACCCTTAGAAATCTTGCAATCCTTAAAGGATTTTGTGCACATCCTGGACACCTCATTACCGGGCACCAACCTGTAAAATTATTAACAAATTTATAAACTAACACATTATAAATAAATAAATAAAGTTAATCGTTATTGAATCTCATCAAACATTAGAATTATTGACTTACGCTCCTGAAACGATGTCAATCTCTTTCCTTTTGTCTCGAACAGGATGCTGACGAGAAGAGGATGACGAACCAACCGACATCGTAGTCGTCGGCGGCGGCGGCGACACTGCCACAGGAGGAGGAGGAGGAGCCGTCACAGGAACTGATTCATCCCGAGACCTCCTTGAACGTGACCAAAGTGACGACCTACGACGTGAACCCGAACCCTGATTCGGTACTTGTTCACTCATCTGTTTCAATCAATAAAAAATACATAATTTTACTAATTATTAATTTAATGAACATATTGTTAATTTAAAAATTTTACTAATATAGCATATTCCTAATTTAATCAACATATTCCTAATTTAAATCAAAACAATATATATATAACCTAATTACAACGTGATACCACCGTCGAACCATCTAATTAACTAATAATTTAAACAATTGATTGAAACATGCATCACCTACATTAAAAATATTTCTAAATTAACATATTCCTAAATTAACAAATCTAAACATAATTAAAATAATACTTTTCTAATTGAAGTTTTCTAATTATCAATTTAATGAACATATTCCTAATTTAATTTTTTTACTAATATAGCATATTCCTAATTTAATTAATCAACATATTCCTAATTTAATCAACAATAACCTAATTTAATTATTATTTTTCTACCTAACTTAATCAATAATAAAAAATTGAACATATATATTCCTAAATTAACAAACCTAAAACTAATTAAAATAATAATTTTCTAATTGGGTCAATAATTATCAATTTAATGAACATATTCCTAATTAAAAATTTGTACTAATATAGCGTATTCCTAATTTAATCAACATATTCCTAATTACAACGTGATCCAACGGTCGAACCACTATATCTAAACTAATTTAAACAATTGATTCAAACATGCACTACCTACATTAAAAATATTCTATATCAAAATTACACAATTAAATTAAACTAGTAATTAACTATATAACAATTAATTAATGTATACATATAACAATTAATTAATTAATTAACCTTAAAAAACTACTCGATCTATCAAAATTATTCTTAATCAACAAATTAAATTAACTAACGTACATACTAACATGATCATAATATTTTAACAACTAACTAAATCAATATAACATGCAAATCAACATTAAATTATTCATATTTACATATATCCATGCATAAACATATATAAGTATTAAAACTAAGTAATAGAACTAATTAAGAAAACGTACCGTATCAATGTAATCGAAGAAATTTGCTTCAATGGCCAAGTCCTCGTCTTCGTCTTCCCCACCGAATCCTCACGCACGCCCCTTTTTTTTTCTCTAAAACGAGGATCTGATTGATTTGAGGCCCTTATATATTAAAAAAAAAAAAATAATACCGACGGATATTCCGTCGGCATTTCCCTCGGTAACCGCCGACTTTAAAGCCAACGGTTACCTTATTGGAAAACGAGGCGGTGCGAAATCAACATGCCATTTGCTGACGGATAATCCGTCAGCATTTCCGTCAGGATACAAATTTCAAAACATCCGTCAGCATTTTCCCTCGGTAAATGCTGACGGAACGGAAATCCGTCAGCATTTCCCTCGGCAAATGCTGACGGAACGGAAATCCGTCAGCATTGATGTTGACTTTTCAATCCGTCAGCATTCCGTCAGCATATCCGTCGGAAATGCTGACGGACTAAAATCCGTCAGCATGTGTCCGTCCCAAAAGCGCGCGTTTTTTGTAGTGATGTATAGCGTAGAAAAACAATGGCCACGTGGATAAAAAAAAAATTACAAGTCACTATTTATCATTTGCATAATGAAGAAAAAGGACGTAAAATTATGGGACATAAATTAATTTTTTATCTTTTTTGGGACGTAAATTAATCAATTTATGAAATTATGGGAGGTAGTTTAAACAATGTACGGAATTACAGGACGTAAACTAATTTTTTATCTTTTATGGGATGTTTTTCAAAAAATGTGAAAGTTACGGGACGTAAATAATTTTTTTCCAATAATCGGCAAATCTTTACCTACCACATGAGAGAGTACTTGTGTGTAAAACTAGTTTATTGAGAATGTTTGTTATATGGAGTTCAATATTTTTAGATTGTATGCTAATTGTGTGTGGTTTTCATTATTTAATAGTGTTCAAAGTTAGTTTTCTTGGCACCACCTTTCTAGTTTAAGTGATTATCAAACTCCACATACATATTGCCAAAATCAAGTAATTTTCTACCAGATTTGGTTGTTCAGTCAAATGTTTTAGAATTGTCAATTTTAGGTATGAATTTGCCATTTATGAGGTGTAAATTTAATCAGTTCGTTATATGAATGTAGATATTGTGACATGCGTGATAAAACAGAAGATACATATTGAAATAATTAAAATTAATTTAAGTGAAATCAAATGTACGTAATTAGGCATGGACAGTTTGATTTCTATGTTCCACTTTTAATATTTCATTTGTGTTTCACCTCCTATTTTATTAACGCATATCGGTAGGGTGTATGTAGTGCGTTGAATTATTTTTTCTTATCATCAACGTGTCATACATTCAGAGTATATGAAACACAAATTAGAACACAAAAAATGACACAGATAATTCATTCGCATAATTAGGACCCCATCTGTCGTCACAATTTTTTACAGAAAAATCACAGCTAAAATATTAGAAGAATTTTCTAAAATAATTAAATCTGGCAAATGTTTAAAGTTTTCCTTTAATTTGCTGTTTGGCCTACGTACATGTATATATATACAAAGGATATTGTGACACATATAGGACGAGCTTTTCAAAGATAACGTGCATACTATATGCTTAATTAGCAACATCAATACAACAAATACGTCTATAATGCTTATATGAAGAGTATAATCTTTATCAATGTATTATTCGTCGATTAATATATATTTAAGATCCAAATATATAAAAATAAGAACCGTCTATTATGTATATATGTTAGGTTGAAATATGTTAGGTCCAATATTCACCATCTAAATAGATACTTTGTCAAGATGTCAGCTGATTGATCTGCCATTGGAATATATAGAACATCAAGATGTAAGAAACTTCACCAGAATCGACCGCCCATGTGCCGAGCACAGGACCAAAAACGATGTCATCCCGAATATTCCGGCAACTTTAGGATGAAATTGGTACATATTAAAAATAATCTGGACTTTCTTTCTGCTATTTTAGCAAAATATGAACTTGCAGGAATTTGTACCCGACTCTTGGCGATGGAGGCTTACTAGCGACGGGCTCTTCACCACTAAATCGGCTTACGATTTTCAGTCTACACTAATCCCGTTGGTGTCGACTCTCGATGAGGAGACTTACAAAGCCTTTCCCTTAATTTGGAATTGCATGACGCCCTCCAAGTAGTCAGGTCTATCATGAAAGGTGCATTGTATTAGGAATTAATATAAAAGAATTAATTTCACACCTCTCTACAAGTTCAGACTTTTAGATAAGACAAAATTCTTTCATGGTATCAGAGCCTAAAGGCTCACGCCCACACATTCTGGGTTCGATTCCTGCTGGAAGGAACTCCACCCATTTAAATTGTCCACTCGATGGGCCTCCTCCCCAAAGGGTAAGAGGTGATAATCCGGCCCACGAGTGGGGGGAGTATTAGGAAATAGGAATTAATATAAAAGAATTAATTTCACACCTCTCTACAAGTTCGGACTTTTAGATGAGACAGAATTCTTTCACTCCGTGATAGAATTCCCACTCGGCTGAACTTGAAGAAGAGGAAAGTTCTCAGTGACGAAGACTATATCAGCTGCGGACTGTGTGGTCAAGACGTGGAGAGCGACCAACGAATTGTGTGGATTAGACTCTATGGTGTCCCGATTCATGCATGGAATGAGAGATTTTTCAAGCGCCTTGCGCTACTCTTCGGAAGCCTGGTGGAGATTGATCGAATCACCGAATCTCCTTAGTGTCTCGCCTTTGCAAGGATCCGAAATCCTAACCTCAAACCAGAATCTCACCAACGGCTGCGTCACCCCACAGATAGATGGAGCCATTTTCCCCATTAGGGTGTTCGAAGAACCTGATGAACTGACACTGCCCTACGACGACACCATCTCAGCATCAAACCTTTCAGTTTCTGATTCTGAGGAGAATTGGAGATTGATTGAGACGGAGCCAGCTTTCTCCGGTGGTGCTGCGATTGCAGGCGAAGAGACACGATCATCAATTTTGGGGGCCCACCCCACTCCCTCATTTAATGCCTCCTCGTTTGAAGTTCTGAATTCATTGGATGATGCATCATCAACATCGGTTAGTGATACTTTCAAAACTGACTTAACTCCTCTTGTCCCCTTGGTAGAGGCGGCTGATAACTCCCGAGGTATCCATATTTATGTCGATCTTAATGAAGCGTGCATCCCCTGCCCTGATTCGAATTTTGTGGGCCCCTTCCCCTCACTTATTCACGCTAACTCTAAACCGACCCTAGCCCATCCTTCTTATCTGATCCCCCCCAACCCGACCCACCCTGCTTCGCCTAATCCTACCCATACTCAATCCGACTACCTGCCCCCTCATTCCACCACCGCTCAAGCCCCAGCGCTGCCCCCTCCCCCCACTCCATCCCATGCTGCACCATCCCACTCGGGTGGGGCCATTCCGGTTCCCTTTGCTCCTGCTTGCCCTCCTGACTCTGAAACCAACCCTCCTGACTCTGAAAGCCCCCAGACCCCCGAAAAAAGCCAAGATCCCTCCGAGCATTAAGAAGAAATTAGTTAAAGCAGAATGGAAAGCGTTCACTAAGGACATGATGGACGATAATGAGGTGGCCTCAGAGGCAAAAATAAAAAAAATCGGCCTCCAGTTGGGACTCAAATGCTCTGAGGAAACCCAGTCAGTGAAGATACAGGCCCCTGCCTGAATTTTCATCTCTGTTCAGTCTCATAGAAACAAGAGTGCCATCAGTTTTTAATGCGTCTATTAACATATAATGTGAGAGGTCTGGGAAGTGGTGTAAAACGTAATGAATTAAGAGATTTGGTGACAACACACAAGACAGAGGTATGTTTCATCCAAGAAACCAAACTAGAAAAATGGACGAAACTGTAAGTAGAGGAATTTGGGGTAACAAAAAGTGTGGATTCGTATTCAGACCGTCTGAAGGTCGTTCAGGACGTATTGCAACTTTCTGGGATGCTGACTACTTAAATTGTATCAGTGAGTGGCATACAAATGGCCTCCTTGCGGTTAACGCTATCCGTATTGTAGATTCGGCTAGTATCTGCCTTATAAATATCTACGCTCCGTGCCACCCACGTGAGAAACGAGCTCTCTGGGACACCCTTGGCCTAGTTATCCAACAAAACAGGAAAAAACAAATCTGCATAGCAGGGGACTTCAATGTTGTCCGAAACCATAATGAAAGAGTAGGGCGATCTGGAATTTCCAATAAGAAAGATATGGAGGATTTCGACAATCTCATCATAAATGCAAACCTAACCGAAATACCTCTTTGTGGTCGAAGGTATACTTGGTATCGAGCCGACGGCTCTTGTAAAAGCAAACTCGACCGTGTTTTACTTAATGAGGATTGGATTCTTGCCGACCCACCTGCACGTTTCCTGGGCCTTCCAAGGTCTATCTCTGACCACTGTCCACTTATCCTAGAAGACCAGAAGATTAACTAGGGCCCCAAACCATTTCGGTTCTTCAATACATGGATCCGACACCCCTCTTTTAAGGAAGTGGCCAAACAAATCTAGTTTAGCACACAAATAGAAGGCAGAAGCAACTTTGTTATTAAAGAAAAATTCAAGATGGCGAAAAACTGCTTTCGTGAGTGGAGCAGGACATCATTCGGGAACTTGGACCAAAAGATTGAGGAAAACAAACAGAACCTAATGGAACTGGACATCACATATGATGTTTTTGGGTTGGATGAGAATGAAATTGATCAAAGGAGAAACCTCATGAATGAGATATATAGTGACTATGGCACGAGACAGAGTATTCTGAGTCAAAAAGCAAGAAACATGTGGATCAAAGAGGGAGATGCAAATAGTAAATTCTTTCATAAATGCATCAACGCCCGGAGAAAGACGAACGATCTATCACACTTAATCTTTGATGGGGTTTGGCTTTCATCCCCAACTGAAATTAAGAATGTTATCCACAATCACTTCAAAACTCATTTTTAGGCTCCTACCATCAACAAACCGAGGATACCTGGAAACTTTGCACCCCTCAAAGTATGCAATGCAGACAACCAAATGCTTACGAAACCTTTCTCAGCTGAAGAGATTAGAGCAGCAGTATGGAGCTGTGAGTCAACAAAAAGCCAGGGTCGGACGGATTCACTTTTGCTTTCATCAAAGAATGCTGGAATTTCATGAAAGAGGACTTCCAGAATCTTTTTGATGAATTTCACTTAAATGGGAAATTCGTAAAGGGATTCAATCCTTCTTTCATCACACTAATCCCGAAGAAACAAAACACGGTTAGTATTGGTGATTTCAGACCTATCTCTATGATAAATTGTTATTATAAAATTGTGGCAAAAGTTTTGGCTAGAAGACTCTCCAAAGTTATGGCCAGTGTTATTTCGGAGTCACAAACCGGCTTCATCCAAGGGTGACAGATACTAGACGGGGTTCTTATTCTCAACGAAATAATTGACGAAGCAAAGAAGAAAAATTTAGAGAGGCTTCTCTTCAAAATAGATTTTGCAAGGCGTTTGATTCGATTGATTGGATTTTCCTAACTGATATGATGAGAAGCATGGGTTTCGACCGTACCTGGTGTAAGTGGATATGAGAGTGCATCTCGACGGCCTCTGCCTCAATCTTGGTAAACGGCAGCCCCTCCAAGGAATTCAAACTTGAACGAGGCCTTAGACAAGGAGACCCCCTCTCCCCTTTGCTATTTATTATAGCAGTTGAGGGTCTCAGCATACTGATCAACAGAGCGGCTGCAGTAGGTCTCTATGACCCCGTCTCGGTTGGCAGCCACAATATCCCGATTTCTCATCTATAGTACGCCGACGACACTATCCTAATTGGCGAAGCGTCTACAAAAAATATATGGGCATTAAAGAATCTGTTAATCAATTTTGAACGCCTCTCGGGCCTCAAAATTAATTACTTCAAATGCAGCCTGCTCGGCATCAATGTAGATCCTGAAATTCAGAGAGACATGGCAGCCTACCTTGGTTGTGGTGTCGGTTCGATTCCAATGAGCTTCCTCGGAATCCATGTTGGTATCAACCACAGAAAAGCTGAGGCTTGGAAGGAAGTAATTCAGAAAATAAAAATGAGAATTAACTATTGGGAAGATAGGTGAATCTCTCTCGGAGGACGGATTACCCTTCTCAATGCGGTGCTCACCTCGTTACCTACTTATTATCTATCCTTTTACTGCATCCCAAAGACAGCCTTGAGTGAAATCATTAGATTGCAAAGAAATTTTCTTTGGGGGGGGGAGCAATCTCTACAAAAATCCCATGGGTTTCATGGAATGATGTTTGTAGAGCAAAAAAAGATGGGGGCCTAGGTGTGAAAAATATTGATCTATTTAATAATTCTCTTCTTGGCAGGTGGGCTTGGAGGATTCAGACCGAACCCAATTCACTTTGGGTAAGGATCCTCGACTCAAAATATGACGTAAATCTGCCATCAGAAACAGCCCTCTCGGCGAACAGGATTAATGTGTCGGCATGGTGGAAATCCATGAAAAAATAATCTACCCAGAAGCGCCCAGCCATTGGTTTGGCTCTAATTTGATCAAATCCTTGGGGGGTGGGAGTCTCACATCCTTCTGGAATGATTGGTGGATAAATGAGTCGAACTTACGAGCGCTCTATCCTAGATTATTTTCTATATGCATAAATAGAGAGGCTAAAGTCAGTGAGAGTGGTGAATGGGAACATGGCAGGTGGAAATGGAAATTTAATTGGAGGCGGGAACTTTTCTTGTGGGAAGAAAATCTTGTAACACATATTCATAGATTGTTGGAAACATGTGAATTGCAGGAACACTCCCCCGATGTAGAGGCTCTCCAACGACGGTATTTACTCATCCAGAACAGCATACGAAGGCCAAGAATTGCCTGCGCCAACTCATACTCTGCAATCGGAATCTCTTGAGGCCCTTCGGCGTATCTGGAACAAGCTCACCCTCTCTAAACACTCGGGGCTAGCCTGGAAAGTCATCAGAGAAAGACTAGCAACCCGGACTGAACTAAAGAAAAGGAGAGTTCTTGGGGATAACGACGACATCACTTGTGCTTTTTGCGGCTGTGACGAGGAGACAATCCAACACCTCTTCTTCAGCTGTGCATTCTCGTGGCTCAACATTGACACAGCTTTTCACTCAAAGCCAGCAGCCCACTTACATCAATTTTGTGGTCTGCTCGAAAACAAGATTAAACTCCCAGTTCTAGAGAGCCTGTGGTGCACGATCGTGTGGTTCATTTGGAAATCTCGAAACAGGAAGATCTTTGCGAACGAGGAGCCCAAGCCTGAAAAGATCTTCGACGATATTCGAGTAATGTCCTGGAACATGCTCTCGCAACACAGAAAGTGCCTTTCCCCCATGTCCCTTAATGATTGGTGTACGTTTCTTAAATTTTGCTATTGGATAGGAGTTAGTTTATTTGATGAAGTCCGGACAGGAGTAGAAGGTAGAATCCCATTGTGATACTTGAACGTTTATCCCTCCGAGTACCACTGGTACTCTAGTAATATACACATCCCTTTTCTCCTTTCAAAAAAAATATAGATAGAGACTTGCGGGCTACCTTCTTGGGCTGTGGAGTCGGTTCCCTACCCATGACTTTCCTGGGCATTCAAGTCGGGATTAAGCAGTGAAGTTCGAAGTTGTTGAAATTTATGTTTGATTTTTCCAATGATTAAAAAAAATCGTAAGAATATTTTTATTTTCTGTAAGAATTTAGTTGTTTCCTTGCAGTAACGGTCTTGACACTTGTCTTTGGCAGCATCAATCATCGTCCTTCAATTAATTATTTAAAAATATATAACATTGACAAACGACTACAAAGAATTCAAAGGTGAAATGTCTAGAGTGTAGACTAATCTTTATAAATAAGAGTGTGGTACGACTTTTATGATATCATAAAAAGAAATTAAAAGTAGCCATGATATCTTTAAAAAAATATAGTGTGTACAATAAGATGTACAGTGGCTGTGATTCGTGAGAGTTGGTTAATTCAGTTTGTCACATTATCCATAAAATATCTAAATTTAACCAACTCTCACGAATAATACGGGAAGAAAAATGGGTCGAGATGTTCTGGAAGAAAACGTTTTTCTAAAAAAATAAAATTGGACCACTCTAGCCGAAATTAAGGAACACGTAACTACAAAGAAAAAGAAATTACAGAACACGTAATTGAAAAAGAAAAGTCAGTGATTTTTTATGCCATTAACCCTTAACCCTTTCATTTAATTGTCATTGAATAGTGGGTGTGTAGGAAGCAAACTATTTTTGTCGTCCATTTTTTCTCTCTAAGCAGTTAGATATCTCAGTACGTATGATTCCTGTTCTGTTCATTTTGATAACCCTTTTGGACTTTGGCAGAAGCCAGTTAAGTAATTCGTTTGAATGTAGCAACGGCAATGGAAATTACACAAGCAACAGCCCATACGGCGCCAATCTTAACGCCCTCGTCAACTCTCTGTCCACCAACATTAACAACTACGGCTTCTACGCCTCGTCCCTCAGCACAGCCTACGCCTTATCCATCTGCAGAGGCGACCGAACCCTGGATCAGTGTCGCGTGTGCGTGGCAGCTGCATCACTTCAAATACTCCAGCGTTGCCCCAATCAAAGGGAGGCCGTATTATGGGACGAATTCTGCCTGGTACGGTATTCAAACAATCCCATACTCGGAAACCTGACTACTGATCCGTATATTATGTTTTGTAACACCGGGGACGCCTCGAATGAAGATTACAACTATAGGGAGGAGGTGACAAGACTGGTGTTGGATCTTCAATCTGAAGCTTCTGAACAGGGATCTGAGCTCAAGTTTGGGGTTGGGAGTCGGATTATAAATGGTTCGAGGTCTCAGATTTACGGGTTGGCTCAGTGTACTCCTGATTTGTCGACCCGAGATTGCAGGAGTTGCTTGGTTAATCTCTCCGAACGCTTGTTTACATCTTGTGATTTATCCGGAGGGATTAGATTATTCGTTCCGAGCTGCCATATTCGCTTCGATTTTTTTAACTTTTACAATGAAACTAGGTTGAGGGAACTCCAGATTCTACCTCCACTTTCGCCTTCACCTCAACCCCCAGGTAATCACAAGCATCTCTCTGCTCGTAGTTAAGACTGAAATAATTTTGTCTCATCTAAAAGTCTGAACTTGTAGAGAGGTCAATTCATTTATATTGATTTCCTAATACTTCCTCTCACTCGTGTGCGGATTATCACATCTACCCTTTGGAAATGAGGCGCATCGAGTGGACAGTTTAATCATTTTCCTTTTTACTTTATCAAACCCAACTGTATTTGCTTGAATCTAATTTAAATCATTTTTCTTTTTACTTTATCAATTTTGGTTATTTCCGTCAGAAAATTGTGTAATTTTTTTTTTATATACATGTCGAAGGTCGATAACACCTCCCCTGTGAATCGCAATTTTGAAATCACAAACTCCGTCTATTCCCAATAGATTTTTTCCTTTCGCTGAGTCTGTCATTTTTTCCGCCATTTAGGCTACAATAGATTTTCAGCCATTTTCCGACCAAAATTTGGGTTTTCCAGTAAAGATGACCAGAATTGACTCCAAAAAGAGTAAAACTAATAGAGTTAAAAGAAGAAAAAAAGGACTAATATTGGATTTGGATAAAGATACAGGACGATTTGTGAAAGTAACTCTGTAAAAAAAATCTCGGAATAGTGTCTGTAGCTAGTATTAAACATATAGATACGGTACGGTTGTGTATTGTATGCATAAACATATAGATAGGGTTGTGTATTGTATGCATAAACACATAGACATATAAATTTAAGAATATTTTTGGGACTTTGCAGGAAGAAGCGATGGTGATAATTCAAAAGTAGTTATTTTAATAACTGTCCCAACTTGTGTCATCAGTCTAATACTCATTGCTTCTGCTGTTATCATCTGGAGGAAAAAAATGAACAACACAAGGAAACAGGGTATCATCCAGAGTACGTAACATTTATCTTAATCTTTTTAATATCTATATATGTGTATCTTTTTCATCTGTGGAAATTGACGCGCGTTAAGCATTTGTTTTATTTGGTGCTGATCATATAATATTAATTAGCTGCGGACGAGATTAGCTCTGTTGAATCCTTGCAATATGATTTGGAGATAATTAGAGCTGCAACCAGTGATTTTGGTGAAGCTAACAAGTTGGGACAAGGTGGATTCGGGGCTGTTTATTGGGTAAACAAACGAATAAATATAAGTATATATAAACAGAGTTCAGAGTATGATGATTTGTTTCTAACTATTTGTTTCGACACACAGGGAAAATTCGAGGATGGCCAAGAAATAGCAGCTAAAAGGTTGTCGAAAGATTCCGGACAAGGCGATATAGAGTTCAAAAATGAGGTGTTGTTGGTAGCCAGACTTCAGCATAGGAATCTGGTAAAGCTTTTAGGTTTCTCCCTTGCAGGAACAGAGAGGATTCTAGTGTATGAATTTGTTCAGAAATCCAGCCTAGACAAGTTCATATTTGGTAATCTTTTTTCTATTCTTCATCTTATATACTAATGAAGATTGTTCTCATTTTAGCCTTAATGATCATTTGTATATTTTCAATTTAGACCCAACGAGACGTTCAGATTTGGGTTGGGATACTCGCTACAAGATCATTGGGGGTCTGGCAAGGGGACTTCTATACTTGCACGAAGATTCTCGACTCAGAATCATTCATCGCGATCTCAAAGCCAGTAATGTACTTTTAGATGGAGATATGAACCCTAAAATTGCGGATTTTGGCATGGCAAGATTATTTAGGCAAGATGAAATTCAAGGAAATACCAACAAAATTGTCGGAACATAGTAAGCCTTATAATAGTTAATAAAAGTATTACACACTTACCAACTAGAAATGTTTTATTGGTTGCTCCTCCCTAACTATTTAATTATATAACATAATTATGCAGTGGATATATGTCACCTGAATACGCCATGCATGGAGAATTCTCTATTAAATCAGATGTCTTTAGCTATGGGGTACTAATCCTTGAAATCATCAGCGGTCGTAGAAATAATCTTATTCGGCGTGGAAAGAATGTGGAAGACCTCTTGACTCTTGTAAGTATCAATTTGATTCAACATATGTACACATTTTTCATTACATCATGAATAAATATTGTATGATGAGAATATATTACATTGGCAGACATGGGAAAACTGGCGAGGTGGAACAATTGTTGATATGATAGATCCTGTACTAAGGAACTGCAGTGCAGGTTCAGTGGGTGAGATGTTGAGATGCACGCACATTGGTTTATTATGTGTGCAAGAAAAAGCTGGTAATCGGCCAACAATGACCTCCGTTGTTTCGATGTTCAATAGTCTAACCACTGCAATGTTCCCACAACCTTTAGAGCCGGCATTCTATAATGCCAGTAGCTACGGTCCTAATGTTGCGCTTATTGAAGAGAATGATTCAAAGTCGAGTGCAACTCTAAATGATATGTCAGCCTCTGAGTTGTATCCTAGGTAGTAATAATATGCAACTCTTAGCCATCAATCTCGACTATAGGATTCAATATCTTGTAGACATTTGTACGTCAGACGGAATATTTTGTTAGTTTTGCTGTTAAATATATCAATCAATATCACTTATTTTGTTTTGGTGTTTCATCTTGTATTTAATTTAGTTTTGGTACATGATGTGCACCATCAGTGTTGATTTGTTATATATGTTGGTTATTACACTTGTTATGTAGTGGAAAATATTTTGATCTTCCTATGGACACGTATATCATTTAATCGAACCACATAAAATCCTTATGTTCATTGTTGATTACACAAGAAACATCACGTACATCGCCAATTTGAAGGCCCTGCTCCAGTCTCTGTCCTCCAACATGAGCTTCTACGCCTCGTCCGTCGGCCTCAACCTGCAGGACAGAGCCTACGCCTCTGCCTTCTGCAGAGGAGACCAAACCCTCTATCAGTGTCGCTCATGCGTAGAAGTTGCGTTGCACGAAATACTCAAGAGATGTCCGAATCAGAGAGAGGATGTACTATGGGACAAACTCTGTATTAGACATAATCCCCTAGTAATTAGTTGATTAGCCTCCTGATCTCCAGCCTTATTTCATGTAATTATATAACTCGTCTTCAGGCACTTAATTATATCCTTAGGGCATGTTTGTTTAATGGGTTGGAATAAGATGGGTTTAGATGTGGTGGGATATGTAAGCCTTGGCTTCATAAACTCAAGGGGAGGCTAGGTTGTCTAAACCCATGGAATCTAGTTTATAAATACCGGGTCAAATTATAAACCCGGATCAAGGTGTTTAAAGTTATGAGAAGCCAAACATAGGAGAAGATGGGTTTACCTATCAAACCCATCACTAAAGCGACTAAACCCATGAAGCAAACATGCCCTTATTGTATATAAGTGCAGTGTATATTCACTTTGTAAATCAATACAAACAATTTATCTCTTCTATATGGTATCAATAGGGTTTCGATCCTAAACACGCATATTCATTCTTCCTCTGCGTTTTACACCATGTCGTCCTCCAACACTGCTACTACTCAAGCGACTACCGCCGCATCACCACCTCCCCCTTCGGCGATTGTCCCGATCTCTGCTCGTCACGATCTTCCCATAAAACTCTACCATAAGAATTACCCTTCCTGGCGTGCACATATCGTGGCCCTTGAATCTCCTTGGCTTTATTGACGGCTCTCGTCCATGCCCTGCTCGTCTTAACGATGGCTCCAATGCCTCGACCGTCATGACTTGGATCCAACAGGACCAACTCCTCCTCGCAGCGATTTTTGGTTCTCTTGCACCAGAAATCTTGCCTATCGTTTCTTCATCATCCATATCGGTTGATGCTTGGGCGATCCTTTCCCGAATGTTTGTTGGAAAGTCCAAGAAATGGGTCAATCAACTCAAGAGCGAACTACACTGAATTACCATCGGCGATTGCTCTGTGTCAGAATTTATTCATTATTTCAAATCCAAAGCTGGTGAGTTAGCCTTAATTGATCAACCTTTGAGTATCGACGATCTCACACTCTTCATCATCAACGGACTTGGTCCCGGTTACGCCACTATCGTGGGTCCTATTCAAACACGGGAAAACTCTCTTCGTCTGGAGGAACTTCATGATCTTCTTTATGAGCATGAACTTGCTCTTAAGTCTCAAGAAGTCGTTGCTCGCTCTTTGGTCACAACAGCCAATGCTGCCCACTCTCGACCACCACAACGAAATTTTAGACGTCGTGGTGGATCGTCGGCTTCTTCTGGTCGCTTCACAGGATCAGGTCGATCAGGGTCTTCTGGTTCCTCCTTACTCCCAGCAGCACTGGACGCCTCCCAATCGTCCCAGCTCGCGCACGGCTAGTACTCCGTCCTCAAATCTACCCACTTATCTGTCAGGTTTAAGGGTCATTCCGCTCTCTCATGTACTTGTTTGCCTTCTCTCACGGTAAATTTTGCCCAATCCTCAACTGGTAATAATTCTACTTCTCATTGGATGGTCGATTCTGGTGCTTCTCATAATTTGACTGCAGATTTAAATTAATAACTTGTCCATCCATTCTGAATACGATGGCACTGATGAGGTGCAAATCGTTGATGGTACTGGCCTCTTTATCACTCACACTAGTACTACTTTATTACGTTCTTCTACTCGTGAATTTCTTTTATCAGATGTGTTGTGTGTCCCTCATGCTCGGTGAAATTTATTTTCTGTCAGTAAATTTACTCGTGACAATAAAGTCACTATGGAATTTTATCCAACTCATTTTATTGTTAAGGATGGGAGCACGGGGGCATCTCTGGTTTGGGGCTCTTGCAATAATGGTGTCTATCATTTTCCATCAAACGGTGTTATTGGTACGGCTATTGCTTCTGCAGGAATCTGTGCTTCCTCATTTGATTGGCATGCTCGACTTGGTCATCCGTCTGTGTAAACTAGTCGCTTTATAATTCAGCATTTTAATTTACCTCTTGCGAATAAATCCCTAGTTTTGGGAGACACCTGTATTTCTTGCCACTTGAGCAAGCCCTCCAAACTACCTTTTACTGTGTCTTCCTTTACTGCATTACATCTTCTTCATTATGTTTATGCGGATGTATGGGACCTGTTTCTACTGTTTCAATGGCTGGATCTAAGTATTTTTTGTTGATTGTTGATTTATTCTCCCGTTATTGTTGGTTATTCCCAATGAAGGCTAAATCACAGGTTTCTACAATATTTAATAATTTTCGGCCATCGGTGGAAAAGCAATTTGGACATCAAATTAAGAATTTTTGTACGGATAACGGTGGAGAATTTCAGGCTCTTCGATCTTCTTTATTAAATATTTGTATTAGTTGGCTAACAACAGCTCCGCATACACCCCAACATAACGGGATATCTGAGCGTCGAATCCGACATATTTTGGAAGTTAGTCGAGCACTTCTTCATCATTCTAAATTGCCTCCAACATTTTGGCCTTATACACTACAAACTGTTGTGTATTTGATCAATAGAATGCCCACACCTTTGCTTGGTCGCCATAGTCCTTTCTCTGTTTTGTTTGGCAAAAATACGAATTACACTCGGCTCCGGGTCTTTGGCTGCCTCTGTTTCCCATGGTTGCGAATGTACGATACAAACAAGCTTTCTTCACCCTCCCGACAATGTATTTTCATTGGTTATTCAACAACTCAGAGTGCTTACCGGTGTTATGAGATCTCTACAAGTCGTATTTTTCTATCTCGACATGTTCTAGTATATGTATAAAAAATTGTAAGTTACAAGATCAAAATCAAAGTGCTAAAGTTAATAGAACCAAAAACAAAACAAGAAAATATAACTTACGAGTAAAAAAAAAACACATTTTCCCTTAATTATACTTATTGAAAAAACAAATTTTGGGAAATCTCGTGCCTCGTAATTGACGGCCAGATAATCGACGGTTCTAAAGTCTTTGAATCGACGGTTCTAAAGCCGTAAAGAGAAATCAGAAAATCTATAATTAGGTGTGGTAGCGATGCTTTTTAACTTTTATATTTATGGAGGATTCCTGACATAAAATTACCCTTTTCTCTCTTAAAAAATTTGTTGAAAAACCCTAATTTTAAAGCCCAATTTTGAAATTTAACAATATTAATAAATATTAAAATAATAAATCTCTTCCATACCCTCACAATTCTGGCACACTATTTATTACCCTTCATTTCCTTTTTTCTCATTAGTAAATACAGTCAAAACAAAATCAATGGAGAAACCAGCTGCACTGTCGAAAAGCATCGGGAAAACCAAGATCAAATCCGGGCTCACCCACCTCGATTTGGAAGTGGTTATGGAGCTCCTTTACCTCAGCAGCGCCTCGGTGGAGCCCTGCGGATGCGCGTCGAAGCGGGCGAAAAGCGTCAGCAATGAAATTCATGATGCGTCCTTCGACGACAACCTAGTGGAGGCTCTCCCGCGCCGGAAGATGCGGATTCGATCGCTCCAAGATGTTTACGCCAATAGCAAACCTGTATTCCAAAAGCGCGCTAAGAAATCGAGCAAGTAATCAAGCTGCCCTTCTCAATTTAATATGTATCAGCTAAACTTTTTTTGGGTTGCTTTTTCTTAGTTGGATTTCATGAAATAAAAGGATTGTTATAAAAAAAATTCAATGCATTTTCAATTTTTGGTAATATATAATGTTAGATCTATGTGTGTGTACATATATATATTGTGCAAATTCTGTAATTGTGTGCTATCTATACTTTCCGCATAAGCAGTGTGTAAATCTTTGTTCTATCAATTTTATTTGACACTGGAGGTTAATCTTGTAAGATTGTACCTTGTGTGTGGTTTTCCTTTGTTAATTGTGGGAAAATAATCATTTTTTGTCACTCAAGTTTATTTCTTTTTGGATTTGGTCACTCAATTTTTAGTCAGAAACCAGTTGCTTCATCTTAATCCGGCAAAGTTCACAGCACCAGAAAAACATTCCTGCCGCCGCACACCCCTACCCTGCGGAAAATCCCAAAATCTTCAAAATCAAATTACACCAAAATTCAAAAGATCCTAAAATCCACCTTCAAAAAATGTGTGCGGCGGTTTTGAGACCCGAAAGGGTGGGATGGCGAATTGCAAGTTCGGGCTCGGAGAAGGGGCTTAGGGAAACGGAGGAATTAGGGTAAGATAATGGTATTAATAAATGCATATTTAGTAATAAAAATCTACATTTTTTAGTATAGATTTCTTAAATTACATTTTTACCCCATCCGTTAGTCAATGATGGGTCAATTGATGGTAGGACTCAATGTGAGAGTAAAGAAAACTCGAGTGATCGATTTTGATGATGACTAAAAGTAGGTGACCAAATCTAAATAGAGGTAAACTTCAATGACCAAAAATAAGATTTTCCCTTAATTGTGCTAGCTTAATGTTGGTTTTTTTGGCCCCACCTTTTCTTGTCAGTTCAAATTATTGAAGTGAAAGTGTGAAAGTCGACATATATATATGGAAATACAAAATAAGTATTCTTTCCGTCCGATTTCATTATTCTCACTTTAATTCATTTTCAATTGTCCAATTTCATTATTTTAATTCTCCTTTTGGAAATAATATTATTCTACTTTATCTTCACCCTCCAACCATCATCACTTATTTACTCAAATTGTCATTAACTTTATTCATAAACAATCACTTTATTTATAATTTTCATAATGAAGAAAAATGACGTAAATTAATTTTTTATCTTTTTTGGGATGTAAATTAATCAATTTATGAAATTATGGGACGCAGTTTAAGAAATGTACGAAATTATGAGACGTAAATTAATTTTTTATCTTTTATGGGATGTTTTAAAAAAAATGTGAAAGTTACGAGACGTAAATAATTTTTTTCCAATAATCGGCAAATCTTTACCTACCACATGCATGAGATCACTTGTGTGTAAAACTAGTTTATTGAGAATGTTTGTTATATGGAGTTCAATATTTTTAGATTGTATGCTAATTGTGTATGGTTTTCATTCATTAATAGTGTTCAAAGTTAGCTTTCTTGGCAGCACTTTTCTAGTTTAAGTGATTATCAAACTCCACATATATATATTGCCTTAAAAAATCAAGTAATTTTCTACCAGATTTGGTTGTTCTGTCAAATGTTTTAGAATTGTCAATTTTAGGTATGAATTTACAATTTATGAGGTGTAGATTTTATCAGTTCGTTATATGAATGTAGATATTGTGACATGCGTGATAAAACAGAAGATACATATTGAAATAAATTTAATTTAAGTGAAATCATATGTAATTAGGCATGGAGAGTTTGATTTCTATGTTCCACTTTTAATATTCCATTTGTGTTTCACCTCCTGAATTATTAACGCATGTCGGTATGGTGTATGTAGTGCATTGATTTTTTTTTTTTTTATCATCAACGAGTCATATATTCGGAGTATGAAACACAAATTGTAACACAAAAAATGACACAGATGATTTATATATTCGAATAATTAGGACCCCATCTGTCGTCAATTTTTTTTACAAATGGCCTAAGATCAATCTAAACAGAAAAATCACAGCTAAAATATTAGAAGAATTTTCTAAATAATTAAATCTGGCAAATGTTCAAAGTTTTCCTTTAATTTGCTGTTTGGCCTACGTACATGTATATATATACAAAGGATATTGTGACACATATAGAGATAACGATAACGTGCATACTATATGAGTCAATTTTAAGTGAATGCTATCCTAGACTGTTTTCTCTATGTGTCAATAGAGGGACAAGAATTAATGAGTTTGGTGAGTGGTTGAATGGAACTTGGCAATGGAATATTTTGTGGAGACGTGAATTATTCTCGCTAGAAAATATTAAACTGCAGGAACACATCCCTGATTCATGGAAGTGGAAGCTGTCCAAGGATGGTCTCTACACATCCGAATCGGCATATATACGATGGTCAATTGACGCACGCACCAACGCAGATCCAAGACGATGGTCAAGTCGCTCTTCCTATTATCTGGAACGGCTAACCCCCACCAAATATTCGGGGTTAGCTTGGAAAGTTATCCGAGAGAGGCTTGCTTTTATTTTATTTTTGAAGTCTCGGGTATCTAGTCCAAGGACCGACTATTCACGGTGGACCAACCCACCGCCCACTGCGGGGGTCCCGTTTAAAGCCAGAGTTTTGCACTCTGTATGGACTGGCCCCATAGAAATTGTTTGCACCTTAGAGGGTTCAAACCTGAGACCTAGAGAGGAGCACACTCCTAAGTCTCAAGCCTACACCACTAGGTCAACTCCTTAATTTATCCGAGAGAGGCTTGCTACATGGACTGAATTAAAGAAATGGAACATTCTTGGCGATGGTGATGATTTATCCTGTACTTTCTGCGTTATTGAAGAGGAAACCATCCAGCTTCTCTTCTTCAAATGTAGCTTCTCCGGAAAATTGTGGCGATTATATAATCTCAACAATGCTTTGCACTCCAGACCTGCAGCACATTTCCATCAGTTATGCGGCCTACTCGGAACCAAATGGAAGAAATTCATCCTGGAGTGTCTCTGGTGTATGATAGTGTGGTTTATTTGGAAAGCACGAAATGGGAAAAGTCTTCGCAACCAAGGAACCAAAGCCAGAGAAGATTTTCGATGAATTTAGAGCCATGGCCTGGGGCATTTTCTCTCAACACAAGGACTGTCCACATTCCGTTACTTTTCACCAAAATCGACCGCCCACGTGCTGAGCACAGGACCAAAAACGATGTCATTCTGAATATTCCGACAAATTTAGGACGAAATTGCTACATATTAAAAATAATCTGGACTTTCTTTCTGCTATTTTAGCTAATATGAACTTGCAGGAATTTGAACCCGACTCTTGGCGATGGAGGCTTACTAGCGACGGGCTCTTCACCGCTAAATCGGTTTACGATTTTCAGTCTACACTAATCCCCTCGGTGGCAATTCTCGATGAGGAGACTAACAAAGCCTTTCCCTTAATTTGGAATTACATGACGCCCTCCAAGTGGTCAGGTCTAGCATGGAAGGTGCTCCGTGATAGACTTCCCACTCGGCTGAACTTGAAGAAGAGGAAAGTTCTCAGTGACAGAGACGATATCAGCTGTGGACTGTGTGGTCAACATGTGGAGAGCGCCGTCACCTCTTTGTGTTTGGGCTCGGTGCTATGACTGGCTCGGCATCCCCGTGCCCTGCAGACAGAAACCAGCTCCACATTTCCTTCAACACATGGGCATTATGGGCAGCAAGAGGAAGAAAACATGTATTGGAATATAATGCATTTGGACAGTTACTTTATGGTTCTGGTAGAAATCCAGAAATAGTAGAATCTTCAAAAGGCGAGGATTTCAACCCGGAAAAGACCTTCGAGGAACTTGGAGCCTTTATTCCCTATCTTGTTGAGGTGTAAATTTGTAGTGAACTCATCACTACTCTTGAAATCCATGTAATAATTTTTGAAGTAATAATTGAATAGATAGGAGAGATTGAGAAAGATAGAATTGAGAGGGAGAGAGCTGTAGAGGAAGAACCGAAAAGATAAAGAATTTGGAAATATTTCTGATTGTATTCCATATGCATCTTTTACCTATTTAAATACAAAATTAACCCTAAATTGCTAATGGGCTTAAATACAAGTCCAAGCCCAAATATAATCTTCAATTGTTTGAGACAGCAACTCTTGAATAATATTCTCATAACTCATGCCCATGACAAAATTCATATTCGTTTCAGGATTGGTGTGATAACCCGTTTATGTTGGAAGAAAATCTGAGTAACAGCCTTGACTATGGCTTGGCTGTTCCTCTCGGCACTATCATTGTAACTCTGTTTTGATCTCGTAGAGTACCTCTGGTACTCGTTAATAAACTCCTTTTTCCGCTCAAAAAAAAAATCTGGACTAGATTTGCACATATATGTATTTTGGGCCATTTTGAAAAATGTGAAAAGTTATGAAGCGAAAAAAGATTATATTTCTTACACGAGCTTAGTTGCTCAGATTCTTCTAGAAGCAGCAAGAATAACAGGCAGCTGCTACGGCTAACAAACTAGAAGAATTAGGAGAAGATACAGCAACATATATAACTTACCTAGCTATGATCATTTGTGATGCGTGCAGGTATGAACAGGTTTGCCGATTTACATCCGTTTTGTAATAGTGGCAGATTCAGGGTTTTAATTGGAATTAATATAGCTAGAAACTTGCGGGCTACCTTCTTGGGCCGCGGTTCCCAACCAATGACTTTCCTGGGCATTCAAGTCGGGATTAAGCAGCGAAGTTCAAAATTGTTGACATTTTTGTTTGATTTTTCCAACGATTAAAAAAAATTGTTAGAATTTTTATTTTCTGTAAGAATTTAGTTGTTTTCTTGCAGTAACGGTCTTGACACTTGTCTTTGGCAACATCAATCATCGTCCTTCAATTAATTATTTAAAAAATATATAACATTGACAAACGACTACAAAAAATTCAAAGATGAAATGTCAGTGTAGACTATTCTTTATAAAATATAACTCGTCTCTACATCTGAAATTGTAGAACCCACGATGCTCTCATTCTCAACCTATATATTTTTCTATTTATTGTACATTGATGTAATTTGTCCCACATCGGAACCTTTCACCTCTACGGTCTGTTGTAACGTGTATATATATTCGCCGCTTAATGTGAATAAAATATCTTTCACCCAATCCTATTATGTTCTGGAAGAAAACATTTTTTTCTTTTGGTTAATTGACTACTCCAGCCGAAATTATAGAAAATGTAATTGGAAAAGAAAAGTCACATGATGGTGATTTTTTATGCAATTAAATTGAAAAGTGGGTGTGTGTAGGAAGTAAACTATTTTTCTCTCTAAATTAACCAGATATCTCTGAACTTATGATTCTTGTATTAATCATTTTGATAACCCTTTTGGACTTTGGCAGAAGCCAGTTAAGTAATTCCTTTGAATGTAGCAACAGCAATGGAAATTACACAACCACGTCAACTCTCTGTCCTCCAACATTAACAACTACGGCTTCTACGCTTCGTCCCTCAGCACAGCTTACGCCTTAGCCATCTGCAGAGCCGACCGAACCCTGGATCAGTGTCGCGTGTGTGTGGCAACTGCATCACTCGAAATACTCCAGCGATGCCCCAATCAAAGGGAGGCCGTATTATGGGACGAATACTGCCTGGTACGGTATTCAAACAATCCCATAATAAGAAACCTGACTACTGATCCTTATATTATGTTTTGTAACACCGGGGACGCCTCGAATGAAGATTACAACTATAGGGAGGAGGTGACAAGACTGGTGTTGGATCTTCAATCTGAAGCTTCTGAACGGGGATCTGAGCTCAAGTTTGGGGTTGAGAGTCGGATTATAAATGGTTCGAGGTCTCAGATTTACGGGTTGGCTCAGTGTACTCCTGATTTGTCGACCCAAGATTGCAGGAGTTGCTTGGTTAATATCTCCGAACGCTTGTTCACATCTTGTGATTTATCCGGAGGGATTAGAATATTCTTGCCGAGCTGCCATATTCACTTTGATTTTTTTAACTTTTACAATGAAACTAGGTTGAGGGAACTCCGGATTCTACCTCCACTTTCGCCTTCACCTCAACCCCTAGGTAATGTTCTTAAATTTGTTCTCAATGTAAAAACTAAGTTAAAAAAATCACAAGTCCAAGGTCGAAACCACTTTCATTTGAATAGTCTAATCTAGGAATTAAGCATAGTAATTACAAGCATCTCCCTATTCGTAGTTAAGACTGGAAGAATTTTGTCTCATCTAAAAGTCTAAACTTGTAGAGACGTGTTGAATCAATTCATTTATATTAATTTTCTAATACTTCCTCTTACTTGTGTGCCGAATTATCACATCTACCCTTTGGAAAGGAGGCGCACCAAGTGAACATTTTAATATGAGTGTTCTCAGTGTAGAAACTAAGTTTATGCTACAACAGATTTTCAGCCATTTTCCGGCCAAAATTTTAGTTTTCCAGCGAAATTGACTCAAAAAGGAGTTAAATTGATAGAGTTAAAAGAAAAAAAAAAAAAAGACTAATATTGGATTTGGATAAAGATACAGGACGATTTGTGAAAGTAACTCTGTAAAAAGAATCTCGGAAAAACGTCTGTAGCTAGTATTAAACATATAAATATGGTTGTGTTACTTGTGTATGTATGCATAAACACACAGCTATAGAAATTAAGAATATTATTGGGAGTTTGCAGGAAGAAGCGATGGTGATAATTCAAAAGTAGTTATTTTAATAACTGTCCCAACTTGTGTCATCAGTCTAATACTCATTGCTTCTGCTGTTATCATCTGGAGGAAAAAAATGAACAACACAAGGAAACAGGGAATCATCCAGAGTACATAACATTTATCTTAATATTGTCAATATCTATAAGTATCATTTTCAGAAATTGACTAAGCATTTGTTTTATTTAATTAGCTGCCGGTGAGATTAGCTCTGTTGAATCATTGCAATATGATTTGGAGATAATTAGAGCTGCAACCAGTGATTTTGGTAATGCTAACAAGTTGGGACAAGGTGGATTTGGGGGTGTTTATTGGGTAAACAAACGAATAAATATAAGTATAAACAGAGTTCAGAGTATGATGATTTGGTTCTAACTATTTGTTTCGACACACAGGGAAAATTCGAGGATGGCCAAGAAATAGCAGCAAAAAGGTTGTCGAAAGATTCTGGACAAGGCGATATAGAGTTCAAGAATGAGGTTTTGTTAGTAGCCAGGCTTCAGCATAGGAATCTGGTGAGGCTATTAGGTTTCTCTCTTGCAGGAACAGAGAGGATTCTAGTTTATGAATTTGTTCAGAATTCCAGCCTAGACAAGTTCATATTTGGTAATCTTTTTTCAATTCTTCTTCTTATATACTAATGAAAATCATTCATTTTAGCCTTAATGATCATTTGTATATTATCAATTTAGACCCAACGAGACGTTCAGATTTGGGTTGGGATGCTCGCTACAAGATCATTGGGGGTCTGGCAAGGGGACTTCTCTACTTGCACGAAGATTCACGACTCAGAATCATTCATCGCGATCTCAAAGCCAGTAATGTGCTTTTAGATGGAGATATGAACCCTAAAATTGCGGATTTTGGCATGGCAAGATTATTTAGGCAAGATGAAATTCAAGGAAATACCAACAAAATTGTCGGAACATAGTAAGCCATATAATAGTTTTATTGGTTGCTCCTCCCTAAGTATTTTAATTAATTAAATAGCATAATTATGCAGTGGATATATGTCGCCTGAATACGCCATGCATGGAGAATTCTCTATTAAATCAGATGTGTTTAGCTATGGGGTGCTAATCCTTGAAATCATTAGCGGTCGTAGAAATAATCTTATCCGGCGTGGAAAGGATGTGGAGGACCTCTTGACTCTTGTAAGTATCAATTTGATTCAACATATTTGTCATACATCATGAATAAATATTGTATGATATATTAATGAGAATATATTACGTTGGCAGACATGGGAAAACTGGCGAGGTGGAACAATTGTTGATATGATAGATCCTGTACTAAGTAACTGCAGTGCAGGTTCAGTGGGTGAGATGTTGAGATGCATGCACATTGGTTTATTATGTGTGCAAGAAAAAGCTGGTAATCGGCCAACAATGACCTCGGTTGTTTCGATGTTCAATAGTTCAACCACTGCAATGTTCCCACAACCTTTAGAGCCGGCATTCTATAATGCCAGTAGCTACGGTCCTAATGTTGCGCTTATTGAAGAGAATGATTCAAAGTCGAGTGCAACTCTAAATGATATGTCAGCCTCTGAGTTGTATCCTAGGTAGTAATTCAAGGGCGGACTGTAGCTATGGCTGGGGCGGGCTAATAATAGTAGTCGTTATGTCGTAAAGAAAATAACTTAAAGACAGGAGATCATATATCGTTTCTTTTTCGTTCACACTTGTACGCACTTGCACTATACAATTTTTTAATTTGTAATAGCACGTCACTTATTAATCACTGCGCCGTAAAAATATTCATGCACAAACACACTGAATTGTGTGGAAAAATGTTGTAGCGTTACTTTATAAGCGTAGTATTATTACTTGATCGGTGATGTGGTATTACAAATTGAAGAAATTGCACTGATGCAACTTGTGCATTTCAAAATTTTGCCCTAACAAAATAATTGTCATGTAACATTCCAATCTCGACTACCCGACTTCAACTGCAAAGTAAAATAAAGAAAAATTCAAGATTGGGCCGAGCTCAGTCCGAGCTCTAGAGCTCAACCCGAGATACTAAAAAAATCTACAATTTCACCACTCTTTTCCTGGGGACACGTGTCAAGCTAGATAGAAGGTCATATATATACTTCTTCCGTCCCAAAGGTAATGATGCTTCTCCTTTATTTTTTACACAGATCAATAAAATATCATTTATTATCTATGGACTTTCAAATATACTCTTATTTTTGTGCATTAAAATAATAATCATTCATTAAATAGGAGTATTTTAAACCCTCAAAAAATATAATGAAGTACGTTGACTATATTTTAGGATAAATAAAAAAGAAATAGAGGACCATCATTTTGGGATGGAGGGAGTACATGATTTATTTATTTATTTTGGAACCGGGCCTAATCTCAAAATAAAAGTATATATGAAAAGTAGGTGAACATAAGATACTCTAATTATATATAAATACAGGTTTTTAAAAGGGATATTAAAATTTAATACAATAATAATGTTATTATAATTTCTCTAGCTAAAAGTCTATATATAATGACAAGACTTGTCATTAATATTTTCAATTTTATAGACTTTTAGCAAGAAAAGTTATAATTAATTGCATAATTTTTGTCATTAGATGTAAATTTTCTTGTATTGAAACATTAAGCTAACTATACAATTTAGTTCATCCTATTATAAAGTGGTTTAGGAAAATCTTATACAAAATTTTGAACAAATATTAATTTTAATATATATTTACACAAATTATGCAAAAACATGTCTAGTCCTTAATTTGTATAAAAATCATTTAATTGAAAAGGCTGAAAATGAGAAGTTTCCACGCAACCGAGACACCAAACTGTACCTCATATTTGGACTGCAATGATCGAATAAGACAGGACTCCATTTTTTTCTAGGAAGCAACAAAGTCTTTTTAAGTCTTGCCTTTAGTAACATCAATTATCATTTAATTGAAAGTCTTTTTAAGTCTTACCTCAAATATCTAACATTGACTCATGACTGCCAAGAAAATGCATGCGATTAATATTCAACAATAAAATACTCTCTTTTCACGCGAAAAGTATGTTCAATCTTATTTTTTCTTCCACAAATTAAAAATATAGTTAATGATTAATGATCTACTGACAATATCATTTACTCTTTACCCCATATCTACTTTATATATTAAAATGTGAATTATCTTAAAACTTGTGTCCAACTAAGGAGACATACACTAAGGAGGCATACTTTTGATGGACGGAAGGATTAGCGGTTTTAAGAAAATGTAGCCCCATTTGAGCCCCACCCGTCTTTTCCTAAAAAATTGATTTCCACATGGAGGAACTGTGATTTTTATGGCGTTATATTTAAGTTCAATGGACCAGTGAATTTATTGATGGAAATTATAATATTTTAGGACTTTCGACACAAGATTAGAAAATTTCTTAGAGAAATTAAAATTGTAATCAAAACACAATTGACTTATTTCGAAACTAAAGTTCACAATAACAATAATTCCGGATTAAATCATGGATGAGTCAGTGGGTCACAATTTGCCCTTAAGCTCAATTTGCTCGCGTATTTCGCTTCATGCCTACAAGAACATTAATGAACTCACAAGGTACAACATCCAATCACACTGCTTTCGGAAGCAACAAAAAAACCATTCCCTCAAACCTTTTATAGATAGAACCCTTTTAGACTCTCTAAATGATGATGAAATTCTCAAGTATATAATTACTCATATAAGCGGAAGAATGAGACCTGTACATAATTGCTTTAGAGGTGAAGAGTCTCTCACAATTAATCTTATTAAAGACTACTAAAATTGAAAATTAAATTGGAGAAAATTCTAGAAGAAATGCAAAGGCCATTCTTCTAAAATTTAATTATAACCAGTTACTCAACTTATTATCACTTTGAACCAATTTTATCATTTACACCAAGAATTGATCTTTTCACATGTTATATATCATCACATAATTAATTTGCGTAATCCACTACGTGGTAAACTCATAGACACCAAAACCGAGTTATGAAATATAAATCCACATCAAAACATAAAAAATGTGCACTTGACTAAAATACATCCCCAAAAAGCAATTCTCCAACATTAATTTTATTCCAACTCTATGTTAATCAAGTATGTAGTGGAAAATATTTTGATCCTCGTGTGAACATAATATCATTTGATGGAACCATATAAAATCCTCATGTTCATTGTTGATTATATTGTTCTTTGTTTTAAGAGTTTTCTTCATATAAGTTTTGAGTTCTTTAAACTCGTTCTTGTTTAAGATTTGAATCGAATTCCAACAAATGGCGCCCTCTGTAGGAATCATATAAGAATTTTTTGGTTTAACTGTAAAGGCTGAAAATGAGAAGTTCCACGAAACTGTGTATACCGCGTCTTTGGATTTGGCCCTTGGTCTGGTCTGCAGTGAACGAAGACTCCATTTTTTTCTGAGGAAGCAACAAAGTCCTCAAGACATCAATTATCATCCTTCCATTCACTACGGGCATGTTTGTTTTGGGACTCACACGTCCGGACGTGGGACGCTAGTTCGAAATTTCACATCCAGATTTCAACATCCAACTCCATCCACCCCTAAAAATACCTATATATTTTACTATTATAATAATTCAACATCACTCACTTTTACTAATTGATTTGACATAAAGTTATATTTTATAATACAACATCACACTCTCTTACACAATTGATTTGACATAAAGTTACATCATATCCTACTTAACATCCCAAAACAAACATACACAATCACTATTAATCAAGATTTCCCCATCCTACATAATCCCAAAACAAACATGCCCTCCTACAGTATTTAGAAAATAATACTCCATCTGTCCATGAAATGTAGTCCCATTGGAGTAGGACATATGTTTTAAGAAAAAGGTAGATAAAGTAAGGGTATTGTGAATAAAGTTGACGGCAATTTTAGTAATTAAGTGGTGGTTGAATGGTGATAGTAAGGCCAAGGGGTCTACTTTTCGTGGAAGGGAGTATTTAACATTGACTAATGACTGCCGAGAATTAAGACTTTTCAAGATATATATTTAGAAACGGAATTTTCTTTTTTCTTTGTTCCAAGTTTGAAGTGAGCAAAATACTTGTCTTTGTCCACTTAAATCAATTTATAAGCAATAAAAAGCAGAGGGTATGATTATTGTAGTGATCATTCTGATAAACCTTTTACACTTTAGCAGAAGCCAGCTGAATCCGTCTGTGTGCAGCGAAAGCAATGGAAATTACACAAGCAACAGCACGTACAGCGCCAATTTGAAGGCCTGGCCTGCTCCTGTCTCTGTCCTCCAACATGAGCGACTACGGCTTCAACCTGCAGGACAGAGCCTACGCCTCTGCCCTCTGCAGAGGAGACCAAACCCTCGATCAGTGTCGCACGTGCGTGGAAGTTGCGCTCAAGGGATGCCCGAATCAGAGAGAGGCTGTACAATGGGAGGAATACTGCACGTTGCGGTATTCAAACAACCCCATACTCGGAAACCTGATCTGGGTATTACGTTGTGTAATACGGCGAACGCCTCGAGTGAAGATTACTACTTTAGGGAGGATGTGACACGACTGATGTTAGATCTTCGAATCAATGCTGCACGGGGGGGTTCTGAGCTCAAGGTTGGGGCAGGGATTCAGAATACATCAAGTCTCAGATTTACGGGTTGGAGCAGTGTACTCCAGATTTGTCCTCCCAAGATTGCAAGAACTGCTTGGATAAAATCTCCGATTATTTGTTTAAAGTCTGTGATTTAACTCGAGGGATTAGATTACTCGTGCCCAGCTGCTATATTCGCTATGAGCTTTATCCATTTTACAATAAAACTATCACCACCTTCTGCTTCAACCCCAGGTAATCACATGCATCCCTTTTTCATGCCATTTTATTTCCCGTGAACATGGCCAAAATTGATAGATTAAAAAGACTAAAATTGGAGTCGGTCAAAGATACAGGATTTGTACAATTCTGTAAAAGAAAAAAAAATGGAATAGTGTCTAGCTAGTATTAAACATATAGATATGGTTGTGTAGATATAGAAATTATGAATATTTTTGGGACTTTGCAGGAAGAAGCAACGATGGTGATAAAACAAAACTAGTTATTTTAATAACTGTCCCAACTTGTATCATCAGTCTAATACTCATTGCTTCTGCTGTTATCATCTGGAGGAAAAAAATGAACAACACAAGGAAACAGGGTATCTTCCAGAGTATGTACCATTTATCTTAATCAGAAATTGACTTTAAGCATTTGTTTTATTTAATTAGCTGCCGATGAGATTAGCTCTGTTGAATCCTTGCAATATGATTTGGAGATAATTAGAGCTGCAACCAGTGATTTTGGTAATGCTAACAAGTTGGGACAAGGTGGATTCGGGGGTGTTTATTGGGTAAACAAACGAATATATATAAGTACAAACAGAGTTCAGAGTGACGATTTGCATGGTTCTAACTATTTCTTTTGACACACAGGGAAAATTCGAGGACGGCCAAGAAATAGCAGCAAAAAGGTTGTCGAAAGATTCCGGACAAGGCGATATAGAGTTCAAGAATGAGGTTTTGTTGGTAGCCAGGCTTCAGCATAGGAATCTGGTAAGACTTTTAGGTTTCTCCCTTGCAGGAACAGAGAGGATTCTAGTATATGAATTTCTTCAGAATGCCAGCCAAGACAAGTTCATATTTCGTAATCTTTTTTCTATTCTTCATCTTATATACTAATGAAAATCATTCTCATTTTAGCCTTAATAATCATATGTTTGTTTTCAATTTAGACCCAACGCTGGGATGCTCGCTACAAGATCATTGGGGGTCTGGCAAGGGGGCTTCTTTACTTGCACGAAGATTCTCGACTCAGAATCATTCATCGCGATCTCAAAGCCAGTAATGTACTTTTAGATGGAGATATGAACCCTAAAATTGCGGATTTTGGCATGGCAAGATTATTTAGGCAAGATGAAATTCAAGGAAATACCAACAAAATTGTCGGAACATAGTAAGCCATATAATAGTCTATTGGTTGCTCCTCCCTATATAAGTATTTTAATTAATTAAATAGCATAATTATGCAGTGGATATATGTCACCTGAATACGCCATGCATGGAGAATTCTCAATAAAATCAGATGTGTTTAGCTATGGGGTGCTAATCCTTGAAATCATTAGCGGTCGTAGAAATAATCTTATCCGGCGTGGAAAAAATGTGGACGACCTCTTGACTCTTGTAAGTAACAATTTGATTCAACATATGTGTCATACATCATGAATAAATATTGTATGATATATTAATGAGAATATATTACATTGGCAGACATGGGAAAACTGGAGAGGAGGAACAATTGCTGATATGATAGATCCTGTACTAAGGAGCTGTAGTGCAGGTAATTCGATGGGTGAGATGTTGAGATGCATACACATTGGTTTATTATGTGTGCAAGAAAATGCTGGTGATCGGCCAACAATGACCTCGGTTGTTTCGATGTTCAATAGTTCAACCACCGCAATGTTCCCACACCCTTTAGAGCCGGCATTCTATAATGCCTACGGTCCTAATGTTGCGCATATTGAAGAGAATGATTCAAAGTCGAGTGCAACTCTAAATGATATGTCAGCCTCTGAGTTTTATCCTAGGTAGTAATAATATGCAACCCTTTGCCATCAATCTCGACTATAGGATTCAAATATCTTGTAGACATTTGTAAGTTGACGGAATATTTTGTTAATTTTGTTGTTAAATATATCAATCAATATCACTTATTTCTGTTTTATAGTTATTTGTATACTTTCTTTATTTATTTGAAACGTTTTAAGATTATTTGCACGGGTGGAAATGGGTCAGGCCTTGGTAGGTTTTAAGAAAAAAAGCGGGTCAGTTATATATTTCTTAAGCCCAAGCCTGCCCGTGGCCTGTCGTATGTCGTAGGCTTTTTTAAAAGGCTCAAGTCTGGCCTTTTTATTATCATTAAATTATAAAGTTTAACTCTTTAAATCTCAATGAAGAAATGGAACTAATAGCAAATTTATCAAATGTTCCAAAAAAAATATTCAACTATTACTAAATTTTCTTACTTATTTATTTGAAAATCACATATTATATAAGTATATGTGTGTGTGTGAAGTTATATAGGCCGGCTTGTTGGGCTTAAAAGGTTTACGGAAAAGCTTGAGCCCGGCCTATTTAACTAAAGAGGCTTCTAAAAAAGCTTGAGTCTGGCTTGTTTATTAAACAGGCCGAGCCGAGCCGAGCTTTAATAGGCCGAGTCGTAGGGCCCTGTCGGATAGCCTGGTCCATTCCCACTCATAATATGTAAATAATCTACAAAATTAATACTTTCACTACATCATTTTATTTTTAAAATTGTCACTAATTTTAATCCATATTCTTCCCTACATCTCACTAAATTCTTTTTAACGCCTCAGTAAATTTCTTTTATACTTCACTAAATCACCGAAAATACTCCTCATTTATTTGACCCACTATACACCGAGTATGCAAGTCATTACGGGACGGAGGAAATATATTTTAAGTTATACATTTGTCTAATAATGACTAATATCTCAGCGGGATTGCACGTTAAATATTTGTAACATTGTTTCACCTATTATGAGTCAGAACAATCAAAATTAATTTTCTTCGAAACATAACAAAAATCGTTAAATTTAAATTAATGAAATGAGATGTTTTAAAATTTATAATGAATTAGACATAATATTATTTTGTTTTTATAGTAATGTAAATCGGGCTTCCAATCTAAAATTTCTGGCTCGGTCACTGGATCAAACCACATAAAATTCTTATGTTCATTGTTGATTATCTTGTACTTTGGTTTAAGAGTTTTATTCAAATAAGTTTTGAGTTCTTTAAGCTTGTTCTTGTTTAAGATTTGAATCGAATTCCAACAAATGGCATCCTCCTCTGTAGTAATCATATAGGAGTAAGAATTTTTCCGTTTAATTGTAAAGGCTGAAAATGAGAAGTTCCCACGAAACTGTATATACCAACCGCGTCTTTGGATTTGGCCCTGGTCTGGTCTGCAGTGAACGAAGACTCCATTTTTTTCTGAGGAAGCAACAAAGTCCTCAAGACATCAATTATCATCCTTCCATTAACTACAGTATTTAGAAAATAATATCTAACATTGACTAATGACTGCAAAGAATTAGGACTTTTCAAGACGTTTAGAAAATATCTTATGGACTAGTAACATGTGTTAGATTGTATGTACAGTTCGTTGACTAGTATTTTTTCATCATCAACATGTCATACATTTGAGATGTGGAACACAAAGTGGCTAGAATACAAAAAAGGGTTCATTCTAAATAAATTAATCAACTTTAGTCTTAATATCCCAACCTTTTATGTTGTACGTTTTTTTTTTCTTTCTTTCGAGCTGCAATTGATGACGTGGCTAGCTTGCCGGAACTCGTGTATACTTGCCACGTCAAAGGAAAAAACGTATATGGGATTGCAACAACATGAAAGTTTTTTTTATAAAATGCAATCTTAAAATGTATGGTAATTTTAACGGCATTAATCAATCCATTTCAAAATGCAATATCATCGGTTTTTTAATCTATTTTAAGTGGAGTTATGTTAAATTAATTATCATCTCTCACTATCTTTATAAACATATGTTATATTAAATGTGAATTGTGAGTGAAACTCATAAATATAATGAAGGATATATAGTTTATAGGTAGTAGTAGAGAGAAAAGTGAATTCTAAATAAATTCACCATTTTTAATAAAAAAAATCAATATTTCATGGTGTCGTAATTGGATACACATTTTTCCTCCTAAAGAAATAAAGCCATGTCATACATTGTTGACCTGAAGAAATAAAGCACATATGACCGAGGGAGTAGTTTAAATTCTCTTAAATCTTTGATTTACAAACCGAGTTTTTGTGCAATCAAAAGCAGAGGGTATGATTATTGTAGTGATCATTTTGCTAAACCTTTTAGACTTTGGGAGAAGCCAGTTCCAGAGTCCTTTTGTATGTAGCAACAGCAATGGAAATTACACAAGTAACAGCACATACATCTCCAATCTGAAGGCCCTTCTCCAGTCTCTGTCCTCCAACATGAGCGAATACGGCTTCTACGCATCCTCCCTCGGCCTCAACCAGGACAGAGTCTACGCCTCTGCCCTCTGCAGAGGAGACCAAACTCTCGATCAGTGTCGCACGTGCGTAGAAGTCGCGTCGAAATACTCGAGAGATGCCAGAATCAAAGAGAGGCTGTACTATGGGACGAACTCTGCACGTTGCAGTACTATTCAAACAACCCCTTACGCAACCTGGAACGGGTGATGCTGTATAGTAACTATACCTCGAATGAGGTGTACTTTAGGGAGGATGTGTTGAGACTGCTGGTAGATCTTCGGGTCGAAGCTTCTGGCGGAAGCTCCGAGCTGAAGGTTGGCGTAGGGAATAGGAGTATATCAGGTTCCCTGCTGTCTGATCAGATTTATGCTCTGCAGCAGTGTAATCCAAATTTGTCCTTGGAAGAATGCAGGCGGTGCTTGGATGACTTGACCTCCAACGATGGGAGGGGTGGAACTTTGAATTTTACTAGAGGGACTAGTGTTTTGACGCCCAACTGCAATATGCGCTATGAGCTTTATACCTTTTACAATGAAACTAGGCTCAGGGAACTCCGACTTCTGCCGCCTCTACCGCCAGGTAATCTTTTAGCCTTTCCATTCATCCCCGTACACACCTATTTGACCTCATTCGACCCGATCCGCGAGTTTTTTTTTAACTTTCCCTTAATATAATAACTTTCATAGGTAGGTGGACACACATTAAGAAAGTGCAATAATAAGCAGGGTTTTGAGGGATAATTTTGTAAATTTTTATGTATAAAGTAAAAAAGTGAGTTGACTTGTTATTGACTTTTAGTGACAGGTCCTGTCATTAATTCTCAATTTCCTGTCACTAAAAACTTTTAGTGGAGAAGCCAGGATTTTGTTACTAAAAATCATTTTTCTTGTAGTGTATGTGATGCCAAAAGTACTGACATTTTGTGTAAATTGTGGATATTATGATGGTGTAAAGTGTTTTCTATTTTAAAGGTATGAATGTTATCGTGAGACGTCCCGAAAATGATAGTATGAAAGTTATTATGGGACGAAGGTATGTAATACTATATTGCACATGCAATATTCATGGGGGAGTATCTCTTAAACTAAGTCCCATTCTGGTAATATATAGTGGGACAACTCAAAATGAAAAATTGGGTAATAAAGAATAGGACGGAGGGAGTACATCTACTTATTTTATCATATTTTTTAATTTTCGTGCTCAAAAGTTATAGGTAGCTTCTCCCGAAACGAACTGAGGGAGTATTATCTTATCAAAACACTACAAATTATACAACACGTATTGGGTTAGAGATATAGAAATGAAGAAATTTGTCAGGAATTTGCAGGAAGAATTGATGTTGATGATGATGATGATAATAGAAAACTAGTTATATTGATAACTCTCCCAACTGGTGTATGTCTATTGCTCGTTGCTTCTACTGTTATCATCGTCCTGAGGAAAAAGAAGAAGAGAAGGAAACAAGAAATCGTCCAGAGTAAGATTTGTCCTAATCTTGTCAAAATATATCATCTCCCAACTTGAGTAGAAACTGACAGTTTGTTTGATCAATTAATTAGCTGTCGGCGAGATTAGCTCTGTTGAATCCTTGCAATATGATTTTGGCAAAATTAGAGCGGCAACAAGTGATTTTAGTGAGGCTAACAAGTTGGGACGAGGTGGATTTGGGGCTGTTTATTGGGTAACCAAACGAATATAAGAACAAACAAAGTTCATATATAGTTTGATGATCATTTGGTTCTAACTTATTTGTTTTGAACACAGGGAAAACTCGAGGATGGCCAAGAAATAGCAGCAAAAAGGTTGTCGAAAGATTCCGGACAAGGCGATATAGAGTTCAAGAATGAGGTGTTGTTAGTAGCCAGGCTTCAGCATAGGAATCTGGTGAGGCTATTAGGTTTCTCCCTTGCAGGAACAGAGAGGATTCTAGTGTATGAATTTGTTCAGAATGCCAGCCTAGACAAGTTCATATTTGGTAATCTTTTTTCAATTCTTCATCTTATATACTAATGAAAATCATTCTCATATTAGCCTTAATAATCATATGTTTGTTTTCAATTTAGACCCAACGAGACGATCAGACTTGGGTTGGGATGCTCGCTACAAGATCATCGGGGGTGTTGCAAGAGGACTTTTGTACTTGCATGAAGATTCTCGCCTCAGAATCATTCATCGCGATCTCAAAGCCAGTAATGTACTGTTGGATGGAGATATGAACCCTAAAATTGCGGATTTTGGCATGGCAAGATTATTTAGGCAAGACGAAACTCAAGGAAATACAAACAGGATTGTCGGAACTTAGTGAGTACTCTTATACTAGTAGTTAGTTAACAAGAGTACTCCCCTATTAATTATATAATATGATTGTACTGCAGTGGATATATGCCGCCTGAATACGCAATGCATGGGCAATTCTCTATTAAATCAGACGTCTTTAGCTTTGGGGTGCTAATCATTGAAATTATAAGTGGTGGTAGAAATAATATTACGCGGCGTGGTGAGAATGTGGAGGACCTCTTGACTATTGTAAGTATCAATATATTTCGATTCTTCTGTTTCACTTTAATAGACTAGAACGACAATCATATTTGCAGACGTGGGAAAATTGGCGAGAAGGAACAATTGCCAATACAATAGATCACGTGTTAAGGAACAACAAGGATTCGATGGGTGAGATGTTGAGATGCGTACACATTGGTTTATTATGTGTGCAAGAAAATGCTGCTAATCGGCCAACAATGACCTCAGTTGTTTCGATGCTCAATAGTTCGACCAACGCAACATTCCCACTGCCTTTAGAGCCGGCATTCTATACGGCCAGTCACTACGGTCCTGAAGTTCCACTCATTGAAGAGAATGATTCAAAGGAGAGTGCATCTACAAATAATATGTCAGTCTCAGAGTTGTATCCTAGGTAGTAATTCAAGGGCGGACTGTAGCTATGGCTGGGGCGGGCTAATAATAGTAGTCGTTATGTCGTAAAGAAAATAACTTAAAGACAGGAGATCAAGTATTGTTTCTTTTTCGTTCATATATATTTTTTAATCTAATAGTACATTCACTTGTACGCACTTGCACTATACAATTTTTTAATTTGTAATAGCACGTCACTTATTAATCACTGCTGTAAAAATATTCATGCACAAACACACTGAATTGTGTGGAAAAATGTTGTAGCGTTACTTTATAAGCGTAGTATTATTACTTGATCAGTGATGTGGTATTACAAATTGAAGAAATTGCACTGATGCAACTTGTGCATTTCAAGAATTTGCCCTAACAAAATAATTGTCATGTAACATTCCAATCTCGACTACCCGACTTCAACGGCAAAGTAAAATAAGGAAAAATTCAAGATTGGACCGAGCTCAATCCGAGCAATAGATCTCAACCTGAGATACTAAAAAAATCTATAAATGTATATATTGTAAGAGAGAGAGATGAGAGCTAGAGAGAGAAAGTGAGTGGAGTGGGTCATGAGGAGCGGGGTAGAGACTAGGAACAGCCGCATTCACCACCCCGAGCGTACTCCGGTGAGGCAGAAAAAACCCTTACCCTTTTCACCCTCACCCCAACCTAGGATAGATAACATTTGGGCAGCTAAGGAAGATGCATTGTTGAGAGCAGGATTATCGGCCAGGAGGGCAGGAAAATAACCAGAGTGGATTTGAAGGCTCGAATCATCCACCTTCACCTTCTTCTTCCGAAACTTTCCGGCGGAAGTGTCCATCCCAAACCTCCTGAAAGGCTTTGAACCATTTGGTAAGGTGAAAGATATCTACATTTCAAGAAAGAAAAACAGGAATGGTGAACCCTTTGGATTTGTTAGATTCTTCAATGATCGAAACCCCCACAGTATTGAAGAAGGGCTCAACGCGATCTGGTTTGGCTCTTACAAACCGAGAGCCAATCTGTCAAAATTATCAAGGAACAGTGGAACCCCAAGTTATCCCAAGATCTTTACAATCTCTTCCCCGAACAGAGTCCAATTGGGAGTCTCATTTGCTGAGAGAGTTCGTCAAAGCGGCAGATTACCAACACCCCCTCGCGAGGCTGACACCAAGTCCCAGCCTCCCCAAATCCCCTTCAGAGATAAGATGCCCACGGCAACGGAACAGCTCGGCGGGAGATCTTCCCCCTCGATTCGTATTTCAATCGCTGCCAGGAGAATACGAATGGACAAAAGACTGCTACACAAGCCAGATGAGAAAGAACTTCCCTTGGTGCAAGCATAAAGATGAGCTGATGGGAGAATGTGGCAGAGAGATTAAACTTATCCATATGGGGGGAGACTTAGTGCTTCTCTGCCCTAATGGCTCTGGTTCCATGGAACAATTGTTGGAGGAAATGGCAGATTGGACCTCCCATTGGTTCGACTCAATTACCCCTTGGGAACCGACCGATGTTAGTAAGCAAAGAGCAGCATGAATTAGATTATACGGAGTCCCGCTACACGCCTGGAACAAAAGATTTTTCAATCGTCTCGCTCTCCTGTTTGGATGCGTGGTTGAAATTGATCAGAGAACAGAGGCATGATCAAACCTCTCAATTGCAAGGATCTGCATCCTCGCCGCCGACCCAAATATTCTCAATGGAGTTGTTTTTCCCCAAATAGATGGCACTCTATTTTCCATTAAAATTTGGGAGAAACCTGATGATCTACCTGTTGGTCCTAGGTGGAGTATAACACAAGTGTATGGGGGGGAATGCACTTGTGTATGCAAATTCTTTTCTATTTGACAAATCTGGTCTTGTCAGGCAGGTTGTCTCACAACTGGCCTGAGTGAACTTTGATAGAAACTTGTCCTACTGATTACTATAGAGTGATCAGTTGGCTAAATATCTAAGAGAGTTGCTAAGTGCGGAATGTGGTTGGCCTTTGACTTAAGGAAATACTCCAAGTAAATTTCTGAAAAGATACAGTTATCAGGGACTTTGTCCAAAACAATTTTTCCTTAACCTTACAAGTTTTACTCTTTGAAATATGTTTGAATATGAATGCAATAAAGAGTGCAGTAAGTAAAAGACACACAAGTTTATAGTGGTTCAGAGACTCAAGCTCCTACATCCACTTTGCCTGATTGAACAGGATAATTCCTTCACAATGGAATTAGCTTGTTTTATAGTGCCAAGGTGCACTGATCAACAACACTCTCTTTGTGTTTTGATCCCTAGGATAATCTGAGTCCTAGTGCTCAATCTCTCTAAGTTAAGACTGTGTTTCACTCTAACAGTCCTTAACTCCTCACTTCTACAACAAACACTCTCTTCACTAAATGAGATAAGGTTTGAGGTTTGGTTCCAACTAATAGAGATATCCTTTACAATGAGAACAGATGTAAAGGCTTAGGATATCTCAATGCTAAGCTAGGATGTTTACAAAGATTGGCTTAGCTGACTTGAAGTGATTCAGGAAACTTGGAATACTTGAGAATAGCTTGGTTTCCTTTGAAAACTTTATATGAGTTTGATAGCTTATGTTGGATGCTGAATCCCTTTGATCACTTCTGTTTATATAGTCATGTTTGAGCAACTATCCGTTGGAGAGATAGCATTTCAAACATTTCTATTTGCAGCTACATTGAAACGGCTAAGTAGCTTGACTTCCTTTTATCCACTGTGTAAAAGGGCTCTTCAATGGTTGCTTGAATGAATGTGTTGACTTCTGAAAAATGCGGCTGAGATGACTTGTGACAGTTTCCAAATAAGCACACTTTCCAAGGTTGATTTGTGGCAGAATCTACACTCAACCAACGGTCAGATGGGACAAGCTCCCTGAACATTCTTGCTGCAGTTTTAGAGTGTTCCAACATTCATTCAATGCTTCACTCTTTAATGCTCTAAGTCTTCAATGCTTGGTTCAGGCATGATTGGCAATAAATGCTTCATTGAATGTGTCTTCTGTAAGCTTTTGACAGTTAATTCTCTTGATCATTTGCACTTCAACTGTCTAGATCTTTTGCATTTAAGAGCACAGCTTCAGTGTTCTTGATTTCTTCAGCCTGGTTGTCCACTTGTTCAGTTGTCCTGATGCTTCAGCAACTTTGGCCTTAAGACTTAATACCTATCAAGCTTTCTAACATGTAGCTTTGGACAACTATCCTGAACTCTAAAATCTCACAACATTTCTGAGATTTTTAACTTAAGCATTCTACATACTCAAGTGTTCTGGGACAACTTGCCTGAACACTAACTTGAGCATATCTCAACTAATTTGTACATCATCATTCAGGGGTTTTGGTATCTAGATCAAAATCATTTTATTCCCAACAATTTCCCCCTTTTTGATGATGCCAAAACCTATTACAAAGGGACCTTGACTTATACTATACTTTACCTTCAGGATCAATGAACTGGTCAACTTTCCTGAAAGACACTGTTAGCACAATAAATCAAGTATATGTAATATCAAGTTAGTTGAGATAATGAGTTGTTATCTCTTGATAGAAAATCATTGGTCCTTTTATATATCATGGAGCATTACAGATCAAAAGATTCAAAAGGACACACTAACTGATACAAGTAAACAGAATAACAACAATTAACATTAATAAAAAACAAGGATAGGGAAGAGATAAACTTATCCATCAGAGAGTTCCATCATCTTGGGGAGCAATGCCATATTGAGCCCAGACCCTTTTCTTCAGCTCCCAAACATCCTTGTTGGAGCCTCTAGGGCCTATTTTCATCTTCTCCATCTTCATGATGTTGATGAACTCCTCCAGAATCTTTCCCTCATCAATCAAGTTCCCATTGAACTTAGGAGGCATGTACAGAATTGGACCAGGGGCCTTGAACTCAACTCTTGCCATATCAGCTGCTGCAAACAGCTTCTGGTAGAGGTCCCTGTGGTTCTCAAACATGAATTGAACAAAGACTTCATCTACACTCTCTCCAAGCCACTTCCCAATGACATAGAAGTCATATACAAAACTTCTCTTGGCCTCCTCCCATTCATCATTCAGTGAGATTGGAACCCACTTATCATGGTGAGGGTACTGAGTGTCCCATCTTTGCAGCATTTGAGGTTTGAGCCTTCTGTATGAAGCTCTCCTTCTTGGGGCTCTGAAATTTGCCCTTCTTTCATCCCTTGCCTTGTTGGCCTCAACCAATTGCTCCATCCTCTCTTTAGCTCTCTGAAGAGCTAGCTTCTCTTGGGTTTCTGGATCTTTTCCAAAACCTTCTTCAAATAATTTAGAGGGATCATCAGCAAGTTTGGGCACACCAACTTCAGGCATTCTTTCCTGGACTTCTTCTTCAGCTTCTTCTTCTTCAATTGCAGGCATCCTGGCTGTTTTCTTTAATCTCTTTGATTGCCTTGCTGGAGTAGATTCATCAGATTGAAATTCTGAAGGCAAGGTCAACCTGGTTGGGAAATCATTGAAGGCTTGCAGCTCCTTCCTCTTTCTTTCAGATGACCTTGTCACCTTCCCCCTTACTTCAGCAGCCTTCTCCTTAGGTTCAAGTCCTGTAGACTCACCACCTGGCCTTTGAAGCTTCCTTGCCTGACTTTTCATAGCTGACACCATGGACTCCTTGACAGCTATTTGAATCTGCTCTTCCTCAGTCAGATTTTCAATATTCATTGGGCCTTTGCCTTTCCCAATGTCTTCTACTGCTTCCTCCTCAATCTCAGGGACTTTCTCCTTTCCCTTGGATTCACCAATCACCAAGGTTCCCTTTGCCCTTGCTCTCTCTCTTTCCCCATTTTTGGCATTATCAAAACACTGGGGCTTCAGTTCACTCATTGAGACTGAGAGGTGTGAGTGGGCCTGAGTGAGGGACTTCAATTCTTGCAGTAGATAAACATTCTCATCATGAATGTTTTGCATTTTATCATCTGCCATGCTCAAGAAGGTGTGAACAGGCTTCATCTTTTGGGAAACTATGGCATCCAATGTGGCTTTCAGTGATTGATCAAGTTTGGCCTTAAGTTGATCAGTGAGGTTGGCCACAACTTGATCAGACACCTTGGCCATGAGTTCAACAGTGAACTTCTCAGCTGCTTCCTTCACCATTGCAGCTTTCAACTCTCCTGCCTTCTTTCTCTGGGCTGCTGTCCTCTGCCTCAAAGCATCCTTGATTGTCTTTCTTAATGCTTTCACATTATGCTTGTACAAGGATTTGAGACCCTGCTGCTCTTTCTTCACAGATCTTGTGAATTTACCCATAGCATCTTTGGCCTTTGTCACTTCAGTTGAAACTGTTTGCAGTCCAGTTTCAACTCCACTTATCCTTGCATCAAGAGTAGGCAAGATTACTTCTTCTGACCCTGTGAGCCTCATCTCCACAGAGGCTAGAGTCTTGCCTTGGCCATCTAAGGTATCAGCAGTTGTTGCATGGGCCTTCCCAACTTCCCTGACCAGTGTGTCCAACTTCTCTGACTGCTCTTCAATGATGGATGCAGTCTGAGTAGCAATCTGAAAGTGAGCCTCAGAGGTGTTGGCTTGCTCAAAGAAGATTTGGTTAAGTGTGGACACATTTGCTGAAACTGCCTCAAGATCAGTGTCAGCATCAATTGGTATATCTGTCAAGGAAGCATCTGCAAAAATTTGCTCAAGAGTGACAGCAACTGAATCTGCAAAACTAGTAGTGTTAGTAAAAATTCCCTCATCACCCTCAATTTCTTTTTCTCTCATAAGGTCTGATACATCAGCACCTTCTCTCTCATTTTCAACTCTATTCTTTTCTTCTTCATTTTCAAAAGATGTACTCACATTTACTGGAGAATCAGGCCTCCTTTCACCAAGGGATTCATCAAGTTCATATTTGACTTGAAGAATAGCCTGACTCTCATATTGGGCTGCACCCAATATTTCTACTTCCTCACCCTCTATTTGTGGTGCACTCAAGGAACCAGTGATCACACAATCCTCACCATCATCTCCCTCTGATTTTTCAGCACTAATAGCCTTTTCAACTCCTTCAATTCCTGACACCTCTATGTCCTCAACAGGATCCACAGAGGGCAGTTGTTGGGAGATCACAGTACTTGGGCATCCCAAGGCCACTGAGTCATCCTGAATGACTAAAGGCTGGTCAATGTCCAACTTGCCTGACATTGATGAGGCTTTAGCCAAACCAGCTTCTCCTATGGAAGTCTCAGCATTGTCAAGCTGTGCCTCAAGCTCAGAAGAACCATCCTTGGCCAATGCATCTTGGACTGAGTTACCATCTTTGGTCAACTCCTCTGAAGGATCAGAGTCCTTCTCAGAATGAAAAGTCAAGTAATGTACCTGAGCTGAGTTGGTACCAGGGGGATTGGGATTGGTGTGATCATCATCATCATCATCATCAGATGGGCTGTCAGGATGCTTGATTCCTTGTGCTATCCTCTCTCTTTCAGCAAGCACCTTCTCATGAACAATGGTGCAAAATAGGGCCTCAGTGGTTAGAACACTGGTCTTCTTTACATTTGCAAAATGTAGCAGCCTATTTTCCTCAACCTGCCACCAGTTGGCACCCTTATCCTGAATAGCCTGAGCTATTTCCACAATAGTTCTATCTTTGATCTCAACAAGTGCTCTGAGATCATAGAACTGTTGTTGCAGCCTGGGATAAGCTTTCAAACCTAGATATAATTCATCCACATTGGCTCTAGCAATCTGCCTCAACATTCCCTCATAGGTGAACTCTTCACCACTATCATCTCCAGATGAGTTAGCTTGGGATTCAGGAGGATTGGAGTGGGATTCAAGTAGGCTTGGCTGGGATTCAGGTGGGTTGGATTCAGAAGGAATGGGTTCAGGAGAGGTCAAAACAAGTTGGGATTCAGGTGCTTTTGAGAGCATTGTGCCTGAATAGGTAATTGGGATGGCTGGAATGGGTGGGAAATCAACTTGATCACCTTCTTGAATAGCATTTTCAAGAAGTTTGGTATAAGAGAGAAGTCTTGGATCAAGGGGGGAAAAGGGTCTATCTTCAAGATTGACCAAATCTGCCAACACATCAATACCTGCTCTATCAGGTGCACCTTTAGGGGAGTAAACTTTTTTGGTCAAGATTGGGGCATCTTCAGGAGTCTTGCACTCCTCTTCTTCTTGCCTTGGAGATATTCTTCTAGACTGAATATCAGGGGAGTTGGCTTCAGGGCTGTTGGTCCTTGACTTTGACTTGGAGTTAGACTTGCTTGCTTGTCTAATCTCCTTGAAGAACTCTTTCTCCTTCTTTTTCTCTTCCATCAATCTCTGCTTCTCAGAGGTCTTGATGATTCTACTTCTCCTTTCATACCTTGTAGGCTGGTCAAGATCTCTGAAATCTGTGATTGCCTCAGGGTGCAGTGGGACAATCTCTCTGACTACTTCACCTTCTTCAGGAGGGTTGACTCCTTCCTCAGCTACTTTCTCAATTTCTTCAGAAGTGGCTCCTCCACTTCTTGACTGGCTTTCAGGGGAAGATTCACTTAGAATCTCCTTCATCTTCTTCATCTTTGGCTGTATTTTGGGTGGTTGTGCTTTCCTTTTCCTTGGAGAGACTCTTGTTGCTGGAACAGTTGCAGCAGATTTCTTGGAGGCAGCCTCCTGCTTTCTCTTTTCTGTCCTTGAAGACAGTTTTCTGAACAGCACCTTCTGTGCTGGAAAAGGCTTTGGCTTGGCTTGAAGGTGGGTATAATGAGCAAATCTTTCCAAGAGCAGGCTGGCTCTTGTGCAGAACTGGAGTCTTCCATCAACCACCACCTTGTGGTGTTTCACCTCTTTAAACTTGAATTTCTCATTCATCATTTTGTCCAAAATGAAGCTTTTCTAATCAAATTTGACTCTCTTCTCAGCAGAGTCAATCACAGCAGCCATTACTCTCAACTTAGGCATACTAAGTTGTTCAACACTCCCAGAGTGACTTAACAAACTCTTCACCACACAGTCAAACAAGTGTCTAAACAAAGGTTTTAGAGTATTCTTGTTTTGAGCACTTACAAGCTTTTTGGGTGTAAGCAGCCATGGAAAGTAGAACTCCTGATCTTCTCCTTCCTTGTAAGTCTCTGGATTCTGGCCTTCAGAAGGTAGCCCAAAGCTAGCATCTATATCCTCTGCAGTGAAGGTGATGGAGTGTTGGCCTTCTGCTTCTTCATCTTCCTCAGCATATGTGAGCTTTGTGCACAAATCTCCTTTCTTGCCCTTCCATCTTAGATGGGCAAAGAATTCTGCCATAAATGGATTTAGGCATGAATCAGGCTTGGTCCCAAGAAACTTTTCCAAGCCTGCTTCCCTAAGCCAATGGAGTACTGGTTCAACCTCCTTGTCCGGACTGTCAAAGGCAACCAGTTTTTCAAACCATAAGGAGTTTGGGTTGCTAAGATAGGAGAAATCAATGTCCAAAGAGGAATCATTGAAGTCTACAAGCTCTTCTCTCTTAATCTTAGGTGCCATGGATAATATGAGAGATTTGGTAGGTGTTTGGGGAGGAATTGCAGGTTTGAGAGTATGAAGAAAGACTTAAGGGTTTTTGAAATTTTGAGTGCGTAAAGATGGTAGTGAAAAGTGAGGAGTTTATATATGTGGGGAGTTTATTAACCGTTGGTTAATAGAATCTAACCGTGGGTAATAAGTCTGACCAATTGGATAATATGTGGTAGTGGGATTGAGGCGGTTTGATGGAGGTTTAATGCAAATTAATGGTTTTGATGAAGGCTCAAGAATTCATGAAATCCCAATTAAGATTTCTGCATTAAATGCTGATTTGCCTTTTTGGTGGTAAAAATCTTTATAGCACACTCCATCCTAAAATGGCCTACTCTTAGACCAAGAAACCTCTTAAATGTCTAATCAATGCTAAAAATAGCAATGATTATCTAATTAACTCGGACAAACATCCTGAGATGTGCTTTGGTTTCTGTGAAGGTCAAACTGCCTGATGAGCTTGCCTGAGTGGGTCCCAAGGTTGCTCACTGGGTCCCACTTGGACAGATCCCCTGACCAACATTGCTGAGCATCATAGGGACAACCTTGCTGAGTTTCCCCCTTTGGTTTACAACTTCAGTGAGGTTGGTCAATTTTGCTGAAGTTCAACTTTGATGAACTTCCCCCTTCATATGAGTTTTCTTTCCTCATTTTTCCATCTTGCCTGGATCAAGTAACCCCAATTCAGCTGACAACTCTAAGAACCTTGCTTCAGCTAGAGGCTTTGTCAAAATATCAGCTTTTTGCTTATCAGTGTGGATTTTGACAAGCTTGATATCTTTCTTCTCCACATGATCCCTTATGAAATGATGCTTGATGTCCACATGCTTGCATCTGGTGTGGAGCACTGGATTCTGTGAGATGGCAATTGCACTATTGTTGTCACAGAATATTGGCACTTCATTTGTGAGGACTTTGTAGTCTCTGAGTTGTTGCCTGAGCCAAAGTATCTGAGCACAACAACTTCCAGCTGCAACATATTCTGCTTCAGTTGTTGAAGTTGCAACTGTATTCTGTTTCTTGGAGAACCATGAGATAAGCTTGCTGCCCAAGAATTGACATGTTCCAGAGGTGGACTTTCTGTCAATTCTGCATCCTCCATAATCAGCATCTGAATATCCAGTGAGCTCAATGTTGTCATCAGCTGGATACCACAATCCAAGATTCTCAGATCCCTTGAGATATCTTAGGATTCTCTTGGCAGCATCAAGATGGCTCTTCTTTGGATTTGCCTGAAATCTTGCACATACTCCAACTGCAAATGTGATATCAGGCCTACTTGCAGTGAGATATAGCAATGATCCTATGATTCCTCTGTAGTTAGTGGAGTTGGTTGACTCTCCACCTTCATCAGGATCCATCTTCCAGTTAGTATTCATAGGAATTCTGACTGGCTTGCTTGTTGCACATCCGAATTTTTTGATCATGTCCCTTGTGTACTTGGCCTGATTGATGAATATCCCCTTCTTTGATTGAGTGACCTGAAGTCCTAAGAAGAAATTCATCAATCCCATCATGGACATCTCAAATTTGCTTTGCATGAGTTTGGAGAACTTTTCACACATCCTCTCATTTGGAGATCCAAATATAATGTCATCCACATAGATTTGGACTAACAAGATATCATCTCCTTCACAGATTCTGAACAGAGTTCTGTCAACAGTGCCTTTGACAAAACCATGATCTAGAAGAAACTGTGATAAGGTGTCATACCAAGCTCTTGGAGCTTGTTTTAAGCCATAGAGGGCTTTCTTCAATCTGTACACCTTGTCTCCTTCTTCAAAGCCTGGGGGCTGTTCAACATACACTTCTTCCTTGAGCACCCCATTTAGAAAAGCACTCTTCACATCCATTTGATACACCTTGAATCTCATGTGAGCTGCATATGCTAAGAAAAGTCTGATTGCCTCAAGTCTGGCCACTGGAGCAAATGTCTCATCATAATCAATCCCTTCAGATTGACAATATCCCTTGGCCACCAGTCTTGCTTTGTTCCTCACAATGATGTCATTTTCATTTTTCTTATTTTTGAACACCCATTTGGTTCCAATGACATCTTGATGAGTTAGCCTATCCACCAGCTCCCATACTTCATTTCTGGTGAACTGGTTCAGCTCTTCTTGCATGGCTATGATCCAGTTGGTGTCTTGTAATGCTTCTTCAATATCTCCTGGTTCTATTTCTGAAAGAAAACAACAAAACAAGGCACTTTCTCCATGAAACCTTCTAGTTTTGATCCCTTCACTTGGATTACCAAGTATCAGGCTAGTTGGGTGGTCTTGCAACCAAGTCCTTCTAGACCTGATCCCTTCAGGAGGACTGTCCTCATCTGAGGTTGGATCACTAGACTCATTAAATTCAGGAAAATTAATTGAAGGATCAAGCTCAGGATCATATTCAGGGGTGTTGTCCTCATTGTCAGATGAGTTGACATTTTCATTGGTTCCCCCTTGAATATTGGATCCATTAACTACCTCAGCATTGCCTGCTTCTTCATTGGTAGTTGTTACCTGGTTTTGAACTGGGATTGGATCAATCAGTTCAATATCACCTTCAGGTTGGTTGACTCCTGGTTGATTGCCATCAGGTAGGTTGTCCAGTTTTTTACAATCATAAAATTCAGGCTGGGCAACATCTACAAACACTGTCTCCTTGCTTTGAAGCCTTAATCTGGTTGTTCTTTGTGTTATCTCATCAATATTCAGGTTTCTATCCCTGAACTCATTAATAGATTCATCAAACACAACATGAGGTGTTTCTTCCACAATAAGGGTTTTGCAATTGTAAACTCTGTAAGCTTTGCTGATTTGTGAATATCCAACAAATATTCCTTCATCAGCTTTGCTGTCAAAAGCTTTCAATTGCTCTTTCCCATTATTATGAATGAAACACTTACAACCAAATATGTGAAAATATGCAACAGTGGGCAATCTACCTTTCCATATTTGATATGGGGTTTTACCTTGTCCTTTGGTGATTAAGGACCTGTTTTGTGTGTGGCATGCAGTGCTAATGGCTTCAGCCCAGAACCTTTTAGGCAGTTTGGATTCAGCAATCAAGGTTCTTGCTGCCTCTTTCAAGGTCCTGTTCCTTCTCTCAGCTACCCCATTTTGTTGAGGTGTTCTTGCTGTTGAGGTTTCATGAGTGATGCCATTCTTGCTGCAGTACTCTTTGATGTATGAGTTTATGAATTCAGTGCCTTTGTCTGATCTGATCTTGACAATATTAAGGCCTTTTTCATTGCTTAGTCTCATCATCAATTCAGGTAACTTGACTTGAGTCTCCTTCTTGTTGAGTAAGAATACTACCCAAGTGTACCTGGAAAAATCATCAACAACAACTAAAGCATATTTTCTTCCATTTATACTTACTGGGATAATTGGCCCAAATAAATCCATATGCAGTAGTTGAAGAACTCTCTCAGTTGAGATGACAGGCTTTCCTTTGAATGAAGCTTTGATCTGCTTTCCTTCCTGACATGGCTAGCATATGTGTTCTTTGGTGAACACTTGATTTGGCAGCCCTTTAACTAGAGAGTTTCTTGCAATCTTGTTGATGGTTTTGAAGTTCAGGTGATTCAGCCTCTTGTGCCACAGCCAGCTTTGCTCTTTTGTGCTTTTGGCAACAAGACAAACTGGTTCAGGGGTTTTGCTCCAATCTGCAAAATAGACATTTCCCTTTCTCACCCCTGTTAGTAGCACCTGTTGTGTTGATTTGTTCTTGATAGTACATTCATTAGCAAATTCAACACAAAAACCTTTATCACAGATTTGACTTATAGACAGCAAGTTATATTTTAGGCCTAGGACATATGAGACATCAGTAATTTTAACACTACCAATGTTTAATGTACCATAACCTCTTGTGATCCCTTGTGAGCTGTCTCCAAATGTTACTGAAGGACCCTCCTTTTCTATGAACTCTGAGAGAAGCTCTTTATTTCCAGTCATGTGTCTTGAACATCCACTGTCCAAGTACCATGCTGTTTTCTTGTTGATGCTTCTCTTCTTCTTGTGGTCCTTGCAGCCCTGCAAAGTCAAAATTTAGGTACCCTTTGAGTGTTGGGTCCTATAGGGTTAGTTGTACCTTTTGGAACCCAAATCTGCCTGATTACTCTGATTGATTCAAAGTGACTGACTTGGTTTCCATTTACATCTACATACACAGTTTGACCCTTAAATGCCTTGGGTGATCTCTGTGTATAAGTGTTAGCTTTGTAAGGTTCAGGAGAGTTGGTAAATTTCTTTGGGACATTTCTCCTGAAGTTACTAAGCTTAGGTGCAGCTGGATAAGACTTTTGAGGATAGGTTTTTGGATGGCCTTTTCCATTTGGCAAGTAAGGTCCATGCTTCCTGAATGTTTTATACCTATCAGAGGGGATTGGCCTTAATCCATTCAGTTGAGGTTTCCTCATTTGAGTTGGCCTTTTCTGAATAGGTTTTGGACAACTCCTCTGATGATGATTCAGATAGGTTGGCCTTCCATTGGTTCTACCTTTCTGAACCTCATTCCTCCTGTAAGAAATGCCTTTAACCTTTTCCAAGGGTGTGGGTTTAGGTGCATTGATTACCTGAGTTGGTATAAAAATTCCTTTACCCTTATCCTTGATCAGTGGTTGATTTACTTCAATTTCATTTTGCTGTGCCACTGATCTTACAAAAGTCATCTTAGAATTGCTTGATGAAGCAATGCTAAGACCAGGTGAGGGTTCACATGGATTATAGCCTAATCCACCCTTTTGAGCAAATTGTCTTTGAAACCCTTGAATCTCCTCTATTGCCTTAACAGATTTGTTCAAGGCAGACATTTTTATTTTTAAGCTCCCCTCACTCAATTTTAGAGTATCAAATTCACTTGAGAGATTGTCAAATTTTGCCTGAAGAATTCTGAGATCAAAATCCTTTTTCCTCAAGGCCAGTTCTTGATCATCAATCAACTTTTGTTGTTCAGAGACTTTGAGAGACACTTCCTCAAGTTCTTTCACAATCTGCTGATACAACTCAGTTGATTTAATGTCAAGCTCAGGTTCAGGAAGGTTGGGAGTTTGAGCTTTTGAATTCAGTAGCTCATTTTCTCTAAGTGCTATATTGCATACTTCTCTTAGTCTGGTGAAATCCTCAAATAACTTTACAAAGTTGAGTTTTAAGGGGATTTCACTGGACTCATGTGTGTTATTTGAAGAACTGGAAGAGCTAGAAGATGAACATACCTCATCATTTTCAAATGCCATTTGACAGTCATCATCACTGTCACTGTTGGAGAATAGTCCATCATCAGAAGAGTAGACACTTTCTTCACTAGCTGAATCTCCAGCCACCATAGCCTTCCTGCTGTTCAGCCTCTTGTCTCTTTTGGTCTGCCTTTCTTTCCTTTCTTTTGCACTGAGGTCAGGACAGTCATACTGAAAGTGACCCTTTTTCTAGCAGTTGTAACACACATCTTCATCATCATTCTTCTTGTTTGAGGACTCCTTCCTCCTTGATGATGATGGTTCACCTTTGCTGTATCTCTTTCTATCAGCATACTTGTCCTCTTTCTTTTCATCAGAGACTTTGTCCTCTGATTTGGTGTCAGTAGAGTTGAATCTCCTTCTGGTTCTGTTGTCTTGGTAGAACTTCTTGTATCTACCAAATCTGGAGTTGAGCTTCTCAAATCTTCTAGCCATGAGTGCCAGCTCCTCCTTTATTTCAGATTTTGAAACAGATTGAGAGGACCTTTGAGTATTCTTCTTTTCTGTTTCAGCAGCTTTGAAGGCAACACCTTTGGTTGAGGAGGATGGCTCTTCATGCACCTTCTTTCTGTTGAGATCAAACTCATATGCCTTGAGTTCAGAAAATACTTGTTGCATTGGCATGTTGTCAAGATTGCTAGTGTTTTGCATCATGACAGAATATATATCCCACTTGGATGTGAGACTTCTCAAGATCTTCAAGGCAACTTCTCTTTTGGCATAGAACTTCCCAAGAGAGTTTATTTCATTCATGATGTCAGTGAACCTGCCATCAAGATGATCAATGGTTTCATTGGCTTCCATAGAGAATTGTTCATATTTTTGGATAGCCACTTGAAGCTTGTTCTCCTTGATCTTTTGGGTACCTTCACACATAAGTGCTAGGGTGTCCCAAATCTCTTTAGCTGATGTGCAGTGGTACACTCTTCCCATCACTGCATCTGGAATTGTCTGGTACAATGTGTTCATTGCAATGTAGTTCAGGTTGTGCCTTTTTCTTTCTTCAGCTGTAAAGTCATCTTCATCCTTTGGCAGCAACTCCCTTGGATCAGCTATTTGAGCATCAGTGAGCTTGGGATTTGCTTTAGTAAATGTGAATGGCCCTCTAGTGATGACTTTAAGCATCTCATCATGCTGGCATGCAAGATGTGCTCTCATCCTGATTTTCCAGAAATCATAGTTCTCAATTGAGAACATTGGCAGTTTGTGATGAGAAATATGGTTGACTTGGTTTGGACCCATATTGTTGATGTTGTTGACAGCATCTCCTGGAACTGCATTGTTAGCCATTTCAACAGATGTAATATAGGATGAACACAAAAAGGTTTTTCAGAAATTTGGATCAGTTCAGTGACCACAGACAATGTGATTTTTGAAAATCAGTTGGATTTTCAGAAGCAGTGGTCTTTGAACCCCTGCTCTGATACCACTTGTTGGTCCTAGGTGGAGTATAACACAAGTGTATGGGGGGGGGAATGCACTTGTGTATGCAAATTCTTTTCTATTTGACAAATCTGGTCTTGTCAGGCAGGTTGTCTCACAACTGGCCTGAGTGAACTTTGATAGAAACTTGTCCTACTGATTACTATAGAGTGATCAGTTGGCTAAATATCTAAGAGAGTTGCTAAGTGCGGAATGTGGTTGGCCTTTGACTTAAGGAAATACTCCAAGTAAATTTCTGAAAAGATACAGTTATCAGGGACTTTGTCCAAAACAATTTTTCCTTAACCTTACAAGTTTTACTCTTTGAAATATGTTTGAATATGAATGCAATAAAGAGTGCAGTAAGTAAAAGACACACAAGTTTATAGTGGTTCAGAGACTCAAGCTCCTACATCCACTTTGCCTGATTGAACAGGATAATTCCTTCACAATGGAATTAGCTTGTTTTATAGTGTCAAGGTGCACTGATCAACAACACTCTCTTTGTGTTTTGATCCCTAGGATAATCTGAGTCCTAGTGCTCAATCTCTCTAAGTTAAGACTGTGTTTCACTCTAACAGTCCTTAACTCCTCACTTCTACAACAAACACTCTCTTCACTAAATGAGATAAGGTTTGAGGTTTGGTTCCAACTAATAGAGATATCCTTTACAATGAGAACAGATGTAAAGGCTTAGGATATCTCAATGCTAAGCTAGGATGTTTACAAAGATTGGCTTAGCTGACTTGAAGTGATTCAGGAAACTTGGAATACTTGAGAATAGCTTGGTTTCCTTTGAAAGCTTTATATGAGTTTGATAGCTTATGTTGGATGCTGAATCCCTTTGATCACTTCTGTTTATATAGTCATGTTTGAGCAACTATCCGTTGGAGAGATAGCATTTCAAACATTTCTATTTGCAGCTACATTGAAACGGCTAAGTAGCTTGACTTCCTTTTATCCACTGTGTAAAAGGGCTCTTCAATGGTTGCTTGAATGAATGTGTTGACTTCTGAAAAATGCGGCTGAGATGACTTGTGACAGTTTCCAAATAAGCACACTTTCCAAGGTTGATTTGTGGCAGAATCTACACTCAACCAACGGTCAGATGGGACAAGCTCCCTGAACATTCTTGCTGCAGTTTTAGAGTGTTCCAACATTCATTCAATGCTTCACTCTTTAATGCTCTAAGTCTTCAATGCTTGGTTCAGGCATGATTGGCAACAAATGCTTCATTGAATGTGTCTTCTGTAAGCTTTTGACAGTTAATTCTCTTGATCATTTGCACTTCAACTGTCTAGATCTTTTGCATTTAAGAGCACAGCTTCAGTGTTCTTGATTTCTTCAGCCTGGTTGTCCACTTGTTCAGTTGTCCTGATGCTTCAGCAACTTTGGCCTTAAGACTTAATACCTATCAAGCTTTCTAACATGTAGCTTTGGACAACTATCCTGAACTCTAAAATCTCACAACATTTCTGAGATTTTTAACTTAAGCATTCTACATACTCAAGTGTTCTGGGACAACTTGCCTGAACACTAACTTGAGCATATCTCAACTAATTTGTACATCATCATTCAGGGGTTTTGGTATCTAGATCAAAATCATTTTATTCCCAACACTACCGTATATTTCAGAGGATCTCTTCTCCGACTCCGACATCTCAGATTCTGATTCAGGTGAAAATTGGGGGAGGACGGACGTCGTGCTGAACTACTCCGACGAAATTTTGAAGGGCTTGGCCGGCGAAGACGAGGTAGAGGAAACAACGGCTTCCACCCCATGGGGGGGCCACCCGACAATTCAGTTAATGTGTCTTCGACCTTTGTTCCAGATTCTTTGGAAGACGGATCATCACCACGGGCATTTGAGAATCCCAATGTCGAAGTAACTTACCCTGTCCCCTCGGTTACGGCGGCCCACGACCCCCCAGGTATTAATCACACTTTTAATTGTATTAATGAGGCGTGCATCCCCCCTGCGGATCATAGAACCTTGGGCCCCGTCCCCGATGCAGATCATCCGAACCACAGTGCTCTAGGCCCCGCCCCCGACCCTGTCCAGCCATATCCAAACCTACACCTTAGCCAATCTGACCTGACCCTGATCCCCTCATGTCCCCCTTCCCCACTTCCATCCCCGAACCCGGCTCGAGCCACCCCCACACACTCAGGTGGTGCGCTGCAGGTCCCTTTCGCCCCCCCCCCCCCCATTTCTGGCGACCTAGAGGCCGATCTTTCTTCCCCATCAACCTCAACCAACGCCCCTCAACCAGACAACCTTCCCCCCAACCAGATCAAAAGAAAATTGTTAGACAAAATAAGAAAGAAAAGATCCCACCTAGAATTAAAAAGAAACTGGTCAGGGCAGAATGGGACGCGTTTGCTAAAGACATGGCTGACGAAATTGCAGTGGAGACAGAGGTTAAAATAAAAAAAATTTAGCCAACTGGGCCTCAAATGTCCACAGGAAGGTCCGAGCACAGGCATGGCAGGCATCAGCCGAAAATGATGTAGAACTCAGTAGGTCTATCTGCAACAGGTGTGCTATTATTTTTTAATGCGTCTATTAAGTTATAATGTAAGAGGATTGGGGAGTGGAACAAAAAGATCTGAAGTCCGAGAGTTGATCATGAAAAATAAAATTGAGGTCTTCTTCATCCAAGAAACAAAAATTGAAACTATTGATTATTTATTGGCAAGATGCATTTGGGGGAACAAGAAATGTGGCTTTGTCTCTAGACCTGTCGAGGGCTGCTAAGGAGGTATTGTCACTTTATGGGACGCAGACTATCTACAATGTATTAGCGTCTGGCACGCACGAGGGCTTCTCGTACTTAACGCAATCTGCAACAGGGACTCGGCGGATATCTGTCTCATCAACATTTATGCTCCGTGCCACCCCCGTGAGAAAAGAGAACTTTGGGATTCGCTTAGTTTGGTAATACAACAGAATAGAGGAAAGCAAATCTGCATTACCGAGGATTTTAACGCGGTTAGATACAACAACGAAAGAGTCGGAAGATCAGTAATGCTAATTTGATTGATATCCCGCTGTCTGGCCGTAGCTACTCCTGGTATCGGGCTGATGGCTCCTACAAGAGCAAACTCGACCGTGTACTCCTAAACGAAGACTGGGCATTGGCTGACCCACCCGCTCGCCTTATGGGCTTACCGAGGTCCATCTCCGACCACTGTCCACTCGTTATGGAGGACCAAAAAATAGATTGGGGGCCCAAACCCTTCCGCTTCTTCAACGCTTGGACACGTCATCCCTCTTTTAAGGATTTCACAAAAGAGATGTGGGAAAGTAATCGTATTGATGGTAGAAGCAGCTACGTTATTAAAGAGAAATTCAAGAAAGCAAAACATAGCTTTAAGGAATGGAGCAGACTTAACTTCAAGGATTTGGACAAGAAGATTGAGGAGAATAAACAGGCCCTCCTCGAATTGGACATCAATGATGACGTTTTTGGGCTCGATGAGAATGAGATTGAACAGCGAAGAAGCATCATGAACAAGCTAGCTTCCGATTATGATACGAGACAAAGCTTCTTGAGACAAAAAACGAGAAATCAATGGATTAAGGAGGGGGATGCTAACACAATTTTTTTTCATAAATGCATCAATGCTCGGAGAAAGACCAACGATCTGGCACATTTGAATTTGGGAGGGACATGGCTTTCCTCCCCAGCAGATATCAAGGTTGCCATTCATGACCACCTCAAGACTCAGTTTCAAGCCCCAGCTGTCATCAGGCAAAAGATCTTGCCCGACTTCTGCTCGCGTAAGGTGGGAAGCCTCGACAACAGTATGTTAATCGAACCTTTCTCAGCCTCAGAAAAATCAAAGACATAGTTTGGTCCTGCGAGTCATCCAAAAGCCCGGGTCCAGACGGCTTCAAATTTGCTTTTATCAAATAAAGTTGGGACTTCTTGAAAGATGACTTCCAGAAATTGTTTGATGAATTCCATGCTAATGACAGATTCGTTAAAGGATTTAATCCTTCTTTTATCACCCCAATTCCAAAGAAGCAGAACGCGGCATGTATCGGGGATTTCAGGTCTATCTCTATGATTACCTGCTACTACAAAGTAATTGCTAAGGTGTTGGCTCGTAGACTCGCGAAAGTTATTGGTAGCATTATTTCGGAATCTCAAACAGCTTTCATCCAAGGGAGGCAAATCTTGGACGGAGTCCTCATTCTTAATGAAACCATAGATGAGGCAAAAAAGAATAAATCCGAGCGGCTCCTCTTCAAGATCAACTTCGCCAAAGCCTTTGACTTGATTGATTGGGGTTTTCTTGATGATATGATGGGGAGTATGGGATTCGATGCTAAATGGCGCAAATGGATTTGGGAGTGTATTATCATCTTTCCAGATTTGGAACGCCACCATACTGAAGTTAATTGCCACCGATTTGTTGTTTTTGGCTAACATATCCAATATTAATTCCCCAAGACAGGTAGCATTTGTAATGTGTCGATTTATGATGGTCGACAATCTCGTTTTCTCCCAGCAGGCGCTGGCGAAGGGGCACGAGATGAAAAGGTGCCATCCAGTTTCTATGCTGCCCGAGCACATTACGCAGCCCACCTTCGGGGTTATTCCCTTATCGTGCAACTTTGTTTTCAGAGGGAGGCAGTCCCTCCCCATCTGCCATAGAAAGTCTTTAGCTTTGGGCGGCACCTCCACCTTCCACATATTCTTCCAGGCACCAGGAACCTTTAGGGATTCATTCGAGTTAAGGTGCATTAGTAATTTATAGGCGAATTTGACGGAGTACTTACCGGTTCTATCCTGGTTCCAGCTGTAGGAATCGACAGATCCTTCTGGTGGAATGGCTATGGCTAAAATCCTGTTGACGTCTAGCGGCAGAAGTTCATGGAGTAAAAACTGGTCCCACCCCCTTGTTTGTTCGTCGACCAGCGCTGAAACCCTCAAATCATCCAAGCCATCCACACAATTTGATTCAACCTTTCCGTTCGTTGTCCCTGGTATCCATGCGTCGTCCCAGACTTTGATATCGTCCCCCGTTCCCATCTTTCTAAGGGTTCCGTCTCGGATCAGATCTCGGCTCACATATATGCTTTTCCATGTATAGCTTGGGTTCCATCTGATTTGTGATTCAATGAAAGTGTGTCGGGGGAAGTACTGCGCTTTAATTACTTGGCAAACCAGCGCATTCGGCTCCGTCATGAGTCTCCAACCCATCTTTCCCAGCATGGCGATATTGAATTTATGAAGATCACGGAAACCTCGGCCTCCATCTACTTTTGCCACGCACAATTTTTCCCAACGCATCCAGTTGATGCCTTTTGAAGCGTCCTCCGAATTACCCCAAAAAAACTTATTGATCATGACTTCCAGTTCTTTCAGCAGGGTTTCTAGGAGCAGAAATGTCATCATGCAATACGTGGGGATAGCTTGGGCGGCTGCTTTGATCAGAATTTCCTGACCCGCCTTTGATAACTTTTTTGTTCTCCACCCTTGAAGTTTGGCCCATAACCGATCTTTGATGTAGTTGAAGATATTGCGCTTCTTTCGGCCTATGAGGGATGGTAGGCCTAGGTAGCGGCTAATGTTGAGGTCGGCTGCCACTCCTAGGATATTTCGAATAGCATCCTTCCTTTCATTTGTGACGTTTTTGTTGAAGAAGACACCGGATTTGGAGTAATTGATGGCCTGTCCAGAGGCGTCCTCATATGAATCAAGAATGTGTCTTAGATGGTGGCATTCCTCCTCGCTGACCCTGCAAAACAATAAGTTGTGGCTTCACCAATGCCACCAGCGCCTCCCTCTATCTGGAAAAAAAAAAAAAATCTGAGAATTCTTAGAAATTTTCCTAATCTGTATATTTAGATATACAACTTGTATGAATTTCATTTATTTTACACATTTTAGAATTGAATATTTTTTAATTTTAGGATTTTCAAAATTTTATAATAATTTTTATTTTACAAAGTTTAAAATTTTAGAATTTTTAATGAGATTTAAAAAAATTAATTTACAGAATTTACTGATTTTTTGAATTGTAGAATTTTAAAAAAATTCAAGTTTTAATTTACACGTTTTATAATTTTTAATTTTAATGAGATTTTGAATTTTAATGGAATATTTAGAATTTTTTAATTATTAATTTTCAAAGTCAAAGGACTTAAATTTGACAATTTGGTACGACACACACATTTTCCGTGAATTTGATTTTTTTTTTTTTTTTTGACAAAAATAATATAAATTGAAATTGTGTGGAAACTTAAAGATATAAAATGGATTAGATTTAAATTTAATGAAATTTTGTCAACAATTTTTTTACTAGAAAAACCATTTTTTTATTAAAGAAAAAAAAAAAAGGGTCTGCTGCTAGGGTTTAAAACAAGGGCCTAAGGTGAAGGAGGGCCCAAACCATACAAGTCCAGCCCAATCCAGAAACCCATTATCAGTTCACAACTTAAATGGTATAAATTCAAATAGCCCTCCATTAGGGTTTTTCTCTTGCTGGTAAAGCCTCAACCTCACCGCAGCGTTCAGGTATGCGCCGTTGCTTCTCTCGTCTACATTTCACCTGTATGGATATTGATATATAGTATTTGATTTTTGTTGTTTTTAATTTTAGCTTTTGTTGTTACTATAATTCATGCGCAAATGGTTGGATCATGATCATGTTGAAACCCAATCGTTAGAGTTATTTATCTCATAAGTTTAACGATACCAATTCAGTTCATGGTACATAAAGATTAGTCGAGCTAGTGAGTGGTAATGCGGCTTGTAATGTTTGAAAAAAATTCCGCCTAGAATTGTTTCTGTTATGCGTTTGAAGTGTTTGTTCACCCTCTGGCGGTTGACTAGATGCGTACTTTTGTAATGGAATTATGTATATTGGATGTAGAATTATGTGTCGAGCGATTTATTTAATTTTAGCTAATGGCTACTATAAATTTTTGTGATTCAGATTGAAGTGCAAAATGTCGCACAGGAAGTTTGAGCACCCAAGGCACGGTTCCCTGGGTTTCCTCCCAAGGAAGAGGGCAAATCGTCACAGGGGAAAGGGTAACAATTTATGTTTTTGTCAACAGTTGATAGAAAATATTGTTGCACACTCGGTTGATAAATATTCTATTATTTGGACATGTTTGATTAGAGTTTCCAAATTTCTATTTTAAACTGATGTTTATCACTATTATTGTTGCACAATTTCTTATTTTGGGCCAATTGAGTGTAGGTCCATTGTATTCTGAATTTATTTGTCTGATGTCCTCTTTATCCATCCTTGTTTTACTTGTTCCATGCTGTTATTTGTTTTGAACATCCAATGATTAATGCAGTGAAGGCTTTCCCTAAGGATGATCCCACCAAGCCCTGCAAGTTAACAGCCTTTTTGGGCTACAAGGCTGGGATGACTCACATTGTCAGAGAAGTCGAGAAACCAGGATCAAGTAAGTTATCATTCATCTGAATGCATATTATGTTATTTTCCAAGATTAAGATACAGCATTCTTTTTAATTGATAATAAATTAACTATCTTCCTGTATTATGTCTTTGCAATTTATGTACATATGCCTCTAATTTATCATTCATTTAATCCTGAATTATTTTAGATTTTCATTTTTACTTAAAACTTTACATGAATTTCTAATCTGGAAATACTGATTACAGAACTTCACAAGAAGGAGACTTGCGAGGCTGTTACCATGATTGAAACACCACCAATGGTTATCGTTGGTGTGGTTGGGTATGTAAAGACTCCTCGTGGTCTTCGCTGCCTTAACACAGTTTGGGCTCAGCATCTGAGTGAGGAGGTGAAAAGAAGGTTTTACAAGAATTGGAGCAAGTCTAAGAAGAAGGCCTTCACCAAGTACTCAAAGAAGGTGGAAACTGATGAGGGCAAAAAAGACATTCAGTCCCAGCTGGAGAAACTTAAAAAATATTGCTGTGTCATTCGTGTGTTGGCTCATACACAGGTACTTGATCCCCTTTCTCTGTTATTATTATTACTCTTATCATCATTATCATAATCATCGATTCAATTATCTTGCAGATAAGGAAGATGAAGGGACTTAAACAGAAGAAGGCACACTTGATGGAGATTCAAGTGAATGGTGGGACAATTGCCCAGAAGGTTGACTTTGGCTATGGTTTCTTTGAGAAGCAAGTGCCTGTTGATGCAGTCTTCCAGAAGGACGAGATGATTGACATTATTGGTGTTACTAAGGGTAAAGGTTATGAAGGTGTGGTAACTCGATGGGGTGTTACCCGTCTTCCCCGCAAAACCCATAGGGGTCTTCGTAAGGTTGCGTGTATTGGAGCATGGCACCCTGCTAGAGTTTCCTTCACTGTTGCTAGGGCTGGTCAGAATGGTTACCATCATCGTACTGAACTGAACAAGAAGATCTACAGGCTTGGCAAAGCTGGGACAGAAGATCACACTGCCAGTACTGAGTTTGACAGGTTCAGACACTTTCTATTAACAATTAAAGATGCTTTAATTTGTGTAATATAGTAGTTTCACATTATACTGATATTTCTTTATATCTGATGCAGGACTGAGAAAGATATTACACCAATGGGTGGATTCCCTCACTATGGTGTTGTTAAGGATGATTTCTTGATGATCAAGGGTTGCTGTGTTGGTCCTAAGAAGAGGGTTGTTACTCTTCGTCAAACTCTTCTCAACCAGACTTCCCGAGTTTCCCTCGAGGAGATCAAGCTCAAGTTCATCGATACCTCTTCCAAATTTGGACATGGACGTTTCCAGACTACACAGGAGAAGCAAAAATTTTATGGTCGCCTCAAGGCCTAGAAGAGTTTATTTGGAAGGTTTCAGGACATTTGGTATTATCGTACGCATTCTAGTTCATTTTTGTTCTGAGTCGTGTTTCATCTTTGAGGATTCAAAATTTCGAACTTGTTTTCTATTGTTTGATGCATGGTCTAGTCTGTGTTTTACTTGGTGAACTACATGAATTTTGTTTAAATTTATATTATTTACAATGTTGAACATTATGTTTTTTTTTTTGATAAATTATCTTATTAAATATAGAATTCAACATTTTCTTATTTGGTTACTCAATTCCGTTTACACCTTCTTTGCGGAGGTACTTGTTGGGCATCTGAATTATTTTATTGGAATATTGATTTTTTTTGCAGTTTACCACATTATGGTGATATTTTATTTGGGGGGAGGGGGGGAATTTCAAATTTTGGTAATTCGCATCTCTGATAATAAGAATTCACTTTTCTCATCGTTCTTGAACCAAATGGGTTTTTGTACATTTAGTCCAATATTTTTAAACTAAAAGATTCAGAATTTCTAAAGAAATTTTTTAATTTGTTAAATGATTTACAAAATGCTTCTAAAATAAAATTAAGTATAATTTTAGAATGGTGTAATAAAATATCCTTACGCTTACTAGTGGACACACTTATTTTATTTTTTGAAAATATCTTAAGTTTGACCTTAATGGTGTTTTTGGTGGCTCAAAAACCTATGTACATTATGATGATTTATAGGAAAGGAAACAAACATATGCAAATTACAAACTTGTTTGAATTGTGTTTAATAAATATGTGATGTAAGTTGTATGCGGAAATCAGTTATCCTAGATTGACACATGAATAATATGCGTTATATGTAAATCTATATGTTAAAACTAAATAGGTTGAAAAAATCAAATATTCACTTAAATTGATAACTAAATGTAGTGATGTGGAAACAGAAAAAATATGTTGAAAAAAATCAAATACTTAAGAAACAGCATAAGAATAGTGTGTAATTCTGAGTCGATTCAATTGGTTTAACCCACAATAATTAAATACTAGCATGTAACTAAATGTAGTGATTTGGAAACAGAAAATCATGAATCATCAAAACTTGCAGAAATCCGTATAGCGCAAAGAAAGCAAAACTGTAGTGCATCGGATTTCTGCATTTCTAACACCTTAAGCCCCCATCTGCCTGCCTTACACTGGGAATTCACTTTGTAAATTCTCCAACTCTCCATGCCTGCTTTCTTTCTTCACAGGAAATTTTTAAAAAGAGAAACCAAAAGGAAGCTAGCTAGTGGGGCTAACGTGTTCGATAAAATGTCCGAATGGAGGTTAGGTTACCAGATTACACGCTGAGCCCATCGAATCCACACTGCTTCGATATCAGCAATTGCTTTCTTGGGCTAATGGCTATTGTACAATCCACAGACACCTGCTCAACAAGTAAATTAATCAAACAAATCTCCTTTTATAATTATATATACTGAAGAACGAACATTGAAAACCCCGTAACGTCGAGCATATTTTATGTTCAAAGACAATACATACATACGTATGCATGTGTGCACCATCTTTAAGCACCTCGGAGTCTTACATTTTGTTCTATTCAGTCCTCTTACTTTTGTATTACTTTATTGAGCCCTTCAATTTATAACTTTGTTCATATTGAGAACTTTTGCAGAGACTCAATGTGAGTTAAAACAAAACTTGAAATAACATGTAAAAGTATTAGGGTTCAAATTTTCAATTTTGCCTCTGCAATTTACTAATGAAATGGCTTTCTTTCTCTATACAAAATTTAAAAATAGGAAAAATAAATCCAAATATGGCTTTATTTCTACGCAAGAATATAATGAAAACACAAAAGAGAATAGAGAACAGAAAGCAGATAAGATAAAGTCATCATTTTGAGGAAACCAACAGAACAAAGTCAATATAGTGGGCTCAGGAAAAAACTGTCCACACTCGAGATGTGGTAAAAAAACAGCAAGCAATAAAGAATAATAAAATAAATAAAAAAGAATAATAAAATCAAAGAGCAAAAAAAAATCTAGTGAGATTCCCACCGTCCAATAATGGAGATATTATCAGGTATAATATCTAACCATTAATATATCTAAATCCATATATTTATGTACAGTATATGTTGGATATGTGTGATTATTTTAACATAATGATGGTAATAGGTGTATAGTTCAATAGTAACAAACTATGGGCATTCCTATCTTCTTCTCTTCCAATGTGAAATTATTCTCTATATTTCCCACACTTCTACGACAAAATGAAGATAGAGACCACATTTTTTCTATATATTGAACTATAAACTTGAGAAGATAGAGAGACCACATTGTTGTTTATGCAACTGAACAATAAAAAAATTAGAATGCATAGCTTGCAATTAATTCAATTTAAAACAAGAATCACACTCGTGTGCACCCAATATTGAACTACAATTTTGACTTGTTTCTAAAATCCAATTGCATACAAGAATTTGTTAAATATATTATGTTCAAGAATATTGATTCGAGTTTTTGGATTCACATGCTGCTCAAAACCCAAACCACATAAAAAATTCATTAACAAAATCAAATTAGTGCACATTCCTACTCATAGCTTCACAATTACAATGGAAGATGAAGCAAAGTTCATTGTCTACTCCCAAAACAACATACTCCATATTTCAAGAAACAAAATGTACATATATGTTTAGAAAAAATGGGTTAAAAAAGCAAATAAAAAAAATTGAAACAGTTTTGGTCGTAAAGAGCAAATTTCCGAAGTTGCAACGATTTAATGATGAAAGAGACATACTGTTTCTGCTGTACTCTTGCACCACAGGTAACAACTCACCTAACCCCAATCATAATTCACCCAGATTGGACCTTCTTTTTTTTTCTTTCAAAAATCAAATTATACTATGTGCCTTTAATTTCTTCATTTACATTATATGCATATATGGATATACATTATTACTGTACAAACTAAGTGTAACTTCAACTCTCCCCAAATTCAATAAATAGCATAAACAGTTAATTAATCTTCAAATGCAACAATTTGTACTAAAAAATCATGTAAAACGAGGGGGGGAGATGTGAATTACCTGTACACCGGGTGAAGTGAGGCCCAGAATCCGGATCTTGGCTCCGACATCGCCGACGACCCGTAATTCGACCCGGTCGTTTAACGAAGCGTCTCTGACCATATCGGCGGCATCGGCTTGAAGCAAACTGACCCGGTCGACAACAATGACGGTTTCGATCCGTCGGACGCTGTGTGTGGGTTGGTAGAATCCGGGTACGGTGCCCCGACCCAGGGGAATGCCGCGGTACATGACAGTGAACCTGGACTCGCCGTACTTGATTCCGACCTTGTTGTCATTGGTGGCGGTGAATAGCATGCGGATGTTGAGAGAGACGGCGGCGGAGGAGGCGGTGGTGGCGCTGATCCCCATGTATTGGACGCCGACTTGCTGTAGGTCGAATTCGGGTTTTTTGGGTTTAACGGCGAGGACGATTACGAGGATTACGGCGAGGACGAGGAGTGCGAGGAAGGAGAAGAGGAGAAATAGGCAGCAGCAGCAGCCGCGTATGGAGGCGGAGGAGGAGGAGGAGGAAGGGTTTGTGGTTGGGTAGTAATGGTGGTGGGTGCCGTTTGGGGCGGTGGCGGGGGCGGCGACGGAGGAAGTGTTTCCGGGGGTGGGCCTGGTGGCGGAGATGGGTCTGGTAGTCATTTTGAGAGGGAAAGGGAGAGCCCCACCACCAGCCACGGCGGAGGCCACTTCGCTTTTGCTTTTACGATATGCTTCTTTGTTCAGTCTGTGTGGGTTGCTTGCTTTTTAAGAGAGAGAGAGAGAAAAGGGAGCATGTGAGAGTGATTCGGTGCCGCTGTGTGTGTGCTGTGAAAGGGAAACTTATTTATTAATGTGCCTACTTTATCTCTAACTTTAACCAATGTCTTACAACTTAATTCTTAGTTTAATCTCTATAAATAACACTTTTACCATTTCAGTAAAAACATGTTGGTTTCGTTGTTTGATGAACACACATTCTTCCATATTTGATACTCTAAATTGTTTATTAATATTATAGAAGATAAAAGTGAAGGTAGTAAGAATGTTTTTTTTTAATATAAATAAAGTAATATTTTCGCTGTGCAATTTCATTTTTTTCATTTTTTTTTTTTGTCCAATTTTATTATACTCATTTCTTTTTTTGAAATAATATTATTTATACTATTTTATCTTCACCCTTCAACCATCACTTATTTACTCAAATTACCACTAACTTTATTCATAAACAATCACTTTACCTATAAATGTACCCAACAACATCCCATCATACCCCCAACTTATCTACTTTATACATAAACTAATCAATATTCATTAAAATTCGTGTCCGGAGAATTGAGCATAATAAAATTGGATGGAGGGAGTAACATTTAATGTAATATTAAAATGTTTTGAGAGAATAGTTAATTTTTTTTTTTTACTATTTTAAGTATATGTTATTAAATAAGTGATACCAAAAATGACAAAATGAGTTTGTTAAGTAGAAATAACAGAAAGTAACATTTAAAATAAATGTGAAATAAATTCATAAAGCTAAGGTTTATACATCTCATCACATTCTAACTCATCAAGCAAACCGATAAAAATGGTGGTGACTTATTAGAAATAATGTTGCATAAAATTATTTAACATTAAAAAAAAAATGCACCCAATAATTTCAAATGAATACGTCCTAAATACTTTAGAAAATGTGGCATGAATATTAATTTTATTTTTGGTAAATTAACTTGTTTTCCCAATAAGCACTCATCTAATAATTAGAAGAATAAATAGATTTATTTTTCATGTAACAAATGCTGCTTAGATTGGGCTTTTGCATAGGGTCAATTTGATCATCAGGTGTGTCAAATCAATTTCATACCACTTCAAACTTAACAACTCCACCGTAGGTAGAGACCATAGAGTGAAGTCATCTCAAGGAATTCGACAAGGTGATTCTCTCTCCTCATATTTGTTTGTTTTGTGTGCGCACATGGGATGTCCTACATCATCCCTCGAGCAGCCTCGAACAGACGAATTACGGGCATCACAATTGCTAGAGGAGCATCGACCATCTCCCATCTCTTCTTAGCGAACAACAATCTAGTTTTCTTTAAGGCAACATCACTTGAATGCTCTACTTTAAGAGCAAGGCTTTGAGCACATGTTGATATGAGTTGTGAAATGATTTAAATTACATTATTTTTTTATCCTCATTCATTTTACCAATTGAAATTTTTGATCGTCTCTCTCATACAATCTCTCATTAAGTCATGTAAAATGACATTTTATTGAATCTTGATTTCTTTCACTTACTCTCTCCAGATTTTCTTTTCGAACTTCTTCATACAAATGATGCACTTGTGCCCAAAATGAGTTACCATTTTGATTTCTGCCCCATATTTTATCTTTACTAGCAAAACACCAAAATTATATTAGAACTACATTTCTTTTACACACCAAGCTACATTTTGCCCCCTTTTTTATTTGTATATCTGAACAAAATTTTGAAAAATGTTTGTGATGTCTAAACTCGATTTGATGTAAGAACTAGATTTTGGTGCACAGGAAATTAAAAAAATCGATAATATTTAGAGTTTGGATAATCTTCAATGTTCAAATAAGATTGAAAATCTGATTATTTGGAGTTTCCCTTTAATAATTATGAAAGTTTAAAAATTAAAAGGGTTAATTCTACCTAAATACACCACAGTATCAATTTAATCACCACTTTCACCATTATTATAAAAAATCTCAACATTTCGTTAGAAGGGAAAAGAGGAAATTTCAGATTCAAAATATGGTAATCTTGGGCTCTATAGATAATTAAAAAAATACAAAATATATTTTTTAGATAGATATTATACACAAAATGAAAATAGTCAATAAAATTTAATCATCCAATAGTTCTGTGACACCTGTCAAGACTAAAGATAGAAGTTTAATTGTGGCGGTGACCCAAGGTCAGCCATCCGACGACTCGGTCACGCACAACTTCATACTCAATTCCTCATTTACAGACTAATAAACTACTACTCTAGTCTCTACGGAGTCGTGAGTAGGAATGTTCCTCCCACCAACAAACACATTAAACTATGTTTAAAAAAATCATATTTTAATTAGAAAAAATATATGTGGGATAACGAGTAAAGAATATTGTCGCTACATACTCAGTCTTGTTAATAAAGTAGAAAAAATAATCAAAAGTTAATTATTTAATTAGAATAAACATATATTTTGTGAACCCAAAAATTAGTCTGAGCAAAAGTTTACAGGACGGAGGGAGTATCTATTTGATCTTGACATTTTAATGTCGTACAAATCAATTTTCACACCCACAACCGCCTGCGTATAACTCCTCCATCTTCAACCCCCAAACAAAATCAACAAAATCACTGCCTAAATAATCCGTCGCCCACCTTCTGCACAGAAGTAAATCGTAGCGCCGCCGCTCAACGCACCGCCTGCAGAGTCGCCGCCCGCCGCGCCGCCTGTAGTGCCGCCGCACCGCTTTTTCATTGGGCGAATGGATCTTTTTCAGGGATTTAGTTGGGATCAATGGGTGAATCTCCCCGTCGGAGCCACGGTGACCGATCAGGTGAGTCATCCGTTTGATCCCATTTTATTTTTGTTTTTTCTCCTTTCACATGTTACTTTAGTCTGTTTCTTAGTTAGATCTGGTGTTTTTTAGGTTCGTTTTTTAATTTCTTCTTCCTATGCCGTTTATTTTTCTGCTTTCGGTATTTTCCCTTTCCCTGCTGGTTTGGTTTCTTCCCTATTATGATGGATTTTCTTCCCGTTTTCGGGTTTTCCCATGGTGGCACTTTGTTGTGCCTGTTGGAGCTGGTAGCCCTTGGGTCCGTTCTTATGTGGTTTGGGAGGTTTGTATCACAGCCGTTGCTATCTTCTTAGATCGCGGAGTTTCAAGGTATGCTGGTTGATCGTTGATCCTTCCACCCTCTCACGATTGAGTCTGGAAAATGTGGTCTTCTGGTAGAATTTACTGTTTGGATAGGTGAGGGCAAGTGATATGTAACTTATTTCCTATCTGTAATTCTACTACCTTCAAAAAAAAAAAAAAAAAAAAAAAAAAAACCAATTTTCACAATCAGAAGAGTAGCTAGTCATCTGGTCTTGGGTCAGTACAAGTTGAATAGGCTTACTTAGCTGATAATTTTAGTCGTATGTTCTAGGAGTCAACTAATCTGAGATGAGTTGGGACAACTCTGCTGATAGCAAGTCGTCTGATCAGATGAGTTGAGGTCCAAGTTTGCTGAAGCCAAGTCAGCTGATTCTGTTTTTCAGAGTTAGTTAGTGACAGTTTCAAGTGACATTGTACATCTATAAATACACCACTTAGTGCATAGATTGAGGTTGATAGAATTGTGTGAGATCATTCTAAGTGAGTTGAGCGAGTTAGCAAATTCTTAGTGATTATACTTCATTTGTAAACACGTGGTCATATTAGTAAAGAGAGTCTCTATCCTCTGTAGACGCAGATTATTTGATTGAACCACATAAATGACATGTGTTCTTATCTTTGTTTCTTTATTAGTTCAATTCATTGCGTTTCTAGTTGTCTTGTTTTATCAGTTTCTAGTTGTCTTGTATTATCATTTGTGTTGGAATTCTAAGTGATCAATTCCATAACACTTTAGTAATGAAACAATTTTACATCAATATTGACATATTTTTTTGTGGTAATTAATTCACAATTTTTTTTTTACTCAAATTAATATGCTTATGTCTCCTTATGCCACATAAACGGTATATGGTTGCTAAATGCAGAAATCCTGCAATTCTACAATCAGTATAGGAATAAAATTGTATCATCTTTAAAAAGTATAGGATTTAGAAAGACTGAATTGTATGACTAATATCTCACACAATTTGTTCTAAGGTCAAAAACTACAGGTTCAAGTTCTTTTGGACCAAAAAGGACTAGCTTGGTCCATTTTTCAGGCTACTCGGCTAGGTGACAAACCCATCAGAACTACTTCATAAGTTAAATGGCGAAGATAATTTGAGAAGGTGAGCATGGGGGGATAGTTGTTTAATAAACAAAAACTTGAGGGAAACTTGACCCAAATACTAAATGAAGATTCATCTCATGTATGAAACAGTCTCACACAAGACCCCCTTTGTTTCATTTATGAGCATCATTAAACTATGAACAAATGCTACTCCTATTATCTTTTTTCCGGAAGCCCAAAAATCAAACCGAGGCCAGTGTTATGAGACCTGGTGTATCCAAACCCACAAATGAAGGGGTTCCCCTCGGTCTTACCTCTAATGAACAAGTCATGTGTAAATTACTCTACTGAGTGCAATTGCTTCAAAAAATCTTCAACGTGCTTTTATTTCAAGCCAACATAGAAAAACCCAATCCAAATAAAACCTACTATGCAGATGAGGAGATCTAAAAACCTAAATGCATCTAACATTCAAATCCTTGGGTATTTTATAAATGAAGCAACATAGAATACTGAGGCAAACAAGAATCCAAACACTATCAAACTTACCTAAACAAAGCAGAAAAATACAAGCATAATGAAAACGTACGCTAGGGGAAAATTTTGCAAAGGAGAGCTACTCGTCCTTCTTATCCTCAACTGGACTACCATTACCTGTTTCTACTTTGACTGCTTCATCAACCCTTCGCCCATTGTCATCAACACCCAACACATCATCCATCATATCATCCTCAGCAACATTTATGTCTTCCACATCATCCTCATCTTCATGGTCGTTTTGGCCAGGGATTATTCTAGTCTTGGGGCCATGTTCCAGCTGATGAGTCTCTAGTTCTTTGTCCATTGTCTCTTGCAAGTTTGCAACTGAATTATTTGGTCTCCTCCCTTTTCTACCATTTTGCCATCTTTCCATATCCTTGTCAACATTTGACACATATTGCTCTGCAATCTGTTTCTGATATTGAGACAGTTCCTCTCTCCTACCAGCTTTCCATTCTTGAAACATCTGAGACACACATATGAGGTGGGGTAAAGAAACAGTTTCCTCTTTTAATATTCGCATACCAAAAAAAAAAAGAGTCTTGTTGGAAAAAGAAATAAACAGCATATTCCATAAAACTAAGGTTGTGTTTGGATGGAGGGATTTAGGTATGGATTTTAAATCCATAATCTAAATCCACTCCACCTGTTTGGATTAAATGAATGGATTTCAAATATTTAGCCATCTCTTTTTAGTTAAAATTGAGAGAATTTTAAATCCTCACTAAAACCATGTCATTTGAAATCCATCAATTTTTAAATCATTCCATTTGAAATCCCCTCATCCAAACACAACCTAACAGTTTTGTTTTTCAACATATATATGCAACTCACCTGTTCTTTCTGCTCCTCAGCCAAAATTGGGTCTAGATCCAGAGGTTTAGCGAGCATGTAATATATTGGTGGCTCTGCCTTGGTCCTGGAAGATCCGCAAGCAAATGAAATAAAAGAGAAATGTCATAAGCAAATAAAATAGAAATTCACGGGATGAAACAGGAAACTATGGGTCATTGAGCTGCTTCAACGTTCTGCACATGAATGGACACTTATCTTGAAGTCAATAAAATTGTGAATATGGATACTTTTGGACCAAAATTAGAAATAACCTGCACCAGAATGATAAAAGAACAGTTAAAGTTTGAATACATCATAACACCAAAGACAGATCCAATAAAAAATAATATACCTTATGAAATTTCCAAGTTTTTTGTGGTGCTCAATCCATCGAAGAAACAGCAATTCCAATTTCTTTTCCTCAGCCTTTGCAGCTATACGGGCTCTGAGGGTCTAACAAGGAACCAGGTAACATAACGGATTTCAGAAACATAACACAGAGAGAGATAAAGTAATCAACAGCATAAGATTTTCAGAACAGAGAGAGTAAACAGTGACTGCCTACAAGTGGTCTATGCCAGGAAAAAAAATACCATATCTCTTTTTCGCTTTTCTGCAATTTGTTCACGCTCTTGTAGCCTCAGCTTTTCACTTTCTTCACGTGCTCGTTGCTCAGCCTACAGAGCATATAAATTGAGAGTTAAATTCATAAACAAATATATCCTTTGATTATTTCACTCAGTTTCACTCTCCAGTTATATGCAAGGCCAAGTATTTGTGTATTGTAAGTTGTAACAGGAGCTGCATGCAACTCCCAGCATGAAGAACGAGCAAATGGAAGAAAAAAGTATTCCTTAATTTAATAGATGAAAATCTATTTTGTAAGTTTTCAAATGACATTGATGCTAAATAGATGCTTAACAGTAACGTAGTTCGTTCTAAGTTTACGACTTTTTGACATGTTTTGTACCAAAAATGTGGATGGACACATGAACATATAACCCATTATATGAAGGTAGTAGTAGGTTAGCATAGTTCTGACAGTTGATTACTATTTCCCACCCTCTGTATATGTGTCTTCAGACATTTATTTATTGTTTTCTTTACAATGTAAAAGTATCCTTTAGCAACAAAGTTATTTTAAAAGACAAACCAATTCAATGGAAAAAAAAAAAATCAAGTGATGCATATAATTTAAAAGAGTATTAATGTCTAAACACAATGATAAGTCTAGTAAGAAGATTTTCAATCTATCACCATATCTGACTTCACTGCTGAAGTGCTGATGTTCTAACTTTACAATTAAAGCATGAAGTTGGAAATAAATTAGAAGGCAAAACAAGGAAATACAAATCTCACCCTTTTCAAAGAATCAGATCTCCTCATGTATGCCTCTGTGCCCGAAAGTTGCATGTCCTCTTTCCTGAATTTCTGGACGTGCATCAAACAATAAAAGTAAAACATTTGTCGAGAAAATACATTTTTTGAGAGATAAGCATTTGTTCCAATAACTTCAGTCCAGAGAACTAGAGAGTTGATCATCTTTTGTCTTGATGTAAGTCATGCTCTTTTACTTATAATGCTGTCTTATAACTTGTGTGAATCTGTCTAGTATATGCTGGATGCATGCAAGAAGTAACAACAGTAGTGATCCAATTCTTAAGATCATATCAGTGTAAATTGAGAACAAAGAAAGTTTGCCTCGTAAAGGAAGAAACAGCAAACAACCTACCACAGACCCACTCATGCACAGTAGAATGTTTGTGCATTTTCTTTTTTTTTTTCATTTTAATAACCAAGATACACTGTGGCAGAGTTCTTACCACCCACAGCCGCGTGCCCATTGCCTAGGCCTGAAAGAGATCGAGAGTAGTTGCAGCCGTGACATTAGAGTTCCTTTTGTCACCTCCCCACCAAGTGAACTAGGCTCGATAGTAATAAAACCAAACAATTTTCTCATTTTTAAATAGCATTTCACCAGCCATAACTATAAGTCAACACGAGCCGAAATTGACCACATACAGAAATATTTTACTTAAATTGTTAATCTCAAATCAAGATATCCCAGAACTAAATCAAATGCTGCAGGAACCCATTCTACAATCTTTGTCAATGGAGTAAAAGTAATTGGAACAAATATTTCTGCAGCCTTTGATTTAAAAAATAAAAAGTAAATGGAACAAATTTAGGAGTATTATAGAATTCTGTCAACAACTATACAGCCCAGTCCCCTCATTGCATTAATATCAGTACATCAAGTAGCCTACAGGCAAAGTCAAAACTTATGTTTTCATCACCAAAGCTATAGCATGTCAAGAAGCCAGTAGACCCAATTCTAGAGTTCATTCAAAAGACATGGTCTCAGAATAAATTAATGTACTGGAGAAGCCACCAAACATAAGATTATGCACTAAAGGAACAATTTGCAATTAGGCCATTTAGAGAATCAAAACAAAGAAGAAGACTACAACTATGTCAACTATCTAAAGCTAGAGTTTATGTAATGAGTAAGGACAGGGTGATCCCTTTATATGACTAAGGCGCGTGCAACTCTTTGAGATTAAGTAACATGAAAAGGTATACAACAACATGAGTGAATATACCTCCAACGTCCCAAGAAGCTGGCCTAACATCCTCTTATTCCTGTTGACCAAACTAGGGTCCTCGTCCTTAGGCAACACCCTTGGTACATGCTCCGCGGGAGGGATTTCAAAATCCTAAATAATCAAACACAAACCAGACCAAATAAGAACTCATTCAGCCCATTAATAAACTAAACAGAAGGCTATTTTCATCCACTTATTCAAGTAAAAAAAAAGAAGATACGTTTACCATTCGAGAAGGCCTTTGGTTACCAGCCTTCTGAGACCAATTGGATGGATTTTTCTCACCCTGGCTTGCATTTGAATTTGCATATGCATCATTTCCCGTTCCAGGGGCTAAATCTATCTTCTCTGCATCACTTGCAGCTTCAAAAGTTCCCTCAATTATTTCCCCATCCTCAACCTTTCATCCAAAAATAAATAAATTAAAAGTTCACTCTAGGCCTTTAAAATGGTTCAAATTTCAGCTCCCTTGTCTACACGCACCTTTACAACAGCTGAAGAGAGCCGCCTTTTTGCTGGAGGCTGGTCTTCGGGGTCGGTCCTCTCCGCCTACACATTGAATTAATTAATGAATAAGGAAATAAACATACAAAACTGAGTTTCAAGTTTTTAATTAAATGGGTGAGAACGAAAAAAAATACCGGTCGAACGAAGCCACGCTGACGGGGGCCATTGGCGGCAAAATTGCGAGGTCCGGCGCCGGATAGGCCACCGCGGCGAATCCCCCTGGGATCGCGAAGCCGCTCTGTAATCTGTAACAAGGGGAAACAAGTAGAGATTGAGCAAACACAAGTTCGAGGGTTTTCATAAATGGATGGTAACAGAAAGAAGTACCTCGCGCTGTTGGCGATGGAGCTCATCGATCTCTTTGCGGAGCTCCTCCTCTGTTTTTTCGGCTGCCATCGTGCTGCCCATCGTGTTCGTGTGTGCTGCAAAACCCTTGCAACCCTGCGCTCGGTTATTGTGTAATTTCCACAACACTTTTCTTTTACACACTATTTATTTATATTTATATGGTGGTAAAGTTAGTTATTTATATACTACGAGTGAAAAATAACGAAATATACTACTCCCATATGGTACGGTTGAATAAGTGACCACGGTGCGATTTTACCATTTAGTCTATTTCTTCGTCGCGGTTTAGTTTATCGTGCAATTCTAAATCGTGGTTTATTATGTGATGTGATTTTGAATGATTTAGTCGGTGTTTAACGATTTCAATAATGAAAGACCTTTTGTTCAATTTTAATTCTCTTTTCTCTAAGGTATTTAGTCATTCAGCTACTGAAATTCTAGAAAATGGTTGAAAAACGGAACATAAGAATGTGAAAAGAGGAGTTGTATGATCTATATGCAATTATGCATCTATAATTAAAATTAAACACTCTATTAGCAGAGTGGTTTGGATTAACAAATTTAACTGCGGCTAATTTAAAATTTTATTGCTAAACCCAGTTACCCCGGGTGTCGAGCCATATAATTCAGAAGGGAGCGGTTATAGACACCCACCATTGTATTGAGGACACCCACGAGATGAGGACACACACCGTTCGGATGAGGACACCCACGGGGAAAAGCCAAAATTGCCCCCCAACTTAATTTCCCTCCTTCCACTGTCTTCTTTCGGTACACCCACCATCTCCCCCATTCTTCTCCCCCACTCCACCTCTTCTCCCTCACTCCACCTCTTCTCCCCCCTCTGCCCCAAACTTCTCCCCCACTCTCTCCGTTCTCACGGCCACAACGAACAAGATAGAGAGACACCCCCGACGACATCGAACAAGATAGAGAGAGACACGGGCGGCGCGTCGTTTTTTTAGAAGAAGAGGACGTTATCGATTTTTTTTTCTTTTTTGCAAAAATGGTTAAAGGTTAGTTCTTCTTGCTTATATTTAGAATTAGTGTTGTGATAACACGTGTTTTCTTGTTGAAACATTGATTCTATTGTTATAGGGTTTCATGATTTAAGTTTTGTTTTTTGAATTTTGTGTTAATTCATGAATGTGTTGACTAAGGTAGGTTTTTGTGTTATAATCATGTTTATGGGTACAATGTATCAATATTTGATGTGTTAGGATGGAAATAAACCAATGGGCATCTAATTGGCATGGTTTAGGAAGAAATTAAACGTTTACTTCTGGTTTTTCGAACATTGAGTAGGTGTCCAGAACTTATTTTCGCACATGGCTTGTTTGTTGGGGGATAATTTTCGAACATGTATTATGTGTTGGGAACTTTTTTTCGCACATGGTGTGTTTGTTGGGAACTTTTTTTCGTACATGAAGTGTTTGTTGGGAACTGTTTTTCGTACATGGCGTGTTTGTTGGGAACTTATTTTCGAACATGGCGTGTTTGTTGGGAACTTATTTTCGAACATGGCGTGTTTGTTGGGAACTTATTTTCGAACATGGCTTATGTGTTGGGGGATAAGTTTCGAACATAGATTGTTTGTTTTGAACACATTTTCGAACATTGCTTGTTTGCTAATTGTTTCATATTGTTCATGTTTTCTTAGAGGGTGTTAGTAGGGCTCGGCCGACTGCTTCCAACAGGAAAAGGAAGCAACATGTTACCGATGAGGCCGCTCCACAAGAGGTTGTTCCACAAGAGGCCGTTCCACAAGAGGTCGTTCCACAAGAATCGGAGGTAGATGATCAAGACAGGGAGGAGGGCAACGATGAGGGAGAGGACGAGGAACAGGATGAGGGAGAGGCGGAGGGAGCCAGTGGTGGAGACGATGAGGGAGAGAAAGAAAGAAGAGTTGAGAAAGTTGATCGGCAAATTGTAACCTCACCTCCCCTTCTCACAAGCTTCCAAGAGCATGTAGCCAAATACATATGGTTAGATGAGGAGCGAGATGTGTTGAAGTGTCACTGTCATGTGACCAAACTATTGAATTGGGAGTTCGATGATGAAAAGAATTGGCGTCATTGACGGAGGTTTTTGAGAGGATCTAAATTGATTCATATTAGACGTGCAGCTTACAAGTATTCAAACAAAAACCTTATCACAGCCTTCGTTGAGAGATGGCACGAAGAGACCAACTCATTCCACTTGCCCTTCGGGGAAATGACAATCACTCTTGATGATGTCTACTGTATCACGCGTTTGAAAGTTAATGGTCTCCCGGTGCAGTCTACTTCCGAAGAACATATTTTGGCTTCAGATTATTTGATGAAATATTTGGGTTTAACCTTAGTAGAAGTCAAGGAAGCATTAAGTGGGCAACGAGGGGGTTCTGTGAAGCTAGCGTGGCTAAGGGAGACTTTTGTGCCCATGATGTCCTCGGACAACGAGGTCGAGGTGTTGTATTCAGCACGAGCGTTTGTGTTGTACATGTTTGGGACCACTTTATTTCCGGACAAAAGTGGTACTCGTGTTCACGTATATTGGTTGGAGTATATGGACGACATGGCACAATTTCCTAAATATGCTTGGGGTACCGCAGCACTTGCCTATTTGTATAGACAATTGGGATGGCGTCAAAGTTCAAGTGTAGGCAGATTGGTGGTTACCTTACGTTATTGGAGGTATTAAGTCTTTTAAATAAGTTTGTTAATATTTCATGTTTGAGTTTGATATTGACCTAATAATATTGTACTTGTAGGCTTGGATTTATGAGCACTTCCCTACTTTGATATTGCCGCCTCATAATCCAGACTTTGCCCTTACGGATCCACTGTCGATGCGTTATGCACCCGAAGCTCATACAGGCCCTTGCGGCGACCGAGTAAGAGGCTTTAGAGAGCGATTAGATACCCTCCTAGCAAGCGAGGTACGTTACTAACCAAATTATCTATATTTGTCTGTTGTTTGTTTGTTTTTAAGATAAATACGCATTTTTTATTTAATTTGGTGTTGTAGGTTAACTGGAATCCATATCGCCCCGTACGAGAAAATGTTCCATTGGATGAGGTATCTTACTTTCATGGGTGCATTGTGTGCGGAGATATTGTTGAGCCGTACATGCCGGATAGAGTGCTCAGACAGTTCGGGTACGTGCAAACCGTTCCTGAGAAGCCGCTTGCTGCCCGTGTTAAGAGAACCGGTTCCACATCCAAGAAAACAAAGCTAGTGTGGGGTGCTATGGCGGAGTACTTTTCTACGTGGGACGCACACATGCTTACGGAGGATAGACTTGGTGAGCGTTGTATCCAAGATTCGGATTGCAGTGATGGTTATATTGATTGGTACCTCGCCAACGGTCGTCCTTTCGTTTCAAATCCTTCTAACAGGAGACTTCCTCCTCGTGAGCCTCCACGTAGGGTCGAGTCATGGCACTTGGTAGATTCTGCAAAGGCTGAGCTGAACATGTTGTTGCACAAGTGGAGGAACGACGAGCCATTAACAATGGATGGGGTAATGCAAAAGGTTGAAGAAGTTGTGAGGCAGCTTGGTGGACAAACTTCGGATGACGTAGGAGAAGAGGCACCATCATCATCAAGTGCACGTCGTGGACGTGGAAGGGGTCAGGGACGTGGAAGGGCTAGGCATTCTTGAGGCGTTACTTGTTTTATATCATTTTGAACAAAAACTTGACAATATTGTTTTTTAACATGTATGGTAACTTTTATGATAATTTAGTGTTTTAACATGTATGGTAACTTGAATGGTTCATATATGATGTTATGTTGAGGCGTTACTTTATGAATGTTATGTTGTATTTATTGAGAACCGGTTTTAACATGTACGTAAATTTGTAGTATTTACGTCGTCTTGTTTCGAAAAAATGAAGACCGTTCGGGACAAATTTGCCGAAGAATAACAATTTTCGAACATGTGTAGTATTTGCGGAAGTAATTTTCGAACATTGACACATTTTTTGGAAACTTTTTTTCGAACATGGCGCCCCAATGTTCGAAAAAAGTTCGTTACAGCAACTTTTGGTTTAAAATTCGACCAAGTAAAACACGCGGAACAAATTTTCGAACATTGAGCAATTGTTGGGAACAAATTTTCGAACATTAACCAATTGTTGGGAACTTTTTTTCGAACATGGCCCCAATGTTCGAAAAAAAGTTCGTTACAGCAACTTTTGGTTTAAAATTCGACCAAGTAAAACACGCGGAACAAATTTTCGAACATTGAGCAATTGTTGGGAACAAATTTTCGAACATTAACCAATTGTTGGGAACTTTTTTTCGAACATGGCCCCAATGTTCGAAAAAAAGTTCGTTACAACAACTTTTGGTTTAAAATTCGACCAAGTAAAACACGCGGAACAAATTTTCGAACATTGAGCAATTGTTGGGAACAAATTTTCGAACATTAACCAATTGTTGGGAACTTATTTTCGAACATGGCCCCAATGTTCGAAAAAAAGTTCGTTACAGCAACTTTTGGTTTAAAATTCGACCAAGTAAAACTCGCGGAACAAAATTTCGAACATGGAACAATTGTTGGGACGTTATTTTCGAACATGGACCAATTGTTGGGAACAATATTTCGAACATGGAACAATTGTTGGGACCTTTTTTTCGAACATACCTCCAATGTTCGAAAAAAAGTTTGTTACAGAAACTTTTCGAACATACCTCCAATGATCCCAACTATAGGTTTTATACACCATATTATACTTTTAACACAATTGTAGTGCCTCATTCAAAAGTCAAGCACGATAAACCATTCAAAAAATAGAGGAATTAAATTACACAAATCATGTTCCAAAAAATAGAGGAATTGTAACGTTGAAACCGTATACATGTTCCAAAAATATTACACATCCAGAATTTGTACACAAATTATCTATGAATGTTGTTTGTTGACAATTTGTACACAAATTACACAAAAAAGACAAAAGTATTCCAAAGTTTCTAACCACAAAAACTAACAAAAAGATGGTAACTACGTCCATACACTATCATCTAATTAATTCCTCCGGACGCATATGCATTTTTCCATCCGTCTGAAATGTGTTGACCCTCATGCTTCCACGAAGTAATGACCGGGGGCAAAGTGCGCCCAGCACCCATTATGACCTACACGCATTCGAGATTTATGTGTTATTTATGCAACATATACGTGTAAATAAATTCATTAAATTAATGCAATCAAATACCTGGACGAAATGATTCTCATTAATTAATCCCAACCAAATATTCTTCGGTTCTTGAGGAGGTTCTTTGTTGAACGGCAGATACGTAAGGGATAGACGGGTATCAAGAACCACCACCGCCACATTATAGTGTGACGCCACTAGATATCCCATGTACGGCAACCCGAATCAATGTTTTTTATGTGCAAACTCCGTAAAGCAATTCAATTTTTGAAGCACAACATGGACGTAATCATTCAACAAGAACACGTTGTTGTACAACGTTAGATTGCGGGACAGTTCGCTCATCAAGTCCATCCGAACCCTCGCCCACTCATCTTCACCGAATCCCATAAGCCCAGCCACTGCTCGAAAACCGCAGTGTCCGTCACCCTTAACGTTCTTGATGTCGATAATGTACGGTTGATGCTGGATCGGTAAATTTCCGATGAAGTCCATTCCTTGGGATTGTCGGGTACGCCGATGGGATACCTACGCACATTACCAAAAATTTTACCCATCTACAACCAAAATACACCCATCTACACATAACCAAAATAAACACATCTACAACCATATTATACTTTAATATTATACATCTACAACAACACCAAAATAAACATGCAAGGGCTGAGAATTACCGGTTGTTTTTTGGAATCCCTTTCTTCTGGAAGGACGGGGATGAGAGCGAGTTATCTACTGTGATCACCACCTGCTTCTTTTGTACCGAGCAACTTGCAACTTGACTCTCTACTACCTCAAATAGGCTCGACTCACGTTTGGTGGACGCATCAGACTTCTTCGTGTTCTTTCCCTTTCCCTTTCCCTTTTTGGGTCGACCACGAGTGTCTTCCTTAGGGGGTGGCTCAATAAGAGTCGTAGTCTCGGGGTTTGCAAGCTCCCTCATACGCTTCAAGAAGATGAGTTGCTCCTCCGCAGAGAAGCACTTATACACCTCAGCCATATCGTCTACGGCATCTTCAAACCGATTTTTGTTATGGATGATAGGAGGGTCATCCACGAGTGTGGTGGTTGGGGTAGGCTCCATATCCAGCTTCCTCCAGAAGGGATCAATGGCATTCACGGGTATCGGTTTGTCACAGTAAACATACTCCTCGATCTCATGACCACAGGGCAAACCGTATACCTTCCTCAAGATATGTTGGCACTCTTTAGGATCAAATCCAGGTTGTTTGATAACCTTGATTTCATCAAAGATCTTTTCTAGAGCCACCAATGACACCACCCCTCGTAAATAATCAAAAACATTTGACGAGAACCTATGTTGGGCCACATTCAAACTCTTTTCGAATGAGGCTTTAATTGCAACATTGCATGCCTCGAATAGAGTGTGGCATTTCTCCCAACATGTCTCAAAATTTCCTAATGAATTGCCAAGCATCCTTTTCAAGGCGGCATGCTGGCTTTCTACCCTGATAAGCGAAAATTTAAAACGTTAATGTTAAACAACTTACAAAATAAAAGAATTTCTTTAAATAAATACAAAAGTATAAACATACCTGTTGGTTGTGGTATTGCCAAAGTGCATAAAATCATTCGTCCAAGCCCTTACGAACCTCTCTCTATAAGGGGTAATCCAACTGTTCAACACGTAATTCACTGGCTTCTTTGGAAATTTGGACTTAAACTCTCGAAGAGCTTCTTCAAAGTCAGACGGGGTATCGGACCTCCATAAACGGTTGAAATAAAAGTTGAATACCTCCCATTTTTTGACATCTTTAAATTCACCCTTGCAGTTGGCTAACACATTCCGATCAATGTGGAATGTACAAAGAAAATGACGGGCTTCTGGAAATTTCTTGGCCACCGCATTCATCAATGCAAGTTCACGGTCCGTGATAATAACATCCGGAAGAGAAGATGCCACGTCTCGAAGCACCTCCAATGCCCATTGATAATTCTCTTCTTTCTCATCCATTAGGTACACCGACGCAACACAAAATGTCATCCCAGTCGATGTAACTCCCACAATCTCCAAATAAGGTAACCGGTACCTATTCGTCTTGTATGTGCAATCTATCATGAGGACCTTTGGAAAAGCGTGCACTAATTGGAGTGAGACGGGATGTGCAAAAAACAACTCGTTAAGAGTGTTTGTCTTCTCACATCTTCGCGTGGCATGAAAGTACTTGTGCTCGACAAGTTGACTCATCAAATATTGCAACTGACTACGTCCACAATATTGATGGATTCTATGCTTCGACCTTGCATTGTAGATCGTTCGAAGAGTCGAGTGATTGTGCACATTCTTCGTCTTCAACCTAGACAATACAGATTTAGGAGGAGCGTGTAATTTGGACATTTCAATTACGAACTCCTCTTCCTCGGTAGTTAGACGGCCGACATAAGAATGACCCTCAAGGTAATGGGATATTGGATGGTTATGTGTACCGCATTTCACCTCCAATCTCCACTCACATTGAGCTTCTTCTGTACCCTTCAACAAAAACGGACACCCACATTTCTTGGTGCCCGTAACCCTTCCTCTCTTTCCTTCTTCCCCCTCATTCTTCTTAGCCTTCTTCTTAGGAGTCGCGGGCTTCTTCTTTTCACGATACACACCGCAACGCTCACAAGTTAAGAAAATACGTGCCTTTTTATTCCCTTTTCCATTATCCGAACGCTTCACAACAATAACTATGTTGTGTTGTTTTCCCGTACGACGCACCCAAGACAATAGTGCGTCACGAGACTCAAACAAAGCCATATTCGTGAAGACGTCCGTGTAATCCATAATTATTTCACGATCCTGGACGTCAGGATCCATAGCATCATCATTCTCAGTTTGTTGAATAGCAAATTCTTCCAACCACTCATCATCATCATTCTCAGTTTGTTGAATAGCAGATTCTTCCAACCACTCATCATCATATTCCTCTTCGACTCCATATTCATCCACCCAAACATCATCCTTATCATCATTCAAATTCTGAAATTAAAATGTTCGAAAATTATACAAATGTTCGAATATAACTACCATGCAAAATACCAATGTTCGAAAATTACATCAAAACAAGAGACAAATGTTCGAAATTTTATTCCATGCAAATGACCTATGTTCGAAAATAACATCAAAACAAGAGACAAATGTTCGAAAATAACTTCAACACAAATGACCAATGTTCGAAATTTTCTTCAACACAAATGACCAATGTTCGAAATTGTCTTCAAAACAAATGACCAATGTTCGAAATTTTCTTCAACACAAATGACCAATGTTCGAAATTGTCTTCAAAACAAATGACCAATGTTCGAAAAAAATACATGAACATCGTCGTCTTCTTCGCGAAACCAGACGCGAATAAGGACTTTTTTCGTTTCAAGCAAATGTCATTCATATTGTCAAAATGTATGTCCTAAATGCATCCTATTTAAACTAGATACCATTATAAACTCATATTATGCAAAAAAAACAAGATTAAACTACCAAAATACAACAAAACCCTACACATAAAAAAACTTCCATTTTTCAAAACTAAAAAACCTTGAAAACATGCTAAACAACTTACTAATGAATATTTGGCACCCCCACGAGTCGTTTTTGCATCACTATCGGCCATTTTCGAGTTCTTTCACAAGCAAAATCGTCTACGGCGTTTTTGGAAAGTTTGGAGGTGGAATGTTGATCGACGTTAGCTCTTCCCGCGATAGATACAGTGGTGGGTGTACTCATCCGCTGTTTTTTTTAAAAATTTTAAGGAGGGGCAAAATAGACCATTTACATACTCCCTTTTCCAAAAAAAACTTCTCTTGGGTGTCCTCAATACAATGGTGGGTGTCTATAACCGCTCCCAATTCAGAAATCTAAATGGGCTTTGACACTTTAATTGGCCCATTTTCATGTTTTTGGGTATTATGATCCACAAAATGCAATATTTGTATATTTCAGGAGTCATGCTATTTGATTCTTTCGATTTATGCGATTTTTTAAATTTTATGATCACCCTAAGAAGGTGGTATACTGGTATTGGATTTTTTTTTTTTTAATGGCTGGTTAGCTAAGCACACAACTCCATTGATTCGAAATCCCTCGATTTTTTTTTACTTTTATTAATTTCTTGTCAATTTGTTTGATTCTTAGGTATATTTTGTGTGTTGACGAATCAGTTAGTTTGGTCTAATGAATTTGATATACTTTCTGGTTATTAGTTTTGGTGGTGTATGGACAAAGGCGACGATGTGTAATTATAAATTTCGTATTTAAAATAATTGCAGTAAATATGAAATCAATTATAAAAATATAATTCCACAAGAACTTGATTTGAAAGTTTTCTGGAGTAGATAATCAAATCCTGTAACCTTAAATTCAAGGATGCGCCTTATTTATGATTAAATGTTTTATTTTGAATTAAATGTTGTTGAGTTTGAGATCAATTTTTGCAAGTTCGAATTCTCATCGATATTTATGTTCTCTGAAATAAATGAAATGAGCTTCTATAGCCTAACTTGTTGGGCCGGACCACTAGATGGACTTCAATGGCCACGGATAAATGCCCCCAAATATTATATTTTCACCCCTCATTTCAACTTATTTTTTTAACTAATACTCCGTAGTTAAAAAGACTATATTACCTTTATATACTGAGTTCACCCCACCCCAAACTAAAAATAAACAATTTTAATTTCTACATTTCCTCTCCTCCCTCCCAAAACTAACCGTATCCATATTTCTTCTTAAAAATAATTGAAAATAACTTGAAGAGACTTGGGTCTAATGATTGAAAAACGAAGTATCCGTTACGTATATGTAAGCTTTTTTTGTATTTTTTAAAGTATAGTTTACATGTTTTTGTATTTTTATAGTATATCGTTGTAATTAATTATTCTTCATGCTATTATTGTTTTATTTAACCATATTGTTGCATAATTGTGTAGTTGTAGTGAATATATGTGTAGTGTATTTCATTTTCGAGTTTTTATTTTAAAAAAAAAATCGCATTTTGCAAAAACTCAGCAGTGGTTCGCCGAGTTGTGTGAGATTTTTCGGAAAAAAGTTCTACAAGTTGTGTACATTTTCGGAAACAAGTTCCACAAGTTGACTACATTTTCGAAAAAAAGTTCCACGAGTTGTCTACATTTTCAAAATTTCTTTTCAAACAATGCAAAAATTCAATTTTTTTTGTTTTCTTGGCGAGTTACATGTAAACTCTCGAAAGTTTTGGCCGATTTTTTACACGAAACTCGGCCAACCAGTATTGAGAATCGACCAAAACTATTTTCTCTTCCTCATCTTATGTTTTGTGCAAAATCAACTTTATTCAACTATTGAAAGCCAAAATTATTGCTAAGAACACTTATTAAACAATAAAAAAACTAACTCCTTCATATATACTATATAAATACACTTATTAATCAAAGACTTTGGAGCTAAAAGGGATTTTCTTTTGATTTTGAAAAGGAGTGAAGTCAAAAGGTTTTATTATTGTGTATAAGAGTGTTAGTGAGTGAAAAGATTATTTGTGATATTTTATCCGCGACCGACTTCAATACATGTCTTAGGCCTAGTTTGGATCCATGTAAGTTTGTACAAAAATAATTGTGGTAAATTCAATGGAATAGTGCAAAAATTTCAGTATTTTTTCAAAGGGCACGGCTATTTACACCTCTACACCTCTATCTTTGTTAATCGAACTTTCCCTTTAATTTATTAATTTAATAATTATGTTAAAAATCTAAAATATCCTTTAAAATTACAACTACTAAATACACTCACCCTTCAACATTCAAACTCTAACCCTAATTTTTCAGCCTCCGTCACCTACCACCTTCGCGCCACCAACTCTACCTAAACAGTGTCAAAGTTTAATAAAAAACTTTAAAATTAAAAAATAATAAAATACTAGAAAAATCTGGAAAAAAATTGACATATTTTCGATAAACTAGTGTCGAAAATATACACACGTACTATTGTTGACAACAGCTTGTCGACAATAGTGTATGTTTTCAACACTAATTTGTCAAAAATTATATTTAAAAAAAACACTTGCACGTGCAACAATGAAAATATGGGACTTTGGGGACGGGGGAAGCGGAAATTTGAGGAAAAGATAGATAAAATAAGGATAATTATAAATAAAGTTGATAATAATTTGAGTAATTAAGTGATGGTTGAAAGATGATGATTTTCATAAAATATATGAAACTACATTTTGTGGACGGAGAATATAAGACAAATGAGATTACATTTTTTTGGAGGGATGAGTAATATACATGTCTAATAAAATGATATCATAAATCATTAGTAATATCATATTATCATGTAATAAAGCTAAGGAACACAAGACGAAGCACCCTTGAATATATATGTTAATTGAAAACAAACCATTGGTATTAAACAAATGAGATTAATTTACAGAAGCCAGTATAATATTTCTCAGATCCAAATTAATTTTCTCGGAAACCTAACTAACTAAAAAAAAGCCATAATTAAGTTAACCAACTGTTGCATGTTCAAGACTTCAAGTCCTTGAGTTTTACAACAGTCAAGGCTTCACATGGAGCGATTTCCTCTCATAAACCCAAACAATTAATTTTCAAATCTCAATGATATACTATTAATTAACTGTTACATAATCTACAACGAAGCAAATTAAAATCTCTCTATCATAAAAAAACAAAAAAAAAACTTATTAATATTTCCGGGTCGGGTTATTACCCGATTCTACTATCCAAGTATGATCATCCCTAGGGCTTTTATTCCCATGATCACTAGGTCCAAAAGTGGTAGGTGCTACACTACTACTACAATGACTTTCTTTATTAATTAGTGAAGAAATTGCTGCTGCAACTGCAACCCTAAACTTAGGATCAGAGGCAATTGCAGTCACATTATTCTCACCCAACCCTAAACTACTATCTTGTTTAGGCATCCAAGAATTATAGCCCATATCGTTTGTGAGGTCAAGTACAATGCCTTTACTAGGGTCATAATAACTAGGGTTTAGGGTTGGCACAAAGGGTAGTGTACTAGAGTTGTTGTTGTAAGGGAAATTTAAGGACGAGGATAAAATTGACCTAGTGTCGCAAAACGGGTTGCCCGAATCCAACAAGACAAAGGACGACGTGGCAGCTGAGGCTGTCGATGCCATTGCCGTTGCGCCAACTGGCAGTGGATGGTTGTGTGTTCCTTCGTACGTTGTGATCAGTATTGACATGTCCTCCAAACATCTTTGGACCTATTTAATTTAATTTATTAATATATATATAAATTCACATTAGAAATTAGAAATTTGGATTGTGTGTATATGTGCACCTGTTTTCTCACAGGGCATCCGGGAGCTACGGTGCAACGATAATAGGCACGAGGGCACGGGTTTCCTTTAGCAATCTTTTGGCCATATTTTCTCCATTGGCATCCATCATTCATCTAATTATAAACAAATTAAATTAAAACAATTTATTGGCTTAATTAAATAAAGTCTTTTTTTCAATAGTACGTTTTTGAAATTAAGCAAAATGTTGAATATTCATGGATCAAATAGTTAAGATTAAGAATAAATTACTGACCGTGGCGGATTCACATCTTGCTCGGACAGAAACCCTAGCTCTTTTATTGGGTGGAGAAGTCACAATTGATCCCAAGTTGTTGGTGTGAAGTTGACCACCTTGTATTGCAATAGGCCTAATTATTTCATTCTCTTCTCCATTTCCTTTCAATTTGTTGGAACCTCCCAAAGACAACCCTAATTCATCATCATCACGAATACTTCTTTTGTTGCCCTCTTCAATTGTGTCATCCAATGATAAATCTAAGTTGGGATCCTAAATACAATATAGTAATTTTTTCACGGGTCATAATCACTTTTTTTAAAGCTGTCATAAGCACGCAATTGAAAACATACCCTAAATTAATAAAGATGAAGTTTAAAGCGATTAATTACCTGGTGCAGCTTGTTTAGATTGTTTTGTTGCATGATGGATAACTTAGCGTGGAGATCAGAGTAGTCTTTCATTGTTTGCTCGACGGCGGTCCGTAAAACCTTGTTCTCCTCTCTCACACGATTCATCCGGAGCTCAAGGCCAGACAACTAATGCAAATTTTACATATATATATGTTCATCGAAAAGAAATATTGGACATAAAATTATAGTTATAATTAAGAGAATTACGTACCTTTTGTATGTTGAAGGTGGCCTTGTCGTGATCATGAATAACATTATTTTGATGATCAGGCTCGTTTAGTGCAGTAGTGTCTTGTCCTTGTGCATGTAATTTGAGGGACAGATCCATTTCCATGTTGATTTAATTTCTTTCTTCTTGTTCAATCAAAAGTATATATTCTGCAGAAATAAATTCAGAGAGAAAGGTAGGAGGAGAAGAGAAGCAATAGAGAGCTAGAGAGGCAATTAAAGACGCATCTAAATATCTAATTAGTTTTGACTTTTAAATTTAATATATGTACATGTGTACGTGTTTACGAGACACATCAAATTAATAGTATAATAATTATTGAATATTTGAATGAATAGATGATAATATATATGGTGAGGTCATGTTAATATATATCATGGAATATGAGCCGAGTACGAAATCCCATAATTAAACAAAACAAACCTTGGGATCCCATCTGATCGAAAGACTTCCACACCCTTTTCAATTTCAACTCTTTCTAATTTTATATCATCAACTTTCCCACCACCACTTGTGTGTGTGAACTCTTCTACATCACTTTTACCAATTAATTAAACTATAGTAACAATAATATCATTTTATTATTTATCTACATTGTCATACATATATGGGTAAAATTGAACTGTGACATTTAATTTTAGTGCAAAATGACAAAAAATCATTTAAAAGAAAGATGAAATAAATGGAACAAGGAAGTATAAGTTACAATACAATAATACTATATATATGGTTAGTTCGTTAATTTCTTCACGCTATTGTTTATAGGTTATTTAATGCATGCCTACGCGCGTTAATATATATAGTGTGATTAATTAATTAGAATTGTTGAGAAGTAGTCCAGGGCCAACTCATATGTAACACCTACTATACGAACAGAATATAACTACCTTAATTATGAAATACCAACTTATATTATTAGTTAAGTGCTTTTCGTGTGTGTATATATTTAATTAATATATATTATTAAAAACGGCTGGCTACTCGTCTAAACACGATTGAGCTCACGACATTGTTCAAGTTGTTTGACCTCAATTTTTCATACAGAATTGTAAACTGTACATTATCAAGTGCATTCTTGAAAAATGGTTGTGGATTTTCTTACAACTTTTTTTTTTTTTTCAGTGAGATTAAAGATTCGGTTGTTCATACGTCAAATTATGTGAAGCTAGAATTGGGTTCGAATTTTGTAATGGCCGCATCGAAAACCATATATATATAGCCGAGCTCAAACAGTTTTTATCGAACGATCTCGATCGAGGTTTGATTTGTTTTTCAGCTAGCCCTATGCATATTTTAATTTCATAATTAAATTTGATATCATTGTGACATATATATTGTATAGTTTAATTTGACTCTCCCGTACCATTTGTGGTGCCGTATTTAGAATTTATTAATGAATTAATAGTGTTGAAATTAGAATTAGTGTGTGAAGTTGATTGGGTAGTGATCCGATGCAGAGGGTTGACTTATACCCCACCGGACTCTGACTTGTGTGGCGGAGCAAACCTCGCCGCACATGACTCTCTCTCTCTCTCTCTCTCTCTCTCTATATATATATATAAATTAATTAATTAATTCATGTCATAATATACACTAATTAAATTGCGTACAGACTGTATACCAGTATCATTCAATGCGTCTAATTACGTATTCAACTTTGTTTCAATATCGATCTGGGGTTGACTTTGGTTCTTATTCTTTTTTTCTTTTTCTTTTTCTTTTTTTTTTTTTTTTTTTGTAATTTTATTTATGATAATATAAATCTAAATGCAATCGGAGGGGCTCAATTCTATTTTTATATTCCAAAAGACAAGTAAATCGCAAGTAAATGAATTTTGAGGCGTCACAAAACCTATTTAATTTATTAGTAAAAAAATTAAAAATGAGCTCCATAGATAACTATACCTTGACAAACGTTTTTATAGAATTATTACGAGATGAAAATGGATTGGGGAAATTTCTCTACATTCAGCCTTTTTTATTCTTAATTAATGTAGGTAATTTTTTTCTTCAATTAAAAATATTTTATTTTGGTTCCTTTTTAACTGTTTTGAATGCATGACTGCAAAAAAACTTCTTTCGATGAAAAATAGGTTTTTGGAGAAACAGCACCACATATTACATATGTGGTTTTGGAATCAACAATTTAGAAATTTAACACTAACAAAAACTGTCAAGATTAAATAAAAAGATAATTTTAATACCATTAAAAAAAACAAATTCACCAAAATGTAAGATTTCAAATAGAGGAGTTTGTGTTATGAATAATATTTATTTGTATGAATGTCCATTACTTTCTCCTTAATACCCACTATGTGTCCTTTGGTTGTTCATGTACCTACATTTATAGTGCACCTCTCATTTCATCTTTCCAAGCTTGTATTGGGACCTATAAATAGTTGAATCAAATATTTCTATACTCCTTTTACATATTGTTTTCTTTTACATACAAAGTTATAAGTTTAAGTTGTTTCACAACACGTTATCAGCACGAGGTTCGTCAAACATTCCTGCCGACGAAATTCAGATAGTGACCAATTTCAGGTATTGTACAAAGTTATGTATTGAAATATTTAGAATATATTATCTAACAATATTTATTTGTCACCTCTTATTTTATTACTATTTTGATGATCATTTGTTCTTGAAATTAATCAATCTCTTGTTTATTTGATAGTTACCATTATGTCGAATTTAACAAAACTTGAATTTGTGGCTCTTGATATTACCGGAAAAAACTATTTGTCATGGATTCTTGATGCTGAAATTCATTTGGATGCCATGGGTCTTGGAGATTCCATAAAAGTGGCAAATCAAGCATCTAATCAAGATAAGACTAAAGCCATGATTTTCCTTCGCCACCATCTTGATGAAGGATTAAAAACTGAGTACCTCACTGTGAAAGATCCACTTGAATTGTGGACGAATCTTAAAGAAAGGTATGATCACCAAAAAACAGTGATTTTGCCAAAGGCTCGTTATAATTGGTTGCATTTAAGATTGCAAGATTATAAATCAGTGAGTGAGTATAACTCAGCTATGTTCAGAATCACTTCTCAATTAAAATTATGTGGAGAAAATATTACTGATGATGATATGCTTGAAAAGACATTCTCCACATTTCATGCTTCTAATGTGCTTTTGCAACAACAATATCGTGAGAAGGGTTTTACTAAATATTCTGAACTAATTTCATGTCTTTTGGTGGCTGAGCAAAATAATGAGCTTTTGATGAAAAATCATGAATCTCGTCCAACTGGTTCTGCTCCACTCCCCGAAATGAATGTTGTCTCATTCTATAATAATCACGATTCCTATAACGGTCGTGGAAGGGGACGTGGACGTGGACGGGGTCGGGGACTTGGACGTGGGCTTGGACGTGGACGTGGCCGAGGACGTGGATTTGGCCGAGGCAGATTTCAAAATGATCATAATTCCCGTCAGAACTTTAAAGGCCCCCACAAAGGAAAACAATTTTTTGAATATCAAAGGAAAGAGAATGACTCACTTGATACAAAGCCCAAATATGACACTTGTCATCGATGTGGGGCGAATGGACATTGGTCTAGGACATGTCGCACGCCTAAGCATCTCATTAACCTATATCAAGAATCGATCAAGGGAAAAGAGAAAAAGGTTGAAACAAATTTTGTGAATAGTGAGTTCGATAATGAGATGTTTGACATAACACAATTGGATGTTGTTGATTACCTTACCCACCCTGAAGGTGGAAATTAAATTGTTCTAATACTCAATCATAATTTCTTTTCAATAATCTATTATGTAATGTTTGTTTTTCTTATGTTATGCAATGTCTTAATATTTTTGTCCTTTATAATATGAGTGACTATTACATTTTCATTTACCTTTCTTATGTTATGCAATGTCTTAATATTTTTGTCCTTTATAATATGAGTGACTATTACATTTTCATTTACCTTAAAAATAAAATAAAACAATTAAATTTTAAATGTCTTACTATGTATTTCTTTTGTTTTTTTATAAGAAATGGAAAATGGTATGGCAACATCAACTTTCAAGGAAGAAGATGGAGATCTATGTCTCGTGGATAGTGCTACTACGCACACTATATTCAACAATAAAAAATACTTCTCAAATATAAATTGTGGAGAAGCTAATGTAAATACAATATCCGGTTGTACAAAAATAATTGAAGGCTTTGGAAGAGCCACTATTCAATTACCCGGAGGGACAAAATTCATTATAAATTATGCCTTATTCTCTGGAAAGTCTCAAAAAAATTTATTGAGTTTTAAAGATATTCGTTTGAATGGATATCATCTTGAGACTACGAAAGAAGGCAATATTGAGTATCTTAATATTACTACAATTGTTGCGGGAAAGAAATGTATGGTGGAAAAGTTACCCGCTTTGTCCTCGGGTTTATATTGCACGAGCATAAGAACAATTGAAATTTATGCCGTAGTAAACCAAAAGGTTACTACCGAATTTAATGTTTGGCATGACCGGTTGGGCCATCCCGGTTCCATAATGATGCGAAAAATTGTAGAAAATTCATGTGGGCATCCATTGAAAAATCGGAAAATACTACATCTCAATGAATTTTCATGTGTTGCTTGTTCACAAGGGAAATTAATTGTAAGACCGTCACCAGCTAAAGTTGAGCATGAAAATCTTATATTCTTGGAACGAATTCAAGGGGATATTTGCGGACCTATACATCCGCCAAGTGGACCATTTAGGTATTTTATGGTCTTGATTGATGCATCGACTAAGTGGTCATATGTATGTTTATTGTCATCTCGCAATTTGGCTTTTGCAAAATTATTGGGACAAATAATACGATTGCGAGCACAGTTTCCTGATAATGCAATTAAGACAATCCGTCTTGATAATGCTGGTGGATTTTCATCCCAGGCTTTCAATGATTATTGCTTATCAATTGGAATACATATTGAGCATCCAGTTGCTCATGTCCATACACAAAACGGTCTTGCTGAATCGCTTATAAAGCGTATTCAATTGATTGCCCGACCATTATTGATGAAATCTAAACTCCCCATTTCAGCTTGGGGTCATGCTATATTGCATGCGGCAGCACTTGTGCGCATCAGACCAACAAGTTATCATAGCATTTCCCCCGTACAAATGGTTCAAGGTCAGGAACCAAATATTTCCCATCTAAGAACTTTTGGATGTGCTGTATATGTACCGATTGCTCTACCACAACGTACAAAGATGGGTCCCCAAAGGAGAATGGGGATATATGTTGGGTACGAATCTCCGTCTATTATTAAATATTTAGAACCATTGACCGGAGATCTATTCACGGCAAGGTTTGCCGATTGTCATTTTGATGAGACAATTTTTCCAACATTAGGGGGGGAAAGTAAGCAGCTGGCAAAGAATATTTCTTGGAATGAATTATCATTGAATTGCATGGATCCTCGTACAAAACAATGTGAACTTGAAGTTGAAAAGATAATTTATTTGCAAAAGATTGCGAATCAACTGCCAGACACATTTACTGACCTTAAAAGAGTTACAAAATCTCATATTCCAGCTGCTAATGCTCCTAACAGAATTGATGTTCCTGAAGGACCATCTTCCATTGCAAATGAATCTACGGCACGCCTGAAGCGTGGTAGACCTCTCGGTTCCAAAGACATATATCCTCGAAAAAGAAAAGGAGCAAATGAGGATGGTCATAATGTGAACACTCCTGTTGAAAAATCTGACACACTACTTAAAGTCCCAGAAAATGATATTGAAGTCATTGATAAATTTCAGGCGCCTAAAAATGATGAAATATCGATCAATTATGTCAGAACAGGAGAAAGATGGAGCCGAAATGAAATCGACGTCGACGATATCTTTGCATATAATGTAGCGCTCAATATAATGGAAGATGATGAGGATCCTGAACCTACGTCTATTGATGAATGTAGGAAACGAGATGATTGGCCAATGTGGAAAGACGCAATAAGTGCAGAATTGCAATCTCTTATTAAACGAAAAGTTTTTGGACCTGTTGTCCGTACACCTAATGGTATAAAACCCGTGGGGCATAAATGGGTATTCGTGCGAAAAAGAAATGAGAAAAATGAAATCGTGAGGTATAAAGCCCGGCTTGTCGCACAAGGTTTTACCCAAAGGCCAGGTGTTGATTATTAGGAGACTTACTCTCCTGTGGTGGATGCAATAACTTTTCGTTATTTAATAAGTCTGGCAGTGCAAGAAAAACTTGAAATGCGTCTAACAAATGTCGTTACAGCTTATTTGTACGGCTCATTAGAGAAAGATATTTACATGACAATCCCTGAGGGATTAAAGGTACCTTTAATGAAAAACGAGAATTCTCAAAACATATATTCAGTCAAGTTGAGCAAATCCTTATATGGATTAAAACAATTTGGTCGCATGTGGTACAATTGTTTGAGTGCATTCTTGATTAAGGAGGGGTATAACAATGATCCTATATGCCCTTGTGTTTTTATTAAAAGATCTGGATGTGAATATGTGATTATTGTTGTATATGTTGATGATTTGAATATCATTGGGACTCCTACAGAGTTATCAAAGGCCGTGGCTTCCCTCAAGAAGGAATTTGAAATGAAGGATCTTGGTAAAACAAAATTTTGTTTGGGTCTTCAAATTGAACACTTTGATAATGGGATTTTTGTGCATCAATCTACTTATGTTTTGAAAGTGTTGAAACGGTTTTATATGGATAAAGCACATCCCTTAAGCACACCTATGGTTGTGCGGTCACTGAATGTAGCGAAAGATCCATTTCGACCCCGCGAAGAAAATGAAGAATTGCTTGGTCAAGAAGTACCATATTTGAGTGCAATAGGTGCACTAATGTATCTTGCTAGCAACACAAGGCCTGATATATCATTTGCTGTTAATTTATTAGCAAGATATAGTTCTTTCTCCAACTCGTAGGCATTGGAATGGTGTTAAACACGTTTTTCGATACCTTAGAGGAACAATGGATATGGGTTTATATTTTTCAAACTCATCAGAACCTTGTTTAGTTGGTTATGCAGATGCAGGCTACTTATCAGACCCGCACAAAACTCGATCTCAAACAGGTTATTTGTTCACATATGGAGGTACAGCTATTTCATGGCGTTCTGTTAAACAAACTCTAGTTGCTACTTCATCTAACCATGCAAAGATCCTAGCAATTCACGAGGCAAGTCGTGAATGTGTTTGGTTGCGTTCCGTCACACATCATATTTGCAGGCAGTGTGGATTAAACTTAGAGAAAGATAATCCAACGGTGTTTTATGAAGACAATGCTGCATGTGTTGCCCAACTAGCGGAAGGATTTATCAAATGTGATAGGACAAAACATATTGATCCTAAATTCTTCTTTACTCACGATCTTCAGCAAAAGGGTGACATCAGTGTGCAACAAATTCGTTCAAGTGATAATTTGGCAGATTTATTTACCAAGTCTTTACCTACTTCAACATTTAAGAAATTGAGGTACAAAATTGGAGTGCGTCGTCTTAAGGATGTGAAGTGATGTAATCATCAGGGGGAGTTAATACACGTTTCTTCTCATTAGATTTTAACAAGACATAATTTTATCTACTGGACATTCAAGGGGGAGTGTTATGAATAATATTTATTTGTATGAATGTCCATTACTTCCTCCTTAATACCCACTATGTGTCCTTTGGTTGTTCATGTACCTACATTTATAGTGCACCTCTCATTTCATCTTCCCAAGCTTGTATTGGGACCTATAAATAGGGGTGCAAATGTTATAGTAATCACTTGAAGTTGAATCAAATATTTCTATACTCCTTTTACATATTGTTCTCTTTTACATACAAAGTTATAAGTTTAAGTTGTTTCACAACAGTTTGAATTTTATTTTGTAGTGTGAAAATATAGAGGGAAATGGTACGGCAACTATTGCAGATCAAGCTATAATCATACAAGAATTAATATTTAGTAAAAGAGCTGCACAGAAATACAGTAAAAAAACTTAGCAGGTTTACCTTTTTTTATATATATAAAATAATATGATGAAAATAATAAACAGCTCTAGGAATGGCACCATATTTGGCACATGGTAATCGTGAACCAGCAAACTCCAAGTAACTGAAGATAAACTAATGGCTTAGAGGGGAGATACGGGCTTTATCCTCTCCATCAACTTCTCCGCTTCGATAAATCCACCAAGTGGCCCTAAAGACATGTATTTCATAGCTTTCCACCTGTTTTTAAGAATCATACCATCAGCCTTAATTCATCGAGCGAAAACACATAGCTTGGGATGTGTAATTATCAACTATTTCGAGAGATCTCACCTGGGAATAAAAGGAAGTGCAAAACAATGAAGATGCAAGTGATCAACACTATTAAATGGAGGCCGGTGGAACCCAAATCTGATGAGCACAAAATCGTTAACTGTATGTCATTTCATACCAACCTTAAACAATTATCGTCCACCTAAAAGTCTTAGGTGGTAAAATGGAATCAATCAGTCAATAATGAAACGATTTTCTAAATCAAAGAGGATAATTGCACGGACAAAAGTACTTGATTCAGTTGCTCGAGTTTAAGGAACTATATTTTCTATCTTCAACTGATGCAACTTTCTGCTTTAGTGTGACAAGTTAAGATCGAGAAGTATCTGAAGAAATTTGTGTTCAGTAAAGAAAAGAATGAAGATCCAATTCTGTGCAGTAGAAAACCATACCTATAATGTTTGGCATTAGGTGCATCTCTTTGTATTAGACTTTGACCAACATTTAACATGTGGCTGACTACAAAGAAAATAATGTGGGATCAAATTTTATGAAATAAGAGTTCCCAGAAAATTCGAAAGATTCCAAACAAGAAGCACCATTATATTTTTGTCACCTAACGAAAAGTCCTCCGATCTCCTTTGAAGGTCATTAACTGTCGGTATGTGCTCAATTGGAATCACCAAGTAATGCCTAATTTACATTTCAAGGAGAATGTTAGATGAAATTAATTCACTGAAACCACACAGCCAGTCAAACCTCCAATCTTCTTGCTTTTAAAACAAGGCAAAGTAACAATAGTGATTTACAAAATAAGATTTGACAAGGCTTAAAGCGTATGATGATGTGCACAACACATATAAAGCTATTAGACAAAGGCCAATTACCCTGGAAAAACATAGGGGAGCTTGGTTTGTAATTCTTCAATGGAAATGGTAATGGAAATGAATAGAGAGTAATTATAGTGGATAATGAGAATATAATATAATCAATTCACCTTCATCATATTTCATACGAGGTAATGAGATTCAAAATAAGCTAATCATTACATGATTAACTACCTCCGTCGTTAATCATTTCTCCTCAATCATTCCACCATACCTCACCATCAATCATTTTTTGTCCCAACTTATTCCAAGATTAGAGCAATACATTAACAATGAAATCAGCAGTCTCATTGTAATTCATCATTCGAGGATTCTCATTACCATTCTCATTGAAGAATTTGAACCAATCGCCCCCTTAGTCTATTTGGGCAGATATAGTTTTGTTTCATGTCATGTCATCAACCCCTTTATATTCAATTTCAGTAAAAATTATAAAGTTTACACATGCCCTGAGAACTAAATTTACACATATGGGAGCCAAAAGTAAGGATAAGATCATGAAAAAAGTTTGTGTTCAGTTGCACGTCTAAGTACTAGGAAAACTAAAAAATACAAACTTGTGTGGGAGAGACAGGCGACCATAGCTGGGGGATATTTTTCTATATGTTTTGCATACTTTCTTTCACTTAACATTTCATCTTTATCTAGGTCTAAAAAATTTGGTGTAGGTCGATTTGGATGCGGAGAGGGTGACATATATATTTCCTATAATTAGAATAGAATAACTAATGGACTGCCATGAGAAGACTAGAAGGTTCAACTGTTAATCTACAAAACCACTGGAGTAAACCAGTTTTAATTACTCGCCATTTTCTAAATTTCCACATACTCTGCTCTCTTCTGTGATACTGTACATGTGGAACTGCATCAACAAATCGTATGCTGATACTTGAATTAAAAAAAAAAATCACGGATGTATTTGCGAAAATCCAACAACCACCAGTAATTCCCTACGATCACTGGGGAATCGGTAAACGGAACCGAATAAAAGTAAAATATCATTCATAATTCTGAATAACGCAAGCATGGCGATCTCAGAAATCAGCTCGCTGTGATCGATTGGCACTCGGCAGTGAAGCAATTAATCAAACATGTTCTACGCATAAATTGGCGTTGACAAATAAGAAAATGAAAGGAGCAAATAAATACCAAGGCTAAAGAATTGTGGGAACCTGAAGGCGGATGGATTGATATCTTGAAAAGCAACGATCTTATCATCCTGCATCAATCAATAGAAAGTAGCACTAAATTTAGTTAATACATAGTTAGAAATGCATCAAATATATGCAGGAACAAAAACTGTAAAAAAGAAAAAAGACGAAGAGGGACCTTGTGAAGGAGGGTTGTGGAGGTAGAAGAGCGGGCAATTTGGCAGAAGATACAGGACGATGATGACAGAGCTGCCTCCATTGCCACGCTTTTGAAAACTGCGTCGATCATTCCATTTCTCTCTCTTTTACATAAAATAAAAAGTGTTGTTGACATGAATTAAGAGTAAGTGCCACCCCTTGTATGGGCTTTATTTGGGCTGAGTGGCCCAATCTTCTCATCCTGCAGATTGAACTGAAGGCGACAGGTTTAATTTTTTATTTTATTTTAATTTAATTGGAATGGTAATTAAAAATTTAAAAATGAAAATGAATGTGAAGTAATTGTACTGATTAAAATTTAAAAATAAAAGATGATTAATTTACATTGGGCAAATTTGGTATGTAATTTGATTGACAAAAAATTATACTCCCTTCGTCCGCTTATAAGTTACACGTTACTTTTTGACACAAAGATTAAGAAAATTGATTAAATAATAGATATAGTACAAGTGATGTGATTGAGAGAGGAGAGAGATAGAGAGAAAAAGTAAGATATAAAGTGAAAGGTAAGAAAAAGTACTTACCAAAAAAGGTATGGGAAGCTTATAGACGGACGGACCAAAATGGTAAAATGAGAAACTTATAGGCGGATAGAGGGAGTATAAGATGTATTATAAGTGAGACATTTTCATCACATGTATATTGTATGACAGCGTGAACCTTATTTAAACCATATTTTAAAGTAAAATAAAGTATAAATACTAAACTAAACTTGTCTCACAAGCATCTCTCTTTAAGAATATATCGAAATATTAATAATATAACTATCATTCTCAATGTAATTATTCACTAGTCAATGAATAAATGATCGTTCTGAAACCCATCCGATTTAGAACTTTACAATATACATATCATTCTAATTCAAAATTTAAAACTTTAAGAATATATCGAAATATTAATAATATAACTATGTTATTCACTAGTCAATGAATAAATGATAGTTTTGAAACCCATCTGATTTAGAACTTTACAATACACATATCATTCTAATTCAAAATTTAAAATTTGAGTTTGACATCCATTCCCATAAAATATATCTACTCACTTATTTTCACAAAATTTTAAATGCAATTATTATCATTTTTCTTTTTTTATTATTCTCATTTTTTAAAAAAAATAATATCATTCATACTACTTTATTTCTATTCTTAAATTATCACCTATTTACTTAAATTATCATCACTTTATTAATAAACAATCGAATAAAAAGAGAATATCAATTACTATAACAAAAAAATTTAAAAAAAAAAAACCACCCTATCAAAATCCTATAACAAACACGTACTTTTACTCTACACCAAAAATTCTAAATAGTCAGATTCTAAAATCATAACCTTCACAACACACCTAAACCTTAAAGCAATAAAAATAAGCACAAGTTAAAAAAAAAAAATAGATAAAATAAAGATATTATAGAGTATGGTAGAATTCATTGTGAATAAAGTAATTGTTGTTGAATAAAATTAATAACAATTTGAGTAATTAAATGATGATTGAAAGGTGATTATTTCCATAAAGTGTATGAGACTACATTTGGTAGACAAAAAATATAAGATAAATGGAACTATATTTCGTAGACGGAGGGAGTATTAATTTAAAATGAGTAACTAAAAAAAGCAGGGAAATTGAATTATTGAGCCAAAAGACAAGAGGCTGAAAAGTGAGGATAAATATTAAAAGATGATCAAAAGATAGCATTACCAAGCATGAAACTGAAAACCAGAGGAGACATGTAGTTAGTTAATTCTTGCTTTCCTATCCATCTCTAATAGACAAAAAAAAAAAAAACAGAAATCATTCGTATCAAGGATCTCTATCCTCCAAGGGGGGAAAAAAAGAAGAGATAGAAAGAAAATCAAAACTGTCAAGACCTAGACTTTGCATTGTCTAAAGAGAGCTCGATAAAAATGTGTTCCTACTCTTTTCTCCGACCCACAGTGGGCAAAACGGTCATTGCAATTGATCATCAGTTATTACTATCCGACCTCCAGGTACACCAAAACAACCAAGAGTTATATCTCCTCTTCATCAAAATGAGGAATCTCACCAAAAATTTCCATATTAGGATTCGAGCTTAGCATCAGATGAACTCAATCCAGATGAAATGCCGCCAATGCCCCCACCAAGCTGTGAATCTAAGGGCATCAAATATTTTAGCTGTACATGCTGCAGAATTCTAAGCGACGGGTTTGAACTGATGTACTGCAAAAAACACAAGGGAAAACTTATTTTCAATAAAAAGTGAAGAAATGATATTAAAAAGGATTAATTGCAAAAACAATCACAACTTTTCCAAAATTTTCAATTACAACATATGTTTTTAAAAATTTGATACACGAAGACCTTTCAAATTATTGCAATTCTATCATATAACTATTTTCCGGCAAGTCCTACTGATGTGGAAGTGTATGAAATTACTAAAAAAAATTAAAATATCGTGATTATATTGAAACAATAACAAAAAAATCGTGCATTAATTTGCAATTTATAAAAATAAATAAAAAATCTGGCACCACGTCAGCATGAGTTTCCGGAAAATAGTTATATGATATAATTGGAATTTTTTAAAAAACATATGTTGTAATTGAGAAACTTGAAAAGGTCATGATTTATTACACAATTAACCCTATTAAAAAACACATGAACTGTTACCTTACTTGCATCCCTGTAGAAGGCACTGATTTCTTCGTCAGTAAGACCACCCTCCTCCTCATCGTTTTCCTCCCAACCCAAAGAGCGAAGAAAGGCAGCCTCTTCCTCTTCAGAAATAATTAAGTAAGGGCTAGGATGTTTCTCTCCATTGCTGATGACATAAACATCTCCATTGCATGTCGACTCAGTTTTCTCCTCAGATATATTGGCTACACTTAATGGAGCTTCCACATGATGACTTGTAGCAGGCATAGCCTCCATTTGTGAATGTTTATCTGAAATAGATGACGATGATGTGGCTGCCCCAGTGTCAACAGATTGAGAATTTTCCACAGCTGAATCTGAAGAAACAGGGTTTGCCATTGATTTCTTTCTCATAAGGTTGAAAAAGTCATTTCGACTTTGAGCTTGAGAGGTAGGTCGTTTCTCCAGCACAGTAAATACAGGCTTACGGTCAGGGATTGCGGTATTAAGGGAGGCTTTGGTTGCTGCAACAATAGAAGTAGCACTTGTTGGACTCAAGTTATCCTTTACAACAGGGGTGACACCATTCTTTTCTCGGGCAGGTTTAAGAACCTGGAGCTTTCCCACGTTAGTTGTCTTTGGAACATCAGCCTTCACGGGCCCACCACGAGGAGAGTGATTGAGAGGTAGTGAAGAATGCTGCTGCTGGCCCACTTTGATTCTCTGTTTATCTGAAGAATTCAACGCCTAAAACAACATCCATATAGAAATGAATAGCATATTAGCAATGTAATGTGCAAGTTAATGGGGCCTAAGTATAATAAAAAAATATGTGGAGACTACTCGTTCTCTTCAGCTTATGTAACCACAAACTACACGCCAAGATGTATCAAATTGGCTTAAGATTACTATCCACTCGCAATCGACCTTTGTTTTTTTGGATAACAGAAATTTAAAAAAATTATATCTCTTGCAGTCTATCAAACTATATATGGACACTTCAAAAAGAAACCTGAGGCTTGTAGTTGTCTTACAATTAACCCCCAACAATAAGTGTGATTTGTACTATAGAAGCAAATATCAAAGGAGGCAATTTTTTATTTACAAAGTTCAAAGGTAGTTATCATAATTATCCCAAACAAAAGTAAACATGACTACTTTTGAGCTAATTAGGGAACATTTCTACCTAGTGTGTTGTAAGGTCTTGCAAGGGACAATCAGCTTACAATTTTATTAACATTTATTGATGCTATCCACTATGCATGGTTTAGAAGAAAACTCAAATAATTTCAGAATTTTCATGTTTTATAGTAATACTACTTTCCAACCTCCCATTAACATATTCCAAGGCCTTTTTGTTTCCTTCTCCAATCACTAACCTAGTTGATGCGATTTATATACTAGTATGTGCTAGCAACCTCCTACATGTCAATTAGGAAAACATCAACAGATCCACAGGTCAATTCTCCCTCATATTTAAATCATTGAAAGATGAGATAGAAATTACAACAGAGAAAAAATCCTTGTATTTGATCAACTATAGGATGAGTCCAAGTCAACATGATCAAAACTCAATGATTTTATCTGACCAAGGGAAATTCACAAATTCTGTAGCCCCAACTGAGGAGCATGTGCATATCTACAAACAGATTACATTCCTTAGTGAAAGTTTGATGAATAAATTCCCGTTAACAGCTTCCTCAATCACATGGATCATGCTTCTGAAGTATATAGTCTCCTTAGCTCAAGTGGAATATAATTTTATAAAAGAGGAACTTAATGATCATCCTGAAAGGAAGAAATTTACAACATAATTTCCTCCGAGTGTAAATGGTGAATTGAAGTGACTTCATCAAAGATAAACAACTAAAAACTCCAAGAAAAATAGGAAACTAAATCAGTACCATAGTTAATAGAGGCGCAACCGCGCAAAGTAGCGCAGAGGTCAGCGCCCCTACAGGCAAGAGAGGGGGATGTTGCAAAGGTGTGTGCCTCTTAAACATCAGTGTTTGCCCACCCCGAAAACATGTTTTTAAGTTCATTTTAATTGATATATATATATATATATATATATTGATTTAGCTTATAATTATATATAGTATCTTCTATAATCAATTATTTAGTCTGTAAGTAATTATATTTTTACATCATAGAACTAATAAATAGTAGAGTGAAATGATTGATAGATTACTATCATTATATGACAAGCTTATTTTCAGTTGTTTTTTAAAGCCTTGTGTAAAGGAGGGTCACACCTCGATGCCATTTCCAGGGAGCCCTTTGTGCCTCTAACATCTATGATCAGTATGCTTCCGTGATCAATAATTAGTATGACAATTGCCCCAATTTCTCCTGTCATTGTCTCAAATCCCTAAATATATATTTTTCTTTTTGCATTATCAGTAATTGTTCAGTAACAATCCTAAAAGTTATGCATCATTTCTTCCAATCTGTGTCAAATACCAGTTCCTGATTGCATACTGTAAGTCTATAATTGAAGAAAATGTACTCAGACACACATAATAAAACCACATGGTTGTGTACATAACCCCGACAAGTTCTACTGTTAAAGAAAGTTGCACACAATATCATTTACTATACATCTCTTAAATGTAGGAGTCACAATTCACACTCCTTTAAAAAGAGGAGAGAGAAGAATCCTCCCTGCCCCTCAGTAGCTTACTGTATACATAAGAATCATGGAAGAGGCATATTTTTCTTTGCTTGTGAAAACTTCTGAGAAAGAAGGCATTAAACGTTTTAAAATAAGAAACTGAAACTCATAGGTAGTGCTTAAAACATGTGTGACTGCAAAATGGTAAACCTGTTCAAACTAATCAAAGACTGAAAGAAACGTGAAAGATGTGGAGTGAAAACAATTAAGAGGCAACAGTTGATAGCGAGTTGTACAGATAAATATCAAATCAGAGGATTGCTAAAAGTCAATTCACTTTCTCAATATTTGTATTTGGTATATATCTCCCAAAAGTCTTATGAATCGATACTTTGGTGATAACCATAAGTAATGATTCCAAATAAAAAGTGCATATATACTGTTCAAAGACATTATGACCAACAAAAGAGACAAAAGATGCAGACCTATTTTACAAGCAAAGGATGGTACAGTCTGATCATCAATACCAGTTCTCTGATACATTACATTCATGGATGTTATTATTTTCTTTTAAGTTAACAGAATCTAAAATAATGCTACATTTCTTACCACTTTACCAAAACTTAGAGATGCAAATATTCATAGCCATCTCCATATAAGAACTGGAGAGAAAATGACTGAGAACAAAGGAAGGTTACAGATCATTTTCACTCCTGATATAGATATTAATTTATTACTCCGTATTATATTGTTATTATCCATATGAAGCTAAATATCTTCCGACTGCATAGAGGCTCAACATTCTTTGCACATATTTTCCATGTGCCAGTTTCATTATATTCTGCTTACGTCTTCAAAATCCTTCCTGAACTTTTATCCTTACAGTTAATGAGTACTTTCTTCTACACACGTTTTCTCTTTCTTTTTTACATGATTTGGCAGCAAATATGATTTAGACAATGGTCCTCTTAATTCTTAAAGGCTGTTTGGTCAGATGTTTGATAACAGCTAGTACCTAATATTTGTTGATAAATATATTTAATATAAAAAAAGTTTATAAAATCTCAAAATAAAATATTAAGAGCTTATAAGCTGTTCTTAAAAAGTAAAATGACCCAACACACTATTTTAAATAAATCTTATTCTGATACTATTAAATTTGGCCAATTTAATTACAAAATTGGCATTACTAACCTCTTAAAAGCTACATGATACGCTTTGAAGTTTCTTTGTAATTTAGCATTAAAGGACTTTCTCATCCCTCCGTACTATCTTCTTCTCTAATGAGAATTTAGTTTCTCTTTTAAGAAAAGCTCTACGATAATATTTATAAACACCTCAATAACTTAAGTGCAATGGCATTTTGTGTAAAATTGCACAGATATTGTGAGGGTAAGGTTTATGGAGGGTTTTCCATTTTTGAGGTGTGAAAGTTATTACGGGTGGAAGGAGTAATAAATAGTCTGATCCTTTGTATACCTGTCACTAACTTAACTTAATCCTCAGAATCCTAAGGTAAAAGTACAATACGTGTCTATGAGCTATCTAGGAAATAGCATAGTGCAAACTACATCAAAGCAGGCCAGCTCAGCCATCATAACACTGTAAAAACTATATGCATATATGTACATATAACTGCCAATATTAATTCACGCTCAATGAATAAAAATACCAAAACTTCTAATTCAAGTGAATTCTGATATAATTTGCTTCTATGGTTTGAATGACAGTTATTTATAGTTTCGAGTGCTGGTTCTCAATTCATTGCTACATGAAAGCCATACATTTGAATTATATACTCTCCATAAATTTCTTTTCTCCTTTATAGTTTATCCAATCTAAATGTTTGTCTGAGAAGAAATAACGTTCAGTGCTTCAGTTCCACCTAATAAGATATAAACTATATAAAACTTACAATGTTGCTCTCAAACCTCCTTGGGCCCTTGCATTGCATTAAAGATTTCATTCAAACCCAATTTCATGTTTTTTCCCAGGGTTACAATATACGCCACACCCAAAAGTATATTATGGAATGATAGCAGCCACGAAATCAATTATGTTTGGAACACCATAATGTGAGACCATAGCGCAAATTATGGCATTAGCATCTACTGGAGTTCAACATTACACAGAACATATCGAGGTGGGACCCAGATTTAAACACTCTAATTTTCAAGGTACGCCCACATATCTTACGATACATTTCTCTAAGATTTTACTAGCAAATCTCTCAGGATAAGATATCAAAGTGCATCTATTAGTGCAGAACGATATTACCTCAGAACTCATTGAATTTTCAAACAAGTAGCAATAGTAAGGTTCTACGATGAAAAACGGTTGATTATCAACCAATACAAAGAAGTTCCACCATATTTCCTATTTCATTCACTATCCATATGAAACATCAATCAAACAAGTACATAGAAGAAAATGCTTACAAGGCTAAGAAAAAGCATCAGAAACTAGAAATCGGGTATCATAAAATTCAAAGCGACTCACCAAAGTTTTTGGCATGGATGGCGTTACAGGAATTAACTGCCTAGATTGTTTAATCGCCAATTCTTCGAGTCTTTGTGTTCCAACAGTTAACTGCAATATGAACATTGAGCATAAGCACACTGCCAACAAATATCTGATATCTCGCACAATAAAGGATGGCTAGACTTACCTGCGGGGTAGACTGAGCACGACTAGGACCCTGAGCCACAGCTTCTGCCATATTGAGACTCGTAGTTGAGCCCAAAGTGGCAGGCATAGAACTTGATGGAGTGGCTTGCAGTCCATTGCTTCCAACTAACATAGGAACCTCTGCCAAAGCTGATGTCCATTTTTCACCAGCTATAGAAGCTGATGCAGCAACAGGTAAGTTCTGAATAGCAGAACTTAAACCGGGAGATGGCACTCTTCCAACTTCAGGAATGACCACTCTTTCCTCTGCTCCCAGTGATGGAAAATCTCTCTCAAAAGTAGCTTTGCTAACCCCAGCAACCGGACTGCCCTTGGTAAGCAAACCATTGGTATTCTTTCCACTAGCATTGCCCGAGTCAGTTGCAACTTTTTTAGGCCACAAGTCCCCACGTTTCCCAGAAATCATGGACTGGGAACGCCTTAACCCATCCCTCTCAAATTTACTCAACGATGCGTCTCCAAATGGGTCTGAAATGTTCCAGTGCCTCCGGTCCCCCGAAATTGAATTATCTTGGTCACGAGAATCATAAGCATCCTTCTCCAAGTCCCTGTCGCGTTGGTTCCTACCCAAAGTACTGTAAGATCTAAAACTACCAGAGCTGTTACCACTAGAACTCCTTCGGAAATATGAAGACGTAGTTTTTTCAGGACTAGAAGATCGTCCAAACTCATGACCATTACTATTCACAAAGGACTTATTCCTAGCAACCCTTGATGCTGGATGATCATCTAAAACCACACACACAAAAAAAAGGAATTAGAATATTGTTGTACACAAAATGAGGTATATTTGATATAACACGTTTGCTTAAAAGCTAAGACACTACCTGAATGTGATATAGAGCTGACAGCAGTTGAGCTTCCAGCATTTTTCAACCATTGAGGTACTAATGTGGGCTCACTTCTTTCCATAACTGGTGCTAAACATTATCATGTGCAAAGAACCAAGTGGAAGTAAACTCAACTTTCAACTTAGAATTAATGACAGCGAATGGACTACCACGTGCCAATGCAAATTTGTCTCTTTCGGAACAAAATAAATACCCGTTATAGAAAAAGTTAGACCAAGTTCTATACCAAATCTAATTTGTATGAATAATCCAGCTGTTCTCACATCACCAGCTTAATCTCTCTATTCCAGAACTATTAATTCCTGGGTGCCAGCAGGAAAATTCCAAAACCACCTGGATTAGTCCTCAAAGATCAACTTAGATGCACCAAGTAATCTGAAATATCCTATATATATAGAAAGGCTTTTATTCTCTCCCTCCCTGTAAAATTAAAATGTAATATGTAAAGTCAAATTAAGAGCAATTACCCTCAGGCCTCAACACAATCCCAAATGCAAGTTTCAGTAACTAGTTTACTGTTCTGTAAAAGCATTAGATAAAGCTTCTCGAGGCCTCAACGTATATATCCATAACAAGCAAAACAACATTAACCTACTCCCGCGAAACAGAGCAATTCCTCAAACAGAATCCATAAGAACCCCCGGAACAAAATTCAAACCCCAGCAACCAAATCCATACAACAAAAAATCAAAATCCCTAGGGTTTGAGCAGTTTAGTAACACAATAGAATCCCCAGAAATTCAGAAACAGACTCTTTGTATCAATGACTGAAAATAAATATACTGAACCCAAATTCCCAAATTGAAATTAACGAACACAAATACCCTCAGGAATGTTATATATATGTGGGGGGAAACCCTAGTCCTTGACACTCGGCGCCTGGAGTGGTGGTGTTGTTTCACACTGCAAAACACATGTGCCGCGGAATTCTCTAGAAAGATAAACCAAGTACCATGTGTGTTGTTCACAATTTATGGGCTCTTTATGTGTACTGTGCTGCGAGTGATGAGATTGTATATGCGTGTTCGAGAGGGAGGGGGATTAGAGATAGAGAATTTGTATGTATATGCGCCTGTATTTGGAGGAAGTTTTTGTGTGTGCGTCTGCGTGTTGTGGTGCTGAGAAAAAACCTGTTTTATAGCCCTATTTCGCTTCTTTTTTTCTTTTTGGTTTAGAGAGCCCTTTTTTATGTAGAATTATAATTAATTTATGGATTATCTATATCCTTCCTAATCTGTATCTATACCCAACCTATATCTTTTCCTCAATAAAAATTAAAATAAAAATCAAGCATATTCTAATTTCGTTTTATTATGCATTGGGTACACATTAGGGGTAGAAAAAATGTGGATATTTTCGGCATGAAGTAATTCATCGTACTAAAACGTTATGTTAAAATTTCGGTATAAAACGATATATATTAATATCATTCGTGTAATCGGTACGGTAAGCTCGTAATGGTATGAATTCTACATACTAAAATTCGATATGGTTTATGATATGACATGAAAAATTCAGTATATCGTATCTAACCAACTCTAGTGCACATACCGATAAGAATGCAATTCCAAGTAGTATTTGATGTTTTATTTCATTTTATATCTTGCATGTCGTAGATTAATCAAACGAACGCAATGTAGTTCATTTTTTTTGAAATATTATCGAGTTTAAATTTATTTATTTTTTTATAATTAAACGAGTTTTTATTGAACCGATCACGAGTTGAACTCGAGTGATTTTATATTTTTATACTGATTTCATCTCTTTTTTTACTTATTGAGTTCGAGTTGAGTTTTATACTATAACAAACATAAAGTCATGTTTAATAGCTTAAATTAAATTTAGATTAACTATGTCTCAACTTTATAATTTGTTTGATAACTTAGATTAACTGATTAAGGGTATATAACCCCAAGGAGTTGGCCTAGTGGTGTAGGCTTGGGACTTAGGAGTATGCTCCTCTCTAGGTCTCAGGTTCGAAACCCCTAAGGTGCAAACAATTTCTATGGGGCCATGTCCATACAGAGCACAAAGCTCTGGCTTTAAACGGAACCCCCGCAAGTGGGCGGTGGGATTGGTCCCCTCGGATTAGTCTTGCGGGGGTGGGATTGGTCCCCTCGGATTAGTTGGGATTGGTCCCCTCGGATTAGTCGGTCTTTGACACGGTATCATCCCCTCGGATTAGTTGGGATTGGTCCCCTCGGATTAGTCGGTCTTTGACCGGATACCGTGGCATCAAAAAAAAAAAAGGATTGGTCCCCTCGGATTAGTCGGTCTTTGACCGGATACCGTGGCATCAAAAACCCTCGGATTAGTTGGGATTGGTCCCCTCGGATTAGTCGGTCTTTGACCGGATACCGTGGCATAAAAAAAAAAAAAAACTGATTAAGGGTATATTATGCTTTAAAATTTAAAAAGTTTAGATATCAATATAATCTAGTCTCAAACTCAAACAAACTAGACTTGAATATCGAATACCTTGGTTTGAATGGTAGCTTTAATTGTAGTGTAACATGCATCAAGATGTATAAGTTTTAGAGAATAAGTAAATTATGTGTAATTCATAAACAAACACCTATGTATAGTATTGAACCGTGCAACATCCCCTAAATATAAGAATAAAAATATTGTGGGTAGAATTGGGTCACGTGGACAATATTGTCTATATAGCTTAACAATGTGACATGTTTACACTTACATTAAATGTATTAAACAAGTAATGTTGTTAAGGTAAACAAATAATATGGTCTATATGACTCAAATTGTTGTGATTTTGGCAGGTCCAAATTACTTTAAATGTGTTCATTTTTTAAATCAAAAAAATTTGTTTCCAATTTTTTGTAGACTACTGTTTTGTTTTTTCGAAAAAAGACTACTGTTTTGTTTTATACTGCATAAAAGGATGATTGATCATCATGCATTTATTTTACGACTATTATTTAGTTTGCAGTATTTGATGGGTATTAGAGGAAGTAAAAGATCTTATATGATGTTTTTCAAAAAAACATTATTTTGATCACATAATAATACCAACCCTCCATATTACAACAATTATCATTGAATAGTAATTATGTAGTACTATAAGATATGAAAATACCAACACATCCCTCTATATATATCCCTACACAAGTTAATAGAAGGGTATTTTGGTCAATACGTAAAAACATTAGTGAAGTACTTTTTTTTCCTTATATTTTGTATCAAACTATCAAATTAATCATGTATCACATAGTGTGCACATCTCGCAGCAGACACGTGAGAAGTTCAAGTACTCCAACATATAATTTAAATTCTCTCAACACAGTTAGCAGTATACACGTGAGAAGTAGAGCATATAAAACAAGATATACATGTAGTAAGATGAGGCAACAAAAGTCAGTGGTTTGATGGACGATATCCTTTATAAATGTTGGCCACATCACCAGCAGTTTGTACAAGCTCACTGTTCATTCTTGCCATCTTTGATCCCACACTCTCTTTATGCGATGAAATCAAATTAACCAGCTTGAACAGTTGCTCGGCGCACAATCTCAGTTCTTCATCAGTTCTCATCACCGTTTCCTGCAACTCTGCCTTGCATTTCTTCTCCAAGGCAAGTCAAATAACAAGTGCAACATCAATACTCCCATGGAGATCACTTGATAATCTTACAAACACATACACAATTACCAAATCTACACTTGAGAGTTAGGTTTGTATGCTAAATAGTATTATCGAGTTCACCATAAAACTTATGTGAACCAAGTTCGTACAAGTTTTTGAAATGGGATATTTTTAAGAAACAAACTTCATTTGAGTTTTTTTTTTCCCTAATTAGGCTACTTTTATAATCATACCTAGACAGAAATATCATTATATAGTGCAGTCCAGTGCAGTGCAATTCTGAATGTATAATGCGTAGCATATAAATGTTACCTCCAAAAACTCTGTTGCCTCTTTTTCAACAGCAGACATTTTTTGAGCCTCCATTTCAACATCCTCAGACAGTCTCTTAGCTTCTGCTGTACACCTAGATGCATATTCATGCATTTCATTCCTCATCTCAGCCAACTGAGCTTCAACCTATGTAATCAAACCATTTGGATATATTCAGCGTTATGCAACTCTCTTGGGGGGTGAATACAACAGCAGAATGGAAGTTCTAAACCTGGAGCTTAGAAGTTCTAAAAAAAACTGAAGTAAAACCCTGCTTCACATATTTTAGCACACAAGAGTATACTCATGGTACAAATAAATGTCAAGGAAAATATGCCTGTACTTCCATCACTGGTCCCAACCCCAAAAATCTTCTGTTCATTTTCTTTTCTTAAATGAGTATTTTCTCAGGGATGTCAGGTTAATATTGAAGATGGAAGAACTTGTATACTACCACAAATATCCTAATAAATCTTACTAGTCCAACCTTTTATGGAAATCATAAGTATAATTGAAAAGAGTGCTGAATTCAAGGACCTGAAAAGCTACAAGGAACATCGCTAGAACAGTAGATCAGCACATAGCATGTGCAATATCTTTGCATCTCAAGATACTAAATAGCTAATACAAACCAAAATTATTACTATTACTCCCTCCTATTCAAAATATATGTCATCCTAAGCTCATGCACACATATTAAGAAAACAATTGACTTCTCATTTTACCCTTAATAAATGCTTGTAATTCTCATTTAAAAAAAATATATCTATGTAAATAGTTATTGATCATAAGGATAAATTTGGAATAAATGCAATTAATTTGCATTGAAAAGTGCAAAACGACTTATATTTTGCAAAGAAAACGAAAGGTCAGAACGACTAATATTTTGAATTGGAGGGAGTATTATTTTATTCTCTTTGGGGGTGGGGGGTGGGGCACAGTCTATCAATCTCCTTCCATCTTCAATTATTGTGCAACTCGATTCGATTATGTCCAGGACCCATTCCAATTATAAAGATCTATGTCATTGAACCTTTCTATCCTATATTCCTTACCTCAGTGACTATGTGGAAGAAAACTAAAAAAAGAGAGAATACAACAGCATTAATACACAAATACAATAACCAATATTTCAGTTTAGATATCAAACAAAACTAAAAATGAATTCAAGAGCAAATGTAAGGACCACATGTAAACATATTTCCTAATACCTAATAACATTGGCATAGTAGACTCATGCATGATTATGGGCTTAATACAAATCAACCTCTTCACTTGAATCAAATAGTATTCCACTCAGTTTGCTTTTAATCAATGAACAGTGATCAGTATATATGAATGTGAAGAAGGGCATTCTTGGTGTGACATGAACATTAGAAGTATTCAAAATAAACTCCTCTTTACTTACCTTGTCAATATGGGATTGCAAGGCAGAAATACGATTTCGTTTTTCCTCCAGCTTAGTAGCATTTTCACCCGACTCTTGCCGAAGAGAGATCAATTCTTCCAATTTTCCCATTGAGCTTCTCTTTATGTCCTCAGAAAACGCGGAGAGTGCAGGCTTTAGTACTGTTTTGTAATCTGATCCCAAGACCTCAGATGGTGTGGATCCCTTGGCATTCAGCTGATACTGAAATCCATTTCCAAGCTTTAACCTACAAATGAGTATTGAATGAATCTTGCCACCATAATCCAATGCATATTTGTAATGGAAGTAACTAAATGTGGAATATAAAGTACTTATATAGTTCACCTTCTGCAGAGTCTCTAGACAAATTGTAGTTCATGTAATTTCCAAAATAAAATAAAATAAGGTGGACAAGGAAGGTTTAACTTCCTTAAATTAAAAGCAATTTATACGGTGGACAGGGAAGGTTTATACTCTAGACAAATTGTAGTTCATGTAATTTCCCTGCCTCCATTCTAGACATATAGATATTTGACAATTTAAACAAGCTAAGTTTCCTGAGAATGATCTACAAACATATAATCTTAGTTAGTTTGCATAAAAGAAAAACTAAGGATACTTGAAAAAGAGGCTACAGAATTAGTATCATTGAGTTCGCGCTTTTCTAGAGAACTGGCTGAGGCAATCCTATCCGAAATTAACTCAATGAAAGTTAAATTACATGGATACACTGTCAGTATTTGCTAAACCACAAACATTTGCATAAGATGCAATACCACCAATCATACTAATACATAAATATCAACTGGTTCATCACTTCATTGAACATAAAAAGGTCCTCATAAACCCGAGCAAATTTTGTTCAATGAAAGATATACTAAAGCAGCATGTCTTAGTCTGGCTCCAACAGAACTAGTGATTTCAGCAACATTAACAACCCAAATCGGATGTGCAATCAATTTTCCTTCACCCAGCAAACACAGAAAACAATAAATGTGACAACTGATGCCAACAAGTTTGTGTTATCTTTTAAAGGAACAAGAAAAGAAGGTGACCAGAAGAAATACCTTTTGATAGCTTGGTTGCAGTCCATCACGAACCGCTCAAGCTCCTTATACTTATGCCCGATCTCAGAATCAAGCTCCCATGTCTTTTCTTCCCAACCATTTCTTGCAGCCTCAGTCTCCTCAATATCTCTCTCTACAGCCTGCAATTCTCGCTTCATTCTCTCAGCATCTCTCATATTAATCCCTTGATCCTCAATCTTCTTCTTCAACTCCTCGTTCTCACCACAAATCTTCTCCCTTTCCTCTACCTTTGCCTTCAGTGCTCTTTCCTTCTCATCCAACATCTTCTGCACCTCCACCAAATGCTTATCCAACGTCTCTATTAATTCATGGAACTTCTCCACATCTTTTTCCAACATAGCCTTCTTCTGCTCCAATTCCTCTTTCTGACTTGGCTTTGTCTTCAAAGCCTCCAATTTTTCCTCCAATTCTTTCACACAATCTGCCGCAACCTTCACATTCTCCTCCACTTTATCCTTCCACTCCAACATCTCCCCTAAAATCTGTTCATCCAACGCTATCACTGCATCGTCGTCTCCCTCGATGTAGTGTAAATAACTATTTAGGGTGTACATGAACATTTTATCACCCTCAAAAGCAGGCGAAGAATTCGACGTATAATCAATATACTTGACTATCTGAACAAGCCAGTGAATAACAGCAAGCAGAGCCGGCCAGCAGTGCGGCGTTCCCGGGGCACGTAGCGCCGATTTATTCAATTTATGGGGGCATTTGAAGACCTCCATGACATAAGTGAGATCATCCTCGAATTTCTGGGAAACAAATCCAAGGCGATGGAGTAGAAGTTTTAGGGTTTCAATTATGTCTTTAGCAGATGGTAAAGGGGGTTTGAGCGAAAAGGAGACAGATTGGGAAACGAGGTAAGAATTGATGGTGCGGAGGGCGGAGGCTTTGTAGGATCGGTCGGAGGTGTTAGTCGGGACGACGGAAGGACGGCCTACGGAGGAGTTGGAGGGGCGGCTGCTGCAGAAGCTAGCGTCGGATTCTCTGCCGGGGACTGGGGTGGAGAGGTACTGCCAGGGGTCAACGGTGTTGGTGGGCGTTGGTGGTGGAGGACGGTCGACTGCGCGCCGGCGACCGGCGCCTCTCATCGTCGGAGATTGGTTAGGCTGTGTTTGGCTACAGATGTTGTAGCGTTCCCGCCTACAATATACAAATTGTATTTTAAATTAATTGGATTGGAGGGATATATATATAAATATTTTAATTTAATTTTTCTTGAATTACTAGTAAATTACAATATAACCCTTTAATAATTGTTAGTTCCAAAGCAGATGTGATTAGCCGTCCAAATTCTTAATGAACTTGTTTAAGGCTCATTTGAAAATTTGAAAGGAGTGATTTGATATACAGTATGAATTTTAAATTTATTTTTAAATATTTTCATTTAAAATATCTTCTCTAATTAAATTTCCTCGTCCACACGATCTAATATTTTTCTTATTATTGCAAAATATATAGCAGCAAACATGCGATGATCAAAAATAAAAAAAAGTAGCAGATTTTCGAAATATTTTCTAAAAAAATGTATCAAAATATCGGAAATAAATTTCGAAAAAAAAAAACAAAAATTTCTAACTAGCTAAAAAGAACTTCGTTTTTCATGTGTTCTTTAACCAAAAAAAAATGACTTTTTTTTTACCTGGTATATCCGTGTATGTATAGATCTAGAAACAAAAATCAAACACCGAAATAAAAAATCAAACACCACATATGAGAAAATCAAAAAAGGAAAAAAAAACACCACTCATCTGGACTTGTCACAGCGGCGGCTGTGAAAGGAGGTGTGCGCGACGGGGCTGTCACGGCAGGGGGTGGGTTGGGCGATGGAGGTTAGGCGACTCAAGGTAGGCTATGGGGGTTGGGGCGGCCGGGCGGCGGCTTGTTGCGGAAGAAGGTGGGAGGGGAGAGGATGGAGGGCTGGGGAAATGAGAAAAATTAGGAATTTGTTTGTTTTGGGATTATGTAGGATGGGTGAAATATTTGGATGGGGAAATCCTGCTGAATAATAATTGTGTGTTTGTTTTGGGATTTTAAATAGTATGAGATGTAATTTATGTCAAATCAAATTATTTAAGAGTGGTTCGATGGGATGTAATGTATAGGTATTTTTTGGGATGAGTGTAATTGGATGGGGAAATCCGGAAATGAAATTTCGAAGTAAAATAAGACGTCCGGACGGGTGAGTCCCAAAACAAACATGCCTTAGAATTTATGGGAAAAGGGCAATGTTGGAAAATGAGTGGGGGTGAATTCAAAATTGGGTTGTGAACTCAATCGAAAACATAATAAAGGGGGGATTTATCGTGGCCATTGTATATGGGGATAAATACATGTTGATTTCATTGAACAGAAATTATACATATAATAATTATTTCGTTTACTTTTTTATTTCAATTAATGAAAGGGCCAATAGATTATAAAATAATTGGTTAAAACACGATTATAACGTTTATATTGTTAAAAAAAAAAAATATATATATATATATATAGAAGAAAGTATTAAAAAAAAAAGATCAAATATAGATTATAAAATAACTGGTTAAAACACTATTATAACGTTTACTTTCAGAATTTGATTTGGTATTCAAATACTAAGAATCGATTCAACAGTGTAATTTGAATATTAACAGTCGATTAGTCCCTTAAAAAAATACATTTGAATTGATATTAAAAATCAAAACTAAGTATTTGTTTTGGTTTGAATTTGAACTATTTGTAGATAATCAATTATTAGTGAAAAATATTTAAATTGGTAGACCTAATAAAATACACCCTTTAGTATTCATATTTATGGGTGTTGATAATTTCAATGCACGGTAACATGAACGTTTTTAAGAGACACGAATTGGAATCAAATTTGAAATTAATTAACATAGTTGTAGACATATAGTTTTAAATTTTACCTAAATATATAACAATTGCAGTGTCATAATTAACAATTTATGAATAAGAGATTTTTTTTTTAAAATTCCTGAAAATAAGTGTGTATATCAAATGCAAACTAATTAAATATGAATTTCATCGAATTAAATAACATACAAAACCTATCGGAAAAAAAATAAAATAATAAGACAACCTATACCCAATACCATTTTTGTAAATTTACCTTTATTAAAAACTCTTTTTTTTTTTTTTTTTTTTTAAGGGTTGGTTTGCTATGGACTTGAGTGCATGTTGTGTACACTAGTTCATGTTGCATTTTTCAATTTTGCTGACTTACACTTTTTGATAAATGGTGTTGCATTTTTCAATTATTAAACTGTATAATAATATTTTTAGTAATAGTGACTTACATTTTTTTAGTAAAATTGTGTTGTACTTTTCAGTTTAATAACATACACTTTTCTTTAGATTAGGGTGCACAACATGCACTCGAGTGCATACTAGACTTTACTTTTTTTTTTAAAAAAATATTATTATCGGCACTTGTGCCATATCATTTAAAAAAGTCAAAATAAAGTTTGTTATTTAAAATTATGACGATCAAGCACTTATTTTGTGACGGTCAATGTATATAATTTATTCTTTCTATTCTAGAATTGGAAAGATAAACGGGCGGAAAAATGATAGGTTAATAATTGATTTGTAGGCGAGACTATAACGTTGGGTTATTGTCAAAGTGTTGTAAATCCTAGTTATCGCAATAAATAACTCAACTTTAATTTTATAGTTATATCAATATTACATATAACAAGCATGTATTCCATTTAAAAGTCGATACAATATTTAATACGTTCAAAATTCTAAAAAACAAAATTTAAAATTTATTATCTTAAATGAATTAGGTAATTTTAATTCAAAATTTCGTATACAATATTTAATTGAAACCGAATTTACTTAAATTAAACCAACCTACAAATCGATTCACATAAACAAATATTGTATTTTTAATTTTAATATGACTTTAAATTTTGAACTTATGAATTATTTAAAATTCTATTTGAACTTGTTATACAGTGCAATGTTATACTCCGTACTAGTTATGGCAGTTTATGAATTATGTAAGTTAATATATTAGTAATGTATATTTTTAATTATAATTATTTGTATAAAAAAATATACACGTAAATATGTGATCAATACATAATAAGGTTTATATATATAATTTTTTTTAGAAAAGAAAATTATCTAATGGGGTGGAACTTGTCGTGTACATTAATGCTACAATAGTTATGATTATTTATAAATTATGCGTAGTTACTCGTTATTATACAAGGGTCTGACTATATGCACCTCCATTTCGGTTTGATGCACTCCCCCTTTCAGTTTTATTAATAAAATAATAGGTAAAAAACCTAAAATACCCTTCATTAAATATACACCATACTAGATGCACCCCACCTCATTTCTTTCACCTTCCCCTAACACACAACTTCCGGTCGCCGGCGACACCATTTCCGGCGACCATCAACTCAAAAAAAAAAAAACAGAAATGGTCGACCATATACTCCAAAAAATCACAATTTTTTTTCAACTTTCGACCAACCAGTGTCGACCATATACACTCTCGTCGACAAATCGTTGTCGACGGGAATGTATATGGTCGAAACGGTTGGTCGAAAATAAAAAAAAAACAATTTTTTTTTTAAATTCGATTATGTAAGGTCGATCAAATACACTCTCGTCGACAACAATTTGTCGACGAAGGAGTATGTAATCGACCTAATACGGTCGAAAATTGAAAAAAAAAAAAAAAAAAAAAAACTAGGGTTTTCTGCATTTTTGCAGAAAACCCTAACATTGGGAAAGGGGGAAAACCTGGTGGGGTGTGGCGGCGTCGAAGGGAGGAGGGGGCGGCCGCGATCTACTCTTTTTTTTTTCTTTTTTTTACAGTTGGGGGTACGGGGCGACGGGCTCGACGAGGGAGAGAGGAGGAGGAGACGAGGGGGGAGGGAGGGGACGGCCGCGCGCGGCCAAGATCTGTTTTTTTTTTTTTTTTTAAGAGCGGTGGGGGAAGGCGACGGGCTTGGCGAGCGAGGGAGGGGGGGGGCGACGGGCTCGGCGAGGGAGGGAGGGGACGGCCACGGCGGCCGCGCGCGGCCAATATCTCTTTTTTTTTTTTCCAGGCGGTGGGGGTTGTGGGGGCGACGGGCTTGGCGACGGGCTCGGCGAGGGAGGGAGGGGGGGCGACGGGCTCGACGAGGGAGGGAGGGGCTGGCGTTGTCGGCGGTGGTGGTGAGGGGTGGGGGAGAAGATGAAAAAAGAAATGGAGGAGGAAGAAAGATGGAGGATTTGGGGGTGTGGGTAGTAAAAGGATTTTAATGAAGGAGGGGTATTTATGACATTTGAGGGGAGGTGTGACCTAAAATTCGGGGAGTGTATAAATCGGGGGAGTGATGGGGGAGTGCATCAAACTGAAATGGAGGTGCATATAGTCAGACCCATTATATAATTTTTGCAACATAAAAAAAAAAAAAAGACGTAATGGGCTGACCCGCTAGCCCACTAATCCACCATGAACTAGAGTGACTTCTAATTTTAGGGCGCGGCTAAAGGCACCCGGCGATCCTATGAGTACACCCAGGAGATGAGGACACACGCCAATCGGATGAGGACACCCACCTGGAAAAACAAAAAATGCCCTCTTCAAATAAAACCTTCCTCTTCCTCTCCCTTTCTCATCCTCTCTCTTTCTCAAAAATTGAGACACCCACAGTCGCGCCGCCCTCCCTCTTCCACTCCGCCAACGCCGCCCTCCCCGTCGCGCCGCCCTCGTTTGCGGCCGCCCTCCCCTGCAACCTCGTTCGCGGCCGCCCCCCTCCTCCCCACAGTCGCGGCCGCCGCCCTCCCTTCTCCCCTTCGTCGTGGCCGCCCTCCCTTCTCCCCACAGACGCGGCCGCCGCCCACCCCCTCCTCCCCTTCGTCGCGGCCGCCCTCCCTCCTCCCCTCGTTCGCGGCCGCCGCCCTCCCTCCTCCCCACAATCGCGGCCGCCGCCAACCCCCACCTCCCCTCGCCGCCGCCGCTAACAACATGTAAGTTTAGGTTTAGAAAAAATTAGGGTTTTCTGGGAAAAAAAAATTAGGATTTTTTTTTAAGTTTGGGAATTATTTTCGAACATAGCGCGTTTGTTTTGGAAAAAAAATCGAACAACTTGAGTTTGTTTTGGGAAAAATTTCGAACAAGATGTTCGATTTTTTTTTTCGGACAAATTTAAGTTGTTTTGAAATTTTTTTCGAACATATTGTGTTTGTTTTGGAAACAATTTCGAACAATTTGATTTTGTTTTGAAAAAAATTTCGAACAAAATGTTCAATCTTTTTTTTCGAACCTATTGAGTTTTTTTTGAAATTTTTTTCGAACATGTTGAGTTTGTTTTGGAAAAATTTTCGAACATGTTTGTTTTGGAAATTTTTTCGAACAGTTGGTGTTTTGGATTAATTTTTGTTTCAATTTTGGAGTTTTTTTTGTTGAATGGTGGTGGTGGTGGAGAGGTGGAGGTGGTGAAATAGAATGAGTGAGTGTACTCATCCTTATTTTTTTTCATAAATTTTAACCTAGGGGTATATTGGACATTTCACAAGTTCTGAAAGTTTAAAAAAATGGTTGGTGGGTGTACTCATAGGAAATCTGGGTGCCTTTAGCCGCGCCCCTAATTTTATAGCCCAATCAGTTCATGGATCTAAAAGGTTATTACCGGACAGTTGTTGGGCTCGTCTCACCAAGCCCATGAACTTTAACGCTCGATATTTTGCTATTACCATGAATACACTGACAAATAAACCCTTACTGCGTTAAAATCCCTCCCAAAATCTGTTCCCTCCAAATCCAATTCTCCCCTCCCCAAAACCCTCGCACATTTATTTCTACAAGTTAGATAAAGAGGAATCGAAGTTGTACTTGCAGAAACAAAAGGTAGCTCGATTTTAGTAATGGGGAAAGACGAGGACGAGATGAGAGGGGAAATCGAGGAGCGTCTTGTAAATGAGGAGTACAAGATTTGGAAGAAGAACACCCCCTTTTTGTACGATCTAGTGATTACCCACGCCCTAGAATGGCCGTCGCTCACCGTCGAGTGGCTCCCCGACCGGGAAGAGCAGGGGGGGAAGGATTATTCCGTTCAGAAGATGATTTTGGGGACCCACACCTCCGAGAATGAGCCCAATTACTTAATGTTGGCTCAGTGTCAGCTCCCCCTCGAGGATGCCGAGAACGATGCTCGTCAGTACGACGATGAACGCTCCGAATTCGGTGGATTTGGATGCGCTAACGGCAAGGTAAATTTACTCCTTTTTTAGACAAGATAACAATTATGTGTTGTACTATCTAATTAATTGATTTCCCCTTGATTTTAAGTTTGGGAGTTGCTACATTTAGTTGATATCTCAACATTTTAAAGATTCGGTTTAAATCTATCATAAATAGGAGGTTTCCTGGTACTATTGGACTTGGTGTTGGTGTTGCAATCGTAGAAGTTATATGAATGCTGTTTTTGTTTCTTATTGTATCTGCAAACTAGCATATCTTTCATGCTCATATCCTGATACATTGGTGTCTGAATGCTGAAGAGTGAAGTGTAAGATTGTTGATGGTGGTTTTTCTTTCTTTTATTGGGAACCAATATATGGGTTCTATGGACAATTTGTCAAATTCCAAAAGCATACGGGTTGATCATCGAACTTAATGTATGTTTACATGCAGGTCCAAATTATCCAGCAGATTAATCATGACGGGGAGGTCAATCGGGCTCGTTACATGCCCCAAAACCCATTTATAATTGCCACTAAGACAGTTAGCGCGGAAGTTTATGTTTTCGATTATAGTAAACACCCGTCTAAGCCTCCATTGGATGGTGCATGTAACCCGGATTTGAGGCTGAGGGGCCATAATACTGAAGGGTATGGTCTATCGTGGAGTAATTTCAAGCAGGGTCATTTGTTAAGTGGTTCAGATGATGCCCAGATATGTTTATGGGACATAAACATGACTCCGAAAAACAAGGCTCTGGATGCAATGCAAATTTTTAAGGTATGTTAATCAAGATCTAAGTTAAATAGTTTTTGTCATAATCTCTATTAGGGGTCGTTCATCCCAGATTTTTTTAATTCAAAGTTCTATTGAATGGCACAGCTTCATTGTCATAAAGCTAATATATAATGATATCAGATTCATGAAGGCGTTGTTGAAGATGTAGCATGGCATCTGAGGCACGAATACTTGTTTGGTTCTGTTGGAGATGACCAGTATCTGCATATATGGGATCTCCGTACTCCATCAGTGACCAAGCCTATACAATCTGTTGTTGCTCATCAAAGTGAGGTAGGTGCCACGTTTGATACAGTTAAAGTGGGAAAGAAATAAAATTAGCTGGATAAAATTATTGTCGTTGTGTGCTCATACCAGCTGGCACCAGATTTTACGTGCACCTTTAAGATTTGTGGTGTATGATATAGTTCATAGATGTTCTCATCAGAGAAAAAAAATAGTTAATGCTAGGTCATATTTTTTTCCATTTCCTGATGCTCCTCCAACCAATTTACATATTTTGGGATACACTTGACAGATCTACATATTTCCACGAACAAAAATGACTCTAACAACTAATACCTTTTTTTTAGGATAAAGTTAGAACCTATGGCAATATTTTATTGTCCTGATATTACTTCTCCCTATAATAAATGTGCTTTACATGGTTTTGGTGCGTGTTAAAACTAGTTTATGATAATGGAAATTTAATATTTCTCTTGCTTAATAGGAACTCCACTAATATATACTTGAACATGCTGCTTTAAATGTGCATTGTCTAGGTAAACTGTTTGGCTTTCAATCCATTCAACGAGTGGGTTTTAGCTACTGGGTCTACTGACAAGACTGTTAAGTTATTTGATATGCGGAAGATTAATGCACCCCTCCATACCTTTGATTGCCATAGGTAAGCAATTGTTCTTGTTATTTACATTCGAGGGATAATTGTATTCCATTCTTTAGTCTACACTTGCCACATATGTACTGTGTTATTGTATGTTTAATCTCATTAACTGCACAACAGGGAGGAGGTTTTCCAGGTTGGATGGAATCCGAAAAATGAGACCATCTTAGCATCTTGTTGTCTTGGTAGGAGACTCATGGTCTGGGATCTTAGCAGGTACTAACTTCTTCAACCTTATTATTGAATCAGAAATTCACAATTAGCATCACCTAGAGTTTATTGTCATATTTCAAGGTGTTGCTGCTTGTTGCTAGCAAACCTTTTTGGTCTTGTGATATATACTCTCTGTCCCAAAACTAAAGTGGAAATTGCTCGGTCATTAATGGTTTTACATTTATTCAGTTGATCAAAGTGGAAACAAAAACTTCTATGAACTTGGTTCACAAAAGTTTTATAGTGCACTCAGTAAATAGGTAATAGTTTTGTATACGAAGTGTAGCATACAAAATAACACGGTTTAGTGATTTTGAGAAAAAAAACTACACATAAAATCAAGCATTTTTAAAACATGATACTTTTGTATACTTAATACTATTGCTTCATACTAAACAGTTTTACTTTAAAAAACGAGAGTTCACATGAACTTGGTTCGCAGGAGACCTACTAAAAAATTGTACTTTTGAGGAACATTTTATTTTTTTTCCATTTCATTTCATTTCTTGGACATGCATTAATAAAGTAATCTAGGCTGTGGAGAATGTAGTCAGTCATCTATTCCTCTCAACTACCTGGCTTAGCTAAAGCTTAATTAAATTCACTGTTGCCTATTGGAAGCTAAATGCTGCGTTAATTGTGCAACACAACTAACACTCGTCTATCTTGGGCAATTGTTTGACTGAAAATCTAAGAGATGAAAGGTTGTTTACTCTATCTTTCACCATTGATAGGATTGATGAAGAACAAACACCCGAGGATGCTGAAGATGGACCACCGGAGTTGTTATTCATTCATGGTGGTCATACGAGCAAGATTTCAGACTTCTCGTGGAACCCTTGTGAAGATTGGGTTGTTGCTAGTGTAGCGGAGGATAACATACTACAAATTTGGCAGATGGCTGAGAACATCTATCACGACGAAGATGACCTCCCTGGAGATGACTCTACTAAAGCTTCCTAGTTCATAAGATTTCAATTGAACCAATTAGAAATAAAATATTATTGGCCAATGGCCATGCATGTAGGATATTGTGTGCTTAAAACTATTTCCCCCTTTTTAATTTACTGTACTGCTATCATAATTTATTATCATGTTATAAGGAGTAGAAAATGTTTGAAATGCTTGTATCAAAACCCTTTTGTGTAGAGGTTTCAAAATCTCTGTTTCATTTTAGAGGGGTGATTTAGGGGTGTTTGCAATATCAACACAAAGCCTAAAAGCACCATTTTTTTTAATTGCAAACTTTAGATGATATGAAGATTGATTTTGAAATTCATAGTAGTAAATACATTGGTAGTTGTTGACTTGTTGGAAGATTTGTGGCCACACGCCACGTAATAAAATAAATAAATAGGAGTATTAATGATTGGTTTTAATATCTAATATTTACGTTTAAATGCAATAATATTTTGTTAATTGAAAAGATAAATTCAAATAAGTATTCAATCTTGTGAACTTTTTTTTATAGAATAAACCGATCATCTATTTGCCTATAATATTGGACAATCTGTGATTACGAGAAGTCAATAGAGATAAATTTAAACTCATCGTCGTCTTTCATACTAAAGTGAAATGTCTACAAACGGTTAGTACTCTATTGTTTAATTTGTTTTCGAATTTGTTTTGTGTGAAATGTCTACTAATTGTTTAATTTATGATTTATGAATGTTTAGAATGTGAAAATTATGAAATTCTTACGTTTAATTTATGTTCGAATTTGTTTTGTGTGGACGAGTTCATTCTAATTATTCTCATTTTCAACTATTTTTAGCCGCAACTTTGATTGAAAATTTTAAGTTATTTGGAATAGGAGTATTAAAAATAGTCTCTTTAAATTAAATCATTGGATAATGCAACCGTAATCATTTTAATCGATTAGTTACATTATACGGTACTTTATTTATGTTACTCCCTCCGTTCAAAAGTGTGCTTTTTTATTTTTTTATTTTTTTGGATTTACAAAAAACATGCTTATCCCATTTAATTAATTCATTTTTCAATATCATAAATATATTCTTTATAATTAAAATATGATTTTTTTAAAACTATATATAAAAAAATATGAGCACACTTTTGTGGACAGATGGAGTATTTATTTTTTCAAATTCATAGTATATGATTCGAAGGCTGCAAATTTTAATCTACTAGTTGCTCTATTAATTTGATACTCTCACCCCTGTCACGCCATTTACAGTTTCAATGTTAATTATTTCGAGTTTATTTTTTAAGGCATTAAAAATAACTTAATAAGGAGTAATAATTTTCATCAAAGATTTAAATAAAATTTCAAACGAATTAATAAAGAAAGTCAATAATTTATTTTAAATGTGTATCAATCGAACCAATATATATTTAAATTGAATGAAGTATTTCATTAAGAAGAAAGTCTTGCGTTACACTGTTTTACGGTGAGACGGAACATAGTTTTTAGAAGTATAAAACTCCATTAAACCTTAAAAATACATAAAATTTCATGATGTTCACAGGATATAAGTGAAGTTTGATTAATTTACTCGTAAAATTTTTAACCTTAGAACACAAATAATTCAGACAATAGAATATCAAACTCAATTTTTTCCCCCTTCTTTCTATCCTAGTGATAAACACCAATTTTAATTTATTTGTCGAAATGTGCCATAACACCTGAATACGTCAGTGCACCATGCAAATGAAATTTTAACTTTTAAATTTCCAACTTAATAGTTTTATTTTTTACCTAGGTAATTTGTATACTAAAAAATGTTAGTGTTATTCTAGATTCAAATCAATACATTTATTTATTCACATGATTTAATTTATTTACTTTATACATAAAAATTTATAAAATTACTCATTAAAATTCTTTTATAGTTACAATTTCATAATACATGTGTTTATTTAACTATAAAAACTATTTTAGAAATGGAAGAATATTAATGTAATTCACTCAATTTCTTGTACAAAAGGGATATAAAAATAAAATAAAAATATTATTGTTCCAATGAAAGGGGCAAAGTTGTAAGAGTGACGCCTCTTGGCATAAAACAAAATAAAAAAACGAGATCCACTCTCCCACCATCTTCAATAACTACCACGTCACGTCGTGCTATCGCTCCAATCAAATTTGTGTCACGTGGACTATTTAGGTCTAAACAAAAATAAATATGGATTATATAGTGACAATTTAACTAAATAAGAAAGATTTAAATGATAAATAAAATAGTGTAAATATTATTTTTTTAAAAATATATAATAAAATTAAATAATTAAAAAAAGTTATATGCATAATATTCTATCACTTCTCTTTTTAAATATTTACACTTTTTTTTTTATCGGTCCTACATTTCTTTTCTTACTATTTTTTATCCAATCCCTCGTATAGAAAAAATTGATTTAATTTAGTCTTCTATCACAATTTCTTTCACTAATAATTGTCAATATTCACAAAGTCAAATGTCAATCACATGAAAGAATTACTAATTAAACATTAGACACGTACTCAATTATTTCCTCTACAATTACATAATTAAAAAAAAAATGAAACAATTTCACATATAACACGAATTCACATTTTATTAGCTGTTTTATACTCTCTTCATCCATTAAAATATGTTTAATTTTCTTATTTATCGATCTACTAAAATTATGTCAGTTTACTTTTTTTTTTTAAATTTATGTCCAAAGTATTTTTGGTGATAGGAGAAAGTACTTTATTTTTAAATAGAATTTATACATATTTCGACCTTCCTTATTTTTTTTACTGTGCGCATGAAATGGGGCATCTGGAATCTGAAAAGGGCATCTGGAATCGTATATTTATCACCCTCCCATTCCAAGCAAAGGCTTCCCTACCTAAGGCTCTGTTTGACCCAACCAAGAAAACAATGACTCTTGTAATACTCCACTAAAAAACAAACTAGAAAAAAATGATTTTTATGTGAGAGAGAGAGAGAAAAAAAAAAAGGGTGGTTTTAACAAAAAAAAGCTTCACTTAGAAGTTGGAAATTAATTCTTCTAACTGGAAAAAGAAATTGGGAAATGGGCCACACCAGAACCACCAACATAACTAAGATTGCCAAACAGAGCTTTAATCTATAACTCTCCACCTTCCTTCTTTTTTTTCTCTGAAAATATTCTGTTTTCTTTTTCACTTTTGCTTGCTAATTCTAGTGGAAATTTTACAAATGTTCTCGATCTGCCTGTAACCATTTCAATTTACTCAAATTTCCCTTTTCCCAAACCCTATAATATTCTCTCTTTACTCTGAAATTTCATACCCAAGCAGATTCTTCGGTATGTTTAAACATTTCTCCTTAATTAATTTTTTTATTTGCAGTATGATTTCATGAACAAACGAGTAAATTATGGAATCCAGATGATAATTTATGGTGATAGGTTCGCGGCGCATGTGGTTTCGTGCCTTTATGATTAACTGATATAATATTTTTTTACTGGTTGTTAACTTTTCTTTTCTTTTTTTATTGGAAATTGTTAATTCACGGGTAATCGATTGATTCAGTTGAGCTTCTGTGAATTTGGGCAATAGTTTATTAAATATTCTTATCTGTCGCCTCGCGCGTGTCACGTTGTTTCGTGTTCTGGATGTCTTCATAACATGTTATCCGAATCTCTCGTGAGTAAAATATATGTGTGTGTAGGCATTTGAATCTTGATCGATGTATCGTATACTTTAATTTCCAAAGGTAGAATTTTGTTTTTTGCACGTATATAAAAATACTAGAGGTGCATTTGGTGTCCGATAACATTTCTTCAACTGGGATCCAGATTTGCTTTCTGAATTACGAGGTGGGTTTGTTCTTCTTTTCTTGTGGGTGAATTCTGAATTAGATAATTGCTCAATTGTTTGCCTTTCTTCCTTTACTCTCTGGGTTATCAATTGAAGATTATTTTGGGAAACTGTTAGGGGATAATTTTTCTAGTAGAAATGTAATTTCTTTTGTAGTGTAAGATCTGGTCAGATGAAACTTGAAACTGTGTTTTTTGTGCTTCTGCTTATTTTATTTTCGTAAATAACTGATCTAGATTTCCAAGGGATCATACTTTTGTAGTTTTTAGTTCTGTTTGCTTGAAAAATTTAGTTGTGGCTAGTGATGGTAATATCTTTCATTCGCCCAGTAATGCAATTTCAAGATATTGTGTATTTATCATGTGATTTGTTGGCTATGTGAAAGATAATTCATTTTTTGAACTTTTTGCATGCAAACATTTTCTTATTAATCTCCTTTGTGATCTGTTGGCTAAACTCTACTATGAACATGCGATCTAGCTGCCAAAAACATGTTGGTCTGATAAGATCATAAGCTATTGCATCCCTCTCTTTTTTTTCATATTTCTGGTTGTGATCTGCCCCAACAATTTCTTTTATAGAGAGGGGTGGGGGAGGAAGGGGGGAGTCCTTTTGTCTCATTAGGAATTCTTAACTGATGCAGAATAATATAAGTCAATGTATTGGCACTTTTAAGTACTTTGAGCATGATACTGATCATATTTGTGTTGCTTCACATGTTTCGCATTTGTCCTGTTTCTGATTAGTTTCATTCTTACTCTTTTTTTTTCTTTATAGTTTTATACCTGTCCATTTGGTTTTCTGTTGCATATCTAGCTTCTAAGTTTCAATCTGTACTGCTTTGGTTGCTTTGATAAGTGGAAGGCATGAGAAGAAAACTTGACACTGATTTGTTGTTTTCATATTCTTCTTCTGGGTTATGTTTCATGGATCTCTTAGTGAGAATGCACTTCAAGAATACTGCTGAGACAGGTTCTTACTTTTAATAAGAATTGAGGGTGTTGGATATTCACATATAAACTAAACTAAGTTCGTGGAAGTAAAAAGAATACACAATTATAGAGTTATATCTATCTATTTAGATTTGAGTTGCCGTACTGATTGTGCATGTACACAGTATCTGCTTTATTATAGATTTTGCACCCTGAAGTGAAATTAATTACTGTTACTAAAATTTGCGCATTGGTGTGCATGTTTTGAAGAGATGGCGAAAGGCACAAGGGGCAGGCGCAGGATTGCTTTGCGACAGTGTAGACCATCGCCTTACCCCCTACCATCCCACAACGAAGGAGGGGGCATCTGCTCCAACTCCAAGGCAATCAAGAAAGACTGGGAAAATGCTACATGCTCGGTCTGCATGGAATGCCCCCACAATGCTGTTCTTCTCTTGTGTTCCTCACACGAGAAAGGCTGCCGTCCCTATATGTGTGGGACCAGCTTTCGCTATTCAAACTGCCTCGATCAATACAAGAAGGCCTACACAAAGGCCACTTCACCTCAAAGTCATCCTGATTCTCAAGTTATCAGTCCATTTTCTGCTCAGTCTGTGGAGAAGTGCGAGACGACGGAACTCGCCTGTCCTCTTTGCAGGGGTCAGGTGAAGGGCTGGACCGTCGTGGAGCCCGCACAAGAACATCTTAACGCAATGAAACGGAATTGCATGCAGGATAACTGTGCTTTTGTTGGAACGTACAAAGAGCTGAGGAAACATGTGAAGGCGGAGCACCCTTCTGCTAGGCCCCGCGAAGTGGACCCCTCTTTGGAACGGAAGTGGAGAAGGCTGGAGCATGAGAGAGAGAGGGAAGATGTGATGAGTACAATAAGGACATCAATGCCCGGGGCAGTGTTTTTTGGTGATTATGTGATAGAAGGAAGCCGTCACGGTCTTGATTCCGATGATGATGAAGAGGAGGAGGCGTTCAATTTAGATGCCATGGAACGGAATGAGGGCGTGGGAATGGGGATTGATCGAAATTTGATGTCTGTGTTTCTTTTTCTGCAGGCGTTTGGGTCTGCAGGCAACGTGGGACCCAATAGAGGTATGAGACGGTATGATAGAGACTCCAACTCCAACAACACATTGGATAGGAGTGCCATGAGATTGCATCATGATAGCTCAATGGACGGTTTGAATATCTCCGATCAGGATAGCGATGATGATATTGAAAATGATGGGAACAACAGTCGGGCCGTTTTGGGGCATTCTGGGAGGAGGAGAAGGCAGAGAGAGGAGAATGGGGAGACATAGTTTGTTATGGTGGTGTTGAATAGAGTCTGGAGTTGTTGCAGATTTAAAAAATTAATGTAACTTTTCAACGTTTGCATGCCTGTCAATTCTTGAGTTGTATGATGCCATTTTAGGATGTCTCAAGAATATGGTAGATGAAATGAAGAAAAACCTTGATTTGCTGTAATTTATGTTGTATAATTCCTGATTACTTTTTCTTTAATGATCGATGTTGATAATTGACACTCTTGTAACTTGCCAATTAATAAATGTAATCTATTCATCATTGGTATCTCTTTGGGTAAATATCTACTTTGGTCTTTGAAGTATGAATTAGTTTTTCATATTTTGTCTCAGTTTTGAATGAGTAACTATTTGCCAAAAGACGAGATTTATCAGGCTATTTTCTTCATCTTTTGCATAGGATGAATGGGCTCAAATTTATACAATAAACCTTAAAAGACATTTTACAGAGGAGAGAAAGAGAGGGTGCAGACCTTACTAACAAGTCTAAATTATATTAGGTGCAAAACTTCATTGATCTTTCATATCTTCATTGATCCATCATCTTGCAAATACCCACCATCAAGCCCAATCATGGTGTTTCCAGGGACCTTTCTGATCCCTTTTTTCCCCATTGCTACTCTAACACTGCATTTCTTTTCCCAATCCAACATTTTCGCATAAATGTTAGAAAGTAAAACGTAGTTGGACTCATCCGTTGGCTCGTTCTTGATGAGATTCTTGGTTATTCTTTCGCCAAGATTCAGATGACCTTGAGTACCACAAGCAGCAATCAAAGTTCTCCAGATAACTAGATTTGGTGATATAGGCATCGTATCTACGAACTCCATAGCCTCCTCGACTAATCCAGCCCTGCTCAACATATCCACCATGCATCCATAGTGCTCTATCCTAGGTGCAATTCTATAATCATTCACCATTGAATCAAAATATTGTTTTCCTTGCTCAATCAAACCAGAATGGCTACAAGCAGTGAGTAAACCGATGAATGCAACATCGTCGGGAACAACCCCGCCTCGTTTCATCTCCTCAAACAGTGAAACAGCCTCCAAACCACGGCCATGTAAAGCCATACCGAAAATAACAGAAGTCCAAGAAACAATGGTTCTCTTACTGTGGGACATGTTCCTAAACAACCTCAAAGCGCTATCAACATCACCACATTTTGCAAACATGTCTATTAAAGCATTGCAAACTTCCGATCTCATCTCAAACTTCTCCCTTTCAATGTAGGACTCCAACCATTTCCCAAGCTCGAGGGCACCAAGATCAGCACAAGCAGATAAAACCATCACCATTGTGATCTCGTCAGGCCTCATGCCTTCACTCTGCATTCTTCTGAACAATCTCACAGCTTCATCAGACATTCCCCACTTCACATACCCACCCATCATCGTACTCCAAGAAACCGAATTGTTTTCAGGCATTTCATCAAACACCTTCTCTGCAAAATTAATTCCATTTTCACAACAGCAATACATATGAATCATGGAGTTGAGAACATGCATATCATCACAAAGACCTCGTTTATAAACCGACCCGTGAACCGTTTTGCCTAAATTCATGTCCCGAATTCCAGCACAAGCCTTGAAAACAAAAGGGAAGGTGTAGTTATTGGGTCTAATACTAAGAGTAAGCATTTTGTTGTAGTAACATATAGCAGTGCGCTTAAAATGAGCAGTATCTGCATAAGCTTCAAAAACAGTGTTGAAAAGGAAGGTGTCATAGAGATGGGGCTCTGATTCTGCAGAGAAAATGAAAGAGGTAGCATAATGGATAGCATTGAGAGGTGAAGAAACAGAGGTGAATTTTGTGAGGACTAAAGGGTTGTTTTGGAGGCCAAGCTTGAGAACATTTGCTTGAATCTGAGCGAGTTTGAAGAAAGAATTGCAGAGTGGAAGGAGGGAGAGACAGCTTTGCTCTGCTGCTCTTCTGTTCATTCTAAAAACTAGATCATTAATAATGATTTGGCAATACTTAACTAGTTAACTATTGATCTCTAGCTAAATTATATTTTCTCGATATTCGATACAGGGACCGAAAAAAAGTGTATTTGTGTAATTCATAGATTGAGAGAGATTGGATTGGAATGATCAATCCAAATCCGGATAGACCAATCTCAAATCAAACACGGACTAAGAGTTTCGATCCTAGTACCTAAAAAGAAGCGTACTCTTATGTCCAAATTTTATTGAATCTGACCTCTCCCATCCCACATTATGGAAGTTGATAGCACGTTTAATTTGGAGGAGAGAGGATTTGGAGTGGGAGGCATTGTTTTTAAAACAGACGGGCTGGATCTATTTAGTTTCTTCCAAAAAATCCCACCACAACGCAGCTCGCTAGGTGCCGAATTGAAGGCGGTTGAGATAGGTATACAGAAGACAAAATCGATGGGCTATGCAAAAATTGTGGTAAAAATGGATTCAAAACAGGTCATTGGTATGATAATCGGGGGACAAAAATGAGTAGGACTAGAAAGTAGTATTGCTGAAAATATTGGTCGACTGACACGGAAATTTGTAGTGTGCAAATTCACACATTTACCACGAGTTAAAAATAAGAGGGCACATCGACTGGCCCAACGAGCGGTACACTCAACCATTTCAGACAATTGAAGTAGAGAAGTTTTAGAGCATAGGAAATTATAAAAGGCTAGACGAAATGTTTAGTCCTATGTTTCTTAAAAAAAAATGGACATCTCTCATCCTATTGATTTTGCTAATGATGCGGGTGGAGCTTTAGCATAATGAGAACAAAGACTTTATCCCGTATGATCGAGCCTTGTGAACTCACTCTCATATGTTCATAACTCTTTTCTTTCAATGGTCATATAACTTTGAATTGATATGTACAGTACAGTTAATCAGTAATTATATTCTAGGCAAAAGGTTGTATGCACAACTTTTAATCTATATTTGATCTATTTTGCATGGAACGTGTCAACCTGATCCAATGTCTCGGGCTGCAATGGGACGTGAGAAACTAGGTTCCAAATTTCGACCCCGTTCCACCACATTGTCATTCGTGGCCGTGGGCTCCCTTCCGTCCTAGAATATAATCATCTATCACAAAATTAAAAGTCCGGCCAGTCTTGCTGGAGAAAATATTCTTTACAAATGGAGGAGGACCACATCTTTTTGGTCTCCAACTAGTGGAAAACAAACCGATAAATAATCAACAAGATAAATCACAAACCAAAACTCTCCCTATCCCTATCCTTGCATTGTTTGCATTCCATAGAAACAAGAATTACACAATTTCATTGGACTGCTGCTACTTCAGCTTTTCTTATCTTCCAGAAGCTTCAACTCGTTGCGCCAACCTTCTAACTTGGCCACCTTCTCCAACTGTTCTGGCTTCAACTCTCTCTCTCCCATATTTTGCTGCTGTGATTCTGTCAGCCGAATCTACAAAAAATGTGTCGTTCAGTTATGGAGAACAATAATTTTAGGGAAGCTATGCATTGCTAAAAAGAAAAGATTATACATGATTTACTAGAGCATTTACATACAAACAAGCATCATATGGGGTTGATATGGAAGCATTTGCATTTGGAGTGAAGAATGAGAGTTGGATTTGACATCCTTGTAAATCTATAATTTTTAGGGGGGTTGTTTGCATGGAGTGATATGAGAAATGAATTTGAAAATCATCAATACCCATTTCAGTGATTTGAAATCTACTTTGATTGAGGCAGATTTTTTGAATCCACTCAAATAATTTTATATCAATACAGATTCTATATCAATAACTTTCACTAATTCAAATGACATAAAATAATACTCCTACAATCACAAAAATGAAAACTCTAATTTCAAATGCATGCAAAAATCACTTTACTTTGCTTTATCTGTGCAGAGAATATCTTAACCAGAAACGGGCTATAAACTGAAGATCATAGAACTATACCCTCAGCAAATGGTTTACTGTAATTTTGAATGATTAATTCCCACATATGTTTCAAGGAGAAGATCAGATTTTGAGGTGTTCACGTTAGAAAAAGGAATGCAGCAGAACGTGATGTTTGAACTTTGAACAACAGGGAGAGATATGCCTATAGCTTGGCACAATAGGCAAATTACCTTCTTCTTCAGAGCCCGAATCTTTTTATCAATATCTTGAACTTGATCCACCGGAGCGGAACACTCGGTTGATTTTGAAGGAGGTGTAACCCAAGAGTCATTTTCAGAAAGGGAGAGTCTATTCATATCTGATACAGCTAAAACTATATTTTGTGACAGATCGTTCGAACAATCAGCAGGCAAGATATCATTTCCGTCTGAATTCTTACCCTTGTCAAGGGCAGCCTGAAAGCAATCAGGATCATGAAGTTAGAGATGCAATATAAATGTAGAGGTAACATCATAGGCATTACAAACTGAATATATCATGAGGTGCTCGATATGTAAGCACAATCAGGGTGCCATCTATCCCTTTTGAACCCAAATGAAGCATAGAGAAAGAGAAGGATAGTTGTATGAAGACATGGTGCCATATGAAACAAAGCCAATGATCAGAGCTAAGTTCAAAACACACCAAATGACAGAGAGGGACCATATCCGCTCTAATAAGCAGGAGTGGGAAACTCTTGTTCTTGAGAGGCTAAGTGTGATATTTAGTTATTTAGTCACATTACTGGTCATTCATCAATACACAGTTGGTGGCATTTTTATGTAATTTAGAGCACAGAAGGATACTCTGACAACTTTGAAATTGCAGGTTTCTCAAGTACGAATTTGAAAATCTTTTCTGTCCTTTACAGCATGCTTGTTGGATGAACAAGTGGTTGTTATAAGTTTCATGGTTTCACCTAAACAGGAAGCTAAACATAATCTTGATGTAAGAATAAATCTATCAAAGTCTCTTCAAATGATATGGACATGAGTAGAGAGCCAAATACACATCCATAATATGTTTAAGATATCTACATTTGACTCTAACTTATCCAATACCAGCCATATATCTAGAGAAGCCCACCAAACACATCCACAATATGTTTAAGATATCTACATTTTGACAAATTGAAGGTTTTGTTGGCTGATCACACATGAATAAACATTAAAGGATCTTTATCTAGTTCAAGTACCAACTACACACAATCCAATACCCAAATTGTACGATAAATCGTAAATGGGCTCACTTCTTTTGCCATGATAACTCACTTGCCGTCTTCCTTTACAAGTCAATTAGTTTACATGTCCTTTCTACACGTACTATGAGTTTTCCAGGGCAAAGGCGGATGATAGCTGATTAGTCTCTAAATCTAATCCAAGAGGAAGTTGCATCTAGAAGATGGTTGCTGTACATGCTACATTGAACATTGATTTATTCACATACAACTTCCTTATATACTTTTCACTTATAAATTACAGTTAAAATATGTGTTTTCACTACCAAATGCAGCACACAGAACTTTACTCGTAAGTGAAACATGAGAATAGCTTTTAAGTATAATCATTCAAAACTAAAAACAAACTAGGAGTTATTTTTTAAGTTAACCTGCTGTCGCTTCTCCTTCTTTCTCTCATTCCTCTTGGCAGACTTGGACTTCGGTGGTTTCGTTTCCGCCGCCGGATCATATCCTGGCGGGACCTCCTGAGTTGCCGCCATCTCCTTTTTCCACTGCAACCACAAAATCAACCACAATGATTTCACTATGAAGCAATACAAGACAAAATTTAAAGCAACTGAAGCTATAACTACTCACAATTGCTCCTTTGGACTTGTAGATGGCAACCTCGTCTTGAGGAACGTAACCCGCCCTAATTCGAATAGGCTTTCGGAGGGACCCGTCTGGACGTCGGGTCGGGGCAAGTAGTCTCTCGCCTTCTTTTAGGGTTTTGCCCAGCTCCGCCGTCAACTGCGTCTCATCCTCCGACCCTCCATGTGCACTGCTCGCCATGCCTAGCTTTTGATTTTCAAATGGAGGTTTATGGTGGAGTATTTGAAGTGATTAACTAGAAATACTTAGGAATGACAATGGTGGACATTGTTAATTAGGAAGTTACAGTAGCTGTAGCAGTAGTGCGAGAGGTTTCCATGGCTGACTCTCGAGTGAGTGAGAGTAGAGAGATACTGTGTCCCAGATGCTGTAGTGTTTGTTTGCAATCTTTTCGAATTGGGCTGTGGATTTGCCCTGGGCTTCGTTTTGAACGTGCATAGTTAGTGTAAAGTTTTGATTACCGTTTTTGTGTTTGATTAGAAATTGTGGTACATTGGATGATTAAGATTAATATTAAGATTTTGATTGAAAAAAAGTGATTAGGCCATTCATAAATATTTATGTTTAAATTGTGTTTGCATAGAAATTGAGAAGTATGGATGAATATAAATTTTTGTCAAATCAATCAAAGTGATGTTGTAATATTTGATTAGTGAATACAAAAATAATAGGAAAGATAATGAGTATGTGAAAGAAAAGTAGAAGATGAAATGAAATTTTAAAAAAATGGTGATGTAATTTTAAAAAATAAAGGGTGAATTGATATTTAGATTTGCATTTGGATTGAGAGTGATTATATTGGGTACGATCAATCCAAATTCGAATTATTATTTAAATTCAGAGATCTCTCAAGACGAAAGGTTAGAAGTAGGGATAACAATATTGACTCGACCGCGGGTACCCGCCCCGTATTGAAAACGGATCGCCCCATCCCGTATGTAGACACAATGACGGAGGCACCAAGGGCCCGGGGGGCAGTGGGCCCCCCACCAATTTTGTAAAAAAATCAAGGGTATTTTAGTAATTTTACACATATATATATTTAAATAATTAAAAATTAAATATATGGTAATATGTGCCCTATTTTCTCTGGCCCAATACTGTACACGCAATTTTCATTATAAAATTCTCAACTTATTTCCCTTCTTTCATTCACGGCGTTTATATATTATACTCCTCAACTTCTCCACTCCTCCACTCCTCCAAGGTAATAATTTTTTATATTATTAATTTAATTATATATATTCTTTATTGTTTTAATTAGTTTATAATTAAATTTATTTCTAGTCTTTTGTCTCCTTGTTGAATTTTAAATTTGTAGGATTCTTCATATTTAAAGATCAAGAATATCTATAATTATAGAGCAAAAATTTATTGGATTGTGAATTTTGTGACATCATGTGATAGGAGAAATAATTATTTATTTATGTAACTTAAATTATAGTTATTAATTAATGTTCATGCTTTATGTTATTTCAGAAAGTCAGTAACGAAGCTATCATGCAACGCTTCCAAAATATGAAGAATCGAAGAGGAATGTTATAATTTAATTATATTTGATTTTTATTTTTAGATGTTAATGTAATTAAATTTATCATTTTTATTATATAAATATTAGTAGTACTTCATGAGCTTATTTTAAATTTTCATTTTTTAATTTTTTTTAGTGTTATTTTTTGGGCCCCCGACTTAAAAATCCTGGCTCCGTCACTGTGTAGACGGTTCGAGTCTGGATCTTATGTTCGACCCGCAAATATTTGACCCGACCCGAATTATTATATAAACTTTATATAGTATATATATTTTTTATTGGTAGAATACTTTATATATATAATATTAATTTAAAAAAACTCTTCCAATTAAAAAATCTAACTTTCTATAGAAATCGATTATATCATTAATAAATACTCATATCAAATTAAAGGTTTTTAAAACAATAAAATAAACTATCATTATCAATTTCAATTCGCATGTACCGTATATTAGGAATTTTCTCCCATACCCACCAAATTTCAATTTCAATTACCCCCCGTTAATTTCACACCCCCCCACCACAAATAATATAAACAATTAACCACATCTATTTACACTCCCACTTTTATTGATTTCACAAAATTGACAACGGTTATTTACCCCCTCCCCACTTTTGTTGACTTCACCCCCAATAATTATTATTTTTAAAAAATTACTACAATGCCTTATATTAATTTATAAAAAATATAATACAATCAATCATAATTTATATATAAACAATGGGCCACGGTTATTTACACCCCACTTTTATTGACTTCACCCCCAAATTATTTTTTAAAAACAATTACACCTAAAATTGCTATAGTGCCATTTTATTAATTTAAACAAAATAAAATGCAACCAATCCTAATTTATATAGGCAAATTCTTATATACACTCACGTGTATATACACTCTTCAATTTCATTAAAAGTTTGAGCTTAATTTACTTTTTTTGGTGCAGACAATTAATGGGTCGAAGAAATCTAATGAAAGGCCACGATTATATGCACACACAATATTGAGGTGGACACCCACCAATTTTGTTTACAAATCAATGATTTTGAGAGGTCTACAAGGGAAAAAATATATTTACACATTTGAATTTTGAGGTTGAGCGATCTAAAAGAAAATTGACAACGGAGGGGCGGCAAAAACGAGGAGGAGGCAACAAATCTATTTTTCTAACATACAATCGAAAGAGGGACAAACGACTTGGGATGTAGCCACGGACGGCGGCGACTTGAAACGCAACCTTGGTCGGACGGTGAGGCTTGGACGAACGTCGAAGCAGACGCGCGTGAAATCGGCGAAACAAATGCAGCGACGACGAACGAGGCTATGACGGCGAGACTTTGTGCCGCAACGAAGAAAGGCCGTGACAGCGAGACTTTGAGCGACAACCGATGAGGCTGGGAGAGGAGTGGTTGTCCCCAGCGGCGTATTTTATTTTTCACGCTATATGGTTTGAGTTAATAAGGGGAGAATTGTGGTTATGTAGGAGAAGGGTATCTTCGGTCTTTCATGGGGTGTGTCCTAATCGTACGGGGTGTGCGCTAAAATCTCGTGTGTGCGTATAACCGACTATTGATTATTGATTATTGTTAATGGTATTACTGATTATTGTTCATGGTATTACTGATAATTGTTTTTTGTATTACTGGATATAATTAGACGTGTGTAATTATTTGTTATTGTATATATTGTTCTTGGTATTCCTGATTACTGGTATTATTGAATATAATTAGATGTGTGAAATTATTTGTTATTGTATAAAATTTTACTGATTAATGTTCATGGTATTGTTGATTATTATTCGTGGTATTACTAAATATAATTAGATGTGTGGAATTATTTGTTATTGTATAAGATATTACTAATTATTGTTAATGGTATTACTGATAGCTAGGAGTGCACAAAAAAAGACCGGAACCGAACCGAACCGAAACCTGACTGACCGGTTTGAACCAATTTTTTTTTTACTAATGCACTCTCACTTATTTTTCAAAACCAAGTAATTGGTGAGGATGTGAGGTAAAATTGTTGATATCTATTACATTTTTTTTTTCAAATATATAATTTAATAAACATATTTAATTTACTTTTACGGTCAAAAAATTATTAATAATAATGTAAATAAAATTCTCATTGGCATAAATTGATTTCAAATGAATAGCAAGCACTTTAATTTTCATATACAAATTCATCAATTTTGTTATTGCTTCCATAAACTTGATCAAATCAAATAAAATAATCCTCAATTCAAATTCATTATGTCAATTTATCTACAGATTTTAATTAATACTCATTCTGTCCTACATATATCTTCACATTGATTTGGGCAAGAAAACTAAAAAATGTGATAAAATAAAGATATTGATGTTCTTTTAACTTTATTAAACTAAAAATGTGATAAAGTAAAGATATTGATGGGTAATCGAAAAGCCTTGAACACATCATTCTCCATTAGGCTCCATTAAGCCCTTAGAATGAGTGAATAATAAAATTTTAAATACGAATAGCGAATTGATTAAAATTATTTGAATAGTTTACAATCCTAAACGAGGGTAAGAGATTATTAAAAAAAAAAAAAAAGGTTAATGAGATAGATGATGCATTTATTTAGGACAGTTTAGACATTTTATAATTACTTTAAAATAAAAACAAATATAAAAGGGGTGTATCTTATAAAACTGGAGGTGCACATAATCGTACCCTTGCTCAAAGTTTATTTAGAATGTATCTATATTTTTGGGCTTGGTGAATTTAAATACTCAAGGGCGCGGCTAAAGGCACCCGGCGATCCTATGAGTACACCCAGGAGATGAGGACACACGTCAATCGGATGAGGACACCCACCTGGAAAAACCAAAAATGCCCTCTTCAAATAAAACCTTCCTCTTCCTCTCCCTTTCTCATCCTCTCTCTTTCTCAACAATTGAGACACCCACTCCACAATTCTTACGCTGCTTCGCCGGCACGGCGGCACCCACTCCGCCAACGCCGCCCTCCCCGTCGCGCTGCCCTCCCGTCGCGCCGCCCTCCCCTGCAACCTCGTTCGCGGCCGCCCCCCTCCTCCCCACAGTCGCGGCCGCCGCCCTCCCTTCTCCCCTTCGCCGCGGCCGCCGCCCACCCCCTCCTCCCCTTCGCCGCGGCCGCCCTCCCTTCTCCCCACAGACGCGGCCGCCGTCCACCCCCTCCTCCCCTTCGTCGCGGCCGCCCTCCCTTCTCCCCACAGATGCGGCCGCCGCCCTCCCTCCTCCCCTTCGCCGCGGCCGCCGCCCACCCCCTCCTCCCCTTCGCCGCGGCCGTAGTGCTCTCCCCTCGCCGCCGCCGCTAACAGGTAAGTTTAGGTTTGAAAAATTAGGGTTTTCTGGAAAAAAAATTAGGATTTTTTTTGAAGTTTGAGAATTATTTTCGAACATAGTGCGTTTGTTTTGGAAAAAATTTCGAACAACTTGAGTTTGTTTTGGAAACAATTTCGAACAACATGTTCGATTTTTTTTTTCGGACAAATTTAAGTTGTTTTGAATTTTTTTTCGAACATATTGTGTTTGTTTTGGAAACAATTTCGAACAACTTGAGTTTGTTTTGGAAACAATTTCGAACAACTTGAGTTTGTTTTGGAAAAAATTTCGAACAAGATGTTCATCTTTTTTTTCGAACAAATTTGAGTTGTTTTGGAATTTTTTTCGAACATATTGAGTTTGTTTTGAATTTTTTTTTGAACATGTTGAGTTTGTTTTGGTAAAAATTTCGAACATGTTTGTTTTAGAATTTTTTTCGAAAAGTTGGTGTTTTGTGTTAATTTTTGTTGCAATTTTGGAATTTTTTTTGTTTGGTGGCGGTGGTGGTGGTGGTGGAGTTGTGGTGGTGGTGATGGAGTAGAATGGGTGGGTGGGTGTACTCATCGGGATTTTTTTTTTAAATATACAGGAGGGGTAAAAACGTAATTTCGCTGCACCCTTTTCACAAAAAAAAACTTACCTGGGTGTACTCATAGGATCGCCGGGTGCCTTTAGCCGCGCACTCAAGGCCCAAGTTGTTCACATTGACTATTTGAGTAAGTACATCCATGATCATCCACCCACTTAATAGGCACACATGTTTTAATAAATTGATTAATACATTAATCATAAACTACCAATTGTACCTTGTAAAATAAAATAAAAAATACCAATGGTATCTTGTATATTTTTAAACCCTAAATTTCTCTCCACTTTCTCTTCTTATATATTTACTAGATCTACGTCGTCCTTCAAACCTATATAAGTAGTAATGTTCCTACTCTTCTCTACGTCGTCACTGTCCTTTTCCTGGGCCATAAATTAGGGTTTAGCACTATTACATCTGTTATCCCTCGTCCTCTCCCCGCCGTCACCCATTTTATCCCACGCCAACCATCCCTTGTTATATATTACATACCCGCAATGCTTCCACCCATTAATTTTGATTAAGTAAGTTTGGGTTCTTGAATCTGAGGTTAGATTTCTTATTTTTCATGTTTTTGTTCCGATTGTGTTTTGTGTTGAGAGCTTAAATGATAGCACTCGTTTGGGAGTTCTCTCGTGATTTAGAACTTGGATGAGGTTCTATAAAGATTTTGAATCGATAATTTTTTATAGATCTACATTTTTATTTTTATTTTGTCATAGATCTACATTCTCATTGAACTAGTAAGAGTAAGTTTTCTAGATCTACATTTTATTTCCGGATCTACATTCTCTTTACGGATCTACATTCACTTACTAATATAAACAACAATCCAATATAAGTAAGAGAATGTAGAGCTCAAGCTAATTTTCTAGAGTTTTTTTTGGATCAATGGTTTTTTTCTTTCTTTCTAGATTCACCTCCACTATCTTGGAATCACATTTTTTTTTTGAAACTGCATATCTCAATTAGAAAAAAAAAAAAAAAAAACTAGATTTCAATTTGTTTTTTCCCTCCAAATTAGTTAAAGGCCACAATTATTTGCACCCCTGAATTTTATGTGTTAACTACTTGATTTAGTTAGCCACCCCTTATTTTTCCAAACTATATCTCCCTCGTAAACCCTGTTTCATCGTTCTTTTTGCGACCGCCACTTCTCATCACTCCAATTTAATGGGGTGGTTGAAACACCGCCTCCTTCTCTTCCTCTGCCCTTTTACTTACATGTTCGCATCTAGGTTTGTAAAAATATTTTCTTGGAAATGGTTTTTGGATATGAAAACATATATATGAAACTAGTTTTTTTTTTTTTTTTATGAATTATATTTGATGTAAATTAATAAAAAAAAAATTCAAAACTTTGGGGTGCATAGCCGCGCCTTTGTCAAACTCGGAGGCCCATGTATGAACCTCAATTTATCTCGTTCCCAATAGTTCTAGTATCAAATGAGTTAGTAAAAAACAATAGGTAAAGAAACAATATTGATTTTTTAAATTATATACATATGCTAATATATCACTTAAAATAATTTCCAGACAGTAATACTTTAGAAAGCAGCTATAGTTTGAGGGCTCTCCAATCAAGTTATCGTTGCATGTTCAGGAAGGTTGGAGTCTTGCGGAACTTTAATTTTAATGTCCGATGTGTGGTTGCTGCTCCGTATGTTGTTCCATACAGGTATAACTTGTGTCGAATTGTGCGGTTGAAAAGTATAAATGGGGAAAGGAAATTTGTCACACTTTGTGGAAAAACTCAAAACAGGTATTTGCATTACTCTATTGTATAATTTAATTTCATATTTGAATGTTTGAATTAGTTTTTTTAAAATTGATAGGATTACTTTCATATTTGATGTTTTCTAAGCATGAAAATATATGAAAAACACAGTTTTCTAGATATACTCCATCCGTCCACTAAAATATGCTCATTTCTTTTTTTGGGTTCACAAAAAATATGCTTATTCTAGTTAAATAATTTATTTTTAAATATTTTTTCTACTTTAACAAGAGTATCTACCAAATATATTCTTTACTCATTATTTTAAATATATTTTTTATAATTAAAATATGATTTTTTAAAAAACATATATAAAAAAAGAGTGAACACATTTTTTGTGGATAGACGGAGTACTAATCAGGCCATAGGCCATGTGAAAGGCTAAGGCCCAAATACAATTAAAAAATCATTATTCCAATAAGCCCAATAAATCAAGTTTAGACTGTTTAGTTCGCCCTTGCTTCGAACATACACATTTTTCAACGCTCGCTATCATGCCAATATTTTATGTAGTATTGAGCGTGATGTCCTAAAAAGTCACAACCACATCAAATCTTGAGGGGTAGATTGTCACAAGTTTTTCAAACTGTAGGTGAAGATGTCACTTTAGACAGTTAAGGTTGTTTTCGGATTAAGGATGGTGTGTACAAAGTCACCTATACTTGAACAAGAACTTTATAGTTGCTTTTGTTGAACGTTGACAAACTTATTCCATAGGCAGGCCCTTTAGAGAGAGGACAATTACACTAGTTGGCGTACATTGTTTGATTGGCTTGTCTGATTATGTTTGTCTTGGTATATGTTCTCGTTCGGCTATGTAAAGACATAAATGAATTGGAGATGGTGTTGAAACCGACCAAATATCTAGTATCTAGAAGCTACACGAGGGTTTTGTTTGTGAAGTTTGAGTGGTTGAAGACGAGATGTAATTAATTTGCACGTTGAGTCTAAGAAACGACAATGAGGTTATTTATGTAGATAAGGAGTATGCCTTGTACCTGTTGGATGTTCTTTATTTGCTGACAAGAGTGATTGGTTAGAGTACTTTAAAAATATTAATAGGTTGCATAGGTACGCGTGGAGAGTTGCAACTCTGGTATATCTTTTCAAACAGTTCGGGGATGCATAAACGAGTGCAAATAAATAGTTGGTTATCAACTTTGTTAGAGGTAATCATTATTATGATTTGTTATAATTGTATTCAAGTTCCTTCTCAAGGTTCGAATCATTGTTTATTCAATGAAGACTTGGATTTACGAGAGATTTTCAACTCTTATGCGGTCTGTATTGGGTTGGCTCAACCAATGAAGTGGGTCATTTCATAGTTAATGGGTTTTGATCAGTAATTTTGAGTTCAATGGAGGCTAGAGAAGAGTTGGAAATCGTTCGTAGATCCAAATCCTAATTGAATACAATTCAATATTGAGAAGGAGTTTAGATTCAATTATAATAACAAATCACATTAAATTGGTAACCTCTATCAAAGTAAAATACACGATTATCTTATAGCATTTGCCCTTTGATGCTTCCCTAACTGTGTGTAAAGATATGCCAGAGTTGTACTTGTAGTGCACATGCGTACTACCAACCTACTCAACTTTTCCAGGTACTCTAACGACACACAAGTGCCACTCTAGTTAGCAAATAAAGAACATTCAAAGGCGTACGCCCTAACAACATAACAAACTTCATTCCCTTTGATGCTTCCCTAACTGTGTGTAAAGATATGTCAGAGTTGTACTTGTAGTGCACATGCGTACTACCAACCTACTCAAATTTTCCAGGTACTCTAACGACACACAAGTGCCACTCTAGTTAGCAAATAAAGAACATTCAAAGGCGTACGCCCTAACAACATAACAAACTTCATTGTTGTCTTTAAACTAAATGTATTGATTATATTTCGTCTTCAGCCACTCAAGCTTCACAGACCTTACATCCTATTTAGCTTCTAGAGACTAAGTCGGTGTCAATTCCAAATACTTCTTCAACTCTTTTTCCTTAGGCCTAGCTGAACAAGAATATATAATCGGACAACTGTCAATAGACAAATCGGTCAAACAATGCACGTCGTCTAGTGTTATTGTCATCTTTCCAAAGGACATGTGAAATGAGTTTGTCTTTAAATGCTAACACGTAACAAACGTTGATATCAGGTTCCTGTTCTGGCCTCTATACGAGGCATCCATAATCTGCAACAATATTGGGTGTCTAAAGTGACTTTTCTCCACCTATGTTTTGAAAGACTTAGCTCAAACTGTTAGGAAATTATCATTTTCTATATATGGGCCACATATTTAATGCAATTATATTAGCCATTTATAGTTACATCTTATTTGATTGATTCAATTATGGTGATGCCATTGACTATTAATGAAATTGATATGGAATTATGAGTAGATACCAAATATGACTCAAATACAGGGATTATAGAAACCTTAATTGAGTACTATATAAAGAGCATCATGGTTATGACCCCCAATACACTAAATCACATACAATTTTCTACTCTCCCCATCAAGAGGGGAAACGAAGGACGTTTATTGTACTAATCCTTGATCATTGAACATGATGTTGTCCTATAATTTCCGCATTTAGGATGTTTATTGTACTATATACATATTCGTGTAATTGTATAAATATCTGACAAGTGGTATCAAAGCAGTCTTCACTGCTTTGTTGTTGGGATTTATGGATTGTTAATTAATTTATTGGATCTATTGATTTTCTGAAAATTTTGGGAAAATATTATAATTTTTAATCTTCTGAAATCAGGGCTTTGGTGGTTGTAATTATTATTTGCGAATGATTTCTTTAATTAAGGACGATGTCTCGCATATTCAAATCATTAATATCAATTGATTTTTTTTTTTGGAATCGGTAAATTGAACTTCATGATTTAAGGCGTAAGCATCTGTTAGTTTTTGAGTTAATTATGATGTTTTGGGGGATTAAAACTCATGTTTGTGCTGCGCTAATTTGACAAATATTAAATGAGGTGCTTTTGGAATTTTGAAGCATTACTACTATTTTTTTTTTTTTAATGATAATTCATATTTTGGTGATTGAGTTGACGAGTAAACGCTATTATTAATTAAGGTCTAATTTTGTTTCTAAATTTTAATTGAATTAAATTGGGGACATGGCAATTATGCTGCTTGAATGAAAATATAATTAAATCAAGTGTATGAGATTATTCCAAACAAAATGGTTAATGAGATAGGTGATGCATTTATTAAGGACAAATTAAACACTTTATAATTACTTTAAAATAAAAACAGATATAAAAGGGGTGTATCTTACAAAACTGGAGGTCCACATAGTTAACCGTATATTTTTGGGCTTGGTGAATTTAAATACTCAATTAATCAAGGCCAAGTTGTTCACACCGACTATTTGAGTAAGTACATCCACCCACTTAATGGCACACAATACATTCATCATGAAGACATGAACTACCAATTGTATCTTGTAAAAAAAATAAAAAATTATAATAGATATATTATCAAATCCTAATTTTCTCTCCAATTTCTCTTCTTATATATTTACTAGACCTACACTGTCCTTCAAACCACTATAAATAATAATATCTCTACTCCTCTCTATGTCGCCGCTGCCCTTCCCCCGTATCATATATTAGGGTTTAACATTCACATCCGCCATCCCTCCTCCTCTGCCCGTCGTCACCCATTATTTCCCACGCGTCGCAACCATCCCTTGTTGTTATATATCATTCATACCCACAATGCTTCCACCCATTAATTTTAATTAGGTAAGTTTGAGTTCTTAAATCGAAGTTAGATTTCTTGTTTTTCATATTTTTGTCCCGATTGTGTTTTTGTGTTGAGCACTTAAATGATGATCAATATCTCAACTTTGGTTTTAAAATTCACCACCCTAGACTCTATTGCTCATTTTGGGTTCTAAGAGCATTGATTGCCTCCATTTATATTTAATTTTTGCATCATTTTGATGGTTGTGTACATTTTTTTTTTTAATTTCAACGTCATCGCCCATCTTAATTTTTTCGTAGCAATAAAAACAAGTGGATATGTCCCAGGAACACGTGAGCAATTAACGCTCGTTTGGAAGTTTTCTTGTGATTTAGAACTCGAATGAGGTTCTATTGAGATTTTGAATCGACAATTTTTTCTAGATTTACATTTTCATTGAACTAGTAAGTGTAAGTTTTCTAGATCTACATTTTATTTTCGGATCTACATTCAATTACTAATATAAACAACAATCCAATGTATTAAAGAGAATGTAGAGCTCGAACTAATTTGTTGAATCAAAGTTTTTTTTTTTGGATTAGTTTTTTTTTCCTAGATCCACCTTCACTATCTTGGAATCACATTTTTTTTTATTTGAAACGGCATATCTCAATTAGAAAAAAGAAAAATTAGATTTCAATTTTTTTTTTACCTCAAAATTAGTTAAAGGCCACAATTATTTGCACCCCTAAAATTTATGTGTTAACTGCTTGGTTTAGTTCACCACCCCTTATTTATCCAAACTACCATCTCCCTCATAAACCCTGTTTCATTGTTCTTTTTACCTACTCCCTCGGTCCGTCTCCCTTTGTCAATTTTACTGGACTGTCACCACTCGCACCCCACTGTCGGGATTGCTCGCTGATCCCCTGTCCCTTTTCCTCGCACGCGACATCCACTTCTCATCACTCCGATCTAATGGGTTGAAACACCGTCTCATTCTACTCCTCTGCCCTTCTCCTTGCACGTCGTTCGCCTTTATCGTCAGGTTTGTAAAAAAAATATTTTTCTGGAAATGGTTTTTGGATATGAAAACATTTATATGTAACTAGTTTTTTTTTTAATAATTATCTTACCAGATTTGTGAGTAATAAATTATTCTGTGATTTTTTTTTTCTTCCTACATTTGAATTTTTTTTTTTTTAAATTTTGGACTCTTTTCGAAGACTCTGAAAACTGACATTTTTTTTGAATTTTATTTTTAAAAAAATTGTTTCGTTTCCCCCTCCCCTAAAAATCTTCGCTATGTACTAATTCTAAATCTTCTCGTTTTTACGTGGCACTCCAAATTCTTTTCATTTGCATTTTCTCATTTTATAAGAATTTCACATTATTATTTTTTTTTTTTTTATCTCTCTCATCTCTCTTTTAACTGCATTATCTATTTATCTTTTTTTTTTTCTCTTTCTTATTTTTTTTTTCGTCCATCAAAATTTCTCATATTTATTTTCTCCTCTTATTCTTCATTTCTACTAAAATTTATCTTTAATTCCCGCGGCGGGGTTTGCACTAGTATGAGTTAATCGGCGATAACTCGAGTGCACGTGGTGAATGTAAATTGTGTTGAATGAATTATATTTGATGTAAATTAATAAAATTGTAGTAATATAGTTTTTTTTTTCTTTTCCAAATCATTGGGGTGCATAGCCGCGCCTTTGTCAAACTCTGAGGCCCATGTATGAACCTCAATTTATCTCGTTCCCAATAATTCGGCCCACATAGCTTTTGCTTTACTCCTATATATATATTTTTTTTACAGTACCGTAGCTTTTGCTTTACTCAAACTTGAAAGAAATCAAAGAATTGCGCAACTGCCGGCGTCCCCACCCTCTCACCGGAGCGGTGTCTCTGTCTATGGCGGTGGACACAGTGCGGAAGGATCCGATAGCCGTCTTTATGGCATTTGGCACAAAAGGCGACGTTTATCCTATTGCTGTAATCCTCTTCCTCTTTACATTTTGTTGTTGCATGATATTCCACCTATCATTGTTTCTTACAATTAGCTCTTTCGCTTTAGGCCTTTGCTGCAGCTTTTGCTTCCGACCAGAAGCAGTATCAAGTCGCATTTGTAACCCATTCGGCGCACGAGGTAGACTACTTGTTGCTGTAATTTGATTCGTTTTGGTATATTTCGCATTAAAGTTATTCCGAAAAACTTAAATTGCTTAATTGTTAATGCCAGCGTTGAGACTTACAGGTCAAAATATTGCGAAATCTAAGTTGATTAATTGGAATGCTAGTAGTCAAGTGATACCTATTGCGAAATGTTAGTGTGTTTAGTGTAGCTGGCGATTTTCGTCTTAAGTTACTTGAGAGTACAAGCACATAGGCTGCGATAGTCACTATTTGTTGTTGCATATAATTGAGAAAAGAGCAGTTGCTGTCTTTGCAAAAGCATCTAATCACTTGGTTAGTAGAAAACTATAATTAACCATCAATTTTTGAAACTTGTTTGGGAGAAAGTTCTTTCATGGGATTTGTAGATAGTGAGAATCTTATCAATTTGTAACTTGTTAATAAGAGGGAATCATGCCAAACTCTAACAGGATGTAACACTTGTAGCCAGGTGTTAAGCCACTTGATTCCCCGATATCCTAACACGGTTATTTGAATAAGACAGAGAATCATGCTAAGAGTTTGATATCCAGAAATAATTAGCCTATAGCTAACTAAATATTTGAATTTGAGACTGTTAATTTTATAAAATAAAGAATATAGCCCCATCAATTACAGTATTAGACCATTGGTTTTATCAAACCTGTCTTTTAAGCTTAAGAGGATAGTTATGTTATAAAAAATCTGTGTATGTTTACTCCTGCAGTCATGCATAATTGAGAATGCAATCAATGCATAAAATCGCGGGGTAGGTATTGAATGATTGATCCTGTAGTTTGTGAATGACATTACTAAGCCTAACACTAACCTAGCATGTCTTCCGAATGAACATTTTGTTCCTGCATACCAATCATGCAAGCACCATTTGCTTCCCAGATAATTTAAGATTTTATTACTAATCATTTAAACAATCTTTCCTGTATATTTTTTTCCAATAGTTGAAATTAAATTGGTACATTAGCTTTTAACAGATTTCATTATTTATATTAGTCACCATCTCTTCTTGCTTGCAGAACCTGAAAGGTCACTTGGGAGCCAAAGGAGCTGTATATTTTCCAATTTCTTCTCCACCCGTCTTGTCACAACAAGACAATGATTGTGAAGGTTGTTTACAAGTGTATTTATTTCTTTAGCTTAATCATATTTAATTGTAGAATTCAAACTTGTCTTACTCTACTCTGGAGATCTTTTGAATTAGCATGCATTGGTATAAGTTGTTTATCTAACATTTGATCTATATTACCAGGCTCTGGGGAGGGGCATTTTGCTCTACAGAAGAAAGAGATCTCACGAAAGCACAGGCAAGAATGTCTTTCAATTGTTGAAAGGATATACGGAGAGAGCCATATCATTGATGGTGATCTTATCATCATAAATTTCTTTGCCCTGGTAACTTCTAAGCAAGATTGTTTACATTTTTCTATGCTCATATGTTTAATTAATCGTCAAAGTTCGACCAATGTGAATGAAAAGCTGAAAAGAAGTCTGCCAAGTAATTTTTTTTAATGATGAACCAAGGAAATTAAGTATTATGCAATGAAATTTGCAGAAATATAGACTGAGCAGGATCTTAGATTTGGAAAGAAGGCTGTACTGTAATTCCATTTCTGTTTTAGTCTCATAGCTGACGTCTGGTTGTTTATTTGTTCTTCATTAGAAGCTAATAAAGAGTGAGTGAAATCTCTCAGACTGACATATACAGTATTATAAAGTGAGTTCTTATGAAACAACAGATCAAGAAACCAACTAGTTCTAGTATCAAATGAGTTAGTAAAAAACAATAGGTAAAGAAACAATATTGATTTTTCAAATTATATACATATGCTAATCACTTAAAATAATTTCCAGACAGTAGTACTTTAGAAAGCAACTATAATTTGAGGGCTCTCCAATCAAGTTATCGTTGCATGTTCAGGAAGGTTGGAGTCTTGCAGAACTTTTTAATGTCCGATGTTTGGTTGCTGCTCCGTATGTTGTTCCATACAGGTATAACTTGTGTCAAATTTCAAACTTTTACTGTTATTGATGTTAATAGAAATGGACATGGGAGTTGAAGAATATGAATTTCTACTTGGATTTAAAATCTGGTATTTGAAATAAGAAATTGGAACTGTTTAATGAGTTTTTAGCCCATGAACCCAGAGTATAAAATAAGGCAATATTGGTTATATGTGTATCCTCTTTTCTCATAATCTAGATCCCATTAATTCCCCTAATTTTCTGCAGGATTTCTCTCAATTTAAGGCCTTCAGTCAAATCCATCCATATTTCTTAAATTATTGGACCCAAACAACTAATCAGGGATATTTTTTGGGCTTACTGCTTAGAATTAAGATTTTGAAATTCAGGTCAATGCAAACCCATTGGATCCACCCTTGGTCAACACTCTTGTATTTACTCGTGCTCACCATATGTGGATGCCCAAAAATTTATTTATGAAAGTCAGAAGCTTTAGTTAAGTTATTTCAGAAGTATGTTCCATTGTTCCTTATGGAATTTGATGTCATCCTTGAGTCTCTGATTACTGCTACAATGAGCGTGTGGCTGGCATGCATAAATTATTCAGAAACAACATGAATCACGAGTCACCATGAAAAAAAATATGCTGACTGCTTCTCGTCTTACTTTTTTACATGTGCATGGAAAATATAAATACTGTTTTTTCTGGATCCAGATCCCCTCCTGTACAGGAGGGTCCTGTGCAAGAGGGGAGCCCTTGGATAACACCCACCCACATATGTCATGTGTGTGTGTGATCCAAGGGCTCCCATTTTCACAGGACCCTCTTGTACATGAGGGGAGGCCCTCCCGTTTTTTCCATTTTTCGATTTCAGATTCTCTATTGCTTTTATTTCTCCTTTTGTCCCAAGTCACACTGTTCTCTCTTATTTAGGATTTTATACACTTGATTCTTTTGCAACTGAAGAGAAGATTACAGTATCTATATGCCTAATTGCTTTCTCTTTATGAACTCAGTGCCCCCTCGTCATTTGAACGCCAATTTAGGATCGAACAACCTCTTTTATACAAATATCTTCATGAAGCTCCAACTGGTAAGGTATGCAAACATGTTGTCATTTCACGGTGTTCATGCCCCTAAACTGCAAAATCTGTTACATACATGAGCTTTGCATTTTGATATAACTGGCTTCATTACTCTACTTTGATTATTCTTGTTTATATATTTTTTGTCCTTTTTTTATTATAATTGTCAACTTGGTAATAATCCCCTCACCAAAGTATGTCTTTTTGTCTTTGTGTTTGTTTATGGCCATATAATTTTGTTCATAGATTGGGTGGGAAGATGTCACCCATTGGATGTGGCCACTTTTCACTGAAGATTGGGGAAAATGGAGAAGCCTTGATCTGAAGTTGAGCCTCTTGCCCTTTACGGTTGTTATCGAAGCCACTAGAACCTCACTAATATTTTATATATATAACTAAAATAACACTAATATTATTCTACTAATTACAATTGCCATCACTCTGTTGCATGGTTCTAATCCAGGATCCTGTGACTGGCCTACCAACATGGCACGATAGACCTTCATCTCCTCTTCTACTGTAAGGATATATTCCACTAAAAAATATCCTCTGAAATGCTATGCGAATTTGTAGCACTATAAAAGTTCATACAAAGCTTAGTTGTGCTGTTCTTTTACTTACTGGGAATGAACAACAACTGGTTCATGCATGCTTATTGCTAATAGGGAAATTTGAAGATTTAATCTGCTCTTGTTTTATTATTTCTTTACTACATCTTTTGATCTTTTCACATGTTTTCATAATCAGTTCCTTTAACCCTTCTTGAATTGGATCTACAGGTATGGCTTTAGCCAAGAAGTTGTTGAGTGCCCTGGTAATTCTTTTAACAAAATATTTCTTATATTTGTTTACTAGGCAATTTTTGCATCTAAAAAATAGTGCGGCTAATAACTCTCATCTTTTTTGCCCTATACACCCGTGTTACTCTTCACTCACAGCTTATTATTTTTATTTTACTCAATACACACTCCATGAATTATCAATAATACCCCTCATACTAAATTATCTCATACATTCATTCCTACCAAAACACATCCAACCCCAAACCTTAAGAGAACACACCTAAAATTGTGCGGTTGAAAAGTATAAACGGGGAAAGGAAATTTGTCACTGCAATCTAAGAAATGATTGATGGAGATGAAGTTCCTGGCATTCACTTCGTGGAAAAACTCAAAACAGGTATTTGCATTACTCTATTGTATAATTTAATTTCATATTTTAAAGTTTGAATTAGTTTTTTAAAAATTGATATGATTACTTTCATATTTGATGTTTTCTAAGCATGAAAATATATGAAAAACACAGTTTTCTAGTAATACACCGCCAATAATTGTATGAGTAGTTTGATTGTGGAGTTTTTGTGGTTAAATTTTCATTTTTTGATGATAAATATTCTTTCACATTTCGCTGATGCTCGATCTTGGTCGGCTGCGGTTTGGCATGGTGTCCGACCAAGCGTGATCAAATAAAGAGTACAGTATTTGTCTAGTAGTTGGTGTTGGTTGAACATAGATGGTTTTCAGCCAATGGTGATTGAAATCCATGCCTAATTTCAGCCACTCGATCTAACATAATTGTCTTGTTTTAGCCAATGTTGTTTGTGATTTGTACCATAGTTGTTAAAGGCGCACCTAAGACGCACGAGGCGCAGAGCTTGGCACATCTCCATGGCTGAGGCGGCACAACTTTTAAAAAAAAAAAAAAGTAAAAAGCGGTTTTAGGTTTAAGAATAATACAAAAGTAAAAAACTAGGATTTCAGAAATCCGAATACATGACCTTTTCCCTCTCTTCTCACATCTAATTCTTCCCTTCTTCCACCCCAACCACCTCGTGTCCACGAAAGACGCACGTCCTAAGGTTTCAGAAATCAAAATACATGGTTTTTAAGTTTCTATTAGTTTTAGCCATCATGTACAAATGGTGCGCGCATAAGGCACTAGGCACATCCTTGCGCCCTTAACAACTATGATGTGTATAGAAGATGTCTCACGACATCTAATAAAATAAGTTGGACACATAGAGATGAACAATTTGAGCTCCGACAATTTGAAGATTCACCAGCTCAACCACAATTTGAAGATGAACAATTTGAGCCCCAACATGAGATAGTCAAGCATGGGAACAATACAAAAAATGACTCTTCGATGTGAGGTCAGATGGTGATAAACAAGGAGAAGAAGTTGAACGTAGGAGAATCACATGGAAAATGAAGAAGATGATACAATTGTGATAGAGTTAAGACGATCTCAAGAATATTCCAAGAATAACTCCTCACGAAGAAACCAATATTTTGTCCAACAATGTATAATTCTCAATGAATGCTCAGTACAAACTATTCACCCTATATATACTAATTAGGCCATAGGCGTGCAAGGCTAAGGCCCAAATACAATTAAGAAATCATTATTCCAATAAGCCCAATAAACCAAGTTTAGTTCGCCCTTGCTTCGAACATACACATTTTTCAACGCTCGCTATCATGCCAATATTTTATGCAGTATTGAGCGTGATGTCCTCAAAAGTCACAACCACATCACTTCTCGAGTGGTAGATTGTCACAAGTTTTTCAAACTGTAGTCTGTAGGTGAAGAAGTCACTTTAGACAGTTAAGGTTGTTTTCAGATTAAGGATGGCGTGTACAAAGTCACCTATACTTAAACAAGAACTTGATAGCTGCTTTTGTTGAACGTTGACAAACTTATTCCATAGGCCCTCTAGAGAGATGACAATTAAGCTAGTTGGCGTGCATTGTTTGACTGATTTGTTTGATTATGTTTGTCTTGGTATGTATTCTCGTTCGGCTAGGTCTAAAGACATAGATGAATTGGAGATGATGTTGGGATTGACATCGACCAAATATCTAGAAGCTACACGGGGGCAAGGGGTTTGTTTGTGAAGTTTGAGTGGTTGAAGACGAGATGTAATCTGCATGTTGAGTCCAAGAACGACAATGAGGTTATTTATGTAGATAAGGAGTATGCCTTGTACGTGTTGGATGTTCTTTATTTGCTGACAAGAGTGATTGTTTAGAGTACTTTAAAAATATGAATAGGTTGCATAGGTACGTGTGGAGAGTTGTAACTCTTGCATATCTTTTCAAACAGTTCGGGGATGCATAAACGGGTAAATGTAAATAGATAGTTGGTTATCAACTTTGTTAGAGGTAACCATTATTATGATTTGTTATAATTGTATTCAAGTTCCTTCTCAAGGTTCGAATCATTGTTTATTCAATGAGGACTTGGATTTACGAGAGATTTCCAACTCTTATGCGGTCTCAATTGGGTTGGCTCAACCAATGAAGTGGGTCATTTCATAGTTAATGGGTTTTGATCAGTAATTTCGAGTTCAATGGAGGCTAGAGAAGAGTTGGGAATCGTTAGTAGATCCAAGTCTTAATTGAATAAACAATTTAATATTGAGAAGGAGTTTAGATTCAATTATAATAACAAATCACAGTAAATTGGTAACCTCAAATATACGATTATCTTCTTGCATTTGCCCTTTGATGCATCCCTAACTGTCTTTAAAGATATGCAAGAGTTGCTGCGCCCCATGCGTACTGCCAGTCCAACCTATTCAAATTTTCCAGTACTCTAACGACACACAAGTGTCACTCTAGTTAGCAAATAAAGAACATTCAAAGGCGAACGCCCTAACAACATAACAAACTTCATTGTTGTCCTTAGACTCAATGTATTGATTATATTTCGTCTTCAACTTCTCAAGACGATCCCCTTACATCCTATTTAGCTTCTAGAGACTCAGCCGGTGTCAATTCCAAATACTTCTTCAACTCTTCTCTTCCTTAGGCCTAGCTGAACAAGAAGATATAATAGGACAACCATCAACAGACAAACCAGTCAAACAATACACGTCGTCTAGCGTGATTAAATGCTAACACGCAACAAACGCTGATATCAGGTTCTTGTTTTGGCTTCTATACGATTCATCCTTAATCTGCAACAATACCGGGTGTCTAAAGTGACTTTCTCCACCTATGGTTTGAAAGACTTAGCTCAAACTGCCACTTGAAAAGTTTGTTGATGTAGTTGTGACATTTGAGGACGCCGCACAAAATATCGGCATCAACATGCTTCTATTTAGTGAAAAAAGGTGTAATGATAGTATTCTCCTCTCGTTCTCTTCCTTGTTCATCGTCACCACCTGACCTTACATCTCTAGCGGAAGAGTCATTTTTTATATTTTCTCTATGCTTGACTTCACGTTCTGTTTGACCAGCATTGGCCGAAACAAGACACTATGTTTGACAAACAGTGACCAAAATTAGGCATGGAATTCGACCACCATTGGCTGAAAATCATCTTTTTTTTTTACCAACACCAACGATCGAAGAAATACTCTTTGTTCGATCACTCCTGGTTGAAAACCATGCTGAATTTTGGCAGACCAGGGTTGAACTACAGCGAATTGCGGATTTTTTTTTTTTTGTCAAAAAATGAAAATTTAACCTTAAAACTTCACAATCAAACTGCCCATGAATGTATTACTAAAAAACTATGCATTTTAATGCTTTAAATACATTAAAAATGAAAGTAATCATATCAATATTCAAAAAACCGTATTCAAACAAACTTTGCAATAGAGTAGTGCAATACATGTTTTGAGGGTTTCTCCACGAAATGTAACAGCAGGAACTTCATCTCCATCAGACGTTTCACAAATTTCAGTAAATAATTTCCTTCCCCCATTTTTACATTTTAACCGCACAATTTTGGGTGTGTTTTCTTAGGGTTGGGCTTGACTGTATGAGGGATATAATTTTAGTATGAGGGGTATAATTTACATTTCTTGGGAGTTGGGGTGTGTATTGAGTAAGATCAATATAATAGGTTGGGCGTGAAGAGTAACAGTGTATAGAGCCAAAAAGGTAGGTGTTATTAGCTGCACCCATTTTATTATTTTAGTTATCTAACCTGGATACCAATTTTCAAAATTCAAAGGTTGCTGGCTAGATGAGTCAATGCCTACATGTATAAATTACCCATTTTAGTTGCTGAAGAAAACTGCTGGTGTTTTATTTTTTTAAGTTTGGCAACTAAAATGATAAAAATTGAATTACAGTGAAGATTTTTTCCCTGCGTCATTGTATTTTGGACTTCATATCCATTTCCTCTGCAAATTTACTTTGTCTTTTTAGTAAATTAACTGCCATTATTACATGTTATTTAATGATACATGCATGTAGACTAATTGTCTAGGTGCCTATGTTCTAGAAGTCACCAAATAATTCTGTAGTGTGTTTACATGCCTTAGGAAATTTTCATGTGTGTAGTCTAACTGTCTAAGGTGGTTTATATTGGAATTCTTCTGTACTCTTCTATGTTTCATATTTCTTTCTATTTCTTATTTTCAAAGCACATGTTCTTGTACCATCATAGGTTACTGGCCATCTGCAGTTCGGGTTTGTGGCTTTTGGTATCCTCCTATTGAATGGCAGTTCTCTTGCGCCAGATGTGCAGAAATTTCATCTTTTGCTTCTGTGAGGAAATTGAATGCTGAAGATGTGTTGTGTACTAGGCATGTGAAATTAAAATCTTTCCTGGATTCTTCAGCGGAGCAACCTATTTTCATAAGTCTTAGTTCCGTTGGTAGGTGAGTCTCTATATAGATGTTATTTTCTTAATTTCTTGATGATCTATTCGTGAGATTTAGAGATGCTCTGCATAGTTCACCTATCTTATATTGTTTGCTTCAGAATTTTGTAGCAGAAAGGTTTACATATTATTTTTTAAATAAAATGGTGCGTCTTAACTGATATAAATTTGGGGAGGGACAAGGACAATTAGAATTAAAGTACCTTATCATGATTTTTGTGGAACAATTTCTTCTATCAGCCATGTATTTATGGTTTATGTAGATTCAAGGACATTTGAAGATTTGCATTTCTTGTGGAGTTAAACATACGTTTTTTTTTGTGTCAAGATAGAGTTACATTTTCAAATTTTGTTCAATAACAGATGCATCAACGGAATCATTTCTCTTAACATAATAAATAATTATCACATAATTCTATCGTTGTTGTAATTATGGGCAGATCTCCAATTTATGAGGTGGAAGATGTAATCCAGATGCAACACTGATATGTTTTTTGAGAGTGATACTTTGGATGCTTTGTCATGCATGTTATTTGCTAGCTTGATATAATGTATTGTACATTTGGTTATTATTTCATTCTTTGAGTTTGTTATCTACAGCATGGGTTACTTCAGGAATCCTCAGATGTTTCTTTGTGTTCTTTGGAATGTTATAAATATCTCAAGTCATAGATTCATTCTATTCTCGGCTGGTTATGGACCTTTAGAGGCTGCAATCAAATTATTTGCCCAGACACCTTCATCAGAGTCCGAAAATACGCAATCTAGTGAAATTCAGAGCAGCCTACTTGACGGTCGACTATTTTGCTTTTCTGGGTGAGTATTGCAGAAATGCTCAAGTATTTATTGCATTAAATCCGCAATATACGTTTTTTTTTGGTGGACTATTGAGATGTTTATCCAAACTTCCGTATGAGCAGAGAAATGCCATACAGCCTGCTATTTCCTAGATGTGCTGCTGCTATCCATCATGGTGGAAGGTGATGGCTCTTGACTAATTTTTACTTCCCTTCCAAGTTTATGAGTTCTAAATTTAAATAATTAAATCATAAAATCTTTCTTATCTTTTCATCATGACCTCTTATTGTCAGTGGAACGACTGCTGCTGCTTTGCGTGCAGGAATTCCTCAGGTCTGTGTTTTCTAATTGAGCCTGGCTTTGATTCATTTTTGTTTGTTGTGATCTTGTCTTTTGTGTTTTTAAGTTGCTAACCTCAATTTTTGAATTAGGAATTTCAACCAATAGAGAGATAATTTTCCTTGAGAATTTTAGTACGCTGTTTGCTCTGAAATTTTAAACCGGTTAAACTTCACTTCTAAGGTGCTATAAACTGATCTCTTGGACTTTTGAAGTTTGTTTTCAGAGAGGATATCAGCTAGTGGAGTAATTGTTTTAAATTTTGTAATGTTTGTTAAAAACATGATACATATTTGCATTGCTTGTCAACTTAGGAAATTAAGCTAATCTTATCACTATATTTGTATGCCTTTGACTGTTCTAGGAGAGTATCACTTCGGTGCAAGTGTAATTTTGATTAAAAAAATTCAAGCAAACAGTTTTTTTTTCTATACTTTTTCGCAAATAATAGGAAAAACAGTCAAAAAGTATTTGTTCATGTAATGAAAAGTATTAGTTCATATGATGAAAAATATTAGTTGTATATTGAAAAAGTACTAAAATTGTTCAGTCTACAAACTAATATGTCTCAATATAAATTTCAAAATTTCTTGTGAATGGGTCAATTTTGAGTAAAAATTGCACCGGTTGCATGGTGCAGCTGGTGCTTAGAGGAATTTTTTGCAGGAAAACTCACTCTCTGCAGGTTTACTTCTTGCTTCTGAAGTGTTCGATGCTTACATGTACACAGATATTAAATAAGTTTCATACGATCAGCTGCTTTTTTCCTAATCCTAATTGATATGGTTCGACAGGTTATCTGTCCGTTTATTCTGGACCAATTTTATTGGGCAGAGAGGATGTTTTGGCTTGGTGTTGCCTCGGAGCCACTGAATAGCTGTTGCTTGTTCCCGGATAAAGATGATGACAGCTGCATATTAAAAGCTGCAAATGTGCTCGTTAACGCAATTAATCATGCACTGTCTCCTCAAGTCAAATTCCGTGCAACAGAGATTGCTAATACAATATCTGCCGAAGTAAGTTCTATTAGATAGATCGATCGGTGGTGTATTTGTTTGCAATAACAATTGCTGTTGCATACAGTTACTTGTTTCTTGAGACGACTTTCCCTTCGTTTACTCTTTATGTTATATGTCCGTTCCACTTATCTTTTCCTTTTCTTCATTACACAATGAAAACAATTACTACTATCGTTTATTTTAAGAACTGGGAGCTCATTTATTCTGCTCTTGTTTTTTAATTTCTCAAGGATGGAATTTCAACAGTTTTGCGGATAATTAGAGAGGAGATTATGTATACAAATTGATGCACACAGATGAAGAAGACCCACCGGGTAGGTTGATAATGTTTTGTTCATGTCTAAATATATGACTTAATCATATCATTTTATTTTGCAGATATGGTGAAATTTTGAGTGGATATTCCACTACAAAAAGTGAAATGTAGAAAATTTATTAGTTGGAAGTAATCGAAAAGGAATAATACATTATCTTTTATTATTTCACTTTTGCTATTTGTATTTTGTTTATTAATTTTTTGCCCCTTTGTACTTATCATTTTCTAAACTTTTGTCCTTGCACTTTCTCTTTTATTTTGTTTTCATTTTTACCCTGCATTTCCTTATATATTTTTTTAATCAAGGGAACTAGAAGTGTGAAGAACTGAAAATGTGTTTTGTTTAGTTCAAAAAATTGTGTTGTAACGATGCTTGGAACATTGTATAAAAATATGATTCAGAATTTTGTAAAGCTCTAATTCAATTACTCCCTCCGTTCCGAATCACTACAACTTTTATTTTTCATCCTCTTTTTTTTTTTTTTTAAACTACTCTTTCTCATATTTCATTATATTCTTATCTCTCAATCATATCACTTTTAATACATTTATTTATTTTATCATATTTTTTAACCTCCCTCCATACTTCATACTTTCGGGTAGCTTTCACCGGAACGGAGAGCGTTTTATAAAAATATGGCTCAAATATTAGAATGAAACATCATCTCATGTATTAGACAAACTCAACCCATACCTTTGATTAGCATAGGACAGTCAAGCGGTAGTTGCTCGGACCGCACAGTTTCTTTGATTAGCATAGGACAGTCAAGCGGTAGTTGCTCGGACCGCACAGTTTCTTTGATTAGCATAGGACAGTCAAGCGGTAGTTGCTCGGACCGCACAGTTTGACCAAGTCTTATGTCATTCAAAGAAAAATATCACAAAAGTCCAACTTTGCAGGGGGTTATGATTATCCCAACTATAGATAGTGGGTTGGTTAAATTTGCATTTATTGCCCAAGACTTAAAGTCAATAAAAAAATAACTTTACATGCATTGTGTTCCTTCTCCCAACCAAAAACGCACTTATTATTTGCCCCCTTTTTTAACCCGTTATTATTAATCACTGTTATAATGATTTTTCTAATTTGTATGAAATAATAATTTTAAATATCAATTAGGAGTATATTTTTCGGTTTATTGTATGATTCAACTAAAAATACTTAGGAGAGTAAAATTGAAGGTGATGATAATATTATATTTGGTTGGAATATGAATATTCAATTATATGATGGGTAGAAAAGGGTTATATCATAAAAGATATGCATAGTATAGTATGATTTTTAACGTTCATAATTAATGTTCCTTATCACAAAAAATAATTAAAATGTATGGTATAAAATAAAATTCTCCTCCAAGGAAGTAGTAATAATTTGCGACGAATTGAAACATAAATTCAAAGTGAAGTAAAAAAAAAAAAAGTGAGAGAGTAGATTTAGAGTACACTACAAGTGAGGCAGTAGTCAATATCAGTGTGCTTTAAATGAATTGTCCGTAGGTTCTTGACTTGTGTTTAGAGGTGGGCCCATGCTCATATGCTTGCCCTCCCCATTTCCTTCTATAAAATGCTATCAATTTCCACTCTAATTATGCCACTACACTCACAACTTAATTGTCTCTAAACATCACATTATAGTAATTTCGTTGAAAAGAAAGGGTACAAATGTCTCAGGGAAGAGGTAGTGCAGCAGTTGTCGGCATGGTGGTGGCTATGGCGGTCATGGCGGTGGTTTTTGAGGCCGGGGTGGCGGAAGCAGTCACCTACACGGTGGGGGGTACTGGTGGCTGGACTTTCAACGTTGCCGCTTGGCCTAAAGGCAAGACTTTCAAGGCCGGTGACACACTCGGTATAACTCACTCTTTAGTATTATTATTTTTTTTTTTTTTTGACAGGCTATTTAGTTGTATTATTATTATTATTATTATTATTATTATTATGTATTCACTACAATTTGTTGCAAATGCATAATTGCATACTCCCTCCATCCCCAAGATTGTTTGCACCATTTTATGGACACGCAAACTAAGAAAAAAGTGTAATAAGTGGAGTGTTGAGAGGTAATTTTGTAAACTTTTATTAATAAAGTTAAGTGAATGATTGGATTGAGGGTAAAAGTAATGGCATTTTGTGTAAATATATGAATATTGTGAGGGTGGGATTTATAAAAAAGTTTCCTTTTTGGGTAGTGCAAACAATTGTGGACGGACGAATAAAGAAAGAGTGCAAACAATTGTGGAATAGAGGGAGTATCATTTAGGACTATTAATTTATTGAATATTGCAGGACTATAGTATAGTAAATATGTTGGCAATTTTTTTGTCAACACTTTTACCATTTTAACCTCACAAAATTACACATGTTCAATAGTTAAGATTAAGGGTAGATTAACTTCATATCAGTTCTTATACACTGTTTGATCGGTTCGATTCCTCTGTGCCACTTTTCGTGTTTCACTGGTGTTCCGCCTGCTGGATCTTTAGATGTTGATTATTTTTTAATATGACACGTGTCAATCATCCATACAGTGGAACTGAATTTGAAACATGAAAAGTGAAACAGGTGATTTCAAAATCCCTGTTTAATAGATAAAAGACTTAAAATTTGTAAAGTTTAGATATCATTCTAGTGTTAGTCTAATCAGTTTTAGCTATACTACAGTGTTCGGGTATCCTTCGGGGGCCCACAATGTGGTTGCGGTGAACAGAGCGGGATACAGCGGTTGCAGCACACCCCGCGGGGCCAAAGTATATCTTACGGGAAAGGACCAAATAAAGCTTGCAAAGGGTCAAAATTACTTCATATGCAATTTCCCCAGCCACTGTGAATCTGGAATGAAGATAGCCATCAATGCTGTTTGAAAAATGAATACAGATAGATAAATACATCTGTCTGCCTTGCTATTATATACTCTACTCTACTCTACTCTACTGTATTAAGCTGCTTAACATTCTACTTTAACCCTGTCCTACTTCTCGGAGCGAGCTATCAATAATATACTCTCCACTACTACTTTTATTTGTAAATTTCTTCCACTTGTCAATTATTTTATCTTGTATTTGTCATTTCTTTTATAAGGTCCTACATGGATTAAACAAGATCAAACGAATTACTATAATATGATGTAAAATATATTAAAGATTCAAATAGGGCGTGAATGCGTACTCTACTAATCTGGCGTATTAGGAATCCGTTGTTTTGTCGGTGCCCATGTCAATCAACCGACAACAATCCTATAGATTAGAAACTCGATGAAATTCCGACAACAAATTGCATAATTTTTTAAAAATCAAAGCCTATATATTATTTCCTCCGACCCAATTAAATAGGCATGTTTAACTGTTTACAAAAATTAAAAAATTTATTTGAAAGATACATTAAACAAGCAAAATTTCTATTATAACCATGAATGTTATACCTTTTAATGTAATTAATGCATAGAGTATTACTAAATGAATTAGAAAATATTACTCTATAAAAAAAAAAAAACCTATTTAAATGAGACATCTATAAAAGAAAAATAAGTCTATCTAATTGGGAGGGAATGAGTATTCAAAAGAAAGATAGAACCTGCTAACGAAAAAATTAATTATTAGCATTAAAAAGAGAACCCAAATCAAAATAAGAAGGAAAAAAAACGACGATATGCCATACCAACAAGGACAAAAATGGATTTCAATTGAAAAATTACAAATTTCTGTGCAGTTTATGGAAGCTTTTCTTAGTTTCTTTATTTATTTAATTTTGGAAATTTTACATGTTTAGGTGTGAAACCTTTACCATGTTATATAGAATTAGATTAGAAAAACAATCAGTAATCCATTGTCGTCCAGTGGTTAGGATATCTGGCTTTCACCCAGGAGACCCGGGTTCAATTCCCGGCAATGGAACATTTTTTTCCAATTTTTTGTTATGATGTCAAATTCAAAATTTATTCTCCTCCTCACAACTGTGCGTACAGACAGTTATTTATATTTGAAGGTACATGAAAAATAAAATATAGTATTAACATATAACTTTGGCCTATAAAAATTGTGAAGTATTATGATGTATAGGGAATATATATTTCCATGCTTCAAGTAGGGACTCTGTAGGATGGATCAACCATTGTTAACACAAAAAGATTGCCTTTGTCACCTCTTGATACCCTGCCAATAAAAAAATATATGTATTAACTTTACCAAAAGAAATAAAAATAACCCATATTTTACTTTTTTAATTTGCAGACACAGTTTTTTTTTTTTTTTTTTGTCTTGCAAGAAAATAATCATGCCATCAAAAACTTGAAAATCCTGATACAGAAAGGTAATTTAAGAAGCCAAAACCAACAACCAAATCATCTTCTAACTAACCTCAAGTCTTGATCTAAGTAAGTAACTTCAAGCTCTCCTTGAGCTCGTCCGGGAGCTTTAACAGGTATCTGTCACCAATACACATATCCAGATTAAGACAGAAGATAAAAGAATAACAGAACAAAACAGGGTGGATTTAACATATATGAATCAAAACGAGGGCAAAATGATCCAACAGAAGTTCTGGTGGTAGTTACTAGTTATCTCATATCTGCTATAAGTATGTATCTAGTTAGTAATTTGGCCTCATATTTGCTACTGAAAGTATATATGCTTCATATTTGTGCATGTTGATCGATATTCAATGGTTGGATCTGAATAAAAAGAATAAAAATATTAAGGGAAATGCAGAGTTAGTAAAGTAGTAGTACAACTTACCAGCCCACCAATCTTGAAAACATCAAATTTTACGGCCACCTTCTTTCCGTTTAGAGGCGTCAAATTTGCTGTAACCTACACGATATTTAAGTTTGGAAAATTGTGCAAGGAGTCGGAAATATATCGCAGATAATCGTAAATATTGTTGCGTATAATGGAATTAATGTACTACAAAGCAAAAATACCACACCAATATTGTGGGAAAAACATCCTTCCAGATTCTTGCTACAACATAAGCTCTAATGACATAAACTCATAACAACTTCAATTTAAATTAATATGCTAGACGTTAGTTTCCAGTTTCAAGTTCACGTGTTTGTGAATCAACACAAACTATAAATATTTGATCTTCACAAAAACCAGGACAAATAGTCTTTTCCAACTTTCATAAGCATTTTTTTTTAATCAAAAAGTCCATGAAGACACAGTTTGAGAGTTGAGACGGAGGGAACAGAGAAGGCAAGCCTCAACCAAAAGAAAGAATTGGTAATTGAAGGTTGCAAAAGGTTCCTTTTGACTTCAGCAACCATCATGACAACAGAAACCAGACAACCTTAAATCAACTTGCTAATTATCCATAGGTAACTCTACATAGATCTTCAATGCTTAAAGAATAGTCAAGAGATAACAGAAAATCAAGATTTTGAGTTTTTTTTTTTTAAGAAATGAAGGATACCTAGATCAAGAGTGGAGCTTACCTGATTAAAGAAGGGCCATGATTCCATATTCTGAGCGCGAAGTGTATCGGTATTTATAGCCTGATAGTTCACTTTAGATCTTAACAACTTTGGCCTCTGCAAATGAAGTTAATGTGTGAGTAATTTCAATATACACAAAGCACAAAAAGTGGAAAATATGTGCCGGGCAACGGTATATAAAAGGAAGCTTAATATATCTACTTAATGAAAACAAGCTTGGAATCACAAAACAGAAACCATAGGAATCTCATAAATGAGGAACTACTAAATTGAGGTTGAATGCTCAAATGGCTTACGATTTCAGGCGAATTCTCGACTTTTCAGGGGTATTCCAATCCAATATCACAAATGGTGATAATTAGTTGAATCATAAAGCCAAGGCATATAAAAAAATGACTTAGCAGCGGACAATAAAATCGAACCTGTGTCTGCAAAATTGATTGGGAAGTGGTATATATAAGCTCCCATTTCCCACTGAGCAAATCAGACTTGAGTGGCTCTTTTGTTGGATTAACAGCTTCTAGTCTCCGAGCTATCTAATGGCAATTTTGAAAAGGGGAAAAAGGAAAACAAACTACTAAAATTCCAAGAAGGGGAACAACAACATATTTAACTGCTGGGCACAATTACAAAATTTCAGCAGGGGATCAATCAAAAGGGGCAAAATGGAACAGATAGTTTATTAATTTCAGATTAGACACAAAATTAAAAAAATAGGTTATATAACCTGATCAATTTCTTGCTGGTCTTGAGGGGTTGCATCAGCACCACGATCGAGAGGGGCAATGGCTTCAAGAAGCTCTTGTTTAATGGCCTCTGCATTTTTGGTGCTTTTGTTCCCCAACAAATTGGTGAAGAAGGAGACGTGGGTCCTCCACTTGTGCTGAGGTGCAGCCGTCGTCGTTGAGAGACGGTGGTTGTGGGGATTGGCCGGTAAATGTACGTCGGCAAGCGAGTGGAGAAGCTTCGGCACGGCGGAAGACGGTGTAGTAAGAGGCGGGGCCGGAGAGAGTGTGGATAAGGCCATGGTTTGCTGTGGCGGTTATTTTCGACTTGCGTTGGTGGCAATTCAATTATTTTCTACACACTTTTACCGATATTTTTACATAATGTTAAAATATACTCATCATCCCCTATAAGTTTTCCACTCTACTTTAATGATGTTCCACAATAAGTTTTCCATTTCATATTTTTCCATTTTTCACATATGATTTTCTCTCTCCCAATGACATCACTTACATTTTATCTATTATTTTATCATACTTCATCTCACACTCATCTATTATTTTCTCTCTCACCATCACATCATTTGTACTACATCTATTATTTAATCATATTTCTTAATCAAAACAACCAAAAGAAAGGGGAAACTTATACATGGACGGAGGGAGTACTATCGTTCAGTATTAATTATTTTTATTAAATAATACCCGCACAATTTTTTGTTATATCGTCTCAAAATTCCTTACACACTCGTAAAATTAATAAACTCTCACCATCATTTTAATTTTAAAATTGTTACTCTTTTTTTCTATACATTTCACTTTATACCTAATCAAATCATCTAAAATACTATCATTCATTTATTTTACATCAACAACTATTAAATCACGTTTCTTAAAAGACGTGTCGGTCAAATTATGCAAGTTATTCGGGACGGAGGGATAATTATATATTTTTATAAAATAATATTAATACAAAATTGTTACTTAATCTAGAGATTAAAGTTTTTGGAGTACTTTAAGTTGCACTAATTTTGAATTTGGTACTAATGAAATACACATTTTGATTATCCAAAATTTGAATTCAGTTCAAATATTATCTGTCATTGCAGGTAGTCAAAACAATTTTTTCTACATTTTTCTGCACATGAACAAAATCACGTTTATTCACGGTTGATTTAAATTGCACACGAGCTAAAGATTTGACTGGTTCATTTATCTACAATAATGATAGATAATTTGACTGAATTCAAAATTTGAGTCAATTTATGAAATTAAAATGTGTATTTCATTATAATCAAATTTAAAATCAGTCCAACTTAGAGACTTAGAGGATTGAAAAAACTTTAATCCCCTTAATCTAACATCAACATTAATAATTTGAATCTCATACATTGAGAAAGTGATAGTATAGAGGGTCATAATCTAACATCAAAACTATTAATAACATCAGTGATTCTCTACAAGACTTTTAATTTTAGGTGAGTAATAATTCTTTCAATAGAAAATCAAAATTTCGAAATTGCTTTAAGCATAAAAAGAAAAGTAAAAAAATCTCGTCACATAAAAACTGGTATACTAATCGCCATAATCAACAATTTCTTCCACAGCTGCTTCATCTTCATCATCCCAGTTGCTCCATTGCAAATCACCTTATTGTCATGATACGTACATTCCGTTTGGTTCCTCCTTCTAAACAAACCAAATTTAAAAAATCAGGAAAAAAAAACAGAGAATCAATGACAAATTATATATACTCTATACCTTGAAGAACAAAATGAGACCATATAATCAGTAACTGAATCCGTGCAGGTTATAATACTGGTAACATTGTCATAAGCAAAGCTGGAAGCAGCAGGGCAAGCTGTTTTGAACATTCTCGAATAATCCGTTGCCAAACACGTCATAGGCGTGTTGAATTCTCCTCTGCAGCAATACTCATCCTTGTTAAATACATCGCAAGCACTCCGGCAAGCAATGATCTTCCCCTCGGATTTCAACGCCAGATCCGCCGGGCAGTTGGGCCGCAGATCGGCGTCGCACCCGGCCGTGCTACAGTTACCTTTGCCGCCGAACGGTTGCACGACGATCGGCAAGTTGAAGCCGTCGACGAGGCTGACGTCATAGAAGTCGATAGCTCCCAGGGAAAATTCGGCGATTGTAGCAGGGGGGCTACCTGCCCCTGCGCATTGCAGCAGATTTCCACACCCACCTGCCCTTGTCCAATATATTAAATTAAATAAATATTAAGATGTTACATATCCAATAAACTAAAATGACAAAATAAAAAATTTATAGGTGGAGGAAGAAGAAAGTATATTATACCCTTTAAAAAGGATGGTGAGTATAATTTTGTGACAAAAAAAAATTGACTATCTTTATGAGACGGTATGGTTGAATGGTTATTCATATCTTTCTACGCACCTGTTTGGCAAGTGCCGCTGCCGTTTCGGTCGAAATTGCAGGCAGTACGTGCCCATATGCGGCCGTGCCAAGAAGGGGGCGCAGTGAAGACGGCGGATTGGTTGGGCCTGAGAGCAAAGCCTCCGCCGCTGAAATTGTTGGGAGTTACAGCGGGCCAAATGGTTTCGTTGCAATTGTTTATGATGGTGAATTTTGTGCACTTAGATGGTCTTATTCCTGCACTAGTAGTAGTAGTTGTTACAAAAGATATATAAAATGAACAAATTCCATTCATACTATTATATACCAAATTATTGACCTTGCAGCCTAAACTTCAGTATAAGTTAGTTGTATTATCTAACAAAATACAAGTAAATTATGATGAAATTGGCTTCTGAAAAAACATAATATTGAACTCTAAATCGAAGACATGGAGATATTATTATTATACTGCAAGAAATTCAAATAAAATTGACATTTGATCACCTGATGCTATAAGAAGGCAGAGCAGCACAAGTGTGGGAAGATTGATGAAAGCCATATATTTTGTTGGTAAAAGTTGTTATTTAAATTGTAGTGATAGACACGAGTGACAAGTGTGAAGTGGTTTAATTCATTTAAATATTTGTTTAGTAAGTAACATAATGGTGAAATAAATAAGGAGAATATGTCACTGGATACTTAACCTAAAATTTAAAGGCTTCCTTTCTTGTTCTATAATCAAAGGATTCCTTACCATATATTTTTTTCATTTTCTTTTAACATTTATGCCTTTAATTCCCCATCTCCTATTAGCGGTGTGAATGTTAAAAAAAAATAAAAAATTGGCATGTTACATAACTTTTAGGTCCAAGTCTGATTTATGATCGATAGATTTTTTTAAGGGCGCGGTTATACACACCATCCTATTGAGGACACTCACTCTATGAGTTCACACACAATAAGTTGAGGACATCCACGTGAAAATCTAAAAAATACCCTTCTCTCCATTGAAACCATTAAAACATCCTTCACTCATTTGGTACACCCACCCCATTTTCGCCTCCTCCCCTTCCCTTTCACGACCGGCGTCGTCCGTCATCCCCCTCCTCTCGTTGTCGGCAGCATCACCCTCCCTCTCCACGTCTCCGCGGCACAAAGCCACCGTCCCTCCCCACGCAGCGACAGTGTCGCCGTCCCGTTCCACGTCGCAACGGCGCAGCGTCCCCCCACCCAACACGACGACAACGCCGCCCTCTCTCCCAACGTCGCCGCGGCGCAGCTCCGCCTTCCCTCCCCACGCGGCGACATCGCCGTCTCACTCCCCACGTCGCCGCCCTACAGGCTGGAAAAAATGCGCGGCCGCTCGCACCCCTCCTCCCTCGTCCGCCACCGCCCATCTCCCCTCGCCGTCGCCCGTTTCAAGGTAGGGTTTTTGAAAAATTTAGGAATTTTAGAAAAATTAGGGTTTTTAGAAGTTCGGGAATTATTTTCGAACATATTGAGTTTGTTTTGGAAAAAAATTTGATCATCTTGTTCGATCTTTTTTTTTCGAACAAATTTAAGTTGTTTTGGAATCTTTTTCGAACATATTAAGTTTGTTCATTAAAAAAATTCGGACATCTCAACTTTGTTTGGGTAAAATTTTCGAACATATTAAGATTTTTTTTTTTTTGTTGTTGAAATTTTGTATTTTTAGGAGTTTTTTTTATCAAAAGTATGGTGTTTGTTTTGGTGGTGATGGTGGGGATAATTCCGGCGTGAAATGGAATGTGTGGGTGTACTCATCTTCGTTTTTTTTTAATTTCACAAGAGGGGTATATGAGACATTTCACATGCCTCGTAAGATGAAAAAAATGTCTGGTGGGTGTACTCAATAGATCCGTGTGTGTATAACCGTGGCCTTTTTTTTAAAGCCTTGGCCCGACCTTTTTAATAAATAGGCTTGACCTGAAAGTCTTTTAAAGACCTTTTAGTTTTATTAATTTTTTTTTTTTAAATCATACAACACTTTATTATCACGGTACATAAGACTTTTTAAATCTCAAAATGAAAGAAATAAAAGTAATAACAAATTTATCAAATGTTCCAAAAAAATATTCAAATATTTTTTTTGTCATACGAAGGGAAATATAATTGTGTACTTCTAGTTAGTATTACTAAGTGTTCTTACCTATATAAATAAAATTAAATATGTCGGCGTGTTGGGTTTAAAAAATATAGAAAAGGTTCGAGCCCGATCTGTTTAACTAAATAGTCTTAAAAAAAAAGTTTGAGTCCAGCTTGTTTATCAAACGAGTTGAGCCAAACTTTAATAGGTCGAGTTGTAGACCCCTGTCGAATAGTCTGACTTATTTCCACCTCTATCTCATATTATTATTAATGAAGTGTGCAAAAGTCGAAACTCGTTAAATAGATGAATTTTGACGGTTAGTGCTTAGACGCCGTCTAGACAGTCAAACTTTTTATTTTATTTTATTACTCTGTATTTCACTGCAATATTTGTATGTGTCCGATATAAATTTTAAATAACATTCTATATAAAAATAAAAAAATGGCTGACTTCCATTCATCTTTGAGTCCAAAAAAAAAAATTGATCAACTTTTTGATTTATGACTTATGCAGCATATGAGAATAATTGAAGATAAATAATTATATGAGCCGAGATAGTTATTTTAGTGGGGAAGGTAGTTGATTAATCGTTTTTGTTCTCATTAAAGCATCATAATTAATGTGTATTCATTCGTATTTTCATTTTCATGATTTTTTTTTAATAACACTCTAATTACAATTAATAAAAAATAATTAAAATATATTCAAACACTTGAATTTATAATCAATGACAAACAAGAATTTGCCAACATTTTATATTAGTAAGGACATGTTGCACGCAAAGTATAGCTCAAGTGATTACAAGTTATGGAAAGGGAAAATGGAGTGTTTATAATGTAATGCAAAAAAAAAAAAGACATGTTAGCACGTGCATAAATGGTATCCCAAAAATATAGGAGTTATACACAAAACTTCTCCTCGTACACTACTTAATTTGGGAAATTTTAGGGTGAAGATAGGATGCGACTCTTTCTTGGTCAAAACAAAATCACATCTAAAATGAGAATATTTGCACAAATTAGCCCTTGATTTGGGAGATATAGATGATTATTATCTCAATATTAGAGAGTATACAATTCTTATGAATTTAAAATGAGAATATTGGCACAATTTAGCCCTTAATTTGGGAGATATAGATAATTATAATCTCAATGTGAGAATACAATTCTTATGAAGTTAAAATGAGAATGCATCTTTTCTGGGTTATATGAAGATGAAAAACTTCATAAATTACAAACTTGAGAGCTTTTTTTTTTTAATTGTTTATAAATGATAATACTACAACAGCATGAGAATTTAAATTTAAAGCCCCAAATTATACTTTCATTGCACCGTGAAATGTTGTTTAACAAAACTTTGTCAAATAAATAAAAAATTCATGAAGCCTTATCCTTATCAAATGCCAATTTCTTTTTCTTGGCATTATAATTCTTAAGATGGAAATTAACGAACAGGGCTAAGAGCGAGGCATTAAAAATGGCATTGAAGCACCAGCCCGGTATTCCCTCACAACCCGACCCGGTGAAATGGTAATGGAGCATCCAACCCGAAACCAAGAAGCTAAACACAAACTGTAAAATCTGAAAGTCGGTGACCAACCTCTTCCACGACGGCCGGATCCCCACCGCACATAACAAGTAATAACCGTACATGACCACGTGCACCGTCGCGTTCGTCACGAGCGCCACGGGAAACAGCGACTGCGACGTCGCTAGCCACACGTAGCACATCACCACCACAACCGCGTGATGGTACACGTGGAGGAACGACAGCCGTCGAGATCTGGAACCGCTGAGGAGGATCAAAAGCGTGTCGATGAATTCGAGGATTTTGGAAAAGTAGAATACGTGGGCCCAGAAGAAGGTGGGCCCACGCGGAGTTTGGCCCATTGGGAAACAGAGGGCCCAATTGGGATGGTGCGGTGGGGTTTGGTTTAGGGTTGCGACGGTGCAGCCGACGGCCATGAGGAGGGAGAGGAGGCAGAGGATGAGGTTGTGGCCGGCGGTGATTAGGCGGAGGGCGGCGGGGGGGACGGTGAAGTGGCGGAGGGAGAGAGTGAGGGTTAGGGTTAGGTATGTGGCGACGGTGGCGGCGAGGAAGAGAGGGGAGGCGCCGGGGGTTTGGTTGGGTTTCCATTCGTATTGGCTGATGACTGGGTGGTGGACTAGCCAGTAGCGGGCGGAGGAGTGCAGAGTGTCCATCACGCGCCGCCGCGTGGATCTGGCTGCTTGTTCGAATGGATTGGGTTTGTGTGTATTTATGTTGTGCAGTGCAGTATATCAAAAGATGCGATACATATATGTATATACATTTTCCCCATATGTCCCTAAATAGATCAGTCTTCTATTATTTGGGTTTGGGGGCTATCAACACGCCCCATTTATGTTATTCACGTCCCAATGGGGGTTATAGTTATACACACCCACTAAAATGTTGTTAAAATGTTGTTTTCACTTTCGTTCTTGTTGTCAAATATATTGATGTGTTGGAGGTGTTCGACCAGATTAATGGCTGCACACTCCTTGTTGTGCACGGTTGAAATGACTGTACAATCAAGAAATAGCACGATCATAATGGCCGAACACGTACGAAGTTGCATGAAAAAATTATGTTCAGCCAGAATTGGTCGTAACCCAGTGATGTGTTCGGCCAGAACTGATCGTACACTCAATGATGTGTTCGACCATTTTCGGACGTACATGCATTGATGTGTTCACGGCCACGATTCTGACCGAATATATCTGCGACTATTTGCAGCTCATAATCTATATATACTGTAAAAAAAATGTAAAAATATTAAATATATTTATATTAATGTTCTACATCACGTTTTCATCTTCTGTGACTGTGTTAATTGTTATTATATTATCATATGAAGGGTTTATGCATGAAAGATTTTTAAGAATAAATTTTTTTTTTAAGTAAAAGTAAATAATGTTTAATGAGGATTAAATGATAGGGAGTTTAAGAATGCAAGTGTGTATAAGTGTTATGGGTGTGTTTATAACTTTTTTTTTTTTTTTTTGACGGTATTTTAGTAAATGCATTAATGTGTATAAGTCCTATGTAATTGAATTGCATGATATATTATTGACTATTCTACGTTATACTGTAATAAATTAAGACGGCAAACCTTGCAAAGTAGCCCTCAAGAACAAGTTGACTATCTAAAAACTTTGTATTTTTTCTACTTTTATTTCAATAATGCAAAAATTAACCCTTTACTTTTCTAAAATATTCAGTACAAATTGGAGTTAAACTTGTGATTAATTAGGCAAAATTCCTTCACCGACGGCCACGCATTCAAACTCTTCCTAAAATCCACTCTATTTAATTTTTGGGAGTTGGTCTCCTGTGCACAGTGTGTACGTGCACACTAATGCACAGGGCAAACCCTTATCAAGTCAGAAAACCGAAAATTAATAATAAGATGGCTATTGGTCCAGTGGTTACAACAAGTGAAGATAAGTTTAAGGTCATAAGTTCTCAAAACTTGTAATCTTCTTTTTTAATTAAAATAATTTTTAAATTTTAACTTTTCAATTAACTTCTTTTTTAATTAAAATAATTTTAACTTTTCAATTAAAATATTCACCACTTTTCAATAATAAAAATTACACTTTTTAGTTAAAAATATCCACCACTTTTCAATAATAAAAATTACACTTTTCAGTTAAAATATCCACCACTTTTCAATAATAAAAATTACACTTTTCAGTTAAAATATCCACCACTTTTCAATAATAAAAATTACACTTTTCAGTTAAAATGTCCACCACTTTTCAATAATAAAAATTACACTTTTCAGTTAAAATATCCACCACTTTTCAATAATAAAAATTACACTTTTCAGCTAAAATATCCACCACTTTTCAATAATAAAAATTACACTTTTCAATAAAAAAAAAAAAGAATTAAAATTAAGCAACAACTCGCACCGCCTCCATACACCATACATTTTTTCTGCAATTTTAGAGGTAGAGAGATCTATGACATCTTAATCTTATGCAGCTCTGCTGCAAACCATACATCATCTCCAGATTTGAATTCGTGGAATTAAATCAAATTCCAAAACGAAATCGAATTACAGATATCGACGTGACGGCGGGGCATTATTGCAGGCGGCGGCGACGTAGAGGAAGCACATCGAAATATTTGTGAAAGTTTGCGTGACAATACTCCGATGATTCTGATTTGGGTTGGAAGTGCTTTTTGATTTGGTGGAGTGATATCAGTTCGCCATTGAAGAAAGGGGAATAAATGAGAAGAAGAAGAAGGGAGGAGAAAAAAAAAGTGTAACTAATAACCTAGTTACCAGAGAGGAAGGCGGCAGAAAAAGAATGATTATTGAGAAAACAAGAGTGAAGAAGGCGTACAGGGAGAAAGAAGGCGTAAAGTGAGGAAGAAGGTTAGAAAGGGGAAAACCTAGTGTGTGCACCTACACGCGTGTGCATATGAGATTTTTCCTTATTGTGGGGATCAAGGCCCAGAATATTCAACTTTAGTGGAGTAGTATTTCCATTTCCATCATTTATTATCGGGATCAATAACATACCATGGAGATCAATTTTTTACAGACTTCTTTCAGTTCAAATTTCTTGTTTTTTGGGATTGAACAAATTTCTTGTTTTTTGGGATTGAACAATTTTGACCTAAAAGTCTAATTTTTCTTTCAATTACTATAAATTTAAATTCAGCATCAACGTATGACTATTTTTCAATCAATTTTCATGCAGTGGGATGAAGTGGGCGTGTAAAATTGAAGAATGGGGTATTAATAGCACCACCCAACAAATAATGAGTAGGTCAAAATCATTTAACCCGTTCCAACTTTGTTTTCATTCTCCTAATATTTTGACCTTTGAAATTAGTTTTTAAATTTTATCTGATTTCAATCTTTCTTATCTTCTATCACAATTACTAATATGAATTAATATTTTAACATGAAAATTGTTATACTGAAAGACAACCATTATTATTTTAAAAATTAGGAATAAAATTAGTAAAATTTGGATAAAAATATTAAATACTTAATTATTATTTTTCAATTTCGTATTCCAATCTCTAATTTGTCGTGGAGTTCGTAGCTTATTTTAAATATTCCAATCTCTAATTTGTCGTGGAGTTCGTAGCTTATTTTAAATGTATGGTAACTCTTTTTCCTTATTATATTTTCCTTACTATAATTATGAATTTAGAATATAATATTTCTTATACCTAAATAATATGTAAACAACAAATAATGGAAAAAAAAAAACGTTTTAGGTCGATGACAGGATGTTAGAAACATAAATTGGAAAAAAAACGGACATATCACAATTCAACGATTCTCGAATTGAACTTGCTTACGAAGAATTCAATTTGTATTACACAAATTCAGTATACTAAATCCGTTAGACCAAAATTAGGAAAAAAAATGGGCAAAAATTGTGACCAAACAAAGCCTTGCCAAAAATTATTGCAATTGTGCACTGCTCGTCCCGTACCAGACCGAACCGAACGAGAATAAGTTGATTGGGCAAGGTCTACTAGGCTCCAAAATTGAAGAGTTCATAGCAACCACATAAAAAAGATTATCAACTCGTTGCCACCTTTCTTCTAACAACTCTTTTCCTCCGAGCCTTGGGAGCAGGCGCACCATCCTCCGTATTTGAATCCTGTTTGATCCCCAGAAGCCCAAGCCCGGAAACAATAGCATTCTTAGATATAAACCAGTTGGAAGAAGATGATGATTGGTTGATTCCTTCTGTTGGCCTATTGTAAGCCGCCTTCAACAGTTCTTCTGAGTGAGCCAATGGATCAACCTCCACACCAAGCCACGCCAACCTAGATGTTTCTCCCAATTGAACGTTCATGACCCTGCACATGGAAGAGAGGGTGTGTGTGATCCAACTTAACTACATTTGTATTACTACTTTTTATCGATTCAGAACTACTCATTCAACTAATGGAGTGCATAAAAAGCAGCGTACGCAAACCATAAGGTTATGTTTTGGGATAATGGTGGATGGTGAAATCTAGGGATTTCAAAATCTTGATAAATAGTGATGATAATATGTGTTTGTTTTGAGATTTTGAGTAGGGTTTAGATGTAACTTTATGTCAAACCAAGTGTGTAAGAGCGATGATGCAATATTATTATACTATTGTTATTGTTGGATAAACTTCATTTGTAGGAGTTAGTATATATTTTTAGGTGTGAATGTGGATTGAAATGCTGATGTGAAATCCCAAAGCAGAATTCGATTGGGCCATCGAGGAGATCCAAAAACAAACATACCCTTTAAAGATTTGATGAAGGATAATCAGAAGACATACCTGAGGGCAGTGCTGAAGAACAGAGATACTCCAATAACATCAAAGTAACTGGCGACACCTCTATCAAAACCACACAAGAGCTGATATCGCATATTAGCAAATAGACCAAGGAAAGCTCCGTAGCCAAGTGCATTTGTGCTCACAGATGGAACGGTCACTGATAACCTAAGGAACCAGCAGTTATATGTGAAAATGTTAGCTTGGAATATTAACCAAATACAATAATTATTGGTTAGAATGTGTCTACCTTCCCTCTTTTTTACTTGCAGCAAGGTTTGATAGAGCACCCTGTGCAGCTCCGGCGACAGGTCCCACCATACACAACTTTGCAGCTTTGTAAAAGAATGATTGAAGTCTCTTTTGGAAGTCAAATTCTCTAAATGGGTAACTCTTTTCAAAAATATTGTTTGGGAGCTTTTGCAGAGTATTTTGCAAATCGAATTGGAAGGTATTTCCATATGAGCGGCAAGGAGCAAGTGACCAAACGACCATTGCGTTGCAAGCTGTCACGGTGAGTACGTTGATGAGGGCAAGATCCCATTCCTGCTTTATCCTGCATTTAAATTTTCAAGTGTCCATCAAGTCCAAAGGCAAGTAAAAACACAGTGACATTGTGTTGGCAACCTTCAAAAAAATGTACCTCTCCTTGCGATTCTTGATCTCCCACCAAACAGAACAGCCAATTGTAGTTGCCTGCTCAAGCAGTAGCCGATGCAGAAAGGCTGGATCTGCAATCATCCTGTCCAGATGAAGTACAGATAAATATCAGGAAACTCTAAAGATAGATGTGATCCATAGCAAGTTATCCATCAACTGCCACATTATACAGTAGAAAGCAAGACATGGCCAATCTACAGAAATACTATACACAGCATATAATACAATTAATCGTACAACAGAAATCCATATCTACATATTTAGAGGGGTGAAAAAGTCTGGACCTCAGAATATTATCTTATCACCGTTGTTTCTATCACGGTCGTATAAGCTTTCACCCATATGAATTCAAATACCGTATAGAGACTAATGAAGGTGCCCACAATTAAAAGGTATGAAACACCAACAAATAATGTTTAATTTCATAATGTTTGTTTGGTGAATTTAAACCAATTTCATAATGTTTTTAAAACCTTGCACAACAATATGATATCCATTTGATGATGCAGACCTAATTTCTATTTACCCCAAAAAGAATGGAAATAGAATTATGGAAGCAGACAAGGACAGGGTGCACTAATTAATACAACCAATCTTCTGGTTTGAAATGCTCACAACCCCAAAAACTGTCGTTTAAGCAAAGATAGCAACTTTTCCTGTCCAAAGCCAAGACAGAGTTTTTCAACTACAAAATAAATGTTAGGCTAAACTACCACTACTAGAAACTAGGTTATGATCCTTCAATGGAAGTTGTAATTGACTTCTACAACTTTCTGATCAACACATTCAAAACTATAGAAGAAACAAATAAGTTTAAAAAAGTGTTTCGAGAGTCCAGAAACTAAAGCAGAAAGAACAAAATTCAAGGTTGAAAAGTTCTGAATACATGCAAAAAAAAAGTCCTTGTCAGTATAATATATCTAATGATGCTATTATTTGAATAGATTTGAAAGAGTAAAATTTTGTCGAATATTTTTTGCCTCAAAATTTTCAAGTAGGAAGAATAAAATTCACCTTCCGATAAATGCTCTTGATATTCCCTGGGGAAGCGATCGAGAAATGAACCTCTCTGTGGTAGGCCTTGCATTGATTGCCAGAAACCTAACCATTTGAGCAGAGCTGACCAAACCCTAGAGCCATTATGACATCAGATCCAGTTCAAGAGGAAAGGAAAAGAAGAGATAAGGGAATTGCAAAGATACCATCTCATATGCTTGACGAAATCCAGCAGGCAAATCCATGATTGTCTTTTGCCACTCATTTAATACAGCATCGACAAATTTTCGGTCAAACAACTGAATAGAAAATTAAGTGTTAAACTACACGTGTACTAGCTAAAATTGTCGAAAGATACTACCAGAGAAAAAACAACACGTGTACGGTACCAGATTAAAAGTTGCTGAAGGATTACTAATCCAGGATTAAAAATAAAAATACTGGCACTTGTGTATGTATGCACGGAGATCATGTTATTACCTCACCCAGAATGATCCTTCTCCTAAACAATCCACCCTCGTCCCCGTCATCACCCTCATCAAAATTGTCAAAGTAATCATCATCATCACCACCATCATCTCCTCCATCACCACCGCCATGACTAAGGCCCTTTCCCATATTGCCACCTCCTCCCCCAGTAGAAAGCTACCAAATTGAAGAAAGAAGAAGAAAATTTTAGCTGGGAATGACGTATATGTAACATAAACCAAAGTTAATGTAACCTGGAAATTTAAAGCAACCACACAAGGCATACAAATTGCTAAAGTACTGGTCATATTTGTTCTATCCAGCTTAAATCGTCGTCATTGCTAAATACAAATAACCTGATAATTAGTTTATGATCCAGAAATTAACAACTCAATTGCATCAAGTATCCAATGATTTCTGACAATATGGAATGGAGTTCGGCCCAGAGATACAAATAACCAAAAAATAATAGTCAGTAATTAATAATAACAATATTAACCATTGCTGCTAAGTGCTAACAGAACAAATTAAAATATCACCACTGAAATGAATAAATCACAAATACTATCCAGTCAAATTAACCAATTTTCGAGTAGAAGTTGAATACTTAATCAATTGGTCAAGGAATGCAAAGGAAAAAGAACATTACAATTCTAATTCACTATAGATGTTTTCCTTATCCATCATGTGCCCTCAGCTATGACTCGGTAGTCCTTATCAGGATACCGCAACCAAATCTGTAAGACGCTCGCTAAGTTTTACTACATTCTAATAAATTAAAATCACCTTGAATCTCTCAATTACTCTCTTACTACAAGTGATTGGATACATACCTCAGGACTAGACTTGGTTTGCTTCTGCGTCGTATCAAGCTTCGATTTCTCCAAAGTGACAGCACCAAACGCGCCGTACTGCCCTTTCATCGTCGGGCCAAAATCTGCAGAGCTGGACGGAGTTGACGACGGAGCATCAGGCGACGACTGAAAGCACCGCTCGAGGCTGGCAATAGAGTCGCCGTCAATGGCGGCGGACGAAGATGATGCTCTGATAAATAGAAAATTCTTACGCGGTCTACCGACCAGCGGCGGCGACACCGGGCACCGGAAAACGGTAGTGGTGGGCAGTAAGAGCTTCGATGATAAGGTTTTTGTCTGGTGGGTTGGCGCAAGGGGCATAATCTGAGCCGTTTGGAACACTGAATGAGACATTTTTTTTCTGATTTTCTTCTCTAATTCGTTGGATAGGTTTTGGATTGATGAATTAGGGTTTATCTTTTCATGAACGAAATTTGTATAGAGGTTTTTCTTTGGTATTTCCTCCCGTCTGTTGGAGAAGGGAGAGGGACCAAAAAGAGAGAGAAGGAAATTAGGGGTGAGGATGAAGTTAAGGTTTCGATTGAAAACGCGCCGACTATGCGACAAACTCAGTTAAAACTTAAAACTCAGCTCACGAGTTGACCCGCTGGAGTTTGGTCAGCCAAATCTAAATATTTATAATTTTATTTAATTTTTAAGATAAAAAATGAGAATCTTAAACATTATTCAAATTGAATCTAGTACTTATTAAAAGTCGGTTTAGGGACGGAACTCAAGAATTACTTCAAAATGTTCTTATAATAAGGTTTTAAATTAATAATATTAAATAAATAAATAAATTGAGACACGAATATCAAAATCACACTGATTATGATATCATACAAATTAAGTATTCTTATTTACCAACCCAATTAACAATTTTAATCATATTATAAAAGCTTCTTCAAAATAAAGACATTGTAGAGTAGCAATAATCACAAAAATTTATATACAATATTGACAAATTAAGTCAATTGGACTGAAAATATTGACTTATTAAGTCAATGGGCTGAAAATATATATTATTGGGTCACCGTTAATTAAGAATTAGTATCCAATTTATTTATGAACTGGCCCGCTTGTATTCTAATTTTGACCAAAAATTTTAACCCATTTATTTTACCAGTTTCTGTGATATTTTTATCTTTTATTTTATTGTCAAATGCGGGATATTAAATGTAGTAATTCAATTGTAATATGTAGTAACACACATTATTTTAGGTAGTAATAACCATGGACAAAAATATCCGGAAATTTCCTCGATATATCCATTTTTCGCAGTCACCGATATCGATATTGAGAAGAAACGATATTTCCACGATATTTGTTAAAAAAATCGAAAATATCGATAAAATCGATATACAATAACAATATCGAGACTAATATCGGTAAAATATCGAAAGAATATCGAAAAATATCGAAAAATGTCGATAAATTTAAAAAAATATCATCTGAAATAACATTGTATGCTATATTTTATATAAATTTATCATAGATGTAAATGGATTTAAATTATTTTTTTGAATTTATCTATTAAAAGTTAGTTATTAAATTTCCACATTTTTTAAAATTTACCGATATCGAATCGATATCGATATTTCCACAAATTTAAGGTCTCGATATTTCCACCAACACCGATATTTTTGTCCTTGGTAATAACCAAGGATGAAAATATCGATATCGGTGGAAATATCTGTCCTTGGTAATAACCAAGGATGAAAATATCGATATCGATGGAAATATCGATACCTTAAATTTACGGATATATCGATGGAAATATCGATATCGATAAAATATAGAAAATTGACGGAAATCTAATTAAAATGATGAAAATTTAAGATGAAATTTTAGAAAATATTATAACTAACATTAATACATAAATTTAGGCAAAAATCACTACAAAATGATTTTTTATGACAAACATATTAGTAAAAAAATACAAAATCAGTCTAAAGCAATACAATATATGTTCATAATTATTTCACACTAGACAATTAATACCAAAATGATAGACAAAACACAAGATACTTGTTTGTTCTGAAAAAAAGGAACAAAACAATTAAAACTCTGAAAAAACGGAACAAAACAATTCAAACCGATATTATCGATTTTTTCCGACATTTTCCGATTTTTCGGCGATATCAAGGAAAATTTGTACTAAACATAATCGATACCGATATCGATACCGATATATCCCGATATTTTACCGATATTTTGGAAGATATCTCGTTCCGGTGCATATCGATATCGGAAAGTCCAAAAATCCGAAATGTAGGTCCCCAAAGTTGAGTTAATATCGAGGGAAGCTAAAGAAAATGTCTAGAGGGGGTGAATAGACTTTTCTAAAATCTTTCGATATATCAGAATACAATATGCGGAATACGAAATTAAAAATGAGCCCAATTCAAGTTTATACTCAACTTCTTAATTCGAGAACTCTGTTCTATACTTAGCTTGTCTAGTTCAGTTATGTATTCAAACAATTAATCAGTTAATCAATTAAAACAAACAAAACAGTAAAGTAAACAACACACAACGATTTATAGTGGTTCGACAACTTGTCTACATCCACTTAAAAAATATCATACTTAAATAACAAGTCCATTTTTTACTTCAAACAAAACGTACGTCTGAGAAAGAAATTATCACATTTTTGCAGGATCAACCTGAATTCTCACAATTACTTATGAAAATCAAGCCAATGACCCAAAAAAACAAAATTAGGCACAATTCGAAAATCCCTGCTCCATGCCACATCAACATCTTTCCACTTTTTACCATCTCCATGTGAGATGTCCACCATTAATTCCAAAATATATATATATATATATATATATTCCCTTATTATTATGAAAAATACTTTAATAAACTGTTAATTCTTGAAAGGAAAATATAAAAATACACCTAATAGTTTCTTTCTTCAAAATCATACACAAAGCTGCCAAAAAATTGATCATACTGCAAAATTCTCTTCTGAGCAACACAATCAATTCATTTCCTCTTATTTATATTGACTTTTACAACTTTTATATAAATCTAGATTAATTAAAGTTATACCTAATGATTGAGATTAACGCGAACAGCTGGATCAGTAAAATAATTTACTTCACAAAGTTCATAGGTATTCAAAACGAGAAACTGGAAATGCTGAATTATCATTTTTTCCCTTTCTGTAAACAACCCAAAACATTTTAAATTCAGGATAATCACGTGAGAGAAACATAGCATTACTATTATAATAAAATAATTATAACAAAATTCACCTAGTAAAAAACTAGTTCATAAAAATCCCAGAAAACATAGGTTTGAATCTCAAGCCTCCTTCCTCTCACATCTGCATAAAATCTAGCCACATTTTATTTCAAAAAAAATATATAAACCTTCTCACATTTAGATACAGAAAACTGTATTTATATAATTCGGTGCATATGATTATGTGCGAAAATATGTGTGTGTACAAATATCTACACTGATATCAGGCATGCTGGGCGAGTAATGAATGGACCCATAGACGAGAAAAATTTTGTTGTCGTCGGTTACCAGGGGACCGACGATCAAATGAAGACACAAAAAACAAATAACTCAAGAATCATAAATATGTTATGCGTAGAATAACACAATTAAGAGATTAAACAAAAATTAGGGAGTAAACAAAACAACACCAAACAGGATTAATGACAGGCAACAACAATAATAAAGATGAAATAGTTTCAGATTTTCACCGAACCTGACCTTCTCGTGGATCGATCGATTTGAGTTATTCGTAGAATAAAATTTTGGAATTGAGAGAATGCTAGCTAGGGCATTCATCGCGCAGTTATGATCGCTATTTGAAGACGATTGAAGATGCCGTCGTGACTGGTTTCTCTTCTCTTATGCTCTCTAACTGAATACGCTTGAAGATTTTGAATTGGGGATTGAAAATTAGGGCTAGAAAAGAAGAAAGGTGGAAGCGCGAAGAAAGAGTATAATAAAATCAAGGAGATTTCTTAAGAAGAAAAATAAAATTTAAGGCTATTAATATATTTTAAAATATTTTTTTAAGGCATAATAAAAGTCTCACATGGTGTTCACAGGAATTGATCTCGGGCAAGTGAAAAAGGCGGAAACTTTTAGGCAGCGAATAATATTAATGAGGTGTCACTAAAATTAATTAAATGATGAGGGTTCACTATGTTAATATTAGGAGACGCTTATTCAAATGAGTCACTAAGGAAGCGTGACTACATGGGGGATATTTTAGTAGTGTTTATAGTGGTTCGACAACTTGTCTACATCCACTCTCACAAACCCAGTTGTGATGTTTCCACTAAACTCTTCCAATCGAGTACAAAGTGTATGTTCCTGTGATTTTAAGTCCCAAGAAGAAGACTTAGATCTTCAAAGAATATACCACCAGATATATCTATGATCTAACTAGCTATTTAACAAGCAACTAGCAACTTGATAAAAACAACAATAAAACTTCTCTGTTCTTCAGTAGTAGCCTCTTGGATTCTTCACTTGTCTTCTGGCTTCTTTCTGAACTTCAATAAACTCTGAGAGTAATTCTCTTTTTGAATGCTTCGATAATGCTTCACTTGAGTATGAACGTCAGTGTATCAGTAGTCTTCAATTGATCAACACCATGAAGTATTTATAGACTTCAATCTTCAAGAACTTAGGTAGTTGTAACCAACTTTTCTTGAAAACTAACTTTAACTGAATCTTCTTATCAATCCACGCGTTTCTTGTTACGAATTAGTTATTCCCATAACTAACTTCTTCATCCTTATCTTTCCACGCGTATTTGTAACTAACTTCAAGTTGACCTGTCCTGTGTAGTATAGTAGATGCACTTGTCTTTGTCTTGTAGTCCATCTGTCTTGAGTAGTAGACTCCAAGTCTTCTTGTCTGGTCTTCTCATGCAATCTTTAGTAGTAGACTATACTAATCTATCAAGACTTATTACATTACTTTAAGCTTTTATAAAACAAGCTTAGTCAACTTATAATCTATACAATGAATCTATCTATTACATTCAAAATCATGAGCTCTATACAACATTTATCACAGCTCAATAATAATCTAACAAATACAAATAGCATATATGAAGTACTTATAAATCTGTACTTATCTTTTAATATAAAACAATACTTGTCTTTCATGTGAACTTATGTGAACTCTACTGGTCTTGCTCAAGATGACTTAACTCAGCTAGACTAGATTAGTCAACACTTAGAAAATATTCAAACTACTTTTGGCTTATCAAAACTTCATCTTTTAATCACCATGTAGAACTTGTCTAGGATTCATATCCCAACACGAAATATCGTCGATATTTCGGCGAAATTTCCCGATTTTTGCATCCTTGGTAATAACACAAACTATTTTATATAATAATACAAATTCTTTTATTCAGTAACACGTTTTTTTCTAGTGTTTTTGTTAATGTAGTAACTCACATTATAATACGTAGTAAAATATATTATCGCATGTAGTAAACACAATAACCATGTTGTAATGCAAATCATTTGATAAAGTTACATATAATAACAAACGCATATTCTAATACCGATTCTTTTATGTAGAATTTTTTTTCTATAATTTTTATTGATTAAGTAACACACATTATAACCAATGACGGAGGCACAAAGGGCCCGGGGGGCAGTGGGCCCCCCACCAATTTTGTAAAAAAATCAAGGGTATTTTAGTAATTTTACACATATATATATTTAAATAATTAAAAATTAAATATATGGTAATATGTGCCCTATTTTCTCTGGCCCAATACTGTACACGCAATTTTCATTATAAAATTCTCAACCTATTTCCCTTCTTTAATTCACGGCGTTTATATATTATAATCCTCAACTCCTCAACTTCTCCACTCCTCCACTCCTCCAAGGTAATAATTTTTTATATTATTAATTTAATTATATATATTCTTTATTGTTTTAATTAGTTTATAATTAAATTTATTTCTAGTCTTTTGTCTCCTTGTTGAATTTTAAATTTGTAGGATTCTTCATATTTAAAGATCAAGAATATATATACACCTTGTTGTTACTCTATTTTCTATAATTATAGAGCAAAAATTTATTGGATTGTGAATTTTGTGACATCATGTGATAGGAGAAATAATTATTTATTTATGTAACTTAAATTATAGTTATTAATTAATGTTCATGCTTTATGTTATTTTTAGATGTTAATGTAATTAAATTTATCATTTTTATTATATAAATATTAGTAGTACTTCATGAGCTTATTTTAAATTTTCACTTTTTAATTTTTTTTTAGTGTTATTTTTTGGGCCCCCGACTTAAAAATCCTGGCTCCGTCACTGATTATAACATATAGTAAATATATTATTGCAGGTAGTAATATAAAATAATTTTGATCCATAATAATTATTAAAGAATATTTTAAAAAATAGAAAATAATTAACAGAAATCGTTGTAAATTGCAGCGTTCGACCGCGGCCTGAGGTGGCCGAAAACTGCTTGGAGAAGACGACTAAGTACAATTTCTGTTAGTGAGTGTATTTATAAAAAATATGGGTGTGAATTAAACTGTCAGTGAGTGTATTTATAAAAAAAATCAGTGAAAGTGGGTATATTTATAAAGAATGTTAGTGTGAATCAGCCATTCACACAAGACTAGCCCACCAATAATTTTTTTATTTTTTTTTTATTTTTTTTATTACAAGTTAAATACCCATCCCATTTCCCCTCCCCATGACTCGAACCCAGGACCTAAGGCCTAGGTAGTGGTGCTCTAACCACTTGAGTTATCCCAATAATTGATTCCTGGTAATTATACATGGGAAAAATTTTAAATTTTTATCTCAAAATATTAAAATTCACAATCGGTGACAGGGTCAATATTTTTTTTTTGTAGGGACGTTCGATTAATTTTACTACTATAAAAATGCAAAAATATCAAAATTATCATATTTTTTTCATTATAATATAGTTCGAACATCTTAATTCATTAATTTTGAACAATACAAAATAATGAGTTGCACTATTGTGTACCACTTACATACATGTAACTGCTATAACAAATAATACATTACTTATTTAATATATTCAATCCAATAACCCATTACATATAACACATAACTCATTTACTATATCCAATCCAATAATTAATTACAAATAATACATGACTCATTTACTATATCAATTTAGCACGTATATTTTTTCATGGGCCTTTATTTTATTTCAATCAATTTTTTTTTTAATTTTATCATTAAAAAATAATGCTCCATTAATTTTTTAAAAATTTATTTTTTTATTTTACTCAATTGATATTTATATTTCTTTTTTTAATATTATTTTTTAAATTTATTTTTCTTCCTATTTATCATTTGTGTTTCAAATGATAATTTTTTTCACGTACTTTCTTTTTATGCCACAAATAATTATTCTAAAATTTTAAAGTCTAATAAGAAAATTTTAAAAAATAATATTAATTATTTTTTAAGTATTAAATAGTATAATAATAATTTGTTTTAAAAAATAAAACTATCATCTCTCCTAGGTGCAAGTGTTCAATTTTATTGGTACTATTTTACTTTAATTAATTGTTGTATAATTTTCACCTTATCTTTTCAAAATTTTACTTCATTCCTTACAAATTTCACTTCGTTTTACATTGTTTAATTATTTTTTTCATTCGAACTTTTATTTTTTAATCACTTTATTTTAGTTTTTTATGAATATAATTTTTAGTTTATAAGTGTTATGATATATTATTAGTTAATATGCAGTATTGTACGTATTAGTTCATATACAATATAATATTAGTTTATATTGGTACAAGTTCTAATGTTTTCGAGTTTCGAGTTCACATACTTTATTGTACTAGTCAAAATATAGTGTAGTATTAGTTCACATATTATATAGTATTAGTTCACATACTCTATGATACTAGTTCAAATATAGTATAGTATTAATTCACATATTGTATAGTATCAGTTCATATATTAAATAATATTTTTATACCCACGTTAATCTCTAGTATTATACAATATATTAATTAGTACTATACCATAGACGTACTAATACTATATCGTATTTAAACTAATATTATATTTAACAAAAAATACATAACTTAACAAATTTATAATTTCAGACATACCATGCAAATTAATACATCAATATTAAAAGATTGATATTAACTAACTAGTAAGAAGAACAAAAGTGAAAATGAATCACACTGAACACACAATTCAATTAATAGAAACGATCACACTCAATAAACATATGAATGCATCAACACGGCGATGACCACAAATAAAATAATAAAGCTGATGCAATATTATGTTGGTTTCTTTCCCAATTCTCCACTCATTTAAGTTTCTAAATATAAATTTTATTTTTCAATTAGATTATGTTATTAATTAGTCTTAAAAAATAATCTACAACTTTAAAAAACTTGTAACAAACCAGATATCATTGTAGAAATAATGAAGACATAAAAAAATAATCTTAGTTATTATAAATCAGAGTAATGCCAGAAAGTGAGCATGTCATATTCATACATTTATACCCAAATTAGAAAAGAATTAAATATTTTTAGTTTAGTTTTTTTTTTCGATTTTTTTTGTAACTTTTTTTCTAAATTTTGGTCATTTTTCGAAAAAAAAATTGAAATTTTTATTTCATAATTTTATTTTTGAGTTTCATATTTTTTTTATATTCGTTATGTTTTTATATTTAATTTTTGAAAGTTAAAAAAATAGAATAGTATTTGAATTCGTGGTGATTTGGTGACTCGATAGTCGGTGTATAATTATAATTTTAATGAGTTGTATTTTAATTTAATTGATAAAATGGTAATATAGTATTTTACATGTATTTTTCTTTTAAAAATATTGGAGTGTGGACTTATTAAAAAAAGGAGGGTAAATAGCCTTACATACATGTAACTGGTACACACAAGTATTTGTCCAAAATAATACTCTAAACTATTTTAAAACTAAAAATATTCAATTCCCCATCACAAATTCAAAATGATATGAGATTGATAATTATTTTGAAGAGTTCAAAATAAAACTCATAAATTTCACTACTAAATATCAAAATCTCATCACAAATTTAAAATCATAATTTTAAAAAATAATCAGTTATATATAATTATCTTTTATTATTTGTACTTTAAAATTATCTTATATATGTGTCAAAAATATTTTCTTACATATTATGAGATTAAGTATTTTTTTTGTTTTTGTTTAATTAAGATGCACAATCATTGATGCTAAAAGAAACTTCTAAAATAAAAAAAATATTAAAAAGAGAGAAATTTAATAAAGTTATAAATAATGAAATGTGAATAAGTTGTAGAAAAAAAAAAGAATAAAGAGGAAGAGGCATTAAAAACAAGAATAGGAATTTGGTCTAAAAAGGAAATATATAGTAGTAAAAAATTTAAGAATTGTTGTAGGGAGATGGGCAGTGCCCTACTGGGCCCTACGTGGCTCCGTTATTGACTACAATGGAATTCTAATTTTAATTTGGTTTTAACGTAGTGGTAGGTTAAAATTTTAATTGGAGAGAAGTGAATAACTATTTTTTTACCATGCATATCATTATCACACAATCAGCAAACCATTTGCTTGAAAATGTCTTCATATATGATATATCTAACTTTGCACCCAATCATCCCTTTCTTTGATTTCAGGAGATTGATAAGGGTAGGTAATGGAAACTAAATTCTGCAAACAAGCCCAAACACAAACTAAATAAGAAATCTCCCAAACAAGCCATCCCTTCCTCTCTTCAACAACAATCCATGCATATATATAAAACACCCCCTATTCACCAAAAACCATTCATAATAACCATGTCTATGCCCCGTCGTCCCGGTACAATAGTGAACGGCGTTCATCGAACGCGAACGTACCACTACTACTGGTGTCGGAGATGCCAACGCTCCATTCGTACCACCACCACCAACCCTTCTGAAATCCTATGCCCCCGTTGCTTAGGCCAAATCAGGCTCGAGCTAGACGTTTCCAGGCCCGGCCCGCTCCTAGAGGCCCGACTCGAGCCTTCTCCTAGCGCACGCATACTCGACTCACTGGCACAAATGTTGGACCCACATCCCATCAGGCCCCAACGACCTCAACCAGGCCCGGATGAAAATCAAAGTAGTAGCCACCGGGCCAGGATAATTCTCCAATTCACGGGCCTGGATCATCCATCCAGGCCCGTTTCTCCACCAGGAGAAGGAATTGAGGAGATTATACAAGAAATTACTCAAAACGACAGGCCCGGCCCACCAGCTGCGCCCGAATCAGCCATTGAGGCCCTACCGTTGGTGGAACTGAGGCCCGAACATCTGAAAAACGACTCCCATTGCCCTGTTTGCAAGGATGAGTTCGAGGTGGGAGTCGAAGCGAGGGAGCTTCCGTGCAAACATTTCTACCATTCCGATTGCATCGTCCCGTGGCTAAATCTCCACAACACGTGCCCAGTTTGTAGGTACGAAGTAGGGGGGCCATCTTATTATAATTACAACAATTATAATGATACTTTCCAAGCCCATGTACGTTACGATGAACAAGATGGCAATTGGAGGTGGACAAATCTCTTCTCCTTGAGGCCTTTCAGTTTGGTCCTAAATTGGGCACACCTATGTCTTGATTTTCTTGATCATAGAGTTAATATTTCTCCTGGAGGTATATTATATTACTCCCTCCGTCCACATAGCGTGCATTTTTTTTTTAAAATGTTTCTTTAACACACACTTTATCTCCTCTCTACGATGATGACAGGTAGTTCGTGGTGGCGATCTTGGGTCGCTGCCCCTTGACATAGTCAATTTCAAAGGTAAATAATTTGAGTAATTATATATTTAGTTGATTTTGACTGATGATTCAAGAAAAATAATTTGTCTAATTATATATTTAGTCGATGATTGAAGAAAAAATTAGCAGATATCAGGTATGTCTGTGCTTTCTCGTTTTTTAATCTGCTAATATCGATCATCACAAGTCACAACTTTGAAAATCTTACTTATGACATATACTCCCTCCATTTAATAAAGTTTGTCGCATTTCTCATTTTGTATAGAATTAAACAACATATTTTTTTGACAAATTTACCCCTCATTATTTTCTCCCCCTTTCTTCTCTTTTTCCTTTTATTTTTCCACCTTCCTTTTCCACCATTTCTTTGACCTTTCTAAAAAAAAATCGTAATTAATATATTTCCAAAAGAATAGGGGCAATTTAGGGAAATCATTGGTAAAATTAGGAAAAACGACAAACTTTTTAAAACAAATTTAAAGTCCAAATGCGACAAACTTTTTGGATCGGAGGGAGTAATTAAATTAAAAATAATTGGCACGCGTAACACAAAAGGAATTTCACGACAGCTTTGCAATTGACTCGAATGAAGAACAGATGATCAAACGCTGTTTTGGGAAATAGGATTCACGATGAGAGCGGCTGCTTACTTAATTTATTAAACTGTATATATAATACTTATTCATAAATAAGATTTGGTTCCAACTAAATTTGTATTTATATATCTATATATGCATTTGAATTTGATTTCAAAGTTTAAGTAACCTTTTCAAAATTCAGAAAGGGGGAATTTTTCAATTTTCAGTTTGAGCTAAAAATAGACCAATTTTAATATCAAAGTAGAAGAATCAATATAAAGCAAATAACTCAACCAGTAAAAGCTGATCTACATCAAGAAATTATTATGTAATAGTAATGTGTACTCCCTCCGTCCCACAACTGTTTGCACACTTGCCTTATTTGTCCGTTCCACAATTGTTTGCACACCCATAAAAGGAAACAGTCTCATAAACATCACCCTCACAATATTCACATATTTACACAAAATGTCATTACTTTTACTCTCTTTCCAATCACCTTTATACTTTATTCATATAACTTTACAAAATTACCCCTCAACACTCTACTCAATACACTTTTTTCTTAAAAAGTGTACCCAATTTGTGCTGCAAACACTTGTGGGACCGGGAGAGTATAAAATTATAAAAATAAAAAGTATCAATGTAAGGCTATATTTATCGGGAGGTCGAGGTCGCGACGCCTCCCATTTCACTAGAGGACAAAATTTTAATTAAAAAACAAATCTAAAAGCAAATATTTTACACGCTCTGTCCGTTGGAAGCCCTCAAGGGCTTGGTCCAACTCCTAATGGTGTCACTGGTCATTCTATAATTGGTCATTTGAGACTTTTTTAATAATTTTTTTAATTTTAATTGTAATAATATTATTAATAAAATAAATATATATATATACATATTATATTAAAATTCTTTTTTTTTTTTTATAAACACAGATTAATATTGATAGATTTTGTATCACAATTTCATATTGCCTTTCAATTTTTCCTCTAAATTTTTACTCTATCATTTTTCTATCATTAATTCAAGTCATCCAAATTATTTTTCAAACTCTTCAAATTATCCAAACTCCCAAAATTATCCTCATTTTCAATCTTTTATGAACACTGATGATAATCCAAGCTCTCAAGATTATCAAAATTCTCAGTTTTCTCCAAATATGAACCAAGTTCATACCATGAACAAGTTCAACCATCACAAAATGCCACTCGCAATTTATTTCGAAATACAAACCAAATGTGCGAAAAAACTGTTTGGTGTATGAAAGAAGATGTAGCCTTAATGTCAGCTTGAATTTTCGTTAGTGAAGATAAAACATGTGGCAAAAATCAAAGGGCTGACTCCATGTGGACGCGAGTGCATAAATTGTATGAAAAAACTCTAATCGATAATTTGGGAAAGATAAATGAAAGAAATATAGAGATGATGAAAAGTCGTTTTAAACGACTTAATGCAAATGTCATCAAGTGGGTTGATGCTTACAAGGAAGCGTATGATCGAAAAAGAAGTGGAATGAGCCAACAAGATGTTGAGAGCGAAGCTCTTTCAATTTTATGCAGCGGGTGGCTCCAAATTTCATGACATGGGAAATAAATTTAGATCGTGATTACACACGTTTTCGTGTTGAAGATAATGGTGATAATGAAGAAAGTGGCGGTAGCTCAAAGAGATCAAGGACCAGTGAAGATGGATCGTATTCCATCCCCACTAATCCAGAAACTCCATGCAGCGGTGGTTCGACTATTTCACGTCCTACGGGTGGAGATAAAGCGGAACAAAATAAGGGAAAAGGTAAGACAACACAATCTTCTTGTATTGCTGAAACTATCACAGATATTCGTGCATTGAGACCCACTAGGGAGAAAGAAATTGAGGTCGTTAAAGAGAAATTTGGAATTGAGACTCTCAAGATGAAACACTCTCCTTTGCATGCATTTGTTGGCGAAAGATCACTTATCCCCATCAGATGAGGAGATGAAACAACAACTATGGATATTGTTTACACCATGATTGGTCTTTATTTTGTGTGCTAATTAATCTCATGTAATCTTATTGTCTTGTAAGCTTTTTAATTTGTGTGCTAGTTAATCTTTTATATTTTTTAGTTATTGTCTTGTATTATAAGCTTTTCGATTTGTGGGCTAGTTAATCTCATGTAATCACATGTTTTTGTCCACTATTTTTGGTCTAATCATTCACATGAGCTCTTATTCACTTGTGATACACTCAACCCTTATCTTTATATAATAGTCATACACTTTTCGCCATACACTCAATAATGTCCACTATACATTCAATAATACCCACTATACACTTAATAATGCACACTATCTTTATACATTCAATAATGTTCACTATCTTTATTCACTTGCAAAGTAGTCACTAGTAATTCAAACTCCATTATTTATGAGTCACATGCTTTTGTCTACTCATTCACATGTTCTTATCCACTCTACTCATTCATATGCAAAGTAGTCATTAGTCATTCAATTCCATTGCCCCAATCGAATTAATTGATAGTGCTGTCCGATAATATGATGTGTATGTAGAGGAGAGAAAAATTATTTATTTATTAGAAGGTTGATGTTAATAAACGTGTAAAGATCAAAATAAAATATATACATATATACTGAACTTGAAATGATTCTCAAACTTTACAAAATCAAGAAAATAAGAATTAAGTTACAATATATTCTGTTATTTTGTTGTTTGTTCACTCTCCATTATGCAGTTATGGTGAGAAATAGGAGTATTAAGCAGTTTCCAGATGACTGAGCGTCAGGAAAGACCAGGGACTTATTTGAACTGTGAATTATAAAATGATTTTCTCGTTTTCGATCATTCAACTGTAAGGGCCGAATGTCAAGTTTGAGCGACCAATACAAGAGATTGGTGGGAGTGGGATCACCACCATTATCCCTCAATGCCGACTGCTCTTCGTCTTTTCCCATCGGAACTACAAACTACCTCGCTAGCGCCACCGCCGCCCTCCGCTGCCGCCTTCGTTTTGGCTTCCTACTGCGTAACTCCCTTGAGGTAACAAAATGCAAGTCAAAAAAATTCATATACTTCCAAATTCCTCATTTACAGTTAGTTGCACGGGTTGGGTGTATTATTTTTTGGTTTAATTGCAGTTTTACATGTTTTAGGGTTTAGCTGGGTTTCTTTGGTGCATATAATTGTCTTGATTTTCAAACAGGGGGTTTTCCTCTTGGTTTTTTTTTTAGAGTTTCCCTTAATTTGTGTCGCTTTATATTATGAATTTTTTTGTTCAATTTGAGCATAATTCCAGATACTTCTCTCCTTCTGGATCTTGTATATATTCTTGATTTTGTGATTGAACAAAGTCCTCTGGGGAATGCTTTGTATTGGACTTCTAGAATGCACGTGATTTTTTTTCTAATGCCTTGCGATGTGCGAAGAATTGAGTAAATGAGCCATAATAGGTTATCAATATTCTTATACGCCCTGTAATTTAGACCTGAGAGACTATATGGCATTTGTGATTTGTCCATCTTCCATCATGTGAATCTCTCATTCATCCCTTCAAGGCTTCTACATCATTTTGTTTATTATATTCAAGAATCTTCACTATTATATGCTTTTATGTACAGAGCGTTTCTGTTCTCGGTCTTGGTGACTTGTCATGTTTGAAGGATGAATGTCATGAAAGGGCCCTTCGATTTTCAGATTTTAATCGATTCCGATGGTCATTCAATGCTTTTTCTGCTACACCCTTGATGAGCTTAAATTTCTTCAATGGGAATGGAGCTGGAATTGGTTCTGAACACTCTGGTAAGCCACAGTTGAAGACATCTACAAGAGACTCGTCTGGCAGGACACCATGGACATGGACCGATAGCCTTATTTCTGCTAATGTCTTGTGAGTTTCACTGAGGACAAGTTGTGTAATGTTAATATCCGTACGGAGTTCATCGTGAATTTAAATAAGCACTAAGAAGAGAGTGTACATTTGAAGAGCTGCATAGTCACTCTCCTTGAACTATCTTGTTTTATGACCTTTTTTGAATTTGTATGCAGAGTTTTTGCAGCACAATATCTCTCGAAAGACAAGCTCACACTTTGGGGATCCAAGGTCTGAGTTTGTAGCATCATCCAACTACTAGATTGGCATATGCATATTCAGAAGTTTAATGTGAAGACTTGTTTTTCTATACTTGCAGAGAAATTGTAGCATTAGTAAGGGGCAATTGTGGAGGCTAGTTACATCTGCCTTTCTGCATGCAAATATCGGCCATCTGCTGGTTTGATCTGAATATTACTTATAAAGGCTTTATTCAACATTTGACATGTTAATTCAGAAGAGTTTTGTTTTTCCAGGTCAACTGCTATTCTTTGAGTTCGATTGGTCCTGTTAGTGAGAAGATATGGGGTCCTGAAAGACATCTAACAATATATATCAGCTCTGCCATTGCAGGTAACAATGCTACAACTTATAATTCGAACATAATCTAAAAAAAAAAAACGTGTGTTTTTAAATCAAGTATTTTTTACATGCATCAGGTTCAACCATGAGTTATCGGTTTAATAGAAATCACTCAGTTGGTGCATCAGGAGCTATTTGTGGCCTGGTAAATTCCCGACCTTTAAAAATGCAGCATTTCTTCAACTCTAATGCAATTATACATTTTTTTTCTCTTTAATCCAATACCTGTGTAGCATAAACATATTAATCTGGGCTTGATTCTGTTAGTTATAGCTGGTTCAAATAGGTAATTCAAAGTTGTAGATAAAATCATTCTTTTAGCTTTTCTCTTTCTCTAGTTTCAGTTTCAGTGTATCTTTAATGGGTTCATGGTGGCATGTTCAGGTCGGAGCATATTCTGCGTATCTCCTGAGGTACAGGGACGTAATCCAAGGATCTGATGATCATCTCAAACAAATAGGGAAAGTGATTATTTTAAACATGGTGCGTGAAATTCTTCTAACAAAGTATATAACATCCCAGTTAAAATTTCATTAGTAGTCATGTGTAACTTTCAGAATTTACCAGTGAGATCATATTTACTTTCTCAACTCAACTCACCGTTACAAGTTAACAGTTCGTAAATTTACTTTTATTGAATAGATCAAAATCATTTCTTGAAAACTATGATACCACACTTATTGAGTTCGTGGATATTTGATGTTATTCTGCAATTTTCTTCATCGGGTTTGGTAAACTAACTAATGGAAAATGAGCATCTGTCATGCAGATTCTTGGGTTGACATTTCCAGGCATTGATAACTGGGCGCATGTAAGTTGATTTCTAACTCAGACACATCAGAATTTATGAGATGCCATTTTTTTTGCAACTGTAGGTCATGGCTGTCATAGCAATATTTGGTCAATCATGGTTGCTCTTGAATCTTGATTGTTGGTTAAGCTTGATGTCTCATCTTGTATTCCTTTTTTATATCTATAAGGGTCTATCCTCATACATGAATGTTTTTCAAATTTTTTTATTTTTTTTTTCCAGCTTGGAGGGTTTATAGGTGGAGCTGCAATTTCTTGTCTTGTTGATCCTGCATGGAAGCAAGACCGTTTTCCGCATTAAAGTTGTCGAGGTTGACAGGGCAGAATGAATTTTTTACCCAAAATTAAAAGGAGAATCCGTTTTGATGAAGAATTGAAATTGATTAGATTGGACGATGTGGGTGTGATTGAGTTGCAACTTAACTAACATGTTAGATTGTTTGGTTGATTGTCTAGTCTTCAATTAAGACCTTTATTTTGACTAATCACTTTATATAGGAGATGAGAGGTGACAGAATGTGAATAACACATAAAAAGGAATTGAGAGAAAATCACCGTGTGTTGGTGAGCGTGTATATTCATATATATATACAAGTGAGATTACAAACAAACTCCCATAATTGTGGGAAGATTTGGTCAACATAAAATAAATCTAAATAAGAGAAAATATCTACACAATCAATTTATGATTCTAAATTATCCCTATTACCTCCCGTCAAGCGCTGCGTGGGATGAAGACACACGCAAAGTTTGGAACGTAGAAACTCAAATGCGGGACGTGGAAGGCTCTTTGTGAAGATATCGGCAAGCTGTAGATGAGAGGGAACAAAACCAGTAGAAATACGACCAGAGGATACCAGTTCACGAACAAAATGGTAATCCAACTCAATGTGTTTGGCTCGCTTGTGTGCAACAGGATTTTGACTTTAAAATATTGCACTTTTGTTGTCACACAACAAAGTAGGTCGATCAGGAGGAAGGGCTCGAAGTTCCTTAAGAAGATTAATAACCCATACAAGTTCTGCAGCAACATTCGCCATAGCACGGTACTCAGACTCACAGCTAGAGCGAGAAACGATTGGTTGTTTCTTAGCACTCCAGGAAACAAGATTGCCCCCAAGAAAAATCGAGTACCCATATGTCGAACGACGAGTCTCAACACAACGAGCCCAGTCTGCATCAGAATAACCCAGAACAGAAGAGTCTGAGCGCTTAGTGAAGGAGAGGCCAAAGTGAATTGTCCCTTTCACATAGCGAAGAATACGCTTAACCGCCAAAAAATGATCTTCAGTAGGTGACTGAAGAAACTGACTCACAGAACTAATAGCATAAGACAGATCTGGTCTAGTGATGGTCAAATACTGCAATGCACCAACTAAAGATCTGTACAAAGTAGGATCCTTGAAAATAGGGCCAGTGCTGACAAGTGACTCACCCGTCGCCAAAGGAGTCGAGATAGGTTTTGCATCCATCAATTCCGCACGCTGAAGAATGTCAAGCGCGTATTTAGCTTGCCCAACAAACAAGCCAGTATCAGTGGAGGAAACTTCAAGGCCAAGAAAATAGCTCAAGGAACCATGATCCTTGATAGCAAATTCATCACCAGTGCGATGAATAAAGCGACGAAGAGCGGCCTGATCATTGCCTGTAACAATAATATCATCAACATACAAGAGGAGGTAAATAATGGAGTTACCCTGATGAAGATGAAAAAGAGATGAATCAGAACGACTCTGAGAGAAACCCAAGCCGAAGAGAAACGAACTGAAACGCTGGTACCATGCAAGAGGAGCCTGACGAAGACCATACAAAGCCTTCTTCAGACGACAAACATGATCTGGATAACGAGGATCAACAAAGCCAGGGGGCTGAGCCATGAAGACAGGTTTCTGAAGAACCCCATTAAGGAAGGCATTCTTGACATCAAGCTGATGAAGAGGCCAACCCTGCTGAACAGAGAGAGCCAAAACAATCCGAACTGTAGCCGCCTTCACAACAGGACTGAAAGTATGGTGAAAATCAGTACCAGGAACCTGAGAAAACCCCTGTGCCACTAAGCGAGCTTTGTGACGATCGATCGACCCATCAGCAAGAAACTTCGTACGAAACACCCACTTTGAACCAACAATGTTAGTACCAGAGGGACGAGGCACCAAATCCCAAGTGGAGTTTGAACGAAGGGCGTCAATCTCTTCTTGCATAGCACCAAGCCAATGAGGATGTTTAACGACAAATTTGAAACCACGGGGCTCAGAGGTGGCGACGAGAGCCGATAGAAGAGCAGAAGAAGCCAAATCAACTGGATAACGGGGCTTGAATATACCTGCACGGGCTCGAGTAGTCATAGGGTGAACAGACAACGTCGAAGCCGGAGGATGAACAACGGGATCAGGTGACGGAGGTGGAGTATGTGTGCCGTCAATGGGAATAAAAGGATCAGCAGGATCGGACGGAGGTGTCTGTATAATAGGGTCATCAGGAAGTAACGATGATGAACGAGTATCGTGATCAACAGAGAGGTGGTGTGGAGGACGGACAGGTGCCAGAGAAGAATCAGACGCGATATCAAGAAATGTGGAGATATCCAAGTCAGTAACCTTCGTGAGAGACGTGGCCCGTGAGAAGGGAAAGTAGAGCTCATCAAACTGAGCATGTCGAGTGATAAAGACTCGAGAAGACTCCGGATCAAAACAACGAAAACCCTTCTGAACACTGCTATACCCTGATTCGGGTGGAATTTACGCGTTTTAGATGCACATGTGAAGTATATTTTGATGTGGATTTCATTGAATTATGCATGGAATATGATTGTTTGAGCCAAAATGAGAGAAAGGTTGTGTTTTGTCGATTTTATAGGAAATACGATGGAATTTGGAGCAAAACACCAACCATACTTTACTGGATCAGGAAGAGGAGTGCACCGTTGGATTCGTCTCGAAAAATGGAGTGGAATGAAAAAAAGAATCGAGTCAATCGGAGGTCGGAAGCTCAAGATACGAAGAGACGAAAAAAACATACCCGGGTAGAAACGACCCGGGCGGGTCAAAACCACCCGGGCAAGGCCAAAATTGATGGATGTTCGAATTTGGCCCGGGTGAAACCCACCCGGCCGGGTGGTATCGACCCGGGAAAGGCCAAAATTGATGTTGCTTCGTATTTTGGCCGGGTGGCATGCCCGGGTGGGAGCCACCCGGCCGGGTCGCATCAACTTCGGGGTATTTTGGCCATTTTCTCCATTTTTGAGGTACCAACTTGCAAATTTTGGCATCCAAACCCTTCCCCAACACTATATAAGGCCTCATTCTTGAAACCCAAGACACTTTCCCCAAATTCTTCAATTTTCCCACACATAGTTACACATACTTGGAGGTGTTTTGGCCATTTCTCTCTCAATTCTTCATCAAATCAAGGAAGAAAGGATGCAATAGCTCCCAAATTCCATTCCCTACCACATTCTAGACTAAGCTTTCTCTTTCTTTTCTTTTTTATTTAGTTATTTCATTTGGATTTTGTAATTTGATTATGTTTGTAGTTAGCTAAACAATTTGTGGTTCTAAGGCTATGTTTATACTTTGGATGATGCTTATGAATTAATTTCTTGTTTATTTGGTGGTTGTGTTGCTATTTCTATTTGAATGCTTAACTTTCATTGCAAAACATGTTGTCAATGGCCATGATAGTATGTTTTATCTATTGTTAATTGAAATTGGATTGAGAAATCTCTTTCGTTAATCGTATTTAAGCATTCGACCCAATATTCTTGTGAGCTCGAGAGAGAGGATCAATTATTGGGAGGGTATTAGATGATCTTAGGAACTTTTTGGGGATTTCTTATGCATGCTTAGTAGAGATGCTAGTTTGTATGATATGTCTCTTGGATTAATTGGATCGAGAGAACTTTTAATTCACCATTTTGTGATCAACCTTATAGTAGTCAACATACCACCACTTAATTAAGCCCTTAATCATAAGTTTAATCTTTAGTGTGACATATGCCTTGGAACCCACCCTTTTCTTCTTTGAGTTTTCATCTATTTCACTTTTGTTTTATTGAATTGCATGATAGTTGATCGATTTCATATTTACTCTTTCGTTGTTTATTTGTGACACATTGTTAGACAATCTTAGGAGTAAGTCAACCTTCAAATTATCGATCACGTCTACTTAGAATTCGACTAGCAAACTACCCTTTTACGCTTAACCTCCTCGTGGGATCGACCTCGTGCTTATCACGCTACGATAGACGCCGTACACTTGCGGTTGTTTATTTAGTGTTGCATAACACGTGTATCAAGTTTATGGCGCCGCTGCCGGGGAGGTTTTTAAGAGCTCTAGAGTGTAGGCTAGAAGAGTTTTAGTTTAGACACTTTATTTGCTTTCTTTATTCGCAAAAATCCAAAAATATTTGTGTTTGTTACTTTGAGCTTATTTGCAATTCTCACTCTCGTTTGTTCTTTTGATAGACATGGTTTATGATCACACGATCTAGAAGGAACCACCAAGAAGTGCTACCTTTAGATCCGGAGATTGAGGCCAATTGTCGAAGAAGGAACGCCGAAAGGAGAAGACTAGAGTTGGAAAGAATGAACCGAAGGGAGAATCCGGTTGTAGAAGAAGTTGAAGAGGAACTCGAGAATCAAGGAGTCGAGGAACCTAACGGGAATGGAGGCAACCGGCCTCAAGGGGTGCTAAGGGACAACTTTCGTCGTAGAGTTGAAGAGAACATCGGGATGGAAAGAAATGTAGAGCAAAGGGAGGAAAACGGGAATCAACGAGTCTTGAGAGACCACTTTCGCCCTATCCCTAGACCATATGGAGGAGCGGGTCGGGAGCCCGTTGATGCTCATAACTTTGAGCTCAAGCCGGCCCTAATCATGATGGTTCAAAACAACCAATTTGGAGGGTTGTCAAAGGAGGATCCTAACCTCCATTTATCTCAATTCTTAGAGATAAGTGGAACGGTTAAGATCAATCGTGTCCCTCAAGATTACATCCGCCTCCAATTGTTCCAATTCTCCCTCCGAGATCGTGCAAAGCAATGGTACATGTCTCTTGATTTAAGGACAATCGAAAATTGGGCCGATCTTGTAGATGCTTTTCTCATGAAGTATTTTCCTCCAAGCAAGACCATCAAGATAAGAGGAGAATTTTCTTCCTTCATGCAAGACGATGATGAGTCTTTAGCCGAGGCTTGGGAGCGCTTCAAGGATTTGATAAGAAGTTGTCCTCAACATGGGTTCTCAAGAGACCAATTGATTTGTTACTTCTACAATGGGATGGACCATCGTACGAGAGGGATGGTAGATGCCTCGGCCGGTGGAGGTTCTTTGCTAGGAAAGACAACGGATGAGGGTTATGTGCTCCTAGAGGAGATGGCAAAGAACGGAAACCAATGGCCATCCGAGAGAAGGCAAGCCCGGAAGGTTGCTTCCACTAAGGAGTCGGATGATTTTGTTACTTTATCCAACAAGGTGGACAAGTTGACAAAGATGATGGCTTAGTGAAAGAGAAAGAAGGGGAGAAGAAGAGTGGGGAGGTAATCCCTCTTTTGTTTAATAAAAATGTAATGCCCATCCCATATCCTCAAAGGATGAAGAAGAAGAACTTGGATAGCAAGTTTGTCAAGTTTGCGGAGATGTTCAAAAAACTCCATATCAACATTCCTTTCGCCGAAGCTCTTGAACAAATACCACATTACTTCAAATTCTTGAAGGAGATAATGTCACACAAGAGGGAAATAGAGGCATATGAGACGGTGCACTTAGCCGAACATTGTAGCTCCGTAATTCAAGCTAAGCTACCTCCAAAGCTTAGGGATCCCGGATCTTTCACTTTATCATGCACCATTGGAGATGGAGGTACATTAAGAGCCCTATGTGATTCGGGAGCAAGCATCAACCTCATGCCATTGTCACTCTTCAAATCACTTGGTTTAGGAGAGCTCACACCAACCACAATGAGCCTCCAATTGGCGGATAGGTCTATGACATACCCTTTGGGTATAGCGGAGGATGTATTGGTCAAAATCGACAAATTTCTCTTTCCGGTAGACTTTGTGGTTTTGGACATGGAGGAAGACAAAAACATTCCATTGATATTGGGAAGGTCATTTTGGCAACCGGAGGGGCTACTCTTGATATGAGGAATGGAGAGTTGGAGCTTCGAATGAACCAAGAGATAATTACGATTGATATGTTTAGAGCTATCAAACTCCGAAATGATGAGAATGGAGAGTATGGGTTTCCCAAGGGAGAGTATCCTCCAATACCCATGAGAAAGGAGGTGGAAGAAGAGCCCAATATAAATATTGTGGAGGAGGACACCCAAGTGAAAGAGAATGAATTGAAGATAGGCAAGAAGGCCAAGTTTGGGAGAGTTTTCTTCAAAAACTCCCCCAAATCAAGAAAAATTACTTATACGGACTTGGGAATGAATGAGGCATCAACCTCCTATGACATGATTGAAGAGCCGGATGGGCTAGCTAGTGGATGTTTTGATGGACTTAAGAAAGTTGTATGGGCAAAGAAGATCAAGAACAAGGGTGACAAGGGGGTGACTTGATATTCCACTCAAAGAGGAACCGTCCGGCATAGGACGTTAAAAATAGCGCTTCTTGGGAGGCAACCCAAGGTTTTATTGCTTTCATGTTTTTATTGCTTTAGTAGTGTTGATAGCTTGGTTTATTTTGTAGGTATGGATGAAGAGCACTATGGATAGCACATCTTGAAGAATGGAAAAGAAAGCAAAACCAACTTTGGAGAAGGGAAGCAAGTGTTGCAATGGTGATCTTTGAAGAAGCATTGGATGTGCAAGGAGGGAGGTAACAACTTATAGCCCCAAACTTAGAATTTATACATAGTAAAATTCTAAGTTTGGGGGAGTTATATTTTTTTTTTTTTTTTTTCTACTAGTTGTTACCCTTGCACCGGTTCGTCATTCTACTTGTGTCACATTTTGCACCGGCGCACACTTGGCTTTCACATGATTATATTGTTTAAGTTGGTTTTGATCATATATTTGGTAGTTGAGCCTTGGTGAAATGTGAGCATGAATAGTCATTGGGATCCATTGTTGAGTAGTTGTGGTGATGTCTATTTGCTTTGAATGTAAGCATGATTGATGTTGGATATAGTATCATGATTGTGTTCATATTTGTGATCTTTGATAGCATGGATGCATGATATGTTGTTGCTTGGGAACATTTGATGAATGTGAGAGTTCTATTGAATAAACCGGTGAGAATTGAGCCTTGAATCGAGCATGTAGTCCGGTTTAATTCATTTGAGAGTGGACTATGTTATTGCTAGTAATTCTAGAACTTGCCTAAGTTCTTGTTTGAAAGCATGATTGTGTGAAACTTTGTGATGTGATATAGGCCATCTTGTTCTAAAAGAGTCACTTAGCCAAAATTTCCCAAAACCGAAGTAATTTTCCGTAGTTAGCCCCTTGAGCTTAATTCCTCATTTTCTTGGCAAACTACAATGTTAACCACTTAGCCTTTTTGAGCCTTTTGATTCCCATATCTAGTGGAGGATGAAAGACAAAGTGGAGAAACATGTGCTTAAATGAATATCTTTGGTGAAAAGGAGAAATTGGAGAAGTTGAAAGAAAAAGAGAAAGATGAAAAGAAAATCAAAGGAAAAGAAAAGAGGGACAAAGAGCCCCAAAAGCTTGAAAAGAAAAAAAAGTGTTCAATGGTTTTGTGGTGTAGAATGTACTCAAAAGAGAACAAATAAATTGTGGAAGTTAGAGTTTTTGAGTTGCAATCCGCGGAATTGTAACTTTATCTTGAGAAGTTTTTGAGATGTACGTCTTTATCTCTCGCTCTCCACTAGTTTATGAGTTACTTCATCCAAATTTACCCCACCTTGACCAAAGAGCCAATGTTACATCCTTGATTAAGTCCTATTGATCACATTGTTGAGCATTTGATTGTGTGTAGAAAGTAGAAGTTGGGCAAGCATATGGTGATTGCATAGCATGACTTGGTTGATGAGTGCATTAATATCCTCAATTTGTTTGTGTGTTTGAGAGAAACACTTTGTCATGTGAGTAGAGGACTTGAGCATTTGGATTATGTTTCCCATTCACAATGTGTTGTGTGTTTATGCATTCTTTGATCCACGAGTGTGAATTGCAATAATGAGCCCATGACCTTCATTGAGAAATGCACTTTGAGAAAGAGATATCATTGCATCTTACTTTGCATGTGTGAATTACATTGAATATTCCATTGTGATCATTCCACCCTCATTGCTTTAAGTGCTTAGTTGTTTGAGGATAAACAACATTTTAAGTTTGGGGGAGTTTGATTCGGGTGGAATTTACGCGTTTTAGATGCACATGTGAAGTATATTTTGATGTGGATTTCATTGAATTATGCATGGAATATGATTGTTTGAGCCAAAATGAGAGAAAGGTTGTGTTTTGTCGATTTTATATGAAATACGATGGAATTTGGAGCAAAACACCAACCATACTTTACTGGATCAGGAAGAGGAGTGCACCGTTGGATTCGTCTCAAAAAATGGAGTGGAATGAAAAAAAGAATCGAGTCAATCGGAGGTCGGAAGCTCAAGATACGAAGAGACGAAAAAAACATACCCGGGTAGAAACGACCCGGGCGGGTCAAAACCACCCGGGCAAGGCCAAAATTGATGGATGTTCGAATTTGGCCCGGGTGAAACCCACCCGGCCGGGTGGTATCGACCCGGGCAAGGCCAAAATTGATGTTGCTTCGTATTTTGGCCGGGTGGCATGCCCGGGTGGGAGCCACCCGGCCGGGTCGCATCAACTTCGGGGTATTTTGGCCATTTTCTCCATTTTTGAGGTACCAACTTGCAAATTTTGGCATCCAAACCCTTCCCCAACACTATATAAGGCCTCATTCTTGAAACCCAAGACACTTTCCCCAAATTCTTCAATTTTCCCACACATAGTTACACATACTTGGAGGTGTTTTGGCCATTTCTCTCTCAATTCTTCATCAAATCAAGGAAGAAAGGATGCAATAGCTCCCAAATTCCATTCCCTACCACATTCTAGACTAAGCTTTCTCTTTCTTTTCTTTTTTATTTAGTTATTTCATTTGGATTTTGTAATTTGATTATGTTTGTAGTTAGCTAAACAATTTGTGGTTCTAAGGCTATGTTTATACTTTGGATGATGCTTATGAATTAATTTCTTGTTTATTTGGTGGTTGTGTTGCTATTTCTATTTGAATGCTTAACTTTCATTGCAAAACATGTTGTCAATGGCCATGATAGTATGTTTTATCTATTGTTAATTGAAATTGGATTGAGAAATCTCTTTCGTTAATCGTATTTAAGCATTCGACCCAATATTCTTGTGAGCTCGAGAGAGAGGATCAATTATTGGGAGGGTATTAGATGATCTTAGGAACTTTTTGGGGATTTCTTATGCATGCTTAGTAGAGATGCTAGTTTGTATGATATGTCTCTTGGATTAATTGGATCGAGAGAACTTTTAATTCACCATTTTGTGATCAACCTTATAGTAGTCAACATACCACCACTTAATTAAGCCCTTAATCATAAGTTTAATCTTTAGTGTGACATATGCCTTGGAACCCACCCTTTTCTTCTTTGAGTTTTCATCTATTTCACTTTTGTTTTATTGAATTGCATGATAGTTGATCGATTTCATATTTACTCTTTCGTTGTTTATTTGTGACACATTGTTAGACAATCTTAGGAGTAAGTCAACCTTCAAATTATCGATCACGTCTACTTAGAATTCGACTAGCAAACTACCCTTTTACGCTTAACCTCCTCGTGGGATCGACCTCGTGCTTATCACGCTACGATAGACGCCGTACACTTGCGGTTGTTTATTTAGTGTTGCATAACACGTGTATCATACCCAAGGAAAATACACGGTCGACTGCGAGGTTCCAACTTATGTGCAGCATAATCCCGAAGATAAGGATACACACGACAGCTAAAAGGCTTAAAAGTATCATAACTGGGGGGATATCCAAATAATACCTGAAATGGGGAAGAGTTATCGAGGACGACAGATGGAAGCCTATTTATGACATACACGGCAGTAGCAAAGGCATCAAACCATAGAGAGGCGGGAGCATGAGCATGGAAAAGCATGGATAGGCCAGTCTCAGAGATATGACGATGTTTTCGTTCAACTCTGCCATTTTGCTGTGGGGTATAAGGACACGAAGTTCGATGATGAATACCATGTAAGTGCATAAAATCACGAACCTTCCCATTCAAAAACTCAGTTCCACCATCAGATTGAAATATCTTTACAGTTTGAGAAAATTGATTGCAGACAAAGGCATGAAAACGAACAAAGACATCATAGAAATCAGATTTAGCACGTAACGGGTATATCCAAGAGAAGCGAGAAAAATCATCAACAAAGGCAACATAGTACTTAAAACCATCAGAAGTAGAAACAGGCGCATGACCCCATAAATCACAATGGATTAAATCAAAAACAGCAGTAGAACGGTTTTCATTCAACGAAAAAGGTAAACGTTTACTCTTTGCCAACTGGCAAGATCCACAAAGACTAGGGTTTGGTAAAACTGAAGTAACAGATAAACAACCCTGTTTATTTAATAATGAAATAACTGAAAACGGGACATGCCCCAAACGTAAATGCCATAAATCAAAACTCGCTTTTAACCTCTTGACCCGAATCGCTGCAACTAAAGCTGGAATACCCCGATCAAGCAGATAAAGCCCCTGATTACACATTCCCTGAGCCAGGACTTTCTTTGTGACCCGATTCTGAATCGCAAAGAACTTATCAGAAAATATGACATCGACAGGATAATCCGCAGTTAATTTGCTGATAGACAGTAAATTCTTGGTAATATGGGGTACGACAAGCACATCTAACAACTTAACATCCTCAGATAAATTAGTGTTACCAATATGTGAAATATTCAAAACATTACCATTACCAACTATAACAGAACCGTTACCAGAATAGGACTCATGAGTGTCAAGAGCGGATAACTGGTTCGTCATATGTGCTGAGGCGCCCGAATCGAGATACCAATCAGGGGTGGGATCCGAGACATTGCATGTTGAAGTAAATGCCTGAGCAAGGTGTGCAGCGAAGTTGGAATTAAGAGCATTCAGATATTTGGAGCATTTATCGGCGTAGTGTTCCCCACGACACAACTGACACCTAGGAGGTCGACGAAATCCACCACCAGTAGAGTTGCCATCCCTCCTGCCAGAATTTCCATTACCACCAGAATGTCCATTACCTCCAGAAAAACCATAAGAGCGAGAGGAGTGTTGTTGGGTGCGGTTTTGCGAACGAATAGGCTGCCGTGGATTACTCGATTGTGAAGGCCCATCGCGAACAGCAGAGAAAGCAGCAGGCGTAGGAGAGGGACCCTCCATGGATCGTAACATCATGTCAAATTGCACCGCCTGATGCAAGAGATCCCGAAACGTCGGGATCGGAGAGATGGCCATACGGGTATCGGCGAAACCCGCAAACTGAATTCCCAATCCACGAAGGAACCAATGACTTTTATCAGAGGAGTCAATCGGGCGACCAATAACATGTAACTGATCACAAAGGTGTTTGAATTTTCGCCCATAATCTTCCACGGATAAGTCGCCGCGTCTAAGAGATAATAACTCCTCACGTAGTTGATGTGAGCGAGAAGTAGAAGCATACACAGATTCAAGCGCCTCCCACGCTTGATGTGCAGATGTGCAATCAATAACTTCAGACGCTGCATCGGGAGAGAGGGAGGTAAACAGAACACTAAGCAAACGTTTGTCCTTCAAACGCCATGTCTGATATTCCGGATTCGGAATCGGTTCGGCAGTAGCAGCAGTAGCGAGCGCACCAGCAGGCGTAACAGGTGGAATGGAATGGTGGAGGGAGGAGATGGAGATGTACCGTCAAGATGGCCAAGAATATCGAAGCATTCGGCCATGTGAATCGTTTGACGACGCCACATAAGATACGTGGACGAGTCAAGTTTTATTTGCATCATATTGGTCATAGTGGTCACCGGAAGGGGATCGGTGGCAGAAGATGTGGACATCTTGTCGATTGAGAGAAGAAAGGAGGGTACCGGTCCTTTGATATCACTCACCGAGAAGGAACAGGCGCTGGATGGAGGAGAAGAGACTGTTTCCAGCGAAGAAGAAAAGAGATAGATTAATTTGCGGAAGAGAGAATTAGGGTTTGGATCGGTAATAAGGCTGATACCATGACAGAATGTGAATAACACATAAAAAGGAATTGAGAGAAAATCATCGTGTGTTGGTGAGCGTGTATATTCATATATATATACAAGTGAGATTACAAACAAACTCCCATAATTGTGGGAAGATTTGGTCAACATAAAATAAATCTAAATAAGAGAAAATATCTACACAATCAATTTATGATTCTAAATTATCCATATTAAGAGGCATATGGATCACAGAATGAAAGTTAACTAAATTAATTATTTAATTTGATAGGATATTTAATTTAGGGAAACAATTATATGAAATATTTACGTGAAATATTAGTATATTTAAGGAAGGACAAAAAATTTGCGGGTCTGTAGCGGGTCTAATTGGTCAAACGGATCTTTTCAAAAAAATTGCTAAAAAAGTTGCGCTGAAGGTTAACAGAAAAGTGGGATTCAGGTCTGTGTTACTATAAATGTAATTATATGTTATTATATGAATCTGATATGTGATTAGCAGTATAAAGAAGAGAAGAAGGGATCGCGGAAGAGAAGTTTTTATTTGTTTTATTTTATGGAAATCGGCCGATTGTATAATGAAGAGAAGTTTTTATTTATTTTATTTTGTGAAAGTCTGCCGATTGTATATAAGTTTTTTTCTTAATTTATGTAAAATATAGAATAATTATATTGGATAAAATTATAAATTATTTAATTAAATTAGATTTAATTGTATATGATGATATATTAGAATTGTCTAAATATTCTAATTAGATTTAATTGTATGCGATGATATATTAGAATTATCTAAATATTGAATATATTATTATTATGTAATAGATATGGTAAAATATATTTTATTATATACTTAGATATTTTACTATATAAACTAGGTTAGTGGTCTTGGGCTCTCTCTGTACAATTCTCATATCGAATTCTTTTAGAGAATTTCAATTTAGATTGCAAGTTCATAGACGAGGATTACGCCGTAGCAGATAATCTCGCATACAAATTATTGTAAACACAAGAGAAGTGAGTTTTACTTTTTATTATACGTTTTACAAAATCTGACTTCTAGTCGAGGTGCAGAATGTTTATTGTCCAAGTAATAACGGAATTGATTAACGAATGTCTTTTTCTTGAGAGACTTACGTGAGGTTTGTGTTGGGTTTTAAGTTGCTTAGAATTCGGTTTTTGAAATCTTTGTTTTTTTTTTTTTCTATGTATGGTAAAATTTATGTGCAAGAGCAAATATTATTGTAATGATTAATTTATGTATAAAGTAGATAAATTTGGAGTATAATTGAATATTGTAGGATTCACTAATGAATAGTGTAAGTAAATAAATGATGATTGAATGATGTAAATAAAATAGTGTGAATAATATTATTTTAAAAAATAGAATGAACATAATGAAATTGAACAAATAAAAAAGAAAAATAAACATAATAAAATTGGATGGATGGAATAGTATTGTAAGATTTAAAATTTATGTTAAATTGATGTGTAAGATCGAATATTATTATATTAATACTTGTTTAGTGTGCAATTGAAATGATTGAATAATGTGAATGGTGATTTAAATATAGTTTAATTGCTTGAAACTCCTTTGTAATTTAGAAATGTCACGTGAAATTTTCTTGCAGTTTAAATTTCCGTTTATAAATGATTTAAATTTCAAAACTCAAATCTTATTTTTTAAAACTCAAAATAAACATTGCTTTAGTAATGTTTTATTCGACATATTTCACTGTTTGATAATCGATCAGTATCACTTATATCATTAATTCTTAAAATAAGTCGAACATAAATGGAAACCATGCATGGAACATATGAAATCTCTCAAATAAGCCATTCCATCCCCTCTTCAACAATTATTAATATGGAAACATGATTTAAATGTGATTTTGCTTTAATAGTCTCTTTAAAGAAAATATATATTTAGTTAGAGGTATTTTCAATCTTTTACTAGATTTTAAATATTCAGAATTTGAATTTATAATGCGACACTAAATAATAACCATGTTGTATAAAAATATCTATACCTCCCAATTGCTCACTAAATAATACGGAGTAGTATGTTTTTAGTACCATTGACAATTTAGTTTTGTTAATATGTTTTTTTGTTAATGCCCTAAATAATTATCTATATTTATTTCATGTATTATTGTGATTTACTTTAACATTGTCCTCGTTTTTCATTTATCTCAAAAAAAAAATTATTTTTATTTATTAAAATTTTGTGCGAAAATTATCATTAGTTAATATTCTAAATGATAAATAAAAAAGGTCGATTGACATAATTTAATAATTTATTTTAATATAAATTCGATTTTTTTTTGGCAGCATAATTGTTTGCCTAGATATAAATTGTCATTAATTAATATTCTAACCTATTATCACTTTTGTCTAACTTATATATCACATTTGTCTAATCTATTTTAATGCATAGTTTTTACTATTTTTATTTTATGTATTAATCAATTAATAATTTATTTTAATATAAATTAAAAAATAATTATTTTATTCATTAATTAAGATTAGTAAAATAAATAAGGTGAGAAATATTGAATGAATTAAATATTATGGATGGTGGGACCTGTAACAATTGTACTGAGATGATTGGAAAGTGGAGGTAAAAATTAATAGGTATAATTTACTTTTGATGTGACAGCTGATGTGACATAAATTTATACCTACAAATGAGTATACAATTGGAGATACTCACCGTTAGTTTGATGTATGGGGTCAATGAATGAAGTAGCTCTTACATGTCACTACTCAATATACAAAAAATGGCCTACAACAACCGGAAACGACAACTGTTATTAAGTTTTCTCCGTAGTCATAAGTGTTAAACTCGTTGTCGACTATGATTTATTTTTTATTTAAATGTAATTATAATATAATGGTTTTTTTTTCCTATTTATTTTATTTTTATTTTTATTTAAATTATAATTATAATATGAAGTAATATTTTTTAATTTTATTTGTTAATTAATATAAATATAAATACAAATAAGAATTTGTTTTGGTATTCAGTCGCGTACGTATACGAACGCCTCTCCCCTTGCCACTCTTCTTCGCCTGCTCACCAGTAGCCGCTCGCCGCCGCCCTCAAGGCAAGTCCTAATTCCTAAAATTTGTACTGTTTCCTAATTTCAATTTCTGGAAAATTTCGTTGTGCTCGTCTTGTTCGTTTTTTCAAATTCTGGAAAATTTGTTTCCAATTCTTGTGGGGCTGGATTTTGTGTTGGTCCATTGTCTAAATTTCTGATAAATTTGAATGCCTATAAACTGTTTGTAATAATGCTGCTTAGAAAACAACATCTTTTTACGCTAGAAGCGCCGTCCCTGTCAAGGGAGAGAAGGCATGGAGCTAACTTAACTCACTTAGAACACTTCTTAAGAGACAAGTGGTACAATTTGGTCAAATTAATAGGAAATGTTACCCTGATCAATTATAGCAGCTTTGAAAGATGACATTACCCTTGTTGTGTTGTATCTATCTGTTTAACATGCTGTATACGCTTTTTTTTTTCTTTGATGGCGAGTATGGTTAGTTTTTTAAGATTTTAGTTCTGGTTTATGACATTACTCTTAGATGTATGTTGCTTAATGTTTGCTGTATTGCTTTTCTCCTCACGAAATGCTTGAGATGGTGATTTATCTGAAACTTTAATAGCTGTATTATTTGTGGTATGATTGACCGATGGAATTTTTCTATCTTCAGATGGAGGCTCAGACATCAGAGCACGGGCATGTCATCGAGGTCTCTGCTGGATTCCCATCAATAGAGAGGGGCACTGGTGGAAGCAAAGGCTGTGAGGGAGCAATATGCGGTTTTGCTGATGTCAAGACTAGTTCTAGGGATGCACAAGAGCGTGCTGCTTCGATGAGGAAACTTCTGATTGCAGTTGTGTTGTGTGTCATATTTATGAGTGTGGAAGTTGTTGGGGGTATAAAGGCCAATAGTCTGGCAATATTAACGGATGCTGCACACTTGCTATCGGATGTTGCCTCCTTTGCTATTTCTTTATTCTCATTGTGGGCTGCAGGATGGGAAGCCACACCCCGCCAATCTTATGGATTCTTTAGGATAGAGATACTGGGGGCATTAGTGTCAATTCAACTAATATGGCTTCTTACAGGGATCCTCGTCTACGAAGCCATAGTTCGACTCGTTCAAGAGACGGGTGAAGTTCAAGGTTTCTTGATGTTTCTGGTTTCTGCTTTCGGGTTGTTAGTTAATATCATCATGGCTGTCTTGTTGGGCCATGATCATGGACATGGGCATAATCACGGGCATGACCACGGACATCATGGACATGGGCATAATCACGGGCATGACCACGGACATCATGGACATGGGCATAATCACGGGCATGACCACGGGCATCATGGACATGAAGATCATGTTCATGGTCATGAGGATGACCATATGCATAGCCATGGTGTCACTGTCACCATGTATCATGGTCCCAAGCACGACGAACATCATCATGGCCATGGTGGAGACAGTAGTGAGCCTTTGCTGAATAAGCCTGAAGGTGCACAGAAAAAGAAGAAGCAGCAGAATATAAACGTTCAAGGAGCTTACCTTCACGTGCTTGGAGATTTGATACAGAGTGTTGGGGTTATGATCGGCGGTGCTATAATCTGGTACAAACCAGAGTGGAAAATCATCGATCTTATCTGCACTCTGATTTTTTCGGTAATCGTGTTGGCCACCACGATTAGGTTGCTTCGTAACATTCTAGAGGTTTTAATGGAGAGCACACCGCGAGAGATAGATGCAACGAGGCTGGAGAGAGGGCTGTGTGAGATGGAGGAAGTGGTTGCGATTCATGAGTTGCACATATGGGCAATTACGGTGGGGAAAGTGTTGTTGGCTTGCCATGTGAGAATAAAGCCTGAAGCTGATGCTGATATGGTGCTGGATAAAGTGATTGATTATATCAAGAGGGAGTACAACATCAGTCATGTGACGATTCAGATTGAAAGAGAACAGGTCTCGTAACTTTATTATTTGTTCTAGATTGGTTGGTAGAATTGTGGAAACATGCTAGTTTGGTGGAAATTATCCATGTTTTAGTTGTGAATGGTTTTTCCTGAGATTCATGTTTATTTTATGCTCGGGAGAATCAATTTGTTGGAAATCACCTGGTTTTTAATTGACATTCCCTTGCCTCGTTTTGGTTTTGTTTGTTTCGTGTTTGGGTTAAGGTGTCGCTTTTCATGTATATTCGTAAGGTTTTATAATGGAGGTTTAGTTTAGGTGTGTTGAGTTTGCATCTTTAAAGCTTACCTCTGAGCATAATTACATAAATAATGTGCTCAAATAGGGATGGATTTAAGGGGTGATTTCCTCTTGGATATATAATACTAATCTACCTCAATTTGCATCACTAATATGTAAATTTTGGTTCCGTTTGAGCAAATTAACAGATCCATTCTTGATCTTGTGCTTGAACAAAGTCCTCTATGGAATGCTTTGCATTGGATTTCTAGAGTGCACATGATTTCTTTTATAATGCCTTGCGATGTGCCAAGAACTGAGTAAATGAGCCCGGCTATTGATATTCTTGTATGCACTGTAATTTAGACCCGAGAGATTGATTATATGCCATTTGTCTATCTCTTTAAGGCTTCTGCATAATGTTGTTTATTATATCCAAGAATCTTCACTATATAGGTATACTATTTGTACAGTGCCTTGTATGAAGGACACCTGTCATGACCGTTTACAGATTTTAATTGATTCCTATGGTCATTCAATTCAATGCTACACCATGGATGAGCTTAAATTTCTTTAATAATAGGAATGAAACTGGAAGTGCCACAGTCAAGGACTCATACAAGAGACTTATCTGGCGACCAAATTCCTCTCGTGAGTATCGCTGAGGACCAGTAGTGTAATTTTAATATGCGACACCTAAGTTTATCCCGAAGAAGAGAGTGCCATTTGAAGAGCTGCATTGTCACTCACTCTCCTAGAACTATCTTGTTTTATGACCTTTTTCTGAACTTGTATGCAGAGTTTACGCAGCTCACAAATTGGGGAGCCCAAGGTCTGAGGTTTTAGCCTCATCACGATTTCAACGTGAAGACTTGTTTTTCTAAATTTGCAGAAGAATCGTTGCATTAAGAAGGCGCAATTGTGAAGGCTAGTTACACATGCCTTTCTGCATGCAAATATTGACCATCTGCTGGTTTGATCTGAATATTACTTGTATACTTTCTACAAAATTCATTTAACTAATTGAAAAATACAAAATCATATCATTTTTTTGTATTTTTTTTCTTCATATTAGCATTAATTGATTGTTTTGTGATTTTTAAGATATTTTTGTTCTTCTATCGAGCTATTTGTCAAGTATTCAAATAAATTCTTTTAACAATTTGAAGTTTTGAACAAAATTTAAGAATTTTTGTAATTTATCCATATTTTTATTCCTTCAATGAAGAAGTTAGAAGTGTCTTTGTTGAGTATATACATCATGTAACACTTATAATAGAGAATTCTAGAAGAATCTAGAAGAATCTAGAAGAAGAGTAGTTACATGATTGTTGTATTTAATAAATAGTTGTTACATAAAAGACTCTAGAATCTTGAGTCTTTTATATATTGTATATATCACTCCGTCAATGATCAAGCTAAAAATATAGTTTTCAACCAGTGATGATTGATATATTTTGTGATTCATAATTCATCAATTAATTAAAAAAAGACAACTAGTAAATAAATTTATACTTGATTTAATTTTGGCAGTCGGCCACTCATTTCACTCAACATAATTTTATACACATTTATCTTACATGCTAATTTGTGCAATATAACGACATGAGTTCTACTATTCCAAATATGTATAATGGTAGATTAAATCACAACTTTTTTATTTCAAATTTCAATCTAATCTAATTTTCTTATGGTAGACAGACAAAACTTCGATTTAATTTCCCTTTCTCAATTCGAACCAACTATAGATTTGGTCATGTCAGAAATAATGTGTCACATGCTTGATAATGGATAGTTAATCCTATTAATATGTTTAAATTGATTCAAAAAATTAATCATCATTTCAGAGAACAAATCTTGTTGATGGTACAAATTAATTTTTTTATTTGTCAAAATGAATGAATACATTAAATTGAATACACTCTGCGTTTTTCTAAATTAAGAAAATAAAATAAAAATAGAAGTACTCGTGAATAAATACTGTGTGCTAGTATAGGAAGAAAGTAAAAGTTTTTGCAGAGTAGCAGAATCGAGGGAATTATGGGATCACCAATGTCCTCCAACCCCAAGTACTATCCCATCCCCATCTTTAGAGCCGTGCCCGCCCCCATAACCGCCGCCGCCGTCGCTCTCCGCCTTAACGACGCCATCCGCCGCCGCTTTCATCTTGACTTCCTCTCCAGCTCCTCCCTTAAGGTAAGTAACATCCAAATCACGCTAAATCAACATACAATGAAAATCACTAGCAAAGTTCCTTGTAAATTTGGCTTTGTTTGCAGTTTTAATCAGTTTTAATTGTTTTTTGGTGAGTATGTGAGATTTAGATGAACTTGCGATAATTCGCTGGTTTTGAAGATGTGAGAATCGCTTGAAATTTTATGGAATGCGCAAAGAGAATCGAATTACTGCAGCTTCCTCACTTCAATTGAACTGTCACATTACATGAAATTGTTTCCCAGTGTCTTGCTAGGTCTCTCTCTAGATTGACACACAAATGAAGTGATCCATTGTTTTATATAGAAATTTAGTTTTGGGCATACTGTGTCTTTTGAGTTCCAGATGCTATTGCACATATCCAGGATTTGTGAGTGAATAGCATCCAAACTTTAATTAATCAGCTGTAACACAGGTTTAATTGATGTTAATGTCTACCCTGAGTTTAGACCTGTGAAGGGCATATACAAAATCAGCTGATTACTACTAATTAGGCAGGAACTGTATCATCCCTTCAATGCTTGTTCATCGTGTTTCTAATACTGAGGAATCTTCACTATAGTTATGCTTTTTGTACAGAATATTTCTCTTCTTGGTGATATGCCTCGTTTGAAGGATTTGTGTCATGAAAGGGCCCTTCAATTTACAGGTTTTAATTGTTTTCAATGGTCATTCAATGCTTTCTCTGCTACATTGATGAACTTAAGTTTCTTCAATGGAGATGAAAGTAGAAGTGGTTCTAAAGACTTCCAGAAGCCACAATCAATGGCATCTAGAAGAAACTTATTTGATGGGAGGCAATGGACCAATATCCTTCTTGCCGCTAATGTCTTGTGAGTATCACTAACTCACCCTCCTTGAAGTACCTGATTTTATTAGTTTCCACAGGGACAGTAAAGACCTTCACTGAATTTATATGCAGAGTTTTTATAGCGCAATCTGTCTCAGATGGCAAGATCTTGTATTGGGGAGCAAAGGTTTGGCTTTACTGCAACGTTCAAGTACTAGACATTACATTCTTCAGAATTTCTATGTTAAATTTAAACTTGTTTCTCTTTCAATATTTGCAGATTAATAGTCTCATTAGTGAAGGGCAATTATGGAGGCTAGCTACATCTTCCTTTCTACATGCAAATATTGGCCATCTACTGGTTTGATTTAAATATAACTAATACAGATTAAAGGTGTAGTCTTTTATTGACATTTGACTTTTTTATTTAGAGGAGCTATGTTTTTTCAGGTCAATTGCTATTCTTTGAACTCAGTTGGTCCTGCTGTTGAAAGTATATGTGGTCCTAAAAGATATCTAACAATATACTTCAGCTCTGCAATTGCAAGTAACACATAGAAACCACTACAACTGAAAATTAGCATATAAATTAAAAAGTCTCATTTGTTTAATCGACTCGTATGGCGTACATCAGGTTCAGCCATGAGTTATTGGCTCAGTAAAGCACCAGCAGTTGGCGCATCAGGAGCTATTTTTGGATTGGTAATCCCTTTACCATTAGAAACTGCAGTATCTCTTCAAGTCCCAACATTACTTAAGGGGTGTTTGCAAACTCTACCGAATGAGTTAGAATCACTTTTATTCAGAAGCTACTCCTCACAGCTTTTGAAAAAAAGTGATTGTAGAAATTGAAGAGTTTACAAACACAACTTTATTGCTGTTAGCTATAGCTGGTTTTTAGAACCAACACAAAGTTGGGGTTATATGTCCAATTATTCCTTTTGCGTCACACTATCTCTAGTTCCATTTTATCTTTGATTGGTTTATTTTGGCATGATTAGGTTGGATCATTTGCTGTGTTTGTCCTGAGGCACAGGGGAATGGCCAGAGGAACTGATGCTGATCTCAAACATATTGCACAAATAATTATGTTGAACATGGTATGTCACCTATAAATTAACAATTATAAACTTCCACCCTTAAATCTTTACTGGTTGTGTTTTGCTTCCAGAACTTACTTAAAACATGAGATCATATACTTTCCAAATTGCTGTTACAACAGGTTACCCAACTGTGCATAGTGATGTGAACGAGCCGAACCAAGCCCAATACAATCAGACTTGAGTCGGGCTTGAGCTTGATTTGATATACAAACATATAATTTTTTTTTACACATAATTACATAATATAACACAGAAGACACATCTCACACAATTTATAATTTACACAAATTAAATAAGAATTTAGTTTACTTGTTCTTTTCTTTTGATACTATAATGAGCACACAACCAATTTTCTCCTTAAAGTAGAGCTTGGACTGTTTCAAATCCCGAATTAGCACTGTGTGGATCAATAACTCGAGCCTAAAAATCTTCAAAGGGGCCGATCTCAAGCCTGATGCTATTTGGCTCGTTTACATCCCTACAAAGAACTATGAATTGCCTTGATTTCTTAAGAACATATGTGGCTTTTAAAACTCTTTTTGGGGATAAATCAACACAATTGCCTGAACACACTCGCACTGCATGTATTGGATATCTGATAGAACTTGTGCTCAAATTTTGTTCTCCGTTTTTTGTAATACCTAACGAAACTGAGATCTCCCATGCAGACTATTGGGTTGCTATCTCAAGGCATTGATAATTGGGGACATGTGAGTTTCTTTACACTCAAAATATATCTGCATTTATGTATATACAACTGCACTTAACTTGATTTAAGAGAAGCCACTTTTTGCATCCACAAATTATTACATTCCCTAATTTAAATTAAAAAAAAAAAAACTATTAACATTCCAGAAATATACTGGTCAGGGTGATTATCAACGAGGCAATTAGGTTTTTTTCTTTTCTTTTTCGAACCTCATTATGATGATCATGAATACGATATTAGAGACGAGGTCCCTCGATTTTGTATAATTTTTCAGACGCCAAATATGTATTTTAGGTTGGAGGATTGATAGGTGGAGCAGCAGTTTCATGGCTTCTTGGCCCTGCATGGGAGCTTGATGCCGTTTCCCGTGATGGCAGAAAAATATTTGCAGACAAGGCCCCAATATTCTCTCTTATAAGGAGATCTCCCAAGTAAACAACTAAAGAGAAGCAATCTGATTCCTTGTAAAAACTAGTGTATTTTCATATGGTAGAACTAGTGTAATTTCATATACATGTCACAGTACAATCCTAAATTATTTATAGTGTTTTTTCGAGATGTTACTATGAAGAAGTTGCTTCACCTAAGCATCCAAATCTATGGCTGGTTGTGCTCTCATGTGACCCTTAATAAAATAAAGTTGCAAAAAAGGAACAACAGAACTCAAACAAAATTTGGCCAACTGAGTAAAGAGTACTGGAGCATATTTGAGATAAATATTTCTTTATTGAAAATGTTAAAAGTATATCTATAATGTATTGTTGCAGAATAAAAAAGAAAGAGGAAAGATGGAGAACGGCGGCAGACGCTGGGCGTGTGGTGGTGGGCGCTGGGCATGTGGTGGCGGGCGCCGGCGTACGGTCTCCCTCTCTCTCCCTCGATCTCGATTTGCATTTTTGTAGTTAGGGTTTTCTACAGATAACCTTTTTTTTTCGACAGTTTAATGTCAATCAAACACACTCTCGTCGATAACAATTTGTCGACGAGAGTGTGTTTGGTCGACATTAAGATGTCGAATTTTTATTTTATTTTTCGACCAATCAGTGTCGACCGTATATACTGTCGTCGACGGGAGTGTATATGTGATTCATGTATTATGTAACACCAAAATACACAACCACAAGTATACGGTGTATATCGTAGCGTGACAAATACAAGGTCAATCCCACAGGGAGGTGTAGTGTAAAAGTATAGTTTGTCGATTAAGTTCTAAATAGACGGCGATCGATAAGTTTGAATGGTGAAATTACTCCTAATTATCTATCAAAGTGTCACAAATAGACAATAAAGAGTAATAAGAAATCGATCAAGTTTGTTCATGCAATTCACGAAAACAAAAGAAAATACGGATGAAACTCAAGTAAAAGAAGATAGGTTCCAAGACACATGCAATACCCGTGAATCTATTTATGATTAACAATCTACTCAAGTGGTGTTGTGTTTTTTCTATAAGATTGATCACATAATAATGATTTAAAAGTCTTTTCAATCCAATTAACCCAAGAGAAATATAACACAACCTAGTATCTCTACCTAAATTGCATCATAAAACCCAATTAAGCCCCTAAGAACATCACACATCCTCCTAATCATTGATCATCTTTCGATCTCTCAATAAAACTAGGTCAAATGCTTGCAATCAATCAATCAAAAAAGATTTCTCAATTCGATTTCAATTAACTAAGATTAACACATCACTATTGTACACTAATGACATGTATGGAAGTGAAAATCAAGCATTCAAATAGAATTAAGCCACACAAACACCAATTAAGCAAAGTACTAATTCATAAACTTCATCAAAAGTATTTACAAGACCCTAAAACCAAAAGTGTTCTAGTCAAGAGCTAACATAATTCAATTAACACAACTAAATGAAATAACTAAATAAAAAGAGAGAGAAATGGAAGCTTAGTTTAATGGATGGTGTGAAATGGAATTCCAAAGCTTTTGACTCCTTCCTTGCTTGATTTCGTGGAGAGATGAAGAAGTTGATGTCAAAATACCTCCAAATGTGTATTTGTAGGTGAAGAAATCTTAAGAAATGGGGAAGGTCTCTTGATTTTAAGAATGAGGGTATATATAGTGTTGGGGTAGGGTTTGAGTGCAAGAATTGCAAGTAGATCCCTAAAAAATAGTGAAAATGCACAAAAACAACCGAGAACAGGGGTGACTCGGCCGAGTTGGGATGGGTTGTAAAATCAATTTTTTTAGGCTAATTCTCTAGCTCGGTCGACCATCGCTCTTACTCGGCCGATTTTGTGCACTCGGCCGAGAAAATGAATTTTTTTCCTCCACTCGGCCGAGTTGGTGAATGTTTAGTTTGCACCTCGAACTTGTTTCGTGCATACCTTTTGCTTCCGACCTCCAAACAACTCAATTTTTTTTACTACTCCACTCCATTTTTCGAGCCCGATCCAATGGTGCACTCATCTCTCTGGTCCAGTGAAGTGTGGGGGATGTTTTGCTCCCATATTCCTTTGTTTTTCCTACACAATCAACAAAACACCACATTTCTCTTACTTTGACCAAAACCATCATATTCAACACATAAATCAATGAAATCAACATCAAAATGAGTTTCACATGTGCATTTAAATCGTGTAAATTCCACCCGAATCAATATGATCGACACTGGTTGGTCGAAATTTATATTAAAAAAAATTGTAATTTTTTCAAGTATATATTGTAATTTGTGATCGACACTCGGAAATGGTGCCCGCGGCGGCCGAAAGCGGTGGTTTAGGGGAAAAGGGTAAGGAATGATAATAGGGGGTGCGTCCAGTAAGGAGGGTGCATTTAGTGTCCAACAATTTACTTAAAATGCATTTTTAATTTTTCGCCCTATTATTTTATTAATAAATTAATTGGGGAGTGCATCCCTCCGAAATGGAGGTGCATCGTTGGGCCTTGTTTTAATGAAAAAGTAGCGGCCCATAAGCACTCCATTTTTACTCAGGAGACAGGAACCCTTCTACGCCTATCGCCTGGAATTCCAAAGTCCGACCCGACCCGAATATGTATAAGTATAATCAGGTAATTAGGGTTTCTCTCCCATTCCATTTTCTTTCCAGTCCGCTCAGCTTTGCAATCAATCACTGCTGCCAAACACCACCGCGCGACTATGAAAAGAAAAAAGAAAAAGGAGGAAAATCTACTACAGGTAAATACATTCATTTATGTTTTACTGTTTTTTTAAATAGTCTGTTTGGTCGAGTCAGATTTGGATATCATCTTTGTATTTTCATGTGTCACGGGCTCGTTGTCGGAATTGAATCTGGATGAAAAGGAAGGTAAAGAAGCTTCGACGGTCCGAAATGAGAATTGTGGTGAGTTGGGCCGTAAGGAACAGTAAGTGAAAGAAGAAGAATTGGGCTTCAATGAATTATTATTGATTGGGCTTGCTTGATTATTTTGGGCCGAATTAATTAATTGTTGGCTTTAAGTTTAGTATTTTACATTTCCGGTATGTAATTTCCCTAAATTCCAAAAGTGGACTTGTGGTCCCCAAAGGTTGTTATACTGCCAATTTTCGGCAGGATGAATCACATCAGAAAATTAACAAAACTTTCATCTCTCTCATTCTCTCTTTCTCTCTCTCTCTCTCAAATTCCACCTCTCTTCATACATTCATATCCAAATTCGTATTTTAATTCCAGAAAATCACAAAAACATAACATTTGGTATCTCAGAGCCTAATCTTGGGCATGGCTGAAGCTACTCGTTTCAAAGACCTGCAAGATTCACAAAGAAGGTTAGAACAATTAATGCAAGCAGAAGGAATGAAATGGGAAGCCACAGAATGTAAAATCAAGGAGACAATGCATGAAATCAAATCAGGGATGGATGATCAAATTGGTGGATTAAGTGGGAAGCTGGAGCATGTCACTAAAACATTGGCTGCTCTTCAACTACAGCTACTCAACATGGACAAAAACAAAGGGCAACAAGAGAAGGAATCCCTTTTGGGAAGCCCAAATGTGGGTTCATCAAGTGTTGTCCCTATTAATCAATATCAGGAATCACCAATGTTCAAACAACTGAATGAAGGCACTAAGTTTCACAATCCAGTCCCAAAAGTGGAGTTCCCAAAGTTTGATGGATCTAATCCTAGGTCATGGATTCTAAAGTGTCAAGGATACTTTAATCTAATGCCTAGCATGACTGATGCACAAAAGGTAACTCTAGCTTCTATTCATTTTGATGGCAAGGCTGCCTTATGGTTTCAAAGTTACAATCAAAGAAACCTTGATCTCACTTGGGATCAATTCATTCAAGTTATATCTGTCAGATTTGAAGAAATGAAAGAATACACTGTGGTGGCAGATTTTAACAAGCTGAAACAAACTGGTTCTTATGATGATTATGTTGACAAGTTTGAAGAATTAAAGGCATGCTTACTGATGTTTAGCAAAAATGATTTCTCTGAATCACATTTTGTTGCAAGTTTCATTAGTGGATTGAGTGAAGAATTGCAACATTTCATGCACATGTTTGAGCCAAAAACTTTACAGCATGCTATCAAATTGGGAAGGAACCAAGAACAAACACTTTCAGCTATGGCCAGGAAAATGAAGCCATTTTCAAGGGTTTCTAGCCCTAATCCTAGCCTCAACACCAACAGTCAAGCATGGAAGAAGGCTGAACCCAACCAAATTACACAAGGAAAACCACCCTACACAAACCAGAAACCTTCATTCAAGGTTCTTACACCTACTGAAATGGCTGCTAGAAGGGAGAAAGGTCTATGCTACAATTGTGATGAACCATTCATCCATGGCCACAAATGCAAACAGAAAATAGCTACATGATTGTAGCTGAAGAGTATAGTAATGAAGTAGTGGAAGATGTTGTTTCCAACTCCTTGATTCAATATGAGTCAGAAGACAACAACATTGAAGAAGTGCAAATGACCTTAAATGCTATTACTGGAAATGGAGGGGTAACTACCATGAGGTTGTTTGGTGAGTATGGCAATCACAAACTACACATACTCATTGACACTGGTAGTACTATCAGTTTCATTCAAGCTGATACAGCAAAACAATTGGGTTGCACATTATCAACTGCTAAGCCACTATTGGTGAAGGTAGCTAATGGGCAGAAACTCATCAGTTCTCAACAGGTGGATCCATTCAAATGGAAGATGCAGAACCATGAGTTTTCTTACCCATTAAGACTCTTAGAGAATGAGGGTTGTGATCTGATATTGGGGGGTGATTGGTTAAAGAGTTGCACTCCTATTGAGCTGGACTACAATGCAATGACATTTACTGTGAATTTGATGGGAGAAAGAGTCAAGTTACAAGCATTGACATCAACTGAAAAGTGTCAGTGGATATCAGAAATCACTCTTTTTGAACTGATACACACTGACCCTGAAGAAATTGAAGAGGCTTATTGGGTAGCTCTTAACCACACTCAAGTTAAGGAGCCTCCTGAATTGGAAAACTTACTCCAACACTTTCAGGACATCTTTGAGGAGCCAACTCAGTTACCACCTGCAAGAGGGGTGGAACACCATATTTTACTCAAGCCTGGCAGTGTTCCAAGACAACAACACCCTTATAGGACCTCTCACTCACACAAGGGTGAAATTGAGAGTATTGTGGCTGAACTACTCAAATCTGGGATTATCAAGGACATCAAGAGTCCATTTGCCTCACCTGTTATCCTTGTGAAGAAAAAAGATGGTACTTGGAGGATGTGTGTGGATTACATGTATCTCAATAATCTTACTATTAAGCACAACTATCCTATTCCTATTATTGATGAGCTATTGGATGAGTTGCATGGATCAAAGTTTTTCTCAAAAATTGATCTAAGATCAGGATATTTTCAAATTCTCATGAACCCTGAGCATAGGTACCTCACTGCTTTTAGGACTCATAATGGACATTATGAGTTCTTGGTGATGCCTTTTGGGCTATGCAATGCCCCAGCTACATTCCAATCTCTTATGAATCAAGTTTTTAGAGATTGTATGAGGAAATTTGTCCTAGTATTCTTTGATGACATTTTGATATACAGTTCAAGTTGGGAGGAGCATCTTATGCATTTGGAAACTGTTCTTTCTCTCCTAAGAAAGAACCAGTTATTTGCTAAAAGAAGCAAATGTCAATTTGGACAACACCAAATTGAATACTTGGGCCACATTATCTCACCTATGGGAGTATCTACTGATCCAAGTAAAGTGGCTAGTATGATGCAGTGGCCAAAACCCAAGAATCCAAAACAATTGAGGGGATTCTTAGGACTTACTGGGTATTACAGGAAATTTGTGAAGGGGTGTGGCTTGATCAGTAAGCCATTGACTAACCTACTGAAAAAAGATGGTTTTGAATGGAACCTGCAAGCAGAAGAGGCCTTCCAAGAGCTTAAGAAGGCCATGAGCACTGCACCTGTGCTCAGGCTACCTGATTTCTCAAAAAAATTTGTGGTAGAGACTGATGCAAGTGGAAAGGGAATTGGGGCTGTGCTAATGCAAGAAGGCAAACCTTTAGCCTACTTAAGCAAAACTCTATGTCCAAGGAATCAAGTCATGTCTATATATGAAAGAGAGTTTCTAGCAGTGCTATTAGCAGTACAGAAATGGAAGCACTACTTGCAAGGGCAGAAATTCATCATCAAGACTGATCAATAGTCCTTGAAATATCTTTTGGATCAAAAGATAGTTACACCTCTACAACAGAAGTGGATATCTAAACTGTTGGGTTTGGACTATGAAATACAGTACAAGAAAGGGTGTGACAATACTGCTGCTGATGCTTTATCAAGGAGAGGAGATGATGAGATTTCTTTCAATGCCATCACTACAGTTACTCCCAAATGGTTGGATCAGGTCTTACTCAGTTATGAGCAAGATGAATTCATTCACAAGATCAAGGCTGCAAAGCTATTGGATCCTATGGCCTACCCTGAATTTATCTTAATTGATGGATTAATAAGGTACAAGGGTAGAGTTATGGTAGGAAAAGATCAAGTTTTAAGAGAGCTTTTATTGACTGAGATGCATCACAGCTCAGTGGGTGGTCACTCTGGCACCACAGGCACTTACATCAGGTTGAAAAGAGTTTTTTATTGGCCAAATATGAAAAAAAATGTTATGCTTTGGGTCAAGAGTTGTGATATATGTGCTAGAAGCAAGTCTGAACATGGCCCTTACCCTGGTTTGCTACAACCACTTCCTATTCCTAGCCAAGCTTGGAGTCACATCTCTATGGATTTTATTTAAGGATTACCTAAATCTTGGGGTAAGAGTATCATTTGGGTAATTGTTGACAGATTCACCAAATATGGGCATTTTGTGGCATTATCCCATCCCTACACAGCTAAATCAGTGGCTAAGGCTTTCCTAGATATCATCTACAAGCTTCATGGGCTACCAGTGAGTATTGTTACTGATAGAGACAAGGTCTTTACCAGTAACTTTTGGAAGGAGTTGTTCACTCTCTTGGGTACCAAGTTGCAGTTCAGCACTGCTTACCATCCACAAACGGATGGCCAAACAGAGAGGCTGAATCAATGTCTTGAACAATACTTGAGATGTATGACTCAAGATCACCCAAGACACTGGCTCCAGTGGCTACCTTTAGCTGAGTTCTGGTATAACACTAACTACCATTCCAGTCTCAAGCTAACACCATTCCAAGCACTATATGGATATCTACCTCCTACCTTGGCTATGGGTCCATACTGGGATTCACAAAATGTTGATGTTAAGGAGTTACTCACTAACAGGGAGCATGCTACTTCACTCATCAAGGAAAATTTACAGAAAGCACAGCATAGAATGAAATTCTTTGCAGATCATCACAGAGTGGAAAGATCCTTGAGGTGGGTGATTTTGTGTTCTTAAAACTCCAACCCTTTCGACAAAACTCGGTTTCTCTAAGAAAAAATTTAAAACTTTCCTCAAAGTTTTTTGGACCATTTCGTGTTTTGGAAAGGGTGGGATTGGTGGCTTACAAGTTGGAATTACCAGTGGATTCCAAGATCCACCCTGTTTTTCATGTTTCACTACTAAAAAAATGCATAAGTCCAGCACACATACCTTCTACTACTACGCTGCCTCCGGTCACCGATGAGGGTTCCTTCGTGATTTCGCCGGTCTCCGTGCTTGAACGTCGCGAGACGATACTGAAAGGAGTACCAATTAGTCAAGTACGTGTTAACTGGATTGATTCAACTTAGGGAATAGAATCGTGGGAAGATGTTACCTTCTTGAAGAATCACTTTGCGAAAGGATATCCTTGGGGACAAGGATCTTCCATTCCGGCGAGTATTGTCACGGGCTCATTGTCGGAATTGAATCTGGATGAAAAGGAAGGTAAAGAAGCTTCGACGAAGGAAATGGTCCGAAATGAGAATTGTGGTGAGTTGGGCCGTAAGAAACAGTAAGTGAAAGAAGAAGAATTGGGCTTCAATGAATTATTATTGATTGGGCTTGCTTGATTATTTTGGGCCGAATTAATTAATTGTTGGCTTTAAGTTTAGTATTTTACATTTCCAGTATGTAATTTGGGCGCGGTTATACACACACACCAATCTACTGAGTACACCCACCAAACATTTTTTTCATCTTCTAGGACTTGTGAAATGTCCAATATACCCCTCATGTGAAATTTATAAAAAAACGAAGATGAGTACACCCACCCATTAAATTTCACGATAGAATCATCACCCATCACCGTCAAAACAAAAACAGTACTTCAACAAAAAAAAACTCCAAAAAACACAAAATTTTAAAAAAATAAAAAACAAAAAAATTCTGAAGGTGTACGAAAAATTTCACAAAACAAACTCAAGTTGCACGGAATTTTTTTCCGAACAAACACATATTGTGTTGAAGTTTTTTTCGAACATGAAGTTTTTTTCGAACAAACACATATTGTCTTGAAGTTTTTTTCGAACAAGAAGTTTTTTTCGAACAAACACAAATTGTCCTGAACTTATTTTCGAACAAACACAAATTGTACGAAAATAATTCCTAAACAACTTCCAATTGTGCGGAAAAAAAAAAATCAATGAACAAACTCAAAAAACCCACACTTAGATCTGTAAAAACTAAAAATCCTAATACAAAAAATTCAATTGTTTTTTACAAATTTCAAAACCCTAATTTTAAAATCAAATCTGTAAAATACTTACCTTCAAATGACGGCGGCGACGGCGACATAGGAAGGGTGGGCGACGACTTTCATGGAGAGGAGGTGGGAGGCGGCGGTCGCTGGAAGGGAGGAGGGATGCGAACGGCCGCGGCGAAGGGGAGGGAAGTGGAGGACGCGGGCGGCGTGGGAGGGGGAGGGGCGGACGCGGGCGGCGTGGGTGGGGGAGAAGCGAACGCCGGGAGGAGGGGTGCGAACGGTCGCGTCGCTGGGATGAGGGCGACGACGGCCGCGACGTGGGGAGGGAGACAGTGGGCGACGGCGGCCGCGACGTGGGGAGGGAGAAATTAGGCGGTGGCGGCCGCGATGTGGTGAGGGAGGAGGTGGGCGGTGACCGATTGGGTGGGGCCGGTCGATTGGAGGGCGGTGGCCGATTGGGTGGGCGGCGGCGCCGCTTGGGAGGAGGAAGGGGGAGAAGTGGGTGTCCCTCTGAAAATGATGAAAAATGAGGAGATAAGGGGGGTTAATTAGGGTTTAGGAAGGAAGGGGTATTTTAGTATTTTTTACGTGGGTGTCCTCATCTCAATTGTGTGTGTCCTCATCTCGTGGGTGTCCTCAATAGATCGGTGGGTGTCTATAACCGCGCCCATGTAATTTCCCTAAATTCCAAAAGTGGACTTGTGGTCCCCAAAGGTTGTTATACTGCCAATTTTCGGCAGGATGAATCACATCAGAAAATTAACAAAACTTTCATCTCTCTCATTCTCTCTTTCTCTCTCTCTCTCAAATTCCACCTCTCTTCATACATTCATATCCAAATTCGTATTTTAATTCCAGAAAATCACAAAAACATAACATCATGTCTTGCCATTTGGGATATTCAACTGATTTCTTTTTGGTAGAAATTTGATGCGAAGTAATTTTTGAAATTTTAATTATGTAATTTGATGCGAATATAAACAACTGATTAATTGATGATTACTAAATTATAAAGTGCAAAATTATAGCTGGTTCGTTTTATGACGAGTAAATAAAATTGTTGTTGGTTTTTTTTTTTTTTTTGTATTGCTTGCCTTTTAATTTATTTTATATACCTCTCTCAATTCTTTTTAGTTATGATTATTTTAATTTATCTTATAATTCTCTTGATTTTCTTTTTAGGTATTATTGGTTTGTGAAGAATAGGAAAAATTAAATATAAAGTGGTTAAGAAGAGGTGCGCAAGAAACTTTCTTCAATGCAAGAAGGGCAAGAAAGAAGACTATGCCCATTCATGTGAGTAATTGCTATGCGATTTAATATCATTCTGAGTTTAATGTCTTGATAATTTGTAAAGAACATGTTTGGTGGTAATTTTTTTTTTTTTTTTTTTTTTTTAGATTGAAAGCATGCTTATTCATGAGTATAATTGGTTGGTGTAGGAGTAAGTGGATGAAAATGGAGAAAAAGAATGCTATTGTGTTTAGCTCGACCAAAGCAAAACGAAAGAGGAATCCCGAACCGTGCATGGTCAAGATGGGGATTCATGAGGACATCCTTACTTTGTTTAAGAGGGTGAAAATGGAGGATTTTATAGCCAAACGCCCTAGAACATTTCAGGGTATTTCATTGGAGGTGTTATGCACAATGAAGGTAACAAGGGATAAAAAGACAAAACACCCCAAGGAAATCTCCTTCCAAGTTAATGGACAATTCCAAACGATGAAGCTCCACGAAGTCAATGCAAGCATAGGAGCACCCTTGGACAAAAGTGAAAAGTTAGTTGACCAAAGAAACGAGTTCAAAGGAGCGGAATTTTGGACTTTGATAACCTCTTCCAAGAAGGAGTATAAGGCGAAGGTCTCCAAAGCCTCTCAAATCAGGAGCCCAGTCCTCCGATATGTCGAGAAGATCCTCTCAAACACAATTTGTGCTAAATCGGAGAGTGGATCCGTAAACCATGATGTACTCTATGTTATGTGGTGCCTTGTCTATGGGCATCAATTTAACGCAGCCTACTACTTGCTCAACCAACTTGACAAGGTGCGCAAGAGTATGTCTTCAAAGGCTAGAGTACATCTCGGAGGCATGATCACACTCTTGGTGGAATATCTAGGTGTGGATACAACTTCTTTGGAAGGGGTGGTAGGTGAAGACCTTACCTTGAACGCAATGAAGAAAATGTCCATTATTTCCAACTTTGGAAATCGTATGTGGGTAATTTGGTCAGGTAACAAACTCTTCCCAATCCCCAACAAAAATTTGACCACAATCATTGGAAGTAAGAAGAAGATGCTCGAAAACCTCGCCCTCCTTTCGGATGCTCATCGAGGGGCTAAAGAAGAAGCCGTGAGGGAGACCCAACAAACGTGGACTAGTGGGATCGTCCGATATGGAGACCTCTTAGAGCATCAAGAGTGGGGGGGTAAATGATGATGAAGAAGGGGACGAAGTTGAAGAAGAGGTTAGAGTAGATGAGGAGGATGAAGAAGAGGAAGGGGTTGCCGGTCCGTCTAGAGCGGAATGGAACGCTCATTTGAAGGCTCAAGAGGAATGGGCAAGAGTTCAAGACCAAAGATGGACAAGCCAAGAAACCTTCATCAATGATCAAAAGCCAAGAAGATCGTTGGAACAATGTCAAAGACGCTATTCAACGAATGTAGGCTTGGCATCTTAGTCAAGGCATCTACTCATTCCCACCACCTTCCGACCAATGAAAGAGAGTCTTCTTCTTCACCCTCTATCTCTTACTTTCAAGTTGCGCAAGTAAACTATCACTTCGATTTGGTTGTACTATCCTTATTGACACCCTTTCTTTCTTTTCGCTTGTTTGATAATACTCTTGGTACTTTGTTTTGGATTTGATGGATTTGTGCTTTTAATTTCTCCTATTGTGGGATGATGATTATCTAATCTTGATCGATGTATGGTTTGATTGTGAAATAATTTTGGATTATGGGTGAAAGTTGATTGAATGATTGGTGTTGTGAGATTCTATGTGATTAAAGTTGACTCATGAATGAACTTACCTTTTGTATGTGTGTTGTGAGAAAAACTAGACTTAAGATAATGCTTGTATTCACATCTTTGAAACCCCGGTGAGAATTGATCTTTAAACTAATCATGATCCGGTTGTTTATTTGAGAGTGGATTGATCATTGTCCATAATTCTAGAACTTGTCATAAGTCTTGCTTGAAATCACGAGTTTGTGAAACAATGGGATATGATCTAGGCCATCTTTTGATTTGAATTCTCATTAGCCAAATATTCCCATACCAAAAAGAATTTCTCGTAGTTAGCCAATTTGAGCCTTAAAACTTGATCTTTGGCAACTTACAATGTTTAACCATTTGAACTTTACAAGCCTTTACCCTTACTAGTGGAGGACAAGTGAGAAGTGGAAAAACATGAATTTTGATTGGTAAGTGAGTGGGGTATTTTGAGCAAAGAGAAAAAAAAAAAAAAAAAGATGAAAAAAAAAAAAAAAAAGATAAGAAAATGGAAGCCTCTAGAAAAGATAGTGAAAAGATTGAAAAATAAAAAAAAATCAAGAGGTGATCTCCCAAAAACATTAGATTAAGAGCAAAAGTTGACTCTTGAAAGAAACAAAGGAAGAAAATTCTTGAGAATGAGAAGAAAAGTGAGGAGATGGATAGTTTGGTTTGAAAGTATGAAAAAAAAAAATTGTTCGATGTCCTCCACTAGTCGAGTCACATTTTCCAAATTCTTCCTACCGTTTCTAAAGAGCCAACGTTACGTCCCATGCAAGCCCTTTTGATCCTATTGATAAGCATAACAAGGTGATAGATAGATGAGATTTGTGGCAAGCTTATGGGATTATGTGATGTGATTCAATTGATGAGTGAAAACATGCCTCAATTTATTTGTGTGAATGAGGGAAACACTTCCTGTGAGGATTGTGAATCAAGTGCTTGATTTTGATTTGTTTTAATCACAACATGCATGAAGATGGTAGGGGAATTCATGGTTGATAATTGTTCATTGGGAGCTCACTTGATCATATCATTGTTTTAGTTGAATCCATGGTCCAAATTCTTCACAATCACTCTCCTTTGTTCTTTTCTTTCTTTGCTTGGGGACAAGCAAATCGTCTAGTTTGGGGGGGTGATTTGTCGTGAGATTGCTCGAATTATGGGTGAATTATGTTCTAAATATCAAGAAATTCTTGCAAGAATCGTGTAATCGTGAGCTAATTGTTCGATATGTTGATACACGAATGTCTTGTTTGATTTTTAGGTAAAACGAGGAGTTCCGAAGCAAATCACGATAAATCCAGCCGTTGGATCAATCCAGAATTCAACCACATAAAAGGTGTCAAGAAGAGGGTCGAAATGAGACGAGAATTGAGTCGGTCGGGCACCCGAATCAAAAGATATGAGCAAAACAAGAACTGAATGGAGGAGGTGCACGGCCGAGCCCGAGTCTCGACCGAGCTAGAGCAAATGGGGAAAAGGGGTGCACGGTCGAGTCTCTGTCTCGGAATAGAGAATCACGAGACAAAGAAATCTGAGCATTGAAGAGGCACGGCCGAGACACAAGCTCGGCCGAGCTCGATGGTAGAGGAAGATGGCCAGGGCACGGCCGTGCTCCTGAAAAGAAGAAACGCGTGCATGACTTTATGCACGGGCAGCTCGGCCGAGCCCATTGCACGGCCGTGCTCCACCTGAAAATTTTACCTCCTCTCTCTTTTGACCTAGGGACACGTGCCAAGCTTTTTGGGAAGGGTATTTAAGCCCCAATTTTCGTTTTTGAAGAGGAGGAAGCCATTGGAGGCCACACAAGCTCCCTACACATCCAAATTTCATCATCTTGCTCATTTTTAGCTCATTTTTCTTAGTTTAGCCCTAGAATTGAGTGAATTTCCTTAGTTTAATTGTTATTATGGGTTATAATTTCATTTTCAAGCAAGGATTCAAGACTCCATTGAAGCACTTTAAGGTTTTTGTCCACATTTTCAATCAAAGAGGTGATACCTTTACCATATTCAAGCAATTTAGTTTTATTAATTATGGATTTGTTGATTATCTCTCTTTTCTTCCTTAATTTCATTAAATTAGTCATGGGCTAAGCATATTGGTGTTTGAGTGTTGTAGAATTGTGATGGAATTGATGTTTTAGCTTGATTTCAATTGTGGAATTTATTGGTAGGTTTATTGGTTAGATTTATGGGTTTTGAGAGATCATTTTACAAGAACTCAATTATTAGGTTGTATTAGAAGCTCGATAAATGTAACGAAAGTTGGTTAATCGGGGTAGATAGTATAATCGAGGGTTGGGAATCGAGTGAATGAGTTAATATTGGTTTATCGCAACGAGAGTTGTGTAAATTTCATTAGAACCCCATTTATCTACATTAATTGCTTTAATTAACATTTAAGTGATTAGTGATAAGGCCATATGAGCTTGGTTGTTAGTATTCAAGTGAAAAAGTATAACTAGGGATTAGTTTAGTTTAATTAGGTAGAGTCGAACCCCCTAGTCGTGTGATTACTCGGGCAAGAAAACTTCTATTCATCCTCTCGATCCTAGGTGCTTTGCTAGATATATGCTTAGTGATTGCTTCTACCAAATTCCGTCCAATGAATTACACATAAGACTTCGACTATTAACATTGATTCCACACAAGGACGAACACTCGAACACTGCCACTCTCCATTTGATTTCTCTCATTATCTTCTTAGTTAATTGCTTATCATTAGTTGTTATTTGTAAGCTTTCTTTACATTTGCACAAACCATGACTCTTTACTATATTCAAAGAACAACCTACACACTAAGGCTACTTGATCAATCTAGTCCCACAGATCGATAATTTAATCGGGCCTTACTTTTATTACATACGAACCTCTTATACTTGAGGGGAACGTGTTGGTAAAATCACGTGTCAAGTTTTTGGCGCCGCAATGTGAATGATGCAATCCAACGAATGAAGCATGGCATATCAAGGGCACTACCAATTTTCCCCACCATCCGATCTTTGAAGGGAGTTATTTCTTCACATTCTCATCCCTTACTCCTTATCTCTTAGTTTGAATTGTCAATTTCGGTTGTACTCAAGATTGTATACTCTTGCTTGGTTTTTATTGTTGAATGAGATGATTTGATTGTGCTTGAATGTGGTTGATGGGTTGTATTGATTGTGAATTGATTTGAGTTTATGGATGAGTATTGATTGAATGTTTGATTTTGTGAGTTTCTATGTGATTGAGAGTTGATTCATGAATGAACCTATCATTTGAATGTGTGCTGTAAGAAGAACTAGGCTTATGATAATGCTTGTATTCACTTCATTGAAAACCCGGTGAGAATTGATCCTTGAACCAATCATGATCCGGTTGTTTATTTGAGAGTGGATTGATCATTGTCCATAATTCTAGAACTTGCCATAAGTCTTGCTTGAAACCACAAGTGTGTGAAACAATGGGACATGATCTAGGCCATCTTTTGTTATTAATAGTCACTTAGCCAAATATTCTCATACCAAAAAGAAGTTGTCCGTAGTTAGCCAATTTGAGCCTTAAAACTTGATCTTTTGGCAACCTACAATGTTTAACCTCTTGAACTTTGTAAGTCTTTGCCCTTACTAGTGGAGGACAAGTGAAAAGTGAAAAAACATGAGTTTTGAGTGAAATGTGTGTGAGGTGTTTGAGCAAAGAGAAGAAAAGAAAGAAAAGATGAAAAACAAAAAAAAGAAAAGGATAAGAAAATTGGAGCCTCTAGAAAAGAAAGTGAGAAGAATGAAAAAAATCAAAGAGGTGATCTCTAAAAAACATGTGCTTAAGAGCAAAAGTTGACTCTTGAAAGAAACAAAGGAAGAAAATTCTTGAGAATGAAAAGAAAAGTGAGTATGTGGATAGTTTGGTTTGAATGAAATGAAAAAAATTGTTTGTTGTCCTCCACTAGTCGAGTCACATTTTCCAAAATTCTTCCCACCGTTTTCAAAGAGCCAACGTTACGTCCGAATCAAAGTCCTTTTGATCCTATTGTCAAGCATAACAAAGTGGTAGAAAGATGAGATTTGTGGCAAGCTTATGGTGATTATGTGATGTGATTCAATTGATGAGTGAAAATATGGCCTCAATTTACTTGTGTGAATGAGAGAAACACTTCTTATGAGGATTGTGAATCAAGTGCTTAATTTTGCGTTATTTTAATCACAGCTTGCATGAAGATGGTAGGGGATTTCATGGTTGATAATTGTTCATTGGAAGCTCACTTGATCATATCATTGCTTTAGTTGAATCCATGGTTTAAATTCTTCACAATCACTCTCTTTTGTTCTTTTCTTTCTTTACTTGGGGACAAGCAAATCCTTAAGTTTGGGGGGGGGGGTGATTTGTCGTGAGATTACTCGAATTTGTGGATAAATTATGCTTTAAATATTAAGTTATTCTTGCAAGAATCGTGTGATTGTGGGTTAATTTTTGAAATTTTGATACACGAACATTCTTGTTTGAATTCTAGGTAAAACGAGGAGTTTCAAAGCAAACCACGAAAAATTCAGCCGTTGGATCAATCCAAAGATTCAACCACACGAAGGGCATCGAGGAGAGGGTTTCACAAGACAAGAATCGAGCCGATCGGACATTCGGAGTGCAAGTTATGACTTGAACAAGAGAGAAGGGGTCTACTCGACCGAGTGTACAGACTCGGCCGAGTCAAGGGGAGGACCAGAGGCTACAGGATTTTACTGAGCACTCGGCCGAGTTGAGCCCAAAATGTCAGTCTCGGGAATTGGAAGACCACTCGGCCGAGTGATCAGACTCGGCCGAGTCATGGAGGCAACTTGCAACTTTCGATTTTACTGAGCACTCGGCCGAGTGGCATGACTCGGCCGAGTCACATGTTGATCAAAAGCGTGGCACGCTTTTTACTTAGTCCACTCGGCCGAGTCACTTGTTGATCAAAAGTGTGGCACGCTTTTTACTTAGTCCACTCAGTCGAGTGGCATGACTCTGCCGAGTCACTGCGCCTTTTCTTGTCCACTTTCCCTTTGACCTGGTGACATGTGCCAAGCTTGATTGGAAGGGTATAAAAGACCACAAATTCAAGGAGGCAGCCATTGGAAGAGTTCTCAAGCTCACCAAATTCAAATTTCACCATCATTAGCTCATTTTGCTTAGTTTTAGCCATAGAGTTTAGTGTAATTCATAGCTTAGTTTATATTTGAGGTTGTAATTTCATTTTCAAGCAAGAGTTTGAAGATTTGATTGAATATTTTAAGGTTTATTTCATATTTGCAAGACAAGAGGTGATACCTTACTTTTATTCAAGCAATTTAGTTTATTAATCATGAGTTTGTTGATCATCTCTATTTCTTTCCTTATTTTCATTAAATTAGCCATGAGCTAAACATATTGGTGTTTGTGTGTTGTAGAATTGTGATGGAATTGATGTATTTAACTTGATTTTGATTGTGGAATTCATTGGTAGGTATATTGGTTAGGTTTATGAGTTTTGATAAATCATTTGCTAGAACTCAGTTAGGTTATATGTGAAACTCAATTAATGCAACGAGAGTTGGTTAATCGGGATAGATAGTATAATCGAGGGTTGGGAGTCAAGTGAATTGAGTAAATATTGGATTATTGCAACGAGAGTTGAGTAATTTTCATTAGAACCCCATTTATCTACATTAATTGCTTGAATGAACATTTGAGTGATTAGTGAGAAGACCATATGAGCTTGGTTATTAGTATTAAAGTGGAAAAGCATAATTAGGGATTAGTTTAGTTTAATTTAGATAGAGTCGAACCTCCTAGTTGTGTGATTACCCGGGTAAGAAAGCTTCTATTCATCCTCTCGATCCTAGGTGCTTTACGCGATATATGCATTAGTGATTGCTTCTACCAAATTTCATCCAATGAAATACACATAGAAATTGACTATTAACATCGATTCCTCACAAGGACGAACACCCGAACACTACCTCTCATCACTTGATTTTTATCATCACCTCTTTAGTTATGGCTTGTCATTAGTTGTTAATTGTGAGTTTCATTTACATTTCCTTGCACAAAACATGAATTTTCACTATATTCAAAGAACAATACATAGCACTAAGGGTACTTTAACATACTAGTCTCGCAGATCGATAATTTAACCGGGTCTTGCTTTTATTACATACGATTCTCTTATACTTGAGGGGAGCGTGTTGGTAAAAACACGTGTCACATGTATACGATCAAGAGGGTGCAGATACTTTTAGAAGAAAATAATCAATTGTGGTTGAAGTGGCCAGATCGAAAGGTTTTCCCTCTTCCTAACCAAAGTTTGATGACCCTCATTAGGAGAAAAAAGAAAATGTTAGAAAATATTTGTCTTGATTCTGAGGCACATCATCGAGCAAAAAAAAAGCATCATCGTTGGTTCAAAGAGGAGCTGATGAGATGTTTGGAATTGAAGATGGGAATGCTCAAGAAAATGAGGATGAAGAGAATGAAGAAGGGGAGGGTCAAGATGATGGTGGAGCCGGCCCATCCCGCTCACAATGTGAGACTTATTTAAAAAATCAAGAAGATTTTGCAAGAAGTGAAGCGTAAAGATGGACTTGGCAACAAACCTTCATGAATGAACAAAGGGTTAGATGGTTGGTGGAAGAAGGGTATCAGAGAATGATGAGGCGAGATGGATAGCCGAAGAAACCTTCCGGAAGAATCAAGAGAATCGTTGGACCAACGTTAGTGAAGCAATCCAACGCATGGAGGCATGACACATTAGTCAAAACCACTACCCATTTCCACCACCGTCCGATCAGTGAAAGAGGGTTCTATTCTCCCTACTCTATCCTTTAATCTTTCAGTTGAACTTTTAGATTCCCAATTCAATTGGGTTGTATTATTCGTATTGATACTCTCTCTCTCTCTCTCTTTACTTTTGTTGGTTGATACTCTTGATACATTTTCTTGGATTTGATGGTTGATTGCATTCGGTTTCTATTATTGTGGATATAATGATATTTATTGTGAATGTTGTTGATGGATGCATAAGCTTATTTTGGTTAATTTTGTGATCCTTCTACATGAGTAAGGAGTTGATAAATGTGAGATTATATCATTTGATTGCATCTTGTGTGATGGGCGAGGCTTAGGAAAGTACTTGAGTAAACCACACTTAACCGGTGAGTCTTGAGCTTTAAACGGATCGAAATACTAATCCCGTTCATTTCTTGTGAGTGAGTCGTCCACAATGAATGCATGCTAGAACTTGCTTATTGACTTGGTTGTAACTCGATTTAGGAGTAAGTTGTCAAAAATGATTGGAGGCATTTCTTGAATTTGAAGTCACTTGGCCAAACACATCCTACCAAATGAAACATTTTCGTAGTTAGTCCCGTTGAGCTGTAAAATCTATTTTCTTGGCAATCTACAAAATGTAACCATGAAACCACATTTTTTCAGCCTTATTTTCCTATTGACTTAAGGAGCTTGAATGTTGGTAAAATGGTGAGGAATCAAAGAAGAGGGTTGTGTTGATCAAAGTGAGAAAAAAAAAAAGGAAAGTGTTGGAGTTGAAAAAAAACAACGAGCTTGGGCTTTAATGTGAGAAACAAAAGGGTGAGAAAATAAAATTCTCAAAAAGCTCAGTGAAAAGAAAAGAAATGGTTACAAAAGAAAAAAAGAAAAACAAAAAAGGGGTAAATAACATGGTGAAATAAAAGAAAAGAAGGAGAACTAGTGTTGTGTGAACATTGATTGAAATACGAGAAAGACCAACATTTGTGTTCAACAAGTCAAAAAGTTACTACTTCCAAATTTACCCTACCCATTCCAAAGAGCCAATACTACAACCCTTAAAAGACCTCCTTGATGGATAATTGATACTTAAATTGTGGTTGGAAATTGAGTTGATGAGCAAGCCTATTGTTATTTTGTTGTTGTGGATTGACAATCGATAGTCTCAATTCCTCCACACACTATGATGAGAGAAACACTCTCTTGTGAGAGTGGTAAATCAAATGTGAGAATTTGCCTTGGCTTGGATCACATTTTGTTTTGAAAGTGAAGGGAAATTGCATGTATTGATGAACTATTTATTAGAAGGATTGCTTGATCATACCTAAACATTGCATTGTGTCCATTCACAAATCCTTCATAATCATCCTCACTCATTTGTTCTTTTCTTTCTTTGCTTGGGGACAAGCAAACCTTTAAGTTTGGGGGGGTGATTTGTCGTGAGATTGCTCGAATTTGTGATGAAATACACTTTGAATGTCATGTTATTCTTGCAAGAATCGTGTGATTGTGGTTCAATTGTCAAAATTTTGATACACGGTCATTCTTGCTTGATTTATAGGTAAAATGAGGTGTTTCGAAGCAAATCACAAAAAAAAAAAAAAAATCAGTCTGATGGATCAATCTGAAGAGTGGATCATGTGAAAGGTATCGAAGAGAGGGTCGTAATGAAACAAGAATCAATCTGATCGGAGTTTCGGATCGAGAGTTATGCACAAAACAAGAAGCAGGGGCTGCTCGACCGAGTACACAGACTCGACCGAGTCAGGACCAGAACCTGCCACTTCGGAATTTGTTGAACACTCGGCCGAGTGCACAGACTCGGCCTAGTCAAGACCAGAACCTGCCACTTCCGAATTTGTTGAACACTCGGCCGAGTGCACAGACTCAGTCGAGTCAAATCCAGAACCTGCAACTTCGTATTTTTACTGAACACTCGACCGAGTGACATGACTCGACCGAGTCGAGAGTTGATCTGTAACACCCTCAAATTTCAAACACTGTAAGTAATTAAAAGGCATAACATTTATATATTAGGTATATGCATATAGATATATATTTTATTAAAATGTTTAAAATATATTAAAGAGTAGTATATATATATTATATTTATAAATTTTATATGATTATCTATTTTAAAATATTATTATCAATTAGTATACGTGTATAAATAGTTTCAATTAAGCATCATCCATTCCATATATTTATAATATATCAAATTCAATGGTTTGAGATCAAATGCGTTAGAATTTTATATAGATACTAATTGATGGATTGAATGTTAATTGGAAAATAGAACATGCCCCACTAATTTTGAAATTATTCCTCAAGTATCTCAATGCGGTTGGTAATTAGAATTCAAATTAGGAGATTAATTTCCTACGTGAATAATTCGCCTAATTCCAGATTTCTCTCTTAATTTCAGATTATTCTCCAAAATCCCAAATTATTCTCCACTAATTTATACCTCCTCTCTTATTATATCATACGTCTCTTGTTATATCATATGATAGTCTTCTCTACAAATCCACATAAAGAACTCTCTACGGAAATCTTTCTAGCATAAACAACTTAAACGTGCCTCTATTCGTGATCGAGTCGTTATCATTCACATTTTGGAAGGAGCACGCATTCGATCCATTTAGTGTCTACCAAGAACGGTATCTATTTCTTCATTAACTCTAGTATTCAATACTTTTACTTTTCAACACACCTATAATGCGTTTTGAGGTAGGCATTATACTTAACTCAAATTAGTATACTATATATAGTTTTAAATTTTAGGATTGGATGATGATTGATTGGCTAATGGTCCGAAAAATAATTTAATTATTTAATTCATTTTCTATTTTCAAATAAATCATCTTACATGGCCTGTTTTCAACTAAAACATCGAACAAGCTATATTTTGGAATTTCAAGGTTTCAAGATCAAACTATTATATATATATATATATATATATATATATATATTATTTTAGTATATATAGGTTTAGTTTCGAATGTATAGTTAGTTGTACAATTTTGGTTATTATTGCATATCTCTTAAAACCTTAAGTTTATCGTAATGTTTGGGTAGTGCCATCTAAGTTACAAAATTGGATAGTGTGGATTAGGTGAATTCCTTGATAATAATATTATTATTATATTTCAATGTTTTTCCTATTAATTAATTAGTTGTAGTATATGATTTTATAAACACCAAATTTCGGTACTATCAATCTATCATAGTTAAGTTCTGCTTATTTTTAGTAAGGTTTATTAATTAGTAATTATCAATTTAATGATAATATATATATAAGTTACCCATTAATCATGATAATTCTGATATATATATATATTATTTAATTATCTAGATGATGTTTATAGTTATCGATTAAATGATTTAAACAATAGCTTAACATCTCATCCTCATTAATGTATTAATAATAATTCTAAGATAATATTTATTATAGGTGACGAGGATCTCTTGCATTAATTCAAGTTACGTATTTTCGAGACTACTCAAGTGTACTTTAAGGTGGGATTTTCTTGATTGACTATACTTTGTCATTTTTAAGTATTTCGTATGAGTGATTTTATTTCTTGCTGCATCTTACATCTTATGGTTGGTTTATCCAACAAACTTATGGTTGGTTTATCCAACAAACCTATGTTATTATGGTTGGTTTATCCAACAAACTTATGGTTGGTTTATCCAACAAGCCTATGTTATTATGGTTGGCTTTGCCAACAAGCTTATGAAATTGTATGCATGTTTGTGAGTTATGATATTATTCATATGTTATATTTAACGGTGACAAAGTTAATCCCACTGAGCTAGTTGTTTTGCTCACCCCAATCTATTTAACACTTTACAGATTGACGGAGTTGCGGTGGAGGGACGGTGGATGTGTTTCATGTCATTAAAGAATGCCTTCATGCTATTTTATTTAATTATTTGCATTCAAAATTTAATCTACTTTCCTTTTAAAATGTTCACATCCCTTTTTTTTGAACAAGTTTTGGTACTGATTAGTTGAAGTTACGTTTTAATATGAATTTCTTGAAAGTGTTTGAGTATTTATTTACCAAATTAATTCCGCTGCCAATTTTTATAAAAAAATATGCATCGTATAGTATTTTCATCTAGGCCCCTAAAATTGGGATGTGACAAATGGTATCAGAGCAGGTCTACGTTCTTGTAGACTTGTAAAAAAAAAACTCTTTATTTTAGTGTCAATTATTTTAACATGCATTCATTATGTTTATAAATTATAAGTTATGACATTCACCACCGTCCACTACTTCAACTCCAATAAGGTACGTTAAGATATTATGCTGTTGAGATTGGTACAATTTACAATAAGAATTATGTAAGAATTAGGATATAGTAGGTATGACAAGATATTTATTTCTTTTAAATAATTAATAGATAAGATGGACTTAGTGTTAATAGTAGATGACCTTTATAATCCTTAGTTCTAAGGTAATTGAATTTTTATAGGGTATGACTCCAGGTAGTAATGAGGATTAGTAACTAAATTTTGAGGACAAAATTTTCTTTAAATGGAATAGAAGTAACACTCAATATTTTAATCACAGTAATACACTGTTTTAAAACAAATTATAATAAGTATATGCATATAAATATTCATATTTATGATAGTAGTTTAAGTATATTAATTAATACGTTATACTTATAGATATTAGTAAATAAATTATTATTAATATACGAATAAGTGGTGTTATACAAACTTTAATGGATTTACTTAATTTTTGGTAAAATATCTTAGATTTTAATTATACAAATATGTATACTAATAGTTTTAACTTGGATATTGATTTGAAAAATAGTACAAGCCCCATTAATTCTGTAAACATTCCTCTCAAGTATCTCAATTCTGTTGGCATTTTATATTTTAATTAGGAGACTAATTTTCTAATTGAATAACTCTCTTAATTTCAGACTACTTTCCAATCTCAGATTTATTCTCAAAATCCAAAACTATTCTCAACAAATTTTATTTCTGCTCTTCTATTATATCATACCGTAATATTTCCAAGAAACCTTCCCACGGAAAATCTTTATTCCTAAACACTTTAAACCTAGCACAAATAGTGATCGAGTCGTTATCATCCACATTGTGGTGTCTCGTTGGAGTGGAAGGCGCTGCATTTGACCTCTCTAGTTTTTACCGAGAACGGTATATATTTCTTCATTAACCCTAATATTCAATTCTTTTACATTCAGAAATTAGATCGGCTAGTTATACTTTTGATTATTCTCCGCCCAAATGAGTAAGTATAGTTTTACATTCTATTCGAATGATGATTGATTCACTGATTGTCCAATAACAATTTAATTATTTAACTTCTTTTTCTATTTTCAAATAAATTATTTTACGTGGCCTATTTTCAACTAAAACATCAAGCCATATTTTTTAATTTCAAGGTCAACCTATTATTTATAGGTAAAGAGTTTAATTGTACTATATTTTGGCTATTATTCCAGATGGTTTTAAGAATTCAATTGTTTATCGTAAATTCTTGGATAGTGCCATTTAAGATATAAAAGTCGGCGACTGTTTCGAATTATTATAAATAGTGAGGTAATAAATTATTAGACAGACGTACTTGTCCGTAATGTGGGAAGAATCATAATGGTGAATTTTTGTTGGGCCAAAATCGCTATTACTAGTGCAAGGAAAATGACATGTGATAGCTGAATGCCCAAAGACGAAACGTGGAGATGTTGCAAAAGGATCAAATGCGGAAAGCGGTAGTAGAAAGGTACGTAACCAATTTCGAGGACGAAATTTATTTTAAGGAGGGTAGAATGTGACACCCGTAAATTTCAAATACCATAAGTTATTAAAAGACATAAGATATTATTTTAGGTATATACATGTAGATATATATATATATATTTTTTTTTTTTTTTATTGAGAAGTTTTAATAAAAATAAAATATTTTAAAATAGATTATAATAAATATATGTAAAGACTTATCTAAAATATATATATTATTTATATGATTAAACGTTTAACGTTTAACGTTTAATATATATATAATATCTATATATATAATTTGTGTATCTATTTTAAATAAAGTATTATAAGTATACGTGTATAGGTGTAGTTTTAAAAGATAAGATATTTTAAGATTTTAATTATACTAATGGGAAAATATCAATTTTGGTCACCCATTTTTACCTCTTTTCATATTTGGTCATCCACATTTAGTCACTATCAAAATTGGTCACCCAGTTATTATATTCTATCAAAATTTTATATTCTATCAAAATTTATTACTCTGTCATTGACTAACGGAGAAAGAGTTTTGAGCCGTGAAATTTCTCAAAACCAGTTAAAAAATTATCATGCATCTTCTAGAACTAATGAAACAAGAACTAATGAAACAAACGCAAAAGCAAGAATGAAACATGTGCAAAAATTACCAATATTTACATTATATTTATAACAGGTCAGAAGGAGTTCTGATGCATCTTCTAGAACGTGATTCAATCCATCGTACTTTTTATTTTATAGATAATGAGAATTCTTTCTCATGCAATTGTTGGGTAGTCAGAAAATTACAGTAAGTTTTTAATAATTATTTAACTCAATTATGAATTTATTTTTGTTGGTTTACGTTTTATTTTACAGAAAATGAGAAACTCAAAGAGATAGAATGCAATTTTGTACTCTGTTTTTTTTTTTTAATAAATTGTACTCTGTTTTCCAATTCTTGGTTTCATATTCAATTTATATAATAATTGGAGATATAAACTTATTTCAATTCATCATAATTTGTGGTGAAGATTAATTGTAAATAATTTTCTAAAATTATTCATTCAAGAAAATTTCATAAATTTATTTTTCATTCTAAATATTTTTCTATTATTAAGATCATTATTGCAGATTTCTTGAAATGTTAATCAAACAATTGGGCATTTGAAATAAATTTCTATCTCCTGAGTTTCTCATTTTCTAATTATCTATAAAATAAAAATAAAAAATAAAAATAAAAAGTAAACCAACGTCACGTTCTACAAGATGCATCAGAATTCCTTCTGATCTATTATATCATGTTCTACGCATCAGAATTCTAACCTATTATAAATATAATTTAAATATTGGTAATTTTTGTCCATGTTTCATTCTTGTTCTGCGTTTGTTTCATTAGTTTCTGGAAGATCCATGAAATTTTTTAACCTTTGAGAAATTTCACGGCTCAAAACTCTTTCTCCGTTAGTCAATGACAGATTGACTAACAGAGTAATCAATTTTGATAGAATATAATAAGTGTATGACCAATTTTGATAGTGACTTAATGTGGGTGACCAAATATGAAAAGAGGTAAAACTGAGTGACCAAAATTGATATTTTCCCTATACTAATAGTCTTGGTTTGAAAATAGAACACTCCCCACTAATTGTGATCCCACTCCTTAAGTAACTCAATGAGTAACTCAATGCAGTTGGCAATTAGAAAATTTGAATTCAAATTGAAAGACCGTGAATCTCTCATAATTCCGGATTACTCTCCAAATCTCAAATTCTTCTCAACTAATTATATCTTCTCACCTCTTTACACACGTTAATTTACAGCGTACAATTACAGAAAATAATATCTTCCCTCATCAAAACACGCCACCACATATCTTCTTAATTCCAATCGAAAAGTTCTTCGTTGACAAAGTGGGATAGCTCAAGTGGTTGGAGCACCACTACCTAGGCCTTAGGTCCTGGGTTCGAGTCATGGGGTGGGGAAAAGGGATGGGTATTTAACTTGTAATCAAAAAAAAAAAAAAAAGGTTCTTCGTCGCAAGTTTGATCGTTGAATCTTCTTTTCACCAGCAAGTAGCCGTTTCTCGGGTCTACAAAGTAGTAATGTTTCCTTCCTCGTCTCTTTGTTAGTTAATATTTCAAAATCTACCGATGTGTCGTTTGAGTTCTGATGTTTACATTTCGGGTTAGGCCGGTTTGATTCCATAAAGTGACTATAAAGTTGATCTATTATGGATTTCTTGTTTCGAGTTCAAAAACAAAGTGATGGGATTATTTAACTCTTCTTATGTCTATTAAGCTTTGAGGGATTTCTTTGATAATTGTCAATGCGAATTAGGTGTATGCGAAAATTCTTAATTTACAAAACCATTAGTTAAGCCGTGGGATGGGTTGGACTATTTTAATAAAAATTCTTATAAGGTTGAGACTCCAGTTTTATTTAAATTTAGTTCCAGTAGGTGTATATTATATCTCCATATATATGTATGGTAATTTATTTATTTGAGTTTAAAACCAAAAGTTTCACAACGGATAACAATGATCGACTAATTTAATTGCCAAACCATTTTCGTAACTTTTATACGGTGTACTTAAATATATAATATCTTTGAATTCTCAAGATTTTAGTTACATGAAATCATATCAGTGCAACTTATGTATGTAGGCTAACTAGTAGTCCATGTTATGAGTTAATAATAAATAGTAGGAGTTTTGGTGTATATATTAATTTAGGTATAGAAATACTAAATCATAATATTTTATCATTTAGGTGACGAGAGACGCTCGTGATAAGCCAAGCTATTAATCAAGACTTTTAAGGTGGGATTTTCTTGATTGGCTATACTTTGTCATTTTTAAATATTTCGTATGAGTGATTTTATTTCTTGCTGCATCCTACAGCCTATGTTATTATGGTTGGTTTATCCAACAAACTTATGGTTGGTTTATCCAACAAGCCTATGTTATTATGGTTGGTTCATCCAACAAACTTATGGTTGGTTTATCCAACACGTCTATGTTATTATGGTTGGCTTTGCCAACAAGCTTATGAAATTGTATGCATGTTTGTGAGTTATGATGTTATTCATATGTTATATTTAACGGTGACAAAGTTAATCCCATTGAGCTAGTTGTTTTGCTCACCCCAATCTATTTAACACTTTACAGATTGACGGAGTTGCGGTGGAGGGACGGTGGATTCCTTTCATGTCATTAAGGAATGCCTTCATGCTACTTTATTTAATTATATGCATTCAAAATTTAAACTATTTTTGTTTTAGAAATGTTCACATCCCTTTTTTTTGAACAAGTTTTGGTACTGATTAGTTGAAGTTACGTTTTAATATGAATTTCTTGAAAGTGTTTGAGTATTTATTTACCAAATTAATTCCGCTGCCAATTTTTATAAAAAAATATGCATCGTATAGTATTTTCATCTAGGCTCCTAAAATTGGGATGTGACATGATCAAAGTCGTTGCACACTTTTTGTTTGATCCACTCGCCCGAGTGGCATGACTCAGCCGAGACACAATGTTTTTTTATGCCTTCTTCCCACTTGACCTTGGGTCGCGTGACACACTTATGTAAGAGGGTATAAATAGATCAAATTTGAGTTTTAGAAAGAACTCTCCCATTCTTGCAAGCTTAGTTCACATACTTACACATGGTTGAAGGGTTTTAGAAGGATTTTGTCATTTTTCTTCCATAGAATAGCTAGAATAGTTGTTTTAACTTCATTTCAAGCAAGGAATGTTATTGGGCATTGTCTATTTCATAATTTTGTAGCTACATTTTCATTATCAATGTGATATTTCTCCTACTTGGACTTCAATTTGGTAATTTCACAATTTTACACAATTTCTTGTTTAATAACTATGGGTTTTATGTTTGCTTGTGTTGTAGCCATGAGATTCTCTTCTAGAACCATGGGCTAAGTCTTAATTGTCTTGGGTGTGGATGTTTTGATGGGTGTTTAGTGTAATTATGGATTAATTGCATGATTAACTTAGGTTTTTGGTGTTTATGCTTCTATTGTTGTGTTTTGAATGATTCATTTGATTAATTAACCTTATTAGCGAGTATGTTAATTGCAACGAGAGTTGGGTTGTGATTGGGGTTTGAGTGTGAGCTTTGGTTAATTGAATAGAAGTTAATTAGTAACTAGCTTAATCGAGAGAGGGTTAATTGCTAGATCGAATGACACAAATCCCACCAAATGAAACATTTTTGTAGTTAGCCCGTTGAGCCGTAAAACTTGTTTTCTTGGCAAGCTACAAAATGTCACCATAAAACCATACTCTTTTAGCCTGATTTTCCTATTGACTTGCGGAACTTCAATGTTGGTGAATTGGTGAGAAATCAAATGAGAGGTTTGGGAAACAAAAAATTCCAAAAAGTGAAAAGAATGTCAAAAAAAAAAAAAAGTGAAAATAAATGGCTCCAACAGTTGTTAAAGAAAAAATGGGTGTGAAGTACATTTTGTGTGAAAAGAAAAGAAAGAGAGCAAGTGTTGTGTGGACATTGAATGAAATATGAGAGAAAAAATCAACATTTGTTGTTCAACGAGTCAAAGAGTAGTTATTTCCAAATTCATCATACCCATTTCAAAGAGCCTACATTACAACCCTTAAAAGATCTTCTTGATTTATAATTGATGCCTAAATTGTTGATTGACAATTGAGTTAATTAGCAAGCATGTGGTTCTTGTGTTATTGTGGATTGACATTTGAGAGTTTATATTTCATTATACACTTGTGTGATGAGAGAAACACTTCTTGTGAGAGTGGTGAATCAAGTGTGGGAATTTATCTTGGCTTGGATCACATTTTGTTTTGAAAGTGATGAAAAATTGCATGTGTGATGAACTATTCATAGGGAGGGTTGCTTGATCATGCATATACCTTGCATTGTATCCATTCACAAATCCTTCACAATCACCCTCACTTCTTTGTGCTTTTCTTTATTTGCTTGGGGACAAGCAAACCTTTAAGTTTGGGGGTAATTTGTGGTGAAATTACTTGAATTTGTGAAGTGATTATGTTTTAAATATTGTTTTATGCTTGAAAAAATCGTGTAAAAGTGGCTTTATTGTCGAATTATTGATGCACGGTTGTCTTGCTTGATTTTTAGGGAAAAACGAAGTGTTTTGAAGCAAATCACGCAACATCAATTGGATGGACCGTGATGAAGTGAAGATCAAATGAAGGACATTGAAGAGAGGGTCGATATGCAACATGAATCGAGTCAATCGAAGGTTGGAGTAAAAAATAACACACAAAACAAGATTCAAGGCCTGACTCGGTCGAGTGATCAGAACCGACCGAGTTGTTGAAGAGGAATGAAACATAGACATTTTTGTGCACGGTCGAGCTAGGGCATGGTGAAGTTGAGGAGACTCGGTCAAGTGTTCAGAAACGGCCGAGCTCAAGCTTGGCCTGCAACTTAGGATTTCTGGATTGACTCGGCCGAGTCCCTACTATAAAGAAATGTGAATGCGATTTTATTAAGGCCCGACTCGACCGAGTCAACTCGGAATTTTTCCCCAAACTCATTTTGACCTAGGGTCACGTACCATGCTGATGGAAAAGGGTATAAAATGGCCAATTTTTGGATTTTGAACGGAGCTACCCACTTTTGAAGACATTTTACACATATTTCGCATAGTTAGATGTGTTTTTTGAGCTTTTTGTCAATTAATTTCCATAGATTAGTTTAGACAGTGGTTTAAACTTCATTTCAAGCAAAGATTGTTGTTGGGTACTGTGGATTACTTGAAGTTGTTGCTTAAATTCTATCAATAAGGTGATATTTCTTTCCATTGCAAGTTTATTTTGGTAATTCCTCCACTTATCAATTTTATTGTTATTTTGCTATAATTTTGATGTGATATACTTTGTTATAGTCATGGGATTCTTACTTAGAACCATTGGGTGTTATGTTTTGATTTGTGATTAGTGTAATAATTGATTAATTGCATAATTAGCCTAGGTTTTGGGTGTTAATGTTTCTATTGTTGTATTTAGCATGATTCATTCTATCAACCCTATTAGCTAGCATTTTCGATTGTGTTAATTGCAACGAGAGTTGGGTTGTATGATTGGGGGTGTGGGGGTGAGCTTTGGTTAATTAATTGAAGTTAATTATTGATTGTTAGATCGACAACAATAGACAGCAACTGAATAGAGGTCATCTAGGAAATTGGTGAGATGGCGAATCGTAAACATTAGTAACCGTGTTGAAAGTGTTTACGATTCACTATGTTAGGAGCTTATGGTACTAATTCGATCCTATAATTTCTAATTAGTGCACGTGTTCACCTAAGTCTCCCGAGGGATTGGTCTACACATAATTGTGATAGCCTTCACTTTAATCCAAAATTTTAGGTTTGATTCTTGTGATTGGTTTGTTAGATCGTTAAATCACTCACAAAACGGAAGCACCCGAGACAATACTCTCACCTTTTTTGAAAATCCTAAAAACATCAACGTGTAGTTACTTACTACAATATGTCGACTTGCAACTTTAGAAATTCATATATTTTCTTCTAGGTCCTTGGATAAAAATCTACTAGATCTTATATTTACACAACTTTGACGAACTCATGCGCTTGTGGGGATTATTATTGTTGTATTTAAAACGAAAATTTACTAGGTCTTATATTTACCCAACTTTGACGAACTCATACGCTTGTGGGGATTATTATTGTTGTATATAAAAGTATGCATTTATGTATATACAACTGCACTTAACTTGATTTTCAACGACGCAGCAGTATCTGATTCCTTGTAAAAACTAGTGTATTTTCATATAGATGTCGCCACAGTACATCCTAGATTATTGATAGTGTTTTTTCGAGATGTTACTATGAAGAAGTTGCTTCACCTAAGCATCCAAATCTATGGCTGGTTGTGCTCTCATGTGACCCTTAATAAAATAAAGTTGCAAAAAAGGAACAACAGAACTCAAACAAAATTTGGCCAACTGAGTAAAGAGTACTGGAGCATATTTGAGATAAATATTTCTTTACTGAAAATGTTATAAGTGTATCTATTATGTATTGTTAACATCAGTAACTCTCATTCAATTACACTTGCAAATTCCAGAAAGAACCTGTACGCATTTTACAGTTTATTCTTTCGGAAACCTGCAACGAAGCGAGCCACGACTCTTTTGATGGTATAAAGTTAAGTTGGGGAGTTATTCCCTTGGGAAAATAACATCCCATATGATCCCATAAGATCAGGTGCCAATACTTAAGCCTATTTTGCATCCATTCCCTTGCTCCTTGTGTTCTTATCAAACCCTTTCACTTTCCTCTCAATGCCAAAACAGTATGTAGATATTAACTTATCCTGAAAATTAATTAAGCCTGTGTTTTGATTTTATCTATGTTGTATCCCGGCTAAGAGAAGAAATGTCACGAGTCCATTCATGCAGAAGCTTTGAATTCTCCCAGTGCCTGCAATAAATGCTGCATATGAGCATAATTGTTAGCAAATATGGACAATGACATCAGATTCATGTAGTCTAAATCATTACTAGAAAAAAAATGGTTTCTGTCGAGCACACCAAGGAGTTTACTTTTCATCATTATGTATAGTTGGCATCAGAAGTTCTGCCCTTATTCTTTCAACAAACTAACGTGTTTATTTGTTCAATGCTATGTTGCAATCACAAACTGCAACTCCAATAATCCAACCCACAAGTTCCAACCATGTTAAAATGTCTTCCATCAATTCCAGGCATAATATTAGAGAGCAATACAGGAAAATTCAAATCATCTATACCAAATTTGGTATATCTAAGCTGAGGGCAGGATATTTGGTAGTAATAACTTACATGAGTAGGCATATGCTGAAGATGACGAAACATGCATTGGAGACACCAAACCTTTGTCAGGAGCTCCGCTGGGGGAATAAGGCGACAAACTAGGTGACATATGATCAGGATGAGAAATTGGAGGATGACTCGGTGGGTCAGTAGAAGTCGGGATTGCCTGAGATGGTGGTAGGGAATGATGAGAGTTGGGTGAAAAGGCAGGAGAATATGATGGAGCCATAGATGGTCCACTATCACAGATATCCTCTGATGATGGAGATGGAGATGGAGATGGAGATGGGGATGGGGATGGAGATGGGGATGGAGATGGGGATGGTGGGTGAAGTGAGCGAGTTAGAAATGATGACAGGCTAACTTCTTTAACTTTTCCAAAAACAGAATACTTAAGGCCAAGATTCTCCGAAGGGGTAGACCCAATAATTGTTTGAGCTAGTTGACTCAACCTCTCTGGCAGTATGGTTCCTCGATCAGATGCAACTGAAGCTTCAACTGTTACTGGAGGATCTTTTGTTGAGCCTTGTTTGTTTGCTAACTGTACGTACACCGCCTGTATAAAAAAGGATCATATCAGGTGAGAAGTAAATTGATAAACCAAACTCAGACTCAGTCCCCACCCCCTTAAAAGGGTCACAATTACAATTAGGAATTTCAAATTTAGAGAAGTTGTCAAATAAAAACCTTGCATGAGATCCAACTTCTTCTAGAAGATACAGTCAGTATGAATGAATATACATGGTGTGGTACTAGTCACATCAATACACGTCCCCTTAAACATGCATATAAGTTATAACTACTAATCATAATTTATTTGTTTTGAGAAAAGACTTTCCAAACACACAAGTTAACTCAAATCGAATTGAGTTAGGTAGAAAATCTGTAGAGCAACAATTGCAAGAAATATGAAGTATAACAAGTAGTTAAAGCAGATGAAGCAAGGATGATATTATCATCACGTGATACAAATCGACAAAACAAACCTATTCATTAAGTTCAAAGATTTCAGGTACAGAAAACCAAAACTGCTGATACTCAAACGTAAAATTTAGTGTACCTCATTGGGCATCAGATGCAATCCCAGTTTCAGTTGTTCTTTCAACTCTGGTAGATTTTCTTTTATATCATAAATTGAGCTATTAAGAGTGAAAGTGAAAAGGGTCTGAGATATCAAAGCTGTTCTCTCCGGCATTATGGTAATCCCACCTGGGAATTTTAAAATCTCAAATGAAGAGGGTTTCCCAAATATAGAGGAGGTTAACGTCAAATTGATTTGTTGAAGACTCAGATCTATTAAGGTTGATCTTAACAAAGACAAGGTCAATGGATTCACTGTTCTATTTATTGGATAAGGAAGGAAACCGAACACCACATCAGTCCAGTTCGATAAGCTAGTCTGGTTAGATAAGTGTGACTGGCGCATGGACAGAACAGCAACCTGCGGGGAAAGAATAAAGTGATTATCAAATTAATTTTCGGTGGTATTGATGCTAGAAAATGCAGGAACGGATAAACTTAAAGCAGACCTTCAAGGAAGGAACGCCTATCTCCCCATAGACATCATATTCCAATCTTCCAATGTATGGTAAAAGCTCAGCAATCGGCTTCTGAAGCTGGAAATATGATTGAATAGTGGCTGAATCAAGAAACAGATCAATGACTCAGAAGGGAAAAAATATTTTAAGCAAAATCATGAAAGCTACATATAACAGTATTTTATTATGTTATCCCCTCTTTGTGTGGACATTAAGGCACGAATTCTTTGATAGATTTAACAAAAATTAAATATAATGGTGTGTATTCAAAGTAAAAGAATAAATACAACATAGAATTGTACAGAGTGGACAGGATACTAATGGTTGAACTGTTTGGTACATATTTGATGAACCAATTCTTCTAATTCTTAACAGCTAAACAAAAGCATGAAAGGAAAAGAAATGGCTGTTAACAGATCAGGCTGCAATCACTTCAGTTATAAGTTAGTACAAATTACATCTCGGATTTGATAGAGTATGAATTCATAATTAGTCACTGGAAATCCTAGGAAATCTGTACTATCTCAGATAGAACAAGTAAACTCTCAGTTTATTTCCAAAGACGCACCTAAATACTGTGTCTTACTAGGGATAGTAGCAATGACCAATAACTGCACATCCGCATATTTATGTAAAAGATTACATGCAAAGCAATCCTGTTTGCCAGGTAACTAAATCAGTATTTCCAGGAATAAAGCATAAGACCTCAATTAAACTTACACTGTGCCTTTCACAGCTATAAACTGTTAGTCGGAGTTAAGCCATATTTGTCAAACAATTCATCTAAAACTCTACAAATTTGTACAAAAGCACAAAAGAAAATTTTAAACATTCATCAGTATTTTTAGTATTAAATAATAGGGGCTTTAAATTAAAAAACCAAGTCAACACATAACTATAGGTAAAAAAAATATATATCATTTCTATTCTTAGTATATACTCCTGTATGGTAAACACTTGTCAGAGGCCATTAGACAAAAAAATACTTCACAGTTCACAATCAACCAGAGAAGCAAGTGGTTTTGGATATAGGATTTTTTTTATTTCAGATGAAGGAACTGTTGCAAGATGAAAGAACATGAGATTGCTAAGAAACATATTACCAATCAAAGTACAACTTATTCCTCTGAATTTCACACACAGTCTACACAGCATAACTTACAAGTTTCATTCTGAAACACGGCTAGATAATTCATAAGCATTTATAATTTAAGAACATACGTCAAAAGTACTCTTGATTACAAAAAAAAAAAAAGCATGATAAAAAGCACATATCCTCATAAGGACGTCACAGAAACTAAAACTATGTTCTTAATAGTAGAAATTTAGAAACATTTCCAAGCCAACAATTAGGAGTTGCTTCCGGACCATTAAATAAGGAAAAATCAAGCACAACCATAAAATCCAAAGGCCAGAAAAAGAAAATTAATTAATAAGTGTAAAAGAATTACTATATAAAATTTGTTTTTTTTTTAATTATTATTAATAAGCAAATCATCAGAAAACCACAGCAAAGAAAAATTCAAATTAACCGCATGAATGAAACCTAATTCTAAAGCAATTAAAGAAATGATCCCCAGACACAATTAAACATGAAAAATGAAAGGCAATAGAACAAAAACTGTAATTTACCGCTGAGCTTGATGGATTCTTCAACATCATACCCAGCTTGCTTGTGTCGAACAGGTATAACCCAGAAAAAGGCAGAAAGGAAAGCGGCAACAGCGAAAATCAAAATAAGGGCACATTTAAAGCTGAAGAGTTTGTAAAAACCCATGGAACATCTCTGGCAGAGGAAGGTTGTAGAAGCACCATTGCCGTGAGCGTGGTGCACAACTGGCAGTTGCTGATTATCGGCTTTCCCCATTTCCAACACAGCATCGGTTCCCAACGCTCCTCCTCTTTCACTATCTCAAATTTCTCTCACTACAAATTGTGCCGGTACCGGTGCTCATACAGTGAAAGGAAAGGATTTCTATTGATTCTCTCTCTCTCTCTCTCAAGGGTGCGGGGAGACAGCTGGGGGTGGGTGGCTATGGACAAGTGTATCGGTGAGCAATTGCACTTTCTCTCTCTTCACTTTCTCTCTCTTGCATAATAACCACGCACTAAAAAGAATGAAATTCCTTCATTTTGAGGGTCACTTTTTCATATTGGATTTTGAATTTTGTGAACGTGGATTTAATTTAATTTACGGGAGGGATGTTTCTTTTGAATTTTTATACGTGAATTTTAAAATTCTATTTTATTTTATGTAGAGTTATTTTATAGAATTTTAATTATAAATTAGAAAATATAACTTCCAATTAAAGATAATATATTTTTATCGCACTAAACAAACATTCAATTATACTGTAATCACTCCAATTACTATACATACCTCAAATAAAATATAAATTATTTTTAAATTACCTTCTGCATTTCAATTTTGAACAATTATACTCAAATTTTTAAAAAATCATAAAAATATTTCCCTTTTGACAAAACATAAAAATGTAGAGAAATAAGAAGAAGAAATTGAGTTCAAGATACATAAAAAAATTCACAAAAATTAAAATTTTATATTTTGCTAAAAACTAATTAAATGTATAAAAAATGGAGATTAAGCATATTAAATTTACTCATTTTGTTCAATAGAAAATTCTAAATGTCAAATAGGTATGGTTGAAACTCTTCCTTTTAAATTTGAACTCACTTTTTTCTTTTTTTAGGTTTCATCAATGGAGAATGATTTTTTTTGTAATTTTTTTTATATATAATTGAACTATAATGCCTTAAAATTGAGTTGGAGGTATTAATTTAAAAGAAATAGTATAGTATTGAAATTATTAGGTGTGTATGATAAAATTCTGGGTTTGTTCAGTTGTTATTTACTCCCTGTGTCCCACTATAAGTTTCCCACTTTCATTTTTTGAATGTCCCTCTATAAGTTTTCCATTTCATTTTTGGTAAATTATTTTCTCTCTCTCAATCACATCACTTACACTTTATCTATTGTTTATCATACTTCATCTCATACTAATATATTATTTTCTCTCTCACCATCACATCACTTGTACTACATCTATTATTTTATCATATTCCTTAATCAAAACACCCAAAAGAAGTGGGAAACTTATACCGGGACACGGAGGGAGTATATTTTTTGAGGGGTTCAAATAATAAGTATAAATAATTAATTATTTGGGTACACAACGTTGAGGTGAAGCAAATGTGATAGGTGAAGTTGAGGAAACAAAAGTGCGCATAGAATAATATTAAGATAAAATGATGAAATATTTGTCACTTTTCACAATTTCAAAATTAAAATGCGGCTAAATTCAAAATTATCGAAACGTTTTTGTCATGATTTGATTATTTATTTATTTATTTTTAGATTTACTCTATGTTGTATGTTGTGTGTGTGGTTGGGGGAATCTTTATAGTATTACTCACTTTTAATCATTTAAATTTATCTTTTTTCAGATAAATATAATAACATAATTAATTATACAAAATAATTTAAATATTAAATTTAAATAAGAAATACATATCTTTTCAGACTTTCAGATTCACTGGTGAAGTGGTGATCAAATCTAAAAAAAAGATAAATTTCAATGATAAAAAAGTATGTTTTTCCTATTATTAACAATCTCATAATAGCCAACAATAAGAAGACAAATCCCTCCTTATAATTAGTAAGTTAATGTTTGATAGTAAAAATTAATTAAATTAAAATGATATCTAAATTTTTTATAGATTTTTTAAAATATAATATACTCTTAATTTAAGTTATTAAACAAGAAGTGATATAAAATTAATCTAGATTTAATCTAAATTATTAAATATAATCTAAAAAAAAGTAGATAGGTGGAAAAAACAACCTTTCTTTAATTTTCAATAAAAGTTTTGATAACAAGATCATTTAAGTCAATTCTTAATCTCTTTAACTGACCTTCAATATACAAACAATTACATAAATTAGAAATTAATGGATAAGAGGGTAATGAAATATTTTTATGGGGTGCAACTAACCGCGTCCAATGATAAATTGCCCTTAGCAAAAATGATGAAGAATGTCCGAAGATGCTAGACGCATCGAAATGAGGGTTGCAATAAAAAAAAAAAGGCCAGCTTTATTAGATGCACGCCACTGATAAACACACTCCCCATTTATAAAAAAAATACATACACTCAATCTAAATTACCTATTATATCATTTTCTCTTAAAATTTTCTAAGATAAATACACTCCCCATAAAAGTCCTAATTTTCACTAAACCCTAATTTTTTTTTTCCTTTTATTTCTCACCCAACTTATTCTTTCTCCACCCTCAAAAAAAAAAAAAAACTTATTCTTTCTCCTGTCTTCATCATCAACCAGCCGCCGCCCTTCGTCCGACGCAGCACGCAGGCAATCTTTTTTATTTTTCTTTTTCTCTGTTACATAAGGCGGCGGCGGCCGATTGCCCGCCGCCCTTCGACCTACCCCAAGAAGCGCCGCTCGTTCTCCCCCTTCGTCCAGCCTACGTCGTAGTCCGCTCCAAGGTAAGCTTTTTTTTTTTTTTTCTGTTGCGCGCACTTTTTTTTTCCGGCAATATTGAGTCGACCAAAAATACGTATGTCGACAATAATTTGTCGACGGGAGTGTTTTTGGTCGACTCAATATTGACGAAAATTTCAATTTTTAAAAAAAATCTTTTGAAAAAATATTATTAACAAGGGTGTTTTTGGTCGACAAACCAGAGTCGACCGGAGTGTTTTTGGTCAACAAACCAGTGTCGACTAGAGATTTTTTGGTCGACTCTGGTTTGTCGAAAATAAGATTTTTATTTATTTATTTCTATGTTATGTTTTTTGAATTTTTATTTGGGTGCGGAAGTGGCTGCTAGAAGTACGGCGGTGACTGCCGGAGGTTGGTCGGCGGTGGTGGCTACTACCTCTCAATTTAGGATTAGGGTTAGAATTAAGGTTAGGTTAAATTATGGGGAGTGTATGTATCTTTTTATATTTTATTAAAAGGGCAAAATAGATATTTTAAATGAATATTTTTAATTAATACAAGTGAAGGGGGAGTGCATCCGACAAAGCTGAAGGGGTATACACCCCACTGTCGCGAACTCAGGCCCCGTCGCCCCTCCTTCATCTTTTTTTTTTTCTTCCGCCCCCAGCCCACCGTCGCTGAACCCAAGCCTTCGTCGCCCCTCCTTCATTTTCTTTTTATGTTGCCCATCTTGTTGGCCCCCCTCGCCGTAACCAGGCCGTCATGCCATCACAAATCCCAGCGCAGCCCATCTCCCGTTGACGCTTATCGCCACCACCGCCAATAAGTTCTCTCTATTCCCACTCCCCTTTTTTCCTCCTTTTTTTTCATGTAACAATAAAATTTAAACAACATGGTTTTTTTTTTTTCCGACAACTAATAGTCGAAAATATACATTATTGTCGACAATAGTGTATAACTTCGACCATTAGTTGTCGAAAATTCTAGATTTTTTTTTTAAAATAAAGTCATCGACAACCTAGTGTCGACAAGAATATTTTTTTCATCGACACTGGTTTGTTGAAAAAATGTAATTTTTTTTAAAGCTTTCTAAGTTTTTTTTTTTAAAATTTGTTTGGATTGCGACTGTCGAAGGTGGAGCAAAGACTTGCGGAGTGGCGGGTGCGGTGGCTCCCCTGCAATTAGGGTTAGGTTTTAGAGTGTGATTTTTTTTTTAGGAGAAGTGTATCTATCCTGAGTTATTTTACTAAAAGGGTAAATTTGATATTTTATTTGAATATTAAATTAATAAATTGAATGGAGGAGTATATTTAACAAAGTTTGAGGGCTATATTGCGTGGGCCTTAATTAAAAAGGGTTGAGGTATATACCCCTCCAGCTTTGTTTAATGCACTCCCCCCTTTTATTTATTAATTCAAAAATATATATGAAATACTATATTTGTCCTTTAATAAGATGTATAGATACATACACACCATTAACCCTATTTTCATCTTCTTCCCCAATCTCTCTACCGCCTCTCTCGATCTTCTCCTCCCCCCTTTTTTTTCGTTTTCTACAGAGCCCCTCGCCGGCGCTCTCCACCTCCCCCCTCGCCGGCGCACTCCCCCCTCCCCATCGCCGCCGCTCTGCTCTTTTTTTTAAAATTTTCTGTAACAAGCGGCGGCGCCGCCCCTCTCGCCTAGCGACGCCGCCGCCCTCCTTCGCCTCTAGCCGTCGCGGCCCGACGACGCTCGCCCCCAGCAGTCGCGGCCCGCCAGCGCTCGCCCCAAGCCGTCGTCGGCGAAGAACAGGTTTTTTTTTTTTTACCGACCATTATTGGTCGCTCAAGAACACTCTCGTCGACGATAGGTCGTCGATGAGAGTGTTTTTGAGCAATCAATAATAGTCGAAAATTTCAATTTTTAATTTTTTTTTTTAATTTCTTTCGAAATTTGGTCGACAAACCAGGGTCGACCGAAGTGTTTTTGGGCGACAAACCAGTGTCGATCGGATTGTTTTTGGGCGACAAACAAGTGTCGATCGGATTGTTTTTGGGCGACAAACCAGTGTCGACCGGAGTGTTTTTGGTTGACTCTGGTTTGTTAAAAATACTAAGATTTTTTTTTTTTAATTTTATTTGAGGCGGTGGTTATGGTGTCGATTGGAGTGTTATTGCTATTTTATTTTATCAAATATGTTCATTTTTGTGGGTGTTAGAATTTGTTTGTGGTGGTTGTGGTGGTGGCGGCAACAGTGGTGGTGGCAAAATTCTAGGGTTAGGGTATTTAGGGTGCAGTGCAATGGAGATGGGGAGTGCTGAAAACGGAAAAAAACGGAAAAAAAGGGGAGGAGAAGATTGAGAGGCGGTAGAGAAGTTGGGGAAGAAGATGAAATTAGAGTTAGGGGTGTGTATGTATCTCTAACATTTATTAAAGGGGTAAATATGGTATTTCATATATATTTTTGAATTAATAAATGGAAGGGGGAGTGTATTAAACAAAGCTGGAGGGGTATATACCCCAACCCAATTAAAAACTCCGCCGTAAGTTTGCAAGTATGCCCCATGACAGCAGCCCATTTTCACTCAGGAACCCTTCTTTCTATGCCTATAGGAAGGCCACGGTTACACACACAGAGATATTGAGGACACCCACTCGTTTAGCAGACTCCCCGTTCGATGAGTACACGCCCTATGAAAAACCTAAAATACCCTTTTCCCATATTAAAACCCTAAATCCATTCATTTCCCACACCCACCACATCACCGTTCATTTTCGCCGTCGCCGCCTCTCTCCTCATGTCCCCGTTCGCCTCCCCATGTCTCTGTCTCGTTCGCACCGCCGCCGCCTCTTTGAAGAAGAAGGCCGTTCGCCGTCGCCGCCTCTCTCCCCATGTCGCCGTTCGCCTTCCCGCCGCCTCCCCATGTCCCTGTCTCGTTCGCACCGCCGCCGCCTCCTTGAAGAAGAAGAAGGGCGACCGATCAATGCCTTGGAGAAGGGAGGCCGTTCGTTCGTGCCCCTTCTACATCGCCGTTCACGTCGCCCAAGAAGAAGAAAGAAGGCCGCCGTTCGCACCCCCTCCGATTTTCCATTTCAGGTTAGTTTTTTAGATCTAACAAATCAAGATCTATAACACTTTCAAATTTTTTTTTGAAATTTTGCACCTTTTCTATTCTATGTGTTTATTCGAAAATTTGTGTTGTCTTCTAAATTTTTTTTTCGAGATTTAGGACCTTTTTCAAATTTTTTTTGTTGAAAATTGTTTTTTTTTTTTTTTTTTGCTTTAATTTTGTTTGTTATGAGACTGTTGTTTGGAATTACGGAGTATTTATTTTGTGAGTGAGTTTTTAGTTTGGATTGATTTTCGAGATTGTTGTTCTTGTTTGGAATGTTTAATTTTGTTTGCATTTTGTTGGCTGTTTTCTAATAAGGGTATATTAGAAATTTTACATACTATCTTTTATTTTTTTTGACAGGAGTATCTTTTATAGGAGTATCTTTTAGTTGGATTTTTTTTAGGCCATGTTTGATAGCTTAGATTAAACCTAGATTAATTATATATCATTTTTATTGGTTGTTTGATAAATTAGATTAAGGGTAGATTATGCTTTAAAATTTATAAAGTTTAGTTATCATTCTAATCTTAGATAACCAGTCTATCCTATCAAACATGCCCTTAAGTAGGTGTCCTCAATAACTCTGTGTGTATAACCGTGGCCCGATGGGAATTCCAAAATCCGACCCGACCCGAATATGTATAAGTATAACCAGGTAATTAGGGTTTCTCTCACATTCCATTTTCTTTCCAGTCCGCTCAGCTCAGCTTTGCTGCCAACCACCACCCGACCATGAAAAGAAAAAGGAAATTCTACCAAAGTGTGTTTTAATGTAAGTACATTCATTTTTGTTTTATTGTTTTTTTAAATAAAGAGTCTGTTTGGTCGAGTGAGTCAGATCTGAATATATTATCTTTTTATTTTCATGTCTTGGCATTTGGGATATTGAACTGATTTCTTTTTGGTAGAAATTTGATGCGAAGTAATTTTTGAAATTTTAATTATGTTTTTCTTTTCTTGATTGAATATAAACAACTGATTAATTAGTGATTACTAAGTTATAATAAAGTCCAAAATTATAGCTGGTTCGTGTTATGACGACCGAGTAAATATATACTATTATATATTTTTTTTAAATGCTTCGTCCTAAGAGTATTCATCATTATGCTTTTATTTTATTTTGTATACTTCTTTCAATTCTTTTTAGTTATGATTATTTTAATTTATCTTATACTTCTCTTGATTTTCTTTTTAGGTATCATTGGTTTGTGAAGAATAGGAAACTTAAATACCAAAAACATGTATTATTATCTAACTTCGAAATGTCAAGGTTGAAGGGAAAAGTCTCTGTGGCATTGCAAAATATCAAGCTAGAAGGTGAAAGTCAGGAATTCTTAAGGATGTTCGACTGAGACTCTAAACTACTAGAATGAAGTATGACTCTAAACTACTAGAATGAAGTACTAGAATGAAGTATGAGGTGGAAATATAATTTAGTTCTTATATTATTGTAATTTTTTTTAAAAGTAATTGAAAAATGCATTGAAATTTAAAAAAAAAAATCCAACAAACAGAGTCTCTTTCTCAACACTAATTCCTTCTGTTTGAGGCTCCCAAGCATATTCATCGTTATCTTCCGACCTCTCCACGAATTTAATGAAGTGATCACAAATTCGATTGGAATTTGAGTTTCAACATCTTCCTAGTCCTAGAGCCTCGATTAACATCTAAGACAACTAGTTTCAGCTTCATTGCTTCTATACCCTTCTTGGGTATTTGCTTGAGTATTTGTAAGGCATCTAAATCTCCTAACAATTGTGAAAAAGCAGCATTTGGATCATGGTTATAGTTTGTCATTACTTTTCATATTCTATCGATGCTTGTCCCGAGAATTTAGTCGTGTTTGTGGAGCCAGTCATAAAACTTGAAGAGCATTTGGTGCATCAAACCTCACGTCTTGGATTCGGAGGGAGAATTTGTGGAAATGTCTTTCATGCTATTATTTATATGCGGCATCAAAAATCCGAAGGAGAAGTGGAGTGTGTCTCTATACAATCATCCACCTAATCAACATGATCGTGGATTGTTTGCATTAAAGTTTGTAGAATGTTGATTAGGGGAAATAGTTTGAACACCCTTGATCCATCAAAGAGTTTTCAGTGGAGGAAAATGTATTGCGCAAACTTACTAGCTTACTAGATGTGCCAATGATGAAATGATGTAATATTGTGTGTATGATTAATATTGTGTGCCTTTGAATGATGAAATACTTTTAGCATCTAGATGTGCCATTATGATGGAATGATGTAATATTGTTAGCCTTTGAATGATGGAATACTTTTAGCATCTGTGAATATTGTGTGTATGATTAATATTGTTACACTAGGGGGAGTAAAAACGTCTTCCACATATCGAAGAGGATAAAGGAAAATGACGACAATGCCAAGAAGTTGTGAAGCTTGTATATAGTGCATAATTGTAAATTTACGTGAATGTGTGCCTGATAGAGTGAGATTAAAAGAAATCGTGATAAACATTTCATTCCCTTCCCTACAATTATCAATTTATTTACATTTTACTATAATTCAAAATCATAATTAAGTATCTAATATCAATTCATTTTCTCTTTCTAGTATTCTTGAGGCCCCATTTCGAAGAATTTCTTGATTTTTGCTTTGAAAATTTTGAAGTTTCGATATGGACATTAAAATAAAAGTATTATTTTCCCCCTTTTACAGACTAGCAAGTTTTGTTTAGATGTTTTGTAGATATAATCTGACGAAGTTTATTAAAAAGCATCTTGCATACTATAATTTCTGTTTTATTTGGGTGAGTATTGTATAATTAATTAAAATGAGTATTATTTTTGTTAATAGATAATGATGATGTTGATTTTTATTAAATTTCCTAGAAACTTTTGTGTTCATAAAATGTGTCTAAATAATTGCCACTTGTGTTAGTTTTGTAAGTTTATTGTACGCATTATCATGTACTCTCTTGTTAATGGGACTAATATAATTTTACACATTAATCATGTCTTTGTATAATGATCATTGGGTTCCAACAATTATTAATCTACATATTTGTAATGTTGATCCTCTATATACTAGTATTCATCCTGAATGAAAAATTGTTGTTGACATGTGAGTTTTTTTTTTTTTTTTTATATACATTAATGGTAAATTTGTTGTTAATTGTAAGATATTTATCTGATTAACCTATTGTTGTAGGGCCTTAGTAATGTTTAAGTAGAAAGTCTTGAGTGATAAATCGAAAAAACCAAAGTATAAAATATAATCAAGGTACATAAATTTATATCTTTTTTGTGTTCTCATAACTAGAATTATATAATGTACATCACATACTACAATGTATGAATCCAATATGCATTCAAAGTAGTAAAACATTGATAGCCAAAATTAGCAGAAATGAACTAAAACAAACATAGGGGAAATCCTCCACATTGCGTGGCCAAACCTAAAAAAAGGGGGAAAAGCTGTGAGGATCACAATCTACCTATTGTATAGATCCTTATAATGTCAACAGATTTCAAACAGTAAAACCAGGTGAGTATAACATTAGAAAGTACACTCAGATTCAGGAGAATTAAAATATATTCAAGGCAAAAAGTTCTAATAGTTCAACAGGCGTCATAGAGTACAAGGTCAACAAAACTAAATTTACCGGTTCCCTCTAAATCAGCTTTTTCTTTTGGAAATATAGTTTTAAGTACCATATTTGCAAAACTGAAACCAGAATGCAGACTCCCAATGACACAATACTATACCAAGCGACACGAGCATTTGTTCTTTCACTTACACCCCGCATCTCTGCTTCTCTGCAAGGTAAATTACGAAGAATTGGATTATTAAAGCACTGAGAATAACCTGGTAATAATAAACGTAAAGACTGAAATAAAAAAATATAGATATGTATATAGAGTAATGAAATGGAACTTCACAAGAAACCCAACATTAGGCTCCATATCAAATCGGGGGATATATACCTGCTTTTAAGATATAGGAGATTTTCATGAATGGCTTCAACTGCTCCTTCAAGCTTTCTTAGTTCAAGCTCAACACCCTACTAGAGAGAGAAAATATGTAAATCATCTATACTTTTGAGATTCAAATCTCACTCTGGGTTCAAGCTACTAAAAACTTTCACCACCATCACAAAAGTCGTACATTTAATATCACAACCCAGGAAATATTGGTGGCATATATAATAATATTCTTGCTTCTGCAAAACCATCTAATTAACCAGCCGAGCTAAGAAAAGGAATATATGTATACACTCGGTTATACACATCTATCCTTGAAGAGAATAGCTTATAGATCTCACCTCAATCTTCTCTTTTCTTGCAACTGAATCCCAATCCTTTGCTGCAATACCTGTCTTCCAGTCTATATTGATACTAATATCCCCAGCAGTATTTTGGTTACTCCCCCAAAAACATGCCAAATAATTTCCACCTTCAGTAGTTGTAAATGCAAACTGGCCGTTAGTGACATTTTCCTGGTGATGGACGGTATTCCCATAAGGTGAAGTAACCTAAAAAAGAAACATCGTCACATTTATTGGACGGATATTGCAACAAAGATGACTGGTCACTTTAAATGACTAAGGAAAAGTTATCTTCAACACACCAGAAATACTAATGTTTCCAGCATATGCAAAAGTTATCTTCTACGCACCAGAATTTCATCTCACTCAGACTCAGGACACATCAGATGAAGGGACCGAGAATAGGAGAAATCATAAAGATGTGATGCTTAATCAAGGTTTTAAAAAAACACATATGAATGTAATCAAAGTGAAATAGTGCTCTTAGCATTTATAGGTTAGTACTTAGTTGACATCTGAAATTGTGCCAGTCTATCATATATAAGCTCCAGCCCAAAATATAAAAAATAATTGCAGCATATTGTTAATCAATTTTACCACTTAAAAATCAGATGACAACAGCTAAATTTTAAAGAGAAAAACTACATGAAATATACAACAACTAGTGAATGAACAGTAAATACACATAACGCAAAACAAAATCAAAAGGCAAGATTATTCACCAGATACCCCAAAAACGTATAAGTGCATGGGTTAAAGCAACATATAGATAAAGATTACAAAAATACTGCATAATTATAAGCTACCTATTACGAACGAGGTTTCCATGTTCTAAAGTACAAGCCCTAATCTTCAAAATGCTTTCCACTTTGATCAACATGATTAAAGACTTGCCTATATAAATCGAAAATATACAATTAACAACAAATTTAGTGATGATATGAATTCAAAGGCATGTGCTTAAGCCTAGGCGCCAACTTCCAATGACTATAAAAGTAACAATTAACTTTCTTTTCCAACTATATAATTTGAAAACTATTGGTCTTATTGCATATGCTGACTGCTGTATCATTGTTTTATTTTTTTAACAAAGTCACCCCCCCCCCCCTAGCTGAATCTTATGCAAGTAGAAGAATTATAGACAGGATCTATAATGTTTTAATGAATTTCTGATAAACTTATTCTGCCCAGAGCTTTGCTCTTAAATGACAGGACCACTTACCTAATCCTGGTTTGTTCTTAATTAATGATGCACTAATAAAACAATGATATATAAAATATATGCATGCACACCTAGCTACCTTTTCAGATTCCTTAAAGCTTTTTAAGAGATGACATGAACTTTGAAAATTATTAATATTCTCATTAATAAATATAAGACGATACAATTTGGCAACGTGTCACCTCGCCAGCACATACGACTTGCAAGTTTTTTGGTGCCTTGACACGCCTTGCGTTAAACTAACAAAAAAAGAAACAAGCACCACTTTCCACTATGAAACATATGATTATTAGCTTGCAAGATAATAATGCTGCAGAAGCATATTACATGCTTCTTTTATATTTATCTTTTTTCTTTAATTCTGATTCCAAGCTTATCTCAAATCACATTGCTGTAATTTTAATGAAGACTAAACTTGTGAGTGTCGGAGTACAAAGGAAATCTAGAAGCTATAGTCATAGTCATATAAGATGCTTGCAATAAAGTGCATGCACATGTTACAACTGATGATGAAACCACAATGAAAAAAGAGATGGAGAACATATAGCTAGTTCTGCAAATGAAAAACATAAATCAAAGTAAAACAGTATTAAGACGACTAATTAATGGACATTTCTCAATGAACTATTCAATAAATTGGACGCAATTTCACCCTCCATATTCTTCCTTGCATTTCAACATCCTTTACCTCAAGCAGAGAAATCCCCTCTGGCCTAAGGCTAAAACTTAACCTAGAATAAAATAACTTTCTTCATATTCTGATTGCAATTATCTTCAAATGTGGAACCAAAATGAGAAATCCATTTATCTATCCTCTCAAAACGTCCAGCCATAACTTCAACTTATTTTCCATTTATTCTAATTTAACAACCACAACAACTTCCACAGGAAGAACTTCCATATCTTGGTCGGTACGCATATCATTTTTTTTAGAATCAAACAAACAACAAATTAAGAAACCCTAACCTTGGCGGAAATGGTGGGGACGGAGTGGACGTGGTCGTCGGAAATGACGACATAATCAGCCAAAACGACGACGTTGCTCTGGATTTCTTCGGAGACGCACTTTGTCCCAGTCGCCGGCAAACTCAACCATATGGCGTCGCCTCTATGCAGAACAAAAATAAAAAGTAAAAGGACCACCGCGCGTACGTTAGCACACGCCGCCATCGCCATATATCTCCCAAATGATTCCTCCAGTCGCCGTCGGCAATACCAAGGAGTCGATCGCGAAGAATGGAATCTGTAGCAGGATCGGAGCTCTAAGATTGTATCGGGTTCGGGTTATTGTTTGAATGTCTGTTGGGCGTACAGCTGATGATTAAAATTGAATCGGGTTCGGGTTATTATTTGAATATCTGTCTGCGTAGCGTGCAGCTGATGATTTTACTTGATTAGCGTGCCAGGTCACGGGTGCATGGGATGTTTGAATATATTTTGGGCTTTCGGCAAAGCTGGATACGATTATGGACCACGATCCGGTTATTTCTACCTAACATATTTGCAAATACACCTTCCATCGTTTATTATTATTTCAATGTAATATTGATAATGTTCAAAATATCTTCCATGTTTCCAAATCAAAATTAAACATATATCTCTTCATACTCAATACACCTACACCCCCTCTCTGCAAAAATGAAACAACATTGATGTACTGTATTATCAATCATTGTCACCATTTAAATCGTATTTTTTAGATGGTGTATAATACATAAGTTTCTTGCACGTCGTATATTAACAATTAAAGTAAAATTGAAGAATGCCGAATAACTAAATTAAAAATATGTTGGTCCACTTTACACTTCATAATGTTGATCATTAATTTTATATAGGGTGGTGGCACTACAAAGCACATATGCATTTTTATCCAATTAATTGGTATCATGGTATGGAATAAAAATTACAAGTGAAAAAAAAAAGTGATTGACCAAAATATATTTGTGATTAAAAAAAGGAATTATTTCCATATAAAACCCCAAATCATTGATAGGAGGAGTAATGTAATTCACAATATGATTAGTGTTATTTAGTCAATTTACATGTAATAAGTGCAACTATGTTTTTTTTAATGTTGCACTTGATTACCTTCGCCTCTAAATTAAATTAATGTATGCTTCGTAATTTCTTGTTTAAATATAAACAATATTATGAAAAATAAAATGGTGTTTACGTCTTATAATTTTTATTTAAAAAAATGAGTTAATTTCGGGTAATACCATCTCACGAATTTCAATTTGTGAGACAAGTTTTATTTGAGTCTATGTAAAAATTGATAGCGTTTAAGTAAAATGTGATAGACACTTTTGTTAAAAACATTATTTTCTATTTAAATATTAATATCAATTTTTAGTAAACATAATATCGGAGAACAAATGAGTTGTCCAACCTAAAATTTTAAAATATGTGTCAAAAGAAATCTGTATCAATAAAAAATATCCCTAAGAAAGTCTAACGCAAATTTCTGTCTAAAAAAACTGTAGTCATGTTTACTTAATTAATTTAATTAAGTAATTTAACTAATTATATATCCAATTATACTAATTAATTTGATTAATACTTTTAAACGTGATCGAATGTGATAATACATGGTTGGAGAAGAATTTTTAAATAGAGTGTAAAGATCTGCCCTTTGAAATTTTAAGTAGTCTAATCTCCTTAAATTTTGAAGTGTGTAGCCCCCCTCCCCCTAATTTTTTATTTATTTTTTTGGTACTCTTTCAAGAATGAAACATAAAAGTTTAAAAAGTGATACTTGAATGTAATTTATTTTATTTATTTATATAATTAAAATTAAATTTTAATGAATAAATTGAGTTAAATGTTAAAATCAAATGAATTAAACATTAAAATTCAAATGTATTATACAGATGTTCATCACAAATAATACAAAAATTATCACTTATCCAATAAATTTTAAACAAATATGGAAGTGTACCCCCACTGTTTCCAGTCAATTGTACATTCCCATCCATATAAACAAACGAGACATACGAGATCTACGAGAATTGGTGGTTAGCTAGATTTCAATTTAGACAGCTTATGGACTTTGACATATGTGACACCCCCTGGTCCACTAAACCCACTATCTAGATTCCCACTATCACATAGATAAGAAATACAGTGAGTAGTTTAAAATTATTTAGTGAGTTTTAAGATTTATTCTAGTGACTAAATAACGTAACTCATAGTAAAAGTTTAAATTAAAACAAAACTATCCCAATTATTCTAGTGACTAAATAGTAACTCATAGTAAAAGTTTAAATTAAAACAAAACTATCCCACAATTCCCAAACGAGCATGCATCACTCTGAGGAACATCTATCCCCGACATCTAAAGTATATAGTGACAATATATATACATTTATGATTTACCATTGTTTAATTTAATAAACAAAAATTCTTGGTATAAGTATTGCAAGTTTCCTATTGTTCGACCTCCCAAAGTTGAAACATTTACAAGAAGCATGGTTCAATTTTTTTATATTTTTTTACTATCTCTATTTGCATAATTGCATATACAAATATAGTTGATAGATCATCCACAATAGACAAATATTCTATCTACCCAGCACTAAGAATTTGAAAATGTCCTAATTTCTCTCGCCAGTCGATGTGCCATATAAAATTCATATTTACATTCTACAATGTAATCACCAAAAATTGAATTAACCGCACCATCGCCTTGCAAAACATAATAAACAATCTTTCACGTTAATCTCCACTTTTACTATTGTCAAACCCAATTTTTTATCTATGGAAGTGCCTCTAAAAGTCTCATGGCTATTCCCTCAACAACTCGAAACATTCCCTACACGATTATTGTTCGACATGAAACATAATAGAGTCATCTTGAATCATCGTCTAAACACCATTTGTAAAGTATGTTGAAAAACGTTGTATCGATGTTCAACTTAACATAAGAGATCAGTGATTTATGTCAAGTCTTACACACTTTACGCCCACCAACATCGATTGTAGTAGACAATCCCCCCGCCCTCTTCCATTAATTAAGAAACCTGATAGCAGACACAGGCCACAAAGATCGAATTAGAAAATTCTTCAAAAAACTTGATATCTCAACACTGTTTGCCTAACATTAACAGTTCACTAATTCACATGTCATGCAAATTAGGAATAACAAGTGAATCGAATGTAAAAATCTCTATCAATCACAAACCCAAGGTTACTTCCAAACACTTACACCATAGGATTGACCTCATGTTCGAGAATCAACTTGTCTTCTTCACCACTAAAAATACATGGAGAGAAAATGAGATATGGAACAAAGTTAAATTTTTTCAGATTTTCCTATTTTTTTTTTTTTAAAGTTCAATTATAAATCTAGAAAAAAGTAACATGTAATTCGCTTTTATTTATTAGCCGTTGAAAATATTAATAAAGAATACCATAAAAGCAAGACATTATAGTATACCGTCTATTTTAATATGATATCTTTAGTTATCATTTTTTTTTTTAATATGATATCTTTAGTTATATGAATCTCCATACTGTTGCCATTCTTCGACCACCAGTCCACTAACACTCCATCTCCATCGCTAGAATCAAAAAGAGAAAAAGGGAAAAAAATGGAAGCCCTAATTGCTGAATTCACGTTCCTCTCAGATGAAGCCCTCCGCGACAGGACCTTCGATCCTTCCACCATTGAAGACCTGATGAAGCTCTTCGAGGTGGAGGCGTACAAGGCCTGGGCAAATCTCGAGCTCGAGAGCCAAAACGAAGTCCAAGAGGCCGTCGATGACGTGGAAGAAGCGGAGGAGTATCTGGATTCCGTCATGGAAAGCGCCATGGCTGAATTCCGAAGCTTCGAAGAGGAAATGAACTCGATTTGCAAAGCAGAGTACGATAGTTTGGTTAGTGTGGCGGAGAGCGCTCGGAAAATGGGGAAGAATTTGGAAAAAGCTGCTACTTGTGCTTCCAGAAAGTACATCGAAGCCGCTGTGAATTCCGCTACCGCTTCGATGAAATCGGCGGTGAAGGCGGTTTCTTCGCACTCGAAAAAGGTTCATCCCTCGTAGATTTCGATTTGAGGTTTGATAATTGAGGAGATGGAAGGTATTATATTCGATTTGGTGTTGTTGATTTGTAATACTGTTTCAGATTGGGTTCAAATTTGGATCTGTTTCAGTTGATCTTTATAAATTGTATCGTAATTTTATTCGATCTAACGAAAATCAAACAAGTGTAAGGGGAATTGTGCCATGATTATTATAATTAAGAAGGCAAATTATTGTACTACTATATCTTACTCACCAATCCATTCTTTATGTTATCAATTCATAAATGATAATCAATGAATGAATTGCAATAAAATATAAAGTAAATGATGTGTGTTGACTGTTGATCGCATCAGCTTCGTCACTATCTGCTTTGCATTATTGTAGTAATTTATACTCCATGTGGAATAGGTTAATTCTTGGAAATTCTATGGAGTTCCAATCAAACAAGGTATAATGCCATCAGAAAAACGAATTCTTTTGGTTGAATTTACTTGTAAGAAAGTGTATCGTTTGTGCTGCTTAGAATACAATTGACATTTAAAGTGATATTTTTTTCATCATACACACTTGGTGAGATAGTCATTTAGTACAAATAATATCTTATGTAAGTGTGGGAATTATATAATCCAAGAACCGTGAGATAGTCAGTCCTATACTAATGTGCACTGCCTGGCTTAATTTCATTGTGTCCAAGCTGCTGCAGGTAAAGAGCGTCAGTAATGTTTTTACTCCAATTCAGTTGTTTGGTCTAGGCTGAGTATTAGAAAGTTGAGGCTCGACGTTGATGCAATATTCCCTCCCGCACGGGGTCGGTTTGGACCGATATATGTTTTGCTTGACCATCCGGGGGAATTCGAGTTGTTGCCTCGATTTCGGTTTGGAAGCTGCGCTCCTTCAATTTTGTGTGGATTCTTTGGTGGTCATGCACTCATGCAACCATTCATGAAACAACCATAAAATTTGTACTCCACACTATCTTTAGAGGAATACCCCAGATGCATTGAAAGACAAATTTGGTGGCACATTGTCTGACTAATTAACCTTATTCCTTGTCCTATCAGTCTGTTTAGATTGAAGACGAGTTTCCTGCTCGGTGAAAATGCATTTTGATGGCTTGCTAGTATAAAAAGGAGAGAAATAAAAAACCCATCCAAACAATTGAGGAAATCTTGTTATGTGAGACTAATACTATTGCTTAGGTCAAATTAAATTAGTCAAATTTTCTAAATTCTAATTGGAGTTCCGCTTCAAAAAACCCAAAACACCTTCTAGTAAAAAAGATAGTCCATTCTTCTTAGATTAGAAAATCTATTAAACACATCCTCAAAATGGGATGTTGATAATAATACTCCCACCGTCCACCTATAACTTTCCATTTTACCATTTTGGTCCGTCCGCCTATAAGCTTCTCATACCTTTTTTGGTAAGTACCTTTTCTTACACTTCACTTTATATCTTACTTTTTCTCTCTATCTCTCTCCTCTCTCAATCACATCACTTGTACTATATCTATTATTTAATCACCTTTCTTAATCTCTGTGCCAAAAAGTAACCTAACACTTATAGGCGGACGGAGGGAGTAATAAAATAATATCAACATTATGAGTTTTCATTACATATGGGTTGGTCTGCTACGGACTTGAGTGCATGTTGTGCACCCTAGTCCATGTTGCACTTTTCAGTTTTACTGATTTACACTTTTTGGTAAATGGTGTTCCACTTTTCAATTATTAAACTGTATAATAATATTTTTAGTCATAGTGACTTACACTTTTTAGTAATATTGTGTTGTACTTTTTAATAATATTTTTAGTCATAGTTACTTACACTTTTTAGTAATATTGTGTTGTACTTTTCAGTTTAATAATATACATTTTTCTTTAGACTAGGGTGCACAACATGCACTCGAGTGCATACTAGACTTTACCTTACATATTTATTATGAAAAATTCTTTCATGCAATCGAGTGGATAGATACACTTATATTTGATTCAATTCACTGGAGTTGAATTCCAATTATTCATTTGTTATATGATTTGTGAGATTATATCTCTATCAAAATTATGTTTAAAATAAAATGAAATGTACATAGTAAAGCTTTGTCACGAAAACTCACCTTAAGATTATGGTGTTGTACGTGCTTTTGATGGTTGAATCGATGTGGACTATTTGTTAGCACGAAACAAACATGTATAATGATCGGGGGTTTATTACGTGTTTAGGGAGTATTTATGATGATCTTGATGATCTTATGAAGAACACAAAGATGTAGCTTCTTGGAGAAGCTAAAAGCTTGAGAGCTTTGGGAGAGTATATTGCTTTGGGTTGGGTGATTTTGTAGAGTGAGTAACTTGTGTACAAATGAGCCTCTTTTAGGCATTATATAGTGGTTTCTAGGGGCTGCCCGCCCTTTACACGTGGCACGCCCTCATTGGACCTGTCTTCTGCCCGAAAAGGTGATTTGATGACGCATTTAATGCTAAACCGCCTTTGGTGCTCGTCCTCGCCGAGATGCCGAGGAGCTGAGCTACGGTGGTCGCCGGAGGACCATGTCGAGGAGTGTGGTCGCCACGCTCCATGCTGTCTCCCAAGGCTTCAGTACTTAGACTATTCTAGCTAAGATAGATAGGTGCTCGCCACACATTTTGGCGAGCAGCTAACTAAAATATGTGCTCGCCAACATCTTTGAGCGAGCACTTAAATATATTAAATACATCTATTCTATTACATTTTCTTGGTCTTGTTGACTAGTCGTCGCACGACTTTGTTGACTGGTCCTCGCCACGTAAGCTGGTGACTAGGATTGATTTGTCAAAGATTGACTTCTTTGACTAGGTATAACATTTGCCCCCTGGTCGCCTTTCTTCGTATTCGTAGAATGGTAAGGCGAGCAGTATGGTCGTCTCCCTGGATGGTAAGAATTATCCTCGACAACACAATCAATTTTGAGATCTTGATGACGTGTGATGGAGGCGGTCGCCTCGTCTCCAGCGCCGAGCACGATTATCGAAGCAGTTTTTCATAATGACGGATCTGACATGTGTCAGACGCGTGGGCGGCGCATAGAATTTGAATTTGGCGCGTGGGGCGCGTGCCGACCTCAAAGGTCGCGCGTGGGGTCCACTCGCCGAACTCAAATTCGGAAATGAGCCCAAATTTTTGGGAAAATTATGAATTTGACCCCGTTTTTTGCACATAGGTCCCTAGTCGACTTTGCCTATAAATATGACTTTCACCTTCTTTGAAACACTTTTCACTCTTGCCATTTTCGAATTTCCTCAAGCTTCCTTCCAAGCTTCTCTCTCAAGCTTTTCCGGCGAGTCTTGTGGTGGTTTACGATCGATACAAAGGTATTTAACTCTCATTTTCTTCTTTTAAAACTTCTTCTTCCCCCATTTTTAAGAAAAAATGGAGGTTGGTGGTGGCTCCGGTGGTGGTTCCGACGGTGGTCCGCCGCCGTTGGTGGGTGGTTCTGAAAATTCCGGCGGCGGGGACCGTTTGGCCTTGGCTCTAATGGAGAGGGCATCCTCCTCGGACTCTAGGATCCACTCCCCTGAACCCATCAATGTTGGAGTCCGAAACCTAGGAAAGGCAGTGCTCGTCGATGTCGACGAGCTCGAAGAATCTGACAGGGACGATGCCGGCAATGATGCCGAGGAGACTGACTCAGATCTGCGCGATCCAGATTTGAATCGAGAGGTGGGCGAACAGTTAGAAACTGCCCAAGTCGAGGAGACCTTGACGAGGAGTCTCCGCGAGGACTTCGAAGAAGTTGTTCAATATGCAGAGAGCATAAAGGACATTTTGAGTGGTAGGGAGAGGTTGGATGGCGACGAGGTCTCGAGGGAGGCCTATTACAAATATTTCTGCGAATACCCTCCTCGAGAGGTTCCTCGCCCGAGCCGAGAAGCTTTCGAATCAAGATATGAAGCCTGTAAGTATGCGAGCACCGTCTCTTCGGCCCAGCTAGAAAATTCCAGAAAGAAGTACCAGCTGCCGGCCGATGTTTGTTTCTTTGTTCCTCGCCCGGATGAGAGGGCCGACCAGCCGCCAGAAGGGATGGTCGCCGTCAACATCGGCATGATGGAGGCAGGGCTTAGGTTCCCCCTGCACCCCAGTATCTCCAATTTTTTACATTTCTTAAAAGTCGCCCCTTCTCAAATTTTGCCGAACGGTTGGTCGAACCTGATCGGCATTCTTACATTGTTCGGCCTGGTGGCGGTCGAGAATGGGTGTCGGAACACATGGTTAAGCCCAAAAGAGATCAATTATCTCCTTCAGGTTGCCGAGGCCGGAGAGAACGTGGGCCATGGATACTACTATGTGAGGGGCCGAGATAATTTCAAATTGGTTGAGGGGGTTCCCAACAAGATTAGGGATTGGAAGACCAACTGGTGGTGGGTAGCTGGGGACTGGAAAAGTCCAGTGAAGCCGGATGGCTCCTCTGATCGCATTCCCCTTGATACTGAGTATCAAAGGATTCGTGGTAAGTTATTTTTATTTCTGCTCGCTCTTTCTATACTGACTAACTCCTCGTTTTTGTAGGTGAAACTGCTCGCAAGAAGACCGCCGAGCACCGTCTCACGCCCCTCTTCCAATACCATATCTGCTGCGTACTCAACCGTCGCTACCTGGAGAGGTCCTGTCGCTTCTTGAACAGGGAGTGTATGCGTGAGCGAGCAGGTCTCCGAGTACCTCCTCACCACTTCACTCGAGAGTTCCCTCCAGGTATCAACATGTTTCTAAGTTTCTTGTGGATTTGCTAAGTTTTGTGAAATTGCTCCTCGAAAATATTAACATGCTTCTCGTCTTCTTTCTTAGTAGTGGTCCCGGAGAGAGTTGTCACTTACCTTCCCCCATCCATCGAAGTTGATCGCATACTGTCGAGCAGGATGATGCAACAAGCGAGAATGTTGCGCGAGCGCAAGGTAGTTGACGGCTCCGGCAAGAAACGGAAAGGAGCGGAGACCTCGGGGGCTCCACCCAAGAAGATCGCCAAAACAACCCGAGGGGGCTCTTCTCGCCCCACTGCTACCGAGCAGAGGATCTCGCCGAGGAGATCTCCGTCGCCTCCCCCCACACAAGTCGTATCCCCTCCTCTCCGTAATACTCGGTCGCGAGAGATCGCCGCGAGCTCGTCGGCCGGGGAGAGGGCTCAGGGAGACAACACCCTTCTCGGCTGGGATGCCGCAAGGGTTGCCAAGTAAGTTTATTTATCCATGAGGTTTTTATAATATTTTCAAGTACCTTTTCCTAATTTTTTTTTTTCTAATAGTGTTGCCGACTGCCGGATTGTCGAACCCTTCAACTCGAACCTCCTCGACTTCTACCGGTCGCGGGATCCGGTCGACAGAGAGCCCCTGAATCCGATCGCACTACGGGCTGTGAAGAATCTGCCTCGATCGCTGACGACCACACTGGTCGACGAGGTGGACAATCATAACTCGTTGGAGAATGCGAGATTGGTCGCCATAGACTTGAGCCGGGCGTCTTATACGATGGAGAAGCTCGCCTTCCAGATCGCCGAAAGCCGCAAAGTCAGCGAGGACAGGAGTGCGAAACTCGCCCAAATGGCCAAGGCTAAAGCTGTTGTCGAGAGGAAAGCGGTCGACCTCGAGACCAAGTTGGCCGATGTCGAGGCAAAGTTGGCCGATTCTGAGGCCCAACTTGAGACGATTCGAAAGAAGGATCAGGAAGATCTCCAAGAGATCGAAAGTCTCCGTGCTCGCCTCAAGACTGCCGAGGACGAGGTAAGAACTCTTCAAAATAAATCCGCAACTGACGAGGAAGAGTTGGCCACTCTTCGGCAACAGCTGGTCGACCTGACGGAGGAGCGAGATGAAACCAATGAGCTCGCTGGGGGCGTGGCCATGTTATCGGTGGCGCTTACTGCTCACGGGCTCATTCATCGGTTGTTGGAAGTTCATCCAGGAGTGGATGTGACTCCACTCGGCGGGTTTTTAGACGACCTCCTTATGAAGGAGAATCCTCAGCCGGAAACAGAACTCCCTCTGCTTCCTTTGATGGAGTTGGGACTCCTGTTCCCTCGACTGTTGGGTGTTCCGGTCCTCTTCTCGAACCCTCCACAAGACTCCCCACCTCAACAGGGCGAACAGGATGCTCCTGCCGAGGAGGTTGTAAATGAAGAAGAAGCCGAGGAGAATGCTCCAGTAGCTTAGTTGTATTTTATTTCTGTTTTTAGGACTGCTCGGCCATTAAGGCCTTTTTGTAATTTCAGCCTTTTAAGGCTTTTCAATGAATAGAACTTTTTGGTTATTTTGAGTGATCGTTCTCGTTACTGCTTTCCAACTTATGTTATGATTAATTTTTTGCAAGCATTTTTTTTTTTTTTTTTATAAGTACTTAGTCTTTTTGAAAACTCCTTTTATTGCGAGCATCTTTGCGGAAGAGTGCTTCGTCTTTTGTTTTTGCGAGCACCTTTAAGACTTAGTGCTCGTCTTTTATCTTTGCGAGCATCTTTAAGAAAGAGTGCTCGTCTTTTATCTTTGCGAGCATCTTTAAGAAAGAGTGCTCGTCTTTTAGCTTTGCGAGCATCTTTAAGAAAGAGTGCTCGTCTTTTAGAGTTAACCAATCGTCGGTTGAACTCTTTTTAGTTTGGTAGGTAGTGATCGTCGTCGCCACTACCTTGCGAGCATCGTTAAAAAAGAGTGCTCGTCTTTTAGCTTTGCGAGCATCTTTAAGAAAGAGTGCTCGTCTTTTAGAGTTAACCAATCGTCGGTTGAACTCTTTTTAGTTTGGTAGGTAGTGATCGTCGTTGCCACTACCTTGCGAGCATCGTTAAAAAAGAGTGCTCGTCTTTGTTTCCTAGATGGCTACGCAGAGCCTTGTCTAAAAAATCAAACTTATCTAACACTTGATGGAAATTTAAAACTTGTACTTGTATTGAAATGATGACTAGATACAAATTATATAAATATGAAAAAATTAAAAACTTACTGGTAATACTTCTTCAGCTTGACCGCGTTCCACGGGTATTTGCTCGGCTTGCCCTCTAGATCTTCTAGCTCGTACGATCCGTTCAAGAGTGTGCGCGTTATTCGGTACGGACCCTCCCAAGTCGGGCCAAGTATGCCAATGGACTGCTCCGTCGCCCTCCGAAGTACGAGCTGGCCGATAGCGAATTGGCGAGCACGTACTTTGGTGTTGTAATAGCGCTCTGATCTTTGCTTGTACACCACGTTCTTCTCGTCCGCTGTTAGCCTTCGCTCTTCTAGGAAGTCCAAATCGGAGAGCTGTGCATCGTTATTCAACTGCTCGTCATAATTTGCTACTCGAAAAGTTGGGACCTGTCCCTCTGCTGGTATGACAGCTTCGGTTCCGAAAGCGAGCGCGAACGGAGTTTCACCAGTAGAATTCCTAGTGGTCGTCCGATATGCCCACAGAACCATGTGCAGCTCGTCCGCCCATTTGCCCTTCAATCCATCTAGCTTAGCTTTCAAGGTGTGTTTGATGATTTTGTTGATCGCCTCTACTTGACCATTTGATTGTGGATGATAGGGTGTTGAAAAAAATTTCTTGATGTTCCATTCTGAGCAGAAATCCAGCATATCTCGACTTGTGAATTGACGCCCGTTGTCGGTCACTATTGCTCGTGGTAGGCCGAACCTGCAAATTATGTTTTTCCAAATGAAGCTTGTCATCTGGGCCGTTGTGATGGTATTCAATGCCTTCGCTTCGGTCCACTTGGTGAAGTAATCGACTGCTACGACTACGAAAGTTACCCCCCCGACGCTAGGCGGGAAAGGTCCGATGATGTCGATGCCCCACTTCGCGAAGGGCCAAGAGCTGTAGACGGAGATGAGTTCGTCTGGAGGTGAGTGAATAGCTGGTGCAAAAGCTTGACATCTCTTGCACGCCTGGGCGTAATGAATTGCATCCTTCTTCAGTGTTGGCCAAAAGTAGCCTTGCCTCATGATTTTTAAAGCGAGCGCTTGCCCCCCTGTATGATTTCCACATGATCCTTCGTGGATTTCGTACATGACGATCTTCGCCTCGTCTTCTCCGAGGCATTTCAATAAAGGCATTGAAAAACCCCGTTTGTACAGCTGGTCGCCAACAACAGTGTACCTTGCGGACCTGAGCTGCAATCTGGTTGCTTTCACTTTGTCCCCCGGGAGCTCGCCGGTCTTGATGTACTTGATGATCGGCGATCTCCAGTCCTCGTCGTTGGTCGCTTCAACCTGCAAAATCTGACCTCTGTTCACCGATGGGGAAGAAATTTTAGTGATGGTCGCTTCTGAAAATATTGCCTCCCCCTCTGAAGTGGCCAGTCGAGCTAACGCATCTGCTTGCGTATTGTCCTCCCTAGGGATTTGCTCGATGTGGAATTGATCAAATTGCTCGAGTAATCCTTTTACTAGCTCTTGATACTTTATCATTTGATCGCCGCGAGCCTCGTAGTCGCCCGTAATTTGATATACAACCAGCTGAGAGTCAGAAAAAAATTTCAGTTTTCTGGCGCCCACGGCCATAGCCATCTTGATTCCTGCAACCAGAGCCTCGTACTCTGCTTCGTTGTTGGTCGCCCGATACTCGAACTCGATCGCCGAAGCAAACGTCTGTCCGGTTGGGCTGGTGAGGACGATTCCTGCCCCTGCTTTGGTGCTCGTCGAAGAACCATCGACGAACAGTGTCCAAGGAAGCTCGATTCCCTCGTCCACTTTCTCCGGGAAAGTGAGCTCTACAATGAATTCAGCCAGCACTTGTCCCTTGATTGCCGTTCTAGGTGCATAGGTGAGCCCAAATTGCCCTATTTCCACCGACCATTTCAAAAGTCTTCCAGTGGTATCCGGACGATGCAGTGCTCGTCGGAGTGGAAAGGTGGTGAGGACGACCACCTCGTGGTCGAACAGGTACTGCCTTAATTTTCTGACGCTCATGACTAGTGCGTACGCCAATTTTTCCATTGGAGTGTATCTCAACTCCGCATCTCTCAGTGTTTGACTTACGTAGTAGATAGGCAGATGTGTGCTCCCCTCAGCTCGGACGAGCACTGAACTGATCGCACAGTCAGTGGCTGCCAAGTATAGATATAAAATTTCGCCGGGGATTGGCTTAGACAGGATCTTCGGATCCGATAGATATTCCTTTAATTTCTCGAAAGCTTTCTCACACTCATCGGTCCATTCGAACCTCCCTTTTTTCATAGCATCGAAAAAAGGTTTGCAACGATCGCCCGTTCGTGCAATAAATCTGTTCAGCGATGCAAGGCACCCTGTCAACCTTTGTACTTCTTTCACGTTCCTTGGGCTTTGCATGTTAATGACTGCTTGAATTTTACTCGGATTCGCCTCGATGCCCCGCTGGCTAACCAAGTGCCCCAGAAATTTTCCTGAGCTAACTCCAAAGCTGCACTTCTTCGGATTTAACTTCATGTTGTACTCCTTTAGTATATCGAATGTCATGGCAAGGTGGTGTAGGTGATCCTCTTTTCGCAAGCTTTTGACAACGATGTCGTCGATATAGACCTCCACCATCTCGCCGATGTGTTTCTCAAACATCTTGTTTACCAGTCTTTGGTATGTTGCCCCCGCGTTTTTCAAACCGAAAGGCATTCTCTTCCAGCTGTACATTTCGGTGGCCGTCATGAAGGCCGTATACCGCTGGTCGTCGGGATGCATCGCGATCTGATGGTAGCCTGCGAAAGCATCCATGAAAGTTAACATCTCGTGCCCCGCTGTGTTGTCTACTAGGTGATCAATGTGGGGCATCGGAAAGTGATCTTTCGGACAAGCATCGTTTAGATCTGTGAAGTCTATACACAACCTCCACGACCCGGTCGTTTTTTTGACGAGCACTGGATTGGCCAGCCACTCGGGATCAGTTCCAGTTTTCTCGATTAATTTATTATCGATCAATTTCTTGACTTCGACTGCCAAAGCCGCATATTTATCAGGCCCAAATTTCCTTCGTTTTTGGGTGATAGGTCTCCTTGCTGGATCAATATTCAATCTGTGGCAGGCATGATTTGTGGGAATGCCCACCATATCTTCGTGCGAACAGGCAAAGGCACCGATGTTTTCTTTCAAAAATGCGATCATGTCCGATCGCAAATGTTCTGGTAAATTCGAACCAATGAATACCTCGAGTTCCGGACGAGCCTCGTTTAAATGAATGGTTTCGAGGTCCTCCGCCGAAGTCGCCCGCTCTTTAGGCTCCTTCCAACGAGGATCCTCAATTCCGAACTCCGGCTCAAAACCTAACCTAGGTTCCAGGTCTGGAAAGTTTTCTGGCAACTGGTCGTCGGGGAGCTGGTCGCCCGAGACTGTCTGCTCGTCGATATCCATTGGGGTGTGGTCGTCCACTTCCATGGAGGCGTGCTCGTTCGCCTCCACTTGGTGGTCGTCGAAACTATGACTGCACTCCCCAATTTCAATCTTTCGATACTTGCTAGGAAGACCCTCCAAGTAGTTCACTTGCTCTGTTTGTGTTTGACACTCAATATACTGGCCAATCATAGTACTTTCCTTAGAATGACGCTTTGCAAAACGGACGAGACACTCCCTCGCCCGCGTCTGATCGCCCTTGACGGTTATAACTCCCGCCGGGGATGGAAATTTTACACAGTAGTAATAAGTAGAAACAGCCGCCTTGAACTCGTTGAAGAAGGGTCGGCATAGGAAAACGTTGTAGGACGATGGCATGTCGATGATCAAGAAGTCGAGCTGCCTAGCATGGTGCATTTCTGGATCTTTCGACGATGCCAACTCCAAGGATAGTCTGATTTTCCCAATGGGAAGGTTGCGCGTATCCCCAAAACCTACGATTATATCATCGCAAGGCTCGATGTATGCTGCATAATCACCGAGAGCATCCAGAGTATGCTTGAAGAGGATGTTGGTGTATGCCCCAGTGTCGACCATCATGCGATGGACGTTGGTTCCCATGATCTTCCCCGTGATGACCAAAGCATCATTGTTTGGGTGCACCACGCCATTCAGGTCGTCGTCCGAGAAAAGGATTTGGTGAGATAGAGGCTTCTCGGCAGTCGGAGCGACGCACACCTGATGGACATTGTTCAGTGCTCGCTGCTCACTCTGAGCCCGGCGAACAGATAGTTCTTTCCCAGACTGAGTTCCCCCTAAAGGGCCTTCTATCACCATACAAGCTCCTCCCACATTATCAATGTCGCCGCCAGCATGTTGTGGCATGGGAGGAGTCAGCTTGGGACGATTCAGTTGTTGGCGCAGGTCGTCGCCGTCGTCGCGACGTTTCTTCCCCCTGTTGTCGCCATTTCCGAGAGGCTTGATGAACTGGGCGAGCTTGCCCTCATTGTATAACTTGAAGAGGTTTCTCACCAAGTCTCGGCACCCATTGGTGTGGTGGCCAATGGAGTTGTGGTAGTCGCAGAATTTGCTACCATCCAGTTTTTCATCATTGGTATGCATTGGCTTGGCCTGGGGGAGCATATTCTTTCCCCTAACTGCATTGAGAATGCCCCTGGGATCCACAGAGAGAGATTCCCTGAACTGGATGATCTCAGGAGACTCCTCGAAAGGCCTGAAGTTGGCTGGGCGAGCACTGCCAGCTTGAGTGGTCGCCTTCTTGGGCTGGGATGACTCCCCTGTGTTTGTATTCTTCTTGGGCCAGACCCTCTTGGACGCCTCCGGCTGCTCGTCCATTATTTCCTCCATTTGAATGAAGTTCCCAGCCCTTGTGCGGAAGTCCGCATAAGAACTGGGAAAAGTAAGATGGATAGATTCCCAGAGCTTGGTACCTATCCTCAGACCGGAAACAGCTGAGATCAGCTTCGTTTCATCGTTCACGGCCTCCCCATCAATCACCAGCCTATCGAAGCGCTCGATGAAGTCCTTGCCCGACTCATTTACAGATTGGCGAACGTTTGCCAAACGTTGCTTTGAGGCTGGGCGAGCAGCAATGGACCCGTAGTAGGTCAGAAAGAGTTGTCCCAGCTCAAGGAATGAGGTGACAGATCCGGGACTCAGCGTTGTGTACCATCGGTGAGCCCGGTCTCCCAAAGTTAGGGAGAAGTTCCTGCATTGTGTGGCGTCTGTTGCCCCAATTGAGGCCATATAGTTGGAGTACTTGGACAGATGTACTCTAGGGTCGGATGCTCCGTCGTATGCCGCCATGGAGGGCATCTGAATCTTTCTCTGAATGGGGGCGGTAAGGATTGCAACGCTCAAAGGAGGTGCGGGCAGAGTGATTGGTGGGGTGGTCCCTAGCTTCGAGGCGACCACCTCAGCTCGCAGAGTTTCCATCTCTATCTTCATTAATTTTTGGGTCTCGAGGAACTGGGCGATTTGCCCCTCCTCGGCAGTTTGTGCTCGGGGGACGACGACCTCGTCGCGTCGGCTCCCTTGGGATGCGGCCGGGCGATCATCATGACGTGATCGCCTGGGGGAATGTCTCTCAGACTGGCGGCTGCGATAACTCTTCGCAGGAGCTCGCGAACCCTTCCCTGGTCCCACTCTATCAAGAGCTGAGACTCTATCGCCCTGATCTCTCTTATCAGCGTGATCTCGGTGGTGGTCGGCTCTGCCTGGTCGGCCATCCACATTGAAAGGTACTCGGCGAGGAGCCCTTCTATCTCTGTCATCCATCCGGTTGAAAACCGAATCTCGGTGTCGCGAGTCCCCCGTGTGGCTATTGTGGGAGTGCTCGTCGACTTTGTTTTTTCCTCTGTCCTGGGGGTGAACAGAGTTGGAGTGATAGGAACGGTTATCTTCTTCGTTCCCCTTGGCTTTGCGAGCTCGGTCGAAGGCCTGATCTTTGGCCTTCTCCAGCTCCTCATTCTGCCTCTTCTTCTCCGTGAGATAGTCACAGAGATCTTTCAGATGCTGGGGATCATTCAGAATGTCCCCCATATTCAAGTTTGCAAACGGATTCACCGCTGGCGCCGGAGGGTGCTCGTTCCCTCCGGGGGGTAAGATTCTGTCTTGTGGAGTATGATGAGACATCGTTTAAAGAGTGTCTCCTGGAGATTATTACAAAGATATGACTGTTCTTAAGCTTTCGACGCTTAAAAACGAAAGATTAAAGTTCTTGCGCAGAAGAACGTGCTATTACAACTACTTATGAGCAAAGTAACAACAACTAAAGCTTAAAAACAAGATTACACGGAGATCAAACTCCAAAATATGTCTCGAATATCGCAAATATTCAAGAACACGAAGAACACGAAAATATGTAAATAAAGCTTTAAACGGTGGAACTACCGATTAAGAACCTGAAAACGGAGTTTGCAAACCGATCGCTCGATGATCGGTCGAAACTGAGAGTGATGAACACGTAAAAGGACCCCTCCTTCTAGCGCCAAATGTTGTACGTGCTTTTGATGGTTGAATCGGATGTGGACTATTTGTTAGCACGAAACAAACATGTATAATGATCGGGGGTTTATTACGTGTTTAGGGAGTATTTATGATGATCTTGATGATCTTATGAAGAACACAAAGATGTAGCTTCTTGGAGAAGCTAAAAGCTTGAGAGCTTTGGGAGAGTATATTGCTTTGGGTTGGGTGATTTTGTAGAGTGAGTAACTTGTGTACAAATGAGCCTCTTTTAGGCATTATATAGTGGTTTCTAGGGGCTGCCCGCCCTTCACACGTGGCACGCCCTCATTGGACCTGTCTTCTGCCCGAAAAGGTGATTTGATGGCGCATTTAATGCTAAACCGCCTTTGGTGCTCGTCCTCGCCGAGATGCCGAGGAGCTGAGCTACGGTGGTCGCCGGAGGACCATGTCGAGGAGTGTGGTCGCCACGCTCCATGCTGTCTCCCAAGGCTTCAGTACTTAGACTATTCTAGCTAAGATAGATAGGTGCTCGCCACACATTTTGGCGAGCAGCTAACTAAAATATGTGCTCGCCAATATCTTTGAGCGAGCACTTAAATATATTAAATACATCTATTCTATTACATTTTCTTGGTCTTGTTGACTAGTCGTCGCACGACTTTGTTGACTGGTCCTCGCCACGTAAGCTGGTGACTAGGATTGATATGTCAAAGATTGACTTCTTTGACTAGGTATAACATATGGGTTGGGGTATATACCCCTCCAGCTTTGTTTAATACACTCCCCCTTCATTTTTATTAATTCAATATATATATGAAATACCAATTTTATCCTTTTATTAAATCATGTTAGATACATACACTCCCCCTACAATTTAAACACAATCCTAATCCTAACCCTAACCCTATAATTAGACAGACACCACTTCGTTGCCGGTGCCACCGCCGCCGCCACCACATATAAAATTTAAAAAAAATCTTACTATTTTTTAAAAACACTCCGATCGACACTGGTCTATCAACCAAAAACACTCCGGTCGACACTGATTTGTCGACCAAATTTCAAAAGAAAATAAAATAAAAAAAATCAAAAATTTGAAATTTTCGACTATTATTGATCGCTCAAAAACAATCTCGTCGACAACCTATTGACGACGAGAGTGTTTTTGAGCGACCGATAATGGTCGAAAATTAAAAAAAAAACCAAACCTGTTCTTCTTCGCCGGCGACTTGGATTCAAGGTGGCGGAAGACGGGCGTCGCTGGAGGCGAGCACGGACGGGCCGTCGCTGGAGGCGGGCGCAGGTGGGCCGCGACGGCTAGGGGCGACAGGCGGTGGAGGGCGAGAAACGAGGTAGGGGGCGGCGGTGGCAAACGAGGCGAGGGGGAGGGAGGGGGAGAGCGACGGAGTGCGGCGGCGAGGGGGAAGAGAGAGAGGCGGCAGAAGAGAGAGAGTGTAGAAAACGGGAGGGAGAAGAGACGGGAGAAAGAAAGTGTAAAAAAAAACGGAAGGGGAAAGAGAAGAGAGACAGAAAGTTGGGGGAGATGAAGAAATTAGATTTAGGGTTTTTGAAGGGGTTTATGTATGTATCTATTTACTGAAGGGATAAATATGGTATTTTATATATTTTTTCAATTAATAAATGAAAGGGGGGAGTGCATTAGACAAAGCTGGAGGGTATATACCCCATCCCTAAGATTATATTTACTTTGAATTTAAATTTCAAGACTCCACACTAATTTTAATTCACTCTTATCTATTGATTTGATATCAAATTTGCAAAATAAAATTCACCAAGGGTCCAACTATATGCACCTCCAAATTTGTTATGGGGACTCCCCCGATAGATCAACTCCTCACCAAATTAGATTAGGCTAGATGCACTCCCCCTATGGTCTTAAACATAATTTTTTCTATAAAATACATTTACTGAACCACACATTTTCCCCCTCCCCAAATAAAAAAAATTAATTTATAACCCTAGCTCATCTCTCTCATTTCCCACCCCAACCCCTCGCCGCCCCTCTCTCTTCCCCCACCCACCGACGTTTTCTCTCTCTTCCCTCTCTTGTTTTTGGGTTTTTTTTTTTTCGTTTTTTCTATTTGCCCTACCGGCCCCGCCTCGTCCAAACCCACCGGCCGCCCACACCCCTTCCAAGTAGCTGTCGCTCCAACAAGTATTTTTTTTAACATTTTTTCTTTCTCCTTGTTTTCCTCTCTCTCTCTCTCTTCTATCCGTAACTATTTTTTTTTCGACAACTTTAGGTCGATTATATACACTCTCGTCGACAATAATTTGTCGACGAGAGTGTATATGGCCGACACTAGTTTGTCGAAACCTATATTTTTTTAAAAATAATTTTCTATGTTTGTTTAGAAATTTCTGGTTTTTTTTTGTTTGAATGAAGTTGGCCACTGAAAATGGTGGTGGTGGGTGCAATTAAATTATGGTTAGAGTTTAAAGTTTGAAAGACTAGTGTAGTTAGTAATGGGGATGCATTTAGTAGTAGTATTTTACTTAAAGGGTATTTCAGAATTTTTACACGATTATTATATTAATAAACTTGCAGGGGGAGTCCCTTTAGCAAAGATGGAGGTGCATATAGCTGGACACTTTCACTAAATCTGTTACTAAGATTTACATAAGGGTTGAGGTATATACCCCTCCAACTTTGTTAGATACACTCCCCTTCCCATTTTATTAATTAAATATATATGTAAAATACCATATTTGCCCTTTTAGTAAAATTTGTAAAATTTTATAGATACATACACCTCCTTACTTAAAACACTAAACCTAATTTTATACAAAACCCTAACCCTAATTTTGCCGCCGCCGCCGCAACTTTCTGACAGCCTCCACCTCCACTGCCGCCACAACCTCCAGCGTCACCCATTCAGAAAACTTAAAAAAAAAAAAGTAGTTTTTTTCGACCAACCAGTGTCGATCGACACTGGTTGGTCGACCGTAAAATTTATCGTCGACTAATTATAGTCTACGAAAAAGAGAAAATTGCATTTTTGGTCCCAGCAACCATGGGTTGGTTGGGATTTGACCACTGGGTTTTGGAGTTGGTCCCACTTTATGCATTTTTAGTCCCGCCGTTAACTTAGTCGTCTAAACTAACACTCGTTGCACTTTTGGTCCCATCGTTAACTTATTGTCGCCGAGGCCGTGCTGATTCCACCGGTGCTCCACCCCTTTCACGTTTCCGGCGAAGACAAGTAGGAACGGCGGCAGAGATCCCAATTCATAAATTCTGTATAGTTTCTGAATTCTCATCCAGTGCTCAAGTTTCTGCGTCACGCTCGTACTTCGCCAGTTACTTAAATCGATCACCATTACGCCGGTGTTGAAATAACAGGCGGATTGGCTTCGAAACGTGACGGAGAAAAATGGATTTGACCAGAATTTCTCGGTGAAGTAATGGCTGAAATTTGTGTGGCGGTATTTTGGCGCACGTGAGAATCGAGATCGATTCGCCAGAGCTTTGCAAATTTTTTTTAAACTCCAAAAAAATTATAAGCAGATTTTCGAGAAAAAAATCGAAAATGTATCGAATTATCGAAATAAATTCCGAAGAAACGAATCCAACTAAAAAATAAAACTGCATATTTTATGTGTTCTTCACGGAACAAAAAAAAAACATTGTCTTACCAAAAAAATACCCAGATCTAACTCATATTTCACCCATATTATCATAATTTACCAAACAAAATACCAAAATAGTGAAAATACTAACCAATTTTGAGCAATCATTCTTTAACAAACAAAATAGTAAAACACTAACTAAATTTGAGCAGGCGACGACAAGGAGATGTGAGCAGTCGGCGGCGGCAGAGACGCGTGATGACGGTGAAAATCGGGTTCCAAATCGACGTGGGAGGGAGGAAGAAGGCTGACGGCGGTGGGTGGGAGGAAGAAGACCGATGGTGAGAAGAGGCGCCTGAAAATAAAAGGTGAGAGAAGATTAGGGTTTTAGGTGTGAAAGTATGAATATGAACGGTTGATTAGATTTAAGAAGATGGGTATGAATATGAATGGTTTTAGGTATATGATGCGGGAGACGGAGGGGGGGAGGAGTTCGGCGAGGTAAATTCGGGCGTAATTGAGTGGTTGATCGAGGGCGCGGCGGACGGAGGAGGAGATTAGGTGAATGACGGTGGTAGGATTAAAGGGGTAGAGGTGGAATCGGATGTAGGGAAAGGTGGAGACGATGGTTTTGCGGAGGTGGGGTGGGGGAACGACGAGAAAGTTGAAAACAGTGTTTTCAGGGCAAGTGGAGTGTTGAAGGACGGAGAGGGGTAACAACTATTGGGGTTGACGACCATGTGTTAACCCTCCGTTAAGTTTTGACGAAAATTGGGATCAGTTTTGCAATAAAATTTTGTACAGGACCAAAAAAGCATAAATAATTATCAAATGGGACCAATTTCAAAACCCAGTGGTCAAATCCCAACCAACCCATGGTTGGTGGGACCAAAAATGCATATTACTCCTACGAAAAACTCCCTCGTCGACAACATTGTATCGATAAAATTAAAAAAAGTTAATTTTGGACAAGAAATGTCGACCAAAAACATTATGGTCGACAAATTGCTGTCGACCATAATTTTTTTGGCCGATATTTCTCGTCCAAAATTATTAAAAAAAAAAAAAAAAAAACAGAAAGAAAGAAAGAATGTTGCAGAAAGAGAGAAAATGGGGGAAAAAAGGGGAAAACATTATGCGGAGTCTTACCGTGGGGAAGACAGTTGGGGAGAGAAGAGGGCGGTGGGGAGGAGGCGGCGGCGCTAGGCGAGAGGGGCGGCGCCGCCGCTTGCAGAAATGAAAAAAAAAAAAAAAACGTACCTGTTTCAGCGCGGCGACGGAGGGAGAAAGGAAGGAGGGAGGAGGAGTCGGGGAAGGTGGATACAACGGTTTGGGTCGGTGGAGGAGGAGGCGGCGACGGCGCTGGGCGAGGGGGCGCCGCCGCCGTTGGTTGCAGAAATGAAAAAGAAAAAAAGAGAGAGAGAGAGGCAGGAGGCGCTGGAGGCGGTGGCTTGGGCGGCGGCGGCGATTGGAGAAATGAGAGGAAAAGAGAGAAGAAATGAGGAGTTTGGGGGAAGAAATGAGGAAATTAGGGTTTTTATGAGGGGTGCGCATTTATCATACAAATTTTTAAGATAAAGGGGTATAATAGACAATTTGGGGGGAGTGCATCTATCTCAGATGTACTTTAATGGGAGTATATGTATCGGGGGAGTGTATCTAACAAAGCTGGAGGGGTATATACCCCAACCCTTTACATAATATTGGGCCAGTGAAGAATCTTATCGAAAGCCCAATTCCCCAAAGCCCACAATCCAAAGAGATAGAAGAAATCTTGCCATTAGCCTGGCTATGGCATATGACGATTGAGGTGGCCCACTCCGCTGCTTTTTTAATCTGTTAAATCACAATTCCCATCTCTATCACTCCTTCTGTCATCGCACAAGATATAAACCCTTCTGCTTTTACATTTTGTGTCCTCTCTGCTAATCTCCACAAGCAAAGGATCAAACACACTTCCTATCAGATTTAGGCAAGCATGTCCGAGGTACTGTTTCGACTTCTCTCTTCTCTTTTGTGGTTTAATCGATTGCTTATCTCCTTGTTCGGCTCAATCTGTTTGCTTGATTTCTTACCTCATCCACGATTTAACGGTTGGATTACGATTTTCAGCTTCTGATTACTTCAATTTTAATTTTTGAACTTGAATTTTTTTATGTTTCATTAGTTCAAGTAAATTTGGATTTTCAACGTGTTTGCAGCTGATGTGCTACTGTTTTCGATTTACAGGCAACGAAAACTCCTCTGATTCCTAAAGATGGTAAGCTTAACTTTCCTCAACGTTCATGGTTATGCTAGTCCTAGTCCTAGTCCGAGTAATTTCTTGTGGACGAACTGGATATATGCTTTTTTGAAATTCTTATCTGTGGGATTTGGGATCGAAGTTATTAAGCTGGGAAATATAATAATAGTGTAAATCTCTTTAGGTATTGATAAGGGTTTAATTAAGGTTTATCGAAGATTAGCATTCTCTGTATCTTAAAGCAAATCTTGTCATACACATAATTTTTAAATTTACTCCTGAAGACGTTTAAATTGATTTTTTTTTACCAATTTAAAGTTCTCTTTTCTGATTTTCAGAAGCGAAGCCTGATGCAGCTGAAGGAAGTCAAGGTACTACTTCGGCAAGAGTGATCCCTCCTACGATTCCTGGAGCTATTCCTGGAATGCCGAATCCTTTTGATTTCTCAGCTATGACAGGATTGCTTAATGTATGTGCATCTTCCGTTTTTATTTTTCGGGGTGGGGGGTGAGAAAAACAATTCTGTCAGTCCTTTATTTTAGATAGAGGTGTTTTCTGAGTGGTGGGTCTTAGAAGTTGTGTTGTTGACTTGTTTCACCCTGAGCGTTCAATTTCCCAGACTGTGAACCAGTGAACCTATTGCATTTATCAATTGTGAATTGATCTCAACTTGTGCAGTATGGGTTGAAAACTTTATTAAACCCCAATCATAGACTTTTTGAACTAATGGCACCTCACCAAAGGGGTGCTCCAAATTTTATTTGACTATTTAATTTGTCCTCTGTTTTTGTGGATCAGTTTGTCCAATCACTATTTTGCTCAATATGGCTATTTTGTATATTTTATACTGCCGCACTGTGCCTTTTTTCTTTATTTAATTTGTGTGGGCTGGAAATAACATGGTGCACTTTTATTGCGAACTCTGTCCACTGACAATTACTTTTGTGAGTGCAGGACCCGAGTATCAGGGAATTAGCCGACCAGATAGCAAAGGATCCCTCATTTAATCAGATGGCAGAGCAGCTACAGAAAACCTTTCAAGGTGCACCAGTTGAAGAAGGCATCCCCAATTTCGATCCACAACAATATTATTCAACCATGCAACAAGTCATGCAAAATCCTCAATTCATGACAATGGCTGAGAAGCTTGGTAGTGCATTAATGGAGGTATTTATTGAACTGATGTTCATAACTTTTTCTTAAAATATTATCTTAGGGTATGGGCTTCACCAGTAAGTGAATCATTGTCCACCCTTTTCTTCAGGACCCAGCCATGTCTGGCATGCTTGAGAATTTGACGAATCCAGCAAACAAAGATCAACTTGAGGAACGGATGGCACATATCAAAGATGATCCATCTTTGAAGCCTATTTTGGAAGAGATTGAGAATGGTGGACCATCTGCTATGATGAGGTCATTTCTTTTTACTAGCTTTCTTAATTTGATTCCTTTTTACTAACTTTCCTACATTTTCAAACTGTTAATCAACCATGTGCACATAAATACAATCTTTCATTCAGTTTTAAGCATTAATGGATGGTTATTACAACTGCTCCCCTGCTATCATAAAGTTACTAAATTATATTTCTTGAATTTTTTTGTTCCCTGATCTCTGATGCTATCATAAAGTTACTAAATTATATTTCTTGAATTTTTTTGTTCCCTGATCTCTGATCTAAACCACTCATATATTCTTTTTATTAAATTTTGGTTCGCAGTTAGATCATTTATGTGGGGGGAACGCCACATCTTAATTTCATGTCATAAAGTGTGTCCCCTAAAACATTGTGAGATTGGAGTTGCAAATGAATCGAGTTGTATCAATCACGCCACTGTTTAAACTTGTTTGAAGTTTCCAATTACGAGCTTTTAAAATCGTGTTTGGACTTGTTTATTTAACAATCTAATTGAGCTCGAACAAATTTTATCGGAGCTAGATATGAGAAGTTCATTGATCATTTCACACATAGCTGAGCATTACAGTTTACAAAGCCAAAAGCATTTTCAAGATTATTTGTTTTGTTACCAAAGCATTCAAGTGCATATCAAATATTTTTGAATGGTTCAAAAATCTATTTTGTAATTTTACCAAGAATGTCTATAGCTCAAGGCCTGTGCTATAAATTTTGTTTCTTTCTCCCTGTATCCTTTTAACTGTGATTAGTATGTCTTGGTTTTGTGTTCACTGTTGCACCACCAATTACTTCTGAATCTTCTGTTCTGGGAATGTATTATTATCAGGTACTGGAATGATAAAGAGGTTCTCCAGAAGTTGGGTGAAGCAATGGGATTTGCTGTAGGAGGAGAAACTGCCACATCTGCTGGTGATACTGCTGAAGAAGAAGCAGAGGAAACAAACGAGGAGGAATCCATTGTTCATCACACTGCTAGCGTTGGTGATTTGGAGGTATGCCAGACATATTATACTTAACTGAAAATTGAAGATAGTCATTGGTTGCCTAAAACATCTCCTTACTACCATTTCCAACTTGTAAAATATTCCGATATTCATCTTTACATGCTTTTATGGAACTATTAGGGCTTGAAGAAAGCACTCGCTGATGGCGCTGACAAGGATGAAGAAGATTCTGAGGGAAGAACCGCCCTGCATTTTGCATGTGGATATGGCGAGGTACTTTGATTCTTAAAAATCAGCTTTGTATCTACCTTATATAATCCCTCCGTCCAAATTCATTATGGTTATTTCTCCGGGCACGAGTGTTAATGAATATTGATTAATTTATATATAAAGTAGATAAGTTGGGGGTATGATGGAGTATTGTGGGGTCCATTTATAAATAAAGTGAATGACAATTTGAGTAAATAAGTGATGGTTGAGGTGTGGAGATAAAGTAGCGTAAATAGTATTATTTCCAAACCCATCCCAGACCCGTTGCCCTCTAGACCCCCCCGCTCCTCCTTGATATTCTGCCATTCTTATGTTTTCTTTTATCATCTTGTTCTACCCTTCTTTTCTTATTTTCTTCAATGATCTACTATTATGCAATTTAATGTTTCTCTTTTTCTTGGATGCTAACTAATCAGCTTCCTTCCCATTAACTGATCCAATCACCTTTTTGACATTCTAGGTTAAGTGTTCACAAGTTCTGTTGGAGGCTGGAGCCAAGGTGGATGCTTTGGATAAGAATAAGAACACTCCTCTTCACTATGCTGCTGGTTATGGCAAGAAGGACTGTGTGGAGCTTCTGCTGAAAAACGGGGCCGCTGTGTAAGCTTGTTTAATACATTACCATTTTTTGGGTGGTTAATAGCATAAAAAAATCACAATCTTTTTCACGTTTTTTTTTCAGTTACAACATATGTTTTTAAAATTTGCAATTCGATACACAAACTCTATATTTTTGCAACTATATCATATGACTATTTACCACTTATGCTAACGTGGCAGCCGGAAAATCTTTCAAAAAGTTGCAAATAAATTCACGACCTTTTGTTACTGTTTCAATGTAATCATAACCTTTTTTTGCAATTTCATACACGGCTGCTTCAGCAGAGCAGGCCTTGCCGGAAAACAATCATGTGATAGAATTGTAATAATTTGAAAGGTCTTGTATCGAATTGCGAATTTTAATGTAATTGAACAAACATGAAAGGTCGTGATATACTATTGATTTTGTAATTAACACTTTCATTTTTTATTTTTTTCGTGCTATATTTGTAGGGAACTCAATTCATCTAACTTCGCCTTTTGATTCTGTTTTGTGCAGCACTCTTCAGAACATGGATGGAAAGACACCTATCGAAGTTGCTAAACTGAATAACCAGAACGAGGTACTGAAGCTCCTTGAGAAGGATGCATTCCTATAAATTGTGCACTGGCAATCTAAGACGTTTTTTACTATCTGTGTGGGGTACTTATTTTATGGGCAGAGGAGCATTATCATCTCAAATTTATTTGTATTCTAGTTTTAGATGATTCTTGCCATAAATAATACCTCCATAGTGTGGTGTGCAATGTTTTATCCTACGTACTAGTTTAAAATCACATGTACTGAAGCTTTTACATCATTTTTAAGGCAACATTTTTACATTGATTTCTGTTTTGAGCTGATGGATATTTATTTTTAAGTCACTGCCTGTTTACTGTGTTTGGCTCGACTTTTTAATCTGTCGAAATAATATGGGAGTATCAAATTATTATTATCACCATTGTTACTATTATTATTGTATTTTTGTATATGTTTGCTAGTGGCTATTTGCTAGTGCCAGCTTTTTGTTTAAAATTAATGTACACGTTATGTGTTGTAACCAGCTACACTATTTTTAAAATAGCTTTGTGCAGTTAAGATTGTAAACTTGTATTCCCTACCATTTCTTATTAATTGTCACTTGGAATCAGAAGAAATTTTAGCAATACGATAAATTGGACAATTAATGTAAAATAAAAATTAACTTCTAAAGCGACGTTTTAATATGAAATGAAATAAATCTCCTGTATCATATCAATGTAACAAGTTTATCATAGATTAGTTATTTTAGTAGAGTAGAATAAAATAAATCTCTAATACCCCCTTGCTAGATTTCCAATTGATAAAAATATTAAGTATTTTAAGTACTATTGATTACACACGACACCACATGCATAGTTAAAAATAAAGATCGATCACAAAATATCCCTTATGGTAGAGAAATTAAGTATTAATTACACTAAGTACTAAATTGAATCAATCGAATAAAATAAGTATTTAGAGCATGTTTGATAGCAAAGACTGATTATCTAAGATTAGGATAATATCTAAACTTTATAAATTTTAAAGCATAATCCACTTTTAATCTAAGTTATCAAACAACCAATAAAAATGATATATAGTTAATTTAGATTTAATCTAAGCTATCCAATATGAAATTAAAATTATTTGTGTAATTTTTTGTCAACCGGGGTTCAAGAGCTTCTAAGCAATTAAAAATACATGTCCATACCTGATACCTCTATTCCCTCAAAATTTATACGGAGTAACACACAATTATGGTAGATTTACTGTCACAATTTTGCATACAAAGTGTTTATGTTTAGTGTTTGAGATAATCAAAAGCTTAAAAAAAAAGATCTAACTCACAGAAATTAATATTTTTTCAATTTTTTATTAAATCTAAGCCTAGTCAATTAGTATAAAAGTAAAACGTACATAGACTTAAGTGCCTTACGGCACTAGGATATGTACGAGGCTTGAGTGTTAATTAAGTAGGGATGGCCTAACATGGTGAATTTAATCCATCTACAATTATTGATATATTTTTAGTTTTTTTTTTTTTGAAATTTTGAGATTTTTTATGGGTCGGATGAAGTTGACGGTCGGAATTGATGGTGACGGCTGTATTTATGATTAGGGTCGGAATTGATGGTGACGGCTGTATTTATGATTAGAGTGTAAATGATAAAAGATGAGTGTAGTGAATGGTGGGGGTGCATTTTATAATAATATTTTATTTAAATGGTATTTTAAGTTTTTTACACTACTATTAAATTAATAAAATTGAAGGGGGAGTGTTCTTAACAAAGGTAAAGGTGCAGATAGCCGTACCCATTCCAAACATCTCTCAGAGAAGGGAAGCCCATATATTTTGAGGCCCAAATTTAAAACCATAGCAGGGCTTGCGTATATGTTCTTGTATAGCCATGCGTATGTGAATTTATTGCGAATTATTCATCCAAAGAAATTTCATACGGAGTATTTGGTATTGCAAATTTCATCCTTTTGGTCATATCCCGAAGATTAGGGTTTACTTTCTGCTATTCTGTATTGCATGAACAAGCACCGATCTCCAATCCTTTCTATTTCCCCGTAGGTGTTCAACTTTGATTCATCAATTTTAATTGAATTACCCGATATAATTAATTTATAACAATAAATTGATTTGGAATCGAAACTCGCTGCTTTTTACTCGGTTTCCATATTAATTTGATGCTGTTGATATAGCATCTTAATTCTTACAGGTCTAATTTGGTTCTCGTATTTGGACAAGTAAATTAAAATGGGCAGAGACAGGCAATTATCTCGTTCTCCGCCGCCCCGTAGAAGGTACTCGCCATCGCCGTCTCCGGTCAGGTATGGACGCCGGAGCCGGAGGGATAGAAGTCGGTCCCCTTATTCTTCTAGCAGGTGATACCCTTTTACTCGTACTTGTTTGTGTATTTGGTTCCTCCTGGTTAACACTTAACAGGCTTTATGACTTCATATATACTTACTAATAGTCAAATGTAATTGTAGTCTATCGCCCTCCTATATGGAAGGAACCAGAATTTAGGTGCAATTTTCAGCTGTTTTTTTTTGTTTGGGGGTGGGAGAGGGAGGGATGTAGCATTTTTAAGAATGTTATATGCAACATATAAACAAAATAATAAAGAGGACGCGAGAGGGTTTCCTAGACTGAGTTTACATTGGGAGAAAACTGCTGCTGCTGTTTTTTTTTTTTTTTTTGGACAAACGCAGTGTTAATTGACAATCTTTAGAAACAATATTTGTATGTGAAGTTTCTCAATTTCTACTGTGCCTACCATGATTTACATATATTGAAACTTGAAAGATAAAAATAAGAAAAAAAGATTGACCAATTTCTTTTGAATGATTTCGAGTTTTAAGTTTAAATGTAAAATATAACATCTAAAAAATGTAAAATAATTCGACTAACACTACCAACTATTTTTAATAGATTTCCAAACTTGACCAACAATATGTGATTTAATGCAAATTATATACACGCCAAAAATTAGTTCGAACCTTCGAGAAAGCATGCAATGCACAACATATCGGCATGGTGTGTCCAACCGGGTGTAATTAACTACAACTTTGAGGGCCAAATTGCCAATATCTGCTCAGATATATATCGTCAGTTATTTCTACGCACGAGGCTCAAGTGCAGTGATGTTATATTACTGGGATGAGTTATTTGAAGCTATTATTTGGTTTAAACTTTGACATATAGAAATTCATCAGTGTATTTGGAAAGTGAAACTATTTTGCCTTCTGAAGTTTTTGTCAAGTAAAAAGTTTACTGCTTTTATGGATATATTCAATAGGAGTCTTTTCTGGAATAATAATTGCTCATCATATTGGTTTTATAACTTTTATTTGTTTTAGATGATCTAGCAGATGCTTACGGATTGTTAACTTGGTTGTCCTAGTGCCATGTTGCTGCGTATGAGAGTTTTCGCTTTCCCTCAGCACCTTGATATTCTTCTTGCTTATGGTTGTTGAGTTGATGATCTCATACACCTTTTGTAAAGCTGTTAAATTGTATTTTAATGGATGATGCATCTTGATATTGGGAGTTTTTATTCTATAAATATTGTTAGAAATTGAGAAACATCTTCTTTAAAACATAGTGTGAATGAGCTTAGTCAAGAATATTCATGTTTGTGAAATATAGAAAAGAAACAATGGCTCCTTTGACTGAGAAGTAAGCCGGTGATGGGTGCCATCGGTGGCATTTCACTGCTCGATTGTGATATTACCAGTTTCTTATGATAAAAGATGCAGCACCCAGTTTATTCTTTGCAATATGTGAGGTAACTGTACATGCTTTCAGCATAGATGTATGTTTGGAAAATGAGAGGTTGTGACATTTTAGTGGTCAGTATTTCCTTTTGAAGCTCAACTATTTTACTGCCTTCTACAGAAGACAAAGGCGCTCATTATCCTCTCGACACCAAAAAAGCCGCTCCCCCACTCCAAGGCGTCGTAAAAGTCGCTCTCCTACACCAAAGCGGAGCAAAAGACAAAAAAAGCGGAGTCCATCCCCCTTAACTGCATCTCCCGTTGTACGCACTGGTACAAAAGAGATGAAAGATGCAAGTGAAAAATTAAAAACAGAGGAAGAGGAAAAAAAAAGGTATAATTATTGGGGTTATATTTCCCTCCTATTTTATGTTTACTTCTTCATTTGATTTAAACTCTATTCGTATTTCGGTTGAATCATGCCCTGTCCCAACGGAAATTTGCTCATGCAACTATTAGTGCTTGTAATTGACCTTGCTACTTTTTAATAGAAACAGAGCTATCACATTATTTTGTTACGGACATGCCAAAGACTTCATTCATTGTGTGCAACTGTGCATATTCATTTGCTTGTACTAATAGCTATTATCTAAATTTATTTATTTGTTTGAATTGTGATTCATTTTCCTTTCTTTATTTATAAATTGGCTAGACATTGCCTGCCTGTTCTTTCCCTATTCATATCATTCATTCATGTATCCAAAAGTTCTCCCTCCGTCCCAATAAAAGCTTCCCATAGCTTTTGTGAACCGCGATTAAGAAATATGATAAAATGAGTAGATGTATTAGAGGTGATGTGATTGATAGAGTGAAGAATATAATGAAATGTGAGAGAGAGTAGTTTACTAGAAAAGGAATGAGAAGCTTTTAATGGGACAGACGAAAAAGAAAAGTTGGGTAGCTTTTATTGGGATGGAGGGAGTAATATAATTGTGTTGCTAGAGAAAGATGTAACTTAAAAGTTTAGTGGAGTGAGATAATCAAAGTGGAGATTGAGCCTGTGTTGTAACTTTTGAAATCGCTAGTGATTCTGTAGCAGCAAAATAAACTTTTAAATAGGTGTTCTTTATATTTTGTAACCTTTTCCATTTTTGGCGCATGTGACGTTTTTGGACTTTCTTTGACCCTTTTCTTATGTTAACCACTCTTCTCAAAATTATTTATTGAATATGGGAACCAGGGGATGCTGTATCTGATGCTGCTCTGTAATAAATGTGTAGAAAGCTGCTTTTATGAATGTTGAGAACATTGCCATTTGGTTTGTAAATATTTCTAATAAAAGGGCAGACTATTTCAGCAATCAGCATTGGAGCTTCTATGTTTTACTTGACACTCTTCTCCACAGGATTAATTGAAGGAAGTTTCTGGTATTATTTATTTTGATGGTCCATTTGGGTGCCACGTTAATCTACTGTTCACCAGATTTGAAACTGAAATATTTTGGATCAGGAATCAGTTAGAGGTATGCTTTAAAAGCATAAGCATGTATGTCATTGTGCCTTTATCAAACTGGAGGTTAGTTTGTCATTCAATTTAGCTATGACTGTATGGAAGCTTGTAAGACCACGTGTTGTTTGAACTTCATTTAGTCTTTTGTGTAATTAAAAGTAGAAGTTTGTTACTTCGTAATTTGCTGCTGAGCACTTCGATTCCCTTGAGAACTTTCCTTATTGGATCAGTGGCTATTTTTCTTTTGACATTTTTTTTACTGTTTCCAGGTGTCAACAGGAGTTAGAAATAAAATTAATAGAAGAAGAAACTTCAAAGAGAATAGCAGAAGAAATTCAGAAGAAAGTTGAAGAGAGCTTGAATTCTGAAGAGATCAAGCTTGAAATAGAGAAGCGTCTTGAGGAAGGCAGGAAGATACTTGTTGTTGAGGTTGCAGCTCAACTTGAAAAAGAAAAAGAAGCAGCTATTGTAGAGGCTAAGAAGAGAGAGGCAAGTATCTATTATACTGTGACTGTTCACTCATCTTTTTTTTTTTTTTTTCTCACTGTCTTTGCTGATTTGGAGATTTGCATGGGTTTTGTGATTAATGGTGATTGAATGGTTGTTGCACAGTTGTTGAAGTAATATGACATTTCTTCGTATATGCAATGTTTGGGATTAACAACAGTAAGGACTCTACTCAAAAAGGCAGATGCTAGTACTCCATAGCTAACTATATGCGTTGGTTGGAGAAGCGCCATTGTAGGGGAGGATTTGATCCTGCCATTCATTAGTTTAGGGCTGATTAGGAAGACTTTCAGATGTTTAAAAGCTCTAAAGTTCATTACACTACAGATTCATTATTGGCTTTTAAAAAAAAAAAAAAAAATTAGGATTGTAAATCCTTCTGCCAAGAGGGTGGGAATTTACTTCAATTTCAAGGTTGTCTGCCGAGAGTTTGCATTTGACAAATTGGAAATGGATGATGATTGAATCATTCCCACTCATAATCATTCATGGTGTGTATGTGGGCAATATGCTAAACGTAGATAAGTGTGTAAATGTAATTTTACTCATAAACCTTCATACTTGTATGTAAGCGTGTGACGTATTCACAGGGGTTTGTACAGGAAGAAGCGGAGAGAGAGAAAGAAGAGCTTGAAAGATTGATGGAAGAGAATAAGAGGAAGATGGAAGAAGCTCAAATAAGAGAAGCTTTGGAACGGGAAAGACGGGAAGAGGAACGTTATAGAGAATTGGTGGAACTACAAAGACAGAAAGAGGAAGCTTTGAGAAGGAAAAAACAACAAGAGGAGGAAGAACGTGCGAACCAAATGAAGGTGTTGGGCAAGAATAAGTCCCGCCCTAAGGTTTCATTTGCCTTTGGTATGAAATGACAAACAATTATCTCTCCCTTTCTTTGTGTACGGTTTTTAGTAATTACATTAGAACAAATCACCAGAGCCTAAAAAATGCAATGTCATCTGTTGTGACTTATTAGTGTAGTTTGTTTCCATCATTCTCTTCATTTGTATGCCATGAGCTATCGTTTATTTTGGTTTCATTGATGCTAAACTGCTTTTTTAAACCACACGAGCCCGAATTGTTTGTGTTGGAGCCTGCCTAGGGTAAACAAGCTCTACTTGTTTTGTGAGATAATAATGTGTTCTGATTAATTTTTGAGCTATAGTGTTAAATTCTTTTAATAATTACATCAACTAATGTTACTGAAGGTAATCTTTTTATTTTAATATCTTAGTGAAAATTTAAAGATATTAATTTAGGAATGTCAATGGAGCATGGGGTAGCGAGGTGAGTTCAGGTTGAATGTGAAATTCGAAGATTTGGTTGGGCCCACAGAGGGTGATTGAAAGCCCAACAGAATACAGGGCCTGGGTTTAATATTGCCCAACCCAAAGTATAAACAAAACTGTTCACAAGTAGGCTACCTTCAAATCTGTAGTGAAGGAAAACCAATGTCCATTCTGACACCTTACTATTTTACCATTAAAAGTAAAATAGAAGCTAAATCATTTTTTTTTGTTATGTAAAATATACAGAATTTTGTTTGTTTTTCCCAATAATAATGGTTCATAAACCATTTTATCGACTTTAGACAAAATATCTAGAAGTCTAAATTTAAATGATTAGAGTGAAGGGTACATTATATAAGTCCAACTGTAATGCTTCATCTGAAAAAAAAAAATGAAATAAAAGAATACAACACCATAATTCTGCTACTCTGAAATTAATAATATTAGTTCCTAGTTAGCTATCATTATTGCTTCTTTCTCAACTTTTTTCATGTACAAGTAGTTAAGATTAACTTTAATCCCAACAAGTTAACCTAATGATCTATTAAGATTAACTTTTAAAATGTAGATGTTAGATAAAAAATTTATTACAAATTACTACAAGATTGTAACAGGAGCGAATTGCTCATCTAGATTACTTACTCTAGAGCAACATGCTTGGTCTAAGTTGTTTTTTTGTGCACTGAAATAAAATATACTTGTATACATAGGTTTTAGTGAACAAGAGTGTTACTCTTTACTGTTCTGTTTAGTCTGTTTACAATATATATGAATTTAATTGCATTTTAAGTTCTAAGACATAAATCATCAACGCATAAATAGAATTGAAAAATGATACACACAAATATTTGAATTTGAATAATAAAATGTTGTGTCGAAAAAAAGAATAATAAAATGTTAGGAGCTAGAAGTTGTAAACTACTACTATATATCTACCCAGTGACGGACCCAGAAATTTTGGATTGGGGGGCCCGATTTACAATACTATAAATAAAAAATAATATTATAAAATTTTGTATCTACAAACAAAAATTTATTATAAAATTTTCAATAAACCTCATTTTATTAATTTAAATTTAAAGACTTTTGTTAAAAAAAAATTAATTTTAACTGTCTTACCTCATAATAAGTGAAACAGTGTTAAAATTTAACGTGCATTCTCGTTGAGACATTAGTCAACAAATGTAGAACTTAAAATATATCTCTCATATCCAGTGATGACTTGCATACCTTAACAAGTTCACTTTTGAATTTTTAGTGATGTGTGAGGTCAAATAAATGAGGAGTATTTTGAGTGATTTAGTGAGATTTAAATGGAGTTTAATGAGGTTAAATAAATGAGAAGGGTTTAAATGTGATCCAGTGAGGTGTAAGAAAGAATGTGGTGACAATTTTAGAAATAAAATAATGTAGGAGAGTATATTTTTAGGTGATTTAGTGAGGCTTAAATGTAATTTAGTGAGGTGTAAAAGATAATTTAGTGAGATGTAGGAAAGAATGTGGATCCAAAATGAGTGACAATTTTGAAAATAAAATAATGTAGTAAGATTATTTATTTTTTAGATTATTTACGTATTATAAGTGTGCTAAATACTTTGAAATGTCTCAATAAAAAAATGAACGAATAATTACGAGACGGAAGAAATATATATATAAAAAAAATTAAAAAAAAATCAGTGGGGGGCCCATGGGCCCCCCTGGGCACTACCTGGGACCGTCACTGTATCTACCAGTCTACCACCTCTATACCTTGAATTTGATAGCTACCCCCTTCATCCCATTTTAAATTTACCATTGGTAAAAAATAAACAATCAAAATTAGATTTATCATTAGTTATAAAACAATTTCTCACTTTAAACTAAATTGTTATAACATTTTAAAATTACATCACATATCATTAATTTATTATTTACAATATTTAAACAACTCTCGCATTAAACAAGGTAACAATAGTATTTTTTTTTATTCGTCACTTTGCTAATAATAAAACAAATTAACCCTTTTATTTAATTATTCCAACAATACCCTTAATAAATGGTAATCATCTTCTTGTAATTATAATTAAGCTTTTTAATTGTAATATACTACTACTATATATGAATAAATAAGGGTATAATAGTTTTTGATACAATTTGGTTGTATGTATGGATGGATAGTATACAATTTTTAACATTAAGAAAATATTGGTATGGAAAGTATAATTTGACTTGTATGAGATTTGAATAAGATTATTTTAAGTGTGGGACTTTTCAGAGGCAGGCTAGTGGTATGGTAGTATACGACATGATGCATTGAAAAAGGATACTCCCTCCCCCATCATTAACGCATGATTACTATGACCCTGGGACCCACCCACACATTCACCGATGCTGTCATGTCGCCTTTCTCCTGGGGCCCACCTGAGTTTGTTTGGCGTGCATTTAATCCCAACCGCTCGTTGATATCAGCACCAATCAGATTAGACTTTGACTACTGCCCCACTGACATGCACTAATTACTCTATCATCCCCAATCCCCCCACGCGCCAAATACACCGTATTCCCTCCGTCCCATGATTTTATGCACACTTTGATCGGCATGCAGATTAAGAAAATGGAATAAAGTGATGTGTAAGGTCAAATAAATGAGGGGTATTATTGGTAATTCATTGACTAAAGTGGGAGAGATTTGACTAATGGTAAAATAAAAGAGGGATATTATTCGTATTATTGTTTCCTTTTTTGGAGTGTGCAAAAAATATTGGAACGCCCGTTAAGAAAAGTGTGCATAAAATCTTGGGACGGAGGGATTTTTTTTTTTTATGCACCTGTATCGAGTTCAAGGAGCGACTAATTTAGAAGACTAATCAAACCGTGCATTTGCGGGGGTTTTGAATAGGCTAGGCTCCTTAAGAATTATTTACATCCTAGGAATTTCAAACTTGAAATCTAGAAAGGAGCACACTACTAAATCTTAAACTTACACCAATAGATCAACTCCTTAAAAGTTATATAGACCATTCATAAACTTCAATCTCGACTCGAACTTTTATCGAGCTTAAGCCTAATTGAATGTGTTAGGAAATTAAATATAAAATAAATTAATTTTACACTCCTTCAAACTTTTTAGGTAAGATAATTTTTTTAATGGTCTTATACTTTTTGGCTCATGCTCATGTTCTGAGTTTAAATTTAACTAAAAACAACTTAACTCATGTTAAAATATTCACTCAATGAGACTTCTCTCTAGTGAGGTGATAAGAAAAACTCCGTTATAGAATTAAATATAAATAAAATACCCTTTATAATTGTCTGAAAATTCAAACATTTAGATGATATGAATTTTTTATAGAATGACAACAAAATTCTTAAATACCGAGTTTAATGAGCGAGTTCGAGATAACTTATTAGTCAATTGAGTATCTAACGACTTCGATTTCGACTCGTTTATCAGTCTAACGAGACGAGTTTAAACTCTAATTTTAAAAGTGCAAATAGTGGAATTAGTGAGTTTACTTTGCGCGGGTGGGAGAGGATGAAAGTGGTGGTGAGTAGTCAATTATTAGGGTAAATTGGGGGTTTTGTATTCCGGGCCCTCCGGTGGAGCTGACAAACCCGATATTATTACAAATCCCAATGGACTCTCTCTAGTCTACGTATTTGTATGTCCAAACAACCCCTTTTCTTTCATAATTTCACAATCAACTATTTCCATTGCTTTTTTCTTTTTCTCCTAGACTAAATTATACGTACATATATGATATATTTACCTTACTTTAATTTTGAGTCTAATACATAAAATCAGTTGAAATATGAAAAATCGTACAATGAATGAAACCGTCTCCATTGTTGTTCTAGAATATTGTGTTCCATTTGAGCTATGTCTTAATGAACTCTATTACTAACAAAACTGGAAAGACAAGATTTCAATTTTCAACGCTCCTAATATAATGAAACCAAATTACCTAGTAAAAAGTTGGTCAGTTGTGTCGTTTGACTCATACATACCCGGTCTATATTTGACTTTATAATCATTCTAAAACTATGGGTTTTTTTTGTTATAATAAATGATGTTTTATTGGTTTATGTAAAAAATAAAAGAACAAAGAGTAATTGATGTTTTTGTTACGTAAAGTAATCCAAAATGTTGAACGGTCAAACAAATTTGTTGAATACGATGTATTTTGTATATGTGTGTAAATATATATCATTATTATCATTAAACAAAACCTTCATTATATTTATATAGGAGTGTATATTAAGTAACTTTGTGAAAGTGGTTTTTCACAAATTAACAACAATATTAACTAGCTAGAAAACGTGAACCTTCAGCTTTGCTGCCGCATATTTGTTACTATCAGTATGTATAATATTTGATTTTCTAAGCAAGAAAAATAACACTGCATTTGGTTGTATATATAATATATTTCCCTCAATTTGGAAGATTGTTAAAAAGAATCATTCTGGTAGTGAGATTCCAATATGTGATCATATCGTGATGGAATAAAATAGAAATGATAAATTGTCACAACAACAAAACGTGGAGATTAATTAACTATGGAAATTTTACGACAGACATCAATTCGTTGGAAATTGCAACGAATTTATGATGGATTTGGTCAAATATTTATACATACATAATTTATATCACATCATTTAAAAATTAATTAACAAATTTGTATAATTATATCAATTAAGAAATATGAAATAAATAAATTAATTAAATGATCATATCAATTTTTAAAAAATGGGTCAAATATGTATACATACATAATTTATAGTGTAAAAATAAACAAAAGAAGTTTGTGCCTCTCCTTGAGCACCCGAGGTCGACGGTTCGATTCTACATGGGAGCGATCGTTTGGCCTGAGTTCGAACCACTTGAGCCCATTTTTTTAATTTTATATTTGCGATGGCGAAAATCGTTGTAATTTACAATGGTTTGTTCGCTAATTGCAACGAAGTTTACAACGACAATTTGACTCACTGGGTCACGGATCATGACCAATTTACGACGAACACAACCGACGTAAATTAGCGATTAAAATAAGATAAAAAATTAAACCAAATACATGACCAATTTTTTTATGACCACTCAACATTTTGGGTCCCAAAACATTTTGTTTTGCTTACTAATTATTTTGTTTAGAAAAAATTAAAAGTATGTGGTTTAGGGTTTTAACCTCATTTGTTGATATAAAAATTCCCTCAAGTGTCAATAATACTACTGTCTTTAACCCATGACGAGAGTAGACAAATACATACTTATTGGTGCTCGCTCGTTAACTTAGTAATGACAAAATGATCATAGGATCATTTCTCATTATATTGAGAGCCATTTTCTCTTTTTTAATACTTTGGGGAGTCTCTAAAGATATATATAGTTTCGAAACATAAATGAAAAAATAAAATTGAATACGTAATTGTAAATTAAATGTAGACCATAAATAGTACTAGTATCCCCAATTTTATTTATATTTTGTTATTTGGAGAGTAGTACGTATTAATAGGCGGGGAAATTGGGAGTTTGTCATTAAATAGATGCTCCCAAAGCAAAGATGTCATACGTTCAGTGTGTATATTCAATGCTTTCACCTTCACACCAAAATCACATTTAATTCCATCGGTAGTGTTAGGTAAATTCAAATCCACACAAATTTCTGAATTCTGATCGAGATGCCTCCAAATCATTTAATTGCTCTCTCTTACAAACATTTTTTCACTACTCCATCTCTAATTTCACTATTTTAATTTATTTACTTACATATATATATATATATTGTATTTTAATACATATATGTACTATATTATCAACTTAGCTCGCTCTTCTATAATTCTTGTATTGTAACTTTCCATCAAGTCCTCTCCAATTAATACAAATAGAAATGCAACCTGACATTGACGCGATGGTAAAACTTTATGATAAATATTATAGGGATTCTAAACTATTATTATCAAAATTAGTGGGAAAAACTTGAGTATTTAATTAATTAGGTTATCGAAAAGAAAAGAACGATATTGTGTATGTGCATATGATATGAATTAAGAATATAGTATATATATACATATGTGTTGAGATGTGTCAAATTATATAAACTAATAAATAATTTTGTAAATTGATAATTTCATTATAATTAAAAGGAATGGGAAAGGGATAATAATAAAAATTTGTATCAGTGTCTCCACTCATTAACGTAACTGGAAAGGTGAAAGTTTTCTTGTAATTAGTGATGCAGGGTGTACTGGTATATCTTTAATTTAAGCCTAAATTTAACCTCTAAAAATAGCATTACTCATCACCCGGAAAGGTGAAATTTAACCTCTATAAATAGCATTATTTATAACCTTATTACTATTATTGCCTCTCTTTTTTTCACTTTTTCTTTGTTTGTATGCCCATATTTTAACTCTTGAAAGTTACCCAATACTTGAGACTGATTCAATGCTCTCTGAGGAATGCATGTTGGTTGATTAGATACAATTAAACTTGTGAGATCCAATCATTATATATTAGTAACATAAATTAAAAATGGGCGATTTTTCAATCATTTTTAGGTTACATTGAGAATTTCAAATTGATTGTTGCATTAATTAATTCCTTTTACCATTAAAAAAAAACAGTCTGGATCTATTGGTATAACAATTGATTGATTATCTTTGGTCAAAACAATTAAAAGAGCAAAACATCGTAAAAGAAACAGTACATTAAAGATTCTTGAATGAAAAAAAAAAAAAAAAAAAGGGGGTTTCTTTGTCGTAGATGAAAAAAGGCAAGATTCAGGCATCGGTAAACATAAAAAGTTGTCAATATACTTGAAAAGATGGGAGTACAAAAAAATACTAATTTATTAGTATTATATGTGTGTAGGGGGAAAGGCCAAGAGATACACAGAAAAGGGTAGTTTAATTGACAACTTCTTCTTCATCGATCTGACTCCACATCCGTGTTTTCTGGGTGTCACTGTGTCTTTTTAAGTTTTGTCTGCACCTCCCTCTCTCTCTCTCTCTCTCTCCTCTTTCTCTTTCTCTTTCTGTGTGTAAAAAGAGGAGAGAGAGAGAGAGAGAGAGAGGTCAACAGGGTGAAAAGAACAGGACAGGAATTGAGGTAGCTGAATATGCAACCCTATATCTTGTTGTCTACAGTTTTTGCCTGCAAATAATAATAATCAAATCAAAAAACACATAAATGAACATGATTGAGAGATGATGATTAATAAATAATCACACCTGCACAAAATTAACTATAAATTAATCAAAATTGAGAAACCCTAATCAGGGCGGCGACAAAGATTTGAGAGGAATGAAGCCTGGTCCGATGCCTTCACCACGTTTGATAATTAAATTAAATAAAAACGGTGGTTGCATCGAGCCAGCCAACATTCCCCACAAACCCTAAAACGCTCTAATTTTCTTTCTTTCTTTCTTTCTTACTCATAGAGAAGAGAGAAAGAGAGGCCAGGGGGATATATGAGATATGATTTGTGAATATGGAAAACCCTAGTGATAGAGTTGGTTATTTATAGGAGAGTAAGAGCCTTGGGGGGTGGGTGGGGGTGGGGTGAGGGGTAGTGGTTTGGAAAACGCCTCCTCACTAGCTAATTCATCACACCAATTTTTTCGTAAACGTGGAAAACCCTTGTGCCTCCATTAATATTAATTGCAAGGCCTCTACACACCAAAATTTAAATTAAATGGAAAAGGTAAGGTATTAAAAACAACACATACTCCGTATTTAATTTAGGGTAGTTTTCTTATACACCAGTTGTACGGTGCACAAATTGATTAATACATAGAAAAATAATTAATGTTAATTAAAGTGATCGATACTTGATTGCACCTATACAATTGAAATTAAACTTGTAGAGCAAGATGTTAAGACGAGTAGAGAAGAAGAGGTGGGTCAAAGTGGATATACATGAACTTTGATTGAGGAGTACTGTATAACATAATCGTGTAAATAATACGGGTTAACGTTGAGTACTCCTAGTACTCATGTATTTTGTATTGATTCAAAAAAAAAAAAAAAAAAATTGAACTTCAATAAATTGAGTCAAATGTTGGATAAAAAAATAAATTGAATACATTAAACATTAGTTGACCAACTAATTATACTTTTTAGTAAAATAATTACTCACCCAATGCATACACAAACTTTTTAAAAATGTGCATTTGAATCGCATGTTACACCCAATGCATACACAACTTTTTCTTTTATTAAATTTGTTTTATGGATATGTCTCTTTACGTAGATTCCCCTTTTTTCAATTTTTTAATATGTAACGCATTTTTAATAAATAAAGTAAATACTCTATCCATCTCCGGATTACTTTTATAAGAAGATGGACGAGACACGTATTAAAAAGTTAATTAATTAGTAGGGATTTAAGGGAAAAATTTATAAACATTTTTGTATAAAGTAAAGAAATTAGTTGATTTGTATATATTTGTAGGGAGTAACATTTTAAATAAAATGTTAGTATTTGTGGGAGTAATGTTTATGAGGATTTTTTTAGGTGTGAAAATAATTTAGAGCATCCCAATAAGATAAATGTAAATTTAATTGCAGGACCAAGGGAATACATTTTACTAGTATTTACAATATTTGATTTTACAAGTTATTCTTAAAAACATTTTTTTTAGGAAGGTTTTACAAGATCATATCATAAAAATACAACTTCAAGCTTCGAATCTTGATCTTCAAACCAAATGGACGGTATCGCTGTCCCCTCCAATCGTGTGAAGAAGAAAATTAAAACGAGTGTTCCCTTGTCTTGAAAATATTTTGTATGCTAGCTTGAATATATTTCGGAGTCTTTCCCTCATGTTATCATCTTTTCTCATTAATCATTCAACCGTTTTTCAATTTTTTATCCCAACTTATACATAACTTATGTTAGAGCAATACTCCGGTACATAATTAAATTTTTGGACTTGGAAAAAATCCTGGTTCATTGTTCATGGTAGCAAACAACAATTTCAGTTTCCTCCATAAATACTATGCAACGGCTGAAGTTAATGCCATATATATATATAAATGATATAAAATTCGATGATAAATTTTTTATAGAACCCACACATGCATAAATCTTGACTAAACTTTAACTCATTTCTGCTATAAATCTTGGCACGTGTAATCTTAATGCAGAGTGATCTTCATTCTAGCTCATTTGATGAGAATAATGTTTTTTAGATCCGTAATTTAAAAGTTGTTGTGTTTTAAAGACAATAATTTTACGAGTATGTGAATATATAGGTCATCGTGTTTTAAAATTTGTAAATATAAGAAGAGGTCAAATCAAGTTGAAATGTCACAGTTGCGTGACTGTTCTACATTTACATATCTTAAAAACTAGTCTACATTCACATATTCGTAAAGTTGTAAATGCAGGACAATTGTAAAATATGCGTACAACTCACACACGATTAAGCCCTAATTGGACTAATTCAAGCTTGATTGTCCTACTACATTTACACGATTTAAAATATAATGTCCTACATTCACAAGTATGTAAAATGATTGTTCTCAAAACACAACCCACTAATTTTTTGGAAAAAAAAGAGCCTCATTTCACCTACGGGTTTTGTTGTCTAAGCTAATTTGTGAATTTAGGGTGAAACTTTAAACAACCATAACTTTACATAAATAAATCTACATTTATTTGTAATATTTTAAAATTTTAATTGTCTAGAATATATAGATTGCAATTAAGTCAAGAGTGGTCCATAAAAATAGTAATATCGCCCATTAATATAATTTTTCTTATATATTTATGGTTAGTTATATAACAAGAAGCATCAATGACCTTGTGGAAGTTACGGTTGAATACTGCTGTCACTTTTGCTGGACACAGTGTGGATGTGGTACCAACGTACGTAGTGTCCTAATTTTTTATTGATGTAAATGCAAATTTGAGAGTGTTGGTGGAAAATTACATCGTTAATTTAAAGATTTCAAATTCGTTGGTAATTTTTTTTAATTATAATGTCAGTATTTCGACAGCAGAAATGTTTAGATAAAACAACCAAGGGAGTTTCCAGATTTTCCGTCGATAATTTCATCGATTTAGTTAGTGTTGTGTTAAATGTGAGGGTCGAATACATTAGTGTAGAGTATTGAGTACTTACCTAGACGAAAAACAATTGTAGCGTACATGATTTGCTAAAGCAGCGCTCGACTCTCCTTACCCTCACGATTCGATTGGGGATTGATGATGATTAAGGGCTTTTCCCTCTTTCAAAAAACCTTTTGGGTTTTTTCCTTATTCGTTTTTTCATTAGAAATATATTTAATCAAGTGTGGTCGTACGCCTGACTAAAAATACAAAAAACCATCCAATAGACTCTTCAATTGGTGCAATAGAATCCATGGCGTACTAAAAATACAAAAAACCATCCAATAGACTCTTCAATTGGTGCAATAGAATCCACCCTGTTGCGGCTGTTCAAATCATCAATCAAAAGAATATAGCCCAACATCATCTACAGTTGTATATCAAGAATTTGTACAACTTCCAAAGTAGTAGTATTTGATATTAAGTTAAAAGATGTAACTTATTAACAAGGGTGCATGTCAAACAATACAAGTAATCTTAAATTACAGAGTGCAAGATGGATTACGAAAAGAATTACGTGTGATGAAACGGTTCCCCCGATCATTGTATCCATCGCCAAATAATTACGTGTAGTGGAACAACTCTCTCGATCATGGTTGAACGGGAAAAATTTTCTCCAAGAACTTTATAAAACGTTTTGAATAAACCGTTGGCTCCGCAACGGAAATTGACAGAGGATCAAACTTCAATGATTTACATGCATGTTCTATTTTCTTTTTCACGTTGTATTCCTGTAATATATCAATTATGCCAAGGTAGAGAACTACATCGTAAACCTCAAAAAGTTCAATTTCAGCCGAGCTCGTCTCTGCCCCCATAATTTTGTGATTTGCCTGAGCTGGCATGTTTACTCCTAATTGCACCCTTAACCTGAAAATGTGCAGCTAGCTAAGGCAATTTGTTTTCTAAAGTGGGGATACATTGATCAATTGTTAAAATAAAATTGAGGTGAAAATATAAATACAAGTTACCTGCCAGTACCAGGAAGAAGAAGATCAACTTCTTTATTACCAACAGAGTATGCTTTCAATGTACTTCCCCGAATATGAGGACCAGGTGCAATGCTCACCGCGTCAGGCTCGTGGGTTACTAAGAGCAAACCCTTAGGAGGTATCAATATCTCTCCTTGAGAGGTTACAGTTACACCTTCAAAAAGTAACACAAATTAATGAAAAAGTAAGAAATTTAATACATGTCTCTATGAAGAAGGGAAAAGAAGACGACGAAAATAAGAAGAAGAAAAAACGAAGAGTTGCATTTAATTTGTTAGGCAGCAAAACAACAATATAGTATAGTGAATGGGTCCAATTATTGGTAAATATTTAGTATACCTACCATCAACAGAAGCATGAATATTCTCAGCCTTGCTTGGTAAATCAGGGGGGTCTGTTAGAGATCTTAAATGTTCAGGAGCCCTAAAGTGCAAACCCAAGAGAAGGCTATAATCTATGATTTGTTGAGATTCCAAGAACGCTGAATCTAGAGACAATTGCCTGTAACAAATAGAGTAAGAAGAATTGTTACATTTGAACGTGGTATTCACGCAACAAACAGAAAGTAGTCTCAAGCATATTCCAAGTTGAGCTATCTAAAATTTTGCAAAAGACAACTATTAACATAATGACAAGATTTATGGTCAATCAGATCTCTATATGGCTATATTATTACCAATAAATTTCTGTATAATCCTCGCTGTAGTGATCTACGACTCGGAAAAGTTGAATAACTAATGCCCATCATTCACAGCATAACCAGTCAAAAGATGCAACAATTGCAATCTTGTTCAATTATTTGTAGAAGAATCAAAATTATCTCCTCCATAGATAAGAAGGATTTAGACCTACATAATAAGATTAGAGGAACACCAAAGGATATACATTCTCAGTGTTTTCATAATCTAAACTATCTAATGGGAACAAGTAAGTATAACCAACCAATGAACATAAAACTTGAGTTTCAACCTTGTAATTAAGTTAAATACTATCACGAACGGTACAACTATTTTTTAGATAAAAAAAGAAGCATTTATTTGTTGCAACAGTATTAAATGAGAGACTGGATATAAAATCTGCTTAGACATATTTGTTGGATATGTTACTTAGAAACAGTTAAGAGGGTAATAGACATTATTGTTGGAGTTATATATGTAAGACGAAGCACCTTAACCTGGATGGCTTAACAGGTTTATGGAAATGAATTAAATATAATTAAACTCTCAACATTCATTGCATCCGTGTATCATCATATATCTAACGACTAAAATACTCATTCTTAATGTCATCGACATGCAATTGATTCTCACCCTTATTTCGTATATTGAAAAGGCATTAACATACTATATACCTATTCAATTGTTTCTCGCCCATATTCCATACAGTGAAAAATATTTCATTTCATGATTAAATAATAGTATATCAATTTAATTACATAAAAAGTCCGAGACATTAATATACCATAGACCTCTACATCTGTGTATGCATTCTATAATGCTATATCTATTTCCCCTGCGATGGAATTCAACTTCTTTTTTTATAGAAAACAATTTCAGTAACTAGGAATGCAGATAATGAATCCTTGTTGCCCCTACATAGAAATATGATGTAAATAAATTTATAGTAACAGGAAAACAATTCCTTTTATCACAAGGAAATAAAATTTGTCAAGAAATACTGGCCACTATTCCATTAGCATTTAAAACAAAAGTGTCTCGATACTTCTTTCTATATTTCTTTGTTCTGTATGTGAAGGTAGTGCAGCTACAGGCATGTGTGCACATTACTGGAAGTACCAGAGGTTACCAAGAGAGAACTGAATTTCTTTTTAACTTTCTGATCTAGATATCTAAATATACATCGGATATGAGAGTTTAGCTAGGTTTAACTACTTACACAAAAGCCAAACCCTTAAATAGTTTAATAGCATAGGTAGCATCCACAGGACAATTGCCAACTGAGATTAAATATACCGAGAAGTAGTTGTAGATGGCACTTTAATAAACCAATAGCTTGAATCTATTAGTCAGTGGAGATTCAGCATCCAATGGTTCCTATAATATAATTAGCGAACACCCAAGCAACGGAAATTATGGGAAAACTAGCATGTATAGCTACTAATTATAAATTCTGTCTGCTAGAACATATGTGGAACAATCAAATTAATCCACAACAAGCCTTCTAAATAAACCATTAAAGCCAGTCATATACTTTCCAATCAGAAGTTCTACTAGCATGTCACAGGATCCATTTATCGACTAGAATAATAAACTTACCTAAAAAGTGACTCATGCAATGACCTGTCCATTTGAAACTCATAAGTCAAATCAAGATCTTTCAATGTAGAGGAATCACTAATGTCATCTTTATTTGTAAATCTTCCATGGGTTGAGCCCTTCAAATCATAACGACGATGAATTCTTAATTCAGAGAAGAACATATTTCCCATGACGACAAAGCGGACCTGTAAATAGAAGTAGTAATGACTTACGTAATGAAAAGGAATATGTTCCCTGATAATTTCAGATATTTATTCTAAGAGAAAAGGTAAACCTTGTAAGCATTCTAAAGAACAGAAGAAATCTAGCAAGACACTGGACTGGACTCATGAACGATGAACTACCTTTCTTCTATGTCCCAATGATATCCGGTGTACCCCAAAGAACTTAGTAATAAGGGTGTTGTCATAAGCTTGTACATGATTGTAATAGTGAGGCAGCATGTTAAGCAACACCTACATTAAGAACAAGTACTGTCAATTGAATTTCCAACCAGAAATCGTTGAGAAACTTAATCATAAAGTAAAAGTTTAAATAGGAAACTTCAATTCACTATAAGTCCTAACAGTACTTCAGAAACCAATGAGGTCATTCTCTGTTAGTGAGTGTATGGTGAAAGTTTGTGTGTGGAGAAAAACAGAATGAGATGTTAAAATGTATCTATAAATGAAGTGGCATAGAATATAATGATATTTTCATTGTTATAATGAAATACTAGCATGATCCCTGTGTATAGAGATACGACAAACAGAGCCACACAGAGTGGACGCACTCCTATATACCTTCAGCTCTGATTTTTTAAGTGTCTTGATTACAAATCTATCATCTTGAGAAAGATAAAAAATGCTTCCACTTTTTCCTGGCGAAGAAAGCTCCCTCAGACCATCATCACCACAGATAGACATCATATAGTCTGCAGCATTTAACCTGAACAGTTCTCTCAGATTCCTGAAATGAGACCCAATAGAGACATGTAAAGTCACTCAAAACTACACTTATTAAAAATGCATGACATATATGGAATAGCAGAGGATGCGGGTAACAGAAAAACAGTCCACGAAAACTTCTTAGACATGCACAAATGAACATTTAGGAAAAGTCTGGTGAAGAACAAAATATCGATTATGATTTCTTCCTTTATTTACTTCATTTTTCTGTGATTAATTTCATTTCCTACAACAAGTAATATAAGGTATTTATACTTTGTGGAAATTGAAAAGTAAAACAAAGGAAAGGAAGTGGATGATAGTACATTATAAGTTATAGTTACTGACCAATGTTCAATGGAACATAAGAAGAAGGATGAAGATCTGGAGTGACATATATGTTTTTCAATAGTAATACACTTCATGTCCAATTCCTGAATATATGTAGAAATGAAAGCTACTACGTAGGGGCATAACTGTCATAAAATAAGCTAAAGAAATCTTGTGTGTTAGAACATATGCATTACTACTTAGAAGAGGCATAATGCAAGTCTAGGAAGCACTCCATATTCTCCATGACTGTTGAAATGAGCAAGACTCTTTTATAACCTTATACCTTTTACTGTGTAATTTGTTCTTGTTCTGAAGGCTTCTATGTTTCCATCTCAGAATACTGTGAATATGCATATGAAATTGACGAAAACAAACATAGCAAATTACCAGACACTTCTTCTTCAAACTGAGATACCTAGGATCGCATTATAAATGTTCAGTTTTACATCACAGAAAGTGTATAGCTTCCTTTCAATTCTGATGAAGATTATGTTATGATTCTGTCTTTATTGTTTTTCCTATGTTATCTTTATTGTGTTTCCTAGTTTAGTCGTTCTATGTTTAGCACGTAGATCGTTATTTATTCTTTCCTTGTTTTAGGTTGTAACCCTAGGTCTTTCCCCCACTATAAATAGGGAGTATTCTATCTCAATAATATACACACTACATGAATTCTCTACTATTACCATCTCTTTTACAAATTCCATTTTGGTAGAATTGGCAGAACTTGAGGGGCCAGCTTCTTCATAAGAAAGCATTATAGCAATTTAGTTGGTAATCCATTCAGAAACACCAGAATCAGTAAACATCTGCTAAGAGAATGGTCATATTTCACTGATAACTTATGCACAAGTAGGTTCTCTGAAAATCCCTTATACTTGGCTCTCATGTTTCAGATCTTAAGATTAGTCTCCTACTCTTCAAAATAGTCTTCCCATGTAAGCTTAAAAAATTAATAAATTGAGCGAGATCCAAGTAACACTTCCATGGTGTATGCAAGCAGCTTCAGATACATTGTTCACAATTACCACAGAAATGACTGTAACCTCGTAAAAGAATAAATTTCTCGTTGTAAAAATTCAAACATGCAGTTATTCATAATTTGAAGTAGCAAGATATTTGATTTATCTCTAAAAGGAAAGGGCAGCCTAAGAATTGTTTCTGAATCTAAAACCACAACGAACTTAAAATCTCATACTTTTGGCACATTGCAGAAAAATAAATAATTCAAAATGCATAAAGAAAGGAACAGCCACCAAGCAGCTTCAGATACATTGTTAAAAATTATCACAGAAATGACTGTAACCTCATAAAAGAATAAGTTTCTTCGTTGTACAGATTCAAACATGCAGTTATTCATTATTTGAAGTAGCAAGATATATTATTTATCTCAAAAAATAAAGGGAGTCCTAGAATTGTTCCTGAATTTAAAACCACGAAGAATGAAAGAACTTAAAATCTCATACTGCTGACACATTGCAGAAAAAGAAATAGTTTAAAACATAAAGAAAGGAATCTCTTTTACTAAAGGTGACAGATATGCGATGAAATAATAGCTACCTGAAGACCATGGGGCAATAATCCTTCCAGTAAAAGTCAATAGATTTATGCGAAGGAGTTAATCGAGAACCTTTTCTTGGAAAATACATTCTTATTCTAGCTTGTTCTCCAAAATCAGATGATCTCACTTCGCGCATTGGAACTGGTGTGATCTTTCCAACAGTATACCTGTGGACTTCGTATAAGATATTTGCACAAGGAAATTCACCACCTAACTATCAAATGTACTTTTTCTAGAAGATGCTAGCAAAGATATACAGATATGAGAACTTATTTTGCTTACCTGATACCAAGTTGCAAGCTAAGCATCAGATAATAGCTCTTGTGGCCTTTAAAAATGTCAACACATGATTTTTTTTTAACGTCTTTTGCAAATTTGAGCCGTTGTTTACTTTTATGAGACAGTTTGGGCATATCTCTAACCCTTTCTTTCATAAGTACTCCTTGCATATATTCCCTCTCATAAGCCACAGTCCTATTATCTGAATACTCAGTTTGACCATCTTGAGGATTCTGAGATATGATGCATGATCTCTCATGCGATGTCAGTTCTCTCATCGAATCAGAGCGGGACATATCATCTTCTAGAGAAGAGGCTTTACGAGAAAATCCCCCAGAACCCCTGCTAAAGCTAGTTGAAAATTTTTCAGACAGACTTCGTTTTACAGTAGGCAGTACAGATTCCTCTGAATGATCAGATGATATACGAAGTAGCATCTTGTCTTTGTACTTTTCGAGATTAAGTTTGTTTAGATGCTTATTTCCAGCAGGATAGAAAGTTCCAGGCCCATCCTTAAGCCCTTTAGACCACGTTCCAAAATAATAACTTCCATCAGAAAATCTATAGAAGCCCGATCCGTCTCTCAACCCATTTGACCAAAAACCGTCAAACAGATCTCCATTGAACCATTTCATCACCCCTCTACCATTCATTCTCCCGTTTCTCCAATTCCCAATATATATATTGTCATTACTCCACGCATACCTACCACTGCCTTCACGCACTCCCTCCTTCCAGCAACCATCATAAATGTCTGAATTTGGATACTGTTTCCTTCCAATTCCATGTTGAGAATTCATCTTCCAAGAACCTTTGTATATGGACCCATCAGAACCAATAAAAGTTCCAAAACCATGAAGATAACCCCCAGAAAAATCACCCTCATATGTAGCCTGTGAAGGCCAATGGATCTTTCCTTTTCCTGTCATTTTTCCTTCTTCCCAATCACCCTCGTGAACGGTTCCATCTAGCCATGTATATTTACCTTTTCCATGTGGAATCATTCCCTTGAAAGCACCAACATAGACATCTCCATTTGAAAAGATCTTTTCAGTGTCCCTGTAAATGGAGGTTACTGATAAGTTGGCATTGGATATACCACAAAAATGCAAACAAGGTTCTTAAGCATAAATCGTAGAAGTTTGTACCTCTCCTCATGTTCCATGAAAAACTAGTGATCCCTAATTTTACCTGCATAATAGTAAGGAAAACAACAATAAAGCACCAAGTCTGTGTGAATAAAACAATTAAACTGTCTGAATCCTGAAATGATGCATGCCCAATTTTGAATATGCAACCATAAAGCAAAATCCACCAAAATGTAATTATCTTCTAATCTCTAGCTTTTTATAATGATATAACTGATCATTCATGCTTAAAGATATCATGTATTATTTGGCCTCCAAGTCAATGTATAGAAGAGACAATTCCAGAGTAATTCATATTAAAACCACCAAGTCAAACTTAGCCTAAATAAATTATTAAAACTTTCATGATATATTGGCTGAATACTCTGTATTTCCGGAAACCCTGACACAATGGTCAGCCGTCAATGTTCAGCTAATTTTTGCAATAACAATACTAGTCACTACATTCTTCATCCACAAAAATGACAATTATTGAATCCAATTGGAAAAGAAGGAATTAATTTGGAAATGTTACCTAGGAGATAGATCACAAACAGCAATTGACAGCAAAGAATCATTAATTCAGACAGCTCACTTTCATTAACTAATTAAGTAAGTCACGAAAATGGAAAGCAACCAAACCAAGACCAAAATAGTTTTGTTGGGCATCTTTTGCATTTCCAAAAATAGAAGAAATTAACTCGATTCCTCCCAAATCTGGCCACGCTAAGAAGAAGCCAAAATGTGAAACGTACAGTGAATTTCTTCAAAAAATGATACCCCTCTGATTTATATCTCAAATACCCAGGAAATTAGTATTGCTGTAAGTAAGATATGTAAGTCCTGAGGCATCAAACACACAATTCGACCACAAGATGTCCATTATTAAACTGCGCTCTTTCCAAACAGTAAGAAAATACGATAAATCCGAAAAAAATAAAATCGAACCTCTGAGAATCAAACGACTGGCAACCAATCAGCTGGTTATTGAATCAACAGTGGATTGTTTCCAATTCCATCTTAAACGCTCGCAATAATGAATGCATTTGGAGGACGCAAAGTAGGAGTTGAAACGCTTACCTGAAGAAACAGTTGAGATAATAGTAGTAGTAGTAAACAGAACCCCTGATTTTAACCCTAATTATAAAAATTCCCAGCAAGCAGTAAAAATGTATACAGTTCTAATTGAATGGTTTTTCCCTTTCTTTAGAGCCGGAAATGGTATACACGTGGCGAACATGCAACTGGTGGGATCCATCATCCATGAATTTTTGGTGGTTATTATCGACGTGGACCCCAGATTAAAGTGGTTTGCTTGGCTGGCGTACCGATGTAACGTGCGATGAGTTGTACCTGATTAAAAGTATCTACCACGACAAGCATATTGGCCACTGATTTAAAAAGTAAAAAGCTGTAAATAGTAAATTACAATAAATCGTCAACGATATTTGTCCATATTATATACTCCATAAAAAAACATTTTTTGAAATATTCCAACTGCTCTCTTGACTCATAAAAAATTTAAAATGTAGAGAAAAAAAAATCCCAATATAAACGAATTGATTCTGTATTTCTAAATCAATCAGATATTTTTGTTAGTTTAAGTGTCTGATTCCACTTAAATCAATTCTTTTACCTACTTTTAATTTTTAATTCTACACATGTTTCAAAAATCTAAAAAACAGGTACCCCTTGGCCCCATGTAAGTGTAAGATTACTGAACGCTGGAATCAATGTATTTCATTATTCCGATTATTAAACAATTTTTTAGAAAGAAATAATGAGATCTTTAATTTTTCTAATTCCGAAGTATTTAGGAGTTTAATATTTTTTTTAATATGCTCTATCACGTGAATGCCTGTGAAAAGGCCAATGAGAATATGAGATTATTACGTGAATGCCTTTCCTACGGAGTTTTTCTATAGGCAAATTAAACGTCACCTTTTCCCACATTTCAAAATCAGTCGTATCTAATATTGTTTTAAACATGTCAGGCTTTTTTTTTTTCCAGGTAATTGAATGCTTTAAAATTAAATTTTATTAGGATCTTAATTTTTTTTTTTTTATCCTCTCTTTGACACTTTGCAATCCACTTGTTTCTACTAGTGACAAAAAATATATCAAGAGCAGAAGACAGGGCTCATGTGTAGCCCAGATATTTAGGGTGATTGACAATTCTATTTTGATGGAATTTGACAGTATGATACATGAGTCGAGTCTTCATTTTAATGAAATATGTTTCATGCATCATTGCATGAAATCGTATCATACAAGTTTTTATATGTTAAACAAATCGTATCATACAAGTTTTTATATGTTAAACTATTAATTTAATTCACGAGTGTATATATTTTTTTTTCATAAAAGTTGCACTGGGTTCACGAGAGTGTGTACGCAAACTCACATGACATACATACAAACTTATAAATCAAGAGCAAATGGCCAATGTCATTCTTCTCTTCAATTATTATTTATTTTGTCCGCGAATAACATCAATAATTAGCTTCTTATAAGATGAAGTCACATGGCATATATATACTTAGGAATATTGTATTTCCACTTGCGATTATTAATAGCCCATTAAGAAAATAATTACGAGTAAAATTTTGTAATTGGCTAGTTTTTAACTAATCCATGAAAGTTTTTCTGGACAAAAGTGGGGGAGATATAAAAAGTAAAAGAATATAACAGGACAAAGACACTCCAAGAATTTTAGGTCACCTTTGTAGTTTATGGTCTAAAATATATTTTACTTTTTACCCTATAATTAAAAAATAAGAAATAAAAAAACACTTTTTTTTGACGTTATTGAACATGCTCTCACAGTGTCTAAAATTCTGAATTTTACCTAAACTTTTATTTATTGATCATTTTACGTACACACTTTAAAAAAAAATTAGAACAAACCAACAAGAAATATAAGAGGAAGTGTATACACATGTAAAAATAACAATTACTCCCTTTGTCCGTATATAATTGTCCGTATATAAGCATCTCATTTTATCATTTTGGTCTGTACGTCTATAAGACACATACTTTTTTTGACAAATATCTTTTAATTTTTTTCTTACATTTCACATTATATCATACTTTTTTCTCTTTTTCAATGACATCACTTGTACTATATCTATTATTTAATCATTTTTTTTAATATATGTGCCAAAAATTATAATGGAAATTACTTATAAATGGGAGTATCTAATAATTTAGACATGAAATCTTGTTTGGGAATATAGGATTCTAAGGTGTTTTGCAATATCAATGGCATATTAGCCTAGATAGATGATAGATCAGACAACCACTTGTAGGTGGGTCAACACACGAATAATTGATCAAGTTGTCAAGAAGATATATGAGTAATGATTTATGAAAGAATAAGTGAGTGAAAATAAATCTAATTTTGATTTGATTTATTTAAAAGACTTGAGACATTTTCACCATGAGATCAGTTATAAATTAAAACGTTGAGGGGAGGCTTGTTTTGAAATTTTGAGGATTTTGAAATTCAAATTTCAAAATTTAGTGGATTTTAAAATTTTAATGATTTCTATGTTTTGTGTTTGTTTTGAGGTTTAAGTAAAGTATAGTATAAGGTTATATAAGGTTTATAAGTATTTATATAAGGTTTGTAGGTATTTATAAAATTGACTTTGGTAGGATTTATATGTATTTGTAGGATATAATTTTAAAATTTCAAATCTAATATACAAACTAGAACATGGATGAGATTTCAAAATTTCAAATCCTAATCTTCCTATCACAAAAACAAACACCCCCCAAAGTTTAATGTTCACACAATTTCCATGACACGATTTCACACAAAATCTCATCTTATTTTACAATATTCTCATATAAGATTATCTTATGAAATTTGAATTAAGCTATATATATATAGATCCGTAAACTTAATTTTAACAAGTACGAGTATTACGTTAAGTTATTCTTTAGTTGTTTGTGATCTATGAGATTTTAACATTGAACTTTTCAATCTGTCTTACAAACTAGACTACAGTGTTTAAATTTGAAAATGAAAAATTGATTCAGATTTGAAAATTTTGAGGACAACTCAAACTTTTGTTTTGATTTGATTTGTAGTCAAATTGGAGGGGGAATGGGGGACAAAAATAACCAAAGTGGTATGGGTTGATAAATTATGACAAGTCACATAAATGAGGAAAAATAACTCACGGGCCTCATTCATACAACGCAAACATCATATATAGCCGAATAAAAAATTCATCGCAGATAATTCTTTAAACCTAACGAGCCCTTGGATTCTCTACCCATCCAAGGATGTAATGGGCGAACTTAGTAATTTCACCAAGCAATTGAAAGTCTCTCATCTTGCACACTTGACTTTTATAAGTATTGTATGAGATCGTCCTACGACTCCCACTGTATATCATATGAGATTTCGATTGCGTTCGACTGTCATTAGAGTTTTATAATAATGGATATAACATGTGTTAATAAACTTTTTTTTTTCAAACCCCTCCACATGACTCGAACCCAAAATCTCATGACTTAGATAGTAGTGTTCTAACCACTTAAGTTATTTTACTTCATCATGTGTTATGAACTATAAAAATTAATTTTTTTAAAGAAATTGAACTATGAAAAAGACATTAAGATGGTTCAGTTGAGTTTGACTTTAACTTATGAAGAAACAAAAACAAACAAACTAAGATTTGAAGAAACCGTACTCAATCAAGTCGAGTAGTCGATTAATTCATTTGTTTGGAATAGAAAAAAACAAAATTTCTTTCTTTCTCATTTTTAGTTACATACGGTTTAAAATGATCAAACATACTAGATCTTTTTGTTATTGTTTTCCGTTTAGAAAAAAAATTGAATTAAATGATAATTATAAATTTATAATGCATGTTTTTCTTCTTAACTAGACATTTATATAATAATAATAAATAAAAAAATAAAAAAAAACCACCAAATTTTAAAAATTTAATAGTACTATGAATAGTTATGAATGTACTTCTCAAAAAATAAAATAAAATTATGAATGTAAAAATCTAGTGATATATAAAAAGAGTTATAGTTGTGTGTACCGTTAAATAATGCAATTGATGCAATTAGATCACAATTTTAACGTAGATCTAATGTGAAGGTCAAAATTTTAATTGAACAATTAAAAATATATTCAAATCACTTAAACTTCACTAGCATGATAATCAGTAATCACTCAATTGCTTACATAATATTATTTTGATTGATTTAAGTTCCACGGCTAAATAAACTCCCGATTTTACTGTATATACCTTATAACTTTTTTTGAACAAAATTACAATTTATATTACCCTTAAAAAATGGAGTTAAGTTTTATTTCCCTTGTTGACATCTCATCAGTGACGAATCTACCGTGGAACATGGGGTACAACTGTACCCCTAAATTTTTTTTTTTTATAATATTAGGTAAAAAAAAAAAAATATATATATATATATATATTAATTGTGGTCCAAGTTTTTTTAGATGCATTTCCATTTCATTCTCCAACCCAAATTATAAAAGGTCCAACAAAATTTTTTTGCTCCCAACAAAATAAATGGCTCAAGTCCATCCTTTTAAAACTGTTTCAATTCTCTCATAATCTCATAAGTCAACACACATTACTCCTCAATTCTTACTGGCTAAATGACTTTATGTAACAATAAAAAAAATTAAGTCGCATCGAATTGTATTACTTTTATTATTAAATACTTCATCAGTTTCAATGAAAGTTAATCGAATTTTCTTTTTCGTTCGTCTCAATGAAAGTTAATCATTCATTTTTTTGCAAAAAAACTATCTCTCACATTTCAGTATATTCTTTTTTCTCTCAATCACATTACTCTTAGTACATTTAATTATTATATCATATTTATTAACCTTTGTGACCAACTGTAATGGATAACTTTCGCCGGGAAGGAATAAGTAGTATTTTACTTAATACTTTTCGTACCCTAAATTTTAAATTCTGGATCCGTCACTACATCTCATGCTCTACCTACTTCCACCGGTTCCCCCGCCACATCATCTTCACCTACTATAAACACCCTATTGCCACCATCCTCATCTCCATCACCCACTTATTCGCTTCTACCGGTGGGCACTTCTCCACCACGAGCGACAACTCATCTTCCATCCCCCACCCCCTAAACATCACCCGATTTTCTTCGACCTGTTTCCACTCCTTCCCCGATTAGCTCTCCACAATTACTATATCTTTCGTCGATTGTCCCTCCACCAACTCAACCTTTAGAGTTTAAGTGACATCCTCTCCGCCTCCCACTCATTCTCATCCCCCATTATTTGCACATATACACTCTCAATTTTCTTCAATTTGAGCTGCAACTCCATCCAAGCAAAATTTTCGAAACAATATATGTTATTATCAAGCCTTTCGTATCCTCAATCAAAACTTCAATGACTGATTTTCATCTCTCTCCTGCTACATCAGTGATTTGTCGTGCAATTGCTCGAATTTGTGGGTCAATTATGCTCTAGATATCAAGAAATTCTTACAACTTTTGTGTAATCATGAGCTAATTGTTAGATATGTTGATACATGAATGTTTTGTTTGATTTTTAGGTAAAGCAAGGAGTTTCGAAGCAAATCACGAGAAATCCAGCCGTTGGGTCAATCCAATGAGTCAACCACAAGAAAGGCATCAAGAAGAGGGTCGATATGAGACGAGAATCGAGCCGATCGGGAATCGGAATAGAAAGTTATGCATGAAACGAGAAGAGAAGGAGGGAACTCGGCCGAGTTAGGTCAACTCGGCCGAATCTGCAACTTCGGATATCACTGCGCACTCGGCCGAGTGACTCAACTCGGCCGAATCTGCAACTTTTGAAAAAAACTGCGCACTCGGCCGAGTGAGCCAACTCGGCCGAGTAAGGTGGAATTCCGTAGCCACTGAAATTGAAGACCACTCGGCCGAGTGACCCTCACTCGGCCGAGTCTCGACTGGAAAAGTCGCGTAACACTTTTATAAGTGATCAACTCGGCCGAGTGACCCCAACTCGGCCGAGTTACAGAGAAAAATTGCCCCACTTCGTTTTTGACCTAGAAACACGTGCCAAGCTCAAGAGGGATGGTATAAAAGGTCACAAGTTCGTTTTTCAAGGGGATTACACACCATTTTGAGAAGTCTCTACACATAGTGATAGGTTTTAAAGCATTTTTCCATATAGTTTCTCATAGATTAGCTTAGTATTTAGTTAATTTGTCATTTCAATCAAGGATTGTAAGTGGGCTTTGCTTATTTCATCATATTGTAGCTACAATTCCATCATCAAGGTGATATCTCTCAATTTTAAGTTTAAATTTGGTAATTACTTTCTACATTGCAATTTCTCTATTAATTAGCATGGGTTTTATGTTGTTTTGTGTTGTAGCCATGGGATTCTCTTCTAGAACCATGGGCTAATCCCCAATTGCCTTGGGTGTGGATGTTTTGATGGGAATTTAGTGTAATTGTGAAGTAATTGCATGATTCACTTAGGATTTGGGTGTAAATGTTTCTAGAGTTGTATTTTGTTTGATTCATTTGATTGATCAACCATATTAGCTAGCATTTTCGATTGTGTTGATTGCAACGAGAGTTGGGTTTGCATGATTGGGGTGTGAGTGTGAGCTTTGGTCAATTGAATAGAAGTTAATTAGTAATTAGCTAACCGAGAGGAGGTTAATGGCTAGACCGACAACTTTAGACACTAAACGAATAGAGGTCGTCTAGGAGTTTGGTGAGAGGGCGTTTCATAAGCATTAGTAACCGTGTTGAAAGTGCTTATGAAACACTATCCTAGGAGCTTATGGTATTTGGTTAGATCCTATAATTGCTAATCAATGCACGATGTTCGCCTATGCCTTTCGAGGGGGTGTGCACACTTATGTGATAGCCTTTAGCTTAATCCGAATTCATATCTAGCTCATGTAATTGCTTCACTAGTTCATTTATTCCTAACAAAACGGAAACACCCGAGGCAATACACTTCTCTTGCACTTTCCAAAAGAAAGTTAGTTAGTTCACTACTTCTAGTTAATATTACTTTTTACTTTAGTTAATTTAGTTTAATATCTTTGTTCTTATTCTCGAAAATCCAAACAAACAAATTTAGTTACTACAATAGCATGTTAACTTGCAACTTTAGGGATTCATTGACACTCAATTAAGTCCTTGGACAATAATTACTTGATATACTTATTATACTACTCACGAATCCATACGCTTGTGGGGATCGTATAGTTGTAAAAAATGTGCAAAAATACGAACAAGTCAATCAGCCACAAACTAATGGTGTGACAACCATTGTAACAGTATTCCAATATTTTATTTGCACAATAAAACAAAACAAATTGCATATATATAGAGGTGCATCGTATTGTGGTAAATTCCCGCTACTGCTAATATGAATTGTCTCAATAACTTCTTGATATTTACAATCGAAATCAGGGTTCTAAGAGTCGAGATCACGTGTGCTCAAGGCAATCTAAGGGGGTGTTTTGGTTATGGATTCTGTAGAATTTTTTTAGACTTTCAAAGTTTAGGGGTATTCAATTCGAATTTTCAAAAGTCTTTAAAAAATTTGAGGTATTCAATACATATTTTAAAAAGTCTTTAAATTTTTTTAAGGTATTCAACAATCTATAGATTTTAATACTCTATGGATTTTGTGTGACCCGACCCGAATTAATATATAAACTTTATATATAATATATATATATTTTTTTTTATTATCGGTAAAATATTTATATATATATATATATATTTTATTATTATTATTATTGATAAAATATTTATATATATATATAATATTAATTAAAAAAAACATTTCACATTAAAAAAACTATTCGCATCCATACTGAAGTTTATGAAAATATATGTAAATCAATAAAAAAAGTATATCATTCAAGTCTAACAAAATTCATATAAATCAATAAAAGAAGTCAAACTCTGCATGCACTCTATGGATTTTACACTTACTTTTTAAAGTTAAAGAAAATTCAATAGAATCTCAATTGAATACATCCCCTAATATATATTAATGTGTGTACCGAAATTAAAAGAAAAAAACATACTCCCTTCGTCCGCCTATAAGTTTTCTATTTTACCATTTTGGTACGTCTGCCTGTAAGCTTCTCATACCTTTTTTTGGTATGTATTTTTTCTTACACTTCACTTATCTTACTTTTTCTCTCTATCTCTCTCCTCTCTCAATCACATCACTTGTACTATATTTATTATTTAATCACTTTTTTTAATCTCTGTGCCAAAAAGTAACGTGAAGCTGATAGGCGGACGGAGGGAATATTTAAATATGATGTGTATAATAAAATTGAAAGTTTGTTTAGCCATCACCCGGTTCAATTACATTGATATTAAACTGAAACATAAGTAAAAAAAACAAATAAATAGAAATTTCGGTTTAATTTTAATTTTAGCAACTAGCCGAATTATTATGAAATTAATTGAACCGGGTTAATCGAATAAACCGGTAAATTCATTTTAGGAGTCGTTTTTTTCAGCTTTTTCTAACCCCCAATGTAGTGAACCAGTCGAATGCTTAACATCACTAGACACTAGTGACAATTACGGTTCCTCTTGTTCAACACTTTTCAGGGGTTTATCTACTTCATCACTTCCAATTCTCAATGGAGGTCTCCTCCGTGTTAGGAAACGGCTTTCAATCCCTAATTTACTTCCACCCAACCCGACCCGCCTACAACTCCGACTCCATTGCCGTCGCCACACTCGCAACGCCGCCGCCTGCGCGCAAGCGAAGAGTTTCGAATTCAATATCTTCTAATGGTACCGGAAAGCAGAGACAAGCTCGGAGCAAGTCAACGAATGGTTCCAAAAATATATCGGAGAATCTCTCGCCTACGCAGAAAGCCAGAGAAGCGGCAATTCTCGATATTCAACATTCAAACTCTTCTGAATTGGAATCTGCTCTCTTGAGGTTTTTGTTACTATTTGTTGATGAATGTATTATGTATGGCTAGTTGAATTCTTATGCATATATATGCTGGTGTTATTTCCTTATAACAGGTGCATTTATCTCCACCTGGAATTTATCTCGATTTCGGGTGTTATGCATCTATCATTTTGAACTGGTTTCGTATTGATAGTCTCCGCCTTCTTGGTATTAATAGAGTTAGAGAATTTAGCTAAAACTAAGTTATCGGTGGTATACAGATGTGCAAAAGTAAAAACTGCAGCATAATAATGTGTGGCTGAGTTTACAACCCTCACGTACAACTGTTTCATATTTGCTAGACTGAGATATACAATGCAAAATTTCCCCTTTCCTTGGCTTTCTGTACCATGCTAATGTAATATTGTTTGTGTAGAAAAGTTAAATGCACATTCTTCTGGGCTTCAGCTATAATTCTATAAATTGTACTATTAAAATGATGAGTTGTGAAGGGGAAACACTCCATTGGCACTGTGCCCATTGGATGAATATTTACCTCTTGCACAAAAGAAAGGAGAAACATAATTTCATTCTGCTTGCAGATCAGGGGAAGTGATGAGAGCACAAGATTTGAATGTTGTCTTACGTCATTTTGGGAAGCTAAACAGATGGAATGATGCTTGTCAGGTTTTTATCCTATGACTTTCTGTTTATTTGGAATAATTGGTTGTGGTGTTTTTATGCATGTTGTTGTGAAATGTTTTTCTAACTATATTTTGTGGCACACGCACATTAATATTTAACTACGTGCATGGTGAATTACTGGTAGGGTTTCTTGCCTAGGGACCGTTGACATAAAGTGTAACCAGTGTATTGTCTGTTCTTATTACCTATGTCCACTTAAATATTCCCCTTCTTTTCACCCTTTCTTGATTGGCTAGTGTTTGGTGAATCTATGATTTCAAAAAGAAAAAGTCAGTTTTTATTACTGCATATTACTATTATTACCTTGTACTGGTTAATCATAATTATGATGATACATAATAAATTCGGTTTACCTACCTGTACATGCATTTCATTGTAATATGCTATCTGACATCTTTGCAGCTTTTTGATTGGATGCGGCAGCATGGAAAAACTAATATTGCTTCCTACAGTAGTTATATGAAGTTTGTCAGCAGTAATTCTCATTCTGTGAAAGCCATGGAGATATACAGTAGCATTGAAGATGAATCCACAAGGAGCAATGTCTCTGTTTGTAACTCCACATTATATTGCCTAATAAAGAGTGGCAAGTTTGACAGCAGCCTTAAGCTATTTAATCAAATGAAGCAAGCTGGTTTGATCCCTGATATTGTAACTTATAGTACGGTATGCTATCTCTGATTCTCTTAATTACAAATTGGAGGTTTAGTGGACTGAATAATCATATCCAACCATGGCACTTTTGTTCATGTTAATGGAAATATTTATATATTTATTTTTCTAACTCCTTTAAGTTGTGAACATCAAGGTGCATATAGGCAAAATTCTGTGAAATTTTGGAGGGTTTAATATTACTTTTCTGAACAAATAGGCATTGTTTAATTTGTTTCTTGATCTAGTACACCCAAAGAAACGTACAAATTTGTAGAGCACGTATGCCAAGCACGATATGTGTTACACTTATAGAACAATTAACAAACTCAAAATTTTCAAGCAAAAGTATGGACACAAACGGTATGCGTGGCTAATTTGAGATTGTTAGAATGTGATGTGGCGATCGACATGCAGTTAGAACAGAATATTATATAACAATAATACCACTGACTAAATAATTATAACAATACCAACAAAATAATGGTAATAAATCTAATCAATCTACTATATAGTGGTATGCATGTACTCCCTCAGTCCAATTTTAGTGTTCCCACTTTCCCTTTTGAAAATAATACTTCCCCACACTACTTTATACATAAACTTTCAATATTCCTTAAAACCTGTGCCCAAACAAATGGGAACACTGAAATTGGAAAGAGGGAGTATTATTTATTCTGAGCATATCACCTACAAAAAAGTTGAAAAACCTCTATTGTTTGTATATTATGTTAACATCGTTAAAATTAATAGTATCACATTTTGAGTCTCCCCTTAGATTGACTTTTTTTTTTGTTAAGGTTATTTGGTTCCACTAGTTTTGCTTGTAATTCTTCGTATATGATTGTAATTTTTATGTACTGGTGTAAATGTGTGTGTGTTTGTTTGGTGGTGTTCAGCGACATTGCTAAGTTCTTCATATGGCTTATGTAATTCCTCAGTTATCTTATGACCTTATGGTTAGAATTTTTCTGCATTTTAGCTGCTTCTGGGCTGTGCCAAAGTAAGAGGCGGCTACTTTAAGGCAATGGAACTTGTTCGGGAAATCAAGTCTAGGGGGCTGCATATGGATATTGTACTTTATGGAACACTTATATCAGTCTGTGCTTCAAACAATCAATGTGAAGAAGCAGAGAAGTACTTTGATGAGATGAAAAGGGAGGGTCATTCACCCAATGTCTTTCATTACAGCTCTTTGCTAAATGCATATGCTGTTGATGGAAACCATGAAAAGGCTGATGAGCTGATTCAAGAAATGAGATCTGCAGGGTTAACTTTGAACAAGGTATGTTTTTAAGCCTTTTATCTATAGCTGCAATTTTGTCCATTCGAATTACCAAACACTGCTAATGCTATTATGTTTGTAGTTACCACAAAACATAATTGTATGCACATGGCCAATTTCTATGTATTTGACCTATCAAAACTCTATGAAGTGCTTTCTTACAACATGTTAACCTTAGCTTTTGGTGTAGAGCGGGAAAGGAAGAGGAAAATAAGTGGTACTAACAAGTAAAGCACAAAGTATTGTAAGTAGAAGTTAAAGAAAATATGTACTCTTTTGTTTCTCTCACTAAATTTGAGGGCCAAATATTGTCTTAGTTCTGATTAATTAACATGCATTGAAGTAGCAAATACCATAGATCACCATTAGGGGATGTTTGTGGTTGCTTTTTACATTTGAGAAGTGATTAAATTTAGATATTTTGAGAAAATTACTTATAACCAAAAGTAGATGATGCTTGAGAGTAAAACTGCTTTTAACTAAAAGCAGGTAAAAGTAAGTTAGAGACTGTTTCTGCTTTTAGCCAAATTATACCTTTTCTTTAAGGGTCATTAGAAGCAGAAACAGTTATTTGAAAATACTCATTTCAGCTCTTAGAAGTTAAACATAAAGACAGAAGCATTTAAAAGAGTTTGCAAACACCCTCATTATGTACTTCCCACTCGTTTCTTTAATTATAGAAGATCAGGTAAAAAGAGACAATGTACATTAAAGGAATTAGATTCCAAATTACCTTGGATTCTTAAAATCTGTTATTTCTTTAACTTTTGAACATGATGGCTTTACATACCTGAGGATTGGGCTCTTAACATAGTTATATGTGGCCTTTATTATGATTGTTATAAATCTATTCACATGGTTGAAGAGAGTGAACAAGCTCCACTGTTAGCAGCTTGCAGTGAACTGGATTGAATTTCTTTCATCTTTATCGGGCTGAGGCTTCAGTTATCTTCTCTCTTATTCCTTTTCAATGGTCATGTGACATTGAGTAGCCTTCTTTACTAAATCTTCCCAATTTCTGTTCCTCCTCTTAAGGGTTCCTTGTGGAAAGAATTTTGTAACATCATAGCATGAATAATACATGATTCAGAAATCTGTACAAACATACAACAAGCACTTTTTTTGTATAAAATAAAAATATTGACTGTTATACTAGTCAATGGTATGGTGGCAAAACAATTCCATGACTATTTCATGTTTGGATGTAGAATTGTTCTCGCTCATCTTTTTTCCTTCTTTTTTTCTTTAGATTTAGTACCTATTTGTTTAGTGCATCTGTGCATGGCAATTAGTCTACTTAATATAGCTTGTATATGTGTTAGATTCTCATCGTTTCAAGTTGGCGCACTTATTTTATTTACTACTCCACGTCTTAGTCACCAAGTTGAGAGTGTATATACTTTTTTTCCAGGTTATTCTAACAACTCTGCTGAAAGTATATGCTAAAAGTGGATTGTTTGAGAAATCAAGAGAACTGCTGGATGAACTGCAATCACTAGGTTATGCTGAAGATGAGGTGACCAACGATCTTCACTGTGAATCTACTTAGTATTTCTGCTAAAATTCAAATTGATGTGTGTGTGAGTGTGACTTGTGTATATCACACATACACATATATAATGAGTTCAGTTGTCTTTGGCCTTAAACCTTCTCCTATGTCTGCTTTTTAAATGATAATATGTGGTAATTATTTAGTTTATGCTTCTCTCTGCCATAGCTGGAGATATAAAAGATGATAATTAGATAGAATTGAACTTAACTTTTAGTGTTTATGCTTGTGAATTGTAATACTACTGAGAATTGTACAAGGAATCGTTCATATTCATAGATATTAGCATTTAGCAACTCTATTTAAATTCCCAGAAGCTTAACTCTTTAATACTTATTTCTATTTTTGACAGAAAAAATGTTGTTGCCAAGTGTTTGAAACTTAATCATATGTATGTACCTCTGGTTTGAATTTAAAAGTGCAGTTTCCATTGTTGACCAATCAGTATGACTAAAAATGTTGTAGTTACTTATGGAAATGTTCTCTTATTACACTGAAGAACTTGTTAAGTTCTGAAAGCTGTATAAAATAAAATATGTAAAATCAGTATTGCTATCTAGTCATAGATCCTATAGTTTACTTAAATTGTAGAAAGTTGGATTTTCTATTGTGGAAGATGGGCATAAAAGGCTTGTGCTAAGGTTTTGAATATATGTGACGAAAAATAAATAGCTATGGTGTGTGTTGCATTGCCTTAATGCTATACATTTTCAAATCCTATAGAAATAAAATATGTTCCCTGGCATAAAAATATAAAATTTAGAAAGAAAGAGTTCTAGAAAGTTTTATTTTTTTCAAAACTTCCTAAGATCTGGAGTGGCAGCTAACATCTGAATGATATAGCACGCTACCTCACCACCCAGAATCACTTATATTCATCCATGTACCCAATCTTGTTCGTACGTCAACTTGGCCTGTCACCACAAGGAATGTTGCTGCATCAAATGTATCAGAGGGAATGTCAGTCTTTAGCCTGTCATCCTGTTTCAAAATTGAGATGTTACAGAGCATATTGGAGAAATTTTCCATTAGAAAGTGGATGCTCAGTTTTGTGTTTGTCTTTTAATTTGCTCAATGTAGGGGATAGACATGATCCATCTTTTCTTATATTCAAATTGTGCTTAAACTTGTTCTTCATGCAACTGACAGTATGCTTGTATATTAGGGGTAGCTTATGGTTTTGTGATCAAATTGTTCTAGTTTCTTCAGCCCCACTTGTCTTATCTAATCCCTGTTCTCTGCAGATGCCATACTGTTTATTGATGGATGGCCTTGCAAAATCTGGGAAACTTATGGAAGCTAAATTGGTTTTTGATGAAATGAGGCAAAAAAATGTGAAAAACGGTATGTTTAGTTGAAATCAAGTGTTTTGTTTGAGAATTTGTGAAAATATATATTTTTACTCAGAATTTGTGTATCTGGAAAGCTTTCAGTTTTGTTCCATTAATCTGATAAAACATTTGTAGTTTTCACTATATCGTATTTCTTTCAGTTTGAAAATGAGTGTTACATGCATTCCTTTATTTATTTATCCGTTCTTTTAATCACATAAGTTTTCATTTTTGAACCTTCTTGTTAGGAGTTAATTGCTTTACTAAATGTAATCTTTGATCAAATTGTGTGTAGACGGTTACTCCTACAGTATTATGATCTCAGCTCTCTGTCGCTGCGGACTAATTGAAGAAGCAAAGCAGTTGGCTGGTGAATTTGAGACGAAGTATGACAAGTATGATGTGGTTATTTTGAATACAATGCTCTGTGCCTATTGTAGATCGGGAGAAATGGAGAATGTAATGAAGATGATGAAGAAAATGGATGAGTCAGCAATTACTCCTGATTGGAACACCTTTAAAATTTTAATAAAATATTTTTGCAAGGAGCAGTTGTATTTACTTGCCTATCATACAATGGAGGACATGTACAGGAAAGGTCACCAGCCTCAAGAGGTAAACAGTTGGAATAGATTAAATGCATGAAGTTGCAACTTTCCTGAGCCTGATACTAGGTCTTCAGTCACATAGTTTTTGCTTGAGATTATTAGTTTGATCATCTAATGTGATGTTTTTCCTTTAATATAGATTCTTGCATCCTAGGTGGCTAAAAATGGGAAAGATAAGATGAGACTGATTTCTATTCTTATTTGCTTTTCGGCTACTTTGTCTGCCTAGTGAAGTACTTTTATTAATTATAGGGTTTGTACATGTTGGAGACTGGTGTTTTTTCAATAAATTAGTGAATTTTCTCTCCCCAGTCTTTACATCTTGGCTGTAAAACTAATAGTATTTCACTTGGATTAATAAATCTAGAGTATACTATTTGAAATTCATAATGATTAAACTGTTGAACTTGTTCGGACGAGTTCATTCTATAACGGGCCATAAATAAGTATCTCACTTTAATTATTTTCTGAGTGAATTAGTAATATCAAATCCAAAGTCATTTGAAATCCTTCCTCCAAATCTTTCCTTAAATCCAAATGCAACCTAAATGAAGTTTGTTTCCTCTATTCTGTTTGTCTGGGGAAAAAAGATGATTATATACATGATAAACAAGTACAGACTCGGTGAATTTGCCCAAAAGTTCCTTAATGGGTTTTCCTTATGCAGGATCTCGCTGTTTCTTTGATGAATCTTCTTGGTAGAACTGGGGCATATTCTGAAGCTTTTTCGGTGTACAACATGCTGAAATATAGCAAGCGATCGATAAACAAGGCTCTTCATGAAAAGATTTTACATACTTTGATTGCAGGTGGACTTCTTAAAGATGCATATGTAGTGTTCAAGGTGTGAATTTTGTTTCAAGTATCTTAATTGTTATGGGTCCTTATGCTCTATATGTTTACTAGCCCTCCACTTTCTTCAGGACAATGCAGAGTTGATCTCTAAGACTACTATTAAGAAGTTTGCAACCTCCTTTATGAGAAATGGCAACATAAACTTGGTTAATGATGTGATCAAGTCTATCCACAATTCTTACTACCAGATTGATCAGGTAGTCTTTATTGAGTTATACCTTTGAGTATTGGATGTAAGACTGATGATTCTAGGTTTGTCTTACTTCCAACCACATTGATTTTATGGATTTTGAATAAGAAACATTACCGGACCCTGTTTATCACAGTCTATTTCACCTTTACCATATTGACTCTTTTGTAGATTTAAGATTCAGTTATATGTCATTTTCTGTTTCAGGACATATTTCATATGGCAATTTCTCGTTACATTGAGCAACCTGAAAAGAAAGACCTGCTTCTTCATCTGCTACAGTGGATGCCTGGTCAAGGTTATGCTGTTGATTCAACTACAAGGGATTTGATACTCAAGTTTTCCCACTTGCTTGGACACCATTCAACTGTAGAATTATTATCGAAACATCATACAGTGTTGAAGACAAATAAATCGCGTGAGGGGAGGGGATGAAGATCAAGTTGTTGTGTTTCGGGTATGTATTGTTTTAATGTTGCTTTTTTTAGATGAAAAGTTTAGTTAATGAGTGCCACCACGAGGATTAGTTCTCAAGCCAAACCTTCAAACCTGACTGCAGCTCCTTTTCTTTTGTTGGGTCCTCTGATGTTCTGTGTCTTGTCCTTACAGGGTATTGCTTGAACTGTAATACATGTACACTTGGCTACTCGAACTTCCTTATTAGAAGTGATATAAATTCCTCTCCAAGATGATGCACAGTTCAATAATTTATAGTTGGAAAAGAAATGGCTCAAATTTGCAGTGAATTAATTGGCTTGTGGTCAGAAATGTGACGTCAGATGTTTTCCTCATGCACACTAGGGCCTTGATCTCTGGTGTATTTTGTTTTGATGCTGAATCTGCACGAGGTAAAATTTTCTCATACAAATGTAACTTAAGAATTACTGTTGGTAAAATAGAACACCTATTTTGAGGCTTCTGAATTTCTGGGGTAATTCAAATGGGATGGTACTGGTCATGCTGGGAAGCTTGATGCTTGTGTAAGTAATCCACTGGAAAATGTTTTTTTTTTTTGAATTACATTAAATACCCATCCCTTTTCCCCTCCCCATGACTCGAACACAGGATTTAAAGCCTAGGTAGTGGTGCTCTAACCACTTGAGCTATCCCACTTTGTCACTGGAAAATGTTTTTGGTGGAGTGGATGTTTCCTCTTGCTCTTTCACAAGTTAAAATCATTAAATGGTTTACACATTATACCACACTTGTTAGGATTTTCAGGAATCACAGCGATCTCAGTCGTAGCATTCATTTATTGACATGCATTTATTTTATTTTATTTTTTTCAGTTGAACGTCCTTAAGATTATGAAATTAGGTTCTTATATACAAAAAACATGGGTTTTGAGTTCCGACAAAATTAGGTTCTTATATTCATCTATTGCGACTTATCCAAAGAAATTGGGGATACACGTTCCATTCTATATTTTATGGTGCTTAATTCGAAATATCTTGTTTTAGCTCAATTACTTTATCCTTGTATATAAACCTGAGCATGACCTTATAGATTGCCTTAGATGGTAAGTCATCATAGTATTTCAATGGACAAAAAACATAACCAATGCAAATTTATTAATTGTTCCATGATTGATATATGATTTTCATATGAGTCCATGATAGATAATTGGTTTTGTAGGATTTCTTGGATGCTGTTGCGAAGGAACCAGAAGAAACATCTAACAGGCTGAAATATTACAGTGTCTTCTCCATCACCCTCTAGATTAAGGTCACTGCAAGGGGACTACCAAGAAAGTCGTACTCCTGCAATGAGATGCTGAAACTACCATAATAAGTTGTTCTTTAATTAAAAGTTTAAAACTATATACCATTTGTTTATGATCTTTAAAAAGAATTATCGATTCGTTATTACTTTCTGTGAAGATATGCTGGAACTCAAAAGCTGTATTAGATGTAACCTAAAGTAGCTGACTAACTTTTAGAAGTAGCAGGAATGAAATAATGAGAAATATACATTCCTATGTAAGTACATGAGTCAAGCTTGGCTCATCGAGTTTACTTTTGTGTCGAGTCAATAGTGATCATTTAGTGATCAGCAATATCTGGTATCTCTTTTGGGTAAGAAAAAAATATCATCTGACCATGCGTTCTCGTATTGGGATCAAGTTGTGAAATGCATTCCCAAACTGCACTGTTGCATTTGAAGCCACTACCTAATGCAATTTGCCACACCCTGTCTCCCTTTCTGACCCTTCTTTTTGCCTTATGATAGCTCAACTCATACCAAACAGAAGAAGACGAAGTGTTGCCAAATCGATGGAGAGTCATCCTGGGGGCTTCTACATCTTCTTTCTTCAGTCTCAGCCTTTCCTCCACAGCATCAATGATAGCCCTTCCACTTGCATGTATGCAAAAATGCTCGAATGCTCTCTTGAAATTCGGTATGTATATTTCTTCGTTCGTTCTTGATTTCCATAATCTTCCTTTAAGAATTGACCATCCATAGAGAAGCTTCTCAGAAGGTGGTAAACAAAGAGGGCCTAATTCAATGATATTCGTTTTTAGGGCATTTCCTGCGGTATGCAGAAGGGATCTCGATATAAAACACCCACCTTCCCTTTCTCGTCACTTTGCTGGATAACAGACTGGTAAGACTGATCATCTGGTCCCATGTGTGTTCTTAAGGAGATGCTTAAGTTTATATTTAGCTTTGAATCGGCCCTCCTCTTTGTTTGATAGCAAAACAGCAACACCTCCCATTCGAAACAATGTGTTGGCTAAAAGCATGGACTTCGGTCCCACCATAAAAACTCGATGTCACTGCTTCTAAGCTAACAACGAGGGCCTGTGAGTTCTGATGGACTCAACAGATCTTTAGTTAGCCCGATAGCCACAATGCTAGCACTGCACCCCATTTCACTAAAACTCATACTCACATCACTTCTGAATCCAAACCTGTTTATGATCATAGCTGCAATGGACGGTGTGGGGCAGAAATTGCTGCAGTTGGTTACAATTATGTCGATGTTTCTGGGATTTAGTGTGTGTTTTCTAAGGAGGTCTTTGTATTAGCGTAAAAATAACTGTTTCTGTTTCATCTCGGGTAGATCTGAGAGATTGATCGGGTGGAATTTGGGGGAGAGAGAGGATGACAAGCCTCAGGGCCAATGCCTGACCTTAGAGTCATCTTAGTCTGGAAATCAATGGCCTCCCTCTCATGAACATTGAATATTTCAAAGTGTTCTATGTAAGTAGCTGTTGAGGCCCGGAGATGGGGTGTCGGTCGAAAGCAAGAGAAGTCCACGAGGTAAATGGAATGGGACTTGAAGGAAGAGAATAAGTAAAAAAAGAGTAGGAGCAAGGCAAGAGCTAGTACGAATTGAAATGCATGTAAAGGGATGCAATCGGAAGAAACAACAGCTATTTTAGATCCCGATTTTTGGCACTATCCTAATTTTTTGCAGGTTAATTTAGTAATCATGAGGGGATTGTTATAAAATGTTTAGTGATCACGATTCACGAGTGTTGCATTAGCAGGATTCTTGGCTTCTTTTCTGGTAAAATTTGCGTTAAGCAATCAAATCCTTGTCGCTCAATTGATCATCATACCATTTGCTCGATATTTCGTTTAAAAAAGAAAGCGTGTGCACGCTCGTTGCGTTGCGCCTTGAGATGGACTGAAGATTACTTAGGAAAATGATCATATAATCCTAATGCATATATATTCCTTCCAGGTTCCGGGCCAATTCAAATACAAGTTTAGGCTTTAGCAGAAGCGGACTTGGGATGAAATAAAGGAAGACCTGTTTGATGATATGCTATAACAGATTAATGAATCAAAATTTTTGTAAAGATAAATTACTAAAATTAAAATGTCAATTGTATGAACCAAATTAAAAAACAGGTAAAGAAGATTATTAATGGACAAAAAATATATATACATAATCCCCTAGGGTTGGTCTGTTATGGATTCGAGTGCATGCTGTGCACCCTAGTCCATGTTGCACTTTTCAGTTACTGACTTACACTTTTTGGTAAATGGTGTTGAAAAGTGCAACACCATTCACCAATGGTAAATGGTGTTGAAAAGTGCAACACCATTCACCAACGGTAAATGGTGTTGAAAAGTGCACATGGACTAGGGTGCACAACACGTACTCGAGTGCATATTAGACTTTACCAATCCCCTGTCTTTACTACTTGCAACATATTTTATACTATACTTTCTTAATTTACCGGAGGAATATTTTGAAGATTGTAATACTACTACATTAGAATTTTGAATTGAGATGAACTTACCAGTTTGACTACTCAAAAGGGATTTTTTTTTTGAGAACAGACTAAAAGAGATGAACTGTGAGTATGCGAACAAATTCATGATTAATCAGTAAACAGCTGCATCTCTTTCAGTACACTCGCCAGAAGCAACGATGGGTGATAATTACCCGGAACCGATAACCCCAACCCGGACCCGTATAGGATGGATAGGCATCGGCGTAATGGGCGGCGCCATGGCTTCGCGCCTCATCTCCGCCGGCTACTCCCTCTCCATCTATTCCCGCTCCCCATCTAAAGCCGCTTCCCTCCTCTCCCTCGGCGCAAACCTCTCCGCCTCCCCGGCCGATCTCGCCGCCTCCAGCGACGTCGTTTTCACCATGATCGGCCACCCCTCCGATGTCAAATCCGTCGTTCTCGATACACTTGTCCCGTCTCTCAGTCCCAACACCGTCATCATTGACCATACCAGTAGCCATCCCGCTCTGGCCAGGCAAATTTACCATGCCGCCCTTGAGAAACACTGTTATTCCGTTGACGCCCCTGTATCCGGGGGCGATCTCGGGGCTAGGAATGGTCAATTGGCGATTTTCGCCTCCGGGGATGCTGACGTGGTGCTGTGGTTGAAACCATTGTTTGATATATTAGGGAAAGTGAACTATATGGGGAGAGCTGGAAATGGGCAAAGTTGTAAAATAGCGAATCAGATTGCGGTTGGGGCTAGTTTGGTGGGATTGAGCGAAGGATTGGTGTTTGCGGAGAAGGCCGGATTGGATAAGGATAAATTTATGACGGCCGTGAGGGGTGGCGCCGCGGGTTCAATGGCAATGGAACTGTTCGGAAAGAGGATGATTGAGAGGGATTTTGCCCCTGGGGGTTTTGCTGAGTATATGGTGAAGGATTTGGGGATGGGGTTGGATGTTGAGGATGGGGGAGAGGAAGTGGTGGTGTTGCCCGGAGCTGCTTTGTCGAAGCAGCTGTTTTCAGGCATGGTGGCGAAGGGCGAGGGAAAGTCGGGGGTGCATGGGGTTATAACTGTGATCGAGAGAATCAACGGCATGATTTGATATGGTTATGCGCAATTCATGCGGTTCCATAATTGATGCATTTGATCAAATTTCAGTTTTATAAGTCTTGGTATTTGATTTCGGACAAAAAGAGACGGATTCCTATCACATATATATTGTATAATCCGTGGACTTATGAATATGACTGTCTCATGTTTTAAAAGCAAAATAAGATTTAAATACTAAATTAGAGTTTCGTCTCATACGTTAGTTAGACCGTCTCACACAATACTCCCTCTTAATTTAGACTTTTGATAGTGATATTCGCTGGCATGTGTTCTGCAATATTGATATATAATGTTCTGGCTTGTTAGGCTAATGCGGGTGAAATTAGAATAATGTTTCTGGATTGGGAGAATTATAGTTCAAGTGATGATTGATTATTTATTTAAATTTAGATTTACAGCACTTTGGATAAAATCGGATAGATGATCAGGAACACAGGTAGTACTATTATTTTGTGACGTGACTCAAAAGAGTCCAAATTTATTTGTGTAACAATACAACAAACAAAACACATGTTGAAGATATAGTGTAAGTAAAATAAGATAGCGTTTTAAATGGTGATGATTTCCCAGCTAGTGTAGTGTCCCACTACAGACAGGCCTGGAACAAAGTTTATTTAAATTAAATTAAGCCACTCTCTAATTAGTAACCTAGCTAATCTCATTGAAAGCTCTTTGTGCAAAATAATAATTTACCTTGGAGATGTGGAAACACAGAACAACTCCATCCCATTTCGTTTGCTAATTCAGCAGCAATAACAAACACCTGACCCTCCTTTAAATCGGCATCAAGGATCGGTTTATCTACGTTGGGATTGAGCCCAACGATTTGGATGTGACCACTGCCTTTTAAAGACATAAATAATTCGATGTGGTGTAAGAAGGGCCCGACACTGAACCTGGTTTGAGTTGATCAAGTTTTCTGCTGTCATTTCTGCATATGCATCAAGATTGAAAACATAATTTTGCAGTTGGATTCATTCATTAGGCATGTTGTCAACCTTAGTGATCCATGGATTCCGGTGAGGTTTTTTGAGTCGGTTTCGTTCCAGTGAGAGGCCGGGAAGAAGTCTGAATTAGGATAGACTAGTTGAACAACCACCGGAATGGATATATGGTGTCACGTTTCACGTTTGTGCACAATTGTATCATACAACTACACAGGAGACTTGCTCCTGAGTTAAAATTTAATTTCATCTCACCATTTTGAAGTTTTCCGTAAAAGATTAAAAAAAATAAGAATTTTTAATTTAACCTCATAACTTATCAATTGTTCCAATTTTTATCATTCAGAAACAATATTGTATGATCATACAATTTTTGCACAGGATTTTGGGGGAATTCAGCGAAAAGATTGAGTCATTACGACATCGTTTTTTATTTTTCGATGAAAATATAACTAAAATTGAATCAATATGTAAATTATGAGACTAAATTAAAAATCTCAAAACTTTTAAAATCTTTTACGAAAAAATTCAAAGTTATCGAACGATTGAATTTCAACTCCAAATGTATGGATTTGAGTCCTACCAAAAACTTCGTCATTGATTTTAGGGTTCAACAATATTAATGCGAACGACAGTGTAGTGAGGTGGTTATGAGACTGTTACTGGTGGGCGGTGGTAATACCGTAATAATGAATTAATTGATTTCTTCGAATTTGAGTTTCTGAATTTCATAGTTATTTGGTTTTGTAATATTTTTTTATGAAAATGGGTTAGGCTCTTTTTTTTTTTTTTTTGGTACGGGCTTGAGTTTTAAATTTAAGTCATTTATAAATCTCTCTCTCTTCTCTTCTCTAGGTGCCTTCTATAATTTCTTACTCTATTTTATTATAGAGTACTCTCCCCGTCCCATGATTATTTCAAGACGAAGGGTGTATTTTTTTTCTCTCACTACCCTCCTCTTTCCCTCTCTTCTTCATTTTCTAGTTTAACAATTTTATTTTCTCTTTCCTCCCCTAAGAATCTCAAATCTCTTTAATTTTTTTAAAAAAAATTAAATGATTTCCTTTTTTTCTCTCCATTTGTATTTTTTTAATTCTGTTTTATATCAATTCTAACTTTTTAATTTTTTTCTTTAATCATTCTTTCGTTTTCTTCTCAAATAAAATAATTAAATTACATACATTTATATATGTATTTTTATATTAAATTTTAATAAATATTTTTTTTCATAACCCACATACTACTACTAGTATAGATCTAAAAGTGGAATCCACCTAAGTTATTAATATTACGTTGTTGGGACAACAAATTGATGGTTAAATGGTCCACTACCATGTGAGTGTGTCCTTATTGGTAAGCCTCTCGTCAAAAAGTCCAATGTACTAAAATTTAGGAAGGAAGGACTTCTATTATTACAAACGCGCAAGGAGGTAAAGTTCAATGGATGGAAGGGAAAAACCCTCAATTCTCATCTTATTTATGAATGGACGAGTTTGAAATGAAGAAAAAAACACTAATTAAATTGTGCAAGAAATAAAGAAAGACATACAAACGTTATCATAAAATGAGCAATTCATTATGACATGAGTTTTTGTTATTGTGGAAATAGTTATGTTTTGAATCGATTCTAGCATAAGAAAAAACACCCGAACACTATTACTCTCTACGTGATCTTTGATCACTATTTTACTTGCTTTTCTAGTATTTAATTTCTTAAATTTTGCATTTAGTTTTAATCATTCAATCATGTTCTTTCACTATATTTATGTGACGACGTATAACATTAAGATGTATTATATATATAACAAACTAGTCTCGTATATCGGTAATTTAACCGGACATTTATCACTATTATGAGAACTCTCTCACATTTAAGAGTCGGGTATTTAAAATAAAAACTTTGAAGTGTCACCGTATACTTAAAAGAGTAGGAGTCATTTAAAAAAAAATGGTTTTACACCAACCGAACATATCTTAAGAGGAGGCAGCGAGGAGATAAATAGAGGGAAATAAAAAGTTTTTAAGGATGAATTGAAGAAGTTTCAAGATTAAACAAGAATGTTTGAGCTTGATTCACGAGATTTTCTAGGGTTAGGAGGAGGAAGTGTGATCGCCTCCTCAACAACAGAAAATCTATTGAAAATTAACACGTCGTTCATCTTTGTTATAGTGTATGCGTTTTAAATTTGTCATTTAATAAAGTAGTTAATTTTAAAAAATATATACTTCCTCTGTTCCATTGAAAGTTATCCGATTTTTTTTTCGTCAGTTCCAATGAAAGTTATTCATTTTTTTTTAGCGAACTACTTCTCTCACATTTATTCATGGATGAAAATATTCGGATATTTCCCCGACATATCTTTGATATATCCAATTTTCGTGGTTCAACTGATCGATGCTGCAGATTTTCAAGCCCGATAGCAATTAGGTTGGGTCAATGACTCAACTGACTGATGCTGGCCTAGCCGACTCGACAAAAGAGATGACCCGATAGGTCGATATTGGTCCGGCCCGACAGAAAGCAATGGCCCAACTAGTCGATGATGGCTCAGTCCGATAGAAAGTGGTGGCCCGACGGGCCGGTGTTGACTAGGCTTAGTCCATCCTGTTTGACAACCCTAACAATATATGTTATTTTACAATTAAACATTTTACTTATTTAAATTTTCACTTTATATTTATTGATTTAATTTATTAGTAGGGTGAATGAGTATTACGACACATTGCATAGAGTAAATGCATTATTGCGAAATGCAATCATATACAAACAATTCCATATGTTGGATCAATACTCCAATAATATTTAATGAGTTTTTCGTTAGTAGGAAGGACGCCGACGAAGCCTTCCTAACCACAGAAAGACCCTGATATTGTAGTACAATACCAAGTATACAGAAATGTAACGATTTTCACCGTTGTCTTAGTCATTTTTTAACCGTTGTTAAAAGTATTTATGACCACAGTGAAAAATCGTTGTTGTAACTGAAAAATTGTTGTTAAAAGTTACTCCATCTATCTCATAATAATTTTCACTTTTTTTTTTCAAAATGTTATACAATAGTTTTCGCACCCTTTAAAATAAAATTATTATTTTTTATAAATTTTCAAAATGTCATTACTTTAAAATACTAACTCATTTATATATCTTATTTAAAAAAGTTAAACCTTAATATTACAATCTTAAAATATCTATTTCCAAGTACTTCATATAAAAGTTGTTATGTAACAAAATAAAACATTTATAACGATGGTGAATAACTTGAATTTAACGAATAAAAGGTATAGAGTTCCAAATGAATTGAAAGAGTAAAGGATTAAAAAAAAAAAAATGGATGGTCCACAACCACAAGGACCACAACTGACCTGAGGCATCCGCCAACCTTGGTTCGTGTGCAAATGTGGAATGAAATTGAAAAGCATGCCTTTATCTCTACCACATGTATGGACGGAAATATCCAAGAATATTATCGATATATTTTATATATATATATATATATTTTTTATCATTATATGATATTATATCGATATTAAATATATATATATATTTTTACGATATTTGTAAAAAAATTAAAATATAAATAAATATTAGTATGCAATAATTATATCGAACCTAAAATCGGTTAAATATGGAGTAAAAAATATCATATGAGATAATATTATATACTCCCACGTCCTACAATTACGTTCACGTGTTTTTTTTCGAGACGTTTCATAATATTTTTACACCCTTAAAATGGAAAACCCTTTATAAACTACACGGTCGCAATATTCTCAAGTGCACACACAAGACCTACTCAACTACTCCCTCCATCCCAATAAGATATACTCCCTCCGTCCCGGAATAACTTGCATAGTTTGACCGGCAAGTTGTTTAAGAAAAGTGGATTTAGTGGTTGATGATGTAAGATAAAAGAGGGGTATTTTAGGTAATTTGATGATGTGTAAAGTGAAATGTATGGAAAAAATGAGTGGCAAATTTGAAAATAAAATGATGTTGTGGGGTTGTTAATTTTGTTGAGTATTTCCATATTAAGAGTGTGCAAGTAATTTTGGGACGTCCCAATAAGAAAAGTGTGCAAGTAATCACGGGACGGAGGGAGTACTTGTTTTCCTTTTAAAATTGTTCCATTTATATAGGTTTGTTTTCATATAGAATAATATTTTTTAATTCATTTACTAATATAACCATATATATACATTAATTAAATTAGAAAGTATGACATTCATTAAATACATTTATAATATAGTAAATTTTACTTGTCTAATGTACCTTTTCAATAAAATTTATGAATTTTTGTGAAAAGTTAAACCAGTCTATTTAAATGGGACGGAGGGAGTAAATTCATCATTTACTGAGTGCGCTGAGTTTAATGCATGGTTTATGAAGTAGTATTAAAAGAGATAAAATAGAGGGTATGAAAGTTTTTTGAATAATAAAATAATAATGTAAAAATATTTTAAAAGTGTAATTTATAGAAAAAGATTGTTTTATTATTAAAAAAATTAAAAGATTAATTTAATTTGAGACCTTCATTTTCTACAAATAAGACAAAAGGAGTATATCATTTACGTGATACTAATAATTTTTGCAACCTTGGCCCTTGAATCCTTGACTATTACGTAGTCGACCGAAATTTTTATTTATTTTTTAAGCAAAAACTATTTTTTCTTTCTTTCCTTTTATATATACGGGGCATATGGTGTTAATTTTTTTCAACGTACGTGCTCATCAATAGTTTCTTTGAATAGAGTTGCATTTTCATGGAGTTGAATTTATTTCCCCAAATGGCTGATACCACCATATTTGAAGGAGAAGGTGGTGGATACTACGCCTGGACGCCAGCTACAATGCCGGTCCTTTCAACGGCGGAGGTTGCCGCCGGAAAACTTGTTTTGCACCCTCGTGGCTTCGCGCTGCCTCACTATGCGGATACTTACAAGATTGGTTACGTTGTTCAAGGTAAGCATTACTCTCTTTGTCCAAACTTAATATAAGTTTAATTTTTTTTTTTTTTTTTTTTAAGGAATTCAAATTTTTGCAATCCTTTAACTTGGACTAATTTTGAATTTGGTCCTAATGAAATACACATTTTAATTTTGATCTCATAAGTTGATTCAAATTTTGAATTCAATCCAATTATTTGTCATTGCAGGTACATGAACCGGTCAAATTCTTAGCTCGTGTGCAATTTAAATCAACCGTGATTTTTTTTTTTTTTTTTAAGGAATTAAAGTTTTTACAGTCCTTTAAGTTGGACTAATTTTGAATTTGGTCCAATATAATACACATTTTGATTTTGATCTCATAAGTTGATTCAAATTTTGAATTCAATCCAATTATTTGTCATTGCAGGTAAATGAATCAGTCAAATCCTTAACTCGTGCATTTTTCTGCACATGAGCAAATTCACAGTTGATTTAAATTGCACACGAGCTAAGGGTTTGACCGGTTCATTTTCCTGCAACGAGTCAATGACAGGTAATTGAATTGAATTCAAAATTTGGATCAACTTATAGAGCCAAAATTAAAATGTGTATTTCATCACGATCAAATTCAAAAATTAGTCCAACTTAACTTAAAACTACAAAAACTTTAATCTTTTCTTAATTTGTACAAGTATGATTTAAATAAAGAGTATATATTAAATTTGATAATTTAGTAAAAATGATTTGTAATGTCAAGTAAAATAAAATGAAACACAAAACAAAATAAAAAAAAATATTTAAATGGAATAGAGGATCCAAGATGTTAGGGCTATCATATGGGCTGGTCCGGGCTGTTGGCCTGGGTTATAAGGCTCAGCTTGGCCCAATCATGGGTTGTCGAGCCATCCGGCCAAAATAGCTCATTTTTTTAATCATTATATTATTTTATAAATAAATTTCAAATTTATTTAAAATAAAATTTCATCTTTACAATATACTCAATTTTATATAAATGATTTTTTTTTTCACACATAAACAAAAAAGTTAATTCTTGATACGGATGAAATATTTTTTAACACATAGAAGGTAGGTTGTTTGTAAAAAAATTGAGATAAAACAAATGCAAAAAAAATAAAAAAATTTACAGTCCATTGGACAATTAAAGTCAACGCAATATTTTTGCATACAGGTGAATGCACGGTCGGAATCGTATTGCCAAACAGCCCCCAAGAGCAAGTCATGATAATTAGAAAAGGAGACGCCATTCCGGTGGTGATGGGAAGCATCTCATGGTGGTTCAACGGCGGAGATTACGACACCACCATAATATTCCTGGGCAAAGGCAGCCAATTCTACACTCCAGGCCAGTTTAACTATTTTTTCCTCGCCGGAGCCGCCGGTGTTCTTGGCGGCTTCTCCACTCAATTTATCTCCAAAATATACGGTTTCGACGAAATCAAAGCAGAAAACCTCACTGAAAGTCAACCCAATGCCTTGCTTACCAAGATTGATACAGAAATAAACATGCCTAATCATTCCAACTGCAAAACAGAGGATTATGTTTTCAATCTTGATACTTTGATTTCTGCAGAGAATTTTCCATTACTTGACCAAATTGGCCTTAGTGCCAATTTAGGGAGACTCGAACCGGGTTCAATTTCGGACCCGTCTTACACCGGTTCACACCGAATTATTTATGTTTTAAAAGGCAGCGGTCGGGTCCAAATTGTCGGGCTCAATGGAGCCCGAGCGCTCGATGTCAAAGTGACGGAAGGTCACTTGTTTGTGGTGCCCAAATACTTGGCTTTTGCTCAATTAGCAGATGAAAATGGGATGGACTTCTTATGTGTAACCACATCTCCAAGGTAAAAAAAAAAATATTTGCACATATGAAATTTTAACTCAATTTTACTTATGCAAAAAAAAAAAAATTAAAAAGTAAAATACCATATATTTCAACATATGAACTAATTTATATTATCACATGAAAAAAAAAATTGTCAGGGTATGTACGGAGAAAAGGTGAAATAAAAATGGTCCCAAATTGAAATATTTATAAAATGAAAATTTAAATTAAGAGTAGTGTAAAAATTGGTTTTTCTTATATTGTTTTTCATTTTTTTATTTTTTTTGTTATAGGCCTGTATTGGAGCAGCTAGCTGGAAATTCATCACCGTATAAGGCGTTATCTTCCTCTGTTTTGCAGTCGACACTGAATGTATCTCCTGAATTCGCTAAACTTTTCAAGTTGAAGCTAGTTTGATTTAAATTCTTTTCAAGAAATTTCATCACTAGTAAGCCAGTGAGACATCGCTCTGAAAAGTGGAAGCAGACATATAAACAACTACTACAATTTATCTTCTACACGTATTTTAATTGTATTGTAAGCGAATAAGTTTCGAGTCATAAACTATTATTGATTTGGTGCAGTTTTGCACGTAAAACTAAAATTGCATTTCATGTGCGACGTGATTTATCTCAAAAAATTACAAGTAGTTGAGCAGTGTGATTTTAGTTCAATTTCTTTATTTCAATTTTTGTGTTTCACTTGCATTCCACTTGAGATCATTAACACATGTTAGTGTTGTATTTACCGTCTATTAACTTTTTTTAACCTTCCACATATCATTAATACACACTGTGAAATATAAAGTGAAACACTAAATATAAAACAAATGATCTCATTAAGGTTCCGAACTACTCAACAAAAAGAGTGTGCAAATATATTTCACTCAAAGCCCACTTATTTTGAAAGGCGTGGGTTATATGCCCCTCCAACAATGCTAGATGCACTCCCCAATACACGTAATCCCCTCAAACCACATCTAAGATAGATGCACTATCCTCAAATTATCAATTATACCCTTCTCTCTTAAAAATTTGTAGGATAAATACACATCCCTAAAACCATAATTTCCCATCTTCTCCAACTTTCTTCTTCCACATTTAAACCGAAACTCTTCTTCTTCCCACACACCATTCCAGCCATAGCCCCAACCTCCATGTGTTGTTCGCTGCCCTGCGCTCCTCCATCTCTCTCTTTCTCCCCTCTTCTTCTTTTCCTTTGGTTTTTTAATTTCTGCTTTGAAATTGACGGCCATTGAGGTGGGCCACCACGATCCTCCCTCTCTTTCTCCCATATTCTTCTTTTTTTTTTTTTTTTTTTTGTTCTTGTTGGGTTTTGGTGCCGCCGACCGCCACTCGTACTCGGGTCACTTAGACGGGCTCAGACACGTGTCGGGATTGTATAGGTACTGTAGTGGAGATAACCTAACACCAAGATAGGTAACACTTCACCCTTACTGTTCTCCACTCTCCAATATCACGTTTACATCGCGCGTCTCATCTCCCTTAACAATATAGAGGATGACTCAATATAAATGGGAAGGATGCCAAGAATAGAATTAGGGCAACAATAAGTTGGGCCCTTGTGTGTAGGCCCAATGGCCAAAATCACACTTGGGCTAAAACCCAACAGTTCTCCACATTTTTGGCCATCCCCAACTACAATCCACAAACAATTTTGTCATCATCGCTCAACCCACTTCCACGTATCTGCAAAAGATAACGCACAAAGAAAACAAAAAGATTGTCTACGTACATAAAAGTTAGTCCACAAAGAAAACTCACAAAGACAATGCTCCACCTCACTTGGAACAATCACAAAGATTCACAAAGAGAAACACAAAGACAAATTCCACCTCACTCGAAGCATTCACAAAGGGAAACACAAAGGCACAAAGACATGATATCATAATTTATACATAGCTCACAAAGACAAAATCACTCCACCTTACTAGAAATGATCTCCAAACACAAAGAAACAAATAAACATGCAACTAGATGTATATGGGGTAGGGGGGAAATATTAAACCACAATGTATGAAGTCATGCATAACACACTTACATATAAACACATACTCATAATTTCCACAGAACCCACAAGTATAATCATGCAACCATTCCCCCACTTTTCCACTTGCCCAACATCTACTGATACATCACAAAAAAATCACAGAGCAACACAAAGAGATTGCAGGAAGCAAACAACATGCACCAAACAATTAACCACCAAGATAATTAATAAAAATTGCACAAAGAAACCTCACAAAGACAATTACACGAAGACACTAAGCACAAAGGATAATCAACCACGAAGAACATATCACAGAGAACAAGGGGAAGCAACATTTACGTATGATGCACAAAGACGTAAATAAAATCACAAAGAGACCGAACTCACAAACATACCCTAAAATCTAAAATTTAGGGAATCCAAACTCAATCAAACAATAGGTCAATATGTAACAATTAGTAGCGAATCCATAGCATAAATAATTTCAGCACTAATTAATCCAATTAATTGACAAAGCTAAAACTAGGAGTGTGCAAAATAAAATCGGACCGGAAAAAAGACCGGAACCGGACCGGAACCGGACCGACCGGTTAGATTCCGGTCCGATCCTCGGTCCGAAATTTTTTAAGAATCCGGGTTCCGGTCCGGTCCGGTCAAAAACCGGAATTTTCAGGTCCAGACCGGAAACCCGGATTTACATTTTTTTTTTATTATTTGAATTTTAGAAATTACAAATCTCATTCCTCTTCCACTTTCTTAAACCTAATTCTCCTTTTTTACCATTCTCAAAATTCTTCAACATTTATCTGAAACGGGCTCACCCAACCGCGACAAACCTTCTCCAATCTCCATTCTCCACTCACACTCTTACTTTTCATTCAAATTTTTTTGTTTTATTATATGTAATTTATTAAGAACTTTTCATTCAGTTTTTTTATTTTATTATATCTAATTTATTTATTTTTTTCATGTGAGAATAATAGACTGTGCAAGCACTTATTTGTACACAAGATTGGCTTCGTGCCAAAGGAGCACTCAATGGCAAGGATTTACGTGACATAGAAGATAATTTGAGCAATTTGCGTGAGTTAGAAGAAATTGAGAATGGTAATGGTTTATACTTATCAAATATTTTCAGCATGTTTATTTATTAGTTGTACCCATTTAAAAAATTTAATATCTATGTTATTACAGATTTGATGAAGACTACATTGGACGATGAAGACAATGTTATATACATGGTAGATCCTTAAATTTGTGCATCGTTTCATTTTGAACTACTGTTTTTTCATTTTGGACTACTGCTTTTTCGTTTTGGACTTGAATTTTAATTTCTATGAACATGGTTTTGCTATAAATTAAGTTTTCAAGTATATGTATATTCTTGCACAATTGTGATCAACTTGATCTAAGGACATAACTTATTCTTTAGGATATTAAAAATGAATTTATTATAAAGGTAAATATGAAGAAATTTCTAGATCTTCAAAAAAACCGGTCTGAAACGGTCCAAACCCGGACCGGACCGGAATTTACCGGTCCGGTCCGATCTGGACCGGTTACATTCCGGTCCGGTCCTCGGTCCAAATTTTTTTAAGATTCCGGTCCCGGTCCGGTCCGGTCCGGTTCTGGACCGGTGCACACCCCTAGCTAAAACAATTGCAGCAGGCAGATTAAGTGCAAAACACAGCAAAACACGCCCAAAATAAACTCAGCCCCAAATCAATTAAAAATAAAAAGCAATTAACTATTCAAAAGCCATAGTTTACTGTAGAAACAGAACAAGTAATTATTTACGTTCTCCATCCTACCTCAATGGAAAAGAAAAGAACATACATGTTCCCTTACATTCTGCAACAATGGACAGCGGCTCAAAGACAACAAAAGAAATGCACTTGTACCGCGTTTTAAAGTCAACTCCTCACGGCGGCGGACGGCATCGAGCGCGGGCGCAAGCAAAGGAGGGCGGAATGCAACAGGCGGCGCAGGGGACAACTCCTCACAGTGGTGGCAGGCCCACGAAGATGGCGGCCACGATCAGGACGGCGCTGCGCGAGCGGAAGCGACATTAGCGGATCTGGAGCATCGCGCAGGCGGTAGACGGGGTGGAGGCGCGATCTGTTGGCGACGGTGAAAACAAATACCGGCGAGATATACGATGGCAAGGCGGCCGACGACGGAACCAGGCTCTGATACCACTGTTGGGTTTCGGTGCCGCCGGCCGCCACTCGTACTCGGGTCACTTAGACGGGCTCAGACACGTGTCGGGATTGTATAGGTACTGTAGTGGAGATAACCTAACACCAAGATGGGTAACACTTCACCCTTACTGTTCTCCACTCTCCAATATCACGTTTACATCGCGCGTCTCATCTCCTTTGACAATAGAGAGGGCGACTCAATATAAATGGGAAGGCTGCCAAGAATAGAATTAGGGCAACAACAAGTTGGGCCCTTGTGTGTAGGCCCAATGGCCAAAATTACACTTGGGCTAAAACCCAACAGTACTGCGCCCCTCCCTCCCTTTCCTCCGCGTGCCGACTCTTTCGTCGCTGCACAGCCTTCCGCCTCTTACACAATTTTTTTTTTCAACAGGAATGGGTTGATCAAAAAGACTCTCGTCGACGAGAGTGTTTTTGGTCAATCCAATATTGTCAAAATTTTTAATTTTTAAATTTTATTTCGACAAAATCTTAGGTGTTGTTTGGTTAGGGATTGTGGTGGATGGGATGGGGATGGAGTTTGGAAAAATATGGATGTGGGTAATCCATGAATAATAATTGAATAATAGTTGTGTTTGGATAGAGATTGAAAAATAGATATGGATGGAGAATTTTGTGTCAAATCAAGTAGGAGAGAGAATAAATGTGTGTAAGAAAGTAGGAGAGAGAATAAATGTGTGAAAGAAAAGTAGGAGATGGAATAAGTTATTAAAAGAAAAAAAATGTTGATATGATTGTATAAAAATAGGGTTGTAGGTGTATTATAGGGATGAATGTGTATTTGGATGGAGAGGAATGGGATGGGGGATGGCCCATCCAAATCCGGATGGGCCAATCCCAAACCAAACACAGTCTTATTGACGAGGGTGTTTTTGGTCGACAAACCAGAGTTGACCAGTGTATATTTTGTAGACAAGTCAGAGAGAAAATGGGAGTTTTGATCCCACCAACCACCAACCACGCACCCTCAAATTTTTGGTCTCATGACTTTTACATTTATGGTGTGTTTGCAAATAATAGTGATTGATTTAAAGTGATTAAAATTGATTTTTGTAATAAAATTGAAAGTGGATAATGTTTTAAAATTAAGCACTTTTAATCAATTTTGTATATATATGTTGTGATGTTTGCAAAACAAATAGCTTCTTTATAATTTTACAAAAACACCCTTATTAAATTTGAATAAGTAATGGGTAAATATAAAATATTATTTAAATTGTGAGGGTAAAAATGTAAAATTGATTACTACAACGATGAGAAACACATTGAAGCTATTAGAAGTAGGTGGAGGAGTGCTTCACCAAAATCACTTTTAACAACTTAATTTAATCACTTAGTTGTGTTGCAAACACTCCAAAAGTGATTATATATATATTTTTTAAAAAGTGCTTTTAAGCACATTCTAGTGTTTGCAAACACCTACTTAGTTCCAATAGATTAAATTTTATCACATTTGGTCCCAGTATTGAACAAATCAAACGATAGCATTTTGTTGGGAATTTTGGATTCACAGATTTTATTTGGGGCAGCGATGGCTGTGGCTGCCGGAGGTGGGGCGACGACGACGACCTCTTCTATTAGGATTAGGGTTAGAGTTTTAGATTGAATTTTTAAGAGGAGTGTATCTATCAGTTTATATTTTATTTAAACGTGCAAATAATTTATATGGGGTCAGGGTCAGTCCATATAAAGTGCAAAACTCTAACTTTAAACGGGACCCTCCAAGTGAGGTGAAATTGGTCCCCTGAAATTAGTCGGTCCTTGAACTGAATACATGATACTTAAAAAAAAAAAAAAAAAAAAAAAAAAAAAAAAAAAAAAAAAAAAAAAAAAAAAAAAAAAGTGGAGGGAGGTTGCATCTAACATTTCAAAATGGTGCATAAAGTTATCAATCATTAACCGTGGAGGCTTCGGCCCACTTGCCCAAGGCCCATATCAGTAGAGTTTTCTAATAGGGCGCGGTTAAAGACACACACCAACCTATTGAGGAGACCCACCGGATGAATACACACACTCTAAGATGAGGACACCCACCATGAAAACCCCAAAATACCCTTTAAGTTTCATAAAACTCTAATTCTTCCATTCATTCCCTATTCTTCAAATTAAATTCAGTACACCCACCTTCCTCTCCCACACTCTTCTTCTCCTCTTCGTCTTCCTCCGACCGGCCACCCAACCCGCATCGGCAGCCCAGGCAACGTCGGCCGCCCAGCCCACGTTCCCAGCCGCGTCGGCCGCCCAACCCAAGTCTCCAGCCACGTGCCGCCTCCCTCTCAGGCGCCACCGCCGCCCACCTCCTCCTTCCTCCAGCGGCCGCCACCCTCCTCCTTCCTCCAAGCAACCTGGCCGTCGCCCACCCATTCCCCTTCCCCTCCCAGGCGAGAACGCCGCCCCTTCTCCCCACAGACGCGACCGCCCCCTCTCCTTCGTCGCGGCCGTCGTGCCCCTCGCCGCCGCCGCTACACAGGTAAGTTTAGATCTGAAAATTTTGAAAATTAGGGTTTCTGGAAAAAAATTAGGATTTTTTGAAGTTTAGGAATTATTTTCGAACATAGGGTGTTTGTTCAGGAATAAATTTCAAACAATTTGTGTTTGTTTTGTAAAAAAATTCGAACAATTTGAGTTTGTTCATGAAAAAATTTCGAACACGATGTCCTATCTTTTTTTTTCGACAAATGAAATTTTTTCAAGAAATTTTTTCGAACACCTTTAGTTTGTTGAGTAAAAATTTTCGAACAGTAATCTGTTTTTTTTTAGTTTCGAAGACCTTAATGTTTTGATGGTGGTGATGAATGGATTTAGGGTTTAGGGCCATGGGGGAATGAATGTATGATTTTGGTGCAGGGGGAATGAATGTATGATTTTGGTGTAAAATGAGTGGGTGGGTGTACTCATTTTTTTTATTTTCACACTAGGGGTATATTTGATATTTCACATGCCCTTTAGAATTAAAAAAATATTCAGTGGGTGTACTCAATATGTTGGTGTGTGTATAACCGCGCCCTTTCTAATATCCTCATGGGCGGGAAAACCCTGCACACAGTTGAATGAATCCTCCCCTTTTCAAAATTTATGTGAAAAAAACAAGCTTTAATCTAGAAGAAGTTGTATCACCAGTTTGATTGTGGAGGAGCATGTCGAAGTTTGAGTACCCAAGGCTACCACGGCACGAGATCGTCTCGGTACTCGCCGACTCCCAAATCGCCACCGTCACGGAGGCCGAACTCTTCCGCTCCGACCCCGAGCTTATATGCAACATCTACTCCCGCATCCTCTTCAACATGAATTTGCTTCTGTAACCACTATTTTTTACCCTAATTTTCAGATTCTTCTTTTTCCCCCTTTGAATAACTTGTCTACTCTCTCTCTTCAGGGAGGATCAGGGGCAGATGGAGTTCGAGGCGCTGGAGCTGCTTGAAAATCCTGATTATCACTCGCACACGGTTCCAATCGCGAATTTGTTCACCAAGCTTCGACATATTTTGGCAGCCGTCCGTTGCCCAAAACCCTTGACTCCTAAAGACTTGTTAAAGCCCGACCCTGAACGCACAGAGCTCTTCCTTAGTGCCCTTCTCAATTTTCAACTCCATAGGTGAGATTTGTATCTTCACTATTCATATGTTTGTGGATAGAGCGTGATTCCTACTTTTTTATGATTTTTTAGAGAAGGGAAATTGAAAGAACTTAAGCATATTGTGGATGATATAAATCTTTTCGAGGAGCAGCAAACAGATGCTCAACCTACAATATCTCAGGTACAAATAAGTTGTTTTCGCTGATATATACCATGGACTTGTTTAGGTATTTACCTCATTTAAATTGAAATACTTCAATATTTCAGTTGAATGAAGAGATAGGAGCGTTTGAAGAGATGAGAATGATGGAGATGCCACAAGTCAAAGAAGTAAATTCTAAAGTCGAGGAATTGAGTCAAACTGTTGCAGGTCTTAACAAGCATCAATTGAACTTGAAGTCCTCTATGAAACAATTGAAGGAGAAAGTCAAAGAAATGGATGAAAAGGTTCAGCATTTGGCTCAACTCTTCTCTTTATTCAGTCAAGATTTTCCTCGGATGTGGGTTATTTCACTCTGCATTGCATTTATTCTGAAAATTTGCCTCATCCGTTAATAAATCAATTTCTTTACGTTTACCACGTTCTGAACAAAATCCTACGTGTCTTTTACACAGCAAATATATTTTAGGTTTTGGTGTCATCCACATCAAATGATATATTGGACATGCACACACTCATATTTCTGTACACAGTTCTTCTGATCCTATACTTTTCTTATCAGATCTCTAATGCAGAGTTTGCATTAGTTCAAAGTGTCCAGGAAAATGCCAGTTTACGTTCTAAAATCGTACAGTCACCAGACAAGCTTCAGGTAATATCCACAGTTCAAGTGTTGACTCATTCTGTATAATTTTTCTAAGTGATGGAAATAACATCAATGATGTGTAAAACACCTTTTGATATACATTTCTAATGGTGCCAAAATATTTTTCACAATATAAGTACTGCTATGTCTATGTGACTGTTAAGCTTAAGATGCGATGCTTTTGTTGCAAGGTGGCATGCATGAATTTACATGCTTGCTGTTGTATCTTTGAGTGCTCGAATTTCCCTGTTCCGGACTCCTTTTACAGGGTCCATCATGTAATAACAAACTGATGTTCTTGTACTTTATCCTAACTTTGATGGCATGCTAGTGTTTGTCTTGTTTTTTAATTTGTATTGTCAATTGGCGGACCTGAACCACCATCATTCATAGGGGACTACTTAATTAGAATGAATCTATCCTTTTACCCGTATGTTCGTAAAAATTTCCTTATGTGGTCTCGTTACTGTGAAGTTCGATAATAATCTGAGGGATAACTATTAGTAGAGTCCAGGATGCATAAGAATTGCGGCCTTGCGGGGCATCTTTTTTAGGTGTGTGACCTTAACCTGTTGAATTTTTTTCCTTTGGCATTTCAAGGATAAACTATTTCATAGGAATTTGGAAATTCATTTCTGTTGTCTTGTTGCCCCATAGTTGTCAGGTGTTTTAGGAAAACTAGGTGGTCTAGTCTGCCTTAGTTTATGAATAAACACACTGCTTATTTTTATTCAAACATTGCTGCAAGCTAAATACGGGTCAACGTTCACTGAACCAATGGAAGAAGATGTGGACAAGGTTGACTCAGCTCGATGAGAAAGACCTGCTGATGTAGAAATAACTGCTCAACCAGACGAAAAATATGTTCCTCATGGGTGTGTGGACAGGGGTGCCAAACCTTTCCTTCCTGTTTTAGGATGATGTTGCTATCTCCAATTTCCTATTTGTCCAGTTTTATCTTGAGTTGTTATGTGTGTGTGTGTGTGTGTTTGTGCAGGTGATCTTCTCATACTCCAAAACAGGAAGTTCTCTATTAAAGTTTTTTTCTGCGCTTAGTACGCTTTACCTGTTTTGAATCCTGCTTGGTGGGTTGACTAAAGTTAGATGGAAAAGACTACACATTGAAAACTTTACAGAATGTTTAATTTGTATGTGTGCCAGTTCCTTGAATATTACATTTTATTAGTATTTTTTATTGAACTTTTAATTTCCAATCCTTTCAGAGGGCTTTAGAGGAGAGGAAGTTGGCCCAGAGTGAGGCAAAAATTGCTGAAAGAGCTGCAACGCAAACTTTTCATGATAAGTCCGCCACACATGAGGCCTATGCTAAGGTTATCTGTTTATGCTTTACAAAAATTCGACCATCAGAATTATTCATCTTTGACGGCATAAATTGTAAAAAAGCCGTCCTTTGTTTTTAAAGTGCTTTAGATTCACTCCTGTACTTCCAATTATGAAATACTACTCTTGCATATATTTACTTATGCTGGTGTTTATGAGGTGCAATGAGCTCAATTATATCTACTCTTTTGTCCCTCAGGCTTGCAAGAAAATAGCAAAGCACTATGCGCAGATGCAAGCTATACAAGAACAGGTTTTTCAATTGAAAATACTTATGCTCCACATTTTGTTTTGTGCATTAATTATATTATACTACCGTTTTTTTATGAAATAATTCTTTCATGGATTGCATCCCTTTCTTTACTACCTCTCAACATTTCCCATATACGTCTTTGAGGAACTCGTTTCTGTTTTTTTAAGTGTTGACATGCTCTTTCTTTAATAAAATACTTTTGGTTTCAAATATCATTAAAAAGAACAAGAAAAAAAATAAATGATGGCCTTCGTATTTCACCTATGGCAATTTGACCATGTGACAACAAGAATCGATGTGGCCAATCAATTGAGTTTTTTTTTCTTTTTCTTTTTCATTTTAAATGTTTGATTCTTGATTTTTTTTCTGGCCATTTACCAATAGGTGACTTCTGCGAAGTCAGTTGAGAAAGATGTGAAGATCCTTAAAATTAAGATTAGTGATGAAGGAGTTATGATTAAGTCACAAGAAGCAAAACTTGTGGAATTGCAATCAAGAGGTGGGCATTCTGTAACCTTTGTTGAAATAATTAGTGTTGCTACTTTACTCTTGTTCTCAAGTTAGATGTGTTATTCAGAGGACCAGTTAAAGGAGCTCAAAAGGCAGGGGGAGAAAGAGAGAGCAATCCTCCATGAGAATGCGGATAGGGAGTTAAACAATGTGAAATTAGAAGTCAAATCTAAGAAGCACGCATTAGAATTAAGGGAGAAACAGGTGGAATCTGGTGTTGCAGAGGTACTGCTGTTGATAATTCATTTGTTTTTCTGGTTTATGTCGCGCCATTTTGACCAATTCCTTGATTTGATATTTAATTTGTATGAACATTTTTCAGGCAGAAGCTTTAACTTCAAAGATAAAAACTGTACGTGAGCATGGAAGAGCTAAAGTGCAAGAATTAAAACGCAAAAGTGAAGAAGTTGTGGAGGCGGTACACCTTCTAATTTCAACACTTGATTAACTCTATATGTTTCTATTTCAAATGATATTCACGTTCTTTGCAACCATTGAGTGTTTAATTTCATTAGAATAGTATCCCGACAATTTGTCTTTCGCTGATAGTTTATGTTAGCCTGCAGCATGCTAGATCAGTTCAAAAGGCAAAAGGCATAAACTTAGGTTATCAAAGTCCATCACACTCTCATTTTAAACTAATTTTAGAGTGATTTTGGTGTATCTATACAGAAACATAACAAAACCTTCCTCTAAATCCTCTTATATATCAGGCGCTGAGTCAGCAATACATCCAATGCCTAAGACTATTAGAAACCCACTAGGCTAAATAGAAATAATGTTGTGTTGCTGAATAATTTGTTTACATCACAACATTCCCCTACTTTATTGTCATTGAAACTTTTAATTTGAAATCATAAATGTGTCTGCAGTATGAGAAGAATACAAGAGAGATTAGCAACGTGCTTGCAGGTGTTGATGGAAGGAGGTAAATGTTTAAAGGCAAATAGTGTTAGATGATCAGTTTGTCCTTAATGCAAAATGAGTGAATATGCTCGACGATTTGTACATCTGATACGAGTGTTAATCTTATGTATCCCCCTGTTACAGCATGCATGATAATTGAAATAACGGCACAATGATATTGTAATTCATTTCTTCTCTAGTCTTCTCACCCACTATAGGAATATCAATATGTCATCTCGTTTGACCTATTCTTATGGAGTACATGCTATGCTAACATCTATGTTTACTAGGCTCAGCAGCAGTATTTGGGTAGAAGATGTATATGCTTGTTGTTGGTTTATAAAACACACCAAACAAATGCTTAAGCAACAAAAATAAATGAGCATAACCAAAGTTATATAAAAGAAAGAACCTCCATATTTAGATTTTGTTAGAAACATTAACATTAGCTTCAACATAGCTTCTAGGCAGATATATAAGCTGCTGCTTCTTCTGGACCAATGATGATATTGTTTATCAAGAATTGTAATATAAGAAATGTGAAATTATAATCCAATAATTAAGATTGAATATATATTAAAGTAGAAAATGTATTAATTTTTATTATTACTAGAAGATTCAACTTCTTTGAAACCATGTAACCTATTAGGATTGCAAATGACCACCAATACTAGAACAACTCACGGAGAATGGATGCTTATTCATCCAACTCTGAACATAAATATCAAAAACAATCACACAATTACTACTCCTCTGTCCTCCACGGGAATTTGCACATTTACCATATTTAGATATTTCATACCAATTTGCATATTTCATAAAAGAAAATATTTTTATAACCCCCACCCTCAAAATATATACTCCCTCCGTCTCGGGGAAAGCTCTCCATGAGCTCCGGGCACGGAGGTTAAGAAATATAATATAATAAGTAGATGTATTAGAAGTGATGTGATTGAGAGAGTAGAATATAATGAAATGTGAGAGAGAATAGTTTGTCAAAAAAGGAATGGGGAGCTTTCTCTGGGACAGACTAAAATGGAAAGTTGGGTAGCTTTCTTTGGGACGGAGGGAGTACATATGACATTACTTTTTCACACTTAATCTACTTTTTACTTTACTTTATTCATAAAACTTGTGAAGAATAACAACAAGTCAAGCCAACAAATGAAAAAATATTAGTTAGAGGAGTAGTTCATTTTGTTAGTTATAACTCATTTGTTAGTTGTAACTTCTCTTTTGTAAATCTCCCTCTATATAAGAGGAGAGATGATAATCATTTTGATCATGTAATTCAAATGTAATTCATTTTCAATTATCTCAATATGCACTCTATCCAATTTAACTATCTTTAAAACATCATTCATTACACTTCTTAAAATGTGTGTCATCCCAATGGTACACACAATTTTTTTCTGGAATGGAGTGAGTATTTATTAAGAATTTTACAAAATTCACAAAATTTTGAAAATCCAAAATTTAGATTTGGGGCATGATTTATAGGCCCAATACCTAAGTTTATATTAAAAATAAGGCGTTGGCTATATACCCCTCCAGCCTTGTTAAATATACTCCCCCATCCAATTTATTAATTTAATAATAACGTTAAATACCTATTTTGCCCCTCTAATAAGTTTAGATAGATAGATAGATACACCCCCTATTTCTTATTTTAGATGGTCCCTATAGCTATAGCAGGCTTTCCTTCCATACTATTACAAAGATTACCAAAAAAATACTAACTCCAAAAAACTCAAAACTCACGCTGGGGGTTCGAAGACGTGATGGAAAAAAACTCATTCATATTGTTGTCTTCTCTCCAAGGTTAAGTGTGGAACATAATGGTTCGAGACGTGAAGGAAGCTATAAATATATGAGTTCTTTTTTCTTATGTTTTATTTTTGTTTAAGTTTTGAAATGTGGGCATAAAAATCTAGGGTTTAGGGTTTTTTGTTATTATTTTTAGGTTCTTGCATGTTTTTTGGTATTTTATGACTTAAACTGAGATGAAAATGGTGTGTGGTTATTTTCGCGCGTTTGGCTATGGTGTTTTTGTCCGTTCAAAATTTTCAAGCCTGGTTGGTCGACGGGAACGCTTATGGTCGACATGACGATGTCGATGAAGTTATGTTTCGTCGACCAACCTATGTTGAAAGTTTATTTACACATATAATCATATCGTTCAATTTTCATCAATTAGTAACCGACAGAAAGCCTTTTCGTCGACAACACTTTGTCGACCAAAACGTATTTGGTCGATTACACCCTCTCGAAAAAGTGAATAACAGTTTCTTTTTTTCCAGAATTTATCGGACGATTCAAACAACGATCCGGAATATGTTGAGGAAATAAATGTATTCAACGTTCCGACAAATTCTGGAAAAAAAAGAAATTGTTATTCACTTTTTCGAGAGGGTGTAATCGACCAAATACGTTTTGGTCGACAAAGTGTTGTCGACGAAAAAGCTTTCTGTCGGTTACTAGTTGATGAAAATTGGACGATATGATTATATGTGTAAATAAACTTTCAACATAGGTTGGCCGACGAAACATAACTTCATCGACATCGTCATGTCGACCATAAGCGTTCCCGTCGACCAACCAGGCTTGAAAATTTTGAATGGACAAAAACACCATAGTCAAACGCGCGAAAATAACCATACACCATTTTCATCTCCGTTTAAGTCATAAAATACCAAAAAACATGTAAGAACCTAAAAATAGTAACAAAAAACCCTAAACCCTAGATTTTTATGCCCACATTTCAAAACTTAAACAAAAATAAAACATAAGAAAAAAGAACTCATATATTTATAGCTTCCTTCACGTTTTCGAACCATTATGTTCCACCCTTGACCTTGGAGAGAAGACAACAAGTGAGTTTTTTTCCATCACGTTTTCGAACCCCAGCGTGAGTTTTGAATTTTTTGGAGTTAATATTTTTTATGTAATCTTTGTAGTAGTATAGAAGGAAAGCCTGCTATATAGGAAATAGGGGGTGTATCTATCTACCTAAAATTATTAAAGGGGCAAAATAGGTATTTAAGGTTATTATTAAATTAATAAATTGGATGGGGGAGTATACTTAACAAGGCTGGAGGGGTAATAATTAATTGGAGCCCAATTTGATTTTAATTTAAAATACAGCGTCTAAATTTGTCCATCCAAATAAAAACATTAGTCCACTCCACTTTACTCTGTATGAGTGTAGTGTAAGCTTAGCTGCCTTCCACACTATCAAAATGCCAACAACACTACCCATTCTCTTTCTCTCTCTAACTCTCTCTCTCCTCCCCGTAAACTCCCACTACTTCCCCTCTACCCCCTCCTCACACTCCGACTGGAAGCCCGCCCGCGCCACCTACTACGCCTCCGCGGACCCTATCGACGCCGTCGGCGGCGCCTGCGGATACGGCGACCTAGAGAAGAACGGCTACGGCAAGGCCACCGCCGCCCTCAGCACTGTCCTCTTCGACAAGGGCCAGATCTGCGGCGCCTGTTTCGAAATCCGCTGCGTCGAGGACCTCCGATGGTGCATCCCCGGCACTTCCATCATCGTAACCGCCACCAATTTCTGCGCCCCCAACTACGGATTCGACGCGGAAGGCGGCGGCCGCTGCAATCCCCCTAATTCCCATTTTGTCCTCCCCATTCAGGCATTCGAGAAGATCGCTATCTGGAAGGCTTCCAATATGCCGATTCAGTACCGTAGAATTAGGTGTAGGAAGGAAGGAGGCGTTCGATTCACCGTCGGCGGCGCCGGAATATTCCTGTCGGTGCTGATTAGCAATGTCGCCGGCTCCGGCGACGTGGCTGCGGTGAAAATCAAGGGCGCTCGGACTGGGTGGCTTCCGATGGGGAGGAACTGGGGGCAAATTTGGCATATAAATGCGGATTTGAAGAATCAACCTCTCTCGTTTGAAATCTCGAGCAGCGATGGAGTTAGTCTCACGTCTTTCAATGTTGCACCCAAGAATTGGGAATATGGTCAATCATTCGAAGGTAAGCAGTTCGATTCATAGATAATTTCGTGGTTAATTGACGATTGATTCTTGTTGTATACTGTACTAGGCTAGATAGATGTTTGGTATGTAGTGTATCATTGTTACAGTATTATTTATTATTATTATTATTATTATTCCAATTTCAAATCCAATTTTCTACTACAATGTCTTGTTGGGTTTTGTGCATTCTTTTTCTTGCTGCTTTTCCGAATTCACATCTGCAGCAGCAGCAGCATTAGAAATTATGAAAGCGGAAAAAGCACGTCGGCAATGTTTTATGCTTTTTCTGAAAAACAAAAATGTTGCGGATTTGTTTATTGTAGGATTTGTCATTTGCAATATAAATAATTCTCTCTCTATATACCAAATTTGTTCCCAAGAAAATGAGCACGCCCTTGGAAAAGACTATACTGTATAAAATAAAGATGTCCGGTAATTTGGTGATTTACGAGTAAAATTAAATGATACTTCTCTGTTTAAATTTATTATTTTTCGGCACGAATTTTGATAGTTTTTGTGTAAAGTGACTATTTATGATATCAGTCAAAAGTTAATGAACATAATCAAATTAAACAATAAAAAAAGTATAGTAAAAAATATAAAATTGGATGGAGGGTGTAACGTGTAACAAATTTAGTGGAGAGAATAATAATTGCATGAAAAGAATACTTCGTAGTATGTTACTATTAATCTAGTGGATGTGGCCCATGTGTGGTGATGATTTACAACATGTGATCAACATATTTGTATTTGTAATAGTATCGATTATGTGGTCCATCAAATTAATCAATCTTTGAATAGAATACATATAATACCAAGATTTTAAAAAAAAAAACGATAAAAAAAAAAAGGACTAATAGTGTATATTTGAGGAATATTGGAAGCAGTGAATTTCTCGAACCGTGTCCTTTATTTCTCATTATAATAAAATGGAGTAATAATTTATCAATCTAAGGCTAAGGGACAAAACATGTACTCCTTCTCAGTTGCCGCTTCTCAATTATATTCCTAGTTATTTATATAATCTTATCAACAGACCAGGATTTAGGACATTCAATTTTACGATATCTAAGTTAATTTTCGCAAATGTCTCTTCTTTTACAAGTAAAACAATCATGAGTATGTCTTGTGTGAATTTCACTTAAACCTTTTTTTTTTAAGTATTAATTATTGTAAATACAAAATATTATTGTTATTTATATAAAATATTATTATTGTGCATACCACGACTTAAAAATTATACTCAGTACATTTGTATAACAGTAATACTTCATTCGTATATAAAAATAACGTTAAAAGTAGAGGTTCAAGGTTAACTTGAATCAGTAACGGACCTACATGATGCCCAGGGTTTCGTGGGCTCCCCACTAATTTTATAAATTTGTTAGGGGTATTTTAATAATTTCATACATATTAAAATTAAGACTCTGTTTTATAATTATTTGCACATTTGTGATATAAAATTAATCCATAAAATTAATATATATCCAAACATCATTTTATTTTAAAATCGTCACTCATTTTGGGTCTACTAAATCCTCCTTACACCTTATCAAATCACTCAAAATATGTTTTCTTATTTGACTCTAAACCACTAAATTCAGTTGTTTTTTTAAAGTGAATCGGTTAAAATGTGCAAGTTATCATGGGACGCAGGGAGTATTAACTTGTACCAAAACATAGCAAAAGTCAACTTATTCGATCAATTTAATTTAATGAAATGTGACGTATTGACAATTTTATAATGTGAAATTTTGATGAAAATAATGAGTACATATTTCTTTTTTATAATAATGTTAATCGGGCACCCCTACTGAAAATTTCTGGGTCCGTCACTGACTTGAATTCACACTATTTTTGTGACACCTTGCATAAAATCTTTTTAAATTCTTCACTCTATATCTCTGGTTCAGAAAGGGACAGGGAGCTTTAACTAGCTTATCTTGAAAGACAAATTAATATGTCCAGTTTAAGATCAAAATTATAAGGGTTACATGCCTACATGATTATTCTCGGTTTAGAACATTTATGGAGTAATAAGTATCAAAAGTAATGATATGTCTTTTCGTGCAAGTGATGAAAGTAGTCACTAACTGTCTGGCTTAACCAAAAAAATAATTTAGCACTTTGTATTTGCCCTAACTAACCAACACATCGAAAACAAAAATAGTGATCAAATAAATTTTGAAGCATTTTTTTTAAGTTTGGAAAGTAATATGCTAAAGATATTATTTGAAATTGTAACATGTTACAATTGTACTCCATCCGTTCCGTAAAGCTTGCGGTGCTTTTAGAGCACAGCGTTTAAGGAAAAAGTGAAATGATTAAAAAAAATAACAATATAAAATAAACAAAAACAAAAATATGGGGTGAGAGAGGCTCGAACTCTCGACCTCAGGATCACTCTAAGCTATGAGACCTACGCGCTAGCCAACTGCGCCACCACCCCTGAGTGTTCAAATTATTTTACAGAAATAACATAAATGAATTTCACACCTTCTACTTTAATATAATAAAAAAATTGTATGGGGTGAGAGAGGCTCGAACTCTCGACCTCAGGATTACTCTTAGCTATGAGACCTACGCGCTAGCCAACTGCGCCACCACCCCTTTTGAAATTTTTCTTTCAATTATCTATATTGATCTATTTCTGAGTTTGATGCAGTAACCTGTACAAACATGAGAAATGATGGATTATACATTTATACGTAATATTTTAGTTATTATATATAAATAAATCACGTGGGAGTAACTTCGCTTTAACATTAAAAACTCGAGTAGGATCATAAGCTCACAGAACACACAAAATATGAGTGATGAAAACTCATATTATACATAAAAAAATTGTACATACAAATTTTTATCTAAAAAATCATCAATCTGCAAACTTAGTGCTTATTTTAAGAACTACGCAATAGTGAGATTTATATTGATTTTAGTAGGGTTGGTTTTTTTAATTTGAAAAATAAATAGTTTAATTGAAGCATCAATCTGATCGACTTTAATAATAGAAGTGCCTTGTTGGAAAAATATGGAGTAATTGAAAAGGAATAATGTGTTTCGTGTCAATAATTAAAGAGCCTGTTATGCACTGTCCTACAAATTAAGCGTTTGAGTGATTGTTTCGTATAGAGAATTTCACGTGAAGGCAACTAGCTATTTAACACTGGAAATACCGAACAATCCACCTAATTAATTCAAGTAATAGTTAACTTGTGTACATAGTTTTTTCAAGCACTTTAAACATTTCATCGTATACGTATGCTATCAACGTCCCGTCTTTTCCTCACAGAAACAGACAGCACGTTATTTATTTTATGTCGATTCATCCACAGGAACAACGGCGTATGTATATGAGATATTCTCCTCTACATTGCTGCCATTTTGTTTCGCCTTCCGGTTCGTCCATGATATTCTCCATATCTGTAGTAAGCTGACCCTGAACAGAGAAATGGAACAAGTCAGTGCGCAGACCATAACTAAGCAAGAATATTTTTCGTAAAATGACAGTGAACCCCTCTGTACAAGTTGAATATCAAAATCAAGATGTAATTTTAGACAAATGAGCAATCACATTCACTAAATAGTCGACTTTACTGCATAGGCTGGTTTTGTTGTGCCAATATCTTCGGATTTCATACTTTTCTTATAGTTCCAAATATAATCCTCGTTATATAATAGATCCGTTTTAGAGCTACACTACGATGAACTCCACATAAACTCATTTGAACATGCAGCTTAGTAGCCAGAAAATGGTTGGCATTGTCACATAGTCAAACATGGCCTGGTGCATAATTTGGCTTTAATTCAAATACTGAAATGCGGCTATCATTCCTAAGACTGTGTTCGGCTTACACAAAATCACCTCGTGTTAGTAAGTGCTTGTGAGAATGCATGTGCATGTTTGATAGATTAAACTTGATCCCTAAAAGATAATCTTTTTCAAGTTTCAGTCCGCCTCTTTCACTCAGTATCAAACTTGATCCTGAAAGTTTAATTTTACTCAAATTTGGTCCCAGATTAATTGACCATCCGTTGACTGACATAATCATCTATTCGGGGGTGCTAAATGTAATTATTTTGGGGTTGCTAAATGTAATTAATAATTTTGAAATAATAATATTTAGCACCCCAAAATAGTTGATTCCATTAGTCAACTAACTTGGGAGTCGTGGGACCAAATGTGGGAGTAAAAGTGTACTTGCATAACCAAGTTTGATATTGAGTAAAAGACGGGGACCAAATCTGAATAAAGGTAAACTTTAGGAACAAAAAATGATATTATCTCATTAGACATTTACTTTTGTTGGACTGGAACTACGGCCCATTGGTTCTGTAGAAATATAAACTGTGAGCTTGAGTGAAAAAGTCGATTCATAATCCTCATTCCACTGCTTTATAACCCGTCTTAATTTTTAAATTACCAGTCTAATTGGATATCTAACATTCTCAAGATCACATATTATAGTTGCAGAAAAAGGATCATTGGAAGAAGAAAACGGTACCTTTCTTCAGCAACTTCCCTCTTTGCAAGCATGAGAGTTAGGAATATAGGCACCATAGCAGCACATAAATGCTTAATGGTGTGTCCACTCAAAATATGGAGAGTCAAATTATAAATAGGTTTGTCAGCTGCTTCTTCAATCTTAGCTAGGAGATAGAACCCTGCAAACATAATCACCCCTTACTCAGCATGTAAGATACTCATATGCTTACTGTAGAAATACACAAATACAGACCTGCTGCCCATAGCCAATAACTGGAATGTGTGTACATAGGGGGCAACAATATAGCCATTACTGGAATGGCGATACACGGAATAAACTGAACTGCAGCATACGGACGTAGATCATCAAAAAACCTGCAAACAAAAGATAGTGAAGAAAGCATCTAACGCTGAGGAAGCAAGGTGACAAAAAACGCACTATTCTGATTTTGCAATGTATCAACTACTTAGTAACCTCCCAGTTGTCAGAACTTTGTAGTCTTTATTGTTATATAAAGACTAAAAACAGATTCGAGACTCATATGTATAATATACAATCTTGCTTAACCATTAGCATATACATTCTCTGTAAACCAGTTTATGAGTAAATTGATGGCTTGATGCTGTTGAGAAATAGTGACAACTGACAAGAGCATTGCTCACCAGTCTGACTAAAATTGATCATGCCCCATTACCAAAATTGATCTTCAGTAATTTTTTGAAATCTGAATCGGATATTAAAAACCCACCACTACAACACCTATAAACCTACTATCACACATTCCAATATAATCAATTATCTCTCCTTACACTTTGATATATTTAACTCATAAACCACATCATCCAATCATTAAAATCACACCCAACAACAATATAATAACAAAACGTCATGCACTCTTACACATTGATTAAATATAAAGTTAAATCACACCCTACTTAAAATCCGAAAACAAACATCACCTATAGGTTTCCACAATTGGGCAGTTAGCATTATTATATATATACCAAGTAGGTATGCTGACCTCCAATATAAAATGCTGATTATACCCGCCAACAGAAGGGGAATAATGGAGAAAGTTCCCTTGCGCGCATCTACTCTTTCAATAATGAAGATCGCAATGATAGATGTAAATGCCACAGTCATCTGTATCAGATTTCAAGGTCAATATATAAATCTGCTATACATAGAAATCAATCAAATACTAAAATCAAGTAAAATAAGGCATGTGACGCAGTTCACATTGCATAAAAGCACACCGGCAAGCGATCCCACACAAGGGTAGCATCATTAGGTTTCAGGTGATAGTATGAGGAACCAAAAGCAACTGCTGTCACACCAATGAAGAAGAATGTCCAACCGCAAAGCTCACCTGGCAAGCTTTTTTAGCATACAGTTAGAAATGGACGGGAATGGCCATCAGAATTACTAAGTTCTACACCATTAAGATAACAAGCATTATGTACCTTAGCTTGAAGTAGTTCCCATAATAGCAAAGTACAAGGCCAATCAGGCCAACTACGAAAAAGGGGAAGTTGGAAACCACATTCAAAAAGTTCGGTACTCCTGAAATAGTTGAAGACAATCAAACAAGAGCAACATGTTCTAGTGACTACAACTTTCATGAAAAGCTATTCTAATCAATGAACAATAACCTAAAGCCAGAGCAGCACTTGTACTGTTGCATGTGCAAATTCTTAACCTAGGTTTAGGATTTACAAAAATAAAACACCATGAATAGAAAAAAAAACAAAATCTGATATACTACCATACATGATCACAAGTAATACTAGTTCTGAATAGAAATTTCGGAAGCTGAGATAAAAACTCACTAATATATACAGTATATTGCTATGATTCTTCTAACACTATAAGTCCCAAATTTTGATAAAGCAACCGCCAAAAACAACACGAATTAGCGAGGAATAAACATAACTAAAGGAAAATTAGGAAAGTGGGGAGGGAGAAGTTGAGAAATGAGGGGAAAAAAGTACCAAGGAATTCACGCTGATCGGCAAAATCGTGGTATTCTTGGGACTGGGGAATTGCCGGAGTGACTAACATTAACACCACGAAACATAGGATTGCGACGCCCCATGCTAACGCCGTTCGCTTCCTCATCATCTCTGAACAAAATAAAAATGAAAGAGCCTTCGAAGCCGATCGTTGTTAATTGATACTGGAATTTTCATTTTGACTTGAATACTGGGGATTTTATTTCTTCCTTTTCTTATTCGGCGGCGACTTTTTAATTGAAGAATGTTTCATTTCTCACCAAATAAATTTCACACTTTTTTTGTTACTTAAATATTCATATAGTTGAGTTGTTTTTTTAGGGTAAATAAAATAATAACATTAGATGTAATAATATTATGATATTACGAGGAAATAGTTAAAATATAGGAGTATTTTGCTATTTTAAATATAGTCCTTAAATAAGAGATGTCGAAAATGATAAAATTGATCAATACGTAATGGACGTAGGGAATATTATTTTTAAGCCTACAAGCAAATAATCTAACTTATTTATTTACTTTATACATAATTTTTTTTTTAAATTACCTCTTAATATTACTTATTACTCAATTCTTTTTTTTTAAATGTATCTATATGTGAAGTTTATTTCCTAACGGAGAGAAGTACTTCATCCGTTCATTCATGTAAGCAATTTTATTTGTTTATAAATAATGAAAGAAATATATAATATTTAAAAAAAAATACATTTTATATGAATTTTTTTTTTGAGGGAACAACTAAAAAATATACTTTGCTTGAATGTAGTAGAGTATAAACTTTTTTTCCCGACAGTACGAATCACGTTTTTGGGTATATGTTATCTCACGATACCAGTTCATATGGAAATGAAGAATGAGTGAACATCTTGTATAAAAAGTTGACTTAAGTTTCTTGTAATAAATTCTGTCAAAAAAAAAAATGTTTCTTGTAATAAAGGAGTACTATTTACGTCTCATTTCCAGCCAAAACTTTCTATATAATATGACAATATTAAAATGACTAAACTTTTTGTTAATGTTGTACAATGGCATCTTAAAATTGGTTGTTGACACTGGTTTAAGTTTTCTAAATAATTATGAATCTGATCAGCGCTAAAAAAAATTAACGATCTAATACACATATTTAACAAAAGAGTTATAAAAAAAAAAAAAACGTTTTTATGCAATATTTTTATTATTTCCAAAATTGAGTGTCTTTAATTTTTTATAAGTGATTTATATAAATTATATAAAAAAAGATTGTGTAACTTATTATGTTAATGTTTTTAAATTGATTTTTATTTATCCAAAATTCAATGTTGAGATTTTTAGGTTTTTTGCTTTCTCGAACCTTTGTTTATGCCTTGAATTATTAAATCCCTACGTTAATCAACATTGACTACATGGAGTCTAAGATGTTGTCATGTGACGAAGAAGACAAGCTTATCATCAATTTAAAGAATTGATGGAGTTTAAAATGTTACATGGATTGATTTTATTTTTTTTAATATATATTTAAAAAAAAATGTATTATAATAAAAGAGAAAAAGGTCGGTTGCATCCTCATTCCCCACGGTCAAGATTCTGAGTCGCTTGACCATCTGCTTACCCATTGTCCGTTCACATTGGAGATTTTGCGCAACTTGACTCACATGTTTGGGGTCACGATTCATATTGGGGTCAGCTTCCTAGATATCTTCCTCCAGGCCACTAGAGTTCGGTTGGGTCCACAGTCTTTGGAGTTGTGCAGGGCGGGCTTCGTCACTGCTATTTGGGCCGTTTGGACTCTGCGGAACAAGGTGATATTCGATGGGGTTTCGCCCTCTGTTAGGAGATGTATGGCTCAGATTCGGGCATCAGGGAGACCAACAACATAGATAGGGGATATTCGGACGGCACAGTTCGGGATCTACTAATTGCTAGGGCTCTTGGCGTTTCGAACAGACATAAGCCGACGAGACACGGTTCATCTGTGATTTGGTTCCCGCGTGATCCGGGTTGGTATAAGGTTAACACGGACGAAAGTGCCTCTTCTTCCCCGGGTAGTCTGCATGAGGGGGCGGTTTTCAGGACGTTCAGGGGATTTTTCGTGGCTGCGGTTGCTACTAAGGTAGGTTGGGGCCCCCCTCTTGAGGCTGAGTTGGCAGCGGTACTTATGACCATCAAGTATGCACATGATCAGGGTTGACACTTCCTCTGGATAGAGTCGGATTCAGTACTCACGGTTGACACTTTTATGAGCTCCAAACCTTCCATTCCTTGGCGTCTACAAGGTCTTTAGAGCAAGATCAACCCTCTTACGCAGGAAATGCACATTCGATACACGCACGTCTTCGGAGAGGCCAAACAGACTGCTGATGTTGTGGCCAAGACTGGTGTTGACTGTATCTGGAGGGGTTACCCCCTGATTTTTTTACTCTAATTTTTGCACAATGATTTGTATTCAGACTGGCCTTGACTGTATCAGGAGGGTTACCCCCTGATTTTTTACTCTAATTTCTGCACAATGATTTTTATTCAGTTTTTTTTTATAAACATTGATCTTTAGAGGAGTGTACCTTTTTCCCTTGACCTGGATTTTGTCTCTAAGGAGGGTTTTCCCAAACAAGATTTTAATGGCGCTTCGGCCTCTGACTCGGTCTGTGAACTTATGGTCCTAATTTTTATTCTTTTATTTGATCTACCTTTTATTGTCAAACGGTGATAACTTTAAAGCCAGCCCATGCTCATCCCTTTAAAATAAAATTAAAGGTCAGCCATTAAAAGTTGAAAATGCTATATACTCCTTCTTGCTGTCAACCGCCGAACGGACGCACTCCATTATTTAGATAAGTAATCTTTAAATTTAAATTATATTTTATTAGATATATTTATTTATACCTATTATTAATTTTGATTGTTGTGTTTAATCTATGAATAAATTTATTTAAATTTATAACTTATAAGTCATGAGTTGGGGTTTATATAATAATTGCTAATTTACTATCTACTTCCATTGTGAATAAGTTATGAATTAAAACTTGTATTATAATTGTTAATTTGTTGTATTATGCTAAATTAAATTAGTTTAAAATTTGATATGATGGCTCTTGAATGTATATGCGAGGAGAGGTTAGGTTTTAGGGTGTGCATAGTTTTAGTGCTCTCTCAATGAATCTTGTCGAGACAAAGAAACAAATGAATTATCCAACAATTTATTTGCTCATCAAGTTGATGTAAAAAACAAGTTGCGGAATTACTTATGTAAAAAAATAAATTGCGAAATAGCATGGGTGGTCAATTATTAAATGATAGTTTGGTTACTTTTGTTGAGAATGATGTATTTCTACGAATTTTTGATAATGATATCATAGACCATTTCAAAACATGGGGATTCGTTGGTTTCGGTTGCAATTGTAATTCGATTTGAACGTTATGTTTTTTTTTTTTTTTTAATCGCATGACTTTTATTATTAAAGTAGTATTTTACTTAATATTTTTTGTAGTCCCGAATATAAAATATTGGATGCGCCACTAATCACACGACGAAGAGGGCGAGTTTATCATTGATTTGAAGAATGAAATTATATTTTTTTTAGTCCATTAAGTTAGCACGATTTTGAATTTAGTCCATCAGATTACCACTTTTTTAATTTAGTAAATTAAATTTTGATTTATTTTGATTTTGGTTTAGTTACCTGCTACAGCAGGTTTAACATGTCATTTTTACACACCCCATATAATGTTATACACACCCCAAATATTAAACACACCCCGTAAAATTTAAAAATCATTTTTTATTACTATACACACCCCAATTATTTTCTATTTAATAAATTGCCAAAAATATTTAAATTAAAAAATTAAGAATTCAAATTTATATAAAAAATATAAAAAAAAAAATCTTCAAGATTTTGAAGATTTTTTTATATATTTTTTATATAAATTTGAATTCTTAATTTTTTTAATTTAATTATTTTTAGCAATTTATTAAATTGAAAATAACTGGGGTGTGTATAGTAATAAAAAATGATTTTTAAATTTTAGTGTGGTATGTTTAACATTTGGGGTGTATATAACATTGTGTGGGGTGTGTTTTAAAAAGTGACCTGTTAAACCTGCTATAGCAGGTAATTGGACCAAAATCAAAATAAATCGAAACTTAATGGACTAAATTCAAAAAGTGGTAATCTGATGGACTAAATTCAAAATCGTGGTAATTTAATGGACTAAAAAAAAATATAATCCCTTGAAGAATTGCTCCAAACTAATCGTTGTTTGATTGACATGTTTCGTACGGATTAACTATCAATTTTAATTTGATGCGAAATAGAATGACGGGAATTTGAAAGTTAAAAAACGGAATCTACGGGGATCACTATATATTTCGGCTTTTTCACTCGTTAAATATAAAAAATAGGGATGAGAGGAATTTCGCGGTCATTAATAACTTTTTTAAAAAAATAAATTGTTCGGAGGTTGTAAATTTGGAATAAACACTGCAACTACATGTTCGTTTGATTAATGCCAATTTATGTGATTTTTTTTAAGACTATAAATTAGATATTTTTTTTCTTGACAGGGACTATAAATTAATTTCATTTATGGTATATTTGAATTTTCGTATAATGAATTCAACGGTTTAATTAAGGAAGATTTTGACCAAAAAAATTATTAGATTCCATACATGAAATAGAACGTATGCATACAAATAATTGACGAAATCCATGGATTAATTTTATTAATTATTAGCAATTGGAAATTTCGAAATCAAGTACATATCTTATTTATTTATTTTTTAGAACCTTTTGAACCAGTAATTTATGCTATTTACCTTAATCACAAACATGTTTAATATAAAAGTTAGGGAAAATATCAAATTTGGTCACCCAGTTTTACCTTTTTTCATATTTGATCACCTACATTTAGTCACTATCAAAATTAGTCACCCAGTTATTATATTCTATCAAAATTGATCACTCGTTAGTCAATCTGTCATTGACTAACGGAGAAAGAGTTTTGAGCCGTCAAATTTCTCAAAACCTAAGTTTAAAAAATTTCATGCATCTTCCAGAACTAATGAAACAAACGCAGAAGCAAGAATGAAACATGGGCAAAAATTACCATTATTTACATTATATTTATAATATTTACATTATATTTATAATAGGTCGGAATTCTTACATTATATTTATAATATTTACATTATATTTATAATAGGTCAGAATTCTTAGGTTAGAAGGAATTCTGATGCATCTTGTAGAACGTGATTGGTTGATTTACTTTTTATTTTATAGATAATTAGGAAATGAGAAACTCAGGTTTATTTAATTAATTTCAAATGCCCAATTTTTTTACTAACATTTCAAGAAATCTGCAATAATGATTTTAATAAAAAAATATTTAGAATGAAAAATAAGTTTATAAAATTTGAATTGAAAAACAGAGTACAATTGTTAAAAAAAAAACAGAGTACATTCTATCTCTTGAGTTTCTCATTTTCTGTAAAATAAAAAGTAAACCAACAAAAATGAATTCATAATTGAGTTAAATAATTATTAAAAACTTACTGAAAATTTCTGACAATCCAGCAAGTTCTAGAAGATGAATGAGAAAGAATTATCATTATCTATAAAATAAAAAGTAAACCAACAACAACATGGTTGATTGAATCACGTTCTAGAACATGCATCAGAACTCCTTCTGACCTGTTATAATATAATGTAAATATTGATCATTTTTTCACATGTTTCATTCTTGCTTCTGAGTTTGTTTCATTAGTTCTAGAAGATGCATGAGAATTTTTTAACTTTTGAGAAATCACGGCTCAAAACTCTTTCTCCGTTAGTCAATGACAGATTGACTAACAGATTAATCAATTTTGATAGAATATAATAACTGGGTGACCAATTTTGATAGTGACTAAATGTGGGTGACCAAATATGAAAAGAGGTAAAACTTGGTGACCAAAATTGATATTTTCCCTAAAAGTTATTAACAATTAATAAAAGTAATGGTCAATTTTTAATTCAGCAATTTAATTACTTTCTATATTTTGGATTATTGTTTAATCACTAATTAATCTAATTACCAAAACAATAATTTTTGGTATTTTCCTATACCCTAACTAAACCCATATGAAACGCGCGTGCCGACAATATTCCCTGCACTGCACAGTCAGGTCAGGTGAGCCCAACCCGCCCCCAAAAATCTAACCAGAAAAACACCCGGCGTCTGTTGCTCCCTTCTTCGTATATAAAGCAAACACAAAACTAACCCTAGCCTCCTCTCACACACCAAACACGCACTCAGTGTGAAAATGGCGCAGTCTCTGGAGCTTCTCCTCATTCAATTCTTGATGCCGGACAACGACGCCCGGCGTCAGGCGGAAGACCAGATTAAGCGCTTGGCAAAGGATCCTCAGGTGGTTCCGGCTCTAGTCCAGCACCTCCGCACGGCTAAGACCCCCAATGTGCGTCAGCTTGCCGCCGTTCTCCTCCGCAAGAAGATCACTGGCCACTGGGGCAAGTTATCGCCGCAGCTTCGGCAGCATGTCAAGGAATCACTCATGGATAGCATCAAGTTTGAGCACAGGTTTACTTGCCAGATGTTTTTCTAATTCCTTTTCAATTTTACTGTTTCTTCTAGATATTTCCTAATTGAGAGTGGTGGCCGACAGTCTATTGCTTAGTTTGGTTATTTTCCGTTGAAAGTTTCATATAACCACGTAGTTGGAATTGTTTCCTTCCTAACTTAAACTGGTTTTCTATAAAGTTCGTCTGCAAGCTTGGTTTTCCACACCCATGGATGCTGAATTGCATTAATTTTCCTTCAGATGTTCAGTTAGCCCCTTATAGTTCTTGTAATAAGTTTTCCGTGTTCTTCCTCTTGTGAAGCATCCGTGCTTCTTCTAGTTATTTTGTATGTGGTATTTTTATTATTTATTTGTTTTGGTGATTGATGATCAAAAAATAACTTATTCATGTCCATTTTGGCAGTCCACCAGTTAGGCGAGCTAGTGCAAATGTGGTGAGCATCATTGCAAAATATGCTGTGCCATCTGGAGAATGGCCTGATTTGTTGCCGTTTCTGTTCCAATGCAGTCAAAGTGCTCAGGAAGAACATAGAGAGGTTTGTAATTATCACCCTTATGCAGAATTCCTTCAAAGTCCTCTGTTTATACACTATGGCATTCTTGCTCAGAATGTAGCTTTTTGGTTGATTTACTCAATTATCCGACTGATCTCGGCCTATAGTGTGTTTTAGGTAGTATATTTTTGAAAAGGTAATATTTTCTATAAAGAAATCCCAAAATGTGAATGGCCTTGTTGTGAAGCCATGCTCAAGGCTTATGCTGGGGTTTGAAACTAGCTAACAATATCATTACTATATTTGCACATTAAAGAAGTGAAACTATAACAAACTCTAGGCTGAAACCCGAAAGAATATTTATCCTTTTCAGGAAGTAGTTTCCCTTTCTTAGTATTTATGAGGGTTCTTAGTGTTTATTAGCATTTATACTTTCATTCTCTTGGGGTCAACATGTTTATATTTTCATTCACTTATGGTTCATATGAATGAATTCCAACTTGTCAGAACATATTTTTTCTTCTTTTTATATCTTGCTGATAGCATTTGTTCTTCCCTTTGTGATTACATCCTAACTGAAGCCGAACATTTTAAAAGGATGTTTGATTTTGGTTTAGTGAAATCGGATTTGGGATTTCAAAATCCGAAGAGTGTTCATCCTTTGCAATACTACCAACAACCACACCCAACAACAATATAATAATGCAACATCACTCACACTTCCACATTGATTTGACAATAATTTAAAATTTTTACCTTACTAAAATTCTCAAAACAAACACCCACCAGCGCCACATCACCAGATTAAAAAAACCCTCTAAAACCCAAATCAAACATAAACTTCTTATGGGAACTGCTAGAAGTTGACCAATCACTTTGAACTTCAATAGTTAGCCTAAGTCTCCATCATCTAACCTGTATTATTTGTAAAACATCCTATATATGCTGATGCAAATCTTTCTTGATTCACGATTTTGAATATGTCAAAAATATCCATTTGAACTTTGTCTGCTTAATATCATATATTTTTTTTTGCTGTTTATTTTATATTTATCTCCATATACATGTCCAGCATAAAGAGTAATTTTCTCCTCCTAGGTGGCATTGATACTTTTCAGCTCCTTGACCGAGACAATTGGAAATTCGTTTCGACCATATTTTGCAGATTTACAGTCTCTTCTACTTAAGTGCCTACAAGATGAGACCAGTAATCGCGTTAGAGTTGCTTCTCTCAAGTAATATGTTGCTTTAAGTTTTGTTGTATCCTGTTAATACTTTATGATATAACTGTAAGGGAGCTTACAAATATTTACATTTGCTGCATCAGGGCTGTTGGTTCCTTTTTGGAGTTCACTCATGATGAGACAGAAGTAGTGAGTTTTAGTTTTCTCTGCACTACTGGCTTTCTCATAAACTTTGCATTCTCTGTATTGTTGGATCTAGTTTCTGTACTTTACCTTCTATACTGCAATTTTCAACTCCAGGAATTTTGATATTTCAAAAGAAATTAGGATTTCACACTTTTTGAGCTTGTTAAAGTATAGTCATAAGAATTAGAATCATTATTTTACCTGTTTTTCTGTATTAGGCTGGTGAAATTTGCTGTAGGCTCTGACCGTAGTATGTGGCAAAGAGCATGATTTATTTCTGTATTTCTTCACTGTTGCTATTAGTTGATATGCTCCAATATAGTAGATATAGTAGATGTGTTACCATTTTGCATCATTTTAATGGATGACCTTTGATATTCTTGTAAGTTGTAAATACACAATATGGACCATCAATAAATCTGAGATAATAGACTAGTGGCTGTCCTGGAAATTTCAGTTTCCTATTTACATTGTTGTTTTCTGGATGAGTTCCTATGCTAATTCGTGTATCTTGCAGATCAAGTTCCGAGAGTTTATTCCCAGCATTTTGAATGTTTCAAGGCAATGCCTTGCTTCTGGTGAAGAGGATGTTGCTGTGATTGCTTTCGAGATATTTGATGAGTTAATTGAGTCTCCTGCTCCTCTCCTTGGGGATTCTGTAAAATCCATTGTTCAATTTTCCCTTGAAGTTTGTGCAAGTCCTAATTTGGAACCTAATACACGCCACCAGGTCAACAACACTGACTTTACACTTAATACCAGTTTCAGCATTCTGTTTTATTTTTGGCTGAATGATTATTATTGCTTTATGTAAAGTTTTCATGCCTGATATATGTCCTGTCCCCTCTTTGCTTTGTATATGTTAGGCTATTCAAATAATTTCATGGCTTGCAAGATATAAATCAAATTCCCTCAAAAAGTACAAGTTGGTTGGACCCATCCTGCAAATCATGTGCCCTTTACTTGCAGAATCAACAAACCAGGATGAAGATGATGATTTGGCACCTGATCGAGCTGCTGCAGAAGTTATTGACACAATGGCTATAAGTCTGTCGAAGCAAGTATTTCCTCCTGTTTTTGAGTTTGCTTCTTTAGCCAGTCAGAATGCAAATCCGAAGTTCAGGGAAGCTTCAGTTACAGCTCTGGGGGTTATCTCTGAGGGTTGTTTGGAGTTGATTAAAGGGAAACTGGAACCTGTCCTTCGTATCGTCTTGGGAGCTCTTAGAGATCCTGAACAAATGGTCCGTGGGGCTGCGTCATTTGCACTTGGCCAGTTTGCTGAACATCTGCAGCCTGATATAGTATCTCACCATGAAATTGTTCTTCCATGTATTTTGAATGCCCTAGAGGATGCATCTGATGAAGTTAAGGTAAACGTATATTACAATTTTCATTGGCTATATATTATGTTATCCCTTTTCTTAATCTCACAATAGGTTACTTGTTTTTTAACAGGAAAAGTCATATTATGCACTGGCAGCATTTTGTGAGAACATGGGTGAAGAAATACTTCCTTTTTTGGATCCTTTGATGGTAAAGTTACTTGGCGCCCTCCAAAGCAGTCCTCGTAATTTGCAAGAGACATGCATGGTATGGTATTTATAAATAATTTTGTTTTCTAAATTGATAAAATTGTCTTCATTCTCAACATTGTGTTTGCTTTTTTATTGTAGTCTGCAATTGGTTCAGTTGCATCTGCTGCAGAACAAGCTTTTGTTCCGTATGCTGAAAGAGTTCTTGAGTTGATGAAAATCTTTATGGTGCTTACCAATGATGAGGACCTCCGGGCAAGAGCAAGGGCTACTGAGTTGGCTGGAATAGTTGCAATGTCTGTTGGGAGGACTAGAATGGAACCTATTTTGCCTGCCTTCATTGAAGCTGCCATCTCAGTATTAACTTCGTTCAAAATTTTAATATCCTGAAATTTGATTCTTTGGATTTTTGAATTAATAGATTTTCTATTCCAGGGTTTTGGATTAGAGTTCAGTGAGCTTCGGGAGTACACTCACGGATTCTTCAGCAATGTAGCTGAAATTTTAGATGATGGGTTTGCCCAGGTAATATTTCTTCCATAATTCTTGTGTTCGCGTGCCTTGAAACCCATAATCTAAAACTGTGAATTACATGTTGAACAGTACCTTCCACATGTAGTTCATCTGGCATTTTCCTCTTGTAACCTTGATGATGGCTCTGCCGTGGATATTGATGAATCTGATGGGGATGATAATGTCAATGGGTTTGGTGGCGTCTCATCTGATGATGAAGCACATGATGAACCTAGGGTTCGTAATATTAGTGTAAGAACAGGTGTTTTGGATGAAAAAGCAGCTGCTACTCAATCTCTTGGAATATTTGCTCTACACACAAAGAGTTCCTATGCACCGTATCCTTTCTTAATTTATCTATTTATATTTATCTACGTAATGTACTAAAATGAACTGCAAGAAGGGAGCACTCATTATAATTGGATGCCTTAATAATAAATTAAGGTACATAGAGGAGACCCTAAAGATTTTAATTAGGCATTCAACGTACTTTCATGAGGATGTTCGTCTTCAGGCAATAATTTCCTTAAAATGTGAGTGATTATTCTTATTTTGCTATTCATAAAATGATCCTTCTAGGTTTCTTATATAGATATGCGTGCTTGACATCTTTTATCTTTGATGTGTTTATTTCTCCCTTGAGCTTCTGTGTTTATGCAGTTATATATATGAATGTATGCATGTATGCATGAGAACTCACTAGGGATGCATGGCTTGAGTCGCTAGAATTCAGTTTCATATGAAATGTCTTAATGGTTATGGTGTGCTATGCCGAATGGCACTTTGTCCTACATGCTCTTTGTAGAGGGTAGGCTCAGGTGTTACCCTGTTTCAGGTCCTGATATGGTTGAAAGGTGAACCCGGGGCAATATTAGAAAATGCATAACATATACAATTTAAGGCGTGTGATGAAGGCAGGCTGTAGGTGCATTATGAAATCTGGATTCTAAATACCAAATTGTTGGAGAGGTATGAGGTTTTGGACCTTTGAACCTTCAAACAATCCAAGTTGGCTGACACCGACATTGGAGCAGCCACATACCGAAGCTGACCATCTATATTCCATAACTCACTTACCCATTAATCCACCCAAAGCCTTATATCTTACTGCTTTTTTGAAATTCCGTTAACCTATTTCATTGGTCTAGATCACTTACTCAAGGCATCCGGGTCGAAAATATCCTTTATTTGTACACAGGAATATGTTTACTCCTAAACGAAACTGCGATCATACACGCGATATCACTAAGTGCTTTGTTGTTTGTATGTAAGGGAAACCAATTTTGTGAACTTTGCCCTATCAAATCAATCACTGGGGAAAAAAACTAGCTTAGATCTGTTCTTATCTGGGAAATTTCCTGCCCCTTACTGTTGAGAACAGCATTAATTCTGAGGGGCATGGCCCCAGAGAAAGGAAGGTGATTGAGGTCATAAACAAAGTTCTGAACTTAAGATGGTGACTGTGTAAACCTCATTCTGATTTATTCTAGTTAATCATAATCACGTATTGGTGGGAAGGGGATTTGGGGACTGTATTAGGTAACTGTGGTCCTACTAAATCTTGTGGGTTTCTCTTGTTCCGTACTTCCGTTCTTCCAGACTTGAGTCAGTAAATCATACAACCCTTTTAATTCTATTTTGGAGTGAAGAATTGTGTTGGTTGTGGACTTTTGGTTTCCATAAATGATGCTTACAGCTCTTCTGGAGTTTTTCCTTCTTTTTTGTTTGTTTGTTTTGAACTTGCTATATTCTCGTGCTTTCTGATATTTTATTGGTTTGATGCTCATCTGATTCTATTTAGCTTTCCAATAAGTTGCTGCTGTTATGAAAATCTGTCCTTACTTTCTGATTTCATTTGTGATTGCCAGATATTTTGACAGCTGTGCAAGCAGTTTTCCAGAATCAGAATGTGAGTGTGGAGTAACTACTTTGATGCACCCCTCCAGATTATTTTCAGTTATTTAACCAAGTAGAAACTGACTTTGGATGCAAGTAATTTTTTTTTGATAATCTAATTCTACTAACGAGTAGGTAGTAAATATTACCCTTACGTAGAGAATATTCTGTCGACTGATTATCTTTTGGTGCTCTCTACTTCTCTATTCATGTTTTTAAATTAGCTTCCACTTTTAGAGGCTCTGTGTGGGCAAATCTCCTTTTCATTAGTGTCTGCTTTGAAATTTTACTTATGTGATCATGAATTTAATTGCCTTTACAGGATGGGATTGCAAAGATTAAAGAGGTTCTTGGTAATAATCTTTTATTTAACTGTCACTGTTCATAAATTCAGGAATCATCCATGAGAAACATCATCAGGAGAAAATTAATTTATGAATAATGTTGACAGATACTGTGCTGAATATATACATAAAGACAATGACCGAAGATGATGACAAGGAAGTTGTTGCTCAGGCCTGCATGAGCATTGCTGACATCATCAAGGATTTAGGATACGTGGCTGTTGAACCTTGTAAGTTATTAAACTGAGCGGCTGTTTCTTTGTCTTGTTGTATATCTACTCTGGTCTTAGGAAGCTCCTAACTTCCCCTCCCCCCCCCCCACACACACACACACCACAAATTTTCCAACTTCAGACATGCCTCGCATTGTTGAAGCGACTTTGGTACTGCTTCGTGAAGAATCTACTTGTCAACTGGTAGAGTCGGATGATGAGATTGACGAGGATGATACTGAACATGATGAAGTACTTATGGATGCCGTTTCCGACCTCCTCCCTGCATTTGCAACGGTGTTGGGTTCTCAATTTGCTCCAATTTTTTCGCAGCTGTTTGAGCCCTTAATGAAATTTGCGGTTAGTAAGCAACTGTTAATCAATTGCTACATTAAATAAATTTCTGCTTGCATCTTATTTATTCTAAAAGGTTTCTGTAATTCGCTGTTTCAGAAACAATCACGCCCACCACCAGACAGGACCATGGTTGTGGCAACCCTTGCAGAAGTTGCCCAACATATGGGTGCTCCAATTGCTAGCTATGTTGATGTAATCATAAATAATGTTGCATTTTTTTTAAAAATATGTTTCTATTTTAATTGATTAACATTAACTTGCACCACATTTTAGACCGTGATGCCTCTTGTACTCAAAGAATTGGGATCACCAGATGCAACCAATAGGAGAAATGCAGCATTTTGTGCGGGCGAGCTGTGCAAAAATGGTGGCAACTCTGTTTTGAAGTATACTTCTATCCTTCTACTATCCCCAACACTTATTGAGCTCCATTACTTTTTTTTTTATATATGCATCAATTACAAGTAGTCAATGTCTTCCAAACTGTATAAACACACTCTTGGTTTTGTCCCATTTACCTCTAACCTTTTCCCCTGCTAAACTATGGTCTTAGTGTCGGCCTCTTTTGCTAGGCTCTCATTCAAGATACTTGACTTACTTTCTGATCTTATGAGAGCCTGTTATTGATTTTTTCACTTATTCACTTTGATTGCCTGTCTTCCCTATATTTAAGACATATATGTTGATTCTTTATGTTGAAATTCTCTTATTCTCTCTTATGGTTCATGTTCATTATGTGTAAAACAGATACTATGCTGATATTTTAAGTCGACTTTATCCGTTATTCGGAGAATCTGAGCCAGACAACGCGGTGAGGGACAATGCTGCTGGTGCAGTGGCAAGGATGATAATGGCTCATCCTGAGTCCATTTCACTGAACCAGGTTATTTCGTGTTTTTTTCCCCCAAGTTTATCTATCTACTTTGCCATGGCCATACTCTTACAGTTTTCGTTTTATCAGGTTCTACCTGTTTTCTTGCAAGTGCTTCCGTTGAAAGAGGATTATGAAGAATCTACATCTGTCTACGGATGTATCTGTGAGCTAGTTTTATCATCTAATCCTCAGGTACCTGCAATTGTCTTCTCCCGAGACTATATATCCTTTCTTGTAACTTAAATATTCTTTTACCGTTATTTCTGAGGGATATTGTTTTCTTCTTTGTTGCAGATTCTCCCTTTCGTTCCACAGCTTGTTAACATATTTGCTCAAGTCGCTGCGTCACCCGTTGAAACTCCTGCAGTTAAGGTGCATATAGGCAGGGCGTTCTCCCATCTGATATCAATTTATGGCAATCAAATACAACCTCTTTTGGGCAACCTGTCACCTGCTCATGCTAATGCTTTAGCAGCAATTGCACCTAAAAGCTGACGCTTGCCACATTGTGAACTTCCAGTGTGATTAATCCCATATAAATATGAGGACTGCGAGAATTAGATTTTAAAGTGAGGTATGACACTTGTTCATTACCTATTGAAGAAATGCATTTTTTTAGAACACATTACTTGAATGCTTATTAGTTTATTTAAATATCATTTTATTAAACATAGCATATCAACATATATATCTATGAAAAGCTACTTTGATTGCTGTCTCACTAGCTTGATATAAAGAGCAGCCTTCTTCATTGGGAATTTTGTTGCACTTTGCAGATATTATTGTTGGTGCCAGGCTGCTGCGTCTCTGGTTTTCCAGTTTTGGGATGGGGAGCATCCCTTCAATTTTGGTGTGTATTCTATTATACGTATTTTCTTTCGTTGCACGATTTTGCAAAGCTTGTTGCTCTTCTTTAATCTTTTTACGAGTGAACCAAAGTAGCATGTAAATTAATACAATCAGGTGTGCATACTGGGTTTTGTCGAAGTTGAAAAATAACGATCAGATATTTATGATTCCCTTGTAAGGTTTTGAGACTATAAATATAATTCATTTTTTAAAGGGTTTTGTAAATTGTAGGTACGTAGTAAGTATAGTAGTAGTATTTGTTATTTTTCCCCTCAAGAAGAAATTGCAAGTACAATAAACCAGATCGCAACTCAAATTAAAATCCAGGATCAACAAACTTGCATCATTGAAACATAATCTAAAAAGCGGGCGGTGTTTGTGAGATCTGCGTCGTAGTGCGCTTCGACGTGCCTCTTCTGCTTTTCAAATCTCTTCGCCATAAGAACATGATTTTTTGAATAATTTTTAAAATTAAAACGAGGAAGAATTATGCGATGAAGTTCCATAACTTTTTGATGATGACAGGGATGGGTGATGAATGTGATATGTTTGGTACTTGTTGGCCTTTGATTTGAATATTTGTTGTTATATGCTTGCTAGCCTTTTAAGTTTGCTACCGGTTATTGAGTTTAGGTTTAATGTTTTTGTAAGTTTAGGGTTTAATGCAGAAAAGGTGCACGCGAGTCGTTGTGCCTTTAACAACTCTGCATGTGGGTCAAGTTTTATTAAACCCTAAACCCTAATTAATACTCCTATTTAATCAAAAAGGATCTCATGCATTCTTCACCAAGGTAATTGTTACCGAGTTGACGTGTAATCCTTCTACTGAATACAAAATATAAGTAACTAATATACTACTTTGACTAACTTAAACTACCTAACTAATTACTTAACAGTTTAACCATCTTTTATCTTGAGATGTACTTTCATTTTTTCAAACTACGGAGTAATATTTTATACAATTTTTTTTAAAAAAATATTACTTCTAAAATAGTACTCCATAAATTATTACTCCATCATTTAATGATCTCATCTATAAAAAAAATAATCATTTATATTTATCATTGATCGAAAACGATCTATAAAAAAATAATCATTTATATTTATCATTGATCGGAAACGGAATGCTGGTTTTTTTTTTTTGGTCCCTACGTACCTTCAAAAAATGTACTCCCTCCATTTTTTAATAAGTGTCACTTTGGCTTTTTAACTAATTTTAAAATAAGTGTCATTCTGAGTTTTTTTCTTTAATTTTGACTATTTTGCCCTTATTCATTTACCATATATATTGTTCATAAATAAATTCCATAAACATTGTTTATACCAAAATTAATTTGGTTTATGAATACTAGCTACATTCTTGACCACATTCTTTATCAAACAAAACTTCTATATCAAAATTAACTATAATTAATGAAGGGTAATATGGACCACACTTTATAATCTTAATTTGTTGAAAAATGTCAAAGTGACACTTATTAAAAAATGGAGGGAGTATATTTTTAATTTAGGAGGGGTAAACTCATACTCCCTCCGTTTTTTATTAAATGTCACTTTGCCTTTTTCAATATTTTTTAAATAAGTGTCATTCTACACTTTTTTCTTCAAGTTTGACAATTTTACCCTTGTACATTGTACTCCCTCCATTTTCTTTACCTTGATTTAAGTTTTTTCCCTTTTGAATATAATACTATAGCATAAATCATGCATAAACCTTAATTACTGTATACATGAATATCATCTACAATATTGACCACATTCATTACTAAACATAAATTTAATATTAAAATTAGTTATCATTAATGAAGGGTAAAATGGTCCATGATTATATATCTTAATATGTTGAAAATTGTTAAAATGACACTTATTTAAAAGTGGAGGGAGTATAAAATAAAAGCCTAAATTGAAATATATATTTTTTCTCTCTCACTCTCTCAAGGAAATGGAGATTGGATGGAGCATGGAGGAAATTGAGTTAACATTGAAGAATTATATGCTTTTAAGGAGAAGGTGCCGACCAAATGTGCTAGATCATACGTTTGGAAACAAATACAACCTTTTATCTGTATATACATATATTAAAAAAATAATAAGGGAACCCTCGTCGAGTGGAACCCGTGTGGTGGCACAACCCGCGCCACCCCAAGACTGCCCTACCTTAAATCCATCCTTTGTAACAATGATAATTTTCAATTGAGCAGATAGTAATATACATATGTTCATCTAAACCAAGAAATAATTTTGTCCCTTATCTGCTCAATGTAGTCTACTCCAAATGTGGCGTCGCTTATCTAGCAAAAAAAGTAAAATTAAATTATGTAATAAATTAAGAGGATTTCAACCGGGGTTAAACTTGCACACAACCTTCTAATGCATGTGACGTGTCACTTTACAGATTTATGTGATATTTTTAGACTTATACATAATTTTAAAAACTTTTAAAAATTGAACCTTTTATGTATAAGAACGCTCCCATGCAATGATGCAATATTTATGGATGAAGAAAAAGACTCACAATAAATGGGAATATATAATTATATATAATGATCGCATACTAATATATTAAATCATAAACTATGGAGTATAATTTATTAAATTTCAGAACAAAAGAACCTTAAGGTGTGCTAATCCTAATTGTATAGTTAATTTTTCTTTAATTATTATTTTATTTTTGGTATTACTACCACCCCCAAAAAATAAAAAAGACACTACCAAACTGTTTCGACTTTTTGGTTCTCGGTTTGGTCCAGTTCGATCTCAGAGATCAGTTTAAAAAAAAAAATCAAAATTCTTTACATTAATACAAAGATTTTCTAATCCTTTAGACCCTTGCATAGTTGCATGTCCCTAGCTGTTTTTCGTTTTATGTATTATCTAAGATTAATTAAGTTATTCATTTTTTAAAGTATATCTTTATATGAAAAATAATTACATGCATTTGATTATTATTAGCTCAATTAATTTGATTTTACAATTTCAATAGTTCATATTTTTATCTAACTTATTAAATATTTTTAAATTATAAAAAACTAATTGTCTGAAGAAATAATCACCTAACATGTAATGTCAAAGAAGTACACAAATTTGATAGTCTTTTTTTAAAGTCAATCTTCTAATTAAGATGTTTGTTATTCATGTTTTGATTTTATTGTTTTAAGAAAGAGAAACTAATATACTCCTATATGTGTTGATTTAGATACAATTATGCATCCAACTATTTAATTTAATTGTGTTAAAGTATTGCATGATAGATTTACCGCACCTCTTGGATTTTTAAATTGTTTTCACTAATTTGTATTTAAAAATTGTTAATTATACTCAGACCTATTATAAGAGTTCTCTCCTCTTAATTATGAAAAAAAAAAAAAATCCCTTCTTAATTGGAGCTAGGGGTGGAAATAGACTGGGCTAGGCTAGACTTTACATGAAAAAGTCTGGACTGATTTATAAATATTGAGTCTGAGCCGCTTATTATCTATGATAGACTTTTTTTATAGCCTGACCTGACTTTTAAGTAAATAGGTCAGGTCTACAAGTCTTTTAGAAGCCTATTAAATATGTTAAATATGAATTGTAGTTCAATATTTAAAGTTGCAAATAAAATTCACGACCAAAACAAATGCATTACAATGATAAGTTTAAATACAAACATTATAACGATTTCTCAAATACTAAAATAAATTTAACTTACTTTAATTTAATATAAATGTTAGTACTAAATTTTAAGAATGGCTTATTATAAAATATAATCTGTTAGACTTATAAGGTCTTGTATAAAGCCTAAGCCTAGCCTATTTAAAATAAGTTTTTTAAAAAGTCTTAGCCCGGCTCATATTATAAATAGATTAGGCCGTAGGCCCCTGTCGGATAGCCCGATCTACTTCCACCCCTAATTGGAGCAAATTAATGTCCATATATATCGAATTAATTAATCCTCTAGCCCTAGTTCTAAAATTAAAAGCATTTTAAGAGATGCTTGAAATTAAAGTAGGCATTATTAATTAAGACTATAATTAATCTTGATTTATATAGATAATGCATGCATCAAGTAATTAATAATTGACAAGAGAAATATTGAAATTACCTGGATGTGCAAATGGCAGCAGATAATTGTGTCATTACATATGTAAATTGCAGACACACTGTTGATCAAGATTCCTTCATCTTCTACTCTTTGAAGCAATCTCATGAATGCTAATCCTTGTTCATAATCTTGTTTTCTCATGCAAATTTGAATAACAGCTTCCTCTTCATTAACTTTGTTTAATGAAAAAGTCGGAATTTCATGCTTTGAAGAATTTGTTGATTGTAAACTTTCCTTCTTACATCTCAACGCTTCTACTTCCTTCTCCATCTCCGGAATGTACTTAACCACTTTATCCACTACTGCTGGTGCACCCCATCTCTTCTGCAAATTATATTATTTGTTAGTTAATTTTATGCATCAAATTTGATGAGATTAATGAAATTAGTTGTTGAGTAGTTATATATGGAGATTAATTGATAGAATGGTATGATCTAGCTATGAGCATTTTTTTTAATTTGACATCTCTACCCTTTGGGGAGGATGCCCACCGCGTGAACAATTTAAATGAGTGGAGTTGTTTTCAGCAGAAATCGAACCCAGGAAAGAATTTCGTCTTATCTCAAAGTCTGAACTTGTAGAAATTAGATGAAAAATTAATTAATTATTGTATATTAATTCCTAGTACTATTAATTAGGCTGGTTCTTCAATTTGTTATAAAGAGCTAGCTCTCTTATTCATTGTAATTTGGGCGCCTAATCATAGGAAATACGGAGTAGTAAATCTTCTAATTACTTTGGTAGAAACCCTAGAAGCCCTAATACATATATATACAGTCCACATTATATTCTTGGCACAAAAATTTGTGTTGTATTATATTCTCTGCAAGTCCTAACATGCATTAGCTAGATATGTATGGATTAATTTGCAGATAGAAAACCAAGCATTATATTTATATATATATATACTCTATTAGTCTATCTGATGAACTAATATAAGGTTAGCTAATTAAAATGTTTTTTTGTTTTAATTTGAAGCCTTTGAACTTGAGTTGGATCAGCTTTTAGGACAGCAATCCAGTTCAATTGTTATAAATAATGGTAACCCTAATCATACAAAATACTACTAAAATCTCTTTGATATATATATAGAACCCATAGGATTTTGATATGGAACCAATGCAATCATGCTAAGTGTACAAGTGATTTATGCAGGTGGTGTGTTCAATATCACTACTCTATATATATATATATATATGAATTTAATTACGTTGTTAAGGAATTAATGAAATGTATGATGAATTGAATTACCTTAGATCTTGTGGAATTGGGAAGCAATGCCCGGAGAGCAAGAAATGATGCATTAATCTTCATTCTTCGAATTCTCTCCTTGGCGTTGTGATCTAGCTTCTTTGCAACTGATGGCCCACCTAATTCTTCATTGATCACTACTTTTTTGTTTATTTTCTTCTTAATTGGCATTAGTGAATTAGGGCTAGAGCTACCCATCGTTTCTAGCCCCCCATTATTTTCCACCACCAATTCATGATGCACATTGCTCATTAGGTTAAAATTACTAAACTCACCCAACTCATTCATAATCATATTATTCTCATCACCTGCCCCTAATATTTCTTGATACAATGACCAACATTCATCAACAAATTGCTCATTTCCCTCAATAATATTATTATCATGTGGTAAAGAACTCGACATTTCTTAATTTCCAAAAAAAAAAAAAAGTAAATTAAAGAAAAAAATAAATGATCATGCATGTAATTAATCGTACTAGCCAGCTAGTACCTGTAGTACTGCCTCATAGCGTCGTACATGGATGATCCGGGTCGGGTTGTCCCCTCTCTTTGAAACCCTAAATTATTCTAAAATTATAAGCTAAAAAATAAATATATATATGGTCCACTCAAAAACATACTCTTTGTAATGGAAATTAATCATTCCATTCCAGATAAATACACCCTAAACCCTCATTCTTACCAAAGTATACATAAAATATCGGGATTTTTTCGAAATAAGGAAATGATCAACTAATCAAAACAAACAGATACGATATGATGAAAATAAATCAAAACAAAATATATATTACAATCGGAACCAAAGAAAAGTACTTGGCTCGCGCATAACGACGACGGATTTACCGACGGAATAAAGCATTGACAAGATGAGATGAGAGGGATGGGAGAGAAGAATTTTGGGATCAATCCTTTTCATAAACATATAAATGATTTTCAACCCACATAAATTTAAATATAAAAGTCAATTATATATCTTACACCAAATTGCACAATCCAAAATTTAAAAAAAAAAAAAAAATCAAATTTGTGGCCGATAGACGATTTACCTGTGGTGAGTTGAGCTAGCTCGCCGTGACGACAATGTCATGAATAATAAACATTATTATCTGTTAATACACATATCCATATACATACACGTACCAAGAAATTAAATCAAATTAAAGAGTTGTTTAATGGGTGTTTTTTATTAGTTTACTTTCACCCATATATATAGTACAAGCTCGTACATAGGCTATGTATTGTGAAGTACAAGGTTTCATGTATATACATACATGCACATTGTACATGTACTAACTCTAATTATATTCTCCAACACCCACCATACACTTTTATTAGTTAATGGGCACCAATTAATACAGAAGTAGCTACCATTTTGAGTGGGTGCATGAGCTTGCAAAAATCTTGTTAACTCAGGTATATATTCATTTTAGACAAGTTACTATTTGCACCCACAATATAGATCATGAATAATATTCTACATTTTAATTTCAATTTATTTCCTAAATTTAACCTCAAAAACGATATCAATGATGTTTGTTTATTTCATTTTTGTCCCCTCTTCTTTTCTTTACAATTTTCTTATCTTTTGAATTTTACTTTTTCCCTATAAGGGGTATGAGTGAGTACGTTAAGTAAAATTATTGGAAGTTGAAATGCATTTTTTTCAATATATACAAATGGGTAAAAATAAGTAAAATAAAAATACAAAAGATATAATACTAATAATTTTTATAAAGAATAGAGAATAATTTACTAGAAAACATTACCGAACTAAAAAAAAATTAACAGAATATATATTAAAAAAAATAAAACAAAACAAATGTTCTATCAAGATAATGTGAAAACCCGATAGATTTGGTCCAACTAGGCTTGTTTATTATTATGAATTGGGCCTTCCTTTCTCACGGTTAAATGTCCCCCCTTCTTTTATAACTTCACTCTTCACATGTTTTCACCCACCAAATTCCATATCTCTGTTTTCTAAAATTAAAATTAGGTAGCCGATAACTGACAAAACATGTCATCCCTCTCTGCTGCAACTTCTGGTATCTACACGCTCCGGCGTTCCCTCCACGCGCCGCCGTTTCCCAAACTCCCGATCAATTCGTTTTGCTGCCGTCGGAAGACGAACGGGAAGGAATTCTCTCTACGTTTGGCCTTGCCTTTCGACCTCTCCCCTCCTCCCATTGACCTCGACTCAACTGTAAGCTCACTCACGCCAAATATGATGTTAGGTTTTATATCTTTATACAATTCGCAGCAGTAGAATATGGTGATTCCTTCTGTATCATTTGAACTGACACTGAGTTCATTGCTCTTGGTTGTTCTTCAATACGAGTTTTCCCCCTTTGTTATGGTGGGGGAATTTATTTAATGATCATGTTGAGTAGTTATTTTTGCAGTATGCTATACTGTAATCAGTAAATTGTAACAATCGATTGAATGCAGGGTGAATTCTAGTCACAAGTTAGTGTTACCCTATGGCACCAGTGGATTATTCTTGAATTAAGTTCCGATGAACATTCAACTACTAATAAGTTTTTATCGACTAGATGAACTTTGGAAAATGAATTTGTTATCCATCTGTTGTACTTGTAATTTTGCCATATATTCTATATTCTCTTTTGAGAATTTATTTGATAGTTGGTCATTTCTCAGGAGACAGTGCCTTTTGCAGAAGAAGCATCATTAGAAGATGGGACAATAAATGCCAACTATAATGATGATGAGGCGTTTGATGCAGTTGACAATGGTGCTGTGGTATGTAGATGGTTATTGTTTAGATTGAAAATTTTGCCATTGTTGTTTTCTTGGTAACAGAAGTACTTACCACTTGTATTATCATCAATACACAAATTGTTTGTGTTTTATATATGAATTTATTACGAATACAGTTTTTTTAAACACATATATATATACTCTTTTTTTTTTCTTTTCCAAATTGTACTGAATAAGTTAAAAGTGAGATTAGATTGATAAAATGCTTCCGCTACAAAGTAATTTAAGTACCTTTAAAAAACCATTTTTTAAATGTAATTCATGTGAATATTTTAAAAAAAAATCTTTTACAAAATCGAGTGCTAGTTATCTAAAATGGGGATGTTACATGCGGAGAAGTATTTCTTCTATAGTATTTAACTAATCTACTCTCACCTCTGGTTTTGCCTTGTGCTTATTTATTTTGACATCTTAGATGCCTCCTAAAATGTATGCCAGGTTGTTTTCTACTGCTTAAGCTCTTTTCTCTTAAATTTGAATTGGTTTGTAATTTTTGCAAATTTCTATCATAAGACATAGGTACTTTTGAACGTGCTCGTTAATGTCAGGAAGTGCATTTTCTATTTCTTTTTAGGCCTTGAGTTTGTATTTTCTTGATTAATGTAACTTTATTTTGGTTTCATCGTGGATGTAGGTTGTAGATCTTTCAGATTATTGCCGAATAAGAGGTAAATATTTCTCCAACTTATCTTTCTTTACTATGTTATACTTATATATTTTCATCCCTGACTTTTTTTTAAAGCCCATTGCAATCAATTTTTACCAATTGTGGTAAGCTTGCCTAGGCACAATGTCTAAGAGCTCTTGCCTTCAGTGATTCAGCCACCACAGAGGCCTCAAGTACTTGAAAGAAATTTTGCGTAGGAAAATTCTTTATAAAAGAAATGAATCTCTTAATTAGAAGATCATATAATTGTAGATGGGACATGTGCAATTTTGGACAGAAGGTCTACTTTTGGGTATTGTACCTTATCAGGAGGAAACCTAACAAACAGACAAACCGTACCTTTAATCCCAAATAATTGGGGTAGGCTGCATGAACCAATAATAGAATCATGTTGGGTCACGTGGTAGAATTAATCTTGTCCTTCTCTTTTTAAGTAGATTTTCAAGAGGAAGCCTTTTGAAGTAAAAAAAAGATAACCGTAGAATTTGGTAAAATGCAGACTCTTCCAGAACATATAAATGCAGTCAGGACAGGTGTGATGTTGTTCAAAAGTTTTACTTTGGGTATGACGTATTGTATCTTGCTAGGAGACCTAGTGAGTAGTGACATAACAAAACAAACAAACAAACTGAGCTTTTAATCCCAAATAATTGGGGTAGGCTACATGAACCAATTATAGTATCACGTTAGGTCGCGTGCATGAACTAATCATCTCCACGTGCTTCTCTCTTTAAGTAGATCTTCATTGAGCCTCTTAGTCTCCAAATCTTTACGTATGACTTCAAGCCATGCCTTCATTGGTTGCCCCTGTGCTTTTCTAAAAGAACCCAAGTCCATCGACTCCACTCGACGTACAGTTGCACCTATAGGCCTGCGTTTTACATGCCCAAATCACCGTAAACGACTTCAATTGGTGCAACAGCTAACGTAGAACGAATTTCTTCATTCCTCACTATATCTCTCCTGGTTTTGCCACACATCTCCGCCACACTCATTTTGTGTATGTGAGTTCTCTAGGTTGCCTAACATTTTGTCTCATATAATAAGGCTGGTCTTATGGCAGTCCGGTAGAACTTCCCTTTCAGTCGTAGTGGCATGTTACGATCACATAACACTTTTGTGGCACTTCTCCACTTCAACCAACCATACATGAAAGAAAAAAATAGGTAACCATGGGATTTGTAAAATGCAGAATCTGAATTCAGAGCAAGGCATTAGGACTTACGAACTATTATTGGTATGACTTTAAGATCATTCTTGAAGTTCTAAATGAGATGACGTGAGAACAACCATTATTGTGATTTGTGACAAAAAAATCACAATGGTGTATAAATGTTACCAGTGCAACATCATCGAACTTTTGTTAAGGAGAAACTTGACTGCGGATTGATTTTTACTTCCTTACATATCGACTGGTGGGCAAAGTCTCTATTACTATATCTAGAAAAGTATCAGCAGTTATTCTGCAGCAGTCCCCGTCCCCCAGATTTAGTCAAATATTCCTAATATATTCCTAGACTTGCGTATATTCATATTTAAGAATTATAATACTCGTGAATGTAATAGTTGTCTTTTCCTTCTTGGGTGTTTACTTATGATAAAGTCAGTGGGGAAGATCGAATTCAGTTTCTTCACAATCAAACTACTGCAAACTTCGAATGTCTTGGTGAAGGCCAGGTTTTTCATAGACATTTCCCATATTCTTTTCTTCTATATTTTCAACTAAGGTAAGTTAAATTTGGCATTATGTTGATCATTGGATAATTTGTAGGGCTGTGATACTGTTTTTGTGACACCAACAGCTCGAACAATTGATATTTCTCACACATGGGTCATGGTAATCCCGTCTTAGTATTTATAACTACCTTCGATATCTTTTATCAAATAGTTGGATCATGTTATCATTATTGTTTTTGTTGCATTAACAGAAAAATGCAGTAATGCTGGTTGTCTCACCAATGACTGGTGGAAGCATAATTGAAATGCTGAAGAAGTATGAGTTTAGATGTTTTCTTATAGTTTATAATTACCACCTTTCTGTAGTTTGTAGTTAAATTTTAATCATGCATTTAGTCCTTTTGGCAGGACATCCACAGTACCAGTTTTTGCTCACACTTTCCTTACCTGATATAAGAAGGATTTCCTTTTAAATTATTGCAAACCTTCAGCCTGGAGCTTCTGCTAACAGTTCCGTGTTGAATCAACTATTATATTCTATACCAGTTTACTTTTTTCATTGTTTCTTCTTGGACAAACCCATATACTGGAATAGCAGCTCGATATCAATTGTTGGAAGATAATATATGTAAATTTATTGAATTTTATGGATATCCTAAAACTCATTTTCATATTCTTAATAGAAATAGTGTGCAGACACCATTCAAGTTAACCCATGAACTTTGAAAATTGACCAATCATGTAATCCAGCTAATTGTAGATATAAAACTATAAGAACACTTTTTAAGTTTTGCCTGCTTAATATAATTATTCTAATGATTTTAAGAAACTACACATAATGTTATGTCTAAACAAAGCAAACATATTTTCTTCCACAGGTACATCTTTTTTTCTGACAAGGTGGAAATTCAGGATATCACTAAACAGACCAGCATGTGTGTACTATTGGGACCTAAAACCAACAAAGTATGTGTTTCAGTAAATTGATCTAGATGAGGTCTTTTCATGTTCATGTTTCTCTCAGTACATGCCTTCTATGTCTGACATGTGATGTGGGGACAGATAATGGAAGACTTGAATCTAGGAGATCTCGTTGGACAACCATATGGCTTTCAGAAACACTACAGTGTAAGTTTTCATGCTGTAAATGCTAAACTGGTGTCAAGTTCATATTCTTTCTGCCAAATCAAAATTAATGCAGTGATTCTGTCTTGCAAGGTCTGTGCTCTTATGTATCAATGAGTTTGCAATTATGACTAGATGTTCTTGCTTCTGGTTCTTAGAGGGATATATATAACTATGTACTTTCAAGCCTTGGAAATTGATAATATTTTCTTCCTAGAATTATGTGACCATTTGTTTTGGACTGCTTAACTTTTCTAAATGGCTTGGAAAATAACAATGTTTTCTGATTAGTTTCTGGTTGAAATATATCTTTGTGATGAATAAACTAGAATTATGTGACCATTATTCATAAGTCTTTCACAGACATCAGTGTCTCAGACTTAGCTAGGTATTGGAGCTTTGCATTGTAATTGATGTTAAAAAATTATACAAAAAAATCTTAGATGACTTTGTATATTGAGATAGCAACTCTTACATATTTTTGCAAATGAAGACTGGACCTTTTCACCATCTTTAGTGGCTAGAAATACAGCTAATTTAGCTAGACCCCTTCTGAATTTAATGCCTATGATGGCCATAATAGATGATATATACTATATCGCTGTAGTCATTAACTTTTAATTATGCGGATTCATTGAACAATATGTTTGTGAAACTTCCTTTTCCTTGTGCAGGTTGGTGGAATGCCACTGACTGTGGGTGTAGGAAGTGTCATTTCAGCGGAAGGTTTTACATTCATGATGTCCCCTACTGCTGCAGGATCAGTCCAAAAGGCTCTTATAGGTCATGGTGCGATTCCTATGAGTTCCAGTGCTTGGGAGACGTTGAGGATTCTTCAAGGTTATAAACCTTGTATTGTAACACCATTTTTTAAAATTTTAATCTTTTCTCAGTTGTGTGTAACTATATGTATGTAGATCTATGGAGTCATATTTCTCTATTATGGACATGATTTGCAGGAAGACCAGCTCCTGGCAAAGAATTAACAGAAGAGTTTAACGTGTTAGAGGCTGGTCTCTGGGGAGCTGTTTCTTTGAATAAAGGTAACTACACACAAAAAAAAAAAAAAAAAAAAGCATGAAAGACGGCATGGTTTGTTTGAAGCTGAAATCTTTTTGCAGGATGTTACAAAGGACAAGAGACCATCGCAAGACTTGTAACTTATGATGGAATCAAGCAAAGATTGTGGGGGATTCGTTTAACTTCTCCAGTAGAACCAGGCAGCACCATTACAGTAGATGAGAAGAAGGTGGCCCACAATATCTTCTCAAATATCATGAAAAAAAATCTTTTAACCACCTAAAAAATCTTGTTTTATTTTATTAGAAGAAAAAATGCACGTACATACATGCTTGCTTTCACTCATGGATACAGACAATATTGACAACCAAAACTGATGCATACTTCTGTTTTATCATCTGCACTTTGTCAACCTTAATGATAACTCGAAAACCAAACAATGTTGCAGGTAGGGAAATTGACAAGCTTCACAGCTGGTACAAAAGCATCCGGGCCTTTTGGATTAGGATATATCAAGAGGAAGACGGCTTCAGAGGGGCAGAGTGTAACAGTTGGAGACAGTGCTGTGGGAACACTTGTAGAAGTTCCCTTCCTCAAGGATCAACTTCCACCATCTAAAGCATAGGCAAGCAATGCCTTTTACGACTCTTGTATTCCTGTATTCGTTCTTTAGGTATGACATGAAGTCATTATGTAGCGAATTTTGACAATGTAAAAATGAATATAACTTCTTTTAGGGTTAGTTTTAGTGAGTTGAAGATCTTGTATACACAGAAACTTAATGCTATTTTTGATTTGGTTCATTCTCTGCGTTTGAAACTCAATAGGAATTGCACATTGTCCATCTTTGATGAGTTTGATTTTTTCTTTTTTGTTCGAGAAGAATTTTTCCTGGAATGCATGTATATATACACATTATACAAAAACTACCCCACCTAACTTGGAAATGATATGCTTACCCCCTGTCTGAACTTTCTCCTTCCTTTCAAAGGCAATAAGTATGAAAAAGAAATGATCAAGAAGTTGCTTGCAAAATGCTAACTATTTCTGAGCGTTGATCATCGTTCAAGTCAGTTGGAAACTCGACCATAAACTTGAGTCTGAGGTCTCCTCTCTTGCCTTGTTTGGAAATAGGCATACCTTGTCCAGATATGATCTTCTCATATCCGGGATATACAATATCATCTTGTATATATAGGTTTATTTGGGCACCTCCTAATAAAGGGATAGGAATAGTGCATCCGGTGAGAGCCTGTACGAGAGGGATCTCGACTCCAAGCTCCAAATCGTTGCCCTCTCGTTTGAATATTGGGTGCGGTTTCTCATCAATTGAAAAAATTATATCTGCTGGAAGGCTCCCTGGTCTCTCATCTCCCTTGCCTTCAAATGTTATCCTTGTTCCTTTTTTCCATCCTGGTTTCACTTGGATCATAAGTATCTCTTCTTCTTCTACTATTAACCTGCAGCATCCAATAATGAATATATAATAATATAATTAAAAATGTGCAGGAAAGGAATGCATGATGGATGTGTACCCTGAGGCTGAGATGGCATCCCTGGTGACCTTGATCTTCTTGACGCATCCAAGGCACAACTCCTCAAGGGTGCATACTATCTTCTTTTCAATCGGGGGAGGTTTTCTTCGAGCTGCAGATTGTGAGAAGAAAATAGGGGTGGCGACACGTCGGCTTGAGGCTGCCTTTGAGAAATTAGGTGGTTGCATTGGGACGGGGAAATCCATACGCGAAAGGGGGCTCGAAAGGGGGCTGATCCGGCTGGTGGTACGTGAAAGGAGGGTAGGCTTGGAAATTTGGAGCTCTGCATCTTCTTCATGTGACTTCTTCTTCTTATGTGATTTCCCATTGCATGAAATGTCTTCCTCTCTCTTCTTCATGCTGAGGGTCTGAAATAATTGATTAATTTTAATAATAATAATAATATAATGAGCTGCATTGCATTGCATGGATGTGGACAGGATGATACATACATACCTTATAGGCTTCGTTGATGGAACTAAACTTGGCTTCGGCTTCGGCCTTGTTGGAGGGATTTCTGTCGGGATGCCATTTCACGACCAGAGATCGATATGCTTTACCAATATCGGAGAGGGACGCAGATTTTGGGATTCCAAGAATGCCGTACAAGTTTGTTGATTGTGATATTGATTGATCTCCCATCAGCAAGACGAGAGAGAAAGAAAGAAAGAAAGAAGAGAGAAGAGGCAAAAAATTAAGGTGAGATTGAGAGAAATGCAAAAGGGTGGAAATAATTAGTTTGCCCAAATAAGTGTATTTGTATGCGCTTTGTAAGGACCCATGTTTTCTTCACTACATTTTAAATCAAGTTCAAAAATTAAAATGGCAATGCTACACTATTTATATTTTATTATATAGTAATTAATTATATACAATACAAATGGGTCCATTTTCATTTCTCTCTCGTTTCCTATTTTACCACAATTTTACATTCACTCAATCAACATAGATTCACTTTTTATATTTACACTCGAAAATCATACACAACATAAATTACTTTATGCACAAATAGAATAGTGGGCTATTGAAATTGAGCATAGAATGGCCTATCTGGAATAGTAGGGACCTCAATATCTCCTTGCAACATTTTGATTGCATCCAATATTGTAGGCCTTAAAGCCACCATCAAGTGAGCACAAAGAATCCCAACCTTGACAAATCTTTTCATTACCATTAAAGAATAATCATCCTCAAATCTTAACGCCTCAGGATCCAACACTTGCTCGATCGACCCGCCCTTCACTAGCGACCACGCCCAATCCGTGATCAAAAACGTCGCGGACGCCAATTCAATAGCCTTTCTCCCGCTCATAATTTCAAGCATCACTATTCCAAAGCTATAAACGTCGCTCTTTTCTGTAAGTTGCCCATACAGAGCATATTCCGGGGCTAAGTAGCCATAGGTCCCTGCTACACGGGTCATCAGATGGGCCTCGCCTTCCATTCCTCGTTTGGCCAACCCGAAATCGCCTACCCTCGCTCTCATAGACGAGTCGAGAAGTATGTTTGTCGGCTTGATATCCCTATGATAGATAGGAGGACTCACTCCATAATGAAGATATGCTAAACCATTAGCTACATCCAAGATTATGCTCTTCCTTTGAGCCCAACTCATTGCCCTCATATTAAATAAATGATCACCCAAATTCCCATTCATCATGTAATCATAAACAAGATACTTCTGATTTTCTGAGACACAACAACCTCTAAGTGGGACCAGATTTTTGTGCTTCAAATTGCTGATCATCTCAACTTCTCTGATAAACTCATCACATTCTGTAATAACCTTCACAACAACCACTCTCCCATCTGCTAATTTCCCTCTATACACAACTCCAAAAGGGCCTTTTCCGACCAAATTCTTGCTCGAAAACGCGTTGGTTGCTTCCTCAAGATCTCTAATATCGAACCATAATGAGTCTCCCTTCGGCCTCCAGTTGAGCAATCTGTTATCCTCTGCCTCTTCATCATCATCAAACTCCGAAAAGTCGCCTACTTTCGCACTCCATTTCCACAAAACACCAATGAAACAAGCCACTAAGGCAGCTCCAATGGCGCTACAAATTAAAACCAATTTTTTCCCAGAGCTCGTTTTTCTCGAGATGATCAAAGGCAATCCAAAGATGCAAGAAAGTGCACCTTCACTATGAGGGCCTAATTCATGCACAACCCCTGCAGCATACAAGATTGTGTAATGAAAACAACCATTGGAGTTATTACTATTACCATCAAAACCACGCAATTGAGCCTGAACTCGGAAGCCTGCCACCACGCACGCGTTGCAGGCGCCGAGGTCATAAACGTCTTTCTTGCAGGCCTCATCTAGGGAAGTAGAGTGTCCTAAAAGTGAGAGCCAATCACTCTTGGATTGGATATTTGCACACACATTGGTGGTGTTGACAAACTTTTGAGGTTGAAAGCATAGGGAAGTGAGGTCATGAGGGAGGTTGAGCTGAGTGAGCTTTGTCTGAAAATCGAGGAGGCAAGAAACGGAGGTTTGAAGGTCCGGGAGACGAAAAAGAGACGTTTGTTTGAGGCGTTGAGCGAATGCAACACCGTATAGGCTTGTAAGAGTTTGGCAACAAGACGAAGAAGAAGACGAAGACGAAGAACAAGAAGAAGAGTCCCATGGGAGTGTTAGAACATAGTTGAGATCCATAGGACATTGAGAAGAAGCATAGATTGGTGAGGAGGAAAGTATGATGAATATGAACACAGAAATCATGTTTCTTTATGTCAAATGGAGTGATGATGATATATATATACATGATCTTATTGTGGAAAAATAAAATAAAAATGAAATCTTGATGGTTACTTTTCTCCATTTTAAATTAGTGGAGAAAGGAAAAAGGGGAGATGGAGATGGAGAGAATTATCAAAGTTTGTAAGAACCTTCCTGCAGATATTAGTGTGAAAATGGGATTGTGATTAATTGAAAGAGACATTAACTTGCTACCAACAACTTGTGGCCAAAACCAGGTTATTAATTACTTTAATTACTAGATCATCATCATATTACGTACATTTTATGAGAAACCTCCTTAATTTCTCAAAGTTGATTAAGAATTAATACTTGTTTATGAAAGGCTAATTGTCAATCAAAATCATGACCTTGGGTGAATCATACAGTATCATGTTATCATGCTCATGTAAGGAGCTACGTAATTACTATATATATATATAGTTTTTGAAAAAAATAAAATTTTATTGCATATTATTCAGGAATGGATTGACCAATTAAGATAGGATTGTTTGTGGAAACACTATATACTTATGTTTTTTCCCAGCATCTTCTTCATTAGTGCACACAACACGGCAAATTAAGGACAACTTCTGGGAAAATGAAAATATGAAAAATAATGGGTCCAGCTTCATCACACATATATATATATCCATATCTCCATTAATCTTATTTTATTTAATTTTGGGCCCAGGGTCACTACTCTATAGACCATCTTTATCTTGCCTCACCCAACATACTGACCTCAAAATCAAAGCGTAAATGACACTCCCTCCGTCTCGGGGGAAACTTTTTGTAGCTTTCGGGGACGAAGATTAATAAATGTGATAAAATAAGTAAATGTATTAGAGTTGATTTAATTTTAAGGGAGGAGATATATAATTTACTAAAAAAGAAATGCATGTGGAGTTTTAATTTATTGAAACAGACGTGATGGGAAGTTGAGTAATTTTTTTTTTTTTTAATCTTAAATAGTTAAATTGAAGCTAAGGGTTGGGGTGATCCTTTTATAGTGAAACGAAATACAGCCTATTTATACTTATTTACAGTGATATTAATCATTTGATGAGGCATATATATATATATATATATATACTTGTTTGCATGCCGTACAAATATGTGTTTCAAAGGATTAGATTTTCCATAACCAATAAAATGGGAAAAATAAATTTAGAAGAGAAACTGAATTCTTATTTCCATAAATTTGAGAAAACACATTTATTTATTTCAAGTTAATATATTACTTTACAATTAATTGAAACATTATAATGGAATTATAAAAAATTGGTACATATTTAATAGGAATCGGCTAAATTTCAAAGAAAAATCAATTCATACGGTAAAATTGCAAAATGCCAAATCTGGGCCCGCACTCTGCACATACTCAAAGTCTCCGAGTCAATGACCAATAAAATTACGACATGCAGGAGTTTATGACGCGAGTCAACTGCACAAATTACCAAAATATTTGGAAATGCCAGTCAACTTTTATTTTCTCCTATGGAGTCTTATGTAAAATATTCATCTATTTTAATTGATGTTTTATTACTGAATTATTAACGCATGTTAATATTATGTTTACAACTAATTAATTTTTATGTCAATCATCTATACTATAAAACACAAAATGTGTTAGGGTACATTTTATAAAAATTACTATTATTTTTTATTCATTCTTTAATTATCACTTAATTATTTAATTATACTAACAAACAATTATCTATTATTCCTAATGTACCTCACCATACCCGTTGGAATATAATTGAATTGAATTTAATTATACTAACAAACAATTATCTATTATTCCTAATGTACCTCAGCATACCCGTTGGAATATAATTGAATTGAAATCTTGTAACCTCTTTTACCATAAATTTTTTATCAAATTGGTAATGGTATTTTAAGTTTTAAAGAGGAGTATTATCAGTTTTTGCCTTAAATCCAATTTAGGGGTTAACACGCTTGTGGAATTATAGAACCAAACCAAGTGTTGGCCTCGTAGATAGACAATTCACTCTACTAAGCGGAAGACTTGAGAAAGGATCAGAATACCCCCATAAAAAAACCGATCTTTACATTTTGCCTTAGCATGGTTCAATCATCTTGAAATTTAGGGCGGAAAATCAAAGATTCAATAATGGGGAGCTTGGTTAGATCTGGGTTTTGGCTTATGGTGGTCACAGTGTTGTGCATTAGTCTCAGTGGCAACTTCGTTTCTGGTGAGAACCGCAGGCCCAAGAATGTGCAGGTCGCCCTTCAAGCCAAGTGGTCTGGCACTCCCCTTCTTTTAGAGGCCGGGTAAATTATCCCTCTCTCTCTATGGTTGTATATATAACAAGCATTATTGCAGTTTTCCTTTTAGATCATTTTGGTTTGAGGGTGTGTATGAAATGTGGCTGCTGTTTAATTGGTTTCATTTATGCCTTTTCTAAGCTGATTACAGCTTGTTTGAAGTTTTCGACTAGGCAATGTTGATGCTGCAATGTGGGGTTTTTGTTAGCTAGCCATAACTAGTTCTGCTTGTTTGGATATTTCTCTTATTCCTGTACACTTTGGGAAATTAACATCTATTCCTCACACCAAAAACTCAGTCATGTGTACCTGTTCAGGAAGAATAGTCTGCGTTGCTCTTTACAATCTGTGAAAAGATTCAAACTTTTGCCCTATTTTTTCCTAAGTTAGCATACAACTCACTCTAACTTGTCACTTAAATATTTCTATGGGAATGGTAATGTGAATCATTGAATAGTGAATTACAATGAGAATGATGGTTACATTGTTAGTGTTTTGCTCTAATCTTGGAATAAGTGAGAACAAAAAATGATTTTTGATTGCGGAATAGGGTAGTGATTGAGGAGAAATGATTATAGGAGGGGATGTTTTAATCAAAATGCGGTAATGATTAACTTATTTTGAGTCATGATAAAGGTGAATTGATCATATTTTATCATCATTAACCATCACAATTACCCTATGCTCATTCACATTGAAGAATTTTGAATCAAGCGCCCTCTAAGTTTTCCTGTATTAAAGGAAGTTGCAGTTCTAGGTAAATGTTAATTAGAATAATATCAGAAGCAGTAACTCCTCAGGCATGCTCAAGGGCATAGGAAGCCATCGATCTTCTAGAGTTATCAATATTGGAATGGATGAGAGATTATATAGAAGGAAATAATTACCAGCATCAGAATTATATTAGACGATATTTCTGTTACTATGGCATGCAAACACTACAATAGAGTTTGTATTCACTCTGCTTGTATTTTAACGCTCTCATTGACTTTTACAGTAATTGTGTCATGCTTCTTGGAAGATGTTTAATGACTACTCATATTAGCTGACTGACTTTTGATTTTTGTTCAGATTCATATGATAACAGACTTTTGTATGTGGCAGGGAATTACTATCTAAAGAATGGAAAGACTTGTTCTGGGACTTTGTTGAATCATGGATTCACTCAGCTGATTCTGATGCGACTAGCGCAAAAGATTGCTTGAAGAAAATAGCCAAATATGGGGAATCTCTGTTAAGTGAACCTTTAGCATCAGTTTTTGAATTTTCTCTTACTCTTAGGTCAGCATCCCCTAGACTAGTGCTGTATCGACAGTTAGCAGAGGAATCTCTTTCTTCTTATCCTCTAGACATTATAGATGGAGGAACTGCTGAACCAAATGAAATCACTAAACCAAAGAATTCTGAAGCATTCCTTTTTGGTACGAACCTCAAAAGTCCTGGAAATAAATGTTGTTGGGTTGATACTGGTGGTTCACTATTCTTTGAAGTCACAGAATTGCAGAAGTGGCTCCAAAATTATGATGTGTAAGTTCAGTCCTTTGTAATCCCCAAAATACTTTCTCTAGAAATGCAAAAAAAAAAAAGAAGAAGAAAGAAAGAAAGATATAAAAACAGTTTTTCTTTTCTTTGTGTACTTGCAAACTCATATTGATAATTCCTTTTTCCCAGAAAGGATAGTGCATTTCAACAGCCTGAGATATTCGAATTTGATCATATCCATCCTGGTTCAACTGCTGGAAGTCCTACAGCGATTCTTTATGGAGCTCTTGGGACTGAATGCTTTAAAGAATTTCATACAGCCTTGTCAGAAGCTGCTAGAGAGGTGCAAATACAATCAATTTTGTTCTAATCCATTTTCTCCTATAGTCCTATTTAACCATTTCTTATATTTTATCGGAAGTTGATGTGTATTTCACCGTTTTCTAAAGTTGATGTGTATTTCACCATACATATCATTTTAATTTTCATTTCTCATGAAGGTTAAGGACATATTTAATAGGCATACCTATACTTATAAAACGACTACATCAGCCTCTTTTGTTTCATTAGTACTCCAAGAAGAGAAGACATACTACAAATTCAAGACGGGTTGATTTGGAGAAAAAAACTTTAGTTCTTCTTGGTAACCTATCTGAAAACAGAAAATTTAGTGAAACAAATTGTATTCTGTAAAATTACAATTAAAATGAAATGGGATTATGGGAGAAGTATAAGGTAGTGAAACAACATGATGAAGAATCCTCTAATTTGGGTGTTTTCAGTATCTTATCATGATAGGGGCAATATGGCCATGTGATAGTGAACTTAATCAAATGACATACCAGCATGATTGCCTGAAAAAGAAATGAAAATAGTTTTTTTTTTTTTAACCAAAAATGAAAATAGTTGACTATGAAAGAAAGTTGCTAACTTTCACCAGCATAATCCAATCACTAGTATGGTCCATGAACTAGCTATGATATCAACACGTAGTATGCATTTTATTTCACAAAATAATTGCAGAATTTATATTCTGATTTCTGTAAGCAAGGGTATCATCATCTATCTATTGGAACCTTAGATGAGTATGAGTGTGTGGCATTCTGTTGATTCAGCTTACTTGGTTTGCCCGCATCTCTTGGAATCAATGAGGCCCATAAAGGGGCTGTTCAGTTTGGGTTCAGGATCCTTCATAGTTCCGTGCAAAGCCTGAGCAAACTTAAAGACATACTCCATTAATTTTGTAAATGTTAGCAATTGGGTTATATTACTTTAAGGAATCTGCAGTTTTTTCTTTTCTATCTGGATTTGTATATTAATTTTTAATTATTTTTTATGAATCGTTTAGGGCAAAGTCAAATACGTCGTGAGGTCTGTATTGTTATCTGGATGTGAGTCAAAAAGTTCTTCCTGTGGAGCCATCGGCACTGGAGAATCTCTGAACTTGGGTGGCTATGGCGTTGAACTTGCCCTCAAGAATATGGAATACAAAGCTATTGATGATAGCACAGTGAAGAAAGGTAAAAAACCATAATCTTTCTATGATTAATAGTTCAGCACGTGTACATGAGGTGGCAATAATGCATTTAATGCGTAATAGGATCTTGTGCTGTTAGAATTTTCTTTGCTACCACTATTTCCCTAATTATTTTTCCCAGTCTAATTTCACAATAATATGCCTGATGAACTTTGAGAAAGTGTACTGACATAGATCCATTCACTTTAGAAAGCAATGTACTTCCTGTCAATCTACTTTTGATCTGCAGATACATAACTTTTTTTTTTTTTTTGATAAGAAACAATAATTTTATTGCAAAAGACGTTAGGGACGAGAAGGTGCAGCGAAGCCAATTTATTGCTACCTGTGGTGATCCATTAATCAGTTGTGCTATTTTCTGTCTAGGTTCTAAGTACTTAGTGCAATTGGGCTGATTTATAGATATGACTTGAAAATGCTGTGGCATAAGTGTCTGACGGTTGGTAGTAAATTGTACATTGAACATTTTGATAAAATACAAGAAACTGAGCATTTGATGTTAAAAGCCTCTGGAAACCATTGGCCTGATTGCTGGGGATTGTTATTGCCTTATGAGAATTTTACATTTACAGAGTACTAATGGAATTTTTGACAGATTTGAAAATTTCACCAACATTCATGATAATAGTGTGCATGTATAGATGTGTGTGTGCCACCTGCTATCTGCTTCACTTATATTTTTTTGAATTCTCTAGAAGACATCTTATTTCAAGATTTTCCTCCCTTCTGTCAGTTCTGTGTTTGTTAACCTGAGAAGTAGTCACGTAGTTCATAATTTATTTAATTGTGACTTGACCCTGTAATCTTTTGAGGTTGATAAAAAAGGTAATTTCCTGCATACCACTACAATCTGAAGAAAGCACGTGTCAAAAGATTAAAACCCTCTTATTATACTGTTTTCTACGATTTTGTATACGTGACATGCATTTGAGCATATAGAAAAATAAAAATACATTACCTATATTGAAAAATCAAAGCTCGATTTAACTCTTTTATAGAAAGCCTTTTGACATTCAGATAGAGGATTTACTATGTTAATTGTTAAAATAGTTTTTAATTTCTAGTGGTGAAGGATTCAATTTACTGGGTGATATTAATTGTACTTTGTTATAGATTTAGGGTACTTAGTCAATCTAGTTTCCAGCTTTATCTTCCTGGGTATTTGCTCTCGAACTAGGTTTATTATATTTTGGTTTTACTTGCTCCTTGTGTATAAATTTTCTACCCATTTTTCACTGTGATAGAAACGAGAACTAGAAGCCATCACAGTGATGTGACACCATCATCATTAGCTTTCAGCTTATGAAGCCAAAGATATTGGGCTTAAACTCTTTTTTCTTTTTTTGTATTTTTCTGAAGACCTGTGTCTAAAGACTTTCATATTCACAGGTGTAACTCTCGAAGATCCTCATACTGAAGATCTTAGCCAAGAAGTCAGAGGGTTCATTTTCTCCCAGATTTTGGTTTGTTCATTCTCTCACCCCCAAAGAACTAATATACCCAAAAGAAAAAAAAGTAATGAATATAATAAAAAAATTATAAGTCACTACTATTTGAGTAATTGGATGTTTTGAAGTAAACTCTGTTCACTGTTAATTACCTGTTTTACATATAAAAAGGAGGGGAAGTAATTATGAAGCCTAAGTTTTTATCCCAAGAATTAGGATAGACGCATAGTCACAAATACAGGGCAAACATGACTTCTTGTTTTGTGGAAAGAAATATCTATGGGTATTTTTTATTTTCTGATATCTTGGCAAATAGAGTTATATTGAAATGCAAGTGAAGATGCTGCCAAAACCTGTTAATATAGGTTAAAGTATGTGTGCTACTCATGCAGGAGCGCAAGCCAGAGCTAACATCTGAAGTAATGGCTTTTAGGGACTATTTATTGTCATCAACTATTTCTGATACACTTGAAGTTTGGGAACTGAAAGGTAATTCTTTTGTTGTAGCTTAAACAACCCATGATATGATATAAGGAACAACTGTTTTAATTCTGTATGTTTTGTCATTTCACAGATTTAGGACATCAAACTGCCCAAAGGATAGTGCATGCCGCTGATCCTTTACAGTCAATGCAGGAAATCAATCAAAATTTTCCTAGTGTAGTTTCTTCATTATCACGTATGAAGGTATGGTAATTTGCTGCAGATGCCGCAGCATAAGGATTTTATCATATAACTTGTGCGCTTTGAACGCAGGCAGATACACCGCTCATCAGATACATCATATCATTTAGTGGGCTGATTTTATGTATGTTAACTTCTTGCAGCTCAATGAATCCATAAAAGATGAAATTATTACGAACCAGAGAATGATTCCCCCTGGCAAGTCCCTAATGGCTCTGAATGGTGCCTTGATCAATGTTGAAGACATTGACCTTTATCTGTAATGCTTTCTTCCCATCAGTTCTTTTTCTTTAACTCCTTTTTATTTTTGTTTTATCCTTAACTCCTTTATCAATGTTGAAGACATTGACCTATAAATGATTTTATGTTTTATCTGTAATGTTGAAGATATTGACCTAATGGCTCTGAATGGTGCCTTAATCAATAGTGTAAAGTTCTTTCTGTTTTATTCTTATAATCTCCTATCTCCTTTTAACCATTTATTTTCTTTCCCCTTCTATATCAGTTTACCATTTCGTTTCTTTCAATCTTTATTTAATCTAAGTTCTTTGGCATAGTTGTTAGAGGAAAGAGATCGTGAATACCCTAAGAAAAGTCAACTTTGAGATTTCTATATTTAATTATGATTTACATGCCAAGTTAATTGATGCAATAATTGTTCGAAATCATTGGAGTGTTCAAATTTTGACATGTGAAAATTCATTCCTGATTCACGATGCTCATATGTATTTCCCAGGCTCGTTGACATGGTACATCATGAGTTGTCGTTGGCTGACCAGTACAGAAAATTGCAGGTAGGATTCTTGAAATTCCTTGAATTTAAAACTGAATGTAAGAATTGCAAGAACTTTAACAATCTCATGAAGTTGTAACCTTTTAGGTTAAGTATGGCCTGAGGTGGGCATCCTCACTCTACCCTCTATGTGCTTCCATAATAAGACTTTCCTAATTCAGATTTTTTGGCTTTCAGGAAAAACAATTTTTGATCTGCTGTATCTATGTTGTTGGACAGTAGTTGAAATTAACTAATATGCTATTTCTTATTTTTTTGTTAAGAATGTGTTCTCCCAAGTCCCAAATGTATTTATTGGTCGGAAATATATATATTTCATGGTCCATAGAGATGCTCAAAAGTATCCACCAGTATTATTGTATAGTTTCGGTGTTGGTTCTGTCGGGCTTGTAATCTTTGCTGTATGCTGTGTCCGATTCCATTGAATATTTTCTGAATCTTAAGGCTAATGCTGAATGTCAATAACCTCTTAGATTCCTCCAAGTGCTGTAAGGAAGTTCCTTTCGGTTTTGCCACCTGCAGAATCACATGCATTTCGTGTTGATTTTCGATCTCCTCATGTTCATTACATCAATAACTTGGAAGTAGATGCCATGTACAAGCGTTGGAGAAGCAATTTAAATGAGGTATAGCTTCTTCTTCTTCTTCCATTTTTTTTAAAGGTCCTGCAAAAAATTAGACGACTTACATTTTGTATGGTTAAATCTTGGGTTATAGATCTTGATGCCTGTCTTCCCTGGACAATTACGCTACATTCGTAAAAACCTGTTCCATGCAGTTTATATTCTGGATCCTGTTTCTTCTTGTGGGATTGAGGCAAGTTCTTTTGTTCTCTGTGATCACCTTGAGTTTCTTCATATTGATCGCTGATGGCTTTATAATCAATCTGAATATTGCAGGTTATTGACACAATCATTTCCCTGTTTGAAAACAATTTTCCTATGAGGTTTGGTGTAGTATTGTACTCCACCAAATTAGTTGAGATGGTTGAGGCTAATGATGGCGAACTTCCAGTTGCTCATTTAAAGGATGAACCTGAAGACATTTCCAGTTTGGTAGTTTCTATTGCCAACAAAGTTCAAATCCCTTTTTGCAATTTTTTGACAATACTTGGTGCATTTTTTTTTATGAAGTTCACACTTTACCATGTACAATTCTGATAAGACTTCAATACTTCTTAATCAGAGAGTTGCTTATCATTCTGGGTGATATATTTTTTTTTTCATTATTGTAATATAAAACCAAATATTACTCACATATTCTTCTTGGACAATCTTCTCTTCCCCAAAATACTTTGAAACATCTTAATCGTTGCACTCCAAAAAAGAAGAAGAAGTGGATAGTAATTATATGTCTCTCGATATGGCTTTTGGCACTCACTCCTTACTATCCTGATGACGTCTGTTTCCGTTTGGCAGGTTATACGTCTTTTCTTTTACATCAAGGAAAATCATGGAGCTCTGACGGCTTTCCAGTTTTTAAGCAACGTAAGACTCTGCTTTCTTTATTCTTAGTTACCTTTTTGGTAAAAAGAATGAGCATTCTCACGTGGAATGGTTTTCTCAATTTTGTGTTTAGCTCTAGATATATGAAATGACCTTTCCTGTTTTGTTTGGTTCCTTCAATGAATATTGCTTATGGATACAAAATTATGTTCAACTGCTACACCCCTGTATGATTAATTGATTACTACGGTACTACCTAAACATATTCATTAATAAGTATACATGGATTATATATTCTAAGAACAATAACATAATATATGCAATAGTTATTACCAGTCAGTTTACAAACTCATAGATAAAGAGGCCTAGCTACAATATTTTTTATCGTTAAAAGGTTATTGTACAACAAATGCCACATTATGATAACAATAAAGGATTAGATTATATATATGACATGGTGAGGATGAATAGGATCTCCTTAGATTTCATAATAATAATTTCTACTTAGGTTGGAACCCTGGGCATTCCCACTATAAGAACCCATTCTTCTTCGTGAGTGTGGTATTGGGCTCTCCATTTCTATGATTTTGGAGCACAAACCAGTTTATTTGTTCCTATTTGGTTTGATCCCACCAAAGTAGGACTGCCATTCCCTTGACCCAAACATACAATTTGTGATCTGTGCTTTGTTATTAGTGGGGGGTGCCCTAACGAAGGTTATGTTTTTTTTATCTCCTTTAATGTGTGACAGTGCTAATCTTTGAATTTCATGATTTTAGGTGAACAAATTGAGAATTGAGTCAGGTGCGGAAGATAGTCTTGAAACGCATCACGTCGAAGGAGCTTTTGTGGAAACCATACTGTAAGGCTTTAAAATTTTATCCTGAGATCATGCTGTTGCAACTTTGATTTTTCCTCCCATCCGCAAGGCATATTGGTTGGGCTTTTGCTTCTACTTATCCGCTTGAAATTTTATGTTTTTATTACTTCATTTTTTTGCTTTGTCAATTTCCAGATTTCTTATAATAATTTACCCCTTCAGGCCAAAGGTGAAATCACCACCTCAAGATACTCTATTGAGAGTGGTGAAGGACCAAAATTTAAATGAACTCTTCCAGGAAAGCTCCATGTTTGCTTTTAAACTGGGTTTGACTAAGCTTGAGTGCCCTCTCTTGATGAATGGACTTGTCCATGAACCTAATGAGGTACAGCTTAAGTTACTCCTGCATCCTACTATTGGATGTGGTTTTTTGACTCATTTTGGTTGGTCAATGGACATTGAATTTATGGGCTGATTTGCTAACTTCTTTTATTTTGTTGCAATGATTTCTCTTTAATTGGTTTGAGTCATGATTTTTTTGCTATCACTAAGAATACATATCATGTTACTAATATTTCTTAGACCCATTATAAACTAAGCTGTTAGAGAGGATATACACTTAATTCAAATCATCATGGGATTTTTTCACACTTGAGAGACAATTTTATTTGAACCATGAATCTTTTGGTTGCTTGGGATCCCATATCAAAAGAACAAATTAACTAGAAGCTTAACACATGTGAGACTGTGAGAGAAAAGAAATGACACTTGGTATTTAATGACTGATGTCTTCATCAATTGGTTATTACCTATTTCATGTCAAAAGTCAATCTGTTCAATTTTTTTGAAACAGAACTTATATATGTGTACGTGTCATAATGTTTACTTAGTTTGGCCAAATTGCATGCATCATTTAACTTAGGGCTGGCAAATCGTGCTATCGGGTCGTGTTTCGTGTCGACACGATAGTGACACGACACGATAAGGCCAAACACGAACACGACACGATAAGGATATGTGTTGACACGACACGATAATTTATTACGTGTCGACACGACACGATAAGAACACGATAATTTTCGTGTCGACGTGACATGATAATGACACGCTACACGATAACAAAACGATACCGACACGATAAGAAAATAAATCAATTTAAAATTGTATTTAAATATATAAAAATTAATATATTTGTATAAGTATAAAAAATTATCGTGTTATTATCAGATACGTGTCATTATCGTGTCGTGTCATATCAGGTAAATAATAGGTTAACGGGTTGTTAACAGGTTAATGGGTTACCTGTTAATTTTATCGTGCTTAACAGGTCGACACGAACCCGACACGAATTTTTCGTGTCGTTTTTGGGTCGACCCGATAACGACACGAACACGATAAGGTCAAACAGTAACCCGCAATTTTCGTGTCGGATTCGTGTCGTGCTAACGTGTCGTGTCTAAAATTGCCACCCCTAATTTAACTTTTGTGCGTTGTACAATCTGTTTAATGGTTGTCAGTTGTCACTGTGTCCTTCTGAATGTATATTCTAAATCGCAGAATCAAGCTCTCAAATATGTTTTCTGTAAATGTAGCAATAACTGCAGTTTATTAACATCAAAAGAATTGATTGATTCTTCTATTACCAGGAGTCCCTTATAAATGCCATGAACGAAGAGCTTCCGAGGATACAAGAGCAAGTCTACTACGGACAAATAAATTCTCACACTGATGTTCTGGACAAATTTCTTTCTGAAAGTGGTGTCCAGCGATACAACCCAAAGGTACATTATGTTTGAAATGTCCATATCTAAACAGATCTTCTTTAAAACATCTATATAATATTGAGTTCTTGTGGTTTGCTCTGCTCTGCTCTGGCCAAACTTATTGATATTTGATCCTGTAGATCATAGCAGATGGGAAGGGAAAACAGAAATTTGTATCTCTATGCGCTTCATTTCTGGAAAAGGAATCTGTACTAAATAACCTGGACTACTTGCATTCACCTGAAAGTAAGTTCTTGTTAAGAGAAATTAAGAATGTTTGATGTTTAACTGATTTGAAAATCCTGATCTTTATCATTTAATTTCAGCTTTTGATGATTTGAAGCCCGTGACTCATATTCTTGCTGTTGATATCACTTCGAAGAAAGGGATGAAGTTATTACGTGAAGGAATTCGTTATTTGGTAATCATGCTATTTTTTCTCAGTAGTTTATCTTTTTCATTCATCTGCCATAAACAATTGGTTGGAGGAGGTCCTTGTAGGATTTACATTTTATTTCCTAGAGAATACTCCACTTCCTCAAATTAAATTTGCTGGATTCATCTTTACTATGTCCTCATAGTATGTTTTGTTTACTAAAACAGCACATTGCTCAAGCCCCTTATAATGCTGGATGTGACACATAGTAGTTCTCAATTGATTAAAAGTGGCAATTGGAAGCCTATACTACATTTTCTGTGCATTTCTAGGACATTGTATAAATTCGTGCTGGGCTGTTGTATCAGCTATTGTCCTAATCTTTATGCACATGTGAGGTAAAGAAAGTTGAGAAGTAGATAACACAACTTTTGCTAATTTTGAAAATTCATTGTAGCTTTTTCTGGTGTACCTTGTTGACAAGGTTACATATACTAGCCAGATATGATGAGATTGAGATATGTGCACCTTGGACTAGTTTAATTCAGTGATAAACGGCCCTTGTTTCTTTCATTCCAACACTAAAAATGATGACATGATTTAATTAAGCTGAAACGCAAGCTGTACAAGAACACCATCATCAATTTACCTCCCTTTTTTTCTTTGGTTTTTTTTTCTTTCTTTCTTTCTTTGCCTGGGTGATAATGCTGCATTACTTTGCAGATTGATGGCTCCAAAGATGCTCGGGTTGGTGTGATGTTTAATGCTAATGCTGGCTCCACTTTACCAAGTCTATTTTTCATGAAAGTCTTTGAAGTTACTGTATCCTCATATAGGTTTGTTAAGTTGTTTATTACAGTGGCTGAAATTTTCATAATTTTATGCTAACAAAATTGCTAGGCTAGAATCTGTCTTACATATATAACATATTTTGCAGCCATACAAAAGGAGTACTACAGTTTACGGATCAGCTTTGCTCATTCTATGAACAAGAGTATATTCTGGCATCTGGGGCTACTGAAAGCTTTCAGGCACTTACTGATAAGGTCTTACAGTTAGCAGATGCTAATGGGTTGTCGCGTAAGGGCTATGAATCTGCCCTCTCTGGATTTTCTGCTGAAAATATGAGGAGTTACTTAAATAAGGTTTGCTTTTCATTTTCTTATGGTCTGTTTGATGCAATCAAGTCATGAGTTTGTCTCTTTATTCAAAATTCTTCTGGTCAACTAAGCAGGGGGCATCTTGTCCCTTCACATAACCTTGTAATGATGAATAAATTTTTCTTGATTCTTATCAGAAAAGTATTTCTTGTCAAGTAGCTGCAAGTTGAACTATTAAATCAACTCTATTTCGCTTTGTATAATAAATTAGTTGAACTTTTCAGGGTTTAAGGGATTCGTCATCCCTTATATCTTTCTCTTTATTAATAAAATTCTAGTTTCCCATAAAAGAAATACATGAGTGCATTGACTATGAACATATGGAACTTGAGCTTATTATCGAGAAGAGTCCACCGTTGCATATTTGATGTCCCAGATATGCTTATATCTGTGCTTATTTGATTTATAAATATGTTTGCATATAATTTCAAACCGAATCATGCACTTATTATCATTTTCTCAACGCTATGCAGGCGACTCAATTTTTGCACAGGACAATCGGTCTTGAATTTGGCATGAATGCAGTTGTTACTAATGGGAGAGTGAGCTTTTATTCATCCTTCTTAATTTTTTACAGAGTTTGAGCAAGCTCTCATACTACTGTAGTAGTATTTTGAATTAGCCTGCTCAAAATATAAATGGAATTGTTAATTTTTTTTTTTTTTTTTTTTTTTTTTATTTTTCTGTTAACTATCTGAATGGTGCCTTACAGTCCAATTTGCAATCATTTCCGATAAATCTTGTGCTGCCTTACAGTCCTCTTATAATGCACTGTGTCCCACAGGTGATCAAACTCTCTGATGATACATTCTTGAGCCATGATTTGCACCTTCTTGAATCTCTAGAGTTCAAGCAACGTATAAAACATATTGCTGAAATTATTGAAGATATAAATTGGGAGGATATGGATCCTGACATATTGACAAGGTAAGCCAATTGAGTTCTGTGTTTCATTCTCATACAATACAATCAAAAGCCCCTTTTACCATCTTATTGAACAAAATTCTTAAGCAACGTAGGCATATAAACTTTGTCATACATCCCAGTGCATCACTTAGGTTGAAAGGGTCTGAGTAATGCATGCCTCGTCATATGCTACCAAATTGATTCCTAGAAGCTCTCTGGTAATTGTACCCAGTAGCATATTTTTTCTTACATTATTTTTGCTAGTACGAGGTTTTTTATTGGATATACAGAAATAAAGGGGATGAATGTAGGCATTATAATGTGATGGGAATGGTATACTTTTAACTTTTAAGTCAATTCGTATGCTTCTGATATCATTAGAAATATTTACAATTACCTAGAAATTTTAATTTTAGAAATATGATGAGACATTTTAAGATTATCCTTCGCAGTTGATATGTTTAGAAGTCGCATAGAAACAAAATCAAACAATAAGTTGGTCAAGCAAAAACTCAAGCTAGGTGCATATTTGGTGACATGGACTTCTAATTTATCAGAAATAGGTGATTTTGTGAGTAGACTTATGGAGGCTTCTTTACCTTGATAATGATGATTAATTCTCCAATGAGGTACTATTATCATGCATGTCTTGTTAGTTTTTCTGGCCGTTATGCTAGTCTTTCTTGTTAAGAACTCTTCCCCCATATTTTGTTGTGTCCATCTTCCACTCATATCTGCTGCGTGGAATTGTCTATTTAAGTTATTTGTGAATAACTATTTACTTGCACTGTAGCTGCGTTCTCATAATTTACCATTTAATTTGTAATCTATCAAGAGAAGCGTGAACACTTCAAGCATTTGATTTTCTCTTTGGCAGCTTTTTTTTGGGTAGTGTCTCCAACCTCATTGCCTGAGCTGCTAAAGAAATATTTTATAACAAAAATTATTTTTGCAGCAAATTCATCAGTGATATTGTTATGGCCATCTCATCCTCAATTTCTACGAGAGACCGAGGTTCTGAAGGTGCCCGTTTTGATATTTTGAGTGCAGAGTACAGGTATATCAACTTCTTTGCAGAATTATTTTATTGTGTTGGGGTGGGGGTGGGGGTGGGGGGGTGGATATGGCAATTTTTTTGATATTATTTCTGGCAATTCACTCATGTCCTTATAGAATATTTACGGCAGTCTGGAAAGTAAAGTTGATACCCACACTCTGGGATCTTGTATCCCTATTTCTTTACTAAAAGTATATAACTTAATACAACAATGTTTGGGACTTATTGAAGCTTTGTGAGCTTTTCTACTAAAATCTGGTGAAAAAAACTGAACGATATTGGAATATTTCACAGAAAGAGATTTTCTATTTCTTTAAAATTATTATTATTATTATTTTTGTGGTGGTGGTGGGGTGTTCTTCTCAGTTACTCTAAAAAAAAAATCAATAACTAGCAATCAAATTTCTGTCATAGATTCTATTACTAGCAAGCAATTTGCCTAAAGGTTTCATTTGCTAAGATCATTTCCTTCTCCTGTCATTGAACCATCCACAGTGCTGTTATCTTGCAAAATGAAAATGCAAGCATACATATTGATGCCGTTATTGATCCCTTGAGTCCTTCTGGCCAAAAGCTTTCAGCTCTTCTTCGGATTCTGTCAAAGTTTGTTCAGCCAAGTATGAGACTTGTGCTCAATCCAGTGGTATGTTTATTCTTGCCGGTGCTTATTGACTACTTTATGAATGGTTTTATCATGTGTTGGAGTGAAGGTCTGAAACTTTATGCAATAAGCTCTTAAACATCTTGTAAGATGTGTTTAACAGTTTATAAGCTCAACCAAAGACACTCTAAGTTGTCCAGCATGTGATCCTTGATTAAGGCCTAAATGAAAAGAAATTATGTATGTAGCAATAGTTTATAAAGATAGCAAAATATATCCTAGCGGCTAGCATCTAGTCTACTAGTTCTATCTGTTCCCTGCAGCCACTTTGTAAAGTCATTTATGGATACCCTGACCTTGCCCTTCTCTTTGCTTCTCATCTCTCATTTAGACTGGAATAGTAGTATTACACGTATTTAACATAGTTGCTCATATTTAATATACATCAGTTTATTCTATTTACTCATTAGAGTGTGTTAGATTATTCCCATATGCATTTGCGGTTAAAAGTTAAAACATACGACCATGCCCTTTCAAATTTTCGTAAAAAGGATATGAATATGATTGTTCCCAGTTTTTGCTGGTCAATATGGTTAGAAAGAAATATAGCTTTTTTTCTAGGATTTTAGGAACCACTAGAGGAATCGTGGGATAGGATGAAGTTTAGAGTGGTCTGGTGGGTGTCAAACTTGAACTCAAAACTTGTGTCAGATATTATTAAAAGTTGGAGAAGTGTTCTTTAAATATTCTTGTTAGTCTATTAGGGATCCCTCGTGAATAATTTTTTTGTTTCTTACTTTCTTATCAATGTTAAAAATAAATTTATATTTTAAAAATTATTATTATGTTTTTCCTGGCAGAGTTCTCTAGCGGATCTTCCTTTGAAGAATTACTACCGATACGTAGTCCCGACAATGGTATTTCCAACTTCTCATTCCCATCCTTCACGTACTTCTGAAAAATCATTGACTTTCCTATCCTCACTTGTTTGTTGACTTTTCAGGATGATTTCAGTGCTACTGATCATACAGTACATGGTCCCAAAGCATTTTTTGCCAACATGCCACTATCTAAAACACTCACAATGAATCTTGATGTTCCTGAACCCTGGCTTGTTCAGCCTATAGTTGCTGTGTAAGTTTCCAATCCATCAAAGTTTATGTCATATTAAGAATTCAACTCTTACTATTGAGTATATTTATCAGGCATGACCTGGACAACATATTGCTGGAGAATTTAGGCGACACCAGGACCTTGCAAGCAGTATATGAACTTGAAGCTCTTGTTCTTACAGGTATGTATGCTGTAATATTTCCAAGTTTGATGATAATGAATCATTGATGCTGATGAAGAATTGTGTGGGCCAGGTCATTGCTCTGAGAAAGATCATGAACCCCCACGGGGTCTGCAGTTGATTCTTGGAACTAAAAATAGGCCCCACTTGGTTGATACTCTTGTTATGGCAAATCTTGGTTATTGGCAAATGAAGGTTCTTCCTGGGCTCTGGTACTTGCGGTTAGCACATGGTAGAAGCTCTGAACTGTATGATATGAAAGACGTCGGTGAAGGAAGCCGGGAGACAACTTTATTCAAGAGAATTACGATAGATGATCTTCGCGGTAAATTGATTCGTATGGAAGTGATGAAGAAGAAGGGCATGGAGAGAGAGAAACTCTTGGTTCCTGCTGATGAAGTTGGTCATTCTACAAGTAAAAAGGTTAGCAGCTATGATTTATATTAGAGTTGGTCTTATGTAAAACAGTTTTACCGTACAACTTGTTCTCAGCTATCACTTTATAGTATAACAACCGATACTTTTAAGTGAAGCAACTAATACGGAGTATTTTTTTAATAACCCACACAAAATGCAAAATCAGTTGCACAGTGAAACTGATTTACATAAGACTTTACTTTTATAAGTAGACAAAAACTTCCGTGACTGATTCTTATACGAAGTAATACTATTTTGAAGAAACGAGTTCACATATCCGATTAAATGTTCAGGGAACTCAGAACAGCTGGAACTCAAATATACTCAAATGGGCTTCTGAATTTATTGGAGGGAAGGACGAGACTAAGAGCACTTCCTCGGTAATTCATACTTCTTCATTCTCACTCTCTTGCACGTCCATGAAAGCACAATATTGATGCATGCTTTTATATAATTAAGCTTGCACAAGATCTGATTACTTATACGTTATTGCTTCGGGATAAATTTTTGTAATATTAACAAACTTGTTCTTGCATTTCTTGTAGAAGCCTGTAAGTGGTGGTCGTCATGGGGAAACAATTAATATATTCTCTGTTGCCTCTGGACACTTGTAAGTTCCTCAATTTGCATTACATTAGTTATTTTAGCCTTTTGGTAAAATCGTGTGAAACTGTCTTTACTGTTTGCACTTACTTTAATTAGTTGTTTATTATTTCCACATAGCTAATTGCCTCGCAAACTATTTCTATGCAGGTATGAACGTTTTCTGAAAATTATGATTTTAAGTGTTCTGAAACATACTGATAGACCAGTCAAGTTTTGGTTTATAAAGAACTATCTTTCTCCACAATTTAAGGTTCGTACTTCGTCCTTCACATTTCTGATATATCGTCCATTCAAATATGCTTTTTACCCTTTTTTAAATCTTGCATTCTATTCTTCGTAACTTTTGGCAGGATGTGATCCCACATATGGCACATCAATATGGTTTTGAGTACGAATTGATCACCTATAAGTGGCCTACATGGCTTCATAAACAAAAAGAGAAGCAGCGAATCATATGGGCGTACAAAATACTCTTTCTTGACGTCATTTTTCCTCTTGCCTTAGAAAAGGTATTTTGGCTCTTTAACAGGATTGAATGATGACTCCCTTCAACTACTAATATGTTTTGTGGGTCCTACAGGTTATATTTGTCGATGCTGATCAGATTGTGAGGGCAGACATGGGAGAACTCTACGACATGGATTTAAAAGGACGACCCCTGGCCTATACTCCATTCTGTGACAACAACAAAGATATGGATGGCTACCGGTTTTGGAAACAAGTAAGCTATTTATCATCCTTAAAACTTTACTTATAGAAACTAACATTGTTAATGGTTGATTCTTGACAACGTTGAACAGGGATTCTGGAAAGATCATTTACGAGGAAGACCGTATCATATTAGGTGCATGTCTTTATATCTCTTTTTGCAGACTTTGATGTTTAGAAAAGAAACCTGACAATGTGGGATGTGTTTCTGTAGTGCTTTATACGTCGTTGATCTGGTCAAATTTCGGGAAACAGCAGCAGGAGATCAATTAAGAGTAGTTTATGAAACTCTAAGCAAAGATCCCAACAGTCTGTCCAATCTTGATCAGGCAAGTAGAAATTTTCTCTTATTTTTAAGTTTATTTTGGAGTTAACGTCATTCTTGGTCCCCCAAACTCAATTCCTATTTTGCTTTTGGTCCCCCATTTCACTTACTATCAAGTTTTGTCCGGATTTGTCCCACAATTAGTTGACCGTCAACGGACAGATGGAATCATGTATTTGGGGGTGCTAAATGTAGTTATATTAATTAAATTTGCACCCCCAAAATAATTAAATTTAGCACCCCCAAATAGTTGATTTCGTCAGTCATCTAACGAAGAGGCCAAATGTGAGAGTGAAAGTGTACTTGAAGGATCAAACTTGATAGTGAGTGGAATGAGGAGACCAAAAATGAAAAATGATTATACTGTGTCTCTTAATTTTGTCTGAAAGAAAAGTTGTTGACAAGAATATGTTTTCAGGATCTTCCGAACTATGCTCAACACATGGTGCCCATCTTTTCCCTTCCACAAGAATGGCTATGGTGCGAGTCTTGGTGCGGTAATTCAACGAAAGCCAAGGCAAAAACTATAGACCTCTGCAACAATCCCATGACAAAGGAGCCCAAGCTTCAGGTTTCAATCTTCCTCATTCTCTTACGATAGATACTACTATCTCTCGTCTCTTTCATCAACAGACAGATGTGTTTTCTTGTAGGGAGCTAAACGAATAGTTACAGAATGGCCAGATCTTGATTTAGAGGCTAGACGCTTCACGGCCCAAATTTCAGGCGAAAGTATAGAAGAACCTCAAGAGCAAACACTGCCTCCTCTCCAAATCCATACCACAATTGACAATGATGAGGAGTCGAAAGCAGAATTGTGATTGCAACAGGATTAGCTTGTTCAAATGCTTTCTACTTTCACCACGATTATCGTCCAACGAGTAAAATGGAAAATCCCCTTGGGAAAACCATGAATGGATGGACATGAGGAAGAAGAATAGTTGCTATATCGGTTCTTACACTAAAGAGCTCATAATTATGAGACTCTTTCATTTTGGAAATCCATTAGAATGATAGTCCTCATATGATGGGACAATGAATTTTGTCTGAAACAATTTATATAGTATCTGTTGCTTTATTATACAGTAGTGTGAGTTTTTCATTTCACCAGTTGAGAATATGAAAAAACATACACTTGGTTCAAATTTGATTGCATCTCTTAAGTACCAAACAAGTCCTACGTGGAAATAAACATACAGTAGAATCAAACAGTAATAATATACTCACCCTGCCCACTAAAAATATATTCACTTTTCTTATTTGTATGTTAACTAAAAAGTTTATTGAAACAATTACTTTATATTTATCTCACAACACTTTTATTTTATCTACTTTTTTTTAAAACACGTGTTCAGTCAAAATCACAGTGTTTGTGGACGGTGGGAGTAGATAAAATAATTGAAATTTTACCATTATTATTTTTTAAACAGTAGTAATATGGAACACGTGTTTTGACGACTCATACCCTGTTTTACTTGCATTATGATGGGGTCAAAACAGTCATAACACACCTCCAATAAGTGAAATAACACGTGAATTTAACGTTGTTATTTATGCACTTTCAATTATTGAAAAGGGCATGGCAACAATCCTCTTTGGTTTCTCATCAAGTAACTTACGCCACATCTTTTTCTATTTTTTTTTTTAGCTTTTTTTTTTCTTTTACCTCAACTAAGAACCACTAGTGACAAACTTAGCTAATGTTAGGTGGAAATTTTAATTTGGAGGAGATGTCGTAGGGATAGGTAGGTCACATATTACAAAAACATTTGAAAATCCAAGTGATCGTATTTGCAAACACAAACATCTATTTTCGGAATTACTTATTTTTAATTTTTTTTTTTTTTTTTTTATCTTTTGAATAAAAAAATGATTTGAAAAGTTGTTAGTTGTATTGGTAAATACACCTACTTATTAATATACCCTTTTTTTCAGTATTACTACAACACAACATTGATAATGGGATCCTAACACAAATCCATAATCGTATGGGGACAAATTAACTTTAACTTTGTTTAATTCATAACAACGTCTTTTCAGCGAAATATAGCTAATCAAGAATCCACACATCTTTAACTCTCACCCTCCCCACAAAGAAAGGCAGAAAAGTGATTAAAGAAGTATTAATCATTAACGATGCATATTTATTCTTTTAAGGTGGTTTTTTTTAAGATGAATGATAATACTACTTGGGCTAGTCTTGGGTGAGACCGTCTCACAGAATGAGATCCGTGAGACGGCCTTTATATATAAAAAGTGATAATGTTTGAGCAAAAAGTGATAGTGTTTGAGTAAAAAGTGATAGTCACTTTTGTTAAAAATATTATCACATTTTACTTAAATATTATCACTTTTTTTACAAAACAAAATCTGAAAAAAAAATATGGATTATCCTACCCAAAATTTTAAAATATGGGTTAAAAAGATCCGTCTCACAGAAACAGATCCGTGAGACGGTCTCACACAAGTTTTTGCCATAATACTTAACTTCTATTATGTAAGGGAGTATTATTTTTCACCTTAAAAAATATTACCATCGAATCTCGTCGGCGCTTCACGTGTTGGGGGACTGTTAGTTAGGCTTTGATTATTTAATTTAATGAAACATCAAAAACTGATCATACCAAATACTTAAATAGTAGTATATAGTTTTGAATTCGTAGTGAAAGATATGCTCAACTAATCATTAAAAATATATAAGGACAAACATGCATAGGACATAAGAAAGTGACAACTCCAAATATCAAATACGTATTGCTCTCCATCTGAATAATTGAACCAAGAGGAAGTCCTGCATTTAAACCTTTAAAAGAAACGAGTGTTTATTTGTGCTAATTTGTAAACTGTACATTCCACACATTTTTGGTCTTGAATAAATTGAAACATAATAAATCGTTATATGTAAACTTACTTTAGACTTTGGCTTTAGTCTAAACTAGCTAACATAATTTTACTAAACCTATATAATCTTAAACTCACTTAACTACTACATGATTATATATTTTACAAGCATGAATAATGTTATGAATAAAGCAATTTACTTGGTGTTAGGGGTTATGATAATCATAATTTTATAGTTACGATTTGATAACCACAGAAATGAAACCACCCTATAAATATATGCATAATGCATGTATCAATATGAAGCAGCAGGGGCGGTGGAACTTAATTACTACACGAACTAGCTAAACAACATAAATCAACACATACTCATAATATATATAGTAGTAATAGTACTGTAATATTGTTTTTATTTTATTTTTTTTCAAATTTATTTTCTTTGGAGTTTCAGAAATATTCCATTTATAGTTATGGTAAACACATTGAGAACAGAAAAGGGTTTAAAATTTGGTGAAATAAGGAATATCCACATTGGCACATAAGGATTCTAAGGATTGTTTTTAGCAAACATCAATTCAACTAATTAATCTCGAGATCAAGATTCTTCATTTCAAAACAAATACATACGCAACTATGTTCTTGTGCAGTCAAAGATGTTTTTTTTCTTCTTCTATGAACTGGAGTATATCATTATGATCTATTTATCATAAATATACCAACTTCCCTCAAAATAAAATAAAATAAAAAACAAGGGAAAAAAAAAAAAGAATTACTCCCCCGTCCCGGGCTGACTTGCACGGTTTGACCAGCACACTTTTTAAGAAAGAAGAAATTTAGTGGTTGATAATGTAAGATAAATGACGATATTTTAGTTGATTTAATGAGGTGTAAAGTAAAATGTAGGTAAGAAAATAAGTGATAATTTTAAAAATAAAATGATGTTGAAATAATATTAATTTTGTGGAGTATTTATATGTTGAGAGTGTACAAATAATTTTAAAACGCTCTAATAAAAAAAATGCAAGTAATCACGGGATGGAGTAAGTACATTATGGAGTAACATATAAGACCATTCTTTTTATGTTTTACTTATAGCTTCACTTTTTTAAAACTTTGTGGCCCTACATACTCAAGTTATATCATTTTTTTTTCATATCACATAAATTGTATGTATGTATGTATATTTCAATAAAGAGTACGTTTTGTAAAAGAAAAATTAAAGTTGGAAAAGAAGTAAGAGGGCCCCACCGTTTTGTGCACTATAAAGAAAGACCATATTGGAAATCAATCAGTCCATCTTAGCTCCCCCACAACTGGGCCACTATATTAATAATCACTACTACTGCTTCTTATATTATCGAGTAATTCTTCACCACATATATATACCAATTCCTTAATTTCTGTGCTGCCATCATATATAATAGAGAGAGAAAATTAGCTTTCTTTTAGTAGTGCAGCAATGGAACTGAAAATGGTTTGTATAAAGGATGATAAAGGGGAAGAAGTTGTAGTGGAAAAAATAGTGAAGGAGGAGGATGAAATAGTAATTACACCTTCTTCTTCTTCAACATCTTCTGAAGATCTGAGTTTGAAAAATCTGTCCAAACTTATAGTTCCACCACTGGGTGTTTCTGGCTACAGTAGCAGCTTCAATGATCATTCTTCTAATGGAAATATTATTTCTCCCATGGACTCAACATACCGGTCACTCTCTCTCTCTCTCTCTCTAATAGATTATTGCATGTGCATGTTCAATTATTTATGCTACCGAAAAAGTACTCGACTATAGTCTATACATACATTTTACACATGTTCATAGCTTGCTATACACGTACACTTGCAAAACAATACTGATCTAAGTTACAATTTTAAATTCTATCATTTACTGTGTAGAAGTTGTTTATTAATCCTTCCGTCCAAAAAAAAATGTTTATACTTTTAGACAAAGTTTTTAAAAAAATAAGTAGTAGATAAAATAAGAGTATCATGGATCCATTTATAATAAAATGGTTTTTGTGAGTAAAATTAAGTGACAATTTAAGTAATTAAGTGGTAATTGAAAAATGAAAATAAAGTAAAGATAAAGTGATGTTTCTATAAAAAGGAATTGACAATAAGTGGACATATATTTTTTTTTTTGGACAGGGGTAGTATTCTTCGTTCCAATGAAATTGAGCTATATAACTTTTCTTTTCAATAAGTGAACATATTTTTTGTCGGCAGAGTCACAGAACGGAGTAGTATTCTTTGTTTCAATGAAATTAAGCTATATAACTTCTTTTTTTTCGTCCGTTCTAACAAAAACTGCTAATTTTTTTTTTTAACTAATTTCTCTCACATTTTATTATATTCATATTTTTTAATATTTGTACATAAAGTTCATGAGTAGCTTTCACTTAGAACGAACAGAAAGAGTATTAAAGAAGATAAAGTAGAGGACGGTAAGTAATAAAGAGGGGTAGGTTAAAGTGAAAAAATGTTTTATTTTTAAATAAAGAAATGAAGGATGGAGAAAATATTAATTTAGGGTACTATAGTAGTACAAGTATTAAAAAATTTGTCGGCAAGAAGATGTGTAACGTTATGTAGTGCAGGTGTTGGGAGACGTTGATGGTATTTCTGGTTGCATACTCAGCATGGGTGTGTCCGTACGAGATATCCTTTCTCGACTCATCAAACCCTTGCATACCCCTTTACATTGCTGATAACATCGTCGATTTATTCTTCGCCGTTGATATTGCTCTCACTTTTTTTGTTGCCTACATCGATTCTACCACTCAACTATTGGTTCGTGATTCTAAAAAAATTGCTAAGAGGTTAGTAACTCTTTTCATTCTATTAATTGCATCTTATAATCGTGATTCTATTTCTTGTTATATTAATTTTGAAATGGGTGTCATGATGTGCACCCTATTTATCGAAAATATTTGAACATGAATCGAACTTTAAACTAAAACCTTGTTCTTTTATATTTTTTTATCCTATACGAACTCATGAAACATAGCGTATTCATAATTTTTACTTATGCATCTTTTGACGACGGGCTATAATTATATATATACTCCCTCCTATTTAAAATATTAAAAAAATTAATGACTTTATACTATACTTCTAATTAATTGCTCTAGAATTCTACACTCTACATTAAAAATTATATTATTTAAGTTATTATTAATGAGTGTAAGGGTAATTTAGTAAAAGGTGTAATTATGTTGCATTGAAAAGTGTAAAATCGAAAGATCAAAATGTACATTTTAAATAGGAAAGAGAATAGTTTTGATATGGAACAAGATAGTGAATTTTTTTTATAAAACTCACAAACAACATAAAATACTTGTACATGTTAAACTATACCGGATTTAGTCTCTCTATATATAAAAGGTATTTTAAAAAATTAGAATATTTATGAGCTTGAATTGATGATCTATTGGCCTCATATTAGAACCGAACCTACTTACAACTAATATTGTTCAGTAAAAACAACTCATATCCTTAAAAAAATTTGTAAATCATGAGTGCACAATCCGTGTTAATTATGTGTGCATCTATCTTTCTCTAGAAACCACATCATGTTATGTGTGGTGTGAGATGCATAGATTGTTATTTTCATATCCAAAATAAACTTGTCTTATTTTACCTACCGGATACAGAGGGTACTTGTAAGATAGCTCCTCTCCATATTTTTTTAATAATTTCTACCTAATTTGTGTCGTGATTTTATTTTTCTTCTTTGAGTTTTCGAAATTTCCTAATTAATTAATCAAAATTGTTTGGTAACTAAACTAGCTTAGCTAAAAATGGATATCACTTTGCTATCCGGCCACACATATAATTAAATTTCTGACTCTCACCTCTTACCTAACTCCCCCTCTTTAAGTTGTCTTTTCTTGGATATTAATTGCAAAAATATGTCATAAAATAAATTATTTGAATATATGCATCATCTAGAAATGGGAATACAAATTCACAATATAATTTTTCAATTTAAAACACATTTATTCAGTTTATGACAAAAACACACGAGAGATCGATGACTCTTTCATTTATAAATGGCACGTGTTATGATGACATACTTGCAATAATATAGGTATTCCCGAATAAGGAATATATACGTTTTAATTGATTTTATGATACAAAATAAGAATCATAAATTCGTCTCTTTTAAGTTTCTTAAAATAGGGAATTATTATACTACTTGTCTTAGAGAAGGAATGAAATATTATTAATGGAGGAGAAAGAATAATGCGATGCCATTCCACCAAATATATATTCCAAATTGTGGGTCAATATTCTTTTACTTTTCTAACATTCGATACACATATTATATACTCTCTATTTCAGATTTCACACAGATTTTGTGTCACTCACTCTTTTGTGTCCTAATGCATACATATCACATGGTAATATTCATACTCCATAATAATACTCCTCGGTCCAATTTTATAATTCTTATTTTTTAAAAAGGAAATATTACTTCCACTAATCACTTTATTTTTGCTTTATCTTTATTTCATTTTTCACTTTTTACATATATAAATAATTTTTTTAAAAATTCAATTCAAATGAAAATTATAAAATTGTACGAACAAAATATATTTTTGACATGGTAAAACAGTGCGGCAAAAAGTGATAAATTAATGAGAAAATGGGATATGGTAGACAAGCATAGATATATTATAAGATGGCCTTCATATGGGCCCCCACTCATCTTGTCAGTAGTGGGCCTTTAGGCCCATCATGATCGGCCACTTACAACCTGGTTGTACTGGCGTTAGCTTAGTCACACATATTTAAATATTTTATTGACTACAACTTTATACTTTTTTTTTTTTTTTTTCTAATTTAATGAATGATTAGATTTCTCCCTTTATAATCATCATCCTCAATCACTCATTATCTTATCCACCATTAGTAAAAAAAAAAATTAAACACAATTCTACATCCAGAATATTCAGTACATAAAATAGGAACAAACTAAAATATAAAAACGAGAATTGCATAAAGAGATTTTTTTTTTTTTTTTATTCATGACTATTTCGATTTTATTTACAAAAATGAAATTCTTGTTATGGAATGCAATATTGATTTTTTTTTTTTTTTTTTTTTTTGCAATAAAAAATGAGAAAAGGATATAATAAAAAATATTATTTTGAAGTGAACTTCCATTCCATGCAGGTACTTATCAACATGGTTTATAATGGATGTGGCTTCAACCATACCTTTCGAGACAATAGCATTCCTTATAACAAACAAACACCACGCCGGTCTCACCTACTCCGCCATCGGCATGCTCCGATTTTGGCGTCTCCGCCGTGTCAAGAGTTTCTTTACCCGGTAACATCACATACCATTTAACCTTAACTAATTACTTGTATTCTATTAACTCAATCAAAGTATGCATTTTGCAGGCTGGAAAAGGACATCAGGTTTAGCTACTTTTTGGTCAGATGTGCTAGACTCTTGTTTGTAAGTCATCAATACAATGCAATGCAACTTTAATTTATCCCTCAAATTAAATTGTACTAATTGACACTTGGTGCATGACATGTGCAGGTAACATTACTACTAGTACATTGTGCTGCATGTCTAGCCTACTTGCTAGCAGAGGTGTATCCAAACGAGGGAAACACGTGGATCGGGTCTGCTATCCCGAATTTCAAGGAGACGAGCCTCTTGATTCGATACATCTCCGCCTTATATTGGTCCATCACCACCATGACCACGGTTGGGTATGGCGACATACACGCTGTCAATGCTGTTGAAATGGTCTTCATTATCTTCTACATGCTCTTCAATTTAGGCTTAACTGCTTACATCATTGGTAACATGACCAACTTAGTCGTAGAGGGCACCCGACGAACCATGGAGTTCGTAAGTACATCTCCTGTTACACCACCTACATGAATGAATGACATCTAACCAACCAAATGTTGTTTTTTTGCAGAGGAACAGCATTGAAGCTGCCTCCAATTTCGTGTCACGAAACCGTTTGCCTCCTCGTTTGAAAGACCAAATTGTGGCTTACATGTGCCTAAGGTTCAAAGCAGAGAGCTTGAACCAACAGCAGCTAATTGAGCAGCTTCCTAAAACAATATGCAAAAGCATTCAACACCATTTGTTCTTGCCAATAGTTGACAAGGTTTATCTCTTCAAGGGTGTTTCAAAGGAAACTCTTCAAGTACTTGTAAGCTAATCCATTCACAATGCCTAATCTATGATCAAGTTGACATCTTTGTTACTTAAATTAGCCTTAAAACTATGAACAACTAGGTTGCAGATATGAAGGCAGAGTATATTCCTCCAAAAGAGGAGGTGATAATGCAGAATGAGGCGGCTGATGACATCTACATTATCGTCTCAGGAGAAGTCGAGATGGTTGATTGTGACACGGAGAAAGAGAAGGTAGTTGGGGTATTCAGGTCAGGTGGCATGTTTGGAGAAATCGGGGCAATTTGTTGCACGCCTCAAGGATATACGTACAGGACAAGGGCGCTGTCGCAGCTGCTGAGGCTCAAGACGTCGTCTCTCCTTGAAGCAATCAAGAACAGACAGGAAGATAATGTCACCATGCTTAAGAATTTCCTTGAGGTAATTTCTTAATACTAAAATGAATGCATTGGTATTAAATTAGGCTAATATGTGGTGGTGGCAGCATCACAAGAAGCTCAAGGATTTACGGTTAAGGGAGTCGTTTCTTGAAGGTGGAGACGAAGATAACTTGTCGATCAACTTGCTAACCGTTGCTGCTACTGGAAATGCTGCTTTTCTCAATGAACTTCTTAAGGCAGGATTGGATCCTGATGTTGGAGACTCTAAAGGAAGGACTCCATTGGTATAGTATTACTTCTTTAACTAAATAGTATCATAATTCATAACAGACTATTGTTTCTAACTAATGATACTAATCATCAGCATATAGCAACATCAAAAGGGCACGAAGAGTGCGTAGTCGTGCTTCTAAAGCACGCGAGCAGCGCACACCTGAGAGATATGAACGGGAACACAGCGCTTTGGGAAGCCATATCAGCAAAGCAGCATTCCATATTCAAGATTTTGTACCACTGGGCTTCCATTTCAGACCCCTTCATAGCTGGGGACCTTCTCTGCACAGCAGCTAGGCGAAACGACATAACAGTAATGAAAGAGCTGATGAAGCATGGCCTATTCGTCGACTCCAAAGATCGCCATGGACTCACTGCTATCCAAGTAGCAACCACTGAGAATCACATGGACATGGTGCAGTATCTCCTCATGAATGGCTCTGAGGTCCATCAAACAGTTAAGGACAACATTTCTTCCGCGAATTTGAACGAAATGCTGCAGAAGCGCGAGGTAGGACACCGCATTGATCTCATGTCCGAAGCTCAAACACTACTCAATCATCAGCATCATCAGACTCCAAATCATGAGGAGAAAAGTACTAAAGGAGGGGAATTTTCGGCAAGAGTTAGCATATATAAAGGACATCCCTTTAATCGGAGAAATGAGGCTGGAAGGCTGATTAAGTTGCCTAATTCAATGGCTGAACTCAAGAAGATTGCAGGTATAATAGTGAGTTATATTTTGGTTTAACATGCATGGAAATAAATTGAGTAAAATGTTATGTATGGCAGGTGAAAAGTTTGGAATTGATGGTGCAAATGCAGTGGTGACAAATGAAGAAGGTGCAGAGATTGACTCCATTGAAGTGATAAGAGATAATGATAAACTGTTTATAGTTGATGAGATTAATCTAGATTATTCTGCTATGTAATGTAACTTAATTTGCAATAATCAGGTCCAGCAAAATAATGGACTACTATAATTTACTATACCTAATCAATTGCAGATAATTAATTTTACTACTTTTCTTCTAGTTTTTAAGTCCTGTGTAGTACATGATAAATTATTTCAAGATAGATTGGTAATTAGAGTGTTTCGTCACTCACTTTCTTCTCCCTCAACTCTAAATAATTAGGGTTCGAAAAATTAGTATTTAAACCTTAAATTGTTATATATAAAATTATATAAAATTGTGCTAAAATTGAAAGACATCATTAATTTCTTCACTATGATATCAAGATTGTATACCATAAAAAAATTGAACACGTTGAAAGGAGGGGTGTTGTATAAGACAAAACATAAATATTTACACTATATTTTACTTCAAGACATGATTTGAATAGGGTCATGAGTTCACGGATCATATAATTTATAATATTTTCACCATCAAAAGCCTTTTTCCTGTAATCATAGAAAAGTCCAACAAGCTTGTGAGTGGCATCGCCATCACTATTTGTGAATCGAAGATCTTCGATGAAGAGCTAGGGTTGTGAATGAGTTGACTGGAGTTGAACTCGTTGTAATTTGAAGTATTATCTAATAAGCCCTTAGTATAATTTTTTATATAAATAAATCCTTTGAACTTTTAAAAATTTGATGCACACGCCATTAATGCATTTATTGGTGCAAAAGTTAAATAAAAATGAACTTCAACTTATTCAAAATTAAGATACATTTTTTTAATTGTATACCACCAAATTTGTAAAATTAAATTTATTATCAATAAATGTATTTCTTGAATTTCCAATTAAGAAAATATAAAGAATTTAAAAAAAAAACTCGTATTATATTATTTTTCTTCTTAAAATTAGGTAATACATCATTCAATGCATTTTTATATAATTAAAGTTTGATTGAGGTGGTTTACAATTCTTAGATTTTAATCTTACAATCTATGGATTGAATTTAATAAAATTCAATGATACACAGCACACAATCCAAATTCATATCATTACATAACAATTATGAAACTTGTATTCACAAGGTGGAATAATTCAAGTAGTGAGGTAATCATTAATATTCACATTTTGATTACCGTACTAATCTTTCCTCGTGCCTCAATTCTTACTTTCATTTGAATTAGAGCAAAACAATGTAATGCCATTGACACAATTTTTCTTGCAACATATGTTATAGTATATGTTATCATATAATATATACAGAGAAATGATATAGAACAACATCAGTCATAGTTCTCTCTTTCAAAATTACTTGATGCCTCTATTTCGTGATTAATGGAAAATTTTTATTTTTTCTCTAAAAAAAATTGTAGATTAACTATCATATCAACCTGAATTTGGAATTTATTGTTATATCTAGGTTTATTTATTCCAACGGTTAGAAATGGGGATTTTTTCCAATTTTCTTTTTCTTTTTTCCTTTCCCCTCGTACTCAGTTTTGGAATGAAAGTCTTTTTTACTATAATTTTTTTTATGAAGAATGAAATCATGAAGAACGGAGGCTATGATGAAAAATAAGAAAAAGGAAAAATATTTTTCTTCTCTTTTCTTTATGTTTGTGTTTGCAGAAGATAAGTGATTTTCCAAGAATGTTTAAAAGAAGCCGGAGGAAGAAGATAAAAAATTAGGAAAATATACAAGTCACTTATCTGGTTTAAAAAATCAGATGATTAGTTCTATATCATTATTCTATATATATATTGTATAGTGTGTTGTAGTAACCTTGAAATTAAGGATTAGATTTGTTGTTAATTGCAGAAAAACAGTAGAGGTGTATCCGTTTAAATAATTAGCAGAAAAGAAATGATGAAAGCCTAAAATAGGGTAGTGAAGATTGTTGAGAAGAATTTAAATCGAAGGGAAGCCAAGGAATCTCATCATTCCATTCCATTCCATTCCTTTAAATAACCAAACTAAAGGCATCACTTTGACAACTACATATCAAGATCACCACTCTATATATATAACCAACAAAATCTAAATCAAAACAAGAATCATCTCAGTCAAAAACCACATACATTATCTTTCAACAAATGCAAAAATATTTGTGTGATGTGATATATGAAGCTGCCAACTCACCAAATTAAATACCCTTTTCTCTCCTCTCTCTCATGTATTAAATAATAACTCAAATGGGCAGCTAGATTCTCAATCATCTCCCCCACAGGAATCAGACATAATTGCTCCCAACAAATCTATTCTTTCACTTGCTGCATTTTCACTATATCAGACACAGCCTTTCTTTCTTGTAAACAAGAGTTTATTATAATACTATAAAGAGAATCATGAGCCATTCATCCTCCGTTTCTGGTTTTTACAGTTTCCTTGCAAGAGAAGTTGACAATCTTGATCATCTTTACCTCTCTCAGAACATGATCATGTCCATCAACTTTCTTCAACATGTTCTCTCATCCCTCCAATCCCTCCATTCCCATCTTACCCTTTTAGTTCAGAACTTGCACCTCCCACTCGGAGAGAAATGGCTCGACGAATACATGGATGAAAGCTCCCGCCTTTGGCAAGCTTGCCACGTCCTCAAGTCGGGAGTTTCATCCATGGAGAGCTACTATTCGTCTGGCGCCAATATACTCTCCTTGCTCGATGATCACCCCGTTTTAAACCCTCAACTTTCCCGCCAGGTAATAGTAATCAATATGTTTATAGCAAGATAGATAGATACATTTTATGAATATATGTGCAGGTGATTCGAGCAATGAAGGGTTGCGAAAGGGAGATGATGGCACTGCAAGAGGAGAACAGGGGAATAGCAGAAACAAGATTGGAAAATCTCTGTCTGAATTTCGACGAGAATGTGATGGGAGAATCGAAGATGAACAAGTACAATGGTTTCGGAGGAGTTTTGTATGCAATGAGGAATGTGAGCACATTGCTTCTAGAGATTTTAGTGAGTGGGCTTGTGTACTGTTGGCCGGAGAGTAGGCTATTGTGCGAAAGGACGAGCGGGGGATTAATGGGGTCGAGGATGGCTGCAGCAGCAGCATTGCATCAGAGGGTGGTGAATGGGGTGGGTGGTGAGCAGGGGATTCTTGTTCATGAGTTGCACAAGGCGAGGCTTTCGATGAACGAGCTGAAAATGGAGGTCGAGGAGGGGATGATGATCGATCATGAAAAACTTGAAAAGTTGAAGAATTGTTTTGGAGTTTTGCAGAGTGGGGCAGAGACTATAATTGCTCAGCTTGATGATTTCTTTGATGAAATTGTTCAAGGCAGGAAGAAGCTTTTGGACATGTGCTCCCATAGCTAAGGTAGGGACAACCACATCCAAAATAAAAGAGAGATTTATATATGTAACAAAATCGGCTCATATGTTTGGAATATTTAGTTTTTGCTTTGTTGATTTTAGAAGCTTTGAGTGCAAGAAAGACACATGGAATATAAGGGAAAAGAATGTGATTCTTGCTTTCAAGAAAAGGTTGGCTATATAGTACTGATAGCTTTAACACAAAGCCAAATTTCTTGCAAAAAAGAAGTCATTCTTGATTCTTCAAATCATACTTAGAGATTGAAATGGTGTCTTGCATGTAAACGGTCGATACTGTGAGTTTTAAGTCTCTTTGGAACTCTGTCAATTGTTTCTCGCAAGTAATGGAGAAATTTTGATACCCTAAAAAAGAGAAGAATATATGTATGTATACATATAATACTACATTAATTAACTAATTATAAAGTCCACTATAAATAAAAGTACCAAATCGTAATGAACTTAACGCCAGATCTGCAGTATGCTTTTGTTTGGAATATGCTTGTGTAATTTGTTAGAAATAAAAAAACTAAAAAGATGAAAAGTTTTAGTGATAGAAGCTTCTCTCATCAAATGAAAAGGGAACATGCGATCAATTCCAGTGGTGAAAAGTGAGAAATTACTATAAAAATAGAGTATATATTAAAGGACAAATTCTGATATTAGATAAGCCTTGAGATAGACTTAAAACAAATATATTTAACTCACTTATTTACTCAGTTTACATTTTTCTTCTGGTCTAATTGGTGATTTTTTTTTTATCTTTTTCACATTTATTTAATATTTGAAGCAGTGGAGATGTAAATATTGAACGACAAAAACTTGCGTAAGATGAATCGGGTCACAAATTAATTCTCACTTCTTCGAAAGTGTGTATTGGAAAGTGTGGAATGAAATGGCGTGGTTTCATATCAACTTTATTGGATGGGGGACATTTCCTCAATTAATAGTACTAGTAGGTAGTAGAAGAAATCATATACTGTATGTTAGATTCTTCAAAGTTGTGATAATAGTAAACTCACTAATCATTTCTCCTGCCAACAATCATGAAAAACAAAAGATTCCTCGACTTTGCTTTAAACAAACAAAACAAATTAAACTTCCCTACTCAACTCAAGCTTCTGTCTGATTCCATTTCATAACCATGCACGTAAATTACAAATTATAATGTAATTACCCAATAAATCCCGTAAATACATCTCAATATAATTTTATATATTATTGGACATTCAAAAATGAAATCACTAACTAGGCATCCAACACAGGAAGGTATGCATCTTGAAAGCTTTAACACTCTTTCGCAACAACTAAACTTTATGTACAACTGTACAAGTAAGAATAGTGGAGTAGCATTCTTGAAAAAAAAAAAAATCCCAGGATTTAATTGATGTGATAATGCAAAAATTTTGTAAACTCTAATCTTACACATTTATGCTGCCCCAGTCCCCCCCTTGAGAAATTTGGATCCAAGAAAATAAATAAATAAATTTAATTAATAAGACCCAAGTGAAAACGGACAAAACAACATCGTATCAAAGTATATTTGCAATAGATGATTTACAAAGAATCCATCAAAACTGTAGTGGGAGGATAAAGAAGTCATGGAAGGTACAAGAGAGGCGCAGAGACCTTACACATTGTTGTTTTCACACTCGAGTGGGGACGGTTCAAACACATGGTCTCACTTATTTTCTGAGGCACAAAACGAATGCCTGGAAAATCACCACTTTATCAGACAAGAACGAAACTCACTATCAACTTTAACACGTAAATTGGAGATCAGATTAGGGGTTAATTGCACGAAATTCCCATGCGGTTTATTAAATAAAGCTAACTCTCCCTTTTTTCAGAAACAAGTTAACAGTTTTATCTATATTCTCTATTTCCCATTATATCCTTCATAGTATATCTCAAGATACGGGAAATAGAGGAAACCATTAACTTGTTTCTGAAGGGGGAAAAAAGGGAGAATTAGCCAAGGGGGGGTTTCGTGCAATTAACCCATCAGATTAGAGTTAAGAGGGATGGGGATAGCAGTACATTTTTATGCATCAAGCCCTGGCATTGCAAACTGTGAAGCAAAATATTCGACACGTTTTCTGAGTTCCACGATTTCCTTGTTGCTTTCGAGCCCCTTTAGAAAAGATTTTGCTAGTTTACCATGATCTCTCTGGACACAGCTTGAAATCTGAGCAGCTCGAACGAGAATTTCTGCTATCATCTCAAAATCAGACTCCAGACAACCTCTTGATGTCATTGCAGGTGTTCCTGGACCACAGACAACCAAAGAAATGAATAAACCACAGCGTACGAATGAATCTAAGTTAGAAGGAGTCGTGATTTTACATACCAATCCTTACACCACCAGGAGTGATGTTGCCGTTATCATCAAAAATTGTAACTTTATTGAGGGTAATATGACACGCTTCACACACCTTCTCAAAATTTTTACCTAGAAAACACACGAGACAGTACACACAATTAAAAACATTATGCAGTAGAAGCTTTAGAGGCAGACTATTAACACATATAACATATGAAACATGATTCGAACACATCATATGCACTAAATAGATGCAGAAGTTGGAATATAATGTGTACACGGAAGAACACAAACGAGTCATGGAGACAACTGAAGAGCCCATGGGGAGGGTCAGTAGTCTTGTCAAATTTCTTCAACAAAGAGTTTTTAATCAATCTATTGACAGGAGATTACCGAATAGTCTTTTTGTTAAAATGTCTGTCCGATTCATCAGAAAAGTAGCAGATGAAAACCTTAGACCTGATCTAGTTCAAGCTTTGGAAACTGATAAAAAGTATAAAGTAGTAGCAGTCATGCCCCATCCTTAGCCTAGATAACTCCAAATCAATCTAGCCTCCGTTTAATTAGAAATCACTAAATGGTAAAGAACAACACCAAATCTGGTTGCATCATGATCAAATATCAACACATATTGAGGTAATACCTCAACGAACAGACATGTCCACGCAGTGTATCCCATTTGAAAGTCTTCTGTTTTAATGGTTGCATTATTACTTCTCACAACTATCCAATTCCACTTATCTCACACTAACTTCTATACTCATTTTCACTTTCCCCATGTTATGTAAAAAGGTCAAAGCAGAATGCTTTGCTTGTAGACATAAATTGAATTTTGTGTATACATGAGACATAAATAAAAAATTAGCACTAAGATCACAACCACTAGGATACATTGCATGAAATCAACAAGATTTGCAGTTGAAGGGAGAAGTAGCATCAGAATAATATGTAACATGCCTGTCAATCCAAAATTCCGTAGATCCCAAAGCAACAAATGATTATCAGTTCCCCCAGTGACCAGTTTGCAGTTTCTTCTCAATAAAGCAGATGCTAAAGCCTGAGCATTTTTCTTAACTTGTTGCATATATGTCTTGTAATCAGGAGAAGCCACTTGCTTCAGTGCAATGGCCAGGGCCGCTATGTGATTATTGTGTGGCCCACCTTGCAGAGCAGGGAAAACAGCAAAGTTAATCTTCTCCTCGAATTCATATCTGTCGCAGCCATCTCCTTGACTCAAGAGAACGCCTCTCTTCTTTGGCTTTTGCCCCTTTCTGTAGAAAATGATTCCTCCCCTAGGACCTCGAAGACTTTTATGAGTAGTGGAGGTAACAACATCACAATATTCAAAAGGACTTGCACACTCCTGCATTAAAATTGTGTATGCAATTAAAAAGCAATGAATCAGAATGTCCAGGAAGCTACATTGAAAAACAATGTTTAATACCACAGGCATGCCACAAAACAATGTTGAATGTTGGCAAGCAAGCATATTGATCAGTCAACATATTCTAAATAAGCAGAATATATGATATTTTTGCAATCGTTCAAACTTTAGAACCAAGTGGTCAGACTAATTATCTAAGCAGGGTTCTTTCCTAATCAGAGTAAGATTAGAAACATAAGATCTAGAACCAAGAAAAAAGAGTCATTCTACGAACAGAGCAATATAATTTTTTTTAATTATGCTGTGTTGATCATGTCAAAACACCAGGCATCATAATGAATCTAATAATAAAAATCAAATTGCTTCAAACATCAAATGTCCGACTCTAATGTTATTAAAAGTAAACAAGACCAAAAGACCCAATGGAAATTACCAATCAGGAAATACAGCACATATGAAGTAAGTGAAATATAAAGCTTATTGTGACAGTGGAATAACACGTCCAAGATGTCAAGCGTACTATGGGGCACATAGTGATACTATCTAGACCACAAAATTCAAGCAGAACCAACACCAACTCAACGAACAATAAATGCATTCACCTCAGTAGCAATAAGACATTAAGCTGAGCCATTTGGCATAATACATCAAACGGCTTACTATAATTCCATTAAGAAGTAAGCATGACAGAAAAAGTGAAATATGCAGCAGGTTATCATAGTGGAATCACCATTGCAGATGTCAACCAAGCAGAAACTAACAGAAACTCAAAAAACTATAAACAATTCTCACCTTAGCAGCAATAAGACCACTAATCTGAGCCATGTCGCATAACAAAACAGCACCACATTTATCAGCTATCTGTCTAAATCTTGCGTAGTCCCACTCCCGAGGATACGAACTCCCACCACAAATCAATATCTTAGGGCGAAAATCAAGTGCCCTTTCTTCAACCTTATCATAGTCTACATATCCAGTCTGTGGGTTAATCTTATAAGGTAGAGACTCAAAAAATATTGAGGCCCCTGACACTTTCCTCCCATTCGGCAAATAGCACCCATGGCTGGTGTTTCCTCCAGAGGGTGTGTCCAACCCCATTATTCTATCTCCCGGTAACAAAAGGCCGGTATAGACAGCAAAATTGGCTGATGTACATGAGTAAGGTTGCACATTAACACCCCAGCTTTCGGAATCGAGCCCGAAAGCAGCCAAAGCGCGCTCACAGCAGAGGGTTTCAATCTCATCAATGTACTGATTCCCACCATAATATCGCGCACCGGGCATTCCTTCAGAGTATTTATTAGTCAGGTGGCTCCCCAGAGCCTCCATCACAGCTTTGCACACGAAATTCTCAGACGCAATCAATTCAATCCCTTTAAACTGCCTCTGTTTCTCCTTCTCCATTATTGTGAACACGTCGGGATCAGCATTTTGCAAGCTCTGATTTCCCCAAGCCCTAACTTCACTCCTCCGTGATTCCATGTCACTTGAGGAAACCCTAAATCCCTTGGCTGAGGAACTCGCCACTGAATCTGGATCGCGTTTCCGCTTCGTCAAACTCAAGGAGTGACCCAAAATCCGAAATTCTTCCACATCTTTTTCCTCGTCGTCCTTGGTTTCACTCGCCCGGCGATGATTCTCTGTTTGCGGGTCCATCAATTGGAGCGGAGCCGACGGCGGGGGCTGCTGAGGTTCTCGAGCCTTCCAGTCGACTTGAAAGGAAATCGACTCGTCGTCTACATCGGATTCCCTATTGCTATTCGCCGCCGAAGCGTGAGATTGAAACCCTAACGATAGACCACTATTCCACGGCGGTTGAGTCAAATCCATCGCCAAGGCCAGAGAAAAGTAAAATCAGTGTCGATTCAAGGCTCCTTATCGATTGAAATAGAAACACAAGTCACAACAAAAGGCGTGAAAAAATCAACAGAGCTGAGAACAAAGGCAGGAACACGAACAACAAGGGGTGCCGGAGGAACAACAAAAGCAAGAGGCGGCGACGGCAGCGGAGCAGAAAACGTCCATGAAGAAGCAAATTTGGGAGTGGAGAATAGAAAGAGGGATATTGAGACAAAACTGTGAGTAACAGAGAATAATGTTTGGATGGATCCTCTTCTTCACCAATTTTTCTTCTTTAATTTCCTCTCATCATATAATACTAATAATTTCCATTTTATTTTCTTGCTTTTGATTTCATTTCTCAGATTAATTTTGGCCAAAACCTTATGTTTATAAAATGTCAATATTTAAAAAATAAAAATTTACATAGTACTGTAGTAACACATTAAAAAGAGAATTCTTGTGAAGTCATATTAACAAAAGAGTTACTCTAAATTTTGATTAAATCGCAATTTAATTTAACAATATGCAGTGGAGTATATATGACATGGAGATTCGTGAATTCCTACTTTTTGTTCAATCATGCATCAAGAAGCTTTGGGAATTTGAACATATGGCAATATAATAATAATAATAGAATATTAAAATTGATGTAGCTTATGAACAGCAAGGGTGTGTTTTATATTCAGGTTATTGACATGAGATGAGATTGAATAGGATAAAAAAGGTTACTTTAGACTGCCCTACCTCTTTCTTACATTGTCAGAAAAAAATGATGAAATTATACGTAATAAAATAAGTATAGTTACTATTATAACCCTCTTCTTGTTCTTCTCTCTCTCTTCACTTTCTCCGACAATGAAAACAATGTTTATTTCTCCCTGATTAATAAGAAAATTTAACTCCTTTCAAAAAAAAAAAATAATAATAAGAAAATTTAACTAGATGGGGTGGGGAAGTGGGACTACTCAAGTTCAACACAGTATGTTTGTTTTGGGATTACGTAGGAGGATGGGGGAAATCCTGATAAATAGTAATTGTGTGTGTTTGTTTTGAAATTTTGAGTAGGATGAGATGTAACTTTATATCAAATCAAATTGTGTAAGAGTGATTGGATGAGATATAATAGTAGAATGTATAGGTATTTTTAGGGATGAGTGTAGTTGGATGGGGAAATCCGGATGTGAAATCCCGAAGTAGAACAAAGACATACGTCCCACGTCCGGACGGGTGAGTCCCAAAACAAACATGCCCTAAGGGTATTTATGTCTCATAGGTAGATTTTTAATCGAATGTTTCACCATATACAGCAGATTACAGACCAAAATAAAAAAATTGCAAGTTAAAAGACTATTTTCAATACGTGAAAGTCGACAAGACTGGAACCACGACTAAAAAACGATTTTCCCTAATATACTAGAGGGACAATTTTCTTAAGCAATACGTGAAACGGGGTGTCTCAGCTAAATCGACTTCCCATTTGTCATTCAGAAATATTTGTTGCATAACCTGCTACGTATTAAACTGTTCAATTAGTGTAACTGAAAAGCCCTCAGCAGAGTTTAGATCAAAACATTCCTACAAAGTACAAATACTAGATGTTCACTTGTGGTTTGGAACAGTAGGAATTGCTTCATCAATATTCTTCATCCCATTCAGACATGGAGGTTTGGCTGCTCCAAAGTAAAAGAAGGCCATTATCTTGGACAACTCATCAGCTGTTCGGATAGCTGAAAACCAAATAATGAAAAATTAGAAGTTACAGGACTATTTTCAATTCGTGAAAGTCACCAAAATAGAAATGATTGTATTTGCCATGACGGGCTAAAAAAATAAGGTATGGAACTTCACCTCTCTCACGGTGTAAGATCTTGCCTGCTTTAGTGAAAATGAGCTCTGGGAAAACGGAGACTTTTAGTGCAGACACCAATTCGAGCTCGCAATTAGCATCTATTGCAACACACTGTTTTCTGGTGTCCATCAGTATTGTCTCAAATTTAATGTTAATCTTCTATAAATAAGATCGTATAAAGAAGCTTTGCTTACTCGTGGCGATGGAAGTCTGCAGTTCCATATAATATTTACAGCTTTCTCTAATTCATCGCGAACCTTTTCATTCAACTTTGGTCTGAAAATATTCAAAATACGTTAATCTAAGGGTCAATAAACTCGAATCATTATTCACAGTGCAAGAACAAACTTCTGCACAATCTAAACTCGAATGAGCAAACAGCCTAATCTATTTCATCACAATTGTCTTTCAATCCTTCAAAAAGTCATGCCAATTGTTAGAACAAATTTAAACAGTCAGTTTTAAGCCCAAACTATCATGCCTACATTCGAAGAGAATAGAGAATTCAGAAGTACCTCTTATAACGATTATGAACAAGAACGACTAAAGGACTGAAATCCTTGAAGATAGCCTCCTCCCATTCTGCAGTAACTAAGTCTTTTATTGGCCGAATATAATCGTCATCCTTCCACACTATTTCATTTTCGTTATCATCGTCGTCATCTTTCTTGACATTCTTTATACTGATCTTGTTGAAGAACTGGCCCATATTAAAACCCCACCCATCAGCATCTTCAGGCCAATCAGGATCTTCATCCTCAACAACAAGGGGGTAATCAGCTAAAAGCTTTTGCATCTTTTTCCTCTTCTCAACAAGGTCCGTTTCTTCTTCCTCTTCATCGTCATCAACTCTACTCATCACTTCTCTAATCTTTCGTCTCCAATCTTTCCGCTCGTCTTCATCCATAACAAACGAGTCCTCATTTCCAGCCTTCTCCTCATTCTTTCTAGACTCTTCATCATCATCGTCGTCATCGTCATCATCTCCGCCTCCTAGCTTTAGCAATTCCTCTACTTTGGTAGCATTTACCCTATTAGTACCCTGTTTAAAATTTCAAAACTAATACGTGAAGGCACAAAGACTACGGGGGCGTCATTTGGTTCAAATTCTGCAATGGTAACGATAATGAAAATGAATAACAAATGGAATGGTGTTTACAAATTAACAAGATTTTGAAAATCTAATTTCAAAATTCTCAAAATCTCAAATCTCTCATAAGAGTATGATGAAGGTAAATTAAACATCTTTATACCCATTAAACACCACAATGACTTTATTCTCATTCTCATACCCATTGAAGAATTCCAAACCAAAAGCCCCTAAGCAAACAACAATGAAATTCTAAAAAGTACCATTAGAAGTGGCCTTATATTTTTTGCATGAGAGGGGTTTAAAGGCCTCAAATTGGACAAACATATGAAGCCGCGATGATTCTTTTGTGGCACCATAGAAACCCCAGAAAAGAGATGCAGTCTTATCACACATTTCTCATTCACATGTGTGCTAAGAAATTGCACCTTTGATGTATGCTGAATTAGCTCCATTTTCAGTAAAGTCATTCAGACAATCTGAAATTAGAGGGAAAAATCATCAAGCAAAGAACTTTACATGTAAATTTACACTTTTTTATAACACTGAAAGTCATGGTATCAACTGTCAATCATCAATAGACATAGATAACAAGCTAGCAGAAGCTTCAAGAGAGTAAAAATTAGTGAAATAAGTCGAACCCATTGCATAGCAGTTTACATTCCACCATAACAAGAACAGGAGAATGAGAAAATGATCCAGAAAAGACATGAAAATTAGAAAAAAAACACCCAGAAAAAAGTTTACCTTGAACGAATTGAAACAAAAGAGTGGAAAAGAGGGAGTCCTGAATGCGTACGGATATGAGAAGTTAACTATCTCAACTAAAAACCCAAAACCCTGTTCAAGTAAAATGATAATGCAATGTTTTTTTTTTCCTTATTTAAAAAACAAATTGTTTTTGGCAGCTTTTACAAATGGGCCCAAATCAATCATGTATTGGAGCCTGGAGGTTTATATATAAATAGTAATTTTATTTCAAATATTATATTTAGTTATAAATTAAATATAAAATTTTTGATCTTATTATCATGTATACTTTAATAAAATTAAAATTAAATTTGACAAATTGTAGCAGTGAATTTGATAATTAAAAAGGTTATGTCTTCTAAATATATTAGTACCATAAAAAATAATATTTTAATTATAAAAATTTTACAGTATGTTTTTTCCATTTAAATCGATGCAACAAAGTATAGCTGTCGTCTAAAAAAAAAGGTAAACTCATTGTAATATCAATTATTTAAAGTAATACTGTATTTATTTTAGAAAAAAAAAATACCAAATTAAAAATATAAATATATAATTCATACTCGACAAATTCAACAATTTTATTTCTGAGAGTGTGTCATCTAATTATTTATCTGTGAACAATTTTTTTACATTACATCTATAATTTAGGTTTATATTTCGATTTAGTAAAACAAGATTATTAAAAAATGGGAGTAAATTAAAGTAAAATTATGTAATTGGACTGTCATATGACAATGTTAGTCAACTTTATACAGTTTGTTCAGGTGATTTTGATTAATTTATGAGCTTCAATTTTCCTCATTAAAAATTGATTTATAAACTATTAATTCCCTTAAATTTTCAACGCAGCACCCCCACAAACAAAAATACACATATATCCACCTATAATCACACGAACTGGGCTCATTTAAACTTCATTTATTCATGAAAAAACAGATTCAGGAACTATATGGACAAATGAAGGGAGTGATTGTCTGATTTTAATAAGAGGAGGGATTTATTTGATCTTAATGTTAAAGAAAAATGGTTTAGATGTACAAAAATAGAGTTCAGGAACCTATTTGATCAAACACGCCAAAATGGGCGCTTTATTTAAGCCACCAGATACCTGGGTTTAAGCTAACATAAAAAGTAAAAAACAAACTTTTGTACAAGACTCATCGCACTCGAACATCAACCTCCTGGGCAAACGTACGTGAAGATAAACCGACCGAATACCGATTCTATGCAATCAACGCAAGTTACAGAGCAGCAAACAGGTTCAGAGTGTGGCACTGTGTCACTATGTACATTATGACCTCAACTCAATATGTGTGGATTATTTTTATACAAGTGATATAAACACGTAAGATGTAGCACTGGGATGCAACAGAAGATCAGTGTAGTAAATCCATTTCCTGCAACTCTCTAATATTCCTGTCGCGTCTTCGACGAAGATAAAGGCCAACCAGATACAGGATAAATGAGAGAGCAAAGGCAGAGTAATCAAACACGTCTATGATGTTTCTACGACCTGTACAACAACATACTTGCTGTCATTTACACGCATTAATATATAAAGATTAGTATGTATACAGTTTTTATAATCCTGAAACGATAAGAGGAAGCAACTAATGAATGGATGGAAAAATGTATACTTAGGAAATCCAATATACAGTACAATCATGCATCCACACCAAGAACCCAAGAAACTCTTGCTGTATTTGACTCTATCATGTTCACACCTCTAAATTCCTATTCTAAAACTGGATTATTTACTCTATTGCACAATAGAACCATCAATTGGTCACCAGGAGATCATATTAAGGATTGTAGCTTAGTTTATACAGCGTAACTATACTTAAAGAACAAATGATATTGAAATACCTATTCGAAGGAAATCCAGGGGAATGAATGAGTAAAGAACCCCAAGGAACATCTGCAAATCAAATCAAATCCAAAATTTAGATTAGCAAATGAAATAATGAATCAATAACCCAAAAAAATAAAATAACACTGACAAAATAGTCTGATAGCAAATCAGCCTTATGCATTATATTTGTACAAATGGCCCAACAGAAAAAAATAGCTAAAAAATGCAAATATTTGGAAAGTAAGGAAGACACTGTTTCAGAATTCCACATCCTGATGCAGCGCCTTGGTATAAATATTTGTTTTTAGGCTTGCCAAGTCTGAAAGTAAACGAATGACATCATATCAGAACTTCAATAATTGGGAGTACCCTATACTTTTGCAAAAGACAGTCGTTGATGCCTAATCCTAATGGATATAAGGATTTATGGAAATCATTAAATAGATTAAGAAATGCAGTAACTTATACTCCCTCTGTCCCATACTTGTTTACCCATTTGCTTCCGGCATGGGTTTTAAAGTGGGAGTTGTTTATTAGTATTAAATGAGATAAAGTAGAGGGTATGAAAGTCTTTTAAATAATAAAGTAAAGTAATAAAGTGTTGTGAATAATAAGTACTCCGGCATGTGTGGTAAATAAAAGATGTTTGAAGGGTGTGAGTTAGAAGGGATGTGATAGTTTTATTAGTATGGGACGGAGGGAGTATCTTCTAAAGGAGTCCATATTTTTGAGGTTTTATTGGCCCAATATTGGACAACTTTCAATTTAAGTAGCCATTGTAGTTACAGAAAACATGATGTGTCCCAAATGCCATGAAGTGCACTTTACCACCTAAAACATGATAATCTAGTCAACTACTAGATTTATAACATGCAATGACCTGACAAAAGAAATGACAGCCATAGCATATTCATAATCCCTCGTATGTATAGGCAGGATAAAAGGCTGTCATAGTCAATATCCATATTACGATATATACGTAAGAGATCATAGTTGCTGAGAACTAGCTAGTCGTATCCTCTCATAGAGAACAGGGGAAACTTGATGCTAGTTCAATCACCTTATAGCTTCACACCTTAGATATGTTCTAATAAGAAGAATTCTATAGGATGCTCAGACTTGCAAAATCATGGAAAATAAATTATTAAAAGGAATTCCCTATGCAGCAGTCAAAATATCTGATCATATACAACAGTTCGAAAAGCAAATGACTATCATGTATCAAGAAACCATGAAAACACTGACAACAGCAAACACATTTTTCTTGTAAAGGATATGTGCATAGAACTAAATAGTGAATAAGGGGGAAGTCGTGTCTTTTCTTCCCTTTTCAATTTTTGCAAACAGTGATGAACTTAACTGCAATGATTCGAATTGCCTGGAGATGAAGACCAGGTCTGTCAGGATTCAACATCTCCCAGAACATTCTCTTCAAGAACAATGGAATGGCAAGAAATTTCTGTCAGAATGGAGGAAGGAGAGAAATAAAAAATCTTGACAGGATTTAAACAGTATGACATGTTAAATATTATCTTTTCACATGAGATATATAAATGCACGCACCAGCATAAATCCAGAAATTCCTCCCACAAACAAGCGATTATAGTCACGAACATTCCTTAAAACCTTAGTAATTTCTGCTTGGTGTCTGTGATACAATGATGCCTCAGGGATCAACCTAGTTATGCGCTGCGAGCACATAGGACACTTGCATGGCTGCAATGCAGCACTGAAGTTCCAATACTGCAGAATGCAACTTCCTATAAAACACAGAAATTTATTAAAATCTGAAGTCACAGAAATTGGATCAACTAAAAGAGCAGAACAGGATTTCTTTCTTCACGTCAAAAGCAAAAAATTTACCTAAGAAGCATTGGGAGTATGCCCAACAATTACTGCACGTTAACAACAATTCTTAGTAACCTAGAGATAATTTCACCAATTTTTTTATTGTCTAGCATTCCAAGACTCAGGGATTAATTCAACCACAATGGCATGGACATGCTCAAAAAGAATTCTCCAATATTCAGCTTTTGGTTCATTCCCAAGAACACGGTAACATATAATCAAAGGCAGAAAACATATTCTTCCAAAAAATATTCCCATTCAAGTTCTCCTACAACTTTCATAAGCTAACCTGGGATAAGAAGATATAAGAACGGGTTTGGTAGTGAGCTATACTCGAGTTCAGGAGGTAATCTTAGATAAGGTGCAACTGTATCATAGGCACACAGTAGGACTCTAAGCCTTATTTACCAATTCTACAACTATCTAACAAAATTCTGCGCCTCAAGTCTTCCAACAAATTTCTCACTGATAATATGAGCATATAGTGAAAAGGATTGAAAAAATTATCATTAAACAGCACAGGACAATAAACAAGATTGAATAAAGAGAATTATGGATATTACGGCAAGTAAGTAAAATCTCACCGCAGTACCAGTGACCACAAGGAGCTCGACACGGAACATCGAAATCTCCGAAGCAAATAGGGCAGACGTCATCAGCGGGTGGCTCTTCCATTGACGCCCTTCTCCTCTCTCCCTCACCAGACGACGGTGGCATCTCATCAGTCTCACCGTCCGCAGCTACTGAAATTGTTTCTCTTTGACCAGTGGGCGGCGTATCTCCTCTACCACCACCGCCTCCGCCGCTCGTTTCTCCGGCCCGATTAGGAACGGGGTGATCATCACGGGTTTTAGGAATCAGTACAGTAGAAGTTAACATTTTTTTGTAGGAATTAATTTTCTTCAGGCGAAACGTCGTGATCACATTGGGAAGGTGTGTGCATTGTGCGTGGGCGAGAAGAACGATTCAGTGAAAACTGAAAACCACCGCGCCACTATATCCAAAACTTTTGTCAATTATCCAGGGGGACAAAATTGCAATATTACTAAAGTATGGGGATTACAATCTCGTAGGGGCAAGTTTAGATATTTATACTTTTAGACATATTGAAATTTTATAATATCATATACGCCTCGTTAATCATTACATTTTAAATTTAAAAAGCTCCCGATAAGTAGGGATTGCAAACCAGCTAGGTTGGATTCGGCTCATGTGTAAAACAAGCTTGACTAGAAAAAAGTTCGTTAACAATTAAACTTGATTCGAATTCGTGAGTGAGTTCGATCGATCTCGTTAAAAAAAATACATGAATATATCTCAATTTCAAATTCTACAAAGTAACTACGTATGTGTATTTTTTTTTTTTTCTAATCATAGTAGATAAATTAGTTTGAAAAGAAAAAAAAAAAAAAAAAAATTGAACCTTAACATGAGTCTATTTGTGAACAAGGTATACCATGAACATGTTCGCCCGGACTCAATAAAATAATCAAGTTCCAATTTAGATTCAAGCTTGATCAGAACGAATATTTTTTGAACCGATATTAGATTAATTTGCGAAATTTTAGGCTCATGTACATATCTAAGGTGATTTTGCAAAATCTGATCATTTTACTCTTCTACTTGTCTCTTGTGATATTATTATGCATAAATTACTTTATTAATAACTATGCAATTTTGTTTTATTCATTCATTAAGTCAATTAAATAAAGGGTGGGCTATTAACACCCTCATACCATGTTATAGACACCCCAAATGTTAAACACACCCCATTAAAATTTAATTTTTATTACTAAACATACTCCAATTCTTTTCTATTTGTCCTTTAACACTTAAAATAAAATACAAATTAAATAAAATACAAATTAAATAAAAACCAAAATAACATTATTAAAATTAAATAAATCTTAAAAATATATCATTAAAAAAAAATCTCGACAAAATATACTCCGTATTGATTTTTAAAAAAGAAATCTGAGACAAAAGATATCCGTAAAAAAAAAATTAAAAAATATATTCAATAATATAAAAATAAATAAATATTTGAATGAAAAAATCAATTAAAAAAATTTAAAACATTATAAAAAATCAACTAAAATTTCAAAATAATTAAATTGATTTTTTAATTAAATCTGGACAAAATTAAATAAATCAAATAAAATTTAAAAATAACTAAATTAAAAATATCAATTTAAGAAAAATCAATTCAATCTTAAAAAATTACTAAATAAAAAAAAACAAATATTAAAAAAAATCTTCAAAAATAAATTAAAACTACAAAAAATTTAAAAATATTAAAAAATCAACTAAATCTTCAAAACTTATTTAATTAATTAATTTTTTAAGATTTAGGTGATTTTTTTAATATATATTTTTAATTTATTTATCTTTTTTATATTAATTTGAATTCTTAATTTTTTTAATTGTTTTCTTAATTTAAATATTTTTTACAATTTATCAAACTTATTAAATTTTTTTAAATTTTTTGTTATCTCTAATTGATTTTTAAATTATTTATTTATTTCTGAATATTTTCAAATTTTATTAAATCTTCTCAAAAAAAAATTCCAAAAAGTTTAATTGATTTTTTACTTTAAATATTTTGTTGACTTTTTAAAAATATTTTTAAATTTTAAATATATTTTTTCAATTATTTCACTCCCTATTTATAATATAAGGGGATGTTTCTTTTTTGTTTTAAAAACCAGTTTTACTTCGGGATTTAAAAACCGGTTTTCAAAATCCACTCAAAACCACCCTTATCAAACATATTGATTTGACATAAAGTTATATCTATATAATATTACTCCAATCATTATATTCTTTTTCAACAATAATATAATAATACAATAATATAATACATTTAATCAACTAATCATTATAATCTCACCAAACAATAATATAATAATACAAACTCATTCAATCTTACAATTTGATTTGACATAAAGTTAAATCCTTCACTATTCCAAAACCCAAAAGAAACACCCATATTACTATTCATAGGGATTTCAAAAACCAGGATTTTAAAAATCTGGTTTTTAAAACCACCCAAAGCCCAAAAGAAACATCCCCTAAGAGTTATTTAAGTTATTTTATCCATATCTATTGGAGTATGTATAACATATAATGGGGGGTTAATAGCCCACCCTTAAATAAATTTACATAGAAAACTCTACATAATGAAATACAGAATATTTACTCTCAAACAAAACACCCCCTTCCCACCCCACCCCCCTCTCTTAATAATTTCACAAAGGTGAGTAGGATAATTGTAAAATAAATTATTTATTTATATATACATACATACTACCTCCATCAAACTATCTCTAAATGCAACGATGGACCCTTAAACATAAATAAATACTCCATTCTAAATCTATCTCAATATTGCCCCCACACTGCAATAAATTACAAGGACAATTATTTCTAGATCATCACCTAACTTATTTAATACTGTACTGTACTGTACATGCGCATCTTATCTTATCTATAACCCAAAATCAACAAAATAACTACTACTTACTATGTACACCAGCATGAAATATCTACCATTCATCTCATACAACACAACATAAGGTCGGAATTAAACAGATATAAGTCGTCCTCCGCTCAACTAACTGTCCCATACTTGTAAGGCTGCCAAGCGCCTTGCACGCCGTCTGAGCACCCATCTATACACCACTCCCACCGTAAACAGAATCACAATAAGCACGCTACCGCCCAAGTTAAACATCCTTTGAATTCCCATGCCCCCTGCAGCACACAGACATAAGACCATCTTAGAAAAAAAATAAAAAAATCAAGACTTTATTTGGGACGCCGGGCAGTGGGGTCATGCCCAATATATAAATGACTTTTTGATAATATATATACATCATTAATTTTCCTTTACAGAAATTAGAAGGGATGAAAAATACATACCAGTAGGCAAAAACTCGAACTCCCCTCGCTCATAGAGTAAAGCCAAAGACAACTGCAAATGAAATGATAACGGAAGGTGTGTATCAAAACCTTGAAAAGTGAAGAGCTAAAGCACAAAATCTGTAATATATGAAACCCAATCCAAAAAATCTATTGTGGACCATTCTCATGTGTTATACATTTCATGTTTCTAACAGATATAAACTAGGAGTCTCGTACATATCAAATTTTAACCGGGAAATACAAATGATGGTAAAAGATACAGCAATGAGATCTGTAGCTTATTTACCAACCTTAATAATAAGATAGGAAGGTTATGCTCAACAATAAGTTATTCCAAACAGAGCCCAAGAGAAATACTAAACAAATTCAGTCGACATCTTACCCCAAGAATGCGCGTTACATAGTGGATGCATCTCAAACAATCAGGATCTATCAGAACTCTAAACACTCTCCCCATAAAAAGTGGAAATGCTTGTATCTTCTGCCAAATACGAACCCAGATCATGACAGCTATATGTGATAAAAATTACGCCCTAAACTCACGAGAGACAAAATTATGCAGATTCAAACAGAAAGTTACAACCGCAAAATAGGGAAAATAATCCACTCTAGACACATCAAGTCAAAGATAAAGAGAGTGCAAGCCAGTAGAAAAACAAGGAGTCATTCGAATTACAAATCCAGTATAATAGGTGATGACAGATGGGAAATTAGAGCTCCAGTAGCATTAACAGAGAAATAATACTTTCTCGTGATATGCAACAATACCTTGACATCCTCGGACTCTTCTTTCAACAGCCAAAATTAGCTACAATAGTGCAAGTGCTAACGTAAGATAAGCTGCAAGGATCATATCTCTAATGGAGTACATCATTTCAACAGGCTTTTCCTTTTTGAGATGAAATAAAAAGACTATATGAACAAAAATTATAAAGTAACTTCGTCAGACTTTCTCAATCAATGATTTTTCCTTCTTGAGAGGGAACACACCTCTATTCCAAATCAAGAACTATTTACCTCATATCCACAATTTTTTGGTTTGCAGTTTTGTTTTTCTAGATAGATTTTTAAGATGCCTCAATCACTAAAAAAACATTTCACCATCTGAAAGCAAAGAATGAAAAAACAGGATACTCATCTAAAATTCTCAAAAATAGAAGCATAAGCATTTCATCAATTTACCACACGCGTAAGTCCGACACATCATCAAATGCAGTTACTCCATGTCTCTCTTACTCAAAAATATAAGTGCAACGACGATTCCTCAAACAAAAATAAAGAATATATGAGCATAAGTTGAACAATGTACATGGAAGGCGCCAAAGACCCCAGTAGTGTAGAGGCCATTATACTGGTGCACTTTTTTTAGGAGCTCAATACTATTATGATTATCTGCTCCTGAGATAATCTGAGACACTCGTGGTTCCAGCTTCACAATCTGGCAACAACACAGCGGACATTTGCATGGTTGAATGGACGACCTAAACATCCAGAACTGCAAGATGCAAGTTGCTGGAAATAATAAAAACATTAACAATAAAAACATAAAACCACAGACTTGAAGGAATGATGCAGTTTGAGGCAGGGGAATAAAAGAACAGATCAACATGGAAAGGCAAAACAAATTAGTTTATTGTGGCCACAAAACATTTATGAAATTAACATATTTTGGATTTCTGAAATCAATACAACCATACAAATGTAAAAGTAGAACCACTTGCATAAGACGACATCGTTTTCTTTCTTTTTAATACCTAAACCTAGGCAAATTCCATGCTACAGTAAAACGAAAAATTAAAGCAGGAACAATATTTCATTTTGAAAAACCAAAAAAAAAAACGTAAATCAAAGGAATGAAAGAAGTAAGAAAAACTTGCCGCAAAACCAGTGACCACAATTCGATTTACACGGGATAGAGAATCTATCGAAACAGATTGGGCAAACATCGTCAACGGAAGGTAAATAAAGCTTTATCAATTTCGTCAAGCCTTGCATCTTCTCTCTCATCAACGCCCTCTCTCTCCTCCGAATCATCAAAATCTCCATCTTCCTCATCCTCTTCCATTTCAAATTCCTCGTTCGTCTCTACAAATCTTCCTTCCATGTCATTTCCCTTTTTCGTTGGTTTTCCCTGAATGAAGACGTGAATAACAGTAGTTTTTAAAGCTTGTGAGATGAAAATGTGACGCTACCATCGACCGAGCTGTAGCAAAAATGGAGAAGATTTTGTCGGTTAGGGAGTGATGGCGGCGATTCACCGCATATTGGATTGGATTGGATTGAAACACAAGTCTTGACACGTGCCATGCTAAATATTCACGCACGTGTGACCTGGCCCTGGGTGATGAATATTCAAATTGATTAAAAATAAGGGACAATTATTATTATTATGAAATTGTGCAACTACTAAAATAATAAAATTATTCGTGGAGATTGTCTTTTTATTTCTCCCTAAAAATGAAATTTTAATCAAGTAAAAACGAGTTTTACGCTTCATTAAAAGCAATTGCAAGATTCCCAAATACAAGAGTTTTTAATACTCCCAGAAACTTTCATTTGATGGAACAGAGTTTAAGAAAAAAATATGTAATAATTAAAGTCTTGGGAGAAATTTATAATTTTAGGATAAATATGTGTATATTGTGAAAGTGAATATGCAAACTTTTCAGGAATGGAGGTCCAACCCAAAAAAATATGAACTCATGGAATACACAGGGGCGGACCTACACTCCACCCTCCTATATATATATATATATATTATTTAAAATTAATTAATTAATAGTAAATTAACCTAATAAATCATTTTAGTGGTGAATTATTGGAAAAATTATCTAAAAAAAATTATATATTGCATATTTGATACTTATATATAAAAGTAATTATTTTGTCAGTATCTTAATTACAAAACTAATAAAAGGATAATCACTTTTATATTAGTTTAATGTATTTGAGATAGATTAACTCATGCATGGAGTGGTGGGTACTTTTACAATAAAATGCATAGTGATTACATTTTGTTATAAACTTTCTCCTTTCTTTTCTATATGGAGTTTAAAAATGATAGTACTTCCTCCATCTTAAAATATTGGGTTGGTCTACTATAGACTCGAGTGCATGTTATGCACTTTAGTCCATGTTGCACTTTTCAGTTTTACTGACTTACACTTTTTGGTAAATGGTGTTGCACTTTTCAATTATTAAACTGTATAATAATATTTTTAGTAATAATTGAAAAGTGCAACACCATTTACCAAAAAGTGTAAGTCAGTAAAACTGAAAAGTGCAACATGGAGTAGGGTGCATAACATGCACTCGAGTGCATACTAGACTTTACTTAAAATATTTACACCACTTTATGAATATACAAACTAAAAAAAATGTGTAACAAGTAGAGTGTTAAAAAGTAATTTTGTAAACTTTTATAAATGAAATAAAATAAAATAAATGATTGAATTGAAGGTAAAAATAATAATATTTTGTATAAATATATAAATATTGTAAAAGTAGAATTTATGAAAAAAAATATTTTATGGGATATGCAAACTATTATGGAACGAACGAATGAATAAAAAATGCAAACAATTGTAAAATGGAAAGAATATAAAATATATAGTAAGTAATTGAAGTACGGAGAGGGAGGAAAAGAAAGTAGAGTGATAAGAAAAAGGAAAGACATATACTAGAAATAAGAATGAAAAAAAAGTATAATAATGATAATGAATTTTGTCAATTAAAAAAATATAAAATTTAAAACACGTGTTTAAAATAGGTAAATGAACAAATTAGGGTAAGTATATTTTACAAACATACACAACTCACAAAAAGAGTGGTTGAACCGAATTTTATCAGAAAAGATTCAGAATACATACTTTATTATTTTACATTCATGTTTCTAGCTTTCTTTATATTGATATATTCTTAAAAAAATATTAACATGTGAAATTGTCAAATCAAAGACTCCAGCATACAAAATATTAGCATGTGAAATTCTGAAATCAAATACTCCGTATGATAAAAGATAAATATGTTTTTTTTCCCAAATAAAAGGAAGATAGTACATAGTTAAGCAATGAAAGACATTGTAATACAAACACACAGGTAACCTTGGTAAGGTTACAAGTTAAAGTTCAAAATTCAGGTTTCAAACACTGGTAGAAACATAACAGAAGAGTAGATAATTACTAATGAACAACACAAAATACCATAACATTTCAGCTTCCACGTTTGATTTTCGTCTCATCTTGCTGCAACCAAATCGCTAGCTTCATCTTCAGTCTCATCTTCCTTCCACACCTTAAATTTATATGCACACACAGTCAGTCACATGAATAAGTACATAAAAGACTGATTAGTGAAAGGGTGTATGATAAAACGATGTTTTCAATAACCTAATTTAAAATCTGCATGCTTACTGTTAATAGTATAAGAAAATGATAACAGTCAACCTCTGATGTAGAGAATGACACTTTTTTCAGTAATATAAAAAAGTATTATATCGACAAGGTTAATCAGATTCTTGCACATATCCAAGAATATAACGATGATTTAACAGTATTATAACATGGAGCCCCTGTAATCGAACTTACCATATGCTGCTTTGTTGTCCTGCCATCAATTTTTGGGAACAGACAAGTTACGTTGGAGGATTGATTGTGGAGCGCCTTTATCAGAGTTCATGTCCCCAGAATTAGAATAGAGCTGTTCATTCACATCTGGAATCACTCGCGGAACATTAGCATGCCGTTTGGACTGTTCCAATGGAGTTTCTAGCTTCTTTCTCCTCTCCCGGAGTTCATAAAAAGTAGAAACAATATAGTTAAGGTCACAATATGAAGCAACCTCATGCATTGCTGACTAATCTAAAAAAGGAACTGCAACTGCCTGTCCCTTAAAAGAACTCAGATGCCTATACTTCCAAAGGAGAGGAAGTGCTACACTTGCATTATCGAAATCACCATTTATAGTAACGTTCTAATTTATTTGAATAAACTAGAAAACTATGCAATTAGCTAAGAGTTCATGCACTGCAAATCGAAAAAATAACTACGTAGTGTTACTGCATGCAAAGTCAAACAAATCATTCAACTTTATGATCTTTATAGACTAGGACATGAAAGGTTGGGAATTAATATTCTAAATTACTGAATATTTTAATTGCTAATCATGCACTTCCTGAAATGGAGCTTACACTACACTGTAGATGTGACCAATTATATAATTTAGTTGAGCAATAATATTAATTAATGAATGAACATGTAATGCAGCTTAGTATCCCATAATATAGCAACTCCTTAAAGGATATTTGCGTCTCCAACCCTTCTCATGGGCTTGCTCAATGAGTTTACCCAACACAGACAGTTCCTTTTGGATCCCCTGCAAACAACTCAATTCATTCACATTAGATACTGAGTGATAAAATGGGACTTTGATGTCACTGCTGTAAATATGACAAAGCAATAAATTTGTCATCAGTGAAATTCAACCATAGCAGACCAATAATTTATAGAACAAATAACGGAGAAATAGCCAGTTTAGCATGAAACGAGCAATGCAAATATGGAAGGAAATATAATATGCATTTAATGTAATAAATTTTTAACACGGAGCAATCCCCAGATAACTTGATGCCCTGAGAAAGAACAAGATTAGCAATTTATGACATGCATGCAGTATAATCAAGAAAATAAAATCCACATAAACTGCTGCAAGTTCTGCAACAAAATCATAAAGATATATGTAACAAATAACAATAGAACTCCTCTAAGAACATGCTTCCAGGGTAAAATGCATGGCAAGTGATGGCACACATTTAGAAGCATGATCAAAATTCTGAAAGATACCGTGTGATAATGGAACACTCATTAAGTGCAATTTAAGGGTCACTGAGGCTTACACTTGACTAAACTACAAGAATGCACCTCAATACCTATTAAAAAATCCTTTAAAATAAAATTAGCCAAAAAAAAACATGATAATATTTAATTCTAGGATTTAAGTACCCATTAAGGTGGAAAAGACTGAATGATAAAAGGCCAATACAGTAAGATCATAATTGTAGAGTTATTTACTCGACTGACGGCCATTTCTGGAAGACCTCTAACAGATTAGACGAGTATTAAAACAAGCAATTATGAAAAGTAAATGCCACATAAGATATAATGATTGGAAAATTCTTTCTTGTCGTTATCAAGACAAAAAGAACCAAAACCTCAGATTCAGTATTAAAGACCGAAGCATGAAAAGATAAAGGCATACATGATTTATTAAATCCTCGTGAAGAAGTTTGGCCTTTTGTTCAAGATCCCCCTGTAAAGAAGACAGAGAAGTTTGGTCAGATAACTCCACCTCAGCACAGAAAATTAACAAAAAGTGCCTTCTTATAAGAATGGGTAAAATTCAGTTATCCAGCATACGGACCTATATCGTGGTTCTGTTTCATAGCCACTATAACAAGCAATATAAATATCAACTTGATTCACAGAATTCCTTCTCTCCTATAGCCTCCCAGAATACTCAAAATAAACACTGGCCAGACTATGGAAAGTATATAATGACCAAGACAGAAAATGTGATGAGGGCAGAAAAAAAATTCAAGGATTAACATAAAGAGAGCAGTTAAATATGAGTGCAAAAAACCCATGAATAACACTAGTGTTGCAATTGATTGCACAGAATGTATAAGCAAACTCTAGTATATTGTGCCTCCAACTTTATGTCTAAATTGCCTGCAGTCTGAATATAGAATTAAATGAAACTCAATAAACTCTCCAACATACTGTACGTGAAACCGCAGTAGATCTGCTGACTGAAGTTCATTGTATTACTCACCACTGTAGGCCTCTTAAGCTGACCAGATACCATCTTTTGTCTCAAAGCTTCACATTCTTCCTGTAACAAGTGGATAGCAAATGTCATCATCTCCTTAACTACATGCACGCATGATTTTTTTTTTTAAAGAAGCAAAAGTTTATTATCGTGAGACGTGAGTACAAGGGGTACGCATGATATATTGTGCAATTAAACTTTTGGAGAATTTACATTGTTGATGTTATGGTTGTCATTGAGGGGGAGAACACATCTGAATATGCTCACAGACCAATTATCTCTGTAATGTTTCCTATGAATTTTAACGTAATCTTTATAGCATAGTTCAAATTTGGAGACAGCGGCTAAATATTAAATGGCAATATTGATGTGGTTAAATAAGACATCACCGTGTGTATATTATGAAATTCAATATAGGGAAATCGCTGCATGACGTCTTGAGGTTAAAGCTCTATATTCATCCTCCAAATGATTGCATGAAAATACTAAGCCAAATAAATTACGCAAAGGTTTTTGTCCAGTCAACTTCATTTTTCCTAAAATATTGCAACAGCTTTTAATTGAAATTTTACTAAGCAGCTTGACATTTCTAACATCTGTAGATTAGATATCATCCAAGAACTCAAAAGGAACATATTTCAACTACAACTATATTATTCAATAAAGGGTTGATTACAGAGTCTCAGTTGAGTCTTGGCCTATTTCCAGAAACTATTCTAAGTTTATACATTATTGATATTCTCTTGATACTTATGTTTAATTTGCAGATTTGCAGCTACTGTATAACAGTGCTAGTATAGGGTTTTCTCTTTTGTTGATATCAATTTTTCCATGGCAGGTGCAATTGAAAAACAATACTAAGGCTATGTTTACTTTCGGCTTTGAGTGGTTTTGAAAACCGGTTGGATTTTTGAAATCCGATGAATAGTAATATGTGTGTTTCTTTTGAGTTTTGGAATAGTAGAAGATTTTAACTTTATGTCAAATCAATGTGTAAGATTGAATGAAATTGTATTACTATTATATTATTGTTGGGTGAGATTATAATGATTAATTGATTGTGTAATGATTGAATGTATTATATTATTGTAGTATTATTATATTATTGTTGATAAAGATTATAATGATTGGAGTGATATTATATAGATATAACTTCATGTCAAATCAATATGTTTGATAGGGGTGGTTTTGAGTGGATTTTGAAAACCGATTTTTAAATCCCGAAGTAAAACGGGTTTAGGATCTTGAAATCCAAAACCAAAAGTAAACATAGCCCAAGGGTATGTATGTTTGAGATTTGGAATGTCTGAATGACCATTCTTATGATTGGTATGATTAGGAATGGAAAAATTATTCTTTGATTGATTCCATTCTCACGATTGGTATAATAAAATTAAATGTATAATTATGTAAAGAGTTTATCCTAAATGACTAAATTGTCCTTCAATATATATTTTATAATATCTTGTTAAAGTAGTCAATACTATTGTTTTAACAATAAAATTTTACAAAAAATTAATTGTTCATTTTAAAAAATAATGAACATTTACGTATTAGTAAAAAAAATCAAATAACACAAATATGTTAGACAAATTATAATACTAATTCCATAAATTCAAATTATATGTTAACGACATTTATGTATTAGTAAAAAAAATGAAATAACACAAACATGTTAGAGAAATTATAATATTAACTCCATAAATTAAAATTATATGTTTAATCAATAAAACTTATTAAAATCGAAATTATGAAAATTCAAATTATATGTTTAATCAATAAAATTTATTAAATTCAAATTATATGTTTAATCAAGAAAAAGTAGATTTATGAAAATTCTATTTATTTGTTATGAAGGATAATTTTGTGAAAGTAAAATATGAGTGGTGATTTATTTTTAGAAAATAAAATAAAAATTGATTCCCTAACGAATAGAATGGCTAAAGATAGGGGGAGGAGAGGAATCACCATTCTTTATTTTTTATGATTCCAAATCAAAAAAACATAACAATTGTGAGATTAGGAATTAATTCATGAATGGTCATTCCATTCAAAGGCTATTATTACTCCATACCAATCATACCCTAATATGTTTTGTGTTTGTTTTGAGATTTCAGTAGGGTAGGATTTAACTTTATGTTATAAGATTTATAGGTCTTTATATAGGGTTTGTAGGAATTAATAGGGTTGACTTTTATAGGATTTATAGGTATTCTATAGGGTGAGATTTTGAAATCCTAATTGGCTAATTCTAAATCCCAAAGTAGAATATGGGTTAGATTTCAAAATCTCAAATCAAGATTTTAAATCCCAAAACAAACATATCCTAAAAGTCTAAAGAGATACTTATAATTAGTAAGCATAGAGAGGTATTCTCAAGATAGATAAAACCCTTCTGTATGTAGAATTTCAACTTTTTTTTTCTCATTGAACTGCATTTATTTAGTATATAAAGGGGAGGAATAAATCAACCACATATGATTACGAAATTGCAACAAAAGGGAGAGAAAGAAAAAATCACAGAAAACTTGATTACCTCAGAGAAATCAAGCTCTGAAAGCATATCTATTGATATATCTTTAAATTCTGCTGAAACTTGAAGGACGACCTGCGTATTGTTTTCACCCCTTGGAAAATAATTTACACCTGAGAATACAAATTAAAATAAAATACTTGGGAGTATTCTTGAAATAAACCAGGCCTCCTAGGCAGGTGTACTACAGAATATAAAGCAATTGCTCATATAAAAATAAATTGATAAGTGTATTTTGAAGACTAACCTTGTACTTGTACGAGTTGATAATAAGTTCTTGAATGGCACGCATATGGATCAGTTTTAACTCGGACAAAGCTTCCAATCACTTTCTCTTCAAATGTTTCAGGTTGCTTGAGCAGTTTATCTACCAAGGTTTTCCTTAAGTAAACAAGTTTTATATTTTCAACAATAATGGATGCAAAACAACTCAGACGCACACTATCTTCCAGCTTATTCTCCGAATCCAACTCTTTTTGCTTTTTTCTGGGAATGTCTGAATTTTCATCTTCTGAATCAGATGATGATACATAGTAGTTCTCAGCAAAATGGGCCTCTAGACTCTCATATACTTTATATCTATTTACTGCTTTTCTTCGGAAAAGAGACTGTAGCTGTGCATCACATATTATTATCGTATTTCTCTTCTCCTGATGCAATAGTTTATGTTCTCTAGCATACTCCATTATTATTGAAGTCACATCATCCTGCGACAATTTCTCATTAGTGCTTTTACCAATGGACGTGAGGAACTCAAAAAGGGATCTCGAGGCCCAGCCAATAAACACAATTTTGCTGGATTTCCTGGGTGTTTTAGGTGCACACTTTTCTCTCGCAGATCTCTTCTCCTTACGCATTCTCTTGCTTTTCTTCACCTTCTCTGAGCTATCATAACCAGAAATCTGGTCTTGTTCTTCATTATATTCTTCTGAACCAGCCTCCAATTGATGTTCTTTTTTAATTTTCAAACTTTCTTCTGCGGCATAAATATCCCTGGCCTCAATTCCATTCTCTTTCTTGATGATATCATAATACTCCTTGAACAAACCCTCAACTGTGTCCAGATCTGTAAAATCCACCTTTTCCTGCAAAGAAATAAGAATCAGACACTGCATCCCTGTCTCCTTGCCAGATAAAGTGTTTTTCTCGGATATGACTTTACAAAGGAGATAAGAAAGTTAAAGCGCAAAGAACTTTGACGAAACCTCCAAAAAAATTTATCAAGAAGACTGATCGGAGGCACATATATTCATGGCATAATTACGCCAACGCAAAATGTGGATATGTACATTATAGACATCAGTGAAGCTACAAACTTGTCTGCAGAAAAGTATGGATGCAAATTTAAGTAGGACATGTAAGCACAATGCCTTCTCAACATTACAGATTTTGCAGAGAACGTTGGATATAACTACACTATGTAAAAAGAATACGGTTGAGCTGATTTATTTTTTTTAACTTGAAAAGAAATGTGGAGAAGAACTGAAGTTCACCCCTGAGCCAAACCATAAAAAACAAGGACAATGTCATCTGGTCCTATTCAAGTTAACTTATGGACAAGATTGGAAGACCACAATCAGACAAAGAAGATAACAACTAATAAGTTATACTCAAACAATTTACTGGCAGAAATGTTGGAACAGATCTGACAGTGCACTAAACAGCTCTAGACCTTCATCGAGATTTTTTTTTTAACTCTTTGGAGATCAATTGGCTTGACAAATTGAAAATGGAGGTAAAGGTTTACATATTGTAGGAAAATCTTCATAAGTTGCCAGAGCAGCCCCATAAATTCAGTGGGGAAAAAAGTGGATCTAAATGCCCAATATCTTAATCCAATTTACTCATTTATATCACTGTCTAAACAGCCCAGTGAAGACAATAGATATGCATTGTAAAAGTGGCTCCAGAAATAGTGTAATACTAAATTATACTCCATTTTACATGAACTGAGTCGAAGATATAGGACCAGACATTTGATAATGATTACTTCATGACATAGCAGAGAAAAGATATCACAACAATTAAACTTTATGATAATCATACCCCATGAGAGTTATAATCTTTCTTCCTTTCAATAAGTGATGCATATTCTAGGCATTCATCGCAGAACCCATATTTTCCTTTGACTTGTATAAAATCCACAGCAGGAAGGCAATGGAGGCATACAGATGTTCTGCAGGTAGCGCAATGGCAGTAGGAAGATCTATGGCAGTGGGAGCAAGTATGCCAATCTGAAAATATTAAGTTATTATTTGTGAGAAATATCATTTAAGAAGTGAATGATATAAATAGTGTAATCTATGGTAAATTATGCTATGAAAGGAGGGAGACTAAAATCCATGCAGCCTGATCTTTGAAGAAACAGATGTACGTATCATGGTGTGCATGCACCCATTATTAACGCTTCTGTTATAAAGCACGCCACTTGAAAATTCGATTTGTGCCAATCTCCAACAGAAGAAACCTTGTATCTTTAAGGGACATTTTCAAGTACAAGTAGAAACATATCTCAGATATAATAAGGTGGTAAATAGTAGAAACACATGCCTGACATTCGTAATTTCTTTTTCCTGGGCCAAAGAATAATTAAATCACAAAGTATCATTACTCAACTTATCGTTTAATATTATAATTTGATAGTCAAATAAGTTATATTATTATGCATTTATAATTTGATTCTAAAGTCACTTTTAAATGACGCATCACTAACACAAATTTGTTATCATTTACTTATTATAATTTTTTCATACAATGGTAATAATAGTTAATTGAGAGTTACATTTGTTCTGTATCATCTTCTATATGTGTAGCTTAGTCAGAATCTTTTATATGTGAATGGATAAATCCCCTTATTATTCTACACTTTCCATGTCGGTGTGTCCCCTATATCCATGTTATGTCACGTGCCTATAAACATCTTAGTGTGAATAATTTAAACAGATTAAGCATGATGCATGAATATCTCTTTCCTTATTGCGTTGGTGCGGCGGTGTGATCAATATTGACTTACCACACACCCAATGGTCGTTGGCTTCCAAAAACGAATCATCCTTCCCCACACATTTAGGATGATAAGGTTTTCCGCATTCCCTGGAAACAGAAGACACCATCATCATGCAGTGATACTTAATAAAGATGTATTGATAAAAAAATAATATCAATGTCTGATAAGGGCAATCATGGTAGGCTGGTAGCACAATCACATTTCAACACAAATTCGTTGGCATTTATTGCAAATCCATATATACATATAGGGATAATTGCACGAAACCCCCTTGTGGTTTGGAAATGTTGTGGGGAGTCTCCTCGTGCTTTGGAAATTGCAAGAAACCTTCCTGTGATTTATTAAATCAGGCGATTTCTCCCTTTTTCTGAGAACTGAGTTTTAACGATTTAACCAATTTCCTCAATTCCCCGTATCTGCTTTTGTCAAATATTGAAGTATTGAGACCATACTATGAAGGACATAACATGGAAAAATATATATATATGAAATAAAATTGTTAGCTCGTTTCTGATAAAAAGGGAGAATTCGCTTGACTGAATAAAGCACAGTGGAGTTTCATGCAATTTTCAAACCACGAGGAGATTTCGACATTTCCAATTACAAGGGTTTTTCATGCAATTAACCCTATACACACACACTAAAAAAGATTTGTTCCAGACATTGTCGAGAATAACTTAAATATGCACATAAAGCATAAACATCCAGAGACGAGTACGTCCATTCATATAACATGCATTCAATAATGGTCAATCATGTTTAGAATATAATTGCATGTACAAAAATATATGTTTCCACATGATTATACATACATACAATAAACTTATTATACCTATATGTACATCAAAAATGAATCAGGAAGATAAGAATTATTGAGCCCACTAGTTTTGAATAATCCAAACCCATAACTAGATGGATCCAAGAACTCAAATGCAGTATCTATCTCAGGGATACTATGCAGATTGCTTTCCATCTATTTGATGCACAAGAACTAACAAAGTAATTGTATATTACTAACTCACTTTAAAGCATGACCGGTGAACATTTCTCTTTCTTGTTATTAAGGCCACTTCAAAAAAAAAAAAAAAAACAATGACAAATAAGTTGAAAACATTCATATGCTGCAACAATCAGCATTCCAGGAATTGGTGTTTCATCAGCCTCTATCTGTTATATTTTTAACAACTCTAGAATCTGACAACTACTATTATTTGTGGTGTTTTCTCAAACTACAAATCTTCTAATTAAGGTGACGTGTTGAATTATGCGATCCACCATTACATTAAACTTCACCCACGAAACCTGGTAATGCATGCTCCCTAAAGATCGATTATTCTTGATTATGTTCGATTATATAATATAGGACAGCTTGTTTGTTTACGAGAACTTTCACATAAGATTTCAAAATCCATTTTAATAAACCTACTTTATTTTTTCCAAACACAATTTTCGCACAGATATTTCGGACTTCAGTAATATTATTGCAGCATGTAGACGTGTGTTGGAGTCGCAACCTCATTTTATGCTTGGTTTAATTTCTTGTGACACCGATTCTATGGCTCACCGTTTTGCTATGAGCGCTAGGAATTTTCCAAGTTCTTAATGTTGGGTCGAGCCACCAGTAGTTTGTGTTTGGCCTTCCTAATAATGATTGTTCATGCTAATTCAATATATTTCCCGCTTTCAAAAAAATAAAAAATAAAACCAACTATTTAATACCGACTATTTAATACATATAACATACCCTAATATACACAACCTACTACTCATTTCACAATCAATCAAATATAACAATTTCATTATCACTTACCTTTCAAGTTTCAGCAATCTTACCCTACCACACATAACAATCAAACATATACAAAGCTCATAACATTTTTTTTACTATTTAAAAAAAAAAAAAATCAACCAGATCAGCTCAATAACATTTTTTTTTACTATTAAAAAAAAATAAAATCAACCAGCTCAGACCACAACCAAACATACCTCGCCCCCACAACTAAAAAAGAATGGTCGTGAGAGAGAACCCTTATTTCAAAGGGGCAGATCACAACCCAAATCACATGCATTTGCATTTAAATAGGTAAAAACTTCTCCTCAAAAAAAAAAAAAAAAGGTAAAAACATCAATTTACTTATCTACACAAAATTGAAATTGTTGGATGTGGAGAAACTCCTCCATCGAATCCAACACTAGGTTTCAGCAATAGCACAAAATTCAGGGTTGAAATGCAGCAGAAATTGGAAATAAACAAGAAAAAGGGGAAAGACGAGAAAACAAACACACTCGCGATCACATATCCGCATCGTATCACCGCCCTCCTTGCAAACAAAGCACCAATCATCCGATCTTAGTTCGTTGTCCATTCTCACCACAAATGTTACACTTACAGCCAACCTATCAACTTTCCGGAGCTCTGTTTGTATACCTCCGAGTAACAGCAAACCCTTGAAACTGTACAAGGAAGAAAATTAGTAGAGCGATTACAACGAAGTTTTAGCAGTAAAACATCAATGAATGCTTCAAACGGCCAACATTTATTATGTGAAATCGTGCATGCGTGTTTTGCGTGTGCAGTTGGTTGAAGCGTGTCAGTGCGTGAGATAAACGACGGAGAGAGAAAGAGAAAGAGAAAGAGAAAGAGAAAGAGAGAGAGAGAGAGAGAGAGAGAGAGAGAGAGAGATAACAGGAAGCTGTAAAACCTTGGGCTGTTTTTCCGATCGGGAAGAGGAGGGATTTTGTTGGAAAGTTGTAAACGAAAATCTAGGGAACTCAAAACTAAATCCTTCTACCAATTCACTTGTATATATAGAAGCACTCGTGAGTAAACATAATTAATACTCTAAATAAAAATATATTTTATTCGGTTCAATTTTATATTTTTCATTTGTTAATTTAGACACTAATTTAAAGATATATAGATAAGTTTATATATAAAATAATATAATAATTAGAGAATAAAGTAAACAGAAGATGAGGTAGATCGGACACTGATTTTAAGATAAGTAGAAGCGTGAGAATAATTAAATTGAACAGAGAATATTCAGTGAAACTATGTAATTGGTCAGTTAAATCAATTAATAAAAGAATTTTTCATATTATCTTAATACATTTTATTTTTTTATAATATACAATTTGAGAAAAAAAAATTAGATAAGTAGAAGTAGAGCATGAGAATAATCGAATTGAACATAGAATAATAAGTGAAACTGTCTTAAGAATTTTTCATATTATCTTAATACATTTTATTTTTTCATAATATACAATAATAATAATTAGAGAATATAGTAGACTGCACAGAAGATGAGGTAGATCAGACACAAATTTTAAGATAAATAGAAGCGTGAGAATAATCAAATTGAACAGAGAATATTCAGTGAAACTATCTGATTTATTCAGTTAAATCAATTAATACTTCACTATTAATTGAGAATAGTTAATTATACAAGAATTTTTCATATTATCTTAATACATTTTATTTTTTCATATTATATAATAATAATAATAATTAGAGAAGATGAGATAGATCCGGCACAGAATTTAAGATAAGGAGAAGCGTGAGAATAATCAAATTAAACCGATAATATTCAGTGAAATTATTTAATTTGTTCCGCTAAATCAATTAATACTCCACTATTAATTGAAAATAGTTAAGTATACAAGAAATTTCCATATTATCTTAAAACATTTTATTTTTTCATAATATACAATAATAATAATTAGAGAATAAAGTACACAGAAGATGAGGTAGATCCGACACTGATTTTAAGATAAGTATGAGGGTAAGAATAATCAAATTGAACAGAGATTTAGAGAATATTCCGTGAACCAAACTAACTTGTTCAGTTAAACCAATTAATATTCCACTATTAATTGAGAACAATTAAATATACAAGAATTTTCATATTATCTTAATACATTTATTTTTTTATAACAATTAAATATACAAGAATTTTCATATTATCTTAATACATTTTATTTTTTTATAATATACAATAATAATAATAATTAGAGAATAAAGTAGATAGAAGATGAGGTAGTTATGTGACATTGATGATTTTAGGATAAGTAGGAGCGTGAGATAATATTTTCCAGTGAAACTAACTAATTTGTTCAATTAAACCAATTAATACTCCATTATAATTGAGAACAATTAATTATACAAGAATTTTTAAACTATATAATAATATTTTTAGTTATAATGACTTACACTTTTTAGTAATATTGTCCATATTAGACAAAAACCTTTCATAATATACAATTTTATGTGGGTTAAATTTATTAATATATCAATATAACATATAATTAAAATGAAAAATTAAGAAAGTAACACATCAAAATCGAAGAAAGAACAAGTGTCAAATTAAACACTACAAGGATACATTTGATTTGAGTTAGTATAAGAATAAAAAAAAAATTAAAAAAAAAAGGGAGTAAAAGTAGAAATAAACAAGACATTTTAACTACTTGTGAGTAAATTATTGGTTTTAAAAAGACATTTATTTCGCATCTCCCAAATGTTTTCGTACTTTTTTTTTTGTTCATAAAAATTTTACATACGTAAAATAGAAATAATCTTCATTCTCAGTTTTTCACAATATACATATATTTAACATTTTTGTCATTATTTTTTGATCCACCATATACTCAACTCACCTACTTTATTTACTTTATATATAAAAGTTTATAAAATTACTCAATACACTCTAATCAGTACACCTTTTTCTTAAATAATGTGCTCCTTCACTGCAAACTTTTTGAGTACGGAGTGAGTATGAAATTTGATACTCCATAATGCAATTGAATAGACACAGTTAGATTTTAAATCCATTTTAATTTTTAACTTTAACCTTTAACTAAATTCATTAAAGTTCAATTTCTATTGCACTAAATACTAGCATTGATTTCGTGATAAACTAGCATTGATTTCGTGATAAATTCAACTTCAGTGGAAGTTAAGAAGTAGGGTTGACTAGCATTTTTTTTCTTATTGAACTTGCTCCGGACTTTGTCTTGAAAGTTGAAACGCACATTAATACTTAATTTGCATTGAAATTTGTCCTACTCCCAAGAAAACACAATATTCAATGGAACAAGAATCTTTAATAAATGTTTAAATAATATTGTAATGGAAGGTGTATATATTAACTTCGTATTTGTTGGATGATTACTCTAGAAGTAGAAGTAGAGTGTTTTTTTAACATAGTGTGGTACAATTTTTTTGTTTTTTATATGTCGCTGTTTTCGACCTTTAAAAAAATAGGCAAGGTTATAAAGTCACTTATTTTAATTTGGATGTTCTATGTGTTCGATTAATTTTAATACATAAAATACATTATTAATGTTTTATAATGTCATTTATTACCTTTACAGTTTACAATCAAATCTGTTAAAACATTTGACCTACTTATATTTACATAGTGCGGACCCACTAGGGGTCTATTGGGTCAGTGGGGCCCCACTAATTTATTTTTATTTTTTTAATATATTTTTTTGTTTAGTAATTATTTATGTATTTTTTTTATATATTTTTTATTTCACAATTATTTATGTATTTTTTTATTGAGGCGTTTTAAAATTACTTGTACATTCTTAATACGAAAATAATTCACAAAATTAATACCATGATTACTACATTAATTTATTTTTAAAATTGCTACTCAGTTTTTACCCTCATTTTTCTTTACTCCTCACTCCATTCTATTTTACATCACACTAAATCGTTCAAAATACTTCTTCTATATTTGACCTCACATCCCCACTAAATTCATTTTTCTTAAAAGTGAGTCGTAAAGTACATTTATCTAATACTCCGTACTAGTAACTAATGTCTCTGCAGCCGTTTTACTTAGTAGTATTATGTTTTACTTAGTACAAGACAGAACAATCAAAATTAATTTTATTTATAAGTTTCTCATTTTACCATTTTAGTCTATTCGTCTATAAGTTTTTCATACCCTTTTTTGTAAGTATTTTTTCTTACACAACCCTTTATATTTTACTTTTTCTCTCAATCTCTCTCCTTCTTCCAATTACATCACTTGTACTATATCTATTATTTAATCACTTTTCTTAATTTCTGTGTAAAAAAAAGTAGCGGGAAGCGGACGGAGGGAGTAATAAAATAATTTTGTGAGTATAAGAGTATTTTTTAATAAATCGGGCCATTTCTGATTCCGTCACAATTACATGCTCAGACCATCAATTGTCTATTAACTTGTCCTTTCTTTTTTTTTTTTTTTTTTTTTTTGACGGAGATTGAGAGGGAGGAGGAGAGAGAGTGTAGGAAGCTGTAAAACCTTGGGCTGTTTCCGGTCGGGAGAGGAGGAATTTTGATGGAAAGTTGAGAACCGAAAATCTAGGGAATGTACAAAACTAAATCCTGCTGCCAATTCACTTGTACTATATGGAAGCACTTGTTGAGTAAAATAATTAATAAGTACTCTATAAAAATAAATTTTATCGTTCAATTTTATATATTTCATTTATTTAAGTCTAATTTTAAGGTAGTTAAATCAACTAATACTCCACTATTAATTGAGAGTAGTTAATTATACAATAATTTTTTATATTATCTTAATACATTTGATTTTTTCATAATATAAAATAATAATAATTAGAGAATAAAGTAGACAGAAGATGAGGTATATCGAGCACTGATTTTAAGATGAGTAGAAGTCTGAGAATAATCAAATTGAACAGAGAATATTCAGTTAAACTATCTAAATTTGTTTAGTTAATTATACAATAAATTTTCATATTATCTTATTACATTTTATTTTTTTCATAATATACCATAATAATAATTAGAGAATAAAGTTGACAGAAGATGAGGTAGATCCGACACTGATTTTAAGATAAGTAGAAGCCGGGGAATAATCAAATTGAACTGCCTGATTTTAAGATACGTATAATTGTGAGAATAATCAAATTGAACAGAGAATATTCAGTGAAACAAACTAACTTGTTCAGTTAAACCAATTAATACTCCACTATTAATTGAGAACAATTAATTATACAAGAATTTTTCATATTATCTTAATACATTTTATTTTTTCATAATATACAATAATAATAATAATTAGAGAATAAAATAGATAGAAGATGAGGTAAATCAGACACTAATTTTAAGATAAGTAAAAGCATGAGAATAATTAAATTGTACATAGAATATTTTTCAGTGAAACTAACTAATTATTTCAGTTAAACCAACTAATACTTCATTATTAATTGAGAACAATTAATTATACAATAATTTTTCATATTATCTTAATACAAATTTTTTTCATAATATACAATTTTGTGTGGATTAAATTTATTAATATATCTATATAAGTAATATAACCTATAATTTTAATGAAATGAAAAATTAAGAAATTAACACATATCAAAATCGAAGAAAGAACAAGTGTCAAATTAAAACACTACAAGGATACATTTGATTTGAGGTATAAGAAAAAAAAAAGAGGGAGTAGTGTAGAAATAAACAAGACATTTTAACTACTTATGGGTAAAGTATGGTTTTAAAAGACATTTATTTTTATTATGAAGTATAATTGTATGAAATTTTATATAAAAAAAATTTAGATTGTCAAATACTTGTATGCAATTGATATGTTATAATTTTAATGTTTAATTTAATTTTTAATCTTAACATTTAACTAAATTTATTGAAATCTAATTTAACTCATATTTCAATTGTATAAATAAAATTAATTGTACTCAAATAATATTACTTTATCCGTTCCATAATAATTTTCATAGGTTAATGGACACATATATTAAAAAAGTGTAATAATGAGTGGAGTTTTGAAGGGTAATTTTATAAAATTTTATGTATAAAGTAACAAATGAATTGACTTTTACTTATATTGGGAGAAAAAGTAATAACATTTGTTTAAAATTAAAGATATTGTGATAATGAAGTTTATAAAGAGTTTTTGATTTTAAAAGTATGAAAGTTACTTTATAGACTTATAGTACGATTTATTAAAAAAAAAAAAATGTAAAAGTTGAAGTATTATGGAGCGGAGAAGGGAGTAGTACTTATTGATTTGGTGATAAATTTTTTTTTTTTTTTTACGGAAGATTTAGCGTTAACTGGCATCCATTTTCTCAACATGCTGAAGACTTTGTCTTGAAAGATTTTTTTTTTGGACAGACAACTTTGTCTTGAAAGTTGAAATTTGGAGTACTTAATTTGGTTGGAATTTGCACAAGAAAACACAAACAAACTCCATACCTATGAGTCGGAATTTTAATATTAAATTATTTATTACTCCGTAATATTAAAAGTAATATACTTTTAATGAGAAATAATATCGATAGTCTTACTCTATTGAAGAAATAATATTTTGTTTGGATAATTAGAGAATAAAGTAGACCGAAGATGAGGTAGATCAGAGTATCAGATACTGATTTTAAGATAAGTAGGAGCGCGAGAATAATCAAATTGAACAGAGAATACGTTTTAGTGAAACTAACTAATTTGTTCAGTTAAACCAATTAATACTCCACTATTGATGGAGAACAGTTAATTATACAAGAATTTTTCATACTTAATACATTTTATTTTTTCATATACATTGATTTTAAGATAAGTATGGGAGAATAATCAAATTGAATAGCTAACTAATTTGTTCATTTAAACCAACTAATACTCCACCATTAATTGAGAATAGTTAATTATACAGATTTTTTCATATTATCTTAATACTTCTTTTTTTTCATAGTATACAATTTTGTGTGGATTAAATTTATTAATATATCAATATTTTTTTTTTTTTTAATTTAAATGAAATGAAAAATTAAGAAATCAACCCACATTAAAATCGAAGAAAGGGCAACAAGTGTCAAATTAAACACTACAAGGATACATTTGATTTGAGGTATAAGATAATAAATTAAAAATATATATATATATATATCAGGAAGTAAAGTAGAAATAAACAAGACATTTTAACTACTCACTATTTATGGGTAAGTAGTGTTGGTTTAAAAAGACATTTATTATGAAGTTTAAAAAAAATTTGATAGAAAAAAGTTTTAGATTGTTAAATTTTTCTATGCAATTGAACTTTAATGTTTAATTTAATTTTTTATTTTGACATTTTACTAAATTTATTAAAATTCAATTTCTAAAATGAATTGCACTCTAGCGTTGACTAGCATTTTGTTTTTCACACTTCATCTTTCAATAATCAAAATGAGAATAGTTAATTATACAATAAATTTTCATATTATCTTAATACATTTTATTTTGATAAGTATAAACGTTAGAATAATCAAATTGAAGCGAAAATATTCAGTGAAACTATTTAATTTATTCAGTTAAATCAATTAATACTCCATTATTAATTGAGAATAGTTAATTATACAAGAAATTTTCATATTATCTTAATACATTTTATTTTTTTCATAATATACAATAATAATAATAATAATAAGAGAATAGAGTAGACAGTACAACAGATGAGGTAGATCAGACATTGATTTTAAGATAAGTAGAAGCGTGAGAATAATCAAATTGAACAGAGAATATTCAGTAAAACTACTCCATATTTAATTTGTTCAGCTAAATCAATTAATACTCCACCATTTATTTGAAAATAGTTAATTATACAATAATTTTTCATATTATCTTAATACATTTTATTTTTTCATAATATACAATAATAATAATTAGAGAATATAGTAGACAGGTAGATCATCAGACACAGATTTTAAGATAAGTAGAAGTTTGAGAATAATCAAATTGAACCGAGAATATTCAATGAAACTTTAAGATAAGTAGAAATTTGAGAATAATCAAATTGAACAGAGAATATTCAATGAAACTATTTATTTCGATCAATTAAATCAATTAATATTCCACTATTAATATAGAATAGTTAATTATACAAGAATTTTTCATATTATCTTAATACATTTTATTTTTTTCATAATATACAATAATAATATTTAGAGAATAAAGTACATAGAAGATGAGGTAGATCAGACACTGATTTTAAGATAAGTATGAATATAAGAATAATTAAATTAAACAGAGAATATTCAGTGAAACAAACTAACTTGTTCAGTTAAATCAATTAATATTCCACTATCAATTGAGAACAATTAAATATACAAGAATTTTCATATTATCTTAATACATTTTATTTTTTCATAATATACAATAATAATAATTAGATAGAATAAATAATGTGCCCCTTCCATGCAAACTTTTCGAGGACGGAAGTATGAAATTTGATACTCCAATGAATTTTAATGTTCAATTTATTCAATTTAATTTTTAATTTTAACATTTAACTAAATTAATTAAAATTCAATTTCTATTGCACTATCATCAACCCGGGATCTGTCGTTGCAGCAGAACTTTTTGCGGTTAAAAAAGGAATCGAATGCTGCGTTAGGCATAAGATTCAAATTTCGAGCATTAGGATGGATTCTGCAGATTCAATTGGGGCCATTAACGCTTCTTTATGCTTTGAAGGAACGGAGAATGAGCTGGTTAAAGAAATTAGGAGATCATTGCAAATGCTCTTGATTTGGGATTGTGATGTTATTCCTAGACAACAGAATCAAGCTACACACATGATGGCTCAGGAAGCTTGAAATTTTTCAACACCTTACAATTGGGTTGAAAAAGATATTCCTCAATATATTAAGGATATATGTTATCTTTAAATCTTTGTACACTCCTTGTATATTTTCAAAAAAAAATATTAGCATTGATTTGGTGATAAATACAACTACAGTGGAAATTAAGTACTAGAGTTGACTAGTATTTTTTTTCACTATTCATTTTTTTTCTTATTCAACGTGCTCCAGACTCTGTCTTGAAAGTTGAAACGCACATTAATACTTAATTTGCATTGAAATTTGTCCTACTCCCAAGAAAACACAATATTTAATGGAACAAGAGTCTTTAATAAATATTTAAATAATAGGAGTAATGTAATGGAATGGTGTATATATTAACTTCGTATTTGTTGGATGATTACTCTAGAAGTAGAAGTAGAGTGTTTTTTTAATATATTGTGGTACAGTTTTTTTGTTTTTTATATGTCGCTGTTTTGGACCTTTAAAAAAATAGGCAAGGTTATAAAGTCACTTATTTTAATTTGAATGTTCTATGTGTTCGATTAATTTTAATACATAAAATACATTATTAATGTTTTATAATGTCATTTATTACCTTTACAATCAAATCTGTTGTTAAAACATCTGACCTACTTATATTTACATAGCGCGGACCCACTAGGGTCTATTGGGTCAGTGGGCCACCACTAATTTTTTATTTTTTTTAATATATTTTTTATTTTTTAATTATTTATGTTTTTTTTTTTAAAAAAAATTTATTCACAATTATTTATGTATTTTTTTTATTGAAACGTTTTAAAATGACTTGTACACTCTTAATACGAAAATAATTCACAAAATTAATACCTTGATCACTACATTAATTTATTTTTAAAATTGCTATTCATTTTTTACCCACATTTTTCTTTACTCCTCACTAAATTCAATTTTACAACATTTTTCTTTATTCCTCACTAAATTCAATTTTACACCACACTAAATCGTTCAAAATACTTATCCTATATTTGACCTCAGATCCCCACTAAATTCATTTTTCTTAAAAGTGAGCCGGTAAAGCAAGACAAGGATGCTAGCAACTAATGTCTCTGCAGAGTTTTTAAACTGTTTATCTAATGCTAGTAACTAATGCAAAGTTGCAAGTTACTTTTAGTACGAACAATTAAAATTAATTTTCTTCAAAATATAGTTAAATTTAGTAATAAAATAATTTTGTGGATATAACATTATTTTATAAATCAAGCCCAATTTGAATTCTTGGTTTTCTTCACAATTACATGCTTAGACCATCAATTTGTCTATTAACTTGTCCCTTTTCTTTTTTTGACGGAGATTGAGAGGGAGAGGGAGAAGGAGAGAGAGTGTAGGGAGCTGTAAAACCGTGGGCTGTTTCCGATCGGGAGAGGAGAAATTTTGATGGAAAATTGAGAACCGAAAATCTAGGGAATACAAAACTAAATCCTGCTGCCAATTCACTTGTACTATATGGAAGCACTTGTTGAGTAAAAATAATTAATAATCTATATTTTATCCGCTCAATTTTATACTTATATTTCATTTATTTAAGCCTAATTTTAAGATATATTAATAGTTTATATGTAAAATAATATAATAATTAGAGAATAAAGTAGACAGAAGATGAGGTAGATCCGACACTGATTTTAAGATAAGTAGAAGTCTGAGATGAGAAGATGAGGTAGATCAGACACTGATTTTAAGATGAGTAGAAGTCTGAGAAATAATCAAATTGAACAGAGAATATTAGTGAAACTATCTAATTTATTCAGTTAAATAAATTAATACTCCACTAATACTATTAATTGAGAATAGTTAATTATACAATATTTTTTTATATTATCTCAATACATTTTATTTTTTCATAATATACAATAATGATAATTAAAGAATAAAGTAGACAGAAGATGGGGTAGATATGTGATAAATAGAAGCGTGATAATCAAATTGAACAGAGAATATTATTTTAAGATAAGTAGAAGTTTGAGAATAATCAAATTGAACTGCCTGATTTTAAGATACGAATAATTGTGAGAATAATCAAATTGAACCGAGAATATTCAGTGAAACAAACTAACTTGTTCAGTTAAACCAATTAATACTCCACTATTAATTGAGAACAATTAATTATACAAGAATTTTTTATATTATCTTAATACATTTTATTTTTTCATAATATATAATAATAATAATAATAATAATAATAATAATAATAATTAGAGAATAAAGTAAATAGAAGAAGAGGTAAATCATACACTAATTTTAAGATAAATAGAAGCGTAAGAATAATCAAATTGAACCGAGAATGTTTTCCAGTGAAACTAACTAATTATTTCAGTTAAACCAACTAATACTCCATTATTAGTTGAGAACAATTAATTATACAACAATTTTTCATATTATCTTAATACATTTTTTTTTTCATAATATACAATTTTGTGTGGATTAAATTTATAAATATATCAATATAACCTATAATTAAAATGAAATGAAAATTAAGAAATTAACACATATCAATATCGAAGAAAGAACAAGTGTCAAATTTGTGTAAGAGTGGTTGGATGGAATATAATAGTAGGATGTATAGGTATTTTTAGGAATGAGTGTAGTTGGATGGGGAAATCCGAATGTGAAATTCCGAAGTAGAACAAGGACGTACGTCCCACGTCCGGACAGGTGAGTCCCACAACAAACATGCCCTAACTTATTTATTACGAATTTTAATATTAAAAGTAATATACTTTTAATGAGAAATAATATCGATAGTCTTACCCTATTGAAGAAATAATATTTTGTTTGGATGTGGAAACACTTGTTGATTGTTGAGTAAAAATAATTAATACTCTAAATAAAAATATATTTTATCCCGTTTAATTTTTTATTTTTTATTTGTTTAGACTAAGATTTTATGATCATTAAGTCTAATATGCACTCGAGTAGAGTGCATAACATGCACTCGAGTGCATAACAGACCAACCCATGATATATTGATAGTTTATATATTAGAGAATAAAGTAGACAGGAAATGAGGTAGATCACCAATTTTAATATAAGTAGGAGCGTGAGAAACTGAGAATAATCAAATTGAACAGAGAATACTTTTAAGTGAAACTAACTAATTTGTTCAGTTAAACCAATTAATACTCCACTATTAATGGAGAACAGTTAATTATACAAGAATTTTTCATATTATCTTAATACATTTTATTTTTTCATATTATACAATAATAATAATTAGATAGAATAAATAATGTGCCCCTTCCCTACAAACTTTTCGAGAACGGAAGTATGAAATTTGATACTCCGTAATGCAATGAATTTTAATGTTCAATTTATTCAATCTAATTTTTAATTTTAACATTTAACTAAATTAATTAAAACTCAATTTCTATTGCACTAAATACTAGCATTGATTTCGTGATAAATACAACTAAAGTGGAAATTAAGAACTAGAGTTGACTAGCATTTTTTTTTTCTTATTCAACTTGCTCCAGACTTTATCTTGAAAGTTGAAACGCACATTAATACTTAATTTGCATTGAAATTTGTCCTACAAGTAAACACAATATTTAATGGAACAAGAGTCTTTAATAAATGTTTAAATAATAGGAGTAATGTAATGGAATGGTGTATATATTTAACTTCGTATTTGTTGGATGATTACTCTAGAAGTAGAAGTAGAAGTAGAAGTAGAGTGTTTTTTTAATATATTGTGGTACAATTTTTTTGTTTTTTATATGTCGCTGTTTTGGACCTTTAAAAAAATAGGCAAGGTTATAAAGTCACTTATATTAATTTGGATGTTCTATGTGTTCCATTAATTTTAATACATAAAATACATTATTAATGTTAATGTCATTTATTACCTTTACAATCAAATCTGTTGTTAAAACATTTCACCTACTTATATTTACATAGTGCGGAGTGCGGACCCACTAGGAGACATTGGGTGAGTGCCCCCACTAATTTTTTATATTTTTTATTTCGTAATTATTTATGTATTTTTTTATATATTTTTTATTTCACAATTATTTATGTATTTTTTTGTTGAGACGTTTTAACACTTTTAATACGAAGATAATTCACAAAATTAATACCCTGATCATTTTTTTTTTCCCTTCCCATGAACATAATGCTCGGTAGTGGTGCTCTAACCAGCTATCCCACTTTACATTAATTTATTTTAAAAATTACTACTCAGTTTTTACCCATATTTTTCTTTAATCTTCACTTCATTCTATTTTACACCACACTAAATCGTTCAAAATACTTCTCCTATATTTGACCTCACATCCCCATTAAATTCATTTTTCTTAAAAGTGAGCCGGTGAAGCAAGACATTACGAGAGACGGGAGAATATAATTTAAACTCTACATTTCTAATGTCTCTGCAGAGTTGCAAATTAAATTTTAACACCCTTTTACTTAGTATAAGGCAGAACAATCAAAATTAATTTTATTCAAAATATAATAAAAATTGTTAAATTTAGTAATAAAATAATTTTTGAGTATAATATTATTTTATAAATCAGGTTGTCTATTAAATTGTCCTTTTTTTTTTTTTTTTTTTTTTTTTTTTTTTTTTTTGACGGAGATTGAGAGGTAGAAGGAGAGAGAGTGTAGGAAGCTGTAAAACCTTGGGCTGTTTCCGATCGGGAGAGTTGAGAACCGAAAATCTAGGGAATACAAAACTAAATCTTGCTGCCAATTCACTTGTACTATATGGAAGCACTTGCTGAGTAAAAATAATTAATAAGTACTCTATAAAAATATATTTTATCGTTCAATTTTATATATTTCATTTATTTAAGCCTAATTTTAAGATATATTGATAGTTTATATATACGGAGTAAAATAATATAATAATTAGAGAATAAATTAGACAGAAGATGAGGTAGATTAGGCACTGATTTTAAAATAGATAGAAGTCTGAGAATAATCAAATTGAACAGAGAATATTCAGTGAAACTATCTAATTTGTACAGTAAAATCAATTAATACTCCAATTTTGATTGAGAATAGTTAATTATACAAGAATTTTTTATATTATCTTAATACATTTTATTTTTTCATAATATACAATAATAATAATAATAATAAGAGAATAGAGTAGACAACACTGAAGATGAGGTAGATCAGCACAAATTTTAACATGAGTAGAAGCGTGAGAATAATCAAATTGAACAGAGAATATTCAGTTAAACTATCTAAATTTGTTTAGTTAATTATACAATAATTTTTCATATTATCTTATTACATTTTATTTTTTCATAATATACCATAATAATAATTAGAGAATAAAGTTGACTAAAGATGAGGTAGATCCGGCACTGATTTTAAGTTAAGTAGAAGCCTGGAAATAATAAAATTGAACTGCCTGATTTTAAGATACGTATAATTGTGAGAATAATTAAATTGAACAGAGAAAGAGAATATTCAGTGAAACAAACTAACTTGTTCAGTTAAACCAATTAATACTCCACTATTAATTGAGAACAATTAATTATACAAGAATTTTTCATATTATCTTAATACATTTTATTTTTTAATAATATATAATAATAATAATAATTAGAGAATAAAGTAGATAAAAGATGAGGTAAATCAGACACTAATTTTAAGATAGGTAGAAGGAGAGAATAATCCAATTGAACACATAATATTTTCCAGTGAAACTAACTAATTATTTCAGTTAAATCAACTAATACTCCATTATTAATTGAGAACAATTAATTATACAATAATTTTTCATATTATCTTAATACAAATTTTTTTCATAATATACAATTTTGTGTGGATTAAATTTATTAATATATCTATATAAGTAATATAACCTATAATTTTAATGAAATGAAAAATTAAGAAATTAACACGTATCAAAATCGAAGAAAGAACAAGTGTCAAATTAAAACACTACAAGGATACATTTGATTTGAGGTATAAGAAAAAAAAAAAAGAGGGAGTAGAGTAGAAATAAACTAGACATTTTAACTACTTATGGTTAAAGTATTGGTTTTAAAAGACATTTATTTTTATTATGAAGTATAATTGTATGAAATTTTACATAAAAAAAATTTAGATCGTCAAATACTTGTATCCAATTGAATAGATATGTTATAATTTTAATGTTTAATTTAATTTTTAATCTCAACATTTAACTAAATTTATTGAAATATAATTTAACTCCTATTTCAATTGTATAAGTAAAATTAATTGTACTCAAATATTATTATATCCGTTTTATAATAATTTTCATAGGTTAATGGACACATATATTAAGAAAGTGTAATAATGAGTAGAGTTTTGAAGGGTAATTTTATAAAATTTTATGTATAAATTAAGTAAACAAATGAATTGACTTTTACTTATGTTGAGAGAAAAAATAATAACATTTGTGTAAAATTAAAGATAGTGTGATAATGAAGTTTATGAAGAGTTTTCAATTTTAAAAGTATGAAAGTTATTATAAACTTACAGTACGATTTATTAAAAAAAAAAAAGTGTAAAAGTTAAAGTATTATGGGGGTGGAGAAGGCCACAAGGTAGTAGAACTTCTATTGATTTGGTGATAAATTCAACTTCAAAGGAAACTAAGAATTAGCGTTAACTGGCATCCATTTTCTCAGCATGCTGAAGACTTTGTCTTGAAAGATTTTTTTTTTTGGATTGACAACTTTGTCTTGAAAGTTAAACGCACATTGGAGTACTTAATTTGCGTTGGAATTTGCACAACAAGAAAACACAAACAAACTCCATACCTATGAGTCGGAATTCAATAACTTATTTATTACTCACGAATTTTAATATTAAATTATTTATTACTCCGTAATATTAAAAGTAATATACTTTTAATGAGAAATAATATCGATAGTCTTACTCTATTGAAGAGATAATATTTTGTTTGGACGTGGAAACACTTGTTGATTGTTGAGTAAAAATAATTAATACTCTAAATAAAAATATATTTTATTCCGTTTAATTTTATATTTTTCATTTGTTTAAACACTAATTTTATGATATATTGATAGTTTATATATAAAATAATAATAATTAGAGAATAAAGTAGACAGAAGATGAGGTAGATCAGACACTGATTTTAAAATAAGTAGGAGCGCGAGAATAATCAAATTGAACAGAGAATACTTTTTAGTAAAACTAACTAATTAATACTCCACTATTAATGGAGAACAGTTAATTATACAAGAATTTTTCATACTTAAATACATTTTATTTTTTCATATACATTGATTTTAAGATAAGTATGAGAGAATAATCAAATTGAATAGCTAACTAATTTGTTCATTTAAACCAACTAATACTCCACTATTAATTGAGAATAGTTAATTATACATATTTTTTCATATTATCTTAATACTTTTTTTTTCATAGTATACAATTTTGTGTGGATTAAATTTATTAATATATCAATATAACATATAATTTAAATGAAATGAAAAATTAAGAAATCAACACACATTAAAATCGAAGAAAGAGCAACAAGTGTCAAATTAAACACTACAAGGATACATTTGATTTGAGGTATAATAAATTAAAAAATATATATATATCAGGAAGTAAAGTAGAAATAAACAAGACATTTTAACTACTAACTACTTATGGGTAAGTAGTGTTGGTTTAAAAAGACATTTATTATGAAGTTTAAAAATTTTTGATATAAAAAAGTTTTAGATTGTTAAATTTTTCTATGCAATTGAAAAGATGCGATTGAACTTTAATGTTTAGTTTAATTTTGACATTTTACTAAATTTATTAAAATTCAATTTCTAAAATGAATTGCACTCTAGCGTTGACTAGCATTTTGTTTTTCACACTTCATCTTTCTTTCTTACTGTATTCAACAGGCTGAAGACTTTGTCTTGAAAGTTGATACTTACATTAATAGTTAATACTCAATTTGCATTGAAAATTGTTCAACAATAAAACACAAACAAACAAATTACATAACTATGAAACGGAATCCAATTACTGTCTCTTTTTTTATTATTAATGGAACACAGACTTCCAAAAAAAAAATATATATATTAATGGAATTATATATTACTCTCACTTTATTAAAAAAATAATTTTTTTTTTTTTTTGAACGGTAAAGATGATTGTTATATATTAAAAAAATAATCTTTTATTTGTGGCATATGATGTAAATACAAATATTTAATGTGTTTTTTTAAAGAAGGAAGAAATAGGTGACAAATGTTCAAATAATACACAAAATTTTATGGGCCTGTTTGTTTTGGTACTATCTATCACATCCAGACGGGAAATGTCTTCCGTTATGTTCTAGTTCGAAATTTTACATTCGAATTTCACCATTCAATTTCATTCACCCCTAAAAATACATACTATATATTATACTATTATAATAATAATATACTCCAACATCATATATTCTTGCACAATTAATTTGAGAACATCATACATTTTTACACAATTAATTTATGATAATGTTACATTATAGTATAATATAACATCACTTACTCTTACACAATTGATTTGCGTTGAAATTTGTTCAACAAGAAAACACAAACAGACAAACTCCATACCTATGAGACTGAATTCAATTACTCCCTCCGTCTCAAAAATATTTACTGTTTACAAGAATTTTAATGTATAAATTATTTATTAATATTAAAAATAATAAAATTACTTTTAATGAGAAATAATATTGATAGTCTTAGTTTATTGTAGAGATAATAATATTTTTTGTAAGTGGAAACACTTGTTGATTGTTGAGTAAAAATAATTAATACTCTAAATAAAAATATATTTTATCCCGTTCAATTTTATATTTTTCATTTGTTTAGATACCGATTTTAAGATATATTAATAGTTTATACATAAAATAATAATAATTAGAGAATAAAGTAGACATAAAATGAGGTAGATCGACACTGATTTTAAGATAAGTAGAAGCGTAAGAATAATGAAATTGAACATAGTTTTCATTGAAACTAACTAATTTGTTCAGTTTAAACCAACTAATACTCCACCATTAATTGAGATCACTTATTTATACAAGAATTTTCATATTATCTTAATACATTTTATTTTTTCATAATATACAATAATAATAATTAGAGAATAAAGTAGACAAAAGATGAGATAGATCAAACACTGATTTTAAGATAAGTATGAGTGTGAGAATAATCAAATTGAACAGAAAATACTTTTCAGTAAAACTAACTAATTTGTTCAATTAAACCAATTAATACTCCACTATTAATTGAGAACAGTTAATTATACAAGAATTTTTCATATTATCTTAAGACTTTTTTTTTTCATAATATACAATTTTGTGTGGATTAAATTTATTAATATATCTATAACATATAATTTAAATGAAATGAAAAATTAAGAAATTAACGCATATCAAAATCGAAGAAAGAACAACAAGTGTCAAATTAAAACACTACAAGGATACATTTTATTTGAGGTATAATATATATACTTGTATGAAATTTGATATAAAAAAGGGTCTAGATTGTCAAAAAAAAACTTTTATTGAATAAATACAATTGGATTTTAATGTTCAATTTACTCAATTTAATTTTTAACTTTAACATTTAACTAAATTCATTAAATTTCAATTATATTGATAAAATTAATTGCATTCAAATATTACTCATTATTTTTTTTTATTTTTTTTAGTTAGTCAAAAAATTTCATATTGCAAAAATGAAGTATAAGAGATACTCAACCCTTACAATATTCAATATTCAGATAATTTCATAAGAAAAACAGTAAAAATAACACAAACAAATAACTAAACAACACCTATGAGATTCAAGTAGATTTTGAGTTTTGATCTCACAGCCTCCCAGCGTCAATCTCCAAACATGACTGAGGATTTCTCCTCCACTCAAAAATAATGGTGGATTCTTTAACTGTCCTTATTTTGCCCCCAAGCTATACTTCCAGCCTCATTTTAATTTTTTTTGATTACAAGTTAAATACCCACCCATTTTCCCCTCCCATGACTCGAACCCAGGACTTGAGGCCTAGGTAGTGGTGCTCTAACCACTTGAGCTATCCCACTTTGTCATTCCAGCCTCATTTTAATGATCTCCACAATTCTTCCTCTATCTAAAGCTCCATCATTAAAGCAAATGTCATTTCTTAAGATTCAAATTGACCACACTACCCCACCCAAATATTACTCACTACTCTATTTTAAAAAGATAAACCCTAAATATTCAAGAATATTGTCAATTTTTTTTTTTTTTTTTGTATTTTTTTTATTGGTAATTTTTTTCCGAAAATGTGTGTGTTGAAAAGTGTAAGTCAATATTCCTAAAAAGTGTAACACAATATTACTAAAAAATGTAACACATTTTTTTATTAAAAAGTGTAAATCACTATAATTGAAAAGTGCAAAACAACTTTTAATAAAAAGTGTAAGTCATTATAACTAGAAATTGCAAGTTAGTATAACTAGAAAGTGCAACACAATATTATTAAAAAATGCATGTCAATATACTTGAAAAGGGCAACACAATACTTTAATGAAAAATGTAAGTTATTATAACTGAAAAGTGCAACACATTTTTACTAAAAAGTGCATGTCTATATAACTAAAAGACACAATATAACATTACCAAAAAATGTACGTCAATATAATTGAAAATATATTTTTAAAAGTGTAAGTCACGATAATTGAAAAGTGTAACACTAAAAAAAAATTTGAAAAAAAAAATTATTCTGAAAAAAAATCAATTCCGAATTTTTTTTTTTTACCGAAAAAAAAAGTTGACTAAGTCAACAGTTAATAGTTGACAATTGATTTGGTCAACTCAATTTCATATATAGAATCAACTCCATAGGAAACCTACCCTATTGAAATTTGTTACAACGATCATTAAATAAGGACATTTTAGACAAAAATATTGAAATAAAAGAAAAGTGGACTATAATTTGAGACAAAAAAAAAAAATAGTGGACTATCTTTTTAAGACGGAGAGAATATTAATTTCTTGATAAATTCAACTTCATTGGAAACTAAGAACTAGCGTTGACTAGGAGTGTTCAAAAAAAAAAAAAAACGGACCGGAAAAAAGATCGGAACCGGACCAAGATCGGAATTTTCCATTCCGAACCGGTTTGGATCGGATTTTTTTTATATATTTTTTTACTAATACACTCTCAATTATTTTTCAAAACCAAGTAATTGATGAAAATGTGTTGAGATCTTACATTTTTTGTAAATATATAATTTAACAAACCTATTTAATTTATTTTTAGGGTCAAAAAATCATTAATAATAATGTAAATAAAATTCACATTGGCATAATGAAGAGCAAACACTTTAGTTTTCATACACAAATTCATCAATCTTGTTCTTGCTTTATAAACTTAAAAAAAAAAAAAAAAAAATCCGATTTTAGACCGATGCACACCCCTAGCGTTGACTAGCGTTTTTTTTTTCACCATTAATTTTTTTTTCTTATTCAACTTGCTCCGAACTTTGTCTTGAAAGTTGAAACCACATTAATAGATTAATAGAGATTTGTTTTTAGTCCTATAATTTTAAAACATTTCAAAATAAAATTTTTAAGTTTTAAACTTTACAAAATACATCCATTATATTTCAAAATTTCAATTTCAATTATTTTTTTATTCAACTTTAATCATTTATCTTTGAGAAGAATGAAGTGATGACTTACACTTCATGAATTAAAAAAAAAAAGGACACATCATCATGCCACAACATTATTTCTTCTATTAAAAAAAAAGAGTGTAATTTGCAAAAAAAAAAAAAAAAAGAAGTTCTTTACCCAGAATAAATAAATTATCTTGTTTTAAATAATTTAATTCACTCAAATACTAAAACAATTATAAAAGTAGATATATTTGTAAAAACAATTGTCATATGATATAATTGTAAAATAAAATAAAATCGTATATTTTTTTTACAAAGAATTAACCTTTTAATGTATTAGCTGAACAGTGCAACTGATACATAACTTTTTAGTAAAATAAGTAATACTAGTATATTTTAAAAATACACATCTACACACCCGTTAATGTGATTCTTCTTATATATTTCAATAGATATGAGGTTATCTTTGTAAAAAAAAAAAAAAGATATGAGATTATCTAAAAAAATACTAGTCTTTATTTATTATTATTTTTTAAATTCATACGATGAAATTTAATCTTAACTTGAAATATTAATTTGTTTAAATTTAAAAGTGAGCTAATAATTTATATATTATGTATTAATTAATTAATTCTAGAAATGTCTTTATTGCAAAAAAAAAAAAAAAAAGTATCTACAAAAAAAAAATTTTTTTTGCTCTAAACCAATTAATTCACTCAAAATCAATTCGTTCTCTCCCAAAAAAATTAAAAGTGTTCCACTAAAAGTAAAATTATACTTCAAACCATGCATTAAAAAACTACTCTTAATTTTTTTTTGAAGGGAACATATTTTATGCATAACTCACGAGTTTAATATGATCAAATTTAATCTTGACTTGAAATATTAATTTGTTTAAATTTATAAGTGAGCAAATAATTTATAAAGACTATTTTTTTTTAAAGATAACCTCATATCTTTTTTTTTATAAAGACAACCTCATATCTATTGGAATATATAAGAAGAATCACATTAATGAGTGCGTAGATGTGTTTTTTTAAAATATACTACTCCCTTATTTTACTAAAAAGTTATTCATCAGTTGCACTGTTGAGCTAATACATTAAAATGTTACTTCTTTGTAAAAAAAAAAAAAAAAAAACGATTTTATTTTATTTTACAATTATATCAAATGACTATTTTTTTTACAAATATATTCACTTCCTTTTATAATTGTTTGAGTATTTGAGTGACTTAATTTGTTTAGAGCAAGATGATTTATTTATTTTGGATAGATAATTTTTTTTTTTTTTTTTTTTTTTTAAATAGAAGTAATAATGATTTGTCATAATGATGTGTTTTTTTTTTTTTAATACATGAAGTGTCAAGTTACCATTTCATTCTTTTCAAAGATAAAAAATTAAAATTGAATAAAAAAAAAGATTGAATTTGAAATTTTGAAACATAAAGTATGTATATTGTAAAGTTTGAAACTTAAATGATTTATTTTAAAATGTCTTAAACTTATAGGACTAAAAAAAATCACACATTAATACTTAATTTGCATTTAAAATTGTTCAACAAGAAAACACAAACAAACCCCATAACTATGAAACAAAATTCAATTACTCTCTCTTTTTCACTAGGCAAAAACTTGTGTGAGACCGTCTCATGAATCTTTTTCTGTGAGACGAGTCCTTTTAACCCATATTTCAAAATTTTGGGTAGGATAATTCAGATTTTTTTTTCCAGATTTTGATTTGTAAAAAAAGTGACAATGTTTAAGTAAAAAGTGATAATATTTTTAACAAAAGTGGTTATCACTTTTTACTTAAACACTATCACTTTTTACTCAAACATTATCACTTTTTATATATGAGGGCCGTCTCACGGATCTCATTCTGTGAGACGGTCTCACCCAAGACTAACCCTTTTCACTATTAATGGAACATTCACTATTTTCACGAATTTTAATGTATAAATTATTTATTAGTATTAGAGGTGATAAAATTACTTTTAATAAAAAATAATATTGATAGTCTTACTTTATTGAAAATATAAACTTTTATTTGTGTGTAAAAAATAAAAAATAATGACATGTAATGTAAATACGAGATATTTTATAGAGATTTTTAAATGAGTAAAGAGTAGGTGACAAATGTTAAAAAAAAAAAAATTACACAAAAACTTAAGGACCTATTTGTTTTGGGACTATCACGTCCGGACGGGGAATGTAACGTCTTCCGTCTTGTTCTAGTTTTAGATTTTACATCTGGATTTCATCATCCAACTACATATCATCCCTAAAAATGCATGAAGTATATATTCTACTATTATAATAATACAACATCATACATTCCTTGAAAAACGTGTCCAAAAACCCTAAAGCTCACTGTGTGCGATTTACACACAGTGGAGGTGTAACTCGCTGCCCACCTCTCCCTCTCTCCTTCTCCAACGCCGGCCACCCCTTACCCCCCGCCGCGACCCGCTGCTCACCACCCTCCCTCTCTCCATCTTCTCCGCTGGCTACTCCCCTAATCTTCACGTCGTTAACCGCCGCCCACAACCCCCCCTCTCTCCACCTCCACCACCGGCCACTAGGGTTGTAAACGAATCGAATAATTTTGCTCGATTCGGTATTCGTATTCGAAATTTTATGATTCGAATTCAAATACAATTTTTTTTTGATTCGATTAATAAACGAATACAAATACAAAATTATGATATTCGATTCGATATTCGTAAGTATTCGATTATATTTATAATATATATACATAAATATATTTTTAAATGTATATTTGTCTCATGTCCTATAATATTGTTTAAATTATTATTTTAAAAAAATTCTCCATAAATTTTCAAATCGAATATTATCGAATACGAATCAATTTTAAATCGAATACTTGAAAAATAATTTTTAAAATATGTATTAAAAAATTCGAATCGAATACTCGAATCGAATAGTATCGAATAATCAATCGAATTGAATACCGAATCAAAATTATTATTCGAAAATTAAACGAATACGAATACGAATATTCGAATATTTTCACGAATCGAATCGAATACTGCAGTATTCGCTTCGTATACAACCCTACCGGCCACTACCCCTATGTCCCAGCCGTGCCTCCCCATCGGCCTCTGAACCAGGCCGCTGCTTGCTCCGCCGCCCTACTCATAGCCGCCTATGGCGTCCATCTAGGACCTCCGTCCTCTCCCATGGTCGATGTCCCGGAGCTCGACGACGCATCGCCGGTAAGCTCTCCCCATGCCTCCTTGGTCGTCTCCCCCTGTGGCGATCGACGACAATCGTCTCGACCCTGATTGGTCGTCCCTCCCCCGGTAGAGTGTCGCCCTATAGTGCTACAACTCCCCGCCCTCCACCGCCGCCCCTAGCGGCCCTCCGTCGTCGCCCTTGCAGAAGTAGGAGGCTCCTCTAGTGCCGCCTAACAACGCGCATTCCTTACACGAACAAGCTCCAACTCCGACGACCCCACCGTCTTTGGCCAATATCTCCACTGGTGAAATTGCTCTAGCTAAGCTTCTTATACCTCAGTTCTTGAGACTGGCCGCCTTTCTGAAATATCTTGATCGTTGGCTCTTTACCTGCACTACCGTCTCCCACCTCGTTCGTGTCTGCCTTGGTCGGACAGAGCACCTAGGCCCGCCCTCTTCCGAGATGCCCGCCTTGCCCGTTGGCCTCTCCTCCACGAGCCATGTCATTTTTTCTGAACACATGCGCCCATGTAAGAATGGGGATTACTTCACGATCTCGACCGATAATGCCACGTTACAGGCTGGAGTGAACGAATTCAAGGATGCCTTGATTGGTCGCTTAATCACTCCTTGTGGAAAAGCCCCGATCCCGTATGCTGAGCTGTCAAAGAGGCTCCTCGAGTCTTGGTCCCTCCATGGGAGCCTCTCTATAGTGCCAATCAGAAAAGGATTTGTTATTCTCAAATTTCACCTTTTGGAACAGCGCGACCATATTTTTAGGAGACGAGACTAGCAACTGGACCCAAGTTCAATTCGCCTACAAAAATGGTCTCCCGATTTCAATTCGAACTAGGCACCGACATCGACGGATCAAGTTTGGGTATGCCTCCTCGGCCTCCCGATTGAACTTTGGCAGTCCATGGTTCTTTCAGCTGCGGCTTCGGCGGTTAGAAAGCTCATTATGGACGGTCACATAACAGCTAACACCGTGGCTCAGTATGCTAGAATCTTGGTCGAGGTGGATATGAAACAACCTTTTTTGGAGCATCTGGGCCTTGAATGTGAGGACCGATCGGTGATGGTGGAGGTGTTATATGAGCAGCTTCCGGAGTTCTACAACCACTGTAAGGTAGTTGGACACGTGTCTGCTCGTTGCGCTATGGGACAGGCCCCGCCGCCTCCTTGCGATGACTCCCGTGGTAGGACCCGGCACAGAAGACGGTCGAGGCATTCTCCCTCAGACCTCCAGCCCCGAGCGCCCCTCCTCAGATATCGAAGCCGATCCGATCCCAGTGAGCAACTCCTTCTCCAGTCTCAGCACGGATGAGCCCTCAGAGAATCATGTGGCTGCAGCGGCCAACAACAGTCCGAACTTGGTGGCTCCTGCCAACGGCGTTCCCTCCCCTACTCAGGCAGCCTCGACTCGTTCCACGAAGAAACCTAGTAGCCCCAGGATGCCTGGGGTGAGTCATCAAACCCCAGACAGCGCTATCAATGAATTCGAGGCTAGAGCCTGCACGAACTACACTATCAGCCAACCAACATGGCTTGATAATGATTTCACCCGTGTCTCCAAGTTCAAGCACAGTAGGGGCTATGCATTTGACCGTCCATAGTCCTTCACCCGATTTCAGATTCCTAGATTGATTAGTTTTTTCGGATTTTTTTTATCGCTTTTATTGCTAGGTCGTATTTAGGGGTGTACCATTTTTCGATGGCACCCCGGCCTCTGGTTTCGGCTTGTGAACTTATGGCTTTTATCTTTTCTTTCTTCCTTTTAATCCAAAATCCTTTTATTGTCTTACACAATTGATTTGACATAAAGTTACATTGTACTCCCTCCGTCCACGAAACTATGCTTCTTTGACTGAGCACAAGTTTTAAGAAAAAAATAGATAAAGTAAGGATGTTGTGAGTTAAAAATAATGTGATTGTTTTCATAAAAGGAAATGCGCATACTTTTGGTGGACAGACAAATAAGTAAAGTGAGCATACTTTTGGTGGACATGTGTATTATAATACAACATCACTCACTCTTACACAATTCATTTGATATAAAGTTACATCATATTCTACTTAAAATTAAAAAACAAACACACATAATCAATATTCATAAAAATTTCTCCATCAAAGATTTCACCATCCGAATTTCCCCCGTCCTACATAATTTCGAAACAAACGTACTTATATATAAAAATCTTGTGGGTCAAACCCGGGTCAACGCTAGTCAACACGGGTCAAACTTAATTAAAATATATTTTTTCGCTCTCAAGTATTGTTTTACTACATGATCAAAGCTATGTTACTACATGATCAAAATATTGTCACTATAAGGTCAAAAGTGTACTACTACAAGTCCAAAAATATGTTGGACACTTAATTTTTTGGGCTAATTCTCCAAACTATTTTTTGACATGTACTAGTAGTACACTTTTGGTCTTGTAGTGATAATGTTTTGACATTATAATAACAATATATTGGTCATGTAGTAAACCATCTACTTGCGATCCACAATTTTTTTAATGTTTTAATTAAATATATTTTATGTGTAGAATATTTCATACAAGTGTTGCTCCAAATAATAATGGAACAAGAGTTTTTTTTTTTTTTTTAAAGACAAAGATCAGAACCATAAAGATCAGAAGAGCAAAGAACACTGGTTCTGTATCCAAGCCGGAATATCTACTCATGTCTAATCATGAGGAGAGTCGAAAGTTGATTGTGCAAGTTTATGCGCAATACCGTTAAAACATCTAGAAATTTTGCATACTTCCCACACTAGGAAGCATTTAAGGCGGTTAAAGATATCGAAGGTAACATGGCAAACCTGATTCTAGGATTCTTGTATGTCATAGATGGCCTTTTTCGTATTGCTAGAATCCGTAAATACCCTTATCCGACTAAACCCTAGACCCTTGCATCGATCCAAACCCTTACCAATGGCCAAAAGTTTCGCTATTCGGATCGAGCCAGGATTGTCCATTTGTTGGAGGCCTGCACATATAGATGTCCCTTCATTGGAAATAAGGACATAACCCACCGCAAAGAAGTTTCTTGCTAAATTGAAAGCAACATCAACCATCACTGAACACTAGATATCATCTATAGGATAGAAGCAAGGATTGTCCCTTCCCATAGTCAAAACAGTACCATCCTGGAAGTCAGAAAGATAGTGCATCGCCCACTCCACCGATGAAGTTTGAAGCACGATATGAGGGGCACTGTCCAAGTCCCTTCTATGTTTCCATAGACAAAGCTCTTTCCAGATAGCCCATGCAACCATAATAATCACATCCAATTTTAACACCCTGCAATGCTTATTCAACTCTAAAAGCAAGTCAATTGTAAGTAAGTTTCTCCGTACCTTAATGAAGCTCCAAACACCCAAGCCAATAATCCAGCACTGCTTAATATGCGGGCAACGGAAAAGGGAGTGCACGATAGAAGCAACATCCATTCCACATGCCCGACATCCCGGATTAATAGGAACATGATGATTAAAAAGATTTCCTTTAGTGGCTACTAAATCATTGGCAATTTTCCAATCGAAAATACGCTCCTTCGGGGGTATCTTAAGCTCCCACAAAATTTTCCAAAAACGACCTTCAAGGTCTTTATTGGATGGGCCTGGGACATCTACAGGCTGGTTTACATCTCTTAAAGAACATCTCTTCACATAGCCACTCGCGATCGAATAAACACCCTTAGGACCGTCCGACCAACACCTTGAATCCTCACATTTTGGCCCTATGATGGGAGTTTTGAGGATGACTTCAGATTCAAAAATGAGGAATGTTTGGCGTACAAGATCCTCCTTCCATTCTAAGGCATTATCGATGAATCGATCCACCGTAGAGCCACTAGCAATGCGCGAATGAATCATTCCCGACTTGAGACCACTAACCCAGGCATTCTTAAAGATATCAGTCTGTTTACCATTCCCAATTCTCCATCTAACATTTTCAGCCAGGAGATTCTTTCCCCAACATATCGATCTCCAAATATAAGAAGGATTAGATCCAATACCTGCATCCAACAGATCTTCATGCTTAAAATACCTAGCTTTAAACAGACGTGCAACCAGCGAATGAGGATTCGAAAGCATCCTCCAAGATTGTTTAGCAAGAAGAGCCTGGTTGAAAGCAACAAGTCTACGAAAACCCATTCCTCATTCCTTCTTGCTGCTACAAAGTTTATCCCAACTCCTCCAGTGCATTTTGTTTGAGTTATCATTTTTGTCCCACCAGAAATTAGCCAACACCCTCTCAATACTGGAGCAGATTGTCAATGGAATTTTAAAGCAAGACATAGCATACGACGGAATGGCCTGCATAACCGCTTTAATAAGGACTTCCCTTCCCCCTTCCGAAAAGAACCTAGATTTCCAGTTATCAATTCGATTAAGGACCTTATCCAGGAGGTAGTGAAATTGGACTTTCTTATTTCTCATTGAGAAAGTAGGAAGACCTAAATAAAGCTCATGTCCTTGAGCCGAACGCACCCCTAAAGTTTCTTTACAAGCATTTCTGGTTGAATTCAAGGTACGATCATTGAAAGTAACAATCGATTTCTCATAATTAATCAATTGCCCAGACGCCGATTCATAAAGCCTAAGGCACACCTTAAGATTCTCACAAGCATGGACAGAAGCTTTAATGAACAGAAGAATATCGTCTGCAAAAAAGAGATGAGAAATAGACGGGGCTCCTCTAGCAATGGTAACTCCTAAGATTTTCTTGTTTCAGGTCGCTTTACGGATGATGGAAGAAAGGCTTTGCGCACAAATCACAAACAGATAGGGTCCCCTTACCTCATACCTCTCTAGGGGATGATGCTTCCTGCCACATTTCCATTGACTTTAACGCTATAACGAACAGAAGTCACACACCTCATGATAAAGTCAATCTAGTTACTTGCAAAACCCATCTTATCTATAACCGAATGCAGGAAGATCCGTTCAATATGGTCATAAGCTTTGCTCATGTCTAGTTTAATGGAACACGAATTTTTAGCAAAGGTGTAAATAATACTAATGGAATGGAGAGGGGTGTATATGTTTACTTCGTATTTGTTGGATGATTACTCTAGAAGTCGAGTTTTTTTTAACAATATTGTGGTACAATTTTTTTGTTTTTTATATGTCACTGTTTTGGGCCTTTAAAAAAATAGGCAAGGTTATAAAGTCACTTATTTTAATTTGGATGTTCTATGTGTTCCATTAATTTTAATACATGAAATACATTAATGCTTTATAATGTCATTTATTATATTTACAATCAAATCTGTTGTTAAAACATTTGACCTACTTATATTTACATGCTTATTGTATATAGACCAACAATTGTCTATTAACTTGTACTTTTCCCTTCTTTTTTTTTTCAATAATTAGATAGGCGTCATTCATTTATAATTTTATATCCCAAAATTTAATTGAATGAATATCAATAACCAATTGATTAACTTGATCTACTGTGAATCCGAAACTATGAATAGTGACATTTTGTATACTAATAGGTGATACTTAAAAAAAATCACGTGAATTTGAATTAAGTAAAAGTTTTGTTACTACAAATTAAAATATTGCCACTACAATGCTAGGATCTAGGAGCAACTTTTTTTGTTTTCAATTAAGTTGCCCACGTTGATTCAAGTTTGACCGACAATTTTTTACCTCGAATTTATTTCATATAATCTCTTCGTCCAATTTTATTATGCACACTTCTCCGAACACGAATTTTAATGAATATTGATTAGTTTATGTATAAAGTAGATATGCTGGGATATGATGAGACGTTGTAGATCCATTTATAAATAAAATGATTGTTTATGTATAAAGTCAATGACAATTTGAATAAATAAGTGATGATTGAAAGGTGGTGATAAAGTAGTTTGAATAGTAAATTTTTTAAATAAGGAATAAGAATAATAAAATTGGACATCTCTAACAAGAAAGTGATAAATATAGTTTTTAGGTTAACTATATTATATGCTAATAAGACAAAAATTTATATGCAATATTGCATACATGCCATATTGACTAATTAAGGTAAGTCGGGTCAAAATTTGTGAGTGAACGCGGGTCAAAACGGGTCAAACATAATTAGAATATTTATTTTCACTCTAAAATATTATCTTACTACATGACCAAAATTATGTTACTACAAGACCTAAATTTTGTTAAGGCCAAAAGTGTATTACTGCAAGTTCAAAAATATTCTGAACACCTATTTTTTTTTGGCAAAATTACTAAAATAATTTTGACTTATTCGACTACTACATGACTAAAACAATGTTACTACAAGACCAAAATTTTATCACTACAAGGTCAAAAGTGTATTACTACATGTTCAAAAATATTCTAAAGACTTAATTTTTGGTGAATTTGTCAGAATGTTTTGACATGTAGTATTCAATTTTTTGTCTTGTAGTGGTAATATTTTAGCCTAATAGTAACAATATTTTGGTCATGTAGTAAACCACCTGTTTGCAACCCGCGAATTTTTTGGACAACCCGGATTCAGGCTTCTGACCCGCGAATTTTTAAAAATTGACTTTTGAGTTTAGGGTTTTAACTTGCCTAATTGAGATAATGCATGTATGCAATATTTCACATAAGACCAGCCCTATCAAAATTAATCAATAAGAAGTAAAATAAATTTGTGCAAGATCCTTAATCCATGTCGGAACGTCTACTCCAATCCAATCCAATCCAATCCAATCCAATCGTGAGAACATAGAGAGTTGACAACTATTTCTGTTTGTTTTTGAGCTAATCCATTTAAATCTCTTAAGATGTTTGATATTTCACATTGAGATACTTCTCAAGATGATTTAGCTAGTGAGAAAAAGGAGTACAATTTAAAAGAAAAGTAAAAATTCATGCATTATTATTCACAAAAAATATTAAGATGGAAACATGAAAAAGTATTGAGATTATTAGTCCAATCTCCAATCAATTACTTAAATTCTTTACACAAGAATCCACCTCGAAAGGGGACGAACTAGTATAAACAAGAAATCAAATGCTACACAAGAAAGAAACTAAACAACTACTGTAAAAAATAATTTGTACATCTTAACAATATACTCTGCTGCTATTACAATCTGCTTCTCACAGTGATCCAACTATCTGATGATGCTTCCAAAATATTTTCTGATGCCACTTTCTTATCCTCCAAACAACATTTCATCGAAAACCTGCTCTCAATCTCGTCGTCTGAACTATCGTCTGAACCATCATCATAACTTGCAAGATCTAAAACGCTAGTTGGCGACAATGTGTCTTCCTTTACTACACGTCTCGCCTGAGCCACAAACGGATGACTGAGCAGTTCTTCGCTCGTCCATCTCTTTTGCGGATCTCTCTCTAAACACTTAGCCAGAAAGTCTCTTCCCTCAGCTGAAAAATGTCCTGGAAAATCAGGCACCTCGTCGCCTGTGGCGATCCTCAACATCATAGCCATCGGATTAGACGCATCGCCACCCCATGCTGGCTTCCCTGTAGCCATCTCTATAATTGTACACCCTAAAGACCAGATATCTGCACTGAAATCCAGCCCTTCATTTCTTACAACCTCAGGAGCCATCCAAAGCGGCGTCCCTCCAATCCCTTTCGACGAACGTCTCTGATCATCACTCAGTCTCTGTCCACATCCAAAATCAGCCAATTTTACAGCCCCTGATGTACCTAACAGAATGTTTCTGCACTTGATATCACAATGCACAACCCCCTGCCTATGTAAGTACTTCAAGCCTAGGAGGATTTCTCGCGTGTATAAACGAATCACTTTTTCATTCAATGCCCCTCCGAATTTCTGTACTAAATCTGATAAGCTGCCTCCACCCATGTACTCAAAGAAAAGGCTGTATTTAGTTTCGTCGTTGGAGACATCTTTCCCCATGCACTTGATGATGTGTGGAGAATCAAGATTCTCGAGGAGATTCGCCTCGTTCTTGAGTGACACTATCCCAGCCTTTGATCTAGCAGATTTTGCAACAAAGAGTGATCCAGTGGTTGTATCCATTGCCAAATGTACGGTCCCAAACGATCCGGATCCTATTACGTTTCCCTTCAACCAATCAGTGGGCTGTGCAGCATATAATAAGCACTGCTGTTTCCCTGCCATATCCTGTTTTTCTAAACACAATTGCATATACAGAATATGCAGACCCCAATCCAAAAAATGAAATTTGCAGTCTTTCAAAAAGTGTATCAGATTTTAGGATCAGTTAAGACAGCACCATCAACAATTACAAACTGTGAAACTAAATGACAGAATGTTCGATGCGTAAGCTTGAACAAAATTGAGTTTCCCACCTCTGCAGAATAACAAATTCAAAAGTGAGAATATACAAAATGATCAAACGCCTCTGTGTGTGTATTTACAGCAAGTATCTGAAAGAGAAGTAGGAAAAGTTATGGCTTGACAGAGCGGTTTCCATACAATGGAACACCGCTCTCAATAACAAAGTCAGTCTGTGAGTGATTCAACAGAGACAATTTTATGAAGAAACATGTCAATATGGTCTGGTTGGTGATCCAAGAATGTTGGAATTCTTGCATAGGGATGTAAATGAGTGGCTGTTGAATAATTATTTCTAACTTTTAGATATATATAGTAGTCTTATTTCTAAATTATTTACTAATATATCTCTATTTCAATATAAACCTACATCCAATAAATTTTTGTACCATTATTTACAATAACACTCATTATTATTTTTGCAGATAAATAAGCTTTTCTATAGGAATGACAATGGGACGGATTTGGGACGAGTTTGCCCTGTCCCAGGACCCGCCCTACAAGAGGAACTGTCGGGTTCTACCGGCCCCATCACATAATTTTTTAATTATTTTTAATATACTCCGCAATATCTTTATTTTAACATTAAATAATTCAAATTAAGACATATAATTATTTAAAATAGCATTTCCTATTCATCTTATACTAAAGAACTACATATATATGAAATATTTTTACACAAACATATATACATTAATTTGCATATAAGTTTATATAAATACACGCATATTTACTATATTTATATATGGCGGGTCCGGATACATGCCAGCGGTGCGGGTTTGGAAAAAATATGACCCGTCCCATACTCGCTTAACCGGGTTTGGACTCATCCCATTGTCATCCCTACTTTTTCTCCTATAAAGTACTACATTGCAGAAAAGAGCATCTTGACTACTGAATTTGGAGGCTCATAGAAACAGTCAAATATTAGTTTCTTCTTTCCACTTTTGTAGGGTTGAATCATTCAAATACAAAAACAGCAACAAAGAGAGAAAATGAGACGATATTAATAGTAAATAACACTCAATTTACTGAAAAGAATTCCTGCACCAGTGGCATGCAAGGCTTCTGTAATATTCTGTTACACACTTTGGTATACAATAAAGATGAAAATGAATAAAAGGAGAAATGGTGTAACAGAAAGAATGCATTATTGTAACTGTGACAATTGGATGGTTTCATCCCAACATCCTTTTACATGTAAAATCAAATAAAACCTGGAAAAGACTCCTCGAGTCTGCTTCATCGGAGAGCTTCAGGAGACGAGCCACTCTCGTAAAACCAGCATGTTGTCTGATCACAGATTCTTCACTGATATCTGCCTTGTTCATTTCCAACTTATGATTATGTGTTAAGGCCCACTGCATTGACCAGATTGCTAAAGGACGCATGTAACCAAGAGATCGATACCGCCCTTCAATGTCCCAAGCCTCAGGTGTTTGGAAAGCGTATCTGCAGTCAAACAAGGAAGAGAGTCACTTTAGAAAAGAAAATAGGGAATTCAAGTGTCAATTCTATGAAAAAAACTTCTATGAACCCGGTTCACGAAAGTTTTACGGTGCACTGTTTAGTATACAAAGCATCACTTTGAAGGTACTTCGTATGCTAAAAGGTACTCCATTACTTTGAAGATGAGAGTTCACGTGAACCTTGTTCACATGAGACCTACTCTTGGTAAGGATATCTTATATATAATCATCAACTTGTGTAGATTCAAAATCTCTACTATAAATAAAAACAAGAATCGATAAATCAAACTTACCCTTTGCCATCTTCAGACCAAGCGACTTCATACACACCAACTGCAGTTTTGAATGCTGTTTCAACCATGTTTTCATGAATCATTCCAGCAGCAACAGCATACGTAACCCCACTCCAAATTTCCCTTGACTGCATTGTGCACATATCAGGTTGTCCATTTGGCAGCATCCCATTAACTGCCCCTATCCTCCCATTTTTCACCTTCAGAACATTGAAGTTGTAAACCGTCTCAAGTGCTTTTTTTGCCTTTTCTTCATCAACAATGGGTAAAAGACCAGAAGCTCGCGCATACCTACAAATTATCTTCTTTAAATAAGTTAACACAAGTTCATTCAGCAGACAAGTCGCATTATGAGTATGTCTATGCCCTTGTGCAAAGGGGAACAACAACAAACAGAGACTTTATCCTCGTTTCGGTCTAGACACGTGCTCCCATTTATATTTAAGTATTATAACATTCCATCTTTAATAATTTCATTTCAATTTTTTAAGTCATCCCCTTCCCCTTACCAATTTGAGTTACAGATTATCTACATTCTATACGTCGTGAGGCAACTAAAAGTCTTCAATGCACGTACAAATCATCTTAAGTTTGTTTCTCTAATTTCTCATCTATTGGAGCTACCCCACTTTAATGCAAAGGGAACAGATAGATTCCTGTTCCTATAAGTGAAAATGAATCATGATATCAAATAATAGGGAAATTAGTTTTCAGTCCTGTAAGTTATCCTTATTTTGGTTCTAGTCCTGTCAACTTTCAGATATTGAAAATAATCTTGTAACTTTCAATTTTTTTACATTTTGGTCCGGTAACTGGTCATAGGAGGTGAAACATCCTGTTGATGCTGACGTGGTAGAGTTTTTTTGTCCAGGTGACAAATTCTGATTGGTCAACTGGATGTTTCACCTCTTACAGCCCGTCAGTGGATTAAAATGCCAAAAAATCAAAAGTTACACGACTATTTTCAATTCGTGAAAGTTGGCTAGACAAATCTAAATAAGGGTAGCTCACCATTGGCCAGCCAACTGATCAGCCTGGATGGATGAGCTTGTACTACTGCCACTATTATCATAGTTATAATAAGAGCCATTCCATAACTTTTCATAAACCCTCTTTGCTTTCTGAAACCTAAACCAAAAATAGTCCTCCGAACCCTTTTCTCCAACCACACGAGCAAGTGCTGATGTGGCCTGCAAGGCTGCAACCCATAGACCACCACAGTATGCACTCACCCCAGATACAGACCACGTATCATAGGTCTGATCTGGGAACCCGTCATTTTCTATCATCCCATCACCATCCTTATCGAACTGTTCCATATAAGCCATTGCCACATAAACTGATGGCCATACAGCTCGAGCAAACTCATTATTGCCCGTTGCAACCACATCTCTATAAACTTGAAGCACAAACTTGGGATTCAAGTCTTTCCACCTATCTGTATTGTGAAGATTGTAGAAATTTACTTCGAACCAAGGATCTCTCATTCCAATATCGTGAGGAACAGCACCAAGAACTTTTCTCTGTACGCATGTTCCATCTTGTAAGAGTATCATTTTGCTAGGATCATGCATCATTACAGCAGCAGCAAAGTCTCGTTGTATGCTGAGTTCAAGTTTGGGGAACAGCATAATTAATGCAAATGATGCGTAAAAATGGACATCATATGTATTACACATTTGGTATTCTATCCCTTCGAGGTAGAGGAACTGGCCGACATTTTCCTCTCCTTTCTGAAGCAAATTTGTTCCCAGAGCAGAAGTTATTGATACTGGACTGTGGATATCATCGAGTAATGAGGTCATTCTTTCAAGGATGTTTACTGCTGTATCAGTTTCATCAGATGTATTGACCACAGTACTAACATCTGAAGTGGATTTATCGAGGGAAAACCTTCTTTCACCAATAGTACGAAAACTATGTACTGGTGGAGATCCATCTGGAAAAGGAACATAAGGAATAACTCAAACCAGCTCAAGTCTATCACGTTAAAACATTTAAAATTACCTGTCCAAATTGCTCCCCCTGAGTTAAGATAGTAAAGCTCGTTGAAAAGAGTGGGCGGGTACCTGCAGGTGACCGTAAAAAAATGTTACCCTTCGTACAGTTTTCCAAACACAATTCAACTAGAAAAGTTTACCATTTGGGAAGTCTCTTGTCTTCAAGAATTGGTCTTTGCCAAGCTTCTATTTCTGACTCCCAACGACGATGCTCTTTTTTTTTTAATATTAAAGAAAAGATGGGAAAACAAGAGTTATTTAACTAAAGTTCTATAACAGTTTAAAAGAATTCAACATAATAAATAGCCTAAGAAAACAGGAAATGCACTTGGAGATGGAGCAAATTACCAACAATAGCATCATGTGCAATATTTGATGCCACATTTCCTTGCATATCGTAGAATTTGGTGTAACGCCTGATGATACAGTTAACGTACACAGTCAATGTGGGAACACAGCAGTAATACTGATGTCATATATGAAATAAACGAGCATTTGGATACTGGCCTGTTATAGGTTCTTCCACTCTGAAAGTTTATTTCTGGGCAATCCCATGCCAATGAAAACGTAACATGTTGTACCGTTTCTGCTGGAATAGTGAGAGTAGCTGCAACGGCTGCCCCAATGAGTGAACCAGGTTCAGAGGGCATTGAAGTTTCTTTATTTTTTAGGTGGTCGAATGATCCACGCTAAGAACAGAACAGGGTTAGACTGTCAAGAATTATAATATACTAAGAACGGTGAAGCTGATGACGGATACAGATCAAGAAAATGAACTATGCCTAAATGAATATTCTACTCAGGCATAATTTATTATATAGATCGTTTGACAGGTCAGAAATCCAAAGCTTTTCAGCTGGAGTGATTCCAATCGTAACAGTACAGAAAATTGAATCGCTACACCTTCTTCTGAATTTAAATAATTTGATAAAGAGAGAAAACAAACGAAAGATTTGTCGAAATGATGCCTAATCTTACACAAGTTATGAACAAGATTTCTTCTGCATCTAAAGTAAACGAAACGTAAATATGGAACTAATGATGATCTTAAAATTATTCAACATTCAATTTATATGTTCTAAAAGTTTGTAGCATATTAATGAAGCATAAATTAAGTGATGTGCTTAAATCAATGAAAACTGGGTTAATGCCACTCAGTTTGAACAAAAGGTATAGGCAGCTAAAATGATTCAAGAGTTATTAGGAAAAAGCAAAATTTGTGCAACAATGGTTTTTCATCGACCTCAGCATTTTGGAGAGAGCAAAGCTCACACCACCGAAAACTAAATTTTCTTGCCAATACACCAAGAACTACCTTTAAAGACTTCTGGATGTGGTTGAATATGATGACATAAGTATGAAATGAGAAATATACATGAATTGTATTTTTTATGTAACAGTCCCCTTATAGTTTGCACTAAAAATCAATAGAGGTAAAATTGTCTTAATCTTCCCCACACAAACCAAGATACGGGTGCGAATGATTTTATCGGCATTCTCCAGGAGAGCTTGTTAGTAAGATTCAACATTGTGAACGGACTTCTAAAATTGCTAAACATAAGAGATGGAGATCATGAAGCCATGGGAAGATTAGCCAACACTGCCATAAAGTTAATTAATAGGTGAAAAATATGTATCAGACTATCAGTCACCAATCTTTGGACCTGTTCTATTTCCATATGTTTCAAAAAGTACGCTAACATAAATATCAAATTGAATATGTCCTCTGAATATTACAGCAAATAAAGTTTAAAAATCATCAAAACGTCTTAATTGGAGCATAACTTCCTGGGATTCTCAACAATTACAGCTTTGCTTCATTAATACCATAAACATAGGGGTCGAACAAATTATTTACAAATCACTTCTTCGAATAATATATAGCGAGTAAAATAGACTTAAAACTAAAAAAGAAAAAGAAAAAAAGCAATAACACTCAGACAGCTCCACTTTGAATATTGTAACAAGTGACGTATTATTAATTTGAACAATTCTGCTAAGCTTGATACTAGCTTATAGCTTTAATTTCAACAAGAAGTCAGGCCTCAAATAACTGACATTAGTTCTTTTTCTTACCCTAACATGCAAATCACACTGATACTACTACAGAAGGTGTATAAGTCATCAAAGCGTGGTTACCAGATTAACTGATATTAAAGGAAGCTGAACCATTATTTTTAATGCATGATTCAAACAGATAAATTCAGACTAAAAGTAAATAATATGTAATCCTACCTCCTTAATTTCATGCCACATGTCCCTTGCTGTAATACCCTGCGAGTTTCCAGATATCACAAAACAGGGGCACTCTGATACATGAACTACATCAGTCCCTTCTGCTGCAATTGCAAAAGTCAATGGGGGCCGTCCCTTTCCAGTCCTGTATATGTAAGCATATAAATGATCTCACGGGATAGATATTAAGCAATTTGCATCACAAAGACAAGAGGAAACACCTACATATGGTGCAAGAGAACTCCACTAACGTTATCCTCCGCCCTGGAAAGGGAAGCCATATTAGATTAGGTTATGATTATAAGTAGCTAGAACCAAAAGGTAAAGACTGGCAAAGCTTCAACAATAAAAATATCTGATCCAAATGTCATAAAAAAAATCAGTAGATAAACATTATATCATCTGGAAGTAAGTTATGGAAGTCTTTACCTAAATTTTGAATTAAAATGGTGACCGGAGAGCCCTGAGTCCCCGCCAACGGAGTTCTAGGGAAAATACAAAAAGAGCATCAGAAGTTTCTTTTGGAAATCCACAAAGGTCTTTGGTGAATATTAATATTCTAGTATACAAGTGGCAAACAACTTAAGAAATGAGGGAACTTACTGCCCAGCTAAAGAGCAAGGTGACATCTGCTTCAGTCTTTCCCAAATTAGACAGCTGATGTAAAAAGGAAAACATCTTGATATCAAGGCTACACAGGGTAGAGAGGAGGAGAACTAACGTTTGGAGAAAGTTTTCATACCGTGTAAGTAAAAACTGCCGCAGGGAAGCTGCTATCCTTATAGTTGTGGGGAATAAAGGGTGAAAGTTGGCGACACACAATATTTAGAGAAGGATCAGGTTCACCTTCATTGAACACAAACGACGATTGTGTGAGATAAGAATTGATAAATTGGGAGATAAAACTAGGAGAATATTCAAAGATTACCATCATATACAGTCCAAGCTCTAGGAAACAGTGCATGGTATGTGGAGTTTCGCCCATTGAGATTCCAGTCCCAAGATCCTATCCCCGATGCTGAACTGTCACTGTTTATACACATTTTTACGGAATATTTTACGCACAGAATTAATCCTCTACTCTCTTAGAGATCAATGACAAATATATATCATGATCTCCGGAACGTGCTTTTCTGACAAAATAACATTAACATCTAACAAGATGATAAAATTAGGGAAACCGAAAACCAAGTATGCTGAATACTTACTTCACGATTCCTGGGGTCTTCGGGCATAGTACAGTAGAAAACCTTTCACCATTCGGACGCGAAACAAATATCTGAACAAGAAGAAACATGATATTGATGATAATAGTAAATCATCACAGGAAAATAGATATAAACCTGAGTACTGCAATTCAAAAACTTTTAGTTCACAGATACTGAAGTAGCAGACTTGTAACTCCATAGAGGATATATAATACATGAGGTCAACTATTCATTAAAAAAGAAGTAATTTGATCTTCTAAAAGTAGACTTTATGGTTATGAAACACCATTTTTGTTTAACCTCAATCTATAAGCCTACAGAATAGCATCAGACTTACAGAAAATTGGTTTGCCAAGACTGGTTCATCTTCACAGACCCGAGGGAAAAGCTGCCAACGCATAAACTCACCTTTATAACTTCTTCCGATGCTTCCAGCACTGAAAAATTGTCAGCCCATACATAATTTGATTGATTGGGAAATGGAAAAGGTTGCATAATTTAATTTAAAGTTACTAAGCATAAGCAATCTAAAAATCTGTCAACAAGTTTGATACATGGAAGAGATATTCTACACATTCAAGGAACTGAATAGAGACAGAAGACTGTCTGAATAACAAAAGTAAGCAGATGATGCATTTCAACATGCTAAAAACAGACTCATTATAACAGTTCATTGATTTACCTACTGCATACACACTTTGCTGAACCATTGCACCAATTCAACAGTTCATTGATTTACCTACTGCATCTTGGATAAAAAAATATAAAAGAGTAACGATAGGTATTACCCTATACCGCCCAGAGGGACCCCATGGCAAGATGATGTCTGACGCTTTGTAAAAGGATCTAGGAATGTATCCTGCAAGAAAAAGTATGGAGAAAATACCTCATTCTTTACAAGTGGCATCAATCAATTCATGTTTCAGACCAATAATGAGGGGAACTTACACTGTGTTTGGAATTTTTTACTTCCCGAAGGTGACGCCACAGTCTATAACCTATAGGGGCCTAGATAAACCAAAGAGGAACTATAACAGGTGAGATAAAGATAGATGAACAAAGTTTACATATAAAGAGAGCAAACATTAAGCTTCTAACATCGTATGAAAAGAGTGGAGATACAAGAGTTATGAAAAAGTTCAAAACAATACCATAGAGATATATTCTCTTAAAGATAGACCAAATTCAGAAAGTGCATTCTGCTCAGTATTAAGTTTCCGTGCCCAAGTCAGAGATGGAGGTGTCCCAGGATCAACTATAACCTGTAAATTTTAAGGAGGAATTTAGACGGTATGCAAATAAAATCAATCAGGATTAATGTAATCTACACAGAGTGAAAACTGCATTTATTTTGTAATTCCTGCAGCTTAGTTACTACAGAACCAAATTCAACCAATGCCTGACTATATACTTAGAAAGAAAACCAGATAAGAGTTCAATATCTGACATAAGGAGGGAGATATACAAACATACAATAACCAACACTATTTAATGTGGAAAATCAAACAGTGGGTCAATGGCCAACCTTTTCACTGTGCAAAACTGATTCTCCATCTCCACCATTTTCTGACATATTACCTGCGAGACCAGAAACAGTGGATAATTATTTCAAATGAACTACTAATCGTAATAAACTACCAAAATTCATTTATAGGCGTGAAGAAATTAAAAAAGTTACATTCTCCTATAAATACAATTTGTAATCAAACTTATAGCTAGAAATGCATAAAGTTACCCTGAAACCTATTCTTAAAATTAGTATACAGGTAGAATCTACATGCCCAAATTGAAAATTCTCTCTGATTATTTTTAAAGGAAGATAAATTGAGTTTTAAAGGAGAACATATCATATCAAGCATTTTCTGACCATAAAAGTAAGCACAAGTAAAAAGGCCAGCAAACATGCTCTACACCCATATAGCAATTTCGTTGACAAATCCAAATTAATACTGTAGCAACTAGCAAGAGCACAAGCATCTCAACAACTTTCTCTATAAAAGAGGGACTACAAAAGCATATCAATCAACTAAAGAGGACCAAGAGAAGTTTAGAATGAAAACACATTGTAGAATCCAGTATATTGCAAAACATGATCATAGCCCAGAAAAAAAATAAAAAAAGGTCAAATTAAGGAAAAAAGAAGTTGAATTGAAACGAGAATCTTGATCATCAACGTAGAAAAACAGAAAAGCAAGACAACGGAAGAACTGATACCAACTGTGAAATTAGCCTGGTTGGATATTGCAGGCAATGGAGTAAAAATCGAATATTGGTTAATGGTGAAAAGGGTCACTCGTTTTGTGTTGAAAGAATAAGGGGAGATCAATGATTTATAAAGTCAGCATTTTGGATTTGTTCATTTGTTGGTGTTGAAAAGCTTGAAAGCTCCCTCCAAGAAAATGGAAAGGGTCCCCCGAAAAAATTATCCAAATTCAACTAAAAAATGAATAATAAAATTTGACAATTTAAAAAAAAAAAAAAAGAGAATAATAAATTTTGACTTTTTTTTTTTAATTAAAAAGTGAAATAATAAAATTTTGACACATAGGGAGTATATAATAATAATAATAAATAATTTAAATAATAGTACTCATATATTATATTAGTAGATATATTAATAAAATTTTCACACATGATTTTGAAATTTTATTATGAAATTAGTTATTTTGAATAGTTTAATGAGTTATAAATACAATAAAAAATTATATGTGAGATGGTTTGGCTCATCATTTGTTAGGGCGTCTGAATCGTTTCAAGTTCTAATTATTAAATTGAACCAACTATGACATTCTTGATTACTCTTGATATCACATTTCTTGATTTGTAAAAGTATTTTATTTTTTAAAAAATAGTTTAATTACGCATAATTAGAAGAAAAAATCAACAAAATCATGGATGTGACACATGATATCCAACTTTCATATGATACATCATACATCCTTGAATTTAACTAAATTAATCAACCTCACAGGACTAAACTTTCTATTAATTTGCTTCAAAAAAAAAAACTATTACTCCAAATTTATGGATTATATTTATGGGTGATTCACACACTAATTCCCTCAAAGTGTTTAATTTTGTTAAATATATTTTAGAAAGTTAAAAAAAAAATCAAATAACGTTATATTCTTAAAAATGTCATTATATTTTATGAAAGTGGCGTCTTTTATTTAAGCTCTTTCTTTTTTATTTTGAAAATGGTATCAAAGTCTATACGTATTTATTTTTATGGCTTAATTGTAAACAGATTACGATATTTTACACTTTTTTTTCCATTTTATCTTGTCTTTTATTTTTTATTATCGAATTGTTTTTGGAGAGTAAACCATTTTATTTTCTTGGAATATTATTTTGGGCTGTATTTGACAAAATTGGGGGGCATTGTAATCCCATACGTTCGGTTTGGTTTGGTTTTCACACATTCTTGATGATGGCTGATTTTTTTGCTTTTAATGGATTTTTTATAACACAATTTAAAACGGAACAAAAACGTCACGGACCATTTACAAAAATGGCAAAATCAGATAAATAATTACGAAATGACATATGTAGTTACCTATAATTTTATGCTAGTATAAGAAACGATTAGACAAATGAGAAAACATTAGGTATATTGTGTGCATACCTTGAAAAAAAATCCTCCTATTAAATTAAGTATATCAATTTTTTTTAAAACACGAATTTTAATAAATATTAATTAATTTTTGTATAAATTAGATAGATGAAAAATATAATGTGTTATTGTGAGTTCCACCTATAAATTAAAGTGTTTATTCATGAATAAAGTAAATAACAATTTAAATAAATAAATTATGGAGTGTGACTGTATGAATAATATTGTTTTTTTAAAGATAATAAATAAAGTTGAATAAAAAAATAAAGGTGGGAATAATAAAATTAAATAAATAGAATATTAATTTTTATAAAAAATAGTAGTAGTTCTTTTGATAAATGGATGATAAACTCTCAGAATTAGTCCCTGGTAATGGAGTGCTATATATATATTTTTTTTTGGGGGGGGGGGGGGAAGAGATTTATAAATTATAGGAGTGTGTTAAATGTTGGGCAATTTGTTGCATGTCCATTTGTGTTAATTGTTAATACTACTAATAAATAAAAAGAAGTGGATGGGACTTAAGATTCTACTAGTAGACACAAATGACTATATACCTAATTTATTTAATTGTAATTATCCACTTACAAGGTACAGTCTTACACACATTTCTCCTCCATACAAATCCTGCAGCGGCCGGTATGGCCTTCTCGTCGTCGTCCAAATTGATTGTGATAATTGAATATTTTATTACTCCATAATATATAAATAATGAATACTGAATAATTTTTTATTGATTATAGAGTATATGGTATGTAATTAATAAATAACAAAAAAAAATTAGGTTGACAGGATTATTGATAAAGTATATAAAAAAAAGGCAAATTAAATTGAGTAGTAGGTTGTGTTGTGCATGTGAATGGGAGATAAATAAGTATTTATTAAGAGACTGAGTTGTAAATTGTAATCTTTTCATCATTAAAAAATACACAATATTTAATTTTCAAGATTTTTCATGACTTATTTTACTAGAAATATTAAAAAAATTATATCATGAATCGGGCTAACCCGCTAGACTAAATTGGACAAGACTGAACTCGCATTTTATAGACCCAAATACTTCATAGCCCAGCCCATGAACATCATTAGGCCCAATGGGCTAGGCTGGGCCAGTTCTAGGCAAACCCACTCAGTTTAGATTGAAGAATGGTTGAAGGCAAAATTATAATTTAATTCTATTAATGGTTACAGTTCAATCAATAATATGAAAATGTTCACCTCCTTAGAGCAAAATCATAAATCAGTCTCCGACATCATGACCCCATAAATTTCACTATCTGCTACTTCTACAAAAAACACAACTTCAGAGCATATCCTTCAATTGAATAAGGATGTAAAAATCCTGAGGTGATCAATAATCTCATCCAGAGTGTTCAGCTAAAGTTATCAATGAAAGAGAACCTAAAAGTTTTGTTTAAACAAAAAAACTGAAAACGGGCAGACCAAAAAGTGCAGCATAGAGATATGATGCTCTTATTCAATGAGGAATCATCTAACTACTTCCACTTGAAAAATGTCTCCAAACGGGATCTATGACTAATAAATCTCTTTAATGGTCAGAAAGTCGTACTTGCTCTCTTCGGAAAAAGAGTTCTCAAGCAGTAGCCTCCTTCAGATACGCAATTAGATCTGCACGCTCTTGCGGTTTCTTCAATCCAGGGAAAACCATCTTGGTTCCAGGTATGTACTGTAAAAATATAATTCAACGATATTAAATTCGGTCATTCCAGAGAGTAACAGTCAAGGAACCAGGAAAACAAACGCATAATATACACATACACAAACAAGCCTACTCACATTTACATCAAATTGTACCAGCAAGATTTCAAATTAAGAAAAACTGAGCGCATGCACGTATCACCAGGGATCATATACCACATAACCAAGTAATTATTTTCCGTAGAACAGGTTAAACCAATTAGTTTCAAGAAGCCACATCTAGGGTAAGGATAAAAAGTGTGTATATAAAGAATCTGATCAAATATTTCAAACACGCCAACACGGTCTGCAGTCATAAGTCCAGAAAAGAGTTACTATCTTATTGCAAAGGGAAGATTATTAAATCTTAAAGATATAACTGTTCCACAAATTAACACTCCAGTTATCACCATTTTCCCACAGACATAAATGTACCTTCTTGGGATTAAGCAAGTAATCATAAAGCGTGTTCTCTCCCCAGGCCACAGCCATGCTCTTGTTTGCAGCGGAGTAAGAATAACCAGGGGTAGTACCAGATTGTCTTCCAAAGAGGCCATTCAAGTTAGGACCTATACAATTTGAAGACAAAGCATGAGGAGCAAACCAACATACAGGTAAATAGAATAAGCACAGCAATGAAACAGACAAGAATTAAGTGAAGGTGCAAGTTTAGCTTCAACAAGATCACACGCCCAACCATAAAAAAAAGTACATAGACCAACAAACGTCTCTGGAAGCCATCAAGCATTGATTCCAATATAAGAGAGTTACAAGGACTTTTCACTCTTCAAGTCTGTTGGTGCTTGACAAAAAGAGACTTCAAAATTCCACGAACCAAATACACAATTCAGTTCTGGCTATTACAAGAAAAACACACAGTTGATCTACGTAATTTTAGAGAGTCGGTCTAATTCCAAATACAAATTCCTCCTCCCTGTCCATCTCTTTCGTAAACACATGGAAATGGATTTTAATCAATGCAATAAATCAGAAAGAAAATCAGGTCTCAGAAAACATAATACGATTCAGCAATGACGAACGAGAGAGAAAAATGGAAACTAGATCAATGCGAATAAAATCATCACCACGTACATATGCAAACGAAAATATTAACAAGCGATGGTGTGGATCATCAAAGAATTAATGATTTGTTTGTTTGGGGGAAGGAACCTTGTTTGTGGCCGGCGCCTTTTTCGACGGTGTGGCACTGAGCGCACTTGGTCTTGAAGATCTTCTCGCCGCTTTTGGAATCGCCGGGGGGCGCTTCACCGAATGTTGCCATTGATTCAAAGGAATGATTCTATACAAAACACGAAAATCGTAGCAAATGAGAGTGTATCAGGAATGGTATGATTAATATATAACGGAATGAGGAGAAGGGCGAGGGGAGAATGTTCTAGTGTAGTGGTTCTAAGAATTGGTAGTAGTAGCGTAGGGAATCATGACCAGCTTTAAAAGGAAAGCAAAGGAAGGAACGTGCTTTTAGGCGGCGGGCACGCGCCTTCCGAAATTACAACTCTGCCCATGCCTCTCACTCTCACTCTGACCGGTCAATTTCCCAATGGGCCTGTAGCTCCCATTTGGGCCGGGGCTATCTGCACCTCCATCTTTGTGAAGGACACTCTCCTCAACTTTATTAATTTAATAATGATGAAAAAAATCTAAAATACCACTACTAAATACACCCCACTACAAATTACACTTTCTTTTTAATATTTAAACTCTAACCCTAATTGCAGCCGCCACCACCACTTTCCGGTCGTCAACTTCATCCAAATAGTGTCAAAACCTCGTAAAAAAATCGACAAACCAGTGTCGAACATATATACTTTCGTCGACGAGAGAGTGTATAAGTTCGACCAACTATTATCCAAAAAAAAATCAAATTTTCTTCTAATTTTCGACAATAGTTGTCGAAAATACACACTTTCGTCGACAAATTGTTATTGGTGAGAATGTATATTTTCGACACTGATTTATCAAAATTTAAAAAAAAAACAAATAAAACACATACATTCCTGCCTGTTGCGCAAACTAGAGGGAGGACTTGGGGGGGACGAGTGGAGGGTGACGGGGTGGGAAAGGGAGGAGAATGAAGGGAGAAAAAAAGTAGAAAAGGGGAGGGAGAAAGGGGTGGTGAGCGGCGAATGGGGTGGGGTGAGGTTGATGGTTGGGGTGGGGAGGGAGATGAGTTTTAAGGGTTTTTTTTTTTAAGAGATAGATTAGAGTTTTAGGGCGAGGTTGATGGTTGGGGTGGGGAGGGAGATGAGTTTTAAGGTTTTTTTTTTAAAGAGATAGATTAGAGTTTTAGGGGAGTGCATTTAGTAAAGAGATTTTATAGAGAAAAATATAATTTGAACAATTCATGAAAAATGCATTTAACGTTCTCTTAATTGGGAAAGGTACGAATGCATTGATCGAGGGAGCACGACTAACAAAGATGGAGCTGCAGATAGTTGTACCCATCTAGATGATATGCTTTTTGTGGAGTTGGCCTGTCATTCTTATGGACTCAAAACAGAGTAAGATTAATAGAAGTATTGGTTAACTTTAGCCCCTTGGAGTTGGCCACGTGGCCCTTTGACGCCCCCACACTATTGCAACAACAGGCAGGGGCTTGCCCATGAAACTTCAACATATATGTATTCACACCCTAGAATTGACGAGTTCACCATTATTTTCTTTTTATTATTTGATATAACGTGTAAAAAGACTATTAAAAAATGTTATTTTCAAAACCATCTAAAACTCAAAATAACATTAACCCTAACTCTCTCTAAAACTCTACGCGCCGCTTTTCCCCTTCACCCTCTCCCTTTCACGGCAACAACCCCCACCACAAACGGACACTCCTCTCCACCTTGTAATGTAGATCTGACACAAGCCTCCGTTGTGGGGGCGCCCACCGCTGTCGAAGCCCTTCGGCACCGCCCAACTTCTCTCCTCTTCCCTCATCTTTTTGTTCTTTCAATTTTTCCATGAAATAGTTTTAGATCTAGAATAGTAGGTAGATTTGATAAAGTTTTTAATACCAAATAGATCCGCCGCCAGATCGCCGCTCGCCACCGCCAGACCACCGCCGGACCACCGCCGCACTGCCGCCGGACCGCAAAAGAACCGCCTCGTCGACCCTCATTTTCTGATCTGTCAGTGGGTTTAAAGGTTTTCTTCAAACTTAAGTTGGGATCAATGTGTAGATCCTCTCCGACGGAGCTACGGTGACCGTATGGTTGAGTTTCTTCCATTGATCCTGTTTTAGATTTCTCGTTTTTACGTTTGTTGTTTACTTTACGTTAGTTTGTTTTTTCTCTACTGTATTTCTGTTTTTTACTGTTGCTATTTTTCCCTGTTGTGGGTATTCTGCCCTTTATGGGTCCTCCTCCCCTGTTGTGGGTTTCCTGCCCCTTTGTTGGTCTTTTGTTGCGCTGATGTTGTGCTTGGTTGACACTGGCTGTCTTTGGGTTGTCTTCTATGATTTTGGAAGTTTGTAGCGCGAGTCGTAGTGGGCGACAATTTGTTTCCTTTTGGAAGCAGATTTGCTATCTTTCTTTATCGAGGAGCCTGATGGATTGCTTGTGTGACTCTCCACTCTCTCAAGATTAGTTTGGAATATGAGTCTTTGGTAGAGTTTCTCTGTAATAGATAGGTGAGCGAGAGAGAGATGTAATTTCAATATTCCTATCTTGTAATTCTACCCTCAAAAAAAAAAAAAAAAACTTGTAAAAAGACTATTGTACCCCTTTTAGCCCTGATAACTTACTAAGTTCACCCTCCCAAAAACTGCAGAAAGTCGATCAAAAGTCAAAACCCTCATTTATCGTTAAAAAACAAACTTTGCAAAAGTGCAAATAAAATTTAAAGAGGCTGAAGACAACATTTTTGCCCAAGTACGTGTCTCAGTTTGACTTAATTACAACGATGGCCACATGTGATTCTGTTACACATATGTAAATTTTATACTCCCTCCGTGAGTTTTCCCTTTATTTTGGGTGTTTTGATCAAAGAATATGATAAAATAATATATATAGTACAAGTGATGTGATAGTGAGAGAGAAAATAATAGATTAATATGAGATGAAGTGTGATAAAATAATATATATAGTACAAGTAATGTGATTGAGAGAGAGAAAATAATTTGTCAAAAATTAATGGAATGAGAAATTTAGTGTGGAACATCAAAAAAAGAAAGTTAAAAACTTATAGTGGAACGAATGAAGTATATTTTTTAAAATTATAGATTAATGTTTTAACACGTTTGGTTGAAGGTGTAAGGATAATGAAGAAAGGAGCAATTAGAGGGAGATGATAGTCTTGGTAAGTGAGGCAAGTGAACTCAACATCAAGGTGGTGAACTCAATCGAGTGGAAAATCATAAAATTCAGGTGGGTGCAAATAACCGTGGCTATTTGCAAAAAGCCAAAAACATGTCATGAGAGATATCCTATTTACATTATAAATTTATGACCCACAAATTTCATAAATCTCGATTCATTCATATTTTAAATTAAAGTAAGTCTCAAATAGATAAAACTCGCCTATTCCATTAACTTATGTTAGTCACTTTAAATCATTTTTAAAAAGTCACTTAAAACCAAAAATAAACATCACTTTTTTTTTTCAACATCAAAATAAACACCACTTAAGACTTACTTAGATAAACACGTGGAAAAAAATAAATTAATGCACATAAACAAAACATGATTTTATAGGTAGTCTTAGAATTAAAGATTTATTTTGTTTGTAAACATGTATACTCATTCACAGAGACCTCGTATTTTTTCTATACTTATATTTTTATTTCTTAAAAACTATATATTATTTTGAAAAATATCTATATTTTTATACCTTTTCTAAAAATGAAAAAACAACTAGTAACGGCCCCACAAAGCATCAAACAGAGAATAAAGAAGAATTAGGAAAAAGTAGTAGTAATAATTATTGTGGTTGAAATTTGAGAGAGGGAAAAGTTATGGCTATGGAGTTGGAATGTTGCACTCGTTGCTTTCATCAACAATTCATTCTTTTTGGTAAAATCCATTTAACTCACACTCTTTCTCTCCCATTTGGAAAATATTTTCAACGCATACCCCCACCCAGCTGTTATTTCTCCATTGCCAACCAAACAACTAGACTTCATTTGACCCCATTGTCGCCGCGCCGACACTTGCCGATCTTCCCATTTCAAATCTAATTTATTCACTTTTGATTCTGGATCCCTGAGACCCAGTAATTCTTTTTACTGACCAACACTCGGAGACTAAGTAAAGAGAAACCCCACTTATTTAGGGCGTTTTTACTCTTCTTCTTGCTGCTTCAGCTGCGCACAATGAGTGCTTGACAGTTTGTATTTCTGGGTTTTCTTCGTTTCGTAATTGTGAAAAATGGAGGTGGGTGGTGCAGTTGTTACTGCTACATCGGATTCCTACAAGGGGATGTCATCGGATAATATAAAGGGTCTGGTTTTGGCTTTATCTTCCAGCTTATTCATCGGCGCTAGCTTCATTGTTAAGAAAAAAGGCTTAAAGAAAGCTGGTGCTTCTGGCGTCAGAGCTGGTAAGTTTACCCGCATTTCTACACTTGTTTTTTTGGGTAGATGAAAGTTGAGTGTAGGGTAAGTGTTTGATGTATTGCTTAATTGAAATTTCTTGGAAAAAAATGATGTTGGATGATAGTAATTGGTTCGATTATGGTGGCATTGCATTTATTGGTCGAGATCTTGAGTTTCATTTGGTTATGACAGGACGAAAATGTTGTTAATATGCATCGGATTTTCATGTTCCCCCTGAAGAACAATTAGATTTTAAATTAGTACACACATTTATCAGTCTGTAGATGTTTAAATGCATAAACTCTAGCTTAGCTTGTCTTAGAATCTAATTATTAATTTGTTTTGTCAATTTTTGGGTTGCAGGAGTTGGAGGGTACTCCTACCTATATGAGCCACTATGGTGGATTGGCATGATAACAAGTGAGTAGTCTATCTTTGTCTTATCTATATTAGGCAGAACTCTTGTCAAGCTAACTATGCTTTCATAAATTACAATACATTAACTACATGGAACATTGTGTGTGGAAAATCTGAATGTCATTGAGCTTATAACTCGAGCATATGTCTCGGTGTAGTCTCTGCCATAGGCCTTCATAAATCCTTTAGCTACCATATGTGCCTTATACCTATCCACTTATTTGGTTGATTTACACTTCACTGTGACAAGCCACTTGCAACTACCAATAAGCTTTCCTTCTGGCAATTCAATTGTGTCCCAGAATCCAGATGCCACATTTCTTCAATTTTTTTGAAGATTTGAGAGGTTTCAGATTTGTGTCTTACAGGGTACAACCAGGTAACTCATGCATGCTCATCTATTAGGGGATGTTTGTTTGGGATTTTGAGGATTTTGAAATCCGGATTTCAAAATCTAGTGGATTTTAAAATGCTAATGACTTGTATGTTTTGTGTTTGCTTTGGGATTTAAAGGGTAGGATTTAACTTTATAGTATAGGATTATAGGTATCTATACAGTGTTGGTAGGTATTTATAGAGTTGACTTTTGCAGGGTTTATAAGTATTTGTAGGGTAGGATTTTGAAATCCTAAATCTAAATCTCAAACTAGAACATGGGTGGGATTTCAAAATCCTAAATCCGGATTTCCCATCCCAAAACAAACATCCTCTAAATGTTTATTTGCTACCCTGTTGAAGTTGTAATTCTGGAAGGACCTCAGATGTCGATATGACTTTGGGTAAAAGGAAATGATGGTGATGATTTTAGTGAATAGGAATTCTAAACATGTTTTGCTAATTGAAACACGTCCTGCTCAATTGTGATTCGATATTTATCTGAGAAATCGAAGGTAATAAAGTTTTCAAATTAAAAAAAATTGGGTGACCAAATCTTTGGTGCCACAACATTTTTTCTGCATCACTAGAAACTCAAATAGACTTCAAATCAAAAGGGTCTATCCTCTCTGACTTCTTCATCAAGGTGATAAAGTCCTCTACTTACTATAACAATACCAATCATCCTCTGCGATCACAATTACATGACAGAACCACATAACAATAACCAGTATTAGCACTTAGAGGAGTGGAGCTAGTCAGCTAGACTGATTCAAGAGTCTGCAATTGCTCTATCTGCTTCATGGGATATAGTTTACATTGGCTCACTGTTTGCTTTCCTTTCTTCATTTCCCTTAGTTTTGAATTTAACTCACCCCTGTGATGGATCCCCCAACTCCCCAAGTCTGAATATATTGTCTTGCTGCATCTCATATTGCTTTGGCTAATTGGCTGTAGAGAATAACATATACGTCCTAGTACTATTTTTGGTTCCGTGGAGTTTGTTATGCATGTCATTAGACTCAATAAAATTGAATTTTCTGTCTGCCATGTTGAATATTTTGGATAATTCTCTTGTGGAGCTCGATGTTGCCGGGGGATATGTAAGATTTTTGGCCCACATGCCGCATAATAAAATATTGGACATTTAATTATGATTTAAATATCTAATATTGTGGTATAGGTCCAGCATTATCTTACACATTGATTGACCATGTGATTACAGTTGTAGAAGATTATAAAAAAACTGTTCCTCTCTCTGATTATAAAGAATACAGATCTACTTTTATCTATCATGTAAGATTTAGGTCATTGATTAAGAGAGCCACATTCCATATCCACATATCACTAGATAAGTAGGATACTAACAGTCAGCAACCATTAGTTTTACTTTAGATGACGGTGGTGGAATTGTTTTTTTTTCTCTCTTGGCCTCTCTTAAGCACAGAACGCATATATTACGTGATGGAGTACATAAAAAAAGTATATATGTATTCTTTATATGCCGAGAGACGAGCGTTATTTTTTTCTTCTAAAACTGCTCTCGGATAACCATAATCACACAGTCAATCAACGTGCGAGATAATGTTTGGACTTATCATTTTCAATTGACCAGGTCAATCTTATTTATTTATACCACAATATTATTGATTTTAAATATCTAATATTTTCTTATGTGGCACGTGGCCACAAATCTTACATTCTCCCACTTGGCCCATGTGGTAGAATATATTTTCATGGTTTAAATAGTGACGCATTGTTCACATCATAAGATAACTTCATTGACCAGATCATAATGTCAATATTAAGTATTTAGTCTGATGTAAGTTGTTTTGTCACATCTGATGGTTGATATTTTTGCTGTTGTGACAGTGATTGTTGGAGAAATTGCAAATTTTGCAGCTTATGCATTTGCTCCAGCCATTCTTGTTACCCCACTTGGTGCGCTCAGTATTATTATCAGGCATGATACCATGTTAGAGACCTTAATAACTATAATACCTCGCTTTCGTTACTGATTTGTGTGATTATATACATGCAGTGCCATACTTGCTCACATTATTTTACAAGAGAAGCTACACATTTTTGGTGTTCTTGGCTGTGCTTTGTGCGTTGTGGGATCCACCACAATTGTCCTGCATGCTCCACAGGAACGCGAGACTGAATCTGTGACAGAAATCTGGGAGCTCGCTACAGAGCCCGGTAAATTTACGTTTATATTTTCTAAACTATTTTTTTGAGCTGCATATAAATTTATGTTTATATTTCCTAAACTATTCTAGTTAATTTATCACATTGCAGTCAGTTCTTCTATCTTCTCTGCTAAGCTTAAAACAATGCGTCTATCCTGCAGGTTTTCTCTTTTATGCAGCTCTTGTGATTGCTATCGTCCTCATTTTAATATTTCAGTATATACCACAATATGGCCAGACACATATATTGTTCTACATTGGTGTTTGTTCACTAGTTGGTTCGTTGTGTGTTATGAGTGTCAAAGCACTGGGAATTGCATTGAAGCTGACGTTATCAGGAACGAATCAGCTAATGTATCCTCAGACATGGGTCTTTGCTATGATTGTTACCGTCTGCGTCCTCACACAATTGAATTACCTAAATAAGGTAAATAACTCCCTACGTTCTCTCAATTTGTTTGTATATTTAGAGTTGCCACGCCATAATTCATAAAATAAAATGTCTGCAAATTGGGGTAAAAATATATGGATTCATTCCAAGGCTCTTTTTTGTTTGTTTGATTACTTAATATTTGGTGAATCTTGAATGCAGGCTCTCGACACATTCAACACTGCCGTAGTTTCACCCATTTACTATGTCATGTTTACATCCTTCACCATATTAGCAAGTGTGATCATGTTCAAGGTAGATGTTTTGTTTGGAGAGTATGGAATTATTATTGATGATTTTACTAGAGTTGGTGATGAAATGACAATATTCCTTTTGTTAATAATAACGAGCAGGATTGGAATAGGCAGAACCCGACTCAGATTGTTACAGAAATGTGTGGATTTGTGATCATTCTTTCCGGAACCTTTCTTCTTCACAAAACTAAAGACATGGCTGCTGATGGTTAGTGTTGAATACAAATTACATATATTCTTGATTACAATTAGAAAGTTAATATATTGAGTCTTTCAAATGTAGGTTCTTACATGCCATTGGGAACGAAAGTAGTTCCGAAACATGGTGATGATGAGGAAGATGGGTTTGCTCAACAAGGCATCCCCTTAAGGCGGCAGGAATCGTCGAGGACACCGTGATACTTTTTGTTTGTACTATATAACATTGCTGATTAATTTCAGACACTACACTTGTGATATTGAGGTCCCCAACACATTTTTCCCTTGTGTAAAAGCAAAATGTGATATTCATACATGAATGATAGAATAGATGCAAAAGCTATCAGACCAATGCTGCTAGTGCTATTGCTATATGAAGCCAAAACAGCTGAGAATAGAGTACCTTTTGTTGCGATATACACCTGACATACTCACTTTAACCCCCCACCCCCTCTCACTCTCACTCTATTACATGTCTCAAAAACTGCAAGAGTAAAATATGTGCCTCGATTTACTTGTTTATTTGCTTTAGAAGACCTGATACTGATGCACAATGTGTCGATTTATTTTCACATTGTTCACAGCAGTATTGCAGCAGTTGGATGACTTTAAGACACCTACACAACAAGCAACCAAGTCAGGTTGTATTATTCAATGAAACTGGGAATATCAAGTAACCAATCCAAGTTGCAAACTCTATAAAACCGGGAATATTAACATCAGCAAAACCGGAATGGAAACTGCAACAGTATGAATTGAACTGAAATAACAGCAGACAAGGTTGAAAAATTAATCTCTTCGAGTGTTTTTGCATATGGTAGCCTAATAAAACAGTGTTGAGGCAAGCTCCAGAGTCAAATTATGACCTTAAAGAACTCAAATCAACGTATATCTTTCAGTGAAAAAGCTTTCTCTGCACAAACAACAATATTTCAGAAGGAAATAGAATATCCTTAGGGTTCAATTTACAGAACGACTTAGTTCTTTCTCAATAATGTTGTCCAAATGGCTCGAAACTCTCATATACTCAATCTGTTCAATAGAAGAGCGTAGACCTATTTAAAGAACAAACACGACACACTTCTACTGAGGAATCAAGTGCTTGTAAGAAACGTAGAAATCTCAACGTGGTGCCCATAATTTCCCAATGGGGTATTTTTCATTTTTAACATAATATGATTGTTTAGGTATCTTTAAATGGGCCAAACCTCAGGTGTAGTATTCATAAGTTACCAAACTTTTAGGTTTATTTTTAGAAATAAGGTTGTAGTCTAAACTTTTCTACGTCATGAGAAATATCATATTCACTCTTTACCAAAAGAGAAAACAAATACTCCACAAAGGGTTTTTCATAGGGATCGAATCGATCATCAAGTTTCAAGGACCAAGAGGAATAAATAGCAAAATTAAGGTGAACTACAATTTAGAACATCATAGCTTGACTGGGGAAGCTTTAACCTAAAAGTGATGTATGAATAAAAACATGAACTATGTTCTAGCCTCCTTGACATTTCCAAACCAGCTAATTGTGACACACTGTTATGATCCGGAGAAGAAATGAGTTTGAGAAGGAAGCGATTCTATTAAATAGAGTAAGCCATAAGTTAGGAATAGTTAGTTTTAAGGAATCCTGTATTTTCTTGGCTTTTAAATACATGTAACAGCAACACATCATGTTATATTACAGAAACTAAATACTAAAAAGAAGACGACCCTATGAAGATACTCTCATACTAGTAAAGGTAATGACAAAGAAATCAAGATGATGAGCTGCGACAGTGGTGATGGTATTATTACAGTACATCCTTCTGAAACCATATATGTTAAAGGAGAGGCAAAGTACACACGGGACATATTCAATTAGTTTACTATAAGGAGAATAATCAAATCGAGTTCAAGTATACAGTTGTGATATCATTAAGTGTAAAAGGGCTCTATAATACTGGTATCTATATGCAATAATGAACTGATGCACAAAAGGTACATTTTCATTCTTATACACAATGACAACTTCAAGAGCCACTAGAGAATCTCATTTTAATGTTTGTGTTTCAACAATACATCTAGTTGCCAAATTTTTGTTAATTTCCATCAGTAGGAAAACAATACCAGGCCCGACACTAAACTAGTACACCTACACCCCAATTCGACTTCAAAAATTATAAAAAAAAAATCCAAAATTTGAACCAGCTTGATTCAGAAAATTCAGAAGAAGCAGCACTATCACCCCACTTATCCAATGGCAAGATCAACAGACAATTCAATCAAGAACTCTTTATCTTACATGATTGAGAGACTATAGTCTACTATAAAAACAGCAAAATAATAATAATAATAATACACACACTGTTTCTATTCTATTAAGAATAATAAAAAAGGGTAAACACAATTTGGGCATTTTTGCATATGGTATCAAGAACCAAGTAAACTGAATAATCGAGCCAGGGCGATAAACCATCAAAAAACACCACAATTTAATACAGAAGCAACCATAAATTCTTGAATAAATAAGACCTAAAACTTCCAACCCTTGTTTGATCCGGGGAGGGACGAATTGTTGTTATGTTAACAGAGAAAAGTAATAGAGGAAATAGAAAAAGAGACGTACTTTTGGGGAAGGAAATTGTTCTTGGAGAGACAGGCTTGAATATCGCAAGCTTGTTTCTTACAAGGCTCCTTACTTGCTTGCCCCATTTCTCCGATTCTGCAATTCCTTTCCTACTTTCTTGATTTTAAATTATGTTTTAGCTGATGTGCAACTTCAAGCCCTTTGTCTCTGCCACGTCAAGCCCTTAACCGACTCGATTATTGAACTTTTCAATCTAAAACAATTCCCTTATTAAACTAATTTTAAATTCTCGTTTCTCAAAAAAAGATTAAATTTTTTTAACTATTAAAATTAAAATTTCGGATAATTCAAACGACTACGTTTACTATAGATATCCGTGAATCGAGAGAAAAAAGGTTGAGAGATGATCGGAGCGGCAGCCGGCAGTTATTGCGTGCACGAAAATTTTAAAGAAAAGATAAAAGATACTCCACTGTTTTCTTGTTCTCGAAGACTTTTATAACTCAAACACAATAGGATTCAAATTCTCTGGCGATCTTTTTCAATTCTGCAGGGCTATCTACTATATTCATCTGGGTAATTTTGATTTTTTTAAAAAATGGACACAAAACGCATGAGGGGTTTGATGGATAGCTTGGCAACAAAATCCAAGCAAGCTTCACTTTTATGGCTGGAGGGTTTCAGAGAGGCTTGTTGTCTTCATCGCGTTTTCACCTACTGTTATAGGTAGGTACTGTCAACCCCTTTTTACTTTGATTGGTTTAATTCTTTTCTTTTTCTCTCTGTTTTTTTATTTTTCGTCGATAAATATTGAAGGTCAAGAGAGCTTGCTATTCGCACCGGACAGTGTTTCCTCTTGAATGGCTTCATTTTCTTGGGAAGGTTCGTCTCTCTTCTACTAGATCACAGAAAATGCACATCAAAATTGTATCTTCGTTGAAATTCTCTGCACTATCTAAGCTTCTATATTTTATAATGTTTTCCCAATGTTTGTTGAATTATCTGGTAATGTGGGATTTTTAGTTCGTTTTCTCACCTCTTCTTGAATGGTCGAATTTCATTTAGGGCTGTTTGTTTATGGACTGGAGTAGATTTGATGAATAGTAAAATGTGTATTTGGATTTTGTATATGTTTGAGAGTGTAGATTTTGATAGGACAGATTTTTTAGAATTAGTTGAGGCTTCTGCTGTTCTGTTTTTTTTTTTTGGCTTCAATTCTGAGCATCATTAGTAGTTGATTTTTAGTCTAAATTATCATGCCCAGATTACACTTAATGAAGTTGCTTACTGCATATCAAAAGCATGTTCTAGTAGTTGGACTTATACTATATGTTCTGATAAGAGAATCACTCCACTAGATTTGCAACAGACTATCATATCAATATCTTTTTGCAGTATTTTTGTTCTGAGATCTTTTATCATTCCCACGCTGCAATGGGTGTTACCTGAGGGATGTCCACTGAATATTTCTCAAGAATTATGTCCATTTGAGAGTATTTTCAGATTCTATTCCTTCTTACGGCTTGGACTGATTCAACTCTTCTATGTGAGTCCTGTTTTTTGCTTCATCATATTGTTTACAATATAAACTGACCTTTAATTGTGAGGGAAAAAATATTTTTTGTTCCTGTTTTATCTTTGTTGTCTCAAAGTGCAGACCTACTTGTAAATCATAAATGATCAAGTCCATAATGTGTTTTGCTTTTCTATTTGATGTTTCTTACTGTTGCCAAAATTTAAAATCTCATTCATTCATCAATTTTTTTGATGCTGGTGTGTTGTTTACCTGTTGACTGAACAGACCTGTTAAAGTTGTGCATTGACAAACCTTAATGCTAACAGTTTCACCCTCCTGATTAAAAATGAAAACTTTGTGGTACTTTTCCATAATCTTATATTCAGGTTACGGGGCAACAATGCTATTTTCTTGATATGGTAATATCTAAGAGTAATGGGATGCAAAACCTGATGTTATAATGACTAAGGCTTCTTTGGCATGCTATAAATCTTATATGACTAACTGCTTTATATCTCTCTTTGAATCATTTGATCGCGTAAAAGATGAACGTGGAATACTCTTTGAGTTATCTTAAACAACTATTTTTTGTTTTATTTTTCAATGGGCTCACAGGTGTTCTGGTTCTATCCAATGTACATATCGAGCTTTATATTGAGCAGTCTCTGGTATTCTCCTTTCCTTTCTTCTATTTTTTTTTCTTTATATTTCTTGAACAAAAATGTTGAAGCAGTTCTGATATTTATATCATATTACATGTTTTTTGCCATACCTCACCCCAAATATTGTCAACACCATTACTGATGCACTGTCTGTGGCCCTTGGAAATCAAGAATGATACAATTCTCGGCACAATTGGTTTTTTTGTTTTGTTTTTTTTTTTTTCCTCTTTTCAAGATATCAGAGTAATGATCTCTATTCAAAGCAGTCTTTTACCTGCTGTCGAACTCCATTCTTTGCATAGACTGCCAACAAAGATTTTTTATCAACAGTTTCTAACACTTTCTGAGCCTCCATGGGGTTTCAAATCACTACAATAAATTCATAGATAAACCATTCACCTGATTACCTGTTTTATGTATGATTTCTTACACTTGGTTCCTTTATATTTAAACCTAGGTACAATGATATAGCAAAGTACGGGTTTTTTGCAGTTGAAAAACATGGACTTTCTGGTTCAGAATCATCTGGCCAAAAGGATAATGCCAGTGATAAGACTACTGACCTTGCGGGGTACGCTCCCTTATATACTCGTTCTTTCTTAATATTGTGCAAATTTCATAAGTTGTTGTTATTATTATTTTGCCCAGGAAATTCACCTACTTCATTCCTTTTCTGCAGTGCAGTGATTGCGATAGCTGAACAGGTCTATTCAATTCTCTTGTTGAGCTTCTTCTTCCTGGAGGTGAAATACCACTACCTCTTTATCTTTTCTTAATATCAACAACTATTTCCATCGCGTATGATTAGGTAACCGTTAGTTTGTTGTTTGCAGGTATATATCACTGGATTCATACCCTTTATTGGGAAGGCACTTAACTTCTTGCTCCTTTCGTGGATGTATGCTTACTATTGTTTTGAGTGAGTGGTGATTTCTATGCTCTAGTTTCTTATTCAAAGACATTAGTTGGGCAGAAAAAGGGTCACTTATGTTATATCTCATTTTTAAGGTACAAATGGAACTATTCTGGTTTGAGCTTGGACAAAAGGCTGGACTTCTTTGAATCCAACTGGCCATTTTTTGCTGGTTTCGGTAGGAATCATGTGAAAAGAAATGCCTTAAATTTACACGTTCTTATTGGTTCTTCGGACAGCCTGATTGTCGATCTGATTGCATTACCTGATATCCTTTGAACTATGTTGGGTGATAGGGACAAGTGCCTAAAAATGTAATAATGCAATTTTCCCCCTAGAAATGTAATGAAGTCTGATCATATACCAAGTTGATGCTAAATATAGAAATTGATAAGAATAAGTGAAGTAGTTGACTCATAAATTTACAGCACAAATTTTATAAATAATAGTCTAAGAAATTGTTAATATTGATTGCTGTGGAGAGTGGGATGTGGGATAATTTTTTTTAATTTGATAGATTTGAGACTAAGTTAGTTAACTAATGTTATCTAACAATCTTTCTTGTCCTGCCACTCCTTGGAGCTTCAAAAGTTACTACTATAACCTTAAAACACGGTGGTTAATAAGCCATCTTCAAGATCTGAATTTTGATCAAATATTCACTTCTTCCAAGAGTTTTGGCTTTGTGAGCTGCTACATGATGAAAATGATTGGTGGAATGATGGCTAGTTATAGAGCAGAATCCGAATAGAACAATTGAAATTGATTTTGCCAGATTTTGCAGGTTTAAATTTATATCGTAGATCTCCCACGTTGAATAATCTGTGTTCAGGGGATGCAGACAACTTCCTTGGATGAAATAAAATTTCTGAAGTATCGTCTGTCTTTTGGAATCTCGTATTGTAATCTTTTCTGTTAAACAGTACAGTGGAATGCCTGAAGTGTTTAATTATTTGTCCCCATTTGTGATACCAAATGTCCTTGTCAAAGAATAGACGTAATAATGTTTTTTTGATGAAACTGTGGTTTACTATTTTCTTCTAATTTAATTACTTATTGCAATACATTGATAATCAATTGACAGAATGGTGCAACTGTATCTTTGCAGGAAGCCCGTGCGTTCTGGCAGTATTCTTTATTTCTCCACTCGTTAGTTATGGGGTTATGGCTGTACTCTATCCATTGGTAAGTGGTGGACCTCTCCCTCTGTGGAAAAGAATCTATACATACCCATGAATAAATGTGAACAATAAGAAATGGGCTTTTTAAGATGTCGGCATTTGGATTTTAAGGTGGTATTCTCTAGTGGTCAAAATATTCCGCTTGCACTAATTTCAATTATGCTCTTTTTCATTTTCTAGTTTGTTCTGACTGCTACGGGCTCAGAAGCAGACAAGGTTATTGCTTCTCAAAGAAATAAGTGGAAAGGTGCTGGATTGGGAAGGATTCCGATATTTGTTTCTGCGAATTTTCTATCGTAAGTCCCTCTGTCTCTCCACTGCATCAGGATTTTCTTTTGTATTTGCTAAGATTGTAGTTTGATTTAAAATCCACATGGCAAATTCTTTGGTGGTGGTTTAGATTGATATGGAATAGAAGTCAACCGTTGTGATTATGAACTATTTTTTGAGTGTTTGGAAATACGCCCTAACAATTTGAATAAATTTTGAATTCACTCGTTTCAAATCCCTCTATCCAACCGTAACCTAGATGATCATGTAGTCATGGTCTCTCTCCATTGCACACAATCATATCTCTCACTCTCTCTATCTAACGGGACAAGTGATTTCTATCTTAGGATGAAAGTGTTGAAACTCTTCCACTTTAAAAGTCGTGAACGAAAAGATCTGTGATCGTCGTCATCATCAGGAGGATGCTGTCGTGTGTAAATGTGTAAGTCATTGTATATTGGTAGTATGAGCTGTTTCTTGTGTGGGTACATGAACTTTATAAGTGCACATGCAGTTAACAGGTGTTCCAGATAATACAATGGATGATGATGGGTTTCAGTTTGTGCCATTCTTCTTCCACCTGCATATTATTAAGTAGTTTGTATCTTTATTTTTCTCCATCCTGCTGTACATATTCACTCTATTATGACAAGAAATGTATAAAAATGTCATTCTTGATCAAATTCTCTTCAAAAAATATTTTTTGCATACGGTTTGAATGTTGATTTTTTAGTTGGATTGTGTAGTATGAGTTGGATTGCTATGATCTACTGATCTTTTTTAGTTTATTTTATTAATATGTGAATTTTGATATGGTTTCATAATTATTTATATAATTTCTAATATTCTTTACCCACCACAAATATTAAAATTCATAACATGATATTAAAGTCTAATAAAACTCATATGAATAATAGAAATTAGCTTTGTAGAAAATGATTAGAGCTAGAAAAGCCAGATTTTTAACTGGTTAGGAAAAACTAATTCTAACTTTATTATATTCCGATTTTAATGGACCTGCATCACAGAACATTACCCTTTTAACATCGTGAATATGACTATATGAGTAACCTTGAATTCTTTTATAAATAGAAATAAGCAAATTGATTTTTTATTCAGTCCTTTTTTTTTCCTTCAAGTGTGAGAGAGATCCAAGAAATAAACATGGAGTATCTTTTTGCAGAACATACCCCCACAGAGTTTTTACTAGATTCCTTCTCATACACCAAAAAAAATGAAATTTTAATTATGAAAAAGTAGCAACACAAAGTCATAATACACAAACCAATGTCACTGACATCGACTCATTGTGGACCAAACTATCATATTACATTACAATAATTGTTCAATCAACAATCCCAAAAAAAACATCATTTGAAATTGACTATAAATATCTCAACATATTTAATAATATGTTACAACAGCATAAAAATTCTGATGACAACTCAATCGTCTTTCTTGAAATTCAGCCACTCTTCAAATCTGAAAGCTACAACACTTTTTTTTGTTAATGAATTCAATTCCTGTGCTTGTGCTGTATCTATCTTATCTGACGATCTAATTTGAATATACCGATATTAGTATATAACATCATTTATCTCCATTTCAAATATACCTCATCAGATTTGAATTCATTGAGAACTGTTTTGGCCCTCATCTTCACTATCCGAACCTTCAGGCCGGTGGTGCTCCGCATTATCGGAATTCATATTCAAATCACTTCTCGGATACGAATTCAGAAGTCCCATCATTCCCAAATTCGACGATTCCGCTGAAACTCCCAATCCCAAATTTCCTCTTCCGCTTTGAAATTCCATGTTTCCACTTGAGTAATTAAACCTCGGGAACAAATGCCCACCGCCGAAAGGCCACATTTGAGCGCCCTCCGATGCCCCTCTTGTGCCACCTGGACTCACCGGTAGCATCCAGATCGTGCTTCCCTGTCTAATTGCACTTCCCTCCGCCGTCCCCTGCCTTTTCTGCCCAAATTGCTCATCACTCTTAAATTGCTTATTCGAATTAGGGGAATTCGTACTCGGACCTTCCGAATTATTGGGATTTGCTTCTTTGAATAAATCTACTTCTCTATATCTCTTCCCTAAATAATTCTCCTCTCCGCCGCCGCCGCCGGCCTCTGTAATTTGATCTGCCGGTAAAAGATGAGGCGAGTGTTGCTGCTGCTGCTGCTGTTGCTGATGGTGAAACCCTAACATTTGGGAGAAATTCTCCTCGTAAGGGTAATCAGAATTGGGGGCTAACCCTAACGCCCTATGGAAAGAATGAGGCGCCGATTTCGACGGCGGAGCCGACAGAGTGGAGCCGCTGCCTCTGAGGGTGATGTTTAGGGTCGATAAATTAGCCGGAATTGTGCCGGTTCCGGTGGCGGCAATGATGGCTGGCTCGGCTTGCTGTAGTAGCCACTCGATTGTTTCGCCATCGGATTTATGGCCTAATTCCCGGGTAAGCTGAAAAACCCTAGCGGCGCAGGTCGCCGGCATACGGATGCGCCGCCCACGGCCATCGACTTTAGTGTGGCGGTCTTTGGTTGATCTTTTGGGGGGGTTTGCTGCGGGAGGTTGTACTTGCTGCTGCTGATGTTGTACTTGTTGTGTTGGTGTTTTGGGGTTGTCAATTAGGGTTTCTGACCTGGTGGTGCCGATGGCTAGGGAGGCGTCGACGAGGTGTTGTGCGGCGGAGGAAGGCGGTGAGGAAGTTCCTGGTGTGTGGATGGTGGTGAAGAATTGCGGTGAGGTGGCATGGTGGTGGTTGTAAGCAGCGGCGGCGGTGGATTTTTGGTGTTTATTGGTTTTAGAATGAGTGAGTTCCATGTGGGGAAGGGGGTGGGGTAATCAAAGAATTTTGTTGGTGGGTTCAACCACAGAGTGATGATATTTTCCTTTTTTTTTCTTTCTTGTATGATTAAACAGTGTCTTTTCTTTTTATTGACTTTGTTAATGAAAGAGAGACCACACCTTCAAGGCCTAATTAAACAAACACTTTGTCTTCATGCCTTTGTTTCAAACACATACTCCCTCTCTCTGTTAATTATTTTCTCTCTGTTAATTATTTTTAATATGACACAGTTAATTATTCATAATTCAATTTTCCTGATTATCAATATTGATACTTTGAGACTATGAATAACAATATGCTCCGTATGAGATAACATTATCCATATCAGAAACAGAAAGTATACTCATTTTTTTTTAGAAACTTTATTTTACATTTGGTTTATGACCTACTAACTTTTAAGAAATATACTACTTTTAATGTAAAGTTGTGGAAAGAAAAGTAAAAAAAGTGAAAAGAAAAAATGAGTGACAATTGATGTAATTTTGAGTAAAAGTAGGGACGAACATTAATAAATGTCGTGTCACAACTTGTCAAAAAATAAAAAAAATGGTTATTTCTAAATAAATATATCACATTTAGTTTCAAAAAAAAAAAAAATTATGCATCTAATCCATGACCATTTTTTCAAAATTTCTTCAATTATTGAAGAATTTTATTGTTTTGTTCCGCTAGTTCGAGGACTACAATTTAGTTAGACTGTGACAAACATATCATCAACCACGGATTGGTCTTATATAGAATCAATTTCTTATAATATAAGGAATTGAGTTGACTTGATCAACTTAAATTTTAAATATTCAAAAATATTGTGAACCCTAAATATTCAAGAATATTGTGAATAAAATTTTTGACTTGTTAATTTTATTTTTTTTTGTAATTTTTTTTTGATAGTTTTTTTTCAAAATTGTGTGTGTTGAAAAGTGTAAGTCAATATTACTAAAAAGTGTAATATATTTTTTTATTAAAAAGTGTAAGTCACTATAATTGAAAAGTGCAACACAACTTTTATTGAAAAGTATAAGTCATTATAACTAGAAAATGCAAGTTAGTATAACTAGAAAGTGCAACACAATATTATTAAAAAGTGCATGTCAATATACTTGAAAAGTGCAACACAATATTTTAATGAAAATGTAAGTTATTATAATTGAAAAGTGTAACAAATTACGAGTAAGAAGTGTAACATAACATTACTAAAAAGTGCAAGTCACTATAATTGAACATGTGCAAGTCACTATAACTTATAACTGAACATATTGTTGAAAATTGTAAGTCACTACAACTGAAAAGTGCAACTAAATATAACTAAAATGTGTAGCATAACATTACTAAAAAGTGTAAGTCAATATAACTAAAAAATATTGTTGAAAATAGTAAGTCACTACAACTGAAAAGTGCAACAAAATATATGTAACATAACATCGCTAACAAGTGTATGTCATTATAACTGAAATTATTATTGCAAATATTGCAAAATAACATGCTAAAAAATTGTAAATTGCATGTTACACTTTTCCTTATTTTCAACATGCACTTTTATAATTAAAAAAAAATATGTGAAAATGGTTAGATGTAAGAACTCTAACCTCAACCATTTAAGGTATTTTGCGTATTTTATTTTTATTTTTATTATCAATTCTATCAATTTTTTAAAATCTACTCGAGATACAACAGATGTCACAACTTGTCAAAAAAAAAAATGATTATTTCTAAATAAATATATCACATTTAGTTTTAAAAAAAAAAAAAATTATGCAGGTAATCCATGACCATTTTTTCAAAAAAATTTCAATTATTGAAGAATTTTATTATTTTGTTCCACTAGTTCGAGGACTACAATTTAGTTAGACTGTGACAAACATATCATCAACTTGTTTCGTGCAACAAAAATAACATATTATTTTCATGTTTCATTAGCACCTCTCACTAAACTGTAGCAGGTTTAACCACTTCATCTTCTTCCTCTCATAATACTTATCACATCCCCACTCACATATACAATATTTTAGCACCGATAAATTAATGAATTCTTATTAGAACCGATAAAATTATTATATACAATATTTTAGCACCGATAAATTAATAAATTCTTATTAGAATCGACAAAATTATTATTTTTTGTTTGAAGCTCTGTCCATAAAAATCTAAATTTAGCAAGTGCCGAGAGATATGATGTGATAATGGAATACTTTATAATGTCAAAATTTAAATTTATATCAGTGCAAGATTTAATAAAAAAATAATAAAAATTTATATAATAAAATTGAATATAATATTTATAGATTTGATCGAGTTCAACTCTAGAATGTATAATTTTAAATGATTTTAATTTATTTTTTTATATATAACTCTATTTAGAAAAAGAAGTCACTTCAAATGTAAGAATTAAAAAATAGTGAGGATGTAAATTTGAATTTGGACTTTATATTTAAAAATCTCTCCCACTAAAACTAAAAAAATTGATGTATTTGAAGAAGTCATCATAGGTATTATAGGGTATTACAGAGTTGAATAAAGTTATTGTTTGTGAATAAAATTGATGGCAAATTGAATAATTAAGTGATGATTGAAGGGTGATAGTTTTTATAAGACACATTTGATTGACAAAGAATATAAGGCAGACTATGGAGTATATATATATATATAAAGTGTATTTTAATCAATATAGATTTTTTTTAAGAATATTCTAAAAAATAATTACTAGAAAAATATAATACTAGTATGTACAATAAAATAATCAACATATATTCCAATTTATTTGCAGTTATGTTTTAGAATATTCTAAAAAGATTAATTTATGTATAAATTAATTTGAACTTTATCTTATATATTAATTGAATAAATCTTTAGAGAAAAATTAATCTAACATATAATCTATTAACAATTTTGATATGTTTAATCAATCAATGAAAATTAATCCACAACAATCGTGTTTGTGGAGGTAGAGACGAGCTGTATTTTTTTGTTAAACATATTTCAATGAAACTTTCCTTTCCTTTATTTTATTTTAAATTTATGAATATCAATATTTGATATAAAAAATATTTATCTAAATTTCTACACATTTTTTTTTGTTCTGTATACACTATATTCCTCTTGTTTGTAGCAGTAACAAAAGATTTATTTCGGCAGTGTGATCTCAACAACAACGAAAGATCAATCCATCCATTCCAATTTTAGTTGTACGTAAACAGAAAAGAAAATGAGAATGAGAGATCCTCCGCTCCAAAAACAGCCGGAACCAGGGGAAGGCGGCGGCGTCCGCGGCGGGATTAGGAAGAAGGGGGCGTCGGTTCGGCCGTGGCTGGTGGTGGATTCAATCGGTGAAGCGCATGTGGTAGAGGCCGGGAAGCACGAGATCATGAAGAGGACGGGCCTCCCGGCCCGAGATCTCCGCATTCTAGACCCTGTTTTGTCGTACCCCTCAACGGTTTTGGGCCGTGAACGCGCCATTGTCGTCAATTTAGAGCACATTAAGGCCATAATTACCTATCAAGAAGTTTTGTTTCTCAATTCCACCGACCCTTTAGTCACCCCTTTTATTCACAAGCTTCAAGAAATCTTTTGCCACCGCCAAACCCTCAACTCACCCCAGGTTTAATTCTCAATTTTACAGAATTTATGATTTGATATTCCGAAATTATGACATGTTAGTGTTTAATTTGTGTATGATAGGTCTATCTTGTAGTGTAATCTTTCATATTGATGTTGATATTGATATTATTGCTCTGGTTCTTTTAGAAGTATGGAAATGAATTGTGTGCGTTTTGCATGGTGTATAATGGTATTTAAGGAAGATAGGGTGGCGGCTTGGGCGAATTTGTATAACTCAGAAACAGCAGGTAGTCCTGATAAGAATGAAGAGGGCAATGCAGATGGGGAACAACAACAACAAGCACACGGGCTGAAGCGTCTTCCTTTTGAATTCGTCGCGCTAGAGACGTGTCTTGAGGCCGCTTGCACAAGCTTGGACAGTGAAGTATGATGAATTTCTTTCTTATACACTAGTTTGGCTTGGCATATCTTTGTTTTCAATGTAGTTAAATTTTTTCATAACAAAAAAGGCAAGAAGATTAGAGCAAGAAGCTCATCCAGCATTGGATAAGCTGACTTCCAAGATCAGCACTCTCAATTTAGAACGTGTGCGACAAATTAAGAGTCGATTAGTTGCTATTACAGGGCGTGTCCAGAAGGTCGAGTTTTGTTCCCTCATTAGTAAGAATTACTAGTATTTTTTTCCATCTAGTGACACTAGGATGTTTTAGCAGGTGAGGGATGAATTAGAGCATTTGCTTGATGATGACGACGATATGGCGGAGATGTATTTGACCCAAAAGTTTGAGGAGCAGCTTGAGAATTCCTCTGATTCTTCTGTACGAGATTTAGACGACATAAATGAAGAAGTAGTTTTGCCAGATGCAGAGAATAGGCATGTCAAGTCTTTGATGATCAATCTTATATTAGGATGACTCATTCTTATTCGTCATTTTCTATTATCATTATGCAGGACCGCTGTTGAGACAATGCTGGGATTTGATGATCTCCCGGAAACTGAAAACTATAATATAAACGAACCAAGTTCTCTCAGACGATACAGCCATCGGACTCATACTAGCACACACAGTGTAGTAAAGAATTTTGATGTGGAGGAGCTTGAAATGATCCTGGAAGCATATTTTGTTCAAATTGAGGGCACATTGAACAAACTAAACACTGTATGTGCTGCTCCCACTTGTAATTACATTGTTTATTCTTTGTTTAACTAACAAACAGTTTAATTTTTCGTTCGAATTGAAGTTGAGGGAGTACGTGGATGACACTGAAGATTATATCAACATAATGTTGGATGACAAACAGAATCATCTTCTGCAAATGGGAGTGATGCTAACTACTGCGACAGTTGTGCTGAGCGCTTTCATAGCTTTAACCGGAGTTTTTGGTATGAACATAGCCATTGAGTTGTTCAATGACCAGATCGCGGGGATGACCGAATTCATGTGGACTGTCGCTGGAGGTACCATAGGTTGTTTTGTCTTATACGTCGCTGCCATTGCATGGTGCAAACACGAACGCCTATTGGAATGACGTGTTGCAAGATCGATGCATTAAACTCAAAAGGAATAAGTACAAGAGAGAATGGAATAAGTACAAGAGAGAATGTGTCTTAGGTTTTTGGTGGATTTTGAAATCTAATTAACTTGCATGCATTAGGATTTTACTAATTCTAAAATGCTCGATTTCATAAGGCATTTTTGTGGGTTAATTATTTTCGTGATAAATATAGCAAAGCAATATGCATGTAAACGTTAATTCCATTTTTTATTGAATTTTAACACGATAAATATTGAACGTTTAGAACGAATGCCCTAAAGACGATTAAGATCATTTTTTTTCTTTTTCCCATCCACACTTTATAGAACTGTTGATACTCTCATCCACACTTTATAAGCAATGCATGTTAAGCATTATGTGTATTATTTCAATTTAACTTTATTGTATAATGTAACTTAAATTGATAATGTGACACTTGTTTTATATTGAACTCTCTATTATGACTTATATATTTGGAACTGTATTTGAATTGATGTTTTGTTGTTTAATTAAATTAAACTAGAGTCAGTCTCATATGAACGAACTAGTTGAACCGTGCAACTAGGCATAGAGGTGAATCATGATATCGATTTTGACTAAAATGTGACATCAACTTTAATTGATATGGGTAAATTAATATATTGTTACTAAACATTATTAAGTTATACACCTTATGTTACACATATAGGCTTGATTTCTATTTTCATATTTCTCACGATGATATGATATGTTAGTTACTATATTTAATACATCATTCATTTTTTCTTTTTCAAAACAATATCTAGATACTAAAAGTTGTCTTTTAAGAAATTAGTAGACATAAAGGCAATATGGAAAAATGAAGCAAATATTTAATGTTTCAACTGCAATAACTTTCCATTTCTTGATATGTGTAAAAAAAAAGAAAACTATAAATCTGTTTTTGTGAAATGAATCTGTATAGATTAATAAGTCCACCTAACAATATTAATTATTACAGAGTGATGAGAGGTGAGGAGAGTGAGTGGAGAGTGGTGGGGGGAAGGGGGCGAGGGGTAGTTTCCGGCCAGCATCCTTGGCCTTCCGAGCGTTTCCCGGTGAGGCAATATAACTTTCCCAACCATAGGACCAAAATCCAACCCAGGAATCATGGTAGACAGGACAGAGAACGATCGACTGCGTTTCAAAGAGGTGGGGTCCCCTCCCGAATGGATTTTCAGAAGACGAACGAGAATTCAATCACCTTCTTTTTCAGGAATTTCCCAATGGACTGCTCCATGGAGACTCTCATGCATCACTTTGGTAAGGTGGGAGAGGTTCATGATGTCTTCCGTCCAAAAAAGCTGGATAAAGAGGGTAAACCCTTTGGGTTCGTGAGAATAAGCAGAAATACAAACGAAGAACAACTCTTAGCCGACCTGAATGAGGTATGGATAGGGAGCTATAAGTTGAGAGCCTTTAGGCCAAAATATCAGAGAGAACAAGTACAGATAAGAGCCACGAAACAACAGGTATTCCCCATGAACAGTGGAATGCGACGCGAAAACGTTACCTTCAGGGATATGCTGCAAGGGTCGAAGACAGAGGCTGGAAAGGACAAGATAACAGAGGAGGCATTACAGTTTGTTACGAATGATACGGAGAAAGAATGGTTGCTCGATTGTTGCACCGGTTTTATGAAGAGATCTTTTTCGTGGGAGGAGCACGGGGAGGAAATACAAGGGGAATGTTCCGGGAAACTCAAGATTAGAAGCATGGGGGGAATCTTGTGTTGATCCAAAGCACAGATGCGACAGCGACCATAGAAATTGTCAAGGGTTTTGAGGAGTGGTCCTCGTTCTGGTTTGAGTGGTGCAGACCATGGAAAGAGATTGACGTAAACCAATATAGATTGGTATGGACAAAGTGGTACGGGGTCCCCATTCACGCTTGGAGCATGAGATTTTTTTCCATGGCATGTGCTCGTATGGGCTTCTGCGTTAAACTCGATGAAGCAACATCCTTAAAATCTAATCTGGAAGCAGCAAGGGTACTTATCTCCGCTGGATTCAAACCGATGGAGAGTGAACTAAAGGTAGTCATCGGCGGGGCTTTCTTCACAATCCGAATAGTAGAGGAACCGTCTTGCTCATGCACATGGTCAGCTCTAGAGGATGAGGAATCAGAATCCGAGTCAGATTCCCAGTGGTCCGATGGGGGATATAAATCGGACGATCAGGGTAGCGGCTCAAAGGGTCAGGCGCCGGCAACAGTCCGATCGGGGGGCGACTTAGTCGACCGGAAGGAGATTCAGCGCGAAACTCTAAGTGACGCTTCGTTTTCCGTAGGCCAGGGGGAGTTTCCAGACAAAACGGATCTATCACACATACCAAGGGCGGCTGATATTAATGAAGGCGGGCACGGGAACATTCCAGACCCGGGAATCGAGAATTATCATTATGCGGAGAGGGCCCACGCGGATTTCTTGGAGAACGCAACAGGCGGCGGCAAGGTGGGGTCCACGGAAGGAGAACATATGGAGGGGAAGAATGACAATTTGAACACTGAGTTTGGCCAATTAAATGGGGCCCAGCCCAATCCAATTCAATAAGAAGCCCAAGAGGAGAATACAGTGAGGGATTTGGATCTAAATACAGCAAACAATGTGGGGGGATATAATGCTCAGGCCCAAAACTCCCATAGTGGCCTAACAGGACAGGAACAACGGGCTGGAAGTGCAATTGCGCAGCCCACTCCATTGACAGGATCCAGAAGCCAATTGAACATATCGCAGACCCAATTTGGGAGCCCTACCCAAATTGCAGACCCCCCAAATCGATCTCGTGCTGACCCTAAGAGGTACCGGACCGGTAAGCGAGCTGAGGGGCAAAAGCCCCCCACTGGAAAGGAGCCTCGAAAGGCCAGACAGATACCCAAGAGAAAGGGTAATCACAAGGCAACATTGAGGGTACAGGAGTTACACAGGTGGGAGGGCTTCATAAGCGAGATCGATTTTGGTAATGAGGCCGATGGTCAGGGGGGAGGCAATTCCCAAAAAGCATCACATACAAGCGGCGGCTACAGTCAAGAGTCGAGAAATTCGGAGGCGGAACAGACATGGGATCTTGGGAAAAAAATGGGGCTAAAAAGTAAGAATGGGGACGAAGCAATGGTGGCGAGATTAGTGGAATTGGATGGTGCGAAAGCGGGTAAGGACTCGTTTGGACAAGGGGAAGTCAAAGATGGTTAATTTATGAAGCTCCTGTCAATTAACATTAGAGGCTTGGGGAATTCGATAAAGAGGAGAGAAATCCAATCGCTAATTCGGAAACATGGGATCGACATTTGTTGTGTACAAGAAACAAAATCAGAAACAGTGGATGAGAGATGCTGCAGAGAGATGTGGGGCTTCGGAAATTACGGAGTGGCCATAAGGGGAGCGACAGAGCGAGCAGGAGGTATGTGTATTCTATGGAATGCGGATAAGCTTAGCTGTTTAAGTTTATGGGATATGCATGGTGCTGTGATTGTGAACGGGTTATGGGGGGTGGAGAGATCTCCATGTTGCATCATAAATGTCTACGCCCCTTGTGCTCTCAATGAACGCATCGAGCTTTGGGACAGACTGAATCTAGTAATACAGCAAAACCACAATGTATGCATTTGTGTTCTTGGTGATTTTAATTCGATCAGACATGAGTCTGAAAGGATAGGCAGAAGTGGTCTCGTGAACAGAAACGATATTAGGCGATTCGATGAATTCATCAGTGGAGCGTTTCTGACCGATCTTCCCCTCCACGGGAGGAAGTTCACCTGGTACAAACTTGACGGTAGTTGTAAAAGCAGGATCGATCGTATCCTAGTGAACGATGCTTGGCTCCAAACATGGCCTCATTCGACCCAGAAGGGGCTGCCTCGAACTGTCTCCGATCATTACCCCCTACTATTGGAGACGGCTGAGGTGGATTGGGGGCCCAAACCTTTTCGATTCATAAACGCATGGCTCTCACATCCGGATTTCAAGTTATATGTGACCACAAAGTGGAAGGAATTCCAAGTCGAGGGATGGGGTGGATATGTGGTGAAGAAAAAATTGAAATTACTTAAAAATGAAATTAGAAATTGGAATAGGGAGGTATTTGGGCGGATGGATAGCAAGATCGACAGCCTCAGAACAGAAATGCACCAGCTTGATATCTTGGACGAGGTGTTCGGACTCGAGGAAACAAAAGTAATCAAGAGAAACGAGACCAGAGCCAACCTGTTATTGAACATGAAGAAGAGAGGCAGTCTACTTGCGCAGAAAGCACGAGTCAAATGGTTAAAAGATGGCGACATAAACACTAGTTTCTTTCACAAAGTGATAAATCAACGACGAAAGACCAATGAAATCACAGGGGTGCAGCTGGACGGTCAGTGGGTCGAGCAGCCGAACCTAGTGAAGAGAGGGATCAGAATCTTCTTCGAAAACCATTTCAGGAGGTGTCAGGGTATCAGGCCTTCAGTCGCGGAGGGTTTCGTTGACAAGTGTGTGAGCCCAATCGATAACGAGATGCTAATCAAGCCTTTCTCCGAAGAGGAAGTTAAGGCAGCCATATGGAGTTGTGACGGATCGAAAAGCCCGGGTCTCGATGGTTTCAATTTTGGGTTCGTCAAACAGTTTTGGGAGGTGGTTAAAGAGGACTTTATGAGGATGGTGTCAGATTTTCATGCAAATGGGAAATTAGTTCGTGGGGCAAATCCATCCTTTATTGTTCTGATCCCCAAAAAGGATGAAGCATCTTCTCTCAACAACTACCGACCTATTTCCCTAATTGGTTGTGCATACAAGGTGATTGCGAAAGTCCTAGCTATCAGACTCAGTAAGGTAATGGATGGTATCATCTCGGAAAATCAAAGCGCCTTTCTCGGGGGTCGGCAAATTCTAGATGGGGTAGTTATTCTCAACGAGGCGATCGAGGAAGCCAAACGACGGAAGCTTGAAAGAATTTTCTTCAAAATTGACTTCGCTAAGGCTTATGATTCGGTGGATTGGAGTTTCTTAGATATGATGCTTGAGCAATTCAAATTCTGTGGTAAATGGAGAGGTTGGATTAAGGAATGTGTGTCGACCGCTACAGCCACTGCTCTGGTCAACGGAAGCCCCTCAGGTGAGTTTGTGTTGGAACGGGGGCTGTGACAAGGGGACCCCCTATCCCATTTTCTCTATCTAATTGTGGCAGAAGGCCTAAATTCTATCATCAACAAGGCTGTTCAGCTGAACATGTTCACCGCGGCAGAAATGGGCAGTAAAAAGTTGAAGGTCTCACATCTCCAATATGCGGATGACACAATTCTGTTGGGGGCTGCAAGCCGAGAAAACGCATATGTCATACGTGGGATTCTTAGGAACTATGAGTTATTATCGGGCCTGAAGATTAATTACAATAAATGCAGTCTCATGGGAGTTAACGTTGAGCATAGAAAACTGGAAGAGATGGCTAGCATTCTTGGATGCGCCGTTGGGGAGGTTCCTTTCTCATATCTGGGTACCCGAGTCGGCGTGAGGAGCAAAAACACATCCGAATGGGGACATTTAGTGCTGAAATTAGATAAAAGATTGAAAGCTTGGGAGTCTAAGAAAATCTCTTTCGGAGGAAGAATCACTCTCTTGAAGGCAGTCCTGACTTCGATTCATGTCTACTATTTTTCATTTCATCTTCTACCAAAAAAGACTCTGAAATCTTTAACCTCTGTGTGCTGTAACTTTCTATGGGGAGGCAGGGAGAGTGTGAGAAAATTGGCGTGGATCAAATGGGATAACATCTGTAAACCAAAACACAAGGGGGGGCTAGGGGTCAGGGATTTTGGAAGTTTTAATAGGGCTTTATTGGGGAAATGGCTCTGGAATTTTCTGAGTAGTAGAGATAAATTATGGGTTAAGGTCATAGATTCGTTATATGGGGGTTTGAGAGAAGATGGGGAGGGGTTCTATCTTAGGGGGAGAGGAAGAACATCTCAATGGTGGAGGGATATAGTGGCTAATGGGTGTGGAGTGGGGAGTGGCTGGTTTCGAGGGAGCATGGTGAAGGTCATAGGGGATGGGTCTAGCACGAGTTTTTGGGAAGGGGTATGGGCGGGCGACATAGCCTTAAAGTTACAATTTCCGAGGCTATATAGGTTGAATTTAGACAAAGATAAGAACATTGGGGAGATGGGGGGTGGGAGGGAGGAGACCTTTGCTTGAAAGAGAAACTGAAAGCTTTAATTCTTTGCTGTCTATGATCAACAGGTGTAACATGACGGAGAACGAACAGGATCGGTGGAACTGGAGGGTGGATCTGAAAGACAGGTACACTACAAAATCTGCATACCAAACTCTTTATCCAACAGCTGCAACGGGGGAATTGGAGCCACTGAAGGAAAAGGCTCTTGAGAGAATCTGGAAGAATCGGTGTCCAATGAAGGCCGTGGCAATGGCATGGATAGGCTACCGACTAGAACAAATCTAAGAAGGAGATCAATCATTACTACGGACGAGGAGACCAAATGCACGGCATGTGGGGGGAACTCTGAATCGGCAGTACATCTGTTCATCAAGTGTACGGTGACAAATCAGGTGTGGTCCGATATTCTATCTTGGCTGAAAATTTCGTCGGCATCCTCTGGGCATATTTCTGCGCATTTCTGGCAATTTACTAGTCTTCTTGATCATAAAACTGTTTCTAATTTTATGGAGGGCTTGTGGATTTGTGTGGTGTGGATACTGTGGTCTTGGGAGAATGGAACATTAAGAAAATTTCCGAGGAGGTCAAAGGGAGCTGGTGTTTGGCGGCTAATAATGTAAAAAACGGATCCTATTTCAGGGGATGGCTATCTGAACCAATTCTCCAACTGGTTTAATTCCATCAGGTGCTCTCTGTGATGAGGACAAAGCAATAGGCGCTCTGCTTTCTGGTTATGTTCTTTTTTTATTTGTATGTGTACTATTAATTCTTGCTTGTAACCTTGCTACTTGGTATATCTTATACCTTGTATGCTATGTTTCTGTTCAATAAGATCCCTTTTATTTACCGATCAAAAAAAAAAAAAAGTTCACCTAACCAATGGTTTACAGTGCAGAATCTGCAGATGGAGTCAAAACAAAAATGAAACAACAATCTAAAATAAAATATACAGATTACAGATGAACAAAATTTCTTGTTTCATAGTGTTATACCTAGTCAAAAAAGTCAATCTTTGACTAGTCAATCCTAGTCACCAGCTTACGTGGCGAGGACCAGTCAACAAGACCAAGAAAATGTAATAGAATAGATGTTTTAATATATTTAAGTGCTCGCTCAAAGATGTTGACGAGCACCTATTTCAGTTAGCTGCTCGCCCAAATGTGTGGCGAGCACCTATCTATCTTAGCTAGAATAGTCAAGTACTGAAGCCTTGGGAGACAGCATGGAGCGTGGCGACCACACTCCTCGACATGGTCCTCCGGCGACCACCGTAGCTCAGCTCCTCGGCATCTCGGCGAGGACGAGCACCAAAGGCGGTTTAGCATTAAATGCGCCATCAAATCACCTTTTCGGGCAGAAGACAGGTCCAATGAGGGCGTGCCACGTGTAAAGGGCGGGCAGCCCCTAGAAACCACTATATAATGCCTAAAAGAGGCCCATTTGTAGACAAGTTACCCTATTCCACCAAATCACCCAAACCAAAGCAATATACTCTCCCAAGCTCTTACGCTTTAGCTTCTCAAAGAAGCTACATCTTTGTGTTCTTCATTAATTCTTGTTTGTTCTCCAATAGATCATCAAGATCATCATATTAATCCGCATAAACACGTAATAAACCCCCGATAATCATATATGTTTGTTTCGTGTTAATAAACAGCCCACATCCGAGTCAACCCGACAAAAGCACGTACAACATTTGGCGCTAGAAGGAGGGGTCCTTTTACGTGTTCATCACTCTCAGTTTCGACCGATCATCGAGCGATCGGTTTGCAAACTCCGTTTTCAGGTTTCTAATCGGTAGTTCCACCGTTTAAAGCTTTATTTACATATTTCCGTGTTCTTCGTGTTCTTGAATATTTGCGATATTCACGACATATTTTGGAGTTTGATCTCCGTGTAATCTTGTTTTTAAGCTTTAGTTGTTATTACTTTGCTCATAAGTAGTTGTAATAGCACGTTCTTCTGCGTAAGAATTTTAATCTTTCGTTTTTAAGCGTCGAAAGCTTAAGAACAGTCTTATCCTTGTAATAATCTCCAGGAGACACTCTTTAAACGATGTCTCAGCATACTCCACGTGACGGAATCTTACCCCCCGGAGGGAACGAGCGCCCTCCGGCGCCGGCGGTGAATCCGTTTGCAAACGTGAATATGGGGGACATTCTGAATGATCCCCAACATCTGAAAGACCTCTGTGACTATCTCAATGAGAAGAAGAGGCAGAATGAGGAGCTGGAGAAGGCCAAAGATCAGGCCTTCGACCGAGCTCGCAAAGCCAAGGGGAACGAAGAAGATAACCGTTCCTATCACTCCAACTCTGTTCACCCCCAGGACAGAGGAAAAAACAAGGTCGACGAGCATTCCCACAATAGCCATACGGGAGACTCGCGACACCGAAATTCGGTTTTCAACCGGATGGATGACAGAGATAAGAGGGCTCCTCGCCCGGTGCATTTCAATGTGGATGGCCGACCAGGCAGAGCCGACCACCACCGAGATCACGCTGATAAGAGAGATCAGGGTGATAGAATCTCAGCTCTTGACCGAGTGGGACCAGGGAAGGGTTCGCGAGCTCCTGCGAGGAGTTATCGTAGCCGCCAGTCTGAGAGACATTCCCCCAGGCGATCACGTCATGATGATCGCCCGGCCGCATCCCAAGGGAGCCGACGCGACGAGGTCGTCGTCCCCCGAGCACAAACTGCCGAGGAGGGGCAAATCGCCCAGTTCCTCGAGACCCAAAAATTAATGAAGATAGAGATGGAAACTCTGCGAGCTGAGGTGGTCGCCTCGAAGCTAGGGACCACCCCACCAATCACTCTGCCCGCACCTCCTTTGAGCGTTGCAATCCTTACCGCCCCCATTCAAAGAAAGATTCAAATGCCCTCCATGCCGGCATACGATGGTGCATCCGACCCTAGAGTACATCTGTCCAAGTACTCCAACTATATGGCCTCAATTGGGGCAACGGACGCCACACAATGCAGGAACTTCTCCCTAACTTTGGGAGACCGGGCTCACCGATGGTACACAACGCTGAGTCCCGGATCGGTCACCTCTTTCCTTGAGCTGGGACAACTATTTCTGACCTACTACGGGTCTATTGCTGCTCGCCCAGCCTCAAAGCAACGTTTGGCGAACGTTCGACAATCTATAAATGAGTCTGGCAAGGACTTCATCGAGCGCTTCGATAGGCTGGTGATCGATGGGGAGGCCGTGAACGATGAGACCAAGCTGATCTCAGCTGTTTCCGGTCTGAGGATAGGTACCAAGCTTTGGGAATCTATCCACCTTACTTTCCCCAGTTCTTATGCGGACTTCCGCACGAGGGCTGGGAACTTCATTCAGATGGAGGAAATAATGGACGCAGCCAAGGCTAACGAGCAGCCGGAGGCGTCCAAGAGGGTCTGGCCCAAAAAGAATACAAACACTGGGGAGTCGTCCCAGCCCAAGAAGGCGACCACTCAAACTGGAAGTGCTCGCCCAGCCAACTTCAGGCCTTTCGAGGAGTCTCCTGAGATCATCCAATTCAGAGAATCTCTCTCTGTGGATCCCAGGGGCATTTTCAACGCTGTTAGGGGAAAGAATATGCTCCCCCAGGCCAAGCCAATGCATGCAAGTGATGAAAAACTGGATGGTAGCAAATTCTGCGACTACCACAACTCCATTGGCCACCACACCAACGGCTGCAGGGACTTGGTGAGAAATCTATTCAAGCTATACAATGAGGGCAAGCTCGCCCAGTTCATCAAGCCTCTAGGAAATGGCGACAACAGGGGGAAGAAACGTCGCGACGACGGCGACGACCTGCGCCAACATCTGAATCGTCCCAAGCTAACTCCTCCCATGCCACAACATGCTGGCGGCGACATCGATAATGTGGGCGGAGCCTGTTTGGTGATTGAAGGCCCGTTGGGGGGAACCCAATCCGGAAAAGAGCTATCTGTTCGCCGAGCTCAGAGCGAGCAGCGAGCACTGAACAATGTGCACCAGGTGTGCGTCGCTCCGACTGCCGAGAAGCCTCTTTCTCATCAAGTCCTTTTCTCGGACGACGACCTGAACGGCGTGGTGCACCCGAACAATGATGCTTTGGTCATCATAGGGAAGATCATGGGAACCAACGTCCATCGCATGATGGTCGACACTGGGGCATACACCAACATCCTTTTCAAGCATACTCTGGATGCTCTCGGTGATTATGCGGAATACATCGAGCCATGCGATGATATAATCGTAGGTTTTGGGGATACGCGCAATCTTCCCATTGGGAAAATCAGACTATCCTTGGAGTTGGCATCGTCGAAAGAGCCAGAAATGCACCATGCTAGGCAGCTCGACTTCTTGATCATCGACATGCCATCGTCCTACAACGTTTTCCTCGGCCGACCTTTCTTCAACGAGTTCAAGGCGGCCGTTTCTACTTATTATTACTGTGTAAAGTTTCCGACCCCAGCGGGAGTTATAACCGTCAAGGGCGATCAGACGCGGGCGAGGGAGTGTCTCGTCCGTTTTGCAAAGCGTCATTCAAAGGAATCTACTATGATTGGCCAGTATATTGAGTGTCAAACACAAACAGAAAAAGTGAACTACTTGGAGGGTCTTCCTAGCAAGTACCGAAAGATTGAAATTGGGGAGTGCAGTCGTAGTTACGACGACCACCAAGTGGAGGCGAACGAGCACGCCTCCATGGAAGTGGACGACCACACCCCAATGGATATCGACGAGCAGACAGTCTCGGGCGACCAGCTCCCCGACGATCTGGAGCCCAGGCTAGGTTTTGAGCCAGAGTTCGGAATCGAGGACCCTCGTTGGAAGGAGCCTAAAGAACGGGCAACTTCAGCGGAGGACCTCGAAACCATTCATTTAAACGAAGCTCGTCCAGAACTCGAAGTATTTTTGAAAGAAAACATCGGAGCATTCGCCTGGTCGCACGAGGATATGGTGGGCATTCCAACAAATCATGCCTGCCACAGATTGAATATTGATCCAGCAAGGAGACCTATCACCCAAAAACGAAGGAAATTTGGGCCTGATAAATATGCGGCTTTGGCAGTCGAAGTCAAGAAATTGATCGACAATAAATTAATCGAGAAAACTGGAACTGACCCCGAGTGGCTGGCCAATCCAGTGCTCGTCAAAAAGGCGACCGGGTCGTGGAGATTGTGTATAGACTTCACAGATCTAAACGACGCCTGTCCCAAAGATCACTTTCCGATGCCCCACATTGATCACCTAGTAGACAATACAGCGGGGCACGAGATGTTAACTTTCATGGATGCTTTCGCAGGCTACCATCAGATTGCGATGCATCCCGACGACCAGCGGCATACGGCCTTCATGACGGCCACCGAAATGTACAGCTGGAAGAGAATGCCTTTCGGTTTGAAGAACGCGGTGGCAACATACCAAAGACTGGTAAATAAGATGTTTGAGAAACACATCGGCGAGATGGTGGAGGTTTATATCGACGACATCGTTGTCAAAAGCTTGCGGAAAGAAGATCACCTACACCACCTCACCATGACATTCGATATACTGAAGGAGTACAACATGAAGTTAAATCCGAAAAAATGCAGTTTTGGTGTTAGCTCAGGAAAATTTCTGGGGCATTTGGTTAGCCAGCGGGGCATCGAGGCGAATCCGAGCAAAATTCAAGCAGTCATTAACATGCAAAGCCCAAGGAACGTGAAAGAGGTACAAAGGTTGACAGGATGCCTTGCATCGCTGAACAGATTTATTGCACGAACGGGCGATCGCTGCAAACCTTTTTTCGATGCTCTGAAAAAAGGGAGGTTCGAATGGACCGATGAATGTGAAAAATCTTTCGAAAAGCTAAAGGAATACCTATCGGATCCGAAGGTCCTATCTAAGCTAGTCCCCGGCGAAATTTTGTATCTATACTTGGCGGCCACTGACTGTGCGATCAGTTCAGTGCTCGTCCGAGCTGAGGGGAGCACACATCTGCCTATCTACTACGTAAGTCAAACGCTGAGAGATGCGGAGTTGAGATACACTCCTATGGAAAAATTGGCATACGCACTAGTCATGAGTGTCAGAAAATTAAGGCAGTACCTGTTCGACCACGAGGTGGTCGTCCTCACCACCTTTCCACTCCGACGAGCACTGCATCGTCCGGATACCACTGGAAGACTTTTGAAATGGTCGGTGGAGATAGGGCAATTTGGGCTCACCTACGCACCTAGAACGGCAATCATGGGACAAGTGCTGGCGGAATTTATCGTAGAGCTCACTTTCCCAGAGAAATTGGACGAGGGAATCGAACTCCCTTGGACACTGTTCGTCGATGGCTCGTCGACGAGCACCAAAGCAGGGGAAGGAATCGTCCTCACCAGCCCAACCGGACAGACGTTTGCTTCGGCGATCGAGTTCGAGTATCGGGCGACCAACAACGAAGCAGAATACGAGGCGCTGGTTGCAGGAATCAAGATGGCTATGGCCGTGGGCGCAAGAAAACTGAAAATTTTTTCTGACTCTCAGCTGGTTGTATATCAAATTACGGGCGACTACGAGGCTCGCGGCGATCAAATGATAAAATATCAAGAGCTAGTAAAAGGATTACTCGAGCAGTTTGATCAATTCCATATCGAGCAAATCCCCAGGGAGGACAATACGCAAGCAGATGCGTTAGCTCGACTGGCCACTTCAGAGGGGGAGGCAATATTTTCAGAAGCGACCATCACTAAAATTTCTTCCCCATCGGTGAACAGAGGTCAGATTTTGCAGGTTGAAGCGACCAGCGACGAGGACTGGAGATCGCCGATCATCAAGTACATCAAGACCGGCGAGCTCCCGGGGGATAAAGTGAAAGCAACCAGATTGCAGCTCAGGTCCGCAAGGTACACTGTTGTTGGCGACCAGCTGTACAAACGGGGTTTTTCAATGCCTTTATTGAAATGCCTCGGAGAAGACGAGGCGAAGATCGTCATGTACGAAATCCACGAAGGATCATGTGGAAATCATACAGGGGGGCAAGCGCTCGCTTTAAAAATCATGAGGCAAGGCTACTTTTGGCCAACACTGAAGAAGGATGCAATTCATTACGCCCAGGCGTGCAAGAGATGTCAAGCTTTTGCACCAGCTATTCACTCACCTCCAGACGAACTCATCTCCGTCTACAGCTCTTGGCCCTTCGCGAAGTGGGGCATCGACATCATCGGACCTTTCCCGCCTAGCGTCGGGGGGGTAACTTTCGTAGTCGTAGCAGTCGATTACTTCACCAAGTGGACCGAAGCGAAGGCATTGAAGACCATCACAACGGCCCAGATGACAAGCTTCATTTGGAAAAACATAATTTGCAGGTTCGGCCTACCACGAGCAATAGTGACCGACAACGGGCGTCAATTCACAAGTCGAGATATGCAGGATTTCTGCTCAGAATGGAACATCAAGAAATTTTTTTCAACACCCTATCATCCACAATCAAATGGTCAAGTAGAGGCGATCAACAAAATCATCAAACACACCTTGAAAGCTAAGCTAGATGGATTGAAGGGCAAATGGGCGGACGAGCTGCACATGGTTCTGTGGGCATATCGGACGACCACTGGGAATTCTACTGGTGAAACTCCGTTCGCGCTCGCGTTCGGAACCGAAGCTGTCATACCAGCAGAGGGGCAGGTCCCAACTTTTCGAGTAGCAAATTATGACGAGCAGTTGAATAACGATGCACAGCTCTCCGATTTGGACTTCCTAGAAGAGCGAAGGCTAACAGCGGACGAGAAGAACGTGGTGTACAAGCAAAGATCAGAGCGCTATTACAACACCAAAGTACGTGCTCGCCAATTCACTATCGGCCAGCTCGTACTTCGGAGGGCGACGGAGCAGTCCATTGGCATACTTGGCCCGACTTGGGAGGGTCCGTACCGAATAACGCACACACTTTTGAACGGATCGTACGAGCTAGAAGATCTAGAGGGCAAGCCGAGCAAATACCCGTGGAACGCGGTCAAGCTGAAGAAATATTACCAGTAAGTTTTTAATTTTTTCATATTTGTATAATTTGTACCAAGTCATCATTTCAATACAGGTCAAGTTTAAATTTCATCAAGTGTTAGATAAGTTTGAATTTTTAGACAAGGCTCTGCGTAGCCATCTAGGAAACAAAGACAAGCACTCTTTTTTAACGATGCTCGCAAGGTAGTGGCGACGACGATCACTACCTACCAAACAAAAAAGAGTTCAACCGACGAATGGTTAACTCTAAAAGACGAGCACTCTTTCTTAAAGATGCTCGCAAAACAAAGACGAGCACTCTTTTTTAACGATGCTCGCAAGGTAGTGGCGACGACGATCACTACCTACCAAACAAAAAAGAGTTCAACCGACGAATGGTTAACTCTAAAAGACGAGCACTCTTTCTTAAAGATGCTCACAAAACAAAGACGAGCACTCTTTTTTAACGATGCTCGCAAGGTAGTGGCGACGACGATCACTACCTACCAAACAAAAAAGAGTTCAACCGACGAATGGTTAACTCTAAAAGACGAGCACTCTTTCTTAAAGATGCTCGCAAAACAAAGACGAGCACTCTTTTTTAACGATGCTCGCAAGGTAGTGGCGACGACGATCACTACCTACCAAACAAAAAAGAGTTCAACCGACGCATGGTTAACTCTAAAAGACGAGCACTCTTTCTTAAAGATGCTCGCAAAGGTAAAAGACGAGCACCTTTTCTTAAAGGCGCTCGCAAAGACAAAAGACGAGCACTCTGTCTTGAAGGTGCTCGCAATAAAAGGAGGTTTCAAAAAGACATACTTATCAAAAAATGCTTGCAAAAAATGAATCATAACACAAGTTGGAAAACGAACACAACATGAGCAAAAAAGTTCCATTCATTGAAAAGCCTTGAAGGCTGAAATTACAAAAAGGCCTTAATGGCCGAACAGTCCTAAAAAAACAGAAATAAAATACAAGTAAACTAAGCTGCTGGAGCATTCTCCTCGGCAGGAGCATCCTGCTCGCCGGCAACTTCCTCCTCGTTCATAGACTCCTCGGCAGGAGCTTCCTGTTCGACTGATTGAGGTGGGGAGTCTTGCGGAGGGTTCGAGAAGAGGACCGGAACACCCAACAGTCGGGGGAACAGGAGTCCCAACTCCATCAAATGAAGCAGAGGGAGGTCTGTTTCCGGCTGAGGATTCTCCTTCATAAGGAGGTCGTCCAAAAACCCGCCGAGCGGAGTCGCATCTAGTCCCGGATGAATTTCCAGTAACCGGTGAATGAGCCCGTGGGCAGTAAGCGCCACCGATAACATGGCCACGCTCCCGGCGACCTCAACAGTCTCATCTCGCTCTTCCGTCAGCTCGACCAGCTGTTGCCGAAGAGTGGCCAACTCTTCCTCATCAGTTGTGGATTTATTTTGAAGAGTTCTTAGCTCGTCCTCGGCAGTCTGGAGGCGAGCACGGAGACGTTCGATCTCTTGGAGATCTTCCTGATCCTTCTTTCGAATCGTCTCGAGTTGGGCCTCAGAATCGGCCAACTTTGCCTCGACATCGGCCAACTTGGTCTCGAGGTCGACCGCTTTCCTCTCGACAGCAGCTTTAGCCTTGGCCATTTGGGCGAGTTTCGCACTCCTGTCCTCGCTGACTTTGCGGCTTTCGGCGATCTGGAAGGCGAGCTTCTCCATCGTATAGGACGCCCTGCTCAAGTCTATGGCGACCAATCTCGCATTCTCCAGCGAGCTATGATTGTCCACCTCGTCGACCAGTGTGGTCGTCAGCGATCGAGGCAGATTCTTCACAGCCCTTAGTGCGATCGGATTCAGGGGCTCTCTGTCGACCGGATCCCGCGACCGGTAGAAGCCGAGGAGGTTTGGGTTGAAGGGTTCGACGATCTGGCAGTCGGCAACTCTATAGGAGGAGAAGAAAATAATTTAGGAAAAGGTACTTGAAAATATTACAAAAATCTCATTGATATAAAAAATAAACTTACTTGGCAACCCTCGCGGCATCCCAGCCAAGAAGGGTATTGTCTCCCTGAGCCCTCTCCCCGGCCGACGAGCTCGCGGCGATATCTCGCCACCGAGTAGTACGGGGAGGAGGGGATACGACTTGTATGGGGGGAGGCGAGGGAGATCTCCTCGGCGAGATCCTCTGCTCGGTAGCAGGGGGGCGAGAAGAGCCCCCTCGGGCTGGTTTAGCAATCTTCTTGGGTGGAGCCCCCGAGGTCTCCGCCCCTTTCCTCTTCTTGCCTGTGCCATCGACTACCTTGCGCTCACGGAGCATCCTCGCCTGCTGCAGCATCCTGTTCGATAGTATACGATTTACTTCGACAGTTGGAGGAAGATAGGTGACAACCCTTTCAGGAACCACTACTAAGAAAGAAAAGCGAAGAGTTAATATTTACGAAGAGCAATTTTGAAAAAACTTAGCAAATTCACAAAACTTGGAAACATGTTGATACCTGGAGGAAATTGTCGGGTGAAGTGATGAGGAGGTACTCTGAGACCTGCTCGCTCACGCATACACTCCCTGTTCAAGAAGCGACAGGACCTCTCCAGGTACCGACGATTGAGAACGCAGCAAATGTGATACTGGAAGAGAGGTGTGAGACGGTGCTCGGCAGTTTTCTTACGAGCAGTTTCACCTACAAAAACGAGGAGTTAGTCAGTATAGAAAGAGCGAGCAGTAATAAAAATAACTTACCACAAATTCTTCGATATTCAGTGGGAATGGGAACGCGATCCGAGGAGCCATCCGGCCTCACCGGACTTTTCCAGTCCCCGGCTACCCACCACCAATTGGTTTTCCAATCTCTGATTTTGTTGGGAACCCCTTCAATCAACTTGAAGTTATCACGGCCCCTCACGTAAAAATATCTGTGGCCCACGTTCTCTCCGGCCTCGGCCACCTGAAGGAGATAATTAATCTCTTTCGGGCTAAGCCATGTGTTCCGACATCCATTCTCGGCCGCCACCAGGCCGAACAGTGTAAGAATGCCGATCAGGTTGGACCAACCATTCGGCAAAAGTTGAGAAGGGGCCACCCTTAAGAAATGTAAAAAGTGGGAAATACTGGGGTGCAGGGGGAATCTAAGCCCGGCCTCCATCATGCCGATATTAACGGCGACCATCCCTTCTGGCGGCTGGTCGGCCCTCTCATCCGAGCGAGGTACAAAAAAACAAACATCGGCCGGCAGCTGATATTTCTTCCTGGAATTTTCTAGCTGTGCCGAGGAGACCTTGCTCGCATACTTACTTGCTTCGTATTCACTCTGAAAAGCTTCTCGATGGGGGCGAGGAACCTCTCGAGGAAGGTATTCGCAGAAATATTTGTAATAGGCCTCCCTCGAGACCTCGTCGCCATCCAAATTTTCCCTTCCACTTAAAATGTCCTTTATGCTCTCCGCATATTGAACAACCTCCTCAAAGTCCTCGCGGAGACTCCTCGTCAAGGTCTCCTCGACTTGGGCAGTTTCTATCTGTTCGCCCACCCCTCGATCTAATCCTTGGTCGCGTAGATCGGAACTAGTCTCACTGCCACCCTCCTCGGCATATCCCTCCTCGGCATCATTGCCGGCGTCATCCCTATCACTTTCATCAAGGTCGTCGACGTCGACGACCACTGCCTTTCCCAAGTTTCGGGGTCCAACACTTATAGGGTCGGGGGAGTGAATCCTAGAATCCGAGGAGGATGCCCTCTCCAGTAAGGCCAAGGCCAAACGATCTCCGCCGCCGGAGTCTTCAGAGCCACCAACCAATGGCGGCGGACCACCGCCGGAACCACCACCAAAACCACTAAAATCCATTTTTTCTTCTATAGAAATGGGGGAGAGAGTTTTTAAAGAAGAAAATGCAAGTTGTTTACCTTGTTGACGATCGAGAACCACCACAAACTCGCCGGAAAACTTGAGAGAAAAGCTTGAAGAAATTCGAAAAATTGCAAATGGTAAAAGTGTTTTGAAAAGAAGGAAAGTCATATTTATAGGCAAAACATATGCAGGGACCCATGTGCAAAAAACGGGGTAAAATCCGTAATTTCCCCAAAAATTTGGGGCCATTTCCGAATTAGAGCTCGGCGAGTGGACCCCACGCGCGACCTTTGAGGTCGGCACGCGCCCCACGCGCCAAATTCAAAATCTCCTTGCGCCGCCCACGCGTCTGACACATCAGAAGTCATTATTAAAAGTTGCCTCGATAATCGTGCTCGGCGCTGGAGACGAGGCGACCGCCTCCAATTTACGTCATCAAAATCTCAAAATTGATTGTGTTGTCGAGGACAATAATCACCATCTAAGAAGACGACCATACTGCCCGCCTTACCATTCTACGAATACGAAGAAAGGCGACCAGGGGGCAAATGTTATACCTAGTCAAAGAAGTCAATCTTTGACTAGTCAATCCTAGTCACCAGCTTACGTGGCGAGGACCAGTCAACAAAGTCGTGCGACGACTAGTCAACAAGACCAAGAAAATGTAATAGAATAGATGTTTTAATATATTTAAGTGCTCGCTCAAAGATGTTGACGAGCACCTATTTCAGTTAGCTGCTCGCCCAAATGTGTGGCGAGCACCTATCTATCTTAGCTAGAATAGTCAAGTACTGAAGCCTTGGGAGACAGCATGGAGCGTGGCGACCACACTCCTCGACATGGTCCTCCTGCGACCACCGTAGCTCAGCTCCTCGGCATCTCGGCGAGGACGAGCACCAAAGGCGGTTTAGCATTAAATGCGCCATCAAATCACCTTTTCGAGCAGAAGACAGGTCCAATGAGGGCGTGCCACGTGTAAAGGGCGGGCAGCCCCTAGAAACCACTATATAATGCCTAAAAGAGGCTCATTTGTAGACAAGTTACCCTATTCCACCAAATCACCCAAACCAAAGCAATATACTCTCCCAAGCTCTTACGCTTTAGCTTCTCAAAGAAGCTACATCTTTGTGTTCTTCATTAATTCTTGTTTGTTCTCCAATAGATCATCAAGATCATCATATTAATCCGCATAAACACGTAATAAACCCCCGATAATCATATATGTTTGTTTCGTGTTAATAAACAGCTCACATCCGAGTCAACCCGACAAAAGCACGTACAACACATAGCAAATTGTCAAAAGAAGCAGCTTTACAGGCTAGCTGGTTCCCATAGATTCTTAAATTTCTTGTATATTCTTAAAGGACACGGATAAATGCCCCCAAAATATTATCTTTTCACCCTCTTTCACCACCAAATATGAGTTCCCCCCATAAAATATTACAAATAACTTTTTCACACCCTAACAATTTTATATGAGTTCATCCCCTTTCAAAATTAAAAGAAAACCCCCCTTTGATTACAAAACATGAGATGGGGGAGACGAAATGGATTTTACCAATTCTCAACATTAGTTAGCAGAATTTTGTGTAAAAACTCGACCAAAACTTCCGAGGGTTCACACGTAATTCGGCCAAGAAAACAAAAAAAAATTGAATTTTTGTATTGTTTGAAAAAAAATTCCGAAAATGTAGACAACTCGTGAAACTTTTTTCCTAAAAATCTCATAAAACTTAGCGAACCAGTGCTGAATTTTAGACAAACACGATTTAAAAAAAAAAAAGAACTCGGGAATAAAATACACTACACATATATATATATTACAATTACACAATAATGTAACAATATGGTCAAATAAAACAATAATAGCATGAACAATCATCAAACACAAAGATATACTACTATACAAAAAAATATATATATAAACTATACTTTAAAAAAAATACAGTGAAAATTTACATATATATAAAACGGACACTTCATTTTTTAACCATTAGACCTAAATTTTTTCAAATTGTTTTCATGGATGCAATGGTTTCAAATTTTATTTAAGAAAGAATACGGTATGTGTTGAGTTTTGGGAGGGAGAAAGAGAGAATGTAAAAAGTTGTTTATTTTTTAGTTTGGGATGGGAAATGAACTCATCATATAAGGCCTAGTTTGGTTCAGGAGGGGTAAGTTAATTTATCCCACATTATCTCATCCATTCATTCAAACTAACCCTAGACCATTCTAAGGGTAATATAGTTTTTTTAACTATTAGTTTAAAAAATAAGTTGAAAGGGGTGAAAACATAAGTATTTGGGAACATTTATCCGTGGCAATTCTTAAATATAGGGCGCGGCTAAAGGCACCCAAGGATACTATGAGTACACCCACCTGATGAGCACACCCACAAAACGGATAAGTACACCCACAAAACGGATAAGGACACCCACCTGGAAATCTCAAAATTAACCCTCCCATTTCAAACCCTAATTAAATTCTTTACATTCTTTTCATTTCTCATATTTTCAGAGAAAGGGTGCACCCACCTCCCCTCCCTCCAAATCGCCGACGTCGTCGCCGCCCTTCCCACTCACGCCGCGACGCCGCCCTTCTCCCTCCCCACTCACGCCGCGACGCCCCCCTTCTCCCTCCCCACTCACGCCGCCGCCGCCGCCCTTCTCCCTCCCCACTCACGCCGCGAAGCCCGTCTGCCAAGCCTGTTCGCACCGACGCCGCCCGCCACGCCGTCCCCCACGCACGCAGCCCGTTCGCATCGACGCCTCCACCGTTCGCAGCGACGCCGTCCCCCACGCAGCCCGTTCGCATCGACGCCTCCACCGTTCGCAGCGACGCCGTCCCCCACGCCGCCCGTTCGCATCGCCTCCTTCCTCGTCCGCCGTTTCAAGTAAGTTAAGGTTTTTTCTGAAAATTAGGAAATTTAGATTTTTGAAAAAATTAGGGTTTGGATGTTTTGGGATTATTTTTGAACAATCTATGTTTGTTTTGGAAACAAATTCGAACAGTCTTGTTTTGGAAAAAAATTCGAACATATTGTTCAATTTTTCTTTTCGAACAAATGTGAGTTGTTTTGAATATTTTTTCGAACATAATACGTTTGTTCATTAAAAAATTTGGAACACATTGAGTTTGTTGGGTAAAAATTTTCGTACATCTAAACTTTGTTCGGTTAATATTTCCGAACATCTTAAATTTTTTTTATTATTATTTTTGTAGATTTTTTGTGTTTTTGTTGAAGAATTGTGTTGATTTTTTGTGTTTTTGTTGAAGAATGGTGTTGATTTTTTGTGTTTTGGTGGAGGTGGAGATGATTTCGGTACGGTGGGTGTTCTCATCCGTTCTTTTTTTTTTTAAAAAGTGCAGAAGGGGTACAAACGTCATTTTGCATACCCTTTGTGTTAAATTTTTTTTTGGTGGGTGTACTCATAGGATCCTTGGGTGCCTTTAGCCGCGCCCTAAATATACAAGCCTTGCAAAAGCGAATCACCCCCAAGAAGCCCATATAAAGTCCAAGCTGAGGCTTACCAGCAGTCCAAGGCCCAAATGCCCATCATTAGGGGTTTGGCTATATACCCCTCCAGCTTTGTTAAGTATACTCCTCTCTCCATTTATTAATTTAATATTTGTATAGTATATCAAATTTACTCTTTTAATAAAATATATTAAGATATATACACTTCCCTAAAACTAATTATAACCCTAATCCTAAGGGAAGCAGCTCAGCTGCTAGCCATCCCTCCACCTTCTTCGGCGTCGGCCGTTCAAATAAATTTAGAAATTTAGAAAAAAAAAAGTTTTTGACATTGATTTATCGACCATAGAGTACATTTTTCGACTACGGGTTGTTGACGAAAAACACTATTGTTGACAATAATTTGTCGAAAGAAAATTAAAAAAAAATCGACAAAAAGTCATTGAAAATAAACACTATCGTCGACAACAATTTGTCGACGATGGTGTTCATTTTCAAGAACATTTTGTCAAAAAAAAAAAATCTTGCTTCTTTTAGGGTTCAGGCATGGCGGCGGCTGGGCGAGGGAGGAACGACCTTGGGTAGGATTAAAAGCGGCGGCATCACTGGACGAGGGAAGGACGACGCCGCCGAAAGTTAAAGAATCGTAAAAAAAAAAAGGAGGGTCGCGTAGGGGTGGAGGCGGGCAGACGAATCATGCATAGGGTCAGGGGTGGCGGCGCGACGAGTGGGGGAGGGTGGGTCGTTACTGTTGCAGAGAAAGGAAAAAAAAATGAAGAAAGAGGGGGTGGCGGCTTACGGCGGGAGCGGCCTACAACAGAGGCTTGGTGGAGGAAGAATTAGGATTTTGTTTTTGAAAGAATGAAAGAGAAGAAAGAGGGGAGTATATTTATCAATTGATATTTTAAAGAGAAGAGGGTAGATTAGGTATTTCGGTGGTGGAGGGCATCTATTGTGTGCCACATTTAGGGGTACAAAAATCAGGAAGTATATTTAATAAGTTTGGAGGGGTATATAGCCAAACCCCATCATAACCATAGGTTTGATAGCCCACGAAATCATGGACAATTGGACATTCACTTGACTTACATGTGCACCTATACATATGTATTTTACATGTTTAAATTATCGTATATAATACTTTTACATTTTTTAATGGACACAACACTTAATTAGAGCTGTCAAAAAGAATTAACTGAACAGAGCGGACAACAACCTATCAAATCCACCATTAGACGAACTTGGATAGGCCAGCCCACGTAGGAGGCGGGCTGAAAAGTACTAGGCCAAACCAAACCAACTAGAGGTCCCTGAGTTTGACTCAAAGAAAGCATCATTTGAATAAGATAAAGTAACACAAATATAAGACAAAAATAAATAGACCCGAATCGCTTATCACGATGAATTATATTTGTTCAATACACTGTTGTCAACATAAATGTTGAGAAAATGATACAGTGGAAAAGAGAAATTGCATTAAATAAAATCCTTTGAATTTCCATTTAACAATATGGAATACAATAATATTCAAAATTGTCTTGGATTGACACTACATATCTAATCTACATAAATAGAACTTTTTTTAATAAAAAAATTATTTTTAGTACTTAATAAATGTATTAATTTTTTTTTATGCAAATTGAAAATAAACAATATCTATGAACAATAACAATTATAAATAAACTTGTTATTCGGTCATTAAAAAAATCATTCTTTTTATTATGCATACAGAGTAAAGGTAGATTCCAAAAGTTAAAGGTCTTGAGCGTTCATTTTTTCTGCCCCTCCTGCACTGCTCTTTATAAATATTTTTTAATGTCATACTTTAATTATATACATATATATATATAAGGTTTGGCATGTAGTCAAATACTATCTATATACATTTTCATAGAGGCAACCCCAACATAATTTTTAAATGTACTTATTACCTGTCCTGTTGAGTTTGGTGGATATTACCAGGAAGTTGCTATTGTGACTAGCAATATTTGATGTTAAATAAGTAAATATATTAGAACAAAAATGATATATCATAGTTAGTTGATGATAAATTTATTCAAAATTCACAACGAACAATGAATTTAAGAATTAAAACAATATGTGTAGTGGAATTTCAATGAATTTAAATATGGAGCAAAGCATGAAATCATCAGTATATAAAATAAGTTTATCAGCAGCCACGCCCAAGCTTCATTGCATCAGGCGTTGTCGTCATCTTTTATTTCGAGACCTATCACATTTCTTTCCCATATTTAAATATTACTAATAAATTAATTTAATCCATTACTAGTACGTACCAAAGAGAATTCAAAACCTTAATTTGTTTTCCTTGCTTCTAATTTAATTTATGGTACAAATAATATTTTAGTTCAGTTCTTGCGAAAATGATGGACTACTTGTAATGTGAAACATAGTACACATATATAAAGGCTTTAAATATTATTGTTTGTACAAAAAAAAAATAGACCATTAATATTAGAGATGGCAGAAACACCTCACCCTGAACAACCCGCCAATTATACAAATCTTGTCCTGAAATTGGTTTTGAATCCCCTAATCTCATCTCTCCAGCATATATTTTGTATTCTATATATAAAAAAGTTGTCTCATTCTTGTGTACACAACAGCACTTTGCAACTCAAATGTTTTCTTAAAGTAGTTTTTATAGAATAGTTAAAGTTGGTACTATTAATTTAGTGAAAACAACTATGTCCAGTTAAAACATCTAACACTATTTAAAAATACGTACATTTGAATTTTACAGTACGTACAACTCATACACAAGAGATTTACACAATTATTAAAAAGTATAAACAATATATAATACAATATATATATTTTTTTAAATAAAACGATTAATACTTAATTTAAAAAATATACACCAATTTATGCACACAAGTTTTTTCTAGAACGTCATAAAACTCATACCATGTTTTTTTTTATTAATATCAAAGATAGAGTATCTAAATTACAAAAAGAATAAAGTAATGAGCAAAATGCATCCCCCTTACCACGTAATTGATTTGAGATGGTGGGTCAACCCAAAAATACATAATTAGATTAATAATAATAATAATAGGATGTTAGTTAGTATTGATGTAGTCCCATATATATATGCCAGGGAATAATATTTGTTGTAGGGATTTGGTAAAGGGACATTAATCCAACCATGCATTGCCAAGTTGGTCAGCCGGCGATCAGACAATAGACACTATGTATTATTAATTTAATTTCACACACATACATTACATTACATTAGTGATGGCTGGTGGGGGGACTCCATCACCTCTACTCCAATAATATATTGTTTAATTAATTAGTTGAGTACTAAATTTTTTAATTTTTTTGTTCGTTTGTTTCAACTTGGATGAAATCGTCTGTTTCAATTTTTATATTTCGTATCTTATTTCACTATATGTATGAATGACATGGGTTATATTTAAAAATAATAAATGTTGTTATAGGCGACACGTGTTAAAAATTCAATAGGGTGAGTGGAACAGGGGAATCGAACCGGGTTTCAACTGCAGGGTCAACATCGCTGGTTGTTGAGTGACAAATAAAATAAACGTTTCATGAAGGCCACACCTTCCAACACAAGGATTTGGACGCAGCACGGTTGGAGGGGTGACTAAATATCCATTGGCTGATTCTTGGAGTACTAATTAATTTATATATATATGTATGTATGTTGTTTAAATAAGTAACGTCGACACTTAATACTTTCCTAGTTTGCACATATTTATATAATTACATTGTGAATACCACCACAAATTAATCAAGAGCAATGGGGTTGGGGAAGTTTGTGAGGTTTCTTAGATTGAAGCTATGGCGGAGGAGGGCGTCGGAGAGAGTGGCCTCCGTTGACACCGCTGATGATTATATGGGAGACGACGATAGAGGAGGTAGTAATAAGGGGACGATGTTAGTATGTTGGGAAGATATAGAGAGGTGGACGATTAATTTATCGACTCTGATTGGACAGGGAGGCTTCAGCAGGGTGTACCTTGCTCGATTCCCCGATTCCTCCACAGCAGCGGTAAAGATCCAATGTTGCACCACACAACGTTTACATCAAACTTTCAAGCACGAACTCCAAATCTTGCTTACTCTCCACCACCCCAATATTGTCAAGTTGCTCGGTCATTGTCATGATTCTCATCGAGGTATATATATTATTCATCTAAAAATTAATTAATTGTTTTTTTCTTTTTTAAATTCATACTGAATTAATTACATCTACATATCCCTATAACAACCTTCAGATTTAATGTCGAAATTGCAATAATCTAAATTTTCAACTTGCTTCAAAAAAAAACTAATTACGACCTTTTTAAAAAACTAGTGTTTACTTTTTATCAGTGTTGTAAAAGGCGGAAATCACTAAGCGGGCGTTTTCGACCGCCTAGAATTTCAGATTTTTTTTTTTTTTTTTTTTTTGTACTTCATACCAAATGAAAATATTAAACAATGCTTTATAGAATAATAGTTCATACCAAATACCAAATTAAACAGGCTAATCATATACCAGGCTCCAAAAGCCCAAAACATGTTACGAGCCTACGAGTACCAAAAGTCTAAATTACACCTAATTCACTTCAAAAGTTCAAATTAAGTATAATTAACATTCACGTCAAAATAAGTAACTAAATTACTAACTTAATTACTTAATTTAATTTTGATTTTTTTTAATTATTTTAACCAAAACGACGTCATTTTGTTTATTTAAAAAAAAAGAGTAAAAAATTCACTGTCCTAATCGGTGCTCCGCCTAGGACCGCCTAATAAGCCTGGCGCCTAATGTGAGCAGATTAGTAAAAAACTAATCTTTTTTTGCCGCCTAGCGCCTAGGCGCCGATTTTTGCATCATTGCTTTTTACCAATCCAAACTGAGCATCACTAATTTTTTTAAATATTTTCTATATTACATAAAAAAATAAATGCAATCAAGTCATATAACAACACAAAAATTAAAAGAGTCAATTAAAAATATAAAATTGTAGAAGAAAAATAAATAATTAAAAAATAAAGGAAAACCGATTTTGGCTGATTTTTTCGATTTTATCTGATTTTGAGTGGTTCAACCATTAAAACGGTTTTTTAAGTGGTATCAAATCGGTTCTGGGCTTGGTTCCCGGTTAAGCTAGCTAGTGTGTGCTCTTATCACTTATAATCGGGAAAATTTCGGTTGATTCCATTTTAAATCCTTTAAATTTATACTTTTTCGAAATACATCCTAAGGTGTCCAATTTACATCCTCGAAAATTTCAAAATAAGTCCTATAATTTAAGTCAATTCAATTTTAAATCCTTTAAATTTTCAATTTTTTAATTAAAATACATTAATAACATGTCCAATTTATATAATTTTTACTGAAAATTGCAAATTTGGTGATTGGGCTCCACATGTAATAAAAAATATGGCTTCTAAGTGGTAGAATAGTATTTTGATTATATATATTTTAATGAACACAGAACAAGGCATATTGATACTGGAACACGCCCCAAACGGCAACTTGCATGAAAAACTTCACACAAATTCATCAAATGGGCTCCCATGGAAAACACGCATGGCCATAGCATTCCAACTAGCTCAAGCCCTTGACTACCTCCACACCAAGTGCAACATCATCCATGGCGACATCAAAGCTTCCAACATCTTGCTTGACGCACAATTCAACTCCAAGCTCTGCGATTTCGGCACATCCAAAACCCTATTCTCTCCTCCTTCAAATAATCGAACCATGCACGGTTCTCCGGGGTACACGGACCCTAACTACTTGAAAACAGGGGTGGCCCTGAAGAAGAACGATGTTTACAGCTTTGGTGTGATTGTCTTGGAGCTCATTACCGGGTTGCAAGCCCTAAACCCGTTGACTGGAGAGAGGTTGACGGCTAGGGTTGAGGCGTTATTTGTACGAGGAGATAGTCAGTGGAGGAAGAAGGTGGTCGGAATTGTGGATCAAGGGGTCGTCGGGTTTGAATTGGATGAAGCTTTGGCCATGGCTGAGTTAGCTGCCATGTGCCTTTGTGATTCTCCAAATAACCGCCCTTCTTTTTCTCATATTTTGGTAACCATGAGAAACAGGGTTTCTTGCATATGAGAGAAATTAGGGTTTTGTTTTGTAAAACATTGATGGTTGTAAATTTAACTTGAATATATGTGTGAAAAGACAAATAGGGGTGATCCTAGGGCGGTGAAGGTGGTACATAAGATCATCCCGACAAAGGCTCCCCATTTTTTTTTATAATAATATATTTTTTTAGGTTCATTTTCTCTGTTTCACTGGTATTTCTTGTGCTGAATTTTTAACACGTGTTGCCCTCAATATTATATAATGTTGATTATTTTTTTAATATGACACATGTTAATTATTTCATATAGTGGAACAGATGATGATGTTTTTGTAAGGTTGAATGTAATTTTATTAACTAAGTTATCTTCCATGCAAATCAATGTGGCATAAAAAAGACGGAGGAAGAAAATAATCGGAATACAATGTAAAATAAAAATTACACTTGAAAATCGAACTTTTGAATTTGATACATTTCTACTTTGGGCAGTTTTTTTTTTTTTTTTTTTGACAAACTTTGGGCAGCTTCTGAAAATGGCAAAAATACAAACAAGGGTAAAACCTAAGTTTTAAGTAAGAAACAAGTTAGAAATGATGAAAGATGGAGAACAACGATTGTGACTCTATACATAAGATGAATGAAAGAGTTTTTTTCTTCTAGCATTAAATAATTTCAGTATATTATAATTGTGAAATATATAATTACACTCGTAAAATGCAACAGGGTCCATGAAATGACATTTGAAATTAGTTAAGTTGCAAGACTATTAGTTAGTGTTGTCTTTATAATTTCCCAAAATTTATGATTTTCGAATTATGATAGTATATGAATCTTCATGCTTTTCTTTTTATAAGGAATCTGCATGCACTAGCTGGACCGCCCCACTAGCCTAAAAGGCCCATTTGGAAGCGAGTTCAACGGCCCAACTTACGCTGGCCATGGGCTTTGGTGGTTTTGGGCCGCTATCCACACCCCACTTTTTTTTCCCTCTTTTACCACATTTTATATGGTATTAAAAAAATCTTTGAAATTGACAAGTGTTATTTTGTGTGTTTTTATTTATTATTTTAATTCATAATTAATCATATACTTCCTCGTCTATTTTTATAATTTACATTTGAGTTGGACACAAATTTTACAAAAAAATTAATTGCATATGTAAAAAGTGTAAGTTTGAGGATAAAAATAAAACAGTGTATGTGATAGCAATATTTCATTTTACATAAAAATGGACCGATAAACCTGAAAAGTAAGAATTATAAAAATAAATCGATTTAGTTTTGGAAACTTTTATTCGTTGAATTAATAATCTGAATATTTGATGTTATATTAGGAGTTTAAATGTTAATGAAAATTGTGAAATTTTATAACAACAAGAAATTGAAAAGAATGCATATTAAGAAAATTAAGAAATATAGAAATTAAAAAAAAAAAAAAAAACATCATCAAATTGAATAGAGAAGAGGAGCAATACTTGTGTGAAATATTTCACATATAAAATATGTCTAATGATAGTTTAAAAAATAGTTGGTCATAGTTTATTTGTGATTTTTTTTATCTCAATTTACTTTAGTATATTATATATATATATATATATATATATATATATATTTTGTAGAGGAAAGAATAATTCTGAGGTTATAACTATTAAAATAGAAATTATAATTAGAACGACTAATCTAACTTATACTCATTTGTTGTTGGCGTCACTTGTTGTTATTCTTTACATAAATATTTTGGTTGAATTAATAATTTGATAGTTGATTTTTACATAAATATTAAAAGATGGAGTATATAATTTTATATCTTAAAAAATGGTTGATGACTTGGTTCTGACTGAGATAATTGAGGCCACCATGTCAAATTTGTCAAATGTGTCCAATTTAAGATTAATGGATTAGTTTGAGTACGCCAAGTTATGGTTTGAATGATTAATGTTGATAAATTTTAGTATTATGTTTGAAAGTCAAATAGTACGTGCATATGTTAATGCTATTTCTTTTATTAATTATATTCATTTAATAGCCGATGACTTGCAACAAGCAATTGAATAAGCACTTATAATTGTAATTAAGCAGCTGGATTTATCCCCTTCCAACTAATAGTAGTATGATAATATTCCATTAAACTTTGATGATGGACCAATTTTGATTAATTATAATCAACATTATTCACTATTCGCTAGCCGATGGCTGACTTGGTTTGTTCATCATTTTCTTTAATTAATACTCAATTAATTCGGAATTTAGGATCTAGGGTTTCTTTATTTTAGGATGGGTTTACCAACCCAACAAACAATTTTGATAAATATATACACACTGGGGCATGCTAATACAAAAATCATGTTAACGTACTAAACAGTGATACTAAAGAAAGAACAATATAATTAATTAATATTACAGAGTATTACTGAGATATATATTGCATTGTAAAATATTGCATATAAGTCTTTAGGTTAACTTGTTTATGCTAATGACAATTAAAAATAATAAGGATTATTTAAAACTGATGTTAATTATTTCATGATCAGTTTATAAATTTGACACATCAATCAGTCGATCCTTCAAGGCAATCTATATTTATTTACTTTGAATATATACTACATAAGAAATCATATCATATTTATAATAGAGTAGGTGCAAATTTATAATCATCATAGTTTTTATTAGTCATACCACATCTCACCAAATACATAAAGAAAACGATGTCGCAATTAAAATAATGCTTCAATGAATCATACGCATTACACACGTACAAATATATATATACTCAAATTGTATTAAACCCATCAAACTATGACCGAGCTATTTTTATTTGTCTCATATTATATATATTACGGAGTATCATTTTTTTACACATAAACTAGTGAAATAATTTTTCAGACTATTTTTTTTTTTTTTTTCGATTTTGGCATGTGCAACGCACATGATATTTCCATGATCAAATATTGTACATTTAGTACAAACTGTTATGCCTTCACATATTTGCAACTGATTCATGAATTCAAGACATAGTTTTTTTTGAAAATGTTTTCTTAAAAAATTACGTGACGTGAGACACACATGTAAAACCAGGGAGAAATATGGTATAGAAATTAGATCAGCAGTTTATATGTAAAAAAATTAGTACTAGTTTGTATAATTGAGTAGAAAAACTCAATAATTTAGATTAATTTAATAATAGTACGTTTAATGAGTTTATTGTTAGAGTCCAACGCCTTGATTCCTTAAAGGACCTACCAATTTAGGTAAATAATTAATACGCTCCCCCAATATATATATTCTTGAACTAAATGATGTCTACAAAAGTTAGTGACAAACATGGCCAGCTCAACAACTATTGACAGACTGGCTGGCTGGCTTCAAGTAACTTTTGCCAACTATCAAATTTTCATTTCAAAGGAGGGCATATATGTTACATTTCATAATAGGAGATATTGTTATATTCGAACTGTTTAAAATAGCATGAATAAACTTGTGCAATGTAAAAGTTCTAATTAATAGTATGAATAAACTCGTTTATAAACTGATCAAGGAAATTTGCAACATGTTTGAACAAGATTGTTGAATCAAGGAGATATGATTTCCAATCGATATTATTAATTTGAGCTACAAAACACCATAAATTCACTAACTATATTACATTACAAATAGTACAAAATTAAATATTTGGCTCCGGCCCCCACTCCCTTTGGTAAAAATGAATTTTGAACATCACCGACAAAATCAAATTGAAAAATTCATCATATTCATCGCTAGGTTTTCTATCATCAACGCCTCTACTTCTCCACTGCAATATTGCATCGATTTTCCTGCATAACATCATCATCATAATGTTAATTTCAGCTATATATATATATACAACTCAATTAGCTTTAAATTAGAAGAAATTATAATAATTACCGTGGTAAGAAGGGGGTGTTGGAGTGTTGGTGGGAATTGGGATATTTTGTTTAAGGGGGCATGCCGCAGAAAGGGGGAGAATTGGAATGTTCTGGCAGTTGCAGATTTCAATCATGTAACCGTCAGGGTCATGGAAGAATAATTGATCCACCATAATTCCGCCTTCCGAAACAACCGCGGTTACATATTCAATTTTCATTTCTTCCAATCGTTGGATAATTACGTTCATATCTGTGCACTGGAATGAAATGTGGTTGTCTTTTGGATTGATCTTCCCCTTCTTCTCAGCAGGTACATTATTCTCCCCTGCTTGCAGCAGATGGATCCCGATCCCATGGTTGAACAGCCTGCAATTGCAATTAATTGATTAATAATCCGATTCAAATATCGATCAATCAGAGAGATCGAGAGAGAGAAACAGAGTATAAACATACCAAGCTCCTTCGAAGTCGAAGGAAGAGGGTCGTTTGATGAGGACGAATTGGAGGACCTGTTCGTAAAATTGGACTGATTTTTTGATGGATTTACAGATGAAGGAAACGTGATTCAATGCGAGTAAAGGCAACTGTCTATCCATGGCGCTTAATTTGGGGGATTGAATTAGCAGGTAATTGTAGATTTGTAAGTGTTTGTTAGTTGTGAATTTGTGATATGCAGATGGAGATATTTGTGTGTTTATATAGGGGAGGGGGGAATTGAGAGAAGAGATATTGATGAGATGGAAATGAGTAGATAAAGTAGGTAATCGTGGCGTGGGTGAATGGATGAATTATTGAGGTGGATAAAAATCTGAGTCAGACATACACGTGATTCAGTCCAACATACTTATCATATTATTATATACACGATTATTCATTCCTATAATTTGTTTTTTTTAAATAAAATCAAAAATACTGTATGTATACAGTATACGGCTCTTATCAAAATATCTGGAAAATAACATGTACCCTCACCGACGCTTAGCTCTTGGCCTGCCCTTTCACTACTACTAAGTACTAGTAATAATTTAAAACAAAATTCAGGTATAATAAGTAATAACCCCACACATGACCCAGCAATAATTTGGGGGTGGCCACAAAACTTACATTTTCCCACGTCTTTTCATTTCCAAAAAAAAAAAAACCACTTCTATTTTTTATTTTATTTTCATTGCAAGTCATATACCCATTTTGGTACCCTCAATTGAAAATTTCAGATAGCTCAACATCATCAATTTCATTTGAAATTCACAAATTGGTAGGAAAACGAATGTTCATCACCGAAACTACATATTTATGAAGTTGTGGTAATCGAAATTCACAACACCGTCAACACGAGATATCAAATGACGAACTCGGATAGATGAAAATTTTGATATATGGTGCATCCCTCTTTCACTAGAGAACCGTTAAAAAAAAATGGATAAGAAAAAACTAAATCACGAACTCGAGACTTCCCGCTAATTTTAGTCCATTGCAGTCAACGTTTGGACATCATGAGTCTTCAATCTCTTTGGGCATGTTTGTTTTAGAATGGAAAATCCGGATTTGGGATTTCGAAACTTCACCCGCTACACTTTGAGATTTTGATTTAGGATTTCAAAATTCTACCCTATAAATACCAATAAACCCTATAATTATATACTATAAAGTTAAATCCTATGAATTTCCAAATTTCAAAATCCCAAAACTGTCTCCCAATCCGTCTACAGTTTTTGTATCTTGTATTATCATTTTCAATTACCGGTGACAAAATAAAGAATTTTTCATAGTGGGAATACAAAATAAATACTAATATAAAATAAATTGAATATATTCCAAACTTATCATTAAATTTTGTCTCCACTTACCACGGCTAGGCCAGAGTCTTTGAAATGGATTTTTATAGTAGAAAATGACTCATGATATACTCCCCCCCATAGCGCTGAAATAGACTTATCTCTTTTTTCTTTTTTTTCACGGATTAACAAAATATATTTAATTTAATTTGAAAAATCTCATTTTTCTTCTTCTATTAACCCCTACAAGAATGATTAAATGTTCATTGAAAAAGTATAAACTAAGCTTATTAAATGGCGTCATTTTGGACCATTGAGAAATAAAATTAACAACTTTAACAAATAAATTAGTGTATTATGGTACGTACATACCAATTTGAAAAATAATTTTATTTTAATAGTACAAGAAAAACACTTGGTAAAGTTTAGAGCCGCTCGAGCTCCCGTAGTAAAAAATAATAAAATTATCAAAATACTTTTATCTCGATTAAAAAAAAAAAAAAAATTAGTGGGACTCGATTAAAGCTTATTTGAGCTTAGTTTGATTAACTGTCAAAACAAACAAATGTTTTGAAGATTGCCAAAAAAACAAACATTAATAGCCAAAATACTACTTACTATGGATGCTTCAATCCCCATCATGCACCCTGCCCACCAAGGTTTTTAAAGTAGAGAAACTAGCCGCCCTACGTTTTCATGTATATATATATTCATGCATGCCAAAATAAATCAAATTAAGACGCTCCAAATTTTACTTTTAATAAGACGTTGTTTGAAAATGAAACTCATATTATTTTACCAATTTTCTAATTAAAATACATTATTCTGACAAAAAGAAAAAAAAAAAAAAACTTGAAAATGAGAAAGAATATTAGAATGCACATTTGTAATTTTTTTGTTTAAAGTACTATTTATATATAATACTACAGCCAATTCCACAAATTTATGGTTTTTGTGGCTCGATTTATCAATATCATGCACATAGTTTTCAAATAAAATATACTCCGTATATGTTCTATCGACTCTAATATATATCGTAGATTTCATTCTTTTGCGCGCGATTTCATGACTTGAGACGGCTGCGCTCCCAATGTACTAGATAAATTATTATATATTTGAAATATAAATTACATCATAATTACACGTTACAGAAATGTTTGTCTTGTTATTTTAATTTAGTACACAGCTGTAATATTAAAAAGGTTTATGGTTGCATATGATCTGTAGATATTGCTGACAATGGAGATCCAACTACTTGTATAATTTTTTTTTAATTTTTTTTTAGTAGTAGGTAGTCGATAGACAATAATGAATATTCATGTCAGCTAGGCTATGATTGGCTGGAACATGCATACTGTAAATCATTATATTATGGTGCTGCTAAACATTATTGGTAATTAAATACTATTATAACTTTGTTTATCAATAAATTTAATTTCTATACATGCACGTTTTCATAGACGACAAAAACCGCCCAAATTGAGTAACAAACTGTCGTTACCTAGGCATGATATAAAAATGGACATTTTGGACAATGTTAATTTAAACTGAGATTCATTTGACCAAATCAGAAAGCTGGTGAAAGTGAGAGGGGTAAAATAATATATAATTATATATTCAAATTATGTATATAATTTTATTAGGGAAAATATGGCTATTCAGATTCTACATAGTCAAAATCTATTAAAAAATAAAAAAGATGTGATTTTGTCATAATACTATCGACAAATAAAATAGTACTGGTATTTCAATCTTTTATTAAATTTAGAATATCCAGAATCTGAATGTGTAATACCACTAAGGGTGAAAATAGGCTAGGCTGGGTTTTACATGAAAAGGTTCACCTGATTTATAAATACTGTGCTTAAGTTTGGCCTGTTATCTGTGATAAGTTTTTTTTATAGCTTTGGCTTGGCCTTTTAAGTAAATAGGTCAGGCCTACGAGCCTTTTAAAAACCTATTAAAATATAAAACAGTTCAATATTCAAAATTGCAAATAAAATTCACGACAAAAACAAATGCATTACAATGATGAGTTTAAATATAAACATTATAACGATATCTCAAGTACTAAAATAAATTTAATTTATTTTTCTTTAATTTAATTTAATATTAATAAGAGTACTATATTTTAAGAATTATGTAATATATAATCTTAAATAGACCGGCTGTTAGGTTTATAAGGTCTCATATAAAGTATAAGTCTAGTCTATTTAACTAAATTGGTTTTTTAAAAAGCTTTAGCTCATTTCGTATTCTAAATAAACTAGGCTTGACAAGGCCCTTAATAGGCTAGGCCGTAGACCCCTGTCGGGTGGCCCGACCTATTTCCACCCCTAAATACCACCCATTATATAATACTCCCGTCTTTTCAAAATAATTTCAACATTTATTATTTATGCGTAGTTTAATGTGATAATTATTTATTGATATTAAAAAAATAAAGTAGATAATGAAAGTATTTTGAATAATAAAATGTTGTGAATAATAGAGTAACATATACAATAGTGTAATTTTGAGGTGTTTGAGAATTGAGATAGAGTTTAAAGTGAAAAAATTGTTTTATTATTAAATTAAAAAATAATAACTCTAATTTGGAACATCCATTTTTAACAAATATTTAAAATGAGACGGAGTGAGTATATTTTATAATATGTATACAAAAATTTAATTTGCTCTCATTTTATAATACTTTTTTTAAGAAATAAACCACATGTGAGAAGTCACATTTTTTTAAAGAAAATTGAGTAATAAATAGACTAGCATTCAGAGTTCTGAGTCACGTGTACATCATATAAAGAAATTGATGTATACAGTCGAATGTCCGGTGCAATTGGTGTATACAGTTTTTTTTGTCAATAATATTTCTTTTTATCTTTACACTTTATGTGGACATAAAAAATCACTTTATGTTGGAGGAGTGAATAAAAATTAGGAGGCTATAGTAAATAATTCTTGTTAGAATGTTAGGTGGTCTGAATTGCAAAAATAGATAACATGTGCAAGCAGAATTGAAAAGGAAACTACTCCATAACAAAACGTTAAAAACGCTGAAAATGTGATTGTACTTTTCTTATTGGCGTATGTGATAATGTGAATGAAGTATGAAGTCAACTTCTGCGAAAATGATGTAAAACTATGCAACTATCCGTCTATGTTCGTTTATTAACTTTCATAGTTCATGGTATGAAAATATTAAGGGTATAATTGGAATGGTGGAATGATCCATGAAGGGTCTATTTCTAATTTTGTACTAATTGATAGGATTTATGAAATGGTGAATGACTGACGTAGTACTCCCTACGTCTCACTAAAAGTGTACTCCATCTTTTACTCTGTCCGTCCACTAAAAGTGTACTCAATTTTATTTTTTTGTTCACAAAGAATATGCTCATTTTATTTAAATAGTTAATTTTTAAATAATTTTCTACTTTATTAATAAAGTTAATGAATTATCAACAATATTCTTTACTCAATTACCCAATTCATCTACTTTATAATTAAAATAAAAATTATTTTCAAAATAAGTTCAAAAAAAAGTGAACATACTTTTTTTATGTACGGAGAGAGTAATAAGTATCATCACATTTAAAATAAATTAGTTGGGACCTTCTATATGTAGTCAGGGTGTCGTAACGTGTCGTAATGACTACCGTAGTCAGTTAATTTAATCCATTAAAAATCTAATCTAAAGGTTTAGATTTGATGACATGTTACCTTTTGTAAATTTTACGATATGTATTGTCGTAATGTGTCATAAATTAATATTTTCTATTAAATTAAATTAATTAAAATATATTATTGTAAATTTACATTTTTATCCTTATACAATAAAATAATTTATTACAACAATTATCTACCCCCGCTAATTTTATGAGTTCACCCCAAATCATTTTTTACCATAGTTATCTGCACCCATTCATTTTATGAGTTCACCCAAATCATTTTTTACCATAGTTATCTGCACTCATTCATTTTATGAGTTCACCCCCAAATCATTTCTTTTTTACAACGGTTATCTACACTCGCTCATTTTATGAGTTCACCCCCAAATTATATTTTTACCAAAGTTATCTGCACCCGCTCATTTTATGAGTTCACCCCCAAATTATTTTTATACCACAATTATCTGCACCCGCTCATTTTATGAGTTCACCCAAAAATATTTTTTTAAAAATAATTACATTTAAAAGACTATATTTTTTTATTATTAATTAACACAAAATATAATAAAATCAACCCTAATTTATACATTTACAATCTACAACCGAGTCATTGCCGAGTGTTGCAGGCGAGCGCCGTTGATGTAGGAGAAGCTCCTAGATCGCGACGAGAGATGAACGACGAGAGAGATGCAGCGTCGATCCGAGTGTTGCAAGCGAGCGTCGTTGATGTAGGAGAAACTCCTGGATCGCGAACGCAAGGGAGATTGATCGAAGCAGTCGCGTCGGTGGTCGAAATGAGGAGAGGATTTCGGCCGCCATGGATCGTGGCGGAGATGGAAGATTATGTCGATTGTTATGGAAGTGAAGAATTGCGATTGCGATTCGAGGAGGGGTCTCGGGATTCAGTGGCCGAGACCGAAGCGCCGCCGTCGCCGTCGAGGGGGTGGTCGGGCATGGTGGTGGCTGGGTCATCCGCCGACATGCATGGATTTCCGGCAGGTCCTTTACTCATCAAATTAAAATTAAAATTTAGGTGCACCGCCGATCGACTTTAATAAAATTATATCTATAATATTATTTTGTATTAAAATTTAAAAAATACACATGCAAAAAATGGAAAAGAAAGACAGGAAAATTTAAAAAGGAAAAGAAAAAAAAACAAGGAAATAAAAAATTTGAAAATAAAATTGAAAAATGGGAAGAAAAAAGAAAAAGAGGAGGGGGAAGAAAAATTAAAAAGAAAAAAATTGAGATTTGTGGCTAATTTCGATAGTTTTTTATTAATTATATTTTTACTCTTTTTTTTTTTTAAATATGGGTGATTTGGTGTTGAATTGATTTTTTAGAGTTTATTTTATTATATTTTGTGTAAAATAATAAAAGGATAATATAGTCTTTTAAATGTGATTATTTTTTAAAAAATATTTTGGGGTGCACTCATAAAATGTGCGAGTGCAGATAACCGTGGTAAAACAATAATTTGGGGGTGAACTCATAAAATGAGCGAGTGCAGATAATTGTGGTAAAAAATAATTTGGGGGTGAACTCATAGAATGAGCGGGTGTAGATAACTGTTGTAAAAAAGAAATGATTTGGGGTGAACTCATTAAATGAGCGGGTGCAGATAATTGTTGTAAAAATATGATTAGGGGGTGAATTCATTAAATTAGCGGGTGCAGATAATTGTAGTAAAAATATGATTAGGGGGTGCACTCATTAAATTAGTGGGTGCAGGTAAAATATAAATAAAATTTAAAAAGAAGGGTAATATAGTAAATAACAAAATATAATTTAAATAATGCTAAAAATAACTGAAATCTGTATGACAGGTAGCAGGTCGTTTTTTACGGTTACGACGCCACATGGCGCGATTCGATAAAGTGACTGCGTAGTCACTTTGTAAAATGTGACTACCGTAAGAATTGCCCAAATTAGTTTAATGAATTATTCTTATCAAAATCACTAAAATACATTATCTTATGTGAATGACCTGCTAAAACGTAGTACTTCCTCCGTCTCAAGATAACTTTTATAGGTGGATGGACACGTATATTAAAAAAGTGTAATAATGAGTGGAATTTTGAGGGGTAATTTTGTAAAACTTTATGTATAAAGTAAATAAATGAGTTGATTTTTATATATGTTTGGAGAAAAAGAAATGATATTTGTTTTTTTTTTTTAAACAGTAATTGACATTTATTTAAAATTGAGAATATTGTGAGAATTGAATTTATAAAAAGTTTTTTATTTTAATAAGACTGTGAAAGGTGAAAGTTATTGTGGAACGAAGGGAATACTATATTCATAAAATTTTCGTAAATCCGATTCACACAATTTTTTTTTTCAAGCAAAAATGTATTCACATTTATAGAGTTTATACTTTATACTACTACTACTTTTTACCATCATATAATGTTGTTGAATGTGATATATTTTTTAATTCTTGTTGAATAGATAACAAAGACTATGTGTCCTTTTAAAAAGAAAAAATGACTGTTTGGCGGAGCAAAAAAGTTTCACCTTACAATAAAATGTATATTTTTTTTTTGTAGTTTCTCGCGTACTCAAAAAAAAATAAAAAAATACATTCATAATTTTATTTTCACAATATTCACATATTTATATAAAATATTACTTACTCTTCCAATAAAAATTTGGATTGCACAAGTGTACGAATTATATACACGTAACTTGTTCCTTTTTAATAGTATTTGAACTAATATTATATATGTGAGCTAATACTATACTTTATTTTAAACTAATATTATACTCTATTTGAATTAATATTATATTGTATTTGTCATAATTCATGAGTAATATTCACTTATTTAAAAAAATTGATCAAGTGGTACACACAAGTATTTTACCTAAAAGTTTTACAATCGTTTTTTTTGTAAACTACTTCATTTCACATTTTATCATATTGGAATATTATATGTTTCAATCACATCGTCTCGAATAGAAACATCCTTAAAATGGGGAACGCGCCTCACGCGCCGGACTAGGTGCGAAACACCTTCAGTAGGTGCGATTCTCCCTAATTCGTCTCTCTCTTCATCAATTTAGGGATTGCACGCCTCAAACAGTAATTATGATCATCCGCCGGAATTTTCCGATTCACGAAAAAACTCTGCTTCTGGACGGATCTCAAAAACACTTGAGTACAATCCGCCTTGTAAGTCCAACTGCACCTCTATTGGTGATCCTTGCGGCCGGAATGGCTATATTAACTGAGTTAGGGTTCAGTAGATCGACACAACTCAACTTTCATCTACTAGTTCTCAATACTCCCCTCCTCTCTACTATCACTTTGAAAGATCTGGAAATGGCTGAAGATTTGAACAATCAGTTAGAGGGCTTCTCTTTGTTGGAATCTGAGTTTCCAGAGTTTGTGGTTAACCCTAAAGCAATGATGAGCCCCAAATACCTCCTGGCGGGTAGATTCACAGTTAAAAAGGCGATGGGTGCAGCGGATTTATGTAGAACAATGAAACGAATCTGGAAACTTGAAGGCACGCTCAAGATTTCTCAAGTAGGCGAGGGATTGTTCATTCTGGATATGGAGAAAAAAGAGGAAATGAACCGCATCCTCTACAGGCAGCCGTGGTCGCTTACTGGGTCGTCCCTCATCCTTAAAAAGCTCAAAGGAAATGAAAGGGCCATGGATATTAACTTCACCGAGGTACCACTCTGGGTACAGATCCATGCCCTACAACTGAACAGATGACGCCGGAGATCGGACAAAACCTTGGAGAAAAGCTGGGCCCGGTTTTGGAGGTGGATGTGCCACCGGAGGAAGATACTGTTGGGAGATGCATCAGAGTCCGTATTCAGATGGATATCACCAAACCATTGACCAGGGGCACCATTGTCAGAACTAATGGGGGCAGAACGCTGGCAGTCTTTAGGTATGAAAAAATTACTGACTTTTGTTATGTCTGTGGTAGATTAAATCATGTGGCCAAAGAGTGTGCGGAGGTCTTCTCTGAGGGGGAAAGAACTGGAAAACAGGGGAACCACTTCCTCCCATGGCTGAGGGCAAATGGACAGAAAGGACTTACTGAGAAGGAGTATGAGACTTTCTGTAAGAATTGGGATGAAGCTGCTAAGCGGAAACTACAGAAACAGAAGGGGAAAGTGGCTAACAACGCTGGATCCTCAACCCCTGCTCAAGAAAAAGCTCCACAATTCAAAGCCAAAAATAAAGCATCGGGAGGGTGGATGGAGATTGCTCAAGCCCACAATGCACCATCTTCCATACTGCCAGGTGCAAATACAACAGACGGAGACTTCGCTCGCGCATATGGAAATAGCCTCCAGTATACTGCCTATGTGAACTCGCTGCCTAAGTTGGGAGTTAAAATGCCAAACATGGGGACACCTGGGGGTAGCTCAACACCCCAGTTTTCAGCAGCTAGTTACGACTCTTTCTACTCCACCCCGTTTGGACCCTTGAAGCTTAATTTGAACATGGACACCCACAAACAATCAATTGTGCCGACGACAAACAAACCCACGAATAAACCAACAGAAGGTGGAGCCTCATCTAAGATGGTGAAAGGGAGTGAGCAACAGAGCAAAAAGAGACTGAGACAACTCAAGGAAAGTGGGGAGGTGAAGAATGGGGGTACGGAATCGGCAGATGGAAAGAAAACCAAGAGTGATGATGAACCAGGTGACAATGATGATAAGGCGGGAGTTGGTGTAACCCAACCCCGCCGAAAGCCATGATCTTTATTGTATGGAATGCTAGGGGATTGAGGGGACATCTAGCATTCCAGAAACTTAGTCTCCTTGTTAAGGAACAACAACCTGATGTTATCTTTATTATGGAGTCAAAAATTAGTGTGGCTAGGGGTAGTAAGTGGAAATCACTTTTAAATTTCAATGTTTGTTTGGGAGCAGATGCTATTGGGTCTAGTGGTGGTTTATTACTTTTTGCAAATGATAGAGTGAATGTTGAGCTTATCTCCTATTCAAGAGGTCATGTAGACTGTTTTATGAATAACAATTCCAAAAGTTGGTGGTTTACTGGTTTTTATGGCAACCCTATTACCTCCTTACGTAAGTTTTCATGGGATCTCCTTCGGAAAATTCATAGTACGCATGATGAGAGGACAAAAGCTTGGATTGTGGGTGGGGATTTCAATGAGATTATGGGAATGCACGAAATGAAGGGGGGTGACATGGATAGGATGCGACCTTTCGCACAGATGGAGAGTTTTAGAAGTGTTATCGGGGATGTACAACTGGAAGACATTCCAACTAGGGGTCCACTATTCACTTGGTGTAATAGGAGGAAAGGTATCCATTGTACCTATGAAAGATTGGATCGGTTTTTGGCAAATGAGGAGTGGCTCAATCTTTTCCCAGCGTTTAAAGCACACAACCTGAATTATTATGCGTCTGATCACAGACCTGTAAAGCTCGTTACTGAGACACCAACGGCGATCCCGAGAAGCAGTAAGGGCAGTTTGCCTCACTTTGAACAGGCCTGGACATTGGAGACAGATTACAAGAGTTTTGTGGAAAGCGAGTGGGGAAAGTTAGGAGAATACGAAAATCTGGTGAATAAAAATATGAGGTTCATTGGAAAACTTGCCAACTGGGCAAAACAGAAAGGTGGGAATCTTGAGAAAAGAGCTACAAATTGCAGGAGAGAACTTGAGCTGCTGCAGAATGATGAAACACAAGGATGGAAACAGAAGGAGATTGGAAAATTAGAGAAAGAGTTAGAAAAGATACTCTCTCAGCAGGAACTATGGCGGCAGCAGAGAGCCAAGAATAGATGGAGGATTGATGGAGATAGAAACACCAATTTTTTCCATAGACAGGCAAGCAGAAGAAGAAGACACAATTTGATCATCGGCCTTAAAGACAAGGATGGGAGCTGGTGTGGAGAAATTAAAGACATATCGAGGATTATCACTGGATACTACGAAGAGCTATTTGAATCAAATAATCCCTCACAGATTGATGTTGATAGAGTCGTTTCTCTATGTCCGACAACCATTACAACCTCACAAAGGAGTTTCTTGGAACGAAATTTCACAGCAGCTGAAATTAAGCAAGCGGCCTTCAGTCTGAGCCCTTTGAAGGCGCCGGGCCCAGATGGAATGACAGCAGGCTTCTATCAAAGCACATGGGAAATAATTGGGCCGGAGATCACATCACAAATTTTAGCTGTCTTAAATTCGAGAGGGAGTGTTAAGGATTGGAATCAAACGCTGGTGACACTTATTCCAAAGATTGAGAATCCAAAGGAGGTGAAAGATTATAGACCGATCAGCCTCACCAATGTGTGCTATAGGATTCTGGCAAAGGCAGTGAGTAACCGTTTGAAGAAGGTGATGGGTGATTCAGTCGATGAGTCACAAAGTGCTTTCACTCCGGGGAGACTTATATCAGACAATGTGATTGATGGCTTCGAGTGTATGCATTGGATAAGGCAAAACAAGAGCAGAAACGGCTTCGCGGCCATCAAACTGGACATGTCGAAAGCGTATGATCGTATAGAATGGCCATACCTAAAAGTCATCCTATATAAAGTGGGCATGAGTAACAAATGGGTGGATTTGATTATGGATTGTGTATGCACTGTGTCATATGGTTTTAAGGTGAATGGAGTTGTCCAAGGCAGTGTCAGACCATCTCGTGGCATTCGACAAGGACACCCATTATCTCCCTTTCTCTTTGTGTTGTGTACACAAGGGCTATCTATGATTATGAGGGATCTTGCTGAAAGGAAAATGGTCAATGGAGTACGTGTGGCAAGGGGTGCACCCCAAATTACCCACCTCTTGTTTGCGGATGACAGTTTGCTTTTCATTCAGGCGGACTCCCGAAATGCAAATCAATTAAGGGACGGGCTGGAAATGTATGAAAGGGCTTCTGGACAAATGATCAACTATGAAAAATCGGCTGTAACTTTTAGCCCGAAAACAGCTCAAGCAAACAGACTAGCGATCAAACAGATATTGGGGATCCGTGTGTGTCTAGGCCACGAACTTTATTTGGGATTACCTACCTTTTCATTAAGGGCCAAACGTATACAGTTTGCGTACTTAAAGGAAAAGATTGCGGAGAAGCTTCAAGCGTGGAAGGTGAGAGATTTCTCGGAGGGTGGTAGGGAGGTCCTTATTAAAGCAGTGCTCCAAGCTGTTCCCATCTATACTATGGCTTGCTTTAGGGTTCCAGCGTCCATCTGCCATGAGATTGAACAATTATGTGCAAAGTTTTGGTGGGGGAGGAATAAAACCGGAAATTGTATGCGATGGAAGAGTTGGGAGGATCTATGCCGAAGTAAAGCTGAGGGTGGAATGGGTTTTCGAGCTATGGAGGATTTCAACAAAGCCTTACTGGCTAAACAAATGTGGAGACTAATAATGAATCCAACCTCAATGGTCGCAAAAGTGCTCAAGGCGAGGTATTTCAAACATGTTGATCCTCTCGAGGCCGGTATCGGATCAAACGCCTCCTTTGTGTGGAGGTCCCTGGTTTGGAGTAGAGACCTCCTGGAGAAGGGACTGCACAAACGGATTGGAGATGGACGAAGCACCCACCTTTTTAAAGATAGGTGGATCTGGGGTTCGAACGAGGGGCGTGTATTCTCAAAGATAGCAAGCGCATCAATGGTCAACAGATTTATTACGGACAATGGGGAATGGAATGAATCTCTAGTAAGGGCAGCTTTTGTACCCATGGAAACAGATGCAATATTACAAACCCCAATTGGAGGAATGGAGAAACCTGATACACTGTACTGGAAGGGCGATATGAAGGGAATATACTCAGTTAAATCGGGGTATAAAATGAACAGGGAAACACAGGGTAGGCGTGGAAAGTATGAGGCAAATGCAAGTGACAGTAAAACAGGGGAATGGTGGAGGAGAGTGTGGAAACTAAATGTTCCGCTGAAAGTTAGGATATTCTGTTGGAAAATTGCTTGGAATATCGTAGCCACAGAAGGAAATCAGGCAAGACATCATGTACCAACTACACCTCACTGCCTACTTTGTGGGGCGCATGAGGCAACTACGGTACACTCCATTTTTCTTTGCCCTTTTGTTAAGCATATCTGGAAGCACTTGGGTGTATGGAGTATTGTTAAAAAGGCAGATATTTCAGACTCTATAACTGTACTCTCAAGTTTGTGGGATAATAAACATGGAATTACTATGGAAGAAATTGTGATTGTTGCTTGGGGCATTTGGCGAGAAAGATGCACTTTGAAAGCTGAATGGAGGGAGGGAGATAATGTTTGGAAGCGAGCCTTGTTCTCAAACATGGACTGGGCACGAACACATTTATTCGACTTCCAACGGGCCAAACAGAGGCTAGACCACGACAACAGAGTTCATCTTTCGGAAGATGCAGAGATCACAATTGATGGGGCTTGGGTGGCGACAGACGCAGCAGTTAACGAACAGGAAGGGATCTATGGAGTTGGGTATGTAATGGGGGAGTCTACCTCTCAGGTGGCAGCGAAGGGGCATTGCCGGATTAGAAGACCGGCTTCAGTACTTGCGGCCGAATTGTACGCAATTGCAAATGGCCTGCGGAAATGCAAAGGAAAGGGGTGGACTGCAGTAACAGTCCTCTCGGACTGTCTTAATGCAATAAGATTCCTGGAGGAAAATACAACTTTAATGGGCCCAGATGGTTTTGCTCTTGAAGAGGTGCGGATAGCGGTAAACGAGATGGTAGTGTGCCATTTTCGTTTCATACCAAGAACAAGGAACGAACAAGCCCACAAGATGGCTCGAGCGGCGTTAAACTCTCCCATCCCTCGCGATTGGGACGGAGCAGAAATTCAAACTTGACGGTGGAGTATACGGAAGTTTGACAATTTGTGAGCGGCGGAAATCCTGTATCTCTTTCATTTATATTATGCTTGACAGGTGCTGTACTCTCGAAAAAAAAAAAAATCACATCGTCTCGAATACTTCTGTACCCAAAATATATGAGAGGCTTCTCTCGAGAGTCGAGACGGAATGAGTACTTATTTTGATTTTGGGCCCACACATACTCCTTCCAATTAATTTCTTCAATTAATTTTTTTATATATAAAAATTTACAAAATTATCATTTAACACTCTATTCATTACACATTTTTTAAAAATGGGTGACGACACAAATAAATTGGGGACGGAGATAGTGATATTATAGGTATGAACTTCAGAATTAAATTTAAATTATCCAGCAAAAGAAATAAATAAATAAAGGAAAAAAATTAGTTGACTAAACTAAATATGGATAAATATTCTCCAACTTTTTTAGGACAATATTGCTCAAGGGGGTTACTCTTTCAATATTTCCAATTTTTCAATCTGGACTTTATAATTAAATTTGATTTTCCCGCAAAGAAAAAAGGAAAGGAAAAAACATTTTTTGTTGATTAAATATTAAACATGGATAAATATTCTCTTATTTCTTTCTCCTTTTTTCTTCTTTTTGAAAAGGAGAGTTACTCTTTCAATATTTCTAATTTTCCAATCTGAACTTTAGAATTAAATTTGATTATCCCGCGATGAAAAAAAGAAGGAAAAAACATTTTCTGTTGACTAAATACCCTTAAATATGGATAAATACTCTCCTACTTTTTTAGGACAATATTCCAATTTGATTTACTCGTTCATTATTTCCAGTTTTCCAATCTGAACTTTTGTACTCCGTATTAAATTTGATTTTCAGGCGAAAGAAAGGGGGAAAAGTATGGATAAATAAGGATATTATTATTTGATTGTTCATAATTAATTCTTGATTTCATATTTTTAGATAATTCATCACTTTGAGATTTTTTTTTTCGAAACCTTGAGATTTCTTCATTAAATACCCCGATATTTATATATATATATATATATGTACGTATACGCAGTATAAAAATAAATATATTGCAAATGGCAAAGCTCTTCCAATACCTGTTGGCTGCTATCCTTTTCGTTGCTCTAATCTCAGGTACTTAATATTATTTTTAATTATATTCCAAAGCATTGGCACTTTCTTTCCTGTCATTTGATGCATGATATTATAGTCTGTAAAACTGCATTTCGGTAACTAAAAACCTCATATTAAAAGTCATTATGATCAATTTAATTAGATAAAACTACAAATTATGCACATCAAATATGTGGAAATTAACTTTAATTTCTGCCGATGAGCCGAGGAGTTTGGATTCAAATCGATTTTTGTTTTTGTTTTTTTAATTTGACCCGTCAGATTTATTTAGTTATTCTTGAAATAATATTCAGAGCTATTTAAAAAAAAAAACAGAGTTTATCTGTAAACTATTCCAGAATTTCGTTGGTTTTTATTTATATGTTTACATTTATTTAGATTTTAATAGTACTTAAACTAAGTAATTGTTGATTTGATTATTTGGATCCAAATTGCCACTCCAAAAGTTCATGGACAAAAATTGTATTTTAAAAAGGTATAATCAGAGCATGTGAATGAGGAAAAACATGGAGATTTTTTTATCAGATTATTGTAAGGAAAATGTAATAATTTCAAAAATCATGGCGAATTTATGGGATTTATCAAACTACAACGATTTTTAGAAGCATTGTCATTGTGCTAGCTAGTCAGATAATTTTAATAATTTCAATATTCTTTTATGAAATCGCATTAACGATTTTATTGTTTGATTAATTATATACAAACATTGACAGAAGTTTTAAGTTATTATATGACTATTGCGTGCATTTTTCTGCCAAAATTTTGAGAACTTTATGAAAACTAAAGCATAAATTGTGGAAAAACAGTCGTCAATGCGAATGAAAATAGCTAGTGGTCAAAAATATTAGCTGTTTTATAATTGAAAAACATATTTTAAAATTTTCCAATTTATTAATTTACTAATATAGCAACTTTTATAATTTGTTCGATTTAATTGTAGAAATGCATTTGTATTGAATCTATTGATTATAATGGCTTATATATTTTTATTAGAATTAGATAAATTAAATGATCAAACATTTATTAATAAAAATATGTTGAAATATTGCAGGTTGTTTAGGAGCAACATGTGAATTGGATATAGGAGATACATGCACTCTGCAGAACCCATCTATATGTAATGATACATGCAAATCTTACATGGGGGGTGTATTTCAGAGTTCGAAATGTCTATTGGCACCCCAGCACAAAGATTTCTACCATTGCAGATGCTATTACAAATGTCCTTAATTGTAATATCACCAAACATACTTTGTGTTAGTCTCAGGGTGTATGGAATAATGCTTCATAAATAATAAACATTTTATTGAATAAACAATACATTACTTAGTTTCTTATTTTATAAGATCAGAAAGTACATCAATCTCTTACAAAAGTCCGGTCTCCCAAGATCTTAAGAGGAATACACATAATCGGATTGAAAAATCAATCATGAACAAAGTAAGAATTCAAGAAGAACCAAATTTATAACTTCTAAAATCACTTATGTTTAAACTTATTAATTAAATTAAAACATGATTAAGTTCAATATTTACAATCATCACAATATATAAGAAATGTATGATAACTTTATAATCCGAAATCATGTGTGTTAATGGAAATGCAAACATCAATGACTAATTAATTGAAAATCCAAGAAAAATATTGTTAAAACTACTAGACTTGTTAATGCGAAAAGAGTGCAATTCTAAAAAGACCACGGATAAATGCCCCCCATTTATTATGACTTCACCCCCACTCCAATTTAGTTTTTGAACTAATAGGTAAAATGACCATCCTACCCACCCATATATGTTGAGTTCACCCTCACTTTAAACAAAAAGGCTTTCTTCATTCCTCCCTCCCCAAACTCTCCCTTCACAGTAAAAAAACCACAGACATGTAAACACACAGAGCTCAACTACATGTCAAAAATCAACACAAATCATATGAGTTCAAATAGCGGGCCCGTGCTGAAGCAATAAAGAGGAAAACTCAAATTTGAAAAAAATAAAATCAAGAACGTAGAGAAACATTGCTGATAAACAACAATAAATCCAATGTAGCCCAACAAAAACCTTTCAACATCACTTACAAACACAATCCGTGTCTAAATATAACACTTGCTTTGAAAATTGCAATTTCCACTACTGAAAGAAAAATAAACTGTAAAAAAATCAGAAAAAAACTGACAAAATTCGGAATAGGTGGCCGAGTTGAGTGTTAAAACTCGGAATAGGTGGCCGAGTTCCTTGTTAAAACTCAGAAATCGTGGCCGAGTTCTTTGTTATAACGTGGAACTCTTGGCCATATTTAACTTGTGGTTTTTTTTGTCGAGTTCAGGTGTTCAAACTCGAAAATCGTGGCCGAGTATTTATACCTAACTCGACGAACCAGTCTCGGCTCCAACCAAAAACCTCAGTTCATCGTTTCGCCTCCTAAAAAACCAAGTTTACTCAACAAGTAAAAGTCTAAATCATTTTCAATAACAACTACGGAGTATTAGACAATAAAAACTACTCCATAAAAATCAAATTTTAAAATGTAGAAATTTGAAAATAAATTAGAATGTAGAAATTTAAACATTCAAAATACACTCACCTTTGTCCATGGAAGAGCAAGGAGGAGGGGCTGTAGGCGGTGGACGACACGGTGGTGGAGCCTGCAAGTGGCGGCAGTAGGTGCCAACGGGCAGTGGCTGGTCTTTTGCTCCAAAATGGAGTTTTTTGAATTGGGGGTGAAGTCAAAACATTGTAATGTATATTAAAATGATGAAAGGGGAAAAGGTTATATGTGGTATTTCATGGGGGGTGTGAAATTATATTTTGGGGGTGAAATCATCTAGAGGGTGAAGACATAATAAATAGGGGGCATTTATCCGTGGCCTTCTAAAAATGGATAGGGAAGGATATGTATGCCCAGTTCTCGACTGCTATGGGCTGGAGGAAAATGCCTCCAATGGGCTTCTGCAATTTGGGCTTTCAGCACTAATCCAAATGGCTATTTGATTTTCTTTTAGGGCCTGACTATTTACACCTTCATTTTAGTTGACAACACTTTTACTTTCAACTAGTATTTATGCTACTATTTAATATGAGTAAAATTGAGATTAAAAAAAAAGAAATTAATTAAAAAATAATTGTCTCATGAATTTAAAATTATAATTTGTATGAAATTACAATTCTCGTACTTGTTGTACGGAGTACTTGTTTTTCTTGGCACTTAATTTAAAGAAGTTGTTGTCCACATTTATTTTATAAATCCAGGAGTCGATTTATGCCAATGTCAAGTTGAGTAATAAAGTCGAACCTGATTTATACACTTAAGGTCAATCTCATTATCCTAGTAAATTACCCGTGCGATGTACGGTTTATAAGCTATTTATGTAAATAATAGTTTCATTTATGTGTGTATTTTGTGTGTAGGTGTAATTGTAATTTTTTCATCACTGCTATAATGAGGCCGAACACAAAAACTCAAATGACAACTTTGAGAAATTAAGTTAAAACATGGCAAGCCACTGTGTAATTGAAAAAAACAATTCCGTTTAATAAAAATACAAAAAAAAAAAAAAAAAAAAAAATGGGAGTTACATTTGAAATAAAATAAAACTAAGAGTTAGAGAAAGTATAAAATAAAATATTATTCAAACTAAACATTAAATATTGATAAATCACTAAACCCAGCTGCTCCCCCATCATATTGATAAACAGATTCATGCAGCAATTCTTCAAAACCCCTACATCTGTATTGGAACAAATGTTTTCATACAAAGGACCAGAGATAAATTTTCAAGATTGTCTGTCATCTAGATCTATAATTTTGCTAAACTTTTATTATTAGATTTGTAAATATAAAATATCGGTATCAATCAAAAATACAAAGTTATATTAAATCGTGAGTCCAAACATAGTGTTCCAAAATATATAGAGATGCGGCCATAAAATTCGTTTCTTTCTTTGATAACAACACGAACAAAGATAATAAGCAACGTTAACACATTGATAACAACACGAACAAAGATAATAAGCAACACATGCAAAATAAAAAATAATACATCATCAAGAACGTGATTATGCAAAGACACAAAATATCGATCAAATAAGAGTATTTTGAACCAAATTGAGTGACTGGACATATGAATTTAAAAGGTAAGTGATTTATCAATAGTGTAATTCATGTAAAAAATTTAGTAAAAAAACTTTTAAATGAAACCCCTTTAATACACATAAATCCTTCCCAAATACACTAATTTGGGAAAATACACTAATTTGGGATATTTGTATAACATTATATTTTCGTTTATTTTAAGCAATCCAAAATCTAAAGATCAGCCATACTAAACAATAAATATTTAAAACAGTGTATAAAAAAATTGTTGCAAGCGACCTGCTGAGTTTATCCTATGACATATTAAAAGATCAGCAGACTTCAATATTTATGTGTTAATACCTGTTACCGTTAGCGAGGTAAATGTAATTCCAAACTTCTTGTCTACTCTTTGTTGAATATAGACGCAACTGGAAGGCCCGTTTCATTTTTAATGTTCAACTTCTTGAATTAATCTGATGGGAGCCATATATCAGTACTGCAACAATGTGATAAAATATAAAAGGTCAAGTAAATGAAAAATGATAGATGAAATTAATTAAATAGAAAATGCTTAAAGATGAAATCGATTAAATAGAAAATGTGAGTAAAACTGCAGAAAATTAAATAAATTATTTTTAAATCGATTAAATAAATTATTTTTAAGGCGAGCAGCGAGAGAGGTACGACAGGAGGCATTCACACGAAGGAAAACCTATTTTTTGTATAGTACTCCCTCCGTCCCACAACTGTTTGCACACTTTCCTTATTCGTCCGTCCCACAATTGTTTGCACACCCTAAAAAGGAAACTCCTTCATAAACCCAACCCTCACAATATTCACATATTTACACAAAATGCCATTGTTTTTACTCTCTTTCCAATCGCCTTTTTACTTTATTCATTTAACTTTACAAAATTACCCCTCAACACTCCACTCATTACACTTTTTTCTTAATAAGTGTGCCCACTTTGTGGTGCAAACACTTCCGGGACGGAGGGAGTATTTGATTAAAAAACAATCATCACTCTTCAATGAAATACGCACATTAATTTTTCTAACTAATAAGCAAAGTATCGAACTCAGATGTAACTCAAACTCTTGAATTATCATGTGTCGTATCATCACCCTTCTCCACCAATTGGTTAACCTCTGTAAGCATTGAGGATAACAGAGAATTACAATTTTCTCCAAATTAGTGGGCGTGTAATAGAGCAAGAAATTTATCAGTACACTTATCCTAAATATAAAGTACGTAGTTCTTAATTTCAGTCACTATCCACAAAGTAATCACCATAGAATGACCTCTGAGGCATATAATTAAAAGCTTCTTGAAGTTTAAATTTTAATAATTCACCTAAAAAAACAGAACACAAAATTACAAATTTACCTAGAAATATAAATAAATCTTGCAGCAAGGGACATCTTTAAAATGAATAAATAAAGATAACATATTATAAAAATGATGTCCTTATATAAATGTAAATTCTGATATAAGCACCAATCACACCTGATAAAATATGAAGCCATACCAATCTCTTCAATCAGTAGGAAGTAATTTTAGTTACATAATAATAGGCATATAATCATTCTACCAGCAATATCCATCAAGATAACATGAATATGAATAAACTAAATGCAAATTTCCAGTAGTTATCAACTTCAATCAGAATTTTGGTCATATGAATTCGTTGGACATCATTTCACAAAGAAATTTTGCAAGTAACTAATTACAATACATCAGGAAATCATACCATTTCACATACATTACATGCTAAAAGTAATTTAGCATGAGTTTTGAGAAAATAAGATTGTTATCAATTTCATAACTTTCATTTGAGTTCACATTTTTGCAATTGGAGATTTATGTATAGAATATGTTTCCAGAAGATACATTAAGATTGATAGAACTTTACTCATTCTGTAGTAAACGACACCACATTTTACCTTAAATAGTCAAAAAAAAAAGCTTTAGATATAAGAAGAATACAAAACTTTTGTGGAAAAAAAAGGTAGAATACATAGTTTACAGTTAGCATGGTTAAAGATAAGTTAATATGCAGTGCGTGATAGAACCATTGGGCAGGCTTAAGGAAATTGAAGAATTAGTCATCCCAATTGCCATATTGTTAAGAGGGAAAGAGAACTACCCAAATACTCATAAAAATAAGTTATTTTCATACATAAATCTGATTTCACCTAAAGAATATTACATACGGGCGGTCTGAAGCACAAAATTTTCGAAATCCAAATCCAAAAATTTTCCAAAAATTTAAGATACAGGCGGAAGTGGTAGAAGCAGTAGCGGTGCTGAATTGAAATAGTGGGGGTTGAGTTTGAAAGCGAAATCAATAATTTTCCATTGAAAATGATTAAAATTGCAGTATAATAAAAATTGAAAATGGACATTTCACATACCTAGGCTACAAATCTGAGATTGAATAGAGACAACCGACGAAAATGAAGAAAGGCGAAACGACGACATCGGTTTTCGACAGAAGCGACTGCGGTATTCCATTGAAATTTCGCAATGGAGATCAACAGATTTGGAAAGAGGGGAAGAAGGAAGGAATGAGGCCAGAAGAAAGGAGGGGAGAATGAAAAAATAAAAGAGGCGGAATTTGAAGAGTTTGCTTCCTTGATAAGCCAAAAGTCTTTTTTGAAGAAATGAGAATACTCTGAACGTGGACAGAATAAAAGGATTAAAAAATTATTTTTCAGAAATAGAAATGAAATGGGCGGGAAACTGACTATGCTATTATTATATATATATAGATTTATTAATTTAATAATAGTGTAAAAAATTTAAAATACCCTTTAAATAAAGTAACATTACTAAATGAACCTCTACTACTATCTACACTTCCCTTTCAATATTTAAACACTAACTCTAACTGCAACCGTCACCACCATTACTTCCAGTCGTCGCTGCCACCACTTCCGATCTCCAACATCATCCAAACCAACAAAAAAACTTCAGAAATTGTCGACGAAAGTGTATATGATCGACTTTAGTGTGTCGAAAATTATAATATTAAATTAAATTTTTCGACAACAGTTGTTCAAACATATACACTCTCGTCGAAAAATTGTTGTCGACGAAAGTGTATATGGTCGAGCCTGGTGTGTTAAATTTTTTAAAAATATATATATATAAAAACAAACTGGATATGACACGTTGCTGTTTTTTTGAGGAGGTTGGGGGTGGTGGGATGGGGGTAAGGGGATGATTTTTTTTTTAATCTACTGTTACGAGAGTAAGGGAGGGCGGACGGTGGCGACGGGGTGGTGGCCGGCAGACAGCGGTGGCGGTAGGAGCAGCAGGTGAGAATGGAGACAATCAGTGGGAAAGAAGAAATAAGATGGGGAAGAAGAAAAGAATGGAAAAAGAAGGAGGAGGGAAATTAGGTTTTAAGGTGGGGTGTGGTTAGTAGGGATATTTTATAAGACAAAAGGGTATTTGGACAATTTGAGGGGGTGCATCTATTTTAGATAAATTTTTGGGGGTGCATCAATCGGGGGTGTGCTCTCAACCGAAATGGAGGTGTAAATAGTAAGACCCTTTCTTTTATTTTCCTTAATTTAGGCTTTTGCATTTTATTTTTATATATGTTCTACCAATTTTGCCACATAATATTTATTAATTAATTTAAAATACTAAAAAAAAATGAGAAAATTTAAATATTATAAATAACAAAAATAATTTTAAATACATTTAAATTAAAAAAAATAATTTGATGCGGATAAAATATGTCATCCTATAAGAAAATGACACGTGGAAGCAAAATGCGTTATATACTATGATTATTCATTATCTATTTTATGACTAATTTATACACCCTTAATTGTGTATTTCATTATTGGTCTAATGAGCCTCCTAGTAGTCCATTTGTAGAGGGATTAGACCCATATCAAGTCCAATAAAATGATAACAGAGTATTTGGGCATAATGTACGTAGAAACAAGCTTAACAATGATGATCCATGGACTTAGACATGGGCGGTTCGAACCGGCCAAATCGGCGGTTACGATTAAAAAACCGAACCTTAACCAATATTTTACGATTCGATTTCGGTTAGCCATTTCAAAAATCGTCGGTTACGGTTTAACCGTCGGTTTATTCGGTTAGCCATTTCACACACACATACTGAACACTTGAGATATCATTGGATCGGAAAATATAACTTCGTAGATTCTCCGGTGACCTAAATATATCTAAAATTGAGCCCTAAAACACCTGAAATTGAACTGTCTTGAGGAGCTTTCCGTTGATTACGATTGCTACATTCTTTGATTATTTGAGATCTCCTTCTGATTTGAGCGTCGTAGTCCCGTGCCGGATATCTCTCCGACGTGCTTTTGCAAGTGTTCGCGATATCAGAGAAGACGACCCATACACAATTGGAGGGTTATAATACAACACCTCAAATTATTAATCGCAGTGTATCATTTTTTGGCACAACACAATTTAATATATATAAATCCAAATTTAAATACATTTGAGACTCCAAAAATTATTTAAAATTATTGAATTTAACAGTGATTTACAAAATACATAATTTTTTTAATATTAATTAATATAAACTATATATATTATTTTTTAAAACCTCGTATATAATATTTTGAGATTCTTAAAATTTTAGAATAATTTTAGATTTTTTTAAATTTTAAAATTAAAAAAGTAAAGTATATTTCAACTAAATTGGTTGTATTTATGAGAATTTATTTGATTAAAAAATTATGTTCTAAAGAATGAAAAATATAATCTAAATTTGTCCCCTTATCACATTTTTTATGTCTCAATCTCGCTGAAATTTGAATGAACAATATTTTCAAATACAAATTAAATGGAATTATGAGACAATTTAAGTAAAAGTAAAAATATGTCCCAATTTGATAAAATTGAAAAGAGTGTCGTATGTATAAAAGGCCATGAATTTTTCCTATTTATATTACCTTTTTTTTCTTTTATAGTTGAACCAAACAGAGCTTTGGCAATTAGGGGGGCGTGAAGGGGAATTCCAATTTTACCCCGGTGAAGAATGAAGATTATTAAATCTTTATAAGGGGTTTCTCGTCTACGGAATCTAGATCTGTTAAACATAACCAAAATCAGAGACTACTACGGTTAAAACTTGAGGGCCTTTGGGGTTTCAAAATATTCGGATATTAATAAAAATTGGAAACAGGTATGTTTGTAATTCTAATTCTTATGTATATGCGCATACATCTACGTACGTATGTATGTATGCGCACTCAGTATTTGCTGCCTGCCTTTTCTTAAATCCTCTCTTCTGTTTTGTTTCGCGCTGCTGGACGCTTTCGATTTCGGTTACGCCTTTGTTATCGCATGGACAGACTTCAACGCTTTTATTTTCTCAATTACTGTGATGTTCCTGTGCTTTCTGTGTAGTGTAGCATTTGTTTATGAAACTAGCTCCCACTGCGTAACTTGTAATTGTTTGTTGTAATGGGTATTGTTTTTAGGGTTTCTGATTGGTGGACTTGATTTGATAATGTTTCTGTTATGTGAATTTTTGCATTTTTTATTTGAATTGTTCTGGAAGTTTCAATTTGTTGGCTGTTTTCGGTGGATTTTGTTTGGCATGCGGAAATTCAACTAAGCCTTCTTTGTTAAATTGATGTTTTTTGGTTTTTTGATGCAATGTTGATATTGCAAAGAACTCTGAGCAATGTATGGAGGTTTCGTTTAATGATGATGATGATATAGAATGTATTCATTTGAAGCGGAATCACTGTTAAATAAATTGAGAAGAACTGAATTTTGAGGCATATTGAGACAGCTGCATCACTTATGTGTTACTGAATGTCTGAATGCAATAGTTGCTATTTAAGAGAAGAAATTAGTTCTTCGGCAATTGATTGCTTTACAAACTGCATCTTCATGGGAATCAGTAGTTTTTAGACTCATGCCATCTTTTTTGTGTTTCTGAGTGTAATTGTTGAGAATTTCCGCCTGGTGATAAGAAAATGTCTAATGTCTTGCTACAAGGTAAATTTTCAATAGAATAATGTAAACTGTGTTTTGTTCTGAACATCTGTAGTTTTTGAAATTCTGCTATACTTCTTTTGGATCCTGAATAAGACCGCACCTGAGTGAAAGGAACTTCTTGGATCAACCGTAGTCTGACTCTTTTAATAAATTGTTTGGCTCTCCCTAAGATAGTAAACCTACACGTCTTAGTTAAATCTAAATTTTTCCTCAGTGGGCACATGTCAGAAGATATTCTTTTTTCTCTAATTTTTAACGAAAAAGAAAAGGAGATACATTTAGCAAATCGTTTAAATATGTATCCGAACTAATACTTTTCTCAAATGCAGCTGGATGTCATTAATGCAAAACATTTAATAAGTAGAATCAATGTTATGAATTTTTTATATGGCTGATTTATTTAGATTGCAGAAGATTTATTAGTATCCTTCCCTTTTATAATTTGTCTATGATGCATAGGCTGAAAAAATATTTCCTGGATCAAAGGAATTATTGTTGGACTGGTTGTGCTTGGGTCTACGTTGGGGGTCCTATAGAGAATAGACAAGTTATATCAAGACAAAATGAAGAGAAGACATGGAAGCAAGAAAGGAAGACCAAAGAAACCAAAGGTGGTTAGAACAAACGAAGAGGCATCAAATGTTGTTAGTTTAAATACAGAAGATAACTCTGGATTAGATGAGTTTGACAATGAAGACATTGACTCTGGAATGGATGCTGAGGCTGAGACAACACCATCTCCACAAGAACCTACTCAACCAGAAACAGTTGCTAAAGCTGATACTGTAGGAAAACCCAGCAGTAATATATTTGGGAAAGCAGTATATACTCGTGTAAAAGTAAAGATCAAGACTTCCAAAATTTTGGAATCTCAACGGACGTCCTCAGATATTCCCAGTCAAAGTGATACTGATAAGAGTAGCCAGCAAGTGGGTTCAGAGAAGCAAGGAGTTCCTAGTGAAAAAATGGAGGACAGTGCCAACTCACTGTCTGAGACTAATGGAGGTATCACTGGGAATGCATCTCAAAAGTCTATGGGTATAAAGATAAAATCGTCAAGGGGATTAGGTTCTTCAAGTATGAGCCCCTGTAGCAATACTGAACCAAACAAAGGAGAGATGACAGATAAGAAAGATTCCCAATCGCTCCATCAGGAGTCGAGATACAACGAGCAAGAACTGAGAGCTGCATTGGAGGTAATACTGCTATTACATTAAGTTTGATTGGTTTTGTGAAAGATTCAATAACCTTTGCCGGTTACCTTGTTTTTTCCTAGGTAATAAAAAAGGTAATGAAAATGGATGCAGCTGAGCCGTTCAATGCTCCCGTAAATCCTGTTGCCCTTGGAATACCGGTAAGCATAGTGGCTTGATTAATTTCTGTTGTTTTATTATGCGAGCTTCTACATGAGTCACATTCAGGGTAAAGCATAAGTTCACGAGAGAGAGGGAATTAGAGGAACGGGAGGGCACAAGTGATTTTAGTTGTTATGTTCTGCATTGGTGAAAAGTGTTCATTTATCCTTGAGTCATCACTTATTTGAAAATATAAAATGTTTGCCTCCTTCCAATTTCATTCCTAAAAAATAAAGAAGCTACTTTGTTGTCCTTCGTTGTTGCTTGCGTCAATGCTTGAGTGGGGGTACGTCATAAACTGACATTCTAATTCTTGTATACTTCTACTTTTGATTTTCCATGCATAATTTGTTTGCATACTGGTTACTGGGTTGAGATTCCCCAAGTACAAATCACTAGTGCACTTGATTAAAAAGGATTTTAATTTGGCTGTTTGTGCTGATATTGTGTGTGGAATGGAAACAGGACTATTTTGATGTCATTGAGACACCTATGGATTTTGGCACAATATGCAATAACCTTGAAAAAGGTTTGAAGTACAAGAACTCGGAGGATGTTTACAAAGACGTGCAATATATATGGAATAACTGTTACAAGTACAATAACAAAGGTGATTATATTGTGGAACTTATGAAGCGGGTGAAGAAAGGCTTCGCTAAGTATTGGGCAGCAGTTGGTTTATACGATCAGCCTCAAGAAAGCAATGGTAATGTTATGAATTCAGATTTCCTCTTCCAGTTTGGGTTATACACTTGGCTTCTGATTGCAGCCCTATTCTTAATATAATAAATTTCCTTCAATATAACTTCATGTCAAGCCAAATCAGCTTCATGATTTTCAGTTTGGGGGGACTAATGCAGATTTCTGTCTTTGAAAAGATTGGTTACATGATCATTTTTTCTGTTTATAGATCTTGAAATCAACCCAGTAAAGGAACATACTCCTTCAAGTGATGGGAAATCTCCGGTAAATGGTGGTTCTATGAGCCTCTCGAGTAAAAAGTTTCATGGGTATGCTACTACAAGTTTCAGTACTTCATTTTGTTCTCCCTCTTATTTTCTGCTTCACATAATAGAAATAATTGAATTACATAGAGGAAATGAGAAAATAATAGTTGAAGGAATGGGAGTTCTTGGAACTGGCAAAAAACTATTGAAGAGTTCGATTAGATAATTGAAATATACAATTTTATCCTTACAGGTGTAATAGTTAGCTTGTTCTTTGAATCCACACTATTTGAGTGTAAAATTTGTCTAGAAATTCTCCTGTGCATTGCACGTTTAGTATATTGACAAATTTTGTGTAAACAGTGTGATGTGAAACGGATCTAATAAACACAAATTCAATTAAAAAACACTTCAAATCACAAAAAAAAAAAAAAAAAAAAGCATTATGGATGTCAAATTAAAGGTCATAAAAATTGATATATTATGTGTTGAAAACAGACTTGAAAAAAAAGTGTTTGCAATTTGAAAACTTCCTTGGCTTTTTTAGAAAATGTGGTTTGGGTGGGAAATAGAATTTTCTACGTTGACAGACTATTATGTGTGTGTGTGTGTATATTTGAGCATCTCAATATGTTATTTCAAGGATCTTTGTTCAACTCTTTAGTGCTGATGTGTGATCATTAATAGATTAGCAAAAGATAGGATGGATAAGAAAGTGGGAGATCAAACAGAATGTTTGGATCCATATCATGGGGCATTCAGGGTGTGAATGTGCAGTAAGATGAATTGGCTAAATCTATTAACTGTGATGGTTTGTTCATAACCCCCCAAACTGTAAGATCTTTATGTCAAATAACTGCAGTGGGTAAATTATTAGTTTTGCATTTAGCGTACACACGTCTTCAAGCCAATTGATTGGATTCTTCTATTCTAATATCTTTGTCCCAGACGTGATTCTAGTTTGGAAAAATAATGGTGTTTGACATGGTAGCCTTTCCTGTGTTTTGCTCAGTCATTTCTAGTTTAATACTTAAATTTGAAGACTTAATTAGCAAAAACTATGTCCCTTTTTAGTGTAAATCAATTACTTAGCATTTTCATTGCAGACTTAAGAAACACAAAGAAGGTTGCCAGTGTGCCATATGTGTAATGATGCGTCGCAGGCAGGAGAGGGAGGAGATTGCTCGAATGATGGGAGGACATGCCGAACATAGTGACGACTCTATGGGTGAAGATATGAAGGGAGAGGTATTTCTCTTATTAATTTCCATTAAAAAAATAATAAATTAAGTATCATCCCAAAACAAAAAATTGTCAATTTAAGACTAATATTGCATCATTTTAAAAGTTATGGGACTTAATTGAGAAAATTGATTTGTATAGGGCTAAAATAAAGCAGTGTCACTGAGAGAAAATAAAGTTGAGAGGGAGAGAGATGAAAACCTGTGTATTGATTTTGTAATCTTTGTATATTCCTGAAGGGGTTTTCTCGTGGTGAAAGTCCATTTTGCGAGTATAATTCCTCAAACATAGAGAACTCCCCGGAGGCAGATGGTGAAACGGAAAGGAAAAGCCAGGAGACGAAATTGGGACACTTAAGAGATTTCTATGTTCAGCAGAAGGAGGATGCTGGAGGAAAACGAGAGGGTTCTCAGGATTTGCAGTCAAGTCATAGATCTGGAGATGAGAATGCCATGCATTATCATGCATCACATATAGGATCAGCTATCAGTTTATCAAACGAGACACGAAAAGAATTGACTAAGCAGAATGATGATGCTGCAATTGACCAACGGAGGCCCAAGGTAGTCAACATTCTTAAGCTCTCTCTCCCTCTATTTAATTAGGTAGCACATTTGACATTGGTTTTTATTGAGTGCAGGATTTACTGGATAAGAAACAGAGAGCTAAAATGTTGGAGAATCTTCAATATCTGGAAAATCCAATGCTTTTGGAGTTGTGTGGGACCCTGTTTACAGACAATTCAAAATCTTTCTGGAGTGGACCTCATTCATTGGTTGGTAAGAAGCAGGGCTCCAAACACCACCACAGGCGTTCCTTTCGTTCAGCTATTTCTTCGTTTATGAACTAGTCTTCATAAAGAGGAGGGGCAGGTTTTGAAAGTAGAGGCTCACGTCTTGTAAGATTTGCTATTTCTCAAAATTTGTAAGGAAACTATCACTGGGCATGAATGACGATGCCATGAGATGCATTTCCCATGTATCAATGTATTGTTCTGTGCAAAACTGCACTTTCCAATTGCTGAAATATCATCTATGTATTACTTTCCCAATAATTGATGGGTTTCGCCCGATTGGTTGGGTAAAGGTTTAGTTTAGTTTAGTTACCCAATCAGAGACTTTTAGTGATAGAGTATGCTACACATACTGGTGCAGGATCAGTTCTTGTGAAGTTTGTTGACCAAGATATATCAAACTGTGAATTCAGATGGTTTTCACAGAAAATGGGGGTTTAGGGATACCATTATCCTGTATTCATAGTCATATTTTTTTTAATAACGTGCAATTCAATTTTATTACAAGAAACCTCTGATAGAAAAGAACTAATCAATAATCATTACTCCCTCTTCGATGTTTTGTTTCCATCCGTTACAATAAAAATTATTCATTTTTTATTTTTTTTACAAATATTATCTCTCATAGTTTATTATATTATTATCTCTTTTTTCTCTAACTACATAATCTCTAATCTTTCATTTTTTATACAAAAAAAATACTATCTCTCATTGTTTATTATATTATTATCTCTTTTTTCTCTAATCATATAATTTCTAATCATCTTTGTATGGAGTAGTATAATTTTTTATTTTTTTTACAAATATTATCTCTCATAGTTTATTATATTATTATCTCTTTTTTCTCTAACTACGTAATCTCTAATCTTTCATTTTTTATACAAAAAAAATACTATCTCTCATTGTTTATTATATTATTATCTCTTTTTTCTCTAATCATATAATTTCTAATCATCTTTGTATGGAGTAGTAGTATGAGGTAATGAGATTTAAAACAAAATAATCTTAACAAACAATCATTGTCCTAATTTATTCTAAGATCAGAACAATACACTAATAATGTAAGCACAATTTTTATTGTAATTTATTGATTCAATTATTCAATGATTCTCTTCTCCTGCCCCTTAATTTTTGTCCCATTTACGAGAAATATAATTTTAAACACGATTTCACGCTCTTTTATTCTTCATTTAACCAGTTGGGCCAAGTTAGAATTATGTACTAATTAAATTGAATCGACAAATAGAGAAATATTCTCTTCTGAGATGACGAGACTAATAAAAATTAAACCATAATTTGAATTAAATCATTTCACACATGAACTTACTACACCAATGAGTCAATGAGCATATTTCCATTGACAAAAATAGAAATACTTGTAGATCATTAGGAATAATGTCCAAATGATCACAGGATTGAAGAGTGTGGTAAAGATGAGGGCATGCAGGAGAATAACATACTATAAATGAAGAGAATCGCATAATTTTAAGATAGGTCTAGAGTTCATGGAGATCATATTTGACATGTCCAAGGTAGAGACCAGATGCAGGAGCCATAGGACTTGCAGCACTTACGTCCTTCGCTTCGAGGATTCGTTCCACTGAAAAGGAGGAAACATTAGATACATAATACACACACAACATTCATTGTTTTTATAGGGCATTACCATCAGTAACAGTGAGATCACCAGTGCCCACTGATTTCAGAACCCCAACAAGCAACCTAACCTGCTCGATTATTGGTCATCATCGGATGTCAGATAAACTAAAGATTACAGCAGTCATGAAAACAATCTCAGTTTGTTTGAACAGTAATAATGACTACTTTATTGGCATAAAAAATCAGTTAATGTGGTATAACAAATATGAGGAGCCTTAATTCAAATGAGCAATCAGTCTCATGAAGGTTAAAGAGGGTTATTTCCATCAAGTTTTGGCTAGGTCACCTTTCAACAAAGGGTTTGTCGCTGCATTTATAAGTTAGAAACACAAAATGGAAATAAATTGGGAGAGATAGAAGTAAAAAATGTTGTTTTTGCACTAAACATCACCTATTACTCATAATTGTAGTATGCTGATATCTTTAATAATTTCAAATGCTAAAATAGTTATACAAGAATATGTGGGAGCATTTTCTAAGACACACACAGAATCTACCTGATGGTAAAGGAAAGAACGCGCCCTAGCAGTAACTACAAAGCAACGGTGCCTTTTCCTCACTCCAAATCCTTGAACAGCTTCTCCTTCAGAAGTTTCTGCAGTAATTGGAGTACCATCAACTTGTAACTTGTTTGAAATTGAGACAGAACTGGTTGTGGCATAGCAGCTTTGTTCTCGCTCCAACTTTGAAGGAAAATACATGCTCGAAACAACCTCTGTAACATTTAGCTCTTCCAAAGTTCTGATGGGTGACTTGGCCTGTCAACCAGGGAAAAAGTACATGTAGTGTTCAGAAATATAACAATTTAAAATTTTAAGAAGGAACAAGATGATGTAATTGAGTTTAAAACCAAGTTCTAGAACAGAACTATGAAACCATACATTTTGAAAGTAAAAATAGATATCTTGAAGAAGCTACAAACCTGACATCCAGATGCCCTAAAAGAACTAAAATCATGACATCCAACAAGCACTTGGCATGCTTTCTGCATAAGTATTAAACCATCTCAATATTTATGCAATATAAAGCTGAAATTATAAAAAAGATTCATTGATGTACGTCAGACAACCTGCATGGTTAAAAGGTCAAGTTCTTCAGGGACATGCCATGCCCGGTCCTTTTCAAAGGCAGATAAAGGCTCCATCCCAGATGACAATCTGTAGAAGTACCTGCAGAAAGATCACCAAACAAGACTTCTAAATTTTAAGGCTCCAACTAACAAAGTCAAATAGTAGTTGGGCACTGTAGTTTGATTATCCGATATAGAAACAAAAGTATGCTTAATATCAACAGAACGTCAATTTCATTCTTTTTCCTTTTGTATCACATTGGATATCTAAATTTCATTCTACGTATAGAATGCCATGTTGGCATTATCAACCGAATTTGCTCAACAACTACGGTTAACTTCAAATATAATTTGAATCATAGAGACAAGCAAAACAAGTCAGATATGTAAAAAAGAGATTTTGCAGGTGGCACATGAACATCCAAATTTGCAGATTACTAAGCAATTCCATGGGCCTTTTTTTTTTTTTGATACCTACGTGCGTTCCAGGGCTTTATATCGCGCATGAAAATCAGATGGAACACACTTAACATCAATCACCATCATATCACCTCCATTCTTCTGCAGCAAAATCACACTGGCATGTGTCACCAATTTATTAAAAAGCACAATAAATTAAAAACTAAGGATCCAACGAAGTTCAAGACTAAATACCAGCTTAGACAATAAGGATATCAATTAAACTTTGACAAGGGTAACCACCAAAATTCAATGTATTAAAATAGTATGTGAAATGAAGGCTCAGTTATGCATGAAGCAACAAGCATGAAATGTGGGCCGCTCTTTTCAGCAACTAAAATTTACTACATGACTACAGCTAGCATCTCTCTCCAATTACAATTTCTAAATAAAACTTATGCACAAGTAACAGTTACATAATAATACTCTGGTCAGGTAAAATGTAAGTCTAAGACAAATACTTCTGTAAGGTAGAAGCCAAAAACCAGATATGCACCATATAGTCAAAGTGTATGGAAATAGGTAAAGCATGAATTTATAATATGGAAAGGCCAGAGACAGGTATTGAACAGAAATTAACTTTGTAGGCTCAATTCAATGCTTAAGGCAACTTCATAAGTAGAACAAGATAAAAATTTGTTTATACTATTAGCTATTATTGGGTGATGAAAAGGTACCATTTTCGAGGAACCTAAATGTAGGAGTCTTACATCCTGAAAATATCACTTACGGTAACTTGGGTGCCATACTGCCATTTGACCCATTTCAAACTCAAGCTTCATCATTACACAATATAAGCAAATGAATATCTAGCTTCAATTTTCTTTCCATCTGCTGACATTTTCAGTTCATAGGTTGTCCGGCTTAATATTTTATTAACTGATTCACACTATTCACCTCCATCACATTCAGATAGCTTGTTCAAAGATCAAATCTAAGTGAATGTCTAATTGTCAAAACGACGAGAAGATAGAAACTGCATTTCATTTATAAACCTTGATTCAAGAGACAATCTATGCAGATGGATAACTATCGAAATCACAGTTCAGATGAATAGCAAAATCATACCAGCAAAAAATGGTTGACAGCTCTTTTTACAACAGCGGGTTCATGAGGAGATATCTGCATGTCAAAAGAAATTTAATATAAACACAAAATTATACAATGCTCTACCGACATCAACAGACAGAATAAACAGAATTCAGCATTTTTTTCTGAAAAATGGAAAACAAAAATCCTCTTGTTTCCATAACAGAGGACAAAACACACTCTAAATTTGGTTATGTTGTAATTATAACAGAGGACTATTGTGAGAACATAGATATATTACCATCACAAAAGTTGTTATTATGAAATGTTAATATTACAGCAGTATTATTATTTTTAAAAATAATTATGATAAGAAGATAAAATCTCCCGAGCTCCTCGCCAGCCTTCTCAACAAGCTTATACTTAGGTTCGAGCTGAATGAGCCAAAGCTCACTCAAAACAACTCGCTGTTTGCCTCAATTTATCTTATGCATTTGGCTAAGCTTATATCCTTTTCAGATGTCCCAACATAAGACTTGGCACAGTAAGATGGAAAGCTTTTCCCCAAACTCCTCAAGTATACAAAATTCTCAAGTATACAAAAATTTCATCTTTTGAACGTTAACATAAACCTTGCTTGTCATATCACAACAAAATTTGAACAAAGAGAGTACAAATTCGCACGAGAGCACTACGGTGTTTAGCACAGACAAAGAACAGAGGAGGTAAGTAATGAAAAAGGCTAAACACCAGATGTTCGTCCACAATGGAAGGATAGTTATTGAGATGGCAGATAATATCAACCCTTGAAGTAGTACTGCCCCATATTTTCAGAAGTTCATAAAACAAAACTATCAAAATCTATCTTCAACCAGTTAACAGCTTATGCACGAAATTATAAGATAAAGCAAAACATGATTGATTGATAAAGCAACAAATAATATGCACAAGAGTAACTCACCACTTCACCAGGTTTTCTTTTGCTTATCCTCTCAACATCTACATGGCATACATTTGATAGTGCATGAACACCTGCATCCTAAGAATGATTCAAATGCATAATTTGCATGAAATTATAATTTTCTTTTTAAAAGAACGGGAAAATCATCGACTAAAACATACTGAACAGAAAGAACTCACAGTGCGACTCGAGCAAAAAATGGAAACTGGCTGCCCGACAAACTTTTGAAACGCATCCTAGATACGTACATTGGAAAACAAAAATAAATCAGAACCTCGAAATTCAAGTCCCAAGGAAGAAAGCAGAGGAAAAATCACCTCGAGAACACCAACAACGGTTCTACAGGTGGACTGTTTCTGTGCGCCGAAAAATTGAGTGCCTATGTATTCCACTGCTACTAAGTATCTCTGAGATCTGGGATTCAAAGCCATGCTCCTTTCAACTAACTCTCTCTCTTCTTCCTCCCCAACAAAGTCGGGGAAATCTCCACCGTCGGCTCTGGCGATTTTGGAGGGACGTTGAGGGGATTGAGACCGCCGTTGATTTGGCAATTGCTTGGAAGTCTTCGGAGTTGATTGTTCGTCTGTCATTTGGCGGTTGCACACCATAGGGGGATGAGGAGGAGAGTCTGGGTTTTGAGGGTTTATTATGGCGGAGGGGAAGGAGGGAATTTCAGTGTTATCAATATATTTTTTAAATTTATTGACATTTTTCTTAAAATATTTCATCATAATTTATACAACAAATTACTCAATATTAATATTGCATATAAATATTTTCTTACTTTTATAAAATTATAAAAATATCACACACAAATGGTTAAAATCGGCAATTATGGTTTCCGAAATTTTGTAACCAGAATCAAATTGTAATCGAGCCGATTTCGATCAGTATTTTACTCTCTTTTTTTCGCTCCAATTTCACTCGTTTTTATTCATTTTAATTTATTTTTAAAAAATATATATTACTACTACAGAGTAGAATTTAATATAAACTATACAACTTAAATTTATACTTTAAAAATAGAAGAATTGTATATTTTAAAAAAATTCTATATAATATTTTTTTAAAAGACTGTAAAAGGTGAAACCACTAGTTTAACTGAAATCATGGATTTTGAAAAGCATAACCGAAATAGAACCGTCATTTTATACTCCCTCCGTCCCGAATTAACTTTCATACTTACGGTTCACCCTTTTTTTAAGCTTGTGTGTTACATTAAATATAATATTTTAGATATTGTATGGATAGAGTTTTTAAAGAACCGAAAAAATAGGTGTGACAGTTTCTTTGGGACGGAGGGAGTAATTACGATTCAATTTTTTAACCGTAACCAGCGGTTACAAACTGACCGGTTACAATTTCGACTTGCGCATGTCTAAATTCGATACAAGTGAACACCAAAATTGACTATTTAAAATGTTTCGTCATTGGGTGAAACAATAATCATTGAAACATTGTTGGCTTTATATCAAGCAATAGGAATGTTGTTGCAATGAGCTAATGTGCAAAAGAAGGATTGTTCTAATGAGATTGCAATGCAAAAGATAGTGGGGGCTTTATATAACTTGAGTAAAATTTAAAAAATAGCTACACATTTAAGTATAGGCTAGTTAGCAATTTTCTTCAGATAAACACAGTGGATGATGTATGCGCATTCTGATTGTCGTAAAGGCAAATTACAAAAGGTCGCCAATATATTAAAAAGATCATCATCAATATACAAAAGATCACCAAGACAATAATTAATAGCCTAACTAATTTGGCGATTGTCATAAGCAACTTTCCATCCATCAGCACCTCTAAGGTGGTAGTCCTTCCATGAAGACGCAACCGGTGGCATAGGGCGTTCGGCAGCTAAAAATGTCTGCAAAAGAGACAATCATGAAGGACAAATGGACACGCACTTTACAACAACAAATGTAACACTATTAAAAATACCTGGATGAAGTGGTTGTCGGTCACCATGCTCATACAAATTGATCTCGGCCGTTCTGGCAAAGCTGATCTCAGTGGCAGAAAGGTAAGTGAGATATCATTTGACAATGTAATTAAGGCCACGTTATACGCCGATGCAACCAAATACCCCATGTATGGTAATTGAAACCAGTTGTCAAATGGTGCAGCCTCTTTAAAACAGTTTAGAGAATCTAGAATTTCTACTACACGATCTTTCTCTCTAAAAACGCTCTGGTATAAGTGGAGGTGGCGGCTCAACTCACTCATTAGATCCTGGCGAACCCGGGCCCATTTATCCTCACCAAATCCCATTAACCCTGCAATTGCCCGAAATCCACAGTGGCCATCACTATTAACATCCTTGCACTCCACTATATACGGTTGATATTCAACAGGCAGCAAAGAAATAAAATTTCCTGATGTGGCTGATCGGGTGCGCCTGCGAATTATCTGTTCACACGATTGACAACAAATATACATACTACGAATTGTAAATGTAATGAGCCAAATAATCGAATATGAACCAAATAATCAAAAAAATATAATTACCGGAATTTTTTTGGAGAGTGGTTTCTTTTCAAACACTGAAGGACATGTATCAGGCACCTCAATCACTACATCATTCACTGAGCAACTCTCAATCACTACATCATCCACTGAGCAACTCTCAATTACTACTACATCATCCACTGAGCAACTCTCAATCACTACATCATCCATTGAGCAACTCTCAATCATGGACTGCTTATACTCGGAAAGACTTGAATCTAGTTTAGTGGAAGCATCAGAATGTTTCTTCAACGCTTGGGTTTTGGGATGACCATGTGTGTTTATCTTTGACTCTGGTTCAAGCAGAGGGGTGGTCGCTAGATTGGCAAGCTTTACCGCTTGCATAAACAAAACCCTTTTTTGTGATGAATCCACATTCTTATAACGCTTGACCAAATCCTGTATAACATCCTCAAAATGATTGTCCATATCTTCAGCAACATCCACTCTCAACATTGGTTCCATATCCAATTTTTTCCAAAAACGATCAACAGCGTCTACAGGTATTGGCTTGCCAAGCCGTAGATATTCAGCAAGCTCGTGGGTACATGGCAAGCCACAAACCTTTCTGAGGTAATGCTTGCACGTGAGAGGATTGGATTTACCACTTTCCATCCGCTTCATTTCATTGTACAACTTATGCAATGCGAAGTTGGAGACTACATCTCGTAAATCATTGTAGATGATGGGTTTAAACTTGTGTTGAGCCGCATTTACACTCTTCTCAAAAGAGTGTTTGATTGCAGTGTGGTTTGATCCAAAAAGGACATCGATTTGTGACCAACACGTCTCAAAGTGTCCCAAGCTATTACCGAGCATTCTTTTCAGCGCTGCATGGTAACTCTCAACCCTGAAATTATAGTTAACAAGTAGCTATGGTTTAAAAAAAAAAAACTAGAGCAATGCAAGTGCAAAAGGATAATAGTGACAGAAAATATCAACTTGCATTTGCCTTAGAGACTACTTCATATACACAACAAAGAGATTTAAAGGAAAAAACAAACATTTACATTATAGAGACATTAAAGATACCTGTTTGTTGTATTATCATAGTGCATCACTTGATCCGTCCAGGCTGATACAAACTTCTTCTTATACGGGGTTACCAATTGATTCATGACATATTCTACAGCCTCATTTTCAAGTGGGACTGTTGCATAATCTTCATGAAGAACCCGAATAGCATGTGTGAACTCTTCTTCAGTATCAGCGAACATTACATTCTTCCATGAAGAGTAGAATGTGTCCCATGATTCCTTGGTTTTAAAATTTTCTCTGCATTTTTCCAGAACGTTTTTGTTTAAATGCCATTTACTGAGGAAGTGTGTTGCTTCTGGAAATTCTGAAGCTATGGCACTCATGAGGGCTTTCTTCGGATCAGTTATTATCACTTTGGGAAGACAAGCATCATCTAATACATCTCGCAGAATGCCTAATGCCCACGCAAAATTGTCTTCTTTCTCAGTCAGGAGAAACACTGAAGCTACTGAAAATGTCAGTCCCGTCGACGTAACTCCAGCCATCTCCAAATAAGGCAATCTATACCTATTTGTTTTGTATGTGCGGTCGATCAATAGAATACTAGGAAAAGCACGGAACAACTTAATGCTCGTGGGGTGAGCAAAGAAGAGCTCTCTTAAGGTATTGTCTTGACATCTCCTATTGTGCTGAACATATCCATACGTGTCTAATAACCTCATCAAACATTCCAGCTGACTGCACCCACCATATTCAGTCACCTTGTGCTTCTTCCGAGCATTGTAGATAGTGCGAATGGTAGAAAGGTTATCAGCACTTTTCTCCTTAAGCATCTTCAGCACATCCTTCGGTGGAGCATTGAATTTGGACATATCAACCACAAATTCTTCTTCATGAGGAGTTAGTCTGCCGACATATGAGTGGCCCGTATCGCAAGTGGTTACGGGATGATTATGAATCCCACACTTCACTTCCAACTCCCATTCTGTCGGAGATCGTTGAGTTCCCTTCAACAAGAAAGGACATCCACACTTTTTCGTCCCCATGTCCCTCTCCCTACTACTCTTTCTCTCGTCCTCATCATCGTCCACAGTCGCCCATTTTTTAACTTCTTTCTTCCTCCTCCCCTTGAACTTACGATATTTGCCACCACGCTCACATGCCAGAAACACGTGTGCACTCTTCTTTCCAGCTCCGCTGTCGGACCGCTTAACAGTAATCACCATGTCATTCTGTTTAGCAATATTACGTACCCACTCTTGCAAAGCATCCCGAGTCGGAAAATAATTCAAGTTTGTGAAGATACTTGAATAGTCCACCGCAATCTCATTCACTGGGACAGATTCATCAACAGTTGCTGCAACATTTGGCTCCTCCGGATCTTCATTTACAACATAATTTAGTTTCTCAGAATCTTCATTATAATTTGGTTGATAATCATCATCGTCTGCCAAATTCTGAAAAGAAAACAAAGAAATTCTGTCTGTACGGCCATAAATATCAAAAAAGGTCAACAATTTCTACACATATCGTTTACACGTTAACCTAAATTTCGGACAAACAGTACCAGAAATATTAATAGCTTTCGACAAAATTAAATTGACCACAAATAGCTCATGTTTTCGGTTAATATAGACCAAAATTATACACAATTTTTGAAAAATCAGGTTTGGAATGTACCGGGTTAAGGGGAAGCTTAAATAAAAATGCCTATGGAAACGATCAATCTCAACACTGGAGGCATGACCCATACTTCTGAAGTTTTCATACTTTGTACTCCCTATCACGAATATGAAGGAACTCAAGTGGTGTTGATGCTAATTATTTCAAGACTTTTGTGATTAGAAGGAAACGCGATGTATAGTAGCTAATCAATTGCCTTATAAAGTTGAGTAATTGAACTTGTTCTAGATGTCCTAATAGTTTGTCAAGAAAATGCAGAGTTAAAAGAATGCTAATGATAAGAATGTCAGTATATCAATCCACAAGTCACGATAAAAAATCTAATTTCCCCATCCCCTTCCCAAATCAAAAAACACAGAGAAAGTATCCAATTCATAGGTGTGTCCAGAAATATCAAACTTTTAGACCAAATTCCCAGTGCATCACTTTTAACCAGACCTATGTAATTCCATCAAGTTCTGACTAGGTCGCCTTTCAACATAGGGTTTTTGTCACTGCATTTATAAATTGAGACGAAATGGAAATAAATTGGGAGAGACAGAAGGATACAATGTTGTTTTTGCACTAAACATCAACTTGGAATAACACAGCAAGTCTAAATGGAAATGAGTACCTCATATAGTGGTAAGCTAATAACTTTAATAATTCAAATGCTAACATATTTATACAGGAAGATGTGGGAGAAACACAGAATCTACCTCAAAGTAAAGTAAAGAATCCACCCTAGCTGTATTTACCAAGCAACGCTGCCTTTTCCTTTCTCCAACTCCTTGATCTTCTCCTTCAGAAGTTTCTGTAAGTTGATTAGAAGTGCCAGCAATTGGAGAAGAATGTAACTTGTTTGAAATTGAGACAGAACTAGTTGTGGCATAACAGCTTTGTTCTCTATGCAACTTTGAGTTTGAGGGGAAAAACATGCTTGAAGCATCCTTAGTAACATTTAGCTCCTCCAGTGTTCTGATGGGTGACCTGGCCTATAAACCCGTGAAAAGGTACATGTAGTGTTAAAAATAATATTGAAATTTTAAATAGGAACAAGACGATGTAAATGAATTTGATATAATTGACGATAAAAATAGGTATCTAGAAGACACTGCCAACCTGACATGCAGTAGCCCTAAAAGATCTAAAATCATGACGTCCAACAAGCACTTGGCATGCTTTCTGCATAAGTATTAAATCATTTCGATATTTGTGCATTCTAAAACTAAAATTATAAAAAAAGTTCATTGATGTACATCAGACAACCTGCATAGCAAAAAGGTCAAGTTCTTTGGGTACATGCCAAGCCCGGTCTTTTTCAAAGATAGACAAAGGCTCCTTCCCAGATGACAATATGTAGAAGTACCTACAGAAAAATCACCAAACACGACTTCTAAATTTTAAGGCTCCAGCGGACATAGTCAAATAGTAGTTGGGCACTGTATTATGATTATCTGATATAGAAACAAAACTACAAAAGTGTGTTGAATATCAACAGAACATTAATTTCAAAATGGGCTTCATTCATACAAGGAAAAAAAAATCCTACAAGATTTAGAAAGATAACTTTTTTCTCTTTGCATCACATTGGATATCTAAATTCCATTCTACATATAGAATGCTGAATAAGTCAATCAAGAATGCCATGTTGACATTATCTATCGAATTCTATCCCAGGTTCAACAACAATTACTGATACGTTCATATATAATTTAAATCATAGAGACGTACAAATTAATCAGATATGTAAAAGAGTGATTTTGCAGGTGGCATGAACATCCAAATTTGCAGGGTATCAAAGGAATTTCATGGGTAATTTTTAATTACTCCTCTGTTTCATAGTAAGGGTCGTTTTAGAAAATTTGCATCAAATTAAAAAATATAAAAAATTGATATATTTATCCTCAATCAATCTCACTCTCTCTCCAAATTTGAAATTTAAGGATATTCTTCATTATTGGCTCGAGTGAAAAAAATATTCTTCGTTAAATAAGAAATATTTTAGGGATACATGTAGGGTAAATTAGGAAAAAATATGGAAATATTGCTAAGACAACACTTGTTATGAAACGGAGGGAGTATTATTTTTTTGACACCTACGTGCGTTCCAGAGCTTTATATCGCGCATGAAAATCAGATGGAACACACATAACATCAGTCACCATCATACCGCCTCCATTCTTCTGCAGCAAGATCAACTAGCATGTGTCACCAATTTATTAAAAAGAAAAATAAATTAAAAACTAAGGATCCAACAAAGTTCAAGACTAAAGGCCAGCATAGACAATAAGGATGACAATTAGACTTTGAAGAGGATAACCACCATAATTCAATGTATTAAACAAGTATGTGAAATGTAGGCTCTGTTATGCATGAAGCAAATAGTATGAACTGTGGTCAACTCTTTTCAGCAACTAAATTTTACTATATGACTACAGCTATGTCTTTCTCCTAGAACAATTGCTAAAGAAAAGTTATGCATATGTAACAGTTACATAGTAATACTTGCTCAAGTAAAGATTAAGTCTAACTCTAAGACATAAATACTTCTGTAAGGTACAAGCCAAAAACCAGATCAGTAACCAAATATCTAGCTTCGATATTCTGCCCCCCATAGGCTGTCCAGCTTAATATTTTCAATAACCGATTCACAATGTTCACCTCCATCAAACACAGATGAGGAAAAGATTATGCTAAATACATTCAGATAGCTTGTTCAAGGACCAAATCTAAGTGAAAGTCAAACAATCAAAACGATGAGAAGATACAAACCACATTTTATAATTATAAATTAAGAAAGTGATTAGGAAACTCAAAACTAGAAGATGATTACATCAGACTCCTCAAAAAAGAGAGACATAGACCTCAAAAAAGGAGGGAAAGGAAATGTGGAAGCTAGTTCAAGGCCTTATTTAATAAACCTTGAATCAAGAGACAATCTATGCAGATGGATAGCAATGTAATAAACAACACTATGGGAATCGCAGTTGCGGCAGTTCAGAGGAATAGCAAAAGTATACCTGCAAAAAGTTATTGACAGCTCTTTTGACCACAGTGGGTTCATGAAGAGATAACTGCATGACAAAACAAACTGTATATAAACACACTAATAAGCAACGTTCTACCGAGATCATTGGGACAGAGTAAACAGAATTCAGCATTTTTTTTCTGAAAAAAATAAAAAAACCCTCTTGTGCAGGCAGTGCAGCTAAGAATCAAGTTTGTGCCAAACTTTAAAGATTGTAATTTATGCCAACCTTTAAAGAGTGTCAAGCTCAAAATCAACGTTACTTCAAAATTTTGAGCTCAACTCGAGGAGAGCTCGAACTTGATTAATAAACATTGAGTTCAATTGCAAGCTCAAGCTTACCTATAGCCTATAGGACAAAAAATATATAATTCTTGAGTCATATTCAGAGCATTGTTTGGTTAGTTTTACATACAATTACTTACTACTACCTATAATTTCCAGTAGTCTTCTAGAATACCAACAGTACTTTATCAAATATCTTCATATAGAATTAAAGCATGTTAATAAATTTGTTAATGTGGCTATTATAAATTTATAAGAGAAGACTATTGTGATAACATAGATATATTACCACCAGAAAAGTTGTTACTACGAATTTACGAAATGTTAATATTACAGTGGTGCTATTGTTTCTAAAGTTAATTATGATAAGAAGATAAAAGCTCCAGAGCTGCTCGCCAGACTTCTCAAAAAGCATATACGTAGGTTCGAGCTGAATTAGCCAAAGCTCACTCAAAACAACTCGATGTGCTTCCCTCAATTTATCATATGCCTTAATTCTCTCTGCCTAAATCCATCACTCTTATATCCTTTTCAGATGTCCGAGCACAAGACTTGTCATCGTAAGATGGAAAGTTTTTCCCCAAACTCCTCACGTATATAAAAGTTTTATCTTTTCAACTTACATAAACCTGCTTGTAGCACTGAAAGAGTACTACATGTAGCAGGTGTTTAGCACGGGCAAAGAACAAAATTTACTCGAGAGCACTACATGTAGCAGGTGTTTAGCACGGGCAAAGAACAGAGGAGCTAAGTAATGAAAAAGGCCTTAACACTGAACATATAGCATGCTTGTTCATCGGCAATGGAAGGATAGTTATTGATATGGAAGATATGTTAACCCTTGACGTAGTATTGCCACATATTTTAAGAATTTGAGCATAAAAATGAGGTGAAACAGGTCAGAACAAAACTACCATAATCTATCTTCAAACAGTTAACAGCATCTGCATGAAATTATGTGATAAAAGAAACCATGATTGAATAATAAAGCAGCAAACAATATTCACAAAAGTAACTCACCACTTCACCGGGTTTTCTTTTGCTTATCCTCTCAACATCTACATGGCATACATTTGATAGAGCTCGTACGCCTTCGTCCTAAAAAAACAATTCATATGCATAATTTGTATGAAATTCAAACTAAAACATCCTGAATAGAAATAACTCACAGTGCGACTCGAGCATAAAATAGTAACAGGCTGCCCGATAAACTTTTGAAACGCATCCTAGATACGTGCATAGAAAAACAAACTAAATTAGAAAATCGAGATTGAGGTTCAAGGAAGAAAGCCAATGAAAAATCACCTCGAGAACACCAATAACGGTTCTGCAGGTGGACTGTTCGGAGAACGGAGTGCCGTTGTACTCCACTGCTAATACGTATCTCTGCGGTCTGGGAGTCAAAGCCATATTCCGTTCAATTAACTCTATCTCTTCCTCCTCCGCTTCTTCTTCCTCAACAACGTCGGAGGAATCAGGGCCATCGAGTCTGGCGATTTTGGAGGGGCGTTCAGGGGATTGAGGCCGTCGTTGTTTTGACAATTGCTGGGAATTTGATTGTTCGCCTGCCATTTGGTGATTCCACGGAAGGAGGAGAATTTGGGTTTCGAGGGTTTTTCAATGTCGGAGACGAAGGGGAGGGAATTTCGTCAGTCGTCACACCTCAAATAATCAAATAATTAAGTTTTAATCTTTTTTAAATTAAAATAGACTAGTTTTTTTAGTCCATAAAAATATCATTAATTTTATATATATGGAATGTTGGTTTCAATTTCTAACTTGAAGAACAAAATATGAACAGTCGCTATTACTATTAAATTTAATGATTCACTTTTCATTAAAATAAAATTTTAATTATTACATTTTTTTTAGTTGTCATGCAACCTTTAAAAAAGTAATGTTTGAAATTATTAATAACTACATGTTTGTGAAAAAATAAAATTCATCTCGAAATGAAATAAATTTATGATTTTGAGTTTAAGAGTTGATTTTATGATCACCCCTATATACTAATATGAAGTTTGATTTTGACACATATTGGTTAAATGTGATGATATGTCGCATGTGTAGATTAAATTGATTTTTTATAAAATTTCATGTGTAATTAAACTATTGATTAATACATGTCATTGATATTAAAATGGAAAGTCTTACCTTAATTAAAATAAAAATAAATTAATATCTTATTTTGATTAAATTCTTTTTTATGTTCTTTTTTATCTAAAAATATATCTATACATTTTATAGAATATATCAATTTAATTAATTAATAAGATAAATTAATTGATAAAATAAATTTACATCATACTTACTAATTATACCTAAAAAAATTATTCAAAATAAAAAATTATATAATAAAATTTTAAATTATAAAAAATAAATTTACTTATTAAATTTTATAAGTATATCTTTTAAAATATGAATTATACTATTTTAAATATTACTCCGTAATTTTTATCAATATACCGCGTAATACGCGGGGAGTCATCTATTAAGGTATAATTATTAGTAAAAGATTTGAAATATGAAAGGTTAGTATCAAATATATGAGGAAGGAGAATGATACTATCTTTTTATATATATTTGATTTGTTTTAGTCCATCCTATAAAAGTTATTAAAAATATTGTAATGAGTGGTGGTAGAAATACTCCTGTAAATTTTATGTATAGAGTATGCACTTTAGTGCACACATGCACTCAAGTAATATTAAAGGGGATATTTTTTTTTTAAATATTTATAATTTTTCCCTATAACTTGAACTCAATACCTCACGCAGTGGTGCTCATTCCATCTCATCTTTGCACCTCATTATTCACTTAATTAATTATTTTTCAGTATATTATTTTAGAATATATTTTTTCCTCTTAAATATATACCATAAAATTTCCATTTAAAATATTTCATAAGATCTCTAATGAGACCAAGTTCCGTTCACCTCTGATAGAGACGGATCTCGGACGTTCTAGTCTACGAACTGGTTGACCTGCATAAAAATCGGATCGGAGGGGGCTCCGGCGATGACCCTCCGACGCTCAAGTCGAGGAAGATCATGAATAGTAGAGAGAGTAATGAGAGTAAAAATACTTAGCCTTTACAAAGGATAAGAATGAGTTTTTATACCTTCATAGTTTGAAGGTAATATCGTAATTACTAAATTCATAGTTTGAAGGTAATATCGTAATTACTAAATCTAGGGTTTGCCTTTGGGGACCACGCCACGTCGTTGTACTAATTTTAATGGAGGTGGTATATTTTTTCAGGAGATATTTTGATTAGTTGCAACAAAGATACAATAGTACAAGGAGACCATTTGGATGAGCTGTCAAGATAAGTTTTATTAGATAAATTTATAAGTGTTAAAATCAGATGAGAGAGATTCCAGAACTGAGGTTCGAAGGGTTATCCACCGAAATCCCACCTTCAGGTCTGATTCAGATCCTAAAGGTGTCTCCTCTAGTTCAATTCCGAACTAGATTGAATATAAATAACTCATACTCCCTCCATCCATGAAAAGTAGTCCCATTAGAGTGGGGCACATGTTTTAAGAAAAAGGTAGATAAAGTATATAAAGTAAGGGTATTGTGGGGTCCATTGTGAATAAATTGATTGTTTGTAAATAAAGTTGATGGCAATTTGAGTAATTAAGTGATGGTTGAAGGGTGATAGTTTCAAAAAAGGGCATGGGACTATATTTTGTGGACAAAGAATATATGACAAATGGGACAACTTTTCGTGGACGGGAAAGGAGACCAGTTTTGAATGATATGTCATCATTATCAGTATGTCTTATCAATCTCCATTAATCTTTACCGGAAAAAATTAATCTCATTCCTCTTTAAAAAAAAAAAAAAAAAAGTTTAATTTGGTAAGATCTCTATCTATCTCCTTGAAAATATTAAAAAAAAAAAAAAAGAGAGAGAGAGAGAGAGAATTTGTCCGAATCAAATTAAGGAAACTAAATTATGACGAAGAATTGTCCGAATCAGAGGGATATTGTACAATCCAAACACCATTGAGATTATTATCAAAGTATTTTCACTGTGTTTGTTTTACATATATTAATAAGATTTTAGGAAAAACAAATTTTTCATTCCAGAAAAAGATGAGATAGCTTTAAAAAAAAAAAATCCTAGCTAATTCTCAAGCAAATGTTGGGATGAATTTAAATGTGAACAAGTACAGGTAGATGCATCACGAAAAGAAGATGTGCGTGCATTTGTTTGTATGACAAAATTAGCCAACACAATTCTTTTGGATCACAAGTTTCACTTGGCTGAGTTTCCTAGAGATGTTTTCTATATGAGGCCATTAAGGGCAAGTTGATGATTGTCAGAATAACTTAATTTTTATCTACAAAAAATTATTCAAGGGAAGAAAGATGGATTCGAGAGATTAATGGAGATCTTATGAAATATTTTAATTTTTAAGAGAGAAGTATGCGTGACTTTTTGAGAGATCCCAATAAATATGGAAAAAATATAATCTAAAATAATACAAAAATATGTAATTAATTAAGTGAATAATGAGGTGAAAAGATGAGATGGAATGACACATCATACTCCATAAGAATTCATTGTGAATTTCATATAAAAAAAAAAATAATAATAAAATATATATATATATATATATATATTTGTAGAATAGTTCTAACTACATAGGAAAATTAGGGAGAAAATGGTAATCTGAATTATTTAGGGAAAATATATCTAGTAATCTTGATATTTTAAGGGGACAATCTAATCGAGAGTGTATCAAACAAAGACGGAGGTGCAAATAACTGTAACCCAATCTTATGTACTCCCTTCATCCACGAAAAGTAGTCTCATTTGTCTTATAATCTTTGTCCATAAAATGTAGTCTCACATGGAAACTATCACTCTTTAACCATCACTTAATTATTAAAATTGCCATCAATTTTATTCACAAACAATCACTCTATTCACAATGAACCCCACAATACCCTTATTTTATCTACTTATCTACATTTTTCTTAAAGCATGTGCCCACTCCAATGAGACTACATTTCATGGATGGAGGAAGTATAAAATACGGCGTGGATTATATGCCCCTCCAACAATGTTACATGTACTTCCTCTATACACACACTCTCCTTAAAATAGATATATTATAGATGCACTCCCCTCAAATTGTCTAAACTATCCCTTATTTCTAAAAATTACATTGAATTAATGCACCCAAAAATACAAAATATTAATTTCAACATTCTTCTACCTCCCACCTCCCTTCTGCCCTCATTCCACCGGCGCCACCCGCTCACCCCGCCGCCTCCTCCACCCTTCCACCCTTTTTTTTTTTTTTTTTGTGCAACCCACCCGACCCACCGCCTCCCACCCGCGTTGTCATGTCCAGCAGAGGCGGATCCAGTGTAGAAATTGGGGGTACAGTTGTACCTCCAATTTTTATTTTTGTTTAATCTTAGGTAAAAAAATTAATTAATTAGTTAATTTTGACACAAATTATTTTAGTTGCATCCCCATTTCATTCCTCAACTCAAATTAAAAAGGTTCAACAACAATTTTTTGTTCCCAACAAAGTGAAAGACTCAGGTTCAACATTTTAAAACTACTTCAATTATCTTACCGTCTCAAAAGTTAACACACAATACTTCTTAATTTTCACTATTAAATGAGGTTATGCATTTTTTTTTTTTATTATTTAAGTTGCACCAAATTGTATTACTTTTATTATTAAATACTCAATCTGTTCCAGTGAAAATTAATAAAAAAAAAATTGTTCGCCCAATGAAAGATACTTATTCTTTTTTTTTTTTTGGCAAATAACGCTCTCTCACATTTCAGTATATATTTTTTTCTCAATGACCAAAGATAATGGGTAATTTTCGTCGAGACGAAGGGAGTAGAAATTTACTTAATATCTTCCGCACCCCCGAATTTTAAATCCTGGATCCGCCACTGTGTCCAGGCCGCCCCCTTCCACCTCCCCGACCCCAACTCACGGCTGTCCCATCCCGTCGATTTCTATTTCTCTTCCTCTTCATCGCGCGCAGTTTTTTTTTTCTTTCTAATTTCAACAATAAAGGGTCGACCATAAACACTCTAATCGATTAGAGTGTTTATGGTCGACCCTTTATTGTCGAAAAATTCAATTTTTTACATTTTTTTAACAAAAATTATTTCGACAAAATCTTATTGATGGGGGTATTTTTGGTCGACAAACCAGAGTCGACGGGAGTGGGTTTGGTCGACGAACCAATGTCGACGGGACTGTTTTTGGTCAACTTTATTTTGTCGAAAATAAGTTTTTGGTTTAGAGTTTAGGGTTTGTTGTTGAGTGTTGTTAAGTTTTGTGGGACGAGTCGACAAGAGTTTGTTTCTAAGTTTTGTTGTTGAAGTTATAATATATATATTTTAAAATAAAAATTGTGGTTGTTGAGGTGGTGGAGTAGGAGCGGCGTCGGCAGGCTGTCGGAGGGGTGGCGACGACTACAAAATTAGGGTTAATTTATTAGGGTTGGGGTTTTAAAATAAGAAGTGTATGTATCTATAATATTTTATTAAAAGGGCAAATATGTATTTTACATTCATATTTAATTAATAAATGTAAGGGAGGAGTGCATCTAACATTGTTGGAGGGGCATATAACCTACGCCATAGAACACAACAAGGCATCACCCAAGAAGCCCACATAAGTTTCCACAACAAGCCACCCACCAAAAGCCCTAAACCTTGCAGTTGTAGCTCATTTCAATTACTAAAACATAATACTACTAAGGGCATAATTGGTATGGGGTAATGGGCTTAGAATGAAATGAACGACATATTCCTAATCTCATGATTGATATGTTTTTTTACACGGAATCGTGATTCCTCGTGGAATGGTGATTCCCAAAAATAAAGAATTCTGATTCCTCCCCATCCCCCTATCTTTACCCATTTCATTGTACGTGAAATCAAATTATTTTTATTTTCTAAAAAAAAAATATCATTAAAAAAATATTTTTACAAAATTATCCTTATCAACAATTAAAAAGATTTTCATTAACCCTCTTATCCAACCTTAATCCACAATTAAATACGATATTCATTAATCTTCTTTAATCTAATTCATCAAAGAGGGAAGGATGCTGAGAAAGAACGCAGAAGAGAAAGAACGGTGAGAAAAAAATGCAGAAGAGAAGAACGCTGAGAAAAAAATGCAGAAGAGAAGAACGCTGAGAGAGAAAAAAACGCAGAAGAGAAAAAAAAGAAGAGAAGAACGCTGAGAAAAAAACGCAGAAGAGAAGAACGCTGAACGCTGAGAAAAAAACACAGAAGAGAAGAACGCGAGAAAAAAACGCAGAAGAGAAGAACTAGTATATATATATATATATGTATATACATATATATATATATGTATATATATATATATATTTCATGATTATCATTTTTTTAAATGAACTATTATTTATATTTAGTTTTATTATTAAAATAATAGCATATTAACCAATTTAATATATTTCTATAAAATATGTATAAGGATATTTTAGTCATTTAAGATAAACTTTTTACATTATTTTGCATTCATTTTATTATACCAATCATGAGAATGGAATCAATCAAGGAATGATTTTTCCATTCCTTGTCAATACCAATCATGAGAATGATCATTCAGACATTCATTCCATTCATGAGTTCATTCCATTAAGTCACATTTTCATTCAGTCATACCAATCATGCCCTAATAGTTTAAATTTGATTTCTTGTGTTATATGAATAGTGAGATACATGACTAATTAATCATAAAACTACATATTTATTTTATTTTATACACCGGTTATTTAAAAACAATGAATACAATATATATTAAAACCATAAATGAACACATTCGCTAGATCAATTTTCATAATACAATTACACATATTATAAATATAAAATTAACTCATAATAATAACAATAGCCAACGTACATTTCAATTTTATTTGAATGAATTAATCGGTTTGACTTAAAAATAAATTAGTCGAGAAAAAACATACCCAACTAATCAATTTTAAAATTTAATGGTAATACATAAATACTAAAAGAGAGAGAGAAACATGTTAACAAAATAACAAGTAAGAATATAGTTTCACTTGTATTCGATTTAGACCAATTCATTTAAGAGAGAAATCTCACCGTTTACTTACGGAGGATCCATTTAAATTCAGAATAAAATTTTATTTGAACTATCTTTATAAATTGTTTACACTTTACTAATTTTGAAAAAAACAATTTCACTCCTAGAGTTGTCAAATGTGCATACAATTATAAGATGAGTGGTATTTTTTTTTCTTAGGCATCAATCTCGAGGATTAAAGTTATAATTTGTAGTATAATATATATTATCCATATGGTTGGTTGAAATTGAATGATCCACACACACGTGATTGATTATGAGGACCACTAATCCACTTAAAATCATAAATTAATTACTTGGCCATGTTTGTGGCAATTGTGATTAACAACATTTAGGCGTAAGGCCCATACTGTTTTATGCCCATAAAGTTGGTAACATCGAATTTCTTGATTTGTGTTGATGATCTTGTATTTATTTTTTATTTTTTTATTTTTAAATGAGTGGTCTACTTCACTATATGTTTCCTATGTTGTGGATCACTTGGTCTTGTTTCTAGGCTTTTAAAGTATTAATTTTAATGCTTATATAGGAGGAAAATTAATATGCACATCTTGACCTGATAAAGGGATGTTTGCACTTTGATTTTTCTTTTGGGAAATTGATTTAAATTGATATAGTATTTAGGGATAATTAAATACTTTCTCCATTTTTAATAAGTGATGTTTCCGTTAAATTTGTTAAATATTAAAGTTTTTAAAATATTATAGAGATGCTGGATTATGTTGGCCCAATTCGATTTAGGTCAAATTATCATTACCATTAATTAAGGGCTGGCCTATGTGATGGGTGGGACGGGCTACACCATCTAGATTTCTCTCTCTCTCTCTCTCTTTTTTTTTTTTTATATGTGTATATTTAAAAATAAAATGAAAAATTGAACATCTAATAATTTGTTGCTAGGAAGGAAGTTGGCCTATATTTACCCATGTGTCCACTAAACATTAAAATCAAATAACAAATTTAAAATAATATTTTGAATTTATAGTGAGGTCTATAAATTATAAGATAAAAATATTAAATTCTTTAAACTAATTAAATTAAAAGCTACCACATTAGAGTTTATTTGTTTTGAGAATTTTGACATAAAATTAAATTAATTATAATTTACTTAAATTCCAAAATAAACATATACTATTACAAATATTAAAATTTAAAATTAACTCGATTTTATAGATATCTATATATGTTTGATAGATATTTATAAAGTTAACTTTTATAGAATTTATAAGTATTTATATAATATGTTTTTAAAATTTGAATTCTAGAATTTTAATGTAAAATCGGTGTTAAATTTTAAAATCTCAAATTCGAAAACAAACATTTTAAGGTTTTAATAAAAGTGTAAGTATTTTTTTTTTAGCCTAGTCCACCCTATTTTATAATCACGTTTCCGCCCTTGCCACTAATCAAGGAGGTCATAGAAAGAAAGAGAGTGCAAATATGGGGGGCGATATGGCATGGCACAATATGGACTGTATGGAAAACACAGGAATGAGAAGTATTCAAAGGTACTAATTTCGACGTGGACAAAGCTATCCAGGATATCAAGCTTACTAGATTTAGGTGACTCAAAGCGAAAGTTATGTTGAATTACTGGAATAATTTTGATGAGTAGACTAGGGAATCAATGCTTTGTTGTAGCTGATCTTTTTTTGTTTCTAAATTTTTGTATATGTTGAACTGGGTATTCCTAATGGGTTGGTCTGCTATGAACTCGAGTGCATGTTGTGCACCCTAGTCCATGTTGCACTTTTCAGTTACTGACTTATTATGAACTCGAGTGCATGTTGTGCACCCTAGTCCATGTTGCACTTTTCAGTTACTGACTTACACTTTTTGGTAAATGGTGATGCACTTTTCAATTATTAAACTGTATAAGTAATAATTGAAAAGTGCAACACCATTTACCAAAAAATGTAAGTCAGTAAACTGAAAAGTGCACATGGACTAGGTGCACAGCATGCACTCGAGTGCATACTAGACTTTACCATTCCTAATACACATGAATAATATTTTTGCTGCTTAAAAAAAAAAAAAAACCACTACATTAGTTGTGATTAGGGGTGAGCATTGATCGATTCACCGATTAAATCAAATTATGATAACCGTAAATGAAAATTCTCATTATTGATAATCGAAATCGACTGAAAGGGTGTCAAAATCGATCGGGTATGGTTAATAACCGAATAATCAAAATTTCCCAAAATTCTTCAGTATCATGAATAAAATAACACCAAACAGATTGGATGTTTCAATTTTCAACTAAAAAAATATATTTTTTCTCCCAAAAAGTGTAAGGAAACATGCAGAGATTGGATGAAAATGAAATGGAGAAAAATGTAGTAAGAAATGGACAAAAGTAATGAAGTCCACATGGGGAGGTGTCAAAAAGAGAAATGTGATAAGAAAGGGGCTTGGACTCACCTCATTTTTAAAAGAGAAAGTAAAAGCTTCCAACTTTAAAAACAAATTCCCAAAAAAAAAAAAAAAAAAAAAGCATATTTTAGAGTTGCCAACATCACAACACCATTTTTTTTTCTTGAACAATGTGTTTAGTGTTTACCCTCCTTTTTGTGATTATATACCCAGCCTAGACCAATAATTCAATGCAATTTTCAGTTCAAATCAGCTTATAGACACCTATGAATTTAGGTGCAGATTTTGATAAAATGTTCCTTTTAATTTCTTCATATTTTCTTTTTCAAGAAAGCAACTGCACAATCAACCTGTGTAATTTTGATTGACCAAAGTTTAACTAGTTTACAAAAATACTGAAATATATATTGAGAAATATTATCTTTACTTCTCATACTAACTTTTATATGTAAATGAACACATGTTAAGAAAATGTAACAATGAGTAAAATAGTACTTCCTCCATTCACCAAAAGTGTGCTCATTTCTTTTTTTGGGTCCACAAAAAACGTGCTTATTCTATTTAAATAGTTAACTTTTAAATGTTTTTTTTGTACTCTACTAACAAGATTGAGTATCTACCAAATATATTTTTTACTCATTATATTAAATATATTCTTTATAATTAAAATATAATTTTTTTAAAAGTATATAGGAGTATAAAAAAAAGTGAACACACTTTTAATGGACATAGGGAGTAATAGATAATTTTATACTAAATTTTTAGATATAAAGTAAATAAGTGAACTTGGGTAAATTTTAACAAAAGAAATTGAGAGAATACTTGTCAAGAGTTACTTTGGGAAGAGCAGTGAGAAATAGTCACTGAAAACCTTGTGGTTAGTTTTGGGAGTGGTGTAGAAATTAACTCTTTGATAACATGCTGGAAAAGTGAAATTTGCTTGCTTCTAGATAGAGTAAATAAATCAAAATATTATATAAAGATAAAACAGCAAAGGGGGGAAAAAAGATAATCTGTTCCCTTTTTTAAAATTAAGTTAATTTTGCTTTCAATCATGGGGCCATTCTCTTTAAGAAATTGTCTCTTACCAGAATTCTATATTCTTTTGTTGAGGTGACTCCATTATAAATATACTTATTTTTAGTGAAAAATCATTTACTTTAATCATCTATTTGTGAATGTGGGGTTTTATATTTGATCTGATATCCTACGATAGCTAGCTAGCAATCGTCCAAAACTTATGTCATGAATAAATTAATCATTATATTGAATAGAAAATTAAATATGTTTTTACATGTTAGATATAAAATTTATTTTAGACCTGATGTTTGATTAAATATATATATTGAACTAATTCACTGTTGAATTTTGGTATCGCCAAATAACTTGAATTGTACATGGGCTCAGAAAGTCAGACTCTTTGTGAGTCACGAGATAAAGAGAGAAGAGGTTTGATTCGTATGCCTGTACTGTCGTCGGGAAAAGAGATCCTCCGAGCCCATATACAACACAATCAACGGTGAAGAAGGCCGCCCCAAAACTTAACATCCACCCTCTCAAAATGTGCTTATTTGAATTATATTTTAGCTTCTTTTGTAATTTCTTGAGATACAATTAAATCATAAATATGTGTATGTTGTTTAAATAGGTACAACTGCTTATTGTGCACATGGGATACACAGGATTAGAATGATTAAATAGGGTTTGAAAAGCATTCATATATTTCAAAGACATGGTGATTGTCTCGTTGAAAAAGATGAATGGCTACCCCATTCAACAAAAAGGGAAAAAAAGTTCTCTCTCTCTCTCTCTCACTTGTCTTTTAGTATTTGTAATTGGAGTGTGGTAATTATTTCAGAGCTACATTTATTTCCTAAATTTCAATGTTTCTTGGATCATTCTTCTAGTCTAGTTCATTAAATTACAATACAATGGGGCCTTCATTCCTAATTAGAGACACAATTAGACACATATATTTATACATCAGAGACTTGTAAAGAAGAAAATAAATTCTAAATTTGTTGATGGTTCTGAACACAAGTTGCAGTTGTGGGGTTGTTACTTGTTGGGACAGGTTAATTTAAGGGAATTTTTTAAGGAATAACATGTGGGTATGGTCTACATGGCAGCCTTTTATTCTCGAGTAATACGAGTATTTTGACATCAATTGTACCGTGGGGTTGTTGCATTTTTACTCCATTTTTAAAATAAAAAATTAATAAAAATGTTCTTTTATGTATCGTTTTTTTAACGAATTATAGAAAGAAAAAAAATAATTCTTCATGACATGAAAAATATTACTCTGATATTGTTTAGTCTACAAACTAGTAGTAGTACTATTTTTCTTTTGTAGGACTTTTTTTTTTTTTTTTCATATAAAATTTTGGTTAAAATTGTATTCTCTTCCAACTACAATTATTTGCACTAATAAAATAAAAAAAGTGATTGAATTGAAGGTAAAAATAGTGATAGATATATGGATATGGTAAAAGAGAAGTTTGTAGAAGTTTTGTCATTATTATTTGAAGCCCTTTTTCTTTCTAAAATTAAATTATTTCTCTTCAGGTTCTGCATAGCTGTAAGATAACCAAGTTACACTTGCTCTCTTCTTTTTTTATTGATTTGATATCAGAAACACTGTTCCCATCATGTTGCACCAAAGCAGATACTATTATTTTATTTATTAGCTCATAAAACTCTCACTTGTTAGCAGCCTTTTTTAAATATTTTAAGATTAAATTTGGCAGCTTTATTTATACTATATGCTTGGGTGGGGTGATCCTGTAATCATGAATCCACAATTTGGGGCTGTCAGTTAATAAATATCTTAATTAATTACCTCACTCACCTCTCTACCAACCTCATCAGTTGCTAATTACATCTACTTAACAACCATTTACCAATTTAATTACATGAATGAAAAAAGGACACAATTGTAGACTACTGATTAAGACATTACTTTGTTTAAAAAGTTTATATATTGACTGAGATTATTATAAACTATTTAAGTAGCTTTACTCTCTCTAGGCACATACTCTATAAAAATTTAGAGGAATGTGTGTGTCTTGTTCTTTCATGACAAAGTATCTTGTGGTATAAGAATCTGATAATTGTTGCTTCTTAAAGATATAAAAAGCAGATTCATTGCTTTTGTTTGTCTTCATTTATATATTTGGTTCAACATGATATTGGTGAAGCTTCATTGCCTGGATTTCATCTAGCTCTTTCTTACAGGTAACTAATTTCCTGTATATATTTAGGTAAAATGGAACACTGCAAAATGAAATAGTACTTTCCTCTCAGAATTTGCCAAATATCCTGCAAGTTTCAAGCATATAGTAAGTACTATATATAGTGATTTGTTTGTGATATGTTTTCTTGTTGAAGCATATATAACCTGCAACTTTTCTTTTTCTGTTGAAAGTTTTGTAGAATACAAGGCAGGAAGCATCAATCAATAAAAAATAAAGAATAGGTATGAGTGAGGTGAATAGTGGAAGAGTAAAAACATGGAGCATCATATATGGCAGTAACAATAGCAGCAGCAGCACTTCAAATGCTGGTCCAGTAATTTCTGAGGCAGCTGCAGATGTTAACAAGGAAGGTCCATGGAAGAGCTTAGGGTCATCCATGAACGCCATTTCGTTCGGATTTGTAGCAACAGCTATCTTGATTTCGATGTTCCTCATCATGGCTATTTTCGAGCATTTATTCCGACCCAACAATGCAGCAGCAGCATCGTCGTCGTCATCACGTGAGCACTCTAGTGCCATCCGAGCAACACAAATGCACAAGCTTAATGGATCTCCCCAACAAGTAAGTTGTTTCTTCATTTAGTACTACTACATATTGTTGTGCGTGTGTTTTAAGGTTTAGATGATGAGACAAGTGTCAGCAGGTACAGACGAGGTACGCGTCAGACATCTCGGTAGTGATGCCAGGAGAGAAACATCCTAGGTTCATAGGGCAGCCAACTCCTCTGGCCTGTGCAAGGGAAGGAGTGCATTGGCCCTCTCATCTCATCAGCCTCCAATCATAGCTATTTATATCCATCATATCTTTTGTACATCACTGAATTTTGAATTACTCCAACACAAATGCATCAAATGAAATTGCTTCTTCACATTCTTCATTCTATTCCAATGAATAATATGTACAATACGTTTGAAACTACTTCAAGTAGCCTCCTACAAGCTTTACTTTTATACTCATGAAATATAGAGAAACAACACAAAAGCAGACAATGTACTGACAAGTTTATTTGTAAGGAATTTGAATGCCAAAGGAAAGAAAAAGAACAAGTGCAAATTGTGCCCATAGGAAAAAATTGCCATATCAAGTGTTGCAAATCCCACAAATTTCTTGGTCTAAATACAATTTACATCATTTGTTACTACACCCACCATATGGAAAAATATTCCAGCAATGACTCGACTGGACTCTGGATCGAATCGTGGAATCTAACATCAAATTAACCAAGCACTAAAGTTGAAACAAGAACAAGGAAAAAACTAAGTGAGAGATATGATCTCGAAAAAATGGACAAGGAACTTTTCTTCTTCAACTACATTACCATTCCCCATCCTTTTAACTTAATACAAGTCGTCTTCACCGATAACTCTGTCAAAGTCAATTGACTTTTGTCACCCTGGAATCCGGTAGCACACCTATAACTTCTCCTCTATTATGAGGACACACACAGTCATTTCTCTCTTCTGATGTTTCTAAGTAAACCAACGAACAATAACCAGAGAGAGATAGAGAGTTATTCTAGCACATCATCATCATCGTCAGGTTGAATAACAGTAAGCAACGAATATTTAACTCTAAGAGAGATCTTCCCCTTTTCAACCAAAAGTCTCGCACCCGAAACAACCCAATATCCCGGCGGTTCCTGTGGCCCTCTTGTCATCTCCGTTGTATCCACAAACTTCAACAGTTTCGGTGTTTGAAGAGGAACAGGTGGCCCCCCCGGATACACGGCTGAATTTATATTCACATCTGCTGGTTGTGGGGGAGGTTTCTGGACAGCAGTAAAGTGATGACTAATCAAAGTCGAGATAAGTCCAGATTTACGAGCCAACCCAGGGGACCCATCCCATTCTGGATACTTAACCGAGACTGCTCCTCTCACCCTCGAAAAACGAAGCCTAAGGAAAAGAATCTTCTTAAAACCATAATCCCCAACCTGTAACTGTGCTCCTGTCACAATGGAGAGTTCCTCGTCGGATTCAACGGGGGCCGTGCATACATGGGAAAAGTTCTTCCACTGTACCTTTTCGTAATATTTTCGATCGTATATTTCCTGGCGAAAATTTCCATCGTCCTCGAGTTGGAAAACGTTCGGAAGAGAGGACAGATGTTGCAAGTGGATAGCCAAGCGGTTGCTTCTTTTACCTTCGAGATATAATCTCAGACCAGTTACGGGCCTCTTACCTACATCAACCTGAAATAATATCAAATGAAATGATTTGTTGGTTATCTAATTATCTTCTCAAGGGATGTACATTATGGCGAATATTCATATTTTAGTTTACAGAACATGACATTATAAAGATACTTGAGATTGCTATACACAGTAATCACGGGATTCCTTTATGTTTTTACCCAAAAATGATTGTTTCTTGAACACTCCAGGAATGGGGTTTTCATTTTCCCAAGATACTAAATACCCATTGTCATAGTTAAGTTACTTCCCTTATTATTATACCCAACTAACTAGAATAAAACAACATTGACAAGACATGACCGATATCTACAGTTAGAAAATGCATCTCATTTTCTCAGCATATTCAAAACTATATTCTTCAAAAATTTCCGGAACATAACTCCAAATATTAAAATATTAGATATATGCCTCCAAATTTATTATCAATTACTGTATAAAGAGGAATCAACAAAAGGGCTGCAAGTGATTCGAGCCGGCTCACGAGCTAGTGAGCTACTTGTGCTCTCAACTCAAAAAAAGCTTGAAATTGACTCGAATTTAATCGAGCTTACATAATTTTACTAAAAAAAAAAAACTAATTAATGTTATGTGAGTTATCGAGCCAAGTTGAGCTCGAGTTAATCGAGTTTTCCATTGAGTCGAGCTCGAGTTCAAAAGAATTGAGCTCAATCAAGTTCGAGTCGAGTTTCGAGCTTCGACTTTTTTAATCGAGTCGAAATTGATGCTTGACACTACTCTACTCGGCTCATTTACACCCATAGTCAGAAGAGAAATTGTTCAAGGAAATATGAAAAGTCCAATTAGTCTATCAAGGATGTGTGTTCATTCTGAGCTTATTATTGTAAATGCCTGCATATTCTCTCATAACGAGAGGATTGTATTCTTTCACCTTAACCTGACAGTTTCTCCATGCAATGCAATTTGAAGTGCATTAAACAGAAATTCTACTATCTAGGATAACTTTAAGCGGATGACTCAACAAAAAATGACAGACTAGCAAACAAAGAAGCTTTACCGCTGTGGTATTCACAAAAAGTTTGGGACCCATAAGGCTAAATTGCAAGGAAACTGTGTTATGTTGTCTGCGCTGAGGACCAAGGGGAAGATCACTGAATATAGGTGCCCACTGCCTAGGCAGCTGGAACTCCAGAAACTGATGAAGCTCTTCAATTGGCGGCTTATCTGCATTAGAAAAAGCAAGGTAGAAAAAGGCCTTTGATGCCACATAGAGTCATAGACATAACAAGCAAGCATATCATCATGTAGGGTTGTCCTAAATTTTATATCATGATGTAGTCCCAATTTCGACAGCTGCCAGTCCCCATATGGCCATATCCCAAGAAAAGAGTGAACTACTATCCCAAGGAGCCTCAGTTCCCTTTTCGAAGGAAAATACACATAATATAATACTGAAACAAAATAAACATGAAGCAGAAAGACCACTTACAGCGTAAATAAAGGTTAATGGCATGACTTAAATAGCCACTTCCTGAAATACCATTCAGCAGGGATGTTATCGGGATAAAGGACATCGAAATAACATCAGGCTCCAGAAGAACTGTTTGCAGCCACTCATTATGGGCCAAATGTACATTATCATTTCCACCTCTCCTTTTGCAGATGCTAACTATATCCTATTATTTAGCTAAACAAATAAGTAAAAAATAGATTTCTACAGCAGTGAAGCACAAAAATTTTGAGAGAGCAATGTGAAAATGAATGAAAGACTTACATCTTTATGCGAATATGAACTTGATGTACCAGTATCGGCAAACCTGAGTCGTGTTTGCTTCGTCTCAAACTGACAACATAAGCGATAGAGATTGAAAAGCAGATAAGAATGAAACCACAAACAAGCAACTTGAATCTAAGCAATACAACAACAATGTCATGTAAACAGTATGTTATCGATCGTCCAACAATAAAACTGGCACGCAGCCAGCACAATTAAGAAAGTCAACCATCGAGTGAATATTATCCTTCCTGATCCTTGCTGATTTAAAACTCCAGTTGACATGGGTAATTTAGGGAACGGGTGCAAAGATGCATATAATGCTTGGATCAGTGAATTGTCGCAAAATTCTCCCAACTTATCCAACATTTAACATCTTATGATTTAATCAGAAACTATTCCCATGATATTGGATCGTCATAGTAGTTACAGACAAGAGACGATCATCAGCGGTTTGACAGAGAGATGATTTGTTTAAGTTAATAGTTCCCAAGCAGACAATTAAAAAAGGAACGCAAAGAAGACGAAAAAAGTAAAAGAGAAAGAGAAATGGGGAGAACAAGACAGTTGGAATTGAACATGTAGCAGGACGGGTGCAGCAATTATAGACTGGCTCTAATTGATGTTCTTTGATAATGAAGTAGTAGTGCAGTGATGATTACTTTGCTGAGCCAACAATAAAATTTTAGATTAATGGCACATGACATCACCCATCAAAAGAAGAAAGTTGATATCCACTTGAAACCCTATATCTTCCTTCTTGGTTAAATTGATTTAGGATGAGGCAAGAACTATTAATTTATGAATAGATTATTTATTCCTCATTCTGTGTTATGATTCTCAGCTAAAAAGCATCCACTATAAATTAGATAAATATAAATTAGCAGCTTAAATTCTTTAGAGTTGCACATTGTCATTGACGAAAAGTAAAACGACTAAAACGATCCAGACCTTATCACTCTGGTATATATGCTCGGAACCCAATTCATTTTGTCCAACTGCATCCAAAAACCTCTTATCTGCCATCACCTTCAACCTTTTCTGCACATCAGCTGGTTGAAGTGATGAAGAATGCTGCTGCTTCATATAAATGACATCCTTCCCACCCATCTTCACACCAACAATTACATGAGTCCCAAACTTACCGATAAACCTGAAAAAAAGTTATTCACTTCAGCTACAGTACTATGATTCAAGAAATAGCACGTTGGTAGTGTTTAATACATTAGAAGTGATAACCAGATCTAAGAGATAACTATAGCAAACAATTAGTGCTAAAACACATTGATTTGTTTTCACAGAACTCTTAAATTGGGAAGTGTTAAGTTTTTTCTCCGGTCTACATTTTCCTCCTTGAAGCAACTTCTAATTCCTAGCAAAATGACTAACATAAAAAACCATATGGCACTTAAATATTTTTCTATTGTGTTCACACAAACTTTCCTATATGCTATGCAGAAATAAAGGAAATGTTATGCAAGCTCGAAACAGCTAGGTCCCAGAAAGGATTTGTTAGTAAAAGGTTAACAACAGAAAGGATGTCGTCAAGCAGCAATGCCATTTTCATTAATACATATTGTTTTAGCAGGGGGGATGTTAGGAATCAGTAAACCACAGAAAGGTTGTCGTCAAGCAACAATGCTGTCTCTATAAATACATATTGTTTTATCAGCTCACCATCCATGCTGGTGCCCCAAAATTTAGCTTATTCACATTATTTTTGCAAAATTAAGAAATCGGTATATGAAGTAGTGAGAACTCTTTTGAGTAATTGTGTGATAATTAATGGGAAGGTTAACACTCTCCCACCCTCTCCTCAAGTAGAAACACAACATTATAGACCAAGGACGAATAAACACATATTAGTGAGAATTTCAAGGCGTAAAAGCATAGGAATGCAAGCATCCTTGTATGGGAAGACACCAAATGCTTCAAAAGGTAAGAAGGGATTGCATCAGCAGTAATCAAGTTACTACAAACATCTAGAGAAGGCAACCCCATGACATACCTTGCCAATGCCGCAGGCTCCCACGTAGATGGAACTTCCTTCTTCACATGATCCTTAAGCACCATCTGTGACTTTTCTAATGCAACTGTATACATTGTTATAAACATCCCATCAAAAGCAAGAGTTTTAGTGTATGCTGCATCTTTCTGCCAACAACTGGAAAACTCAAACATCGTATTGAAGAGCCCAGAAGGAATTTTTCCAGTTAATGATAGCTCTTGATTTAATTGCTCTGACATCTGGAATGTGGAGATGTACATATGATCAATATAGATATTGGATACTCAGTAAAACTTAGAATACTGAACAACCATTAACAGGTACTGTGAACTTGCACAAAGGATACCAGAAAATGGACATAATGAAAAACAGAGAAACAGCAATGCTACATTTATCATATATATATACATACAGGTTCTACAAACATAAAATTAAATTTCATAGCATTAATCACCCAAAGGAGATCATCAATAGTGAAAAATATATAAAAAAGTGAATACTAAACGCAAAGGTCTACATAGAAAATTTTAATGATTACTTTACAAACAAATGAATAAATTGAACTAATGCAAGCAAGCTAGGAATAACTAAACCTGTTGGAAAGTCAGAACATCAGAACGGAACCTTGTCCGCTCTCCTTTATCACATTTGATTGATTTTGACACATTAGGAACAGAGATTCCACCTGGAAGAACAATTTCTCGACCTTGATCCTCATCAATCTCAATCAAGCGTGAATCACCCTTGCAATACTTTAGTCTGAGATCTAAGGAAATATCATATCCACGACCAATAGACTGAATGGCCACTTTAGCCGCTTCTCCAGCTGGAAGCTTGAGCGCCATCTTTGAAAGTCTCAGGCAATCACTTTCTTATCTTGAAACTCGCATAATTATTCTAATTAGATCCAATTCTCAGTCGCATAGCAAACTATCAAGTCTGAAATGTCACTACTGTTTCTTCAAGATAGCTAACTAATTATACTGTAATCTTGGATCGCCTACTAAACAACTTCAAAATTTTTAGCTCCAAACCCCAATGAACTCACGTATCAACCTGGATTTCTCAACCACTGGCACGATTGAGCTTGAAATTCCCCACGAAGTTTGACTAGGATAAAAATGTACTAATAGAATAGATTATATTACATGATCCATATAAAAACACGCTTCCCCACTGTATTATTTTTCACAAGCTCATGTACACTCGGAGACTGTTTTACAGCACCAAAGTCTTCGATAGCTTCAATGAATGCCGAGTCAAAACGAAAGCTGATAGTTCGATCGCAAAATCCCCCTAGGAATCCACCAAATCAGAATTAATTAATAATTTAAACCCACAGCTGAAACCTTCAAATTACGGGACGTTCACTGAACACTGAGGACTCAAAACCCTAGCTAGCTGCACCCAAAGCTTCGGGAATGGGAGCTGAAAATCTTCAAAACCCTAGCTCAGCTCAGATCTAGAGAAAAAGGTTGTCCGAGAGAGGAAAGAGGGATTAAGTATGGAAATTTGAACAGAAAATTAGCAGCAGAATGATTTCTAGAATTGTGGATACATGATTATCCAATTTGGGATGGATTTCATTCAAGAGCTGATAATTGATTTTTGAGTGTGCTACTGATTTATAGCATTAAGGTTGTTTATTATTACTATAAAATGAGTCATGGAGAGAGACATGAGTGATGGACCAATACCCTACTTTACAAGTCAAAGTGGGAAAATTTCAATAAATTGGGAGGACCATATCATCATATAGTAATAGAAACTGGTGAATTAAATTTAAATAAATGAATATAGAACAACCACAATTATGGACCAACTTTTAAGGTTCCTGCACCTGAGACATTCTTCAAATTAGAAATTAAGAGGATGTCTCACTATTATTTTATTGACATTTATAAAATATTGAAAGTTTAACATTTAAATTTGTGTGAAATCGTATCACTGAATGGATCCTTGAGACGTAAAGACGAAGTCACGTATATCCTGGTTCTCCGATTATAATAAATGATGCCACAATTGTATTTTATTTTTTGCACTAGAACGATATTGTGTTGAGATTATGAAAATGTCGTTTCATGTTTTGTAGACTATGATCAATCTGAAAATGTAAATATATGAGGATTATAATTTCTAGATTTATGCATTAGAGATGACTCGAATCTCCGCCCTCCACAAGATTTTGAATCTTTAGTGCAAGGACGGGATGGATGATAAAATAGACAAAATTGAGATTTAAGTTTTTTTTTTTCCAAAGATTAAAATTGAACATTTTTTTAATAATTAAGACTAAAAATTATTGCACTCAATTTGGCTTGTTTAGGATATGAGTCATATGACTACTCATAAAATAGTCAAATTAGTGAAATTACAACGCGTGCTTTTAGCTTGGACGGCAGCCCACTCCATTTTAGTTTGAATTTTTGACACTTAGGCCAATTGCTTTGTTAGACTAGTTTTTTGGGTTATAAAATTACTATATTGTGCTCATATAATTATACACTACATATATGGTAAGAAAATGGAAAAAGTTGAGGGGGTCAGTGCCAACCCCAAGTCATGCATGGGTATGCTCCATGAATATGATATCTATTAGTAGAATGTATAAAATATACTCCAATATACAACAAAAGTGTAGTATTTTCTATGGATGGATCATATAGATTCAAGTTGGAGATCCAATTGCCTCAATTTGAATTGTCCGAATAATGTCTTATGTGTTGTTTGCACTTCGTATTGTTTTAAGATTTTGTAGACGGCAGTTAGTGATCGGGCTCATCAAATCATCAAGCGACCAAAACAAGATTAAATTTTAAGAGTTAGATAGTTGGTTGGGCAATTCTTACGGTAGTCATATTTTACAAAGTGACTACGCAGTCACTTTGTCGAATCGCGCCATGTGGCGTCGTAACCGTAAAAACGATCTGCTACCTGTCATACAAGTTTCAGTTATTTTTAGTATTATTTAAATTATATTTTGTTATTTACTATATTACACTTCTTTTTAAATTTTATTTATATTTTACCTGCTCCCACTAATTTAATGAGTGCACCCCCTAATCATATTTTTACTACAATTATCTGCACTCGCTAATTTAATGTATTCACCCCCTAATCATATTTTTACAACAATTATTTGCACCCGCTCATTTAATGAGTTCACCCCCAAATCATTTCTTTTTTACAACAGTTATCTACACCCGCTCATTCTATGAGTTCACCCCCAAATTATTTTTTACCACAATTATCTGCACTCGCTCATTTTATGAGTTCACCCCCAAATTATTGTTTTACCACGGTTATCTGCACTCGCACATTTTATGAGTGCACCCCAAAATATTTTTAAAAAAATAATCACATTTAAAAGACTATATTATCCTTTTAGTATTATTTTACACAAAATATAATAAAATAAACTCTAAAAAAATTAATTCACCACCAAATCACCCATATTTTAAAAAAAAGCGTAAAAATATAATTAATAAAAAACTATCGAAATTAGCCACAAATCTCAATTTTTTTCTTTTTAATTTTTCTTCCCCCTCCTCTTTTTCTTTTTTCTTCCCATTTTCAATTTTTTTATTTCCTTGTTTTTTTTCTTTTCCTTTTTAAATTTTCATGTCTTTCTTTTCCATTTTTTGCATGTGTATTTTTTAAATTTTAATACAAAATAATATTATAGGTATAATTTTATTAAAGTCGATCGGCGGTGCACCTAAATTTTAATTTTAATTTGATGAGTAAAGGACCTGCCGAAAATCCATGCATGTCGGCGGGTGACCCAGCCACCACCATGCCCGACCACCCCCTCGACGGCGACGCTTCGATCTCGGCCGCTAAAGCCCGAGACCCCTCCTCGAATCGCAATCGCGATTCTTCACTTCCATAACAATCGACATAATCTTCCATCTCGGCCACGATCCATGAAGGTCGAAATCCTCTCCTCATTTCGACCACCGACGCGACTGCTTCGATCAATCTTCCTTGCGTTCGCGATCCAGGAGCTTCCCCTACATCAACGGCGCTCGCCTGCAACACTCGGATCGACGCTGCCTCTCTCTCGTCGCGATCCAGGAGCTTCTCCTACATCAACGACGCTCGCCTGCAACACTCGGTTGTAGATTGTAAATGTATAAATTAGGGTTGATTTTATTATATTTTGTGTTAATTAATAAAAAAATAATATAGTCTTTTAAATGTAATTATTTTTAAAAAAATATTTTGGGGTGAACTCATAAAATGAGCGGGTGCAGATAATTGTGGTATAAAAATAATTTGGGGGTGAACTCATAAAATGAGCGGGTGCAGATAACTTTGGTAAAAATATAATTTGGGGGTGAACTCATAAAATGAGCGGGTGTAGATAACCGTTGTAAAAAAGAAATGATTTGGGGGTGAACTCATAAAATGAATGGGTGCAGATAACTATGGTAAAAAATGATTTGGGTGAACTCATGAAATGAATGAGTGCAAATAACTATGGTAAAAAATGATTTGGGGTGAATTCATAAAATTAGCGGGTGTAGATAATTGTTGTAATAAATTATTTTATTGTGTAAGGATAAAAATGTAAATTTACAATAATACATTTTAATTAATTTAATTTAATAGAAAATACAAATTTATGACACATTACGACAATACATATCGTAAAATTTACAAAAGGTAACAGGTCATCAAATCTAAACTTTTAGATTAGATTTTTAATGGTTTAGATTAACTGACTACGGTAGTCATTACGACACGTTACGACACCCTGACTACATATAGAATGCCCTAGTTGGTTTGGACCATCTAACTTCTTAGTTGCCTAATTTGCTAGAAGCATCAATACACCGGGAGCAAGGGCAATTGGTGGCCCCTAAACATGATGCTAACATATTATTATTATTACAGTATTATTAAAGGTCAATAATAATATTAATAATTTAAAGATTAGTTATCATCAATTAAATAAGTTATACTATTATATAATTAATAATAATAAATACATACTAGGCAAATACTTGTGTGTACCAATTACATACATGTAACTAACTATTTACCCTCTTTTTTTAATAAATCCACACTCCCTTCTTTTAGGCAATACAAGTTACACATGTAACTAAATCCAATATTTTACATGAGTTATTAGTTATTTACCTTCTTTTTTATTAATTTCACCCCCAATTTTTTAAAAAGAAAAATACATGTAAAATACTATATTACCATTTTTATCAATTAAATTAAAATACAACTCATTAAAATTATAATTTATACACCAACTATCGAGTCACCAATGAATCAGTACGAAGTCAAATATTATTCTATTTTTTTAACTTTCAAAAAATAAATATAAAAACATAACGAATATAAAAATTGAAAAAAATATGAAACTAGAAAAAAATTATGAAATAAAAAGTTTTTTTTTTTCAAAAAAATGATCAAAATTTAGGAAAAAAATTACGAAAAAAATCGAAAAAAAAAAACTAAACTAAAAAAATTCAATTTTTTTCTAATTTGGGTATAAATGTATGAATATGACATGCTCACTTTCTAACTTTACTCTAATTTATAATAACTAAGATTATTTTGTTATGTCTTCATTATTTCTACAATGATATCTGGTTTGTTACAAGTTTTTTAAAGTTGTAGATTATTTTTTAAGACTAATTAATAACATAATCTAATTGAAAAATAAATTTTATATTTAGAAACTTAAATGAGTGGAGAATTGAGGGAAAAAACCAACATAATATTGCATCAGCTTTATTATTTTTCTTTGTGGCCATCGCCGTGTTGATGCATTCATATGTTTATTGAGTGTGATCGTATCTATTAATTGAATTGTGTGTTTAGTGTGATTCATTCTCACTTTTGTTCTTCTTACTAGTTAGTTAATATAAATCTTTTAATATTGATGTATTAATTTGCATGGTATGTCTGGAATTATGAATTTGCTAAATTATGTATTTTTTGTTAAATATAATATTAATTTAAATACGATATAATATTAGTACGCCTATGGTATAGTACTAGTTAATATATTGTATAATACTAGAGATTAATGTGAGTATAAAAATATTATTTGATGTATGAACTAATACTATACAATATGTGAATTAATACTATACTATATTTGAACCAGTACCATAGAGTATGTGAACTAATACTATACAACATGTGAACTAATACTACACTATATTTGGACTAGTACCATAAAGTATGTAAACTCGAAACTCGAAAATATTAGAACTTGTACCAATATAAACTAATATTATAATGTATATGAACTAATATGTATAATACTGCATATTAACTAATAATATACCATAATACTTATCAATTGTTATCATACTACTTATAAACTAAAAATTATATTCATATAAATTGAAATAAAGTGATTAAAAAATGAAAGTTCGAATGAAAATAATAATTAAACAATGTAAAACGAATAGTATTTAAAAAAACAATTAATATTATTTTTAAAATTTTCTATTAGACTTTAAAATTTTAGAATAATTATTTGTGGCATAAAAAGAAAGTGCGTGAAAAAAATTATCATTTGAAACATAAATGATAAATAGGAAGAAAAATAAATTTAAAAAATAATATTAAAAATGGAAATATAAATATCATTTGGAGTAAAATAAAATAAAAATTTAAAAATTAATGGAGCATTATTTTTTAACGATAAAATTAAAAAAAAAAAAATTGAAGTAAAATAAAGGCCCATGAAAAAATCTATGTGATAAATTGATATAGTAAATGAGTCATGTGTTATTTGTAATGGATTATTATATTGAATATAATAAATGAGTCATGTGTTATTTGTAATGGGTTATTGGATTGGATATAGTAAATGAATAATGTGTTATTTGTAATGGGTTATTGGATCTAGTTACATACATGTAACTGGTACACAAGAGTGCAACCCTACATGCTAATAATATATTATAAAAAACAATCTCTATAATAAAAATAGTAATAATAAATAGAGTAAAATATTAATAATAATAAAATATTTATTAGTGATAATATTAATTCATCAATAAATAATAATACTCTGTAATGTATTAACAAATAACTATACTAATAACAACTTCAACAATAAATAGGGAGTAATAATAACAAATAATTTAACAACTTCATGTCATTTTTTAATGCCTTCATTCCATAGTATCAATGATGCATTGCAGGGACAAAGTGGGATAGCTCAAGTGGTTAGAGCACCACTATCTAGGCCTTAGATCCTGGGTTCGAGTCATGGGGAGGGGAAAAGGGATGGGTATTTAATGTAATTCAAAAAAAAAAAAATGATGCATTGCAGGAGCTATGCACCATTAAGATAAATTAAAAAAATGATCATGTAACTTTATCTGATCAATATTGTTCGTAGAGAATTTGTGGTGAATCTCTTAATTTAAGTGGGGGAAAGATTGATGATGTTGTTACTGCCATCTGAATTGAATCAGGCGAAATTTGGGTTTCTTGCAGATGCAGAAACTATGTGAGCTTAATGAATAATAATTTTACATCCTCACCGTGATTAACCTACACTTTGCACTGTGGATCGTGCATTGGTTGATAAGATAAAGCTAAATGGCTTTGTCAATCAATTATAAAGTTACATATGTATTTTAAACATTTGTTGTCATGGGACGGACCGCCCCAAATTGACCCCGAACCGGAAGCTGACCCACCCATACCTACCGTTAGATCTTCATCCGGTAACCCAATATTTTGTTTTCCAAATTTAAATTCAATTAATTTTGGTAGTAGGTAGCAGGTTGATGAATATCGTAGTAAAATAAAAAAATTCTACATATATTGATTTGTCGGTGCTTCATTCTTTGGACTTGATGATGTTATGAGATTGTTGGATGTGGGATGTTTGCATTATATTGTTATCGGGAATTGGCAGGCTTATGTTGATTTTACTTATGAATTTTTTAGTTCTTTTGAAAGACGAGGGCCAAGTTTCAATTATGTGGGACTACATACACGTGGTCCATATGTCGATTTTGGAAGTTTTAGGGCTCCCTTATGTTACTATGGACAATCCAGAAATTCACTCAGCTATATTACTGGAAATTGGCAGGCTTATATGATTTTTTTTTCTTTCTTTTGAAATAATGAATTTTTTATTTCTTTTGAAATAAGAGGTTATGTTTCGGTTTGGTGGGACTACATACACGTGGTCCATATGTCGATTTTTGCAAGTTTTAGGCTCCCTCATCTGTATGGACATTCCAGAAATTCACTCGGCGGAAACTTCAATACAGATGAAAGCTTTGTATTTATTGTTAATTGAAGCTAATTTTTAGTATAATAAGAATTTGATTTGCTGTCCTGGATAGATTTGAATTTGCAACCTTAATTCCTTTTGTAATAAACCGCGTTTGTAAATCTAATATTCAATAAATAATGATTTTGTTTTGAAAAAAAAAAAGTAACTTTGTCTGAATATGTAAAAGATCTTCTAACTTTTTATTTAATTAATTTTAGTCCTCTCAGTTTCAATTTTGGTAATTTGAGTCTAACGTCAGTCCAATCTATCTAATTTTAATCCTTTTAATCCATTCTCATCCTTCACACTGAAATAGAATGTGTGTATTTTACATGACAATTTTTTTTTTATTTTACATTTTTAACACATCATCCGACACATAAACTATTTTGAATAGAAATAAGAGCGATATATTTAATACAAAATTTTAGTGAGTACTTCTAATACATATATCTAATACAAAATTGAAAAAAGACAAATTGATTTCAATGAAACAAATCACTAAATTTAGCCTTTCATAATTTTAAATTGTCTTATGTATTTTTAGTCCTCCAAACAATTTATGTGTAATGTGTTAAAAATACTGGAAAAAAAATTATCGAATAAAATACACAGTATTTCGATGAATAGAATTGAAATTGAACTGATAAGAGGACTGAAATTAAAACTAAAAGGATCAAACCTAAGATTAAAATCCTAATGAAATACACATTTTAATTAAGTTGGTCCAAATTTTAAATTTAGTCCAATTATTACCATTTCAATTCAAGTAAATGTACAGGTTAAAAATTTTAATCCAAAATCTATATATTTTTTTAAAGCTAGTCCATTTAAAAAAAAAAAAAGAAATTGAATTTGGTATATCTAATTTGCAAACACGTAGCTCTTCCTGGTTCGCACACAACAACAATCACGACTCAAACCGAACCATCCAATGGCCAACAATCGCCGTCCCAGACAAACCATCGATGTGTTTCCACCCATTCCTCACACACAAGCATACGCCATAAACCCCTACCCTCTACTCTAGCCGGATTTTCTTATCTCCCCCAAAATCTCACATCCACGGTTGCATTTCTGATTCATCAACTGCCTTCTCCTTCCACCAATAATGGCGTCCTCAACACCTCAGATTCACGCTCTTGGCGCCACTACTCACTTCACCTCCCCAAACCCTACCCGCCGGAGTTTTCCCAATAAATCCCTCTTTTTTGGAACCAACCTCAACAATTCCGCCTCCTTCGGACTCAAGTTAAAAAGCAAGCATAGAACCGCCCGTCGCGGCTCTACTTTCCGCGTAGTTGCCGAGAAGGTTGTGGGGATTGACCTGGGGACCACCAATTCTGCCGTGGCGGCCATGGAGGGAGGGAAGCCTACCATCGTTACCAACGCAGAGGGCCAGCGAACCACACCCTCTGTAGTTGCTTATACTAAGACTGGCGATCGCTTGGTCGGCCAAATTGCCAAGAGGCAGGCTGTCGTCAATCCCGAAAATACATTCTTCTCCGTCAAGAGGTTTATTGGGCGGAAGATGTCCGAGGTTGATGATGAGTCCAAACAGGTTTCTTATAATGTCGTTAGGGATGAGAATGGGAATGTCAAGCTTGAGTGCCCCGCCATCGGAAAGCAGTTTGCCGCTGAGGAAATATCCGCTCAGGTCTCTCTCTCTTTTAATTCCAGCCTTTTGCTGTTAATTCGTTTTTTCATGTCTTTTGATTGAAACGTGTGTTTTTTCCGCTCTTGGGTTCATGCACTAAATTGATTGCGTAAGATTTCGAGATGAATTTAGTATGTCTGGTGTACTAGCATTAGTTTAGTAAAGTGAGGATAACTGATTCTCGATATGAGATCCTTCCATACACATGGCAAACATTTATACTATTTGATGATGGTTTGGGACCTCATGGAGATCAGGCATTCTGGTATGGATGAAGTTTCATGCAATGCATTGCTACATATATTATTTTCATAATGGCTATTGGGATATTATATTTGAGAAGCTTAAGGAAGTAACAGTAGAAAGGCATAGGAGTAGACCTGTGAAGGAGTTTCTTCTCTGATAGCAAATATATGGAACCTTCGAGTTTTGATGATTTAGTTAATAGCAGTTTGTGTTAATTGGTTCATGTGAGGACAAAGGACCTATCGGCTTAACTGCTCATTAAATTTGTGAAAAGTTCACTCATTTCATTGATTATTATTCCCTCTCTATTTTATATTCCACCTGCAATCTAAAACTTGCTGTTTCGAAGATGAATATGTTTCAAGTGCCGTGAGTGTTTCAAAGATTGCTCTTTTTATATTGCGTCTCATGATTCTTGTCTTGTTTTAGGTTTTGAGGAAGCTTGTTGATGATGCATCCAAGTTTTTAAATGACAAAGTTACTAAAGCTGTAGTCACAGTTCCTGCATACTTCAATGATTCTCAAAGGACTGCTACCAAGGATGCTGGCCGTATTGCTGGATTGGAGGTTCTTCGAATCATAAACGAACCCACCGCTGCATCATTGGCCTATGGTTTTGAAAGGAAAAGCAATGAAACTATTCTAGTTTTTGATCTTGGAGGTGGTACATTTGATGTTTCAGGTATAATATAGGTGCCTTTTTTCTCAAATTCATATCTCCTGTATTAGTTTCTGACGTTGCCTTGGAGGCGGCACTTCTTATGTTTTTAGTGCTTACCCTTTTTTTTTCTTCTAATAAACTCATGTTATTCTTAGTTTCTAATGTGTATCTCGAACATATCTACTTCTTAGTCCCGTATTCTGCTATTTAAAGAGTTTGAAATGTTTTTGAGATTATTTGTTGGTTGACATAAATATTATTAGTCGTTTGTACTGTTTTAAAGTAATTACTAGATGCTGCATTATCCTTCCACCACTCGTGACTATTTGTTTACGAAACTTGGCTAAAATTTGATACTTTTTATTAATTAGAAATGTGAAATCTTAACAGTTTTTCTCTGTCTACACTGATTGCAGTTCTTGAGGTCGGTGATGGTGTGTTTGAGGTGCTCTCTACTTCTGGAGATACTCATCTTGGTGGTGATGACTTTGACAAGGTTTAAGATCATTGAATATGACTTAATTTTGCTCTCTCTTTATCTATGTTTCCCTCCCCTAATCTCTCTCCCCCATATATGTGTGCACTGGCATTTCTTGGCTTGCATTGACAATTGGTTATCCACGCTCACGTTCTTTCATGTCATCCAGAGAATTGTTGATTGGCTTGCTTCCAGCTTCAAGAATGATGAAGGGATAGATCTATTGAAGGACAAACAAGCTCTTCAGCGATTAACTGAGACTGCAGAGAAAGCTAAAATGGAGCTTTCATCTTTGACTCAAACTAATATTAGGCATGATATTGGGTTTTAATCTATTTGCAACCTTTTTTGCACATATACTTACCATTTTGATCACATTTTTTTGCCAGTTTGCCTTTCATCACTGCCACTGCCGATGGCCCCAAGCATATTGAAACTACGCTTACACGGGGCAAGTTTGAGGAACTGTGCTCTGATTTACTTGACAGGTGAGCTTGTTGGATCTTCCAGAAGATTTAGTACAAATAATTTTATGTATGTCCTATTTTCAGCTTAATGGAGTAATTATGTCCTTTCTCAGACTGAAAACACCAGTTCAAAATTCATTGAGGGATGCAAAGCTCTCCTTCAGTGATTTAGACGAGGTAATCCTGGTGGGTGGTTCCACGCGTATTCCAGCTGTCCAGGAGCTTGTAAAGAAATTGACTGGAAAAGACCCAAATGTTACTGTAAATCCCGATGAGGTCGTAGCTCTTGGAGCTGCTGTTCAGGTTTATGGCCAACCTTAATCAAGTTGTTTCTTCTCATAATCAGCCTAGGCTGCCTTAACCAATTATATTGCTTATTTCAATTGCTTAGGCTGGTGTTTTGGCGGGAGATGTAAGTGATATTGTCCTTCTAGATGTAACACCACTCTCATTGGGGTTGGAAACTCTTGGTGGCGTGATGACAAAGATCATTCCCAGAAATACGACATTGCCCACTTCAAAATCAGAAGTGTTCTCAACTGCTGCTGATGGTCAGACGAGCGTTGAGATTAATGTCCTTCAAGGTGAACGAGAGTTTGTAAGGGACAACAAATCATTAGGCAGCTTCCGCCTCGATGGAATCCCACCCGCTCCTCGTGGGGTCCCACAAATTGAGGTCAAATTCGACATCGATGCAAATGGAATTCTCTCTGTTGCTGCCATCGACAAGGGAACTGGGAAGAAGCAAGATATCACCATCACCGGTGCTAGCACCTTGCCTAATGATGAGGTAATTTATCTTCACAATGTCTCAACTAGATAACGTGTCATAAGTCTTAAGCAACTGTATACGTGGTGGTCTGAAGCCACTGATACATAGCCCAGTGAGATTGCATTTAGCTTGAATGAATGGAGTCCTGGCCCTCCTGACTTCACATTGCCATCTTGAATTATTCATATATATATTCTTGGAGTTCCAATGGATGTCTTTGCCAAATTATTGCTCTGAGGAAGTGCTTGCGTCTTTTTTTTATTTTTTTGGGTTAATATCATTTTTGTTCCCTAAAGTTTTTAAAATTTTCCTGTTTTAGTCCCTAAAGTTTACATTTTCCAGTTTTGGTCCTGAAAGTACGATTTTACTCTCTTATTTGGTTCCACTGTTAGTTGGTTGACAGAATCTAAAAACTTTTAAATATTAGATTTAGCACCCCCATATAGTTGGTTCCATCAATCAACTTACGATACAACCAAATGTGGGAGTAAATGTGTACTTTCAGGACCAAACATGATCGTGAGTGAATGAGGGGGATCAGAAAAATGTGTACTTTAGGGACCAAAAAATAATGTAATCCCTTTGTTTAATTATCAATGTTGGCGGGTGGCAAACACAGGCCTAACACCTACATAGGGCCTATCCTCTATTAAGTAGGTTCAATTGGAAATAATGGTGGAGGCAGCTTCTACCACCTAGGCAAGGACTAATGACACCTAAAAATCATATCTTATAGTACTAACTTTAATTTCTTGTGAATGAAATTACAGGTGGCAAGAATGGTTAATGAAGCTGAAAAATTTGCCAAGGAAGACAAGGAGAAGAGAGACGCCATAGATACTAAGAATCAGGCTGATTCAGTAGTTTATCAGACGGAAAAGCAGTTGAAGGAACTTGGAGACAAAGTTCCTGCTCCCGTGAAAGAGAAGGTCGAGGCTAAACTGGGAGAACTCAAGGATGCTATCTCTGGAGGGTCGACTCAAGGGATAAAAGATGCTATTACTGCACTGAATCAGGAAGTTATGCAGCTCGGTCAATCCCTTTACAACCAACCAGGCAGTGGTCCGGCAGGACCCACACCTGGTGGTGCGACGGGCCCCACGGAATCATCGGGCAAGGGACCTGAAGAAGGTGATGTCATTGATGCAGATTTCTCAGACAGCAAGTGAGACTGAGAGAATAGGAAAATTCCATTCCACCATTTTTGACTTCTACTTGGTTTCTTTATGTATAAGGAATTTTGTTGGAAATGATCAACAGAGGTATTTAAGGAAAGCAGTTAAAACAAAGGTTTTACCATAGTTGTGAAAATAAATTAGTTTTTGGTGGTCCCAGGCTGTATGATGTGTATGTAAATGGGAATTAGGCATATATAGTAACAACTTGAAAAATTTGTAATTTTCATTCATTTGATATTATTATATAGAAGTTGTTGTGAACACATTGAATTGCAGATTGAAAATTGCTGCGAAAGTTTAAGATGTAAAAATTACTTGTAAATTGATATATTTTGGGGGCTGTACAGACTAAGCAATTATTGTCGCTTCTGCCTAGCTATATAACTACAAGAGGGAGGGCTGCCATCTCTATATACAAGTGCAGCGAAGCCACACACCTCCAAACAACACATTTTTAACAAACAAAAAAAAGGGTCTATATACAATTAATGCTGATTTAATATATACATGCATGATGTTAAAAATGGGCGGGCGAGGTGGCCTGCCTTTGAAGAATTCTTGTATCATAGAAAGGAGGGCGTTGGTGCACGACGCATTTGGCACAACTTTGTGCAATGTCGGTGGAAGCATTCCTTCCTACTGATCTAACAGAGACGAGCCTCTCCGGCTTGTAAGTATGGGGTTGTGGTGACTTTGGGGAAGTGGAAGGTGAAACCTTGATAGCGTTGATGGAATAGATGTAGAGCTGCTCGACAGGGATGGGTTCCGTTTGGTTATCCAGGAGCATCTGGTTGGCGGGGAAGAGGAAGGTGTGCATTCTTTGACACCCCTGTTTTTGGTAATGATCCATCTCATCAAACATGTGGACAACGTCCTCGTCGGATCTCACGGACACCAACGCGTCCAGATCCTCTGTTACGAGCTGGTACTTGAGCATCATTTCTCCATCTATCAGGTAAGTCAGCACCTTCATAACTTCTGCATCAAATTTACATTTGTCATATTGATAAAATTTAATTATGAATGCATGTAATTGGTAATGTACCTTGGAAAAGTAGGCCCCGTGGGGCCGAAATGCAACGTGTTTCGCCCCCGACATACTTGAGTTGGCCGTCGAGGGGGCGGGGGAGGATCTTTCCGCCGTGGCTACACAAAAATTTGTGGCGGTGGGTGGGAGAAGAAGCAATGCCGGATAAGGGCGACGTGGGGATTGCGTGCTTCATAATTATATTAAGAAGCAAGCAAAGGGGAATGCGGAGAGATGTTTAAGCGACAACTAGGCAATTTGCCTTTTTCTTGAAACTCATTTTCCCATTATCTCTCTTTATATATTCATTCTCCTTCAAATTCAACCCCAAACGTCTATTCCTTAAATTGCGATCCCATCTTTATTTCTATTTTATTAAACTATATTTGGAGTAGTGCTAAATGTAGTAATAAAATATATTATATGTTACCTTAAAATAGTTGATTCCGTGTGTGAACAAAAATTAATTGAAAATATGACCAATTTTGAGAGGGGGTGAATTTGGGGGTTTAATAAAATAAAGTTTAGGAACTAAAATGATATTATCTCAAAAATATGAAAAGCTCGAGAGAACAAGAAAATGTTGGTGCGTGGAGAGTTTTGAACAGTGAATTTGTCATTTGATTAACCGAAAGATATCATCTCCTGCTACAACTCATAAATTAAAGTTTGAAGCTTTCAACTTGCAACCTTATCTATTTCTCAAATAAACTTCACTCCCACCAATCTATTGCACTTCAAAATGCCTGCTCCAGAAATGTAAACTTGTTTCGATTCTGCAAAGGAACCACAATCAGGGTCATCCATCTTCATTGCAGGTAAGGTAATTAAGCATTTGATTCGATAAAAAATAATAACTTTACAACCCAAAGACTGCACATTTCATGTTCGATGAAATGACTCAATGAACATAAGACTTCGTTATCTTAGTATTTGTCATGTAGCGACTTGTATGGCCTTTGTTCTGCCGTTATCATCTCTGAATCATGTTTGTGCAGATAAAGTTGTTGAAGAGTTATGGAGGCACTGAGCAGCTGCAACCTCACCCCTAATCCACACCCCAAGGCTCCTTCAGACTTGTTCCATACTTTCCACCATAGCCATTTCAAACCACTGTACAAGAGCAACAATAATGAAAATGATTCTTTCAAAATTACAGCATCACCAGCACCATTTTATCCAATCGCAGCTCGAAGAAAGAAACCAAAAGAGTTTCAAGAACAGGATGCTTTCCCACATTCTGTACCCGTGCAGAGCAAGCATCCACATGTCATTTACAGAGACATCCAGAAATTTGCCAAACAAAGCAAGCTCAAAGAAGCACTTGCCATATTAGATTACTTAGACCACCGCGGGATCCCCACCAATGCCACAACGTTTGCTGCACTTATTGTTGCTTGCTTGAGGGTGAAATCCATTGAAGCAGCCAGACAAGTACATGCACATATTAGAATAAATGGCCTTGAGAATAATGAGTTCTTGCAGACTAAGCTAGTACACATGTATGCGTGTTGTGGTTCCTTGGTGGATGCAAAGAAGGTGTTTGAATCCATGAAGGTTACTAGTGTGTATCCTTGGAATGCACTTCTTAGGGGTAATGTGATGTCTGGACGGAAAAATTATGGTGAAGCGGTGGGTTCGTTCTTGGAAATGCAGGCTGCTGGTGTTGAGTTGAATGATTATAGCTTCACTTGTTTGATCAAGAGCCTGGCGGGGGCTCGTTCTCTTCGTCAAGGCTTGAAAACTCATGGGATCTTGATTAAGAATGGTCTATTGGGAAGTATTGTAATTAGGACTAGTTTGATTGATATGTATTTCAAGTGTGGAAAGATTAGGCTGGCGTGCAGTGTGTTTGAGGAACTTGAAGAAAGGGATGTGGTGCTATGGGGAGCAATGATTGCGGGTTTTGCTCATAATAGGTTGCATAAAGAGGCATTAGAATACACAAGATGGATGGTAGATGAGGGCATTGAGGTCAATTCAGTTATCTTGACTAGCATTCTGCCAATTATAGGAGAAATGTCTGCTCGAAAAATAGGACAGGAGGCTCATGCTTATGTAATCAAGACAAAAGACTACTCAAATATTTTATTTATTCAGTCTGCATTGATTGATATGTATTGCAAGTGTGGAGATATGGTTTCAGGGAGAAAGGTATTTTACGGATCAAAAGAGAGAACCACTGTTTCTTGGACTGCTCTTTTATCTGGTTATGTTGCAAATGGGAGGCTTGAGCAAGCATTAAGATGCATTATTTGGATGCAACAAGAAGGGTTTAAACCCGATCTTGTCACAATTGCCACAGTTCTTCCAGTTTGTGGAAAACTGAGGGCATTGAAGCAAGGGAAAGAAATTCACTCTTTTGCATTAAAGAATGGATTTTCACCCACCATATCGGTTGCTACTTCCCTGATGATGATGTACTCCAAGTGTGACACATTGGAGTATAGCATAAGAGTGTTTGATAACATCGAGAAAAAGAGTGTGATATCATGGACGGCCATGATTGATTGCTATATAGAATCTCAATGCTTTAACGAAGCAATTGGTGTTTTTCGATTAATGCAATTATCGAAACACAGGCCAGACTCTGTCACTATAGCAAGGATATTGAGTGTTTGCGGACAGCTTAAAGATGAAAAACTTGGGAAGGAGATCCATGGGCATGCTCTGAAGAAAGATGTGATATCTGTCCCTTTTGTTTCGGCTGAAATAGTTAGAATGTATGGAAACTGCAGAGCGATTGATAAGGCAAACTTGGCTTTTGATGCTATACCTGTTAAAGGATCAAGGATGTGGACTGCCATTATTGAGGCTTATGGATGCAATGGTCTATATGAAGAAGCTATAGGTCTTTTTGAGAAGATGATGGTAGATGGTTTTCCTCCGAACAAATTCACTTTTAAAGCGGTTCTGCGTATTTGTGAGGACGGGGGATTCGCAGATGATGCAAAGAGGTTCTTTAGTTTAATGACTCGAAGATACAAAATTAAAGCATCTGAAGAACATTACCGTAGCATCATCAGCCTTCTTACTCGTTTGGGTCGTACAGAGGAGGCTCAGAAATACACAAAACTAACATCATTATTGGCTTGACCTTGTAAGATTAACTCTGGCATCTCCCTTGTGTTTATTGGTTAGAACTTGCATACTATATCCAACTTTTACCTTAAAATGAAGAGAATTTCAATCTTGATTTTTTTTTTTTTGATCGGTAAAAAAATTTCAATCTTGATTGGCCTTGTTTTATAGTAATTTTTATCTCTGTAATTATGTGTATTCTTGTACTAATGCTTAGAGTAATAATTGAAGTTTTATTGACAAATTTCAATCTTGAGGGCATCTTATCTACTTGTAATTTTTTTTTTTTAAAAATAGTCTTATTTAGGAAAAATTGCACATTTTTACTTTCTTGAATTGATTTTCGTTCAAATAATTTTCAAAATGCAACTTCTTTTTTATACTAAAATGAGCTAATTAACGGTTTTAAAATTTAACATGACGAAAATACAATTCTATATGCAATGATGCATACCATAAACTGAATTTTAAGTGATTTAAAGATATATCCAATTGTGCATTTGAATTTTTAACCTACATTAAAACCAAATTGGTTCAATTGCACTAAGCAATTGGGTGTACACAAGTGCTACTCAAGTGTGGAATCGAGGGAAGTTATACCAATCCCCACACTAGGGGGGTGTATTGGTTGTGGATTCTATAGGATTTTTTTGGACTTTTAAAGTCCGGAGGTATTCAATTCGAATTTTAAAAAGTCTTTCAAAATTTTGAGGTATTCAATTTGGATTTTAAAAAGTCTTTAAAAATCTCTAGGTATTTAAACGGATTCTCTCATAGAATTCTGAAAACTCAAGATAGGAGGAATGACAATATTGATCCGACCCGCGGGTACCCACACCACCCACGAGATTTGGATCAGGTCAGATTCGCCCCGTGAGTATGAGTCGGGTTTGGATCTTATGCCCGACCCGCGGGTATCCGTCCTGCCCCTAATTAATATATAAACTTTATATATATATATATATATATATTTTTATTGGTAAAATATATACTTTTTATATATATATATTATTGGTAAAATAAATTTTATATATATATATTTTTTATTGGTAAAATATTTGATATAATATATATATAATATTAATTTAATTTTTTTTAAAATTAACTCTCTGCATCAATATCAAGTTTATGAAAATCTGTGTAAATTAATAAAAAAATATATTTCACAATCCTGTCAAGTCTATAAAAATCCATGTAAATCAATAAAAAAAGTCAGTCAAACTCTGCATGGACTCTATGAATTTTAAATCCACGTACTTTTTAAAATAAAAAAAATCCAATAGAATCTCAATTGAATACACCCTCCTAAGACTATGCTACTATAACCACAAGGAAGCGTGACAATGATTTCAACAACATAAATTGGCTAAACGCTTAAACTAAATACAATTCTACCAAATTTGAAGCTGAGATTGCACACATAAGACGGATTGAAAATCAACGATTTTATATTTAATGTAATTCAACTGTAATAGCAAGAGATGCCCGTTAAGTTTCACTCATATAAACCTCTACAATAGTGGCAGTAAAACGTTAAAAGCAAGAAACAAAATCTGATCAAAAAGAAAGAAAACAAGATTGGTCCTTAGATGGATACATAAATGAACATTATTATATTCGCAAACTAATCAAACCACTTGGTAGTTTTCAGTAGATAGCAGCGTTCTCTGGGAAAACTTAGGTGGATTGCCTCCTCCCAGTGGGAGTATATTAGCCACCTGCAAAAAGTGGTATATATCAATCGGATACCATACACAACAATCGTGCTTAAAAAGGGTACTTATTACTAGGTTTTTCATTATGGTGTGTACTCAGCAGCTCATTTGGGGTGTGGTTGGGTGGGGTGGAGGGGTACTTCTAAGTTATTCATTTCAGTAGAAATATTGATTCCAAAATTGTCATGTATGCTAACTCCTAGCTGGTGAAAATACAATAAGTCGATAAGATTGAGCTCTCCTAATAGTAACTTGTAACCAACTAAAAAGGTTGGATACTTGGATTAGATCTCCCCCTGTTGGGTTTTAGCATAAATAGGTCAAATAATTGAAGAAGCTTGAATCGGAGGATGGGTAAAAATAAATCCACACAACCATGTTCAAATATCTTACATTTCTCCTAGATATACAGGCATACACGATTCCATTCATAGACATATTTTATGGTATGCTTGATTTGGGATTTAGAAGATTTTGTAGTGGATTTCAAAATCTTGTTAAATAGTAATGGTGTGTGTTTGTTTAGAGATTTAAATAGGATAGGATTTAACTTTATGCCAAATCAATGTGTAAGAGTGTGATATTGCATTATTATTTTTATTGTTGATTGTAATTGTAATTGTAATGATTGTATAATAATTAGCGTGTTTTATTGGAAGTTACAAAAGTGAAAATAAAGTGTGGAAAGTAATAAATAAAAGAGGACTGAGAATTTTCATAGGGCTTATAGTTAATAAAAAGAGTTACTGGTGAGAGTGTGGTGTAGAAAAAAATGGTAGTATTTATATGTATTGGTTTTTGAGAACTGGATTCTAAAATCCCAAAGTAGAACCGGATTTAGATTTGAAATCCAAAATCCAGTTTTCAAATCCCAAATCAAACATACCCCTAAATGGCAGTATAATGTCAACTTGACACTGTAATGAAAACGGGAAAGAACCTTATAATTGCTGAAAGTGCTTGTTGAAGTAAACCGCACAGAAATTGGGAAAAGATATGATGTATCCACTGCTGGAATAACGAACTCCATAGATCCACTGCAAAGAGATTAACATGAAAAATTGACCAATTAAGAAGCACAATATAATCAGTTTGGAGGCAAAAAGGAATAACTTCACTGTGAACTGACCTGCGATTTGAGTTATCAATGAGTAGAATAGACCACTCCAAAATTGACTTTCTAGAATCATACCTGCAATTTATATGATTGAAATGCTCATCAACTAAATTGAATAGAAAACGATAAAACAAGCACCATGCAGTACAATTTTCAACAGAATCTACATCGTGATCACACTTCAAGTCGATAATCAACTTCATGCTGAAAATCTAAAGTGGCCACACGTATAGAGCAATTCTCTTCAGCTATCCCATTTATTTAACTTAAAACTGTTCCATGACAGTATAAGCCAACTACATGTTTCATCTTTAACTGGATTTTTCACAAAAAAATTTAATCCAGTTTTCATATTCGACCACAAGACGCCCGAAAACAATTTTACATAAAGGGAACCAAGCTATCCAAGATTCATATCACAACTCACAAGAATGTTACATTATTGCTCGGCACAATAATCACAAGATGAATGAAATCCAAATTGAATTCATAAAATAACTAAACAATGAAATGTGTTTAATTCACAAGCTGCTCACTGAAGGGGTAATTGCTGGTGCAAATTTCCACACTATTGTTAAAAATATGTTGGGAGAATAATTTTTTTTCTCACGTATAGTCTCTTTCATGTCTACGTCTCAAATATGCAGATAGAGAAGTGATAGTCTCTAATTAATCAAATTTAGATCCTAATTTATTTACTTTCTCAACCTAATGGTGTTCACCTAACCAGACACTTCACTTTCATTACTAGTTTTCAACCAAAAACACATTCATCCTTCCGGGGTAAATTTTCTGAGAAACCTCATCTTATATTACCACTTTATCCTGTTTTAAGAAAAATCTTAAGGCAGAATTAAGTACTCATCCTTTCTAGTAATTTTCCAAGCAATCCCTAGCATGGTTCTCCAAGTAATCACTTGGATTTCACACAAGATACCATCAGACTTATTACTATATAACCTTTAAACCAGAAAGAATAATACTTTTACCCATCATAAATTACAAGGACCTTTTTGCTAACAAGAGTGACATGTGTCCACAAGTCAAGTAATTTGTTATACCACACTGAATAGAGATGCAGAATGTTTTTGAGGAATCAGTGTTATGGAACTCCAATGAATATACTTCAAGATGTCAGTATCACTTTCAGATTAAAAGAGATTGTAACAGTTTGTTTAATTTTATTTCCAGCTATTCTAATTTCCGGAGCATTGTGTTGAGAATACATTTTGATAGTCGGATTGGGAAAATGCAGAGAATCAAGAAATGTTTGGACATTTATTGAGTTATCCTTGAATGTAGATGTCCTGGTATTTTTTTTCTTATAATTCGTAGAATATCCAATGCCTTGTCGTAAATATCTTGACTTAGTTAATTGAGCATATTAGAATAAAAAAATGGATTGTAATGAAAGATTAATATCTTGTCAGCATTATCTTGATTTAGGTAATTAAATTTTTAACACACATATTTTGTCTCTGGAGATTTGAAATGAAACCAGACGATGCTAAGGGCTTCGCCACCCCGAAAACAAAATCTCAAGCTACGACACTCTATTTAAAAACACTTGTGACTAATTTAAACATTAAATAGTATGATGAACCCTTACCTCCACTCCCCATCTATCTGTTGTACTTTTGGTGCCTCATTCAGAGCTGGAAGAGGAATTGAAATCACAACATTTTGTAGATCAAACATTTGTGAAGCTTCATATTCCAAATTCACATAGGTTTCATTCCCGGAAACAGAAGGCCAGCAGTTAACTGCAATGATAAAATATATGGAGTAAACCACTAATAAATCCACATATATTTGTGTATTTGAGTTCTGGATAGGAGATTAAACAAATCTCACTCGATAATGGAACAAGTGATTCATCTGAAGTTTGCATTCTCCATTTCAACACACTAAGACCATCAGACTGGACAGGAAATGGACGTTCTGGATTCTTGAGACCCAAAATATTTTGGCTAGAAAACAATTCCTTATTAATGTTAGGGTGTGTTTTCGGTACAATTCCTGGATTGTCACCAGATTCAATCTGAAAATGGACATATGAAAAAAAATTCTCAGATGAGCTCAACTGAACAAAATTACGTGTTTTTAAGCTTCAAGCAAGCAATCCAGTGTATTTAAATAAAAGGCAGGTGCAGAGGAGAGAAATGTAGAACCTGAAATTGGATGAACCCATCATCTTGGTTAAGTATTTGGAGGGACAAAATACCCTGCAAATCGAAGTTACCAATACCACCATCTCGTTTTAATGTTACATTCAGCTTTTCTTCGACGGTTAAAGTAACAGGATCACTTGGTGGTAGAGCAGCTGCTTTGGGACCAGCACTAGGTCTCACATCTTCAACAATCACTTCACCCTCAGCTTTAAGAGATTCCAGAAATTGGTTGGTCCTATGTGTTTTCCCAAGCTTCATACCAAGACCTTTTGGTGGAGCTGAAGCAGATGTTGGTGGATGACCTAGAGACCAGAAGGAAAGAATTAAAAAAGACTATACCCAATCAATTTATCTTGAATCCTATTGCTATAACACATTTCAATTTAACTAATAACCACCAAACAGATCATTTAATAATAATAAAATTGCCAATAACCATTCAAAATTAGATATCTTGCATACAATGAGCTCAACTAAGATGACACATAACTGTGAGATAAGTAAGAACAGGCACACTACACCCTGATCAGATAATCCAAGAACTACTTATAAAGGAGCTGCAGCTATGTGGCATTTTCTAGTGCTACAAAAGATACACATGGCAAAGAAGATCTACTCAGACAGCTCACACAATACATTCTGTAATATTTCATCTACATTACGTTAAAACAGGTTTTCTGTCAGTTCACTTTTATTAAGTCTTGACCAAAGTTTAGGTGCCAGTCTTCATCAACTTATAAGTTGCATATAAACCCTAAGTAGTCATTACAGATTATCAGGTAGCATCAATTTTTTATAAGGGAAAACCTTTAGGCTTGTTGGAGAAGGATTCCACTTCAGTGCTTAATCCAAATCCAGAACCACTTCCAAAACCACCAGCACTAGAAATGCCGCTGTCACTGCCAAAGCCAGACTCCATTCTCCCAGAACCCATGGACTGCAAAGACATATATCCTCCCTTCTCACCCCTATTCTTCTCAATCTAGATATGTCACACAATAAGTTAGTCAATTCATGACCTGGAATATGATGTATAGAAGTTAATTATCAAACTTGAGCCCCATATCAATTACCTTGCTTTTGTCAATCTCACTAGCCTTCCGTTTCATGACATCCTTGGTTTCATTGATCTTGCTTTGCAAGACCAACTTGTGCAGTTTCTCTTCGTGACTTTCCATCTCACAATACTGTTTGACTTGTGCAACCGTGACATTTTCCTTATGCCCAAGTGAGATGACTTCATCAAATGCAAAGAGGAGCTCAAAAGCTGTCTTACCAATACCTTCTTCATCTAGAGAATAAGAGTATTCAGGCACCTATGAGGGTTAAAGAAATAGTGGAAGAGTTTATAAAACTACCAAAAACATTTTAAAACTGTCAAAGAGCACCCCTGCTATGATTTTTTTATTTTTTTTTAAATGGCAAAGAAGAAGAAAATCCAGAAAAAAGACCTCAAACGAAGATAAAGTAAATACTTTAAGTCACGTAAATAAAATAGATTGAAACGAGCTCAATCAAAATATAATATGGAAGAGCAAATGTGATACATCATACATCAACAGTAAATTCAAGCAAACTCAAATAGAAGGGTGATATTTTAACAGAAACAAACCATAGCCAACCAAAGAAAAGGATACAAGTTTTGAGAGTAGCCTCAAAGTCTCCAAATCCTCAAGAATGTTGCTTTGTTTATTCGTAACGAGAAGCAAGTACAGGGACTCTATTGGCTGGTAAACATAGCGGACATTTTCAGTCTCCACATAGGTATGCTGTTTCCCTGTTCCAATCAACTTGGGGAAAGCTGCAAGGTATCCCTCAATTCGAATACGAGACATGTCAACAAACTGTCTCGAAACAAGTGCTGCAGAAGATAAAAAAAATCATATAGTTAGGCATGCACACTATCTTGATTGCAATGCATCAACAAATGTAAAAATGAAAATTATGGGAGATAGAGATAATAAAAGTGTTCTAAGAATTTTGGTGAATTGGTGTAACTTCAGTAACAAACAGGTAGTGAGGTATGCGTGGTTCAGAGTTAAATCTTTTCTAACAGGGGTTGACTTCAAAGTCTGTTCCCATAGAATTGTAAGTCTTTGTATCTCAAGATGAGATTGCAATGCTATGGAGGAAATGAGCAGTGAAAATAAAGTCTTTAGCACAAATTAGCAGTTAGTTAATGCAATGCAACCAAGCAAACAAAACAATAGAATGAAATGTGGGACATCCCTCACAATAAGTTCTGCAACCAGACAGATTAATGAGAAAGTATACACACCTAATTTTCTAAACAAGTCTTTGTGCCATACCCAATTATAATGGGCAAGAAATTCAGCAATAGGTTTTAAAAACTTGCCAATTTCAGAATGAAATTGCCAATGCCATCGTTACAGAGAGATCATCATACATTCCACCATTTAGAGTTGAGAAATGGAATATTTTGGCTAAATGCAATGATCTAATTCTCATATCTAAGTTGTTCTTGCAAAATCAGAAGTAAAGTTTAAAAATCAAGACTCAGAAGCCCACCTTTGCCAGATTTGCTTATAATGGAAGCTGCAAGGACAACCTGCACGGTTAATTAAAAAGATAATTGTCAAAACACACAAATGAAGTAGATCAAAAGGAAAATCAAAGACTAAAAAACGTCAAAGAAAAAAATACCATCTTGTTCCTCTCAGTTCCACCACTGGACACTGATCAAGAAAATGAGAGATTGGGACAAGACAGGGGCTCCGAACAACACCTGCAATGCCACAAAAGAATCTTCAGATTCGCAAAAGTGACGAAATGAAGTGCACTGAGAAATACTGCACCCATGCAACAGAAATAAGCGCCCAATAACAAGATCCAGATCTGAAGCATTGATCTGGGGTTCAATTTTAAAAAATCCAGATAAATTTCCGGGCATTCATCAAATTATAGTTCATGCTAAAGATTTCCACAGCCTATAGCGTGGATCATGTAAAAAAACACAAGGAGAGCGGAGGGCAAAGAAAAAGTAATCGAAAATACAGTGATTTTGAACGGATCGACCGCGCGAATCCGAAACTAAAATTTTCATTACCTGGAAATGCACCAGAATGAGAGATCAAACGAAGAGAGTGCGATAGAGAGAAGTGAATCGAAAACGAAGAAAACGTTAGCTGGGGGTGTATTAAAATGGCTAATTTGCACTATTTGCCCTTGAGAATCGGTAATTTTCAAAAACTCCTTATTACAAAACATCTTTTATAATGGAAAATGCCTCTTTTCCATTAAGTTATTTTATTTGTTTAAAGAAAAAATTAGTTTTTTTTTTCTCTTTCTGTTAGTAAAAATTAATATTACAATATAATATATTGTATATATAAATTAATTTATTCATGGTATAAAATAATAAGTCAGTATAAAAATTTAATATACATATATATATGTACGGAGTATAATTTATGTAGTTTAGTTTTTTATTTTTCAAATATATTAAATTTATAACATATTTGAAAATAATATTTATCATAAAATAGAAAAATGCAATTTATTGTACATTTATCTACAAACATACTATTTATACATGGAGTATTTTTTAACTACTAAATTGGGACCAAATATACTCCATTAAATTGATTGAGTCAACTATGTTTTTCAATAATTTTACTCTCTATATTATAAAATGACACACCATTCTAATCAATACATCAAGAATTGCTTCGAATTTTAGAGCAACTGAAATATTTTTTAATAAAAAATTACCAAACGTTTTTTTTAAAAATGCCTGTAAGTTTTTAAACATCACATAAACTGCCTCAAATGATTATTATAAGCTCAACGAACACCCTTTATATAGTTTCTTTCACTTTCAACTTGACCAAAGTATTCAAAATAGGTGCAAGCAAAACATCCTCCAAAATTTAGTACTTGTAAGAAAATGAGAAAAAAAAAAGGTTGGTGTCCAGGAATACAAGGAAGATTATGAATAGAGATAAGTGATGAACAAAATCAGAAATGTGCAATTTACAACTGAAACAATGGTCATGATGAGTGCAGAAGCGACTACAATTGGTGAAGATCAATCTTATTGATTGTTTCTTCTCTTTGGAGCAGATGACCAAAACTTCATCCATTAATTATTCTGATGTGGCAGCTGAATCCCAACATAAAAAGTAATGAATTCAACGACATCCACGTCGTCTTTTAGACTCTATGCTTTTCTTGGGGTATAATCATCTCATCATAATCATCAACTATAACCTATGAACATTTGCAGGAATACATTTAAATCAGCCACCAAATGGTTAAGAATGGAAAATATTATGTTTAAAAGGCCTTTATACCTCAAATCTGTTTCCACCATGGGTATACGCCACGTACAATGCCTTAGCTTCTCCTGGAAAAGGATCACAAAACCCCATAATTCCAGATTTTTGCACACCTTCATGCAACTGCACAAACATGGAGAACACAATTAAGCAAATCATCATATAGCCATCTATGATTACTCGCATGCAAAACTTGCACAGAATATGTATAGAATAAACGAACCTTGAGTTGCCCAGAATCAGTGACGAGAAAATTTAGAGGTAATGTAACATCCACGACCTGTGCTGCCACTTCGTCTTCAATTTGTTCAGATTTATGTCTGTTCAACAGAGATTTTCTGTTTCCATAGAGCGCTTCAACTACAACCAATCCTCCCGTTTCTACTTGTTTATTTTTTTTCCTATTGGCGACGTTCTGCAGTAGCTGCTGTGCTTTCTTAGCTGCTGCCCTTGATTCTTGAACCTGTGCAAAAAACACATAGATGTTGTGTAACGTGGATTGGATTTGGGAGGCGTGTGCGTTCCTTTAGGTTGTAGAAAGGAACTATATGAATGACCCCACCAACAAGCTCTAAAAAATAAGCAACAAAATACTCCCTCTGTTCCTAATTATCTGTCTGATTCTTTCCAAAATGGTGTTCCTAATTATTTGCCACTTTGTAAATATCAACAAAAAAAATCCCTCTTTTTCCACCAATACCCCTAATAAACACTAACCATCTTAACTAAATTAATTGTGGTTTACATTATCATCATGTAGTAATAAATGAGGGTATAATAGTCTTTTGATATCCCAATTAATGAAAAATTAGTTTGTGTAAATTGATCAAATCAGACAAATAAAAAGGAACGGAATGTGCAGCATCTAAACAAGACCACTGCAGTAGCATTAAATTTGGTGGATCTTCTTGAAATTTAATGCTACTGCACTGGTCTTGTTTAGATGTCTGAAGACTGTTTTGAAGAGTAATGTAGAATGTATAGTTTTATTTTTGTGAAGATGAAAATGGAACCAACTGAGACCTAAATTTCTATAGCATGGTGCAGAACAGAGCAATTCACGAATTCTTTATCAAAACCTTGTTAAGTTCTTCATAGTAAATATCTACAGGAAACAAATAACTAATTTAAGCAAACATACAACAAGATTAGAAAGATAAAAGAGCACTATGGTAAGTAAAACATGGCAGCTCTTGGAAGATAGCATAAACACAGCCTTCTGCGTAACACTATAAACACAAAAAAAGACCAAACTACATGCTGCTATAAAATCTAAAATGCAATTCCACATGGAGGTAAAAAATTAAAATCAAATAAGTTTAAAATAAAAGGGACAGAAAGAGCAGTTAAGTTAAAGAATCAATAAAAGCAACAGTTGTAAAGGACAGTTACACCAGAATAATTACCTGGCTTTGTGTTTTTGCAATATTCTCCAAAGACTTTTGACTTTCCCGTCTACGAAAATAAGGTTTGAGAACAAAGTTCTGAAAGTAAAGAAAATGGAATTAATAAGAACTTAAAAATCCAGCTTTAATAAGATTGCAAATGCAATGACTCGTGATCAAGGCAGTCGGTCATGAGTCTAATTCAACATAAAATTAATAATTCAAGTTCAAAGTGTCAGTAAGCAAAGCTAGCTCTAAGTTTGTCACAAGAAATAAATCCCGTTAACTAGATGGTCATTCTCAATATGAATAATGACTATGTTCCAAACTTTATTCGCCAACTATTAATGTCCCTATCCAACATCCTGAAGTCATGAAATAATACCAAAGAGAGAACACAGTTATGAGTTTAATGACCTCCTTATTAAAAAAAAAATCTCAGAAATAACTATTGCAAGGAGTATTATATAAAATTAGTGGGTGTCAAAACTTTGAATAACAATTAAGGACCTATGGTTTTATTCATATGCATAGCAGCCACAACATATATACATGAATATTGAAAGTCAAACTTAGAGCATGGAAATGTCATTGAAACCATTTGCCTGGAGATGTATCATATTTACGTGAGGAACTGGACCATCAGGTTTGACCATTGTACCAATAATAAATAGGTAAATGAAAAAAGGGAAATGATCAAAATCTAGAGTCACTCCAGTTTGGACCAACAAATAATTCTACAGTTTGGAGAGCAAACCTTGAGGGTGAAATAAAGTGATACTGGAATAAAAAATGCTCCGGTTGCAAAAAGCAGGCTGATATTATGAGACAGCAATATCTGCACATAATAGAAATTGTACAGGTATATCAGCAAATCGACGTTGAAGGATTTTAAATTATATAAAGTTGTAGATCATATTTTAGCATGCTTTCTGAAGAATTATAATTCGCCTGCTCACATTTAAGTAGGATACAATACTGGCTTCCTATTGATCCAAGACAAGAAATAAAACACACACTTTACACTGTTATTGAAATATAAAAACAATCTCACTTTTCTACTGAATATACAGGGCCATATGCTGTACTAGTAAATCCCATTTCTGTCTTCAGAAAGGTCCATCAAAGATGTTCCTTATTGACTAAGCTTAGAAGCTTGTATATAACAAATGTAGTGAGTTTTCCGTATTATCTTTATCCCCAGGAATCCTCTTGTTATGCATTTCTCTTTTTGGTAGAAATGATTAACACGTGCGAACAGTTTAGAGCATATAATGTGATGAACAACAAACTAAGTCAGCCATGAAAATTGGATCCTGAACCAAGACTCATTGCATTAGGTCTATATCATCTACATACACAATTTGGCAACATAATTTAAGTCATTAACAGGACCTATACAACGTGTAAAAGAATGTGCTTACAGGAACAACCAACTTTTGCCCCCCACGGTTCAATTCAAACTTCCAAGTCAGTCCCTACAAATGACATAGTTAAGAGTGATGTTAATTCAAGGATATAGCAAAGTATCAGTCTCCAAACACTCCAGCACATTTTTCCATCATCTTTCAAGTCAAAACTCAATAGAGTTGGTTACACTTCGCTTAGAAAATGACAACTGTACCAATAGGCAGAGAGAATCTTTTATGTTATATTTATGCATACCTGAATACCAATGGAATATAACATTCGAACAGAGCTGAATTTAGATATCTTTCTTCCACCCCCAATCTCAAGTGCAAGTGCACCACTGCAAAAATATAGAGTATGTAACAAGTCTGATTTACAACTGTTGGAACATGATGGAGCATCATGAAAACATATCTCTAAGGCACTGGGATCAGAAATTATTAAATTACAATTGAGTAGAGCATATTAACAATTTCTCAGCCACTTTCCAAAAAGATTAATAAAAATTTTTTACCAGGCTTTCTATGTAGGACGAAATCTTTAATGGAAATTACTCTTTTCTCAAGTACTAGCAAAGAGACAATCAGACTTTCTCATGTAAATTTTCCGCTGTTGTCCAACCTGAATCTAAAAGGTGAACATGTCAAAATATTATTTTGACTCACATACCATCTATATGGTGAAAGTAGGCTAGTAAGAACCTTATGGTTTGTGGACCAATATAAATAGTTACTGTGGCATGCTTTATAGGCAAATAATCCTTCACATTATGAATCCTAATATATCCGACTGATTGTGAACCACTAACCATAACAAATTTACAGAAACATATGCACAAAATGCAGTAAATCAAATGGTTCTGTTAATGTTTCTGGTTTCCTCCCTTATTTAATTTTAAAAGGACAAACTTCTCTTTAAAAGGATGTATTCTTCTTAAGCAATTCAACAAAGATTATTACAGAGTACTTCAGATTGGTGTGTGGATATACTGTTCTAAATCTTTCTGAAATTTTAGATGATTGTCAATTGAAAATAACGCACATTCAATAGTGAAAAACTGATCACAGACGCACTAATATTAATGATACTGAATTTCTCAAAAGCCTTAAACCATAAATTGAAGTATAATGTTGATAGAGCGTAAAACAATTGAGCAGAAACTGAATTAAGAACACGAACAAATCCTCGAGATGAGGACCACAGATAAATCTCTGCCACAAGCCAAAGACTGCTACGTAAAAGATAATATCGCATAAGACGAATTAGGGTTCATCCCAGAGAATAAATATCCCTCCAAACTCAAGGCCCATGAACAAAGCCCGTCTAAAACAATTTCCAAAAACAGCAACAACCAAGGAATAAACAGATACAGATAGAAACAGCGATAAATATAACTTCAATCACAATCTTGCACTTGTTTCTTCCTCCGCCTATAGACTTGAATAGGCTTCGGAGAAACGTCTCTATCAAATATCAAGATAAAGCTATACTAAAAAATACATAAACCCTGGTAGTTCAGCAGACAATAGAACTTCTTACTGTAGAATAGGTCAAGAATTCAACAAACATCATGAATGCAAAGAACTTGTTAGAAATGACACGGGGAAAAATTAAAAAGACTCACCTTCCAACTGTGCCACCAATACGTCCATGTGATTTAGGGGAAAAGTTACGAGTGTAATGAGCAGTAACACCATATGAATGTGTCCCTATCTACAAACAGGCAGAGCAGGGATAATAAACCTGTTATCACTGATAATGATACTTTTGAAACAAAAATGCACCCAAACGGTAAAAGAAACTGATGGAAAAGAAACTCATGCGCAAAAAGTAACATCACACTAGGTAGCTTAATCAGCATTAATTGCTCTCTGGTGGAAAAGAAGAGTTTTGCCATCACTACAGAAATTCTAGTAAATAGCGAATGGGTCCCCTCATACTAGGATGACAGATCAGAATTGTTTTACTGATCAAAATGTATAGAATGTTAATCATACTCATAAGCAGTCATAATCATGTCCTTCTAAATTAAATTGTCTAATAATTCAAACTTTCCTAGAGGACTTTAGACCCAAACAAAAGTATTGAAGGAATAAAACGATCGTAACCTATAATATATAGGAAAATAATCAAATTTTTTCTTTACAAAGAGCTAGTCGAAAAGTTTACCAAAATCAAGATTAAACTTTGCAACTCACAACAATTATACACAAGTATCTTATCTATCACATGATAGCATATTATACAGTCACAGGAAAATATAGATACCAAAAACTTAGTTTGAGGCAGTCATCAACAGTATAAATTAATAGTATTTGATTTGACTTTTTGACGTATGAGAATTACTTTTCTTTTAAGGTTATAAAAATAAAATTACGAAAGACAAAATGAGATCAAATCAAATTTAACCTTCTTCAATAGCTAAGGAAATATTCAAAATTTAATAAGAAATCAACGCCAATTATTATTATTATGATGATGATGAGAAACATGATTATATAAAGTATCATTGAAATTAAGGTTCAGATTATATTTGAGTAGAAAAGAGTACCAAGTTACATTTATAAGTGTAATAAGTACCTAGTGGGGTATCAAGCAAGGGCTAAAACACATAGCTCAAACAAAGATTTCCGTAAATTATCGTAAAATGCATAGCACTATTCATATGTGGGGAAAATGGTAACTGGATACTCATTCTGAACTTCTACAGCAATTCTGATGTTGGGGTAGGGCTGTCTTTTTCATGTTACAGATAATGCTCGCATTTTATTTCAAAAACGAGTTGTAAACCATATATAATTATCAAAGTCACGATTAATGGTTTATGTATGATAATTAATCTATAGTTTTATAGTCATCACAGTTTAGCTTAAAATTATAATTTGACTTCCATTATTTTTCCTACAAAAGAGTTACTAATTATAAGAAACAACTACAAATTAGGGTCTTTGGAGTTATGCTTTTCTTGAAAATGTGTAGCAACAGTGATACACTGGAGTTAAATAAAAAAGATCAGAATCTTAGACCAAATAATCATTCCAGGGATTTGCCAAAGATCCATTGGTGGATACGGATTACTGTATCTTTTCTACTAAAGAGATCTGCATTACCTAAACTACTAAACTTTATTATAGCAAAAAATAATTATGTGCCAAATAAACTACCTTAATTTCTCCGGAAGCAGACATTTTTTTCTCTTTCTTTGTCCAGCCGACACCTATAGATGACTCTGGACCTAAAGAGAGTTGTATCTGTAAGGTTAAAAACAGAAAAACTCAATTACAAGGCAGAAGTAGAAATAAATAGACATCATACTCAATAAAGTCAAAATAGTTTCAAGAGTGACTTGGCAAACAATCTAATGTAGTAAGCACATCAAATTAGACGAACTCAAATGTAATTCCAACTATAAATTTTTCCGGCATGTTCATAAACACATACAAACACAGTCCTGAAGTAGTCATTACACGGGGAAAAAATGCAGAAAAACAATACTTTTCCATATGTTGTCTCTGACAGATGACGGATCCAGGTGTTTGAAAGATTAACTGAGCCATCCCTTAAAGACATGGTAACGCCCATTACTGCAGTAGAGTGAACAGACAATTCTCTGAAAGCAGAATACAGGAAGAGTGATTGAAAGCACCTAGATTGAAATGACGAAAAATATTTGATTTGGCAAAACAAGAATCTCACTGTGAAGTTTGTATTCCTAATAAGGACTGCAAGCCAATAGAACCCATGAATTCTACAGAAGATACTCGAGATATTTCATGCCTAAGTACTGCAGTCGCAGCACCAACACCGGAATTCTCATTAACACCCAAATTCCCACCAATAACAAGAGAATTGCGCTTTGATATTTGAGATTGAACTTCACTGGCCATAGCCATCCTGACATTTAGCATTAACATTAGTGTAAAGGTGAGGGCAGATGAGAAGGGTTGTAAAACCTCTGATAGTCTGATTGCCTTGTAAAGTTAATGTACTATTATCAGCTTAGACCACCATGATATCAAACATGAGGCTAGTTTCATCTATAACTTCTAAGCAAGATTTGTTTATACTGTAGTAAATTGACAAGAAAATCCTGCAGCAACTAATCCCTTTTTCTCTTTTTTTTTTCTCAGGGGGCGAGGGGAGGCAGAAAAGACAGCAATAGTATGCTAAGTTTCCAAATCTGAGGAAGATAGAACACTCAGCAAAACAAAATCAAACACTCATGGGCATGCCATATCCATAGACTTGGTCAGCCATGGCCTCATGGGGAAGGAAAACAAAATTTATATGGTTAGTTGAAATCTTAGTTCCTTTGATTCCATTATATATACATCAAGTACTGCAATGTATTCACCGGAAAACAACTTCTTAGATCAAACTGAGAGACTGAAAGGATTCAGTGAAGGAAGGTCATACCCTTTCACAATGCCATCACCATATAAATAACCAGGCCATGATAAATTGGCCAAAATTGAACCAGACGAATGTATATGTGCTGAGACTTTTTCTTGCTCTCTCTTCTGACGCCGCAGTCGCTCAAGTTCTTCCTTGATCTCATCAACTTTGTTTAGTTGAGGACCAAGCTCCAGACCAGAAGTTAATCCCTCCATACCATAGATATCATATATCACCCGTTTATTTTCATCAGTTAAAATCTCATATGCTTCACATACTCGTTGAAAGTTCTCGGTTGCAACTTCCTTCATCTGATCAGAAAATGGTACATCAGGGGTTATAAAACCCATACAGTATTACCATGTCATAAACAAAACCTTCCTCGTAAAACCAAAGCATGAAGGAAATAAGGTAAGATTTTATGTAACATAAATACGAAATGTGCACAATATGAACAGCATGAACTAGACCCTCCTATTCAGCAAAGCAAATGTGACAGATAGGGGAGGTCTTGCTTGAGCATAATTTTTTAGAAGTCACTGAGATGCCAAGAGTTGAACTATTAATCAAATTTTCAGAGCACTGTCAAGTGTAAAAGAGAATAAGTTACCGAACCAGATTAGCAACACGCGTAGAATATTATTGTCAAAGATGGTTCTTAAAGGTGGCACGAAGAGATGACTTTATTAAGGCACTGTATTCCATAAGGCAGTTAATGCATAAGGAGCCGGAAATTATGTGCACTACAGATTCATTTCCATTGTTTGTTATGATATTACTGTTGCTTTATCTATATTAAGATCACAGCCACCTCATATTAGTATATGTTACAAATATGGACTTGTAGCTTGTTAACAACATGCTTTCTCAATGTCTCAATTCAAGCCTTGGTGATTTAGGAAATAGGAATATTGATAAGCCTTGGAGAAATTCTATTCTCAAAAGTTATCTTTTTCTTTCAGCTTGTATTACTGGATCTCAGATCTACACCCGATGTGCTACTACAATAATGAATGTTAGACCATGAATTTGCTGAAAAATTAAGACCCTAATAGCAGCAGATTTTTTTTTCATGAAAAGGGTGCTAAAATCCTGAAATCAGGAAAGTTCTAGGATAACAAAGTTGATCAATTGATCAAATTGAACAGGAGGAGCTTGATAGTCTTCAAGACTGATTATGCATGCATGTAGAGAAATATATGGAAAAAATCACACATGTACTATGGATTCTTATGAGGGGAATGTGAGGGTTTCTTAGTACAAAAGTATAATAGAAACAAAACAGAGTTTAGGAAACATGGAAAGAGGGAATGAAGGCATATAAACATTCCTCTGCTAAAAAATCCAAGCATATATGTGGGAGCATATCAATTCAAGATATGTTAAACATAAACGTTACCACAGGCCTTGTTAAAAAATGTAAAGCATGGTACTTTTTTTCAATATCACTATTCCTCCTCATAATTTTTTCCTTCTTATTCCTCATATTTCTTAACTTCATTTTCCTTTCTTCTCTATAGTTCTTTCTCTTTGCTCTTAATATTTTCCTTTAACTCTCCTTTCAGCACTTAGATACACCAAATGGCATATAAATAAAACAACTCTTGCCACCTCCTTTTTTCCCTTTATTCATTTATTTGTTCATGGTATAACTTGAATCCATTAATGACCAACAAATATATACAGAATTTCTTGAAATAGACAGTGATCAAAGTGATCAGTTAAATCCATGGTTTTCTATAACAAACCTCTGAAACAAGGGAACTTCAATGCAATCAATTCAACTCGCCACAGTTTTAACAATTTGCCTTAAATCTGATAAATTTAAGTAACTTTTTTGTAACTTAGTGCTAAACCCAATTACAAGTGCTCAAGTTCCTGAATTTCATCTAATCAAAACTTATTAAATTTTAGCAACTCGTATCAGAATCACGCTCTTTCAAATCTAAACTCAATAATACGGCTTACTTTCTTGCATCTTGGCCTCTTCATATGACATCTATAATTGCCTTACTTCAGAGTAACACAACAGTATTACAGTTGTAGTTCAATATAGCGAACTAGCCCACAACAATAACTAACTTAAATTAAAATCCTGACAGTGAATATCAACTAACTCCACAGTGCATAACCCAGAGATACCATCAATTCATCCACAACGTACAGCTCAGACAGAGAAGTAAGTTGTTAACCCAAAAGCCTAATTCAGGAGGGACATCCAACAATCAAAGCATACATTTGATTTAAGACAAGAAAATAGAGAACTGATACAGAAAAAAGAAACAGAATCTTAAAAAAAAAATCGCAAATCAGTAAACTGAGTTGAAAATACTTGTGTTGAAGGAATTAAATTGAAGAATCAAGGATTTGTACTTGAAGAGATTGGTATTTATCAGGATGGTAAACTTGCGCCCATTGCCGATAAGCTTTTCTGATTTCTTCATCAGATGCTTCCGGCGAAACGTGGAGTAAAGCATAGAGTTCTCTGTTATTGTGTTCGCCGTCTTTTCCAATCATTTGCTCGTGAAATGGAGAAAAGGGTTTAGGGGTTTTAGCAAAAACAGCAACCTAAACTTCAAGTCTGCAAAATTTCAGCACTCTCTCTTTAATATATTCGATATTTCTTGTTTAAAAGGGGATTCTTCTTCGCATACAAAACAAGTGCGTGGCGCGGGGAGCAAGTAAGTATTGGAGTGGGGTTTCAAGGTGTATTCAATTTGAATTTTTTAATTTTTTTGTACTTTAAAAAAATATGTAAATTTAAAAAAATTATAGGGATTGTAAAATACAATTTTTATTTTTTTTTATAATTTACATAGATTTATAAAATATTTAAGAGATAAGGATGAATATAATATTAAAAGATTAATGACGGTGAAAAATGAAGTAGGTTAGTAATCAACTCTTCATCACTTAACAAACAAAAAAAATCTAACAAGTGAGTTATATTTCTTTGTAAGAACTATAAGTTTTCCATTCCATTTTTGACATATTATTTTCTTTTTGGCACAGAGATTAAGAAAAGTGATTAAATAATAGATATAATACAAGTGATGTGATTGTGAGTATTTTCTTTTTGGTATCTCATCATTTTATTTTTAAAATTGTCACCTTTTAATATACATTTTACTTTATACCTATCATATCAACTTTACACCTCATCAAATTACCTAAAATACCCCTCATTTATATTACATCATCATCAAACATTAAATTCAACTTTTAAAAAAAATTGTATCGATCAAACCATGCCAATAATTTCGGAACGTTGAGCCACACAAATTTAAGATCAGAAGTCTATAATATATGATGACGTTAGAGCAAATTGTCTATTGGCTCAATTTAGAAGTGGTAAACATAACATTAAAAAAAAATCAGTAATTATTCTTTTATTTTTAATATTAACTTTCATTGCTTTTATTTATTTATCACTCTTTACAATTTAATTGTATATCACTTATATAACAATTACACTTATATAACAATTATATAACAATTACACGTGTAGAATTTAATTGTGCAGTAATTCCTACATCATCAAATCTATATAGACCGTCCATTCATCTATTATGTTTATACCAACATATTTCCAGCATTTATGCATAAAACTTTTTCTAACCAATTTGGATGTCAATAGAGAAGTGTAGGAAACAATTTTAACTTAAAATCTTATTTAAAATTTATAGTAATTTTTTTTGAAAAAAATTATCCTTCAAATCATTTAAATACTAAATTAAATATGTTTTTTTAATAAAACATTTATTAAGAATATACATCTATTTTAAATATGATAATACATATTTATTGGGGGATGAATACTCGCAATTATATTTTGAAAAAAAAAAAAAAAAAAAAGTTATAAGAAAATATGTAGAGATTTTTTTTGATCGAACAATTATGAATAATATTTTAGAACCACCCATAATTCTTTATATATTCTAAAATTTTCTTTAATTATTCTAGAATACTCATCCATACAATTCTTATGTGAAAAACATAGTTCTAGGATAAATAACTAATTGTATATTCAAATATATTCAAATATATTATTATGTAAGAGTTTAATCAATTTTATTCATGTTTCCATCCGTTTTCACACCTAAACTCCTACAAAGTCCCACAAACACGTGATTCTTCAATAAGTGCAATTAGGTTATAAACATATAAAAATTACACCTAGATATTTATAATTTTCACTTTGTTTTTTTTGTCTCACAATTTTTTATAATTTTCATTTTCTAAAAAAAAAAAAAATTACTAACCCACACACTCTCCACCTTCAAACTTTCACTTTGTACATAAAATAAACAATCAATTTTTTTAAAATTCGTGTTCAACTCAAATAAGAACTATAAAAATAACGAGGTGAGCAAATGTTAAAAGGTTAAAGATTCATTTCCAAGTGTCATTACACAAACATAAATAGAGAATCCTAACAATCACAATCATAAGACGCAATAAATCCTAAAAAAACTACTCCCTCCGTTCTGTAAAAGTTTGCTCATACCTAATTTTGGGTCCACAAAATATATGTTTATTCTATATAAATAATTAACTTTTGAGTATTTTTTCTACTTTATTAACAAGATTGAGTATCTAGCAACAATATTCTTTACTCGTTATCGCACATATATTTTTTATAATTAAAATATAATTTTTTTAAAAACATATATAAAAAGAAGTGAGTAAAATTTTACAGGACAGAGGGAGTACTACAAGTTAAAGGTTATGAAAAATAAATCCATACAAAGTATTCTCTTAAATTACAAACCAACTAATGGTGAATCCATATTTAAGGACAAAGAAAGCATTTTTCTTACTTCGCTTATTCATTCAATCTTGAGCGTGTAGAGGCGTTGGAGGGGACATGAATGAATTGTGAGAGTTTAGTGAGTCACTGAGTTTGGTGCAATGAATTGTTTATGAGTGGGATTAATAATACCCCATAAAATGTTATACACACCTCAAATGTTAAACACACCCCATTAAAATTTAAAATTTATTTTTTATTACTATACACACCCCAATTATTTTCTATTTACCCTCCCAACCCTCATAACTAATAAAAATTAATTAAATCTTTAAAAACATATAAAATTTAAAATTTAATTAACAAAACAAATCAATAATACAATAAAATTACGTGTAAACGTTGAATTTTTTAAAAAAAATTCAGCTAAATTTTAAAAATCATTTAAAAATGGAAAAATCAATTAAAAATTAAGAAAATAAAAAAATAGTAAAAAAAATGAAAAAATAATAATTAAATCTAAATAAAATCTAAAAAATAAATCAAATAAAATAAAGAATTAATGATTAACGATTTTTTTTTTAAAATAAAATAATAAATAAAATTCAACTCAATATTTAATTAAAAAATAAAATAAAGCTAAATAAATTTTAAAAATTTCAACATAATTTATAATTAATTCTTAAGATTTAGGAGATTTTTTATTTTTTAGATTTTATTTATCATTATTCGAATTCTTAATTTTAATTGATTTTTTAATTAATTATATTTTACGATTTATTAAAAAAATTACGAATTTATTTATTTTTAATTGATTTTTGAATAATTGATTTTTTCTTTTTAAAAAATATTTAATTGTTTTAGATTATTTTTTTAAAAATATTTGATTTATTAAATTAAATATTTTTAAAATTTTATTAATCTTTTAAAATACTTTTCAGATTTTAATTACATTTTTTAAGATTTTTTCAATCTTTTTTTAAAAATTTGTCTTTAATTTATATAAGGGTTACTTAGTCATTTTACAATTATCTATTTTTATTTTTTAAATTATGGGGTGTGTATAACATGTTTTGGGTAGTAGCTGTACCCATTGTTTATTTAACGAGTACTTCATCCGTTCCAATGAAAACAATTTTGGGAATTCAAATACATGTACAAATAATTTTTTTCTCAATCAATGATAGTAAGTGATTTATTGATCTCCCAATTCCTCCATGTATCAAAACGAGATTGCCCTGTTGAGAAAACGGAGCAAAACTCCAAAATCGTCGTGGCACAACACAAAACATATTCATATTGATGATCATTGTTCTGTACAGTCATTTTTTTCATATTACTGTGCGGAAATTCATTAGACCAGATAGAAAAGTATTGTACTAAATTGAAGACAAAGAAATTGTTGCAGAATTGAATGCTTTTATTATTATATATTACAAGAACCTTAAAGGAACATTATTCAAATCAAGAAAGAATCAAATTGCCTTCAATTCAACGAGGCTTGCTGCAGTCAGTTTGCAGAAAATTGATTTGCTTGTTCACCAGATCATACCCTACGAGGTAACCAACCTGATGTAAATTTCCGAAAATGGCAAAATCTTGTGAGGGAACCACCGTCAAACAAGCAAGCCCTTTCTCCACTTCAAGAAAAAGGCTATCCTGTGGCAACACCAAATCTGCTCCCTGAAAATGAGCTGTAATTGGTGGTGAACTGAGCTCACCGCTACTTGGTAGTTCGTAGCACAAGTTGAACGTCCCTTGGGTGTCGTTCACTCGGTTTCCTTTGATTGCATTCGCCAATGTTGTCTCGATTCCCTCGTACAGCTCAGCAGGGACGAATGACAAGGTGGTGCCAGAGTCGATTATAATGTTGCCTTCTTCTTCAGACACTTGCTTCGTACTGGACGACTTGTAGTCGAACCTCTGTGTCCCGACTGATAAACCTTGTAATGTGAGATAGTAAAAAGTAGGAGGAGTTTTTTTCACCAGTGGGGTTGACAGAACATTAGGCCCTGCCACAACAGCATCACTGCCAAAGCTTAACTTGCTTGGAACTTTGGAATTAAGAGATGTCAAGCAGTAAGAGAATCTTCCGCCAACGGAGCTCGCTTGCTGATTGACTATGGACACAGCCCCGTTTCCAAGGCCGAAAATCCCCGACCCTGTCTCGCTGAATGTCCCGTCGTTGTTCTTTCCACAACCGAACACAAACTTGGAGAAAGTAGCACTATCTCCAAGTGTAAGTGTGTCTATAGCTAGTTCACCCCGGCTGAAAGACCTGTCTCCGTAATTAACTTCATACTGGCATACATCATTATCACCACAACTCGAACTTCTTGCAGACGAGCATTGATTCGTCTGACACGAAACAGGCCTGTAGGAGTTTGTTGCGTTGGGGTCGAAGAGAGGGTAGTTTTGCTTGTAGCAGCTGGAGCATGGTTCACATTGTATCCATGTCAAATCACTGCCAGTGTCAGCAATGCTGAGCTGGCGAACGGGTGGCGTCCCGATTTTGTATTCCATTAAGTACGAGCCTCCATTGGCGGAGAGGGGAGCTTCAATGGTTTCGTCTAGGGACTTTGAGGAAGATAAAATGAGGGAGGATTTACGCAAAAAAGAACGATCAAACGCGTTTCTTAGACGTTGGAATCGTGTTTTGGTGGAGTCGTGTGAAGGGGAGAGAGGCGAGTCACGATGGATGAGATCAATGGTGACACCACCATTGTTGAGGGACTGAACAAAGGAGATTAAGCAGACTATTAGAAGCAGAGATAAGAAGTTTAAGTTAGAAGCCATTAATTGATGATTAGCAAGATTATGATATGATTAGAATGTAAGAACTTTTCTACATTTTATAGGTGGATTTTAAATTAAGGAATGTGGAAAATCATTTAATGTCATGCAAGCAATTTGTGATTTGATAGTATAGTTTTTTAAAAAACATATTAGTACATGATTAATTTTCAGTTACATGTAATAATGAATTAATCCTCATAATTGGCTATATTCATTTGATTGATTTGATCATTTTGGCAACAAGTATCTGCTTTTGATTAACATGAAATATAATTATTCCATCATTATGTTAATTGAATTAATTAATTTATGATTTATTCCATGCTCACCTTCCTGCTCGTTTTTTGTTTGATGCCTTTGCCATATGTCATCAATCGGCTACCCTCTAAAATTTAACGGTGGTCATATTTCATTGTTCACTACATGCATTTTTAAATAGACTAAAATTTGTATGAAATGTGGAGTAATATATTGTATAATTCATGCGTTAATGAGTCGAATCTAATTTTGTTTTACACAAGTCTCTTTCGTAAATATATGTACTCCATATTGCATGCAATTTTAAGTGGTGTGACAATTAATTTATCAAACTTTAATTCATTACATTTTTTAGTTTTGCAATTCGATTCACTTACATATGACCATCACAGTTGCCACATATGCCACGCTGGTGTAGTGGTGTGTAAAGAGAAACCATTCCACCTGCTAGTATATATATATTGATGTTCTTCTTTGAATTATTTGACTACATTATGCACTACAATCTTCAGTTGCTCGCGCGATTTCACTATATGTTAGCTCACCTTCTCCTTCCCAAACAAGTACTGATTCAGAATTCTCAGCAGGCTTCTTGCTTTTCCTCCGAAGAATTATACAGATAATCGAGCCAAAGATTACAAGGCTTACTACAGGAACAATGACACTAACAAGTAGTATCATTCTGAGATTTGGAAGCTGAAAACTTCCCATCACAAGGTGGCAGCCCTTCTACTTCTACGTACAGTTCCACACAGTCCAGTATTTCCATCACCAATGGGAACAGGACCCCACAAGTTATTGTACGAAAAATCGAATTCTCTCAGACTTACCATCCCAGACAACTCCCAAGGAATTTTTCCTGAAAAGTTGTTACGTGACATGTTTAAAATTTCCAAAGGCTGATGGGATGATCCCGGAAAGTGAGTTGTTGCTTACGTCCAACAAGTATTGCAGCCGCGTTAATTCTCCAAGCTCAGCTGGAAAATCCCCTGTCAAAAAGTTATTCCTCAAGTTTATTCCCTGATAAATCAAGATCCTGCAGCACAGTTGAAGAAGGAATTTCACCACTTAACTGATTGTTACTGAGATTGAGCTCTAATAGTTCTCCCAGCTTTCCCAATTCACCTGTTAACTCGTTTGAATCCAAAGCAAGAACACGAAGCTCTGCCAGGTCCCCTAACTCAGGTGGAATCACTCCAGATAATTGGTTGTGGCCAATCTGAATATTTGTAATCTGTTTATATTGTCCCCACTTCTGTGAATCTATTGTTGCTGAGAGAGAGATATTTAAGTTGTGGATGAATTCCAAATGCTTCTGAAATACTTCCAGACGTACCCTTCGTAACCTCGAGCAATTCTTGAAGCAATCAGGCAATGGCCCTGAAAATCTGTTTTTGTTTGCTCTAAAATAATCCAAAGCAAAACCACTGCATAGTCCAGATGGCAGCTCCCCGGAGAAGTTGTTATTCGAAAAGCTAACATTGGCTAATCGAGGGCTCTTCTTTCCCAAGTCATGTGGGAGCTTGCCCGAAAGCTTATTATCATACAAGCTTAGACTTGTTAGATTACGGAGACTGGATATGGAATCGGGCACCTGTCCACTCAATTGGTTGTTGCTGAGATTAATAATCTCTAGCAACATTAAATCTCCCATACTAGATGGAATGGAAAAAAGATTAAGTCTTTGCAGATTCGTGAGTCTCGAGATTGTTGGAGGTATTTCACCGGAAAACTGATTGTCCGAAAGGTCTAGAAACAATAAGTTTCGTAGCTTTCCAATCTCTTGAGGGATTGGGCCTGAAAATGAGTTCTTATACACTAACAAATATTCAAGATTCTTGAGGTTGCCTATTTCAGAAGGGATTTCACCGGATATGTTGTTTTCATATAAAGCTAAGAGGGATAGTTTTGTCAAGTTGAACAGGGATAATGGGAGGAGGCCAGTTAAGGCATTTATTCGAAGATCGAGCCACTGGAGATTCGTGAGCAAGCCTAAAGAAGGCGGGATTTGGCCTGTGAAGTTGTTAGCTGACAAGTCGAGGTAAGTGAGGTTAAGAGAAGTAGGTATAAAACTGGGAAATCCTAATGTGAGTTGATTGTAATAAAAGCTTAAGCAAAGGGAAGCCTGGAAATCTAGACCAATCAGGAGTTTCCAAGTAATTAGAGCCTAAATCCAAGTGTTGTACCTTTTGAAGATTGCCAATTTGGTAAGGGATTTGTCCAGTGAGATTGTTGTTGTAGAAACTGATGTATTGGAGCTCTGTCAAGTTACCAATCTCGGGTGGGATTGAGCTCTCAAACAGGTTGTTGCTGAGGTCCAAGAAAGTGAGTCGGGGCAGATCGGTAATTCCAGCTGGTATTGCCCCTCCGATGTCGTTTCCACTGAGGTTGAAACTTGTGAGACTCGGGAATGAGTTGAAAATAAGTTTGTCCAAAGTGCCAACAAGATTTGCATCAGACAAATGGAGTTCGGAGATGGACCCTGCCTCGTTGCAACGAATGCCTGTCCAGGTACAGAGGTTTGTGATGTCGTTGAGGGACCATGATGTGAGAGACGACGACGATGATAAGCTGTTCTTCCATGTCATTAGAGCCACTGCTTCTGTTGTTGATGATGTTTCTGTAAATGTGAAGAAAGAAAAGGTAAGCTGCATAGAAGGATATTGCCATGGCTTTGGATAAATTTGGTCTAAGGTTTAAAGAATCAATTTCAAAAGCCTGGATATTGCTTTTCCTTGTGTGAACTTCATACAACTTGAATAAGGAAACTGAAAACACTGCATGCTGTAATGTTTGAAAAAGATAGATATGTGAGTTCTGAAAATAAGTTTCTCTCTAACCGAAATTAAGAAATATAGTATAAAATGTATAGAAATATACTATAAATTCAGGTCAATGTTAACCAACACAAATTTCAGATCAGACAGCTATAATATATGATGATGTTAGAGCAAATTGTCGGTTGGACTTTGTTACTGTTGGGGATTGGATGGTTTATTAAGGTATATAAGCATGTGGGCTCATTTTAAAAGTGGTAATGATAAGATTCTTTTAAAAAAAAAATGAATTCAATAATTATACTTTCATTAGATCAGATAGAAAAGTATTGTAGTAAATTGAAGATGAAGAAATTGGTGCAGAATTGAAATGCTTTTATTAATATATATTACAAGAACCTTAAAAGGAACATTATTCAAATCAAGAAAGAATCAAATTGCCCTCAATTCAACGGGGCTTGCTGCAGTCAGCTTGCAGAAAATTGATTTGCTTGTTCACCAGATCATACCCTACGAGGTAACCAACCTGATGCAAATTCCCGAAAATGGCAAAATCTTGTGAGGGAACCACTGTCAAACAAGCAAGCCCTTTCTCCACTTCAAGAAAAAGGCTCTCCTGTGGCAACACCAAATCTGCTCCCTGAAAATGAGCTGTAATTGGTGGTGAACTGAGCTCGCCGCTACTTGGTAGTTCGTAGCACAAGTTGAACGTCCCTTGGGTGTCGTTCACTCGGTTTCCTTTGATTGCATTCGCCAATGTTGTCTCGATTCCCTCGTACAGCTCAGCAGGGACGAATGACAAGGTGGTGCCAGAGTCGATTATAATGTTGCCTTCTTCTTCAGACACTTGCTTCGTACTGGACGACTTGTAGTCGAACCTCTGTGTCCCGACAGATAAACCTTGTAATGTGAGATAGTAAAAAGTAGCAGGAGTTTTTTTCACCAGTGGGGTTGACAGAACATTAGGCCCTGCCACAACAGCATCACTGCCAAAGCTTATCTTGCTTGGAACTTTGGAATTAAGAGATGTCAAGCAGTAAGAGAATCTTCCGCCAACGGAGCTCGCCTGCTGATTGACTATGGACACAACCCCGTTTCCAAGGCCAAAAATCCCCGACCCTGTCTCGCTGAATGTCCCGTTGTTGTTCTTTCCACAACCGAACACAAACTTGGAGAAAGTAGCACTATCTCAAAGTGTAAGTGTGTCCGTAGCTAGTTCACCTCGGCTGAAAGACCTGTCTCCGTAATTAACTTCATACTGACATACATCCTTATCACCACAACTCGAACTTCTTGCAGACGAGCATTGATTCGTCTGACACGAAACAGACCTGTAGGATTTTGTTGCGTTGGGGTCGAAGAGAGGGTAGTTTTGCTTGTAGCAGCTGGTGCATGGTTCACACTGTATCCACGTCAGATCACTACCGGTGTCAGCAATGCTGAGCTGGCGAACGGGTGGCGTCCCGATTTTGTATTCCATTAAGTATGAGCCTCCATTGGCGGAGAGGGGAGCTTCATTGGTTTCGTCTAGGGACTTTGAGGAAGATAAAACGAGGGAGGATTTCCGCGAAAAAGAACGATCAAACGCGTTTCTTAGACGTTGGAATCGTGTTTTGGTGGAGTCGTGTGAAGGGGAGAGAGGCGAGTCACGATGGATGAGATCAATGGTGACACCACCATTGTTGAGGGACTGAACAAAGGAGATTGAGCAGACTATTAGAAGCAGAGATAAGGAGTTGAAGTTAGAAGCCATTGATTGATGATTAGCAAGATTATGAGATGATGAGAATGTAAGAATTTTTCAACATTTTATAGGTGGATTTCAGGTTAAGAAATATGGAAAATCATTTAATGTCATGCAGCAATTTGTGATTTGATTTATACTCCCTCCACTTTTTAATAAGTGTCGTTTTAGCTTTTTTCAACAAATTAAGATTATAAATCATGGTCTATATTACCCTTCATTAATTATACTAATTTTAATATAAAAATTTTGTTTGATAAAGAATGTGGTCAAGAATGTAGCTAGTATTAATAAATCAAATTATTTTTTGGTATAAACAATTTTTATGGAATTTAATTATGAAAAATATTTATGGTAAATGAATAAGGGTAAAATAGTCAAAATTAAAAATTAAAGAAAAAACTCTAGAATGACACTTATTTTAAAATTAATTAAAAAGTCAAAGTGACACTTAATAAAAAACGGAGGGAGTATTTTTTTAAAGTATATTAGTATATGATTATTTTTCAGTTACATGTAATAATGAATTAATCCTCATAATTGGCTATATTCATTTGATTTGATCATTTTGGCAACAAGTATCTGCTTTTGATAACCCCTGAAATATAATTAATCCATCATTAGGGTTAATTGATTGAATTAATTTGAATGTGTAGAATTACTTGAAAAAAATTTGAATTGGTGAAGCGTCTTTAGTATTTCTTTAATGTTGCCAACGTAAAAGGACAAAAATAATCTTATTAAGCTCATCACTCTAAAACCTCTTCATTGTGAAAAAAAAAAAAAATAAAAAAATTGCCTGCTGTTATGTGAGAAATCATATTTCTCAAAATTAACATTTTTTTATATAGTATACCAACTTACCAATTAAAATATTCTACAAATTGCATTAAAAAAATGTACGGGTGAGAACATGTTAAAGGGTCATTACACAAACATAAATAGAGAAACCAAACAATTACAATCATAAGACACAATAAATCCTAAAAAAACTAGTACAAGTTAAAGGTTACAAACAACTAATGATGAATCCATTTAAGGACAAAGAAAGCATTTTCTTACTCATTCATTCGATCTTCAGCGTGTAGAGGCGTTGGAGGGAATCGATCTTAACATCGAGTTCACTTTAGCATTCATCTTGCCCAACCCTCCATTCATGGGCATCCCTCCAACTCGATACAAATGCTCCTCAACACCATTGTCCCCTTCTTCAAAAGCCCTTATAGCTTCCATGTGTGCATCCCCCCGCAATGTCCAATTCAACCTTTCACCAAAAACGGTGGTGAGACGTCTTGTTTGAAGCACCACCGACTTGACACCCTCTCTCTCTAGGACATGCATCTTCACCACATTTACCGTTTGTGGTCTCTTGTGTAAGAACTCCGTCATCCCCACCCTTTCACTATCCACCCTCATACAATCTTCATCTGGCCGGAAACCTTGTCTTATAGATGTTATTCACATAAGGCCACTCGTCCCCAAAATCGATATTATAGATTATTGTGTTTGTCTTAAAACGCCTATGTAAGGCCTTCAAAGCCATTCTCTCGTTAACCATTATTTCTACCAAAGGAAATGTACTTCAATTCAGTTAATAGCAAGTAAACAAGATCAAGCTTTATCCCACTTTGAGTTATAAAAACAAGCATATGTACCAAATCAAATCTTGTGTCGATTCATGAATTCTTGGAGTCCAATTTTAACTAATTTGCACACACACCAAACCAAATACAGGTTTTTGAGTCTGCAATTCTGCACATATATACACACACAGTCAGCTAATTTACACGCACTAATTAACTTCTAAAACTCTGCATACACTGATTTTCTCACACATATTCGGCATCAATTTCTGAAATTAGGAGAAAAGTTGAAGAGATTACGTTACCTGAGTTAGTCAAATGGGACACTTATACTTTATCTATTATTTTATCATATTTCTTAATCAAAACACCCAAAAGAAAGGGGAAGTTTATAGCGGGGACGGAGGGAGTATAATTGAACAGATAAAAAAAAGAAGTGTTATCTCCCTCTTCGTGTCAAGGAAAGTTTTTAAGCAGTCCAATAGCACCAGATTATTCCTTCACCCCCTGAAAGGGATTCTTGAACAACTACAGCGGAGATTCCACAAAGAATAGCTTACGCACTATATATAAAGAAGGAAATTTCACCCTGAAAATCATTTGATCAAGAGTGAGCGCATACTTCACTTTATCCCTTTATTAGGATTGATACCTTGGGGTTGAATAGCCCCATCATATGGTCCTCCTTAGTTTTATTATATTTATTTCATAAACTTTAAAGTTTCAACAATTGATATCATTGTTTTATGCGTATTAAAATAGTTGATAGTTTCTCGCATAAACATGTTAATATTCAGAGGTTTTGTTCACTTTATTAATATGTTATATATATTTTTATAACTTCTTCTTGTTAATTAAAAGATATAATATGAAATGGTTGTATAATGGATTCAAATTAATTCATTTTACAAAATTACGCACTAATCAACTAATTTTATTTGTATTTTTTTTTTTTTTACGAAGTACTATGATTTTAGTCCTTCCCACATAAAAAATGTTTTTTTTTTTTTGAAGCATCCACATAAAAAATGTTGAACAATAGATTATAGAATAGCTCCTTCCCCAATTTCCTATTTCTTCACAACCTAGGACTAGTCTTTTGTGAAGTAGTTTAATTAGAAAAAAACATTTTTGGTTTTGGAATTTGAATATTTGCAAGTTAATGGATTTTCAGAAAGCTGAAAATGAATAAATAAATAAAATCCAACTAACAATTTTGTTACTGATACAACATTTCAAATAACGTGTGTGTATATTATTCCTTATGAATACAATAAAAATAAAAATCCTTGCCTGAGAATAAACAACTTACAAAGGGGTGTAATTAGTGTTGTTATATACCTAGAGCATCAAGAAGCTGTGAGTGTTGAGACACTGAAACTAGTGAATTAGCAACAATGGCACCACTTGCAGCAACTGCAGGCACACCAATGCCTGGAAAAGTCGAATCCCCACAGCAAAGGAGGTTCGATATTGGGGTGGAGTGGCCCGGGAACGAAGCCTCCCCTGCTTTGATAGCCGGACCATAGGTTCCTCTATTCCTTCGAAGAAACCGTTGGTGCGTCAATGGAGTCCCAACTAGCTTAACCTCACATTTCTCACGATCAAAACCCGGGCCAAGTGCCCGCTCCACAGCCACCCACATTACCTATATGTATACAACTAACTTCAACTAGGCTCATTTATAATAACACACAGACTAGCAAGGGTAAAGAAGTGTAATCTTACCTCACTTCGTTGAGCTTTGAGCTCCTTGTACTCGCGACTTGTGCGATCAAGGCCTTCCCATAACTCGAATGGCTCAGTCCCAGGCATGTAGGCATGCAACACGTGTTTCCCAGGGGGTGCCAGATCTGGACTTAGCGCACTTGGTACGGATATAAGTACAACATTTTGATCTGCGTCCACTCCTCTCTCCCAATCATTAACAACTATGTGATGGATTCCCAAGTCTTCACGTATTCCCTAGCATCACAATTATCACCAGCATACAAATTATGAGTAACACTTCAGTGCAACGGCTGTAATTTAGACTGAATTTTGACCAAAAAAATTCAATTAAAACTGTTTTTTTATATTTTTTTCACAAATAATAGAAAAAAGAGGCCAAAAATGTATTAGCTCATGTGATGAAAAATATAGTTGTATATTGAAAATGTACTATACAAACTAATACTTTTCTTTTGTATGAAGTGTGAACTAATACTTTTCATTGAGTCAAAATTCTAAATTGCATCAGTTGCAAGTTTTAGCTTTGAAATATATATATATATATAATTGAATCGAAATTTTTTAATTAAAGGAGATCCCATGAAATTCACCTTAGCATCAAAACCCAAATGTAGATGCATAAATGATTCACATTGTGGAGTCTTTTGAATCCTCTCTTGATAAGGTTTTGGAACAACTTCCTTAGGCAACAGATTCAGCGTGTCCCACATAGAAGCATTGCTGACCACAGCTTTTTTAGCACGAAGAAACTGAAAAGAAGCAAAACTAGTTAGTGTATCAACTTATTAATGAATGATACTGTGCCGTTAACTCACTTGTCCGCCTCTTAGCTTCACTCCTATAGCTCGACCATCTTCAACAACAATGCTCTCCACATGGCTTCTAAGAGATAGGCGACCATTAAATTTGTTTAGGCCTCGCACAAGAGCATCAACAACAGCCCCACTTCCATGAAGAGGATAGTCTAAACAGCATCCAGGTTTGTACCATTCTGAAAACATGTATATCTGGATGAAAAAAGGATAAGATTTATCATGATCCTGATCAAAGCACAATAGCAGAGCACCTCTCAGAGGCACGAAAAAACACTGTTCTTGTTGAAATCGGAATTAAATCAAATTTTAACTGAGCCCCTGTTCGGAAAAAAATTGCCGAAAAATGTGGAATATTTTTAACCACAAAAAATGAATGTTGAAATTCGAGGCCAAAAAGGAAAAGAAAAAAATTGCACTGAAAACCACTGTTCTTGTTGAACTCAGAATTCTAAATCAATTTTAACTGAGTTCTTTTAAAAAAATCACTGGAAAATGCTTCAATTAAAAAAAAAATCACTGGAAAATGCTTCAATTAAAAAAAAAATCAACCACAGAATATGAATGTTAAATTCGAGGCCAAAAGAAGAAAAGATCACGATCACAGGACAGCAACTTTTGCAAGATGTACATGAAAGCTTGAAAACAATGGTTACCATCTCTGCAGAAAGAACACCATCAGATTTCACTCCAGCAAGCAAGAAAGACAGAAGATCGATCCAGTTCCGTACAAAGGGGTCCTTTAGCTCCAAGGAATCAATTATCTCTGAGAAGGGTCTGAGAAGCTTTGTAGCACCTAATGCTCCCTTCGGTCCCATTTGCACAAAGGATTTTAAGAGAGAGGGGGCATATCTAGCACCAGCAGTTGAAATAACACCCAGGTCTCCGCGAATGGAAAGAGGAGGAAGGGCCATTGCAGCTGCAGATAATGGAAGTATTGCATCCTACAAAATAAAAAGAACACGAAGTTCATATGATGCACCACAATATTAACTTTTTTGGATGAAATGTTTGTTGGCAAACATATGCTTATATATACTCAACTGTCTCTTTGAACTTATACAATTTCTTATAAGAAAATCAAAGAGAAAAGCAGAAAGTACTCACAAGAAGTTTTCTCCATTCTTGAACCGCATCTGGACCAGCATATGTTTGTAGGTCCTGCAAAATTATGCATCAATAGAACAATATATCTTTCTATAATTTAAATCATACATAGTTCATATATCAGAATAAATTTGATTACAGGTCATACAAATATAGGAAGAGGTATTTTTGTCACACTTACAAAAACAAGCTGCATACCATGCATTAGCTCATTTTCTTTATCATCCTCATCGTTTGTTTTAACTTTGGATCTAGAATAATGTAACCTCAGGATAACTCTTAATTTATTAGATGGTTCTTAAAAGATCTGCAAGGTATAATTGTTCTTATATCAATATACGGGATGATCCTTTGCAATGTCAGTGAAGCATTATACATATTTTTTTCCAGAAAAATTGTAGAGAAGATAACAATCTTTTGCAGGAAATTATTCAATAGAAACACAAGATACAAGAGCAAAGAAAACAGACCTTGAAAAAGTCAGTTGGGCCAATGCGAGACAAGAATTCACCTTCCGGTACATATACCATCCATGAATCGTAGGTCGCACAGGGAACTGATTCACCCAATGCATCAAGGACCTTCAAATTGTTCAACAAAAAACATCATAAAACTTGCAAGAAGTTTAATTCTGGGTACAAATACAAACACATCTTTGAGACATTTGACTTCATGGCACTAAAGAAATATTAAGGGAAAATATTTTTGTAGTCTTGTAAGTAACCTTTATTTTGATTTTAGTCCTGTTGATTTTCACGAATTGAAAATAGCCTGTAAGGCTGTAACTTCCGTTTTTTTGACATTTTGGTTCGGTGACTGGCTGTAAGAGGTAAAACATCCGGTTGACCAATCCGACTTTGCCACGTGGACAAATCACTGAGCCACATCACTGTAAACCAGATGTTTTACCTTCTACAGCCGGTTACCAGACCAAAATGTCAAAAAAATGGAAAGTTACAAGACTATTTGCCATTCGTGAAAGTCGAGCGACTGAAACCAAAATAGGGATAACTTATAGGACCAAAAAAGCTATTTTCCAAAATATTTATTGTTTATGCACTATTTTTCACCAAAATAATATATGAAACAGTGAGGCAACATAAACATAATGTACTTGTGCTAGAGGATTCGCCTGAGTTCCCCTTGATTGGAAACCAGAGAACAAAGATGGACCAGAGTCAAACTTGTAGTCTTTGATCTCAAAAGAATGAGCAGCACCTCCTGGTAAATCATGACTTTCCAATACCAAAACGTCGAGATTATATCTAGCTAAAAGTGCACCACAACACAGTCCACCAATGCCACTCCCTATAACTATGACATCTGCCTCCGATTTTTTGCCTGCACATCATTCTGCAGTCACATTCAACTTTTTCCATGGAATTAGAAAGCACGTATAGGAGCTCTTCTAATATAATGACTCTAGCATCATCTTTAATTATGAGAACTCAATCTATCTTATTGGTGACATTAATTGATCCAACCTATATGTAACTAAGGAATCCAAGCATCAAACTCAGAGATAACCATGAAAAGAAAATAGCAGGATCATTAGCCCAATACCTTCTTTTTTTTTTTTTTACCTTCAATCATCAATAAATACTTTAAACAAATGCTCTGTTCAGAATGTGAAGATGAACGCTCGACAAAATAATAGAGTAGGTTTCTCCATACGCTCATTGCCAATACGCAAAGGTGCGCTATAATTCCAACAATGGAGTACTGATGATGATTTTTCAAGGGAAAACCAAATAGAAACAACCATGGCAATTGCAATCTTATTTCCATATCCAGCTTCGATCAAATAAAATTACCCACTCGTGTAGTAATTCCTAGCTTGAACGCGAAATTAATTAACCAAATTTAAATTAAAAAATAAAAAAGTAAATATGCATTAGCTAGAAAATAAGCAATTACCTCAACAAAAACCTAAAAATTAACTTTTTTATTTTTTAATTTAGCGATTGTTGAGGTAATTGCTTATTTTCTAGAAAATAACCTAAAAATAAGCATTAGCTAGAAAATAAGCAAGTACTACTCCTAATACCTAAGAATTTAATCGTCATAATTGTATTGAACAAAAACCTAAATTAAAAAAGTTACCTCAACAAAAACCTAAAGCTTGGATGAGCGAGAGGCAAGAAAGTAAGAAAAACCTGAGAACTTTTGAGTAATCGTTGGAGATGCATTGTTGGCAATTTGCGCAGAAATTGTTGTTTTTCTTCTAGTTGTTGTGCATTTGGAGTTGAAAGTTGGGAAGAAGAGAGGCGCGATACCAATACCTGTGACCCCCAACGCCATGGATGAGGGGCTCTGGAAGTTGAAGGACGTGGTGGCAGTTAAATGCCACACTCCTTTTCCATTTAAATAAATAAATCTTTGTTTGATTCATCACTATCTTATGGTGACGATAGTTGAAGCTGTAAAATGGTACAGTAGTTTTATCTTCTTCTTTTTTGAGTGAAAATTAGTTTTATCATTGATTCATTACCCTCTTTAAATTCAAATGGATTATTTTTTATGAGATAATGTAGTGTATCTCCCACCTCACTACTTAATAAATTCTTCACCCTTGATATTAAATAGAAATAGGTAACTGAGTAATAATGATCAATTAATATTATTTAGTAAAAATAATTAGTATTATTTAAACATAAATATTGATGTATGCAAGAATTTGTCTTTTCTCAGTGGTGTCTCCTTTAATTATATTAATGTTATATCATTATTAATTGATATAATCAATTATCATGTGTTATCAAAACATTATAATATTAACTACTATAAATCAGTAGTAGTATAAACACTATTGTTAGAATATTAAAATAATTAATTATCATTTCTAACATTGAACTGAACCAAGCATCATAAATCAGAATAATTCGTATTCCAGCTCTTGAAGTAAATTATAATGGTATCTTTGTCTTGCAAAAATAGTCATGAACTTTTTTTTCTAAAACATTTGTATAGTCGAAGTTGGTATTATTTTTTACTATTAATTAAGGGTATATAAAAAAAATTACAGAAAAATTCTAAATTTAAGGACAATAATTTTTATTTTATTTTGTTATCGCTGTAATACAATTGTGATTCTCATTGATTAGCTCCCGAATCAAACACGTGGTCATTTATTCCACCAGACGTCACCTAAGAAAGTGCTTGGTTAGTTGGCTCGACAGAGATAGCATTGATTTTTATGATTTTATCAATATAGTACTTATAATTCTACTCAAATTATATTTAAAATAAAATATAAATATTAAACTGGAGCTTCATTTTTAATAATATTGTTCAAAACTCCATACAAAAAATGTTAATAAAAATGTAGTACTTATTTTAAACAATAAAAAATTATGACTGTCCACATAATTTAAACAATTAAATTCTTTAAAGAACGGAATTTGTTCAATACAGCCTAAAACAGCCACGAGTTTTATTTTAAAACAATGAAACTATAAAATAACTCAAATTAAAAGAAAATACCCACCCACACGCTAAAAATATAAAATGAGATGGAAAACGAACGTATCCATGTACAAAATTATAACCCAACTTATTTCTTGAAAGATCTAAGAGAATAATGAAAATAATGAAAATAAAATTTAAAATATGGACCAGAGGAATAATGTGTTTAAAAAATGGTCGAAACCCAAAAACAATGTGTCCAGAATAAGACTATTTGCCCCGGGCCTAGTGTCTGAACCAACACCATTACTATCCCGACTTTTACATGTGGAAACAAAGATGAGATATTTACACAAACAGAGAGAAATAATTGAACACACAAGAAATAGCCCAACCAATTCCATTTGTTGAAATCTCCAAACAAGATGCACACAAATTTGTATCATACATCTAAAAAGCAGTTACAAACAACCACCCAATACTGGATACAGATAACCCTGGCACTACTCCCAGGTCTACAATTATACATTCACATATAGCAGAATGCTTGATAAAAACACATAGCAGCAACTAACAGTAGGACTACACCCCATTTCAGATTTTGCATGTATTTACAGTTCAGCGAATGTCAGAAGCTAATATCTCGATAGCCAGTGAATAGGTGGCAAGAATTGGAGATATGCATAGCTCTCTATCAATCAGTATATAAACCGATGAGTATTGTGTTGTGGTGTCATATACTCTGGACTATATTCACCCCCTTTTTAACTTCTTGCTCGTCTATCCCTGACAATCTTCGACTTAGGATCATAGTTTTTTCATCCACCAACCAGTAAATACACTGTAGCAGCATTCAGGCAAAACTCAACTGCCTCTCCTCTACACTTTTCCAAGCCAAAAAAACCCTGCTCATGCAGGAGGATATTCAAGAGAACGCTCCTGATTTGTTGCTTCATTATGGCAACTCGCCATAGCATTTCACTGCCACAAGCACCCAATGAGATGATTGCTCTAATATTATAAATTTCAAGATTCCACAAAATTCATCGCCTAGGTGCAACTTATAGATCTTTTAATTAAAACTAGTAATAAATGTTCCAGTCGCATAAATGATAGTTAAATAATACTATACTGATTGCCCCTAGTCCCAATCTGTATTCACATCTAACATAGTAACCTAGACTACACTAGACACTGGGTGATCAAAAAATGCTCAAGATTTATTGCACGATTGCTGCAAAATTCCAAATGGCTAGCTCCAGAAAAATCCCGTATTTTCCCAAACTCATGAAGAAAAACATGGACTGCAAACCCATCTTCTTTATAGAACTAGAACCAACATCAACTACTACACGATAGCTAGATCATAATTAATTGATCTTCATTAAACAATTCAGTGGCAAATCCTACACCTCAGTGCAATAAGAAATGCAATCAAGTATCTAGTATTAAGATTGCCACAGTTATAACAGTTATATCTTCAATTAAAAGAGCCAAAAATAATAATCAGTTGGAAATGCTATCATGGAAAACAAAGCTCACCATATGCAGACTATGTCCCGGAACTGGACTTTTGGACCCACACTTGCTTCTGAAAGTTTATTTGAGATACAAAATTAGCCAGTGTATAGTCCAAAAGAATTAGTTAAAGGGTACCAATGTCTCTAACCTCATTAGAACCATAGCCAGAAGAGCCAGCTCTTTTCAAGGATTTTCCCTCTACAACTGAAGAACCATCTATGTCTTTCAAATTATAAGCTGAGCCACGGCGGCCCCCATGCCTGTATGAACCTAAAGTATTTCGTACACCATCAGAACAACTTATGACTGTAATGGACTCCATAATCACTTCTTTCCCCAAATTAGTAAGTTAACACTCACCATTGTCAGTGGAGTAATGCCTGCCACGACCACTTCCAGTGGTTCTGTACTCACCACTACGGGTAACCAGTGCATCTTGTTTCATGTCTACATGAGTTCCTGAGAGTTGAATAGAATTAACCAAACCTGTAGCTTGATAATATAGGGACAAGGGAACCGTTACAATTACCAGTTTTCCTTCATAACATTGATTTAAAGGCAGCATGACATATAATAATTAGTTTAGACGGTCTGACGTGAAGATAATAATCATATCAGTAAAACATGAATCCAAGAAAATTCACCTCTTTCTACACCTTCAGCAGCGTCCACTACTTGGGATGTTTGAGAAGCAGACGATGATAAAGAATCATCACTTGAGTGTGATCCATCTGAACGTCGAAGAGGGGTCCAAACACCACGATCAGGTCTATCTTTGTTCCTTGTTCGTCTTTCCAGCTTCTCAGAAGGGACATCATTGTTAACTAACTTATCCTCAGGAGCCCCATTTGTGTCCTTCAGAAGCACCGGCGTACTAGGGGGGCGAGGAGGTCTTTTGTCCCTTTCCTGATTAGAAGACTGAACACGCAGCTCTGATTGCGACCCCAATGGTGGTTGATTTTGACGTGTATCCTTGTTTAGAAGAATGCTTCGAATTATCCTTCCACTAGCTTCACGCTGCTGATTTTGTTTCGGAGAAGCATAACTATTTGAAGCTTTGTCAGGAGTGGCTGTATTCTGCTGCAGTAATGGACCACCAGAAACCTACAGGAGGAATAGAAACTGAAATGTTGGCATTTTTTCTCTCCTAACCCAAAACTCAGATCTCAGCCATCGAGATTAAAAACTCTGGTGCATTCAGATATCTCATAGTCCATATTTTAGCAAGACTGCATACAGATGCTAAGGCCAGTATATGATTTATAATCCAGAAGATAAAAGCAAGAATAAAGAAAAACACATAAATAAAATCTAATTTCTGAACCCATAAATAAATGCAAAGGTAGCACTGTTTCATTTATTCAGTAATGATTGCTACCCCATGGTGCTTTAGAATGTTCAGCAAGCTAATCATCATAAACTTGCAACCATGTCCAATTTATGCAAACCTGGCTAACACCAGACGTTGATTTATTAAAATGGTTCAAAACAACCTAATCTACTTTTAACACGGTGGAGATAAAAGACACCGATTCATTTTAATCAACTTGGAATAGCTCTTAAACAGAAGAGAATAAAAAAGTTAGTTACTTAGTTGACACAATAAGATTATCTACAATAAGATCACTACAGAACATTCGCAAAGGTAATAATCCAGTACAAACAGATTTACTACTTAAGATCTAAATGTGGTGAATGTGTGAATAACAACAGATCACCAAAATATATATATATTCTCATGTACTCGGTGGACATTTACCATCATTAGGAGCAACAAAAGACTTACATTTGGAATTTCCTTTTCTTTTCCTTTCAAAAGCAGGATTTTCTTCTTTCCAATTCCAGTGGATCCAGTTCCACCTTAAAAAACACACAAATAGCATAACATAAAAGGACTGCACAATATTTGGTAACAGACACCACATGAAATAGATAGGAAAAAAGAGACCACGGTAACCTACTAAAGGGAAACTTGGAACTTCTATAATGTAATAAGTTTTCACCAGAAAGAGAAGTACAGAAACGGCTAGAAAAATATGATACGCTTTTAAATACATACTACTTAAGAGATAGAGAGAGATGAGAGATTGAAGCTTCATTACTAGAATTATGCATTTAAGAAACTGTGGTGCACGCATAAAACAGAGTAAAATAAATTAACATTCTGGGCTATCAATAAGTTGAATAAAATCAAAGTAAAGGTTGGATAGCCTTCTCCTACTCAAGATATTAGCATCAACATCATGCTTGGTTTCTCAATTTTTTAAAAATCGCTGTTGTTCAAAAAAGAAAAGATGTCTGATGTGTCTTAAATAAGGCATCTGATACCATAAGGTCATTATCTGCACACAGTTGATATCCATTTGTACCCAAATAGGAACCAATGCCAGACAAAGTTCCCGTCCATAATGATGAATGGTTGATTATGGGATCAAATGTTACAGTGAGTATCAGAAAATCACGACTGATATCAAGGCTCTTATAAGTGGAGATAATTTGCATTTTAATCTCAGGATTCTCTAATTGCATATCTTATGCGGGTCTAATACTCTACTAGACATGGAGTCATGGACATTTAACGGAATTCCACTGTGCAGGCAAATCACAAATGTAAGCCCCTAGAAGCAAAAGAGTTGCAACAAAAGCCTAAGTTTTAACACGGAAGCCACCAAATTTTACACCACGGAAGATTACAAAAATGAAGTACATGGATAGCGTCTTCTAGGCTTGTCTGGTAGAAAATTAAGATCCTACATACACAGTGCAACATGACTAAATCCCAAACTCGATAATATTATCATAATTTTGAAATCAAAATCCAGAGTCGAAACATACCACTTTCCCCTTCCACTGTTTCGTTTCCTGATATAGCTGATGCCTTTTGATCATCGTGTTTAGGAGTCAGTAAATAAGTAGATTTATCTTTGCTGCTCACAACCTTTGAATTGTCCCTCATTACATACTGCTCAGAGTACAGAGTGTCAGGGAAAAAAAAATATATATATATATATAAACCTCATCAAGAACTGAAATACTGTTCTGATGCTATATCGTAGATGAACAACATAAGTGAACATGTCAATAAACTGTTGCGACTAATTTAGGTATTAGGTAACCATCGTTGAAAAAAAAAACGGCTTTCAGGAAGCACCACTCGTGTGGTGTATTGCAAAGACATAAGCAGTGGAATCCTGTCATCAATAAGTCAACAATGCAAGAGAGCATTCTAATATCCAGCAAATATACATTAACAACGTGAACAAGACGAGCAAAGGACATCAGATAACTCCAGGCCACTTAAGTGATTGTACCCATTGCATATAAAAAAAAAGGACTATTTAGTTGACATCAGAAAAGTTTATATAACATCTATGATCTATGCCTTGATGTGCCTTATTCCTATAACCATTTCCACAAAGATTTCAGTTTGCATTTCCCCTTTCTGAGTGAAATATTATAAAATAAATTGCATGAAATCGATCAGAGCACCAACAATTAGTAGAAAACAAAAAAACAGCATTAGGCAGAGAGTTGCATTCCATTTACCATGGTAGTAGTAGTTCTCTTCTCCGAACCTCTTTTTGAAGAACCAGACACCGAATTTCTGGATGATATTCCACTGATTCTTCTAGCTGGTTTCCCATTCAAAACAGCTCTCTATTAAAAGTTAAGAGATATCAGACACATGTTGAAATAACTCTGAAGTGTTCCACTAAAAGAAGCAACAAAGAACAAGTAGATGACCAAGCTAATGTCCAAGAAAAATTTAAAAATGATGCGAGACTAAGATATTATTTCCAGAAAATGCAGATCAGAGACATAACAGTCCGAGTGATATAAACTGCCAGACAGACCAGAGCAACACAGTAGTATAATCCTAGCAACTACTGTTGGGAGTGATGGGACCAACAACTACCAATGACCTAAATACCTAACAGTAATCTGGTATATAATGCAAGTACATCTAGTAAATCAAAAAATGAATCCACATTGATAATCAAAAAATGGCTGAGAAATAGTCTTGCCCAATAGGATTCACGTATCCATCTCGTTTTTGGCTCTGAGACAAGAGAAAGCCATGGTCCCGAATTAAAACATTTCTAAAATAGAAAAACTTATCTAAAGAACTCCGTAAACAAGTTGTAATTTAATCTGTCTTGCACAATTCAAGAGTTTACCCAAATATTCATGGTTCTTTGTTTGTTTCTAATACTTTATGCAGTCAATTCATAACTGAAAACATACTCATTACGGAAGCACAGTAACTCTGCAAGCATTTTATACAATGCTCAGTAGCTTGCATCTTTGGTCAATCACAAACCACATCCACACTTCGTCCATACTCTAAAGAATATATATCTTTTTTCAGACATCAGTAAAGCACAAGCATCAATAACACCTCAATAAAAAATGTCACAGAACTTAGTGAACTGGATATAAGAATATTATGTGTTTAGACAGCCTTGACTTAAATAAAATAAAACTACAGATAAATGAGACCACCTCCCTCCCAATCCCCAACCTCAAAAAAGAAAAGAATCAATAGTATAGAAGCTTTATACAAATATATAGTGTGAAAATTAAAAAATAAATAAAGAAACATATGTACAGCAGTCCATATGTTTCAGTTGCAAGATGATAGGTGGTGGTATTCCTACCCGAGCTCCACCCTTTGCAGCTCTTTTCTGACGAACAAAGTCCATTAAAGCAGTGACTATAGGAGCATCCTTAGGAGCACCTAAAACAAAGTCAGCATGTACTTCAACTACAAACACTGAAATATTATTTCCAATACATGTATCATGGGAGTCATAATAGTGCCTTCACCACATCCACATGAGATAGCATGTACTTAAGACTGACCTGCTCGTTCTGCTTCCTTCCTCTCCAATTGTATCTCTGCACTCGGAAGATTCTCAACCGGCTTTGCAAGAAATTCAAGGAACTCCAGATATTCAGGATCTACACATTTGTCAACAATTAACACGAAGTAGGAGAGCAATTATAAACATTCAATCAGAAGACAAATATATATTACCTTTTAATATAGTCCCTTCGCGGCCATCCTTCTTCGACCACGACTTTGGCACACGTTGTGAGGGAGCATACTCAACAATTGTTCTGAACTGAGTTCCTAGAGATCACCAAAGGTGTAGTATCCAGTCAAATAACAATTTGTATAATTTCTTATAGTCAAGAAGTATATTTTACACTATTGTTTAAACCAAAACCAGCAGTAATTTCTTATAGTCAAGAAGTAGTATGAAATTAAGCTAGTCAGAGCATAACTATATTTAAAAATATAAAATAAAAACATCATACTTATACAAAGACTCGTGAATTGTGTAACGGACAGATTTTAAGCATGTTCTTGAACGTTACCTTTCTCATTGACAAAAACATGTCCCTTAAAAAACTCTGCAAACTCAATCACGTCTTCTGGCTTGTTAAAGTCAATGTAGGCTCTAGAATATGTCAGATGCTTTGTGCTGCACAGAAAAATGCAAGTATTCAGAGAGGAATAGGAGTAACAAGTTACAAGTACCTTGATAATTTGCCTAGACTGTGTCATTGAGCACTTTTAGGTGGCAACAACATTTTGGGGAACCTCTTATCTCCTCAAAATGGGGAAAGTGGCAAGCTAACATATCAAAATTTTCTCATATAGATGCAAGCCCAAGAAAAAAAATGAAGATAAAAAAAAGCTAATTTAATTCTAAATCCAAACCTACACATGCTGATAATAGGTGCCTACCAATCTAGTATTCTGATATTTTCAGGTGTAAAATTAGGATACAAAAGATTTGAACTAGCAAATCGCTCATTAACTCACCTGAACCGTTTGGTATGCTTAAGAAGTCCAATCAAACAACATATTTCACTAACATCAGAAAAGAAGTATTCTAGTTTGAACTTGTTCACAAGAGTGATATATATAAGCCAATTGTGGATGCAAGATATCCAAGCAAGGAAAGGATAAGCCAAAACAAATGACAGCAAACACCTAAAAAGGGAAATCATAAGTTCGCTTGTCAGTATACTCGTCGTCCTACATCTTTAAATCCACTACTCACAACTAACTAATGGTATTTCCACCCAAGGCCCCAAATGATAATTGCATGGAAAATGCAAGATGGTCTCCAATGAAATTCCATTACTAATCCACAACATAATAATCAGTAGATAACCTTTCCACTTTCAGATATCTAATGGAGTACAAAAACTCAATTGTGGAGATCAACTGTAACTTGTAAGCAAACAACCACAGGTCCTTTCCACATTATATATGTACTGTACTATACAGGAACTAAGACTATAAGCTAGATGAACGTTAATGTGCTATATATGGTTACTTTTTGCATTGCCAGTGGTCCCGCGGAATCCTAACGGAATCATCCAACTGGCAGCTAAATATAACAATAGAGAGACAGGCAACTTTCTTCAGAAAGCATCTGATGACATATACTAACAGATATTAAATTCCAAAATCAGAAGATTACAAAAAAAACTAAAAATCATCAAACATGATCTCACCAATACATGATCCTTGAAACAGTTCAAATATGGAAGTACCATTTACCCCTATCAGTCTAAACCCCCTATACAGCCCAGGCACCTAGGAGTTGACTTAATTTTATTGTTAATGATCAGATATTCAGAGAAGAGATCAGGGCCTACAACATTTTATAAATCTGTATCTGTGACTGTGACTGTGACCATGTTTAGTTTGTCCTCAAATATAAAATTACTCAATATGTTACAGCAAGTACAAAAACAGTACCTTATTCGGGAAGATTCTACCAGAAAAAGAAATTATGTGAGATAATTGGGTGAAATTCAAATCAATTAATCCGATGATTAGGAGATCTAGTATCTTGATTAGCATAAAATTTGTAGGGATAGAAGCGTATCAGATTTGAGTCCCTTATTTGCTTAAACCTGTAAATAAATTAGAATAGTAGAGTTAAATTGTAAATATTAACTTAGATTAAAAAAATAATACTTTGCGTGTCAGAAGCACGACTAGCGCCTAAAGATTTCTGCAGCATTGGTCCCAAGCATCCAAACATATGCAACAGCAACATAAACCAATGTACTCTAATGCTCAAAAGTACAAAGAACCGAACTAAAAAATTCTGAAGACCATATCAATGAGAATCTCGATCTCCATCCAGCACCTAGACAAACTAAAGGAGTTGTTCTGCAGTTCTGAGATCCCCATGCCATTTCAAGATCATTTTTCTTAGCAGTTTAAGTCCTATAGAGAAGCATAAACCTTGCTGATAATAGATGCATAATACCATGGTACAAAATCCATTTATGTTGACTTGGAAAAGAATACGCAACATAAGTGAGAAGGGCTGCTAAACCAGGAAAGGAGAATGTAATGCTAATTCAGACAATCCAAGCAGTAGTCCAGTACAAAACATAAATGAGGAATGGAGAAAAGTTCCAACAGAAATAGACATAACACTACCAAAACAAAGCAACCAGGTCAAGTTAGCAAAAAACTCAATCCCAACACACCAGACAGAATAAATGTATCTAAATTATTTTCAAGGATCTCCCAGAATTACAGTTCCTGAAACGTAAACAGCTTAAGCTTCTCAACCAAGTTTACATCATTTCTGCACTTCCGAAGTTCCCCAACTCATGTGGAACTTGCATACCAGTCTATACACTAGATACCAGATTTTAAAAAATTGGCGAATCTTATACCAGCCTATCCCCCAGACACCAGATTAAACAAAACAATATGATGGGAACTAAACACCAGGTCCTTAACTAAATGCCCAACCTATTCCAAAAGGTTTGCATACATTAAAACAAAAAACAATCAAATGCCGACCCGAAGCAGCAAACTAAACCTAGAACAAACACCCAAAAATATACACATTTTTCATCCAAACGAAATTACTAACCGAATAGAGAAAAGATTAACTCCAATCAACGCATTATATATGAGCATAAGAAACTAAAACCTTACCCGGATTTTCCAGGGCGAAAAGTAAGCCAGCGGTAGCGGCCAGAGAAGCGAAAATCAATGTGCTCGACAAGGTTTGACTGAGAAATCGTCGGCGGCAAGTGCCGCAGCACCACCTTTGTTCGATCCAGCGGACCCTTCATGCGCAACAAAACCCTAACACCACTTCCACAGTTAATAACAATAAGAAAAGTAGTCCTCGATTAACTCGATTCCCGTCAAAATAACCCCTTCAAAGCCCTGAAATTACATTCTAACGCGGTTTTCAGCAGCGATCGATGAGGGTTTTTTTCCGTGACCCTAATTTGGGAATTTGGATTTCGAAGCGGCCATGCACGAAAAAAAAGTACATAAAATTTATCGAGAGAGCAGGAAAAGAACTTAGAGAGAGAAGAGGAAACCTGTGAAATTGGGGAGAGAGAGAGAGAGTGACGAAACAGGATGTTGCGACTTTGTGCGTGTGTGTGAATATATATGGAAAATATGTATGTATATCTCTCACTTTTTCTGTTTCTCTTTCATCGGTATACAATTTTCCGTATACACACGGCAGGATTACGTTTATACGCGACTACGCGTACTAAGGGGTCTAATTGTCCTTTTTACAGTATCTTTCCTTCCAAATACATTTGAAAAGGGGGAGCCGGATACCCTCCACTGTACGGCTGGGCCCATACAAATTAAATTGTTTTTTAATCTTCTATTTTACTTTTTGTATTGCATTAAATTTTTTATTTTACAAAAAATTTAATATGTATTGCTCTTTTTTTTTTTAAGCCAAACTTTTATTATTAATTGCAAATGCAAGAAATTTGGGGAAGACGGTCCACAAACGATTGACGTTCAATCCAAAAATAAGGACTCGTGAAATGAATAGCCCTTCTAGCAATACGATGCGCTATAATGTTAGCATCTCAATCGTGTCAAGTTCCCAAACGTCGATCTTCCATGTCCCTCGGTTGTCATGGCATTAACTACCATTAAAGAATCCAATTCAATTATTACCTTTTCAATTCTCATTTATTTTATTCATGATAGGGCCTCTCGAACTCCAATTGTCTCCACCTCCTCTGGCATGTTGCTCCTATTACTATAAAGCATTGATTTAATATTTTTTAACATTACACACATACCATCAGTTTCTTACTACATAAGACCCTCTTGTACATGAAAAAGTGAATTATTGGATCACAAAGAGTATATGAGAAAATCATTTCACAAATTGATACATATCACCGTCAAATCACACTCACATACACCACAAATGATTATCTTCTATACAGAATCCTTACTTTCCATTGTTATAAAAGTAAATAAAAGTTTATTTAAAGAATATGAAAATTTTAATTTTTGAAAACGAAGTTAAATTGATTTTTAAATGGATAGTTTAATATTCTCCTTTGGTAACTAGTTGAGAGGTAATATATATGTGTTGAATAATTTGGTTTCAGACTTTATTGAGATTTCGAGTTGAACAATATCTCATTTTGAAGCTTTTTTTTTTTTTTTTTTTTTTTGAACGCTATCTCATTTTTTGTTAAACCAAACATAGTTTTAGAAAAGCTAATGTTCACACAAGAATATAAACTATTAAAATCTTATTTTTTTAGTATTCACATATAAGAGATTCGTGTACGTTAAATCCGTCTCGTTGCACCCACTCACCTCACTCCAACCGAGTTATTTAGATCATTCCTATCCCAAAATCCACCCATCTAACATTGCAACTTTCCAAAACAACCATCCTCGTAGTCGTATCCATATGATTTCTTTTTCATATTTGATCTACATTTAACATTTGAATGCAAGGACATCAAAATATTAATTGTAAAATTCTAACTTATTTCAGAAAAGAAATTAGATTTTTTGTGTTAGATAGATACATAGAGAAGCTTCGTATTGATGAATTCATTGTTTCAATTTTTTTTGTAAAAGCTACTTCACATAACTTTAAAAAAGTTGATTCATATTGTTTACTATTATTTACAAACACCTATTTTCAGGGGGTGTTTGCAAACTCTATAAAAAACACTTCTCAAAAGTAAAAGTTGTGAGAGGACAACTTTAAAAAAAGTGATTCTGGAAGCAGTTTGAAAACACCCACTCAATATGGAAATGACTCCCCTCCCATACATAAATCATGCATATGAAGGAGCTCTTAGATCACTCACAAACTGTCAAACACACACACATCAATGTGATTGTGTATGAGGAAGTTCTTAGATCACTCATAAACACAAACATAGGCATGCTCATTTAGATGGGTGTAATTCAAGGACTCCCGTCTAAGAGGGGATCTGGATTCATTTAATATAGTCGAAATAATCATAATACAGCCGCAGTTCTAGGAATTGGTTTACTTTTGGGAGTGCTTTAGTTGTTATACTCGTCCTTTTTGGACACATTTATTTTAGCTCGTTTTGAGCCGAATTGACAAGTTTGGATGCTGTGTAAAGTATTGTTCATTTCAAAAATTTACGGATCCAACTGCAAGAAGACATGCAGCTTGAGTCCAAAACAATAAAATAGAAAAAAATGTATGTTCCCCAGAAATAGAATCCTTGATAAATGATAATGCCTCTGATTACTAGTATGACAACTGTTCGGAATGGTAGAGCCTGCAAACACTTTACAATTGACAAAATTATACGAGACTGTTTAATATATGAGACAAATTTCATTTCCCATGTTCTACGGAGTATGATTTAAGGGGGTATATGAAGCTCCAAGAAAATTATGTTACAAACATAAGTCAGACGTATAGTTACAGATCAATATGCTATATCAAAATGGCTGGAATCATGAACAATAATACATTCTAAATACACGAAAATCAAGTCGATGCACTGCAAATACCATAGGAACACATCTTGAATTTCTCATTCACTCAAGATTCATTTAGTTCATCTCAGAATGGAGTATGTTATGAACTCCGTCGACGTAAACTGAAACGGTTGGCATGGGACAGGATTCCTGTAATAAATTCGACAATAATATCATTACTTGTAGCACAAAAAATGATTTCAAAGATGGTAAGCGTAGTAGAACTTTGACTCACGGTCGAGGGCCATAAATTTTGATTTGGCGCACATGAGTATCCCTTCCATTTAGATGATTGGCCAAAACAGCAATTTGCAACATGAAAGTGTTAACAAAAGTTTCCCTGAGACATCACCAAGGATTTTCTTCAGTTTTCTAACATTGTATGCCATTCCTAAGCCTTTAAGCAAGTGCAGTAGATATAATCCGAGACCACATTTCCATATTTCCATGCTATAGCATTTTGATTTGTGCTCATAGATGTATGGTAATCTATGTATATGCTATAAGAGATAATACTAGGGAACATCAAGGAAAGGTAGTTAACAAGAATAAGAAGAATGCTGCTATGCAATTTTAATCTCTCAAACTCCAGCATCAAGACAGAGAAACAAATTCTCCTCTTACTTTAATAGCACAGCTGTGTACAAAGCCAAGGGAAAGAGAAGAAATGAAAATCCAAAAGAATGTAAACTGATAGCTAACAAAGAAGATTGCTTTAATACTTAATAGTAGGAAACCAAAAGTTGAAATGATATCCCACGGGACTACAGTTTTTCTGTTGTAAATAAGAAGACATAATCTGTAATTCTGGAATCAGCATCAAATAAATACTTCTACGACTACCAGTGTAATCAACCGACACTTATCAATCTCTTAGACTATTTAAATGTTACTTAAAATGTGCATGAACATTATTCATAACAGCTAATAAATTAATGTTCTATCAGGAAAAGGAATTGCTAATCACCTTGGATCACTCCCAGACAATGATATATAAACCCAGCCTGTTGGCTTAACAAGATCCACTACTTTTATCTCCTGAAAAAACATCGAAAGAACAAATCAAATCTAAACTTATGCATGCCACCTCTGGTAGAGTTTATGCACCACATTTGATAGCTGAAATAATATGAGAAACCAAATGAAAACTTAAGTTATCCATTTACATTATTATATTCCTTAAAACATGTGCAAACAGCCATAACTTAACTAGGGACGGAGGGAGTACCATTTACTACTCAAATTGTAAATTTACCTTCAAGTTGTGGAAGCCATCACCGGCTCTAATAGAGATCTTACTAGGTGTGTAGCTCTCATCAAGTTTGAAATCTACATACAGAACAACTAATTGAAGTTTAACTTTCTTCTGGAACTGAATATTCACTAAATGAGGCTGTGCGCCATCAGACCTAAAAAAAAGTCCACCAGAAAAGAGGAAATCAGACAAATAAAAACACATTAGCATGTCGCCACACACAATTTTCAAAACAAAGCAACACCTGAATACCTTAATCACGAAAATTTTCAGCGGCCAAAGCAATATATATATTTCATCAAATACTAATATCTAAAAGCGCTTCAAAAACCACAGTTTCAAATTTTATAATTAACCTAACCATTTGCTCTGAAATAGAAAGGAGAGAGAGAGAGGAGAACTAACTGCCAGAAAGTATCGAGATTGTCGTCGCGAAGGGAAGTGACGCCGTTTCCTGGCTTGCAGGAACTGACACTCCAAGCGGCCTTTTTCGCCGCCATCTCCCGGAGGTCGCCGTCCACCACCAGATTCGGGTTTCCACCAGTCAGCTTCCCTTCGTCCTCCCCCTCCGACGAGTCCGCCATTTTCGACTCGACAATTGATTTGGGTAGTGTAATAAACCCTAATTAAACCCTTGAGCTTGAAATTCGCTGTGGAGATCAGATGCTATTGTTTTGTTCGACTGAAAAAGAAGAGGGAAATATTAAAAAGACTGAGAATTTTCATGATAGTAAATATAAAAAAATAATGATAAAATTTAAAAAATAAACAATTTAATTAATATTAAAATAATTTTCTCAACTGTGCGGCTACCAAACCTTCAGTAGAACCAGTACTGGTGAAATTACCTAATTCAAGAAATTAAATTTAATGGTCTAAATTTAAAAAGTTAAATAATTAATTTTTAATTTATACTTTTCACTTTTTACTAAATCTATACTTTTCTTTTTAACTAAATTGTATCTATATTTTTCATTTTGTTATCAAATTTAGCACAATTTTTTTAATTTCATACCCATACTTTTCATTTTTATTCAAATGTAGCACATGCTTTTTATTTTTACAAATTTAAACACATGTTTTTATCAATTAATTTAAAATATCAAAAAAATGTAAAAATTATCTAATAATTAAAAAGAAAAAATAATATTTTAAATTTGTTTAAATAAAAAAAATCAATTTAAAATCTACAAATTTTAAAATAATTGAAAATTGAAATTATTTAAAACTATTGAATTAAAAAGAGATTTACAAAATATGTATATATATATATATATATATATATATAAAAATACAGTAATTGAAATAAATTGTTTTCCCTCCATCCACCATTGATGGAGGGACTATACATTTTTTTTAAATAATGTTTTGAGATTGTGGTGAATAAGATGGAGATGGAGATGGAGATGGAGATGAATAATAATCGTGTTTGGATAAGCATTGAGAAATACTGGTGAATGAAGAACTTTATGTCAAATTAAGAATTTTATGTATATATATATATATATATATATATATATATATATTGTTGTTATTATTAGTTAATGGAGTAAATAGTGTAAGACAAAAAAAAAAGTAGAAGAGATTAAAATAAAAGTAGGATAGAAAATGAATGATTAAAAGAAAAAAATAGTAACGTAATTGTATAAAAATAGATATGTATATGTATTATATGAGTGTATGAGTCTTTGAATAGACAGTGATGAAGAGTGATGTAGTGGGTGTTTGCAAACAAAACTATGTGCTTAAAAGCACTTCTTTTTTAAATAGAATCACTTTTGAAGTGTTTGTAAACACAAGTAAGTGATTAAATTAATCGCTTAAAAGCATTTTTGGTCAAGCACCCCTCCCCATGCTTCTAACAACTTCTAAGTGCTTCTAATCATTATATTCACTAATTTTACAATTTTGCCCTCACAATTTAAATAATATTTTATTTTTATCCATTATTTATTCAAATGTAATAAGGGTGTTTTTTGTAAAATTATAAAAAAGTGATTTGTATGGCATACACCATAAAATTTAAAAAATTGATTAGAAGTGCTTATTTTTAAAACACTATCTACTTTCAATTTTACTACAAAAATCAACTTTAATCACTTTGAATCAACTACTATTGTTTGCAAACACACCCGCGTAATTTATGAATACAATGTTCTTAGCATTGTGTATGAAGTTTTTTTGATGGAAGTTAAATACCCATCCATTTTTCCCCTCCCCATAACTCGAACCCATGACCTAAGGCCTAGGTAGTGGTGCTCTAACCACTTGAGCTATCCCACTTTATCTGTTTTTCGTGTATGAAGTGTTCTAAACAAACTCTAAATGAATCTACTAAGATCATTTCATGTCAATTGAGTTGAGATGACTATGACTATGATTGCACAAACACACAAAACTCGTGTATAACCAACTAAGATTAGGCGTAAGGCGATTTAACGTAAAACAAAATTATTGTGCACTTAAGTTGCATTTTTAAATAAGTAGTTGCTTCGTTAAAAGGTATTAACTTGATAGTAATAATTATTTTATTAAAAATATTAATTTTTATTGAGATAATGTTCAATTTAACCCCCTAAATTAGTGTCTTGCTCAATTATTATTTTGAACAAACTCTTCAATTTTTAAAATAAATAAAATAAGGTAAGGAGACCATTCTCTTAAAAAAAAAAACATGCAAGGAGACTTAGTCATTGACTTCGTTCAATTCTGACATTTAAATTATTTGTTTTGTAGTTGCATTAGCAAGTGATGGTGTTATAGCGGCTGGTCCAACAAGATGTAGCGTAACACTGCAGAAGTCTGCATGTAACCTTTCAAGCTGCTCCCTCCAATGTCAAAAAACGTACAATGAAAATGGATCTTGCATTGGGCCAGGTGGTTCAGCTAGCCACTGTGTTTGCTTTTATAATTGTTAATTGATTAATGATTTAAGCGTAATCATTTTTGTTACAACAATAAATTAAACTTCATAAAAATATTGTTCAACTAAAAATACTCGTTTTTTTTTTTTGTGATTTTATTTCTAGCTACAATAAAAGAAAAGTGAAATATGATTTTATAAATGATGATCATATTATTAGTATCAAGTTGGACTGTGAATGTTCTTTTAGATGAGAATGCATGCATCCTACTTATTCCTACTTATATATATATATGATCAAGAGTTTGTGCAACGATGGTTAAGATTAATTCTGTGTGGTAAGAATTTTAATTATAATTTATGAAGTATTTAAGTTCACCATAAATGTGTTATGAGAGATGGCAAAATTTGTAAGAAAACGAGGAATCGAGGCTCGTGTTAAACACGATTTCCATAAAACAAATTATGACATTCACTATCGGTGCTAATGAATAATAAAACGTTTGTTTCACAGGATACAATGATCTAGAGCAACAATATTAACACTATATATTGCTTGAGGCGGAATGTTGTCTGAATAAATATTACCGGAGTACTAAGTAAACAAGAGAAAAAAATCGAAAGTAAAATGTAATTAGCAATTGTTGGAATGTGTTTTTATGTTTTTTCAATTTTTTTGTGTATCTCCACAACCGGTAAGGTTGCAGCTTATATAGTCAACCTAAAATTCGAAACGGTTGGTTGCAATAAAATTGATTTTTTTTTAGACCAAACCTGTCACAGCCCCGCTAATGACATATTTGTAACATTAAATCAATTTAATTCAAGGTTTTAATTTTTGAAAAATACTCTCGATTGTAAATATGGGCAGAATCAGAATTTGTGGTGAGGGGCCAAAATATACAACTCAACACTAACACGTTTCCATATGAAGAAAAAAAATAGATTTTTCTTTTATATTTACAATTATAAGTGGTTATATGTTGAACCAGAGCCCATAACGCCATTTAGATGATAGTACTATCAGACTAGCTATGTATTCCAAATACATTCTAAATGCAACTTAAATTAATCCCAATTAAACCTGGGAAAACATGTGGTAATTTTTTCCTTGAAAGAGTCCGAACAAGTTGGTATCTTCTTCAATTTTTCCAACTAAATTTCATATGAAAACAGTTTAGCTATCTGTTATACTTAGTCAAAGAAGTCAATCTTTGACAAGTCAATCCTAGTCACCAGCTTACGTGGCGAGGACCAGTCAACAAGATCTTGCGACGACTGGTCAACAAGACCAAGAAAATGTAATAGATTTAATGTATTTAATATATTTAAGTGCTCGCCCAAAGATGTTGGCGAGCACATGTTTTAAGTAGCTGCTCGCCCAAATGTGTGGCGAGCACATGTCTATTCTTAGGTAGAAAAGTCTAAGTATTGGAGCCTTGGGAGACAGTATGGAGCGTGGCGACCACTCTCCTCGACATGGTCCTACGGCGACCACCATAGCTCAGCTCCTCGTCATATCGGCGAGGACGAGCACCAAAGGCGGTTTAGCATTAAATGCGCCATCAAATCACCTTTTCGGGCAGAAGTGAGGCCCAGTGAGGGCGTGCCACGTGTAAAGGGCGGGCAGCCCCTGGAAACCACTATATAATGCCTAAAAGAGGCTCATTTGTAAGACAAGTTACCCTATTCCACCAAATCACCCAAACCAAAGCAATATACTCTCCCAAGCTCTTACGCTTTAGCTTCTCAAAGAAGCTACATCTTTGTGTTCTTCATTAATTCTTGTTTGTTCTCCAATAGATCATCAAGATCATCATATTAATCCGCATAAACACGTAATAAACCCCCGATAATCATATATGTTTGTTTCGTGCTAATAAACAGCCCACATCCGAGTCAACCCGACAAAAGCACGTACAACATTTGGCGCTAGAAGGAGGGGTCCTTTTACGTGTTCATCACTCTCAGTTTCGACCGATCATCGAGCGATCGGTTTGCAAACTCCGTTTTCAGGTTTTTAATCGGTAGTTCCACCGTTTAAAGCTTTATTTACATATTTCCGTGTTCTTCGTGTTCTTGAATATTTGCGATATTCACGACATATTTTGGAGTTTGATCTCCGTGTAATCTTGTTTTTAAGCTTTAGTTGTTATTACTTTGCTCATAAGTAGTTGTAATAGCACGTTCTTCTGCGTAAGAACTTTAATCTTTCGTTTTTAAGCGTCGAAAGCTTAAGAACAGTCTTATCCTTGTAATAATCTCCAGGAGACACTCTTTAAACGATGTCTCAGCATACTCCACGTGACGGAATCTTACCCCCCGGAGGGAACGAGCGCCCTCCGGCGCCGGCGGTGAATCCGTTTGCAAACGTGAATATGGGGGACATTCTGAATGATCCCCAACATCTGAAAGACCTCTGTGACTATCTCAATGAGAAGAAGAGGCAGAATGAGGAGCTGGAGAAGGCCAAAGATCAGGCCTTCGACCGAGCTCGCAAAGCCAAGGGGAACGAAGAAGATAACCGTTCCTATCACTCCAACTCTGTTCACCCCCAGGACAGAGGAAAAAACAAAGTCGACGAGCACTCCCACAATAGCCATACGGGAGACTCGCGACACCGAAATTCGGTTTTCAACCGGATGGATGACAGAGATAAGAGGGCACCTCGCCCGGTGCATTTCAATGTGGATGGCCGACCAGGCAGAGCCGACCACCACCGAGATCACGCTGATAAGAGAGATCAGGGTGATAGAGTCTCAGCTCTTGACCGAGTGGGACCAGGGAAGGGTTCGCGAGCTCCTGCGAGGAGTTATCGCAGCCGCCAGTCTGAGAGACATTCCCCCAGGCGATCACGTCATGATGATCGCCCGGCCGCATCCCAAGGGAGCCGACGCGACGAGGTCGTCGTCCCCCGAGCACAAACTGCCGAGGAGGGGCAAATCGCCCAGTTCCTCGAGACCCAAAAATTAATGAAGATAGAGATGGAAACCCTGCGAGCTGAGGTGGTCGCCTCGAAGCTAGGGACCACCCCACCAATCACTCTGCCCGCACCTCCTTTGAGCGTTGCAATCCTTACCGCCCCCATTCAAAGAAAGATTCAAATGCCCTCCATGCCGGCATACGATGGTGCATCCGACCCTAGAGTACATCTGTCCAAGTACTCCAACTATATGGCCTCAATTGGGGCAACGGACGCCACACAATGCAGGAACTTCTCCCTAACTTTGGGAGACCGGGCTCACCGATGGTACACAACGCTGAGTCCCGGATCGGTCACCTCATTCCTTGAGCTGGGACAACTATTTCTGACCTACTACGGGTCTATTGCTGCTCGCCCAGCCTCAAAGCAACGTTTGGCGAACGTTCGACAATCTATAAATGAGTCTGGCACGGACTTCATCGAGCGCTTCGATAGGCTGGTGATCGATGGGGAGGCCGTGAACGATGAGACCAAGCTGATCTCAGCTGTTTCCGGTCTGAGGATAGGTACCAAGCTTTGGGAATCTATCCACCTTACTTTCCCCAGTTCTTATGCGGACTTCCGCACGAGGGCTGGGAACTTCATTCAGATGGAGGAAATAATGGACGCAGCCAAGGCTAACGAGCAGCCGGAGGCGTCCAAGAGGGTCTGGCCCAAAAAGAATACAAACACTGGGGAGTCGTCCCAGCCCAAGAAGGCGACCACTCAAACGTGAAGTGCTCGCCCAGCCAACTTCAGGCCTTTCGAGGAGTCTCCTGAGATCATCCAATTCAGAGAATCTCTCTCTGTGGATCCCAGGGGCATTTTCAATGCTGTTAGGGGAAAGAATATGCTCCCCCAGGCCAAGCCAATGCATGCAAGTGATGAAAAACTGGATGGTAGCAAATTCTGCGACTACCACAACTCCATTGCCACCACACCAACGGCTGCAGGGACTTGGTGAGAAATCTATTCAAGCTATACAATGAGGGCAAGCTCGCCCAGTTCATCAAGCCTCTAGGAAATGGCGACAACAGGGGGAAGAAACGTCGCGACGACGGCGACGACCTGCGCCAACATCTGAATCGTCCCAAGCTAACTCCTCCCATGCCACAACATGCTGGCGGCGACATCGATAATGTGGGCGGAGCCTGTTTGGTGATTGAAGGCCCGTTGGGGGGAACCCAATCCGGAAAAGAGCTATATGTTCGCCGAGCTCAGAGCGAGCAGCGAGCACTGAACAATGTGCACCAGGTGTGCGTCGCTCCGACTGCCGAGAAGCCTCTTTCTCATCAAGTCCTTTTCTCGGACGACGACCTGAACGACGTGGTGCACCCGAACAATGATGCTTTGGTCATCACAGGGAAGATCATGGGAACCAACGTCCATCGCATGATGGTCGACACTGGGGCATACACCAACATCCTTTTCAAGCATACTCTGGATGCTCTCGGTGATTATGCGGAATACATCTAGCCTTGCGATGATATAATCGTAGGTTTTGGGGATACGCGCAATCTTCCCATTGGGAAAATCAGACTATCCTTGGAGTTGGCATCGTCGAAAGAGCCAGAAATGCACCATGCTAGGCAGCTCAACTTCTTGATCATCGACATGCCATCGTCCTACAACGTTTTCCTCGGCCGACCTTTCTTCAACGAGTTCAAGGCGGCCGTTTCTACTTATTATTACTGTGTAAAGTTTCCGACCCCAGCGGGAGTTATAACCGTCAAGGGCGATCAGACGCGGGCGAGGGAGTGTCTCGTCCGTTTTGCAAAGCGTCATTCAAAGGAATCTACTATGATTGGCCAGTATATTGAGTGTCAAACACAAACAGAAAAAGTGAACTACTTGGAGGGTCTTCCTAGCAAGTACCGAAAGATTGAAATTGGGGAGTGCAGTCGTAGTTACGACGACCACCAAGTGGAGGCGAACGAGCACGCCTCCATGGAAGTGGACGACCACACCCCAATGGATATCGACGAGCAGACAGTCTCGGGCGACCAGCTCCCCGACGACCAGTTGCCAGAAAACATTCCAGATCTGGAGCCCAGGCTAGGTTTTGAGCCAGAGTTCGGAATCGAGGACCCTCGTTGGAAGGAGCCTAAAGAACGGGCAACTTCAGCGGAGGACCTCGAAACCATTCATTTAAACGAAGCTCGTCCAGAACTCGAAGTATTCATTGGTTCGAATTTACCAGAAAATTTGCGGTCAGATATGGTCGCATTTTTGAAAGAAAACATCGGAGCATTCGCCTGGTCGCACGAGGATATGGTGGGCATTCCAACAAATCATGCCTGCCACAGATTGAATATTGATCCAGCGAGGAGACCTATCACCCAAAAACGAAGGAAATTTGGGCCTGATAAATATGCGGCTTTGGCAGTCGAAGTCAAGAAATTGATCGACAATAAATTAATCGAGAAAACTGGAACTGACCCCGAGTGGCTGGCCAATCCAGTGCTCGTCAAAAAGGCGACCGGGTCGTGGAGATTGTGTATAGACTTCACAGATCTAAACGACGCCTGTCCCAAAGATCACTTTCCGATGCCCCACGTTGATCACCTAGTAGACAATACAGCGGGGCACGAGATGTTAACTTTCATGGATGCTTTCGCAGGCTACCATCAGATCGCGATGCATCCCGACGACCAGCGGCATACGGCCTTCATGACGGCCACCGAAATGTACAGCTGGAAGAGAATGCCTTTCGGTTTGAAGAACGCGGGGGCAACATACCAAAGACTGGTAAATAAGATGTTTGAGAAACACATCGGCGAGATGGTGGAGGTCTATATCGACGACATCGTTGTCAAAAGCTTGCGGAAAGAAGATCACCTACACCACCTCACCATGACATTCGATATACTGAAGGAGTACAACATGAAGTTAAATCCGAAAAAATGCAGTTTTGGTGTTAGCTCAGGAAAATTTCTGGGGCATTTGGTTAGCCAACGGGGCATCGAGGCGAATCCGAGCAAAATTCAAGCAGTCATTAACATGCAAAGCCCAAGGAACGTGAAAGAAGTACAAAGGTTGACAGGATGCCTTGCATCATTGAACAGATTTATTGCACGAACGGGCGATCGCTGCAAACCTTTTTTCGATGCTCTGAAAAAAGGGAGGTTCGAATGGACCGATGAATGTGAAAAAGCTTTCGAAAAGCTAAAGGAATACCTATCGGATCCGAAGGTCCTATCTAAGCCAGTCCCCGGCGAAATTTTGTATCTATACTTGGCGGCCACTGACTGTGCGATCAGTTCAGTGCTCGTCCGAGCTGAGGGGAGCACACATCTGCCTATCTACTACGTAAGTCAACGCTGAGAGATGCGGAGTTGAGATACACTCCTATGGAAAAATTGGCATACGCACTAGTCATGAGTGTCAGAAAATTAAGGTAGTACCTGTTCGACCACGAGGTGGTCGTCCTCACCACCTTTCCACTCCGATGAGCACTGCATCGTCCGGATACCACGGGAAGACTTTTGAAATGGTCGGTGGAGATAGGGCAATTTGGGCTCACCTACGCACCTAGAACGGCAATCAAGGGACAAGTGCTGGCAGAATTTATCGTAGAGCTCACTTTCCCAGAGAAATTGGACGAGGGAATCGAACTCCCTTGGACACTGTTCGTCGATGGCTCGTCGACGAGCACCAAAGCAGGGGCAGGAATCGTCCTCACCAGCCCAACCGGATAGACGTTTGCTTCGGCGATCGAGTTCGAGTATCGGGCGACCAACAACGAAGCAGAATACGAGGCGCTGGTTGCAGGAATCAAGATGGCTATGGCCGTGGGCGCCAGAAAACTGAAAAATTTTTCTGACTCTCAGCTGGTTGTATATCAAATTACGGGCGACTACGAGGCTCGCGGCGATCAAATGATAAAGTATCAAGAGCTAGTAAAAGGATTACTCGAGCAGTTTGATCAATTCCATATCGAGCAAATCCCTAGGGAGGACAATACGCAAGCAGATGCGTTAGCTCGACTGGCCACTTCAGAGGGGGAGGCAATATTTTCAGAAGCGACCATCACTAAAATTTCTTCCCCATCGGTGAACAGAGGTCAGATTTTGCAGGTTGAAGCGACCAGCGACGAGGACTGGAGATCGCCGATCATCAAGTACATCAAGACCGGCGAGCTCCCGGGGGACAAAGTGAAAGCAACCAGATTGCAGCTCAGGTCCGCAAGGTACACTGTTGTTGGCGACCAGCTGTACAAACGGGGTTTTTCAATGCCTTTATTGAAATGCCTCGGAGAAGACGAGGCGAAGATCGTCATGTACGAAATCCACGAAGGATCATGTGGAAATCATACAGGGGGGCAAGCGCTCGCTTTAAAAATCATGAGGCAAGACTACTTTTGGCCAACACTGAAGAAGGATGCAATTCATTACGCCCAGGCGTGCAAGAGATGTCAAACTTTTGCACCAGCTATTCACTCACCTCCAGACGAACTCATCTCCGTCTACAGCTCTTGGCCCTTCGCGAAGTGGGGCATCGACATCATCAGACCTTTCCCGCCTAGCGTCGGGGGGGTAACTTTCGTAGTCGTAGCAGTCGATTACTTCACCAAGTGGACCGAAGCGAAGGCATTGAAGACCATCACAACGGCCCAGATGACAAGCTTCATTTGGAAAAACATAATTTGCAGGTTCGGCCTACCACGAGCAATAGTGACCGACAACGGGCGTCAATTCACAAGTCGAGATATGCTGGATTTCTGCTCAGAATGGAACATCAAGAAAAAATTTTCAACACCCTATCATCCACAATCAAATGGTCAAGTAGAGGCGATCAACAAAATCATCAAACACACCTTGAAAGCTAAGCTAGATGGATTGAAGGGCAAATGGGCGGACGAGCTGCACATGGTTCTGTGGGCATATCGGACGACCACTAGGAATTCTACTGGTGAAACTCCGTTCGCGCTCGCGTTCGGAACCGAAGCTGTCATACCAGCAGAGGGGCAGGTCCCAACTTTTCGAGTAGCAAATTATGACGAGCAGTTGAATAACGATGCACAGCTCTCCGATTTGGACTTCCTAGAAGAGCGAAGGCTAACAGCGGGCGAGAAGAACGTGGTGTACAAGCAAAGATCAGAGCGCTATTACAACACCAAAGTACGTGCTCGCCAATTCACTATCGGCCAGCTCGTACTTCGGAGGGCGACGGAGCAGTCCATTGGCATACTTGGCCCGACTTGGGAGGGTCCGTACCGAATAACGCACACACTTTTGAACGGATCGTACGAGCTAGAAGATCTAGAGGGCAAGCCGAGCAAATACCCGTGGAACGCGGTCAAGCTGAAGAAATATTACCAGTAAGTTTTTAATTTTTTCATATTTGTATAATTTGTACCAAGTCATCATTTCAATACAGGTCAAGTTTAAATTTCATCAAGTGTTAGATAAGTTTGAATTTTTAGACAAGGCTCTGCGTAGCCATCTAGGAAACAAAGACGAGCACTCTTTTTTAACGATGCTCGCAAGGTAGTGGCGACGACGATCACTACCTACCAAACAAAAAAGAGTTCAACCGACGAATGGTTAACTCTAAAAGACGAGCACTCTTTCTTAAAGATGCTCGCAAAACAAAGACGAGCACTCTTTTTTAACGATGCTCGCAAGGTAGTGGCGACGACGATCACTACCTACCAAACAAAAAAGAGTTCAACCGACGAATGGTTAACTCTAAAAGACGAGCACTCTTTCTTAAAGATGCTCGCAAAACAAAGACGAGCACTCTTTTTTAACGATGCTCGCAAGGTAGTGGCGACGACGATCACTACCTACCAAACAAAAAAGAGTTCAACCGACGAATGGTTAACTCTAAAAGACGAGCACTCTTTCTTAAAGATGCTCGCAAAACAAAGACGAGCACTCTTTTTTAACGATGCTCGCAAGGTAGTGGCGACGACGATCACTACCTACCAAACAAAAAAGAGTTCAACCGACGCATGGTTAACTCTAAAAGACGAGCACTCTTTCTTAAAGATGCTCGCAAAGGTAAAAGACGAGCACCTTTTCTTAAAGGCGCTCGCAAAGACAAAAGACGAGCACTCTGTCTTGAAGGTGCTCGCAATAAAAGGAGGTTTCAAAAAGACATACTTATCAAAAAATGCTTGCAGAAAATGAATCATAACACAAGTTGGAAAGCGAACACAACATGAGCAAAAAGTTCCATTCATTGAAAAGCCTTGAAGGCTGAAATTACAAAAAGGCCTTAATGGCCGAACAGTCCTAAAAAACAGAAATAAAATACAAGTAAACTAAGCTGCTGGAGCATTCTCCTCGGCAGGAGCATCCTGCTCGCCGGCAACTTCCTCCTCGTTCATAGCCTCCTCGGCAGGAGCTTCCTGTTCGCCTGATTGAGGTGGGGAGTCTTGCGGAGGGTTCGAGAAGAGGACCGGAACACCCAACAGTCGGGGGAACAGGAGTCCCAACTCCATCAAAGGAAGCAGAGGGAGGTCTGTTTCCGGCTGAGGATTCTCCTTCATAAGGAGGTCGTCCAAAAACCCGCCGAGCGGAGTCACATCCAGTCCCGGATGAATTTCCAGTAACCGGTGAATGAGCCCGTGGGCAGTAAGCGCCACCGATAACATGGCCACGCTCCCGGCGACCTCAACAGTCTCATCTCGCTCTTCCGTCAGCTCGACCAGCTGTTGCCGAAGAGTGGCCAACTCTTCCTCGTCAGTTGCGGATTTATTTTGAAGAGTTCTTACCTCGTCCTCGGCAGTCTGGAGGCGAGCACGGAGACGTTCGATCTCTTGGAGATCTTCCTGATCCTTCTTTCGAATCGTCTCAAGTTGGGCCTCAGAATCGGCCAACTTTGCCTCAACATCGGCCAACTTGGTCTCGAGGTCGACCGCTTTCCTCTCGACAGCAGCTTTAGCCTTGGCCATTTAGGCGAGTTTCGCACTCCTGTCCTCGCTGACTTTGCGGCTTTCGGCGATCTGGAAGGCGAGCTTCTCCATCGTATAAGACGCCCGGCTCAAATCTATGGCGACCAATCTCGCGTTCTCCAGCGAGCTATGATTGTCCACCTCGTCGACCAGTGTGGTCGTCAGCGATCGAGGCAGATTCTTCACAGCCCTTAGTGCGATCGGATTCAGGGGCTCTCTGTCGACCGGATCCCGCGACCGGTAGTAGCCGAGGAGGTTCGGGTTGAAGGGTTCGACGATCTGGCAGTCGGCAACTCTATAGGAGAAGAAGAAAATAATTTAGAAAAAGGTACTTGAAAATATTATAAAAACCTCATGGATAAATAACTTACTTGGCAACCCTTGCGGCATCCCAGCCGAGAAGGGTGTTATCTCCCTGAGCCCTCTCCCCGGCCGACGAGCTTGCGGCGATATCTCGCGACCGAGTAGTACGGGGAGGAGGGGATACGACTTGTGTGGGGGGAGGCGAGGGAGATCTCCTCGGCGAGATCCTCTGCTCGGTAGCAGGGGGGCGAGAAGAGCCCCCTCGGGCCGGTTTAGCGATCTTCTTGGGTGGAGCCCCCGAGGTCTCCGCCCCTTTCCTTTTCTTGCCGGTGCCGTCAACTACCTTGCGCTCACGGAGCATCCTCGCCTGTTGCAGCATCCTGTTCGATAGTATGCGATTTACTTCGACGGTTGGAGGAAGATAGGTGACAACCCTTTCAGGAACCACTACTAAGAAAGAAAAGCGAAGAGTTAATATTTACGAAGAGCAATTTTGAAAAAAACTTAGCAAATTCACAAAACTTGGAAACATGTTGATACCTGGAGGAAATTGTCGGGTGAAGTGATGAGGAGGTACTCTAAGACCTGCTCGCTCACGCATACACTCCCTGTTCAAGAAGCGACAGGACCTCTCCAGGTACCGACGATTGAGAACGCAGCAAACGTGATACTGGAAGAGAGGTGTGAGACGGTGCTCGACAGTTTTCTTACGAGCAGTTTCACCTACAAAAACGAGGAGTTAGTCAGTATAGAAAGAGCGAGCAGTAATAAAAATAACTTACCACAAATTCTTCGATATTCAGTGGGAATGGGAACGCGATCCGAGGAGCCATCCGGCCTCACCGGACTTTTCCAGTCCCCGGCTACCCACCACCAATTGGTTTTCCAATCTCTGATTTTGTTGGGAACCCCTTCAATCAACTTGAAGTTATCACGGCCCCTCACGTAAAAATATCCGTGGCCCACGTTCTCTCCGGCCTCGGCCACCTGAAGGAGATAATTAATCTCTTTCGGGCTAAGCCATGTGTTCCGACATCCATTCTCGGCCGCCACCAGGCCGAACAGTGTAAGAATGCCGATCAGGTTGGACCAACCATTCGGCAAAAGTTGAGAAGGGGCCACCCTTAAGAAATGTAAAAAGTGGGAAATACTGGGGTGCAGGGGGAATCTAAGCCCGGCCTCCATCATGCCGATATTAACGGCGACCATCCCTTCTGGCGGCTGGTCGGCCCTCTCATCCGGGCGAGGTACAAAAAAACAAACATCGGCCGGCAGCTGATATTTCTTCCTGGAATTTTCTAGCTGTGCCGAGGAGACCTTGCTCGCATACTTACTTGCTTCGTATTCACTCTGAAAAGCTTCTCGATGGGGGCGAGGAACCTCTCGAGGAAGGTATTCGCAGAAATATTTGTAATAGGCCTCCCTCGAGACCTCGTCGCCATCCAAATTTTCCCTTCCACTTAAAATGTCCTTTATGCTCTCCGCATATTGAACAACCTCCTCAAAATCCTCGCGGAGACTCCTCGTCAAGGTCTCCTCGACTTGGGCAGTTTCGATCTGTTCGCCCACCCCTCGATCTAATCCTTGGTCGCGTAGATCGGAACTGGTCTCACTGCCACCCTCCTCGGCATCTCCCTCCTCGGCATCATTGCCGACATCGTCCCTATCACTTTCATCAAGGTCGTCGACGTCGACGACCACTGCCTTTCCCAAGTTTCGAGGTCCAACACTTATAGGGTCGGGGGAGTGAATCCTAGAATCCGAGGAGGATGCCCTCTCCAGTAAGGCCAAGGCCAAACGATCTCCGCCGCCGGAGTCTTCAGAGCCACCAACCAACGGCGGCGGACCACCGTCGGAACCACCACCAAAACCACCAAAATCCATTTTTTTCTATAGAAATGGGGGAGAAAGAGTTTTTAAAGAAGAAAATGCAAGTTGTTTACCTTGTTGACGATCGAGAACCACCACAAACTCGCCGGAAAACTTGAGAGAAGCTTGAAGAAATTCGAAAAATTGCAGGAGGTAAAAAGTTTTTTTTATGAAGAGGAAGGTCATATTTATAGGCAAATATTATCAGGGACCTATGTGCAAAAAACGGGGTCAAAAACGCAAACTCCCCAAAAATTTGGGGTCATTTCCGAAAATGAGCTCGGCGAGTGGTCCCCACGCGCGACCTTTGAGGTCGGCACGCGCCCTACGCGCCAAATTCAAAATCTCCTTGCGCCGCCCACGCGTCTGACACCTCAGAACAGTCATTATTAAAAGTTGCTTCGATAATCGTGCTCGGCGTTGGAGACGAGGCGACCGCCTCCAATTTACGTCATCAAAATCTCAAAATTGATTGTGTTGTCGAGGACAATAATTACCATCTAAGAAGACGACCATACTGCTCGCCTTACCATTCTACGAATACGAAGAAAGGCGACCAGGGGGCAAATGTTATACCTAGTCAAAGAAGTCAATCTTTGACAAGTCAATCCTAGTCACCAGCTTACGTGGCGAGGACCAGTCAACAAGATCTTGCGACGACTAGTCAACAAGACCAAGAAAATGTAATAGATTTAATGTATTTAATATATTTAAGTGCTCGCCCAAAGATGTTGGCGAGCACATGTTTTAAGTAGCTGCTCACCCAAATGTGTGGCGAGCACATGTCTATTCTTAGGTAGAAAAGTCTAAGTATTGGAGCCTTGGGAGACAGTATGGAGCGTGGCGACCACTCTCCTCGACATGGTCCTACGGCGACCACCATAGCTCAGCTCCTCGTCATATCGGCGAGGACGAGCACCAAAGGCGGTTTAGCATTAAATGCGCCATCAAATCACCTTTTCGGGTAGAAGTGAGGCCCAGTGAGGGCGTGCCACGTGTAAAGGGCGGGCAGCCCCTGGAAACCACTATATAATGCCTAAAAGAGGCTCATTTGTAAGACAAGTTACCCTATTCCACCAAATCACCCAAACCAAAGCAATATACTCTCCCAAGCTCTTACGCTTTAGCTTCTCAAAGAAGCTACATCTTTGTGTTCTTCATTAATTCTTGTTTGTTCTCCAATAGATCATCAAGATCATCATATTAATCCGCATAAACACGTAATAAACCCCCGATAATCATATATGTTTGTTTCGTGCTAATAAACAGCCCACATCCGAGTCAACCCGACAAAAGCACGTACAACACTATCCACAACTAAATTTTCTACTATATATATACGAATTACAAATTCATACAACAAATGCACATGGGCATTATTCTCTTTTTCCAGCTTCTTCAATGGATGACTGCCCACCCGTTCAATTAATACAGCTTCTTTCAACTCCTTTAGTTCTTTCTCAGAATCACAAACACGAACTAGAAGAAATGCTCGAAGTGGTAGAGGGATTCCCTCTCTATATTTAGAGCCAATCTCTACTTGCTTGACCTTGAAATAGACGGGCTTATCGTCCTTGTTTAGAATATCAGATTTCTGAGCATAAAGTTTGTCGTGCACATCTAGATTAACAGCGAATAGAACGATATCGTGAGCATTGTTAGGAACCGTAAACCCAAAAAACATTAGGAGAGCATTCGACAAATTTTCATAGTTAATCAGGATCTCATCACCTTTAGCATAGTCACGATCAACTCTAATTAACCTCTGCATACCCTTGTTGGTTTGCATCACTCTCAACCACAACCATGGAACTATTATCATGGTTTAGAAAATCCAAAAAAAGAGTCAAGTATAAAATATCCTTTGCATTTTTTCGCCCTCGAGATATAGCTAATCCATATAAGTCTCAGCAACCGCCCAGCCTAACTGCCTTAACCGCTGGGTGCAACCGAACAGATGAAGCTAGTAATTATTTTAAACAATTGGAGTATTTGTTTGTTTAGTTGAAAAATACATTTATTTTGTATCAATGCAAGTCAAATTTTCAAAGGATGAAGAAAGAGCATATTTGTACCAAAATATATACTTTAAGGGTTTATTTGACACTCAGAAAAAAATACATTAGAAGGTTAAATACGAGAATTCTAATCTTTTACGGAGGAAATAAATACAATATTTTTTAAGAAATATTTACGGATGTGGGTGATACAATCGAACTTCCCCTAGTTGTGAGATGGAAATAAAAAAGTTTTGGTCAAAATCAATTATTATAAAAACTTCAAATTTCAAAACACCAAACAAAACTACTATTAAAAAATAAATTGTACGTAGTCTATGATATATGATATAATTATGCTCTAATCCCTAAACCCTATTAACTGAAATTAAATTTTTTTTTTCTCTACTAATGTGAAGCCGTGAGGAATAGAAATGCAAAAGATGTATGATGATCTCCAAGTTCTAATATTCAGTGTCTATATATATATATATTTTTTATGTTTTCTATATGTGCAATTTGGGCTGGGTTTAATTTATTCATGGACTTAATTCTCAAGGCCCAATTAACAATTTATTTAATTAACTAGGAGTTCAAACTAATAAATATAAATTAATTTTATTATAACTCAATACTATAAGTATAATAGTAAAAAAGAAAATTAAAAATTGGAGGGGGCCGTGGCCACCCCATCATAGGCATAGTTTTGTCCCTGATTGTAACCATATCAAATGATCGAATATATACAATTTACGATTCAATGTGTGTCAATTGTGATATTTAAGTCTGACTGTAAATATTTCAGCATATCTACTAAATGAAGCATAAATCTATTACCTCTTCCGTTCATCAAAAGTATGTTCCTTGGTTAGACATAGGTTTTAAGAATAATTCATATTTTTATATATAAGGTAGACGTGGGAGTAAAGAGTAAGGAATATTGTTCGTAGATCATTAGCTTTACTAAAAGTAGAAAAAATATTTAAAAGTTAACTATTTAAATAAAATGAACATATTTTTTGTGGAGGAAAAAATAAGATTGAGCATATTTTTCTTGGACAAATGAAGTATTACTCTTTGGGCTAGTCTTGGGTGAGACCGTCTCACAGAATGAGATTCGTGAGACGGCCCTCATATATAAAAAGTGATAATGTTTGAGCAAAAAATGATAGTGTTTAAGTAAAAAGTGACAGTCACTTTTATTAAATATATTATCACTTTCGCTTAAACATTATCACTTTTTTTACCAACCAAAATCTGAAAAAAAAATATGGGTTATCCTACCCAAATTTTTGAAATATGGGTTAAAAGAGATCCGTCTCACGGATCTTTTTCTGTGAGACGGTCTCACACAAGTTTTTGCCTTACTCGTTTCAAAACAATCTACTTTATACACTATAAAATAATGTACCACCAATTGATTTAATATAAAGTAAAATCTCGCTTTATTCATTAATTATTCATAGATAAAATAATACAAATACTTTATTAACAAATGTATATTTAAAAAAAAAAAAACTCCCTTCGTCCAAAATTTTGCTTTCACTTTGTTTTAAAAAATATTAATTGTTTATATATAAAGTGGTTGAGTATGGGATATTAATTAAGGGGTATTGTGTGATCCAATTTTTTTTTTTTTTTTATGTCACGGTATTCGGCCCAAGGACCGACTAATTCGGAGTACCAATCCCACTATTCACTTGCGGGACCCTATTTAAAGTCAGAGCTTTGCAATGAAGATTTTAAGGGTGAATATAAAAATATTATTTTCGTTAGACATACATATTAAGTTTTGATTGACAAAAAAATGAATACTTATATATAAAGTTTAGAGGTGGTTTAACATTTTGAGTTGTTACTTGAAAATTAAATTAAGGGTAGGTCTCCTATGAAATTGATTCTATATATATGAAATTGAGTTGATCAAATCAACAGTCAACTATTGACTTGGTCAATTTTTATTTTTCGGTAAAAATAATTTTTTTTCAGATTTTTTTTTTTAGTGTTACACATTTCAATTATCGTGACTTACACTTTTAAAAATAATATTTTCAGTTATATTGACGTACATTTTTTGGTAATATTATATTACACCTTTTAGTTATATAGACATGCACTTTTCAGTAAAAATGTGTTGCATTTTTCAGTTATAATAACTTACACTTTTCATTAAAATATTGTGTTGCATTTTTCAAGTATATTGACATTCACCTTTTACTAATATTGTGTTGCACTTTCTAGTTATACTAACTTGCACTTTCTAGTTATAATGACTTACATTTTCATTAAAAGTTGTGTTGCACTTTTCAATTATAGTGACTTACACTTTTTAATAAAAAAATGTGTTACACATTTTAGTAATATTATGTTACACTTTTTAGTAATATTGGCTTACACTTTTCAACACACACATTTTAGAAAAAAAATTACCAATAAAAAAAATTACAAAAATAAAAATTGACAAGTCAAAAAATTTATTGACAATATTCTTGAATATTTAGGGTTTAGGGTTGACCAAGTCAACTCATTTTCTTATAAGAAATTGATTATATATAAGACAAATCCTTAAATTAAAGTACTTCCCCTGTTGCGTTAGGAATTGTGGTGAATAAGATGGAGATGGAAAAATATGAATAAAGTGATTCTATGAATAATAATCGTGTTTGGATAAGCATTGAGAAATACTGATGAATGAAGAATTTTATGTCAAATTAAGAATTATATATATATATATATATATATGTATATTATTGTTATTATTAATTAATGGAGTAAATAGTGTAAGAAAAAAAAAAGTAGAAGATATTGAAATAAAAGTAGGAGAGAAAATGAATGATTAAAAGAAAAAATAGTAACTTAATTGTATAAAAATAGATATGTATATGTATTATATGAGTGGATGAGTCTTTGAATGGATAGGGATGAAGAGTGATGAGATGGGGCCTAGGGGATGACTTATCCTAATCCGGATGAGGTCATCCAAAACCTAACCCACTTTTATTTATTCAAATTTTCATCCAGTATATCATAAAATAAAAAAATCAAGAAAATTTTAATTAATTAAAGTGTATCAAGAATGAGCTACACTAGTTAACCAAGCCTTCCATACTAACTATATAAGTTCCTCAATCGATATACTTAGAGACACAAAAGAAAAAATAAATCAATAATAATAAAATTTTGAGATGGCAAAGCTCGTTTGGATTCTTCTTCTTGTTCTATCAGGTAATTTATGAATACAATTTTCTTGCCATTATATAACATTTCTTGAAGCTGTCATTCATTTACATAGATGAAAAATCATATTATCAACTTGTTTTCATGCTTGAAGTGTTCTAAACAAACTCTGAATGAATCTACTAAGATCATTTCATGTCTATTGAGTTGAGATGACTATGACTATGATTGTGCAAACACAAAACTCATGTATGCTCAACTAAGATTAAACGTAAAACGATTTAATGTAAAACAATATTATCGTGTACTTGAGTTGCATTTTGTATGTATTTTTAAATAAGTAGTTGTTTCGTTAAAAGGTATTAACTTGATAGTAATAATTATTTCATTAAAAACATTAATTCTTATTGAGATAATGTCCAATTTAACCCCTAAATTATTGTCTTGCTCAATTATTATTTTGCACGAACAAACCCTCAAAATTTTAAAATAAAACTTATAAGCCATCACACTAGTAAAATAGGGTATGGAGACCATTTTCTTAAAAAAAAAAATCATGCAAGGAGACTTAGTCATTGACTTCGTTCAATTCTGACATTGAAATTATTTGTGTTGTAGTTGCATTAGCAAGTGATGGTGTTACAGCGGCTGGTCCAACGAGATGTAGTGTAACACTGCAGAAGTCTGCGTGTAACCTTCCAAGCTGCTCCCTCCAATGTCTAAAAACGTACAATGGAAATGGATCTTGCATTGGGCCGGGTGGTTCAGCTAGCCAGTGTGTTTGCATTTATAATTGTTAATTGATTAATGCTTTAAGCTTAATCATTTTTGTTACAACAATAAATTAAACTTCATAAAAATATTGTTCAATTAAAAATACTCGTATTTTTTTAATTTTTTTTTTATGATTTTATTTCTAGATACAATAAAAGAAAAGTGAAATATGATTTTATAAATGATGGTCATATTATTATATTTTTTTATTATTATTATAAATGATGGTCATATTATTATATTATTACTATCAAATTGGACTGTGAATGTTCTTTTAGATCCGTCCCACAAAAATAGTTATATATTCCTTTTTTGGATGTCTTAAATTGTAGCTACATTTTCTCTTTTACTTTAATATTAAGTGATTTATTGTCAATTTTACCCCGAATTAATAAGAGTAATTAAGGTTTGTCAGATTTTGGAGAATGTGATTCCAAGGGCAAAATTGACACATTAGCTATATTTGACTACATTTATCGATTTTTCTTAATCTATGTGTAAAGTCAAATATAGCTATCTTTGTGGGATGGAGGGAGTACTTTCATATATATATTATGATCAATGATCAAGAGTTTGTGCAGCGATGATTAAGATTAAATTAATGCGCGTGGTAAGAATTCTAATTATAATTTATGGAGTATTTAAGTTCACCATAAATGTGTTATGAAAGATGGCTAAATTTGTAAAAAAACGAGGAATCGAGGGTAGTGTCAAACACGATTTCCATAAAACAAATTATTACATTCACTAAATAATAAGATGTTTGTTTCACAGGATACAACTATCTAGAACAACAATATTAATATTATATATTGCTTGAGGCAAACAGGGATGTTGCCTGAATAAATATTACCGAAGTACTAAGTAAACAAGAGAAAAGATCGAAAGCAAAATGTAATTAGCAATTGTTGGAATGTGTTTTTATCTTTTTCCAAATTTTTTTGTGTATCTCCACAACTAGTAGGTTGCAGCTTACATAGCCAACCTAAAATTCAAAACGGTTGGTTGCAATAAAATTGAAAAAAAAAATTTAGACCAAACCTGTCATTGATTTCAAAATGGGCTGAAAATATCACATTCCCGCTAATGACATATTTGTAACATTAAATCAATTTAATTCAAGATTTCATTTTTCGAAAAATGACGTTCACCAATCCAACTCAATTGAGGTATTGAGCTCTAAACAATTGACTCAGTCCAACCTTCTCCAATTCGACTTTCAATTCTAATAATAATTTCCTTATGAGGTTCTACCCACAAAATGAAAAACGTGGCTTCTTATTTCTTAAACAATAACGATATATTAATTATTTACAAAATTATAAATAAATATTCTAATTATATGCGTGCAAACATAGGCACAATAAACAACCTAGACTAGGCCACGACCCCGCATGACTGTGCCTTCTTTTAGGCTCGCTTCAGATAGAATTGGGCGCAGGCTATATACCCTCCAATTTTTTTAAGTATACTTCCCCTTCCAATTTATTAATTAAATAATTATGTAAATTAAATACCTAAACTACCATTATACTAAAATATAATAAAATGATCCTAAATAAATACACTCTCCAACTTCTAAACCCTAACCCTAATAGCAATCGCCAACGTCGCGGCCACCACCTCCGGCGACCAACACCACCACATTTTCAACAAAAAAATTATAGAAATTTCAAACTCAAACAAAAAAATATCACATAAATTTCAAAACATAAAAAAAAAATTAAAAACATATTTTTGGCATACCAGTGTCAACCGTATGCATTATTGTCGACAAGTTGTTGTCGACAATAATGCATACGGTCGACATTGGTTTGTCGTTGTTGTTGACAATAATTCATACGCTCGACACTGGTTGTCGTTGTTGTTGACAATAATGCATACGGTCGACACTGATTTGTCGATAAAAAAATAAAATCGACAATATTGCATCTATTCGACACTGATTCGTTGAATTAAAAAAAACCTACTTAAACGCGGCGGGGAAGCGGCCGACGCCGATTACAGAATAGGGGGCGGCCCGACCGCGGTTAGAGAATGGAGGGGGAGGCAACCAACTAATGTGGTGGGGTGGCGTCGCACGACCATTTACAGAAGAGAGGGGGCGGCACAACAGTTTGAGGGAGGAGGTGGCGGATGGTGCGTCGACGACGTAGGGGCACGGGGCGGCCGGTGAGAGTGTGAGGTAGGAGAAATTTAAGATTTTGAAATAATGAAGACGAAGAAAGGGAAGAAAAAGATAAACTAGAGTTTTAATGGATAACATATCTAGAAATGGGGTAATTTGGGGAGAGTACATCTATCATATGTAGAGATGTCTATGAGGATGACCCTAGCCCTAAAGGGCTACGGACCTTAACCGATTCATACTTAACGATTCTACAATTGTTAGGACCTAACCCTAACCCTAGCGGGCCACGGGCTAAACGGGCCACTAAGTGGCTACAATATTTTTTTTTCTTTTAAAATTAAAAGTGCACGTCCAACAAGCAAATAAAATAAAAAATATATAATTAGTTAATGATCCATAAATGAGAAAATAAAAGTACGTTTTAAACACAATTTTAGAACTCATTGGTCCTTAATATGACCAAATAAAGCTAAACAAATATCATAATCTAATAAAAAAAATAGTAATATTAATTAATGGATGGATGGTAATGAGCTACTTAAGGTTTATAGTTATGACTATGAGCCAAATGACTCAAAAAAAATTCTAAGATTATATATTAAAAAAAAAAAAAAGGTAACAACTCGGGCTAGCCCGCAGGGCTAACCGGTCTTGGTAAAAAAAGCCCAGATTTAAATGGCCCTATGATTCATAAATTCTAATCCTACATTTTTCAGGGTTAGACGATTCAGTCCGATTATCCCGATTCGGATAAACATCTCTAATTATACGACACTCCCGCCATAGAACTCGCTCAAGAATATATATTAGAGAAGGTGGTCAAAGAAGTGCTACAAGGGTAGAAATTGGCTAAGCCCAATTTACCACTAACAAAAAAAACAAGCCGCTAGTGGGTTGTGACTTGTGAACAAAATCAGGAAGAAAAGCTCACGGTTCTAACTATTTCACCTCCAGTTCGGTTTAGAACACACCTCCACCCAATTTAATAATATAATAATTATGCGAAAAATTAAAAATACCTTTTTCAGTAAAAGGTATTATATTGAATTTTTTTTCCAACCACCACTATTTCCATTTCATCCAAACCAAAAAATATAATAAATAATAACAATAAAGATTTAAAACCATCCTACCATATCATCTGAAGCGTTGAGCTGAGAAATAAAGCAGGCGACTGAAATTAAACGAAAGTGTATACGATTGACACTGGTTGGTCGAAAAAAATATTATAAAAAAATTCAACTATTTTAGGTCGACAAATTGTTGTCGACGAGAGCATATATGGTCGACTTAAAATGGTCGAAAAAAAACTAGAATTTTCTGCAGAAAAAGGGATCCTAAAAACCAACTGCGCGCGACGACAACATGGACCAGACGGCGACGGTGGCGGGGTCGATCGGAAACAAAATGGTCTCTCTCCCACTATTTCTGGGACTGCGGTCGATCAGGAGCGGCGACAACCGATTTTGGGGGATCGGGCGATGCCGAGGGGTGAGTGGGTGGGAGGTGAAGCCGGTGGATGGGGTAGGAAAGAGAGAATCCAAAGGAGGGAAAAAAAAAAAAAAAAACAGAAAATAAAAATAAAAAGGGGAGAGGGAGGGGGCCGCGAAGGCAGGGCCGGTGGCTAGAGCCGCGACTGCTAGTGGCGGGTCTTTGGGTGGGGTGGAAAATGGAATGAGAGGAATGAATTTAAGGTTATAAAATAGGTTTGTGGGGGTGTTGGGTAGTAAAGAAAATTTTATTGAGAAAATGATATTTAGGACAATTCGAGTTAACGGTACATCTATTGTAAACGAATTTTTGGGTGTGTATTTTCTCTATGCAAATGGAGGTGTAAATAGTCAAACCCAAAGTTCATGGTATCAAAATCTTTGTTTTGGAACAGACCTTGCTTAATTAGATTTGAGATTTATATTTCCTGGACATATATTTGGGCTAAGTTTAGTGATGAGTCGTAGTTAGGGGTGTGCATGGTTCGGTTTGGTTAACCAAATCGCCCGTAAATCGTAAATCAAACTATAAACCGTTCTTTTTTTTCAAAACCGTAAACCAAACCGTATTTATAAAAACCGTTCGATTTGAAACCATAATATTTCGGGTGGTTCGGTCGGTTTTGACCGAACCATAGTTTACTCATTTTTTTCCCTACACACAATAATTAATAAAAATGTAAAACACAATCTCAATAGAATAGACAAAATGAAATCTCAATAATCCAAAATATAATTCGAATACACGAAATACTATTACAACGCTCGCAACCCAATTGTTAAAAAATAACTAAATAACCACGTTAAAAGAAACAACAAACTTCTATCTTCTTCAAAATTTCAGATTGAGTGAGACTGTGAGAGCGTGAGAACGCCATGCACATAGAGGCGCTAAATACTAGTAATAAATAGAAGAGAATGGGTAGAATTTCTAACTACGGGCAATTGAGCTTGGCGGCTTGAAAAATGTCTTGGATTTACTAGTTTAGACATTATATAATATAGAAGATATAAATCTATAATATATATAATATTTATTTAGATAATATTATATACTCCCTTCGTCCATGTAGTCCCATTTGCCTCATATTCTTTGTCCACCAAATGTAGTCTCATACACTTTATGGAAAACATCACCCCTCAACCATCACTTAATTACTTAATTTGTCATCAACTTTATTCACAAACAATCACTTTATTCACAATGGACCCCACAATACCCTATAATACCCTTACTTTATCTACTTTATCTATCTTTTTCTTAAAACTTGTGTCCACCCACCATGGTACTACATTTGGTGGATGGAGGGAGTAATATATATATATATATTTTTATATAATATATATTTTTTATATATATAAAATAAGTTCGATTTGGTTCGGTTTTTTGCGATTTTACATTAGTGAAAACCGTAAACCAAACCATACTAAAAAAAATTAATTCTAAAAAACCGTAAATCGAACCGTAAACCAAAAATCGAACCATATTAAATGGTTTGGTTCGATCGGTTTGAACCATACTTTGCACACCCCTAATCGTAGTGCCATTATTCTTTGGGGCAAGTTATCTACTATTCCATCAATTCAATTTCATTATTTTCATTTAAAAATAATACTCCAATATTTAAACTATTTTATCTTCACTCACAATTCATCACTCATTTAGCCAATCATTCACTCTATACATCACCAATTTGTTAAGCACAAAAAATTATATAAGATCGGTCTCATAATACTTTTCGAAAAATGAATATCATAAAAACAAGCGAGTCACATTTCATCCACACTCAACGCCACAATTAAATTTGCAAATCTTCATAAATTCATTACACATAGCAACAGCAACGCAGATATAGACAAAAGAATAAATACAATTGACAAATAACAGGCATAAATCGAATACTAAGGTACACATTTATAGATAGGCAGTCACCGGCAGCGACATGAGGGGAGCGACATGAGGAACGCGTATACAATCTTCAGTTCATCAAACAGCAGAGGTAATGCTGCAGAAAAAGATTGACATACCACCAGTATATAACTATGTATCCCTGATTATTTACCTAATCGTTTATGTAAAATATTTAAAAATGAAAGAGGTATGTTTATCATGTTTGGAAATTACTTGTTCTTCACTTCTTCTTAGATGCATGTTCCTTGGCCATTCGTTCAAAGAGGCTTCCATCGTAAGCGGCTCTTATCGTGTCTTTGTGCAGCAAACCCTTTTCGTCCTTGCAAAGGTGATACAGAATCTTCCACTCTGTGAAAGCAGCCAACCTGTCGAAAAGAAGATATTATAAGAACCTACAAGAGAAAAAGCGAAACAAACAACACATTATTATACAATGTTGAAATTACTGACGCACCATCCACCATAGTCCTTGGGCTCCCTGTTGGATTTCATGAAGTTACTCAACTCGTCTGATGTCAAGGCATGCGGATGAGTATGCGCATACTTAGAAAAGATGTCCTCGAATTTCGTCGTAACAAACCTGAAATCAACATAAGATGCCCATTGCATAACTCAAGCATTTCTTGAATTTAAAGAAATAAAAATCACTTGAATTTCCCTGATATTTTTATGATATCATTTATCAGTTAAACTAAAGATTCAAGTTAAGATCCACATGTTGTTTGTCCATGCAAGAAACTATGATCCACATGTTGTTTGTGCATTGAATTTAGAATGAACAAAAGTGTTTGGAGAAAATATTTTTTTTAGTCTGGTAAGTTTCAATTTTTATTTTGACATTATAGTCGAGTAATCGGATGTAGAAGGTGAAACATCCAGTTGATCAATTAGACTTTGCCACGTGGACAATTCAGACCTTACCAGGCCAGCGTTGACTGGATGTTTCACCTCTTACAGTCGATTACCAAACTAAAATGTTGAACGATTAAAAAGTACCAAATTATTTTCAATTCGTAAAAGTCGACAAGTCTGAACCTGAAATAGGGGTAACTTACATGGCTAAAAAACTATTTTCCCAAAATGTAGTTAACAACGACCTCAATTTAAAGCTACCATAGATTGTCAAAAAGTAAGGGTGTAGTAACAGCAACCCCAAGTAAAGAATGTGAAGTATACCTTCCTTCTTTGTCATAGACACCAGAATCACTTGTATGTTTGCTCATTTGGATGTTTTTCACATTAATCGGGAAGTGAATCGAAAAGGATTCCCCCTGCATTCACAATTTAACAGAAAATTGTATAGATTATCTACAAGGTTGCTTACAGAGGACATACTAGATAAACAGCACAATGTCACATGTTTTATAGAACATTTTTGAACATGCACTTTAACACAGAACACGTGAACAAACTTGATTCCATTCTTTCTCAAAAATATGCACCTCAATCTTAGTAATTAACTAATCCACATCAGTGATGAATCAAAATAGTACTCCAAGTTAGATGCAATCTTTCGCCTGTTTCAATGTTTCTATATATTCTCGTCCTAAGAAATAAATTAACACAGGACAAATATGTGTTTATTTTCTTTAATTCATTTGCTATAAAACTGCTTCTAGGATAAATCCTGGGAGACTCCTGAATCTTTATGTGTGTGTAAATCATGCGTGTATTTTAACTACATCGGTAATAATTAATAAGCCATTATGTTTTTCCTCTATAATCACTAGAAGAAACCACATTCAACCAATATTAATAAAAAATGTATGCATATTGTGTTAATTTTTTCAAATATCTAGGTAATATTATCATAAATTTAGGACGGTTGACATGAATGTATGCAATATTCAACACATGGTCCAATGTCTAAATACAACAGAACATCCGAATTCACGAAAAGAAAACAAAGAGAAGATTGGCTAGATGCATGGATAATATTTATTAGGACTACTTCTATGTTAATTCACGATCAAATTTCAATTTAATTGCAACCTTCAGTATTTTTGCGTAAATTCATCATCACTTTATTTGTTTCAATTTGGTACGAATTTCTAAATTTTGGTTAGTTAGTGCTAAATTCGCGAAACTGTGGTATATGAATTGGCAATTCATGAGGGTATAGTATATGGCTCGTCCCTCGATTTCTAGTTATTTGAGGGTCGAGCCTTATATCAAATTATTCCCCTTGTCAAGCCCACCATTTTGGTATTCATACTATCAATTCTGTTTACCACAGTTCCCTGAATTTGAGTTTGAATGTCGTGAATTAATATAATATTAACCAATTGTAACATCGAGTTTGCAATTTTATATCATAAATTGGTCTTACATAACCGAAATTGCGATTTTCCCTATTTCTATCAGCATATCCACATTTGCAACATACCAAATAAACCCAGTACCTAGGCTTTAGATTTTGGGTTCGAGTCATGGGCAGGCGAAAAATGGATGGGTATTTAATGTAATTAAAAAAAAAAACCAAATAAACCCAGTAGACACAAGTCTTATTAGTTTTTCACTTTCTCACACATTTTATACATGTAAAAGTACTAAACCTGGATTAATAATTAATTAAAGTATGGAAAAGGGTATAAAGAAAAAGAGTATTTACCGGCCTTGTTTTCCGACTGAGGCCAAGGTTTATGAAAACGGCGGCGACGGAAGACAATAAAAGCCCACATCCAATTGCTCGAAAACCTGAAGAAATTAATCAATTAAGCCATTAATTTACCTATAAAATCATACTAATATCCCAATTTGATAGGGCAGATAGATGCTGAATTAATTCTAAAATTAAATTTCTATCAAACACAATGCGATTCAAACCAGTTGATAATAAACAAACCTTGAAATGTTTCGGAAGGATAAATAAGGCCATCATTATTCCGATCGAAGAACATAACATGTTTCTGCATAACGTTGGTCTGATCGTGATTTTCCATCACTGCATGCAACCAAAACAAAAGGGGCAAAGAAACTTGAAGAGAATGAAAAAACCCAGAACGGAAGAAATTGAAAAAGGGAGAGAATAAGTTAATCTTGCCTTGGGGTTTAGTATTACTTAGAGAAACAGAATTGGAATCTCCAGCCATTAAAATGCTGCTTTACTACTCGTTAACGAAAAAGCAACAAACAATTGACAAAAGCGTGAAGAAACAGAATCGGGTTCGTTCAATTTAATTCAGATAATTGGGCTTTTGCCTTTTGTAGTAATCAGTTATGCGGAATTTCAAATTAATGACTTTGCTCAGGGGGGAAAGTGGGAGAGAGAGAGAGGTGTGTTCACACTTGACATACACTATTTTGGAAGATATTTGCATGTCCCCTAAGCTTTATTAGGTGTCATAATGAGGGAAAGAAGAATTTTGAACAGCCATTCTGTATTCATCACCTCTCCTTTTCTTTTCGTGTTTATCTCTACCCGCATGTTACACCCATTTTAGATATTCAACCCCCCTCCGTCAGCCTGTATAAGTTTCACGATACTTTTATACACACAGAATAAAAAAAAGTGATCGAGAGAATGAGAAAAATTTTAGAGTAAAGTGTAAGAAAAAAAATTAAAAATATTTATTATAAAAGTAAAAAAACTTACAGCTAATGAACAAATGGTAAAATGAAAAATTTATAGAGGAATGGAGGGGGTATATAATTTTTTTATTATTACAAAGTCTTTTACTCCCTCTCTCTCCTACAATTACTTTCACACTTTCATTTTTTATACGTTCCATAATAATTTTCACACTCATAAAATGGAAAACCTTTTATAAACTTCACTCATAAAATTTCCTCAATTTTACATGAATATCATTATTTTTTCTCCACACATAAACAAAAGTTAACTATTTTTTTTATTTTATTCATAAAATTTTACAAAATTAACACTCAAAACTTCATTCATTATTACCCTTTCTTAATACGGAGCATAAAATATTTCATACATAAAATATACTCCAAATAATTAAAGTAAATTTGGAGCAAAAATTTGTGGGTCAATCTATTTTTTCGCTTTTAAGTATTGTTTTACTACATGATTAAAATATTATGTTGATCATGTAGTAAATTATTGGCTTGCAACTTACATGTTTTTTGGACGATCCAAATTTAAATTTTTTAAATTTTTGACCCGTAATTTAAAAAAAAAAAATCAACATAAAAGAAATATTTAACACAAATATTGCTCTTTAGTTATTATGAATTATAGGATAGTTATTTAAAAGCATTAAAACAAGTGTATATTATATTTCTTGTGCAAGTCACGCAATAATAGGTAAAATTAAAATTTTAGTGGGCAACTTGTTACTATCAAATTTTAGAAGACTATTCGTTAAAACATGCGTATATTTCTTGTGCAAATCATACCATAATAAGTAGATTACAATTTTAGTGGACAACTTCTTACTATCAATATTTGGAAGACTATTCATTAAAATAGGTGTATATTTCTTGTTCGAATCACACCATCATAATAGGTTAATTAAAATTTTAGTGGACAACTTATTCTTGAATTTTGGAAATACCTAGTATTCATTAAAATAAAAGTGTTGATTTCAAGGGCAAATCACATCATAGTAGTAGGTACATTGAAATTTTATTGGACAACTTATTACTATCGAATTTGCATGGTTTGAATTGAGTTGAATATTTGATTGATTTTTTAAGGATTTTAAACCGTGAAAATTTGCTAAAAAAATATTTGTATTAAATATACACCTCTCATTCTCAATACACAAATGTACAGTTAAGCCCCAAAATAAGAATAAAGATATGAGTATTATTTTCTTTTTAGAAAATATGAAATATAAATTAAATAGATACAAAAAAAAAAAAAAAGAATGAATGAATGAATGAAGGAAACACATTATTTCTTGCAATTTGGCGCCAACCTACCAACCCGTCTCTATCTTGTTTTTATATATTGTATTGTGTACGATTTCAATTTTAATGAAGACTAAATAAATTGTTTATTAATGACATAGAAGAAGACTTTTACTAGTTTTAATTTTCTCATTAACAAAAAAAAAAGTAAAGTGAGAGACTGCTAGCTATTGACGCCATATAATTGTACAGTAGACATTTTGTATATTTTCAATAGATATATACTTATTTTATGCTTATTTTATAAGAATAATTTTATATACGTTTATTTTTTTGCCAAAACGTGAGTGATTGGCCCAAAATACAGTCACTATAACCCGGTAGGTACAAACAAATAAAAAATGTGTGAGCCTAAACATTTTTAATTTTTATTATTACAAACGTGAGCCTAACCACGTTAAATCAGTTGTTACAATAGTGTAGATCACGTGAACAGCTGTTTCATTAAAATAAATTTACTATATATAGCTTTAAATACTTTTATTATGGAAACATAGTAAAAATATGTATGAATTTATGATCTATATAATATGTGTATGATGAAAATTCATTTGAAAACCCGTTTCATTCGGTATGTATGAGAATAGACAAGTGAAAGTTATCTCATTCCAAGTTGGTGCTCAACAGCTGTGTTATGTCTCCATTAATTCTCCAATTTGCTTACCATAAAAGTTGGCCCTGTTTAACTTAATTTAATTTGAAAGTGGGTCTTCAAAAAACTGAAGCCACAAGGAATATATACATGTTCCAAAGTCAGATTTGGATCGTGGTGTATTTACACACATGTATTAATTTTGACAATCACACATATTCCCAATCCCTCCCAATAACTCAGAACTCAAAACTTCACGGAAACTCAGAAATCAAAACTTCACGGATTAGATAGTGGTTCTATAATTACTTGAGCTATTTTACTTCGTCAGTACATTTTATTTTATTTTAGTACATGAATTGTAATTATTTTTATTGTCATTGATTACTATCCAAAAATATAGTTGATTCAAAATGGTATTAATGCTAATGAAGACATTTACTCCACGCATCTAATGAGACGATTACATGAGCAAGTGGAAAGAATTGCTCTTCTCAAATTCTTTGGGAGCAATGGAAAGAATTCTATAAAGATGGGAAGAAGGATATTAGTAAAAAAATTCTTGTGCTCATTTGGTAATGCACTGTCTATAAAATTTGAAATAACAGAAACAATCTTATTTTCAATGAGAAAGCATCATCTACGGAAGAGATAGCGATAACATTAAATTTAGCTCTTGAAAATGGTTGAAGGCGCACAAAGTTGTTAACTCTTCTCTTATTGACTGGGAAAGGGAACCATGGATGTGTATCCCTGATTAAGTTTTAGAACAGTATCTATTTAACTTTTACTTAACATCTCTTGTAATCGTCTCCGGTAGTTGTACACCGTTTTGGGTACCCCTTGTACCTATACTTATATACAAAGCAACATCTTTACTTTTCCAAAAAAAAAAAAACTCAAGTGTGTACTCCCTAACTCTTGCTTTAGCTTTAATTAACTTCATCTTTGCCTTTACTGCGGAAAAAAAATAGACAAGGAAAATGCAACTCTTAATTAAGTGGGTGTTTGCAAACACTACTACGTGTTTAAAAGCACTTCTTTTTTAAATACAATCATTTTTGAAGTGTTTACAAACACAAGTAAGTGATTAAATTAATTACTTTAAACAGTTTTGGTGAAGCATCATTTCCCATGCTTCTAACAGCTTCTAAGTGCTTCTCATCATTACACTAACTAATTTTACAATTTTGTTCTCACAATTTAAATAATATTTTATTCTTACACATTATTTATTCACATGTAATAAGAGTGTTTTTTGTAAAATTTTAAAAAAGTGATTTATTTAACATACACCACAACATATAAAAAATTGATTAGAAGTGCTTAATTTTAAAACACTACCTACTTACAATTTTACTATAAAAATCAATTTTAATCACTTTGAATCAATCACAATTATTTGCAAACACACCCTAAATAAGTAGAATTTATGTTATTTTGTATGTGCCAATTTTTTTTTTTTTAAACTAAAAACTCTTTTATACCAAAATTACATATTTAATTAAATAAATAAAGTCATGGCCCTCACGCCATTCATTATGTTTAATTTGCCTTGCCCTCGCCATTTCGCCGTTATTTTGTGGAATTGGAATTTACCCAATTAGACATGAGATGTTACGTCTTACATTGTGTTATAATTCAAGATTTAAAATTCAGATTTCAATCATTCAACTATTTTTTTTTTTAAATATATAAAATTTACTATTATATTACTCATTCTTAGATAATTGATTTAACATAAAATTATATCATATTCTACTTAAAATCTTAAAACAAATACACACAATCACTATTTTTCATAATTGTGAAATCCAAAATTTTCTCTATAACCCCAAATTAAACACCCGCTAATAAGTTCTTATATGCTTTATACTTCTTTCCTCCATCAAAAGTATATCCACCTTTTTTTTTTGTCCATTAAAAATATGTTCATTTTCTTTTAGGGCAACAATCTTCCAAAACTTTTACTTCATCTATTTTATTTATGAGTCTGACTATTTACACCTCCATTTCAGAGAGATGCACTCCCCCGATTTATACACTCCCAGAAATTTAGGTCACCCCCCTCAAATGTCATAAATACCCCTCCCTTCATAACATACATATTACTACCCACACCCCCAACCCTAAATTCATTTTTCATCTTCCCCAACCCAACCCACCCCACCTTCATCTTCCCGCTCCCCCGCCTCGCCGCTTGTTAAAAAAAAAAAAAAAAAATCATCCTAGCGGCCGCCCCGTCCATCGGCCGCCGCGATTGCCCCCTCCCGTCCGACGCCGACCCCCAGCCCCCAGGTATGCCCCCTCCTCCTACTCCTCCTCCCCTGCCTGTAAATGTAAAAAAAAAAAAAAAAGATCTGCGGCCGCCTCCTCCCCACCCCCACTCCACCCCAGATTTGCCCCATCTGAATGTTAGGGTTTTCTGCATTTTTGCAGAAAATCTAATTTTTTTCATTTTTTTTCATTTTCGACTATGTTATGTCGATCAAATACACCCTCGTCGACAACATCTTTTTTTATTTTTTCGACGAAACCGTGTCGACCATATACACTTCCGTCGACAACAATTTATCGACGAGAGAGTATATGGTCGACACCGGTTGGTTGAAAATTATAAAAAAAAAATTGTGATTTTTTTGAGTATATGTTGATTTCTTAATTTTTTTTTGAGTTTGATGGTCGCCGAAAATGGTGTCGCCGGCGACCGGAAGTTGTGGGTTAGGGAAAGGTGAAAGAAATGAAGGTGGGGTGCATTCAGTAGGGCAGTAGGGAGAGTGCATCTACTATACTGGATATTTAATGAAGGGTATTTTGGGTTTTTTATTCTATTATTATATTAAAACACTGAAAGGGGGAGTGCATCTCTCCGAAATGGAGGTGCATACAGTCAAACATCCCCAGGCCCACTAAAGCTAATGATTTGTGCCTGAGCTGAGTCGAGTTATACGAGCTAATTCGTGGGGGTTTGACTATATGCACCTCCATTTCGGAGAGATACACTCCCCCGATTTATACACTCCCCGAATTTTAGGTCACACCTCCCCTCAAATGTCATAAATACCCTTCCTTCATTAAAATCCTTTTACTACACACACCCCCCAAATCCTCCATCTTTCTTCCTCCTCCATTTCTTCTTTCATCTTCTCCCCCACCCCTCACCACCACCGCCGGCGACCTGCCCCTCCACCACCCGTCGCCGGCGACGCCAGCCCCTCCCTCCCTCGCCGAGCCCGTCGCCCCCCAACCCCCACCGCCTGTAAAAAAAAAAAAAAAAAAAAAGAACAGATCTTGGCCGCGCGCGGCCGCCGCGACCGTCCCCTTCCTCCCTCGCCGAGCCCGTCGCCACCCCACCTCCCTCCCTCGCTCGCCAAGCCCGTCGCCCCCCCAACCCCCACCGCCTGTAAAAAAAAAAAGAACAGATCTTGGCCGCGCGCGGCCGCCGCGGCCGTCCCCTCCCCCCCTCGTCCCCTCCTCCTCTCTCCCTCGTCGAGCCCGTCGCCCCGTACCCCCAACTGTAAAAAAAAAATTAAAAATGAGCAGATCGCGGCCGCCCCCTCCTCCCTCCGACGCCGCCACACCCCACCCCCACCAGGTTTTCCCCCCTTTCCCAATGTTAGGGTTTTCTGCAAAAATGCAGAAAACCCTAGTTTTTTTTTTTTTTTTTTTTTTTTTCAATTTTCGACCGTATAAGGTCGATTACATACTCCTTCGTCGACAAATTGTTGTCGACGAGAGTGTATTTGATCGACCTTACATATTCGAATTTAAAAAAAAATTATTATTTTTTTAATTTTCGACCAATCGTTTCGACCATATACATTCCCGTCGACAACGATTTGTCGACGAGAGTGTATATGGTCGACACTGGTTGGTCGAAAGTTGAAAAAAAATTGTGATTTTTTGGAGTATATGGTCGACCATTTCTTTTTTTTTTTTTTTTTGAGTTGATGGTCGCCGAAAATGGTGTCGCCGGCGACCGGAAGTTGTGTGTTAGGGGAAGGTGAAAGAAATGAGGTGGGGTGCATCTAGTATGGTGTATATTTAATGAAGGGTATTTTAGATTTTTTACCTATTATTTTATTAATAAAACTGAAAGGGGGAGTGCATCTCTCCGAAATGGAGGTGCATATAGTCAGACCCAATTCGTGGACTCGGTTGGTTGGCTGATGTGAGTTGGGCTGCCGAGTTTAAACTGCTGGGTAGATCTGGATTGGGCTGATGGGCCAGATCTTATTATACGAAAATGTATTCATAAACTATTGTTCTTTGGTACAGTGATATATTTTTGAGTTCAAATAAACCCTCAAAACTTTATTTATATAGTCAAGGAAGCCCTTCTGTCACAATAAAATTAACGGGCCTCCCTACAATAAAACTTCGCCTCCGTCTAGCTCGTCGCCGTCGTTAACTATCACAACCTCCGAAATCCGAACGCCGCACTGCAGGTCGTCGCTCACGGCAACAATATTTTTCTTCACAACATCTCTCGTCGTTTTTTTGCTCTTTCAATTATCGTTTGTGGCCTGTGCGCTGTAGGAGGCTTGGGGTTTGCTGCTGTTTTTCCCAATTTATGTTTAATGCTTGCCGGAATTTTCAATTTTGTGTGCAGGATTTGACAATTGCTTGCTGTTTTTTCCTGTTTATGTTTGATATCGTCATTTCGTGTGTAGCTCGGCCATTCCGTTTATGTTTGATATCTGTTTTGCATAGTTTTTTAGAATATTTGTTCTAAATTTTTAGCGATTATGCCTTTTCTAATTCAGGTTCTCTTCGCTGCTCACTAAGAAAAGGAATCATGAATTCCGTTGCATCTCTATGTAGACGATTAAGTATCAGGGAACTTATTGTGAATAAACCTATTTACACCTCTGCTACTGGTATGAATTTATCTGTCTGATATCTGATCAGTGTGTTTCTTGGTTATGATAGCTGTTATTGTGTTGGTTTATATAATGTGTACCAATTTCCAAACTTTAGATATATCTGGAGAGGGATTGAGCTTGTTGTTCAGACGATGGGCCACAAAAAAAACAGCAGGATCAACGAAAAATGGCCGTGATTCATTGCCAAAGAATCTCGGGGTTAAAAAATTTGGTGGAGAGGTGAGAGCATGGATTGAATAGAATTTCTTATCAAAAAACGAATATATTCATTCTTTATGTTGTTTAATGGTATGTTATGTTGCAAATGCTGCAGAGAGTGATACCTGGAAATATCATTGTTCGACAGAGGGGGACTCGTTTCCACCCAGGAAATTATGTTGGAATGGGGAAAGATCACACTCTCTATGCTTTAAAGGAAGGACATGTCAAGTTTGAGCGTAACAAGCTGACTGGACGCAAATGGATTCATGTTGAGCCCAAGGAAGGTTATGAAATCCACCCAGTCTATGCTAATGTGGACGCTGCTTCTGAGTCGAAGATCGCTGCAGCTTGACTTACGAGGATCTCAAATATTGGTATTTGCAAGTTTTGTTCTTTTAGACTATAGGTGATTTAGTAGTTTTCTTGACGTTTTGAAAGCTGAAATTTGGTTTCTGTTTTCATGATGCATGAGTATGGTAATGATGTGTATGTGTGAAATTGTTGACATGAGATTATAATTGATATGGAATACAGGAAGTGCCTCTTTGGTCCTCATTTCACATTCGTAATCTGTGGTCGCCAACGTGTATCATAACTTTAAATTGGCCCGATTTTCCACCGTAGTCTTGTGGCTAGGGATTATTTCATCTTCAAGTGAATAAGCTAAACCACCTATAAGATATTCAGCTCTAATGGACTCAATATGTCCTTTTGATGCACATGTCAGCTTCTCTATTTGTGAGTATGAAAGTAAATTGTGTTTCAACCACCTATAAGATTTGAGATTCATAGGAAATACATTTTGAACTTAACTCGTTTCTTTGCTCAGATATATGTCATAGGACATTAATAATTCTTTGAAGCTGATAAGCTAAACCACTTACAAATAGATCATACAGTTAAACTAATTATAATGCAGAATATACCTCATATATGAATTCCATTACAAAAAATATATAGAGAAACTGTGACAAAATATAATGAAACAATGGAATGTTCATATTTCAGTTCTTGATATAAATAACAGGATCAAGAGTTATAGGAGCAATAGCCGGTGCATCCACAATAGTCTGAAGATGAGATTCATCGTCATCACCACCACCTCCCAAATGCGCCTTGAGAAACGCGACTACTAGTCCTCCAACGCCTCTTCTCATTTTTTCCTTACTACCCTTTCCACTCCTACACACCAAACTTGCCAACCCCACCTTGGAATCATCCAACACATCACAGTGCCCGTAATCCCTTGCAAGAAAGTAGCAGCACGGCGGCTTGCTCTCGTTGAAGAACTCCGAATGGTTGTACCCATCCGGAGCCAGAGGCGGAATGACGCTGCCCCTCTTTTGATTGCTCAAACCTGTCCCTATTATCCCTATAGGGATGGAGAGATTGAATGAGTGTGGAATGTAGGAGAGGACGTTGGGTTCTACCCAAGTGGGGGGACTCGGCCCTGACACCGGGTCGAGCCCCACCAACGCTTTGATGTGGATGGAGGGAGATGATAATGCAAGGGCAAATGCAACCTTTCCACCTCTGCTGTGGCCCATTAGAGCAAGTCTTGAGAGGTCTGGCTTTATATTTTGAGGGAGCTGGGCTTTTGTTGATAGCCAGTCTATCACTTTTGAAGCTATCTTGATTTCATCCTCCACGGATATGAGCAGGCACTTGTAAAACTACAAACAAGTAGAGAGAGAGAGAGTGAGAAGTTGCAGGCAGGGAATCAATGATATATATCCATGGGGTTATCACACTAACAAATTACCTGAGGGGCAAGAATGATATATCCATGGGAGGATATATGGTGCAAGAGTTGAGAGTACCAAGTAGTTTGAGTGCAATAGCCATGGCAGAAAAGCAGGGTAGGATAGCAGCCTTCAGCTTCAGGGGCTACCACAAACAGCTCGGCAGGAGGTTGAGAAACATCTGATTTCTTCACTTTGATTGATTTTACTCGAAGTTTTCCAGGCTCGAACACTGAATCCAAACACTTTTGGTCATTTTTGTTTTCATTCTGTAGCATCACTTCCATTTTATTTTTGTATGTTGTAGTTGATTGATGAGAGAATGAGAATAGACTACGAGATTCTGCCTTATTTATATTGATGTAGTGATCGTATTATGTTAGTTATGAGTGGAATTAGGATGCATAATTTTTGACTTGTAGAGTGAGTGGCATTTAACCAATTAAGTTTGGTGTTTGAATGGAAAGCAATAGTAATTTGTCAAGGTTTGGCAGCCAAATGAATTTGAAACTGACATATTGGTCAACGGTAATTCTTGACAAGTTCGTCACTAAAATAAGTAACATTATTTCGTAAAACTTAAGATACTAGACAAATTCTTGATTGTTGCTTTGTTCCTTCGTTTTATATCTCGTGTTTTGGACAGTACCACCGAATCGGATCCTCTCCTGTACACAGGAGAAGGACCGTTGGATCTCACACACATGCATGGATGTATGGGCGCAAATGAAGTAGGTTTTCATAATGATGGAAAGGTTTAATGTGATTTTGATAAATTTGTGGAAAAGTTGAAAAAAAAAAATCGTAAGTTTCTCTATTTTGCGAGAATTGTAGGGGAGTTTGTTTAACCCTCCTACAAATGTTTATTTTGAATTTAGATTAGATTGAAACGTTCATTCTTTTATCTTGTAGTAAATATATTTAACATTATTCATTTCCAAAACAAAAAAAAAATGAAATCCACGAAAAATTGATTAATACTATTTGTTTTTTATTCAAATAAAAAATATTATGTTAAATATAAAATATCAAAATAAAATTTGATTAAATGAAATTTATGTTCAATATATACATTAATTATAAATTATTATTTGTTCTTTACAATGTATATCTCACCAGAAATATCATTATAAATTTTGTAATTGAATCCAAGACAATTTTTTTATAGATTAAAATTTTCTAAATACATAATTATAAAAAAAAATCATCAATTTAAATTTAAATTAAATTTTCATGCATGTGATTATATTTATATTTTAATAATACAAATATATATTAATAATAACTCTTCTACCAATAATAATTATTATTAAAATATCAATAAAAATTATATACATAATAAAAACAATCAATATTATTATTATTATTAAATAATAATTTTAATACCCAATAAATTTACATAATACTGAATTTTATTTCTAGTTTATACCACTAATATAAATGATCATTCTTATTTTAGAAACGTGAAAAAGATTTTAAAAAAAATGGTAAGAATTATTCATTAATTTGAAAACAAACACAAAGAACTGAAGAAGAGTGGCCCAAAACAAGTGAGGTATCCCACATCGGAATCACCAAACAAAGGTAGAGAGTCGCATGAATAAAAAGAATGGAGATGCCCCTTCTCTAATCACGCAGCTGCACGGTGAGCACAAAGCGAACTATTCTTTCGCCTTTTACTAAAGAATACCGTGTGCACGCCGCAATTCAAGCAGCATACGCCTCTTTTTGGAGCGTTTTTTCTTTTTAGAAAGGACCCATCAAACTTAGTTTTAAATTTTCATATTCTATTAGCAGCATCATTTTGTTTACAGCATGTCACTGATTTGGTGGGTCCTTTCTAAATTTTTTGACCTATATCATTAAGTTTTGACCTATGAACTGGTACAATTTTTTTTTTTTACATATTCACACTAATAGTAATAGCAAGTTTGTGTCCGATGACATTTTAAGTTCGAGAAAGTATTTTGAGAGTCTTTCAAAAGACTTTTAAGAGTGTAGGAGTGTTGGGTAAGAGAGAATTTTTGCATGTGATTGTAAGAAGTTTCATACAATTATATATGTGGGCTATTGTTTTTCTCCAGTTTTAAAGTTTTCTATGTAATTGTTGATTGTAGTTTTGTTCCTTCGTTTTAGTTCACTTGGTTTTTGTCCAGCTTTCAAGTTTTCTGTGTAATTGTTGTTGGGTAGGGCTGCTGTGTACTCAAGTACACCGTGTACTTGAGTCCAGCTATATAGGAAATATCAATTATATATAGGATAAATAATAAAATATTTAACAAAACTTATTGTGGCCTAGTGGTTGTCTTTGGATTATACATTAAAAGTGCACTTAATAAATAATAAAATTTGTAAAATTAATAATAATTAAAAAAAAAGTGTAAGTACTAGTAATATCATTAATGGCACTTACTAATAGTAAAAAAATAATAAAACGCGTAAAATTAATAATAATTTTTTAAAAAATATTTAGCACTAGTTTTTCTAGATTATGAAAGTGCAAGTACAAATAAACAAAAGGTGTATCATGAGCATACACTTTTCAGTTATAATATCATACACTTTTCAATTATAATACCATACACTTTTCATTAATATATAACTTACACTTTTCATTAATAGAACATACACTTTTTAGTTATAATAACATACACTTTTCATTAAATAGATCATACACTTTACAGTTATAATAACATACAATTTTCATTAAATAAACATACACTTTTCATTAATAGATCATACACTTTGCAGTTATAATAACATACACTTTTCATTAATATATAACTTACACTTTTCAGTTATAATATCATACACTTTTCAGTTATAATAACATACACTTTTCATTAAAAACAGTGTTGCACTTTTCAATATAGTAACATACACTTTTCATTAAAAAAACAAAGATACACTTTTTAGTCATAATAACATACACTTTTTCAAAAAAAAAAAAATCGAAAAAAAAAAATCGATTTTTTTAAAAAAAAGAAAAAAAAGTCAAAGTTTGACCGTTGACCGGTCAACATTTGACTAGTAAAAGTCTACTCAAGTACATGGTGTACTTATTACATACAAGAATTTGGCATTGTTGTTTTATTTCTGGTTGTTCATTTTTCTCATATGAATGAATGAGATTTATGTTACTTATTTATCTTTTTTAAGCATGACCATATGCTATATATATATACTAGCTATCAAAAGATTCGAAACACTGGAACAGAAATGTATAAAGTAGAGAATTAAGAGAATATAAACAATTGAATTCCATTCCCAATAGTTCTTAAAAAATATTAGCATAAACAATAGTACGTATGTTTATTGTAAAAATAAATTTTCTAGATAAGGAACTGAACTCCTGTTTTGTGATAATCAAAGCCTCCGAATAATAGATGTGTATGAATTCTTGCAAAAGTACTTTTACGCAGGTTATAGAAGATATGAAATCTTCTTCCAATATTGTCAACATAGTAAAGTATAATATCCTCTTCACTTACCCAACATAGAAGCTTAGGCCCTTCATTTACAAGATACGGCCGGAGGTCAGATTGCAACTCCACCTTAAACTCCATCCATGAACCCTTATCATCCAATTTTTTCATAATCATTATCTGATCCAGATGAATGTTGCACCACAAACAAACATGGCCTCGAGAAGAACTCAAATTGAAATGAAAATGTTTACAATCATAGGGTATAGCAAAATTTTTGAACTTTTCGTCTTTCCAATCAAAACAAAGTAGTATTCCCCACGGATACCTTACTTTAGTAACCAGCCAATACAAAGTTCCATTAACAGAGACACCCCTATCAGAAGATGCACTCCATAAAATATCTTTAGTCTCTTTCACCTCACTCCATTTGTTGTATCTACAAGAGAATACTGCATAATGCTTCGAATCACCAATTACTACCTTATAATCCTTCATCAATGGATTGTAATAAATCCCATACAAGGTATTGTCATTCCCTATTTGTTGCGGATACCAGACTTCTCTGTACGCTCTGCAAGATGGATTCCACACCACACACATCTTCACCTCACGATGAAGAGAAAAGCAACGTATTAGATACAATCCATCACAATTCCCCAAAATATTACCAGACCTCAAAGGACATTCCCATGAATGTCCAATTGTTGACACCAAATTTAAACTGTTGGTTTCAAGTTCGGCAACATGTAATACAGAATAGCCACTTCGGGAGAATAAGTCCTCCCATGCAAGTAGATTTCGGGAGGATGAGTTGTTGTATTGTTGGAGATGGGTTTCAGAGAATCGTGGATCAGATATCGTGGCCTTCCACTGTTTGCAAACCAATTTGTATCTAATGAGATATTTCACAGGTAATCGTGAAAGGATGTTTTCTATAATGTCACATGGAAGCACAACTAGTGTGTCTTCAGTTCTTTTCCTTTTTTTGGAAGAAGATGCACTCCACTTCAGATTGCTATACTTCAAGATTCGATTATAACTTTGGCAGTTGTTGTAATCATGGCCAATGGTACCACAAGAGAAACAATAGATTGGCAGTGACTCGTACATAAGAGGAAGCCACAAATGTTTCCCTTTAACCAGAATGGTGATTCCTCTCAGCAATGGTTTTGTAATGTTTATAGAAACCTTAAGCCTTATAAACTTGCCAACTAAATCCTCACCAGATACATCAACCGATTCCAGAATTCCAATCTGTTTAGCGAAAAGGCCGAGTGCTCTTTCATTCATGCACGACAAGGGAACATCATACAACCGAGCCCAGAATGAAGTGACATTAACTGACTGCTCGTCTCCTCGTGCAAACTTCTTTATAGCAAAAAGAGATTCATAAAAATGCCAGGGCTGATTCTTCAACACCCATTCTCTATCCATGACATCATTAAAGCAAAATAATACTCCGTATCAATTTAGACTCCTCCCACTCCTTACATGACATACCATGTTTCGGTTTCCAGGCTTTTGTAATGGCATCTATTAGATTTGAGGGATTCCAGTCTTTCTCTGTAACAAGCCTTCCCACAAGAAGGGATTCTTTCTCCACCTCATTAATAACATTCATATCAATTACTTCTGAATCAACTTCTATTAGGGCTTCCATAGCTTGAATAAACTTTTATAGACACAAAAGAGGAGAAGCAACACAACAAAGAAATTAGGAAATCAAGTGAAAAAATCCTAACCCTAGCACAAATTATACTTCCGTTGTGATTCTTAACTAAAATTCCATCACTCATAAATCTAAGATTTAAACTCATTCATGAACAAAATATTTTAATAAAAACTGATAAATCAATGCATATGAATATTCATGAACAGAGATGACTTACAAGATATGTAACACAACTCCAAAACGCCGTCCAACTTTTTTGGGGCGATGATAAGGGTTTATGTGATTTTGATATTTGATTTGTCGTGTAAAATACTCCGATTTTATGAGAATGCTACGTGAATTTATATTTTGGATTTATATGGAAACTTTCATTCTTTTATCAACGAGATATTTAATCTCAAATTAATTCTTGTATTTTTTAAAATATAAAAATAAAAATAAAATCACATGAAAATTTATTCCATTATACAAATAAAGATGTTAAATATCAAAATAAAAATTGATTAAATTAAATTTATGTTAAATATATACATTTAGCTCCATAAGAGTCAATATCAACTCAATTATTAGAGTATGTTTCTTATGAATTATTTTTTCCAAAACAAATATCACTTTTTAAAAATAATTTGGAAGTGAATAAAGTATTAGTTAGTTCACTGTAATTAAATGATACGTGTAACTGGTTCATTAAAAAATTTTAGCGGCCATTTTACTTCAGAGAAATGCATGTGGCAAAAAAAAAAAAAAAATTGAATGAGTAACATGTGCATAAAATGGTGTTTTATTAGAATAAAAGTGGAATCCATTGAATCTTTTATAGTCTCCATATATAAATACCCAACTTAATTGCCATGGAAGCAACTCAAAGAAATAATAAAAACGTCTTCAATTTGTCATCACCTTAGAGAGTTATTTAGTTAACGACCTCGTTTCTTGAGTGTTGTGACAAGAAATTCCCCTTCTGCAACTGAAAAGTAAGAACATCAGACTTCACCGTCAAGTTACGTTGTATCATATTTGGTCACCAAAAGTAGTCTTGAAAGTTCATTTTTTATATTACATGGTCAACTAACGACTGGAGTAAAAGTAGTTAAAAAGTGTACGTAATTTCATGACTACTTTTGATGACGATTAACCTTGGTGACTAGAATTAAAATTGAGATTAAGTTGGAATGAAAATTACTATATATCGATTTTTTTTAAACGATGATCGATCTTATAAATTAGACTTACATGGAGACCTTTGACAAGAGCATTCATCGTCTTGAATACAAGTTTCTTCTTATGATTCTTTTTCCCCTTGTCTTTGATGGTGTTGAAAGGTGCTATTGACTTGAGAAAGCAACATGTTGGAGTTAATTTTCGTTTTTCATCTTCCGTACTGCTTGAAATCTGCCAAACCATACTTTGATGTAAGAATTTACAACACTTATCATATATGATGATGAGTAATAATTCGCCATCTCCTAAGATTTGACTCTGAGTCCAAATCGAATATATTATTATAAGTCGTATAGGCCTAAACAAATAAATTATTGGGGACTTAATACCATAAAAGACCCAATTAACTCAAAGGTGCCCTAAGTACCCAAAATTACCAAAATACCCCAGGTATGAAAGTTTATAAATGCATAACTCTGTTAAGGTAAAGTACAGTTTTTCTCATATATATTAACATTGATTTATCCATATATTCTGGAGATATTATGATAACTGACTTAAGTATGGGAGTCCGGTCCTCTCCAGTGTGGTTTTTGCAGGTCCATCTGATCGAGTTTGAATCGGAACACTCGAAGAAGATGAAGTCTCCACCATATCCAACCAGCACCATTTGTTGTATAGATATTTTGACTATATTAACTTTAAAAATCATTTAAAAGGCAGAGTAAACATAGTCCAAGGACAAGAAACCTGATGAAGTGTAGGAGGAGATTGAGCAGATGATGCTCTAAGATGCCTTGCATACTCGAGAAGCTCAGCTCTCCTGTTGTAATTACCTCCTCCTCGATGGCGGCCCTGCCCCGACGGCAACAGGCGCCTCCTCTCTTCATAAACTGCAACTACCACCGCCTTTTCACTGCTGCACCATCTACCTGCACTCTATTCATTCCCATCATCATTCATTAGTAATTTATAAAATTGAAAATTAGAGACAGAGAGAAACTATTACTCCTACTATACTAACCATGTTTGTTGCTGACAAGGCCTTTTTTTTTTGAACGGAAAAATGTATTAAGAAACGGAGTACAAGACGTACTCAAACGAGTTACAAAAACAACATAATCTCGAGTTATAACACCAATTCTGAAACGTTGAAATTGAAAAAAACTACTAGTATTATTTGTAGTGAAGAAGATGAAAGAAGAAGGAATGGTGAGAATGATCCTTTCATTGGACGGATGGAAACATGATCACATTAGTAGATTGATTAGGTAAAATATTGTACGTCCAAATCAAGAAAATCCAAATAAAAATGTAGTGCTTCCTTCCAAATGAAGAAGATTTAAAAAATAATTAAAGATATGCAGGCTTCATATAACTTTGACCGAGTACGTACCATATATATATATATATATAATATTTTGTTTCACATGTCATTGTTCCATCTTAGTTACCAATTTATTCATCGCCATATTTGGAAGATATATCATCATCAACGTTATTTATTCTTTGAAAATAAAATAGTAACGCCTCATGCACCGTTTGTATATATATATGGGACAAAAACTTATTATAAAGAAGAGAAAAGCAGTATTAACTCAAATAAATGGAAATAATGTTCACATATTTTCATAATAAAATGGGTAACAATACACCTGGTGACAAGTGATTGGGTATACAGATCCATTTCCTCAATATATGTTTTTTAATGCTAGCTAGTATAAATTAAACTTGCCATAAAATATTTTAAGTTAATCTAATTAGCTATAAAAGATAACATTAAAACTCTTCAAACCTAGCTATGTTGATGTAAGTTCATTGATCAGCTATTCAGCTGTAATAGACTCTCTCCCTCTAAAAGTTGAGACCTTTTCTCTCCTCTCTTTAACTTACTTTGTAAGCTTCTTCCACTCCCACCTCAACCGGTTTTTTCGGTTAGTTCCCAAAACTCTAACTTATCAGTAGCCCCTTTCGTTGTGCGATCAACTTAGTCACTTACTTGTCGTCTTTGATGCGATGATCTTTGTTCTGCCATATCAATCAAGTTTAGAAGTTTCTTGTTGCTCTTTTTAGGTGGGATCAATGGGTCAATTCTCCCTGACGACGCTACGGTGACCGATCAGGTAAGCGACCCATTGATCCCTTCTAATTTCTTGTTTTTTTAGTTTTGTTTTTCTTTAATTTTTTCGATGTTGTATTGTATTTTCTTCCTGCTTTTTGTGTCTTTGAGCATTATGCGGCCTCTGTGCTTTCTATGACCTTGTATCCCTTTGTGAAGTATGTTTTGTTTCCATTGTAGTGCTTGGATGCTTGAATTTTGGTGTGTGGTGACGTTTGCCTTTTATTTTTTCTCTAAATTTCTTCATACGAAATTATCTTATTGTGGGGTTTGTCTCATTGTAAGAAAGAAGAACTGGGTGTTGTTTGTGGATAAAGTGTTCACTCGTCTCCTCATTTTCTCATGATTAGAGCGGACAACAATACCGAATTGATCCTTCTCAATTTGAAGATCTAGTGCTTAAAATGTATTATCTTCTTGTATTGATTTTGTAAACCTAAAAAAAAAATGAACCTAAATAGATGAGATTGTTACCGCATCACCAAAAATTTAATTTGTTTAATCAATCACCAACTAACCATACCTTTCTTCCAACCTTTATGCAACAAGAAGATTCATTGTAACAAATGGATGGGATCAATCTAGCCTCACAATTCACATTATTATTTTTAGGTTAAATTAAATCACCACATTTTATTGATTTGCAATTTAATCTAAACATTTATATAATTACAAATAAATCATCCACTTTCGACATTGTTGCAATTAATTTTTTTGACAATTTCACTTGTTCTCAAATTTGACATTTTGAGTTTATATTGAATTAAAAATAATACGGAGTAATATTATTTCATTAAAAATGTATCACATCATCAACCTACATTAAATCGAACACAAAAAAGACTTGACAAGAAATCTAAATTGCAATAATGTCTAAAGTTGATAACATTATTAACAACTATTTAAAAAATAGTTTAAATTAAATTATAAATTAATAAAAAAAAAACAATTTAAATTTAGATCCATCTCACTTTAGTTAAAATTGAAAAAAAAATTAAATTCTTCTTAAAATTTAAAATCTATATATTTTTAAATACATTCATTTAAAATAAATAGATAAGAATATATTTTGTAGCTTACGAGGGTTTCGTATATTTTTAAAATTTAGTAGTAAAGTGAATTTAGTAGTGAGTTCATTAAATGCAAAATGTCCAGCACCGGTTACTGTAATTTGGCATGAAAGTTTTTGCCACGCAGGGGATTTGATTCTACGTAATTTGGTTCAAGAATCAAGATTATTTTCAATTTCTGTATAAACCCTATTCCAATCCCCCCACCATCTCTCTAGACACTTGTTAGTAGTATACTAGTAAGAATCATACTCTCAAATCGCAATTACCTGTTAGTAATTCTCATAGATTCTGAAGTTTGATGGGGAGATGGGCAAAATTTCACTAATCATCTACATTGTACTAGCCATAAGCGTCCTACTCCTCATTTCCCGGTCCTCCAACAAGTCCCACAACAATCGCCACCGCCGCCTCAGACTCCGCTCCAACTTCACATTCAGTCGCCCCGCCTCCGCCACCTTCGATCCTTTAGTCGCTGAAATCGAGCGCAGGCGCGAGGACAAGGAATGGGAGAAACACTTCTACCACGCCGACAAACCCGACTCGCCCGAGCCCGAGTGGGAGGATTTCATGAACGCCGAGGATTATTTGAACGATGAGGCCAAGTTCAATGTCACTGACAGGCTATTGATCTTGTTCCCCAAGATTGATGTTGACCCGCCTGATGGGTTTGTGAGTGAGACCGAGTTGACCGAGTGGAACTTGCAGCAGAGCAAGAAGGAGGTGCTGCATAGGACTCAGAGGGAGATGGAAATTCATGACAAAAATAAAGATGGCCTCGTGTCTTTGGAAGAGTATGAGCCCCCAAGCTGGGTTAAAGATTCAGGTGAATTCTCGTTATTTTGATTTGAATTTAGGGATTTTAGGGATTTCTTACTATCAGTCATTCTCATGTTGCTGGATTTTTTATACTAAAAAAAATTAGGATTTCAAATGCACAAGAGTGGAAGTAATTTATTTGATTAACTTTGTTTTGCTGTATTGGTGTTGCTTGATTGTTGGTAGTTTAAACTTTATTCATCCTTCAAAAGAGTTACTCAAGTTGATTCAAAAGTTAATGTTTGTTCATAGTTAGAAAGGAAGTCTCTGAAGCCAGATCACTTGTATAATTGTTTGAGCATGGATGCTGTTCTTATTGGATCATTTTTTTGGTGCTGATATTCATGGAAAGGATTTGTGATTATATAATGATAACTATAAAAAGCTAGCGGGATCTTGGCAATAATTAAAATGAACACTGTCATTTCAGAAACATAACATTATTATTATTTTGCTCCAGATAAAAGCTCATTTGGATACGAAATGGCCTGGTGGAAAGAGGGGCATTTTAATGCATCCGATGCAGATGGAGATGGCCTTTTGAATATCACAGAGTTTAATGAGTAAGTTTCTAATCAGCTAGGAACTAAACTTTTAGTCAGATGTGAATCTTTTTCTGGGCTTTGTTTCTGCCTTTTATTGTTCCTTGTGAGCTACTACTCAATCTAACAAATTTACTTTTAGTACAGTTTTTTGCATCCATCTGATTCCAACAATCCCAAATTGCTTTGGTGGCTGGGCAAGGAAGAATTAAGGTGCTGTTACTTAAACTATAATTTAGTTTTCTTTATGTAAATTACAGTTTTGTAGATTCCTAGAATTATCTCGGTGTGTGTGAGTGTGGTTGTATATAGTTAGTCCATCGGTTCTTTACTTCTTCATTTCAGTATAGGGAAGGCAGTGTACATAATTGGATTTCTTGTGGTCGTTAAAAATCGGTCTTAGAAATCTAGGGGATTTTGAAACCTTGATAATTAGTAAGGCGTGTATTTGTTTTGGGATTTTGAGTAGGGTGAGATTTAATTTTATCTATAAGAATGATGTTGTGTATTATTATATTGTTGTTGGGTGTGATTGCAATGATTGGATGATGTGGGTTATGATTTAAATATACTCCGTATTAAAGTGTTAGGAGAGAGAATTGATTCTATTGGAATGTGTGATAGTAGGTTTATAGAGGTTGTAGTTAGTGGTGGGTATATAAAACCGGATTTCAAAATTCTGAGGTAGAACCAGATTTAGATTTGTAAATCCTAAACATGGTTTTGAAACCCAAAACAAACATCATCTTAATTAGTGATAATTTGAATGAGCATGCTTTTACTCCATAACTTACTTTGAAAATGTTGTGTACTGTTGTTTTTAACTATGCAATACCAGATCATGATCGAACACTAGGATGTATTCCTCTATACCAACTGTTCTGACAAATTATCCCTTTATGCCTAATGATTTTACACTTGAGTACTGACAAATGTTCCTGGAGTAACATTATACTCCCATCAATGATAATTGCCATGTATCTAGAATCTCTACATATGCTCCTATTTATTTTAACGCATGATCCTGTTTATATAAATGTGAACATGTGTCTAGACTGAGCACAATGGCAAGATATGACCCATTTAGCCTACCCCGCACAGTGAGATGAAGGCATAGTTTGTTATTGTTTTTGTTGATCATTGCTGTTAGTCTATGTCTAAAAGGTTTTTTCCACGACAGATGAAACCCATTATGTTCATTTAATTTGAGACTAAAAAATATACTTTAGTTCTTTTACACTCCCTCCGTCCCTTCTACAGTTACCCATTTTGTCATTTTGGCCGTTCCACCGAAAGTTATCAATTTTCTTTTTGTTAAAGAAGCTACCCCGCCACAATTAACAATTATCCCTTCACTTTCTCCTTCTCTCTCTACCTTTTCCGTTCTCCATCACATCTCACTACTCACTACCCATTTAATACTATATTTCTTAATACATGTGCCAAAGAAAATTGGCAACTATCGAAGGGACGGAGAGAGTATTTCTTATCCTTCCTCAATTGAAGTTGTGTGGGTACTAATCCAAAGTTAAATCATTGAATTTGTTTAATCTGTATAGTGACTTCTTCTGACTAAATTGCAGTCATTAGTTATAGACTTATAGTTGAAACGTGAAGTTCAGGTAAAAAGTACCTCATTAACTGATTAACATGGACTTAATGTATAGAGTTTTGAAAGAAACACATATGCTTAATTCTGATTTTACATTATGTTCAAATAAATGATTACTTGTTAATGAAGAAGTACGGCAAGTCCACAACCCATATGTAATGATCTTTTTTGTTCAGAGCTGATTTTCCATAACTATACAATCATGCATGCATAAACTTTTTCATGATGATTTTCTCTACACTATGCTTTGGGTACTAGTTTTCTTAGCTCTAAATTGTTAATATGTTCCATAATATCACACCAATCATTACAATCAGGTTTACTTTGGGATTTAAAATCTAGGTTTTGGGTTTTAAGATCCTACAATTGTTTTACTTTGGGATTTAATTTCAAAAACCACTCAAAACTACCCCTATCAAATATATTGATTTTATATAAAGTTAAAGTTTTACTCCATAATATCACTCCAATCATTAAAATTTCTCTCAACAATAATATAATAATATATACTCCCTCGTCCACGAATTCTATTCCCATACTTTTGGGCACAAGTTTTAAGACAAAAGTAGATAAAGTAAGAGTATTGTAGGGTATATTGCAGGGTCCATTGTGAATAAAGTGATTGTTTGTGAGTAAAGTTGAATGACATTTTGAGTAATTAAGTAATTAAGTGATGGTTGATGGTTGGAGGATAAAGATAAAATGACATTTTTCATAAAAGGTATGGAAAAAGTTTTGGTGGACGGAGGGAGTATAATAAATTCAATCATTACACACTCATCTAATCATTATAACCTCATTCAACAATAATATAATAATACAATTTCATTTAATCTTACACATTGATTTGACATAAAATTAAATCCTCTCCTATTCAAAAACTCAAAAGAAACACACATATTACAATTCATCAGGATTTCAAAAATCGATTTTCAAAACCACCCAAAACCCAAAGTAACATCGCCTAAAGGTATTTTTTTTTTTGGGATTTTCTAGAATTTGAAATTCATGAATAGGAAAATGTGTATTTGGATTTTGTATATGTTTGGGGGTTAGAATTTTGTAGGTTTTGGTAGGGTAGAATTTTGAAAAAGTAGGTGATAGTCGGATTATTTTATGTAAAAAATTGTGGGTGTTAGATGATTGATCGTGTGTTTGGAAAAAGTAAGATAAGTATATTATAACTAATACTGGGTAGTATACTAGTATTATGTAGAATTTGAAATTCTATACGAAAATCCGGTTTGGCAAACAAGGATTTGGATTTTCCTCAACAAACATACCATAAGATGATTACTCTGGTTAAAATAAATCATACAGAAGTAGGGAGTACTGCATTATTAAGGGATCTTTTGGGGCAGACTTTATTATTCTTATTTGAGGGTTGTGGACTTGTGGTGGTTGTTTGGTCTGATCACATATGTAAGTATGATTGTAAACTGATCTAACGAGGTTTAAAATTAATGTTTAAAAAGTAAATTGTAGAGTCCCCTCCTAGAGGTAATTACTGCCGTCATTTCTGACGAGTGAGTGATTCTTTGGGCACATAATTATGGCTGCATAAACTTACTTGTTTAGGCCAAACTTGCAGAATTATCAGTATTGCAGGAAAACACCATATTTTTTCCAATTTCTAGATTTATGTAGTTATAAGATCGGTAAGGTTTTCAATTTTCAGCAAATGGAAATCTTAAAGTTTTCTTGGATATTTATTATGGTGTTTATTTCAGGAATTTGTAGTGAAAATATTAAAATTTGCTATTTTTTAGGAAAATGGTTTCAAATGTTTGATTTTTATTTGTGAAAAAGAAATGAGGGGATGGAAAACCATCTGCCTTTTTTCAAGGGAGGGTGAAGTAGCTTCTGTTTCTGTTTCTTTCATCTCTTGAATGATAGCATTGGAATGAGTTTTGCAGATAAGTGCAGTTTCTCTCATTTTATTGAAGTCACCATTAGATTCACAGCAGATAAATACAATTGTTTTAGAATAACCATGTACTATGTTTCAAGTGAGATTTTGATGGAATTAAAAAGAAATCAATTGGGATTTATCAGAGAAGCTCAAGTCTAGGTTCAAATCCTTCCAAATGTTTTTCCGGTGCCTAACCTCAAGCTTATCTGTGCATGAGAAACAGTGAATGAATCATTGATCCATCTCTAATGAACATGGATTCTTTTCACTTACGTACTGCAAGTTGCAACATAGTCAAGTTCTGAAAACTTTTTGCTCACATTATATTTTTTAATAGACTTCTAGTTTATGCTGAAGCAGCGGTTTGATATTGTTCTTCTATCTGTTGTTCTAGTTGGACTAGTCATTTACTTAGCAAATTCCTTCCTTTCACTTGTGTTTTTCACTGTTGTTTTTTCCACTGCAGTGAGAGAGATACTGACGGAGATGGGATGGTTAACTTTAAAGAGTTTTTCCATGGACTTTTTGATTTAGTCAGAAATTATGAGGAAGGGAGTGTCAATTCGTATGAGTCAGATGAGGCCTCTGCGAAAATATTGTTCAATCAGCTTGACAGAGATGGTGATGGGTAATTTACTCGATGTTTGTCCTTGAAGTGATTGCGTGATTGATTGATAGAGTGGTATAAATATTTGTGTATCTATTGCATAACCAAAATATTAATTTATACTGCAGGTTTTTATCAGATTCAGAATTGCTACCAATTATTGGAAAGATACATCCATCAGAGCATTATTATGCTAAACAGCAGACAGATTACATCTTGCAGCAGGTATTTATTGCCCTGATGTTGAATTGTTTCGTGGAGATTTTTTTTTGGTACATGATGATTATGACTGTTTTACTTTGCTAAACACTTATTTGAGAAATAGCATTAGAAAAACAGGACATGTCTTGAAGTTACTTGTGTGATAATAAGTGATTTTGAAATAATCACAGCAAAAATATTTCAGAAAGTATACTGGGTACCGATTACGCATCAAAATTGGTGCATGGGCACCGATACAACTTTTTTTCACATTATAAAGATCTCAATTTGACTATTTATTGAAAAATTTCAGAGTCGTTCTGATGCTAACAACAATATTCTCAATGGACATTTTAGAATTCATTGCGGCTTAAAACAAATGCTTTGGGGATAATTTACAACCAAGAAGAGTCCTTAATTGAGCCTGTGGAAAAGTGTTTTTATGGTTCAAGTAGCATTTGCTAGATAAGTTTTGATCATCTGATGTTCATGCGATACTCAGTTGTTAAATTAGGTTATTTAGTTTCTTTTAGATTCGATGCAATTCTTCATTTCTTGCAGGAAGACTTTTATGACTAGCCCCTTAATTCAGTCTTTTTTTAAATCAATTCTTCATTTCGATGCAATTCTCATCCTCCTTTAGTCCTTTTTACAATTAGCACCCTATTTTTGCTCATTTATAAAACCCACACCTTCTCTAGAAGATACAGAACAAAATAACTTTTCTACCTGAAAAAATTTATATTTCTACAACTCTCATATGCTGCAAAGAAGCCCTCTGATTGATTCTTTTACCTACAAAAGGCCTGTTTTTATTATGATTTTGCTCCACCTATGGTTGGCAAGTCTCCTATAAGTGATAAAGTCGACCCTCATCATAAAATCGGAGATACAAATGCTATCTCCCTCTTCACTCTTCAGTATGGTGGATGAGGAAAATTTTATGTCATGATTGTGCTTTAATGGTGGGAAATATTTTACGAGACCCACATTAATATATTGGCTTGCTATAGCTCCACCGTCTTTTTTTAATCTCCCTGCTGACTTAATAAGATGTGTCAAGCTTTCATCAGAGACACATTGCTGCCAACATTGTCAACAGATACTCTACTCTCCTGCTTTAGGCGAAATGGTTTTTTTTTTAATTAATATGAAGCTCTATGTTTTGCTGTGTTTAAGCTAGAAGGTCAATCTACATAGATTTTGCAGGCATCGTAGACACCAATCTTTTGAAACACGTGAGATGGGAGCGATAAACAGCCTGTAATGGGCATAATTTTTCTTAAAATAGGGTAACAGGTTTGGTAAATGTCATAAGAAGTGATGCACCTTATAGTAATCACTTTTGGATTTGAAGGATTTTGAGGAAAACTTTAATCTTGTGTTCTTAATTCAATTATATATAGGAGGCGCTTGGTTCAAATTTCTGCAATATGATGGGATTGAGCATAGGTAATTTTGATGGTTAATGAGAATAATAGATGATCGAAAACACTAATAGTTTCAAGATTAGAGCAAAACACTAACAATGTAACTATCATTTTTTCATTGCATTGCCATTACTATTGAATAGTTTGAACCAAGCGCCTCGGAAAGTTATTAGTTTAGGACCACATTGAAGTTTCAACTTGTATTTGCAGGCTGATATAGATAAGGATGGCCGTCTGACCTTGACAGAGATGATTGAAAACCCATATGTTTTCTACAGTGCTGTATTTGATGAGGATGAAGAAGACGATTATCTTCATGACGAGTTTCGCTAGTTCACCTCACAATGGCTTTGAGTTTCACTCCAAACCTGAAACAAGTCTTGTTCCTTCATGCTAGTAATGTAAGCACAAATCGCCAGTGTAAGCAAATGAGATGGGGTTCGTGGAATTTTTTTTTCTAACTCTTCTATTAGTATTAGATGGAGTATATATTATGACTTAAATTTGCATTTCATGTAGCAGAATATAGGTCCTTGGTAGTTCAACTGGTGAGATGAGTACTTGAGATTTTTAATATTTTGATTAAATACTTTATCCGTTGTTAACCTCGTCTTTGTCGGAATCAATATATATATACTACTCTGGTGGGTCGGGTATAACATCTTAATCAATAATATGGGTCTTGGGTTAATGATTAATGGTAAATAAATGGTAAACATGGTGCTTATAAAATGTACTTTTTCAGTGAAAGCTTCACGTAGCTTTTTTACATGTACATTTAGTAAAGTTGATGCGATTGAACATATGGGGCCACAATGAAATGAAAAACCTTCTTGGGCGATGGTCTGAAATGACGACCGGAGTCTTATATTCAGTTCTTAAATTTTTTATTTTATAAAACATTTTAATTTGTTTTATTTATTACTCCACTACTTTTGCATTTTGAAGCTCTAGTTTTTGGGTAGCTAAAATTACTTTGGCTAATCGAGGAGTAAAGCCATATTTTCCATCTAAATTTATTTCAATGGAGGAATAAATAAATATATAGTGTTTAAAATTATTAAAAATATTATAAACTTTTCTAAACGAAATGTAGAATAATTTATAAATCTAAACATCGAAATTGAGTCAAACGATTTTTTTTTAACTGTATGAGTTTCGAGCCACAAATTTTTATGTTTCTTTCTTAAATAGAAGTTTATCACATGCAAAATTCAACCTATTTTTATTTTTTTTGACGGAAAAAGTTATTGTATATAATTGGATAATTGTCATATGTAAAGATTTTGTTAATAAACTTTACATGAAACGATATGCCTCTAAGTTTCACTCTCCTGCAGACACTTTGTTTCCCTCTCAAAACAAGAACGCAAATGATATCACTAAACCCCACAACCTCCAACTTGCTCAATTTCAATCCATTTCAACAATCTCCACCAAATTACAAGACCCATCTTCCAATCCGAGCAAATGTAGATGTCCGCGCCGCCTCCGCCTCTGCCGGAGTTGGGTCAGGCTTTTTGTCAGCAATTGGGCGTGCAATTGAGGAAGAAGAGTACAGAAAAGCGAGGGCTGAGGTCCAGAGAAACGGGTTCGATTTACAAGGTTATTCGGTTGAAGGATTATCGGTTGGTGGCCATGAAACTTGTGTTATTGTGCCTGAATTGAAGGCGGCTTTCGATATTGGGAGGTGTCCCTCAAAGGCTATTCAACAGAATTTTCTCTTCATCACCCATGCCCATCTTGATCACATTGTATGCCTTTTTTCTCTTTTCAGTTTTTCAATTTTCACTTGGTTTTGGAACAACTTTTGTTGAGTTTTTTTTTTTTTTTTTACTTTTTTGATAATGGGTTATCTGGGCCTTTGTCATCTGTGTGATGCTTTGAAGTACAATAAGTGTTGCCTCGCGTACAAATCGAGGCATCTGCCCATGCTTTGTGCAATTATAGAGGGAATAGAAAGAACTAAAATGGATATATAATTGCTTCCAGTGCCTTGCTATGTTGCTTCAATTCAGGGGAGTCTTTGTTGAGTGTGAAACAGGGCTTTCTTGCTTATTTATAACTAAATTGGATATCGAAAAGGTTTATGCTTCTCAACACGACAGAATGGTTATAGTGTTTGTGCATTGGTGTATTGAAGATGATCATTAGAATCAATTTGTGCTGGGCAATATAAAACAGTTATAAAGTTTGCACGGCTCTTGGCCCGGGAATGGATTTAATTCCTGTTAACTTCTATAATGTCAGTCTGTGAATTTCAACTGATTCTTATATTGTGCTGTTGTTCTTAAGGGAGAATGTTTTTTTGTTTTGAAGTCTCGGGTATCCGGTCCAAGGACCGACTAATCCCGGGGGACCAATCCCACCGCTCACTTGCGGGGGTCCCGTTTAAAGCCAGAGCTTTGCGCTTTATATGAACTGGCCCCATAGAAATTGTTTGTACCTTAGAGGGTTCGAACCTGAGGCCTAGAGAGGAGCACACTCCTAAGTCCCAAGCCTACACCACTAGGGTTCTTAAGGGAGAATGTAGATTTGATGTATATGTCTAGAATCATAATATGTCATTGAGCATTTTCTTCAAAATAGTTCAGCTAGTGAGCACTTTGTGATACTAATTGCAAATCTAGTTGTGCCCAATATAATTTATTTGGCTATAATAATCATCTTTCGTTCGGTTTCTCATCTAACATCTACTGAACTTATAGAAATCATGTATATTTGTTATGGCTAGACAATTAAAGCTTATGTGTATAATTCAGAATAGGTTAACCTTCTGATTTCCACATAACATGGCTTGTTGATACCTGAAAGACAAACTTTTATGAACTTGGTTAACAAAAAATTTATGGTGAACTTGGAATACTGTATTGTTTAGTATAAGAAGCAATATTGTTTAACATACAAAGTATCAATGTTTAGTGACTTCGAGAAGAATAACACATAAAATCATTCATATGCTAGTAATGGATATTACTTTGAAAAAAGAGTTCAGGGTTCACATGTGACCTATTCTACCTGAAAATATGAAGATATGATATTATTTGATTTATTTTTATTTATCTTTAGGTATTTTTGTTTTGTTTTATTTATGCTTATCCTTAGATCGTAATATATTGTTAGTCAGATTCTAGATTTGTTTTTAGTATTACAAATAGGTGTTCTTATTATTGTTTGGGAGTTGAATTTGATTAATGAAAAAATGAGGGTTTTCTCTCGATCTCTCTTTTACATTATTCTCCGTGAATCAACGTAGTTAAGTTTATCACTTTTTTGGGTATTCTTAGAATCATCGGAATCAGTGTGTTTTGTGTTCTATGTATATTTTATCTTTATTATACACTCTCGCTGCATCAGTTTTCGAGTTTTTTTCCCTTTTCTGTTCCAGCATGTACTTCCATAAAACATTGCTTGTTGACACCTGAAAATCGAAGGTCAACTGAAGTTTTGCTATCTATTGGTTCAGGGTGGACTGCCCATGTACATAGCTACTCGTGGTCTTTACAACTTGAAACCTCCTACTGTCTTTGTGCCTCCATGCATAAAGGAGGATGTTGAAAAATTAATCGATATTCATAGGTCCATGGGTCAGGTGGAACTGAACTTTGAACTGGTACCACTTGATATAGGTAAGTTCAGTTATTCTTCTTTCATTGACCAGTTTATTTTATAGCTTGCATTCATTGAAATTAATTGCAAATTTACTCAGGGGAAACATATGAACTGCGGAATGATCTTGTTGTTCGACCATTCAGAACGCACCATGTCATAGACAGCCAGGTATGCTTGCAAAAAACCTAATGACCAACTGTCATTTATTTATATGGTGGTGAATTTTGTACTGTTTGCCGTTTTAGCTTGACTCGACCTGCCTCATTTTTGTAAACCATTTTTTTTTTATTTGATCAGTTTTGTAAACCATTTCTAATTTGATTTTCTAGTTAGATACTGTTGATTGATTTCGTCTTGAAACTCTAAATATTCAAAGACATTTAAAATTGAAGGCATGCTATTATTAACCTCTGTTGGAACATATAGAGTAGACTAGTTTCAGCATTTGAAGTACTTGGATATGCTTTCAGTAGGATCATGTCCAGCTTTTTGTGATCCTCATGCCAGAAAATTGTACTTATCGGTTGCTATCAGGGATATTATCATTCTGGTCCCTAAACTTTACCCATTTTCAGTTTCGCTCCTCCTCTTTACCCACTATCAAACTTGGTCGCGAAAGTACGCTGACTCCCACTTTTGGTCCCACCTTTAGTTGACTGCTCGTTGACTAGTGGAATCATCTATTTGGGGGTGTTAAATGTAATTATTTGAAAATTATTAATTACATTAGCACCCCCAAATAATTGTCAATTACATTTATCACCCCCAAAATAGTTTATTCCCTCAGTCAACTAATGGTGGGATCAAATGTGGGAGAAGTGTACTTCAAGGGTTTGATAGAGAGTAAAAGAGGGGGGACCAAAACTGGAAAAAGAAACTTTAGGGACCAAAAATGATATTATCCCTTGCTATCATTCATCACCCAATGTTCCCTTTTACGCAGAAACTTCCAAGTTTTATGCATACATAGTCAAAATGCTTCTCAGAGTCAAGAATTAATATATGCCTTGTCAACGGTTTTCCCAGAAAGCATGATGCATCTTGCACTTGAAGAAATTCTTCCATTGATAAATTACTGTCCAGATTTTATTGGTTGTTTTAGATGTTTACGGTATATGCCGAATATAGTAGAATGCATGATGACTTCTTTTTGTTTTGTTCCAGGGTTATGTGATTTACTCTGTCAGAAGGAAATTGAGAAAGAAGTACATGCATTTAAAAGGAAAACAGATTGAGAAAATTAAGAAGTCTGGGGTTGAGGTTTGTTGTTCTTACAAAATATATACCTCATATGTATGTTTGAAATCAAGACTTATTGTTTTTCTTCTTATTTCATTTGGTCAGATCACGGACACTGTCTTATCTCCTGAGGTGGCCTTCACAGGTGATACAACGTCGGACTTTTACCTTGATCCACACAGTTCTGATGCCCTTCGGGCCAAAATCCTCATAACTGAAGTAAATATCCTCTCTGTCTCTCTTAGTTTATACATGTGACAGGCCTGTCTTAATCTTGAACAACAACTATGTATACATTAGGATTTCAAGCTCGATGGAGTTTAACAAATACCGTGTATAAGTGAAGTGAGCACTTGTGATTACACACCTAAGTTATTCATCGATATAAATTAGAATTACTAAAAAAGGTACTCCCTCCGCCCCATGAAAGCTTTCATAGGAGCTTGGGCACACAAAATAAGCTTCTATGTATGTACTTCCAGTTAACCTATCTTGAAATCAGGGTTGTGAGTAGTAACAGATGAAAGTTTGTGTCAGGCAACTTTTTTGGATGAAAGCATCGGCGTTGAGCATGCCCGAGAACATGGCCATACTCATCTATCTGAGGTATTTCAATTATTTCCCCAAACAATTAATCCCATTTTCATATTCATGTTCATGTTGGTATTATTGAATTGCAGATAATGGAACACGCGGAATGGATTCGTAACCAAACTGTAGTTTTGACCCATTTCTCGTCTCGCTACCATATTGAGGTAAGAAAACTGGTGTTTCCTAATCTTGAAATGCAGACAAAATGTTGATATCTGTGTTGGTTGTTGTAGGACATTCGGCAAGCTGTATCAAAATTGCAGTCTAAGGTTTCAGCTAAAGTGGTTGCTCTAACTGAAGGATTTAAAACAATGCATTAACATCATCAGATTCACAATCTTACAAGCTTTTGTAATTTACATGCTACTCCATCAATTTTAGTAGTATTACTTAGATAGAATGCAGTCTTGTTCCACTTTCGTTTTGCGTTGTCCAATTTCATTATTCATTAATAAATGGCACCAATACATATAAATACTCTATAATCAAAGCAACAATGAGATTAATCTCCCACAACTGGTGCAGGACAAAAATAAAATAAAAAAAGGTGTACAAAAGGTGAAGAGGATCTGTGCATTTTTTGTGATTTGTGACAAGGTACAACATCCACAGCACAAGACGTGAGAGATTTTGATCATTTTCTTTTATTCTTCTTTTTTCCTCGGTCGACTTTGCGATCGTCTTCATCCAGTGAATCATCTCCACTGTCATCAGATTCAGACGGGGGAGAAGGATCGAGCCTTGCGGCATCAACTGCCCATTTTATAATCTTCTCAACTTCATCCTCCTCGTCTTCTTCTTCAATCACCTGTTGATCGAGCGATTCATCGCTTTTGTTTTCCTTCCCACTGTGAGAGGGGAGTGAATTCTTGAGGGCCGCGAATCTGGCAAACAGATCGTCGTCCGCCGCGGCGCCGTCGACTTTATTGTCCTTTTTAGTTGGAGCCTTGATTGGGGAATCGTTCACTTGTGTTGGCCTTTGGGGTTTTTTTAGGGCTAGGAAGCGGCGGTCGAGATCTGGGTTGATGGCGGCGGAGTCGGAGGCGCGGGCCATGTGTGAGTTGATGCTGAGTTTGAGAAGCATGTCGTCCTGCGCCGCTCGTAGTAGCTGCTCCACCTCATCGTCGGCCGTCGGTTTCTTCCCTGAATTGCTCATTCGCCGGCCACACAATCTAAAATCAGTTTTTGTAGTGTACAATTATGTTGTTACAAAGGGCCATTAATTCAATTTTATATTTTCTTCCCCTCAAAGAAAATAATGAATTAAAACATGAATATTCAATCTTATTCAAAATGGATATCACTTAAGATGAATGATTAATACACATTTTTTTTAAATGTAATTAATTAGCATTTTAAAAAAATGACACTTTAAAAAAATAAGATACATTTTGAATAGATTATAGAAATTAGTACTTTCAAATTAATTTATAGAGATCACAAATCAATTTTCAAACTTTCTTTATTGGTCCGTTTTATAGTATTAATTTTCACATCCACAAAAAGAAAGTTTTTCATTGAATTTTCACTTACTTACTCTCTAAATCATTATATATATATATTTTTATATTATACCTTACTTTATAGCTGATACTATTGAACTTGTTCAGGAGGCTCACACTTCCGCGCCACATTGGCTTGAGTGGAGAAGGGCGAGCACTATTTGCTCCAAAAGATCAACCAGAGGAGAGTCGTCTATTACTGCTTGTGCAACTTGGCATCCCTCTCAAACGGGCATCCACAAGCTAAATGTCAATGCCAGCTTCTTCTGTGACACAAATTAGACGGGAGTTGGCATGTTCTGAAGGACTCTACGGGCTCGTTTAAAATGAGCCGCACTCTGACTAAATTGGGATGTATGGAAGTGGATGTAAGAGAGGCGATGGGCTTCTATGAAGCGTTGTCGTGGGTCAAGGAAGCGGGATTAGACGATGTCATGATTGAAGGAAATGCAAAGACAGTAGTTGATGCAATCAACTCAGATGAGACATTTAATTCTACTTTTGGGGATTTTTTTATACTTGCTTGTAGGGCCTTGAAGGTCTCCCTTTCTAATGTTGTAATTTCTTTTGTCAAAACAAATGCTAATTATATGGCACACGAGTTTGTTCGGGCTTCTCGTAATTTTGAGAGTCCTTGCTTATGGGTAGACCCTCCGAACTTTGTGGAAGGGCTACCTGCACCACCATGCATTTGTAATAATCGAAGCCAAACCTACCCAATTTCGAAAAATAAATAAAAAATCATTAATACTATTGAACTAAAATCATTTACGAAAATCCAACATAATTAAAAAACAAACAAACAAATAAAATGGAGAAAAAAAATCACCGAGTGAAACTGATTCACAAAACATTAGCATTTACCATTTTCACCGTTGCAGTATATACATTGGTAAAATGTTGTGTTAATCAGTTTCACGTTTTGAAATTGGTTTCAATATTGAAATTTACTAGTTGTAATATTAAAAAAATAATCACTTAAATTAATGAATGATATTAGTCGTGCTAAAAAGTTTTATTAAAATGCATTAATTTTAATATTAGATAGTATCGCTCAAACTAATAACATGTACTCCCCCATTCAATCTTATTATTTTTTAGTTGTTCAATTTTATTTTATTATGCTCATATTTCTTTAAAAATAATAACAATAGTTTCACATTACTCTATTAAATTTCCATCATCATTTATTTATCCATTTTCAATTTATTTACTTTATATATAAATTAATCAACATTAACTAAAATCAATACCTAAAGAAATAAGCATTATAAATTTAAACGAAAAAAGTATTACAGTATATTAAATAAAATAAGAGTATCCCATAAGAAAAAATAATGAATAAATAACTGAGAATTTCGCGTAAGAATTTTGAATATATATAATATTATTAGTGTAAGACACATGCGAAAAAAATAATACTATTAATTAAGATTTAATATTAATTTTTTTTAAATGTAATTATATCTAATTTTATTTATTTTAAAAAAATGAAAGAATAATTTAGAAAAAAAAATTTAAAAAGTTAGAATTAATATAAAACAAAATTTAAAAATAGCAAAAAGAAGAGTGAAGAGAGTGTAAGGAGAAAATAATTTTTAAATTAAAAAAAAAAAATCAAAGAGATTTTAAAATTGAGACTTTTTAGAAAAGACAATAACGAGATTCAAAATTAGAATTTAGAAGGCCAGAAAAAAAGGGTTAAAAAATGTAGGAGGATTTTTGGATTGTCAAAATTAATACATGTAACAAAAAAAACCAGTACGAATTTGGTATAGGCGGTTTCACTGCAAAAATCAAAAGAGGTTTAAAAGGATCGGGCCACGTAATTACGTATATTGACACCCCCCTTCCTCTAGCGTGTGTTAGAGTGACGAAGCAAATGTTTCAGTCTACTATCGGCGATAGTAGCGGCGCCGGCGGCGAGGCTGCATTCCACAATGGCTCCAACTACGGAGGTTTTAGTGGTGGCGGTAACGTCATTGGGAGTCGAGCCGGAAGGACCATCCGCCGCCGGTTTCGTGACGAGGACGGCGGTTTAAATTCTAGGGTTTCCGAGCAGCAACAGCAGCAGGATAAATTTCGCCCTTGTACCGACTTCGATGTCGCCTATTTCAACTCTTACGCTCACCTCGGCATTCATGAAGAAATGATCAAGGTACAAACAATTGTTCTCTGCACCACTAATGTGCTCATGCATATTTTATTGGATAATTGGTGGATTAAAATGTATGCCGACGAGTATCTTTGAAGTTATTGAATAACTCTCGAGAAATTTTATGGGTCGGTAGATTATGTTATTCTGTGACTTCTTAAACTTTTGTTTTTTTCAGAGCTTATTTTTGGACCTTAACTGTTGTTCTAATGCATTTCTTCTTGTTCCAATCATTATGGACTCTTGTGAAGGCACATGGTTAGTCACTAGGGCCAAAAAACTCTCTGCAATTGAGAGAATACATAGTTGGGGGTGGGGGAGTAATTTACAAGAGAAAATACATGATAAAAGTGCTGCTGCTGGTGGATTGCTTATGAAAGACATTAATAGCCATGAATGATCTAGTCAAATTTGACATGGCATCCACTATGTTTGAACATTTTGCTTAAAATAGTTGTATTGTAGGCTAGAATTTTAGAGGATTTGAAATCCTATACAAAATCCGGTTTGACAACGAGGATTTGGATTTGAAATAGAAACGGGGTGGGGGCCATAAACACACACACCCTAAGGCTTTAGTTAACTTCTCAAAATTAACTGAAATCATTATGTAGTAAATGGTCCTTGAATGTATTTTCTTGTAGCATGGAAGTTTTGGATTGTCGATATAAAGTTGGCAAATAGTGTTGATGCAAGTATAAAACTAGATTTTAGCATCACTATATCGGTTTGGATCATTGCCCTTGAGTCCGTTGTGCATCATTATATGAGCCACAATGTTGTTATAGGGAATCACTATATGTAGCCTCTTCGTCGTCTTCAACATCCAATGATGAAGCCCGAAGGTGGTATACTGATAATTAATGGGGGTTAAATGGAACATCATGTCTCATTAATGGACAGCCACAGAAAGCCCTGTTCCCCATTCAGTTTGCCACTCTAATTGCATTGCAAAGTCAATTATTCTGTTTGGGTAGATGGCCCCGCTATAACAGTTCTTGACCTTTCACCCTTGAAGAAAATCCCTTTCAAATTTTCACCCTGGAGGTTTGATTGTCCTTTAAGGAAAGCTGCATTGTCAAGGCTGAGAACTTGCAGAATTCTTTTAACAAATTGTTTGTGTATCATAGAAAATCCCTGATTGCGTAGATATTCACATATTCTATTAGTATGTTTTAGTTGTGAAAATATATGAACAATTTTTTTTTATCTGTGCAGGATCGTGTGCGCACTGAAACTTACCGAAATGCAATTTTCCAACATAAAGATCGAATTGCGGGAAAAGTGAGCATTTGATAGGCTGCCATACTTTGTTTTGATCTTTATGTTGTCTAGGACAGGGTTTTTTCCCAGTTATAAATGTGTCTGTTGGTATGATTAAGCATATAAGTCAGATACTGCATTTAAGTATTTTGTGTAATTTATGCTGGTTTAGCAAAAGACAAAGAATGTAATGTCCTCATGACCTAATTGCCGTGTGTTCCTTTTGATTCTTGAATGTCATAAGGACAAATACATCTAATATTTCTTTAGTGATTTTTGCCTAATTCTGCTTGTTTTGATGTTGAATGTCGATTCATTTACTTCAGGTTGTAGTTGATGTTGGTTGTGGCACTGGCATTCTCTCTATTTTTTGTGCTCAAGCTGGAGCCAAGCGGGTAAGTTCATCTTACTGTTCACCAGCCCTCTTAATTCAAAATGCGAGAACTTGATCTGGTTTAGATGTGCTTTAGTCATATTTATGATTGTTCCACCTGAAAGAATTATGATTTGTGAGTAGCTGTTATCCTTTTTCCCCAATTCTTGGTGTCCATTGTCTTGTAGAATGAATCCATGGTGTGAGTCGTTGAATGTCCACATAGAATTCGGAACTTTCAGTACATGCTAAATGCAAACATTTTGGGTCTGCATTAATGGGATGAAATCAGGTCTCTTCTACCTATTTTGGTCTTGTTCGTCACGTGTAGTCTTATTTTTCTAATGAGTTGGACGAGTTCCAAAGTTATAAACTTGAATAGCATGCTGGATATTCTAAAACTGAAAATTTTCTCAGACTTTTTATTTGCTAATAATGGGATTATTACAAATTGTGGATAAGTTATCCACTCAAATCAAGCAAATAGAAGGGACAATCTCAATAAAGTGCTTAACTTATATCCGTAGCCACATCAATGCAAACAAATTCCTAAAACTTGGAATAGTCAATAGTGTCTCACATGCTGTATAGGAGTTATGCTTGCGATCTAGTTGTTATTGTTGGGCAGGTGGGCTTCAGTCAGGGACTATTAAGCAATGGATTCTACTATGATTCACATCAATAGGCCATCTTTTCTTGGATTCCTCACTATTTTAAGAAGACCTACATCTCTAGTCATAAAAAAAAGAAGAGAAAATATTGTTCATGTAGATCTGAACTACTGAAGTAGTTTGGCTTAGGTTTACACTTTTGCCTTTTTTTTTTTTCTCGCTTGTGAATTCTGCTTAGAGCTCTGAGTTTTTTGTTCTCTTCCTGTTACACTGATATAGCTTATGTCGGTCTTCTTCGTGTTAGGTGTATGCAGTGGATGCTAGTGATATTGCAGTTCAGGTACTTTTTTTTTTTTAAAATCTTGATTCTTGATTGTTACTGTTGAGGCATGTTGTATGAAACTATATTGTTGAGTACTCAATTATGAAATCATTATGTGCAGCGCTCCCAACATTTCTACAAAACTTAGATCAATCATTATGTGTGGTTCTCCATTTGTTTCAGTTCTTAACTTCTCTCATCCTACATTGTGTAGCAATATATTCTACAGAGCAGACAACTTTCAGTTTTCTGTAATAGACCCTAAAACAGGGCACATAATACCATCCAATATTGAATTTAGATACTCCATATTTAAATTAACAAATATGTGAAAAATCCTTAAAATATTACCTGCTTCCTTGTGGTCTGCATCATTGCAGGGTTCGAAAAGCAATCATATATGATCTAGGGTGTAATAAAATGATATAGAAACTGCTGTATACCAGCCTTACTGCATAAAATATCAAGTATTTTTAATATGAAATGGTGTCTTGGTTAATAAAAATATCAAAAGAGGATTACAGATATAGAGTACATAGCTTGTTCTTTTCATGTAATTTCTTTTATCATTTCTAATAAAGGCGAGTAACACAGCCAATAGTAGAAAAACAAATTTCACTTGACCACAAATTGACATACATGAATCCTTTTTGATAAAATCAAAAGAATTTGATTAGCATGCACCAATAATTCATTTTAGTTAAGATGCATCTTTGAACTTCTATTGTTGATTACTCAATATGAACTCGCCACTCGGTTAATTAATACTCAAATTGCAATAAGTCCATTAATTGGCTGTTATTATGTTACCTATGAAAACTTTATTATGATGATTATAATTCACTTGCATTTGTCTTAGTGATTCAATGTCATATGTTGATGAGCTATGGTCTTCTACCATTAAAATTTTGGTATTCTGTCAGTCTTCAAGGGCAGAATTTAGAAAATGGGATTGAAAACAGATCTTTGATTGAAAACAAAACTGTGTCTTTCCTGATTAACAAAGAATCAAACTTTATATGATATTTTCACTGTATGTATTCATTTGAATTCTCCATTCATGGATAGAGCATATGAATCTCGCCTCTCGCATGCCGTAGCACATTTTTACAATATTCTTGTATTGTTTCAAGAATTTATTTTTTAATATGGTTGAGATAGATGTTGACCTTTCTAAACTTTCATGCCAGGCAAATGAAGTAGTCAAGGCAAACAACTTATCTGAGACAGTTATTGTATTGCATGGACGCGTTGAGGTAGGCCATTTCCTTATTTGTCTTCTCATCAGATCTTTCTAATCGAATGTATAAAATATATTTTGTCCCTACTTTATCCGCTTTTTTTGTTTGGAAACTGAATAACTTTGGCAATCGAACAAGACCAGATTTGTTTCTAGATAACTTAGTTTAAAGGCGGACATAGGTGTGCAATAGTTTACCAACTAGCATTTTTGCAAAATTTGTTTTTCCCTTGTTTCTTTTTGCAGACCTATGGAAAACCGAAAATGATTGTCTATTAAGACTCCTCTCCGGATGCCACTACTTAGTTCCTTAAACAAAGAACATTGGCCAGGATTTGGGTGAATAAAAAGTTAAAAACTTGAATTAAGGCCTGGGGTAGAAAACAGTTTTGGGGTTTCACAGCTCTCATAATGGTACTCATAACCTGTTTGTTTCATATTAAGCTTCTCCTTTTCTTTCCCTTTTGAATTTCTTCTGTTAATGCCATATAACAATTTCAGGAATATTTGAATGCTGAAATTAGTTGTGCTAATAGTGATGAAATAACAGTAGAGAGGCAAAAATATCAGAAACGCTGAGATTTCTTTGAGAGAGGATGAGAGAGATTTCTGTGTTTTCTCTTGAAGGTCGAGAGTTTAAATAGGGGTAAATGATACAGTTATTAGGATTGGTTATTAAAATAATTAGAATTAATTAAAATATTATTTGCTAATTAACTATTTTTTTAAAACGGATATTATATTACCACAGCGTAAATTACAAGCTATAACTGTGGCTCCTCTGCTCTGTTTGTTTCTTCAATTTCATTAAATCAAAATTTTCTATGTTTACCTTTTTCCTTATTTATGGTAATGGAGCATTAATCTTGTTCTGATCATTACAGGATGTTGAGATTGATGAAAAAGTTGATGTTATTGTTTCTGAATGGATGGGTTACATGCTTCTCTATGAGGTGATATTACAGCAGCATTCACTGACTCTGTTAAATGTGCATAATTACAATTTCTTAGGGCAATTTATATATATGTATATCAGTTTTTCTTTTAGATTATAGTCTTTCCTTGCTGTTGGTTCTCTTGTCTAACATGGCATTTCTTTGGCATCTGGTTAGAGCATGCTGGGGAGTGTTATTACGGCCAGGGATCGGTGGTTGAAACCTGGAGGTCTTATCCTACCATCATATGCGACGGTATAACTTAGACTACTTTGTTCTTTTATTCTTTTCTGTAAAAGGGAAAAAAAAACATAGACTACTTTGTTGATCCTTTTTTTCCCTGCCTCACCTATCACAACATGAGAGAAGCATGGCTGAAATTAAGCTCTTTTAGTTGCATCTTGGCCACAGATGGTGTTTAATGTTTGGTTGCATTTGTAATTTGTTATAGATACAAACTTAGTATGCAGGAACTTCCTTTTTTGGCATAATGTACTGCACGATTACCTTGGGACATGCATTACTATCATCATGATACTAGCCTTTGCATTTGACAGGTTAGTGGATATAATGGTGTTTTTTGTACACTTTGCAGTTGTACATGGCTCCTGTCTCTTATCCAGAACGATACAGCGAAAGCGTTGATTTCTGGCGCAATGTCTATGGAATCGACAGTGAGTTTCTTAGAATCCCTGTTAATTTAACATTCAATTATTTTTCACATTTCCTGTGCTTAGAAAGCTTTCTTTTTCTTGTCATAGAAAATGGTCCGTTTAAGATGACTTTCTTGGCATTCTAAAGGTGTTTTTCATGGATATGTGTAAACATATTTGCCTGTACAATTAGTCATATATTCGAACTCTTACTCAACTGTTTAAATTATTGTTCAGTTCTAAACAGTTGTATAGTTGAATTGACACAGTCAATTGTTAATGGTTTAGTTTTTTGTCCCGATAACATCAAATTGTTAATGATTTTATTTCAAATTTGACTTCCCAAAATAATTTTTTTATGATATTCATGCACTAAATGACTCATTTGAGTAATTGAATCTGAGGTGTCCGTGGAAGAAATTAAGTAAATCATGCTAATTAGATACAACGATTTGTTAGGCTCTCTCAGTTCCTGGTCCCATATTCTGACACACTTCAAGTCAATTATGGAAACAACCAAAATAATATTTATTACAACAGATTAGTTAAGAACCGTGCAATTATGCATTAACTCCACAATCTCGTCAGTGAGCAGATTGAGGGATACCACACTAGGGCGTAGGATGGATGCCACCATCTCCAGGTACAAATTGTGTCTTATATGTAGATATGTAGATGGACCTGTTGAATTTTGATACGAGTTACACCAAGAATAATCTATGGTTTACTTATACTTAGGAGGATATGGGGATCAAGTGTGAGTTGACTACTTATATTAGGGCATTTAAGGTGTTTGGAAGGTCAATTCCAATTGACCTTATACTCAAACATTGTGGAGTCCAAAACTCTCCACTGTGAGTTTTAGGAGTCTTATCTCCTGTACTTGTACTCTTTAATTAGGTTCTTTCACCTTGCCAGATATTATTGTTTTACTTGGTGTCCCTTCCATTATCTGGTTCTAATTTCTTTTGACAGCTGGTTGATGAAATGATCTGCAATCTTGTACTTTACCAGGGGTATATTCTCCTTTAAGCCATAATATTGAACCATAGGAGCTTCAGTTTATAATCGTATCACCTCTTGCATCATTTCTCATTTCAAAGATCAAGTGTGCCTGCAGATGTCTTAACTTTTCTGCATTTGACTGGCACATCGTTTTTGTACTCTTTAACCCTTATGATGCTAGAATTGAGATTTCATGTTTACATGCAGTGTCTGCTATGATGCCATTAGCAAAGCAGTGTGCATTTGAAGAGCCTTCTGTTGAGATGATCAATGGTGAAAATGTATTGACATGGCCTCATGTGGTGAGTCAACCATATATATGCATTTGTTGTCTCATCTATTTTCAATTTGATTTTCTTTATAACTGACTAGGCTCTTGTCAAATGTTTTACAACCTTTGTGCTGTGCTTCATATGTGTTACTGTATCTATAAAAGCTTGAAGGCCTGTTGCATATATTATTGAATTTCTTGGTGTGAAAATGTTCTTTTGCATTTACCGCTAATTACCAAGCTACCCTTTCCTTTCAGTATACTGTTTTTTTTTTCATGTCCAAATCTATTTTTTTCTCGAAAGTTTTAAGGAATGTTCTCATGCTTGTATCTTCCTATAAAAAGCATTCATGTACCCTTGTGTCTCAGCAGCACTTGTTCAGAATGTTGAATTTTGGAGAGATGTACTCCAAAATGGTGGGTATGATGTAAGTGTTGAGGTTGATTTGCTTTTCTATTCAATATGTTCCATTATTCCAAAATGGCAATTCAACCTCAACATTATTTTGGGCTGTGGAAAATGTTGCATGTTGCTATGCTATACATTATGGTCAATCTCTGAAAGGCGATGTTCAATATTTTAGGTAGTGATACTCTGTTTCTTATAATATATATGTATGTCTGTATGTAAGGTAATGATACTGTAAACTGGGCCTGATAAACTTCTAGGAATTTCTCATCCTAAGAGATTAGACTGCTATTTCATGCTTCACGCACACAAAAGGGAAGCAACAGTATCCTTGCAATCTGAATGGCTGAATCATTAGGCTCTGTGGGCCTTTAACCTCACCAAAGCTGTACATTATACCTCTACCAACAAATGTATATCATTTTTATGCAACGTCATTTTTTATTCTGGTGACAGGTAAAGCATGTTGATTGTTCTACAATTACAATTCAAGAGCTAGAGTCTATATCGACAAGATTCAAATTTAAATCAATGATGCGAGGTAAAATACCTGATTCCGCAACACGTCTTTTCTCTGGGCCCCTTTTAGTCTGCTAAACAACGTCTTTTCTCACCTCTTATTACTTTTTAGTAAGTCAAAATAAACGCATGTTGCACGATATTCATACATTACACATTTTCTTATGGGTTAATTCTCACTTTGGTGCACTTTTTTTCTTCATATATGTTAATAAGAATAAGCTTGTCCTCCATACTCTAAATTATGAAAAGTATATATTATCAATATGTGAAATAAGAGTAAGGCTAAGTTTTGTACGTTAGCATATCATCTTAATACTTACTACATCTACTTCACTACTCACTAAATACGTACTTACATATAGATTGATATGCAGAGGGGCGAAGAAGAAAAGAGAAGGGGAAAGAGTAGTGTTTGTATTAAGTGGATATGTGATATGATTTTGTGTTCCTACGTTTATTTGAATTGAGAAATTGAAACATTAGTGCAATAGTAGTAATAACTTTTTAATATATTATAGATTATAAAATTTTGCATTTATGTATCTTCTCACATGTACAAGGGTACCTTTTTTTTTTTTTTTTTGGCTCTAACACAGTTACACCTATTGTTTGCCGCTTATTTATTTCTCATTATACTTTCAACTGTTTACTTTTCTTAGTATTTGCATAGTGATCATACATACTAGTCTTGATTTGTCTCTACTTAACTTTATACTTCTTTTAGTACAAACAAGCAATATACTTCAAGTAAAGGCCTAGATTTTTTTGTTGATTTCCAGCGCCGTTGCATGGGTTTGCATTCTGGTTCGATGTGGATTTTGGTGTTCCTGCAATACACTCTTCCAGCAACAATGCACCGCCACTTCCATCTATTGAGGCTCCAGATGATGGAGTCACAGATAACACTAAAAGAAAGAAACGAGTCCATCCGGGTGACGCACTTGTGCTATCTACGGCACCTGAGGATCCTCCAACACATTGGCAACAGGTGTCTTATACACTACACAATCTCTCTCTCTCTCTCTCCCTCTCCCCACCCCCCACTGATATGCATCTCTAAAACGTGGCTCATGCTATTATATTCCTTATTACTAGACTAGGGTTTTAGAACCATTATATAACAAGCGCCCTGCATCAGGATAGCATGGTTCATTCAAGTTGGTACCTTGAACTGGATTAGTCGACGGCTTTGAGGTTCAGTTTTGGCAATCATGTTTTGAATTTTAACTTGAATCAACTGTTAGTGGTTGCCTCGTGTGACAAAATGTCTCATGTACATTTGTTACCATTGGATATAACAGAATCAGTTCATAATTATGATTTTTAAGAAATATGTTTCCATTGAAGCTTTAGAAACCATTGTAGATCACATAAACCGTATATCCCTTCTCCTGTTGAACCATGCTCGATGGCTGTGTGAGTGCTGTTGGAAAATCTCGTCTTTCTGCTTGCTTAACCAACTCTTTTCCATGTGCTTTGCAGACATTGGTCTATTTGTACGAACCAATAGATGTGGAACAAGATCAGCTAATTGAAGGTTCTGTAACACTAACACAAAGCAAGGAAAATTCCCGATTCATGAATATTCGTCTGGAGTATGCGTAAGTCAGGGGCTTTCCTTTTCCAAAAATAAAATAAAAAGGTTTTTGTTGGCTTGCAAATATGCTAATAGTGATTCTATAACCTAAACTGCAGTTCAGCTGGTCGTTCTTTTGTTAAAGAATCTGTAATGCGATGAATCAAGCACGGGGCATTGTGAGTAAAGTAGAAGGCTGATATTATCTCTTTGAAGCAATTTTCACCGATCATGCTTCTGTTGAAGGCAGTTGAATAGACTATACCCTTTCTGGCCTAAAAATGAAGAACAATTTTATTGGTAGGTACAAATATAGTTTTGCCCCTTGTTTTATTTTTTTTAACTGAAAAAATGGAATTTATGAGAGCTTGTAATCATATCTGATGAGATAATTGCAGAAATTCTCCATTCTTGAATAGGAAAAATTGGTTGTTGTATTCATTCGTCTGGGTCTTGAAAAACAATGAGATGGCTTTTATTAAATGCGAGTTATTGGAGATTGTGTTTATGCACATATATTTTTTGTGGTACCACAATACATAATGAAGAAAAATTATAGTGACAGATAATACTACCAAGGTATTATATTTATGAATTATTTTTTAATGTATTGTTAATATGTTATGCTCAGCTTATCTATTAAACCTAGAATCGGTAGAGGAATTTTGATATTCATTTTTAATTCTATTTTTTTGAGTCTCTTTATATATACATTTGAGTTAATATAAATTTTGCAACATGTACAATGATTTAGCACCATATGCATCAATTTTCCCAAAAATCAAAACATGAGTATTCGTAATTTACGGCATCTTGACATTTAATTTGATTACTTTGTTCAGACTATCATATTAATAGTAAGTTGTTGAAAAGAATTACTAAAAATGGTGCGCCATTAGATTAAATTTAAAAGGTTGTAATAACATTACAAATAAGTCAAAAGCCGTTAATTATTTACAAATTTCCCATAAAATATCAGTGATTTATGAAATTAAAATCAGTATAACATATTTTTTTTAAAAAATCATATACACATCCTAATGTTCTTTCATCATTATGACATAAAATTACTTGTATTAGATCAATCTCTCATTACATATATAGTAGTATTTGTGAACTGTTTTGGTCGTACACTCTAGATGTATTTTTAATTTTATAATTAGTCTAACTTTAAAAAAATCTAATTTAATTAAGGTAATAATTATCCCAAATTTAAACTTTAATTAGAGTGACAAATTTAATGAATTGAGATAATAAATGTTTATTTTTGGAACAATCATATTTGTAAATCGTAACCGCACATTGAATGAGAGCTCTATTTCGAATCCAACGGCTGATATGCAACAAGAGCTCTCGATCCACGTGAATATTGAAAACTCCACCAATTTATTTTAATTTTTGCCTCCCAATCAAATTCTTGGCGCCATCTCCAAATTAGAAACCAAAATTTTCACGTTTGCCTCTAAAAATCAAACACTTTTCACCTTCCCTCTTCTCCATTTCTGTTACTAGTATAAATGTATATGCAATTTCTGCTAAATCCATAACCCATCCTTTGATTTTTCTTCCACATTTGAGCTAAATAATTCTGGAAATGGCCGGCGGTAAATCAACTTCAAACGCTTCGAGACAGAGGAAGAGGGTGGAGGCGGAGTCGGATTCTCCGCCTTCTTCGTCACTCAAACGTGCTAGAGATGGCAGTGCTTTTACCAAATGGTACTCGTTTTTCTCTGCATTTCTGTGTACTGTATGTGTGTTGAGGTTTGGTAGATTCAGTTTTTAGGTTTTCGGATTTGTGCTTAAAAGTTGGATTAACTTGCAGTGAGGGGTGCAACAAAGATGTGGCTGTTGCGTTGATAAGTTTTCACGACTGTAGCCTTGATGCCAAAATTAAGATGGATCTTGGTACTTTTTCTGCTTCTACTTTAGTAATTGTTGTGTATATAGACACATTTTAGGTTTTTAGTCAGTGATTGTTTTTTTCTGATTTATTGAACTCCTTTATCAGAAGCTCAGATTATAGAAATGCCTAGTGACACCAAGAAGAAATCGTCGGTGGTAAAGTGAGTATTGAGATTTATTGTATTTTAAAATTTTGGTTTATTTCAATCTGTAGATATCTGATTTGAGTTGTAATATTAACAGAAGGAAGACTAAGCAAGCAGAACCAAGAGCAAAGAAAGAAAAGAAGGCGAAAGATCCAAATGCGAAAAAGCGTCCTCCAACTGCATTCTTCTTATTCATGTAAATTTCTGATCATGTGATGTGATGTGTGTTTATGAATACGAACTATTTTTTCTTGTTGTATTGATGACTTTTTGTATTTTTTTTCAGGGATGATTTTAGAAAAACATTTAAGGAGTCTAATCCTGATTGCAAGAAAGCTTCGATGGTACTAATTAAGTATTCATTGATTTTAATTGGATGTAGTTTGAATCTCGTTTGTATGAAGTTTCCTGAGAGTTGTTTTCTTGTATTGTTTCTTTAGGTTGCTAAAGAAGGTGGTGAGAAATGGAAATCCATGAGTGATGAAGTAAGTGAAAAACCTCCTTGTTTATCTTCTGCTAATGGAGAATTGTTTTATTAACTTGCATTTGTTGGCTGATTAATAGGAAAAGAAAGAGTATGTTGATAGAGCTGCAGAGCTTAAGGCAGAGTACCAAGGCACAAATGAGGCTGATGCTGAAGAAGTATGTACCTTGCTGTGTATATAGATGAATCCTCTTTTGTTGGCATTGCATTAAATGATATTCTTTGTGCTTGTTTAGGGTGGTGATGATGCAGAGGTCAAGGAGGAAGCAGTTGATTCTGATGAGAAAGAGGTTGAGGAAATAGAAGATGCTGATGTGGAAGAGGTCAAGGAGAAAACAAACGATGCTGATGATGAAGAAACGGAGGAGGAAGTAGGGGAAAATGATGAATAGGCTGTATGTATCTCCACTCAATTCAGGCACTAGATGCGTTTTTGAGAGTTTTGTAAATCTTCAAGTTTATTAGCTTACCAAACTTTCTAGAAAAAGTCACGTAGATTAAGGAATGCTGCCTCTAGATTTGGTACTTTACTTCATTTTATGTTGATTTTTGTCAAGTTGATTAGACATACAATGAAGGGGCTATGTTTTCTACATCTTATGCAACATTGTTAAATTGATTCTTATATTACTATCTGTAGATTATTTTAAAATGTTAGCTGTGTTCTAAGTTGGTTCTTAAATGTGGTTGAATCACTGCAATTGCAATCAGATGGGCTCTATGAATGTAGTTTCTTCATTTGAAGCCATATATATTTACAGATTAACAATTGTCATATTGTTGAATATGGTGTTTCTCCATTCAATTCAGGGATTAATCTATATATGTGTTTTTGAGATTCGTGTAAATCTTCAAGTATATTAGCTCACTAAATTTGCTAGATAAAAGAATGTTGCCTTTGGATTGGGTTCTTTACTAACTTAATGCCATTTTGTGTTGATATTGGACATCTTTTTTTTGGGAAACATGTTTAGACCTTTTAACTTACAATGAAGGGGTTATGTTTCTACACCTTGTGCAAGATTGGCAAGTTATTCTTATATTACTATATAAAGATTGATACCAGTATAAACTGTTAGCTTTGTTTAAAGTTGTTGGTTCTTGAATACTGCAATCAGATGGGCTATTTTAATGTGGTTTCACCATATGATACTAGAGTAACAAAGTGTTGATAAAAATAAGAATTGTATTGAAAATTGAAATAATGATAACAATGGTCATATGGCATGATGACTATTCTTACAGAGTTAGCATATCACTGGCCCATTTTCCTGTCAGTTTTTCCCTTACAAGGTGGTAAGGGTTTAGCACACAAGCACAAGTTGTGAGAATATGCAGCTGCAGGAAATACGTTAAGGGGTCGCCCTTGTGGAATCTGCCCACACAATCTATTTGCCCTGAAACTAGCATGTCTCAGTGCTTCAATTCCCAGCAAGGTATCTGGTATTTTTCCAATAAGCCCGTTGATCGACAAATCTAGCCACTGCAACTTCACCAACGAGCCCATGATTGGTGGGATAGACCCCGTTATCTTGTTTCTTGATATGTCGAATCTTTCCAGCCTAGCAAGATTTGAAACTGAATCTGGAATGTGACCTACAATCTTGTTGCTTGCTAAGTTCAGCACTTTTAAGTTCATCCCTGAGCTGTAATCAGGGAGATTGCCAGAAATCTGATTGTTGGACACATCGATAACCTCCAAGAATTCAGTCGTCTCGTTGGATAGTATCGTCGAGAGAGAACCGAAGAGCTGGTTTGAATGGAGATCAAGAGATGATATCTGGTTTGGCAATCTGATTGAGGAAAGATCACCTCTGAGTAAGTTGTTTGAAATCTTTGCAGTTTGCAAACTTGTCATTTTCTCCAAGAAAGTTGAAACCCCACTTGTGAAATAGTTGTCAGAAAGATCTAATGAGGCTAAAGAATCAGGCTTTGTGAAGTTAGGTAGGGGCCCTCTGATCTTACATCCAGCTAGATGAACATCAGAGAGTTCTCTCTCTCTGATCCAATTTGGGACCATCTTTAAATCAAGATTGTTGTAAGAAAGATCAACTGATAACAAAGAAGGAAGGCCCTTGCTAAATTCAGGCAAAGGATTTGTCAGCAGATTTCTTGACAGATTAAGGTTCCAAAGATTCTGCAACTGGGAAATTGACTCTGGGATTTGGCCTGTGAGCTTATTACCACTCAATTTCAACACGGATACGGACTTTAAATTCCGTATCTGCGTTGGAATTCTTCCAATGAGGAGATTCTGATCAAGTGAGAGCTCAGAAACTTGGTTTAAATTCAGTAGAGATATTGGTATCTCCCCTGAAAACTGGTTCCTGCTGAGCACAAGATAAGTTAGATTGTGAAGATTGTTTCCAAGAAAATCGGGTATCGGCCCGGAGAAGGAATTGAAGCTGAGATCAAGAGATTGTAAGCCTTTGAGGCTTCCAACAGATTGTGGGATTGAACCAATGAGGAAATTGTTGGCAAGATTCAGCTGCACAAGGTTAGTTAAACTCCCTAATGAGGGGGGAATTCCCCCTGCCAACTGATTCCCATTTAAAGAAATTGTTTGCAGGTTTCTCAACTGGCCTAAACTTGAAGGAATGGTGCCTTGTAATGAATTGTCATCAAGAACAAGGTGTGTGAGGTGAGTGAGATTAGAGAAGCTTTCTGGGATTTTGCCTTCAATTCTCTTCATGCCACTTATCACAATTGTCTCCAAAAACTGAAGTTTACTCAGAGAAGGAGACAAAAGGCCTTTCATGAAAACAGTAGCATCATCAGATGGCCTCTGCAGAGTCAATCTGTTGACTCTGCCGCCGCCGCACTCCACGCCTTCCCAGCCGCCGGAGCAGCAGTCTGCTCCGGTCCACGTGGAGAGAATGCCGGTGGTGTCCTTGTAAATGCTGGCCTTGAAACCAAGAAGGGCAGCCCTGTCATTTTGTGAACAAGTAGGTGATTGTGAAAAGGATGATTTCAAGAATGTGGAGATGAATAGAAGCTTAAAAACCCACATGAGAAACTGCATTTTCTTGAAAATGGGATTGGGAAAATTGGAGAAAAAGAAGTGTATTTTATGTATTTGAAGTAAAATATTAATGTAAGAAAAAGCACAAGGAAAAAGGAGGCATGGGGTTGAAATTGTATACTTAGAAAACAAGGTACAATGATTTGTAGCTGCAGAAGTGATGATGTGGTCTGAAATGTCGACCCAATTTTATAGTGAAAAAATTTTGGTAAAAATTGAAGTTGTGAAATGAAATTGAAGTAAATCACATGTGAATTTTTTGACCGTTTTGTGTTCCTCACGAGGATTCTCAATTTTTATTGCAACGTTGGAGCGCACAATTTTCAAATTCTATAAACCCAAACTTTTCTTTTACCTATTTTATTTCTTTTGTTATGGTCCCCAATTTCATACTCCTAAATCAATCATCACTCATTTTCAAGTTAGATCACTTTCGCATTATTTGTGCTCCTAAATTAAATCATCACCCATTTTATTGGTTCATCAACATTCGTAATATAATATTTTCACTATACACTATTATTTTTGTGTACAATTTCACTTACTCAATTTTATTAAATATACTTTTTTTTAATCTAGAATATGTTTTTCATTTTTTTCATTTTGTACACTAAATACACCACACATACTCAAATTTATTACAATATTCAAATTCAATATAAAACACTTCAAAGTTCAAACCACCAAAAATGTTCTTTTAAAAAACATAATTGAATAATTCAGTAACATCGAATACCCATTACCTAGATTAGTGATTCTTCGGATGGGAGAATTTTACACTTTCACTTTCACTTTTCTTTTTTAATATTTATATTTTACTTTGTTTTAAAATATAATTTCGATATAATTATAACTTTATGAATTATAGAATTTATTAGTAGTGAAACTTTATCTCAGGTATAAGATCGTCCCATATAATATAAGTATGTCAACATGATTAGTTGACAACTTGACATGCATGATACATTAAACCCTACCTTGAATGTGAAGGCTAAAACTTTCTTTAGTTCAAATTTAGTCAATCAGGCCAAATGTTAAATTTTGACTTTATAGATTAACGACATGATACACCTAAAAACTTTTAAATTATTAATGTTTATGTCAAAAGTTTTTTAATTATTTTTTGTTTTAAAGAATTTTTTAAATATTGGAGTAGTAATTTTTATTTCAGGAGGTTTTTTTTTTCGACAGTTTGAGAGTTGATTTATGATATATGTATCCTTTTTAACGGTAAATTTATTTTCTTCCAAGGCTATGAATTTCTGCCTTGATTAAAATGAAATTGTACACATGTATATTTTTTTGAATTCAAACGATTTGACAAATGAGTTCATAAAAGTAGAGGTTCCATCAATTCAAACACATACCAACACGAATTCACAATTTGGATTGAACCGTTTATATAGAATTGCCGTATCACGGTATCAGTATATCAACATTGCACGTGAATGTGATTCATAAATTTTAATATATTATTTGGTAAATTTACTCAATAATGGAGTATTAAAATCATATTAGGCTAAAAAAAAAAAAAAGGACCCATGTATAAATTTGAGGTCAAATTAAAAATTTTGTATTTTTTTAAGGTAAAATGAAATATTAATAATGTCTCAAAAATTTCGACAACTAAAACTGTACTCTTATTTTTAAACTTAATATCTTTTGTATTCCAAATTTTAAATATTGGATCCGTCACTGAGTATATGGACACAAATAATGAATAATATTTTGAAGATAATTTTTAATTTTTTATGTATAAAGTAAATAAATAAATATTATAACGATAACTAAACAAGCTCCTGAATTTACTCTAAATCTCATACTTACTATACTCCCTATTCAAATGTTATTATTTATATTATTATACACACTTCAATATTAGACTATTATACCCTAGTTATTTTAAAAAAAACTATAGTTAACACATAAAAAAATCTATCTCTGGCAAGGTAAATTAAAGAATGGAGTTGCCATTAACAAACAAAAAGAAATCACCTTTTAACAAAAGAGATGTTGTAAAAGTGAATTGTACTAAGGAAATGGGGTCATAGTTTTGCTGGTACACACCTGTAAAAACTAAATTTTAATATAGTTGGCAATCATTACGATTTGATCGTATTAGGATAATTAAAACACCGTACAAAATTTGAAGTTATTAACTAATTCATTGCTCATTCACATGGAATTGTTGACACACCTTTTTTATTTTCATCATCTCATTTTTATCCAAACAGGGTAGCATTTACGAATTGAGAACGATTTTCCTATTTGATTGTAGTACCTTCTTTTCATTGATGTTCTAACCAATATATATATATATATTAATTAAGTTCATTATGTCTTCTAAAAATAACTTATTTTTATTCTAATGTTTGAGTTTAGGGTTATCTTTTGCAATTTTACTAAACCTTGTCTTCAATCCATTGTATAAACTATAAAGTATATATGAACAAATCTTGCGTGAAATGTTCTCAATTCTTGCATATAAGTTGTGTGACATGCCTCATAGTCATATTCATAATATATGATTTTTTATTTATTTATAAATTATATGACGTTTTGCATTTTTCAATATAAATTAATTGCATTTTCTTTCAAATTTATCTTTAAAATCAATAAATACTTAGATGAAATGTGTTCTTCTTTTGATGATAAAAACAAACATTAATTATGAATAAGAGGAAAAACTACTTTTTTTTTTTTAAAATATATATATATTAATTCAAAATGACATATATTTTGAATAGGAGGGGTATATATATGATATACACTTTTAATGTACACTTGTCTAGCTAGGTCTATTCTATTAGTTAGAAAATATATTTATGCAAAAAAATACTCCTCCCGTCTCAAAGAATTTGCACTCTTGGGACGTCACACATTTTAAGAAATATGTAATGAGTGATGTTTTGAGAGATAGTTTTATAAATTTTTATGAATAAAAAGGTAATTGAGTGTAAAAAAGTAATGATATATGGGTAAATATGTATATATTTTGAAGATGAAGATTATGAAAATATTTCATAAACTTTTATAGAGGGTGCAAATTAATACTCGGATACATTCAAATATTGCAGATTTTTGTGTAAAACTACAGTAGTTTTTAGTCCATATACTTTTCCCCATTTTAAAAGCGGGAGCACATGCAATATTGGTTTAAAAGCTGGAGCACATGCAAATATTGGTGGAGTTGTGCGTAAAGTTAAATTGGGCAGACAAGTCGTTAATTTCTTGTAAATTTTAAAAGAAAAAGACGCTAAATAAAAGAATGAGTGAAAATAAAATAATAATAAAATCCCCCAACTTCTTTTTAGGCTTCTCTCCATCTCCAAAAAATTATACTCCCTCCGTCCCCATAGAAATTTGTACACTTTCTATAAATGGATGTTCCATACCAATTTGCACACTCCATAAAAGAAAATATCTTCATAACCCCCACCCTCAAAATATACTCTTATTTACCCATATGCCATTACTTTTCCACATTCAATCTACTTTTTACTTTACTTTATTCATAAAACTTTACAAAACTACCTCTCAAAACATCACTCATTACACCTTTTCTTACACATTTCTTAAATTGTGTGCCCACCCAAGTGTGCAAGTTTCTATGGGACGGGGGGAGTATACGAGAAGCATATTGAGAAAATAAAAAATAAATTTAAACATTGATGTAGATAAATATGTCGCTCTCCGAGAAGTCGACACGTGGAAACGGGATAAATTATGATAGTTGTGATTAGGTCAATATGCCGAAGAAACAGGATTAATACACCCCTGGGCTTGAGTACGGAAATGAGAGAAATCAGGGTGATTGGGCCTTTGGCCCATATTTAGAAAGGTTAATAACCCTTGGCCGTGAAAGGACTCGACCCAAATATGGAACGAATAGTCCATCTTTCTTAGCCAAGTCAAATGAGTAAGTCAAACCCACGAAAATAGGGGATGATATGCTCAAAAACCAAGTCTTCAGGGGAAAGCCCGATTCTTCAGGGGCTGGGGAGCCGGATTCTCAGGAATGGACCAAGAATATAGGGAGAATAGGTCCCCTTCTCCCCCGAGAGAAGGGGCCAGGTATATAAGCTGATCACTTTACATTATCAGGTACGTTTTTTACAATATACATACTCACACGAAAAATATATACTGAATTGAGAAGAAACACCCTATTATTCGCCGGAATTCCCCTAGAGATACAGGGGAATTCCTCTTTGATTCTCCTAATATCGATTCTGACTTGAGCGTCGGAGCTTCCACGCCGGAGCCCCCCTCCGGTGTGCTTTTGCAGGTCATTTTTGGGACTTGCAAGGAGATTTACTTGAAGATTACCAAAGAAAACGAGTGATTCGATTCGTGATTAGCAGTGCTCGTAGAGGAACGGCTGATAGATAAAGGCGTTCTTTTTCGACGCATCAACTGGCGCCGTCTGTGGGAACATTTCAAGCTAAGGCGTGAGAAAAGTTCTGTACTTAAATGGGTGGAGGACACGATCTAACGAAGCAGACGAAGGAGAAAGGAGATTCCACTCCTCCTCCTCTTCCTCCGCCTCCTCCAGGTTTTCCCTCAAATCGAAATTTAGGGAAACGACCCGTGGACCATACACCAGAAGATATTCGCCCTCCAGGTTTTCCCTCAAATCGAAATCTAGGGAAACAGCCTGTAGATCATATACCGGAGGATATCCCTCCCGCTCTGGAGGGAGATGTACCAGGCACCTCAGGAGCTTCAGGGAGTGGGATCAATAGGGATAACCCTAACGCTCAACCGGAACTCCTGACTGTCTCTCGAGATCAGTTAGATGAGATGATCGCGCAATCAGTTGAAAGAATAATCGCTACTCGAGGACTTCGCCCTCCCGAACCTATTCCAACCACCCGTAAGGGTACAAGACAAAATCTCCCAGAACAGGTCATCGATTCTGTCCCAGTCCCTTCCAGGAATGAGGATCCCCCTCAGAACCCAGAAGAAAAAGTACCTTCTCAGGCGGAAAGAAGCATCTTGGAAAGACCCCCTCGGAGGGATACGGAGAGGATCCTTGGGGACACCACTCTGGAGACAGGGATGGGAGAAAGCACGGACGACACGTATCAAGGAGCCGTCAGCGATCAGATACAGGCCTTGCGGAAGGAGATGAGAGATATGCAGAGGCATATTACTGACAATGTAAGTAAACCCTCTTACACCACTGGATATCAATTCTCACCTAATATTCTATCGGATGAACTGCCCTCTAATTTCAAATCTTTAAACTTTGAATATGATGGCACCACGGACCCGTACGAGCATCTGATGAGATTTGAGAATGCTGCTTTGCTACACCGATATGGAGAGGGCGTTAAGTGCAGGGTATTTCTGACTACCCTATCTAAGGCTGCACAACAATGGTTCACACAACTGGGACCAGATACTGTCCACTCATGGTCCGAATTCAGCGAATTGTTCCTGCATCAATTCGCCAGCGCTAGAAGACAGCCTAGAGCCACCCTTACTTTATTCAACATGCGCCAAGGAGAGAACGAGAGTCTACGGGCTTTCTTAAAAAGATTCAATCAAGCGGCTCTAGAAGTACCCACAGCCTCCTCAGAGGTTAAAATTAGCGCCCTTACCAACGAATTGAGAGATGGAGATCTGTTCACATCTCTAGCCAAGAAGCCAGTTCGGACTTTTGATGAATTATTAAGGAGGGCAGAAAAATACCTCACCCTGGAAGAGGTAAGAAAAGCCAAGCGATCAGAGACCAGGGCCATAGTGGGTAATGGAGAAAGGAGGAAAGAAATTCCGCTTAGGAGACCAAGTCCGGAAAGACACAGAAGCTCCAGGAGGCTGGAAAATGTAAGAAGAGAGGAAGCTGCACCCTGGAACCCCAGGAGAGGGGCGAAGAGATATACCCCTTTGAGGATAGAGCCAGCCGAAGTCCTAGAGGTGGCAGGGGACCATCCGGATATGAAATTCCCCTACTCAAGAAGCAGAGGTCCCCAGAATTCTAAGTCAAACAAATTCTGCAGGTTCCATAACGACTATGGCCACGATACCAACCAATGTTGGCATCTGAAGGATGAGATAGAGAGGATGATTCAGGCAGGTCACCTGAAAGAGTTTATTTTCAGAGATCGACAAGGCCCTAGGGGTCAAAAGAGAAAGGACCCCGAGGGGAAGCAGGAAAAGGATAGAAGAGATCAGAGGAAGGGCAATGAGGAGCCACCACCCCCTCCCCAAAAGAGGGGAACTATCCACATGATTATGGGAGGCCCTGCTGATGGGGATTCCTTCAGGCAGAGAAAGCAAAGCGTTCGGTCGCTGAAGAACGAGAGGAATGTAGAGCACCATGAGGTGGGAAAGATGGCAGAAGGTCCAGACATTCATTTCGGGCCAGAAGACGCAGGGGAACCAAGAGAGATTCATAATGACGCATTGGTCATTACTACGGATATAGCGGGATACGATGTAGCAAGGATTTTTGTAGATACTGGAAGCTCTGCCGATATCATGTTTTTGGAGTGCTTCAAGAAGATGGACCTGAATATAAAGCTCAGACCGGTGGAAACCGCTCTTTATGGATTCTCAGGGGGAGCCATTCAACCCCTTGGTTCAGCGTTACTGCAAGTAGGGTTAGGAGTCGCCCCTAACCGTCGATTACAAGTCATAGAATTCCTGATTGTAGATGTCCCATCTTCCTACAACGTAGTAATGGGTAGGCCAAGCTTGAATATTTTGCAGGCAGTGATCTCCACCTTCCACGTGAAGATGAAGTTCCCTGCCTCGGGGGGTGTGGGAGAGATATGTGGCGATCAATATCAGGTAAGGAAGTGTTACGTGGAATCGGTCAAGATAGCGGACAGGGCCGTGTTCAGAGGAATGGAGAGATTTAAGGGCAAAGACCCTGAGCTGAAGAGACAGAAAGTGGGGAAGCTAGTGCAAGAGCAACCCAAAGCTAAAGCAGACGAGGAGTTAATGAGCATCGAGCTCTACCCAGGAAAGGAGGGATTTACAACCAGGATAGGTACGAATATGAACCCTGAGCTCCAGAGAAAGATGATACTCACCCTCCAGGAGAATGCAGACATCTTCGCATTCACGGCGACGGATATGACGGGTATACCTCCAGAAATAGCAGTGCACCACCTGAATGTGGATCCCAAAGCTAGGCCCGTGAAACAGAAGTTGAGGAACTTCGGCAAAGAGAAGAACCTCATTGTAAAAGAGGAAATCGATAAATTGTTGAATGCAGGGCACGTGAAGAGAGTGCAGTTCCCTGAGTGGCTCTCGAATGCAGTGCTGGTATCTAAGGGAGCCGGCAAATGGAGGATGTGCATCGACTTCAGAGACTTAAACAAAGCTTGCCCTAAAGATCACTATCCCCTGCCTAGGATTGATCAATTGGTGGATGCCACATCCGGGTTCGAATTGCTCAGCATGATGGATGCTTATCAGGGGTACCATCAAATCCAGTTGAACCCCCTCGATATACCCAAGGTATGCTTTATTGCAACGTGTGGTACTTTTGGTTATGTACGTATGCCGTTCGGACTAATAAATGCAGGAGCCACCTATCAAAGGATGGTAGACTCGGTTTTCCGAGGTCAGATAGGGAGAAATATGGAGGTTTATGTAGACGACATGCTAGCTAAAAGCATCAAAGCAGAGGAACACATTGATGATCTGAAGGAAATATTTCAGGTAATTAGAGAGAACGGTATCAAACTTAACCCCGCTAAATGTTCCTTTGGAGTAGGTTCAGGGAAATTTCTCGGATATATGGTGACGCAAAGAGGAATAGAGGTTAACCCTGCCAAGGTAAAAGCGGTCCTTGACATGCAACCCCCTCGAAACCTGAAGGAGTTGCAGACTTTGAACGACAGGATCGCAGCCCTTAGCAGATTTATAGCAAAATCAACGGAAAAGAGCCATCACTTCTTCAGAACACTAAGGAAGGGCTCAAGATTCGAATGGGATGAACAATGCCAAAAGGCTTTTGAGGAATTGAAGCTCCATCTAGAACAACTCCCGAAGTTAACCAAGCCCACTCAGGGAGATGTTCTACTCCTATACCTCTCAGTAGGGGAACATTCTCTGAGTACTGCCTTGATGAAAGAGGAAGGTTCCACACAACAGCCCATATATTATGTGAGCAAGGTCATCCAAGGAGCGGAGACGAGGTATTCAGAGGTAGAGAAGGCAGCCCTGGCAGTGGTAGTTACGGCTAGGCGACTACGCCCTTACTTCCTATCTTATAAAGTGATGGTGCGGACTAACTTCCCGTTGAAGCAGACGCTAGGGAGAGCAGATTTATCAGGAAGAATGGTCAGGTGGGCAGTGGAATTGCAGGAATATGATATTGACTATGAGCCAAGGAGAGCTATCAAGGCTCAAGCGTTAGCAGACTTTATTCAAGAGTCTACCAGAGTGGAAGAAGAACAGGGATGAAAGGTATACGTGGATGGCTCAGCATCCGCCTTGGGATGCGGAGCAGGGATAGTGCTGATTGACCCTGATCGCCAAGAAGTACAAGTTGCTGTTAAATTCCGGTTCTCAACCTCAAACAATGGTGCAGAATATGAGGCCTTGATTAGAGGGGCTAGCATGGCAGCAGAGTTAGGGGCGCAGAAAATCACCCTGTACTCCGATTCGCAGCTGGTAGTACAACAGGTCATGGGGGAGTACCTCGCCAAAGATGAGAGAATGATCGCTTACCTAGAGGAGGTAAAGAAATTAAAAAATAAATTCCATACTTTTGAAGTAGTACAGGTACCCAGAGAAGAGAATGTGAAGGCAGATGGATTGTCCAAACTAGCCAGTTCCACTGAATTCGAGGGAGACGGAAAAGTAACCCTGTTGGTAGCTGATCAAGTAGCTACAGAAACCCTGATTGGAGAGATAACCGCAGGGGATGATTGGAGGAAAGAAATATGGGAAGAATTGAATAGGGGTCCAGCAACCCCAATGTCCAGAGAGGCCAAAGCGTGGAGAAGGAAGTATTGCATCCTAGGAGGCCAATTGTACAAGAGGTCCTTCACTCAACCTTATTTGAAATGTCTTTCAAGAAGAGAAGCAGAGCTAGTGATCAAGGACATCCATGAAGGTTGCGCATCCAGCCATGAGGGTTACCAGACCATGGTGAAGAAAGTATTTAGGGCAGGTTTCTATTGGCCTAACATAATCAGGGATGCTAGAGAATATGTGAAGAAGTGTGAGAAGTGTCAGAAGAATGGACCTCTAATACGAGTACCAGCAGAGGAAATGGGGGCTATGTATTCGCCCCGTCCCTTCGCCAAATGGGGAATAGATCTGGTGGGACCCTTCCCCTTGGCACAAGGAGGGAGAATTTTTTTGATAGTAGCCGTGGATTATTTCAGTAAATGGGTAGAGGCTGTGCCCTTAGCCAAAATCGAAGAAGATAATGTAATTCTTTTCCTTGCTAGACATATTTGTTGCAGGTTTGGAGTACCCAGAATCTTGGTTTCCGACAACGGAACGCAATTCAATGGAGAGAAAGTAAGGAGATGGTGCGAGAGATGGAACATTACACAGAGGTTTACTTCAGTAGCCCATCCACAAGCTAATGGGCAGGTGGAAGTTACAAACAGAATCTTAGTGGATGGTATTCGGACGCGATTGGAAGAGGTAGGAGGGAAATGGGTGAAGGAGTTAGACAACGTTCTCTGGTCCTACAGGACCAGCCCTAAAACAGCTACAGGCGAATCTCCCTTCTACTTGGTATATGGGGCAGCGGCAGTGATACCTCCTGAAGCCAGACTCAAATCGCACCGGATCACCTATTTTGAAGAAAAAAGAAATGAAGAATTGACGAGAGAGGCGCTAGACCTGGTAGATGAAGAGAGGGAGATGGCAAGATTAAAAGCAGAGAGGTACAAGAGTCGGATCAAGGCAGCATATGATCGCAAGGTAATCCCTCGTTCCTTTAAAGTCGGAGATTTAGTTCTTCGGAGAGCAGATGCCTTGAAGAACACTGGGAAGATGGAACCCAATTGGGAAGGCCCGTACAGGGTGATACAGGTACTAAAAGGCAGAGCATACAAGCTCCAAGACATGACAGGGAAAGAGATACTAAGGCCATGGAACGTGTGCCACTTGAAGAGGTTTTATGTTTGAGGAAGGTGTTATTTCCCTACTTCCTCTCTCTTTATGAACACTTTTGAATGTTTATTTCTTATTCGAATAATTGCTTCACCGGCACTCTTTTTCCCTCTACGTGGGTTTCCCTTTGGGGTTTTACCACGGAGAGGTTTTTAATGAGGCCGACATAGGTTCCCCTTATCTGCCTATGTTGATAAACACTTTTGATCAATGGAGCACCAGTTTTGATAAAATTTCAGCTAAATGCATGTTAATACTATGATGAGATGACTCTTGTATGCCGATTTTATGTTGAAATATTTCTCATATGTTAATACCGTGATAAGATAACTGTGGAGGACCTGCATAATGAATGCTGAAATAACGAACACGTTTTGAAAATTAAAACATAACATGATAGAGACATTGCAAGATAGAGAAATTTACACCAACGCATAAATATTCGAATAGAGAATACCTAGGAAAATTTCCTAAAGTTTCTATTCACGACAGCCTCTAAAGCTAGGGGGAGTAGGGGGTACAGTAGCGGAAGATATGATTAACTCGCCGATAAACCCTATCCCTAGCGACTCTCAAAACTCTTACGAGTATAAACAAACTCTTACGAGTATAAACTAACTCTTACGAGTATAAACAAACTCTCACGAGTATAAACAAACTCTTATGAGTATAAACAACTCTTACGAGTATAAACTAACTCTTACGAGTATAAACAACTCTTACGAGTATAAACAACTCTTACGAGTATAAACAACTCTTACGAGTATAAACTAACTCTTACGAGTATAAACAAACTCTTACGAGTATAAACAAACTCTTACGAGTATAAACTAACTCTTACGAGTATAAACTAACTCTTACGAGTATAAACAACTCTCACGAGTATAAACAACTCTCACGAGTATAAACAAACTCTCACGAGTATAAACAACTTTTGGGAGAGTATAATCCCTAAACATTCCAACTTCAGGGAGAGTATAACCCCTAAGAACTCTTACGAGTATAAACTAACTCTTACGAGTATAAACAAACTCTTACGAGTATAAACTAACTCTTACGAGTATAAACTAACTCTTACGAGTATAAACAACTCTCACGAGTATAAACAAACTCTCACGAGTATAAACAACTCTTACGAGTATAAACAACTTTCGGGAGAGTATAATCCCTAAACATTTTAACTTTTGGGAGAGTATAATCCCTAAACATTCCAACTTCAGGGAGAGTATAACCCCTAAGAACTCTTACGAGTATAAACTAACTCTTACGAGTATAAACTAACTCTTACGAGTATAAACAACTCTCACGAGTATAAACAAACTCTCACGAGTATAAACAACTCTTACGAGTATAAACAACTTTTGGGAGAGTATAATCCCTAAACATTTTAACTTTTGGGAGAGTATAATCCCTAAACATTCCAACTTCAGGGAGAGTATAACCCCTAAGAACTCTTACGAGTATAAACTAACTCTTACGAGTATAAACAACTCTTACGAGTATAAACTAACTCTTACGAGTATAAACTAACTCTTACGAGTATAAACAACTCTTACGAGTATAAAAAAACTCTTACGAGTATAAACAACTCTTACGAGTATAAACTAACTCTTACGAGTATAAACAACTCTTATGAGTATAAACAACCTAAGGGAGAAGATGATCCCTAAGATTCTAACCTTTGGAGAATATAACCCCTAAAAACTCTAGTACTAAGGGAGAGACTAGAAGCATTATCAAATTACCAAGTAAGTGCAGGGATATGAATCCTATCTTCTCATTAAGGTTCTTCTAGGAGCTTTAGAGCCTTTACGTGTCAAGAAAACGCTGAAAACATGCTAGATTCATAAGCAGGACGGATATTACGTTACACATCTAATAATAGAGTCAGATATATATATATATATATATATATGCATGCCAAGTGATAAATGTGCAGGTACGATATTAAGCGGAAGAAAAGCAGAAATATTCAAGACTTAAGGCACCATGCCTAAGCCCTCCACAGAAAAACCCCGGAGTGTGGAGTCTCCGGAAAATACCAAAAAGGACCTTAGAGGCCTTAACAAAATAAAAGGTGTTTTAAAAGTACCAAAGTGTTATCAGGGAATTAAAATTATGAAGAGAGGGGAACATCACTCTTCTCCTCGGAACCTCCTCCTGCCTCCTCGGCTCGCCCACTGGAATCGCCTCCCTCTGCCTTCTCCATCAGAGCATCTGCTGCCACGGTAGCCACTGGAGTTGGATTTTCCACATGAATATGGAAAACTATATCCTTCGCTGGTGTAAGATCATCCAATTTCAGGGCAGCATCCTTCAACTCCAAGATTGCCTTCCTCATTCCAGGTAACCACCAAGGAGTATTGATGTCTTCTTTAGCATCTCCAGGGAACTTAGGGGGAGTGTTCAATTCCTCTAACCGGAGGGCACGAGTATACTGACCATTAAATCCTGGAGCGGAATGTTCAGCCACGGCATTGGAAAATCCATGATCAATGAAATGGGGGATGTATGTACCCATCGCCCCCAAAAAGCTGCTACTCTAAAGGAAGGCCTCCAGCCACTCCTGATGCAAGGTACCTAGAAATTTTTGACCTGCGGCAGAGGTAAACAGGGAATCTATACACAATTTCATACCAGCCTGAGGAAGAGTAACCTTCAGCTGTTCCACCCGTTTACCAAACTCTTTCTTCAGCGAAGAAATCTCCCTCGAAAGTGTTGTTTGGAGTACTTTACACCTCTGATTAGCGTCATGTAACTCTGCTTTGAGAATATCCTTCTTCACCTTCTCCAACTCTACCTGGCTGTGGAGGTCATCCACCAGCTGAAGGGACTAAAGGGCTCGTTCAGACACATTGGAGAACAGGAGGCCAAACTACACAATGAATTATCTAAAAGAAGTAAGACACATATATTGTTTCTTATTGAATGTATCTACACGAAGAGATTACCTGGGTAAAGCTGTGGGCAGCATGCACAACTCGCTCTCTGAAGGATAGAGCATTAAGAGCCTCAGTGGCAGGGGTCGGAGTGTAACGCTCTATAAAAGCCAGGAAATGGTCAACATTAATCTCATCTGGAGCATCGGAAGCGACATTAGGCAGAGAGGATTTGGTCTTGGACTTCTTCTTCTTCTTGGATGCATCAGAGACAAGAGGCAACGTGGAAACCAAGGCTTTCTCGGTAGAGGAACGGGTACGCTTAGCAACGGACCCAGCTGCAGGTTTCACAGGGGAAGGAGGAATCTGAGCCTTCGAAGAACTTTCAGGGGCCGGAGATTTATTAACCATTGAGAGAGGGGCAGCATCACGCGAAATTTGAGTTAACCAACTCATGGCTGCACAAAGAAATATGAAACGACATTAAATAAACAAGGCAGTTCCAATTTGGAAGACATTACTCAGAAAAGGAAATGGTATTACCATCATCGGGACCTAAAGGGTAATCTGAGCGACCAAAACCAAAATGAGAGAGAGCTCTAGGATTTTTACAGATACCCATTACATCAAAAAAGCCATGGACAGAGACATGATCGTTTAAATGGTTCATCACATCCAGATTTAAAGAAGAACAAACGGAAAGAGGAGGACGGGGTACCCCGGGATTCTCATAAATCCATCCCTCATGAGGAAATTCCCAAGGAAGAGGATTTGTAACAAAGAAATAGTAGTCTTTCCAGTCCTGGACCCCCTCATGGAGCTTTTCCATGAACTTGCCGGTCCTGGAGGTACGACCACTAGCATAAAAGAACCCGTCCGCAAACTTGCATACATACTGGGTTAAAAAGAGTTGAGCTGAGGGTTCCCCACCATTTCCCTTCATCAGAATATAAAAGCCTAACATTGCGCGTATGGCATTGGGAGTAAATTGGTTCAAAGGTATGCGGAGATAATTGGAAATTTCACAGAGATAAGGATGGATTGGGAAACGGAGGCCCGCTTTTAGTTGAGCCTCCCAAAAGGCTAAGGTATTATGACCTGGAAAATTAGGGCGCTCTTTCTTATGTGCAGCCCTAACGGAATAATCGGCGGGGAAGATCCCTGAACGAAGAAAAGCGGCAACGCGCTCAGGAGTAAGAATTGAGGGCCCGGAAATTTTATCCTTTAAATCTTGGTCGGTTACAAGAAATATGGGAAACGAGTCGGAAGTGGAACTCTCCATGGAAATGGAGTCTGAAGAGGATGACATGAGGATATTGTAAATGAGAGAGGAAAGGAAGGAATAGATACCTGGAGCAAAGTCGGTTTTAAGAGTGATGACGGAACGGCCGCTGGACGTGCACAAAGAATTTAGAATCGCAGAGGTGAAAATGAAGATGGAAATTAGATAAGTTTGAAATGAAAGAAAGAAGGGTTTTTGGTGGAAAAAATGGGTTTTGAAATGATTAAGCGGAGGAGAGAGAAGGGAGAAGATCGAGGAGAATTAATATCACCCCAATCGAAAAGCGCGTGAACGGAAAAGGGCGGCCTGATGTTGGGTTAAGAATGAACGCGTGGCTACGATTTTCAAGGGCAAGGTTGCGTGTGGAAGTGCAAAAGACCTGAGGCCTTCCAGAGTTAATTATTGCGAAGGGAGTCAAATCAATAAAATACTTCGAAGGGTATTTTAAATTTTAGGAATGAAATATTTCTTTGGTATTTATCTCAATATTATTATTTTCCTACTCTCCTAAAAATTATTCCTTTTATGAGAGTAGGGGGAGTGGTTGATGTAGATAAATATGTCGCTCTCCGAGAAGTCGACACGTGGAAACGGGATAAATTATGATAGTTGTGATTAGGTCAATATGCCGAAGAAACAGGATTAATACACCCCTGGGCTTGAGTACGGAAATGAGAGAAATCAGGGTGATTGGGCCTTTGGCCCATATTTAGAAAGGTTAATAACCCTTGGCCCTGAAAGGACTCGACCCAAATATGGAACGAATAGTCCATCTTTCTTAGCCAAGTCAAATGAGTAAGTCAAACCCACGAAAATAGGGGATGAATATGCTCAAAAACCAAGTCTTCAGGGGAAAGCCCGATTCTTCAGGGGCTGGGGAGCCGGATTCTCAGGAATGGACCAAGAATATAGGGAGAATAGGTCCCCTTCTCCCCCGAGAGAAGGGGCCAGGTATATAAGCTGATCACTTTACATTATCAGGTACGTTTTTTACAATATACATACTCACACGAAAAATATATACTGAATTGAGAAGAAACACCCTATTATTCGCCGGAATTCCCCTAGAGATACAGGGGAATTCCTCTTTGATTCTCCTAATATCGATTCTGACTTGAGCGTCGGAGCTTCCACGCCGGAGCCCCCCTCCGGTGTGCTTTTGCAGGTCATTTTTGGGACTTGCAAGGAGATTTACTTGAAGATTACCAAAGAAAACGAGTGATTCGATTCGTGATTAGCAGTGCTCGTAGAGGAACAGCTGATAGATAAAGGCGTTCTTTTTCGACGCATCAAACATTATTATAACATTACAATTTTGCACTTATAATTTACATTTGATGTGCAAATGTCTAATTAAGAACAAGGAAAAAAAGACATTATAACCCTCAGAATTCAACTTTGAAATTCCAAAAGCCAAAACGAAAAAAATGACAAGAAGATTAATTATTTGGACCATTTAAAACCATGTGAGACTAATAAATGAGAAAAAAAAAAGTCCAATACAATAAAAGACTAAATAATTAGGCCCTGGCTATATACCCGCTTTGTTAAATCTACTCCCCCATTACATTTATTAATTAAATATATATGTAAAATACTAAATTTGCTCTTTTAATAAAATATATCTTAATATATACACCCTTAAAATTAACCCTAACCCTAATAAAAAGATGCAGCCGCCGCCGACTAAAACTCCGGTAGCCACCGCAGCAGACTAAATAAATTAAAAAATTCGAAAAAAAAAACTTAGAAATATTTCGACACTTGTTTATTGACGAAAGACATTCTTGTCGACACTAGTTTGTTGACGAAAGACACTCTTATCGACACTAGTTTGTTGACGAAAAACACTCTTGTTGACCTCATTTTACCGAAAAAGGTTTTTTTTTTTTTTTTTTAAATTTCGACAACTATTGATCGAAAATATACTTTATCATCTACAAATAATTGCCGACTATAATGTATATTTTAGTAAAAAGAAAGAAAAGAAAAGAAAAGAGTGAAACATCTACGGCGCGAGAGAGAATGAGAGCTGCCGGCGTGTTGGGGAGGAGGGGCAACGGAGCCGTGGAATGGAGGGGACGGAGACGGGGGAGGGAGCTGCAGAAAAAAAGAAAAAAAAGCTGCAGTAAATAAAAGAAAAAAAAAAAACAGACGGTGGAAAGGGAGGGAGGAAGGGACGGCGACGGTGGAAAGGGAGGGAGGAGGGGCGGCGACGTGGAAGGGGAGGGAGAAGGGGCGGCAACAGTGAGAGGGGGGAGGAGGACAAGTTACAGAGGAAAAAAAGAAAAAAAAGAGAGAGATAAGGCAGCACCTTGGCGGTGGGGGCGGCGATGTGGCCGGGGTGGAGGGTGAGAGGAATAGATTTTTAGTTTGGGGAGGAGTTTGAGGAAGAAGAAAGAGATAAGGGGAAGGAAAAGGTTAGGGTTTTAAAGAGGGAAGGGGGCAATTTTGATAATTCAGGGGGGGAGTACATCTAACGCAGACCACATCAGGGGGAGGTATATGTATCTGGGGAGTAGAGTTAACAGAGCTGGAGGGGTATATAGCCAACGCCAATAATTATTGTATTGGGCTTTTTTAATTATTACGGAGTATTTGCGCTTTGATATGGGCCTTGGTCCATTTTGTGCTTGACCCATTTGTTTCGGGTTCATTAGATTTTGGCTTTTTTTTCTTTTTAATTTTAATAATAGCAATTAATTAGTAAGTTGACCTCACGTGAAAAAAACCTAGTTAACAACTATCACCCTAAAATCTAACAATTAATATTTTGAATGAAACAATTCATATTAATTAATTGATACATTCAAATTAATAATATTTAAAATATAAATAAAATGCAAATTAGTTATCCTCGTTCAATTTCATTATTTTCACTTTTATTTTAATAAATTTTTAATTTTTTTAACTTAAAAAATGTTAGTTGTCTGTAAAGAAACATGCTACTGCTTCTTATCACTGCAAATCAATGTACCAAAAAATAGCAGCAAAATTTAATGTTTTGTTTCATTAAATACCTGCTTAAACTATATTAACACGAATTTTAAATTATATCAACCTTCACATTTTAGTTACATTAGCATACACGTTTTAGTTACTTTAAATGACACGTTTCTATTTGTTTAACCTTCTTTCCAATCACAATTGTTCGCATTTGTTATGTCTAGCTTTATGTATGTATATGTATATGGCTTCATTGTCCAATAATGTATCTCTACTGTGTATTGTATTAGTACATATCTAAATAAAATTCCTTCATTAAATTCGTCAATAACAATTGTACATACAATCTAAATTTCTAACTTACCTATGATGTAACTCTTCGTCAATAACAATTGTACATACAATCTAAATTTCTAACTTACCTATGATGTAACTCTTCTCTTTTCATGTTTGTCAGAAATCTATATTCTATATATATATAAGGGAAAATACATTTTTTCGTCCTTTAAGTTGTATCAATTTTGATTTTTGTCCTCTAAGTTTCCCTATTTTGAAATTTGTCCTTTATGTTTACTAATATTAAAAATTTAGTCCTCATTACCTGCTATCCCAGGTAAGTTTCAGGTAAATAGTGACTTGGCATTTATTTTTATTTTTTAAAGAAAGAAAGAAAAACAGCGTGACATTAATACCTTGTAATTTCACACAAAATCAAAATCCCTAAATCACCGCGAGAAAAGTTCATCGAGCTCTTGCCCTTCTCAATCGCTCCTCTTGTCCTTCTCAATCGCTCGTCCACTGATTTTTCAATATGAGGTTTCGATGATGGAGACCCCCGACTACGATAAGCTCTTATTAACCTCTTAAACCCTAAATCTTCTGACTTTAAATTTATTTCACTGATTTTCACGGGTTGAGTGCATATTTGTTGTTGGAGGCTTGGATGGAGGACAATCCAGGAAGAAGATTCCATGGCTGTAAAAATTAGAGAGTAAGGTTTACTACAAGCTTAAAGGAATTGCTTCAACATATACAAATTAATGTGTAATTTATTTTACTCAATTGCCCATATTCTTTTTTACAGAGGTGGTGGTAGGCATGACTTCTTTGAATGGGTAGATCCTCTCATATCCCCAAAAGAGCAAGGTGCTCAACTCAATATTTGCAGAAGCAAAAACAAGATTTAATGGATGAGTTGGAAAAAATTGAAAGATTGAGCAAGTGGCTGAAGATTGCCTTAATTGGATCATGGGTTTTAATCTTGGCAAAATGGTTGGTTGCATAGATGTAATAGCTTGAAAAAATTGGGAAAATTAGTTAGATGATTCTGTAATAGAAGATAGATTGCTCATGTAATTCTGACTTGAGTATGTATCCATTTGATTGGGAGTATTAACTAATGAAAATTTGGATCAATTTCTATTTTCTTGTTATGAGTGTACAATTGTATGTTTTGATCTCTGTTTTATTGCTCCATGTTTTGTATCCATTTAATTTTGGAATTAACTCATTTGTGCCCATTAGCTGGTTTTTTGCTGTTGTTAGTAGATTGCTTGGGACTGCTGATAGCAGAATAAAATTGCTGGTATGCACTGCTGCTACCAGATTGTTTGGGCTGATGTTAGTAGATAAATTGTTTATTGGAGTTGCTTTTTTTTTTTTTATCAATCAAGGAACTAATATTATAAATAGCTGGGTATAAGATATACCCTCAAATAACAGAGTTTACAACTCAAGGAAAAGAGTTGAGTTCTCTATTGAATACAACACTATTAAATTAACATATGTATTGGAAATTTGCATATCCTGTTTTTATACGGCAAGTTGCATTTGTTTGGATATTTGATAGAGATCCAACACCACATTCTCGATTTTAATTCCGCTATGAACTTTGTAGAAGAAAATACCATTGCTCAATTGTGATTGTTGCTGTTTTTTCAGTACAACAGTTTACCTCAAAGTTACATGTCTAGATATTATTATTTTTTTGGTCGGTAAACTCAATATATAAATGAGGAAAGAGTCCATACATAACAATAGAAATCATGTGGCATGAGGTGTACCACTTAATCAAATAAAATGACAGATCAAGAGAAAGACATTAATTAAGGAAATTCTGGCATTGCTGTTGGGTCCCTCCTTCAGTTCTCCAGTAGCTTTGTAGGGTTGCTTCTCCATTCCCTGAATTCAGTTCTCCTAAACCTCTCCTCTTTCGTAGTGATCCAGCTCTACACTCTTGAGATGATCTCCTCGACCATCTTATTTTTAACTGCTGCTTCGTTTCTAAAAATCTTGGCGTTTCTCCCTTTCCACAAGATCCACACCACACATTCCCAAATGCTCGAAAGTAAATATTTACACTCTTGACAATGGATGTTATGATAGTTAAACCAAACAAAAATACAGACATAAACCTTAACAATTTGTTCCATTTCTACATTCAAAACAACACCAAAATAGCACCAAAAAAAAAAAAAAAAAAACCATTACATCATTTCAAATGTACCATTGCTAGGAAAAATGTTATGTGAAAACCATTACATCATTCCAAATGTACCATTGCTTGGCAAAAACCTATGCAAAAACCATTACATCATTCCAAATGTATTTGAAAAATACTCCTCTGTATATATGAATGAAAAGGGACTTACGAGGGGGTGTACATCAAGTATTTGAGAGGTGGGAAGATGGAAAATGCGGATTTAGGAATAATCTCAAAGTTGCAGTGGCCCATATTGTTCATCAAGTCTATGTAAGTGACGTATCCGGAGAGGGATGCCAAGGAGGCAGTTCCAGTGATGATTGTTGACAGAACCGGAATTGCAAACAACGTGAAATAGGAAATATGCTCTGCAAAAGGATGTGTAACAGCTGCAAAATAAATTAAGCAGACAGGAGGACAGTTAATTTTAATATTAGTACATGAAATAGGCTGAGTGGCAATGGAGGAATGGTGGTGAGAATGGTATCTGGTGTAGAGATAATGGTGGTGCAACGCTCTGTGCAGCCAATAGTAAAGATACTCGTCAGGCCCCGCGTGAAGCAAAGCCGTGATGATCCAAATTGGCATGAAAGAAGCAGCAGGCAATGTGGTGTTGAAAATGTAGAACAAAAGCCCATTAAACAGAATCTGATCGTCCCTGCAAGCAATTCCCATTTTTGCACTTATATAAACTTGAATTATACTCCAATAAATGAATAAATAAAATGGATGAATTACTACCAGTTGCTTTCTCTGTCAACTTGTTCAAACTCAATGCCCTTATCCAGAATTCTGTTGCTGCCTTTGGCTGTTCTGTGACGAGAAATAGATATCCAAATTTGGTTATGAAGAGCTCTTGATAGTAGAAATGGTACCATAAGCAAGTTAAAGCTATGCAAAAACCATTACATCATTACATCATTCCAAATGTATCATTGCTAGGCAAAAAGTAATTATGCAAAAACCATTACATCATTCCAAATGTATCATTGCTAGGCAAAAAGCTATGCAAACACCATTACATCATTTCACAAGTTACACAAAAAACCATCTGGCTAATTTTCCTTTGTACACAAATCAACACTTTTCTTTTCCTTTGTCATTGCCACTATTACCACTTTTCTTATTTGCACCCATCACTGAAGATAAGTTGGACAAAGTGACATATCTTCTTCCTTCTTTGGTAATTGTGACACTTGTTTCTTCTCCAATTCCTCTTTGCATAAGTTGATTAAACATGGAAGGGGGCTGATGAGTTGGTGCAACAGCAAAAGAAGCACCCTAACATGAAAGACCACAAAAAATAAGAATATGCGAAAGGTTCACATTATTCCGAGAATTTTAAAAACAAATCATCAACAAACAAAGCTCGAAACTTGCCTTAGTCTTGTTTTTAGGAAATTTTGTAGTCTTACCACTCTTTTTCATACAACCACCATTGAAATCCTGAAAGAGAACTCATCAACAAACAAATCTCAAAACACATTCATTAACTAACTTCAAACTCATTAATTAAATATGTACCCATATCTCCCTGTCAACCATCTATTTTTTAAGTTTTTTACATGAAAAACTTGTGGGCATGTGTGTAGAGGCTGGTATGTTCTTATTTGGAATGTAGGCTCATTCGGCACGTTCATTGCATGCACCTTCCAATCACAATCTTGTCCATTACATTTAGCATACACCCTAATGTTGTCATTCTTCACTATCTTAATATCCCTCTTGCCAACTATTGCTTGTGAATGAACAGCATCTAGAAACTCCCACTTATTACTAAACACCATGTTGAGTTTCATAAATGGGTTATACTTTTGACCTGAATTAAACACTGGGCACTCGTGACCTTCATTGTCACTATCCGAGTCTTTACCACTATCAAAATCATCATCGGTGACTAAGATATCTTCATCCCCAGACCCATAATCAGAAAGCTCTTCAAACCCAGAATCATCCCCATCACACGACTCACTTTCTGCACTATCAAAAGTCGCCACATAATCAGAATCCTCACTGCTGCTCGCACCCCCAACTAATTCTACATCCCTCTCAGAACCCTTATTGTTGCTTTCAACAACCACCAATGCTGCATGATAGCCTGCATCCCTCTCAAACCCATTTGAATCTGAAAAAAAAAATTACTATAGTATCCGACACATAAGCAAACAAGGCAAAACCCATTTGAATAATCCTTATTCTCAAGCAGAAAAAAGCAAATAAAATATACATGGGCCACCACCATTGTCGAAAACATGTGTATGGTAGAAAAAAATAAAAAATATAAAACATGGACCACCACTGTTGACAACAATTGAATATATATATATATATATGAAAGCACTATACCCAATCATATGACATACTCCAGCATATATATATATATATATATATATATATATATATATACGCACCCAACTCGTGAAAATGAGTGAAAATAATTGAAAGTCAAAGATTTAGGGTTTGAGATATTAATAATAAGAGCTTACCGTAGTCAGGGGGAGGGTCTCCATCATTATCGACACCTTGAAACCTCATCTTGAAAAATCAGTGAACGAGCGATTGAGAAGGGCAAGAGCTCGATGAACTTTTCTCGCGGTGATTTAGGGATTTTGATTTTGTGTGGAATTACAAGGTATTAATGCCACGCTGTTTTTCTTTCTTTCTTTAAAAAATAAAAATAAATGCCAAGTCACTATTTACCTGAAGCTTACCTGGGATAGCAGGTAATGAGGACTAAATTTTTAATATTAGTAAACATAAAGGACAAATTTCAAAGTAGAAAAACTTAGAGGACAAAAATCAAAATTGATACAACTTAAAGGACGAAAAAATGTATTTTCCCTATATATAATAATACAATAGTCAAGTTCCCGCCTAAATTCTAAATTATTAAAATATTATTTTGTTTTTTTTTTGAATTACATTAAATACCCATCCCTTTTCCCCTCCCCATGACTCGAACCCAGGATCTAAGGCCTAGGTAGTGGTGCTCTAACCACTTGAGCTATCCCACTTTGTCATTAAAATATTATTTTGTGGGGCCCACCAATAAAACCTCATAATTTGCTTATTCACTTCATTCCATAATTCTCAATCTCACTCCTCTCCATGTCCTTTGGATTCACTCAGTCTAGGATTTTAGTTCTTCTTCTCTTTGTTACACCGTCACTGCGTCGGACGGTTCGCAGCACGTCGCCGCACTCCAGGTCGCGACCCTGAATACAGATCTGTGGCTGTTACCGACTGTTTCCAGGTCGCACGCCGCCGCCTTTGCAGAAGAGAAGAGGATGGTAGATTTTTTTGTATTTTGTTTTGATTGGAGAAAAGGAGGCGTATACAAAGTTTCGTTGCAGTAAATAGTTGAAGTTGGATTGACATTGCCTTTCTATTGAATATGGAGTTGTAGACAGCAGCTTTTAGTATGGTTTCCATTATTTCTGGATTTCAGATACTACTATAGTTGATGGGTGTTTTAAATTTAATTAAGGTTTCGGAGTACAGTTCTGTTTTTTGTGGATTTTGAAATAGAGCATAAAGAACACCATTTTTTTCTTTGTTTAGGATTTTTTTATTTTTAGAGAAGAGTCTTGGACAATTGGGTTAAAAATGGAGCATATTTCTCAAAGTATTGGATCTTGATTGAATAATGTGGGCGTTTGTATTCGTAGTGTCGGAAATAATATGAATTTGAATCTGAGGTTTACATCTATTGTAATACATTTCAAACTTTCTTAAGTTCAACCAGGAGTAGAATTTTGTTGCTGTGATGAGTTGCTATGATAGGTTTTTCAATCAGTAACATGTTAGGTTTAGCAACTTAATATGATAGAGTTGCATGACATACCAAGTTCTATAAATAATTAATAATCTCCTTTCGTTTAATGTTGTATACTCTACCCCTGGATATGCAGGTAACTTTTCTAAACAAGGTAGAGTTGTGATATATGATTGCCTTTTTATTTTTAATATAGGCTTGATTTTATATAGATGTTTTAATAATGTCTTATTTCACATATGTCAGAGCAAATGAGCCTGCGTACTTGAAGCTATCTCACCCTGTTCATGAAAATTTACTACCCAATGGTGTCAAGGTCACTTCTCACTTGGTCTATCTATTCAACCTGTGCTTTAACTAAAAATCAGATTAACTATGTTTCTCTTTTTTAAATTCACAATACAGGTTTCTGATAGGAAAAACACAATTGAGAGTTAAATGATGACAATAAGCTTATAATGGTCTACCTTCTGCACTATGTTTCTTCAGTGTCTTCCGTTCTTTACTGCTTATTTACTACACGTATTAGATATAAGCATAAATTATGTCTTTTGGTATATTAAAATGCCATTGGTATATCCTGTTATTAAGATATGTAATTAATTATCCTTAGGTGGTTCTTATATTTCTCATTTTACATTACATTCATCTAAGAAATGTCACAAAAATTTGTGTAACTAAATCCCAACCAGTTATAGCAAAGTGTATTGCTAATTAAAATATGTATTGTTATGGAGGATGAGTTAAAGCAAATGTGTCAACCATGTGTAATACAAATGCTTAAGCCAAGAATACATATAACAATCCTCAAGTAGATTAAGAAATAGAGTTCTCAAATATAGTCTCATAAGTACAACAAGATACATGAGATTCACTACCAATTAGTCACTAATGAGTGTTATTTGTTTTAAACAGAAATGATCTCATGGTGTTTTTTGTACTTAACGGAAATAAGTGTTTTAACTAAGTGCTCTCCTATATATCCCTGTGGTGGACACTACAGTACAATACACATAAGTGGTGAATTAAATTTTCTTGGTGTCATTGTTTACAACTAGGTTAACTTCTTAATGTCTCTTTAACTGTTATGCTACTAAAGGAGTAGTATCTGCATAATGTACAATATGTATTCTCCTGTTTTGTGAAGTATTCTTTATGTTTCTCTTTTTGAAAATATAAATATGTGTCTAACTGCATTTGTTTTCTGAGTTTTGTGGGTGAATTAGCAGGTTCTTAAGTATTCGTGTCTCAGACATTCACAGTCAACACACTTGGAGACAAATAAAAATGTTGTCTCACAATTATGTGGTATGGACTTGAAAATTATCTATCCATGCATCCTTCTATAAATTTTAGCATTTCTTATTCATTCTAAACTGTCTCATTGAATAATTATTTTTTTATTTCTGTATCGTGTTTAAAAATTTAAGAAGTATTATGTCTTACTTCAATAATGTTTTATTTTTCTTTGTTTGGTAATGTTAATCTCTCCATATCTTTCTGTTCTAATTTAATTGTGCACATATTATTAATATGAATTTCTGTGTGGCAGTGCATATAATTTTTTTAATAAAATTCATACGCTTTTACTCCTTATAATGCTCAATACCAGATCCAAATCCAATCTCACTATAGCAGCGACGCTTGATATTTGATATATCAAATTGAAACTTAAGAATTGAGATGAGTAGTCTTAACTTTCATAGGATGGGAAAACTTGGGACAACGTGGCGTGTGTTTTTTAGCCATAATCAAATTAATAATGTTAGGAAGGAAATGACCTGGACAAGGACAGAAAGAATGTGGAGGAGCAATTATGCAGAAAGCAAAATGTTACAAAATTGAATCTATTTTGAGATATGGTGTGATGTAAAGGATTTTGGATGATTTTTTTTAAGAAAATGTTACAACGGAGAACTCAAAATCTTTTAATTTCATATTGTTTTTCTTTGTTAATCAATTGTGCGGTTGTTTCCATCCATTTGTATAGATGTTAATAAGTGTATTATATGGAAAAAAAATATCAAAAGTTTGGGTTGTATGTTGTGTCAAAAACATTACACAATTTTGATATACAAAAAGATGAAATTAATAAAAAAAGAAAAGTATATCAATGAGAATTTTGATAAGAAAATGTTCCAAATATTGCAGCTATAATTATGCTCTTTTGTATTACCATTTTCTTTTTGTTGGAGTTGATGTGGTTAGTTGGCCCAACATGGACTAATATAACTGATTTTTTTATCAATGCTTTACCTGCTTCAAAAATGTTTTTTTTTACATATACTTTATGAGTTAAAGTTGAATATGTATCGTCATTTAATACATGATTTTTTTTAGGTGTGATACTGTTTTTTTTTTTCCTCTCATCAGGTAAGCCTGAGCAGTCGAAAGAGAACTTCTACAATGAGCTTAGTTTCAATGTCGTATACTGGTCGAGATGTCAAAAGGTAAAATCAAGTCCGGTTAATAGTGCTCTTTCAAGGACGAGTTCATTTGTGGTGCACTTTTCACTCAAGTCAACTGAACTCTGTCAAGTGCAGCTTAGTATTTGGTCGTGTTCTTGAGTTAGTTTCATTGAAGAAAATATAACTTTTTATTATGTTAGTAGTTACGTCTGTTTCTTACTACTGCTATTTATGTTTAGTAGACATAAGTTGGTGCTGTATGTGCTATTTTTTGTTTTCTTGAAATGTGACTGATTAATTTGATAGGTTTTATGACTGAAAATGATGCATACTAAAGTTGACGATTTTCCTAAACTTTCTTATATTTTTGTAATTAGTTGCCATTGATCTTGAAATTTAGTTGATGTTCTGATTTTGCGTAGGACCTTACCTGCATTCACTCTTTTCATTTTTTATGAATTCATTTTATTGTTTGTTAATTACTATTCATATTTCAATTAGTTGTGAGTTGAAATGATCTATGATTCATCTTCATCTTTAATAATTTAAAAGAAAAAGAATATGCTTTGAGTTATGATGAGATTTATTTATATTTCTTACATCATTTGATTATTTGTCACATTTGTCATATTTCAATCTTGGGAAAATATCATTTTTGGTCACCGAACTTTACCACTTTTCACATTTGGTCACCCACATTTCATCACTGTCAAAATTGGTCACTCACTTATTTTTTTCTATCAATTTTGATGCTGCTGTTAGAGAATCCGTCATTTACTAACGGAGAAAAGATTTTGAGCGCCAACTTTTATTTTCCCTCTTTTATCTGTCATTTACTAACGGAGAAAAGGTTTTGAGTCGCCAATTTTATTTTCCCTCTTTTATCTGTCATTTACTAACGGAGAAAAAGTTTTGAGCGCCAACTTTTATTTTCTCTCTTTTTAATTCCTTAACCCTAAACTCCAAAACCACACAATAGAGTGATTTTGAGTTGGTACGAAAAACTGAAGATGTCTAAAAGGAACCATAATGCTTCTGCACTCCAATACGGTAAGTTTCTATAACTTTTATGTTTAAATATATGGGTTAATTAGTTTTGTTTTGTTTACATTTTTATCAAAAAAAATTTGTTTGTTTTCAACATTTAGATAGTGAGAGGGAAATGACTGTGGTTGATGGTGGTGATTTTGGTCCTGAAGTTGATATGTCTTATTTAGATAATGTGATTTTAAATGATCCTGGGGCCTCCAATTCTGAAAATTCCGAAGATAGTGACGTTCTAGTTGATAGTGAATATGATATGGATGAGGATGATATGTTATATGAAAAGTATGTTGATCATGATGCTGAGTTTAATCGTGTTGGAATTACTGGGGATAAGATGGAAAATAAGTATGTGAGTGAGAAGGTTTATGCTAGGCTAGAGGATGAAAATGAGACATTGAATAATAGTAGTGATGAGTTTGAGAGTATTCAGGGGTCTGATGAAGAAGATTTGCCTAAATTCCCCAAATTTAATGAAGTAACTGAATCTAGAAAGCCTGAGTTGAAAGTTGGACTTATCTTTTCATCAAAAAAAGAAGCTAAGGAAGTCATTACCACTTTTTGTATTAAAAGGGGAATGAGTTTCAGGTTTAAGCATAATGACAAAAAAAGACTACAGGGTTGTATGTAGAAAAGAGGAATGTGGGTGGTATGTACCATATGTATTTCTTATTTCAATTTAATATTTAAGTTTTTTGTATCACTTAAATTATGTTATTATATTTATCTGTTGTAATAGGTCAGAAGGAATTCTCATACATCTTTTAGAACATTCGGTGATTCATCAACCAACCCTTTCCAGAGTAGCCAAGAATTATCAGTAAGTTATTAATAATCATATAACTCAATTATAATTTATTATCATCTCAATGTTGTTGTTGGTTTACTTTTCATTTTACATCATTTTACAGGGTAACCAGGAAATGAGAAACTCAGGAGGTGGTAGGAAAAGAAAAAATCACAATGAAGCAAATGTGAGTGTGTCTTGGCTTTGAGTGTGTCTTGGCTTACAATGTCATTTTATAATTACTGTAATGTTACGTGACTAATTTTTTATTTTATAGGTTGTGCAATCAAGAGTACACAAGTGAAAAGAGGAGTGAATTACATCACTATGTCAAATCTAGCTACTTACATGGGAAAGAGTGGAAGTGGTTCATCAAAATGACCAAGGAAAGTATCAAAGGAAAAACAAGTGAGAGGGATGGCAAGCCAAATTAGTCAAATTGTGGTGGTCATGTACTAGTTATATACTCTGTTTTTATAATTATGATGCGTAATTCGATGGTTTATAATTATTAAATTATTCAGATTTGCTTTTGTACTCTGTTTTTCAGACTTTTTTGAATAATATTTCAATTATTGATTTTCATATTAAATTTGTATAATGATTGAGAATATAAACTTATTTCACAATAGTTAATTATTAGAATTCATTTTCCCATTTATAATTATCCACACACCAAGAATATTAATTGAAGATAAATTCAGTAAAATTTAAAAAAAAAAAAAAAGGATTTGGGGGGTTTAGGGTTAAGGAATTTAAAGAGGGAAAATAAAAGTTGGCGCTCAAAACCTTTTCTCCGTTAGTAAATGACGGATTCTCTAACAGCAGCATCAAAATTGATAGAAAAGAATAAGTGAGTGACCAATTTTGACAGTGATGAAATGTGGGTGACCAAATGTGAAAAGTGGTAAAGTTCAGTGACCAAAAATGATATTTTCCCTTCAATCTTTTAGGAGTAATAATTTATACACTCTAAAATAGTAAATTTTACACAAATTTTATTCTTACTCTATTCAAAATTTAAATAAAATATCATTAATGTGAACCTACAAATAAATTAAATTGAGTCATTTTCTCCAATTTATATTATAAAAATAAATTTTAACAACATATTATACGTATTAATATTAATAATTTATTACTCCATAGTAATATTGATAACCGTGCATCGCACGGGTGAAATACTAGTATATCCAAAAACACATGATTGATGACTTTACTGTACTTGATAGAATATTGTCCTCAAATTATAATTTTTTTTTCTCTAATTCTAGCAACGGCTTTAATGTTGGAAAACACAACATGCAAGTTGAATGAAGAGAAGGAAGAAAGAGCGTTGAAAAAATTGAGTATTATCCATGTGCACGGATCTCATATATAAACATTTTAAATTTTGTCATTAAAAATATGTACTATTAATATAAACATTTACGATATTTCACGCAATTAAAAAAAAAAAAAACATGTAGGGTCTATTTATTATATATGCGTTTCACACGAAGTCATGGGTAGCATGAGTAAAATAACAAGTATAACAAGTAATAATTGTCGATGAGTATCAATATATTTTATATGACATTGGATTTTAAATAATTTAAATATATTTTTAATTCACGTTAAAATTATTATTTCAATTGCACCAATTGTATTTCATGAATCACACATGTGACTTAAACTTGCAAAGAAAGGGGAAGAAAACTACTTATCCAAGTCCACGTTTCCCTCAACAAACTACAATATCAAACTGAAATATACTTTATGAAAGACACGCATATAATTTCAAGCTATTATTCTTTTTCCATTCGAGTTTGTCTCCTGTGCATAGTGTGCACGTGCACACTATGCGACCAGTGAACAACTATAAGATATATAAACGCGAATGTTTACCAACAAAGTAACTGTTGGCCTGATGGTTATGATATTTGGAAACGGGTGTAAGGTCACGGGTTCAAGACCCGTGTCTTGAAATATTTCTTTGAATTAAAAAATTTTAGTAATACAAAACAACACTTTTCAATAATAAAAATTACACTTTTCAGTTAAAATATCCACCACTTTTCAATAATAAAAATTACACTTTTCAGTTAAAATATCCACCACTTTTCAATAATAAATTTTCCACTTTTCAGTTAAAATATCCCCCACTTTTCAATAATAAATTTTCCACTTTTCAGTTAAAATATCCCCTACTTTTCAATAATAAATTTTCCACTTTTCAATAATAAATCAAAACTAACAAAATTACCAAAAATTACAATCTTCTTCTTCAGCCTCCTAACACCAAACACCACCACCACCGATAATAAATCAAAACTAACAAAATTACCAAAAATTACAATCTTCTTCTTCAGCCTCCTAACACCAAACACCACCACCACCGATGTCTTCCACTGCTGAATAAAAATTACACTTTTCAGTTAAAATATCCCCCACTTTTCAATAATAAATTTTTCACTTTTCAGTTACTACTGTTCAGCACTTCTGCCACTCCTTCTCCATATTCTCCCTCGCTCTAGCCGGAAAACACTCTACCGCGGCGATATCCATCGTCTTCTCCGGCGAAATCCATCGTCTTCTCCGGCGAAATTTTCAGTTAAAAAAAAATACGATAGCCAAAATATTGTGAAAATGGAGGCTCTGTTCGAGCCAGTTGGATTTCTTAGTCCGAATGTGGCTAGCCCACCACCATGAATACGCATTGCTTGCAACTCTCTGCAACATCTTTCAAAATTTGATCGCCTCCCTCCTCAAATTATTTATTCAATCTCCAAACCCATTTATTAATAAATAGGAAATCCTTTCTCCCCTTCGAAGGGAGGGGTTTGATCAAGAATTAAACAAGAGGAACAAATAAAGATTTTAATCAAGAAATCAAATATGGAATACAGAATTGGAAAAAGAGAAATTATTTTGCTTAACACAACATAACATTACGGGATCGTGATGCGGCCGTAGAATTCAAATTAATAGTACCCAGCTATGGAAGAAAGAAACAGAGAAGAAAAAAAGAGTAGAAAAAAACGGTAAAAAAAGCGTGTACCTGCATAGGGTGCATTTGAGAATTTCTCTTTCCATTCTACTTTTTCGATCAAACTTAGTAAGATCTGGTGGTCATGCATAATCCACATTTCTTCCCTCTCTTCAAGGATTTTCTACAACAACGTTGAAAAAACGTTTGTCAACAGAATTTGACACTTGATCTCAAATTAAAAGTTGTTCTCGATTAATTTGCACAAAGAACTTGAAATTAAACTTTTGAATTGCTGAACCCTGTCTCTAAAATTTATGAATTCAAAGTATTCGATATTTTTTATGTTTTAAATGAAGCCTATTTATAAATGTGGAAAAATATTTTCTCTAGATTTTAAGACTGGCATGTCCTAGTTTGTCGGCCGGACCTTTTGAGCTCAGTACTTGCCTTGTACCTAAATTGATTAGATTTGAATTGAGGCTTCTCTTGATTTCTTTGGCCTACTTTAATTTATTAGGCATCAAATACTTGATTCTGGCTAATAAATTTGATGATTCAATTAAATTATTAATGATATATTTATCGATTTATAATAATTTTTAACCTAATTTTATGTTATTGTTGGAGTAATTTTGAATAAGATTAAAATTAAATTTATTTAGATATTATTAAGATAGATTTATTTAGATATTGTTAAGATAGATTAAATTTATTTAAGTTAGATTTATAAAAATTAAAGTCAAAATATAATATTAAAATTAAATTTATTTAGATATTATTAATATAGATTTATTTAAATATTATTAAGATAATATAGATTTATTTAAATATTATTAAGATAGATTTGTTTGTTGGAGTAATTTTAGGGAAAAAAATCAAATCTTATTTGTTGGAATAATTTTAGGAATAAGATTAAAATTAAATTTATTTAAATATTATTAAGATAGATTAAATAGAAAAAAAAAATCAAATCGGTTGGAGTAATTTTAGAAATATAAGATTAAATTTATTAATTGAAATTTATTGGAGTAATTTTATTAACAAATGTTTAAATTGAATTTATAAAAATAAAAAGATATAAAGATTAAATTTATGACAATTAAGATGGATTTGTTGAATTTGAAAAAGTAAAAAGATGTAAATATTAAAATAATGAATTCTGTAAAAAAATGTTTGCAAATATATATTATAAAGATTGAATAGCTCAAGTGGTTAGAGCACCACTACCTAGTCTTAGGTCCTGGGTTCGAGTCATGGGGAGGGGAAAAGGGATGGGTATTTAACTTGTAATAAAAAAAAATTTATTTGAATTCCTAACCAGTATAAATTAAGATTGATATTTAATATTCAATTTATTTAAAAGTACACAATTTTCACGCGTTCTATTTGATTCACAATTAAATTTGGTTAAATTTGTTATCTATACTGAAATAAAATAAATTTTACATAAACTCGATAATATCTTTTAGTTATATGAAATAATACTTTATAGAATAATGTAGTAATACTTATCCGTTCCTTAATAAATGTCCTTTTAAACTCTAGATTTTATTCCAAATAATTTGACTTTTAAACTTTTCTCCCCCTTTTTTTTCAAAATTTTCATATTTAATACCCCTATTTTTTTGTCATTATTGCTTTTGTATTCAATAAATAAAGGTATATAAAAAATTCAATCGATAAAATCCAGAATTTCAAGCATAATAAATGATATTTTATAGGTTTGTATAAAATTCAGGATTTAACTATTTTTTTTTGGGAAATTGAGGTTTAAAGAAAATGATAATATAAATAAATATGGAGAGAGAAGAAGATTGGAGAAATAAAGTATAGGCTAAAATTTTAATTTTAATTTTTTTTTATTTTTTATAAAAAGCTAAAAAGATATTTATTAAAGAATAAAAAATACCTCATAAAAATAAATATTTATTAAAAAAAAGAAAGTAATTTGAATGCAAAAAAAGATATATTATTAATTTGAAAAAAGGAAGTTTATGAAAATTTGATTTATAGAGAGTAGAGACCCATATCATAAATATTATTTTTCCTAAAAAGAAATAAGAATATTAATGGGGTTGATAAAAATTGTATAGAAAAAAAAAAGAGAGAGATAAATAGGAAGCAGATCTGACAATTATATAGCACACACGCTCATATATTTCTCGTTTTCTCGTTTTCATCTTCTTCTTCCTTCTTCCCCTTTCTCTCTCTACCTCACTCTTTCTCTCTCTCCGACTCCATCTCCATCTGTTGCTCGGAGTGTGATTGCGATTTGAAGTTGTATTTGATGCCGCAAAACGGGGATAAGCTGAATTAAGAGCAACGTTGTTACCTGGAGCAGCCGCCTCGAGAATTAAAACCCTAGATCCACATATTAGCATTAATTTATTCAATTTTCGAGGCTTTTTCCAGCTGATTGAGGATCGCAAAATGGTGGTTTCTGCCCCTCAATCTCAATCTCAGTCTCAGCCTCTCTCCGCCGAAGAAGAAGCGCTTAAGAGCAACACCGATTGTGTTTACTTTCTTGCTTCTCCTTTAACTTGCAAAAAGGTCCCTATTCCGTTTATTTTTCTCCCTACTTTATGCGTGTGCGTGTTTGTTTCTGCTTTCTCAATATAATCTTTGTTGTTTCTCAGATTTATCTGGCTGTAGGCAATATCAATTCTCGCATATGACATGGATTTGCTGTATTTCTCTGCCAATTAGATCTTTCTATAGTGCAGGGGTTTAATTGTTTTGGAGCTAAGGAATAGGGTATTTCTAGATTTAGTTTGCCCTAGGGAGAAGGTCGATTTTTAAATTTGTGAATTATGTCATGAATTCTCTCTTTGCACGTCGGGATTTGCTCGTGAAATTAGCAAACTGATAATGCGGATGTGATGATTGACACTTAGAGGCTATGTTCTTGGAACAGATTGGTGATAAGGCAGAGATTACGGACCTTTTTAGTGTTTTATGTCAAATCAATTTCCTTGTACACTGGAGAGGATAATGGATCCTAAGAAAGGAGTTTGAATTGCTATATTGATTTGGGAGGTGGAATAAGGAATTGGTTCTTTAATTTTAGAGAATATGTTTACTGAAGATGATGAAAAGTAGTAGATAAAGCTCATTCTCAGTAGTTCTACAATACATGATTGCCCAATACTTGTGCTTTTGTTTCTTGTGAAAAAATTTGGAAAATAAATTGTGTTCATTATTGTCGTAACCTCAAAGCGTTGCTTAATCAAGTTTATATCCGAAACATATTTTTGATGCTCTAGTTGATCAGAATTCAGAAGTATTCTCAGTTGATGATATTTGCTCCTTGTAAGAGGGATTTTTCTTTACATTATTCACTGCAAATTCAATTTTTAATTGTCTGTCATATCACTATTAACAAAATGCGGTAAATTGATTTCGTTACACACCACAGTATAGCCTTCAGTTGGAACATATTTTTTTTTTCCGAGTGTATCATCCTGAATTTCTTTCTCTCAAATATTAATATCCTTTTGACTTCCTTCCTACAGGGAAGTGAGTGTGAGTATCGCCATAGTGACGTTGCGCGTGTAAATCCAAGAGACTGTTATTACTGGTTGCATGGTAACTGCTTAAACCCGAAGTGCGCATTTCGGCATCCGGTTAGTCTGATATATTTCTTGACGTTGATAACTTCATTTTAGTTATGACTTGTGAGCTTAATGAGCCCGAGGCTTAAGTATAGCATCTTAGTTATTAATTCCTCTATAAGTTCTATATTAATCTTCGTTCACATATTTTCTCCATTTGCTTTCTTTTTTGGCCTCTCAGCCACTTGATGGATTGCTTGGAGCACAAACACCAACATCTACTGGACCCTCTGTACCTGTGTCACAAACCGTAGCAGCGCCTGCCCCTCACGTTCCTAATGCTTCCACGAAGCAAGGGGTGCCCTGTGTTTTTTTCCAAAAAGGGTTCTGTTTAAAAGGTGATTGGTGCCCGTTTCTCCACACACCAATCTCCTCAAGTACCAAAGCTTTACCGGTATCAGGAACTGCATTTGCTGTTGAGCCTGTGAATATAAAGAAGCCAGTGGCTGAAAAATCTGCCCAACAGAATTTTGTACCTATAAGTGCAGCTAAATCTGTCATCAAGAATACCTCAGGGGCAAAACTATCTGTTCAACTGGAATCTGCTCCCCCTAGAAATGAGTTTGCTATCAACAGGAGGGTCCCACAAACATTGGGCATCACTGAGTTTTCCGGGCACAGGAGTGTTCCACATGTGTCTAATGGAAACCCCGTCAGCTGGTCCAGTCGTGCTCACCTGTTGGAAGACCCTGAAAGCATGACCGGTAAAGATGCTGAGGAAGTTTCTAGAGAACCCTCTCCCGGTTTTGACGTTCTTGTAGATGATGAGGGAAGAGATTCTGATTTCTATGCAGGTGAAGATAGATACGGATTGCCAAGGGAACATGATACCGAATATAATGATATTGATCACCCTAATGATGATTACAACATGATTGCTGCTGTTGATGATGAAAGGTATCATGATCGACTTGGTTTTGACTCAGTCGAGCATCGTAAGGGACAACAGTATGGTTGGGAGCAACACAGAGCTTCATCTGGGGGGGCTTATCGAGAAAGGAGGCCATATGGCAGGCTCGATAATCTTGGTCAAGTTGATGAATCAGATCTAAGGCACCGTCTACTCAAGCATAAGAAGCCCGATGGTTTAAGATCTGTCATTAGTCGTGACCATGCCCGTGATATAGGAGATAGGAGCTACCAGGGTTTGCGAAGGGACAATCATCAAATTTCGTCACGTGAGAATTCTGTTGGCAGTCGTCTGAGAGGAAGAATTAGACTTCCTCAAAGATCATTGTCTCCAAACAACAGGGACACGCTTAGGAGGAGTGCTGATCGTGGGGACAGGGTACGGACAAGTATTCCTTCAAGGATCCAGGACAGGATAAAAGGAAGGGTGGAAGAAGCTTATAATGATGGAGGGAAGAACTCTAGAGGCCCGAGAAGAGATGATAATAATGCCGATTTTGCTGCCCCAAAAACTCTTGCTGAGTTGAAGAACAGGAAAAATGGTGAACCTAGCACACACAATGTGACTGATCAACAATCACTGGGTAAGAGAAAACATCTGATGCTTGATGGGCATCAAGAAAGTGGAAATTTTGTTTCATTTGAAGGGCCTAAGCCACTAGAAGAGATCCTAAAGCGGAAGAAACGTGGGGTTGGTAGTAATTCATCTAACAATGAAGATATTGTAGAAGATAAAAACGAGGAGGAAGAAATCAAAAACGAGACAAGTAAGACAGTTGAGGATGTAGAAACAGATGAAAGCAAGATCAAAGCTGAAGACAGCACACTTGGTGAGGATGGGGAGTTAGAACCATATGAACATGGGGAGTCTGATTATGAGCAATTGGCTGGGGAGGATTATGAATTGTATGATGGTGAGAATGGAGAAGTGGAAGGAGAATATGTAGAGGAAGAAGAAGATGATGATGATGACTTTGCGAAGAAGATGGGTGTTGTGTACACATAGAGGTTGATGATCTAAGGCTCGACTTAATGTTAGTCTCTTCTAATTTTGATTTCGTAAGTAGAGATGATCGGTAGTGCCTGCAACATGTACTATTAGAAACTTCATTTTATTTGGGAGTATTGAAAATCTTGATTGGTTGGATGATTTTTTCTTTTTTTAAAAAGAACTTCTTGTACTCTCTCTATGTTTGTGAGTTGGATTATGATTGTAACATTAGAAGGTTTGTTGGCATAATTGCTTTTCACATTGTTTATTTCGTTGAGGAACTATTTAGAATTAGATTAACGAGTTTTACCCATGTTAATTTGAACGTTATGGATCCATTTATTATAGTTTGTTGGGTGTTTTGGATATAACCAAAATGAAGTATTTAGCAGAGAAAGTTAAGAAGAAATTCCAGAGAGATTATTGCAAGTAAAAATGAAAAATAAGACACAAAATTGGGGTTGCCAAGACAGAAAATTAATCTTTGCACATTTGATATATAATATTAATATGAAACTTTCACTCTGACTCAACATACCTGAGTATTAATTAATAGTACAATAATCAAACAAGGAAGTTGCAAAAACACCACATATAGTTCAAAATAAGGAAGAATTATGGAGTAACAACTTATTTTAGCAAAGTGCCAAACAGGAAGAATTGTTTGGTGTTCATGGATAGGCCTCAATAATGCATATGATTGCACCTATATGTTTGACTGTGTACCTACTGAATCCAGCTCCCTTCACCACAAACTCCCATTCTTGTATTGTCCTCTCTTTTCCCTTGTCTGTGTGAGCCAACATCACCATGTCCAACGCCAAACGAACGTCGCTATACTTGTCCTCTTCTCCTTCCACAACCACTGCCTCCGCGATCACCACTTTCCCTGTCTCCTCCGGAATAGCTTCTCTGCAATTTCTAAGTATTTGCACACACTCCTCGTCGCTCCAATCATGCAGCACCCACTATATATATAATGTTCAGTGTACAAGTGTTTTATGCACGTTTAAATACGAGAAGGAATAAAGTGATAAGTATGAGGTGCACATACCATTAGGAAAGCAGCATCAGCCTTAGGAACACACTCAAACATGTTCCCACCAACATGTTCAATACCCTCACACTGTGGGGCTACTCCCACAACATGAGGCAGATCAAAGTTTATCCCACGAATCCACGGACAAGCCTTCACGATAGCACCAAGAGCAGTCCCGTTGCCACCCCCAACGTCCACCAAAGAAGCAATCCCTTTGAACACCTGAGGATAATTATCAACGATTGCTGATATCGCCCGCCTAGCATGGCATGCCATAGCATCATCTATTAGCTTGCTATGTCCCGGATTTTCAGACGCGTACTCCCAAACATCCTCACCATGGGCAGCCTCAAACGGGGAAGCAGCTCCGTTGATTAAAAGGCGCGAGCTCAGCTTATGCCACGGGGCAAGCATCACAGGGCTGCTCTCCAACGCAAGGAAAGCAGCCATGCTGTTATTACTATTTGTGTTATTGTTATTTTTTATGAGCAAGCGCGAAAGAGGCGTTTGGCTGTAGGATTGGCTCTGCAGCTTGAAGAAACCGCGGTGGATGAGGTACCTCATTACACGGCTGAGGGTGGAAGGCGAGCAGGCGAGGGCAGAGGATAAGTCCGTAAGGGACATGCTTCCGTCGTGCCTCTCAATCACATCAGCGATTTCAAGTTCAATAGCACATTTCACTACTGCCATTGGAGTGAAACCAAACACATAGTTCCATATATCAACATCTGCCTTTGCTGCTTCTTCAATTGCACCACATTTCACTTCCATTTTTCTAACTTATTTTTAATAGTAGTAGTTGTGTACTAACTCTTGAACTATATATATATACAGAGAATTGAACCTTGTGTAGTGTGCCCTTCGAGTAATAATATTATTTCTTACGAGCAAGATAACAATACATTATTGACATGTGGTCTGTAATGTGAGCTGGATTGTTGCATTATATTGCACATCTTCTTAATAATTTATACATTGTCGTGTACAAATTATGACAAGAGCCGGGTAATAATTTAATAATCTGTGAAAGGCATCTCACCAAACAGTATACGCTAATCATAAAAATACATGATTTCTTGCATCATCAACTTTATATTAATCCTAATTAATATTGACAATTAGCCTCTCTGCTTTCACTATAGACAACTGAATGGACAAAGGATACTGAACAAAATCAAGAAACATAAGATTTGAATAAGAGAAGTATTACGTGTACATTGTGCATCATACACCACCAGTATTAATAAACAATAATACTATTAGTTTTTACAAAAAATAGTGTTAGTAGTGTAATGTGAGCTTACCTTCTAATAATTTATTGATTAATTGATTGTATGTATGTATACAATATTCTCAATATAAAAATCAAACTTTTTTGCTCAATTTCATTGCACCTAAACCGTTCATTATAATCTAAGAATAAAGTGAACCACATCTTCTTATTATTTATTAGTATAGTCTTAGAATAAAATCTACTACATCTTCTTATTATTTATTAGTATAGTCTAAGAATAAAATACACCACTGGTCAAAAAAAAAAAAAGGAATAAAATGCACCATATCTTCTTATTGTTTACTAGTTTAAGGCTATCTTCATTTTATTATAATCTAAGAATAAAATGTACCACATCTTCTTATTATTTATTACTTCCTTCATATAAATTATAGGAGTATTTGTTATTTTTTTGAATTGTCCACTACAATGTGCATGTTTCATTTTAAAAAAAATATATCTCATCACACTTTATCTCCTATGTATTTTATCTATTTTATATATAAATAAATAATATTTCTTAAAACTTATAAAAAAATAAATAAGCATACTATAATTGGACGGAGAGATTATAATATAAAAATAAAATGTACCACATCTTCCTATTATTTATTATCAGTTTAAGGCTATCTTCATTTATTTATTACCATAATCTAAGAATAAAATGTACAACGTCTTCTTATTATTTATTTTAATCTAAGAATAATATGTACACACAGTCTTATTATTTACTATAATCAAGAGTAAATCAGTATTCATTTGTAATTGGTACAAATGAATGTTATCACTTTTTTTTAAAAATGATACTCCGTATTAGACATGCCCAACCGCCAGAAACCGCCGGTTACGGTTAAAAATCGGCGGTTACGGTTACGAAACCGCCGGTTCGGCGGTTATTTTCTTTTTTTTCTTTTTTTTTTTTTTTGGTTTTTTTTGGCTCATTTTTTGGATTTTTTGCGCGTTTTCGACTCTTGTTTTTTGTTCGTTTTAACTTTATAGTTTATTAGTTTATATAACTTATTATTGATGAAATATTATAAAAAATTGAAAGAATAAATAAATTACTTTTAAGTTTTAAGTTACAAATTACAAAAGTATAAATTACAACTTACAAATTACACAACTTACAAATTACAACTTAAAATTACAACTTAAAAATTTAAAAACTTAGTAGGGTTTTTCTACGGTCAGGAAGGGTGTTCGTCCTTCCTGACAACAGGAAACCAATAAAAAACTGACACTTCATTTTTCTTCGCCAATGTGCGATCTAGCTTCGCAATGAGTTGAAATAATTAATTATTTAAATAACATATATAAAATTACCAAAATATCCTTACAAATTTTTTAAAAGCTGAAATTTCACATATTTATAAATTTAATGTTTTATCACTTTTATCCCATTTTTATTATTTAATAAAATAAAAACTCAAAATCAATTAAACATTAAAATTACAGTTTCAGTTTCATTCCTAATCAAAATCAATTAAGTGTTCTTCACCGTTAGAATCTCTTTAACCCTAAATCCCAATTTTCGTGGAGGGAGCGTATGCTATGTTTTTGCAGAAGTCATGAACAGGGAACCCCAGTTCTCGGATCATTTGACCGGCCATACAGAAACCAAAGCAGGATCGATATGCTCCAAGAACTTCTCTCCAGACCTCAGATTGAGGTCATTCGTACCGAAACCAAGATAATTGAAAGGGAAATCAACTCTGTAATTAATGATAATCCGTTGATCGATATTTCTAGAAATAAGGTCTTACACGGTGGGAACTTCTAGGGTATTCCGATTGGAGTAATATCCATGGATAATACACATTAAACTATTGCTTCGATAGGGAAGATGATGTTTGTGCAATTTTCTGAACTTGTTAATGATTTTTACAACAATGGGTTGCCTTCGAATCTTTCAGTTGGGCGAAACCCAAGTTTGGATTAAGGGTTCAAGGGATAAGAAATTGCTATGGCTGCTTACTGCTTTGAGCTTCAGTTTTTGGCTAATCTTGTTACCAATCAGAGTGTTGAGCAGCATTATATGTGAACTCATTGGGTTTGATTTCATCAAGAAAAACAGTTGATGCTTTGGATATCTTGAAGTTGATGTCGCCAAGCCACTACTACATATTTGGCCTTGGAGAGCTTTTAAAAGAGCTCTCCAAGTGGGAGCTATCCAAGCTAAATTGCAATAATTGGAGAGCCCTTTTAAGTGCAATTAGGGCTCTCCAAGTGCAATTTAGCTTGGACAGCTCCCACTTGGAGAGTTCTTTTAAAAGCTCTCCAAGGCCAAATATGTAGTAGTGAGCCGTTGAGAAATGATTTTTTTTTTTTTTTTTGCCTTTTTTTGCTGATTTGTTTTTGCATTTTTTTCTTCCTGGTTTTTATTGCTGATATAATAGGTTTGATAGTTTTCATTTTCTTTCTACAGTATTTTGTGTTGCTTTCTTGAACAGCTTAATAGTTTTGATGTTAGAAACTAGTTTTGCTGTTAGTATCTAGTTAATTTGATGTTAAATTTGTTATAAAAATCTGGTTGCAAGAATTTATCTTCATTTCTTTTGCTGTCAAATTAAATTGAGTCTTCTTCCTATCTTGTCCAGAATTTTGACCTTCCACAAATCCTTTGCTCATACTTTATAAACAGAACAAGTCCTCTTAATATTAGAGGAAAAAAAATAATGCAAAAGACATGTTAAATAAATTTTCAGCAACTTCATTACTAAACCAAATAATAGTTCATATAGTTAAAAAAATTGAGCACATAAAAAACATTAATGACATTTGGCATGTGTTAAGACCTAAGTAAATTATTGACCACATGCAGATAATCATTTAACCATTGGAGCTTCTTGTGATCACAATAACATAATAATCGTCCGTCATTTGCATATATCTTGCAGTTGTGATAAACAAGAGCCTTGCTTGAATTTTTTTAAACAAAAAGCTCTCAAGAAAGATAAGTTGGCAATTTTAGAGCCAAAATCTTGCATTTTGAGGAGTTTATCATGAATAAACAAGTAAATCTCATCCATTTGAGGATGAGACCTCACAGCCGTAAAAATCACATGTCTCTTACCATTGACTTCAATTTGACTAAAATCGGGCACTCTTTAACTTCATTTTTCATCTTTCTTAACTATAAAAACATATCTCATTTTCCAGATGCATCATACACATTATCCAATAATGCATACCCACCATAGTCAGCTAGCTCAAGCTCTATAAATTCATCATCACCAACACAGGATCTGTTAGACCATCACCACCATGTAATGTGCAGACACCAAGCAATGCCCCAAGAACTACACCATCACATTTGATAGTCTTGTTTACGAGCCCTGCTCGTCCTAGGATGTCAACAAGGCACGGACAATGTTCTGCTCTGGGTTCCAAATTGTAACATCTCCTCATGGAGTCAAAAATCATTTGACCTTTCTTAACAGAGTCAGCGTAATAACAAGACTTCTACAAACGTAATTTGATCTGAATTGTTTCTTGTTCTCAACATCTGAGCAAATGATTGCAACACTTGTTTCCCAAATCCACGATTAGAATATGTTGTTATCATAATTGTTCAAGAAACAACATTTGAAGATTTTGGAAAGCTATTCGAGCTGAGGTAACATCACCACTTTTCCTTTTCTATTACATGGTAATCAAAGTATAAACGGGTGAGGTGATGTTTCTATCTCAAACCCAAGGCAAACAATTAGTGTATGAGCTTGCAACACCCTTGAAATACCTCCACATGATGTTAGTAAGCTTGTAAGAGTTCTCTCATTTGGCTTAATGCAGCTTCTGAGCATCGAAATAAAGTAATACAAGGCTTCATCCTCTTGCCTATCCTTGGAATAACCATCAATCCATGTAATCACAAATTTCTCACTATCAGGCACCTCCCAAATAGATTGAAAACATAAAACTCTTCCTAATTTAAAATATCCTGAAATTAAACTAGTCCAAGTAAACCCATTTCTCTTAGGCATTTTATCGAATACCTCCTGCGCTCTACCGATTCTACCAGATTCGGCATATGCATTCACCATAGCAGAATCCGGCACATGTTCCTTATACCTTGAGGAATTTCATAATAAAACATTTCATCTTTGTGAAAATCATTGTGTTTGAGATAAATACAGACGAAGTTTTACGCTGTCATGTAAAGTTTGGATATCGCTCCTCCTCCGCCGAACATTCTCGTTCCCGGGGGCTCGAGTTCTTAAGACTTTCTACTTTTCACTAAGTAGAGAGACAAGGAGAGTTTTGAGAATATTTTTAACAGATTTACACCTCACTAATCACAATCTTTCAAAGTTCTTTGCATCGACCATTGAAGTCGCCGCCCTATCTTTAAGCTCTGTGGCATTTGACAGATTAATCTCAACCAAATTTTGCACAATTGAAGAAGAAATTTGATAACCCCATGTGAAGATTACTGGAGAATACATGAAAATTAAGAGAAAATGCACTGAATCTTGTAAGAAATTGGAGTTGTTTTTGTCGCATAAGAAATCTAATTTAGGGTTTTAATCACAAGAGAATTGTCTTAAATTTGATGAATTTTATTATAAATTAATATTTTTATTTATAATTAAGATTATATGTTATTTTATAATTAAATATTTTTACGTATTTAAATTTAAAAGGATACTTTAGTCATTTTATATTAATTAATTTAATTTATTAGTAGGGCGAAGCAGTGCGATTGCACATTGCATAGAGCAAACGCACTATTGCGAAGTGCAATCTTATCAAATCAATTTCATACGTTGGATCAACGATCCAATGATATTTAATGACTTTCCTGATATCAGGAAGTGCGAAGCCTTCCTGACCACAGAAAGACCCAACTTAGTAACTTACGAAATAAATTTACAACAAATTGGGAGGGGAAAAAAAAAAATTGGACTTGAGCTTAATTTTAAGAATTAAACTTAGAAATTCTAAGTTCAAAATTTTAAAACTAAGTTGCCTACGTATCCAACATGTTGGAATCAAAGTCCACGTAGTTATCTTACCTCAACTTACCCGTTGACGTTGTTGTTGAATGATCAAATGTTTAGTAATTTTAATTTTTAGTTTATGTGTTTATGTTTTTATTAAAATGTTTAGTAATTTTAGTTTATTTAAATGCTTATGTTTACTTCTATTTCTAAATTCTAAATTTCTAATGCTTATGTTTAGTGACTTAGTCATTAGTAGTTCATATATAATTACAAGTTACAACTTACAACAATTTAAAACGAAAAATGATAAGTAAAAAGACAAAATAATCTAATTATAAATTAAAATTACAAAAAATTAAAAAAAAATTTAAAAAAAATAAACCGAAAACCGGCGGTTTGGACGGTTAACCGGAAAACCGCCGGTTTTCAAAATCTGGAACCGAAACCGAACCGTGAAAATACGGTTGCGGTTCGGTTTTGGAACCGAAACCGCCGGTTCGGAAAACCGGCGGTTAAAAACCGCCGGTTTTCACGGTTCGGCGGTTTTCCGGTTACAACCGCTCGTGTCTACTCCGTATCATTTTAAAATAAATATATGTAAAATGTATCATTTTAAAATAAAAATTTGAAGAGTGGTACACTTTATATTAACAGCGGAAATTTTATGTTGAAAAGGAATAATAATTTACCTGATCTCATTGTCTCACATAAATTTTGGTCTATAATTTTTTTTTTTTGAAGTCCATTTTTTGTCTATAATTAAAGAATAAAAAATGCACCACATCTTCTTATTATTAATTATTGGTTTAAGGCTATCTTCATATTATTTATTATAATTTAATTATGAGCCGATCGATCATACCAATTGCATGTTGTTGTCATTAAACATGGCTGGAAAAAAGATTCCTACATCCCCTACTTGACGACCCATTTTGTTATTTTAGATGTTCATTACTTGATGACACATTATCTAAAATAGTAAAAACACTTTTAAATAAGGGTTAATTTTAAATAAATACACCAACTTTAGTTTCAATATCAATTTAATCACCACTTTTACGATTTATTGTAAAAAAACTTCAACCTTTCATCGTATTACAATTAGATACACAGTTTTTTTCTCCGGCCAACAATCGATGATGTGGCTTGTCGGAGCTTGCCACGTCAGATTACACATATTTTTCTTTTTTTCCACATCAAATTACACTTTATAGTAATAAAAATAAAATTTTATAAAAATAAAACTCCCCCTCCTTCCCCCGTCTTCTCATCTTCTCAAACTCACTTCTTCTGCGCCTTTCTCACTTAAAAACTCAAGTTCTTCTCTTCTAACCCTAAAAGTCCTCTCCGCCACACCCTCTGCACCACTCACATATACAACATTCTTCTTAGAACCAGGTGACTGGAAGAATGAATATAACAATATACTTATTAGAAATTTACAAATATTTAATAAAATAAGAAACTTACCATCATATAAATAGTGCCAGAGGCTTCCCAAATCAATACACCCATGCCTTGTTTGCCATTTTTCTTGCTTTTGCAATCTCTTTCTTTTGAGTAGAGGTGTTGGTCATCACAGACCCACTAACACTTACTCCACTAGCTTCTGCTCCATTTGCTCGTGTTCCACGTGTTCCAGATCCACTTGTTTCATTAGAAGTTGCATCCTTTCTTGGTCTACCTCTTTTTCTCTGAAAATTGCAGTAAATAACATGACATTTAAATTTAAATGTGGTTGTAAGAAGATTTTTAGGGTTAGAACCTAACATTTAAATGTGGTTCTAAGATTTGTAAGGTTAGAAGAGAAGAACTTGATTGAGTTTGAGAAGTGACAAAGACGCATAAGAAAACTCTAGAGTTTGAGAAGCGGAAAAGACGAAGAAGCGGGAGTTTTATCTTTATTTTTATAAAGTTTTATTTTTATTTCTATAAAATGTAATGTGATGTGGAAAATAAAAAAGAATATGTATAATCTGACGTGACAACCTCCGGCAAGCCACATCATTAATTGTAAATGTGACAACCTCCGGCAAGCCACATCATCAATTGTTGGCCAGAGAAAAAAATATGTATCTAATTGCAACACGATAAAATGTTGAAGTTTTTTACAATAATCGTAAAGGTGGTGATTAAATTGATACTGCGATTAAAGATGGTGTATTTATTTAGAATTAACCCTTTAAACAATTCCCTTAAAACATCACAATATTACAACAAATGTCACTACTTTATTACATTAAAAAATAATATTATTATTATTTATAAAATTAAAATTTTTTTATTACCCTCACTTTATCTTTTATAATACTAATAAGGGGCAATCACCATTAGGTCCCTTGAGGGAGACCATGTTTATCGGGTGTGGGATGACCTGGTCATCCAAATAGGACAAAAAAAAAAAAAAGGAAAATTCAACATTTTTTGATGACCATGTTCGTCGGACGAACGACAACAACCCAGCACAACCAATTTTTTGTTATTTCCAAAAAGTGCACGTGTCAAGTTTTGATTCGTCAATTATATTTTATTTAGATAATTTCTGATTTTCACCTATTTATTTTAAAAAAATAAAAATAAAAAATACCAAAATTCATAAAATTAAATTCTCTATAAATAGAGATCAATCTTGATATATTTTGGATTACAATTTCATACACTCTCTTTTCTCTTCTAAATTGTGTTAATTATTCTTTTTATATTTTGATTTTTTTTTCTATTAAATAGTTGTATATATTTTCTAAATATTGTGTAAATATTATAAAAAATTAATAAATTTAAATGTGGATTTTCTATATGACTAGTAGGGAACAACTTCGTAATAGAGAAGTCCATACCGCTCTTAAGAACGACTTGATTGAGCATGGCCAAAATTCAAAATTGATAATTAAATATGTAATTTGCATATTTTGTTTTGTTGTAATTAAACATTTATTTGTAGTCTGATTTATTTATTTTAAGTTGTATTTTAATTTTTGTAATTTTAATTTTATTGTTGAATGTTGTAATTTTTTTTCAAGTGTATGATAATTTTTTTATTATACTTATGAATTTTTTAAATAACCGTATATATTTTCTAAATATTGTGAAAATATTATAAAAAATTAATAATAGATATAATTATTATTATATTATAAAATAAATAATTTATTAAATGTTGGTTGTGGTTGTAGTGGTTATGGATAAAGTGTGAAAAAATAAAAGTTTGGGTTGTGGTGTAAAATGTGTAGGTAGAGGAGTGAGAAATAAATTTTATATTTGATGACCCGGTTATGACTGGGCATGTATAAACATGGTCTAAGGGATGACCTATAGCAACCCACTCCCTCCCACAAATTATGTTGAGTGTAGCTTCTGAATTGGGGTCAATTTGACAAATTTAACCCTGAGGGAATTTCTAAAATAATAAAACCACTTTTTGCTTTTCCCCTTTCCTAGGCTGTCACTGTCATACATCCCACCTTCTTCCACACAAAAAATCTCCGGCAATGGAAGCTGATTGCAAATCTTCCGACTCGCCTCCCTCGTAACAAAACGTTGAATCCCATCAGAATTAAAAAAACACTCATAGACAAAATAGAATCTTTTTGTCTTCCCCAAAAATCTACATTTAAGCTAGGCCCATACCTTTTCCTTTGTCATTTGCAAAATACTTTTCAAATAAAAGAGAGGAGAGAGAAAGCAAAACCTCCATTAATGGCGGTGAAAAGAATGCGAAGAGATGAAGAAACATTTATACCGACTTTTTTATTGAAGTTTTGTCGAATTCTGACTGAGGGACGAAGATGAAGAAATTTTTTCGAGACCTTACGTTCTTCGTCAAAGCAGAAATGTGACGTAATATGGAGCAGATCGGCGTCGCAGGCGGCGGCGAACTGTGACGCCTCGTCGCCGATGGAGCTGCTGAGTTGTCAATCACGGAAAGGGCCGAATGGGTTGAAGATTCTGTTTTTTTTTTATTTGAGAATTTTTTGCTGTAATTTTCTTTATGCTATGGAGAATGGAGAAAGGGGAATGAGAATTTACAAATTTGCAAGTTTTTGATTAATTCTTGGAAACTGAATGAAAAATTGGAATAAAACCCCCTAAAATTCTTTTGAGAAACATCATTTTGAGAAGCATCAGACTATGAATTTCGGGCACATAGTTTTTTTTTTTTTTAATCAATATTTTGCTATTTGAAATGATAATTACTTCTAAATTGAATTGAAATATTACCTAACTTGTTAAACTTAAATGGTATATAAGTACTAAATATAAATCTTAAACCTAAATTGAGTTTGAATATTATATAAGTTACTAAAATTTAAATTGAATTTGAATACTCCGTTTTACTAAACTTATATACTATACAAGATACAAAATATAAACCTTTAATCTTAATTGAGTTTGAATATTACATAATTGAATTTGAATATAACATAAGTTACTAAACTTAAAATGGTATACAAGTTACTAAACATAAACCTTAAACTAAGGTAAATATTTGAACACAGAGGGTGAATATCTGAACAAATAGAATATTTTTTTGAATTTTTCTCTTGATATATAATGGATCATTTAAGTAGAGAAGAATTGAAAAAAAAAAGTTAAGTTATTTTATTTTCCTAATATATTTAGGTGTAATGGGTTAAACCTAACCGTTGAAGAAATACTCAAAGATATCAATAGAAGAAATGTGATTCTTATGATTTCCTATTAACTTTACTTCAATTTCAATCTCAAGATTGACATCGAAAACACAATGTAATAGAAATACAACACGATACAAAACAATCATAAATAGATACCCGTTATAAATAGAAACAAGTCAATTTACTATATAAATTGAATATAAGTTTAATTTGAATATTACATAAATTACTAAATTTAAATTGTATAAAAAGTATTAAACCATAAACCTAAATTGAGTTTGAATGTTACACAAGTTACTAAAATTGAAATTAAAATTGAGATTGAATCATTGCACATTCTCAACATGTCACATAAAATCATATCAATTTTAAATAAGAGAAAATATTTATCAATCATCTCAACAAGTTTAATTTTCTTGTTAAATCTCTTATTATTCGATAAACCTAAGGTACTAAACCCTAAATACAAAATTGAAAATTCTTATATTGCATGAGGTGCTAAAATGAAATTAAATTATTCATTTATTAAATTAAAATATATAAATTGAATTGGAATATTACATAAGTTGCTAAACTTAAATTGTATATAAGGTACTAAACATGCATAAACCTTAAACCTTAATTGAGTTTGAAGTATTACATAAGTTACTAAACTTATATGGTATATAAGGTACTAAACATAAACCTTAAACCTAAAATTAGTTTGAATATTACATAAGTTACTAAAAGTTAAATTGAAATTAAATTTAGGTAATATTACATAAGTTACTAAACAAGGTACAAAACATAAACCTTAAACCTAAATTGAGTTTGAATATTACATATAACGAATATTTGAACACAAATGGTGAATATTTGAACAAAGAGTATCTTTTTTGAATTTGAATTTAAATATTACATAGGACGAACAATTGAAATTGTCTACGAGCTTGTTGATACACCAATATTGTGCACCCACAATCATAATTTATAACATCTAAACAAGCGAAATGGTTATCAAGAAAAAATACTCATAAGTCAATCATATAAAAGATCATCTAACAAATGACATATGCACGGGATATTAGGCACTAAATATACAATAAACTATATTAGGTACCAATTATATAAATGTTTTGTACCTTATATAATATTCAAATTTATATATATAAATTGAATTTAAAACATAAGGTACTAAACTTAACAGAAAAATTGAAATTGATTAATTCATTCATTAAATTTTCATATATAAATTGTCTATGAGTACAAAAACTTAAATTGAAATATTACATAAATTGCTAAACTTAAATTGTATATAAGGTACTAAATATAAACCTTAAACCTAAAATTGGGTTTGAATATTATATAAGTTACTAAAACTTAAATTGAATTTAAATAATATTACATAAGTTACTAAACTTATATGCTATAAGTTACTAAAACTTAAATTGAATTTGCATAATATTACATAAGTTACTAAACTTATATGCTATACAAAGTACCAAATATAAACCCTAATTGAGTTTGAATATTACATAATTGAATTTGAATATAACATAAGTTACTAAACTTAAATGATATACAAGGTACTAAACATAAACTTTAAACCTAAGACAAATATTTGAACACAGAGGGTGAATATCTGAACAAAGATAGTTTTTTTTTTTTTTTTGAATTTTTCTCCTAATAATGGATTTATAAGTAGAGAAGAATTGAAAAAAAAGTTAAGTTGTTTTATTTTCCTAATATATTTAGGTGTATTGGGTTAAAGCTAACCGTTGAAAAAATACTCAAAGCTATAACAGAAGAAATGTGATTCTTATGATTTCCTATTAACTTTACTCCAATTTCAATCTCAATATTGACATCGAGAACACAATGTAATAGAAATACAACACGATACAAAACAATCATAAATAGATACCCGTTATAGATAGGAACCTATATAAATTGAATATAAGTTTAATTTGAATATTGCATAAGTTACTAAACTTAAATTGTATATAAAGTACTAAACCATAAACCTAAATTGAGTTTGAATGTTAGATAAGTTACTAAAATTGAAATTGAGATTGAATCATTGCACATTCTCAACATTGAATTGGAATTGTTAACTTAAATTGAATTGAAATATCACATAAGTTTCATAAACCTTATACTTAAATTGATTTTGGGTATTATGAAAGTATTAAAAGAAGAATATCGTGATTTTCATAAACCTTACACCTTTTTTACATTCAATTTATATATGTAAATTTAATGAATGAAGGAATTAATCTCAATTTAAGTTTAGTATCTTATACTCCATCCGTCCCATAGAAACTTGCACACCTGGAATGACACACAATTTAAGAAATGTGTAAGAAAAGGTGTAATGAGTGATGTTTTGAAGGGTAGCTTTGTAAAGTTTTATGAATAAAGTAAAGTAAAAAGTAGATTAAGTGTGGAAAAATAATGACATATGTGTAAATAAGAGTATATTTTGAGGGTGAGAGTTATGAAGATATTTCCTTTTATGGAACATCTATTTATAAGAAGTGTGCAAATTTCTGTGAGACGGAGGGAGTATAACTTACGAAAATTCAATTTTAATTTCAAACTCAATTTCAATTCAAGTTTAGTAGTCACTTAGGATTTTAATTCTTAATTATTTTAAGATATTATTTTTTCTTTTTAATTATTAGATAAGTTTTACATTTTTTTTTCCCGGTATTTTAAATTAATTGATAAGAACATGTGTAAAACTTATTTGATTGTGCTACATTTGATTAAAAAAGAAAAGTATGGATATGAAAAAAAAAAGTTCGTGCTAAATTTGATAACAAAATGAAAAGTATGAGTATAATTTAGTTAAAAAGAAAAGTATGAGCTAAAATTGATTAGGTCAACCTTTAAAATATTTGAACACTAAGTGTTGTAAGATTGAACACAAAGATATAATATTTGAACACTAAGTGTGGTAAGGTTGAACACTGAGATTGATATCGAGAGCACAATAACGTAAAAATACACCACATACTATAGAGATTGAAAATGAGAATTAGTAAATAACGAAAGAAACAAAAAAAATCCAAAACAAATAAAAATTAGCAGAAAATAGATTGTGGCTGCTTCGGTGGCTTTCAATTGCTTCTTCCTCTCAACCAAACCTTGAAATTAGAAGAAAATAGATACTAACAGTCAGGGCCAAAAATTAATTTGAATGCATAACAATAATAAAATATTGATTAAGTAATCAATTACAAAATTACATTCATGATATTGGATCCAAAATAAGGCTAGAGACCTTAACTAATGCACAACAAATTGCTCAGCACAGACAATAAGACCATTGCATAAATTTAAACAAGATACATTCCAATCAGAAAATCTTAAAACCAGTGTAGCCCACACAAGAAAAATAAGGTGGAAAAGTCATACCGTCAAAATAACAGCACCAACTTTCTCGTCATCTTCATCCAAACAACACCCCTTAGTTTCCAACACATCAAGATCCTTGTTAATCTTATAAGCAAGTTCAGAATCCTTGTTAATCTCCTCCACAGCCCACTTTGGCAGAGGAATCTTGAAAAACAAAATATAAAATCTTTTTTACAAATTACAACTACAATTTGTTATCCACAACATCAATAACAATCACCTCTAATACATCTATTTATTCTATCATATTTCTCAGTCTACGGGTCTCATACTCTCGGATAGCTTTTTTCACTGGGATGAAGTAACAAAAGTTGAATTTATTCAGAATTGCAGATGTATTCGTGGGGGATATAGGATGTATACACAATTGACCGTGCAGATGTAGTGTCTTCCGCAATGACTATAATATCCAAATCAACAATACATCTCAAGTTGAAATTAAAGAAGCACTCACACCTGGATATTACCATACATATTCCACGAGATATTACCCCTCAATTGGTACTACAACCAAAACAATGATATACTATGATCATCTTCAATACTTAATTAACAAACTAAAAACTTATTTTCTACCTCTCCAATCATCCATGTCTCCCCTACCTCTGTAATCATCAAGTTTCACCATATCTTAAAAGCTTTACAAATTAAAAACTTTACAAGAAAATTCTCCGATTAGACAGAAAATTCACCATTACAAAAAAGGTATAACAAGATGGAGTTTAATTATTAGAAGGGACAATCCTATATACTCATTTTCAAATAAAGGAATCAAATTATAATAATTCAATTAAGGTCAAATTGATTTGTTAATACCCCTTTGGTTTTAAAAAAACAATATTAATTCATTAATATAATAAATTTCAAAATTTAAATACCAATTTTAACGTATTGTTATTAAGAATGAAATTAAATCCTCACTCCCCTTAGTAACCTAATTTTACTCAATCACTAACAAAATTTCTCTTTTCAAATAACTACCTTTTGTATCCCAATTGTCAATTTATTTTTCATTACTTTCAAAAAATAAGAATTTCTTTGCAAACCATTGCAGTTTCTTTATGTGATTCATTTTGTTCAAGAATTCAAAATTCCATCATTCTCATGTCTCGTTTTCTTGCATATGATATATTTAGATCCATATCCTCGATTTGCAATAGGTTGTTCGCACCCGTGATCCTGTGCACATCAGGGTCGTACAACTCAAGATCATCGTGCGCCGCCGCCAATAGAAATCTAGAGACGCTACCGGAGACGCTTCGCTCCGATCCACTGTAATCCCTGGGTTTTTTTTTTTTTACTAAATAGTTCGGTTACTCCGTCTTTATGTAATCAACATATAACGAATCTTGTGGCCTTTCATCCACTCCAAGGAAGGCCTTTGGTACGCTGGTCTTCATGGAATCCAAGGATATAGGTGTTTCAACAACTTAGACATTTTTTCACATTTTTGCATATTATCATGTATTTTAAGTTATATGCAACATATTTTTGCATGTCAGCAAGAATATGTAACCATTTTTTGCATATATGTTTTCATATATACATATATGCAGTTTATCAATTAACGTGATTGTAGTCTATTTTAAGTTATAGGCTCATTTGTGAGCTACGAGTTGACTAAAGAATTTTAAAATTTGGAAAGATAATCCATTAGCATGATTGTAGTCATTTTTTTACCGATTTCATATTTTAAAAGTTGACTTATTAATTAATATATAATTTTGACATTTAATTAATGGGAAGGGTACAGTAGTAAATCTGTCATCAATTTCGACCTTATTGGTATTAAAAATAAAAGTTATCTTTATTTGTAAAGTTTATAGGTGAAATGTCCTTTATAACAATTCCCCTAACAAGATGGAAGTAGAACCCAAGCAATTAAGCAAATAACTAATTTTATAAAATCCCAGAGGTACCTTAACTCAAAAAGCAGAGAAAAAGAATATAAAAATGACGAAATTTGTTGTTCTAAGAATTGAGAAATTTCCATGGATTCAGGTGTCAATCCTTGAATTGAATTTTTCTCAATGGTTCAACAAAGAAGATGTAATCAAATTAAAGTTTCTAACAATTCAGAATTCCAAAAATCTTCTCTCTCTTCCTCTGAGATCCATGGATGCACCTACATACGATTCAAAATTTATCACATGCTTTCCTTCCATGAATCGAATCAACAAATTAATTACTGAATCTCATCAAATAATCATGCATATTTCCATAAAACAAACTGAAAATATTTTTTCACCTTTAGAAAAAGGTCAACGGCTCGATAGAGTCAATTGCCATAGAGTTTGGCTCTATCAGGCAAAGCGACGACGAGGTTGTAAAATCTTCCCGGCTTCAGATTGGCATCGGAAGCAATTTCCGACAAGTAGCCATCAGCCTCAACGCCCAAAGAGAGAAAAAAAATACCACTACAGCTCGAATTCAAAAATCAAATAACTGAGAGGAGGGAAGATAATCGCCGGCCGGGACCTTGATTTTCCCGCAGATTGGACGTCGCCGGAAGGGAGTTGTCTTTTGACAGAAGCTTGTACGGGGGGCCATTTTCCTCCTCTTTTCCTACAAACTAATTAAAATATGAAAAATATAGAAATTACCCAAATAAATGAAAATGAAAGGGCAAAAGAGGAAATTCAATTCTTATTTGGGAGTGGGTTGCTACTAAATTGCCAGCAAAAATTCGAAGGGAGTGTGTTGCTTTAAATCTCAAAAGGTAGGACCTAGTAGTCAATAATCTCTACTAATAAATACTAATTAGCAAACAAACAGTCTGTTTTAACAGTTTAAGAGTCATGAAAAAGCAACCCCAAAATTTCAGCGTTGCACTTTTTGTGTTTTTGTTTGGAATTTTCAGTCCCTCATATTTCGAGTTTGGGAACGGTAATCTACACCTCTGGCTTTCTTAACCGTACTCTTCCGATTGATACACTTCCCATTGACAATTTTAGATACACTTTCAATAAATTGTTCAAAATACCATTTTCTTATAAAACCATCTTAATAAATACGCCCCCAAAATTCTAATTTATTTCTCTATATATCCCTCTTAATTAAATTTAGATTTAATGATGATATATAATGGAGTATTAGATAATGCAAATCATCATTTGCCTCATAAAAAAAAATATATATATATATATATAGTTTGGTCGGCAAAAGAAATTCTATTGATAATAAAAGTATTACTATTCCAGAACAATGCGAAGCATGGGTCATGGGGATGCCTCTCGTATCAGAAAAGAGATTAACAGAGCAAAAGGGGTTAACATTCGAGAACCACTCTAGAATTTTTTAATCCAATCACTAAAAGAGAATTTATAACCATTCCGTAGACCAACTCTAGAGTCTCGCCTTAATTTCGAATACTATCTTTAAAATTTTAGTATCATTAATTTTAGTAGTTCTAAATTTTAAAGATCAAAACAAAGGAAAGAAGGTTATATAAGAACATTTCACAAATTTAATATCTTGTCTCGAAATTATTTAGTTCATTTCTAAGTTTTACTAGTTTTAACATGGTAGGGTGGTAATAGAGCGGATCGAGGACGACTTTGCCTTGTCTCAAGACCTACCCCGTCAGAAAATTTACGGATCGAGATCTGCTCCGTATGAGGACCCGTCGAATCCAACTCGTCCGTCGAAAAGTCTGGACCTACGACAACGAGGATTTTCCGTTGTAATAAATTATGATGCGTAGTAATATAAGACCTACAACAATGGATATTTCCCGTTGTCGAAAATTATGGACCTATAACAAGAGTTTGATAGACAAACGACAAAAAATAGTTACGACACCCTACAACAACGGAAATTTTCCATTGTTGAAAATTATGGATCAACAACAATACTCTGATAGATAACGGGCAAAAAATAATTACGACAATGGGGATTTGTTGGGTGTTTTGGATAACCATGTTCAATTGATTCTTGATGGACATACAAAAAAGTGGAACCTATACAATATGTGAATAACTTTTGTGCACCAACTACTGCATGGGTTTAGGATATATGCAACTCATTAAAAAAAATCCAAATATAAACAGAAACAGAGTAATACATTTCAATCAAAACAGTAATAATACATTCAGTATTCAATAGTGCAGTAATCACATAGTTCAACTTCAAAGGAAGAAGTTGAAGAGCTTATTTTAGCAAACAAATAGTAACATTAACAGGAAGAATTGTTCATGGATAGGCCTCAATAATACTTATGATTCCTCCTATATGTTTGATTGTGTACCTACTGAAACCAGCTCCCTTCACCACAAACTCCCACTCTTGTATTGTCCTCTCTTTTCCCTTGTCTGTGTGAGCCAACATCACCATGTCCAACGCCAAACGAACGTCGCTATACTTGTCCTCCTCTCCTTCCACGACCACTGCCTCCGCGATCACCACTTTCCCTGTCTCCTCCGGAATTGCTTCTCTGCATTTTCTCAATATTGCCACACACTCCTCGTCGCTCCAATCATGCAACACCCACTATATATATAAAACGTTTAGTGTACAAGTGTTTTATGCACGTGTAAAAACAAGAAGTATGAGGTGCACATACCATTAGGAAAGCAGCATCAGCCTTAGGAACACATTCAAACATGTTCCCACCAACATGTTCAATACCCTCACATTGTGGGACTACTCCCACAACGTGAGGCAGATCAAAGTTTATCCCACGAATCCACGGACAAACCTTCACTATAGCACCAAGAGCAGTCCCGTTCCCACCCCCAACGTCCACCAAAGAAGCAATCCCTTTGAACACCTGAGGATAAGTATCAACGATTGCTGATACGGCCCGCCTAGCATGGCAAGCCATGGCATCGTTTATTAGCTTGCTATGTCCCGGATTTTCAGACGTGTACTTCCAAACATCCTCACCATGTGCAGCCTCAAACGGGGAAGCAGCCCCGTTGATTAAAAGGCGCGAGCTCAGCTTGTGCCACGGGGCAAGCATCACAAGGCTGCTCTCCAACGCAAGGAGAGCAGCCATGCTGTTATTACTATTTGTGATGAGCAAACGCGAAAGAGGCGTTTGGCTGTAGGCTTGGTTCTGCAGCGTGAAGAAACCGCGGTGGATGAGGTACCTGTGAAAAATAACAACAAGTGAAACCAACAAATAAAAAAGTATTACTCAAGTACACTCAAGTACATCGGTCAACGGTCAAAATTTGACCTTTTTTTTTTACTTTTTTTTTAAAAAAAAAGTGTATGTTATTATAACTAAAAAGTGTATCTTTGTTTTTTTTTAATGAAAAATGTATGTTACTATATTGAAAAGTGCAACATTGCTTTTAATGAAAAGTGTATGTTATTATAACTGAATGTGACATTGTAGTAAGGCAATACAAGCGCAACCACTAGAGAACAAAAACTTTTGTTAAGTATTGTGTTATTTATTCTATATATACGCGATATTTCTATATGGCTGGACTCAAGTACACCGTGTACTTGAGTACACAGCAGCACAACCCATTAGTTAGAGTAGTTAGAGGAGTAGTTCATTTGTTAGTAAATTTCCCCCTCTCTCTTATATAGAAGAGGGATGATAATCATTTTGATCATGTAATTTCAATCTATTTCTTTTCCAATTCATTCAATATCATTTCTGTATCTCTAAATTCTCTCAACATGCATTGTATTCAATTTATTCTTGTTATGAAATTTCACAATACCTCATTACACGTCTGAGGGCGGAAGGCGAGCAGTCGAGGGCGGAGGATAAGTCCGTAAGGGACATGTTTCCGCCGTGGCTCTCAATCACGTCAGCGATTTCTAGTTCAATAGCACATTTCACTACCGCCATTGGAGTGAAACCAAGCACATAGTTCCATATATCAACTTCTGCCTTTGCTGCTTCTTCAATTGCAACAGATTTCACTTCCATTTTTTGTTTTTGTTTTTGTTTTCTAATGATAAGAGTAATGTACCAACTCTTGAACTATATATAGAGAGAAGCTTGTGTTTGTGGGCTACTCCCTATAGGATTATGTGTTGTGGATTGTTTGAGTTAAAGAGAGAGAAAAAAAAAAGAAGATAAAGATGAGTATGAAACAAACAAAAAAAATGTAAAGAGAGATATCGTGGGTGTTGTAAAAAACACCTGATTTCGATTTAAAAAAAAAGTGGAACCGAAATCGAACTGACAAATCGGCGGTTCAACAGTTTTTTTTCTTTCTCGTTTTGGCTCCTGTTTTAATTCGTTTTAACTCTTTTTTTAGAAAATACATTATTAGAATTTAATACAATTATATAACTTAAATTTATATATAAAAAATAGAATAATTGTGTATTAAAAAAATATAAAAAAAAAAACTGATAAATCGGTGATTTTCGTTTGCTCTAACCAAAACCAAACCGTATTTTACCAGTTACGACTCGGTTTTTGAACCGTAACCAGCAGTTTGACGGGTTCGGTTTGCCCGTGTCTAGCCGCACCCGATCCTCACCAAACAGTACGCGTTAATTTAATTGCATTGCCAACATCTAAGAATAAAATGTACCACGCCTTCTTATCATTTATTAGAATCCAGGAATAAAATGTACCACGCTTTCTTATTATTTTTTAATCCAAGAAAAAAATGTATCGCGCCTACTTATTATTTATTAATCCAAGAAAAAAATGTATCACGCCTACTTATTATTTATTAAAGCAAGAAAAAAAATGTACCACACCTTCTTATTATTTATTTACTCCAAGAATAAAATGTACCATGTCTTCTTATTATTTAGTTTCAGACTATATTTCATTTTTACTTATCAAAACAGCAAAAAATTCGCCCCACGAAAACTGGCAATGAAACATCACTACCACAATAACAACTTATAATGACAATTAAACAATAGATGAAAAAAGAAAAAAAGGACTTTGTTATTCAACAAACGAATCTGGCAATGGTAATAAGAAATATTTGACAAACAATGTGTTTAACAGTTTAAGAGCCAAGGAAAAAAGGAAACCCAAAATTACAGCCTTGCCCTTTTTGTGTTTTTGTTTCGAATATTTAGAGTTAGGGTTTTTGAATTTTACTAAAAGGATAAATTGGATATTTTATATTAATATTAAATTAATAAATGGGGAAGGGAAGTATTTAACAAAGTTAGAGGGGTATATTATAGCCTGCACCATATTTAGTCCCTCATGTTTCGGGTTTTCCAAAATCAGGCCCATCTGTTGGGCTTGACCGCTTGGGTTTCAGCCTTTGAAAAGGGGCACTTTTTATTTTGTGTAATTTAAAAACAAAAAAAAAAAATATACATAATATCTTTAGTTTGATATCAAATATTTAAAATTGAAATATATAATTATTTAAAATAATATTTTAAATTATACCAAGCAAAGTTCAAGAAAATGTGCAGTATTATTGATTCATTCACTATATATACATCGGGAGGAATGCTAAAATCGTACCATCAATTTTTTTTTTTTTTTGAAGCACCATCAATTCATAATCAATAATCTTGTCATGATGAACCATTTTGTCATTTTAACTTTTAAACTATTCCCGTAACAAATGTCACTATTTTATAACACTAAAAAGTAAACTTATTACTCCCCCGTCTATAAGCTTTCCATTTTACTATGGTCCGTCCGCCTATAAATTTTTCATACCCTTTTTTGTAAGTACTTTTTCTTACACATAAAATCTTAAATTTTTCTCTCAATCTCTCTCCTTCGAGAAACTTATTCGCAGACGGAAGGAGTACTATTTATAAAGTTAAATTTTTTTACTAATAAACAATTCATTCATTAAAACTCAAGGTAAAAAGTTAAAAAATTTTACTAATAAACAATTCAACACATTTTGAAGAGGTCGAACATCTTCAAAGCATCTACGAAACATTCCCACCCAAGTCTTATTATTATTATTATTATGATTATGATTAGATAAAATTGGTTAAAGCAAATTTTTGATAACAGCTCTAGCAATCACAGCAAGTTCACGAATATCTTTATTAACGGCAGTCACCGACGACGGAGCCCCCACTCCTTTAAAAGCACCGTCACAAAGCTCCGCCTCAAACGCCGCGTCCGCCATTCCATTATCCGCAAATTTCGGATCGCCCTTTCTTAAAGCCGCCTCTGCCATCGGAACATCGGCCATCAAAACGGCGTAATAAAATTTGGTACACTTTCGCAACGGCTGAGCCAACTTGGGTTGGGCGAGGTAATTCACGATCGAAAGGGCTTGTTCGGTCTTTGACTTGACTGCCTCCACCATTATCAGGCCCAGCCCCGCCACGTCCGCGGTGGCGCTCCCCGAACTGCTCCGGAGGGTGTCGATGCAGAGTTTGTAGTTTGGGGTGTTTTTACATGTGGTTTCGATGAGGTTTTCATCTTTTTGTTGTGATTTTGCGTAGATTTGATGAATCGTAATTGTGAGTAAAATTATACAGATTTGGATTTTCATCTTTCTTTTTAAATATATAATTTTTAATTCAGTTTTTGTGATATATATACACACATCAGGGTAGCTTTTTCTTTCTATAATTTTTGTGGATTTTGAAAAAAAAAAAAAAAAAAAAAAAAAGTCAGATTTGTGGATTTTAAAATCTAGCATGCATTTATTTCAATAAAATCTGAATTAAATATGGAGTATATAGTAGCGGTATGTATTTATTTTTACATTTAAGTAGTGTAAGACTTGATTTTGTGTTAAATTGATGTATAAAAATTTATGATATTATATTGTATTTTAATCCTTAATAATTGTGTAATACTCCGTTAATTAATACAGTGTATACAAAATTGTAAAAGTGTGAAGATTATAAATAAAAGAGGCGTGGGTATAAAATATCTCCCTATATACTAATTTTTAATCTCATTATGTCTCAAAAAAATATTTATTTTACAATCTCTTAAATTCTGAATTTTAATTTATTTTTTTTAATATTTTTCTCTTTCCTCTCCCTCAGTTTCCTCCAATCTCTCCCTTCTCTATCTTCTCTCCTCTTTATCAGTTTACATTATTTCTAAAAATCTTAATTTTAAAATTTCTTTAATTCCACAATTTTGATTTTTAAAAAATTTATTAAGTGTTTTCTAATTTTACCTCATATCAATTCTAACCTTTTAATTTTTCCAATCATTTTTTCATTTAATTTTTTAATAAAATAAATAAAATTACACATATCTCCATTTAATTTTTTTTATATTAAATCTTTATCAATAATATTTATTTTTCCACGACCCGTACGCCGCGTCTTGCACTAGTGTATATATATATATGGGAAAATATCAATTTTGGTCAACCAGTTTTACCTATTTTCATATTTGGTCACCCACATTTAGTCACTATCAAAATTGGTCACCCAGTTATTATTTTTTATCAAAATTGATCACCCAGTTATTATTTTTTATCAAAATTGATCACCCTGTTGGTCATATCTGTCATTGACTAACGGAGAAAGAGAATGAGTTTTGAGCCGTGAAATTTCTCAAAACCTAGATTAAAAAATTCTCATGCATCTCCCAGAAGCAAGAATGAAACATGTGCAAAAATATTTATAATAGGTCAGAAGAAATTCTGATGCATCTTTCAGTGGTTTACTTTTTATTTTATAGATAATTAGGAAATGAGAAACTCAGGAGTTAGAAATTTATTTCAATTAATTTCAAATGCCCAATTGTTTGACTAACATTTCAAGAAATCTGCAATATTGATCTTAATAGAAAAATATTTAGAACAAAATCTTGAATGAATAATTTTAGAAAACTGTTAACAATTAATCTTTACCACAAATTATGCTCCAATAATTATAAATTGAGAAATGAATTGAAATAAATTTATATCTTCAATTATTATACAAATTCAATATGAAACCAAGAATTGAAAAACAGAGTACAATTGTTAAAAAAAAAAAAGTACAAAGTTTCATTCTATCTCTTGAGTTTCTCATTTCCTGTAAAATAAAAAGTAAACCAACAACAAATGAATTCATAATTGAGTTAAATAATTATTAAAAATTCACTGAAATTTTTTGACTACCAACAATAAATATAATAAAATAATTTTGTCATAAAAAACTTAAAACTTAAATTAAAATAAGAAATAATGTATAATTTTTGTGATTGACTAAGATTCTTCTATGTATTTTTTCACGCTCCGGTAGATTCCACATGTTCATTCTTGCTACTGCGTTTGTTTCATTAGTTTCTAGAAAATGCATCAGAGTTTTTAACGTTTTGAAAATTTTGAGCTGAAAACTCTTTCTCCGTTAGTCAATGACAGATTGACTAACGGAATGATCAATTTTGATAAAATATACTAAGTGAATGACCAATTTTGATAGTGACTAAATGTGAGTGACAAATATGAAAAGAGGTAAAAACGGATGACCAAAATTGATATTTCCCCTATATATATATATATAAACCTTGTTATGTATTGGTCACATATTCGCGTATAATTTTTATTTATATAAATAATTATAATTAAAAATATGCAATACTAATGGATTAATTATACATAATTCATAAACAGTCAATCAGTCATAACCAGGATAACATTACACTATATCGGGCCAAACGTGCTGCACATGAACGACGGGCCAAATTCAACATATACCACTAGGCCCGTCGGGCCCATCGAATCGGGTCAAATAGATCCAGTTCCAAATGGACCTCTAATTTTAGAGTTCAGTCCATACTATGTTTTGGGTTGGCCGGGTCGATCCATCGGATCAGGCTCAAATTGTCGTACAAATGAGATTTTTAATAAATTTAAGACCTTGAAATTGAGAAAGTAACAAATCATTTAACCTATTTAGAAAATGATACTCCCTCAATCCTACATGTTTTTTTTAAAATATATATTTTAATTATAAAAAAAAAATATGTAAAATAACTAGTAAAAAATATTGTTGATCGATACTCAATGTTGTTAATAAAGTAGAAAAAATATTAAAAAATTAATTATTTAAATAGAATAAACATATATTTTTTTTGAAGTATTAATTAAAGGGAAACAAATTCCTTCCAAAACATAATCCAAAAAACATGCTAAAAATTTGGGAAAATATGGAAAAATCATTTCACTTTTATAATTAAAAAAAATCTCCAAAACTTAATTCCAAAATTCATACTAAAAAGTTGGGAAAAAATGGAAAAATCATTTCACTTTTATAATTAAAAAAATAACTTCCAAGTTCTTATCTTAATACTATATGGAGGCATGGAGGGCAAATAACCCAGGCGCCTTAGTTGTTAAAAGCAAGGCCAGAGTTTTATTATGCGATTAAAGCCCATTTCAATTATTTTGAATTGAGATATATGTCTTAGTTCGTTATAATTTTATTGTTATAATACTTTTTTTTTTTTAAAATAGTCGAATCCCATTGCTTTTGAATGATTTGTAAACTTTGATAGAAAGAAAATGCGAGAAATTTAAATATCTTTAAAACATTTTTACAAACATAAAATAATTGTTGAATTGTCGTGGGGGAACAAAGAAGATGAGGTGGAAGAAGTTAAAGATAATATGGGGATGGTATGTGTTGAAATTAAGTGGTGGATGGCATCAGTTCACGGTTGTGTACATATGACCTTCATGCATACTTTCTTCGACCGCTTGTATACAGTTTATTCTTCTGCACATCATCCCACAAGCCTCCTTCTCAATCATCATTAATACAATTATACTCCAAGTTTAAAAAAAAAAAAAAAAAAAACAATTCACTTTTTTTTTTAATTTTTAATAGAATAACAAATTTATTTGCCTATTTGGGTTCTTCTGTCATTTCCAGAAAGTCTATAAAGCAGCGGTTAACAAGTCTTCTACTGAAAGCGAAGGAGAGGGCACTAAGAGTGTCCACATTGGTGGGGGATAACTCTCCTCTCTCCTCCACCTTAACTCAATCCTACTAACTTCTACAACCATTCCAAAAAGTTATAACTTACATTTGTTGGGACCCACATTTCTTTTTAATTCTTTATTTTTCATTTAATGAATATATGTAAAATTCAATATGTGTAAAAAAAATTAATACGGAGTATATGAATATATTAAAATTATTTAGTTAATTATTTTAGGGTATCAATTAATATATTTCACATGACAATTTTGCTCTTTCACATTGATGATTTTAGACTTGAAAACTCACAACGAATTCATTTCATAATTAATTGAGATTACATGAAATTAAATAACATCACACAAATTTAAAATACGAAGTTGTTACCGTTTCACATTGTCCGGTTAGCGTTTCACGTTGCCACCGTTTCACGTTGCCCTGTTAGTGTTTCTAACGACTAATTTTTTAACGACTAGTTTTATTAAATGTAAATTAAACATAAATGTTAAATTAAACATAAATGTTAAATTAATACATTAATTGAAATTACATTAATCGAAAAAAGATATTACATAAATGATAAATTCACTTAAATTGAAAAAAATACATTAATAAGATAAAGATAAGACTGATAAATTGTTCTATGAATTCCACCCGACAATAATCTTCTCACACACACGTTGGTGAGCGGCACGTTGCTCGTCCGTCCAATTGGAGGTATCTTGATGATAAACAAATTTCCATTCATCCATTTGCACTTCACGCTCTTTCTATGAATTACATTAATCGAATGTGATCTATTTATAGAGGAAAAAATGATTGTTGTATAAATTTAAATTTTGAATATGAAATAAAAAAAATTTAAAAAAAACAAATTATTGTATAACGGAAAAAAAAAATCAACAGTATAATTTTTGAATATGAAATAAAAAACAATTGACAAAGTGGGATAGCACTACCTAGGCCTTACATCCTGGTTCGAGTCATGGGGAGGGGAAAAGGGATGGGTATTTAATTTGTAAATAAAAAAAAGAAATAAAAAACAACCAACGGTTTTTGCTGTATAATAAAAATATAAAAAAATTGAATAAAAAAATAATATATAAAAAAAAAAAAATATATGTGGGCCAAGCCACATTTGTAAAAAATATGTCAACAAACTAAAGAAAAAGGACGGTTAAACAAACATAACTCTACTGAGGAGAGAGATAGGATTTAAAGTTATAACCTCTTTTCACATTGGTGGGCAAGAGTTATAACTCTTGAATAACCCACCAATGTGGACACTCTAAGTTCAACATCCAATCAACATTCTTCAAGATTTAGGTATTTCACACACCCAATCAACACTTGTATACACTGATAGGTCTGCATTTTGCATAGCTCATAATCCTGTTCTCCATGAGAAGATGAAACACGTTCAAATTGATCATCACTACACAAGGGAGAAAATATAATAAGGAGTGTTGAAACTCATTCAAATCCGAATACAACCTTGCAGACATCTTGACAAAACTATTGCCACCAAATTTGTTTCAGCAAATAAAGGCTAAAATGAGACTTCTCAACATTCACTTCCATGGGTGTGTCAAGCATCTATTAAACAATAGATTAAATATAAATACTGTATGATTTTGTTATTATTTTGATTAAGTCAAGAGCTCTTTGATCTTCTTCATTGTTCAATTTCTTTTATATATTTTAACTTTTGGTAATCTACCTAATTTTTTTTTCTTTTCTTTTCAGTGGAGAGTAATTTCCCTAAAACTAAAACCAAACCGAGTAAATCAACCCACAGAAATTAGATTATTCAAAATGAAGACACATTTTGAGGAGGCATTTCGTCGAACATCTTCAAAGCATCTACGAAACATTCCCATCTAATATAAGCACCAAAACATTCCCACACAAGTCTTATTATTATCATCATTAGATAAAATTGATTAAAGCAAATTTTTGATAATAGCTCTAGCAATCAAAGCAAGTTCACGAATATCATTATTGACGGCAGTCAACGACGACGGAGGCACCACTCCTTTAAAAGCACCGTCACAAAGCTCCGCCTCAAACGCTGCGTCCGCCATTCCATTATCCGCAAACTTCGGATCGCCCTTTCTTAAACCCGCCTCTGCCATCGGAACATCGGCCTTCAAAACGGCGTTATAAAAATTGGTACACTGTTGCAACGGCTGAGACAACTTGGGTTGGGCGAGGTTATTCACGATCGAAAGGGCTTGTTCGGTCTTTGACTTGACTGCCTCCACCATTATCAGGCCCAGACCCGCCACGTCCGCGGTGGCGCTCCCCGGGCTGCTCCGGAGGGTGTCGATGCAGAGTTTGTAGTTTGGGGTGTTTTTACATGTGGTTTGGATGAGGTTTTCATCCTTTTGTTGTGATGTTGCATATGTTTGATGAATCGTGATTGTGAGTAAAATTATATAGATTTGGATTTTCATCTTTCTTTTCAAATATAAATTTTTAATTCAGTTTTTTGTGATATATATACACACATCAGGGTAGCTTTTTCTTTTTTATAATTTTTGTGGATTTTGAAAAGAAAAAAAAAAGGTCAGATTTTGTGGATATCTCAATATCTTGGGTATGTTCTTTTTCAGATTGGTAAATTCTAGTATACATTCGAGTGCATGTTGTACATCCTAGTCTAAAGAAAAGTGTAAGTTATTAAATTGAAAAGTACAACACAATATTACTAAAAAATGTAAGTCACTATAACTAAAAATATTATTATACAGTTTAATAATTGAAGAGTGCAACACCATTTACCAAAAAGTGTAAGTCAGTAAAACTGAAAAGTGCAACATGAACTAGGGTGCACAACATGCACTCGAGTCCATAGCAGACCAACCCTTTAAGATTTTGTGGATTTTAAAATCTAGCGTGCATTTATTTTGAGGGTAGGCCTGATGTGTACTTGAGTCCAATTGCAAACTGGATCAAACATGTGCATAAGTAGAATATTACACGCATATTTATTTAATAGCTGTTACAGTCTAGTGATTGCCCCGGCCCTAATAAATATTTTAGCAGTCGTTTATGTAGATTAAAAAAGTACAAGTACTAATAATCAAAATGTGTATCATTAATAGTCATAAAAGTGCAAGATTAAATAATAAAATGTATGAAATTAATAACAATTTTAAAAAAAAAATTAGAAACAGTTTATCTAGATTATAAAAGTGCAACAATTAATAAATAAATGGTGTATCATTAATTGTCATAAAAGTGCAACACAGAGGTGTATCATTAACATACATTTTTTCAATTATAATAACATACAATTTTCATTAATATATACACTTATATTTTTTAGTTATAATAACATACACTTTTTAGTTATAATAACATACACTTTGCAGTTATAATAACATACACTTTTCATTAATATAATATACACTTTTCATTAATAGATCATACACTTTACAGTTAGGGTAAATTCTTAATAAGGTCATTTCACTGAGACTTTTATCTAATAGGGAATAGGTTTTAAATTTTTATCCAATAGAGTCAAATTGGCACTTAAGAAGACAAAGTTGCCCTTTTCCCATTTAAATAATTTCAAATTAATTAATATTAGACAGATTAACATCAAATCAATTTTATAAATACATAGTCTTGAAAAACGCGAAAATCTATCACATTCCTTAATTCAAATATTCCTAAAAATAAGGCAATTCGAATTAATTAGCTGACTTTTATGATCTTAATAATTCTGCATTTTATGATCCAAAATTAAATTACACAAGACTCATAACACAATTAAATCATAAAAAGACTAAATAAGCGTGTCATAGTGGATGCAGTTCCCGGTTATTTGAATATGCATACATATATGAAAATAGATTATGAAGTTTAATATGAACAGTGAAATGAATTTTGGTACGTAGAAATGGGTCATAATAAAATTATGGGGTAATTAGTATATAAGACATTTCACCTATAAAAACTCGAAATAAAGACAAAAATTTTAAAAGTTAGGAAGAAGGACAATTTGCTTTATAAAAGTACAATTTTAACCTCCGTTTATAAATAAAATCGAAATTGAAATTTGCATATTCAATTAAGATAAAATAGGAAATTCAAAACAGGAGTTGATGAAATATTAAATTCTCGGAAATCTCGATCATAATTGCGTTTGAAATTTCAAACCTTCCTAAAACAAGCTGGAGTATTGGAGAAGCTTCTTTCATAATTTCGGGAGAGACGAACTTGAGTTTTCTGAACATTAATGATTGTCATAAAACAGGAGCTGATGAAATATTAAATTCTCGAAAATCTCGGTCATAATTGCGTTCGAAATTTCAAACCTTCCTAAAACAAGCTGGAGTATTGCAGAAGCTTCTTTCAGAATTTCGGGAGAGACGAACTTGAGTTTTCTGAACATTAATGATTGTCATATTAATTATAATTGTAACTTCTCCATTAAATTAAAATGCCTTAATGTTATTAATGTTATCTTTAGGGGAACTAAAAAAACGGTTTATGCACCCGAATAGACAATCTTAAACAATCTGGATGGAAAACCGTAGCAACAAAAAAAAAAAAAATACATATGATGTAATTAATTCAGTAACGTGGAACGTATCGTAATGGAATATATGCGCACGTATATGCAAAACAAATATGCACATTGTGATATGTGCAGTATGAATGCAAAATACACAATTTTTTTCTATATTTATGATTACTACGATAATCATAGTATTATTACGTGAATCATTTGGTTATAGATGTTAAATATAAAAAATATTATTATAATATTGACGTGTACATATTATGCAAACGTGGATATCAAAATAAACTATTCATTTTAGAAATTGTAATTATAATATTATTTATAGAAAAAAATTACCATTGAATATCAGTATGTTTGAAAATGTCAAAAATATATTGTTGGTTTGGATTACGTAAGATAATTGTGGGGAGTAGTGGATATATTTAAAATTAATAATATTATATTAATGATGATTGACTTAAAACTTGTGGATTGTAACTTTCCATGAAATGAAACTGGTAATAACTGCCCATAATTATGATTGATAAATTATAATCTTTTAACATTACTTTTATAATTGTATGGATTATTTTAATATGAGATTCATTATTATGATATTCCATGATTTTATTCGATGCCATTGAAAACGTTATATTATGGCTTGAGTTAACTATATCTGGCCCTAACATAAGTAATTAATGAATACATATCTAGTTACTGCATATATTGAAATATATGCTAAAGATTTAATGCACATGTGTAAATATACGTTGAATATAAGCTAAACCTGGAAATCATATTAAAAAAAACAAAATATACTCTTAGAAGAAGACAATATGGGCCACATACCGATTACTTCATTAACAATGTTTTCGAACTTTGAAGATTGTTGAACACGGATCAACTTGGTTTTCTCCTCGAATTCGAACTTTAAAATCACAGCATATTCCATCTCTGATTCTGTAAATTAGCTTCTCCAATTAACACGTTCAATAGAACCCTAAATCGCATAATATAAAACAGGGGCGAATTAGAAAAGATCGAAGATCGTGTTGGACAGGGTATAAATTGGAAGAACAATGAACCACTCGAAATATTGATTATTGAATTAAAACAACACGGAATAAAATTGCATACCTTGATAATGGAATGGTTCTCGGAAGAGATTTAGAAACTCAAAATTAACTCTATTTTGAGTAGTTCGGTGATGATCGCATATCGCAGATGGGATTTGCAGATCGAATTATTGATTATTGCAGATGGAATTATTGCATCAACACCGAATTCATACCTTCAAAATGGAATGATTCTGGTATCGAAGATAGCGCAAATGGGATTTGCAGATCGAATTATTGATTATCGCAGATGGGATTTGCAGATGGTATTTGCAGCAACACTGAATTCATAACTTCAAAATGGAATGTTTCTGGTATAGAAGATAGCATTGTTGACCATGAAATGATTTAATTTTAATTTAAATTATTGTTTTAATTTAAATTATTGGTGTGATGAAAGAATAAGGGCATAATTGGTTATTTGGTTATGAATTTGACCTTAATCCTAATACTATAATTTTTTGTCTCTTTTCCTAGTTGTGTCTATAGGATTGTCTCTAATCTTAATTAAACTATAAAATTATGAGTTTATAAGCTTAGAAAAAGGTTCATACATGGATATGCATATTAATTAGAGACAGGGCTACGGGCTAAACGGGTTAGGGCCTTAATCGGTTCATACTTAACGGTCCTACAATTGTTGAGACCTAACCCTAACCCTAGCGGGCCACGGGCTAAACGGGCCACTAACGGGCTACAATAAATTTTTTTATTTTAAAATTAAAGGTTCCAATTGGTACGTCCAACAAGAAAATAAAATAGAAAAATATATAATTAGTTAATGATCGGAAAATGAGAAAATAAAAGTATGATTTAAACACAATTCTAGAACTCATTGATCCCTAATATGGTCAAATAAAGCTAACAAAATAGTAATAATAACTAATAAATGATAATGAATTGTTTAATGCTTATATTTATGGCTATGTGCCAAATGACTCAAAATTTGTTCGTATGTTATTTATTAAAAAAAAAAAAAAAGGTAACAACTCGGGCTAGCCCTATAGCCCTGCGGGCTGGCCCGGTTTAGCCCGCGGGCTAACCGGTCCGGGTCAAAAAGCCCGGATTTAAACGGGCCTATGATTCTTGAACCCTAACCCTGGATTTTTCAGGGTTAAACGGGTCAGCCCGGTTAGCCCGGCCCGGATAAACATCTCTAATATTAATATGCACGGAAAACAGGGTACATGCATTTTACATATGTGAAATGCACTATACGATATGCATGTATACATGCATACGGTAATGTGCATATCTAATGTTCACCTCCATGTCAATCTGTTGTATCCATGAAACTTCTCCTTTTTTCGCCTAATCCCAAGTACTAAGTTGCACCCTAAAGACTTAATAATTAGGGCGATTCTTGCTCAGAAAAATACTAACCGGTAATTCCAGCAGATCTGAATTCTTCCAAGCGAAGATTAACAATTCCAGCAGTGAACGTTCACCAATGGACTCTAGAAACTCCAGTTTTAATGGCGTGAACAGTGACCGATTTCGCACCAATCGCATCAACAATGGCATATTTCGAACAAAGTTCATCAACAATGGCAGATTTCGAAAAAGCTCATCAACAATGGCAGAAATTAGGACTAACCGTTTGTGATTTTTCCCAAATCGCATCAATGGCAGCATAGATTGAATCGTGCAACACAATGGTGAATTCTCCTTCGTTCCTCCCAAAATGCATCGTTCTTCCCAATTGCAGCGATTTTGGGAAAGTCAAGATTTTTTTTGAATATGCGCTATAATTGGGGAATTGATGTGCTGCAATTAAGATTTGAATTTACAATTCGAATTAATGGGTAAAATATATTAATTAAGGAGTTATATGAATATTAAGGGCATTTAAGGTTTTTTTACATTAATTTGACCCTATTAGAGAATTTTAAAAGTTGTAGGTTTTACTTGCTTAAGACTCTATAGAAATGACTCTATTGGGGAATAATCTCTTACAGTTATAATAACATACACTTTTCATTAATATATAACTTACAATTTTCATTAATATATCATACACTTTTCAGTTATAATATCATACATTTTTCAGTTATAATAACATACACTTTTCATTAAAAATAATGTTGCACTTTTCAATATAGTAACAAACAATTTTCATTAGAAATAAAGTTAAAAATAATTGTTTTTGTGTTTTTTCTTTTTTATTGTAGAAAAAAATAAGACGGGTGTTGAGGGCTGAATTTTGTGCAACTATTATGCTCTCAAATTTAAATCAATGCAGACCATACCTCATTGCGAAAGTTCGATCATTCTATGAAAATAAGCCTGAGTTGTTAGCCTGTAAGTGCAGCAAAGGAAGAAAGGTGTAGCTGCACAGAAGATAAATGCAAAAAAGAAGTCTTGGTACAAAACATAATTTGTTATTATGTTCTTTACTCGATGTGAATTGATGATATTGTCTAGGTGACTTTATGTTTTTTGCTGGATTGATGTTCTATAATGTGGCATTTTATATGTATTTTTTGATGTATATTTCTTATTTTGTGATGGAGATATTAAAGTTTTTTTTTAATATAATATAAAAGTGCATGGTTATATAGTTTAAATGTGCAACACGATATTACTAAAATGTGTATGTTATATAAGGTAAAAGTGTATTTTATACAATTTATATATAGATAATAATATCAATTATTTAACGAGTATGACACTGGCCTAGATGGTAAGAGTGAACCCTATTCTTCTTACCATCGTTTTTTTAAATAATTATTAACCTATATATATATGGGCTGGACTATAGTGTACAATTTTAACCATCGTTTTTTTAAAAATAATTATTAACCTATATGTATATGGGCTGGACTGGACTGGAGTGTACAATTTTAATGTGTATATAGATAATAATATCAATTATTTGATGAGTATGGCAACGACCTAGATGGTAAGAGTGAACCCCACGCTTTTACGTATTCAGTAATACTCTTTTATTCATACAATAACACGATTCTTAGTAAGATAGTAACACTCTTTTATTTATACAATAACATGATTTTTAGTAGAATAGTAACACTCTTTTATTCTTAGTAACGATTCTTAGTAGGATAGTAACACTCTTTTATTCATACAATAACATGATTCTTAGCCGGATAAAAGAAAAGCAGAAGATGTAAAAAACAATGATTTGGAGAATAAGGAAAGGATATATGAAACGACCATGATCTTCATGAATGAGAGAAACGTGAGAAAAGACAAATTTTGATAAGAGAACAAAGAAGATAAACAAATAAGGGTGTTGAGGCATTGAGGGACCTGAGAACCATTGTTGTGAAGCCGACATGAATTTGGAAATATACAGTTTTGGGTGGGATCAAAACGTGGGAAATAAAAGATTTGAGTAGGAGGGGACAAATATTGCATGGATTTTAAATGAGTTTTTGTGTTAAAAATAGTTAATTGTAATTTTTTATGCAACCTTTAGGTTGTGTTTGAACGAGAAAATTTAATTTGAGAGACATTTCAAATGAAGAATTTAAAAATTGATGAATTTTAAATAATATGATTTCAGTGATGATTTAAAATTCTATCAATTTTAAATGAAAAAACAATAAAAAAAAATGATGCAAAATATTTAAAATTCATTCATTTACTTTTTAATCCAAATAAATAGAGTGAATTTAGATTATGAATTTAAAATTCATACATAAATTCCTCCATTCAAACACAACCTTAGACTGTGTTTGGATGTGGAGATTTAATTTGAGAAGACATTTCAAATGAATGTAGGAATAAATACAAATTAAGTCACTATTTAAGACCCTTAAACAATTTAAGACACAAATTATTCTTAAAACAATTTAAGTCACTTTCTACGCTGAAAATCCAATTTTGCCCTTTACTTCTTTAAAAAAGTGAACTATTTGTATTATATAAAGAAATTCCTTATTTTACGTTATTTTATATAATTGATTGTCTTTCATTTCCTTATTCGGCAGTTACCATCAATACAACGACGATCGAATATGCAGATGGTGGCAATTAATTGCATCTTCTATGTCAAACAATCATTCTGACCTTCCATATGTATTGCACTTATTTTCATCGCCAAAGATACCAAAATTTCTGATCTTTTCAGTTTTCATAGAAATTACTTTTTGGAGCCCTGTTCTTCCCAGAAATGCAGGGACAGAGGGAGTATATTAATCTAGATGACTAGATTTAGTTCTATTATATTTGAATAATAACACAGTTGTGTTAATCCCACCATTTTCAACTAATTAGACAATAATGTTTACTTTAATATATGAATAATAACACATGTGTTTTACTTTAATATTTTGTTATTTTTCCACTGATTGTATTTCATTTAACAATATATATTATCACAAGTTAAATGATGTTTTATCATTAAGAATCATGACATTATTTAGATATACCGTACTGCTGTCCAGACTTTTATTTTGTTATATTTATCAAAACTTACAATGTCTCTGTAAGGAATTAGTTAACATACCATTTAAACAAACCATGGATTTATACAAATATATCTTTTATTCAACTACACTATATACATTTTATAAGTTTTAACGTAGGTTTCAGTTAATCTGATAAATAATATGCTTAAGATAGAGAAACGACTATCAATAAAGTTTTAATAAATTTTATTAAATATCCCGTCAATGCACCATAATTTAATCATACATTAATTAAGGATAAATTTGTATATTTTCTGAATACACTATTTATTTATACATTAATAATCACAAAAACATCATATACAAACACAAATGCTTACAACTTACGTGTAGTATATTTTTTTGTTCGGCATATAGTATTATTAGAGTAGAAAGTCATTGTTCATTAGATATTATATTAAACCATAATTTAACCAATATTCAGTAAGAAACTTACAAAATATATACTATTCATCTATTAAATTCATCATTTCAATAAGAAACTATTGTGTATTCAAGACACAACTATAATAATAAACAATCAGGTGCGTAAAGTTGTCATCAGAGATACAAGGCTTTGAATATACTTATAGGTATGAGTTGTACAAATCATTGAATCCACTTCTTTTATTATTCCTTCTTCTCTTATTGTAAAATCGTATGAGCAGAACGAACCCGATGGATAAGTTCTGAACATAATCTTTTTCTATTTCTTGTTAATGAAGTGTATAGGAATGAGTTTATAATTAATGGGTAGCATTCCAACTTTAGAAAAATAGTAAACTTCTTCCAAGTTGATCCACTAATTGAATACGAGAGCACCTGCATTTCAAAATAATATTTTCTCGCACCACAATTAATATTATCAACAATGTTTCTATCCCCATACACGACTAGGTTATTGTCATCTAATGCATCGACAACTAACGGGAGAATTTGTTCAATGGCACCTCCGGGGGATGAAATGGGAGAATAGATTTTCAATCCTGCATCAAGCCAGGGAAGCAAAACCGCCTATATGTTATGAGTTCGTCCCCCTTATAGTTCCATCGTACCGAAGGTTCGTACAATCTGAAAATGAAGACTATGAAATACTTGTGACGTACAATGAGTTAGTGCTCTTTTGCAACACTGATGATCAATATTCTCTGGTTAATCAATCTACAAATGAAACATTTGATATTCAAATTGACTTCTTTGAACGACCTAATGTCTTCCTCGAGTTGCATATGAAAACACTTCAGTTTTTCTTCCAGTTCACTTAACTTTGATCGCTCTTCGTTTAATTTTTTTAACAGGCCAGGTATAATATTCCTTCCTCTTTCGCACAGAGGTTGATCGATCCACTGAAAAAATCCACTGAAAAAATCCACAAAAACCTTCTTTATGCAATCGTATGAAATTTAATAATTATTTCTATATACATAATTCAAAATCTTAATGAAATATATGAATACACATCATAATGAAATATATGAATACAGTTCCATACTAGACATATGATCATCACGTGCAACTGAAATTCACAATTCAACACAACTATGATGTCAACACTGCACAATTCAGCACAGTATGATTTCAAATCTGCAGCAACGCGGATTATTTTTCATATTATACCTATATATGTAACAACCTCATATAGATGCAACATTCTTTCAGTTTATCATCTGCATATCAGCACCCATCCTACCACCCTTTACACAATTATTGTATATAATAGCCATAATGTAGATGGTGTGTATTATTTTTCAAAGTATATGTTGTTAAATATATTATATCATTGAACATTTAAGGTGTGACATAAATACAAAAGTTAAGTGTATGTGACATCATATAATTGTAATGCTAGATTCATCTCGTACAGAATCAAGAATATTTAACCAAATCTTATACATTTATGCTGACAACACATTATAATTCTTGTAATTCAAATGTTTGGTCATTTGTTCCACCATATCCGTACGAAAACCCCCCTATTGCAAACCCGAAGAGAATGGATTAAGCATGTATTTTCTTCAGATGCACATATTAAGTTATATGAGTGATGGGTGTACGTGGTCAAGCCTAACAATATTCAAGGAAGAATGGTTACCGTATATGTTCAACATCAACCCGATGTGCTTTTTGAATTGCACAAAGACGATTACCATGTTTAAGGAGTAGACAAGTGGAAAGTTTTGCTCTTATGACATCCAAAAGAGAGAATTTAATGCGTTGGATTCGCTGAATGAAGCCCCATATGTCGAACGTACGTATAGTATATTGCCTAGTCTAGTTTCCCCATTCCCGATAAGTTACCAGTCCTATGTAGTTCTATAGTAAGTTGTAATGTGCTTTCCAGTAGATATGACATGAAATTGTTTTTTTTTTTGGCTTTTTAGTTTTGTAATCTAATCATATATTTAATATATAAAGCAAACTATATGCAGATGGGAATGCACAATGCAAAAGGTGATGCATACGTATTGCCTAAAATGATACTGTTATTGCATATGTTACGCCTATCTACATTTTTTCCTTCATTATTTTAGTTTTATGCAGTATTCACCACATATTCGTGCAAATGCAATAACCACTTCACTTTCTCAAGCTGCGAAAATAGTCACATAGGTCACCTTACAAATATTCTATTAAAAACCAATATCATAATATGAAATTATACTAACATTAAGCGCCCATCAATTGCCGAGTCATATGCGTTGTTACAAAGTATATTCTTGAATATCCAACCAATAAACAATAATATTTCAAATTTCAAAATATGCATAATTGTAATTTGAATTTTATCTGGTGCACCGTTATTCAAATTGACTTTTTTGAACGATCTAATGTCTTCCTCGAGTTGCATATTCGTCTGATGAAAACACTTCCGTTTTTCTTTCAATTCACTTAACTTTGATCGATCTTCGTTTAATTTTTTTAACAGGCCAGGTATAATATTCCTTCCTCTTTCGCACAGATGTTGATCAATCCATTGAAAAAATCCACAAAAACCTTCTTTATGCAATCATATGAAATTTAATAATTATTTCAATATACATAATTCAAAATCTTAATGAAATATATGAATACACATCATAATGAAATATATGAATATAGTTCCATACTAGACATATGATCATCACGTGCAACTGAAATTCACAATTCAACACAACTATGATGTCTTTTTTTTTTTGGGGGGGGGGGGGGGGGGTTGTTGGTCTATAACCAGAAGCGATAAAATGATTGTAAACATGACACGTCTGGTTCTCCAACGACTACTCCATCTCAACCATTTGAGACAGTAGAGTCCACACCTGTCTGGGCGAGCTTATGTGCCTCTTTAAGTTCTTTTCTCGGATGGTGTTTGAATTTGCACACTACAAATTCGTTAATAATATCCCTTATTTCCCGAATGACACACCTTTCCGGGCCCTCCATCTCTTTTCGTTGGGAGCACAAAGAGATTGCATTGATGGAGTCGGTTCGGATTTCCACTTTATCCCAGTTTCGCGTTCTTGCGGCCTTGAGTCCTTGGAGGATTGCCATAAGCTCAGCACCTAACGGGCTTCGCTGGGGTCTAATTATTTCCGAAAAAGTCGCAATTTTTCCCCATCCTCCTTTCGGAGTACACCTCCAACACCAAACCGCCTACTCTCCATTTTAAAGGCACCATCCACTTCAACTATATTGGTATTGGGTTCTTGGGGATGTGTCTGTATGTTCTTATTATGATAATTCCTATGCCTATTTCCCATATCCTGGTTTTGTGCTTGAAAGGCCTCCAGATATAGTAGAACTCGGTCCCCTGTCATCTTATCAATTTCTCTACACCTGTTTCCTGATGAGTGTAGGATTGTACATCTCTCTCTCCAAATTCCCCAGGCAATCATAATGATCCTTTCAAAATTCGCTATATTCGTTTGATTAAAAACATGGTTCAGGAAATCCAAAGTATTCATTCCTTTACCTCTTTTTATGATTGCCTTGTATCCAGATCTGGACCATACCTCTTTGGAACAGTGGCAGTGAAATAAGACATGGCACGTTGTTGAGAAGCCCTCTCCACATAAACCGCAAGACAGTGGGATTGGGATATGTCTTCTGGCCAGGTTATTTTCAGCGTGTATGTAATCATGGCACATCTTCCAACTGAAAATACGGATTTTTGGGGGGAGGTTTAGATTCCAAATCCGTTTCCACCACTCACTTAGGGTGTCGCTCGTGGACGTGGATGCCCTATTCACATCTCGTATTTCCAGTAAAAAGCCTCTTTTGTATCCCGACTTAACCGTGTACTCTCCCGTGTTCTCGTCTTTCCAGTATCTCCTGTCTTGATCGTTCTTATCTCCTACCTGAGTGCGGAGTATACCTTCAGCTTCATAATGATGAAAAGCAAGTCTCACTAGAGGTTCTTTCCATTCCCTATTATCATCGATCAGGAAGTTGATGTTATGTATTGCAGCAATGTTGGACCTGATCCTTCCGTTTTCCAGTCCTTGAACCCATGCATGTTTATATAGCTTGACTTTATCACTATTTCCTATCACCCATCTGACTCCATCCTCCAAAAGATATCTACTTCTACACAGCGATCGCCATGTAAATGAGGGGTTGTATCCTACTTCCGCTTCCATAATGTCTACATGCTTGTAGTATCTCGTCTTCAGCATCCTGTTGAGTAGTGAAAGGGGGTTCTGTATACATCTCCAGACCTGTTTTGCTAGAAGTGCATCGTTGAATAAATGCATTCTTCTGAACCCCATTCCTCCTTCGCTTTTGGGTTTACATAGGCTCTCCCATTTCTGCCAGTGTATCTTTTTTCCTTTTTCAGTCTTACCCCACCAGAAGTCTGCCATCAGTCTTTCCATTTGGGTGCATATTTGCAATGGTATTTTGAAGCACGACATCGCATAAGTAGGTATTGCCTGGAGAACTGATTTGATAAGTACTTCCTTTCCCCCTTCCGAGAACTCCTTGTTCTTCCAGTTGTCTATTCTATTCTTCATTCTGTCAACCAGATAAGAAAATTGCGCCTTTTTTGCCCTAACCGAGAATGTAGGTAGACCCAAATACAATTGGTGTCCCTGAGTAATTCGAATACCAAGTGTTTGCTGAATCAGATGCTTGGATTTATCAAGTGTTTGAGGGCTAAACAAAATTGTAGATTTATCAAAGTTAATCATCTGCCCCGAAGCTTTTTCATAATCCGCTAGAACCTGTTTGATGACTTCTCCACTCTTAGGTTTAGCTTTGAAAAATAAGACGCTATCATCCGCGAAGAGAAGGTGGGAGATCACCGGGGCTTCTCTAGCTATTTTAATACCCTCAATATCGCCTTCATGAACCCGGTTATTAATATAGGACGAGAGTCCTTGGGCGCATATCACAAAAAGGAAAGGAGATAGTGGATCACCTTGTCTAATTCCTCGAGTAGGTGTTACTTTGCCGATCACATTGTTGTTGATTTTGAATGCGTATTTAACTGTTTTTACACAGCGTAGGATAAGCATGACAATCCTGTTTGGGAACCCCAGGCTACGCATCTGTCCCTCTAGAAAATTCCACTCAATTCTATCGTAGGCTTTGCTCATGTCTAGTTTCATGGCTGCATATCCAGTTTTGCTCTTGTTGTTTCTCAGCCAGTGCATGCATTCGTATCCTATAATGACATTGTCCGAAATCTGCCTATTTTTAACAAAGGCACTTTGATGATCATCGATTACCTCTGGTAGTATGACCTTCAATCTATTAGCAATTACTTTCGCAACGATTCTGAAATGGACATTACACAGACTAATAGGTCGGAATTCTTTGATGGACTTAGGACTTTTAGTCTTAGGTATGAGGGTGATCCAGGTTTCATTCCAATCATGTATTTTTTCCATACTTCTTTCCCCATTATTAAGTATATCGAGTACACCTCGTGTGACATCTTCTCCCACAGTATTCCACATTTCCTGGTAAAATTTAGGGTTGAATCCGTCCGGTCCCGGAGCCTTTCCGGGTTCCATTTCAAACACGGCCGTTTTGATTTCCTCCTTCGTGAATTCCTTCTCGAGAAAGCTAGCCATGGTGTTTGTGACCATTGGTTTGGAGTGTTTCAGTATGTGGTCAATCTGGTGTTGATTGGGATAAGATGATGTAAATAAGTCCCTGTAAAAGCCTTCAATGTTGCCTTTGATTTCTTCTTCAGAATATGCCCACGTCCCATCTTCATTTTGAAGCTTATTGATGGTGTTTCGATTTCTTCTCTCTGTTGCTCGTCTATGAAAATAAGTGGTGTTCCTATCGCCACCAATCATCCAATTCGTTCTAGCTCTTTGTTTCCAATATTCCTCTTGTTGTCCAGTAAGACTTCCATTTCTTCCTCCATGCTTGATAGGCTTTCACTTTCCTCCTCTTCGTTGTTCAAGTTGGTGCTTTGTAACATTTTTTTGGAGAGCGTATTGATTCGTTTTTCAATATTTCCAAACTTATCTTTTGCCCAATTTTGGAGAAAGGTAGCACATTTCGAGAGTTTATCATTTATGGTTGTGTTCCCTTGCAATCCTCTCCAGAAATTCTCAATGTCACTTATAGCATTTGGTTCCATTATCCAGGCATTTTCAAATCTAAAGTGTACAAACCCCTTTTGATTCCATCCCCAGTTTTTTATATTCACTTTGATAGATATTGCCCTATGATCTGAACCAAACCATAAAGAATGTTGTGTTTGGTGTGTATTCCACATATTGATCCATTCGGTGTTTGCTACAAACCGATCAAGTCTCTCCAAAATTTGGTGTGCCCCTTTTCTTTTGTTATTCCAAGTAAATTTTGGACCTTTAAAACCTAAGTCATGAAGTTCATGATGTGCAAGGGTTTCTCGAAAACTGTCCATGAGTTTTTGTGTTCGTCCATTTTGATTCCCTCCTTTCTTTTCACTAAACCGCAATATTTCATTGAAATCCCCCCCAACTAACCATGCATTTGTAGAGTTGTGAGTTAACTTGATACGATTAAATAGTTCACGAAATAAATATCTATCCTTTTGATTTGGAGGACCATGATAGCCCGTAAACCACCATTGCAGATCATTCGCTTCAACTAGTACATCAATATGGCAATAAGAGTAGGAGCAAACATTAATCTTGATTTCATTCATAGCATATAACAAAAGGCCCCCGCTATTTCCACTTGGATCAGCAGAAAAACAAAAGGAGAAATTGAGCTTATGCATCCAAGTTTCTACAATTTTGCGGGGGAGTTTAGACTCCATGACAAACAGAATTGAAGGTTTATTTAGGGCAATAACATGCCGTAATTTCTGGAATGCGTTGGGACCCTTCAACCCTCTCGCATTCCAGCACGTAACTATCATGGATAGGAGCGGAGAGGGATCTCACCCTCCCCCGCCATGCTTGAGCTCGACCCCTCCTCATCACTTTTGTGCCTTATGCATCCGCTACCGCTTGTTCCTCCCACTCCCTCATTGGTCACTTCCATGTCTGTTATTATGCGTATCCCTCCCATGGTTGGCCTTCCTCTCTTTCGCTGCCCTTTGATATGTGTACCCAACATTATTTCTTTTCCCTTTTCTTGTTTTGCTTTCCATAATCCTTTGCCCCTCCCTTGCCCTTGGCTAGAATCTCCCATATCCTCGTTATTCATGAGTGCATCATAGTAGCTTGCCTGCGCAATGCCTTCCCAATCAGATCTAAGGGAGTGTTCAACATTAGAGAGATACCTGAATTCATTCAGTTGTAGGACATGGTGTGTTTCGTCATTAAGGACTGAGTCTGCAAATCGATTGGCTTCTAGGGATAGTTCCTGATTCTGTTCATGCCATGCTTCATCCGCCAAAACCAGCCCACCTGCCCTAGCATTTGGACGAATGACGATCGAGTTTACAGTCCTCCTTACTTCAGCCTGTGGTGTTGGAGTATGTTCCTGGCTTGCAACTTCAATCAGTGTCTTGAGGTGCTCAAATTGTTGTTGAGTAAGTCCCTTCTGTCCATCCGCCCTAAGCCACATTGGAAACTCATGCACTTCTCCGCGGTGTCTACTCTCTCCATTGTAGCGATCCATGCAATCTCTTTCGTTGTGTGTGAGTTTTCCACATCTGTAACAGAACTCCCCCAGCTTCTCATATCTTATGGGCACCAGAATACTCTCCCTTCTTACTGTGATGTAAGTGCTTCTGTTGAGTGGTTGATGAAGATCCACCAGTACCCGAACTCGTAGACACCTCCCCCACGCCGCACCCTCATCGGGGCAGTCGATGTCGATGACATCTCCAAGCACTTCCCCAAGTTTTTGGGCCAGCCCTTTGGTCATGCAGCATATTGGCATTCCATGGAACTGGACCCAAAGAGGGATCCTGTTAATGATTAGATCTCTTGGTAGTTCGTCCCCCTGGAGTTTGGATAGGATTAACATTGGTCCGCTGACAATCCAAGGCTGCCTGAAGAAAGCCCTATTGTAGTCGGATTCTTTCTCAAAATCCAGCATGAAGTACCCCTCCGCTACCAGTATGATTCGAACAGCTCCCTCTACCTTCCAGATTCTGCGTAAGATGTTCAGAATCTCGTTTAGTCCTTGAGGCCTCCTAATAGTGAAATGCCCTAAGAGAGCAAATTGGGGGACAGCAAGTTCTCCTTCCTCCACATGGACGTTTGAGTCCTCAGCATCCGAAATTCTGACATTTCTCAGTGGCTCGTGAAGATGGTCCGCCATATCCAGAAGTTCAAAGAAGCTTTTTTGAGATAGTAAGATATATAAGAAGAGGATGTAGGCAGTGGTTGTGGAGAGATCGATCATCTCCTTCCCCCTATAAATACCCCCATCCAACGTTTGTTTGCCCAATCCCCAAACGATGCGTAACCCTAGCTTTCAAGTGATGATGATTTCTACCTCGATAAAGTTGCACCATACGCAGAGGCGTCTCGGCGAACTCAAAAATCCGGCTAATTCAGGCCCCCAGATCACGCCATAATCCCCTTCATTAATGCGATTGGCCCCCATTCCGATAAATTAACTCCAACACTCCAAAAAACCCCTTAATTGCAATGATTACCTCGAGGTATTGTAGAACCCTAGGTTAATTCCTTTTCACGCAGTCAGAGAAAACCAGTTCGCACCTTCCCGAGGTGTAAATCGCCTACATCCTTCTTAAATCGCCTCTTCTCCAGCGCGTGTCACGCGTGACTTAACACAACTATGATGTCAACAATGCACAATTCAGCACAGTATGATGTCAAATCTGCATCAACGCGAATTCTTTTTCATATTATACCTATATATGTAACAACCTCATATAGATGCAACATTCTTTCAGTTTATCATCTGCATATCAGCACCTATCCTACCACCCTTTACACAATTATTGTATATAATAGCCATAATGTAGATAGTGTGTGTATTATTTTTCAAAGTTTATGTTGTTAAATATATTATATCATTGAACATTTAAGGTGTGGCATAAATACAAAAGTTAAGTGTATGTGACATCATATAATTGTAATGCTAGATTCATCTCGTACAGAATCAAAAATATTTAACCAAATCTTATACATTTATGCTGACAACACATTATAATTCATAACTTCAATGGAAAAGACTCATTATCTTCGAATTACCTCTGCTAGTTCTCATTGATACTCGAATCTGTCTACTTCTATTCTTTTTGCCGTTATTGGCTCTATCTTCTTTCTCAATATGAATGTCTTTTCGCTTATCCCTAGCCATATCTATATATACCACTGTCTTACCAAAAAAAATAGAAGTAGGCGAATTTATAATAAGATGAAACGGACAATCTTGAAACAAAAAAATAGTTTTAACAACCCAAAAACAAATACAATATTGATACCAGATTCTGAACCCAACCAAATTCCAAAAAAAAAACGCAAATCTTGCATCATGCATCAAGAAATCATGAAAAATAAATATACATAATATATATACGAATCTATTGCAGAAGTCATTTTTATAGAGTTTGAATATACCTAAACAAATAGATAAGAATCCTACGATACTGATACAGTATATAAGGTATTTAACCTGCTAAAAATAAAAAATGTAGATCGGTTAAAATAAAAAATAAAAAATGTAAAATCTGCTAAAAATCTCTACATATTTCCGTCCAACGCATACCTTTTAATGAAGATCGGTTGAGTTGAGAGTGACGATGACGGTGGCAAACTCTCGCAGCAAGATGTAGTGTGGAAAAAATCTACCTCGATTTGGGGTTTTGTTAATTTCAATTTTGGAAAAGTGTGTAAGATGGTATGTTTGTATAAAATTGAGAGCAATTATCGATGATTGACAGTATAATTTTTTTAAATTGGCTCATGATTGTAGTTGACTAATGTATTGTTTACATTAATATATTAGGAGGTTAAAAATGTAAAATTGCTTATATAAATGATCTTTTCTGTAACTAGAAATAGAAATGTTTTTTTTTGTTAAAACACTAGGTGAAATGACCTATAGTGTTATTGCCCCATGAATGTATTTAAAATGACATGGTTTTAATGAGGATTTAAAACTTCTTAACTAAAAAGAGATGTTAAGTATTTGAAATATTTTCATTTACTTTTTAATCTAAACAAGTGGAGTGATTTTGGATGGTGGATTAAAAATTCATAGGTCTAAATCCCTCCATCCAAATGGGAGTCTTAGGCCATGTTTGTTTTGGAATTATGTTGGATAGTAGGGAAATCTTGGATGTAGAAATTCAGATGAATATTAATTATGTATGCTTGTTTGGGGATGTTGAATAGGATAAGATGTAACTTTATGTCAAATCAATTGTGTAAGAGTAAGTGATATTGTTATTATATAATGTAATTTTATGTCAAATCAATTGTGTAATAGTGAGTGATGTTGTATTATGATAATAATAGAATATATAAATACTTTTAGGAGTGAATGAAATTGAATGGAGAAATTTAGATGTGAAATTTCGAATTAGAACAAGACATGAGGGTGTTACGTCCTACGTACGTGTGAGTTCCAAAACAAACATGCCCTGGGCGGCTGGACAGCCTGGGCCTTAGGATATTTACTAATTACAACATTGTCATATTTTTTTTTTGTAATTCGATACACAATTTATTTAATTTTTGCAATTTGATGTACCGATATGTTTTTTCAACCAATTTTAATGGGTCACAACAAATATCGAACTTGTCACATAGGTGGTAGCCAATTGAAAATATATATAAATTTACTTAAAATTCAATTCCACGACGTATCCTAAATTGCATAAAAAAAAGGGTGGGGCTATCAACACCCCAAATTGTGTTGTTCTCACCCCATATTTTTTTGGACAAAAATAGACCTAATTAAATTTACTAAGATATCCTTTTAGCTTTCCAAAAAAAAAAGATATCCTTTTAAATCATTTAAAAAATGTTAAACACACCCCTTATAATATTAAAGACACCCTGTTGGTCCCAAAAGTTGAGTTAAGATTGAGTAAGCTAAGAAAAAGTCTAGAGGGGAGGGGTGAATAGACTTTTCAAATTATATCAAAATATCAGAGTGTTGGTCCCAAAAGTTGAGTTAAGATTGAGTAAGCTAAGAAAAAGTCTAGAGGGGAGGGGTGAATAGACTTTCAAAAATCTTTCAAAATATCAGAGTTTATAATGCGGAAATGTGTTCTGTACAGTACTGTTCTTAAAATCAGCTCAGTACTTAACAGTTAGCTTTTATACTCAACTTTTCTTTAAATCTTTTCTTTAGAAAACTTACTGTTCTTATTCAACAAATATATCAACAATTAATCAAAACAAACAGTAAAGAACACAAGATTTTTATAGTGGTTCGACAAATGTCTACATCCACTCTCACAACTCCAGTCGTGATGTTTTATTACTCTTCCTTCTTGAGTACTTGTTGTTTAGAGTCCCAAGATTAAGACTTTGATCTTGTCGATTATACCTCCAGGTTATATCTTCGATCAACTAGTAATTTCACAAGTAACTAGCACACTTGTTTACACAATACAAACTTAAAACGAAAAGTAAAACTTCTCTTGATGATAGCTGTTGGGATATGAATCCTAAGACAAGTCCTAAATGATGAAAAGATTAAAAGATGAAGTTTTGATAAGCCAAAAGTAGACTTGAATATTTTCTAAGTGTTGACTAATCTAGTCTAGTTGAGTTGAAGTCATCTTGAACAAGACCAGTAGAGTTCACATGAAAGACAAGTAATGTTTTATATTAAAAGATAAGTACAGATTTATAAGTACTTCATATATGCTATGTGTATATGTTAGATTGTTATTGAGCTGTGATAATTGTTGTATAGAGCTCATGATTTTGAATGTAATAGATAGAATTGATTGTATAGTTTATAAGTTGACTAAGCTACAAAGCTTAAAGTAATGTAATAGTCTTGATAGATTAGTATAGTACTATTGAAGATTGCACGAAGAGATTAGACAAGAAGACTTGGAGTCTACTACTCAAGACAGGAGGGCTACAAGACAAGTGCATCTACTAGACTACACAAGACAGGTCAACTTGAAGTTAGTTACAAATACGCGTGTAAAGATAAGGATGAAGAAGTTAGTTATGGGAATAACTAATTCGTAACAAGAAACGCGTGGATTGATAAGAAGAATCAGTTAAAGTTAGTTTTCAAGAAGAGTTGGTTACAACTACCTAAGTTCTTGAAGATTGAAGTCTATAAATACTTCATGGTGTTTATCATTTGAAGACTACTGTTACTACAACTACGCATACTGAAGATACATACTAAAGATTACTCACAGAGTTCATTGAAGTTCAGAAGAATAGTCAGAAGTGAAGTGAAGAATCAGAAGACTACAACTGAATAAGTTTTTAGTTTTTGTTGTTTTATCAAGGTGCTAGATACTTGTTAAATTTCTAGTTAGATCATAAGACGTATCTGGTGGTATAGTCTTTGAAGATCTAAGTCTTCTTCTTGGGACTTAAAATCACAGGAAAATACACTTTGTACTCGATTGGAAGAGTTTAGTGGAAACATCACAACTGGGTTGTGAGAGTGGATGTAGACAAGTTGTCGAACCACTATAAATTGTTTGTGTTGTTTACTGTTTTAATTGCTTAACTGTTTAATTGTTTACACACATAACTAAACAAGACAAGTTGAGTATAGAACAGAGTTCTCGAATTTAATAAGTTGAGTATAAACTTAGATTAGGGCTCATTGTTAATTTCGTTATTCCGCATATTGTATTCTGATATTTCGATAGATTTTTGAAAAGTCTATTCACCCCCCTCTAGACATTTTCACTAGCTTACTCGTTATTAACTCAACTTTGGGGACCTACAATAGCCTATGTTTCTTCAAATCAGATCTGTGGCTTCTCTTCAGTTCTTCAATCTTCAACTCTGTGAGTGCTTGAATACTTGAATGCTTCTTGAATACTTCGAGTAGTAGTAGTTTCAGTAGTCTTTTCAAGTAGAAGATCACACGGTATTTATAAGCATTAGTAAGACAGTTAGTAGTTTGTGAACTAACTCTCAACTAACTCATAACTGTTTCTTGTTGTAACTTCCTTCTTTTTGTAACCAACTTATCTTATCTTTCCAAGTCAGCTTATCTTCAACAATATCTTCAGTTACGTCTTAAATAAGTTATCCAAACTTATTCTTCAAATAAACCAACTCAGCACAGTAAACTACTTTTCTTAGTTTTACTGCTCTTGGTCAGCACAGTTCTTCAAAACTGTTCAGCTTCTTTCAAATACTTCACTTGATTTCTTCAATCTCTGAAGTAGTCTTCTTAGTCATCTCTTAGTCTTCTTTAGTTTTCTTTAGTCTTCTGACTTCAATCTAATCTACTGTTCTAACTATTACAATGCTGAATACAGTAGAATACAACTTTACAAATATAAAACCTATCTATACATCAACTGAACTACATACAAATGAGTATAACTAAGTCCTATACTATAAGCTGTCTATACAATACTTCCATCAGCTTAGTTCTTAAACAGTTCATATATCAGATTAGTAATATACTAAGACCAGTAAACTAAAACTTCATAATACAATAAGATCAGTAATCTTATATCAAGTATTTCACATAGAACAACACATAATCACATATATCATTAACTCCAAGTTGCTTTTGGCCATCAAAACATATAATCATCAATTAGAACATTGTTTATAGAATTCATATCCCAACACAGAGTTTTTAGTGCGGAAATGTGTTCTGTACAGTACTGTTCTTAAAATCAGCTCAGTACTTAACAGTTAGCTTTTATACTCAACTTTTCTTTAAATCTTTTCTTTAGAAAACTTACTGTTCTTATTCAACAAATATATCAACAGTTAATCAAAACATAAACAGTAAAGAACACAAGATTTTATAGTGGTTCGACAAATGTCTACATCCACTCTCACAACTCCAGTTGCGATGTTTTATTACTCTTTTCCACTTGAGTACTTGTTGTTTAGAGTCCCAAGATTAAGACTTCGATCTTGTCGATTATACCACCAGGTATATCTTCGATCAACTAGTAATTTCACAAGTAACTAGCACACTTGTTTACACAATACAAACTTAACAATGAAAAGTAAAACTTCTCTTGATGATAGCCTTTGATTCTTCAAATCAGATTTGTGGCTTCTCTTCAGGTTTGATCTTCAACTCTGTGAGTGCTTGAATACTTGAATGCTTCTTGATTTCTCTTGAATACTTCGAGTAGTAGTAGTTTCAGTAGTCTTTTCAAGTAGAAGATCACACGGTATTTATAAGATCTAGTATGACAGTTAGCAGTTTGTGAACTAACTCTCAACTAACTCATAACCGTTTCTTGTTTTGTAACTTCCTTCTGTTTGTAACCAACTTATCTTATCTTCCAAGTCAGCATATCTTCAACAATATCTTCAGTTACTCTTTAAATAAGTCATCCAAACTTATTCTTCAAACAAACCAACTTAGCACAGTAAACTACTCTTCTTAGTTTTACTGCTCTTGGTCAGTCAGCACAGTTCTTCCAAACTGTTCAGCTTCCTTCAAAAACTTCACTTGATTTCTTCATCTTCTGAAGTAGTCTTCTTAGTCATCTTTACTTCCATCTAATCTACTGTTCTAACTATTACAATGCTGAATACAATAGAATACAACTTTACATATATAAAACCTATCTATACATCAACTGAACTACATACAGATGAGTATATCTAAGTCCTATACTATAAGCTGTCTATACAATATTTCCATCAGCTTAGTTCTTAAACAGTTCATATATCAGATTAGTAAATCATAAGATCAGTAAACTTTAGACTTCATAATACAATAAGATCAGTAAACTTATTTCATATAATTCACATAGAACAACATATAATCACACATATCATTAACTCTAAAGTTGCTTTTGGCCATCAAAACATATAATCATCAATTAGAACATTGTTTATAGGATTCATATCCCAACAATTTCCCCCTTTTTGATGAAGCCAAAACTACTTAAACATTCTAAGATCAGTAGTTAAGATATATAGTTAATCATATCAGTTCATCAATTCAAAACATCAGATTAATATTCATATCAGATCAGATAAAATCACATATTACAACTAAGTCACATAATCACAGAAATACTAAATAAAGAAATAAAGATAAGGATAAGAAATGTTATCTTCTTCAGCATAGTCCTTCATCTTCAGTCTCTATTAGGAATTCTGAATGCCAAGTACATTCTGTTCTTGATATCCATCATGTGCTTATGATCAGTTATGCCTTCATCTTTAATGATCTGTGAAATAAAGTTTCCAATTTCTGAGTAATCTGGTTCACCATTTTCAAGTCTAGGAGGATCCCAAACTAGTTCTTCAGGACATAAAATCTTTATTCCTGTACTAGCAGATAACAACAGAATATGTTCCCAAAATTCTCTTGAGATATTCATCATGAATGCATCAAAGTCAGAATATTCATCTTCCTTGCTTGAATGGTCACCAAATTTCTTCACAATAAAATTAGCAATCTGCCATTTCTTTTTCAAATTATTCCAGAACTCCATATCTTCTGAATCCACAACAAATTCCATGAATTGTTCATCCAGAATAGTTCCAACAGATTTAGACTTCATTTTCTTTTTCAATGCAGCAACTCTATTATCAAACTTCTTTCTTGTAGCTTCTGCATCTTTCATCTTTTGTTTTCTAATCTGTTCAGCAGATCTTTTCTCAGTCATTTCAATTTTCTTTTGAGCAAGCATTTGATTATGCTTCTCAACAGATTCAGCTATCAGCACATCACTTGGTCTATTATCAGTAACAACATGTTTCAGCTTGCTTTTAGATCTGGTATTTCTACCAATCTGTTCAGTCTCTTCTTCATCATCAATAATGAATTTTCTTTTTCTTTTTCCTGAAGAAGATTCAGCAACATGTTTCTGAGTAACAGTTTCTTGAGTAACAGAATCAGGATTGTGTAATTTTAACTTCAGACTGATGATTTCTTCTTTCAAATCATCAATGCTGGCTTTCAACTCATCTTGACTCACAACCATTTGAGCTTGTTGTGTTTGAGTTTGTTCCATTACTTTCATCACTTTTTCTTCCCCCTTTTTGGCTTCATCTTGCCATTCCTTCAAGGGAGTCAAAAGTATCTCTACTTTCTTTTGCAGTTCAGTAGAAAGTGTCTTTTCTTGTAATCTATGCAGATCATAGATTTTTGACATTGTGAATTACATTATCTTGTCATAAGAATTCGCAGCAGTCAAACATTCTAATTTCTCAGTAGCTTGCTGAAATCGTTTCAAAGTCTCATCCAGCTTGCTTTGTAACTCTTCGAATTGCTTTTTCAACAATTCAAAGCTAGAGTTGTCTTGAGCTGTTTCAGAAGGAATTGTTCTTACTGTCTCTTGAACATCATCAAGCACAGTATTCTTATCAACATCAATTGGTGTGCTCTCCAACTCATTAGCACCCAAAGATTGTTCCTCTAAGACCTCAGTTTCTTCAGCCACAACTGTGTTTTCAAACATCTCAGTTGCATTGGTATCAGCTTCATAATCAGCTTCCATATCAGCTTCATAATCAGCTTCAACATCAGAAAGTTTAACTTCAGCATCATCAGCATCCATGTTGACATCAGTATCAACATCCACATCAGCAGGCTTAACCATGGAATATTTGCAACCAGTTATTCTCTCAATCAACTGAATAACAGATTCCAAAGTTGATAACTCATTATAAGAATTAACATCTGCAGCCTCTTTCTGTTCTTGTTCCCAATCATGAAACACAGAAAGACCACCCATACCTTCAGCAACAACCATCAGCTGATCTAGGCCTATACTTCTAAGATATACCGAAGTACCTATCCTTAGAAGTTGCTCAAAAGGTCTAGAGCTGTCATCTAATCCATGAAAACTTTTGAGAAGAGCATTTCTCAACTTAAATCGGATCCTCTCTTCCTTGTCACAGACAGGATAATCCATCAAGAACACTGATTCTGGTTGAATGAATTCAGTTTCGGGAGAAGAGGAAATTTCAATTGGTTCAGACGAAGGTATATGTTCATGCTCAGTAGAGTGATCATGAACTGGTTCGGTTTCAAATTCAGGAGATAAATGAGGAGTGGGATTTTGATGAGAACTTGATTTGGGAGTGGAATGAAAAGAAGTGTTCTGAGGGGTTGAGTGAGGAGTGTTCTGATGAATAGGAGAGTAGTGAACTGACTCCTCAGAACAGGAAGGCTCAGTTTCAAGGGGTTGGGCTTGAATAGAATGAGAGGTTGAGGGAGAAGGGGTAGTGTTCTTGAGGACTCTTCTGGGTCTAAGAACACCAGACACTTTAGTTCTCTTGTGTGAAATGATAAGGTTTGAAGAACTTACCTCTTCCACAGAAGACTCCTTCACAGCGGCCACAGACTCTTCTGACTTTTCAGAAACGGCCCTAGCTGATCGACCTCTTCGTAATCCAGATCGGTGAGGATCATGCCTAGCCTTCGTTCGCAACTCCGGCTCATCGTTGTCAGAACGAAACATAGAACCTCCAGATTCTTGTGGTTGATTCCTCTGGCTTTGTTCAAACAAAGTAGACTCCTTCTTGAACAAGAATTTGCCCTGATGAAATCTTTTTGGAAGGCTCCAATCCATCTTCCTTTCAGCAATTTGAGGCAACAGTATGCTCAACTTACTTCCAAAACCTAACAAGGATTTTATGGAAAATTCTCTAGAGACCTCATCAAAAACCACTTTCTCTCTCTCAGCCAACAATCTGCCAAGAAGAAAACCTTGCCAATCACCATTGACACGATCAGTAATTGCAGCCATAATGCGAATCTTGAGATTGGTGAGAGCGTCTTGACTGAAATGTTGCCCTAACAAGCATTTTCCAGCAATATCCATCAATAATTGCAAACCTTCTGGAAGAATGTCCTTCTTCAAATTAGACAACGTTGCTGGGTCAACATTCAACCACCTGCCCACGCGAACCTTCTCTTGCCCTGCCATATAACTCAGAATGTCTATTGGCCCGTCTGGTAGATTGAACGCGATTCCAAGGGTTTCTCTGGAAATGACAACCCTGTGGCCAGAAATGATCGAACGAACGCTGTTTGAGTCACCCTGCACTTGAAGAAAGAATTCCATCACCTCAGGTTCGTAAACCTTTTCAGGAAATGCTTCTAGGTATTTCCGTAGCCCACATTCTTCACACATGGTGAGAATGGCTTGATTCTCAGCTTTCTGACGTCCGTCGAAGTAAACAGAATTTTCAACGAAAATTCCTTTGTTCTTACTCGATTTTGCAGGATTGAACGTACCTACAACTTCATTCTCTCCGTTAAGAATATCAATAATCGCCATTGAATAGGAATTGAAAAGTGTAGTTGCAAAGGTAAGAATAAGCGAGAGTGCTTAAGCTCAGAGAATTTAGCAGAAAGATTTAGAGTAATGGAGAAGAAGAAGTTAATGTGATCGTGTTAATCAAAATCAAGGCAAATCTAGGGCTTGGATTGATTCTGATTTCCACGTTGTGTGGTTGGATTGAGTTTTAGAAAAGTGTTATTTTTAAAAAAACGTTCCAGATTCATAACATCTCAAATCCAATTTGGAGCCAACTAGTGTTGATAGATACACCTATCAAATTAGGTTAAAAATAGAGGAGTGTATTAATCTTCTCTATAAGTAATCTAACTTTGAACAGTCCTTGACTTAGAAGTACTCTGAGGCAGGATACTGTTCTGATGTATATCAGCACAGTTGTTTTCCATACACATTATACTTCAATTTCTTATTACTATTATATGGAATTTTACTTATCTGGGTTCAGCTGAGTACTGTGATCAGCTGAGTATTATGATGGAGATCAGATCAGTAGTTGGGTCAGCTCAGTAAACATCAGATTAGTTCTCCAACTCTTCTGATTTTCACCTTTTTTATACCAGCACAGTACTTTCTCAGATCAGTACTGGAAATATTTCTGTAGACAAATTTTCTGTAATCAAATAAGCTATGTAGACAGTTTAATCAGTAATCAGACCAGCTCTGTAGATTGAATGATATTGTAGTCAGAATAGTTCTGTAGACAAATTATCTTTGTAATCAGAATAGTCTGTAGGCAACTCAATACAATAATCAGAACATATTTGTAGACAGATTTATACTGTAATCAGATCAGATTTGTAGACAGATCAAATCTGCAATCAGATCAGTTCCCCCTTCAGTGGAGAACTCCTCTTCTGTGCCTGTTTCACCTTGGTAGAAGTGTCAGTTCATGCATAGATGGTGAAATACAGTACAGAATAGTAAAGAATAATTAAAATAGGTCTATATAAGGTTTGTTCTAAGGCGACTTGTGCTATGAGTCAACATACAGGATTTTTCAGAAATCATAGATTCCCCCTTAAATGTATATTCTCAATTCCCTCAGCTTTACCAGCTTCCTCATCGGGATTTAAGCACCTTAGTAACCTTATTACCTGATTATGATGAATGTAGAGGTCTTGGCATGGTCTGTTCTTCAGAATTACCCTTCTTGATGAACTGATCTTGATATCAGCTCAATACCTGAAATGTTAGTATACAGCTCTATATACAAGCAGGATCCATGTCTATCAATCCTAAGCTTATGCATAACTCTCCAAATCTAGTTTCAGCCAAAGGTTTTGTGAAAATGTCAGCTCTCTGAATATCAGTATGGATCTTTTCCATTCTAATGTTTTTCTTTTCAACATGATCCCTAATAAAATGATGTCTAACATCTACATTCTTACATCTAGTATGTAAAACGGGATTTTGAGTGATGGCAATTGCACTATTGCTGTCACAGAATATAGGTACATTAGATTCCACAATGTTGTAGTCTCTAAGTTGTTGCATTAGCCAAAGAAGCTGACTACAACAACTTCCTACAGCCATATATTCTGCCTCAGTGGTAGATGTTGCCACACTTGTTTGTTTCTTTGAAAACCATGATATGAGCTTAGAACCTAAAAATTGGCATGAACCAGAAGTTGATTTTCTATCTATCCTGCAACCACCAAAGTCTGAATCTGAATAACCACTTAGGGATAGATCATCATTTGCAGAATACCACAAACCTCGATTAATGGTACCCTTTAGATATTTCAATATCCTTTTAGCAGTCTCCACATGACTTTCTTTGGGGTTGGCCTGAAATCTAGCACATACACCTACTGCAAATGCAATGTCTGGCCTACTAGCAGTTAAATAGAGTAGAGAACCAATTAGAGCTCTGTAATAGGATTGGTCAGCAGACTTACCTTGATCATCAGGATCCATTCTGTAGGTTGGCAGCATTGGTACACCAACTGTTTTACAGGTCTTGATATCAAATTTATCTAACAAATTTCTTGTATATTTTGCTTGATTGATAAAGATGCCATCAGATGATTGTTTTACTTGAAGTCCAAGAAAATAAGTCATTTCTCCCATCATTGACATTTCAAACTTGCTTTGCATGAGCTTTGAAAAGCTTTCACTCATGCTTTTGTTAGGAGATCCAAATATTATATCATCAACATAAATTTGGACTAATAAAATGTCTGTACCTTCTTGTCTTCTGAACAAAGTTCGATCCACTTTGCCCTTAGTAAATCCATTTTCAACTAAGAATAGTGAAAGAGTGTCATACCAGGCTCTTGGAGCTTGTTTCAGACCATATAGTGCTTTCTTCAACCTGTATACTTGATTACCATTTACCTCAAATCCAGGAGGTTGTTCTACATAAACTTCTTCAACAAGTATACCATTTAAAAATGCACTTTTCACATCCATTTGATACACAGTGAATTTCATATAAGCAGCATAAGCAAGAAACAATCTTATAGCTTCTAATCTAGCTACAGGGGCAAATGTTTCATCATAATCAATACCCTCAGCTTGAGAGTAGCCCTGAGCCACTAATCTGGCTTTGTTTCTCACAACAAGATCATTCTCATCTTTCTTATTTTTGAAAATCCACTTTGTACCTACCACATTGTGATCAGTAGGTCTATCTACGAGTTCCCATACATCATTTCGAGTAAACTGATTTAATTCTTCTTGCATAGCAATAATCCAGTTACTATCAGATAAAGCTTCTTTCACATTTGCAGGCTCAATTGAGGATAAGAAGCAACACCAACAAAATAGAGAATTACTAGGTTCAGGCTTAGAATCAAACAGTTGTCTTCTGGTCTTAACACCTTTACTGGATTCACCAATAATCAGATCAGTAGAATGAGCAGATTTCCATGTTTTTCTAGTTTTAACAGGAATACTTTCATCATCCACATCATGTATAACAGAATCATCAATATCAATATCATCATTTTCAGCAGGTTTATTCACAGGAGAACAGTCAACCAAATCAGGAATATCAATTGGTCTAGAAGACTTACCATTGTCTTTTACCTTTTCTACATTATCATCTTTGTTTAGAACATTCATAAATGGATTGTAGGCTTGTACTGATTCATAGGTTTCAGTCTCTTCAGTGTCTTTATCAGTTTGAATGGTCAGATCATCAATTTTCTTACTGGTCTATTGATCAGCAGAGTCCTGTACAACTTCATCAAAGACAACATGGGGTGTTTCTTCTACACATAGAGTAGAGTAATTAAATACTCTAAATGCCTTGCTAGTAGAAGAATATCCTAAGAATATTCCTTGATCAGCTTTGGCATCAAAAGCATTTAACTTGCTCTTTCCATTGTTATGAATAAAGCACTTACATCCAAAGATATGAAAATATGAAATTCTTGGTTTTCTACCTTTCCATACCTCATAAGGAGTTTTACCATATACCTTATTGAATGCACATCTGTTCTGAGTGTGACGGGCAGTGTTGATTGCCTCAGCCCAGAACTTCTGTGGTGTGTTGTACTCTGCAAGCATTGTTCTGCATGCTTCTTTCAGTGTTCTGTTTCTTCTCTCAGCTACACCATTTTGTTGGGGTGTCCTAGCTGCACTTGTCAAATGCTGAATTCCAGACTTAGAACAAAATTCTTTAATATAGCAGTTTATAAATTCAGTCCCCTTGTCACTCCTGATCTTGACAATGGGCTGACCTTTTTCTACTTGCAACCTCTTTAACAGATCTGGTAGTTGGGTTTGTGTATCACTCTTTTTGTGTAAGAAGATTGTCCAAGTGTACTTTGAATAATCATCTACCACAACCAAAGTGTACCTTCTACCATTCAGTGTAGGGGGTTTTATTGGACCATGTAGATCCATGTGCAAGAGTTCTAAGACTCTACAAGTAGAAAGAGTGGGAATTGACTTAAAGGAAACCTTTACCTGTTTACCTTTTTGGCAAGCATCACACACTTGTGACTTGAAATAGATTTCATTAGGGATACCTTCAACAAGGTAGTTTCTTGCAATCTTGTTAATAATCTTAAAGTTCAGATGACATAAGCGTCTGTGCCATAGCCAACTGGTTTCTTTAGGATTTTTAGAAAGAAGGCAAGCATCCCTAGGACAACTATTCCAATTTACAATATAGACACTGCCCTGTCTAACTCCAACTAGTAGAATTGTATGTGTTCTTTTATCCCAAATTTCACATTTGGTGCTTTTGAAGTAAACTTTGTAACCCCTGTCACAAAATTGAGAGACAGATAACAAATTATATTTCAGACCTTCAACATATGAGACATCTTGAATCTCTAAATCTCCATTTTTGATGTATCCAAATCCTTTTGTGATTGCCATGGAACTATCTCCAAAGATCACTTTTGGTCCTTCCTTCTCATGATAGTCAGAAAGCAGAGTCTTGGTACCAGTCATGTGGTGAGAACACCCACTGTCTATGTACCAAGTTTCTCCAACTGAACCACCTTTCTTGTAAAGATCCAGTCGACCCTGCAAGTAGTGATCTTAATAATTTAGGTACCCTTTCTTTATTGGGGTCCTTGGGGGTTAGTAGTAAGAGGTATCCAAATAAACATTGAAGTTTTGAATAATTGAGACCTCTTAAGTTTTCTACCATGCTTATCACAGAACAGTACTTTATTGACCTTATCCAAATTATCAGCAGACTTAGGATCTATTTTTCTGAGATAGCCTTTCCTTGGTTCTATCCCTTTTTCAGGAAGATCAGTATGCCTGTAATAGTTTGCATATGGCCTAAAAGCCTGTGGACCATACGGCTTATAGATGCGTTTTGGTCTTTCCTCTCCAATGATATCATAAGATAAAGGTGGAGGATAAAGAACAGGTTTGTTATGATAATGAGGCACAAATTTCCTAGGTTTAGTTGAGTACAGCTGAGACTGCCTTATAAAAGGAGGTCTAGGCTGTTTCCAACTTGCCTGAGTTTGTCTTGACCTACTGTTCTGAGTCTGCCTTTTCTGATTCCAGGACTTTTCAGCTCTGGTCAGAGGAGTAGTACTCTTCTGGTAAGGTCTTGACTGTACTGGTCTAGATCCATTCTTCTGTTTACCATTCTTGGCATTTGGAGAAATGTATTTAGACTGTACCTTGGAGTTTGGTTCATTATCATAGATCATAGGTTCTTTTCCTTTATCTAATTGTAAAGAACTTGAACTTGCTCCAGTAGTGTTCTTAATGCCTGAAGTAGAGGGACTAGGCAGATCAGTACCTATTCCACTCTTATCATAAGGAGCTCTGTATCTGTCTGATAATGTATGATTAATCTTAGAAGAGTTAATCATATCAGATAGCTTTAGATCCAAGCTCAGTACTTCAGATTCTAAGAATCTATTGCGCTCTTCAAGTTTTTCACATTTAATCTTTAAGTCATTGAACTCATTTGTCTCTTTAGCTTGTGTATGAAGCATACCCTGATATAACTTGTCCATAGATGCATACTTATCTTTGAGTTGTGACAACTCTTCTGATAGCCGTGCATTTAGAATAGTTATATTAGGATCCACTTTCATTTGAGCTTCTCTAAGACTCATGATTTCTTGTCTTAAAGAAATGTTCTCATCACTGATTTCTATGAATACTTTGTTAGCTGGTAGGAGGTCTTCTTCATTCATTCCATTGGAATGGTGAAGACTACTCCCTACACTACTATCAGCAGTGTCACATAAATCAGAATCAGAATCTCCATCACAAGATTGAAAAGATGTGACAGATGATACCTCTTGATCTATTTTTGCCATCATGACTAGTCCATCATCTGCAATGAAGACTTCTTTCTCACTGCTGGAAGGGTAATCAGAAGAGGAGGATGGTAACTCATCTGAATCCGTATCAGATTCATTGTTAGCCACCATTGCCCTCTTACCCTTTGCATATTTACGATCTCTCCTTGCTTTTCTTTCTCTTCTGTCTTCAGCACTCAGATCAGGACATTCATGGATGTAATGACCTGGCTTTTCACAGTTATAACACAGAGGTTCATTAGAAGTACGTTTAGAAGGAGAATGATATCGGTTCCTGTCCTTTCTATCAGTAGGGTTTCTATCCTTCCTATCAGCAGAGTTCCTATCTCTTCTTTTCTCATTAGAGATCTCATCTCTCCTTTCAGAAGATTTGTGATCCCTTCTGGTCCTAGAAGAGTCCCTGTTATTAGAGCCCTGAGTGTCCTTATAGAATCTTTTGTATCTACCATACCTCTTGTTAAGCTTGTCAAACCTCTTAATCAATAAGTTCAACTGATCCTTAAGATCAAGATCAGTACTCTCTAGCTCATCTTTTATGCTTGAGGACTTAGACATAGATGATCTAGGCTTCTTAGAGGTAGACGCCTTAAGTGCAATGCTCTTGGAGATTTTCTTAACCCTATCACCACTAACTATTGGATCCTCTTCATCCAATTCGAACTCATGTGCCTGAAGGGTTTGGAAGGTAGTTTCAGCAGACCAGTTATCTATATCCTGAGTGTTTTTAATGATCAGTGTGACCATTTTCCACCTTTCATCTAAGGCTTTAAGGATACGTAAATTGATCTCCCTATTGGTATAAGTCTTGCCTAAAACATCCAGATCATTCATAATCTTGGTAAAACGAGTATCGAGCTGGTCTATTGTTTCACCAGGCTTAATTTTAAATGATTCGAACTTCTGGACAGCAGTGGATAGTTTGCTTTCTTTTATAAGAGAGGTTCTCTCACAAATGATAGCTAACTTGTCCCACATTTCTTTGGCTGATTTACATTTAACCACTTTCCCAAGATACTCGTTGGGAAGGGTGTGCAAAATGTAATTCTTGGCCAAGCTGTCTAGATTGTTCTGCCTCATTTCCTCAGTAGTTAAATCTAACCTGGGCTTTGGCACGAGAACATCAATGGCTTTTGAAGGCTCCAGAGTTGAAGTGTTGGGTATCATGGTAGTAATAGGCCCTTCTTTGATCACAGACATCATTAGATCATGGGTTGAACTAAAGATGGCCTCCATCCTCAGTTTCCAGTAATCGTAATCTGCAACCTTGAACTTTGGAAGTTTATTGATGTTAGTTTCTTCCATGATAGAGTAAGCAGTAAGATCAAGAACCAGTTATCAGTAATGAGAGACAATTAGACTTTCCCCAAAGTCTACAAGGTTATCTAGAAACAGCAGTCCAAAGAACTACTGCTCTGATACCACTTGTTGGTCCCAAAAGTTGAGTTAAGATTGAGTAAGCTAAGAAAAAGTCTAGAGGGGAGGGGTGAATAGACTTTTCAAATTCTATCAAAATATCAGAGTTTTTAGTGCGGAAATGTGTTCTGTACAGTACTATTCTTAAAATCAGCTCAGTACTTAACAGTTAGCTTTTATACTCAACTTTTCTTTAAATCTTTTCTTTAGAAAACTTACTGTTCTTATTCAACAAATATATCAACAGTTAATCAAAACATAAACAGTAAAGAACACAAGATTTTATAGTGGTTCGACAAATGTCTACATCCACTCTCACAACTCCAGTTGCGATGTTTTATTACTCTTTTCCACTTGAGTACTTGTTGTTTAGAGTCCCAAGATTAAGACTTCGATCTTGTCGATTATACCACCAGGTATATCTTCGATCAACTAGTAAATTCACAAGTAACTAGCACACTTGTTTACACAATACAAACTTAACAATGAAAAGTAAAACTTCTCTTGATGATAGCCTTTGATTCTTCAAATCAGATTTGTGGCTTCTCTTCAGGTTTGATCTTCAACTCTGTGAGTGCTTGAATACTTGAATGCTTCTTGATTTCTCTTGAATACTTCGAGTAGTAGTAGTTTCAGTAGTCTTTTCAAGTAGAAGATCACACGGTATTTATAAGATCTAGTATGACAGTTAGCAGTTTGTGAACTAACTCTCAACTAACTCATAACCGTTTCTTGTTTTGTAACTTCCTTCTGTTTGTAACCAACTTATCTTATCTTCCAAGTCAGCATATCTTCAACAATATCTTCAGTTACGCTTTAAATAAGTCATCCAAACTTATTCTTCAAACAAACCAACTTAGCACAGTAAACTACTCTTCTTAGTTTTACTGCTCTTGGTCAGTCAGCACAGTTCTTCCAAACTGTTCAGCTTCCTTCAAAAACTTCACTTGATTTCTTCATCTTCTGAAGTAGTCTTCTTAGTCATCTTTACTTCCATCTAATCTACTGTTCTAACTATTACAATGTTGAATACAATAGAATACAACTTTACATATATAAAACCTATCTATACTTCAACTGAACTACATACAGATGAGTATATCTAAGTCCTATACTATAAGCTGTCTATACAATATTTCCATCAGCTTAGTTCTTAAACAGTTCATATATCAGATTAGTAAATCATAAGATCAGTAAACTTTAGACTTCATAATACAATAAGATCAGTAAACTTATTTCATATAATTCACATAGAACAACATATAATCACACATATCATTAACTCTAAAGTTGCTTTTGGCCATCAAAACATATAATCATCAATTAGAACATTGTTTATAGGATTCATATCCCAACACACCCCATACTTAAATTCTACCTCCATTTAACCCTCATTCATCTATTTTTAAAACAAAAAATCACTCCATTCTTAAAACCCTTCTCCATGCATAAATCTTACCACCATAAACTTTCATATGATGATATAATCACAACAAACATAATTATGGAAGAAGAAAAAGTGATGGAGGAAATTAATGTAATTATATTCAATATTTTTTACACTTTTTTATACTTTTTTTTACACTTTATACCATTTTTTTAGTGGTAGCAGTCGCGACATGTACGGCCAACATCGTGGCCGAACACATCATTGTACGTACGGCCATATTGGCCGCACACACCTGTGAGTGTACGGCCACAACCGGCCGAACGCAATCTGCATGAATTATTTTTTGGTTAAGTAGTGGCCGAACACACTTGGATGTGTACATTGTGTACTGGCCGAACATATTCATAGCTGTACATTAGGTATTGGCCGAACACTTCCATGTGTGTACATGAAGTTGTGGCCGTACAGTCTGTATAGTGCAGTTTTTTAATTGTGTTTTAATATTTTAATTTGTTGTTGGTTCATTTGGGGGTGAGGGAGAAGAGAGACACGATTCTTTTTGTTTTTAGGGAGAGAGAATGGATGGGGTGTGTATAGTATTATGTAAGAAGATAAATTATTTTAACTTTTAAATAAAAAAGGATAGGAAAGGAATAAATTGGGGCGTGTTTAGTAAAAAAAGTGGAATTTTAAATTTTATTGGGGTGTGTTTAACATTTGAGGTGGGAATAACACAATTTGGGGTGTTGATAGCTCCTCCCAAAAAAAAATGGTATAACAAATTGTAAGATAAAATAAATTATAAATAATAAATATACAAAAGACGGTAATTATTTTTCAATTAACCGTAAAAAAAAGTTATATATCTCACCTCTCCCACTCGCAAAAAGGCAAATTAATAGCAGCAGCAGCATTTAGAACAAACAGTAGTCAATTATTTTTTTATCTCTCTCTCTCTCCGACTCTGCAATTTTGGAAATTTCCTTTTGGAAGAATATCTTCAATCAAAATTGCCGCAATGCGAGGGTTTACCGGAAACGGAAACCCTCTCAGCTACTTAATGTTCTTCACAAATTCCGCAACTTTTTTCCCGCTGTAGCTGAAGCAATTACGCAAACATATGGTGAGTGAGTCGGGCGCCGGATTTAATCACCAGAAGCAGGGGGTATTGTTCAAGTCCAACGGAGCGACGACCAGCAGCAGCGCCTCCGGTGGCGGTGAATTGATTCCGATGGGGAATTATAATAATAATAATAATAATACGAACGGCGGAGGAAGTCTGAATTTGAGCCCTAGTGGAATGCTTTTCTCGTCGCAGAATTCGTTGGGTTCTTGTTTGACGGATTCTGCTACCGCCGGGCTGAAGCACGATGCTGGTTTTGCTGTGGATTGGTCCATGGATGAACAGTATAAGTTAGAAGAAGGACTTGCCAAGTAGGTACTTACTTACTTTAGGTAAAATCAGTTGATATTAGGAGTGTTTTCTATATTTTGTTGTACTATTTTTGTTGCCTTAGGTACAAGACTGTAACAACTCTATAGTTGCCTTATCCCTGCTTTTATACTTTGAAGCCAGAAGAGATGATACGTGGAAGAAAGTAATTAAAAATGGTTTTTGTTTGAATTCATTGCCATTGAATTACGACATCACATTTTAACCGGAATTTTTAGATCCTCAGAGGTCTTATTCATGCTTTGAATTAATCAGTGTCCAAGACCAGGAATCATTAGCTCACTTTTGTGGGTTGGATTCCTTCCAAATAAAGTGGTATTCTATAACTATTGTCGTTATTATGGAGCCTAGAGCCATATCTTCCTTTCCACCAATCTCCATGAGACACTGTGCGTCTGTACTTATGGGTTGTCATCCACTGATCTGATTTTGCTTTAACTGTGCAAGTACATCTCTCATGTTAACACAAAAGAAATGGTACATTATTCCCAGGAAAATGTTAAAATCCTTAAATGTTATGTTGGCTCTTGAAATCGCATTCCAATTGGCACCAGCTACTAATTTTCATCTAATATCTTCAACATGTGTGAATGATTGGCCTACTTTAAAAAAAGAAAGATATTTCAGCTGTAGAAGTCATTTTACAACCAATATTGGTTTCAAGATGCAATATGTAATATAATCAACTTGAGAGTAAAACATGAGTTTTTTGGTTGACGTGGTCACATGGTACCAATTCACTCCATTAATATTTGATAGATCTGTTTCATGTTCTTTGGGATTTAGATTTCTTTCAAGTACTTGCCGTAGATTGTCATTATTAGTCAGAAATTTGAAGGATTCTTTCGTTAGTTTTTGGATAGACAATATGTGTTTTTAAGCTCTTAAACTTTCATTTTTTGTTCAATTGAGCACTCATACTTTTATTGTCTTCTATTGAGCCCTTAAACTTTTAGATTCACATTGAAGACCTTTAATGGGGCTCGAGGTGAGAAACATAAGATTCAAGGGCTCAATAAAACAATATGAACATACAAATGCCCAAAGGGCACAATGTGAACAAAGTTCACAGAATAAGACTATGACGACTCAATAGAACAAACATGAAAATTCAGTTGGCTTAAAATGCATTTTTTCTATTAGTTACTATGGCTTTTACATCAATTCCCTTTGCATCATGCTGATATATTTCAAATATGTTATTATTTCAGATGGCCTGTTTTTATCTGGAACTAGTCTGTTTTTTCATTTGTTTAGTTTCCAACAAAACCTAATTTCATCTGGTTGATTTTGCAATTTGTAGATATGCCAATGAACCCAACATTTCAAGGTATATTAAAATTGCTGCCTCACTTCGTGACAAGACAGTACGGGACGTTGCTCTTCGATGTAAATGGATAATGGTAAGTTCATTATCCTTGTTGAGACTACAAGTAATCATAAATATTCTCTTCAGTCAAGTAATGTAACCTTATATTAATTAATTTATTTTAAAACTCTTTTACCTTCTATCTGAGTACTTAGAAGAATATGGCCTAGAATGTGACCTCATTGTCCTCTGTGCTGCCTAATTCGTTATATCTGTTGTCAGAGAAAGCGGAGGAAACAGGAGAATCAGAGCATGGGGAAGACAGTGAAGGATCAGAAGGTAAAATATAAATTTTCTTATATGGTACTTCAAATTGAAATTGAACTATCTACCTTGATATTGGCTATGCTGCTATCTTGGAAATTAGTCCCAATTTGTTGTGACAGTCAATTGCAGAAGGTGTTCATTAATGTTGATGCTGTGCATTTCCAAATAGGAATGTTTCTTTATACCATAGTTTTGAAAGGTGCGTGAGGCTATAGGTTATGCACCTTTTTTGAGTTTGTTTGGGTGCAGATTCGTAGGTGCACACCTTTCTTGCCTGCAATGAGGCGACCAAGGCGCCGCCTCTTGGTCAAAATGATATCACAGCAAGTTTTACACCTTTTTAGGTCTTTTAAAAAAAAAATACTAACGCTTTTACATCCTCCTACTCTCCCACACTTTTCCTTTTAAGTTTTTAAGAGTTAGAAATAAAGAATAAAATGTATAAACTAGGTCAAACATATAACTAGGGTTTTAGACTTAGAGATGAAGATAAAGATGAAGGCTCATCTTTAAGACTTAAAACATATAACTAGGTTAAGTGGACAAGGGAAATAGTGTAAAAAGCTCATCTTTTAGCATTTGATGGTCTTTGTGATAATGAAGATTATGAAGTCTAACTTCACAACTTTAGTATTAATTTCATGTTTACATTATGTTCTAAAATGTTTATTAAATATTATGTGTTAGTCTCAGTCTCAGTCTCTTGTACAGTGCTGAATCTTGTTCCTATGAGACGTATATGATTGTGAAGTCAGAATGATTATGATAAAGTTGCCCTTAACAGATTGATTTTAGTCTCTGAATTTATTACTCGTTTCCTTGTAAGGTATTATGTAACCTACATGTTATTATTGTTACAAGTGCTTAGCAAAAGTCAATGATTTTTTTTTATCAGACTTATCAGAGGGTAGTGACGGTCTTTTTTTTTTTACTTGTCTGTATTGATTGACTAATCTCAAGATCAACCTTTTCTCAGGAAAAAATAGCTGAATCGGCTTTAATAACTTCAGCTCCATCAGTAAACGTGGCTCCTTATTCTTCAACCACAAACCATCATAATCAGAGTGATTCCAAGCTTTTGGGAGGTTTGTCTATTTTGTTGTTAAGATTAACCAAATCTACTTTTTCTTCCCTTTTAAATGGTAGAGGCCAAAGATGCTACATCTACTTTTGGCCAATCAAACTCTCTTTATCATATTAATTAAAGCATGCATGTGCTTAATGTAGCCTTTGTTTACAGAATCACTTCTAGATGCATTTACGTTTGTGGGCTGTTGAATGCTCTTATCAGTTTCAAGGCGATGTATTCTTATTAGAAATAGTTACTTTGTGTTTCAGTACTGGGTGGGACAGCCAGGCATCTTTTAGAAGAAAATACTCAGGCTTTTGACCAAATTCTTGTAAATCTTTCAAATCTCAAGGTAATGCCCTAAACCTTTGTGTTCTCAGGGAACTTGGAATTTGCTCCTCCTAATTTCAGCATGAGAAATAGACCATATATATAGGCATACCCTTAAAAGATCCATCGAGTGATTTTATTCATTTCTAAGGTTACTTTAGTAATTTTATTACTGTGAAACATGCATATGTATTTGAGTTTGAGTTTGAAAGTTCAATATTATCCCTTCAATTATTAACAAAAGCTTTTCTATATGTGAAGCAGTCCAACCCTGGTTGTGAGCTCTTAACCTTTTCTCTTCAATATCCCCGCAACTTATCGCTAACACTTAATGTTTATCAGTCAAATGACGTTTGCATCCTTTCAACATCATTTTTTCTCGTATGACTGGTTACCTTTGTGTCTTTGTTTGCTTGATTTGGAAAATGAAAATTAGACTAAGTGAAAACAAAGTGATAATTAGCATTTGACTTCTGTTTATTTTGGAGGTATGATTTATGTTCTGTGCATTATGCATATGGTGTTCTTGTTGCAGTTGCAGCAAAACATTGATCTCTTCTTTCGTACGAGGAACAACTTAATTGCAATTTTGAATGGGTAAGTTGCACTTTTTGTTCTAATAATGTGATTTGGTGCTCATTTAGTGAAGCTATTTTGGGGTTAATGTCTTGTACAGCATGAGAAATATGCCTGGAATTATGAGCCAAATGCCTCCTCTTCCGGTGCTCTTAAATGAGGAACTTGCAACTACTATTTTTCCACTCACACCTCAGGTCTCTTCTCCATTTCATTCTTAGTTGAATCATGTCTTCATTTCTCATGAAAGATGACATTTGCACTAAAGTTTTTCTCATAACTTGGCTACCAAATATGTATTTATTCTATTTTTATATTCAACAACCAAGTGAAATGTAAATTTTTGACAGGCATATTTTTGGTTTTAATTTAATGGAAATATATGTCTCCCAAATCTTGAGGTTTTTTTTCTGTCATTCTGCTTTGAGCTCTGGTCAACCTTTAAACTCTGCACTAAAGCTTTGCCAGAATATTTACAATTCTAAGCCTAAGGCATTATCTAGATTGCCAATGTAAATCAGTTTATTGCTATCCATTTTGGCAGAATATGATGTTTAGCTTGTCAACTACAACGCCGGTGAAGCAGGAGCCTGCAGGATGCTGATGATGATTCTTAACTTTGGGATTTAACTCGTACGTAGAAACTAAAGATTAAATAAGCGACAGGTTTGTTTTCAGTCGTGATTTAAAAATATTATCAAGCTATGTCATTTTGGGAAAGATGAACAGGAGGTATGTTGGGTGCCACCCTTTTGTATCTAACAGTTACCAATCTCTATTTGCATATTTATAATTTATTTGAGAAGCCTCTATGAAATTTGTTATTGACATTAGTTATTTTATGAAATGTATATAATCTTGCTTTTACTTCAAAAAAATTACTGTGGTAAGATTTATGGCAGGATAGATTACACAAATGTTGAACTTGATGGAACTGTTTATGATGTGAAACCGAGTATATCCTCCAGATGAGATGCCTTACGTTTGACTTTGAAGTTATAAGTTGACTGCCAAAATTCAAACATGCATTGCGGACTGAATGTATAGTCTCATATTGTCCGTCATGTTTTGATTACTATTCTAAAGATACTGCCTGCTCGGTTGGTACCTTTACAGGACACGCATGGTTAATGAAAATGAAATGGAAAGAGACCAGTATTTTGTACTCTCTCCGTCCCAATGGAATGTCACGGTTGTGATCATATGTGTCAGAAAAAGTGTAATAATTGATGTTTTGAGAAGTTGTTTTGTAATTTTTTTATGAATAAAGTAAATAAAAAGATATATTGAGTGTGAAAAAATAATGATATATATGTAAATATGTGTATTTTAAGGGTGGAGGTTATAAAGATATTTCTTTTTAAAGAGTGCAAATTGACATGAGACATTCAAATATGACAAATGTGTAATTTTTTGTGGGACTGGGAGTATTATTTGGTACAGTAGTCTCATATAACAAACAATCCTCCCACCACCAACCACAAAAAAGAAAGGCCCTCAAATTCCATTTATAATTAAAAAAAATTAAAAATACATTTTAAAAAAATTATGCCAATAATATTGTTATCTAAAAATAAAAATAAACAGTTATGTTCATTTCTTTCCTAAATAGTTTAGCAAAGAAAAAAAACCATTCATATAATTATTCAAAAAAGTTATTGGCTCGGCTGCAAATTGGTAATGTAATTTTTTAGGGTTAATTGAAAAAAAAATCACGACCTTTAATGTGTTTATCAATTACAATATATCTTTTTTTTCTTTGCAATTCAATACACCACCTTTTTAAGTTTTGCAATTCGATGCATGTGTTTATTTTTCGTCAACACAATTCATGTGTATACACTGAAGCCGCATTAAAGTTCTACACAAATGTCCACATAAATGTCATGACTGATCAATAAAATGTATTTTTTTTATTTTAAAAACTTTTTTAAATAAAAATAATATACAAAATTTTACATTATTTTTTTTGGACTGTGATTTGGAGGACGCGATCTTATTTTTCGAGTTTTTTGAGAAATGATACTGATAATTAAATTGATTTATGGTTTTTTTAAAACAATTTTTTTTTACTATTGTTTTTAGTTTTAAAACAATTTTTTTTAGTATTCTTTTTAGTTTAAAATTATTTTTTTAGTATTTTTTTTTAACTAAAAACGTTTTAAAAATTAAAAAAAAAAATATTCATCATTCGTGACATTTATGTGGCACCTCGACAACTCTAACAATCATATCATAATTTTAATTGTTGTCAGAAAATTGACAGATGTATTGAATTGCAAAACTTAAAAAGACGGTGTATCAAATTACAAAGAAAAAGAAGATATGTTGTAATTGATAAAAACTCTAGGTCGTGATTTTTTTTGCAATTAACCCTATTTTTTATTTATTTTTAAATGGAAGGTGAACTCAAAAAAAAAGAATGGAAGGGATAAATAACCGTGCATCATTCCATTTCAATTAGGCAAGTTAAAACTCTAAGCTCAAAAGTCAAATTAAGTCAATTTTAAAAAATTCGCTGGTCATAAGCTTGGACACGGGTTGTCCAAAAAATTCGCGGTCGCAAACATGTGGTTTACTACATAACCAAAATATTGTTACTACAAGGCCAAAATATTACCACTACAAGGCAAAAAATTTAATACTACATGTCAAAACATTATGACAAATTCACCAAAAAATTAAGTCTTTAGAATATTTTTGAACATGTAGTAATACACTTTTTACCTTGTAGTGATAAAATTTTGGTCTTGTAGTAACATTTTTTAGTCATGTAGTAGCCGAATAAGTTAAAATTATTTTAGTATTTTGTCCAAAAAAAATAAGTGTCCAGAATATTTTTGGACTTGAAGTATTACACTTTTGGCTTGTAGTGACAAAATTTAGGTGTTGTAGTAACATAATTTTGGTCATGTAGTAAGATGATATTTTAGAGTGAAAATAAATATTCTAATTAAGGTTGACCCGCGTTGACCCGTGTTGACCCACAAATTTTGACATAATTACCTTAATTAGTCAATATGGCATGCAATATTACATATAAATTTTTGCCATGATTAAAATTTAAAAATCACTATATTAATTCTTGTCTCAGGAAATTCCCTACTAAATAAATTCTACTTAAACTTTTACTATTTTTAAATTGTTTTTTAATATACACAATATTTTTAATTTGATACTGTATTAAATAAATCAAATTAAAATATAAAATTGGTAAAATAACACCTACTAATATTTATATTATACTTAAAAGGTAACGTATAATCAAACTCACAAATGAATACGGAGTATTATGAACCAACCTATGAATGTGATAAAAGATCAATAATTACCTATTTAGGCCCTTGATAAAATTTTCAGTGAAGTCAGATGTGGTGAGAAAGCGTTGGAATTGAATGAATTTGCAAGAAGAGAAAATATAGTGAGTGAAATAAAAAAATTAACCTTATTTCTTAAAAAAAATGAATGGTGGAAGGCTTTTATACCTTTTAAATCACCACCTTTCATTGAATTGCAATTTAATCTAAACTTTTGAATAATTGCAAATAAAATCACCACCTTTAAATATTGTTGCAATTTAAACTTCTTAATAGTTTCATTTGTGTTCAAATCTAACGTGGTTGGCGGATGTGACACCTTCTTAATGAAACAACATTGTTTTTTATTTCGATCTAATCTCGAAATGTCAAATTCGGGCACAAATGAGATTGTCTAGAAGTCTAAATTGCAACAATATTGAAAGGTGATGATTTTATTTGCAATTATTCAAAAGTTTAGATTAAATTGCAATTCATCGAAAGGTGGTGATTTAATTTGCAATTAACCCTAATATTAATGGCTTCTTTTCTTTTCTTTTCTTTTCTTTTCAACTCAAAACCATTCTCTCTCTCTCTCTCTCTCTCTCTCTCTCTCATTCTCTGCAACGCAAAACCCACCACCATTACCATTCTCGCAGCACTTTCTTTCTTCTTCAACAAAACAACAACAACACTTGTTATGAGAATCATAATATCTTGAGTTGAGCTTCTTTCAAGTTTCAACACTTGCTTTCTTCCGATGAATCTGTTTGTTTTCTGTATTCTTCTCATTTCTCTTCGATTATCACAAGCACAAAACCTCACATGCACCACCAACGATTTCAATGCTCTCAGGGCGTTTGCGCAGAGCCTGGAACCCGGCGCCGTTGATCAATGGACCTCCGATTCATCCTCCCCCAATTGCTGCAATTGGCTGGGCGTCACTTGCCAATCCTCGCCCTCCCTCGGCCTCAACGATTCAACCGACTCGGGCCGTGTGGTTAGGCTGGAGCTCGGAGGCAGGAAGATAAACGGAAATATCTCCGAATTTTTGGGAAATTTGGATCAGCTCAAAACCCTAAATCTCTCTCACAACTTCCTCAAAGGCGCCATTCCTCAATCAATTCTCCATTTGCCCAAATTAGAATTTCTGGACTTGAGTTATAACGAAATCTCCGGGTGGTTTCCCAGCAGCATGAATCTACCTTCAATCAGAGCCATTGACGTTTCCGAGAACTCGATCAAGGGTGCCGTTCCTGTCGCGATTTGCGCTAATTCAACCAAAATTGCGGCTATGCACTTGAGCGATAATTTATTCAGCGGAGTTCTTCCTCCGGGCCTTGGGAATTGTTCTTCACTGGAGGAACTCGATCTCTCCTCGAATCGAATCTCCGGCGCTTTCCCTGAGGATCTGTTTCACCTGACGAATTTGAAGAATTTGCGTGTTCAGGAGAATAGCTTTTCTGGGGAACTAAATCCCCTCATTGGTAACCTCTCTAATCTTGTTCATATTGATTTATCATCGAATGATTTTTCAGGAAATCTTCCGGATGTCTTTGATAGATTTGTCAAGTTGAAGTACTTTTCAGCTCAGTCTAATAGATTCATTGGTACAATACCAACTTCATTGGCTTCTTCATCAACTATTGCTTCACTTAGTTTAAGAAACAATTCTTTGAGTGGTACCATTGAACTCAATTGTTCATCAATGATTAGTCTCGTTTCGCTCGATTTAGCTACTAATAGGTTTCATGGGGGGATTCCTGTAAATCTTCCAGCTTGTAAGCTGTTGAAGACGGTTAATTTGGCAAAGAATAACTTCTCAGGGCAAGTCCCTGTGAGTTTCAAGAATTTCCAAAGTCTAACCTCAATTTCGTTTTCGAATTCCAGCATTTCCAATCTTGCAGCTGCTCTAGAAATCTTACAGCACTGTAGAAACTTGACAACGCTAGTTCTTACTTTGAATTTTCATAATGAGCGAATGCCTGATTATCAGTCTCTCCAGTTTGTTGGGCTCAAGACTCTCGTTATTGCCAGTTGTAGACTCACCGGTTCGATTCCTCAGTGGTTGAGTGGGTGTAAGAACTTGCAACTGTTAGATTTATCGTGGAATCGTTTGGAAGGTTCAATTCCACCCTTGTTTGGCAACTTGTCATCTCTGTTTTATCTGGATTTATCGAACAACTCTTTTTCGGGGCCAATTCCAAAAGAACTTACTCAAATGGAGAGCCTTATCAATGGTACTGTAATGTGGGAGGAGCCTTCCATGGATTTCCCACTCTTTGTACGAAGAACTAATCAAAGTGCCAGTGGTTTCAAGTATAAACAAGCTTTTCGATTTCCTCCAACGTTGGAACTTGGAAACAACCTTCTTACAGGACCAATCTTGCCAGAGTTTGGTAATCTAAAAAGGTTGCAGGTTTTGGATTTGAAAGGCAATAACTTATCGGGATCCATTCCGAGTAGTCTGTCTTTACTCACAAGCTTAGAGACTTTGGATTTGTCTTTCAATAATCTGAGTGGAACGATACCGTCTTCTCTGAATGATCTCACCTTTATGTCAAACTTCAATGTGGCCCACAATGCCCTCTCGGGTGCTATTCCTTCCGGAAGTCAGTTCTCGACTTTCCCAAACTCGAGCTTTGAAGGCAATCCAGGTCTCTGTGGAGAGCATACTTCTCATCCATGTTCGATCAACAACAGAAAAGTCCCTTTTCTGTCAGCTAATAAATCGAAGAAGACAAGGGGTGCTAGTATTGCTATGGGTGTTGGAATAGGTGTGGGAACTGTTATTCTTGTCTCTCTCGTTTATGCGGTTGTTCTTTGCTCGTTTAAGCGAAAGGTTGTGGATCAAGAAACCGGAGATGATAATGCCACTGATAAGGATTTGGAAGAAATGTCAAGTCTAGTTATTCTATGTATGAACAAGGAGAACAATAAAGATATTTTTCTTGATGATCTTTTGAATGCAACAGATCATTTTGATCAATCCAACATAATTGGCTGCGGAGGATTTGGTTTAGTATACAAGGCTATTCTCTCTGATGGAAGGAAGGTAGCCATTAAACGTCTCTCAGGTGAATATTTCCAGGTGGAGAGAGAATTCCAAGCTGAAATCGAGACACTCTCGAGAGCAAAGCATCCAAATCTTGTCCATCTTCAAGGATATTGCAAGTATAAGCACGACAGGCTTCTAATATACACGTATATGGAGAATGGCAGCCTCGATTACTGGTTACATGAGAAAATAGACGGGCCCACCTCGTTAGATTGGAAAACGAGGCTACAGATCGCCCAAGGGGCAGCTAGAGGCCTTGCTTACCTGCACCAATCTTGTGACCCCCATATCCTTCACCGGGATATTAAATCGAGCAACATCCTTTTAAACGAGAAATTTGAAGCCCATTTAGCTGATTTTGGTCTAGCCAGGCTCATCCGTCCTTACGATACTCATGTTACAACTGATCTCGTTGGAACACTAGGGTATATTCCTCCTGAGTATGGGCAGGCCTCTGTGGCAACTTACAAGGGGGATGTATACAGTTTTGGGGTTGTTCTTTTGGAGCTTTTAACTGGAAAGAGGCCGATGGATATGTGCAGACCGAAAGAATACAGGGATATGATTTCATGGGTGATTCAGATGAAGAAAGAAGAGAGGGACACTGAAGTTTTTGATCCGTTTATTTATGATAAAGAGTGGGAAAAGGAGATTGTGACCATTCTTGATATTGCTTGCCTTTGTTTGAGCGAGAACCCGAAGATGAGGCCTTGTTCGTTGCAGCTCGTTTCTTGGCTCGATAACATCAACGATTTGTCTGCATTGAGTTGTTCAAAAGCTAAAGATGAATGTGATTCTTCTCTCTCACTTGTTCAAGAATAAGTTTTCCATTATGGCTATTTCATTTGCCATTTTAATCTGGTGTAAATAATAAATTGTTCAATTGTAGAGGAATATTAATTTAAATCACACACAAGTTTAGTGTTTTTTTCATAACTTAGAAAATAATGTAAATTTTGCTACATTCTGTCCTTGTTTGTGTTTTTAATAGTTGTAGTTGATTTCATTTAAATGTATAGTTGTTAGACTATAAAATTGTATTATCTTGATTATTTGTTTGTATGGGGTGTTTAGAGTTGACAATTTAGATATGTTGAATGCTACAATATTGTCATTTGTGATTTGTCAAAGAGAGGATCAAAGCTAAAATAAATTCTTAGTTGTAAAAAAAAGTCAAAAATGTAGAAAGTCAAGTTTCAACTATAATAAAGGTCGTTGATTTGATTATACATTCGCAATCTTGTGAAATGTTTGTTGGACTTGGACCCTTTTTATGTAATGAGATATGTTTTTTTTTTTTTTGAAGTCATGTAATGAGATATGTTAAGCACTAATAAATTAAATAGGAGTGCTAAATGGTTAATTAGATTATGGATTTGCTACTTTTAATAATTTTGAACCATTTACTCTAATATTACGAAAATTACCGTGTTGCTATTAAACTATAAATAAAAAAAATCTACAAATTTACCTATAAATTTTGCACACTTAAGAAAAAAATAATAGGATAAATAAAAAAATGAATAGGAGTATATATATTTAATGATAGAGAGAGGTTGAAAAGAGGCATTAAATTATATCACAGAAATATGGTTGGAATTAATTGCCTAACTATTATTTTATCCAATGTCAGTCGAGAATTGTGACTTTGGCGGTTGGCAGATATTACAATTTTCTTTTCATTTTTTTCAAATTGTTTGACATTAAAAGCCAGTTTAGATTTTTTTTATTTATTTTCTGTGAATTAAAAATTCCAACTTGCCAGAAAGAGGATTAACCCCCAACCCCTAGTCTCGATTTTTGTAGCTAGTTTCAAATAAATAAAAGCACGGTTAGGCTAGTTGACATTTCATACGAGATTTTGGATGTTTTTTAAAAATTGATTTTTTAAATTTTGAGTCTTCTAAATTTCGATAAATAGAATTGTATGTCTGTAGTAGTAAATGATTTAAATTTATGTATAATTAATATATAAAATTAAATGAAATTGTATAACTATATAATTGTTGTGCCTAATTAGATTATTGTAATGAATGAATGGCTGTGATTTTGAGTGATTTTTTTAAAATCGCTCAGTATTTCTAAATTTCGAAATAAGATCGATGTAGAATTTTAAAATTCAAAATAAACATTCCCTTATGTTAAAGGAAAAAAAGGGAAATTTTATTTTTTTTGAAAAAATAATAAATTTGAATAATGTACCATAAAACTTTAGAAAAATATCAGTGTGTCATGAAACAGTTCCTGACTTACAACTATCAGTGTGTTATTGATAACAATTAACGCCATAACTTTAGTACTCCATTGATGAACAAACAACTTTAAAGTCTGTACAAATTTGTTCATAATAAATATCCCTGGACGAACAGTTAATGAACAATTTGTTGATAACTGAAAATACTCTTATTTATGAGGCCAATTTTTTAAATGCATCCGTTGCACATGCAACTCAATTTTAACTAACGTTTGATTTATTCAAACAAAGTAAAAAAAAAAATAGAACTATTAGAACAGAATGGAATTATAAATAGGAAAATATAGCAAAAAAACCAGAGTTTGAAATCATTCTTTTTTCTGGTCAAGAGAATACTACTACTATATTTTTTGTCCATTATAAGTCAACAAAAAATGGTGATATGTGTGAATTCAACCGTGGTAGGTGCTTAAAATTAAAAGGGTTGGGCTGCTGTATACTTGTATACCCAAGTATACGGTGTACTTAAGTTCAGCCATAGAAAATATCCGGTATATAATAATATCATTAATTGCACTTACTAATAATATCATTAATAGTAATAAAAGTGCAATTAAAAAAATAATAAAACGTTTAAAATTAATAATAATTTTTTTAAAAAAATTTAGCACTAGTTTTTCTAGATTATGAAAGTGTGTAAATAACAAAAGGTGCATCATTAGCATACACTTTTCAATTATAATATCATACACTTTTCAATTATAATAACATACACTTTTCATTAATATATAACTTACACTTTTTATCCTGTCAAAAAAAAAAAAAAAACTTACACTTTTCATTAATATAACATACATTTTTTAGTTATAATAACATAAACTTTTCATTAATAGATCATACACTTTGCAGTCTTTTCAGTTATAATAATGTTGCATTTTTCAATAGAGTAACATACATTTTTCATTAATAAAACAACAATACACTTTTTAGTTATAATAACATACACTTTTAAAAAAAAAAAATCGAAAAAAAAAAAAATCAAAGTTTGACCGATCAACATTTGACTAGTCAAAGTCTGTACTTGAGTACATAGATGACTTTGGCAAATTAAAATAGTGATACGAGCTTATTTACATGTTGGTGTCTAAACTTTAGAATAAAGCATTCATCTTGGCTAAAAAAAGAATGAATGAAACTAAACGCCTCGAGTTAAACTAGTTCCTAAAACAACAAACTCTTGAGTCTTGAATGTAGAATTATTAGTTGAAAAATCAAAATTCCATACTAACAAAAACTAGCAAAATGATGAGAAAAAGTTGAATTTAAAGAAGAGTCTGGAAAATCAATGGGTCAATAACAACTAAACTAAATCAAGAAAGAGTTGATGATTAAGATATATAGATACTAATAGCTAGATAGTCATATGTTCTTCCTTAGGCAAACTCTGGACAGCATCAGACCATGTCCCAGGTGAAGAATGTTCACCACTATTTGATGACACATGAGCTTCTGCTCTAGCCTCTCTCATCATCCTCAAAACTTCCACCATCTTCGGTCGATTCTCCGGCCCCACCGACACACATGCCGTCACCACACCAAGAAGCGCACCGAGCTTCTCGTCCGGGTCGTCGCCCGAGTCGTTCTCGTCCTCTCGAACGGACCGAACCCGTATTCTTGGACAAAATCTTGAAATGGGATTTTCCCGGTAAGAAGCTCGAGTACGAGGATTCCGAAGCTGTAGACGTCAGCCGGTTGAGTTAGCGGTCTTCGTGGGTCCCGGCACTCGGGTGCTCGGTAGAATAGAGATGACGTGGCGATGGAGTCGTCGTGCGTGTCGGGGTTGGTAAACTGGGTTAGGCCGTAATCGGTGAGGCAGGATTCGAAATCGGGGCCCAATAGGACATTGGTGGATTTTAAGTTGCCATGAGTTAGGCCAGGATTTTGATGGATGTAAAACAACCCTGTGGCTAAGTCCTCTGCTATTTTAAGGCAAGATGTCCAGTGAAGAGGCTTTGAACTGCCTGCACTTCTTGATCCTGCAAAACTAGTAGTTTAAATCTTCACTATTGGAAAATTGATCTCATATTCTTAATTGGGTGAATTAATTTTATCAATTAAGTTCCATAATTTTAAATTTCATGTGTTACCTAACTCTGATTTGTCATTGAAATTAATATGCCACGTAAGCTACGACAAGTCGTTAGTTTAGTTGCTAAATAGAATTCCGGCAGCACATGTAAAAAATCATGCAACTATATCAATATAAGGCAAACATTGCAGCATTTTAAGAATTATAAGACTTAATTGAGAAAATTGATTCGTATGAAACTAAGATCGCCTACACCCAATAACTATGGAACCAATTTACACGGACTAACTAGTAGTAAGATGCAAGAGAAGCTCGAAAAACGAGCTAGAATATCCAGCCATAACTCAAAAAATCCATTTGATGGTACAAAACCAGACTAGAAATTCATACCTTATGGTATGTAATTTGGCTTCTGATTACAAGTCTTGTATCAAACCATCCAATTTTCCTAACACTTTAATAAATCAAACTCTCCAACATATAAATATTCATTATTCACCAATTGTACCATTTTAAAAATACACTTAAGTTGCATCAAGCATATGTAGGGACACATTTGTTATATGTACAAGTAAAATAAGAGGCAACGAAAACGCGTACCGTGTACAAGAGAGAAGAGGCTTCCATTGGGGAAGTACTCATAAACGAGCAAGCGTTCCTCCTTGGCCTGAAAATAAGCCCTGAGTGGAACAAGATTAGGATGCCTTAATCCACCTAGAATCTCAATGTGTCTTCTAAACTCCTCCATTGTTGGGTACCTAGCATCTTTAAGCCTCTTGACAGTCAAAATGTAGCCCGATTCCATCACCGCCTTATAAGTGCTCCCGATACTACCCCTCCCCAACGTCTCTGCTGAAGCCTTCAACAAATCCTCCAAGCTGTAACTCATCTTCTGATCCGCGGGCCCCACAAATATTAAACTCCCTAGTCCTTCCCCGCCTTCATCCCAATCGAACCCCCCGTCCCCACCACCAGGTAGCACCACCTCCTCCACCCCTCGTGCAGCCACTTTACTCCGGTTGTCCTTTTCCTCACTCCCATTTCTCACACACGACACCACAAGGATTGTTACAATACATAAAAAGACAAATCCTATGACACTGACAACACTTATCAATATAAGTTTCTTATTCCTCTTATGATGATGATGCTCGATTTTATTTGGATACGATGGGCTAGGCGAGGGACCGAAATTACACTGGGTTCGGATTTGCTCACCACATAAATCAGCATTCGCGGAGAATGAAAGCTCGTTGAATTTAACCAATGCTGCAGTTATAGGAATCCTTCCAGACAGATCATTATTAGAAACATTGAAGAATCTCAAACCAGTCTGATTAAAGGGGGGAATTGCACCACTCAATTCATTATCTTGCACATAAAACACATATAATCTGCTCAAACTAGCAAATGCATGAGGAATCTGACCCGATATCTTGTTACTGGAAAGAACGACAACCTTAAGGCGATGCATACGCGAAAGACTGACCGGGATTCTGCCCGTAAACTCGTTGTTATTGAGGTAAAGAGACTTGAGATTTGCAAGGGCAGGGAGGTCTGGAATTTGGCCAGAAAGTGAGTTTTCTTTAAAGCTTAAAACCCTTAACTGATCCAACTGATTGAGGCTTTTGCCATCTAAGGTGCCACTTAAATTCGATCTTTCTACCACGAGCTTCGAAACCCTCCCACGGAGGCATTCCTTAACACCTTGCCATTGGCAAACATCACTTCCAAACCTCCATTGAAGCACTCCCATGGGGTCTATTGAAGCTTTTAAAGCTAAAAGAGCCTCAGCATCCCCTGATCTTACTTTTGGGAATGCAATCATTAACAACAACAGCAAGAAGAAAGGGAAAATGGGGTGTTTGGACAGCAGCAGTATACTATCCATGATTATTAACTCAAAATGAAATCTTGGGAGGGAAAACTAGTAAATGAGAATGTATCTAAAAAGGGGTGGTTCTTTCCTTTTAAAAATTACAGCTCATGATTAACACTAAACAGCTATAAAGAATATTAGAAGTAAGAAATTTCCAACAGAGAGATATGTAGTAACAACTAGAGGAACAGATCTAACACCATGATTGAAAGGGGGGAAAGGTGTGAATTAAGATTATATGAAGCAATTGGGGCCTAATTGAAGTGCAAAGTAAGGCGCCAGATAGTGTCACTTTCAAAATACAGACATTTGCTTTAGTGAGACGGATTCATCAAGAAAAAGAAAAAGCAGTGTGAGAAAATAGACAAGAAATGACTATAATAAATGAAACCTCATCTACTCACTGAGCTTTACACTAATGGTGGCCTCTTTACTTTTGTGGGAGCTGTAAACTCAACTGTAATACTCCCTCTCTCTCCTCTCCAGAGTAAAAAAAATCAAGTGGGAATCTGGAAATTTGTTGATGAGTGACCAAAAAAAGTTTACCTTTTCTTGATTTTCTTGTTGTTTGCTGAGAAAAAAGCACTCCATTTTCTGTACTAAAGAGAGAAACCATGCAACCCCATTTCCTGTTTCACAGCTACAATCGATTATTTCTTCGATTCTTGAAAATTATTTGACATAATTGTTGCCAACTAGCGCAACCAACTTAAGTAGTAGTGGAAATTTAGAAAGTTATACTACAAGGGTACTGAATTTGTTCTATGTTTGGAAGAAGCAAAAAAGATTGAATAAGAGGGCATAATTCAGCCATAGTAATACATGAGAGAGAAGAAATAGAAAAGGGGTGAAGAGAGAAGCAGTAGCCAGTAAGCATTAATGTTGTGTAGGTAGCAGCAACACGGGCTTTGGTGTCTTTGATGACCGACAATCGTGGTCGTCCACGAAAACCATTAAACATACACTAGTTTGCAACGTGTTTTTTCAATACTAGTATGCACTCGAGTGCATGTTGCATTTTTCAGTTTTACTGACTTACACTTTTTGATAAATGGTGTTACACTTTTCAATTATTACTAAAAATATTATTATACAGTTTAATAATTGAAAATTGCAACACCATTTACCAAAAAGTGTAAGTCAGTAAAACTGAAAAGTGCAACATGGACTAGGGTGCATAACATGCACTCGAGTCCATAACAGACCAACCCTTTTCAATAACTTTCCCACTTTTAAAATGAAATACAATATCCCCCAAGTCAACTTTTTTATTTAATACGTCTTCAATTCAATTTCATTATTTTTACTTTCCTTTTTTGTTATTCAATTTATTATGTTCATACCTTTTTTTTTTTGAAACAATAGTATTCATACTCCTTTATCTTCATCCTCTTATCATCATTTATTTACCCACTTTATTCATAAACAATCATTTATTTACAACCCTATCATATCTTCAACTTATCTACTTTATGAATAAACTAATCAATACTCCCTCCGATCCAAAAAGTTTGTCGCATTTGGACTTTAAATTTGTTTCAAAAAGTTTGTCGCTTTTTCTAATTTTACCAATGATCTCCCTAAATTGCCCCTATTCTTTTGGAAATATATTAATTACGATTTTTTTTGGAAAGGTCAATAAAATGGTGGAAAAGGAAGGTGGAAAAACAAAAGGAAAAAGAGAAGAAAGGGGGAGAAAATAACGATGGGTAAATTTGTCAAAAAAATATGTTCCTTAATTCTATACAAAATGAGAAATGCGATAAACTTTATGAAACGGAGGGAGTATTCATTAAAACTCGTGCCCGGAAAAGTTGGCATAATAAAATTGAACGGAGGGAGTATATATATATATATATATATATATATATAAATAAAAAAATTTATATAATTATCTATTAAAATTCTACTCATTATTACACTTTTTCTGTATTATCTACATGTAAAAGTTATCATGAACGAATGTAGTAAAAATAATTATTACTCTCGCGGTCCCGAAATTATTTGAACAATTTGACTGACACAATTTTTAAGAAAAGTGAATTTAGTGGTTGGTGATGTACAATAAAGGAGAGATATTTTAGGTGATTTGGTGAAGTGTAAAGGAAATATGATAAAGTGTAAAGTAAAATGTATGTAAAAAGAGGGTAACAATTTTGAAAATAAAGTAATGTTGGGAGGGTATTAATTTTGTGGGATCATATTAAGAGTGTGCAAATAATCTTAAAAGGTCTAAATAAAAAAAAGTGTGCATATAATTATGGAATGGTGGAAGTAATATATTCATTCATACAATCAGTACATAATAAATAAATGTTCACAAAATGGGTGAAATGCCACAAAGGTAATACGTAAATAAATTCAAAGACTTTTCATATTTTAGCAATTGTACTAAAACATTTTAATTTATGTGAAGGCATAGCATACGCACGCTTGTCCATTTGAAACTTTGTTCCCAGTACAATTTCAAATGTCCATATAAGTGAACAAATTATGTACATATATAAGTGCACAAATTATGTAGCCAAATAATTGTAGTAGTATTTACTCCGCAGTTATTAATTACTCCTATTATGTTTTTAAATTATTTTTGCTGCACAATCCAATCCAATATATAGCAAAAACATTAATTTTATAAACCGAATAAAATAGCCTATTGGTAAAATCGGGAATTAGAATCGCATGCATCAGCACGGCAGAAATATTAATATAAAATAAAACAGTTCACCAATTGTATACTATTCAATGTGAGCCAATGCAATATAGACAATATTTTATAATATAATATTTTTTTTCAAGAAAATATATTTAAATGAGAAAATACATTTATATTTTTTAAATATAAATGTTCAAAATTATACATTTGGAGATAGTGCAACCCAATTAAACACTAAAAAGAAAAAAATATGCACAAGTATGATAACTTTAGTAATTTTAAAGTGACCGAGTTCAACATGATACATCGATGAGATAGAAAAAAAAATATGCACAAGTATATGGACTGAAATTACATGTTCCACTTTTTATGTTCCGAAAGCTTGACACAACATACAACAACAATGATAGTGTACGATCGAATGTGTAAAAGACGAGTCTTTTATAAACTGCTTTTTTTCAAAGGTCCCATTTCCTTCGCCTTCGTCCTCAACAAATGCTTCTGAATCTTCCCAGTGGCCGTTTTTGGCAACGGCCCGAAAACAACCGATTTTGGGACCCAGTAACCTGGCATATTCGATCGACTAAACTTCATTATATCTTCAGCTAGTTGTTGCTGATTAGATGCATCAATGTCAGGCTTCAGTGTCACAAACGCGCAAGGCGACTCACCCCATCGATCATCAGGCCGAGCCACAACCGAGACCTCAAATATAATCGGGTGCTGGTAGAGAATATTCTCTACTTCAACACTACTAATGTTCTCCCCTCCTGATATGATAATATCCTTTGATCTGTCTTTAATTTCAATATAGCCATCTGGGTGCTTTACACCAAGATCACCGGAATGAAACCATCCGTTGGCAAAAGCTTCGTCGTTTGCTTTAGGGTTCTTCAGGTATCCCTTCATTACGGCATTGCCCCTGAACACGATTTCCCCTACGGTTTTACCATCAGCCGGGACAGGATCCATGTTCTGTGTATTAATGACGTCTAAGCCCTCAAGGGCGACGTACCGAACCCCTTGTCTAGCGTTGAGACGAGCCTGGTCTTTGGGTGGTAGTGAGTCCCACTCAGGCTTCCACGCGCATATAGTCGAGGGCCCGTAAGTTTCGGAAAGCCCGTAAGTGTGGGTCACTCGAAAGCCTTGTTGTGACATTGCAAAGAGAATTGAAGGCGGTGGAGCAGCACCAGCTGTCATTACATGGACCATACGAGGAAGGGGAAGGATTGCCTCATTTTTGGGGGCGTTTACAATGGTATTGAGAACCACAGGTGCAGCGCAGAAATGAGTTACGCCAAGATTAGCTATAGCGGAGTAGACGCCTTTAGCTGTGACCTAAAACAGAGGAATGAACACGAACAAAGTGGATTATATAACCAATGGTTAGCGATCGTTACAAAGAGCTTATGCTTTTTCCAAAAAACGACATTTATCTACATATAGTCGTATAGTATGTAGTTCATAACTAAATCCAATTTGATTCACAAACTCAAGTATGGTACATAATTATTTTCTAGCTATGTAAATGGAATTATCATACCTGTCTGAGGCAAATGTTAGTTCCAAAAATAGCAGCAAGAGTCCAAGTGAAACACCAACCATTACAATGGAACATAGGCAACGTCCACAAATAAACAGCGCCTTCTTTCATACCCCACACGATTGCATTACTCAGAGCCATGAGATAAGCTCCTCGGTGATGCAAAACAACACCCTTAGGACTCGCGGTCGTCCCAGACGTATAACCTAAAGCAATGCTGTGCCACTCGTCCTGAGGCGGTTTCCAAGCAAAGTGTGGGTCCCCAGTTTCTAAAAACTTCTCGTATTCGATGGCTCCTTTTTGCAGTGCATTGTGGAGTGACTTTGGATCACAGTTTTCATCCGCGATAACGATCAAAATCGGGGGTTTGAATTTTCCTTCGCTTTTATCTGCCATAATTTTCAAAGATTCCTCTGCTAAAGTGAAGAACTCTTGGTCCACCATAATAACAGCAGATTGGGAATGCCCCAAGAGAAAAGCTATTGTCTGAGCATTCAGACGAACATTGACAGCATTTAGCACAGCACCGGACATTGGAACCCCGAAATGAGCTTCATACGTGGCTGGAATGTTTGGAGCAATCACGGCCACCTGTTATAAGAGACGGGATTTTCACTAAAATATATCAAATTCTCTGAAAATTCCAATAGTATTATGAAGAGAAATTTCATCATCATTCTGGGATTAATTCCAACATGAAGTTTGTACTACACACCAGCATTTCAATGAATTCTTGTAAATCATGGATTGGAAGTCAAGAAGACAAGATCTTTCACAGAATTATGATTTTGTACACAAGACAGAATTTATGCATGAACTAGATTTAAAACATTATTGTCCCAACACTCAATTTAGTTCCAACTACTGTTTTTACTATATGTAGACAACAAAAAGTAACAATTTACGGGTGTGGCTACTAAAATCCAAAATAACAAAAGTCAATAGTTTATAATTGGACCTGTCATCAGCGGATTAAAATCATAATAAATTAATTAAACCTCCATGTTAAAAAACTTTAAAAAATGATAATAACAATAAATAAGGAGAATTAGATGAAAATGAGGAATGAACTCACGGTGCTACCAAAGGTGACGTTCCGCTTGGTAAGGGCGGAAGCAAGCTGGCGGCATCGAAGGTAGGTCTGGTGCCACGTGTAGCTAATAGAGCCATGGATTATGGATTTCCGGGTCGGGTGCACCAGAGCCGCCCGCTCCAAAAACCCGAGCGGCGTCAACGCTGTGTAGTTCGCCGGGTTTTTGGGCAGATCGTCTATGTCTCTCTCTACAATACCCATACCCATCTGAGTGAAACAAAGTGTGAGTTCCGATCCAATTAAGTTGACAAAATTAAAGTAGAAATAGATTAGTACCAATTTGGTTTATACTATAATATATAATAGTGTTAGATATAGATAGACTAGTACCAACTTTGGTTTATCCTACTAATAATTTAAAAAAAAAAAAAAAAACAAATTCCAAATTCAATCTCATAATAAATTCGCTATCATAAAAAAGCAAATCCCAAATTCAATCTCACAATAAATCTCTATCATTACAAGAATGATACATAAAATACCTAAATTAACAGTCTCATTAAATACATGAAATTATCCTCAAATAGCCTCGTAAAATTAGTCTAAAATAATAAGCAAAATTTGAACTTACGGTGAGTGGTCGGAGATTGGGGTGGTGGAGGTGGCCGAGCTGCGGCTAGAGACGGTGGGCGTCGTCCACAGGAGAGATTGGCGGCGGATGAACTACTGGGTTTTCTCTTTTCTGTATTTTGTGAATTACAGCTACAGCAGAAGGGGCGCTGCGATATGTAAGGACTAAGACCAGGGTTAGTGGATTAGTTTTTTTTTTTTTTTTTGGAATTCAGACCGTGTTTGCGTGTGGTTGGAATTGAACAATTCAGATTTGGATTGTGAATTCTCAATTCAATACGAATTCACTCATAAAATGCATATATATATATATATATACATATACATATTTGGTTACTCACTTACCAAAATTTAAGAATTTTAAAATATATATATATATAAAGAATTTAACCACCTACCAAAACACACGAAATTTTCAAAAAATAAATTACTTACTTAACAAAATCCATGATTTTCCAAGGGCAAATTTAGAAATAATATATAGAACTTAATTATTTAATAGTAGTAAATAAATCCAATCACATCACTATTTTTTTTTTTTTTTTACATTCATTCTCTCTAGTACATTTGTACTTTTATTTCACACTCACTTTCTCTACTTTTATTTATTTTACTCATTAATAAAATATTACAACATCACTGTATAATTTAGTTTTTAAATTTTAATTTAATTAAATCAATTACTTTATAAAAAAAAAGTGGATCAGCCTGGAAATTCGAGTCATGCACAATCGGCTCATCTGGCCACTGAAATTAATTCCCAGCTTAGCCTAATGGCTCATCTTGACAACTCTATTCCACAAATAATAAAGTGATGAAAAATAAAATGATTCTGTGGCCATCTGCACAATATCCTTCTGATGTAACTGGAATTCGAAAAAAATCATTTTTCAATCTAATAAAACTCCTACACAATATCCTTCTGGACATAACAAGACAATGCATCCTCTTCCACAATTAATTGTTCGCTTTGAAATCCAAGGATTTAAGAATCATCCTATGTTTATTTTGAAATCATGTATAAAATATTTATAATGTTGTATGAAAATTTGATTATAATGATTGAAAAAGTCTAAACCAATGAATTTAAATATCAACAGTGGACTTTTTTTTTTCCAAGTTTCACCGTTGTACAGCTCTCTCCTCCATCACACGGAGACGAAAAAAAAAAAAAAAGACTAGCAATTACTTAACCAATGATTAGATTTTTTTCTCCACATTGGAGGAGGGGTGGGGGAGGCAAGAATGCAATCAAAATTATGACACAATATGCACTTTATACTTACAACTACATTTTGATGTTCTATCCTTGAGAAACAGATATACAACCAAACAAAGCGGGGGAACTGCAACGCAGATTCAAAAGGGTCGGGCATGCCCATACAATCTAACATTTTCTGGGCCTCTTTCTCTAATTTCTGAGTTGTGTATCGAACCTACATGCATTGTATCCCAACCCTGAAGCTGTTACCCGTTGTTCAACACCCGCTTCTCCATCACCTGATTGGATGATATTGTGTGATCCCTCGTTTTGGTGGCAATTTCCTCAATATGAACAGAACAAGCGATGATGGCAAGATCTCCACCAGCTGCAACATTCAAACACCACCATTTCATTTTCAAAGTTTTCTGAAATCCTCCACGTAAATATATCATAAAATAAATAACGCATACCAGGTAGTAAATAAAATTCAAAATAGGATGATCCAGAACATCTAGATCTGCAGCTGGCTCAAATGCATCCAAGCACATCTGTGACATAAGAGAAGTAGATTCAGAAAGCGAGATTTTTTTTTTTTTTACATAAGCCATATAGGTACACAGATAAAAATTTAAGGTAAGGAAGAATTTAAAACGAGAGAACATTAGACAAATTTACTGGCCAGGCCTACAGGTTTTTGTAGGCAATGGCTTTTATTCAGATTATTATTCTGATCTCCCAAAAAACCATTTCGTCAAGCCATGAATGCTTATGCACTATTGAATTAATAAAGTTAAAATCAATGGTGTTTGCTAGTTTGCTCATGAATCAGTATCATCAATCAATTGCAAATTGGAAGCAGAAATGAAGCAATCAGTTCTAAGAAGCATAGGACTTACCATAATACTTCTAATCAGAAAACATGTAAAACATATTGTCGTCACATAGCCAACCTGAGTGAGCAAGAGGTGGAAACGAGACAGTTAAAAAGAAAGCCTTATTACACAATAATCAACAAACAATCAGTTCAAAGCATACCTCCTGTAGTTTCTTGCGCCGTCCTTTTGATTCCACAGGAAATCGTTGTAGCATCAAGAACAACCTGCACAAAGAAGACATCAGATTCAGGGTACACAAAACCTTTTTTTAGAACCACAAAACATTTTTAAATTATAGAAGAACTGATGTGAAACTTTTTGCAACCCAAATAACAAACTACGAATTAGGACAATATTTAGCTATGTGAAACCAAATCAGGAGTGAGTGATAATTGAGAAGTTAGAAGCCAACACCCCTTTGACAGCTAAACCATTTTTTGTACATGATGCATTTGCAGACTAATTTGAGACACTAGTAAACTACACATAATTTTCCTATCTTGAGGAGCCAATGTGTATATGAAGATTTACTTGAAGAGAGAAGCACGTGGAGAAGATTAATTCATGCACGCGACCCAACGTGATTTTATAATTGGTTCATGTAGCCTACCCCAATTATTTGGGAGTATAGGCTCGGTTTATATGTATGTTAGTTTGAGGAGCCAATGTGCACAAAGAGATTTCACACTCTTACTTCTAACAAAGAGGAAGCAAGAGCCATGGTCCAAGTATCAACAGCAAGAGTGACATGCAAGCATCCTAAAAGCACGACTAAATTGTCTCAAGGTCAACCTTGTCAAAGTAAGCTAATATGCATCACTAGGTTAAGAATATACATATACACTGGATCCTTGGACTTGTTCGAAGCAGTAGAAAGCCATTTGGACGAAGAGGTTGACAGCTGATTTGTTAATCGAAATAAACCCTTACAGAATATCTAAAATATAGGCACGCTAACAGGCGAAGTAAAGAATATCTACAATATAGGCTTATAACCAAACATCAATCTTATAAAATTACAAGTTGGTCAAGCAGGGTTAAAGCCTAATGAATTATCAAACAGGCCTCATTCTAGCATAGATCAATCATTAAAGGAAGAAAATTTAAATCACCTTCCACCGTAGAGGACAAACCCTAGTGCCGCAAATAAAGAAACACCTGCCATAACAAGTTTTGTCAACAGAATGAATAAATAATATAACTGATGCATGTAAGCAAGGTTAAAAATATCAGGAAACAAAAAAACTACCTGCAAAAAACATCTTGGACAAAATCACCATTACAGGAACGGGCTTCCACCATTGAACTAACCACAGAATTATCTGCAACAAATTGGAAGAGATGATTACTCCAGATGATAATTTCTTGATAAAACTCATTCAAACCAGAATCCTATCAAATTTATTACAATACTTTCTCCTCAAAGTACATTGACATGGAATGATGCAAAATGCCAACATACAGAGAGCACATGTGACTTTTGGATAAGTAGAAACTGAAAATTGTAAACCTCTAATTCTGTCATTGACTGAAAACTAATACTAATCGTGTGTAACTTCTAAGCATATCATGCACAATCCTGCAGGACTTCATTCGTTATCATCCATTATGACAAGTTAACAAAAACTGAATACATATATGTGGAACACAAAGGAAAACAGATACAGAACACTTGGCACAAAAAAATAAGGCATGCCGAAACATCCCCAAAGAATATACTCCACAAACATGCCCAGATGTAAAATAAATAAATGTGGTATATTTTAATAATTAAGAAATATTGATCTAGCAATATATAGGGTATCCGGATCATGCTTAGAGGGCCAAAGCTCAATGGCACACCTCTTGGAGAGAAGTATATATAGTTCTATTAACTTTCCTGTAATTGTGGTGAATTTGTATCATATGTTTGAAGTGAAAAGCTTAATCAACAATTCAGCATTTCATCTATATAACAAGAACCAAATGACACATCAGGACAAACAGACATGATGTGTTTCTTTATTAAGAACCAAAAGATCTTATCCTCTAGCTTACAGCTTAATGAGGAGAAAATGGTCAAGATTGTTTACCTGAACCAGATATACAACACCATTTATTGTGTAGAAACTAGGCCTTAGCCCGTCAGTAGATACAGCACGAGCCTGAAAAAATAAAATTGAAGTATATATATGAGTTGGCAATTAGAATTTGGATGCAACAGAAAATAAATCCTAATCACGAAACTAGGCGAACCTGGTAGTAAATTTCTGCCCAGAACAGAACAAGCAATGCATACGTAGTAAAAAATGCAAGGCTTGGCATCCCAAGTAAAATGTGTTGCACAATCTATCCCAAACAAAAAAATTGTATCAGGAAAAATTAGTTATGAAGGTGTAGAGAAAATGAAATGGCTGAATGGAAGCAGATAACCTCTGGATTCAACTTTTGGACGTCCCGACGGACTGCAAACACCACGCAACGAACTAAAAGAAAAGAAAACATGGCATTCTTTATGTGAAATATTGAATTTAAAAGTAAAAATATCATGAACAAAAAAAAATAACACAAACCTCCATTAACCAAGAAATTGAGGAAATGAAATACTTTTTGGGTCGTCCAACCATACTCTGGTACTCTCAATTGTATTCTAACCAATTGTACCTACAACGAATAAGTCAGCATCATAGGCAATTCAATAGCGTGTCCAGAAAACAAGCTAGTTTAAGAAAGGGGGCATTCGAATATGAAATTAAGTATTCAAGTATGAAATTTTAGGGCAAAATCATTAGATTAGATAAAAGGGGGAAATTATAAGATAATTACAAGAGCAACAAAGGCGACGATTCCATAAAGCACAGATAGAACGTGGAAAATACGATCTTGCCAAGCGGGTGAATGGTTGATTATGTCCCACCAAGTGGTGGCGTCGTTAAGGCGGAGCGCCATCACGGCAGCCTCCACAGAAGGGCCGACCATCTCCGCCAACATATCGACGCAAAGATTTAGGATTGCGGTCGAAAAGGGGGGATCAGAATATAATATTATAGTACGAATATCTGGTTCCGAAATCGAGGGATTGTTGAATTAGGGGGGAATTTAATTTGAAAGCCGGTGAAAGGAGCGGTGGAAACGGGAGATTATACGAAGCGTCAACACGTGGATTTATTTGGGAATTGAATTGGAGGAAGGGGGAGGTTTTGGATTTGGACAAACACAAATTTTTGGTTTGGGCGTCTGTCAACTTGTAATATTTTTACGTGTTCTTGATATAGATCAATCAAATCTAATTTTCTTTTTTATTTATTTATTCGCTTGCTTTATTTGAATTTCTTTTACCTGTCTCGCATTATTTAATTGATGGGATTTTATTTTATGAAAACAAAGAAAATTAAAAAAATGTCTGCCATAATCAGTCCATGATTAAAGAATGTGTCCCTTACAACCTAGAGTACTATCACCCTTATATTTTTTGTCCACCAAATGTAGTTTCATACACTTTATGAAAACTATCACCCTTCAACCATCACTTAATTACTCAATTTACCATCAACTTTATTCACAAACAATCATTTTATTCACAATGGACCCCACAATACCCTATAATACCCTTACTTTATCTACTTTTTTCTTAAAATTTGTGCCCCTCCTCCATGGGACTACATTTGGTGGATGGAGGGAGTATTATATATATAGTTTGAAATAATGACATCACTGTTTAGATGGATATGATTATGAAGTTGGAGTCGCCTTAAAATAAAGGAGAGGGATAAATAATTAAAAAGTCACACTTGATGTTCTATGCAATATGTTAAATTGAGTCATGATTTTGAAACGTGAAGAATTAAAAAATCAAATTATATAAATTTGTCGATTAAAAAATAACATGCAACGAAAAGAATCTTAACAAAAGCCCACATGAATCATGTGCACAATTTTCATTGCATCGTTAATATTGTTACTTGTACGAATTAATATTATTGTTATGATGAATATAATATTTTTTTATCTTTTTCAATTAATAAAAAAAAAACGTATATTGCTATATGACAGTTTTTCTTTTTCTTTCAACAGGCAATTCTTGCAAAATCTTCTCCTTCACTTTCTTCTGATTTTCCAAATAAATCGATCAGGTAACGTTTTCTCTCACTGAGTGGGATATTGTCGTTTTATTGCGACTTCTAGTTTATCAAAATCTTTTTTTTTTCATCCTACACATGTAGTTTTTTACTATTACAATTTTTCAAGGATCAACAGTGTAATTTTCTTCAACGACGACGTTGATGTGATGGCTGATTGGCAGGTTGTGAATCGTTTGATATCCATTTTTTGTCCCTTCTCCATATTTTTTTCGATGTGAAAATTTACACTTGTTTTACGTTTCCTCCCTATTGTAGTTTTTAATTCGGTTATTTAATTTTTTTTCTTCTTTTTGCCTATGTTTTGTAGACCTTTAATAAATTTGAATCTAGTCAAATTCATTATTAGTTGTGACAGATAACCATGAAGCAACGTGATTTTTTTGGACTCAATGTTGTCTTGAAATGCTAGACTTGTTTTTTCCTTTTTCGCAATCTTATTAAGTTTGATTGTTTTTGTTATAAGGGAAAGATGAGACTAGAACGGGTATAGCCATGGTGGCAAGAGACGCTGAATGTTTGTTTTCGGCCAGAAGAACTATGTTTTTGCTCGTCTCATGAGCATGGAAGAAGGGGAAGCATGGGGTTTGACGGAGGACATGAAATGGGATAGGAACATAGACGGGAGAGATAGTTGTTTTTTAAATTGAAGGTAAAAGAATTTTGAAATGCAATTAAATCGTTTGGACTAGACGATACAAACTTTAGTGATTAAGTGCAAATTTGTCTTTTTTCTTAAGAGCTCTTCCTTTTATTCGATAAATCTTGTTCGTCGTTATGTCAATTGTGTATTACATACTTTAGTTAGGAGTTACGGGACTCATGTTTGAGTCGTGCCTTTGATCGACCTACTCCATCAAATTTGATTTACACATTTACTATCAAAAACTATAAAACAATTTATATAATTTAAAAAAATTGCACATATAATATAAGTAAATTACCCAATAAAACTTGATTTGTACAACTTTGCAAAGGTTATAGGAGTATTACTTTTTTTTTTTTTTAGTTTGACCTGAACAAATTGAAATATTTAATAAAATACAGGGTATATTTTGTAAATATTCAATCAAAGGTTAACAATCGTAAATTTCTCACGTTTTGTAGGTCGGCTTCAAATTTGGGCGTTCTTTCGCCAAGATTTCTATTTTCTTCAATCAATACTCACAAAATTTCTATTTTGCTCAGCCATTTTGATTTCGAATGCTTCTATGATCAGCCGTATGCAAAGATCGTGGTAATCCCTAACAAACAGTTGGATAAAGTACACCCCCAAAATTTTCTTTCTAGGGCGATTCATCGTTAGTAGGCAATAGAAACGGTGATTGATGAGGGTTCCTCTGCGGCTTTAGGTATGATGAGTACGCCTTCAAATACAGGCTCTTCTGCTTCGACCCCCATACATTCGTCCAACATTGGCTTTCAGGTTACTTCTCTCTCTCTGTGAGTTTTCCAGCTGTGTTTGCGTTTAGGGTTTTCTGATTTTGATGTGTAGTACTTTTGGGTGTATCCAGTTATTGAAGAAGCACGGATGGAAAGAAGGGACTGGCCTCGGTGTTTCCGAACAGGTTGGTAATTAATTGAATCTAAATTTTAAAAAAATTGTTTGCTTAAACTGGATTTGGTTGGTTTTCTATGGTGTTAAAAATTATTGCAATTGAAGCTTTCTGATGAAACTTGAGAAATAACAGAATCTACGACTGTGTTTTGAGATATTCCAAGCTTCCTGATGTAAAAAAAAAAACTTGGTACATAGTACATACCAATATACCATTGAAGTAACTCCAACCCCAACAGTCCAAAGATGAAACTCCTCTTCATTTTTTTCCTCATTTTTCTGAATTATACTAAATACATATTGTAGGGGTCTTAAAAAGGGATAACTTAAATTTGCCACCCTTTGAGATCTTTATGGTTTTGTCGGATTATAGTTACACAATAAATTACTATTGGGATTAATAGAAGTTGATATAATGTGGAGAAAAAAAGGACTGAGTTTTAGATTTAAAACATACCTTATTCTTCTGTTTTCTTGGTTGTTCATAGTTACTCTAGAGCTCATATTTCATAATCCGCGAGTCTGTTATTTAGGAATCTACGGGAACTTGTTACTTGAGCCCTCAAAGTGAACTTCTGTATTCCTTTTTGCATTATAATTATCCTGATCTTATCAATACAGGGCAGGCTGGAGCCTATACAGACATCTGTTAAGAAGAACAAGCGAGGTTTGGGAGCAGCAGAAATACCAAAAAGGGTAGTCAAGCAATCAAAAATCAGTGATGAGGATAATTCAGAAGTAAGTACTGAATTTCCTTTTGGTTGGTAAATTTGCCTTTTTTTTTAGTCAGTATGCTAAGTGTATCAAACAGAGATGTTCAGCCGAAAGAACCTATAAATAGAAGAAATTTTGAAATTGCTGTGAGCATTTATAGTATACAGAGTTTAGATTCTGTATTTGTCTGATGGTCTGTATCCCGAATACTGAATGATTAATTAACAAAGACATATCTTACTTCACATAAAGTTTACAAGTAGATTGGCGTTTTCTTTATGGAAAATTTGTATACAGAAGTGACAATCACATAGAAGAAAACATTTTTTATTGACGGAGTAATTTTGGAAATTGAGACAATGTAGATCACTACTCAAATAATGTTCTACGAGAGGCATTTGATGTTCATTTTACTGTTGAAGGGTTCTAGGCAACAGTTCTTAATATTTTTAACAGAAGACCATGGAATAGTTTGATCTGATGACTCTAATATTACTACTGGAAATAGATTCAGAGACTAGTACTTTATATAGTTCAAAGAATCAGTAAAATAAAATCTATGTCGAGCTTTTCAACCTCCTTGAGAATTGACAAATTTCAGGAAGTGACTTTTACTAGTGATTAAAATTGTGAAAACTCCCTCTTCATTTTTTAGACCGTGTGTTACCTAATTGTAATTTGTATCTTACAATCACTACAAGGTCATTAGAGATAAGGAGATTTGAACAAAGATTCTAGTGGACTAATGTTGTTCAAGGATGCATCATGTTCAAAGTTGAACACTGTAATATTATTATAACATGCTAAATACATAAATCTAGATGCTTACAACTAATAGTTGGTGAATAACCAACATGCTTAACAATTACTGACGGGTAAAGAATCTGCACCAGTATCACTTTCACGTACCAGGAGGATAATAACAACCATGAAAATACAGGCAGGTTGTTTTTAGTGTGCTTCTTCCTGGTATCGTTGCAATTGATACATTATTTTACGAAAGCGGATGATACGAATATTGCTAAATTTATGATGTCTTATTCCAAAAACTTATTTTTAATTATTGTAATGTTGTTGTTTTATTAAGGTTTGTGGGAGGGGTAGTTCATTGACTGTGTTATGGTTGTTGTGCTTCATTGTTTACGAGTCCCCGTCTTCTTTTCTTTTTCAGCTGCCTAAGGATAAACCGAAGCGCATCTCAAAAAAGATGAGGAAGGTTCAAGAGTTTGAAAAGCGGATAGAAGAAACAGAATTTGATCGGACTTTCTTCAGGATGTTCTGGCCCGATAATGTCTGAATTTGATTTCCCAAGTAATGTATAAATCGGAGTTTGTACCAATTCAAGTTTATAATGAATAGCTGGGGGAAGTAAAGAATATAATCCATTTAAAGTATTTTCGCAGCACATGCTCTTATGGTTCTCTTGCCTACTTTTAAAAACTCAATTGATTTCATCAGCCTTCCCAATTTATTCACCTTGTTTTTTATAGTAAAGTGCTGATGGGTTTCAAGTGAGTATTTAAATTTGGGTTTAAAAAAAAATTCTATTAATATAAACTTTCTTTTAATGTAAAAATAAATTCATAAAACTGTTGGCATCCAATTTTGCTATGATCATGTGGCAACTTTGGAAAGCCAGGAATTCGAAACTGTGGAATAATAATTGTCCGACCCCAGCGGAGGTGGTACACATGTCAACTGCTTATTGGACGGAATGGTGTGCAGTGGTGGAAGGACAAAAGCTGAGGGCGCAGGAGGCTCGGGGCTAAGGCGCTAATAGAGAGTTTGTGAAGGCCAAGACGATGTTGTTCCCAGACTTTGTAGAGGTGGATGAAGGTGAGGTTGTTGGCTTCATGGAAGCGCTCTCATGGGCGAAAACCCTTGGATGGGACGAGGTGATTATAGAGGGGGACGCTAAAAGAGTGGTAGATGTTATTGACGCGTCTACCATCTATAATTCGGTTTTTGGTGATTATGTTAGGGCTTGCAAAATTTTTGAAGTACTTTTAATAATTTCTATGTTTGTTTCGTAAAAAGGGGTGTAAATTTTATGACACACGAATTAGCTCGAGCCTCTCGATATCATGGGAGCTCTCACTGTTGGGATGACACATCAATCTTTGTGGATGGGCTGCTTTCTGTAATAAACTGTCATTGCATGAATAATAGTTAAATTGCTTTGGTGTCAGGAAAAAAAAAGTAACTTAGTATTTATTTTTCAATTGAAATTTTAATTTTATGCTATAGAATTTAAAATATACTTGTATATTACTTATAGTAATAATTTTTTATTTAGAATAAGTTAATCCGTCTCGTTCCCCGAATTGGATCACCCCGCCACACCTCGTTTGTAGAATGGAACGGATTCGAGTATTTAAGTACTCGTATCATTGTCGTCCCTAATTCCCTGAGACAGATATACCATCTAACAATCATTTTTATGCTTAACGGGCTATAAAGGGCCCAAAGATTTTTGATTTGGCCATGGATTTGGCTATATACCCCTCCAGCCTTGTTAAATATACCCCCGATTTTCATACCCCCTAATATGTCATACGTTAGATGTACCCCCATCAAAATACCTAATCAACCCTTATAGATACACTCCATAAATTATAAAACTCTATTTTTTTTCATTCTTCTTCCTACTCCTCCCACCACTCTACACTTCTTTCATCTTCTCTCTCTCCCTCTCCCCCTCTCTCACGCTGCTTGCGCAACAGCAGGTGAAAAAAAAAAACCAGGGTTTCGTAATCCTAAATCAAACAAGCAGGTATGTAATTTTTTTTTTTTTAATTTCGACACACCAGGGTCGACCATATACATTCTCGTAAATAATAATTTATCGACGAGAATGTATATAGTCGACCAACGATTGAAGAACTTTTTTTAAAAAATGATTTTTCGACATATACACTCTCGTCGACAACAATTTGTCGACGAAAGTGTATATGATCGACCCTGGTGTGTCGAAAATTATAAAAAAAATATATGAGATTTCAATTTATTTTTTTGATGATGTTTGATGCCGGAAGGGTGGTGATGGCTGCCGGAGGTGCAGCGACTGCGGCGCTGGTCCTTCAATTAGTGTTAGGTTAATTAGAGTTATGGTTGAAAAGTGAAAGGAGAGTTAATTTATTAGGATCATTTTAGTACGAGGGTAGTTTAAGTATTTTACATTATTATTAAATTAATATATGTGGAGGGGGAGTATACTTAACAAAATTAGAGGCGTATATTACCAAACCCTTTGGCCATTAATCTGGCCTCAACCAAACGGACCCTTTACTGAAATTCTTAAATCGCGGCTTCAATTTTCTCTTCAAACCTGTAAATTCTTCATACTTCCTACACGCAGCTATTTCGCCGCCGCCATGGAAGCTGTTTGCAGAGATAGAATAAACGACGGTAGCCTACGGAAAGCAGTGAATGCCCTCCTCAAATGGAAGAAGAAGAAGCTTTTACTACACTCACAATCCGACCATGGAAATTCCCTTCACGAAGAAGAAGCAGCAGTAGTAGAAGAAGAAGAAGGTGATGATTTCATATACCTCTCCATAACCCTAAAAAAAGTCCCTCCACGAGACCGTACTCTTGCTCCCCATCGAATCCCCCTTCGCCACTCTCTCCTCTCCAAAGACTGTTCCGCCCTAAATCTCTGTCTCATCGTCGATGGAAAGAGAATCACCTCCGAATCAGCTCAAAAAATCCTCAAATCTCAAGGCATTCCCCATATCAAACAAGTTCTGAAGCTATCGAAACTCAAATCCGATTACAAGTCTTTCGAGTTGAAGAAAAAACTGTACGATTCATACGACGTGTTTTTCGCCACTAAGAGTGCGATTCCATTCCTTCCTGGGGTTTTGGGGAGGTTTTTCTACAAGAAGAAGAGAAAGATTCCGGTCCCTGTGGATTTGAAAGCTGATGGTAGTAATTGGAAAGAGGAGATTGAAGGGGCATGTAATTCAAGTTTGTTGTCTTTGGGTAGTGGAACTTGCAGTGCCTTGAGAGTCGGGAGATGGGGTGTCACAGAGGGTGAAGAGATTATGGAGAATGTGTTTGAAGCCATTGGTAAGGTGCTTCAGATTGTTCCTAAGAAATGGGGTGGAATCAAATGCTTGCACTTGAAGTTTTCCGACTCTGTTGCACTGCCTATTTATGATCATCAGAGCTCGTTGCTGCCCGGAAATAGTACTTTAGATAAAAAGGGTGATGATGGTTCTTGCTTGGTTGGAACAAAGAGGAAGAGAACTGAATTGGTAGATGGTTCTAGTAGAAAGAAATTATAGGATGAGAAGAAGAGACTTCAATTGCAGGAAAACAATCACTGCATTATTTCATTCAGTTGCATCTATGTAAGTCTTGGCGAAGATCGCCCAAGGACTACATCTCATTGGGCATCATCCCCAGTCTTGGTATCGATAACTATGATATTTGTTATGAGTGACTTATATTTATATTTACTTTGATAACTTTAAATTGTTTACTTGCTCTGGCATTTTAGACTGCTTGATCTCATTAATGCAACTCTTAATTGTTACAGTAGTGCTGAATCAAGTCTGAAGTTTGACATTCCTGTTTGTGTGGTTTATTAACAATATTCTTCTTTGGATTTGATGTGAATTCTTACTACACGATGAATGATTATATACTGTTGGATGTGGCATTTTAGTAGTTTATTCGAGGGAATATTAGAATTGTGAAGCTTTTAGGCTCTTTACTAGCTTATCAGTGTCTGCTTTTGATTTTCAGTTGCATACAATAGTCCTATAAGTTCTTGCACATCTCCAACCATCATTTTATTGTAGTGTAATACTTGTGTGAACTCGATTCACATGAACTCCTTCCAAATTTTTACCTATTTTCAAAATGGGTCCAACAAAAACTTGTATATTGGATCCATTTAATACTCCGTATTTATTTTGTAGGGTCAATGGAGTTCACAGATCTTAGATCTGTAAACCAGGTTCATACAAGTTTTTGTCTTTATTGTAATATAAAAGGTCAAATTGATGGAGGCAATCTTATTGATGACTAGCTTAGTGTTTTAAAAAGCATTGGGATTCATATTCAGGTATTCTAGCAGTACTACTGTGATATAATAAGTCAAGACCAGCTTCTTTAAGAGATTTACCACCTAGCCAATCTTATTGATGGATTAGACTATTTGTAGCTGCTATTAAAATCATGTGAGGCTCCTGAGTCTTAAATTCGGAAGAATCCCTTTGCTGAGAATTTGTTGTTCTCAGAATACAATGGCATGGTTGTTGTAAAACACACTTTTAAATTCCAAAAATTAGAGTATTGGATCTTGAGTTCCATTTAGCAAACTTGTTTTCCTAATTGAGCCCTTGGTCTTTTCTTTCTTTGGAATATTATCCATAGAATTGGTATGTCGCCTAACAAACAATAATTTTGAACAACTCCCAAAGAATTAGATTTAGCCATAATTGAAAATAAAAGGAGAAAAGACCTTTGTTGATGTTGAGTTTGACCTTTAACGTTTTCCTTTATGATGAATCCTAACAGTTAATGACCAAGTATTTGGCTGGATAAATTGAATCAAAGGCTAGCAGAAAAGCTGGTCCGTTGCATTTTATGTACATTGATGCAATTGTGGTGGGCACTCACAGGATTGAAGCTAATATAGAATTGAAGCTAATTTTTCCCTTCTGTATTAATTTTTTATCTTGTAGAGTATAGTAATAGTTACTCTTTTTGTGGGAATCCATAATCCTGAATGTTATTATCTATACTAAACTGTATACTGCTATTCTATATACAGTAATTGATTATTTATTGTATTCTGTTATGGAACTCACATATTCTTCTTTGGGTTTTAGAAGTTTGTTTGAGTGATAATGTTAATTATTAAGTATCAGGCCTCAGAAATGCATATCGCTTGCTTTACTCATGATGAATGTTGATTTTCGATTCCAGAATTCAAACAAAACATGACTTGTTGCAGCCGAATCTCAGCTTTGTTCCTTTCTTGCATTGGTATATGATTGTTGTTAAATCAAACGCCCAAAAGTTTGTTGAAGAAAGGTGAAAAGTAAGCCTATGGTTTTCTGTTATATTCTGCTCCATTCAGCAATTGAATTGGACTTAGTTGGCCAAATATTAGGGATATAATTATATATAATTTGAGATGTGTAAAAAGAACAAAATTCAGATGGAAAACTGTATTCATTCCAAAAATAAAATAAAATAATACCATCGAGACTAAGAAATTTGCAATTGGACCTTCTGCTATTCAGAGACCTTTTGTTCAGGAATCTTGAAATACAAAAAGTGCAACTTCGTAATCTTATAACTATGAGGAGATTATAAGGCATTTGACAGTACCAAAATGAATACTACAAGAATTTGAAAGTAGCAAAATTTCAGGGTTGACTACAATCTACGAGTATGATAAATATAAACTGAAGCCAGATAATTATCAATTGATCATCTAGGCAATATTGTGTGTGTGTGGTGAAAATCATGTTAATATAACTTTAGCCTTCTCTTCTTTCACCATAGACTTGACAAACAGTTCCCCAGCTCTGTACGAAGATCGAACCTGAAAAATGCAGAAAAGCCGAAGGAAAATAAGCCTATTAAGAGTGCAAATCAAGGTCTTATATGATGCTTCTAATTAGATAGCTCTTAGGCCTCTTACATAATAACAGAAAATGGAAATGGGTAATGACAGATTGTCAAGTGTTGTTAAATCTGATGAAATTTTACAGCAAATGGAAATAAAACTATCTAGAATCAAAGGGCAATGATGCAGAAATTTTACCAAGGGTCCACTGGCAACGTAACGGAAACCTATTGACTCGCCATATTCTTTCCAGAAGACAAATTTTTCAGGAGTAACATATTCCTTCACGGTAAGATGCAATGGAGTAGGCTGCAACAAAATCAATGGAAGCAATGTTACTTTATAATTGCATGATTGAATTCACGGAAATGCAAACAAACATCATCAACTTCATGCATATTGCATATTTTTCCTCTGCCCTCATACTTTATGCTCCAAAGATCATTTATTTACACCCAAAAGTGTTGTGGAAAAGTTCTTAATAGCTCACCTGTAAATACTGTCCCAGAGTCAAAATGTCAACACCTATGGCCCGTAAATCAGCCATGGCTTCCTTCAGCTCATCGTCAGTTTCACCAAGTCCCAACATAATAGATGTTTTTGTAATCATTCCCTCCTTGCTCAGCTTTGCATGTTTCAGTACACTTAAACTCTGCTCGTACCTGTAACGTGCATTAAACAAGCGTTCAAATGCTTCATATTAAGTCATCAATACTTAAATACAAAATTATTTAAATTGGATGCAAAGCTTAACGGTGACGATACATGCTATTTTGCAAGATGAATTTAAAGAATAGTAATTGTAACTTGTCCCAAACTGATGGAATTCGATTGAGTTTTCTCTATTAGGGGTATTGATGGAAAATAAGGGTAATTTTTTGTTGATATCAGCAAAGTGACAAATAATTAGGAACGGATGGTGTAACAAAAGAGTATTTTTAAAATTGATGAAAAGTGAATTGAGCAAAAACCAAAAAAATAGCCACTTACCCAGCCCTAGGATCCCTGACAATGCGCTGCAGTCGTTTCACAGTTTCAACATTGTGAGCAAAAACATCTAACCCTGAGTGAACAAGAGTGGATACAGCCTTTAGGTCACCTCGAAAATCAGATGTTAAACACTCAACCATGATATCAGGCTTGAGTATCTGCCAAAATAGTTGCAAGTTAGATACATTCACTGAGGTCTTCTTCAAAAATACATGAATATATGTGTGTTCCATAATCCATATTCACGGGACATATTAATATGAAGATAATTACTAAACTTCACAATGAAAGAAATTCAATTTCTAAAACATGAATTAACCTTCATGGCTTTTACTGTCTCAGCAAAGTGGCCACTTCCGCCATCAGGTATATCGTCTCGATCCACACTTGTTAGAACAATATAATCCACACTGAAAGTAAACAACAATGAATTAGTCAGTCCATCATCGTGTACCAATATGGAAGATTCATTTTAAGATAATACGATCCATCGAGTAGTTATACAGCATAAGATGGGTAAACTCTTGTATTTACTGAAGAAAGAGGAGTGGACACATTATATAACTTCACGTTTCAAGTGATTGGTGCACTAACTGGAGCACAAATAGCACTTTAAGGCCATGTTTGATAGCTTAGATTAAACCAAGATTAACTATATATCATTTTTATTGGTTGTTTGATAACTTAGATTAAGCGTAAATTATGCTTTAAATTTTATAAAGTTTAGATATCATCCTAATCTTAGATAATCAATCTTTGCTATCAAACATGCCCTAAAATGAAAACAAGAAAAATAATCCTATCAAATGGTAAGGAAGCATCCATGGTGAAAGTTTTCAATTGAATTCTCGTATGCTATTCAGCAGCTTCCTGAGCAATTATTTTGTCTCGTCTTTTTGCACAAGGAATACTGTCCTGCTTTGTGTGACGGAAGGATGTTCAGAATGTGATTATGCATTGAAATTGTAACGGAATCGACCATTAAATGCCAAGGCTTCTTATATAACTCACAGCAATATGGGCATCCCTTTTAACTTTTAGATTTCTAACATCAGAACCAAAAAGTAAGTCCCATAACACAGTAAAGGAAACTTAGGAGCCTGTGCTTGTGAGGTTAAAATTTTATATAAAATTTGATTTGCAACCTTATGTTATGATCTTAATCATCAGAAACCCAATGCACATGAAAAATTAACAAGGGCATATGAAGCATCTAATTCTCATATTCAGAAGGTCAAGCACAAAAATATTTTGTAGACCAGGCATATAATCTCTTCCATGATACGGAGTATACAGTATTTCATGAGTTAAATCAGAATCCAAACGGACAGATGGTAAAGTTGAACTTTTATAGGTCATTCAAAATATTGCTGATGGAGAGAAAGAAAACATCTTTTCCATTACATATTTTTACTCAATAATGGAGTTCTCTAGATAACAACATTCATTAATGGCTTCAGAATAACTCAAAAGTTCAAAAGCATTCTAGAGATGCAAATTAATGAAGTGCTTCATATTTAGGAAATACTAAATAATTTCCCAATAACAATGCAGTTAAATCAGCCCATTTTCCAAGAATGAAATACTAGTATTCTGCTATAAGAATTCATGAGTTAAAAAACTTGATTCAGCATAGTTAAACACCACTTCATATTTCACATTTTGTAACAAGATTAGTAACCAAATCAAGCAAATATCAGAATTATCAAGGCACATAGTATCATTAAATCATTGAACAAAAAACAAAACAAAGAAGAACAAGTACCCCCAACTAGCAACGGCCTCGGCAGTATTGTAAGGCTCCATGGGATCAGGAGGCGCAGGGTTCCTACTAGTCTTGACGGCACAAAAGCGGCATCCCCTCGTGCAAGTGTCTCCGAGAACCATAATTGTGGCGGTGGCAATGCCGTCGCCGCCGCCGTTCCAGCATTCTCCGATGTTGGGGCACTGAGCTTCCTCACAAACAGTGTTGAGTTTGAGCCTCGAGAGTGATTCCTTCACCTCATCATACTTCTCCCCTTGCGGCGCCTTCTGCCTAAGCCATCCGGGCTTCTTCACATTAGGGTCCCGCCCCGTGTGCGGGCCCATTCCGCCCGGGTAAGGCGGCGCCACCTGGATGGCCGACGTTTTGGACTCCAATTCGAGATTGGATTCGCATCGGACAGTGTAATTTAGGGAGTTGGGCTTCTTTTGATGGTTGTGCAGAGGTTTAAAGGTGAGAAATGGAGATGGAGAGGCCTTATAAATACATTGATGAATCATTTTTGTTCTCCTTCAAAAGTCGGAATTGGGGTGTATAGAAGGAAGTTTGTAAAGATCAATTTGGAAGGGCGGAGGAGACGAAAGAGATGTAATGTGGTGAATCCGCCATTGGAATCTCCGTCGGCATATTGAATTGCTTGCTTGCAGACTTGCAGTTGGTTGGGACTTTTTTGGCCGCGATTTTCCATTGGGAGGGGCTATCAACACCCCAAATATTGTTATTCACACCCCAAAAAAAATTGGACAAAAATAGACACAATTGCATTTACTAAAATGTCCTTTTAAATCTTTTAAAAAATGTTAAACACACCCCTAATAATTTTAAACACACCCCATGTTATACACACCCCATTTTTAAATCCTACTTCATTTAACCCTCATTCAACTATTTTTATTTTTACTTCAAAAATTCACTTTATTCTTAAAACACTTCCTCTTCATGCATAAACCCTATCACCATAAATCATTTATATGATGATATAATCACAACAAACATGTTTATGGTAGAAGAAAACGTGATATAGGAAATTAATGTAAGTATATTTAATATTTTTACACTTTTTTCATACATTTTTTACACTTTATACAGTTTTTAAACATTAACAATCGCGACGTGTTCGGCCGAAATCGTGGCCGAACAAACATAAGACTGTACATGGGTTTCTGGCCGAACACACATGAGGCTGTACATGGGTTTCTGGCCGAACACACATGAGGTTGTACATGGATTTCTGGCCGAACACACATGAGGTTGTACATGGGTTTCTGGCCGAACACACATGAGTCTGTACATGGGTTTCTGGCCGAACACACATGAGGTTGTACATGGGTTTCTGGCCGAACACACATGAGGCTGTACATGGGTTTCTGGCCGAACACATATAAGGATGTACATGGGTTTCTAGCCGAACACATCCTTAGGTGTACATTATTATTGGTCGATACTTCTAGCCAATTAAAGCGGCCCATCCACATTTGGTAGGCAAAACTGCATTAAAAGAAGATGCGTTCGACTGTTTCAGTCGCACATCAATGTTGAAATAGTAAACTTGCTTTTAGCTCATAAGTCTATTACTAAACTTGAGCTCAACTCATACTCGGGTAGCTTGGTATTTGACTCTTTAAATGTGATCAATTTAAAAGTCTGGCACAAGTAGCTCACGAACCACTTACAACCTTACCTGCATCGATGAATGCAAGTAAAATAAAGAATAGAATAGTGCAATTTTGAGATCTCCCATGTAGAATGGAATTCCCTATGTTTAAGCCTATGGACACAGAACCATACAAAGCCCCAACATTTTGATTGAAAAAATCAAGTCAAACAATAAGTTCCAAGCAATTGATTATTTAAAACAGGAAAAGGGTAGTACAGTACTTAGGCACACTTATAGATATCTGAGGCAGAACTATACACTTTAGGTATAGTTGAGAAGTTGTCTGTCAGGCACACTTATAATTTCACAATACAATAGTTGAAAATAAATTAAAGAGTTTGTTTTGGAGACAATTCAATTCAGGTTCCCGCTACCATCATCTTCGTCCCCATTGCCATCCTCACCCTGTTTTAAAAACAAATCAGTAAAAGAGTATTCATACAATTAGATACAAGTAACAAAATTGCATAGCACATAATAGGAGAATCAGGAAATTCAAAGTTCCAACAAACATTAAAATTTGAGAAACACGTGATAAAACGAAACACTATACAAGTTTCATGCAAAATTAAATTTGAGGAGAATGTAGATTCTAGTACCTCGTCGTCATCAGCCTCATCGTCTTCATCCTCTACCTGCAGTCGTAAGTTCACAGTTAAGTGAAATAGAAAAAAGGTCTAATACTCCAATAAAACGGAAAGTGTAAATGCGTTACATTATCAAGGTGTGCGATTGGGTTTGGCCAAATATCCTCCTTGATAATTTCAGCTACCTGCAGTTTCAAAGCAGACAAAAAATCCATCAGGCCACCAACATAAAATGAATGCATTTATAATTTTTCTGTTGGTATTTAAAAAAGAAAGCATTTAAAGCATTCCAATAATGAGAATCAATATTTTGCTGCGCAAATTTGGTTTCATCATGTTCGGCTGAAAATCAGCAGTGCACAATGTTTTGTTCGGCCAATACCGACCGTTCAGACTCTATTGCATTCGGCCAATACCAGCCGTGCACCCTCTGTTGCGTGCGGCCAATACCGGCCGTGCACAGTGTGCTCCGCGCGACCGCGGGTCTGGCCGTACGATACGCGAACAGCAGCGAAAACTAGTCGATTTTGGCCGATTTTCCCAAATCAAACCAATGAAAAACAATACCCAAACACAAAATCAAACTCAATATGTTATACATTCATACATAATCCATTCTATTAGAGTTTTTTTTTTTTTTTACAATAAATCAAACTCATTCAACAATGTAAACCCTAGAAATTTTAAAAAAAGACACGGTTATTGGGGTTATTGGTGAGGGAGAGAGGGGTTAAATTTTATTTTATAAATGGATGGGGTGTGTATAGTATTAGTTAAGAAGGGTAAATATTTTAAGTTTTAAAATAAAAAGGATAGGAAAGGAATAAATTGGGGTATGTTTAGTAATTTAAATTGAATTTTAAATTTAAGTGGGGTGTGTATAACAATTGGGTGAGAATAACACAATATGGGGTGTTGATAGCCCCTCCCTTTTCCATTTTAATTAAATTTAATTTTTTATTTTGTTAGGGCATGTTTGCTTTTAAGTATCGGGGAGATGGAAAATTTTATCATAGGTCCTCCTGCGATTGGTTCTGATGACTCCAGCCCGGGAAGGATACGACTTCGACTCCAGCCTGTCTAGATCAGTTCGATTCCTCTATTTTAGTTTTTATGTTTCACTCTACTGAATCATTAACACAGGTTAGTGTATATCACATTTTTTCTGTCATTTATTCACACATAAAATCTAAATTAAACACCAATTATGAAACAAAAGTTCATTCGTCCACACACGAAAATCCAAATTATCAGTAATTTAAAATTGAAATTGTACTAATAATTCTAAGGATGGTGCACCGGGCACACAACCGTGGTGTACTAATTAAAATTGAGTGCCAATAACTGTGATCTTTGCTTTTAAGTCCAAACTTATTATTTTTAGGCCCAAATTTATTTATTTTGGGTCCAACATTTCTTCTAAGGGCGCGGCTAAAGGCACCCGGCTTTCCTATGAGTACACCCACCAAACTTTTTTTTAATCTTTTAGAACATGTGAAATGTCTCATATACCCCTAGAGTAAAATTTATGAAAAAAATGAAGATGAGTACACCCACCCTTTCTATTCCACATAATTATCCCCACCAACACCAAAACAAACACCATTCTTCAACAAAAAAAAAACTCCAAAATTTCAACAAAAATAAACATGTTCGAGAAAATTTCCAGAACAAACATGTTCAAAAATAACAAGATGCTCGAAATTTTTTTAAGAACAAACACCAAATGTTCGAAAAAATTCCCAAAACAACATGTTCGAAATTTTTTCCAAAACAAATTCAATATGTTCGAAAATTTTACACAAACAAACTCAATATGTTCGAAAAAAAATTCAAAACAACCTAAATTTGTTCGAAAAAAAAAACCGAACAAAATGTTAGAAATTTTTTCCAAGACAAACACATTGTTCGAAAAAATTTCCAAAACAAACACAGATTGTTCGAAAAAAATTCCAAAACAACTCAAATTTGTCCGAAAAAAAAGATCTAACAAAATGTTCGAAATTTTTCCCAAAACAAACCCAGATTGTTCGGAAAAAATTACAATACAAACTCAATATGTTCGAAAATAAATCACGAACCTCTGAAAACCCTAAGTTTTCTAAAATTTCCAAAAAAAAATAAAAAAACCTACCTGGAACGGGCGGCGGTGGCGGAGGGAGGAGGGGTGCGAGCGGCCGCGTCTCTAGGAGAAGGGTGACGGCGGCCACTGCGGACGAGGGAGGAGAAGAGGGGAGACGGAGCTGCTGGCCTCGTCTCTAGGAGAAGGGCGACGGCGGCCGCTGCAGACGAGGGAGAAGAAGAGGGGAGGCGGAGCTGCTGGCCGCGTGGGAAAGGGAGGCGGAGCTGCGGCCGCGTGGGGAGGGGAGGCGTAGCTGCGGCCGCGAAACGAGGACGGCGCTGGCGAAATTTTTGACGCTGCCGGCGACGAGACGGGAGGGAAGGTGAGGGAGGCGAAAATATGGTGGGTGTACCAAATGAGTAGATGGATTAGGGTTTTAATGGAAGAAGGGTATTTTTGAGTTTTCCAGGTGGGTGTCCTCATCCGTTTTGTGGGTGTCCTCATCGCGTGGGTGTACTCATAGGATCGCCGGGTGCCTTTAGCCGCGCCCTTCTTCTAAACTTTACTCGAAGCTTAAACTCATTTTTATTCATTCTTATGTGCCCCGTTCAGTGTTCACCGTTAGCTTTATTTTAGGACACAGATTTTTTTTCTTCGTATTTTAATTTGGGATGGGGTATATACCCCTCCAGCTTTGTTAGATGCACTCCCCCAATACAACAACTCCCCTCAAAACACATCTACGATAAATACACTCCCCCCAAATTATCTATTATACCCTTTATCTTAAAATTCAGTGTGATAAATGCACCTCCCCCATAAAACCCTAATTATCCTAATTTTTTCCCCAAACCCATCTTCTTCACGCCTTCTTCTTCATCTTCTTCACGCCTTCATCTTCTTCACGACGGCACTCCCCCAACGGCAAGCTCCGCCATGCCCAGCCGCCGCCGCCGTCGCCGTCTCATTCCCCCTTCCTCGCCGTCGCCGTCTCACTCCCCCTTCCTCGCCGTCGCACTCCCCTTCCTTTTTTTTTTTCATTTTCTGCACTCCCCCTCCTTCCCCCTCTCGCCCTCGCACTTCCCCTCCCTCACCCTCGCGCCGCCTGCTCTTCCTCCCCCTCGCACTTCCCCTCCCTCCCCGTCGCACTCCCTTTTTTTTCGTCTTTGCAACAGGCGGCGGCGCCCCCTCCTTTGTCGAGCGACACCGCCGGCTCTTCCCCCAACCAGCCACGCTCCCGCCGCCTCCCTCCCACTTCCGTCGCCGGCCGCCGCTTCCGTCCAGGTTTGTTTGTTTTTTTTTTTATTATTATTTATTTCAGTAGATCGACCATAAACTCTTTCATCGACCCTCGATGGTCGATGAGAGTGTTTATGGTCGACCCTTTATTATCGAATTTTTTTATTTTTTATTTTTTAAATTCTTTCGACGAACCAGTGTCGACGGGGATGTGTTTGGTCGACAAATCAGTGTCGATGGAGAGGTGTTTTTTTTTTAATTTCTAAATTTGATGGTGATGGTGATGGTGGTGTTGACGACGGCCGGCTGCCGGAGTGGAGGTGTTGACGACGGCCGGCGGCTGAAGTGGCGGCGGTGGCTTTCTGCCCTAAAATTAGGGTTAATTCAATTAAATTAGGGTTTTGAAAAGGGGTGTATGTATCTTTAATATTTTATAAAAGGGTAAGTGTGGTATTTTACATGAATATTTAATTAATAAAAGTGGAAGGGGAGTGTATCTAACAAAGCTGGAGGGGTATATACCCCAACCCTTTTAATTTTTATCTAAAATTCAATTATGTCACATCTGTTGTGAAACAACTTAAAAATATAACTCCATACACTAAATAAGTGAACAAGATGTAGAGATAACATAGAATTACTTTATTCCACTTCAAGTGATTACTATAACATTTGCACCCCTATTTATAGGTCTTATTACAAGCTTGAAAAGATGAAATGAGAGGTGCACTATAAATGTAGGTACATGAACAACCAAAAGACACATAGTGGGTATTAAGAGAAAGTAATGGGCATTCATACAAATAAAATAATATTCATAACACTCCCCCTTGAATGTCCATTAGATAAGATTATGCCTCGTTAAAATCCAATGAGAAGAAATGCGTATTAACTCCCCCTGATGATTACATCACTTCACATCCTTAAGACGCTTTGATAAATCCTTTCGTTAGTTGGGCAACATATGCAGCATTGTCTTCATATATCCCAATTGGGTTATCTTTCACTGAGTTTAATCCACACTTTATACAAATATGTTGTGTGACGGAACGCAACCAAACACATTCACGACTTGTCTAGTGAATTGCTAGGATCTCTGCATGGTTAGATGAAGTAGGAACTAGAGTTTGTTTAACAGAACACCATGAAATAGATGTACCTCCATATGTGAACAAATAACCTGTTTGGGATCGGACTTTGTGTGGGTCTGATAAGTAATCTATATCTGCGTAACCAACTAAATAAGGTTCTGATGAGATTGGAAAATATAAATCCATATCCATTATCCCTCTAAGGTATCGAAAATCATGTTTAACGTCATTTCAATGCCTACGAATTAGAGAAGAATTATAGCATGTTAATAAATTAATAGTAAATGATATATCATCAGGCCTAATGTTTCTAGAAAGATACATTAGTGCATATATTGCACTTGAATATTGTATGTACTTCTTGACCAAACAATTCTTAATTTTCTTCGTGAGGTCGAAGTGGATCTTTCGCTACATTCAATAACCACACAACCATATGTGTTCTTAAAGAATGTGTTTTATCCATGTAAAATCATTTCAACACTTTCATAACATAAGTGGATTGATACACATATATCTCATTATTAAAGTGTTCAATTTGAAGACCCAAATAAAATTTCGTTTTACCAATGTCTTTCATTTCAAATTTCCTCTTGAGGAAAACCACGGCCTTTGATAACTTTGTAGGAGTTTTAATGATATTCAAATCATTAACATATACAGAAATTATCACATATTGATATCCAAATATTTTAATAAAAACATAATGACATATAGGATCATTGTTATACCCCTCATTAATCAAGAATGCATTCAAACAATTGTACAGTATGCAACCAGATTGCTTTAATCCATATAAGAATTTTCTCAACTTGACTAAATACATGTTTTGAGAATTCTCGTTTTTCATTATAGGTACCTTTAATCCCTCAAGGATTGTCATGTAAATATATTTCTCTAATGAGCCGTACAAATAAGTTGTAACGACATCTGTTAGACGCATTTCAAGTTTTTCTTGCACTGCCAGACTTATTAAATAACGAAAAGTTATTGCATCCACCACAGGAGAATAAGTCTCCTCATAATCAACAGGGCCTTTGGGTAAAACCTTGTGAGAAAAACCGGTCTTTATACCTCACGATTTCATTTTTCTCATTTCCTTTCCGCACTAATACCCATTTATGCCCCACGACTTTTATATCATTAGGTGTACGGACAACAGGTCCGAAACTTTTCTTTTAATAAGAGATTGTAATTCTACATTTATTGCGTCTTTCCACATTGGTCAATCATCTCGTTTCCTACATTTATCAATAAATGTAGGTTCAGGATCCTCACCATCTTCCATTATATTGAGCGCTACATTATATACAAAGATATCATCGACGTCGATTTCATTTCGATTCCATTTTTCTCCTGTTCTGACATAATTGGTCGATATTTCATCATTTTCGGGCGCCTGAAATATCATTTTCTGGGACTTTAAGTAGTATGTCAAAATTTTCAACAGGAATGTTCACATTATGACCATCCTCAATATTTGCTCCTTTTATTTTTCGAGAATTTTTTGGAACCGGGAGGTCTGCCACGCTTCAGCCGTGCCATAGACCTATTTGCAATGGAAGATGGTCCTTCAGGGACATCAAATATTAGGAGCATTAGCAGCTGGAATATGTAATTTTGTAACTCTTTTAAGGTCAGTAAATGCGTCTGGCAGTTGATTCGCAATCTTTTCAACTTCAAGTTCACACTACTTTGTACGAGGATCTATGAAATTCAATGATAATTCATTTCAAGAAATATTCCTTGCCAGCTGCTTGCTTTCCCCCTTAATGTTGGAAAAATTGTCTTCATCAAAATGACAATTAACAAACCTTGCCATGAATAGATCTCCGTTCAATGGTTCTAAGTATTTAATAATAGACGGAGATTCATACCCAACATATATGATACACGCGTTATGCAACACTAAATAAACAACCGCAAGTGTACGGCGTCTATTGTAGCGTGATAAGCACGAGGTCGATCCCACGAGAAGGTTAAAGCGTAAAAGTGGAGTTTGCTAGTCGAATTCTAAGTAGACGTGATCGAAATTTTGAATGGTGTGAATTACTCTAAATATTACCTACCAAAGTGTCACTAATAAGTAATAAAGAGCAAAGACGAAATCGATCAACTAACATGCAAAGTAAGAAAATGAAAGTAAAACGGATGTAACTCAAAGAGAAAAGGTGGGTTCCAAGGCGATTGTAACACTTAGATGTCCGTTTATGAATGTTATCTCGTTTAGATGGCCATTAAGTTTATCTCATATAGGGTGATCACACAAGAAGAATTAATTAATCTCTCGATCTAATTAACCAAAGGCGCAATGCAACATAGGCTCGTATTTCTACCTCACAAACATTACACCGCTTAAAAGAGCTCCTAAGACCATTCGATTCCCTCTCCGATAATTAATCCTCTCTCGAGCTCATAATAATATCGGGTTGCATGCTTGCATACGATTAAATGAAATAAATCTCTCGATCTTACTCCAATTAACAATAGATAAGCAAATCATCATGGCCAATAACAACATGCTTAACAATGGATAATTAAACATGCAAATAGGAAATAAACACCAATTAAAGCAAGAAATTACTCATAAACATCAATCCAAGTCTTACAATGCCCTAGAACCACAAAGTGTTTAGCTAACTACAAACATAATCAAATTACAAAATTCAAATGAAATAACTAAATAAAAAGGAAAAGAAATAGAAAGCTTAGTCTAGAATGTGGTAGGGAATGGAATTCCCAAGCTATTGCCTCCTTCCTTGCATGATTTGGTGGAGAGATGAAGAAGTTATGGCCAAACACCTCCAAATATGTGTAAATGTGTGAAGAATGGGGGAAAGGTGTCTTGGGCTTCAAGAATGAGGCCTTATATAGTGTTGGGGAAGGGTTTGGGTGCCAAAATTGCAATTTGGTCCCTCAAAATGGAGAAAATGGCCAAAAACCCCCGAGAATGAGGTCACCCGGCCGGGTGGCTCCCACCCGGGCATGCCACCCGGCCAAAATACGAAAGAACAACATTTTTGGCCTTGCCCGGGTCGAAACCACCCGGCCGGGTGGGTTTCACCCGGGCCAAATGCGAATGTCCACCAAATCTGCCCTTGCCCGGGTCGTTTTGACCCGCCCGGGTCGTTTTTGACCCGCCCGGGTCGCTTCTACCCGGGCATGTTTTTTCGTCTCTTCGTATCTCGAGCTTCCGACCTCCGATTGACTCGATTCTTTTTTTCATTCCACTCCATTTTTCGAGACGAATCCAACGGTGCACTCCTCTTCTTGATCCAGTAAAGTATGGTTGGTGTTTTGCTCCAAATTCCATCGTATTTCCTATAAAATCAACAAAACACAACCTTTCTCTCATTTTGGCTAAAACAATCATATTCCATGCATAATTCAATGAAATACACATCAAAATATACTTCACATGTGCATCTAAAACGCGTAAATTCCACCCGAATCAAACTCCCCCAAACTTAAAATGTTGTTTGTCCTCAAACAACTAAGCACTTAAAGCAATGAGGGTGGAATGATCACAATGGAATATTCAATGTAATTCACACATGCAAAGTAGGATGTAATGATATCTCTTTCTCAAAGTGCATTTCTCAATGAAGGTCATAGGCTCACTATTGCAATTCACACTCATGGATCAAAGAATGCATCAACACACAACACATTGTAAATGGGAAACATAATCCAAATGCGCAAGTTCTCTACTCACATGATGGAGTGTTTCTCTCAAACACATAAACAAATTAAGGATATTAATGCACTCATCAACCAAGTCATGCTATGCAATCACCATATGCTTGCCCAACTTCTACTCTCTACACACACTCAAATGCTCAACAATGTGATCAATAGGACTTAATCAAGGATGTAACATTGGCTCTTTGGACAAGGTAGGATGAATTTGGGAATTGTGACTCTTCTAGTGGAGGACAAAGCTTGTTGTTTTACAATTTGTGCTTTCACTTTCAAACTTTACAAACTCCATCCTCACTTTTCATTTTCCTTTCTTTTTCAAGCATTCATCACCTCATCTTTTGAACCATTTTTCTTTTCAAACTTTTGGGGTTCTTTGTCCCTCTTTTCTTTTCCTTGACTTTCTTTTCATCTTTCTCTTTTTTTTTTTTTTCTTTCAACTTCTCCAATTTCTCCTTTCACCAAAAATATTCATTCAAGCACATGTTTTCCACTTTGTCTTTTATCCTCCACTAGATGTAGGTATCAAAAGCTCAAAAAAAGGCTAAGTGGTTAACATTGTAGTTTGCCAAGAAAATGAGGAATTAAGCTCAAGGGGCTAACTACGGAAAATTACTTCGGTTTTGGGAAATTTTGGCTAAGTGACTCTTTTAGAACAAGATGGCCTATATCACATCACAAAGTTTCACACAATCATGCTTTCAAACAAGAATTTGGGCAAGTTCTAGGATCACTAGCAATAACATAGTCCACTCTCAAATGAACTAAACCGGATTACATGCTCGATTCAAGGCTCAATTCTCACCGGTTTATTCAATAGGACTCTCACATTCATCAAATGTTCCCAAACAACAACACATCATGCATCCATGCTATCAAAGCTCACAAATATGAACACAACATGATACCATATTCCAACACCAATCATGCATACATTCAAAGCAAATAAACATCACCACAACTACTCAACAATGGATTCCAATGACTATTCATGCTCACATTTCACCAAATGTCCACTACCCAACATATGATCAAAACCAACTTAAACAATATAATCATGTGGAAGCCAAGTGTGCGCCGGTGCAAAATGTGACACAAGTAGAATGACGAATCGGTGCAAGGGTAACAACTAGTAAAAAAATAAAAAATAAAAACTCCCCCAAACTTAGAATTTTACTATGTATAAATTCTAAGTTTGGGGCTACAAGTTGTTACCTCCCTCCTTGCACATCCAATGCTTCTTCAAAGATCACCATTGCAACACTTGCTTCCTCTCTCCAAAGTTGGTTTTGCTTTCTTCTCCATTCTTCACGATGTGCTATCCATAGTACTCTTCATCCATGCCTACAAAATAAACCAAGCTATCAACACTAACAAAGCAATAAAAACACAAAGCAATAAAACCTTGGGTTGCCTCCCAAGAAGCGCTATTTTTAACGTCCTATGCCGGACGGTTCCTCTTTGAGTGGAATATCAAGTCACCCCCTTGTCACCCTTGTTCTTGACCTTCTTTGCCCATACAACTTTCTTAAGTACATCAAAACATCCACTAGCCACTCCATCCGGCTCTTCAATCATGCCATAGGAGGTTGATGCCTCATCTATTCCCAAGCTTGCACAAGTAGCTTTTCTCGATTTGGGGGAGTTTTTGGAAAAAACTCCCCCAAACTTGGCCTTCTTGCCCATCTCTAATTCCTTATCCTTCTCCTTGGGGTTCTCCTCCACAATATTTATCTTGGGCTCTTCTTCCACCTCCTTTCTCATGGGTATTGGGGGATACTCTCCCTTGGGAAACCCATACTCTCCAGTCTCATCGTTTCGGAGTTTGATAGCTCTGAACATGTCAATTGTAACTATCTCTTGGTTCATTCGAAGCTCCAACTCTCCATTCCTCATATCAAGAATAACCCCTCCGGTTGCCAAAAATGGCCTTCCCAATATCAATGGAATGTTTTTGTCTTCCTCCATGTCCAAAACCACAAAGTCTACCGGAAAGAGAAATTTGTCGATTTTGACCAATACATCCTACGCTATACCCAAAGGGTATGTCATAGACCTATCCGCCAATTGGAGGCTCATTGTGGTTGGTGTGAGCTCTCCTAAACCAAGTGACTTGAAGAGTGACAATGGCATGAGGTTGATGCTTGCTCCCGAATCACATAGGGCTCTTAATGTACCTCCATCTCCAATAGTGCATGATAAAGTGAGGGATCCAGGATCCCTAAGCTTTGGAGGTAGCTTAGCTTGAATTATGGAGCTACAATGTTCGGCTAAGTGCACCGTCTCATATGCCTCCATTTCCCTCTTGCTTGACATTATCTCCTTCAAGAATTTGAAATAATGTGGTATTTGTTCAAGAGCTTCGGCGAAAGGGATGTTGATATGGAGTTTCTTGAACATCTCCGCAAACTTGACAAACTTGCTATCCAAGTTCTTCTTCTTCATCCTTTGAGGATATGGGATGGGCATTACATTTTTACTAAACAAAGGAGGGATTGCCTCCCCACTCTTCTTCTCCTCTTCTTTCTCTTTCACTAAGCCATCATCTTTGTCAACACCCTCGGGTGCCATTACCATTTCCTCCTCTAACGGCATCTTGGGCCCTTCGTAGCTTGTCCCACTTCTTAGCCTTATGGCTTTGCATTGCTCCTTAGGATTTAGCTCCGTGTTGGAGGGGAATTGCCCCGGAACGTGTTGCTTTCCAATGATGGTAGAAAGTTGACTCACTTGCTTCTCTATGGCTTTCACATTACTTGCCACGTTCTTGATCATTTCCCCTTGTTCATCAAGTCTTTGCCATGTTTTGTTTGCATTCTCCCTAGTTTCTCTCATAAATTTCGTGGTTTCCCCCATAAAAGTACTAAACATATCCTCCATTGATGGCTTTGATGAAGACTCCACAATAACTCCATCTCTAGCATTGAAATTTGGAGGTGGGATGATGGCATTCCTTGTGTTGGCATAGGAAAAATTCTCATGTTGCCTCAATCCGGGATGGTAATGATTCGGGTTAGGGGGGTGATAGTTCCCATGAGTTTGTCTTTCTCCCCAACCTCTCTCTCGAAAATGACGATCCCGTTGGTTGTTCATGAAATGGGCCTCTTCATATTGATCATTATTGGGCTCCACAAGTGCTTTGGCCGTCATCAAAGAGATTAGCTTATCCACTTTGTTGGATAAGTTGACACTTTCTTCCGAATTTTGAGTGGAAGCTACTCTTCGATTTTGCCTTCGTTCGGATGGCCATTGATTACCATTTTTAGCCATTTCTTCCAAAAGCACATAACCCTCATCCGTCGTCTTTCCCAATAAAGAACCTCCACCGGCCGAGGCATCTACCATCCCTCTCGTACGATGGTCCATCCCGTTGTAGAAGTAACAAATCAATTGGTCTCTTGAGAAACCATGTTGAGGGCAACTCCTTATCAAATCCTTAAAACGCTCCCAAGCCTCGGCTAACGACTCATCATCATCTTGCATAAATGAAGAAATCTCTCCTCGTATCTTGATGGTCTTACTTGGAGGAAAGTACTTCATAAGGAAGGCGTCTACAAGGTCGGCCCAATTTTCGATCGTCCTTAGATCAAGAGACATGTACCATTGTTTTGCACGATCACGGAGTGAGAAGGGGAACAATTGGAGACGAATATAATCTTGAGGAACTCGGTTTATCTTCACCGTCCCACTTATCTCTAAGAATTGAGATAAATGGAGGTTGGGATCCTCCTTCGGCAACCCTCCGAATTGGTTGTTTTGGACCATCATGATCAACGCCGGTTTGAGCTCAAAGTTATGAGCGTCAATGGGTTCCCTACCCGCTCCTCCATATGGTCTAGGGATGGGACGGAAGTGGTCTCTCAAGACTCTTTGATTCCCGTTTTCCTCCCGTTGCTCTCCATCTCCTTCCACATTGACATTCCCTTCATTCCTCCGGTTGAGGTTATCTCTTATACCTCCTTGTGGTCGATTACCACCATTCCCATTTGGCTCCAATGCCTCCAATATCCTCTTGGTTCCTTTCTTCTTCCACTATTGGATTCTCTCTTCTATTCATGGCTTCCAATTCAATCCTTCTTCTTTCGGCGTTCCTTCTTCGACAATTAGCCTCAATCTCCGGATCTAAAGGTAGCACTTCTTGGTGGTTCCTTCTAGATCGTGTGATCATAAACCATGTCTATCAAAAGAACAAACGAGAGTGAGAATTGCAATTAAGATCAAGATAACAAATACAAATATTTTTGGATTTTTGCAAATAAAGAAAGCAAGTAAATTGTCTAAACTAAAACTCTCCTAGCCTACACTCTAGAGCTCTTAGAAACCTCCCCGGCAGCGGCGCCATAAACTTGATACACGCGTTATGCAACACTAAATAAACAACCGCAAGTGTACGGCGTCTATTGTAGCGTGATAAGCACGAGGTCGATCCCACGAGAAGGTTAAAGCGTAAAAGTGGAGTTTGCTAGTCGAATTCTAAGTAGACGTGATCGAAATTTTGAATGGTGTGAATTACTCTAAATATTACCTACCAAAGTGTCACTAATAAGTAATAAAGAGCAAAGACGAAATCGATCAACTAACATGCAAAGTAAGAAAACGAAAGTAAAACGGATGTAACTCAAAGAGAAAAGGTGGGTTCCAAGGCGATTGTAACACTTAGATGTCCGTTTATGAATGTTATCTCGTTTAGATGGCCATTAAGTTTATCTCATATAGGGTGATCACACAAGAAGAATTAATTAATCTCTCGATCTAATTAACCAAAGGCGCAATGCAACATAGGCTCGTATTTCTACCTCACAAACATTACACCGCCTAAAAGAGCTCCTAAGACCATTCGATTCCCTCTCCGATAATTAATCCTCTCTCGAGCTCATAATAATATCGGGTTGCATGCTTGCATACGATTAAATGAAATAAATCTCTCGATCTTACTCCAATTAACAATAGATAAGCAAATCATCATGGCCAATAACAACATGCTTAACAATGGATAATTAAACATGCAAATAGGAAATAAACACCAATTAAAGCAAGAAATTACTCATAAACATCAATCCAAGTCTTACAATGCCCTAGAACCACAAAGTGTTTAGCTAACTACAAACATAATCAAATTACAAAATTCAAATGAAATAACTAAATAAAAAGGAAAAGAAATAGAAAGCTTAGTCTAGAATGTGGTAGGGAATGGAATTCCCAAGCTATTGCCTCCTTCCTTGCATGATTTGGTGGAGAGATGAAGAAGTTATGGCCAAACACCTCCAAATATGTGTAAATGTGTGAAGAATGGGGGAAAGGTGTCTTGGGCTTCAAGAATGAGGCCTTATATAGTGTTGGGGAAGGGTTTGGGTGCAAAAATTGCAATTTGGTCCCTCAAAAATGGAGAAAATGGCCAAAAACCCCCGAGAATGAGGTCACCCGGCCGGGTGGCTCCCACCCGGGCATGCCACCCGGCCAAAATACGAAAGAACAACATTTTTGGCCTTGCCCGGGTCGAAACCACCCGGCCGGGTGGGTTTCACCCGGGCCAAATGCGAATGTCCACCAAATCTGCCCTTGCCCGGGTCGTTTTGACCCGCCCGGGTCGTTTTTGACCCGCCCGGGTCGCTTCTACCCGGGCATGTTTTTTCGTCTCTTCGTATCTCGAGCTTCCGACCTCCGATTGACTCGATTCTTTTTTTCATTCCACTCCATTTTTCGAGACGAATCCAACGGTGCACTCCTCTTCTTGATCCAGTAAAGTATGGTTGGTGTTTTGCTCCAAATTCCATCGTATTTCCTATAAAATCAACAAAACACAACCTTTCTCTCATTTTGGCTAAAACAATCATATTCCATGCATAATTCAATGAAATACACATCAAAATATACTTCACATGTGCATCTAAAACGCGTAAATTCCACCCGAATCAATATACCCCATTCTCCTTTGGGGATTCATCTTTGTGCGTTGTGGTGGAGCAATCGGTACATATAAAACACATCCAAAAGTTTTTAGATGAGATATATTTGGTTCCTGACCTTGAACCATTTGTACGGGGGAAATGTTATGATAACTTGTTGGCTTGATGTGCACAAGTGCTGCCGCATGAAATATATCATGACCTCAAGCTGAAATAAAGAGTTTAGATTTCATTAATAATGGTCATGCAATTAATTGAATACGCTTAATAAGTGATTCAACAAGACTGTTTTGTGTATGAATTAATATGAGCAACCAGATGCTCAATATGTATTTCAATTGATATACAATAATCGTTGAAAGTCTAAAAATTCACCAGTATTATCAAGACGGATTGTCTTAATTGCATTATCAGGAAACTGTGCTCGCAATCGTATTATTTGTCCCAGTAACTTTGCGAAAATCAAATTGCGAGATAGCAATAAGTATACATGTGACCACTTAGTCGATGCATCAATCAAAACCATATATAAATGGTCCACTTGACGGATGTATATGTCTTGCATATATCCCCTTGAATTCGTTCCAAGAACATAAGATTTTCATGCTCAACTTTAGCTGGTGATGGTCTTAGAATTAATTTCCCTTGTGAACAAGCAGCACATGAAAATTCATTGGGATGTAGTATTTTTCGATTTTTCAATGGATGTCCACATGAATTTTTTACAATTTTTCGCATCATTATAGAACCGGGATGGCCCAACCGGTCATGCCAAACATTAAATTCGGTAGTGATCTTTTGGTTTACTACGACATAAATTTCAATTGTTCTTATGCTCGTGTAATATAAACCCGAGGACAAAGCGGGTAATTTCTCCAACATACATTTATTTCCCGCAACAATTGTAGTAATATTAAGATACTCAATATTGCCTTCTTTTGTAGTCTCAATATGATATCCATTCAAACGAATATTTTTATAACTCAATAAGTTTCTTTGAGACTTTCAAGAGAATAAGGCATCATTGATAATGAATTTTGTCCCTCCGGGTAATAGAATAGTGGCTCTTCCAAAGCCTTTATATATTTGCTTCTCTCCATTTTAAATGTGAGAATAATTTCTTATTGTTGAATATAGTGTGCATTGTAGCACTATCCACGAGACATAGATCTCCACATTCTTCATTAAATGTTGATGTTGTCATACCATTTTCCATTTCAAAAAAATACAAAAGTAAGAAATTTACAATCTAATTATTTTATTTTTTAAGGTATATAAAAATGTAATAGTCATTCATATTATAAAAGATAAAAATACTAAGGCATTGCATAACATAAAAAAAAAAAAAAAAATTACATAATAGATTATCGAAGGAAATTATATTTGAATATTATAAACTCTAATTACCACCTTCAAGTGGGCAAGGTAATCATCAACATCAAATTTTGTTATGTCAAACATCTTGTTATCGAATTCACTATTCACACAATTTATTTCAACCATTTTCTCTTTTCCTTTAATGTTCAGAAATTTATTTTCCCTTTTTAGAACCTTTAAAAATTCTGACGAGTATTATAATCATTTTAAAATCCGTTTCGCTCAAAACCGCGTCTGGGGCCTATGTTTTCATCAAAAACTCATTATTTTTACCCAGCCACCAAGAGACATGAAAGTAGTTCAAAATATTTAGTAAAACCCTTCTCACGATATTGTTGTTGCAATATCACATTAGAATCATGAAATGTGGAGAGTGTCTTTTCAAGCATACCATCATCACTAATATTTTCTCCACATAATTTTAATTGAGAAGTGATTCTCAACATAGTTAAATTGTACTCACTCACGGATTTATAATCATATATTTCTTTAAGATTTATCCACAATTAAAGTGGATCTTTCACCGTGAGGTATTCAACTTTCAATTCTTCATCAAGATAGTGGCAAAGGAAAATCATGGCTTTGGGCCGCATTTTTTATTATATGCTTGATTTGCCACTTTTATGGAATCCCCAAGACCCATGGCATCCAAATGAATTTCAACATTAAGAATTCATTACAACTTTTTTCAGTAATATCAATAGCCACAAATTTTAAGTTTTGTCAAGTTTGACATGTTGAAAACTATAAAATAGACAAGAGATTGATTAATTGTAAAATAACATAATCATTAAAACAGTAATGAAATAAGAGGTGACAAATAAACATTGTAAGATAATAGTTTCTAAACATTTCGATACATACCTCCGTACAATACCTGAGATTTATCACTATCTGAATTTCGTCGGTAGAAATATTTTACGAGCTTCGTGCTGATAACGTGTTGTGAAACAACTTAAAAATATAACTCCATACACTAAATAAGTGAACAAGATGTAGAGATAACATATAATTACTTTATTCCACTTCAAGTGATTACTATAACATTTGCACCCCTATTTATAGGTCTTATTACAAGCTTGAAAAGATGAAATGAGAGGTGCACTATAAATGTAGGTACATGAACAACCAAAAGACACATAGTGGGTATTAAGGAGAAAGTAATGGGCATTCATACAAATAAAATAATATTCATAACAACATCTCCTTATTTATTCTTATAACCCCCAATTTTCATACCCCTTATTTCTTAATATGACATACGTTAAATGTACCTTTAAGAAATATTTAATTTACCTTTTTTCACATTAAATTAAAATTATAGATACACTCCCCTAAATATAAAATTCTAACCCTATTTCTCCTCTTTCTTTCATTTCTTCTAAAACCCTAAACTCAAACCCTGCCGTCGCGCCGTCTGCCCACTAGTCGGTCACAACCACCTCCCCTTCACCCTCCCGTCTAGACATGTTCAATGGTTAGAAATCGTCGATTACAGTTTGGGAAAAAATCAAATCAAAATCGAATTGTGGGTTTGTCGGTTACGGTTTGTAACCAGCCGTTCGAGTTTTAATCGTTGGTTTTTTTTGTTCGTTTTAACCTTTTTTTTAGAAAATACATCACTAGAATTTAATACAAATTATACAACTTAAATTTATACTTAGAAAATAAAAGAATTGTATATACTCCCTCCGTCCACAAGATGTAGTCTCATTTACCTTATATTTTCTGTCCACCAAATGTAGTCTCATGACTCTCATACACTTTATGGAAATTATCACATTTCAACCATCACTTAGGGTGTGTTTGCAAACAATAGTAGTTGATTCAAAGTGATTAAAGTTGATTTTTGTAGTAAAATTGAAAGTAGATAGTGTTTTAAAAATAAGCACTTTTAATCAATTTTTTAAATGTTGTGGTGTATGTCATACAAATCACTTTTTTTATAATTTTACAAAAAACACCCTTATTACATTTGAATAACTAATGGGTAAAAATAAAATATTATTTAAATTGTGAGGGCAAAATTGTAAAATTAGTGAGTGTAATGATTAGAAACACTTAGAAATTGTTAAAAGCATGGGAAGGGGTGCTTGATAAAAACTGATTTTAAGTAATTAATTTAATCACTTACTTGTGTTTACAAACACTTCAAAAGTGATTCTATTTAAAAAAGAAGTGCTTTTAAGCACATAGTTTTGTTTGCAAACACACACTTAATTACTCAATTTGTCATCAACTTTGTGGGTGTTTGCAAGCACTACTATGTACTTAAAAGCACTTCTTTTTTAAATACAATCACTTGTAAAGTGTTTGCAAACACAAGTAATTGATTAAATTAATCACTTAAAAGCAATTTTGGTGAAGCACCCTCCCCATGCTTCTAACAACTTCTAAGTGCTTCTAATCATTACACTCACTAATTTTACAATTTTGCCCTCACAATTTAAATAATATTTTATTTTTAACCATTATTTATTCAAATGTAATAAAGGTGTTTTTTGTAAAATTACAAAAAAGTGATTTATGTGACACAATCTACTTTCAATTTTACTACAATTGATTAGAAGTGCTTATATATTTTTTAAACACAATCTACTTTCAATTTTACTACAAAAATCAATTTTAATCACTTTGAATCAACTACTATAATTTGCAAACTCACCCTTTATTCACAAATAATCATTTTATTCACAATGGACCCTACAATACCCTATAATACCCTTACTTTATCTACTTTTTCCTTAAAACTCGTGTCCCATCTCAATAGGACTACATTTGGTGGAAGGATAGAGTAAAAAATAAAATCGGCAAACCAGTAGTTTTGGTTTTTGGAAATCCGTAACCGTAATCGAACCATCATTTTACGATTACGATTCAATTATTTTAACTGTGACCGACCGGTTTAACGGTTCGGCAGATTGCCGTTTCAGTTTTGCCCATTTCTACTCCCGCCACCTTCCCCTTTTCTGCTCTGCCCAGCACGTCGGCCATGGAGGTCGGCCACGACCCCCTACCTCACGTTTGCCACCCATTTTCATTTATTTTTTTCTACACAAGGTCGTGGCTACCCCCATCGTCTCATCTTCCAACACCGCCGCCTCACCCCTTACTTCACGTTTCTTTAAAAGGTACATGTAGGATTTTTTTTTATTTTTTTTTCGACAAGAAATTATCGACCATAAACATTATGGTCTGTTTATGGTCGACAGATTGTTGTCGAAAAATCAACTTTTTTTTTTTATTTTCTTTCAATAAAATGTTGTCAACGAGGGTGTTTTTTGTCGATAAACTATAGTCGAAAATATACTTTATGGTCGATAAAAATGTGTTTTTTTTAGATTTCTAAGTTTTTGTTTTCTAAATTTATTTGGACGGCTGCTTCCCCTATAATTGGGGTTAGGATTTAGGAAGAATGTATCTATATTGATATACTTTATTAAAAGGGTAAATTTGATATTTACATTAATATTAAATTAATAAATAGAGGTGAAAGTATATTTAACAAGGTTGGGGTAAATTTGATATTTTATATGAATATTAAATTAACAAATAGAGGGTGAAGTATATTTATTATTTAACAAGGTTGGGGGTATATAGCGCGACCCAAATTTATTTAATTTTGGCCCCGACATTTCTTCTTCTTACTTTAGTTTAAGTTCAAAAACTCAAGATAAAATGAGATAGCTCAAGTGATTAGAGCACACTACATAAATTTAAGTTTTTAGGTTCAAAGTCATGGGAATGGAAATGAGAAAAGGGAGGGTATATAATGTAATTAAAAAAAAAAAAATCTAAACTCAAGAAGTAACTAATTTAAAGGATCAATTTCATCGTACATTAACGGGTCTCAATTAAAGTCGAGTTGTCCTCGTAAACTACCCAACTTTCCTTTTTCGTCCATCCAAGTGAAAGCTACCCAACTTTCTTTTTCGTCCATTCCAATGAAAGTTTCTCTTTTTTTTTTGTAACTATTCTTTCTTAAATTTCATTATATTTTTCTCTTTCAATCATATTATCTCTAATACATCTACTTTTCGTGGGGAGCTTTTCCCCAGGAGATGGACGGAGTATAAGTTTTGAATATGCGAAATTATAAAGTTAGTTTTAGTGAGGTCCAATAATATTAGGTAAAGTCTAGTATGCACTCGAGTGCATGTTGTGCACCCTAGTCTAAAGAAAAGTGTATATTATTAAACTGAAAAGTACAATACAATATTACTAAAAAGTGTAAGTCACTATGACTAAAAATATTATTATACAGTTTAATAATTGAAAAGTGCAACACCATTTACCAAAAAGTGTAAGTCAGTAAAACTGAAAAGTGCAACATGAACTAGGGTGCACAATATGCACTCGAATCCATAACCGACCAACCCATAATATTAAGGCAGTACGAGGAATAAATTATTAGTATTATTACTCTGAGCGTTGACCAGAAGGAGTTGATCTTCCACATTAGCCTTAATTGTATTTGAATTCTACACATATTACACGTCATTGACTTGGTGTTACATTTTGGTTCTATACCAACTTAATTGTTTGAATTCATGAGATTAATTATATATATTGGTAAAAATGCATTTTACGTGACTCTGTCAAAATTAATTATACAAAAATTAAATGAATTAATGTGTCACCTTTTCTTTTACTATTTTTTAATGATGAATACAAGATACCTATATTTGTTAAATAATAAATCAGTGTCTCAGTCTCCAATAAAACTTGTTTACAGTATAAAAGTAAATTTATAACACACGATTTGACGTATTTGTGTGCAGATATCATACCACTTATTATCAACTTATATCATATTTATCAACTAATATATATTTTTTTTTATTAAAAATAACTAACAAAGAATACGAATTCTACATTGTACGTACGGGACAAATTTAATTAATAAACTAATTTAATTTCGTCGTCAAATAGAAAGTGATTCAAACTAGACTACAAAGATTGATACAAACCCCACGTCCTCGACCTCGAATGCATCAAATCTTCATTACAAATATTATTTATGTTTTTATATACATATATAATCAAGCAATTACATAATAACATCCAAATATTCTGCATATGTATATATATCACAAATAAATATTGTGCTTATATTTTGGGTTGCATGCACGTCAATGGGGATTCAAACCTAAAGAAAGTCAACTTTATTGACCAACCTCTTTGTGGAAAAGTTCCAATAATATTATGGACTTGGCCTAACTTACATTAGGTCATGGAAACCATGCATTACTTCAAAGAACAAGAAAATCAAAGTAGATCGAATAAGGATAATGATTTAATATTAATTTAATTTCCAGATTGAATTATTCAATTACATACAATATTTTCCAAGTACTAATTAATCAATTACGTTGCCTCCCACCAACAATATTGTAATGCACGAATCATTTTTTTTAATGGTTTTCATGTTCATGTATTGCCTCTAAAATTATTTGAGCAAGATTCTTGTGTTTGATCAATTGAATGTTCTAACTTTTTAAAAAGGTAAAGTGTAGTATGCACTCGAGTGCATGCTGTGCACCCTAGTTCATGTGCACTTTTCAGTTTATTGACTTACACTTTTTGGTAAATGGTGTTACACTTTTCAATTATTACTTATACAGTTTAATAATTGAAAAGTGCAACACCATTTACCAAAAAGTGTAAGTCAGTAACTGAAAAGTGCAACATGGACTAGGGTGCACAACATGCACTCGAGTCCATAGCAGACCAACCCTTTTAAAAAATACTATACTATATAATTTATAATTTTAAGGCAAAAGTTTAAAAAATCATTCTACATTAAAAAGTTATATATTTATGTTGAAAAGTGATAATGGTGAGACGGTCTCATACAAAATTTTCTTACTTGTGGTGGGAATTAAGAATCTTGATCATTTGACCTAGCTAGTTAGTTATGTTTTTCTTCTACACATGAGAAGTACTATATAATCCGTACCCTTTTTACACAAAAGAAAATTATGTGGAAGAGTAATTCATATATTATGTGTAATGCAAATGATATAGAATTGAAGCATTGTAGGCGTGAGGCGCCGGCAAGAATGGGTTTGAAATTTGGTAGTGAGGACGTAGGGATATGGATAGGGGTCTTTGTCTTGTTACGTAACGGCAAACAGATAATAATATCAGTTGGGCCGGTTTTTTTTTTTTCCTTATTATGGACTTTTTCTTATTCATTTCTTTATGTTTTTAAAATAAAATTAAAACAAGATATTTACATGTGAAACTAAAATCAAAATTAAATCAAGTTGTCGATGAAACAAATGGCGATGTCTGGTTTGAGATATTTATAATTGATAAAAATTTGTCTTCCCATCTAATCCTAATTAAGACTGTCTCAATCTTATTATTTTTTAAAGAGAGTTGTGACTCAAATATCAACCCAAAACGTAGTTTCATTTATGTGATCGTCTTATAAAATATGATTAAATTGAAGCTATATAAATTCGCCACAAATTCATCTACCATAAAAGTATAATATAGTAAATGAGATTTAACGTCTGTTAGAAATTAATATACAAGAATTAATTCCCCACCTCTCTACAAGTTCGGACTTTTAGATGACACGGTGATTATTATCATTCTTTCATGGTATCAGAGCAAACCAGGCAAACGACCTGGGTTCGATTCCTGTTGAAAGCACTCCACCCATTTAAATTGTCCACTCGATGGGCCTCCTCCCCAAAAGGGTAATAGGTGTTAATCCGGCCCACGAGTGAGGGGGAGTGTTAGGAATTAATATACAAGAATTAATTCCCCACCTCTCTACAAGTTCGGATTTTTAGATGAGACGGAATTCTTTCAACGTCTCATATGAGTTTTTGCCATAAACACTTATATGTATTTTTGCACATTGCAATATCCCCTACCTCTCTACAAGTTCGAACTTTTAGATGAGACGGAATTCTTTCAACGTTTCATATGAGTTTTTGCCATAAACACTTATATGTATTTTTGCACATTGCAATATCCCCTAGAAACTTGTGGGTTAAAATTAGATCACATAGACAACATTTTATGTTTCATTGTATATTTAGAATTACAATAAATAATAATTACACCTCTATGAGTTTGATTGCTTACATGTGGATGAGATGTTGTTTGCATGTTTATTTTTAATCATATGTGTGGATATTTTAAAGAGTTGAAAGTTTGTATGATATTATTTTTAAACGTTTCATTATCACAAATATTAATTATAATTACCGTTACAAGTTGCCTAAAAATGGATACATACATGTTATAAAAAAATATTAGAATCTATTTTCCTTTGTAATGGATCGAGTATATTTTTAAGCTTCTAATTTTTATCTCTTGAGTATTTTTATTTATTAAAACGTGTCACTAATAATAAGTGCATAAATAATTTATACCTTGCTATTTATTGTGCATTTGAAACCTTCCCAAAAAAGAGAGAGAAAAATTATATGATGACATTCAAAATAACTCCATTCGCATCAGTTGTGGACACATTGGAATTGGACGGTGGCCACGTTGGATAGGTTATAAATTTGTAAATAAGTATACCTTTTAAATTGACTGTCCCACTATTTTTTCCAATATACATTTAATGTTCATCAATGCTAGTATTTTTTTTTTTCCACTGTTTATTTATAGGTCCCGTTTAAAGTAAGACTTACTAATTCTGGAGACTTAGAGAAAAGTACACTTCTAAATTTTAAACCTACCCCACTAGGCTAACTCTTTGGATTTAATGCTGAATCTCAATATAAGTACTCATTTTACAAGTGTCTCAATTGAAGACTCAATTTTTATTTTACTTTCAATTTAAAACTTAATTTAAATTCTTTTGTCTCAATACAAGGTCCAACATTTTCTTAAAGTAAAAATATTAGTTAAAATTGAGTTTTTCAAAATAAAAAATTGTACCTGAGTTTTTTAAATCGAGTTTGAAAAAATGCACTTTTTTTGGAATAAAATTCGAAACTTTTGTCAATTTTTATTTTATTTTTAGTCGAAATCAACTTTTTTTTTTCTTTTTCATAGTTCTTACCAAAATCTGGCTTTTTTTTTTTTAAAACCGGGTCCATTTATTTATTTATTTTTACAAGAATTTGGTTCCACGTTTTATTTTTACAAAATATTGGAGTACCTTTTATTGAAAAGAAAAAATCTGATTTTTTTTTTTCAAAATTTTCCTGAAAAATCTGCAATGTTTAAAGCTATATATAAAAAAAAAAAAAATCTCTCTCCTTTTTTAAAAAGAACATTTTATATGATTTTTTTTTAATGTTGATCTTGAATTGAGACAAAATATTTTAGATGAAACCTTAAATTGAGATAAATGTAAAACTAGGTCTTAAAATGAAACACTTATAAAATGAGTACTAATATTTACATTTAACCTAAAAATTGAGTCTTAGTATGAAAATCTTCCTTTTTTTTATTATTATTTATAGTGGGTGTCTGGGTTTTCGTTATTGATTTTTAATACTATTAGCATTAGCTTTGGAAGATTTTCCTACTAAGACTCAATTTTTAGGTTAAATGTAAATTCATAAAAAGTAAATTAATAAAAAAAATTGTAAAAATTTAACCCACGCATTCACTATAAATAATAATAAAAAAAAATCAAACTAAATTAATGAATAAGTAAAATTAATAAATTTTGATTATCTCAAAACTCATCTGATATTACACAAATCTCATCTAACGATTTGTTGAGAACAAATTAATTGATAATGTGAATAATCAAGATTGGTAATTAATTCCTGCCGTTTTCAATTTTTCATCACCCATTTATGATACTATCCATTACTACCATATAAATATAAATTAGGGTTCATCTATTTAACATTAGAATTTTTAAACATAATGAACATTGAGGTACAATTAATTTTAAAACATGTTTTGATCAAATACCTTATGTCAATAGTCGCACCCGTGCCAATAAATAGCATTACTAATTTACGATCTCAATAAATTATATACTCTCGGTTCCATAATAAATTTCATACTTTTATTTTCCAAATATTCCACCATAACTTTCACACTCCTAAAATGAAACACATTTTATAAACTTCACCTTTACAATATTTTTCAATTTTACACAAAAATACACTTTTTTTTTTACTTTATACATAAGACTACCCTTCAAAATTCTACTCATTATTAAACTTTCTTAATAAAAAAAATATTTCACTCCACTTTTTTTTTACTTTATATATTTTATTCTTTATATTATCTACTTTATTTATAATTAAATAATATTTTAAAAACAACAGTGTAAAAAGAAATAAATTATGGTGTAATTCACGGATTTTTCACTATTTCTAAGAAATAAATAATCTAAAACTGCCGTGTTAGACCTTTTCGGCTAATTAGTTTTCGAATTTCCATTTTTCCAATATCTGTCTCTATATATATATGTACGTAAATATTCACGCTCTCCAAAATAACCGTCAGTTCCTCTGTTTTCTCTTTCCTTTTCATTTCAAAAAATCCTAATCCCTTGATTTGATATTCTTCTTCGTTGGAAGCATAAATCATAAACCTTCTCATTTCTTCCATGGAAGATCCTCTACCAGCTCCCCTGAATTTACCTCTGGGAGGACAAATCAACAAACACGATATCCTCAAACACCATATTCTAAAACCAGCAGCTGCGAAAGCGGAGGAAAATGAGAATCTCGGTCCAGAAATTCACGGAAATGGAAAAGCTGATTATCCGGAAGAGGAAAATTCCGATTCTAATGGCAAAATCGGCAATGGTAATTCCGATTTCAATAAATTGATTCGACCTCATTCGCAGCTTCCGAAGCCTTCAGCACCGCCGGGGGTGATTGAGAGATCGCTCTCCTTGCCGGAGACGTTCGACACGCCGGCATCGGCGATCGGGAAATTTTTCCGCGAGAAGAGCAACAGCGTATCCGCGGCGATCACGAAGCGTATATCGTCTCTCACCAGAGACGACGATTTTGATACCGGCGAGGAAATCAAGGTGAAGGAGTTCAATCTGGTCGGTATTAGGGTTGTGAAAACGTTGAAAGACGAGAGGAAGGAGCTGAAGGGAAGGATAAGTTTTTTCTCGAAGTCGAATTGCAGAGACAGTGGTGCCGTGCGGTCGTTTCTGCGTGAGTGGAATTTTAATTATGTGGAGATTAACATCGACGTGTACCCGGGGAGAGAGAAGGAGTTGAGAGAGAGAACAGGCGGAATCAACGTGCCGCAGATATTTTTTAACGAGAAATTGATCGGCGGATTGGTGGTGCTGAACTCTTTGCGGAATAGCGGGATGTTGGAGTCGAAATTGGTGGAGATTTTGGGGACGAAGTGCCCGGAGGATGCACCGGCGCCGCCGGTGTACGGGTTCGATGAGGAGGAGGAGGTGGTTGCGAAGCAGGATGAGATGGCGGAGATAGTGAAAGTGGTTAGGCAAAGAGTGCCTATACAAGACCGTATAATGAAGATGAAATTCGTGAAGAATTGCTTCTCCGGCGGTGAGCTCGTCGAGGCTATCTTACACCATATGGAATGTGGACGTAAAAAGGTGCGTTCGTTTTTAGATTTTGGCGTAATTTTTTGGTATATATTCCACTGGATGATAAGTATATATTTACTGTGATTTATTAGGTGGTATATTTGGGTGTAACATCTTGATCATTTATTTGAATTTTAAAGAAATACTACTTTCATAACGCAATTAAAATCTATTAATTTGCATACATCTAAAATTGAACTCTTTGTCTAAAAGGAAAAATACTTTAAAATATGATAAGTTGTTCTCAATTAAATTTAATATATTACGATTGTATCCCAATCTGTATGAAATTTGTGTAAGACTTTTTTAGACAGATTTGCGTGATTAATAGTCGAATGAACTTTTTCTTAAACCGTCACATCTTTTTCAATACTTACATCATTTATTTATGCCTCTAGTACACCCCAAAAGTCATTCAATTGTCTATGTTCTCCGTGTAGTGTATATGCTTAATTTAAATAATTTATTTGCATTTTTTAAAGAAGATAAAGGTGAAATTTTATTAACTTAAATACAACTATACAAGGGAATGCTCAAAATCCGTTACATTATAACATTTACTTGCAATTGCACATATTATTTTTCTGTATATTTGATTTAGTGTGGAGCATAGAGCACGGCTTGCGGCATGCTGTATGGTGTTAAATGAAAATTTTCGATGCTTGTAAATAAAATTAAAAGTCGTTATGGCTGCAGATTTTATATTAAATGTGGAGTATTATATTGGGTGAAGTTCCTTTAAATTAATTGCGACCGCTGAAAGCAGTTCGCCAAATAGGGGGATTTTTCACTAATAAAGAATTGAATAAAAAAAGGCTGGTCCTGTTTTTTATAACAAAGTTATTATTTTTTTGCTGTACAATTTAATCGAGAAATGTGTAGGCACTAATAATAATTAAGGCCACAAGAGGATTAATGATTGCACTCTTTGGCTGAAACCAACCACTCAAGTAATGACAATTTGGGTGCTCAAAAAAATTGAGTGTTTTTTCCCCTTCTTTTAAAGAGAGATGTGATAAGTGTACTGTTAAAAAAAAATTAATAAAAAAAGTAAAGAAAAAAGTAAATTTAAAATTTAATAATTATACTAGTACTTACCTATCCAATTTGGTTTTTTAGCTAATTGATTTATTCTGGTAATCTCGATGATTGATTTATTATTTATTACTCCATAACATAATAATAGTAAAGTAAAATTCACTCTTTTGATTGCATTTATTTTAATTCTAAATTTCTTATCAAAGTAATACATACAACAGTTGAGTGATGTCCTATTACACGATTGACTATTTAATTAGATGCTTGTTTTGGGGTAATAAGATTGGTAGGGGATTAATGAGTCTATAAAATTTTATAAATATCATTGAAATTATTTAATTATCGACTAACTCAAACCTTCACCCACTGATGACCAATTAACTGACTAATTTGATATGTTTGTTATGTTATTTGAATTAAGTTTATTAGACAAAGCTTTTAGTAGTTTTGATTATCGACTCGAGTTATATATATATATATAGTAGGTTTGGCATTTCAATTGATTCAATCTGAGAGACAATAGTCATTAGAATAGAAATAGTCCACTTGGTTTATGCAGGTCAATTAGTAAACTGTATATACGTTTACCGATAATTTGGGCGAGAAACACGTCGACCCTCTGATGACTAATGAAAAGTCTGAAAGCTACAATTGATTCTTTTGTGAGGTCAAAATAATTATAAAAAAGAATAAATTTTGATTAGTCATCGGAAGCCTCTCGATGGTTTAATTTGTAATTTAAAAAAAAAAAAAACTGTGTGAGACATGTAACTTAGATGGAATATGCGATGAATCAAAATCTATTAATCTTACTCACTTGTCCATTAATTTGATTTTTATTTTTTTAAGTAATTGATTAGTTCTGTGATCAGGTCTCGGATGAGAGTATCACCTAAATTTTAGGCCCTTGATTTTATGTTTCTATTTTGTATAAATATTTGGCAAAGTTGACTTTGGTAATATTTCTTGTGTTTATTTTTCGAGTGGCCCCCTCAAATTTGACTCCAACGGAGTTTCTTATTTCTGGAGTTTTAATGCTTTCTCACATCATTTTCTATGACACAAACTGAAACGGGTCCCCTACTTGCACATTTCCTTGCGTTTGAATCTCTAATAAGTAATAAGTAGTCTCAGTCTTGATTTCTATGATTATTATTATTATAACTGTTGGTTTGTACGACTAAAATCTCATATCGATTAGGCATGGAATGAGAGGTTTTGGGTAAAACCCGCAAGTGAAACCTTACGGGTTCAAAGTTTTAACGTAGAATTTGTGCAAGACCATCTTGTCAGCTAGACTTTGTTAACTAACTTCCTACAATTCCCTTATATAGGCTATTGAGATTGGGAATCAGCTGGCAAGAAGACATTTTATTCATCACGTTTTCGGGTAAGAACGTACAACATTCTCCAGAGGACATTGAATTTCCAACCTACTGTTAACGCAACCTAACTTATATAATGTTGTGAATGCAGGGAGAATGAATTTGAGGATGGAAACAACTTTTATAGATTTCTTGAACACGAGGCATTCATACCAAAATGCCACAATTTCCGGGGAGTGGTGAATGATCATGAGCCTAAGGCCGCTTCTGCTGTGAGTCAGAGGCTCTTCTGCTTAATGTCCGCAATACTCGAGTCTTACGCTTCTGATGATCGAAGGCATCTTGATTACGTTGGGATCAGCAACAGCGAAGAGTTCCGGAGATACGTAAATTTAGTGGAGGATTTGCAGAGAGTGGACCTGACGACTCTTTCTCATGACGAAACGCTGGCATTCTTTTTGAATCTGCACAACAGTATGGCCCTTCATGCTGTCATTAGAATCGGTCCTCCCGGAGGAATGATCGATCGGAGGCCCTTCTTCGCAGATTTCATGTATGTAATCGGGGGGTATTCCTACTCATTGAGCTCCATAAAAAACGGCATTCTAAGAGGTAACCGGAGGCCACCATACTCACTGATAAAGCCCTTTGGTAACGGCGACAAGCGCCTGGAGGTAATATTAGTGTGATTACACCAATAAATAAATATGAATGATGATATGTGAGGTGAATTAGATGTTTATATATGTGTGTGCAGCTGGCGTTTGGTAAAGTAAATCAGTTAATTCATTTTGGGATTTGGAATGCAACTAGAGGGGGCCCTTCCATCAGATTTTTTAATCCGAAAGGCATGGAGTCTCAACTGAGGAATGCAGCAAGGGAGTATTTCCAAAGGGATGAAGACAGTATACGCGTAGAGCTTGGGAAGAGGAGTGTGTACCTCCCTCGGATCATCAAGTGGTAATTAAGACACACTCTTGCTATCTATCATATCATATATTAGCACACGTATGAATACGATGTTGTAAACTGATGAGTGTCGAATGTGTGTGATCAGGTATAGCGCGGATTTTGGGCAAGAGAAGGAGATATTAAAATGGATGATCAACTATGTGGATTCAAGTAAAGCAGGTTTGTTAACACATCTGTTGAGTGATGGAGGGTCTGTTAACATAGTTTATCAAAACTATGACTGGTCTCTCAACTCTTGACCACCATATATGCCACATTATTGTGCATGTTATATCATATGTATATATAATTGAGACTTGATGAGGATATGTGGTGGGGGTGGGTTATTTCTTTGACAAGAATCAAAGAATAACTATTGATTGATTTTCAATTAGTAGTAGTCTACCCCAGTCATGTGGGATTAAAGGCTCGATTAGTTTGTTTGTTTGTTAGATGCTGCAGCCTGCAGATGTTACTTCTTTTTTATTCCATGGTATCAGTGAAACTGCTATGGATTAAGATTCTAGTAATACAGATTGATGATGTGGCCTGAGCTGAGATTAATGTTTCAACTACGTAGTTTGGGGGAAGTAAGTGAATCAGACTACTTCATAGTTTGGGTTCTGATAAATACCTACTCCATGTATTCTCAAATAAGATATTTTATATATAAAATTTTGTGTGAGATTGTCTAGTTAACTACTACATTTTAGGAGAAGATCCAAGCTCAATTGTCTAATAAATAAACAAAATTCAGGCACATGTCCTCACTCCGTCCAAAATCTCAATCAAGGATACATTAATTTTGAGACTAACTCATAAGGGTTTACGACTATACGATTCACATCATTTTCGGTTTCAGGATTTTCACATTCGGACTTTCAAATCTACATCTACGATCCGGTAAAATAAGCCCTAAACCCTATCACCCACTTTTCTCTCATCCAATACAATCCAATTATACATCAATCACTAATAAATACTGAGTACTATTAATTTAACATAAAAATAAAATCTAACCCTATAAAAATTTCAAAACAAACACATATTTTTACTTTCACCACTACTTAAAAATCAATAGAATTTCAATTGTTGAACTACTAAAACTGAATTGTTAAATCTTAAAACTTTGTTGACCACTCACTTTTAAGTCCAACTTCTATATCCGAAGTTCCAAAGAAACGAAAATTTGACATTTTGTTAAAAAAAAAATGGGTTCCAGACGCCCAGTTTAAGAAAGATTATATACATATACATGATACATATGTCTGTCTCTATCATCCATTCTCCTCCCCATAAATTAATAAAACAACAAATATCGAAACCAAGACAAGACTCAACTCATCTTGATAATTGCAAGATATAATTACAGTACACTTACAGTTACAGCTTTACTCCCAAGTAACTGAGACCATCGAGTTAGCCAAACCCGACTCCTCAAATGTGGAATTCATATTGTAATCTAAAGATGCTGAAGCCCCTGGAATAGCTTGGGTCAACCGAAATGGCCTTGTTCTCTCTTCCTTCAGCTCTGAATAGCAGAATGACCACAGCAGCTGATAGCACAAGCATCATTCATATAAGCAAGTTGAAACTTATTTTGATGATTTTGCTCTTAAACTTTTTTGGTCCCACAACTTGTCTATTGTCCAATTTTGGTCCAAAAAATTTTAACCGTCCAATTGTGACCCCACAATCGCTGAATATATGAAGACGATGTTGTTTTATGTCACGCAAATGTCAAGTGAGGATAATTTAGGGACAATTTGGATAACATACAATTTACGGGGACAAAATTGGACATTTGTGTGACATACAACAACACTATTTTCAATTTTCTGACAATTTTGGGCTTAAAAAAAAAAAGTTGACTTTTGTCAGACCAAAATTGGATAGTAGATAAGTTATGGGTCCAAAAAACTTCTTAGCTCAGTAGTAATACAGTGATGAATAAGAGATTCAGGTTATAAGTACAATAAAAACAAAACAGATACATTGAATCTTGAAAGAAAAATAAAACAAAACAAGAAACTGAACTGAACATACTTGTTTGTATACTAGCGAGCAATTCTAAATTATAAATAAACAGATTGCTATAGTTCAACAGGAAGCCAAAGGTAAACCATTTTTACCTGTATATTAATAGGAGTTGGATGTATACAATCGGATATTCTACTCAATACAGATATTCTATATTACGTATTTACGTTGCTCATCAAGCAAAAGAGCTACTATCTTTATGTAACTTGTGATCTCATCTCCCAATTCATTTTTTATCAAGAAATATTCAAAACTTTAAGAGGCAATAAAAGTTCATCAATGTCTCCAAGGTAAGGAATTTCAATCACAATCCAGCAACTAGGTATGATAGAAAAATTGGCAATTTATTAAAACAGACAGTAAGAGATCGAACATTGTCAATTCATAAAGGAGACCTACTTATACTCTACTGAGAGTACTATACGATTTAAATTGGAATCTCTTTCCCTCATTATATTCGAAAAAACAATATATGAAATGGATATTTGGATAAATAAATTGGCTTCAAATTAAGGTTTGGCCATGCAAATATATATGGGTGTGATGCATGGATATTGACTTTTTAAAAATGTCCTCACATTTTTGTTATGATTAGGTTCTAATGGATTGTTTTAACTTTTACATGACAAACCACATGGTGCACACCAATGATCCGAGATTCGGAATAGACAGTAAGTCTTCTATACGTGTTAAAAAGATTATAGCCAAAAGATCATACAAAAGATGCACAGTGAAGTAAAAGTATTAGGAGAAAATAGCTCATAGAACAAAACATGAGTAATCTATTTTTGAAATTCAAGAACAGATTCATAAGCATTTACCTGAATAGGATCAGTTCGAAGGAAGTTCCTCTGAACTCTCCTCCCATCGGGTAGACGAACCCCAACTCTGCAAATTATGTTTCTGTCACCCTTGGGTTCTTCAGGCAAAGGTAAATAAGCAGGCTTCTTCAATTTCTCCTCAGAATCGGCATCACTCACTACTTTAAGGTCGTCTCCAACGGCTTCCTTATAATTCTCCATAGAGACTGCCAGTGCTCGTTGCAATTCTTCATCTTCATCCATATCTTCAGCTGCAGCCAGCGAAGAATTTGTGATGATCATAATATATTGAGTTACCCATTCAGTCACAATCTAACAAGAAAGAAGTAACCAACTAAGCACAGCATTATACAGACATACTGAGTAGATGGACCTATTAAACCCTATATGTCAGCTAGAGCCTATGTATTTCATAAGTTATACAGAAATTTTCTTATAAATAATGCAACAAAACTTCCAAGAACTTCTGCTGCCAAATAATCGTTAAGCACCTTTAACATACAATTTCACTGGGTAGCATTTGAATATTTAATGATTTTTTATAAGATAATATTTCGTGTTAACTTTCATGCAGCAAAAATTGGATGAAGCTTTGGAAAATTAAGCATACTGACTGTTTGTAGTATATAATATGCCTTCAGGATATCATACATGTGGTTTGATTCCTCTATTCCACTTGAGGTTCCATCCTACTGTATTTTTAACACGTGTCGCCCCCAGTATTATTTTTTAATATGACACACATCAGTCATCCATATAGTGGAATAAGATGTGAAATGCCAAAATTGAAACAGGTGATTTCATTCCTCATACATGAGCATAAATTATATATCAACAACTAGCTACCTCAAAACATATAACTTTTAATCATTCTACCATCTTCAAGCTCTTCATATTGTTTTCAGTTTTAGAAGTAGCAGCATGTTGTACTAAAAATACATAAAAATAAATAATTTAAAAAAAAAAAAAAAACCAAAAAACCTGCCATACATGGAACATGAGGAATCGGTGCCTGAGAAGTTTCTCTAGGACGCTTATTCGAGAGACTGGCATGATTATCAGAGGGGGTGTTTTCCATGTAGGGTAGCAAATCCTAAAGCAAGAAAAATAAATATCCAGGTCAGGAACATAGCAAAGAGTCTCTTTTACCCTCAAGAAACTATAAAGTCCCCCAAACTCATTTACCTCGAGCAACTTTTCGGGTTGAACCATTCCACGCCATGAGTGCAATTTCTGGCCCGTAATCGGATCAATCAAGAGAATGACAGGAATCGAGTCTAGTTTGTAATACGTACAAACTTTACTACCCTCTTCTGTATCATCATACACCTATAGCACATACAAATTAATGTAAGAAGCAAATATAATAGTTCCAAAAAGAAGTAATCATTAGCAAAATAATTCCATTGATATTCAGGCAGCATATATTCACTGAAATTACCTAGTGCCCACAGAAAGATTGGCAACAATCAATAAGACATGTAACTAGCAAAATAGTATTTTAAAGATGGAAAAAAGCAGGAATAGTTATACAAGAGTTCCAAGAGAATTCAACCTAGCATATATCTGTGGAACTATTAATAATAAAATTCAAAATATGATGGTGCAGAGCCTCTTTCCCTTTGCAAATGATATATATCAAAATGACCTGTCATTTTCTACTTGAAGTTACATCATCAAGCCTATAAACCTTAAAATTCTTTAACAATAACAAAATGTGAGACAAACAGCTTAGCCCATTGTCCGTGCAATACCAATGCAATCTGCCCCTATGAAGTAATCAACAATTTTGGAACTTCTCTAGACTGTTTCATTTTTTATATTTTGGGTCCAAATTAAAAACGAAAGCTACCTTCTTAGTGTCCTCTTTAACAGCAAACCAAAAATGAAAGCAGAGCAATGCCTAGTTCAGACTAGGTTAGAAAAGACAAGAAAAAATCAGGGTAATGCAAAATAGACATTTCTGTTCATCCAGAGACGGGTTATCCTTCCAGTAACTACAAAGTATGGGAAATATGACTGCAGATTGCTCTTTCTTCTACTGATAATACGAGAGAACAAGGATATCTGAAGCTTCCAAAAGAGAAATGATTGTGAAGATGCATGTTTTGGTGCAACAGAAATACATATTCAACCTGAGATTATTGCTTGTGAACAGATTTTCGCCATGAACTCTCAAAATTATCATAGCAGGAGTAAACATGCATACAGTAATTAAGACACATCTGGAACATGATGCACTTTCAGGACCTTCACCAAGAAGACATGTGAATTGTTTGTAAAGTCAAAATAATAACATTCAAGTGTCAAACCAGTAATTGCAACAAAACAATACAAACCTGCCAGAAGATGAAGTTAGTTTTGATGGTTTGAGCAACAGCTTCATTCGCCCAGGTGTCACGGTTTAGCTTCAAAGCAGAAAACAGTGTGTCAACAGATGCATCAGGATATAAAGTTGACCAAGCAGAGGGAGCCAGTGAGAGCAAGAGAAAGAGCGCAGGGAAGGAGTAGCTCCAACTCAATTTCCAAGTTGAGAGGAAAAGGTGATTTATGGTAAAATGATTAACCAGTTAGAGTAAGCCAACATAGTTCAAGAGAAACAAAGAAAAAACAAGTACAAGAATTAAAGCAGAACATAGAGCAGCAGTTAAGAATGCTTAATGCTTTTGAACCCCCAAAATGATGCATCCCAGCAGTTTATCATATGATGGGAAGTTACAATGTAGCATGGAGATCTATAATCATGATTTTGGCAAAAAAATCGAGTAAGACACATTTTGCACAGTTTTATTAAACACACTTTTGTTGCATGGGAGGGGGGGGGGGATAGAGGTAGAGATCAATGAAAAAAGTACCATGTGTGAGCTAAATTCCTTGGTGGACTGCATGTTTAGGATCAGCCACTTGTTCTGCATCCTTGCATTATCTTTAGCCTATAGAACAATAGCTTGATTTAATCCGCGACATTTATGGAACAAGTTATAGTTATGCAGAGCCTTCAATGAACTGAGATGCATACAATAAAATGGAATAGATTCTCCAATACTGTGATACAGACATTTACTGCAATTGATAAGGGATTCAAACAAGGTTGGGAAGTATTAAACACAGGATAAATTATCAGATATCTTTATGTTATAGCATAGAAACCAGTTGGTGAAGGTGTTTCACACTCAATAACCTTGTATTAACTTACACTTGCTTAAAGTGGAAGGACAACCATTTCTAGCAGACAATGAAAGCAGGTACCACTATTGTGTGGAAAGAGAGAGAATCTCAAAGGCACACACGACCTGCCTACCGTTTATGACAACAACTCTAAGTAATATTTAGTGTTTTCTCACATCATATTTCTAAAGAATGAAGCTCTTTACCTTTTCGAAGGGCCCATGAAACATCAAGGAAAATGGAGGTCGATACAAAGAGGCAAGATTATCCTGAGTTTTATCCGCTGTTGAAGAAGATGAACCGGCTTCTGCTTCCCAGACTCCAGGATATTTCATTTCCTCCTCTAAATTCCGGAAGGGAACAGCAGAATGAGCTGCGTGCAGCGAATTTCCCCCTCTTGGCAATCTAGTACATACGACCAAGGAGGATTGATAAATTACGAAGAAAAACAGGACTAAGTCACATTATCAAAAAAATTATATTCCATTATCGTGATCATTTTCATTTTTCCACATCACCACTGCTTGCTAAGCCTATAAAGAAAATGTTTATTCAACAATGATTATTCTGTTAACTCTCATCTTGCTTTAATATGATATCCTCTATAAAGAAAATATTATAATCAGAAAAAAATATTTTAGAGCAACAAAATGAAACTTTCTAAATAGATTTACACCATAGATCTAGGTATAGCAGCTTCAGCGAACTATCCAAGAATCTTAGCAGCTCAGGTTATACTTGAACAGTGATAATACTCACTACAGAGAAAAAATATATACTCCAATAGTTACAGAAATCTCATCTTGCTTTTTCACTAAATCACTATAAAGAAAATATTTATAATCACATAAAATGCAAATATATAAAGGCTTAATTGCAAATAAAATCACAATTTTTTCACAAATTGCAATCTAATCTAAACTTTTGAATCTTGGTAAATAAAACCTCAATTTAATTTGTTTAAGCAATTCGAACCAATGGACAGATTCGCTTCTGCCTGGAAATGAAGATTAATAATCCATTGTCATCTGAACCACGTGTTAATAGATTAATTATTTGTTACCAGGTAGGTGACACGTCATTTCCAAATTCCAGGCAGGAGCAAATCTTGCCCGTTGGTTCGAATTGCAAAATAAATTAATTGAATTGAGGTTTTGTTTACCAAGTTTCAAAAGTTTAGATTAGATTGCAATTCGCGAAAAAGTTGTGACTTTATATGCAGTACTATATAAAATACTCAAAACTTTCTGATAGATTTACACCACAAGTCTAGTTACAGTAGTTTCAGCGAATTACACAAGAATACTAGCAGAAGTTATACAACAGTGATAATGATTGCACCATCAACTTCACAAGCAAAGGTGTGAGCCATATTATGTGCCTAAGGGTTGGATCATTGAGGGGTGACATGTGTGTGATAAACAAGAAATAAAATGATATACCCAAAGTGCGCCATATTATCATACAGAACATCCCTTTTCACAGGCAAAGGTGCGCGTACATTATCTTGTGTAACATCGTTATCAGTCCATTCCTTCCCCAGCTCACTGTATTTAACCCAAAAGAAAAAACACATCTGTAAAAAGATAGTAGAATACAAGCAAACAGAGAAAGGCAAAATATTTTCTTCATATTACGTGCCTAAGGTTTGGATCATTGAGGGGTGTATCACTTCCTCTTGGTGGTGAATATACAGGTTCCGTGGTTAACCCTCCTTCATGTCCAACATAAAAAAGCTGAATAGCTTCTTCAAGCTTCCAGCCAGTAGCCTGCAGTATGAGGTTTTTAAATAGCATTTCATGAAATAAGGATGATCTCAATCCTGACGAATTAAGTATCAAAAGATGTTCTATGCTGTTAAACTATCAATTAGATGTGAAACAAAAAATTATAGTGCAATGTAAATAAGTGCATATATGGTATAGAATATTAATTAAGATTATTTTTTTTGGACACGAGATCCATTAGTAAATTGTGATGATGAGGGTTTGGAGTTTTTTCCTTTATTATACACCCTTGTAGTTGTATAAATTAGTATTTCTTGTATATCAATAATACACAGATAACTTCAGATACATCCTCTTATAACAAATCGGGAATACATTTTACTCACAAAAAAGGATCATAATAAGAAAAAGACATTCCTCAACAGTTCTTCAATATCAAGTTTTTTTAAAACTGAGAATTAATCATACTAGAAAATGTAACACATGACTGAAAGGAAATGTAATGACCTCACAGAAATCACACAGCTAGCTGGATCTTGGGAGCCACTCAAGATCTAAACAAACCTTCAGAAAGATGATAATTCTGATTTTGTGAAACGACCACTATAAAGTCTTGCCAAATTTTAGTACAGGCTCTGTTTCCTACTAGTGACATTCATAACCATTATTAGTGTGTCACAATTATACAGCAAGTACAACTAATATTTCAAGATCAATCCTACATCACAGATTGCATTTAGCTTATTTAAAAACATAATAAAATAGATTGATGCAAGCAAGAATCAATGTATATGCCCAAGTAAAAGAAAAATATACGATTAAGCATCTGCCGATCGAAAACAACAGGCTACAATTTGCCAAACAAAACGAGTACAGCAAACTAATTACTCAAACATCACATTTATAAGCACTCGATCCCAAAGACTAAGCTCACACTTCAGCTTAACTCAATAGAAGAAGATGCTTAAACTGCGATTTTTTGGACAACGGTTAATTGTTCATTTCCAGCAATCAGCCAAATAATTAGTTCAATTAATCAAAGAAAATCCAGAATACCTGAAGGAATTGATGGGCGGTATCGGCGGTTTGGCCGGCGGCGATTTCCAAGAAGGATGCCACCAGGTTCTGCTGGTCGGTATCAGATAAAACGCCCTCCATTGAAATTAGTTTAATTCTTACCCCAAGCAACCGATTAGTCCTTGGAATTTCTCCGGGTTGTCTACGATATGTTGAATGGGGTTGGGATGATAACGTTGAGATATGAGGCAATGCATACACATTGGCTGGCAGAGAAGAAGTGGAAAGTAACTTGTTCTTGAAGATTCTAGTTATCGTGAGAGTATTTGGCACCCATCCAGAGCATCAAAAGTCATATGAGGTCATAGCCTCTCTTTGGTTTGATTTTTTTTTTTACTTTTTTTACCAGAATCTCTCATTCAATCTCTCCCTAGATGTATTGTAGTGGACCATTTTATAATTGCTGGATCTTGATAAATATAACTAGGTATTCAACTGAGAGGCTATAGAGAGTTCAAAATGCTTATGCATTGAATAAACAACTAGATGGTATTTGTACTTTGATGCATTTTTAACTGTCAATAATAAAGATAGGTAAGAGTTACCGCTCTACACATGTAATTATGCAATTTATTTATTAATTCGAGTTACTCTAACCAATCAATTGAAATACGTACACATCTCTCGTCCGCAAATGAAGAATATTCAAATACGTACAAGATGTACGCCCTAGCATATTAAGGAACCTCATCGTCGTCCTCAGTCTCAGTGTACTCATACTCATCAATCTTAAGATTCTTAACAACCTCTCCAACTCTTCTTTACCTTTAAGATGATTTAAGGAGAATACATAGATGACTATGAACATGTAAATGACATGTGTTTGTCTCTGGAAGTCAACCTTCAATAAAATGTTAAAACTTTCGTTCAAATATTTATAAGTGACTTCTCCATGTACAATTTGAAGAATTTAGCTCAAAATATCACTTGAGGATTTTGTTGATAATATTCTAATATTTTAAGACTTCATGCTCAATTCTACGAATAATATCGGCAACAACATGATTCTTAAATTCAGTGTGAATCAATAAAATTATTATATAGTGTTCATCATCTTCCACGTAATTCTCATGTTTCATATGATTCACTTCTTGTTCATGGCAGCATAACCATCATCACTTGATCTTGCATCTACAATGAAATAGTTCCTTTCAAACTTTTCTATGTGATTGACTATTTAATGTTAGGTTTAACCGATTGTTTATCTTCAAATAGTTGTAAATCGAAAAGTGTGATATTTTAAAGAGTTGGGGAGAAAAGCCATAGATGATGAGTTTGATGACTATTGAATGTGAGTAAACTAGTTTAATATCAAGTTATGCCATTTTTATTCAGGTTCCATTAGTATATGAGATCTTATTAAATTATGATTTGTTATCATCAATATATTTGCAATTTGAAAGTCTTGTGCGGATTATAAATATAATAGTTGAATAAATATACATGTTTACATTATATCATACAAATTGCAAATTTAAGTAAGATACAATTTTGTGTTAAAATTATTACTGCAATTTGTATGATATAATTTTGTGTTAAAATTATTATTTTGTGCAGTTTGTTTTCCTTCACGTGAAAATTTACTTTGCAAGTATAAAACTTCTTATAAAAATACCCTATATAAAAATTTAGGCCAATAAAAAGATATATATAAAGAATAAAAAGAAAAAAGATATAAAAATTTAGGTGTTTCGTTGAGGTAAGCAATTTTGTCTGTACTAATAGACTTTTGAAGTTATATGGTAGGTACTTAAACAATTTAAGTTTAGATCTATTTTGCAGGTAGTTGAAGTGTTTGATTTATGCTAATAAGATGCCTTCGATACAATAATTTAGATACAGTATAATTTAGATGTGAGATTTAATAGTTTTTTCTGTCGGCTGAAATTCTTAAATTATTACTAATCGCTTTGTTATGGGATGATTTCAATAAAGTAGGGAGCATAAAATTAGTTTTTTATTTTTTCTATTTGTATCTAGTAAAAATATATTTTTGAATGTGACTGCTTACGTCCCAAAATTTTCTATGTACATTTTACAACATGTTCGATTAAAATTGTGACAATATATTTTTTAATATGTTAGGCACATATGACCATATATTAAATATTTTGTAATTTTGTATATTTTTAATGAATTAAAACTAAATTTATACATATGTTGTAAGTGTACCTTAATCATTTTATTCACATTTTTTTTTTTATCTAAAAAATAATAAATGTATTTAGGGCAGGTGTGAGTTCATACATATTTGATGATTTTTCTACTTGATTATTTATTATTGAAGCAAGACTATTTAATGATTTCATAGATATTTGATGACATTAATAATTTTAGTTATTTTTTTGGATAATTTTGGATAATACAAAATGTTGGTTATTCTTAGAAATTGACCCAAACACCCTCTAAAAATTCGTTTGGTTTGATTCACCCTTCAAACTCAAATCCCCAACCCAAGATTTCACCAAAACCCCCTCACAGCACCAGAATTCAAAAATTGACTGCAAAACTGTGAAAGGGATCTTCGAATTCGAAGCTGCGGGGTTTTAATCTCAAGTAAATGAGAAGCTGGGATCTGGAAAACAACCCCCCTTCTTCCTCCATCCTCCCTCTCTAGCACACGCACACAAACTGTTTGATTTTTTTTGCCAGTGAAGGTACATTGTATCTCTGTGACAACCATTTTGCAGATAGCCCTTCAAGTGTTTATTTGTTGCTTCCCTGCTCTGAAATCACCCGTTTACTTCAGATTCCCGTTTCTTGGAATAGGGAAGAAAAATTCGAAACTCATTCAGTCATTTCGTCGAACACGACCTGAGCGGTTGAATGTACGAAGTATTTGAAGAACTGTGAATGTGGGATGGTGCTATTTTCTTGGGATCTATCGCAGTGTCTCCAATATTTTCCGCTGAGCTGGAGGCTGTGCTAGGGTTTTGTGCATTTTGATTTTCACATTTGAGTTCGGAAATGTCGACTACTTCCAAACGGGCTTATAAGCTACGTATCCTTGTTCTAGAATTTCAATACTTTCTTTGCTCCTTTACTCTTTTCTTTCCCCTTTAAAACTTCATATGTATGGAATTGATTTGAAAAATGAAAAATGTGGTGTGCGACGGAAGTTGGTTGGATCTGGTGAAAGAACAACCCGTGTCTTCTAGATTGTTTCTTATTCGTTGTTATTCATGACTTGCCTTGATTGGACTAAGAACTGTAGTACAAATGTTTTTTTTTCTTTTCCTGTTCATCTTCTTGGACACAGTTCTTGGGAAGATAGCAATCCATTAGGCAAAATTTCAAGATTTTTAGCTGAAAAATGCAATTCTTGTGTGTGTAGATGGGGGAAGTTAGAGTGGACGTGTTAAAAGTGAATTACCTGTTTCTTTGACGTGTTCTGTTGTCTTATTTGTTTATTTTTTCTCTATTTCACTACTTTGTGATTACATGTTATGAAATTGATAGATAGAATATACAACATTAAAACATCATGCTGGCGAATGGATAAAAGAACACTGTGTGTTGCAAATATTTCTATGACACATCGCATGTAAACTTTATATTGGTTTGGATGAGGAAAATTTTGGCACATGAAACAAAAGCTGGTGATGAGAGTCTGCACACTTTTTATTTACATGAACCATAAACTAAAGTTGACAGTAATTGCTAGTGTGCTTGTGAGTTTTGTGGGTCGATGTCAAGCTTACTGAGATATCACAGTTGAAAGTTCACACACACAAATATTTCCATCAACTAAATCAAGACATTAAAAGCATTATGCACTATTTAAGTAAGTGTTTTCTTGAACCTCCCGTGCTAATTACATTTATTACAAAGAGAAAAGAAGCATGGATGCTGTCTCTTAAGCCCTACTACTATTTTTAACACCATCGGTAACTGGCCAATAATAAACTTTATCTTATGCTTTGATTCATTCCTGAAAAGAGCAATACTCGTCTTCAAGGTCTAAATATTTTAGCACGGTTGGCTACTTTGTTTTTAGATGCCTTATCTGTGGACAATACATAAAAAACGTTAGTGAAGAGATGCTAAAAGAATTTTAATAGAAATAAATATTTTGATTGAAAGCCTTAACAGCTGCTTGTTATAGAGGAATTCGTAGCTCATTCGTCAAGTGTAAACTGCCTAAAGATTGGGAGGAAATCATCGAGGGTTCTCGTGACTGGAGGGGAAGATCATAAGGTCAATCTCTGGGCTATTGGCAAGCCCAATGCCATACTGGTCAGTCATTGCTCACTTGGCCTTTCCTACTGACTTTTCTTCTTCCTTCCTCATTTAAAATTATTTATATTTTTTAGTTTTTTGTTTGAATGAGCTATACAATCATGGGTGGGCCTCCCATAAACCCAACTGAGTCTTGCTAGAGTCGGACTGACAGTCTGTTGAAACCAGTTTAATATTATAGCTCTACATCACTCTTTCTGGAGGTTGGGCCTAGGGCTAGGGCTAAGAGTTGCCCAGTGAACCATTCTCTTACAATTTCAGTAGTGAAATTTAGCATGGCATTTTCTTGCAAGTGCTAATTTCCAAATTTTATTTTATACAAGGAACTGATGAAATTTCCAATGCATTAGAGTTTGTCAGGTCATTCAAGTGGAATTGATTCAGTTGGCTTTGATTCATCGGAAGTTTTGGTTGCTGCTGGGGCAGCTAGTGGTACCATTAAACTTTGGGATTTGGAGGAGGCTAAGAGTAACTTTTCTGCAACCCACATTCTCTATGTATATTAGCACACAAATTCAGACCATAGATTTTGCTTTGTTTGACCTTTTTTCATGTCTTTGGTAGTCATTCGCACCCTCACTGGCCACCGATCCAATTGCATATCATTGGATTTCCATCCTTTTGGAGAGTTCTTTGCATCCGGGTCACTGGATACAAATCTAAAGATATGGGATATTCGAAGGAAGGGGTGTATACACACTTACAAAGGTCATACACGAGGTGTTAATGCTATCAGGTTTACTCCTGATGGGCGTTGGGTTGTTTCTGGCGGAGAGGACAACACTGTGAAGGTTAGATATTCATTTTATTTTTGCCTGTATTTATTCTTCTTTTTTATTTTTATTGATCTAGTCTTGATATAACTGGAAAACATCTCATCTTCTTTGTCCTACTAATTTTTAAAGTTTTCTCTTGGGTTATGTAATTTTCATTGCTGACATCATAAGTTTAAAGTTCAGTTCTGATTATCTTGCTGTTCCTACAAATACAGCTGTGGGATTTAACTGCAGGCAAGCTTTTGCATGATTTCAAATTTCACGAAGGCCAAGTTCAATGCATTGACTTCCATCCCCATGAGTTTTTGCTAGCAACAGGTTGGAAAAACTATCTTTGCATTGTGTTGCATCTATGAAATTTTAGTGGTCATAGTTTTTATGTCTGCAATTTCTTGCTTGCATTTTATTTTGGATTAAAGGCTGGGTTTGTTTGTTTGTTAATGTTTTGTGAAGTCTTCCTTAGTTCTTCAGATCCTTGTCATGGATCTCATGGTAATGCATTTTTAGGGTAATGAAATCTCTGCTTTCACTTAAACCTGGTGACCTTTAAGAGGTGTGATGAAAACTTTATTGAATTTTGTTGTTAGTGTCATCTTGTAAAAACAAATGAAGAAAGTAGGACATAAAAAGTCAAGAAATATATATAGGAAAAAAGGAAAATGAAATCTTTCTGTATATGCAATATTTTCTTAGTTGCACTAGATAGTGCCAGGGTAGCTCTAGAACACATTCACAGAATTTTGAGTCAAGAAATATATATAGGAAAAAAGGAAAATGAAATCTTTCTGTATATGCAATATTTTCTTAGTTGCACTAGATAGTGCCAGGGTAGCTCTAGAACACATTCACAGAATTTTGAGCATTTTAGAAACCTGATGAGCTTTTCTTGTTCCATGTCTAGTCCGTTTAAATTTGGTGGAGATCTTTGGTGCTGTTAGGCCTAGAAAAAATTGTCTGGTTGTAGCCTAAGGAAGATGTAGATATGTAGTAGATGATTATAGCTTTTGTTCTCTAAGTTTCTATCCATTTAAGTTTCTGTTTAATGGTATAAGCCACTAGCCTCAAATTGTATTGAGCCCCTCTTAGGGTAGAAGAACAGATAATAACTATTTATACCAGAACCAATGGCCATCTTTCATTAGAAATTGGACAGGTAGGGAAATTTCTTGGTGAATTATGAATGGAATTTGAAACTTTTTCCTGTATATATTTTTCTTGGTTTAAGCACGTGTGCTTGTTCATTCCGAGAGGTTAAGTACTTCCTAGTTTGGACTAACATAAGCATTTGATTTTTTGTTCCACTCTGTTTGCTCTGTGATGATATATGCTTTTTAACAGTTATTCATGGTGTTTTTACTTATCTCCTGATAATTGTTTTTACTTTCTGCCATGTCTAATCTTTGGCAGGTTCAGCTGATAGAACTGTTAAATTCTGGGATCTTGAAACTTTTGAGCTAATTGGTTCAGCCGGACCAGAGGTTTTGCGATTTATATGCCATTGACTCATCTTCCAATTGTTCTTTAATGCCTATTTTATTCAGTGACCATATTTACCTGGCTGCTGCCTTTTTTTTTGTAGCATGTGATTCATAGTTCTTCATTGAGTTTTGACTAACTGTTGTTTAATTGTCCAAATCCAGACCACAGGAGTACGTTGTATGACCTTTAATCCTGATGGGAGAACCCTGCTTTGTGGCTTGCACGAGAGTTTGAAAGTAGGCTCTGCATGTTTGAGTTGTTTCTGTGTTAATATATCAAACCACCTTCCGGTTCACCTTTAAATTTTCTTGTCCTCTCTTTTTGGTTATAGGTTTTCTCATGGGAACCAATCAGAAGCCATGATACTGTTGATGTGGGGTGGTCTAAATTGTCAGACATGAATGTTCATGAAGGGAAGCTTCTAGGATGTTCTTATAATCAAAGTTGCGTTGGAGTATGGGTTGTAGACATTTCGGTATAAATCACATTGTCTTAGTTCCCATTATCTACAAAACGTTATGGCCATCTTAATTTAATCCAAAACTCATGATGTTCTTCTACCTTGTGATGATGCCAGCGGATTGAACCATATGCAATGGGCAGTGCTACTCGATTAAATGGTGATTCTGATAAAAAATCTAGTTCTGGTGGCTCAGCTGTACTGACAGAGGATAATGTTAAGCCCAATTTGGGCAGGCTTTCTATCTCTCATAATTCTGATTCTGGGAAAGAAGCTAGATCACTAAGGATCTCTGTTCCGCAGAATTCAGATCTTAATAAGGATTCTAAATCAATTGCATGTAAGCCATCTTTGTTTGGTTTCCACCATTGTTCCTTCTCCCTATTTGAGTTTTAGTGTTGCATTAAATGTTCCTCTACATACTGATTGTAGCTACTGTTAATACTCCGACTCCGAGCACTCCTCAAAGGTCAAATTTCAGTGTTGTTCCAAAAGCAAATCAGACCAATACATCAGGTGTTACCAATGCAACAAACCCAAAGCGGATAGCCGGAAGGGTTCAATCATCAGGGAGTATCTCCATATTCAACAGATCTGATGTAATGCCAGTAATTGTGCCTAGAAATAACCCAAAGCCTGAGCTGGCTGCTGAATCGAGAAAAGAAGATGCTCCAGTCAAAGCATTACCACATTTACAGTCCAAACCATCTGATATTCGCAAGTTTGTCAATGCCAGAGATGACTTTGAGCGATCAAATGTTTCTAGTCAGTCTGATGATGAGGCCCCAAAGGCCATGGACATTAACGTCTCAGACAGGAGTATTAGTACTTCAATGAAGAGCTCAATCAGTGGAGTTGCTGCATTTGAGAGAAGAGCAAAAGATGATAAACCTCTGATTTCTAGAAAAGTTGACACAAACGCAACTATCGACGCCCTTGCCAGATACCAGCATGAAAGTTGTATGTATCCGTTGCTCAAAATGTGGTTCTTTCAGATTGTATTATTTATCTTGTTGGCATTATTGTCTCATAGAAATTAACTTTATTGTTGTTGTCATATTACTAGAATCTTAGTGCAGCTTCTTCATGACGTGGGCTAGGCTTTTTAGGTTTTTGGGTTTAGGGGTGAGGTATAGAAGGCAAAGAGTGCGTAGGAGTGAATTATAGCATTTGCAATTAGAGGAAGACTGGTTGAATGCTTCATTTATAGCAGTTTGATATTGACTCCCTGGGGAAGGATAAGGAGCAATGGTGAAAAAAATACCTTTTTTGTTCTGGTCGTTGTGGATTTGGTCAAGGATATTCCACATGTAGTAGACCAGTAGGTAATTTTTTTGCTTTATGTGTGAGACCAGATTAGAAAGTAGAGAATCTTAAAGACCTGAACACATGTGCATAGACTGAAATGTAAACGAGAATATGTGTATAGATCAGAAGCAAGAACAATGTAAAAGAGAACATGTGTACACTGTACAGACTGAAAACAATGGTGAGATATATTTGGAAGTCAAAAACCTGCTGTAGTACCCAGATTCTAAAATCTTTCCCATAATTTGGAAGTCAGTTCTACTGGCAAGGTCCGCAAGGATATATATATTTTGAACTGTATGCATGGAGATTGAAGCTGATCCATGAATGTAGCACAAGGAGCATTATCTATACTTGATTTCCTAATTTCGTTCGCATTTGTAATTTGTGGACGGAAGCTAGAGATGAATCTGACTGGAACATATACTGAATGAAGTACATGAAAGTGGGATTGGTTGCTTTTAAGTCTTACCTTCTATACTCCCTAACATTCTAGCTTTACTACTAATTGACTGAAAATGAAAAATCGAGATGAATCTGGCTTGAATATGTGCTAAATGCTGAAGTACTGGAAGTGGGGATTGGTTTCTTTTGCCTTCCTCATTCCTAACAATCTAGCTTACTAATTGCATAATAAGAAATAGCCTCAACAAAGTTAATTAGAAGAGGACCTTACAGTGACGGGATTTAGTACTTCAGTTCCCAAAACGAGTAAATGAGTAAAGAAAAAGAAAAGGAATAGGAACTTCAGTGCGTTTGCATGTATATATCAATGATGCTTAGAATCTAAACTTGAATTACGTCGTATGTCGGCATTTAGCAACATGGTCTCCCTCTCTCCTTACTACCACCTGCGCTTCTTAATGTTGTGTGGAACTAACGTATCTTATACTATTTGTTTAGATCTCATCACTTATGAAGTGGAAGCAAGTTTAAAAATTAAGAGAGCTTGTATCCTTGTTCTATTGCTACGATAAAAAATGCACTAATAATGCTTAGTACTCATTACCTTTGCGTTGCTTGTAGGCACTGAAATAATTATCCATTTCTTGAATATCAGTACAAATTAGAGAATCATAACTTTCTGCTTGCTTGAAATTTCGCCTTCCTAAAAAAAAGTTCCGTCTTCCTCTTGCTTGCATGCTATTCTCAACACCAACACAATCTTTTAGAATCATAACCTATTTACTGTAAATTGAATCATTGCTCATATTCTAGTCTGTCTGGATGTAACTTCGTTTTCCTTTATTTGAACTTGCCCTTCCTTTTTACTCTTTTACTCTTGGTGGTCTCAACATCCATAACACTTACTATCAGAACCTGCATGCCGAAGAGTGAACGATGTTGGTTGGTATTGCTGAAGTTCATTTTCACTTGTCTGTTGGAGAGTGAGATAACCTAGATTTGATGACCTTATTGGTTACGGACTATTTAGGTACACTTGATGGCGGGTGCTCCTTAATGAATTTTCAGTTTAAATTCTTTAGATGGATATATGTTAGATACTTGGATTGTTATGATATCGCAAGAATACTTAATATATGGTAAAGAGGTGAAAATATTTAAAATTACAAGGCGTTTGCTCAAGGAAAGGGTGGGTTTCCTGTTGTTGGTAGTGTGTGAGAACAAAATCAGACAAAACTCTTTTATTCTTTTGAGAATATGGTTGATCTTGGCTTTACCACCTGGGTCTCTTTCTGAATCTGCTCTATTTGTTCCATTGGCTGCTAATATCCCAGCATGACTTATCTGGCTTGTTTCTCTATTAACATATTTGTTGTTTTCACACTTGTTAGTCAAATATACAGTATCAACTGCAATTTGTATCCATTAATCACCCACATATATATTTAATATTTAAATATGAGGATGTAATGAAACTGATGGTTTGCACAGTTTTTCATTGACAATTTTTTATTTATTTTTAATCACAGCTGAATTTCGAGGGAATAACATGAACGTGGATACATCTCATGTAGAGGGCCATAGAGGAGGTATAAAACATGTGTACAGTGAGTACTTTATTAATAAGTTTGATATTGTTGATATATTGGCCTTTTGTAATGTTATCAATGTTAACTTATTCTTTTTAAATAAAATTAGGTAGAGGGCATTCAATTGTTTCAAACTGGGAGCAGAAAGGCAGAAGTTCTTATCGTCCAGGTCTTGCCTCAAGCAATGTCTCTGGAAAATTAAATGCTGTAAGTGCACCACCTACTTGTTCTGTAGATTCTTTGGTGTGTGCTGGTTTTGCTTTCCAACTTCCTTTTTCATTTCCCTGGCTCCAATATAAAACCAAACATAGGCACATTCCTGTATACCTTCCTCCAAATCCATCTTTATCTTTTTCTCAAAATATGTCAAAAAATATAACATTATGCTCCGGAAAAAAAAATCCCCGAAGTAAACCAAATAACCACACATTATTCAATGTATTTCTCCAAAACATCCCATGATTAGTCTCTTGTATGTGATGATGGACTCTGTGTTTGAACTTAGAGTTGGCTCCATTATAGTACTATTTTGTGGACGTTAGACCAACATGCTCGTTTCATGATGACAAAGATCCTAGTTGGCAAATATCCCAAGTGGATTATAATATTTCAAATCCAAATCCTTGTTTGTTTATCCGGATTTTGGTATAAGATTTCAAATCCTACACTATAATACCCCTATAATACATCTATCTTACCTTTTTTTAAACACAATTCTCAATACACTATCAATCATCTATCATATCCAACTTAATACACCCTTTTCTCCTTTTATCTATACTTTACACAATCATTCAAATATCTACTTTTTCAATACCCCACTATCATCTACTTTTACAATATAATAATCCAAATGCACCTTTTACTTTATTTCAAATCCTACATATTCTACACTCCCAAACATATACATAATCCAAATACACCTTTTACTTCATTTCAAATCCCCTCAAATCCATAAACAAACATACCCTTAGATTTGGGAGCTTAGTGACAATTATATGGCAACCTTGGGTAGTTGACACTAGAGCTGTAAACAAATTCAATCGAGTCAAATATTATGATATGCGATCTAATTTGACCAAATATTTGAATATTTTTATTCTTTTATTATCCGACTTCCAAATCAGATTCGTATTCGAATCAAAAGTGATATTCAGACTATTAGATAATTCGTATTTGAGAATTTAATAAATCATTAAATAAGCGGTCTATTTATATTATAGTAAACCATTTATATAATAAAATTTTCATCATTTTAATAAAATTTCCATCGATTTTCTAATTTTTACTGATATCGATATTTCCATCGATATATCCGTAAATTTAGAGTACCGATATTTTCACCGATACCGATATTTTCATCCTTGTGTATATGTACATGTGTGTGTATATATAAATTAATCGAATACTCACAAAATACTCGAATTGAATATGAGGGTACTCATTTTCATCTTCGAATCTGAAAAATTCTTAAACGACTTATTCAAGTTTTATGAATACAAACATGATATTCAAATTCGAATATCGAATGGAATTAAAAATAATTGATACTTTATCACCCTAGCTTACACTTGCCTGAAAAGTAAAATTACTACAATATTTAGTTGTATTTCATACCATAGCGTACACTTCTCAGATTTGATATGTACATTGTCTTACTTTTTTGTGTATCATTCTCATACCATTATAACTTTCACTATAGTTTCTTTAAAGTTTGTCCCACCATTTAGGCTCAGCTTTAAATGTTTCCTTACTGGTGTCTTAAATAGTTAAATCTAGCTCGTATTGCAGTCTACAAGTTGACCCAGACACTTCACCTTGCTCTTAAGATTCTCTATAAATGACTCACATGTTATCATTCATATCTACCATGACAGAGAAGCTATCCTTCAACTGACGAAAGCGAATCTGTTTCTGCTAGTGATGAGGATACTATTGCTGACTTGATTGAACTGCATGATCAGTTTGTTGGCTCAATGAAATCTCGTTTAGGAAAATTACAGGTATTTTATTTCATATTTTTTAAAATGACTTGCGAAAAATACTTTTGTAAAGCTGACATGTATATTATTTAACGGAAGCTTTATGATGTCTCGATAATTCCGTCAGTTTTTGTATTGAGGGAGCTCATGAAATTAAATGTCAATACTTATCGTAACAAAAATTGATAGTTTAGGGACCTTTTGGTGCATTATGTCTTGAAATTATTATTGAGCTATATATTTATATTTGTTATTTTTTGCAATTATAACTCTTCATCCTATATGAGCAGGTAGTCCTCAACTACTGGCACAGGCATGATATCAAAGGGGCCATTAGCTCCCTTGGCAAAATGAGTGATCACAGTGTGAGTATTATATTTGTATTTTGGGCATGTGAAAAAAAACCGTCTTATTTCACTTATATCAGTAGCACATTTAAACATGTCATGCCAACATGACATGCACATACAGTTAGCAGTCAACTCATATTCTTATTTTTCTTCATTGTGCAGGTTCTTGCTGATGTAATGAGCCTTTTGGCAGAAAAAACCGATAACATCACATTAGATATCTGTTCATGTCTTTTACCTCTCCTGTCAGGACTTATTGAAAGTGATATTGATAGGTGAGTGGATTTTCTATTATACTCTAGGAATTCGTTTATCTGCATCTTCTAAACCTTGTGTTCTGAGAGGATACATACTCTACACAGTCAATTTTGCTGACAAGACGGATATTATCAGATAAATGAGTTTTTTTTTTTAAAAATCAAATATTCATGGATTTGTATGCTTGAACCTATTCTAGCTATTTAAAGGACAGAAGATGCGCATTGTCTTGTTAGAAAAAGTAGATATCCATTGGTTTCTGGCTCTCTGAACCATCTAAATACTCTGAGCCAATAATGGTGCATGATATCCTTCTGTGTTGAAGGGAGAGTTTAACACATGCCATCCATCAAAATCTTGCTAGATGTGGTGTCATATCTTTGTTTCAGGATTGTACATATAACCCTCTGGTTATTCACTTATTCTCTACAGTATAAATAAGGAATAAACCAGTGAGACGGTTGCTTATTAAATATCTGTTAGTTGGTCCCCTGGGACTTATGTTTGAATTACAAGGTAAAGAATGGCTATTGTTGTGGTATATGTTGGTGAAGCATCTTCATGCATTTTTTTTGTTTTTGTGTGTGTCTAGTGATTCATGAGCAATGACAAGTACAACTGCATATATTCTTGTTAATGATACAAACTGTTTATCTTTTAGGCATCAAGACATTGCATTGGATATGCTATTAAAACTGGTTAGGGTGTTTGGCTCCGTAATCTATTCATCATTATCGGCACCATCATCTGTTGGTGTAGACATTGAGGCAGAGCAAAGGTTTGGCTGGTTCATTGGATTGTTACTACCGTTTTTTCCAATTTTATTTTTAAATTTTAATTCATATTGTACGATCGTTTATTTCTGAAATTATCTAATTGGAAGACCTGCTATTGCTTCCTATTGTCTCCAGGCTGGAGCGTTGCAATCTTTGTTATGTGGAACTTGAGAAAGTTAAATGCTGCTTGCCTGTCCTTTCCAGGTACGTTTCTTTCATGAGAATTGTTGAATTTTGAAACGTAAGAAAGTGAAGAGAGGATAGAATAACAAAGAGATTTAACGTAGTTCAGCGTTTAGCCTACATCCATGATAAAATCCCATAGGGCTGCCGGTTTAATTTGTTCTCTCTTGGTTTCACTTTTACATTAATCACCCATTTATATTGGTGTAGTAGTAGACATGACTGGTAGAAGAAAGGAGAAGATAACTCCAAAATCCCATCTATATTGTTATCACATAATCTGTTTGAGGATAATATTATCGTGGTCTTTCAATAACATCCAACAATCAATCCTTGCTTCTCACAAAACGGGAATATAGTTTTTTTTTTAGTCCTGTAAGTTATCCCTATTTTGGTTTCAGTCCTATCAACTTTCACGAATTGAAAATAGTCCCGTAACTTCAAATTTGACATTTTAGTTTGATAAGTGGCTGTAGGAGGTGAAACATCTGGTTAACGCTAACGTGGCAGAATCTGATTTGTTCACGTGCAAAGTCTGATTGGTCAACCTGATTTTCACCTCTTACAACCTGTCATCGGACCAAAATGTCGAAAAATTGAAAGTTGCAAGACTATTTACAATTTGTGAAAGCCGATAGGGCTAAAATCAAAATAAGGACAATTTACAGGACTAAAAAAAACATTTTCCCCTACAAAATAATGCTCGAGTTCTGTTCAAATGGTCAATTTCTGTTTGCTGTTATTATGCAGAAGAGGAGGTTCGATTGCTAAGTACGCACACGAGCTGAATCTGGCTCTTCAAGAAGTTTCATGAGTAACTAATATTCATAATATATAAGACCTATACACAAGCAGGTTGGATGGTATTTATTAACAGATGATAAATTTTGGAAGTATGAAGCGCCTGCATACATGCAAGCAGTGAAGTGGGGGTAAACGTGTAAAGTGATGCTGGGTGAAATTACTGACAGATTCTTTCTTTATCTTAACTTAAAACTCATGTGGGATGGACAACCTGCTGCTTACTGCTCCATTCAACAGTTACTGGCTGTCAGTGGATGTGGAGGATCCATCTTACTGCTTTGTTGTGATAACCTGAATGAATATCAACTTTGTTATTTCTTGAGTGAAGTTGATGATGATTGATTCCGTTTCTGGAGAAGTAGTTTAGTGAGGTTTGTACAAACTCGACTTTTATGTAGCTTTTACAATTGTTGGTCTCCAGTTGTGCTGTGCTGTAGAGGGAGACTGGTTGGTGAGTGTTTGGAGATGACAAATATTGACTGTGTTGAATTTATTGTATCAGTTACCACTAAAAGAATATTTGTTGTTTTCTCTCATCTCTTATGTAATAGTAGTGCTTTACTGGGGTTTTTTTCTGGCCATTTACATCATCACGGCTTAGCTATGTTATTTATACCTTTTGTGCAAAGTGGTGACTGGTGACTATCTTAAAGGGATGTCAATTTCAGATATGACAGGATACTAAAACGATACAAAAATTGTTAGTTGGTATTTAGTTATTGCGTTCGTGTTATCACATTAACATGATAATTTTGTGTCGTGCCAACTCTTTAAACTTGATTTAAAAAAAAAAGACTTTTCTTATCGTGTAATATAAAGGGGATAAGTATGTTCAAGAATCTGTTTTATTGGGGTTGCTTTGTATTGCTCATTCTGGAAGAATTGTTCCAAAAAAACTGCATGATGGGAAAAAAATGTTGAAGGTTTTGGATGTGAATGAGAAAAAAAGTTGTCTACTTACAGCACTGACGGAAAGATGAAATTTGGGGAAAGAAAGAAAATGATTTAGTTTTAGAAAATTTGGGGATGAGTTTGGAGCATATTAGAGACTAGTTGATTTTTGTGTCAACACGATTTTTCTGTTCGCTCGCTCAAATTCTTATCGCGTCAAAGGGTGGAAGAGGCTGAATTTAAGCCGAACGGCAAGGGGTGGAAAGACGGCAATGGCAGCATATGAATTATGAAATGACTTGATTTGTGCACATCATGCACATTGTTTCTCCTATAAATATTCGTACTGAAAATTTGTGTTTATACGTATACAAATTGATCAATACAACACAATAGACTCGTATACAAAACAAGTGAAAACCAGAATATCGGAAGGAGGGAGCTCGACTCTACGCACGCCATGGTATTAATGCCTTATTCATAACAAGTCATTGGCTTAAGATGTGCAAGAATGATTTAGATCTTGAAACACTTTATGAAATTGGTTTCAATATATACATCTTGCATGCATGGGACTCCACTGTTGTTGTCAAATTATCTGCAAATCTTGCCTTCAAGTTCTTATGCTGCCAGTACATAAACAACAAACAATACCAAATAAATAAATTAGGATCTCAGAAAGTGGAACTTTTGTACAAGTTGCTTTAAGTTCAAACTGTGTATTTACCTCCCAAAGGTCTCTAGCAATCACAGTACTGCCTGGAGGGATGCCGATGTCGTCCCAACGAGCAGTCATTTCCCTACTTCCCGCGGTCCCTCGGTTGACAAACAGTAGTGCTGTTCTGTACCCAGAGAGAGGCCCTGCCCAAACCTATAGAAATATATGGGATCGATATTACGCTGCTGAGTTAAATTTCATTTGGTCCTATAACTTGTCTACTGTCCAATTTTGGTAAATTGACTTTTTTTATTTAGTCCCAATATTAAAATATTTGTCCAATTTAGAAAACTGCGTCGTTTTATGTCACGCGAATGTCCAATTTTGGTCCCATAACTTGCCTACTGTCCAAATTTGGCCCATGTGGACATGACATTCGCGTGACATAAAATGATACTGTTTTCAAAAAACATTTTAAGACTCGCGTTGCTGGTTATTCTAAAATAGGATTGGTTACCTCGAGATCGCCCTCCATTCTAACCTTCTTAGCTTGAACACCTAGCTTATCTGTTCAAGATGAGATGAAAAGTTTAAACAATGAAGAATCATCAGAATATAGGAGAGGTTAAAACACAAGTTGATGATTCTGGTTTACCCTGATTAACAGCGATCACCTCCTCGTTCGCTATAATTTCCACTGTTTCTTTGGTCATATTTCTCACATCACAACCAATCAGGAGGGGAGCCTGAGAATTACACAGCAAGCATGAAATCAGGTAAAGAAACTAAAGTAACTCTCTTGTACACCAGTTGTACGTACACAATTAATATTTTTCAGTGAAAACAACTATACCATTTAAAAATACATTATACAAGTTTTTTTACAAGAAAATATGGTGATGACTGCAGAAAGAATTGTTCGAAGTTAAGAGAGGACCTTGGAAATAGCCCAGATACTGAAGTGGACAATGTACTCATCTTTAGTCATTCCTCCGTTCCCAACTTCAAGCATATCAGGATCTGTCAAGAGCACAACCATTACAGAACAACATTTATCCTCTTCGTTCAACTTAGTTTCAAATGCGTACGTATGTATGCAGCCAATAGGTTATAAAAAGGCGGGATTTGGATGTACTAACCATTCCAGCCACCAGGCCTGGCATACTCTGCATAGACTTCATTCTGATCTGCTCTAGACACCATGCTGTTGGAGAATCAAGATTCAAAGTTGACATTTTTGTCAGTTTCTTTATTACAAATTAGGTGTCAAAACAAGAAACAGACGTGACAAATACAATCGCATACCTTTCCCAGTTATCAGCAATGTCATTTGTCGTTCTCCAACTGTTTCCTACGGGAAAACTCCACAAGGCTGGGTGCATATCACCCCTGGTTCAACAATAGAACAATCATAAACACGAGGGCAGAAGGTCATTACAGCGGAGGGAGGAACAAGAACATACCATTCACACAGTGAGAAAAAGATGGGATGTCCAGCACTCATCAGAGCTCTAGTCATCACAGGATATCTGCAAACACGGAGAAGAAAAGCTCAGACGAATGTGAGAAAAGAATCTGTTCTTTAAACATTTAGCTGCTTGTTACCTAGTAGTTGGCTTCGATCCATCGTTGAAACAGTTATCATACTTCAAATAATCTATTCCCTGCAGTAATACTAAGTCAATTAAGAAATTCTAGTCTTTGAACATTCTAGTAAGCATTAACAAACAACCAAAATTTACCCATGAAGCAAAGGTTTTAGCATCGTGTTCCTCGTACCCGAGTGAGCCAGGCATCTTTTGGCTGCAAGTGTAATAGCTGAAGAGGAAGATGATCATTAGTCATCCACGAATTATATAAATCGTCTACTATAACATACTAGTTTTTATAGTAAAATTACCCAGCATCGGAGTATATTCCCAACTTAAGTCCCTTGCTGTGAACATAATCAGCTAAAGCTTTCATGCCAGAAGGAAATGTGGAGTTCTTAGGCACTAGAGTACCCTGGAATTCAATGTCCATTAAGTAATTAGAGATCAAGAAAACCACCAAGACATCAACAAGTTCTTTAAAGAGTAGAAAACACTGTAAAAATGAACCTTGGCGTCTCGAGACAATTCAGCCCAGCAATCATCTAAAAGCAAAATAACAAAGTTCTCTCAATCAGATTGCACAAATACATATACATGAAAGAATAAACAGCATGAGGGCAGAAATTTTACCTATGTTAACGTACTCATACCCGAGATTCGCAAGACCAGATGAGACCATAGCATCAGCTGAGAATAAAATCTGAGTTAGAGCAATGCAAACAAGAGATGAAATGAGGGCAATAAAGTAGCATACCTGTTTGTTTAATGATGTTTTCATCAATGAAACAGTTGAAATGGTTCCAACTATTCCACCTGAAATGAACAAACTAGTGTTAAGACAGACAACCAATCTTGGCCCTTTTAACAAATACTACAGTTTTAGTGAGGTAAAGGGCAAATTGGAGGATGCAGATGAGCACCAAACAGTATAAGTTTAAAAATGATTAGATTAAACAATCCCCCACATTACAATATCCTCAAAACTGGATCTTGTCATCTCTCCAAGAATCAAAAATAGCAACAGATTAAGAATTAAAAGAGCAAATCAGCAGAAGGTTAGTTACCCCATTGGAGGAGTATGGGCAAGGCCATTGGCTAAGAGATCGCGTCTGGTGCTTTGAGAATTAGCTGCTGAGAGTGTGATTAGCAGCAACAACGTTAACCATTTTGATTCCATCTCTCTCAACAACCACCAGATTCAGACTTCACTTCACTCAATGTAGTATTTGAAGTTATACTACTACTCCACTAATCCACTTGACAAGTAGCTTTTTCTAATCTCTCACTCACGGGAGTGACAGACAAAAAGATGAACTCGAATAACACTTTAAAATAGTACTAATATTTCTAATTTAGAAAAACATTAACCAATATTTTAGGACAGACTCTAGCTGGAAATTTGGAACACATGATGTGCAAAATATCAGTAATATCTTGTAAACAAATAGTATTAACATGTTCTCCAAAAGTATTTTTTTTTTATACAAAGCATATTCTCCATAAGTTAAACAAATAGTACCTTTGACTATAGTTTTGTTTTTTGAACGAACTTGATAGATATGATTAGGGTAGGCAAAAAATTATTGAAACTGCAATATTAGCCCAAAAGAAAAAAGGGGACAAAAAATTTCGCGCCTAGTCAAAACGGATCAAATGAATCTTTCTTACAAAAATTGTTCAGAAGCAAACAAAAAAAATTATTTTCAAGTTTGTATTACTGTAATTTGAATATGTGCAATATTGCATATAAGATTTTATAAAAAACTAGTTTGAATTGAAAAAACGGACAAAACCAAACAAAACACATGGGTTCCGACTATTTATTACTCCGTACAATTTAATTTTCGATCTCGATTTTTGAAATTTGGAAATTTTGGATAGACTGAACCGAATCAAATTAATATCAATAGAAATTTTATATTTTATTTCTAAATACTTTTTTTTTTTTTTATCTATTGTGCTTTTTCATTTCTTGGGAAGGAATTATAAAAAATTGGTTTGGTTAAAATTGAAAAATCTATCAAAATATTTCAGTTAATCGACTGAACAAGTTTTACCCATATGGTTCGATTTTGCATATAAAAATAGGTGCATATTTAAGTTACACAACCCCTAATATGACCCTTATTTATCCATTTAAGTATTTTGTGTTGTTAATATTTAATTGGATTTGGAATGATGTTATTGTCCAGTAAGTAGTGTGTGAATTCTACGGCCGATATTTCCTACTACTATATTTATATTTCTTGGCATACATTGATTCATGATGAACTCATGCGTGGAAAGTTTACTCGTAGAATTAGTTACGATGTTGACAGCATATAAGAAATGAACAATTTATTTATTTAATTAATTAATACAGGTAAATAAATAAATTAACTAGAACCGGATACATGTCCTTTTAATAATATACATGAAAAAATCGCCCGTTTTAATTAGAAAAGATTAAAAAAAAACTATGGAAGTGTTAGAGATTACATTTACATGCAGTTTGAAAGTCATTTACTAAATTAAGGTGACAAAGAAAAACCACATATTAAATATGCAAGTCTTTTACTAAATACATGTCATATATAGGACATAATTTAACACTAATTGAGTCGACAGAGTCGTGATACGAAAATTGTTTTCTCACACTGATAAATACAAAAATCATCTACTCGGTTCAACTCCACGAGTTCACCCAGCAAAGTACTCACTTCATCACATCCAAAATCGACAGTAGTACGAAGCTTGTAACAACAACCAAATTTACAATATTAGCATATTTAAAAAGGACCAAGAAAGTTGTGGATCCTTTATGTGTCAATCATTTTTTTTTAAATGCGTGAAATAAACAGAAAAAACATGCACGTAAATCTGTATTACCATATGAATAGATTTGTGTTACAATACCTATAGTATAACATTAATTTATTGAAAACTGTGTTACTATTAAAAAAAAAAAAATGTAATGTATTGAAAACTGTGTTAATATTAAAGATAAATGTAAATATATCAACAAAATTAATATAACACGTGAAAAAAAGAAATCTAAATTTAAAGGGTCACAGAGATAAGAAAAAAAGGCGGGTAGAAATAAAGAAGAAAAAAACAAGAGTGAATAAGATTAAAGCACTTAATTTATATTTATGTAATATTACATATAAATAACATAAGAACATGGAAAAAGTTGGATACAAGTTAAAACACTTTAGCAAAAACTCATAATAAAACATAAACGAAAGTTTAACTCATGATCAAATTACTACTCTAATATTTTATTTTTCAATAGACACGACAATTACTAATATTTTGTGGCAACTTAGAAAATTACACACGTGAGGGAAATGAACTAATTTGTAGTGGCTTTGAATAAAATAAATATACAAATGGGTATGCTATATAATAAAAGTAAATTGAGAAGGCTAGAATTGTAATTTCTTTAAATAAGTGTAGGGTTGTAAACGAATCGAATAATTTTGCTCGATTCGATATTCGAATAATTTTGCTCGATTCGATAATCGTGGGAGCCTAATACTCTCCTCACTAAGATCCGTTAGTTAGTGCACCCACGAATAAATTTATCAAATACTAAATAAATGAATAATAAAAAATATAATTAATTCAGATTCATCTCAATTTTCAGTGGACACAAAAATTAGTAGTATATTTTATTTTTAGTAAAAACAGCCATCAATTTCTGGAGAAATATCACGTGCCACGTGTTTTGGCAGGACCAAATCGACAAAGAATACAAATCGAATTTGATTTTATATTACATTTAAAAATAAGAATACTATGACATAAAATTAAATAAAAGTGAAACACCCTGTTATATGAGACCATATCACCTGTCATGTTTTGTTAAATAAAAAGCTAGTATATTATAAAATTATGTATAGATCAGTTATATTAGTATTAATTTTTTCATTATTATTTTAAAAAATACAAAACATTTGATTTTTTTTTTTTCTTTCTGAATACTCTCGAAAGTCATATTCATAATAATTATGTATGAATAAACATGTTGAGCCAATAATTACACGGAGAAATTATAGAAGAAAAGTTTCATTAGACTTTTCCAATATAAACTGCCAAACATTTACATAAAAGCAAAAAGTTTTTTCTTTCGTTCTGGTCCACAATATAAAAATGAGAATTGGTGAACTTTTTTATTTTATTTTTCCCTCAAAATTATAAGTGATTATAAATACTTAGAATTTCACGTGTGTAGATGTAAATTTGAGTATTTTCTACTGAAATGCTTCTATTTAAATATTATCTAGTTTCCTTTGAAAAAAACATAATAATCTATAATTTAAAAGTTGAGGGAGACATGTTTCTGCATAATTCTAGCCACTCGCTAATATCTAATGTATTTAATTTTTTTAATATGGGTTACTGGGTAGGTATACAATGAACTAGATTCACATTTTTTTTTTAAGTAATATCTTTTAACATATCAAATAATATCTTTATACATACAAAGAATCATGTATTCACATTTCTAAAACATTTTATAATTTATGAGTTTATCTTTTTCAAAATCATTAACATGGAGTACTACTTTACAAAAGTAGTACCGAGTTTATCATAAAATATGGAGTGACATACAAATATTTGTCATTTATTTATTTATCATAAAATTAGAATATTGTCATTTTAAATTCACATATGGACAGAATTATAATTAACTTTAAACAAACTTTACAAAGTCGTGTTGTGTGATTCATAAGATGAACCTATATTTAACTCATACAAAATTTAAACAACACATAAATAAGATCTATAATGCATAACGATCAGAAAAGAAAAAAAGGAAGGCGTCGGGTATATACCCCTCCAGCTTTTTTTAATGCACTCCCCCACTCCCAAAACACGTATACGATACATGTACTTCCCCAAATTATCTATTATACCCTTTGATCTTAAAAATGTATGATAGATGCACACCCCCATAAAACTCTAACTTATCCCATCTTCTTTCTCATTCTTCTCTTTTTCTCCAACACTTCTCTTCTCTTCCTCCCTTTTTATCCACCGTTGCCGCCCATCGCCGAGTGCCTCCAGCCACCTGTGTTCGTCGCCCTCTCTTTCTCCTTCTTTTTTTTTTTTTTTTTTAAAATTTCAGATCAAATCGGAGGCCAGCGTCGTGGACAACCCCCGCCGCCCTGCGCGCTCCCCCTCCCCTCCCTTCCCCTCGCCATCGCACTCCCCCTCCCTTCCCCTCGCCGTCGCACTCCCCCTCGCCTCGCTCGCCTGCATTCGCGCAAATAGGGTACTTTTTTTTTTGGACAAGAAATGTCGACCATAATATTTTTGGTCAACATTTCTTGTGAAAAAATAATTTTTTCTTCTTTTAGTACAATGATGTAGGGTGTTTTCGTCGATAAATTATAGTCGACGATATATTCTATGGTCGACAAATTCAGTGTCAATCGACACTGGTTTATGTTTTTTTTTTCCTTTCTAAATATATGTGGGAGGGGTGGTGTCGGAGGTGATGGTGTTGTCGGCGGCGGCGGCCGGATGTCGGAGGGCGGCAGCTGCTGCAAATTAGAGTTAGGGTTTTATGTAAAATTAGAATTAGAGTTTTGAGGGAGAGTGTATATATTTATAACATTTTACTAAAAAGACAAATATGGTATTTTACATATTTATTTAATTAATAAATTGTATGGGGGAGTGCATTCAACAAAGCTAGAGGGGTATATACCCACGCCAAAAAGGAATTATGAATGCATATAATTTGAAAGTTTGACGAACAATTTCGAAAGGGCGTTGGCTATATACCCCTCCAGCTCTGTTAAGTATACTCCCCTCTACATTTATTAATTTAATATTAATGTAAAATATCAAATTTACCCTTTTAGTAAATATATAAAAGATAAATACACCCCTTAACCCTAACCCTAAAAAAGCAGCCTCCTCCCCTTAAATATGCCGCTGTCACCGTCAGCCACCCCTCCGGCTACCGTCGTCGTTGGCTGCCGCCCCTCAAATAAATTTAGAAATTAAAAAAAAACCTTAAAAATTTAAAATAAAAAATCGACAAACTAGAGTCGATCAAAAACACTTCCGTCGACATTGGTTTGTCGACCAAATACACTTTCGTTTTGTAAGATCTAGTCGAAAGAAAATAAAAAAAAAGTAAAAAAAAATGAAATTTTCGACAAAGATGGATCGACCAAAAACACTTCCGTCGACACTGGTTTGTCGACCAAACACACTTTCGTTGCTAAGATCTAGTCGAAAGAAAATAAAAAAGAAAAAGTAAAAAAATTTGAAATTTTCGACAAAGATGGATCGACCAAAAAGACTCCCATTGACACTGGTTTATCGAAGAGAGTGTTTTTGAACAATTGATTATTACCGAAATCTTTTTTTAAAAAAAAACCTACCTATGTTGCAGACGGCGGTGGCTGGGCATTGTTGTCGGGGCGGGGACCGCGCGCAGGGACGACGGCTGGAGCGGGTGCCACGCGCAGGGAGGCGGCTGCGACGGGGGCCGCGCGTAGGGGTGACGGCTGCGGCGGCGGTTGGTGGAGAAAATTAGGGTTTTGTTATTTTTAGAAAGAAGGATGAAAAATGATTTAGGAAAAGTGAGATTAGGGTTTTAAATGGGGGAGTATATTTAACATTTGTCCATTTTGAAGAAAAGGGTAATTTGGATAATTTTGGGGGTGTACATTTAACATTTACCATATTTAGGAGAGTACACTAATCGGGGGATTATACTTAACAAAGCTGGAGGGGTATATAGCCAACGCCTTTCGAAAGTTGGGCCTTTGCTTGTCATGTACTTGGGGCCTTAGGCTACACAAATAATGGGCTTTGTTACCCTTATTTTCTGAGGTCCAAAGATAAAATATGTCAATTTTTTTTTTGGGCGCGGCTAAAGGCACCCGGATTTCCTATGAGTACATTCACCATACATTTTTTTAATTTTTCAGAACATATGAAATGTCCAATATACCCCTAGAGTAAAATTTATGTAAAAACTAAGATGAGTACACCCATCCATTCTATTTCACCACCACCACCACATTTCCACATCCACCTCCACCTCCATTCAACAAAAAAAACTCCAAAATTGCAACAAAAATTAATCCAAAACACCAATTGTTCGAAAAAATTTCCAAAACAAACGTGTTCGAAATTTTTTACAAAACAAACTCAACATGTTCGAAATTTTTTTCAAAACAAATTCAATATGTTCGAAAAAAATTCCAAAACAACTTAAATTTGTTCGAAAAAAAAGATCGAACATATTGTTCGAAATTTTTTCTAAAACAAACTCAAGTTGTTCGAAATTGTTTTCAAAACAAACACAATATGTTCGAAAAAAATTTCAAAACAACTTAAATTTGTCCGAAAAAAGAAATCGAACATCTTGTTCGAAATTTTTTCCAAAACAAACTCAAGTTGTTCGAAATTTTTTCCAAAACAAACGCACTATGTTCGAAAATAATTCCAAAACTTCAAAAAAAATCCTAATTTTTTTCCCAGAAAACCCTAATTTTTAGACCTAAACTTACCTGTTAGCGGTGGCGGCGGCGAGGGGAGGAGCACTACGGCCGCGGCGAAGGGGAGGAGGGGGTTGGCGGCGGCCGCGTCTGTGGGAAGGAGAGAGGGCGGCGGCCGCGTCTGTGGGGAGGAGGGAGGGCAGCGGCCGCGACTGTGGGGAGGAGGGGGGCGGCCGCGAACGAGGGGCGGTGGAGATGGGGAGGGCGGCACGACGGGGAGGGCAGCGGCGCGACGGAGAGGGCGGCGACGGGGAGGGCAGCGGCGCGACGGGAAGGGCAGCGACGCGACGGAGAGGGCGGCGACGCGACGGGGAGGGCAGCGGCGCGACGGGGAGGGTGGCGCGACAGGGTGGCGAAAATGGAGGTGGGAGGTGGGCGGCGTGGGCCGCGCCAGAGGTGGCGAAAATGAAGGTGGGAGGAGGTGGGTGTTCTGTTGTGTTGAATAAGAAGAGAAAGAATTGAGTTTAGGGTTTTAATGGAGAAAGGGGTAATTTTGGGTTTTCCAGGTGGGTGTCCTCATTCAATTTGTGGGTGTTCTCATCCCCTGGGTGTACTCATAGGAAACCCGGGTGCCTTTAGCCGCACCCTTTTTTTTTATGCGAGTAACAATAAAATTGGACCAATACAAAGAAAATTAACATAACTCTGCTTCTGCACAAGAATGTTATGCATAAATTGAGAAATGGTCCTGGGTTAGCATCAAATTTAAATACCTCAAAAAATGGCGTTGTAAGTTAATTTTTTTTGGTTTAAATAAAAAAAATTGGCATTTTTTCAATTTTATTACTATGAGCTTTTAACTTCAAAATTTAATATATTATCTATTTGTTTCTTCCTCTCCCCCTACTTCAGTTTTGACTCTACTCTCCCAACGAAAACTTCTCCGCCTTCGGCCGCGTTCAGTAATGGCGACTGCGAGATAGAAAATGTAATTATTTGTTTTTCTATCTTTGTTATTTATTTGATTATATTGACATTTTAAAAAAAAAAATCGAATGCAGAGAGGATGAGCTTATTCGAGAATAACGAATGCATAAAGATTTGTGCATTGAATTGCAAAAATTAAAAATCGTGTTAAAATTAAAAAAACATATAAATGTTGTGATATTTTAGCAATTTATTCCTATAATAAAAATGTTACAATTATATAATAAATATAAAAATATAGGAATAAGAGGCAAATGAAACAATAGGAGCATCGATCCGTAAAACCAATATTACAAAGAGCTTACACATATATATATTCTCATTCCCAATATAATTATATATTAAAGAAATTATTGGCGAAAGCGTGAAAGTCCAAATTTTCGACCAAATAATTTAGTATCTTCTTGAATTTTGGTTCTGTATTCTCCAAAGGTGAAATTGCGATAATGATGAGAAGGATTTTTGCAGCTTTTAATCAAAGAGTCATAAGAAGGGCAGAGGAAGTAAGCCACTGATAATCTCTCCATCTTTGGATTCGCCATCACTTTATGCTCTACACTCTTATATAAATCATTACTCCAAGCCTGCAGTGCACCACCATCACAATTTATTTATTTTTCCTAATTTTATATATATTCAAACATAATTTAATATTAAACTAATTGTCAACAACAGACAAACACAAACTGACAAATTCATTGTATATTTTACAATTCATGGCAGCCATAGGAATAAAAGTGATCACAATTTTTATGTTTGTTGAAACTACCATTATATATATTCCTCATTTGTAATTAAGTGTTCAATTATTTGTGTGGATGAACGAGTTTAATAAGTGGCAACATTTTGGTGCATACTTAAAAGGTCCATGTATGCCAAAATTTAGCTTTTTGGTAAGTCAATGATATTATAAAATTAATCACTAAAAAACCATTTAGTCCTAGCAACAACTTAATTATACACTTATATTAACAAAATATGACTATCTTGATTAAACAACAATATCATGAATTTATGAGCATCCCCAACTAAAATTATCTATATTCAAGTTTTGCAAATTAAATTGCCAAACTATAATACTCTCTATATATTGTTTTGATCTCTGCAAAACAATATAAATTACAAGAAAACTAATTTTTTAGTGATAAAATCATCTCATTATTTTTTAATGAAAATTGAAAATTGAAAATTAATGAATTACCTGTTACTAAAAGTCAATTCCTGTCATTAAAGACTTTTAGCCAAAAGCTATAATGACAAAATTTTTGTTACTAAAAATCAATTTTCTTGTAGTGATATATGATCAAATTAAAGAAGATAAAATAAAATACCTGAAAAAGATCACCAATGTTGACAACGAGGGCATCTTTGTTGGGTTTGACAGCAACCCACTTTGAGTCTTTAATGAGATGAAGTCCCCCAACTTGGTCTTGATGCAATATTGTAAGAAAATCACTGTCTGTGTGTGGCACCAATCCAAACATCTCCCCTGCCAATGAACATGGCAGATACCTATTCAATCTTAGAAAACAAGTACTCTCATCACACTTGATCATTTCTTCAAAATCTTCCTCTTTTTCACCTAAATTCTTGATCAACACCCCTGCTATCAACTTTGCCACTTTCTGCATTGCTGCTGCATACTCCACCAACACTTCCCTGTAGTAAAATACATATTTGATCACAAAGATGTTTATACGGGGAGAATTGCACTTTTGGTCCCATATGGATATTCGAAAGTGATCCCAAAATGTCTTAGGAGCGTTTGCAAACTCTATTAACAGCTTAGAAGCACTTATTAGAAGCTAAAGATGTGAGGGAGCAGTTTTAGAAAAAATGATTCTGCTCTCTCCAATTGAGTTTGCAAACACCCCCTTAGTCTCGTATTTAATTATGACCAAAAGTGCAAATTATTTTGTATGTGTGGGGACAAACGTACCTTAAAGATGAAAACTCGCCGTAGCAAGCTTGGTCGGAAATCTTTGTGAGGGGTATGTGGAAGGCCTCCGACCACGAGAAGTGGTCGGGAGACAATGCCGTGGGGGTTCCCCAACGGTACGAGTTGTTGAGAAGTCCACACGTGGACTTTCTCGCGAAAGAAGCATTGAAGAGATCCATTTGTTCTCTTCTCATTTCGTTGAAGAGCTCGGGGCTGATCCCATGGTTCACTACTTGGAAGAATCCCCATTCCGACGCGGCTTGGACAATTTGCATTGCGCATTTTGTCTTTTCAGCCTCGTTGGTACTTGCTAGAGCTGCCAAGTTTATTACTGGCAGCTCAAATTCTTCGTGTACGTTCTCTTTTTGCAGCGTGTCTAAACACGTGGAGGTTCTCCACTTGTCGGGTAGAATTTTATTGTAGTGTTGGGTTAAAGGTGGGGTGGACTCTAGTGATACGACCATTTTGGGAAAGTTGGAAATGTTGAGAAATTCAAAATAGAAAGTGTGGTGATTTCATGAAATGAAAAAGGGTATTTATAAGGTTAGGAGACGGCAGAATCGGAAAAAAATGACAAGAAAGAGACATAGAGGTTGTGACAATTGTCGCAATTGTAGTATTCACGTGTGATATGTAATTTATGGGACTGAGTCTATGTCCAAATTGTGTCTAGTCTACATGTATTTAAAAAATTGCAGAGCAATTAAATATCAGAAGATTACAAATTAGTTGGAAAATGGAATATTATGTGATGGTTGTATCTTTGACTTTATTCTAAGTATGCCTTTTGCTAAATTTTAAAATTCCAAAAACGGCCTATTATATATAATGCTTTACTTATTTCACACACTTGCATGCAAAAGGCCTCCACAAGTTATAATGAGTCGTGATACTTAGAGAATTAATATAAATAAATTAATTTCTCATCGTTCTCTCCACAAGTTCGACTTTTAAATGATGAAATTATTTTATCGTATCAGAGTTTTCAGACAAACGGCACATCTCAATTTTGATTTTCCATAAAAATGCAGATGCTATGAAGTGGTTCAACTCGTTTAAGTTGTAAATCCTATATTAATTCAGCTAATTAGAGTATTTAAAATATGTTTGACTAAGCTTATAAACCCCTATAAATTGTTTCAAAAGCTCTCTAAATTTGTTTGGTAAAATAAGATAGGTAACAGCTTATTAAGATTTCAAAATACACTCATTATAGTGTACTACGGAGTAATATTCCAACTTATTTTTTTCAAAATAAAATAATGTCACGTTCCGACTAGGAAACAAAAAAAGAAGAAAGGTAGATGCAAAAGCAGGAGGGGGCTGACTATTTACACCTCCAAGCAAGAATGAGCGAAGCCCATAAAAACTGATAACAAAAATGGGCCAAGCCCATGAGTACAAACCCAAAAAGCTTAGTGGGAAATCAGCATCGCCCAAAAACAGAAAGGGTTGGGGTATATACCCTCTAGCTTTGTTTAATACACTCCCCCTTCATTTTTATTAATTTAATATTCATGTAAAATACCAATTTTGCCCTTTACTAAATTATGTTAGATACATACACCCCCTACAATTAAAACATAACCCTAACCCTAAAATTTTACTGCCGCCGCCGCCGCCGCCACCACCACCACCAAAATGAACCTGTTCATCAAATAAACTAGCAATACCACTCCAATCGACACCACCTCAAATAAAATTTAGAAATTAAAAAAAAAAATCTAAGTATTTTTAACAAACCAGAGTCGACCAAAAACACTCCGGTCGACACTGGTTTGTCGCCCGAAATTACTCCGATCGACACTGGTTTGTCGCCCGAAAATACTCCGGTCGACACTGGTTGGTCGACCAAATTTCGAAAGAAAAAAAAAATTGAAATTGAAATTTTCGAGTATTATTGATTGCTCAAAAACACTCTCGTCGACAATAGGTCGTCGACTAGAGTATTTTTGAGCAACCAATAATGGTCGAAAAAAAAACAAACAAACCTGTTCTTCGTCGGCGACGGCTGGGGGCGAGTGCGGCGGCACCGCCGCTTGTTACAGAAATTTAAAAAAAAAAAAGAACAGAGTCGTGGTGGAGTGTGACGGCGAGGGGGGGGGGAGGGTGGAGTGCGACGGCGAGGGGGAAGGGAGGGGGAGAGCGGCGGCGTCGCTGGGCGAGAGGGGCGGCGCCGCCGCCTGGTACAGAAATTAAAAAAAAAAAAAAAAACAGCGGCTGCGGCTGCGGCGGACGAGGCGAGTGAGGCGAAGGGGAGGGAGTGCGACGACGAGGGATGAGGGGGGGGGGGAGAGCGACGGCGAGGGGAGGGAGGGGGAGAGCGACGGCGAGGGGGAGGGAGGGGGAGAGAAAAAAAAAAGAGGGGAAGAGAGAGAGGCGGTAGAGGAAGGTTGGGGAAGAAGATGAAGTTAGGGTTTTTAGGGGTGTGTATTTATCCTACATAATTTTAAGAGATAAGGGTATAATAGATAATTCAAGGGGAGTGCATCTATCTAAGATGTGTTTTGAGGGGGTGCGTGTATCGGGGGAGTGTAGTAAACAAAGCTGGAGGGGTATATACCCCAACCCAAACAGAAAAAGTCTTGCAAAGGCGTGGGTTATATACCCCCTCCAGCTTTGTTAAGTATACTGCCCTCCACATTTATTAATTTAATATTCATGTAAAATACTCAATTTATCCTTTTAGTAAAACATTCATTATAGGTACACTCCCCTCCCCACCATCTCCCACGACATCCATAACCGCTGCCATCTCCAACAAAATCAAAATCAGTGTCAGTGTCGATCTAATGAATGTTTTTGACAAACTTGACAATTTTTCGACATAAATCTAAAAAAAAAAGACATATTTTTTACAAACCAGTGTCGATAGACACTGGTTGACCTTACAATAATGTGTCGAAAAAAAACCCCTCGTCGACACGATTTCGTCGAAAGAAAAAATAAAATAAAAATTGAAATATTTTGACAAAATGTGCTCGAAAATAAACATTATCGTCGACCACAATGTTTATTTTCGAGCACATTTTTTCGAAATAAACAAACAAACATGCATTCGGTAGGATTAGGGTTCAGACGGGAAGCGGCGTCTGAACGAGGGAGGAGTGGTGCGTAATAGAAGATAATTCCTTGAGATTTCTCATTAGGAGAGGACGCAATATATACAAATTACAGGCCATTATCTTGGCAGATTCTAAGCCTAAATTATAGGAGTCAATAAACTAATTCTAGGCCTAATTACAAGGAGTCAAAGGAAAGATATGATTACATGATTTACGTGATATTTTTCCTAATAGGTACATGTTCTAATAGACCCCCTCAGTTCAAAGCGGGAGGAGGATAGATGTTGAGACTGGATCGAAAATCATCGAATAAAACCTTAGGCAAGCCTTTCGTAAATATATCCGCAAATTGGTAGCGAGATGGAACATGAAGGACTTTGACTTGTCCAAGAACAACTTTCTCACGTACAAAGTGTATGTCGAGTTCAATGTGCTTGGTACGATGATGATTGACGGGATTTCCAGCTAAGTAAATTGCCGACACATTATCACAATACACCATGGTAGCTTTTTGAATAGGACAGTGGAGTTCCAGGAGCAGATTTCGAATCCAACAGGACTCGGCTACCACGTTTGCGATGCTGCGGTATTCAGCCTCGGTACTGGATTTAGAAATAGTTGGCTGCCGTTTGGAAGACCAGGAGATAAGATTATTTCCAATGTAAACACAATAACCCGATGTTGACCGTCGTGAATCGGGGCACCCTCCCCAATCGGCATCACTATAGGCCGTTAACGAAGTTGTTGAAGAAGCTGTTAAATGTAACCCATAGTGGAGTGTACCTTTTAAGTATCTGATGATCCGTTTCACGGCACCAAAGTGGGCTTCACGCGGGTCATGCATATGTAGACAAATCTGTTGGACCGCGTATGTAATATCGGGTCAAGTGAAAGTGAGGTACTGAAGAGCACCCGCAAGGCTGCGAAACAGAGTCGGATTGGCAACCGGAGCACCTGCGTTTTCACCAAGTTTAGCTTTAGTGTCGACTGGTGTTTGCGCAGGTTTACAAGATTCCATATTGGCTCTGTTCATAATATCCTCGACATACTTGTTCTGATGAAGAAACAGTCCATGAGTGTGACGCATAGCAGAAATTCCGAGGAAGAAATTTAGTGGACCCAAGTCCGTCATAGCAAATTCTGAGCGTAACAGAGACATAAACTCATCCCGTAATGCAACAGTAGAAGTAGTAAGAATGATGTCGTCCACATATAAAAGGAGATAGGCCATAGCAGTACCATGCCGAAAAAGATACAGAGAATTATCAGACTTGCTTTGCACAAAGCTGATTTTAGAAGCATAAGTGGCAAACCGTTGGTACCAAGCGCAGGGCGCTTGTTTGAGGCCGTAAAGAGATTTTTGTAGAAGACATACATGATTAGGGTGATTGGAATCGCGAAATCCGGGCGGTTGGTGCATATATACCGTCTCAGCAAGATGGCCATGTAAGAAGGCATTTTTAACGTCGAGTTGTTGTATTGGCCAATGTTTGGAGACCTCTAGGCTAAGAACAGTCCGGATTGTTGCGGGTTTCACCACGGGACTAAAAGTCTCATCGCAATCGACTCCCACCTGTTGAGACCTGCCATTGACAACAAGTCGAGCTTTGTACCGCTCCAAATATCCGTTAGCTTTAAATTTATGTTTAAATAACCAAATACAAAGCGTAATATTGACGTTAGGAGGTCGGGGTACAAGAACCCAAGTCTTATTCTTAATGAGAGCATCAAATTCATCTTTCATGGCACAATTCCAATTAGAGTCATTAAGTGCATCAATCGGGTTTTTGGGCACGGGTGATGGCGTTGTGGTGGCACATAAATCAAGGAGAGTTCGGGGCTTAAATATTTCATGTCGGGCTCGGGTTGTCATTTGGGGTGAAGGAGGAGGTGGTGGGGCCGATGTTGTGGAGGTAGAAGACTCGTGGGGACTGGCCGTGGGAGATGTAACAGCCGAGGGTGACCCAGCAGGACTGCATGTGGGATTGGCAGTGGGAGAGGCTATGGGTGTGTGTGGTGGGCTGGCATCAGGTTGAGAGTGGGACATGTGGTGAGTCATGTAGGGTGTAGGGTCATTTGTTAGAAAGTGATATGATGAAGGGGACGGGTTGTGTAATGTGGCAAAAGGAAAGACCGATTCATCAAACGTCACATGACGAGCAATAATGACCTTACGAGTCACCAAATCAAGGCACTTATAACCGCGATGGGAAGACGGGTAGCCGATAAATGCACAAGCCGTAGCACGTGGGTCAAGTTTATGGATAGTGGTGGAGGGCTTATGTGGGTAGCAAAGACATCCAAAAGTGCGTAGGTGAGTGTAGGTTAGGACGCGTTTATAGAGGCTGGATGTAGGAGAGGTAAAAGAATTGGCTTTGCTAGGTAAGATGTTGTGAATATAGGTGGCCATATCGAGGGCATGGTGCCACATTGAGGGCGGCATATGGGCGTGTATGAGGAGGGTACGGATTGTGTTATTAATAGTTCGGATTTTACGTTCCGCTTTCCCGTTTTGAGGGGAGGTATGGGGGCACGAAAATCTAAACAACATTCCGTGATTAGAGAAAAAATGGTGAAAAGAGGAATTGTCATATTCACGTCCATTGTCGCATTGGAGAGTTTTAATAGGCAGATTAAATTGAGTTTTTATCAGGTTATAGAATTTAGTGAAAATTTGATAAACTTGAGATTTATTTGTGAGGGGAAAAGTCCAAAGAAAATTGGTGTAGTCATCTAGTAGAAGAACGTAGTAGCGGTGATTTAGTGTGCTTAAAACCGGTGATGTCCACAAATCCGTATGCAAAATGTCAAATGGTTGAATAGTATTAGATAAAGAGGCAGAAAAAGGAATTCGAATGTGTTTTCCTAATTGACATGCATGACAAATAGATAAAGCAGGAATGGAACGACATGTAATAGTTTTACTAGCACACAAAGAATTAAAAACTACGGGCCCCGGATGTCCTCAGCGTCCGTGCCAAGTACTAGAAGAGGTGACTGTAAAAGCTTGGGGAGGTTGGACGTGAGCAGCTAGGGTCGATGGGTGTAGTGGGTAGAGATCACTGGTGCTATGGCTGCGCATAATCGACAATCCCGTCTGGAGGTCCTTCACAGTAAAGCCAATGGGGTCAAATTCCACAGAGACGTTATTATCGGTCGTAAATTTGCGAACGGAAACTAGATTTTTAATTATATTAGGTACGTGGAGGACGTTTTTTAAGACAAGTGGTTTATGAGGGGAAGGGAAAGAGAGTGCACCGCTGCCAATAATTGGAATCAATTGTCCATTTCCGACTACTATGTGACGTTTGCTACTCAAAAAAGAATAAGAAGAGAGTTTACCATTGTCGGCTGTCATGTGTGACGACGCTCCAGTGTCCATGTAGTAGTTGTCATCTGGTGGCTGGAGAGTTGATTCACGTGTTATACAACACTAAAATAAACAACCGCAAGTGTACGGCGTCTATCGTAGCATGATAAGCACGAGGTCGATCCCACAAGGAGGTTAAGCGTAAAAGGGTAGTTTGTTAATTGAGTTCTATTTAGACGTGATCGATAACTTGAAAGTGTTGAATTACCCTAAATTATCTACTAAAATTGTCACTAGTAAACAATGAAAAGAGTAAATACAAAATCGATCAAATACCATGCAAATCAATAAAACGAAAGTAAAATGGATGAAGCTCAAAGAAAGAAGGTGGGTTCCAAGGCGATTGTAACACCTAGATGTCCGTTTATGAATGTTATCTCGTTTAAATGACCATTAAGGTTATCTCATATAGGGTGATCACACAAGAAGAACTAATCGATCTCTCGATACAAATTAATCCAATCACAAACATTACACCGCCTAAAATAGCCCCTAAGATCATTCAATTCCCTCTCCGATAATTAATCCTCTCTCGAGATCATAATAATACCGGGTTGCATGCTTGCATACGATTAAATGGAATAAATCTCCCGATACTACCCCCAATTAACAATGAATTAAGCAAATCATCATTGCCACTAACAACATGCTTTACAATGGATAATTAAACATGCAAATAAGAAATAAACACCAATTAAAGCAAGAAATTAATCATAAACTTCAATCCAAGTATCTACAATGCCTTAGAACCACAAAGTGTTTAGCTAATAACTAGCATAATCAAATTACAAAATCCAAATGAAATAACTAAATAAAAAGGAAAAGAAAGAGAAAGCTTAGTCTAGAATGTGATGTGGAATGAAATTTGGGAGTTATTGCATCCTTTCTTCCTTGATTTGGTGAAGAATTGAGAGAGAAATGGTCAAAACACCTCCAAGTATGTGTAACTATGTGTGGATTTGGGGGAGAATGTCTTGAATTTCAAGAAAGGGGGTTTATATAGTGTTGGGGTAGGGTTTGGATGGCATAATTGCAAGTTGATCCCTCAAAATTGGAGAAAATACAAGTTTGGCACCGAAATTGGGGTGACTCGGCCGAGTTGGGGTCACTCGGCCGAGTGGAGCACTTAAAAAGCGTGCCACGACTTTGTCTAGCCGAGACTCGGCCGAGTTGGGGTCACTCGGCCGAGTGGTCTTCAAGTCCAGCACCTACGGCTTTCAACTCAACTTGGCCGAGTTGGGTCACTCGGCCGAGTGTGCAGTGATGTCCAAACTCGCAGATTCGGCCGAGTTGGGTCACTCGGCCGAGTGCGCAGTAAACCCAAAAGTTTCAGATTCGGCCGAGTTGCCTCCTTCCCTTCTCGTTTCATGCATAACTTTCGCCTCGGGTGTCGGATTGACTCGATTCCTTTGGCTAATCCACTCCGTTTTTCGAGACGAATCCAACAGTGCACTCATTTTCCTGATCCAGTGAGGTATGGTTGGTGTTTTGCTCCATATTTCATCGTATTTCCTACAAAATCGACAAAACACAACCTTTCTCTCATTTCGGCTCAAACAATCATAATCAATGCATAAATCAATGAAATCCACATCAAAACATACTTCACATGTGCCTCTAAAACGTGTAAATTCCACCCGAATCAAGAGTCATGGTTTGCATTGCTGCAGCTATGTCCGTTGGTACGAGCGCACCTTGAGGAGTCCCAATAGGAGAAGATTGCGCTATATAGGCCAGCGCAAGCCGAGGACCAAGGATCCCCTGAACACGAGAGGGAGGGGCTGTCCAACCAGAAGTAGGGTAAGGGCAGGGTGGTGGGGTCCACCCCTACGGCTGCTGCGACTGCCACGGAGACAAGGGGACCCACGTCCAGGGCCCGGTCGTGTTAGACTGCTGTTGCTGATTGCGGCCTTGATTCTTGTTGAAGAAGCCATTCGAATTCCCCCCTCTTCCACCATGCTGGCCACGATTATTATTGCGATGATTCTTCTTATTCCTATTTTGATTAGGTTGAGAAGAACCACCACTTTTGTTGTTGTACTGGCGGTTGGAGGGATCAGAAGATGTCTCGGCCTGATTTGTAGTGAGGGCCGTGTCAGGGTTAGCAGGGGCAGTCTTAGCACGACGACTTTCCTCAAGTGTCAACATGGAACGGGCTTTGTAAAAGGGTGGAAGTGGGTCAGCCTGTTGAATAATGGTGGCGATATTGTCATATGCATCCGAGACATGAGTCGTCAGTTGCAGGACGAGCTGGGTATTAGAAACGGGCGCACCAACATTAGCAAGTTGGTCCGCTATCATCTTCAGCGCTTGACAGTATGACGAGACATTAGGGTAGTTATCCATGTGGATATTTGTGAATTGTTGTTCAAGCATTACAGCACGAGAGTTTTTATTGTCATTGAATATGTCTTTGAGGCGGTCCCAAGCACCCTGCGCCGTTGCATCAGGTTCGAGAATTGTGTGTAGGAGATCAAGAGAGATGGTGCTATAGATCCATTGTTTAACAATGGCATCAAGACGGTTCCATTTAGCATCCTTAGTTATTACTGCGTCTTTGGGAGGGCTGATATGAGCAATGACATCAAAAGCACGAGCGGTATTGAGGAAGAGCTCGGCCCATGAAGTGTAATGCACGTTCTCGGTTTCGAGAGTTATTTGAACAAAGTTTTTGATGTTTGAGACGGAGTAGGCTGGGTGAAAGGAGTTTTTGTTGTTGTCGCCTGTCATTGAGCGCGGGAAAGAAGAAGAAGAAGAAGAAGATCAGAGGTGAGGTGAGAAAGGAAGAGGCGGAAGCAGGGAATATTTAGATCGGAGGTAGGGCTGATACCATAATAGAAGATAATTCCTTGAGATTTCTCATTAGCAGAGGACGCAATATATACAAATTACAGGCCATTATCTTGACAGATTCTAAGCCTAAATTATAGGAGTCAATAAACTAATTCTAGGCCTAATTACAAGGAGTCAAAAGAAAGATATGATTACATGATTTACGTAATATTTTTCCTAATAGGTACATGTTCTAATAGTGCGGCCTTGGATAGGATTAAGGGTGGCGGGGGAGGAGGCGACGACGTCGCTTGGCGAGGGAGCCAGGGGCGCCGCCACCACCGATAGTTATATAAATTTAAAAAAACGAAATTAAAAAGAGGAAGGAGGGGACGACATCGGCTTGGTGGGGGTGGGGGCGATGCCGCATCGTAGTTACAGAAATTTTAAAAAATACTGGCGGCGAAGCTGGGCGGCGGCCCGAGTGGTGGGTACAGTCTATATTTTGCAAATGATAAAATATCAAATCATAATTGAATCATTGGTAAATGAAATCATGAAAGGAAAATAAGAAAAAAAAATAGAAAAAAGGTAAATGAAAAAGAGTATCAATCTCTCATTTCCCGTGTAACTTACATTTAACGATTAAAATTAATAAAAAGGACTAAAATTGAAAATATATTTTTCATATTTTTATTTATTTCTAGACACATTTATACACGCTTAATAATTTCTGTCATATATTCATTTGAATTAAAATTATATTGAGATTCTATAATTTAATTACATACATTTATATGCATGCTTATTAATCCGTAATGCGTATATATATTCATATTGATTATATAAAAAAATGAGATGATCTATACTTTAGTCATATATTAGTATTTGTATCTCGTTTATGATTTAGTTGGGTTGAATTTAATAAATAAACGATTCGTATTTCGTTTATGATTTAGTTGGGTTGTATTTCTAGCTAAGGTACATAACACAAATCTTATTGTCTTTTATTTCTAAAAAAATCCTTCTCATGCTTGTTATATATGTACGTTGGCTAGAAAATATGACAAATGTATTAAAGAATTGTGTTTATTCAAACAGGGTAGTTTTAATCTTAAATCCTTTTTTCACTGGAGCAAGAAATTCAATAATATCGACTGCCGCGGACATATGATAAAGCTCGCGTGGTGACCTGGTGGTGCGGCTGTGGATCGGATTCAATTCCGTCGAACCACAATTTTCTGAAAAAATATTGGGACAAGTTCCAGATATTAATGCATTGATTTAATATTTTCCAGAATATATATTAGATTCTCGTCAAATGGCAAGGCCGGGGACCTCACCAAAAAAGTCAAGGAATGTTTTTAGGTTAATCCCTCGCCAAACCTGAATGGTCAGGGTTTCCTCTTGCTGCTGACAATATATATATATATATATATATTTTTTTTGTGATAATTAACTTTTAAAATTGCTTATTTAATTAATTTAAAAATGGCGAGGAAGAGTTTTCGAAAATAAATTATTCTCCTCTACTTTTTATTTAAACGATCTTACCTTGCATTGATGAGTTTTTAACTAACGAAGTAATTTCTTTAGTTAGTCTAACCTTTATCTTTTTTCACAAATTAAGCATCTCCAATTTTCATTTAAAACTCAAATAATTCCTCCATTAAATTACTTTGAGAGTGTAACTCGTCGATTACTCGGCCATAATACATTGATCATTTCCGAGAAAAAAAAGAAAAAAAAAACTTAATTATGTGTCTATACAATCATGTGTTGGCATGATATGTATACTTGTTTAGTAGAAAAGAAGTTGGGGTTTGAATCATTCTCCATTACTTTCTATTTACGAAAAAAAAAGGGCCATGAAAAAATCGATATAGGTAATTGCACACCTCCACCGATTTTGAAATTTATTTAAGTACCTAAAAAAAAAAAATCATTTAAAAACCATATATATTTGTTAATCATTTCCAATAGAAAGGGAGAAATTTTGTTTTCCTTAAACCTTATTTTTCCGACAAAGGGCAAAACCTAGCACTATGAATAAGCCCCTTAAAGGGTAACATTGATCAATTAACCACCCCCACCCCACACACACACACACAATAATAAAAAAGGAAGAAGATGAAAAACTCATGCATTAACAATCATTTTTGTTCATCAAGGAAAAAAAATCGAGTCTAGGAATTTCACTTACAATTAATTATCTGAACTTTGCATTCTTTTTCCAAAGTTTCAAAAAGTTCCAAAAAAGAAAAAGAAATTAATTAAAGGAAAAATTGTCATGCTACAAAATATAAAATAACAACTTTTGAATCTATCATTGAAGTTCCCCTAAGAACAAGTTTCTTAATTCTTCGAGTCCGATTCATATATATATATAAAAGAAACACCATCTCTCTCCATGAACCATACAACTTAGGCCTCCTTCTCCTGCATCAAAAAATTATACATTTTCGATTGCAAAATTAATGCTTTTAAATCTCTATAATTCGATCATCAACATGCATATATAAAGTTAATATATATCAATTTACATGTTGTAGTTTAAACTGATGAATATCCAATATAAAGTATAAACTATTTTTCTTTTTCTCTTATCAATTTTAGTCCTATGATGTCCAATTTCAGTCCTAGACGAAAACGATTTTAGGTTGATTTTGAATTTTCCTACGAAAATTGACCAAAATTAGATACATGACTAAAATGAATTAGAATTCAATTCAGTCTCATAACTTTGGTCTTTTCCGCCGAAGATTTGACAAAAATTATGATTTTCAATTTCGTCCCATAACTCCAAAATTGGTCTGATTTCATTCCAAAAGTCCATTGAAATTCTACAAATGACATTTTTTGGAAAAAAAAAAAAACCTAAGTTATGGGATGAAAGGTGAAAAATCCCTTGAAAGTCCTAAATTTTTTGGTTTGAAAAGTTGATATTAAGTATATAGAATTAGTACCTGCAATATCATTATATCTTCATTAAATCCCCTTGATCCTTCACTGGAAATTCCCCCCTCCATAATTAGCTTGCCTCTGCGACGCACTCTTCGCTTGGTCGAAGCCTCCGTTGTGCTGCTCTCTGACACTCCTCACAATCTCCCCTACTCCAAGAAAATCCCTAGTCAATCTCCCTTGCTGCTCCAAGCTGCTGAAAGTAGCGCTCTGTTGATCATATGCTCCCTTATTATTCTGATCACTACTATGGCTGAACCCTCTGTACTGATCATCCATATCCTGTTGATCACCACTGTATGCGCCACCGCCGTACATGGACCCTGAGCTCCCACCCCCCGCGGCAATTGAGTTCATCAGGTCATGCAGATTGTTTCCTCCTCCAAAGCTCTTCTGCAGCAGCGACGAGGATGCGCCGCTGGTGCTGGACCCCAGCTGCGCCGCCTTCTGGAGCAGCGCTGTTGCTGACATGTGGGCTGCTGAGTTTGGAGTCTGAATGGTCGGTGAATTGCTGTATAGAGATGGCAGCGCCATGCTCATTAGATTACCTACATTAGCACTCAAATGTTAATGTAACTTTGTCAGGTTCCCTCGAGTACCAGACCTCTGAGTACCTCTGATACTCGTTAATAAAATAATCTTTTTCCGTTCAAAAAAATAAAAATTCAAATGTTAATATATATAACCATGGAGGATCAGTTTTACAATTTGAATACACACAAAATGATCCTTTTCAAGTACTTTTGGAACAAGTTTTAATTTGCAATAAACCCTATATATAAGACTTTTGAATCAATCAAGATTTTGTGGGAATTGCATATATATCCTAATTAGTGTGATTTTTGTTCTTTGAAACAATTGAGATCGACATCCGTGATTGTTGTTCTCTGTTGCACAATGATGTAACATTTTCTGCGTGAATGACGACACATATGAGCTAGGTGTAATTAGTCACTCTTTATCACACTTTTGTTTCTCTTCTTTGTCATGTCTTAAGTGTTAAGGCATTCATCTTGGGGTGCATCTGAATATGTTATACCATTGTGTAACATGAGATTCATACATATATAGTGATTGCTTAATTAGTATAAATTAAAATTTTGCACAATTTAAGTGAGGGTCAATTTGTCCCAAAACCCTAATTTTTTTTTTTCAGGTGAATTTTGATGTTTTTTAAAATAAATTTGGCCAAATTAAATTGAGATTTATTATTAGCAATTTGTTACTAATTAGTGTATATGATGGATACAAATTAATTTGCAATTTCCCCTAGAATTTTATGCTAATGTGTTACAATATAGATCATATATCAATACCTGATGAGTAGAGGGCGGAGTCGTCTCCGCCACCACCGGAGTGGTGGCTACCTTCGATGGTACTGGAAGCGCTGCCATTGTTGGGGAGGAAGCTAAGGTTAAAAAGAGTAGGTGTGGAGGAAGAAGAGGTATTAGCATTATTCATTTGAAGTTGGGGAAGGTGCATTAGCCCATGAAGTGATGATGACTTGTTTGACATCATCCCATGATGTGGTGATTGGTCTGCTTCTTCATGGTTCGCCTGCAGATATAGGGCCGGCGAAGGGGGCATACTCCGAGAATATCCCGGGCTCATAAGGGGCTCAAACTGAGGCCCGGGCCTGCTTCCGCTCCCCAATCTCAGCATCTCATGACTTGAAAGGCGGCCCGGGTTCATCTGATCTTGTGATGTTGACATTTGGGAGAGGCCTAATAGGTGACTCCCAATAGTGCTCAATGAAGGTGGAGTCAGATTCCTCGCGCTTTCTTGAGCAAGCGCGTCGCAGAAAGCCCGATGCGTGATGAAACTATCCCGCCTGAAATAAATCACTCAAGAGATTAGACAAAGTATATGGTTTATTAATTATTGTTCATGTTTTAGAATATAACAACTTTCTATGAACTTATATATATTTTTTTATAATTAGAATTGCGCATAAAATCAAACATTTTTTTTAAATAATAATATTTCGTATACTAAAGCGTGACACTTTCATATAATAAAAAATATTACGTACGTAAATTGAAAAAAAAATATAGTTTACGTGAACTTGGTTCAATATTCACGTACAGGAGACAAACTCTATCAGACAAAAACTTAGACAATGTGTGACACTGACTTAACAAGGGTTCACATGATGTTATAACGACTGTCCTGTGTGGGTATCCATTGCCAACTATGGTCCATTGCAATTTACAGACAAAAGATATGTGATATACATATACACACATTAAGAAATATAATCTATTTGAACAAGTTAACTTATACAATACTAAAGTTTAATTTTGTGATCATCTAGGGTAATTAAGACATGAAAATTAGGTAATATGGGAATTGGATGTAGCTCCAAATTAAGCCATATTAGTTTTTAATCAAGATAATAATAGAAATATCAAACATTTTTGTTTTTTAACTCTGAGCAAGGGAATCTTACGGAATAGAATATAATTGGTAGGATTGTTTTGGACACATTTTTATATATGAGAATGCAGATAAATTAGGGGAAAAAAGACAAGGCATATAATATAAACATATAATTGAAAATGTTAGGTGAAAGAATTTCTGCAATTCTACATCACCACATTTTCCCAAATGCAGAAGATTGGAATTATATTAATTCTATAGAATATGTAGATGTACAAACTTTTAATTATTGGGACGATATCTGGAAAGAAAAAAGAAAAACGCTAGCTAGGGGCTGAAATAAGAGATTAGCTAGCTAGGTAGAAGGGAAAAAAAAGGGTGTAATTTTTCAAGATTTAAGTAAAAACACATCTCCAACATGGGGGACATGGATAAGCTGAAGGCAAATAATTGAGTGAGAGAGGAGAGAGAGAGACTTGAAATAGAAATTGTACAGTAGTTGAAAATATTATCATGGAAATGGATATGTGGTACAAGTACATATGTGATGAACACGTCTATCCAACGCACAAGAGAACAAACCTGGAATTCTTACATGGGTTATTAGCACCACGTGAACTGGAAAAATAATTAAAAGAGGTAATATTTCAAGATTTTTCAGCCGTGTAATTCTTTATAGAGAGAGAAAACCCTCTTGCTAAGGGTGATGGAGTTTTCCAGTGAGAATTCACGTGGAGTCTTTTTTTTGACAGGCAAAAATCCAAAGAACAAAACGAAAAAACACAAAACCAATTTTAAAAATGGAATCACTCTTTTTTTCAAGGTAATTAATTTACAAAAGGTCTAAAACTAGAGCTGTTACCTAGAGAAAAGGGTGCCGCAGTCGCATCTATACTCGCGGGTACCGCAAGTCTTAGAATGCGCCTTCCAGTCTGACTGGACGGCGTACTTCTTCGAGCATTTCTCACACTTGTACTTCTTTTCTCCGTGTTTTCTCGAGTAGTGTTTTTTAATCCCGGTGAGGTCACCGAGAGCGCGAGCCGGGTCGTGGTGAACGCACGAGGGCTCGGGGCATAAGAAGACTTTTCGCTTGACCTCTTTGGAGCTTTTTTGCTTCAATTTCCAAGGCAGATTGTGGCCTCTTCTGTGAAGCTGCAAATTCTGCTCGCGTTGAAACCCTTTATTGCACACTTCGCACACGAATCTGTTGGTCGCCATTAGAGTCTTCGGAGACAGCGCAATCACTTCCGCGTCCGGATCTGCACCACCCATTAATTATTAATACCAACATGATGACAAAAACAGAAACAGAAAAAGGTGGCTCCGTCTTTCAAAACCTTTTCTTAAAAGGGAAAAAAAAGCCTAAAGCTAGATTTGTTTTCCATTTCATTTATTCACCAAACTAATTAAAAAAACTGAGAACTAGAGAGGAGCACTTGCTTGGATTTCCGGCTTGGTTTCGCCGTTTCTTGTTAGGCGGTTGAGGTTGAGTGGGCGGTAGAGAAGAAGAATTCAACTGCTGCTGCTGTAACATCTGATGATTCTCGTTTTCGTCTCTCATTGCAAGAAAACCAGCTGAAGAAGAAGAAGCCGCCATGGCCTAATTTAATTAAGCTTAATTAAAATCTGAGAAAATGAATCTGAAAATCCAAGAATTAGAAAAACCCAATCTGAGAATCAGCTCAATTTTCATTTGGAGGTATATAATTAGAGATTAAAAGCAGCAGAAATGGAAAAATTGATAAGGTTGGAGTGTTTGGGTGTGGGTGTAGGTTTAGGTAGAGAGAGAAAGTGAGGAGAGAGAGAGAGAGAAATGATGTGATACTAGTTGTTTTAATGAAATGTTTTGGGCCTTGCTTTGCTTTCAGTGAAATATGGGGTTTTCGAAATAGATGCTACTTAGGGTCTTCTATGTCTTTGGTGTCCTCCCACAGGCACAAACACATATCCAATACCACCCCCTCCCCTAGCTTATTAAATAAATAAAAGAGGAAAACACACACAATCAATTAATTATATACATCCACATAATATATATATATATATATACACTCCTTAGTCCTTATGAAATATTTACAAATATAGTATTAAATGTATAGTGTATAGTTAAGATTGAAAGAATTTTAAAAAGGGACGAAGAGTATATGATATGGACCTCATATATACAAAATAATGTTGTCTCATCTAAAAATTTAAACTTGTAGAGAGGTGCATAATTAATTTTTTTAAATGGATGAAATTGTTTTCAGCGTGTATTAATTCCTTTAAATGGATGAAGTTGAAAATCAAACTTGTGTATTAATTTCTTTAAATTGATGAAGTAGTTGTTTTTCAGCTCGAATCGAACCAGGGCGTGTTCAGACTCTGATATCATTAAAATAATTTCATCTTATCTAAAAATTCAAACTTGTAGAAAAGTGGAATATTAATTTTTATATATTAATTCATACTCCCTCCGTCCAATTTCAATATGCCCGCTTTAGTAGTTTATGTATAAAGTAGATAAGTTGGGGATATGGTGGGATGTTGTGGGGTCCATATTTATAGATAAAGTGATTGTTTATTAATAAAGTTAGTGGCAATTTAGGTAAATAAGTGATGGTTGAAGGGTGGAGATAAAATAGTGTGAATAGTAAACTTTCCAAAAAGGGAATGAGAATAATAAAATTAGACAGTTCGAAAAGAAAAGTGAAAATAATAAAATTGGACTAAGGGAGTAATATTTTGTACAGATGTTGAGTTTGTAAAAAAAAAATCACTATCGAGTTTCAGAGAGAGAGAATGCAAGTAGGGTAGGAGGGAAGGTGGATTAAGAGCTTTCAGCCTGAGCCCACGTCCCATAGTGTGTCCATAAGCGGCGAGGGGTGGGGTCCACCCCCTTACCCACCCCGTGGGGGGAGGGGGGGTCGCCTCTCATTTTCGTATCTTTTGGTCATCACTTGAAGACAAACATACCTTCGTCAGCTTTTCTTTGGCAATCACAGTAAAAGAATTTCGATATTAATAAAAAAGGGGTATGTGTATGTATTTAGTCAAGGTTGTCCATATCCATCGATGTTAGTCCAAACACTAAAACATTTTATTACAACATTTTTAACAGTAAACATGGAAACCTGTTGCCTAAAAGTTGTAATTGTTTCTTTTTTTTTTTATCACATTCTTCATCTGCAAAAACCGAATACAGCTTTCAAAACAAAACTCTCTTTCTATCTCACCCTTCCACCTCAGTTTCATTATTTTGAATTAATTGATACTGAATTTAATTAATTCATGTGTAGTTTTTAATGAAGCCAATTCGGTATATATAATTGTGTTGTTTTTTATTTTAATCACTATTCTACTGTGTTTTCAGAACCAGTTCAAAACTCATTCAAAAATAGGTTCATTCGGATTATTTTTTATTTAAGTTCACTTTTACTTTCCATTAAATGTATATCTTATAATTTTATATATATAAGACATTAAAATTTTGAAATAATAAAAAAAAGTATAAATAATTTTGACGATTAAACTGGTTAAATCGATTGAACCGACAATCGGTGTTCAGTCACCTTTAATCTTCGCTATTCAGTACAAACTACAAAGTACTAAAATTTTGAAGTTAACTAGGCTATTCAAAAAATTGTGTTTGTGTTATATATGTGCGACGGTTTAAAATATAAAAGTAGTACTTTGAAAATGAAAATAATATTTTTTATGAGAAAAATTGAAGTAACGTACGTTTCCCAATTAAAAAAATATTATTAGCTGAAAATATCTATTTATGTATAGCAGGTTGAGGGTGGTCACATGCATGACTCATCATCAGGGGATAAAAGAAGGTAATTGTGTCAACATGATTAAAAGTAGGTATCAACACTCTGACCCACAAATTGACCGACTCATTATTTTCTCATATATAATCAATATTTAGTAACGTACCCTGTATTTAATCTTAAATCATTGCTCTTCTAAATAATTAAATATAATCATTTCGTTCCACTATAAATTTTTACTTTTTTTTTTTTTTTTTTTTGGATGTTTTGATTAATGAATATGATAAAATAATAAATATAGTATAAAGTGATGTGAATCATGTGATGGTGAAAGAGAAAATAATATTACACTGTAGATAAAATATAAGTGATGTAGTTAGAAAAAAAGAAAATAATTTGTTAAAAATAGAATATATAATTTGTTGTGGAACATTCATAAAAGGAAGCTGAAAAACATATAATGAAACAGGGAGTATAATTTAAATGGCAAGGAATCATCATCATCCATATACTACAGTAAGTACACATCATAGTTGGATATCATCATATATATGAAGGCTTTATTATTATTATTGATTTTTTTTTTTTAAATCATACTCCGTATATGATTAATAATATATTAATTATAACTATTTATATATATATCCAAGAACTGACTTCATCAACTAAAAAGTGTGTACTCTTGAAAGCTATGGTATGATAGGGTTCGACCTAAAATACCTAAAAGTTAAATGTACAATTTTGTCGACTTGATTATAAGCTAATTATAGGAGATTCAATGCTAATGGTATCCTAATAACGTCTTAATTTCCTGCCACTAAAGGCTACCTGAATAAAGGGCACATTAAGATTCTCTATTCTATTTTAGTATTTAAATTTATATTCTATTATTTTTCATGTGTAAATTATTGATATATATGTACGTAGTGTAAAAAGTAATTAATTAAACACAATATGAAACTACCTATATAGCTAGGAAAATTCATAACTGAATAAATGTGTTAGAAGGAAAAAAAGTGTATGTACGTTTTGGAAAAAGAGTGTATATATATATATATAATAGGGTAGGAAATATCAGCCTAGCTAGATGCTAAAGAATTTGTGGTCATCGAAATATATATAAACACAGAAACTAGGGAAAAAAATTGTTAATTTTTTACCATTATAAAGAGACAGTGTGGTGGTACCAATTCGATTTATTTGTGTCATTTTCAATAATATTTTCAATAACTCTCGGTTTAATAATCAAGATAAGAAAAATATTGTCGACATTCCAATTTATTAATTTGCTAGAAAATTACTCTCGTGGCTTGTAGGATCCAATTTACAAAGACGATTAAGATTCTAATTAACGAAATTCATCCTTAAATTGTTACGTCCATATTGTGAACCTAAAATGTCATCATTTTAGTAATTTACACAGATCAAATTGCAAATTCCACAATCATAATTTACATAGTTGAAAATCTTGATGAGCTTGAAAACAAGAAATATGGAGTATATATATAATTAAATTCATTGTAATTAAATTTGGTCTGAAATCCGTCCACCAAAATGTAACGGACGGAAATTAATTTGAACTCTAGTTCTAACTCTAGATCATTAAATAGAAGTTTCAGAAAGCAGGTTGTGTTGTATACTTGTATGCAGAGAGGTTGAATTAATTGCAGAAATAAAGGTTTAGTTACGGCTCATTTTGTCCACAGGTCAACGACCTTTTTGGTAGGAATTAAGAAGATCAATCCACCTCTTCTCTTCTTTTTTCTACTCACTCTCTCCGTTTCAAAAAGATGGTTTCATATCTTTTTTTTTTTTTGTCTCAAAATATGGTCTCCTTCTCTTTTAATAGTGTGTATAATATTTAAATTACTGATAATTAACAATTACAAAATCATTTAACTAAAGGTATATTTGGTAAAATTCAAAATTTTATGTACAATAAATTATATTTTATTCATCTATGTAAAAAAAAAAAATAGAATGAGACAATCATTTTGGAACGGGAAGCATATGTTTTGAGGGGAATTAGAAGCTAGTGCATTTAGTGACAAACATGATATGACATAGTATATGGTACCACTCCTCACTCAGCTCAGATTTTGGGATTTTTGTGCCATGGACTACACGTTAATTGTACGTACCTCCATTTTCAACAAGCTAGGCCAGGACAACTTCTACTCTTAATTTGTACACAAACACATATACATACATATTATGTTGTACATGTGTGAGCTACCTTGTTAAAGTACAACAACCAACAACAGTGTGGGAGTATTATTTTTTGTCACTAAATAGGAGCAGTAATTTTATGTCATTATTATTATTATTATTTGGACGGGGGATCAATTTACAACTCCAATTCATAGGAGTATAATTTTATGTCTTTTTTGTCACTAAATAGGAGCAGTAATTTTTGCTTCAATTTGTTCATTGTGCGAGTCAACTCAACACCTCTTTAATTAATAGCGGTTCCAAAAAAAAAAAAAAAAAAACCTTGTGGGCATAAATAATAATTAGAATAACAATAAAATTTTAACTTCTAGACTTTTGAACATCCACTTTATAATACAACTACAACGACCCTAAAAGGCAGCTAAATATAGTTAGGAAGAAAAAAAGTTGATTTGACCTAATTAAACCAAGTTGATTGGACTTTGAAATGTATATTTTGTAGAATGGTCAAAATTCAAAAAGGAACAAAAATTAACTTGTCAGGGGATGATGTTTAATTTTTTAAGATACTAATTTATTAAGGTAGAAAAATTATGATATCTTTTTCGATCGCTGACACATTAAAGACAACCCTTTCCAACTTTGTCGAGAAATAGAATTGGCTAATCCTATGTCAAGGGTCGGTAGATTCAACGTCACTATTCTTAATTTTAAACAACTTTAATTCGAGTCAGGTTTTTTTTTTTTTTTTCGCACTATTTCGGATATGAAAATAATACTCCGACACTAACATTTAAATATCGTTTTATTAGGTCATTTTAAATGTCACATAATTAATCCACACATGTTAACCCCAAGTCAAGTCCGCTGCTTATTTCATTTGTCCTCCATCTACATTAGTTCCACACATAATCCTATTATATTTAAATTATTTAATAAAATAAATAATGACAAATAATTATAACATTAAATTTTAAAAATATATATGAAAAATGATTAAGAGTGCACTTAAACTATTCGAATCCAAAATGAAAATATTTAAAATTAGAAAATATCACGTAATAATCCAAAAAAAATAAAATCCAAATGATCGTAAAATCAGATTTAAAAAAACAATAATTAAGAGTGCAATTAAAATATCTAAATAAATAAAATATCCAAATCATAAATTAATTAATCTACATCACTCGCCCATGTATAGTGTCTTATTAATTATTAGACAAAAAAAATTGTATGAATCTTGTTTACATGTATAATATAAGTCATGTATGAACAAATTAAATACGTGTACATTTATATATAGCACCTTTTTGAAGAACGAATATGTAAACAAAATTCAGAAAACGATTGGATAATAAAGATAATATCGATTATTAATTTGTCTGACCACAAATGAGTGCTATAAGAATTTAAATTCAAATAAAAAAATTATTGTATATATATGTTGTATTATTGAAAAATATTTTGCATGTGACAAGCTTTGATACTACAACTGGAACTGTTTTTGAATGATTGTCCACAAGAAATGTGATAACATAGGATTCCATAATTCATGCATCCAATCTCCCTAAACAATCCAACTGCATTGCCTCCTAAAGTATCTGCAAGTTTTCCCATTATTTTTCTCAATTGGGATATTTATTATCGAAATATTTAGTTTATCAAATTACAAATACATTTTACAAATTATAATTACACCTACTTTCCTAACATTGTATATTAATTACTCTTTTTTACCCTTGAGACTAAATACCGGAGTTCTCATCTTTCCAATTGTGTTGAATTAACACATGCATAAGAATAGTTTGCAATTCGAATATGTTGTGAATCAATTCAGATCCGATTTTATTGGACCAAGTCTAATTCACATTATAAATACGAATAATTGGGTGTGATCTAGCTTCATAGTACAACACTGTTCATCTCTAGAGTTCAACTAAGCTCAAAATCGATAGGTTCAAAGTAAGTCAGAGCAGGGCCGTCTAGTGAGTCCAATCCAATTCAGATATTGTTCAAGTTCATAGTATATAAATAATTATAAGTGACACATATTTAAAATGATAGTCCAATACAAGCCCAGCCTTAGAGGAGCAATGAGTGCTCTAACTACTCTAAATTAGTCCAATACCCGGACACATATAAATGATGCATTTCTCATAAAAGGTAAGAATATCAACTCTTTTCTATATATAATTACTGCATTCATCTTCCCTATCTCTCTTCTACATCTTACCTGATCAAATTTGTACAAAATGATTACGAAATGAGATCGAAATTAGCTCAAGCGTCGGAGTTTCTTGTACTGAAACCCTTGCTAGATGTGTTTTTAATTTTTACAGATCTAGCCGATCGAATTCGGACCATACCCGGTGGAGAAGACAAAGACCTAAGAGCTGAAATTAATTAACCACATCAATATATATTAGTATTTAAATTATTATCTATCTATATATACAGGGGCGGAGGGATTGTATGAGGCCAACCCAATCTGCATCCCCACAATTTAAAGGCCCAAAAAAAAGTTCGTAACTATAAAATGCACTTGACACTTAGTCTATACAAGTACGAATATTACACTTTCTTCATTCTGCTCTGAACTCGCAACCATTTCTCTAATTGTGAATTCATAACTTTCTCCATTCTGCTCTGAATTATAAAATACACTTGACACTTAGTCTATACAAATACGCATATTTTATATTTATATAGTAATTATTATTTAATTTGATTATTGTGTTTAATTTATGAATAAATTTATTTTGATCTATTATTTATAAGTTATGAGTAATGGGCTTAGAATGGAATGAACATTCATGGACCTATTCCTAATCTCATGATTGGTATGTTTTTTTACACGGAATCGTGATTCCTCGTGGAATGGTGATTCCCAAAAATAAAGAATTCTGATTCCTCTCCATCCCCCTATCTTTACCCATTCCATTCTACGTGAAATCAAATTATTTTTATTTTCTAAAAAAAAAAAAATCATTAAAAAAATATTTTTACAAAATTATCCTTATCAACAATTAAAAAGATTTTCATTAACCCTCTTATCCAACCTTAATCCACGATTAAATACAATATTCATTAACCTAATTCATAAAGATGCTGAGAAAGAACGCAAAAGAGAAAAAACGCAGAACGCTAAGAAAAAAACACAGAACGCTGAGAAAAAAACGCAGAAGAGAAGAACCGCTAAGAAAAAAACGCAGAAGAGAAGAACGGCTGAGAAAAAAACGCAAGAAGAGAAGAACGCTGAGAAAAAAACAAAACGCAGAAGAGAAGAACGCTGAGAAAAAACGCAGAAGAGAAGAACTAGTCAAGTAGTGTATTGTTCTATATATATATACATAAGAAATCTCTGATTCACATATATATATATATTTCATGATTACATCTTATAATAATGGATAAAAATGTATATCATTTTTTTTTAAATGAACGATTATTTATATTTAGTTTTATTATTAAAATAATAGCATATTAACCAATTTAATATGTTTCTATAAAATATGTATAAGGGTATTTTAGTCATTTAAGATAAACTTTTTACATTATTTTGCATTCATTTTATTATACCAATCATGAGAATGGAATCAATCAAGGAATGATTTTTCCATTCCTTGTCAATACCAATCATGAGAATGACCATTCAGACTTTCATTCCATTCAGACATTCATTCCATTCATGAGTTCATTCCATTCAATCACATTTTCATTCAGTCATACCAATCATGCCCTTAGAGTTTATATAATTATAATAATAATAATAATTTTACTATCTAATTCAATTAGAAATAAGTTATGAATTAACAATTAGAGTTTGTATTATAATTACTAATTTGCTACATTATGCTAAATTAATTATTTTCAACTCACTATCTAATTCAACTAAAAAATAAAGAAAGATAAACTTATATTAAAAAAGCTTAGGACAACGAAAAAATAATTCGATCTTCCACAATTTATGTTCAAGGGAATGAAATCTCAAGAAGCTCCTTGCACTTTTTTAAATAGATGAGTCTCAATGGATAGGGAGTTTTCTTCAACCCCATCATTTAATTCACCTCAAATTTAAAAATATAAAAGGAGTATAAGTGTAATTTTTTTTTATTTCAAGGTTACATAATTTTTTATTTTTTTTAAGTTTTTTCGAACCGTATGACTTAATATTTTTCGCACCCCCCACTTTGAAATTCTGGATCCGCCACTGTATATATATGTGTGTGTTGCATACAAAATTTATATACATCAGTTATGAATTATTGTTTGAAATAAAATGAAAAATGACGGAATAGAGATAGTAAGGAATTTTATTTTATGTGTAAAATATGGTTTAGATCAACACAGCTAGAGTTGGCCATTAGAACAAGGGCGGAGCCTCCTTATGGCTAAGAGGGCTCCAGCCCACCCTATTTTTTTAGGGTTTTCTTTTATATATATCCTTCGTTTCGTGATTATTTGCACATTTTTTTATTGAAACATTTCAAAATTACTTATACACTCTTAATATATGAAAATGCCCCCACAAAATTAATATTCTTCCAATATTATTTTATTTTCAAAATTGTCACTCTTCTTTTTATCTACATTTTACTTCAAACCTCACCAAATTTATTTTACACCTACCATCAATCCATATTAACTTTTTATATAATTTAAAATTTCAATTAAATAACCTCTAAAAAAAAATTCAGAATTTATCAACTATTTGAACTACCTAAAAAGTTAGTCGAGACAGATAAACCTAAAAAGTTAGTCGAGACAGATAAGGTGCAATCGACTATTTGAACTACCTATAGAATTTATCAACTATTTGAACTACCTAAAAAAAAATTCAGAATTTATCAACTATATAAATTCTATAGAATAAAAAATTGTATGCTACAACTTTTGTAAAAGAAAATATAACTTTTATTTTTTTTCGTATTGCATTCATTCTAGCCCACCCTAAAAAAAAAAATTGGCTCCACCCTTATACGACATGGAAATTGCCGGAGAATATTTATGCTTATATATCATGTCGGGCCGTTAAACTTGAGAAAAAAAATTAAATGTATACATGACTTAATATTTTGTAGTTTAATTGAAGATTTTGTATTTTTTTAATCGTGTTTTAATGTGTCATGTAGTATAACGTGTATAAGCTTGTATTATTATAATGTAAATTCAATTTTTATATTCAATATATTTCCTTTTGCTTATCATGCAATATTATGCCGTGTTGACACAAAATTCTTTGGGTTCATAACATGTTAGCAAAAATTCTTATTGTATCGTCTAATATTTGTGTTTAGTTTTATCGTGTCGACATAATAACACGAATTGTCATTCTTGATTAGAGATGACTCAACTACACATTGTTTGCTCCAAATCTTGGTGTATATATAGTGAAGCAACTTTACAAAATGAGAGTGATAGGTGATAGTGATTTTTAGCTGAGATTGATGTTACAGCTCTTGAGTCTCGAATAAAATGTACAAATTGTTTTTGAAGTTTTTTTTTTTAATCTCAAATTGTTTTGAAGTTAATTAGCCGTAAATTAAAATCCTTCTTTTTTTTTTAATACACGAACATTTGCCAAAACAATTTATAAAGCGTTTGTTGTCTGTCGCACCTTGAAATGGGAATTCCTCCAAGATGGGAATTGGTGTGATTGTCCACGATAATATTGACGAGTTTGTTGGTTGCGGCAGTTTTTTCATAATTGAACTAACGATCAAACTGGACTGAACACCAATTTTCAGTATTATCTATGGTACATTAAAAATATATATGCACTTATAAGATTCACATTAAAATAAACACAATATAGTCATAAATTAACAACACAAAAGTTAAAAAAACTCGAAACAATTCAAGTCAAAATATAAAATAGTAGAAGAAAAGGAAATAATTTAAAAAGTATATTGGTTCTAGCCGATTTTCTCAATTTTTACCTCTTCAACCGTGAAAATGGTTTTTTTAATGGTATCGGATCGATTTTAGACCCAATTCAACCAGTTAAATCGGTCGGTTCGGTCCAATTATAAAAACAGTGACTTGTAGTACCTTGAGAGTTCCGGGAATCTTTCGGGTGGATGAATGGAAGACAATGATTTACATGAGTCACTTTCATGAAACTAGTAGGTGGTTGACGTGAAACTAGTGTTTAATGCATTACACTTGTCAGATTCTCACAATTCTGTGTTTGGTGACTTAATTTTTCATTGTAGGATTGAGCTACCATCTTTTGTGAATAACCTTTCTAATATTCTTTGTTCTTAAAATACCAATTAAGCCCATATATGCATGAGTTTATAGTACTCCAGATGAAGGGTACACAAAAGAAGATGTAATAAAAGTGCGGAAGAAGAAAGTTTATGCAATAATAACAGAGTCAACAGCAGAGTTCATAGAGATTCAATTAAAAAGATCCTAGTATTACTTTGCTGTAAAGTGGAAATGTCACGACGCTTTCTTTGATTTGTACATTTTGGCGCAGAAAACGTAAACCACCATGTTGACGAAGCTGAGCGCAGCGAGCAGCCAGAAGAAATAATCGAGATGGCCCTCGTTTAAGTTATCCGGTATCCACCCCGGCTTTCCTCCTCGTGTTGTCAAAGACGTGACGACTGTGAGGATAAACGAGCTCAAATAATTGCCCAATGCTGTCGTCAGGAGCGAAAACGCGCTGCACAAACTGCGCATAGCATCCGGTGATTGGTCGTAGAAGAACTCCAGTTGCCCGATAAACGTGAAAACCTCTGCCGCCCCCAACAGGAAATACTGAGGTATTTGCCAGAAGATCGATATAGGTACCGCCACTGCTTCTCCCGTCACGCCGAGGTCTCGTGCCAGGCTGAGCCGCCAGATCTCGACGATAGCGGCAGCCGACATGCACAAAACCGAGATGAAAAGACCGATCCCCATTCGTTGAAGCTCGGAGAAACCTCGTTCGTTGCCTGTGAGCTTTCGGGCGAGTGGCATGAGGAACTTGTCGTAAACCGGGACCCAGAAGATGACGCTGATGACGTCGAAAGTCGAGAGAGAGGCGGCAGGGATGGTGAACGAGCCGACCGAAGTGTCCATTACCATGCCTTGCTCGACAAACATTGTCGACATTTGAGCATAAACAGCAGCAAAAACTATTCCCGTTGCCCAGATGGGGAACATTCGTATCAAGATCTTAAGCTCCTCGACTTGTGTTACAGTGCAGAGCTTCCACGGGTCAGAATACTCGCCTTGTGTGCTTTCAGCATCCGAAACTATAGCAGCTTTATCGAGGCACCTTCAGAACAATGAGCGACATTAAATATAGAACAAGTGAAGGTCTTATAAAACAGCGAATAGTTTTGTTAAAGCAGCAATATAAATATCAGCAACCTAGAGAGACAATAACACCAGAAATGAGATTCTTCATAAGACAAACTAAAGTTCCTTAACTAAGCAAAAATCGAGGCTTAAAAGGACGTACTTTAATTCATCAGTGTGCAGCAATTTTCGACTTCCTTCTATTGCAGAGCTTTTATCCGGTGTTTCATATAGAAGGCTACTATCATCAGGGGGAGACAGATTCCATTTACGAAACGATGCAACAAGGACCTGACAGAATCTGGTAATAGGGCTGCCTCCCGGTTTCTGAAACCTATAGAGAGGGGTTCCTGCAAAGAAGCTTGCTATAGCTAATCCCATAAACAAAGCAGGAATGCCGAAACCTATGCCCCACCCAGCATTATCTTGAATCCACACGATTAAACTACTCGATATCAACGCACCAATGTTGATAGAAAAATAAAACCAATTGAAAAAAGAACCCTTTTTAACTCTCTCTACAGAGTCGGTATCATCAAACTGGTCTGCCCCAAAAGATGAAACGCACGGCTTGATCCCTCCTGTTCCAAGGGCTATGAGATACAGCCCCAAGAAAAATACTAGATATTGAACTGGTGAAGCAGGTGGACAAACAGAGTCGATGCATTCGGGAGGCTTAAAAGCTGGTATAGTTGCAGATATTGTTAATGTGCACATTCCCTACAAAAAATTAGAGTATGTTGATAAGATGAAAGCACTACAGAAGCAAGAAATGTATACGAAGAACGTAATAGAACTCAACAAATTAACAATGATAATATTTCTGGAAAGATTTATAACGAGTTGATATAGGGGATAGTGTATCATGGTTTAGTACATTCATCTGGTGGGAAAATAAGCAGTAAATTTTGTAGAAGAATTCAGGCTTCATCTAGACATTTCGTAATATCATAGTTTTGGGCCGAAAACTACAGTTCCTGCTTCAAGCTAAGTTTTTATTGCTGAAACCACTCAACACTCTAATTTTGATATTGGAATTCAATGGTGGGTTTCTTATGGATCCAACATCAACATAAACTACTTGTACATTAGTTTATGCTGATGTTGAGCTTCATAAGAAACCCACCGTCGACCTCCGCATCATTACTAATATACGGTTTTGATATCTGAATTTTGTACCACAGTCCTCTGATAACAAATACAATCAAATCCAAAAATCACTCAATTGTTTGGCTGCAATTCTAGCTCAACTTATCAAAATCTACAAAAGATACGTTTGTGCTAGAAATACGATGCTAACAAACAATTACCAATTCAACGAACAAGTTAGACTTACTTACTTCAACTTGAAACAAAAATATACAAAAGATATGTTTGTGCTAGAAATATGAGGCTAACAAACAATTACCAGTTCAACAAACGAGTTAGACTTACTTACTTCAACTTGAAATAAAATATAACTTTCTGTGCACCACCGAGAGAATTAAAGGTGAAGGAGGTAAATGTACATTTCGAGGGAGAAAAGGTTTCAGATTGTAGAACAAAATAGTGCAAACAATAAGAAATGGATTTATCAAGGAATGGAATTTGAAGACAGCACAAGACTATTTCAACCTCTTTCTGTGTTTAATAAAGAGTGCACACACAGATTAAACGACTATTTGCAAAAGCAGGTGTACTTCCAATCTTGGATAATGAAAAAGAAAATGCTAGGCACACAGGTTGGAGATGTCAAACCACATTAACACACAATGATAACAACAATACAAAAACTTAAGTGTATTGTCTGATTTGGGATTCAAAATCTAAATTCGGTTCTACTTTAGATTTTAAAATCCGAGTTTTAAAAACTCATTACATTCACCACTACAAATACCTATAAACCCTATAAATGCCATTTTTTTCTACACCACACTCTCTCTGATGACTCCTTAATGCAATTGGTTTTTCTACTCCCACTCTTATTTTATTTATCACTTTTCACACCTATAATTCTCACTTTTGGAACTTCCAATAAAACACACTAACTACTACACAATCATTATTATATCGACAATTATATAATAATACAACATCACAACTTTTACACATTTATTTGACACAAAGTTAAACTCTACCCTTTTTAAATCTCAAAACACGCACGGGGGCATTTGTTTCTAGCCCACACCCCGAATTTTATTTCAAATTCATATCCCCGTTTGTTTTCCTGGATATTGGTATATGATTTCAAATCCTATAAAATTCTACCCTGTAAAACTCATATTTTACTTTTTTTCAAACACACTTTCCAATACACAATCATCTATCTTCCATTTTTTAATTATTACTACATTTTTTACTATTCATCAAATCCACCTACTGGATTTGAAATACACTTCAATCTATAAACAAACACCCCCTTAGCCTTTATCCTACTGTGGGTTGGCCATATGAATACTCATGCTCTCATTAACGTCATCACACAAATGATAAGCCAACAAATTCTAGTTATAGAATAAAATAGCTGGAATGATAAAAAGAAGTTAGGAGATTACAATGAAGTAAAGTGTTGAAAATGCAGCAATCGTCCAATATCTTCCCCAGTAAGCATCGGCCAGGACAGCCCCAATAAGGGGAGTTAGATAGCAGGTGCCTTGCCATGTGGTCACGTTTCTGGCAGCTGACACATTCCCTTCGTGTAACTTTTTGGTGAGATAACTAACGAGGTTAGTTGCAATACCATAGTATGCTAAACGCTCACAGCATTCAGTCCCTGCCAAAAGGATAAAAGGTTAGAAAAGAGAGTAATGAGCACAATAAGCACTATTGTTTTGTAAATACCCAGAATGAAAGGACAAGCTCTCCAATTGCCCGTATTGCTCTTCAAAATGGGGTTCCCCTTAAAGTCAACAGAACCATCACCGGTATGTAATCTATCGCTTCCATTCTACAGAAACAGAAAAATGGAGAGTTAACACCATATAGACAAATATAAAATTTCAAGGTGAATATCATTTTCAAGAAAGATGCAGCATTAAAAAAAAGCAGATAAAGGACTTTAGACCTTTGCTTACTTCCCATTTCTCTATTTTTACTAAAGAATATAATTTCGCAAAACCAACAATGACAATAACCAAGAGGAACATTTTTTTCAAATCTATTCACAAAGGCTAATTGATACAACAATAACTAGGGGAGAAATTTTTCAAATAAAAACACACTTTTCCATAACGCTAGATACAAGGAAACCAAAATAAAGCATTGGAATAGAGACAATCCTAAACACCTAGATTCCTCTCAACATCTAAAGCACCCATGCAATTCCTGTTCTACAACAAAAGTTTAACATTCCATCACATTTCAAAGCAGTTCAAGATTCACTGGCGTTGACTAAAAGCGTCCAAATTCACTTTATCCGAGTGCTGACATACCAATTACACTAAGTCAACATAAATTGATCTCAGCAAAAAAAATAACCCCCACCTTCATCTGTTACTCAAAAGGAAAAGGGAGAATTGCCCAGCTGAAAAAGCAGAATCACGAATCCAAACACACAGTATTCAGAAATTAAAAGAACAAAAAACACAAAATTCAGATCCCAATAACAAAATCCATCATAGCTTAAAAAAATTGACATACTTTCCAGCACAATATATTCCATGAAGCAAGCTATACAATCGCCTCAACTCTAACTGCGATCAAACCGGTGGCGATGCAAGTGCAACAAACAGAAGAGCATAATGAAATACTAGTAACAGAATCTGAAAAATCTTGCATAAAATTAAAACCAGAAAAGAAAAGGAGAGGAACCTCTGCCAGAGAATCCTCTAGGAGCAGAGTCTCTTCGTCGCGAGTACCCATTAGCCCTTATCTCGTGTGCAGATTAAGTGGATTTTGCTCAAGGAAAATGGATTGAAAAAATGAATGAGTAACCAGTAGTTCCTTTTATTTTGGCTCTTAGGATTTTCCCATACTTTTCTTCGTCTTCTTGAGAGTCGTGCCTCACTTCACAATTTTGTTGAGTAAAGCCAAAGTTTCCTGTTTATTTTTTTTTAATTTAGGTTATTTAGTTTTATTTCAGCCCATATTTCAATATTTAGATTATTAACATATGAATATTGCCATATTGGGATGTACTTCTCATAATTTGTATGTGGTGATTCCATGAATAAGGATGGAAATTTTGTCACACTATTTAAAGATAGTGCAATTAATGTGTAATATTTAAATATTTGAAATGGAAAAAAGAAAAAGGAATATTGGCAGGGACAAAAGGGTCAAAGCGCACGTTTCAATCTTCACCGCAGGCTCGGATTCCGCTTCGGAACCCCCAAACCTTGTCTTCGCAAACACTCGCAACAACCCAGGGAGGGGAGACACAGAGTCCGGGGGTTGTATAGCCGTTAAAACTTCAAATTCCCCCTCTTTGGGTTGATTGTAGCTAGGTTTTAGCTGCTGCAGTGTCAATGGGGAGCAGGGTTCCGGTGGAGCCCTACAATTTGGCATCCAACTCCTATATCGGCACCTCCTTGCACGACCCTAACTCCGCCGACGACGTCGCTGATCCCGCCGCCGATGACGATAACGACGATCGCTCCTCCGCTGTCGTCAGTGTAAGTATGCAATTCTCGATATTTCAACTCTATTATTGTGCTTACCATCCTCAATTTTGTAAATACACAAACTTGAAATCTAAAGGAATTGCATATGGTTCTTTAGAGATTTTATAATTTCCTAAAGTTCATAATTTTAACCTTTAATTTTGAACATCTAATAATGTAAGGAAATGCTGTTGTTTGCTCAAATTCTCATTTATTTTGCTTCTTATTTGTCATTATCAGTACTATTTATCCATGATTAGTAGCTAATTATGAAGAACAAGAACTTGTTCTTTTGCCACTGCCACTACTACTTCGTTTTCTTTCCTTTTTATCACATACATTTGCAAGTAGAGGTTTATCCTACTAATGCAGCACAAATTCGCTTCATTACATACAAATGTACTTTGTTTTGCCTTAAAAGTATAAAGCATTTTGTACCTGTTGCATATTCCTTATGTCATAGCAACTGTCAGGTGTTCTCTCTTCGAAGATTGTTATCCTTAAATATGGCTGGATTATGTTTTCATATCATGGTGGTTTCTATCATGTAGGACTGTATGCATGAGTACCAGAGCTCTTTACCGCTTCACAGCATGTGTGTGGAGGATGAGAGGAGCAGTCTTGAAAACAACGGATCTTCATGCGGTCCCTACTCCATTTTGACAATCGATGGTAACATTAATTTGTAAATACTGAGTTTTTTTTTACTTAATTCATCTAATATCTACCTGACTTTTATACCTCTATACCAGATGTTTCGCCAATTGAAACTGCTAGAGCAAGATTTTTGGACATCATTGTAAACCATTTTCTTGAACCGCACGTTATTGAAATGTCGGATTATGAGGCTACTGATTATATGGTACAACAATCCTCCCAAGACAATTTAGGCAGGAGGAAGTCCAGAGAGATTCGATATGAAGGTGATGCACGCTACGCTTTGCCCTTAATGTATATTGCTAACATGTATGAAACATTAGTCACTGAAGTTAACGTGAGATTATCATCAATGAGCGGAATCCGGGAAAAGACTATAGGTGTGGCCCTTGAAGCTTCTGGTGGATTGTATAGAAAGCTTGCAAAGAAATTTCCCAGGAAAGGTATGATTTGTCTTCTTTCTCTTGGTAGGATTTATTAGAAATGTCAGACAGTAGCAGTGAAGAATTCATTATGTTTGTATTGCATAATCTATCTTGACTTCTTCTCTAAAATCCTTTACCTTAAAAAAAAATTGTATGTATTGGATAAGTTCTTGGTTTTGTTTCCCACCCCCAGCTTCCTAAAGGTCATCCATTTCCTTCCTGAAAGATGGAAAAGAAAATAGAACGTTTATATGATCTCGACACCAGAGTTAGCAGTTTAGCACCTAGCTAACTGAGTCAATTGCTGGATTACAACATGGTTCCACTCTCTCTCATGATTTTTTTTATAAAAAAATAAAAGTAGATTGGCCTTCTATCTTTTTGATGTTAGAGAAATAATATTTTGCTGATAGTCTTGCAATATGTGACGATGATGTTCTGTGTGTAGGCCCTTGCACATTCAAGAGAAGGGAGCTAGCAACTTCTTCTGAAACTAGATCAAAGTTTCCAGAGTTAGTGATTCAGGAGGAGAAACGTGTTCGTTTCGTGGTGGTTAATGGCTTAGCAATTGTTGAAAAACCAACTAAATTTGGTATTGAAGATGCTGAATGGTAAGGGAACTCCTTTGTTTCTTCGATATTGAACTGTTAGGATTTTGCAACAAAGAAAAATTTGAGCCACCAGCCAAGGCATACAATTTGCACTGACCAAAAAAAAAAAGGGAACTAGGCATACAATTTTTTTCCTCAGTATAAAACAGTAGAAGTAGTACACGAGAGGAGAAGAAAATTGATTCTACTTTCAAATTGCAAAACTAATTTATACTTTTGATGAAATACAATTTCTTTACTTTCCTTAAAACAGTAGATCAGTACATGAGAGGAGACGAAAATCGATTCAATTTTCAAATTCCAAAGTCAACTTATAACTTTTTTTACCTTATACTTGTGAAGTATATTGGAATATTTGTATGATGGAGTAATATATATTGATTCTTAATGGGATTAAATTTAAAAGTTTAATTTGAATTTTATATATTCATTTATGTGTAAAAAAAAAAATGTTAGTAATTTTGATTTGCTTATTTCGTTTTGATTTTAAATTATTCTTCAAGTATCATGTCTCCTGAATATATGCCTGTGTATCAAAACAGGAAATAAAAAACGAGGATTGAAGATTTAACTCAGAGTCAAGTATCGACCTAATTTTATATGAAATTTTTTTTCTATGAGACTGTTTCACACAAGATCCCCTCATTTAATATTGTTTTTTAGTCCATATAAGAAAAGACTATGAAGGGCTTAATTTAAAATTGACTCAGGCTCTATAATTCGTAGGATTGGTCCAGAATATACCACCTAATAATTAATTTGTTTATTAATCCATCTATTTATATTAATTACTCCGTATATCTAATTAATCCTATGAAGTTAATGACATTAATGAATCTATTTATAGAAAAAATTACAGCCACCATAAACACAATTGAAGGCTATTAGTTTGAGATGGAGACATAATTTATTTTTCTGTGCAACTATCATGCCAATTGTATAAAAGCATGCATACCAGGGACTGTTGTGTTGCATGCATCTTCATTGGTATTTGTTTATACAAAAATGTTCCTGAATATTTTAGAAATAATGCTTTGAGTTGATCTTATATGTTGTAACAATCCCACATCATGTGCCTAATCTCTCAATGCCAAAGGCTACAACTAATCTCACAATTAGATATGTTTACCGACAAGCACTCTTGAGCCATCTCTTACACTATATCTTAATAGGTTTAGAAGATTGACCGGACGGAATGAAGTTGCAGTCTCTGACAGTGACTACAAATTTTACGCTCCAAGGCACAAATACAGGCGTGTCGTATCAAACTCTATCTCCAACATACCTGGTGGTTTGCCTGTAAGTTGTCTAAGAACTAGTATTGGTTTGTTTTTCAGCCTCACCATCTTAAATATCCATCAAATTACAGCTGTGACATTTTTCAGGCATACTCTAGTCCAGAAAATTCTTCATCAATGGCTACTTCTCAAGGTTATCGCCCAGAAAATGAAGTGAGATATACTTGTTATTGATAACTAGAGTACATTCTTCTTTTTTTATTAGAGTTTGATGTACATGCTTTACAATTTGATTGTCCTGGGATTGTTTCATTTGAATTATTTTGTCTAGCTGGGATGATGTTTAAAATGCATAATAATCTAATAAGTAATTCGGTGAGCACTTGATGTCATGTTCAAGGACAACTATCTTCTATTCTTAAGCATGATGGCCCAATTCTAGAGGATGCTGAAGAAGACTATTCCTAATCACAATAGGAGATCAAAAACATCTATTTCGTAAATACGAAATAATAAATTTAAGATCTTGTATAGCAGTATATTTGTAGGTATCTAATGTTAGTTCCTTTTTTTTTTAACCAAAAAGTCATGAATGAAAATTTTAATTAAAGCTGTTGTGTTGACAGTCCATTAATCAAGCTGTAGCTGCGTGTTTGGAGTAATTAGGCAACTTTTTCATTTCTGTGTGCATCAAGACCTTGCTGCTTTTGATGCTTCTTTTCTTCATTTCTTTTCATTTCCGCCCTGCTTATTAAAAGAACAAGAATGTAGAGGATTAAAATGACTTGTAACAGTGTTTGAAATCTATCATATAGACTATAGGGGTCCTGCTACAGAGCTGAAAAGCTTGGTCATTTCAGCAGTAGTTTTAGTTAGGAAAAAAAGTACTCCATATAAAAAGAGTAGCAGGGTGGTCAAAGGAGAATTCAACTGCAGGTGAAAGTAAATAGGCAAGGTTGAGTGTGTTTATACTTAATTTAACTGAAAAGAAGGGAAACAGTTGAATTTTTAGCAGAGAGATATTGGCTGAAGACATGACATTAGATGTACGTATAGGTTTCTGTCTCTTGTTAGTATCCTAGAAAATGATCCTATTTGCATGATTTCCGAATTGTGCTCTCTACCTATATTAGTGGTGGGTTTTATCATATCAATTAGAAAAGACTTTAGTTATTGTTGGTTTGTGAATTAATGTTTGAAGCATCTGAATGCATTTTTTGTGTCATGATGTCCATGTATTATTTAGGGATAATATCATTTTTGTCCCCTAAACTTAATCCCTTTCTCATTTGTGGTACCTCATTCCACTCATTGTCAAGTTTGATTCTTGAAGTGCACTTTTACTCACATATTGGGTCTCATCGTCAGTTGACTGTTAAATGACGTACACAATAACTATTTGGGGGTGCTAAATGTAATTTAAAAAAATTCAAATAATTGCATTGAGCACCGTCGAATAGTTGATTCCATCAATCAACGGATGGTCAACTAATGGTGGAATCAAATGTGGGAGTCATAGTGTACCCTGAACTAAGTTTGACAAAACTGGAAAAAAGTAAATTTTAGAGACAAAAAATGATACTCTATTATCCATATTATCATCGTATGGATTTTGGGTTTACGTATTTTATGTTTCGATGCACAGAATAACGAGCAGACTCAATCAAAGCAGCAGCATATGCAAACACTTGGACATCAGGCTCAGTTCCATCCTCTACACCACCATCATCATATCAATCAAACTCCACATTCAACTCAGTTTATGCACCCACCTCAGTTGCCTGAAATTGCTCAGCCCTCACCTATGTCTCAACATATAACTTCTCTTCAATCTATTGGTCACGTTGGAGGACGTCTGCATGTAATGGTCAGTCGAATACTTAGTATTCGCATTTTTGTGTTCGAGTTTAAACTGCTTTCTCTAGACAGGCTTTCTTCTATACATCTGTTACATTAATGAAACTGGGTTTTATACAAACTAGAGTTAAAAAGAGAGAATCGTCTTGTGACTTAGGTTGTGTCCAATTTTAGCTGGACACCAAAAATGACATCAAAATGACCAAAAATACAGAATTTGTTAAAAAGACAATGGAGAGTATTGTAGAATCAATGCATTTTTTTGCTATCATGTTTGTTTCTTCATAGTCTCCTTCACTTCACACTTGCTGCTTATTATTTCAGCCAACAAGTCCAACAAAGTTCTGTGATGAATGTGGAGTTCCATACCTGAGAGAAACCTCCAAATTCTGCTCAAATTGTGGTACTAAGAGGATGAGTTTCTCCCATCTCAATATGTAAATTCCCTATCTTCTTGTAAACTACATGCAACTCTGGATTGCTCTGTAGACACTGTTGTTGTAATTTTTATTTTTTTTTTAAATCCTGTAACAATGTTCGAATTTGGATTACAATGAGAACTTTTAGATAATTGTTAAAGTATGTTGAGATATATATATCTTCTTGTAAACTACATGTACTACCGAAAGAGTATGCGGGTCAAAATAAACTCTCTAATAGACATATAGGAAAGATGACAAAATAAGGTTAAGTAACTCAAATTAAATAAATTAATTTTTTAAGTCACCTGCTTCGAGAAAAAAAAAAAAAAAGTTACTTAACAAATTTCTGATTTAAAAAGAAATATAGCTTAGATAATAAATTTAGAAAATCAACTTGTATAATATTTCCTATATTTCGTGATTAATACACACTTGCTTTACTTGAATGTATCTCAGCAATTTGTGCATTCCAAGAATAGTTAAGTTAGGGTGCAATTTCGGACACGGTATGATAGTATGATACGAAAACAATGTGAAAAATGCAGTTTAGTGTTTGAACTTATCGTGTTCGTGCTTTTATTGTATCGACATGATGAAGACACAAAATTTTAGTGTCGTGTTCGGATTGAGTGTTCGTGTCAACCATTAAAATTTGAGGGAAAATATAAAGATTGTGTATTGACTTGTTATTTTGTAATTTTATTAGAGTTTTGTACTTTTTAATTGTCTTTTTATCATATCATATTGTGTAATGCCCAAATACGGAGTATAATTTTTTTATTTTTTTTTTCTGATCGTATCATATCGACAAAAAAAATTTGTGTTTACATCGTGTCAACAAGTTGTCTTATCGTATTGTGTTCGTATTTTATCTTATCATGTCGACATGAAACACTCCTACATAAACTCTCCATAAATTTCACCCTCACAATATCTAAAATTTTATACAAAATGTCATTGAGGTGTGTGTAGATTAATTAACTCCATTGGATTAATTAGATATAAATTATTATAAATAGATAGATATATTAATAAATAAACTATTTATTTATTAAATGATATATTATTATATAATTAAATATAGAAAGAATAAAATTGTCCAAAAATATATTTCCAACCTCCTATCACTTTTTAATATATTATGGATTTATGAGGATGATATCTAATTTAAATATAATAACATAATTTTTTAATGAATAGATAGAATTTCAAAGATGGTTATGTGCTAGAAAAATGTACAAATAAATACCTTCCAGACCACTTTCCACCCTTTCTTAATTTATTAAAACACAAAAACTGGTGGATTCTTACATGTTAAATATTCTTCACGACTATATTAATTTTAATTTACTTCTAAATTGTTCATCTTCCTAATATGGAGCAAGTCTAGTTCATGCAATTGGGAACAAATTACATGCTTCAATAATAAAGCTAATTAATATAGTAGGAAAAAAATGAGTTGATGGAGAATAAATTACTAATAGATAAAGAGAGGGCCTTCCAATTTAAAAATTCAAGCACCACAAAGAGCAATAGAGAGGTCTAGGTTAAGTTGATGGAGTTGTTTGGAAGAATTAGACCTAGAGTAGGACGAATTAGTGTCACTATTCTCACTTGTTGAAGACACATTACTCCTCTGGAATGAAGGATGGTGATGCAAAGACAAAGACAATTCACAACCATCATCCACCACTTGATTCGCGTCGTCATTCTTGCATACTTCCTCCTGCAAATCGATCACATGATACGTATAAGAATATTTATCAATGAATACATGGATAATATGAATCAGATGAAGTACTTTGGTATACCGCTTAGTTGCGCTAGTGCAAGTGGTGTGTACAAGTATTTTTCAAAATGTTATGCCTCAACAAATCGAAATACAAAGACAAGTTTCAAGAAAAACTAATGGGAGGTAGATAGATGTTTTAATAAATAGGTGATTTTATCACCAAAGTATATTTAATTTATATAATGAAAATCGACATAAATATAAAAGAGTATAGATGAAAATTGAAATTCAGCACAAATTGATGGTCTTATTCACTGGTCCAAATTGGTAACACCAGTGCATTAAATATTGTACCAAAACCCTCAACTTCGCAGTAATTATTACACCAGTCAAACTGCACGGCACTGCTGTAAAAGGGTGGGTACAATTTCTTCTAAGGGGAACAACATTTAATAGATGGAGAATTTAATTATGCAAATTCAATTTCAAAAAAGAAAAGAATATATATATTTTTTTTAAAGTCTTGGGTATACAGAATCGACTAATTCAGAGAACCAACAATTCAATTTCATAAAAAAGAAAAGAAACTAATAGGAGTAGTATTCTTTCTGCCAAATTATCAGAATTCCTTAAAAAAGAAAATAAAAAGAAGATTATTTCAGAATAAAATTGACAAATGGAGTAATTAAAATGAATGGGAAGAAGTAGTACTATTCTTTTTCTGGGAAACGTATTAAGAAATGTAGCCTTTTTTTCAAAGATTTTGACCAGTTCACACATACTGTATCATATTTCCAAAAGGGAACTACGTTACATTTGAATTTTTTGGAATAAAAACAAAATTGTTCTCCGAAATGAAAATGATATAACAAGTCAAACATTCGACTGAATAAGTCAATTCACATTAACTTTTATGTAGACATACCGCGACTTATAGTTTCACACATGTTTGTTTCGTATTATATTTTATTATTGTTATCATACAATAGCATTTTATATGATATAATAAAATAAAATATTTCTCGAACATGGGAAAAATTCTCCACGATGGTAATTGAAATGGAAAGGAGATTAGAATTATTGACCAATATCTACCAACTCCCACGAATTTAAACTTCCTATATTTGTCATCAACCACTAAAAACAACTATTTATATTCATGCACCTTAAATTTCCTAATTACAGCTGCCATTCTATTTTTCTTTTCTAATAATTGAACTACATTCCAACCTATATTTTGAAACTCATGCTATAATTCAACAATTATTTAATATCATTGGATAACAGCCGACTAATTAATTACTCCCTCCTATTCCTTCTAAAGTTTTGACTTTTCTTTTTCTTTACAAATAATATTACGTTTTAACCCTTTCAATATAAATTAATTGTATTTTTTTTTAATTTTTTTTTAAAATTAATAAATATTTAAATAAATGTATGCTTGTTTTAATAAAATAAAATAAAAGCATTTAATTGAGGGCAAAAGAGAAAAATAATTATTTTTTTATTATATGCGCATTAATTCAAAATAATATATATTTTAAATAAAAGTGAGTAATTACTACATAATTCCATTACTATAGTATAATATTCATCTTTGTCTCTATTTAAAGTATCTTTTTCTTTTTTTCAAACTAGTATTTAGGCACTATTATTTATTGTCGCGGCAAGTAGACATAATAACTAAATCAAAAAACAATGTAAAAACTCGATGTTATATATAGACCTATCTTTGTGAGATGAATGGAGCAATAAAATATTATTTATTGTGTCTAGAATTCTGAATTTTATCTATAAATTCTAAATATATTCTTATTTATTTAGTATTAAAATAATAATTATTGGCGGGGAGAGTATTTTATTACACTCACTCACGGTTTGAATTTTTCACACAAATAAAACATTAATTTATTTTGCATGAAAATTTAAATTTATCCAAATATACTCCTATTTACTAACTACACAATCAAAATTTACATTAGTCTCACTAATAAGCTTATTTAAAATAAAATATATATATATATATATATGTATGAAATTATATTATGAGATAAATAAATAAGTGGATAAATAAACTTATAATCCCAACTAAGCAAGCAACCCCACATCTTGTAGGACAATAAAGACCTACATGATCGATCATCAGAAAGATTACAGAAAGATCCAATTAAGAAAGGCCTATTTCATGTAGGATAAATAAAACCCTGAAATAAAAATTAAAGTAAAAGAAAATATAGGAGGGCATTGATTGTACCTTGAAAAAGTCAGATAGTAGGAGTGCAGGAGCACTATCAGAAGGGTTTTGATATTCTGGAGGATTATTTAGTTGAATCTGCATTCTGAAACACCTCTTTCCTCCTCCTTTATTCCAACTTTCTCCTCTATATTCTGCATGTAATCATCATCATTGTACGGCACCATTCTTCTCTCTCTCCATTCCACATTCCCTTCTTCCATTCTTGCTCTATTATATTATAATCAAAATTATTAATCCCAAAAAGAATTTACTGTAAATCAGAATCCTTCTTGTTTCTGCTACCACCCTTTTTGAAATTCGCCCTTATTATTATTATTACAAACAAACAAACAAAAAAGTGTTTCACCTTTTTGTAGTAGGAGAAATAAACAGCTGCCCTTCTTCCTCATCACATTGCTGTGAAATGCTCCTCTCTGCATACATGCATAAATATATCTGCATTTAATTAACTTACAATATATGATGGATTTATGAGTTTCATTATACATGCTACTATTGGGCTAAATTTAAAGGGATTGCTGCTTCACATTACATGCCACAAAAACAGAAAACAAACAATAAATGAGACTATAATTTAAAGATATGCAAGTTAATGTACTAGTGTATATATTTTGAAAAAATTCCCATATATGTACCTTTTCTGCTGGCTTCATTCTTCATGCTTCTGTACATCTATTCAACAACAATGAATATGAAATGAGGACAAAATATACAGTTTTGGTATTAAATCGGATTGTGAATTTTTTTATGCAACCTTCCATCCCCTAAAATATTCATACACATTAAAAAAAAAATGTACAAATATTTTATGCATAGTAGAATAACCAAAAACATAAACGAAAAATTCCAGAAAAAAAAGTAAGAAGATCTGTATCACTTTTCATTTTTTACATTTTTTTGTTGAAGTGATATATAACATTCATATAAAAAAGAGGGAAAAAAATGAAAACCTGAAGATGGCTTTTGACATGAGAAATAGTGAGGCCTCTCACATCCATCATCTGGAGAACGAGTTTAGGTGTGGCCTCTTTTCATTTCAACAAACAGAAACAACAAATTAGGTACGGTCGATCGTTATAACAGAATAGAGAGAGAGAGAGAGAGAGAGAGAGAGAGAGAGAGAGAGAAACTGACTGTCTTGGCCACCAAGCGTGTCAATGGCGTGAACAAAGCAACGGTGGAGATCAGGCGTCCATCGCAAACGAGGCACCTTTGATCTAACGTACTGGCGGACGCCATTGCCTCTCCCGTAGCTACCACTACTACTACCCATTGATCGATTGAAACGTACGAAAACAGAAAGAAGAATAAATATTGAAGAACAACACCTGATGTTTCTGATATTCTTCTCGACTTTAATCGAAGGGAACAAAAAGGAGGAATTATATTCTGAACACGAAACTCACTTTTATATACATACAACCTATTAATCAATTAAACTTCAGAGCAGAGAGAGAGAGAGAGAAGGCGTGTATGTATTGTGTAAGTATTGTATTGTAGCTACAGGGGGGGAAATTGTGTAGAGTAGCTAGAGAAAATCAGAGAGAGTACTGTTTGGTGTATTAGTGTGCAATTCAAGAGTGAGAAATTAGTGTATTTTAGGTAATTAGGAGGTGAAAATTAAAAATGAAAAAGATGTGTATATAAGATCACGAGGCTGCAATATTATTATCTATCTGTTGTGTTATTGTTTCTTCTCTACACGAAATGATTACGAAAATACAAATACAAACTGCAGCAGAGCTGCAACAGTAGTACGCCTTTGACTCTCTCTCCACTTTTTTATTACTTCTCATCATCACAACAAAACACACGACCTTCTTCGGAGATGCAAATTCTCTTTACTTTCTTTTTTCTCTTTTTTATTTCGACTTTTTTTTACCCAAACAAAATAAAATACCTACAAAATAATTATTTATATATATAAATATTAAGAGTGTAATTATTATTAATTTTACTTATTTTTTTTAAATATTAAAAATATTAATTTATACTACCTCTGTCCCATAGGAATTTGCACACTTTCTATATATATGGATGTCCCATACCCATTTGCACACTCCATAAAAGGAAATATTGTCATAATTCTCACCCTTAAAAAGTTAAAATATACACATATTTACCCCTATGTCATTATTTTTTCACACTCAACCTACCTTTTACTTTACTTTATTCATAAAAGTTTACAAAACTACCCTTCAAAACATCACTCATTACACTTTTTCTACACATTTATTAAAATGTGTGTCATGTGCAAATTCCTTTGGGACGGAGGGAGTATATATAGGTGGGGCTGGGCCTGTGGCTGGAGTGGGGGTGGGGGTAGGGGACCGAGGCCCCCTTGACATACAAGTAGTTCCGTCCCTGTATGTATATACAAAAAGAATGAATTTTGTGTGAGACGGTCCACGAGACATTATATGATTTGGACAAAATATTTAATATTGTATTCTCGTTTGTGCTTATAAATTTTTCATTACTTTTGGACAATTAATTAAATAATATATATATATAATATAAATGATGTGATCGAGAGAGAAAATGAGTGAGAAGTAAAAAAAACATGAAGTGAAGTGTAAGAATGAAAAATTAAAAGATACAGCATTTGCTAAGAATGGTATGAAAATCATATAAATGAATAAATTAAAATGGTAAAATGAAAAATTTATAAGCGAAATTTGTGAATCTCACTCAAGTTTTTTTGTTTTATAGAAATGGAGCATCCACAACTCTTTCAAAAAAAATTACTCCGTAACCTTTTTTTAAACCTAGCAAAATTATCTTAGAAATTGAGATGGAATTTGGTTTATTTTGAGTTGTTCTTTTTGGAATTTCACCAAATCTGAACCAAATTTAATGTGATGTTTTTCACTTTTTACGTTTTTTGTTGTCCTTTCTTTGTGAGTTTTTGTTTTAGATTTTTTCTTCTTTAGAATTCGACGTCTTGAGGTTGTGGCAGGATTTTTTATTTGTTGGTCAATACGTACCTAATTAGGTAGTCTTGAAACTTAATTTTTTTTTTTTTTCTGAATATTGTATTTCACCGTATCTTTCAAAAGAAAAATAGTACTTACGTATGAGGAATAAGAATAACTCTTTAAACGTGCCGTACTTTTGTTTTGACTAATTATGAGATTTTTTTTGTACAAATCTTTTGAACCTTTTTTCATTTCTTTGGACTGACTAATTATGAGAAGTTCCTGTGTGTTAAATACTTAAATTAACTTGTCACACAATTTTCTTTTTCACATTAATGGTTAAACTGATCATATTATATTATTTTATTGGTATCACTATCAACTCACTTTGCCTATAATAAAAAATAGTTTGAATTCACATGTTGGTCCCATTCAAAAATCTTTCTGTCATCCACAAATCTCCAACCTTTCACAGTGGTTAGGTTTTTTTTTTTTTTAATCAATAATATGAACCTTCAAATTCATTATATAAATTTCACATTTTAGATGTCCCTAGTAATCAAGTATATTCAATTATTAAAAGCCCAATAATTAAAACTCCCTTCCACAAAATATGCATGTATCAATCATTTTTATGCTATAAAATGTATTTTGTCAATTTAATATTTCGGAAAATACATAAAATCACAATTATAAATAATATTCGATTAATAAATATAAATTTACTATTATAATATTAGTTCAGTGATCTGATACAAAGGGTATGATTTGAGTACGATTCACAATTTTACCCCAATCTCCCACACACAATAATGTAAAGTAGATTGTTTTTATAATTAGACAATGTTGGAGAATTTGTATTTTTTTTTTATATATTAATAAGGTCAAAATACAATGTAATATAGATTAGTTGAAATTGTATAGACATTTGATGGGAACTCAACAATTTGATATGTTGAGCAAGATGATTAGACATGTTCTGCCCATGTCTAAGGGGACTTATAAGACTAAAAGATGTACAAAATAGAAAACTTAATAAAAAATTAAAGAGAAGATCATTGATTATCAAGTAATTTGATATTTAAGTACAATCTAACTAAGACTTATTTAATAAGCAAAATCATATCAGTTATTCTAAAAATAACAATCGGGTGAGAGACCACTTAAGATGGTGAATATAATTTGAATTGTATAGCAAAGGATCTAAAAGTATTGTTCAACAATCTTACTACAGACGAGGACACGTCGAAAGCCGAGGAGGAGGAGAAGAAGAAAGAAGAAGTAATATGTGTAGTATTGTTCGGTCAATTGATGAGAAGTATTGTTTGGAGGGTGCATGGCATATATGAGAAGACCCTTTAGCCCCTAGATATTACTAATAAAGCTCCTTGATTAATTTCCCCCAAATAGTGATTAATATCTAAATTAAAGGCCTAGAGGTCAAAGGCTATTTTGTCATTTCGCACTTCAACATTGAAGTCCTCCAATCTTATGTCTGCCAATTTGGTGCGGATGTGCTTATCCAACTGTGCCCTTTAATATGACGTCATTTTGTTAATATACTTCCATTTTTTTATGTGAAGTCTTATCACGTGATATGAAATAAAATTAATTAAATAAATAAATTAAACACATGAATATTTTGAAGAGCATATATCAGAAGAAAAAAATTCTAATTTTGTCACTCTGGGTGTTTGGATTGAAATGATTGAAGAATCTAGTGTTTGAGTGACATTTTTAAATGCTTGGGGAATAAATATTTCGAATGACATTATAAATGCTTGGGGAATTAATAATTGGGGAAAAAATAAAGAGAAAAATGAAATGGGTGGTAGGGCCTAAGGAAACATATTTGATTACAAAATATCCTTTGGAATTTGAAACCTATTACTACCAAATGGTTGCATCTTCCAAAAAGGTTTTGGTAGTGTTGTAGCATATGGGCAGTTTCCCATTGTGGGAAATCCTTGACAAAAAGGTTGTACCATTTTCTCAACTATATCTAACTACTTATATTTAAGATGTCCAAATATTAATTTTAGGTTAGTAATTAGTGTGCATAAACTTAATCACTTTGGGAATGTTTGTTTTGGGATTATGTAGGATGGGGGAAATCCTGATAAATAGTAATTGTGTGTGTTTGTTTTGGAATTTTGAGTAGGATGAGATGTAATTTTATGTCAAATCAAATTGTGTAAGAGTAGTTGGATGAGATGTAATAGTAGGATATATAGGTATTTTTAGGGGTGGATGTAGTTGGATGGAGAAATTCGAATGTGAAATTCCGAAGCTTTTAGTAGTGTGATCCACCATCTGATAATTTTCACATAAAATGGATACACAAATTAAAAAAATTGAAAAAATAGGTTGAATTTAGAGAGACAACTTTGTCCACTTATGGCCATGTGTGAAATGAATAAATTGATTGAATTGGGGTATGGGTGGATTACTCACTTCAATTGTATTTTGTATAAAATTGTGAGAATTATATTTGAGAATTGTTTACTACTCCTATTATTTATATAGTTGTCAATTCGGACCGTCGAGTCTAGTCCATCGGACCAAACAATGTTTATGGACTGAGTCGGGTTAGCTCATGAACTGATCAGATTTATAAAACGAGAGTCCAACCTAGTCTTGTTTCAGCTAGCAGACCAGTTCAATCCATAACTTTTTTTAAAAAAATCTAATAGAAATTATATATATATATACCTGATTTTCTATTGGACAACACATAATATATTTATGCAGAATTTATAAACAATTTAGTTATTATGATATTACAGTACACAACAAGTTCAATAGAATTTTAAACAACTCATAAGTGAAATTTCAAAGTCAAATTATAATTAAATTTCCAAAACTACTCAACAATCTATCATCATCAATCATAATTGAAATTTTACTTAGAAAAAAAAACTGATTTGACCAATCAGACTATCCACGATGTGCCGAGCCAAATTAACTTGATCCCATCAGACACTTAAGTTAGTGGATCGGATAAAATCGACCCGAATTTTGGGTCTATATTTTTGGGAACTCAAATTATACTAAGTTTCAGGTTGGGTGAGCCTGGCCAGATTCAAATTGTCTGCTCTAATCTTAAGTGTTAAAATTGATGGGAACGTCTTAATAAAATAAATGTGCAAGTAAATTTGGAGCTCAAACTTTTTAAGAATTGTGTGGAGTGTTAATTACTCCTTCCGTCATTTTATAAACTTCTCATTTTTATCATTTTGATTCGTTCGTCTATAAGTTTTTCATACTCTTTTTTATAAATATATTTTAATTTTTTATTCTTTCACTTTATCTTATACTTACGTTTTCTCTTTATCTCTCTATTTCTTTTAATCATATCACATCACTTTTACTATATTTATTATTTAATCACTTTTGTTAATTCATATATCAAAAAATAAAGAAAAGAACTTATTTGAGGAGTAAGGGAGTACTAATATACCCAAACACGAGATAAGTAGACCTAATTGTATTGATTATAGTATCATTCAATGTAGGCTAGGTAATGACATGTCAATTTTTTCTGATTGTTCTCTTAGTCAAAGGTCAGGCATGGAGTTCTACACGTAAATCAAATTAACAAACAAATTATATTAAAATTAATAAATAGTTACTCCACTTTAATTCGATTAACAATTCTTACGTACCCAGATTAGATTGATAGCTTTTGGTTTAGCTGAAAATTCTAAAGTTCTAGTTCGATAGATAAATACGAGGAAAAAGACAATATTTTAGGTAAAAGGTGTCTCCATGTAATTGAGTGAAACTTGTGTCATTTTTATATCACTTATTGAATTAATATTACTACCCTTATAAATTAATACTACAACAATTTCTCTTTATACCATTCGACGTGTTTGTGTGAGTATAATATTGTGATGCTGATTTATATGAATACTAGTATAATCAAAGTTTGAGTCAATTCAAAATAAGTGAATAGTTTGGTCCCCAAGCCTTTAGCCAAAAGTAGGAGTCAGATTTATTTAATCGTAATCAATATTTATCAACGCCCAAAGGCATAGTGTATGGGCAAAAAATATCTGCCATATTTGAATTGGTAGCATCTAGGAGACCTATCTATGAACTATGATATCTTTTCATATAATTAGTATTTGAGATTTAAATCGATTAATTTAGTTACTTATTAGATTGCTTAAATTTTACTCACTTTGTTCCGCATAAATTGGCACACTTGTCATATATGAATATCTCATATCAATTTGTACATTTCATAAAAAAAAAAATCATAATTCTTACTCTTAAAATATATATATTTACACCTATATCCTTACTTTTTCACACTCAATTTATCTTTTACTTTACTTTATTTATAAAAATTTATAAAACGAACCCTCAAAACATTACTCATTACACATTTTTTAAAATGTGTGACATTCTAAGGGTGCAAATTTCCTTGAAACATAGAGAGTATGATATTGGGAGAAAACGAAGAGTATAAGATAGGAGTATACAATAATTTACTCAATCCATCCACCTAAACTCATAAAGTGTTTTTTTTTTTCCTCATAAGTATGTGTATGTATATATATATTTTTAAATATACTCCACCATACTCACTTTATCTACTATATACAAATAAATAAATAATATTTTTTTAAACATGTGTAAAAATAAACTTTACATGAATAAAATGAGTATTATTTTGTATCTAGATCAGTGTAAAAATTGATTTGAAACAAATGAATATAAATTTGAGTGGACATTCACATATATGAGACAAAAATCAATTTTAGTATTTAACAGATAATTATATGAGAAGGTCTCATAAAAATTCTTTTAAAAGAATGTTAAATTATTTGAAAGAATAAAAGTGATTTTGGTATATATTGTTAATTCAAAATTAGATGTCGGGAGAGAGGTGGGGGGCATTAATGAAGGGGGCAGAAGGAATGATGGAAATTCCAGCAGAAATCTTAATGAAAGGGTGATAATGTGTCCAAAAAACATCAGATTTTTATTTACTACTGTATTATTATTACTCTCAACTCTCTGCAATCCCTTTTGTCTGCCTCCTCATAATTCTCTTCTGCATTATCATTACAATTACTACCATTTTGGACATTATACCCTAAATCTTCTCTTTATTTTCTGACTTCTTGTACATATTCTTTTTTCTCTCATAACATTGTTGTATCTTTGGCCAGGCAGCATACTTGTGTCAATATCTATTTTATTCTCCATTTACAGTAATTGTAGTAGTATTAAATAAGTATTCCAAATTTATGTGATAATGTAACAATAATATACTCCTACTTATTTGTGGACTTTGGTAGTGGTATTTTATTTTTAAAAGATATTTTAAAACAGTCTCTCTAACTCAATTAAGCTTCTCATCTATTTCCTCACATTTTTTTAAAAAAAAGTACTTATTCCCTCCTGTACATCTTTTTTTATTGGAACGGTCTCAAAATTATTTGTATTGTACACTCTTAATATATAAATAATTTACAAAATGTCACTCCTTTTATTTTAAAACATTTTACTTTTTAAGTCTCATTAAATTTATTTTACAATAACACATTTTACTTTTAAAGTATGTGTGTATATAGGACATAAGTCAATGATGAGAAGGATTGAGAAAGGAAGTTTTGAGTATGTCAAGTCACTTCAAAGTTGGCATAAAAAAGGGGATGAATGGCACAACAGTGCATGCAGGGAGGCTAGGCTACACTACTACTACATTACCATTATGGCTTCTCCTTCGAGGCCGCCGGTATTTTTTTGGCCCTTTTCATCACACACACTAACTCTTTTTAGGCCTCAAAAAATGGGATCAATTTCATCCAACCAAATTTCAAATCTTCATTTCTACCTATAAACCCATTCTCCCAACCAACTATTTCACTGCTTCCACTTTTTAGGGTATTTATCTCTTGTGCCTACTTTTTTTTTTTTTTTTTTTTTGTTAGCCTATACTCTATAGTGTGTGCATGTTTTCATTTTTAGAAAATATTTTCTTCCGCACTTACTCTATCTAATTTATTCATAAACAAACAATATTCACATTCCATTTGGGGTCACTGAGGATTCGCAGCGTTTTGTTTCAAAATCATCACCAAATGGTCGTATTATGTGTCAATGAGACATTTGTTAAATCGAAAAACTAATGCACCAATTCTTAAAATAAAGCACTAACTCTCGAAGCATTCATTTAACTCGTGTCAAATTTTTTAATAGTACTTGCAAACTTTACAGATGGGCCACTTAGCATTATGGATCTAATTTAGGAGCAAAAATAAATGTATACGAGGGCCATTCCAACTCCCAGATCAACAATCATCCATTAATACCCAACTACTACTTTTCCACGTTGTGTCACTTCAAGAGTTGATATAATTTAATACAGTAACAAAATAAATAAAACACCTGTCAAAAAAAAAAAAAAAACTAATGAAAAGCAAATAAGAAGACTTAAAAAAGCCCATTCGACTGGACTTATATAAGCTCATTAAAACAACTTACAAGATGTATTATAAATATTTAAAAAATTGGTTAAAAAAGATTTTTAACATCTAAAATCTTAAAAATATATATAGCTTATAAGCTATAAAAAATGTACCAAACACTTGGATCATCCACAAAACTTACAAGTTTTATTAGTCAAACACTTAACAACTTATAACTTACTTAAAAATTAAGCCATATAAGCTCTTGAAACAGCTTAAAAGGTGTTTAAAATAGGCTTAGCCAAATGGATTCTTGTTCAACTAGTAGAAACATGAGAAACACTGGAAAAAGATGAAAATGAAGACAATCATGTGTTCAATTTATTGCAATATGGTTTCCCATTAGAAACTGGAACTCTATTGCCATTGTACAGTAAACAGTAACACAGAACAATTTAATAACACTCCACCACTTTCTTCCACTGCAAACGCTTCCATCTTCTTCCTGGCAATGATGAGTTGTGCAAGAGTTAATGAGAATGCAAAAAAACTGAATCGGATATAGGCAAGTAGGTCACTGTTCAATGCAACACCAGTCTAGTAAGCTAATGAACTATCAAACACATTAGCAGGTAAGTAAAATCATGACACAAATTCAACAATGGAACACCAAACTTAATTTAAAGCAGAAATGTGCAAGTATAGCAACAATTTACCGTGAGAAAGGGGGGAGAGACTTCAAGTCCTTTCCCCAAAGATCAAGAGATGGATCAGTACAGAAAGAGCCAAGTGTTATATTTCAGTTCTCATGGTTCATAAGTAATATGCAAATATGGGGACATTGTTAGTGCATTCAACAGTTTTCAATTCAATCAAATTTCTTTTAGTATGGATGATTAAAGAGAAAAGGGTTGCAGGACCCCAAACTATTGTTCAAGTATCATGTAGCTGAGGCCCTCAATTTTTTTTAGGTTCAAATAAATACTTTAACTTTTATGATGAGAACAAATAAAGCCTTTGTTAAAGAAAAGAAAACGGACGTCTGAAAATGAATCAGGAATTACAATGTCCAATCCAGCGATTCAAAAGCCCATAACACCCATGTAAATCGACAATTAATCGAAACTAATGCGAATTGAAATTCATAAGCAGGAATTGATTCAAATCCGATCGTGATTGCAGAAAAATCCAATAACAAGTAAAATCGCAGTACCCATGTAAATCACTGAATCAGGTTAGCAAAGCTCCTTAAACAAGATCAAAGTAATACTTATACTGAGACCAGAGGAACAAAGGGTTATATTATGTGGCACCAGAAACAGGCAGGACGTGAAAGTAGATGTCTGTTAGTTCTCTGTTTTTAAATCTCTCAATTGCTGCAAATACAGTTGTTTGAAAAGATTAAAGGTCCAAAACAATGAATTCATTATTATTGGTGTACCGGATTCCAGAGATTTTTGAGACGCTATATATTCTTATGGATGCTGAAAGCAACCGGACCTCTAATATGGTGGTTGTTGGATCTTCATTTTCAAATTTTGAGTTTAGAATTGTTTGATGATTCACTATTCCTTTGATATCTAATAAATTTGGCAAATCTATAGGATATGAATTTTCACAAAAAATGGATATAGACATTGAAATCATTGACCATTGTACAGGAGAAGAGAAAACAATGAGATAGCTGCGATTTTGGATGGCACGAGGGAGAGAGATACAATGGAGAGGAAGAAGGGAAAATAATTTTATTTAAGTAGGAAGTGGGAACTGAAACATGGGTTAGTGGTGTAGAATGGGGATAAAAGATTAGTCATCAATTTAGTGATTTAGTGAGAAAAGTAATGCCCTTTTTCTTTTCTTTAACAGGAGGGTTTATTTGAACCTTAAAAAACATTAAGGGTCTACATGTACCTTGAACAATAGTTGGGGGTCCTGGTTGTACCTTTTCCCATGATTAAAATCACTTGCTGCATTCACCAATTCTTAAGGTTATTTGTAGGCAATGTTCCTGAAGAAAAAACTAGAGATATTACTGCTTATCTTCAAGTGCGCACCTAAGTTTGTTCAAATGAGTGCTTCCTACAATGTTGACCTTTAGGCTTTAGCTGAGCTTTGGAGTCTCTGAACTGTGGTTTTGAACTCAAAACAATTATAACCCGAGTCCCCAAGTAGGAAAAGTCTAGATAGTGAGCAAGGGAGATAAATAAAATGTGACGGGATTTACCCATCACTCGCTCTATTTTTTTTTTTTTTTTAATTCTAATGGTTCTTGTGATAAAGTTGTTCATACTTGCTTAGTTGCTTTACACACATAGTTTTGAAAGGCGCACAAAGGCGCGAGAGGGGTCCCAGCGCCCGAGGCGCAAGACGTGCGCCTCTTGTCCTTTTTTTCTAAACCACATTTTATGATCCTATAACCATATTCTACAACATAACCCACATAATACTACAAAAAAGTCAATAAATAAACATTAGAACATAATGCAAACATGAAATTAATACTAAAGAGCCTAAAGTAGTGAAGATAGGTTTCACTCACACATAAAAAAAACAGCAATTAAGAACTTAAAATTTCATTAGTCTAGTTGAATAGTTCTCATTCTCATCGAACTCAAAACCCTCCTCCTCCTCCTCACAAATTGCTCATCATCATCAATGTACAACATGCTAGTAGAAACAATGCTGCTGGAACGTAGAAGGGGAGAGTATTTCTAAACCCTAGTTTTTGTGTTTGACCTAATATATGCATTCAATTATTTATTTCCCCCTCTTATACTAAAAAAAATGTGTACTGCAGACCTAAAATCCTAAAACATGTTTTAAAAAATAGCTTAAAGTGTTTTTTTTCCTGTGAAATGGCAATGACCAAGAGGCGCGCCTTGGGCACCTTATGAGAGGCGCAAAAGGCATGCGCCTCAAAAAAGTCCAAAAAGGCGCATTACCCATAGCCTCATGTGCCTAGCGCCTTAGGCGCGCCTTTCAAAACTATGTCTACACACCCACCCTGTTTAGTCATGCTAACTCTAAACTGATAGAAATCCATGTTAGAACCCTCCAGGCACTGAACCTAAACAAAATAAACAAAATAAACATAGCAATAATAAAATATTCTATGTACCATCTGCTTCACGTATTCTAGTACCTCCATTAGCCCTTTTAACTAATTTCCAGAAGTCCAATACGTATTTTGAAGGGTGAACAAGTCTATTCATAAAGCAAGCAAGTTTAGAATGACATTTTAATACACAGCCACCAAATACCAATCTCTAATAGCACCTAAAAATATCTTATCTATGTGGTTAATACATTTCATTTCATGAACCATGAATGTAAAACTAAACTAGTTTCCTAGTGATTTTTTCTTCATCACTCATTCATCAAAGAAAACCCAAACTCCATGTTTCAATGTAGGTCATTTCCGTGTTTCTACTGAAAGAATGCATAAGATAGCTATAATTAAGAAAATCACAACCTCAACATATGATTAAGCAAGCAACCTGCTAAATTAATTCATCAGCAGCACAAACTTCAATCATTAGTAGTTGTAGAACTCATTCCAATCTCTAGTCAAATGAAAGATTAAACAAATAGCCAGCTAAAATAATTCACCATCAGCAGCATTTTGAATTAATAGTAGTTCGAACCCTCGAGAAAAAAAAACCCATCGTTCAGAAATTCAAAGTAAACGCATCACATCGCCATTCTATCTTTTTACTAAGAACACGAACACAGCCAAAATAAAGAAAGAACTCCATCACCAAGAATCAGCAGACTAAATAAGGAATTCACCTTTAAAAATTATTCATCATCGTTGTAATCTCGAATCAAGCATTGGCAGTTTTAGGAACGAGGGGAATTGACTGTGAGGATGGGGCCTTCAACTGGGCTTCGCGCTCACGGATCTTCTGCATCTGAAGCATCCGCTCCATAACAAGCTCGTAGGCGCACTTCTCGTAGGTGTGGCGCTCCGACTCGCACTTCCATGGGAGGTAGAACTCCGATTGGCGGCATTTGTTGAGGGGAATGAGCAAATGGGCGCACTGATCTCTGTATGCAATTGGTACCCTCGCTTCCATCATCTCCTCTTGCGTCGCTATCATCTTCTTCGATGAACCCGGAGCCTCCATTGGATTGAAGCAATAATGTGAAGAATTCAAGGGATTTGCGGAATTGGGGTTCTTGTTTTCTTGGAATTTCGATTCAGGTGGGGGTATATGGAGTACTATATTAGTAGGGTTAGTATTGTTATTTTTTATTGGAGAAATTAAAATTAAAAAATTGTCATTGAGAATTGAACTTTTAAGTCTTGACTATGAGTACTAAACTTTTAAATTTTTACAAAAAAAAAAAAAAAATGATATAGGATAAATTCATTGATAAAATAAGAGGTATTTTTGTCATTTACATTTAATATCAGTCGTAATACAGTTCCAGTTGCAACCCTAGGGGCATGTTTGTTTTGGGACTCACCCGTCCGGACGTGGGACGTTCCTTGTTCTACTTCGGAATTTCACATCCGGATTTCCCCATCCAACTACACGCATTTTTAAAAATACTTATACATCCTACTATAACATCCTATTATTACATCACATCCAACCACTCTTACACAATTTGATTTGACATAAAGTTACATCTCATCCTACTCAAAATCTCAAAACAAACACACACAATTACTATTCATCAGGATTTCCCCATCCAAGATTTCCCCCATCCTACATAGTCCCAAAACAAACATACCCTAGGGGGGTGTTTCTTTTGGGCTTTGGGTGGTTTTAAAAACCAGATTTTTGAAATTCTGGTTTTTGAAATCCCGATGAATAGTAATATGGGTGTTTCTTTTGGGTTTTGAAATAGTGAAGGATTTAACTTTATGTCAAATCAAGTTGTAAGATTGAATGAGTTTGTATTATTATATTATTGTTTGATGAGATTGTAATGATTAGTTAAGTGTGTAATGATTAAATGTATTATATTATTGTATTATTATATTATTATAGTATTATTATATTATTGTTGAGAAAGAATATAATGATTGGAGTAATATTATATAGATATAACTTTATGTCAAATCAATATGTTTGATAGGGGTGGTTTTGAGTGGATTTTGAAAACCGGTTTTTAAATCCCGAAGTAAAACGGGTTTTGGATCTTGAAATCCAAAACCTGGTTTTTAAAACCAAAAGTAAACATACCCTAGGTGATTGTCCTAATTCGGTAAGCTCGATTTCAATTTTAAAAAATTCACTATTCACTAATTTTATAATAGTACAGAGTTAATAAAGTAAGTGCTTCAATCACACATTTTAATAAACTTGAAACGAGAATAACCACGCCATATTTTGAAGTTTTACTGTTGAGATCTTCTACATTACCAGAATTTCGTATTTTACATTCAACTAATTTGTTGTACAATCGAGTTGCAGTCACTGTCTTTGATGAGCAAAGTTGAGTTGTAAGCTATAAATGAATAAATTACTTACATATTCAGATGCAAATTGACGAAAATACTCCACGTTTTGCTCGCGAATTTGTTTTATACCTTTCTTTTTGTAAAACTTGAAAGTTCGTTACGCCCTACAAAAGTCAAATGTTCAATTCTCGAAATGCAAGTGATGGTAAAAATAAGTTTGCAATTTGTCTATTATTATAATGACATGTTTTAGATTTTTTTTTTCATTCGGGGAAATTTGAAAAATTGTACTATTTGGATACTTTTAGATGTCAACAAAGGCAGATCGACCTGTTGTTGGATGTATGACAAGACATGGTTAATGAGATTACAACACACTTTCAATCACATTTTAAAAAAAAAAATGTGACTCAAATATTAAAATGAACCTTCTATATACGAAACTGTTTCACATAAGACTTTATCTTATTAAGATTTATTATTGTAAATCAAGTTTTATAGATCAACAAAAGACAAGATTCATGACCACGACCAATTCCACTACTGAACTCATTGCTCGTTTCCCCCGAAAGCCATGACCACCTATGACCTATGGTCGTATGCTAATTGATTTGACATATATAGAGACGACAATTCGAGCGTCATTCCTAGTCCAATGGATCAAATGGTGTGGTCGAGTGAATTGGGTAGAGCTGTTATTCGAGCCGAGTCGAGCCGAGTATTTGAGGTTCGAGCTCGGCTCGATAACATTGTCGAGTTAAAAATTGAGCTCGGCTCGACTCGTTAACGAGTCTATCGAGCTTAACGAGCCTATCGAGTCGAGCCGAGCCGAGCCTAACGAGCCTAATGGAATTTTTTACAAAAAATTAGTTATCGAGCCTAATAAATCGAGCTCGAGCCGGCTCGTTAGTAAATCGAGTATTTAACGAGCTCGAGCTCGGCTCGTTAAGCTAAACGAGTCGAGCTTTATCGAGCCTTAACGAGTCGAGCCGAGCTGAGTCTCGTTAAGACTGGGTTCGAATAACAGCACTGGAATTGGGTCGACTCAAGGCATTCAAGTTAAAAAATCAAATATGAAATACTAACAAACATGTAGAATACGAATGCTTTAAAAAAAAGTAGAATACGAGTGGAATACGATTGGACGTGGACAAATAAAAAACTAGAGGACTGAAATCGCAATAAAGTAAAAAGTGATGCACCAAAATGTAATTTCCCGAAACAGAATTTTCTTGGCGTAGCAGAAATGGCGGTATTCCCGCACCCAAACCCCCACTCTCAACCTCAAGTGCTCAATTGATCTTTCAACTTTTCTCCTATATCTCCCCCCTCTCTCTCTTCTCTGCTGATGATTGACACTAGAAATCAAATATGAAGAGAGAGCGAGATTTCATCGAAATATCGGAAGACGAATGGTCTCACCACTCCGATTCCTTCAAACCCTCTCGCGTCCTCAAACCCAAACCTACTTCCCCAAACCCTCCTCCCCCTACTGAGTCTTTTGCTTTCACCAACACTTCGAATGCCGTTCACATAATCGAGAGCTCCTCCTCCGAAGAACTCGGAATCCCGCCCACCGCAAACCGGAATGAATTCGAGGATTTGGAGGACGAAGACGCTGAGATGGAGGTAAGTAATAAGCCTTCTACGGCTACTCGGGTGAATAGGTTCGTGATCGATGATGACGATGAAGACGATGATGGTAAGGTGGACGAATATGACGACGATGAGGATTTGTTGTTGGAGGAAGAGGAGGAGGAGGAAGAAGAAGATGTTGTTAAGAAGGCCTTGCGCAAGTGTGCGAAAATTTCAGCTGAGTTGAAGCGCGAGTTGTACGGTTCGACCTCTGCTGCTTGCGATAGGTACTCTGAAGTGGAGTTGGGTCCTGCTGCTGCGAGAATAGTCACTCAGGTTATTATTTTGATGTCATTGTTTTCACAACTCAATATCTTAATTTTTGAACAATTTGGCTGCATAGCCAACAAGAAGAATGAGGATTGTGAGTTTGAATTGTTTCCAATATAATAAATGTAGGACGAAGTGACTGAAGCATGCGGAGCTGGCGATTCTGATTTTAAGCCAATGCTAAAACCATACCAGCTCATTGGAGTTAATTTTCTTATGCTTTTGTATAGAAAGAAAATTGGGGGAGGTACACTATTTCTTTTATTATACCAAGCAATTGAGCATTTTTTCTTGCTTCTGCTCTATTGATGAAATTTAATTTGATGCGAGAAACAAATACTATACTTCTTTGCTGCTTGATTCTTATCTATAATAAATTCCATAAGTGACAGATGCAGTTTATTTTAGGATTTTTCACCATGTTGGTGTGGGAAAGGTCGTTCTTTTTTAGGTTTCTTAAAAGCAAGGTTATTTTTCTCAATCCACTAGTGTGAAGCTAATATTCTAATTTGTTGATTTACAAAATTTATGTACTTCTAGTATCTTGAGAACAGAAAAAAAGTGTTGACTTTGGTTCTGGTTTTGAGCATTTTTATAATCTTTGTTAACAATGTTTTTGGCATGCAGCTATATTGGCAGATGAGATGGGTCTTGGAAAGACAGTCCAAGTAAGATTTTTTTTTATTATTTCTATTTTGCCTAATTGCAACTACAATTGTTTCCTAAATTCAGTCTAAATGCTAAGTAAATTTTATACAACAGGCCATAACATATCTGACCCTGTTGAAGTACCTGGAAGATGATCCTGGTCCATACTTAATCGTATGTCCTGCTTCTGTTCTAGAAAACTGGGAAAGGGAGCTTAAAAAATGGTGTCCATCATTTACTGTGCTTCAGTATCACGGTTCTGCTCGGTCAGCTTATTCAAAACAGTTAAGCTCATTAGGAAAGGCTGGACGGCCACCACCATTTGATGTTATTCTTGTTTGCTATTCACTTTTTGAACGCCACAGGTTAGTTAATTGTTGAGGGTTGTTCTTTTTTGGGGTTAATTGCAAAAAAAATCACAACATTTTCACATTTTTCAATCACAATTCACAACACATGTTCTTAAAATTTGCAATTATATCAAATGACTATTTCCCCGGCAACTTATGGTGACGTGGATGCCGAAAAATCTTTGAAAATAAATTCACAAGACAATTTGTTATTGTTTCAATTTAATCACAACCTTTAAATTTTTTGCAATTTCTTATTTCATACTCTTCCACGTCAGTTGACCTTGCCGAAAAATAGTCATATCATATGAAGAATTGCAACCATTTGAAAGGTTGTGTATCAAATTGCAAATTTTAAAAACATGTGTTGCAATTGAAAAACACTTGAAAAGGTCGTGTTTTTTTTTGCAATTAACCCTTATTTTTTGGTGAAATTGTTCACCAGATGAGTTTCTTTTCCGCTCTCAAGTCTGAAAGTTGTTGTTCAGTTTGCAGCAGAAAGAGGATCGCAAAATTCTTAGATACTGGAAGTGGAGTTGTACGATTATGGATGAAGCTCATGCCTTAAAGGACAGGACTAGTTACAGGTGGAAAAATTTGATGTCAGTAGCAAAAAATGCAAGACAGCGTCTGTTGCTTACAGGCACACCGTTGCAAAATGATTTGCATGTACGTCCATTTCAACCTTTTCCTTATTTCAAGTTAGCATCATCCTTGATAAACCATGCCTGGATAATGTCATGCACTTGTCTAGAAGACGGTCGTGTAGCCTGTATCACATAGGCTGTCTAACATACTCCTTTGGTAAACTGAACAAAAGGAAAATTTTCCTGTTTTCAGCTGATTCAAATAAATGTTTAAACTCAAGCACTTAACAATTGTGGTGATTGACAGTATGAAGTAGCATTATCAAAATCATTATCCTCGTTCTTGATTTAGTGTATGTTTTATGAAATTGGTTTTGAAATATGCACTTGGAATTTGACTGCCTCTTGAAATTCAATATATGAGATCTTCAGTACTTTTGCTTTCATGTTTGCTGATACACATAATCAAACGAGATTCTTGACATATGTTCTCGAATTATATCTGGTGATTGTTTTTCCAAACTAAAAGTTGGCATAAACTGTTGATGTTCCAACTTGGGAGCTTTGCCTCCAATGCCTCTTTAGGGGGCCCCAGCCACCCAGGCCTTGTGTTTGACATGAGGGCCGGGCCCTCCCCTTCTTTCATCCTTGTGTTCAAATCCCCTCATCACCACCAAGAATGGAAAAAGTGATCGGAACTTTGCCAATTTGATATTCTGGTGGTAATTTACTACATATACCAATTTTCTGCAGTACCCGAGAATCATCTACTAAAATTTGTTACTTGCTGATAATGATTATTAGTTTTTGGTAATCTCATATAAGACATAATGCCTAAGTTATGCTTTTACTACTTTATGTTTGCAGTGGAGTTCCTTTCTTGAGTAGTTGATTTTCTATATGCAGGAGTTGTGGTCATTGTTGGAGTTTATAATGCCAGATCTTTTTGAAACTGGAGACGTTGACTTAAAAAAGTTGTTAAAGGCAGAAGACAGTGATTTAATTTCTAGAATGAAGTCCATTTTAGGTCCATTTATCCTAAGACGGTTAAAATCGGATGTAATGCAGCAGTTAGTTCCAAAGATGCAGAAGGTAATGGAGTTCTATTTCCTGCTGATTTGCTTCATGGATTTTTTAAAATACTTTCATTTGCTACAATATAATATGCTAACTAGATTTTTTGTACATTTTGCCAAATCTGAATGGGACTTTGATCTATTTTAGATTGAGTATGTGCGCATGGGAAAACAACAAGAAGATGCTTATAAAGAAGCAATTGAGAATTATCGTGCAACATCTCAAGCACGTCTTATGAAGTCCTCTGAAACCAGTGTACCTAATGTGTCCAATATATTCCCTCGACGTCAAATTTCTAATTATTTTATGGAGTTTCGCAAGGTACTCAAATTGTTCTTTAGTTTGCTGAAGTTATTTTATGCATAAAAGTATATATTTCTTAAACTGTATTTATGTTTCCAATACTTTCAGATAGCAAATCATCCGTTATTGGTGAGGCGCATCTATACAGACAAAGATGTTCATCGTTTTGCTAAAATGCTGCACCCAAAAGGTGTATTTGGCTTCGAATGTACCTTAGACCGCGTGACTGAGGAGCTTAAGAGCTATAATGACTTTTCTATTCATCGGGTAATCGGTTTTTCAAATTGCGAAATATACATAAGATATGATGGAAATACTATCAACCGTCCATTTTTAGGCAATTGTGGTATTTTAGTTGTTGTCTCCTGATCAACAGCATTGGCCATGAGATATGGTGGTTCTATTATATAAAATTTTCTTATACCAATGAATTTATTATTCTGAAAATAGATTTAGAGTAGTAATATATAAATTTCTTAATATTTATCCTACCCCCACCATTTAGCAGAGTTGGTATATCCTTTTCCCTTGAGCTGGGTCTTCACTATCCTCAAAAAGAGATAAATATTTGGTCCCTAAGGTTATTTGTTTGTTTTGGGTTTTGTAAACCAGGTTTTGGGTCTTAAGATTCTACTTCGGGACTTTGAAATCCGGTTTCACAAAACCACCATTGCAGCACCTATAAACCTACTATCACACTTTTCAGTACAATCAATTCGCTCTCCTAACACTTTAATATATTTAAATCATAAACCCACATCATCTAATCATTATAATTACATCCAACTACATTAAATAATACAAGATGGTACACTCTACACATTGATTTGACATAAATATAAATTCAACCCTAGTCAAAAACATAAAACAAACACACGCCTTACTATTTATCACGATTTCAAAATTCCTCAAAACAAGCATCACCTAAGTGATTTGTCTCTCTTCCCTCAGGTGAAGTATCAAATAGCATTGAGTCATATATAAAAAAGGCATGAGTTCCTTGTAAAGGAGATAACTAAATGATACTTTCACCTTTCCAATTTGTCTTTGAATTTTATCTTGAGTCAGTTGTTTGAGATGCAATGTGGCATATGGTTACTCATATTCAACTTAACTGGCTTAATGCAGCTTCTGCTTTACTACGGTGATGGTGTTACAAAGCAAACTCTGTCTGATGAGCATGTTATGTTTTCTGCAAAATGTCGGGTATGAATTGAATGATTTGAAGTCCTTTAATTATTTTTATTCTTATTTTTATAAGCTGAATTATGAATATTACGCCTTTTTGTTTTTCTTGCTATATTGACTATAAGTTTATAATTTGTCGTGCATGTGATATAGACATTGGCCGAACTTCTTCCTGTGCTTAGTAGGGCTGGGAGTCGTGTTCTAATTTTTAGCCAGTGGACGTCTATGCTTGACATATTGGAGTGGGCTTTGGATGTGATTGGTGTAACCTACAGGCGGCTTGATGGAAGGTAAATTTTGTTTTTTATTAGATTTATGCGCAGTTTTCATACCACTGATTGGTTTAGGAGCATTTTTATGCTCTTTCAGACAAGTCATAATAATGCGAATGAAGAGGAATTTGACAGTCGTTTCTTAAACTAGAGCTTTTTCTGTTGATATTTTGACTGTGCAGTTTCTATTGTTTGTTTGCAAATGTTGGCCAAAGAAGATTAAGAAAGTGAAGTTGGAACGTTGTAGTGTGCGTTTGTTTACATAACCTTGTAGTTAAGGTTAGATTGGGATTCAGGATAAGGGAAAATTATGTAAAAACTACCTCGGGTGGGTTGTTGCTTGTATAGGTTTCTGGATTGAATCATATTACTGCCAAAATAAGTTAAATTCAGTTTAAGATAGATCTTGTTGTGTGGTAGTTGGCCATTCACGTCTTTGTGTCTGATCCCTTTTGCCAAATCAAAGGTATAGCAATCATGGGCTAAAGGTGTAAACTAAACCAAGAAATAGTTAGCAAGTAAAGAGACTGGGTTTCACAACTCTGGCAGAATTTTCTGACCCAATTTAAGACTTTTGATCTCTGATTTCTTCAGCAGCTAAAAATCTAAAGCAATTTTAATTTTTTTTACGACCTATATATATTGGTAGTTCCAGATGGTGATTTTAAGTCCTAAGAATATTCTCAAGAGACCTTGTGAATATGCTTCTTCACGAACAACTTGGACAGCTGATTAACAAATTGACCAATCTTTATTTAATTATTTTATGGGCTGTGTTCTTAATTTTTTGCCAGTATTGAAGTAGACGAGTGAAATAGTAATAGTGGTATTGTTATAAACTTGTCATTTATTCAGACTTTGTTTTTTATGTTATATATTGTTGTCAGTACACAGGTGACAGAGAGGCAGACAATTGTAGATACCTTCAACAAGGATACTTCAATATTTGCATGTTTGTTGTCGACAAGGGCTGGAGGACAGGGTCTGAACTTGACAGGAGCTGATACTGTTATAATTCATGACATGGATTTTAATCCCCAGATTGATCGACAAGCTGAAGATCGCTGTCATCGCATTGGGCAAACGAAGTCTGTCACAATTTACAGGTAATACCTTTTTTTTCCTTATTATAAGGAGGAATATATCATAGTCCTGGCCTCAATTAATCATATGTTTGCAAACTGTACTGGACCAAGAAAAATGACTGGTTAATGGTACATTTGCCTCTCTCTTTGATTTGCACAATATCTAATTAAAACCAAGAGATGCGTACCCTCAATATGGTTTGGTATGTTGACCTGCAAATTCAATAAGAACAATGCACTTGGTAGAAGCAATAATGTGTTTGATTGTACAAGTAGTTAAAAGTGTTGGTACATATGGGTGTATAAATCAATTCAGTGGGTGTTAATAGTCGCGCCCTTCCAATATTAGTGACCAATAATTAAGGTCACCACCCCGAAGTTACTGGATGTTGTATTCATAAATTTTGGCACGGTCAAGCTTTTCATAAATCTTGTTGAGCTCTATAACTTTGTGCCCCATTTTTATCAGAAGACCGATGTTATTTTCATCCAATAGGGCAAGGGCACTTTTAGTGTGTGCATTTATCTGGTGTTACTTGGTGAATATATTATGTTTAAGCGCTACTTTCATTCTTCTAGATTATTGGCATTTGTTTGATTTTACTTATCTTCTTAATTTTGATAGGCTCGTGACCAAGGGTACAGTCGATGAAAGTGTTTACGAGATTGCTAAAAGGAAACTAACGTTGGATGCTGCTGTGCTCGAGTCTGGAGCAGTAGTGGAGAATGAAGAAGGCGAGATGCTGCCTGAACAGACAATGGCTGATATATTATCATCCTTATTGTTGCAGTAAATTTTGGCTCTAGGCAGCAGGTGTTGTGTAATGCTTATTGGTTCCCATCCCATTTTTTTATTGAAGACTTGGATTCTGGGTTTATTTATCTTGTTATACAAGGAAAAATGTATGGTATCGAATGCAATATTCTCTAGGACTTCTGTATGAATATAGTGATTTACCCTCGGTACACCAAAAATATTTAAGCAAAGATTTATGTAAACTAATTTTTCATACTAGTTTGCATTTTGTATGTTTTTTTTTAAATGTGTTGTTTCAATTAATTTTCATTTTGGGGGTATTTTTAGATAGTATTATTGTTTCATTAAAATATATTAATTGTTAAAACTATAAAATGATGCTTATGAATTAATTTTGCACAAGGCCAGGCCAAATATATTACTGTTTTTTTCTCAATTACATGATTTTTTTTTCTCTAATACTTAATTGGTTAGATGAGTAAGTAGGCCATTTGACGAGCGGGTTATATCTAAGAAAAATAATAATAATAATAAGAAATATCTTATAATTGCATGGCCTTATGCAAAAACTATATATCTTATAAAATATTTGTCAAATATATATAATGAGACGATTTGAATTAAAAAAATGAGTAATATATAGTGGGACGGAGGCATTACTATTTACGTGGTATTGTAGACTTTACAAATGAGGATATGAGAGGGACTGCACTATGATACACAGACTTGGGACTCAATGCATCCATCATATCTCAAGGATCTTCTTCGTCTTTGTTACTTACACTATGTCTAATGAAATCAAGGTTCAACCAACTTCTTCGTCGGGATCCAACTGCTTTTCACTCACAAGCATGCCTTCATCCCACAACTCTTGAGACCTGCAAACATGAATTATAACATAGTTTTAGAAACTCAAGTGCTTTTGAGATTATCATCCAAGTTTAATGTGCGCAAAACATTCTTGGAAAAGAAAGTGGGTGTTAGTTTTCATGAATATGATCTCCTAGTCGAGGATTTTATTATGGTCTGTTTAGGGGAACGAGTTTTAAGCAAGCATCAAATCGTTGAATGAGCAGTTTTGTGTTGTTTCAATTAGAAATTGCAGGGGAAATCTTAAGTCAAGGGAAACAATGAAACAAACATGCCTTGCCAATCAGATTGTGAAAATCATGTCAAATAACAAAGGGTAGAGACTATTTATTTGTCCTTCTAACTTTAACCAATTTCAATTTTAGTCTATTAACTTTTCAACTTTGAAAATAGTCCCTTGAATTATCAAATTCAACCTTTTCGTCCTTTTACCGGCTATAAAGTAGACAAAATTCAAACTTTTCGTTATTTTAACTAGCAAAAAGGACGAAAAAGTCTAATTTGATAAACTTAAGGACTAATTTCAAAGTGGAAAAAGTTAGCGAACTAAAATCAAAATTGGTGCAAGTTGAGGATCAAGAAAACATTTACCCAAGAATAAATAACGAATAAGAATATTGCTAAAGTTAAAACCTCGTCCCATCAACATTGATATGAAGAAAGTGGCCATGTCGCCATCCCTCTTTGAAGTGGCCAAAGAAAACGTCACCAAGCTTTGAGTAGAAACGGCCTTCTCCATTTGCCTTTCCCTTCCAGAAGTTTGCAAACCATCTATCACCCGTATGAAAGTAAATCCATCCCTGTGAAAGGAAGAAAACACAGAACAAAAAATTAGCACCAGTAATGGGCAATTTCTGCTCAATTCAACCAGTTTCTACAAAGGAGAACTAGCCAATTTTAGCCAATTGCTCAGTTTCTACACACGTATTGTTCCATATGCTAAAACATGATTTCAAGTATACCGGTATCTTTTTAGGGGGTAGCAATTGTAGGACATTATGTTTGCCCTTGCAGGCTGGCACATGAAGGCCATATTGGCCCGAAACACCCTAATTCAGGCTAAAATGTCACATGTTGCTCACGTGTTTAGCCTAAATTTGCCAGACCGAAACACCCAAATATGGAATATTGTGCGAAAATTTAAATTTACGGGCCAAAAATGTGCCGAATTAAAATTTAATGGCCTAAATGTGCCAGCTGTAAACATGTTGTCCTGCAATTGGTATCCCCCCATAGTTACGGTCCTAAAAAAATAATTCCCCAAGGAAGCATATGTTCAAAAAACCTCATCCTTTAAACAGATATACTACTGAAATTATTTGGAAACTTTCATAATGGAATTGGTGCAGAAGGTGAAAAAGGTAGATAGTAGTAATATGGAGTGAGAAGCAAAAGTCCTGTGGAACAAAGATACCTTGCCATGCATGAGATCATCCCTCCATGATCCCTGGAAAACATTTCCATTGTTGAAGTAGAATGTTCCCAGGCCTGATCTCTTTCCATACCGCCACATTCCGTCATAGATGCTTCCATCCCCAAGCAATAGACGACCCTGGGAGATTACACTATTCTTTTAATCAGATGAATCAAACAATCGAATTATTACCAGCTTTTCAGATGAACATTGAAGTACCTTTCCTTCAGGAAGTCCTCCTTGGGCACGCCCCCTGTATAGTCCTCCACGATATTTCATTTCCACCACACGATTCCACTTCTTCTCCGAGTCTCTCTCCGATTCCTATAAGTAACCAACAGTAACAATTTAATTTCTGACCTTATTTGGTAGTTTAAAAGAAAATGCATATAAAAAGAATTGTCAACGTAATCATTTCATATGTATGGAAAAACAAATGTTCACCAAAATTCGTAACTGCTCACTCTAAATCACATAGCTTTGAGGAAAGAAGACAAATGTTCACCAAAATTCATATCTGCTCACTCTACATCACATTTTTGGCAGAAATTTAAGACCCGATTGTTGGAATGACTCCAAGTTGACCAGGATGAAGATGTACATGATCAATTCCGCCAGGTTGAAGAAATTGAGTATAGTGAGAAGTTTGAGATGCTATCATATCATTTGAGGAGAAATCCTAAGGTGATATTAGAAGCAAGCTTTATGATGGGGTTGACGCTCGAGATTCAGGGGCGCTACGCTTTTTAAGGACTAGGGTGTTAGGAGAAACCATAGAGTTATCCCAGATGATTGAAGATACAAATATGATGAATCATCTAACATGAGTGGCTCCAGTAATATTATCCATTGAGATAGCTAAGCTCCTCAACAGGAATACAGAAAAGTCAGGCACAGAGGCTTCAGCAAGAAATACTAACAGACCGAGCACTTGACGCGTAAATGCGTGATTGATAATCACTTTCAAATGCCTTAAGGAAGTTAAGATACAGAAAAAAGAAGGCCAAGGGATTGTATTTTCATTGTGATGAAAAGTATTCTCCAGAACACCATTGTAAAGACGGTGTCCTTTTGGGAGGGGAGTCATTTTAGGACCATTAAGAGGGCTACTCTGTAAGTTCATTTTTTAAGGGTTTTGGGAGACTGGTTCAGCTTTCCTGAATTGTGAGTCTAGTCTCGTATTCCTTTAATTAAATTATCATTGCCCTAATTTTGTCCTAACCCCTATTTAACTGTCATTGGCACCTATCAGAGCAGCTACAGCTAAAAGAAGCTGAGAAAAGATACAAGTCTAAGATAGCAAGGAATAAAGTACTAACTATGGTGAGGATCAGCTTACTACAAAATAAGTTTTTTTTTTTTTTTTTTTTTATAAATTTATACAAAAGCCTTTAATCACATAAATATAATTTGGTTAAATTTGATAAAATTGATCATAGAATATCAATCACTCCTCGTGCTTATATACACTGTTCAGAAAAGGAAGCAACTTAAGTTCTAGAAAATAAAAATAGAGAGCTGCTTGTTATAGTCCACTGGAGATTATGTCAAACATAATAAGCTGAGGAGAAAATTGTAATTTACCAGCATAGACGCAGCACGAACGGAAAGCCCTCCCTGCTTCTTAGAATTATCAGTGCAATTCCCTTTGTTGGCTGAAGACACTTTATTGTTGAAATCAGTATCAGTCAATCCTGACCACAATTGCTGCTTCCTTTCATCGTCATCAATCCTCCATATTGCCCCATGCTTAGTGTTTGAGCTGAGATGACTATCCTCCAACTTCTCAAAATGTCTTATACCTACAGGAAGTCTGTAGGCGCTGACACTATCAACCGATGCAGCTAGATCTGTAAATTTGTTTCCATTTTTGGAAACTTCGGTCGAATGATCTGGCCCTAAATTTCCTCTAGTAAGCAGCTCCCTTCTGAACATAAAATTTCCTGTGTAATCCATTTCAATTAGAATTACTACAAAATGGAAAGCTGTACTGACTTAGATGAAAAGCAAGAGAGAATAATATTCACTATTTTGCTGAATGATTTAGCAACAAGGTAACAAGAAGATATGATAGTTATACCTTCAGACTTGTAATCATAATGGGGAGAACTAGCATTGGTATCCAATAATTCCACCTCTCGTTCTTCAGAAATATTGTCGTCCCTGCATAAGAAGAGTTGTCAATAGACTCAATACCAACATCTGCTACTAAATAAACCTATGGTGAAACAAAAATATACATAGAAGAACCTTGAGGACCAGAATTCTTCATTTTCTTCAGCAGTACCATCGAAGGAATTTGCCTCAGGCATATCACCAGTGACAGGTGGATTTACAACATTAGAAGCATATGGACTTTTAGATAAATTGGCGTTCTCAGATTTGTCCATTTGCTGATGTTGCTTCTTAAAGATATTGAAAATGAAGGGGAAACGCTGACCCAGACTAGAGAGTATGCCATTTCTGTGAGGCAACTGCTGTCTGGTGTATCTGTTAACACATCACATACAATAAACATATAGAAGTAGAAGGAAAACTAATGGTATAACATTGAGTCAAAGAATAAATAAATTGTTGTCACTAATGAAAATGTGGTAATATTAAATTGAGGCAGGATCCCAGTCGGAAAAATTCAAGTTGACAAAGGAATACTGAATAAGTTATGACAAAGCATTGAAGTAAATTGATTTCATTTTTTTTAGCAATATGTCCATTCATTTTCATGCCATATTCAAGTAGTCCACGAGATCGTTCCTCCCTGAAATATATACTACAGAATTACAAATAAGACAATAAAAATCTGACCCTATCAGTTACTCCTATCCTTTGACAACAGTTCATTCGGTAAATTGGTTTACAAGGAACCTTACCCGAAAGCAATTATGGTAGCTAGTACTGTGTTAGCCTCCAGATGGGGCTTACGGACTATAGATACAATAATTTCACCATGGCATTTTGTAATTGCACGAACAGTATGCAAAATGTTATTTGCATCACTGCAATCCACAACACCTGAACTTGCAATAACACACAAAATTACACCATCAAGGTCCTGCCAAAAGAATAAAGGAAGAAGAGAGCTGAGTGCAAAAGTAGAAAAAGACAAATTATTATGTTTGAGAGCTAATTTTTTCGAGAAATTTAGAAAAATGCTCCTATAAAATATTGCGGATGAATAAGCAAGAGAAAAATAGTTGATGCAATACGACAACCAAAAAGTACTCAAATAAGTCGAACCTTTATGTCCACGCCCAGGAAAGGGCAATCATTTATAGCTTGCAAAACTGAAGTTTTGACATTGTGACCAGTCCCAAATCCAATTCGTGCTTCACTATAACTCTCAAAAATCTGTAAATGATAAGCTAAGAGTTTAGTGGATAAAGGAAAAAGAGATGCAGAAGCAATGAGCACTACGAAATGTTTGGTATAAAAAAAGTGGATCCACACTGTTGCAGTAACTCCATGAAAAGAAAAGGTCCAAAACAAAAGAACTGCAAATGAAATATCCAGAAATGGAGAACTCATAACAAATAAGATTGTAGAGGCCCTAGAGGGGCTTACTTCTCTACACTCAGAAAGTTGAATTTCTCTCGTTGAATTATCTTTTGTTCGCAGAAGCTTTATGTGTTTCTCCTGTTAATGACGATGAAAAAGTTTTTATCTCAAACTTCAGGAGAAAAATGTAACAATGAAGTATCAGCAATTGGAAAGTAAAAAAATGAGACCAAAATAAGGGTAAACAAGTTTACTTACAGATAGGAGAATGGATATGGCATCCATGGCCATCAAAACAGCATTATGAGTAGTCCTCAAAGCCTCATCAAGAGTTACCATATCATTTTTTAGAAGTGTATCAGTATCAAGAACTGCAGCAGTCATACATAAGCACAAATCTTAGATGCCTAATCAATAGTACAGCATGCCTTACCTCTGGAAATTAAGTAATATCCTTTATCCATGGTTGAATAGAATATATACATTTACATTTTACAATTATACATGTATTTTGAGTGCTTCATTTTTTTTTTCTTATGGTCTCTATTTCTTCATGAAGAAGAAGCATTCAGATATTTTCAGAAAAAGTAAACTACGGGTGGAATTGTTTTTTGAACCCTAAGAGATGAACACATCTAACAATAGTATCTTCAAAGAGTCATCACAGGAAAGCCAAACCAAGTTATTTACTAGGGAAAACGCTCACGCTTCCACTGATAGCAAGAAAATAGTTCTACAGAAAGGTTTTGTTTAATGATGTGGCATTCTGACCTAAGCAAGTTTGAATTTGTTCTTGTACATTACATGACAAAGGCAATTAGTTGCAATTTCTTATGTTTAATAGCATACCAGAGGTTACTGTTGTACAAAACTGGGTACTCAATACTCGACAACAAGAAATAATGGTTTTTGACATGGCCATAAATATGGAACAACTTCTCATGCACCCTATTATCGCAATTATCTTCCTGATGCTGATTCTTCCTTGTACTAACTGAGTGTATAAAATAAGGCATTCACATACACACATAAAAAAATGGAGAGAATCAAGAAATGACTCCTTTATGCAACATTAATAGCAATGCTTCCAGTTCAAAACTAATCAAGTTGTCAATTATTACAGTAACCAGATACTGCTTGAGGTTTATGAAACCAAATCTTGTAGAAATGAAAGAAAGCTTTTATAACATATAGCTCTTGGTATAGCATAAACAGCCCAAGAAAACAAGTTACTCACCAATACAAAAATTTGCCTGCTTTTGAAGTTTATCTACTAAATCCTTGACCTGCAGATGGGATAAATCATTATTAAGATTCAGTGAATTATTACCTTCAAAATTATAACATGATATAGCACATATCCTGATATCAACATAGTTTAACTATATCTAGCTTCCTTTATATTTTCATATCTGCAGGTATCTGACGACAGTGATCAATGTATGTACAAATTAAGTCATAATACAAAAAGAAAAGAGACGTGCTTCATCTTGGCGCCTTCGGCCTTCAAAGCTAAACGGCTTCAATATTATGCCCACCACAAATCCATTTCCAGACTTGACATTACTGAGAACCTTAAGTGCAGTAATATGATCCGAGCCATATGCAGCACTAGCAACCTAACCAGAAATATAGAGAGTTAAAAAGCTTTGAGAAGGTATATTTGTTATGACACCCAAGCAGCACGAAAAAGAACATTAAAATAAAATAAAATTGAACTTCATAGGTTCCATATTATGAGGAATAAAAAGGAAAAAGAACGAAGAGAAAATGATAATTCCAAATTCCCTGATGATGAGAACTGATGAATTCACATTCTGCGGCCTGCCTTAATAGCACAATCTCCATCAGTGTGAAACAAGGGAACTATCAAAACATCGTCTTGATAGAGATTAAACTCTAATATCATATCAAACATGCTCTATGATCGAGTTCCAAGAAAGTTAATATCTAATAAACAGCAAATACTTCTATGCACCAATTGCATCGTGAAACTCAAGTGGTTTTTATATGATATTAGTTGCTTACTGAAAGGTAGTATTAGTTATTTTCACTGAACAATATTAGTTGTTTTCATTGAACAATATTAGTGGTGCACCCAAGTGTTACTCTTAATAAACATGTTTGCTACATTACATATTTTAATAAGTATAGCATTGAGGATTCCTTTTTGTACATGCAGTCATAGCATCATGCAATGATTTCTTCTAAAATAGGGGGAAACTCTGCTCTGGACAACCAAAGCCTTATTTAATACAACAAATAAAATCATTTGGGACATGAAAATAAGAATGTTGCAAGCCAAGTAATGTACAAACAAGTATCACAGCTTTACAGGTGGACTGCCAAGTAGAGAAGTCCTCCACAGTACTTGGAGTGCTATCTGCGAAACAGGAAAGAAAGGACAAAAGATCGTGAGAAAAAGAAGTGTAAGGAAGAAACCATAAATTTATCCTTAGAGTGACTTTGCATATTTACATGTAGCAAGTAGCAGTAAGGCTTCAATAATATAAAATCCAACAAAACCAAAAGCACTCAATAGTAAGATGTAAATCGTGTAAGTAATAGTATTTCAGCTGATTTAATATGCCAGACACCAATTTACTTTTCCCAAAGAAACAAACAAAAAAAAATAGGTCATGAAAGAACTGAGTAGATGTTAGACCTTTGCTAGTAAACTTTTGTTGCAGTTGCACCTGCTCTGAGTCGTGACCAAGAATATTCCTGCCATATAGTCAAAATTGAAGTTAAGCAAAGAAATTCAAATATCTTATGCGGAGTATATTGAAGCCTCCAATCAAACTAATTAAACTGAATCACCAAACCTAGGATCAGTGGGGCTTCTGGGTAACTTCTTGTTCTAAGTGCAAAACGTGGCATGATTATTCATCAGTAAGTAACTTCAAATATCATTATCCAATAGTAATTATATGATCAAGAGACAGTGCACATCAACAAATTGCTAGTTGCAACAACTTCAAGATGGCAAAGCTAACCGCCGTTTTTATTAATTCTAAGCCACTTGAACTACCATGAAGGTGATAGTAAAATCATTTAATTTTTTAATGAAACAGCAAACACGGGTTCAAAAATAAATGCCGAGTGTAGATAACTAGTAAAACAAGAACACAACCCTTTCTACTGCTAAATTCGGTCAGATTGAAAAAATGTCTGATCTTTGTATAGCTTATTCCTTGTCCACCAATCCAAAGTTGTTTGTACCCTTTCCAACTTTTATCAGTGGATTAAAGCCATATCTAATACTCTTCTATACCAACTTCATATCTGTCACTAGTCTTCCAAATTAGCACAAATAAACAACAATTTTTTTTCCATAACTATTAGCGTCCATCAAGCATATTAGAAAAGACATACTACAATATTCTTCACATTTACTTCCATGTTCAAGTCTCACAGCATTCTATTAAAGAATCCTCCCAAGTCTCAATTGCACACAAAATTTAAGCAATCTCATTGGTTCTAACTTCTAAGATCCTCATCAGTTTCAATCCATCTTCATCACATTTGAAGCCTAATATACCACAATCTTTGTTATCGAGTGCTTCCAATCATAACTTAAATAGAACACATCTAATTCCACTTCCGACCTAAAAAAACCAACTCACCATAAATAAACAAAAATTTCAATACCCATTTTCCAAAGGACAAATGCATAATCCCAAAATCAACTCATACGCACAACATAAGATGTAACACAAAAAATAATAAAAGGACTAGATCAGTACACATACCAAAATCTCAAAACAGGGGAGAGGAAAGGCGAGGCAGAGCAGAAGTCCAGCACTGCATCTTTCCGGCTACCTACCGCTATCACTTCCACGCGCTCCTCGCATTCTTCCAGCATATCACTACCGCCATTGGTATGGTAATTACTGCTCTCATTACTAGCATTAACGAAGATGCAACCTGATTTATCGATGGAATTGGAGTTCCATCCTATAAAGAGTTGGGAACCGCGTTTTTTGCGGGTTCTGTGGCGCGAGAGGAGTGGGAGTGAGGAGAGTGAAACACGTGAAAGGGAATGAAGCCCGGTTGTGTTGGAGTAGAAGATGTTCATGGGCTGTCGGAGGAGCGGCGGCGGCGGCGGCAAGGCTGAGATGAAAATGCTCTTCAAGCGATACTGATTAAAAGGCTGAAATTGAAATGCCAGTTTTACCCCCTCCTTCTAAAAACTGTTTTGAGTAACTGTCAATGTCACTGTATGTATGGAATTAAAATCACGATTCAATAATCATCCACTCTCATTCCCAGACTTGTAATCTTGCAAAATTACACAAATTAATTAAAACATATTTAACCCAAATCAATTAAAACGTTTTTTTTTTATTATATTCAAAATTCATAATCATACTTTAAATATGTCATTAATTTATACAATAAATACTTCATTTATTTTACTTATTATGTTTATTCTCAATTTCATTAACTGATAATACATGACTAATGGCAGTTGTTTGAGAAATATGGAGAAGGGATGTGAGAAAATCGATGGAAAACATAAAATCAATCTATGGACATGGCTGCGGGAATAATATGATTAGTTCGAATTCATCTATAGCAGCTTGGTGTTGTGATCTACAATTATGTATAATCGAGTAATACCAAATCGAGTGATGAAAGGTGTAAATGATATCATGTAAATACAATTAACATTGTAACATTATGGATTACCATCGCCTAACCCTAAGTTTAGCCTTAGCCATTGAGGGTGCTGCGATCGAAAGATGGTTTTGTGAATGAGACGGGTATAATCTCAAAGATGAATGAGACAAGAAAAAAGAAATAAATGACCTACGAACCAGCTTTTGAAGACGAGAAGAAAAACACTTAGACCCAATAAGATTAAGTGAATACCTAAAATTGTGGTCATTTTATTTTTTAACACATTAACTGAAGAATGGAAAAGATTCTTTCAGTATCTCGGGTCCCAGAAGTGCAATACTGCAGAAGAAATTAAATGAAGAGTACTCCAACTACTCGAGGAATATATACACGTACGTTTACTGTTAAAAAAAAAATCACTAGCTATATGAGAAAACCGATCCGGTCTTATTGGTGGGATTGGATTTTCCTATTCTCCATGATAATTTTAATGACATTAATTAATTTCTAACCTCATATTTAGCATGTGTGACCAAAATACTCCACCAAGTTGGAATATTTACATAATTTATTTTGTAAAATATAAAATCAGAAACCCTAGCTAGTTGATTTATTTTGTCTGTCGACCGCTACATTCGTCTTGCAGCAGTGACGATGGTTACATGGATTTCTTTTTGTTCTCAATTGCACTATAAATTCACATGCCAAATGAATTTTTTCATAGGAGATTGCAGCTCTTAGCTAGGGTTTTCTCATGGGTGCAGACTTGAAAATTATGAAACAACTGAGCAAATCCAGTTCAAATTCTTGTAGCGCTTCTCCTCGATAAGTGTTGATTTTTTGTTCCAAGCGGTTTTGTATAATGGGGTTTATGAACAATATTTCACATGCACAATTAAAAAAATGTGATAGAAAACTTGTGTATCATTTGCATGTCGATTCAGATCAAGCGATTTTTTTTAACAGTCATTTTGTTAACGAAAATTTTACTAAAACATAATTTGCCTTTGATTAAATTTAATCATGAATTATACATATATTTTATTTTATTTTAACAGCGCAATAAAATAAATTTGATACGTCTCATGCATATACAATCGTCTACTCTTATTATATATATATATTTTTTTTTTGCATAGAACCGCAAAATCAGTTTAACCACAAGTCGAAACTGAGGTGACCAGAAAAAAGTGGGGCGCGGCTAAAGGCACCGGATTTCCTATGAGTACACCCACCGGATTTTTTTTAACACAAGGGGTACGCGAAATGACATTTGTACCCTTTCTGCAAATTTTTTAAAAAATGGACGGATGAGTACACCCATCCGTTCCATTTCACAGCAATTAATCATTTCTCACACAAATCACCACAAAAAATCATAAAAACTCAAAATTTCAACAATAAAAATAAAATCTTAATACGTTCGAAAATTTTACCCAAACAATGTTGAGATGTCCGAAATTTTTTAAAGAACAAACTCAATATGTTCGAAAAAAATTTCAAAACAAATTAAATTTGTCCGAAAAAAAAGATCGAACAACTTGTTCGAAATTTTTTCCAAAACAAAGTAAATATGTTCGAAAAATACATATTGTTCGAAAAAAAATTCAAAACAAAGTCAAAATGTTCGAAATTTTTACATGAACAAACTTAGGTTGTTCGAAAATTTCTACAAAACAAACAGAAATTGTTCGAAAGAAATTCCCGAACAACATACAAAACCCTAATTTTCAACTTACCTGAAGCGGCGGCGGCGAGAGGCACGAACGGAGGGAGGCCGGCCGCGAACGGCTGCGATGGGGGAGGAACTGCGGCCGCGAATGGGAGGGGCGAAAATGCGTGTGGCCGCGAACGACCGCTTGAAGGAGGAGGTGGTGCGGCCGGCGGGCTTCTTCAACATAGAGACAACGGCGGACGGACGACGACGGTTTTTTTTTCTTTCAGATCTGGTGTCGCCGGACGGACGGACTGACGGCGGGCTTTTCTTCACGACTGTGACTTTTTTTCTTCGCCTGGGAGGAAGGAGGTGGGTGGGCGGCGGCCGCGCTTGGGAGGGAGGAGGTGGGTGGGCGACGGCCATTGGAGAGATTGGGAGGGAGTGGTGGCTGGGTGTACTGAAATGAAGAGGAAGAGAGAATGAATGATTTTAATTAAGGGGAGGGTAATTTTGTATTTTCCACGTAGGTGTCCTCATCCGTTTTGTGAGTGTTCTCATCGCGTAGGTGTTCTCATAGGATCCTTGGGTGCCTCTAGCCGCGCCCAAAAAGTGAATGGGATAGGCCCAGTGGCCTTTTCTCCAAGCCCACAACAGAATCAGATTCTTCTGGGCCTAATATACTATGCCTTTTTTTTTTTTTTTTTTTAACTTCACTTTAGCAGTATACACAATTTTACATAAAATGTCACATTATGTTTGAACCATGGTTGCAGAAATCGGGTCTAGGCGGCGCCTAGGCGGGAGGTATCCGATTGGATTTTATACTAATCGAGCCATCTAGGCGGCTGGCTCATTAGGCACTGCCTAGACGGTCTAGGCGGAATTTTTTTTAATTTAAAAATTCGAAACTACGTCGTTTCATTCCCGTAAATAAATAAAAAAACTCAAAAATTACTAATTACATTTACAAACGTGAATTTGGGAAACAAATTAATAATACATAAATAAATTATTTTTTTAGTGTTGATATTCATGTATTTTTTATAAAAAAAAATTAAAAAAATATAAAAATATAAATAAAAAATCGGATCACCTAGGCGGGCCTAGGCGGTCTAGGCGCTAGGCGGTCAGAAAACGCCCGACTAGCGATTTCCGATTTCTACAACCTTGGTTTGAACCACACATATACACACAAATCAATTTATTTATTTAATATATAAAGTTTTAAAAAGTTATCAATCATGTGCTCACTTACTAGTGAAAGGTATTTCGGGACAAATAATGAAATAGACTAAATAGTAGGAGTAGTAATTTATATCGAATTATTTCCCAGGCATGATAAAATTGAATAGAAAATAAGATGAGATTGGTTATATAAAAATTGCTGGGAATAATTTGACTAATTTACTTAGTTAATTTAGAGGTATAAGATTAGATGTGTATTTCTTTATACAAGTTAATTTTTAATCGGGATATAAAAGGAGATATAAAAGTTGGTAGGAATATTACTTTAAGGTTTAAAATTAATTATTGAGTGAGAATTTTTGCGCAATTATCCCAATATTTGAAATTAAAGTCGTACGATCTGAGGTTATTGTACCGCATGACCCAGTCACCATCCAGTTTTTTTAGTAGCCGATTCACACCAAACTATCATATATAACACCTATCTCATTAGGATTTTGAAGGGTTAGTACTTGATTTGTTTTCACGTGACACTAGCTTTAATGGAAACATAAATTAATGTAATAAAAAAAATATTTACCATAAAATAAAATTTGTTGTCTTCTTTACTTATACAGTCAGTTGTTTATATTGAAAGTTAATATATTTGAAATTTTATAAACTTGCATTTTTTTTAAATCTTTTTTTGTTAAATATAATACGACAAATACCCGACATTCAACTATAGTTGATAATACAATTTATTTAAATTATATTTTCATTTATCACGACATTATGTTGAAAAGAAGAATCCGAGTGCATGGCTAAGAGACACACAAAGTAGGGGTTGAAGAGTTGGACCATGGTTATGATTATTTTTTTTGTTGACCGTGACCACAAGTTCCAACCACTCAAAAAAATTGAAGTCCCTAACAAACAAATCTTTGAAATAAAAAGAGAAAATAAAGCAAGTGGAATAAGATTGGGATGGGCCCACAATAGCAAGAGTGAAGAAGAAAAAGTATCATTATCAAAAAAGAGAAAACAGTTGGAAACCATCCCACAAATTAAAAGATAAAAGGCCAGTTTGAATTTGTTGGTTCCATCAGCATGCAGTAGTGCCTTGTACAAACAATCGTCACACAATTGAAATACAAAATGTTGAATCTTGGACAAATTTTAATGAAACTATGTGTAAATATAATTGCACCTATTGTGACACATTGATGATTATTAGTACATTAACGTCTTATTTTGGTTCGAAAGTTTGCTACCCGAAAGAAGTAGCACTAACCAGATTACTTTTCCGGATCGCAAACTAAAAAAAATAGAGCAATCCTCGCACAAAATAATCATGACACTTAAAAAACAGTTTTATTCACATCAAAATTATATTTTGACTCAATTTAAACGACCTAAGGATAACATATCATAACAATGTTCATCACAATTTGATTTGTGTACTTGTGATGACACAAATTCCAAACGCAGGTTTCTCATAGCCTATATACATTTCTTGACACTTATCCTGATTGATCAGATTGTCCCTCATTCAAAGTTCTTTCATAGTTAGATGATTCTTTCTTGATTGTGTTCTTAGACTAGGTTATGCTTCTCTGTTTTAGTTTCAATTTTTGTTTGTTGTGTTGCACAATTTGTTGGCCGTTCATAATCATTTTATTTTGTTAATTTCCTTTTGATGACATTAACTTTTATTGTTTATAGACAGATTGAAAATGGTGCCTTAACTTTTCGTTTTATAGGGTGTCGACGTTCCTTTAAAAATTAAAATGGCTTAACAATATTTAAAATTTAACCCACCAACAAAATAAACTAATTCAAATTTTAAAATGGCTGAAAGGATAGCAACTAGCTATTTAAATATTTGAAAATTGTATCGTGTATATGCTTCTCAAATTACGTACAACCACCAAGAATTTCAAATATCGATCCATTGTGTTTTTATTCCATTTAAGTTTATAAAACGTATACGAGAATTACAAATGCAAGACACGTGACGTGATTATATATTGTAATGAAAAGGAGTGTCTTCGTCATGTTAAAAGTTAAAACATCCCTTATTCGAATGCTCAAATATGTATATGCATGCATATTTCTTTTTTAATTTGATTTTTTTTTTTTAATAATTTGTTTAAGAAATTAGCACGAGTATGATGATGGGTCTGCATCAAATTTCAATTGTCACCAAAACTGAATTGGGTTGATTGATTATTATATCTTCATTAGACATTTTTTAGGTGAGATAAATTCAAATCAAACCCTCTCTCATATTCTCATGCAATATATTATCCACCAAACAATTTGAATTTTTCCTCTAATATATTAAATTTTAGGCCCACAATTGCACTAAAACCATCCAGTAATCACTGAAATTGCCCATAATCTATCAAACTATTTTTTATTGCACTGACTGACTGACCTATACAAATTAGTACTAATACTAATGTACTATATTAATATTTGAGACATAAACAACACAACTAATATTCAAGTAAAAAATCTCTCTTAGTACTAATTTGTATATGTGTGTGTGTGTCACACTTGCAAATCATGTATACTAAGGCAAAAAGGTGGTATATAAATATACAAATTAAATGTGATACACATGCCAAAAATTGAAAGAAAAAATACTGTAATAATTTGTGATTTAGTGTGGTTGGTTCAATTAAGCCTATATTTTAATATGTCACACCTAATTCACAACACAATAACTATTTTTTACTCTATTCGTTTTAATTTGTTTGTCGTTTTGTGGTGTTTCAGACAAATTAACAAATTAATTAAATATCAATATATAAATAAATATGATCTGTCATATTTTTACTCTTTTATTTATTTACATGATTATTTAGTGTATATTATTATAAAAATAATTAAGACAGAGTAATTTTTACTATTTTAGTGCAAAATAATATGCCCGTCCACGAAGTGTAATCTCATTTACCTTATATTCTTCGTTCACAAAATGTAGTCTCATATACTTTATGGAAACCACCACCCTTCAATCATCACTTAATTACTCAAATTGACATCAAATTTATTAACAAACAATCACTTTATTCATAATTATCTTTACAATACTCTTAATTTATCTATTTTTTTTTTTTCTTAAAACATGTATTCTACCCTCCAATTAGACTACATTTATCTTCTTTTTTTTTCTTAAAAATATATACTAGATATTTAGATAGACAAAGAAAAGGTAAGAGAGTAAGAATAATTTATTCCATTGTTCGATGAGAAATGGTACTACATAGTTTTCAAAAATTTCTGATTCCATGCCATACAAACATGCTATCATAACTAGTGCAATTATTTAGTTCCCCACTTTAGCCCCACCAATCCTACATAAAGATGGTGAAATTTGGAAAAAGTTAATTATGCAATTTCACGAATCCCCAGAAACAAACCATCTTTCTTGCTGCCCGTTGACCGACTGTTAAATAAAATCATCTGCATGCCTTTTCTTTCGTCTACATATTTCTCTCTTTTTTATGCTTTTCCAACAACTGCCCATATTTAATTCCCTATTCATTAATTGTTACTCACACACGTACCACAAAAATGGAGTAGCTATGTTTGACTTTACATTTTACACACAAATTAAGAAAAATCAATAAATGTTATCAAGTTTAGCTAATGTACCAATTTTACCCTTGAAATCTCATATTCTAAAATCTGTTAAGCATTAATTACCCTTATTAATTAGGGGTAAAATTGACAATAAAATATTTAATACAAAAGTAAAAGAGAAAATGCAACTATAATTTGGGACATCTAAAAAAGGAATATGTAATTATCTTTGTGGAACGAGGGAGTAGGTCTCTTTAATTAACTCCTAATACCACAATATAACAACTTTTTTTTAATTTCTTCATATTTTTTAAAATTAAACCACAACATGCACTAATGATATGATGTAACCACCATGAAGATGATTTTTCTACAAGCAAATCATTCATCACTTTAAATGTGATCTATGAGAAAACTTCATTCAAGAAAGATCGAATTTATCAAAATGTTGCTGTTAGAAGCTAGAAGAGTCAAGGATATGCATTTTTTTTTTTTTTCATAAATTCAAACTAATAGCCTTATGTTAGTTAGTGGAGATGGTGAAAGTCAAAGGGTGTGAAACTACAGGTTAGCTAGATCGGGCTACAGTCACATTCAATTCTCAATTATTCAGGTGTAAAATAAAAATATTTAACTCTTTAAATTGATTAAAATTTCATTTAAAATCAAAGTTGTAACCTTCCTGATTTAAACAAAAATAGATACAAAAATTCACGCTCATTGTTGTTGTTGTGCTTCGCAATGCCATTTTTTTTGTACGGTATTTATTTCAGAATGTCCTTTTTTTTTTTTTACCTGGCTCTACATTGATGAAAGTGTGTGTTGTAACCCCATTCAAAAAAAAAAAAAAAGTATGCGGTAGCTTGTCAATAAAAATTGATTAGCTACATTTTTAATGGTTGCACTTAGATCTATCAAGCAAACTAGACTATTCATCGCATTCTAAGAGAGTGTTGAGTTAAGCATTTATAAATGATTTGACCCGTTACGAGTAGTAAAAGAAGCAGCTAAAGCCGAGTGACCGTTTAGTCAATGTTGTTCATCGGATATGAGATAAAAGAAAATATTTTTTTTTTGAATAAATTAATTTATTACCAGCTTTTATAAAATATCACATCTCATCATTGCCTATATATATACAACTATTTTCAATAATCAATGGTAATAAAAATTTCATTAATATGTTTATAAGGTAAAAAAAGTAAATTAAAAAAATCCCGGGGCCTACAGATGAGGTGATCGAATTGGGCCTAGTAAATTTTCTTCCGTTTGCACCGTCGGCCGTTCCTGCCAAATGGTGAGTTGTTGTGGGCTACCCACCCGACCCACCAATCTATTTTGACAGCTTTTTTTATTTTTTTTCACAGACTTTCCAAATTCCAACTTGTTACTCATAGTATAATAAATCACGACCGTACCAATTATTATCACAACACTAAAATTTCTTGTTAATTATTTTATACGACCAATTAAGTATTTAATTTGATAGGTGATTGGGGTACAAAGTGGGAAATGATTGACAGCAAATGAGCAAAATAGGAGTATAATACATTATTTGGGACAGGAAATCTAATTCCACTAGTATTTAAGTTGACAATAATAACATTATAAATATTAATCAAGAAAGAGAGAGAGTGAGAGAGTTAGTTAATAATGGATGATCTTCACTCCATTGCTTTCAGCCGCAGCAGTTGGGATCTTGGAGTTTTCAAATCAGACATGTCTCAATGTATATTTCTTCTTCTTTCCCTTTTCTTTCTTTCTTTTTTTTTTTTTTCCCTTCTTCTGCCCTTTAATTTGCTTTATTTTCTTCTTTAGTTACCCTTTGATGACAATGCTACCTACCTAGCTAGCTACTACCCCCCTCTCTCTCTCTATATATATATACACACACATACAGACACAGTACACACTAGAAAGTGAAATGTTTAGTGATTATTAATGTGGTGTGAATTGAATTTGAGGGTGCAGATGATATGGAGAGAAGAAGTGCATGTGATGATGATATTCATGATGACGACTACTCCACTGGATATTTGCAAGATGTGCTTTTTAACTTCACCTCCAAACGAACAAGACTACACCTCGATTCATCTATCAAGGTAAGTTCATGTTTGATAGCTAAGATTAAAGATAGATTAACGATATCTCAATTTTTAGAAATTGTTTGATAACTAAAATTAAGAGTAAACTATGTTTTAAAATCTGTAGCTATTAGTTGATTATAATTAATGTCTCATTAATTAGCTAAAATTACATGATTAATTATTGTGTATCAAATTTTTGCCCCTCTATAGGCATTTGTTGGATGAGATAATTAATTATTTTTTATGCAGAATTCTTGGACATCAAATCTCATCCAAAATTGTTATCAAGACTTTGACAACAGTACCCTCCTCACTCACACAATTTCTGGTAATTGATTTTTTTTTATATATTTAATTAATTTAATTACTATTTTATTAATTTTGTATTTGTATTAGCTAGCTAATTAAGAATTATTTGGAATTGAAACAGAAGTGAAAACACCAGAGGAAGCAATTAATTCAGAAAACTATGATTCTTCATCATCTTCACAAAAAGAATCAGCAGCACACAACCAATGGACACCTGATCATACCCTATATTGCATAGACCCCATTTTTTCTTCTGCAGGTACTAATTCCGTTTCTTTCTCTAGCTCTTTTTTTATTTTAGTATTTTTTGGTTTTAATATCTAATCAACTTTATTCCTGAAATTATAAATCTTACCCGTACGTGTCTTTTCCTCACAAAGCCTGAAATTTAGGCCTGACCAACATAACTGAATTTTGAAAAAGACAAATAAATGAAGACATAGGTAGATTTAATTTGTTTCCTCTTTAATTCATAAAGAATAATAGTACTATATATTATATCCACGGCCCCTTTTTCTTTTTCATCTTTCAAATTTTCTAGCAATTATTTGAATACTATAAGAATTTATCAATTAATTTGTGTTTTTTATGATCAGGATTGCACGAAAAAAGAAAGAAGAGGGTGGTGGCAAAGGTAGTGTATCCTTTTGCTCTAGTGAAGCCCGGGGGATTCGAAGGAGACGCGACGTTGAACGACATTAACGAAAGAATCCTAATGCCGCCTAGTCGACCCGTACGCCACCCAGTCGGGGACTTTGCGTGCCGCCCGTTGGTCTCGCCCGACGGCCCCGGGTTGTCCGGCAAGGCGGTGGTGGCATTCACAAGAATTCAAACACAAGGGAGAGGCACAATTACTATTATCAGGACAAGAGGTTAATTAATTGATGCATAATTTCTTCATGCAATATGATTGTTTAAATTTTGGTCAATTATTAGTATGTCATATTGTATTAATTTAAATATGATCGATAAATCTAGTATAGGAGAATGGAGATCCGAATTGAATTGGCCGGAATGTAGATATATGGTCTAAAAAGGTTGTGTACGTACGTAGCAATTGTATTAATTAATTAATTAAATTCAGTACTATATATATACATTCACTTTAATTCGTCTTCTGCCGAATTAATTAATTGAATATATATATATATATCAATTAGATTAATATATTATTTTTGTCCATGTCAATATATGATTGATTCTCATTGGATGCGGTTTAAAAAACCACTGCTTCAAACAATTATTGGGGGTTCTGCCAATTTCAAATGTATTCAGAATTTCATCATATTCACACATTTCTATCTCATGACGCAATAATGTTGGAACATAAACTGTTGAATTTCTACTATATTAAATACTAGTGACCACATATTTTGTGAGATTGTGAAAAAAATACTATTGTTTAATAAAATTATATATATATATATATATATATATATATATTTTTTTTTATATATGTATTATTTATGTTTTGAGAGGGTAAATAAAAGATAAATAAATAAAATAGAATTTGTATAAAATTTAAATAGAGAAACTAATTGGAGAAGAGGGAGAAAGAAGACAGTTTATTTATGCTTAATAAATTTTCAAAAAATTTGAAAATTTGAAAATTTATTAAATGAAAGTTTTAGGAGGGGTCACCTCATTAATAAAAAAATAAGAATAACTAATATTAAGGAGGATTAAGAATCCCGATGATTACACTTTTTTTTAGTGGTAAATACTTGTGTCTACCTATTACAATATGCATATAACTCATATCACTTGTTTCAATTTCTTTAAATAGGTGAATGTTATCCGTGAGTTATGATAAATACAATATAATACTCTGTATTAATTTAAATACGTACATTATAGTATTAATTTAAACACAATAAAATAATAACTTATCTATTACATAGTATTAATTTAAATATTAAATAGAAACAAGTTGTAAGTACACAAGACAACCCTTTTTTAATAATCACATTTCAAACTTATTCTTCAAAAAACAAAAAATGAAAAGCAAAAACACTACACAATTAAAATCCGTAATTTAATTTATTTAATTTTATGAATGGACATAAAAGTCGGGATCGAGGAGTTAGTGTGTCGTTTTGTGCACAAGGTCAACATGGGTAGTTAAACTTGTTTCCTAATTACTTTACAAAAATAATACTATACCGTATCTAGCTATGTTTGAAATTGGACAATGTCACGGACCACATTTTTATTAACATCAAGTATTAATATATTATTATTAAAAAATATTCATGATAAAATTGTTTTGAAAATCCAACTCCAAGTTTAATTACGTATTCTACGAACAAAAAAAATGATATATATATATATATATATATATATATATGATCACATTTAAAAAAAAAAATTAAGATATATAAACAAATACGTAATTTACATGAGTGGGGTTAACTTGGATAACAACGAGGTTAATGCTTTAACACTTTATAAATTAATTAATTGGGGGGTTGTTATCAATTATATATTGGAAAGTGTGTCAGTGAGAAACAGCTGTTGAATTTGGAATTTTTTTATTTCTTTGACACAAAATCTAACAAAAAAATCTTTGTCACAAAAAAAATAATATTTGTCGTGAAATTACAACAATGATTAGGTTGATTTTTGCCGGTGAAGAAATTTAGATGACGTTTACGTGACGCACTACATTTTTTTTGTATATCATACATAAATGAATGGTTTGTGTCAGGTTAAATTTGAAAGATTTTTTTTTTTTAGTTTTAGGTCACATTGTGTGGTATCTCCTTCATTTTATGTGACCATATTGTATGTGCTTGATTATTCTCTAGATTTTAGTATTTTGTGAATTTTTATCATTTTCTTAAATGTAAATGTACTGAGTATTACTCGTAGAGAGTTGGAGAATTAATTCTTGTATATTAATTCTTAATAGTGCCATACAAAAGTTGTATACTTACCTTCGTAATCCTCATTTTTTACAATATACGCATATTTACCTTTTGTGTTATTACTTTTCGATCCACTATACATTCAATTCAACAAATTTTTTTACTTTATACTCCCTATATTCAGTCATAATTTTTTTAGACGTCAAAATTCACTATTTTTTTCTCATTTATACCCCTCTCTCCCTCTCCCTCTCCCTCTCCCTCTACCTTTTCTCTTTTTCTACTTATATATGCCTATCAAACCGTCATACTATTGTGTTTAGTGTGATAGCAATCTATAGAAAAAAAAAAGTATTTCATCACCCTTGCTCTAAAATGACGAGAGAGGTAAATTGTGAAATATGACTAAAAGGATACAAGTTTCTATAATTGCCTATTTTTCTACCATTTGAATTATTTTCCAGTGCAATATTAATAGGTTCACCTTATGATAAGATTAATTGAATGGCCTTGCGTGGAAGGAATTTCATACAGTATTGTGTTTCCGATGGGTAAACAATACTCCCTCCGTTCTACAAAGTGTTGTTTTCATTAAATTTGTTGGAATTAAGAAAGGGTATGTATTGACAGGTATACTTTAAATAATAAAGAAAGATTTTGATCACATTAATTCTTTTCAAATCTTTTCAAATATTTTACCCAATCTTCTTCAATTATTTTCAAGTTTATGTCTTAAATAATTTTTAAATTGGAGGACATAATGAAAACAAACAATGTAAAAATTTTAAAACAACACTTATTTGTGTACACGAGAAATGGGCTAAAATAACACTTATTATTGAACGGGGGAGTGTCTAATAGTAATAGAGAAACACAAATTAAAATATAGAAACCAGAGAGATTAACAAACATTGTACATAATTTTTTTAAGTGATACAATAACGTACATCTTTTAAAATACGAACTATTACCTTTTAAAAATATTTAATTATATGAATTATTCTTCCAAAACCTATTAAAATGTAATTGAATTACTATAAAATTTCTTTAAATCTGGTTCGCATAAATTTTTTAACAATATTTGTAACTATCCAAATTAAACCTTAGAAAGATTAGTTAAACAACAAGCACAAAATATATTGAAGAAGATAGTTTTGAGAGTGTAAAATTTCACTCTCGCAAAACTTCTAAACAAATATACGAGTACTATTTATTGAGATTTTCAAATTCAAAAATAAAAAATATATTCCTCAAACCAACTTAAATGTGTGATGATCATGGTTTTTTTTTTTTTTTTATAATTATAATTAAGGTTGATCATAGTTTAAAGATTTAAAGTTAACGCATTATATTTGTCTCTATTATTGTTTTGTAATACGGAGTATAAAATTAAGGAATGCTTAAAATTTTACTCAATTAATTAATATATAAAAGAAAAATGCCAACTTACTTCCATGAGTCCATCATCATGAAAGGAAAGAGAGAGAAAAGTACATAAAATATACTCCCACCATCGAGTATAAGCTTTTCATACTCTTTTTAATAAATATTTTTTAATTTTTTATTCTTACACTTCAATTTATATTTTATTTCTTCTCTTGATCTCTATCTCAATTACATATATAATATATCTATTAATAATTTAATCATTTTTCTTAATATATGTGTTCAAAAGTATTGAGAAACTTGTAGATAGGGGTGGGAATGGGCCAGACTACCCGATAGGGGCCTACGACTCGGCCTATTAAAGCTCGGCTCGGCTCGACTCGTTTAATAAATAAGCCGGGCTCAAGCTTTTTTAGAAGCCTATTCAACTAAATAGGCCGGGCTCAAGCTTTTTTGTAAGCCTTTTAAGTCCAATAGACCGGCCTATATAACTTCACATATATATATATATATATATATTATAAGTATATACTTATATAATATGTGATTTTCAAATAAATAAATACGTAAAAAAAATTAGTAACATTAGTTATATTTTTCTTTGTAATAGTTGAAAAAATAGTTGAATATTATAAATTACTTCCATTTCTTCATTTTGAGATTTAAAGTGTTAATTTTTATAATTTGATTATAATACAGTTATAGATTTTTTTAAAAAAAATACACTAATAAAATTAAGAGGCCTTTAAAAGGCTTTCAGGCCAGACCTATTTATTAAAAAGGTCAGGTTTAGGCCTAAGAAATATATAACAGGCCATACTTTTTTTCTTAAAGCCTACCTAGGCCTGGTTCATTTCCACCCTACTTGTAGACAGAGAGAGTAATTTTTAATTAAAATGGGAAAATGTAAAGATAATTAGGGTAAACTTGTCAATCCATCTTCTTCAACATAGTGAGATTACGGGAAGGAAAAGAAAAAATAGAAAAATTGCAGCAAGTTTGTGGTTGACAATAATATGGAAAATTTGGAGAAGCAAGAATGCAAAACAGTTCTCATGGGAGGAGTCGGTAGTGAAAAAAATAGTAGAAAATATCAAGATAAATTTGTGGTCGTGGGTGGAAGGACATGGTCGGCTAGCATAAAATTTGTTGGTCTCGACATGATGTTGTGATCCATATATTTGTATAGATAACTAACAAGAGTTTGAAAATCATTGAATTAAAAAGCACGATGTGTAATACAAATACGATACCATAAAATTGTACGGATTGAGTACTTCTTGTACTCGAGATCGATCAGTAGTACGACTTTTACGTAAAAAAATAATAATAATAAGGGGACCGGAGTATAAGAAATCCCAAAATTCAATAACACATAAAGCTGGATTTAACACATTATAATTATAAGTATGAATTAATTAATTAATAGTTTGGTATTTTTTTTTTGAAAGGAAATAGTTTGGTATTAAAACAACGTACAGATGAGATTATTGTAAGTGCAACAAAAGTAGTAGTGGTGAATTGAAGTTGGGGGACATTCCGACAGAGCATATATGAAGGTGGCAGAGGGAACACAACAGTACAAATTCACACACACTCAACTCAAGGCTTGGGGTGACAATATCTTTCACTTGTTATTTGACGTAACGTAACATGCATGGCAGAAACACGACTACCTGCAGCAGTACTACAATTAAACTCGTGCTCACGCTTTCCCTTTCCTTTCATCTTTTTTATTTCTCTGAATTCCCATCTTGCCTTGCCTCCCCTCCTTTTCAGAATATGTGTCTGCGGGACTCCTACTATTTCTAAATTAAATTATTGCTTCCTTTTATTACTCACATTTCATTTCCTTGCTGATAATTTAATTACTCTATTTACTTATCCTTGCATGACCGTGGAATAAAAAATTTTTTTTGACAACACGTTAGTCAAAGTTAGTTTTGGGTAGTTTTAAAATTATATATATATATTAGTCTATCAATTGAGAGAGTACCCATCTTACATGGTATCAACTTCTTCTTTTTCCCCTCACTTTCTTCTTTGTTAATTCTTGCTCGTCGATTATTTCTTTCTCGGCACCATGACACAGTGGACAACCAATACATCGGTCTTTGATGCCACACTTACTCTCCATGCAATGATGCATTTTATTACAATTAAATTAAAATTTATCAATGGTATGATCAAGTCTTTCATCTTCTTGTAGACAAAAGTTAATTTCTTGGGCAAAGTGGTATGCAATACAAATGGGAGCCCTTAAAAATCTAATGGTACATGTCATTTATTAAGTGGCAGGTGATACAATTTTGTAGGGGGCAAAATACCATTTTGCCCTTAAATTCACCAAACCCAATTTTGGTTTTGAAAGGGACAAAAAATATTTCAAAAGTTAATTGAATGTCCAATCAACTATTTCAACCTTTAATCAATTATTTCAACCTTTCAACTCCTCCATTATTTTATTAAAAATATTGTGTTCAGATTTTTTTTTTTTTTTTTAATTTACACAATTTTTAATTCAGATTTTTTATTCAAGATTTTTTTTATAATTTTTATTAAGATTTTATTTTTTAAAATTTTAACGCATAATTTTAGAGTGTTTTTTTTAATTCAATTTTATTTTTTCAAATTTTTATTCAAAATTATTCAAAATAAATTTTATTAGAGTATCTTTTTATTCAAAATTATTTAAACTATTTTATTCAGTTCATTTATTTATATTTTATTCAAATTAGTTTTACTTAGTTTTTTAGTTTTTCTAATTCACCAAAAAAAAAAAATTAATTAAAATTTTACTTGATTTTTTTTTCATTTTTTAAATAAAATTAAATCAGATTTTTAATTGGATTTTTTTAATTTATATTTTTTTCAAATATTCTTATTTAAAATTAATTTTTAGATCTTTTTTCTCTCTCTTCATTTAAAAGTACTCCCTCCGTCCTCCGAAAAGATTGCTTTTTTTTTTTTATTTGTCTCCCAAAAGTTTGCATACCGCAATCTTTTCGGGGACGGAGGGTGTAAGTCTTTTGACTTGTCAAATGATACATTTTTATCCACTTAATTCAATTTTTTTATTCAAATTATTTTTATTTATATTTTATGAATATATTGAACATTTTATAGAATTTTGTTGATTTTATTTTGAATTTTTGTTGAATTTTGTTGATTTTTTTTTAATTGTTGAATTTTTTTTTTCAAAACTTCTAAGTCAATTTTTTTTAGTTCAATTTTCTTTATTCAAATCTCCATAATTTGTATTTTTTACATAATTAAATATTGAATATCAACATATATATTAAAAATTGAACACTTAATATCAATATATATTGAATATAATAAAATATTGAATATCGACATATATATTGAATATTGAACACTTAATATCAGTATATATTGAATATAATTAAATATTGAATATCGATATATATATTGAACGCTATCAATATGTAGTGAACATATTTTACATACGTAATGAACTAATGGAGATACTCAACCCTCCGAACACTCAACTAATTCGTTGTTCTTTTTTGGAAGGAGGTTGGTTTGTAGAAAAATATATATATCCCTTAGCAACAATCAAAATTACAAGGCAATTTCTAAATCAATTTCCTTTTCTCAAGGTGAAAATAACACATTTTCCTCAAATTCTTCTCATTGTTAACAACTAAGAATTGGACTTGTCGCCTTCCTGCAAAACTACATGGGCGTATTTCTTTGGGAACAAAATGAGGAAAAATATAAGGTACCAAAAATTTAGCTTAAAGGTAAAACACTTCCAACACATTTTGACCTTGCAACATGAAATGTAGTATCAAAATACGATTTTGGTAGATACAAGATAATTAATCAATCAAATACAAGATTCATAACAACTTAACAAGTGTCTTCCTGGAATTTATTAGGAAAAAAAAATATTTAATCAAGAAAACAAATTGAAGTAGATTGATACTAGAATCTTATGTAATAATTTCTTGAGTTGGATTCTTGTATATGAGTTACATACGGGTTAACTTATATTTAACACAAACTATCAACCCATTATAACTCAAATAGAAAAGTTCAAATCTGTATTCCATCAAGGAAAATCAGTGGAAGAACAAATCATTCCTACATACCTCCCTAACAACAATACAACTTCTGGATAAATCAATGCCTTTTTCCATTCCCTGAATTAAAAGGAAACATTACACACATCAGAATAAACAGTAAAACCAAATATACAAAAAATGAGAAATACTGATTTGTTGGTTATCTTCTGAAGGAATGAGACCTTATTTTAAAGTTCGATTCAAGCCTAGATATTCCTAGGACTAGTTGTCAAAAACCACGAGATATAAAACGAAGGAACAAAGCAACAATCAAGAATTTTCCTAGTATCTAAAGTTTTACGAAATTATTTTACTTACTGTATTTTAGTGATGAACTTGCCAAGAATTAACGTTGACCAATATGTCAATTTCAAATTCATCTGGCTGCCAAACCTTGACAAATTATTGTTGCTTTCCATTCAAACACCAAACTTAATGGGTTAAATGTCACTCACTCTACAAGTCAAAATTATGCATCATAATTCCACTCATAACTAACATAATAAGATCACTACACCAATATAAATAAGGCAGAATCTCCTAGTCTATTCTCATTCTCTCATCAATCAACTACATCATTATGACTCAAATAGAAAAGCTCAAATCTGTATTTCATCAAGGAAAATCAGTGGAAGAACAAATCATTCCTACATACCTCCCTAACAACAATACGACTTCTGGATAAATCAATGCCTTTTCCCATTCCCTGAATCAAAAGGAAACATTACACACATCGGAATAAACAGTAAAACCAAATATACAAAAAAGGAGAAATACTGATTTCCATTTCTACCAATGAAGTAACAGGGCATGAAGGCTTTCCAGGATGGCTTCTCAAGCTTAGCAGAAGCAGATCAGAGGATCTGGAAAAATGTCGAAAGGGTTTACAATTTTTATTCAAAAACTAAAGAAACAAAATTTGATTCACAAACTAAAGAAATAAATCAAGAAAACACTCCAAAAAAAAAACCACAAATCTGATTCAAAAACTACAGAAACAAAACAACAATTAGATCCCAAAACGCCATTGATGGGAGGGTTTACAGATTTCGTCATCCACCCAAGAACGTGGTCGAAATACCGGTGTTACAATTATGTTGAACAGTTCATATGCACATCCACCCAGGAACACAAGTTTACCTAGAATAAACAAAAAGAAGAGTAACTAAAACAAAAGCCCCAAATCAGAAGCTGAATTTTAACAATATTTTCTAAAGTAAAGAGCGTAGATGGATTTTTAGAGAGAGGCACCAAAATAAAATTTTACCGAGTCAACTCAGTGTGTCAACACCACCCACAAAACCCTAGATCTACGCCGCCACCACGCGATCGGAGAAGACGAGCCCCTTGACGGAGCATTCAGACTCTGCAACGGCGTGGAGGAGGGTTTCGAACAAACCTTAGTAGACGAAGCCACATCGCTATGGTCGCCGCTGTTAGAAGACGAAGTCGGGAGCGGGCCGAGGAAGTTGGAGACCGTGAACCCACCACTCGTGTCGCCGTCGTCATTGGAGGGCCGCCGAAAATGGAGAGGGGTGTTGAACGACCACTCCAATTTCTGGGATGGGAGGGGAGGGGAGGGGAGAGGAGAGAGGAAATTAATGTGAGAGAGAGAGAGGAGGGAGAAAATTAATGAGAGAGTGAAGAGAGAGAGAGGAGGGAGGAAATAGTATTAATGCTTGCAAAAAGAAAAATGAAGGACAAAAGAGACCTTTTACCTTAAATTTTGTATTGACAAGTGGAACAATTTTTCACAATTTTTCGCATGTATCTTCTAGGACTAAGGGGGTTAATAATCTCTAATTTCTTCCTTACCTAATTTTTACAAATACAATAAAAAAGATATACATAATTGATCAGGGAACTCCCCTTTCCTTAATTTGCATTCCATAATCAACCACCGAAATACAATAATTAATCAGCCTCTAATTAGATTCTCCTGATTCGTCTCCATTTTTTTTTTTTTTTGTTGGGGTCGAGACTATTCCACCTTGAACTAGATTTGATCTCGTTTTCAATGAAATACTCCATATACTCAATAAAATTACAGTTTCTATAAAAAATAAAAATAAACATACATTTGATGAATATACAAATAAGAAAAATGAACATAGTTTTAATGGATAGAGGGAGTACTATACAATTTAATTGGGAGTAAGAGGTACGGAGTATTATATTGTAAAGAATAATTGTAATAGGAGTGATCATCGTTGTTGCTAGTTGTTAGGATATTTGATATCTTTTATTGAACTTCATGATTTGGTATTAGTTAGTAGTTAGTTGTTTTGAGAGTTAGTTGATTATGTTTGTTAGTAAGTTGGTTTATTAGTTTTGAGTAGTTTTAGTTTATAAGATTTGATACATATATAAGACTTTTGCTATTGTAATTATTGGGTGATTGAAAATTGAATAAAAATTGTATGGATTTCTTTCGATTACGGAGGGTTTACGAATTTTTTTTGAGTCTTATTATTCTTCAATGTTGTGGCCTGCGCTGCGTCACAACGTCTATAAATATTAGACTTCAAAATTTACTTGCGCGCAGGTGAAGTTAATTAAAATTACTTGCGTGAAAGTTAAAATAATATTTCCTCCATCCCATAAAGATATGAGTAACACTTACGTATCCCCGTATGGCCGTATGTACCGTACCCTCTGATTTTAATTTAAATTATTTATTTATATTTTATCTGCACCTGTTCATTTTATGAGTTCACCTTCAAATCATATTTTTACTACATTTATCTGCACCCACTCATTTTATGAGTTCACCCCAAATAATTACTTTTTTACAACGATTATCTACACCCGCTCATTTTATGAGTTCACCCCAAATTATTTTTTTACCACAGATATCTGCACCCGCTCATTTTATGAGTTCAGCCCCAAATCATATGTATACTACAATTATCTGCAGTCGCTCATTTTATGAGTTCACCCCCAAATCATTTCTTTTTTACAACGATTATCTACACCCGCTCATTTTATAAGTTCACCCCCAAATTATTTTTTTACCACAGTTATCTGCACGGCTGCACCGCTCATTTTATGAGTTCACCCGGCCCCAAATATTTTTTTAAAAATAATTACATTAAAAATATTATATTATCTTTTTATTAATTTACACAAAATATAATAATAAAATCAACCCTTATTTTATACATTTACAATATGTAGTCGAGTCATTGCTGAGTTACCATCGATTCACCACTAAATCACCCATATTTTTAGAAAAAAATCGTAAAAACATAATTTAAAAAACTATCGAAATTAGGCACAAATCTCGATTTTTTTTCTTTTTAATTTTTCTTCCCATTTTTTGTTTTTATTCAAAACTTTTTATTTCTATTTTTTTTTTCATTGGTATTTTTTTAAGGGGATTTCACATAAAAGGTCATTTAACCTAGTGTTTTTTTAAATAAAGACATGATTCAAAATAGTTTCAGAATAAGGACAAAATGGCACATAAATGTACCATCATGCCCTTAATACATAAAATTCGGAATTAATATGGAGAAATTCTTTAAATGTTTGAAATTTAAAGCTGACTCTATCAGCTCATTAATTCCAAGAATTACGCAATTAATTAAAACCTTATGTTTGAAATTTAAAGCTGACTCTATCAGCTCATTAATTCCAAGAATTACGCAATTAATTAAAACCTTCCTAAAATTAATTAACACCGGTCAGAAGAGCTTAATTTTGTGCAGAATTTTGGGGTTTTCCAATTTGTGAAGAAAGGAAACCGTGAAGTACGGAAGAAGACGAAGTGAGAAGTGAGAAGAACATTTTGCTCCCTAAACCATGGTTGGAAAAGTAATATAAAAGCTAAATCTGCATAATAAAATGAATAATACAGAACAATGAAATCTAAAACTGCATAATAAAATGAATAATGCAGAACAATGAAATCTAAAATTGCATAATAAAATGAATAATGCAGAAAAAATAGTACGGTGTCTTCATATTAGAATGTGATTATGCAGAAATACGTATACATATGCAAAATAAGATCTGCATTATCCCTTGATCAAACCAATAACAAATAATCATGAACTACATTTCAGCAACGCGCACGTAAATCATCACAATTACACGAAAACGGAGCAAATTGAACCTAAATTAAAATCATCTCAAAAAATCCTAAATTCTTTGCAAATTATGTGTGTACGTGTGGAATTAAAAATCATACCCTTGGCAAAACTCTTCATCTGACCCTTGGAATTAAAAGTTTCTACTATATCTCCGGCAGCTTCGCGTCCGTCATCCATAATGAAGAAATCGGTGAAGTTTGAATCCCCTAGGAATATAAAGAAACGATCGCGTGGAAAGTCTCTTGATCATGTGCAGTCGGCGAACTTCGGGCCAGGAAGTGGGCCATGAATGCCACGACCAACGCAAACCCTCGATTGCTTCCAATTCGGTGAAATCCATCGGCGAGTTAGGAGACGAACGAGATGCGTTTCATCAATTGATGAAACCTAATCGAGATTTGCGATCATGGGGATTTATGATATTTCAAAGTTAGGGGTTTAATTTATGATATTTTCTGATAATGGCCGGCCCGGCACCATGAAAGAAATCGGGAATGGAAATAAGAGAAAAAGTCCAGTGTCTTGATCGCGTGATTAAAGGCTATACTTTTTCTAAATTAGATTCGGGCTTTCGACAGTTTGAAATTTGATTTTTAAAATTTTGAGTTTTGAAATCCTATTAAAAATGTGTATGATTTAAACAGATTCTGAGGGACGATAAACTAGAAAATAAGGCGATGCAATAAACTAGAAAAAATGCAGAACACGATAAACAGATTCTGAGGGACGAGGAATTCTGAATTAAGGCGGTTTTTTGGAAATTAGGATTGCTTTAATTGAAAATTCGTATGAATCGTGCAGATTGCAAACGAAATAAGGAAGGTGAGATTCTTATTTCCATATGCGTGATATTAAACAGATTGCTGGCGAAATATATGGAATGTATGACTTGTTCCATTATTATATAAATTAAATAGTTATTCTTCAAATTTAAATGTAAGGGCATAAATGGTTATTTACACATGTTTTTGTCCTTTTTTAAAAAGATTATAAAAGTTGTCTTTATTTAAGAAGCTAGGTGCCTAAATGACCTTTTTTATAAATTTTCTCAATACAAAATAATATTATATGTAGGGTAACACTTGCGTACACTCGTATGCACTGTACCCCTAATTTTAATTTTAATTTTTTATTTATATTTTACTTGCACCTGCTAATTTAATGAGTTCACCCCCAAATTATATTTTTACTACAGTTATCTGCACTCACTCATTTTATGAGTTCACCCCAAATCATTTTTTACTACAGTTGTCTGCACCCCCTCATTTTATGAGTTCACCCCCAAATCATTTTTTTACAACGGTTATCTACACCCGCTCATTTTGGGTGTACGAAAGTTTTACCCTTAATAAATTGGTCTGTATCACCGCGCCCTTTGTAAAATGGATTTTTAGATAAAATCACAAATTTTCACAATAATTTTATGGATGGCGTGGGTATATACCCCTCCAGCTTTGTGAGATACACTCCAATTTCTTTTTATTAATTAAATAGTCATACAAAATACCATGTTTGTCCTTTTACTAAAACAAATTAAGATATATACACTCTCCTTACAATTTAAACACAACTCTAACCCTAGAATTAGACCGTTGTCACAGCTGCCTCCTCTGCCACCTCCGACAGCCACCACTGTCCCAAACAAATTTAAAAATAATAATAATAAAATATTTTCGACAAACTAGTGTCGATCAAAAGCACTCTCGTTAACACTGGTTAGTCGATCAAACACCTTCCCGTTGACATTGTTCGTCGAAAGAATTTAAAAAATAAAAAAATTAAAATTTTCGACAATAAAGGGTTGACAATAAACACTCTCATTGACCCCTTATTATTGATAGAAGTATTTATGGTCGACCTTTCTTTGTCGAAATAAAAAAAAAAACAAAAACTGAACGGACGAAAGTGGATGGGGGCCGGCGGCGGAACTGGGAGATTAGGAATTGTTTAAAATTTGGAATGTCAATTAATTAGTGCGAATTTCGAGGGCAATATCTTTCGGAGTTTATTTTTTGGTTGTTGACTTTAATACTCCCTCTGATTTTTAATAAGTGTCATTTTAACTTTTTTTCAACAAAATTATAAATGATGGTTAAAAAATTTATTTAACAAAGAATATGGTCAAGAATGTAACTAGTATTTATAAATCAAATTAATTTTGGTATAAACCATATTTATAGAATTTATTTATGAACAATATATATGGTAAAATAATCAAAATTAAAGAAAAATTTCAAACCGACACTTATTTTAAAATTAGTTAAAAAGTCAAAGGACACTTATCAAAAAAAAATGGAGAGAGTATATAATGTTATTTGAAATTCAAAATTAATATTCAAATTATATTTAAGTGAAAGGATTAAAGAACCCCGACCGACACTTATTTTAAAATTAGTTAAAAAGTCAAGTGACACCTATTAAAATATGGAGAGAGTATATAATGTTATTTGAAATTCAAAATTAATATTCAAATTATATTCAAAAGTTGCTATTTTATTTTTAATTTTCTTGCAGTTATTTTAATTTGGTTTAATTGTTTTGACGTAAATCATATTTTTTGTTAGAATAGAATATACTCCATATCTAATAATTAAATACTCCGTATCTCCTTAATTGGGGGATCCAAATCCCCTTTTTTTTTTTTTTTTTTTTTTTTTTTTCGAAAGTGAATAAATATACTATAAGTTGGATAAGATTTGTTACCAAAAATTATGAGATGTGATATATATTTAATACTCCCTCCGTTTTTTAATAAGTGTCACTTTGGCTTTTTAACTAATTTTAAAATAAGTGTCATTCTAGAGTTTTTCCTTTAATTTTAACTATTTTACCCTTATACATTTACCATAAATATTTTTCATAAATAAATTCCACAAAAATTGTTTATACCAAAATTAATTTGATTATGAATACTAGCTACATTCTTGACCACATTCTTTATCAAATAAAATTTCTATATTAAAATTAGTATAATTAATGAAGGGTAATATAGACCACAATTTATTATCTTAATTTGTTGAAAAAAGCCTAAATGACACTTATTAAAAAATGGAGGGAGTACTACCAAATGTTGTTTTTAAATATATGAATATTCTGTTAAACAAATTCCGGCCCCCAGAATTCTCGTAATCCCCCAAAGTTATTAATAAGTTCATAAATATTAAAATCATCATCATATTAAACCTTTCCGTCCCCTAAATTAAAAGAGTTGGACTTCGACGAAGACGGCGACGTCCCACAAATATCTGTAAGTGATTGCTGCAGTTCCCTTAGATCGATTTATTTATAATTCATATACATGGATTTATGAGTTTTTATTAAATATTTTGTTCAAGAATGAGTTAAAATCTTCTTACTTAGATTTAGACGTGATGGAATTTTAGTTGTACAATTTTAGAAATCATTTTATTTAATTTCTCTCACTCGATTAAAATATTTTATTTCTTGTATTGTATTGATGAAATTAGTATTGTTTGTTGCGTTGTCTGTTTTTTTTTGTGTGCAGTGTTATTGTGTTAATAATTAATTAAGTTTTCGATCAGCTATGGAAGAATTAGTTGAATCGGAAGTAATAATTGATGTGGATGATCATATTAATGAGGTGGAGAAAGAATCACTTGTTGTGGGAAGGCTAGTTTCACAGTACTGGAATTATTCTTCTTCAAATTATCTAATAGATGACATTACAAAAGCTTGGCATTTGAAACATGGTATCTCATGGAAAGAGTTTGAGTTTGAGGAGTCGAAACTTATATTATTTTGCTTTAATCATGTCACGGATAGGGAATGGGTGTTGAAGAATCAGCCCTGGATTTTCAATGAATCTCTTTTTGCAATTAAGAAGTTTACGCGAGGCGACGAGGAGTACTCAGTTAATGTGACTTCATTCTGGGCTCGGTTGTATGATGTCCCCAGCTTCTCATGCATGAATGAAACAACACTAAGCCTTTTCGCCAAACGGATTGGAATTCTGGAATCTGTGGATATATCGGGTGAAGATTTAATTGGCACGTTTATAAGGTTTAAGGTTTCTATTAACATAACAGAACCATTGGTGAGAGGAATCAGCATTCGGGTTAAAGGGGAACATTTGTGGCTTCCTCTTATGTACGAGTCACTGCCAATCTATTGCTTCTCTTGTGGTACCATTGGCCATGATTACAACAACTGTCCACATAATTATGATCACCGAATCTTGAAATATAGCAATCTGAAGTGGACTGCATCTTCAACGAGAAAAACTGATCATCAAGACACACTTCCACATGACATTGTAGAATGTATCCTTTCGCGGTTACCTGTGAAATATCTCGTTAGATACAAATTGGTTTGCAAAGAGTGGAAGGCCACGATATCCGATCCAAGATTCGCTGAAACCCATCTCCGACAATACAACAACTCATCCTCCTCCCGAAATCTACTTGCATATGAGGATCCAATCTCAATTTGTTATTCTCAATCATTTAGTTATTCTGCATTAAAAGTTGCCCAACTTGATGAAACCCACAATTTAAATTTTGTGTCAACAATTGGACATTCATGGAAATGTGACTTGAGGTGTGGTAATATTTTGGGCAGTTGTGATGGATTATATCTTATACGTTGCTTTGCTCTTCATCACGAGTTGAAGAATATGTGTGTGGTGTGGAATCCATCTTGTAGAGCGTACAGAGAAATCTGGTGTCCGAAACAAATAGAGAGTTGTTGTACCCTGTATGGGATATATTACAATCCAAAGATGAAGGATTATAAAGTAGTAATTGGTGATATTAAGCATTATGCAGTATTTTCTTGTAGACTCGACAAATGGAGTGAGGTGAAAGAGACTAAAGATGTTTCCTGGTCTTCAATTTTTTATAATGGACTCTCCGATAGGGGGGTCTCCGTTAATGGAACTTTGTATTGGCTGGTATCTGCACTTCCACCAAGGAATCCGTTTGAGAATAAATTACTAATTTGTTTTGATTGGAAAGAAGAAAAGTTCAAAGAAGTTGTTATATCCAACATTTCTCATCGAAACCTTTTCAGGTTCCAGTTGAGTTCTTCTGGAGCAGGTGTGTGTTTGTGGCACAGAATCGGTCCGGATCAGATAATGATTATGAAAATACTAGATGATAAGGGTTCATGGGAGGAGTTTAATGTGGAGTTGCAACGCCCATCCGATGTAATCGAAGGACCTGACCTTCTATGTTGGGTAAGTGAAGAGGAGATTATACTTTACTATGCAAACAGAATTGGAGTAAGATTTCATATCATCTATAACCTGAGTAACAATACTTTTGCGAGTATTCATACACATAAATTATGCATAGGCTTTGATTATCCGCGGCCTTTATTTGAAACAATATCAAAAGAAGGTAATAATGCAGGCTCTTATTTGGAAAATCTGTTTTTACAATAACAGATTAATTTATGTTATCTTAGTTGGGTTTTAAGTTGTCATGACCTATTGGCCGGGCATGAGACAATTTTGAAAGCTTATTTTTTATATTCTCGTAATTCTCCAGACTATTGTTCCAATGTTTTGTTTTGATAGTATAGCATACGTGTTCTTTCTTAAAAAAATGTTTATTTATTTATGTACTTAGTTCAATTAATTTCGCAGATGCTTGTAAACAATATTATTGTAGTTTGTGATTTGTGAGACTGTTTGATCGAAGCCTTACAATTACAATAGTTACATCCTTATGTTTTTTCTAGCTTGACAAATGATTATTTAAACTCATGATGCTGAATTTAGAAGACTGAGTATCCTTGTTGCATAACTAAAAATAAAAAAATGCACTATCTATATATGATCATAATTACCAGATTAATTGCTGATTTGTACTAAGATATGGCCTAATTGTGTCGTCAATACTCTAAAATAATACTAATAATAATTGAAAAAATAAATATAAATTTCATCTAAATGTGGGCAGGGTCAGAGTTTTGATTAATTTATAATTCTAAAAAGAAAGAAAGGAATGTGATTACTAATCTCAATATAGACAAGCTCGATTAATTACCTTTTTTATTTATTGATTAGATTTGGTTTAGGAGTATCATCTTACTATATTAATTAGATTTGGTAAAACACCTCTGGGTTGTGTTATATTGATTTCATTTACTGTTAAAAAAAAATACATCAATTAAAGTGAGATAAGCCTAAATACATCTTACATGGAGATCTACGTGAGCACGTCTACATGCATATTCCACAAGGCTTTGCTAAGGATGGTGAAACTCGTGTGTGTAAACTTAAAAAATCTTTATATGGCCTTCGCCAAGCTTCACGAAATTGGTATGAGAAGTTCACCCAATCATTAATGGGTATCAGATTTCGTCAGTCTCAAGCCGACCACTCCTTATTTATATTCCGCAAAGGGGCTACCTACGTTTCCGTGCTAATATATGTTGATGATGTGATACTTGTTGACAACGATTTGACCCACATATCGTTCGTCAAACGATACTTGGATGACAAATTTATCATTAAAGACTTGGGAGTTTTGAAATATTTTCTTGGAACTGAAGTAGCTAGATCGCATGAGGGTTTTGTGTTTAGTCAGAGAAAATATGCACCGGATATACTGGAAGAAAATTGTCTTCAAGGCTGTCGGCCGAACGCCTTTCCCATGGAGCAAAATATAAAGTTACACCCCGATGATAGCAGCCCACTGGTCGATGCATTACAGTATAGGCGCCTGGTCGGTTGGCTCTTTGTATCTGACGGTGACGCGACCAGATATCGTGTTTTCCGTTGGACAGCTCAGCCACGAGAGTGCCCACCTAACTTGTATACCTTTTGTATCAAATTATGCTTCATTCTTTGAATTATTTTTATTTGTTTTAGATAGGGTGAGATGATCTCACAATTTTTATCTTTTTTTTATTGAATTTTAACTTGTAACAAATATAATTAGACATGTGAAAAACTGAAACCGGACAAATCGGTCAAACCGGTCGATTTCTAACTTGTCGGTTCGTCGAACCGTCGGTTTTAGTTTGAAAATAAAATTGTAACCTTATAATTAAAGTTTTGTTTCGGTTCCGATCCGAAAATTCAAAATCCAAACCAACGGTAACAGATTTGGTTTCGATTTGTAAAATGGTCAAACTTTATCCGCGGGAACATGTCTACATATAAAGTTTTAAACAAATATGTAATGCTAGCTATTTCAGTTTGTGCACTATAGAAATGGTGCGAATTTCATCAATTATGCACTGGCCATTTAAAATATTTTAATTACCATAAAAAATTGTAGTCATTATTCGAATTAAGGATGTGTTGACTAGGCCTGTTATTCGAGCCGAGCGAGCCCGAGTACCTAAGGTTCGAGTTCGGCTCGAACATATTTCGAGCTAGGCTCGAGCTCGCTCGATAACATTAACGAGTTTACAATGCGGCTCAGCTCAGTTTAATTTTTCTTTATTAAAACTCGAGCTCGAGCTCGAGCCCGACTTGTGTAATTTTTTTTATTAAGCTCGACAAAGCTCGAACTCGAGCTCGGCTCGTTTGACATAATGAGTTGAGCTCGACAAAGCTCGAACTCGAGCTCGAGCTCGAAATTCTGTAAACACACATATTTAACTAAAATATCAAAATTCCTATAAAAATGCATATTTAACCAAAATATTATATCAATTTCATCAACACAATGTAAAAAGTACTGCAAATATTAAAACATATTCATACTTCAAAAGTACATTCCCAAGTATAACTAAAGAATGAAAACAATCCATCATAAAAAAAAAACTTTTACAAATAAAATATTTCTTTCATTCAACAACGTTTAATGGATTCATTCTTCAATCTTGATCAAGGAGTTCAACTTCTTGATAAGTCGATGTAGATTATTCGCCAACATTCCGTGATTCCTACAAAAAAAAAAGAGTCATTATATATAAAGTATAAATAAGATATATGAAATTTACAATAAATAAAAATAGTCGAGTAAAAGTAAAAGTAAAAGTGTTAGAACTTAGAAGGTTTATTTCACTTATAAGAGGCCTAGTTTTTACACCATAAAGATTGTGAATTCAATTTTTACCACCATTTTCATTGATTTGGTCCATAGTCCATACTAACACTTGAACATGAACCTTGGATTGAATACATCTTGTTTATAAAATACTGGAAAAGGACGTGAATACTCCATCACCATATTTACAACATCATTACATCAGTATATTAATTAGCAAAAAAGAATGAAAATTAAGGATTCAACACACAATAAGAAGAATTGCTGCTCTATGACAGTTAGCATAAGCAGAATGTCAGAATATAAGCAATACTCCATCATCATTCCATTAAAAAAATAATTCAAAGAAGGTAAAAGAAGCAAAAGAAACCTATGCTACCCATTACAATACTCCACCATCAGTGACAGTAATTATAAACAATACTCCAACATCAGTAATTTAATCCCCGAAGCTACATACCCATTACCCTTGAAACCAAATAAATTTGAAACTCACCCCACCAAGCTGCATACCCACAGAAACTATGCTACCTAGTAGTACCCACAACCCACCCCACCAAGATAAACCTATAAAGAATAAATTAGAAATTGCTAGAAGAAATTACACCGGAGAAAAAATTATCGATTTCTAATGTACCCAATACCCATCTCATTATATCTCTTATTTGTATTCTTCCCCACTTTAATTGCTAGAAAGTAGAAACCGAAGCTATGGGAAAAAAAATACTTACCAGTATATAAACTTCAAAATTGAAGTAGGGGAATGAGTGCTTCGAAGATGGTTAGGGCTTGGGAATTACGACGCGGAAGCTGAGGCTGGAGGGTTTCGGCGCAGCGGCTGGAGGTTGCAGTGCGGCGGTTGGCCGGTTGGGGAGTGAGTGTGAGGGAGGGGAGCGGTTTTGCCGATGGTGTGTCACGGCGTGGGTGAGTGAGGTTGAGGAGTGAGTTTTACGCGTTTGTGTGTGAAATGAAAAGAGGCAGAATTATAATTGGAGTTTTGGGAAGGGGGAGGGTGATTGACCTAATTTGTGGAATTTACAAAATTACCCATTCGAGTTTCGAGCCTTACCGAGTACCTCGCGAATCGAGCCGAGTTCGGCTCGTTAAGTAATCGAGCTTTTATGCTACTCGAGCTCGGCTCATTAACCTTCACGAGTCGAGCCTTACCGAGCCTTAACGAGTCGAGTCGAGCCAAGTCTCGTTAAGGCTCGATTCGAATAACAGCACTAGTGTTGACTGACTACTATGATTGGAGAGTAATTAACACAGTCTGACTGTCTTAAGCATTATTTTTCACAATAAATGTATTCATAGTACCACTTTTTAAGATTGTGTTTATTCACTTGCTGCATGATTCTGCTGTGAAAAGTTAGTAATTTAATTTTCGGTCTGATCGAATTCGAATGCTACTATTTCATTGCCATTAAAACGAAAATACACGTACATATATATAATTAACCTATTGTGATAGAGAATCTAGCTACAACAATATTAATGATGTAAAAAACTTATAATTTCCTCCCTGTGCTTGTCCTTGATGATAAGATCGAAGAAGTAGGCAGTAAATTGAAAAATTGGAGCACCCGTAGACGAATTCAGATCATAGGCGGTGAATTGAAATTAAAAAAACTGATCAGGAGGACTAGAGATGTTGAAGAATTGAAAAACTGGCCGGATGGATCTTGAGGCCGGATACATACATATAGTCAATATTCGTCACTTGGTAAGACGACGTTGTAGACAAAAATATAGGATTTGGAATATGACAAATGGATCCTGTTGCGACACATAATTATAGAATGATGCAGCTGCAGGATCATCATGGTGGCCTGGGTGAAAAAATGAATATGGGAAAATATTAGGACGCCAATATCAACACGTGCTCAGTTCGCTTGCATGCTTTTTTGTATACGACGTTTTGAATGCAGAGGCTAATCGGGATTCTCTATTCGCCATTTCTCAATTAAGTTAATTTTGAAGAATATGAAATACAAGTATTTTCTTTAATTTTGTGGAGTAGTATATATGCAAGACATATTTATATATAGTGAAAAGTGGTCAAATACTCATATAACTTTTTTGGTAACATGAGATTTTCATTTTGCAATACTTATTTGATTGAATTTCCAAAACATTTTCGTTCAACCTTGAAAATTAGCCGGTCAATTATACTAATAAATTTTCTTATAATAGAAATATGTTGAAGTATACACCTAAGACCCCAAAAAACACACACACTATATATATATATTAATAAATAAATAAATGCTTTAAAATAAACAATATAACTAAGGTTCCCAGCCAGAAGAAGTTGATGATTTTTCTCGTGAAGAAAGGGTTTAAAAAGTGTTGATGATTTGAAAATTTGCAAGAAAGTTAAATTGTGTACCACACTCACACACATGCTATTGTCGATCTAAACCAATGACATTATACTATTCATTATTCAAACAAAGTTACCTTGATACAGAACAAAAGATGAATTATATTCATCTCAGTTTTGACGTAACCTCGAACAGTACCTTTCCAGCCAACCAACGGCAGAGCTCAATACTAGTTCTTCACCTGTTAGAAGTTTTACAGCCAGATTTCTCCTCACTTCAACACTAACGCCGCCACGATGTCGTAGGTTCAGCAGATATATCCTCAGATCACTCAATATTCTGGATATGAAGTTCTTCAATAGTTCATGTGCTGCTATTTCTCTATCCGGGTCTAATGGATCTTTACGGTCGCTAAAAGGTTTTTCAATTCTGCATATAAGGAAACGCGCACACTTTTGAAGATGAGATGGGATGTCCTCCTTTCTTCTAATCTCAGCGGAACCAAAATTTTGGAGAAGACTGCTAATTCTATTAACGCTAACCTCATATGAATTATATCGATTACGAGAAAGAACGAAACCAAAATTTAAGAGAAACGTATCATTACTGTAATTTCTCCATAGGTGATGAAGACCTCCTCGCCTACTGTCGATCGGCTTTGATCTCCGAATATTGTTCGCCTTCCTTAAGATGCGCTACAGAATCATTGTCGTGGTTTATTAAATCTGCATATGGAAGTAAAAATGCACCATCTGCATCATTCCTCCTCCAGGCTCTAGATTTAACCAATTGGTACGCGTATGTGAACTCTTCAAGTGCATGACTAAAATCTTGAACGGCAGACTTAATACACAAGAAATCTGACTCGATTTCTTTCTTGCGTAAGAGAGTTTTTTCAACTGGGCTGAATCATTTCCAATTCTTCATCACTCCAGAATACAGAGGAATGCAAATCCTGGGGCAGAGGAAGGCTGCTGATATAAGGCGCCCACTCTGAATCTGGACCCTTGTCTTTCTCACCAAGAAACAGTACTGCTAATTCAGAGTTAGGATCAATTTTTTTCCCTAACAACAGAGTACTGATTTCTGGATAAAGTTTCTCTAGCGTTAATTTCACAGTGTTCGGAATCCTTACTAATATATCCCCCTTTACAATGTTTTCAGAAGCGAACAACCCCCTTCCTCCACGGGGAGATTCCCCAACTGAGAGTGTGTAATCCATCTTTGCTCCGGCCTTGCGTTCAAGCCATCTGAGAAAGTATTCTTCATCTGCATTTGAGGATTCACCGGACATGTCGATCGGAAGAGTTCGAGATTCTGCACGCAAACTGTTTGCTAAAATTACCAAAAGAGTGTGTTTATCTGTTTAATAGTCGACTCTGTTTGCTTTGCTAAAATAACCAACACATGTTGTTAAAAGCAAGCCGTTAGGGTAGGTAGTTAATTCAAGAAAGTGCAATGGATGCCCTGCATGGTTTGTTCTTGTGTAGGTTCATAGAATATAGCTAGTAATTGCCAGAGGTAAATGATGAGTCGATTTTAATTAATATTTAATCATGATTTATTTGATGAAATATATGGTTGCAGTCAGTTAAAATGGTGAATCCTGTGGAACAATGGTTTCTTGATCACCCATTTCTCGTGTTTGCTCGATTTGGCCTTGGTCAGTGTCTTGATTAATTCATGAAATGGAACATTTTTATTAAGAAAATGTTAATTGGTGTATATGGTTTGTGTAGTTTTGCAGGCTTTTAAAATAGAGGTATAAATGAATTCAATTTCTCTCGTTGCATGTTTTTTGTGAATTGATGATGAATAGTTGAAAAGAAGTAGTGTTAATTAAATATTCCAAAGTCAGAGATCGAATTCGCACTACAGAGTTTGAAAAAACGTAAGCCGCATTTTTTTTTTTTTTTTATAGATAGATATAGAATGATGCATAGTCGAATAAAGATAGAAATGGATCATGTTAACATCCATTTAATCTTATTTATTGATGCCCAAAGGTTCATAGATCAAAGCAACTCCAGAAACCTCATTACTAGCTAGCTGTAAATTGTAATTTCGCAAAAATAAACAAGGCATCAAATACATTATCAAGAGAATTCACAAAAACGGAATAAAATAAAATAACACATGCAGAACAAAATCGAAGATATTCATAGAGGCCGCAAGAAGCTCACCTTAGACTATCTTTATCGGCATGGGCGTACGCCCCTTGCCAACTAAAAGAGAAAAAAAAAAAAAAAAACATTAGTAAAAAATATCAAAATAGGCGTGCTGCAAATCATCCAACTAATAAATGTCATGTGTCAATATACCATTGGTTATTTAAAATTATTTTGGATAAATTTTATAATTTTAATTTGATAAAATTATTAATAAAATATATATATATATATATATATATATATATTATATCAAAATTCATAAAAAAAAATTGTCTATAAATAGGTTTTAGATCATAATTTCACATTCTCTTCCAATTTACTTTCTCCAAATTTTTACTCTATCATTTTCTATCATGATCCAAAGTCTTTTAAATTATTTTTTGTACAGTTGAATTTTATACATCTAGCTTAATTTGTTTATTTACTATATTGTATTTTAAATTTTTAACTCTTGTAATTTAATTTTATTATTGAGATTGTAGTTTATTTTAATGGTATGGTAAAATCCCTTTTTATTACCCTTTATAAATTATTAATCCCAAAATATTTAATAGATTCCTTACATATTTTAAATATATAAGAATTGATTATAGATAATATATAATTAAAAAAATATATATTTAAAGGTTGGGGTGGGTTGTTGATAAAATGAGAAAAATGCGTTTTTGGTCCCACCATCCACGGACACTCATGATTTTGGTCCCAACACTTTTAATTTTGGTCCCGAAAGTGAAAAATTTGACACATTGAGTCCCAAAGTTAGTCAACCGTTAGTCAAACTTGAAACCCCCATTCGATGAGTACACACCCTAAAAAAGTACAAAAACACCCTTATCCACCATAAAGCCCTAATTCATTCATTAACACCCCCAATTTACTCACCCTTCTTCCTTCCCCCACACGATACACGGCAGGCCTCCGCCGTCTCTTCGTTCGCCGACTGTTCGCCGCCTCCCCCAAGCCTCGCCGCCGCTCCTCCGCGTTTGGCCACCACTACAAAAAGTGCTTAAATTAGAGACCAAAGTTTTGAGACCTTCATAAAACGGTCTCAAATAAAGACCGGTTTGAGACCATTTTGAAAAAAATACGAATTTTGAGACCGATTTTATTTCAGTCTTTAATTTTATGTATTCAAACCGTTTAGATACCGTATTGGCAGTCTCTAACCCGAAATTAAATTTCCGATTTTAAATTTTGTTTTGAGACCGCATTAGCGGTCTTTAATTGGTATTAAGAATTCCAATTCCCAAATTTTATTTTGACCGCCATTTTTGCCCGCTCATTTAGAGACCGTTTTGTGAATACGATCTCTAACCCGTTTATAAACTCTTTTGTAACCTGTCTATAAACCCTAGTTCATTTGTACCGCCTCTTTCACTTCCACCATATGCAATTTCTCACGGCCCTCGCGATTCTCTCTTGCAGCGACAAGAGCTGGCAAATTGGGTCGTCCAGCCCGGCCCATCTGGCCAAGAGATGTTCGTGGGTTGGGTCAGGCCGGCCTATGAATTTGTCAGGCCTATAAAATGTGAGTCCAACCTAGCCCATCCTAGCCCACTAGACTAGCGGGCCAGTCCAACCCATGAAATTATATATATAAATGTTGTATTGGTCACATACTTACATATAATTTTTATTTATACAAATAATAATAATTAAAAATATGCAATACTAAAGTACTCCCTCCACTTTTAATTAAGTGTCATTCTAACCATTTTCAACAAATTAAGATATATAATCATGGACCATTTTACCCTTCATTAATGATAACTAATTTTAATATTAAATTTATGTTTAATAATGAATGTGGCCAATATTGTAGGTGATATTCATGTATACAATAATTAAAGTTTATCCATGATTTATGTTATAGTACTGTATTCAAAAGGGAAAAAGCTTAAATCAAGGTAAAGAAAATGAAGGGAGTATAATGTATAAGGATAAAATTGTCAAAATTCAAGAAAAAGATGTAGAATGACACTTGTTTTAAAAATATTAAAAAAGGCAAAGTGACACTTAATTAAAAACGAAGGGAGTATTAACTATACATAATTCATAAACGGTCATAATCAGTATAACATTACACTCTATAACAACTTCAAATAAAATTATAAATAATTCACAAGTTCAAATTTCAAAGTCAAAATAAAATAAAATAAAATAAAAACACAATAATATTTAAATATAAAATACTTTACTTATTCTAATTATCTATTTGTTTAAAGAAAAAATATTGATCGGGCCAAACGGGTTGTCCATGGGTAGGGTTGTAAACGAATCGAATCGAATCGAAGCGAATACTGCAGTATTCGATTCGTGAAAATATTTGAATATTCGTATTCGTATTCGTGTAATTTTCGAATAATAAATTTGATTCGATATTCGATTCGATACTATTCGATTCGAGTATTCGATTCGATTTTTTTAATACATATTCTAAACATTATTTTTCAAGTATTCGATTTGAAATTGATTCGTATTCAATACTATTCGATTTGACTTGAAACTATTCGATTCAAAAATTTATGGATAAATTTTTTTAAATAATAATTTAAATAATATTATAGAACATGAGACAAATATACATTTAAAATATATTTATGTATATATATTATAAATATAATCGAATACTTACGAATATCGAATCGAATATCATAATTTTGTATTTGTATTCGTTTATTAATCGAATCAAAAAAAAAATTTGTATTTGAATTTGAATCGTAAAATTTCGAATACGAATACCGAATCGAGCAAAATTATTCGATTCGTTTACAACCCTATCCATGGGCCAGCGGGACAAATTCAGCCTAGCCCATTAGGCCCACCGGTTCCATCGGGTCAGGCCAAATAGGCCCAGTTCTATATGGGCCTCTAATTTTAGAGTCTAACCCATACTATGTTTCGGGTTGACCGAGCCAGCCCATCGGATCAGGCCCAAATTGCCGGCTCCTAGCCGCGACGAATCCAACTCCGTCCCTGTTCTTAAGAAGATATCGCGGATGCCGCCTCTTCGCCGCCGCCTGTTGGTTATCAATCGTCTCCACCGAATTTAAGTTAAGGTAATTTTTTGGTTTTTCTATTTTGAGATTCTGTTTGAAAGAATTGATACTAGAATATTAAAAGATGAGAGAAATAAATTGATGAGAAAAAATATTAGATGAGTATGAGATTAAATATAATAAAATTATAAATAAAATATAAGTGATGTGATTGAGAAAGGGAATGAGAAGAGAAAAAATAATATGAAAATAAAATTGAATGAGAAACTTATTGTGGAATTTATAGTAGGATGGAGAGAGTATATAATAAAGAAATTAATTAATATATATATATATATATATATATAATTAATTTTAAAAATTGCACAAGACAATTACTTGTCAAAGTGGTGGGTGCCCAGTAATGGGCACCCATCCACCCGGGATCAATTCCCACCAAGATCAAATAAATGGTCATTTAAATAAAGTGGGTATGGGGGTCGGGTCGGGTAGGTCAGGGCGGGTGTGGGTTCGATTCGGGTCAGGTGTGGGTTTAGTTCGGCCGCGTGAGTCGGGGTTCGATACCGGATGTGGCGGTCTCTAAATTAAAGACTGTTTTGAGACCGTCTCAGGGCCCGAAAAAAGTTCGGGCCGACCAATTGTTTAAGACTGTTTGTAGACCGCTACAATTTAGAGACCTAAAAAATTCGGTCTATAATTTGAGACCGATAAATGAAAACAGTCTCAAAATATTTAAAACGAACCTAATAGTGACCAACCAAAAACGGTCTCAAAACGGTCTCTAATGCGTTTAGAGACCATTTTTACGGTGTCTAATTGGTTGTTAATTGAGGTGTTTTTTGTAGTGCACGCCGCCCTCCGTCGTCTCTTCGTTCACCGACTGTTCGCCGCCTCCCCCAAGCCTCGCCGCTGCTCCTCCGCGTTTGGCCACGCCGCCCTCCTCCCTAAATCTGTCGATCTTCCTCCGCCGTCGATCTTCACAGAAAAGGTATTACCCCTTTCAAATTTATCTCCTCCGCCTTCACCCGCCCCCTCCCTAAATCTGTCGATCTTCCTCCGCCGTCAAAAGATGGCTCCATTTTCTCCAGATTGCTTATTTTGGGCTTGCACATGCTTCAAAAGATGGGTCCATTTTCTTCGAACCTGTAAACACTGATATTCGAGGAACTCCAGACTGGGCAATTATCTTGTGTGATTCCTTTCAGTACTCTGTTCAGTAATATGTTAAAAGAAGATTTGAATTATGGTCAGGTTATTTGGACCCCGAGGCCTTCGATTAAGTAGGTTTTGAGGCTTCTTTATGAAAGTTCAGAGCTAATGCATAGTGGGTTTGTTGAAGCTGTGGAAGATGAAGAATGTGAAAACAGGGGAAAGAAGAGCAGAGGTAATAAGAATGTGTTCTTCAGTGGGGATGGAAGATGCCTTGCTTCTTCGTCAAGCACGTCTAGATCGTACTGCAGTCGAACTTTCCTCCTCGAAATGGGGTCGCCTCAGTCGCCTAACAATATCCCTTCCATTTGAGGCCGGTCGAGAAAAGAGAAATGCTGTTATGAAACACCCAGTGTCTCGACTCTTGAACAAGATCACATTACTGAAGCTATTTTTGTTTTTTTGGTTGTAATGGGAAAACCATCAGATGAGGCGTGAATGTGGCTAAGGGGTAGATTTGGCTTTCAAAAAAATTCTCAGTGGGTGTCCTCAATAAAGTCGTGTGTGCGTATAACCACGTGACACGCACGTGACTCGTTCCGTCAACATTTAACGTGTGTGGGACTAAATGTGTTAGAATTTTCGATTTTTGGGACTCAATGTGTCAAATTTTTCACTTTCGAGACCAAAATTAAAAGTGTTGTGACCAAAATCATGAGTGCCCGTGGATGGTGGGACCAAAAACGCATTTTACTCTTGATAAAATATAAAAAAAAGAAAAGTAGTAGAATATGTATGTGGAGGAAAGAGAAATTATTTATTTATTAAAAGGTTGGGTCGTAGAAAAATTGTGGATAAATATAGTCTTAGCCGCCGCCGCCGCCGCATCAGATAACCCATGTAACCAATTTCTCCAAATGATTTTTTAAAAGTATAAAATTCCTTTTTTGCTTCGATCAGGATTTTTGGCCGTTTCCTAATAATCTCTAGAATAAATCACCTAATTTCTTCTAAAAACCATCGATTATGGTTTGACCATTTTACAAACCGAAATCAAATCGGTTACCGTCGGTTGAATTTTGAATTTTCGAAACCGAAACAGAACTTTAATTTTAAGGTTACAATTTTATTTTCTTAAAACTAAAACATACTCCCTCCGTCCCATACTTGAAGATATATTTTACCATTTTGAGTGTCTCATACTTGAAGGCACATTACTTAAAATAGCAAAAACACTTTTAAACAATCTCCTTAAAATATCACAATATTATAACAAATGTCACTACTTTATTACACTAAAAAGTAACTTTATTACTATTTATAAAGTTGAAAAGTCTTTAAGACCCCCACTTCAGAGAGTAAGGGCATGATTGGTATGCGGTAATAGGCTTAGAATGGAATGAGCATTCATGGGCTCATTCCTAATCTCACGATTGTTATATTTTTTTACGTGGAATCCCAATTCCTTAAGGAATGGTGATTCCCAAAAATAAAGAATTCTGATTCCTCTCCATCCCCCGTCTTTCCCCATTCCATTCTGTGTGGAATCGAATTATATTTTATTTTATTTTTTAAAATAATCACTCAAATTTGTTTTTACATAATTATCCTTTTGAACAATTAACTCAGTTCTCCAACCCTAATTCACAATTAAATACGGCGATTTATAATTCAACATTCTTCCACCCTAATTTGAGAGAGAAGACGCTGAGAAAATAAAATTTGTATTGTTTTTTCTCTCTATATATGTGCAAAAAAGAGAAGACGTCGTCACTCTCGTTCATGAACAATCAATGTCCTCTATAAACATAAACGGGTTTTCATTAAAAATAATCCTCAAATTTGAATTAAATATGGGAGTGGGGTACAGCATGAAGGTCGGCGACAGAAAGGTGGGAGACGACGGCGCAGTTCAGTTGGGGGAGAAGAAGAACCGTGTTTTTTTTTAATTTAATTTACTTAATTTTTAATTATTTTTACTTTTAGTTAATTGAATAAATAATTCAAATCAGAAAAGGATATACATGAGTGATAAAAATGATATTATCCCTATATTTTAGTTATTTTTATATTTATTAATTTATATTATTAGTAGAGATGAGTGCGATTATTTCATACGTTGATGGTATTTTAGTCATTTAAGATAAAATATATACATTATTTTGCATTTCATTTTAGTGTACCAATCAGGAGAATGGAATCAATCAATGAATTGCTTTTCCATTCTTAATCGATACCAATCATGGGAATGGAATCAATCAATGAATTGCTTTTCCATTCTTAATCGATACCAATCATGGGAATGCTCATTCAGACCTCATTCCATTCAGACTTTCATTCCATTCTTGAGTTCATTCCATTCAGTCTTAAATTCATTCCATCATACCAATCATGCCCTAATATTCTTTGATTATATTCCCTGTCTCTAGATTTATTTGAATTTTGTTCCAATCATGAAGCTGTAGCTGATTATTGTTGCAAATTTCTCATCAATGGATAAAACCATTAACCTGCAAGCTAATTAATCAAATTAATCAAAGCTAATTAATCAAAACTCTGACCCTGCCCACATTTAGATGAAATTTATATTTATTTTTTCAATTATTATTAGTATTATTTTAGAGTATTGACGACACAATTAGTGTCTAGTTTTGTTAGATTTCGGGACACCTATTACATGTTTGTAGAAATGCCTGTATGAGTTTTACATTTAAAACAGTTTATGCACTGCCATATCTTAGTACAAATCAGCAATTAATCTGGTAATTATGATCATATATAGATAGTGCATTTTTTTTTTAGTTATGCAACAAGGCTCAGTCTTCTAAATTCAGCATCATGAGTTTAAATAATCATTTGTCAAGCTATAAGGATGTAACTATTGTAATTGTAAGGCTTCGATCAAACAGTCCCACAAATCACAAACTACAATAATATTGTTTACAAGCATCTGCGAAATTAATTGAACTAAGTACATAAATAAATAAACATTTTTTTAAGAAAGAACACGTATGCTATACTATCAAAACAAAACATTGGAACAATAGTCTGGAGAATTACGAGAATATAAAAAATAAGCTTTCAAAATTGTCTCATGCCCGGCCAATAGGTCATGACAACTTAAAACCCAACTAAGATAACATAAATTAATCTGTTATTGTAAAAACAGATTTTCCAAATAAGAGCCTGCATTATTACCTTCTTTTGATATTGTTTCAAATAAAGGCCGCGGATAATCAAAGCCTATGCATAATTTATGTGTATGAATACTCGCAAAAGTATTGTTACTCAGGTTATAGATGATATGAAATCTTACTCCAATTCTGTTTGCATAGTAAAGTATAATCTCCTCTTCACTTACCCAACATAGAAGGTCAGGTCCTTCGATTACATCGGATGGGCGTTGCAACTCCACATTAAACTCCTCCCATGAACCCTTATCATCTAGTATTTTCATAATCATTATCTGATCCGGACCGATTCTGTGCCACAAACACACACTTGCTCCAGAAGAACTCAACTGGAACCTGAAAAGGTTTCGGTGAGAAACGTTGGATATAACAACTTCTTTGAACTTTTCTTCTTTCCAATCAAAACAAATTAGTAATTTCTTCAGAAACGGATTTTCAAATACCAGCCAATACAAAGCTCCATTAACGGAAGCTCCATTAACGGTAGCGGAGACCCCCGTATAGGAGGGTCCACAATTAGAAATATTTATACACCAGTAAATATCTTTAGTCGTCTCTTTCACCTCACTCCATTTGTTGAGTCTACAAGAAAATGTTGCATAATGCTTCGTATCACCAATTACTACTTTATAATCCTTCATCAATGGATTGTAATAAATCCCATACAGGGTATAACAACTATATATTTGTTTCGGACACCAGATTTCTCTGTACGCTCTACAAGATGGATTCCACACCACACACATATTCTTCAACTCGTGATGAAGAGCAAAGCAACGTATAAGATATAATCCATCACAACTGCCCAAAATATTACCAAACCTCAAGGGACATTTCCATGAATGTCCAATTGTTGACACAAAATTTAAATTGTGGGTTTCATCAAGTTGGGCAACTTTTAATACAGAATACCTAATTGATCCAGAAGAGCAAATTGGGATTGAATCCTCATATGCAAGTAGATTTCGGGAGGAGGATGAGTTGTTGTATTGTCGGAGATGGGTTTCAGCGAATCTTGGATCGGATATCGTGGCCTTCCACTCTTTGCAAACCAATTTGTATCTAACGAGATATTTCACAGGTAACCGCGAAAGGATACATTCTACAATGTCATGTGGAAGTGTGTCTTGATGATCAGTTTTTCTCGTTGAAGATGCAGTCCACTTCAGATTGCTATATTTCAAGATTCGGTGATCATAATTATGTGGACAGTTGTTGTAATCATGGCCAATGGTACCACAAGAGAAGCAATAGATTGGCAGTGACTCGTACATAAGAGGAAGCCACAAATGTTCCCCTTTAACCCGAATGCTGATTCCTCTCACCAATGGTTCTGTTATGTTAATAGAAACCTTAAACCTTATAAACGTGCCAATTAAATCTTCACCCGATATATCCACAGATTCCAGAATTCCAATCTGTTTGGCGAAAAGGCTTAGTGTTGTTTCATTCATGCACGAGAAGCTGCAGGGGGCATCATACAACCGAGCCCAGAATGAAGTCACATTAACTGAGTACTCCTCATCGCCTCGTGTAAACTTCTTTATGGCAAAAAGAGATTCTTCATTTAAAAGCCAGGGCTGATTCTTCAACACCCATTCTCTATCCGTGACATGATTAAAGCAAAATAATATAAGTTTCGACTCCTCAAACTCAAACTCTTTCCATGAGATACCATGTTTCAGATTCCAGGCTTTTGTAATGTCATCTATTAGATAATTTGAAGAAGAATAATTCCAGTACTGTGAAACTAGCCTTCCCACAACAAGGGATTCTTTCTCAACCTCATTAATATCATCCACATCAATTATTACTTCCGATTCAACTTCTTCCATAGCTGATCGAAAACTTAATTAATTATGAATTATTAACACAATAACACTGCACACAAAAAAAAAAAAAAAAAAGAGATATTTATCATCCACTACCAATTAACTAAAATTCCATCACTCCTAAATCTAGTAAGAAGATTTTAACTCATTCTTGAACAAAATATTTAATAAAAACTCATAAATCCATGTATATGAATTATAAATAAATCGATCTAAAGGAACTGCAGCAATCACTTACAGATATTTATGGGACGTCGTCGTCGTCTTCGTCGAAGTCCAACTCTTTTAATTTAGGGGACGGAAAGGTTTAATATGATGATGATTTTAATATTTATGAACTTATTAATAACTTTGGGGGATTACGAGAATTCTGGGGGCCGGAATTTGTTTAACAGAATATTCATATATTTAAAAACAACATTTGGTAGTATTAAATATATATCACATCTCATAATTTTTGGTAACAAATCTTATCCAACTTATAGTATATTTATTCACTTTCGAAAAAAAGAAAAAAAAAAAGAAAAAAAAGGGGATTTGGATCCCCCAATTAAGGAGATACGGAGTATTTAATTATTAGATATGGAGTATATTCTATTCTAACAAAAAATATGATTTACGTCAAAACAATTAAACCAAATTAAAATAACTGCAAGAAAATTAAAAATAAAATAGCAACTTTTTTACCTTACAAACTACATTTTATTTACGGAAGAAAATATATTCTAACAACTTAAATAATATGATTTCAATGGATGATGCCAAAAAAATTAAACAACATTAAAATTGAAAATTAAAATAACTGGAAAGAAACAATTTCAAAAATTAAAACGGAAAAATCTTTAGTAATTGTTTTGGTCTTATGAGAAAAGATTTGAATAATTCTACACTTGCTTCTCTCCACAATCTTATTCAAATTTTCCATATTTACTTATTCCAAAATTAGGGGGTGTATTTAATTGGACTTTATGGATTTATAAAATTCATACATTTGATTGACTGGTTTATTGATTTATATGAATTTTCATAGATTTAACTGGATTGTGAAATATTTTTTTTTTATTGATTTACACAAATTTTTATAAACTTCACGCTTAAACTATTGATGTGAAGAGTTTTTTTTTTTTTTTTTTTTAAATTAATAGTATATATATATATATATATATATAAATTTGGGGCGGGTCGAATACCTGCGGCTCAGACATAAGGTTTAGATCCGATCTGACTTGACCCAAAGTTTGCGGGGTGGGATGGGTACCCGCGGGTCAAGTCAATATTGTCATCCCTACTTCTAACCTTTCGTCTTCAAAGTTATCTGAGAGAATCGTTGAAATCTTTGCTTTTTAGAAGAGATTTTAGATAGTGAATACTTACAGATTTTGAAAGACCTTTTAAAATTTATATTGAATACCTCAAAATTTTAAAAATTCAAATTAATACCTCAAACTTTAAAAGTCCAAAAAAATCTTATAGAATCAACCGTCAATACAACCCCTTAATTGATTAGATTTCCTTGATAATTAATTTATGTATCTTTGGCTGCGTCAGGCGGATGGGGTGGGCTCAGCCCCCTTTTTTTTTTTTTTCATGATAAATATTACTTTCTCCGTCCCATAGGAACTTGCACCTCTGAGATGACACACATTTTAATAAATGTGTAAGAAAAAGTGTAATGAGCGATTGAGAGGTAGTTTTGAAATTATTTATGAATAAAGTAAAGTAAAAGGTAGATTGAGCGTGAAAAAGTAATGACATATGGATAAATATGTGTATATTTTTAAGGGTGAGGGTTATAATAATATTTTCTTTTATAGAGTGTGCAAATTAGTATGGGACATTCATATATGGAAAGTGTACAAATTCCTATGGAACAGAGGAAGTATGATAATAATGAAAAAATAAAAATGACATTTAATAAAAAAAATGGAGAGAGTATTTGTGAAAAAAATAAAAATGACATTTAATAAAAAAAAAATGGAGAGAGTATTTGATTTAGTACTATAGAGTTTACAAATAAGGACAATTTTTTTAAGTGTTACCATATTAAGGTTAAAATTGCATATAATCCTTCAACTTAAATATAATTTGAATATTAATTTTGAATTTCAAATAACATTATTATATATTCTCTCCATTTTTTAATAAGTGTCACTTTGACTTTTTAACTAATTTTAAAATAAATGTCGTTCTGGGGTTTTTCTTTAATTTTGACTATTTTACCCTTATTCATTTACCATATATATTGTTCATAAATAAATTCTATAAATATTGTTTATACCAAAATTAATTTGATTTATAAATACTAGCTACATTCTTGACCACATTCTTTATTAAATAAAAAATTTATATCAAAATTGAAGGGTAATATATATAGACCATCATTTATAATTTAATTTGTTGAAAAAAGTTAAAATGACACTTATTAATTAATGTGTTAATTCTAAATAAATACACCACCTTTAGTCTCAAATCTCAATATCAATTTAATCACGACCTTTACAATTATTGTAAAAAATCTCAACATCGTGTTGCAATTAGATACACATTTTTTTTCTCTGCCAACAATTGATGATGTGGCTTATCGGAGCTTGCCACATTAGATTACAAAAAATCTCAACCTTTCATCGTGTTGCAATTAGAGCTACACATTTTTTTTCTCCGCCAACAATTGATAATGTTATCGGAACTTGCCACATCAGATTACACATATTCTTTTTTTATATATTTTTCACATCAGATTACACTTTATAGAAATAAAAATAAAACTCTCGCGTCTTCTCAACTTCTCAAACTCAATTCTTCTTATGCGTTCTTCTCTTCTAACACTAAAAATAGCAAAAAAGAAAATTGTCAAGAACCCTAACACCAATCATAAGGATCGTGTAGACTTCGTGCATGAGTACAATTTATTTTACTTTAATTTTAAATTATGCAACAATGCAACAATAAACTTACAAGTTTCTGACATTTTTTTTTTCTAGAATGACATTCAACCCTTGAATAGTAGAAGGATGTCCGCTTCCTTACACGAAAATGCATGAAAGACCCAAGAAGATGAGGAAGAGAGGTCATGAAAAAAATTCTAAAAATTTTACAAAATTGTTGCATTCTCCAACTATTCTACTATTGTTGAAAAGAATTATTTTGCAGTTGGATTTGTGGTTCATAATTGGAAAGGCACGGTGATACTGGCTGGGAGTGAACGTATCTGTAATCCGGGGTCTGTTGTTGCAGCAGAATTATTGGCAGCACTAAAGGGATTGGAATGCTGTTTTAAACATGAAATTTTGATATCCAGTCTTAGAATGGATTCTGCTGATTCTGTTGGGGCCATTCAAGCATCGATGACTTTTGAAGGAATGGAGAATAAATTGGTCCAAGAAATCAAAAGACACATGAAGATGCTGCTAATCTGGGATTGTGACTATATCCCTAGAGAACGTAATCAGGCAGCACATTCGATGGCTCAAGAAGCTTGGAATTTTTCAACACCTTACGATTGGGTTGAAAATGATATTCCCCAATATATTAAGGAGACGTGTATCTTTTAATCTTGTATACTCCTTGTATATTGTCAAAAAAAAAAAAAAAGGGAGAAATTTGTACATGGACAACCAAGCCTCATCTGAAGTGGCTGGAACCGGATCAGTGGTGCTGAAACTGACATCTGGAAAGGAGCTAACTCTGAAGAACGTGTTGCATGTCCCAGACATCCGGAAGAATCTGATTTCAGGGTCTCTCTTAGTTAGTAGTAAATTCAGGCTTGTTTTTTAGTCTGATACAATTGTTTTAAGTAAGTTTGGTCACTTTCTCGGGAAGGGTTATCTCAAGAATAGTTTATTTAAGTTGAGTACAATGGTTGTAAGCCCCAAAGGCAAACACGTTTTTAATGAAATTGCTTCTACTTCTACTTATATCGTTGAGTGTTCCTCTTTATGGCATTTTAGATTAGGACATGTAAATTTAAAATCCATAAAACGTTTAGTAAATCCATAAAATTGATAATGTTGATACATCCAAACGATGTGAAATATGCACTGAAGCAAAAATGACCAAACTACCATTTAAAATTGTTGAAAGGAACATTGTCCCTCTAGATTTAATTCACACGGATGTATGTGATTTAAAATTTGTACAAACTAGAGGAGAGAAAAAATATTTTATTACTTTCATAGACGACTGTACAAGATTCTGCTACATTTATATTTTAAGAAGTAAAGACGAAGCTATAGAAGCTTTTAAACGTTACAAAAATGAAGTATATAATCAATTAGACACTCGAATTAAATCAATTCGCAGTGATAGAGGTGGAGAGTACGTAGCTCCGTTTGAACAATTATGTAATGAATCAGGAATTATACATCAAACGACAGCCCCTTACTCACCTCAATCTAATGGTGTTGCGGAAAGGAAAAAAACCGAACACTGAAAGAGATGATGAACACTATGTTAATCAGCTCTGGTTTACCTCAGAACTTGTGGGGTGGGGGGAGTCATTCTGTCGGCTAACCACATTCTGAATAAGATTCCACACAAAACTAAGGATCAAACTCCTTATGAAGTATGGAGGAAACAAAAACCTTCATACAAATACCTCAAAGTGTGGGGGTGTTTGGCTAAGGTTGAAGTGCCACTTCCTAAACAAGTTAAAATCGACCCTAAAACAGTTGATTGTATCTTTATAGGATATGCTTCAAACAGTAGTGCCTATCGGTTTCTGATTCACAAATCTGAAATACCTGATATGACAAAAGGTACTACAATTGAGTCAAGGAACGCAATATTCTTTGAAAACATTTTTTCGTTTAAGGAAAAAGAGGAAGTGAGTTATAATAAGAGAACTCATGAAGCAACTGATGACACTGCAGGTCCTTCCACTCAAGAGAGTGAAGAACCAAGACGCAGTAAGAGAGCTAGAATTGATAAAGATTTTGGTTCAAACTTCATTACTTATGTATTGGAGGAGGATGAACCTAAAACTATCAAAGAAGCAATGACAAGACCAGATGCACCCCTCTGGAAGGAAGTCATAAAAAGTGAATATGATTCAATTCTGCTAAATCATACATGGGAGCTGGTTGATCTCCCTAAAGGTTGCAAGCCCTTATGATGCAAGTGGATCCTTAGAAGAAAATACAAAGCAGATGGATTTGTTGACAAATACAAAGTTCGTCTAGTTGCAAATGGTTTTAAACAAAAAGAAGGGTATGATTTCTTCGATACATATTCACCAGTGACTAGGATCTCCTCCATTCGTGTACTAATCGCAATTGCTGCTCTGCACAATCTCGAAATACACCAAATGGATGTTAAGACTGTGTTTCTTAATGGTGAAATGGATGCTGAAATATACATGGATCAACCTGAAGGTAATGTTGCACCTGAAAACGAGATTTCAATTACGAATTTCAATCGATTGACTTTGTTAATTACCGACGGAAAACAAATTCCGTCGGTAAATCGGTTGAATTTATTAATCCGTCGGTAAAATTTCATCGGTATTTTATAATTTTTTTGTAGTGATTACGAATTGTACACGCCCTGATCTTGCATGTTATGTAAACAAACTGAGTCAATACAGGAACAATCCAAGTCACGAGCACTGGAAAGCACTCAAAAGGGTCCTAAGATACTTGAAGTACACTGATACACGTGTTATACAACACTAAAATAAACCACCGCAAGTGTACGGTGTCTATCGTAGCGTGATAAGCACGAGGTCGATCCCACAGGGAGGTTAAGCGTAAAAGGGTAGTTTGCTAGTCGAATTCTAAATAGACGTGATCGATAAATTGAGTGGTGTGAATTACTCTAAAATTACCTAACAATGTGTCACTAATAAGTAACGAAGAGTAAATACAAAATCGATCAACTAACATGCAAAGTAAGAAAACGAAAGTAAAACGGATGTAACTCAAAGAAAGAAGGTGGGTTCCAAGGCGATTGTAGTATTTAGATGTCCGTTTATGAGAGTTATCTCGTTTAAAGGGCCATTAAGGTTATCTCATATAAGGTGGTCGCAAAAGAAGAACTAATCGATCTCTCGATACAAATTAATCCAAAGACGCAATGTAATATAAGCTCGTATGTCTACATCACAAACATTATACCATCTAAAATAGCTCCTAAGACCATTCGATTCCCTCTCCAATAATTAATCCTCTCTCGAGATCATAATAATATCGGGTTGCATATTCGCATACGATTAAATGGAATAAATCTCTCGATACTACCCCAATTAACAATAGATCAAGCAAATCATCATGGCCAATAACAATATGCTTTACAATGAATAATAAAATATGCAAATAAAAGATAAACACCAATTAAAGCAAGAAATTACTCATAAACATCAATCCAAATCTCTACAATGCCTTAGAACCACAAAGTTGTTTAGCTAACTACTAACATAATCAAATTACAAATTCTAAATGAAATAACTAAATAAAAAGGAAGAGAAAGAGAAAGCTTAGTCTAGAATGTGGTAGGAAATGGAATTTGGGAGCTATTGCATCCTTTCTTCCTTGATTTGATGAAGAGATGAAGAAGTTATGGCCAAAACACCTCCAAATATGTGTAACTATGTGTGGATTGGGGGAGAGTGTCTTGGATTTCAAGAAATGTGGCTTATATAGTGTTGGGGAAGGGTTTGAATGGCACAATTGCAAGTTGATCCCTCAAAAATGGAGAAAATACAAGTTTGGCACCGAAAATGGGGTTACTCGGCCGAGTTGGGGTCACTCGGCCGAGTGGAGTACTTAAAAAGCGTGTTGCGACTTCTTCCAGCCGAGACTCGGCCGAGTGCGCAGAAAATGTGGAACTCGCAGATTCGGCCGAGTAAGGTTACTCGGCCGAGTGATGTCCAATTCAGGGGCTATGCATTCCACCTTACTCGGCCGAGTAAGCTCACTCGGCCGAGTTGCCTCCTCTTCTCGTTTCATGCATAACTTTCGCCTCGGGTGTCGGATTGACTTGATTCCTTTGGCTAATCCACTCCGTTTTTCGAGACGAATCCAACCGTGCACTCCTCTTTCCGGTGTGATCACTCGTGGTATGTGTTTTGCTTCAAATTCTATCGTTTTACCTACAAAATCAACAAAACACAACCTTTCTCTCATTTCGGCTTAAACAATCATATTCCATGCATAATTCAATGAAATCCACATCAAAATACACTTCACATGTGCCCCTAAAACGCGTAAATTCCACCCGAATCAAACTCCCCCAAACTTAAAATGTTGTTTGTCCTCAAACAACTAAACACTTAAAGCAATGAGGGTGGAATGATCACAATGGAATATTCAATGTAATTCACACATGTAAAGTAAGATGTAATGATATCTCTTTCTCAAAGTGCATTTCTCAATGAAGGTCATAGGCTCATTATTGCAATTCACACTCATGGATCAAAGAATGCATAAACACACAACACATTGTGAATGGGAAACATAATCCAAATGTTCAAATCCTCTACTCACATAATGGAGTGTTTCTCTCAAACACACAAACAAATTTAGGATATTAATGCACTCATCAACCAAGTCATGCTATGCAATCACCATATGCTTGCCCAACTTCTACTTTCTACATACACTCAAATGCTCAACAATGTGATCAATAGGACTTAATCAAGGATGTAACATTGGCTCTTTGGATAAGGTAGGATGAATTTGGGAATTGTGACTCTTCTAGTGGAGGACAAAGCTTGTTGTTTTACAATGTGTGCTTTTCACTTTCGAAGATTACAAACTTCATCCTCACTTTTCTTTTTCCATTCTTTTTTCAAGCATTCATCACCTCATCTTTTGAACCAATTTTTTTTTTTCTTTTCAAGCTTTTGGGGCTCTTTGTCCCTCTTTTCTTTTCCTTGATTTTCTTTTCATCTTTCTCTTTTTTTTTCTTTCTTTCAACTTCTCCATTTTCTCCTTTCACCAAAGATATTCATTCAAGCATGTTGGTCCCTGAACGAGTAGTGAATGGGATTAAAGTCTAGAGGGGAGGGGTGAATAGACTTTAAAACTTTTTCAAACAGAGTTGGGAACCTCTTCTGATTGCTATGTCAACTGGACTGCAAGTCTGCTGGTCCAGATGACTATAGTGATCTGACTGAAGAGGTTATATGCGGAATTATGGTGGCCCTGGTTTAGACTCGTTCTTTTAACTTGTTTTACTTATTGAAACTACTCAGCTGATGCTGGTTTGAAAGTTATGGCCTTGTTTTGAAAAGTGTTGAAATCACAGTATGCACTATATAATAATGAAAGTAAAAGCAGAAATGTAAAGTGCAGAAAGTAAATAACACCGGATTTATAGTGGTTCGGATATACGATCCTACGTCCACTCTCACGTCCTAACGTGATGTTTAATCCCTTTAATTTCCACAAATTACAAGGGTCTTGACCTTTATAGTCCCAAGGTTAGGACTTTGAGATCTGAGCCGTCCTAACAGCTACGGTCTCCACAAGTGATTGTAAGCACTTGGACTTTTGGGGGTTTCAAAAACTTTAACCTTTCGGTGAGGGTTTGGGGTTTTTGAGATGTATCCAACTAATGGTTCAAGCTTATAAATTGCTTAACCACTATGCCTAAAACAATTGATATACAATATGAACAGGTTTCAGGTTCTTAAGGGTTGGATAGGAAGCACTTAAGAGCTATGGATAATCTAATGGATTTCTGGCTCTTGGAGAACTCTTAGAACAATGTGGCTTTTTGCTTGATTGCTTGCTTAGCTTGTGAATTCTCTCTTGTTGCTTCTGTTTAGTGATTCCTCATCCTCTTGTATTTATAATGGAGATTGGGTGCAACTAGCCGTTGGAGTTGACTAGCCGTTTGAGCAATCTTCCCATAATAGCTTGATTCCTTGATTCCAGCCGCTTGATTGCTTCAATCCTGGGATCATGTCAATCTTCTAAATAAGGTATGTCTTCGTTTGAATTGCAAGATGACTTGGGAATCAGCCGAGTCCTTATCAGAGCACATAGTCTTCTGATCTGTACTTCTAGTCTTCTGACTCCTCTTCTGGCCTTAGGTCTTCTGTCTTCTGATATCAGACGAGTACTACTCATCTGATCTGGAAATTCTTTGTACTGCTTTAGGCCATCTTCAATCTGGGACTCCATCAGATAAGTAGGTATACAAGCACCTTAACATATCTGGTCTTCAAGGATCTTCTAGTCTTCATGTCTTCTACTCTTCTCATCTTGAGGATAGGCATGTAAGTCAGGACTGTGCTGATCAGCTGCTATCAATACAGTTGATCACACAAGACTAGTCTAAGCTGTTCTATACAAGTCAGCTGATCCTATTACATTTATAAACTCTAAGGGCATGATTGGTATGATGGAATGAATTTAAGGCTGAATGGAATGAACTGAAGAATGGAATGAAGGTTTGAATGGAATGAGGTCTGAATGAGCATTCCCATGATTGGTATCGATTAAGAATGGAAAAGCAATTCATTGATTGATTCCATTCTCCTGATTGGTATACTAAAATGAAATGCAAAATAATATATATGTTTTATCTTAAATGACTAAAATACCATCAACGTATGAAATAATCGCACTCATCTCTACTAATAATATAAATTAATAAATATAAAAATAACTAAAATATAGGGATAATATCATTTTTATCACTCATGTATATCCTTTTCTGATTTGAATTATTTATTCAATTAACTAAAAGTAAAAATAATTAAAAATTAAGTAAATTAAATAAAAAAAAAACACGGTTCTTCTTCTCTTTCAACTGAACTGCGCCGTCGTCTCCCACCTTTCTGTCGTCGACCTTCATACTGTCCCCCACTCCCATACTTAATTCAAATTTGAGGATTTTTTTTAATGAAAATCAGTTTATGTTTATAGAGGACATTGATTGTTCATGAACGAGAGTGACAACGTCTTCTCTTTAGCACATATATAGAGAGAAAAAACAATACAAATTTTATTTTCTCAGCGTCTTCTCTCTCGAATTAGGGTGGAAGAATGTTGAATAATAAATCGTCGTATTTAATTGTGAATTAGGGTTGGAGAAGTGAGTTAATTGTTGAAAAGGATAATTATGTAAAAAACAAATTTGAGTGATTATTTTAAAAAATAAAATAAAATATAATTCGATTCCACACAGAATGGAATGGGGAAAGACAGGGGGATGGAGAGGAATCCGAATTCTTTATTTTTGGGAATCACCATTCCTTAAGGAATTGGGATTCCACGTAAAAAAATATACCAATCGTGAGATTAGGAATGAGCCCATGAATGCTCATTCCATTCCAAGCCTATTACTGCATACCAATCATGCCCTAAGTGTTTTGGCCATCAAAACTATTCTAACATCAAGTGGGGCTTAGGGTGAATTTATATCCCAACAATTTCCCCCTTTTTGATGAAGCCAAAACTATACTTGATAAGTGCTCTTAATGAAATAAGATAAGAGTTTATAACATGTTAAAATGAAGTATCTGATGAAGACAATGAGAGTTTGTCTTGTGAGCATAAAGGACTATAACTTGAATATATATAAAGCTTTTACAGATTACAAGTAATAGTTTCTTTAAACTTCTAAAGGTAGTCTTCATCAGGTCTTCTGATCTTCAAATGCGGTAGGCAAGGTACAGACGAGCTCTAACTTCTTCCATGTGTTGTACGTCTGTAACATTCTCTTCTTCATAGATCTTGTACAGAATCCTTTTGATTTCTATCATGTTTACTCTTCCTGAATCCAGAAGGGGTGCATCCCATTTGGGTTCTTCAGGAGATAAGATTCTGCAGTTGTCAAGTCCTTTGGCTGTCTTGACAATTTCTTCCCAGAACACTGGATCTTCAATGTTCATGAACTGATTGAACTGGAAGAATTCTTCTTCATAAGTTGGAAGAGGGCCAAATTTTCTTACTATGTGGTGTTGAATTTGCCACTTCTTCTTTAGGGGATACCATCTTGGTAGCTCATCTGGAAGGGCTAAGTAATCCACATAATTGCTATCAAACACCAGGACACTGTCTTCTTTTGCTCTATCCTTCATCGTATTCCTGAGTTTGGCAATTCTTCTTTCAAATTTGGCTTTGACTGCCTTCGCATCATTCAGCTTCTTTTGCTTAAGCTCTTGAGCTTCAAGCAACTTCTTTTTCTTCACCTCTAGAGCCTCTTTCTCTTCTGAAGTAGGCTCTGCTGGAGCTGATTTCTTTCTGGTCTGAGCTGTTTGAGCTTGCTCCTCTGCCTTTCTTTTCCTTGTCATTCTCTTTTCAGGGGCTTGTTCTTCAGGAGCAGTGATCTGAAGAGTCTTGGCAGGAGCTTGAGTGGTTGCTTGAGTGTCTTCTTGAGCAATTTCTTTGCCTTTGCCTTTTTCTTGCCTGTTCTTGATTTTGCTCTTTAAACTACTCAAGGTCTCATTCAGCTCATCTTGAGATACTACCATTACAGCTTGTTGTGCAGTAGATTTCTCAAGAGCTCTTATCAACATATCTTCCCCCTTTTTGGCTTCAGCAAGTGCAGCCGCAAAAGGCTTCATGGCATTCATGATTTCCACATTCAGAGTCTGTTTCAGTGCCATGGCATTGACCTTGTGGACAGCAGTAATATGAGATATACTGTGTTCCATGACATGAGAAAGAGAATTGGTGGAGGAGGCAGCTTCGAGCTTTTCTGCAAGGGCTTCCATCTTGGCTGCTGTCTCCTTCAGCTGAGTCTGCAGTTTCTCATTCTCCTCTGCAGCTGTCTTAAGAAGAGCTTGTCCGTCAGTGGCTCTTGCTTCAGCATCCTCTATTCTCGTCTTGTAAGTGGTCTCCATGCGGTGCATCTCATCAGTGTAAAGATCAGCAAACTTTTTGGAGGTGTCAGCTGACATCTTATGATAGGTACTTAAGTATTCTCCTATCTGCTGATGAAGTGCTTCACCAAACTTGTCTTCAATGTCAATAATTTGGTCATGAAGACGAGTCTTCTGTTCCCTTGCAGCTTTCTCAACATATCTTCCTAGCTGCATGCCTAAACCTTTCTCGAAGTGCAAGTCTATTGCAGCTTTGACCTGGGAGCAGATGTCTGCTGTATGGTCAACAGAAGGGATAGAAGAGGAGGGTGTACCTTGAGGCTGTGTATGAACAATTATTGCTTTGCCTCTTTCTTCGGCTGATAGGTACTCCTCATTGAGGAAACAGGTAGTGGCCTTCTTCAGATGAGTCAGTATATGTCTGTCTGGATCCTCTTGATTGGCAATGAAGTGAGTCAGTTCGTCTGATACCACGTGTTGGTCCCTGAAGTGAGCTGGTATTCTGACTACTTCTTTTGCAATCTCTTCTTTGTCAGCTGGTGCAGCTGAGTCTTCCACTAAGGCTGGTGCAGCTGATTCCTTCATCTTTGCTTGATCAGCTGTCTGCTGATCCGATGAACCTACTGGGATAGGGACAGCAACAGTGGAGACTCCTAGAATCCGGTTGCATACTGCAGTTAGCGTCTCATCTGATAGCAGTGGAGCAAAGGATCGAACTTGAGCAACTTCCTTTTGCTCCATCTCCCAGTCGAGGAAGTTTTCCTTTCCTCCCATTCCTTCCATGACCTCAAGAAGGTCATCCACATCATCTCTTCTGAGCTCAATCCAAGTGCATATCCTAAGCACTTGTTCAAACTGGATTGAATTCTCATCAACTCCAGGGACAGTGGACTTGAGCAGGTTGGCTATCTTCATCCTCATTATCTTCTCTGTTGTACACATGGGGTAGTGCACCATTCTGAATTGAGGTTGAGAGGGGCCAGCTTCATCCATGTCTGCTGGTGCTAAGTCTTCTGGAGCAGATGGAGCAGAGAGGATAGGAGATTGGATAGTTTCCTCTGCTGTGTGAGTATCAGCAGGGATATGGGAAGTGATATGTTCTTCAGTGGTTTGTTCATCAGCAGGGTTTTGAGTCTGCTGGTCTGGTTCAGTTTCTACTTGAAGATTGGTAGTTGGTTGAGCTTGATGATCTTGGGCATCTGCTGTTTGAATATCAGCAAGAATTGAGTATATCATCTGAGTTTGATCATCAGCAGGGTGTGTGGGAGTGGTTTGAGGTTGGCTGTCTGCTGTTTGAACATCAGCAGGGTTAGGCTGGGCTTGTTCCTCTGCTGTGTGAGTATCAGCAGGGATTTGGATATCAGTGTTTAGGGGCTCAGATGGGGTGGGCTCATCAGAAGGGTTGAAGGATGAAATAGGGGCTAAGCTCATTGGAGTAGGAAGCCTGGATTTCTTGCCTTTCTTTGTGAAAGAAGAATTGTTCTTCTTCCTCTTCTGACCCTTTGATAGCTTAGAAGGTGTGAACGAGAGAGAAGGATTAGAAGTACCTGCCTTTTTCAAAGGAGAGGCAGTGGGGGTGACATCTGAATCAGATGGGGAGATGAGCCCTGATCTGATCAGATATCTTCGTTGTGCTAAGGTCTGATTATCATCATCATCCTCAGCAGCCTTCTTTTGAGCCTCTTCTTTGGATGGCTCCTCTTCTTCTTCTGCAGCAGAGTCATGAGTAGACTCTTCTGCCTCTTTAACTGCATCTTTGGAAGATGCTTTAGCCAACAACTTCCTCTTTTCCTCTTTCAACCTTGCTGCCTCAGCAAGAGCTTCCTTCTTTAAATAATACTTGGAGAGGTGGAAGGTCTTGTGAGGTCCCATCTTATACTTTCTTGGGAGTACTTCTGGAAGGATGATACTCAGCTTGTTGACAAAGCTGACAGTAGAGGTCACCTTCCATTCTTTTGATTGAAGGTCCAAAGTCACCTTCTTGGCTTCAAGAGCAATTCTGTCCAAGAAAAGTCCTTGCCAGTCCCCATCAATCTGATCCCAGATTGCAGCCATAACTCTAACCTTTAGAGTAGTAACAGCATCATGACTGAATGTGTTACCTAGCAACATCTTGCCTGCTATATCCATTAGGGTTTGGAACTTAGGTTCTAGTTGGGATTTCTTGAGTCCAGAGGCATCAGCAGCCTTGATTCTCCCATCAGTGAACATCTCCATGTACTCTTTCTCCTTACCCATAATATAGTTGGAGATATTGATCTTCCCCCTTGGTAAACCGAAAAGTTCCTGAAGGGTTTCTCTTGATACCTTGACCCTGTGTCCACCCATGACACTTTCCACATAAGATCCCTTCATCACAGCGTTTGCATAGAAAGCCAGCACATCTTGTTCATAAACATTTGTGGGTGCTGCTTCCAGAAAATCTTGAAGGTTGAGGTTGATGCAACGAAGGAGTATTTCCTTGTTTGCAGCTGTGTGTTTGCCCTTGAAAAACAGAGCATTCTCAGTGAACATCTTCCCTTCCTTGGACCACTTTGCAGCATCCAAGGTGCCAGTGCTCTTGGTCTTCTCGTCGTAAATCTCAATGATTGCCATAGTAATGTATGAGTGTTAGGTTTTGAGAGCTTGAAAGAAATTTGCAAGACGAGAGAGAGAGAAAGTATTGAGAGTAAGAAGTGTATTGTGAGCGAAAGGGTTAGGGAGAGGTTTAAGGGTGTATATATATACTCCAACAAATCTTGATCTAACGGTCAGATTTGGATTTAATTGTGGAGTAGAGCCCAAGATTTTCCTTCTTTGGTTTTGGGCCTTCTTTAAATTTGCCGGCTGAATTTGCCATGTGGCAACAGTTGATTTGCTGGCAATTTGGTAATTGAGTATTAATGACATCATTACCAAAAATAGCCGTTGTGACTAATTTTGTGGCAAGAATTGATCATCAAGGCCGTTTTTTATAAGAGAATTGCATTCCTTATATAGGCCAATTACATTCAGGAATAATCTAGAATGAATTACATGATCAAAGTTAGTCATTATACTCTAATTTGAGGTGATTTGATCAGCAGAGTGAAGTCTTCTGTTTTCCTGAAAAGGTCTGCTGATTTCTCTTGAAAGTCTTCTGGTCAGCTGAGTAGGTCTTCTGATCAGCTGAGTAGAGGATTGAGATTTGCTGAGTAAATCTTCTGGATTTTGAAGGTTCAACCTGTCTTGGTGGATCCTTCGTTGTTGCTGTGATGATACAGCCTGGATGATGGATCTTCCAGCTTTATTGTGAGTGGTGATCCAACCTGGTTTGATGGATCCTTGCTGTGATGATCCAACCTGTATGATGAATCTTCCAGCTCCATGTTGATCCAACCTGGTGTGATGGATCTTCCAGCTCTATCTTCTATCTCTGAACCATGTAGGACCATCAAATCAATATGATGATCAGCCTGGATGATATCCCACTGGTTCAGGTTGCCCTTACCATCTGATGTTCCTCATCATCAGATGGGTTGAAGCATCTAATGTGTCCTTTTTGAATTTCTTCGCTACTCTTGAAAGAGAAGGAAGATTGGAAGAGGCTTCAATGGAGTCTGAAGAGAGGGCCATGGACTTAGCCTTCATGTTCTGTTTAGACACAGTAGCTTTTGATAACAAGCTCTCCATGTAGAACTTTCTCCCGGAGAAGAAGCTTTGCTTGCTTGCTACTTTGTCTTCTCCATCTCTCTTTCCTCTTGTTTTCAATAAGGACGTCTCTCTTTCCTCTGGTTTTCATAGGCATACTTGTGTTGAGTAAGCCAAGTGTGCTGATCTGCATCATCTTCATCTTCTGGACAAATCTTCATCTCCTTCACCCAAGACCTTGGTTGAAGGATGATCTCCATTCCATCTCTTCTTTCGAATATCTCCATACCTGAAACAAAGATAATAGTTAGTGATTTATGTTCTTAGGTGTTCTCATAACTTCCTCCTTTTATAGGGGTAGAAATGAGGTAGTGGAGTGAAAGATGACAAAACTATAGAGTTGATAGGTCTGAATTTCTGAAAAGTTACTTCTTAAGATCAACAATGAGATTCTTGATCTAAGGGTTCACATTTAAAGATATTCAGACTTTATCTTATGGAATGCAGAAATTATAAATTTTTTGAGCAGTAGTTATTTGAAATCCGTACAGTGCATGCATAATGTTGAGTCGGTGAGGATGGTGTATTAATCCAACCAAGTATAACTCAATAGTATACTGTATGTATGTATACACAATAAAGTATTTTATGAAGAATAGTTTATTATTATACATAGTATACATTGCTTAAAGTAAAGAAATCAAATAACTTTGTTCAAGTCTGCTGTATATATATGTATATATGATATGCAATGCAGATTTTAGAGTATTTCATCAAGGATTCTTAAGGTATCATTGATTCCCCCTTGATTAGATGACTCTAAGTTTTCCCTCAGCTTTATTTGTCTTCATTGGGAAAGAACTTACCTGAAGATGAGGGTGTCTATTCACCTCATCTGATCCTCCTAGTCTGCTGCACTTGGATCAACTGAGGTTTTCAGCTGATCTTTCCTTCTTCATGTGCTTGGGTCCAGGAGTCCTAAGCTGTAACATAGGGTCTTGAACCTTTCTTCAGCTAGGGGCTTAGTCAAGATGTCTGCTCTTTGGATATCTGTGTGAATTTTCTCCATCTTGATGTCCTTCTTTTCAAGGTGATCTCTTATGAAGTGGTGTCGAATGTCGACATGCTTGCACCTTGTGTGGAGGACTGGGTTTTGAGTGATGGCAATGGCGCTGCTGCTATCACAATAAATAGGGACTTCTCTTGCCTCTACATTGTAATCCTTGAGTTGTTGAACTAGCCAGAGCAGCTGACTACAACAACTACCAGCTGCCATGTATTCTGCTTCAGTGGTGGAGGTTGCAACTGAGGTTTGCTTCTTAGAGAACCATGATATCAGCTTGTTGCCTAGAAATTGACAGGTTCCAGATGTGGATTTCCTATCAATTCTGCATCCTCCATAGTCTGAGTCAGAATAGCCACTCAATTCTAGGTTGTCATCAGCAGGGTACCATAGTCCTAGGTTGACTGTTCCTTTTAGGTACTTGAGGATCTTCCTTGCTGCTTCTAGATGACTTTGCTTTGGGTTTGCTTGAAACCTAGCACATACTCCTACAGCAAATGTTATGTCTGGTCTGCTAGCTGTAAGATATAGTAGAGATCCAATCAGTGCTCTATATTCAGCTTGATCAACTGCCTTTCCAGACTCATCTGGTTCCATTTTGAAAGATGTCATCATTGGAATCCTTGCAGTCTTGCTTTGTAGAGCTTTGAATCTTTCTAGTAGACTCTTGGTATACTTGGACTGGTTGATGAAGATACCTTCTGGACTCTGCTTGACTTGAAGTCCTAGGAAGTAATTCATCTCACCCATCATGCTCATTTCAAACTTTCCTTGCATAAGTTCAGAGAACTTCTTGCACATCTCTTGATTGGGTGATCCAAATATAATGTCATCTACATATATTTGTACCATTAGAATGTCTTCTCCTTCTTGTATTCTGAAAAGAGTTCTATCAACTTTGCCTTTTGTATATCCATTGTCAAGTAGGAATTGTGACAATGTGTCATACCAAGCTCTAGGGGCTTGTTTTAGACCATAGAGAGCCTTCTTCAGTCGATATACTTGATCACCTTTTTCAAATCCTGGAGGCTGCTCTACATATACTTCTTCTATCAGAATACCATTTAGGAAAGCACTCTTGACGTCCATCTGATATACCTTGAAGCCCATATATGATGCATAAGCTAGAAATAGTCGAATGGCTTCTAATCTGGCTACTGGAGCAAAGGTTTCATCATAGTCAATCCCTTCAGATTGTGAATATCCTTTTGCAACTAGCCTTGCCTTATTTCTAGTTATCACATCATTTTCGTCCTTCTTGTTCTTGAATACCCACTTTGTTCCTACTACATTGTGGTTTTCAGGACGATCTACCAATTCCCAGACTTCATTTCTTTCGAATTGGTTTAGTTCTTCTTGCATAGCAGTGATCCAATTGCTATCTGTCATTACTTCTTCTATGTCAGCTGGTTCAATGTTGGACAGGAAAGCACACCAGCAGAACATAGATGATTGGGACATCTGAATCAGTTGTCTTCTGGTCTTGACACCTGATTCTGCTCCTCCTAAGATGAGGTTTGATGGATGGTTGTTCCTCCATGTACGCCTCACTGGAGAATCTGCATTGGATGAGTTTGGATCCTCATCTGATCTAGTGCCATCAGGAGGGTTGACTTGATTAGGTCGATCATCATCTGTATCTTGAGTGTCAAAGAGATCATTCCCCCTGGCATTTGGGATTGGTGCATCTTGATTCTGGTCAGCTTGTCCTGCTTGAGTTTGAGATCTAGTGACAGGTCTATGAGGCTTGTCTTCCTCTGGTTCTTCAGGGAAAGGTTCATTGACTTCAATAAACTCATCTGGTTTGGACTTGATCACTAGATGTCTCATCTGATCTGCAGCTGAGTTTGTTTCTACTGCATTCTTTTCACAAGATTCATCAAAAACAACATGAGGTGTTTCTTCCACAAGAAGGGTTCGTTTGTTGAGTACTCTAAATGCTTTGCTAGTTGAGGAGTATCCTAAAAATATCCCCTCATCTGCTTTGGCATCAAAAGCATTCAACTTACTCTTCCCATTGTTGTGAATGAAACACTTACAACCAAATATATGAAAGTAAGATACTCTAGGTTTTCTTCCTTTCCACAGTTCATATGGGGTTTTCTCATGTATTTTATGAATACCTGACCTGTTTTGAGTGTGACAAGCTGTGTTGATGGCTTCTGCCCATAGCTTCTTGGGAGTGGAGAATTCAGCAAGGAGTGTTCTGGCAGCTTCTTTGAGTGTTCTGACTCTTCTTTCAGCTACACCATTCTGTTGTGGTGTTCTTGCTGCACTTGTCTCATGCTGAATACCATTAGAAGTACAATAGGCAATTATATAAGAGTTAATGAATTCAGTGCCTTTGTCACTTCTAATTTTCACGATTGGTTCTCCTTTCTCTACTTGGATCCTCTTTAATAATTCAGGGAGCTTCTGCTGTGTTTCACTCTTCTTGTATAGGAAGATAACCCAAGTAAACTTGGAATAATCATCTACAACAATAAGAGTGTACTTCCTCCCTGTTAAAGTGGTTGGAGTGATCGGTCCAAAGAGATCCATGTGAAGCAATTCAAGAACTCTGCTGGTTGATGCTGTCTTCTTGGTCTTGAAGGAGACCTTTGTTTGCTTTCCTTGTTGACATGCATCACAAACCTGATCTTTACAGTAGAGTTCATTAGGCAGACCATCAACTAAGGATTCCCTTGCTAACTTGTTCATAGTCTTAAAGTTCAGATGGCTAAGACGTTTGTGCCATAGCCAGCTGACATCTTTAGGGCTCTTCACAAGCAGGCATGTATCCTTAGGACAGCTGTTCCAATTTGCAAGATACATACTTCCCTTTCTAGATCCTGTTAGAAGGTTTTGTTTTGTTCTCTTATCACTTATGAGACACTCATCTTTAGAGAATTTGACTGAGTAACCAGTGTCACAAAAGTGAGAAACAGATAATAAATTAAACTTAAGACCTTCTACATATGATACATCATGTACCTCAATGTCACCATTTTTAAGGGTGCCATATCCTTTTGTGCTACCGTGCGCGTTATCACCAAAGAAGACTTTTGGACCTTTCTTCTCTATGTAGTTGGTCAGCAGGGCTTTGGTTCCTGTCATGTGAGTTGAGCATCCACTATCTATGTACCATGTTTCTCCTGCTAGACCTCCTCTTCTGTATAGGTCCCTCCTTTCCTGCAAGGAAGTTAAGTCTTAGGTACCCATTTTTTCTTGGGTCCTTGGGTGTTAGTACTACCCTTGGGAACCCATGTATACATTGGTCTTTTGAATAACCTTGAGCACTTGAGTTGTTTCCCTCGGGCATCAAAGAACCAAATCTTACCAGTCAGCACCTTGGACTGATCTGATTTGTTCTTTGTGTCAGCTAAGTAATAGTCAAATGGTTTCCCTTTATAGGAGTGTACATATAAGATCTTTTGACTAGTTACATTCGGCCTGGGTGCATTAGCTGGTCGATGCACACGATTATATGGACCATACTCTTCTGTTCTCACAATATCATAAGAGATAGGGGGTGCAAAGAGAACAGATTTGTTTGAAGAAGTCTTCTTCTTCTTGGCTGGAGCAGCATACAGCTGAGACTGTCTCAGCCGAGATGGTCTAGGCTGTTTGCTGTTCCTCTGTACAGGCTTGGGGTTAGCTTTCCCTTTACCATTTTTGGTTTTGGGATAGTTGGCCTTAGCTGGTACAGGTGCCTTTTGGTTCATATTAGGTTCATTGTGTTTAGAACACTCACCCTTTTCATGTGTCTGAGTAGTGCACTTGTTAGGTGTACTACCCCCAGCTGGAGAGGATGTAGATGGGTTGAGTTCATATCCAAAACCCATCTTATTGCCATTTGTTCTATAATATTCAGAGATACTTTCAATAGTAGTCGAAGCTTTATTGAACTCTGATATCTTTTGATTTAGGCATTCCTTCTCCTTTTCTAAGAGCTTGTGTGCCTGGAAGAGATCATCAAACTTGGATTGTAGTGAACGAAATTCCTTAGTTTCCAAAGCCTGAGTTTCTAACATCCCCTCATACAACTGAGTTATTGTGGCATTTTCTTCCCTAAGGAGTTCCACTTCTCTGGTCAGTCTTTCATTCATCATGACCAACTCAGGGGTGTTGTCAAACTTAGTCTTTGTCAACTTTGCAATTTCTTTCCTTAGACCCTTGTTCTCCTCTTCCACTTCTATGAAAGCTCTAGTGGCAATATCTAGATCACCTTTTACCTTTCTTAAAGATTGGTAATAGGTGTCTTCTGATTCGCCTTCAGATGAGTCTATGTCATCTGATTGTGAAAAAATAGGTGAATGGAAAGTAGTAGCATAGGAATTTACCTCATTTTCACCAATGGCCATCATAGCTAGGTCGTCTTAATCATCTGAGAAGATTTGATAGTCTGGTGATGTAGGGAGTTCATCACTTTGATATTCAGATTCTTCAGTCACCATAGCTTTCTTGTTTGAAGTTCTTCTTGGCCTTCTTTCTTCTTTGTCATCCAACTCTAGCTCAGGACATTCATAGACATAGTGTCCTGGTTTGCGACAGTTGAAGCATGATCCAGGTTTCTGATTTGAGTTGCTTTTCCTTGGAGGAGTGGCATCTCTTCTTCTGGATCCTCGGCTGTCAGATGACTCCACATCCTTTCTAGGATGTCTTTCTGGTGTTCTATCTCTGGAGCCTCTAGAGGGTGAACTTGCTCTTTTATCTTTGAAATTTCTATAGAATCTTCTATATTTGCTGTTTTGAGTGTTCAACCTTTCAAATCTCTTGATCATAAGAGCCATTTGCTCCTTCAAACTCATGTCTGATCCTTCAAAGTCTTCTGTTTTCAGAGAGGTCTTGCCAGATGAGGTGCTTGCAGCTTTTGTATTGGCTGCCTTGAAGGCTACAGTCTTGGAGGTAGATGGGGTTGCAGTTGGCTCATCACTTCCTGAGTTCTCTTCTCTTTCCAGATCATATTCATGGGCTTTTAGGTTCTGAAATAGAGTTTGAGCAGACCACTTCTTGATATCTTGAGTATCCTTGATGATGGTCTTCTTGAGTCTCCATTTCTTGGTTAGAGAATCTAAGATCTTTAGATTTTTCTCTCTATTTGTGTACTTCTTGCCCAGAGATTCTATCTCATTGATGATCTTGGTGAATCTATTATCTAGTTGATCAATAGACTCTTCTGGTTGCATCTTGAAGTGTTCGAACTTCTTGACTGCTGTAGACAACTTGGATTCTTTGATCAGCTCAGTTCCTTCACAAAGAAGTGCCAATGCCTCCCACATCTCTCTGGCTGACTCACAATGGATTACCTTTGCAATGTACTCATTTGGAAGAGTTTGCATTAAGTAGTCTTGAGCAATGCTGTCAAGGTTTGATTGCTTCATCTCTTCTGGTGTGAGATCCTTCATGGGCTTGGGAACCAGTTCTCCAACTGGGACTTCTGGATCACCATTTGCAGTGTTGACTGTCATGATGGTGATTGGGCCTTCAGTGATTACTGACCACATCTTGTAGTGGACAGATGTGAGATTCTTCCTCATCCTGATCTTCCAGTAGTCATAATCCTCAACTGAAAACTAAGGCAACTTTCGCATGTTAGCACTCATGCTGTATGAGTTTTCAAAAACAAGTTTTTCAAAAGATCTGTTCAAGAGGACTACAGAAAGACTCCCTCAAGTCTTCTGATAATCTAGAGACAGTAGTCCGTTAGAACCACTGCTCTGATACCACTTGTTGGTCCCTGAACGAGTAGTGAATGGGATTAAAGTCTAGAGGGGAGGGGTGAATAGACTTTAAAACTTTTTCAAACAGAGTTGGGAACCTCTTCTAATTGCTATGTCAACTGGACTGCAAGTCTGCTGGTCCAGATGACTATAGTGATCTGACTGAAGAGGTTATATGCGGAATTATGGTGGCCCTGGTTTAGACTCGTTCTTTTAACTTGTTTTACTTATTGAAACTACTCAGCTGATGCTGGTTTGAAAGTTATGGCCTTGTTTTGAAGAGTGTTGAAATCACAGTATGCACTATATAATAATGAAAGTAAAAGCAGAAATGTAAAGTGCAGAAAGTAAATAACACCGGATTTATAGTGGTTCGGATATACGATCCTACGTCCACTCTCACGTCCTAACGTGATGTTTAATCCCTTTAATTTCCACAAATTACAAGGGTCTTGACCTTTATAGTCCCAAGGTTAGGACTTTGAGATCTAAGCCGTCCTAACAGCTACGGTCTCCACAAGTGATTGTAAGCACTTGGACTTTTGGGGGTTTCAAAAACTTTAACCTTTCGGTGAGGGTTTGGGGTTTTTGAGATGTATCCAACTAATGGTTCAAACTTATAAATTGCTTAACCACTATGCCTAAAACAATTGATATACAATATGAACAGGTTTCAGGTTCTTAAGGGTTGGATAGGAAGCACTTAAGAGCTATGGATAATCTAATGGATTTCTGGCTCTTGGAGAACTCTTAGAACAATGTGGCTTTTTGCTTGATTGCTTGCTTAGCTTGTGAATTCTCTCTTGTTGCTTCTGTTTAGTGATTCCTCATCCTCTTGTATTTATAATGGAGATTGGGTGCAACTAGCCGTTGGAGTTGACTAGCCGTTTGAGCAATCTTCCCATAATAGCTTGATTCCTTGATTCCAGCCGCTTGATTGCTTCAATCCTGGGATCATGTCAATCTTCTAAATAAGGTATGTCTTCGTTTGAATTGCAAGATGACTTGGGAATCAGCCGAGTCCTTATCAGAGCACATAGTCTTCTGATCTGTACTTCTAGTCTTCTGACTCCTCTTCTGGCCTTAGGTCTTCTGTCTTCTGATATCAGACGAGTACTACTCATCTGATCTGGAAATTCTTTGTACTGCTTTAGGCCATCTTCAATCTGGGACTCCATCAGATAAGTAGGTATACAAGCACCTTAACATATCTGGTCTTCAAGGATCTTCTAGTCTTCATGTCTTCTACTCTTCTCATCTTGAGGATAGGCATGTAAGCCAGGACTGTGCTGATCAGCTGCTATCAATACAGTTGATCACACAAGACTAGTCTAAGCTGTTCTATACAAGTCAGCTGATCCTATTACATTTATAAACTCTAAGTGTTTTGGCCATCAAAACTATTCTAACATCAAGTGGGGCTTAGGGTGAATTTATATCCCAACAAAGCACATGTTTTTCCACTTTGTCTTTTACCCCCCACTAGATATAGGTATCAAAGGCTCAAAAAGGCTAAGTGGTTAACATTGTAGTTTGTCAAGAAAATGAGGAATTAAGCTCAAGGGGCTAACTACGGAAAATTACTTCGGTTTTGGGAAATTTTGGCTAAGTGACTCTTTTAGAACAAGATGGCCTATATCACATCACAAAGTTTCACACAATCATGCTTTCAAACAAGAACTTAGGCAAGTTCTAGAATTACTAGCAATAACATAGTCCACTCTCAAATGAATTAAACCGTACTACATGCTCGATTCAAGGCTCAATTCTCACCGGTTTATTCAATAGAACTCTCACATTCATCAAATGTTCCCAAGCAACAACACATCATGCATCCATGCTATCAAAGATCACAAATATGAACACAATCACGATACTATATCCAACATCAATCATGCTTACATTCAAAGCAAATAGACATCACCACAACTACTCAACAATGGATCCCAATGACTATTCATGCTCACATTTCACCAAAAATTCACTACCCAACATATGATCAAAACCAACTTAATCAATATAATCATGTGCAAGTCAAGTGTGCGCCGGTGCAAAGTGTGACACAAGTAGAATGACGAACCGGTGCAAGGGTAACAACTAGTAGAAAAATAAAAGAAAAATAACTCCCCCAAACTTAGAATTTTACTATGTATAAATTCTAAGTTTGGGGCTACAAGTTGTTACCTCCCTCCTTGCACATCCAATGCTTCTTCAAAGATCACCATTGCAACACTTGCTTCCTCCTCTCCAAAGTTGGTTTTGCTTTCTTCTCCATTCTTCAAGATGTGATATCCATAGTACTCTTCATCCATACCTACAAAATAAACCAAGCTATCAACACTACTAAAGCAATAAAAACAAGAAAGCAATAAAACCTTGGGTTGCCTCCCAAGAAGCGCTATTTTTAACGTCCTATGCCGGACGGTTCTCCTTGAGGGGAATATCAAGTCACCCCCTTGTCACCCTTGTTCTTGACCTTCCGTGCCCATACAAATTTCTTAAGTCCATCAAAACATCCACTAGCTAGCCCATCCGGCTCTTCAACCATGTCATAAGATGTTGATGCCTCATTCATCCCCAAGCTTGCACAAGTAGCTTTTCTTGATTTGGGGGAGTTTTTGGAAAAAACTCCCCCAAACTTGGCCTTCTTGCCCATCTCTAATTCCTTATCCTTCTCCTTGGGGTTCTCCTCCACAATATTTATCTTGGGCTCTTCTTCTACCTTATCTTCCATGAGCTTTGAATAAGGATCTCTCTTGGAATACACATACTCTTCCTCCTCATCCTCATCATCACGAAATCTAACGGCCTTGTAGATATTGAATGAGACTTTCTCCTCACCAACATGTAGTTCAAGCTCTCCGTTTCGTACATTGATGATGGCTCCACCCGTTGCTAGAAACGGTCTTCCCAAGATCAAGGGGATTGCCCTATCTTCCTCCATATCAAGTACCACAAAATCAACTGGGAATATGAATTTCCCAACTTTGACAAGCACATCCTCAACCGTTCCCAAGGGATAAACTATGGAGCGATCCGCCAATTGAAGATTCATGGTAGTAGGCGTCAATTTTCCCAAGCCAAGTGATTTGAAAAGTGATAATGGCATGAGGTTTATGCTCGCTCCAAGATCACACAAAGCACGATAGGTTCCCTCTTTGCCAATCACACAAGGCAATGTAAATGAACCGGGATCTCTAAGCTTTGGAGGTAGCTTAGCTTGGATGATGGCACTACACTCTTCGGTGAGGTTCACGGTTTCAAATTCTATCATCCTTCTCTTGTTGGACATAATCTCCTTCAAAAACTTGGCATAATGAGGCATTTGCTCAAGGGCCTCCGCAAATGGGATGTTGATGTGTATCTTTTTGAACATCTCCAAGAATTTGATGAACTTTGCATCCAAACTCGTCTTCTTGAGTCGTTGAGGGTATGGGATTGGAGGCTTGTGTGGAGATGGAGGCTTATGTGCATCATTCTCTTTCTCACTTGTTTTCTCCTTCTCAACATCTTTCTCTTCAACTTTCCTTCCTTGTTGTTTCTCTTCACTATCTTCCTTTGGCATCATAGGGCCTTCATAGCTTGTGCCACTTCTCAACTTAATTGAGTTGCATTGCTCCTTGGGGTTCAATTCCGTGGTTGAGGGGAATTGCCCCGGAACGTGTTGCTTTCCAATGGCATTAGCGAGTTGGCTCACTTGCTTCTCTATGGCTTTCACATTATTTGCCACATTTTTTATCATCTCACCATGCTCATCAATTCTTTGCCAAGTCTTGTTTGCATTCTCCCTAGTTTCTCTCATGAATTTCGTGGTTTCCCCCATAAAAGCACCAAACATATCCTCCATTGATGGTTTTGATGAAGACTCCACAATAGCTCCATCTCTCACATTGAAATTTGGAGGTGGGATGATGGCATTCCTTGTGTTGGCATATGAGAAGTTCTCATGTTGTCTCAACCCGGGATGGTAATGATTTGGATTAGGAGGATGATAGTTCCCATGGGTTTGTCTGTCTCCCCAACCTCTCTCTCGAAAATGACGATCCCGTTGGTTGTTCATGAAATGGGCCTCTTCATATTGATCATTATTGGGCTCCACTAGTGCTTTGGCCGTCATCAAAGAGATTAGCTTATCCACTTTGTTGGATAAGTTGACACTTTCTTCCGAATTTTGAGTGGAAGCTACTCTTCGATTTTGCCTTCGTTCGGATGGCCATTGATTGCCATTCTTAGCCATTTCTTCCAAAAGCACATAACCCTCATCCGTCGTCTTGCCCAACAACGAACCTCCACCGGCCGAGGCATCTACCATCCCTCTCGTACGGTGGTCCATCCCGTTGTAGAAGTAACAAATCAATTGGTCTCTTGAGAAACCATGTTGAGGGCAACTCCTTATCAAATCTTTAAAACGCTCACAAGCCTCGGCTAACGACTCATCATCATCTTGCATGAAGGAAGAAATTTCTCCTCTTATCTTGATGGTCTTGCTTGGAGGAAAGTACTTCATAAGGAAGGCATCAACAAGGTCGGCCCAATTCTCAATGGTTCTTAGATCAAGGGACATGTACCATTGCTTTGCACTATCACTGAGTGAAAAGGGGAAGAGTTGCAAGCGGATGTAGTCTTGGGGAACACGGTTGATCTTAACCGTTCCACTTATCTCTAAGAATTGAGATAAATGGAGGTTAGGATCCTCCTTCGACAACCCTCCGAATTGGTTGTTTTGAACCATCATGATTAGTGCCGGTTTGAGCTCAAAGTTATGAGTATCAACGGGTTCCCTACCCGCTCCTCCATAGGGCCTTGGAATAGGACGGAAGTGGTCTCTCAAGACTCTTTGTGGCTCCTCATCCTCCCTTCGTCTACCATCTCTTTCCATACCAATATTCTCTTCAACTCTTCGACGAAAGTTGTCCCTTAGCACTCCTTGAGGTCGGTTACCTCCATTCCCGTTAGGTTCCTCGACTCCTTCGACCCCGTGATTCACAAGTTCCTCCTCTTCTTCAACCGGATTCTCCCTTCGGTTCATTCTTTCCAACTCTAGTCTTCTCCTTTCGGCGTTCCTTCTTCGACAATTGGCCTCAATCTCCGGATCTAAAGGTAGCACTTCTTGGTGGTTCCTCCTAGATCGTGTGATCATAAACCATGTCTATCAAAAGAACAAACTAGAGTGAGAATTGCAAATAAGCTCAAAGTAACAAATACAAATATTTTTGGATTTTTGCAAATAAAGAAAGCAAATAAGTGTCTAAACTAAAACTCTCCTAGCCTACACTCTAGAGCTTATAAAAACCTCCCCGGCAGCGGCGCCATAAACTTGATACACGTGTTATACAACACTAAAATAAACCACCGCAAGTGTACAGTGTCTATCGTAGCGTGATAAGCACGAGGTCGATCCCACAGGGAGGTTAAGCGTAAAAGGGTAGTTTGCTAGTCGAATTCTAAATAGACGTGATCGATAAATTGAGTGGTGTGAATTACTCTAAGATTACCTAACAATGTGTCACTAATAAGTAACGAAGAGTAAATACAAAATCGATCAACTAACATGCAAAGTAAGAAAACGAAAGTAAAACGGATGTAACTCAAAGAAAGAAGGTGGGTTCCAAGGCGATTGTAGTATTTAGATGTCCGTTTATGAGAGTTATCTCGTTTAAAGGGCCATTAAGGTTATCTCATATAAGGTGGTCGCAAAAGAAGAACTAATCGATCTCTCGATACAAATTAATCCAAAGACGCAATGTAATATAAGCTCGTATGTCTACATCACAAACATTACACCATCTAAAATAGCTCCTAATACCATTCGATTCCCTCTCCAATAATTAATCCTCTCTCGAGATCATAATAATATCGGGTTGCATATTCGCATACGATTAAATGGAATAAATCTCTCGATACTACCCCAATTAACAATAGATCAAGCAAATCATCATGGCCAATAACAATATGTTTTACAATGAATAATAAAATATGCAAATAAAAGATAAACACCAATTAAAGCAAGAAATTACTCATAAACATCAATCCAAATCTCTACAATGCCTTAGAACCACAAAGTTGTTTAGCTAACTACTAACATAATCAAATTACAAATTCTAAATGAAATAACTAAATAAAAAGGAAGAGAAAGAGAAAGCTTAGTCTAGAATGTGGTAGGAAATGGAATTTGGGAGCTATTGCATCCTTTCTTCCTTGATTTGATGAAGAGATGAAGAAGTTATGGCCAAAACACCTCCAAATATGTGTAACTATGTGTGGATTGGGGGAGAGTGTCTTGGATTTCAAGAAATGTGGCTTATATAGTGTTGGGGAAGGGTTTGAATGGCACAATTGCAAGTTGATCCCTCAAAAATGGAGAAAATACAAGTTTGGCACCGAAAATGGGGTTACTCGGCCGAGTTGGGGTCACTCGGCCGAGTGGAGTACTTAAAAAGCGTGTTGCGACTTCTTCCAGCCGAGACTCGGCCGAGTTGGGATCACTCGGCCGAGTGCGCAGAAAATGTGGAACTCGCAGATTCGGCCGAGTAAGGTTACTCGGCCGAGTGATGTCCAATTCAGGGGCTATGCATTCCACCTTACTCGGCCGAGTAAGCTCACTCGGCCGAGTGCGCAGTAGAGGCCAAAGTTGCAGATTCGGCCGAGTAACCTCACTCGGCCGAGTTGCCTCCTCTTCTCGTTTCATGCATAACTTTCGTCTCGGGTGTCGGATTGACTCGATTCCTTTGGCTAATCCACTCCGTTTTTCGAGACGAATCCAACCGTGCACTCCTCTTTCCTGTGTGATCACTCGTGGTATGTGTTTTGCTCCAAATTCCATCGTTTTACCTACAAAATCAACAAAACACAACCTTTCTCTCATTTCGGCTTAAACAATCATATTCCATGCATAATTCAATGAAATCCACATCAAAATACACTTCACATGTGCCCCTAAAACGCGTAAATTCCACCCGAATCATACACCCTTGAATATGGGCTTCACTACACAAGACATCCAGGTGTACTCGAAGGGTACAGTGATGCAAATTGGATATCGGACACTAAAGACTCGTTATCCACTAGTGGATATGTATTCACTATGCAGCAGTGTCGTGGAGATCCAAGAAACAAATGTGTATTGCCTGTTCCACAATGGAATCAGAATTTATCGCTTTAGACCTTGCCAGTGTAGAGGCTGAATGGTTGCGAAACTTTCTGGAAGACATTCCATATTGGAACAAACCAGTACCTTCTGTGATGGTACACTGTGACAATCAAACTGCTATTGGCAAAGCTACGAATGTCATGTATAACGGAAAGTCGAGACACATACGTCGTCGACACAACTCCCGTTAGAGAATTGATCTCAACTGGAGTAATATCTATTGACTATGTGAAGTCAAAAGACAATATAACGGATCCGCTCACGAAGAGCATAAACCGAGATCAATTGAACAAGCTGGTAGAAGGAATGAGTCTAAAACCCACAAGAAAAACCAAAACAGTGGAAATCCAACCATGATGACTGGAGATCCCAAGAACTTGGTTCAATGGGAAAACGAAACTGTGGAAGTTAGTGATACAACACTTGAAAAACATGACTATTCATGACAGCACTATCTCAAGTGTTAACAACCCGTAAGATGTGGTAAAGGTTGAATTTTTTACTCTTAATGATTCCTAGAGTATAACGGGATACTCGAAAGGAGATCACTTATATAAATGAGAAGTGAGGGCCGCTTCGACCAAACATTTATGAACACAAAGGACGTCAATGGCCAAAACGGATAAAAAACGTGAGAACGTTACGAAGTGGAGATTGAAGTGTGCTGACACTGTTGATTAGGTATACACTATGGAGGATTAGTTCAAGGCACTGCGTCCACTAAGCCGCCGGTACCCGAATCCCGATAGTGTTTGGCTACGGAAAGTTCAAAGGGATGCACGGAAATCTCAATCGAACTGAACACTGAGACTGATGTTATATAGACACGATTTTCACTCATGTGGGAGATTGTTGGAATTAATTTGAAATTAATTGGGTTTTGATACACTTATCTAATTAAATTAATTAGAGAGACTAAACGTTAATTATTAAATAATTAAACATGATATAGTCGATCTACTCTCGAAGTAGATGAACGTGTTATATTTAATATCTCAAAACCGAGTTTAGGTGAGTGAGAAATTAATTAATGAAGTTGAATGATTTCAACTTTGAGTTTGAGAGTGGTAAGGTGAAGGGTCACCTATACCACATAGAAAGTCCACAAAACATTTAGGCTCCGTTTGGTTGGGTGGATTTGGACTTATGGATTTCAAATCCACAACCCAAATCCATTCTATATGTTTGGATTATGAATGGATTTCAAATACTTAGATTTGTGTCCACACACTTTTTAGTTTAAATTGTGAGAGATTTCAAATCCTCACTAAAACCATGTCATTTGAAATCCATCTATTTTCAAAACCTTTCATTTGAAATACCTCCTCAAATCAAATCCCTCCATCCAAACGCAACCTTAGGTTGCGTTTGGTTGGGTGGATTTGGGCTTATGGATTTCAAATCCACAGTCCAAATCCATTATGCATGTTTGGATAATGAATGGATTTCAAATACTTAGATTTGTGTTCACACACTTTTAGTTAAAAATGAGAAAGATTTCAAATCCTCACTAAAACCATGTCATTTGAAATCCATGAATTTTTAACTCCCTTCATTTGAAATACCTCCTCAAATCAAATTCCCCCATCCAAACACAACCTTAGGTTGCGTTTGGATGGAGAGATTTGATTTGAGGAGGTATTTCAAATGGAAGGTTTTGAAAATAGATGGATTTCAAATGACATAGTTTTAGTGAGGATTTAAAATCTCTCACAATTTAAACTAAAAAGTGTGTGAACACAAATTTAAGTATTTGAAATCCATTCATAATCCAAACATATAGAATGGATTTGGGTTGTGGATTTGAAATCCATAAGTCCAAATCCACCCAACCAAACGGAGCCTTAAGGATTTTTAAGGCATTGAAGTGAACATGGAGTTCAATTATGTATTAGGGGTACACTCCCCTAAAAGGCCACGCGCGCGCCGCCCGTTCAGCCTGTCTTCAAAGCTCAAAATGTTCCAGAACCTGGGCGTATTCCCTTGACTCGACTCGACTTTCTGGGTGCACTATTTTTAACACTAACTAAACAACAATAACAAACATTAGACTTCAAAATTTACTTGCACGAGAAGTTATACATTTTACGCATACTAATAAAATGCTCATCCATCCACATATATAGTTGTGTGTGTTTTTGCATATATTTTTAAGAAATATTATTTATTTATAAAATAAAATAGATATACTAAAGAATAACATAGAGAATGTAAAATGAGTATAGTGAAGTATATTTAAAAAAATAAAAAAGATACAAACATTCTTTATGTTGAAAAACCTAAAAATAATAGATATATTTATGTGGACGGATGAGGGAGTTTCATTTAATGTACTTTGAAATTCTGATTTTTTCTGTAAAGTTTCTGATATATCTTTGTTTATTAAATACAAAAACAGTAATAACTAATTAAATATGTATATTTTGAATAATGTACACACTTTGAATATAAGAGTAATTATAATTTGGAATAATAAAAAATGAAATCATTATAACGGATGAAGTAATTATATTAAAAGGAAAAATAATATGTGGCGCAATACATGCAAGCAGGGGAACCAAGAACGAAGGGCTCATGCAATGCAATGATATATATTTAAATTCATAAAAGAAATTGCATGAAATTATCTCATGAAAGCAACAGTACTTTTGTAAATTTTTGTGATACTTCAAAAAAATTGGGTATCACAAGTTCACAACAATCTGCCAAATTACTCATTGACATGCAAGATTTTTTCAGATTTAAATCAAATATTCCAATTTCCCACCATCTCAATAACTCTAAATTCTATCTCGAATTATTGTTATTTTATTCTGACGCAATTTTACTTTTCTTTAATCAGTTGGGCCGATGGCCCAATCCATGACGGGTTGAGGCTATGTAACCCAGACCTTAGGCCACGGATAAATGCCCCCCAATTTATTATGTGTTCACCCTCCACTCAAATTTAGTTTTTGAACAAATAGGTGAAATGACCATCCTACCCTACAGATGTTGAGTTCACCCACTTCAAACAAAAAGGATTTGCACTCCTCCCTCCCTTCCAAAACTGTCGCCCCTCCCTCGTAAAAAAAAAATTGAAACCTTGTAATCTTAATCTATGAAGCCAACTTGAAGAAACTTGATAATAATGGTTGAAAAACAAAGTGTTCGTTATCTACATGTAAGTTTTCATTTTATTTTTTAAAGCATAGTTTTAAATTTTTTGTATTGTATAGTGTTTATTTGTATTTGATTATCTTGATGTTATTATTGTTTCATTTGGGCATATTGTTGTATTATTGTGTAGTTGTAATGAATATATATGTATTGCATTTCGTTTTCGTTTTTTTCTTTGAAAAAATCATTTTTTTCAAAACTCAATACTGGTTCACCGAAAATTGAACTCTAACTCGGTCAACCCTACCGAGTTTTAAGCTCTTTAGACAACGAAAAATTTCACGAGTTTTCTCAATTTTTGAAAAAACTTTCCACATAATGTCTCAACTGTCGATAAATACTTCCACATAATCTACCAAATGTCGGAACAAATTTCCACATAATGTCTAAATTGTCGAAAAAAACTTTCACATTATGTGTCAATTTTCGGAAAGTAGTTCCACATTATGTCTCAATTTTCGGAAAATAGTTCCACATTATATCTCACTTTTCTGATTTTTTTTTTCAAACAGTATCAAATTAAGATTTTTTTGTTTTGTTTTTGTTTAATAGAGGTTGGTTGATAATAAGGAAGATTACATAGAGGAAGAATATGACGAAGATGAGCATGGCAAATCTGCGATTGAGAGTCATCATTCTGCAAATGAGGGGAATGAAGGTAACGAGGCAAATGAAGAAGTTTTATCGAGTGGTGAGATTGTCATGGACTATACAAGTGTTTTTACGAACATGGACTATTTCTCCTCCCGTGATGCACTTAAAGATTGGGTACGACAAGTTGGTATGCAACACAATATGGTTATAACGGTCAAACGCTCAGATAGCGGAGGTGGAAAGAAGAAAGCACGTGTATATATGGCTTGTGAGCGTGCGGGTTTATATCGAAAGCCGAAGCGGAAGCCGAAAGTTGAGCCTAAGAAGGAGACAGAAAAAGATGTTGATGACTCCAAGATTGAAGAGAAAGTAGTAACAAATGCAAAGGCCACGGGCACAAAAAAATTTGAATGTCCATTTTTATTGAAGGGAACCCAAAATACACCCTTTGAATGGAGTTTACAGGTGAAATGTGGTACTCACAATCATCCCATAGCCAAGTATAAAGAGGGTCATTCCTATGCGGGACGTCTAACTGCCGAGGAAGAAATGTTTGTGGTGGATATGTCAAAATGTCATGCCCTTCCGAAGGCCGTATTGAAGGAGTTGAAAAGGAAGAATGAGGACAATGTTGCTACACTTAGAACAATATACAATGCACGGAATAAACACAGGATCAACAAATATTGTGGTCGTTCGCAGTTGCAGTACTTGATGAGTCAATTTGTTGAGAATAAATATTTTCATTCTAGTAGAAGATGTGAGAAGACGAACAGTTTGATTGAGTTGTTCTTTTCACACCCCGTCTCCATCAAGTTGGTACGTGCTTTTCCGAATGTGTTGTTGATTGATTGCACATACAAGACAAACAGATACAGATTGCCGTATTTAGAGATTGTGGGAGTCACATCTACTGGGATAACATTTTCTGTTGCATCTGTATACTTGATGGGTGAGAAAGAAGAGAATTATATTTGGGCATTAGGCGTTTTGAGGGACATGTTGGGTGAAGTTTATTTGCCAAGAGTTATTGTTACAGATCGGGAGTTGGCCTTAATGAATGCGGTCGCATATAGGTTTCCGGAATCGAAGCATTTTTTGTGTACATGGCACATTGAGCGAAATGTGCTAGCTAAGTGCAAAGGGGACTTCAAGGACGAGGACAAGTGGAAGGCGTTCATGAGGCAATTTAACTATATTATGTTTGCTGAAAATGAGATAGAGTTTCAAGAAGCTGTTGATGTCCTTCAGTCAAAGTTCGTCAAGAAGTCGGTGAACTATGTAATGAAGCAATGGATCAACCCATATAAAGAGAGGTTTGTGAAGGCATGGACCAACAAGGTGATGCATTATGGAAATACCACAACCAATAGGTATTTGAATGTTTATTATCTTTTATTATCTTTTATGGTTGAGAGTCTATCATTCTTTTATTAAGGTTCTTTTGAAAATGAAATGACAATGAGTGGAGGAGCACAGTTTAATAATTGGCTGTGTAATTAATTACTACTAATGAATGTGAAGAAACTCCACTATAAAAGCTGCAGTTTTTACATCAATCTTGAAAGCAATATATACTACTACTAAATATTATAATTCCAGTGCATGAATAGTAGCATAGGAGAAGGAGGAGGGGAAGCCAGCAATGGGGAATGTTGTACCATGAAGTACAAGAGTCAAAGATGTGTGCTATTCATCATAGAATTAATTACTATTACTATTTTTGAAATGGGTTGTTACTATTACTCCCTTCTTTTCTTGAATATAAAGACACCAAATTTTTTTACCAGGCAAAACCAGAATACTAGCATTTCTTGCGGATCCAACAAAATTTATTACCTAAAATAAAACACTACTAACTTATGTTTGAAAACTCAGCAATTATACAGATGAGATCTTCAAACTGGACTTCAAACTAAGCTGCTGTCCTTTTCTTCATATTTATATAATCAAGAAAATTAACTAAAGGTGTAATTAGAAATAAAAAAACTAGCAAGATCGAGGAAACCCCTTTAGGAAATAAGAGGGGTTAATTTGATTTAGTGCATGTAATTTGCGAATTAATTAATGAAGTTTAGAAAAATAGGAGACCTAGAACTTGGAACTCATGGCCGAGTTATGCTTAAACATGGCAGATTTGGGGATCGAGTTAGGTGTTAAAACTCGGAAGCCTTGGCCGAGTTATGCTTACATAATGAAAGATTTAGGGATCGAGTTAGGTGTTAAAACTCGGAAGCCTTGGCCGAGTTTTAACACCTAACTCAACGAACCAGACTCGAGAAGGAAGAAAATTCCAATTTTGTACAAAAACCAAGTTTCATCAACAACTAAAAATCTAAATCATTCCCAATAACAACTATTAAACAACAAAAACTAATCTATATATGAAAATCAAATTTTAGAATGTAGAAATTTGAAAAAAATTATCACAAACCCTAACTTACCTTTGTCCAAGGAAGAGCAAGGAGTTGGGGCTGTAGGCGACGGACGGCACGGTGGTGGGGCTGCAAGCGGCGGCGGCCGGCGGCAGGCGGCGGTGGTGGCAAGTTTTCACTCCAAGAGTGTTTTGAAATGTGGGTGAAGTCAAAACATTTGGTATTATGTATATTAAAGTGATGGAAGGGGAAAAGGTTATATGTGGTATTTCATAGGGGGTGAACTCATATTTTGGGGGTGAACTCATATTTTGGGTGAACACATAATAAATGGGGGGGAATTTATCCGTGGCCAAGCCTTATAATAGCATTCATCGCCATCTCGGCCCAAATATTTAAATATTAAATCAATTTTCGGGGGATGAGGTATATACCCCTCCAGCTTTGTTAGATGCACTCCCCCGATACATCAACTTCCCCCAAAATACATCTAAGATAGATGCACTCCCCCAAAATATCTATTATACCCTTTATCTTAAAATTAAGTGTGATAGATGCACCTCCCCTATAAAACCCTATTTTCCTCATTATTTTCCCCCAAATCCACTCTGCTTCATCTTCTTCACGCCACTCCCTCCATCTTCTTCACGCCACTCCCTCAACGGCAAACTCCGCCGTCCACTGGCCATCGTCCGTCGGCCGCCGCTCAAGCCGCCCACCTACGAGGCGTCCGCTGGCCGCCGTTCAAGCCGCCTCTTCCTCTCTCCATTTTAATTTCTATCCAAGCAGCGGCGCGGCGCCGCCCCCTCGCCCGGCGCCGCCGCTTCCTTTCCCCTCCACCTTGCCCCAATCTTCTTCTCCTCCGACGACTCCTCCCTCCCTTCTCCCCGGACGGCTCCCTCCTCCCGCTTCCTTTCGCCGCCGCCTGTTTTTTTTTTTTTTTTTTTTTGCAACAAGAAGCGTAACGCGGCGGCGGCGGCCCCTTCGCACAGCGTCGCCGCCTCCTCTCCTCCGCCGCCATGCCCCAACCTTTTCCCTCAGACGGATCCTCCCTCCTCCCCGACGTACGGTCGCGAAACAGAGGTAGGGTTTTTTTTTTGTTTTTTGTTTTTTTTTTCTATTTTCAACGAGCCAATGAGAAATTATCGACCATAAACCTTATGATCGACATTGTTGTCGATCATAAGGTTTATGGTCGATAATTTCTTGTCGACCATAATGTTTAGGGTCATAATTTCTCGTTGAAAATTCTATTTTTTTTAAAAAAAATTCAATCGGTAACATGTTGTCGACGAGAATGTTTCTCGTCGACAAATTATAGTCCATTAGATGCTTTATGATCGACAAACCAGTGTCGATCGACACTGGTTTGTCGAAAAAAAAAATGAAATCTTCATTTTTTATTTTTTTTTTAGATTTGTACGTTTTTTTTTAATTTTTGGAATGTTCTTGTGGTGGCGCTGGCGGCGTCTGACGGAGGTGGTGGAGGTGTTGACGTCGGCCGGCTGCCGGAGTGGAGGTGTTGACGGCGGCTGTCTGTCTTAAAATTAGGGTTAATTCAATTAAGTTAGGGTTTTGACCAGGGGTGTATGTATCTTTAATATTTTACTAAAGGGTAAATGTGGTATTTTACATGAATATTTAATTAATAAAAGTGGGAGGGGAGTGTATCTAACAAAGCTGGAGGGGTATATACCCCAACCCTTTCCATAATTAGTCAGTTTTTGTTAAGTCAAACCCAAATTAAACTCAATCAAACATGGTTTAAAAAAAAAATCAATTAAAAATGCATGAATTATTTGGAGTAAGCCCACATAATTCAAATAATTTAAGTTCGAACACTGTACAAGTATATAAAATTCATTCATCAATGACAAAAGCTCAAATCAAGATTTTTTTTGTGGGTGTGAAGCTGAGATCAAATCAAATACAGTATGATTTAACTAAACAAACAGAATACTAGAAGGGCTGTCAAAATTGACGACTTATAAATAAAAAGTTGGAATTCAGTAAAAAAAAAAAACTATTTTTGACAATGAGTTGAATAAACTGTGGGGCAAGAGCTCAAATCAAGTTTTTTTGTTTTGTTTTTGTCGGTGTGAAGCTGAGATCAAATTAAATATTGGAGTATTTAATAAACTAAACAAACAAACAACAAGAAGGGCTTAAGACAAAATCGATGGCTTATAAAAAAAAAATTATACATTATTAATTTAGATGATATTAATAAAAAAGTTGGAATTTAGTGGGAAAAAAATACCTTTTTATTAACATAATTTATTAATATTTCAAACGTGGCAAGAAATCAACCGCATATATCTCATATTTTGACATATTCCATCGAACCAATCCCACATCTACCTTTTACCCTTAAGAACAAGGAACCACTTTCGCATATATGAAAGACAATTATTCCAAAGCCTTGCCAAATCAGGGTTGAAAACCATTGGAATGGATGGAATATATATATAATACAAGAGAATAAATTAAGATTTTCATTAGGATGATAATAAAATAAAGGGAAAATATCAATTTTGGTCACTCAGTTTTACCTTTTTTCATATTTGGTCACCTACTCGTTCGTTAGTCAATCTGTCATTGACTAACGGAGAAAGAGTTTTGAGCCGTCAAATTTCTCAAAACCTAAGTTTAAAAAATTCCATGCATCTTCCAGAACTAATGAAACAAACGCCAGAAGCAAGAATGAAACATGGGCAAAAATTACCAATATTTACATTATATTTATAATATTTACATTATATTTATAAGGGGAAATTATTGTTAAGGCCATTTCACTAAGAGTTTTATCTAATAGGGAATAGGTTTTTTTTTTTAAATCTATTAGAGTCAAAATGACACCTAATAAGAGATAGTTGTCATTTACCAATTTAAATAATTTGAAATTAATAAAAATTAATTGGATTTACATCAAATCTTTTGAATTAATGCAGTTCCTGGTTATACGCATATTCCTAAAATTAAGCAATTCGAATTAATTGTTAATTATTCAAACAAATAAATTTAAAAAATCTGCATTAAGCTTCTATCACCTTCCAATTATTCAAAAATTTCTAAAATTAAGCAATTCGAATTAATTGTTAATTATCCAAACAAATAAAGTTAAAAAATCTGCATTTTATGTTGAATATGCATATATATATGAAATAGATTATGAATTTTAATATGAACAGTGAAATGAATTTTGGTATGTAGAAATGGGTTATGAAGACATATGTTCATTTCAATATGAAGTTTAAAACGGCATACAAGACTGAATTTTTTGGTATGCATAAAATAACATGAACCAATGTGCACAGAGTGACATGCATGAAAAGAATTGTTCAGAATAATAAGACGAAGACATAAAATGATAATGCCTACATCGGTATCCATGTTTCATATTGAAAGTTTATTTTGATATGAAGTTGAAGGAGTAGTATATGCACCTTTCAGATGCACTGCGAATAGCAATTGAATAATCAGTCTATCTAAATTCAAGCTGGAAAAGCTGATTGTAAACCAAACAACATGTGAATAAAAATAAAGATTCGAAGATTCGAAGATTGGAGTCGTCCGCTGCAACAACTCCGCACCTGAAGGAAAATCTGGGAATCAAATTAATTCTGTACCCAAATCGTGTGAATCTAGTAATCTAAATCCATTCAATTCGCGATTGTGGGTGTTATCATACAATTAATTGATTCATCCCTGGAATCGATCAAGAATTGGATTTTTTTGAAGAATTGAGGGGCGATTTGTTTCGCGTTCTTGAGGGGAATTATGGGATTAAACTTAATTCTGGATTCGTGTGAATTCAATTCGCGATTGTGAGTTTATCCTGCAATTAATTAATCGACTTCTCCCTGAAATCGATCAAGAATTGAATCGAGCAAGAACTGGAATTTTGCGAAGAAATTGAGGGGCGAATATTAACGTGTTCTTGAGGGGATCGCTGGGATTATTTTTAATTCTGGACCCAATTCGTTTGAATCAAGAAGACGGAGAACATCGAATCAAAACCTGGAGATAATTCTTGAAGACCGCCATGAGAGGGGACAGGAGAAACAAAGATTCGAATAATATTCTGGAAACGGGCACAACAGGACAGTCTGAAACGCCAAGACCTTCTTCTCCAATGGCAAGGTCATCATCGCCAATGAAGAAGATAAGAAAAAATTGAATCGCCAAGGGGAAACAAAAAAAGAACGCGTGGGAGATCCAATTCTTAATCATACAATTGTTGCAACGGACAATTGATTCCCAGAATCAATTGGAAGATTCGCAGGGGACAAACAGACTCAAATTCCCTGCGAGAAACTCTTCTCAGAATCCCCAAATCTCACAAATCCATGCCTCGTCTTCGTAGGTTTGCAGACGATGATGGGCGGCGGCCATGGAGCTTCGAGGGACGGCTTCTTAGAACGACGACCATGGGTTCGCGGCCTCCATCTTCCTTGGCCCGCTCCCGATTTCGCAGATCTGAGCTTGAACGGTCAAGAGTCGGTGGGGGTGACTCGTCGGCGAACGGTGGCCACGGTTGGTTTCTGCAATGAGCGATTTGATGAAATGAATATTCAGATATCGATTTTGGAAGGTGAGGAATTTGTTGAATGTGCCCTATAATTTGGGAATTAATTGATAATAATTAATTATGATTTTAAATTTCGAATTACATTTCAAATATATAAATTAAAGGAGTATATGAATATTAAGGGCATTTAAGGTTTTTTGACACTAATTTGACCTTATTAGGAAATTTTAAAAGTTGTAGGTTTTAGTTGATTAAGATGTTATAGAAATGACTCTATTAGGGAATTTTCTCTATTTATAATAGGTCAGAATTCTTAGGTTAGAAGGAATTCTGATGCATCTTGTAGAACGTGATTGGTTGATTTACTTTTTATTTTATAGATAATTAGGAAATGAGAAACTCAGGCGATAAGAAATTTATTTCAATTAATTTCAAATGCCCAATTGTTTGACTAACATTTTAAGAAATCTGCAATAATGATTTTAATAGAAAAATATTTAGAATGAAAAATAAGTTTATGAAATTTGAATTGGAAAACAGAGTACAATTGTTAAAAAAAAAAACAGAGTTGTTGGAATATGAATCCTAGAACAAGTCCTAATTGATGATAAAAGATAAAGATGAAGTTTTGATAAGCCAAAAGTAGTTTGAATATTTTCTAAGTGTTGACTGATCTAGTCTAGTGATTCGGGTGGAATTTACACTATTTAGATGCATATTTGAAGCTCATTTGATGTTGATTTCATTGAATTATACATTGAATATGATTGTTTAAGCCGAAATGAGAGAAAGGTTGTGTTTTGTCGATTTTGTAGGAAATACGATGGAATTTGGAGCAAAACACCAACCATACTTTACTGGATCAGGAAGAGGAGTGCACGGTTGGATTCGTCTCGAAAAACGGAGTGGAATGAAAAAAAGAATCGAGTCAATCGGAGGTCGGAAGCTCGAGATACGAAGAGACGAAAAAGCACACCCGGGTAGAAACGACCCGGGCGGGTCACTTCGACCCGGGCAGAGCCAAAAATGAAGTAGTTTCGTATTTTGCCCGGGTGAAACCCACCCGGCCGGGTGGTTTCGACCCGGGCAAGGCCCAAAAGTGTGTTTGTTCGTGTTTTGGCCGGGTGGCATGCCCGGGTGGGAGCCACCCGGCCGGGTCACTTCATTTTTGGGGTTTTTGACCCATTTTCTCCATATTTCAAGGGCCTAATTGCAAAATTAATTCAAGACTTCTACCCCAACTATAAATAGACCAAATTTGAGTTTTAAAAGGGAGTCTCTTACTCCTTTTACAAGCAATTCAACACACACATTCACATAGTTGTAGGTGTTCTTCATTTTTAGTTTAGATTCTTCATTAAATTAGATAGATTAGTGGTTTTTACTTCAAATCAAGCTACGATTATCATCGGGCATCGTCTATTACATCGTTTTGTAGCTAAATTTTCATGATCAAGGTGATATTAATCTATTTTGCAATTTATTTTGGTATTTTCTTAATTTCTTCAATCTCTTGTTATTCTACTATGAGTTTTATGTTAATAGTTGCTTTAATCATGGAATTCTCTTCTAGAACCATGGGCTAAACTCTTATTGCCTTGGGTGTGAATGTTTTGATGGGTGTTTAGTGTAATTATAGATTAATTGCATGATTAGCTTAGGAATTGGGTGTATATGTTTCTAGTGTTGTAATTTTCATGATTCAATTGATTAATTCACCCTATTAGCTAGCATTGTTAGTTTTGTCGACTTCAACGACCGTATTGGGTTGCATGATTAAGAGTGTGTGTATGAGCTTGAATTAATCAATTAGAATTAACATAGTAATTAGCTACACCGACCGGGGGTTGATTGCTTAGATCGACGACACTAGACACTAGTCGATTAGAGGTCGTCTATTAGATTAGTGAAAGGGCGTCTCATACACATTAGTAACCGTGTTGAACGTGTTTATGAGACACTATCTTAGGAGCTTATGGTATTGATTAGACTATATAATTGCTAATCGATGCACGTGTTCACCTAAGCCTCACAAGGGATTGGTCTACACACACGAGTGATAGCCTTTAGCTTATCCCATTTTTATAGGTTCATTCATGCAATTGATTCGTTAACTCATTGAATTACCCACAAAACGGAAGCACCCGAGGCAATACCCTTCTCTTGCACTTTCTCTCGAAAGTTAGATAGCTTATTATTACTTTTGTCTATTTCTTGTTTATCTTGGTTAATTTAGTTTAATACTTGAGTTTTAATTCCCGAAAATCCAACAAACACGTTTAGTTACTACAATAGCATGAAAACTTGAAACTTTAGGGATTCATTGACACTCAATTAAGTCCTTGGAACGAAAATATATACTTGGGAAAAACTTATCCAAAAATACGAACAAGTCAATGGCGCCGCTGCCGGGGACTTAAGCGAGTGTTTTTAGTGAGACTTAGAGTTTGTTAAGTGTTATTGATAGTAGCATTTCTTTTTCGTTATTTTATTTTTCGTTTCTTTTGTGGGCTTTGATACTTGTTTTTGTATAGGTGTGAACTTCATTGCCTTGATGGATGGATACAACCAATACCAATGGGATCAATGCTATAATCAAAATGGTATGGTTTATCCTCCACAACATGGAGATGTGAACTACGATGATTGGAGGAACTTTGATCACCACTATCAAATGCAACAAGTTCCCTCCTATTATCAAGATTGGAGGAATGAAGAAGCATCACCTCCTCCTCAAGGATATTATCCTTATCCTTACCCACCTCAACCACAAGCATATTATCCACCTCCTCCACAACATCAATACCTTCCACCGCAACACCCTTATCCTCTACCTCCAAATCAATACACTTCTCCTCAACACCCATATCCATATCCTCCCCCACCACCTGAAGATCTATATTGTCCACCTCCTCCACCTATGGAGGAACTTTGCCTTGAATTTCATGGAGTTTCGAAGGAAAATTATTATGATAGTGAGAGGAGCTTTGGATACGATTATCAAATACAACAAGCTCCTTCTCATTATCAATATCAAGAGTGGGAAAGCAATGCACATTGGTCACCAAATAATGAAGAAAGTGATACTACAAAAGTGCTCATTGCACTCACCTTGAAAAATTTGGATGCAAGTGAAAAAAGGTTGGATGCATTAGAAGAGATCAAGGCCACCCAACTACAACAAATGAATCAACTCAAGTCACTTCTGAATGGAATGGAGCGGATGAACTCAACAATCAGGGGATTGGTCATCGCTATGAAAGAAGAAGAAGAGGATCCAAGTGAGGAGGTTGAAGATGTCAAGTTTTTTGACAAAGGAGATGAAGAGGAATGTCCTTTGATGGACATGAGCAACAAAGAACAAGAAGATCAAGAAGCATCCCAAGATGAATTGGAGAGTGAAATGAACATTTCTAAACCTTTAAACTCTTCAATTTGCACTTTACTTGATATTGATGCTTCTATTGATTTTATTTTGCCTCTTGATCACTTTGATTCAAAGAAAGAACTTGAGAAGAGCTTGGGCATCCTTGGAGAAAAGGGAGAGCAATGGAAAAAGAGAATGGAGGAAGAGCAAGAAGAACGTGCATTGAAAGAAATATGCAAGAAAGTTGCAAGTGATGAGTCTACCATTCATGAGAGACTCTATGACTTTGAGGCCAAAAGATTGAAATACAATGGGAAGGAGGCCCGATATCCATGGCCTTTTCGATGAGCTCATTTAGTTCCGTCCGGCTTGAAGACGTTAAACTTAGCGCTAAATGGGAGGCAACCCATTTTTACTTGCTTTATTTCAATTTTGTTCATTTTATTTGCTTTGTTAGTTTAGTTTGATGTGTTTGTGAGTTTTGATGTTAGTTGGAGAAGCTTGGATCGAATGGACAAGTGGATTGAAAGTGGAACCTTGTGCTTAGAAGAAGGTGTAGCTATAGCAATCGTAAGAGGTACGCCCACCCCAATTCTTAGGAATTGCATAGCAATTACTAAGTTTGGGGGGGTAGTGAAATTTATATGCTTGTTCATAATATTGATTGCTTAGCTACTCTTAGTGTTAATTGTTGGGATAGTGGCCCATGTGTGTAGATTTGTATGGTTAGCACTTGGTGTCAATATCAATGCAACACTATTTTTCCAAACTTTTAATTGCTTTGCAATGAAAAAGTTTGGGGGGTATGTTCGTTTTTACATTTTCTATTGACACCAATGTGTACTCTTGTGTATGTGTGTAATTTGAGCTTTAAATGATCATTGAGACACATTTGATGGTGATTTGTTGTGAATTTGATTCCTTGAATGTGTACATGATTGGAATGAATCATCTTGTTTGTGTTGTTGTCATCTTGTTGCCTATGGATGTTTTGCATGCACAGTGAGTTATGTGTGGTGGTGATTGATGAATGTTTGAGTCTTGAATGAACCGGTGAGAGTTGAGCTTTGAACCGAGCATTAATCCGGTTTATTTCATTTGTGAGCGAATCAATTCATTGCTTGCTTTTCTAGAACTTGCCCAAGTTCTTACTTGAGATCATGTTTGTGTGATACTTTGAGATATGATGTAGGCCATCTTTCGTACTACACGTCACTTAGCCAAAATTTTCCCAATAACCAAAGTAATATTCCGTAGTTAGCCCGTTTGAGCTTGATTTCCCATTTTCTTGGCAACCTACAATGTTTAACCACTTAGCCTTTTGAGCCTTTGATATCCAAATCTAGTGGAGAACAAAAAGAAAGTGGTAAAACATATGCTTAAATGCCTTTAGTTTGAAGAGAAAAATTGGCAAGGTTGTGAAAAAAAAAAAAAAAAAGAGATGGAAGTGAAGAAAATAATTGAGAAAAAAAAGAGGGACAATGAGCCCCAAGAGCTTAAAAAGAAAAGAAATTTTCTACAAAAAGATGAGGAGATGATTGCTTGTGAGAAAGTTGAATGAAAAGTGAGAATGAAGGTGTATAAACCTTATGAGCATAAGCTTGATGTGTTGAAAAACAACTTTCGTTCTCCACTAGACAAGTCACTTCCTCCATATTCATCATACCCCGTCCAAAGAGCCAACGTTACGTCCTTGGTTAAGACCTATTGATCTCATAGTTGAACATGTTTGTGGTGGAAAGATGGTAGAGCTTGGGCAAGCTTATGGTAATTGCAATGCATGATTTGATTGATGAGTGTCTATTGTCCTTAATTTGTTTGAGTGTTTGAGAGAAACACTATATCTTGTGAGTTGAACTTGAAGCATTTGGATATTGTCATCACCATCACTTGTTATTGTATGTTGAGCATGTGTGGGGTAATTAGTTTGATTTTCAATATTGAACTTGTGATCATTTTTGAGAATGTATCTTGAGGAAGAAGAATTCATTTCATGTCATTTGATACGTGGGATCTTTCATTGATCATCTAGTTGTAAATTTCACCCTCACATTGTAATTCTTTCGTTGCTCGAGGACGAGCAACACTTTAAGTTTGGGGGAGTTGATTCGGGTGGAATTTACACTATTTAGATGCATATTTGAAGCTCATTTGATGTTGATTTCATTGAATTATACATTGAATATGATTGTTTAAGCCGAAATGAGAGAAAGGTTGTGTTTTGTCGATTTTGTAGGAAATACGATGGAATTTGGAGCAAAACACCAACCATACTTTACTGGATCAGGAAGAGGAGTGCACGGTTGGATTCGTCTCGAAAAACGGAGTGGAATGAAAAAAAGAATCGAGTCAATCGGAGGTCGGAAGCTCGAGATACGAAGAGACGAAAAAGCACACCCGGGTAGAAACGACCCGGGCGGGTCACTTCGACCCGGGCAGAGCCAAAAATGAAGTAGTTTCGTATTTTGCCCGGGTGAAACCCACCCGGCCGGGTGGTTTCGACCCGGGCAAGGCCCAAAAGTGTGTTTGTTCGTGTTTTGGCCGGGTGGCATGCCCGGGTGGGAGCCACCCGGCCGGGTCACTTCATTTTCGGGGTTTTTGACCCATTTTCTCCATATTTCAAGGGCCTAATTGCAAAATTAATTCAAGACTTCTACCCCAACTATAAATAGACCAAATTTGAGTTTTAAAAGGGAGTCTCTTACTCCTTTTACAAGCAATTCAACACACACATTCACATAGTTGTAGGTGTTCTTCATTTTTAGTTTAGATTCTTCATTAAATTAGATAGATTAGTGGTTTTTACTTCAAATCAAGCTACGATTATCATCGGGCATCGTCTATTACATCGTTTTGTAGCTAAATTTTCATGATCAAGGTGATATTAATCTATTTTGCAATTTATTTTGGTATTTTCTTAATTTCTTCAATCTCTTGTTATTCTACTATGAGTTTTATGTTAATAGTTGCTTTAATCATGGAATTCTCTTCTAGAACCATGGGCTAAACTCTTATTGCCTTGGGTGTGAATGTTTTGATGGGTGTTTAGTGTAATTATAGATTAATTGCATGATTAGCTTAGGAATTGGGTGTATATGTTTCTAGTGTTGTAATTTTCATGATTCAATTGATTAATTCACCCTATTAGCTAGCATTGTTAGTTTTGTCGACTTCAACGACCGTATTGGGTTGCATGATTAAGAGTGTGTGTATGAGCTTGAATTAATCAATTAGAATTAACATAGTAATTAGCTACACCGACCGGGGGTTGATTGCTTAGATCGACGACACTAGACACTAGTCGATTAGAGGTCGTCTATTAGATTAGTGAAAGGGCGTCTCATACACATTAGTAACCGTGTTGAACGTGTTTATGAGACACTATCTTAGGAGCTTATGGTATTGATTAGACTATATAATTGCTAATCGATGCACGTGTTCACCTAAGCCTCACAAGGGATTGGTCTACACACACGAGTGATAGCCTTTAGCTTATCCCATTTTTATAGGTTCATTCATGCAATTGATTCGTTAACTCATTGAATTACCCACAAAACGGAAGCACCCGAGGCAATACCCTTCTCTTGCACTTTCTCTCGAAAGTTAGATAGCTTATTATTACTTTTGTCTATTTCTTGTTTATCTTGGTTAATTTAGTTTAATACTTGAGTTTTAATTCCCGAAAATCCAACAAACACGTTTAGTTACTACAATAGCATGAAAACTTGCAACTTTAGGGATTCATTGACACTCAATTAAGTCCTTGGAACGAAAATATATACTTGGGAAAAACTTATCCAAAAATACGAACAAGTCATCTAGTTAAGAGAAGTCATCTTGTACAGACCAGTAGAGTTCACAAGACAAGTATTGTCAAATTAGCAAAAGACAAGTACGAAATATAAGTACTTTGTATTAATTGTTTAGGTTGTTATTGAGCTATATTAAACATTGTATAGAAGTTCATGATTTTCATATGTAAATATTCATTGTATAGATTTCTAAGTTGACTAAGCTATTTTATAAAGCTTAAAGTAATGTAATAGTCTTGTTAGGATTAGATTAGTTGTTACTAAGTCTACTGAAGACTGCGCGAGACCAGACAAGAAGAAGAAGATGTCTACAAGACAGGTGCGCATAGAAGACAAGACAAGTCAACATATAAAGATGAAGTTAGTTATTCAAGCGCGTATGAAGATAAGGATTGAAGAGTTAGTTAGAAATAACTAATTAACCATAAACGCGTGGAAGGATAAGAATAACAAGTTGCAAGTTAGTTTTCAAGAAGAGTTGGTTACAACTGACAAGTTCTTGAAGATGAAAGTCTATAAATACCCCAAGGTATTAATTGGTTAAAGACTACTGCAATTCTATGTACTGAAGCGTTATTGAAGCATTCAAAGCAAAGTTACTCTCAGAGTTTGAAGTTCAGAAAGCAAGTCCAGAAGACAAGTGAAGACCAAAGAAGACTGCTACTGAATAGAGAAGTTTTACCTTTTAGTTTACTGTTCAAGTTGCTAGATACTTGTAAATCTCTAGTAAGATCGAAGATATACTTGGTAGTATATTCGAGAAGATCTAAGTCTTGTTTCTTGGGACTTAAAATTACAAGAACACAGATATTACTCCATTGGACGAGTTAACAGAAACATCACAACTGGGTTTGTGAGAGTGGACGTAGACAAGTTGTCGAACCACTATAAAATCGTTGTGTGTTGTCTACTTTACTGTTTTGTTTGTGTTTAATTGGTTAGCTGTTTTATTGTTTAAATACCTATCTGGACAAGACTAGTTGAGTATACATATAACAGAGTTCTCGAATAATAAGTTGAGTATAAACTTGAATTGGGCTCATTGATATATTCTGATTTCCGCATTGTACTTTGATATATCGAAAGAATTTTGAAAAGTCTATTCACCCCCCTCTAGACATTTTCACTAGCTTACTCGATATTAAACTCAACTTTGGGACCTACAAGTGGTATCAGAGCGGGATTAAAACATGCAAGTCCACTGGCGTACCGATGCTACCTACTTACAGAATGGATCCAGATGAACACGGTAAATGTGCTGATCAATCTTATTATCGTGGTCTTATTGGTTCTTTACTGTATCTAACTGCCAGTAGACCAGACATTGCATTCTCTGTTGGTGTTTGTGCTCGTTTCCAAGCCAATCCAAAAGAGAGTCACATGGAAACCACTAAAAGGTTTGAAATATAATCTACTCTCTGTTTCGCAGTTTTGTGACCGTGGATACAAGGTGTAGTTTAAAAGCCGCAAATGTGAGATTATTGACAAAAGGACGCACACAGTCCTACTAGTCAGCATAAGACAAGGTAGTGTGTACATAGTGAATTGGAATAGTTGTCCAAGGGACACTTGTCTACTTACTAAGAACCCTAAAGAGCTTGGCTGGCTTTGGCATAGACGCCTCTGCCACATGAACTTTAAGGTGATTAATAAGATAACAAGAGATTACCTAGTTGAAGGTATTCCCAACGAAGTGTATTACAAATCACATGTATGCACTGCTTGTCAACAAGGTAAACAGGTAAAAGGTTCTTTTAAGTCAATTCCTACTCTCTCAACTAGTAGAGTCTTAGAACTCCTACATATGGATCTTCATGGTCCGATAACTCCTCCAACTTTGAATGGAAGAAGGTACACACTTGTTGTTGTAGACGACTATTCTAAGTTTACTTGGGTAGTCTTCCTACACAAGAAGAGTGATACACAAACACTTCAGCCTGATCTGCTGAAGAAGTTACAAGTTGAGAAGAACCAGTCTATTGTCAAGATTCGTAGTGACAAGGGAACTGAGTTCATTAATTGCTATATCCAAGATTTTTGTGCTAAATGTGGTATCCAGCACCTTACTAGTGCAGCTAGGACGCCACAACAGAACGGAGTAGCTGAAAGAAGGAATCGAACTCTCAAAGAAGCCTGTAGAACCATGCTAGCCGAATACAAAACTCCTCAAAAGTTTTGGGCAGAAGTTATCAATACTGCATGCCACTCACAGAACAGAAGTGCGATCAACAAAGCTCTAGGCAAGACACCCTATGAGGTTTGGAAAGGTAGAAAACCCAGAATTTCATATTTCCATATATTTGGTTGTAAGTGTTTCATCCACAACAATGGAAAGAGCAAGTTGAATGCTTTCGATGCCAAAGCAGACGAGGGGATATTCTTAGGATACTCCTCGACTAGCAAAGCATTTAGGGTATTCAACTACTCAACACTTTGTGTGGAAGAAACACCACATGTGGTTTTCGATGAATCTCGACAGGACTCGTCTGCCGACAAGATCAGTGAGAAAGTAACTGATCTATCGATCGAATCTGACAAAGAATCAGAGGTATATGAATCCGTTCAAGCCTACAATCCATTCATGAAAGCTCTCGAGTCTGATGACAAAGAGAAGGTAAGTGCTCAAGGTAAGTCTTCTAGACCAGTTGACATGCCTGCTCTAGTTGACTCGTCTACTCCTGTCAAAGTTGATGATACAAATGATGTAAATATGCATGATGCTGTACATGATATAGATGATGATAGTATTCTTGTTAAGAATAGAAAAACATGGAAATCTGCGCATGATGCTGAAAATATTATTGGTGACTCTACTATTGGTGTGAAGACTAGACGACAACTCTTTGAGTCGCAAGAACAGCCTAGTCCAACTATGTTTTGCTGGTGTTGTTTCCTCTCTGCTATCGAACCTACCACTGTTAAAGAGGCATTGGCTGATAGTAATTGGATCATCGCTATGCAAGACGAGTTGAACCAGTTTGTTCGAAACGACGTCTGGGAACTTGTCGATAGACCGGAACATCATAATGTAGTTGGCACACGATGGATTTTCAAAAACAAGAAGATGATGAATTTGTAGAAGCCATCATGTTTGATGAAGATGAGCTATTTGAGAAAGATCTAGCTGAGGATGCTGTTGTTCAATCTGCTCAAATGTTTCCAGAAGGCTATCTAGAAGAGCTAAAGACGGACTTAAAAGGTGTTGTCCAGTCTGCTGTAGATGAGTTCTTAAACTCAAAGCTGAAAGATGTCTTATTGGAACAAAATCAGTCACTGGTTGATAGCTCAAGAGAGTTAATCGTTGGAGAAGTCAACAAGATGGACTCGTCTTTCAGAGAAGAAATGTATGCTCAAATTGAAGACTTCCTGAAAAGACAAGTTGACTACTCGGAGAAGAGATCGATTAACTTTGCAAGATCGTTAGCCGAAGAGTCAAGCAAGATGGAGAGACTCTACAGGGTTAAAATCGAAATTGCTGATGAACAAAGAAGAGAAGCACAAGATCAGTTGGTGCGTTCTCGAGCTGTTCTAACAGAGCTCACAGAACAGAACAGACTTCTTAGGCAGACAGCTACGTATTTCAAAGATGAACTTGTATCTAGTTCAAGAAAGCTGGAGTTGGCTACTGATCGTCTTGACAAGATGAGTCACGACAAGACGCATCAGAGGCAGATAGAGCTAGCTGCGGAAGCTATGAAAGAAGCTGTGAAGGAAGAAATGACTCGCTTTACTTCTCTTTTCACTCTCAAGGCGAATGATGAAGCCAAAAAGGGGGAAGAGACGAGTAGAGTTGAGAAAGCTGAAAAAGATAAGTCTAGTGCTGAACCTGAAATGAAGGCTGCCGCTACTGCAATAGAAGAACTAAGAAGGCCTAAGAGAGGCAAGTTGGTTAAAACTGCAGATCTTGAGCAAGCCAGAGCAGATGAGTTGAAAAGGTTGGAGAAGAGCAAAGGCGTTGCATCTCCTGAAGTAGAGGTTCAGACGAGACAAGTAAAGAGAAAATTGGTTATTGAACCTAAGGAAGCTGAAGAACAGTCTGCAATCATCAAGAAGCAAAGAGTTGAAGATAATGATGATGAAACTCGTTATGCAAACCAAAAGAAAGTTGGAAAACATATTCGAAGGCTGCAGAAGTTGAAGCAGGATGAAGACCAGATTGAAGATGCTTACATTGACAACTTTATTGACAAAGAACATCGAGCTGATTGGTTAAAAGTGAAGTTGCAATGGGAGATAGATCACTGGATAATCAGGAAATTTGGTGATGTTGAGAGCTCGGATGAACTGTATTCAATCTTTGATAAGTTCATGGAAGGACAGAACAAGATGTTATGGAATTTGATCATGAGGATATCTGCTGCTGTGAATTACAACATTTTGGTGTCGATCTATCCTAAGTGGAAGACTCCTATGCTTAGCTCAGGTAAAAGAATTGATTTCAATCAAATCAAGAAGTTTGAAGAGGAGCTGCTAGACAAGGAGAAGATCGATGATGAAGAACATGTCAGAGTAATCCATAGAAGACTCCTAGATGCATTCTGCGTTCCAAATCTTGAAGGAGGTAACATAACTGATTAGTTGTATTTTTGTTTTTGCTCTGATACTTAGTTTCTTTTTTTATTTTGATATTAAGTATGTGTAATATCTACTGATCTTATTTTGAATGAATGAAAAGATAAGTACTATTTGATGTTAAAGACAAGATAACTACTTAACTAGTCTACTATTGAGAAAAGATTCAAGTAGTTTTGACTTCATAAAAAAGGTGAAAATTGTTGGGATATGAATCCTAGAACAAGTCCTAATTGATGATAAAAGATAAAGATGAAGTTTTGATAAGCCAAAAGTAGTTTGAATATTTTCTAAGTGTTGACTGATCTAGTCTAGTTAAGAGAAGTCATCTTGTAGAGACCAGTAGAGTTCACAAGACAAGTATTGTCAAATTAGCAAAAGACAAGTACGAAATATAAGTACTTTGTATTAATTGTTTAGGTTGTTATTGAGCTATATTAAACATTGTATAGAAGCTCATGATTTTCATATGTAAATATTCATTGTATAGATTTCTAAGTTGACTAAGCTATTTTATAAAGCTTAAAGTAATGTAATAGTCTTGTTAGGATTAGATTAGTTGTTACTAAGTCTACTGAAGACTGCGCGAGACCAGACAAGAAGAAGAAGATGTCTACAAGACAGGTGCGCATAGAAGACAAGACAAGTCAACATATAAAGATGAAGTTAGTTATTCAAGGGCGTATGAAGATAAGGATTGAAGAGTTAGTTAGAAATAACTAATTAACCATAAACGCGTGGAAGGATAAGAATAACAAGTTGCAAGTTAGTTTTCAAGAAGAGTTGGTTACAACTGACAAGTTCTTGAAGATGAAAGTCTATAAATACCCCAAGGTATTAATTGGTTAAAGACTACTGCAATTCTATGTACTGAAGCGTTATTGAAGCATTCAAAGCAAAGTTACTCTCAGAGTTTGAAGTTCAGAAAGTAAGTCCAGAAGACAAGTGAAGACCAAAGAAGACTGCTACTGAATAGAGAAGTTTTACCTTTTAGTTTACTGTTCAAGTTGTTAGATACTTGTAAATCTCTAGTAAGATCGAAGATATACTTGGTAGTATATTCGAGAAGATCTAAGTCTTGTTTCTTGGGACTTAAAATTACAAGAACACAGATATTACTCCATTGGACGAGTTAATAGAAACATCACAACTGGGTTTGTGAGAGTGGACGTAGACAAGTTGTCGAACCACTATAAAATCGTTGTGTGTTGTCTACTTTACTGTTTTGTTTGTGTTTAATTGGTTAGCTGTTTTATTGTTTAAATACCTATCTGGACAAGACTAGTTGAGTATACATAGAACAGAGTTCTCGAATAATAAGTTGAGTATAAACTTGAATTGGGCTCATTGATATATTCTGATTTCCGCATTGTACTTTGATATATCGAAAGAATTTTGAAAAGTCTATTCACCCCCTCTAGACATTTTCACTAGCTTACTCGATATTAAACTCAACTTTGGGACCTACAAGAGTACAAAGTTGCATTCTATCTCTTGAGTTTCTCATTTTCTGTAAAATAAAAAGTAAACCAACAAAAATAAATTCATAATTGAGTTAAATAATTATTAAAAACTTACTGAAAATTTCTGACAATTCAGCAAGTTTCACGTTCTAGAAGATGCATGAGAAAGAATTATCATTATCTATAAAATAAAAAGTAAACCAACAACAACATGGTTGATTGAATCACGTTCTAGAAGATGCATCAGAACTTCTTCTGACCTGTTATAATATAATGTAAATATTGATCATTTTTTCACATGTTTCATTCTTGCTTCTGCGTTTGTTTCATTAGTTCTAGAAGATGCATGAGAATTTTTTAACTTTTGAGAAATTTCACGGCTCAAAACTCTTTCTCCGTTAGTCAATGACAGATTGACTAACACATTAATCAATTTTGATATAATATAATAACTGGGTGACCAATTTTGATAGTGACTAAATGTGGGTGACCAAATATGAAAAAAGGTAAAACTTGGTGATCAAAATTGATATTTTCCCTAAAATAAAATAAATCACGAGTACAAATTATGATTGGACCCCCTCCTAACCATAAAACTTGAGTAGGGCCTTTGCTTCAAATTAAAAATATATGCAAAAATTGACTATGGACCTTAATTAATTTGCTTCAAATTAAAATAGCACAATTTGGTATAGGATTAAAATAGCATAATTAAGTCTAACATGAACATGAATATCACTAACCCTGTCAATTCCAACATTGTTAATTTCAATTAATCATAAAATATGTTTCGACTTTTAAGAAAACCACAGAACCTGACCTCATTCGCATGGTGTCAACATATAGTATAAAATTAATCCCTTTTATTAATAAAGTAAAATACATGACTTTTACTCAGTCACAATCACAATGCACATACTTATCATGATGAACTGTGAAATATCAACATCATTTATTATTTGTATATAAAAGAATTATTTCATACTACTACAATATAGATTAGTTAGGCTATTAGATAAGGGATTAGATATCACAAATGAATTACTTTATTTCAATTAGAAATCTCTCTTAAATACTATACACCAAATGGAATGCAATCAATTTGTATTAATATATTCAATCTCGTGAAATTAAGTTAACAAGGCAGTAGGTGGACAAAAGTAGTGATATTTTATGAAAATGATATTTAATATAGGTTTTTATTTTCGTCTCAATTTTAGGTTTACATTTCATTTTTATTTGATTATCCCTCTTCTTCACTCCACCTTGACTATGTGGACATGCAGCTGCCATGCAGCGATCTACTTTGGGAGTTATAGCCACATTTGTTCCATTGGGAACAATTTTAGGGACGCTATTGATGACCCCAAGTCCGTACGTGTTGGTTATTGTTACATCTGTTTCATTGAATAACACTTTTGGGCCCTAATGACCCTGTCTCCCCGAGTCCTAATGACCCTCCCGCATTCCTGGGTCCTGACGATCCATAGAACTCATGCAAAGAGCCAGAGAATGGCCAACGATGTGGCAGTGCGTGTAGAACTTAGAAAATCTCTCGTAGAAAATTGAAGCAAACGAGCAACTAGTTCAGCCGACTTTGATTCTTCAGAGCTCAGACTTAGAAAGTCTATCATGGAACATTGCTTACAACTTACTTTATCATCAGTTTATTACTTACTTTAGACGTTGATGTTCAGTGCAGTGTACCTTTTTTCTTTATCTCAATTTTGCTTTAAGAAAGGTTTTCCCAAATAAGGTTTTAACAACACTCCAACTTCTTACTCGATTTGTGAGCTTATGATTTCAGATTTCCTTTTTCTTTTATACATCACTTTTTGAAACATTTTTTTAATAGGTTTTAATTATCAGCCACACATGTATTTTTTACTCCCTCCGTCCGCCTATAAGTTTCCCATTTTAGTCCGTCCGCCTATAAGCTTCTCATACCCTTTTTTTTTTTTTTTGTAAATATTTTTTCTTACACTTCACTTTATATCTTACTTTTTCTCTTTATCTCTCTCCTCTCTCAATCACATCACTTTTACTATATCTATTATTTAATCACTTTTTGTAACAAAACGGAAGGAGGTAGGGAGTAATATGTTTGCCAAAAATTTATGTTAAAACATTTTTTTTGAAAGGAGGAGGGTGGTGTAAAATGAGAGAATATATTTAAATGAGTTAATCAATCAAATCATGCCTATTTTATTGGTATCACGAGGTGTCACTGTCAGTGTCAGCAGTTCCGTTTCACAGCAAAAGAAAAGATGCTCCGCATGATCGATCACTGCTTCCTCATCGGACTTTATTCTCCGTCGCTGCGTACTATACTAAATCATAGGGTTCATATTTCAGTTAATTTGCCAACTTTAACAAGCATCCAATCCAAACTCACTATACTGAAAATTTAAGTAATCATTTGATTCATTGTTGATTGAGACTTCATTGATTTCTCTCTGTGTATTGTGACTTCACCAATCATGGCGTCAATCTTGACGTCTGGAACGACGTCGTTGCACTTGCCGGTGAGAGTATTGAAGGAGGACTCTTCCAGTGAGAGTCCAACAGACGCGGTGATATTCGTCGGAATCAGCTTGCTTTTGGGAATAGCGTGTCGCCACGCGCTCAGGGGCACGCGCGTGCCTTATACTGTGGCCTTGCTTGTTCTTGGCATTGGACTTGGCACCCTGGGTGTGTTAATTGAACTCTGGAGTTTATTTTGTCTGCAATTTACTTGTTGGTGTTTGTGTTATTGTGCATATGAAAATTTTGTTTGACCTTTCATTATCAGTTCTTTGGAGAAGGTAGGAGAGTAAGAAGGTACTTTCGACTAGAGCACCTGATTTATTTGATCTACTAGACATTTCGCAAATAAATACCATTAGTTTCCAGAATATGTAAATTTTTGATTCTCGAAGCGAGCAGCCTGTTGATTTAACATTGACAAGTAAACTGTAATTATCTATATGTCTCATGCTGATGAAATTTACTTTGTGAAATATAATCTTCTATTTATGTTTATCTGTCCAGTCTTTTTCGCCCAAGTCCATCAAGGATATGATTTTAGTCAAGTTTTCAGATTATAGTGCATTTCTTGCAGAATATGGAACTCATCATAGGTTGGGAAGGATTGGTGCTGGGATTCGTCTTTGTAAGTCTATTTACTTTTCTTTTAAGTTTCCAGAACTGGCTGTTTTCATGCAGTTTTTAGAAAAGAAATATGTTATATAACCTAGAAGTATAAGTTATTAACATAAGGTGCCTTGATTCTCTTTCTCTAGGGGTTAATATCGATCCGGATCTTCTCTTGGTTGTGTTCCTTCCTGCACTTCTTTTTGAGAGTTCATTTTTAATGGAAGTGCACCAGATAAAGGTTCTTATTCTTAACCTCTCTGTTTATTGCGTATCTTTATCTTCCATGTTTTCCTACTCACTTTGACCCCCTAATGTTATGGATTGGGTTTCATTTAATTTCATTTGTCTTTCGTATTACCTCAAATTATCTCAAACCCAACCTGATCCACCTGCCCAACTGTCTGACCCTGGCTGCTACACACATAAGTGTTTATTGATTTATCCCAAAATAAATACAATATCCTGCATGCAAGGTCATGGTATAGTTACATGAGAGTCAATTATTTATATGACAGACACAGCTACTTATGAGAAAGGGGGGTCTTCTAATGTTTTCACTTGATATCTGAATTTGCTTCAAATTCTAAAATAGTGTTAGACTCTTGTACTTATTCCGCCATTATTCCGAGTTCCCTTTTAAGCTATTTTCTAAATAAATAAAGAAGCGTGGTCAATGCTTACTATATTTCATACTTAGACAGAAATTGATTTCCACTTGCTGAACCAATTTCAAATTTAATTGATGTCCAGACTCTTCTGATAGAAGCCTATACTTATCCTAGTTATCCTTAGATGGGTTCCTGCACTACAATCCTATGTCACGTGTCTTTACTTTTTTCAATCTGTTCTAATACCTGCCTTAGCTGCTGTATAACTTCTCTAGCATTCTACATTAATTAGTTTTCCCACCGTGGTTATAACTCAATGTCATTTAATTTAGCTTTTATGATTAAAATCCTATTGTAAATTGCCTTTTTTTTTTGCTTTCCCCCATTCAATATAGAGGTGTATGATGCAAATGTTTCTACTTGCTGTCCCTGGAGTACTCATTTCAACCTTTTGTCTTGGGGCTGCTTTAAAGGTTTGAAGATCTTATTTATCTCCTGTTGACATTTTGTTTTTCGTTAGTCTAACTATCAAGAAGCTGTAGCTTGTGTTTCCGTATAACTGGAGCTGGACAACGTCTCTACTGCTGGGCGGTCTACTCAGTGCTACTGATCCTGTAGCCGTTGTTGCCCTCCTGAAAGACCTGGGAGCAAGCAAAAAATTGAGTACTATAATTGAAGGAGAGTCGTTGATGAATGATGGGTATAAATCAATAATCAATAATTATAACAGTCTGGTTAGATGTTCTGAAATGTGTAGTTGGTTAACTTAGAATTGAAAATCCTTTGATTTATTCTTTTGGAAATCTAATTGTACTTGGCAACTGTGTTTTCAGGACAGCAATTGTTGTCTATCAGTTGTTTTACCGGATGGTTCTTGGCTGGAGTTTTAACTGGGGAGGCATAATCAAATTTTTGTCACAAGTCACCCTCGGAGCGTATGTGCATGCACTATTAGTAGACATAATGGCCAACATATATTTCTAATTGCGGTTTTCCATATTACAGTGTAGCTCTGGGTCTTGCTTTTGGAATAGCATCTGTCTTGTGGCTGGGATTTATATTCAATGACACTGTCATTGAAATCTCTCTGACATTTGCTGTGAGCTACGTGGCCTTCTTCACAGTATGTACCTTACTAAACCTATGCAGTTTTATAATGAGTAATGAGTTATTTGTTCTTGATTTTATCGGGTGTGGTATATCACAAGCGAAGTCCTTGTCGGTGTAATGTACTGAGAGAGTAGTCTGTGAGCTATATTAATTTTATTGTAATATCTACTGTCACGAATAAATTGCTTTTACCTGGCTTGAAAATCTGGCCTGGTGGTGTGGTGCTATCTGATGGACATTCTACTTCTATGATTTGCTGATTGTTAGGAAAGTGAGCATATTATGTTTCAAATAATCTTGAAGTCCCAAATTGATGTAGGATAATGAGTTAAGATTACAAGAATTTTCCATCAAACCACATACTATTTGCCAAATTATTTATATATAAAAGGAATCTTTACGTCTGCAATATTTTGGTTTTAAAGTGAACTACATAGTATCAGATAATAACCTCCAGTTTGTGGTTTTTGGTTAGGCATTTTTCCCTCGTCTTGTTATTGTCATTTAATCTCATGATGCTTTGTTCCCTATTTAGAACCGGTTGGTGCAAAACTTAGATATCTTCAGCTATTTGTTGAAAAGTAGGAAGTTCACTCTCATCAGATAAATGACAACTTCTAGGATTATGAGGTGCAATTGCTACTTAAAGGACTAGCACATTATACTATACATAAGTAGTTGATTGTCAGTTGATTTTTTTTTGGTTAACTTATGAATTTATGCAAATAAGGATTTATGGAATTCTTTATTCTTTATCTGCACAGAAAACATCAAACTGGTCATGTATTATTTCCTCATAATAAATGCTCGTTTTTAATTGTGAAGTCCATCAATTCTGTGATGGTAAATCAACATTTATTCACCTTTTTCTCTACCATTGTCTTTTATGTATCATAACTGAGAAAATTATTGGTGACAGGCTCAGGAAGGAGTTAATGTTTCTGGAGTTTTGACTGTCATGACTTTGGGGATGTAGGTTTGTTTATTTCCGTAAGATTGACCATACCGATTTCCTAAACTGCTGCCCTGAAGTGCGATGCATGGACAGGTTCTACTCTGTGGCTCGGACCGCTTTTAAGGGTGAAAGTCAGCAAAGCTTGCATCATTTTTGGTATACTGTTTGGTTATAGTGTCTGCAATCTATTCATGCTTCAAAAAATTGTGCCATTCTTGTAGTTCTCTATCCTCAAAATCTAGTTCATTTTTTATAATTACCAAATTTGACTGGAGCTGGCCTATTTTTTTAACAGCAAATGTATTGATGAATATTATTATGTGTCACAATAGTTAGATGCTTTTAAACAGATGATCAGTGTCAATACTCTTCTTTTCTAACTTTATATCTAGTAGAAAAAATAGTAGTATTCAGATTTCTAAAAAGTCAGCAAGAAGTTACCTAAGCACTCAATGTGACAATGAAAAATATTACTCCCTCCGTCCCCCTTTAAGCTTTACATTTGGGGGACGGCATGGGTTTTAAGGAATATAGTATTTTATGTAAAGTTGTTGGTGAAAAGTGTAAGAAAAGTAAAAAGTTGGAGAGAGAGTAAAAGTGAGTGGTAAATGGTGTAATTTTGTGTAAAAGTAAGGATAATTGTTAATAAAAGTGGGGCCACAGCTTGACAAAAAAGGAAATGTACAGTTTTTAGGGGACATCCAAAATGACAAAATGTAATGCTTAAAAGGGGACGGAGGGAGTAATATTTTAACTGTACAATGTAAATCTTGTATCAAAGGCAATATGCATGATTTCTGTAACTCCGCGAATATCTGAGCATTAACATTATACTCTAGATACTTTGTCTGCTTAAGGAGTTACAAGAAATTAATAGCAGCATGATCTATGGATTTTGTTGCTCTCTTAGAATTTTCTCAATCATTAGTATACCCGTATAGTGTTTTTCTTAAGAGGTGTTTTTGTTTCAGGGAAATGGTTGCTTATATTGCCAATACATTAATCTTTATCTTAAGGTAAGAACGTCATGTCTATTCTGAACCTCTTTTATGCCCCTTTTTTTGGGTTCGGCTTCATGCCGTTCAATTTTCAAGGGGTCAGCATGAAATTCAACAATACAATTTATTTTCAGATCAAATATGAAATATGAAATATATATTTCATATTTCAATCTTGACTATTTTTCATACCTCTGATTTTGCATGGTTAGGAATTTTCATGAACGTCTTACTTTACTTGACTCATTGCAGAAAACTTAACCTACGCACAGCGATCCTAATGGCCTTTTTTTCCTTGCAGTGGAGTAGTTATAGCTGAAAGTATTCTCGGAAGCAGCAGTTTATTTAAAGCACATGGTAAACTAATATTTTACTTTTACAATGTTAACAAAAGAAATTCTTGAAACCTTGTTTCCAATACCCAAAGTTGTTTTAATTTTTGAGCAATTCTTAGACCCACGGGAGGTTAAATACATCAAATAATGGTGGTGAATTTGCATATCGGGTGCTTTGTAGGAGCAATAACTACAAGATGTATACAGCTGCAGCATTTTGGGTTTAGCTGATACATGGTGCTTTTTAAATACATCCAAGAGACTAGTTTTTATTAGTTGAGGTTGTTTGATTGGCTATTTTATTGTGCATCACTGTTAAGTTTTATGCAGATCATTGGAACCAAATTCGCATCTTGATTAATGTTTTCAACTTATATTAACTTTTGTTATTCTCGCAGATCATTCTTGGGGTTATCTATTCCTTCTATATTTGTTTGTTCAAGTTTCTAGGGTGGTTGTGGTTGGAGTATTGTTCCCATTCCTGCGCTATTTTGGTTACGGCTTGGACTGGAAAGAAGCTATTATTCTTGTCTGGTCTGGTCTGCGTGGGGTTGTAGCATTGGCACTTTCACTTTCTATTAAGGCACGTTTCTGTAGCCTCTTAATTTACTGCTCTCTCTTTCTTCCAGTACGAGGATCTATTCTCACATCAGGCTGTGTATTTCATCTTTCTGTTGTTTTTTCTACCATATTATGTAGTTCTTTTCATATAATTTGCTTACTTTTGGTTTGTGAGATTAGGGTTCATTTTCTGTAACACAACAAAGATGAATACCTCTCTCTCGTCTCATTTTTCTACAAGATTTTTAGTTTGTCAAGCACTTTGGTGGTGGTAGGCAAAACAGTTTTTGGGATTTCTGCACAAAATGCTATTCTTGAACTCTTTGTCCATATTCTAAATGAGCATTGACATTTTATTTCTCTAATGCAAATATTAGTTCTTTCTGATATGTTGGCCAATACTAGTTTCTGGTGTGTGTTTATTCTGCATGCCTGGGTGTTGATTGTTGCCACTTGCAGGAGGTGCTTGTGATTAAATTTTCAAGCGTTGCTATTGTTTAAATAGAAGAACTACTTGTCTCCGAACTAATGTTCACTCAGAGCCTGACTCTCCATCTTCTGCTTGTAACTATCCGAATTGTTTTATCACCTAATTTTTGTATTTATTGATGTTTCAGCGTACAAGTGACGATTCACCTTATATCAGTCGCGATACTGGGACATTGGTATGTCAAGTCAAAATGATATTGATCAACTGTTACTTTCACTAATATGAAATGCAGAATACACATAATGTACTCTGTTATATGATCAAACAACTTCCGTATACATGTATATATGCATGTGTATGTGTATATTTGCACGAGTTATCACTGATAATACAACATACTTTTCTTGATTTGCAGTTTGTTTTTTTAACTGGTGGAATTGTATTCCTTACGCTTATTGTGAATGGATCGACGACACAGTTTGTTTTACGTCTTCTTAAGATGGATACCTTATCGTCACCAAAGGTACAATTATCATGATCTATGTGTTATTCAGCATATCTATAGTTTGAAAACTTTGTTACTAATTAATTTAATGTAGATTAGATGTAAAGGCTATATAATATAACTACATGCAAGGTTCAGTATGCAGCAGCTTTTTGCTTATAATATTCTTTGGCAGATGCGAATGCTGGATTACACAAAGTATGAAATGCTGAACAAAGCACTAGAGGCCTTTGGTGCTCTCGGGGATGATGAAGAACTAGGACCTGCTGACTGGCCTACTGTTCAAGGATACATAACAAGCCTAAATGGCGTGGATGGTGAACGAACGCGCCTTCATTCTTCATCTGAAAATGATGATAATCCTGACCATATGAATTTAAAAGATATCCGAGTGCGCTTCTTAAATGGCAAGTTACTTTATGACCCTATGTGCATAATTCTTCAAATTTTGATTGCTGGCTGTTTGATTTTGTTTTTTCCTCGATCTGAAAGGGTAAGTCTATGTATTCATATACTCAAACAAAAAGGAGATGGCTATTTCTTTAGAGCAATATGTATCTAACAAACGAAGTGCTAACAACCAAACGTTTGAAGTGCATTGCATGCTTTTGGTGTCTAACTAGTAATAATGCAATTACAGGTATTCAGGCTGCTTACTGGGCTATGCTTGATGAGGGAAGGATCACTCAAACTACAGCCAATCTTCTAATGCGATCTGTTGATGAAGCAATCGACCTGGTATCTCATGAAGCACTGTGTGATTGGAAATGTCTAAAATCTTATGTGAACATCCCAAATCACTCTAAGTTTCTACAATCAAGCATTGTCCCTCAAAAGCTTCTTACATACTTCACTGTTGAGAGATTAGAGTCCGAATGCTACATCTCTGCTGCCTTTCTTCGCGCCCATAGAACTGCAAGACAGCAACTACATGAGTTCATTGGTAAGAATCTCTTGCAGACTTTGCGCCTTATTTCTCAAATTGTGGAAGCTGGGTTCTGTATTACCATCACTGGGTTTCCTTGTGCACCTATTTCTTTTTAAAGGGACAAAATGTTTTATTAAGATTAGGAAGGGAGAGGAATGAGAGGTCCGTTTTATAGCTTACAATTAGACAGTATCACTTAAGAGCGAAGCACCAATCCCTAACTCCGATACATGGACACCTATAAATTTCCTATGACCTGATGCCCAAAGAGCAACTCTGAATTTTATCCTACCCCAAACATCTTCTATTGACTCGATTGAACTTAAAAAATCCTCTCGTTTTCTTTCTACCCATATGGACCAAAGTACAACCAGGACAATAATCCTCCACAAAGTTTTTCCTTTCTTGTTAATGTGACAGCCTTGGTTTCCTTGCAGAGAAAAAGTAAAATGCAAGGATTTTATGACTTTTACCTAGTTTTGGTTAGTCATTTTACCTTTATGTCATTTCGTATGTGTGGCTCAGTTAGGACTTAGGAATGTAGTAAGATTCTTATGATGCTCAGGTCTTGTTTTTGGTTTCAGTGCTGTTTTTCATTGTTCAGTTTAGTGCATTTACTGTACTTCCAGTTTTACGTTTTTCATCTGGATTATTGTTCTGCCAAAAAAAAAAAAAAAAAACATCTGGATTATTGTATGATGATTATTAAGATGCTTGTTTATATTTTGAAACATTCACTTTTATGGATTGAAAATGATATATACTATAAGATAAATGATTAATACTTAATTAGTTTTCTATCTCATCAGTAAATTTTTGGTTGAGATGTTATTATCTCATTTATTTATTTTGGGCTAGCTATATGCAAGAGGACCTATTTTCTGATTAGCTAGTAGATTGTAAGTATTTTAAAACTAGTGATACATCATTACCTTGGCTTATGTTAAAATTGTTGGTTATACAAACAGAAACAGAAAACTGATAAATTTGAAATTTTAAAATTAAATCAATGAGCCTTAGTTGGTTCTGCCTATTTTCTAAATTGAAGTTTGGGACACTGTCTGCTGTCCTTTTTTATTTTTTATATATATTTCTTACATATGCATCTATAATGCAGGAGATAGTGAAATTGCAGCCGTTGTGATTAGGGAAAGTGAGCTGGAAGGCGAAGAAGCAAGAAAGTTCCTAGAAGGTGTTCGTGTTTCATTTCCTCAGGTATGTAGACAATACGTTATTAACTTATACTACATACATAGTAATGCTGTATGAAATATACAGTTGGTGACAACTTCAGGTGCTACGTGTTTTGAAAACAAGACAAGTTACATATTCAGTCCTCAATCATTTGATTGAATATATTCATAATCTTGAGAAAATTGGATTGTTAGAAGAAAAAGAGATGAGCCGTCTCCATGATTCCGTCCAGGTAAATCATGCTCATTTATTTGTTGTGCTTATCCATTTTTTTAATATTTTTTGTTTGAAAGTTGAAAATAATAATATTTGATCAATCATTCAGACTGACTTGAAAAATCTCTTAAGAAATCCACCATTGGTGAAAATTCCAAAAATACGGGATCTGATATCAACCAATCCTCTACTGGGAGCCCTACCAGACTCGGTGCGTGAGACAGTAGCAGGATCTACTAAAGAAATAATGAATATGTCAGGAACAACTCTTTACAGGGAGGGATCAAAGGCAGCTGGTATCTGGTTAATATCAAACGGGGTAGTGAAGGTATCTATCAAGTATTTTTAGGGTTAATTGCATAAAAAATAAGACCTTTTCATGTTTCATCAATTATAATTTACAACATATGTTTACAGACTTTATTAATTTTGCAGTTATACCATATGACTGTTTTCCGGCAACTTATACTGACATGGCAGCCCGAAATCTTTGAAAAAATTGCAAATAAATTCACGATCTTCTGTTATTGTTTCAATTTACTCACAAACTTCTAATTCTTTTTTCTTTTTTTCCGCAATTTCATACACCGGCACATCAACAAGACTTGTCGGAAAATAGTCACGTGATAGAATTGCAACAATTTGAAAGACCATGTATCGAATTGAAAATTTTAAAAACATTACTCCCTCCGTCCCGTGATTTCTTTCACGTGTGAAGAAGCACACAAAATAAGAAAAATGAATTTAGTGGGAGATTTTGAGGGGTAATTTTGTAAACTTTTATGTATAAAGTAAAGAAATGAGTTGACTTTTGGGTATGTGTGGAGAAAAAGTAATGGCATTTGTGTAAAATTGAGAATATTGTGAGGGTGGAGTTTATAAAGGGTTTTCCATTTTAAGGGTGTGAAAGTTATTGTGGGACGTCCCGAAAAGGAAAGTGTGAAAGTAATTGCGGGACGGAGGGAGTATATTGTAATTGAAAAAAAAAATGTATAAAGGTCATGATTTATTTTGCAATTAAACCTTATATTTACTATTAAAAAAATTACTGCTTGTATCTGATATTTATTGTTGCTGAGTGATGAATGTCTGTGCTGGGCAGTGGTCAAGAAAAAATGCAAGTGGGAAGCATTCTTTACACCCAACTTTTACTCATGGAAGTACCCTGGGTTTGTACGAAATCCTTGCTGAAAAGCCATACATCTGCGACATTACTACCGATTCTGTGGTACTCTGCTTCTATATAGAGGCTGAAAAAATATCTTCTGCGTTGAGATCTGATCCTTCTGTGGAAGATTTCTTTTGGCGGGTATGATATTCTTGGTGGTTTCTTATTGCTTTGTGGAATATTTAGTTCCAACACACTTCCTTTGCTTGTCAGTTACTGCATATTTTAGCTGACAATAATGTATCTTTTGTCATCCTGCAAGTGCAACATATTCTTGGATCAGGATACCATGATGTGCTTAGAATCACAAAATGTGTTGGTGCTGTGCGTAGGGTTGGGAATGGGGTTGGTACAAACTCGGACCTGTGTTGAACCTGTCCTGCATGGGGCTGGTTTGGACCCTTCTCCGCGGCTATTTAATACTTAAACGTTATTTTAAGTAATTATATATTTTAATTTAAATTATTTAATATCAAAATGATGATATTGTGTATATTAAAATTAATAGAAAAATATGCGGAGCAGGGCAGGACCCTGGATAGGACAAATCCATCCCAGACCCTTCCCATTGCCATCCCTAGATGTGTTGTGTACTATAATGATGTTGTTTCGGTGCACAGGTGATGTCAGCAGAGACGGTCCTCAGTTGTGCACCAAAACAACCTCATCCATGCTGTGTTTTTAAGCACATCATGGGATCCTGGACCTGTATTCTTGGTTCCTTAGCAGGAATACGTCGTTACTTCAAGTGGTGATCTCGAATGTCTTATAAGCTTTCCCTTGATTCTACTCTTTAATAAGAGCCCCACTATCTGCAGGAGAGTCTCATTGTTCTTGCCAAGATCCTCCTCCCTCATATGTTTGAAAAAATGTCAATGCAAGATCTAAGAATGCTTATCGTTGAAAGATCGATGATGAATGTATACATCAGCGGGGAGAGTTTTGAGATACTACATCACTCTGTTGGTCTCTTATTGGAAGGTTACGTAAGGTTGCAAGATGGGCAAGATGAGTCCCTTAGAGCTCCAGCAGCAATTTTGCCACGTGTTGATCAAAGTGAAACACTAGGTACTTTCTACTATTCCAGTAAACATTTTGCTGATAGATATTAGTCTCATATTCCAGCTTGTTAACAATGTCCTTGAACAGTCGAACATAGATGAGTACATCTGCTAGTTGATCCTTCATTGGAATAAATCTACTGCATTTTAGGACATTATCAAGCTTCTCATTGAAGAAAGTCTCATCAACTTCATTATGTTTTGTTCGATCATGTTGCACAGACTTACGAGCAATACTAATAGCTTTTTTTATTGCTGCCACACAGTTTGATTAGATCTTCTCATCTTATTGTCAGATAAACGATTATTTTTTAACCTCCTAATTCCATTGACCCAAACTCTGATTCTGCACTTGATTGCCACAAACGTTTTGTTTGTTACTTCACCTTTCTTGAATAAGATTCCTTCCTGTTCCAGGGTTGCACTTAGGTATTGTAATTCAATGTGAGGCTGAGGAGTAGTAGCTTTTGAAAAAAAGTGATTCTGCCTCACTTTGCAAACACCACCTTATATCTTCCAAAATCACTTATTTTCAAAAACTGTGTGGTGCAACTCTTGAAAAAATGTGATTCTGACCACTTTGTAGAGTATGCAAACACCACCAAAGTTAGACAGAATCACTTTTTTCTCCAAAGCTACTCATTCTAAAATAAGTGATTATGAAAGTTGTTGGTATAGTTTGCAAACACACCGTATCTACCACAAGGTTTTCTGGCAGATCACATTGTCCATTGTTGAACTTAAATGGGCGTATCAGCTGGCTTAAGCACATACACAAATATTCCTAGTTTCAATGTGCCATGGAACCAGTACTTAGAAATTGCCAAGTTTGATGTCAAACTCCTTTCTCTAAGCATCTCTTTAAATTGTGCATTTCCTGTGTTATCACTTGTAACTATAAATTCTATGTGTAGGGTCCAGAACTGGAAGCTTCTGCCATCAAGCTTCAGTGTATGAAGCTGAGACAATGGCAAGAGTTGTCATATTTGATGTTGCTGGATTTGAGAATAGTAGAGCTCTTCGAAAAAGGTCATCGCCATTAATATCACGTTCAACTGATCATCCCTCTGGAATCCTCGGTAGAGAACATCGTGGTCTTATGAGTTGGCCTCAACTTTTTTTAAGTTCTGAACATCGTGACTGGGAAATGACGGATGAACAAGAAAACAATTTGTCTGCAAGGGCAATGCAGCTAAGCACCTATGGTAGCATGGTAGGTTTAATCTCTCTCTCTCTCTCTCTATGTGTGTGTGTGTGTGTGTGATGACAATGCTGCTTTGTTTTCAGATAAATGTTCGAGGGAGGCGTGCTCGGAGTTATCTGAGAAATAGGAGAGTAAAGCCAACTCACAGTCTTTCATACCCAAGAGTTGCTTCAGTTCATACACGACGCCCCATAGCTTGTGTTAAATCAGAAGGGTCCATTTCATTGCGCAAGAAACTTGATATGCAAGAAAATAAACGACAAGGCAACATGCCACAACGTCAAATTCATGCAACGGGAGATGAGTCGAGTGATGATTCTGGGTGTGAGGATGAACACATAGTAAGAATCGATTCACCCAGCAAACTCTCTTTTCGGCAAGCTTCTTGAAGCTATTCCAAGATCATCAGTATCATGGCTCTATAATATTTGCTGTGTCTGCATCATTTTGTTTATAAAAAAGCAAGAAATTCCACTTTCACATTTGTCCTTCAGCTGTGCTGAAGTTCAAGTTTGATGAGAAGCAGCATATGGGGTGTTTGTATATTTGTTTCGTGTAAAATAATAACGCGGGTGTTTGTAATAATATAAGTTTGAACTTGGAAATATTGGCAGCGTTTATGAGAAAAGAGGGTTATGGTGTTTTTATGCATTGATGGAATGTCGTTAGATATGCACATTGAAAATTTATTAGTTAGTAAGAGAAAATTAAAATGCATTAGTGGGTATGGATAGGAGATCTATTTTTTTTAATCAACTCATCTTATAGTGCATCATTTCGCACAGGAATTTATTAAACAAGTAAAGGGAAAAAAACACAACTAACATTAGATTAATGATCGTGTATTACGCGCAGGCGGGATATTTGTAAGAAATTGTTTTAAAAAGGGTTAATTGAATAAGAATCACATTCCCTTTCAAAAGAATAAGAATCACATTTTGCTCACTTTTTAAATTACAACATAACAACATATGTTAATAAAACGGATTGGAAAATTTGGGATCGTGTCACTTCCAGGTTTAATTCAAATTTCACATAAATTTCGGTATTGATCTTTCGGCGTTCTAATTCAACAATCTCATTTGTTAGACGAATTTTCAGTGGATCGGTCTTGGTGCACAAGGGCATGCTGCAGCCGGGTCAAATTGAACCGCATAATCCTCGTTTTATTGGCAAAACCTTCTATAGCCTAACGGGCCAGTACATGTTGGCGCATAAGGTGCCCAGGTTTGATCGCACCCTCAATTTCACAATCCTGGATCCATCACCCCCTAACACCTGCATTGTTCTTTTACATGGAACAAAAAAAAAAACACCCGACAATGGCCACAAAATAGACACAGCAAATATTATAGGGCGGTGATGATGATCTGGGAGGGCTCCAAAGAAGCTTGCCGAAAAGTTTGCTGGGTGAATATATTCTTACGACGTGATCATCTTCACACCCAAAATCATCACTCCACTTGTGGCACGCTGCCTCGTCGTTTATTTTCTTGCATATCAAGTTTCTTCCGCAATGTAGTGGACCCTTCTGATTTAAAACAAGCAACGGGACATGGTGTATGAGGGACTGTGAGTACGCCTCCATCGAATGTTTATCTGAAAATGAAGCAGCATTGTCAACAGACAGAGAGAGTGAGATAACAAAGGAGAAAAGGAAAGATATATTAAACTTACACCATGCTATCATAGGTGTTTAGCTGCATTGCCCTTGCAGGAAAGTTGTTTTTGTGTTTATCTGCCACTTCCCAGTCACCATGTTCAGAATTTAAAAAACTCATAAGACCACGATGCTCTATATTATTCTGAAATCCAGCTATATCAAAAATGGCAACTCTTGACATTGTCTCAGCTTGATGGTAGAAGCTTCCTGCTCTGGAGCCTACATGCATAATAATTTAAGGTGAAGTGACACTACGAGGATGATGTTATAGTTACAGGTGATTATAGAAGAAATGCAGAATTAAAAGAGATGCTTGGAGAAAGAGTTTTGACTGACACCAAACTTGGCAAGTTAAAATACTTTCCAACAATGGACAGTGTGATCTGCCAGAAAACCTGTGGTAGATAGAGGTTCTTAGCAGAGACTTGTTGGGAGACTATAATTATTTGGACCACACAAGGCTAGGTATTGAATTTGTGGAGTATAGCCAATTAATGCATAGCCCTACAGAAATGCATGACGAGGCAGTGCATCGAAACTTGATAGTGGCCTAATATGCACTTTGATTTATTCCAATGAAGGATCAACCAGCAGATGTAGTGGCTAACAAGCACTATGTTCAAATGTTCTGTATACTTGAACAGTAGGGTACCTGATGTTTCAGATTGAATGTGAACACTTCGATCAACACGTGGCAAAATTGCTGCAGGAGCTCGAAGCAGCTCATCCTGCAACCTCACGCAACCTTCCAATAAGAGACCAACAGAGTGATGTAGTATCTCAAAACTCTCCCCGCTCATGTATACATTCATCACCGATCTTTCAGCAATAAGCCTTCTTAAATCTTGTATTGACATTTTTTCAAACATATGAGGGAGGAGGACTTTCGCAATAACAATGAGACTCTCCTGCAAAAAAGATGATCAATTTACCTTCATCATACTTCATATGAGGTAATGAGACTCAAAATAATGTAATCATTACCCGGTTAACTACCTCCCCTCCCATAATCATTTCTCCTCAATCATTCCACTGTTCCTCAACCAACTATCATTTTTTATCCCCACTTATTCCCATATTAGATTAGAGCAAAAACACTAACAATGTACTCATCATCCTCATCGTAATTCACTGTTTAATGATTCTCATTTTCATTCTCATTGAAGAATTTGAACCAAGCACTCCCTTAAATGCAAGAAATAAATAAACCACCAATACCATACCCGCCAAAAGAAATCTTCGACAGCAGGATAAGATTTCAATGTAGAAGATATTTTTTCCGCCTCTATGTAGAAGCAGAGTACCACAGAATCTGTAGTAATGTCGCAAATGTACGGCTTTTTAGCAAGGACTTCATACAAACCCAGGGTACTTCCATGAGTAAAAGTTGGGTGCAGAGAATGCTTCCCACTTGTATTTTTACTTGACCACTGCCCAACACCGACAGTCATCAGTCAGCAACAATAAATATCAGATATAAGTCCTAATTTTTAATGACAACATGTTTTATAATTTTTAATTACAACATGACTATTTTCCAGGGAAGGATTAACCCTAAACATAATTGATAGATACCTTCACTACCCCGTTTAATATTATCCAGATACCAGCTGCCTTTGATCCCTCCCTGTAAAGAGCTGTTCCTGACATTTTCATTATTTCTTTAGTAGATCCTGCTACTGTCTCACGCACCGTGGCTGGTAGGGCTCCCAGTAGAGGATTGGTTGATATCAGATCCCGTATTTTTGGAATTTTCACCAATGGTGGATTTCTTAAGAGCTTTTTCAAGTCAGTCTGAACGATTGATCAAATCTTATTATTTACAGCTTTCAACCAAGAAATATTAAGAAATGGATAAGAGCAAACAATAAATGAGCATAATTTACCTGGACGGCATCATGAAGACGGATTGTCTCTTTTTTTTCTAACAATCCAATCTTCTCAAGATTATGAACATACTCGATCAAACGATTGAGGACAGAGTATGTAACTTGTCTTGTTTTCACAACACGTAGCACCTGAAGTCGTCACCAACTATATGTATCATACAACATTAATATGTACTATACATTAACAATTTATGTGCATCCCTCCTTCCAAATTTATGTACTTTTAATAATAATTTCCCCCTTTCTTGAAAAAAAAAAAAAGTTTAAAATTTATTGTCTACATACCTGAGGAAATGAAACACGAACATCTTCAAGAAACTTTCTTGCTTCTTTGCCTTCCAGATCACTTTCCCTAATCACAATGGCTGCAATTTCACTGTCTCCTACATTACCGATGCATATGTAAGAAATATATTATAGACAAACGATTTTTTGTTAAAAAGATGGGATTGGAAATGGATTGGGAATATTTTTTTTTTAAAAACATGACATTCGAAAATGTCCCAAACTTCGATTTAGAAAGTAGGCAACAACCAAGACTTTCTTTGATTTCATTTTCAAATTCTGTTTTTTCCTTTTCTGATAATTAAAATGCACAAAAAAAAAGGTTTAATTAACAATTTTCGACAAAATTATCAATTTACAATTTCACCAAAAGCATTAATAATCAGGCAGCAGAAACTGTTAGGTGGAAGTGGAAGTACAAACAAAAGGTGTGGACAGCAAAGGGTTCATTCCAACAAAGTCACCCATAAAATCAGAAGGTGCCATCAAATGGTTCCATCCTCCTTAATTTGAAGGGGGGAAAAATCCAATGTGAAATCCCAAATTACTCCAAAATTCAAATCAGGTGTACAAGGATTAATCCTTTGGGCTATGTTTGATTTGGGATTTGAAATCTGGATTTGAGATTTGAAATCTAAATCCGATTCTACTTTGGGATTCTAGAATTGGTTTTTAAAATCTCAATACACCCAGTCTTGCAAATACCTATAAACCCTAAAAATACCATTTTTTTCTAGACCACTCTCTCCAATGACCTATTCATGCAAATATAAAAATTTTTATTCCCACTCTTATTTTATTTATCACTTATCACACCTTTTATTCTCACTTTTGCAACTTCTAATAAAACACACTAATTTTACACAATCATTCAAGCATTATAATAAAAATTAACAATAATATAATAATATAATATCACACACTCGTATACATCGACTTGACATAAAGTTAAACCCTAGCCTGTTTAAATCTCAAAACAAACACACACCATTACAAAATGGCATACACTTGTGGAATTAACAAAATCCAAATTTCAAAATCCTCTAAATCTCAAAATGGCATACACTTGTGGAATTAACCAAATGCATAATATACCAAAAACACCAGTTATTACATTATCACATTAAGTTGATCCTTGACTACATAACTTCTTTCGTGCAAGCATATAGGTTCAATCCTATCATGAGTGTTGCAGGTTTTCACTCGAAAATAAGAGTACAAGGAAATCAAATGATGGTAATACAGAACACAGCTTCCACAATTTGAAAAATAAGGAGCAAAGTCAGCAGGAATTCTTACCAATGAACTCACGTAGTTGCTGTCTTGCAGTTCTATGGGCGCGGAGAAAGGCAGCAGAGATGTAGCATTCAGACTCTAATCTCTCAACAGTGAAGTATGTAACAAGCTTTTGAGGGACAATGCTTGATTGTAAAAACTTATAGAGATTTGGGATGTTCACATAAGATTTTAGACATTTCCAATCACACAGTGCTTCATGAGATACCAGGTCGATTGCTTCATCAACAGATCGCATTAGAAGATTGGCTGTAGTTTGAGTGATCCTTCCCTCATCAAGCATGACCCAGTAAGCTGCCTGAATACCTGTAATTACATTATCACTAGTTAGTCACCAAAAGCATGTAAATTGTAATGCACTTCAAAAGTTTGGTTGTTAGAACTCTGTTAGAAGCATATTAGCTCTAAAGGAACAACTTTGGTTTTTCTCTCATCATTTTAAGCTACTCTCTGCTCCCCTGCCTTACATGATCATGCTTTTGGTTATCATAATTTGAAGAATTATGCAGATAAGGTCATAAATACTTGCCATTTAAGAAGCGCACTCGGATATCTTTTAAATTCATATGGTCAGGATTATCATCATTTTCAGATGAAGAGTGAAGGTGCATTCGTTCACCATCCACAACATTTAGGCTGGTTATGTATCTTTTAACAGTAGGCCAGTCAGCAGGTCCTAGTTCTTCATCATCCCCGAGATCACCAAAGGCCTCTAGTGCTTTGTTCAACATTTCATACTTTGTGTAATCCAGCATTCGCCTCTGCCAAAGAATGTTATACACAATAAATGTTAATTTTGTGCAGGTCGGAGGAAACCTAGTACATGGCTATGACAACTACATTCAAAATCTTATGCAGACTGCAAAGAACTTGAAAGGTCTTCAGTATTCTAAATGTGTAATTTTTCCAGTAAAGAATGTCATCACAACGCAGATATTATAGCTAGGGATACTGAAGACTCGATGAAGGCAGCAACCCACTAAAGACGTATATATAAATTGGACACACTGAAGACATATATAAATGGGCTCCAGGCTAATAATTTACCAACGAGCAGTTTCAACAAGCAGCCTACAGTGCCTGGCCATTCTGTACTCTTAGAAGTATGAGTAATAAAAAAACCCACTGAATTTTTTTGCCCCAGAATGCAAATCTCGGGAGTATCAGAATTACACGACTAATGAGGTGGTTTTGATAATACATTTATCATACGAGCCACCTTGAATAAACCCAGTTGTTAAGATTTGAGTTGGGAAGAAGTGGTCAAGGAGAACATACTGGTTGGTCCTAAGTGAAGAAAAGCCAGGAACAACAGATACTAAGATATGGCCTCAATTTAATACAACACTTTACCCAGAATTACTAATATTAAAGTTGCATAAGGTAAGTTCTCACACAAGAATAGATTCTGCATATGTCTTGAACATAACAGGAAAACCTGTAACCGGCGAGCTATTTTCTAAAAGAAGTTTGTTTTCCACTAGTTCTTGAGAAAATCACCTCTTCTCAATAATTAGTTATTCCATGAATGATTAGAATAAAAATGGATACAAGGGATGACAAATTTACTGGTGCTGCAAAAAGAGGTCACAATTACAGAGAATTTTGGGCATCATTTGACCTATGTTACTGTAACTTTCATGATTGTCTATGTTAGTCTGCTGCATACTAAACCTCGCATGTGGTTATTTTATAGCTTGTACGTCTTATCTACATTACATCAATTAGTAACAAAGTTTTCAAACTATCCATATGCTGATAAGCTATATAGATCATGATAATTGTACCTTTGGTGCTGATAAGCTATCCATCTTAAGAAGACGTAAAAGAAACTGGGTTGTCGATCCATTCACAATTAGCGTAAGGAATACAATTCCACCAGTTAAAAAAACAAACTGCAAAACCAAGAAAAGTGTGTTGTATTGTAAGTTATAACTCGTGCAAATATACACATACACATGCATATATATATATGTATACAGAAGCTTTTTGATCATATAACAGAGTGCATTATGTGTATTCTACGTGGCATATTAATGAAACTAACAGTTGATCAATATCATTTTGACTTGACATACCAAAGTCCCGGTATCGGAGCTGATATAAGGGGACTTGTCACTGGTACGCTGAAACATGAATAAAGACAAAAATTAGGTGATAAACAATATCGGATAGCAATGTTACAAGTAGCAGATGGAGAATCAGGCTCTGAGTAGCATTAGTTCGGACACAATTAGTTGCTCTATTTAAACAATAGCAACACTTGAAAATTTAATAACAAGCACCTACTGCAAGTGGAATTATTGCTCAACATGAGAGTAGGAAATATTCAACACCCAAGCATGCAGAATAAACACACACCAGAAAGTTATTATTGGCAAACTTACTAAAAAGAAACTAATATTTGCATTAGAGAAATGGAATAGAAACACCGCTTTCAAGAAATGAAAATGTCAACGCTCATTTAGAATATGGGGCAAAGAATTCAAGAATAGTATCTATATAGAAATCTCAGAAAAAACTATTTTGCCTACCATCACCAAAGTGCTTGACAAACTAAAAAGCTTAGTAGAAAGAAAAGACAAGAGAGGGGTATTCATCTTCGTTGTGTACAGTACAGCCAGGTCTACTCCTAAAATTGGCCTTCTAACCAATAGCTTGATTTCCTCAAACAAATCAGCATCCACTTATTTCTTTCTTTTCCACATGAACTCAAAATTGGCACTTGCTTTTTTGTAGCCCGGACCAGGACAATAGGAAACCTCACCATCATCATCGTGTGCAACAAGCTATGCAGATACAACTTAGAGAAAACTAATTTTTCACTATGGGAGAAAAGTAGTGGGAACTGTGGTAATTTTCATCTGCTTCCGTAAACCTTACCAGCAAATTAGCAAGGAAGAATCATAATGTGCATTTCACTTCATTGTACAACACAATAATTGGGTTAAAACTTGCAAAAAAGTGAATGTTCCATGGTACAGCCTACCAGATAGATCAAGGGAGGGCATTACCAATTCTCATCAGAAAGGAACTACACCATGTGTTTCTTACATAATATGAGCTGAGTTTGCAATTAATGGTCACAAGTATCACAAATAAAATCTCAATTGTACAACACATAAAATGGTAAACACGCTAATGTAAAAGAAAGCACATCATCACATTAGCACGTGAAAAAGGATATAAATTACTGGTGGTAGTAAATATTGTTCAAAATTCTGTGAAGTGAATCGAATAACAGAGTAAGTCCACTGAATCTTCCACTCAATATATCAACGAATATGTTTATGCTTCCCTTCAGTTGGAATATATCCAAGTCTTTTCCACTTGTTGACCCTCATCTCACAAACCAAAAGTAAGCAAATTATATGAGTAGAACTACAGATTATGGTAGGAAAAACAACAGAAAGATCAAATACACAGCTTAATGTGAGAATAGATCTGTGTACTGGAAGAAATAGATATCGCTAAATTAAGAAGCTACAGAAACTTGCCTTAATAGAAAGTGAAAGTGCCAATGCTACAACCCCACGCAGACCAGACCAGACAAGAATAATAGCTTCTTTCCAGTCCAAGCCATAACCAAAATAGCGCAGGAAGGGGAACAATACTCCAACCACAACCACCCTAGAAGCTTGAACAAACACATATAGAAGGAATAGATAACCCCAAGAATGATCTGTAAGAAATAACAAAAGTTAATATAAATATAAGTTGAGATCAAGATGTGACATAAATTGTTTTTTTTTTTTTTAATGAAGAAACTAATAAATTGTTTTGACATATATTTTACATGTTATCAGTTTTCAAACGAAAAGACAAAAGTGCAACAACTAGTCTCTTGGATGAATTTAAAAAGCACAAAGTATCACATAAAGTTAAATTCCATTGCAATAAGCTCGTGCATATCTATAAAATGTGTTACTAAATTTTATTAGGAGGAAGCTTAGCGATAGAGAAGTTAAGAAACAAAATGTGGTATCAAGGTAATGTGTGGATCAAAATTTAGAGCAAGAGCAAGGGCTTTAAAAATTTGTGAACTCTTACGGCTTAGGGTCATCATAGAATCTAATACAGAGAACAACAATGCCATATTAGGGTTTTATCCTAAGAGGGGTTTTGTTCCGACCTTTACACATATAAATTCAGGATACTGCATTAATTTCTAATATTTTAGTCAAATAAAGTTCATTTATATTATATTATTTTAGTCAAAAAAGGCTCTAGGTAGTATGTATTCTGAGACATGTGTGTCAGCCTCGATCAATCTTGTTTGTGATGAAGACAGATGTAGCAAAGTTACATGCAGACAAATTTTTTTATTTTTTTATTTTTGAATTACATTAAATACCCATCCCTTTTCCCCTCCCCATGACTCGAACCCAGGATTTAAAGCCTAGGTAGTGGTGCTCTAACCACTTGAGCTATCCAACTTCGTCAGTTACATGCAGACAAATGATGACACAAAATTAACACTCCATGGGTATAAAGAATTGCTCAAAAAATTTAACAACTTTGGAGATTGGAAACATCGTGTCAAGTGTAAAAGTAAAAAAATAGTTTACTGTTTACCATGGGCTTTAAATGAATTGCTGCTTTTGAGTATACTTTCAGCTATAACTACTCCACTGCAGTGACAAAAAAGGCCATTAGGATCACTGTTTGTTGGTTCATTTTTCTGCAATGAGTCAAGCAATGTAAGAGGTTTATTCAAATTCATAACCATGCAAAGATCAGAGGGATGGAAGATAGTCAAGATTGAGATGAAAAAAAACAAGGAATATATGCCCACACTATTATCGCAGGTGAAAAACTTTAAGAATATAGAAAGTGTTTTACTAATTGTATTATTGAAGTTCATGTTGACAACTTGAGAAGTGATGGCATGAAGCAGAACCAAAAAAACGAGCATAAAAGAGGTTCAGAATAGACATGACAACATGACAATTCTAAAACTCGTTCTTACCTTAAGATGAAGATTAATGTATTCGCAATATAAGCAACCATTTCCCTGAAACAAAAACACCTCTTAAAAATGCAATCACAAATGATGAAAACGGTAAAGAATGTACTAATGAGTAATGATTGAGAAAGTTAGGAGAGATTAACAAAATCCATAGATGATGCTGGTATTAATTTCTTGTAACTCCTCTAAGACAAACAGAGTATCTAGAGTACAATGTTAATGTTCAGATATACGTGGAATTACAGAAACCGTGCATATTGCCTTTTGATACAAGATTTACACTGTATCGTTAAAAAAATATATATATGTATATAGACATATATATTTGTCATTGTCACTCTAAGTGCTTAGGTAACTTCTTGCTGACTTTTTAGACTTATGAATACTATTTCTTCAACTAGATATAAAATCAGAAAAGTAGAGTATTGACACTGATCATTTGTTTAAAAGTGTCTAACTATTGCTGACACATTTACTGTATCTAACTGTGATTTCACAATAATATTCATCAAATATTTGCTGATTTAGAAGATAGGTCAGCTCCAGTTAAATATGGCACAAAGTTTGAAGCATGAATAGAATGCAGAAACTATAACCAAAGAGTATACCAAAAATGATGCAAACTTTGCTGACTTTCACCCTTAAAAGCAGTCCGAGCCACAGAGTAGAACCTGTCCATGCATCGCACTTCAGGTGAGCAGTTTAGGAAATTGATACGGTCAATCTTATGGAAATAAACAAACCTACATCCCCAAAGTCATGACAGTCAAAACTCCAGAAATATTAACTGCTTGAGCCTGTCGCCAACACATAAAAGACAATAATAGAAAGAAAAAAAAAATTAAAATGAACGTACGTTGATTTAACCACCACAAAATTTATGAAATTCACAATTAAAACGAGCATTTATTATGAGGAAATCATACATGCCCTGTTTGATGTTTTAGTGCATATAAGAATAAACAATTGCAGAAATCATTATTTGCATAAATTCAAAAATTAAACGGTGACGAACCACAAAAATTGATTCAACTGACAATCAACAACTTATGCATAAATGCATGTTCTAGTCCATCAAGTAGCAATTGCACCTCATAATCCCAGAAATTCTCATTTATCTGATGATAGCACAACTTTCTACATTTCAAAATTTCAACAAATTGCTTAAGATGTAGCCAAGTTTTGCACCAACTGATTCTATATACGGATCAAAGCATCATGAGATAAAATGATAATAACAAGATGAGTGGAAAAATGTATCACCAAAAATCACAAAACAGGAGGTTATTATCCGATACTGTGTAGTTCACTTTAAACACAAAATGTTTCAGATGTAACGATTCCTCTATATAGAAATAATTCAGCTAATGTGGTTTAACGGAAAATTCTTGTAATCTTTAACTCATTATCCTACACCAATTTATGACTTGCAGATTATTTGAAATGTACATGCTCACTTTCCTAACCAGCAAATCATATAAGAAGCATGTCCATCAGTTAGCACCACAACATCAGGCCATATTTGAGAGTACATGGCTTGAACCTTTTAAACCATTAATTCATTACATTAGATATCACAATCAAATTAATATAACTCACAGACTACTCTCAGTTCATTACACCAACAATTAATTCAACGACAAATAGCTCATTATAAAACTCATATATTTAGTAAGGTACATACTGTGAAGAAGGCCACGTAGCTCACAGCAAGTGTCAGAGAAATTTCAATGACTGTGTCATTGAATATAAATCTCAGCCACAAGACAGATAATACCCCAAAAGCAAGACCCAGAGCTACACTGTATCATGGAAAACAGCAATTAGAAATATATATTAGCCCTTAGGCCTACTGGATGCACGTGAACATACGCTCCGAGGGTGGCTTGTAGCAAAAATTTGATTATGCCTCCCCAGTTAAAATTCCAGCCAAGAACCATCCGGTAAAACAACTGATAGACAACAATTGCTGCCCTGAAATCACAGTTGCCAAGTACAATTAGAATTCCAGAAGAATAAATCAAAGGGTTTCCAATTCTAAGTTAACCAACTACACATTCCAAAACGTCTAACTAATCTAATGTTATACTAACATTTATTGGTTTATACCCGTCATTCATCAAGGACTCTCCTTCAATTATAGTACTCAGTTTTATGCTTGCTCCCAGTTCTTTCAGGAGGGCAACAACAGCTACAGGATCAGTAGCACCGAGTAGACCACCCAGCAGTAGAGACGTATTCCAGCTCCAGTTATACGGAAACACCAGCTACAGTTTCTTGATAATCAGAATAATAAAAAAACAAAATGTCAAACAGCAGATAAGCAAGATCCTCATACCTTTAAAGCAGCCCCAAGAAAAAAAGTTGAAATGAGTACTCCAGGGACAGCAAGTAGAAACATTTGCATCATACACCTCTGTATTGAATGGTGGAAAGCAACAAAAAAAAAAAAACAATTTATTAAAGGATTACAATCCAAAAAACTCTGCAAACTAAGACATTGAGTTATAACTTATAACCAGTGTGAAAACTAATAAAAGTTGAATACGGAAAAGTTATACGGCAGCATAAGGCAGGCACTAGAACAGATTAAAAAAAGTAAAGACACATAGGAATGTGGCACAGGAACCCATCCATCCAAGTATAAGTTTAGGCTTCTATCAGAAGAGTTTGGACATCAATCAAATTTGAAATTGGTTCAGCAAGTGGTAATCAGTTTCTGTCTAAGTATGAAATATAATACACATAGACCAGACTTCTTTATTTATTTGGAAAAGAGCTTAAAAAGAAACTCAGAATAACAGCGGAAGAAGTATAAAGTCTAACACTATTTTAGGATTTGAAGCAAATTCAAGTATCAAGTGAAAACATTAGAAGCCCCCCTTTCACATTAGTTATGTCTGTCATACAAATAATTGATGCTCATGTAATATACCATGACCTTACATGTGCACTTGTATCTATTTGGGGATAAATCAATAAACACATATGGAGTAGAGTGCTCAGAGAGTTAGTGTGTTCTATGCAGGTGCTCATCGGAGGCATCGATCATCTGTTTATGCACTGTTCCTTCGATTAACATCTATGGATTAGAGTGTTCAGAGAGTTGGGGTTACATTGGGTATTACCTCAGTCAGATGGGGAGTTTTATCAAAAGGCATCATGGAGGGTTCGCTCAACAAAAGAAGCAAAATGCTGTGGGGGATCATTGTCCCAGGAGTTTTTTGGTCTATTTGGCTTGAAAGGAACAAGATATTGTTTGAGAATGCCATAGAATCTGTAGATGAAGTGTGGGATAGAATTAAACTTCGAGTTGCTCTATGAGCTTGAAGTCACAAGGTGTTTAGTGGTTGTTTACTGTCTGATTTAAATAGGAGTTGGAGTTTCGCCTAATAAACTTGTATTTGGCTTGATTGTACTGTGAAAGGGATTTCTCATCCCTTGCTCATTTTTTCTCAGCAATAAAATTCTGCTTCATTAAAAAAAAAAAAAAAAACACATATGTGTGCTGTAGCCAATGGTGGGCATTGGGTCGGATAGTTGGGCAGGTAGATCAGGTGGGCTTCTGATAACTTCAAGTGACCTATTTAAATCCACAATCCCAACCCCCTAAAAAACATGTTACCCACAGCATCAAGTTTTCGATCTTTATTAAAATATACATACCTATATATATGGGTTTGTATCTGTATACATATACAGAAAAGGATCTGTTTGTGCAATGTAAGAAATGTACTTGAAATTGAGAGAAATTGAGATGATACGAAAAACAAATGAAATTCAATGAAACCTAAAATAAATGAGAAGGAAACCAAAAGAAGATTTTACTTCTTTTGCACACGAAAAGTTCCATAGCATTAGAGGGATATAGTCATATAGTGATTATAAAGATACCAATAAAGAGAGAAATTAAGAATAAGAACCTTTATCTGGTGCACTTCCAATAAAAATGAACTCTCAAAAAGAAGTACAGGAAGAAACACAGCCAAGAGAAGATCAGGATCGATATTAGCCCCTAGAAAAAGAGAATCAAGGCACCTTCTGTTAATAACTTATAGGAGTAGTATATTATAGAAATATATAACATATATATTTTCAAAAAACTGCATGAAAACAGCCAGTTCGGGAGACGTAAAAGAAAAGTGAATATAGACTTACAAAGACGAATCCCAGCACCAATCCTTCCCAACCGATGATGTGTTCCATATTCTGCAAGAAATGCACTATAATCTGAATTCTTGACTAAAATCATATCCTTGATGGATTTGCACGAAGAAAAGTGAGCAAATGAAAATGACTTGAAGATTATATTTCCCAAAATAAAGTTCATCAGCATGAGACATATAGATAAATTACAGTTTACTTGTTAATGTAGAATCAACAGGCTGTTTGCTTCCCCGAATCACTACTTGGTAGAAAAAGAAAAACAATCAAGTTCTGGCTTTCCGTGAAGTTCTATGAATACCAATAGCTAGATTAGACAGCTAGCTTGAATTCAATTGCCATCAGATAATTCAGTTTCCAATTTGCCATATTGACAAGTAAAAGTTGGTTTAAATTGCTGTGCTAATATACAGAACAGAAACTTATAAAGATGCATCTTAAAACACTACTAATCCCATGTCCAGCCATTGTGTGGCTTGCACTGAGGAGCTGAGGCATGTTTATCAGTATCTCCAACCTAGCAATTATACGTAACAACCACCTAATACTTCCTTAACTATCACACAAGATGATTGTGTTAATCAGAAAACTTAAGGTGAGAATTAAAATCAAGTAGGTCTTACTTGGAAAATCAATAATTGAGATTCTATGCTAGCCACGTTATCTATATATTCAGGACAAGTAACCAGGGTTGACATAGTGGTCTCTGGTTCGAAACTCCAATGTGCAAACAACTCGTGAGGTGGCCTGCGGTGAGATTGGTTCCTGTATTAGTATTTAGTAGGTCCTTGGCGGATACAGATTCATACGGAGACTTCAAAAAAAAAAAATCAGGAGAAGTAATGGTATTTCTTTGCTATGTCTAGTAAAACAGAATCAAGTGATCTAATCCACCATTATCACGAAAGTGCATATCTACGTTTCCTTGTTACTCTCCTACCTCCAAAAAGTAGATAACAAAATTTCCATCCGCACAACAACGCAAACACCGAATAAGTAATCATGAGTGCAGAGAAAATCAACTCGAGAGTTGAATTAAGAGTAGAGAAATAGAATCATACCCAAGGCGCCAAGTCCAATGCCAAGAACAAGCAACGCCACAGTGTAGGGCACGCGCGTGCCCCTGAGGGCGTGGCGACATGCTACCCCCAAAAGCAGGCTGATTCCGACGAATATCACCGCGTCTGTTGGATTGTCACTGGAAGTGTCCTCCGCCAATACCCTAAGCGGCAACGACGCCGTTCCACACTTCAAGATTGACGCCATGATTTGGTTAACTCGCTTCAACCTTGAGAGAATCTATTCTCATGCAAGATGCAACAGTCAGTGAATAAAATGATAATTTAAAATTTACAGTATACTGAGTTGGATGCTTCTTCAAGTTTGCAAATTAAAATGGAGTACTAACGAGAGAGAAATCAAGTCTGGACTGGGGCTGTGCTCAAAATTAGGATATTTTTATTTTGATACTTGGAAATTTTGGGATAACCGCGGAAAGAGAAGAAGAACAAGCAGGAAGAATAAACCCGCGGAAATGGAAGCCTGGTTTTCTGTCTTTTGGTGAACAATATATCCACATTTTGCATATGCTTTTAGATAGGCAAATCACAAATCGAGTTAGAATAGTTACACGACACGATAAGGATATGTTTCTGACATGATATGAATATCATAATTTTTGTTGTCTAGTTAACCCAACACAATAACCATACCATAAAGAAATAAATAAATTTAAAATTGCATTTAAATATAAAAATTAATATATTTATATAAATTTAAAAAAATTATCATGTTGTGATTAGGTAAATAACAGGTTAAAGGGTTGTTAGCAGTTTAATAGGTTATCTGATAAAAAAAATTATCGTGTTTAACGGATCGACACGAACACAGTCCGAAATTTTCGTGTCATTATAGGGTCAACCCCAATAAAATCAAACATTAACCCGCAATTTTCGTGTCGTGTCGAAAATTGACACCCCTACTTTTAGAGGATGGAATTTCATAAAACCAACACCATTGGAGCAGGGTTGTAAAAGTCCAACATCGTTAGTCGGGCATTTTTTGCCGCCTTGCATTTAGACGGTCCAATTTTTTTTATAATACAGATGAAACGACGTTGTTTCACTGTATAAATAAATATATAAATATATATATATATATATATATATTGCATAGTACCTAGGCGCCGCCAGAGGTCCTACTAGGGATATAAATGAGTCGAGTAGTGCTGAGCTTGAAACTTGATTCGATTATTATACTTGAAGCTCGAAACTCAACTCGGTCGAGCCTAAAATTTTAAAGATCGAGCACGACTCAACTCGATTATCTATATGATTTTCAAAATTAATTGTAAAACACATTTTTTATAAAATAAACTCGAGCTCGACTCGATTACCTGTATATAAATATAAATTATATATTAATAGCAAAATTGTAAATATTGTTCAAGCTCATTTAGGCTCGCGAGCCTTTTGAGCCAAGTATTTATGAGCTCGAACTCGGTAGCTACTCGATTCGACTGGATTAACTTGAAGTCGATTTCAATCTTTTTTTTGAGTCGAGCACGAGTAGCTCGCGAGTTGGCTCGATTCACTTACCCTCCCCAGTCCTGCAGTCCTGTCGAGGAATATGCACTGATTAGCAAAAATTCGGGTGTTTTATCGCCGCCTAGTGCATAGGACCCGATTTCTGCATCATTGCATAGAAGTAGATGAGTAATGTTATTATTCAAATTGACTTAAGTAGTTCATATTCGTACTTGACTCGAGCATTTGTTGAACAACTCGAACGGGCCAAGTTCATGAGGTGAAAGAGCAATCTTCATTATTAATTGATTTTACAACACTTCCTAAAAGCATTTCTTAAAAGTTAAAGTTGTGGAAGGACAACTTAAAAAAAAATAAAAAAAAAAATCTGACCCCTTGTAAATACACCCTTAGTAGTATGATGAGTATTGAACTAGTAGAACTTGACCAATATAATGTCTATTTTAGTTCTTAAAATTTTGAGGGGTGTTTAACATATTTATGTGGGTGAATAGTGATTCCCATCTACCCTTAATTGCTTTCTAAATCTTTCTTCTGTTTCTCTTTTCTTATTTCTATTATTCTAATTTTCTTAGAATTTACAATTTTTTTTTTGTTCTCTCTCCTCTCTCCCCTTTTTTCCCAATTCTTTTAAGGTCTTTTAAATGCATAGTCTTAAAAACGCAAAAATCTCTCACCTTCCTTAATTTAAATATTCCTAAAAATAAGGCAATTCGAATTAATTAGCTGACTTGTATGATCTTAATAATTCTGTATTTTATGATTCAGGTCATAATAAAATTATGAGTTTATAAGCTTAGAAAAAGGTTCATACATGTATACATATTAATATGCACAGAAAACGGGGTACGTACATTTTACATATGTGCATATGTGAAATGCATTATACGATATGCATGTATACATGCATACGGTAATGTGCATATCTAATGTTCACCTCCATGTCAAGGTGTTGTATCCATGAAACTTCTCATTTTTTCGCCTAATCCCCTAGTACTAATTTGCACCCTAAAGACGTAATAATTAGGGCGATTCTTGCTCAGAAAAATACTAATCGGTAATTTCAGTAGATCTGAATTCTTCCAAGCGAAGATTAACAATTCCAGCAGTGAACGTTCACCAATGGACTCTAGAAACTCCAGTTTTAATGGCGTGAACAGTGGCCGATTTCGCACCAATCGCATCAACAATGGCAGATTTCGGACAAAGCTCATCAACAATGGCAGAAATTAGGACTAACCGTTTGTGATTTTTTCCCAAATCGCATCAATGGCAGCATAGATTGAATCGTTTCTGTAGCCCAACAACACAATGGTGAATTCTCCTTCGTTCCTCCCAAAATGCATCGATGTGTTTTTAGGAATTGCAGCAATTTTGGGAAAGTCAAGTTTTTTTTGAATATGTGCTATAATTGGGGAATTGATGTGCTGCAATTATGATTTGAATTTAATTTGACCCCTTACTTGCTTAAGACTCTATAGAAATGACTCTAGGGAATAATCTCTCTTTTTTTTTTTTTTTTAATGACAGTTGAAAAAGAGAGAGAAAAAAGAGGAAAGATAATTTTTTTTTTTTAAAGAAATTCAAAATTACAGAAATTAAGAGTTTTAAGAAATAAGGATTTTAAAGAAACACGTCAGCAGGGTGAGATTTAGAAATAATATATAAGGAATATATTTTTTTAATATTCTATCAATTATCATGACATGTTGACAGAACTGCTATTTTTTATATTTTTTATTTAATTTAATTTTTGTAACCGCTTTTCTATTTTTCTATTTTTTATTAAATTTAATTTTTGCAATCGTTGGTTATAATAAGCCGTTTCTTCTTCTTATCTCTTGGATCCATATGATTTTCTTATTATTTCTTCATTTCACGATACACTATTCTTCTTTCTTCTCCAATCCATTTTTTCGTGGATTTATTTATGTTTTTAAATCATATTTCAACTATATCTTATTGATTTGTATTTGTTTTTCGTTTTACCACCTATAATTTTCTTCATCCTTTTATTTTTGTGCAGGAAATAATAAAGTCTCTAGTCCAATGCTCACTGGTCTTTAATTGAAGACATGTTGATTTAAATTAGAAGATTTGTGAATTTTTTTATTTTCCCTCTCAAATCAAAAATTCCAAAGAGAAAGAGAAGGTGACACACATAATATTCATATTCATATGATTCATATTTATGTATATCTGACTAAACAATAGACTTTAATTTCATTTTTTTTATCGGTAATTTCAATTTATTGTTTGTGTTGAATAAAAGAGTTTTGTATTTATGGGGAATCATGGATTGATGATTGTTATAGTTTGAATGAATTTTAAGAAAATTTGTTAAGTTTTTTTTTATTTATTTTTTCTGTGTAAAATATGAAAGAAAAATGAGATGCAGTAAGTTTGATTGCATTCTTAAGCTTCATTTTCCATTCTTATTCTAGGGTATTTTAAGATTTGGAAATGGTACATTATTATTATTTTTTTTCAAATTGGTATATTTTTATATATTCTTTTGATATTCTCTTGATTTTGTTCAATAAGCAGTCATGTTAAATACATGTTTATGTATTTTTTTTAAAGTGTTTCCTTTGAAGTTGATTAACATATATTTATGGTTGAAGTTTGTTTATGTTCTTTTGACAATGCTTTATTGTTCTTTAATATTGATAAGTTTTTGTGTATATCTTAAAAATGATTTTTTATTCATTTTGTATTTATGATTTAATATTTAAAAAAATATTATGACGATTTCATTGTATTCTATAAAAAGGTTCACAGAGTTCACGTTAGTTTACAAGATTAATTTTGTATAGTTAATAATATTTTATCACTCCATGCAATTCTCTTAATTTATATTTCATTGTTTTATTCTCCATGTGACAGTTAATTTTCTATGTTCTAAATTTATATGAATATTATTTCATAAGTACTTGTATTTTGAATTACTCATTTATAATATTTACGAATTCAATAATTTTAAACAAAACATTTCAATGAACTTGCACTAATTTTTATTAGATATTATTCTACAAACTTTTACAAAGAATTACAAATTTCATTCATAATTGTTCTCAAGGGACGTTAATTTTCTATGTTGCTTCAAATTTCTTTTGTTTACTTTTTTTATAAAAAATACAGACTACTATTACAAAGTGTACTACATATAAAAATGAATTTAATAATGGATGAATTAAACAATTCTTTAATTAACATTTACATGAATTTAATAATTCATGTATGTTGCAAATATAGTTATACAACTATAAATTATCAAATTTGAATTCAGTGTTGTGTATGTAAAATAAATTGTACCTTTTTATTTTACTTTTTTTTATTGTACACAACATGCTTCAAATCCAAGATTTTGCAATTTTATATATTATTAAATAATACTTCGTAATATAAGAAAAAAAATTATTATTTAATAAAATTTTATATAATTTATTGTTTTAAAATATATTTAATGATAATTAATGTATTTGATAATTCATGTCATTTTTAACATTATCGATAAACTACCGTGAGGTATGCAGATATAGCTTGTATTTTAAAATGCTTATAAAAAAAAAAAAAACATAAGATAAAATTGAAATTAAGATAATTACGTGATGAAATATTAATAGAAAATAATAATATACGAATAATATATTTTAATTTAGTCCATCTTTAATTATCTCATTGTGAATCATTCCTATCACCTCATAGTCTCATACGGTGATTACATACCTATTCTCACATGGTATCAGAGCCACTCATCGAAATCCTAATTTTCTCTCTATAAATTTCTTCCCTTCCCTCCTCATGGCGGCGGCGCCTACCCCTCCACCATCATCCCTCTCTCAATGTTTTGGTTCATCTCTTCTACCCCTCCACCATCATCCCTCTCAATGTTTTGGTTCATCTCTTGACAATCAAGTTGTCATCCTCACGACACCTGCTTCAGCGAAGTCGATCACCACATCTGGTGGCTACAAATATTATTGAGTATACAATATTATTTTTTGTTAGAGGAACAATTATGAACATTAAAGATAAATGTGTAGTACTTTGTAAAAGTTTGTAGAATAATATAGAAATGTGTAGTACTTTGTAAAAGTTTGTAGAATAATATAGAGAACATTTGTCAGCTTTTACTTTGTAAAAGTTTGTATAATAATATAGAGAACATTTGTCGTCAGCAGTTTAATTAAAATCATGTTAATCATGTTAATATATAAGCACATAGATTAAATTCTGTCTAATTAAAATGAGTGCTAGTTGATTGAAATCACACCCCAAATTACACACACAAAAAAAAATCACACCCCAAAAAACACAAAAAAAATATGCATATATATAATATTATATCATAGGTTTGTTTTAATTCAGATTATTGTTACGGAATTTACATGTTAAATAAGTATAATTAATATTTTTGAATTCTATTCTATTCTATTTTGTTTTTTTTTTTTCTTTTTGAAGGATATTTGGTAAGTATTAAATATTCAGATTTTATATAAATTTTAATTTGTATCTTCATGTTATATTCAAATACTGATTATATATAATTAATATAATAATGTATACGAATTTTAGTTTTAATATAGATTTTTATTCAATTTATTTTTTTTAGAATTTACATTTTAAATAATTTGAAATTATTTTTTTGAATTCTATTTGGTAATTATTAAATATTCAGATTTCATTTAAATTATATTTTGTATCTCCAAATTATATTCAAATAAATTTTTTCTTCAGAATTTACTTTTGAACTTGCCTTTTTGCATATATTTCAGTTTTAATATAAATATTTTATTAAAAAATATTTAAAATTCAGAATTATATTAAATTATTTTTCAGTAATTTTTTATTTTATTCAAATTCTTGGGTCCAAAATATATATATATATATATATTCAGATTCTATAAATAATTTTTTATTTATTTCAGATTATATAACTTAAAAAAAAAACTGATTTTTTACTTAGCTTTAAAAATAATGTTTCTTCATAATTTAAAAAAACTGATTTTTTTATTAGCTTTAAATTTTTTTTTTTATTTTTTAGTTATATTTATAATTATAGAAGTTATATAGATTATATAAATTTTTAATAATTTTTTATTTTTAATATATTTTAGCCGCTATCTAACAATTTCCATCCAAATCCAAATATTGGGATAAAAGTGGTTTTTAAAAATTCCTACCTAACTATCCTACAAAATCTTGCATAGTTCCCTTGTTAATTTCACGTTATCTGAATTTGGTCTCAAAATCTCAAACCAGTTTCCTTAAAATAATAAAAAAAATACGTAATATAATATGAAATCTTAGAAGAGAAAAATGATCCCACCATCCACGGACACTCATATTTTTGGTTTGGTCCCGAATGGAAAAAATTGATACACATTTGGTCCCAATTCCGTTAACGGTTGACGGAAAGAGCTAAATGGCCGTTAGTTATTTATTTTTCTATTAAAAAATAGTAAAAAATATTATTAAAAATTAAAATAATTAAAAAATGTGTAAAATTAAAATATTTTAAAAAATAAAAATTATAAAATGTGTAAATGAAAAAAAAAATTGAATTGTATAATTATAAATAAATTCTAAAAATTCATTAAAAATGTAGTATAAAAATCCGATTAAAAATTAAAATCTCGTTTGAATTAAAAAATAAATTTACCAAAACTAACGGCTTAAAAAAACTCATTAAAAAATATACCTCGTACTTTATAAATTAAAAATTTTGAAAAATAAAAATTAAAAATATTCTAAAAATAAAAATTCTAAAATGAGTAAATTCAAAAAATCTAAAAATGTACTACAAATTATAAATAAAAAAATTCTAAAAATAAAAATAAAAATTTGAAAATTTCTAAAAATTAAAAGATTTATTTCCGCCAATACTAACGTGTATACGCATTAAAAAAATTAAAAATTAAAAAAATCTGAATTGTATAAATTATACTCCATATTTCAATAAAAGTTACCCAACTTTATTTCTGTCAGTCTCAATGAAAGTTACTAATTCTATTTTATTTTTAGCAAACTATTTCTCTCACATTTAATTATATTATCTCTCTCTAAATCACATCACCTCTAATGAATCTACTTATTATTTCATATTTCTTAACTTACGTGACCAAAATTCTCGAGTAGCTTTTACGAGACGGAGGGAGTAAATAAAATTCTAAAAATCAATTAAAAATAAATAAAATTTATAAAAAATTAAAATCTTCTTAGAATTAAAAAAAAAATCTGCCAAAACTAACGGATTAAAAATTTAAAAAGAAACTCATTAAAAAAATATACTTTATAAATTATAACATATAAAAAGGGAAAATATCAATTTTGGTCACCCAGTTTTATCTATTTTCATATTTGGTCACCCACATTTAGTCACTATCAAAATCGGTCACTCACTTATTATATTCTATCAAAATTGATCATTCCGTTAGTCAATCTGTCATTGACTAACGGAGAAAGAGTTTTGAGTTCAAAATTGGTCACTCACTTATTATACAAATTCAATATGAAACCAAGAATTGAAAAACAGAGTACAATTGTTTAAAAAAAAAAAAAGAGTACAAAGTTTCAATCTATCTCTTGAGTTTCTCATTTCGTGTAAAATAAAAAGTAAACCAACAACAAATGAATACATAATTGAGTTAAATAATTATTAAAAACTTACTGAAATTATTTTTGACTAGTTGATTGAATCACGTTAAGTAAACCAACAACAAATGAATTCATAATTGAGTTAAATAATTATTAAAAATTTACTGAAATTTTTTGACTACCCAGCGCCAGCAAGTTGATTGAATCACGTTCAAGAAGATGCATGATAATTCTTTCTGATCAAGGATAAATATAATGAAAATTCCTTCTAAAAGATGCATGAGAATTCCTTTTGACCTATTACGACGGATAAATATAATGAGAATTCCTTTTGATCTATAAAATAAATATAATAAAATAATTTTGTCATAAAAAAACTTAAAACTTAAAACTTAAATTGAAATAAGAAATAATGTATGATTTTTGTGATTGACTAAGATTCTTCAATGAGCAGTAGGTTCCACATGTTTCACATTTTGAAAATTTTGAGCTCAAAACTCTTTCTCCGTTAGTCAATAACAGATTGATTAACGGAATGATCAATTTTGATAGAATATAATAAGTGGGTGACCAATTTTGATAGTGAGTAAATGTGAGTGACCAAATATGAAAAGAGGTAAAACTGAGTGATCAAAATTAATATTTTCCCTATAAAAAAATTAAAAAAACTCTAAAATGAGTAAATTAAAATTAAAAAAAAAATCTAAAACTGTACAAATTGTAATAAAAATTTCAAAAAAAAAATATATATTCACGCTTCAATCTTCACTTTATTTATAAACAATAATTTTATTTATAAATGAAATCCCACAATAATTCATCATACCTCCAATATATCTACTTTACAAAAAAAATTAAATTAATATTCATTAAAACTCGAGCACACAAAAAAAAGAATATTATAAAATGTGTAAAAAAATAAAAATTTAAAATTTTAAAAACTCAAAAAATATAAAAATCTCATTAAAATTACGGGATGGATTGACTAATTTTTTTATTTAATCATTTTCTGTTTTTAATGAGATTTGACTAAATTTTTTATTTACACATTTTTTGTTTTTAATGAGATTTTTTTTAAATAATTTTTATTTTCCAAATTTTCATATTTTTAGAGTTGTTACACTTTTGGTTTTAATTTTTAGGTTATTTTTAATTATAATGAATTTTTCTGATTTTTATTACACGTCAAAATGAAAAAAAAACAATATTGGGACCAAAATCGCTAACGGTTGACTAACTTTGGGACCAAATGTATCAAGTTTTTTTCATTCGAGATCAAAATTCAGATTGTTGGGATAAAAAACATGAGTGCCCGTGGATGGTGGGATCAAAAGTGCATTTTTCTCTGAAATCTTGCTAGGCCAAAAAATGGATGTGGTAACGTTTGTGGGTATAATTATCCTATTTTTATGCGTCGTTTGTTTCATCTCAATCGAGGGTACTTGCAAGAGAAGATCCCCTTCCTAAACCGCTCTTAATTCTTAATTTTTTTCCTACAATTCAAACGCAAAAATGGGGGCAGTTTCAGATAAGCAGCGACAAATCTATTCCTATTTCTTTGGCATTTTGATGGTGGTGGGTTTTGGATTCGTTGTTGTGGCGGCGGCCCAGTGTAGCCATGGGCATGACCGCTCGATATTTATCTCTTTTGTAAATACTCTTATAAATAGTGAATCATTTCTATCACCAATCATTCCTATCACCTTATTCTCACAGAGCGACTCACAGAAACCCTAATTTTCTCTCTATAGTCTCACGCTAAATTTCTTCCCTTCCCTTCTCAAGGCGGCGACGGCTACCCCTCCACCATCATCCCTCTCAATGTTTTGGTTCATCTCTTGACAAGACAATAAAAATGTGTAGTACTTTGTAAAAGTTTGTAGAATAATATAGAGAACATTTGTCAGCGGTTTAATTAAAATCATGTTAATCACGTTAGTATATAAGGACATAGATTAAATTCTGTCTAATTAAAATGAGTGTTATTAGATTGAAATAATTACGCGGTAAACATATATAGAAAATGAAAGAATAATTTAAAAGTTAAAAAGAAAATTGAATCCAAAAGAAAATTGAATCAGAAAAGTGGCAGATCTTCGCAAGGGGACTAGAATCGACAAACGAAGAGGAAGTAAATAAGAGGCTAGAACAATCGGAAGGCTATGAACCACCTGGGGAATCACAGGCACACGACCATACCCTCCATTTGGAAGCACAAAACACGTAGATGGTCGGGAAACAACTGGGTTTAGCATCGAGCAAAGAGGGATGAGGAGAAAAAACCTTGCAATAAATGAAGATACTATCTTTGAACATCCGAGGCTTGGGGAGCAGAATTAGGAGATCAGAGGTCAGAAACTTAATCAGAAATCAGGGGGTGGACATTTGCTGTCTACAAGAAACTAAACTCGAAGAGATAAATGAATCAATATACCGCTCACTCTGGGGTGAAGGTAATATGGAATGGGCATTCAGAGAAGCGGTAGGGAGATCAGGAGGAATCATCACTTTATGGAATTCCCAGGTAATTACTCTTATTAGCTCATGAGATCAGGAAGAATCATCACTTTATGGAATTCCCAGGTAATTACTCTTATTAGCTCATGGCATATGTCTGGAGGAGTAGTCTTGAGAGGGTGCCCTGCTGCATAATTAATGTGTATGCACCATGTACTCCGACCGAGAAAATGGAATTGTGGGACAGAATCACGACAGTAGTAAATCAGAATAACTCTTCATGTATATGCGTACTTGGAGATTTCAATTCAATCAGGCATGAGTCAGAGAGAGACGGGAGGGGACTAAACACCAACCACAGGGACATAGCAAATTTCAGAAACTTCATCCACGCCACAAACCTGATGGATATCCCACTTCATGGAAGACAGTACACTTGGTACAAAACAGATGGAAGATGCAAAAGCAGACTAGATAGAGTTCTATTGAATCACAATTGGCTCAATCAGTGGCCAAACTCATACTTGAAAGGCCTCCAAAGAACAGTATCGGATCACTGCCCAATACTCCTGGAGATCAAAGTCAAGGATTGGGGCCCCAAACCCTTTGGAAGCCTCAATTCCTGGTTAACTCATCTGGATTTTAGGAACTTTGTTACAGAGAAATGGAGGAGCTACGAGATCACGGGTTGGGAAGTTATGTTATTAAAGAAAAACTCAAAAGCCTAAAATCTGATCTTAAGAACTGGAACAGGACAGTCTTTGGACACATCGAAGAGAAAATCCAGAAACAGAGAGATGAAATCCAAAGGCTCGACATGATCTATGATATTTTTGGACTCGACGAAACAAAAATTATCAGCAGAAACAAGGCATCAGCACTACTGCTCCTGGAATTGAAGAGAAGAAATAGTGTGGAATTCCAAAAATCAAGATGTAGATGGATCAAGGAGGGGGATTACAACTCAAGATTCTTCCACAACTATGTAAACAAGAGGAGGAAACAGAACGAAATATTGGGTATCGAAGTGAACGGGGAGTGGCAAGAGGAGGTCAATGCAGTCAAGAGGGGCATTTGTGACCACTTCCAGAACCACTTTAGAAAAGACAGCCGCTGCAGACCAAGTCTCACAACAGAATCAGTAACCAAAAAGATATCAACCGCGGAAAACACAATGCTAGTTGAACCATTCACGAAGGAAGAGGTAAGGGAGGCCATCAAGGAGTGTGATAGTATGAAAAGCCCAGGTCCAGATGACTTTAATTTTAAATTCTTTAAGGAATTTTGGGACCTCTTGGAACCAGACTTCATGAGAATGATAGATGAGTTCCACAACCACGGCCGCCTAGCGAAAGGAACGAACCCGACTTTTATTGTTCTCTTACCAAAAAAGGAGGTGAGCATTGGGATGCAAGACTACAGACCAATATCCCTTGTAGGGGGGATGTACAAGATTGTTGCAAAGATCCTAGCCAGAAGATTGAGCATGGTCCTGCCCTCAATAATCTCAGACTCCCAAAGTGCTTTTGGGGGGGGGGGGGAGGAACATACTTGACAATATAGCCATATTGAACGAATCAATAGATGAAGCAAAGAGGGCACGACTGGAAAGGGTGTTCTTCAAGATTGACTTCGCGAAGGCTTATGACTCCGTTGACTCGGGGTATCTTCATAACATGATGGAAAATTTTAACTTCCATCCGAAGTGGAGAAATTGGGTAATGGAATGTGTAACAACTGCATCAGCTTCAGTATTGGTCAATGGAAGCCCCTCGGGTGAATTCAGACTAGGAAGGGGACTCAGACAAGGCGACCCACTATCTCCATTTCTCTTCTTAATCGCGGCTGAGAGCCTGAACATATTGATGGAAAAGGCTACGGAGATGGGCCTCTTCGAGGCAGCCAAGATAGGACGGGAGAAGGTAACTGTGTCACACCTCCAGTTTGCAAACGACACGATACTTATGGGGGCTGCAAGCCTAGATAATGCCTGGACAATGAGAAGAATCTTGAGAAACATGGAAATTATGTCAGGACTACAAATCAGTTATGAGAAATGTTCACTAATTGGGGTGAATGTGGGAGAAGAAGTCGTGTTGGAGATGGCTAAGGTCCTAAACTGCAAAGTAGATGTTGTACCTTTTTCTTACCTGGGGATAAAGGTGGGAATCAACCACAGAAGAGTATCCAAGTGGGCCTTCATCGTGGATAAAATAAAAAATCGGCTCAGGAAGTGGGAGGACAAGAAACTCTCGATGGGAGGCAGAATTACGCTACTAAATTCGGTTCTTTCCTCTTTACCTATTTACTATCTGTCCTTTTATAGAATCCAAAAAAAAATTGTGAGTGAGATTGAGAGCCTACAACGCAATTTCTTATGGGGGGTGGGGTGGGGAAAATCACAGAAAACTAGCTTGGATTGAATGTAAAAAGGTGTGCAATATGAAAAATCGGGGAGGGGGGGGGGAGGGGGGAACTGGGGGTGAGGGATTTGGGACTGTTTAACAAAATTCTATTAGCTAAGTAGGGTTGGAGATTTGTGAAAAACAGGCAATGTCTTTGGGCTAGGGTATTAGAGTCAAAATATGGGGAAACGTGGGGGGGAGGGTTCGGGAGGCTGCCTACGGGGAGAAGAGGGAGGGTCTCCTTATGGTGGGGAGACATCTTGAAGGAAACAGGGAATGGGGACACGGGCTGGTTCCGAGGGGGGTTGGTTAAGGTGCTGGGAGAGGGTCGATCGACATTCTTTTGGGAGGAAAACTGGACGGGGGAGGGGCTGCTGAGGGAAAAGTTCCCTAGACTTTTCAATAATAACATCGATAAGAGTGGCATGGTAGGAGAATTGGGGCAGTGGGTTGGGGGGGAGTGGAGATGGGCTTGGAGATGGAGGAGGCCTTTGCTAGATCGAGAACTTAACTCTTTTAACGATCTTGTATCTTTGATTAACAGGTTCAAACTCACACAAGGGGTGGAAGATTCGTGGAAATGGAGACACTCGTCAAACAGGATCTTCTCGACAAAGGACACTTACGAAGCACTGTTGAACCAATCTTCGAGCATGCACATCAACGACCAACAACAGCTAGGATTCAAACTTATCTGGGGGAGCTATGCACCATTGAAGGTAACGGCCCACGCCTGGAGACTTCTATGGGGACGCCTACCTACAAAAACCAACCTGCGTAGGAGAGGAATCCTCACACCAAATGATGATCCACGCTGCGTATTCTGCAGAGAACACGAGGAGACGGAAAAGCTTCTCTTCTTCGAATGCACTCGAAGCCACATAATATGGACGGAATGCCTAAAATGGATTCAAGTGTCGTCAGCGCTACACTCAGGTTCGTTGGAAAATATGCTCAGTTTTAGAAGCCTGCTAAAAGGGAAAAAAAAGGAAAGACTATGCATTGTGTCTATGGCTAGGTGTGGTTTATTTGGAAATGGAGGAATGCTATTATCTTTAGGAATGAAGAATTTTCGTCGTCAAAGATCATGGGAGAACTCAAAGCACGCCTATGGAGCTGGATTAACGCAAAACACCAATCCGAAGCAGCTATACATTCACGGGCTGGACCTTAAATCCGAGCGTGTGCCTAGGTGCCTGGTAAAACATCTTTAGCAAACCCAAAACCTCTAATGCTCTGTTTCATCAATTTCTGCTCTCTGTAACTGCTAATCTTATACCCTCTCTTTATGTTTAATGAAATTCACCTTTGACTAATCAAAGAAAAAATTTATTATATAAAAAAATCAATGTAAAAATGAGAAGTTAGAGGAGAGAGAGAGAGAATTGAGGAAACTGAGGTTAAAAATTATTGTATATACTCAATTGAGCTACATAATCTCAATTACGGTACATAATTCACATATAGAGAAAATTGCACTTTTAGTCCTGTTAGTCCTGTAAAACTCTACTCTTCACATATAGGGAAAAGTCCTGTTAGTCCTGTAAAAATTGCAGTCATGTAATGCACTTTTAGTCCTGTAAGAATGCAAATTGCACTTTTAATCCTTTAAGAATGCCTCAATATCGAAAATGAAAAAGTCCTATAAGAATGCCTCAATATCGAAAATGAAAAAGTCCTGTAAGAATGCCTCAATATGAAAAAGTCTTGTAAGAATACCTCAATATCGAAAATGTCCTTTTTTTTAATGTTAGCAAAACACATTTTGGTTCAATTAAAAAAAAATAACACTTTTTGGTGTATAAGTAGTTACTTACAAGGTGTGCAAATTAATACAATAAAAGCCAAAAAATGTCTTGTGACGTGCAGAAAATTAGATTCTAGATTTCAGATGGCAACCTGATCAAGTAGTTTCTAACTCAACTACTTCATCCAAGCAAGACGTGGATGAAGTCTCTGATCTTGAGCAGGAAGGGGTGTGTTGTATTCGTTTCGAAATGGTGGGATCGTGTATCGAGTGGACAACATAATAACAAATGCATCAATCAAGTGTACGTATGTCATGGATGCAACAGGCAATGTTGTGTTCACTATAGTCATTTTTTTTTGGTCCTGTATGATATTTTAATTAAAAATGTAACAGAATCTAGGGTAGGGTGATATTTTAGTTAAAAATGTAATAAAATCTAGAGTAGGGTGATATTTTAGTTAAAAATGTAACAAAATCTAGGGTAGGGTGATATTTTAGTTAAAAATGTAACAGAATCTAGGATCTGCCGATGAGTATCGCGGCTTTCCGTGTCTGCCGCACACCCGCAAACACCAACACAAACACAAAAAAAAATCACACCCCCAAAAAACACAAAAAAATAAAAATAAAAATATATATATATACTATTATATCATATGTTTATTTTAATTCAGATTATTGTTACGGAATTTACATTTTAAATAAGTATAATTAAAAATTTTGAATTCTATTCTATTCTATTTTGTTTTTTTTTTTCTTTTTGAAGGATATTTATTTGGTAAGTATTAAATTTTCAAATTTTATATAAATTTTAATTTGTATGTTATATTCAAATACTGATTATATATAATTAATATAATAATGTATACGAATTTTAGTTTTGGGTAGGTCTCTTGTAAACTCAATTCGTTATAAGGAATTGGATCCATTTTCAAAAGCGGGTAGGGTCAAACAACAAGTAAATATTACGTGAAAAATTATTAAAATAGTTGCTGTAGCCGAAATGGGTAGGCTTGGACCATTTCTCCTTTAGGTTAATTGTTCAACTCTCACATCTCACATTTTTTATGTATATTTTTTGTATAATAAAAGTGCATGTTGTAAATAATAAAAGTGTATTGTAGTGTCTTACAATTTTGAATAATATTTTATATTATAGTAACTTACACTTTTTATTAATATTATGTTACAATTTTGAATAATATTTTATATTATAGTAACTTACACTTTTTATTAATATTATGTTACACCTTTTAGTCGTATTTTACCTTTTCACTTATAATGACATACACTTTTTAGTAATTTTATATTACACCTTTTATTCGTATTTTATTGCACTTTTCAATTGTAGTGTCTTACAATTTTGAATAATATTTTATATTATAGTAACTTACACTTTTTATTAATATTATGTTACACCTTTTAGTCGTATTTTACCTTTTTATTAATGTTATGTTACACCTTTCAGTCGTATTTTGCTGCACTTATCAGTTGTAGTGACATACAATTTTCAATAATATATTCAGTTATAGATACTTACACTATTTAGTAATGTTATGTTGCACCTTTTAGTTTTATAATGTTACACTATTCAATAATAGAGACTTACACTGTTTAGTAATGTTATGTTGAACCTTTTAGTTATATTGAGATGCACTTTTCAGTGATATATAATGTTATGACTAGAAATAAAACTTCATAAAAAATATTGTCTAAAAAAAGTATAATCTAAAACAAACGAGGATTTGGAGTTTTTGAGCCAGATTCATTTATAACAACTGGTATTGATGTTACTTCTTTATTCTTCTTGTTCACTTTCTTCTTCTTCTTCCCCATCTTCTGCAAGTAACTCGAATTCTCCATTGAAAGGCCTGCAGCTGGGGGAGGCCATAATCCTGTACTTCGCCCTAAATTCGCACCAATCAGAGGTCAGGGGGTTCTCCCCCATATGAACACCTAAAGCATCCATTTTATGATGCAGCCCAGATGAAATTGAGCTCCCCTGTTGCATAATTGACCCTCCGGCGGTGGTTAAAGTCGACGCCGGGATTGTGCCGGTGCCGGTGGCCGCGATTATTGAAGGTTCAGCTTGGTGCAACAACCACTGGATGGTTTCTCCGTCCGATTTGTGCCCTAATTCTCGCGTCAGCTGAAAATCCTCACCGCGCAGAGCGCCGACATCCGGATTCTCCGGCCGCGGCCTTCGACCTTCGTGTGCCGATCTTTGTTGGAGCTTCTTTTCGGCGCTAGTGCTTTGTTTTTGGATTCTTGTTTATCGGAAGCAACTATCTGGAAATCTTTGATTTCCGATGCTCTGTTTTCGCCCAAGTTGTGGGTCTGGTACGACGGCGGCGATGGAGTCTTCGGCGGCTGTTTTGAGCTCTTGGGATCCATCAAGAAACAATTTTTTTGAGGTGGGCTTTAGCGTGAGGGGTCAAGAATCCAAAATTAAATGAAATTATATGATCCGAATTTAGGAATGTGGGTTGGAGCGGGCGGGTCGAACCGGGTCAAGTGGGCGGGTCGGATCCAATTTCTTATAAGAAATCAATTCCATATAAGACTTTACCTACCTTTAGTTTTAATATAGATTTTTATTCAATTTTTTTTTTAGAATTTACATTTTAAATAATTTGAATTTTTTTTTTTTTGAATTCTATTTGGTAATTATTAAATATTCAGATTTCATTTAAATTATATTTTGTATCTTCAAATTATATTCAAATAATTTTTTTCTTTATTTTAGAATTTACATTTTAAATAATTTGAAATTATTTTTTTGAATTCTATTTGGTAATTATTAAATATTCAGATTTCATTTAAATTATATTTTGTATCTTCAAATTATATTCAAATAATTTTTTTCTTCAGAATTTACTTTTGAACTTGCCTTTTTGCATATATTTCAGTTTTAATATAAATATTTTATTAAAAAATATTTAAATTTCAGAAATTATATTATATTATTTTTCAGTAATTTTTTATTTTATTCAAATTCTTGGGTCCAAAATATATATATATATATATATATTCAGATTCTATAAATATTTTTTTTTTTTAAATTTCAGATTATATAACTTAAAAAAAAACTGATTTTTTATTAGCTTTAAAAATAATGTTTCTTCCTAATTAAAAAAAAAACTGATTTTTTTATTAGCTTTAAAAATATTTTTTATTTTTTAGTTATATCCGTATTATATATATATAATTAATTTATAATTATAGAAGTTATATAGATTATATAAATTTTTAATAATTTAATATATTTTAGCCAGCTATCTAATGATTTCCATCCAAATAATTATACCAAATGTGCAAAAAAAAAAAAAAAAAAAAAAAGGACCATTTCTAAATATTGGGACCAAAAGTGATTTTAAAAAAATTTCTACAAAACTAAATTGCAATTTTCCCAATAGATAAAGTATCCTACAAAATCTAATCTTGCATAGTTCCCTTGTTAATTCCATCTGAATTAATACGTAATATAATATGAAATCTTGCTAGGCCAAAAAATGGATGTTGTAACGTTCGGTGTAATCGTGGGTATAATTATCCTATTTTTATGCGCCGTTTGTTTCATCTCAATCGAGGGTACTTGCAAGAGAAGATCCCCTTCTTAAACCGCTCTTAATTCTTGAATTTTTTTCCTACACGCAAAAATGGGGACAGTTTCAAATAAGCAGCAACAGATCTATTCCTATTTCTTTGGCATTTTGATGGTGGTGGGTTTTGGATTCGCTGTGGCGGCGGCCCACCAGTGTAGCCATGGGCATGACCACTCCCATCATCATCATGTGCATGATGTGGATGTTGGGCCAATCAAGAAGAATCATGAGCAGCGAGTGCTTCTTCCAGAGGAAATTGCTGAAGAGGAAGATCTGAAGATGATGTGGGATGATCTTGACCATGACCATGACCATGAATTTGATCATGGGCATGTGGATCTTACTGGGCTTGGTAAATCATTTCTCCATTTTTTTGTTTAAAAAAATTCAATATCAGTGTTGAGTTTAGTTTTTTCAGGGTTTTGAAGTCAATAATTTCAAAATGATGTTCTTGAGATTTAATGTTTAAGTTGTTAATGCAGTACTACTCAGTGAAAACTATTTACTTTCTGTTGATTCTTTTATTGGTAACTGTATGTCCTCTTAGAATTGCGATAGTTTCTCTGTGTTATGCAGTGTTGTTATGCTTGATTTTGCTTTTTACACCAAATGTAGTATCAGTGACTAAATGAATTACCAGCATGGTTGGCCTTAGTGCTGGAAAAAATAAAGAACATTCTAGAAAGATCTTCTGCAAGAAGTTTTTATGGATATGATTGCAACTAATTGAATTCTTTGGCAGCTCTCTGGATCAATGCCATGTCATGCTCACTATTGGTTAGCTTGGCTTCTCTTATTTGCCTGATTTTGTTGCCTTTAATATTTGGTAAGTAGCCTACTTGCTCATTTCAGTTTTTAGTTCTTGAAAAGATGGCTTAAACGACTAACAAATTTGGGTTTGAATTTCTGCAGTGCAGGGGAAGCCATCGAAGGCTGTTGTTGATTCTTTAGCATTATTTGGGGTTGGTTTCTTGCTCCTCGATTCCCTCTTTCAGTCTTTCTTAGCACATTCTTAACAATTAAATTTTGTCCGTTCATTGGAACTAATTGATCTTTTTTTTCTGGGGAATTTACTATTCTGAAAGATTATATACTGGTACTTTGGGATGCTTATGTTCAATATTTGCACTCTATAAATGAAAATGTGCAAGTTATTAACTAATTTTAGTTGAGAACTAAGAAAGATGTTAGACTGTCTAATTATCCTGAGTTAATGCAAAATTATCTGAAGCTGCTCTATCTTGATTTAGATGAACCTTTTTAATGCAGGCAGGAGCTATGCTTGGTGATGCTTTTCTTCATCAATTGCCACATGCTTTTGGTATGAATACTCATGAAATAGAAAAGAGTACTTATTTGGGAATTTGTTTGTGCGTGCCAGCCTTTCTTTAAACATTTAATAGTTCTTTGTTTTTAACTTTTTTTTTTATATTATCGCATCTTGGAAGTTTAAAATATTTTCAGTTCTCAAATAGTAAACCGAGTTTTATCAGTCAATCATGACATGCATTTCTTCTACTGGGAGGACCTCAACTTCGTTTCCAATTATGAATCAGTTTTCCAAAAGACGTGATTGAAAATTTTATCTTGGAGTGTTTGCTTCTACTGCTTGAAACTGCAATATATTTTGGGGCATGACAAGAGCTGAATTCTGTGAACATGTGCTTTACGCAAAATGACTAGACCATTCTAACAAATCTGAAGAAAATTATTAAACTAGCCTGAAGGTTTCAGTGGATATGTGTTTCCAGTTTTTGAGTGACAATCAGCCTTTTTGGTTCATAGTAAAGATTATTGTCCATGCCTAATGAAAGAGCCCAAATATTTCATTCCATTTGGTCATGGTAAAGGAGGTGTTTTTGAGAAAGTTGCTGCCCTTATTGTACATTCTTGAAACCTAGTGCAGATTTTATGTTAAGATAAGATTTCTTCCCTTGGTTTAATTCTTTTAACCTAGTGCAGCATCATAAACAAAGTACTGAATACAGGTGTTATAAATTACTTTTCTTCCCCTCAATTCTTGTGCTTTAATATTATGTTTGCAGGCGGTGGTGAGCACTCCCATTCACATGATCATCATGATGACCATGATCATCATGCACATGTTGGACAGTCACATTCTCATTCCTTAAAGGATCTTTCCGTTGGTTTGTCGATCCTGGGTGAGTGAGAATTGTTAGCACTTAGCATATCTTACCTAATTTTGTTCAAGCATTTTCCTTATGCATAAGCATGCTTGTGCCACATCTCTTACAAAGCTAGAGCTAGTTCTTTTTTTTAGTATCTTCAAATGTATTTTTTCTTTTAATTGGTTCTCTGTGTAAATGGAAAATGGTGAAGGAAAAATGGATCTTGAAAATCGGCTTAGTTTTCTCAACAGATAATCACCTTGTTTATTGCACGTTTTAAATAATTTACTGAACTTTCTGTCGGAGGAACTTATCTTTCTCGACTTTGTGTCAGCATTACTGTGCAGCAGCAAGAGGGCCATGTAAATTCTTGGTGTGATAGGTGTTTATAAAATGAGTTGGAGCTTGTTACAATGGAATATATCCATTTTCCATTTTACTCGCTTCCTATTTATATTTTATTAATTATATACAGTATAATTTTGCTATCTTTCTATTTATATTGTATATAATATAGTATATACTATTGCTATTTTTATTTATATATCATGTACATATTCCACTGTAACATGCCCTAGCTCAGTTGGTCTACTTTGGGTTCTTTTGCCAAATTCTATTACTGATTTGTCCTTGTAAAATCTTGGAGATCTCATAAGCAATAGAGGTCAAGTGTTATGGGTTTGAGATTCTTCCAGCTTTGTATATTGGTCAATTTGGTTAGAAATTAATAGAATATTTTTTTAGGAATCCGTGGCAACCCTTGAGGAAGTGTGGGCTTGAACTTAGCTAAATACAATATAATCTTCTGACCTACTTTGTTTACTTATGTATATATGTATATATATATATCACCCCACTTCTGTTCATAGATCTTTCTGAAGTTCTGAGTTTCTAATTTGTAAAGTCTTATTACACCTTCTTGTAACAGCTGGAATCGTAGTGTTTCTTATCGTTGAGAAACTTGTGAGGTATGTTGAAGAGCATTCTGGTGGAGATAGTCTTGGTCACCACCACCACCACCATAAACATAGTAACAAATTGAGAGATGATGATCATGTACATGAAAATGATCAGGAATTGTCTCATGATGAGAAAGATGGAAAATCCGAGGAAAAAGTGTTGGATAGACCTGTAGACAGAGCAAAAACAAGTAAAAAAGGTTCTCTGCGGAAGGTAGAGTAAGAAGTTTGTCTACGAATTATGTGTAATTTTTTGGATATTATAATTTCTCTACTATTACTTTGAAATTACGTTACTTTGCTATTTCTCCAATATGATAGATTAATCAGATTAAATAGGCTATTGCCAAGTAATGTGCTTAATCGAGTTAAAATCCATTTTGGTCCCTAGGTCCCAAAAAAGCTAAGTTTTTCATTAATAAGATAACTCCTCAATTGGTCTGATTTTGGTCTCAAAGTCGCTGAAATATGAAATACAACGTCCTTTTGGGACACATTTCTGGCATGGGAGGTGTAACATTGGTCCCATAACTTTTGGCTTTTCTGCAAAAGCCAAAAGGTCCCAAAAACGTGCCCCAAAACACGTCGTACTGCAAATTCCGGCGACTTTGGGACCAAAATCAGATCAATTAAGGTGTTATGGGATTAAATTGAAAACCTAGCATATTTGGGACCTTTTGCGGAGAAGGCAAATTTTATGGTACAAAAAATGGATTTTTACTCGCATAATCTAATCAAGTATGCAACGTAAATAATAACTAAAGTGGTGCTCCATCAGCCTGATATTTTGTCCATAAATTGCTACTTCCAGAGAACTACCGCCAGTAATGCTCCTGAAGATGAAACACGCTCACGTGATGATAACGTCTCCAACGGTCATGTGGAGTCAACTGAAATAAAAGAGGCTATCAAGTCCCAATCAAGTTTGGTGTTCGGTTATCTGAACCTTTTCTCAGATGGAGTGGTAGGATGCTTCCAACTATCTTGGCTTTTTTGCTTTGCTGCCATTAATTCGTTCAAGCATAATTTTAAATTGTGTTTGATAAAAAATGATGTTTAATGTTGATCAGCATAATTTTACTGATGGGGTGGCTTTGGGAAGTGCTTTTCTCCTCTATGGATCAGTTGGTGGCTGGTCTAGAACTCTATTTCTGCTTGCTCACGAGCTTCCTCAAGAGGTTCGATTTTCTGCCTGTGCTGTTTATGTTGCCATTATTTTTTTTTCTCTCTGTCTCTTTTGCTACATAAGTATCTCAACTTAATTTGTACGACATTTCTCATATTATGATTGGTGCAATTTCACAGCTGAGCATATATCGTTAGAACGTTAATAATATTATCTACTACGATTTTCTGCAGATTGGTGATTTTGGAATTTTGGTGAGATCTGGTTTTAGCGTGTCGAAAGCCCTTTTCTTCAACTTTCTATCTGCACTAGTGGCATTAGCAGGAACCTCTCTGGTTGGTACTCTTCACTTATATATCTAAGCTAACAGATTATTGAAAAATGGAAGCAACGTAGCTAATATGTGATATTACAGGCTTTGTTGTGGGGACGGGATCCTGGGCAGTCGTCCTTGATTGAGGTGATACTTCGTTTCTATGTTTGTATGCTTCTTTCTTATCGTTGAATGATTTAATGTTGTAAACTTGCAGGGGTTTACTGCTGGTGGTTTTATATACATTGCTCTTGCTGGGGTGTTGGCTGAGATGAATAACGGTGTCTCGTCTTTCAGAAATACGGTAATCCACCTAGTGTCGTTGTTGCTGGGTATGGGTGTTGCCCTTTGTATATCACTTGTTGAATGATTTTGATTCTTAATTTCCATTTAAATTTTTTTAAGATAGGGTTGAATTTAAAATGTATAATTTGGGAATGCAAATTAGTGGCTAATTTTCTTCTTTAATATACTCCCTTATTTCTTAATAAACAACGTTTTAGATCTTTTATTTTCTCTGCAATTTAGATGATAATGGAGCCCGAGGTATATTCCTGCACTTTGTACTTGTACAAAAACTGCCAGAAAACCAAGAAAACATCAGAAACAGTAGCATAAAAGTTTTTTCTCCACCTAAAAACCCATTCCTAAAACTAGGGGGTGAGTATAGGTCGAGTCCAAATTGTTAGGGATTATATTTTTTTTAGTTACCACAATTTTAAATTTAGTCCACCAGATTACCACTTTTTGAATTTAGTACATTAAGTTTCAATTTATTTTGATTTTGATCCAGTTACCTGCTACAACAGGTTTAACAGGTCATTTTTTAAAACACACTCCATTAAATGTTATACACACCCCAAATGTTAAACACACCACACTAAAATTTAAAAATTATTTTTATTACTATACACACCCCCAACTCTTTTCTATTTAATAAATTGACAAAAATAATTAAATTTAAAAAAAATAAGAATTCAAATTAATATGAAAAATATAAATAAAATCTATAAAAAATATGTTATCTTCAAAAATGAAACAAAGCTAAAAAAAAAAAAATTAATTTAATTAGTTTTGAAGATTTAGTACTATTTTTAAATTTTATTAAACCTTATTTTCGAAGTTTTTTATAGAAGTTAAAACGCAAATAAAACATTAATAAAACAATAGAGTTTTAATTTTTTTTTCTTTTAAATATTTATTTTATATTACACGAACCTACTAACCGCATAAATTTTATATACACTCCAACGATAAACACAAAAATTCAAAAATCAAATATATTTAAATAAAATCATAAAAAAATATAAAAAATACATAAATATTCAAAATTTTAATAAAGCTAAAAAATTAATTGATTTAATTAGTTTTAAAATTTTAGTTGATTTTCTAATACTTTTAAAGATTTTTTTATTTAATTTAATAATTTTTTCAAGTTGATTATTTTTTAAATTTATTAAAAATCTTCAAAAATAGTAAAAAAATAACTAAATCTTCAAAACTAATTAATTTTTTTAGCTTTGTTTAATTTTTGAAGTTTTTGGTATTTTTTATAGGTTTTATTTATATTTTTTATATTAATTTGAATTCTTACTTTTTTTAATTTAATTATTTTTACCAATTTATTAAATATATTTATGATTTTATTTAACTATATTTGATTTTTGAATTTTTGTGTTTAACGTTTGGAGTGTATAAAATTTATGGGGTGTTAGTATGTTCATGTAATATAAAATAAATACTTAAAAGAAAAATAATTTTTTTTAAACTCCATTATTTTATTAATGTTTTATTTGTGTTCTAGGCTCTATAAAAAAAAGGTTGAAAATAAGGCTAAATAAATTTTAAAAATAGTAGAAAATCAACTAAATTTTTAAAACTAATTAAATGAATTAATTTTTTTTAGCTTTGATTAATTTTTGAAGATAACATATTTTTTTATAGGTTTTATTTATATTTTTCATATTAATTTAAATTCTTTCCTTTTTAATTTAATTATTTTTGGCAATTTATTAAATAGGAAAGAGTTGGGGGTGTGTATAGTAATAAAAAATGGTTTTTAAATTTTAGTGTGGTGTGTTTAACATTTTATGGGGTGTGTTTTAAAAAATGACCTGTTAAACCCGCTGTAGCAGGTAACTGGACCAAAATCAAAATAAATCGAAATTTAATGGACTAAATTTAAAAAGTGGTAACCTGATGGACTAAATTCAAAATTGTGGTAACTTAATGGACTAAAAAAAATAAATAACTTAAATTCTTATTATCGATAACCGAAACTGATCGAAAGAGGGTGAAAATCGATATACTCACTCCACCCATCAAAAATGTGTTTAATTTTATTTTTGGGTCCTTAAAAAATATTTTTAATCTATTTAAATAGTTAACTTTTGAGTATTTTTTTAAATTTATCTACTAATAAATATATTTTACGGTTACCTTCACATATCTTTTTTTAATTAAAATATATATTTTTAAAACAACCTGTATAAAAAAAAAAGGAATAATCTAATTGAATTTTTTGGTTTGATTACGGTTAATAATTGTAAATCTATTTTTTTATCCATCCAACCTGAATATGCATATTTCTATAAACGATATTATGCATATTTTTATTTTAAATTGTTTCATCTCCTTCATCCTACGTGAGATTGATATTAAAAAAAATAAAAAAATTTACTAAACTCGTTAGATTCGATTCGACTCATTAAACTCGTTTGCAACTCGAGCCATACTTTATTTTCAGTTTGTTAATATAATCGAACAAGCTCCAAGTACTCGACGAAGAACAGTCCTTGAAGATAAAAACCACACATTAATAACTCTCATATACATGTATATCAGTATATCCTCCTAATACATGCATTAATAACATGAGAAAAAAAAAAGTACTTTTAAATTGGTTGCATTTAAATGTACTAGCATAAATATGTCAAATTACGATTATAAAAAAATTATCAATCCATCTACACTCAAAGTATCAAGACATAATGATTGTTTCCTACATGAACTGTATCCTTCGATATAGAAAGAATATTTACGTTGACTAGGCTACTAAAATTAGTAAAATAAATACCCAAATCCCGTTGACTCATGCACACATATTACGGGCAGGCGGGCAGCAAGAACAGTTTACTTTATGTGTTCCATTTTCACGTCACAGCACATGTCACATGTTCCATTTTCTAAATTTTTAACACATATATATGATACAAATATTAAGGTGATATTCGTCGCATATATATATATATATAAAATGGTCACACCCAAAACAGCACACATATCCAGGCTGATATTAATAAATTAAAATAAAAAAATCATTAAAAATAGTAATAAATTTAATATTCACATTTCAAAATTCTTTAGGGGCATAATTGTCCAACACTCAACCTTACACTAAACATTCCTTTAAGTCAAATAAATTATTTTATAAGGGCTAGTCTTCTATGGAATATTGCATATATGCATTTCAGTCATTAACACACATGTTCTTTATAAATACACCCACAAGCTTAATTCACACACACATTTTTTATAAATACACCAACAAACTTAATTCACACACACATTTTTTATAAATACACACACTGACAGCTTAATTCGAAAGTTTTAATCCGTTTATTTTACTCGTTTCTGTGATTTTTTTATCTTTTATTTTATTGTCGAACGCGGGATATTAAATGTAGTAATTCAAATTGTAATATGTAGTAATACACATTATTTTATGTAGTAATAACACAAACTATTTATATAATAATACAAATTCTTTTATTTAGTAACACGTTTTTTCTAGTGTTTTTAATGATGTAGTAACATATATTATCGAATGTAGTAAACACAATAATCATGTTGTAATACAAAATGTTTTATTGTAGGATGATGCGAAAAATATTAGATCATTTGATAAAGTTACATATAGTAACAAACGTCTATTCAATGTAGTAATTCAAACTGTAGTATGTAGTAACATATAATTTTTTATGTAGTAAAACAAATTATTAGATGTAGTAATAACACAATTTTATATAGTAATATTGATTCTTTTATATTTTTTTTATTGATTAAGTAACCCACATTATAATATATAGTAACATATATTATTGCATGTAGTAAGATATATTATTGCACGCGTCCGACCGCGGTCTGAGTTGATCGAAAACTGCTCGGATAAGACGATCATGTTCAATTTTTGTCGGTGGGTGCATTTATAAAAAATGTGGGTGTAAATTGAGCTGTCAGTGAGTGTATTTATAAAAAATATGTGTGTGAATTAAGCTTGTGGGTGTATTTATAAAAAATGTGTGTGTGAATTAAGCTTGTGGGTGTATTTATAAAAAAAATGTGTGTGAATTAAATTTGTGGGTGTATTTATAAAGAATATGTGTGTGAATGACTAAAAATGCCATATAAGTTTTTGTGATTTTGTTAAATGTATGTATTAACAATTTTTTCATAATTTTTAAAATTATCAATATGATATTGACAAGATTGGTGCTAAGCGTAATGCTCGTTCAAATTGGGGAATAGTGGCTAAATTTAAAAATCGTGAAACGACATGGGGGCAAAAAGCGCATTTTGTTTGAAGGGGTAGTTGCTGAAGTTTCCAACACGTCCACCGTGTTGACTCATCCTTCCGCAAAACATGTTTCCCTCCTTATTTCCCCTCCACCATTCCCCACTCAAAACAAACAAACAAATAAAACACAATCACAGAAAAGTAATAACAATCTAAAACAAAAACGCAGGCGACGTCCACGGCCACCGGAGAATGGGGCTGTGGAAACGAACCTCCGGCGCACTCAAAGACCGATCCAGCATCTGGCAGGCCAACCTCACCCGCCGCACCGCCCTCCGCAACCCCGACATCGAGAAAGCCGTCATCCGCGCCACCCGCCACCACGCCACCGCCTTCGACCGCCGCAACGCCGAACGCGTCTGCGAATGGCTCCGCCTCTCCGATCTCAACCTCAAGCCCATTCTCTGGTCCCTCTCCCACCGCATGGAGAGGACCCGAAATTGGGTAGTCGCCCTCAAATCGCTATACCTAATGCACGCGGTGATGAACACCAGATCTCCCTGCGTTAAGAAGATCGGGCGCCTCCCCTTCGATCTATCCAATTTCGAGGACGGGCATCTCCCCCCTTCGAAAGCGTGGCCGTACAACGCGCTTGTTCGCGCCTATTACGCGTTTTTAGATCAGAAATCGACGACGGTTTTCCAGCACGCGGAGGACGAGCGCGAGGGGTTTGTGATGATGAGGGAGCTCGTTCTGTTGCAGAAATTGCAGAGTCTGGTCGATCTGTTGATGCAAATTAAACCGGTTTCCAGTGCGGTTTTTGTTCCTCTTGTTCTCAATGTTATGGATGTGATTATAATCGAGATATACGACATTTATAGCAGGATTTGTAGAGGGATTGCTATTGTGATTGTCAACATTTACTCTGCTGGAAAAGCAGAGGCAACAATGGCGCTTAATCTCGTCCAGAAAGCCACCAAGCAGGGTGAAGATCTAATCAATTACTTTGAATTTTGTCACGAAATTCGGGTCGTCAAGGCCTCTGAATTTCCTGTAGTTGATCGAGTTCCTGAGGAGGGAATCCAGGAACTCCAGCAAATAATCAGAAGGTTTGATTCGGATAAATTGATGATCATGGATGTTGAAGATGAAGAAGAGTATGAGGAGGAGGAGGAGGAGGAGAATGAGAAAGCGATTGTTGTGGTTCAGAAGAACGATAACGGATTGAGGACGGTTATCACTGATAACTGGGAGAAATTTGATGAAGATTTCTACGCCAAAAATCCACCCGTGACAAAAAAAGTTGTTCAAGAATTACCGGATCTCATAGTTTTGTGACAAGTCTCATAGATTCACATTCATCATTCCTTTCCCTTCCCTTCAACTAGATTTCTTCATCATTAAAGTAAGATTAAAGAGTGTAGAAATAGATTCATATATCTTAATTTGCTGCATGGATTTTTTTTAATTTGATTTTTGGTGATTTTTCACAGATTATGGGCCGTTGATCGAAAAGTTTGAGAACCAACGTATATATATTAGCTGAAAGTACATGCATTGAGAAATATGATACATATATATTCTTTTATTAATGTAATTTTGAAACAAAAGAGATAATTAATTGGATTCACTTCATTTTTTTTCTTCTTATGGTGTCAATTTTGTACCTACAAAATATTATTATTGTGCATACCAATATTACTATTTAAAAATCAAACAAAATTTAAATAGCTGGAGTACATTTTATGTGCAAAACAATTATACTAAAAAAATATGTTGACGTAATCTCGACCTACTCTATTTTTTTTTTTGTTTGAATAAGGTAGTATTCATAAACTCGGTTACTAATGCATGATTCCTCCCTAATTCTACAAAAAAATTATGTGAATTCGAGTTAATAGTTCATGTGAACAAGATAAAATGTTTTATCTTTCTAGTATTAAAGAAGCTTGTATGTGTTTGTCTATTTAAAATAAAAAGGATAATATTTAAATTTATGAAAGTTACAGCATTTCTTATGGAAAGTATCATATTTTTATTATTACAATATAACAACAGGCCACGTCTTTTTCGTAAATTATTTCTTTAGACCGTCAACCCCGTTATATCACTTTTTATCTATCGACTCGACGACTCCAACTATAAGTCAACCATGACTTTCGAGAGGTTTTCTTATTTTTGTTACATTGTCCGTAATTTCTCTTAAAAAATAGTAAATATTTGCAAATAAAAAATCATGTAAATGCATTGGTTAAAAAAAAGAAGCATATATACTTTATTTAACTTAACTTTAGGTCTCATATCCTTACATAAACATGTTTCACCTTCAATTTTATAAACCTATTAACAAGAAACTAAGTAAAATATTAACCACCATATCAATAAAATAAAATAATATACACAACTTGAAAAAAATATGCAAGCATTAAAAAATATAACTTCACAAAAAAATGAAAACCACTTCATTCCCGCATATTAAAAAAAATGCATGTATTAATAACAAAATAAAATAACCTTAAAAAACCCGCGCCAAGCTGCATAAATACGTTGGTTTCTTACTAATAATGCTAATATTTATCTTGCATCTACGGAATGTATATATTGTATAACCCGTTAATACTTATAACCCTATCTAAATTATATTTTAAATCTTCCGAACTACCTTAAGGCCTCTCTCATTTGGTTTAAAGTAAATATAACACGTAAAGTCGCAAAACAACTATGGCGACTAATATCCCATCCACAATCATTGGCAGCAAAAGTTCTGAAGGCAAGATACTACAAACATGAAGATGTACTGGATGCAGGAATGGGGACTAATCCCTCTTATATATGATGTTCACTTCTATGGAGCAGAGACATACTGGAACACGGAGTGCACTGGAGGATTGGTGATGGGAAAAGGGTGGGAATTTTCAAAGAGAGATGGGTGAGGGGCTTGCACGAAGGGAGGGTTCAATCACGTATAGCAAGCGGATCAAAGGTTAGTCGTTTCATTGGTGAAAATGGGGAGTGGAATGAACAGCTGGTTAGGGACGCCTTTCTCCCTTTCGAAGCGGAGGCAATTCTGGTTACTCCTAAAGGAGGGGAGCAGTACACAGACACACCCTATTGGAAGATGGAACCAAGGGGCAACTACTCTGTGAAGACGGGTTACAGGCTTGCGTTGAGTTTAAGTCCGGAAATTCAGAAGGTGGAGGGTTCGAGTTTGGGGGGAAATAATGAATGGTGGAGGAAGGTCTGGAGATTGCATGTTCCACCGAAGATACGTATCTTTACTTGGAAGGTTGCCTGGGACATCTTGGCGACGGAGGAGAACTTGGCACGACACCATGTGCCAACGCCGCCTCACCGTTTCCTCTGCGGTTTCCATGATGCAAATACGGTACATACACTTTTCTCATGCCATTTTGTTAAGAAAATCTGGAGAGATGTTGGCTTGGGTTGGATTGTTCAACAGGGGAGAGGAATGGATACAATTAGCTTCCTCTCGGCTATTTGGGAGAAGGCAACTGATATAACAATGGAGGAAATAATCTCAATAATGTGGGGGATTTGGAGGGAGAGATGCACTTTGAAAACAAAACAAAAAACACAAGGAGGCTTTGGGGAAGGAGCCTTTACGAATCTGAATTGGGCTCGGATATTTTTAAGAACCTTCCAGCAGGCGCAAAATGATGCAAGGAGACGCTCGTCGACTCAAACAAATATGCCCAGCGCATTGAGGGAGGGCGATGGTCCGGAGTGGGCAAGGGTATACACGGACGCCGCTACGGGGGACGGAAATGGAGTCTATGGGATTGGATATGTGATTGAGGGGAATGATGGAAGGATTAAAGCTGCAGGTAGGAAACGCGCACTCAACTTAGACTCGGTACTAGCGGCGGAGCTAAGAGGCATAACTGAGGGAATTAAAAGATGTAAGGAGAACGGGATGATGAAGGCAAAGGTGTTTTCGGATTGCTTGAATGCGGTTACAATCCTTAGAAATCATGAAGCATGTACGACACCGGATGGTTTTGCAGTGGATGAGACGAGAAAGGCGATGAACGAGCTCGTAGTGTGCGAGGTATGTTTCATTCCAAGGGCAGGAAACTCTAAAGCTCATCGACTAGCAAGGGAGGCTATTATCTCTCCTATCCCTCGTGATTGGGACGGAGCAGCTCTACCGATATGGTTGCAGGATCAGTGAAGACCTTACTTGGATTTATGATAGACTTGGTTCCTACTGGAACACATTTGTAAGGCACTCTATCGTCAAAAAAAAAATAAAACACGTAAAGTAGTTAAAGGGCATTTAGGTAAATAGAGAGGACACTTGAGCTAGGAAAGCTGTAAGCGTGTAATAATTATAGAATTAGTAAGTGAAGCTGGCTGTATATTGTAATGCAACCGAAAGCTAACACTCGCCTACTTAGTTATGCCACTACTAATGAAACCGCGTTCCAATTTTTGACTAATGCCCACCCACTAATACTATGCACCAACTTATTCACCTAATTTCGTTTAATATAAATACCCTTCTCCCCATTCATCCATTTCACACTCAATCATAACACTCTATTCTCTCTACAAATTTAAAAACAAAAATGGCTTCTGTTTTGAAATTCTTGGCCTTGTTTTCTCTCTTAAATCTCTGCGTTGCTTCAAGAACAACGCCCACCGATCAAACCCAGCTCCTAAAATACCACAAAGGCCCCCTCCTCACCGGAAAAATCTCCGTAAACCTAATCTGGTACGGCAAATTCAGCCCATCACAAAGAGCAATCGTCGCCGATTTCATCACCGCATTGTCTCCCTCCACGGCGGCGCAACCCAATCCCTCCGTCGCCGCCTGGTGGAAATTAACCGACAAATACTACCACATTGCAAACTCCAAAAACCCCTCTCTCTCCCTCGGCAAACAAATTCTCGACCAAACCTACTCCCTCGGAAAATCCCTTTCCCAGAAACAAATCCTTCAATTAGCATCAAACGCCCCACAATTAAACGCCGTCAACGTCGTACTAACGGCGTCAGACGTAACCGTAGACGGTTTCTGCGTCAACCGGTGCGGGTCTCACGGATCCGGATCCAAATTCGCTTACATCTGGGTCGGAAACTCCGAAACGCAGTGCCCCGGGTACTGCGCGTGGCCCTTCCACAAGCCCATTTACGGGCCGCAAAGCCCGCCCTTGGTTGCTCCCAACAACGATATAGGCATCGACGGAATCGTTCTCAGTTTATCCGGGCTTTTGGCGGGGACAGCTACGAACCCGTTTGGAAACGGGTTCTATCAGGGGCCGGCCGGAGCCCCATTGGAGGCGGCGACGGCTTGCCCTGGAGTGTATGCTAAAGGCGCGTATCCTGGATACGCCGGAGACTTGCTGGTGGACCCCACCACAGGTGCAAGCTACAATGCGCACGGTTCGAATGGCCGGAAATATGTGCTTCCGGCGATTTATGATCCTTATACCTTCGAATGCACCACTTTGGTGTAATTTGTTATACCTATTAGGATTTACTAGTATTTTATATAGATACAATGTAATATAGTAAATTCATTTATTCATTTACACTACCGTAAAATACATATTTTTATTTTTTTTCATATGAGCTACCCTTCAGTCCAATTTTTTTACCTGTATTAGTAGGAGTATAATTTATGTATAAGGTGCTAGTAAATGTGTTGAAGATAATGATAATTTAAAATAATTGATAATTGCAGTGTGAAGATAAAATAGAGGGCCATTTAAATAAAAAATTAAAAAGGAAAGTCGAGGTTTTATGTTGACTAGACCATTTAAATAAAGATCCCAAAATAATATGAATAATAATATTTTATTTTTAAAAGAGGATGACAATAATAAAATTAGACAACAAAAGTAGAAATAATAAAATTGAACATTAAAAGAAAGCGAGAATATATCTGAACGAGATGATTTATTTGTTTATGTTAATATATATATTATTTTAAAATTTATGGGTCAAAATTTTGAGCACAACTAGTGGAACAATGTATATATTACTCCATCCATCCCATAGTAACACTCATATGTATGTAAGTGGAGACATATTAGGAAAGTACAATAATAAGTACTATGTTTTATGTAATTTTGTAATTTTTTACAATATATAAATTAGTGGATATAATGATATGTATGTAAGTGGAGACATATTAGGAAAGTACAATAATAAGTACTATGTTTTATGTAATTTTGTAATTTTTTACAATATATAAATTAGTGGATATAATGATATTTCGTGTAAAATTATAAATATTGGACCAGCTACAACATGAGTAACCGATCAAACTGAAAAAAAAAAAAAAAAGTAATTTCCCTACTGTAAAAAAAGGAAAAAGAAAACCCGCATATTTTATTGAACAAATCTTGAAAGCAAAAAGAATAACCCCACAAACAGCCTAACAAGATACTATATCTCAAACACCCTCCTTTTGTAGCTCCAATCCAAATCAGGTGGTCTGGACGACGGTGACAATGATCTGCCCAAATATGAAGAAAGAAAGACCCAATATTTTGAGGCCAACAATGACACTTCATTTATCAAAATACCACGCTTTATTATCCTTACTAGTATTATTTATTTGTAAAAAGTAGTACTAGTATTTTTTTTGAATATGAGAGTTTGTCAAAATGAAATAGACATCAAGTCAATGCCAATTTCAGGAGGTTTTATCATGTGAACAATTGTGGGGTCCTCATCCTGAATGAAAACGAGGTAGGAGAATGCTTCTTTCAAGTTATGATGAAAGCCATTCTTTATTTTTAAAGACAAACAACAACTCTTCAAATGATGTTTGCAATTTATCAAAATAACACATTCAACTAGTCCAGATCTCAGAACAGAATGTCCACAAACAGAAAGTCTATTTTTTAGAAAATTAATTTTGCATGTCAAAACTACAAGTACCTGTGTACTGTATTCCGTGAATGCAGTAACATATAGTATAGCATAACAGGAAAGATATATAGTAAAAGACTTGAAATCAGTAGGAAAAAAAACTATGTAAGGGAACAAGAAATAAATCTCAAATTCATATTCATTAACTAAATAAAATAAACGAAATAATTCATTATCCTACCCTCAATGGCCAGAAAAATGTTCCTAGCCCATGAAGTAAACAAAGTCGAATACATTAACGGCTTCCCAAGAACCATAAACATGTTAAGGAATTTTCAACAAACAAGTATCATGAATATGAAAAATTCAAGCAAGAGGTCACATAATATATACATTGAAAACGGACCCGATGCAGCAGCGACGACCATCCCCTCTGATTCTCGACCTATCTGATTATCACAAACTTGTTTGTCCCATGCTTCGCCCAATACGTCTTCAGGTCAATTGGGTTTGCAAAGTTATACCCTTCAGAGGCCAGTTTTTCCAGAACCTTCTTGAATGCACCCTGACTCATCTTCCGCCCTGCAATTCTCGCCCCTCGTCTCTTCGTGCTCATCGGGAGAGGATACATGGATATAGTCGTCGTGCAACATGCTGATTGCCAGCCGCCGCACCCCCATCTATAACACTGCTGTGGAGCCCCAGTACATGAGCAAACGGGAATCGGGATCCCCGTGATATCCATATCAATCCCGTTTATAACAACCTCAACATTCTTCTTCGCCGCTTTTGCCCTTTGAACAGAGGGGTTATTCCCGTTTTCCTTGTGTTCCGGAACCTTCCTAGGCTTCTTTGCCTTGGGGGTTTTGGGGGTCGTTGGGGCACCCCTCTTTTTGGTAGGGGGGTTTTCCTTCTTTACAGCAACAGGCTCTTCCATCATCTCTTTGGACGTATCAGGCTGTTGTACCATCTGCATTGGATGGTGGGAGCCAGAGGACTCAGCAAGAATAGGGTTGTACGGGTTTCCAGGGAAGATATGCATGAATTTTTCGCGGGGATTCATCCAATTATCGCGCACAAAATCCATGTGAGAGACTGGTTGTACACAATCGCGGGGATGGAAGGCCCCATTTGCTGAAACCATTACGGGATTATCTCTCACGGATAGGAAGGGTTTCGTGTCTCGCTCAGCTAGGGTTGGCATGAGCTGGAGACCGAGATGCCCTTTAGGAGGGGGCTCATAGTAACCCCAATTCCTCAGGCTATCATCATCCATAGAATCTACAGAAACAGGAAACAGGTATAGTATAATTCATTAGGTCCTCAAATACTTCCATTTTACCACTGTATAGTAACCCTAGAAAATGCAGATATTGTATCATTGACACCAAGAACCTCAAGAAATACATAGAGATGACGATGTGATCAGCTAAGTAATCAATTTGCAACAAGAAATGATGAAAATGTGAGCATTTCAAAAATTGGCAAAAGAACAAGAGCAGAAACCTAATCTACATAGGAATCATCGAAAATTACCAATATTGTGAGTCTTCCAACAAATCTCTACCTACCAATTAAATCATTTTGATCTATACAAAGAATGCACATCCCTTCAAACCAAGTTCATAGGCAATCAATCAAAAGCATCAGAAAACTAAGATCTGAAACGTAAAGAACAAACACCAATACAAATGCCCCAAATGCAAATTACAAGAAATAGAATGTGAAATCAAACAGATCCCTCCAAATTAAGGGAATCCACGAAGATACAGAGCAGCTATTGCAAAAATTCAGAAACACCCATGAAAACCTAGACCCCTTCCCAAAAGATTCAATTTTTCACACTTTGCCACAGATCTAAACACAAATTTACACAATTACAGATCTGCAATAACAATTACGGAACGAAACAAATCAGAACACCAATCGCATGCGATATTGTAGATTTTGAAGATTCAAGCAGATAAATAGTTGTAATAGATATATAGGAAAGACGGAGAGAGAAAAGCAGATAATATTATTTTGAGAGAGAGAGAGGGACAGAGAGAGAGAGAGAAGGAGGGGAGAGAGAGAACTTACTTGTGGGTAAACAGCTCTTTTAGGTTTTTTTTCCTTCTGGAGAGAGGAGAGAGAATTGGGATACAAGAGAGAGAAGATAGAAACCAGAGAGAGACAGAGAGAGGCCCTTCAAAATTGAGTTTTCATCGAATAGATTTCCGAATTTTAATTTAATAAATATTTGACCTTTTTTTTTAATTAAATTAAATTTGTACAGCTGTACAGATGCCATGCCCTACTTTATAATCCAATCTCCATTTTAGAAACTGTTTTTCACAAACACGACATTGCCTCCACTTTGTGAAATTGTTACTAGTTCGTGAACCCCACACACAAACAGTTTGCTTCGAAAAAGTAGTACCAAAATAGTTTATGATTTTTTTTTTTTGTAAAGGAATGGGAATATGAAATTAAATTTAACAATAAACAACCAATATAGTAGCAAATGTATTTAGATACATAATTCATATCTTTAATGATTTTATTCTATTTTAAAATTGTCTCATCGATTAAAAAATTTGTCTACCAATCACTAAAAATTTACTTTAATAAAAAATTCGGTATCCAAAAGGTGTCTTTTCGTAATTAATCAACATCAGCCCACGTGAGGCTTGCTCTGGTGATTGGCGGATGTTGCTTAGGGATTTGAGCCAAATCTTTCAATTTTTAATTATGTAAAATACGTAGACAAAGTGTGCATATGGTATGCATAATGAGCAAATAAATGTTCATTTTAAAGAAAAATATACTTTAACTTCGATATGGATTTTCGAAAGTCGAGTGATCCATCCAATAGGATGAAAAATCATTCATTCATTCATAAATGAAGTTAACTTTTCTCATTTGGAGAGCAAAGAGTTCCCAATCGATGCAGAGTTAGGCAAGCTAGACATTAAAGTCTATTGTGATTATCTATCTAGTGTGTTATAGAGATAAGAACACCTTCCGACCAAGTTTTACTATAACCAACCTCATAGATTCTACCCGCCCTGCTTCTACCACTCGCTTGAATGCCTAAGCTTCGTGATCTAGGATACGTGCTAAGGCCGAGTGGCTTGGCACCTTGGCAGGTTATAGTTACATCGGAAAGAAAAGAGCTCTATAAAATTGAGTCTTTTTAGTACCAATCCTTTTAAAAAAGGTAGCATCCAGAGCTTTAAAAAAAAAGTGAGAATACTAAAGTCAAAGCTAAGGGGTGCAAACTCCCGAATTCAAAAAAAGTATTATGAAAAGGCGTCTAAAGAGTTGTGACTTTAACTTCTGAGAACTAGGCTAAGTTTTTTCCAATTTTCTGTTGATTAAAGAACGAGTCAACCGCCGAAAAGGATAGGAATCATGTAATGTGACTTCATTTGGAATGCATGCCATTATATGTAAACAAGATTTAGTGGGGTGTATTGGTTGTGGATTCTATAGGATTTTTTTGGACTTTCAAAGTCTAGGGATATTCAATTCGGATTTTTAAAAGTCTTTAAAAATTTTGAGGTATTCAATAAGGATTTTAAAAAGTCTTTAAAAATCTTTAGGTATTCAACAGTTTATGGATTCTAATACTCTATGGATTTTGTTGGATTCTCCTTAAAAAATATAAATAAATTTCACTATCCAAAATCTCTTCTAAAAACAAGAGATTTCAACGATTCTCTCAAAGAATTCTGAAGACAAAAGATCCAAAGTAGGGATGACAATATTGACCCGACCGCGAGCTTTGGATCAGGTCGAATCCGCCCCGTATTGAGTATTAGGGGTGTGCACCGGTCCAAAACCGAACCGGGACCAGAATCGACACTAATGTGTGGACCGAAGACCGGACCGGAATGAACCGGTCCAAACCCGGACCGGTTTTTAAATTTTTTTTTTTTTATGTTTTTGGAAGCGAGAACAAGAATGATGAATTTGTGTATGAAAATTAGTGTCGGTATGAAAGATCAGTCTCAACCAATGTGAATTTTAGTTACAATATTATTAAAGATATTTTGACACTAAAAGTAAATTGATTATTTTTGTTCAATTATGATGTGGATAAATATGTCGCTCCTGGAAAAGTCGACACGTGGAAACGGGATGAATTATAGTAATCTCAATTAGGTCAACGGGCTTAAAGATTGGATTTGTACACTCCTAGGCCCAAAGAGGGGAATGAGGATAGTTGGGCTTTCAGCCCATGTTCGAAGCCTAATAACCTTTGAGCCCAGAGGTCAGGCCCAAAGGGAATACGTAGTATAGACCAGTTTCTCCTAGTTGAGTCAAAGGAAAAGGCCAGCCCGTGAAGATAGGGCCAGTATATTGAAGGGCCAAGTCGTGAGGGGTATAAACCAGGTCTTCAGGGGGTTGGGCCGGATTTATAGGAATGGATGAGCAAATCTAGGAAGAGAGAGTCTTTCTCTCTCCTGAGAGGGGGACCAGGTATATAAACAGGTTCTTTCCATATTCTTAATTACGTTCTTGGACATATACATACATTTTTACTAAACATACACTGAATTGAGAAGAAATACTACTGTATTCGCCGGAATTTCCCTAGATATATAGGGGAATTCCTCTTTGATTTCGCCTACTATCGATTCTGACTTGAGCGTCGGAGCTTCTACGCCGGAGCCCCCCTCCGGCGTACTTTTGCAGGTTATTCTTGGATTCTTGGGAGATTTCCTTGAAGATTGCCAAGGATAAAATGAGTGATTTGACTCGTGATTAATAGTGCTCGCAAGAGAACGATCGATATCTGAAGGCGTTCTTTTTCGACGCATCAACTGGCGCCGTCTGTGGGAAACTAGATCTAAGACGTGAGATTTATTTCCTAACTATTGGAGGTGAACATGAGCTTGTTAGACGAACTACTAAAGAGGGAAAGAATATATTTTCCTCCCCTATACGACCTGAATTTGGAATTCCAGTGGGAGGAAGAACTCCACTACCTATTTTCCTTCCTCCCCCTCCGAAGAATTTGGTTGAAAGTTCGGGAAAATGACTCGCATTCGTTCCTTCAGGGGAAAATCCGACCCTTACACCAATAGAAGTCCAGAATCTGAGGGAAGAGACTCTAGACACTCCTATCCCTACTGAGGGTGACATGTCTGGAGCCCTCGGGAGTGGACCTAGCAAGGAGATACCTCCAGCAGCTACAGGTTCAGAATTGCTGGTATTGACTACTGAACAACTGAATGTTATAATAACACGATCTAGGGAGAAGATGATGGTTGTCCAGGGCGCTCCAGTCCCTATAGCCTTCCCGAGGGCGACTGAGGCTGTAGGTCAGAAATGACCTGAACATATACTTGGAATCTCACAAGTCTTTTCGAGGGTTTGGTGAACATATACCTGGAATCTCACAAGTCTTTTCGAGTATTTGATAACTTAACGGAGGTATCTCTGCACTCTTTATGTAAATTGAAATTGAAATATCACTTGAAAGTCGTTTTTGTTGATGATCTAGTGTTAAGTACTTCTGAAAAATTAGTTTGTATAAGAAATATAAGTCTATAATGAGAACATGTGTGTAGTCTGATAAAAAGTGATTGTGATAATATTTGCATCAACAGTCATTTTCTGACTATTATGTTGAAAAATGTGATATATGAGGTAGCATGCATTGTCTTGGCTAATTGATTGATACTAATCTGATACTTGAATGAGACTCGTCGATGCGATGAATTTGAATGAGAAGAATAATTTACCTATGATAGATAGAACCATGATAAACTATCATATGTTGTGACTTGCATAAATGACTACTCCTTAACTAAGATGTTGTGGAGAATGATTTAAATCTATTTAGTTTAGCGTGGATGTTAATCGTTTCAATCAATATGTTGCGAAAATATGAGACGTATTGTATATGTGGAAAGATTCGCCCGAGAATACACCTTTTATTGAATGAGCATTAGAATATTGACAAAACACGTACTAAATCTTGGTACAAATTGTTATTTAACCTTTTTGTTTCGAGAAATTTTGAGGAGGTCCAGCCCAGAAATCCTTAAGAACTCTGGGAGTGCTGAAAACGCAAGAGGTTCTGGAGGGATATTCAGGTCCCCGAGTGCTGGCAGAGATATAGAGTATTCCAGTCCCCAAGGGCTGGCAGCGATATGGAGTATTCCAGTCCCCCAGGGCTGGCAGAGATATGAAGTATTCCAGTCCATGAGGGTTACCAGAGATATGAACATGAATTGGCCAGGACCTAAGAGCCCAGGTCCGTGAGGGCTAGCAGAGATATGCTGAGTACATTAGTACCACTGGTTAGTACAAGTGTTAATTCTTGTAGATATTATTATGAGCATGTCTTTAAGAGATTGACATATATGATACGCGACTACTCTTTTCCGTTGAATTAAGAAGGGTCCCCTTAAGCTTACACGATTGATTTATGTAGATGTTTTATAAATGATATTGAAATTGAGAATTACTTGAAATCTTAGAAGCATGAGTAGGTGATTCATATGTTGAGTTCTATGACTACTTTATGTGGGAGAATTGATGATGACTATGGTTCTGGAAACGAAAGCTAGCATAACTATTTTCAAATTGTGTATGATTGACATGTTTCTATACTTTAGATATGATTTCAAATTATAGATTGAGCTTATTCAGGTCCTTGAGATCAAAAAATGAAAAGTGCTACTTCTTACCTTTTTATCTTTAAACAAGGATATGTCTTGAGTTATGTCCTCGTTTAGGACCTTGAAGCTTGCATGTACTGGAAATACTCATTTATGATGAAACATGGAGAATTGAATATTCATTGTAATTTTCATTTGAAGAGATTATTTGAGTGAGCATGATCCACTTTATTTATGATTTTTAGAGTGGAAGTAGATTTGATTTGTTGGTTCGATGCTATGAAGTTTTATTTTTGAAAAGATAATGAATTTTTAATATTGCATGATATGATCCTTTTAAAGTGATGAAACATGATTTGAGCATTTTGAAGTACTTAAGGGCCAATAGCCCTAAGTAACCGAAATAATAAGTCCGAAAACTAAAGTTGATGGAAGGATGGAGATGATTGGAGGAGACTGGAGAGAAATCCTCACAGAGCTGAACAAAGACCCAGGGACTCCACTGTCCCGAGAGGCCCGAGCCTTAAGGCTGAAATACTGCACCCTGGAAGGTCAGTTATACAAGGATCACCTAGAGTTCCACAAATAAGAGGTTAACAAGTTGATCCCCTTCTGAGATTGGAGATTAGAGAAATTAATCGTCTTGCCATGATAGGAGGTCCTAGAGGGGGTCCAGATCTCAGGTTTGAGATCAAAGGAGACTTTATTTACATTATTTGGTTATTTCATGTTTGAACTATATAATTGATGCTTATGACGCTTATCCGAGCACTGGAGAGCCTATGTAGGAAGCCCTTTTTGGTGTATTTTTACAGGATTGATTTGAGACTGATATACGAGTAAGCCGGGAGATTTACATGTCACTCTTAAGCTGAACCAGAACATAATGAAGGAGTTTCCCTTTAGGAGCTCCCTAAACTTGAGTTGAGTATCCAAGACCTTGAGGTATATCAGAGATAAGAGTACACGTGTGAACAGTTGAGGGACGCCGAGTCCCTGAGAAATTCGATGGGTAATTTTACCCTCTCGGTAGAGGGGGTAGGGCGGTTGGCATGAGTCAGGTATGACTTGCATTTATTGTTTGTGAATTTAATAAGATATGATGTTTTGAGATATTCCTGAGATTCTTTGCATGAGATAACTGTTAGGGGTCCGCATAATGAGTGCTGAAATAACGAATGTGTTTTGGAAATTAAAACATAACATGATAGAGATATTGCGAAATTGAGAGATTTACACCAACTCATGAGGATTCGAATAGAAAATACCTAGGAATAATTCCTAAAGTTTCTATCCACGACAGCCTCTAAAGCTAGGGGGAGTAGGGGGTATAGCAGCAGAAGATATAATTAACTTGTCAATAAACCCTATCCCTAGCGACTTTCGCAAACTCTTACGAGTATAAACAAACTCTCACGAGTATAAACAAACTCTTACGAGTATAAACAAACTCTTACGAGTATAAACTAACTCTTATGAGTATAAACTAACTCTTACGAGTATAAACAACTTAAGGGAGAGTATAATCCCTACGAATTCTAACTTTTGGGAGAGTATAATCCCTAAACATTCTAAACTTCAGGGATAGTATAATCCCTAAGAACTCTTACGAGTATAAACTAACTCTTACGAGTATAAACTAACTCTTACGAGTATAAACAACTCTTACGAGTATAAACTAACTCTTACGAGCATAAACTAACTCTTACGAGTATAAACAACTCTTACGAGTATAAACTAACTCTTACGAGTATAAACAACTCTTACGAGTATAAACAACTCTTACGAGTATAAACTAACTCTTACGAGTATAAACAACTCTTACGAGTATAAACTAACTCTTACGAGTATAAACTAACTCTTACGAGTATAAACAACTCTTACGAGTATAAACTAACTCTTACGAGTATAAACAACTCTTACGAGTATAAACTAACTCTTACGAGTATGAACAACTTAAGGGAGAGTATAATCCCTACGAATTCTAACCTAAGGGAGAATATAATCCCTAAAAACTCTAGTATTAAGAGAGAGACTAGAAGCATTATCAAATCACCAAGTAAGTACAGGGATATAAACCCTATCTCCTCATTAAGGTTCTTCTAGGAGCTTTAGAGCCTTTACGTGTCAAGAAAACGCTGAAAACATGCTAAATTCATAAGCAGGACAGATAGTGCACCCTATAGCAGAGATAGAGATATATATGTATATATGCATGCCAAGTGATAAATGTGCAGGTACGATATTAAGCGAAAGAAAAGCAGAAATATTCAAGACCTAAGGCACCATGCCTAGGCCCTCCACAGAAAAACCCCGGAGTGTGGAGTCTCCGGAAAATACCAAAAAGGGCCTTAGAGGCCTTAACAAAAATAAAAGTGTTTTAAAAGTACCGAAATGTTATCAGAGAAATAGAGTTATGAAGAGAGGGGAATATCATTCTTCCCCTCGAAACCTTCTCCTGCTTCATCAACTTGCCCACTGGAACCACCTCCCTCTGCCTTCTCCTCTAGAGCACCGGCTGCCACGGGATCTGGGTTAGCCACATGGATAGGGAAAGTCATATCCTTCGCCGGTACAAGGTCGTCCAAACGAAGAGCACGGGTGTACTGCCCATTGAATCCAGGAGCAGAGTGTTCAGCTACGGCATTGGAAAACCCATGATCTATGAAGTGAGGGATATATGCGCTCATTGCCCCTAAGAAGCTGGTACTCTTAAGAAAGGCTTCCAACCATTCCTGATACAGAATGGGTCGGAGTGTGACGCTCTATGAAAGCTATGAGATGATCAACATTAATCTCACCAGGTGCATTGGGAGCGACATTGGGCAGAGAGGACTTAACTTTGGACTTCTTCTTTTTAGAGGCATCAAAGGTGAGAGGCAACGAGGAAATCATAGCCTTCTCAGTAGAGGACCTGGTATGCTTAGTAACTGACCCAGTGGAAGGTTTCACTGGGGAAAGAGGGATAGGGGCCTTTGAGGAGCTTTCAGGGGCCGGAGATAAAACACGGAAAGTCGAAAAACGTTCAAGACGAGGGATATTTGTGTGGGTTCTTGATATGAACCCAACTCCTGATATATTTGCGAGAGTCCTTGATATGAAACAGGAAATGGTGTTTGTAATTCTATGACCCAACAGGTGTCCAGTTCCCAAAATGATTAAAGAAGAAGCTCTACCCATTATATCCCTCGAGGCTTGAGGGAAATAGATGACATCCAGAGTTATAAGAGGTTTTCAAAACTAGGGATATAGGACCCTAGCCGTCCAAAGAAAAACTCAGAGGTATAAAAGCAGGATTAAAGTTTCTTACGATCGGAGAGTGAGGCCGAGGGGAATTAGAGAGCCCCTCACAATTCTGAGATTCAAAGAGATGAACTGTTTCGATTTAAGATCGCGCGACTAGACTCATGAGATTGTAAATGAGAAACACTTATGAGATTTTGAGGTTCAGTGTATGAACCACCTTGATTGAACTAGCCAAGGTATAGCTGGAGATTTTGAGAAGTGTAAATCATTTAAAGAGTTCGAGAGGTTTGAGATCTAAACCATATTGAGCCAGGATATGGCTGAGAGTTTCTGAGTGATAAGTGTTAGCCACTTAAGAGTCCTTAAGGTTCAGAGTACGAGCCATAACACCTAATATCCCTGAAGTGGGGAAATTTTAGAGAGTTTTGAGCTCCCTAGGGCTCGAGGGTTTCAGAGAGGGATATAATTTCCCAGGGCGACATGATACACTCTCTGAAACTTGAACTTGGGTGTATCCAGGAATGGAAGAGAGTATTGAAGGAAAGGTGGCGAGGATCTGTACGAAGAGGTGTTCGGGTTAATTCATCTTGTTATTTCCTACTCTCATAAATTTGAGGTATTTTACGAGAGTAGGGGGGAGTGGTTGATGTGGATAAATATGTCGCTCCTGGAAAAGTCGACACGTGGAAACGGGATGAATTATAGTAATCTCAATTAGGTCAACCGGCTTAAAGATTGGATTTGTACACTCCTAGGCCCAAAGAGGGGAATGAGGATAGTTGGGCTTTCAGCCCATGTTCGAAGCCTAATAACCTTTGAGCCCAGAGGTCAGGCCCAAAGGGAATACGTAGTATAGACCAGTTTCTCCTAGTTGAGTCAAAGGAAAAGGTCAGCCCGTGAAGATAGGGCCAGTATATTGAAGGACCAAGTCGTGAGGGGTATAAACCAGGTCTTCAGGGGGTTGGGCCGGATTTACAGGAATGGATGAGCAAATCTAGGAAGAAAGAGTCTTTCTCTCTCCTGAGAGGGGGACCAGGTATATAAGCAGGTTCTTTTCATATTCTTAATTACGTTCTTGGACATATACATACATTTTTACTAAACATACACTGAATTGAGAAGAAATACTACTGTATTCGCCGGAATTTCCCTAGATATACAGGGGAATTCCTCTTTGATTTCGCCTACGATCGATTCTGACTTGAGCGTCGGAGCTTCTACGCCGGAGCCCCCCTCCGGCGTACTTTTGCAGGTTATTCTTGGATTCTTGGGAGATTTCCTTGAAGATTGCCAAGGATAAAACGAGTGATTTGACTCGTGATTAATAGTGCTCGCAAGAGAACGGTCGATATCTGAAGGCGTTCTTTTTCGACGCATCAAATTATATACTTGAAAAAATGTAATAGATCTCAACACGTTTACCTCACACCCTCACCAATTATTGTGCTTCCATTCTTTTTTTTTTTTTAGAGTTTTAATGAAAGTAATATTTTATAAGTTTTCAAATTAGCAATCCTAATTTTATTTAGTTTATAATAATTATGGTTTTATTATTAAAAAAAATATGAATATAAAAAAAAAAGAATTGATTTTCCGGTCCATCCGGTCCGGACCGGTAAATTCCGGTTTTAGACCGGACCGGACCGGAAACCCGGAATCATAAAATTCAATGGACCGGAGACCAAACCGGAATCTAACCGGTCGGTCCGGTTCAGATCCGGTCCAATTCCGGTCTTTTTTCCGGTCCGGTCTTAATTTGCACACTCCTATTGAGTATGGGTCGGATCTGGGTCTTATGCCTGACCCGCAGGTAGCCGACCCGTCCCCCAATTAATATATAAACTTTATGTATATATATTTTTTTATTGGTAAAATATTATATATATATAATATTAATTTTAAAAAAACACTTCACATTAAAAAAAAAAAAATCTTTCCATCAATATTGGAGTTTATGAAAATATATGTAAATCCATTAAAAAAAATATACATTCCACAATCCTGTCAAATCTATGAAAATTCATATAAATCAATAAAAAAAGTTAGTTAAACTCTGCATAGACTCTATGAATTTTATAAATTCATCTACTTTTTAAAGTCCAAAAAATTCCAATAAAATTTCAATTGTCTTAATTGATATGCATCTATCATATATGGGTATCAGATTTTCTTTTTAAATGATGAATATCTCTTATTATTATTTTAAAACTAATTGTTATTTTTTAAAAGGGTTGCACAAGATGTATCAGTTATATACCTGTAACTTATTTTTATTTAATATTTGAACTAATATTATACAATATGTGAATTAATATTATACTTTATTTAAACTAATATTATACTCGATCTATTTAAAGTAATAATATACCATAACTGGAGTAGGTAATATGTGAATTAGTATTTACCTTTTTTTAAATTGAAACAACTTTACATATGTGGACTTGTCAAAGAAAGTGGTGTCCATTTCCAACAATCTAAATATATTCTGTATCATGGAGTATCAGATAGGGTGGTTTTTTTTTTTCGTTTTGAGTGGAATAAAACAAATTCGGATGGAAAAATAAATTGGATGAGGAAAATCCATTAAATAGTATGAATGAAATATTTCGTCAATTTTTTTTTAATGAATGGTGGTATACTCCTTATTATAGTTAGTGAGGGACCTGAGGTGTTGATTGAATAATTATGATAATATATGATGTATGCTAATTAATATTACTTCATGTTTTACAATTTTTTTTTATAAAATTAAGGAATATAATTCTTTTATAAATTTATCATCTATTATCATTAAAAATGATGAGAAAAATGAGGAAAACTTACTTTAATTATCTAAGAAATAATAATAAAAAAATTAAAGGAGAAATTGTATGAACAAATCATTCTCTCATCTCTCTTTATGACACATCTTCTGTTTTACATTCTCAATCTTCTCAATGAACAATACATTGGCTAGTTTGGATTGATGGATGGGAAAACATTGGACAAATTAATTCACCCTTTCTTTAGGACTATTAGTCCCACAAATGCATGATAACTAGTAAAAAATTAGCGGGTCTTGCATTAAACCCGGGCCACAATCAATCAAACCAAACGTTTGATTGGTCGGGAAAAAAAGTCAATCAAGCCTAATCCATGCTAATCTAACAAACCAAACATACCCTCAGTACAGTTTCATATGTCAATTTATCTGAATACAAATTTTAATGAATATTAGTTAATTTATGTAAATAAAGTAAATAAATTGGTGGTATGATAAAAGTATAGTGAGGTCCACCTGCAAATAAAATAATCGTTTATGAATAAAATGAATATCAATATGGTAAATAAGTGGTGATGGAATGTATCATATTCCACAACGTGACAAACATACAAAAAATGTTGGATTAAAATAGTGACCTCGCGAACTCCCTAATAGCAACAACATTCATTATTCTTGTCATGAACGATAATTGGGTGAACTAACTAACGTCTCTCACGTCCAAGCCTTGTGAATTGTGATGAAGCAGGTGTAAAATCGAATAAATACTTCACACCTATTTTAATTCCATCAAATTAAGAATCAATATTATATATATATATATATAGTCACAATTCTGAGTTCAGTAATCATTAAAAAAGGGCAAGACGAAAAACACTAAATCAATCTTAAAGGCTAATCTTCAAGCCCCTAAAAGTGTTGACTATAACAATGAATTCAGAGGCCAAAATCCAAAATCAAAGCAAAATAAAAACCCACAAAACACTATTTATATATTAATATCAATCTTACATATAGTGATATTGTAGCCCCTGAAATTATAAGTTGTTGTCTTGTAATATGATGACTAGGACTATTTGAGTGAATTGAGAGCTAGTGAAGAATGAATAGTGGAAACCAAGCAGGATATGCTTGCAAGAAGAAGAAATGCAGCTGGAATATAAGCCATGGTATAAAAATCTTGAATCTTTTCTGCATCAATTTCTCCCCATAATCTCTTCATATCCACCGTCACTCCGAAAGCCGCCCCGACTCCTGTTGCTAGCACGAATGCCACCACCTAATTTTATTTACAATTATTCAAAAGTTTAAATTAAATTGCAATTATGTAAAAAATATTATATAAGAATAAATATGTACCTTATCTGCATAGAAAACAATCTCAAGATAGCGATAGTGATTTATTAGATGTTTCTTGGTCTTCATGTTATATATTGCAAAGGGGAGTTGCAACATCGTGTACCCAATTCCAAATAATGTCACGAAAAACACGTACCTAAATATTTCATTATATTATATAACATGAAATGTAATATTATTACACATATTTAATAAAAAAAAAGTTGGGGTTTATTTCGAAAATGGTCCGACATGAATATAAACACTAAAATGACCCAAATTTAAAAAGTAACAAAGTATGATACTAAAATGGGATTATATTTTTTTTAGTCCGTTAAGTTACCACAATTTTGAATTTAGTCCATCAGGTTACCACCTTTTGAATTTAGTCCATTAAGTTTCGATTTATTTTGATTTTGGTCCAGTTACCTGCTACAACAGGTTTCACAGGTCATTTTTTAAAACACACCCCATAAAATGATATACACACCCCAAATGTTAAACACACCACACTAAAATTTAAAAATTATTTTTTATTACTATATACACTCCCAACTATTTCCTATTTAATAAATTGCCAAAAATAATTAAATTTAAAAAAATAAGAATTCAAATTAATATGAAAAATATAAATAAAACCTATAAAAAATCGTCCAAATCTTCAAAAATTAAACAAATCTAAAAAAAAATTAATTGATTTAAACAGTTTTGAAAATTTAGTTGATTTTTTACTATTTTTAAATTTTATTTAGCCTTATTTTCGACGTTTTTTATACAAGTTAGAACGCAAATAAAACATTAATAAAGAAATGGAGTTTTAAATTTTTTTTTAAAATATTTTCTTTTATATTAAATGAACCTACTAACCCCCCATGAATTTTATATACACTCCAAAAGTTAAACATAAAAATTAAAAAAACTAATATAGTTAAATAAAATCATAAACATATTTAATAAATTGTCAAAAATAATTTAATTAAAAAAAGTAAGAAATTAAATTAATATGAAAAATATAAATAAAACCTACAAAAATACATAAATCTTCAAAATTTTAATAAAACTTAAAATTAATTAATTTAATTAGTTTTAAAATTTTAGTTGATTTTTTAATACTTTTAAAGATTTTTTTTATTTAATTTAATAATTTTTTCAAATTGATTTTTTTTTTTTAAATTTATTACAAATCTTTAAAAATAGTAAAAAAATCAATTAAATCTTCAAAACTAATTAAATTAATTCATGTTTTTAGCTTTGTTTAATTTTCGAAGATTTTAGTGATTTTTATAGGTTTTATTTATATTTTTTATATTAATTTGAATTCTTACTTTTTTTTAATTTAATTATTTTTAGCAATTTATTAAATATTTTTATGATTTTATTTAACTACATTTGATTTTTGAATTTTTGTGTTTAACGTTTGAAACATATATAAATTTATGTGGTGTTAGTAGGTTCATGTAATATAAAAGAAATATTTAAAAAAAAAAAAATTGAAACTCTATTGTTTTATTAATGTTTTATTTGCGTATTAACTTCTATAAAATACGTCGAAAATAAGGCTAAAGAAAATTTAAAAATAGTAGAAAATCAACTAAATCTTTCAAACTAATTAAATTAATTATTTTAGCTTTGTTTAATTTTTAAAGATTTAGGCGATTTTTTATAGGTTTTATTTATATTTTTTTATATTAATTTGAATTCTTACCTTTTTTTTTTAATTTAATTGTTTTTAGCAATTTATTAAATATGTTTATGATTTTTTTTAACTACATTTGATTTTTAAATTTTTGTGTTTAAAGTTTGGAGTGTATAAAATTTATGGGGTGTTAGTAGGTTCATGTAATATAAAAGAAATATTTTTTAAAAAAATAAAATAAATTAAAACCTCTATTGCTTTATTAATGTTTTATTTGCGTTATAACTTCTATAAAAAAACGTCGAAAATAAGGCTAAATAAAATTTAAAATTAGTAGAAAATTAATTAAATCTTCAAAACTAATTAAATTAATTATTTTAGCTTTGTTTAATTTTTAAAGATTCATGCAATTTTTTATAGGTTTTATTTATATTTTTTATATTAATTTGAATTCTTACTTTATTTTTAATTTAATTATTTTTGACAATTTATTAAATAGGAAATAGTTGGGGGTGTGTATAGTAATAAAAAATAAATTTTAAATTTTAGCGTGGTGTGTTTAATATTAGGGGTGTGTATATCATTTTATGGGGTGTGTTTTAAAAAATGACCTGTGAAACCTGCTATAGCAGGTAACTGGACCAAAATCAAAATAAATCGAAACTTAATGGACTAAATTCAAAAAGTGGTAACCTGATGGACTAAATTCAAAATTGTGGTAACTTAATGGACTAAAAAAAATATAATCCCTACTAAAATTGGACACATAGGTTTTAAGACAATTCTTAGTATTATAACCTCTCCTAAAGTGCAATAAAATTTTTTTTGAAAAAGAGGGAGAGGCAGAAATTAAGATTACTTACTTGAAAGAGCGTAGATCATTGTAATCAAAGACATATCCACCGCTGAAGGTTACATGGTTGGTCCTCACAATTACGGCCGCTACTATGAGAGATACTGCTGCAACTACTCTTGCCGTTAACGTTGTTATTGGAAATTTTGTACCTGCATACTCCTGCTTATAACCCTCATCGTACCTAATTCCAGACATTCTTATACTAATTTTATGAGTATTATTGATCGAAATACTTAACACGATGTTTTTGTTAATTACTTGCTCAATCACTACAACAACTATATATACACACACCACTGTTTTGGAATTATTAAAGCAACAAAACGAATCCTAAATTTTAGTGTAATATATGTATTGTTGAAGTTGAAGTACACCAAAAAACAAAATGATAAGCCCAGCCGGCCGGCTTCACTCATATTAATAATTAACAAAATTGAGTATTAATTAATATTTCAAATTGTTTATATAATTAGTCACTACTTCCTGCATTCCAATTGTAAGAGACTCATATTTTGCTCTATTTTCCTTTTAACTAGTATGGAATATTCGTTGTCCTTTTGTCATCGATCGAACTAAACATAATTCATATATATCGAAAACGAATTACATTCTCCTCCGGGTGAGACAATTGTTCAGACTGTCTCACATAAATTTGTTATTAAAAAAATTATAATGAACATTAATTAATAATATTTGCCTAGTACGAAAAAAAAATCAGATATATAAGCAATAGGACCGGGGGGGGAATTAAGAAAAATATATATATCAGGGTAAAACTTTAAAACTAAAATGTAGGGAGCAGAAGTAATAAATGAAGTTGAAAATATCGACTAAAAATTCCTATCAATATGTAAAAATAAATTCATGAATTGAAAATTTAATTTATATTTTATTTTATTTTAATTAAAATACACTATAAAAATTCCTATCAATATGTAAAAATACTTTTTATTTAAAATGGGTCGACCTGGCCTGACTCGTGCTCTGCAGCGGATCGTCACACCCTATTGTCATTCTTCTTTTCGGTGTAATTAATTTTCATTCTAATTATTATGAAATACTAAACTTTATTCCAAAGTTATTAAGATGTTTTTTTAATTACATTATATACCCTCATTTTTTATTCCATGACTCGAACTCATGCAGGAACTTAGATCTAAATAGTGGTGTTCTAATACTTGAGCTATCCTACTTCGTCACAAAGATGGTTTTTGAAACAATTGATTCCTTAGTATTGTTTTTGTCAATATTGGTGAGGACAGTAAATGCATAAAACAATCACAAAACAAATTTTCACTTATTTCCAAGTTAAAGTGAGAGTATTATTAATAAATCAATTATATATTATAGGTATTTTGATAGATTTCAATTAGGACAAGAGGATAATGATATAATCCGCGGTTTGTCCAAGAAATAATTAGCAGAGCTTAATTTGATCATTCAATATTCAACTAATTGAATGCAACTCAACACGACAACACCACATTATCCCTTAATTATAACGTACGTATACGATATTGCACGCTATTATTATTTAATTACTTCGTTATCAAGTGAAAATAAATAAAATGTTAAAATTGAGCAGCTGGTAATGGACAATAATTTGGCCTAGAATACATCCATCTTAATTTTTTCATGTATTAATTAAAGCTTCCATTTTTTTTTTCAATCTTGGTATCTGATCAAAGACTTAATTTAGAAAATCAATCCACAATCCACTAACAACTAACAAGCTTAGTCAAAATAGCTTTGTATAGACTAACTCATTAAAAAATGTTTAGACCTTAAAGATTTCAAACATATTATACGTACTTTCATCACAAGATATTGCAGCGGAACCATTAAAATCTAAGTAGTAGAGACACCTTCTATAGAAGATAATAATAAAATAATTATTTTTCTTTTTACTCGTTTATTTGGGATGTTATCAATTTTACAACAATATGTATGTATTAATATATTATATAATAAATATATTAAACTAATATGTATGTATTATACATATTTAATTTAAAACTATATGAGTATTTATTAGCATCTTTGGATTAATAAAAAAAGGTAGGTTGAAATTATTAGATTCATAATTCATTCCTAATAAAAGTTAATTTGGAAAAGGTCATGTTTAGCTCCATTTATTTTACTAAATTTACTTTTATCTATATATTTCTCTTCATATGCTTTGGAAAAAAATACACAAGGAGCGAAAATTCAAAGGGTTGGGGTATATACCCCTCCAGCTTTGTTAGATACACTCTCCTCCAATTTTTATTAATTAAATATTCATGTAAAATACCACATTTACCCTTTTATAAAATATTAAAGATACATACACCCCTTTTTCAAAACTCTAATTTAATTGAATTAACCCTAATTTTAGGGCAGAAAGCCGCCGACCGCCGGCCGCCGTCAACACCTCCACTCTGGCAGCCGGCCGTCGTCAACACCACCATCACCATCAAATTTAGAAATTAAAAAAAAAAAACTTAGAAATTTAAAAAAAAAATTATATTCGACAAACCAGTGTCAACCAAAAGCCCTCTTGTCAACACTGGTTTGTCGATCAAAAACCTCCCCGTCGACACTGATTTGTCGACCAAACACATCCCAATCGACACTGGTTCGTCGAAATAATTTAAAAAATAAAAAATAAAAATATTCGACAATAAAGGGTCGACCATAAACAATCTCATCGACCGTTGAGTCGACCTGCCAAAAAAAAAAAAAAAAACAAACCTGGACGGAAGCGGAAGCGGCGGCCGGCGACGGAAGTGGGAGGGAGGCGGCGGGAGCGTGGCTGGTTGGGGGAAGAGCCGGTGGTCGCTCGACAAAAGAGGCGGCGCCGCCGCCTGTTACAAAGACGAAAAAAAAAAGGGTTTGCGACGGGGAGGGAGGGGAAGATCGGGCGGCGCGAGGGAGAGGGAGGGGAAGATCGGGCGGCGCGAGGGAGAGGGAGGGGAAGATCGGGCGGCGTGAGGGGGAGGGAGGGGAAGATCGGGCGGCGCGAGGGGGAGGGAGGGGAAGTGCGACGGCGAGAGGGGGAAGGAGGGGAGTGCGACGGCGAGAGGGGGAAGGAGGGGGAGTGCGACGGCAATGGCAAGGGAGGGGGAGTGAGACGGCGACGACGAGGGAGTGCGAGCGGGAGCGGCGGCAATGGCGGCGACAACTGGGCATGGAGCGGCGGCAATGGAGGATTGAGGCGTGAAGAAGAAGAAAGAAGAAGAAAAGGTGAGGAGAGTGATTTGGGGAAAAAATGAGGGAAAATAGGGTTTTATGGGGGGTGTGCATTTATCACACTGAATTTTAGGATAAAGGGTATAATAGATAATTTGGGGGGAGTGCATCAATCGCAGATGTGTTTTGAGGGGAGTAGTTGTATCGGGGGAGTGTATCTAACACAGCTGGAGGGGTATATACCCCATCCCAAATTCAAAATCAAAGTTAAAAAAAAAAAAAAAAAAAAAAACCGCATCTCGCAATTGAGGTGAAACTGAGCCCAATTTTACGAAGAGAGTTGACTTCGTTTGAAACTCCAAATCGTTATGGCAGCCCCTAAACTTGTAAAAACTGAATAGTTCAAAATTCAAAATATTACGGGAAAACATAAAAAAAAAAAAAAAAAAAAAAAAAAAAAAGGTCTAGTTTGTGGAGTAAATTAATTTCCTTAGCATAAAAAGTACTTCCCTCCGTCGAAATAGTAACCTATAAAATCAAGTATTTGTTTGAAAGTGATATTGTGTATGCTAAATATTTTTAATAAATTTGATTCACAAGAAACCTACCCAATAATAGCTAAAAGTACTACTCCATAATTTGGCACATGAACAATTAAGGCGTGGGCCGTGGGGTATATACTCCTCCAGCTTTGTTTAATGCACTCTCCCGATACACGCACTCCCTCAAAATACACAAAATCTATTGATGCACTTCTCCTCAAATTATCTATTATACCCTTTTTAAAAAAAAAATTGTAGAATAAATACACACCCCTTAAAACCTCATTATACCCTTAGGGCATGTTTGTTTTGGGATTATGTAGGATGGGGGAGATGGGGATGGAGAAATCCTGGATGGTGAAATCCTGATGAATAGTGATTGCGTGTGTTTGTTTTGGGATGTTGAGTAGGATAGGATGTAACTTTATGTCAAATCAATTATGTAAAAATGAGTGATGTTATATTATTATATTAATTATTTGAGAAGTATAGTAATAATTGAATGATTTGAGTAATTATTAGATGGTAAAATTATTATAAAATAATTTAAAATTATACGAGGGTGCAAATAAAATAATATAAATAAATTTACGTTAAACATATAATTAATTTTGGACTTCGTATATATACAAAAGTGTGTAATTGGATTATAAAAGTGTGTAATTGGATTATAAAAGTGTGAATTATACAACTCAATAACCTTATTCATCCAATCATAAGTAGAGGTGTAAGTGAGTCGAGCCAACTCGCGAGCTACTCGTGCTCGACTCGGAAAAAGATCGAATTCGACTCGAAGTTAATCGAGTCAAGTCGAGTTTCGAGCTACTCGAGTAGCTATAGAATTCGAGTTCGAGCTCATAAATACTCGACTCGAAAGCCTCGCGAACCTAATCGAGCTTGAACAATATTTACCATTTTTCCATTAATATATAATTTATATTTATATACAGATAATCGAGCCCGAGTTTAATTTTTTTTAAAAATGGATTATATGTTTTATTATTAATTTTGAATATTATATAGGTATCGAGTCTAGCCGAGCTCGAGTTTATCGAGTCGAGCTCAATCATGAAATTTTAGGCTCGATCGAGTCGAGTTTAAAATTTATTCGGTTGAGTGCGAGTTTGAAATTTTTTATGAGGTAAGAGAAAAAAAAAATGATGTGTGATTTTCAAGAAAGTAATATATTGATAAAATGTATTAGTAGGATATATAGATATTTTTAAGGATGGATGTGGTTGGATGGTGAAATCCGGATGTTAAATTCCGAACTAGAACAAGACGTGGGACGTTACGTCCCACGTCTGGACGGGTGAGTCCCAAAACAAACATGCCCTTAGGGTTAGTTTAATTTATGGGGAGTGTATGTATCTTTTTATATTTTATTAAAAGATAAAACAAACATTTTACATGAATATTGAATTAATAAAAATTGGGGAGGGGGGCGTGCATTAAACAAAGCTGGAGGTGTATATATCCCACGCCAACAATTAAAATGTGGATTGGGCCTACAAGTTTAGTTTGGGCGCTACTTGGCAAGGCTAATGAGCCGCTCAACTTTCAATCTGCCCACAGCTAGCCCACAATCCAACTAATCACCGCTTGTCGGTCCATATTGTTTGTAATTAATTAAAGTAAGGGAGCGGTTATAGACACCCACCATTGTATTGAGGACACCCACGAGAAGTTTTTTTTGGAAAAGGGAGTATGTAAATGGTCTATTTTGCCCCTCCTTAATTTTTTTTTAAAAAAAAGCGGATAAGTACACCCACCACTGTATCTATCGCGGGAAGAGCTAGCGTCGATCAACATTCCACCTCCAAAACTTTCCAAAAACGTCGTAGACGATTTTGCTTGTGAAAGAACTCGAAAATGGCCGATAGTGATGCAAAAACGACTCGTGGGGGTGCCAAATATTCATTAGTAAGTTGTTTAGCATGTTTTCAAGGTTTTTTAGTTTTGAAAAATGGAAGTTTTTTTATGTGTAGGGTTTTGTTGTATTTTGGTAGTTTAATCTTGTTTTTTTTGCATAATATGAGTTTATAATGGTATCTAGTTTAAATAGGATGCATTTAGGACATACATTTTGACAATATGAATGACATTTGCTTGAAACGAAAAAAATCCTTATTCGCGTCTGGTTTCGCGAAGAAGACGGCGATGTTCATGTTTTTTTTTCGAACATTGGTCATTTGTGTTGAAGTTATTTTCGAACATTTGTCTCTTGTTTTGATGTTATTTTCGAACATTGGTCATTTGTGTTGAAGTTATTTTCGAACATTTGTCTCTTGTTTTGATGTTATTTTCGAACATAGGTCATTTGCATGGAATAAAATTTCGAACATTTGTCTCTTGTTTTGATGTAATTTTCGAACATTGGTATTTTGCATGGTAGTTATATTCGAACATTTGTATAATTTTCGAACATTTTAATTTCAGGATTTGAATGATGATAAGGATGATGTTTGGGTGGATGAATATGGAGTCGAAGAGGAATATGATGATGATGATGAGTGGTTGGAAGAATCTGCTATTCAACAAACTGAGAATGATGATGATGAGTGGTTGGAAGAATCTGCTATTCAACAAACTGAGAATGATGATGCTATGGATCCTGACGTCCAGGATCGTGAAATAATTATGGATTACACGGACGTCTTCACGAATATGGCTTTGTTTGAGTCTCGTGACGCACTATTATCTTGGGTGCGTCGTACGGGAAAACAACACAACATAGTTATTGTTGTGAAGCGTTCGGATAATGAAAAAAGGAATAAAAAGGCACGTATTTTCTTAACTTGTGAGCGTGGCGGTGCGTATCGTGAAAAGAAGAAGCCCGCGACTCCTAAGAAGAAGGCTAAGAAGAATGAGGGGGAAGAAGGAAAGAGAGGAAGGGTTACGGGCACCAAGAAATGTGGGTGTCCGTTTTTGTTGAAGGGTACAGAAGAAGCTCAATGTGAGTGGAGATTGGAGGTGAAATGCGGTACACATAACCATCCAATATCCCATTACCTTGAGGGTCATTCTTATGCCGGCCGTCTAACTACCGAGGAAGAGGAGTTCGTAATTGAAATATCCAAATTACACGCTCCTCCTAAATCTGTATTGTCTAGGTTGAAGACGAAGAATGTGCACAATCACTCGACTCTTCGAACGATCTACAATGCAAGGTCGAAGCATAGAATCCATCGATATTGTGGACGTAGTCAGTTGCAATATTTGATGAGTCAACTTGTCGAGCACAAGTACTTTCATGCCACGCGAAGATGTGAGAAGACAAACACTCTTAACGAGTTGTTTTTTGCACATCCCGTCTCACTCCAATTAGTGCACGCTTTTCCAAAGGTCCTCATGATAGATTGCACATACAAGACGAATAGGTACCGGTTACCTTATTTGGAGATTGTGGGAGTTACATCGACTGGGATGACATTTTGTGTTGCGTCGGTGTACCTAATGGATGAGAAAGAAGAGAATTATCAATGGGCATTGGAGGTGCTTCGAGACGTGTTGGGCTCATCTTCTCTTCCGGATGTTATTATCACGGACCGTGAACTTGCATTGATGAATGCGGTGGCCAAGAAATTTCCAGAAGCCCGTCATTTTCTTTGTACATTCCACATTGATCGGAATGTGTTAGCCAACTGCAAGGGTGAATTTAAAGATGTCAAAAAATGGGAGGTATTCAACTTTTATTTCAACCGTTTATGGAGGTCCGATACCCCGTCTGACTTTGAAGAAGCTCTTCGAGAGTTTAAGTCCAAATTTCCAAAGAAGCCAGTGAATTACGTGTTGAACAGTTGGATTACCCCTTATAGAGAGAGGTTCGTAAGGGCTTGGACGAATGATTTTATGCACTTTGGCAATACCACAACCAACAGGTATGTTTATACTTTTGTATTTATTTAAAGTAATTCTTTTATTTTGTAAGTTGTTTAACGTTAACGTTTTAAATTTTCGCTTATCAGGGTAGAAAGCCAGCATGCCGCCTTGAAAAGGATGCTTGGCAATTCATTAGGAAAATTTGAGACATGTTGGGAGAAATGCCACACTCTATTCGAGGCATGCAATGTTGCAATTAAAGCCTCCTTCGAAAAGAGTTTGAATGTGGCCCAACATAGGTTCTCGTCAAATGTTTTTGATTATTTACGAGGGGTGGTGTCATTGGTGGCTCTAGAAAAGATCTTTGATGAAATCAAGGTTATCAAACAACCTGGATTTGATCCTAAAGAGTGCCAACATATCTTGAGGAAGGTATACGGTTTGCCCTGTGGTCATGAGATCGAGGAGTATGTTTATTGTGACAAACCGATACCCGTGAATGCCATTGATCCCTTCTGGAGGAAGCTGGATATGGAGCCTACCCCAACCACCACACTCGTGGATGACCCTCCTATCATCCATAACAAAAATCGGTTTGAAGATGCCGTAGACGATATGGCTGAGGTGTATAAGTGCTTCTCTGCGGAGGAGCAACTCATCTTCTTGAAGCGTATGAGGGAGCTTGCAAACCCCGAGACTACGACTCTTATTGAGCCACCCCCTAAGGAAGACACTCGTGGTCGACCCAAAAAGGGAAAGGGAAAGAACATTAAGAAGTCTGATGCGTCCACCAAACGTGAGCCGAACCTATTTGAGGTAGTAGAGAGTCAAGTTGCAAGTTGCTCGGTACAAAAGAAGCAGGTGGTGATCACAGTAGATAACTCTCTCTCATCCCCGTCCTTCCAAAAGAAAGGGATTCCAAAAAAACAACCGGTAATTCTCAGCCCTTGCATGTTTATTTTGGTGTTGTTGTAGATGTATAATATTAAAGTATAATATGGTTGTAGATGTGTTTATTTTTTTGGTTATGTGTAGATGGGTGTATTTTGGTTGTAGATGGGTAAAATTTTTGGTAATGTGCGTAGGTATCCCGTCGGCGTACCCGACAATCCCAAGGAATGGACTTCATCGGAAATTTACCGATCCAGCATCAACCGTACATTATCGACATCAAGAACGTTAAGGGTGACGGACACTGCGGTTTTCGAGCAGTGGCTGGGCTTATGGGATTCGGTGAAGATGAGTGGGCGAGGGTTCGGATGGACTTGATGAGCGAACTGTCCCGCAATCTAACGTTGTACAACAACGTGTTCTTGTTGAATGATTACGTCCATGTTGTGCTTCAAAAATTGAATTGCTTTACGGAGTTTGCACATAAAAAACATTGGTTCGGGTTGCCGTACATGGGATATCTAGTGGCGTCACACTATAATGTGGCGGTGGTGGTTCTTGATACCCGTCTATCCCTTACGTATCTGCCGTTCAACAAAGAACCTCCTCAAGAACCGAGGAGTATTTGGTTGGGATTAATTAATGAGAATCATTTCGTCCAGGTATTTGATTGCATTAATTTAATGAATTTATTTACACGTATATGTTGCATATTTTATAAATAACACATAAATCTCGAATGCGTGTAGGTCATAATGGTGCTGGGCGCACTTTGCCCCCGGTCATTACTTCGTGGAAGCATGAGGGTCAACACATTTCAGACGGATGGAAAAATGCATATGCGTCCGGAGGAATTAATTAGATGATAGTGTATGGACGTAGTTACCATCTTTTTGTTAGTTTTTGTGGTTAGAAACTTTGGAATACTTTTGTCTTTTTGGTGTAATTTGTGTATAAATTGTCAACAAACAAAATTCATAGATAATTTGTGTACAAATTCTGGATGTGTAATATTTTTGGAACATGTATACGGTTTCAACGTTACAATTCCTCTATTTTTTGGAACATGATTTGTGTAATTTAATTCCTCTATTTTTTGAATGGTTTATCGTGCTTGACTTTTGAATGAGGCACTACAATTGTGTTAAAAGTATAATATGGTGCATAAAACCTATAGTTGGGATCATTTTTTAAAAAAATTGACTTTTGTTCGAAAATAAGGTCCCAACAATAAGGCCATGTTCGAAAAAAAGGTCCCAACAATAAGTCCATGTTCGAAAATTGGTCCATGTTCGAAAATAAGTTCCCAACAATTGGTCCATGTTCGAAAATAAGGTCCCAACAATAAGGCCATGTTCGAAAATTTGTTCCGTGAGTTTTACTTGGTCGAATTTTAAACCAAAAGTTCCTGTAACAAACTTTTTTTCGAACATTGGAGGTATGTTCGAATAAAAGGTCCCAACAATTGGTCCATGTTCGAAAATAAGTTCCCAACAATTGGTCCATGTTCGAAAATAACGTCCCAACAATTGTTCCATGTTCGAAATTTTGTTCCGCGAGTTTTACTTGGTCGAATTTTAAACCAAAAGTTGCTGTAACGAACTTTTTTTCGAACATTGGGGCCATGTTCGAAAAAAAGTTCCCAACAATTGGTTAATGTTCGAAAATTTGTTCCCAACAATTGCTCAATGTTCGAAAATTTGTTCCGCGTGTTTTACTTGGTCGAATTTTAAACCAAAACTTGCTGTAACGAACAATTTTTCGAACATTGGGGCCATGTTCGAAAAACAGTTCCCAAAAAATGTGTCAATGTTCGAAAATTACTTCCGCAAATACTACACATGTTCGAAAATTGTTATTCTTCGGCAAATTTGTCCCGAACGGTCTTCATTTTTTCGAAACAAGACGACGTAAATACTACAAATTTTCGAACATTTGTCCCGTACATAGTGGGTGTACTCATCAATACAACTTTACCACGTGGGTGTCCTCATCCGAAATTTGTAAAAACCATACAACATTATATATAAACCATACTATAACATTATAAAAACCATACAACATTATATATGAACCATTCAATAAATACAACATAACATTCATAAAGTAACGCCTCAACATAACATTATATATGAACCATTCAAGTTACCATACATGTTAAAACACTAAATTATCATAAAAGTTACCATACATGTTAAAAAACAACATTGTCAAGTTTTTGTTCAAAATTATATAAAACAAGTAACGCCTCAAGAATGCCTAGCCCTTCCACGTCCCCGACCCCTTCCACGTCCACGACGTGCACTTGATGATGATGGTGCCTCTTCTCCTACGTCATCCGAAGTTTGTCCACCAAGCTGCCTCACAACTTCTTCAACCTTTTGCATTACCCCATCCATTGTTAATGGCTCGTCGTTCCTCCACTTGTGCAACAACATGTTCAGCTCAGCCTTTGCAAAATCTACCAAGTGCCATGACTCGACCCTACGTGGAGGCTCACGAGGAGGAAGTCTCCTGTTAGAAGGATTTGAAACGAAAGGACGACCGTTGGCGAGGTACCAATCAATATAACCATCACTGCAATCCGAATCTTGGATACAACGCTCACCAAGTCTATCCTCCGTAAGCATGTGTGCGTCCCACGTAGAAAAGTACTCCGCCATAGCACCCCACACTAGCTTTGTTTTCTTGGATGTGGAACCGGTTCTCTTAACACGGGCAGCAAGCGGCTTCTCAGGAACGGTTTGCACGTACCCGAACTGTCTGAGCACTCTATTCGGCATGTACGGCTCAACAATATCTCCGCACACAATGCACCCATGAAAGTAAGATACCTCATCCAATGGAACATTTTCTCGTACGGGGCGATATGGATTCCAGTTAACCTACAACACCAAATTAAATAAAAAATGCGTATTTATCTTAAAAACAAACAAACAACAGACAAATATAGATAATTTGGTTAGTAACGTACCTCGCTTGCTAGGAGGGTATCTAATCGCTCTCTAAAGCCTCTTACTCGGTCGCCGCAAGGGCCTGTATGAGCTTCGGGTGCATAACGCATCGACAGTGGATCCGTAAGGGCAAAGTCTGGATTATGAGGCGGCAATATCAAAGTAGGAAAGTGCTCATAAATCCAAGCCTACAAGTACAATATTATTAGGTCAATATCAAACTCAAACATGAAATATTAACAAACTTATTTAAAAGACTTAATACCTCCAATAACGTAAGGTAACCACCAATCTGCCTACACTTGAACTTTGACGCCATCCCCAATTGTCTATACAAATAGGCAAGTGCTGCGGTACCCCAAGCATAGTTAGGAAATTGTGCCATGTCGTCCATATACTCCAACCAATGTACGTGAACACGAGTACCACTTTTGTCCGGAAATAAAGTGGTCCCAAACATGTACAACACAAACGCTCGTGCTGAATACAACACCTCGACCTCGTTGTCCGAGGACATCATGGGCACAAAAGTCTCCCTTAGCCACGCTAGCTTCACAGAACCCCCTCGTTGCCCACTTAATGCTTCCTTGGCTTCTACTAAGGTTAAACCCAAATATTTCATCAAATAATCTGAAGCCAAAATATGTTCTTCGGAAGTAGACTGCACCGGGAGACCATTAACTTTCAAACGCGTGATACAGTAGACATCATCAAGAGTGATTGTCATTTCCCCGAAGGGCAAGTGGAATGAGTTGGTCTCTTCGTGCCATCTCTCAACGAAGGCTGTGATAAGGTTTTTGTTTGAATACTTGTAAGCTGCACGTCTAATATGAATCAATTTAGATCCTCTCAAAAACCTCCGCCAATGACGCCAATTCTTTTCATCATCGAACTCCCAATTCAATAGTTTGGTCACATGACAGTGACACTTCAACACATCTCGCTCCTCATCTAACCATATGTATTTGGCTACATGCTCTTGGAAGCTTGTGAGAAGGGGAGGTGAGGTTACAATTTGCCGATCAACTTTCTCAACTCTTCTTTCTTTCTCTCCCTCATCGTCTCCACCACTGGCTCCCTCCGCCTCTCCCTCATCCTGTTCCTCGTCCTCTCCCTCATCGTTGCCCTCCTCCCTGTCTTGATCATCTACCTCCGATTCTTGTGGAACGACCTCTTGTGGAACAGCCTCTTGTGGAACAGCCTCTTGTGGAGCGGCCTCATCGGTAACATGTTGCTTCCTTTTCCTGTTGGAAGCAGTCGGCCGAGCCCTACTAACACCCTCTAAGAAAACATGAACAATATGAAACAATTAGCAAACAAGCAATGTTCGAAACTGAAACCCCAACAAACAATCAATCAATGTTCGAAAATGTGTTCCAAACAAACAATCTATGTTCGAAAATTATCCCCCAACACATAAGCCATGTTCGAAAATAAGTTCCCAACAAACACGCCATGTTCGAAAATAAGTTCCCAACAAACACTTTATGTACGAAAAACAGTTCCCAACAAACACTTCATGTACGAAAAAAAGTTCCCAACAAACACACCATGTGCGAAAAAAAGTTTCCAACACATAATACATGTTCGAAAATTATCCCCCAACAAACAAGCCATGTGCGAAAATAAGTTCTGGACACCTACTCAATGTTCGAAAAACCAGAAGTAAACGTTTAATTTCTTCCTAAACCATGCCAATTAGATGCCCATTGGTTTATTTCCATCCTAACACATCAAATATTGATACATTGTACCCATAAACATGATTATAACACAAAAACCTACCTTAATCAACACATTCATGAATTAACACAAAATTCAAAAAACAAAACTTAAATCATGAAACCCTATAACAATAGAATCAATGTTTCAACAAGAAAACACGTGTTATCACAACACTAATTCTAAATATAAGCAAGAAGAACTAACCTTTAACCATTTTTGCAAAAAAGAAAAAAAAAATCGATCGAACGTCCTCTTCTTCTAAAAAAACGACGCGCCGCCCGTGTCTCTCTCTATCTTGTTCGATGTCGCCGGGGGTGTCTCTCTATCTTGTTCGTTGTGGCCGTGAGAACGGAGAGAGTGGGGGAGAAGTTTGGGGCAGAGGGGGGAGAAGAGGTGGAGTGAGGGAGAAGAGGTGGAGTGGGGGAGAAGAATGGGGGAGATGGTGGGTGTACCGAAAGAAGACAGTGGAAGGAGGGAAATTAAGTTGGGGGGCAATTTTGGCTTTTCCCCGTGGGTGTCCTCATCCGAACGGTGTGTGTCCTCATCTCGTGGGTGTCCTCAATACAATGGTGGGTGTCTATAACCGCTCCCTTAAAGTAAAACTGAAGGACTGTTTGTTATTTTAAAATTGTGGGCAATTGATGGTTGTACGACATTTGATGATCTTGCATGTTTTACTATTAATGTTGACATTTGATTTAAATTGTTAACATTCAACTTTGAATTACTAATATAGATGATCGATTTATAATTATAACATCCTACAAATTCAACTGCCTTTAATAAAGCGCTAAGGTTGTCGAAGATGATATTGAAATAGAGTTGATGACAGACACACTTATATTAATATATGGTGGCAATAGCATTGTGTATACAAGTACAAGTGCCAATGTGTGTGCATATATTATTTGACAGACTAGCAGTGATTGTAGCACATGCATCGACGGCGGAATCCCTGGCAATCACCCCCTTCAAACCCCTCCCTCTTGCACACACCAGTGCATTTTATATCATTAAGGCAAGCCCCCCAGAATTTCTTGCTCTTATAAGCGCACACTTTCTTCTTTTGCACTACATTCAGCCCATTCACTGATGATGAATCATCTGCTGCATATTATATATATTGTTTAGCCAAAATATTAATTATTAATATATAATATAGGAATATAATAATTCAGAAAAAATAAATGTAAAGGAGAAGGACAAACCACTGATGATGAGGAGGAGAAGGAGTAGCAACACAACAGCAGCTCTCATGGTGGATAAATTATAGTATATTAATTAATTGATATGATCTTGAGTGAGTGACCGAATTTGGGTTTTTATAGATGCATGTTTTGGGGCATTTTTGAATTCAATATTAGAGATAAGGACCTATTCATAAATTCTTATTTTCAACCTTCTCACGTCACCTAGCTATGCAGATAACTAAAAAGAATGAAATTCTGGATCTTGTGTTTGAATTTGTGACAACTTTTCTGTCCTATATACCAAAATTAGTAAATCACATTAATTTCATTTTTTATCACCATTTTCAATATACACTACCAAAATCTTTACTAAAAATAACTTTTTTACAAAACCTTTACCAATAATAATATTTTAGCGGCCATAATTTTATTCCAATAAAGTACTAAAAAAAGGTGAAATAGTTATTTTATTGTTAAATTTATGAGATTAAATCTATGAAAATTCTAAAAGCCTAATTGAGTGACTTTTAACTTTTTTTTTTTATTATAAATATAAAAATTATAACCCTTTAATTTCCTTTTGCAATTTTTGAATTACGTACATTTTAAGTGGTTTCGATAACAGCTACACTTTTTTTTATGTACAATAGTGAATTTTTGATGCACAATTTATAATACTTAAAAGAAAAAAAGTTCACTTGAATAAAGGTAGACACAATAAATTTAATTTAAATAAATAAGTTGTGACAGACTACTAATGAATGAAACATAATCTCCACTTTGAAATTTAGATTTCACTTAATTTAATTAAAACAAAATTCGAGTAAGACTATAATTTATATATAAGCCATGGAATAAGCACGTAAATGATCATAAATATATCTTATTATTGTATTTCATAAAAGCTGAAGACAAATTTACTCCAATAAATAGATAGATTATGGAGAATTTATTTAGTTATAGTATATGATTAGCAATGGTTGTAGCAATAGCAACGGCGGCGGAGTCCCTGGCAATCACCACCTTCAAACCCTTCTTTCTTGCACACATCCGTACACTTAATGTCATTTAAGCATACTCCCCAGAACTTCTCGCTCTTATACGTGCATACTTTCTTCTCCACTACATTCAACCCATTCACCGACCCTGCATAACATAGATGTTCAATCAGACTTAAAAAAAATTATACTTAATACACAAAATAACACTCTCATACTAAATAAACAAAAGATACATCATTTGCGATTCGTCCGAATCTAACCATAAATATCTCAACAAATCTATCTGACAGGTCATAATTATACAACAATTTAGATTTATCTCACATATTGTGAGCCTAGCTTTTTCTAGTTCAATAAAATGTGAATTAGTGCAATAACAAAACAAAACAAACTAAATGAGATTAAGGTAGAGGAAAAACCACTAATGAGGACGAGCAATAGTAGGAAAACAATTTTCATGGTGAAAATATGTGATTATATTTGTATTTAGAGAAAGGAAGAGAATACTAAGTGAGAAGCAATAAGCATACAATGACATATTTATATGCTCTGGAGAAATTCCTGGATTAAATTTAAGATATGGCACCAATAAATATTATTTTCAGCCTTCATATATAGTAGAAGATAATTAATAATCAATCAATTAAAATTTTCATTTTAAATTTAAGATATCACACCAATAAAAAATTTCATTTTTAATTCTTTATATGCTGAGGCCTTTTCCACTAGCCTTATTAATTGAGTGAGAAAATTTAAAAATAAGCACATAAATATTTAATGACCATAAATATAATTATACATACAATTAAACAATTAAGTCCTAGCAAGGTAATCGTAACACAAAATTCGATCCAAAGTTACCACCACAATAAAACAATATTTTTCAAGTCAAATGACACACACACAAAAAAAAAAAAGGTAAAAATTCATAACTCCTCAAAGCAATGACGGAGCCACGTAGGGCCCAGCGGGGGCAGTGGGCCCCCCACTATTTTTTTTTTATTATGTATATTTCTTTCGTTTTATAATTATTTGTATACTTTTTTTTTATTTGAGACAGTTTCAAAATTATTTGTACACTCATAATATGTAAATAATCTACAAAATTAATATTCTCACTACATCATTTTATTTTTAAAATTGTCACTCATTTTAATCTACATTCTTCCCTACATTTCACTAATTTTTTTTAACACCTCATTAAATTTCTTTTATACCCCACTAAATCACCAAAAATACACCTCACTAAATTCACATTTCTTAAAAAGTGAACTTATCAACGTATTCAAGTCATTACGGGATGGAGGAAATATATTTTAAGTTATACATTTGTCTAATAATTTTAACACCGTTTCACCTATTATGAATCGGAACAATCAAAATTTATAATGAATTAAATATAATATTATTTTGTCTTTATAGTAATGTAAATCGGGCCCCCCAATCTAAAATTCCTGGCTCCGTCACTGCCTCAAAGCCAATAATATATAAAATTAGTTTGACACTTGGAAGCTAAATTATTTTCTAATGAAATAGTTGAATTTAGTGTACGGTGGATCTCATATACAAACTTTTAAGGGACAAACTAAAAAGAAAAATATGAAAACTTAAGGAACTGAGGTGTAGTATATTATATGCATTTTTATATATAAATGTGCAAAATCTTGAACAAATAAAAGCACAAATATTGAAACTAGAAGTCTACAATGACAATACAATAAAATTTAAAATAGAGGAAACGAAAAAACAAATATTAAAATTAGATCTAAAAGATTTGTAAGAAAGCAAAAAGAAAACAATAAATTTGTTGTCCACGGTAAATTCGGTAATTGATAACTTGTTACAATAATTGATAATTACATATAACTCTCCTATTTCCGAACTATTGGATCACCCTTAATATCACCACCTTCTTCATTTTCACCATCTCGATCCTCATAAACTTTCCCCTGTGTAATTCTTCAGCAATTTCCATAACTGCATTTTGCTTAGCTTGAAGACTCTGCGTTTCTTGTTCCCGCTATTGTCATTTGAATCAGGTGTCTGCATCCTCCCAAACTAGATAATTTATAGATGCACACTTACAATAATCTCATAGGCATATATGCAAAATGTAAAGTCACAGGGACTTCCTAAAAGTGTGAAATGAAATTCCTCATAAAGATATCCGTAAAACCAAAATGCCTAATTTAATATATTGGACGCATAGAGGATATTCAGTAATGACTTCTCTTAGATCTCAATATAATATTCAGAATGGCCTTAAAAAATAAAATATAAATTTAATTTTTGAACCATAAGAATGATGACACTTTCGAGAGCTAGAAAAATATGTTCAAATGTAGTAGATGGAAGAAAAATAATAATAATCTCTTCATCTTCATCGATATATATATACATGTACACATCATTTAGGACATTATAATTAGGGTTCGAACATGACATTTTTGAATTAGGGATACATTTAATGTGATGTGTCAAAAAAGAACACACCACAGCGAGATGGTTACTAACCTTATGCCAAGATTATGTAAGAGTCCCGTCTTCAAATAATGTACTTCTTCGTCTCCAGAGACCTTGAAGAACCTGCAAAAACCCTGCCGAAGGGGTCCCCGACGTTGGGCCTCCAACGCTCAAGTCTGTAAAGTGGCCGAAAAACGGCAGTGAGGGAGATTTCTCGTATATGAATAGCTCGATTATGGCTTAAAGTAATAATGGTCGGAGAAAGTAGGCTTTCAAGATACGTGAGCTTAGATTTAGCTCTTGCAGCCTCGCCAGAAAGAATGTCAGACACTTTTTCGATGAGAGACTGTATTTTTAGGTGGGTTTAAGTGTGTAAGTTCTTGGATATCCGAAAATAGCAAGTCGTATAAATAGTACCTCTTAGGGGAAGAGTTATCCACTTCCCCTTTTCTCTCAACTTACCAGCCCATAACTTCTTTCCTCTTTCCCACGCTTAGGAACCACGAAAATAGGGATAGTGGGCGAGATACTCTCACCTGTAAGTCACTTGTGCAGCATGGTCAAAGCAAGAAGTGCAAGTTTCGGGATTTCGGACCTCGAGGCCCTGGAGGCCCTCGAGCTCCTCAGCTCCAAATAGCGGGGATTCAGGTTTGGGCCCAACTGCTTCGCTACCAAGGTGGAAGGGCTTTTGACTCCTTTGTGGGACTGATCCAACCCATTTGACCTGCTTCTTGTATAATTTGGGCCTACTTTGAGCCCAATTCAATATCTTCAAAGTCCAACGTTAATATAATAATGAAGAGAAATAAAAGATAAATATATGATTAATTTAAGTACAATTAATCCGGAGGCCACGTGTCAATATATGATTAGACACACATTTTAACCACATCACAATGTTATGTGTAAATTCAGATAATTGAAATTGAGATAAGTATGTCAAGAAGAGTTCACAAATTTCAATTTACAAACTCGCGATTCAAAATCTGCACACAAAAGGGTATTGCAAATCTGAATTCTCACCTTCCTAAATCGTAAAGACCTAGTCTGATTCGAAATACCATCTGAAATTCCCTTAAATGTATTTATAACACCATCTTTAGTTTTTGAAAATCTAGAGTGTGCGATTCAAAACCGCGTACATAACTCTCAATACTTATGCGCGAATCGACGTGGAGTTTTGTATCACGTTTGTTTCCTAAAGCAGCAATGGTTTCGTTTTGGATCCTTGTAGTAGATTCAAGAAAGTCCACCCACAAGTTGGAAGAGCGAATGATAATGTGATGAACTTAACGAAGAATTTTTTTTTTTTCTTGAAGTAGTGATTGGTAGGAGAAATGAGATTGATGAAAATATACCGTGAAATGAGATTGATTTAACCTGAGTTTTCTGCGATTATGAATATGAACCAGAACGAGTGTTTTTTTTTAAATTGAATGATTATTAAGAAAAATTGGTTTAGAATTAATAAGCCATGTTTAATTAGACGGTTGATTAATTTTATTAATTATTGAAAATAAAAAAAATGTTAAATTTGTAAATTTATAAGCATATATATTTTTTAAATATTATAAGGTCGACATTTTAGTAATTTTATATAATTTTTTCAAATAAATTAAAATTTTATTTAATGACGAAGTGATATTGCACATAGCAAAGTAAGATGACGTGTTAAAATTTCATTGGATGTTTTTTGTAAGACAGTGCGAAATCCCTGTCTCACCATAAAAAAACTCAACTAGATGAATAAAGTAAATAAATGAGTTGACTTTTGTGTATATGTAGAGAAAAAAAACTCACAATAACATTTGTGTAAAATTGAGAATATTGTGAGGATTGAGTTTATAAAGATTTTCAATTTTAAGAGTGTGAAAATTATTATAGGACATCCCAAAAAAAAAGTGTTAAAGTAATTGTGGGACGGAGGAGGGAGTAACTTTTTTACAAAACCATTACTAACAAGAGTTTTTCTTAGTGTAGTCAAATAGTACAAAGTGACTATATAGTCAACGCGTCGAAATGCGCCACGTGGCGTCGTATGCGTCGTATGAACCTGCTACCTGTTATACAGGTTTTAATTAATTAAATTATTTTTTAAATTGTATTTTGTTATTTATTATAATACCCTTCTTTTATAAATATAATTTTTAAAATATATATATATATAGTAAGCACAATTACTATTCAACCCTTCTTTTATATATTAAGCACAATTATATATATATAAATTAAATTAACTAATATAAAAATAATTAAATAATAAAGTAATTAAATTAAAAGTACTCAGTAGTATGTTTTTCTTCCCCAATTCCATCGAAGACGTGTTAGGGTTCTCAGTTGCACGGTCCAACAACCGTGCACAATTGCACGGTCGATACTCAGTCACCCGGGTAAATAGAAACATGTCCTGGAAGAATTCTCAGTTGCACGGTCCAACAACCGTGCACAGTTGCACGGTCGATACTCAGTCACCCGGGTAAATAGAAATATGTCCCGGAAGAATTCTCAGTTGCACGGTCCAACAACCGTGCACAGTTGCACGATCGATACTCAGTAAACCGTGCAATTCAAAAAATGTGTTGTAGGTGCTCACTTTCACGGTCCAACAGGCATGCCTGGTTGCACGGTTGATATCGATGTTAAGTAAACCTTGAAAACAAAAAAAAAGCTATTTTCTTGTTCATGTGCTCGAGCCTCAAATAGAGTAGAAATGCAGACACACAAGCATCTTTCTCATATTCGTATAAAATGCATATTTCATCTCAATTCAATATGATTATTGTTCACACTTAATTTTAGCATAAACGTATCTTATGACGTGGATTAAACAACAGAAGAAATATTAAATTAATATTTAAATAAAAAATCAGCAATTCAATAAAATTTCTGAAATACATATGATCAATATTCATAAAAAAAATCTAACACTAATTGTTTTGGTAGGATCAACATTAATTAACGTTTTTAGAATCACTGTCTTTGTTGAGATCTTCATCATTCTCTCGATCAATGTTGCTCTTCTTATTTGGACATCGCCCAATTTTATGTCCTGGATGTCTGGTAAAAAAAATTATTAAGTTATTGAGTGTTAAAAAAAACATAACTTCATAAACGATTATTAAACATGCAAAATTAATTAAAATGACATACCCACAAGATCCACATTTCTGCTTTTTATTTCGAGGTGCTTCTTGAGGCTTACTCTTTGTCGGATCACCTACACCATAGTTTTGTGACTGATTACTCTAGGTCGTAGTTGTGTTCGGATACAAATTTGGTGACCTTGTAGATTCCGAAATGAAGAGCGATACGAAAATAAGCTTTGCATCCACATTTGGTATCAGCTTTTGACTTACGAATGTTGTTCCGTACACCTATAGTAGCTTTAGAAAATCCAAACCGGGAACAGTCCCACGCCATATTTTTTATAATGTTATTTCTCCGACCAGTGTGGCATTTTCGGCTTATAAATCCCTTTCGTCTTGCGTATATCTTATAAAATGCATTAGCTTCTTCCGTCGAAGCGAAAGTCATGCCCAAAATTGTATTGTCGTCTATGGGAGCATTTTTGAAATTGGCATACCCAAAATCCTCATCTGACCCCTCTTCTGAACTCATGTGCTCCTCGTGAGATTCATCATCCACTTTGATATCTTCATATCCAACGTCTGAGAACATTGTGGAACGTTGTTGTACATACAAACTGCAACAGAAACACATTAAAAGACATGTTATGCAGCATCTTCCAATTTTACTACATTTTCCAATGTTATGCAACATCTTCATATTATATATTTCAATCACCTATTTTAATGTCATTTACGACAACTAACAACATGTGCTTCTAACATAAAATCGAGGAATACCATGTGGTTATAAACATAAAATTCAATTTAAACACTATATTAAATATAAAATTCAAAACTTTACATGATTATTATTTAACTCTACATTATGTCCTTTTAGCTAGAGGATTCAAACAACGAATATGGTTAGGAATATGCATTCAATAGCCACTTCCTTTGCTAAATTCTGTTTCAAATTTTCTTTGAAGCATTTTGTCAAACACTTGCTGGGCAGTTATGTTTCTATTTGATTTGAGGCAATTTCAAAAACAATTACTACTCAACAACTCAACCACAATTTTAACAATTTCACAATTAATTCAAATACTCATAACAAATGACGGAAGTAAGAAAAAATATGAAAATATACATAAGCAACGTTTAGTGGTGGTAATTCACCTACCCCACAATAATATTAAACTTACAAATTAAGAAAACTAAGGGGGAGGAGATGATCGTCGACAGCAGCAGGGAAGCGGCGCGTCGGCTGCGGAAGAGCAGTGGCTTGGGGCTGAAGTGGAGTGCGTGTTAAAACCTACCTATTATGTTCTAGATTATAACTTCTTTAATTTAATTTGTTTTTTTTATTAATTTTAATAATAATATAAGGGTAAATTAGTAGTTTTACCATTATATATTTTAATTAAATTAATTAATATAATAAATCTTTTTATTAAATTAAGGATGAAACTGTAAATTCAAAATTATATATTTTAATTAATTAAATTAATTATAAATATGACACCATACGACACATACGTTGAATATTTTCAACACAAAGTATAAAAGGTAACAAGTCATCAGATTTAAGTCTTTAGATTTGATTTTTAATGGTTCAGATTAAATTGACTACGGTAGTCATACGACACCATACGACATTCTAACTACACGTAGAAGGTCCCTACTAACAATAGTAAGTAATTTTTTAGCGGCCAAAATTTTATTACAATAAAGTATTTTTTTTAATAAGAAAAGGTGAAATAGTTATTCTATTGTTTAATTTTATGAGATTAAATATATATGAAAATTCTAAAAGCCTAATTGAGTTACTTTTAACTTTTTTTTTTATTTTTTTTATTATAAATATAAAAATCTTAACCTTTTAATTTCTTTTTACAAATTTTAAATTATATTTTAAGTGGTTTTGATAACAATTATACTTTTTATGTACAATAGTGATATTTGAATGTACAATTATAATACTTGAAAAAATAGTTCACTTGAATAAAGGTAAACAAAATTTAAATAAATAAGTTTTGTAAGACAATCTCATGAGACATAATCTCCATTTTGAAATTTAGATTTCACTTTGAATTAAAATAAAATTCGAGTAAGACCATAATTCATATATAAGCCAACACGTTAGCGATGGAATAAGCACGTAAAACGGTACTCATAATTATAACTTACTAGATTAGCACTAGCCCGTATTACGCGGAAAGTTAATAAAATAAATATTTATATTATAAATAATTAAATAATTTTATAAAGTAAATTTCAAATAAAATGTAGAGAAACAAACGAAATGAGAAGTTTAATTTTTAAAATTTAATAAATATGAAAACAACTTTTAAAAAAAATTATAAATTTAGAAAAAAAAAACAATTTAAGTAATAATAAAATAACTTTTAATAAATTGCAAGTCACCCTTCAATATCAACAACAACACCATAAATAAATAAATAAATAAATATTTTAATTAATTGCTAATTAAATCACAACCTTTTCCTCATTTGTAATTTAATCTAAACTTTAAGATAATTGCAAATAAATCATAAGATAATTACAAATAAATCACACACTTTAAATATTGTTGCAATTTAGTCTTTTTGACAATTTCAATTGTGTTCGGATGTAACATAATTTAGAGTTTTTAATGACATAACACCTTAATAAAACAATATTATTTTTTAATCAAACCAAATATCATAAGATATGATTTAGGGTTGATTTAATTTGCAACATTTTTTTAAAATTAACAACCTCCTTAAATTATGACACATAAGCCAAATTAATCACAAAATGACACATACGTCAAATTAACCACAAGATGACACATCATCAATTTAAATTCCCTATTAGTATATAAGGGGATTATTGTATTTCATAACACTCGAAAACAAATTTACTTCAATAAATAGATAGATTATAGAGAATTTATTTAATTATAGATGCATGATTAGCAATGGTTGTAGCACATGCATCGGCGGCGGAGTCCCTGACAATCGCCACCTTCAAACCCCTCTTTCTTGCACACATCCGCACACTTAATGTCATTTAAGCATACTCCCCAATACTTCTCGCTCTTATACGTGCATACTTTCTTCTCCACTACATCCAACCCATTCACCGACCCTGCATAACATAGACGTTCAATCAGATCTAAAATAAAATTTATACTTAATGTACAAAATAACACTCACATACTAAATAAACGAAAAACACATCATATACTATTTAATTTGGGTCTATTCGAATCTAATCATAAATATCTCAACAAATCTATATGACTGACTCATCATAATTACACAACAATTTAAATTTATCTCACATATTCTATGGAATAATTACATTCTCACAAAAGAATTCGTCAAAATTATTAATCAAAGGGTTATATTGTGAGCCTTTTCTAGATCAATAAAATGTGAATTAGTGAAATAACAAAACAAAACTTATAAATAAATGAGATTAAGATAGAGGAAAAACCACTAATGAGGACGAGCAATAGTAGGAAAACAATTTTCATGGTGAAAATATGTGATTATATTTGTATTTAGAGAAAGGAAGAGAATATTAAGTGAGAAGCAATAAGCATACCATGACATATTTATATGCTATGGAGAAATTCCTGAATTAAATTTAAGATATGGCACCAATAAATATTAATTTCAACCTTCATTTATAGTAAAAAATAATTAGTAATCAATCAATGAAAATTTTCATTTTTAATTCTCTGGCTGAGGCCTTTTCCACTAGCCTAATTAATTGAGAGGTAAAATTTAAAAATAAGCACATAAATATTAAATAACCATAAATATAATTATACATACGAACAATTAAGTCCTCGGTAATAACACAAAATTCAATCCAAAGTTATCACCACAATAAAACAATATTTTTCAAGTCCAAGACACAAAAATAAAAATAAAAATTGGTAACAATTCATAACTCCTCAAAGCCAATAAAATATAAAATTAGTTCGACACTTCGAAGCTAAATTATTTTTTCTACTTTTTACTTTATTTTTCCACCAAAAATTAAAATAACACTTCGGTTTCATGCTATTTTAAACGCACAACTTGTGCAGACTTTTTTTTTTTTTTTTTTTTTTTTTTACAATATATAATTGGATATGCATATATTAAAAATTGAAATTCCTGATCTAAAATATTCATAATATTGTGGTTTACACAAGTACAATAATTTTTGTTAGGATTTGGATATGAGCCATTTTTAGATTTTTACAATGTTCACGCGGAATTTACGAATTTACCCATGTTGTGTTTGGAGGAAGGAATTTGATTTGAGAAGGTATTTTAAATGAAATGATTTAAAAATAGATGAATTTAAATGACATGATTTTAGTGAGGTCCTCTCAATTTTAATTAAAAAGTGTGTGGATAAATATTTAAGTATTGGAAATTAATTCATTTACTTTTTAATCCAAACAAAGGAATTAGATTTGGATGGTGGATTTGAAATTCATAGATCAAATCCCTCAATCCAAATGGAGCCTAAGGGAATTCTTGATCATTTTTTTCAGGGGAAATTAGTATATAGGACATTTCACCTACAGAAACTCGAAATAAAGACAAAAAATTTAAAAGTTAGGAAGAAGGACAATTTGATTTATAAAAGTACAATTTTAACCTCCGTTTATAAATAAAATCGAAATTTGCATATTCAATTAAGATAAAATAGGAAATTCAAAACAGGAGCTGATGAAATATTAAATTCCCGGAAATCTCGGTCATAATTGTGTTCGAAATTTCAAACTTTCCTAAATATCCATCGGTCATAATCTCGGTCATAATTGCGTTCGAAATTTCAAACTTTCCTAAATATCCATCGGTCATAATCTCGGTCATAATTGCGTTCATAATTGCGTTCGAAATATTAAATTCCCGACTAGACAATCTTAAACAATCTGGATGGAAAACCGTAGCAACAAAAATAAATAAAAAAAAGAAATACATATGATGTAATTAATTCAGTAACGTGGAACGTTTTCTATGGAATATATGCGCACGTATATGCCAAACAAATATGCACATTGAGATATGTGCAGTATGGAATGCAAAATACACCATTTTTTTTCTATATTTATGATTACTACGATAATCATAGTATTATTACGTGAATCATTTGGTTATAGATGTTAAATATAAAAAGTATTATTATAATATTGACGTGTACATATTATGCAAACGTGGATATCAAAATAAACTATTCATTTTAGAAATTTTAATTATAATATTATTTATAGAAAAAAATTACCATTGAATATCAGTATGTTTGAAAATGTCAAAAATATATTGTTGGTTTGGATTACGTGAGATAATTGTGGGGAGTAGTGGATATATTTAAATTTAATAATATTAATTATGATTGATAAATTATAATCTTTTAACATTACTTTTATAATTGTATGAATTATTTTAATATGAGATTAATTATTATGATATTCCATGATTTTATTCGATGTCATAGAAAACATTATATTATGGGTTGAGTTAACTATATCTGGCCCTAACATAAGTAATTAATGAATACATATCTAGTTACTGCATATATTGAAATATATGCTAAACATTTAATGCACATGTGTAAATATAAGTTGAATATAAGCTAAACCTGTAAATCATATTCCAAAAAACAAAATATACTCTAAGCAAAAAAAAAAAACAATATGGAAGAAGACAATATGGGCCACATACCGATTACTTCGTTAACAATGTCTTCGAACTTTGAAGATTGTTGAACACGGATCAACTTGGTTTTCTCCTCGAATTCGAACTTTAAAATCACATCATATTCCATTTCTGATTCAGTAAATTAACTTCTCCCATTAACACGTTCAATAGAACCCTAAATCGCATAATATAAAACAGGGGCGAATTAGAAAAGATCGAAGATCGTGTTGGACAGGGTATATATTGGAAGAACAATGAACCAATAGAATTATTGATTATTGAATTAAAACAACACAGAATAAAATTGCATACCTTGATAATGGAATGGTTCTCGAATGAGATTTAGAAACTCAAAATTAACTCTATTTTGGGTAGTTCGGTGATGATCGCATATCGCAGATGGGATTTGCAGATCGAATTATTGATTATCGCAGATGGAATTTGCAGATGGAATTATTGCATCAACACCGAATTCATACCTTCACAATGGAATGATTCTGGTATCGAAGATAACGCAAATGAGATTTGCAGATCGAATTATTGATTATCGCAGATGGAATTTGCAGATGGGATTTGCAGCAACACCGAATTCGTAACTTCAAAACGGAATGTTTCTGGTATAGAAGATAGCATTGTTGACCATGAAATGATTTAAATTTAAAATATAATTTTAATTTACAATTTGATTTAAAATTAAAAATCTTAATTTTAATTTAAATTATTGTTTTAATTTAAATTATTGGTGTGATGAAAGAATAAGGGTATAATTGGTTATTTGGTTATGAATTTGACCTTAATCCTAATACTATAATTTTTTGTCTCTTTTCCTAGTTGTGTCTATAGGATTGTCCCTAATCTTAATTAAACTCTTTTTTTCACATTGGAATCTCTCGTTATTCAGCCTTTCATGGCTTTATATACTAGGGTTACAATGCATGCAATTAATTGTTGACAACTCAATATTAATCCACCTATTAATTGATAATACAACTGCTATTTATTGATCATTACATGTATTTAATACAGTTACTTTTGCATTAAATGCCTCTGAAAACAGTCATTACATGTCTCATCCTACGCGATGCTCGTCGCCGAACACCCTAATTACACCGCTTTTGACTTGTCAACGCTCTTGAGATGAATTCCATAGTTTGTTGTTTGCTATTGCTCGATTATGCTGGCTTCTGGTCGTCCTCGCCCTAACCTGGTCATTGGGCGAGGAGCTGGTCTTGGATCTTCTTATTATAAATGTAATAGATCTCAACACATTCTCACCAATTACTTGATTTTGAAAAATAAATGAGAGTTAATTAGTAAAAAAAATTAAAATTCCGGTTTTGGATCGGACCGGAATCCAAAATTTGTCGGACCGGAGACCGGACCAGAAACTAATCGGTCGGTCCGGTTCCGATCTTTTTTTCGGTCCAGTTTTTTTTTAACACTCCTACTCTTGGGTCTTCAAGGCTTCTTTTTCGTCACAATGATGTTGTTCGTCATCTTGGAATCTGACGACCATCTTGACTTATTAATACCTTTAATTCTCCTTATTTAGGCGACCATCCATTACTTGTTCACCAGTATAATATCAATATAATATCATTTTTTATTCTCGCTCCCACATGGATTTCCTTGACTTGTTGACCCTTTTATGAAGACTTTCTTACTTGCTTCTTATTAGATGCTCGTCTCCGCCATTGCTGACTAGGACTGAAGACTTTGACCATTCTTCGTTAAATGGTTGACTGGTCAACAAATCGTTTGTTGACTCTTTGACTGAACATAATATATATATAACACTAGCCTCTGGCCGCTCTTCATGACTTGTCTGATGGGCGACCACTTTGGAAATATATATTAACTCTAATCGTCTTCGCTGTATGACGTTGGGAATTATTTTCTTTCTAAAACAACGCCTCATTTCCCCCATAGCTCGCATCTTTTCAAGGAGATTTTGATGACGTGTGATGTGATTTGTGTCAGGCGCATGCGCCGAATTTGGGATTTCAAAATGGCGCGTGGGGCGCGTGTGAATATCAATTGAGGCGCATGTTTGTCACACGGCGCGTAAATTATGAAATTGACTTACAACTTTTGATAAATTACACAAAATACCCCGTTTTGAATTTCTACTCATGCATGTCTTTTGTCTTATAAATAGGCCTTCTCCCCCAATTTCTATTATTTTACCTTCTTCAAGCTTTGAATCTTTCTTGCAAGTTTTTGATTTCGAAGTTTTTTCCGGCGACTTGTGTCCTGATTCCGACTGTGTTAAGGTATTTTAACTTACTTTTCCTTTCTTCTTTCTTCATTTATTACTTTGTCTGAAAAATGGAACTTGGAGGAAATGCCGGTGGGAATGGGCTTGGGAATCCCCCCATTTTTTAGTGATACTATTTCTATGGCGCCGGATGTGGCGCCACGCCGTCCGCGGAGGTTAGGGGTGATGGATCTATCCACCGAATCCGAACCATCTGAAGATCCAGACAAGATAACGTCAGTGGCTCCAATTAGTGCCTTCAATCCATTTAACCGAGTCGAAATGGTCGATGCCGAGGATGATGATAATCTTTATAGGACTCCTACTCACGAGGACGAGGGGAACGATCTGGAGGATATTGTTGAAAATATGACTCTGAATGAAAATCTTAACCTTGATGATGAGGACGAGGACGAGGATGAAGAGCGTATTGATAATCGCTTCAGAGTTGTGTTCGATGAATCCAGACCCGAAGAAGTTCCTGAGGTGACTCCGGATCAAATTGTCAAAATATTTGACTATAAAGATCAAATAAGAGATTTTCTCAAAGGTCGTGAGAGGTTTGAAAAATATTTTTTTATTCCAATAAAAGTATTCCTTTTTAATAAAAAAAAAGGCGAAAAAGTTATTTTAATTGTTTAATTTTATGAGATTAAATCTATGAAAATTCTAAAAGCCTAATTGAGTGACTTTTAACTTCTTTTCTATTATAAATATAAAAAGGTAAAGTCTAGTATGCACTCGAGTGTTATGCACCCTAGTCCATGTTGCACTTTTCAGTTTTACTGACTTACACTTTTTGGTAAATGGTGTTGCACTTTTCAATTATTACTAAAAATATTATTATACAGTTTAATAATTGAAAAGTGCAACACCATTTACCAAAAAGTGTAAGTCAGTAAAACTGAAAAGTGCAACATGGACTAGGGTGCATAACATGAACTCGAGTGCATACTAGACCAACCCTTTATTTTCCTTTTACAATTTTTAAATTACAATTTAAGAGGTTTCGATAACAACTACACATTTTATATATGTACAATAGAGATATTTTGAATGCACAACTATAATACTTGAATAAAAGTAGACAAAATTTAAATAAATAAATTGTATAAGACGATCTTATAAATAAAATATTTTATATATGTACAAGAGGTTTTAATGACATTTTGACCTCTAACTCGATCTGTGAGCTTATAGTTTATAGATTCATTTTTCTTTTATAAATCATAAGAGTACCTTTTATTGTCCATAATTCATATACTCCCTCAGTCCCACATGAATTTGCATATTTTCTATAAATGGATGTCTCATACCAATTTGCACACCTCATAAAAGGAAATACCTTCATAACACCCACCTTCAAAATATACTCTTATTTACCCATATGTCATTACTTTTCCACCATCAATCTATTTTTTACTTTACATTATTCATAAAACTTTACAAAACTACCCTTCAAAACATCCTTCATTACACATTTTCTTACCCATTTCTTAATTAAATTGTGTGTCATTCCATGTGTACAAGTTTCTATGGAAAGAAAGGGAGTATAAGCAACACGTTAGCGATGGAATAAGCACGCAAAACGGTACTCATAAATATAACACATATATTATTGTATTTCATAAAAATTGAAGACAAATTTACTCCAATAAATAGATAGATTATGGAGAATTTATTTAATTATAGATGCATGATTAGCAATGGTTGTAGCACATGCATCGGCGGCGGAGTCCCTGGCAATCGCCACCTTCAAACCCCTCAACACTCTTGCACACATCCGCACACAAAAGGTCATCTGAGCATAATCCCCAGTACTTCTCGCTCTTATACGTGCATACTTTCTTCTCCACTACATCCAATCCATTCACCGACCCTGCATAAAATACATGTTCAATCAGATCTAAAATAAAATTTATATTTAATACACAAATTAACACTCGCATACTAAATAAATGAAAACACATTATTTACTATTCATTTTGGATCTGTTCAAATTTAACCATAAACATCTCAACAAATCTATATGACAGTTCATAATTATACAACAATTTAGATTTATCTCACATATTACGTGAAATAATTACATTCTCACAAAAGAATTCGTCAAAATTATTAATCTAAGGGTTATATTGTGAGCCTTTTCTAGATCAATAAAATGTGAATTAGTGAAATAACAAAACAAAACTTATAAATAAATGAGATTAAGATAGAGGAAAAACCACTAATGAGGACGAGCAATAGTAGGAAAACAATTTTCATGGTGAAAATATGTGATTATATTTGTATTTAGAGAAAGGAAGAGAATATTAAGTGAGAAGCAATAAGCATACAATGACATATTTATATGCTGTGGAGAAATTCCTGAATTAAATTTAAGATATGGGACCAATAAATATTAATTTCAACCTTCATATATTGATAATTAATGAAAATTTTCATTTTTAATTCTCTGGCTGAGGCCTTTTCCGCCACTAGCCTAATTAATTGAGAGAGAAAATTTAAAAATAAACACATAAGAGTTAGTCTCCTACGCACAGTGTCCACGGTGCACACTAATTCCGAATTTGAGACTGGATCGGTCTATATATATATATGTTACAGCGAAATTTTGAATGTGAATAATTGTAGCCTACTGGTTATTAATATGTTTGGTATGTTTAATTAACACAGGTTCAAAACTTGTTACTGTGATCTTTTTTAATTAAAAAACCCTACCTTTTTTTTCAATAAAAAAGAACTACTAACAAAATTATCATTTGTCAATAAAAAAAGAACTTGAAAAGAGAACACAATTACCACTTTTCAATAAAAAATAACTACATTTTTCATTAATAAAATTACAATTTTTCAATAACAACTACAAAATTACCACTTTTTAATAATAATATGATCTTTTTTAATTAAAAAACCCTACCCTTTTTTTTCAATAAAAAAGAACTACTAACAAAATTACCATTTGTCAATAAAAAAAGAACTTGAAACGAGAACACAATTACCACTTTTCAATTAAAAAATAACTACATTTTTCATTAATAAAATTACAATTTTTCAATAACAACTACAAAATTACCACTTTTTAATAATAACAATTACCACTTTTTAATAAGAATAAACTACACTTTTCACTAATAAGAATTACCACTTTTTAATAAGAATGAACTACACTTTTCACTAATAACAATTACCACTTTTCAATAAGAAAGAACTACATTTTTCACTTTTCAATAATAACAATTACCACTTTTCAATAAGAAAGAATTACACTTTTCATTAACAAAATTACCATTTTTCAATAACAACAATTACCACTTTTCAGTATTAGAGATTACCACTTTACACTAATAATGTTTAACACTTTTTAGTATTAGAGATTACCACTTTTCAGTATAAGATATTACCACTTTTCAGGATAAGAGATTACCATTTTTCAATAATACTCCCTCCGTCCCACAATAACTTTCACACTTTCCTTTTCGGGACGTCCCACAATAACTTTCACACTTTCCTTTTCGGGACATCCCACAATAACTTTCACACCCTTAAAATAGAAAATCCTTTATAAACTCCACCCTCACAATATCCTCAATTTTACACAAATGCCATTACTTTTTCTTCACACATATACAAAAGTCAACTCATTATTTACTTTATACATAAAGTTTTACAAAATTACCCCTCAAAACTCCACTCATTATTACACTTTCTTAATTTACGTGTCCACCTACCTATGAAAGTTAATACGGGACGGAGGGAGTAATAGTTACCACTCTACACTAATAATAGTTACCACTTTTCAGTATTAGAGATTACCACTTTACACTAATAAAGTTTACCACCACTTTTCAGTATTAGAGATTATCATTTTACACTAATAATGTTTACCACTTTTCAGTATTAGAGATTACCACTTTACACTTATAATGTTTACCACTTTTCAGTATTAGAGATTACCACTTTTCAGTAATAATAGTTATCACTTTTCACTAATAATGTTTACCACTTTTCATTAATAATAGTTACCACTTTTCAGTATCAGAGATTACCACTTTACACTAATAATGTTTATCACTTTTCAGTATTAGAGATTACCACTTTACACTAATAATGTTTACCACTTTTCAATATTAGAGATTACCACTTTTTAGTATTAGAGATTACCATTTTTCAATAATAATAGTTACCACTTTTAAATTTTAAGTAAAAAAAATTACATTTTTCAATAAGGATTACACTTTTTATTATTGAGAGATTCCAATGATCATTGTGTGTGATTATTAATCACCCACCCAATCCCCCATTACAAATCTCTCTGATCCCCTTAATCCCTCGCTCCCTCCCTCCCTAAATCTATAGAGAGAAAACCAGTGACTTAGAGAGAGAAGACAAAGCAGTTCAAAAAGTGAAAAAAGGAAAGCAAAGTGTGAGAGAAAAAGAGAGGGGATCAAGAAGAAACCTCTATAGAAACCATACAAAGTTAGGAGCCTAAAGTCTTCCCCAGGAATAACAGTCCTAAAGCTGCCTTTATCAAAATCACAACCTACAACCTACATTTACTTTCGTAATCATAGAAAGCTAGATTGATTCTTAATTTGTTCTCAATCCATTAGGTTTTTTAAATTCGAATTTCAAAATTTTCAAAGCTAAACAATACTCAACAAAAAACAAAAATAAATTAAACAACATACTGTATATATTATTCAAAATCGATGATATTTCCTGTAGACATAATGTGGTTGAAACAAATTAAAGTAAATTATTTAGATTGCATATTAATAGGAAATTAATTAATTAATAGCTAAACAATAGCAAGTTGTTTGGTTCCAGCAAATTACAGCGACGAAGAAGCTGCTTTGCATCGAAGAATGGAAGAAAGGAAAATCTGTAGAATTCAATCTGAGAGAATAAAGAAGAAAGGAAGAAGAAGGAGAAGAAATTATAGAAAAAAAAAACGGTTAAAAAATTAGAGTGCACCAAATTGATTTTGGTGTGTATGATGTATATGAGACTTTCCCAGCACATAAATATTAAATAACCATAAATATAATTATACTTACGAACAATTAAGTCCTTGGTAATAACACAATTCTATCACCACAATAAAACAATTTTTTTCAAGTCAATGACCCAAAAAAAAAAAAAAAAAAAAAATTTGGTAACAATTCATAACTCCTGAAAGCCAATAACATATAAAATTAGTTTGACACTTGGAAGCTAAATTATTTTTTCCACCAAAAAATAAAATAACACTTCGATTTCATGTCATTTTCATTTTTCAACGCACAACTTGTGCAGACATTTGTTTTTACAATATATAATTGGATATGCATAATTCATATATTAAAATTTGAGATCTAAATTATTAAAATTGTGTTTACACAAGTACAATAATTTTTGTTAGGATTTGAATATGAGCCATTTTTATATTTGCCGCATTATAATGTTCACGTGAAAATTTACGAATTTACTCGGGCGGTGTTTGGATTGATGGATTTGAGTCTATGGATTTCAAATTCATAGTCCAAATCCACCCTACATGTTTGGACAAAAAAGCAAGTTAATGGATTTCAAATTTATGATATTTAAAACTAAGTGAGAATTTTAAATTCATCCCCATCTTTTGAAATTTAAGAATTCTTAAATTCATTCATTTTCAAATCATTTGTATTTGAAATAACTCTATCCAAACACAACCTCAGGGAATGCTTGATCATTTTTAATACATTGACCCTCTGATAGTAATTTTTTTTTTTTAAATACAGTAAAGATAATTTTATTTTAATTATATAAAGATAAGTTATTTATTTTTTTGGGCTTCAAAGTTTGGGCCTCGTAGTACAAACTGTAATGATGCTGGCCTGCTTGTTCATTTATTTTTGGGGCTAACTATTTACACTTCTCATCCGGCTTAGAACACCCCCACCCAATTTTATATGCACCCTTACTGAATGCACCCTATTCCCCCTCATATTACAGAAGTAACCCAAAAAAAATTCTCAACCACCACCACTACTTTCGACCGCCGTCGCCACCATTTTTTACAATCAATATCATCCAAACCAATTTTTTTTTTTTAGAAAAATTACAATTCTTTTTATAAATTTTGATTAACCAGTGTCGATCAAATACACCCCGTCGATAACAATTTTATTGATGAAAGTGTATATAGTCGACACTTGTTGGTCGAAAAAATAAAAAATAATAAAAAAATTTGACCACTTTAGGTCGACCAAATACACTCTAGTCGACAACAATTTGTCGACGAAAGTGTATAGGGTCGTCCTATAATTATCGAAATTAAAAAAAATACAAAAAAATCAAAACATGGGGAGGCCAACGGTGGAGCTTCCGTCGTCTGGATCGGGTTTGGGAGGGCGGAGTCTTGCGTGGGAAGGCCGACGGTTGCGTATTGGGTGGGGTGGCCATCGGCGGCAAGTGGGTTGGTGGGGGTGGGGGGCGACGGGAAAAACCGCATAAAAAAAGAAAAAAAGAGGAGAGGGACGTAGGGGGAGGGGGCGCCGACCGATGGGCAGGGGCGGGTTCTGCTTTTTTTTTTTTTTAAAGAGAAGGGGAGGGGAGGGGGAGTAGTGGCGGAGGGAGGGGGCCGCGCCTGTGAAGAGAGGGAGAGGGTCGCGACGGCCGGCGTGGATTGGGGGCGGCGACTGACATGTTAAGTGAAAGAAAAATGGGGTGAGGAAGAGGAAGGGGAGAAATTAGAGTTATGGGGTGTGTTTAGTAAATACGGAGTAGTTTTTTTAGACAAAGGAGTGTTTAGGACAATTTAAGAGATGCGCATGTATCCTGATAAATTTTGGTGGGGTGTGCATCAATCGGGGGTGTTCTAAGCCGAATTGGAGGTGTAAATAATCAGCCACTTTATTTTTCCATTATATCTTCCTTAGTCTTGAATTAGGAACAGATACATGACACATCAATAGAAATATAAAAATTGTAATTTATGTTTATTTAATTAGAGCATCTCCTTCGACAAAGTGAGGTGCATAACCGAGAAACTCATCAAAATGAAATACTCCTACGTAGTATTTTTGTCATTAAAAGGTGATGCTTAAATGGAATATACATAACAGATCAATAAAATAAAAAAATGTGTAAGTTGAATGTGAAATCTCATACCAAGAAGAAATTGTATAGAGTGCATATTGAGAGAATTTAGGAATATAGAAGAATTACATTAGAATTACATGATCAAAATGATTATCATCCCTCCTCTTATATAGAGGGGAATTTACAATATGGAAGTTACAACTACTAAAATAGAAGTTATAACTAAAACAACTACTCTAACTAATATTATCATTTGTTGTATTTGGTGTTATTCTTCACATTGAACAATATAATAAATTAAATATTTATATGAGAATTTATTAATTAACCAATGAGAGAAAGGACAACGACAGAGTTGTTAGAAACTTGAATGTGGGTGGATACCAAATCCAATAAATCAAGTTGATATATATTTAATTATTCTGTCAAGTCTATCATTTTAAATTTGGTTTAATCAAATTATAAATAGGGCACTCTTTTATTATCAAAGTCTTTTATTTTTTTAATTGAAAAGTCTAAGGTTGTCTGCCCAACAACTTTAAGAAACTAAAGTTATGTCGTCGTTATCCAATCGAGCATTACTGATTTACTGGGTCAACGAAGTTCTTTTTCCCCCTAAACATGTACAAATGAGTTTGAATTTTCTTTCTGGCTGCTAATAGATGCATTTCGTATGATCTCACATTTGATGATCTTACAAAAAGACTGTCTTCTTTCTTTAAGTGTCAATATCTGATCCAATTATCGATTGGGGGCCAATCTCCCCAATCTCGTTTGGGTTCCAATGGAAGTTCGACCAAAGCATTGGTATAACCTGACCGTTTAGAAATTGATTGCACCTTAAGAGAGCATACGTCTAAATTTTATATATTAATTTAAGCAAGTTGATTTTTTCTATATAAGTCACATACTATGTAACTTGTATTCGGTCTACTAAACAATCCAGATCCGTGATCCAGTTACACTTATAGACGGACTCATACTAATAATTTAACTCATATCCTCAAATAGACTCAATTACATAGTATGTAACATTACACATGAGTTTTTGTCCAAACCAGATATACATAAACAATTTGACTTCCCCATGTTAATATCATTCAAGTCACAAAACATTCTAATGATAATATATATCATCCAAACTAATTAACATGCACGTCCACATCAGAATTCAACGAAATTAATTAATTTTATACTGTTAAAGAAACGAAAAAGGGAGAATGAGCTGGTTGGAAGAATCAGTCTAATCTCCAATGAAATTTATCTGAACTTTAGAGATTCATATAATAATATATTTATCAATGCACCTAACTCGATCTGAAATTTCAATCTCAGTGAATTGCACCTAACCAGTTAATTGCACATAATTAAATAAATTAATACATCTATACACACACAAACTTCTTGTTACATAATTCATTTAGCAAAATTAGAGATCATAATGGCAAGGAGTTCATCATTTAGTCAAATCAATCGGCGTCAAAAACATGAGAGATACATCACAGTTCTAAGCATTGATGGTGGTGGCATCAAAGGAATTCTCCCTGCTGTTATCCTCGATTTCCTCGAATCGCAACTTCAGGTAACATCAAATCGAGTTAATTGCAAAACTAGTCTGACTATTTTTTTTGAACGAGACTAAAAGTTGTTACAAAAGGAGACTAGTTTTGCAATTAACATAAGATTCACCCACAAAAATAATAATAATAACATATACAATTTTGATATAGATCACAATGATCAGGATCTAGATGGTGAAGATGCAAGACTTGCGGACTATTTTGACGTGATAGCCGGAACGAGCACGGGCGGGCTCGTAACGGCTATGCTGACGGCTCCAGATGAAAATAACCGGCCTCTTTATGCGGCAAGAGACATCAAGCCTTTTTACTTAGAAAACTGTCCCAAAATTTTCCCACAAACACAGTAATTAGTCTTGATTATATTTTTGTCTCATTTAATTTCTATTGATTTTATTTAAGATATTGATGAATTTTTGGATGCAGAGGGATGTTTCCGTCAGGGAAATTGATGAAGTCTTTGTCGGGACCGTTGTACGATGGGAAGCACCTTCGGAGCATTTTGACGGAAAAATTGAACAACATAAAGTTGAGCCAGGCTATCACTAACGTCGTTATTCCCGCGTTTGATATAAAGCTTCTACAGCCTGTTATTTTCTCCACCTATGAGGTGAACTACCATATTTTTTTTTTTAATTAATGTATGACAAGTGGGCTTGTGGACTTAATATATTTTCTAAAACAAAATAAGATGAAGTAAATGTTAAGGTGGAGCTCGGTCTCATACATGTAAACAGTAATGGAGTTGTACATTTTGTATAGTGGAATCAAAATAAGTGATAATGTCAAAAATAAAATGATATTATGATTACATTAATTTTTAGATTATTTTCATTTTGGGATTGTGCTACATTCCCAATTCCCATCCCTAAAAAGCGTGTTGTGCATTATAAGAAAATTGACTTTTAGTGACATAAATCCTGTCATTATAGCTTCTCTAACTAAAAACATTTAATGACAGGAATTGACTTTTAGTGACAGATCCTGTCATTAATTCTTTATTTCCTGTCACCATAGACTTTTAGTTAGAGAAGCAATAATGAGAGGAGTTTGTGACTAAAAACCAGTTTTGTTGTAGTGATGCTTTTTGTTGTTTAAAGTAATTTATAACTGGTTACTTGAGTCTTTCAAGATAGGAAAACCACTAGGTCAATACCAAATATATGCAATAAAAAGAGAATATCAATATATATAGTTCAAAAATTGAGTTGGGGTCCAATGCCCCCTGAGCACAACGTGGGTCCATCCCTGCACGTGAGACCATCTCAAGCAAAACTTCCTGAAAAAAACATTGATAAATAGTGGATATCCCAAAATTAAGGAACAATAAATTTAGTAGAAAGATTGATGGAATATATATTATTGTGCAGGCAAGAAGATCAGCATTGTTAGATGCTAACCTTTCAGACATTTGCATAAGTACATCTGCAGCTCCTACATTCCTACCGGGCCACGAATTCTTCATAAAAGATGATGAGACTGGGAATCAAAGAGAATATAATCTCATAGATGGTGGTGTCGCAGCAAATAATCCGGTAATTTAAAGTTTAAACTAATTAAATTTATTTTCACACTTTCCTTTTAGAACGTTCTATTATATTTTTAACATGTTTAAAATAGAAAACTTTTCACAAACTCCATCCTCACACTATTTTTAATTTTAAACCAAATGTCATTATTTTTTCTCTTAATTTCTTTACTTTATACATAAAATTTTACAAAATTAAACTTCACTTATTATTACACTTTCTTAATATGTGAGCTCATCTAGATACGAAAGTAGATGGAGGGAGTATTATTTAACTTTGTCTCATGATCTCAGCTGACATAATTAATTTTGTTGTTAGACTCTGATTGCGATAACAGAGGTGACCAAAAATATGTTGGATAGCAGCAGCAGCATGGGAATGAAACCTATGGACTATCCCCCTCGCCTTCTTACAATATCAATAGGCACTGGAAATGCGACAACTGATGACAAAAGATACGACATTAAAAAAGCATCAAAATGGGGCATTCTTGATTGGCTACTCTATGGAGGCACCACACCATTGCTCGAAATATTCATTCAAGCTGGTGCTGATATGGTCGATTATCACACCTCTCTCATATTCCAATCTCTTCAATCTCAGGACAATTACCTAAGGATCCAAGTAAGAATTAATAATATTAATTTAATTTTTCTAATTTAATTACTTAATTAATTGTCACATATATATATATAGGATGATACATTGAGAGGGATTGAAAATTCAGTGGATATTGCAACAAAAGAGAACTTGGATAGACTTGTGTCAATTGGTGAAAGGCTGCTCAATAGTCCTGTCTCAAGGGTTGATTTGGACACCGGTCTAACTAAGCCTATTCTAAATGGGGGCACAAACCAAGAAGCTCTCAAAAGGTATGTAGGTACTTCCTCCGTCCAAAAATTCCGTATCTAGATGAACACACATATTAAAAAAATGTAATAATAAATAGAGTTTTGAGAAATAATTTTATAAACCTTTATGTATAAAATAAAGAAATGAGTTGACTTATGTCAGTTATGTATGTGTATGAATAGATAAAAAGTAATGACATTTGTATAAAATTGAAAATATTGTGCCGGTGAAGTTTATAAAAAAAAATTCATTTTAGTGGTGTGAAAGATGTTGTGGGATGTTAAAAAAGAAAAGTATGAAACTAATTGAGGGATGGAGGGAGTATAATTTTATTGCTAAATGTGGAGTATATATTATCAAAAAAAAAAAAAAGGGTGATAGTTTCCATAAAGTGTATGAGACTACATTCAAACTCACTGAAATATATGTTCAGGTTTGCGCAGTTATTGTCAACGGAGAGAAAACTACGACCAGCGAAGGAGGAAAGAACAGTTGAGATGATGAAGAGCGTTTCTACCCCTTCAAAAGCAGCACTTAAACATTCATGGAAGACGTTGCTTAAATTTGTGAATTCATTATCACTTGAAACCAAATTTCAAGTGTCCAAATTTAATACTCAAATTATGTGGAGACAGCAAACAATGACATCCAAATCCAACCCACTTATCACCACTCTTAAAATGAAGTCAAACTTCACTACCCCTACACATATTTTAACTCCCCCACGCAAAAATTTTGGCAAGTGAAAAGTGATCACCATTTAATTTGCACCATGTCAAAATATTTGTAAGTATTAGTCATAATAGTGTAATTTCATTTAATCATATCAATTCATTTTATTTTTTTTAATTTGAAGCACGCCTACATGTACAATATCTTTCATCCTACATTTCTTTTTTTATTTAAGTAAGTTTCTTGTGAACAAGTTTTCACTATAAAACTGAATTCATACCATTAATGTTTTTTTTTTAGAATAATAAGGAAAGACATAGTCAGTTCTATCTTCTTTACATAGACTAAGTTTTTAATTAAAAAAGTAATATCTGCTCCATTTCAATCGTAAGAAATTTGAGAGACAACAAGGTCATGTGTCACTCTATTTCTTGTCCATGAGATGTGTACGTATCACGTTGCACACTACGATATCCTCCATTAAACTCCAAATTACTTACATCTAGTATTCTCCCCTCAGGGACCCAACACGGTTTCCTTAGATTGAAGGCTGAATTTGTTTTATTTGTATAAAGATAATTAGTTCTTATTTTTGGGCTTCAAAGGTTGGGACTGTAATGATGCTGGCATGCCTGTTCATTTTAGCGATGCCAGCTTGGTTGGGCTTAGGTTTGATTTGTCCTTTTTTTAAGAGCTGATTTATTTGATTTTTTCTTCATGTGTGTTTAATTCCCTAATTAATCTTTTCCCTAGAGGTGTAAATGAGTCGAGTAGTGCTGAACTCGAAACTCGATTCGATTGAATCTAAAATTTTAAAGATTGAGCTCGACTCAACTCGATTATCTATATAATTTTCAAAATTAATAATAAACATATTTTTTCTAAAATAAACTCGAGTTCGAGCTTGATTCGATTACATGTATATAAATAATATATTAATGGCAAAATAGTAAATATTGTACAAGCTCAATTAGGCTCGCGAGCTTTTCGAGTCGAATATTTATGATCTCAAACTTGAACTCGATAGCTATTCAAATAGCTCGAAACTCGACTCGATTAACTTTGAGTCGAGTTTAAATTTTTTTCGAGTCAAACACAAGTAGTTCACGAGTTGACCCGACTCAATTATACCCTAATTTCCCCATTTTGGTTTTTCTTCATGGATATCTTTAGGTAATATTTCGTACTATAAAGAACTACTATGACACTTTATAAGCAAAGAAGTGATACTAAAAAAAATCATATAAACTCAGATTGAAATAAGTTTTTGCCTTCCTTTCAAAAAAAAAGGTTTCATATATTTTTAACATTTTATATTGTTTAACCACCCACGATGTCATAGTTACTGGTCAGATGGCCTTATTCGAGTAATAATAATATTATAAGCATAAAATAGTTTTTTTAACATTACTCTGATCCTATCAATAACATCTTTTAACCGCATGTGAAAACAAACGAGAGTTCAGACACTCCATGCGTTGCACGGAACTCTATATATATAGTCTTATTATAATATTAAGATAAATAAATCCCAGATCAGGTTGTAAGTATTAAAATAAACTAGAAAGTCCTAGTCTAACTTTTTAACCAAAAAATAGAAAAGTTGTGTTAGGTGGGGAAGTGATTAAAACTAGCAATGCAATAGAAAATTGTACAAATCCAATCACATGGTTAATTGTGAATTTGAATTTCGATGTGCTTATATAATTAATTCCACAAATTAATCTAGTGTAGTCTTGGATCCAATGGAGCAAAGTACTCCAAGCTTTCGTCAAACTGATCAACCCCCAGAGTACGAGAGATACATCACTGTACTAAGCATTGATGGTGGCGGCATCAAAGGTGTTATTCCTGCCGTTATCCTCGATTTTCTCGAATCCCAACTTCAGGTACTAGGCTACCCACTACTTTATACAACTTTATTGTGCATATATATACGGTTTTGATATGGAGCTGAACAGGAGTTGGACGGGGAGGATGCAAGAATTGCGGACTACTTCGATGTGATAGCGGGGACGAGCACCGGAGGCCTTGTAACGGCGATGTTAACGGCTCCGGACAAAAATAATCGGCCTCTTTATTCTGGAAAGGGAATCAAGCCATTCTACTTGGAAAATTGCCCCAAAATCTTTCCACAAACAAAGTAATGTTATTTTTTCAAGTCTTGGGAATACGGTCAAAGGACCTACTAATTTGATGATTAATTGCAGGTCGTTGTTTCCGTTTGGGAAAATGTTGAAGTCGTTAGTTGGGCCGTTGTACGATGGGAAGCACCTTCACGGCGTGTTAACGGATGAGTTGGAGCACACAAAGCTGAGCCAGGCTATCACTAACGTCATTATTCCAGCTTTTGATATAAAGCGTTTGCAGCCTGTTATATTCTCCACATATGATGTATGTATTTATATATACTCCATTTTAAATTTATCATTTTCAAGAATAATTCTAATAGTATTGATTGTGTTGTGTGCAGGCAAAAAGATCGGCATTGTTAGATGCTAAATTTTCGGACATATGCATAAGTACATCTGCGGCTCCTATTTTTCTACCAGGCCACCAATTCGTCACAAAAGATGAGAATGGGAATGTAAGAGAGTATAATCTCATAGATGGGGGCGTTGCTGCAAATAATCCGGTACAATTTCATCTTCAAATTCCAATTTATCTTTCTTTTTTTTTTTTTTTTTTGTAATTAATTTTTATTGTGAGGCCTAATTTAGGAGTAATGAATAGGTCTCGGGTGCATCCATGCACTCATGTTCAATTAAAAGTGCATGTAACAGAAGGGATAATGATATGATTTAATTTGTTGCAATTTTGTAGACATTGTTGGCTATAACAGAAGTAGTGAAACAAATGTTCGATTCAAATCTGGACTTTTTCAGAATGAGGCCTATAGACTATCCTCGTATTCTAACGATATCGATAGGCACTGGAACTGCGAAAGTCGAGGAAAGATACGACACTAAACGAGCATCTAAATGGGGTATTATAGAATGGCTATTTTATGGGGGCACCAATCCCTTGATTGAAATATTCAGCCAAGCAAGTGCAGATATGGTCGACATTCACACTTCTCTCTTATTTCAAGCTCTCAACTCCGAGCATAATTATCTTAGGATCCAGGTAACACATTTTTTATTTATTTAATTTGATAACTTTCATATGTCATGAGGTTCAAATTAAATGTGTCTTATTTAATTTGATACAGGACGATGAACTAAATGGGCTTGAAAATTCAATGGATGTTGCCACAAAAGAAAACTTGGATAGACTCGTTGCAATTGGTGAAAGGTTGTTGAAAAGTCCGGTTTCCAGAGTGCAATTGGAAACCGGTCAAACTGAACCGGTCGAGAATGGAGGCACGAATGAGGAAGCTCTCAAAAGGTAATATACACTAAGGTTGTGTTTGATAGCAAAAACTTATTATACTAGATTGTGATGATATCTAAATTTTTTAGATTTTAAAACATAATTTATCTATAATCTAAGTTATCAAAAACTTTTTAAATTCTTGTTCAAAGAATAATTTTGATTTGTTTTTACAGCTTTGCGAGAAAATTGGCAAGTGAGAGGAAACACCGACTATCAAAGAATAGTGAAAACGGGAAAACTGTAGCCCAGCTAAGAATGAGCAATTGCGCAGTTGGAAACAAGTTCAAAATGTCGTCAATAATGATTAATAATAATTATAGAAACAAGCTCTTGTGCTATCCCATGTCCATGTGTAGTATGAATGTGACCAACCCCACAATTATAAGTATTTTCAAATGATGTACTTTTTTTTTAATCAATATGCAAGATTGTTGCATGGAGTTTGTTTATACTACTACTCTTTTTTTCATGTGTTGCTGAGGACTCTGTCACAAAAGCGTCGATAAATTTTAATTCGATCATGCCATAGCAAGTCCAATAAAATTTGTTGCAAACATTTGCAGTCGACTTTCGCCCGTCACAAATCCTAATTTGAGACGGATATTCGTCACAAATTGACATTTTTTTATATGAGATCAGGAGATCATCTTCATGGATCTTATTATTGTTCGTCATGAACAACATATTTTATAGGCGGTCAAAAAAAAATACTTATATGTCTTCCTTTTTTTTCCTTTTCTCATGATTTGGTTTGAGAACGGTTTTTTAATTTTCTTTTGATAGAGGGTCTGTTTGTTGTAATTTCTTGATTATAGATAAATTTCTTTAGAAAAATAATACCCAGTACATTTTTTAGGGAAGAGGTTAGATTAGTTATACTTTGTCTGCAGGACAAAAAAAAAAGGTTTAGGATTCTTAATTATATGATTTGGGCTTTTTTTTTTTTTTTTTTTTTTTTTTTTTTACAAATTACTATTCACAATAACCTTATTGGGCTCATCTTACACTTTAGTTATTTCATTAATCATTATTAAAGACATTCATTGAAGTATTAAACCTTTGTTGGGCCTAATATCGACCAAGGTTGCCTCTCCTTTTTTTTCTTTTTTTTTTTCCAACAAATTCCTATTTAAATGCAAGATACTTAAATGAGAGGTGCATTCAAATTAAATTTATAGTATTGTTCTAAAAAAATTAAGTTTATATTTTAAAACTAAAAAAACAACTTAATTTATTTAACAAAATTAATGAATTTGACTCTCTTTTATTAAATGAGATTGGCGTGCTACGTGGGGATAAACCAATAATAAAATATTGAGTGAAAATGTAAAATAGTGGGTACACATAATAAAACATTTACTAGAAATTTAGACAAAACATGGATAATTAAATATTGAAATTCAGGAAAAAAAAAGAGTCGACAAACATATAGGAAGTCTCTCTTATTCGAAACAGCACACATTAACACTCATGGTGTAATAATACTAGTATTAATTCGATGATTTAGCAGTGTTTAGTGCAATAACAGCGGCGGCGGAAGCCCCGGCAGTGGCCGCCGTGGAAGCCCTCAGTCTGGCACACCGCCGCGCAATTCGCTTTTCTGACGCATATTCCCTTGAACCGATGGCTCTTCGACTCACAAGTCCTTGTTGCCTCTGCCACCATTCCTGCATTTTTTTTAATTATATTAGATAAAAATGAAAATTAAAAAATTATAGGAGTATATGATAATGTTGTAACAACTTAATTTAAAAAATGGCACACTATTCACACCCCAATTTTATCTCAATACACTCGTGTGTACAATATTTATAAAGTGAGTGTATTGAGCAAATATTTAGGTGTTAATATTTGAACCTTTAAAATATTTGTGTCACATCTCTCATGGATATTTAATATAAAAAGTTAAAATAATGAGGAATTATATATACCAGTAGAGAAGAGAAGCATCAACATGAGCATAGCAGTTGCAAACAACCTCAGAAAGCTGGCCATTTTTCTCAGGGAGCTAGGATAGATATTAGTGTGTTTGTGTGTGTATGTCTAGTATTTGAGGCCTATAAATAGGCCATAAATGCTAGCTAAAGCTCCATTATTAATTTGGATCTCATAAAACATATATATCACACTATATATGTCTTTTATTTCAAATTGTACTTTATCTTTCTTTTTTCATGGTTATGGTGTATTCACGCTGATCTGAATACGAAAATTAAAAAAAAAAAATTCAACTTTATTAAAGTGATAAAATAAAAATATTATGTGAGAAAATATGATGACATAAAAAATAAATAAGTGATAATTTTAAAGATAAGCTAGAGTTGTGAGAATTAAACTTTCTTTTTTAGAGTGTAAAAATTAATGTAGAAAATATGCAAAATGAATTGAATACTATGATTTATGAGTATAACAATCACGTACATCATCAATTGGACGGTGCGCACAGTGGTATATTTTTCAGTAAAGATAATTAATATTCTTTTTCAATGAATATAATTAATATTTTTTTAATAAGTCTATCGTTTAAAAATAAACATATCAGAATCAGATGCATGTAGTGTACGTATACAAATCTCATAGGTCAATAAATTATAGGTAAAGTGAAGGAAAGAATAAAAAATAAATGAAAAAAAGGTAAAAAAGTGAATGGGTCATTTGTATTCATAATCACAAAACTTTTTATCTTAACAGCTATAAATGTATTCACTTTAATATATATATATATATATATAGATTATCAAATTAGGTTGTAAAGGATGTGAACTCAATCCCTACTTTGCACATGAAATATTTGTGGGCCCAAAATATTTATATAAACATGCAAAATTCCCTTTCCTCCCTTTTCTTGGCTCCACTTTTGCCTTTTCTCAGTCTCTAGTTGCTTCTATTATTAGGAATAAAATACAATTCAAATTATCTCTATAAAATACAACTCAAATTATCTCTATAGCTTTTATTGCAAGATTTCTACAGCTTTGGATATATATATATATTCTATTCACTCTTGGTCATAATATAATTCCGCCTAAGTTTATTTTGGTTCAATCCGTCACACATGCATATTTTATGATTTATCTGTCTTCTATAATCAGATGATTATTGTACAAATGCTTCGATTTTTGAACAATTAGAATAAAATAAATGAATAAAAAGATACGTAGTTCCCTTTTTTTTATTTTGGGCTAAAGCTAAAGGAATGTGTTCACACGTTTTAGGTATACGCAATGCATTCTATAACTTTCGGCATCACTTTCTTTAAATTGAGTGGCCACCTAGCCTATATATATATATGTTAAGTTGCATCTTTAATTCATGTGCCAAGAATAGTTGAGTTTATATGCTTTAATTAAAAAAACTAAAATTAGATGAAGTTTATGTGTTTTAATTTTTTTTATTAAAATATATATATATAAAGTAGGTATATATGTGTATGAGAGAGATTTTATAAAGTATTTTTTTATCTATAATATTTTTTATTTAAATTTTATTATTGTAAACAAAATTCACTCAAATTCTTAAACTTATTTCAAATATCCAAATTCAACACACATTTCAAATTCCCCAAAACAAAATATTTCCTATTTAAGATCTGGAAATTTATTTTAGATGTGGAATGGAGTATATAAATGTCAAATTAAAGATAGTTAATAAATAGTTTGATATACGATCAGGGCGGACCTAGGCTTATCCCAAAGGGTTGGCCATGGATGGCCCCCAACCCCACCCCTTTTATATATAGTATATTATTAAATTTTAATATTTTTAGTTTTTTTTTTTAATTTAGTAAAATTAATATACATATTAATTTAATAAATTATATTAGTAACAACTAACAAGTTTATTATAAAAGTTGTCTCAAAATAAATTTCTTATTACATTTTTAGTAGTTATATACTATAAAAGTGATTATTTTGTACTTATTTTAATTGCAAGCTTATTTTAAAAAATAACATTTTACATATTTGAGACTATTATTGATAAAAGATGAACCACTTTGTATTAATTTAATAATTTTTAAACATGTGTTTGCAATTAACTCATGTAAAATAATATTATACATAATATTATAATTATAAATGCATTAATATTTTGGATTATTAATTTTTTTTCGCCCCCTAATCTCAAGTTCTAGGTCCGTCCCACTACACGATGCATTTAATATTTATCTGAAACAAAATAAAATTATTAAGGTATGATTGATATACATGAATGGATTAGGAATGGAATGACCATTCATTAATTCAATCTAAATATCATGAATGGAAATATGGAATGATCATTCCTAAAATTTAAGGAATTGATCATTTCTTCCATAACCCCATTGGTTTATCTATTCCATTTCCTTAATTAGGAATGAGTTTTTTTTATTATTATTATTATATAGAATATCATTACTTATTTTTATTTTCACAATATTATTTTTCATTCACTATCGTAATAATATTAATAATTTAAAAAATTAATAAATTTAAATTTTAATATTATGATTATTAACCAAATAATAATACATCATAAAATTTGAAAATCAATAAAAATTAAACTCCATAATAATAAAATATATATTAATAATAAAAAATTGTAAAAATATTAATAATAGATACAATAAAAAATGAATAATTATGAAAGTATAACTTAATGATAATAGTACTAATACTTATAACTTAATGATAATAGTACTAATACTTAATAATAATAATTTATGTATACTAAAAATAATATATTAATATATAATAGTGTAGTAATATTTAATAATAATAATAATAATATATTGATAGTAATATTTAATAATAATAATTTAATTAATTTTACACAATATTTATGTTTCATTTCTTGTTCATACCAATTATAAGAATGAGCATTCCTATTTCATTCCTTTCTCACATCCCCTTATATACTAATAGGGAGTTTAAATTGATGATGTGTCATTTTGTGGTTAATTTGGCTTATGTGTCATTTTGTGGTTGATTTGGCTTATGTGTCATAATTTAATTAAGTTGTTAATTTAAAAAAGTATAATGTGTAATTAAGTTATTGGTTGAGTAAGATATGATTCATAAACTCTTTCAAGTATATTCTTATTAAATATTGATTTTTTTTCTAATTAATTATTTATTTTATTTAAGGGGTTAGTGGTTGATATGTAATGTTGAATTTCTTATTATCTTAATATTGATTAATTAAATTAAATTTTATTTTATTTACTTAACTTTATTGTAGTATTCATTTTATTCTTTAGTTTAATTTATTTTTGAACTATTTAATGTATTTTTGAGTAAAATACAATCTAAAATGTATTTTTATTGGTGTGTACAATTCTTTATTTAATTAGTTATTAAATTTTATTTTATAATTATTTTTATCTTATATCTCAAGTAATTTTTTCTGCAATTATTTTAAATTTATTATACGTTTAATGTATTTAAAAAATAGAGTTCGAAATTAAATATATATGTAAAACTTATTATATAATTATATTATTTTACATGATTAAAAATTTGTTATATATACATAATACACACTACTTCTATAATATAGAATCCCCTTATATATTAATAGGGAGTTTAAATTGATGATATGTCATTTTGGGGTTAATTTGGCTTATGTGTCATTTTGTGGTTGATTTGATTATGTGTCATAATTTAATTAAGTTGTTAATTTTAAAAGGTATGATGTGCAATTAAGTTATTGGTTGAGTAAGATATGTTCATAAACTCTTTCAAAATATTATATTCTTATTAAATATTGATTTTTTTTTCTAATTAATTATTTATTTTATTTAAGGGGTTAGTGGTTGATATGTAATGTTGAATTTCTTATTATTTTAATATTGACTAATTAAATTAAATTTTATTTTATTTACTTAACTTTATTGTAGTATTCATTTTATTCTTTAGTTTAATTTATTTTTGAACTATTTAATGTACTTTTGAGTAAAATACAATCTAAAATGTATTTTTATTGGTGTGTACAATTCTTTATTTAATTAGTTATTAAATTTTATTTTATAATTATTTTTATCTTATATCTCAAGTAATTTTTTCTGTAATTATTTTAAATTTATTATAAGTTTAATGTATTTAAAAAATAGAGCTCGAAAATATATATAAACCTTATTATATAATTATATTATTTTACATGATTAAAAAATTTGTTATATATACATAATACACTACTTCTATAATATAGAATCCCCTTATATACTAATAGGGAGTTTAAATTGATGATGTGTCATCTTGTGGTTAATTTGGCTTATGTGTCATTTTGTGGTTGATTTGGCTTATGTGTCATAATTTAATTAAGTTGTTAATTTTAAAAAGTATGATGTGTAATTAAGTTATTGGTTGAGTAAGATATGATTCATAAACTCTTTTAAAATATTATATTCTTATTAAATATTGATTTTTTTTCCTAATTAATTATTTATTTTATTTAAGGGGTTAGTGGTTGATAGGTAATGTTTAATTTTTTATTATTTTAATATTGATTAATTAAATTAAATTTTATTTTATTTACTTAACTTTATTGTAGTATTCATTTTATTCTTTAGTTTAATTTATTTTTGAACTATTTAATGTATTTTTGAGTAAAATACAATCTAAAATGTATTTTTGAGTAAAATACAATCTAAAATGTATTTTTATTGGTGTGTACAATTCTTTATTTAATTAGTTATTAAATTTTATTTTATAATTATTTTTATCTTATATCTTAAGTAATTTTTTCTGCAATTATTTTAAATTTATTATAAGTTTAATGTATTTAAAAAATAGAGCTCGAAAATATATATGTAAAACTTATTATATAATTATATTATTTTACATGATTAAAAAAATTGGTATATATACATAATACACTACTTCTATAATATAGAATCCCCTTATATACTAATAGGGAGTTTAAATTGATGATGTGTCATTTTGTGGTTAATTTGGCTTATGTGTCATTTTGTGGTTGATTTGACTTATGTGTCATAATTTAATTAAGTTGTTAATTTTAAAAAGAGTTAATTTGCAAATTAAATCACGACCTTTTGCTCATTTGCAATCTAATCAAAATCTTAAAAGAATTGTAAATAAATCACAAACTTAAAATATTATTGCAAATTAGACTTCTTAGAAGTCTACTTTGTCCCTAAATCATACCTTTTGATATTTGGTTTGATTGAAAAACAATATTGTTTTATTAAGGTGTTTTTATGTCGTTAAGAAGTTTAAATTGTGTTAGATTCGAACACAATTAAAATTGTCAAAAAAGGCTAAATTGCAACTATATTTAAAGTTTGTGATTTATTTGCAATCAACTTAAAGTTTAGATTAGATTGCAAATGTGAAAAAGGTTATGATTTAATTTGCAATTAACTAAAATATTTATTTAAGGTGTTGTGGTTGATATTGAAGGTTGACTTACAATTTATTATTAAGAGTTGTTTTATTATTACTTAAATTATTTGTTTTCGAAATTTTATAATTTTTTTTAAAGTTATTTTTTCATATTTATTAAATGTAAGGTGTTGTGGTTGATATTGAAGGTTGACTTACAAATTATTAAGAGCTATTTTAATATTACTTAAATTGTTTGTTTTCGAAATTTTATAATTTTTTTAAAAGTTGTTTTCATATTTATTAAATGTCAACGTCTCATTTCGTTTGATTCTCACAAATTTTCTTTGAAATTTGCTTTATAAAATTAACTAACATAAGTGTAATTATTTTGTATAACTCAAAATATTATATTAGTTAAACTTTTATATTATAATACAACGTTATAATAAATATAATTGAAAAAAATGTTAATTTTTTAACAAAATAATTACTATAATTCTGCGAAATCATTTTTTTTAAATATAATTATAATAATTTATTATACAAAATAAAATTTTGAAAAATTAAATTAAGTAAATAAATTTAAAAAAATTATTAAATATTTAAAAATATACTTAAAATTCTGTGTAATACACGTGTTCTATTCATGAGTTCATTCTATTTAGACATATTTTCATTTCATCATATCAATCATAAGGTTTTGATTTTTTTGTGAAAAAAACCTGAGTACTTTTTTTTTTTAAACTTTAATAAAATGGAAATCATAATTAATGGTTTTTTTTTTTTTTTTTATGGAAGTTAACCACTTGAACTATCACACCTTGTCATAATTAATGGGTGCGATAATGTAAATAAACAACCCAAAAAAAATAGACAACCAGAACAAGAAAATATCCCAAATTGAAATAATGTAAATAAAAAGCGATGATAATAAAAGAAGGAAAAAAACACAATTCTGTAAAATATCAACTTTAAAAAGAAAATACGCTTATTAGGTAACGTTGTGAATTCTTAAGAAAAATGACGCGTATTTATGATGTAGATAAAATAATAAAAAATACGTCCAAATTGTACTACTTCTTCAATTACTACATTATTGCATGAATAACGACACCCTAATTAACTAATTAATTAAATCATATACGCATAAGAAGACAATTGTAACAAAACGAAGTCAACTAAGTCCTTTGGCCGTCTCTGGCAGTTAGAAGTTTTACTTTTGGTTGCATTAAATATTATTTTGGTAAGGCCAAATACTTAATTATAGCCTATACTTTTTCTTTTTTATCAATTCTAGCACATACTATTTTTTTTCTTCAAATGATACCCATACTTTCAATTAGTACTTAAAAACATCCCCGTTCTCATTTTCCGGCAAAGCCTGTCTGATGTGGACGCCGTATTCCACGTGGACGACTGACATGGAAATTAGTAATTGTCCAAAATAATTTATTATATCCCATACTTTTCATTTTTTATTAATTTTAGCCCATACTTTTCATTTTTTATTAATTTTAGCCCATATTTTTTGTTTTTTCAATTCTAGCCCATACTTTTCATATTTTCATCAATTCTAGCTCATTCTTTAGATTACATTCTTTAGTTTTGGCTGGACATTCCAGAGAAGAAACTAAATTTCAACCTGTTTCTTGTGGTCTAGCTTCACGGTATACTTTAGTATTCTTTGTTTGAAGGGTGTGTTTCAACTATTTCATCATTGTTTCTAATTCATGTTGGAGAGGTTAATTTATGTTCAAACTTATGAGCAAATTATAGGGTGATTTTTTTTATGTCTATTTTAAATTTTCAATTTTTCATTGGTACTAAAGTAATTACTCCCTCCGTCCCATTATTAATGAAACATTTGTCAAAAACCCTTATCCCATTATTATTGGAACATTTGCCACCTATTCCAATCTCCTTTAAAAGTCTCCCTTAACATCTACTTATTTACACTCCATGCCATTACTTTTTACACACAAACAAAAGATTATCTCTCCAATAAAGTTGAAATACCCATAATATCCCTCCTAAAAGTCAACTTTATCACTTTTAATACTAATAAACAATTCTACATTAAAACCCTTGCAAACAGTAAATGTTCCATTAATAATGGGACGGAGGGAGTAATATTTAAATGTCTTTTTCATTCTATGTATAGAAATGAAGGTATGATTTTGGCTAATTCTGGAAGAGTGTATTATAGAGTAAGTGTTTGAAATAAGGTTATCCATATTAAACTTTGATATTTTAAAAATAATTTTGTTATGGTATTTGAGTTGTTATATATGTGTTATTTTTAGATTCTCAATCAAAGTCGACCAAGGACAGTGAGTGGTCCTATAGCTACTACAACTGCTGCCTCTAGTGGAGTACGAATAAATGCTCGTGAAGTTGAAGATCGTAGCAGCCAAAGATCAGATGTTGTTGACTATTGCACCTCACCACCAACATTATAAAGTCACACAACATGTGATCGTTATTTTATCTATATTTTAGGTCGTACTAGACGTGCCTTGTTATGACATCTTTTTTGATATGTCATGTTGACATCTTTCTTTTTGCATGTGTCATGCAGTGACAAAACTTATGATCAAATGTCTTGTAACGACGTCTTTATTTTGTAGACAATAAATACGGTCATTGCATTGTAATGACATTTTTATTTTGCAATAGTAGTGTGAATATTTGATGGTTGCATTCCTTCAAGTAATTATCAATTTATTTTTGGCGTCCTGTAAGACGAACCTTGCAAAAAATGATACCGGATAGATTTTTTTAAGTATGAGCTAAAATTGATGAAAATATGAAAAGTATGGGCTAGAATTGAAAAAATAAAAAATGTTGGTTAAAATTAATAAAAAATGAAAAGTATGGGCTAAAATTAATAAAAAATGAAAAGTATGGGATATAATAGATTATTTGGACAATTACTAATTTCCATGTCAGCCGTCCACGTGGAATCCGACGTCCACATCAGACGGGCTTTGCCGAAAAATGAGAACGGAGATGTTTTTAAGTACTAATTGAAAGTATGGGTATCATTTGGAGAAAAAAAATAGTATGTGCTAGAATTGATAAAAAGGAAAAAATATAGGCTATAATTGATTATTTGACCTTTTGGTAATTCATAAATTTTGTTGACTTAGACAAAATGTTGAAACGATTAAATATTCTTTACTAAACCATTATTAAACAAGGGCATATATATATATATATTTGGAAGTTACATAATGGCCATATTTTGACTGGGTGATAGCTCATTAAACGATTTGATTGTTTGGTAGTGACATAATAATAAGACCTCTCTATTTTTCTCTGTTTTTATTTGACAACTTTAGAATAAATTCTGTTTTTATTTGATAAGTTTAGAATAAATTAAAGAACAATGTTTGTCTCAAGTATTTTACACATAAAATATGTTTAAAAAGTAATATTTAAATCGTAAGTACAAATTGTCAAATTCTAATCAGTCAAATATTTGCAGATCGCAAACAACTTATTTTAAATATGTGTTATTATAAGAACATATGTGTTTTACGTTAAAAATAATTTTTTAATTAATTAGAATTTCATCACCTTCCCTAAATGTTCTTGGATCCTAAAATCTGATTTTTTTTTTCATGTTTTTATAAGTTCTTGAGTAAAAAAGTTAGAACAATTAAAACAGGGACTAAAAAGTTCATGAATCCTTCACGGGTCAACATGGTCCATCTCTTTTCACAAATCACATGTTATATAAGTGTAAATATGCATTATTAATAACATATATTTGTCCATATAATAATACATAATTTATGAGCTCCTCTTTTTTTTTTTAATGCATATGAACACATTTTAATTTTTGTAATATTATATCAAATGTTCACAGTTCTAATTTTAAGACATATATACCCCTAAGAACTGGTAAAATGGATTGATGAAAATGTTGAAATTGGTCCCACCAACGCAAAATTAATTACACGCCCCTCTTCTCTTATAAGTTCTACCACTCTCTCAAAAATTACGGCACTCCCTCTCTTAAAATAAAAGTTACAATAGCTCTCTCCTACACTCTCTGTTATAATCTCTATAAAAAGGGGGTAAACATGCAATTGAATTTATGAATGATCATATTTAAATTATCCGCACTCCCTTTCTTTCAAAAAATGTCAGCACGTAGAGATTTTTTTTTTGTCTAGTTATCCCTTTTCTTAATTTTCGCATACCGAAATCAATCATGGTTTGTAGGAATGTTCAATTCAAGACTGTTTAAGACGATGGAGAAAGCAATTTGGACTCTTGTCACGTTCACCTTTGGAACTAAGCGTATGTCTAATTACCTCCATACAAATTATTTGATACTTATTATTGTTGATTTTTTCAATTTAATGTAGGAGTATTGTTTATTGTTAAATTTTTAATTTGGATTTTTGTTTGTTCATTTGAATTTATAGTGTAGTGTTCATTCATTTGAATTTATAGTGTAGTTTATTTTGGTGGAGAATTTGAGCATGCAAATTTGAATTTGGTTAATACTAGTGTAGTTTATATTTTATTTTTAAATATGATCAATGCACATATATACGATAAATTTCAATGGTGAATGTGATAAGGAGCCCCAATTGCTTTACCCATCGTTTTGAATGTTCCAATGAAACATGATCGAGTTTGGTACAAGGCCGTGAATAGGCTTGAAAATTTTAAATTACTTCTTCATGAATTATATGCAGTCGTGATCGTAAGAGTTAGCAATGTATCGGTGCCATTTGAGTTGCCGGAGTTAGGGGATGAGTTTGTTGAGTTGAATTCATTTTTTAATTTAAAATTATTGTTAGGATAATATTTTAAAATTAGATTATTTTACTGTGTTCAAAATTTTAAATTAAGAATTTTTTATTTAGATTTTGCATTAATTGTATATTTATGTCAATTTTGGGGGATTACGCGGCAAAATTAGCCCCAATTTGGATAATTTGGGTCAAAATAGGAAGAACAAGTGGCATGTAGTCCAAATTAGGGTAATGCAAACTAAAATTAAAATTGGTCTAAATTCACCCAACTTAGAAGTGACTGTTCTAAATGTGCAGATTTAAAAAAATGACTAATTTATATCGCACCCCTTAGGATAGCATCGAAATAAAATATTACTCCCTCCGTCCACGTCCACGAAAAGTAGTCCCATTTGACACATATTCTTTGTCCACCAAATGTAGTCACATGCACTTTATGGAAACTATCACCCTTCAACTATCACTTAATTACTCAATTTGCCATCAACTTTATTCCTAAACAATCACTTTATTCACAATGGACCCCACAATACCTTATAATACCCTTACTTTATCTACTTTATCTACCATTTTCTTAAAACTTGTGCCCCATCCCCATGTCCCTACTTTTCATGGATGGAGGGAGTATTTATTAGCTTTTTATTTTGACATTTTCATTCATTTGTCTATAAAAAAAATTATACGGAGTACTATTTTTTGCAAATTTTTTAATTTTTTTTCTTACACTTCACTTTATATCTCGCACAGAATTGAGAGAGTAGTTATCTAGTGCAATGTACTCCCTTTGCCTTGTCATTATTTATACACTTTTTTTTTATTATTGTTTGAAGATTATTTGTATATTCTTAATATAAAAACAATACATAAAATTAAAATTGTCATAATATTGTTTTATTTTTAAAATTGACACTTTATTTTAAAAAGAATCATTTTTCTCACTCATATCCATGATTCATGTTCCCTCCCTATTTTACTAGATTCCCTCCTTTTCTTTCGTATATATTTTTTATTAGATTACTTATTTCTTAAAAATAAAGTAATTTTATTATTTTAAATATCATATTATATACTAAACGTAAACTCACATAAATATAAATTCACTAAAGCTGGTATGTTGTTCATCCATCCCTATTAAACAATTCTTACATTCCTCAAGTAACTTTTACAATCCATTTTATCTTTAGATTGGTTAAAAGCTGCGTGAGTTGCACACATGAATTCATGATCAATCATACAGCTCATGTCATAGTCTCTCTCTCTCTCTCTCTCTCTCTCTTCATCTCCCCAACACCATTTTTCAACGCACTCAAGACTCAATTACACCCTGCCATCATACCTAAAGAATCATTTTCACACATTAAAAAAGATTGAATCTTTACACTCTTTTCCTGCGTTTGTGTTCTTGCTGAACTACAGTACAGAACATGGACTCCAAGCCCTTAAGATTCGTAACCCACCAATCTTTCTTCTCCGCCGTTCGATCTGATGATCTTGAGTCCATCAAGAATGAGGGCTCTGATCCATCTTCTCTTCTGGCAATTCAAACCGATGATAAGGAAACTGCTCTCTACATAGCTGCAGAGAATAACTTCCTTGACACTTTGATCTATTTGCTTGCTTTCTGCGACTTGGAGACTGTTAAGATAAGGGCAAAATCGGATATGAATGCCTTTCATGTGGCTGCAGCAAAGGGACACCTAGGTATTCATACTCCCATTTAGGGAAAATGGCTATTTTGATTGATTCTTCACTTGATTGCTGTCAATTGTTACAGTTAAGCATGTTTTATTTGTGTTTGTCTCTGAATTTTGCTGTTGATGGTATTGTTTTTGGTGATGGGGGAATTTTTTTTTTAGTAATAGTTGTTATCTAGAGCTTGATTATAGCTAGGCCATTAATTTATGCACTATGACTATGAAGGATGCTTCTTGATAGGCAAAGCTGGTATCTTGTATTTAGGATTTCATGGAATTGCAGTTTGAGGTTATGAGAAATTGAATCAGAAATAGGGGATGGGGAAAAGCCTTTGTCCTACACGGGCACGTTCAGTCGATGGTTGAGCAAGATGGATGTGTTATTCTTAGTGCTCTTGAATGAAACTAGTTGGATTTGTTAGTATTGAAGGAAGGAAGCTGCTCTGAAGATGTTGTTTAGGCATATTTTGATCGAGTGAGTTGCAACCAAAATGGAGTTTTGATAAATAGTTAGTTCTACATTAATTCAAATCATACTCTTTTGCCTGCTTATCATACTCATGAGGATGGTGTTGATTAAAGAAGGGATGGCGTTGTCAACATAATTTTCCGTTAATGTAATTCTTGACACATTGGAACGCTACCTTCGAAATCAGTACTTGAAATTTGCCTTTGTGTGTTTCCTATTTTGAATATTGGTAGCACAATTTGAGCTGGTAGAGCTGTTTTTTAGTAGCAAAATAATAAATCATTTTCATGTCTTTGTGAAAAAGAACTACTCTAACGAAATTCGCAGATATGGCCTGCTTTGAAATATATGTTTATTCTAGGTTAAGTTTGAATTTCCATGGGTGCTTGAAAGAGTTTAACGAAGTTGCTTTCAAGAAATTTGCAGAATCAAATATGAAATTCCATAGTTGCCTTTCAGAATCTTGTGAATGGAGTTATAATTCTTGATTATTTCTGTATCCAGGTATTGTGAAGGAGCTTCTTAAGAAGTGGCCTGAGCTCTGTAGAGTTTGCAACTCTTCGAACACAAGCCCTCTTTACACAGCCGCATCCCAGAATCATCTAGATGTAGTGAATGCCATATTAGATGCAGATCCAAGTTCAGCTAGAATTGTCAGGAAAAATGGGAAAACAGCACTGCATACAACCGTGAGATATGGCCAACTGAGCATCGTGAAAGCACTTATCGAAAGGGATCCAGGAATTGTACCCATAAAGGATAAGAAGGGCCAAACCGCTCTCCACATGGCTGTCAAAGGTCAGGATACCTCTGTGGTTGAGGAATTGCTGGAAGCTGATATTTCGATATTGAATGAATGTGATAAGAAGGGTAACACTGCTGTGCATATAGCAACACGAAAAAGCCGTTCTCAGGTATATAAGAGGACCGAACTTGAATCTTCTGCTTTGTTCATTATCCAAATATTTTTCTCTAGCACTGTTTGTGATAAGTTACCTATTCGTTTTTTTTCTAATTTTAATCCTGTCGACTTTCATGAATTGAAAATGGCCCTATTACTTTCAACTAATTAACGGACCAAAATGTTAAAAAGTGGAAGTTACAACACTATTTTCAATTCTTGAAAGTTGACAGGACTAAAACTAGAATAGGGATAACTTATAGGACTAAAAAACCTATTTCCCTTCTAATTTACTGTTTTGATGCAACCATGAAACACTAATGAATTGCCTCTGTTTCAGGTAGTTGCCCTTTTACTGGCATATAGAACTATCAATGTTAACGTAATCAACAGTCAACAAGAAACAGCGATGGACATAGCAGACAAACTCCAGTACGGAACACCCGCTCTCGAAATCACTGAAGCTCTGGCCGAGGCTGGCGCCAAGCACGCAAGGCACGTAGGCAGAGTAGACGAAGCAATGGAACTCAAACGAACAGTCAGCGATATCAAGCACGAAGTGCAGTCCCAACTCATACAAAACGAGAAAACACAGAGACGAGTCTCAGGAATCGCCAAAGAACTCAAGAAAATCCACAGAGAAGCAGTCCAAAACACCATCAACTCCGTCACAGTTGTAGCTGTCCTAGTCGCCTCCATTGCTTTTCTAGCATTGTTCAACTTACCTGGTCAATATCTCCAAGATGGAAAAGAAGCAGGACGAGCTAATATTTCCAACACCATTGCTTTTCGTTCATTCTGCCTTCTCGATGCAACAGCCCTTTTCATATCATTATCAGTCGTCGTTGTTCAAATCACACTGGTTGCTTGGGACACACAAGCTCAGAAACAAGTGGTTTCCGTTGTGAATAAGATGATGTGGGCTGCTTGTATTAGCACGTGTGGGGCTTTTTTATCGATATCTTTTGTTGTAGTCGGAAAGGGAAGCTCTTGGATGGCTATAACGGTAACTGCAGTGGGGGTTCCGATTCTAGTTGGGACTTTGATTAGTTTGTGCTACTTTGTTTTCAGACAACATTTTGGGATGTTCGGTAATGACTCCCAGAGGCGAATCAGACGAGCAAGTGGGAGTAAATCTTTCTCGTGGTCTTATTCTGTGAATATTTCAGACGAGGATGAGTACAACTCTGATGACAAGATTTATGCATTGTGAGGTCATCACAGAGGGGTCCAAAGTGACAAATTTGCAGAAAGTTACTTGGATGTAAAGATGTTTGTTATACTAGGTTTTCTCATCTTGTGTGTACATAATATGCAATTAATAGCCATCCACTATTTAATGTGCATTGGCTCATACCAGAAAGCTGATGATTGTGTCAATTCTGTTATGTATGTAACGACGAGTTGGTTCTTCATTTCATGGTATGATGGATACAATCATTTTGTCACCTCTAAAGGGGTGTAATTAAGCCTGGTTAAAAGTTCAAGAGGTAGAATCACTTTTATTTTAAAAATAATCACTTCTATTTTGAAAACAACTTTTATTAGGTCGGACTTATTACATTCAATTGTATCGTGCAATTAAGCCACAATCTTGACTTTGTTCTAATAAGATTTGTAAAACACAATCTTTTAGTATTTAATTTCAAATCATATCTACACATGTTTACATATCTATAGCTAAGAACAAATCTAAACAAACAACTAGTTTCTAAATTGTTTTATAGCCTTAATAAAAGCGATTGTCATCAAGCTCTAGAGTCTAGAGTCCAATTTGTGTTATTCTCAAGTCCATGTATTTTCTTGATAAATAATTTTCAGTTTGGATTTTAATGGTTTCACACGATAAAAAAAATGTCAAGGGGAAGAAGGGAATTTTTTGTAAAATTGTTAAAAAGTGATAATTTTACAAACACTGCTAGATTCTTAAAAATATGATGAAAAACACTTTGTTTACAAAAATCATTCACTTCCAAATTTTCACACTAATTATAGGAGTTTAAACATAATTCATTAAATAACCACATTCGATTGAACAAAGACTTAATTTTAACTTCCTAAATTATAGGAACTTGAACTCCCTACATTATTTAGTCATCCAAATCAACTAAAATAGCAAACCCCCAACTTTTTGGTAATTTGAATTTCCTATAAATAATCAAATTAGGTTAAAACACAGAATTTGTAAACCCAACATTAAGCATAACAAGGTACAAGGTAACTTTTCATACAAAATAATGTAGATCCAACATGAGAAGTGCACTTATTTTACAGTTTGTAGCAGATGAATTATGATTCACAGACAATATGGCAACAAACTCAGTAATCCTAAACATCATCTATTTCAGCCCACATGGTTTTCAATAAAAACAACAGAACCACATGGGTATATTTGTCCATAAAATTAAAACCAAGAAAAAAAAGAAAGAATTGCTTGGCAACATCCAAGCATCTGCTGCTAAGGAAAACCCCAATGCCCACCATTCCAAACCCTTATGGTTCAATAAAAGAAGCTACAGGAATATACAATTTACAATTGCGCCCCAGGTCTTTCAACACTTTACCATTAATAATAACGATAGAGCAAAATAATTAAAGTTGAAATTGCCCAGGACCTCTGCGTGATGACCTTGAAGGAGGCCTGCTCGTTTCCGGTGTTGGCAAAGCCCGACTAGTTTCTTCTGGTCTTTGAACTTCCTGAACAAATAGCCAAGATCATGCAGGGTTAAAATTGACTTTATATGAAAAAGACCGCAACATTTCAACATTCCTTTCAAAAATCTAATGAAACATACTAGGAACGAAATTACTAAAATGAGAAGATCCAATCCAAATATGCATCTGCCTTTTCAGAGCAACAAAATAATTGAAATGATTATGAGTAATCTCCTACTTTGGCATAAAAAGACCAAGTTAATCAAATTCCAAATCCAGCATCAAAAGTGTATCTCAACATCGAAAAAATATGACACATTAGTCCAGTGGACTGGTGTCAAACTTGGTAAAGCTCGACTTAATAAATTTGTGAGTTTTTTTTTTTTTTTTTTACTATACTAATGGATTGAGATTCAAATATACTTAATATTTATATTTTAAAAAAATGCATTATCAATTTAAAATTATGTAATTGATTGACATTAGTATTAATATTTATATAAATATTAAATTAATAAAAAAAATTAGTTTGCCCAACTCAACTCGAAATAGGTTAATAGTAAACAAGTCAACTCCACCTTTTACCCCCTTATTATAAACAACACCCCAGCAATTGATTTGAATTTCATGAATTAAATGGCAAAAAACAGTGACAAACCTTTGTTGATGAAACAGAACTACAACGTGATAATGCCTGTGACTTGGTATGCGATCGATGTTGCTGCTGAACTTGCTCAAACTGATTCAGCCATGAAGTAAAGTTTATTCCATTATGAACATTTCTTATATCGACATTCATCTCACCATCCTCTGCAATTTGAGATCCCCCAACATAATTAACTTCTGAGAAAACATTTCCTATTGAAGGTTGTTTAAATTGTTCCCCACTGAAGGAATACGGAGGTACTGTTTTTAATCGAGTCCGGAGAATCTTGAAAGCTATACTTTGCTGCACCAATGGGTAAAATAAATCTAATAAAAAAAATGTAAAGAAAAGTAAAAATCAAGTCTTTGACCCACAAAATACACAAAAGAACAACATTTCATCTGTTTTCTCCATTCATAGTAGGTCGTACAATTGTAATTAAAGGCCATGCTGTCGCAATATGATTACACAATGTCGCATATATCCAGTCATAAATGGTTTCAGAAATGTGTTATTTATTTTTTCTTTGTAAGACCTTACAGATTATGTAGATGAAGTCAATCTATTGGTACCACAAACAAACAAAACTAGAACAATGAATTTAATTTTGATATAACATTACAAATGTTGGTTATAGATAGAACGGTTCACTAAAACACCATCTGATCCACTCAATCAAATAAGTGCCAAACAAGTTCATGAAGTCAATATCTCATCTATATGCAAGTCAAAGTGTCAAACAGTCGCCACGAACTGACGAACCACAAAATCGACTCAACTTGTATATTATCATAACTCATAAACGTGAATTGAAATAGTAGTGGATTTTCAGTGGTTTATGGATTCATATTATTGAATCTGTAACAATGATGGTCAAAATCAATTTTGCAATAGCAAGGGCGGAGGTAGGTGAATGCTTGAAGAGGAAGGGGCAATTTCGTCCAGATAGAACAGGTGTTTCAGTTAGTTATCATCTCTTCTCTTTTTTCTCCCATTCAACTCAACCACTTGTCCTTTTTACATTTCCAATTGAAGCCCACCAACTTTCAGATTGTTCATTAGTTTAGACGATCAATGACTTCATAGCTAGTCACATAAATAGGCACCATAAATCAAATTTTCCTCTCAAGAAGACTTTACTAACCAAGTTAATCTCAATTAGCTGGACTAAAGATTTGGAGCCTGGGAATGATAAAATCTGTGTTAAGGATAGAGTAACTACGGTTGATGCTTCAAAAATAATGAAGAACATACCTGGGGAAGCAGCATTAGGAGACCATACAATGCTTTCAACAACCACATATATCTTCCTGGTTCAAGAAGCTGCAAGAAGAAAAATTTCAACAAGAATTTTAATATGCTCTCAGGATTCGAAGACACGGGAGGGGAAAAAAATAGACTTGTAGAGTGTAAATGTTACTCTCTCCGTCCACAAAATGTAGTCACATTGAAATGGGCACATGTTTTAAGAAAAAAAGTAGATAAAGTAAGGGTATTGTGGGGTCCATTGTGAATAAAGTAATTGTTTGTGAGTAAAGTAAAATGGCAATTTGAGTAATTAAGTGATAGTTGAAGGGTGGGGATAAAGTGATGGTTTCCATAAAAGGTACAAGACTAAATTTTTTGGACGGACAAATAAAGCAAATGAGACTAAATTTTGTGGACGATGTAAACTAATGCATACAATCATATTTCACTCAAGCATTTAACGCAGTTTATAATAGACAGTGAGATTAGACCCGTATAGCTACTTTAATACTAGTAACTGGGTGTGTGGTTAACCATTTGTACGAGAACACAATGCATGAACCAAGTTGACATTTATTCATCTACTAAGAAAATTTTAATTAATTTACCTGGAGCCTTAGGTACGCAAAAGTAGGAGTCTCCAGAAGGTGGATTAATTTATCCAATTGGACTAAAAACTTCACGTTAATATCTTCTTCGACCAAAGATTGAATAACAGAACTGGCATGCTGATAACTCTGTATGGTGACACCAAAAAAACGAGCACAAGTCCAAAGCAACATTAAGAAAGAAAAAGACGGAAAAGTGAACTAACAACACAGTTAACCACTAAGCATAAGGCTCTTACCTGCGCTAATAAGCAGAGACTTATAATAGCCATTGGTGAATGGCACCATGATGCATATAAAGAGAGAAATAAGTTTTTAGCAGCATCATCAAACAGTGCTTTCTTCAGAAGGTCCCGAAGGAAAGCCAGTTCAGATGAGGTGAGCAAAATCAAATTCAAAGCCTGAAATGGAAAATTGGAAGTGTTCATAGCATTCACTAACACCCACTACCCATCGTGGATTTTAAAAAAAAAAAATGGATTGGATGATAAGATGCACAAGATACATGTGGACTATATATACTGTACAAAGGACAAATAGATAATACCTGAACCATGATAGATGCAAAATCCAAATCAGATTCTTCTTTAAGTATAGTGGAAAGCTTCCTGTATACTGTTTCAGCGTCTAAAAGTACACATAATCTACGGATAATCAAAGCACCCCGTCTGCAAGACAAAAGATTGGTTTATTCCACTATACAATCTATCAACAAGAACACGTATGTACATACAAACACATAAACTCCAACATTTACTGATGAAAAATTACTCACTTCTCCAAGAGAGAGTTGTCAACTTGAAAATTTTGAACTAAATAAACGATTAGTTGGTGAAAATGCTTCTCGTCTTGGGCTATGCATGCATGGACCTCAAGTACCAAAAGCACTACCTGCAGAGGAAGAAGTCAAATGGTGCAGAAGTCAAAACTCCATTATTAAATAAAACCCAAAATTTTGCCACCGCTATTCCAAAATTATAGAGTTACAAAGTAACACTTTTTTTCTATTCCATATTGATTTCAAGAAACAATAAGCAGCAAAGAATCATTGTCTCTAACAAGGTAGGGCATAAGGCGTATTTTATTTTCTACACGACTTAGCCTGGTAGTAACTTAGTTTGATTTACAGCTTACAACAAATCCTGTCATCAATGAAGGCATTCATTTAGCATTTCAAAGGAAGTAAACATTACACTATTGATAGTGGATTTAACTACAATTGAATGTGTAAGTTTCAAGAGTGTTCATGCAATTCCGTTCTCTTTCTCTGTCCAAGGGAGTGCCAATTGGCAATTAGGAAATGAGTCCTATGTTTCCTCTTTGAATGAGAAAAATGACAACTAGTTAAAGCTAACTGAAGGAGAATATTCATGTCGATTCAGCTGTACAGAGGCATTACCAATATCAAGCAACTGCCACTAATGTAAAATATGTGTGCTGTGTCACGGAAACTTTGTCCTTCGATAAAATAAATTTGATATACAATTCCCTCTTCACATCTTTCTCATTTTCAGATGAGTAGTAAGCATGGTTAAAGAACTTTGATATACAGCTCGCTCTTCACATGTTTCCTCATTTTCAGATGAGTAGCAAGTTCACAAAGTTGCTCATTATCCATTCAACGTCGAACAGATAGAAATAGACAGTGGGCAGATCTTAGATTAAACTCTATCTTGTTACTAGAGCTCTAAAACTTCTATTCCCCGATCTACAAGCATATTTCAAACATTTATAAAGTGAATTTAACAAATTTTTTAAAAAATAATAATTTAATAGAAATTATTCAGTTTAGAGTTGCCTCGTCGGTCAAACTGTTAGCCTTCAAAACCTATATTCAGTCTTATACCTGGGTATTTATTTTCCCTACATGTATAAATAGAATAATTGTCCCTACTTGTATGCTCAAGAAGCGCGCTTCATGCCTTGGGCACTAGAAAGGCACACGTGCTTCTCGCCTCAACCAACATAGAGTGGGCCCTAGGGACCCAATGGCAATAGGTTCTCGATTATAAAAAGATAACATTATATGCCCTAAGCTAAGATATCTTGTCATATAAACTATATATGATTACCTGATGTTAGCCAAACACAATAAAAATATCATTTTGGAAAATAATCCAAGTACAAGCAGATACCTCATCAGAAGGATCTGAAAGTGCCTTTAATAGAGTTTCAAAAATGTCACTCAGAAATGATAGGACCTGCTCAAACAAGAAAGAGAAAATTTGTAATTCATGACATCTCTAAATTTCAACAATTATCAAATTTATGATGCTAAAATGGCATTGAATCACAATTGACAAAATACCAAGTACAAGTAAAAACAGTAGCAAATTTTGCATATTTTGTAAAAACTGAAATGCATCTGAGTTAGCTACCACATTGAATCCTTAATACTTCTTTTTATACAGTCAGTCCTTGAAATAAATCAACTAGGCAATAAGAGACCATAAATGATGAGAACCCATACAGGCTTTCACTTATACAAAAATGTCCTACAGGCTCAAAATTGTAAACCCCACCACATAGGATTACTAAGAAAACGCCTCATTGGAAAATATCCTTTATTTACCTTCCTACCAAAATATGTGCCAACCCTACACTTAAGATATTCATCTCTGCATTACAGACCCAGTACTACCAGTAATATCTACATAAAATATTACTACGAGAACACATGGTTAGTATCGTTTCCCTAAGAACCCCTTGAAGCAAAAGGATGCCTCAAAATACATACAATAATGGACAGAAGATTTTATCAATGTAAACTCAAGAATGGTGAAAACTCAATAACCAATCCCTAAAAATATTAATTGCCATCTCCGTAAGAAAAATGATTTCATCCAATTTATTGTCCAGCATTAAAAGGAATGGAATAATAAGATTTATTTTTCTATGAAAAGTTGTTTAGTACTCTGTTTAATTGGCTTATCCATGAGAGAGAGCAAGTAGAATATAGTCACATTAAAGCATAACAGATAGGTCTCTCCAGTTATAAAATGTCTATAATCACACAACAGCATGGCAATGAAAGAAATAAGTATACTTGGAAACAACTATGCATTGTATTGTACGCAGGTTACCAACCATATTTGTATCCTTTATGAATTGAAGTCTTCATGATAGTATATACTATATAATCAAATATACACACCAAAAGAGTATTTAAAAGGGCTGATTACCTCTGCCCGATGTTTATTTAATAGGGCTGATATCCAGTGTAGTGCTTCAATTCGTGTAGCCTCCCATTCACTAGACAGATGCCTGATAAACATGGAAAAGAGTTATATTTCACTCTTCCACATACCCACTAAGAGGATTTGCAGATCACGATGACAATCTATAAGGTACGTCTACTAAGCAAAAGCCACATAAACCAGATAGAATTAGCTGTTCAAAGGAAGAAAACAGTACCTCCTAGCTACAGAAAGGATGGATCCAACATTAAATCCTTCAGCAGGATCAGCTTGGATTCCCCTAAGCTCTTCATTTGTTTCGCGAGCAACCTAAAGTAAAGAGCAATATATAAGCATTTTGAAACATAAAAACATAGACGAAAGTAAGACATGGAAATGAAAAGGTTGAAGGATAAGACATTAAAATAGGCATTGGCAACATTCAAAATGGAAGCTTACAACTCTAATTTTTTCTTCCTTGTCGGATATACAAGGTAGAATTGCACCAAGAATATCAGCATAATGAGGAACAAGTTGGTCCCCACCGAGCTTTACGAATTCATTAATCTGCATAGAAGTGAATGTGAAACCCACTTAAACAAACCCACCAAACATTTTATGCTACTCAGTAATCAGAAGGGAACCACGTGTTTAAATATACTTTACCCAGGTAATAGCTGTCAATCGAGTAAATTCATCAGGTGAAGCTGCCCTTTGTACCAGTATCTCAGCCATGCGACCATAATCTACAGACTTCAAAAGAAACACTGGTTAAGTCAGAAAATTTATAGGAACAGTAATATTTGTTTGTTCATCTAAGTACTAACATTGAGTGCAATAAGACTAAATAGAAGCCAAATGTAACATGGAAATCATGAAAACCACAGGGTTGGTTTAGTAATTTGGACAATCTTCTAGGGGGGTAATTGTAATTTACTCTAATAGTGGGGTTCATTTGGTAACTTGGACAAACCTCGATGGGGGTTATTGTAATTACCCTAATTAATTAAGTAAAATGTTTGTCTTCTCCAGGGGTAAACCATCCATGCTTAAGTAAAATTTTGTTAGTTCTCAAATTCATTTTCTTATCCTAGGATCTCCAACAAGAGGTCTATAATTACAGTAAAATGGTTATCCTTTTCTGCATCGTATCTTAAATAGTGACACCTTCATTAGCCTCTGATAGTGATGTTAGAAAGGCACTGACATACACCAGTTTCTATCTACGGGGGTTCTGTTGCAAGCTTTTATTTAAATTTCTAATAGTTTTCCCACATCAACTGGGAATTGGAAATAACCTACTTCAGTTCCACAAGTACAAGTGACAACTCTATGAGCAAGTACTAGATCACATTTTTCTGCAGCTTGAAGCCATTTAGGGATGCGACTCCAAAGAGTGATTCTAAGAAGGTCAAGAAAGATTTAAAATTTTATTAGCACTGTCAAGAGATATAAGTCGTTATGTAAGACATCTAATTCTCCCAATAAATGCTATCACACGGCAATTAGGCATGCTGTAAGAAGAGTCAAAAAAAGAAGTTGCTAGAGTTAACAGTTCACTCAATCACAACTGAAGCACATTTTTTAAGTTTACTACTTTTTGCAGGATATAAGAAAGAACTTCAAACACAATCCCATCAATGAAGATCGCATATAGGACAGATAGTATTTTAATTTCTACCATCCTCATGCCCTCATTGAGGCAGTATTTTTCAGGATTTCTATTTGGAGGACAAAACCAACTATGCAGCACTGCAAACTTCTCTGTATTAAATTATACATGCAAAAAATTAGCACAGTTCTTACTGGAGAGTTCTTGATTTCTTGAAGAAATTCAGAAAGAGCCGAATCAGCTTGTTGTCTTATTTCATGGCTGGAATCGCTTAGCATGTTAAATAAGCCTGCAATTTCATCATCAATATATCATGTATCTGCAAAAACACCAACGGAGAAAATAAAACCTCAAATTGGGATACCAACCGTCAAGAAAATCAGGAAGAAACCCCAACATATCAATATCAGGAACACTGTCTAGAACAGTAATCCACCCAACCAAAAACTGGCGGACATAAGGATTCAAGACATTCATCCGTTCTCTCAACAAAGGTATGAATTCTTCAATGCTGCATCAAGCAAAAATGCAGTACTACCAAGTTAAAACGCATTGCTACATGATTGAAGAACAATTTGAGAATTGATTCCAGAGAACTGAAGGAGACGACAGACCTAAACTGATCGCTCTCAGTTACGATGTCCTGCATTTAAACAAAGACAACCAAAAAGGGAAACAAATTAATCAACACCACAATTAAATGCATATAATCAACATTTATATGTTTACAGCAAGATTGATACCTTCACGAGTCTATCTAAAAGGTGAGCAGCACTCTGTACATTGGCATCTGAATCTGCTGAGAGCTTGCACAGTGCATCAAATATCTGGTTGAAGAACACTATAAAATCGCCTCTGACAACCTGCAAAGTACTGATAATGAAACTCAAATACATAAAGGGAAAAGAAATCTAGCACAAGTCTTTTGACCCACCTTCGCAATGTTATACAGAGCTTCACAAGCATAATAGCGAACTCTGCTATCTTGATCAGCAAAGGAATTCAAAACTGGTGGAACGATTTGCTGGACCCCCCAGAGGAGAGACAAATGAATCAAATATGAACTATAATGAGAAAACCCAAGAAACAATACCAATAATAAATTGAAATGAAGTTGCAGGCAGGAAATGCAATAGAAACAATTCCACTAGCAATCTCAAAAGCATGTATTGCAATTTTGAGGAACATTCGGGATCAATTTTAACAAATAAGCAATAATTCATAAGCAGAAACTAAAGAGAAGTTCCTCATAGTACTGCTTTTAAGTATAAGACGCAGCTTATATCAATCTTAGACAACTTCCTTAAGATATAATGTCATATTAGTAGACAACAGAAAATCGCCGTACGTTACCAAGGACTACAAAATGCTAGTTTAAAATTATCTTGTATAATTTTGCCACATCATCATCAACAACGCATGATATATATTACATAAATATGGATACATCCTTATCACCGTGTCAAGATCTAAAACCCATTACTCAACAAGACAACAATTAATAGTTAGGCAGTTCCTTCATCGGAGCAAGTAATGTTAGCTAAACCAATGGACCAGCTAGTATAGTCTGTTCAGAGTGCTATTACATTACTCTGAAACCTTTCAAGATATTAAACTTCAAAAACAACAAAAATATATTAACTAATTAATTACTGGTAATTCCCCAATTTTTTAAGAAATATAAAAAAAACTAGGTACAAGTCAATGGTTGTTCCAATTAGCGATGGCATTCTTACATCAAGATGTTGTGCTGCTTCTGAAGTCAAACCCACTGTTGCTGCAGCCAATCCTATCAAGCCTCCCTAAACCAAAAGACACAAAATAAAACAAAAAAGCATAACACATTTTTCCCAGCAGCAGAAGGCAATAACTTGAATTCTTAAAACACTCAACAATAAAGCCTCCTTTCAAAAGCAACAATGGATTAGAAGAACATACTTTGCGATGATTTGCCTGGGGCGAGTATGTATATTCATTTGTCAACAAATTGATCACTGCAGTGATTTTATCGTGATCACCTGCCATCGCTAATTGCTTCACTATCCCTTCAACCTAGATCCAACAAAACCCAGAAAGAGAATAAACATAACAATAAAGAGACAAAAGCCCACAAAATGAAATTCCACAACAAAAATTCAACCTCAAGAAAATAAACATAAAATTTAACAAATTGGTGCACCTCAAGAGCAGCATTTTTGCGCTTCTCGTATAGCTTATCGGAGAGATTACGAAGAACTGCAGCTGGAATCACCGATAACGCGTCCGCCATAGGAAAAACCCCCCTCAAATGAACAGGTATTATCTAACTCTCATCACAATTAGATGTACACTTAGTCGTAGTAATATACATACAATTCTAGGTATTTATATCTTAATTCGATCAAGAGTTGAAAGCAGATCTAGTCATGGAGTAGGCAAAATTTAGGAAAGCGAATCTGCAAGAAGAGAACGTCGATAAAGTTGAAATTTTCGAGAATTTTTTCTGTTTTTTCCACGAATTTTATTTTTCTTAAATTAGGGTTTTTTTTTTTTTTTTTTCCTTTTTTTTTTCGGACAGTAATGTTTTAGAGTCCCGTGGAATTGACGAAGGGGTTTCTGTATCAGTATCACAGTTCGGATAACTAGGAGACTGTTCCAGACCTGAAATGTCCAAAATGACCTTATACTTTTTCTTCTACCTATTTTACCCTTTTGATATTATCATTGTTTAATTTTAATTTTTTTAATGGGTAAAATGATTTTTTTATCAGAATAGCCCAAACAAATGGTCGGCAACTATCCTTCAATGACTTTCCTGGAATTCCCAAGCAAATATTGTAATTACATATCTTTAATTATTTTAAAGAAAGTCAACTTCAAGATCTCGATTTCTTTCACTTATTTTATCAATATATCACACTTTGCACCCTCAAATATAATACGTATTCTGTCCGGTGATGATTTTAAAGGTTGCAACGTACAAATGTTTGTGGGTCAATTGTTGAAAGGGATTAATTTTGGATTTTATTTACTGTCGTTACAAACACAATAGAATAAAAAATTACAAACACAATAGAATTAAAAATTATTTCATTCGAATTGTATGGGTAAGTTATGTCGTTTGAAACATTCAATATCATTTTAGGAATAAATATTTCACTGTAAATATTATTTTTTAAAAGTATTTTTCATTCGATGATATTGTTTTCAAGTTTTATAACGACCAATCTAGTTATATATTGCACAAACATGATTTTGAATCGATGCTCCTAATACACATTGTAAGCACACCTACCTTTAGAACTAATCGATGATTTAGTATATCAAAAGACATAAAAGAATTTAAAGGTCAATAGAATATAATTCTCTCCCTACCAACAAACTTTATTTGAACTCAAATATTATTTTTTATCTTCATGTATCATTGTCAACATTTTTTCTCTACTTTTATGTGTTATATTCTCAAAATACTTATTTGTATAATTGTATTAGAGTTATCAGATACTAAGTGTAAATATTTTCAACTATATTCTTTAAGAATCTACATCCCCAACCTTTAAAATCCAACTTGTAAATTTTTAATAATAACTTACATTTTCAAATTTCATCAAAACAATTAATTTTGATTGATGTTTTTATTTTATAAAGAAAAATACGACATTGTCGAGAATAACTTACTTGCAATATTGCACGTACAATATTATTTTATTTTTAAAAAAAAATTTAAGGGTTAAATGATCTTTTCACAATTTGCTCTCATATTTGTGTTAATATATATATTATTGTAAAAACAAGTATGTAATAACCCTTAAAATAACATAAATCTAAAAGCGATTTTTTCTGAAATGACATGTCTAACTGTGTTCAACCCATTGAATTTTGTAAAAAAGAAAATGAAAGAAGAAAGTTATGATGAAACCGTTGATCCCAAAATGTCAAGAACCTCACCCCGCTTATTTTGAAAATAATAGGTCAAACTTTAATTACGAGTGTGTTAATCCACATATATATATATATACAGAATACAATTAAACAAAATATTAAAACTTGATATAAAAAAATATATACACATATTATATACAATGATGCCTCAACATTAAACAATTAAAAAATTATGTTACAATGTATTAAAAAATTGATTTGATGTCGACTCAACTAAAAACCCACGGTTGATATGTCATAAGCATAAAACCAATAGAAAATAAAGAAAAAGTATTTAACCACATAAATTAATAGCAGATAGCATTATCATCTAGAAATAATAATCATGGTTGTTAGCTCTGCTATAAATAGAATTTCCTTTAGCAGAAGAAATTATTTATTTTATATATATATATATATAATTTTTAAACAATATGTTGTTCTTATATGAAATAAAGGCTTCCAAATTGGATAGATAAGAGTAGTTTGGATTACCTAAAAGACCCATTAATAATAGTCAAAGATTCCTCTACTTTCCGTGTCTTTTCCCTTTCTCCCTTCATTTTCTCTTTTGACTTTATGAGAAGAGGTAGTCTGGTGTAAAAAGTTTCATGTATTAAATGAAATTGCACTTTAATATTTATATATTTTATTTTTACTCTTTAAATATGATAGTATAAAGTAAGGTTATATATTTATTTTACTCTTAAATATGATATAAAGTAAGGTGATAAGCTCATGATATAATAAAAACTTGTTTCATATATAATCTATGATCAGTGATGTAAAAATCGGACTAGACGGTCACCGATGAACTCAATTTTTTTTTTTTAAATCTGTTTATTTAGACGGAAATGAGATTAGACGTCACTTACACAGTCGAGTGGATTCTATGCGGTCATTTTTAGTGTTTATTAACAAAAAATAAAATAAAACTAAAAGACTGAATAATAGAGAACTGCATTGTCTATGTATGTTTAGATATTGTTTCAAATTTTCACTAAAATTCATAATGATACATGTATTATCTCTTTGCATTTGCGTTTTCATTTAAAGAGATTACTGTAGTGGTTGTTGTTCTTATGCAAAATAATGATCATTTTATTCTTAGGAATCGGCTACGCCTGTTTACGAAAATTTCAAATTTTCAGTAAAATTCATAGGGACATATGTATTACGACATTGTTTAAACGATTCAAAATCGCTCAACTAGTAACTTTTAACTTCTTCGTACATGTATATGATACCATCTCATTTACAAAGATGAAAGATTGATTCAAGATAGTGAGTAATCCGTTCAAGAAAGATAGATTCTTAAATCTAAAATAAAATGTATACCCAACACATAAACATGTGTTCGATTATGTGTATACTAAATGATTGAGAAACACAATATTTTTGACTCGATATAAATTAATTAAAATATTTAGATCTGACTATAGATATCTCAAACATATTTATTACCAAATGGATGTTAAAAGAAAAAAGTTATACTGACATTATACCATATCAAATACGTATACCCAGTATAATGTTACCGAATTATAAAACAATATAACTACTCACACCTCACAATGTGTTGTAAATTACTACAAACATTAAGCACACCTCAATACATTTTTCAACCTCTGCTTTCCCACTTTTAAATCATTTTAATTCATACATTTCTTGAATTTATGAGTAGGTATAATTTTTTTTTATTTTATATAATTTAAAATGATTCTAGCATACAATCAACAGGAGAAGGCATTGTATTGCATAAAAAATTTTGCAATTTGGGTGCTGATTTTTTTGGGTTGCACAATGTTTACCGCCATAAACGCAACCATACGCAAAGCTAAGTCCACGGCCTATACATCTGTTCAGCCGAAAGCTCATATAACACATTCATTCGGCCGAAAAGTAATGCACAATATATGATTTGTACGTCTAAAACGGCTGAATAATACTTAGTAAATTTAAAAAAAATGGTCATAATTCAATTGTACGCCCTTTGATTTGTTCAGCCTACAGCCTAACGGTGGCACAACCGCACAACTGGTCTTAGAAAAAAAGGGGTAACTTAGTCATTTTACTTGTGTTTATTTTTGTCACAGACTATGAGGCGTGAGTGACTTCACCCCTTAAAATAAACACACACATATATGTTACACTTGATGTATTTCACAAATGAAATCACTATCTCATCGAATTAAGATTCATCCTATGTTTTCAAAATTTACCACCACAGTTATCTACCCTACAATTGCAGGATATTCTAAAGATGATAATTACTACAGATGCACGACTCCTAAAATAAAAATCCAATATGAGAATGTCCTTTACACAGGATTATAACTACCACAAGCTATTCATACAACAAAAGCCTGCAACAGGAAACTTACATCCGCTCAAAAGGAAAAGGGCTCAAGAGTGACTCTTCAAGCTCCCGAAAACCCCGATAAACTGCCTCAGTTTGGTTCTGTGCAAGGGGCAACCTTCGCACCTCAGTCATATACCTACCATTAACACAATTAATCAAGAAACCCATATATTGATGCTTCACAAAATATCAAAAACTCGGAGAATCGTATACCTGTTTGCTGCACTAGTGATCTTATCACGTACACCTTGATTTATAACCGTAGTTTGGCCCAGTGAAAATGGCCCACCAAGAATCAGAGAAGCTCCAGCAGAACTTGTGCCCATTCTCTGTGCATAGACCGACATTGCCCACTCACGAAGCATTGTTAGAACTGACCGAAGCAGACGCAACCTTAGACTGGGAGACGGCATAACTGCACCAGATGATAATAACTGATCGTATGTATTCAGCACAGGTTCTATCGCACCCTTACAAGCACCAAGAAGAGCCCTTGCAATATCTTCATCCCCAACAAGTTCAACCCCTGAAACCACTCGCTCCTACAATCATTTAGAAACGTTAGTCAATAAGATGATTAAAAGGCACTGATAAGTCTCTTCAAACAATTCAATTCTAGGGTAAGTTGAAAAAAATCCAGACAATATTATGAAAATGCCCTGTAACTTTTGAAATATATGAAAATTTCTTAATAACCGGGAGAGGCTGTCGTGAAAATTTAAGAATAAGCCTTGACATCAATAAAAAACTAGGCAAAAATGCCCAATAACTTGATACAATCCGTCAATGGGCATTTTTACCAAAATTTTAAAGTTACAGGGGATTTTCATAATATCATCAAAGTTACAATGCTTTATTTTCCAATTTACCCTTCAATTCTATACCCCAACTGTAAAAGTCATTTAAGAGAATGGTTCAGTATAATTAACCGTATACCTGAGCAGCCTTCTCAAGGTGTAGGCATAGTGTATCTAATGGTAATATGGCTCCATCACCAGGAAAAACATGAGAACCGACTCTCTTCAACAATGCACAAGCTTCAGCAATACCACCCCTTGAAAGTGATTGATCGATGAGTCTAGCCCAGGTCTCTCTGACGATACTGCTATCAGCATCACCAGAATAACTTGCAAAGTACAGCATTTCCAGACATACCTGAAAGGACAAAAGGATTAAGTATGAGGAGTTATCAAGTTAGTATTAAAGGAATTGCAGAAGAAAAACAAGCAAAAAGTTTAGCTGCATGCGCAATGAAAACGCAACACTCTGGTTTCTTAAGCATGTAAGCTAAGTCATGAAAGGACAATTTCATACCAGACTTAGTGAAAGTATAGCATCTAACATATAAAAAAAAAGTAGCAGAAGGGTATAGAATCAAATCCATAGGAAATGCCAGATAATTGGGCTAGGGGGGATGACACTTAATAGGACTGTGTATGCATCCTCAATTAGATTAGAAAACACAAATAATTCATTTAGCAAATTGGTCATATTGTAATGAACTTGGATCAAATAAGTCAAAATTAACACATTGATACCTAAAGTAGGGAAATAATTAGCTGGCAAGATATTAGCATATTAGTAGCTAATTTGAGGAAGGAGGTTGAAATGATATTAAGTTATGTATCCACAATTTGGACGGGGAATTATTCCCAGAGTACCTTGTTTTTTTATTCAGACAAATCCTTTTTCTTTCTGTCCTTTACTCTATCACACATGAATCATACTTTTCTAATTAGTTCACCGAAGACAGGGTTTTTGAAATAACAGAGCAGACTTCAAGTATATAAAAGAATTACTGACCTCCCAGAGTTCAAACGGCACAGCATACTCATTATACAGTTGAGTGATGTTCTTTAAATCCATTGATAATTCCTTTGCCTTTTCTCGAACATCATGAAGAAAATTGGGATCAATAGAGTGACCATTAGATTCAGATTCGTCTGGAGACGCCTCTAACTTTGAAGCGATGGACTCCAGCTCCTCTTTAATCTTCATCTGAAACTGAAGAACAGCAAGCTTCCCTTCAAGTAAATCAAGAAGCCCACTGTCAATAGCACCCCGTACAGAAACATTAAGGCTGTCAGTCTCACTGGCACTCTTTGCCTGCAAGACGGCATTACACAGATACTGACGCCTGTCATCAAAGCAATGAAAGGTCAACATTCGTTAGCTAAAAACAGAAGTCTACAAGATATGATTAGGCGCCATATAGGCCAAATTTACAATAATCCACATAAAAGAAAAAAAATATGTGCTCAAGTACATTACACTAGTGTAACTTGATAGATAAAAATCATCATATTTTTTAATTTTTACTTATTTATTCAAAAATTGCAAATGATATAAGCAACAACAATGGCATATTTGATAACATAATCTCCTCAAACAAATATCAAACTCAAGGTATACAAAAGCCAGACTGTATAGTTACCTACACCTAAATATACACATACCATGAACTCGGACGACATTCATACTTGCTATTTTGGAATAAGAAAGAAGGGGCCAAACTATAAAACTACTATTGAAATTTGACCAATTCACACACACAAAGCAAAATCACTAAGTTTGAACTTTGGATATTACAAATACTGAAATACGCCCTTTAACGTTTGTTTTAATCTTACAAACTGCGCCTGTTGAAGGGATTTTGTGAGGAAAATATAAATCTCAAGCAGATATTCGTAGTAACCGAGGAGGTACTTGTAATTCCAAAACATAAGGTTTTCTTGTAAACAGATCAAATCTGAAGTGTAGTTTTTGTAATCCAAACGGGAATGCAAATAAAGCACGAACCTTTGCTCAAGTGTTGGGGTATCCCCAGCTTCAGTCGAACGCTTTTCAGCTAGCCTCACCAATATTTGAGCAGCAAGAACATGCTGGCGTTTCAATACATAATATCGTGCCAGAAGTTCAGAGTACTTTCTATGATTAGATGTAACAGGCACTCTAGAATGACCCATGGGAGAAGAACCAGCCTGGACACACACAAGGAAATAAAGTATTAATGGAAGATAATATTCTACTTGTTCAAACAGACATTAAACTCAAAAACAAGGAAGAGCAAAACAATCATGTAAGCATTAAAAGTCACTGTTATAATTTCAAGAATAAATAAATTTCAACAAATATAAAATTCAATTTATCTGAATTTAATCAACAGTAAAAAAGGAGTCCAACCTCAGGTGCAGGGTCACGTCCAGCATTTTGCAAAAATTGCACCAAATCTGGGCCCCCATATTCCAATAACTCATCATTAAGACCCAAGTCAATTAATGTTCGATATAGATACTCATGGAAAATTCTATCTGATGATTGAACACCAAGTTGTATGATCTGGCATATATACTTTTTTCGAGAGGCCTGGTCAAGGGTAGATTGGACAACGGGCCTGATAGGAGACCCAAATTCCTTCTGCAAAACTTCACCTTTAAGAGAACGCAAAGCATTTGCGACAATTTCATAGCATTGCATTCGTTGAGATAGAGCATGTTGTTGGATCCCTGCGTCTATTTGCTCATTGAAAACATCACCAGCTGGATCAAGAGCCTGTGCCTTTTGCAAAGGTAATCGAACCACGGCTTCATAGAATCTGCAATTTCTCTAACAACATCATGCTTAATCTACCCAAGAGGTGCTAGTAAATATAAAGCTTGGGAAGTGGCAGTTTGACTTAACATACCTTAGATCTTCAAAACGCTTGCAGACAGTTTGCAAATCAGCAGACTCTGGAATTTTACTTAAATTGTTGAAAGCCTCCCTAGCCAGATGTCCTCTTTCTTCTGCATCAGAAGTTGAGGCAGCTTTCTCGAGATACTCAACTGCAACGTAAAACTTGTAATCACTCTCTTTGTAGTAGCTTGGGCAACCATCGCGTAATCTATTACTAACATCGTCTACTGTTCCCCTGCCATCAGGACCAGTGTAATACTGGACAAATGAATTATAATATATGTGAGAGAAGATTCATACAGGAGCACTGATGAACTGAACCAAGGTAAAACATATGTATATCATATATCTCAACAAATAAATGAGCTAAATAGAAGTAAAGATAGGAAGATAAAAATGATCTTGATCTCAAGTACGATGAGCAAGAAATGTGACTAGTTGACAGGCACCAATATCTTGATAACTTGATTACCTCCATTAAAGCAGATATAAGCCTTGTTGCAAGTCGATCTCCATCTTCTGAACAAACTAATTGGTGGAATGTTAGATGAACTAGAGCTTGCTTAGTATTCGCATCAAAACTTTGAATCAGGCGCGCCACGAAATGTTGAGAAAGAAGTTGGACCAAGAAGAGGGCTTCCCCACATCTAAGAAGCAACTGCCTGATACACTCCATAGCTCTCACCTACAACACGGCCCAATTAATGACCAACAATTAAGTAATACATGATGAAACTTGACCAAATGATAATAGCTAACATATACCTCCATGGCAGCCAGCTCAGTAGGACTATAAGGAAGACGCTGCCTTTTACTAGATGATCCACCCTCATTGGGGTCCACATTCCGAGTGTACGAACCAAACAGATTTCGCACCATACTTCTGTCACCAGAACCCAGATCTGATCCTGTTATAGTCAAAATCGAACCAGTCATGTCCCCCATACCAGCCACACAGCCATAGAGTCCACGCCTTTGATTCCTTCTAGACCTTAAAAACTTCTCTAGACATCGTATTTTGTCTTCAAGAACATGCATTGCCCCAACAGAGAGTCTACATGTAATGAGACCATCTTCAGACATACCATCTGGAGATCCTGAGCCACCTCTAATGACAAAAACGGGAAGCTCCCACAAAGGTAAAAGTAATCTAGATGAGCATAGGCAGAGGCCTTCATGAGCACCTGAAAAGACAGGCTCAGCCTCTTGAACAACCTGGCCCATGCTGAATCCCCCAGCTGCAGTTCTAGTGTTTGACAATGCACCGGTTCCTTCCAATTGCGGCATCCCAACGATTCGAGGGTCCTCAAAAGCTTCAGCTGCTTTCTCAGCAACAACATTGCTAATGAAATTTTCTGTGTATACTATCCGTGCAGCTAGCATTAAACACATTGCAGCCGCCTCTCCAGCACCAAAACGGTTGAAGAAATCCTCGAGTAGTGATCTCGGCGAGTTAGACTCCAACAGTCGCCTCAGAATGTCAATTGGTCGGTTAAAAACTACTTCCATCATACCCATTGTACTGAATATAACAACTTTTCTTTTTGGTAATATGTGTTGTGTAGAAAGATCACCCCTAGCACAAAGTTTAATGGAATTTTTTTCAGCAGACTCCCACGAGTTATGAAATCCACAGAGTTCTAGTTCTGAATATAGAGACTGCACAGTAGATGCTGTCTCTGGCAAAGGTAAAATATCTGCTACAGAAAGCATTCTGCCTTCCATAGGAATAGAAGATACTGATTCTCTAAGTGCACGAGAACCTCTTGCACCTGTTCCCAAGCCAGCAGATGAAAGTGATTGAGTAGGGTCCCGATTTACAATCAGAAGTGATGAAACTGCAGATGGAGATGAATCAGACAGGACAAGAGTTCCAGAAGTATAACATGCAGATTCAATCTTCAGAGATAGATCATCAGTGTGGGATCTTCCAGAAAGAGGTAGAGCTCCAAAAGCAAGCCCACCACCCACCCCTATGGGGGGCGAGGGTCTCGTCGTTACAACCTTTAAACAGCTTGGTCTCTGGTTATTTGTACTGAGCCCACCCAAACCTCCAACAGTACCATTATTTCCACCAGATGGAGCAGTGGAGAGATACATCCTCCGACCATCTGATAAAACAACAACAAGATGCAACCACTTTGATTCTAAGGTGGATAAAGGTGTTATGCAAACTATTGAAGCCTTGTTTGGTCGAGGTGGGACCCTTGATCCTGCTTGCTGTCGGCCGCCATAATTTGATTCCCTCTGAGTTATCAAGTTTCTCTCTTCTGTGACCTTCTTGAACGGGCCATCCCCATTCGGCCCAAGAGAGAATACTTGTATTCTCATATCTTCTGTGCGTGCATACAAAACATGTCTCTCAGAATCAACAACCATTTCAACAATAGGGTCGGCAGCTCCAAACTTAAAAAGATTAGGCACAACCCACCTGATGAGGTAGAGAGAAGGAAATAGGTACATTAAGTTTCTATAATATACAAACAAGAGCTAGACTGGCAATTAAGATTTCAAACATGGAGATCAACAAATGCAAATCTGGCAAAGTTGTCAACGAGATCAAAATATATCAATGGCTGGCTATATACAAGACATAAAATAAGAGCTGGACAATTTCTGAAGAAGAAAGACCTCAGTCATCACCATAAACACAGCTTTTACTGAATATGAATTCTGCACTAAGCATAATGAAGAAGAAAGACTACCTAGAAATGACACTTCCTAGACCAGCAGTTAGGCAGACTTTTCTACAACGCTTTTGCCAGCCTGAGCCAGTTGTATATTGCAGTTCGTAAACATGCCCATCGCGGCCAGCAAGAAATATATGACCCCTATTTGTGCAAGTAATGCAAGTCATAGTCACTCCATCAGATGGAATTGTATATTCTGGCAGCGGCTGAAGTGAAACCTCTGCATATGGATCAGTTTCATCAGCTCTTCCAGAACAACATACCCCAACAAGAATCAGCTGATTGGCAAAAAGAATACTTATAAGATGATCAGATCAAAGATTGATGTATGAAAGCATTACATAATAAAAGAAATTGCAGAAGTAATAAGAAATGCCATCACAGTAGTATATAGTATATACATATACAAATACTTCACTAATATTAATATAAATTATTTTCTCTGATTGAGAAATTCATAGAGGTTCAGAATTGGCTGATACATTTACAATTGTACTGTAAAAGGAGACACGAATATACATCAAACACCGAGAGAAGCTATTTTGCAATAACAAATGGAGTGCAAAGCTGAGAAAAGGGCACATGAGGGGCATAAAAGAACTAAATATAGTAGCACCACAGTCCTAATGTATTAGAAGAAACATAATGCATGGTAGTAAACAAGGACATGGCAAAATCCGACATCACAAGGCATTGTTTAACAGTTCAATTGTTATAACTTACAAATATAACTTCTAGATCACAGTTTAGTTAATAGTGTCTAAATATACCTTCAATTCGATAAAGTTAAACTCAATATCAAGCAAGAATTCCATCTAGATAACTGAATTATGCATAACTTCGATGGCTAGAAACTATGAACAATTAATTTACATCTAGAGAGACCATAGTATAGCAAAGTTCTGATGATTATTCTATATACAGTAGTCAAACACAGACAATTGCACTAAAAGTATTATGTCAAAGAAAACTATTTGTAGGTAGGTTTGGCCTTAAAGCTTCCATTAACTGACTGTATATCAGACATCAATTAATATACAACAAACAAAAAAAGGGTCCCATTTTAACTTCTTATTTGGATGGGTAAATTCTGAATATAAAAAATTCACAAAAACTTTTATCCTGATTTACATGGTTTGGTTCTGAAAAGGAATGAAAGGAACAGCACAGAAATAATTGGAGAACCATCCGGTCCATCCCTGAGCAGGGGAAGCAACTACATTTGCTAACAGACTAAAACTGCCCAATACATATTTCAAGAATAAAATTCTGATATGATCCTTAATAAATCCATTTCCATTATACTGGAAACAGACTCTTCAAAGAAAATGATTGTTTGTGAAAAGCATAGACTGACAGCTAATCAATTTCAATTCAAGTAACTATGACAAGTGGCCTATATGATGCCCTGCAAAACAGCCAAAAGCATCACTAGATCCGGAAGGCCCATTCTGTCTACAAATCAAAATTGTGAAGGCTCCTTTCTCAGAAGAATCTAGCAAAAAGTGACCTAGAACTCTGATCAGAGGCAACCATTTCTGTATTCAATGATTAATCGCCCTCTAATAGGTAGCTCTTCCGTTACCATAAGCAGGGATTTTTATTAATTCCTGTTTTATTTTATGACTGAATATTGAGTTACTGGACGTTAGATGTTAATCATTCTCATTACTCTTATCATGCAAATATTTTATTGAACCTTGTTGATTGGATATTGTTAGTATAAAATTCTATTTAAATAGCTTCTGCTTAGTATTAAATTATCTCCTATCCAGGTATGTTTGAAATATTTATGAAAACTTAGTTTTGCATTCAATAGTCATTAATTGCTAGTCTATTAAGATTTCATTTAACCTATTTGGGATATTGTTCTCTTAATTATTTAAATTTTAGTTGCTCACATCAAATCAAAATTTATTTTTATATAGTAAACGCATTTCATAACTGCACAAAAATTGCCTTAAAATTGAGATGTGGCATTTAGAATATTAACATTACTAATGAAAGTATGAAAAATAGGGAAACTAAACTACCTCGACAGGAGTTGCCAAAACAAGAAGATACTGAATGGCCTCAACAAAAACACCAGGCTTAGCTTTGGCCAGCCCAACAGCACAAATAGCTTGTTCCTCCCCACTATATTCAGGACATTGGCCATCCCTACAATACAAAGCACTAATGAGATGATGTGACAGAGCAATAATTCTTTTCTTCAAACAAAAGAGTGGGCATACAGAGAACTAAGAGACAGATGCCTGTGAATTTTCCCACAAATAAAGAGAGGAACCGAAGTATATGGAAGCCTGCCCTCAGTAATGAATATAATATTCTGAAGTACTAGAGTTCCATATTTGGTAATATCACTTAGAAGTAACAAGCAAACCACCAATCTGGATCACGTCTCACATTTTTAAGCAGCTAAGAGAAAAATAACTATTTTTGTGTCCATAAACTATAAAGAATGGACGACATAAAAGCAAACTGCTTAAATAAGGAGGATTCTTTAGTAGTCTCTAAATCCTTAAGATAGCACTCTATGTCAACAGTAATCAAGCATTATACAAAACTATGAAGCACAATACTGGGACTACGCAGTGTAGAATGCAAGATAATCTTTTTTGGTAGGAGAAGAAAATCTGCTTTGTGATTTCAACTACCACACAAAAGATGGACTAAAAACCTCTACTGCATTTACCCTTCTTTCCTTTTTTTCACCTCTTTATGTTTCAAATTTAATGAGGTTTCATTTCCTCAAACCACTTCCAAAGCTAAGTATGTGTTATTAAAAGTACATACAATGGAATAATTGCACGAAAAGGGTCCAGAAGAAAATACAAAGCAAGCATCTTCATTCACAGTACAAAATACATGCAAACGTAAACAGGTGATAACTGTTTTAGTAAAAACAAAATTGCAGGAATAAAGTCATGAGCATTGTAACTTGAAAAGTAGGAGCCCAAGTTGATACTGTTCTAACCCTATAGCGACAATCAAATGTTACCATAAAAAAGATCAGTTCAGAAAATCACCAATACATTTTAGGAGAACTTTTTTCCTAAATCACCAATTCATTAGCAGCTAAAAGAAAATAATATAATATAAACATAGCATCCATTTTGCATTTTCATTAGATCATCAGGACAAGTTTGTAGCCATCACAAACAAGACAGAAACAAAGACTAGAACTTTTCAAAGATAGAGATCTTTAACTCATGACTCATCAATCAATCCCTTAATTCACTTTTTCGTGTTTTATGAAACACTTGGTGATACTTTTTGTTTCAATTAATAAAATTTAAACCCTCAAATTATATCCATTCACTTTTGCACATTACCTGGAAAATTTTAACCCCAAAACATGCTTTATACATATTACTTATAGAATAATGGGTAATGAGATCCACAAGTCAATGGAGAATTTTCTTCATCTCACATGAGTCAAGTTATCTTGCACAAGTAACTAACAACACAAAAAAATCTCACCACTTATCAAATCGCCAAAGAAATAAGGAGTTATCCACAGATGCCCAAGCCCGCCGTATTTCTGGGAATATTCCACATAGAGCTGTCCCCTCTCCACCAGCTGCATTGTATCTTTCAACCAACACTGCAGGCAGCTCCCATGTGTTCACAACTTCAACTGCAGGCGGCCACTGCAAAACAAACATAAAACCTTACTATCTAATAGGTTCTCATGAACAATGATTTGCAGAATCTGATAAATAGCAACTACTCAAATGAATTGACTAATTGCCACCCCCAAAGGTTAGGTTTAGCCCAAGTTTTAGATGCTACTTCATCAGCAGCTTTTCTTAGATCCCATAATAATAAGGTAAAATCAAAGAAGCCAATCAGAAACCTCAATGCAGTACAAAATCCCTCTCAATTACATCGGTCTTTATTTCCTTTTCCCTTTTACCCCCACAATATTAATTTTAAAATTGAAACATTTAACCACTTAATGAAGCATGAAAACAAGAACAAAAAAGTGATAAGCTCAAAGAGAGTCAATCAACAATTTGACAGACAAAAATAAGTAATAGAGTTACCTCGCGGGGGTGGGTGGAATAGGGATGACTAGAGTATCTAGAAGCTTCTAAAGCTTCTTCAAGGTCGAGCTGCCCCGCGATTTCCCGGCCAATGCGGTCGCCGACGACCAGACCCGCGTTGGTGACGTCACGCATCACCACCTCGTTCTCCCAAGCAACCATCTTTTAAGTAGAATCCAAGAAACTTGAATAATGTTTCTTCTGCTTCAGAACCTACGAGGGCTTGAACTTAACAGTGCAAATTCAAGCCCTAAATCGATTAATACAGAATTTTACGCGGAGGGGTGATGGACATAGGGGGCAAATAATTGAAATTTATGATTTCAAGAAACTCTGATGGAGAAAATTCAAGAATTTATTTTCCTTTTTGGAGGGTTTTGATGATTTAGGGTTTTGGCGGTGGCGGACGAATTAAAAGTACATGTTTCAAATGGGTATAATAGTCATCTTCGATTTTCTAATAAAAGGAGTTTTTAGGCTAGAAAATTGTCTAAATCTTTTTGTTTCCGTTACGTCGACGGCTACCACCCCCCTCGTTTAAGAAGGGCTCCGTCCATTACAAATTTCAATCTTCGGCTATATTTTGTTAACATTTTCGTACAAAATTTAAATTTTCTATCGAAAATGACATAAATAAAACAAAAAATTGGAGTAAAACGAAGAATAGTACCACCTCCATTTGCTTATAAGCTTTTAGTCGTTCATACTTAATATATACAACAAAATTTTATTTATCTAATACACTTTTTACTTTTCTTTTTTAGAGGAGACGTGATGGTCACAAGCAATTAATCATTCACCCACTCAAAGATCTCGTTATCACTTCAATCATTAGGAGAGGACGATTGATGAACCAATGACGCTAACCTATGGGCCACTCTATTTTGAGCTTACGGAGTGTGGACAACCTCGTATGCTTCCAATACTTTCATTTTTGCCCATATGCTCTCTATGAACTCCGCTTCATAACCTAAGAATGAACATTTCTTCCCAATTGTTGAAGCTACGTCATAGGATCGGTGAGTATTCGTATTCGTGCAATCGCGTTTGTGCGTTATGCGGATAATCCCGCATCAATACACTCTTCACTTTTAATTATACATCTACTTTTTTTAATAAACTGACAACACTCACATAAAGTGGGCGCAATTCCACCTTTTAGTACGTGCTATTTTCACACACTTAAATTACGCACACAACACATTTATCCCCTTCTTCATCCTACGCCCTCTGGTTACGATCCCCACCATCTCCATTATGTAGATCGGACTCCTCCCTCTCCATCAAGGCGTTAGTAAAATACAGAAGCGTCGATGCACCGCCGCAGCGCACAACCGGTTGTCACTTGTTGCTCCACCGTTTTTTTTGCTCGGATTCATATTTAAGTTTATGTAGCTTTTTTAAAGAATATAGTCGGGATTAACGGGTAGTTTCTCCTCAACGACGCTACGGTGATCGATTGGGTGAGTTATCCGTTAATCCCATTTTTTTTCTTTTTACTTAGTCCTTTAGTTTCTTAGTTTGTAGTCTATTTATGTCCTGTTTTTATGTTATTGTGTACGACATGTGTGCAGCCTCTTCCCTATTATGGGTCTCTGTTTGCTTGCTGATTTTTTTTAGATTGGATTTGATAGTTCTTAGGATCGGATACTTGGTGAAACTTTTTTACTTTCTTTTCTTAAAATGATAACACCTTAGTGTAGAATTCTCTCGGTTTGAGAATGAAAACCTGAATGTACACTTATTAGATCATCCGTATTGATTTGAAAATCCTGTGCTTAAAAGTTTATTCGGTAATTATGAATTGATCTTGTATACCCCTTAAAAAAAAAAAAACTCATATAAAGAAAAATATTTTTTGCACACCTCAAAAAATGAAACAGTAATACCAATAATACCCCTCCTTTATTTTATCTTTAGTGAAAACTTTATTTTTTTTTAGTCAAAACTAAATAACACGGAGGGAGTACATTCAACTTTCCAACTTTCTCATAATAAGAGAGTCAACTTTCCAATTTTCTCACGCAGTCCGTTGCAGCCGTGAAATGAGCGTCGCCACCGCCATCAGAGCTCTCAAACCGTCCGCCGCCTTTTCCTGGGAACCTGTACTATCACTCACACACACGCACACTCTAGAAGTTTCGCGCACACGAACTCACATATTACTATTTGCAGACGGGCAAGCTTCAGCAAACTGTATCGAATTGCATAGAGAGAACTGGACGGGGGCTCCACTCAGGCGAAATTTCCACCGTCAAAATTCTACCGGCGGCCGCCCGTGCTGGACGCTTCTTCACTTTCCGATCGAATGTTATTCGCGCGTCAATTGATAATGCTGTGAAGAATACCCCTCTATGCACTGCGCTTTCGAAAGATGGGTACAGCATTCGAACCGTGGAGCACTTGCTCTCGGCTCTGGAGGCCTGTGGTGTCGATAACTGTCATATCGAGATTGAGGGATCCAACACCTGTGATTCTTTTGTTGAGGTAATTGCTAGTTTCTCATTAGTGATGAATTTGATAGTTTAATCAAGTGATTGGCATGCGTTATTGCTTCATGATATAGTGTTTAAAATATGGATTTAAAATTCAGGGACCCCTAAACTTCACCTCTAAACTTCACCAATTGAGAAATGTAGTAAAGTCATTTGAATGATTTTTTTACCCCTTTAACTTACATTATATGTAGCACTTCATCCAGGTGTCATTGAAAAATGATTTTACTGAAAAGTTTAGGTAGAATCCACAACTTATAGTTCCATGGCGGCGTAACTCCAGTTTTATGAGCCGCAGGTATCATTATCAATACTATTTCCAGCTACCATTTGCAAAAACTCAGCGTATTTTGCTACACTCTCGTCATCATAACAGATTATAGAAGTATGAGATAACTTCTTGCTTGGTTTCCACTTTCCAACAGGGTGTGTGTGAGATAACGTCTTGCTATTTAAATGTGACTTTAGGAGGTAATTCCTTTAGAAGTTACTGTGGGGGTGTAAAGTGCTACCATTGAAAATTTATGGGGTGAAGTGCTGTATATTTTTTAAAATTACATTATAAATTCTTGATTGAAAGTTTAAAATTCAAACACCATCCTTAATTTGAAGGCGTGTTATTTTGGTTGGTTTCTGTTCCAATTATTCAAGATATAATTTGATTTAATTAAATCTTGATTTTCTTACGAGTTTAAACGGCCATAGGTTGGCATGAAGGTTTAAAAATTTGATAGGAATCCTTTAATAAGATCTTAGGAAGTAGAATGGTTACCAAATATTTGGAGAGAGATAGAGATTATGATCCTCACATCTGAGAGGTGTGACGCTGTGCTTGTTTCTGGATTCAGAAGAGAAATTGTTGTTGACAATTTGGGATGAGGATACTTGAAAATAAAAGGGCTGATTGGTCCTCAAGGTCATCTTCTTCTTCCCTTAAAAAATAATTCACTGGCTCCTCTTGTTGTTTGATTGCTTTCTCTCTTTATTGGTTTTTTTTAAGGATGCAAATGTCATTGTAGGCTTCTTTGGTGAAGATGATTTCTCAAACATGGGTTTGAATCAAACTAAGAACAAATTTTTGGGTTATTCCATCAGAAATTTTGATGTGTCGTTTTTTTTTTTTTAATGGATACAATAGTAATGGGATGGTACAAATTACAAAACATCTTAGTTTTTGTGCATAAGCTACTGGGCTTCAAGCAATCTTGTCCCTGGGTAACTTCTCATAATCATAGAAGAAAAGGCTGGATATATTAAAAAAAAATGTGTTCCTTAAGTTGGGTTTGTTCCAAACATCTATTTGGGATTGTAATTATTCCCAGGGAAATCACAATTCATTTATTCAACAAACTTTCTAAGCAAGTAGCCATTCACTTTGCAAAAATAATTAGCTGGAAATCCCGGACACGTAGAAAAGTTCACACAGTGAGAATCTGGTAGCGCTTGCTTGGTATTTGTTCTCTCATATTAATGCATGATGCTAGTTTAGCACGTGTGAAATGATAATGACATGCTCCTAATGGTTACTGATGACACAATCCAGGTTCCTATCTTTGATGGATCAGCAAGAGAATGGGTGGAGGCAATCAATCAAGCTGGATTGAAGATGGCTGTAGATGATGGTGACAAAAGCTGTGAAAAGTTAGCGCCATATCTCAACAAACCTGTTCATGTGCTAAAAAATGATTCTTTTATAGCAGCATTCCCTTATTCAAAAGTCAACATCACATACGGGATCGATTACCCACAGGTACCTTAATACATTGACAAGCATTAGTTTTTGTTTGAAAAAACTAATGACAGCAATGTTCTCTATCAAGTAATCTTGGTCATGCTTCAATCATATTTGCTGAAATTCATTTTGCACCAAGAATAACTTTTCTCTTTAAATCATGCTTATATTTTCCTGCACAATTTTGTTTGCAGGCACCTGTAATTGGTCGTCAATGGTTCTCTTCCACCTTGTTGGATGAATCTTTCTACTCCAGTGCTATAGCTTCATCAAGAACCTTTTGCATTTATGAAGAGGTATTCCTTTTTGCTGTGATGTTGCTATTTTCTCTCTAGTTATGAATTTCACTTTATTGAATAACAAACAGAATTTACATGGTTAGATGTGGCTCTGTGCTGTATCTTTCTCAGCTTCACTTCTTCTCTTGAAAATTCTTTTTCTTTTTCTTTTTATGAAAAAATCTAATTTGTGTCTTAAATATCAGTGTCAATTTTTTAGAACCAATAAATATCATTTGGCTCCAAAATGCTGTAGCTTTCAAGTAGGTTCTCTCTGTACACTCAGCCGATTATTCTTTCTTGTGAGGGTAATTGTTAAATTACATGGTTTTAATTTATTATTTATTTATTAGTAATATTTGAATAGAAACATTTTCTTGAGCCACGAACTGGACATTAATTTGTTGAATGGATATCTACTTTTAAATCTCAATATGGAATGCTTTGCAGGTGGAATATATGCGTAGCTTAGGACTTATTAAAGGGGGTTCAGCAGAAACAGCCATCATATGCAGGTGAGATACTTGATGCAATTTATGGAAACAGTAGTTAATTATGTACATCTTTTATAACGTCATCACATTTCGACTTGTCAAATAAAAGGGTAGCAATTTTTTTATCCCTTGTGAAAAACTGTGGTTCCTCTGTAAAATATGGTTTTAATACACACTTTTTTCCTGATAGAAATAAAGTTAATAAACTATCGAAGTTGTTTACTTGTTATAAGTTTTGAGGATGGATACGTAATGGAATAGATGTTATTAATTCCTGAGCACTGTTATAACGATAAAACCATGATGAAGGCAGAACATTAGTTAAAAATTCTCACACAGTGAGGCCTCTTTTGTCAATTGCAGCTAGTTCAAGAGAATGACGTACAAAAACTGTTAAAATCAATCCCGCGACTAGGGGTGTAAATGAGCCGAATCGAGTAGATTAGTTGTCAAGCTCGAACTCGACTCGGTTAAAAATCTCACAGCTCAAACTCAACTTGAACCCTATCAAGCTCAATTATATGGAACTCGAGCTTGAATCGATGGAAAACTCGAAATACTCGAGCTCGACTCAATTACATAAGTACATAACATTAATTAGAGATTTTTTTTTTCATTAGAGTATATTTGTATTATGGGTAATATAGTAAAATTATGGAGCTTGACTATGCTCCTGAGCCTGGCGAGCTTTGTATTCTTGAGCTTGAACCCAAGCTCAAGAACTACTCAGGTAACTCGAGTTCAAGCTCAATTAAATTTGAGTCGATTTCGAGCTTTTTCCTAGTCAACACAAGTGGCTCGTGAGCAGGCTCATCTCAGTTACACACTTACACCCCTACTTGAACATTTGCAGCACGGAAAAAGGATGGTTGAACCCACCTCTGCGTTACGATGATGAGCCTTGCAGACATAAGGTGTTGGATCTTATTGGTGATATTTCGCTTTTGGCTCAAGAGGGCAATCAGGGTCTTTTGGTGGCTCACATTATTGCTTATAAGGTGCGTTCCTTTCCCATATAGCCCCTTTTTTATTTATGACTCGCAAGGATGGTTCAAATTTGACATTGTAAATTTGATAGGGTGGACACTCACTGCACACGGAGTTTGTTCGCTGCCTGCTTGGAATCAATGAAAACAACGATACTGCCTTGTCTTCTAACAATCTCACAGGTTAAGGGAAATAGCGTAGGCTGTAGAGTAGAGTTATCACCAGTATTAAAAGCGGAGTGTGTAGAGGTGGTAGGTATCTATTTACTAGACGTTTTTGTTATATCCTTTGTACTAAAGCATTATATGCATCAGTTGCCCTGTGCATTTTTTTATGATATTGGTTGTTTTACTAAAAGATATTAGTTGATCAGTCATCAGTATAATTTTTTTCGTTAAACCATATTCATTGTGGCGTACTAGTTAATTGTGCAACTGGTGCACCCAACCTGTTACTCATGTACTAATGCTTCCATGAATATGCACGACATATTTGATCTCTCCCTCCCCTTGTTTTTAAGTTTTGGTTTTTGGATTTTGCTTAAAGCAAAAGATTTGGATTTGCTACACAGTACCAGAAGCCTTTTGGTAATCGACAACTTATGGCCTCCTTGTTTAAAATTGAGGTGTTGTTTAGAGAGTGAGTCTTGTGCAAGAGATGAGACAGTGTTGTATTTTTATACATATTCTCTTTTAAAATATGATTGAGTTGGGAGTTTCATATATTTATGAGTCATATAACAGAGTATATGAGAATCATTTCATGTATGAGATCTTGTTGTTTAAAATTTCCACTCGTATTCGCTTGGTTCATGTATATATATATTCCTTGGATTTAGTCCAACAAAAAAAATGGTAGTAATTTTTTAAATGATGGGTACTATGGTGTGGGACTATGGAATAACATATATACGTCAAGCGTGTATTACACATGAACCAAAGAGAAGAATCGGATGAGAGATTTACAAGGCAAAAACTTTGGGACGTGACTCAACTAAAACAACTAGCCAAGCCAAGCCAATGGTTTTCTCCAACAAGATAATTTACAGAAGCTATGCCTCCCTCCTTATTCCCATAGATATAGAGGATGCATATTTATAAAACTGACTGACTCAACAAAACAAGAATCAACACTTGTTACCTAAATCTCTCCACCTTATTTTAAACTTGTTCATTCCCCTTGAGGATGTTGTACTTGCATAATGGGCATGTTGCGTTCATCTTGAGCCATTTTACGATACACGTTGAATGAAAATGATGGTTACACGGAAGAGCGTGGAGTTCAGCCCCATCCTCATATGCACTAATACATATACAACATTCCTGAGAACAACAAACTCAAGAATTAGACCCCATATATTTATTTATTTTATTTTTAAAAGGAAAGAAAAACAATGAAAAGTGCAAGAACAGATGTATCCAAGCTTGGGTACGTCGTATTTGGATGAGCACGAATTCATACTTCGCAAGCAACCAGCATGTTACAGATAATTGGTTTAATATCAGACTTAAAAGGTATCTAATCAATATACCTTGGGTGGGCAAAACATGGATTGATACCTCAGAAAAACTAGACGGAACTTTGAACAACAGGTTAATGTTGCACTTGTGCAGATAAAGCAGTTTCATGTTCCAGAAATTGGGTTTCATAATGGCCAACTAGTTAAATTTGGAGAAAAAACTTTTAAGGTAATATGCATCATTGTAATGCATTATTTCAAATAAGTGAAACTTTCTGAACGAACCACTGATTCATGGAAAACCGAAAAAGATGCATTTATTTTAACGAATAGAAAACTTAAAGCTGAAACTGCATCATCACATTTGAAATAATCTATGTAGAATCCATGATTCTCATATATAGGAAATAACAAATTTTATTGGCAGAAACTTGGATGACAAAATATAAAAAAAGGCACTTACTGCATCTTCGGGTGAAAGAATTTTCTCATTAGGCATGTATCCACTGCCTGTTTCAATAGGAACCATAGTGCCAGCTGTCATGTTGCCACTTTCCTCATCTTTGCCGATTTGATACTTGTACTTGGGAAGGATGCTCAAATCTGCTTCTGATGCACCTTCCTGCATTTAAAGCAAAAATGTACGAGCCCCTGATTATTCGTTATGGAGTACAAAGAAGTAGATTAAAGACTCAAGAAAGTGATAACAAGAACACAGCCGAAGCTGCCCAATTTCCAATTTCTAATCTCCCCTACATCAATACTACCAGCCTCTATTTATAATACCTAATAACAGAAACTCCCAAAACTAACTAACTGCTATCAAGCCAAACTAACTGCTATTTACTAATATTTCCCTCATCAGTAATATTCCCCTCGACTGCCTCCCAACATTCCTTTCGTTTAACATTATTATTTTAGAAAAAATTGAGACTGAAATTATTAATTGATGATTTATTTTTTATTGTAATACACCATACCTGGCCTGCAATAGCATATAGAATGGCAATGATGCAAGGTAAGCAGCAGCAGAGAGCAATTCCAATAAGACATGCTAAAGCAACACAAAATATGGCAAAGATTACATCAAATGCCAGGAATACCACAGCCAACCTGCACCAGTTACGAGATCAGACATCTTTCGACTCTCTTTCTATAATTAATAGATACATAAAAATCAAGGGGAAAAAATCCTACATCAGATGAATAGATTTGCAAGTAAGCTGCTGCAAAAGAGCCCACAGAACTTGCTAATGGAATTTTACAATTCAATCTAAAATATTTCTTTTTTCGAAGGTTATGGACCAACTAAGTTCTGTCTTTTCAGCTATTAACTATTATTCCCACCGTACCACAAGGACACTCCCAACTCTCATTTCTGATACATAGTAAGTCATTCAATTAGTAGTCAGACAAAGCTAAAGAAGACTAACTGGTTTGCTTGAGGAACCGAGAAGTGTATCTACATTTGAATCCATTTCAATATAGCATAATAAGCAGGTAACGTTCCCTAGAGGGGTTTTAAATCTCAACCTCTAGCAAGCTGCCTAATATGTTTGTGGGCAAGCTATCTTTTACATATGAATCAGTGATTCAAGGCCAGAAAACTTCTATACAACTACTCTCTCGTTTCGATTAGTAATTTACAGTTGCACTAGTTCAATTTAAAAGTAGGCCAGAGGCACAAGGGGGCTTCTGGTGTCTCGCGCCTCTTGAACACAGGCAAAATTCTTCTTACGAGAAAAACAATACCCGTGTCTATTATTTGAGGATTACTATTTTTTTCTAAATCGAGGTTTCTCAAATCTCTTGCTGTGACAAGAAGATATAATCTTATCTGAATCAACATACTAATTTCATCTAAATCAAGATTTGTCAAATGTCATGCTATGGGAAGGAGAACTGGAGTTCAATAGAGTACAAAACACGCATAAGTCGCAAAAGAGAGTTTTTTTTTTTAAATAAAAAAGAGAGATAAGATTTAAAAATAAATAAATAAATAACCTAGCCAACAGTGTAAGAGAAATTATATAAATTGCACAGAGAATTAATCGAGATAGCAAAGGCCATGGAAGTAAGTACCATTCCCTAGATTTACAAAGAGGGTGAAATATTGTTCCAAAAATTGGATAGACATTACAACCAACATTTGCTAGGAAATTGACTTCAGCACGTTTAAGAAAAAAGATAGGTTAAATTTATGGATGAGAAATATCCAGATTTGCAAAACATCAAAACTTGAAAAGAAAGCTAGCATAAATCATTGTTGGGAATCCAAACCAAATGAATGCTGACAGCTTTAGGATCCATGCAACACTTGACACTGTGCATAAAAGAGGCAGATTCTTAGAAAACCAAAGCCATAATTAATACTATTACTACAAAGTGCATCACCTATAGTAGCATGTCTTCTCTATTTTATGAATGTGTCTTCCCCTGCCCTTATGTGAGTTTTACCCTGACCCAGCTTCGATTCTGCTTGCTTCTCACTCCCCGTGTACAATTCATGGGCTTGGAAATGTAGTAATATTGTCTTATATTTACCTATATTTCTGGAACATCATCTGTTTCACACATTGAAATCAGACAAAAATGCACCTACTTACCTAGAAATGTTACTTGCCTTATTTAGTATTACTTCCAAAAGTTATCATTATTGAAAACTATTGAACATGATTTCCCAGAACCATGAGTAAGTGTTTAATCTATGTGTACTCCACATAGTATTAAAGGTAGCAATACACTGTCAACAAGGATTTCAATATGAAACCAAAAGAATTGTTGCAGCACTGAAAGATGTCACAAATGAAGTATGAAATCCAGAACAAAAGGCTAATAAGATTCTGTATAGTTTTGTCACACTAGAGAGATAATAAACGATTTTTGACATCATAAAAGGAAGGATTGACTGCATTACAAGAATGGTGCAAATAGTACGAGGTGAAGCATAAAATAAGATGATTTAATGACTTACCAATACAAACGTGGGGCACTTCTTAAAAGACCATCGCCACCAGAGACAACCCAGTAAAAGCCAACTATCCACCAGACAAATGATACCATTGTGTTTACAGATTCACAACGTTTCACCCTACTGAAGTGCGATGAAAATTAGTCAAGAGTGTGAATAACGGATATTCTTGCTGCAGCTCAAAATGGCATTTGATATGAATTGAAACTAACAATAGCAAGAAAAAAGACATAAAAACATGAGCTCTTAAATTTTTTACTGAAAAGTGCCTTTTGTGTCACCACATTACATTAAGCCAAAGATTATGCAGTACACATTAGCTTTGTTAATCTACCACATAAATCATAATTACACTACTAAACACAGTTCAGACTGCTTTCATACTTTTTTCATTAATCTATCATATTCTAAAATTCCTATACTCCAATGATTTCTTTGGTATTTTGTCAAAAAGACATACAAGTACTTTAATTATTCTGGCACGTAAGATAAAACTAAAAAAACAAAGCATTAGTTAATGCTTTCACAAGGTTAACAGCCTGGGTCAATACACTAAGGAGAAATTACAGAAGTTAATTTTGTTTTGAGCCCTAAAAATCTATCGTCATGTGATTATAAGTGTAGTTAGAGTTAGTGCCCTTAAGAATAGACCATTAAGGCATTATGGTTAAGGAAATCATGTATCCAAATTTCAAATAACGAAAGATATAAACTCTCATACAGGTATTGCAAGAGTGTTTAAACTATCAACTACTGTAAAACCGCTCTATTTGAATCATTACAAATAGCAAAAGTGCAATTAAAGCAAGCAAATATATAAGAATAGTCCACCTTCTAAACTAAGTGAAGTATTTCAAAATCCAAAAACACCAAACAAACTCTTGTATAAATCAATTTGCTGTGAAGGGGAATTGAACAAATTCACAAACCTGGAGCCATTGCTGATACCAAAGAGTCCGTTTCTCTCGTCGTTTTCTTCTTCATTCTCACTCAAATTCTCATCCTCACTGTTCTGCTCCCTGATTCTATTACTCAACCGCCGCGAATTCCGCCTGTTGTACTCTACCCACACAAGGACCACATGCACCAAACACTGCAGAGCATACCCAGAGACCCAAACCCTAACCGGCACATTAGGATTTTCCTTTAGAGTGCAAAACAGCATAACTAGTGAGACAATCACGAAGGCCAAATTCCACATAATGTCGAGGGCGACTACGGGCTTCGAGTATCCCCAGTCGGCGCGGCGCTCCTCGAGCTCACGGGCGGCGGTCTCTCGGACGAGCATGGAGGCTCCGCCGCGGCGCTGGGAGGTGGAGGCGGCGCGGGAGAGGAGGAGGGAGAGGGTGGAGGCGGCGTTGGAGGTCTGCCGCGCGCGGATGAGGGGGGAGGTGGGGGAAGACATGTTTTGAAGAAATTCGAAAGGGGAAATGGAATTGATTGATTGAGGTCTGATTTGGTTACGGGAGTATGGGAGTGATGAGTGAAGCCATTGATGGAGCTTTGTGCTGTGTTGTGTGTATATCTCTCCGAATTGACTTTTTCTGGCCGAATAAAAGTTGAAATAGTTACTCTCGATAATATTGCATCCATGAATATTTCCTACATCAAATAACTGAGTTAGGTAAATTTAGATTAAAAAAAATATGACTTTGTAAATTTTTTTAATTTGTCTGAATTAAATATATTTTATGTGTTCATATAATATCTCTTTTGAGAAAAATGAATACTGACAATTTGAGGTAAATTAAGTGTCTAATGTATAATTCAAATGTTTTAAAATAAGAAATTATTAATATGGAATCGTGGAAGATATAAACTAGGAGCATAAATTTAAAATTCATAAATAAATACTTGTGTATAATTGATGCCTGAATTTGTGTAATTTAGGGTTATTTTTTTTTTGTCTTAAAAATTAAGATTTTAGGTTCCACACTAAATCCACCCTATAATTATTTGTAAATGTATTACTTCCTCCTTGACTCCGTCACTAGATGTTAGATTTACTATTTACACGTAAGTTATTTATTAATATTAAATTGATTAAAAAGAAAATTGAAAGGCTAATATAATCCTTCATATTTGAAGATAGGGGTGTACACCGGTCCAAAATCGGACCGGACCAGAATGTGTGCTAAAGGACTGACCGGAGACCGGAATTAATTCGGTCCGGGTTTGGACCGTTTGGACCGGATTTTTTTTTTTTTTTTTATGGAAGCAAAAACACGATTGAAGAATTTGTGTATGAAAATTAAAGTGTTTACTCTTTATTGTGTCAATGTGAATTTTATTTACATTATTATTAATTATCTTTTGACCCTAAAAATAAATTAAATATGTTTGTTAAATTATATATTTGCAAAAAATGTAATAGATCTCAACACATTTTCACCAATTACTTGGCTTTGAAAAATAATTGAGAGTGCATTAGTAAAAAAATATAAAAAAAAAATCCGGTCCAAACCGGTCCGGAATCCAAAATTTGCCGGACCGGAGACCGGACCGAAATCTAACCGGTCGGTCCGGTTCCGATCTTTTTTCCGGTCCTTTTTTTTTTGAACGCTCCTACTTGAAGAGAGCAATAGAAATGGTGTAGTTGGTTATTGCTTACGTATATGGCTAGCTAGCTCTCTTCAAATAGATGATATGTTTGGACATTTAAATTTTCTGATTTGTTAACTCTTACATTTCAACCTGCAAATTGATGTTAAGTTTGGGGTTTTGCTTGATTATGGTGTCTATTTTTTAGAGGCGTGAAGTAACATGTAATTTATACGACAATTTGTTTTCTAATTAAATTGATGTTGATTCTCTCGATTATTGCTACAAGTGCGAAAAATAATATTTTCAGATACGACTTGCGTAAAAAATAGGTTACGAAATAGAAGGTGTGATCAATTATTAAATAATTATTTGATCATTTTAATTGAGAAAAAATTATTTCTACAAAATTGTGATAATGATGTCATAGATTACTTTAAAAAATTAAAAACTCGTTGGACTTGTTTGTACTTTATAAAATATATTTTATTTATATACTCCCTCTGTTCCTTACTTGAAGCTACATTTTACCATTTTGGGCGTCCCATACTTGAAGCTACATTACCTAAAATAGCAAAAACACTTTTAAACACTCTCCTTAAAACATCACAATATTACAACAAATGCCACTACTTTATTACACTAAAAAGTAACTTTATTACTATTTATAAAGTTGAAAAGTCTTTACTACCCCCACTTTATCTTACACAATACTAATAAACAACTCATTTATTAAAACCCGTGTCAATTTGATTTGTAGCTTCAAGTATGGGACGGAGGGAGTACTATATTTATTACAGATGAATTTTGCCACTTTTGAAGACACTGATTTTGTGAGGCTGTTTCTTCGCACCCTGTCGATAACACGGCGCCAACGACACAAAAGTGGGGCACCTTCATAATACTCACTTTTTACTTTGTATTTATTCTGCATGATAAGATTAATTTGTTATGTTAATGACATCTAAAAAATTAATTTCCAAGATCAAAATTCAGTAGAAAATTTGTATTTTCAATTTAAATTTATTTCCTAACATTATTCTTACTCACAATATTAATATTAAAATAAAACGTTGTGATCATCTCAAAAGTATACTATAAACAAATACTCCCTCCGTTTTTTAATAAGTGTCACTTTGGCTTTTTAACTAATTTTAAAATAAGTGTCATTCTGAGTTTTTTTATTTAATTTTGACTATTTTGCCCTTATTCATTTACCATATATATTGTTCATAAATAAATTCCATAAACATTGTTTATACCAAAATTAATTTGGTTTATGAATAATAGCTACATTCTTGACCACATTCTTTATCAAACAAAACTTCTATATCAAAATTAGCTATAATTAATTAAGAGTAATATGGACCACACTTTATAATCTTAATTTGTTGAAAAATGCTAAAGTGACACTTATTCAAAGATGGAGGGAGTAATAAATTAGTTGAAATTCCTTTTGAAACACTCCAATACCCGTGGCTTATGGCTTTTAAAATTCGGTTGTCACCTAATTTCGGAATTAGGAATCTAATAATGTCCTACGTTATTTCAGGTAGTCTTAAGTCAAACGATAATAAAATTTCTTAATTATAAAGATCTATTAGATTAAGATAGATTTCAAAAGTGACAATGAAAGTGAGGCATGTGTCGGTTTTTTTCCTAGGATTCTGCAAATGTTCCTTTCATATTTATGATGTAAATAATTAATGGTTGAGTAATATAATGGTAGTTTAATTAAAAAAGTATGATTTGCTTAATGGAAGCCCTTTTCTGGTTTAAGAATGAGTATTAGTAATATTTATATTAACTAGTGTAAGACCCGCGAATTTAGCGGGATTGAAAAAAATATATATTATTATTTAATAAGATTTTATATAATTACTGTATTTGATAATTCATGTCATTTTTGTCTAATAATATTAAAAGTAATGTGATATTCAAAATTTAAAGAAAACAATTATTTAAGAAAAGTGAATAAAGAAAACTAAAATATAAAACAAAAAAGTATAAAAAATAAATAAATCAATTATTATTTTAAAAAAAGAAAAGAAAAGAAGTTTTGAGGGAGAGGGAACGAAAAAAAATGAAAGTAGAAGAGGAGAGAATTAAAAAAAGAAAAAAAAAACTGTCAGAAAAAAAATATAAAAGAAAACTGTATAAAACTGTATAAAAAAACAATTATTTAAAAAAATAATTTAAGAAAACTCTGTCAGAAAAAGAGGGAGAGAGTGTATAAAACTGTATAAAAAAAACAATTATTTTAAGAAAACTGTCGAGAAAAAAAAGAGGGAGATAGAGGAGAGAACTGAAAAATTATTTAAGAAAAAAAATTTTGTATAAAAAATAAAGAAAACAATTATTTAAGAAAACTGAATAAAGAAAACTAAATATAAAAAAAAGTATAAAAAATAAATAAATCAATTATTATTTTAAAAAAAGAAAAGAAAATAACTTTTGAGGGAGAGGGAACGAAAAAAAATGAAAATGGAAGAGAAGAGAATTAAAAAAAGAAAAGAAAAAAACTGTCGAGAAAAAAAAAAAAAAGGAGAAAGAGGGAGTTAAGAAAACTGTAAAAGAATAGAGAAAAAAAAGGGAGAGAGAGGAGAGAGAGAAAAAAAAAATCTAAAAAAATTAGAAAATTAGAAAGAGAGAAATCTGAGGAGCCACGTGTAAGAAAAAGATTCAGAAATAGTAATTAAGGGTAGATTTATTTACTACAGTATATACTATGTGAATATGAAGGGCCTATTTTATTTTATTTTTATTGTACCATTCAACTCTATATGCACATACAATATATATTAAAATGAATAGTAATTATTACATCATTTACTGTTAATGAAATTAGTGATATCTCCGACACGAATTGGAGTAGGTAATACGGACTCAAAGATTGCATAAACTAATATTTTAGAAATTAATAATGTATAATGCACACACAAAAAAAATACATTTAAATTAACAAGATAATTATGTTCGTAGTTACATAAACACAAAAACTTATAACAAATATTTCATACAGGTGCAAATTTTTAAAAACTATTTTAATAAAATATAAACTTACAGTTTTAATGTGATTATCAAATTGTTTAATAATCCATTTCTCAATTAACAGCATAACAAACTCATTCAATCGATCTTGTGTCATGATTGATCTGTTCAATTTATTTTCAACAATTTTAACTAACAGTGAGCGATTCAGCCGATTCTGGTGCGTGGACTCCTACGTTCAAGTCAATTTTTATATAATATATAGAGAAGAAATGAATGACTCAATGTTAATATATGAGAAAATTGTGTTTTACTTAGAGATGATACATTTATAAGTTTTCATATATGCGAGTGCTTACTCTTAGGACCCGTTTGATAGCCTGCATAAGGGAAATATTAACCCTGTATAACACTTATTATGTTGTTTGATAGGTCATATAGGCTATATCAGCACCCCTGAATAGTCGGAAAAGCGGCGTATTAAAAAGTGTTTTTTTGGGCCCTTATACAGACTTTTCACTATTCCCTTTTGAAGAAATAATACCACCCCCCCTAGTATTATTTTATACAGGTTTGGCCCGTATAAACTAGATTACGATTTTGCCCCTCTTAACACACAATGTTGCCCTAAAATTGAATTCTCCATCATCGCGATCTCATTTTTTCCCCAGCCTCCTTCTCTCTTTTTTTTCTTTTTTTTGGCGATTCCTTCGTCTCCGACGACTCTCCGCCATCGCCGACCTTCACTCTCAAATTTCGTATTCTTCTTCGTGCCAGTTCGACTGCTCGGTTGCACCAAACGTGAATAATCCGTTGAATAATCCATCCACTGAGAATGGTCGACTTTTTTTCGATGTTTTTTTTTTCTTTTTATGTGGTTTACTCTTTCGTACGACGCCTATTCACCATCTTTTTGTGCGATTGTAGGTGTGTCTGATGGGTTCCCTGCCGTGAAAGGTTGAAGGTTCGATTTATTCGTTCACTGCAATTTTTTAGGGTTTAGGTTTTTAGGGATTAACATATTAATCTTTTGCTTGTAGGTATTTTCGTTCGCGTTAGGTTTGAACAAAAGAGGCGCCATAAAGCATTGGTGAGCATTCGTAAATAACTTATTGTTTTTTGTTTATGTTACGGTTTCAATCGATTTACATATAGATTTTGTAAATTGTTAATTGTTGTGACAATTTTTAATTTTTTCGGTCTGGATTGTTCTGGTCATTGTCAGTTTTAATGTGTTTCGATGGATTTTTCCTCCTCCCCTTCACTAGTTGCAGACAATTACTCGTCATTCATAGAGTTTACATTTATATAGTTTACGTGTTTCAATTGATTTTCATTCCCCTTTCAATGGTTGTATACAAACTAGTCATTGATAGAGTTTATGGGCTTCAATTGATTTTCGTTTCCCAACCTGTTTGTTTGTTTTTTGGTATAGGGCATACAATGCTGACCCCTTCGATGAGAAAAAAACTGTTGTTGTATTTTTTGGTTGAAGAAATGCACCAGCGATTGATTCTTACATGTATCATAGTGCTCTTAATAACTAGACGCAACCGAAATGTTAGAAGGCGCACTCGTTCTTGGGAAATGATTTCAAAAATCCCTAGGCAAGTAGTACACATGAGTAGACTGTTCCATATTCGGGATTCTGATTATGTTGCAAATCTAAGGATGGATCGGAATGCATTTGCACGTTTATGTTTTTTGCTTGGTGAATTAGGAGGATTGAAAAAACGAAATTATATTGGTGTTGAAGAGCAAGTTTCCGTGTTCTTAAGTGTTTTGTCTCACCACAAAAAGAATAGGGTAGTGGCATTCGACTTTGAACGGTCTGGTCAATCAATATCCAGCGTTGTCTGTTTAGTCTTGAGAGCTGTTTTGAAATTGCACCACCTTTTCCTAGTTACGCCTGTCCCCGTACCCGATGATTCCACTGACCCAAGATGGAAATGGTTCAAGGTAAATTTGTGTACTGTTGTGGAGGTGCAGCTATTTACCATCTCCAAATGTTGTTTTTAATCTATTCTCTCTTGTTTTGTAGGGTTGTCTTGGTGCCCTCGATGGTACATTCATTGATCTTCAAGTACCAAGCCTAGATAGAGCACGTTATAGAACACGCAAGGGCCATGTCTCTACTAATGTGCTTGGGGTGTGCGACACGCAAATGAGATTCGTTTACGTCCTTCCGGGCTGGGAAGGGTCGGCTGCTGATTCTAGAATACTTCGCGATGCCGTAACTAGAACTCATGGCCTCAAGGTCCCTAAGGGTAATTAATGTGTACATACCTCATTTAACTAACTTCTCGTTGCTTACGTAACTATGCATCTCACATCAGCTGCCCTGTTCGTAGGGAAGTACTATTTGTGCGACAACGGCTATCTCAACAGTGAAGGGTTTCTCGTTCCTTACCGTGGTTGTCGGTATCATCTTAGTGAGTGGGGTCCCAATAGTGGCAGGCCATCCAATCCCCAAGAACATTACAACATGAGACACACTAGGGCTCGTAATGTTATAGAAAGGGCTTTTGGTGTCTTAAAAAAACGGTTTGGCATACTTAGAAGTGCGTCGTTCTACCCTGCGAAGGTTCAAGTGAGACTTATCATGGCCTGTTTCCTCCTCCACAATTATTGCCGCTCTCAGATGCCTGTGGACCCAATTGAGGAATTGTTAGATTTACACGATGATGTTCGGGGTGACGACGACATAGATGATGATGTCGTGGACTCTGTTGAGTCGTCACCGCAGTTTAATGAATGGAGAGATGGTTTGGCATTGGACATGTGGAACTATTGGAGATCCAAAGATTGATATGATTTGTTTTTAGACAATCTGGACTTTTTATTTTTGTTTTTTAGACAATTTTAATGTTTAATGTGCGTGCTGGTATGTTTGGACATTTCTGGTTTGTTGGTTTGTGTGATGGCATGCTTATGACATTTTTGTTGATCCTCGTGTGTTTTTTGCTGTGCTTGCATCATTTATTACCCCTTTGTTATATGTCTAACCTACTTGATCATAGTAGAATGACATACTTGGACATCTTAGTTTGTGTTTAGACATGTGACGGCATGTATTTGTGTTGGATCTCCATTGTTGTTAGATTGAAGTGTGGTTTTGTATTATTGCATCGTTTCTAAATCCATTTGTTAAATGCAGTTCTATTTGATTTTATAAAGGGGGAATGGCTCCTCCAATGTGTTCCTGTGGAAATGGACACATGATCATAAAGTGCGCGAGTGACAGGTCAAGGCACCCGGGCAGGTACTTCTACAAGTGTCCCAGCTACCTTCAGCACAGTAACTACTTTTATTGGTGCGATGAGTATCATTGTAATGATCCACCTGAGTCGGTGCCGCCCTTCCTCTTATCTCAAACTTATAAAGCAAATAAGGTTTATTCTAGTTCATGTAAAGATCCAATTGCTCAGGTTTCAAGTTCTCAGTTGCATCAACGTTTCATCGACGATGAAGATGATAGCCTATCTACCAATGACAATCAACCATCTAACTCGTCTTGTATTGCCATTAACCTAAATTGAGTCCCAAGTCATTTAATCATCAGTTTGTTGGCTGTAATGACACTCATGTTTGTAGTTATCATTGTCTTGTTAGGTGCACTCCTTGTTAGATCATCTTAAATTAAATAGACGTTTGTAAAAGTTTTTTGTTGTACCCGATATGCGTGTATTTAATTTGGTAAATTACTATTCAACTTGTGAAATCCGAATTATAGGCATGTTGTAATATTAAACATTGTTTCCCAATGTATTGGCACATAAGTCCAAAATAAGTGGTCATCTCACTCACTTGAGATTGATAGTACCTTTCTGTATAGAAGAATATATTCCCTCTGGCTGGATATGAAATGAAAAGACGAACCATGGCTTTTTAAAAGCAACAAAATCTTGTTGTTATCTACTATACTCCATAAGCCTCTATATAACATAATATACCTCTTTTGTCTTCCTCACAATTTTCCTCTCAATTCCAAGTTAAAAATGTCCACCCCGAAGCTGCCAAGGATCCCCCCACAAGAAACTTTGTTGTATTCTGGTTGTTGGGATTTTCCCGTTGACGGTGTGTTCCTTGATACCCTACTAATCCAAAAAAATCTGGGACGATGGGATCCGAAGGACGAACTCAATTTTAGTGCGGTATGTGTTGGTGTCAAGGCTGTTAATGAGCGGTTCAATTTTAGTGCGGTATGTGTTGGACTTCTTTGTGCGCCCGGGCTCGAAGAGACCATTTTCTTATGGAATCCAACAACAAATCGTCATCGGGTACTTCCATCGCATATAATTCCCTTTACATATGCACTTAGTAGAGCAACGTTGTCGTTCAGATTGGGCTATCATGAAGGCACGGATGAGTATAAGGTTGTACGAAAAGCAACGTTCACGGGATCAAATCAGGGTCCCTACTTGTCGATTTATTCTAGTAGAAGCAATCGTTGGAATGATTTGGGGTTTTTTGGGGATATGGAATGTTCATCGGAACCAGGTGTTTATGTGAAGGGTGCTCTTCATTGGCTGGTGTCATGGGGTCCTAACAGTCGTCAGGTGGCTGCATTTGATTTGGGGTCGGAGCAGTTCACAATCATACAAACCCCCAGTGACGCATTAGACCCGGGGTTCCCTTGTAACATTGGTGCGTTGGATAACGACACCCTAGTACATTACTCCGGATACTACTTTTTTCAAAACCGTATTAATTTCTGGATTCTTCGAGAATACGGAGACTACAATTCGTGGATGCAGATAACAATGGATGATCAGAGTTGGAGGGATATCGGGGGATTGGTGAGAATCCAGCCGATTCGGTTCATGAAACCGGATGATTCGAGGATCCTAATGAGGATTGATCCCATAGGTACGTATGGTTATTGGGACATCGAAGAAAACAGGTTCTACGAGGTAGAATATGATGTAATTGTGCCTGGACACTGCACACTTAACACATACATTGAATCCATTGAGGTTCCATAGTAATGTGTGTTGAATGTGCTTGGTTTTGAAATGCATTACAATGATGTAGTAGAAGAATGTAAAAGTTTTTTGTTTTTGGCATGTATAATAGAACGTAGTTTCTGAAATGTGGTGCACAGAACAAGTGTAATATGGTTGTTGTTATTTGGTAAAATAGTGTTGCTCCACTTTGTGCATAATTTGGTTGGTTTAGTTGAAAACACTCTTATTCCCACGCAAATAATCACACAAGAGTAGAAATTTAAACAACAATCATTGGTTGGTTCACTTGGAAATACATAGTCTATGTTGTTATTTGGTAAAATAGTATTGCTCCACTTTTGTGCATAGATTGGTTGGTTTAGCTGAAAACACACTTATTCCCACGCAAATAATCACACAAGAGTAGAAATTTAAACAACAATCATTGGTTGGTTCACTTGGAAATACATAGTCTAACATGTGTTTTGGATCCACCAAGAATACGTCAAATGCAAGTGATAATGCTCAAACTGATGGTGTTTGTAATTGACCATTATCTCAAACAATCGACAAACATGTAGTACACATGTATGGGACACCAAAACAAGTAAATCAATCCACAACAAAACAAGTGTGAATAGATGACTTCAACCACAAATATCAATGACTTAACTCCAACTTCAACCAACAAAACATATGCTGAGTCCTTTATACCAAGACAAGACCCATTCATGATGTGTTTATACCAAGTCAAGAGCATCCATTTAACTAAAATCATTGATGAGCAGTTACACATACAGCCAAAATGCATTCACATTAAACCATCCTAAATAATCAAATGTCTACACCGATAAACCGTAGAGACCAAAAGGTACTCAACAAGAGTCATTAACACGATCCAAAAGAAACGAGAGTAGTGAATAGGTTATCCAACAACAACAAAAGTATGAATAGTTAATAGAGTTTAGTAGAGTATCATCTCAGTCAACGGACCAGCTTCAAAAAACTTAATAAGACGTCAACAACCTGCCTTCTGCATTCACATCCTAAAATCACCGGAAAGTAACCGGTGCACAAACCGAGCACGAGCTTCATCTGGAAATCCCATGAACATCTCCAGAAGGCCACTATTTTGAACAAGAAGCCTTGCTGTGTCAATCCTTTCATCAATCGTCAATGCTGGAATTTCGCCAAGCATGTTGTATATGTGACACCGTTGCGCACCCAGACTTGACTCGTATTTAAACACATCACAAATGACATCTAGCCGCTTGTCAGAAGAGGTGGCCATCTATCCAAGGACGTCCATCAAGGGATCTTCAGAATTGACCACAGAAGAGCTACGCTTCCTCGAATTAGTGGGACGACGACCATTCGTGGGTGTCGGAACCTGAGTTTCTGAGTCTTTGTCCATCGAACAATGCATCTGATCCAGGTTGCCATTAGCCTCAAAGTTCGAATTCCCGCCTTGTGATGGCTGGGATTCGCAGTGCACATCATCGTTATGTTCAGGAATGTCATCAACAAGAGAAGTAAAGGCTTCATACACATCCTCGGCTCCCTCACCAGTCGCCCGGTCATTCCCAAAGACCTCAATCCAATCATCATACATTGGCCAAGGCTTAAAGCGCATAGTCGCGGCGCTTGGATCCTTCTAAACAAACATACAGTTAACGAGTTAGACAGAAAATACAATGAACAAAACCGTATTTTACAGAACACACCAAATTTTTTTTTTTGGATACCTTAACAATCTTATCCCACATGTCATTGTTGCAATCAATAAGATGTGTCGTGGTGTTGAAACCAATGCCGGAGTTATCAGTCAGCATTGTCTTGATAGAACCATAATACCTTTTCCACATGACAATCTTCGAGTTTATGTGAGGATTGGCACGAATGTCAGTGCCAGGGAGCGCCTCCATCAACATTTCCTCCAGCTTTGTTTGGTACCCAGGTCTAAACCCGTTCTCAGACTTCTAGCCTTGCAACACTAATTCTTTCAGCTTATCGAGCAACAATGACTCTTCATGGTCAGTCCAGTTGCGTTGAGTCCTCTTCAATGAATCAGTCGTAGACTTCCTTGCTCTGGCTTTGTACCTTCGTTTACCCTTCACGGCCGCCGTATCAAAACTAGATCCCCCGCCCTCCATCTACAGTCGTATTAAACAACAAGCAATCAAAAACCATAACAAAACTAGCATATGTAAACCCATATCATCGACAATCATAAACTCCAACAAACCCATATAATCATAAACCCATATGTAATCGGGTGTGAAAGACAAATAATAAGCCCTAAACCCCTGTGAGCATAGAATCGGAAATGAAAGACAGTTATTAAGCCCTAATCCATAAAATGATAGTCCAACGAAGTGAAATAAACTAAAACATTGCAAAAAATTGAAAATTTCTCAAAAAAACGAAGAAAACGTACCAACTTACCTGGAATGAAATGCGTAACTCGACAAGGGAGAAAAATAAGATGACACCTGCACAGGGAAAAGGGATTAGCGGCGGAAAAAAAAAACGACGACGGCCGGAAATGGAAATAGTATGAAGGAGGGAGGGTGAGCACCGAGGGTTTATGTGTGGAATTTTTTTTCCCGCTGAAGAACAAGTGAGAAGTGTGAGAGAGAAGCTTCCCAAAAAATGATTTATTTGGATATGTAATGTTGAGAGAGAAATAATATTGCGTATCAAACGATGTATTGATGCCTGTATAACGAGGGCAAAGTTGTCTTTTCATCACTTTTCACTTCTTATATGGTGGGGTATGCATTCTATCAAACAAAAAATAATTTTATACACTGGTTAATACACTCTATCACACAAGAATTAACATAATTCATGGTTTTTAGTACCACTTTTTGTATTTTCTATCAAACACGAATTTGATTTAATACATCACTTATACACCTTTTCCTATATAAAATTATATTGAGGACCCCTTATACACCCCTTTCCGCATAATTTTATTTTGCGTATCAAACGCACCCTTAGGGCACCTTTGATTCAATTGGACTTTTTTAGTACTTGGTCACCCAATGATTTATTTATTTGAGCCTATACCACTTATAATAATCTACTTAATTTGGGCTCGAGCCCAAACTTTAGAAGATGATAAATTATTCCTCATCATAAGAGAGAGTAATATCGTTTTAACCTCGATTAGTGATTTAATATGTGTAAACTAGAACACACTATTTCCATATGTTATATATAAAGATTAATATGAGTATTAAAAAGGAACCTTTGTACAATTTATGAAAGATGAATCGATTGTATCGTTGGCCTCATAAAAATCGCGACCGTGGGTCCGGACAAAACAACTTCACCAACGTGTTTAGAGGAAGAATGTAGGGCGTGGTTTGTGGATTCTGAGACAAGCATGAATGCATCATTTTCTGCACGGTTGTATTTTTCGAAGCAAGTGCAAGGCCATAAAAATATGAAGCAGTTGTTGGGGGAACAAACTACTGTAACTTCGTGATATCCTCTCAAAACACATCTTAAAATAAGATTATCACATTCTGGGGAGCATATATTACCTATATTTTTCAAATTATTATTTTTTCACAGCTGAGAATGAATCGAATTATTAATGTGTTATTAAATTGTGCATCAAATTGTTACTCCACGTCAAACATGATGGCCAACTTTATTATACATGTACTTCATCACCAATGTTTTAGGGTAACTAAATTGTGTGCAAATCAACCTCACACTGTCACACACAACTCAATTCAAGCTATTTGAATTCGATTATAGACAAATTATCCTGATTTTATTTTAAAATTTATGTACTTAAATATTTGAGATGATTTGCTCCGTACGTGCAAATTTGTGAACAAAATTTACTTATACATCATTTGTAAGGAAGATGATAAGTCGGGTTTATATTGGAGTCAGAAGTTAGTATAAAATTGTCATTTTAGGTGGTTGTAAGTAAAGGTGTGCAACGGTTCGAAAGCAATTGTCTGAAAATTCAAACCCTTCAAATCGGAGCTTAATTGGTAAATGTTCGATTTTTGTTCGAACCAAAAATCTAACTGTTTAATATTAGTCAATTTTGATTTTTAAAATCCACAATCATAATCAACCAAATTACTAAGTTTCGATGTTTGGACAGCCAAGCCTTCGATTAAACTAGCAATCCATTTTTTTCAACTTTGATTGTAAAAATATGATTAAACTGGAATTGACTAGATTTTTGAAAGAATTTCATCTCATCGAACCCAGGTCGTTTTGCCCGATTTGCTCTGATACCATGAAAGAATTTCATCTCATCTAAAAGTCCGAACTTGTAGAGAGGGTGAGAATTAATTCCTAACAATTTTGGCTCGACCAAGCGGGCTAATAAGATGGATACGGACTGAGAAAAACCCTCGCCATGTGTTTATATTTATAATTTTATATTAATATTCTCTCTAGATATGTTGCTATAAGTTTCTCACTATTTTTAAACACAATTGTTTTTAAAAAAAGTGATTAAATATGATTGAAAGAGATATAAAAGTAACATGTAAGACAAGTGTAACTGCGTAAGGATACATATTTAAATGATGTTTATCAAAATAGATATAAAAAATTATTGACGAATGGAAAGAATATAGGTTTATATGTGTTGTTATTGATAATACCCAAATGGACAGTAAGAATAATTTGACAGATTAAATTTTCACTTCAGTCCATCGTCCCACTTTGATAACTCTAATATTTTGAATTAAAATCTTGATATCAAATTTATGATAGTAAATCTATCAAATGTATTCTGGCTTTAATTATTATTTTGAGTTTCTCAAAGATTTTGATTCATATAACTTTATATACATTAAAACCTCAATTCTGTTGTTGAAGAAGAAAAAAAAAAAAAAGGTTAATTGCAAAATAAATCACCACCTTTAGTGTATTTATCAATTACAACATATTTTTTTTTTCTTTGCAATTTGATACACCACCTTTTTATGTTTTGCAATTCAATGCACGGATATATTTTTTCGATCAATTTTAATTTAACTTGACGCCGAAAAACGACGAACACACCACGTTATCGACACAGAGAGTATCACTAATAATTTATTTTAATGAAACACACATGCACATTTAAAAAAACGTTGTTTTATATAAATTGCACATCAAATTCATCTATATTTTTTTTAATTTTTTGGCAAAATTCTCCATTTTTATGCTTTAATATTATGAGTATTGATTTGATGTTTTCTATATCAAAGCTCTCTTATCCTCCACACAAATGTAAATATGTAATATCTAAATAATTTTATATATAAAAAAATCCAATCAAAAAATTTCTATAATCATATTTATTCCTATGATGTGCATTAACGTGTTTTGCTAAAAAAAATAATTATAATCGGACCAAAATCATATTTATTCCTTGTCTTAATATTTTTTCTTGATTATGTTAACTTGTTTTTTCTTAATCACAAAAAAGTAAAAATATATAAAACATTTTTTTATGTTATGTTGCAAAAAAAAAAAAAATATATATATATATATATATATATATATTCGCGCAAAACACGACGAATTTGTAATTTTTAGGAGCCACGTCAAATTAAAATTGATAAAAAAATATATCGGTGCATTGAATTGCAAAACTAAAAAAGATGGTGCATCGAATTGCAAAGAAAAAAAGAATATGTTGTAATTGATAAATACTCAAAAGGTGGTAATTTTTTTTGCAATTAACCCAAAAAAAAAGGGTCTCCTACGGACCTACAGTAATGCGAATACAAATACAATGACAAAATTATTTTTATTTTTCACAATTTCAACTCCATGTTTAATTTGAGTTCAATTTTCTTTTCTTTATTTAGGAGTGAACACTTTATTACTAATTTATTTATTTTGGAAACGACAAAACTTTTTATTAATGGGTATCAGAAATACCTCAGGAGCGACATGTGAGTGTGAGCCTTGAAACTTTCATACAATAATTTTTTTTTTTTGTCTGATCTAAAAGTTTGAACTTGTAAGAAGTGGAAAATTAACTCTTATTATATACTGAGTATTAAACAATTAGGAGCATTAACACGTTATTAAACATTGAATTCCAATAATCAAATCACCAAGAATTAAGTGAAACACGGGTTTACACCTATACCATTTTAACATTTTATATAAAAAAAAAGGGTTGAAATTTCTTTTGCGTGCATTAGCAGCAAAGCCTTCTCTGGGGTGCATATGGCACCTCTGCGCTCAAGGGATAAGAATAATTGGATAAATTCGAAATAACTAATTGGATTGAATTGTTCTTCCTTAATTAATACGGTTGGTCTGCTATAAACTCGAGTGCATGTTGTGCACCTTAGTCCATGTTGCGCTTTTCAATTTTACTGACTTACACTTTTTTTAAATGGTGTTGCACTTTTCAATTATTAAACTGTATAATAATATTTTTAGTCATAATGACTTACACTTTTTTGTAATATTGTATTGTACTTTTCAGTTTAATAACATACACTTTTCTTTAGACTAGGGTGCACAACATGCACTCGAGTGCATACTAGACTTTACTTAATTAATATTATTTGGATAGATTATCAATGTTAAGAAAATTACTATTTAGATGTGATTTTGATTTTATGTAAGGTGAAAAAAAAAGTGAACCTAATTTACATATTATAAAGAAATCCTAATTTAGGTACTTTCACTTTTTTTTTTAAATTAAAATTTCAAGTAAAATGATTTCGTATTTATTTTATTTAGACTTGTCGGTGATTTGTTAGCAAAATATTTAGTACAACTAAATATTTTGAGGGAGTTTCATTTATGAGACGTTAATCTTATTTTGCTTTAAAACATAATTCAAATAGAATTTAAGTTTTCATATAATAAAATTTACGTGTGATGAAAGTCCCATCTAGTGTATTTACATACACGTTTTTGTCTTAAAATATATTTTGATTAATCAAATTGAACGTGAACGTGACCGACTATTGTTTGGATCTGGTTCTAAAAAAAATATTTCGTATATGTTAATTTGGACATGAGAAACAAAGTTCTCATTTAAAATTGATTCTGATTAATCAAATTAATAATCGATCAAGCTAAAACCGACTACAGTATTTGATTAAAAAATACATGTTTTTTTTTTTCCATTAGATTTTTCAAACGAATAAGCACTATAAATTTTAAAAAGTTAGTAGCAAAAATGAATTACAGAGTTTCTTTATAAATAAATATGTTATTTATGTGTGATGTCAACAAGTTATGTTTGCGGTTGAGGGACGGATCTCGAACATCCTGATCTTCGATTGGTTGACTTGCATAAAAATCGGGATGGAGGGGATTTCGGCGACGGCCCTTTGACGCTCAAGTCCGTTGAATTCTTATAAAAAATAGAGAGCTAATAGGGAGAGTAGAATCTCAAAGAGAGTATAAAAATGTATTAATTGACTTGGACCTTAAAAAATGAGTAAGAGTGAGCTTATATACCTTACTCCTTTGAAGGTAGAATAATCTTTTAACAAATTATGGTTTGTTACCAGGGAGGGACACGTCACTATACGAATCTGACACCTTATTAATATGAGGTAGTGCGTGCGTTTTTTGCAGAGGATTCTCTGACACATCCATATTGTTTGTCTGTCATTTGTCTCTATATAAGAGTACCCATATAGAGAGTAATGAGTTCCTAAGCTTGTCTTTTGTCCTCTAAAATTTTAGAGGAGAAAAGTCAATTATCTCTCTAAAGAATGGTGAGTTCAGATAAGAAACTAGATCTGAACTCACGACTGCTAACTCCCCCGGGCTCTTATTTGAGTAGCTAAGTCTATAGTTAGAAAGAACCATTCCTCAAATCTCATAATACATTACTCTTTAGGTGAAGATAGCTATGAAATCTCCTCTCGAATTTGAGTCCTTTTATAATTTGATTAACAACAATTCTTAATTATCTTCTAAAATAACAATATTACTCAATGGTCTTTTATCTTCTGATGTGATCAAAAGAGATTAGACGAATTCGACTCTCGCACTTTTTCAAATCAGACCTGAATTGTCATGTCAGACCTCAGCTAAGAACCATTTTCTGATCTCACGAAAAGTATCCTTAACTTTATTCAATATGCATCTTCTTATTTATTATGTGTTTGCAGATATGTTCGGTTCTGAATGATACAACGTCATTATATCGCATCACTATGTATTCATATGTAATTTTTTTTTTTAATCAAACTCAAATTTACTCAATAACGCGTTAAACAAGGATTTAATTAGCAAAACTTGGGATATGAGTTTAAGAATAGGGACAAAGGAAAAAAAATTAAGGGATGTTTGTTTTGAAATTTTGAAGATTTTGAAATTAGTGAATTTTAAAATCCGAATGAATTAGGAGTATATGTTTTGTGTTTGTTTTGGAATTTAAGTAGAGTAAAATTTAACTTTATGTTATAAAAATACAAGTGTTTATATATGATTTATATGTGTATATATATGTTTTGTAGGTATTTATAGGGATAACTTTTGTAGGATTTATATGTACTTGCATGGTTGAATTTTAAAATTTTAAATTTAAATCTCAAATTAGAACCTCAAATTCGAATTTTTCATCCCAAAACAAACATCCCCTTAACGGATGCCAATTGTCACTAGCACAATTGATTAACTTGTTTAATATATTGATTATCTGTATGATTAGTTTAGTATAATTGAGGATTAATGCATTTCTTTGTGTGGCCTTTTACCCGTCAACCAGATCTGCTTAGCTGTTTATGAATAACAAAGTGACATTGCAGTCTTTCAATATTCTATTCTTTCAATCTGACACACTGTTTTTGATGTTGCCACTCCAACGATTTATGTGGATGACGAAAGTATCCTTTCTTTTAATTCAATGAATGATTGAATTAATTATCTAATACTAAAACTCTTTAATTTCAAATCGAGTAATAATATTGGCTGACCCCACGAATTTAGTATCTTGAATTTATAGTAAAATATTGAATTTTTTCTACAAAAATCAGCTTTTGGAATGTGTGTGTGACGGTAATTTTTCTAAAAAGCAAGCAAAAAACCATATCAAAGTTTTAAGATAATTAGGGGGTGTTTGCAACTGCTTTTGGAGGGGGGTAGAATCACTTTTTTTTTAAGCAGCCCCCTCACAGCTTTTGAATTTTAAAAGTGATTCTCACTATTCATTAGTGATTGAAAACACCCCTTAACCCTACTAGTCTTTGACACTTGTAATGGGAGGTGTGTTTTGAGATTTAAATAAGTTAAAATTTAACTTTATGTTATATAATCTATATGTATCTAGACATGGTTTGTATGTATTTATGTTGAATTTAGTAGAATTTTTTAGATATTTATAGAATAATAATTTAAAAGTAAAACAAGTGTTAGGAGGGTGTATTCAATTGAGATTCTGTTGGATTTTTTTGGACTTTTAAAATCTGGGTGTATTCAATCCGGATTTTTAAAAGTCTTTCAAAATTTTGAGGTATTCAATACGGATTTTAAAAAGTCTTTAGAAATCTTTAGGTATTCAACAATTTATGGATTTTAATAGTCTATGAATTTCGTTGGATTCTCTTTCAAAAATATAAATAAATTTCACTAATCAAAATCTCTTCTAAAAAGTAGAGATTTCAACGGATTCTCTTAGAAGACTCTGAAAGAGAAGAAAAAAAAAACTGTGTTAACTATGTTCTTTGATAAGCATCACAGATTTTTCACCACCATTATTATCGTGAAAAAAATTACATCTCTGTATTTTAAAATTATGTTCTTTCTTTAAAAAATTATAGTATATCGGACACCGTCAATAATATCTAATCGACGTCAATTCCCCATTACGTGGTGTTCGATATCATCTAAAAGATTTTGGTGGTCAAGGTTCGTCACCCCAGAAATGCAAGTATTCAATCGAACTTTTTGGTATTTTCAAATTGCAATTCACAAGTTCGCTGGATTACATAACTTTATTCTTCGGAAATAAGGTCGCTCTGATGAATTTCCATAAAGAAGATTAAGATTCACCACATCTCGACATGAAGGAAAATTTGGAATTGTTTTCTCAAAGATCAAGCTAATGTATGGAGAACTAGCTAACTATGTGAAAATGAGGTCGAGGTATAACTGAGATTAAAAGGAAGATGAGAATAATAATGATAAATAATAAAAAAAAATTGAACTAGGTAGTTTATGGAAATCCATGTAAATCAATAAAAAAATGTGTATTTCACAATCCTGTCAAATCTATAAAAATCCATATAAATCAATAAAAAAGGCAGGCAAACTCTGCATAGAGTCTATGGATTTTCTAAATCCATTAACTTTTATAACTGGATTAAAAGGAAGATGAGAATAATAATGATAAATAATAATAAAAAAATTGCAATAAAAAAATGTGTATTTCAGAATTCTGTCAAATCTATAAAAATCTATATAAATCAATAAAAAAGTCAGGCAAACTCTGCATAGAGTCTATGGATTTTCTAAATCCACTGACTTTTTAAAGTCCAAAAAAATCCAACACAATCTCAATTGAATACATCCCCTTAGATTTGAAAATTCTTAATCCGATTCCAAAACATACTACCCTTTTGGAGTTTGTTTTGTTTATTTGTTGATTTATTGTATTTTTTAATGCATTAAATATACATATCGTTTTATTATGAAGTCAATATTTACGTGTGTCATTAATTGCTTATAATTTATCTTTTATATAACATTTAATGTATTTTATATTATCAGAATGTAGGGTTAATTTGACTAATCATTTATGAATAAATATTACTTTTTAAGTTCTGTGTATTTTCTATTGTATGATATATTGTTAAAATTATATATAAATTTTATTTATTTTAAAATATAAAACCCAAAATCTTCATATAAAATTATATTACTCCTAAATTATATAAAAAAAATATTTTTTTGAAAAAATAAAAACTCGAAATCTTAATAATTTTATACATATATTTAGTAGTACATGATAACAAAAACCTAAATTATGTATATTAGGTTATAGGATTGTTTTTTATGAACATTACGTGTAACTCATTTAGTTGGTGATATAAAACAACGCATGTTAGTTTTTTTTTTTTTATATATATATATATATATATACGAATATATAATTGAGGAAGTTTTGTGTGTGAGATGTTTTCATAAATTTTATTTTGTGAGATAAAATTTCATTTACTCAACAATTAAAAAAACTCACACATTACTTAAAAATTTCTTTCACTAGTAGCAGTTCCTGCAAATTCCGTGCATTAATAGAAAATTGAAAAGTTATAAACTTTACTAATTTAAAATTATATAATTTAATACGAAATTGTTTAGCGGGAATACATTCATTAAACGATCAAGGAAACTGTTTTGTCATTATGGTTTTGGTAAGATCATTAGATCACCTACTAAAATCCAATATTTTGAATATAAATAAAATAATTACTTCAAAAAATTCAAACTAGGAGGTCGAATATATAGAATAAACATTATTGTTTATTAGTACTACAAAAATATTAACTTTAGAACTTCCTTCCTTTTCAGAAAAAAAAAAAGAAGCTATTACATTGCTAATTCGGGGTCTTTGAATTCAACGTTCAATTTTATGAAGATTAACACTATTTATGTAATTGGTATTTATTATAATCCTAAATGGTAAGAATGTACTGTACTATATTTTGTTATTGAAATAAATCAGCCTTATATGCTAAAGTAGAAATTTACAACTTATGAAAAAAAAAAAACATTTATCAGTTCTGTACAAAATATTAAATTTAAAATTGCTTTTCTTTTCCATTTGTCAAAAAGTAGTTATTTATATTCCTAACTCGGAGTTTTTTCATTTCAACGTTCTACTTTTCTTTGAATATCAATCAATTTGAAGATTAAAACTTTTTAGGTGATATTTATTATTATCTTAAATGTTAAGAGTTGGAATTTACTCAATTTTGAAGATTAAAACTTTTTATGTGATCCGTACCTTTTGTTATTAAAGACCATAAATAACATTATATGCGAGAATTTTTTAGTGTCATAATCATCATTAGTAATTTGATTAAGCTTCGAATGTATGCAATGTACAATATTGGAGGTTTTCTCAAATTTTATCTCTCTTTCGTTATTTCTATTCTTTAGTTTTGATTTGTTTTTAAGATGAAAAAAACAAAGATGACAAAATTAATCACTCATAACCTCATTCCTAATTAAGAATGTTCAGACTAAAGAAAGATGTAATCCATTTTCATGGAAATGTCATTTATTAGAAAGAATGAAAATAATATACACCGTGAAGTAAAATATTTCATTTCTCCAAATATAATAAACAAATATAAAAAAAAGGAGTATAAACTCGTATGATTTGTGAGTTACTCCTATATTAAAAAATCCTAAAAAAATAAGATTATCTTTGGAGAATATAAAAATATTATGATTAATTATTGAAAAAATATAAATCGAAATAATATTGAATCTATCACATCACAATTTTAATATGGAATTAATATTAAATTTAAATTAGACGGCTGTATTTAGGGTTAGAAAAATAGATACTTCGAGTTTAATGTAGGTGCTGTTTAAGGTTTAATGACAGTCTTTCATAATTTTGAAAAAATGCTTCAGCCACTCCACTAATTAGTATTATGACAACTCTATCCTCAGGCTTTCCGTATAATATCCTCGTCTGTTTGCGTTGGACGAGGGTTCATTTCGTCATTTAATGGCTTCGGCTGCTATTACCCGGGCTATGACTAATTGAAAAAGAAAAAAAAACACACGCTCTCTTAGTTCAGAAAGCATACTTGGAGAGTGCAATATATTTTCTCTTTTTTTTTTCTAGAGAGAGAAACAAAAAGGCGTCGATTTGAACTCGAATCAGGAACCACCCTCTTTCTCTCTCTAAAAAAAAAACTCTATCTTCACTCATATTACCCACTGCAGCAGTGTTTTTGAACTCACCTCTCAAAAACTCTCTCTCTACCCACACCTGCTCAGATATTTCTTCACATTTACAGACATTGTTGTAATACATACGGAGCTTTCTGGAAATTTGATGCCCGCTGCAAAAAGCGTGTAGATCAGAAATGGCGGAGGTTCCCGGCGAGGGGAGTGGTGGCGTGATGCAGGAGTTGAGTCATGGAGAGACTTACGGCAATGTGACGCCGCTGAACGTGTCGGCGTCGTTCAAGGAGGGAGGGGGCAAGGGTTCGTCGCGGCGAAGGGCGTCGGTGCGGCCGAGCCTCGACGCCGATGAGTTTATAAACTTGCTCCATGGTTCGGATCCGGTGAGGGTGGAGCTCAATCGACTGGAGAACGAAGTCAGAGGTTAGTCTCTTCTACTGGATCCGCTAGATACCCGCTATGATTTGATCTCAAACGCGGCAGCTTTGATGCCTCATTTATTGAGGGGATATTACAATATGCTATAATTTCTTAAATTTGGAAATAATTCAAACTAATTTCGAAGCACTGGGTGATGTCATTGGTTATTCTAGTTCTGGAAAAGAAATTTTAGCGCTATTAGAGCTTTTTTGAAAATTATTTAGAATTTTTTTTGACGTTTCAGCGTGGGTAATTGTTTTCAGATAAGGATAGGGAATTGGGGGAAGCACTGTCTCAGATCAAGGCTTTGAAGTTGTCTGAGAGACTCCGGGAAAAAGCTGTTGAAGAGGTTTCTTCTGTTCTATTATCCATTTATTTTTATGGAGTACATCGTATTACCTGTAGTTGTATTAAGATACGTGGAAAGTTGGAAACTGATACCGCTTTGTATTATTTGTTTTGTGTGTGTGTGTGTGTGTGTGTTGGAGGGGGCTTTGGAGGTGTTGGTATAATTTGTTAGTGATATTTACAGACATGAATCCAAATTTAACCTTGGTAAATCTCACTTATTTTTTCTGAAGATATTTTTATCGAACTGAGTCTGGTGTGTGTCCTATTTCTTGACTCTTGAAAGACTATGCTGTTGGACTTTCTTAATATTCCTTATTGGGATTTGTGAAGTTGAATCTTTTCTAGTGGACTCAACACGTCTTCTTGATCTAAGTCTCATGCAAGGAAACTTATTTTTTCCTTTTTGGTAGAAAGTAACTAAAAATAATCTTCATGTGAGTGGGGTGGGAAATACAAGAGACAGGGTTTCTCTGTGAAATGTTTCGGATAGGTTTGGTTCCACTATAAAGTTTTGGAAGAAGAATATTATGTTGTTAATACCCTGTTCTCTAATCATGACTGATTTACATGGATTTCACAATTCATAGCATAATTTGATTTGGCTGGTTGTGGATTCCACTAAGTGGACTCCACTCAAAGAATTGAGGTATCACTTTTAATTTTGAATTGTAAGAATGAAGGTGTTACTTTTATTTTCTTTTCCTGGTTTATTAGCATGAGATGTATATGCAGACCAATATTCATTCGTGAATGATGTGTTTTGCATGACAGAAGTAGATTGTTTGCTAAATGTGCCTCTGTTTGGAGAAACTTCATGACGGAAATTATGTAGCTTTGATTTGAAAACTTATGTTACTTTCATATATATTATGTAGTCAAACTAGTTAATGGAGTTTAGTTTAATGTTTTTTTGCACCTCCTTTCTTTATCTTCTTTTTCTTTGCTTGTTTTTTCTCCCTATAAGAAGCTACCTACATGAATTTTTGGATGAAATTTGAGATTCTTTGTTTTGCTTCAGCTCACTGAAGAGTTGACAAAGGTAGATGAGAAGCTCAAGTTAACTGAATCGCTTCTAGACAGCAAGGTACAGTTAGATTCTCCCTCTCACTCTTTTTTCTCGGTTTATATGCCAGATGCAAGTAGCACACTTTTCTGATTAATATTTTTGTTTACAGAATCTTGAAATTAAGAGAATTAATGATGAAAAGAAGGCCTCCATGGCAGCTCAATTTGCAGCAGAAGCCACTCTTCGTAGAGTTCATGCTGCTCAAAAGGATGATGATATGCCTCCAATTGAAGCAATCTTGGCTCCATTGGAGGCTGAGCTCAAGCTTGCTAGGCAGGAGGTTTGTGCTTCAAGACTTCTGGCTTCTGCTCATCTAGTTAAAAGATATCTTTTCAGCCCATTATTCAAATGACTTCCTTTTCCGGTTTCCCCTCTAGATTGCAAAGCTACAGGATGATAACAAAGCACTGGACAGGCTCACCAAATCTAAAGAGGCTGCTCTACTTGAAGCAGAGAGAACCGTACAGGCAGCATTGGCTAAAGCTTCTATGGTTGATGATCTCCAAAACAAAAACCAAGAATTGATGAAGCAGATAGAGATTTGCCAGGTATTGGCTTATTGCGTTGTAGCGTGCCTTGTATTCTGAAGGAGGTTGTATGTTGATAATTTTCCACTCTTTTTTTTTTCTCTCTCCCTCTAACATGGTATGCTGTTTTATCAGGAAGAGAATAAGATATTGGACAAAATGCATCGTCAAAAGGTTGCTGAAGTTGAAAAACTTACCCAAACTGTGCGTGAACTTGAAGAGGCTGTGCTTGCTGGTGGTGCGGCTGCCAATGCTGTACGTGACTACCAGCGGAAAGTTCAGGAGATGAATGTAATTATCTGTACACATGGACCCGCTGAATTATAGTTTACCAATACCAAACTATCATATCATTTGCTTATCCCCTGTATATATTTCTTTTGTTTCTTATTTTTAGGAGGAAAGAAAAACTCTTGATAGGGAGCTTGCTCGTGCCAAAGTGACAGCGAATAGGGTAGCAACTGTGGTAGCTAATGAATGGAAAGATGCTAATGACAAAGTGATGCCCGTCAAGCAATGGCTAGAAGAAAGAAGATTCTTGCAGGTATATAGGCATCTTTTCTGTTCACTTCTGTACAATGTTTCTGTGTTGTATTTTGACAGTTGTATAATTCATTACTTGGAGATATTCTTGCAATAATTATTCACTTATCACAGGGAGAGATGCAGCAACTCAGGGACAAGCTTACCATAACTGAGAGAACTGCAAAATCTGAAGCCCAGTTGAAAGTAATGGTTTATCTATTCTCAATTTGGGGTTAGAATTTATAACTTAAATTGAAGGTTGAAATAATATTTAATTTATTCTCCAGGAAAAGTATCAGCTACGTCTGAAAGTTCTTGAAGAGACTTTGAGATCACCAAACACAGTGACTCGTGGTTCAACAGATGGAAGAAGCTCGAGCAATGGGCCTTCTTCACGCCGCCAGTCGCTTGGTGGAGCTGAAAACATTTCCAAATTGACATCCAATGGATTTTTACCCAAGAGATCACCATCCTTCCAATTGAGATCGTCAAGTAGTAGTACAGTGTTGAAACATGCAAAAGGGACATCAAAGTCCTTTGATGGTGGATCCCGATCTGTGGACAGGAGTAAAGTTCTCTTAAATGGATTGGGACCTAATTTTAAGCAAAGCCAATCTTGTGATGGAACCAAGGAAACTGAGACACAGAGTAGTACATGGAAAGCAACTCAAGAAGAAAAAACCAGTGATATGCCAATTACAGATACAAAGGATACTGTGCCGGGGTTGTTGTATGATATGTTACAAAAAGAAGTGATTTCCTTGAGGAAAGCTTGCCATGAAAAGGATCAGAGCCTTAAAGACAAGGATGATGCAATTGAGGTTGATTTATTTCCTCTTCAAGCCTCGATACTTACTACTGACTATTGTTGATATGCTAAATGTTCGTTCCCTTTATTTTCTATGCTCAGATGTTGGCAAAGAAGGTAGAGACTTTGACAAAAGCAATGGAAGTTGAGGCCAAAAAGATGAGAAGGGAGGTGGCTGCTATGGAGAAGGAGGTGGCTGCAATACGGGTGGAGAAGGAGCATGATAATAAATCCAGAAGGCTTGGGAGTTCAAAGACTTCAGTCAACAGTTCTCAGTTGCTTCCGGGAAGGTATGCTTGTTGTTTATAATTCAATTGCAATTAATGACGACATGTTCTTTATTTGAGCATTGGTGTTTGATCATATAGATCACCTGTTAAAATTAACCGTTATTATACTGCTGATAGCTATAACTATGCATACAAGAATCTCATTGAAAATCTATCATGCTTGGTTTCCGTTTGTATTGTTCTTTTGAAACATGGTCTGGTTGCAGTACGCTTTGCTGTTGTGAGCACAACATATCAATTGTAGGCATGATCTTGATGCCTAAAATCTGCCTTGAAATGAATTTGTTAGTATGTCTTTGTTCAATTCTTAGTCTATATAAATACCCACTGTAGCCCAAATGAGGAACGCCTTTTGTATGTAGTGGCAATTCGTAATTTGACTAACTCCTAATGCTTTATTTCTCCTTTTATAATCCTTGCACTTGTGTAATATTTGTAACAAACAACCTGTTTCCCCATTGTCTAGATCCTCTATTGCAAATAATTTTTAATATCTGATTCTCCTATTCCAGTAACATCAATATTCCTATTACCACAAAATGATATTTTCAATGTACTCGAGTCTTTTATTTGAGTAGGTAATGGAATACCATTTTCAGTAGTGGATCTGGTCTGAGTGTGAACTTTTTGATGTGCCAGAAGTGTTGCAAAATTGAGGCCATGTCCTCCTTTTACCTGCTATAACACGCTTTATTCAATTGCAGTAAGGGTTAGGTAACTGGTGAAGTGTTTGGTAAATCTCATATTCTGTCGTTGATGATGTATTTAGTGTTCAATTGAAACTTATGTTCATGGGCGTCGGGTCACCTTGTTCAAATACTGAAATACAGCGTCTTGAATATTGAGTTGCTTCAGTTGTTACAAATATAAAATGTACATATCATGGCAATTTAACAATATTGATGGGGGTTTCTGCAGGACTGTAGCAAGAACTGGTCTGACACGCAGTACACAATAGCAGATACTCAGGTTGGCAGCATGGGGTATTTGGTGTTTTGATCCTCCTACTGGCCATTTTCTAATTTTACTCCTCGCTCGTTTTACTGTTGTGTTGTATAATTGTAACAAAGCATGCCTGCCAATGGCTCTTTGGTCGTGGTCGAGAGAAGATATCCATCCATCCCATCCATATGCAAAGATGATGAAATGAATGATCGGTGTGCTTCTGACTTAGACTTTAAAATATCCATGTGCTTAGAAATTAAATCAGCAAGAACATGGAAGGTTGAGCTAACCGCCTTGAGTGGCAGTTGAAATGTGATGTATAGGTAGAGCTTGTTGGCTTATCCTTTGCCCACATATTCTTGTTTTACTGTTTGCAGTTATATATTTGAAATCTGCAGTTAGTGTGATGATGATGATTTGTATTTGTTGAGGTTTGTCAATATTCTTGTTATCACTTTATCACATAAAATATACCATTTTCCATCTCTTTTTTTCTTTATATGTTGTGTATATTGTAGGAGTACTGTATAAATACAGTGTGTAGGAATGAATTTGATACGTTGTACACGTGGGCGTGGGGGTGGTATGCGTGTGGGACCTCGTGGTCAAAATATTCTTGATCATATTACTTTGGCCTCGTTGGTGTGTCAGAGTAATTTGCTTTTGTCACATGGGTACACGTGTTCCTGAGAACAATTAACAGAAAAAAGTATGACTTTGAATTCTTTGGTATGAAGTTTAAGGTGAGACATACAACATGTTAGGTTGTGTTTGGACCCATGTATTTGGGCCTATAGAATGTCCGCTTTATAAATTATAAATTTATTTTAACCTTCTTCAAGTTCAAATTTTAAAAATTTACTGATTGAATTTAGTTTGATTCATACCTGTACTGATTTAATTTGAATAAAGATGTTATAAAATCGCCCCTCTTTATTCAAAACGGTACCCAAAAAATGAATTACTACTGTATACCAAACATAAAGGATTCGGTACCACTTTAAATAAAAAAACAACATAATTAAAAAGAAATTACTATCAAGGGTAATGTGATATTTTTATGTCAAAATGGGTAAAATAAAAAATTCATAGATAGGACCCCCTCCCCGATGGAGGCAAGGACAGGTAAAAGGGATGTGATTCATATGAAAATAAATCTAATGTACATTTATTTTGGGCTAGTCTTTGGTGAGACAGTCTCATATAATGAGATCTGTGAGATGGGTCTCCCTTAACCCTCGTATATAAAAAATGATAGTGTTTTAAAAAGTCATGGATTCGTCTCATACAATTTTTTACCTTTATTTTGAATTTTCTAGAACGTGTCAAAACGACTTTCATTTCTATTTCTAAATTTTATCCTCCCCTCTTCCTTTTCCACTTAGTTACGTTTTCTTATTCTAATTATGTGGAGTACCAATTATGCATTTTTTAAAATTATTTTCTCATTCCCTTTTCAATCATTCTCTTCTGTGTATTTAAATGGAATGTTGAATTTGCAAATCAAAAAAATTGGATGAGATGGAAAAAATAAAATCTCCAATTCAAATACCAGCAAAATAACACAGTCTAAATGTCTTTATTGAATGTTTTTTTTTTTTTTTGGAGCATTTCTTTATCCTTTAATATTTATCAATTTTAATTGTACTCCGTTAATTTTTTTTAACTTAAAAAACAATCTTTTAAATTTATCAAATTTAACTTCTTATTGTTTTTTTTTTTCGGGCCAACACAAGGTTAACAAAATTTAACCATTTTATCATTTAACAGGCTAAAATGATGAAAAAATTGAATTTAGTGAATTTAAGAAACTGAATTTCACAGTCAATACAAATGATCACCCTAAAATTAAAATTAGTGCAAAGTAATAAATAGATTAGACAGTACAAGATTCGTTTGAGACAAATAACCAAATTAAACACCATAATAAATCTAGAGAGTTAAATGCAGAATTATATCGATATGAAAATTTGTATGGAAAATGGTTTATTAGTATAGAATGTGTTCTCTTAGTGCACACAAATTGGTATAAATTTAGTTGTCCTAGTGTTTTACGAAAACATGTATGGATACTTGATGAATATTACTGCACTAAAATTGGTGTCTTAGTGTGCACTTGAATTTATGTCTTGTAAGTTTACTCAAACTGGTGTTTCATGATGTGTATTAGTACACTAAAAAACAACAAAATGAACATTTTGTTACATAAATGTTACTAAAACAAAGTCCATATACAGAATGTGTATTTGTACATCTTATTGATTGTCAAATGTATCCTTTGAGTGCCTAGCCCCTAAATTTATTTTTTCAGTTACAATACACATGTCTAACACAATTTATGTGCACTGCAAGTGGTACAAATTTAATAATTGCAGCAGTAATACCCTTCTGTCATGATATTATCTTTCAATTGCAGTCCAATTTGGGTTGAGTTTAAACCTATGCATGCAATTATTTGCAACTTGTTTGTTTGTTTCCCATTTCTCAACACATTCATATATTCTCTCACACAACATCATGATATGCCTTTGTACAACTGCCTTATATATTATGTGTTGGATCATCAACTTTTTTTCAAGATTTGTCTACTTAATCTAAATGTCATAAATAAATATTGAATTAACTCTTCATTAATTCATGTAATTAAACTATTGTTTGAACAATATATGTGTCCCTTCATTTGAGTGTGATAATTAAAGTCGAAATGAAAGGTCCTACTTATAATTGAATTAAAATCAATTAATTTTCATTAGACCTAGGGGTGTAAGTGAGTCGAGCCTACTCGCGAGCTACTCGTGCTCGACTCGAAAAAAGATCGAAATCGACTCGAAGTTAATCGAGTCGAGTCGAGTTTCGAGCTACTCGAGTAGCTACCGAGTTCGAGTTCGAGCTCATAAATACTTGGCTCGAAAGGCTCGCGAGCCTAATCGAGCTTGAACAATATTTACTATTTTTTCATTAATATATAATTATATTTATATACGAGTAATCGAGTCGAGTCGAGCCGAGCTTGAGTTTATTTTAAAAAATATATGTTTTAAAATTAATTTTGAAAATTATATAGGTAATCGAGTCGAGTCGAGCCGAGCTCGAGTTTATCGAGTTTCTTATCGAGTCGAGCTCGATCTTCAAAATTTTAGGCTCGACCGAGTCGAGTCGAGTATCGAGCTTCGAGTATAACAATCGAATCGAGTTTCGAGCTCAGCACTACTCGGCTCGTTTACACCCCTAATTAGACCTTTGACCTGCCTGCTTCTTTCCACCCAAACTTCGTTTAATGTGAATCTATTCTTAAATTCCGGGTGCTTTCAGTTTCAAGTCATGAAACCCCAGTTTGAGAACTACTTTTTTTTAAATCAATTATTTTTTAAGCTTTCTTTTGGAATTATTCGACTTTAAAAAATTATACGTAGTATACTACAGTACTTTAAAGGTTAATTAATAAAATAAATTTTGTATTTAATTTTTATTAATAATTATCACTGACAATTTATTAAAAATATTCAATAATATAATAAAAAAATGATAATTGTGAAAAATAAAATTTATATGAAAAATTATTTTTCAATATAATAATATCTCACTATTCACTAACTACTCAAATTATATACTGTAGTGTTTTTTTAGAAGCAAATTATAAACATTTGATAGCACGTTGGAAGCATTTCCCACGTCCTTAACCGTTTTTCTCGTAACCTTTTTGCCTCTCTCGCTCGAACAGATTGAGATTCATTCACATCGTCGTCAAGTATCACAAGAGATCCAATCCCATTTGCTCATCATTCACTGCATTTCTTCTAACGTCCCCCAAAATGGCGACAATGGAAAGCTTGATTGGCTTAGTGAATAGAATTCAAAGGGCATGCACTGTGTTAGGCGATCATGGCGGTGAAGGAGGCTCTCTTTGGGAAGCCCTTCCCTCCGTCGCCGTCGTCGGTGGCCAGGTCTTATATCTATATAATATTTCACTAATTGTTTTTTCAATGATTTGTTTTTTGATTAGTAGTATCATATTCGTTGGTTTTATTGGAATTAATATAGAGTTCGGGAAAATCATCGGTCCTCGAGAGCGTCGTCGGGAGAGATTTTCTTCCCAGGGGATCCGGTAAGATCTCCATATACATTGGTTTATTCATTTTCGCGCTCTTGGTTTCTTTTGAAGGAGATTTTTTTATGCATCTGTTCTGCTGCATTTGCTGAGCCATTGCTTGCAATAACCACTCAAATTTGAGCACATAATGCTTGTAGCTTAGCATTTGACGTTGTAAAGTAGAATGATTAATTTATTGATTAAGCATTGATGATAGTTACTCCTTCATAGTCATAGTTTTCTATTACATGGAGTATTATTGGAGATTGCCGATAGATACTATTTGTTGAGAATACCAAGGATTTCAAATTGAAATGTGATACTAGCTTATAAGCCAAATGGTTTTAGGATGGACCTTAGTATGGTTGTGGATAGTCTCCTTCACACATATTGGGTGTGCTTCATTGTGTGGGACCACACCAGGCCCTCCTGATTTCTACATTACCATGTGTTTACTTTGGCCCAATGGTAAATGATACTTTGGTGTTCTTTCTAGATGCTGGCTTGGTGAAGTTCATTCAAGGATTGACCCTTACCTTGTATTATTGCTGAATTGCTTATGCCAATCTCCAAAATGGTATGGTTTGGATGAGATCTAAAAAATATTTATTATAGGCTTCTCCAATTTTCGGAAAGAAATATGAAATGAAGTAATATGAAACACTGAGTGATAGAGAGGGATCAATTACTCAATGACAAGATAAATCTTCTTAGCTACGTATTAGATTGTTTTACCCTCCCGTGCTATGGCATAGGATATAGATATATTACTGATCAGATCTCAGTCAGGAAAAAGAATGGAAATGCCCTGATCGTTGGGTTATGAAGACTGAAGTACTGGACCACTGGTCCACAATTACGGCTGTGTTATTTTCGGGTATAAATAGATCACCGAGTTCTTTGTAACTCTTGTAACTCCATCTCTTGAAATTTAGTGAATATCCTGGTTTGGTAGAGTCCCCAATGTAGTCAATTCTTGATGAACTGAGTAAAAACTCCTCTTTTTTTTCGTTTCCGTTTTTCCTTTTCTCCATAATTGCGTTTTTCTCAACACTGACACTGTCTGATAATATACTATTTTGCATTTTACAATAATAACTTAGCTGATTAGCAAACATAGATTTAGTTTGTTATTATCTGAATTGTATAGAATTACTGAACCGGAGTGTTTTATTTGTCAACAATTGCAATCATATATTTTCAATGCTGTCTTTAGGCATTGTGACAAGGAGGCCATTGGTGTTGCAACTCCATAAAACAGAGGGAGGGGTAGAGTATGCAGAGTTTCTACATGCACCAAAGAAGAAATTCCCTGACTTCGGTATGCTTATTTCCTTGTTTTTTTGGTTTCTTTCGTGGTAAATTCTCGAACTTAACTGATCTTGGTATGTTAACTTTGGTTCACTTTCTTATCTTTACTGTTTCAAGTACTGAGACTGGAAAAAAAAAAAAGTACCGAGCCGAAGGACATAGATTTTCACATTGAGTGGATGGTTAACTCTTTTTGAGCAGCATTCTGTCACCGATATCTTTTTGAAAGTAGGTTTCTGTTTCTTGTTTCAAAATATTTGCTAGCAGGATCATGTACCTGTAGACATTCTTTAGAGCACAGGAAGATGTTTATAGAAGGGTAGTGGTAGAGAGAAGGGTGCATCAGAAAGCAGAAAATCATAAATCATAGAGGAATATTTGAAGAACTATTTCATACTGATATATACAACATTCTTAAAGATATAATACTTATGCAAGATTGTCAATTACTTTTCTGGATTTGGTTTCTACTAGTAGTGTTGCACGACTAACATACTGACCATATGAAGCCGATGCATAACAACCTTTCCCATAATTGCCATGCCAATGAGGCCATCACTCTATCGAAATGGTTATATTCGTTGCTGTTTCTGACAAGTAACACGGAACTCATTCAATTTCTTTCCCTTTCTCCAACACACTTTCCTTTATGACATCAAACATATACTTCCTGTATATTGCATATCATATCATCTCATTTGCTCTGCTAGTTATTAGCAGCATGTAAGCTTCACGTCATTAAGCTCCTCACCATGACTAATTAGGTTTAATGTAATGTTAAGGAACTTATTTTTAATTTGATAATTCTAGTTTATCTACCGAGTTAATTGCATATCTAGCACAGTGGGAGTTTTCCAACATATAGACCTGGTTTGTGCTGGTGCTGTAACTTTTTCAAAATCATTGGATAGGTATCATGAAACTCCTCTTTCCTAAATCCCATCCATTTTTTCTGTAATACTGCTTCAGGAAGTGGAGCTAGTCCTGTCTGTCCTTGTTTTATAAACTTTGTGCTTAGGTTAAAACTTAAATTGTGGTATCCAAACTACTACCTTATAGGAGAAAATTACTATGCCTTTATTAATTTGGAAAAACTCAGAGGAAGATAGATATTGCATGTGCTGAAACTTATATTATAGGAAAAGTTCTTGAGGCATTGGTACCTTTGGGGTAGCAAATCTTGTAAATCCCTTTAAACTGTGTGGTTATTTTGTGGTTACTAGATTTGTCTGGTAGGTTGCTAAACTGGCTCGTAAAGAGGTGATAATATAATCGATTCTCCAACTGTTATATCTGCATTCTATAGATGAAGTTGAAAAGATGTTGTTAGATGTTACTTTTTTTTTTTCAGAAAATGTTTTTCCATAATGTTATCTTCAATATGGAGCACCCAATCTAATGATGTGGAGTAGTGCAGTTCTATAATATTATTGATCATGACTCACATCTGAAATTGTCTTAGAACTTAGAAGTACATTGCTCATGTTTTGATTGCATATATATGTGAGTTATTTATTCAGCCTTGAACTTTTTATTCATAAATAGGCATTTTTGGATGGTGCAGCTGCTGTTCGTAAAGAAATATCCGATGAGACAGACCGCATAACAGGGCAATCCAAACAAATTTCAAACATTCCTATCCACTTGAGCATTTATTCTCCTAATGGTTTGTCACTTTCTACTTTATTCAATCTTGGCCTCAGTAGTCTTGCTTAGTTTAGAACGTGGAACAAAATTTGGTACACTATTGATATTCGTTTGTAATCCTGATGAAAAATCATGAAATACTACATCTTGTGAGTAATATGTTACATATTCTAATCAATCAAAAACTGTTATGGCACCTTCAACTTTGCATCCATTCAGAATAATGATGCTTGTTGTGTTGGAAATAGATGGATATGACTGATATCACGAAATGCTCTAATTTATAGCTTATTTCTTTGCATGCAGAACTGTATATGAAGCTTGATTAAAACATTTTTTTTCAATTATGTGTTTATCCTAGTTGACAGACAGCTTGGTTTTTACATTCGATTTCTTGTTTGAATTGAATAAATAATTGATTTTTCTCTGACTGGATTAATTTTGTGTTAAGCATGGCTTGGTTTTATTTTTCAATTACTTTGACGTGTCATTACTCTCTTTTCTCTTGAATGTATTCATCCATTGGTTCTTTCTGTTTGATAATCTAGTGTATATGTTTTCTTCTGTTGCAGTCGTAAATTTAACACTCATTGATCTCCCAGGATTGACGAAGGTAGCCGTAGGTAAGCTCCAAAATGCTAGCCTTATATATGCATGTATATGTGCAAACAAAAGTAACATTCCTTTTATGCCTCTTTTTCTTGTAATTATGTGATAATTTGATGGTACAAATTTTTAACTCTTCAGAGGGACAGTCAGAGACCATCGTTGAAGATATAGAAATGATGGTCCGTTCTTATGTTGAGAAGGTAGGAAAACTTCATTAACATCACTACTTTGAGCATAGAATATAACTCATTAGTGTTTTGTTTTTACTTGTTCGTTTTGACTATTTTTGCTGTACTTTAAATTGCTTTAGTGTTGCAAGAGCCCTGTGATCAGAATGGCCATCTGTTTCTAATTGAATATCATGAAATGACCTAAAGACTAGTGCTTTGTTAATTAGAGTACCCTAAATTGGGGAATGAACTCAATGTCTGTGTTTTGGCTGTTTGATCTTTGGTTCCTACTGGGTATTGTTTTATATAGTGGATATACCTTGATGACCATCTTCACGCGGGCTTGAATTTTTATGCTTCATAGTCTTGCATGGTTAACTGTCAGCAACTGAACTGTTTTTCCTCATCTCTTTTCTTCTTTGAATGATCGCCTTTGCAGCCAAATTGCATTATTTTGGCTATTTCTCCTGCTAATCAAGATATAGCAACCTCCGATGCTATAAAGCTTGCAAAAGAAGTTGATCCAACAGGTAACCTACCCCCCCCCCCCCCCCAATCCCTATTGGCCATTACTTCTCTATATGTTTTCTTATGTGTGTGTATGTACACGTGGTGTGTTTTGACAATCATTTGTCTGAACTCACAATTTTTTATTTTTTTTTACTAATTTTTATCTTAGGTGAAAGGACATTTGGAGTGTTGACCAAACTTGATTTGATGGATAAAGGAACTAATGCACTTGATGTATGGCTTGTCATTTTTATTTTCTTAAATATGACTTCTAAATCTACAAGATATTTATTCCCATTATAGCAGAATTTATACTTTACCATCTGCCATTTCATGGATCGTTAATTGCTATGATTTACTTTGAATTCTATTCCTCCTTAAGGTACTTGAAGGTAGAGCATACAGGCTCATGCATCCCTGGGTAGGGATAGTGAACCGTTCACAAGCTGAGATCAACAAGAATGTTGATATGAGCTCTGCACGTCAGAAAGAGATTGAATATTTTGAATCCAGCCCAGAATATGGACATTTGAGTCATAAAATGGGCTCGGAGTTTCTAGCGAAACTTTTGTCTGAGGTATGCAAACCCACAATTGGAATCTATATGTTTATCCTTAAGTTATATTGTTCTTTTAATTTCTTATGAATTATGATTAAGTGAAAGATTCTATAACTATATTTTGTCTTCCTTTGACATGCATCAGCATTTGGAGAGAGTCATTAGGCAGCGCATTCCCAGCATTATTGCCCTGATTAATAAGACAATTGATGAGCTCAATGCTGAATTGGATCGTATTGGCAGGCCCGTTGGGGTAGATGGAGGGGTAATAGCATGGGCCACATAAAACTGATATTAGCCATGATGAAGTGAATGCTATAATGTTTTCAATCTGATGTGTTCCACCTTTATGTACAGGCACAGCTCTACACGATTTTGGAAATGTGTCGTGCATTTGATCGGGTGTTTAAGGAGCATCTAGATGGAGGGTAATGATCATGATTTCCTCATATGCATATAGTAAATTAACTGTTTAGGTGAAAAATATTTTTTGTTTGTAGTCAACAGATATGTTTACTGTTCTAACCTCATGTCAGAATGATAATACTAACAAAGATGGTTTATATTTTGTAAATATATGGTGAGAAAAAATAGAATTAACATTTAGCCTTTAAAATTGAATAAGACACACAATGACCATCACATCTTTTGTATATAAAAAATCATTACGTGAGGAAATAGAGAGACTGCGATTTTTGGCTACTATATGTTTTGGTACAGTGATTTAGTTAGGCTAATCAAAGCTCTGAATTGGTGTTTCTCTTTTTATGTGATAAGCAACATAACACTTCAAGAACATTGGGGACAACAAATTAGCCTGTTTTTTTGTCCAAAATGAAACTGTAAGCTACCACTTGAATTCTTTATGAGGAAGGGATTCAAGTTTATTCATGGGACACCAACTTTAGACTTATCATGAATTTAGAATACACTGATATTTTGCCTGCTAGATACTAGGATCAAAATAGAAGGAATAATGTCGACTAGCATGGAGACTGATATGTCTTTGGCCAGAAGTAATTTACTTCCTCAAGAACTTTAATGAACCTGTAGTAGGTTCGGACAAGGTACACTTGAAATCTTGCACTTCACAAGTATCAGATTAGACTTGTCTGACAATTTCAGTGGCTCTGCTATTGTAGTTGGTGACTTGCAGGAACTATTTATGTAGCTCTTGATCTGTTCTTTGTCGTTATCTTCACAGTTTACCAGAGGTTCCAACGTGGCTGCCTCTCTGTAAATTTAATTCCTACTTCCTACTTCAAGTAATTCAAAGATATAAACCATTTGAGCGCTATGTTCCCATAGGTAGCTAGCTGGCTGACATTGCCTGCAATTAAGTATTAATTTAGTAATGATTCATCCGTATGGTATATTAAAAGTCCCTGCGTTTGTTTCCAAGTTCTCAGCTTTTATGCACATGCTAAATATTAAAACTTGCAGTGTGAGATTGTGAGGTTTATAAAAGGAAACTTGATATGTGATAGTACTCAATTTGCTAGCTCCTGAAAGCAAACTTTCCTGATATATCTTATTTGGAATATGTTGAGGTAAAGATTTAGTTTCACAGGAGGCCAGGTGGGGATAAGATATATGGCGTCTTTGATCATCAACTACCGGCTGCTCTTAAGAAACTTCCATTTGATCGCCATCTCTCACAAAGTAATGTTAAAAAAGTAATTACAGAAGCAGATGGTTATCAGCCTCACTTAATTGCTCCTGAACAAGGATACAGAAGGCTAATTGATGGATCCCTTGGCTATTTCAAGGGGCCTGCTGAAGCTTCAGTTGATGCGGTACCGTCTTTAATAATCTTTATTAAGCTTTTGATCAGAAACACACTCTTTACACTGTATGTATAATGTCTTCAAAAATCAGTACAAACAAAAATCATTTGCCTGGTGATGCCTTTTTGACCCCAAAACACTCTATTTTTTTTATTTTTCAATAGTGAATAGTACTGATAATTATAGCTTCATTACCAATTCTCCTTTCAGATCCTTATTCCGACTGTTTTTGCTTCTCTTTTATGAAAAGCGTATAGTTGGATTTACTACTTGGCAGAGTTGTTTTGGGGTTTAAACAGCTTTAACTTTTCACTATATCAGAGAAATTGTGATCTTACAATATTTATGTTTTCTTATTGATAAATAGCAATGCTTAACGTTATTTTGTAGAGTGAGATTTGCAATCCAACATTAGGTGAAAATCATGCTTTATGCCTTGCTACTGGATATAGAGGTCGTAGCTTGTCATTGACCTAGTGTTGTTTTATCCTTCTTTCACGATTTAAGATATAAAATATATTAGTAACTAGGGAAGCAACACTTCTGTTAAGAATTGATTCAACATGGTATTTAGGTATGTCTCAGTAGCTTGTAATACTCCTTTTGATTAGGAGCATATTTGACTGTTAATGTAGTCTGGATTAAACCCAGCAGTTTCTCACCGAAGTCCTATACTAAGAAGAATATATTGCTGATCCATCACACTGAAATTTGCATTTGTCTAGCTGAGTTTTTATTTCTTACTTTTGGTTCTCTGCTTCTGCATAAAACTTCTAGAAAATACTGGATAATCTTGTTTCACTTTTTACAGCAAAAGGAAGCATGACTATAGATGATAGAGGAGAGATGGACTAACAAGGATAGAGAACGTAAAGACTAGAATAGAACTCCTCTTTCGAGGCCACGGATAAATCCGCCACAACCGAAGGTTGCCAACTCAAAGTATATTCATCCAAAAGTCCTGTACAAGGACTCAATACATCCTATTTATACAAGTCATTTGAACCTAGGCCTTCTAACTGCCCCTTCTATTAACTACCCCTTCTAACTGCCCCTTCTAACTATTGTAACTAATCGTTTAATAACTCCAAAAGGCCTAATTCAACTTGCTTGAAGTGTTCTGTATCAATAGATGGCCACTTTTGGTGGAAAATGCAACCATAAATTTTTTTATGCCAACTAAGTGAACAGAAAGCAAATAAACTTTAAATTGAAGATCTAACAGGATGGATATTCTTACATCACCAAAATGTATTGCAGGAAGCATGCACATCATCTTAAGATCAGGGGGGGTGGGGGAATTAAAAACTAAAATGAAAACTGATTGTTAATATTCAGTTTGAAACTGGATAATCATCAACCAAATTCAAATTTACTGACCCCTAATAATCCCCAAACTAGTAAACGAACACTTATAAGTACAAAATAAGAGTCTATATGGAGATGAGTACAATATTTTATTATATCCTAGATAACGAAGTAAAAATTTAAGACAATACTGGAGTGAGGCAAGTGGTTTGTAGTTGACGAACTTTCACTTGACTAAAATGATAAGTTCTGGCATCAAAGAGAAAATGAGTCTTTCATCCATTTCCTGCTCCAGGTGCTTCGTTGCATGTAGTATTTCCAGAGGAATGCTTGATCAGGAGTATGGAAAAACTGACATATCTCTGTAATAATCCAGCTGAAATTTTTCTTAGTTTGCCTATATTTTTGTGAAAATAGAGTGATACTACTTGCTAGTGACACTCTTTGAATGAATGGAAGCTTATAGTTTAAATGTGGCTTAATATTGAGCAAACATACATCATGCTGCGTTTTTTGTATCTGGAATTGTACCTATATTAATCTTCTCTCTCACTATTAGTGCTTTTGCAGGTACATTTCATTCTAAAGGAACTTGTGAGAAAGTCTATTGCTGAGACGGAGGTAAACATTTTTTATCAAAAGAATTGTTTGCCAAAGATAAAGTTTTAAGATGCACAATCACACTTCACTGTGGACATATTCTTTAAATAGCAAGTAAATTATTCACACATGCAGGATTCAAACTAATGTATATAATAGCTAGTTCATTATTTCAGGACTTGAACTATAGTATATGAAGTCCAACTGCAACTATCAGTCATTACTTGCTATAAGTTTTTTTTTTTTTTTTTTTTACATTAGTTTCAGAGGTGAATATGTCATTCACCTGGATTGGTCAAATTGTATTACTGCCAGTTTTATGCTGTTTGTAAGCCTCTTAAAACCTCAACTTTACCTTATAAACGTTTTTGCCTTCAAAATTTTCTTTGGAAACTTTGACATTGGAAATCCATGCTGCAGCTAATGATAAACTTTTGATATCTTAATGCCAAATTTGTTGTAACATAACCCTTTAAGATATAATTTGATTGATGTTGTCATGTATCCTGAGGTAAATTGCCATTTTACAGAAAGTAGCTTTTAATGGTAACATAAAAGTTGTACATGCACAGAAGAACCCCACGAACATCATAATTTTCTTGATGCAGAACTGTTGGCCCCATAATAAGAACTATTAGTGATATTTAAAATTTCATTCCAATATGAACATAGTTACCTTAATAGATTGCAAGTTAACCTACATTAAGATAGTTTCCTTTTTAAGGGATCCTCAAAGAAAAAATTGGAATTTTTTTAAGGGATCTTCATTATTTCTTGTTGTGTCTTGTGTGTCCTCACTTTTTTACGCAGATGTGCTTATGTTATGTTGGTTTGAAATTGCATTGATATTTTGCAGAGAGGTTTTTACTGTTTCAAAAAAAGTAGACCTAAATAGACCACCTGGGGTCTTTTCCCATGAAATATTTATTGTACCAATATATGCCCCCGCTAAGAAGTTTTGGAGGAACCCCCAATATGAATTGAAGAGCACATGACATAGGTCACTAGTATGCATAATAGGAGCTTTCACCAGAGTAGTTGTCTAATAGATTGTTTCTTTGTTTATATAAATGAATGGGCACGTAGGAATTGAAACGATTCCCAACGCTTCAATCTGATATAGCAGCAGCTGCAAATGAAGCACTGGAGAAATTCCGTGATGATAGTCGCAAGACAGTTGCGAGGCTGGTGGAAATGGAGTCTTCCTACCTAACGGTAGAGTTTTTCAGGAAGATACACGCAGAGCCGGAGAAGACCAATAATGCATCGGGTGCACCGGCTCCAGCTCCATCTCCAGATCGCCTCGCTGATAATCATCTAAGAAGAATCGGTATTCCATTCTAACTACGCTTGAGTTCTGCCTTGAGCATTCATGGATGCGTATTTAACCATCATTCTACTTAGGTGCAAATGTGTCTGCATATGTTCAAATGGTTTGTGATACGTTGAAGAATAGTCTTCCAAAGGCTGTCGTTCATTGTCAAGTTCGAGAGGCTAAAAGATCGCTGCTGCATATATTCTATGCTCAGATTGGAAGGAGGGAGGTATATGGTCTTTCATCTACTTAGATACTTATGTAAAGATTAACACTTGTTTGCATTTGGCACAACTAATAATGTCCAATAGAAACGACTAATATTGTTCAATAAAACTGACTAATATTGATCAGTGAAATCAATTAATACTGTTTTAAAAACCAGTTGCATGAGGTGCTATGGGTGTGTACAAGAATTTATGTTATATAACTGATTAATTATGTTGATGAGAGAGAAATATAATTAGCAGCTTGTAATGTATGTGCAGAAGGAGCAACTTAGTAAAATGTTGAATGAAGATCCATCACTAATGGCAAAGAGGGAGAGTATAGCAAAGAGGCTCGAGCTGTACAAGTCAGCACGTGATGAAATCGACTCAGTTGCATGGAAGTGATGGTAAATATCTCTTGCTTAAAAACACATTACGGCATTTTATATCAATTTTTTTGCAACGATGACTGACTGCCATCGATATTTACTATTTTTTGTTGATTCGCATTTTCCTCGTAATCACTTCTGTTCTGAATATCTAGCAAATGAGAATTAATAGGCATTATTCTATAGCTAACATAGCCGGCTTTTTAATTCCTCTTGGTATTTTCAATCACGGCTATTGACGTTACTAATTTTTTGTGATAAGTTGTAAGATATATTTAAGTCAAAATGCATTTTATCCTTTATCACCATTTTTCATGTAAAGTCTCTCTTTTGATGTTTTGTCGCGTGAGCTCATATACTTATTCATAACCCACTGTGCCGCATAAGCAGATCAAAGATATGTCTTATATCTCACATAGTTCACACCTTTTTATTTCTTTTCGCCTTTTGTATTGATTTTATTTCTATAGTAACATATTTTTCTTTTTCCAATAATAATTTTGTGTTTATATAGTAACAAAATTTTCAATATCTTACATGTCGTACCATATAAACAAGTATGTTTTACTATATGGATAGATATGTAGTATAACTATAATAACACAAACTTGTTCATATAGTAATACATATTTGTTCATACGATAACACATGATTTATGTATGCTTTTTAATTTATTTATTTTTTGCGATTGATCCGTTAATAAAGGAACGGTAAATTTTCTAACATCTTTCTCAAATTTATTAATTTTAAATTTGCAATATTACACAGACTCTTCTCCCAATCATTTACTACTGTTGACAGAATACAACTACAAAGAAACTTGAACGAGTCTGTCAAAAAAAATATATACTTATATTTTTCTCGTAAAATTTATTATTGTTTTGAATAATTTTTTTTTTCTTTCAATTTCAAAGTGTTGTTTTTTACTTGAGTAGTGTATAATTTTTTTGTTTTACATGAAAAGGTTTTTTTACTTTCGCAACTTGTTCTACGATACGATCTCGCGCACAGGTCTAATTTCAAATTTTGCATGCTAAAGAACGCAATGACAAGAAATTTGAATGACAGATTACAACAAAATTGTAAGACTCCAAGCCGGAATCATATCATATAACATGTAAGAAACTCCAAGCCGGATACGAAAATACTACTACTACAAGCTGATGTCTTAAAAGTTGACTCTCAGATCACAACCAATCGCCCGTGGTAAATACAAGGATAACAGCACACTAAAAACAGCATCAGCATATATACTATACTATACATACATACAACACCATTACAAACTAGTTACCCATAAAATCTTCCTTGGCTGCTCAAGGATCTGAATCCTGCTTACTAGCTAAGCACAATTCATGCAATTCACTCAGAATCCACTCTTCCCCGGTGTGTCCTCCTAGAACCAAAACCCTTGTTCCTCCAACGACACACGTGCTATGCCCCCACGCAAACTTCGGTGGATGCCCGGGGACGTCAATAGTCCTCCACGCTGGCTTATCTTCCGAAGGATCCAACAAATACAGCTGCGAAGGAGAATGAAGCCCCGCTATAGAGCCCCCAAACACAATGATCCTCCCACAAGGCATCGTCAACGCTACGTGATCGAGTCTAGGTGGTGGCACCACCGCGTTCTGACCACCGCCACCTGTCAGGGCCCCACACTCCAGTTGCCTCCACTGCGGCTTTTCATTCTCCAGATCAATGGTGTACGCCTCCCCCGAGCGTAACTGCAAGTGCCCCGTCTTTGCAAGCCCACCAAACATCAAAATCTTTGATCGCCCGTAAACTGAGAGTGAGTGGCCTAATCGAGATGGTGGGGTCCACGATGTGGGAATCTCCTTCCACATTGGTTTCTCCATGTTAAGATCTAGCAAAAATGTGTCGCTGAGAAGGACACCTGCGTCTGTACATCCACCGGAGATGACTAATTTACCCTCTAGTGTACAAGAACTATGCCAAGATCTAGGCAATGGAGGAGTTCCACCAAAGACTTCTTTCCACGTTGGCTGCTTAGCATCCAAATCAAGAACGAAGACATCATTGAGCAATCCTTGCCTCCCACAGCCACCAAAAACCACCAACCAAGAACTGTTCAGGGACGATAGTGTGTGGCCCCACCGCCCTGGAGGGGACGATTCAACACTCACCCTACTCCATTGTGGATTTTCTGAATCAAGGTTGAGGACAAATGTGTCATCCATTGGCTGCATATTCACTCCCTCACCTCCGAACAAAACAAGTCTGTTTCCTGCAGCACATGCGCTGAAATTGCAACGAGAAGGCACTACCGCACCTCCAACGGAGAATTTCTTCCAGCAGATTGCTTCTAGAGTCGTGAGTTCCCTAGCCAAACGACCCCACCCCAACTTTTTAGTCATCAATTCCAGCGTCCCTGTGACGTCTCTTCCCCATGCATTTTGGCATACCATTTTTCGTACATGCTCGTTCTTGGTTAGTTCTCGAATCCTCATGCACACAGACCCGATGGATGCAACATCCCTTGGTGCCAAACGGGATAAAATATTTTGAGCTATTACTTCATCTGACAGTTGAAGGATCCCACATACTTCTTCTTCATGTTGGCTGGGTGGTGTACGCCCATCCTCTAGGAACGGTTCGACTGACTTGTCCCTTCTCTGCTGACATGTTTCTTTGAACACGGGATATGATACATTGTTTATGTCTAGTTTGGCTTCATTAAAGATCTGAATACCAATAACATGTGTGACCATACCATCATCGCTGTGAATTGGCATAAGCCTTAGGCTATTGATTAAAGGAGTACCATCTTTCCTGAAGTTAAGGATATCTCCTTGAAATTCAATGCCTTCCTGAAGACATCTTCTGATCTCAGAAACAACAACAGGATCTACCAACGGATGTCGTCTCTTGGCACGCGGATCTCTAAATTGCAGGAACCGACTGATGAATAAAATGAGAATGTTTAGTTTCACTTATCAAAGACGAACTAATTTGAAGAATGATAAAATATTCATACTCTCTAATTAGCTAAAATGACACATAAAACAGTATATAGGGAATATGATTCTTTAGCAGTTACAGAAAACAATATATCAAAAAAATAAATATAGGTGGATACAAATCGGAATATTTTAAACCTAAGTCCACAGTACAGCATATGAATCATCGAGATACACAACCTAAACAATACCGTGAGATCTACTTCACAGAATTAGATCACAAATTTTAACAAACAAATTAATACTCCAGCTTATCAAAAATGTTTATTTGTCTCGCAGTTTACCACCCGTCCAGAAACAATATATGGAGAACGAAGAAATGAACAAAATCAAATAATCAAAGAGCACTACGATTTTGAAATCATTTTAACACGGTGCAAAATAGAAGTAGCAAAACGACGCAAGGACGGAAATTAGAACCTTAATCATCCAGCTCGTAATCATACAAGAGTTAAAAATAAATAAACAATACAGTTCCATTTCCATTTTCCAGCAACAAGCATATTAACAACAATTCATACCAAAATGAAAAGGCACAAAAATCTCAAAATCAATACCTCACCAAACACGTACAACTACGGTACAAGTACACGCACACACAGCGAAAACTTACCAGTTGCGACCAAGGATTTCATCAGCACGAAATCCAGTGGAGAACTCGAAGATTGTGTTGACATATATGATCGGAAAGTCTGGCTCCATCGCATCCGACACAACGATCGAAGTCGGCATCGCAACCGGCGAGTGGAAGAATCGATTAAGTGCGTGTGAAGCAATTTCCGGTTCGGTGTCCTGCTCGAATTCGTCTGCGTCATCGCCGCACTTGAAGCGCTTCGAGAATATGTGTTCCGGTTGTTCTTCGATCTCTCCCATGCCCATCTCTCTGAGCTAAAATATCTACTTTTGGGTGTATAATATGTTCTACTGTCGAGCTAGACTTGGATATGTACCAGGTGGGTTGTGAAATTGCCCAATGTTCATAACTTAATTACGAAAATGCCCGCGCTGTCGACATGAAAAGATGTTCTTTCAGATATTTTGGAAATATCTTCAATAAATATACACCATCAATCCCCCTCTTAGAGACAAAGTGGGATAGCTCAAGTGGTTAGAGCACCACTACCTAGGCCACAAGTCCTGGGTTCGAGTCATGTGAAAGGAAAAAAAGGGTACCTAGGCCACAGGTCCTGGGTTCGAGTCATGTAGAGGAAAAAAGGCCACAGGTCCTGGTTCGAGTCATGTGAAGGGAAAAAAAGGGTACCTAGGCCACAGGTCCTGGGTTCGAGTCATGTAGAGGAAAAAAAAAAGATAGGGTATTTAACTTGTAATAAAAAAAAAATCAATCCCCTCTTAAGTTTTAATTTAAGGGATTACACAAATTTAAAAATAAAATACTACAATAAATTATTGATAAAAATTGTTTAAAAAAAATAAAAAGGATGAAGAGAGAAACAATAAATAGAAAATTGTGAGTGAGCGTTAGTGTAATTGTATGTAAAAGTAGTGATAACTGATAATTGTTACTTCCCATCTGTCTCATTTAAAATTCATCATTTATAAAAATGGATGTTAATTAGATTAATCATTTTTTAATTTAATAATAAAATAACATTTTTATTAATGGTATACTTTGTGTATTTATTTTGAAAATTTTTTAAAATTCGAATTTCAAAATCTAGTAGATTTTAAAATCTTTATGTTTGTTTTGAGATTTAAGTAAAGTATGTTTTAACTTCATGTTATAAGTTTTATATGTGTTTATATATGATTTATATATGGTTTGTATATGTGTAGATTTTGAATTCGTCATTTGGAGACTTTGTCAGGAACTGTAAAAGGGTATTGAGTACTTTAAATAATTGTTCGATTTTTTTTGTAAATCGTGATGCTAACGTTTATGCACAGACAATTGTTAGGACGTCTCGAAACTTCAAGAGTCCGTTTACTTAGAATGATCCGCCGAAATTTATAGCTGGGACTCCCTCAAAACATTTGTTCTTGTCCGAATAAAGACACTGCTTATCGGAAAAAAAAAAAAAAGAATTTCAAAGTAGACCGGGTGATAGATTTTGAAATCTCATCCAAACAAACATCCCTAGAATTCCCGTGAGAAAAAAAAAAAAAAAAAACTTTTACACCTTATTTTATTGTTTTCTTTAATACTGGAGTAATACAAAAAATTATGAAACAAAAATGGGACGAAAAAATTAATAAATGTAAGATTACAACTTGTCAAATAAAAAATGTAAATTCTTTTAAAAAATATTTAAAATGATAAAATGTAAAACTTAAAAAAAATCGATAAAGTAATATAGAACTTTAAATTCAATACTTAGTGAAGTAGGTCAGTCTATGTGCACTGTAGCAACTAATGTATTTAACACTTCCCCGTCTCCCATTAAGTTACTTGTAAAAATATAATATATAGAAAAAAAATAGTAAAATACTGAAAACATAAAAACAATTAACTTACAAAATATTTCATTCATTCCATGATTACTTGCACATTTTTTTTACTGGGACGTCCTCAAAATTACTTACACACTCTCAATATGGAAATATTAATCACAAAATTAATATCCTTTCAATATCATTTTATTTTTAAAATTGTTACTTATTTTTTATCTATATTTTACTTTATATTTCACTAAGTTCACTTTAAACCTCATCATCTAAAATATTTCTTTTTATCTTATGTTATTAACCACTAAATTTCATTTTTTTAAAGTGTGTGTTGATTAAACCGTGGAAGTCATCCTGAAATCGTGTGAGTAACAAAAATTATAGATTGAAGGATGGAGTAAGTATGAGTGTGGTTTTCACATAGAAATAGTGTTTGTTGCGTAAACCGCTGTTGGGGTGCCACGTCTGTCCTCATCTCAGCGCCGTCCAGTCACATTTAAAATAATAAAAAAGATGTAGGGAAACATGGGATCTTTTATTTGGGTGGCTGATTATTATATTTATTATAGGTATTGAATGGTACATGATGATGACTGTGTTGTATAGTTGACATAATTATGCTTGATTATGATATAACACTAGTAGCCCCCACCCCCAACAAAACAAAAACAAAAGAAAGAAAAAATGGTGAAAGTAATTTGGTACAACAGCTGATATCATTAACGAGAGACCGTTCATCTAGCAAAAGTTAATGAAAAAATAAAGTGTAAATATCACTTTTTATCATTAAAATTGTACTACTTCTTTTCAGTTTTGATCATATATATTTAGTTATTATTAGGTTGATTAAATATGAATAATCAAATCTAAAAAAGAAGTAAACTTACTCCAAAGTGATATTTTTCCATTTGACCATACTTACTTTATCTATTATATGTATTTAGATGTATATATTATCTGTACAATAAAATTGTCTTGTTTTTTGCAGTGATTTGTGTAGACTTATCCACAATTTACTTTATTAAAGTAATTATAAGTAACAGTGCAGTGCGAGGGATTGAAGCTATTTTTACAATTTTATGACCACCTTCATTACATAAAAAGGAAGTGTGGCTATTTGGTAATAAGGTGGAAGTTTGAGGGGGGTTTACGTAAAGGCAAAGGGTTGCAGCGTAGACCCAGCCGGCCAGCCCCAATAAAATATTTGATGTCAGAAAATATCTTACGAGAAGCTGCCACACCGGATCGTCCACGTCATCGCTTCTTTTCAAATTTCAATCCATCCAAGATATTTTAAGATATTTTTTGATGATGGGATTCCCATTTTTTTTAATGTACTTCTCTAATTCTAACATTTTCCTCCTTATATTTTTTTGCATTTTTAAATAAGCTCACACTAAAATTATACTTTCAAATTTAAAAATCAATTTTAAAAAATCACACAAAACTACCACTATCAAACATACTTTCTCCATCCATAAAATATAGTCTCATTTGTCTTGTATTTTTCATTCACAAAATACAATCTCATAAGTACTCCACATTTTATAAAAACCATCACTTTATCGTCACTCTTCAACCATCATTTAATTACTCAAATTGTCATCAACTTCACTCACAAACAATCACTTTATTCATAAAATAGACCCAAAAAAAATCCTACAATATCCTTAGTTTATCTACTTTATTTACATTTTTTTAAAAACATATGTCCCCTTAAACGGAACTACATTTCTTGGACGAAAGGAGTATTAATTTGACATAAAGTGAAATTCTTATAATATCATTTAAATCATTATAATTTCTCTTAACAATAATACTGTATAATAATACGGAGTACAATTTTATTCCGTTTTACACATTAATTTGACATAAAATTAAATTAAATTATATTCAAAATTTTAAATGAAACACGCATATGAATATTTATCTGAATTTCAAAAATCGATTTTTAAAATCACCTGAAAACTAAAGTAAACATCACCTAATTAGGTTTCTACATATATTTTTTACACACTGTGCACTTTTTTATTGTTTTGATTTTTAGTATAATCGCAACATAAATGATTTTTTAAAAATAAAGATTAAGGTATAATTATTTAAATGACAACAAAATGAAAAAAATTGTAAATATTAAAGGTTAAAATATAAGTAAGAAAATTGGGAAATCAATAATAAAGTATATTCGTAGTTTGAATTTAATGTAAACTTCTACTATCATTTTAAAAATCATGAATCGTAAAGGTGCATTACTAGTTCAAATAAAATTGTCTTCGATGATACTTGAGTGGAGGGACGTGTTAGGTTGAGAGATATCTTTTTAATCTTTCTTTAAATAAAGGTCTAAAGGTTGGGGGACATATATATTCATTTTAATGGAGATTCATGGGAATAGACTTTTAGATGGAAAAATAAAGAACTTATGAATTCTTGGACATGTGGCAGATTTTTTTGTAGGTTTAAAGTGGACGTCCGATCGAATGAAAAGGTTTAAAAAACAAATAAGAGCATTGTAGCTTCACGTTTATGTACCCTTCTCAAACAAAATCTCCCAACTTTAGATTGTGGATGGTTAGGTCTAATGATGCATAATTCGACTTCTTTATAGGACAATTTTTACAACATCGTGAACCTTGGGCAAGGAAAAGTGGTAAGTAACGCTATGAATGAGTCGAGCCGAGTCAAATACAATGTAGTTCAAATTTATTTGAAATATGGTTGAGTTTTAAAATTAACGATAATTAAATGAGTCGAACTCGATGAGTTTTATATAATTCTAGCTGAAAATGACTCAGATCGAGTAGTTTTACATTTTTACATTGTTATTTTACTTATTGATCTCGAGCTTTAGACTGTACCGGACATAAATGCACATTTAAGTTAATTTAATATTTATGTCAAACTTAATTTTTACCGAATGATCTCGAAACAAATATCGAATAGCTTGATTTGATTTTTGACACTAGTGGCAAGAAGAAAACTTCTCAATTTGACTTGGTCGTGCGTGTTGGGGATTTTGAAAGACAAGAAATAAGTTAATTTTTTAAGTCACATATTTATTGTCATTCACTTTATTTATAAATAATCATTTCTTTTTTTTAGAGGTGATTCCACAATACTTCATGATACTCCGCGGTCTACATCTACTTTATATATAAACTAATAATATTAATTAAAAATTGTAGATGAACATAGTAAATTTGGAATTATCGTTTAAAATATCTCTTCAACTCTTCTTCTTCGCTCTCTTTTGTTTTCATTGAATTGTCGCGCTACGGATGTGCAATGGGCTTATTGGGCCTAGTTTATCAATGTGGCCAGCGGAAACTCGGCCCAGGCCGCTTAGCTTAATTGGGCTCAGAAGTTTGATTCTAAATTCATGGTATATGCACCTCCATTTCGGAGAGATGCACTCCCCCGATTTATACACTACCCCTAAAATTGGAAACACCCTCCCTTAATTGTCAATAATGCCCTTTACTCTATAAATTCCTATTACTACCCACCCCCTAAACCTAATTTAACACATCAAAATCTTCATCTTCATCTTCATCTCTCATTTCCTCCCCAACCTCGCCGTCGCCACCGCCGCCCCACCAGCGACCGCCGCCGCCGTCGCCCCACTAGCGACATCCGTCTTCGCCCCTGCCTCTTTCCCCCTTTTCTTTTCTGTGATTTTCCTCCCCCTCCCCGTCGCGCCACCCCCTCCCCCGTCCGCCGCCGCCTCCGTGACCCCTCCCCCGCCAAAGCCGCTGCGGCCCTCTCCCCTTCTTTTTTTTTTTCTGTATTTTTCCTCCTCCCTCTCCCTCTCCTCGTCGCGGCCACCCCTCCTCCCTCTCCGTCGCGGCCGGGCTCCCTCTCCCCCGTCCATCCGACGCCGGCCGTAGCCCTCGCCCCAGCCGCCGCGGCCCATTGCCCCCCCTTTTTTTTATTTTGTCTGTGTTTTTTTTCCGTTTTCTCTTCAGTCATCGCGCCCCCCCTCCTCCGCCGCCGCGGCCTCCTCCACCGCCCACATCCGCCATCGCCCCCATCTGCCGCGGCCTCCGCCACCGTCCCCATCCCCAGGTAATTTTTTTTTTCTTTTTTCTATTTTTTTTGTTCAGTAATTTGTTTTTCCTTTTTTTTTGTCAAGAACAATTTATCGACGAGAGTCCATATGATCAACCATTTATGATCGATTTTTTTTTTCGACCTTTGAATGTCGATCATATACATTTTCGTCGATAAATTGTTGTCGACGAAAATTTATACCGTCAGACAATACAGTGTCGATTTCTTTTTTTGAAAAAAATAATAATTTTTTTCGATCTTTGAAGGTCGATCATATATAATCTCGTCGATAAATTGTTGTGGACGAGAGTGTATACGGTCGACACTGGTTTGTCGAAAAAAAAAATAAAAAATTCGGAGATATTTTTAAATTGTGGTGGTGGTGCCGGCAGTGGCACAAAGTGGTGGTGGTGGTGGTGCTCGGCAGTGGCACAAAGTGGTGGCAGTTGTTGCAGAGCTTAAATGTTAGGTAGGGGTGCAGATAGAAGTAGGGGTCCATTTAATAGTAGTATTTTAATTAAAGGGTATTTTAGGTATTTTATATTATTATTTAATTAATAAATTAAAAGCGGGAGTGCATCTCTCCGAAATGGAGGTGCATATAGTCAGACCCTTTGCTTACCCACCAAAAAAAAAAGAAGTTAATTTGGATTTGCTTGTTGGTATACATAAGTGCACAACTGCAAAAAGATCTAAAAGGGTTAACGTCTTAACGACATACAAAGACAAAGATATATAAAATATAATAATATCTAATTTTGTAGGAGTATTTAATACAAGACTTACATGAGCTATCGAACATCTCACACGCTAAAGTTTAATTTTTTTTTTTATCAATATAATACGAGCTGAGCTCTTGAGCTACTCACTATTTTTTTTTAAGTCTAAGCAAGTATAAAGGGGAGTGTCTTTTATTTTTGGAGTGGGAGGCGACTCTTAAATGCATGAAAACTCAAGCCTTTCTCTATGTATTGAATATTGGAGGGATCAAAAGGGGCTTTTGCCCTGTCTATGTTTTGTATCATCGCCTTTGCCGGAAGAACACTTTTTGAAGGATTTGAATAGGTCGCATAACTCAGGCACGATGAAAATCCCTGTTATTAAAAAATAAGTAAAATCTTTAGTGTTATTTGTTCGACTATAGATCAAAATGCATTCATTAATTTCAAAGAAAATGCAAATTGGAGAGTGACTGCACACATTTATTTGAATTCGACATAACATTATTTTGCACAAAAAATATCAGTTTTTATTTTGATGATAAGTTCACTTGGAAACTCCTATTGCAAATAAACTTTAGGAAACATTTTTTTTAATACTGCAAGTTTGTTTTCAGAAAATTTCACTTTTCCAAATGAATTTCGTTACATCAACTTTTAAAATTCAATATCTTAATCATTTAATCGTGCAATGTCAATAATTGATTTTAAAAGTTAAAAGGACGATGTTCAAATTTTAAAAAATATAGAAATATTTCATATAGACTCAAAATCGATTGTTTAACCGCTGTAGTTGATCAAAAGGCTAAAAAGTTAGAATTTAAAAGTTAAGAAGACAAAATTCAACTCGAAATTAAAATTGATAAATGAACTTAAAAAGTCATTTTTCCCAAATAAATGCACAACCACTTACAAATAATATTATTGTTTATCGTAATGCTATATGCATAAACAAGTAATAATATTAATTAAAGTAAATAAGTAATGTCTTTGTAACTTAATTCGCTCGATTTTGATATTTTATTTTAGTGTACTGTTTTTTTTAGATCACATAAATTTTTTTTCCATACTGTGCAATGTAATATTGCACAAAGTTTGAGTCAAATAAATATATTCTAAAAAATAAAAAATTTGACCATATTATTCAACGTTAAATTACTGAGAAAGCTATATGGAGTAAATACGTATCAATAATTATTTACCTTGAAAATTAGAACCTCAACGTTTTCATCGTCCACCGTAGCATTTACCAAAAGAATCTCATCTTTCACTAACTGAGTATACATTTCCAGCATTGCCAACTCTTGATTGTACCCGCTTTCTTCATCGTCTTCATCCTCAATGTCGTCGTATATTACTCTCCTTCTAGCACGACAAGATGTTGTAGAAGCTCGTTTGATTTTGATTTTCAAAAGAACCCGAGAGGATGAAGCGGAAGCCGTGGGTGCCGACTGCTTGCAACAAAATGTGGTGGGATTAGGGAAAATTAGAGTTAAATTTGGTGTCCATTTTCCCGAGTTCTTTAACATGGGAATAGTACTGGGAAATGGGACAAGAGATGGAATAGAAGATAAGGCAAGTGTGTTTTGCAATTTGGGAAGATAAGGTCCTAAAGGCATATATATATTTTGTATTTTTATTCTCCAATAATAGTGATAATAAAATGAAAGTTAGAATTTAATTCAAAATTCTTCAATAAAAATATAAAATGATAATGAAAAAATAAAGTATTTTTTTACAACAAATAAGAGTTAAATACGATTAATTCAACTTCGTTGTAATTTGTAGTTTAAAGTATTTATTAAGCATGCACCCGCTTTAGAAATGACAATTAAGCGAGTTTTGAGACATATTTGACCTATTTTAAATTCAGGTCTTGTTTCATTAGAAAAGGAGGAGATTAGGGAGTAGGGACTCCCATCTCGTTTATTTATTAATTAATTTAAAAAATGCAAAATATTTATATTTTAATATTAAAAACATATAATTTTCTAAAATAATATTTAATATTAATATAATACTTAAAATAACACATTAAATCTATGATTATAAATTTATATAAATACACTAGTGAAGAGTTCTATAAAAAAATTAAGACCCATCTCGAATTTAAATTTAAACCTGTATTGAACTGTCCGAATCAATATTAACCAACAACTTTGAAAATGATTAGAGATTTCGCATCCGAAGAAGCAACCCTTTAGAATCATGATCAATTTTTTTTGCAAAAAACAACTAGAATTACTTCCGGAATTTTTTGGTTGCTTCCTTTTTCAACTGCTCTCTTCATTTTGTTGAAGTTGAAATTTTGGTCACGTTTAAAAAAAAAAAAAAAAAAACGCTTTTGCAATTTTGTGTGTTCTTTCTCTTCTTCGCTTGGTTCTTGCATATTTCTATCGAATCACACCCCATAATTGATCCAGAGACTAAAAAATGTTTCCATTTGGCTGTTCCAATACTCATGTAGTTGTTCACATTCAAAGATTGAACTTTGAAGTAAAAAAATAAATAGTACATGGATATGCTTGATAAGAGTGAAGAATAGTGACATAATGAACACACATAAAATAAACAATCAATCAATATTATCGGTTATCACTTATTACACTCGAAATTATAAATTGACTAAGTTGAAATTGTCATCCCTACATAGAAATTAACATTCAAATGAGAATTTCCTTCTACTCCACATTATTTTCTTAAAAAATCCTCATTATTAAATCGATTTCAAATTTACTGTCCATATCTAGAATTGAATCTAAATATCCCTTCTATTGATGTAGTCGTGTGAAAATATCAATTTATTTTCTTTAAACTTAATTTTATGAATTATTTGTAAGGGATGGTCCATAACAAATTAAAGCTAAGTAGAAAATAAAAGGAAGATAAATGAAATTTAGCCATGATTTATTGCATGATCAGGATATGATCATAATTCATAAGATTGTCACAACTCACAAGCAAATTTTTGTTAAAAAAAAAACTGTATATTTTTTGGCGTTTGATGTTGTGTAAAAAGGTTGAAGATAATAGGATGATGGGCAGAATAATGAAGAAACAAAAGAAGCAAATAGCAGAGTAGCAGCTACATATACGTACAAAGATTTTGTATAGTAGTAGCAAATACGGACAACTTTAATGCAGTTTCCTTCTATGTTTTCCGCGTTATCCTTTTCCCATCATTCGCAAAATCCATGATTCCTCTCTCTCTCTCTCCAATTCACCCCCTTTCTCTGCTCAATCATTGTCCCCTCTCTCTGCAATTCCTAATTTCCCTTCCCGATCTCCTCTTCCAACCTTGATCACGCGACGGTTATATATAATTGTACCACTCACCAATTTCAACTGCACCTCAAGTGTGAGCGGTTTCGATTCTGTGTATGTGAACACACTTCCAAGTTAGGGTTTCTCTACGGCTCCAATGGCGTGTACGAGCGCCGGAATTTCGGAGGCCTCGGCGGTCTCCGACCAATTTCCGGTGGGCCTGAGGGTTTTAGTGGTCGATGATGACGTCACGTGCCTGCGTGTTCTAGAGAAAATGCTTCAGAAATGCATGTACAGAGGTTAGTGAGTGATTCCGAGCTTTTCATGCGGTTGCTGAATTTTTTATTGTTATCCACGCCTTGAATTGTTAATTTTCTCTTTTGCACATGTTACTCGTTAGCGAATTTGGGGGTTCTGTATTTTTATGGTTGCCTTTTCAGTCTATGCAAACTCTAGTTTCGTAAACTATCACTTTTTTAGGTCAACTGATAAACTGCTAATCGTTGCCAAGCGTATCACTTTTCCTGACGCGGATATGTTAATTCTCAAATGTGGAGTTGAAAAAGATAGTTTTAAATTATTAATAAACTGTTGATTTCAATGCACCATCATTCATTCAATTGCAACTTTTGTTGATCTTTTTGTTTGTGTTAATTATTATAGAATGTGTCACGTTCCAAATTATAGATGATATATTAAACTTTCAGATAATTCTTTTACCTGAAAACTAATCATCCTCGTCCCATCCCTTCCCATCTCCCTCTGCAATAATTGGTCGCCTATGATAGGCTTCACACCAAAGGTGGTCTTTTTTACAGTGCTATGCCGTCATTGACTGTTACTGCTGGTTGAGTTACTGGGGAATAGTGTAGTGTCTTATTGGTTGAAGCAACATTCTTACACTCATTTCTAATCCCTGTTTGGTATATGCTCATGCTCCCTTTTGAGTAAGTTCATTTGTCTTTGAAGTCAGTAACTATGTATCAGCAATAATGTTGAGCAAACATAGAAATTACATGTAGAACTGTTATTCTCTCTGATCCCTTCTACAATATCAAGTATTTTTCCCCTCTGGAGACTTCCACTACAGCACTTATTGGGGCATATGTAGCGCAAAATCTGTATTTTCACCGTGTTTATGAAAAGTTAGGCACTGTTACTTATTTTATGTAATACAAATTTCATGGAAAATTTAGGTACTGCATAAAATAGAGGTGTTTTAGATTCAATTATAATTACCTCACCCTTGAATTGATTTAAAAATTCTGGATCTTGCAGTTACCATTTGTTCGCAAGCTATAGCTGCTTTGAACTTATTAAGGGAAAGGAAAGGTTGTTTTGATATCGTATTGAGTGATGTTCACATGCCTGATATGGATGGCTTCAGACTTCTTGAGCTAGTTGGATTGGAAATGGACCTTCCTGTTATAAGTGAGTGATGCACTGTTTGGCCTGTGCTTTAAAATCTGTTATGATTACTTGACATTCGTTCTGTTATGTAGTGATGTCTGCTGATGGAAGAACTAACCTTGTTCTGAGAGGAATAAGACATGGAGCATGTGATTACTTAATTAAGCCTGTACGGGATGAAGAGTTGAAGAATATCTGGCAGCATGTTGTTAGGAAAAGGAGGAACGAAAATAAAGAACATGAGCATTCCGGAAGCATGGAAGACCATGATCGTAGAAAGCGAGCTATTGATGATGCTGAATATGCTTCTCCTGTAAATGATGGGGCTGATGAGGCACTGAAAGCACAAAAGAAAAGGAGAGACTCTAAAGATGAAGATGACACAGAAATGGACAATGATGATTCTACCACATCGAAGAAGCCTCGTGTAGTCTGGTCAGTGGAGCTCCATCAGCAATTTGTTACTGCTGTAAATCAGCTCGGGATTGATAGTATGGACTTTCCCTTTGCTTTCTTATTTTGTTAATTTTAAAACTTTTCTATGAATTTGTGTATGTAATTATTTACATTGTATTTTTTTGTCTGGTTCTTACAGAGGCTGTACCCAAGAGAATTCTTGAAATGATGAATGTCCCCGGACTAACAAGGGAGAATGTGGCCAGCCATTTACAGGTCTCAGTCTTTTTCTCACAGTTTGACTTCAATTTTTTTACTTCTGTCTTGATGTTCTCTTCCTATACAGAATATGGAAAATGAGGATAGGAAAAAAAAAAAAAAAGAAGAAGCTAAAGACTAAGTCTAATGTTGATCGTACTCTTCATATGTTTTCTTCTTTGAGGGGAATACAAAGCTAAATAGATAATGTCTTCAATGGAAATTTAATGTCTCTTTGATTAAAAGTAACGGTGTGTTATTTTATACTCGATAGATATTTACAAATTTTCAGCCGCTCATGCAAAACTCCAAATCCTGGTCAAAACTATACATATAAATGTGGGTGGTGAGACTATTGTATTGCTGGTTTACTATGTTTAAATTTATTTCTGGGTTATTTTTATTTTCTTCCAATTTTAATTGATTGGTTGGGGCCCATGAGAGTTATAATTTCCATTGGACCCTATGTGTCACTTATATTTGTTGTCTAGGCAGATTCAATTGCAACACTTTATGATACTGGACTCCTTTAATTAATTGAATTTTAGGCTTGTAGCATTGATAGGGGACACCTCTGATGTCATTATATTGTTCGTGATTTTCTCAACCACCAATTTACTAATTTAGCTTGATGTAAAACTTATCACATGTAGGAATTTGTTGTGGTGAATTCTTACCACACAATTATGAAGGTTTTTTTTTTTCATATTTCTCCTCTTCTGATTTGGTTCATGTGCTGCATTGTTGTTGGGGAGTATGGAGGTTTATTTCGTAGAAACATGGAGCTCTAGAATACAAATTCTGAAAGAGAGCATACAGAGCGGTAGGATAAGCAAAAACATTTTGTCTATTTAGTATCCATGATAAAATTTATCTTTTTGACTGGTCAAGTGCACGTGCCACTAGAAAGTGATATTGGTTCTACAACAATAGAATGAACAAGTTTTGTGTCCCCTAATGATTTTCAAAGATCCTAGATAATGAGCTGCATAATATCTATGCCACATATTGTCACACATGGGTGACTAAAACTTGTCATCATAATTCTATTGGATGCATTTTTGTCATAAGATACTTCAATTTGTATCAGATCTTCAAGTTTGCATCTCCACGTGAGATTTATACGATCGAGGATCTATTATTTTGTTGAGTAACACTATATTGTGCTTATCTAATTTCTAGGGATTATTATCAATTTGCAGAAGTTTAGACTGTATTTAAAGAGGTTAAGTGGGGTAGCCCAACAACATGGTGGCCTTCCTGCTTATTGTGGGCCACTTGAACAGAATCTGAAACTAGCTTCCCTTGGAAGGTTGGACATCCAAGCATTGGCAAGTTCTGGCCAACTTCCCCCACAGACATTGGCTGCTCTACAGGCTGAGCTTTTGTCTCGACCCCCAATTTTGCCAGCAATTGATCAGAGAGCTCTATTACATGCATCTCTTCAGGATCCAAATGTTGCTTATGGTCAACCTCTGATTAGATGCCCATCTAATGTTGCCAAACAACCATCTCAGCCTTTCGTCTCCAATGAGGATGTTCACACAGGAGCTGCAGCTTGGTCCTCAAAAAACCTTGGTGATGCAGTTCCACCCTACAATTTTAATGCTGTAGTAGACACAAATAGTAATATATTGGTAAGTATTGTGCAGCAAAAACAGTCAATCAACGTGCAACCTTCTTGCTTGGTTGTTCCGTCTCAGTCTTCGCCCAATTTTCAAGCAGCAAAAAGTCCTGCTTCTGTCGATCAAAACTGCAGTTTTAGAAATTCTGCACTGGATTACAACAAGCCATTACTTCAGTCAAATCATTCACCACAAAGCTTGGAAGTAGAATATAAACCAATTTGCATGCCTTCTGAGTTTGGGGCTGCATCTTATGTTTCATCGTGTTCAAGAAATGTACAAGATAGTGCTTGTCAAAGAGTTCCGTGCTCACCTTCTACAGTCATGCAGATTCCTAATATGAACTGTGTGCAGGGTTCTTATAATGGTAAACCGGAAGGGTCAAACAGGAACTTTGTATACATTGGTAAAGGAACATCAATGCCTAGCTTCATTGCTGCAGGTGAACAAGAATTGCCAATGAGCAACATAAGTCAACGGAAACTATATGCTGACAATAATGGTAACAAAGTGAAGCAGGAGCCAAATGTGGATCTAGTGGAAAATGTAAAGTTGGCACCCCAGTTCAGCAGCACCTTCCCACAAGTGATCTGATGTGTGTTTACTCTGACTAGGTAAAGTTTCTGTTTTACATTTATTAAGGTTTCTCTTCATTTAGTTTTCTATATCTACAAAGTATTATATTATTTTGTGAAAATGTCGAAGTTAGTCCATGGATTATTGTTAATTAGAAATATAAAAAATGTTTGCTGCATCATGGGCATATAAATTGGTAGTTTGCTGGTGATGAGAACAGAACATTATTTTTTCTATTCTTCTGCCTTATGTGTTAATCATGTGTCCTGAAGTTGCCATTTTGCTATTATGATTATATTTTTGCTTACTCTGAAAAGGCAAAGGTAAAAATGATGGTTCATATTTGTTTACATTGGTTTCTGTGGAAGTTCATGTTATGAGAGGTGCGAGTAATCCTAGCCTGGGTTTTTGAGACTGAACTTGAGCTTAAATCAATGCATTTTAGACTTTTATTAGTAACAAGACATCCGTTTTATATGCTTTTCCATTTGAGTTTCCTTGTGTACTGTTGACCACCGTTTGCTCCTCTCTTGTTTTATGTGTCATCCTCATCCATCTAAAAGGTGTAACATGGTCGTTGTGCAATAGGAAATCCAAACACTCGTTCTTCAGCATTGATGGAAACCTAGTAAATTACACCTTTCAGTTACATATATAATACTCCCTGTTGCAAAGTTAGAACAAAGTTGGTTAGAATGCCATGCATGCATCAAGATTCATTCTATATCTGTGTTCATGCTTGAGTCTATGATTGGTCCGATCCTCAATCCAGATCCTTGGAAGGTGGTGGCGGAGGAATTGATTATATGATCATTTTACTTGATGTTTGATTTTTGGTGTTGGTATAGCTGCTGATATTACTTTAAATTGTGGTAGCCAGGTCTTCAGATTGAACACATTTGATTTCTTGGGAACTAGCACAACTGCACCACAAGTGTGTAATTATTTAGTTGAAATTTGTAGGACGGGTAATGTTGGCGTATTTATCAATTGAAATGTGTATACTGCTGGCCTTACATCGCATGCATTTCCAGCTACACTTTAGGTAATAAGTCAGGCAGCCTTAGAATTTTGAATGCCCTCAAAATTGCGTTGTTGTCGGGGCTATTCTCATTTATTTAGTTTGATACCACATGTATAGTCAACATATGGATGGATGTTTCTGTCATTCAAGACTTTCCTTTTGTTACATACGAAGTTATTATGAAACGGATGAAGTACGATTTAAGCTTTAGTAGACTAATATAAAAATGCTGAATAAAATTTAGTTTTTATTATGTGAATGTTTATTTTGACATTAAGATGTCTGCCACAATGAATTAACAAATTTTATTACAATAACATCGATGGATAATTCCTCTGCATTCTCCGTAGATGGCTTTCTCCTTGATGCAAGATGCAGTGCATGCAATATTGGTGATGCATATTCCCCTTGACCTAGTGCTCTTTTCCTTGCATAATTTCAACCTTTTCATCTCATCAGCTTCAACCTTGGGTACACATATTTCTATACATTTTAAAGCCATCAAATACATTAGCTGCAAAAATATAAAGTTAAAAGGACAGCGTAAATCGTAAATAAAACAATTTATGTATGATAATTTTTGTAATAAATACATTAATTAGTTGCAAAAATATTAAGTAAAAAGGATAACCCATTTCCTTTTCTTTTACGTTTATTCAATAAATGCGAATAAATTGGTAGTAGTATTTAAATTTGATTGATTTATTTTTTATTTTTAAAAAAAAAACAGAAAAGAAAATAATTACACATATTCAATTGTTCTCTGCCTGAAACTTGTTATAAATATATATGATCGTCAAGTCTAGTATTATGCAAAAAATAATTAAAATATGTATTAATTCTAAAATTATAATTAAGATAAAATTTATGAAGCAACTCATCGGCCGCTTAACTTCGTAACTAAATAAATTCAATACAAAACGGATAAATTCCTGTATATCATGTATTATGCATAATAGACAAAGTGGGATAGCTCAAGTGGGACAAAGTGGGATAGCTCAAGTGGTTAGAGCACCACTACCTAGGCCAATAAAAGCTTAATGATTTTGATTTGCAAATTAAAATAGTAGCTGGAGTTTTACAAAATTGCAGTCGTTCATATAATCTACAGACATTATTATGAGAGGCATTATGATATTTTTGTTCTTATATCCTCGTACAAGAAAAATTAAAAAATATAAAAAATACGTAAGGTTCAGAAAATAAAGTACTCCAATTTTGAAAGGGATTTGACGAACGAGTGATAATTTAACATTAATGAATTAATGAATAAAATATCCAGTAATAACCTGAAGAAAGGAGAAGCACCAATAGTAGAACAATTCTTGAAACAGAAATCATCGAGAAAAAATACGGAGTAACAGGAATGAATAATACAGGGTTGTATCTTGTAATGAGATTATATTTATATGCAACATTTATAATTAATTTTCAACAAGTATAGCTTGGGTCAATAATTTAATTTCCTCACTCATCTCTAATTTATGACAAATTAATGATTTTAGCATTTTCCATAGTATTTTATTTTTGAGGGTCAATGCCATGATTGTAGTTTGCAATCATAGCATTGTAGTCATTCAATTAATCTAGAAAATCTAACTTTATACTCCCTTCTTATTTTTTTGTTTTTACACATGTATTAAAAAAATACATTATTAATATTAAATATGTAGTAGGGTGTTGAGGTGGAGTAAGATAGAACAGAAATAATGTAGATAATCGTCGAAAAAAGATAGTAAATGTCGGGAAAAAATAGATGAAACGTCCATATTATTTAACTTTTAAATGGACGGATGAGTTTTCATAACTTTTAACAATTTTTAAAAAAAAAAAATTATAGATTAAGTAAATATTTGCAGTCAAAAGTAAATGATATTGTTCTCATTAAGCCATTGCAATCCTTGAATTGGGAAAGGTAATTAAGCATTAAGCCATTAAGTACTTCCTCCTATTTTCAAATAGAGGGAAAAAGGATTGAATAAAAAATTCAAAACAACCATTTGAATTTCTGCAAAATTTCAAAATTTCCACCCCACCTTCAAGTAAAGCCCATCAAATAAATTAGCTGAAAAAAGATGATAAAATAAAAAGGAAAAAGACATTCGTAAATAAAACAATTTATTTCTTTAATAAGTTTTTTTTTTTTTTTTTTTTTTTTTAGTGTTTTGATTAATGAATATGATAAAATAATAGATGTAATATGATGCTATGGAGATAGAGAAAATAATAGATTAGTAAGAGATGGAGATAAAGTAGGAGTGATGTGATTAAAATAGAGAAAATAATTTATTAAAAATGAAATGAAAAACTTACCGTGGAAGAGAGGAAGTAATATATACAGTATATAATACTGAAGTATAATATACTACTCTATTTTTTCATATTTATTACTCCGTAGTATATACTCCAGAACACATAAATACCAATAATTTAATTATATATATAAAAATTGGCCACCCGAAATAATGTGAATTGTGGACATAAAAAAAATAGTAAAACTATCAATTTAAAATCTAAATGATTTTTCTATATATTCAAAGTTTGAAAGATAAAAAACTAAAAGATGTAGTATTAATTTTACTCGAGTGGAAAAAAAAAATACAAAAAAAGATAAAATATGAATGAAAAATAATAACCATAAAACGAAGATGTCAAACATGGTCTTAATACATGTGAGTCTTAAATTGATAGTTTCATTTTTCAAGTCTAATTGATAATTTTCAATTTTTCAGATCATAAATCAGAAAAAAAAAAAAAATTAAGTCATAAATGATAATTTTACTATCTTTTTTATAAAACTCTTATAGTAATACTTCACCAATTCATCCATTCCTTGGCGTCTGCAAGGCCTTTGGAGTCAAATTCACCCTCTTACACAGGACATGCACATCAGATACTCACAGTCTCACACGTCCTTAAAGAGGTCAACCAGGCGACGAATGCTGTAGCCAAAACTGACCTTAATTGTGTCTGGAGAGGCTACCCCGTACTTTTTACTCTCATTTCTGCATAATGATTTATATACTGCTTTCTATAGACACTTTTAGAGGAGTGTACATTTTTCCTTGACTTGAGTTTTAGGGTTTTTTTCAGACAAGATTTTAATGGCACCAGCCTCTACCTCTATGAGCTTATGGTCCTAAGTTTTTTTATATGATATACCTTTTATTGTGTTATAGTAATACTCCATAATATAATTAAAATTTCAATTGATTATTTAAAAAATATTGGTATCCCAATAAAAAAATAAAATTAGTTAAGTAGGCGCCCCAGTCGGTAGGAGAGAATTATTTTACTGCATTAAAATAATATTAATACACCCATATGTAGTCATGTGGAGTAGAATCATCCCATATTAATTTCTGCCATGTGTTGACAACTCCCCCCTTCCTTTAAAGTTTCAACCCCCAACTCCCTCCTTCCTTTAAAGTTTCAAACATCAAAACTAACTTAACAATGGCAAAAAATCAAGAAATGGCAACAGCCCACATGAGGGAAGCTGTTCAGAAGCTTGGTTCTTCCACTGAGGTAGCCTTTCTTTAACCCCAAATCTTATACTTTAATCACAACAAATTAAAAGGCCCTTTTTTTTTCAGGGGTTTGCTGAAACCACTCTGATGAGATTCTTGATTGCAAGATCATTAGACGCAGAGAAAGCTGCAAAGATGTTTGTTGAGTGGAGAAAATGGAGGGCTTCATTTGTGCCCCTTGATTACATCCCTCAATCCGAGATTGCTGATGAATTAGATGCAAAGAAAATGTTTCTGCAGGGGATTTCAAGAACTGGCCACCCTGTTGTCATGATCCAAGTCAGTAAACATTTTCCTGCCAAGGATCAGCTTCAATTCAAGAGTAAGCTAGTAGAAGTTAATATTTTATTTTGAGTTGTGTTTTTTAGGTTATAAAATTGTCTTCTCGTGTTAATAAAGTGATTAATTATTGTTTTGTTCTGCTTTAGTATATTTTATTTGTGTAATTGGGATGATTAGTCTAATGTTGGGGGCCCTCTTTAGTTAAGGAATATGTTATCTTATTACCTACTATTTGGACTCACATGCTTTGTTTGTCCCCTTGTATACTATGTTTCTTTGTAAATTCATCAATATAACTTTTGTTTCTGATGCAAATTTTAACTCATGGTGCAGAATATGTTGTTCATGGGCTGGATAAAACCATCGCGAGGTATGAATATTCGATTAGTTGGAGTAGTTAAGAAGTGAAGTTTGGAATTCTTGTTTAAGTTTTTTAAGACTTGAGAATGAAAATGAGTCTGAAAGATGGATGATTGTGAAATAATGAATGTTAGTACAACTAGAATATGCCTTTGAGTTTTGGTTTTTTCTCTTTATTTTTGAATGATTGTCTTTCAATTTCCTTCACATATAAAATAAAGCTTAACTTTGTGGCAGATGATCAAGATCTGGGGGCTTTTCTGTTGTAAAATTGTCATATTCTCACTCACTTATACTTGTGCTTGATGATTTTTCAGTGGTTTTAGAGGCAAAGAAATTGGCAACGAAAAGTTGATTGCCATTCTTGATCTTCAACAAATTTCCTACAAAAATATTGATGTTCGTGGCATGATCACTGGTTTTCAGTTCTTGCAAGTAAGTCATCCTACTGTATATTTCTAGGTTAAGCAAAACCAGAAAATTGTCGTCACATTGATAACGGAACGTGGTAATGAGCATTTGGATTTCAAGTTCATTTATTTGAAACGATTATTGTTTCGATTGTCCATTTTGTGACTCAATGATTTTCCTTTGCATGAAACTTCATTACTCCTTTTGTATTGATGCTCAATGTGCTCAAATCGTTTAATAATTTTGTCTGTGAATAATTGCTGTCGTCGGTCTAACTAGTTTCTCTATTGTTAAAGTAACACTCTTGTACACCAATTGTACGATGCAAATGTACACAACTATTACTTTTTAGTAAAGCAACTAATACATTTGAGTTGCACGGTGCACCTGATATATACAAGTTTTGTCCTATTGTTATTTGCAATAAGCATTGTTTTCCTTACGTATAGGCGTATTATCCAGAGCGCTTGGCTAAGTGTTACCTTCTAAACATGCCTGGATTTTTCGTGTATGCTTGGAGATTGGTTTCACGCTTCCTTGAGAAAGCTACTTTAGAAAAGGTACATATGGCATATGGATTTCTCATCTAAAAAGCATTTTATATTTGATCTTAAATTAGTTATTTCTCGTTTTAAAACTCGTTGCTCGTTTACATAGATCGTGATTGTGACGAGTGAAGAGGAAAAACGGGATTTCACTTGGGATGTTGGTGAAGTCTTGCCGGAGGAGTATGGTGGGAAAGCGAAACTCACCCTTATTCAAGACGTCGAACTAACGCCATTGGTTGACTAACTTATTGTTGTTGATGGTGAGTGATTCCATTTCCATCACGACACGATAATAAACTGATATTGATTCATTATGGATCTCTATATGTATGTATGGATGTTAAGAAAATAAGGGGCAATACAAGAATGCAAATGAGGATGATGTATTTGTCACACTTGCTTATTTGAGAATCTCTTGTTTGACCTAATGTAATCAATTTTAAATTGTGTTATCTAAGCATCAATATATTTAGGCTCTAATGTCTCATTTGTCTTTTGATGCACGTGATAATAGAACTGTAAATGAATCGAATCGAGTCTAACAAACGAAGATCCGTAATTAACATTGCGTGGATATAAGGGCATGCTTGTTTTGTCACTATTCCAAACGAATTTTGAACTTTCTTCCTATTCTTTTTCTTGATTGGTTAAAGTAAAATAGCTAACTTTAGTTGACTCCATTGCTAATTTTGGGTGTATAAATGACAATGACCCACACTCCACAGTGACCATAATAAATAAATAATTTTAACTAAAAACAAAGAATCAAGATTAGTTGGACCAAACCGAATATACTGATTATAAAAGTCTTTAAAAAAAAAAAAACGGATATTAGATAAGCATTTTGAATAATTGAGGTACCAGCTCTTAAAATACTAATATATGCTGATGAATGATAGTATTATTTAATTAATATAATATGAGAAAATTTTGAAAATCATCCTTAGTACTTTGAAACACCTCCTAAAATATCAAAGTATTTGTTTGATTGATCCAGAAGTGCAAAATCATTTCGTTTATTGTGTGTCTCATATTTGTATAGAGAGTTTGTCTTGTGTAAACCTGTTTTTATTTTACATTTGTTTTATAACTAATATATAGATTATTATTTAATTATTAATAGATAATTAATACAACTTTTTAATAAAATAACCAATACTATTAAACTAATTATTTAACAAAGCAACTCATACCTTTAAAAAATACACACAAAACGTAAATTTATTATTTTACGGTGAAACAACTAATACAATTTTTAGAGAGTATTTGGTAAAAATATAAACATTTGATAATTTAGACAAATCTTAATTAATACTCTCTCCGTTCTATAATAAGTGTTGTTTTAGCCCATTTTTTTTGTACACAAATAAGTGTTGTTTTAGATTTTTTACACTGACATGTCCTTCAATTTGAAAATTATTTGAAACATAAACTTGGAAATAATTGAAAAAGATTGGGTAAAGAATTTGAAAAGAATTAATGTGATCAAAATCTTCCTTCATTATTTGGGTATACTTGTCAATAACCCATACCTTAAGGCCTAGGTAGTGGTGCTCTCTAACCACTTGAGCTATCCCACTTTGTCAAAAAAAAAAAAAAAAAAATACACTAACTGATAAACAATATAAAATTACAAAAAATACAATCGATAAAATGATTTTACATTTTTTATTCAATCAAATGCCTTATTTTGACTTGTGGGGAGGATATTTCATAATTTTTTTTTAAATTACATTTTTAATTAAAATAATTTAGACAAATGTCGTAGAATTTTGGTAATTTAGAAGTCCAGTGATAAAAAGAGGTTTCCAAGAAGGCTGCTTGGAGTGAAGACTAACAACTTCGAAGATGGCGGTCTCTTCTCGTTACCTAAAATAAACTCAATCAAAAGAAGTTTTAGTCAACAATGAGATGCATTTTTTATACAATCAAATTTAAAAAATGTATAAAATTGGAGTAATATTTTTTAATGTGTAGTTCAGTAGTTGAATATTGAAATAAAGAGACGAGAGATAAGCTGAAATATTATTTTTGTAGTTCCATGTGGCCCATCTGTCTATATATATGTTTAATTTTCTCAATAATTTTTAGTCAATGCTCACAATTTTTTCAGATCTCTCTTTGTATCTGAAAAGTGTAAGAACAAAAAATGGACCAAAATCAGAAAATGGCAGTAGCCCAGATGAGAGAAGCAGTTCAGAAGCAAGGTTCTTCCACTGAGGTAATGTTCTTACATGCAAGAAAAATGATCTTCAATGAATATAGTTTAAATTGTTATAGGAAAATTAAATTTGTTGTTTAATTTAATAAATATGCAGGGATATGGGGATATTACTCTGATGAGATTCTTGATTGCAAGATCATTGGATGCAGTAAAAGCTGCAAAGATGTTTGTGCAATGGCAACAATGGAGGGCTTCATTTGTGCCTCTAAATTACATCCCTGATTCTGAAGTTGCTGATGAATTAAATTCCAAAAAAGCCTATCTACAGGGCCTTGATACAAAAGGCCACCCTGTCATTGTAATCAAAGTCAGCAAGCATTTTCCTTCTAAAGATCAGCCTCAATTCAAGAGTATGCATATCTTTTTTTTTTTTGTTTTTGGAGTGTTGTTACATTTTAAAACTTACTGTAGTTCCTAATGCAAAAAGGCTTTATTGATTGTGCAGAGTACGTGATTCATCTGCTGGACAAAATCATTGCAAGGTACTCCCTCCATCCCAAGAAACGTGTAAGAAAAAGTGTAATGACTAATGAGTGATGTTTTGATGATAGTTTTGTAAACTTTTATGAATAAAGTAAGGAAATATGTGTTTATTTTGAGGGTTTTCCTTTAATGGAGTGTGCAAATCGGTATGAGACATCCACATATAGTAAGTGTGCAAATTTTTGTAGGACGGTGTGAGTATTATTTTCAGTTAACTATGGTGATATAAATTGCAAATTATGGTTAGACCCATATATTTCAGATGACTCAAATTGAATAGCAAATATTTAAGTTATGTTTCCAAACACTTGAGAAACTTATATGAGCTCTTTAGACATTACATCTTCTAATTTCTTGAAGCAACTTATAAAATGAAGCAGAGTTAGTGTTATGATGATGATGTTGTTCCGATTTCAGTGGTTGTAGAGGCAAAGAAATTGGAAACGAGAAGTTGGTTTGTGTTCTTGATATGCAACACCTTTCCTACAAAAACGTTGATGTTCGTGGCATGATCACTGGCTTTCAGTCCTTGCAAGTAAGTTTGATTGCATTTTTACGACAACATGTCAACCGGACCATGCATTTACTTGTGGGGTGTTTGTAGACTCTACAAAATTTAATTGGTTTGTGTATTGATTCTCGTGTGTTGGTTAGGCTTACTATCCAGAGCGCTTAGCCAAGTTGTACATACTACACATGCCTGGATTTTTCACCCGTGTTTGGAGATTGGTTGCGCGCTTTCTTGACAAAGCTACTTTAGAAAAGGTACACACAACATTGCAATAAAATTGACATTTACTCATAGAAATTATGTTATTGCAGTTTTTCTAGTTAAAAGTCTTTAATGACAATACATTGATTTTAATCAATTTTAAGTCAATTTTTCTGAATAGTGTAACTTGTGTGCTTTTAGGAGATTGGTTGCTTGTTTCTTGTTTAATTTATCGACACTTATGTTGGTTCTCATGAATTTCAGATCGTGATTGTAACGAGTGAAGAAGAAAGAACGGAATTTCTAAAGGAAGTCGGGGAGGAAGTGTTACCAGAGGAGTTTGGTGGGCGAGCAAAATTCACCCTCATTCAAGACGTAGAATTAAAGTCATTGGAGGACTAGACTAGACTTGACTAACTTATACTCCCTTCCATCATGACCTTATATAACCTGAGAAAAAACTTACACTGATTGCACTATTCTGTATTTGTGGATGTAAACGAAATAAGAGGGAATTGTGCAATGAGGATGAAGGAAATTATGCATTTGTAACATTGCATTTTAATTGCATCTCTATTATCTCGAATGAGTCATTTCTGTGTCAATTTTTTTTTTTTTGCTTTAACTACAAGCAAGTTCTTGACAAAAAAAAGGGACATATTAATTAAGAGGGACCATTTTTCAATTTATGCGTGTCATTCTTGCGCAGGGATCATATTAATTTTCTCTATATCGTTTCAATTTTATCGGATGTCCCCAAAGGGAGTAAGAGGGGGAGGGGGCATAGGGATCTTTGAAATGTGTTTGTGTAAAGTGTATAAATTGGACCTTCAATTATTGTCTTTTATATTTTGTACAAATAAGCTTTTTTTCTTTTAAAATTAGAACAAATATGATCTTCATCTTTAAAATATAGTAACACAAATATACATCCCAACTAATAAAATATACTCCCAAATACTCCATATATGTGTTTTTTTATTTAATATTTGAATTAATGTTATATAATTATACTCCTGTATTTAAATTAATTATTTAATTTAATTTAACAAATTGTTAAACGAACGGTTATGAGAAATGGCAGTTTTAAACCATCTCACTCATTTAACTCTAAACCCTACAAACTAATTTCCAGCTTCCTTATTCCTTCCGCCGCCGGACAAAATGAAACTCCCAACACTCTCTCTTCCCCACCAACATCAACTCACCACCCCCTTTCTTCACAACGCCACCACTCTCTCCGTTCCCCGCTCAACTCATGTCTCGAAACGTCCCGTCGCCGTTCGCATGTCCCTCAAAGAAGACGGCCCCTCCGTTGCCATTGTCGGAGTCACCGGCGCCGTCGGCCAGGAGTTCCTCTCTGTCATCACCGACCGAGACTTCCCCTACCGATCCCTCAAGCTGCTCGCCTCCAAACGCTCCGCCGGGAAAACGGTCAGTTATGAAAATCGAAATTACACCGTCGAGGAATTGACGGAGGACAGCTTCGATGATGTTGACATTGCTCTCTTCAGCGCCGGTGGTAGTATCAGCAAGAAATTTGGGCCAATTGCGGTTGAAAAGGGCACCATTGTGGTGGATAATAGCTCTGCGTTTAGGATGGATGAGGGGGTTCCTCTTGTGATACCGGAGGTTAATCCTGAGGCAATGGAGGGGATTAAGATCAAGAGTGGAAAGGGAGCCCTAATTGCTAATCCCAATTGCTCGACTATTATTTGCTTAATGGCCGCCACCCCATTGCATCGTTCCGCAAAAGTAAGTATTCTTTTTCAGCTGCATTTATTTGATCTGTTTGGTAAAAGATTTGAATAGAGTAAAATATTACACTGAAACTATAATCAGGTAGAAGCATACCTTCTCGGCTTTTAGAATATAGATTCTAGAGTAGATGATTAATTTAAGAAGAATCATTCAATTTGAAATCACTCAAAATTACTTCTGCACGCAGTTATAAGTCTCAAAAACACCCCCTGAATTGTATTCTCAAAATTTAGGCTAAATGCTAGTTGATAGATGTGTGAGAATAATGAGATGTTGGTTGTGGCTTGTGAAACAATAATTTCTTGAGAATTGAATTTGCTGTGTGCTATAGTTGTCGTCATTGTTCAATATAACATCATTGGAGGAAGGTCTATATTGATGAACATGACTATGGTGAGTGAGCTTAGTGGTGCATTACACTCTAACCAAGCCACTTTATATGTTTATGTTTTCACATTATATTATGCCAGCGATCCGAAGTTGATCTGAAAAAATGTCACATTTTTGGAAAACTACATTGACTCATGTTTCCGAATCCCAACACTTGTTTTGATAAATTCTGTACATAGTAGTAGTTAGCACACTTCTATTCGTCCCAATATTTAGTTTTTTGCTACCCAGAACACTTTCAAGTTATCATTCTTTTCTCCTTATGGTATGAAATTATGGACTGTATAAGCTTAAAATCTGGTTCATAGATTATCCTGAATTATATTTGACAATCTCTCCTTGCAGGTAAAACGCATGGTAGTGAGTACATACCAGGCTGCTAGTGGTGCAGGTGCTGCAGCAATGGAAGAGCTTGAACTACAGACTCGTGAGGTGCTTTCCTCTTTTCTTTATGTCTTGATCGTATCACTCCATTATTGGGCAAATGAAATGACTTACCCTATTACAGGTACTAGAAGGAAAAGAGCCTACTTGTAAAATCTTTAATCAACAGGTCAGCTCTCTCTCTCTCTCTCTCCTCCTTTTCTAACTCAACTCATCAGGTTTGAAGACCATTTTTCTGCATCTCATCATTTCTGCCATTTCTTATAAATTTGTTTAACCTGCAGTATGCCTTTAACTTGTTCTCACATAATGCACCTGTCCTTCCAAATGGTTACAACGAAGAGGAGATGAAATTAGTTAAAGAAACAAGAAAAATATGGGTGGGTAACCTTTCTGTTTAATTCTATTTCTTTGTTTGGCAAGCTAGATTTATATGTGTGCAACAGCTTATGCAAAGTCATTTCCTACAGAACAATAATGATGTCAAAGTTACAGCCACCTGTATAAGAGTGCCTGTCATGCGTGCCCATGCTGAGAGTGTGAATCTTCAATTCGAGACACCCTTGGACGAGGTATAATTATTTTTTCTAAAATTATTATTTGCCTTATGTGATCAACTGATGAAGATTTTCGCAAGTCATACTGTTTTTCTATACTTTATTTGTACCCTGGATAAACAAATTGGAAGTTTCATGTTCATTTTTACATAATCATACACAAATGTCTGATGTTTGCTCGGTCTTTAGTATTAAGCTGTAGATTAATTATTTACTGATCATGAAGTGCATTGGGATATAGGGGAAAAAAAGGGATGGGGTATTTAACTTGTAATCAAAAAAAAAAAAAAAAAAAAAAAAAAATCAAAAGTCCCTAAACTATCAAATTTTGTTTCAATAGATCCATAAAATAATTTTTGTTTTTAAAAAAAGCTCTTTAAGTATTGAAATTTTATTTCACGAGCTCCCATGAGATGAAAATTGACAGAATTTTTCGATTCACCTTAATGGCCCCGTTAAATAATATACAAGCCATTTTAGGTACCCACCACCTAAAGGAATAAGGGTTGAAATGACTTGCACGAAACACATCTGGGTATCAATAAAATTCCATCAATTCTCGTCTTGAGGGAGCTCGTGAATAAAATCTCAATACTTGAAGGGTTTTTAAACCAAAAATAGTTGAAAGATCTATCTATACATTAATTGATACTCCAATATTTGGATTTGTTGATGCCTTATGTCTAGAAAATATCCTCTTTGTCATTTATGATAACCTATCGCACCACAACTGTTACTGGGGGAGTCACGGAGCATACACACGTGCATAATGTGTATTCATCCACAAATATTTGTGGATACACTTTGAAAAGTGTACTATGTATTTAATTTCTACTCTACTTGGGCTAGTACCATCTTCAATATCTTGCACCTATATTTCATTTCCTAAATATTCATCAAAGAAACCATTCTTTACTCATTGAAATTAAACATGCATATTCATATATTTCAATTTCTGTCTCTGCCAGGCTACTGCAAAAGAAATTCTCAGCAGCGCCCCAGGCGTAGTGGTGATTGATGACAGAGCAGCCAACGTATTCCCCACCCCGTTACAAGTTTCCAATAAAGATGATGTTGCAGTTGGAAGAATACGCCAAGATGTTTCGCAGGATGGCAACTATGGGTACAATCAATTTCTATTTCTATAGTTTGCTGCTACTCTCGTCAGTATATACTTATGTCTTGTACAATCACATGTATTCACGTGCAAATGATCGTATTTTTTTCTGAATATAGGTTGGACATCTTTGTTTGTGGCGATCAAATACGCAAGGGTGCTGCTCTTAACGCCGTCCAGATTGCTGAGATGTTGCTCTAGATTTCAACCTCTGTTTGTGAGATTTAACATGGTGAGATAGATGCGGGTATCATTTTTGTGTTCCTCAAACGAGGATAGCTTTTGGCCGTGGAGTTGCTAAATGTTTTTTTCTTTCTTGTTGTTGTCTTAATTGTTCATTACAATTTGTACTTTATTTAGAGAAACAGATTTATATTTTGGCAGGAATACTTTTGTTATTTATTTAAAATTTATTTTGGATTGATTTTTTTTATTTAATGGGAAAATGGCTGATCTGTTTTTTATTTCCTCTCTATTTTATTTTCTGCATCTGCTTTATTTATAAACAAAATTGTGAAAAAAGAATATACTCATTTAAAATCAAATATGAAAACTGCCAACAAATAAAAAAATCAAGAAATGTGATCTCTTTACATGATATGTTACTTTCTACGTATTTTTTACCCTAAATCCGCCACAAATCCTTCCCTAGTCTCATTATCTCCCACTTTAATTCCCAAATCAACTGAAAAAACGACTCTCATTAAATTAATAAACATATATTTGTGCTCTAAATATATTTACACATGTTCCACGTTATAAAATGGATCAAGAAGTTAGATTCAACAAGGAGAATTTAACCCGGAGGCAAATCTTCCCCTTCTCCAAATCCAACTTAGCTCCGGTGACCAGCCAATGCCCCGGATTATCCGACGGCCCTCGACACATCTGCGCCGTATCAACAAACTTCAACAGCTTTTGTGTCTGCACGGGCACCGGTGGGCCCGTCGGATAAATCCCGGAATCAATGATCACCGGGGCCGATTTTTCCTTCTCAGCACTTCCGACTAAGGAAGTGCTGATCGAGGAGAAAAACCCCGATTTGAGCGAATGATGCTCGGAGGCCGATTGCATCCAGTTCGACTGGACAATGTAGCTGCCGGAGACCTTGGAGTAGAGGAGCTGGAGATGCAACACGTTAATGGAGTCGTGTTTTTTGACGTGGAGTCGAGCCCCGGTGACAATGAACGCGGCGCTGGGGCCCGCGTTCTGCCACCGGGGGTCGAACTTCACGGGGGCAGTGCAAATGTGGGAGAATTTTTTCCATTGGATGGGTTCTAAGAAACGATAGTGATCGGGTAAATCTTCGGATCCACGCCATATGGGTGGGTTTTGGAACTTGTCTTGTAGAAGAACTGGCGGATTTATGAAGTGTTGCAAGTGTATGCCTAACCTGCAATATCAAATCACACTTAATTTGGTTAATACTTCTTGATTACGTTTGTCCACATTATCTAACCACTTAAAATTCAGTTTGGTCCCGTAACTTTTATTTTCCTAATTTTTTTAAAAATTAATATTAAAAATTTCAATTTAATCTCATAATTTTTTACTCTGTCCAATTTTGATCACGGAATCACCTGAATTCAAATATTACATTATTTTGAGCACATTTTTTGCATTTGAGATGTAAAATTAACCTCGTTACTTTTATCTTTTTCACAAATGGTCCCAAAACATGCCCCGAAAGATGTCATATTTATACATTCTAAAGATTTTGGAACCAAAATCGAACCAAATTAAGTAATTTTGGGATTAATTGTAATTTTTTTTATTAGTGTATAGGGATTAAAATATATAAGTAATTGAAAATTACCTGTTACATTTGACACCCTCGAGATATAACCGCATGCCGGTCACTGGAGTACTGTTTGCTGTAACCTATATACATTTTTTGAGGATTAGCAACAAACAATTAATGGAATGTAAAATTACTTTTTGCAACAATTTTCAAATTAATTTACCTGAGTTGTATTTACATATAGCTTTGGGCCCATTAAAGTAAAGTTTAGGGATGGTGTTTGAGAGGCCTTATTTCTTGCTGGGCCCAAGGGAAGGTCATTGTAAATGGGGGCCCAAATCCTATGGGCTTGAAAATCCAGAAAGTACTGCAAATCACCTATTGGAGGCTTGTCTGTCAATTAAAAAAATAATAAAATATCAATAATTGTCATTAAAAAATGTTGTTAAATTGAATGTTAAAAAAGAAAAAAAAGGGGTTCTTACAACGAAGGTAGAGATTAATAGCATGTGATAAAAATCCTCTGCCAGGGACAGCCCTAAGTAGAGTTGTAATGGGAATGAAGTTGAATTGAATGGCATCTGGTTTTGATGGAACTGTCAGCAACCATTCTGAATGAGTACTTGCTGATAAATCTCCACCTCTTTTTGAACATATTACATTTATACCCTGCCAATTTCACAATTATTATAGTCGATCTGTAGGGACGAAACTTGTAATATTATAATATCATGCATAGTTAAAATTATAGGGAAGCAAATTTGACGTTAAAATAGGCATTCATCATATACAGGGGTGCTTTCATGAGAGAAAATGATGATGGTCATGTGTAACACTTTGTTTTTAAATTTGATTCAATGATCAAATCTCATTTTTTTAAAATCAATTAATTTAAAAGATAAAATTGTATAATAATGAGAGATGCATGCATGTGATCGCCATACTTGAAGGAACAAAATGTCAGAAGAAGGCATTATTGGCATTAAGTCCAAATTTTGGGCTGCTTAATTTGACAAATGCATGAGAACACTTGGAATGTTGCAGGTTTTCTATATTTTAGCATAATTTTTTACTACCTTTTATCCATTGACACGCTTTCTAAAGCTTGCATCACTTCTATCAGTTTCTATTTAAATTTAACAATTTGTATTACTATGAAGTCTAATTCTCACTAAAAATGTGGACTATCTCTATTTAGTTACATATATGCATGTTGAATTAATTAACTTACATCTTTTGCAGAGATGGATGCATAATTACCAAATGGATTTGGCTGTGGATCAAACACGTTGAAAGCCCCCGGTGCCTGAATTCGATATAATATAATGTCAATATTATATTAATTCTAAAAATAATTAATGAAAATATCAATATGAAATGAATTAACGGCATGAAAACGTGGTTTGAAAATGTTGCGCAAATTCCCCTCATGGTTTTATGTCATTTATTTATAGTATAGTTTCAAAACTTCAATATTTAAAAAGCATTTTGAGTTAGAGTAGAAATTGATAAAATCGTTAACTCGTGTTTATAAAAATGGAGAATTTAATTTGCAAGTTGAAATTTAATGTCGTTTTTTAACCAGAAAATAATTTTGTGCAACATTTCAAAACAACGATATGTATGTGTTCATATAAAAATGAAACTAGGAATGAATAAAACCTTTAGCATTTGGTCTTTATTAGCTTTGGCATGGTGTGGAGAAAAGGTGCACGTGCCAGTGAACAACTGATCGCCTAGATTATGAAGGTGGTTTTTGAGGTGTGAAGGTTCCACGTGCGAGCTCTTGTCTTGCTTCACTAACACAACATCTAGCCCACCTATGCTCAGCCCCACAATTATATGAGTTCCATATTTTTCAATAAATCTGCACTCACATACAAAAATAATTCAATTTCACTATAAATTAGAATTTCCATTTTTTCTAACAATTATAAAAATAATTAATCACTGATTCATAAGAAATTAATTCAACCATTTGACCCGCACAATATAATTATTGTTTGATTGATCCATTTGTTTAAAATTGTGGACATACGTACACATTCTCATTGAAATTTCTATTAATTAATCCAACTTATACTTAATTATATGTAGAAAAGTTGCAAATTTAAGTAAGAAACTAAGGATGTCAAACGTGTCAAAATTACCGAAAGGACCTTCCCCTAACTAACACCTATCATTCAAGATGCTACTTTAAAAATCGAATTTTAAAATTCTTATGATAATAATATTTGTGTTGTTTTGAGTTTTTTTAGTAGAGAAAATTTAACTTTTATATCAAATCAACATTAATTTTTTTTTTTTTAAACCCAAATATAAGGAGTGGGTGATTGTATTGAAAATTGTGATTTTTTAGAACCAGTTTTTAAAATCTAAAATAAAATCGGTGTAGATCTTAAAAATCAAATCAAAATTTTATAATCACACTAATCAAAGCCCTTGACAATAAGATCTAGGCTATCTACATAACGTACATCGATATACTGCCTTTTTTTTTTTTTTAATAATATAGTAGTAATTAAATTAAATTTCCAAGTTCTGATCGTGCTGATTCGTGCATCCCATTATCAAAATTTCAGGGCTTTTGAAGTGTATTTCAAACTTTGAATGTGTCAACTAATTAAAAATATTGGTAGGTGTATCATTCATGTATGGTATTTGTACTCTGTGGGGTCAACTCGTTTTTGGATGAGATGAGATTTATTCCTAAAGTTAGCCAACTGCCAATTGATCGTCTAATTAACTAAGCAATTAAATCTAATTAAAACTTGTGATTATAGTCAACGATATCTTTGTACTAATTAACAATTATTGTGATAGCTAAAAAAATTTGAGCATTTGTCCACACTCAATTTATTAAGCATTTATTTTAATTTACTCTCTCCATTTTTATTAAGTGACACTTGTTTTTTTTTTTTTTTTAAAGCATTTTTAAAATAAATGTCATTCTATATTTTTTTCTTTAATTTTGATAATTTTACCCTAATAATTTTTTTCCTCCAATTTCAATGAATATAGTAACATAAATCATGGAAAAATCATAAATATTGTATATATGAATACCACCTGCATTCTTTACTAAACAAAAATTTAATATCAGAAATATTTATCATTAATGAAGGGTAATATGGACCACAATTTAATATCTTAATTTATTGAAAAATGTCAAAGTAGGGTAGTAAACAACAAATTTTATTGTATTTGTATTTTACTTTATTATCATTTCCCACTTAAACTTCAAATAAAGTTTAAAAAAAAAAAAGTGTCGCTAATCCTTATTTATGCACTAATCCGTACCAATTAAGAGGAATTAATTATGGTCAATAAAGTAATCTTAAGAATTAATAAATGCACCAATTAAATAAAAAAAATTGTACCTTGCAAGAGCAGAAGGATCCCACGTAGAAGGAACGTCGTTTATTACTTCATCAGCAAGAACAAGAGGAAACCGATCAATATGAAGTGTAAACAGCACAATGAAGTATCCATCCAGCCCTAAACTCTTGGTATTCGAAGCATCCACGGCCCACGACCCGCTTTGAAACCCGAACATCGAGTTGAACAACCCGGACGGAATCTTCCCGGGTACCGAACTCTTCTGATTATAGAATTCCGACATCTGTTGTAAAACCACGACCGGTCAACGTTAATTCTGAACTGATCGAACTTTTAGATGAAACGGAATTCAAATGTACCTGATTGAAGGCGAGGATATCGGTTTGGTAGCGCGTGCGGTCGCCTTTGTCACACTTGATGTCATGGGAGACATTCTGAAAGGATCCGAAACCTGGGACTGAGAGGTGTTTGGTGTGTTGTTGATTGAGGATTACGAGCCTATCGTCACCCTTGCAATATTTGAGTCGAAAATCGGAGGATAAATCGAAGCCTTTCCCAAGGCTTGAAATTGCTCTCTCCACAATTCCATTTCCATCGCTCATTTTGAAATAATTATGTTTTTTTCTACTATGATTAATTCAGTGTATATATATAATAGAAAGTGTGAAATATAAAGAGGGGGAATAAGGGATTGAGAGTATTTTAATTTGATTTTATTCACTTTCTTGTTTTCGGTTGGAGTCAATTTTTATCCATTTATAAACTGTGCATGACAATTACTTTGACTTGTACTTGCAATTTACTAAGGTTTCTTTTGCGCGTCTTTTGATTTGGTCATTTAAACCTTTCTCAGCCCTATTTTGGACATTTCCTATTTAAGCTTCATTGAAAGAAAGAATTGCGCGGTCTTTTGACTATTACCATGGAGTATATTGTATAAAATTCACATAATACAGTATGTTGTCTAGATACTTTATATGATATTAAAAATATATATATATAGTTTATATGATAAAAACGTGAATTATATCATTCTCAAATCAGTTTTTACACTTTTTTTTTTTTTTTTTTATCTATTCTATATTAATTTTCATACTTTAAAAAAAAAGAAGTTTTTCATTAATTCTTACCCTCAAAATTTCCACTTATTTACTATCAATGTCAATACATTTTTTTTTAAAGGAATATCATTACATATTCTTAATTAATACTCCTCTATTTCATAAAGTTTGTTGCATTTATCATTTTATATAGAATTAAAAAACATATTTTTTTTGACACATTTATCCCTTATTAATTTTTCTCTACCCCTTTTGACCTTTCATTTGTATGACATTTTTACCTTTTGAAAGAAAGTGAGAGAAAATGAATCATTAATATACTTCCAATTAAAAGTGATATTGTAATAATTACATAATGGTAGTTTAGGAAAAATGACAAACTTTTTGAAATAAAAATAAAGACTAAATGCAACAAATTTTATGAAAAGGAGGGAGTACTCTTTCATCACTTTAATAAATTTGAATTGATCACAATACATTTACTTTACACTTTTCTTATTTTTTGTGGTCAGATCAGTGTAAAAACTGATTCGGAACGAAGGGAGTAGGAAACAGTTTCATATATTAAACGAATTTTCTTTACATGTATATTATAAGATTCGACCTTATTCATATATATATGTTTTAAAACAAAGTAAGGTGTATATTAGTAAAATGAAGTTTCGTCAATCAAGAATACCTCCAATTATATAATTAGTCTTGATACTGGATTCAACAATTAGATTTCTTTCGTAATTAATTTGAATAATAAACAATCACTTGTTCAATTAACTAGTCAAAAACTCGAGTAAAAAAACAAAGTAGCTAGGGTTCAACTACTTTAATCCATGTGTTACCATATAGCAGGAGCCACCACGCAAAAGAAATACGAATCGTGCATGTACACATTATTAATTAATTATTTAATTAGTACGATAATCTTAATTACTGTAGTACTAATATTGTGGAATAAAATTAATGGGAATAATTAAAAGTCAAGGCATTATAAATGTCATATTTATTACTCCAAATATTATGAATTAATTAGCTTGCTTTGCTGGTCGACTTCCCACCCCTTGAATGGATTATTAATATTAATAATGGTGCAATAATAATAATAATAATAATAATAATAGAGTCAAAATTATGACGATGATGATGACCTATGTATTAAAATTTCAAAGTCGACATCAAATTTCTACCACCCAAATACGAAAAAGGCTCGAGAAGATCGATGCTTGAAAAATTGCATTGGGACAATTCCTTAATTCAATGCTCGGAATATTTTTTATAGTATTAGGTAAAGAGTATCATATATACACATATAACCCATCACATTTCAATTAAAATTAGTATCTGTTGGGTTTCGGTGCCGTCGGCCGCCACTCGTACGGGTCACTTAGGCGGGCTCAGACTCGTGTGGGATTGTATCGGAACGTAGTGAAGATAACTAAGATGGGTAGCACTTCCCTTTACTGTTCTCCACTCTCCAATCTCACGTTTACATCACGCGTCTTTCGTCTTGTCTCCTTGTTGATGGAGAGGGTGACTCAATATATATGGGAAGCTGCCAAAATCTAGGACATCAATAAATTGGGCCCTTGTGCGTAGGCCCAATGGCCAAAACAACACTTGGGCTAAATCCCAACATTTCTCCACCTTTTTTGCCATCCCCAACTACAATCCACAAACAATTTTGTCATCATCGCCCAACCCACTTCCACGTACCTGCAAAAGACAACACACAAAGAAAACACAAAGATTGTCTACGTATGTAGAAGTTAGTCCACAAAGAAAACACACAAAGACAATGTTCCACCTCACTTGGAGCAATCACAAAGATTCACACAAAGGCACAAACACATGATATCATAATATACATAGCTCACAAAGACAAAATCACTCCACCTTACTTGGAACGATCTTCAAACACAAAGAAACAATCAATCATTCATAATCACACAAAGAGAAGAATGCATTGAAAAAGCACACAAAGATCAAGACACAAAGCTCAATAAACATGCAACTAGATGAAAGACGCGTGATGTAAACGTGAGATTGGAGAGTGGAGAACAGTAAGGGTGAAGTGCTACCCATCTTAGTGTCTTGGTTATCTCCATTATATCCCGATACAATTCCGACACGTGTCTGAGCCCGTTCGTGTAACCCGAGTTCGAGTGGCGGCCGACGGCACCGAAACCCAACAGTATCACATTTTAGTTAAAATTAATTTTACATTTTATTTTCATGTGATTATTTTATATAAATATATAGTATTGTTCAATTGCACATTTTTGCAAATGTATGTTGTACTGTTGCTTTTTAATTAAAATTATTGTCACGTTTTACTGTGTGCGCTAAAACTGTTGTCACGTTTAACTGTGTACCCAATTATACAATTTAAATAATGTACAAATTATTGACTTTGCGTTGGTTATGTTCACTGTACTTTGATAACTGGCCCATAATCTCCATAACAATAAGAAATAAAAAAAAATTATATATTAACCTCCATTGCTCCATCTCACTAAATATAAGTCAATTTTTTTTCAAACTTGAATAAACATATGTTATGGAATTGTATGAATATATTAATTACGAATAGTCAAAATTACCAGAATGAGATATTACCTCAACTATAATTGGAGAATGAAACCCGGCTTAGGAATTCTAAGAGAATGACAAGTGCGTAGAGATTTTTAGGAGTGACGTGAGTAAAAAATACAACTCCAATACATGTACAAAGTTATATGATTAAGCCTTTAAAAATATCCTTAAGAAATGTTTTTTTTAGCAATTATAAATAATTTTAAAAAAAATTTAAACAATTTTATCCTTAATGAAGTTTTATATCTCTAATATTTTCTCTACATGTTTATTCATATTTTCATTTTCATTATAGCTGAAAGGGGGTAAAATGAGAAAAATAAATAGGGTGAAAATAGTTAAAATGACAAATAATTTGGAACAAGATTTAATCTCAAAAGAGACATTTACTAAAAAAACGAATGGAGTAGTTATTTATTTTCATTAAAAAGTTATAAGTTATTTCATTACTTCATTCTTATTATATGTGTTTGCACCATAAAATAGACACATTTTTTTAAAAAAATTGTAATGAGTGAAGTGTTGAAGGTAATTTTAATATTGTGAATGAATTGAACAGTAAGTATGAAAGTTAATGCGGGATGGAAGGAATAGTATATGCCAAACTTGCCGACCTTCACACAAATAAATACCAATTGGAATTTCATATCTTTATACCGTTCAACCCATGGAACTAAGTAAGCAACTGCATAACCAGACTGGTCTTTGTCTGGTCCTTTTTAGCGGGTCCGGGTCATTCACTTGACTCTACCATCCAAACGTACCTTCAACTATCTAGATCTTCTTAATTTTATATTCTTTTTATTTTATTTATAAAAGTTTATAAAATTATTACTCAAACATTCTACTCATTACATATTTTTTATCTGTATACTATAAATTTGATGCAAACAATTGTGGAATGAAATGAGTTGGAAACAATTTTATCTACACTACTTTGCCCTGCCATATGCAAATAATAGTTTATAAAAAAGAAATGAATAACTTTTATTGTGACGGACAAAAAAAGAAAGTTGGATAGCTTGAGAGTATTGAACCCCTAACTTAAAAATTACTCCTATTTGTTATATACAATACAGCTCTACATATTAGCATAAAAACCCGTTGAAATCGTGTATGAATTAGACTAGTGAGTTCTTGGATATTGATTATTTTATACAGTATATAAAAAGATATTGTAAATTTGTAATATGAATATCTTCTTCTCCCTTAAAAGTAAAATCTTAAATTCATCTCTAGTTTAACGATAAAATATGAAAATCAAAGTTAAAATGTGGATTTAGATCAAATTACATCTTCACAAGTCACAACACTTGGATTATAAAAATAAAATGGACAATCCGTCATACTCATACGTCTCAAATGTAAAATGTCTTGAGTATGATAATATGATATCAGTTCATTTTCATTTCATTCACATTCTCATTCTCATTCTATTTTTAATTGAAATATCATGAACCCCTTACCATTCTATCTTAACTTGAACATGTAAAAATCTTTATTAAAAATTATGATACGAGAATCCTTATTTTACAAAATATGAGTGTGACATTCTTGTTTTTTCCTAAACCCTTTTACACCAAGATCCGTACGTATTAAAAAAAGATAGTGTGAAAATCAGAAAAATGATTGATAAAACTACAAATTAAATCGTGGTTTATAGTGAAAACAATCAGTGAGTAAATTGCGTGTGGGCAAGGAGAAGGGGACACCTGACGTAACTTCTTCCTAATATTAATATGAACACGCTTTCTCAATTAGTATGAACACACTTTTTTTAATTATTATTCTGTCCTGGTCAATTTTTATTTTTTTCTGGTCAATATGAAGAATAATGGAAGACGTGAAATTATTCAGGTGCTTTCCAACTCTGAAAATATTAAGTGACCAATTTTTTTAAAAAAAAGTAGAATTGAGTTGATTAGTTGCTAGAAATATTAATTGGGAAATTTCCAATTCAAAAGAAATTCTGCACTTTGAATAAGACTTGTTAGGAGAATTGTAAAATTTGAATTAAAAACGTCTTATAAGTTTCAATATCGTAATAGCTTATTAGATATAATGTCTCAAGAACTTGTAAGTTGCTAAAATGCTTATTGAAAGATCTTATGACTTGTTTTTTATAATTGTTTTGTCACACTTTATGAGACTTATAAGTTTCTATACATCTTTAACTCTTAAGCAGCTTATAAGTTAGTTCACCAAATGGGTTCTAAGATTAAAAACTATTGATGCGTCGAAAAAGAACGCCTTTAGATATCAGCCGTTCCTCTACGAGCACTGCTAATCACGAATCAAATCACTCGTTTTATCCTTGACAGTCTTCAAGTAAATCTCCTTGAAAATCCGAAAATGACCTGCAAAAGTACGCCGGAGGGGGGCTCCGGCGTAGAAGCTCCGACGCTCAAGTCAGATTTGATCTTAGGAGAAATCAAAGAGGAATTCCCCTGTATATCTAGGGAAATTCCGGCGAATATAGTAATGTTTCTTCTCAGTTCAGTGTCTAGTTCTTGTGAAAGTGTGTATAATATGTAAAAACGTAAGTAAGAATATGGAATCAACCTGTTTAAATACCTGGCCTCCCTATCCGGAGAGGGAAAGGCTCGTTCTCCCTATATTCTCGGCCCATCCCTAAGAATCCGGCTCCCAAGCCCCTGAGGAATCGGGCTATCCCCTGAAGACTTGGTTCTTCAGCATATCATTCCCTATATTTTCGTGGATTTGACCCATTCTCTTGACTTAGTTAAGAAAGATTGACTAGTCGTCCCCCACTTGGACCGAATCCTTTCAGGCCCAAGGCTATTAATCTCTCCAAGTTTGGGCCAAAGGCCCAATCACCCTGACTTCTCTAATTTTCCTGTTTAAGCCTGGGGGTGTATTAATCCTGTTTCTTCGGTGTATTGACCTAATCACAACTATTATAATTTTATCCCGTTTCCACGTGTCGACTTCTCAGAGAGCGACATATTTATCTACATCAACTATTGTACTCTATAAATACCTTCTAATATTTTTTTAGTAAATCAACTAATATATTTTTTAATGCAATCGAGTTGCACACCATATCTAGTGTATATAAATTTTTATTTTTAATTAATAGATTGAATTTTATATTTTAAATGTATGTTTGACAAGTTATCTTTAAAAAAAAAAATTGAATATGAGTGATGGAGTCTTTTTCTTGAATTAAAAAAATGCCCTTAAATTTTTTGTTGAAACTATTATGTACACTGTACATTACTAATATTATTATTTATTTATTAAAATTATAGTATTGGAGGGCAAATAATTGGATAGATTGGGGTTGGTAAGTTGTCAAGCAATTTTGGATTGATAGAAAAACTAAAGATAGGAATATATGATGGGTTACTTGAGAGGAATGAATTATGAAGAGGAATAATGATATCCTCATAAATTAATGATTTTATTTAACCTATTTTGTGAGTTTCCCCCACTCCAAAACTTTGCCTCATATATGGGTTGGTATGATTTTTGGGACATCTCATACCCAATTTTTGGGGAATTGGCTAAAAAAGAGTACACTTCAAATGGTCAAATACATATATTTGCAACTCACGGTTCAATTTATTCCAAGAAAAGCCCCATTATTTTTCCCTTGTATATTCCCTACATTTTTATTGCATTTAAAATACGGGTCCGACTATTTACACCTCCATTTGCGTTGAGAACACTCCCCCCTATGGATTTAATAATAAAATAATGAAGTAAAAAACTAAAAATACCCTTTAAGTCATATTAAACTACTAAATGCACCCCCCACCTTTAAACCTAAGTTTTATCCATCCTCCGCCGCCGCCGCCACCGTCGCCGTCGCCGCCACCGCCAAACACCAAATACCAAACACCAAAATTTCTCCCCAAACAAAAAAAAAATCAACTTAAAAAATTTAACTTTTTTTTTAAGATTTCGACAAACCAGTGTCGACCATATTCACTCCCGTCGACACTGGTTTGTCGACAAGATTGTATATGCTCGACATTTGTTGATCGAAAAAAAAAAAAAATTAAAAACTCGTCGACGACTTTAGGTCGACCAAAAATACACTCGTCGACACCCTGTTGTCGACGGAGTGTATTTGGATCGACCTAAAGTGGTCGAAAGGTAAGAAAAAGAAGGAAAAAAAAAAAAACAAACCTGGATTTGGATTTGGATTTGGCCGATGGACTGGCTCGGCGAGGGAGGGAGGAGGGGGGAGGGAGGGGACTGGCTCGGCGAGGGAGGGGGGAGGGAGAGGACGGCCGCGGCGGCCGCGATTTGTTTGTTTTTTTTTTTTTTTTACAGGCGGGGGGTGGGGGCGACGGGTTCGGCGAGGGAGGGAGGGAGGGGACGGCCGCGATCTGTTGTTTTTTTTTTTTTTTACAGACGGGGGGTGGGGGCGACGGGTTCGGCGAGGGAGGAAGGGGGTGGCGTCGCCGGCGACGGGTGGTGGAGGGGCAGGTCGCCGGCGGTGGTGGTGAGGGGTGGGGGAGAAGATGAAAGAAGAAGATGGAGGAGGAAGAAGAAATGGAGGAGGAAGAAGATGGAGGATTTGGGGGAGAAAGTAGGGTTTAGTGGGGGTGTGAGTAGTAATTGGAATTATATAAGAGAAGGGCATTTATGACAATTTGAGGGGGTGCATCAGATTTTAGGGGGGGCGCGTCCAGAGGGGGAGTGTTCTCAACGCAAATGGAGGTGTAAATAGTCGGATCCTAAAATACTCCTTTCGAAAAAGAAAAAAAGTCAAAAGTAGACAGTGCACTTGAATAGTGACTCAAAACGGCCCAAAATAAGTAAAGAGTGGAAGAAGGGCTGGGAATGCACTTGAATTAATGGGGGCCCAGTTTATTTCATGCATTTTAGTCATGTATCATAACAAATGAATGTATAGATATTTTTTGTTAGTATAGATTTAAAATACTCAACTTCTTATGTTTTAATAGATTAAAATATTATAACCCCTTAGGGCATGTTTGATAGCAAAGATGGATTATCTAAGATTAGGATGATAACTAAACTTTATAAATTTTAAAGCATAATCTACCCTTAATCTAAGTTATCAAACAACCAATAAAAATGATATATAGTTAATCTATGTTTAATCTAAACTGCCTTAAAATATTCTACCACTTATATTTTGACATATAGATGGTGGGCACTTCATAATTATCTTGTCAATTCAATATATATTATTTGTAACTCTGTTATGGAGATATCCAGTCTATTCTGAAACTTGTGATACTCAACGTAAAACTTTATCTCATCATTACGTTATGAACTAATTACCTAGCAATTGGTTCATGTAGTTTACCTTTTTTTTTTTTTTTAATCATTTGTATATCCATAGGAACATTTTGCACCGAAAATTATGAAGATGCATCATTTGAATATTGATAATATCTAGAAAAATGTACACCTATGACCCTTAACTATTGCTCAAAGTACTAGTAAGTCTTTTTTTATTCGAGTGTTCTTTTCGAATGTGAAAAATAAGGCACTATCGTTGAATGTAAACAAACGGACATCATGTTCTTCTCCCCATGAATGTCTTCATCTCTCTAACTAGTTATATAGACTTTGTTTGGTTGATATTACTTTAAAATTAAGGAATGGTAATGAAATTAAAAATGGAATGTTTGGTGAGGGGGAATGAATATAATACCTTTAATAGACATGCATTCATTCCTCACCAATTTGAAAGTTGTTCCTCTTTAAAATTTCTTGTTTTCGTCCAAATGATTTGTAATTATTATGTATAATATTCTTTTTAAGTGTTAGTATTAGTGTAAACTATAACAGTCTCACTTTCTTTTTTTTTGAATAATAATAGACATGGATAAAACTGAAGTGACAAACCGTCAAATCGGCCGATTTTTAACCGCCGATTATGGTTCAAAAAACCGAATTGTAACCATAAAATAATGGTTCGGTTACGATTTTTTAAAAATTGAAACTGTCGGTTTTTTTTTTTTTTAAATTGAAGTCTTCTCACAATTGTTTGCATTCTTTCCTTATTAGTCTGTTCCACAATTGAAAAAGAAATTTTTTCATAAACCTCACCCTCACAATATTCACATATTTACACAAAATGTCATTACTTTTACCCTCAATCCAATCACTCACTTTACTTTATTTATATGACTTTACAAAATTATCCCTAAACACTCCACTTATTACACTTTTTTCTTAGTTTTTGTATCCATAAAGAGATGCAAACAATTTTGGGACGGAGGAAGTATAATTTTTATTAAATTCTAGTAATGTATTTTCTTTTAAAAAAAAAAAAAGGAAGGAGGGGGGATTAAAACGAACAAAAAAGGAGCTAAAAAAGACAGTCAAACCGGCGGTTAAAAACTGAACCGCCGGTTACAAACCGTAACCGACTCAATTACGGTTCGATTTTTTCCCAAATCGTAACTGGCGGTTTCTAACCGTTGAACATGTCTAGATAATATTTGTGACATGCATTCCTGTCCTTCACACGTAGACGTAGCGAAAGAAACAAGGACAATTGCGTCCAGGTAGCTACAAAAAAACATAATCAAGCAGGCAGCACATAGTGATGTTATTCGAACCGAGCCTTAACGAGACTTGGCTCTGCTCGACTCGTTAAGGTTCGACTCGTTTAGCTAAACAAGCCGACTCGAGCTCGTTAGATACTTGATTTACTAACGAGTCAGCTCGAACTTGAATTGTTAGGTTCGATAACTAATATTTTGTAAAAAAATCCATTAAGCTCGTTAGACTCGTTAACGAGTCGAGCCAAGTTCAATTTTGAACTCGGTAATGTTATCGAGCCGAGCTCGAACCTCAAATATTCGGCTCGGCTCGAATAACAGCTCTAGCAGCACATAACTCGTACACAAAGTTGAAAATAAAGTGACTACAACCTATATATACACCTCACAAGATCAAACTTGAAAGTTCAACAAACATACATAAAGTAAAAACACATTCTTCCAGCTTTCTGGGTCTATAATTTACAGTTGCTAAACAAAGGTAGTAGTGGAAAGAGGAGAAATTTGTATCCATCTCCTTCAGGGGCCCACGCGTTGTGTCATCTGCTCAGAAACAGAGGCCAATCCCTGCATTAGTCGAACTATTTCAACCGTGTCGTCAAGATAGTATTTGGCCTTGCTGGGTTTACGCCCAACTGTGCACGCAAAGACTTCAGCATTAGGAGCGATAGACGGGCCCGTGATGGAGCTGCTGATTACTTCAAACATATCTTCATCAGATCGGTCGTCTCCAATGCACAAGACGAAATCAGGCAGCATTCCCCTCTCTTGCATCAATGTGAGTAGGCGTTTGGCAACGAGACCCTTGCTCACTCCCTGTATAATGGAACTCATTAAAACAGCACGATTTCTTTTCCCTTTTTCCTTAAATTTTCTTTTCAATGGGTACAGCAACAATTGTTGTTTTACAGTGTTTCATATAGATTATGAAAGTCATGTAATACCTATAATTATTTGTATAAAATGACTAATATATCCCTTTTGCAGATTATCAATGAATCATTTATGATCCTTTATCTACCCAGAAGTAAGCATTTACACCCACATCATTTTTCATGCATGTAACTAAATAACTTAAGAAAGGGGCAAAGTTGGAAAACAAAAAACGACAAACATTTTGAACCAATTTTTTTCCCTCTAAAAACGAAGGTTAAATTGGAACAGAGGGAGTAGCTTTGATGTACATAGACCATGACAAAACACGGAAAACACTAAATCAACCAAGTTAAACGAGCCCTCAAGAGTATAAACGAAGAAAAGATACGCCAAGATTGCATACCACAACGCACAAAACCACTTGATATTAGCAAGCTAGGCCAAAGAAGCAGATTGTGGTTATGTGGGGCAAAAAGAACAAGCTCATCTAATGATTTACTCACAAAAGACATGTTTTCCATAATTCTTGCTAACAACCAACCGAATTTAGTACATTCATTAGCACATTTACTCACATATTCATGAATTTAGGTGAATAAAGACACAGTTTCAATGATTTAACAGCCAATTTTAAGAAAAATGATTGCATACCTGTGGCTTAACTTCAACACAATTTGAGTCACTCTTAACTGTAACAGGTTCATTAGCTAGCACACTCTCCAAGTGATCAAGAAGTTCTTTAGCTTGACACGATCCAAAATCAGGATCCGCATCCTCATAACACCAACCCATCGACGTTTCCTTAAATTCAATCGTCGATCCATCAGTTGTCTCCGTGTAAAGCTGCATTACGGGCTCTGCTATTTGCTTCCAGCTGCATTCCACTTCTGGCACACTCGTTTCCCATTCCTCGTCTCGCTTCATCCTAGTAAAATCAAGTATAAGGTCAACACATAATTTTAAAAAAATACTAAAAGAACATCGTTAAAATATATTATTACCTCATAAAATAACCGTGCTCAGCTGCAATTCCCAGCTTTTCGCAAGACGAAAACCAGTCATCTAACTTCACTCGTGGCCTAGAACTGACGATGAATACCACATTGTTCTTATCTCTGCATAAACTATTCAAAATTTCAAGCGTGTCCAAGCTCGGTTTCTTATCAATTGAATTTTGAGGCATCAATGTTCCATCGTAGTCTAGAAGAATAGCTCTCGTTGTAGTTCGTCTGTAAGCTGAAACAATATGCTCCATAGCCAGTTTCCTGAAATTAGGATCGAGTGCAACGACCCTAAAGCTTAACCCAAAACCAATCCCCCAACATCTTCTACGAACATGATCCTTACAAGTTCGTTCAAGATCTTGTAAGAAGCTTCTACCCCAATACGAAACATCATGGGAGCTAACGTACTTATAATGTTTTTCATGCCTCAGTTGTTTCTCTGGCTCAGACATTACAAGACCCAAATCCATTGCATCCGACACAGCATCCGTATTCCACGGGTTGACCCGTATTGCCCCACTTAGAGACGGAGAGCACCCGATAAACTCAGATACAACCAACATGCTTTTCTTTGGGGACGATGCTTCGAGCCCCATCACCTTATTCAACTTCTCATTCCCTTGTCGACTGATAACATATTCATACGGTATAAGATTCATTCCATCCCTAACTGCAGTAACTAAACAACACTCAGCAACTACATAATACGCGACCCTCTCATAAAATTTCATCGGTTTATCGAGCAGAATGATGGGATCATACCCCGGTTCTCCAAACGTCTCGTTTATTCTCTTCACAGCTGCATACGTCTCGTCCTGAACTTCCTTCACGTCCTTCCCTTTGCCCCGAGCAGGCAGAGCAATCTGGACCAAAACAACCTTCCCTTTCTTCTCAGGATGCTGTAAAAGAAGTTGCTCCATTGCCAATAACTTTAAGCTTATCCCCTTAAATATATCCATGTCGTCGACCCCTAGCAACATCGTCTTCCCCTGCCCCGTGAACTTCTTAACGAGCTCTGCCACTTTCGCCTCCGTCTCAGGCAGGCTCAAAACCGATTGAAGCTGCCCCATATGAATACCAACAGGCAGAATCTTGATACTAACAGTCCTACCATAATACTCTAACCCTATGTACCCCCTTTTCGACTCATACGAAATCCCCAACATTCGACTACAACACGACAGGAAATGCCTAGCATAATCGAAAGTATGAAACCCAATCAAGTCAGAATTCAACAGCCCCCTTAAAAGCTCTTCCCTAATAGGCAAAGTTTTGTAAATTTCAGACGAAGGAAAAGGACTATGAAGAAAAAACCCAAGTTTCACACGATTAAACCTCTTTCTCAAGAAAGTAGGCAGCACCATAAGATGATAATCATGAATCCAAACATAATCCTCCTCAGGATTAATCACTTCCATTATCCTATCAGCAAAAATCTTGTTCACAGACACATACGCCTGCCACAAGCTTCTATTAAACCTACCCCCAAGATCAGGCGACAAAGGCAACATATAATGAAACAAAGGCCATAGCTGCTGTTTACAAAACCCATGATAGAATTTAGTATACAGATCTGGTGGCAAAAAGGTGGGCACACAATTAAAACTCTCTAAAAGGATTTGGGAAACTTCGTCTTGATCATTTGGGTGAATTTCTTCCTTGAGACACCCAACATATATGAACTCGATATCCTCTTCTCCTAAACAATCTTTCAACTGAAGGAGAAGGGAATTTTCGTCCCAAATGAAATTCCAGCCTCTGGGACTATCGGATTTTCTTTGAACCTTAATAGGCAACTGATTTGCGACGATAATTATTCTATCCCTTTGGGGAGATGAAGATGAAGGATCTGAAGTAACACTGTCGTCGTCTATGTCGGACATTATTCCGGCGATCTTCATAATACGAGGGATCCGCCGTGTCATACGGCTGAAAGACGGCGACGGAGCTTCACCGGAGGCCAGCTCTAAGAGGTTTGAATATGATCTAGACACCATTTTAACACTCACTTGTGAGAAAATATCTTGGAGATTTGACTGTGTGAGGACCGAATAAAGCTACAACACAGGAAAATATCGTGTCAAAAAGATAAAAAAGAATCAAATTCGAGAAAACAGCAAAAGGCCACATAATAATTGAAGAAAATCTTTGAGAAAGAAGCAGATGATCCAAATTTACCAGCTTTTGTCACTTTAATTCAAGCAAGTGGAAAACCCCTAGTCTAATGGAAACACAGGTGTTTGGTTTTTGTTATGGATTAGGACCGGAGGAGGATAGATAGAGGATAGATTTTAAAAATCATTTCTTTTTTAACTTTAAACAATCAGGTTTATGGGAGTATTTGTTTATAACTTCGATGATCACTTAAAAACAAATCATAAAAATTTCAATATTTTTTCAAAAAAGTTCAACACACCTTCTTAATCTGAATTAAACACAGTAATTGATGTGAGTTGAATTAGTGAGTTGATTAAGTGTCGTTTTGTCTACCTATTTATGGGCAACGGCACGGATAACTTAAAATAATTTTTACAGTAAAATAGCTGGCCAAGTGGTCCACTGTAAATACAGCTAAGATTCTCTATTCAAAACAACTGAGATAAATAATTACTGCCAATATTAATTCAGCAAAATAAAAAATTGAACATAAACAAATAGGAGTACTTATAAAAAAATCAAAACGTCACAATAAAACCGGATTTCTAGAATTAAAATAAAACGTGATAATTTAACATTCAATGCTCAACCAGAAGTATTTAATAATTAATTATATTTAGTGGTCCTTGAAAGAAAAACCCCATGATTCTTGGACCAAAATTGGGCTAAGTGTAATTACAATATCCACAGCTTATATTAAGTCCCTCCGATAAAATTTGAACGAAACAAAGAAGATTAACATATTTTCTGTATAAGAATAACACGCATAAATAGAAAAATTGTCTAAATTTTAGTCCTTTAAAATTAATCGATTATTGAATCGAAACTAAAACAAACTGGTAACAATTTGATTAGGAGGGAGCTTTGAAGCATATTCGGCCCACACATGCTATAAAGTTTTTTTGTTTTTTTTAATCCGTCGAATTTAATGTGATAAGCTGTATCCCATTTATTAGGAGTGTCAAATTGAAGTCCTCCGTTGAATAGTATTGGAGGGTTGTAATGGAACTTAAATTCCAATAATAATTTACTAGTATATAAGTTTATTAAAGTAAAGAAAATTGATTTTGATTAAATTAGAATAAAATTATTGAATTTCTTAGAACTTTTTGATTTTAAGATAGATTAAAATTTTAATTGAACAATTGACGTTATATTCAAAATTTAATTGTTATTAATATTTCTTCCCTGTTATATCGTTCATGTATTTCTTATTCCTCTCAACTGTGTTTCAGGATTTAATATATTCAGCTATTTTTGGTCGTTTTAATTATGTGTTCTCTATATAATTAAATATAGCCATTAATATTGTTATAAATTATCATTGTTATTTTCACCTACTTACATAGTCTCATTTGATTTGTCTCATCTGTCAAAATGTGTTTTACATAATTTAAGAAAATAATTAAATAACAATAAATATTTATTTAATGTGATCTTTTTATTTAATTATATAGTGAAATATAACATTTAATTATTTTAAATTAGTGCAAAATGGTTAAAGTGAAATCTTAAGATGTAGACTGAAATTGAGTTACCTTCATGTGGGATAGAAAGAATATTTATTTTTTACTAGTATTTAAGTATTTATTTAAAAGTTTAGAGAAACATTTAATGTGGGGGGTGTGGGGGGATAAAGATGTGAGGGGTGATTTTATCCGTTGGTATTGTCGCATCCTACCTAATCACCACGTGGCAAACACACTACCCCTATCCAAACCCATATTCTCTATTAGGATTGGTCTTATATAGAATCAATTTCTTATAAGGAATTGAGTTGACTTGGTCAACTTAAATCTTAAATATTAAAGAATATTGTAAACCCTAAATATTTAAGATTATTGTGAATAAAAATTTTGATTTGGTTTATTTTTTTTATTTTTTTTTTTTTTTTTGTAATTTTTTTTTATTGATAATTTTTTTTCGAAATTGTGTGTGTTGAAAAGTGTAAGTTAATATTACTAAAAAGTGTAACACAATATTACTAAAAAGTGTAGCACATTTTTTTATTAAAAAGTGTAAGTCACTATAATTGAAAAGTGCAACACAACTTTTAATGAAAAGTATAAGTCATTATAACTAGAAAATGCAAGTTAGTATAACTAGAAAGTGCAACACAATATTATTAAAAAGTGCATGTCAATATACTTGAAAAGTGCAACACAATATTTTAATGAAAAGTGTAAGTTATTATAATTGAAAAGTGTAACAAAATACGAGTAAAAAGTGTAACATAACATTACTAAAAAGTGTAAGTCACTATAACTGAACATATTGTTGAAAATTGTAAGTCACTACAACTGAAAAGTGCAACAAAACATGACTAAAAGGTGTAGCATAACATTACTAAAAAGTGTAAGTCAATATAACTAAAAAATATTGTTGAAAATAGTAAGTCACAACAACTGAAAAGTGCAACAAAATATGTGTAACATAACATCACTAACAAGTGTATGTTATTATAACTGAAATTATTATTGCAAATATTGTAAAATAACATGCTAAAAAATTGTAAATTGCATGTTACACTTTTCCTAATATGTGAAAATTGTTAGATGTAAAAGATGAACACTAGACCTCAACATAAAAAATACTATTCTCAACCGTTTAAGCTACGTAAATTATAATACATGTTTTTCGCGTATTTTATTTTTATTATCAATTCTACCAATTTTTTAAAATTTACTCAATTCCTTATAAGGAATTGAGTCTACAAGAGACCTACCCTCTCTATTATTATATGTAAAATATGTAAAATTAAATCATACATATTTTGTAATTTATAATTCTATAATAATTAACTAATTAATTAATATACTTACATAATTCATTTGTTAGAATTTTATTCAAAACTTAGATTTTTAAAAACATATAAAATTCGTTTATTATAAAATTAGGTGATTATTTATGCAACTCTCATTGAGTAGACTGTGTAGTTATCATATTTATAAATGCTGATTATTTTTTAAAACAGCAAATATGAACCATATATCATATAATTTGAAATACTAAAATTATGAGAGATAATTTTATGTGATTTTTAAAGGTGCATTCGGTGATTACGATAAACTTAGATATTCATGCGCCTGCTACTTTTTCACACTCTTGAATATTTCTCTACCGCAACAAAAACAGTTTGCTAGTTAGAGTTTATCTTAACTTTGCCATATTTTTGCTCTTTTCAATAATAAAATATCTATGCTACTCTTTTTTTAAGGTCATATCTTAATTCTTAAAAGTTTTAATTATTGGTCAATATTTATATGATAACAATATGTTTTAATATAATTGGTCAATATTTATACGATAAGAATAGTGTAGCTTTTAACGGTGTAGTGTAGTCGGTGATTAAAATAAACTTTGATATTCATGCACCTGCTACTTCTTCACACTATTCTTGGATATTTCTCTACCGCAACAAAAACAGCTTGCTAATTATAGTTTATCTTTACTTTATCATATTTTTGTTATTTTCAATAATAAAATATCTCTGCTACTCTTTTTTAAGGACATATCTTAATTCTTGAAAGTTTTAATAATTGGTCAATATTTATATGATAAGAATAGTGTGGCTTTTAACCGTGTAATGTAGTCGGTGATTAGGATAAACTTTGATATTCAAGCGCCTGCTACTTCTGCACACTATTTTTGGATATTTCTCTACCGCAACAAAAACAGCTTACTAGTTAGAGTTTATCTTAACTTTGCCATATTTTTACTATTTTCAATAATAAAATATCTCTGCTACTCTTTTTTAAGGACATATCTTAATTCTTAAATGTTTTAATTATTGGTCAATATTTATATATGATAACAATATTTTTTAATATAATTGGTGACCAAGTTTCTTATTCACAAACGAATATCTCCTCTATACCAAATTTTGAGGTGCCGTGGCAACAGGCGGTGCGAGGCTTGTCTATTGCTTCATGTGGCCCCGCCGCCCCGGTGGGGAATTTTTGTCTTCGAATTCGAAATCTTGATTGGATTTCTTTTTTTAATTCTTTCCGTTTTTGGTTGATGAATATTGATTAATTTATTTATAAAATGATTGAAAGTTGTATAAATATTTATTTTATATTACTTCAAAAGCTTTAAATTAAAAATATACATGATAATATAATATAATATAATATTTTTTTTTCTTATGATAAAATTCTAAATCTATCATCCCCAAATATGAGGATCCAAAATGATACTTGGACGTCGAATATTTTGTAAAAATAAACTTTAATGCTCATTACACAGAATTACGAAAGGAAAAAAAAAAAAAAACCCAAAGCTACGGAAATGCACTTATACAAAATTAGATTTTGACTTTTGAGGAGTGAATGGTTTTAATGTGTTGGTGGGCATTTAAAATAAATATCCCAAACATAACTATATTTTGTTTGACATTCTCCTCCCACCCAACAACCCAAAAGTCATGTCACAATATATTAGTACTAAAATTTTGACAACTTCACTACCACTGATCACATTGCATACTTATAGTAACTCCATTAGTTTATTAAATAAAGCCCAAAATTAAGTCAACTTCAAACTTTTAAGTTCTGTTTTGGTGCCTATCGGAGTACTAAAGAGACATATTCTTGTATCATCATTTTTTTAAATATACATTTATATTATTTTTCTTTGTTTCAAAATTAAACCTCTGATTCTTTAAGTGTTCTAATATTTTGGAATTGATGTTAAAAAAATCTCCAAGCACCTCTTTCTTAGTGATTGAAAATCAAACACGATATCAGAAATTAAAAGTTAAAATAGATTCTTCCCTGATAGCATAAATATTTTTATTTAAGTATTCAAACATTATTTCTAAATCCCGTAGTAAGTTCTCACACAAACTTTATCAACAAAAAATATTAGAAAGGAATTAAATTAAGGAAGAAAGAAAAGTATTTTAAAAAAACCACAAACCTTTTTTTTTTTGAACATACAAAAAAACCACAAACCTAATTCTGCATAACCCACCGAGGCCATTTAAACACGCTATGGGCCTTAAAGAATGAAATTTGAAGGACTAATTGGGAAGTAACAATAGAGAAAACAAGGCCCTGGCTATATACCCCTCCAGCCTTGTTAAGTATACTCCCCCGATTTATGTACTACCCTCCATATGTTAAATGTTAGATGTACTCTCCCACAGAATACCCAGAATACCCTTCTTAATTTTTCTTATTCTTTTCATTTTTCTTCTTTCTTTTCTTCAATTTAAAAAAAACCCTAGAACTAAGTATTCCTCTTTCCCCTCCCCTCCACTACACCAAACGGCAGCCCCTCCCAGGTACCGGTGCCGCCCCCATCAACATCGCCGCCCACTGCGCCCAGCCTCCTCCTCCCTTGAACTCGCGCCGCCACCCCCTTCACGGTGCCCACTCTTTTTTTCTCCCATATCTCTGCAAAAACTCCCCCTCCCCCGCCCCCAGTCGTCGCCTCCACCCATCGCGCGGCTTTCTTTTTTTTTCTTTCTTTTTCTGCTCGCCGGTCGTCGCCTCCCACGACAAACTTCTCCCGAAACCCGAATCAGCCATGTAGCACTGCCTCCTCCCCCTCTCCACATGACAGTCCGCGTAAGTAAGTCCTCTTTTTTTTTTTTTTTACTTTCAACGAACCAGTGTCGACGGAATGCATTCTCGTCGGCAAATTGTTGTCGACGGAATGCATTGTCGTTGGCAAATTGTTGTCGACGATAATGCATTTCTTCAACACTGGTTCGTCGAAAATTTTAAGTTTTTTTTTTTCGATAAACTAGTGTCTACCGAATGCATTATCGTCGACGACAATTTGTCGACGATAATGCATTCCGTCGACCCTGGTTTGTCGAAAATATGTTTTTTATTTTTATTTTATGTTTTAAAATTTATGTGTTGAAAATGAGTTTGTGTTGGTCACCGTAGGAGGCGACGACGACGACAACTATTAGGGTTAAGGTTTTAAAAGTGAGGGAGTGTATTTATCATGATTATTTTAGTTTATTTTAATATAAGGGTAGTTTAGGTATGTTACACTAATATTAAATTAATAAATGTAGAAGGGGAGTATACTTAACAGAGCTGGAGGGGTATATAGCCAACGCCGAAAACAATTTATATTTATTCAGTCCAAATTAAATATTCCGCCAACTCTAAATTAAATTCCCCTTCACTCTTTAGAACTTATAAAAATTGTCACAGTATTGTACGAATCAATTTTAAGCTACTGAAAGATATTAATGGTAATACTAAAGAATATCATTTAAATTACTAAAGAAAAAAATGGAGTATAACTTAAATTATTAAAATGTATTAATCGAAATGTAATCACCTAAACTACTGAAATGCATTAATCGCGTGAATATATTTTTCTGGTAAACATTTGTTCACACTTCACACGATACCATCTCATAAAAATGGGCTTTGAGGATGGTTTTTGTATCACATTGCAAAAATGTTGTGAATTTATTTTTAAAAATTTGGCTTTATTTAATTAAGATTATGCCAGGTGTGATAAATCTTACTTCGTATATAGACTTAGTTCCAGGAAAGTAGTTACTAATTGGGTAAAAAATCGTGGGTGGTGAGAACTCGGCGCTTCGGCTTAACTAGTGGGATTATTTCTCCTTCATCATATTAATATATATGTGATAATCAAGAATCATATTCAGATCATCCCCTCTTTTCCTTTTTCTCTTCAATATTCTTTTGCATGAAACATAATTTGTGCGTGTTCAAAGAATTATAAGGAGAAAGTGCCTCTACTTGGATTTATTTTCGCATTTTGTTATCTTCATACACCACCAGTAAGTCCAAATTCTTAAGATATTTAGTTTGCAAAAACATTGTTGATTTATTCTTCTTTTCATTCATTTAGCATTATTGATCGAAGAATGTATATTTGTTTGTACAAGTACGACAATCCGACGTATTCATGTCACTAATATGTTTAATTTGGAGGTATATTTTCGTATTATGAACATTGTTTTGCAGAATTAATGGATAATAGTGAGAATATACAAGGTGAAGTGTTGCAGGAAACAAGTTCTCCAAAGGGTGTTTCAGATTTGAGGTATATATATACATCTGGTTAATTATATATCATCCTTTTCACTTAACTGATTTTTGGATTTGGACCTAATCAACATTGCTCATTGACAGATTTAGGACCGTAAAAGTGAGCAATGTTTCAGTATCAGTTTCTGAAAGAGATATATTCGAGTTTCTCACTTTTTCTGGAGAAATTCTATACATTGAGATGCAGAGGTCAGTGTTTGATTATTATCAAATAGTCCAGTTATGACTGTTTGGAATAGGAGATGAAGAAGATTGTTCTTCTCTTATTCAGGGAAACAGAAACAACTCAGGTTGCATATGTCACCTTCAGTGATTCTCTGGGAGCAGATTCAGCTGCAATTTTGACAGTATGCTGCATTATTATCTCTTTTTTGTTGTGTATTGAACCTTCAAAATGATGCCTTAAAGAAAAAAGAGAATTGAGATGGGTTTTATTGTTATTTCAAATTAAATAAACTGCAGGGATCCACCTTGGCTGGACTTCCTATGTCCATAACTTTAATCAAGGATTACGAACTGCCTCCATACGCTGCTGCTTCGTTGATCTCAGTAAGTTGCGCTTATCCACCTCTCATTGTGCAAATGACACCTAGTGGAAAGCTGCATCTTTCTTGTACATGATAAATTTATCATCTATTCTAGCAGCAGATCAATTGGGATAAAAATGATGTCTTAATTCCCTCGGAGGAGACTAAGCCAAGTATAACTGAGTCAGCCGTGAAGAAGACTGAGGATGCGGTGAGCACAACACTAGCTATGGGGTTTGTCTTTGGAAAGGATGCTCTTAAGATGGCTAAGTCGTTAGATGAGAAGCATCGTTTAACACTTATTGCCTCGTCAACTGTTGCAAGCATTGACCGCAAGATGGGGTTGAGTGAGACGCTAAGCATGGGAACATTTGTGGTGGGCCATGTGGATGAAATATTGCAAGTATCAGAGATGACAAAATCTGCTCTTGCAGCTGCCGAACAAAAGGCCAGCAGTGCAGGGTCTGTCATCATGAGTAATCGTTATTTATCAGCGGGTGCATTGTTGGTTTCGACTGCACTCAGTGCTGTATCAAAGGCAGCTGTGGATGTAAGTGTGATGACAAAGGAGAAAGTTGGCAAGGCTGAGGAGGAAAAGAGGGGGACTCTAGAAAAGGAAGAAGCAGTAATAGTTTCGGAGTTTGTAAATGCTCGATAAATAATCTCCGTGACCTCATCCAAAGAGATGACTAATCAGCTTGTCTGATTGTTGTAATCTTTTGTAACTATATATGCTCTTCAACTGATACCAATTTGATCTGAAATCTATCAGTATGTTGATTTTGTAATCATAATCAATATAAGTTCAAATATTTTCTACCAGTTTCAGCTCTTGCTGAAATTTCACTTCTAACAATTCCACTTTATGATGATCACTGATTAGTTCCCCAAAATCATTGACATCTTTCTGTTATTCAAACTACGTAAAAGAATTCCATCCAGTACACACTTACTTAAAGAATGTATTTATGATGTGCAGCCACGCTTTATGGAAATTGATTTACAGAAAAATAATGAAACTGTGTGCTACCTCATTGGCCTTCAAAATTTCTTTATGAGTACTTCACCAACCATTCCATGCTCTGTTTAACAGAATAAACCAAGTTAGATATTCTTAGCGATGTTGAAGATGAATAACTGCAGAAAGATAAAGCTTCACAAAACTGCAAGTTTCCAATTTAGCAAAAACAATATTTGAAGTATGAGAATTATGTAACATTATTAATATACCTTGATGCATTCAGGCAAATCTTTATCCACAAATCTTGCATTAATCTGCATTGTCAATGTGTGATTTTCATGATAACAAACTCAAAACGCAACATAACACCCAGCTCATTTTCATCTCAAATCAACAAAAATTCAATGCACTCCATTGGAATAATATTTTCGAAAAATCATTTAAGACTAATCTGTAAAAGCCTACCCCGGTAATTAGATTGCAGGATGCATCTTGATCGTTTGCAATTGAGGCAAGGATAACAAGTGCAGATGCAACAGTTGATGGCCAAAAGCAAAGCTGCTGATGGCCCATCAGTGTGAGTACTGCTAGGTATTTCGCGGTTTTCTCCACATTCTCGTTGGCTCTTGCAGCTTTTAGGTAGAACCTGTCCATATTCACAATATGAGAAGAATGAAAAAACAATGATGCAAAATACAAGGTTATACACTTATAAGTGAAATAAATTACTTACCCCAGGAAGTTATACAAGTTGGGAAGGTAACATTGGAAGTTCAGGACTTCCTGGACCAGCCACTCCATAGCCACCACTTCATACCGGGTATATGTGGTGCTTCCCACGTTAAAAGCCTTTATCCGTACACTGATATAGATATCGATTTAGTTATAGATCCCTAAAAATGGCAAAATGAAGCTGAAATATTCTTGAAATTGTTGCTTTCTTATTATTGCTTGATTCTTAATCCTAGTCTAGATCTAGTTTATACTTTATGCATATATGGTATTATATCTAGCACTTAGATCTCAGAATATCCGATCCTCATTGAACTCAGTTGAAGTTCTGTTTTGAGTATGCAATTTTTACTACACAACAAAAGAGCAACATGTAAGAAGCACTATCACTTAGACAATGCACATTGAAAGCAGTAAAGGACAGCCACTCTGAGAATTATGTGTTGATGATTTAGTCAAGTAATTGATAAAACTTGGTACATGCCCATACTACCACAATAAAAAAAATTTGAAAACTGTAATCAGCAAATAAATAACAGAAACGAAATGAAATTGTACAACTGCACTTATCTGGTTGCTATAGGCATATAAAATTCTCTTATCCATGATGAGTGTTTTGGTTGGTGGAAATTTTACTACATGCACCATAATTGCTTCATCATTCAACAATCATCTTCTGATTAATATTATTGCTGCTTTAACAATTCACAGATTGAATAACTTGCAAGGGCATCTTCAAGAATGCATCAATTAAAAAAGATTATACGGAGGGCCACACTCTATGTGAAAATCAGTAATTCTTTACCTGTTGTAGGGTTGATTTTCTTCGATCCTGGTGGCTAGAGTGAGGCAAGCAATGCCAGCCATCTGAAGATTTCTAGTATTTTTAAAGTATCCCTTGCTAAAAAATCTGTCAAGAAGATTAACTCCTAAAAACATGGTTTCCTTCTGAAGCTCCTTGTTCGTAGCATGCTGCATGATTAAAATTCAGATCAGGATGAAATATTCAATCTAACCTGTTTTTGCGTATAAACAGTAGAGCTAGGAGTATGAGCAGTTATACCCCATCTATCAGCCCAGAGGCCAACTTTCACATTTCTTTTGGTTAGTCTGAAAACATTATTCATTGTTTTGTCTTATTTGGAGTACTATTCTTTATAAAAATTAAGTTTCTAAGTGGATGTGTTTTCATGGTTTGCAAGTGGTGGTGGTCAGTATATCAACATGCACACTCTTGCTCGTTGTTAATCAATTATTAAGCATCTGTATGGGACACATAGTACGCAGTACAGATTCAGCTATAGTACTTGTAGACATTGTATGATGCTATCATAAACAGAAAAATCACACAGTACTGCTATTATAATAAGAAAACCTCATGCATTACAAACTCCAAAATGACAAAATCTCTAGTACTTTAAGTTGCAAGCTTAAAGATGCACATTCCCTTGATGTATTAACCTAATATTCCACCACTAAGTATTCTGACGCTTACTTTTAGATATCAATAAAGTACCAAGACAGACCTATGCATATCCATATTAATTAAAGTCAACCAAAAATCATGTTCAGAGTTGCAATGATAACTTGAAGTTTGGTATGCTAAATGACCAACGAACAACCAGTTTACATAGCAATTTAAGCAATATTTCGGTCTCTTTATACTAAACTACCAATTTCCTCTTGTTTTCACTTTGTGAACATAATCTTATATTTGTTCCATCAAAATATATTTCAAACATTTAAAATTCTGGTAATTTAAAAGGTAGAATATGATAAAGAAAAGTGAAAAATAATCTGCCCTGACCTCAATTATCCAGTGAACCATACATAAGCGTTGCTGAATGACAAGTTCTCCGTAGGCAGTCTTACAGTATTCCTCTGCATAGTCATGCAAATACTCTTGCCTCCTCTCTCTTTTCCTCATCACCCTGAAGCTCTCCTCGTCTTCATCCTGTAGTTCCATTTCCAGTTCCTAATTCACAAACAATTGTCACAAAATTTTCATATATAGATGTTCTCAAACCTTATATAGCTAATCATAAAAACAAATCCAACAAAAATGTAATCACTCACAAACAAAAGGAGTCACAAGCGCATATGGTAAGAATTTAGATACATTTAAAAATATTTCTAATAATATTTACAGATAGCATAGCATTACATAAACATACGGATTCGTTAACAGATTTACCCAATTTGCAATATAATTAGCTAGAATAATCGGATTTTATATGAAGATAATTCTTCGACACTCACATTTATGTCAGTTGAATTGTGATCATCGTAGTCTTTCAACAGAAAGGCCGATCTGCAGAATTGCTGTTGAAATTGCCTGAACAGTTCAAAGGTAGCCGAAGAACTCTCATCTCCAATTGACCTCTCCGAAAATTGACTTCCAGAAGCAAGACTCCAAAAAGAAGGCGTATAGTCTGAACTTTCAAATTCCGAATCGGAAACTATATGTAAAATCCCCGATGACGAGGAGTTATGTTCCTCTTCTTCACATTCAACTCCGCCGTCATTACAAACGCCGCCGTTTGAGAACTGCTCCGAGCAAGCTAAATCAAAGTCAAATCCTCTAGGCTTTGGAAGTTGCAGCACATCACAATCAGGTTCGATTCCGATAATTTTGGATGTTGTCTCCACGGAATGAATTGGTACGTCGCCGTTTTCAACATAATTATCCTTTTCAGCTTCGGAGTCGGTAATTTCTTCACTGGAAATCTCATTGACGCCAGGAACCTCGATCACGTCCTCGTTTTGAGTAGTTCTAACAGAAATCTCATTTTCCACCACTTTCCTCTCGTCGTTCGCGGTAAATGAAAACCGCGAAGCACAAGAAACTTCAGATTTGGTAACATCTCCTCCTTCAACTTCTAATTCCTCCACATCCTGAGATTTCACGCTTAAGCCTCTGTTTACTCGTGAGCATGATTCCACGCACGAATTATCGGATAACTCCACCACTTCACCACAATTTCTATTCGCATTTTTAAAATTCCTCCTATAATATGTTTTAGTAACTACTCTCCCGAACGAGCTCCGATCCGGCGGATTTTGATTGTTTACCGAGGAGATGCTAGACTCACACGATACTTCACTTACTGATGTGACGTGTGATTCGGTACGGGAGAGCTTAACGATAGGAGATATATGAAGTCTGCGGCGGCGAGAGAGCCTCGAACGGAGCTGCTTCCTAATGAAACAGAGTGATTGAGCTTCGATTTCAGTAACTTGCGATTTGAGCTTACGCTTCATTTCTGTACAAGGAACGACCGCGTTGCAAGTGTGGTGTGATTCGAATAAGATTGTTGCAGATATTTTTCGCGTGTGCTTTGTGAGTGCGAAACGGTTAAGAAACGTTGAGACGGAGACGTATTTATACGAACTGGTTATAGTGGGGACCACTATCGTTGATTCGCCTATTTTCCGCATTCACGTGTCTGGGTACGTGCCTACGTGGTTATTTATGGAGTATAAATTATGGCTTAATTCTTAAAAAAAAAAAAAAAAAAAATGAAAAAATTACTCCCTCTGTGTCTGCCTATAAGTTTCACGTTACTTGTGATTAAATAATAGATATAGGACAAGTGAAAGTGTAAAAGTTTCACGTTACTTGTGATTAAATAATAGATATAGGACAAGTGAAAGTGTAAGAAAAAATACTTACCAAAAAAAGTATGGAAGCTTATAGGCGGACGAACCAAAATGGTAAAATGGAAAACTTATAGGCGGAGAGGGAGTACAATTTAAATCAACAAATTTGCTCATGTTAAAGAATTAAGAAAAATTATTCATTGTCTTTTGAATTATTTTAAATATGTAGTACTCCATTAGATGGTGAAAAAAATCCACATTTATATGATGATATTGTTGGGATTTTCGGGCTGAACTCTTCCGTATTCTCCACTTAATTGTTATGATATTGTTTGTTTTGGTTTATCAAACTCTCACTATTTGCTTTTGAATTTCTCTAAAAGATTTCATTCCAATAAGGATATTAGTTTATACTTTTATATATAATTCATGATATTTTAATATCTTTCATGAGACATTCTCTAGGTGTGACATTGTTTAGTAGGTTAAATTGTATTTTACAACTACTAACATAGTGCCACTAGTATCAAAGTAGTACTGAGCATTCATTCTTATCCAAGCAAAATATGTCTAGTGAGAGAGAGAGAGAGGTAGAGAGAGAGAGGGTTAGGGTTGGTAGGCGCCGCCAGCCAACAGGAAGAGTTTGGGATGGGAGGACGGCCGACAAATCATATGCAACATACTACATCTGCAACTTCCCCGAAGAATGCAGCAAAAGCGAGTTGGTGGAGAGATTGAACAAAGTCGTAAGGGTAAGGGACTGCTTTATAGCGGACAAAAGGGATAAGAGAGGCTCGAGATTTGGGTTCGTAAGATACGGTGGCTACGTGAACAAGCGCCTGGTGGAAGAAAGATTGAATGATACAGGGCTGTCAAAACTGGCCCGGCCCGATGGGCCAGGCTGGGCTAAAATTTTAATGGCCCGAAAACAACCGGGCCAAATTGGCCCGGCCCACTTGAACATCCGGGCCGACCGGGCTCAGGCCGGGCTAAGCCCGATTTTTCGGGCTGGCCCGGTTCTTTTTTTTTATTTAATATTTTTTTATTCTAATTTTCTAAAACCTAATAAATTAATATTTTGTAACTTTTATACCTAATAAATTAATATACTGTACCTAATAAATACTGAAATTAAAAACCTAAAAAAAAAAAATCCTATAAATCGTGTCCACCCCTCCTCGAAAACGTTTGTTGGAGGAAGCTCAACTCTAGCCAAGAACACCTCCGACGCGCATCGCATAGGCAGCAGCAGGCTTGCGCAGAAGATCCACCTCCGCCTTCGTCTTCTACGCTGCCGTCCAGCAAATAAGAGGGACAGAGAAAGACTTTTTGATATCTGTAACAAGGAGAGAGAGAGGGAGGGAGAGAGAGAGAAGGGGCTTCAATCAAACAAGAGAGAGGATTTTTTTGTTTACGGAAATAAGAGACCAAGATGAGAAAGAGAGAGAAATTGTTTGGGTAGTTGGTATTATACCTAGTTCAAGCAAGCAAAACCTAATGGGCCCAACATATATGGGCCTAATATATTATTTTGAATTTTTTTTAATTTGTAAAACAATCAGGTTATTTTGGCCCGGCGGTCCGACAGCCCGAGGCGGGCCAGGCTGGGTCTCACATTACTAGGCCCGGTATCAACCGGGCTGGGCCAGCCCGGCCCAATAAAAACGCGCAGCCCAATGGGCCGGGCCGGGCCATTTGACAGCCCTAGATATATGGTTCAGATCCTATAAGCTTAGAGCAAACTTATCTAGATTTGAACGGCCGTCTACAAACGAAAAACCAACAACGAGAAAAGAACATCAAAATGCTAAGGCGAACATTATCGTAGAAAGGAAAACAAATATACGGAGGGAGGAGGTTTCATACAGGGATATTATCAAGAAGAAAGCCGACGCTGAAATCACCGTGACAAATATGTCCGCTGAGGCAGGCCAGAGAGGAGGTCATCCAGTAAGGGAGGCGTGGGTGCGGAAGGAGGAGGCCAGAGAAGGCTTTAAAGGACCAAGTTTCACCTCTTCTGAGGAAGATAGGAAGTGGTTAAAAGGTTGTTTCCTAGGGAATATTAGAAAACAGTTCGCTTGGCCTATATTTGGAGAGGATATAATGAAGGAGTGTGAGGCAGGATGGAAAGTTTCTACGTTGGGGGGTGATACGGTCCTGATAAGACCTGTTCCGGGCTCAGAATATGATGCGATTAATCTTATGGCATCGGAATGGCTATCGCGGTGGTTTGAAGAGGTGGTACCGTGGGCACCGGAGTACACAACATGCCGAAGAGTCATTTGGACGAATTGGTATGATATACCCCTCCAAGCGTGGACGGATAATTTTTTTAAGGCGATTACGGTAAGGTTTAGAAGCATTGTTAAAATTGATGAAGATACAGCTAACAAAACAAATCTTCAATTTGCAAGGATCCTAATTAGAACGCCAGTGCTGGAGATTCCAAGAGGGCCTATTCGAGTGGTGATCGACGGTCGTATATTCATGATATCAGAATCAAAGAAGAGGACGAGGATTTTGACCTCGACATGGACAGCTGGGACTCTGAAACTCTTGGAATTGTTGCAAACGACGACGAGGAGGAATGGGTCACGACGAGAAAGAGGGTGGAGGACATGGAAACGACGATGCATACGGCTGCGGAAGATGAAAAGATCCGGGCGTCCGATGAAGACATAAATGAAGTGAGAGAAAGTCCATTAATTAGACTGCCGCAATTTAATTCGGATGTAGGTACATCGGATGCTTCAAAGGTACTTGGAGAAACTTCCAAGATGCCGTTATGTCGGGTGAATTCCCCAAGAAAAGTGATAGAAGGGGAAAAGGCATTAGGAGATTTTTATCTGGGTCCAAAGTATTCTAGAAGCGTAAGTGGGCCGGGAAATAATTTCAGGCAAAGCCCAATCGAAGAAACGCTTATAAGGACCAGATTGGTGGAAAAGGGAGTTGGGCTTGATTCAGGCCTGTTCACTTTGGACTTGAACTCTTTATTTCAGGAAGATGGGCCTTCTTACATAGACAAGGAAGGAGATCAGGGTTGTGATGGGCTGGATGGGAATAATAATTACATATTGGATCATAGGGTGTTGGGCCAGGTAAGGAATAGTAATCAAAATGAGGAAGACCAAGTCAAACCGATGGATGAAGGTGACTCAATAGGGACAGGTGGAGTACATTCAGAAACTGAGAGTGAATCACAATCTGTGGGGGTGAAGGATACTAGAAATCAAAATAAAAAAAGGCCTGCTGAGACTAAGAGAAGAAAATGAGGTAAGAAAGAAAGTGCGATGATCGAGGAAAGTGCCGACGTCAATAGATGGGAACACACAAGAGAGGTACAGAGGATACATGAAGAATCGACACAAATCTGGGACATGGGGAAAAAGATTGGCGTTATAGGTGTGGAAACAAATGAGGCCACAGTTAAACGACTGGAAAATTTAGAAAGAAGGGCAAAGAAGAAAGCACAAAAAGTTGCAGAATTATTGAAAGGAGGCAAGAACAGAGCAGATTAAAATGAAGATCCTGAGCTTCAATGTAAGAGGGATGGGAGGAAAGGAAAAAAGAAAAGAAATTAAGGAGATGATAAGGAAAAACAACACGAATATATGTTTTATTCAGGAATCAAAGATTGAAAGGATGGATAATTTCATTGGAAAATCAGTATGGGGGAACACAAATTTTGGCTGGGAAAGCAGACCCGCGGAAGGCAGGTCCGGCGGCATAATTACCATATGGGATGAAGAGACTTTTGAAAAAATGAGTGCTTGGCACAGGAAAGGCTTCTTAGTAGTTAAAGGTATTTGGAAACAGGATGGTCGAAGTTGCGTCCTAGTGAACGTATACGCCCCGTGTAACACAAGAGAAAAAAAGTAGAAATTTGGGATTTATTGCTGGGGGTAGTGGAACAAAACTCGGATGCATATATATGCATTGCTGGTGATTTTAATGCCATTAGATGTACGGAGGAAAGAATTGGGAGGGGCGAACGCGAAGATAGACGGGATATGGAAGCCTTTGGGGAATTCATTAATCAGGCAAACTTAATTGACCTACCTCTCTCAGGGAGAAAGTTTACTTGGTATAGGCCAGATGGGACGTGTAAAAGCCGGTTGGATAGAATTCTGGTGAACTACGAATGGGCCGAGAAATGGCCAGAAGCTTCGTTAAAAGGGTTCGGACGCTCTATTTCGGATCACTGTCCGATTTATACGGTCTCCCTTAAGAAAGATTGGGGCCCAAAGCCCTTTAGATTCTTCAATGCGTGGATGAAGCATCCAAACTTCAAAGAGTTCACGTCATCTAAGTGGAAGGGGTACAATATACAGGGATGGAGTGGTTTCATATTGAAAGAAAAATTGAAGTTTTTGAAAGAGGATCTTAGAACGTGGAATAGATTAGTGTTTGGGTGCCTGGAGACAAAAATTGACGATAAAAGAAAGGAGATCGATACACTGGATACGATAGACGATGTGCTTGGGCTTGATGAAAATGAGGAAGTGAGACGAAGGGAGTTATTAGCTGGAATTCAAAATGACCTGAAGAGCAGGGAAGATCAGTTACAACAGATGGCAAAGTTAAGTTGGTTAAAAGAAGGCGACATGAATACGAAGCTCTTTCATAGGCTGATTAATAGCAGAAAATCCGGGAACTCTATAAACGGGTTGTTCATAGTTGGACGATGGTCGGATGATGTGCAAGAGGTCAAACAAGAGATTTTTAGGCACTTCAGCACTCACTTTAAATCTGAAAGGTTCGCTAGGCCGAAGGTTTCGCAAGATATGATTAGACGAAAGCTGGATTCGTGCGATAACGCTTTTCTAACAGCAGAATTTGGCGAAGGGGAGGTGAAAGATGCAGTTTGGGACTGCGAAATCTCAAAGAGTCCAGGCCCTGATGGTTTCTCAATGGGATTCTTTAAGGAAAATTGGGAGTTGGTGAAACCTGAAATCGTCAAGATGATGGCTGAATTCCATCAACATGGCCGCTTGGTGAAAGGTTTGAACCCATCTTTTATTGTTCTACTGCCGAAGAAAATAGGAGCACAAATATTGGATGAGTTCAGGCCAATTTCTCTGATCGGGAGTCTGTATAAAATTATTTCCAAGATCTTAGCTAGACGATTAGCAAAAGTATTGGAGGCTGTCATTTCCGACTGTCAATCTGCGTTTATTGGTGGGCGTTAAATCATGGATGGTATTCTAGTCGCACACGAGGCAATAGATGAGGCAAAGAAGAAACGCAAGAAGAGGGCCATTTTTAAGGTGGATTTTGCAAAGGCATATGATTCAGTGGATTGGGTGTACCTTGATAATATGATGGAAGGCATGAATTTCGCACCTAGGTGGAGAATGTGGATGAAAGAATGCGTGTCTACGGCTAGCGCGGCAGTGCTCGTAAATGGAACTTCTTCAGGGGAGTTCAAACTTGAGAGGGGGCTTAGGCAAGGTGACCCGTTATCACCTTTTTTATTTTTGTTGGCAGCTGAAGGGTTAAACTGTTTGGTGAATAGGGCAGTGGAGGCTGGGCTCTTGGAACCAATTTGTATGGGGAGAAATAAAGTCCAGGTTCCCCTGCTACAGTATGCCGACGACACGGTGTTCCTTTGTAATGGTAATTGGAAGGATATTCGTGCAATTAGATCGATTTTGAAACTTTTTGAGTTAGTCTCCGGTTTAGGCGTGAATTTTAACAAATGTAGCCTTGTGGATATTCACATGGGGGACGTGGAAAAACTGGAGATGGCCAATTTTTTGGGTTGTTCGTTAGGTAGCCTCCCGATGGAATTTTTGGGAATGAACGTTGGGCTTAATCATCATAAAAAGACTTCATGGGACGGGATGCTCAAGAAGATTCGGGGAAAACTTGCAAGTTGGAAGGACAAGAATATCTCGATGGGTGGTAGAGCTACCCTTGTGCAGGCCGTATTATCCGCTGTTCCCACATATTATTTATCTTTCTTTAAAATACCAAAATCAGTTCTGAATGAGGTAACAAAATTACAGAGAAACTTCTTGTGGGGAGGAGGGACAGGAGACAAAAAGAAAATCCCGTGGGTGAGTTGGGCCGAGATCTGCAAAGAAAAAGAAAAATGAGGTCTGGGTATTAGAGATATGTATACGTTCAATAGGGCTCTTCTTGGTAAATGGATATGGCGCTTCGTCACAGAGAAAGAGAATTTATGGGTGAGAGTATTAGAATCAAGATATGGGGGTTTAGGGAGCGAAGAGATGCATAATCGAAATAGGAGGGGGCGCGGAATAGGCGGATCATGCTGGTGGAAAGAGATCAAACTATTGTATAATGAGATAGGAGGCAGCGAGGCAAGTTGCAAAATCCGTAGAATTGTGGGCAATGGTGAAAAGACAAAGTTCTGGAAGGATAGTTGGGTAAATGGCGTTGGTCCATTAAGCGAAAATTTTGCAGGACTGTATAACATAAGTAGGCAGAAGGAAGTGGTGGTTGGAAACATGGGATCATGGGGTGATAATGGGTGGCAATGGAATTGGTTATGGGAGAGGGATTTAAGAGACAGTGAGGTTATGTTGCTAAATGATTTACTTGTTTTCTTGGACAGGGCAAAACTTGCGCAGAACATTGAGGATGCTTGGAATTGGGAGCTCGCGCCGACTGGGAGATACTCCACGAGTGCTGCCTATGCGAAACTGCTCGAGGGAGAGATAGCCGAAGGAGATACGGCAGTGATTAAACCTGAGTTTAAGACTCTGTGGAAAAATTATGCACCTCGGAGGGTGAAAATGATCGGGTGGAAGGCGCTAAGAGGGAGGCTTGCAACGACAGATAATCTAAAAAAGAGAGGAATCCAGATTGCAGACGAAGAGGCGAAGTGTTCTATGTGCGAAAGTGAATTGGAGAGCAATAAACATCTTCTTGTGGAGTGCAGTTTTGCTGCAAAAATATGGCAAGAATGTTATAAGTGGATTAAGGTTTGTATGGTTCCTCATTCAGATTTAATTATCCATTCTCTGCAACATAGTGAGGCGTGTGGAAATGGAAAAGCAAGAAGAGGGTTCATGTCGAGTCTCTGGGTGTGTGTTGTTTGGGAGTTATGGAAAACTCGAAATTTCAAAAAATTTAAGGAGGAACGCCAAGACCCGAAGAAGGTCCTGGAGAACATAAAAATCAGTTTATGGTCTTGGATAGGAGGGCAAAATCTATTGATCCCAAATTCGTCAGTCTCGGCATGGTTTCATGACCCGTTTCTTTGTATTATCGATTAAAATGTCTTCTGGTATAGGCGGTATTGAGTTCTGCACAATCTAATATAGCGTATACTTGTATATCTATGGGTTGAGTACCCCGAGTACTCGTGATGAAATATAATTACTTTTACTGTTAAAAAAAATCATTCAAAATCTCTAGATTAAAATAAACTAGATGATCATCCACGTATTACGTGGAATGTTGACAATTACACTAAGAAGAAGAGAATAAAATAAGTAGTGACTTTTTAAATAAAATGTATGTATCTCATTTTTTTAAGCAATTAGTAATATTAATATAATTACTTATTTAATTATAATTAATATTGTGATAGTCAAACTTTCTATATTTTATGAACTCAATACAATCTTGATATATGAAAAAAAATCACACAATAATTATGACACATATAAAAACCAACCAATAAAATCATATTTACCAAAATATGCAACTTTTTGAGATAACGACACAATAGCCAAATTAATATAAGAACGACACGTAAGCATAATCAATATAAAGACGACACGTAAGCATTCTAAACTCCCTATTAGTAATATAGGGGATATGAAAATGAGCCGTCTTGATTCATAAAATTTTATTCTGTTATTGTATGGGTTTTTTTTATTCCAACTTCTTATGTTTTATTTAGCTATTTTATAAATTATTTCTAAGATTTATAAATTTATACAATTGATACAAAATAAGTCACATACATATAAAATGAGTGTGACAGAGATATGCATGCTTCGTTGGATGTGTCATAAAATAAAGAGATAGAGTGAGGAACGAATAAATTCATGATAGATGTCAGTCACGTCTCAATTAAATAGAAAATGTAAATGTATCGTTTACGATAGTTTGAATATGTAAAACGCAGGCCTATAGACGCACTCGTACACCGATAGACTTGTGTTCTTTTCAAAGAGTACGCGGCAACCAAAGAAAATATGATCATATATAAAGATTATAAGAACGAGATTTAATAAAAACTCACTTAAAAAATCTATGATGAAAATTAATTCATGCACACGATTCTACGTGATTCTATAATTGGTATATAACCTACTTTAATCATTTGAGATTAAAGACTTAATTTGTTTGTTTATAAAATGGGACAGGATAGTCTGGGTACAATTTAAACACCATCATGTAGATTAATGTGGTCACAAATTCGAAACACCAAAGAAAATGTGGAGGATTGTATGACTTGTGTCCCCACCCCCACCCACCCCTACAAATTATAATAACTAGTTTTTGCCCGTGCGATGCACGGGTAAGTTGTAAAACTCAAAAGAACCAAATACAGAAAAATAAATTGACAACCAGTCGTGGAGGTCTTCAAAATTTTCAATGTTGAAAAATTATACGGTTTAGATTGAATCTCCGTGTTAGAACTACAAAAATTCCAATAAATTTTACGTGTCTTTACTCTATTAGACATTGAAAATTTTATTTGTGAAAATAAATGATAAGTTGCATCCATTAGCACCAACAAACAAACCGATTTAGAAATTGGATAAACAAAGTCCACAATTTTGCAAAGCAAGACAGAAAAGTGTTCACATTCAAAAAATCAACTAAGATTCAAGGTTCCGAAAAAATAAGCAAATATTTAAACATTTAGATATGTTCTAAAGCAACACTAAAAATATAAATGTTTAAGACTAAGAAGAAACGACAACACCCACAAACAGTCACAATTGTTTTAAGCTTAATTTAGTCTTAGCTAGAGAAGTTATGACTGATAAATTTTTGTTTTTCCTACCTAAGAGAGCTTCAACTATTTGAATAAATAATTAAAGTGGAGACAAATTTTTCATTTATTTACTTCACAATAAAAGAATCATCACCATATATATTTTAAGTATTTGCTATACAAACATACAAACAATAATGGACACAAGGGTAAATTGAATCTCAAAAATTAAATAGAAGAAAAACACATATAAACAATACATGCAATCTTGGTTTTTTTTTTCAATCAATATTATGGCAAATAAGTGTAGAAATAAAACAATTGTACCACACTTATACAACAAACCTTTCGAGTTATACACTACACCGTAGAAAGTGAATCCCGTAAAACTAAACAATTATACTTGTAAATTGTACATTTAAAATATGGACTCTTAATATACCACTCTCATAATTTTACCACATTAGTGAATCAAATTCAAATGACATTATATATTTACAATCTAAATGCATTAGTAACTGAAGGAACCAAAAATAGGTAACATCAATTTTTTCCAATATCCACAAAACATAAAATATTTTCTATTTTAATTTAAGGATTAAACACTTGCTACTACGTAGAAGAAATTGTAAACAATTAGAGACCTGCAAATTTAGCAATAAAAATATGGTCTCTTAATGCATCGCTCTCATAAATTTCACCATATTAGTAGATCAAATTCAAATCCATTAGCTATGGGCAATGAACTATCCTTGAGCTTTGTTGGATCAAATAAATATTGTTGCTAGAATTGTGTGAAATTAATCAATTCAATCAATCTGTAAAATGAATGAAACTACATACATGACAATTATGCAACATTTACCAAATGCAATTATCATAAACAAACATAGTGAAATGTCTACTTAATTTAACGAAATAAACTGTGAAACTAAAAAAAGTGATAAATAATCACGAATTGCCCTATGAACTTTGAGCAACTCGACAACAATATTCTTGGGCACACTGTAGGGAGACCTGGTGTATACTTTACAAATTCATTACATCTCATATTTATGTATGTTGAAGCAATAAGGATATCCTTGGTGGTCTCACTGTCACAATATATACAATTAAAATAAGTAAACGAGGTAGTAGAATCACGAATTGATAACTCATACAACTATTCAAAAAAGTGGCAATAGCAAGCCTCTTTCAAGAAACAAAGATTAAGAAATTAAGATGACACCTTATTTTACAATATAAAATTTACCTCAGATAATATGGGAAATTTTTTAAGGATACGTTGATATTTCCACAATCTATTAGTCCTTATTGTAAACATTTTTTGAATTTTTAACGGCTTGATGAAAGTGACATGGGAGGATTGAACTGGTCTCTAACTTTGTTATGCTCATCGAGAGTTCCTAATACCCCTAAATTTGATACACAAGTTTTTTATGCTATTTCAAAGATATAATTGTTTCCCAACAATTTATAAGATCATGTACATTTTTATATAAAAAGCTTAGACCTCTTAACTTCCATATTAATTAAAACCATAAATATTATTGGGGGAGAAAACGATTGAAGTTGAAAGGGATTGAAGATGTAGAGACAAGCCATATAAATAAATACAATATGGGGCTTTTATTTCCAGTAATTGAATGAATTTATAATAAAGAATTTTCTAGACTATGGGACACGTAGACAACACGTGGCGAAAGCTTAATATGAATGAATTTATAATAAAGAATTTTCTAGACTATGGGACACATAGACAACACGTGGCGAAAGCTTAATATGAAAAAAATGACACATGGCACACACAGGAGAGACACATGGCGCACACAGGAGAATCTTATCCTCCTTTTATATAATAAAATTGCTATCCAAAATCAAAAAAAAAATTCTAATTATATACTCTCTTTGTTCAATGTTCACTTTTTTTTATATATGCTTTTAAAAAATTCATATTTTAATTATAAAAAATATATTTAATATAATGAGTAAAAAATATATTTGGTAGATACTCAATCTTGTTAGGTAGAAAAAATATTCAAAAGTTAACTATTTAAATAAAATAAGCACATTTTTTGTGGACTAAAAAAAGAAATAAGCACACTTTTGGTGGATGGAGGGGAGTACTAATTTTTCAATTTACGGTCACATTTGAAGATCTGATTATACAGTTTACATTATGTTTCATAGTTTGTGTGAAAAAACAAATAAGAAAGCTTATCAAATGAGAAAGGGAGTATATTCAACTTTTTAACAAGGTTACCAAATTCACCTCTTTCAAGAACAAATTGAATCACAAGCATCTTCATTTTGTTATTAGATCTCATGACTAAGATGCTACTGCTAATCACGCATGGAAAAAATACAAAAAAACTGCACTCCAAGTGCAATGATTGTGAGCTAGTGTATAAATGCAAACCTTTTGAGTTAATTTTACTTTATTCATGATTTTAGATTTAATATAATTTAATCACAGCTCTCAATAATATTTTTTTAATTTGTAAATTAAATCACCACCTTTCACTGAATTGCAATTTAATTTAAACTTTTGAATAATTTCAAATAAAATCATCACTTTTCAATATTGTTGCAATTTAAACTTATTGATAGTTTCATTTGTGTCCTAATCTAATGTATCTAGGTTATGTGACACCTTCTTAATGATGCAACATTGTTTTTTATTTCGATCTAATCTCGAAACGTTAAATTCAAACACAAATGGTATTGTCTAGAAGTTTAAATTGCAACAATATTGAAAGGTGATGATTTTATTTACAATTATTCAAAAGTCTAGATTAAATTGCAATTCAGTGAAATGTAGTGATTTAATTTGCAATTAACCCTTATACTAATATTTTTAGTTGTTTCAATTTAGTACTCCACCCGTTACGTTTACGAGAGTATTGGGACATATGTTAAGCAAAAAAGGTAATGATTGGAATGTTGATGGACAATTTTGCAAACTTTTATATCGTATAAAGTAAAAAATGATTGTATTAAGTGTATAATGTGCTTCAAAAGTAATGACATAAAGAAAACAATTATTAAGTGTATATTGTGATAATTGTTTTTATTTTAGATTATGTAAAATTTTGTGAAACAAATTAAATAAAAGAAAACTACGAAAATTTTGGGATAAATAACGTATACAATTAATTACCATTTTCAGCAAAAAAATAATTTTGATGCATGAGGGTGTATTTCCCAAGCCTCTCAAGCTTGTCCTCGACCGTAGTCGACAGTTATATGCATCATGCCCTTATTTATCACCTAATGCGAATGAGGGTTGTGTGTTTAAAAACGCGTACAATCGAGAGTCAGGTTAAAAGTTGTAATGGGCTAGCATTTGACGAGAGCATATTATCAATCTTAGTAATTTTTCATATTGTCTTTTATTTTAGTTTGCTGGTTAGTTTTTATGTTATTCCATAGTAGTTGGACGGTTAGGATTTAGGCATATTTTGTGGAAGGATTGAACACCCATATATGGGGTGTAAAATTGTTGTAAAAGGAATCAGAAATTAATAGAATTCTTCTTGCAAAGTTCTTTGTGGACCCGTTTCTTGCTAGACTGAGCTAAAGTAACAGATTTATGTGTATTCAGGGACGGACCCAGGATTATTTAGTGAGGGGGCCAAAATAAAATGAGGTGAAAAAAATTAAAAAGAAGACCAGTCCAATTAAAATTGATAAAATCAAACTAATATATATATATATATATATATATATATATATATATATATATTTAAAGTATCAGTTTCGACTTAAATACGTATTGACTAATTCGAATGATCAATCTCACCGTCTACTAACGAGGCCTCAATTAAAGTCAGAACGAAGTTTTATATGAGTCGACCCCTTAATTATTTATTAAATATATATAATAATTATACTACTAATATATCATACATATATATGTGTATATATAATTTACTTACACCGAAAAGTTTAATTTGCACACTCACAATATACACATATTTATCTTTCATGTAATATTTTTTGGGGTCTTCCATATACTCAATCAAACTAATTTATTTACTTTATATATAAAAGTTTATAAAATCATTCGTAAAACTTTAATTATTACATTTTTTCTTAAACTTTGTTCCATTAAATGCAAGCTTTTCAGAGACGGAGGGATGAAGTATTTATTATAAACCACATGCCTACATAAATATGAATTACAGAACTTTGAACTTAATTATCATTTTTATAGATATACACGTACATATTAGGCATACTTTTTTTTTTTTTTTTTTAAGAAATGATACATGAGACATTTATATACTAAATTGGAAGAATGTTGAGGGGGGCCATGGCCACCCCCACCTTGGCAGTGCGTCCGCCCCTGTGTGTATTTCGTATTATGGTTCTAGTCAAATTAGTGATTTCATTGAGAGCTTTCTAGAACCGCAAAAAAGACAATGACAGGAACTCGCGGGGAACGCATTGAGTTACTAGAGGCAGGAGTCGATCAATTGGAGGCAGGCCTTACGAGCATCGGAAATCGCGTCAAGAAGGTTGATTATACAATGGGTAAATTGGAGAGGATGGTAACAAAACTGTCTTGCAAGAATTCACCAAGAAGGGATTCATCGACTTCTTCTAAAGATCTCGAGGCTTCAGGAGGCAGTTCCATCGAAGAAGTTAATCCAACGCATACGAGAGACATAACTGAACGTAACCGCAATGATAACAAAAATGGCGAACATCGAAGGAAGGGGAAATCCAAATTGTTTTGCCTCATATTCAATGGAGTAGACAAACTACAATTGAATGTCATCGAAATCGAGTCGTTTAAAGCGCGAGTGGTCAATGGAGATGGAATTGACTGCAATAAGCAATGCAAGAATGTACCAATCAATACTCATGTAAGGAGTGACTATTATGACAAATTTATTTGCACTTCCCTTGGTGGGACTTGACGTGGTGTTATGAGTGCAGCAGTTGGAAGGATTATGAAGGATAGTGTCGGATTATAGCAAGGGGACTATGAAGTTTAAGTGGGAAGACGATGTCGTCACGTTGAATTCGAGGGTCGAAGAGCAGCCCATGGAAGTGAGGCTTAAGAGGATTAAAAGAATGGAGAGGCAGGGGTCAAGTTGTTGTGCTATTCTCATTGAAAATTCACAGATAGGACTGAAAAAATAAAATCAGGAACAACCACGAGAATTAAAGGCATGACTAAGTGAATACTCTCAGATTTTCGAAGAATTAGAGGGATTACCGTCAAAGAGAACATTCGATCATCGCATAACATTAATGAACAAACCGCATCTTGTTAGTGATGATCCATACATGTATGAACACTCTCAGAAGGTAGAAATTTAACGAGAAATATGTGAAATGGTGAATAGAGACGACAATTTAGCCATTCGATCAACTCGTGTAGTAGATTACCGACAAGTGAAGAAGGGTAGTCGGTTCAGATGGGAGGCCTTGGAATAAATGAGTGAGTGTTTTTCGGATTTCATCCTTGAGGACAAGGATGCTCTCGAAGGGGATGTGAATGATGCAAATGAGGGTCGTGGGCTCAAGACCGCGTACAATCGAGAGCCGAATTGAAGACTGGAATGGGGTCGCATCTGGCGAGAACCCATTATAAATTTTATTTATTTTTCAGTTTGTCTTTTATTTTAGTTTGATGATTAGTTTTTCTTTTATTCTAACAATTGATAGGATGTAGGCGGTTAGAATTTAGGCATATTTTGTGAAAGGATTGAACACTCATATATATATATATATTTATGGTGTAAAAACGGTTGTAAAAGAAATCATAAGTTAATAAAATTCTTGTTGTAAAGTTCTTTGCACTCGTATTGCTTAATGTGTGAACCACACAAATAGTTCATGTATGCATAATGCTCATTTATCACACATTTTAATTAATTTATGTATAAAATAAATAAATTGAATGTATAATAGAGAATGTATAATAGAGAAAATTGAATAGCAAAAAAAGAAGTGTGCGAATAATAAAATCAATGTATTTAATTTTTATAGTATTATATAGAAACCAATAACTTCCATTAACCAGTGTATCGGGCCAATTATGCAAATCCGTAACTGTAGGCCCATTTCATGTTAACCCATAAATATCGGCCCATTTCATGTTAACCCATAAATATCGGCCCAATTGGTAATGACGTTACTAGGGTTTTAAATTTCTACACTATATATAAGGTCAAAGCTATGCATTTCTTCTGCCAGAGCATCCTTGCTCGCTCTAACTGAAGGTACAATTCCAGATTTCCATTTCCCATCTTGCATTTTCTATAGCTCAGTAGTTATTTTATGTTTTCAGCTTAGATTCAGAAATTGATTTTGTTTATCTCCTGAGAATAATTCTGTGCTGAATCTATATGGAGACCTGAGCCGAAGAGAATCTGTTTTCATTTCTATGAAACGGAATTGCTTTGAATTCGATTTCTTTTATCTCATCTTATTTGATTTTCTAAAAAATTCCCCTTATTTTTGTTCCATTAAATTCGTTTTCTGATTAACATCTGATGATGATCAAATCATAACTTTCGTTCTTCTGAGAATATTCCGTGCGGAAGAATTATGGAGACCTGAACTGAAGAAGCTTTATTTTCGAATCTCATTTTTATTTTCCTTTGCAATCACAATCTTTCAATGTTACTTAAAATTAAGAAAGGGGACGATAATTGTTTCTCAGTGATGATAATTTACAGACGACGAGTCTGATTGAAATCCATTCATTTAAATTTTGATGACAATCGAGGCATTTGTCTGAGAGGAAGAATTATATCTCCCCCAATTTTTTTTTTTGCGAAATTTGTATTTATCATTTTTAGAGACATTGCTTATGTTTATTAATCCAATTGTTTATAAAATTAAGACTTAGGCACTCTAATGATGATATATACCGAATTTCACTTTCGCCTTTACTGAATTTTTATTATGCGGAATATCATTGGAGACCTGAACTGAAGAGTTCTAAGTCTACTAAATCATTAATATAGTTTCTCTCATTTTATTTGATTTTCTGAAAATTCCCCAATTGTGTTTCATTAAATCCTTTTTGTGATTTGCTTCTGACGATGATTAAATCATAACTTTCGTTCTTCTGAGAATCTTCAATGTGGAAGAATTATCGAGACCTGAACTGAGGAAGCTTTATTTTTTAATACTATCATTTTTTATATCTTCTGCAATTACAGTTTTGCATCATTCATGAAATGTGATGATAATTCTTTCTCGGTGATGATAATTTACAGATGACGAGTCTGATTGAAATCCATTCATTTTAATATTGATGACAATCGAGGCATTTGTCTGAGGGGAAGAATTTTAATCCTTTTTAAAAAAATAATAAACTATTCTAGAAAATATTATGTCCCAATTGCTTATGTTTATAAATTCAATTTTATTTTCTGGAAAATCTGCCTAATTGATTAGACTATTTGATTAGCCTCTGATGATGATTAAATCATAACTTTCGTTCTTCTGAGAATATTCAATGCGGAAGAATTATGGAGACCTGAACTGAAGAAGCTTTACATTCTAATTCTATCATTTTTTATTTCTTCTGCAATTACAGTTTTGCATTATTCATAAAATTATGAAATGTGACGATAATTCTTTCTCGGTGATGATAATTACAGATGACGAGTCTGATTGAAATCCATTCATTTTAATATTGATGACAATCGAGGCATTTGTCTGAGAGGAACAAATATTATCCTTTTTTAAAAAGTAGTATGTCCCAATTGCTTATGTTTATAAATTGAATTATATTTTCTGGAAAATCTCCCTTATTTGATTAGCCTCTGATGATGATTAAATCATAACTTTCGTTCTTCTGAGAATATTACGTGCGGAAGAATTATGGAGACCTGAACTGAGGAAGCTCTGGTATTGTTTGTAGTTTTTTTTTGAAATTTCAGTTTTGCAGTATTTATATATGAAGGGAACGATAATTTACAGATGAAATTTCAGTTTTTGCAGTATTTATCATCTCGGTGATGATAATTTACAGATGACGAGTCTGATGAAATCCATTCATTTTAATATTGATGACAATAGAGGCATTTGTCTGAGAGGAACAATTATATACTCCCTTTTTTTTAAAAAAAAATATCCATTCATTTCATTTTTAAATTATCCATTTCTCCAGTCTCCAATTTTAGTTTTTTTTAATATTTTGTGTTCTAATTAAATATTTCTAGAAATGATGAGAAAGGGGTTTTGAATTAAGAGTGAAAAGATGAGATAGATAAAGATTAAAATGGTTCACTAGTCGAATAGATTCCTGAGTATTATCAAAAAATTGTAAGCTACTAAATACGACCTTTGATTAATTGAGGAAGTCAAGGAATATGAAATTCAAATCCCCTGCCTCAATTTCCCTTGAACTTGCAGGTCCAAGGGTGAAATTGTTGTCAAACGTTCTTGATGGTTTGATAGTCCTGTTTGTGTAGTCTCTAACATCGTATTCATGGATTGAGTTGATATTGCTCGAGTAAGGGTAGGAACATTGTTGGTAGTAGTTTCAGAATTCAGAGTATTATTTGTTGCTGCAGGAAGTTGTTGAGATTGGAGAATGTGTTGCTAATTTAAATTCTATCAAGTACGATATTTGAGTAGGGTTTCCATATTGGTGCTGGTGGTTGGAGGTTCAAGGTTGAAGTCCTCGATCGTCTTTTGGGTTGAATCCTACCATGGGAGTTGTCGTGAGGAGCTGGTGGGCCTTGTCCCATAGTGTAATGAGCAGACACGTGTCCAACTATATATTTTAGTGGCTATAGAATTTTGGAAGCTACTCATTTAGCACTTCTAAAAGTAACATATCAGTCCTCACATTTGAGGACCTGCCGCTACAAAAAATGTTGTTTCATGTCCAACTTTACCAAGATTATATCATACTTAGCCATGATCTTAGCCTCTATTTGACCGTCCATCATAACGAGCTTGCCAACGGTTGATGCTGTAGTCTAGAGAATTGTGAACTGCCAAAGTTCAAGCGGGAGGCCGATGCGGCGTACCCGGACCAAGTCTACAATAAGTGAAATTGAGTGTAATAAATCATTTTTCGATTGGCATAGCAGAGAGGCTCCCATGGAGGGACCAAGTCTCGACGAGCCGCTTCGACTGTCCAACATACGTGATTCGTTCGCTCCAACATTTAACGTTGCATTATCGATTAAGTTCTCTTCTTACATGAATGTAGTGTTGTTATTCGAGCCGAGCGAGCCTGAGTACCTAAGGTTCGAGTTCTGCTCGACCATATTTTGAGCTAGGCTCGAACTCGCTTGTTAACGTTATCGAGTGTTAAATAAGGGTCGACTCGACTCGTTTTTTTTTTTTATGAAACTCGAGCTTGAACTCGACTCGTCTAAATATATATTTTTTAGCTCTATAGAGCTCGAACTCGAGCTCGAAATCCTGTAAGCACCCACATTTAACTGAAATAATGAAATTCCTATAAAAAAAATACATATTTAACTAAAATATTATATCAATTTCATCAATACACTTTAAAAAGTACAACTAAAATATGAAAACAACATCCACTAACAAGTCTACTCAATCCATTGTAGTAAATGCATAATTCAAAAGTACAACTAAAATATGAAAACAACATCCACTAATTTCTACTTGATCAATAACAACTAGCAATATGAAAGCAACATTCACTAACAAGTCTACTCAATTCATTGTAGAAAATGTTTACAAATAAAAGATTTCTCCGGTCAACAACTAAAATATTTAGCAACATCTTCATTCTTGATCAGAGAGTTCAACTTCTTGATAGGTCGATGTAGTAAAATATTTACTCAATCCACATTTTCTTCAATCTCTAAACTCTTGACAACCATCTTCATTGATTTGGTCCATACCAAGTATGAACCTTGGTTTGATTGTTTGAATTCATCCTATTTAACAAACAAAAATAATGAAAAATGTCAGATTTCATTCCCCACTGCATCATAAAAATATAGCAATAACAATAACTAAACTGTGTATCATCATATAATTAAACAATAACTAATATACTGCATCATGTTTAATTTTGAAAATAAACTATGTTTACATCAATACATATGATCAAAATGGGCGAATATACAATCAATATACTCTTACTGGCAGCTTCAATTTTATGAATTAACCAGGCAAGAGCTAATGAAAACCAAACCACAGTAATTATTTAAGTATAGTAGTCCTTAGATAAATAACTCCCTTTTGGACTGCAATTCCGTTTCTTTTCAAGTAACAAATTTTTAAGCAAATATTAAAATGACACTACCTAAAGTTTCATTACTACGAGACATGATATGGAACACCTACAAACCAATTTCAAAAATATAAGAATGTACCTATGGCATGAATAGTAGTACCTAACAACGAGTAATCATTATATTGTAAACCTAAAAGGAAAGAGAGTTTTGATTTACAGTAGCACCAATAATACTCACAATTTGTCATTGACAATAAACATTGCAAGTTCGCAACACATGAACTAAACGGGATTCAAAGGAAACTTCACTTACAAAATCTAGAGGAATAAAAAACTTACCAGAACTTAAAATTGAAGTAGGGAAAGAGAGATATGTCATTGCAGCTTGGAGGTTTCTTCAAATTAGGAATTAGATCCACGCGATTCGACGGTAGCGGGCCAGCGTCACAAGCGGCAGGGTCCGACAGCGCTGAGTTCTTGGGGGCTGCGAGCGGCGTGCAATGGTGAGTGGGTGGAGTGGGGGATAATTGTGATTGTGAGAGTGACGGAGTGTGTACTATTGCGCATATGCATATGACCTAATTTACAAAAATACCAATATACCCCTATCGAGTTCGAGGCCTATCGAGCGTGACTCGGCTCGATAAGTGAACGAGCTTTAATAGAACTCGAGCTTCGACTGTCCAACATACGTGATCGAGCCTTCTTAGCGATGGGTGATTAAGTGACCAAGCAAGACATTCTTGAATTCGTTCGCTCCAACATTTAACGTTGCATTATCGATTACATGAACGTCTGTGTCTAGGAAAAATGGCTGGGTACGTGATGGAGGGGTCAACGGGCAAGACGAATGTCACAGAAGAGGGCGGAACCGAAAAACTCTATCCAACTAAGACATAAACGAACGAGGTAGTCTAGAAATGATACTATTCCTAAATGTACACCATAAATGAACACAATTTTATTTATAAATAATTAATTTATAATTTTACGCAATAAATGAACATAAGGAGTTTTAGCAGTAGAATAATTTATAGTATTTTTTTTCTGCTTTTTTTTCTTGCCTCACCGTAATAAAATATAAAATTTTCAATTTATCAAACAAAACACCAAACCGCATTTGCTCTATACCACTATAATTATGCAGGATTATCAAAAAAAAAAATCAATAGATTTAATATAATTATTAACAATGTATATATACGTTTTAAAAGTTATCAACAACTAAATCACAAAGATACAAGACACGGTTTCTTCCTTTACAACCTTATATATATATCTACATACCATTATTATGTAATCTATCTCAAATTTCAATCCTAATAGCTTTTCTACTTTTTTTCTCTAGCTCATGATACACACCAAAATCCTGATAGTTACAACCCAATTGTCTCGTCTCGTGGATGGCTGGCTAGCTTTTTCTCAAGAATGTGGAGACTTGTTTCTTTTTAACCCGTTCTCCATGACCCGGACTCATCTCCCTTCAAAAAACACACTAACTGGGTCCCAGTTTTACACTTCAAACATTCAAAAGGTGGGAAAATTATTTTTTCAGGACCGCAACTTAGGGGTGTTTGCAAAAGGAGGACCGTAACTTTGCGGGCTAGCAAAATTAGGCCCGTAACTTCTTTTTTTCGCAATTTCAGGCCAAATTAGCCCAATCAACACTTTGCGGGCTAATTTGGCCTGAAATTGCGAAAAAAAGAAGTTACGGGCCTAATTTTGTTAGCCCGCAAAGTTACGGTCCTCCTTTTGCAAACACCCCTAAGTTGCGGTCCTGAAAAATTAATTTTCCCTTCAAAAGGTCGTTGTATTGGGAGGACAAAATCCTAAGGCAATCATCATAGCGTAAGGTTATCCATTCAAGTTGAAGATTGACTTCTATAGACTCGGAGATGAAGCATGGAGAAGTTTTGGTTCTAGAGGTATGACTTTTTACGACGATATTGGAGAAATTGGAGAAAAATGCGATTTATTATACTGATAATTTTTGGGCGAAACTTGATGAAAATTACTTTTATGGAGGTCACGATAATGGAGTTTTCAAACTTGCAGGTTGTAGCATTCAGGAAATTCTTGATTCTCAAGAATGTAAAAGTAAACAACCACCTTTTTTTATTACTATTCCTAGCGATGGAGACAACCATTCTATATTTGGGGGCCAATACATCTTATTTCATTAGTTTAAATTTAATGACTTTTATTATATTTTGATGGAAATTAATTTTGCTGTGTTTTGTTTAATTTAATCTTAGTCATGTTAATTTTAATGACTTTTGTTATATTTTGATGGAAATTATTTTTGTTTTTGGAGTATGTTTCAATTTAGTTAATTTTTGAACTTGTATCTGCGATTAATTTTGATATTTTAGATTACTGTTTTTTCTTTTTCTTTACACGAATGTTCAAGATTTGGAGAAATTGAATCTGTTCGACTTGTACTGACTGAAATTTGGGTCAATGTTCGATTGGAATGGTAGAACACTGGAATTGAATTTCTGCTACTGTGGCCGAAAGTTATGGGCAAAATTCGACTGCCCTGGTCGAACAGTGTTTAGGTTTATTATTTTTATATGAACGATGGTTACAGCGGATTTGAAATTAATCTGTGGCCCATTTCGAATGGTTAGCCTAGCAGTCCAAAATTAGAATGAACTTAATTGATGGGCCATTATTTTCTTTTTATTCTAGCCCATTTGTTTAATGAATGGGCGGCTAAAGGCACACACAGATCCTATGAGGACACCCACGCAACAAGGACACACACAAAATGGATGAGAACACCCACGTGGAAATCTCAAAATTACCATCTTCTCAATTAAAACCTTCATTCTCTCTTTCTCAATTCAAACACCCACCTCCTTTTTCTATTCACGTCGGCGCGGAACGGCGCTGCCTACCTCTCCACTTCGTCGCGGCGGCCCACGCCCACCTCGTCACGGAGGCCCACCCACTACACAACACTCTCCCCTCCTTCGCTGCCGCAACCCCTCCCCTTAATCGCACCCACCCACGTCGTCGAAGGTAAGTTTTTTTTTTTTTTTTTTTTTACAATTTTTACAGATAAAAAAATTAGGGTTTTGAAAATTTTAGAAAATTTAGGAGAATTAGGGTTTTTAGTAGTTCGGGAATTATTTTCGAACATATTGAGTTTGTTTTGGAAAAAATTTCGAACAACTTGTTCGATCTTTTTTTTCGGACAAATTTGAGTTGTTTTGAATGTTTTTTTGAACATATTGAGTTTGTTTTGGAAAAAATTTCGAACATGTTTGTTTTGGAATTTTTTTCCAACAGTTGGTGTTTTGGATTTATTTTTGTTGCAATTTTGGAGTTTTTTATGTTGAATAATGGTGCTTGTTTTGGTACTGGTGGAGATAATTCTGTGAAATAGAATGGGTGGGTGTACTCATCTTCGTTTTTTTTCATAAATTTTAAGGGTCTCTCTAAAAAATTCTCCTGCTTCTCTCTAGAAACTTCCTCCCCCAAAACCACCGCCTATCTCCTTCATCCTTAATAACCCAAAACCACCACCTAAATAATCCGTTGTCCACTTTCTGTAGCGCCGCCGCACTGTTTATAACGCCGCCGTACCGCCGTTCCGTTCAGATTTTTCAGTGGGTGAAGGGGGGTCTTTTTCACGGATTTAGTTGGGAATTTGGGATCAATGGGTGAATCTCCCCGTCGGAGCCACGGTGGCCGATCGGGTGAGTCATCCGTTTGATCCCATTTTATTTTCGTTTTAATGCTTTCTGCATGTTATTAGTTTGTTTCTAGTTTAGATTTTGTGTTTTTAGTTTTGTTTTTTTTCCTATGTTGGTATTTTCTGCCTACTGTGTTTTTCTTTTTCCCTGTTGTTCTGGTTTCCTCCCCTCCCTGATGAGATGGGTTTTCTTCCCGTTTACGGGTTTTTCCATTGTGGCACTTTGTTGTGCCTGTTGGAGCTGGTAGCCCTTAGGTCTGTTCTTATGTGATTTGGGAGGTTTGTAGCACGAGGGGTTGTGTGTTGTCTTCTTAGATCGCGGAGCTTCCAGGCATGTCGGCTTGATCGATGATCCTTCCACTCTCTCACGATTGAGTTTGGAAAATGTGGTCTTTTGGTAGAACTTTACTATATGGATAGGTGAGAGCGATGAAATGTAATTTATTTCCTATCTCTGTAATTCTACCTCTTCAAAAAAAAATTGTAGTTTTTAAATATTTCTTGAAAACAATCTACTACTCCCTCCATTCCAGGATTTTGTGCATGATTTGACTGGCATGGAAATTAAGAAAATTGAATATAGTGATGTGTATGGTAGAATAAAGGAGGGGTATTATTGGTAATTCATTGACTAAAATTATAAATTGAGTTAAGTTGTGGGCCCAAGTAAAATAAATGAGGGGTAATATTGGTAAAAATGATGTGAGTTATTTTATTTTTTAGTGTGCAAATAATGTTGGGACGCCCGATAAGAAAAGTGTGTAAATAATCACGGAACAGAGATAGTAATAAATACTCTCTGTGTCTACCAAAAGTGCTTGTCAGTAAAGTAGAAAAAATATTCAAAAGTTAATTATTTAAATAAAATAAACATGTTTTTTGTGGACCCAAAAAAAGAAATGGGAACACTTTTGATGGACGGGTGAAGTGAGAGAGTAATTTTTTTTTTTTTTCTGAAGTACATGTGCTCCAAAAATAGTTCAGTTTAATGTGAGAAAAATAAAAGCAGAATCCTAATTTAAAGTCGGCAAGACCATAATTATAAAAAAGGGAATATTGCAGCCTCTTATTTTTATTTTTATTTTGACGGGTTGCAGCCTCTTACGGAGTATTTGTTAATGCTCTATGTCGACATTCTATATCTGGTATGGAAAGCTACTTTATTTTGAACGTCAGTGTCGCATCCAACTGCTCTCTATTGAATTTTTTTATTATCTATATTGGAAAAAAATGAAATAGATGCAATATTCTTGATCCATGTATAAATATAATTGATACTCTAAAAAAAATATAATGATAAGTAAGATTTTAAAATAATTTTATAAATTTGATGTATAAAATAAATAAATGAATCTATACATATTAAATGTACTTTCTCTGTCCCAATTAGACAGACTTAATTATTTTTTTGTAAATGTTCAATTTAAATAGGTTTGATTCCTTTTCTAATTCATTTCCAATAATTTTTTTTAATGTTTGTGAAAAATCAAACCAGCTTATGTAATTTTTTTTTTAACGGTAAAATTTGTATTGCTTCCGAGTACAAGGGGTACTCAACCCTTACATTTCTAAGGAATCACATTACACACGGGTGCAATCTAATTCAATTAGACAATGAGAGTAGTTAATAGAGTGAGTAATTCCAATACCTGAAAAATGTTGTTGTTTATTACTTCATCTGTCCGTTTATAAATTTTCTATTTTACCTCCGTCTATAAAATTCTCGTACATTTTTTAGTAAATTTCATTAATTTTATTCTTACATTTCACTTTATATTTTACTTTCATCTCTATCTCTCTCAATTACATGACTTCATATACTATATATATATATTATTTAATTAATTTTCTTAATTCATTTACTCAAAAGTAACGAAATATTTATAGACTTCTCCCTCAATCATTACACTTCACTTATAATTTAATCAATTTTCTTAATTCATGTAATCAAAAGTAACATAAAATTTATAAACGTAAATTTTGAGTATATGTGTTTGTTTAGTGATTTTGAGTATGATATGATGTAACTTTATGTCAAATCAATTGTGTAAGAATGAGTGATATTGTATTATAATATTATATAATGTAATTTTATGTCAAATCAATTGTGTAAGAATGTATGATATTGTATTATTATACTCCCTCCGTCCGCCTATAAGTTTCACGTTACTTTTTTGCACATAAATTAAGAAAAGTGATTAAATAATAGATATAGTACAAGTGATGTGATTGAGAGAGGAGAGAAATAGAGAGAAAAAGTAAGATAGAAAGTGAAGTGTAAGAAAAAGTACTTACCAAAAAAAGTATGAGAAACTTATAGGCGGACGGACCAAAATGGTAAAATGGAAAGCTTATAGACGAACGGGGGGAGTAATAGTATAATATATACTCCCTCCGTTCGCCTATAAGTTTCACGTTACTTTTTTGGCACAGAGATTAAGAAAAATGATTAAATAATAGATATAGTACAAGTGATGTGATTGAGAGAGGAGAGAGATAGAGAGAAAAAGTAAGATATAAAGTGAAGTGTAAGAAAAAGTACTTACCAAAAAAAGTATGGGAAGCTTATAGACGGACGGACCAAAATGGTAAAATGAGAAGCTTATAAGCGGACAGAGGGAGTATATATTATTAGGGGTGAATGGAGCTGGATGGTGAAATTTGGATGTGAAATTCCGAACTAGAACAGGACGTGGGACGTTACGTCCCAAAATAAACACCCCCTTAAGTTTTCACTTTTTCAAAATACATTCTAAGGTGTTCAGTTTACATCCTTTTGTCCAATTTACGTCCTGTAACTTAGATTAATTTTATTTTAAATGCTTTTAAATTTTCACTATTTCAAAATACGTCTTGTAACTTAGGATGCAAATTGGACACTTTAGAATGTATTTTGAAAAAGTGAAAATTTAAAAAATTTAAAATGAAATTAATTTAAATTATAAGATGTAAATTGAACCACTTAAAATGTAAATTAAAAAAATAAAAACTTAAAAGATTTAAATCTAAGTTAAATGACTTATTTTGAAAATTTTCCTAGCAATAGACGGAGTATTATAGGTTTATTAGAAGCGGCAGCTTTTGGAATAAAGCTAATGGCTAATGCAGTGATGTGATGTGATAGTACCACTATCGATCTTGTCGCGTTACCACCATCTAAATATTAATTCTATATTTTTATTTTCAGTATTTTGAATAAAATAAACAATTACTTAAATTTTAAATACACATAAGTCACATCTTGTATACAATCGAGTATCGACACACTTCTTCATAAAAAACATTAACACTGATTCTTATACGGAGTACTTTGTTTTGTTGTCTTTTACCCGCGGCACATTCTTCTATTACAAACCACAATATACTTTTTACATTATTATTTTAGGAGAAAAATTGTGTGTATTAATACATATATATCAAGTATTTTTAAGTTTGATATTCACGGAAAACAATCTCGACATATGAAATATTTGTGAAATTCAATTTTTCGTTCTTTAATTTTGTTTAATATTGTAATTAGATTGGTAATAAAAGTTTGGGTTTATTCTCTTTTATTGTATTTTTATACTATTCATCTAGAAGCAATAATTTATCACATTTAATCACGTTTGGTTATACAATATGGAGTAGTATTTTTGTAAAAAAAATCAAAATTATTAAAATTGAGACGAAAAAAAGTGAAATATTCTCCACGCCACTAGGAAACAATTAAAACCTCAAATTGCAAAGGATCTGGACCACGTTGCCCTCCATTTGCTTTATTGTTCGCATCTTAAATTTATTTACACATACGCCACAATTTGTAAGACAATTTTTAAATAGATATAAATTAGGATAATCCATTTTCATCTAATAATGCCACGAGAACTCAATATTCACTTTCTTCAAAATTAATCAATTGCTTAAACAATAAAAATAATGAATAAATAAATAGTACTATATGTTTAAAGGCTAAAAAAATACTCCCTACGTCCCACTATAAGTTTCCCACTTTCCTTTTTTGAATGTCCCACTATAAGTTTCCCATTCCATTTTTGACAAATTATTTTCTCTCTCTCAATCACATCATTTCTACTTTATCTATTATTTTATCATACTTCATCTCTTACTAATCTATTATTTTCTCTCTCACCATCACATCACTTCTATTATATCTATTATTTTATCATATTTCTTAATCTAAACACCCAAAAGAAAGGGGAAACTTATACCGGGACGGAGGGAGTAGTAGAAAACAGAAAGTGGCGCGTGCATGCTAAGCGTCCAAAAGGGTGACTCGGATGTAAACAACATTGACCTTTTTTTAAAAGAATATCTTTATCTACCATTTATTCTTGAAGTTCAATTTTCTATATTGTCATATTGTGTATGCAAAAATAAAATTTAAGATATAAAATACGAGTTGTCTCATATCACACCGTTCGCATAAAAATATCATAATGGCATTATAAAGCAAAAAACATTACTACATTTTTTTTTTCATATAGTGTTACATTATTAACATTAATACTATATGTGAGCAATAATATTATTATGTAATTAATATATATTAAGTTTAAATTTTTAGATGAGATTAAAAATTTTAATCGTATTTGAGTCTTTGACTCATGTCCACGTCCTAAGTTCAAATATCGTTAAAATAATTTTTTTCTCCTCAAAAGAGTTGAGTCGAAAATTCATTGTGTATTATGAAATTAATATAAGACATTTGTATAAGTTCGAATCTAGATGAGATAAAATTATTTTAAATGATACATGTTTTATAAAAGGTAAACGATTAATACTAACTCTATGACCCGATTAGAACTAATCGAACTAGCAATTTTACTGTTTTTTTGTGTTACAAAATATTGCACGATAAAGTATTATAGTAAATAAGTTTTTGTATAATACTCCTTTATCTCTTTGAAAGTTACACATTTTCTCAATTTAAGTGTTCCATGAAAAGTTACATATTACTCCCTCCGTCCGCCTATAAGTGTTACGTTACTTTTTGGCACATAGATTAAGAAAAGTGATTAAATAATAGATATAGTACAAGTGATGTGATTGAGAGAGGAGAGAGATAGAAAGAAAAAGTAAGATATAAAGTGAAGTGTAAGAAAAAGTATTTACCAAAAAAAGTATGGGAAGCTTATAGGCGGACGGACCAAAATGGTAAAATGGAAAGCTTATGACGGACGGAGGGAGTACATTTTTTTGCAAAATTTACAATCACTCTTTACTTTCTTTTCTCCTATCTTTTCTTTTTCATGCATATCTCTATTTTTTATTTCTCTATTTCAACAGTTCACTATAATGAATAATTTTCGAAAAAAACAAATAAATTATACTCCACTATACCATAACACTGGAATTTTTATCATTTAACTTCACATCTCAATAAACAGTAACATGCAAACAATCTGAAAACAACATTAGTAAATTAACTTTCAGGTTCATAGACTTTTGAGCCAATTGTTTGTCTTGATGGGGTAACTCCAATTGCGAAATAAAACTGCATAATCGAGGATCCGTGAACGTATTTACTGTACTTTTTAGGTATCCGTTACTGACTTTCGATTTTTTTTAGTTAAGGGCCGCGATTTTTTTTCTTTTTAAGTTTTAATATCAGGCTAAGGTATCCGTTCAAATGAAGTCAATTTCGCCGTAACTAGCGAGAGTTTGCACTCCCTCCTTCCACGAAATATAGTCTTATTTATGTAATATTTATTGTTCATAAAATGTAGTTTTTATGAAAATTATAATTACTTAATTATTTAAATTACCATCAATTTTATTCATAAATAATTACTTTATTCATAATGGACCCCACAACCCTATAAAACCTTACTTTATTTACTAATTTTTTTTAAAACATACGTCTCACCCAAATGAAACATACATTTGATAGATGGAGTATTATTTTAAGTAGTAGGATAAAATAGTAAAGTCATGGTATATGTATTTTTTTTTTTGAAAACTGTCATGGTATATGTATTAAGTAGGGATAAAATAGTAAAGTCATAGTGTATGTATTAAATACTTATTTTGTTCTATAATAACTTTCTTATTTATTTTTTTCGGGATATTTCCTAATACATTTTACACCCTAAAATGAAAATCTTTTTATAAACTTCACTGTTAATGTCATTACTTTTAAACTCATAAATACACACCAGTCAACTGAATTATTTACTTTATTTATAAAAATTTACAAATTTGCCTCCAAAATTCTACTCATTATTATACCCTTTTTCAAATAAGAGTGTGGTTAAGCATATTAGTGTATTAAGTACTACTCCATAATTGCACCCATATATAATTTAATTCGCCTAATAAATTGAGTTGTACTCTCTATAAAAGGAAACTACCACCTATCCGTCCCACATTCAATTTTATGCACCACATTCAATTTTAATCCTATTGTATCATTCTTCTTAAAAAATAAAATCCTATTGTATCATTCTTCTTAAAAAATAAAATCCTATTGTATCATTGTCATGTAGTAATTCATTTGTCCCATTTTATTTGTGTTTTTAGAGATTTATTTTGTCACAATAAATGTTATTTTGCACTAATCCAAAAGAATGGGAAAATTGCACTTTTGGTCCTGTAAGAATGAGTTCAAATCACTTTCAGTCATTTTTCATGCACTTTTGGTCCTGTAGTTTATTTCCGTTAGTTTTAACGGATGAAAATTGCATAAACCGTTAAATATTGCACTTTTGATCCTGTAAGAATAAGATTAAATCACTTTCGGTCATTTTTCATACACTTTTAGTCTCATAATAAATTTATGTTTGTTTTAACGGAAGAAAATTGCGTGAAAGACACACATCCCTTAAAACACAACCAAAAGCTTAATATGGGATTAAAATTTTGGTAATATCACTAAAATTATAAAACTACCAAATGTATTTTAACAATTTATTTAAATAATTATTTAAAATTGATAAATTTACTTAAAATAATTTTATGATCTAAAAATTCAATCAATTATATATAAAATGAAAATTAAATCTAAAATTGATCTCAAATCAAAGCAAAAAAATAAAAAGTATTTGGCTTGATTTTGATTTTGATTTTTGTATTTTTAAATTATATCCAAATTATATGGGGTTAAAAAATAATTTAAATTTGAAGATTATATTTGAATATACAGTGTATTTTTTTAATTTTATATTTTTGTATATTCAAATTATTTTTCAAAATTTACTTTTAATTTTTTTTTTGTATATTTCAGTTTTAATACAAGAAATTACTTCAAAAGTTATTTAAATTTAAATTACATTATTTTTTTAGTAATTTTTAATTATATTCAAATCCTTGAATTAAAAAAAAAAATAGATTCTATAAAAAAAAATCAAATTATATAACTCAGTGAGATTTAGTCATTTATAGTAAAAAAATTAATATTCTAGATTCTATTGATTTTATTTATATTTTAATTCTATAAATATAATTTATTATTAGTTTTAATAATATTTTTGTATTTTTTCTAATTATAATGACTTTTTTAGGAATATTTTTTGATCAACTAAGGGTTTCCATCCAAAAACTAACGGTTTCCATCCATAAACTATCTTACAGGACCAAATCTGCAATAAACAGGACCATTTACAAACTTCAGGACCAAAAGTGATTTTGAAATATTTCTACAGGACTAAAAGTGCAATTTCCCCCTAATTAAATATCATATGCATTAAATTATTTATAAGTAAATAAAAGAGTAAAATGCTACATTATACATACATTTATTATTATTTAATAATTTTCTTAATAACAATTATTATTAGACGCTGGGAGTAATATATAAGCGATAAAAAATTGATTTCCCATTAATCAGGATGGGTAAATTTTAATAAATAGCATTGATTTTTTTATTTTCTTTTATTTATTAAGTCATTGACTTACTGTTAAAGGATGCTAAGATGGTGGTCGAAGCTGTCAAGGGCGAAGCTATGCAAGAGTCAATGTTTGGGAACTTTATTACGGAGTGCAAGAGACTTATAGTGTCATTTAATTCTTATTCGATTAATTACGTTTGTCAGGATGCCAATCTAAAGGCTCATTGACTGATTGTGGCTGCTAGGACTTTTCTTAGTCTTCAAATGTGGTACGACCTTTTGAATATTTTGATGGGAGTATCGAATGGTATTTATAGCTGTTAATAAATTGAGGTTTTGACTTAAAAAAAAAAAAAATTGAAATTAAGTGTAATATTCGTTTAAAATTTGAATTATCATTAATGATTATTTATGAAGAGGAGATCTCCAAATTCAAACCCAAAATGAAAATAATTAAATAATCCATCGGTTTCACTATATATTATCCATTTTTTCACTTTAGGTTATTCCACCATGTATTACTCATTACAACCAATTTATCTACTCACTCCGTCCCATTATTATTGGTATATTTGTTAAAAATCATTGTTCTATTATTATTGAAACAATAAACACCTTTACCGTTTAAAAAAAAAAAAAATTATTGAAACATTTGCCACATACTTCAAGAGTTAACTTCTCTTAGGCAAATGAATGTAGGTAAATGTAAATCTATGGGTTGAGTATCCCGAATACTCGAGACAATAAACACCTTTACCGTTTCAAAAAAAAAAAAAAATTTATTGAAACATTTGCCACATACTTCAAACTCCTTTAAAAATCTATTTTTACATTACTTATTTACATTTCATGTCATTACTTTTTACACACAAACAAAAAAGTCTCTCTTTAATAAAGTTGAAATACCCATATTATTTCTTCTAAAAGTAACTTTATCATCTTCAATATTACTCCTAATAAACAATTCTACATTGAAATTCGTAGAAATAATAAATGTTCTATTAATAATGGAATGGAGAGAGTATTATTTTCTTTATTCTTATACTATATTTATAATATAATTATATTTAGGAGTAATATATAATTAATTAGGTGAGAATGGAATATTAGTTGGGATAGGAAAAGTCCAAGCAAGAGGGGGAGGAGATATATTATAACAGCGTGACACACTCTGAACACACTCCTTCACTGTACACGTAACATGTATTACACGTCATTCATAATAATCCCAATAAATAAATTAAATAAACTTAAACCTTTGCAGTTGGATTCGTTTACCATGTGTTGTCATCATACACGTAATTCCAAGACCTACATTACAAGATGTGGTTTAAAGTTTAAACGATCCAAATACTTTTGCCACCTCTCCATATAAACTTCATTAAAACATAATTCATTTACAAAAGAATATACTCCATTTATTTAATAAAATTTGTAACATTTCTCATTTTGCATAGTATTAATAAACATATTTCTGTTTCCACCTTCCTTTGACCTTTCTATAATTAATATATTTTTAAAAAAATAGATATTAATAGGCGTAGTTCGAAAAGATTATTGATAAAAATGAAAAAAAACGATAAACTTTTTAAAATAAGATTTAAGATCAAATACGACAAAATTTATGAAACGGGAGGAGTAATATATAATGAAAATTCTGAATTCGTTTTAAAAACAAATGCTTTCAAACGTCCCAAAAGACTATACAAGGAAGGACGAACTCAAAAGTGAAAAAGACACTGAGAAAATTGAAGAGACGAGTAAACAGATTCAAAATAAATAAAAATTCTCAACATGCTAATTACATGTAGTTAGTTAAACTATACGGTCTGACTATAAATATGTCAACATATCTATCAAACTAAATTAAAAATTACCAAAAAGATTTATTAAACGTAAATGCATTACTTAGATGAGGCATAATAATATCAATCAATTACTTCTTACTACATTTGAACGCTATTTTTCTACTAGCCAAATTTAATTTTACTTTCTAAATTAAATTTGAGTTTTACTTTTGCAATTAATTAACGGATTAATGCCCCGATTGCCTCTTTCCAAGACCAATATAATGAGACGTGATTCACCCTCCCGAAAAGCAAAACAACAACCTAAAATAGGAAAAAGGAAAAACAATAGTAGTGTTTGGATATAGGAGAATCAGGAATCGGAATAGCACGTATCAATGGTGGGAGAAATGGAGAAATCTCTGTTAAATCAGCACAAAGAGAAGCACTTCACAGCCGGTGAAGTTGTGCGCGATATCATCATTGGCGTTTCCGATGGCCTCACAGTTCCATTCGCACTCGCCGCCGGCCTCTCCGGCGCCAACGCTTCCTCCGCCGTCATTCTCACCGCCGGCGTTGCTGAGGTTGCCGCCGGCGCCATATCCATGGGCCTCGGAGGGTATTCTCGCTTTCTATAATCACTTTCTTCAACTTTTTTTTTAATCGCACAAGTATGCGAATCATGCTTATTGAATGTTATATAATTCGACGTTAAATTCGTGGAAATTGCAGTTATTTGGCTGCAAAAAGTGAGGCAGATCATTATATGAGGGAGCTTAAAAGAGAACAGGAAGAGATCATTGCTGTTCCTGATACTGGTAATCAATTGTTTTTTTAATCAGTATTAATTTACTTTGCGAGATAGGGCACACGCTCTGATTTGACTGATTATAAAGTAGTATTTGAAATTGTGATGGTAAATGGTTGCAGAGGCGGCCGAGGTAGCGGAAATACTGGCGGAATACGGAATAGCGCCACATGAATATTCTCCGGTGGTGAATTCTCTGAGGAAGAATCCCCAAGCATGGCTCGATTTTATGATGAAGTATGTTTGTTTCCTTTTCTATCAATTTTTACTATGCTTTTCTTCTTCCAGCTACAGTTTTATGAGATTCATGAATTCTAATTAACAAATCCTAAATGAATAGTATATACATGTTTTTGTTAGATCCGTGTATTTTACCGGTATTCAATTACTCATACACATAACATTTGCACCCAGTGATGAGTGTATTTTACCAGATGTAACGTTTACATATACATATGCTCAAAAGGCTTCATTCAAAACAAACAAAGTACTCTGGAAGATATTACTGAATGTTAAATCGAATTAAACATTTGGTCGTTTTACTTTAACCATAGAGTTAAATTCTTGATTGAAAGTAAGCATAGTGAAATGAATAGAGTAAAAGTATGTATGTGGGATTTGTGATCTAAGTTAAATGTGCAGGTTTGAATTGGGGTTGGAGAAGCCAGATCCGAAGAGAGCATTGCATAGTGCTTTGACGATTGCGGTTGCATACATAATAGGTGGAATAGTGCCTCTTCTGCCATACATGTTCATTGATTCTGCATCAAGAGCTGTGGTTGGATCCATTATAGTTACTCTTATTGCTTTGCTCATCTTCGGCTACGCCAAGGGTCGTTTCACTGGAAGCAAGCCCTTTAGCAGTGCTTTCCAAACAGCTTTAATCGGAGCCATCGCCTCTGCTGCTGCTTACGGAATGGCCAAGCTTGTCCAACTCTTTTAACACAACATGCTGTTTTCATTTTTTCGTCTTTCTCGATTCGACTCTACTGTTTTCTACATGCGTTTTATCTCTGTTTTGCGTTTTTCTAGTTTTCCAGAATTCTAGTTATGGTATGAGAAAATCCTTTTAGACCTTGAGATCCATGTTAAGATTCTATGTATTTTTAGCAGTTTTGGAGCAATAGCAGTTTGGACTTTGGAGTGTAATCATAACTAGTCAAGTAGTACATTGATTTTGTTTTGCTCAAATCAGCACACTCGCACTTTTTAAGACGGACAAATTGATCCTTCAATTATTGTATCACGTGCAAATTAATCTCTTAACTAGTATAGGTTTTTTTTTTTTTTTTGTTCAATCAAGCATTCGTATTTATAAAATTAAAAACAAATCAACCCAATAACCAATGAAAATAGATAATTATGCCATTTCTTTAATTTAAATTCATCCATTTTTTTTTCGCATGAACTCGTCTTCGAGCATTTAAAAACCAAACTTTTTTTAAATTTAATTAATTTACTAATAATTACCAACGTATTCATTATTTTTATCAGGTAATTTAAAAACACCAGATCATATCATAATATTATATATTTATTATATTAAAACATAAAATGTTTGTAATAAATTAATTTCAAATAATTTAATTGAAATCAATATAAATTAGATTTAACTAAATAACAATCAAGTAGTTAGACAACAAATAGACCATACATGAAATTAAAACTAGAATGTAGGGCGTCATGCCGTCATATTCAGTAAATAAGGAGCTAATTTGTTTGATTTTTAGAAAATCTGAGCGTTTAATTGGAAAAAAAAAAGTGAATGGGCTAAATATGAACTGTAAATAGATGAAGATCGATTTATTCGATTTTAAAAGTGGGAAGTAAAAATATACTAGTTAATACTGTAAAAATTAGAGTTAAAATATCGAAGAACTTATAAGTTCTATTATTCAAATTCAAACACTAACAACTTATAAACTTAGTACTTAAAGCATTTTTATAAGCTCTTGATTTTTTTATTTTTTTATAAAATATTACTAGAACTTATGAGATGTTTAAAATAAGTTCAGTCAAACTGGCTCAAAATTACCTAACGGCGCAGGAAATTAAAGCAAACAACAAAAGAGCTATAGTGTCAATGAAAATCAATTTTGCTCTTGCCGAAATTCTATGTATTTATTTACTCATAAACCCACCAAAGCATGGAGTAAGGATACGCAATTGTCTTCCAAAATTGAATGAAAAATGCAACTTTATTGCCTCTTATTTCCTCTATACACCAAATGCCTTGAAAATTTATCCCGGGGATGCATCAAAACCTGCCAAAAGTAATTCCACTTTCAATCAATAAAACCTGACAACACTCAATTTCAAGCTTTCTATGGAACCAAAAGGAATAGATTCTAATCAAGCAAGAATTAACTCTGGAGTACCTGTTAGCGTCATCATGCAGTCGACTGAAGAAAACGACCCACAATACTTCCCTCGGGCAAAACCAATTCCCAAAAAGTCTTCATTCCCAAAACCAATACCTTAAATTATCAAAACCCTATTGCAGCATATATCACCACATAATATTGTGGTTTTGAGCTTATTCAGAAGTTAGAGATCCCAATTGTTTAGTTAAAACTTCAACTTTTTCGCAGGCACCAACACTATTTTGGCATTCAGTATCTTCTGTGATCTCGTTCTGATGTTCATTTCCATCACCAGCTGAACAGTTGGATTCTTCAGATTCTGTTGGCAGGAATATTGAGCGGAAATTCATCCCACGATCAAAACCAGCTTCACTTTCAAATACGGTAGGAACTTCATTTTCAGTTGATGAGTAGGGCAAAAGAAGCTGTTCCAGCATATTATCGTTTTCAGGAATATAGGGAAGAACCAATTTGCCATGATTTCCCAAAGGAAGCAATTTTTCATCTCCTGGAGGTCCTATCAGTAGATCAACATCCATAAAAAGATCTCTCATTTCATCAGAAGAAAGATTCCATTCCATAAAGTCATCAGAATTAGAAGCTTCTGTTGCCTGAGGAAGAACATCTTGGGGTGGTTGATACCTTACTATCATTCCATCAGAAGGAGTTGGATCACAATCATCAGTAACTTCACTTAGTTTAGTCTTTCCCGTTTCACTCATACGCCAACTGTTCTCTTTTGGAGGGAAAAACGATGCCATAAATTCAGGGCTCTGCATTGCCATCACGATGAAAGAAAGCATCTGCTGCTGATTCTTCTCCATGCCTTTTAGCTGTTGTTTCACAAGAAGCAATTTGCTCTGTGAATTCTCCTGATGCTGCCTTAGTTTTTTCAGCTCTAGTGTTAGTGCATTTTTATCCGTTGCAAGACTTTCAACTTCTTTCTGCAGGGCCATTCTCTTGTCTTCTTCAGATTGTACAGCAGGAACCGCATCTTTCTGTTGGGAAGATACTTTCTGCACTACATTGTGAGAATTCTTTCTTCGAACGATGTTCTTCAGCAAGTGTTTCTGGCCTTTGATGAAGGACTCATTAGAAAATTGCCAGCGGTCAGTATCAATTTTCCTGAAACCCTGATTCAAGAGTGGAAAATGGTTAATGAAGAGAGCCCATTTCAAATCCAATTGACAGAAACAAGAAAGCCAGATCATCAGAAGATCTTACCAAAACAATAGATTAATAAAAACCATTATATCAAGGATATTTATAGTCCAAATCCCACTATTTTACAAGATATTTTTTAGCACAACTAGATAAGTATATAACCAAAGTCCTAGATGGCCATAAAATTTGGGGAAGCAGGAATAACTGTATCCTTACAAGGAATATAGTATTCAGCACATCACAAATCCTCTTCTAAACATTGGAGAAACAACAAACACACATACAAAAGAACTACTCATATTAGGCCAGTAAGAAGTCGAATGAGATGGCCTCCACTTGTAGGCAAATAACTTCCAACGAAGGACCAAAAGATGAACTAGCAAGCTGAAGCGACCTCATATCCCTCAAGAACAGACCACATCATAACACATAACAGAATAGTGACCCTAATCAACTACTCCCTCCGTCCATGAAATGAATGTCTTACTTCCATAATTCATATGCTCCCCAACTTACCTGTCTCTAATTTTCTCAGCAGGCAAAAATTGATTATTTAGCTGAGCTCACATTATTCTTTTGTTCTAAATTGATTGTTTGGTTTTTAGCAGGCTGCATTTTTTTCTAATTTGGAAAATTCAGTATATTCTTGTAGGAATAATTTAGTCATCGTAACTAGAAAATTAGAGACAGGTAAGTTGGTAATAAATTCAGCTCCCAACTTCTGAGTAATATAGTTTACAAAGTAACGGAGGTATAACTTATGATGATGACTTTTTGGTTGATGTTAGATGAGTAAACAATCTACTAGACGAATAACCTAAAATTAGGCGGATACTCCCTCTGTCCTTCATGATCTAGTAGGAAATTAGTGACTTTATGCATTACATAAAACAACTTAACAATGTTAAAATGAGCAAATAAAAGTGAACAACTAAATAAAGATATGCCAAATACAAAAATCAACGATCGTGATCACAATATAGAACTGTAAAAACGATTTGCATTGCCCATTCCCTTTGAACACAAAAAACTTCTTGAGATAACTTACTGGAAATATTGATATGAAAAATGTTTGTGCACAGGCTTGAATCCTGGTAATAACATTAACAACTGCTATAAAAAAATCAGATACAGATAGGCCATTTAACTAACACAAAGTATACAATGAATTTAATCAATTATGAACACACTCCAAAATCACAATCAAATTCAATTAAATGGTGTTAAAGCAAGCCTAACTGCATAACATTCGAGAAGAACAACGAACAAACAAATGAAACAGGCAATTAACAAGGCTTTTAACCAGAATCCAAAAAAGAAAAGGCAAGAAACAATCCGAAACACGAATCTCACATAGATATTGAGCTGTCGCACAAAGCTGGAGAAGTTGCTATGCTTGAAGAACCTTGGGAGCAACTGCGAAGAAAATTTGGACTCGTCCCATATCATAAAACTGTCATTCGATTCAGTCCAAGAAATCAAGTCATTGGTGGAGTCATCATCCACCATCTCGTAACATTTAACGAGGAAAGGCGGCAGCGATGTCCCATTCTCGACTGATTTCACCATAATAATTAAAATTGAAGCCACAGAACAGAGGCAATCTGGTTAAAAGTCGAACAGAATCCGAATTTAGGAAATTGGAAATCGATTTCCGAATTGGAGAAGATAAGGGTGCTGAAGAAAAGAAGAATAAGGAAGGTTGCTTGGAAAAGAAGACGAAGAATATGCGAAAAGAGGGAGGAAATTTTAAACCGACCTGTTGCAGTTGAGAAGATATTTACAGGAAAACCCAAAAGACAAGTCAAAATTAAAGGAAAGTGAGACTGATAGTGCTTGCCCTGCTTGAATATTGTACCCCATTAAAAATGGAAAATTTCGAAGGGACTTGAATATAATTTAATCATGTCAAAATAAGAGTGTGATTTAATATGAATTTTCTTATTTTGAATAATAATTGAATATTTTACTTCAAAAAAAATAAAAATAATAATTGAATATTTATAACATAAATAGTACTAATATTATTAATAATAGTAATTTTTCGAGAAATAAAGTAATGTTATATTTTTTTTAGTATTTCAATATTATTCTAAATTAATAAGTACTCATCTTATCCAAACTTTGAATGTAAATATTTATTATTTTATCCATTCAATCTGAATAATTAATACTCCGTATTTATTAAAATTCGTGAAAATAAATCATACATACAATCTTCGAACGAGTGAATATATAATTTTCCGTATTAACTTTATATTACAAATATTAATATTATAATTGTGTTGAAAATAGATTAAGAAGTTTTTTTTTTAATTAAACCTCCATCAATATTTCATTTCACCTTATCCTACCCACCAATTCTCATTTTCAAAGTAAACTCAGCCTTAGGGAGCAAGGTTAAAAATAAATATTTAGATCTTAAATTTATGAGAATATTAATAAATATATTAATATCAAAGTAAATTTTAAAAGTGGTCATTTGATTTCAGAATTGTGGCTTTTATGGATTTTTTTTTTTTGAAAAGATTGGTAAAAACGTTCCCTACTTTGATTAAAATAATTAAAAAACAAAACTTCATCAGCAGAAACATTAACATATTCAAACTGGAGGAACTCATTAGAAATCGAACCACAGAGAAAAAAGTTGCCAGAACCAGTCACATCGCGTTTAGTTACTCCACCCGAATTCCCTATAATCTCCATATACAAAATCCGTAACCTCCCCCCGCGTTTCCCGCCTCGCAAGGAGACTTTAGTAAATCCACACCTTCAGAATTCAAGCGCCACTTATATCTTTCTCGAGAATCAAACTTCAAAAAACAAACACGAACAAGAAACAGAACGCATTTCACAGTTTCTTCTCTCCAATGGCGTCAATTATACTTAGAAAACCTAGTAACAAGAGGATTAATCCTGATAAACTCTTTGAATACGATAATTTCGGAATTCCGGATTTCGCGATCAAGACTCTATCCGGAGCATTCAGAGACAACATTCGGGTTTTTCTTCAGAGTTTTGCCGAAATGCAAGATTACACCGTAAATGACATGAGTGTGTGGTGTACTTCCCTCTTTTCTGAAGACGACGGCGTTTTCCCACTCTACACGCTCGAAGAAACCGTTCATGACTCAGTCGATCCTTTCTGCGAGTATTGTGAATTAGCAGGTGCTTTAATTTCGTCGACTGTTTTGCTTTTCTAGGGATTTTAATTTACGATTGTCTCGTTTTTTAAACTCTGATTGGATTCGTTTTATATGCTTGTTGGTGATTTGGGCACTTTTTTTATTTTTTTTCAGTTTTGTGCAGTAGAAATGATCTGTGTTATTGTTGTTTATTTCAGAATGGGGACATCATTTTGTTTGCAAGAGAAAGTACCATTTGATAATTCCTTCAAAAGAGAATTGGAATGCTCCATTGGATGAGTTATTTCTTGAATTTGAGAGTCATAAATTATACGGGTTGATTCACTGTAATGGTTATGGGCATCTCATCAGCATCAATGGCTTGAAAAACAACTCAAAATTCTTACGTGCAGATGATAGCATGAAATTCTGGGACCGTCTTTGCACAGTTCTTAAAGCCAGGTTCATTTCTCTTTTAGAACTTTCTTTGGCTAAATACATGTTACCAATTTTTAGATATGCATGTAAATGAATTGTTTGCAGGAGTATTTCGGCTCATTATTTATCAAGAATGGATTCAATTGAGCTGAGTTTGATATATGGCTTAGCACACGCGAGGCCGTGGTTAGCTAAATGGGGTTATAAATTTAGTGGTGAGAAACTTGGAAACTCAGAGAATAGATACAGAACAGCTATCCGAGTTTTGAGTAGATCAAGTATTGATACGATGCTTCGTGTTGTTCGGGATAAGATAAAATTAAAAAGGATCAAAGAAATGATAGAGATCTACAAAAAACTGAGTGCAAAACCACTGACCACCCTTGGTGACTTGTTAGGATTTATGCTGGATTTCGAATCTAGAATTCCTCAAGATAATTATAATGGATGTAAATTTGATTCAGGGACTGAGGGAAGTGTGATGGGATTTGAGATATTGGTAAATTCAATGATGGAAAATTGCAGGTGGCCTCATAGAAGGTTAGAGAATGTGTTGTTCGTGATTGTCGATTTGTTAAAACAGCACAAAGCTGCTGTAAACGAAGGTCGTATGTCTAGGCAAGAACTGAGAGACGGGGCTAGAAAATCCATTGGAGACACTGGTTTGATTGATTTTGTGATCAAGTCCATCAAATGTTTTCAAGTGGATAATAAAATCATTCGTCGTGCTATAAACCCCTTCTCAAGAATAGCAGAATTCACCATTCATGAAACTTCTTCACAAGGGGCGTCTCACATTAACTTATCTCGAGATGTATGGTTTCTTTATGAGACTGTGCTAGCAGGGTACCCTCAGAGTCGGACTATCTTGAGCTACAATTGCTTGGTGAAGGATTGGCCTATTAATGGCAAGATTGTGAACCAATCTATAATGTTGATATGTAAATTTCTACCAAGTTTTGATGAGTTGGATAGTGAGTTAAAGAGGAGGTTGTCGCCCGGTGAGGTGGTGGTGGTGGAGCCAACGATCACGATTGGTGATCTGAAGAGGGTGGCGCAGAGTGCTCTGAGGGATACTTACTGTATCATGGACGAGTTTGAGGTGAGTCAAATCGGTGGGTTGAAGAAGATAAATGATGAAGTGGTTGTGTGTAGCATTTTTGAGGGGGGTGATCAGGTGTGGGTGAGGGGTAGTGGATTGGACTTTAGTACATGTCTGAGGTATGAAGATGGGGGAAAGAAAACAATTACATCTCAGAGCAATGGCTGAAGAAGTTTAATTAAGATATTAATGGGAATGTAGAGATGTAGGGAGATAGGAAAATTTTGTAGGTAAAATATGCAGATTTGTGGTGGTGAGCATCTGAAATCAAAACATTGGGAAGAATTTATTGGTTGGATTGGTCAGTTGGATTCATGTGTAACTTTTTAACACGTGCATATGGAGTGTGGAATATAAAGTGAAAAATGAAGTTGTTTAATATAAATGAAATATGAAGTTGTGGAATATTGTTCACTTGATAATGTTTCAATCACTAACTTCTATTCGTGTTTCAATTAAATATGTCATAGTTATTAGTATAAAGTATATGTGGACATACTAGTGATGTTATAGTGTTGTATACCTCATTAGTTTCTATTAAATGAATCATGGTGTAGTAACATATAATCTCATTTTGTGCTAATCAATTATTCGTTTTGTATTTTATTTCGTTTTTATTCTAGTGTACATCAATTTTCAAATATTTTATTTACTTTTTTTTAGAGGCAATTTACTCTTAAATAATTGTTAAGTGAAAATTTTATTCAACAAAAAAAAGAAAAAGAAAAGGAGGGGCCTCGGCCCGTCAAGAGTATTAAAAGCAAAACCAAAAGCAGCCCAATAAACTTGGCCCAACGAGAAAGGGACAAGCCCAAATCAACTCACGAAACTAACATGCCAAGGCCCAAAAATATGTGGGTTAACTCGTATAATTATAATTAATAATGTAACTATAATATACAATTTTCATATTTAATATTTATTATAAATATAAAAACATGTAATAAAAATTATTGATTTAAATGAAATTATAAAATTTAGATATTTATATATATGGTTTTTTTTATAGATATATACTTTTATTTTTTTGTAATGAACATATTAATAATTAAATTTATAACTGATATTATTAAATTTTTATTTCGGCTTTGATTAATTTGGGAAATGCTGGTGAAACCAACAATATATTTTTGATAAATAAGTTCAAGTTCAGATCAAAAATAAATGAACTAGTGTCAAAACACTTAAAAGTTCGACTCAATTCAGTTACAACCCTACGGTTAGCCCTTCCATTTTCTTATGACTTGAATGAAATACTAAGTCAAAATTTCGCTTATCCAATTTTATTTCCATGAACTTAAATATCAATAGAGCTCAAATTTGCGAGCTCTAAGTTTTAGTACGACAAGGTAGTTAAGTTGTAACATAATTAACATTGTACATATTTCCAAAAAAAAAAAAAAAACATTGTACATAGATCCCTTATACTAATTATTTTAATTTTTTCCTTACTTGAAAAATAAAATAAAAAATGGAGTCGAATATGAAGGGCATGGCTAGAAATAAAAGCAGTCATCGTAATTGTGGAATATTATTATTATTATCATCATTGCTTGGTTTCGCTTATCAACTGCTCTACTAAGTAGTAACCCTACCATCAATCATACATTTTTCCTTTTTATTAAAGTTTAAATGGAATTTATGATGCCTTTATATATTTTCAATTATTTGACAACTGTTTGGGTATCAGATAATTAAGAAGATTAAACTGATATCATAATTAAAGCATTTTAATTATTAATTAGAAAAGAGTAAAGATATAAAAAAAAAAAAAAAAAGCATTTTTAGTGATATTAGAAGAATTGATTTGAGTTCGAAAAAAAAGAAGAAGAATTGATTTGGCCTATACAAATAAATGAAGTTTAATTTTAAAAATAGATATGTTTACTAAATTAAATAGGGAAATGTTGATTAATTTACCCTATTCCCGCCCCCAATCATGGATTCATGGGTGTGAACATTTTTTAGAAATATTTTTATTTAATTAAATTAAATTCCTTACCTTTTTCTTTTGAATTTGATTTGATTATATGATATATTTACCACTTTAAATATGTGAGTGCAATATTTAGTTTATCCCTTTGAACTCTCTCCCCATGCACTGATTAATATTTTCTCTCTCTCTCTTTGTTTCTTGTCTTCCATTCAATTGAAGTTTGAATTTGAAGAAATCAAACTCAAATTAAGTCAAGATATGGTAATTATTGTGATTGGATTCAATAATTAATTCAAGATATATAGATTGGAGTTTTGTGAAGATTAATTTTTGATTGAAATTAGTGATTTGATTTGGTCGTGCAGGTTGGAGGTAAAATGTGCAGTTTGATGAAGAAAAGTTGGGTGAAGAGTTTAGTAGAGAGTGAATTCTTTGTTTCGTGTATGGATCATAGAGATTCAAGGAAGAACGAAAAGAATTTGTTCTGTATAGATTGCAATCTTTGCTTGTGTAAGCACTGCACTCTCAACTCCTCTTTGGATCATCGTCTTCTTCAAATATGCAAATACGTCTACCACCAAGTTGTTCGACTTCATCACATTCAACCGCATCTTGATTGCTCTCTTATTCAAGTAATTTCCTACTTTTTCATCAATAATTTTTTCACATATTGGATTCTAATTAAATCAGTTGTGTCAATTTCATTAGTATTTTTAAGGAAAAAACTGTCTAAGTGATGATTTAAGACACATCCAAAAATTTACTTTATCAAGAAATTGGTTCTTGTTAGATTAATAAATTTCGATTTCATCACTAATTAAGTAGCTAGTTGTTGCTCCCTTGTCCATGAGTTTGCTTACTTTGCTAAATGTAATTCTATTGGTCTCCTGTCATTCAGTACTAGCTGATTTCAGTTCATTTTAATACAATTTGACTTCTTCGTAAAATAAAATTAAAAAAAAAGTAGCTAGTTAGATTAATTTGGTTTATAATTATTGTTTGTCAATCAATTGACAAAATTTTAAAAGAAAAAATTGATACTGAATTTGATGATTGTATTTAATTACTGCAGGCATACAAAATAAATGGTGAAATGGCAGTACATTTGAATCCAAGGCCTCAACAAAAGAGTAAAAAAACAAAGAGTGGTGGCACTTGTTGCGAAGCTTGTGAGAGGCACATTCAAGATTTGCCTAATCGATTTTGTTCAATTGCATGCAAAGTAATTAATTAATTTAATTAAACAAGATAGGTGTATAATTAATCTTCTTCATTGTGACTTCAAGTGTACAAGATATCTTATGCAAGTTTTTGTTTGTTGTGAAAATATTATATAGTTTTCATCATCAATATTAAAGTCAACAAGGAAGAACGTTGATGGAATTTCGAGTTTGGAGTCGACGGAATTATGCGAGGAGGAGAGTTCATACGAAAATGGGTACGCTTCGTCTTTCTCGTTAACCACAGACTCCTCGTCGGAAGTAATTCAAGCATGGTGGAATTCTCCTTTGAGGCCAAAGAAGAGGAAGAGAAAGAGTTCTCCAACAAGGTCTCCTTTTTGTTGAGACAGCTTCAACCCCACATTTCATTTATTTAATCACATTTCATTTGTGCAATGTCCCATATATATTTGTTATTTTATGGAGTAATAATTTATAAGAGCTAGCCATGCATAATTTATTGTTTTTGGGCCTCTAATCAGGTCCCCATTTTAGTGTCTTGTACAACATAAAGATGGTGGTCTTATTAGTAGCAATCATATGTAATGATTCTTAAAGCTTTAATTTGCTTATTTTTCAAATATATGACTACACATTTTTATACAATTAGGAATATATGTTGAGTTTTATTGTTTTTTCTTTTACAACAATGTGTCATCAATGACTTTGTTTACAATTTAATGAAATAGTGGGTTAATGTCGTTCTTCAATTCAAGTTTATATTCTAATTTTTAGTAGTCTCACATAATAAGGGTTGTTTTTATTCAATTCAATTAAGTTTATGATCTGATTTCATAACCCAACATAGATGGAGTTTTTTCTTATTCTACAAGACTAGTTTCTCAAATTTCATTGATTTAGCTTGAAATTTGATCAATTGCATCTAATAGAAATGACTACTTAAATGTTTGTTTTCATATATGTTAGATTGGATGTAAAATCCGATCGACAAAGAAACAAATGTTTACTAGAATTAATGAAGTAGCTAGGTATTAGGGAATTAGTAATATACAAGTAATTAATATATTCATCTCTATACATTTGTTTAAAATGAATATTTACTATTTAAAAAACTGAGAAATTGACACTGATATATAAAATTATTAAGAGACAACACATATCAAAATTTACTCTCTAATTAAATAGAGATGTATATAGATTACTTAATAGTGAAAGTAATTAGTGTTTAGTAAAAAAAAAGTTGTATAGAGTAAAATATTAGGGTATAATCACGTAGAATGGTAGAAACATACCCAACTTTTACATCATGAAGAGTTAATTAATTTAAGTATGTAGAGACAAAAATTTGTATTAGAGGTTTCATACTTGATACAAATTCTCGTCACTTATAAATTATATAGTTCATTGATTCATGATCCTACTCAAAATTTAGTTTGAAATTGTAAATTCTAAAATGAAATTTTATCTCATACATAAGACCATTTGACACAAAATTGCTCAAAGTTCTTTCTAAATTCAATTCTAAATTATTATAATCACTTGCTAAATTTTTTTTAAAAAAATCCCCTTTATAAGTAACCGGTCTACCATATTACCATTAAAACATTACTATAAAATAAAATAAAAAATCAGTGTAATTGAATTATTAAAAAAAAAAAATGAATTGATTATGATGGGCTATATATTAATTTAGAGGTCGTTTTCGAGCAATGGGTGTGTTTGGTTAAAATGTCAGAAATCAAGATCTTTGTCGGATTGGTGATGGCGTCTGGTTTTGTCCATTTCCTGGTTAAGTTGGCCCCATTTGCATAATCCTTGAAACCAGGTTTTGATGGGCAAATTTATCTTTTATTTCGTAATTTTGTAAAGTAATAATAGTATATGGTTTGTATTTCACATGGGAATGCTAATGATGATGGCAGACAAAAATAGGTGTGTAACACAATTCCTTTTGACGACAAAACAGATTAGTATAGAATTTGTCCAATTTTCAACACAAAATTAGCTACACTTACATCACATGGATGACTTGGACCCCATATTAATATCAATATTCATTGTCAAATGTCAATATTCTCACTCTCTCTTTTATTTACGACCATTTTTTTGTCCATAGAAAATCTTACACCTTCTCCTTTAGCCAAACATTTTTATAAAAAAGTGTACAAATTTAGATTTAGATACATGCACCAAATAAGTGTAGATGTAGTTGTGAAATTAAATCTTATACATTCTCCTTTAGCCCTTTTTTTTATACAAACAAGAGGAAGTGTAATACTCCCTCACAGTTCCGGAATTACTTGCATAGTTTGACCGGCACGTTGTTTAAGAAAAGTGGATTTAGTTTTTTTTTTATGGAAGTTAAATACCCATCCCTTTTTCCCCTCCCCATGACTCGAACCCAGGACCTAAGGCCTAGGTAGTGGTGCTCTAACCACTTGAGCTATCCCACTTTGTCTGGATTTAGTGGTTGATGATGTAAGATAAAGGAGGGGTATTTTAGGTAATTTGATGACGTGTAAAGTGGATTTAATGATGTGTAAAGTGAAATGTATAGAAAAAAAGAGTGACAAATTTGAAAATAAAATGATGTTGTGAGGTTATTAATTTTGTGAAGTATTTCCATATTAAGAGTGTGCAAGTAATTTTGGGACGTTCCAATAAGGAAAGTGTGCAACTAATCACGGGACGGAGGGAGTATTATTTTTACTAACCTGTAAATATGCGATATGTCAATAACTATATAGCAAATTGCAAGTAATGATAGTTTTGCGTCATTGACATACAATTTCTATTGACCTTTTGATATCATATTCTTGGTGTTTTACTACACTTTAGAATCTCAACCAAATATTTTGTGCTTAGAAAGACTTCTAATAACTTTGTTAAATATCTACTCTAATTTTTTTTCCTTGTATTTTGTAGACAATTCTGATTGAACTTGCTCCTTTGTATAGGTGGGTGTGCCCATAATTCACATGCTTTTTTTTTTTTTTTTTTAAGTATGCGGGTATATTTGGTAGTTTAGGGTGTGTATACATCATTTTCTAAAGTAAAAAAAGTAAGTGTATATAGTTGTGGGTGTATTTATAAAAATTGTGATTTTGAATATCCGACACCTTTTCTAAATTGTGAGTGTGGATATCATACTCAAAAAGAAAAATAGAAAGTCAATTTAACCAAAATTAAAATATTATCAATGAAATATGTAAGTTGAATGATTCTGGGTTGAGAATATTTAATTTCTTTACACAATACAATTAGGGCGATACAGTTCGACACACAAAACAATGTTAATTAGCTTTATTTGTTCACTTCAAAAATTTAGCATGGCCATCTCAAGTATAGTTAAATTATTCGGTAAAGTAAATGATACTCCCTCCGTCCAGCTATAAGTTTCCCCTTTCATTTGGTTGTTTTGATTAAAAAATATAATTAAATAAGGAGAAATTATTGTTAAGGTCATTTCACTAAGAGATTTATCTAATAGGGCATAGGTTTTTTTTTTTAAAATCTATTAGAGTCAAAATGGCACCTAATAAGACATTGTTGCCCTTTATTAATTTAAATAATTCGAAATTAATAAATATTAATAATTTGAAAATAATAATTTTGAATTAATGCAGTTCCTAATTATATGCACCTTCCAATTATTAAAAAATTCCTAAAATTAAGCAATTCGAATTAATTGTTAATTATTCAAACAAATAAAGTTAAAAAATCTGCAGACATCGTCGGAGAGATTTCAAGGAAAGAAAACCCATTGTTTCCGGCAAAAAGTTCATTCAAGAAAATCAACACTGTGAGAAAAGGAAAGAAAACCCATTGTTTGAATATGCATACATATATGAAAATAGATTATGAAGTTTAATATGCATTGAAAACGGGGGTACATGCATTTTATATATGTGCCTATGTGAAATGCACTATACGATATGCATATATACATGCATACGGTAATGTGCATATCTATAGTTACAAGGAAATATGCACATCAAAACATTTCCAAAAGCTACATAAAAAAGGACGATCAGCAAACCATACCCGAAATCCATCATCAGAATGAGTTCATTTCAAGAATGTAATTCCTGTTTTTCAGCAATCTTTCAACCGCCTCTACATACACTCCTCCTTCCTTCCCAAAGGCCTCCGCCGCCAGCCCCTCGTCTTCCCGGTGGTCCTCCGTCTCACGCCGCCCTCCTACCGGCCTCACCACCACAAACGTTGCTCCTTCCATCACCATCCATGAAGACATCTCTAATTTAGCTTCGTGCCTCATTCTAATTCCCACAGCAGGCACCGTCGTCCGGTTGTTCCGCTACCAAGCACCGCCGCTGCCGATTTCCTCCGCCGCGTCACTGTCCCTGAACTCGCGCAAGCCGTCTCTGTCCATAATGACAGTGCCCTCACTATCCTTATCGTAAACGACTAAATGGGAAAGCGATTCCTGCTCGTTTACCACATCCTTATCGTAAACAACAACGCTGAGAACGCCGGTCTCAGCCCAGAAACCGATGATGGAGATGAATTAAATGGTAATCGCGTTTTCTGGAAGATTTTAAGAAGGTCAAGATTTTTTTTTAATATGCGCTATAATTGGGGAATTGATGTTTGAATTTAAATTTCAAATTAAGGTGTAAAATCTATTAATTAAGAGGTTATGTTAATATAAATGGCAAATACGGTTTTTTGACACAAAAATGACCTTATTAGGAAATTTTAAAAGTTGTATGTTTTAGTTGTTTAATAGTCTATAAAAGTGACCTTATTAGGTAATATTCTCATAAAATAATAGATAAAGTGTAAGTGATGTGATTGAGAGAGAGAAAATCATATGCAAAATGGAAAAAAATGAAATGGAAAACTTATTGTGGGACATCCATAAAAGGAAAGTGGGAAACTTACAGGGGGACGGAGGGAGTAATTCATTATTTGGTGAGAGCCACCATTAAAAATAAAAAAATAAAAAATCTAAGTTTTTAACATTGTTAGATCAACAGTCGACATTTTGTGTTGTGGTTGGCTGTATATATTTGATGAATAATTGATTTCACAAGTGAAACAAACATATAAACTTAACGAGCCTATCACTTCAAATTTAAAACTTTGTAGGAAAGTTGAATAATATTTCATTTGAACTGAAGAAACTGAAAAATAGTCATATATATACAATGCACACAAATAAAATGTTTTATAAATATAGTAAATTACACAAATGAAATGTACATTTTTTTTTATTACAGAAATCACACAAATGAAATGTACAACCTTACAATTCACGTAAATTGTTCGATCGGTAAATGATAATTCACTATATAATTCTTTATTAAGTGATAGTCGACACCATAAACATTTGTGCATTGCAAGAATTCTTTTTCTAGTTTGTATGGTAACAAATAATCAGAAATCTAAGCTCAACATTATTAGATCAACATTTCAATATATTTGATCGTGTAATATGGAGAGCATTTGGGTTTTGGTTCGTTGAATATATTTGATGAATAATGGATTTTACCATTTGAGTTGTCTCACGTCAAAACATTGAAAAAAGTGAGACTAATATATATATATATATATAAACTTAGCTAAAAATGAATAATATTTCTTTTTTTTTTAAATTTTTATACAGCACAAATTAAACATGGAGAAAATCACAAATGAATGTACATTTTTGTATTGACATTTCGATCATAGCCAATCTTGAAAGTATTCTTTCTCCCAGCTGCAACCTCAAGGAAGACAACGGAAAGGCATTTGTATTTTGAAATAATATAATCATGAGAATCTTGCTCCAAGCTTCAAACTAAGACAACGGAAAAGCATTTGTACTTTGAAATAATATGATCATATATAGTAGTTTGTAAATACGAAATGCCCTTACTCTTCCATCAATATATAAACGAGACAACGAAACATTTGTACTTTGAAATAATATAATCATGTAGTAGTTCGTGAATACGAAATGCTCTTACTCTTCCATCAATATATAAACGAGACAATTGTTCTGCAGACTTTGAAATAATATAACATGATTGTGTTCCAAAAAGAGGGAGGCTTGGAGAAGTTAATTGAAGATGTAAAAAGACATGTCGTCTGGAACTGGGGCAAAGCTAGGAGTCTCTTCAACAGCAATGCTACTTTTGAAGCCTGGAGCATTAATCCTTGTTATGCTATTGATTTTAATTAACACTGATGGAACTTAGACCTACGGTCTGCTGTAAATTCCACCTTGTAGGGTATTACTTGTATCCAACATGTTCTAAAATTAATATATATTTCCTTTACTGACCAAAAAAAATAAAAAAATCAAAGCATTTGTACTTGAATATGAAATGTTCTTACTCTTCCATTAATATATACTAGTTTTTTCCCGTGCGATGCACGGGTCAATTGTAAAACTGGAATGAATTAAATAAATAATTTTTTTTTTTACAATTAGTCTTGGAGGTCTTTAGAATTTTCGCATTAGAACCACAAATATTCCAATAAAATTTATGTGTTTATCTTTTTGCTTCAAATTTTCGCGGTAATGATAAATGTATAATCCGATAGGCAATGCAAATTTTTATTTGTGAAAAAATAATAATAAAAAGTTGAATATATTGACATCAAAGAACAAATAAATCTAAAAATTAGAAAAGTAAAGACCACAATTTTACAGTGCAAGACAGAAAACATTGTAAACATCACTACAATTCAAAAACTCAATTAAGATTTAAGATTCAGAAGAAAAAAAACAAAAATATAACTATTAGATATGAGTTTAAGGCAAAAACTTGTGTGAGACCGTCTCACGGATCTTTTTTCTGTGAGGCGAATCCTTTTAACCCATATTTTTTTTTCAGATTTTGATTTATAAAAAAAGTGATAATGTTTAAGTGAAAAGTGATAATATTTTTAACAAAAGTGATTATCACTTTTTACTTAAACACTATCACTTTTTGCTCAAACATTATCACTTTTTATATATGAGGACCGTCTCACACCGTGAGACGGTCTCACCTAAGACTAGCCCGTTTAAGGCAATAACTTGTGTGAGACACTAAAAATGGAAACGATAGTTCTAAAGCAGTTAGGACACATATAAGTTTCCACTTTACCTACTTAATGCTTCAACCATTTGAAGTTATTTTTTAAGTGTCTATAAATTTCTCATTTATTTACTTGAACAAAAGAATCATCACCAAGAGTATTTTAAGAATTTGCTATACAAACAACAATGAACATAAGGGTGGATTGAATCTCAAAAATTAAATAGAAGAAAAACACATATATACATATATGTATCCTTTAAACATATATAAGTAAGCAAGCTCGATTGTTTTCCAATCAAAATCATGAAAAATAAGTGTATAAACAAAACAATAATACCACTATTAAACAAAAAAAACCTTTCTAGAATTCGAGCTATACATTGTAGCAAAGAAAGTGAAACTCATAAAACTCTAAACAATTGGAGTTGTAAATTGTGGATAGAGGGGCACATGAGATATCAATAAAAGAAAATTTAAGGAAAAGACATAGATCATATCTGTAGACACAAGGAGAAGGAAAGATTCTTGTTAATAATTGTGTAGATTTGAAGAAAGAAATCCTATCAAAATGTCGAAATCAATTATAAGTAGAGTAGTATTTTAAAGTAAAGATGGAATTTTCAGTATTTGTATACTTATCCGAAAAGGGAATTACCAGAGAGAGACAGAGACGCCGACGAAGTGACCTACCGTGGAAATATCTTCTAGTGTACTTAAGCTTCGTCATTGTTACAATGCCCTTATACATAGATTGAATTGAGAAGGAACTCATACCTTCTCTGAATTCTACTGCCTCCAAATTGTATGAAGGACGATGATTCATCTTCTTTTTTTTTTGTCGCTGATTGACCATCGCCAAGCGCCGGTTGGAGTGGGCTTCCAAAATGCAATGTCCTTGTGAGACCATTTACACAGTCTTGTGTGTCAGATCTCTCTGAACTGTGACCATTAACATTCAAAATTATCTTCCTACCTTTGTAATTAGCAATTAAAAATGAAAGCGTGAAACGATTTCTGCAATTAAGAAAAAAAAATAGTAAGATTTATTATACACGGACACGTGTCGGAAAAAATAGAAGAACAGGAATGAACAACCTCCCAATGCCCGTATTGACAAGCTTGCATCAACGCCGTCTGCCATTGTATCCATCAATCATCATTTTAACTCAATTTAAATAACTAAAAACGATATATCCTGATAAAAAAATAACGTGCAAAGTGTTACATGCCCGCGATAGTTCCTGAGATTAATATCAACACCAGACTCTAGCAATAGGAATACAATCTAAAGACAGAAAAGAAGCACATATATATATTTCAAGTTAGTGCCTCACCATATGATGAATGATCATAGTTCAATTACATACAATTGATGCAGTAATTGTGTAATAAACAAAATTTCATAATATCAATAGAAAAAAAAAAGGAGGGACGTGATTAAGTACATCTCTCTCGAAAATGGACCAAGTTCTGTTGCATTCTTTCATGAGGAACCTTCATAAAATAAACTCTCGAATCCAAAAAAAAAAAGGCCCTGCCAAATCACATAAACACAATAGTTACTTTCATGCTACTTCAATTCCTCATTTATTCACCAAAAAATAACACCCAAAATAGAATGAAAAACTCTACATCTACTAAAAAAATTACATTAAACAATTGACATTTAAAAGAGTTCAAACAAAATGGAATGCTTAAATTTAATTAGGGATACTTACAAACAAATGATGACAAACACTCCTATATGCTTATTTCACGCAAATGATAGGATTGGGCATGGATCTAACAAATTAAATATTAATTAATTTATTCTTACTTGTATTTAGTGACCAAGGAATGGAGATAAACAACCATCTACACCTAAGTAAAATCAGCTCCCACACAAAATCTATTACCACCTCCAAACGCCATGAAGGTTCTTGATGCATCACTCGTGTCTTTACACTGTATGCATCATAAAATAATACAGTATAATATTTCTAAAATCATAAATGTATGAACAAAAACAAATACATATATATCTTCATTGAAACCTTTCCCGGATATATTTACTCCTTCTATTGCTAGCTTAATAAAATAGTAAAAAAGTAGAGCTTGAGTAGTATATACATGGAATACCTGCGAACTGGGAAGTTGAAAAAGTCTCCACCACTCTCACCGATCGAATTTCTTGAATTTCTTGGAACTGTGAAATTTGAAAAGGCCGTCCTTAAAATCGGAAGTTGGAGAAGATGAGAGGAGATAATCGAAAAGTCTACTAATAAAAAGGAGTTATGATGAAATTTGAAGAGTCTCTATTTCTCTCTCTAATTGTAACAGTCATGTATGGTAAGAATGCCACACGGCAAAAGAAAAGACACTCATCATACACATGGCAAAAGGAGGAGGGATCTCAAATGCACACGTGTCGAAAGCAGGAAAGTCTTCATCCTCCTTTTATATATATAGATTTTTCTCCATCACTTGAATTCAAAATCGAATGATTTTCTCCTTCTCCATCAACCCATCTTTTGGAAATAGAACGAGATTATGGTATAAATGCAAATTTCAAAATTTTATATTATTGACTTTGAAATTTAAGACTGGTTAAATTACCAGAGAATAGCGTTATACACAAAATTGCACAACATTAATATGCCGTATATATATGACTAAATTAAATTAAAATTCCATTTCTGAATTTATAAAACATCCTGTAAATTTCTTTGCAATTTTTCAAATAACTAAAATCCTATTACGAGGAATTTAAATACAAAAAATATCAATTTGTTCTAAATACAAAATTGCACAAATTTGTTCATGACATGTAATGTACTCCCTCTGTATATTTTCTTTTCAATCTCTCTTTACCATCTTTCTCATTACTTTTCACCAACTCATTTAAATCTGTGAAAAAAACAAAAGCAAATACGTACGGAGTATATAATATGCCTTGTGTACTTATATAATACTCCCTCCGTCACGTGATTATTTATACACTTTTTTTATTGAGACGTCCCAAAATTACTTGGACACTCTTAATATGAAAATCAGGAACGGACCCAAGTGTTACTTTGGAGGGGCCTTGACCCCCTCACCCCCTCTCTATTTACTAGTAGTAGTATGCATACTGCAACAATTTAGAAAAATAGTAGTTAATAATTTGTTAGTTACTTTTTTTAAATACACTTTTAATGATATATTAGTCTTTAAAGTTAACATATATACAATCTTTTAATTTTATGGTTTACTAATTTGAAATGTAAAATTAGCTATGAATATAATGATGGATATTGCGATGGTATTATTAATTGAAATAATTAGTGATTAGTTTAGTAGTATTTTATAAGTAAAAGTAATATTTTGTGTAAATATATAAATATTATAAGAATAAAATTTATGGGGAAGTTACATTTTTTTGGGGATGTGTAAATTGTAGAACGGACCAATAAAACGGGCGTACAAATAATTGTGAAACGTAAAAGTACTTAATAAAAAATTAGTCACTATTTGATTTTCGCCCCCCTCCCTATTCAATCATGGGTCCGCCCCTAATGGAAATACCCCATAAAATTAATAACCTCACAACATCATTTTATTTTCAAATTTGCCATTCATTTTTTTCATACATTTCACTTTACACATCATCAAATTACCTAAAATACCCCTCCTTTATCTTACATTATCAACCACTAAATCCACTTTTCTTAAACAAGTCAAACTATGTTAGTAGAAAGACTCTCAAGAACACAAGATCAAGATATGAAAGAACACACTAGGATAGAAATTGGATAAATCCGCCCAAGCCGAAGCCGAAGAGTTTACAATATTAATCAACACCCTCTAGTGTCTACCTGATCTAATATATATAGGCACGGATCATAAAGGCAGTTATGCAGTTATCTAACTAACACACATGGTCAACTAACTATCTTTATCCTTATCCCTATTGTCTTGCCTTCTTTTATATGTAACAACTCCATTCCCCTTCAAAGAAGCCTTGTCCTCAAGGCTGAAATCCCGGAATTGCGAACGAAAGTAAATTGTATCTACCCAAGTAGCTTCGTCGTCCGACTGGCCCTGCCAGACCACCAACACTTGAGGTATGCGATCATCTCCCCGCCATATTTCACGGCCCCGTAACACTTTTGAAGGAACAAACTATGGATAGTCGTCGCACAATTCTGGGGGAATCGTCGAAGCAGTCTCATTGGCCCCAATTAATTGTTTCAATTGAGAAACGTGGAAAACATTGTGTAGGCGAGCCCCCTCTAGTAGTTGTAGTCGATATGCTGCCGAACCAATACGTTCTAGGACTGGAAATGGGCCAAAATAACGTGGAGCCAGTTTAACATTTAATCGTCTAAAAAGGGACGCTTGGCAATAGGGTCTGAATTTGAGGAACACTCGACCACCCACGTTGTAAGTCACCTCGCGCCTGTGTTTGTTTGCTGCGACAGTCATCCTATGTTGTGCCCGGTTCAAGTGAAATCGCAGATTGCGAAGAATGGCGTCTTTCGCGCTCAGTTCGTCCGCTACCGCTCTGACCTTGATTTCTGCTGGTAAGAACTGCGTAATCACGGGAGCCTGTCGTCCGTACATCACCTCGAAGGGTGTGCAACCTGTGGAAAAATGAAAGCTGGTATTAAAACTATATTCAACCCAAGGGAGCCATTGGGCCTAACGCTTAGGGTGTTCGAAGGTAAAGCAACGAAGATAGGTTTCGAGACACCGGTTCATCACTTCGGTTTGTCCGTCAGTCTCCGGATGATATGCCGAACTCATTCGGAGACGAGTTCCTGTTGCTTTAAACAATTCCTTCCAAAAGTTGCTCAAGAATATGGCGTCCCTATCAGAAACGATGGACCGTGGGATGCCGTGTAGTCGCACCACGTATTTAATCATTGTTGTTGCTACCTCCCGTGCCGAATACGAATGGCGAAGGCCTATAAAGTGAGTGCCTTTGGACAGACGATCCACGACGACTAGGATGTCCTCCCAGATTTTGTCCGGAATTGGGAGTGGTTGGAGTAACCCAGCAGGTGATCGTGTCTCCGTTTTGTTCCTTTGGTATGGGATACAAGCTGCAACGAAGGCTGTGACGGACTTCATGAGACCTGGCCAGAAAACGTGTGCCGCCAGTCGACGATATGTCCGATAGGCCCCCAAATGCCCCCCAATTGGAGTCGTATGAAATTCATGGAGCATTTTATTCGTCCAATGTTCGCACTTCAGTATGGCTAGTCGGTACTTGTAGTAGAGCAGTCCGTCATTGAGCGAGTAAGGACAGGAAGCGTCCTCGGCCGCGGTCAGTCTTCGTATAATGGCGGCGTAGGTAGGGTCATTTTGCACATCCGTGCGTAAACGGCCCCAGTCGACCCATTGCAGTAAGGACACCGCCTCCAGCTCCATTTCAGTGTCCCGTCGGGATAGGGCGTCCGCGGCGGCGTTTGTCGACCCTTGTTTGTACTCAATTTGAAAGTCGAAGCCGAGCAGTTTCGCCACACAGTACTGTTGTGATGGCGCTGAGATCGCTTGGTGTAGTAGGTGACGTAGGCTTCGATGGTCCGTGCGGATGATGAAACGGCGACCAAGTAAATACTGCCTCCAATGGGTTATGGCGAGGGCTAAGGCCATAAATTCATTTTCATATGTCGAGTTACCCATCGTACGCGGGGACAAGACTTTACTGTAGTACGTAATGGGGCGTTGTTGCTGCATCAGGACTACCCCAATGCCCTTGCCCGAAGCGTCACACTCCACGACAAAGTCTAACGAGAAGTTCGGCATAACTAGGACTGGTGCCGTAGTGATGGCTTTTTGGAGGTCTGTAAAGGCTGAATGGGCAGCTGGTGACCAATCCAATGGGGGGTTTTACGTCTTTTTATAATAAATCCGTGAGTGGTCGAGCCAATTTGCCGTAGTCCTTTATAAAGCGACGGTAGTAGCCTGTGAGACTAAGAAAACCCCGAACTTACTTGATATTGGTTGAGTGAGGCCACTTGAGAACTGCCTCCACCTTTGAGGGGTTCATGCGTACGCCATTTTTGGAAACAATGTGTCCTAAATATTCCACCGCTTGTTGTGCCCACGCACATTTTTTTGGATTAACGGTGAAGGAATTTGCGGCCAAGAGGGAAAGAGCAAGACGGATGTGGTGAAGATGCGCGGGCCAATCCGGGCTATAGATGAGAATGTCGTCGAAAAAGACGAGTATAAAACGGCGAAGGTGCGGCCGAAAAAGTGGATGGTGCGTTTTGCAAGCCGAAAGGCATTACTAGCCACTCATAATGCCCCGAATGGATTCTGAAACCTGTCTTTTGTGTATCTTCTGCTGCTAGGCGAATTTGGTGGTAACCCGCTCGCAGGTCGAGTCGAGTAAACCACGCGACACCGTGGAGTTCGTCGAGGAGTTCCTGAATAATTGGAATAGGATATTTATCCGGGATTGTTCTCTTGTTAAGTTCTCGGTAATCTACACAAAATCGCCAGCTCGTATCTTTCTTGCGAACCAATAATACGGGGCTGGAATAGGGTCCCGTGCTTGGATGGATGAGGCCCGCTTTCAACATTTGGGCAACCCATTTCTCTATTTTGTCCTTCTGTTGGGCACTATAACGGTATGGTCGCACCGAAACGGGTGAGGCTCCGGGCTGCAACGAAATCCGATGGTCATGCGGCCGGGATGGTGGCAAGGATGTCGGTGGTTCCAAAACTGCTGCGAACTCGTCCAAGATTCGGCGTAGCTCAGGCTGTACTGAGGACAGTGCGGTGTACGTCATTTCGCGACCTTCAACCTGCCACAAAATCCAACACTGATCAATATCGCTCATTTTAATTGAAGAAAGAGCGGTAACCTGTCGGCGTTAGAGGCCCGATATGCCCCGAATCGTAATCGGCGTGTTGTTGTAGACGAAGGACATTGTTAGCGTTGCCCAATTGGCGCGAATGTCTCCAAGTGTTGCTAGCCATGATACGCCCAATATGATGTCAATACCCGTGACCGGAAATACGTAGGCTGGGATTTTGAACTGGACCGAGGCCAGCGTGAGGTGAAAGTTAGAGCAACATCCGGTTGTCAAAACGTGGTTGCCGTCGCCGAGTTTGATTGGTAGTGTGACAGATGGGTTGACGTGCAAGCTAAGGCGTTGGATGATCTGTGGGGAGACAAAGTAGTAGGTCGCGCCACTATCTATCATAACCGCAACCTGGTAATCGCCAATGAGGTCGAGAATTTTTAAGGTGTGCGGGCTATCGAAGCCGCATGCTGTAGCGTTTGTCAGTTCTAAAGAGGGTTCAGGGAGGGGAGCGTTGTCCGTCGGGTCATCTATGTCCTTAATCGTGCAGGTCGAAAGGGATGGCTCATCAAGATCATCCAAAACCACCATCACGCGTAGGGATCTCTGGGAGCAGACATGAGTAGGGGAGAACGGCTCGCGACATCGAAAGCACAACCCACGCGAACGAAGATCTTTATATTCCGATGTTGACATTTGTCGCAACGGCCGGGATCGAGGCGGCCCTGTGGCGAGTTCTGTGTCGGAAGGAGGTTTAGGTGGTGGCTGGCCCGGGTAAGGTGTGGCAAATGGCTAGGCGAGCGTTTGGCGCGGTTTAAAAGTCGGGACGGGCATCAGAATGCGACCCGAAGTGGGCGAGGGGTTCGAGCCTTGGGCAGTTGATGTTCGCGAATATTGGTAACCTCTCCAAAAATTGGGGAAACGCATCGACTCCACCTCGCGTTCGATTTCTCGTGCCAGAATCATGGTCGCTGCCATGTCCTTGGTGTCTTTTGAACGCACACGGACACGAATTTCGTCACGGAGACCATTGAGAAAGAGGCCTAAGGCGGCGGACTCCGAAAGATCCGGAACAACGGCTAGATGGGCGATGAAGGAGTCGACATAGGTGTCCACCTTACCGGTTTGTTTGGTCGCCGCAAGAACCTCGTAGGGGTTGGATCTTGGGTCGTCGCTATAACGCTTCATAAGTTCCAAGGAGAATTTGGCCCAACTGATTTCTGGGTATTTCTTCAAATCCATTGCATCCAATGCAATGCGTTGCCTTCCATGGCGTTGAGAGCCATGTCTACGCGTAAATCTGTCGGTGTGGTGTGGATAGTTAAGAACTGATCGGCCCGCGCAAGCCAAGCGGATGGATTATCCCCGGAGAAGAGAGGTAAATTGAATTTGAATGTAGGACGGAACCCATGTGGGGGGAAACCTTCTTGTTGTGGACGTGGCTGAACTGCGGTGGCAGAGGACACATCGACAGCCGGTCCCTTGCCTTTAACCAATCGGGAGACGTCTTGTTGGATGGACACGAGAGTTGTTTCCACGGTATCTAGGCGCTTGGCGAAGAGTTCCATGGTTTGGCTGAACCTTTCCACCAACTTTTCCAGTGATTCCATACGAGAATCGTTCCTTGTTCCCGTCATTGAAACGGCAGGTCGGACTAATTGTTAGTAGAAAGACTCTAAAAAACACAAGATCAAGATATGAAAGAACACACTAGGATAGAAATCGGATAAATCCGCCCAAGCCGAAGCCGAAGAGTTTACAATACTAATCAACACCCTCTAGTGTCTACCTGATCTAATATATATAGGCACTGATCATAAAGGCAGTTATGCAGTTATCTAACTAACACACATGGCCAACTAACTATCTTTATCCTTATCCCTATTGTCTTGCCTTCTTTTATATGTAACAAATTGTGGAAGTAATTCCGGGACGGATGGAGTATATCTCAAACCGAATTACTGTATATTTTTTTAAAAAAAAAGCTATAAGTTTTAGTCCAGTCTTACACAGTACTCTCTCTCCAAATTAACAAAAAGCTGCATTCATACTTACCGTGTTCGTTTAAGCTCGGAAGATAAGTCATATCCATTGGGGACTAGCAAATATTTAAATCTCTTCAAAAATGTGTAATATTTCCATAAATATGTACTTATAATAATAAAAAAATATATGAAAAGAGTTCATCATTTATCATTTCTCTTTGTCTGTACAACCTCAAAGGCTCATCTAATCATTCATAATCTCATTCCCGCCCTACTATATAGGTAATGCAAAATTGCTAGGATACGGCAGTCCACGTGGCCCAAGGCTGAGGGGGTCTCTTCCAGTGACTTTGGCGAGACTTTGGCTCATTTACACCCCTAGCTGAAGGGGTCTCTTCCAGTGACTTACACAGGATGCAATAGATCAGTGTATGCAAAATGTATGGTAAAAACGATACCAAGCGTAATACACATGGGGTATGATCTAGAGGACCGGTCTGCTCTTATACAAGTTGTCCCACATTAAAACATTGAAATAATTGAGACTAACATATAAACTTAACCAACCTATCACCCCAAATTTAAAACTTTGTAGGAAAGTTGAATAATATTTCATTTGAACTGAAAACTGAAAAATATTCATGTATTTACAATGCACACAAATAAAATGTTTTATACTTAAATCACACAAATGAAATGTACATTATTTTTAAATACAGAATCACACAAATGAAATGTAGAGAAAATCACACAAATGAAATGTAGATTTTTTTTTATACAGAATCCACACAAATGAAATGTAGAGAAAATCACACAAATGAAATGTACAATGGTTCGATCGGTAAATGGTAATTCACTATATAATTCTTTATTTAGTGATACTGTGATAGCCACCATAACATTTGTGCATTGCAAGAATTCTTTTAGTTTCAATGTAATATGAAGAGCATTTTGGGTCGTGGTTTGTTGAATATAATGGATTTTACATGTGAGTTGTATGTCTCACGTCAAAACATTGAAAAAAGTGAGATTAACAAATAAACGTAGTGAGCATATTTTAAAACTATGTAGGAAAGTTGGAAATCACACAAATGAAATGTACATTTTTTTTTTTAATACAGAAATCACACAAATGGAAGTGTTCTTTTTTTTTTTTTTTTATACAGGAAATCACACAAATGAAATGTAGAGAAAATCACACAAATGAAATGTAGATTTTTGTTTGACATTGAGCTGTTGTATTTGGATCATCTGCAAAGAGTCCCTAATGAGACAATCTTGAAGTAAGTGCATGGAGCTTCTCTCCAGCCATATTGTAGTGGAGAAAGACTTGAAGATTGGTCAAATGGTGGAAGCCTTGAGGCGGCCCCGAAAATAACTTGCAGCCCCGAATATGCCAATCTTTAAGCAGAGGCATAGAGTCTTTCTCCACTGTCACCGATTTCAAACAGTTTAGTTCGGCTAGCCCCAATTCTTTGAGCTTCTTGAATCCTTGAGCTTTGAAACTCAATTCCTCAACATAAGCTCCATGAATCCACAGGCTCGCCAGATTTGGCAAATCTTGAAGGTTCGTCAGTGGGTCCTCCTTCAGTCTGCTCCAAGCTATAATTAGAGTGGTCAGGCCATCCAACCTACTTATCCATGCGGGTACTTTCTCCATGCACCCATTCAGTTGAAGCAGCCTCAGAAATGGCAAACTCACTGAATAGTCGAGGTCCAGCTTCTCACCTTCTTCAAGTGAATCGATTCTTATCGAGCGAAGATTGGTTAACTTGGCAATGGAAGAGCAAAGTTCCTTTCCATCTTCACTTCTCAACTTCGTGATGGTTATTCGTCGCAGCTGTTCAAGCTTTCCTATCTCTGTCACAATTTTACTACTTTTGGTTCCTTCTATGGCGCAGAGTTTTAGAAGGAGAGGCAAACTTTCTCCAATGCCACATGGAACCTTGCAACTCTGTATGCTGTCAAACGAGACAACGGAAAAGCATTTGTACTTGTAAACTATGAGATGCCGAAGTCTACGAAGCTTTAGGATTTCCATGGGCAATTCAGTCACACTGCAATTCTTGAGATCTAGTGTCTCTAAATTCTCAAGATTTTTAATGGACTTTGGAATGATTTTGACGTTTGTACCTCTTAAGCTTAAACTCTTGAGATAGAATAATTTGAACACTCCATTTGGAATGGTATTCAGTGGAGCTCCTCTCAAGTCCAACACTTTCAAAAGTCTGCATCTGTCCACCATCTCCTTGATCATATCAACCTCCACGTTTTCACAGCAAAATACTAGAGAATAGAGAAACTCCAAGTTGCTTGTTTCTGTTTCTCGAGAGAAGCTGAAAGATTTTTGAATTGCAAGTCGCCTAATTTTACCAGGCCACCGCATCTCCCCTCCATTGAATACATTTACAATGTTCTGCTCTGCGGACTTTGAAATAATATAATCATGTAGTAGGTCGTGAATACGAAATGCTCTTGCTCTTCCATCAATATTTTTCTCTGCCACTTGAATTAGACTTCTGCTAGAAAGATGATTGAGATTGTCGATTGCTACTTCTTCCTTGGTAATATTGGGTTTTTGCTGCACCAGTCCTTCGGCTATCCATAATCGAATGATTTTCTCCTTCTCCATCAACCCATCTTTTGGAAAGATGCACAAATACATATAACAATTCTTGAGATAGTAAGGCAAGTCATTGTAAGACTTCCCTAATATCTCTAGGCGGCCGCCACGTAATAATTCATTAGCAAGACTTCGTTCGAATACTTCCCATTCTTCAGCGCGACAGTCCTTTGTAGCTAAGAGGCCACCTATGACAGAAATTGCTAGTGGCAAACCCTCACATTTGTTTAATATTTTTTCAGCAAATCCTCTTAAATAATGAGGGCATGAATTTCTAGGAAATGTTATTTTGTAAAACAATTCACTCGATAATTCTTTGCTTAATTTATCCAACATATACAGGTGGCCCGTCTTGCTACAAGCATCATTGGCTATGGTGTCGAAGCGTGTGGTCATGATTATGCAACCATGACTGCCCTTTTTAGGTAGTGCTGATTTGATTGTCTCCCATGCAGATATATTCCAAACATCATCCATGACAATTATGTACTTTTTTCCCTTGAGGAAATGATAAATGAACTCTCTCATTTCATCAGCACTCATGCTTTCCACATCTTCAGGTTGTGATTCCTTGAATTTAGCAACCAGTTTCTTAATAAAGTTTGCCAACATGTGCTCGTTATCTTTGTAGTCAGAAGCAACAATCCAAACATGTCGATTAAAAAGTTTCTTTACCGATTCATCATTGTACACTTGCTTAACCAGAGTGGTTTTACCCAGTCCTGCCATTCCCACCACAGAAATCACTTTAAGCCCATCATTCTTCGAGCGAATCCACTTAACAAGTTGTTCCATCGGCACTTTGATCCCCACCGGATCATCTTCTTTGTCCAGGAATGGGGCATATCGCTCGTTGTTTGCAGGAAGGGTGGCACTTTGACCCGTGCCAGTAGCAGCATTCTTGTATCTCTGGTGACTTGTAGACACATTTTGCAATCTTTTCTTGATATCTTTAATTTCAGAAGCAATTTGATGTCGGGCACTCAAATTCTTAATCGAAACATAAACTTCATCGATGTAGCGACATAAGCCATTTGTGTCACGAGGGCGTCTTAATCGGAGCATGTACTTGTCAACAACATCCTGAATTTCATTGGCGATTTCGCTGAATTTTCTTACCAATTCTGTGGTGTTGGGGTTGCTACTTTCATTATTTTCGAGGGCGATGAACTCGTTCAGCTGCCCCATTTCATCTTGGATGTACTCCACTTCTTTTTCGAGCCCTCCAAGTAGACGTTTCTCATCAAGGAACAACGTCCAAAGCTGGTTCAAAAGAAATGATGCAGCTGCCCCCTCTGTCATTTTATCGAACACTTGACGTTCCAGTTGCTGTTAAACACATATATCAATCATCAGCATATATATTAAAATACTAGTAACATAGATAAACTGTGTAAGCAAATCCAAAATCCAAAATCAATTAAAATACTAGTAACATAGATTACTAACTTGTGTTGAATTTAGTCAGCTCCATAAAAATTTCGGCCACGAGTGAGGGAATGAATTAATATACAATTAGGAATCACATCTCCATTCGCATATATGTTTATCAATTAGTAGTCATTTCCTTTCACGGGAATTAGCATGTACGCATTACACATGGAAAGCCAACAACACATTAAAAATTAACACCTCAAATCCTTAATATTAATTCTGAAAATCTGATTAAACTAATATTAACATGATATCTAAACTTTAAAAGCATAATTTATCAAACAACTCAATAAGGGCTGAGTTAATCTATATATGTCTGTTACATATTTAGGGGTGGGTTATGTATATAATTAGGTGTAATATCATAAAAAAAGTGTAGTAATTGGCAGTAGTTTTATTGTATTCAAATTATTCAATCAATGTGCTGGGAAATTACCTGTGTTGCATCTACTCTCTAGTAAAATTGGTTTTCTCGCTACTTGTGCGACGGTGACCAATGAGTGAGTTTACAGGGTTAGGGTTGAGGTTGGGATTTTGAATTTTTTAATTTAAGGGTAATTACAATTTCAGTTTTAGATTTATTTAAATTTTATATAGGGGTATTTGGGTTTTTTATTAGAATATTAATATTTAAAAAATAACTTAATATCTACTCTTATATCTGAATCTATTATTTTTTACGTGCTCTTGAACGTATCTTCTTTAAAAACTTTCTTTTCTAAAATAAATCTGTTTAAATTTTCTAAATAATTAGTATAATTTTATTTATAATATTATTATTTTTTTTTAAAACCCATTATCTCTTCTCTTAACTTCTTCGTCCATTTAAATTTCCTAAATAATTATAATTATAATTTTATTTATCTATAATATTAATTTTCATTTTTAAAATTATTTTTTAATTTTTCCTTTTATCATTCTTTAATTTTCTTCTACTACATAATAATTTTTTTACGATCTCGTGATATGCGGGTTTTGCCGTAGTAAGGATATAAACTAGTAGTATTAGATACTCAAATATGGTCTTAGTTCTAAATTGATAGTCTATATATTTCCGGTCTCGAATTGATATTTTTTTATTTGTCGAACCCTTAATCGACATTTGTCGAACCCTTAATCGACAGGAAGAAAAATTATCCCCTAAATTGATTTAGTTTTACTATCTTTTAAACGATGTTTTTATAACGAGACTGGAGACCAAACTGGATTTGACACCGATTGCCGATCCAATTGGTTGGATTGATTGGACCGCCAGTCCAACTATTGTTAAAATAATGTCTAATTTTTCAGTATTCTCTATGTTAGCATTAAAAAATGCACTTATAAGATTTTTATAAATATATAAACAAATTCAATTTTATGGGTTCGTTTTTGAATATGTATAAACAAATTTAGAAGCATATATGGAAGCGGGTATAGAATTGGAATAATCGAATTTTGAAGCAAATTAATAAAAGAAGAATACCTATATTTGTTGTGGTCCTTGTCTTTTTTTTTCCTTTTTTTTAAAGTCTCAAGTAAATAATCGGTCTTTGAACCGATTAATTCGGGGGACCAATCCCCTCGTCCACTTGCGATGATCCTTGTCTTAATGGTCGGCTGTCGTCTTCGCGCAGAAAAAGAAATCGAGTAAACAACAAAAATATCAGTAAGATCACCCTTTCCCTCCTCTTTGGTGTGGAAGATAAATTTATGTTGAAGAAATATTTAGTTAAACAACAAGTCTTATGTGAAAAGTTTTGTCTGTACCACGGTGAAAAAATACCTTTTAAGTAATAAAAAATATATATATATTTTAAATGTTAAATGTACAGTAATACTTTTGAAGGGTATGCAAGATTCCTCCTTATTTTATACAGTAGTTGAAAAATACTACTCCTAGCTACTTGTATTTTTTTCACCGTCACAAGAACATATTTGTTTTATATAGGTGTTTGTATTTGTATTATAAAGCCATATAAACAGTAATAATAATATCTAGCAAGATTGTAAAGTTGAGATAAGTTTGTAGATCGAATTACTAGCAGATAAGATTTGATCAGATAAAAGATAGTTTTTTTTTTTTTGAACGACAAAATTTATTAATCGAGTATCAGGAATACTCATAACAGAAATAAAACAAAGTCCCAAATTTAGAATGAGAGTTGAGATTAATTACCTTGATTGTCCAGATTAAATTGATGATAAGTACTATGGGAAGAAGAAAGCCATTAATATATAATTCATCATCTAATTAAACTTGTTGAGAGAGAGATGGTTTCATGTCCATTTTGAACATATATATAGTAATTAGGGAATTAATAAAGTCAACTAGGTAGGTAGCATTTCTACATTACACACAATTTCTTAATACCTAATGAATCCATATATAATTAATTCATATGAAATGCTCTTGCTATTTCATTTAGTATACTCCTTTCGTTCCACTTTATGGATTACTTTTAAAATTTTATACAAATTCAAAAAGCCATTTAATATTAATGATTGTTTATATAATATAACTATTATACCCTCGTACTAAATAAAAAAAAAATGATTCTTATATTTTGTTAAATGAACTTATCACAAAAAATAAGAGGACAAAGTTGAAAAAATATCATTAATATTTCTTTAAAAAATATTAAAGGTGAAAGATATTTTAAAACTATTTTTAATCCCAATAGTGTACTCCCTTTCTCTAAAAAAAAATACATTATTCATTTTATGTTTGTCTCAAATATAATTCACTTTCTTTTTATTATAATATTTTTGTTTAAAATACATATTTTAATGATGGCGCCTGAAATTAATTAATAATATTGATCATTAACCTTCCATGAATGTAATATATATATATGTATATCTAAATATTTGTATTGGTTTGTACTTTGTATAGAAAAAAAGGTGTACTATCTTGTTAAGAAGGAAGAGTATATTTGTGTACCACTTGATCAAATTTCTGCCTAAATAATTATTTATATATACGTATATATTATTGAGATGAGATTAGTCAAGTGATAATAAATTAATAATTCGTCCATACCTATATCTTATTTAGGTTGCACATATCCACAAGGCTCCTCTATAACTTCTTCTCCTCTCTTTTTTCTAATTTTCTTTGAACCAGTCAGTCAAGTTGGCCTACACCCTATCCCTTGTCATTTCACTTCTAATACTCTCACCGTTCAATAATAATTTCTAGGGTTAATTGAAAAAAAAATAAGGTCATTAATATTTATCAATTACAATATTCATTTTTTATTTATAATTTAGTGTACCATCTTTATAAGTTTTACAATTTGATACACCAATATATTTTTCAGTTAATTTTAATTCGACGTGACTCCCTAAAATTTCGAATTCAACATATTTTGCGCGAATAGGCAAAAAAAGGTAACATAACATACGCAAAAAAATGTTTTTATGTGATTAAGAAAAAATAAGACAACATAACAAAAGAAAAAAAAAAAAAAAAAAAAAGAGGCAGTCAGAGTAATAAATATGATTATAGAAATTGATTTGTTTTGCAGAACTTTTTGATTTAATTTTTTTTATATAAAATTATATAGATATTACCTTTGTATGGAGGATAAGAGAGCTTTGAGATGGAAAACACTAAATTAATATCCATAATAACAAAGCATATAAATGTAGAATTTCGTCGAAAATCAAATAAAATATTGATGGATTCGGTGAGCAATTTATGTAAAATGTTTTTTTTTTTAAATGTGTGTCTTTCATTAAAAAAAATCATTAGTTGATAGTCTACGTATCGACAACGTGATGAGTTCGCAGTTTTCAGCACCAAGTTAAATTAAAATTGGCCAAAAAATATATCGGTGCATTAAATTACAAAATATAAAAATGTGGGGTATCAAATTACACTCTAATAATATCTATAATTTTATAAAAAATGTCATTACTTTTGAGCTCACACAAATACATGATACACTTAAGGTAACTTTTTTTTTTTTTTTTTAAACTTTATACATAAAAAAAATTATAAAATTATTCTTAAAATTTTACTTATTAATGCATATTTTTTTTAATATTTGAGTTCACCTACCAGTATAAGTTATTGTTGGACTGGAAAATATATTTTATTTATCTTACAATAAATAGAGGAAAAGAATAACAAGATGCAACGTGCAGGCAAGAGCGTAAATTGACTTGTGTACTACTTTTCAAAAGAGAACGAGATTGTGGTATAAATGCAAATTTCAATATTTTATATTAGGCAATTACTTGTGTGTACTAATTACATACATGTAATTTATTTATTTTTAATACAATTTTCTAAATAGATTAATTTTATTCATGAGTTATGGTAAATACAATATAATATTAATTTAAATACAGTATAGTATTAATTCAAATATCATATAATATTAGTTTAAATACAATATAATATTAATTTAAATATTAAAAAAGAACCAGTTACATGTGGAGTGTAACCCTTTATATTATTGACTTTGAAGTTGAAGAAGGCTGGTTAAATTACCAGAGCTTTATACACAAAATTGCACAACATTAATATCTATATGACTAAATTAAATTAACATGTCATTTCTGAATTTAAAAAACATCCTGTAAATTTCTTTGCAAATTTTCAAATAACTAAAATCCTATTACGAGGAATTTAAATATAAGAAATATCAATTTGTTCTAAATACAAATTACCCAAAAACAACAATCTATTACGAGGAATTTAAATATAAGAAATATCAATTTGTTCTAAATACAAATTACCCAAAAACAACAATCTCATAGTCTCAGACATGAAACGAATTTTCATGATATGTAATGTACTCCCTCCGTTCCTCTATAATTGATCATTTTTTGTAATCTCAATCTAGCTAATTCATTTTTTTAAATATCAACATCTCACGATTTACATTTTTTCTTTTCTATCTATCTCTCACTACTTTTATCTTTTTTATTACGGAGTACTTTTTATCAGTTACAGTGGAACGAAAGTACTCCCTCTACAAATTAACAAAAAGCTACGGAGTACATTCATACTTACCGTGTTCGTATAGACTCGGAAGATAAGCCATATCCGTTGGCGACTAGCAAAGATTTAAATCTCTCCAAAAATGTGTAATATATTTCCATAAATATGTACTTATAATAATAAAAAATATATGAAAAGAGTGCATCATTTATCATTTCTCTTTGTCTGTACAACCTGAAAGGCTCATCTAATCATTCATAATCTCATTCCCGCCCTACTATATAGGTAATGCAAAATTGCTAGGATACGGCAGTCCACGTGGCCCAAGGTGATTCAACACGATAGCATCGCAACGTGCTCTCGTTCGATTCAGGATCATACGAGAAGTTGCCCGACCACCCCCCGACCTCAAGTTTTTAGCAGTCCTGTCTATCAAAACGGCTTCAGTCAGTCGCAGTGAAGCTTCCTTCTCTCACACCTTCGAACATACCACATTGCATGCCTTCGAAGGCCCATGCCTACCAGCATCTTAAGACTAGCAAGCATCACGAAAGTCATCATAGACAACACCAAAATCCAAAAGATTCTCCATGGAAGTGGGTTATATGGGAGATGGGCTGCATACACTGGTCGTAGAACTCGAATTACCTGAATACAACACAAACATTTATCAAAAAACACGACTAAATGCACAGTGTCAAACTTAGCAGCTTGGCTGAGGGTAGCGGTGTAAGTGAGTCAGAGCCAGCTAATGAGCTACTTGTGCTCAATTCGAAAAAAGCTCAAAATCGGCTCGAATTTAATCGAGGCGAGCTCGAGTTCAAGCTCAGTAATACTAGGGTCATCAGGCTCGCAAGCCTAATCATGCTGACATAATTTTACTACCCACAGTATGTTAATTATTCACAAATATACTCTAAATTATAAATAAATAAAAATATCTAATTAATGTTATTCAGTCGAGCTTGAATATTTCGAGTTTTCCAGAGTCGAGCTCGAGTTTTTTTAATCAGTCAAATACGGATTGAGTTTTGAGTTTTTTAATTGAATCGAGTTCAGGCTTGACTCGACTTGACTTGGCTCATTTACACCTCTAGCTGAGGGGGTCTCTTCCAGTGACTTATACCGGAAGCAATATCCACCATCGATTGGTGTATGCGAAATGCATGGTAAAAACGATACCTAGCGTAATACACATGGGGTATGATCTAGGGGACCGGTCTGCTCTTCAACAAGAGTAGAAAATAAGAAGAGTGGGTTTCATGTGAACCAGGTTCTGGTTCACATGAACTTTCTCTTCAAAGTAATACATTTTATCATATGAAGTATCACGCTTTAGCATACGAAAAAATCACTATCTAGAAAATGTTTGATTTTACTAAACAATGATACTTCATATTCGAAACAGTATTACTTCGTAGGTAAACTTCTGTGAACCAAGTTCATAGAAGTTTTTATCAAAGGAGGTTCAAGCCCTTCACAAAATGCCTTGTTTTGAATAACTTTTGACTTTTAGTAGCTAATGGCTATCTTCTGAATCAGGTGAAGATTATTCTTCTTTTAGCAGCTAATTGAACCTCTACACAACAGTGTAGAATCACTTTTATTTTAAAGCTGTTAGACACAGCTTTGTAAAATGAAAAGTGACTCTGGGTTGTGTGTTGGGTTTGATAACACCACCAAAGTGTGCATAATAACAAAGAGGATCAAGTTCTATGGATGTGTCTGGAAGATATGCACCATAACAAAGCATAGATTTGCTTACCACGCAAGCGGGTGCCAGAGGAACGAAAGTGAGATTCTTATTGCTGTTCTCTGGTTGCATATTTAACGTCTGGAAAAGGAAAATATAATATAATCCAAGCTCATAAAGTTAATTATCATAAGAAAAAAAATACAGCAGGTAAAGTTGAAAACACCATACGTTAGAAAAAAATTACATACCTGCTTGCAAAGATCTTCTAGGAATTCGGAGAATGCAGTGGGCTTTATGTCATTGAATTTTGCAATAAATGAGTGTTTTATTATATCAATCATTACCTCACAGATGTAAACAACTAGCGCATTCTGCAAGAATTACAAACAAATGTACAAAAAAATTTATCAGAATGTGCAGTGACCATTGCTCTAGATTTTGTATTCCATCTACTATATTGATTTGAATTTATTCAGTATGATCTCATCACTTACATTAAGGAAGCTTTGAAACCAAGGACCCTCAGCCTCCAGTATGTTTTGAGCTAGAACAAATAATACAAATGCCAAAATGTGGAACCGCTCGATTGAATCTGGTCACAAACAATTAACAAATATGTTAAGACACATTTTATTTTATTTTTGTTGGGGGAGGGGGGGTGGGAGGGGTCAAGCTAGACGAGCATGATAATATCAAAACATTTAAAGTCAAAGAACTACGTCCTACATCGACATTACTCACCAAAGTATACAAGACTCTGAACATTATCCTTGCTGAAACGTTTGAAGACGTTGCTTTTAATCTCGGCGAAATTGTTAGAGACAAGCATCGCAAATAATGCATTATTATGAGCAACTATACAAGTTGACAAAGTAATTGCCTGAGCTAATAAGATAAATGAATGAATAAGTGTGATAGTTAAGGACCAACAATTATGCTAGAGTTATTAACAGAACTGGAATTATTTAATCCCACACATAAATAGATAGTGTGCGTGTATTATGTTGAGAAGGATATCAGAAGAAATAATTGCTAAAACTTCGTCCCAAATAAATCTCCGCAACCAATATTGCCTATTTTCTGGTGAGCAGTTCGCAAGTCCATCTGCTGAATTGAATAGAGCTTGCATTACATCACCGCCAAAATTTTGGCACAGTCTATCAAATATCTGGGCATCAAAGAAAACATTATATGATAGATGAACAGCCTATAATGTCAAGCAAATGGTATAAAACTCATAATAGAGCAGAAATCGGTTGTTCAAGTGTAACTATAAAAGTCAAAACAAATAAATTATTTGTATGTATTACTCCTACTTTAACATAAAACGGAAAATAGGATATGAAATAGGTGTAATTTAAGTAAACTAATCCTGGTAATGATGTTTCTTCAGCAGCAACTAACTCAAGTAATATGGCACCGTTTGAGTAGTTTTTACTGTTATTCTATCTTCTTAAAATTTCAGATATAAGTTGACTTTTAAAATATCATTGTACAAAAGTTAAGCTGCAAAAGGATAATAATTGTGCAGAATGGAAAACAGTTATGGACTTATGGGCATTTTCAGCATTTGTTGAAGCTAATAAGAGCTTTATAACAAACAACTGCTGTACTCAAGTAATGCAATTTAAACTCTCCATCCAAATCAGACAACAAACAATGCGAATGAATTTAAGAGAAGCCACCATAATTAAACATAATCATCCATACCTCCAAAACATTGTAGACCACGTATAGTTTAATAATCCCTTGACCACGAATCATGTGATAAATTAAGCTGATATCTGAACCAGAAAAAAATTAATTAGCATAATATCAGTGATGTTTTCCAATTAGATAATCATCCAGAAAAATGGTATCTTGATCAAGTCTTGGTAACAGAAAAATATACAGCAACTAGAAGAAAGAATGTAAACCAATTCTACTAAACCTGCTTGTTGTAATAGAGTGACACCAATGACCAAAACGACAGAGCAGCCGAAATCGGACAGATCTGCTGATGAAGGCCTCTCAAACTGCCTGCCACAAGCATGGTTAAACTACTCTGTAACATACAGTGTCCCTTGAGATATTTAGAAAATAAAATTTACTAAACATTAATTTTATCTACTAATGAAGCTAGCTACTATAGCACTTTTCAATTGGCTGATCTATACCCATCCTTTGTAGATTTTTTAAGGGAGAATAACATTTTAGGGCCTCGCAAGTAAGATCACCTGATAGTTTAATATAAAATCAGATGCAGCAAACATTTCAAATCCACAGGATACATCGGCCCTTAAATGATGTTGAAATAGAGATTTACTAGGAAAGCTAATAATCTAATATGGTAAAGGTTTTTTCTGTATTTGTCAGAACACTAGTTCAACAAAATAATAAAAACTTGGATAACAATGAGATTGTTAAACCTTAAATAAAAGCTTTTTCTCTACCAGTTTCCTTAGGCTATCTCGTTATTGGAGCTCTGCTGGTGTCGAAAGAAATTATAATTAACCTTTGAAAGACCAAGTTATTGGTACACGCGTGAATACAGGTTAATTTTTCTATTTATAACCTGACTCACAAAGCACATTTTATCAAAAAGACCCCAACAAATTTACTCAACTATAAACTTAACATTTCGCTCAAGAAGGCCTGCTGTTTAGAGAGAGAGAGAGAACAAAGAAGGAACTAACCTTTTAAGAAGCTTCCAGATGGTGTTGATGATCCTTGTTGGCATGATGGTCAAGAGTGATAAGAAAGAATCAAAACAGACAAACAATCCAATATTGATGACCTGCACAGAACATCCAATGTTTACAATAAATGCCCCCAAAAAGGGAATTCAACAAATAAGTGAAATAACTACTCCACATACAATGATTCAGACAGAACTGCCAATTGTCATTTAGCAAATACAATTATAACCGACAAAGAAGCCATTAAATGTCACATGTAAAACATAAATACACAGATCCAGACAAACAAGAAAGAAAAGCCATCCACAAAGTAAAAGCATTTAAATTATAAGTTGCATCAAGTAGGGAAGTGAATAGAATCAGAGAAGTTTGCCACTTTACCAGTTCACAACGCCAAGGCAAACGGAATATAGTATCATAAACTCGTTCCCGTTCTTTATCATTGCCAATGGTGGTAGTGCTCCTTAAGGAATTTCCAGCATACATTTCTTCCATGAAATATTTTAATGGTGACCTCTCCGCAGGTAATGTGTCTGACAGATAAACATAACGTGATGACTGAGATAGCAAGTAGAGTAAAGAATGGCATAATGAATTGAATTCTCCATCAGTAACAGAACTATAATCAACAAATGGATCAAGCTTTCTAAACCCAAAAGATGAAAAATAAAAAATCGGGAATTTTACTTATAAAATGGCAAAAGGCACAAGTAAAAAGAAGCCAGTCCGAGCACCTACTGGCTACTCCTACACAGTTACCAATAGATTCAAGGACCAACTTTCGGGATAGCACAAACCTTGCTACACGGGAAATTTCTCTCCCAATTATAGAAAATTGTTTATGTAGGCAGCTAAAATTTAAAAATAACCTCATCATTGAATTGCCAAACTTTTTACTTATTATTGCATCTAGATAAATTAGAAATCATTTCAGTTTTTAACTTGACCACAGCTGAACATCAAAGCATAAAGAAGGAATATAGTCAATTATGAAACAGACTTGGACTGGCTGAGTATACCAATCTGTAACACTTTCATATGTCTAGCCAAAGGAAGCCATCATTCAGAAGCATTGTATCCTATTACTATATTTATAATCAATTATTATCAGAGAGGCATAACTATAACAACTATTTCACATAGGGTGTCCAAGAGAAGTGTATTTGCCATCTCAAACTTTGAATCAGGTACCTAAATCATTTGAAGCAGAATGAACTGATGATAATAGTAACATATCTAGCATTCCTAACTCTGCTAAGCTACTCGTGCAGCTTGAACTACCTTTTCAATTTTCAATCTTTCAATTCATAATAATCTAATCATCTAGTTAAACAGGCATACATAAAAAGTTAGGAAAAATTGGGAAAACTTACAATTGGGTTCTCCAGCCATCAAATTCTTCAAATCCAAAGTTCCATCTTTCTCCAATCTCCTTCCACTCGTCTCCATTCCCTGCTCCGAATTCATTTCGTTACTCGCCCTCCAAATCTTAGGCACTTCTTCCTTCATAATGTCATCCTTTTTACTACTTACACTCTCATCAATCGCCATTTCTACACTTCCCCCATTCATCACATTCCTCTGCCTCAGCTCCCCGAACCCCGAAGGCCGCGTAACCGTCTGCACGGTGCAATTATCGTCGCAATTCAAATCCGGCAATACAGCAGCCTCCGTAACTGTATTCACCGTACAGCTGTAATTGACACCTCCATTGATCGCAGAGGTTTCGGTGATGGCGGTCTCGGAAATCGAGGACGGATTATTGAGGGTTTTTCCCTTTTTGGTCTTCTTCTTCTTCTTCTTGCGAGGAGAGGGCGAAGTGGAGCCGTTCTGGAGGGAGGGGGGATCGGAGAGGGAGCGGGTCAATGAGTCCGTGGAGGCGGTGGACATAACGTCGTCGTATTGGGAGATCGCAAGGATGTCGAAGGAGAGCTTACGGCCGCGCGATCTCAAGTCCATGGCGGAGGGAGGGGGTGGGGGGTTTGAATGGCGTAACGTAAAGTGACTGTAAGAATGTAGCAGCGAATTGTCGGCTGCCACTTGGCTATGATCTTCCTGATGAGCCCTTAACCTTGAGCTCTGTCACAGCCCCGTCTTTTTAATATACCTATTAAATTTTGATTTTCTTAACAAACAAATATGTATACTTATACACATAGATAAAAATATTTGAAAATATCCCGATATAAGATATATTCACTTTTCGTGATCATCCATATTTACTCCCTCCATTCTAAAATAAGGGGGTGTTTGTAAACAAAACTATGTGCTTAAAAGCACTTCTTTTTTAAATAAAATCACTTTTAAATTGTTTGTAAACACAAGTAAGTGATTAAATTAATTACTTAAAAGCAGTTTTCGTCAAACACCCCTCCTCATGCTTCTAACAACTTCTAAGTGCTTCTAATCATTACACTCAGTAATTTTACAATTTTGCCCTCACAATTTAAATAATATTTTATTTTTACCATTATTTATTCAAATGTAATAAGGATGTTTTTTGTAAAATTATAAAAAAATGATTTGTATGACATACACCACAACATTTAAAAAATTGATTAGAAGTGCTTATTTTTAAAACACCATCTACTTTCAATTTTACTACAAAAATTAACTTTAGTCACTTTGAATCAACTACTATTGTTTGCAAACACACCTAAGTTTCCCCTTTAGTACAATTGATGTGATGGTGAGAGAGAAAATAATAGATTAGTATGAGATGAAATTTGATAAAATAATAGATAAAGTGTAAGTGATGCGATTGGGAGAGAGAAAATAATTTGTCAAAAATGGAATGGAAAACTTATTAAGGGACATCCAAAAAAGGAAAGTGGGAAATCTAGAGTGGGACGGAGGGAGTATCAAAATATAGTGATGAAGATATATTACTAACTAACACTCTCACTTTCTTTTTTTTTTTTTTTATGAATGTCTCACACTAAATTTTTCATTTCATTTTTTTTCTTCATTTTTAGCATGTGATTTTCTCTCTTCCAATCACATCACTTATATTTTATCTATTATTTTATTATACTTCATCTCATAATCATCTACTCCCTCCGTCTCATACTTGAAGGCACATTTTACCATTTTGGGCGTCCCATACTTGAAGGCACATTACCTAAAATAGCAAAAACACTTTTAAACACTCCCCTTAAAACATCACAATATTACAAGAAATGTCACTACTTTATTACACTAAAAAGTAACTTTATTACTATATATAAAGTTGAAAAGTCTTTATTACTCCCACTTTATCTTACACAATATTAATAAACAATTCATTCATTAAAATATGTGTTCAATTGGTTTGAGCCTTCAAGTATGGGACGGATGGAGTATTATTTTCTAACCAACCATCATATCACTTGTACTACATCTATTATTTAATTATATTTCTTAATCAAACCAATCAAAAAAAGAAAAACTTATAGCGTGATGGAGAAAATAACTTTTGGATGAAGATATATATGTTGGTTAAAATATCCATGTTGAATATATTTGATGAATATATTTTACTAGAATGATTACCAAATATTTTAAAAAAATAATTTCGCGTATTACGAAGAAAGATTCTATATATACTATGTAAAGTAATATAATTATATTATATAATAAATACATTTAAATAATATATATGTAAAATTATAAAATATATTTTATAATTTTTCAATAAATAAATTTTACATCATTATGTTTTAATTCCACCAAACGGCGTCAGCCAGAAAACGGGCGAATAGAATTTCCAAGCTGAAGAATACAAATGGGGAATGGGTGAGCAGCGCACAAGATATCAACCGTGTAGTTATGGACTACTTTTCAGATTTATTTGCTGGAAATAGTGAAACAGACAAGATTTTAATGTAATACCAGATGGGCCACCTCTCGTCTCAGCAGAGGATAATGGGATGCTAACTCGCCCTTTCACATTGGAGGAATTTAAGGAAGCTATCATGAGCATGCACCCGGATAAAGCACCGGGCCCTGACGGGTTTAACCCGAATTTCTATCAAAAATTCTGGAGCATAGTTGGGGGAGATGTGTCAACATCGTGTATTGAATGGCTGGAGGCGGAGGCATTCCTGAATGATTTATGCTTGACATCAGTCGTCCTTATCCCGAAGTGTGAAGCACCGAGCACTATGAAGGATTTACGACCAATCTCGCTATGCAACGTGGTATACAAGATCCTGGCAAAAGTTCTTTGCAATAGGATGAAAGTTGTACTTCCAGGATTGATCGATTCGGCCCAATCTGCATTTGTGTCGAATAGATCAATTCAAGATAACATACTCATAGCGTTTGAGACGATTCACTCCATGAAGCGGAGAAACCGAGGAAAGATGGGGGAAGTGGCGTTGAAAATCGATATTAGCAAAGCATATGACAGGGTGGATTGGAGTTTCTTGGAATTCATGCAACTGAGATTGGGTTTCTGTAATAGGTGGGTGAGGTGGATTATGTTATGTGTGCGTTCGGTCAGGTACAATTTTGTGGTGAACGATGCATTAGTCGGGCTAGTGGTTCCGGGGAGGGGTTTGAGACAAGGTGACCCTTTATCGCCGTACTTATTTATTTTGTGCGCGGAAGGCTTATCTATGATGTTGAAAAGAGCAAACAGGAGTGGACTGTTGCATGGTAGTAGGGTGTGTAGGACAGCACCGACAGTCTCCCACCTGCTCTTTGCAGACGACTGTATTCTTTTCTGCAGGGCGGAGGAGGAGCAGTGTAATACACTTAAAAGAATTCTGGTCGAGTACGAACAGGCATCTGGCCAAGCTATTAACTTCGAAAAATCTGGTATTTACTACAGCTCAAACGTGGGGGCTGAGATGAGATCACAACTTTCAGGTATTTTGGGAGTATCAAGACCCTTAAACACTGGAAAATACCTAGGCTTGCCCTCCCTGATAGGCAGAGAAAAGAAGGCGATCTTTAGGTACATCAGAGATAGGCTGTGGAGTAGGTTGAATGCATGGAGAAATAAAAAATTATCTAAAGCAGGCAAAGAAGTTCTCATAAAATCAGCGGCTCAAGCAATTCCGGCGTTTTGCATGGGCTCCTTTCTCTTGCCTACCTCCTTGCTTGATGAATTGCAGAAGATGATGAATTCATTTTGGTGGGGGAATGATGCGGATCCACGGAAGGGTATAAAATGGTCCACCTGGGATCGGTTATGCAAGAAGAAAAGTGATGGAGGGATGGGGTACCGGAACCTACACCTTTTTAATTTGGCGATGCTTGGGAAGATGGGTTGGAGGTGTTTAACCAACCCGGAAGCTCTGTTAACAAAGATCTTCAAAGCGAAATACTATTCCAATGGGAATTTTTTGAATGCCCCTATGGGGCAAAGTCCGAGCTATGCTTGGAGGAGCGTCCGTTCGTCTCAAGATATTGTCAAACGAGGGGTGCGATGGAGGATAAGTGGAGGCTGGAATATTAATATATGGGGTGATCCTTGGGTTAATGATGATGACTCGTTTATGATCCAAACACCAAGAGTGGAGGGCCTGGAGGAGGCGAAGGTAGCAGATTTTTTGGTACCAGGAACACACATCTGGGATGTGGAATTGTTGCATGAGTATTTAAATGAAGGTGATATCAGAAGGGTGCTGGGAACGAGGCCCAGTCCTACGAGCCACGAGGATATCCTCATTTGGCATTATGATAAATTCGAGAAGTATACTGTAAGCTCAGCTTACAAAATGGCGGCAAATATGATTTTTGGCAATGTAAATGCTGATGACAGTAGATGGAGGAAATTATGGAGCCTGCGGATCCCTCCTAAGGCAAAGCACTTCTTCTGGAGGACTTGCAACAACTTTCTACCAACCAAGGAGAGGCTCAGAAGAAGGGGTATAGATGTGGACACAAATTGTGTGCTCTGTCCACCCAGTAGCAGTAGCGAGACGGCATGGCATCTGTTCATGCAATGTGGATTTGCTCTAAGAAGCTGGGACATTAGTGGCTTTAGAGGAAAAGTGGAGGAAACAGCTGCAGAGGTCGACTCCCTCGCTGAACTGTGCACGGCGATGTTGGGGAAGCTCACAAGTGAGGAAGGAGGGAGATTTGTTATGCTGTGTTGGCGAATATGGCGCGAAAGAAACCTGGTCTGCTGGGAAGGGAAGGAGTCGACACCAGCTGCTGCAGTTTTTGACGCAGCAAGAGCTATGCAAGAATGGACGGCAGCCCGTCGCCCGGTGACGCAGAAGTAGGGACAGCCGCTGTGCTCAAAGTGGCACAGACCGAACGAGGGTTTCTTCAAAATAAACGTTGATGGGGCTCTCTTCGCGGAATCACAGGAGGCAGGGGTAGGCATGGTGGTTCGTGATGACAACGGGAGCTTCGTTGTGGCAAAAACAATGACCTTCCCGGGATGTTTGCGGCCTGAGGAGGTGGAGATCATTGGCATCCATGAGGCATTATCTTGGATGAAGGAGTTGGGGTTCGATAAGGTGAAGTTGGAATCGGACGCTAAGGTGGTAGTCGATGCTATCAATAAAAGATAGGAAGGGATTTCGACTTTCGACGACTATGTACGTGCTTGTGATACAATTAAGCGTACCTTTATTTACTGTTCAATTTGTTTTGTTCCGCGAAGTGCTAATGAGATAGCACACACTTTTGCTAGGGCTTCCAAGCATTATTCTAGCTCTTATTCTTGGGTCGAGCCTCCAAGCTTTGTGGAAGGCCTTCTCGATGATTTTTGTACTACTTGCGAATAAATGAACACTTCTGGAGTTCAAAAAAAATATATATATATAATTTAAATAATATATCACATAATTAAAAAATACATTTACTATAAAAGTAATTTTTTTTATTAATAAATAAAGATATAATAAAAGATTAGTCAAACTTATCTTTTTAACTAATATTCATCTCTCCCTAATAACATGTCATTTTTTATGAGATTAATCTAATTTAATAATTTTAAAATGACACCTAAGCTAAATGAATTTGAGATTTACACATCATTAAAAAAAATTATATTAGTATAATAGGGGATGTGAATTTGGATTCATGTGGACTTTCATTTTCAAGCACCATTATTTAATATGCAAAGGGTAACTATTTAGCATACAGATTGTCATTGTTTTAAAATATAAAAAAAATTACTTATTTTTTTGTTTTATTCTTCTTAAAATTACTAAATAGTGACATTTCGTATAATAGACATTAACACTTTGATGAGCTATAACAAGTAGGTCTGCTCAGGTAGACCAAAAACTTAGCCAAAGTCGATTTGATACTTGGACTAATGACTATTGAGATCAAAGTGAAAACTTAATGAGCTCGTTGAAGCCCCCATCTCCTAGCGAACCTTTTTCAGGACAGCTGGACCTTAAGCGACCCCATTTCTACTCGGGAGCAAAATGACCTAGAATATCAAGGTAACTCCAAGAGTATTGATCGACTTTGACAATGAGATTATATTATGTCAGTGTAGTTCGAACGAGTTAATGGTCAGGTGATAAGCTAATTTGCATACAAGCCCGCTACATATAATAATTGAGAGAGTGTGAAGTGTGAAGCTTGAACTGACTATTGTATAAGTTGATCATTTTGACAACTATCAAGACAAACTAATGCGAAAAAATGTAGGCTCTTGAAACTTAATCGTTTGTTGAAAACCCTTCTTTTACTTAAGTTTTATGCAAAAGTGTAACAATATCAACTATCTTAGTGCATGATTTTTTTTTAGTGACATAAACTAAAACTATGTTTACTTTATATTTTGAGTGGTTTTTATATCGATTTTTTAAATTTTGAGTTTTTGAAATCCAAGTGAACACTAATATGTGTGTTTTTTGTAAGTTTTTTTTTTTTTTTTAGTATAAGATAATTTATTTTTATATCAAATCAATGTGTTTCTTTATAGGTATCAGGTTCGAAACCCTTAAGGTGCAAACAATTCATGTTCATACAAAGCGCAAAGCTCTGGTTTTAAACGAAATTTTCGCAAGTGGACGGTATGATTGGTCCCCTCGGATTAGTCGATTCTTGGATCGGATACCGTGGTATCAAAAAAAATATTTAATCAATGTGTAAGATTGATCAATAATTATAAAGACAAAAGTCCTAATATGGTCATATTTTAAAAGAGGACTTAAATACTAAAGTATATTAGTACTATCACACAATAATTCTATCTTTTTTCCATTTATGCTCCTCCAATTATTTGTAATCATATCAATTTCCGTTTAAAAAATTGGTGGAAGATAATTGATATCATCGCACATTATAGTGCTGTAGCAAAATAAAATACTACTAGAAAAGACATACATATCAGTATGAAGGATAGTGACTTATGCTATTGTGTAAATAACTACTGATAAATTCTGTTGCCGGCTCCAAGTTATTCTTGTATCCCCTTTGTATACTAAGAGATCCAAATGTCCAACACTTTTCAATAAACACCAAAACAAGGACAACAAAGCCTACACACAACACATCTCATTACTCTTAAATAAGATTTTAGACACCAACTTATTTGCATCTCCATCTAAACTCTAGTTTCGTCTCAAAACTTTCAAAATGCAAAAACAAATTCGACGAGTCTTCACCTCGTTACGAGAACACACGTGTGTTAGCTATGCCAAAATAGCCACCATCGGAGGCTTTTGTGACGTTGATCACATAATCGTGAAAGCAACGTCACACGACGACTTCCCATTACGCGATAAGTACGTCCATGAGTTGTTAAAGATTTTCTCCCTCTCTCCATCCTCTTACTCCACCTTCACCCTCAGCTTCGCTCGTAGGTTCCGCCAGACAAGTTCTTGGCGAGTCGCCCTAAAGTGCCTCCTCCTCCTCCATCGCCTCTTGCGGTCCCTACCTAATGACAGCCCCCTCTGGGCCGAGTTCTTATGGACTCGGACCAATGGGATGGTGTCTCTCCACCCTTGTAACTTCAGGGATTGCTCATCCTCAGCTTCTGAGGATTACACCGCGTATGTAATCTCATACGCGAGACTACTCGACGAAACCCTTGATTGCTTATCCATTGAAGCAATCCAAGAAGATCAAATGCCAAATGAAGAAGAAAATAGCACACCACTCAAGATAAAAGATTTGGAAAGAATGATGGAAATCTTGCCCCACCTTCAAAGCCTAATGGACCGGGCCATAGACTGCTGGCCTACCGGTGCAGCCTCAAAGAGCTTCCTCGTACACTCATCGATGAAGCACATAATTCGTGATAGCTTCTCACACTACGCCACATTCAGAACAGAGATTGTCACAGTGTTGGATAATTTGAGTGAATTACCATACCGAAGTTGTGTGGCAGCCTTCAGTATCTACAAGAAAGCAGCTATTCAAGCTCATCAACTCTCAGGTTATCATCAATGGTGCCAGTGTATGGGATACTGTGGACCATATGAATATCCTATTATTGATGAGATCCCGGATGTTCAAATCCAGGCAGTTGAGACCATTCTCAACGAGATGTGGCAGTTAACTGATCAGTCCTCTCCATCGAATGTCTCCTCAGAGACATCAGTCGAGCAATCTGTGTCGAGTTTTACAGAGGATGATGGCGATAAACGAGTGGAGGAGACGGGGCTTGACAAGAAAGAAACAGAAATGGGGTTGTTGATAGAGTGGGAAGATGAGAACACTAATATGAGTTGGGAGGATCTTTTGGAAGCCTCTATAAGTAGAAAGCCATGCATGGGAAATGAATGGCAGATGCAAGTACATGATCCCTACTCTCATCTTCAAACTCCAAACCCTTTCTACCATCCGCAGCAGCTGTGTTATGTATCATGCCCTAATACCCCCCTTCACCCATGGGTTCTTTGATGTGTTATTTGCAAGTCACTTGAGAACAATTCTTTAGCTTTGGGGTTTTTTTTTTTTCTTTTTCTTTCCATTTCTCATTCTTTATTATCTAAATAATGCGTGGTGTAGAAAATTAGCCATGTTTTTGGACAGGTCTGATCTTGGATTGCCGTCTGGAACGAAATATAGCTAATGTGGCATCTGGAACGAAAAAGGTTTTTATTACATTGCTCAATGTAACAGTGAACTGTTTCTGATAAAGATTAGAATATAGTTTAAAGATTAGGAACCATAGGTCTTTTATTCGGTAAGTTACTCATATTTCAATTTCTGTCATTTTCAATTCGAAAAAATCGAGGATTAAAACTGAAATAGAAATAATTATCCATATCCATTGGGCAATGTTTCAATTTCATCACATATTCTAGCAAAGTTGAATTGTCTCCACGAGTATAATAAAAGTCGTCACTTAACACCCCACTAACGATGACAGAAATTATAAAGAAATTAAAATGCGACAAACAACACAATGACTGAAATATAAGGTGAAAAACAGAGAAATTTAAAACTTCTCGTTTATTCATAACTAAGAATTACAGAAGAATTATTTGAATCCAACGGATGATAATCAAAACAGACCTAAAATAAGAGCGAACATGTTTCAATGTTCAAATTCTACCCATTCTCACTTGGCATGATACACAAGGAGTAGTACAAGGGTCCCTCGTAAATTTTACATGTTATACATCATATCAGCTCATGAAATTCAAATGCCCATCAACATATCTATAACCTCAAAAAGCATGAAGCAAATTGCAGAGCAGTATGGGCAAAGGACCAAGTGACAAACCTCAGCAACTAACGTGCATCAGCCACAAACACCGGGGACTTTCCATAGGCAAGTTTTAGCTTTTGAAAATTTATCTCCGCCTATTTACGATGCCTCCTCTTTGGTTCAGCTCTCTGTCTCTTGTCATCATCCCACTCTCTGTCATACATTCTGAAACCCCTAGTTAAGGAATTCAAAACTCAACTTCACCTGCAGTCAACGCATAGGATGCTAAAGCAATTGAAAGGATGTGGAGATTTAGGGATGGATTACACCACATGTGGTAACCATCATTGATTTCACACCCATCCGTGGTGAGCAGATCAATGGTGGGAACTATGTCCCGGTATTCCCAGTGTAATACATCGGTGTAGGATCTACGGACCAGGATGGAAAATAGTTTTTTAGCGTGTAGGTTACCCCTATTTTTGTTTTAGTCATGTCAACTTCTACTCTTCAACATTTTGGTACGGTAACTGGCTCAAGGGGGTCAAACATCTGATTGACACTGATGTGGCAGAGTCATTATTTGTCCACGTGGCAAAGTCTGATTGGTCGACTGGATGTCTCACCTCTTATAGTCGGTCACCAGCCCAAAATGTCAAAAAATTGAAAGTTATAGGGCTATTCATGAAAGTCGACAGGACTAGGAAAAAAAAAAGGTAACTTACAAGACTAAAAAAATAATTTTCCCATGCAAATATAATAGAGTGATCAGCAGAGTAGGAGTATGAAAGTTTGTTAAGGATACGGATCAGGATCACGACGAGCTGTTTTGCTGGCTGCTTCTTTGCTGTGGACTCTCAAGCCAGGCTCCTCTACATACGCGGGGCGTTGCACAACGACCCCTTTGCGATCTCCCCTGTCTCCTCTTCCATCATGTGTCGTCTGGGATAAATTAATTGAAACCGGAGGTGGTGCAGGTGTAGCTGGTAAATACTCACCAGGTTCTGATGTCATATGCTCTCTTTTGATTTTCCGCCTCTTTGAAGCATTTGGATCCAAATCCTCCTTGCTAATGTTTATTTTATCCCTCTCTCTTTCATCCATCTACAGATAAAATTTTAATATATAAGTAAATTGCAGTATCAGTGCAACAGTTTTTTCATCACTCCACCATGATATTAATTCATGTGGCCATAAATGAAAACAATCTTGCAACAAAATAAACAGCAAACAGCTCAAAAGGGTATTCTTAGCAATTTCACTATAAAAAGTTGTTCAACACTGATTGAAATGGCTATATTAGTAAATGTTTGCAGATACGATCAAATTCCAAGATATCACACTTGGAATGTTAACCACTGTACTTAAATCTACAATCTGAGTTTTTCCAAACTCAGTTGATCTTGCCCATACATAACACAGCTTATTAACTGTTTGATGGATTAAATAATGTGTTCTAATAAGCCACTCATGCAATAAACAATCAACAAAAGAGAAAAATGTTTAACTGCAAACAATTAACAGCAATTGGAGAATGCATTATAAGACAACTAGAGAAAATGACCAGAGTGAATAATATTTCAGTTACCTTGATTGATACTGCATCCCTCTCCTCCCGCTTTCTATCTCGGAATTCATCATCTCTCCTCCGTTTTGTATCATCTTGTAATACTGAAGCATTCTCTTCAGATCTTCTCCTTTCTCTCTCTTCATGTCTTGGGGAAAGCTTTTGCGTATGCCTGGCATTTCCAAATCGCCTATCGGCATCTTCCTCCCTCCTACTAGCACTAACAGACTGGGGGATAACATGGGGCGGCAGAGGTGGGGGTGGAGGTAAACTTTGCCCATGAAATCTGTCATCTAAGTGAGATTTCTCCACAGATGATTCAGCATATCGTACTTTGCCTCTATCATCTTTATTTCTATCATCTTTGGCTAGCCTATCAAAGTTCCTTTCTGCCCCTCTTTCTTGAACTCTTTCAACAGAACGCTCTCTTCCGTGCCTTTCTAGTGACCTGTCCCTCGACTTTTCAGATAAAAAATCATCGCCACGTGATTTGTCAGGACGCTCTAATCGTTCCCGATAATCCCTGTCAAGTCTTTCACTGCTTTTTTCTTTAGATCTATCCACTGGCTTATCTATACCCCTGCTATTGATCTGTTCATCAGAACCTAGCTTTTCAGATGATGCCACGTGAAATTTATCCAGAACGCGAACATCGCTCGACCTCTCCCTTTCAGACAATCGAACCTCGCTGCTGTCTATGTCTCTTAAATCAATTTCCCCCTTGCGGCGTTTATTTAGACGGTCATGTTCTTCGGCTGGGCTGGCCCTCTTTTGAGGTTTCTCACTAGACTTGGTAACTGCAATAAGATTCTCCTGCCTGGGAGAATGAGTGGGCCTTGACGTTTGCTGTTTGTGCACATCGGAATATTCGGTACCATCATCTTTCCCAGGATGAACCCTTGAATCAGAAGACTTTGCATTCATTACGTCTGCTTTTAATTCAATCTTGTGTTCAGAAGATCTAGTGGAAGAGTTTGTTGCTTTAGCTGAAGAAGCAATTACGGCTGCATTTCCTGAAATTGCAAAAGAAACGTTACACTCCAATTTTTCTTCCATCAAAGGGTAAGTACGTACTAGATCTGATATGCGAATACAAATCCATTTTCATCATTCTACTCAAACAATCTTTTCATTTACAATCGACATAATCTGGAGTTCTTGAGCAAATCTCACCAGAAGAAGAGCCTGAAGTCCTGCCAACCACTTTTCCAGATTTATCATCTTCTTTGGCAAGATCCAGCTTTGCCTGCTTAGCAAGAGATCCAGCTGCTGAAGACCTTTTCACCCCTGGCCTCGCCTGTGCAATTTGTTAAATAGCAAGTAAAAGAATTAAGTAAAATAGATAGTTATGAATAGTACAATTTCACAATGGTTTTTTCAGGGTCAACTCATGCACATAAGATAACGAATAATAAGAGAAATAATAGCAGCAGCTAGTGGTGGTAGTCAATGCTAACCACACTTGAAAACCAACCATGGTCCAAATCCAAAAGTAGAAATGTTAAAATAATTTACATGCGTTAAGGCAGTATTTCTAAGTTTTAGCAGAGAAAAATAGCAAGTTATCATGTAATCCTGTGTAAATGAAATTTATACATGTAAAAACAACCAAGAATTTACAATTATGCCGCCATTAGAAGCAATATTAGCAAATTATGGAACACATTGTACAGCAAGCTCTCATGAATATATATATACATATATGTATGGTAGAAAATCACCACAAAGAATTTCACCTACATATGACGGCATTCTATAACACTCAAATCCACCTGGCGATTAAACAGCTTTACAACTCCAAAGGGAAGTACGAAGGGGTAGAAATTTCAATGCAGAATGTCCAAGAAGTTAGTTGATCCCTACCTCAGGTTCCACAGATGCTTTAGCTTTTGAGTTCTCTTCCAATTGTTTGTTTGCAAATTCATCCACCTGTTTTAGATTGTCAACTGAGATTGCACATCAGTCGACAGAAAAGAAGATTGATCAGACCCATTAGTTGTTCCAACTTTCAATTTCACGTGAGCTGGCTCAGATTTTCAGCAAGTTATTTTCTATTCTTTCTATATTACCATCAGTTCTTCTAGGATCTCTGCCCAGATTCCCAGAATCTGAATGCAAGTTTCCCTCAGAAACAGTTCTACCGCCAATGAGCTCAGCTTGAGAAACACTAAGACCACCCCCATTTTGCAGAGGAGTAGCATTTGTTGACAATGACTTGGAAGTAGGGGGAGGAGCAGGCTTTATATCGAGATAACCCATGCCGAATTCCTCATCAGTTACCCATGATGGCTGCCATACGAAAGTGATAAAAATCAGTATCCTAATCTCTTAAGGCAATGAATCAGTCACTGTAAAATACCCACAATGTTAAAAATATATATATATATAGTGCTAGATCGTAGCAATATGAAGATAATTCAACAATGTTATTTAACTAATCAGGCACATGATTCAGTTCTATGAACAGAATCACTGCACCAACAGAAGCAACCATAGAAGACAAATATAAACCAGAGGAAAGACATCTTGTCAGCACAGCTATAAAAAAGATGAATTATTTCCAAGTAGCTTCTTCTTCAGTGTCAGTGACTTAAAAACAAATAAAATTAATTTTGTTGTCATTTACCTTTCTAGCTGCCAATGCTGCTGCAACACCAGTAGCCAAAACTTTGAGATCCTCCCTCTCATCGCTTTTAATTTTTGCCACCTGTACAAAGTAAATGGAGATAGCCCATTGCAAACTCCGAAACTCAGTACAAATCTTGAAAAATAAGTAAACAAAGAAGAAACCCCAACAATACACTTTACCCGCTTTTCAAGGTTGATGCCACTCTTCCGAGTAACAGGAAAGACAGTTGAGATTTTTGTAAGCATAATAAGGGCATTTCGAATCTCCATATACTCAGCAGATTCCAAGCACTGAATTAGAAGCCTGGTGATTCGTTGGCTCCATTTCCAGTGTACCTTCAAGCAAGAAAATATATTTATATTAACATGTTATAGCCATTAATACAACCCCATCCTATTATTTTCACAGTGATAACACAGTATACCACCAACAGTTAGTGAGTTGGTGCAACATAGACCATCTCCAGACAAGCCCAAACCCTAAAGCTGAAATGCCCGACACTAGTACAAGTAGAATTAATATGCTGTTGTTTAAAATCTCATTTTGCTCATACAGGTACAATTGTAATTTGGTATGCTGTTGTTTAGCATGCTTTGAGTTTTCATGGTCTTATTGTGTGAAATGATTGGCAGTGGTAACTTCAGGGGCCATAGACAGTAATGGGGATGGTTGAGGCTCATGTACAGAAAAGACTAATGGTACATGCATGTCCGCATAAACAAGGTCAATCATGCACTGGAATTATTTTCTCCATTAGCTCACCTTGATAAATTGGCCATAGGTGACACGCTGGCTGTTTGGATATCTATAATAGACAGCAAACCCTGGCATGTTTCCGCACTCCCTCTCATATATTGATTCATCACTCTGCAGATCAAAGCCTTGGTTATGTATATACGTAAATAAATGCATGTACAATAGCAGCAAACATGAAAAGATGCAAAGAAAAGAATGTGTACGTTAAAGACTCATGTATGATAAGATTGCCAAGTGAATTCAGACTAAAACTAAACAAACAACACATGTCAACCCTGACCTTCCAATGATAAGCAGTTTTCAGTGTCTCAAATAGAAACTTCCCAAGACGACCCACTTCATACTCCGTACAGCAGCATATCATAGGTTGTAAGGTTTTACATATAAGGACATCAATGTGATTCACTGTGTTGAAGAATGGTGTCCCCAAGGAATGAAGTGTATTTACAAAATTGGCACAGTATACAGCATCTGGCATACTGAATGTGCAGCGTGGAAAAATACAGCGTTGCAGAAACTCCATGTTGATTTTTAAAGTATCCGGGCAAGAACTTAACCATGTATCCTTCTCATGAGCAAGTCGACGACGCACAGACTCGACATGTTCTTCATGTTTCTGGAGTTCCGTAGTCAGTCGATCTAGAGACTCCTGAATTCTTTCCTTATCTTTTTTCCTTTTAGCAATTGCAGAACTAGAATTATCAGAAAGTTCTTCAAGAGCTTTAAGAGATGCATGCAGTTTTCCAATCTCAGAATCATAACGACTTCTGGGTACATAGAGATCGTACAAAGTAAGACCCCAGAAAGTAGCATATAAATCAGGAGACAAGCTATTCCATGCTTTTGGAGGCAGCATTGTCTTGACAGTATCAAGAAGACTAAGCCATCTGCATAGTGCATATAAAAAGGAATAATGTTAAATGACTCCTAATGAAAATTCTGCTATAGAGTTATGAGTATAACAATGGTAACCCTTAAAAAAAACAAAGATAAGAGATAGTCAGAGATATTACGAGACAGGCTTGCGAGGAGATCCCAGATCCAGAACCAATTTCGAGGGTAAGTTTGAAGCTTCAACCTCCTTGTCATAAATTTCAGGGTTCACTGCCTCAGTACACTCTAAAGGCCAGTACGAACTGGAACTATTTTGACACCTGAAGAGCCTCATGACGGGCCGATAAATTAAAAAGGCCACCTAAAAAATATAAAAAAGGAAGGACAATTTTTTTAAGTTCAAGCACCATTATGTTACTAGGCAAAGAAACAGAACTCTGAAAAAAATTGTCACACATACAGAAACAAGTTCCAAATAAAAGGAAATAAAAGCTAAACATAAAAGAAGAGTAAAACGAAACCTCAGGATCAAGATGATATTGATGCACAAGTTCATCAAGAGATGGAATCAACAAAGCATAATTTGATGTAGGGGTCACTGCACTACAAAGAAAATCTACATATTGAAGAAGGGTTCCATGGCATCTATCAAACTGTTCACAGATCATCTTGATATAAGGTACGTCTGCTTTGATGACAACCCTGCATAGCAAAAACATTTAACAACATTAGAAAATTGATATTTAAGCTACACCACCCATTACATAACTAAATACACCAACACAAAATTTGTCAATTCGCTAATAATATTGTTTATTCTGTGAGTATTTTAACGAATGCCCTTAAAGCTTACACAGAACGATGTTGGGCAATCAGAAGCAAAAGGGGAATCGCCAATTTAGGTTCTTCCTTTGGGAGTAAAGAATCCCTTAGCCTGTTGGTGGACTTGATCAACGCCTGAAAACATGGGGAAGTCTCTAAAACTCAAGCAATTAAACTTCAAGTTGCACAAGAGTGATAACCGGAAATTTCACAACTCAACCCACTTAAAATTTTGTAGAGTGCCTGTCTATTTGCTTGATGATGCTTAACATCAGATAGAGAAAAAAATATATCAAAACTCAAAGACAAATTACAGTAACAATGAGGCTCATTTGCAGAGTTAAGAAAGTAATCTGACCAACAGATAAGCCACAGCAAAGTGCCAACATATAATTATTAAAAAAAGGCACCTTGTTATTTCTCGTAATGCCAAATGATGTAGCCTGATAACGGAGTGTGTCACTTCCTGCCATGGAATCCAGCTGATCCTCGGTCATGTTTTCGGTGTATTGGACATTGGCCATCTGTTGTATTAGTTCCTACAGAGAATCCATGAAATTACAAATAAATACTTGGAAACACAAATAAAATGAAAAACGTGTATCTAGTCATTTCTCATAGACCATCTGTAAACAACAAACACAATCATTACAAACTATATAGTCAAGTTGTAACAACCTGCAGGAGAACAAGCTCAATCCCATTGCCTTTCTTCAATTGATTCACAAGATACTGGAAAAGGCCCCTGAGTTCCATCGATGGATACTTTTTACACCTAGAAAACAAATAAAATGCCTCAACCAAGTGTCATCTCTTACATACCAAATCAACAGAAACTCAACAATAATCAACTAAACAATCACTTTACATGTTTTCAAGGAAGAAACTAAGATTTATAAGATCTTATCAACTACATAACACTTAAAATAATCCAAGGAATAAAGGATGTCTAAATTTTAATGCACGCTGCAACACTGGCGAACTAGCTAATTTTTGTAACCAAATTTTTCATTGATTTCTTGATGAAAAATCAAAAAAAGTTTTGAACATTATGGCTATACTTTCAGTGACATAATAGAAGACCAAATCTGTTCCAAGAAAATGTATTGTGTTAAATTTGTAGCAGCATTTGTTTTAAATAGTAATAAAGGTTATGCTTAGTCTAACAAAACAAAACATATCATTCCTAAGACCAAAACTTAAAATAGAGATGGCACAAACGGATGTTTCACAAGCACTTTGATGATGCCTAAAACATATCATTATTAATTGTAAGCATTTAAACCACAAGCATGCATTACAGCCAATGGTCTGACCCTATATTTCCAGACTTGATATCCCTTTTTCCTATATGTCAAGATTTTCCTTCATGTCCTCATCCTATGTAGGATCAACCTTGAATGAGAAATTATCCTCCATGCCAGTTTAGAAAAGTGTTTTCAGATACAGCCTAAAATAATTGTCAGTAAGCATAATGCAGAGGAACAACCAACTCAATTTAAGAGAATGTAGAAAAGAGAAAATACAGCAAAAAGAAACACATTAAAAATAGAAGCAATAGTTTGCAAAGAAGCCCCTGTGGAAAACTCCATAGCACATCGATGTATTACGGAAGGTAAATCTTTTTGTCCAAAAAGATAAGATAAAGCAATTTAAATTATATTGAACCCCAAAGGTAAAAAAAAAAATTGTCTTCAAGCAGTATCATCTGTTACAATGATTAGCCACAGCCAAACTAGAATATCAAACTTTCTTAATTAGATAGCAGTAAACACCTATTCCAATAAATTACACAGCCCTTTCAAGCTCAAGCTAGAGAGAAAACTTCAAGGATTAACCAATCTTATTTTGCAACATGGTCAAGCTAGACACACACAAAAAAGCCTAATGCTGATAATCATATCTTCCAAGACATGTATTAATGTCAGTATTTAAGCACTTATCTAGTTAGAACCAACAAGACACAATAGGTTCTAGTCATAGTACACGCACCAAAACAAGCATATGGAGCAAAGGAACAGTTATCGCCCAGAATTAGTGTATTCAATATTAGATAGTAACATGATCTCCTGTATGCAGCATGTATCCAACATCTACATGCACAGAAATCTTACAACTTACGAGCCTCGACATAAAAATTATGATTCTGTCAAATGCCTCTCAGTCATCTTACATTCAATTGGATATTGAAACTTCAGAGCTTTTGTGGATGACGCATAAGAAAAACAAGATCTCCCATCTTCAAAGCACCAACGGCAGAAAGAAAACTGAATATACCTTCCCAGGTAACCCCAACATATACGCTAAGAAGATGAAGTTATAAAAATGTGTTTCCAATAACACTTGAAAATAAACTCCAATTCACAGGATTGCATACTGGTAAACTCCTGATGCTAATAACACCAATAATGCCACCTTGATGGAATAAACACTGAACAGCAAGTAGTTTTTGACCATCTTTGTCCAAGCACAACTCTTAGTTAGATCACTGATGATTTACAGAACAAGTCGAGAGGCCAACTTAAAGCAGCACACAATTTCAATGCCAAGTACAGGGAGATTAACAACAAAAAGGAAAGAGGACTTGAAAACCACCGAGCAATTTGATCTCCGATAAATAGGGCACTTTTTCTTCACCTCATAATCTATATGTATGCATGAATATCCAAATAATAGTGAATACAGCAGAAAACGGCCACCAGTATTTACAGCACCCTCCACAATTAAATATCTTTTTTCTTCAGTACCCAACAACTCCAACTAGTATGACTATCATTCTTCTCATTGGCTAGACACGTTGATCTTATATTCTAAAGAAATGTTTCAGCAATAACAGTAGAAACCGATCATCACCTAAAGAGCTGTGCATAATAGATCAAATTTGTTCATCTAAGATGTAAACAGATCTTGCTCTCCACTCATCATGTGATATGATGAGCTGATAACTAGAGCCCTTCCAATGTTAAAGATGCACAAATGTCAATTTGACAACATATATCCAACACCACCAGTTTTCTGCCAATTTTTTAAAATGGCAGATTCTTCTCCACTAGCCAAAAGTAGCTAACTCAAAACTCCTTAGAAAAGATTTTGGGCATCGAGAGAGAAAATGGAATCTACATAGGAAGGATTTAAGGCATGTCCTCGGGCCCCTCAGACTGGCTTCTTCATCCCCAAAACTAAATAAGCATTTCCCATTCTAGGATATCTGATTTATTCTGCTCAGTGTATAGATAGGAGCATAAGAGAAGGGCAAAGTTGAGCTAATCAACGTTCAATCTGCCAGGCCCACCACATCTCCAGCTCCAGTAACCAGCTTCTCCAGAAAACAATCAGCAACCCGCATACTGGGGGAGAGCATCCTTTGGAAATCTAAGTTCTTAACAGAAATAATTTATCACAATTAAGACTAAATTCTTTATATACTTCAGAGACCATTCCCTATACAAGGACATCCCCAACAGAAAGCACAAAAAATTACTCAATTCCCCGAGAAAAATATTAGAAAAAACTAAAATTCACATATATCCAAAGCACAAATTTCTAAGGGCAACTGCACTACAATTATAGCATCAACCTTTTTTTTATAGACCACATGGCAGAATCCCAGGTGAATATACATCCAACCAAACAATTTCAAAGACAGACATCACATGCTCATTGAGAGAAAAAGCAACTTAGCAGTAAAGCATTGTAAATATCTTGATCAACAAGTAAATTAAAGCTCGATGTTTGTGAAAAAGATGCATACAAGTGACCCCAAAAGGATGCCAGAGATTGGAGCCAGTCCGACAAATTGAGGCCATCATCTTTTAGCTTTTCCCGTCCACCTTGAGCCAAGCGTTCAATCACAACATACTCCAATATATCATACTCAAGCTGTTAAGAGGCAGGTTAAAAAGAATCAAACAATTGGGATACAAAGGCAAAAAGTAAAGAATTTACAGGAAAATGCTGGTTTTGATATGTGGGTACTTTAATTTTAATTTGAACATTGTAATAGAAAGAAATTAAAAAACTATAAGGAGATTGTTTTGAGTTTTTTTTTTTTTTTTTTTGACAGGGTTTGTTTGGGTTTTAAGTGACTCGTAAAAACTTGTTTTTGAAATCCTGTAAAATAGTAAGTGTGATTGTTTTGGGTTTCTGCGTAAGGTAAGATTTAACTTTATGTCAAATCAATGTGTATGAGTGACTGAAGTTGTATTACTCCCTCCGTCCAATTTCATTATTCCCACTTTCCTTTTTTGGTTGTCCAATTTTATTATGCCCATTCCCTTTTTGGAAATAATACTATTCACACTACTTTATCTCTACCCTCCAACCATCACTTATTTACTCAAATTGCCACTAACTTTATTCATAAACAATCACTTTACCTATAAATGGACCCCACAACATCCCATCATATCCCCAACTTATCTACTTTATACATAAACTAATCAATATTCATTAAAACCCGTGCCCGGAGAAGTGGGCATAATAAAATTGGACGGAGGGAGTATTATATTATTGTAGAGTGTGATTTGAATGATGTGAATTATGAATTTAAAAAATTGAAGTGTAAGGAGAGAGAATATTATTGTATTGGAAAGTGTGATAAGACTGATAGTATATTTATAGGTGTCGTAGTGGTGGTTTTTAAAAGCCCAAAGTAGAACCAGGTTTACATTTCAAAACCCAAAACAAGCATCACCTAAAGAACCCGTGTCAAGAATCAAAAGCGCTAACTACATAATCTCATCAGACTGAAAAGACTTACGAAATTCAGGGTGCAAAAAAACAAATATGAAAAACAGAGAAGAATATAGATATAAATTACAGACCTGTGTCAAATACTTGAATGCATCCACAACTGGGGCAATCATATCCCTATAAGCCTCTATCTGCACAGTATAATAGCCAAACATATTTTAGGTAAAGGCCAAGTATCTAGTAAACCAATCCATTCTGCTAACTAATTACCTGGTGAACAATTGTTCGAAGAACTGTCATTGGATTGGCATGAGCCAGTTTAGCAACCATTCTTCCCAGCTGCTTCAGGTTTTCCTTGGCAAGACGTTTTAAAATCCTTCGAGTATCCAACTACAAAAGGCCATAATACTATAAAGCACTTGATGAAAGAAGTCAGGCCCTATAAACAAAGAATTTGTACCCTTGCAGTTTGCCTAGCAGCCAAAATCATTGGGAATCGTTCATCATCCTTCTCCCATTCACCATATAAACGATAGCGTGCCTAATGAAACAACTCGTAAGATCATCAGCTAAAACTAATTGATTCGGGAATGTACAAAAAATGATCAGTTGTCAGAAGTAACCTCATAAGGAAGGAGACTCAAAAGTTCCCATATCTCCTGACCAACAGCAGGATTTGCAGGTATCAACTGCAAAGAAGGAAGAAGGCACGTTCCAAGTGCTTCCTCAATTCTTAATCTTGCATCCTTAAGGTGGAGGCGGGGATTTTGATTTACCGCTGTAATAGAATGAGAACTGAATGCCCCATCACCATCATTAACAAGCTCCAATGCACAGAGGTAATAAGCTCTCAAGACTCTGGTTATCTGTCCATATGCATTGTCACAACGAAACAGAACGTTGAAAAAAATGAAAATGTAACAAGTTAGGAAAAAAAAAGAAAAAAAAAAGGATAATATACCTTCTGGAGCAACAAAGCATCACGGTATAGATAAGGTCCAGCAGAAACAAGCATTTCAAAGAGATCTTTGGGTAAATTAATAAAAGATCTGTCATGCGAGGTACTTCCTGTCTCCGAATCAGTTCCAGCGCCAGAGGATACACCAGCAGTTGAAATTAGTGTTCTGCGAGCCAATTTATAAGCCGGAAAAATTGTTTTCTCAATGAGCCTGGATAAGAAGGACCAAAAGAAAAGGTATTAGACAAGTTTATTCTTAAATTACTACTGGTGAACTCAGAGGCACTAATTTTAATAATAAATATCAGCAAAACCTGAGAAACAGGAGATGTGTTACTTCATATCATTTTCAATTCATATGTAGATAACTTATTGCATGAAATGATGTGCATTACCTAAACAATCCACTGCAAATTTGAATATGTTCCACTGGGTTAAGGGGTAAGAGGCGGTCCAATAGTTGATAAGCATGGAACCTGAGACATCAAAAGCAAACATCAACACAAGTCAGATATAGTTTAAAAACCCCCATTTCCCTACTCCTTGGATTAGCTACTGAAGACAAATGAAGATGTACACTGGAAGTTGGTTTGGGGGTGGGAGATTGATGGAGAGACATTATCATATGAGTCTTAAAAAATAGCCTTAAGATAAAGATTTGTTGGGTGTAGCATGACATGCAGAAAGTGTTGTGGGACTTTAGCTCGCACCAAATAGCCTTAAGATAACAATTTGTTGGTGTAGCATAGCATGACGGGCAAATGTCCGACATTACTACCTGAGAGGCTAAGAAGGCCATTATTTAAATTCAACTATGGGCTGAATCTAGCAAGTTCTGTAAACTGAATCTAGTAACATGATGAGAAGGAACCCAGGAAAGAAAAACCGAATAGAATCAACAGTAACACAGGACTGCACAAACTGCAGAAGAAACAAATGGAAGGGGGAGGGAAATATCCAGCAAAGGCATTGAGGTGAGTTGTGGAGAGCTTAAGGTTTTGTCAGAACTGTGTACATGCAAGTTCTGGATATTCCATGGGTTTTACACTTCTATTTATATTTTTTTTGAACAAGGGAAGTATGAGGAATTTCTTTTGCACATATTACATTTCCTGCTACTTTTCAGTTACAACCAAACCTCAGTCTATGGCAAGCACTCAGTATGGACCAACATACCAAGGGTGTTGATCACATATTAAGCTGAAAACAAACTCGAAACAAATCTAATACCAGTGATAAAGCAAGAAAGGGTGCAAAAAGAAATAAAGAGAAAGCACTGCCAGTCTAGAATCAGGAAAAGCTTTAAACTAATTAAAATTACATTTTTCAGCTTACCAATCATCCACAGCAAGGAAGCCCATCAGTAATCCTAGTGGTTGATTATTTGCTAGCTCTGACGATCTTTCAGCAACAGCCATTGATTCAAGGTCTAGAGCAGTAAAAAGATCTACTGTCACGTCTCCTTGTTTCTCATCTTCCATGAGATCCTTTCCAGTAGCCGCAAGATTAATTTTCCCAATTTTATTAGCCTGTTAATCCCAGGGAAACAACAAATATTTAGATGAAATACTGTATAGTAGAGGGGGGAAATTAAAGAGGAAAAAAGCAAAAAGGTATGCAAGTAAATGATACGAGGCCTCAAGAACTATAAGCAAGTTTTTTTTTTAATGGAGAACTATAAGCAAGTTATTTTACTATCAAAGTAAATGCTGATCAAAATACATATGTAAAGCATGTTTAGATCTAAGTAGTCAACCAGAAATAAAAGAAGAAATGCTAACAAATATTACATGAATGAGGACAATCAACACAAAATTAGAAAAGAGGTCATTCTTTGGAAGAGCAATTGCAAATCAGTTAAATCAACTACCTCATCAAGCCTCTTAGCTGACAAGACATTATACTGCTCAAATGCATCTTCATCCTTGGGAAGCAAATGTGAATATCTGAAAGGGGAACAAAATCCAATGTGAAGAGTAGATAAAGTTACTAGCATTACAGAATAAAGCCCAAGGCAAACTTCAAAGATGGGATTTGGCAAAAAGGGCATTACATCAGTGTGAAATACACAGGTTTCTCCGGGTCATGAAATTCCAAATACAATATAAGGAGATAATATTAGAGATAAGAGGTGCAGAACAGATAGAGAAAGAGAAATTTCACAAAGCAACGTACATATCAGAAAAGTTTCAGGATGCAGGCCTAAATAACTTATCAAATTGAAGTATGTATTGTGTGCTTATTTTGATGTGGTCTCAGAGTTTGGTTTGTTATCAGCTTTTAGCTTTACAGATGCATGGCATGTCGAGCTCCTTTCTCATTTTTGGATTTGAGGTACAATGATTATTGATTTCATGATATATTGACGGCTCGAGGCCGCCTCAATCCCCAGACCTCCGAGGTGATGTTCTCTTATTTTTACTTTTAAAAAAACTTATCAGATCATTTATTTTAAATATCAAAGTCAAATCCTTCTACTTGAGAGGTTGGCTACACGGGTATATGTTCTCCAAGTTCTTTAATAGTAATAAGATACTGAAATTGTATTGAACTATAAAGTTTAGGGGAAAGTACAATTGTCAATTACAACACATAACACCAATCTCTAAATAAATCTGTTGTGTGACAACTTTTAAAACTTTTGTGACCTGTCACTCATACAGAAACTCTATCATCACTTAATCCAAGATCTAAAATGTCTTTCTTAACCACCACCTTCATCAAAGTTTTCAACAGCCTATCCCTTTTACATCTTCCTCCTGTGAACCTTAGCTATGTTGAATTGGAACCTTAGCTATGTTAAATAAGGGCATACCTACTTAGCTCCCAGTCCTTTCATTTCTAATTTTGTCCTTCCATGTTTTCCACACATCCCTCTTAGCATGTGAACAAGGTAGTTAAAAGCGCTCGCTACATCGCTTAAGCGCTCAGAGCAAGGCATGCGAAGGGGTTCTCGCTTCCCACTCGTTCAGGCAAGGCAGTTTCAGTCAAGCGCACGCTTTACGCCGCTTTTTGCACTGTTTTCAGATTGATTAATGATTGTTCAAGCTCATCAATGAGAGTATGAGACAAAAGAGGCATAAGGCAAAATAATTTACTTAAGATTGTTATAATTTTAGTATAAGTATATAACAGTTAACTTTTGTTAGCAAAGCAGCGAGTCTTATTTCTACTGAAAAGAGAAGGCTGAAAAAGATGCAGGAGACAGAATTGAAGATAAAACTTGAACTGAGGTAGCATACTATAAAAATACAGCATCTCAAACCAGCTTGAGCGGCAAAGAAGATGCTGAGGTATGGTTTGCTTACATGCTATAAATGTCAATGAACTCTTTCTTCACCATCAAAGCTGTAAGTTGGTAAAGCCCAATAGGTACAGGAATTTCCACTCGCTGAAAATATTGAAACTTAAATCCAAGAATTTGTGATGCATGGGACTGTACAAAACAAAACAAAACAAAAAAACCGCAATCACATATCAGTCAATAAAACGCCAAAAGGAGCTGGCATAAATATACACATGATGACATACTAGGTACAAGAGATATACTTAACCTTTGAAAATAGAAAAGAAAGGTGGGAAAAGAACTGTGCTCAAATACCTTGGGAAATATCGGAATCAAGTCCAAGAAGACACTGTTATCAAGTTGAAGCTCGAAACATTCCAACATCTAAAAAAATAATCAGTAATAACCAAATTGCATAGTGTTAAAACTAGAAGAAACATAGTGTTAAAATAAAGAGAGCATTAAATTAGCATGACAGCCATCCCACTTACAATATCAAAAACACGATTCGGGTCCAGATCAAAGTGGCCAATCAAAGACTACAAATAAACCAGAAATTAGAAATTGTGCAATAATCAAAAGTTAATATACATCTTGGACAAGTTTAAACCTTAATAATGCCAACTGTGGCAGCTGATTGATTTTCAGTTGATACTTCAGGAACCTGACAGAGGAGGGTAACCTGCAAGCCATCAAAGAAGTTCTAATTAAACAGGAGAATATCATACCAAAGAAGATATTTTTATTCATGAAAATCTAGAGTACTTCCAAGTATTTTTTTTCTTTCAAGATCGATCATTCACCAGAAGAATTCTCATGAAAACAGCTGATTCTATCTAATATTATTTCTAAACAAAAATCAAAACTTACGCTTTAGTAAGAAGAAATACATTTTCATTACTTCAGAGTAAAAAAAATAAAGTAATACTATTCATATAAAAACAATAGATGAAGATGGGCACAGTCACAGATATTAGAAGACTGGAAACGAAGAAATCAATAGGATTCAGCATTGAAATGCAGAAAACCATTCTTCTCAATTACCATAAGAGTTGTCAGAACTGAACATAAAAACTTAGATTGCTCGCAGACAAAGGCAGAAAGAATGGCACAGAAAGGAGTCCAAGAAATGTCATAGGTCAAAAATTTACCAGCTTGGCATAGCCCTCACTTTCTTCTCTAAGCAAGTTAAATTTGGTCTGCTGATAAAGAAGTCGCGTGTTTACTCGAACCTGAAAAAAGAAAATGTGATGAAGTACAAATGGAGAAACATGTACAATCATAAAGAGACATTGTTACAAATTAGCCGCTGTATGTAACTGAAGCACAAAGTACCTCTTTTGACTTCAGATCTGCAGCCTTTATTTTAATCATTTCAGACTCCCACAAAAACTCTTCCTACAATTACAATATAAGATACGTGGAAGCTGTCAGTTTCTTCCTTGCACGTAATTTTCACTCACACAGACAAAACAGAACTCATACTCGAACCAAATTCTTACTTCACATCGCTCCTGGAAAAATCTCAATGGGACCAATGCAGATTCAACCAGCCATTTTGCCTATAATGAATACAGAAAGAACAGTGAAAAGTATGAATGTGAAAAGAAGGGACACTTGCATATTAAATAAGAACTGGGACAGAGTGTTTGCAGGCTTCATAGTCAATTTTCAGGAACTTTTGCTGAGTCCTTAATACCTCATTATAGCATATAATTACAAACATCTCATTTCATACATAGTTACATCTTTATTTGCACCAACAAATAACCACAACAGTTATGCAAATAGGCCCACAAATCATATTTGCACTAAGACATCACATTTTATGAACATAAGATATTCATGTCATATTTCAAACATTCTTACAATTCAGGCAATTCAAAAAAAAAAAAAATCAAAGCAAAGCAAAGCCAAAAATAGAATAACTTGGGGATCCTAGAGTCAAAATGGGTTTGTAAAGGAATTTAAGTGAACTCCAAATTTCCAATTATTTAGAGGCAAAACAAAAGCTAACAAAGTTCAAGAATCAATTATAAATATTTTCTTCAGTAAAACCTAACTAAAATAGGTTTCGCTATTTTAATTACTATCACTAGGTCAATATAGAGTTTTTGTCATTGCCTTCAACTATTTGTTTCCATACGGCTTTCATAGAGCAGTCTAATCAACTCTGATCTTAGAAAATAGCAGTCTCTTTTTGTTATACAATCATTCCTAGCCTACTATATTCCCCTCGGCAGAATTGCAATTCAAAAGCTCAGTTCATCAGCAGAAACCATGGATCCCTATTACCCCAAAGTTTTTCCTAGCTTAGAAGCATACAAAACCAGAGATTAAATATGTTAGTCACCGTCACATAGTACATATCAACTTCCTGCACAATACAGAATAGGATGATAGAACAGTTTTCTTTGGCTATCTTTCTTCACATATCCCAAAATTATTTTCCTTTCCAATTCATACTCCCAAATACAGTCGAACAATATTCAGGTTTTCAATGCACGTTCCTTCTAAAACATCACATTTTATGATTCATTCGTCTCAGTTTTTTCGCATAAATTCTTTTTATTAAACACCCCCAACACATCTACATTCTACACATTCGTCCAAGGTGTGCAACAGTGAAAAACACATCATGGAATATTTGCAGTACTATTCTATAAGAAATCGCCATTGCAGAAACAAAAATTCTAGAATTAAATTAAGTGTGGCAATATGGCACGGATACTGACCAATTTGATAAGGCGAGAACGATATTCACCAAGCATAGTGAGCTGCATGAGACATAGACATGTAATTAGACTAATGTATTATCCAGAAAGTGCTTGTATAAAGCCAGCAATGCAATTCTCAGTGCATGTAGAAGAAATCAACCTCATGTACCAGTACATAAAAATTTAGTGGATGAGCACAAATACAGGGAATAAAAACAACACGCAACATTGTCATCACATTCAACCAATTCTCCACTTTCTCAGTTTCTCAGGAATAAAAGCATTCCTATAAAGATTCATTCTTCTTGTAAGATGTTTGTTCATGTCACGATTTTTTATGAACTTTCAAGCAAAATATGAGCAATTTCATGACATTCAAAACCAACTTCTATTTAATGTTACAATTTCTCAAAGCCTCATTCCTTATTTTCTGAATCAATTTCTTAGACTTACGGATTTCATGAGCAGATATCAACTACTACAATACGAGCTTCTTTTTAACAAAACTAAATCTAAACAGTATAAATGTGACATTGCGGCGTATCATGTCATGAATTACCAGAAATAAATATACTTCAAAACATCAAGTATTCATTCATTGCTTGGAACTCTACATTAATCAACATCATAAAGTCACAATTCCAAACGTCAAAGATGGTTCTCCATTTAAGGATTAGTAATTTTGAAGAGGATCAAAAAACCATAAGCCAGGCAACACAAAAGTGCATGTGACAACTGATTAATAGACAGAAACATTTAATGACTGCAAAAAGATATTCTTATATAACTGAACTAGATACGACTTCCCTTTCTAGACTGAAACTCTGAATACAATCTATAGAATCCCTAGGTTTGTCTTCTATCACCCAATTATCAACTCAGACCTCAGACTAAAATCCTAGCCAAGCCCCAATAATATTAGTTATAAGCACCCAAAGAATATATTTTTGTAGTACGGCACTTGCAGCAGCTAGATTAGGAGTAGGTCATTGTAATGTACATAAAAATGCCATGGTCAGAAGTTCCAGACGTAAGTTAAAAGGTAACCCAGAACTAAATTTACAAAAAAGCAATGTAAACAATACTGCCAGAGAGCTTAGTACAAGAACTCACATCTTGAGCCATTTGGGCAACAATATCTGCAAAATATGATCCTACATCATCACCCTCGGGACCACAATCCAAAAATTCTACCGCCTCCACAGCCACCTTACATTTCTGATACGGCAAGTCCCCTCGGACCTAATCACCAAAGAAACTCAAACTTCAGCAAATAAGCACAATTTGGGGAAATTTAAAAAACAAGAGATTTCCACTAAATTGCCATTGAAAGAATATGGAAGATTCAAAAACTTGGAATAAACTCAAACCTAGGAACTACATAAACTGAGAAAAACACCACTGAACCATCCATTAAGAAAATCAAAACTACCAGCCTAAATGCCTTCAGACTTGAAATAACCTTAAAAGTCACGTGAAATGACGAAAGCAAACACCCCAATAAAAGACGAATACGCAAACAGCTTGGGGCGCCCAAAAAATACAAAAGAATTAAGAAAATACATAATCATTACCATGACAAAGCAGAGCTCATATAGAAATCGCGGAATAGGTGCAGGAGAAGGGAATTTGAAAGTTGAATTTGAGTTTTTCAATTCTTTAATGGAGCTCTCCGTGAAATATACACACTCCAACGGAGGCAGCGACATTGTTCAGCTTTCTATACAAATAATCAGAGCAGCTTAGAATGAAACGAATTAGGGGAATCGGAATCAGAGCAGAAAACAATGACGGAGTTAAAGATTATTATTCGAGGTTTTTCATTGTCATAGAGAATTGAAAAGCTTCTTCAATAGGGTTTCTGAAGAATTTCAACAAGGCGTGCAAGGGTTTGGGAGAAGAAAGAGAGTTTTTCCCAAGTTAATTTTTTTTATCTCAAGATTTTCCTTTTCTTTTAAAGATGTTTCGCGGTGATTAATGCCTATGCACACAGCACAAACTCTTTAAAATTGTTTTTAAACAAATTGTCAAGTTTCGGCTTCAAAAATAGAATAATTAAGGTCAATTTATATTGAGATGTATATGGTCAAGTTTTAATTTTTTTTAAATTCAGCCTGAATTTAAAATGGTGTGCTTTTTTAGACATTTGTTATGCATATAATTAAGTTTTTTGCATTTAAAGTATACAATTTATTTTAGATCTAATATGTTATTTATTATTGATCTTATTACTTATCTATTTTGGACTATCTATCCTATCGAATTGGAGATGTTTATTCGATCTGACCCGTTGAGCCCAGATAAATGTATGTTTATGTTCGATAAATGGTAGACTCGTTTAAATCTGATCTTTTTTTTTTTTTAATCGATTAGCCCTCGTGTTAAACGATCAGTCCGCTGGTCTACAGGGACAATCAATTTTATTTTTTAATATTCATGCTAAATTTGAAGATTGCAAAGCAAAAAACATGGTATAGTTTTTGTTTTATTTTTATTGTGAGTTCTGTAATGTCAGTACCCGATTTTGGGATGGCTCGAGATGGCTGATTAGTCGAGAGTCCCGAGTCAGCTTTGGGCACGACAATTGGCTAGGATATACTATTTCTAAGAGGATGGGTCTGCCCGACTAGTTCGCGTCTACCCTTACGTCTACGGTTGGGGATATTTTCTATGATGATTGTTGGCACTTTTCGAGTTGTTTTATCAAAGTTTTACGGAGATTGTCACGGATATTCTGCAGATCGCGGTGCTTAGGGGACCTGACAAACGTATTTGGGAGGGTTCACTTTCAAGGGAACTCTCTTCCAGCATGGCATATGATTTGCTCAGGTCACCCTTGCCCAGGCCTAGTTGGGCGTCATAGATCGTGGCCACCTTCATACCCACGTGTCGTTCGTTCCACTATGGTTTGGGGCAAGTTGCCAACGTCGGAATGGCTCTCGTCTTTGGGGATCCAGGGTCCGTCGATTTGTGTGTTGTGTCGCAGAGATTCAGAATTTATGGATCATCAGTTGGCCCAATTCCCGTTCACATTGGAGATTCTGAGCAGCTTCACCCACTTGTTTGGGGTCACGATTCACTCTGGGATCAGTTTCACAGACATTTTCCTTCAGGCCACTAAAGTTCAGTTGGGCCAGCAGTCTTTGGAGTTGTGGAGGACGGGCTTCGTCACAACTATTTGGGTCGTCTGGACTTTGCGGAATAAAGTGATTTTCGATGGGGTTTCACTCCCTATTAGGAGATGCATGCCACAAATCATTTTCGGTATCAAGGAGGCCAACACCATTGATAGGGGTTATTCGGACGGTACGGTTCAGGATCTTCTAATTGTCCGGGCCCTTGTGGTTTCGAGCAGACATAGACCGACGAGACACGACTCGTATGTGGTTTGACTCCCGCCTGATCCGGGTTGGTACAAGGTTAACACGGATAACAGTGTTACTTCTTCCGGAGTAATCTACATGCAAGTGCGGTTTTCAGGACATTCAATGGATTCTTTGTGGCTACGGTTGCCACTAAGGTAGGTTGGGGCCTTCCTCTTGAGGCTGAGCTGGCAACTGCTCTTATGACAATCAAGTATGCTCATGATCAGGGATGACACTTCCTTTGGATTGATTTGGACTCAACACTTACGATTGACATTTTTATAAGCACCAATCCCTCTATTCCTTAGCGTCTGCAAGGCCTTTGGAGTCAGGTCTACCCTCTTACACATGACATGCACATTAGATACTCACACGTCCCTAGAGAGGCCAATCAGGCGGCGGATGATGTGGCTAAGACTGGCCTTAATTGTGTTTGGAGAGGCTCTCCCTCGTACTTTTTACCCTCATTTATGCATAATGATTTATATTCTGGTTTTTATAGACATTGACTTTTAGAGGAGCGTACCTTTTTTCTTGACCTAGGTTTTATCTCTAATGAGGGTTTTCCCAAGCAAGGTTTTAATGGCACTCCGGCCTCTGGCTCGACTTGTGAGCTTATGGACCTATGTTTCTTTTATTTGATCTACCTTTCATTTTCAGTACCATATTCCACCGGACCTTGACACAAATCATTAAAACGGGATTGGGGTGTTATTCGCTCCGTTCAAATCCATTATGTCCATTTTGTGGGTAAAATGCAATTTTGGTCCCAAGAGAATGTTTCGAATGCAATTTTGGTCCCACGTTCTTTTTTAGTCCCATTTTTTGCAAAAAAGGTCCCAACTGTTAAATACTTAACAGTTTCTGTTAAGTGATAAAAATGCAAAAATGGTCCCAAAGAAAAATAAGAGGGAAAATGCTTTGGCATTGAATTTTTTTGGAGGGAAATGACCTGCATATTTATTGGAGGTAAAATGGCTCCAATACTAAAAAAAAGATCAGTTTTGTACTTTTGTAACAAAAATAAATAAATTACTCACATGCCTTCATCTTCTTCGACATCTAACATTCGATCGAACGTTAGACGTGGGTGCGGAATGTTCTGTTTAATGTCAAATGTCCTGTTTTCATTACATAATTTCAAAAGGCTAACAAGTTCATAGCATCATCAAAAAATATTGTTTTAATTTGTTTCAAACAAACTAGCAAAAATAACTTCATCTAAGACAGAGTCAATCATCTAACCACAAACTAGATGCGCCATTGTTTTCTGTCTAACACAAAATAAAACCGAAGTTCAAGTTTCCAAAACAAAAGACAAAGAAGTTGCATACTTTACTTCTTTTTGCCACCCTTCTTCTTCTTGGAAGATTGAACCATTGATGCTTGCAAGTTTGTCATGGTCACATACTTCTGGCCCCCAACTTTCAACAACGGAACAACAGGTGATGATGGAGTTGCCATTATACTTCCTCTTTGCATAATTGAGTTCTCATTAGGGTGTAGAGTCATGGGAGCCGGTGCTCTAATATTAACCCTTGAAACTACTTGTCTAGGAGGTTCGAAAGGAATTGACTCATTTGTTGCTATAAAATGGGAACTCATAGGCACCTGGAATTTAAACAAAAAATCTCAAATAATTTTCTTCACAGCCTATATCCAAATCTCAGAAATTTCAGAATAAGTGCACATACATAATCACTACAATTTAACCAAAAAAATCAGAAATTCAGAATAAGTGAATGCATACAAAACCACTACAATTTACTTCACAACCTAATCCATAATTTTGGAAACAATTTACTTCACACTTATGTATAAATCTCATACTAAACAGATCTAAATCACTACAGTTTAACCAAAAAATCTCAGAATAAGCGCATGCATATAAAACCATTGCAATTTAACCAAAATTTTCAGAATTTCAGAATAGGTGCATGCATACAAAACTACTGCAATTTAACTAAAAAATCTCAAAATTTCAGAATAGGTGCATGCATACAAAACTACTGCAATTTAACTAAAAAAATCTCACAATTTCAGAAATTTCAGAATAAGTCCATGCGTGCAAAATTACTGACAAAAATTTCAGAATTAATACATTCATCAGAGAATACTCACTGCAATTTCACTCATATCAACTTGTGATTCTTGAGTCAAGGGTGGAATGCCATCAGTTTGTGTCATCTCGTCCATTGGTGGAATTTCCTAAAATTAATTAAAATATCAGAATACAATAAAATAATTAATATAAATACAACATATAAGAAAAATTAACTTAAATTTACTGACTTGTGATTCTTGAGTCGAAGGTTGAATGCTATCAGTTTGTGTCATCTCCTCCATTGGTGGAATTCCCTAAAAATAATATAAATATTATTAGAAATACAATAAAATAATATAAAAATCAGAATATAAGAAAAATTAACTTAAATTAACTGACTTGTAATTCTTGAGTTTGAGGTGGAATGCCATCAATTTGTGGCATCTCCTCCATGAAGCTATCATCCTGTCATTAATTACATATTTTAGAAAGAAACAAATAGTAAAAATTTGAGTAAAAAAAATTAAGCAAAAAAATCTGAGTAAAATACTTACATTTGGAAACTGTTCAGCAAACTTTTTCCACTCACATGTCCTTTCATTGTGTCCTAGCCTTTTACACCAGCCACATTTCACTTTCTTCCTCATCATAGGCAACAACTCTTTTGTTTTTTTCTTCTTTCTTCCACCAGATGGTTCTTCATCTGCCCCCCTTCTTCTTGCTTTTGATGGCCTTCCTCTTTTTTTCCCAAAGTTTGGAGGAAGGGGAGGTATGTATCCTGTCTTCTCCCACATGTCAACACCAACCATTGGTTGTAAAGTTGAGGAATAAACTGAATTGTATGTATGAATCGAGTAGCATTGATGAACAAACTCTTCTGGATTCAACTTCTCAGCTCCAATTGCTCTCATTCCATGCCTACATGGGACCCCGGTCAAATCCCACAGCCTACATGAGCAAGTCTTAGCCCCTAGATCAACTGAATATCTTCCACCGTCAAAGCTTTCTATCTCATACAGCAAAGAAGTTGACTTGAATGGGATGCATTCACTTGCTTTTGCCATCCTCCTATTCAATTTCTCTCTAATTGATGGGCAAATCAACTTACCTTCCCACAACCTCTCACACTTATCTCTTTTCTCTTGCAAGCTCTTCATAAGACTCATTCGTATCCACTCCAACATGGTGATGATTGATTTTTGCCTAGCTTCTACAAGTACACTATTCCATGACTCACAAATGTTGTTTAGCAACAAGTCACATTTGGGAAATGTAGAGAAGTGTGATTTGGACCACTGAGAAGAGGGTCTTTCTTGTAACCAAGCTAAACATTTTTTATCAAGCTCACCTATTGCCCTCATTGCATGATCAAACGCGGGTACTGTGGTAGATCTAGCAGCTGTCCACAATGCATTTTTTAGTGCAGTACCTCTAAACCCAGCTCGTTTCATGTTTCCATGCAAATGTTTTACACAAAACCTGTTTTCACAACCTGGCAAAACAGCTTCAAATGCAGCCAACAGACTTTTTTGTCGATCAGACATAAAGGTGTAGAGATCATCCCTCACAATATTTAGGTCTTCCTTCAACAAACCAAGAAACCAAGTCCAAGTCTCTGTGTTTTCAGTAGTCACTACAGCATATGCTATGGGATATATTTGATTGTTAGGATCTATAGAAACAGCCGTTAATAGCACCCCACCATGTGGACCCTTAAGAAAAGTCCCATCTACACCTATGAAAGGTCTACACCCGGAAAGAAAACCAGCTTTCAATGCTTGGAAGCACACATAAAACTTACTGAATTTATTTCTGCCACCAGCCCCCTCATCAACACTGATTTTAATTGTTGACCCTGGATTCCTCAACCTAAGAGCATTTGCATAGTCCCAAATCAGATTATATTGCTCCTCACTACTACCTTCAATTAGCTTCTTAGCCTTAACCTTGGCTCTATAAGCCTGGTGTCTAGAGACATGCACCCTGGTTTCTCTTGCAATTGTATTTCGAAACCCATCTGTATCCTTCTTAGGATCTGCCCTAATATCCTCCACATATCTCTTTGAAAGCCAAGTTGAGTTCAAAATTTGAACATGGAATGACACAGCACATGTATGAGAATTATTTATCTTCCTAATCTGGTATGTGTCTTCATCGGGTACTTTTAATGCATTTATAAACCACTCACAATCAAGACATCGAGCATAAATTCTCCTCTTATCATTTTTTGTTATCTTCACATTTCTTTTCTCAACAACCCCATGAGACCTAATTGCATCTTTAAACAGCTGTTTACTACTAAATTTTTGTCCAATCCAGAACTCGGGGTTAAACACAGTAGAGCTTGTAAATGAATTATGCAATCCACTTACACAATTTTCATCGTCAGAACCCAAATCACTATTGAAATCCTCATCTTCACTACCCTCTACCTCTACACTAGTAGACTCATCAGATTGCTCATTGTTGTCTTCATCTTCCTGAACTATACCACACCACTCAGCCTCCTTATCAATTGCTTCCTCAAACAATACATCATCCATGTCGCTATATCCACCACCATCACTCATTACAAACTCACTATCATCAGAATCTACATACCCCTCACTGTTATTACCCTCATCTAACCCCCCTCCACCATCAATAAAATCATTTTCTTCTACATCAACTATGAACCCCATAACCTTACCCTTTCCCATTCCCTTATCATCATTATTAGTAGCCTTAAGAATGCCCTTCCCCTTTCCCTTATCAACCACCATAGACTGCCTATCCCCACTTTCAACATATATATGAACCTCAAATGACTTAAAATCAAGACTTAAATATAAATCATTTCCATCCATAATTTGTGTTAATACGTTGCATGAATCAAGCCTATAATACTTATTAGGACCATTTAACCCTAATTGTGCAACTAATCCATCAATTTGTTCTACAGAAATTCCAAGTATGTTCACATAATCAAAAGAACTTACTTCACCTCCTTCATATGCAAGGTTTTCATTTTTCTCTTCCCAAGAAATTTTTCCCCCGTGATGAATATGAATCGTGTACCACACCTCTTTTCCACCTGCATACATATATTTTTTATTAAATGATTATAACTTTATAGTAAAATCAACTTCTAAAAGTATATTATTTACTCTGTAATGCAAAGAGATTTCAATTTTAAACAAAGCCAAAATAAGTAAGTAGTTTACTATGTTTCTGTTTTCCAACCAAGCCAAAAAAAAAGTAAGTAGTGAAACGGGGGAAATTTCCGATTAAAAATTCCAACAAATACCACATTTTTTCTGCATATTACACATTGTAATTATAACAAACAAAATTATAAGGGAAAAGAAAGAAAGAAAATCAAGAAACACAAAGAATTGACTTTTGAAATGACACCACACTTCTAAAAACAAGAAAATCAGAAATGTGGACTAAAAACAGAGAAATAATCAATAGAACAAATACCAGAAGAATGTATATATTTGCACCCATGATCCTCAACCAAATAAAGTACAATAATTCATAGCCAAAACAATATAAACAAGATCCCATGTTCAAGCTAAAATTGAGTTGAAGTATTGGTTCTAAAAATGCACGAGGCCTGCTTCTAAAAACCTTTATGCAGTTTTGTGTGATTCCAACATACATAATTTTGTGGATGATCTAAGATGCACAATCAAATTCATTCAACTTGAATATCAAAAAACTCAAAACAGATTGGAAATTTATTCTAGAAACCTAGTAATTTGAATTTCATATGTTCTCTTTCATGTATATAGTAAAAGAAGCTGTTCTCATACACACTGTCTCATACGAACATAATTTGTCTAGCAATGAATTATCCACGCCATATTCAAACAAGGTATTTGAAACGAGTAGATATCAAATTTAAATCAATTCAATTAATCCAAACATAAAGGAGTACAAAATCCACATTATGATGTTTCAAAATCCTACTCCCACTTAAACCTTTCCTAAACATATTCAAAAGAATTTTAATTTCCTTCCAACCAATTCGAGGTAGTTGAAAGCGAATCTACTGGGACTATAATCACGCGAATAAAAGACTAACATATACCACTAATAGATTTGTAATATGGGACCATTTTTTGTCTCAGAACCACTAAATCTTAAAAATACACAAGAAAAATTGTAATAAACACAAAATCATCAAATGGAATCACCAAACGATCAAAATAGATTTGTCTAACTTGCAGAACCTGTACGAAAACAGAGCCTCAAGAAAATCCATAATTTTACAGAAATTTGGGGAATAAAGAAAACAGAGCCTCAACAAAAATAAGAAAACAGGGCATAAAGAAAACCCCTTATTTTACAGAAATTTGGGGAATTAAAAACCTAAGATTTTCAGATGAACTTACTTCGTGGGGGATGTTCTCCAACCTTGCCTTGTCGCAGCATCTTCAGTGGGTGTGATTTCAGCGGCGTGCGATTTCAGTATCTTCAATTTTGATGAGTGCCATTTCAAAGTTTTTCGATTTCAGCAGAACTTAGCAACTTAGCGTGCGATTTGGGGTGGCGACTTCAGGATTTTTTGATTTTGTGTGCGATTGGGGTGCGTTTTCAAGGTTTTGTGATTTGGGGCGCGATTTAGGGTTTTGGGATTTGGGGTGGGATTTCAGCGTATCGCGATTTGGGGTGTGATTTCAGGGTATCGCGATTTGGAGATCAGGGTGTTTTGATTGATGATTTCAGTGAGTAGCATTGTATTTGGGATTGTTCTTTGCGAGATTTCAAGGGTTTTTTTTTTGAGATTTTGGTTGCTTTTGGATATTTGATCGAAAATGAGGAGTTGCGTGTTTTTGTTTCAAATATTAACGGCGCGTGTATTGCACACTGCCAATTCCGTTAATCTTAGACGGGAAAATTACGTGGGACCATTTTTGCTTAAAATGGGACCATTTTCGTGAGCAGTCATTCTCCTGGGACCAAAATTGCATTTTTCCCTCCATTTTGTGTTTAATTTTGCTTATGTGTCATTTTGTGATCTAATTTGCTCATGTGTCATACTCTAATAAAGTTATTAATTTTAAAAGGTACAATGTGTAATTAAGTTATTGATTGATATTTAAGATGTTGTGGTTGATATTGAATGTTGACTTACTTATTAAGAATTCTTTTAATATTACTTAAATTGTTTGTTTTCAAAATTTTATAATTATTTTTTGTTAAATTTATTTTTATATTTACTAAAGGTTGTATCAAGAAAATTACACATCTCATTCCACCTGCTTCTAAAAAAAGTTAATTGTTTTTTAAATTATTTAAATAAACAGTATAATATGAATATTTTTTTTATTGACACTCCGCGTAATATGCGGGTACTCATCAAGTTTAAATTAATATTAATTAGTTTATATGTAAAGTAAATAGATTATGGTATGATGAGATATTATAAATAAAATTAATAGTGTAAGTAAATAAGTGATGGTTGTAAAGAAATTTAAAAAAAAAATGGAAATAATACAATTGAATGGAGTTTTTTTTTAGGGTTAATAACTAATAAGGTCATTTCACTACTAATTTTATCTAATAAAACGTACACCAAATTTTCTTGTCTAATAGAGTCAAATTGAAAAATCTAAGATAATTATACCCTCTTACTAATTTGACACAATTAGAAATTTTTAATTCATATTAAAGGGTAAACTAAATACCTTAATTATAGATTAACACAGATTCTCGAAAGAAGCGAAATTTAAGCAGTTTCCAAATTTTTAAAAATTTCCTAAAAAGTAGGTATCCTCATTAATTGGTTTCACTTGCTTAGCTTCGAGAATTCTAGAGTCTGCATTTTCAAAATTTAAGCAACTTTCAAAATTTGATCAACATGTATGAGTTATTAACAGAGAATCTCGAAAAAGCAAGATTTAAGCAACTTTCAAAATTTAAAAAAAATTCCTAAAAAGTAGATATCCCATTAATTAAAATAAGAAGCATAAAAAATTATGGAGTGAATAGTGCATGGTGTGCAATATTGAAAAAGTATGTATATAGAACTGCATATCTATATGTGGGTAAAAAACACAATATGAAGTAAGTAGTGCATATCTATTTCGTAACATGTATATATATGCATAGTTGAATGCACATGAATAGATATGCATTGAGCAATGCACTAAACCGATATGCATTGTGCAGTTACAAGGCATATGATTAAGCTTCTGACTGTATTACACAAGTGATCGATTTAGTAAGAAAAGTAAAAAAAAAAAAACAATGGAGAACTATACAGCATCTGAGTGAGACATTGATGAACTCAAACCCTGACGAGACACAGGATAGATGTTCCGAAAATATAAAGAGAAATAAATATTTAGTAAAAAAATCTGAGATTATTCCCTAATAAGTCCACTATTAACACCCCTTAAGCAAATAGAGACACCAACTTCAATAGTTTTCTAATAGAGACAAATCAAAGATAAATTACCCATGATACCCTTAAAATAATTTTTTTTTTTAAATCGTAATTTAAACTAATATGAATTCCTGGAATTTAGTCTTGATTACCAGAAAGTTTATGACTTTCCAAATTCGAAAATTAAAACCGAAGTTTCTTGTTATGCGCTTAAACCAAATTAAGGAAATTTCCCAAATTCCATCTTCAATTTCAATTTACGAGATTCGGATATGCAATGAAATCAAACTAAGATATTTTCCAAATTGGATTATCAATTTCAATTTGTCATTTTCGATTATGCATTGAAATCAAAATTAGGAACTGCATTTTTCAATAGATCCAGATTCTGGTACGTCTCCAATACATGTCTATTGTTTTTTTATCGTTCGATTATTGTTCATATCCTGAAGCCAACCATTGAATTCCTTAATCATATGCAGTCATTGTTGTTACTCCACAGTTCATATCGCATTTGACATCGTAAATTTATTATTCTGATTTTTAGTTCTTGCATTGTAGATTAGGTATTCTGGTACATCAATTAATTGTTTTTCAAATATATTTGCATTTTACAGACTGTCGATATCGTCCAGGATTCAAATGGATTATATAATTTTCTGCAAGGTTGATTTCAATGGGAAGAACAAGTTGATTCGATTGACTGAATCGTCATCCTTTACAGATTTGTTGGCTGAAATAACAAATATGCGTCCTCTAAGTTCTCAAGGTAATCTATCGAGTGTGTAAATATATGTCTATTACAATGCATATGTAGTAGGCACCGATTATGCATACCGTGTACATATTCAACTCCCTATGCATTTTGTGGATTGGGCTACATAAGTTTGGGGTGATGGAGAACTTCATATAAGATTAAGGGTAATGCTATATTTTATTGAGTTTTCTTATGTAAACTTGGATGATGAATTACTGTTCAACCCTTTATTTTCTACCTATCAAATGTACGAACAACGTTCTATGCACATATCTGTGCATATATAGTGTGCATACCCACAGGCATACCGGAAACATATGCAAATCTTTGTGCATTGTCCGGATCATGCTCGAAAAGTTTGGGGTGATGGAGAACTTTATATAAGATTTAGTTAATGCTAATAGAGAAGATTTGATTGATGAATAAATTGATTAGGTTCATTTCTTGTACAACAAGTTCTTTCCTAGTATATAGGTTCCTTTCTAGTACAACAAGTTCTTTCCTTGTATATAGGTTCTTTTCTTGTACAACAAGTTGTAATTCACCTATATTAATGAGAATATCATACACCGTAAATTACACGGTGATTATTATCATTCTGTCATGGTATCAGCAAATTAAGTGCTGAAAACCCTAGCCCAATTTTTTTCTTTTCCATCCGTTTCTTCCTTCTCCTTCACAATGTCGGATATTGTTCCAGCAACACCTAAGGATCCCGATCACATTCCCCTTGCCACTCTGATTCACATGGTTACGATCCGCCTCTCTTCATCAAACTACCTTCTTTGGAAGAGTCAAGTTCTTCCAATGCTTCGATGTGATAATCTCGCAACCTTTGTCGACGGTTCTGGTCCCGAGCTCGAACCTCTGATTAAGTCGTCCGAAGACAAGGACGAACCCAACCCAGCCTATCTTCTCTGGCGCAAACGCCACGATCGTGTCCTTTGCCTGCTTCTATCCTCTCTCACGGAAGAAGCTATGTCTGAAGTCGTTGGCCTCTCTAAGGCTCGTGATGTTTGGCTTGCCCTAGAGGCCGCATTCAATCCCTCCTCCCCATCCCACGCTCAACAACTCCGGGATGAACTACAATTCCTCCGTCGTGGTTCGCTTTCCGTCATCGAGTTCAATAGGAAGTTTACTAATCTCTGTCACCAGCTTGCTGCAATCGGCCACTCAGTTTCTGATGCGGACAAGGCTCGATGGTTCCTTCGCGGACTTGGCCCGCAATTTCGAGCGTTCACTGAGGTTCGCTTAGCCATCGCCCCCTTACCCTCCTTTCATGATCTGTTGTCTCAGGCCAGAGATCATGAGTTACGCGAGAAAGCTATGGAAGCTTCTGACGCTCAGCCGCCTACTGCTGCCTTTTACGCTAATCGTTCAGACCATCGCTCGTCGTCTTCCGGTAATCGTACTTCGAATCAGGTCCGCGACGGTGGTCGTGGTCAGGGTGGTCGCGATGGTGGCCATACCTCCAACAGTGGTGGCCGTCCCCAAGGTGGCGGTACTAAGCGTGTGCCTCGCTGCCAAGTCTGCTGCGATGCTCATTGCGCCACTAATTGCCCGAACAGGTTCTCTCGGGATTATAATTTTCATGATTCCCAGTCCCGATCTACAAACATTGCCCAGGCGTTTCAAACTCAGTGTACCGTCAATCCCTCATCTGTATCAGATTGGTATGTTGACACTGGTGCCTCGGCTCATATGACGTCCTCCTCCACTGCTCTGGATTCCTTTGAACCCTATTCTGGTAATGGTTCAGTCATCGTCGGTAATGGTGACTCTCTTCCCATTTCACATATTGGTTCTCGTGTTATTAATACCTTGCCCTTGTTAGGTGTTTTAGTAGTACCTCATATTACTAAAAATTTATTATCTATTAGCAAGTTAACCAATGATTTGCCTGTTGATGTTATGTTCTCTAACAACTCTTTTGTGGTTCAGACTCGGTTGTCAAAGAAAATCCTCGCTCGAGGGACGTGTAAGGATGGCCTTTACATTCTAGAGCAGGGCACATCTGCCCTGGTTGCTGCTTTAAATTCCAGTATGTTGAAGTCTTCTTTTGAGTTGTGGCACTCCCGTTTGGGACATGCTTCTATTTCTGTTATTCAGTTGTTAAAAACTTTAGGCCATTTGAGTGTTACTTCTGTTTTGCCTAAGCCGTCACCTTGTACTTCCTGCCAATTGGCTAAGAGTAAAAGGTTACCGTTTGATTTAAACGATAAACGTGCTTTACATGTTTTAGATCTTATACACTGTGATTTATGGGGTCCTTCTCCTGTTTTGTCTGTCGATGGTTTCAGATATTATGCTTGGATGATTATTTACTTTTTCAACCCTTTTGTTTGCTACTTATCAAATGTATGAACAACGTGTTTTATGCACAGTTCCGTGCATATATATTGTGCATACATAAGATTCTGCAGAATCGAAGTACTAGTCGCCGAAAAATGCAGATAACAATGAACAATCGCTGGAACAAAATCAATATTCTGCAGAATTCTCGAAGCTAAGCAAGTGAAACACATTAATTAGAATACTTATTATTTAGGAATTTTTTTAAAATTTGGAAGGTGCTTAAATCTCGCTTTTTTCGAGAATATCTTAATCTATATTTATGGTAATTAGTTGACCCTGTAATTTGAATTAAATATTTCGAATTGTGTCAAATTAGTAAAAGGGTAAAGTTGTCTAAGATTTTTAATTTTAACTCTATTAGACAAGAATTTATGGTGTAGGTTTTATTAGAAAAAACTAGTAGTGAAATGATCTTATTAGTTTATAACCCAAAAAATCTTGATCTAATATCAATATGAAATCTCGTCAGGGTTTGAGTTCATCAATAATAAAAAATAAAAGGATAAGAATTGGATACGTACTATGCAGACGAATCTTGATCTAATATCAATATGAAATTTCTTATTCTGATCTCAATGCATCATCGAATCTGAGAAATTGAAATATCTCATTAATAGTTTTTATTGACGAAAATAGTCTAAATAATTAGATTAAGGGTAGTATGGGATTTTTGGCTTTAATTTGACTCTGTTAGAAAATTATAAAACTTGGTGTTTCTATTAGCTTAAGTGGTTCCAATAATGACCTTATTAGGGAATAATCTTTTTTTTTTTTACTATTAATTATTATTGAGCGGTGGGGTTGCAAGAAGAAAATGAGAGATTGGGAGAGAGCTCAAGTCGCGGGAGGTGTATCTACTAATTTTGAAAACTATGGTGAGTAAACAGATCATGGGTTGTATTTACCAATCCCCTATTATACTAATATGGAGTTGAGATAGCCAGGTGTCGTCTTCTGATTGATTTTGTCTACGTGTCGATATTTTATTAGTTTTTGTCCATGTGTCAAGCTTATATTAATTTATCAATGTAATTGAAAATTTTAAATAAGGAAACTCAATCAAAATCATTTAAATTTGTAATGTTAACTAGTAGGGCATCTGTGCTGACGCACGACCTAAAATGTTGAAAAATGTTTTAACATTTTAAATTTTAAATATTATTTATAGTGTGTATACATTTTATAACAATACCACTAAGTATTAATATATATATATATTTACTAGTATTTCTCCCGTGCGATACACGATTTATAAATTAATTTTAATATTTTATTTGAAAAATAAATGTTACAATAATATTGGATAAAATTAAGATTTATAAAAAATAATTAATAAATATTCATTTTGTATAATCTTTAATATGTACTCCCTCCGTCCAATTTCATTATTTCCACTTTTCTTTTTTGGTTGTCCAATTTTATTATACTCATTCCCTTTTTGGAAATAATACTATTCACACTACTTTATCTCCACCCTCCAACCATCACTTATTTACTCAAATTGCCACTAACTTTATTCATAAACAATCACTTTACCTATAAATGGACCCCACACCATCCCATCATACCCCCAACTTATCTACTTTATACATAAACTAATCAATATTCATTAAAACTCGTGCCCAGAGAAATTGGCATAATAAAATTGGACGGAGGGAGTATTTACAATAGTTATATTTATAGATACAAAGAAGAAGCATATCTATAAAATAGACATAAAAATTTGATCAAATATACTAAAATGATAAATATGAATTATAATATTATATTTTTAATAGAGAATAATGAAGAAATTCAAAGAAGAAAAATTGAGAGGAGAGAGAAAATGAAAATAAAGAAAGAAAGAGAAAATGAATTTTAAAATATGATATTTTACTGATGGACCCCACAAAAAATAATATTTTACTATTACAACATTTTGGCGGGAACTTCTCAATTGTGTTATTATATATATATAGATATAGATTATCATACATAAAAAATGATTATTGTTAACTAATATTTATTATACTATATCGAATTTAAAAAATATTAAAATAAAAAATGGTAAGATATTGCTAATATATTTTTTAATTAAATTATTATTCTTAAAATCTAGTTAAATTGTTGTCTTGTACTATATAAATCTAAACTTAACATACAAATATATAAAATTATTGTCTAATATTTAAATATATGTATATTAAGATACAACAAAATAATTAAATAACTATAAAATGTTAAGAATATTACAATAATTTTGATGGCATAAATTACACTCAATTAAATAATGAAATAATTTAAAATAATTACTATAATTTAAATTTGTAATGTTAATGTTTTCTTAATGTGATTTCGATTTCTTCACAATTAACAATCCTTTTCCATTGATATAATTTATTGAGATTTAAGGATTTGTGTGTACTGATAATTTTAGATTATGTTTCAATTAACATAGGATTAATAAAATATAATTTGTCATAATTTTAAAGAGTTCCGTATTTAAAATAAGGTGATATGTTGGTAAGTTTAAATTGTATGTCAATTATAAAATCAATGAAATATGATGTGTCATAACTTTAAAGAGTTCAAATATTTAAAATAATTAAGAAGTCATTTATTAATTTTATTGGTTAAAGAATATATGTGGTATAAGTATTATGTGTTGTTTAAATTTAGGGGGTGTATTCAATTGAGATTCTGTTGGATTTTTTTGGACTTTTAAAATCTGGGGGTATTCAATCCGAATTTTAAAAAGTCTTTCAAAATTTTGAGGTATTCAATACGGATTTTAAAAAGTCTTTAGAAATTTTTAGGTATTCATCAATCTATGGATTTTAATACTCTATGGATTTCGTTGGATTCTCTTTCAAAAATATAAATAAATTTCACTAATCAAAATCTCTTCTAAAAAGTAGAGATTTCAACGGATTCTCTTAGAAGACTCTGAAAGAGAATAAAAAAAAAATTGTGTTAACTATGTTCTTTGATAAGCATCAGTCACCACCATTGGTGTTCGATATCATCTAAAAGATTTTGGTGGTCAAGGTCGTCACCCACAAATGCAATTATTCAATCGAATTTTTGGTATTTTTAAATTGCAATTCACAAGTTCGCTGGATTACATAACTTTATTCGGAAAGAAGGTCGCTCTGATGAATTTCCAGTCGAATATAAAGAAGATCAAGATTCACCACATCTCAACATGAAAGAGGAAAATTTGGAATTGTTTTTTCTCAAAGACAACTACAATAACAAAGAACTTAAGCTAATGCATAGTATTGCTAACTATGTGAAAATGAGGCCGAGGTATATGAAAATGAAGATAAGAATAATAATGATAAATAATAATTTTTTTTTTGAACTAGGTTTTTTTTAGGGGCGTAGTTTATGGAAATTCATGTAAATCAATAAAAAAATGTGTATTTCAGAATCCTGTCAAATCTATAAAAATCCATATAAATCAATAAAAAAGTTAGTCAAACTCTGCATAGAGTCTATGAATTTTCTAAATCCACTGACTTTTTAAAGTTAAAAAAAATCAAACAAAATCTCAATTGAATACACCCCTTTAGTTTAAAATAAAAAGTTAACAAACATTTATTAAGAGTTATATTTTAATATTACTTAGATTATTATTTATTTTTTAGATTTATCATTATTTCTCTTTAAGATTATTTTTAAATTTACTAAAGGTTTATCAAAAAAGGCCTAGGTAGTGGTGCTCTAACCACTTGAGCTATCCCACTTTGTCATTCCATCTAGCTTCTCAATTTTAATTTTTTATCTATTCTTTAAAAAATTATTTAAATATACAATACATTATAAAAAATTATTTTTATTGATATTTCGCGTAATACGCGGGGTTCATCTAGCTATTAATTTATTACGGAGGTAAAAATAACCGGACTCATATACCAATTGAGTTCCTAGTAAGACTATTTGCACCTTGTCCAAATTACTATTTTCTCTATAAAATTCATCCACTAAACACACTCCCTTCAAAACTCTAATTCACCTCTTAAAAAAAAAACACGCAAACTCTAAAACTCATATCCCTCATTTCTCCACCCTACCCGCCACTCGCTGACGCTGTCCCCTCCATCTTTCCCTCCTATTTTATGTGTTTTTTCTCCCTTCCCTTCATTTCCTTCAAATCACTTCCATTCCCCACTCTCGCCCCAAGCCCTCTACGGCATGCGCAAGTGCATAACCTAGAATGTATGTATTTTTTTATGTATATGTTATGTTCAACCAACTGTGGTTGAAAATAAAACAAAAAAAAAAAAAATTGACAATAGTTGGTCGAAAATATACACTCTCGTCGACAATAATTTATCAATGAAAATGTATATATTCGACCCTGATTTGTCGAAAATTCTAATTTTTATTTTAGAGATTTTTAATTTTTTTTTTTGGTTGGGATGAAGTTGTCGATCAGAAGTGTGGTAGCAATAGGGTTAAAGTTTAAATGTTAAAATAAAAGGGAAGTGTAGTTAATAGTGATATTTTATTTAAAGGGTATTTAATATTTTTTTACATTATTATTAAATTAATAAATGGAAGGAGAGAGTGCGGTTAACAGAGGCAGAGGTGCAAATAGCAGTACCCTTGAAACCCATATCGAGCCCAATGGAACATACGATTTACAGCCAGCCCAAATCCAAACATTATATCAAGCCCAATGGTGCATTTAAGAATGGGCGTGGCTAAAGGCACCCAATGATCCTATGAGGACACCCACGCGATGAGAACACCCACAAAATGGATGAGGACACCCACGTGGAAAATACAAAATTACCCTCCCCTCAATTAAAACCATTCATTCTCTCTTCCTCTCCATTTCAGTACACCCAGGCCACCCCTCCCTCCCCATCACTCCAATGGCCGCCGCCCACCCGCCTCCTCCCTCCCCATCACTCCAATGGCCGCCGCCCACCCGCCTCCTCCCTCCGTGCGCGGCCGCCGCCCACCCATCTCCTCCTTCCCAGACGAAGAAAAGCCTGATGTCGCCGTCAGTCCGGCGACACCAGATCTGAAAAAAAAACCCGTCGTCGCCGTTCGTCGCTGTCTCTATGTTGAAGAAGCCCGCCGGCCGCACCACCTCCTCCTTCAAGCGGCCGCGAACGGCCGCAGCCCCTTCCCCTCCCCTTTGCGGTCGTTCGCGGCCGTAACTCCTCTCCCTTCCCTTCGCGGCCGCAACCCTCCCCTCTCCTTCATCCCACCCAGCCACCCCGCACGTTGCCGGCACCCACAGGTACGTTTTTTTTTTCTCACAATTTTTAGAGTCCAAAAAAATTAGGGTTTTGAAAATTTAGGAAATTTAGGGTTTATATTTTTCGGGAATTATTTTCGAACATATTGAGTTTGTTTTGGAAAAAATTTCGAACAAGATGTTCGATTTTTTTTTTCGGACAAATTTAATTTGTTTTGAATTTTTTTTCGAACATATTGAGTTTGTTTTGAAATTTTTTTCGAACATATTGAGTTTGTTTTGAAATTTTTTTCGAACATATTGAGTTTGTTTTGAAATTTTTTTCGAACATATTGAGTTTGTTTTGGTAAAATTTTCGTACATCTCAACTTTGTTTTGGTAAAATTTTCGAACATATTAAGATTTTATTTTTGTTGTTGAAATTTTAGGATTTTTGATGTTTTGGTGGTGATGGTGGGGATCCGGATGATTTCGTGTGTGAAATGATGAATCGGAATAGATGGGTGTACTCATCCGGCGTTTTTTTTTTTAAATGTGCAGAAGGGGTAAAAACGTGTTTTTGCACCGTTGGGACAAAAAAAAATTCCCGTGAGTGTACTCATAGTAAATCCGGGTGCATTTAGCCGCGCCCTTTAAGAATTATTGCAAGCCCAAATCCAAACCTTCTAACATGAGAATTATTAGTACTAGTATTTTTTAAAATCATAATCTTTGCATTTATTTATCTTTTTTGGTCAGAAATTATCATTGGTTTCTTTAAGAGAAAACACAATTCATCTAATTAGCATAATTACTCACTCAGAAACCAGTTAAATAATTAAATCATAATGGCTAGACAAAAAAAAAAAAAAAAAAAAAAAAAAAGGATTTCTCTCGACATGTTGAGTCAAAAACATGTTCCTACAACAAAATCCCAATTATTTGTATGAGGACAATTTCCACCTTTGGTTATGACCAATGGCTGTGTAATACCTAGTTGCCCACGTTGAAATTCGTTTAATTCTTTAGATCCAAAATAATTCAGTTTGGTAGTGTGTATATTAGTTCAAAATAGATGAATAATTAGATTTAAAATGTATATTTAATCAGATTTATATTAAAAAAATTCAATACACTTCACTGTGTGTACCAAATGAATGATCGAAAGAAATACTATCATTTACGATTAAATTTGAACCAATTGAGATATTCGAACCTAACAATACCATTTAAAACATCTACCAAATGGAACCTAAAAATAATATTACTAAAATATCAAATCAAGTTTGATATTCGTTCGAATCGTATTTAGGGGGTGTATTGGTTGTGGATTCTATAGGATTTTTTTGGACTTTCAAAGTTTGTGGCATTCAATTTGGATTTTCAAAAGTCTTTAAAAATTATGAGGTATTCAATACGGATTTTAATTAGGTATTCAACAGTCTATGAATTTTAATACTCTATATATTTTTGTTGGATTCTCCTTAAAAAAATATAAATAAATTTCACTATCCAAAATCTCTTCTAAAAACAAGAGATTTCAACGGATTCCCTCAAAGAACTTTGAAGACAAAAGATCAAAAGTAAGGATGACAATATTGACCCGACCCGCGGGTACCCACCCCACCCCGCGAGCTTTGGGTCAGGTCGAATCCGTCCCGTATTGAGTATGAGTCGGATCTGAGTCTTATGCCCGACCCGCGGGTATTCGACCCGCACCGAATTAATATATAAATTTTATATAGTATATATATACTTAATTTATTTATTTTATTTGTAAAATATTAATATTAATTAAAAAAAATACTTCACATTAAAAAAAATTATTCCCATCAAAATCAGAGTTTATGAAAATCTATGTAAATCCATAAAAAAATTATATTCCACAAGACTCTGTGAATTTTATAAATTCATCTACTTTTTAAAGTTCAAAAAAACCAAATAGAATCCCAATGGAATACACCCTTAATACACATTGGTTTTTTTTCATAGCCAAGGAGTACCTATTGTAATACATGGTTTTATTGTTTTACACCTAAATGCTTATGATTATTTTTCAAGAGGGGGTGCTTATAGTCTTATTTAGACTAAGTTGGGTTGATGTCATTATATTGAACTCTTTCATTTTAGTTTCATTTATTTTATATTTTTCGTTTATAAAATTTAGTGCTAACCCATTTTTGATATGCACCCATTTTAAAACACCACAAATTACAATAAATGTCATTGAATTACCCATCTACTTAGTTATTTTATTAAACTAAAGTTGAAAATACATGTTAGACTTTACATTATTATATCTACTTTTTACATATATTTTTCTTAAAACATGTGACCATTTTTTATAAAACTACTTATGGTGGATATGAGCGTGTACCAATCCAAAATTGGACTGGAAATTGACCTGAATCAATCTGGTCCAGACCGAATCAAACCGGTAAATTCATTTTGATTCGGTTTTTGATTGTTTCATACCAATTTTTTTTATTTTGTATTTTTTAGTCTATCCATACAAATTTTTTTAATGTTCAATTTAACAAATTAATATAAAATATTTAAAATCAATACACGTTTCATATGAATTAATACAAGTTTAAAGAAAAATAATTTAGGTACTCCCATGAAGAAAAATAATATTTATGTTATGTTATGCAGATCCATTTAAAGGTCTTAAATTTTATCAATATTTTAATAAAAATAATTTTTTTTTAGAAAGTCTAATAATAATAAAATAAGAAAAAAATAGAAAGTCTAAAAATTACGAAAAAAATTGTTTGCTCGTGCTTATAATAAATGATGGATCTGATGGATCTTTATTTTGAATTTGGTTCTTATGTAATACGCATTTTAATTTTAGTTCCATAAATTGATAAAAAATTTAAATTCAGTTCAATTACTTTTCATTACATGTAAATGAATGAATCAAATCCTTATTTGTATGCAATTCAAATTAATCAACAGTAAATAAGTGAGCAGATAAATGAAAAAATAGACAGGTTCATTTAATCCCAATATATTGCGGAGTAATATATCTATCAAATGCAATATGACATAAAATGATTTTTTCTTGTTTTGGAAGATAAAAAGAAATTGATTTTGATTGGACCTCTCAAAATTATTACTGTATTTTTGAATAAGAAAATATTTGAAAAAAGATATGCAATAGTGATTACAGCAGAGAATGCGAAGAATCAGATCCTGCTCTCTATAATTTCAAGAGAAAAACATCCACACACAATAATAAATGCACTGGAATTTGCAATTTTTACTATAATAAAGAAGGGAGGAAGAAAGTTGTAGATAGACTACAATTTCAAATTTGCAATTTTTATTCTATTTCAAAATGCACGTCCTTGTAGATAGATAGAATATGTCTACAAAGAAATAGTATAGAATATATCCAAAATTCCTTTATCTATACATACATACAATTAAGGTTGTGGTTGGATGAAATCATTTTAAATATAAAGAATTAAAAAATGAATAAATTTAAAAATTCTTAAATTTCAAATGACTAGGTTTGTTGATGGATTTAAAATTCTGTCACTTTAATAAAAAATATATTAATTTTAAATAACATAAATTTGAAATTCATTAACTTGTTTTTTTGTCCAAATATGTAAAGTGGATTTGGACCTATGAATTTTAAATACATAGGTCCAAATCCATCAATCTAAACACAGCCTAAAAGAATAGGAAAAAAAAAAAAGCCAATTAAGAGTTATATTAGCAATATCTATTTATTTACACTTTTATTTATGCATTCATATTTTATTTAAAAAAAATCACTCTGCGTTAAAATTAATATATTCTTTATTTTCTAGATTGTTATTGGTTAAAAAATCGTTAGATAACCAGAAATGTTAAAATGTCAAATATTGTTTAATCATAAAATGCATGGACTCTAAATCTCTGCTGTAAAAATCAGTATAGGGGTCCTTGTCAATTCGATTTTGCAACTTTATGCATTTTTGGTTAAATATCGATTTAGTCGGACCTAGGCGTGCTAGGAAATCGCCCATATTTTAATTTTATTAATATTCTTTTTACTTTTATTTTTGGTGTAGAAATTCGATTTGAACAATCGTATACATTTTTTCAATTCAAAATAAAAATATTCTGCATGGTAGCAAAGTCATGAGTAATGTAGAAAGAGCTTTTTTTTTTTTTTTTTTTTTTTTTTTTTGTAAAATTTTTTATTGATTAGAGGTGAAACTGTGTTTATATAACAAAAAGAAAAAATATATAAACGGTCTAGATGGTGCAAATCCTCTTGACTACCGATTTACGACTTTCATAACCCTGCTCTAAATTAATATTCACTCTACTTATAAATAAATGCTTTTTTTAGTGTTTTTTTTTTTTTTTGAAATTAAGGAGGCTATGAATTGAGAATTTTGTCCTTGATTAATGATTTTTTTTTTACCACATTTCATGATTTTAGATTAATTAAACCCAAAAATTTGTACTAGTATTTTTAACCTTGATAAAATAATAAATAAATATTGCAACAAAACATTTGAAACCGTAAATAAAAGAAATTGTAGTAATTAGTGCATAATCTTTAGACATGTCTACAACTTACCCGAAATATGAAGAGAAAAAAAACATTGAATATTGAAGTGGTCCCCACACGCCAGTGCCAGCTGTAATCCTATTCCCCTCCTCTCCCCTGCCCTCAAATACACACACTCACTCACACTCTTACCCCCTTTAATGGCGTAAAAGCCTCCCCCTTTTCTTTCGCCTCTCTAAAAACCCTTGAGGAGATTTTTTCCTTTTATCAGCTCAGGCCAAAAGGGAAGTAAATCGGACGCACAATAGGAAAATATTATTTTTCTATATGTAAAAATCAACCCTTAACCCCTCGAAATTCTCAGTTTCAGACAAAAGGGTTTCAACAATGGCGTCTAAATTGATTTTCCTCCTCTTCTCCTCGTTATTATTCACCCTCTGTCGCCCTCAATCGGACGACGCGCCGGCGATGCAGGACTTAAAGAAAAGCCTGAGTCAACTCAGTTGGACTGATTCCGACCCCTGCAAATGGATTAACGTCTCCTGCTCCGGCGGCCGGGTCACCAGGATCCAAATCGGGAGGCTCAATCTTCGCGGGACTTTACCCGCGACTCTGAAAGATCTCTCCTCGTTGCAAGTGTTTGAAGCCATGTACAACCAACTCACCGGGTCAGTCCCGAGTTTCGCCCCCTCACTCACCACGCTCCGACTCAACAACAACAATTTCACCTCAATCCCACCCGATTTCTTCAAAGGTATGACCACGTTAACAGATATTAGCTTGGATTATAACCCCTTTAATTCCTGGGCTATTCCCGACGATTTCAAGAGCCTATCCAATTTAAAAACGTTTTCGGCAACCTCCGCAAATATCTCCGGGCCTTTACCCGATATTTTCGGGCCCGACACATTTCCCAGCTTGACTGATTTACATTTAGCGTTTAACAATTTCGAGGGCCCGTTACCCTCCTCGTTTTCGGGCTCTTCGATACAGACATTGTGGCTAAATGCTGCTCAGTCCAGCACTTCAAAATTGAACGGTTCTATTGATGTTCTGCCAAATATGACCTCATTGACTGAGGTTTGGTTACATGGCAATCAATTTTCGGGGCCCTTGCCCGATTTTTCGACGAATATTCAGTTGCAGTATTTAAGTTTAAGGGACAATATGTTAACAGGCCCAGTGCCTGATACTTTGGTAGGATTGGCATCTCTTAAGACTGTGAATTTAACTAATAATAGGCTACAAGGGAGAACACCGAAGTTTAGTTCCTCTGTAAAGGTTGATATGAGTGGTTTGAATAGGTTTTGTGTGGATGTTCCTGGGGTGGATTGTGATCCGAGGGTGAGTACTTTGCTTGAAGTGTCGAGTGGTTTCGGGTATCCGTATGTGTTAGCTGATAATTGGGTTGGGAATGATCCGTGTGGTGGTTCTTGGAAGGGGATTACTTGTAATAGTGGTGGAAATATAACTGTGGTGAATTTTCATGGAATGGGCTTAACTGGGACGATTTCCCCGAGTTTCTCGAAGATCTTGTCTTTGCAGAGATTGATTTTATCGGGCAATAGCTTAACGGGGAGTATTCCGAGTGAACTCACGTCTCTGCCTAACCTTTTGGGGTTGGATGTTTCGAATAATCATCTCTATGGGAAGGTTCCTTCATTCAGGAGTAATGTGATCTTGAATACTGATGGAAATGCGGATATTGGTAAGGATGGCCCGCCCCCCTCGGCCTCTGGTGGAAATGGAAAAGGAAAAGGAAGCTCGCCTGGATCGGTTAATGGACCAACAAATGGGAGTGATAAGAAATCGTCTACTGGGGTTGTTGTAGGGTCGGTAGTTGGGGGAGTTTGTGCTTTTCTCGTTGCTGGGACACTGGTTTTCTGTGTTTATCGAACGAAAAGAAAGCGAAGTGGTAGAGTTCTGTCCCCTCATACTATGGTTATCCATCCTCGCAACTCGGGCTCTGAGGATGCAGTCAAGATCACAGTTGCTGGCTCGAGTGCTAATGGTGGGACAAGTGAAACTCTAAGCCATGGGAGCAGTGGTCCCACGGATCTCCACATTGTTGAAGCGGGTAGTTTGGTAATTTCTATCCAAGTGCTGAGAAATGTGACAAACAATTTCAGTGAACAAAACATACTTGGAAGAGGTGGATTCGGTACTGTTTACAAGGGAGAGCTGCACGATGGGACGAAAATTGCTGTTAAGAGGATGGAATCGGGCGTTATGAGTGAGAAGGGGTTAGACGAGTTTAGGTCTGAGATTACTGTCCTTACTAAAGTTCGACACAGGCATTTGGTTGCCCTTTTGGGATACTGCTTAGATGGAAACGAGAGGCTGCTTGTATACGAATACATGCCTCAGGGGACTCTCAGTAGGTTTTTGTTCAACTGGAAAGAAGAAGGTTTGAAGCCTCTTGAATGGACGAAAAGGCTGACCGTTGCACTTGATGTTGCTAGAGGTGTTGAATACCTGCACGGTTTGGCGCAGCAGAGTTTTATCCACAGGGATCTTAAACCGTCGAACATTCTTCTTGGTGATGATATGAGGGCTAAAGTTGCTGATTTTGGGCTTGTTAGGCTTGCTCCTGATGGGAAAGCCTCGATTGCTACTAAATTGGCTGGGACATTCGGTTATCTGGCACCTGAATATGCAGGTAACTTCATTTATTTTTGTGTATATTATTTTGATCTTGATTCGTTTACGTTTATTTATGTACTCATTTGATGACTAAATTGATATCTTTGATCAGTGGTTAATGTGTCACATTTTAATGTTGATCCTTTTTACCAGCTTTATTTACTTGTTTGTCTGACTAAATTCATGTCTTTGAACAATGACAACCATATTCATGGACTCAAGTTAATGTGTTCACTACTTGAAAATGGGAAATCAGTTGTGAAAATTTTGTCAGTAGCTATTTTCTCTTGTAGTGGTTTCGTAGCCATCTTAATTAGTTGAGTTCTTTTTTACGAACTCGTTACGAAATTAAGATATCGAATCTGTAATTTTTGTCCCTTTTTCTTGAACTTATTGTGTATATGATCTCACAGTTACGGGCCGAGTGAGTACCAAGATCGACGTGTTTGCTTTCGGAGTTATTCTAATGGAGATGATCACCGGACGAAGATCCCTAGACGACTCGTTTCCCGATGAAAGCCAGCATCTCGTCCCGTGGTTCCGCCGTACGCTCATCAACAAAGACACTTTCCAGAAGGTGATCGACCCGACCATTGAACTCGACGAAGAAACGCTCGCGAGCATCAACACCGTTGCTGAGCTGGCAGGACACTGCTCAGCAAGGGAGCCCTATCAACGGCCCGACATGGGGCATGCAGTGAACGTGCTTTCCTCTCTCGCGGAGCTCTGGAAACCATCGGAGCCTGCTGACCCTGAAGATGCGTACGGGATCGATTATGACATGACGTTGCCTCAGGCACTGAAGAAATGGCAGGCTTTGGAAGGAATGAGCGGAATCGATGGGTCGTCTTCGTCTTTCATCGGAAGCAATGATAATACACAAACGAGTATACCGACTAGGCCGTCTGGGTTTGCGGATTCGTTTACATCGTCGGATGGGCGGTGAGGTGGTGTAGTTGATCTAGATACTTAGAGAAGAGAGGTTTGGTTGTTGATTTATCACTTATATTTATTTTCAGAATTGTTCAAATGAGGTGAATCTATTGCAGTTTAGATAGATTATCCTGCTTATCTGTGTTTTGGTTTAAACTCCTATATTCTTGTCACTTGTACCTACTTTAGATGATTCTCAAATCTTTTTCTTTGATGAGCTGAAACAATGTGTGTTGTAGTCTGCTCCTTAAGAAACTTAATCGAATTTTATTTTATTTAGGATTGATTTTGTTACAAAAAAAAAACTAAGTATTTACTTTAATTTTCTTGTTTACAAAACTTATTACTCCCTTAATAGATGTAGTACATGTCATGGGTCAAGACTCAAGAGAAAATATTTGATGAGTGTGAGATGAAATTTGATAAAATAATAGATAAAGTATAAAAGTGATGTGATTGATTGAGAGAAAATAATATGTCAAAAATGAAATTAAAAAAAAAAATTGGAAAATTTATAATGGTAAAAGACAAATACAAAATATTGTAAATATATTTAGTAGTCAATTTAAGGATATTTGCGTTGGCGCCATATGTTTTGTTGTCGCCTGATGATAGAAAAAGCTACTTGTCTGCCACGTCTCTGTCTCTGTATTTGTAATTGAAATTGTTTTAGTTAAATTAGGCTTTGACTAAGAAATTAAAGAATATGCAGACATCTGTATTAGTAGTAGTTAGTAATAGACTATAGAGTATTATGTGTAGTAAAGAATTTTGTCAGAAGGAAGATTTGAAATGTCTGTTCAGTTAGGTGTCATAATAATATACATTGGGATGGATAACGATTGCGTATTTTGACCTTTACCGAATCGTCGTATGCACGTTGATGAGTGCCTCACAGCTTGATTTCCTTGTCTTTTTTTTATTATTTGTGTGGCTTGCGGATTTAGCGCCGTTAAATAATGCTTCTTCCACGCTTCTAATTCCGCTTTCTTTTCTAATTACATCTTTTGACTTTTTCATCTTCCTCTCTTTACCATTGGAAACTGCAAATTATTTTAATACGGAGTATACTTCAAGTAACTCAGTAATTGATTTATTTTATTATTTTTATTGTTAATTGTCTCATTTTTTTTCTTTTTCTTTTATCTCGTTTATTGTTAATTTAATATCATTTTAATATTATATTTTATAAAATTTGTAAAAAAATAAACGGGTCATTTTTTCTTAAAATATGTGTAAAAAGTAAACTGGATATTCATAAAAGATGAATGGAGTATAATTATATATATTAATAAAATCAAATTGTACCCTTTCTAATTTATATGTTTAATGGAAATTAATATAGATTATAATAAAAAAATAATTAGAGAAGATATGATAAATATATATATATATATATATATATAAAGAAATAAATCAACTAATAAATACAAGATCAAGACTAAAAAATGTCTTTGATATCTCTATCAATGTACTACAGTACTTCTTAAATTCTGCATATTACCCCGAATTAAAAAAAAGTTATACGGAGTATTATTAATTTAACGTGCATGGATTATGTTAATTATTCATTCCATTAGATTAATTTTTTATAAGTTGAGCACACACGTAATAATAATGCAACCAACTTATATACCTACCCTGACCTGTTTTTGTACACTCTTGACTTGTTGCACCAAAATTCCAACCAAATTTCACAATTTTTAGCAACCAAATTTACTCTCAGCACCGAATATCTGCCAACTTACTGATATTTTTTGTCACAAAATTGTCCCTGTAATAATTGTTTAATTTTGAAACTATGAATGCAGGGGACCAAACACTATCTTACACCAATAAAAGGATATATAAAATTTAAATCTTGGATGATTTTGATTTGACTAATCTAATTATGTATGTTACGTGTCCGAAAAATCTATAGAATATAAATGATAAATTGACCTAACTCGACCAGGAAACGAAACCTGATGAGTCATCATTCCTTATCCCTACTGTGTTGTATGTATATACATGCTTTGAAAATTTTGGAAGATAATTCTAATGTTTGATTTTATTTTTAAATTATGTTTTCAGATTATATATTATAAATTGAATTAATAAAATTTAAGCACATATTGTAGTAGTATATAGTTTTGCATATTATATTATAGATACCACTTTGAGATTTTTCTCAGGAACTTTTTTCAAGTGCAGTGAGAACAGTTAACATCACTTTTTAAAAAAGTTAGGTTCAACTTTCTTTAAAAATAAAATTATGGTCAAGTTTTGTTTGAAAATAACACCTCAGTATGATATCTTGCAACTTTGACAAGTGTTTCAATAGAGTTTCGACCATCCACACATATGAATATATTTATTATTTTATATTTTAGTTCATTACGGAGTATAATTTTTTTATTATACAAATAATTGCATTGCTAATATTTTTATTATCCCACGGAAGCTACGTAGTTTGTAGCTATATAAAGAGTCATCATATACACTTTGCAAATATGCAATGCAATAATGAGTAACCAGGGGATCAAATTAGAGAGAAAAAAAAAGTTTTGCTTTGAAGCAATTACTAATGCAAATATAATAATCCAAGGAATGAACAAAGAAAGCAGCCTGCACATATTTGAAAAGGATTCCCAAAATCATTAACAAAAACCTAAAAATCACACTGCATAAATAGCATAGTAAGAGTGGACATGCCTACAAAATCTCCAAACAAGGCAACGGAATATACTAAATAAGTACGAATACCTCGAACTTCAGACGAAATTCTTACCTACCTAACATCTTAACTCAATATGAAGTAACATCAGGACATAAATATGAGGTTTCCTGGACAAAGAAAAGATCACCTTTTCTTAAAGCCATACTTTTTGCGTTCGTAGAATAGATCTGTTTTTGCACTTCCTAGATTGACTATCTTTGGACACCCATCCCGATCTTTTTCTTGCTGCGTGCACTCTTTGCAATAGTAAGCATCTGATATCCCCGGCCCTCCACAAATCACACACCGACCTTGGAATGATCCATAATTGCATTCATCACATACTCGAACGAGAGTGCAGGGGCGCACATAAGAGTCGCAAATCACACATTTTCCATCGCATTTCTCACATAGCCGCCCAATTGCTATTCCAGGCTGCTTTCGACACATAATCAGATCAGGATGATGCTTGGCCATGATTCTTCTAGAAGCTCGTCGTAAATCAGTAACTGCCACTTAAATCGTATGAGTATGGACAGAAGAATAAAAAACTGACAGCAATATCAAAATTATAGAGGCTATGCTTGGATACATTATGGGTAATTCTGCAAGAAGATTTTGGGACAAAAATCGTAAATGAATTTATTGGAAAATGTGACATATTAGACTGTTCATTTGTCTTTTGAGTGAAAAATTGGTAGGAAATAGGAATAGAAACATAACTAAACATAGCTTATTGATCAAAATTCTTTGTCTATTAAAAAAGGTCTGGGTCTATTTCACATCAGTTGATATCACCCAAGCCTTTGATGCATACCACTATCAACAAATAAATGCTATGAAAAGTCTTAACTTCAGAAACTGAGGATTCCCCTTCATTTTACTATGCATTAGAAAAGCCGGAATGCATTAATATACATACAACATAACACATAGACATGATAAGCTAAATCATTGTAACGAATTCATCCAATCTGCTATCAACAACGGAAATTTGATTGAACGATCATCATCGCATATGCACCTTTCTCACTCATTATCTTACTAGTTAAGCTAAGAAAACATTATACCGACATAAAGAGTCATATGAAAAAGTAAGCAAGCCAAGGACTTTTTTTGACAGCTACTTAAGGGTATCTCATTTTTATCAAGACAGGTACTAAGAATAAAAAATTCCCCTGTAAACTGGGATCCCATGAGTCAGCTTTGGGAATACACCTGAAATCTTGAAGCCCATGTTGCTTGGACTCGGGTAAATGTGTCTGACTTCTTACTACTCAATTTTTTTAGGATACACGGGAATGGCTAAAAGGATCCATAATTAAGATACAGATATACGTCTATACATACAAATAAAAGTAAATAACTTCACAAAAACACAAGCTTAACTGCTTAAGTTACAAGATTAATTATTTATAGAATCTAAATTGCTAAATAAAGTTGTTATACTTCATCTCGCTCTAGTTTAAGACGAATGTTCAAACTAAACGAGGAAAATTTGTATCCAGTCGCAAGGTGAAGGATCCACTTTCAAGGTGAAATATCAGGGTTGGGTCTCATATCCAAACTTATTTTGTACAGTATTATTGTTTCCATGGAACAATGTATCTAAGATATCCTTGTTTTTGTCTCATCGTTTCCATGTTTTTTTTTCCCAGGTAATCAGATCTTTCCTATCATCCACCTAACCAAAAACGTCCACCCTTATCTAAGTTGAGTAAAGAATGTGTTCATGATCTAACATAGTTTAATTTATTAACCCAGAGCCTGGTATGTAAATAAGGGCAAAGCACGATAATCTCATAATCAACTCTAAAACAATGAGCAATATATAGTGGAAGTTTCACACAGGATATACAAGAGGATCTTTCTTATTTCTAAAGATTAAACTTGAAATAACAAACGCTTATTTTGGCAATGGATGCAGGGTATGCATCTTTATTAGCACGTATAAAAGCTCCCAACATTTCTTAGTTCTTGATGATACTCTGATGTATGAAAATCTTACTGTAGAAACCACTTCAAGATAAAGACAGCTAGGGGAGACACTATTCATGAAGGCCCAGACTAATTGCTTATAGAACTAGCTAGATTGAGAGAAAGATAAGTACATTGACGAAAAAACTTCATCTGGAAGTGGAACCCTAACACTCACACAGGGACAACCACCAATATCCATATCAGATCAAAGATAGCGACTCAGACTGACTTTGAGTGTAATCAAAATCAACATTTATCCTCAAAAAACTCGAGATACGTATTTGCCACAACTTCCACTCCCCCGCTGTCTCAAATTAACCACTTAATCCGAAAAGAAAAGAATAATAAAAAATCGAAACTATTAACGCGACCATGTAAAACAATCCAAATCCATAAAACTTAAACTTATCAAAACTCTAACGAGCATGGCCAAGGAAAATAATAAACCCTAACCTCAAGTTTCCTCCAGAAATTAAGAACAAACCTGAAGTCCCAGTAAGAAGAAAATACTCCAGTTATTTAGATGAACAAACAGTGGAGGAGGGCAATGGCGAAACAAATTCGCGGACAGATTTCAGTAACGGCAGCTAAGAGTGTTGGTGTGTGAACATGAATAGATTTAGCAATAACTTACCTCAATGTTTGAGAATTTTGCAGTCAAGCTTCAAGATTTTCGAAGAGCAAACTGGAAAAATGGCGGAAGAAGAACAAATATATAGTGTGGTATTGGGGAAAATTCTGGAGTGCTCGTTGGGAAATAATAATACGGCGTCGTTTGGTTAAAAAATGGCGGTTTCTTCCTACTTTGATTTATAATATTCCTTTCCTCATTGGATGCTTTGTATTTATGATATTTAAATTTTAAAAATATCATAAAATTTTAAAAATGTATAGCATTTTATTTTATATTCCCTCTTCTTTTATTTCGTAAGTTCGAAAAATCCCAACTGGGTTTTATAAGAATAGTTCTTGTACAATAAATAAACAAATAATAATAATAAAAAACAAAACAATACAATACAATAAATTTAAATTGAAAATTAATTAATCATATTCTTACATAATAACTTTTAACTTTGCAAATTAGGATTTGGATTGATAAGGATAATTGTCTATTTTAATTGCAATCCAATTGTTTAAGGTCGAAGAAGCCATTAATTGTAGTTGAATCTTCTACGGAGACAAAATCATCAAAATTGTGGTTAAGGTTCGATTTCAATTCCACTTATCTTGATACCGGAACTACCGCTTCCAACTTATTTTTTGACTTCTTTTGAGTTAATATCGTGATCAATGAATGAAGGAATCACTTTTCACACAAATCGTGATTTCTTATATAAAGAAAGAATATATTATCTCATTTCATTTACATATTGCTATCCTATCTTATCCACATCTCACAATCTGTCCATCAAAATATTCACCACAATGTCCTGTCCTGGTACCACTTCTTTTTGCTGTGCAAGATTGTCTTATGATGAATCCCAATTTAATAGTAATTCAATTGAAATTTTGCATTTAAAGTCCAATATTAAAATAATTTTAACCATCCGCCGTCTCAAGATCTTTCTTTTTCTAAACTCAAGTTAGAAAAGAGGGATAGGAAAGGCAGGTTAACCAAGAACAACCACTGATCAATTCTCCTAGCACTTTTTATCAATTCTCTAACAAATTATTGCAATATCAAAATAATAATTAAAACCCATAAAACTGGAGTAATTATAACTAAACAATATTTCCAAGTTAAAACCAACATCAAAACAGGAGATTTGGGTGGCTTGTGAGAAAAGCTGCAAATGGGAAAAACTAAAGAGGCAAAAATTGAATGATATAGAAAAAAGAGTGAATGTAACGTTAAAAGTATATAGATATAATATGGAAACAAAAATAGGAGGTGAAACGAGAAATGGCTACTAGTACTAATAGTGGTATGGGGTATGGTATCTCTCCGTGTGAAAAAACTGTCTTCCTCTTCTTCTTCTTCATATCAGCCGCTCTTTACATTTGCCTTTAATTAACTCATTGCATTTTGCTGCAGCCTACTCACTTGTATCTCCAAAACAATTATCCTTCAAACCTTCTCTTTCCTATCATCTCTCTCTCTCTCTCTCTCTAATAACTAAACTGCTTCACCTGATTTCGCAGCATCATCGTTTTCATGCATTTCTTCTTCTTCTTCTTCCTTTTCACTCACGCTCTCCTCATTTTTCTTCTCTACACTCCCATTGCACTCTTTTTCTTCTTCCTTTTCACTCACGCTCTCCTCGTTTTTCTTCTCTACACTCCCATTGCACTCTTGCTCTCCTTTTTCTTTACCAGGGTTGCTAACTCCATTTACTTTGACAGTTGCACCAGTCTCTGCCTCAGTACCCATGGGGGTTGATACAGGAGGTTGGTTGGAACCCTGTGATGGAAGGAAAACTCCTGTGCCAGGGACCACCACACGGAGCGGAGGAGGAGGAGGATGCCTCAGAGGAGCCGAAACCCATCCAGAAGGCGGTGGAAGAGCTACAGGGGCAGAGAATCCCATGCCCCCTGCCACAGGGGAAGGAACATACATTGATTGGATACCGTTTGGTGGGGGAAGTTGTGTGCGGGCAGTAGGAGCGGGCAGAACACCAGGGGGCGGAACAGGCCCGTAATGTTTTGCAGGCACGGGACGGTTATGACTCGGAGAACGGCTAGGAGGTGGGGCCCAATTGGAAGAAGGTGCTGGAAAACGATGACCATCGAATTTCTTGGGTTGTGACTTTACCAATGTTACTAGTATTCGCTGCTTTCGTATGGAAGGTATTGCATGTCTAGCATAATCTGCACATCTCCCTTGCATTACGAGCATTGATCTGGATTACAAACAGAAACCAACAGCTTCTCAGTAGCAAGCTAAGACAGACAATAATGACAAGTTGTGCATGAAGAGAAAATATGCAGTCTTCTTCAATCTCATGAAGCCAAGTTGTCAGTTTCAGATCATTAAAAAGAAATGCTATGCCTAAATGCCATTACACATCATGTAATAAAAGGCAAAAAAGTTTTTTTTAGTCCTATAAAGTCCCAAATTGAATTTCGTCTTGTTAAGTTTCAAAATCCAACATTCTAGTCTATTAACCGATTACAGCCGGTTAGCAACCAAGTTTGAGCTAACGTTGCATTTTTTTTACAATTTTTTTATTTTGAATTTCGTGCTGTTTTAACTTTCAAAACCATTTATAGTCTTTTGACTGGCTACAACATGTTAGTAACCACTTTTGAAAATTAACACAACAAAATTTAATTCAGGAAAGTGGAATGTCCTGAAAGCAGAAAAAAAGGGCAAACTCTAAAAAAAATCCCTAAAATTAAATATGATTGACAGATTGAGGGGTAAATATAGGATAGGTGTAAGTACCCTGGTGAAAGGGAGATTCTGAGAGCGCCTCGATAGCCCCCAGGATGCTCCACTGACATTACCTTACCAAAAGACATCTCACACTCAGTCAACAACATTACACATACAGGCCTTCCAAACCACTGTGGCCACATATGAGGCTGTGAGTGATCACCCTACAAGTGTCAAATATAAACAAATTAAATCTGCCACACTTTAATCACAAATCATTACAAAATCCAATGTAAAACTTTCATGGGAAACCTCATTAAATATGTCAATGATGGCCGTGTCTGGCTTGATGCTAACAATTTGTTCAGTAAGTAACCGCTCAATAACATCTTGAAGCACCACAGGTATGGGCTCTATTTTTGGATCTGCAAAATTTTCCATACCCCTAATGAGTATGTATAAGCATATACATATAGAATGGAGGGACATACAAAACAGACACACACTGACACCTCCCCCACCCCCCACCCCCCACCCCCCCAACACACACATGCCTCTAGAAGCTCCTGCAGTAGCTTCATCTTCGGGAGGTGCATCAGCAATGGGGACACCCAATTGAATCATCTCTCTTCCATGGCCCTTCATGGGTCTCCTTGAGACAACAAAAGTTTGACCTGTATCAGGCCAACAATGAATATGAACTTTATTACGTGCACCAAAACATGACTGCATGAATATTTGCTTGAACATCACTATCCTAATGAAGTAATGATAGAATCTAGTTTGCAACAAAAGAATTGTAGCCCTGTCCATTTAACATAGAATAAACAGTTCAATATTGCTGCCATGACAAAAAAAATGTACATGTCTGCAAATAGCCCATCAGATTTTACACTATTTTATCTGATATCCCCCAAGAAACCGTTATATGTTTCCTGTAATTTTTTAAAGCATTCAACATATACAACACAATGTCTACTATCGTATTCTCATAAGTCAACCCTAGAGAAGACTGGTCAGAGCAAAGATGAAAATTGCACTGGCGTCATGAAGAATTTCTCTTTCCAGTGGAAACATTCCAGAACTTCTCATCAGTTTCAGTTTGTTCCACAAGTGTAGAACTAAGAACTATGGAAAGCTTCGTTGAGGGGAAAACCTAGGATTACATTTTATGGTCCCTTTCAACCTCCCAAAATAAGCTATATATACTTATATTTTCATTTTAATACCGCTTTTTATATTTCAAATAAAATAATTTAATTATTACCACTAAATTACATTTAAAAAAAAAAAAAGAGTTTGTGTTGGCATCTGTAGTAAATTACTAAATTCACTGCCTTTATATTATATTATCATCACCCCAAAGCACCCACCACCAAACCTCATATCCCAAAACATTAAAATAAAAGAACAAATGCTATGTATTAGGCTGCATAAAATATAAAATAGGAATGAAGATCAGTTTTCCCACGTACCATCCCAGGCAAAAATAATTATGTACAAAATTACAAAATTGAATGATTGATTTCATTTTACTTCTGGAATAAAGGGGTACAGTTTATTTGATTTTGAGCATATCAAATTATCCTACCAATTCAAGTAAACTAGGGGTTCTCATTACATGACTAACCAGCAGGAATGAACTGGGGATTCCGATAGAATTTAAAGTTTTTTTTGGGTACATTATTGGCTTTGTGTTCATTTCCATATCTGATATTGGTCAAGCGAGCTGAAAACAACAAATGAAATAGTTTACTTGACCTGTTATTCAACTACTAATCATCAGGAATGAACCTAGATTTATTATTGGAATTTATTTTCTTTGATTCCTACATTTTTTTTAAACTTTTTAATTTTAAAATAAAACAAGGTCAACTAAATTGTGGCTCCAACTTATTTTGTTTACTTTTGTATTTTAAAAAAACTAGGTTAACAACTTATTCATGAAGCAATATATCCATATTTGATATTTATTCACCTGTGCGGTGGGGGGGATTAGAGAAAAAAGCAAAGGTGGCCAAGAGAGCCTAGTGTTTAGACAGGGCTAGGTGGGACTACACAACACTAGGTTCACTTCATTTCGACCAAACGCACACCCCTTACCTTTACACAGCTAGAGAAATCAAAAGTTTTTCACTATACTTACAACTTTTAAGGCTTGTTTGGTTGTCCATTCTTCTCCCAAGAATACAGGGCTCACTTAAAAATTTATAATCACATTTGTTAAATCAAATATATATCATCTTTCATTTACAACAGAAAAGACCATTGCTTTGTTAAAAAGTGACACCATAAAACCTTACCAAACAACAAGTACAGGAAAGATAACCGAGGATTACTTTCAATATCAATCTCATAACCCAGAACACATTTATATAATATCCAAACCACACCAAAAATTCTCCAATGCTTTTGCGTTTAGTTACTATTTTATTTTTTCATAAACTACTAGAGGGAACTAAAGCATTTCCCTCCTTATTGAATCACAGGAATTGTTACCTGGAACTTCAATTGTTTCAAGAGACCAGTCAATTACTGTGCCTAATGCAGACAACTATTTGCTGGCAACATCAAACTATTTAGCAGCAGGCAGAAGAAAAGCAGGCACGAAAAAGAAAAAAAGTACATGATGCTCCACTGCACTTTCCAGTCCAATTATGTAAGTATTGGGATTATAAAGGGAAATACGAGCAAACAAATGCTTAACCCTCACAATATGAGCACCTTTAACCTATTTATTATTTAATTGCCTTTGACTTTGAGGACTAGAGAGCAACTTTAAACTGAAGGAACAGGCTTAAATATGGAGGGTAAAAAAAAAAAAAAACAGAAACGGGTGGGTTTGAGTTTGAAGGTCAAGCACTGCAGCAAATAGCTACCACTGACTTACTTGGCAACTGTCCTCTCCTTCCAGCAGCTCTCAAATCACTGACCAAAGTCTTAAGCTTTGAAATTTCAGAATCATCAAATAGATCTTCATAAAGCTTCAATCCTTCAACTATATTAACCTGGAGAACAAATTTTGGAAGAATATCTTGTCTGATAACCAAACTCAACAGATCTACATACAAAACAAGAAGAAAAAGGATATTACTGTTTTTCCATCACATGTCTCACTAGCAACAAAAGTTTTTGGAGAAACTTCAAGATTTGATTTCTCCACCAGTCCAGACCCATCTGCCACTGAGAGTGGATAAAATAACAGGAAGTGAAAATACAGTCCAAGAACCAGCAACTTATCGGAAGGCTCTCTTGGAAAGTACGTACACACACTTATCACAAAACAGATTATATTTCATCTACTGGAAACATTTATCTTTTTTGAAGGTTTAGTCCAACAAAATCATAAAGCAATTAGAGAGGTAAAATATATAGCCAAAAGGATAGGGGTTTAAGTTCACCTGTTTCCTCTGCTTTTACATCTGCATGCGCAACAGCCTCTTCTGTGCTTCCTTGTCTTGTTACTGAGTTATTTGCTTCAGATTTGTCATTCAATTCGGTCACTTCACAGTCTTCACCATTAAGCAAGAAATGTAATTCGTCAGTTAGTAATTAAGTAGTATCTGTACTGAAGTTAGGAGTTAAGTATGAAGGAAGCCTCATGAGTGTACTGGAAAAAATAAAATCAGATCTAGTCACTATTCCGTCTTTTGACAATATGTTCTCCAATGCTTCTCCATTCTTACATGATCCATTGCCCCTCTTTGTTCATACAATTAAAATGTGAAAATAACTTAAATCCTTGGCTAACCAACTTCAGAAGTAACAGTTTTATTCTTGCATAGCAGTGACTTTCCAATTCTTAATTGGTAACTGACTAAAGTATATTTCTCTTACGTAGCAATACTTGAATTTTTTGTTTTTAACCAGCACATTAAATACGGTTTATCAATAGAGAATCGTATCATCTCCTGTTATCTCATAAATGAGCAAGATACCAAATGGAATTTCACTACCATAGAACAAAAACTAGATTATAAACAACTGATCAGATCCAAGAAATTTTTGCCAATTTTTTTGTCAGTTTTGGAAATTGCAATCTTATGACAAAACCAATATATCCAGTAAATAACGAACATATTTGGTTTCCATACATAAAAAAATCAATTATGTTTCTTCACTTACCAAATCAGTAACCTATGCATACAGAAAACCACATGCTAACACCAAGACATGTCTATTCGTAGAACACATCAACAAAAAGTACTACTAATATTTTATCTTACCTTCCTTCTCCTCTTTCTTCTCCAGCTTCGGTTTATCCCCACCGTCCAATTTCTCGTTCCCTTTAAAATTGCTTTTCACATATCCATTGTTCAGATCTTTCCCGTTCATCTCTCCACCCACGTTCTGCACCTCATAGCCTCCCCTTTGCCCTCTACCTCCTCCTCTCCTAAAGTCCTTCCCACCTCCCCCCATCCTCACGCTCCCATCAAAGCCCGCCATCTTCTGCTGCCGCCTCCAACCCACCTGCTGCAGCGCATAAACTACATCAGCCACCGAGAAATACTGCTGCATATGCAAAATGGGATTCCAATTAGAGCGCCTCTGTTGAATAGACCCTATCACAGTATCATACTCCCCGGGGTCCCCCACCGCCCTCAAATGGTGGCAGAGCGCGTCAATTATCGCGTTCGAAGCAGCAAATTCACCCCTTAACCACATCAAAAATCCATCCCTCTCATCCATCTGATAAGGCAGCGGCTGTTGTTGGTGGCTGTACCACTGCAACGGGAATTTCTCCGGCACCACCACAGCGCCTGATTGCATTGCCATATCAAATATATATATTCACTACACTATATACCACGACAGTAAACCACTGTATATTATATGCTAATAATAATAATCAGAATTTTGAAAGATATACATAAAAATAAGCGTAATATCTATGCGTAATCGCATCCAAATAGGAATTTAGCTCATTGCGAGGTTCCGAACAGATCTGAGATCGGAGTCAATACGTAAAAACGTTGAAATTCAGAGGAGATTGTGCGATGAGTCTTGCCGTGCAATGTGTGTGTATTTGTGGAGTCACAGGCAGTAATAGTAGTAGTAGGGTGGTGATTTTCAGATCTGAGAGTGACGTGAGAAGAAGGAAATTCACAATCTGTGAGTGTGAGAGAGAGAGAGATATAGGGGGGAGAGAGAGAATTGGAAACTAAAACTAAGATCTGATAGAAAATGGCTTGCGAAGCACGCGTGTAAGCTGGTCTTAAATGGTGGCTTTTTTCCTCTGTTTTTTTTTTTTTTTTTTTCTCACTGTGTGTGTTTTGGGGTTTATAAATTTTGATTTATTATTGATTAATAAAAAGAGGAAAATGTATTTTGCAATGGATTTGGTCAGAATATTCCGGGGAGGCTTCTGAAGCTTGAAGGTCAAATCCGTCAATTAAACTAATCTGTTGAGATACTGTGCATTCATTGGCCTATAGTTTTTTGGGAAAATGTCATGTACTATACTATAATAGGAGTAGTGTTTGGTAGATAGGTTTTGGTATGTGTTGTATCTTGTTTAAAAAAAAAAATCAATATCCTTTTTTGTTCTAGTAGTCGTGATATTTTTAAAATTTTCAAATTATTTTCATTTTTATATTCAATATATAAAGGTACGTGGACTATTTTATTAAAAATATTCATAATTTTAAAATCTTATACGGAATAAAGTGTAATAGTTCAAGTGATTAAAACACTATTATTTATGTCTTAGTTTCTAGGTTCGAGTTATGGAAAGAAAATAGGGAGGGTGTATTATAATGTGTTTTAAAAAATGTAGAATTTAAAACATGACTATTTATGTAAAATCTAATTTCAAAAAAAAAAAAAAAAAATTAATGGAGTAAGTACTAATAATTGTCGTGGAAACTAGTAGACATGAGGACAAAATTGAAAAATAAACCAAATTTAACTTTCATATCTTATTCTACGTACCAATAACTATAACTATAGATCTAACTTAATAGAATTGACTGAGTATTAATTTATGAGTTTATTGCTGCTTAGGTGTCATTTTCACACTCCAACACTATGTAGGTGCTACTTTTTAAAAACTTGATTTTAGGTGCAAAAACAAGCTGAAAGACCCAAAATACCCTTTCTTAAATTTTATCTCTCCTTACACACAATTGCAGGCGACGGGTCCCCATCAATCTTCTTTTTGTCTTTTACATCAATTTGAATTTCAAAATCACTCCCCATATCTTCAGCAACATTCAAATTTCATGGTGATTTTTCAATTTTTGTCCTTCCATAGAATCGGGTAGATTTTTCTGTTTAGGCGGCGCGGCAAGGTCAGGAATCGGGGTGGGTGGAGGTGATTGTTTGCAAATTTCAACTTTTCGATCATCGATTCTTCAAGAAATAAAAAAAAAAAAAAAAAAAAATCGCTATGGGGGGTTGATCGTCTGCAAATTTCACCCGACGATCATCGGCGTTCTTCATAAAATGGAAAATTCCATAATTCTGACGGTTAACTTTTCTGGCCGAAGCAAGTTCGTCCGGGTAAAATCGACGTCATCCTTCAAAGAATTTCATGACCAAATCACTGGTACGTGGTCCGAATTTCTCTTGTTTGGGTTTTCTTGTTCATTTTCAGCTGGGCAGTTAATTAATTGTGTTTTGGGGTCTGATTCCGATATGTCTATGTTGGTTGAATTTTGTGAGTTGTCAAATTTGAAGATTATACCTGTTGTAATAACCCTAACTCATGATCCATGTCCTAATAATGAAAAGTTTGTACCCCCACCCCCTTCTGCCCCACCGATGGAAAATATAACCCCCCTGTTTCAAAGTGTGCAACTACTCCAATGGATAAAAGCCCTACCCATGTTTCACAGTATGTCCAAAGTAGTTTAGGACATGATTATCCCTATTCCAAACCAACAGTGGAAGAGTTTTCTGGGATTGCTAGAATTCCAAACTTTGAGATTTTTCACATGGTGCAATTTCAAAACCTTCAGATTTTTCACAAAAAATTAAAAAAAAAAGGGCAAAACAGCAAAGGAGGATCATCACTTTCATAAAAACTTTCATACCTCTGCTAGATCTTGGGCTTTCCTCACTTTCATCGGAGGAACTGACATCTACATACTTAACCTTTCTTTTGGATCCTTTCCTCATCTAATACAAAAAATCAGAAAACAAAAAAAGGGGAAGGATAATCACAATTAAACAAGTCCATAAACCAAAACAAAATTTTAAAATTAAACAAGAAAGTAACAAAGAACAAAAATAAATCAAAAATTGTGTCAGATAACAAAGCAGAACAAAGTTAAGAAAGAGGCTTCGAATGTAATCAAGAAACCAAAAAAAAATTGTAGTTTCAAAGTATGAGTCGAGCCAAGCTCTTAAACATGCAAAAAATCCTGCCAGAACAAAAAACCCCAAAAAATAATCATTTCATAAAAAACCCTAGGAAATTCTGACAACTCTGATGCATACTTTGAAAATCAAAACTTTCTGTCATAAATCTAAAAAAATCTCTATTCAAATTTTAAAAGGGAATGTATCAAACATAAGATTATAACCAAACCCCAAACAACTAACATGCATCATAAAACATTTTTGGTCGCTGGATGTAGAAAGGGGAAAAAAAAGGGGCAAGAAACCCAGCCAAAACCCAGCCCAACAAAATCGTCGATATTGTGTAAAAAATCAAACCATGCTTTAGACATAAAAGCTTACCTTCAACGGTTGTAATAACAAGATTTTTCAGCCTCCTGCAGAAGAAGCGTCGAATGTTAGCCTTTGTTCTTTTTTCGCTAAAACGTGGACAAATAAAAAAAAATTCAGTTCGTACCTCGATTTCTGGTTCCCTTGGCTAGAATATGGGGTTATCGGCGTTCGACAGGTTGAAAAGAGAAAGTAATGGTGATTCGCACGTGACTGGAGATTTCCTCTTGACGAAGAGGTGGGGGAGAGATGGCTTGTGAAGAAGTTGAAAAGTGTACCACCTACCTATTTTCGTGTATTATGAAGACAGATGTGAAAAAGGTGACAACCTGACATGACATCTTCCTTCTTTCCTCCTCTATAAGGGCAAGAATGTAATCTTGACCCCCAAATAGCACCTATAGGAGATGTTTTACTTTTGTAGCACTTAATGGGTTTTGCCAAGTTCAAAACGAACTGGAATAGAACGGCCATTAATTTATTTTAAAGGAGTATTTTATTTTATTTTTGAAACTTTAAAGGAGTATTTTATTCCTTTATTTGTGCATCTCCCAAGTTCCACATGAAGGCACCCCAATTTTAATGCACAGTTATCATTTTAATACAATAATTAAAGTGATATAATTAACGCAGTAAGATTTAAAAATACACAAAAAATTGCATTAATATATATATATATATATATATATATATATATAAGTTTTTGACTTACAATTTTTTGATAAATTAAAGAAAAAAAATCACTCCAAGCATCCGAAAGACTCGACTCAAACTCAGTAAAAGCCTGAGCTCAAACAACCTCGGCGAACGTTCGACCTTCGAACCAAAGTATGATCACATGTTGACTGACGAAGTTGTGAGCAGCTATACAAAGAAAATGTCAGAGATCTCTACAGGTGCATTAAATAGAAGTATAGAAATGTGCTACCATTTAATATACAACGACGATTGTTATTGAATGACCAGCTAGCCTCTGACCAATGAGAGCTTGCCGTAAATCTACAAACTAAGATAAAATGCACTAAACGTGTAAGGTCCTAATCAAGAATCATAATCAACGACTATATTTAAGGATACGTAACACTTGTGTGCAATTGCCCTTATTTGGTTCATACACGTTCAAATCAAGAGCTAGACTCTTAAGGTCACTTCGTCTACTAGTCTACCATATGCTTTCGGCACTTAATATCAGGCCAATCGAGCTCACATTTTGTTTGGTAGTCTCGTTATTCGGTTCGGGAGCTCCAAACTATATTGATTTGTTCTAATTAGAACGCTACCAATCTAAATAAAACTTGTGGTGGTTTGAAATATAATAAAATGCTCTCGCTTTTCATTGCTAGATCATTCGAATGAATTTGTATCTATATATTGGTTAAGGGAATGTTTGGTAGTATTTTAATCCACAAAATTCTTTTGCTATTCATCTTTATGAAATTCTTGTGAGTTGTGAGAACTAATTTCTTTTAATTAAATACTAACTTTAAACATATTGCAGCCACATGGAGCTAAACATGTCGTCGAATAATCTACCTTGTCGACTGTCGCTCTGCTTTGAACTGATGCCAAACTTTTAATTACTCGAAGTACTACATATTAGTATTTCAGTGCATTATGTGATAATGTCTTTAATATATTAATTTTAATACAGTAATTTATTTTTTTGTTAATAACAAATAAAAATATTAATTCAACAACGAAAGACGGAGCATAAAATAATGATACTTAATGAAAATTATTTATACATATGTATATATCTAGAAAGGGTCACACTTGCGTACCTGCACCGTACAAACTAGTTTTAATTTTAATTTTTTATTTATATTTTATGTGCACCCATTAATTTAATGAGTTCACCCCTAAATTATATTTTTACTACAGTTATCTGCACCCACTCATTTTATGAGTTCACCCCCAAATCATTTCTTTTTTACAACAATTATCTACACCCGCTCATTTTATGAGTTCGCCCCCAAATTATTTTTTTACCACAGTTATCTGCATCCCGCTCATTTTATGAGTTCACCCCCAAATATTTTTTTACTACAGTTATATGCACCTGCTCATTTTATGAGTTCACCCCCAAATCATATTTATACTACAGTTATCTGCACCCGCTCATTTTATGAGTTCACCCCAAATCATTTCTTTTTTACAACGGTTCTCTACACCCGCTAATTTTATAAGTTCACCCCTAATTTTTTTTACCACAATTCTCTGCACCCACTCATTTTATGAGTTCACCCCCAATTTTTTTTTTTAAATAATTACATTTAAAATACTATATTATCTTTTTATTAATTTACACAAAATATAATAATAAAATCAACCATAATTTATACATTTACAATATGTAGTCGAGTCATTGTCGAGTTACCGTCGATTCACCACTAAATCACCCATATTTTAGAAAAAGAAAATCGTAAAAACATAATTTAAAAAATCTATCAAAATAAGGCACAAATCTCAATTTTTTTTTCTTTTTAATTTTTCTTCCCATTTTCAGTTTTTATTCAAACTTTGTTATTTCTTCATTTTTTTCATTAGTATTTTTTAAAATTTTAATACAAAATAATATTATATGTATGATTTTATTATACTCAATAATACAATAAGTAATAATCAGTAATACACTAATACCATTAAAAATAATTAGTACTCCAATATCTTATACAATAACAAATAATTACACATATCTAATTATATTAAATAATACTAAAATCAATTATTAGTAATACCACGAACAGTAATCGGTAATACCATTAATATTAATCAATAAAATTTTATACAATAACAAATAATTCCACACATCCAATTATATTCAATAATACCAAAAACAATTATCAGTAATACAATGAACAGTAATTAGTAATATCATGAACATTGATCAGTAATATCTTATACAATAATAAATAATTCCACAAATCTAATTATATTAAGTAATACCATAATCAATAATATGTAATACCATAAAAAATAATAATAATAATAATCAGTAATGTCTTAAACAATAATAAATAATTTCACACAATCAGTAATACCACAAACAATAACCAGTAATACCACAATTAATAATTAATAATACCGTAATCAGTAATCATTAATTTTAATTCATTTGTATATTAATAGTAATACTACAATCAATATATAGTAATACCAGTACCAATAACTAATAGTACCATAAAAAAAAAAAGTGGAGGGAGTTCAAATCGGGGTGTACTGAAGAAAATAGGGGGTGCACATTACCAAACACAATTGAAGGGAACCCTAGCCCAATGGGAGGGCACCCTAGGTCAACAGTCGTCGTTTGAGATTTCATCAGCAAGGTCACCGGCTTTGAGTGTCGGCCGGTTAGAGATCCATCGGCAACATACTCACATTCCTCCGTCGGGCTTCCGTCAGCCGGAGGAAGAGGATGCACAGTAGCATGATGAAGAAGACGGACAAAGCAATATAGCTTCGATTTAGGTAGAGATGAACGACGAGAGAGAGGCGGCGTCGATTCGAGTGTTGCAGGCGAGAGCCATTGATGCCGAAGAAGCTCCTGGATCGCGAACACAAGGGAGATTGATCGAAGCAGTCGCGTTGGTGGTCGAAATGAGAAGAGAATTTCGGCCGCCATGGATCGTTGCCGAGATGGAAGATGATGTCGATTGTCATGAAAGTGAAGAATTGCGATTGCGATTCGAATACGGGTCTTGGGCTTCAGCGGCCGGGACGGAAGCGCCGCCGTCGCCGTCAAGGGGGTGGTCGGGCATGGTGGTGGTTGGGTCACCCGCCGATCGGCATGAATTTTCGGCAGGTCCTTTACTCATCAAATTAAAATTGAAATTCAAGTGCACTGCCGATCGAATATAATAAAATCATGCCTATAATATTATATTGTATTAAAATTTAAAAAATACACATGCAAAAAATGTAAAAGAAACGTAGGAAAATTTAAAATAAAAAAGGAAAAGGAAAAAAAAAATGAAGAAAAAAAAAATTTGGAAAAAAAAAATTAAAAATGGAAAAAGAGTAGGGGAAAGGAAAATTAAAAAGAAAAAAATCGAGATTTATGGCTAATTTCGATTTTTTTTTATTAATTATATTTTTACGATTTTTTTTTAAAATATGGGTGACTTGGTGGTGAATCAATTTTTTAACGTTTATTTTATTATATTTTGTGTACATTAATAAAAGGATAATATATTCTTTGAAATGTGATTATTTTTCTAAAAATATTTTGGGGTGAACTCATAAAATGTGCGAGTGCAGATAATCGTGGTAAAACAATAATATGTGGGTGAACTCATAAAATGAGCGGGTATAGATAACTGTGGTAAAAAATAATTTGGGGGTGAACTCATAAAATGAGCGGGTGTAGATAACTGTTGTAAAAATATGATTAGGAGGTGAACTCATTAAATTAGTGGGTGCAGATAAAATATAAATAAAAAATCGAAATTGAAATTAGGGGGGTGCAAATCATTATTGGGTGAACTAAAAAAAATTGTGGATGCGAGTTTATTGAGGGTGAACTGAGTAAACAGATGGGTGTGTGACTGGAATTTGAGGCCCAGTCCCAAGAAAGGCCCAATTGCTGGAAAGTCATAGGTAGGGGGCATGGTGCATCCAAGTGTATATAATTGTCATCTAGAAAATTGATGTGATCTAAATAGATTCATAATTTCGTATGAATTCTTGTACCAATCCTGTTATATACTAGTACTAGTATTTTCCCCGTGCGATGCACGGAATATGAAATTTTCTAATATATATATATATATTAGTATGTTATTAATAATAAAATTGTTATTATTGTTATGTGTCTACATTAGTTAAATATTTGTTTTTTACTACTCCCTCCGTTCTCTACTTGATTACTCATTTTGTTATTTTGGGTGTCACTTACTTAATGACACATACTTGAAATAGTAAAAGAGCATTTTAATTATATTCTCAAAACATCTCAATATTACATCAAATGACATCACTTTATCTACACTAAAAAAACATTTTTATTATTTATAAAGTTGAAAAGTTTTTACTACGTACCCCACTTTTATCTTTCATAATACTAATAAATAATTCATAAATTAAAACATGTGCCCAAAAAATTATGTTTGTTCAAGTTATGAGGGACGGAGGGAGTAATATTTATTTAATATCTACAAATGTAACTTGAATGTCAAGTACTTAAATGAACAAAAAATACAAATTTTAGATTTATAAATAATAGTAACTGTTTTTCGAATTATATTGTGTCTCTTAGATTAACTATATCTTACTCACAAACAATTTATTGTTTACTAATAAGCTTATTTAAATGATTAAAAAAAAGAAAATGGTTATAATACAATTTAATTTCAAAATATTTAGAAGATTAGAAGAATTCTAACACAAAATATTTTGAAAAAACCAAATGGCAAATTCAATATATACATTTTAATTTTGAAATTTTTGAAAGAAAAAAAAAACATTCAATTCTAATTATATTTACTCTTGTCAAGAAAATATTCTAATTTAGACAAATAATCAATTTATGGCAAAAGAGTGGGCGAAAAAATTGGGACGGTACATTTGTTTTGTTTGATTTTTAATAAATATTTTTTTTCCCGGATAGGATTTTTTATTGGATTAATGATAATTGTACAACTAATTATTATTGTTTGGCATGCCTGTTCAATGTTCATAGTAAAATAAAAAATAAAATAAGCATCTCAATTTTCGAGTTGCATATGTGAATGTATACCTGCATGGAAAAGGTGATTGACGTGATGTCCAGCCATATGTGACACAACGCCTCTCATTTACTGACACGATCGAGCAGAATTATTTAAAAAAATAAAAATCTAAACAGTAAGTTAGAATGGGCGGGAAAATTTGATTTCACGGGTATTCTGTTTTTATATATATATATAGATAATAATTCCCTTTAAACAATAAAAATGAATTATTATCCAGAAATGTCTTCGTCCCTAATATATAAATCATTGTCAATTGGATTTCAAAGATAAATGAGAATTCAAGAGAATATAAGTAGTATATAATACTCAAAAAAAAAATTATTAAGAAATTAACATGTGTCAAAAATGATTAGTGAACAACATATGTCAAAATTAACTGTGTAATATATTATTAAAGAAGAGATAATATTGTGATAAAATACCGATGAGAATAAGATTATTTTGTCACTATCCATAGATTTTGATGGAGTCCTTTATTTTATTTATTTTATTGTAAGTATTTGAGAATTTGATGATATTAAAGTGATATATTTATTTTATTTCTACAATTTTCTACAAATTAAATACCCCAAAAATCTAATTACACATGTAAAATGACAATTTTGTCCATATTTATTCTCTATATTACTAATAACGAGTTTAGAATGCTTACGTGTCGTCTTTATATTGATTTTGCTTACGTGTCGTTCTTATATTAATTTGGCTGATGTGCCGTTATCTCAAAGAGTTACATATTTTGGTAAATATAATTTTATTGGTTGATTTTTATATGTGTCATAATTATTGTGTGATTTCTTTTAATATTACTAATTGCTTAAAAAATGAGATACATACATTTTATTTAAAAAGTCACTACTTATTTTATTCTTTTCTTCTTAGTGTAATTGTCAACATTCCACGTAATACGTGGATGCTCATCTAGTTTATATATATATATATATATATATATATATATATATATATATATATAGGGGTGCATGGTTCGGTTTGGTTAACCAAACCGCCCGTAAATCGTAAACCAAACTATAAACCATTATTTTTTTTCAAAACCATAAATCAAACCGTATTTATAAAAATCGTTCGGTTTAAAACCATAATATCTTGGGCGGTTCGGTCGGTTTTGACCGAACCGTAGTTTTGCTAAAAAAAAAAAATCCCTATACACAATAATTAATAAAAATGTAAAACACAATCTCAATAGATTAGACAAAATGAAATCCCAATAATCCAAAATATAATTCGAATAGACGAAATGTTACTACAACGTTCACAAACTAGTTGTTAAAAAATAACTAAATAATCACAAAAAGAAACAACCAACTTTTATCTTCTTGGAGATTTCAGATTGAGTGAGTCTGTGAGAGGCTTGAAAAATGTATGGAGTTTACTAGTTTAGGGATTATATAATATAGAGACTATAAATCTATAATATATATAATATTTATTTAGATAATATTATAATATATATATATTTATATATATAAAACAAGTTCGATTTGGTTCAGTTTTTTGCGGTTTTTCATTAGTGAAAACCGTAAACCAAACCATACTAAAAAAAAAAATCAATTCTAAAAATTGTAAATCGAACCGTAAACAAAAAACCGAACCATATTTAATGGTTTTGTTTGGTTCGATCGGTTTGGTCGATCTAAACCATACTTTGCACACCCCTATATATATATGAGAGGAAATATTTTTTTTAGTCCTTTAAATTTGAATGATTTCAAAATAAATCCTTTTAACTTTTTAACTTTACAAAATACATCATATATCTTACCAGCTATTAATTTTAGTCATTTTTAAAATCTATTTTAATCCTTTAAGTTTAAACTCCAATTTTAATCATTTAAATATAATAAAATCTGAAAACTTTAATAAAATTTGAAAAAAAATACTGATTTTAATGTATATTTTTTTTAAAACATCATTAAAATATTTTTTTTAATTAAATAAAAACAACATTAAAATCAGAGTTATGCTCAACCTAGCCATTTTTTCCTAATTAATTAAAAATATAAAAATCTGAAAATAAAAATATATACTAAAATCTAGAAATTTGAAAGAAAATTATAAATATGTATTAAAAAAAAAGGGACAACTTCAACTACCCCTGTCATATTCCTCAAATGTAAATTATATTGATATAATGATGAAATATTCAAATTTTGATTTATTTTTAAAATTTACCTATGATTTACATTATATTTTTTTGATTTATTAAAATAAAAAAAAATTAGAATTGTTTCATATAAAAAAATTATATTTCTATTTCTTAAAATTTAATATCTTCATAATTTTTTTGACAATTTTTTTATTTTATTTTACATAAATATATTTGGTACTGCTATAATTTTGTTAAAATGTAGATTTATTTATGATTTATATAATAATTTTTATATTTTATTTTGTTGGTTTTTAATTATTTTATTTTACTAAATATTTTTTGCCGACAAAGTGGGATAGCTCAAGTGGTTAGAGCACCACTACTACCTGGGTAACTTACATCAAAAAAAAAAAATATATTTTTTGCCAAATTTTATTAATATTTTTAAATTTTAATATATTTAAATGATCAAAATTGAAGTTTAAACTTAAAGGACTAAAATAGATTTTAAAAATGACTAAAATTGTAATATATATGATGTATTTTGTAAAGTTAAAAATTTAAAATATTTATTTTGAAATCACTGAAACTTATAGGACTAAAAAAAAAAAATTTCCTCTATATATGATAAATTAAGTGTTTATTACATATATGTTCTTCATCAAACTAATTTTCGATGTGAGTAAAGATGATATGACAATCAATTTTGCACCAAATCACTTTCCTTAGATTAATTTTCAGTCGTCACTCCATCTTTGATCATGCCAAATATTTACCTCGAATATATTGCAACAATTATTCGGTTTGTGTATCAAATTATATAGATTTTTAAATACCATGCTTAAAAATAAACATATTAGTTTTCAAAAAAAAAAAAAAAACATATTCAAAAGGTCATGACGGGCCGCTGGCTCAACTAGGCATGCTGCCTATAAATTAGTCGTGCAAAATATGCATTAAATAAACATAAGGTAGAGTAGAGTGAGTACAAGGAAAAAATGAGCACAAAATAAATGTGAAATTACAAACTAGTGCAGTGCAAATGTTGATATTCGAACGGAGCCTTAATGAAACTCGGTTCGACTCGACTCGTTTAGTTTAATGAGTCGAGCTTGAGTTCATTAGATACTCGATTTACTAATGAGTCTGTTCGAGCTCGACTTGTTAAGCTCGATAACTATTATTTTGTAAAAAATCCATTAGGCTCGTTAACGAGTCGAACTGAGCTCAATTTTTAACTCGACAATGTTATCGAGTCGAGCTCGAACCTCAAATACTCGACTCGAATAACAGCTCTAAGTGTTATACATATATAGCATCGTCAAATATAAATATTTATATGAAATAAAATAGAAAGGATGACATCTTTTTGTAGTTCTTATTTGTTACTCTCGCGGTCCACAATAAGTAGTCTTATTGAGTGTGAACACATATTTAAGAAAAATGGTAGATTAAGTGAAGGTATTGTAGAGTATCGTGGAATCCATTATGAATAAAATGGTTGTTCGTAAATAAAGTTGATGGCAATTTGAGTAATAAAGTTGAAGGGTGATGATAAAAACAATGGTTGAAATAAAGTGTATGTGACTATATTTTATGGAAGGAGAATAAATGAGATTACATTTCATAGATGGAGGAAGTATATTATGCACTTGGTGAACTTATATTTTTAGTTTAATAATACACCGACTCCGTATTAAAAAGAACATGCATGACTCGAATATTAAAATGAAAATTATATCCAGGTTTCACACAAAACTCCTTCTATCTTGATGCCCAAAATTAACACAATTTGCCACTAATCACTATAACATTTAAAATTTAATAGTTGTAGTAAAATTATAATCTTAGTTTCATTTAAATTATATATATAAAAAATATAGGATAAAAAAACTCTATTTTGTGCTAATCTATTTTGGTGTATAAAAAATGTCTGCAAAAAACACCTCAAACTTACCAAATCAAGTCAACACGAAACTAAATTAAATCAAACATTATGGTTTATGATCGTGTCAGGTTGATTGTGGTTAAAAATAAAATAAAGTAATTAAAATTGACAAAAGTTATATGAAATAGTTTTATGCATGTAAATTTGATTCTAAAAATTATCGAATCTGAGTTTTTTTTTTTTTATCCGTAAAATGAATTATATTAATATTGGGTACAAGAAATACCCGAATAGTGTACAAGTCTCAATAATTGAGGGAAAGCAGTAAAAATTATGTTACATGATATCTCAAACCATGCACTTTATTGGGTCTGTCACCCAGGTCCTGGAGGATGAGGTGTCTCTAATAGGGTATTTGATTGTGATCCAACTCCAAAGTCTTGCCCTTATCTCCTCCTTAATTTTTGTGACTGAGAAGATCTCGTTTCTGAAGAGGATTGCGTGTTCCTATATGAGCCATACCACGCATAGCCATATGCAGGTGGCGATCTTCTTCCCGTTTCTTCCTTTGATAAGGCCTCCAAAACTTAGGAAATTATCTAGTGTGTTTGGCGGTAGTGCTGACTGTATCTTGAGCCAATTCATACATTCCATCCATACTTGGTATGCTTTGGGGCATTCCAGGAAGATGTGTTTCTCAGTCTCTTCACTTTCACCACATAGTACACACCTTAGATCGTCATTCTGGTTGAGGATGTTTCTTCTTCTGAGGTTGAATCGTGTTGACAGCCTTCCCCATAGTAGCCTCCATGCATGAGCCTTGATTTTTGAGGGAGCGAAATTCTTCCAAATGTTTTTGAATCCTTGAATCAGCCTGTCGTCCGGTCGGGTGTCTTGGCTTAGGTTGAATAAGGTCGAGTACGTTGCTTTGGTGGAAAACTTCCCTGTGTTAGATGCATTCCATTTCCACGAGTCTTCGATTCCGTTTATAGGATTGAACCTGTCCAACACACATATCAACTCATTAAAAGATGTTAGTTCCCTATCAAATAGTGCCCTTCTCCATCTCCATGTCCATCTCCATGTATCCCTCTCCAAAGGCCCATTTCCCCCACTGTTCTCCCTTTATCGAATCTGAGTTGACTTTAATTTAAAATTAGACTACCCGTAATTTTGTTTTTTTTGGACAGAATGATCCATCTATAAACGTTCGTGGACGACACATTTTACCATACAGTAGTTTCTAAACGTTTAAAAATTTGCCGTATTTTACAAATTGTTCGACTTATGCATAATAACCTGATTAAAAAGTCATTTTTTGTTTTGTGGGGATTGTGTCGAGGATCTAAAAATAAATCTCAAAAGTATGTGGAGTATTACGAAATTCTGAATTGAATTGTTTCCGATGAGCTTCGACTTTTTAACAAACGTCAACGACCAGTTTGGACTTCTTCAAAGTTTTTCGGAGTGTTACAGGTTCAAAGAACTTGCCGGAATTGACAGTGTCCGATGCACCGGAGTTATTCACAAATTTTTGGTGTTGTTGCTTGATAAAGTTTTGACACAATTTATTTGGGTTGGGCTTGATAAACAATTTTGGTTTTGTTGGGCTTTTCTGTTAATATTGGGCTTAGTCTCATTTTCATTATAATTAGGCCCTGGCTATATACCCCTCCAGCCTTGTTAGATGTACTCCCCCTAAAATGTCGTACGATAGATGTACTCCCTTACAAAATACCTAATCTACCCTTATAAATACACTCCCCCATTAAATCACAAACCCTAATTCTTTCTTATTCTCTTCCCAACACTCCACACCTCTTCTTCTTCCTACCAACACTCCAAGCGCCACTGCCACCCTCTTTCTCGCCGCGTGCCGCCGAATGTGATTTTTCTTCTTCTTCCTACCAACACTCCAAGCGCCGCCGCCCCCTTCCTCGCCGCGCGCCGCCGTAGGTGATTTTTTTTTCTTATTTTCTGTTCAGGCAACGCGGCAGCGCCCCCTTGCCCAGCGCCGCCCGTCGCTCTCTCTTCCCCTCGCGCGCCGCTAGCTGCTCGCCGGTCGTCGCCTTCCTCCCGCGTAAGTTTAGGATTTTTTTAAAAAAAAATTATGTTGTGTCCCCCTCTTTCGCTGTGCCAAGATCCTCCTCTCCACACGACAGTCCGCGCAGGTAAGTCCTCTTTTTTTTTTTAAATTTTCATCGAACCAGTGTCGACGGAATGCATTGTCGTTGGCAAATTGTTGTCGACGATAATGCATTTCTTCAACACTGGTTCGTCGAAAATTTTAAGTTTTTTTTTTCAACAAACTAGTGTCGACCGAATGCATTATCGTCGACGACAATTTGTCGACGATAATGCATTCCGTCGACCCTGGTTTGTCGAAAATATGTTTTTGATTTTTATTTTATGTTTTAAAATTTCTGTATTGAAAATGAGTTGGTGTTGGTCGTCGGAGGAGGCGGCGGCGGCGACGACAACTATTAGGGTTAGGGTTTTAAAAGTGGGGGAGTGTATTTATCATGATTATTTTAGTTTATTTTAATATAAGGGTAGTTTAGGTATTTTACATTAATATTAAATTAATAAATGTAGAGGGGGAGTATACTTAACAGAGCTGGAGGGGTATATAGCCAACGCCTATAATTATTAGAATATTGTAATTTGAGTTTGGGCGCGGCTAAAGGCACCCTGATTTCCTATGAGTACACCCACCAACCATTTTTTTAATCTTTAAGAACATGTGAAATGTCCAATATACCCCTAGGATCAAATTTATGAAAAAAATGAAGATGAGTACACCCACCCGTTCTATTTCACACCACCACCACAAACAAACAAACACTATTTTTTAACAAAAAAAACACCAAAATTGAAACAAAAAAAATCCAAAATACCAACATGTTCGAAATTTTTTCCAAAACAAACTCAATATGTTCGAAATTTTTTCCAAAACAAACTCAAATTGTTCGAAATTGTTTCCAAAACAAACACAATATGTTCGAAAAAATATTCAAAACAACTTAAATTTGTCCGAAAAAAAATATCGAACATCTTGTTCGAATTTTTTTCCAAAACAAACTCATGTTCGAAAATAATTCCTAAACTTCAAAAAAAAATCCTAATTTTTTTTTCAAGAAACCTAATTTTTCTAATTTCAGACTAAACTTACCTGTGTAGCGGCGGCGGCCACGTCTGTGGGGAGAAGGGAGCGCCGCCGTGGAAACCCGCCTCAGTCGTCGCCTCTGTGGAAAATTCAACGTCGTCTTCTTCGCGGCGGCCATAGCTTCTCCTTCTTCCAGCGGTGGGCGGCGCGGCGGTGGGCGGCGCGGCGTCGGACGGCGGCGACTTCGTCTCCTTCAAGGGGGTCGCGACGGTGGCTCACACCTTGCAAACGAAGCAGATCGGCGGCGGCCATGGCTTCTCCTTCTTCCAGCGGTGGGCGGCCGCGAACGACCGCGAAGGGGAGATGGAGGAGGGGGGAGAGCTACGTGCGCGGCGGAGGCGGAAGAAGTGGAGTGGCGGCTGCTGAGAGAAATGGAGGTGGGTGTCTGAATATGAGAAGAAGAGGGAGTTAAGGTTTTAATTCAGAGAGGGCATTTTTGGGTTTTCCAGGTGGGTGCCCTCATCTGTTTTGTGGGTGTCCTCATCTCCTGGGTGTACTCATAGGAATCCAGGGTGCCTTTAGCCGCGCCCTTTGAGTTTTATGCTTCCAACACCATCTCACGAATCGATTGTCACTTTGATTAAAAATATTATTATTTTTTATTTTTACATTATTACTTTTTAAGTGAGCTAAAAAAAAACACTGAAATACATTTTGATAAATATAAAATTTGAAGAAAAAAAATTGTCCAATAAAAAATGTGGAATATGGGTCAAAAAGGGATTACAATTTTTTATCTAGGAATTTGAATATTAGACGGGTCGAAGATGATTAAAGCATCAACTTACACGTGATTCAAAACTTGGATATAAACTTACTTTAATATTTAAATTTTAACTATTAGGTCAAGGATAAAAGATTGCACGAGTCGTAAGCAATGTAAAGATCTCCATTTTCTTTTACTAATGACAAAGAAGACATTGATCTTTAATTTATTTTATTTGCATCGACTAATTATGTTGTACGATCTAACTGTTCATTTAATTTATTAAAGTTTTATCATTTGGACCCCAATTGTTCTATTCCTAGGTGGGAGGCTAATTGTTTGTTTAAGTTAATTGCCCAAATATATTGTTTTCTTTAATTTGAGTTCCCTTTTTTTTTTTTTTGAAAAAGGGAAATTTTATTGCTAACGAGTACACAGGGTACTCAATCTGTAATGTTACACTCTAGATTCCTAAATTTCTCGAGAACACTTTCTTAGTATCTACAGTCACCTTTGCTCAATCATACAAATAAATGGATCACAACACCAAACTGAAATAGATGAGTTTGGAGCAATTAAGTTCTTCCCTCCCGACCATGTCCACAGTTTGGTCATAGGTGTCTTTATTGGTTTTAATATTCAGTTTGGTCATAGGTGTCTTTATTTATTTAGTTTTATTAAGCTCAAACCTGATACTGTATTTGTAGATACTGTTTTAAAACAAGATTTCTATTAATTTCTTTAGTGATTTTCAAAAGGTCTCTATTGATTCTTATTTAATTAGTATTACTATTATTACAAAAAATAAAGAAAATAATAAATTCTAAAGGTAGAACTTTTCTTTATTCTTTGTACTACGTGAATGAATAAAGAGAAGACCCACGTTTAGAATTATGGGCCGGATAATTATGTTATAGTGAGAAATGGCCACGGTTATTTGCACCTTCCAAATTTAAATATTAACCTAGGATTAAAAGGAAAAAAGAACATTTACATCCTATCCTTATAAGTTAAAACGAGTCATTTCATTAAAAAAAAATAGGTTTGTGAGGAGGGGGTAAACTGAGCAATGTAAGGATGGTGAACTCGTAAAATCCCGAGGTTCAAATAACCGTGGCACTGAGAAATATAGAACTCAAATTTGCCGAACAATGTGAATGAAATAGGGTGAAAATACTCCTAATTTCCTAAAAGGGTTGGGGTATATACCCCTCCAGCTTTGTTAGATACACTCCCCTCCCACTTTTATTAATTAAATATTCATGTAAAATACCACATTTACCCTTTTATAAAATATTAAAGATACATACACTCCCCTTTTTAAAACCCTAATTCAATTGAATTAACCCTAATTTTAGGGCAGCCGCAGCCACAACCACAACTCCGGCCGCCGACCGCCGTCAACACCTCCACCACCTCCGTCAGACGCCACCAGCACCACAAGCGTCAAAAAAACTTAAATATCTAAAAAAAATTTTGAAATTTTCATTTTTTTCGACAAACCAGTGTCGATCGATCATAAAGCATCTAATCGACTATAATTTGTAGACGAAAAACATTCTCGTCGACAACATTTTACCGATTGAAATTTAAAAAAAAAAAATTAGAATCATCGACAAGAAATTATCGACCCTAAACATTATGGTCTACAACAATTTGTCGACCACAAACCTTATGATCGACAACAATTTGTCGATCATAAGGTTTGTGGTCGACAATTTCTCATTGTCCCGTAGAAAATGGAAAAAAAAAAAAACTACCTCTGTTTTCGCAAATCGCGAAGGACCGTACGTCGGGGAGGAGGGTGGATCCGTCGAGGGAAAAGGTTGGGGCATGGCGGCGGAGGAGAGGAGGCGGCGGCGCTGGGCGAAGGGGCTGCCGCCGCCGCCGCGTTAGGCTGGGTACAAAAAAAAAAAAACAGGAAAGGAAGCGGGAGGGGGGAGCTGTCCGGGGAGAAGGGAGGGAGGGGTCGTCGGAGGAGAATATTGGGGCAAGGTGGAGGGGAAAAGAAGCGGCGGCGGCGCTGGCGAGGGGGGCGGCGCCGCGCCGCTGCTTGGATAGAAATAAAAAAGGAGCGGCGGCCGACGGACGCCTCGCAGGTGGGCGGCTTGAGCGGCGGCCGACGGACGCCTCACAGGTGGGCGGCTTGAGCGGCGGTCGACAGACGTTGGGGGAGTGACGGCGGCGGAGCTTGGGGGAGTGACGGCGGCGTGAAGAAGAAGAAGATGAAGGAGAATGGAATTTGGGTGAAAAATGAGGAAAATTGGGTTTTATAGGGGAGGTGCATTTATCACATTGAATTTGAAGATAAAGGGTATAATAGATAATTTGGGGGGAGTGCATCTATCGTAGATGTGTTTTTAGGGGAGTAGTTGTATCGGGGGAGTGTATCTAACAAAGGTGGAGGGGTATATACCCCATCCCTTCCTAAAATGGCATTCCGAAAGGCAACAATAATCACATGGATGTAATTTTCCAATTTGTGGGGCCCAGATACTTTGGAAGTTGGAATATGTTATACTCCCTCTATCCCAACTTAACTTTCACACCTATTTTTTCGGTCTTTAGAAACTTCATTCGTACAATATCTACAATATTACATTTAATATAATTATTTTTATGGTCCATATATACATATAAGTCCATTTATTTACTTATTTTAAAATTTTATTTATTATAATATTTAAAAAAAAAAGAGTGAACAGTAAGTATGAAAGTTAAGGTGGGATGGAGGAAGTAGTACTTTGCACTTTTTCCATTCCCCACCTAGGGCCGTCAAAATGGGACACCTACTTTGAATTTTCAAACTCCCATCCAGTCAAAAAAAAAAAAAAAAAAAAGGCTATATATTTTTTTTTAAAATTAATTTACCCAACATATAACACAATCAACCAGTAGGTGAACACATGGGGAGGATAACTATGGCCTTTATCAATTTCAATTTTTGTCCTGATCCATTTTTTTCTCGATTTTGGCTCCTTAGACCCTCGATTTTAATCTACGTCTTGATTTTTCATTCGTCCTAATTGGATGTCTTGATTTTTCATATTGGATTGTCGCTTTATAATGTTTCATATAAATTAAGAAACTCATTTAATAACTATATGTGTAATGGAACATTTTTACCCTTTTTTTACACATGCCCTTTTATTTATTTACATGATCGTTTAATATGTAGTATTGCAAAAGCAATTATAAAAACAAAATTAAAATATGACATCTAACTCTTAGATTAGTGCAAAATGCAAATTATTTTTTGAAAAAAAATGTATCTCTACAAAGACAACCAAAAAACAATGCACACACACTTCAAGTTAATTGGCAATAAAATGACCTCAATTACGAATAATTATTACACTAATCACCTCAACTTAAAGTATTGCTTCTACCCAAACAACGACAAAATAAAATCAAATGATGAAGTGATTGTGAAGGTATTGAGTCAAAAGAATAATACTCTCTCCATCTACTAAAACTTTACTCACTCAGATCTATTTTTCAATCCACAAATAACATATTTATTATATTTAAATAATTAATTTTTAAGTATTTTTTCTATTTTATTAACAAGATTAAGTTTTTATCAACAATATTTTTTATTCGTTATTTTACCTATTTTTTTATAATTAAAATATTATTTAAAAAATATATATGTGTAAAAAAAAAATGAGTAAAATTTTAATGAACAGTGTGAAATTTCATAACGAGAAAGAATTGAATGGAATGCATATTGAAAGAATAGACTATAGAAAAATATAGAAATGATATTGAATAAATTAAAAAGAAATTAGATTGAAATTAAATAGAGAAAGCGATTCTCATTCCTCCTCTCTTTATATAAAGAGGTTTATAAGAGGAGTTACAACAAACTAATTAACAAACTAAAATTATCTTGACCACTTTAATTTCTACACAATTTTGACCATCTGAGTTGTTCTCTTCACAAACAGATAAGAGGGAGTAGTTCTTATATGTAAAACACTCATACAAAAGTTTATCTAATATATCTATTGTTCTCGTTAAAAAAATATTGTTCAATTATAAAAGTGGTTGTTGAGATAAATATATACTCTATATGTGTAGAGCTGTCAAAATGGGCTAACGGGGCAGGACGATCTATAACCCACCTCAACCCATCATTTTACGGATTTTAGCGGGTCGGTCCATGGCGGGTACGGGTTGAAAAATACTCAACCCAACCCAACCCATGACGGGTTGCCTAGCCCGCGGGTTTTTTCATTTTTTTTTCACATTTATTATTTTAATAAATTTTAAACAATACATAAATAATTACTAAAAAAAGTACAAATAATTTTGAATAATTTTAATTTCTTATAATAAAAAATAAATCTCAAATAATTTTTTTTTTGTTTAATTGACAAATCAATCGAACTAATATTGTTTAAATACTTATATCCAAAGGACATAATCAATATGGAGTAATATTTTGTATTCATCGAAAATTTAATGGGCAAATCAACACAACTATTGATAACAAAAATATATAATATTCAACAAAGGTTTAATGGGTAAATCAACTCAACTATGAGTAACAAATATCAATTTTTGAATACACATATCACATTATCATCCCGTACTTTCTCAATCTACTCATGATAATTATGCATTTATAAGGAGAGAAAGTTAAAAAAGAGATTCAAATCTATATTAATTATCAAGTCTCTCTTTGAGTCATGTGAATACATGGACGACATCGGTGTATTCCCATTCTCAAATATCAATTTTGTTTAGTACGGAGTATAATATTTTGTATCTTGATTTAAAGTTACGGAGTATATATTTACTCACAGTTCAACTTAATAAAAACGTGTTACTGCTGCATTTAACTTTAAAAAATAAAAATAAAATTTAAAAGCTCGCGGCTCAACCCGCCCCTTACGCGGTCCAATCCATCAAAATTCACAATCCATATGGTCTAGCCCACACAAATTTACATTTTAAACGAACTTGTATTATTCAATCCAACCCACCTTTTTAATAGGCGTAGACGGACCGACCCAACGAGTTTAACCCATTTTGTATATATGTGCCTTCAAAAGTATTATTCATTTTAAAGTGTGCCATTGAATGTTAATCATTCTCTTTTGTTTAAGCAACATTCATTACTACTCTCAAATTTTTTTCGTTTCTATCTCTGTCTACTATTTTTTCTAGTTTTCTCTATTTATTTTTTTTTCTTCACATTTTTCTCACATCAACAACCCCCATATAATGCTATATTTGTCAATCAATGTAAAAATAATTAAATAAACAACTTTTAATGGAAGGAAGGATTATTAAATAAAGTGATTATTGAGATAAAGCTGCATTAAATAAAGTGATTATTGGATAAACTTGTATATGACACATAGCCTCACTTTGTTGTCCCTTTAAAATGTATATATAAATTAAATATTAGATTGAAATTTTGTTTTATGTATAAAATTGTGAAATTTTATCAAAATTCTCAATATTAATGGTTTCATCAGGAATTAAAATTTCAATTATAAAAGGAATTGTTGGGATAAACTTGTTTTATGAAACCTCATTTCATTCAAAAATTTAAAGGTAAATATACTTAAATATTAAATATAAAATTGTCACATTCAAAACTCTATCTAGTTTCTCAATATTAGTTGTGATAAAAGTGATTGTTGGAATTTCACAATAAATCATTTTTTAGCATTTTTGGTAAAAATGGAGGATACATAGACAAGTTTGACATTAATTAATAAATAATAATATATGAGTTCGTATTATATAGACTCAAGTTCATATAAGAACTTTAGTTGATAAGTCAATTTTTTTTATGGTGTTGCACTTTTCAATTGTAGTAATTTACACTTTTTTTAATAATATTTTCATTTATATTAACATACACTTTTTAGTAATATTATATTGCATTTTTCAATTGTAGTGTCTTACACTTTATAATAATATTTTCAGTTATAGTGACTTGCATTTTTTATTAATATTGTGTTGCACCATTTCAGTTATTTATAATTTACACTTTTCATTAAAAATTGTGATATGGACTTGCACTTTTCAGTAATATATAGTATTGTGTTTCACTTTTCTGTTATAATAATTTACAATTTTCATTAAAATATTGTGTTGCACTTTTCAGTTATACTGACTTGCACTTTTTAATAATATTGTGTTACGCTTTTTATTTATAATGACTTACACATTTCACTAGAAATTGTGTTGCACTTTTCAATTATAGCGACTTACACTTTTTAATAAAAAATTGTATTGCACTTTTTAGTAATATTGTGTTGCACCTCTTGGTTATAATAACTTACACTTTTTAATACACACGTTTCATAAAAAAATGTATAATAAAATAGAATTGATTGATCAACTCGAGTCCTTATAAGTACTAAGTATATTTGAGACTAAGTCATATTATATTTACTATAATTTTAGTTTTCCATAAAAAAACATTTAGGTAATTGATGAGGTGTTTAGTTAACAAATGCATTTTAGAAACAATTAATATTTTTTTAAAGTTAAAGGATGGTAGAATTGAAAAAAATGGTTAAAAAAAATTAAATCGTTATTTAATTGTGTACAAATATGAAATATACGAGGCTAAATCTCAATCACATTTTATAAGGAAGTATTGATTTAAATACTACTCCACTAAAAGAAGATTACTTTTATATACTCCCTCAATTTCATAAAGTTTGTGGCATTTTTCATTTTATATGAAATTAAATAACATATTTTTTTGACACATTTATTACTCATTAATTTTTTTCTTTTACTTTTCTATTTCCTTTTTCATCTTCCTTTTCGAAATGACCTTTAAAAAAAAATCATTAATATATTTTCAAAAAAATTAAAATAGATAGTTTATAGATTAATAGGAGTAGTTTTAAAAAATGGATAAAAATGAGCGTTTCAAGTTAGATTGTACATTTATTGTTTAATGTGAAAATTGTGTATTGGTATTAAAATAAACATTGTAGAAATTAATAGGAGTAGTTTAAAAAAATTATTGATAAAAATAGAAAAAAAGGATAAACTTTTTAAAATCAAATTGCGATAAAAATTTTAAAATTAAATGCCATAAACTTTATGAATAGAAGAAATATCAAATAGTGTCCTGCAAAATTTCATTTACTTTTTCAATATTAATGATTTCATTAAAAAATTAATTGTGCTATTATAATAGTGATTGTTGGGTTAAACCAATATTAAATAAAGTTATTGTTGGGATAAAATTCTATAAACATTTATTCATTAAAAAAAATGGATAAAGAATAGTATACTATCCAATTTCAATATATCTACTTTTCATTATTTATTGCTCAATCTCATTATTTTAATTCATTTAGTCCGTTTGTCTATAAGCTTTCCATACTTTTTTTTTTTTCATACATTTTTTGGTAAGTATTTTTTCTTACACTTCACTTTATATCTTACTTTTTCTCTTTATCTCTCTCCCTTCTCAATCACATCACATCACTTGTAATATATCTATTATTTAATCACTTTTTTAATCTTTGTGTCAAAAAGTAAAAGCGGACGGAGGAAGTATTATTACACTATCTTATCTATATCTTCAAATTATTATTTTCACTTTATTTATAAACTATCACTTTATTTATAAATGAGTCATATAATAATACAATATATCTTTAATTTACATACTTTATTCATAAATTATCACTTTATTTATAATTGGATCATTACCTTTAATTTACCTACTTTATTTTTAAACTAATATCGGATTTGGTCCCGGACGGTAGAGTATTTATTAACGATTTTCTGTACCTTTCGTCAATATTTGTAACCGCCGGAATCTCCAGAGCGCACCACTTCAAAAGCCCTGCGCAGCCGCACTCTCAATCGTAAACCTTCGAACAACCGCCTCCCCTCCGCCGTCGTCATGGCCTCTCTCACCTCCCATTCCGCCTTTGTCGAGAGGTCCTCCGTCATTGCATCACCCGGAAAATCTCTGCCGCCGAAATCCCAATCCCTAAAATTCACCACCAATCATTCCTACCGTCTTTCTTACTCTACTCATTCGAAAATGCCCCTGGCGGTTTCCGAAAAGGCCTCCTTGTCCGCCGTCAATTCATCGCCGCCGAAAAAGACTGCACCGATTGTAGTAATTGATAACTACGATAGCTTCACTTATAACCTCTGCCAAGTAGGTTTAATTTTTATTTGTGATATGTTTATTACTATTTTTTAGTCTTAAAAATTAATGTTGTTTTTCTTGCTTGTGTTGTTTTATGCTTTTGCAGTATATAGGAGAGCTTGGTTATGAATTCGAAGTATACAGAAATGATGAACTGACCATTGATGAACTGAAAGGGTATGTAGTTTTCCCGTTTGTTGTTCAGCATTTTCTTTCACACCAGTTGGAATTTCCCCCCTTAAATGCACTTAATTATAAGAAGGTCACGGTACAATTTTGTTGTGTTCAGTATTAGTGTGCATTCTTTCTTCTTGCTAGAGCTTTTTTAATTTTATTTTTCTATGAATTCATGTTAAACATTGATAAATGAATTTAAAGTTACTCGATTGTTATACTTGAGCGAAAAAAATGGTTGTTTTGTTTGATTTTATCACCACCACTGAGTGCAACACATGTATGAGTATATGTTAGTTTTTGTTGATATTTAGAAATAAAGTGTGCAATTCAACGACATATGGAATTTTTTGTCCATGTTTAGAACACGCCTAGTAATGAAATGGAAGCCCGAAGGAAATAATAACAAAATTTCCCAAAAGAATGAAAATGTGAACTAATGGATCTGTCACTTTATAAAAGAAGTAAACATAGGATGTCTACTTGTAAAATGACCTAATATCTGCATTGGTTGGTTGGATTTTGATGCTCTCAGTTTCTAAAAGAAAATCATGTCATGATGTTTTAAGGATTTGTTTGCATAATCATTAATATATCTTGACTTCTTAGAGGAAATGCAAATTAATTGGGGGAATTAAGCAAGTTGACATTCATGTATTATTGGTCTTTGTAGGAAAAATCCTAGAGGAATATTAATATCGCCTGGACCTGGTAAGTAATTCTACTCTGCTCGTTTTCTATTCTTGGATGATTGTGTCTTCATATTACTCCACTTAGTTAAGTTTTCCTTTGCAAATTCAAGGCACTCCTCAAGATTCAGGAATTTCACTACAGACAGTGCTTGAGCTTGGACCTACTGTACCTTTGTTTGGTGTGTGCATGGGATTGCAATGCATTGGGGAGGCATTTGGAGGTAGTTTTCTATTTTCCATGGAAGATTTTATCATGTCCTTTCCTCATTTGAGATGAAGGGCTGCTCCTTTATGATTGATTGTACTTTTTGCATAAGCCTATTTTAAACCAGTAAGCTGCAGGAAGACGCGCAAAGGAAGATATTTTAAATGCTATCAGTTTTAGGTCTGGATCTGGGACAAGAATCTTGATTTGTAATTTTAAATGATATTGAAAACTGATTATAAGCATAACAACGGTATAACTGAAAATTGGCACGTGTGAGTTATGAAGAAGCGGATTTTGCGTTGTTATTTAGTGGGTGGATTTGTTTTTTTACTATAAAATACCTCAAGTCCACCAATCTTCTCATGACATAAATCTAAAAAAATAAAAATGGGATTATGAGCTTAGAATTGCATATTATTTGTTTCACGTGAAGGCTTGTAGCTAAAGAAAACCATACTTACTACTTCCTTTGTTCCATTTTGTTTGTCTTTCTAGAGAAGAATTTTTGTCCCAAAATAATTTTCATTTTGAACTAATCTAGGAGAATTAAATTTCATAATTCAGTTTTGCCCTTATACTTGTTTTTTGTAATAATATGCATTAAATGACAATGTAGGTAAATAAAATGGTAAAAATGTCGCATTACAAGTATATTTACAGCTATTTAATGATTTTCTTTATTCGTGTGAAACATGCTAGAAAGACAAACAAAATGGCACAGAGGGTGTAACTTTCATATGCTAGAAGAGGACATTAAAAAAAGAGATCTTTTTCCATTTAATCACAGTTTACATTTTTTCACCTTGTGTAATCAAAGTATCTTCGTTGAACACGAATAGAGCCTCGCCTCTCTTTCCTTTTGTTGATATTTTAGTTATATCTTTTCCCTAAAAGACGTTTAGATGAACGAAATATTTAGAAGGAGCTGTCGTTCTGTTACAGAATGCCAGCAAACAAAAGGCTAGTTCATCCAACATGTAAAACATGCATAAGATCCGCATTTCAGGTGTCTTTAGGGCACGATTAACTTGGTTATTTTAAAGATGCTGCCATCATTGAATTGAAATAAGGTGGCATATTTTGTGGAGAAGACAGCAGTTTACTGGATAGCCCTTTTTCTCATATGCATTTCTACATCTAATAATGCATAATATTTTAATCTTTTCTTATCTCTTCTCCTAATAGATTTTTTTGGTTTGCAGGAAAAATTGTGCGGTCCCCTTATGGTGTGGTGCATGGGAAAAGTTCCCCTGTATATTACAATGAGGGTGGGGAAGATGGCTTGTTTGCGGGCTTATCAAAGTAAGGCTTTTATTATGTGTGACACTGTTTTTAAAATTTGAAGAATATGATTGGTGTCATATTATTCATTGCTGGTATTTTGCACTGTTGATAAATAATATAGTTTCAAGAAATATTTCTGTGGTCTAGGTTGAGGATCCGCCATATAATTGACATTATTTGCTTACAGATCCAAGGATATTCTCTATCTTGAGTTTCCTTCTTATTACCTTTATGTATTTGTCACTTCTCTTGTCAGTCTCGCTTCAAACATGGAAAAGATGTACATAAATACTTTAACTAGTAACAAAATTAACAGAGATTTTGGACTGTCTCAAACAAAGCTAAATACTTTAATTGGATGCTCCCATAGATATAACTTTCATAGATTATTCGGTGACAAAATTCTTCGGAGTCTTTTATAAGTAGTAGAGCAATTCCTGAATTTATTTCATAACCCAACTGGTTTGTCTTTTTTTCCCCCAATACATATGTATCAATTTATTAGGTAATTTGATTTTTGTGGAAGTGCAGTTATTAAATACTAATGCTTATTGATTTTTCACACATGAATGCATTATACTGTATTTATTAAATATTACTCAAATCAGCAACTGTATTATTACTAATCTTGGTTCATTTCCATTTATCTGTGAATTTTCTTGAAGCTCAATCTCAAGATTCTGCACTTGAAATAGTTTGATGCTTTACCTTGTAATATATCTTTTCTGGCTACAACATGCTACTTTTCTTCATTATGTGATTTTTCAGTTATTAGTTCTATGTTGACAAAAATCTATCTTCATGCAATACTCTAGGTCTTCATAATATTTGTCATCCTGCCTGTTGTCATTACTTGTTTTTCATTATCAATATTTTTCCTTTTTATTCTTTTATCTTTTCTTTTCTTTTTTAACACTAACGGAGTATGCTAAATTTCGACAATTCTTTGGTATGGTGTGATCACGGGGGAACGTAGAGCCTTTGTGAAACATACAATGTTTATCAAATAACCATATTCATGATAGATTCTGGAATTATATCTCTGTTAATTAAATTTTCAAACTCTATACATCTTACTCAGTCAATTCAAACTGATCAGATGAAATCCATAGCTTTTGATATCACATGTTTAATGTAACTGCTATCCTTTTCTTGCCTTCTCTAGTTTGTAACACATTTCCAGATGAATAGTTTGTTCAACTTTGATTGACAATATGGTGCATGTTTTATTATCTTTGTTTCCAGCCCTTTTACTGCTGGTCGATACCACAGCCTTGTTATTGAGAAGGAAAGCTTTCCTGACTCCCTTGAACTAACTGCGTGGACAGAGGATGGGCTAATTATGGCTGCTCGCCACAAAAAATACAGGCATATACAGGTAAATTTTGTTTCACTTGGCTTCATCTTTGAGAAAAAAACTCAAATCTTCTCTATTTCATCACATCTGGTCACCAAAAGCTTGTTGCGTTTGTTATGCACATCTATTATGCTTATCTATAATTGTTTTACGTAGAATAATTAGAGGGTAATTGGTTTCCGTAATATAATTGCAAGAGAATCAAGCTTTATTATCAGTTGAGATATTAGGTAGACCGTACAAGTCCAATGATCATTGGAATCTAAAACTTAATGAAATGGATGGTTGTATTTTATATACCAGGATTAATTTTGGCTATGTTGTTAAATTGCTAAAGAACTGTCTAAATAATCACAATCTCAATTTTCATGCTTCTAACTTTGTCAAGATGATTTCGATTTTTATTTAGTAAACCTGAAAACTGAGAACCTGCAGTTCCTTTGATTGGTGGGTTTTGATGAGTAACAAGTAATTGTTCGGGAAGTTTGAAACGAAAACATTATTAATGTATTGAAGAGAATTCGAATAAGCAGTGTTTGGTGCAGTTAGACTGATAGTGTATTTGTTGATAAATGCAGGGTGTTCAATTCCACCCAGAAAGCATCATATCAACTGAAGGGAAAATGATGGTTCACAATTTTATCAAGCTGATCGAGAGGAAAGAAGAACAAGAGTGAATCTATCTATCTATGCATGAAAAATAAATTTCCATTTCACAATAGCTAGCTTATCAGTACTGTTTTATTGTGGAATTGTTTTTTTTTTTAAATAAACTTATTTCTATTCAAAGCACCAAATCCCCTTTGAAAATTATCACTTTTCTTCACTTCCAAATACCAGTTGAGAACCGTTTACCTCGTTTGCCATGGCTGAAAGAGGTATCGATCGAGCCATTTGTAACATTTTACCCAGAGTTTGCTTGTGACTGGGCATTCAAAGAAAACATATCTCGCTGCTACACATTACACACTTGAGTTCTTCATTGGAGAATTGGTTTTGTAGGCAATCTGTCTCAGAGCATCCTTCAAGTAGTGGTAGAAGCTTTAATCGGGACCAACTTGTTCCACGATCTCTCGAACCCCCTGCACTTCTATTCTTCGTCCACAGAAACATTGCCCAATGAAAGCAGCTCAGCATATGCTTGACGAAAGGAAACATTGCCCAATGAAAGCAGCTCAGCATATGCTTCCTTTCGTCCACCTTTCTTTAGCATCCTGTTTTAGATTAGCCATGTCTAGTAAAGAAACAAGATCATTAACATACATAATTTCACGTTCCAATAGAAAAAGCTCAAATGACCTTAAAACAAAAGGGTACATGTACCCGAAACAGGTGGGTAGGTAGAGAATACCTAGGGGCGCGAGATAACCCTCTCTAAGGAACTCGGCAAAATAGCCCCGTAACTTCGGGAGAAGGGTTGCCTCCTCACAAAGGGGGTTGCAATGACCAGGCCCGGACGACTGTTTACTAAAAACACAAGTCTTCGCAAAGTCGTAAGACCATGTATGGGGGCTGACGCCTGTCCAGTGCCGGAAGGTAAAGGAAGTTGGTGACATGATGACAGGGGAGCCGGCGACTGAAGTCCAGGTGAACGGCGGCCGCCTCCACCATTTTCACTCCCAAGCCCCCTCACCAACTACCCATTAAACTCACATTATTTTTTGAACTACCCATTAAAAAACTCACTGACTACTTTCGCAAACAAATAAAATAAACTGTGTGGTGGCCAATATTTTTTTGACTCTATGTACATTTTTCACAAAAAAACTTCTTTTGGAAAGTATTTCAACACTATCAATTCAGCACTTAGATTTCTAGTTGTGCTTTTCAAATCTTGAAATGCTTATTTTACAAACAAAATGGATAAACATTAGTAATTGCAAAATCCTGCTGTAGCACCCCTATGGTATATAGGTTCTAAAAAACACATTTTTACTAGTAAAATTCATTCATATTTGTTAATTACACATTCATCTTGTGTTTATATCAATGAGCATCAGCAGACAGTGTAATATTAATATGCTTGATGGGGTATAATAATTTGCTAATGACATTGATTTGGTGAACTTGCCTTACAGTAATTGCATATTTACTAGAACCAGTGTAAATGATGAATTATAAAATAACCTGCAAGGCCTACACATATTTTTATATTCATGTCAAAATTTCCTTATAATTGTTTATATATGTATTTAATATTGACCATTTTTTACAAGACGTGTAGCACTGTGAGACAAATCTAAATTAATGTATAACTTATTGTTTGAATTGACAGAACACAAGGCAAACAGAAATGCCTAATAATAATAAAAATGTGGTTGGAACTATTATTGTTGTATTCATATGATGTTTTTTTCTTCTTCTTCAGCCTGACTGCCATTTAAATAATAAAAGCCTTAATAAATAGGGGGTGGCCGTGTGAACAAGACGACAAACCTGACAGTTTAATGACTGCAAAGACCTTCACAGGCCTTAAATTTTTGGGCACCTTATTATTATATATAGAAAAAACAAATATGCTTATTATGCTCATAATAAAAACAAACTATATTGAAACAATGATATCATATCCCCCAACTTTTGTCCCTATAACTCCACCACCCATTTATAATCATAATAAGAAAAGCTGAATAATATATACACAGTAACACATACCCCATCAAGATTATACTTAATAAATATCAATAGTAATAATAATATCAATCCTCAACATGTTCAATTGTTTATGTGCTCTTCTTTCCTCTATTCACATCCCACAAACACAACCCCTAAATCAATTCAAAACAAAGGCGATGACGCCGACGATATATATCAAGAACGAAACGACCTCATTACACTCAGATAGAAGATGACTCGGACGGGACAGGTCTAGCGCGGTGACGTCTCTTTCCATGATGGCGGCGGCCACCTCCAAACGTCACGGGGTCGAAGGATCGGAGACGTTCAGCTTCCTTCGAATCGATCATGCACTCGGAGGGAGGAACTTGGTATCGAGAACGATCATAGCAATACGAATACTGCATGTACTTGTTTCTAAAATTGGCCATTCTGGATCGTTGTGGGCCCGTGAGACCAGTCGAGATCGAGGCGAATTTTGAGGCGTCGTCGCATTTGGACTGTTCGATGGGGTCCACCGCACATCCGTGGAGGATAAAATCGGAAAATTCAGCGATGTAAGGGGCATATTTGTAACTGATCCTGTATTTGCCTCCATTTGTGGCCCAATCAGACCCATCCCATATTGTTGCATACAAAGACATTGGCTTAGAGGGGAAGTCCCCACCCATTGTTTCTGTCTTTTTGATCTCTCGTATGGGAACATTATCGACATAAAATCTGCAAATAATCCAAAGAAACGACCGTTAACGAACAAAATTTAATCAAAGCATTGACTACAATTTACACAGTTCCAAAAATGCACATAAAAGAGGAAATGAAAAGGGAAAATCACCAACCCATTCTTGTGACATTTAAGAATTAAAAAAGGGGAAAAGCATAAAGATGAAAAGGTGTAAAAAAAAGTTAGTGGACGAAAGAGTAGATGAGATAAGAATCAAGAAGCATGATTCTTGAATTCTTTTTAATCTTTCCACATTTCTAGTGACAACATTACAACAAGAATAGTCAACCGAAGCTTTTAATCCGACATAATCAAAGGAACAACAAGTAGTGGTTCAACATCTACAACGACACGAAACATAATTTGTATAAGTGTTTTTTAGGTATTTAAGTAGTTTATGTGGCTAGCAGAGCGGTTAAGCGCAAATCCATTACTGTCTTAACTCTTCAAAGTTAAATACTCCAACATATAGTAGTATCTTTTAGAATTAGTTCGTATTAAGTAAATAATAATAATGCAAAAGGGAAATATACTAGGAAACATTTGAGATCTCCTATTCCACTAACTATTTCAACTTGTATTCCAAAATATTCAATACACACCATGTGTATGCACGCCATCATTAATTAACACATTGCATATGTTTAAAACAATGAAACACCAATTGAAATAGTGAATCCTTCCGCCTAATTAAATGAACTTTATGTAATCATTTGCTTATTCAACAAGAAATGAGAATGTTTGTTTTACCACTAAACAGATAAAGACATAACATCTGTGACTCCATTGACAGCAAAGGAGAAGAAAATTCAACAAACATATGATATATGATTGAAAACTACCCACAGCATCAAACAAAGCAATTGAAAAGGTCATGATATACAGCTAAAGATCTTAAAATTTACTTACATAATCATTTTCTCAGTCCATACAATGCTGTACTGATGGAAATCATCAGTTGGATCGAACCAGAGACTGTATCTTTCTTCTCTTCCTGCATTCGTGCTTCCATTTCCATAAATGTTGGTTTGAATTCTCCAGTCTTTCCCCCTTATATTTCCCAAGAACTCGAAATCGATTTCATCGTGGTTGTTCTCATACATGTCAGCATTAGACATCTGTGAACATTAGTTCAAGAAAGCAACGTTAATTCAATACTCTACGTCACAAATAAAGTCACATAAATTGCAGGGCAAATATACAATTTTATTAGGTGACAATAATTTCAATTTCGAGAAATTGGCGGAGAAAACAATGTTCAATCAGAGGGCTATTTCTATATCCTTCATTGAATATTTCAAACAAAATTAGGATTAATAATCTAGAACCCCTTTTTATCATGCAAAAATGACCATTAAAATCATCAGATTCGCATAAACAGATATTAAAAGAAATCAGAGACACTGTTCCAAAAAATTCAAAAAAAATGTTGAACTCGTAAATTACTAGTACTACTTACATAAAACGCAACAACCACACCAGCTGTATAATCTGCAGGAAGCTTAATAGAGGCGCTAAAATATCCATGAATGTAAACGTCTTGCGACACAAACCCAGAACCTGCACCATAAAACCCAGAAAAATAATCATCAATTTTCGCACCAGAAAGCTGAAAATGAAGGCCGAAATTAGAACTTGGTATATAGAAATGGAAAAACCGACCGGTTCTATCGTCCAAAGAGATGTGGACAGACTTGCCATCTTTGAGTACCATGAGATTGCCATCACCAAAGAGCTGTGAGTAGCCTTCTTCAAAAGAGAGAATTGGAAGATTCCTTGAAAACCCAGTAACAGAAAGCACGAGAAAAGCATAACAGAAAGCGTACAGGAGAAACTTATTGTGAGAATCCATATTCGCTTGGATAATAAAAATGGAGGGCTGGCCTTTATTGTGAATTACAGCCAAAATTTAGAGGAGCAAATGGTTTTGTTTTGTATTTGAAGAGTGGTGTATTATAGAAGCCAAATGGTGCGTACGTGTGTGTGAGAGAGAGAGAGACTCCACACACACAGTCACAGACGCAGAGAGAGAGAGAGAGAGACGAAGGCAAATTAGTGTGATTATATTGGGTGGTGAGCTGTATTCAGTAACATACACTATTCAAAAAATAAAAAAAAATCCGTTGGGCCTTTTTGTTTTTTATATGTAAAAGTGATATTTATTGTAAAGTATTATTATTCCATTATATCCGTCTATAAATTTTTAGTTTTTTTTTTTTTTTTTTGGATATATATAAAGAAAATTGATTAAATAATAAATATATTACTAATTGAGAAAGAAAAAAAAGTCTATTTATACACTAATAAAAATAAAGATTTTTTTTTTTTGTTGTCCTCTTCTTAATTTTGCTGAGTTGTCCTCCCTTTGATTTTGTATAATGTGTCATATTTTTAAATGTCATTATATATAGTCTTATCTATGTGTCATCATAATTAATGTTTAAATCATTTTAAATAATTATGATGATATATTAAATATATGTTGAATATTTACTATCTTTAACATTAATAGTTTTTTTAAAAAAAGGCTTATTCGGAAAATTACTCGATTATTAAATTGTACTAATAAATTAATAAATGTGTTATTAAATTTAATTCTTTCATAATTTTAAAACATATAAAATTATATGAAAAAATTATTGACGGATGAATCAAAATGATAAAATGAGAAATTTATAGATGGACAAAGAAAATATATTTTTAAAAAAATTGATTACTAATTTAATGTTTGTATAGATTTTAAAACATTACTAATTTACCGTTGTAGTATTTAATGTGTAGTGTCCTGATAAATTACTAAACAATATAGATTTTAAGAAACACTCCCTCCATTCCTCTATGAGTTTCTCTTTTTTTTTTTAGTTGTTTTGATTAAAAAAAAAATTAAATAATAGGTGTAGTACAAATGATGTGATGATAAGAGAAAAAATAATACGCCATATATGAGTATGAGATAAAGTAGAATAAAATAATAGATAACGTATAAAAAATGTGACAGAGATAAAATCATATGTTAAAAATTTTTTAAAAAAATAAAATGAAAAATTTATAGTAGGACATCACAAAAGGAAAGTGAGAAATTTAAAATGGAAAGAATGAAGTATATATTTAACTTATATATAGTGGGATATTGAGATAAAAGATATAAGAAAAAAAATGTTCAAATGTAGAAAAGAAAAAAGAGATGAAAAATAAGAAATATAAAAAGTTGAGAAGTATATTGTAGTATTACAAAAACACAAATAAATAACTTAATAGGGATCATTCAAAATAATAAAATGAATAATTTAATGAAGGACGAAGAGAGTTAATTGATTTGATAAGTGGGCATAATTCGTTGGTCATTAGCCGATAACTCATTTTTATTAGTATGGGATGTTTGTTTTGGGATTGACTAATCTGGATTTGGATTGGCTCAATCCCAATCCAATCTCTTTCAATTCATCTCAATCTAAATGTAAATTCAAATATCAATCCACACCTACAATACATTTATACACCTATTATAACATCATTTTTGATGTGACATAAAATTACATTTATCTCTATTTTTCAATTTTTAATCAAACACAATTTACAATTACTATTGGGATAGTCTTATGTGAAATATTGCATACATGCATTCCATCTCAATTAGGCAAGTCAAAACCCTAAGTTCAAAAGTCAAATTAAGTCAATTTAAAAAAAAAAACGCGGGTCATAAGCCTAAATTCGGGTTGTCCATAAAATTTGCGGGTTGCAAACAGGTGGTTTACTACATGACCAAAATATTGTTATTACAATGCCAAAATATTACCACTACGAGGCAAAAAATTTAATACTACATGTCAAAACATTCTGACAAATTCACAAAAAAATTAAGTCTCCAGAATATTTTTGAACATGTAGTAATACACTTTTGACCTTGCAGTGATAAATTTTTGGTCTTGTAGTAACATTATTTTAGTCATGTAGTAGCCGAATAAGTCAAAATTATTTTAGTAATTTTGCCCCAAAAAAATAAGTGTTCAGAATATTTTTGAACTTGTAGTAATACACTTTTGATCATGTAGTAACATAATATTTTAGAGTGAAAATAAATATTCTAATTAAGGTTGACCGCTTTGACTTTTTTTGACCCGCGTTGACCCATAAATTTTGACATAATTTACCTTAATTAGTTTTTTTTTTTAAAGCTGCTTTTTTTTGTTATCACTGTATGAACAAAATTGTGATATTATAAATAGGAAATGTATTATTACATGAATACAAATTAATTTTTTATTGCTATATTTTTTGTTATTATCATTCTTTTCTTTTTTACAATTTTTTTGTGTTAGAATAAAAGTGCACTGCTGAAAGATTCAAAATGTATTCTACAAATTATAATAATTTTTTTTTCTTCTTATATGTTGATTTCTTTTTTCGCAATAAATTTGTATTACTATATACACAAAAGTGTAATATTGATAAACACAGGATATATTATTACATGAGTAAGAGTCAAAGCATCTTCCTGAAAATCTGTATTAGTCATTTAATCAAAAATCTTCCTTTCAGTTGTTGCACTTTAACAACCAACAAAACAAAATAAAAAATAAAACAAAATACAAACAAGCATAAATCCACACTCGATCTAAGAAATATAAATATAGGTTATGAATTCTAATAACTATAAAAACTTGGAGTATAAACTAATATATATATTTAAAAGATTAATTATTTTATTTAAAATTGATAATTACGTGTAATTAGTACACACAAGTTTTACTGCCTAAATAAAATGACTTGACGCGGTTTTGTATAAATGCCCATCTTCATTTGGCGTTATTATACAATAAAGTGTTGAGAATGTTTTGAATATATTCCATAAAAAGAGTGAAATTGTAATAATTACTTATTTATCATGGCTTAAAAGAAATATTGAAAAAGTAGGTCACTTGCCATAAGTAATGAGAAGTGAAGCTGCAAAAAGAAGCTTCAAGTCATAATCACTCATTCAATCAACACTACTTTTTTTTACCTAATTTTCACTCACAATTAATTGGATTCATTCACAAAATTATTTATTAGATGGGTTGTTTTAAGTGTTTGATTACTATGTTTCCCTAAAATATTTTATTAAGATATTTATATACAATTAAATGATATTTTAACTTCTTTTCTTTTACATTTTTATCATTTTTTTTTAAATTTAAAAAATACTTAGGGCATGATTGGTATGCGGTAATAGGCTTGGAATGGAATGAGCATTCATGGGCTCATTCCTAATCTCACGATTGGTATATTTTTTTACGTGGAATCCCAATTCCTTAAGGAATGGTGATTCCCAAAAATAAAGAATTCTGATTCCTCTCCATCCCCCTGTCTTTCCCCATTCCATTTTGTGTGGAATCGAATTATATTTTATTTTATTTTTTAAAATAATCACTCAAATTTGTTTTTTACATAATTATCCTTTTGAACAATTAACTCAGTTCTCCCACCCTAATTCACAATTAAATACGGCGATTTATAATTCAACATTCTTCCACCCTAATTTGAGAGAGAAGACGCTGAGAAAATAAAATTTGTATTGTTTTTTCTCTCTATATATGTGCAAAAGAGAAGACGTTGTCACTCTCGTTCATGAACAATCAATGCCCTCTATAAACATAAACGGGTTTTCATTAAAAATAATCCTCAAATTTGAATTAAATATGGGAGTGGGGTACAGCATGAAGGTCGGCGACAGAAAGGTGGGAGACGACGGCCGGCGACAGAAAGGTGGGAGACTACGGCGCAGTTCAGTTGGGGGAGAAGAAGAACCGTGTTTTTTTTTAATTTAATTTACTTAATTTTTAATTATTTTTACTTTTAGTTAATTTAATAAATAATTCAAATCAGAAAAGGATATACATGAGTGATAAAAATGATATTATCCCTATATTTTAGTTATTTTTATATTTATTAATTTATATTATTAGTAGATATGAGTGCGATTATTTCATACGTTGATGGTATTTTAGTCATTTAAGATAAAATATATACATTATTTTGCATTTCATTTTAGTGTACCAAGCAGGAGAATGGAATCAATCAATGAATTGCTTTTCCATTCTTAATCGATACCAATCATGGGAATGCTCATTCAGACCTCATTCCATTCAAACCTTCATTCCATTCTTGAGTTCATTCCATTCAGCCTTAAATTCATTCCATCATACCAATCATTCATTCCATCATACCAATCATGCCCTTATAATTTTTATTTAACTTTATTAATTAATCACCTCTCATTAAATATTTAAAGATATTGTTTTTAATAAAAAGCTAAAATCATGGAATGCATTAAGAATGTTATCTATTAATTAAGAATAAACATGTCAAATTATATCTGCATTTTTTTATCTGTTCCAATATTGTTCGTACATGTTTAATATAAAAATAACACACAAAATTAATACTCCACGACATTATTTTATTTTTAAATTTATCACTTATTAGGGTCATATTTTATCTCATACATCAATACATTTTTTTAATTTGTTTAACTTCACTCAATTCACATTTTTTAAATTTATGTGTTATTGAACACGTATAAATAATATCCGGACGTGGAATAATATTTTAAGTTATTTTGGTAACAATTTTATCTCCATTAATTTGAGATATTGTCATAGAAATTTCAATATATAGCAAAATTATCACAAATGCAAAAAGGCTTTTTGAGAACAAAATTAAAATTTCAATACAAAAGTATTGGAATCATTATCATTGTGCTTATGCCTAAAACAATCATGAATGATGACTTTAGGGGTCAAAAAGACCTTTTGTTTTTCCATTAATGTAAAATAATCTAATACATGGCCTTAGAAAGAAAAGCAGCACTACCTATTATAAAGGCCCCAACCTTTTATTTTCCTTCTTAATTTACCTCCCTTACTTTTTTATAAAATAAATATTGAACCAAGTTATTCTCAGAATTTCGTATTATTTTATTTGGTTGTGTGTTTATATGTATACTTCACATGTCACATCATAATTTTTACATTTTTATTTTCCAAAATGTTCACAATAAAATTTTCATTTTAAGTATATTATTTTCAATTATATTACTTGTATTACTTTTATTATTTTTTCATATTTATCTATTATTCTCACTGATAATTACATTGCTTTTATTAAAACTATTATTTTGTTATATTATTAATCAAAACACTTAAAATAAATTTCTTGATATCATAGTAAAATAATAATTACTGGAAAAAAAATAGTACTCTTAGTTCATAGTTGAATTTCGGCCCTTCCCACTTCAATATTAATAAAACCTCCAAACTCACATCAAAAGCTGAAAATTCATCAATTTATTTAATTAATTTCCACTCACCTAAATTCGGGTTTAAAATATTAAATATACCACGTTCATCGACTATGTCACGCTTAATTATTAACGTTTAGCCCATCTAATTAATTAATTAGATAAGAGTATCAAAACCCATTTTATTCCAATATATAAATTCCAACATATTCTTTATCACATTCTTTATCAAATAAAATTAGTTATAATTAATGAAGGATAATATAGATCACAATACATATAATTTTAATTTATTTTAAATAATTAAAGTGACAATTATTAACGAATGAAAGTACATTTTAAAGCCTGCTGAATTGTGGTCTGGGATATAAACTGAATCATGATTTTTTTTTTTTTTTTGATGCCGAGACTACTTTTAAAATCAAACAAATAATTCTTTTTAGTCTCATTTTATTTTAGTTGAAGGAAGGGTCTACAGTCTACTTGACTCATTCGTTAGATGACTTTTTTTTTAAAAGGGTTTATTTGTACGAAGAAATAAATATTTATAGATTTAATTTGCACAACAATAATTTAAAGATCAAATTGTACCCCATTCATATAAGAAGTTTTATATCCTATTTTGATAAATAATTTGTTCAAACTATATTTTAACCACCCTAAGAAATTAAGATAATTTTATAACTGATTATATCAACAAGTTGATTCTAATAAGATTTTGTTTTACTATTTTCGGGCTACAAAAATACTGTTAGTGTGTTTTGAGTCCAAAAACAAATATTCTAATAAAAGGTTAAGTAGGAGTAGGACCAATAAAGATTTTATTTTGTATTAAATAAAATAAAATAATAGGAGTAGTAATAAAAAAAGAAGCAAAGGAAAAGATGTTTGTCTATATTCCTTAGCACCAAACCGCCCGAAGCGCCGCCCCTTTGACTGTTAGTACCCTTTATCCCAAATACCCTTATCAATATATCGTATCTACGGATTTGCCCCTACGGCTGGAAAAAAAGTGTGAGACGGCTCTTGTGAGCAAGCAACGCGTGTGCCTGGCTCGCTCTGAGCCGGGAGCGTTTCCCATCGCCACGTACACGTTTATTTTAATAGCCGATCCAAACTGTAGTTGGTTTCCAACGAATAGTGCCACGTAGGAACGAGTAGCCGTTACGAGGGCCCGCTAGAACAACCCGGTCGGTTTGTCCCAGACACGCAGCGAAATTTTAGGGACTTTTACGTTCAAGTTAACGGCGGGTTAATTCGGTGAAAAACTTCATTCACTCCTCCTTGACAGGAATCTTTTTTTTTTTTTTTAAAGTTAAATGCTTACCTTCTTAAACAAAGTTTTATGGGAAAATATCAATTTCAATCACTCAGTTTTACCACTTTTCATATTTGATCACCCACATTTTTAGTTACTATCAAAATTGATCACCCAGTTATTATATTCTATCAAAATTAATCACTCTGTTAGTCAATCTGTCATTGAATAACGGAGAAAGAGTTTTGAGCCGTTAAATTTCTCAAAACCTAAGGTTAAAATATTTTCATGCATATCTTCCAGAACTAATGAAACAAACGCAGAAGGAAGGAAACATGTGCAAAAATTACCAATATTTCGTGGGACTTGATTTGATGAAAAAATTACCAATATTTACATTATATTTATAATAAGTATGAATTCTTATGCATCTTCTAGAACGTGATATAATAGGTCAGAAGAATTAATTTATTTCAATTAATTTCAAATGCCCAATTGTTTGATAACATTTCAAGAAATCTGCAATAATAATCTTAATAGAAAAAAATTTAGAATGAAAAATAAGTTTATGAAATTTTCTTGTATGGATAATTTTAGAAAATTCTTTACAATTAATCTTCACCCAATAATTATAAATAGGGAAATGAATTGAAATAAGTTTATATCTCCAATTATTATACAAATTGAATATGAAACTAAGAATTGGAAAATAGAGTATAATTTTTTTTTTTTTTAAATGGGAATCTCACTTTTGTTGAGTAGGGATGGCGAAGAGGCGATGGATGTTAAATTTTGTTGTGTTATTTTAGTAAAACTTATTAAACTAGTTCATTTCCTTATCAAACTTCTATATTTTTATGAAGTAGTTAAAATTGGTATGACTTGTATTCGAGATGGCTTTTGAGATTATACTTGGTGCTTATGTTTTCCAAAGATTTGTTTAGAGATATTATTATTTAAAAATTTAGCTCACGTCCACATTATGCTTATACTTTTAAATGTTATGTTTCCCCATCAATTAATTTCACCGTGAAGTGGTATCACAAAGTTGCATTCTATCTCAATTAATCGTTGTGAAAATTAGGGCGTGAAGTGGTATCACAAAGTTGCATTCTATCTCTTGAGTTTCTCATAAAATAAAAGGTAAATTAATAAAAATGAATTCATAATTGAGTTAAATAATTATTAAAAACTTACTGAAATTTTATGACTACCCAACAAGTTTTTATAAATATAATGTAAATATTGGTAATTTTTGCACATGTTTGTTTAATTAGTTTTAGAAGATGCATGAGAATTTTTTAACCTTAGATTTTGAGAATTTTCACGGCTCAAAACTCTTTCTCCGTTAGTCAATAATAACATAGTGATCAATTTTGATAGAATATAATAATTGGGTGACCAATTTTGATAGTGACTAAATGTGAGTGACCAATTATGAAAAGTGGTAAAACTTGGTGACTTGATATTTTCCCAAGTTTTATTTTTAAAACTTGGTTATAATTTTTTTTTTTGTCTTTTTTTTTTTTTGCTTTCACTAAGTTTCTCATATCTTTTTTTATAATTAACTTTATATTTAAAAAAATCAATCTCTCTTACTACTTTGCTATATTTATTATGGGTAGGTTTCTTGTAGACTCAAAAGGAATTGAGTAAATTTTAAAAAATTGGTAGAATTGATAATAAAAATAAAATACGCGAAAAACATGTATGATAATTTAAGTAGCTTATATGGTTGAGAATAGTTTTTTTTTATGTTGAGGTTAGTGTTCAACTCTTACATCTTACACATATTTTGTTGCACTTTTCAGTTGTAGTGACTTACTATTTTCAACAATATTTTTTAGTTATATTGACTTACACTTTTTAGTAATGTTATGCTACACCTTTTAGTCATATTTTGTTGCACTTTTCAGTTGTAGTGACTTACAATTTTCAACAATATGTTCAGTTATAGTGACTTACACTTTTTAGTAATGTTATGTTACACTTTTTACTCGTATTTTGTTACACTTTTCAGTTATAATAACTTACACTTTTCATTAAAATATTGTGTTGCACTTTTCACGTATATTGACATGCACTTTTTAATAATATTGTGTTGCACTTTCTAGTTATACTAACTTGCATTTTCTAGTCATAATGACTTATACTTTTCATTAAAAGTTGTGTTGCACTTTTCAATTATAGTGACTTACACTTTTTACTAAAAAAATGTGTTACACTTTTTAGTAATATTGTGTTACACTTTTTAGTAAAATTAACTTACACTTTTCAACACACACAATTTCGAAAAAAAAAATTTATCAATAAAAAAAATTACAAAAAAAAAAAATAATAAAAAAAAAATTAACCAAGTCAAAATTTTTATTCACAATAATTTTGAATATTTATGGTTCACAATATTCTTGAATATTTAAGATTTAAGTTGACCAAGTCAACTCAATTTCTTATAAGAAATTGATTCTAGACCAATCCATTTATTATTTTATCAATTTTTATAATTATGTGTTAAAAATTATTGAAAAACATACAAATGATGTAGTATCATTTTCTTTTGAAAAACTTTTACAATATTGAATTCTAATTTAATACACTTGGACTTTTCTACAATTAGATAGCTCACTGTCCAGTATCCAATGTTAAAGATCAACTTGACACCTCTTATAATTTCGTCAGAGGGTAGATCTAGCATCGCAATAAGATAAAATAATCAATATTTTAAAAAATAAAATTATTAAAATGCCCCTGTAGTATTATTTAAGAATACAAATTTTAAAATCTACAAAAATAATACTCCGTAATAATTTTTCAGCAAAATTTAACCATCGTTATTTTCCTCCTTTTTGTCCAGCAAGCCGAAATTCCAAATTAATTGAGCTCGACATTTGGACAAGACATCATTAATTTATAGTAATAAAAAAATAGAATAGAATCAGCATAAAAGTTTAGGTGAAAAGCTGCTGATAATATATTCACAAGGAATCCTCCCATGAGGGTGAATCCAAAGGCAGTTGGGTGCACTTTAAAAAAAAGGGAGAATCCAAAGGCAGCCGGGTGCACTAAAAAAAAATTGAATCCTAAATAAAGTTATAACCTTTCAGAGTACTAATTTAATTACGATTTTCGAGGTCATTAGTAAAAAAAAAAAATCAATATTTAATGTTCTTGTAATTTGATATACGTTTTTTCTTTTTTACATGATAAGTATATACGAGTTCAAATAAGTTACATCATCAATTGTTGATGAAATTTTAATAATAATTTTAAAAGTCATAATTATATTAAGGGCAAATAATCAATTATAGCCTATACTTTTTCTTTTTTATCAATTTTAACACATACTATTTTTTTCTCCAAATGATACCCATACTTTTAATTAATACTTAAAAACATCCCCGTTCTCAATTTTCGGTAAAGCCCGTCTGATGTGGACGTCGGATTCCACGTGGACGGCTGACATGGAAATTAGTAATTGTCCAAATAATCTATTATATCCCATACTTTTCATTTTTTTTATTAATTTTAGCCCATATTTTTCATTTTTATTAATTTTAGCCCATAATTTTTATTTTTTCAATTCAAACCCATACTTTTCATATTTTCATCAATTCTAACCCTATAATTTGAACGAAAAATTGAAATTTTAAAATAGACATAAAAAAAATCACCCTATAATTTGCTCATAAGTTTGAACATAAATTAATCTCTCCAACATGAATTAGAAATAGTTGAAACACACCCTTCAAACAAAGAATACTAAAGTATACCGTGAAGCTAGACCACGAAAAACATGTTGAAATTTAGTTTCTTCTCTGAAATGTCCAGCCAAAACTAAAGAATTTAATTTAAAGAATGAGCTAGAATTGATGAAAATATGAAAAGTATGGGCTAGAATTGAAAAAATAAAAAATATGGGCTAAAATTAATAAAAAATGAAAAGTATGGGCTAAAATTAATAAAAAATGAAAAGTATGGGATATAATAGATTATTTGAACAATTACTAATTTCCATGTCAGCCGTCCACGTGAAATCCGACGTCCACATCAAACGGGCTTTGCCGGAAAATGAGAATGAAGATGTTTTTAAGTACTAATTGAAAGTATTGGTATCATTTGGAAAAAAAAAAATAGTATATATTAGAATTGATAAAAAGGGAAAAGTATGAATTATAATTGAATATTTGACCTTATATTAATACTGAAATTTAAATTGATGAAATTATTTAGAATTAACCATGTTCCACTATTCTTTCTATTTTTATAATAATATAGAAATTTTTTAGGAATTTGACCTCATAAGATGGATGTATATTTAAAACTCAATGAATTAATTTTGTTAATAAGATTATTTTAATGCTGACAAAGTGGATATGAAAGGATCGTCCAATGACTCCAATTTTGGCCCTATCCGTTCATGTTCATCCATCACCACCACACGGTCCACACCTTCATTTTCTCTATCTTTTTTTTGGATTGGTCTGCTATGCACTCGAGTACATGTTATGCACCTTAGTCCATGTTTCACTTTTCAGTTTTACTCACTTACACTTTTTGGTAAATCGTGTTGCGCTTTTCAATTATTTAGAATTAACCATTTACCATTAAATTATTAATAATTGAAAAGTGCAACACCATTTACCAAAAAGTGTAAGTCAGTAAAACTGAAAAGTGCAACATGGACTATGGGTAACATGCACTCGAGTGCATACTAGACTTAATGCTTTTTTTTTTTTTTACTTAAAAAATAAGGTTGGTTCTAAATAAAATTCACCTAAATTCTAAACAATGATTTGTTGATTGTGAATAGGCCGGTGTATCCGGTTCAAATCGATGGTTATAATTTTTGAAAAGTTATACCCGAAATTAAACTGGGATTCTACACTATACCGATTTCAATTACAGTTAAAATTGTTTGTTCGTTTAATTTTTATTTTTTTTTATCTGAACGATTAATATAAAATTTTTAATAAAAAATTAAATTGAACTGTCGATTTTTAATTTAAAAAAACAGTACTCCTACTAACTAATTGAAAGCAAACAACTCTATATAAAAGGTTTTGGTTTGATTCCTTCCTGATACCGTTGATCCGGCGATTATAAACTGTCGAATCAGACGGTTGAGCGGCTTGAGCCGACGATTCCTTCTTTTTTTTGGCAGCATGTCAATGATGATGTTGGCCCTGAAATCCTTGATAACTGCCCTACCTGATGAATACTCTTCATTCTCATCATATATGATGGTACTAATTACCGTGGAATACTATTTTCACAAATTATAAATCCTTCCGTCTGTCGTCATATGATTTTATTTTAGATAAGTTTTATATTTTTAAATTAAATCATTAAAATACTGAAATTGTTGGACCCCAATTTAAGTATCATTCTTAATTAGGCCATATTAAAAATAAATATCTATGATGTTTCTGCCAATTTTAGCTCTTTTTTCAAAAAAGAATTACGTCCGTTTTATTCGTGTGTGAATGGGATAATTAGGCTAAAAAAGAGATAACCCAAATTAATAACATAAGACTATTTAATTCATGTTTGATAAATATGACACGTGTCATTTTTAATTTTATTTTCACCCAATATTCTTTTCCCAAAAGTTTTAACTCAAAATTATTTTTAGAACTAACCATGTCTTATCCCAAATTTTTTGGTAACATGGCTATGGAAAGATTGCAATAGCGATGAGAAAAGTTTTGTGGCAATGGCCGCAAAAAATTCGAGAGAATAATCACAAAAGAGTTGTACCCACAATTATGAATAAAAAATCCTCAATTAAAAATATTCAAAATCAAATTTTAAAGACTGTAAAATAACTTTATTAGGTGAAAAATATAGGTTCGCTTCTTACGTCACTTAGAATAATGCAATTATAATTTAACGAGACCTCTTCCATTGTACGCTAATTATCATGGATTGACGAGGTAAGTTCTACAAAAATCACAATCCGACTCATATTGATTTGATCGAATTTAAACTCACCTCGTGTGAGACAAGTTCAATGCGGGTCCAGATTTGAATTCACCCAATTGTCATCCGTAATTCTTCGATGACACTTAGGTGGTGTTTGGTTTGAGATTGTGGTGGATTGGATTTGGATTGTGGTGGATTGGATTTGGATTTGGATTTGGGTAATCCATGAATAGTAAATTGTGTGTAAGTTGTGTTTGGTTAAGGATTGAGGAGTAGGGGTAGATTTAACTTTATGTCACATCTGATGATAAAAGTAAGAGAGAGAAAAAAGTAGAGAGAAAATGAGTGTGTAAAAGAAAAGTAAGAGAGGTAGTGATTTGATGGTATAAAAATAGGTGTGTAGGTGTATTATAGGAGTGAATTGATATTTGGATTTGTATTTGGATTAAGATGGATTGAGAGAGATTGGAGGATTGACCAATCCCAAAACAAACACCGCCTTAATGAATACTGTATGTCATATTGACTCTTGATACTTATTCCATTTTTTTCTTTTGTTTCACACTCCGTCATTTTATCGAATACTATATTTTAATTCTCACACGTTCTATTTTTTCCTTTAAAACATCATGTTTTGGGGGTTCTATGAATGATAATTATGACAGAATAAATGATATTTGTGCCATTTATAAAATCATCTCATACGAATTGTTGTTTATATTACAAGTTTGTAATGCAATTCAACTTTCTCCAACCTTTTTCTTGTAAGGTGTAATCCACTATTTTTTTTTTTAATAACCGTATGGAAAGAGACAAGGATTTTTTTTTTCTTTATTTGAGAGTAGTTTGCGGTTGAGTTGAGGACAGTTGAGTTAAGTGGGTTGGAGTTATTACGGTAAAGCAAATTTGATGGCCGAAATTTACGGTCAACTAAAGAAAATTGTATCGCCACATTTTGGATTTTTGGTTAATTTCATTCGTCAACCTCACAGGTTTTTTTTGGAACCCTAAAAAAGGGTACCACTTTTTTGCATGTGAGTGAGAATTCATATGTATTTGAATTTTTTATTGCTATTTCACTAATCTATTTTTTTAAAAAATTAATTAATGTTTTGAGGCATATTTTTGACATATGAAAACATTTTAATTCACGAGCCAGTCTCATTTTAATTTAAATCTAAAATTAAAAAGAAAAATACAAATAAGTTAATAATAAGTGTATAAAATGTTAACGAATTTCGGTTCATTTTACAAACTAGTCTAATTAATTACACTCGTAACACACAAAAAATAGTCATTCATTGAATACACATTTTTATCTATCTAATAATTATGAACATATAGCTAATTAATATAGTGGTTCAATAATATAGATGCTTTGTTTGACTCAATTATAAAGGAGTGAAGAGATCCTTGATTCATTAAGAAACTACATTTGGGGGATCCAAGATGTGGTGTTATACTAGGTTCATTGAACAAAGAGTTGCTTGTAATAGAATCTAATGTCACCTAGCCCCCCTCAATTACTCTTATCATTTTAGCTTCATAATCAAACTATTGTCCTATTTATTTTAACTATTAATTGAAAAAAATTATTCTTATCTAAAAATTCAAACTTTTAGAAGGGTGAAAAGTTAATTTTTTTATATTAATTTTAAATCAATTATCACACAAACAATCAAAATTTATTAATTGAAAAAAAAAGAAAGAGAAACTAGTATAAACTACTGGAAATCTTTGTCGTAGAAATCGATCTATACAGTGCCTAGCCGACTCAATTTTGTTACTCTGGACGTTTTTGGTAAAAAATCGATCTAGGCTACCACCTAGGCGTTCATATTTTAAAAAATGGAAAAATCTAAATGACCTCTTAGATAGCGACTAGTCGGCGCCTTGACAGTGTAAAAATCTGTCCGAACGATTTCCAACTTTTACAACTTTACAAAATAAATATTTTCAGTCAATATATATATATATATATATATATATTCATTACATTTATATACGTGTATGCATACGTCTAGTAATGTAGTAATGGATGGATTTTAAAGATCTTCATCATTACCTTGCTATTATTACCTTCCCAGCATCATGAATTAAGTATATCATGAGATTTTAATATTAAATCATCATTACAATGTTAAATTATTTATATAAGTGATGAATTATCTCACCCTTCATCGTGGTGTTCAGCTGCTCATAACATTCTTTATTCCACCGCCTTTCACTTGATTATTAGATGATAATAAAATTTGATCTTTCTTTAATCGAATGTTTTACGCGGATAACCAGGTTTGATAGTCAGGGTTGTGCAAGTACCGAACCAATTAAATTTGTAAACCGATTTTTTTTTAAATAAAAAATCGTACTATATTTACAAAAATTGTTCGGTCTGAAATAAAAATATTTTGGTTGGTTTAGTCAATTCTTTTTACCAAACCAAAATATTCTTCTTATTTTTTTTCCCTGCACAAGATTTCGATAATTCGATATATAGATAAAATACAATCCAAATAAATGAAATATTATCACAGAAACCTATACAAGAATTTAGAATTTAATATATATATATATATATATATATTTAAATTTAGAGAGTTTAGAGGAATAAAACAATTCCGAGTTACAAAACCATTGCTAATAATCACTCAAAATCGACAAATAATTAAATAAGAGATGCATGATGCACCAACTTCTGCCTTCGAGATTTCATGTGTGAGGAAATATTCAAATAGGAATTAAGAAACTCAATATAGAAATTAGGCAAATTCTACTATTATACAATTGAATTGAGTGTATAAATATACTTAAATTTTAATATTTAATTTAATTATTAACTCAATTAATTAGAGTCTAATTTCAATTGTATAGTTGTAACTAATTCAATAAGTATCACTCTAAGCATATTTTATTGAATAAAAAATAACTTAACAAAATCAATTTCGAACGAATATCAAATTCTTATGCAAAATTTTGGCCACTTGAGGCCCATAATAAAGTTTTCAGGCCACGGCCCATAGAAATTAATCGAATAAGCGACCCCCAAATGAGTACGGGCCAGGCCCGCTAAAGAAATACACAGTGTCCTACAGCCCAAACAATTGACCCATTTTGGATTGGGCCGAGTTATATAGTCTGTACACTCGATGTAACAGATACTTCCCAAATTCGAAAATCAATTGACCGAACCAAAATTAGGACAAAGGGGAAGAAAGATGCAGCAGGCAGCTGCACCACCACCGACTCAGGAGCCGGCGGCGGCAGGCCATGCGCCGCCGAAGCAAGTGGCGCAAGCGTTGGAGCAGTTGGGGCAGGCGGGTCGGCTCATCGCCGATGTGCGGCTCGGCGCGGATCGGTTACTGGAAGCCCTTTTCCTCGTGGCGGAGAAGCCTCATCATCAGCATTCTTCTAAGTGTTTGAATTTAATCCTCAAAGAAGAGTCTTTAATGCGCCACCACCTCCAAAATCTTCGTGCTATTGGTTTGTATACTTACTGACGCATATGAATGTGTATCTTCATGAGCCTCTTATTTGTAAATTCTGTTGAATTGCTTGATGTATAGCTAAAATATTAAGTGTAATTTCAGTGATAACTGTCCTATTTCACATATTTTCCAGCGTCAGTCACCCAAAAAATAAAATAAATTATTGAATTTTAAGTTTACTTTTGTTGTAGTTGTAGAAGGGTCAGTATACAATGAGGAAAAGACAGTGACTAATATCAAGCTTTCAACTTTTAGATGGCTTAAGGCACATTCAAGCATTAATCAGTGGAACTCCTTTGATGAATGGTGTAGAGTTCCTAGGTTGTGTCTATGTTGGCAGTGTGCTTGTTGGTAGTTTTCCCTATGTTTTTATAATTCTGTACTTGTAATTTGCTCGATTTGGGGTATTCCTGATACCCATTAATAAAATTTTGGCTGTTTCCAAAAAAAAAAAAAAAAAAAAAAAAAAAAAAAAAAGGAAGGGTCAGTATACAAGAGGAGGTATATTTTTTTTAATATGCTTTTGTATTTGTTAGGTAGACAGCTGGAGGACTCGGGTGTTCTAAATGATACTCTTCGTTCACGTAGTAATTCTTGGGGTCTTCACATGCCTCTGGTTTGTCCAGATGGTGCTGTTGTTGCATATGCATGGAAACGCCAACTTGCTGGCCAGGCGGGCGCATCTGCTGTTGACAGGACAAGGTATTTTTTTTTGGTGATCTGTATTAATGCTCTAGATGCCAAAGAACAGAATAATGTTTTGCATGCCTAAACAACTGATGCACTCAGTACGGTTGGATTTTTTTAAGATTATAAGGTCACAATCCATTTCTAATAAAGTGCATTAAAGTAATAAATTTACCATACTGCATATCTTTTCATCCGGCATTATGAAAATCAGGCTAATGAACTAAGACAGTGTGATATGTGATGGGAGCTAGTGAAATTGTGTCAGCTATAGGAAAAATAACTTTGTGGTTTCTCCTTTTATCCTTTCTTATACAGAAGTACGGAGTATTATATAATCACCCAGAAAATATCCATATTAGGCTATAGGTCAATTATGTCTTATCTGATGTGCTCCAAGAAATGCTGAAAAAGATTGATGTATGCCTAACCCATTTAAAAATTTATTCCAACTGTTAGTTTACAAGTATCAGTGTATCACATAGTCAAAGTAATGAGTAAGCCATCAAGAAAGATTGTGCCTATTGTAACGTTATCTCTCAAATATGCTTGCTGATCCTGCTTCCCATGCCAATAAGCCTTTGGACATAGTGCAACATGATGTCTGCTTTATTTTGGCACATTCATTTCTAGGCCAGTAGCAGCAGCCAGAAACTGTTAGGTAAGATTGAGGTTCTGGAAAAAGTTTGAGCGTGTGAAAACGCTACGTCAACCCATGCTTGTAGTTGTTGGTACTACTATTATCAGATGGGCAATTTTCTAAAGAAGTTGATGTGGAAGGTCGTAGCAGATTGAATTTATGTCAATGGTTCTAGATGGGATGGAAACATACATGCATGATATACATTGAGGTGGGTGGTTGTTACCTCCTTGAACAAGTTAGACATAGTAGTCGAAAAATAAGGGCATCATCAACATTGGCCAAATGAGAGTCATGGAATCCACAATGATTACGATAAATCATCTAAGGTCGATTCTGGATGAGAGAATCCAGACCAGGAGAAAGATAATCGGCTACAAGCACAAGTAGTGCTGGCGACTGACTGTCCCCCTGCCTCAAATCCCTGGAAGAAGGCAAGAAACCAGCAATACTCTCATTCACCAGAACTGTAATCCAGCAGCGCTCTACACAGTTACTAGCAAAATCGACCCAACATGCCGAAAAACCCATCATAGTGAGCACCAACCGCAGAAACAACAACTGCACCCAGTAATAGACTATGGCCATGTCAAGCCTGACGACCAAATCTGGACCCCGTCCGGCATATCGATGTCATGTATCATCTTCTGAGCCAAAATAATATTATTGGTAATAACCCGGCTCTGAGGCAAACCACTCTGATTCTGTGAGATAAAAGAAGGCAGAATTTGAGCCAACCTACTGTTCATAATCCTAGAGATGATCTTATTTGGCTTACGCTGATGATGTCCTTAATTTTGCTGTAGGATGAGTGAGAACGGACTGATGCTTTTTGATGTAGTTCCTTTGAGTATACGCTTCTACTACGGGTCAGATGGTGAATGTTCAGAAGTCTAGCTTCTACATTCATGATCAGTCCATGGGGGAGTGGCGTCCTCTGGTTAAATTGGTTAAGAAGGCTGAAATCCATTACGAAAAGAAAATAGGGAAACTAATACTCCTGCCTCTTTTATTTCTAACAGGCCCACCAGCCTCTGCTATAACTATCTGTGTAATGCAAACAAGTTGTCCTAAAGAAGGTAAAGAAAAGGATGCAGGAAAGCAAATTGGGCATGGATAAAATGGAATGAAATAAAGAATTGCCAAAAAGGAGAATGACCTTTTTAGAATTAGCATTGTATTAGTGTAAGTGGGTAGATGAAGAGAGTGTTGGGAGTTGAAAAGGAAACATGGCATTCCTCCTAGATTGGTTTTTAAATGCCGTTTCTGCCCTGTGAGGGGTTTACAGAGATCTCCACTCTGACTTGAGTGGAGATTATATAACAAGAGAGATGCTGCCATATTCCTGTAACGGTTCAAGGGTTCACCTGTAATTTTGATTTTCTAGCTTTACTGAAAATGGTCAACAAAGCTGGTTACTGCCACAAGGATGGCACTGCAAAGAAGGATGCTTAAGTAAGGTGGGATGGGAACAAGCACTTCAGAAACTCATGCGAGGAGAATATGGGGATAATTGATGTTATACCCATAATTACTTACAAGAGAAGAATTAGGCAGTTAGGCTAAGTTGGCAGTTATGATATCATAGTGGACTTTATGAGAGGGCCTATAAATTGTGTATATAGTCTTGGTTGACATTGTATTGTTTTTCATGCTTATTGAAATTGTTGAACAACCGAAAGGTTTGGCCAAGAGTAGCTCTTGGATTTATCAAGTTTTCCTTATTTTCTAGTTGATCTCCAACAAGTTGGTCCGACCTTGCCGGCGTCATGACGCGCAGTGAGCGCCGTATCGATGTATTGGTAAAATCCGTCAGCACGTTGGAGAAGAAACTGGACAAGGCTCTTGTTGCCATGACTGCCTCTCTTGAATCTTTAACTGCAGCGGTTAAGGGCTTGGATCGCGGCAAGGAGCCGGTTATTGGGGAATCGTCGGTTGGCGCTCCTTATTTTCTAGTTGATCTCCAACAATTGCTGAATCTTTTTCGGTTATTGTTTTGAGTATAAATGCACAAAATATTGGATTCGTGATAGATTTACTAGGATGCTGAAGGCTTCTTTTATATACATTCTGATGTAGCGGAAGCCAAGTCCTGACGATGAATATTAGAGAATGCGAAGAGTAATGCAGAATTCAATTATCAAAGCAACAACACAATATCTCCCCCTTCTGGGTATTTATACAAGACAATGCTACTAGTAAAACTGCCCTTCTAGTGAATTTACAACAAAACCCTCATAATATGACTAAGTATCTTCAAATATCCTCCGCAGCTTGCTCCCCATCATCCTCACCGGGTGGGAAACGATTCGCCCTCGAATCGAGATCATCTTGCTCCCCATGAATATCCTCCGCCACGTACGACACCAAATGTTTCACGTTAAAGACATCCGAACATTTTATATGAGGGGGCAGATGTAATCTATACGCAATAGGATTTATGCGTTCAATCACTTCCAATGGACCAATCTTACGCGCCGTAAGCTTGTTGTACATATGCGCTGGAATTCTGTCCTTGGTGAGGACGACCCAAACCAAGTCGCCCACTTCGAAAAGTAATGGCCGGCGATGAACATCTGCAGCCTGCTTGTACCTAACTGTAGTTGTCTCCAAATTTGCCCTTGTCGTCGAGTGAACTTGCTGTAAAGCTTCGATTAATTGTTGCGCCGTTCTGTGTGGGCGCGTCGATGCAGGCAAGACAAGAAGGTCCAGAGGACCCTGCGACACCATGCTATATACAATCTGGAAAGGAGCAAACCCCGTGCTCCTGTTTCGAGCCGCGTTATGAGCGAACTCGGCCTGCGGAAGTTTCAGATCCCATGACTTCAAATTCTCACCCACTAGGCATCGTAACAAATTTCCCAAGGAACGGTTAACCACCTCCGTTTGACCGTCAGTTTGGGGGTGGTATGCGCTGCTAAATCTCAACTCAGTATTAACCATTCGCCATAGGCTTCTCCAGAAATGACTAAGGAAGCGAGTATCACGATCAGAAACAATAGAATGGGGAAGACCGTGGAGTCTATAAATGTCGCAGAAGAACAAGGTGGCCACTCTGAGGGCATCATCTGTTTTCTTGCAGGGAACAAAATGTGTCATTTTGGAAAAACGATCGACGACAACAAAAATGGAGTCGCTGCCACGTTGCGTCCGCGGAAGGCCTAAGACAAAGTCCATACTTAAATCCATCCATTGCCCGGCCGGAATTGGCAGCGGCGTGTACAACCCCGCGTTAGAGGCAGTCCCCTTAGAAACTTGGCACGTCCGATATCGTTCAACGATGCGCGTGACATCGCGGCGCAAGGACGGCCAAAAAAACGAGCGCGATACCAGCTCCATTGTGCGATCTCGACCCGGATGACCCATTCAGTGCAATTCCTGCATGATTTTTAGGCGGAGGCTGCCTTGGGGAATGCACAATCTGGACTCGTGAAATAGATACCCATCGAGGAGCACATAGCGATCGACCACACCCTCTCGTAGGCGCTGCTGAAGTGGTCCGAAGAAAGGGTCTGTTATGTACAGATCGCGAAGGGCATCGAATCCAATCACCTGGGTTCGCATTTCCAGAATTAAGGCAGACCGCTGACTGAGATTATCTGCCACGCGATTAAGTGCTCCCGACTGATGTTTGATCACAAACGTAAATTGCTGAAGGTACGCCGACCATCCCGCATGTCGGGCGGAGACATCATCTTGACTCTGCAAATGCTTCAAGGCCTCATGATCCGTAAACAAAATAAATTCATGTTGGAACAAATAATGCCGCCAATGTCGGACGACGCGCACCACTGCGTAAAACTCAACATCGTATGTACTGTATCTAGTGCGTGCGCCACTTAATTTTTCACTGAAGTATGCAATCGGGCGTCCCGATTGACTAAGAACAGCGCCGATTCCGATCTTTGACGCATCACAATGTAGCTCAAAGGGGCACGAAAAATCGGGCAAAACAAGGAGGGGGGCGCTCGTTAATTTCTGCTTGATAATGGTAAAAGCCGTGGCCGCAGCTGGTGTCCAAGTGAAAGACAACGCACCCATACAGTCTGTAATTGGTGCCATGATCGTGCTGAAGTGTGTAATAAAACGCCTATAAAACGACGCCAACCCATGGAAGCTGCGCGCCTCAATCGCCGTGCGTGGGGTAGGCCAATCCCGAATTGCCTCAATCTTCGCTGCGTCCATCCCGATACCATCCACGGAGATTGTGTAACCCAAAAACAGGATCGTGGACTGCATAAATGAACACTTGGCCGTCGCCGCATAAAACTTCTCCTTACGTAAAATGTCAATGACTGCACGAAGGTTGAGGACATGCTCGACCTCAGATTTGCTGTACACGAGGATGTCATCGATGTACACTACCACACATGATCCCAAAAGTGGCCGAAGGGATTGCGTCATGACCCTCATAAACGTACTAGGAGCATTAGATAGCCCGAATGGCAAAACCAACCACTCGAATAACCCCTCCCGAATCTTGAAAGCTGTCTTCCATTCGTCTCCGGGCCGAATACGAATCTGATGATACCCTGCCTTGAGGTCGAGTTTACTAAAGATGGTTGCACCGCTTAGCTGATGTAAGAGGTCATCCAGTCGTGGTATTGGGAATCGATATCGGACGGTGATTTTATTTATCGCCCGACTATCGACACACATCCTCCAAGCCTTGTCCTTCTTAGGAATCAAGAGAGCCGAAACGGCACAAGGGCTCAAACTCTCACGAACAAAACCCTTCGCCAATAACTCAGTTACTTGGTGACGCAACTCCTCGTGTTCGGCCGGACTCATGCGATAATGGGGTCTGTTTGGCAACGCTGCGCCGGGCACCAAATCAATTTGGTGTTGTATATCGCGCATTGGAGGAAGGCCATGGGGCAGATCTTCGGGAAACAAATCCTCAAACTCCTGTAATAAACTCAGAACTCAGTTACTTGGTGACGCAACTCCTCGTGTTCGGCCGGACTCATGCGATAATGGGGTCTGTTTGGCAACGCTGCGCCGGGCACCAAATCAATTTGGTGTTGTATATCGCGCATTGGAGGATGGCCATGGTGCAGATCTTCGGGAAACACATCCTCAAACTCCTGTAATAAACGACGCACTACAGGGGGAACCAAAGTGGATACCGTAGTATCGTGGGCGACGAGTAACAAAATCGGGGAAGTAGGCGGCTCCCTCAAGAATTGTCGACGAGAAAGGCACACGACCTGGGTTTCTGTGAGTGGTAGTGGCGGAGCAGCAGGTGAGGGAAGGAGCACGATCCGAACCCCGTCAAATATGAAACTGTACGTGTTGCGACGCCCATCATGAGTAACTGCCCTGTCAAACTGCCAAGGGCGGCCAAAAAGTATGTGGCAAGCGTCTATCGGGACGACGTCGCACCAAATGGCATCTCTGTATGCTGTGCCGATCGAAAACTGAATCAACACTCGCGAAGAAACGGTGATTGCCGTGCCATTCTGGAGCCATGAAAGCTTGTACGGAGACGGGTGTTGTTCGGCTGGTAGGGCGAGGGAGCGAACAACACTCTTTGCCACGACGTTCTCGCATGATCCGGAATCGATAATAAAACGGCACACCTTGCCTTCCACCGTGCAAGATGAGTGAAACAGAGAGTTACGTTGGGGTGCCGAGTCATCTGTCTTCGGGGCCAAACACGATCGCCTAAGGATCAAGGCGGTACCCACATCACCCGTCAAGTGAACTTCGCAAGGGTCGTCCGATGGGTCCTCATCATAGAGGGGGGGACCTTCATACTCTGAGTCTTCAAGAAGCAGAGTCCGCTTAGGGCAATTATTGGCTCGGTGCCCAAAGCCACCGCATGAGAAGCAGGCGCCCGGTGTCGAACGCGCGGCCGAAGGGGGGCCGGAAGCCGGTCGCGGTGGGTACAATCGCGGGGGAATTACGCCAATGGGGGCGGTCTCCGGCCGCACCTGGGGTGTCGAGGCAAAGTCCGGGCAGCGGCGCGATTGTTGTTTTTCCACGAGCAAAGCCCGCTGATGGGCCTCCGAAACAGTCATAGGCGAACACAGATTGAGGACGTCTTGGATTCCCAGTCGAAGACCCCCAATAAATCTGGATACCAATTGATCGGATGATTCCGACAAATCGTTACGGGTCATCAATTGATAAAATTCTTCGTAGTAGTCGACAACAGAACGAGACCCTTGACGCAGATTTTGCAATTTCTGAAAGAGTGTGCGTGAGTGGTTAAACGGGAGGAAGGCTCGCCGTAGTTTATCTTTAAACTTCGTCCAAGAAGTTATTGGCGGTTTATTCTTTCGAGCCCGAGCGGTTTTTAAGTTCTTCCACCAGTGGGAAGCACGGCCCCGTAGTCGAGTGACAACCAACGGAACCCGACGCGCATCCGGAACGTTCTTGAAATCCAAAATTTCATCCACCGTGATCAACCAGTCGCAAAGGTCCGAAGTATCCGAGTGATCGAGAAACTCAGGGATCTCAACCTTGAAACCCAGCTCCCATCGATTGTCGTCCTCTCGTCTGGGCGGAGCGGCTGGTCGGGGATCCCGCGTGCGGTACGCGCGGTCCATAGGGGCAAAAGGGTTTTCGGCCGTCTCAGTTTCCTCGTTGGATGAAGGGGCCACCGATGGCGAGTCTGGGCCGCGACCAGGGGCCTGACGTGAGTCTTTCACGGCAGTCTGCAATTCTTGCTGCTGAGAAGCAAGTTGGTCGAAACGAGTATCCAACGCGGTCATGTGGGACACGAGTTGGCCGATTTGCAGGCGCATCTGGTTAATATCATCAGCCATAGTAGTATCGACGTGTTTGGGAGGCATCGTTCTCAACTCTAGATACCAAATGATGTAGCGGAAGCCAAGTCCTGACGATGAATATTAGAGAATGCGAAGAGTAATGCAGAAACGTAGGAATCCAGAATTCAATTATCAAAGCAACAACACAATATCTCCTCCTTCTGGGTATTTATACAAGACAATGCTACTAGTAAAACTGCCCTTCTAGTGAATTTACAACAAAACCCTCATAATATGACTAAGTATCTTCAAATATCCTCCGCAGCTTGCTCCCCATCACATTCATTCCGTTTTTTCTTGATTATGTACCTCTTTTTTAGCCAATTCTCATACTGAGAACCCAAGAATCATTAGAGGTGTTTATACCTTTTATATTTTGCAGATTGGCACTCAAGGCATTCACAGATCAAAAAAGACGATTTTTCCCCCATCTCGTTGATGATTCTGTTGTAGGACCGGCCACAAAGAAATTATGCAGTCCTCTGCCAATACCTCATGAGGAGATTGGTGATCATAAAAAATTGGGTGATATTCTGTCAAATCTAGAGAAGGAAATTCCAAATCTGCAAGTATTTACTTACCAGCGGTTAGATTGGTTAAAACGGGCCTCATCATTGCCATCTGCAAATGATAGCTCTACTGAGCCATCAAAAGATCTTAGTGACTTCCAAAGCACAAGCAAATGGAGACAAAGTTCAACAACAAATGCTGCAGAAAAAGCTGCTGTTATTGAGTTACTTCTCCCCCCTGTTTTTAGAGCAGTGGTGTCCCTACACACAGAAGGATCTGTGGACCCTGATGCAGTTGCTTTCTTTTCTCCTGATGAGGTGATTATTTTTTTTTTTTTTAAATTCAATGTTGAACAGTATGATAATTCTATCACTTAACATGAAAAGAAAATGTGAAGCTAGAAACCCCTTTTTATTGTGCTATCATGCATATTAGTATTTTAAGTATTTTGCATCTAATATTTCTGAGTTTTTTAATCTCAGCTGATGAGTCACTATTGATTTTCTTATGAAGGGTGGCAGCCATTTACATGCACGAGGTTTGTCATCTCATCATGTATTTAGGCATGTTTCGGTAAGAACATTCATCGACTTTACTCAACTCTCTATCTACCCCCTATCCCACCCTATCAGAACAAGTTTGCACATCGAAATTTATCTGCTTCATAACCTGCAGGAACATGCTTCTACGGCTCTTCAGTACTTTATTTCTGCAAATCCTGAAACGGCCTTGAATACCCTGCTGGTATTTTCTGAATATTCGTTAATTTAATTTAAAAACATAGGGGTTTAAGTTTTAATTATATCTTGTATTCCACTGCAGCATTGGGTTTGCAGTTATCAAACATTGTTCATGAAAGCGTGCAGGTGATTTTTAATTTTTTTTTTTCTTATTTTGTTTGAATTATTCCTAAACCACTACAGTTTTCTGCCGGTATTGTAACTGCTCCACCAAAACTGAATTTATTCGAGATTGTAACTGTGCAGCAAGTGTGGGAAGCTACTAACAATGGACAAACAACTGGGTGTGGTATTACCTCCAGTAAAACGCCCTTTCCGCCATTTCGATGGTGGTAAAAACCCATCAAAGAGCTCTGGAGTGGAGAAATGCAGTGTGGAAGATATTCAGGCTTTTCACATAAACTGCTTTTCAGAAGCTTAGAAATAGAAACGCCATATTTCTTGATGTAAAATGTAGTCAAATAGTTGCCCTTTTCTCAGGTAGCTACTTTTAGAGTAAAATACAAACTATGGCTGCTTCATCTGTACTATAAGTAGTAAATGAAGTTGAAAATTATATTCTTCTTAATCCAGATTTGATTTGTGTTTAGATTTTGCATTCTTTAGTTGAAGAAGAATTTAGGGCTTCTATTTGTTATATACTACTCCATTTGTTCCAGCTGAAGCTTTTTAACTTTTCTTTTTCGTTCTTCTCATTCATTTTTTAGTAACCTACGCTGTCTCGGCTCTCTCGGCATGTTATATTAGATTTGGGTAGGTCTCTTATAAAATTGATTTCTTATAAGAAACTGAGTTGACCAAGTCAACTGTTTTTTGTTTGTTACACTTTTCAATTGTAATGACTTACACTTTTTAAAATAATATTTTAAGTTATATTAACGTACACTTTTTGGTAATATTATATAGACGTGTACTTTTCAGTAATATTATGTTGCACTTTTTAATTATAATAATTTACACTTTTCATTAAATATTGTGTTGCATTTTTCAGTTATACTGACTTGCACTTTTTAATAATATTGTGTTGCACTTTTTAGTTATGCTGACTTACACCTTTTAGTTATAATGTCTTTCACTTTTCATTAAAAACTGTGTTGTTGCTGTTGCACTTTCAATTATAATATCTTACACTTTTTAATAAAAAAATGTGTTACACTTTTTAGTAATATTGTGTTGCACTTTTTAGTTATAATGACTTACACTTTTTAACATACACATTTTCGGGAAAAAATTATCAAAAATAAAAAATGAAAAGTTGACTTAGTCAACTCGATTCCTTGTAAGGAATCGAGTCTATATAAGCCTAATCCATTAGATTTTGGTTTCATGATCACGGCTGCTATTATTTTTGCCTTATTTATTTTCATGTATTTGGAAAATTTACACATGCTTTAAGAAATCAAACCGCTTTATCATAAAAGACGTGTTCCATGCTCCACATTTTCCAACTGCTTTATTAACAAAGACGTGTTTCCAAGCTTCACTTTTTCTAATTTAATCAAAATTTATCAATTATCATGTCTTGTTTGTTTCATGTTTCAACTTGTTTTGGTAGAAACATATAATTTTACCCGGTGAAGATAGATGAATCAACATCAGTTTACACATGTATGTTACAAGTGTATGAACCATTCCACTTTTCACCAAAAACACTAAACTCCAACACCAAACTACACGTCTACTTAGTTTGAATTCAACAACAGAGCACATGACAAGAAGATAATACAATGAGAAGATCAGCATGTTAGATAGATAAAAATTCATTAATTAATCATAAGGAGATCCCAAATTTGATTAATGTGTAGGTGTATAAACATTTAATTTGAATCTATCTTACAACTTGTCTGATATTGTCAAAACGTGCATGCACAGATAGTGCACGAAATGTGCACGCACAGGTAGTGCACGAAACATGCACACATTATTTGCCTACGTACTAAATAAATAATGTCTACATATAATCATCTACCTGTTAAAATATCGATAAAAATGTACAACACACATTGTGTTATTATTAGTGTGTATAAAATCATTGTCATTGTAATTTAATTTACATTTATTAGTTAAACTTAAAATTGTTAATATGTATTACTGCTAAATTTACTTTCTCAAAATGCTTGAAATTGTTATATAAGATGAATTATTTCATACTTCAATTCATATTATTATGTGTATGCATGATTTGTATTGTGGTTTTTCTAAAAAAAAAAAACATTAATTTCTTGTTTGTCCCAAAACCTAAAAGTTGTCAGGACATATTTATTAATATTACATGTCACACATAGGATCATTTGTTTAATGAAATAGCATCAGCATTGCTTTCAATAGGAGCAATATGTTATTCTTGTGTAGAAATTCAATATATTATATATTTTGTTCCAAAATCATGTTTAAAGAGTAATTCTTTCATAAAATAACTAAAGAAGTTTGTGATGGAATGAGAGTAGCTTTAATTAATTTATTTTGAAAATCCCTTGCTAAAGTATAAAGTATTCTTGTGTGTGGGAAATATGCCAAACCAACAACTCAAGCAACTTGTCAATACTTGATTGATTTTTGGTAGTACCTACCCTGTATCTCTATATATATACATAGTTGATGTTTGTACTACTAGTGATGTTTAAAAGAGAATAACTGATCATACTAACATGGATATCCATGGCGTAGAAGCTCACAGGCATAGATACCGGAGGTCAGCCTCAGGTGTGACCGTGCTGGCACACTTGTTCGGTTTAATCGCCCTCATTCTTATGCTCGTCTGGCTCTTGCATTATCGCGAGGGCATTGATCTCGATTCCAATGATAGTTCCAGCCGTATTTTCAACGTACATCCCTTTTGCATTTCCATAAAAAACTCACTCTCTTTTCATGCCATTTTGACATGTTTTTGGTCCTGCAGGTTCATCCCTTTCTCATGTACTTTGGATTTATTTTCATGGCGGGTGAAGGTATAATATTAGTTGTGTTACTATAAAATGATAGCTGCATGTTAATTAAAACTGTTTTATATAAGTGATGATTAAATAATGCAGCTATGATGGCATACAAGACAGTAAGAGCAGATAGGCAAGTGCAGAAATTTGTTCACTTGTTCTTGCACTTGGTGGCCATCGTTCTGGGGATCGTTGGCCTACATGCTGCGTTCAAATTCCATGATCGACGAGGCTTAACTGACATGTATAGCTTGCATTCTTGGATTGGAATCACCACCTTCTCCTTGTACTGTTTGCAGGTACGTCCTAATCTACTCTTCTCTTCTCGTCTCATCTCATTTTCTTAGTCTCTAATACTCGCCTCTTCGTCTCTCTCAGTGGTTTCTTGGGCTGATCGTGTTTCTGCCACCCGGGGGGTCGGTAGAAATGAAGGCGAGGATTGCTCCATTGCACGTGAGCTCTGGTAGAGCTCTTCTGTTCATGGCGATATGCACGGCCTTGACGGGGTTGATGGAGAAAGCGACATTCTTGCAGCTGAAAAATCAGAACGAGACTCATGTGATCAACTTCCTGGGGTTGATGATTTTGCTTTTTGGGATTGCAGTTGATCTTTCTGTTACTCTTGGACGTTACATATGATACTGAATCAATATCATACATACATTTTTCTTTCCCTGTTTGGTATATACTATATGGTTTTATTGGGAGTGTGGTGATGATTTCTTGTAGAAAATTCTTTTCTTTTCTAGTGTGTTTGTAATTGTACCTCAATACTATTATTGTGCAAATAAAAGTTGCTGCTTCTACTTAGTCCAACAAGAGCATATTATAAAAATAAACATCACACAGTAACTCTGTTGATTCTATGAGTACACTGAAAATGTGATTGCATGTAATAACCTCCAAAATCACTTCAAAATAATTTGTAATAATCCAAAAAAAACATATTCCAATCAAGAAGTTGTTATTATGGACTTGAAATCTGAACTCAAACAGAGAATTCCAGATGCAAGATTTCAACAAAGGACTAACAAAATAAACCTTCACCTAAAACTTGAGCAAGAATTTCCATGAAGATTTAAAGCCAAGAAAGAATGTACCAACCAACCAGACAAGCTAAAAGCAGGCTACTGTCTCATTACACAGTACACATGGTAAGGAGTTACACAACAGCATACAAACAACAAAGTTAACAAAATAAAAAGAGTAGTAAAAAATGAAAGGGGATAAATCAACCAAGCAACAAATGTTCTTGAAGTCAGAGAAAACTACACCAATGTCGCCTAATTTTAGGGACGCACGATAATTACACCAACTGTTGCTTTGTTGCTTCCATTCTCTTGAGCAACCCCGAAATCTCCGTCTGCATTCTTAATTTCATTTTGTAATAATCATAGTGCGAATTCTCCAACATCTTCAGCTCCTCCATTTTCTTCCTTCGCCTTTCTTCCGTTTGCTGCAAACACAATTTCCCTAGCTTCTCAGTGTGTTCTTCTTCCAGCTTATCGGTTTTCAGCCTCACCATTCTCCTGAAACTGTCTATCTCTCTCTGAGCCTCATCAGCTCGACTCTGAAACATTCTGGCTTCAGCTTCTTTGACTCGTACCAGGCTTTCCAAGCTGTCGAAGCCATCTTTTTTCATGGGCTTAACTGACCATTCATCCTCCACAATCTTCTCAGTCATCATAGGGGCCTTTATGTCATTTTGGTAAAAGTCAAAGGGCAACGATCCATTTGAAGAGTTGGTGTTATAGAAGGATGGTTTTGGAGTGAGAGAAGTGGATAACTGAATGGCAGAAGCATCTTTTTTAAAGCCTTGTTGATCGGTCAAGACTTTGGGAGACGAGCTAGAAGAACCCATTTCCAACAAACTATCAGCAGCTGCTATGAAACAGAGAGCAGTTGTTAGCAATAATAGTTGAAGATCGATGTGGCTTATTTAACTGCCAACAAGTAGACATAGGAATTCAGGAATCTATGATTAACGTAAATACACGAGAAGAATCTGTTGCTCCACCAAACTTTTTTAGATCAGGTCCAGGAAACTATGTTGAAGGGAATTGGTGCACATAATGAAAGTTTAGGCTTAAAATAAATAGGAACTTAACTTGGAATTCAAATTTAATGATATATACTGTCCAGCTAGGATACTGCATACAACTGCAATTGCAGAACCCTATTTGTTTTTCACGTGCAAGAAAAACTTACAAAATTTATTTTTAAATCCAATTGTTTCCAAAAAACAACCCATATTTTTTCAGCTAAGACTCTTTCAATTTATTGAATAATTCAAGACCATTCTTGTGTTTTCAGTATTTCAAATAAAATGCAACTAGCACAATATCATTACACTATAGTGACTTATCATTAACCTCAGATCCTAATGAGATAAAACAAGATAATTCTCCATAAAATGTGTTTGCAGTTTATCTATTCAGAAGAATGAAAAAATCATTAAATTCAACATTGCTTAAGATCACTTCAGTAATCATAAGTTCATAACTAGTGACTTAGAAAAAAGCAAGTGATCGAGAACTCACAGTTGAAAAATTGAAGGATAGAATTGCAGACTTCTGGAGGAGTTATCGCCATGTTACGAAGTTTGACAAGCATCTCATCAGCTTTCACATGCAATTCCTTTCCTTTACGATCTTGACTAGCTCTAAAGATTTCTCTCACACAATCAAGCTCCTTTATCAGGCTTTCTACACCCCAATCCTTAGCACAAGACTTGAAGACCTCCATAACAAATCCAAACATCTCAGAAGAGTGACTGCAACCAAGACAGTGAAATTGCATCTCAGTCCCTCCTGAAGACCCATTTTTCGAACAGGGGCCTGGCTTTATGAGATTTCTTTGTAGCCCACAAGCTGCATGACACCAATGTGAACAAGCATCACACCCTACCCAGCTGGAAGTATTGCTAGCACAATCGAAGTTCAAACAAATGGGGCACATGCATTCACTGCAAAATCCCTTTTTGGTTGAGCAAATCTTGCAATCACAATCATCAACTGGTAGCATCCTCCTGCAATTTATGTTTCTGCACCGTTCCAGCAAGAAAATATCGACTAATTCTGCAGCTGGAAGTCGGTTTTTGTTATGTAAAAAGCTTCCTAGCCCCATTTTAATGGCAACCAAGATTTCAAGCTGGCTCTTTTGGCACTTTGAGAGAGACTCGTTCGTAAGGTCAGACCTCCTCTCGAGTCTCTTCTGGAGACCCACAAGCTCAATTTTCCTCTCAGGGGTATCAATGACATTCTTCAGGTATTCTTTAACCGAATCAATTGTTTCATCGGTAAGCTCCTGAAACACCTGAGCCATAGCAGGAATAGACTCCGAAACAATTTCCCTAACTATCCTCTCAGGTCTTGAGAGCTTACGAGCTCTCACAACATCCCCATCTTCCAAATTCATCATCCTCGAGCCTCCCGACTGAGCATCAACCATTCTTGGCCTTGCTGGCAACTCGGATGGGAGAAATGAGACATTATCCGAGCTTGTGGTCTTATAAAGACTATTATTACACGAATCCTTATTAAACCTACTGCCAAAACCCCCATTATTGGACAATGCAACAGTACCATCTCCAATAGGCCTGAAGCGGCTATGAACCGAACCATTAGTTCCCTCCCCATTATTCCAAACTTGATCACAATCTCTCCTATGACTTCCTGAATACTCATAGTTCTCAGTCGAATTCCTAGTAAGTGAGCAACTGGGGTTGTGTGAAACCTGGTGCGAATACGAGTAGGAAAGTGAGGCTGCAGTGAAATCATTCGAATACGTGGTTGCAGTGTTGTTACAAGACGGAGCTAGGGATTGAAAACTCATACTTGGCCTTAATCTAGACGGGAGATCCCCGTTCTGAACACGATTAGACCCAGCTAAAGACAATGAAACATCAGGAAGAGCTAAAGAAAGGTTTAAAGACTCAACTTTAGCCTTCTTCTCCCTATACTCCCCCTCAATTTCCGCATTTTCAGCTTCCCTTTTGGAAGAATTTCCTCTATCGTCACTCAACTGAAGAAAATCCCTTTCCACACACATGTTATTATCCTCCCCCCCTTCGTTTTGATCCACTACTTCTTTCCCCTTATACCTAGAAACATCCTTTTCAGGAAACCCTTGTTTCAAATTTTCGCAGAGATAACTTAGAGTGAGCTCTTGAGAGCTGAAATTCCCACCCCTTTTAGGCTGTAAAGCTGATTTTTCATCAAAACCGCCAATAATTTTAATTTTATCGGATGAATTTTTGTCTCCAAGAAAATCAATACCCCTTTCCTGAAATTCAATTTTGTCAAGTGGGCTATCCCTATTTTTTTTTTCTCCTGATAACTCATCTGAATTATCTCGCTCTCTCTCCATCAGCAACAGCAACACAATAACAACAAACGAATAATCAACAGAGAGAAAGGTGAAAACTTACAGAGACACGAGCAATTGGGAAAATTGAAGAGAATCTAGGGTGTGTGATTGAGAGTTTCGAGCATTGACTCTCTCTCTCTCTATATCTCTCCCCGCTGTGTGTATGTATATTTGGCAAGTTGCAACGGCCGAATTCTTTTTTCTTTTGCGTTTTCACACTTTTCAATTCTTGTACGCGGAATATAGCTTTGCTGAAATTCCGATAATAGCCTTTGAGTGAGTCAAAATAAACGCTTCTGGGTGGTTGTCCGCGTGACTTTTTACACTTTTTTTGGTTATGTGTCAAATACTCCCTTACTCCACTATGGAGTAATTAACACTACTTTTTTTTTTTATTAGACCAAGTTTTCAGTCAATATATACTCTCTCTTTTTTTAATAATTTTAGAAAAAAAATAGTACTCCCTCCGTCCCAGAGAAAGCTACCCGACTTTCCATTTTAGTCTGTCCCAGAGAAAGCTCCCCATCCCTTTTTTGCCTCTCACATTTAATTATATTCTTCTCTCTCTCAATCACATCACCTCTAATACATCTACTTATTATATTATATTTTTTAACCTCCGTGCCCGGAGCTCATGGGGAGCTTTCCCCGGGACGGAGGGAGTACTACATACAATGTATCAAGTTTTAAAAAAGATTTTTTTTTTTTAATGGGATCGAAGCTGCAATTTAATTATATTGAGTCATTGAGAAACACGCCTAATTGAGATAGTTTTAAAAATTTACTATTTTACATGTGCATTTTTAGTTCATTTTATCTTTATAATTTATATAGTTTTAAAAATTTACTATTTTACATGTGAATTTTTAGTTCATTTTATCTTTATAATTTATATTTTATGTATAAAATATTTCACATAAATTTTTATGAATTATATTTTAAACTATAGTAAAAATCAAGTATCAAGATAAAACATGTCTCAGGTATGAGACCATGTTATACAAAACTCTACCTTTAAAAATGTTAAGTTATTACAAATTATTAATTACAAGATCACAAAAATATAATAGTTTATATATTAAAATGCATTGTGCTAAAAAGTGTACTTCTTATCCTTAATAAATGTCATTTGACTTTTTATTTTATTTTCAAATTAAATGACTTTTTAAAATTCTTTAAAAGCTGTGTTATTTTAATGAGATAGATAAATATTTATTAAGGATATAAAAAGAATTTAATTAATTTCTTAATATATGTGACACTTATTTTAAATGGGTGGGAGCAGTAGTCAGCGCAGAATTTCTAGAAGATAATATATTAGAAAATAAAATGAGTAGACAAAAGAAAATATTAAAATACATGAGAAGATATAATTTTATTATTAGTGGTGATATATTCGAAGTACAACTATGCACGATTAACTTAACGCTGTTTTAATGTCAAACGAATCTATCACACTATAAAACTAATGCGTCCAAAAACCTCAAGTTTGTGATAAATAAAGTACAATGTCAAAGATAATGACCATGTCTCATTTATTAAATAATGTCAATAAAGGCGTTCTTTTTTTTTTTTTTTTAATGATTTACTGGTAATATTTATTTTCAATGATGATTTGACTGATAATTTTTATTTCAAGGCAAATAATTATTGCGTTGTTCAATTGGTAAATTTTGAAAATAATTTTGATCAACATTTAAATTTATTTATAAAAATATTGAAATATATAATAAAAAAATTAATTCATATATCATATAAAATAAATACTACTACTAGTTTTTTACAGTAAAACGGTGTGTTCGCTTTGCATGAGTCCTCCACAAAAAAAGAAAAAGAAAAAGGGGCATATCTTCTAATAATATAACCATGGAGCGAAAGATATATATATATATATATATATATATATATATACATTTTTCTTTCTTTTTTTTTCTTTTTACAGATTTTACATATTCAAAATTTTAATCTTTTGTCCCATCTGTGTTAATTTAATGATGAATGAACTAATAACCCATACAAATAATTAAACAACTCTTCAATTACTTGGAGACAAAAGTCTTTTATTGCATTTTGTTTGGTCCCCAATTACCAAATCATAAATCACAAGTATTTCCTTTTCAATCAAATCAAGAATTCTAATGTTTTTATGGAGATAAAGTTTGACGGTGAGACATAGAATTCTCGTTCACGACGGAGATCGGTACGGGTATCTCTCCCATCCTCGCCTCATTCACATAGATTTTTATGTGAAATAATCAATAAAATATGTGAATGACAAATAAAATAAGAGTAATATTTAAAGTTTTGAGGAATACATTTCATAAATAAGTTTTTATATATATATATATATAAAAGGTTAGATTATGTGAATGTTATGGACAAAAAATATTGACATTTTACTTTAAATTATGAATATTATGGGGTTGACTTTACGAAGGGTTTTCATTTTAGTGATATGCAAATTATTTTGAATAGTGTAAAGAACGAAAACGAGACAATAATTGAGAGAGCGAGACCTTTTCAAATATCTTTATTTCTTTGAAAATATTGATATGAAATCAAGTATTATTCTTCACGTTTGGCCCTATTTTTTTTTTTTTGAAATCTTGGATATTCGGTCCAATGATATCTGAGATGGGAGATAAATAATCTAAGAAGAAGAAAATACTTCATACTTTTTAGTTTATTTATAATTAACCCTTTATTTTTTAAATTTATATAGGATCCAAAACAATTGATTACATTATTCAGGGGACTATTTTTTTTTGTTAAAACAATAGAAAGACTTAGCTTCCTTTATTACAAATGCAAATAAAAAAGTAAATAGCTCAACCACATGAGTCGAGGGTATGCCTAACAGAATGAATCATTGAAATAACAGGTTTTCCTAGTTAAAATGTGTGCAATAACAATATAACATTAAGCCACCTTTAAATAATTAGTTAAAAGCAACTGTAAACAGGAACCAAATTCATGTTGAGGGTGACCCTGTCCCCTCCCATAATTTATCTTCTTTTTACTATTAAATGTGTGATATGTACAAAATATACAATAATATATTACTTGGATTAATGTATTAGTTGGGCCTGTTCCTTATTTATTAGTGGGGCCAATTAAATAGGCTGTTCATTGTGAGTACCTTTTAGTCATCTATCAGTCCAAATATTAATATTTTAATTTTTTGCGTTTAAATTTCTCATTCTTTATTTTTTATTTCACATTATTATAAATTATAAGTTCCGAAAGGTTTATGCATAATTTAAAGTATATACAGTCATCCTACATAAAAATAAATAACAAAAAATACACTTACACATGTATTTTGAGACCCTCATGTTGTTACCATCTCTAAAATATACAAACTAAACAACGACGACCAACTTGTACATCGATGATGTGTTGATTCAGTTGTTTCTATTCTTCACTTTTTCACAACTATTACTCTTTCAACGGTAGGGGATGCATTGAGTAATAAGAAATATAGTTTAATTTTAATTTTAAAACAATAACTGCATTTTAAACATTTTATATTACATTAAAACAATAAAAAATGTACTCCAATATAAAATGATGGAGAGTATATTTACTAATATTAGAGGTGGAAATAACCACTATTGTTCCAATGTGGTATTCGAATAAGAGATTATTGACGTATGGAAACATGTTTTTATTTTGAGGCCCAACTTGACGGTATATGGGTTATTGGGCCGTCGGCCGAAATAGTCCTATATGCATATATTTAGGCCGGGTTATATACTAAGGGCGCGGTTATACACACCAACCTATTGAGGACACTCACTGGACGAGTACACACTGTGTGATGAGGACACCCACGTGAAAAGTTAAAAAATACCCCTACCTTCCTAATTCCTAATTAATCTCCTTCTTCCTCATTTTCCCTCATTTCATTTCATAAGACACCCACCTCCACCTCCTCTCCCGTTGTCGCCGCTGCTTTGAAGAAGGACGCGACCGTTTGCACCCCTCCTCCCTCGTGCCCTCTCCGCCACCATCCCCCTCCCGTCGACGCTGCTTTGAAGAAGGTTGCGGCCGCCGTCGCCCTCCTCCAGCGACGCGACCGTTCGCACCCCTCCTCCCTGGGCCCTTTCCTCCACCATCCTCCTTCCGTCGCCGCAGCTACACCGCTGCTTTGAAGAAGGTCGCGGCCGCCGTCGCCCTCCTTTAGAAAAGCGGCCGTTCGCACCCTTCCTCCCCCGGGCCTTCTCCACCACCATCCCCCTTCTGTCGCCGCAGCGCCCCCGCTGCTTTGAAGAAGGCCGCGGCCGGCGTCGCCCTCCTCCTAGCAATGCGGCCGTTCGCATTCCTCCTCTCTCGTTTGTGCCATCTCATCTCCGCTGCTTCAAGTAAGTTTAGGTTTATGAAAAAATAGAAAAATTAGGGTTTTTGGAAGTGTTTAGGAATTTTTTTCGAACAACTTGTCTTTGTTTAGGAAAAAATTTCGAACAAGTTCTGTTTGTGCACGAAAAAAATTCGAACAACTTGAGTTTGTTCAAGAAAAAATTTCGAACAAGATATCCGATCTTTTTTTTCGTAAAAGTGAGAGTTGTTCATGATTTTTTTCGGACACATTGGGCATGTTTGTTTTGGGACTCACCCGTCCGGACGTGGGACGTAACGTCCCACGTCCTTGTTCTACTTCGGGATTTCACATCCGGATTTCCCCATCCAACTACACTCATCCCTAAAAATACATATACATCCTACTATTACATCCCATCCAACCACTCTTACACAATTTGATTTGACATAAAGTTACATCTCATCTTACTCAAAATCCCAAAATAAACACATACAATTACTATTCATCAGGATTTCCCCCATCCTACATAATCCCAAAACAAACATACCCATTGAGTTTGTGCTGTAAAATTTTTCGAACATCTTAATTTTGTTCATTTAAAATTTTGATGAAATTTTTATTTTTTTTGAAATTTTGTTCTTTAAGAGTTTTTTTTTAATTGAACAATGGTGATTATTTTGGTGGTGATGATTCTGAAAAGAGATGGAATGGGTGGGTGTACTCATCTTCGTTTTTTTTTTTTAAATTTCAAAGGGGGGTACATGGGACATTTCAATGTCCTGTAAAATGAAAAAAAAAGTTTGGTGGGTGTGCTCAATAGGTCAGTGTGTGTATAAACGTGGCCATATACTAATGTTAGATACACACTCCCTCTTCATTTACTAATTTTAACCAATGTTTTCAAAATCGGACCAGACCGGTCGGTTCGACCGGTTCAACCGTGAAACGATCACGGATTCGATCCGAAAACCCTCAAAAACCCATTTTTTTAGGTTCGACCGGTTCAACCGGTCAAAACCGGCACATCGATTAAAATCCGGTCAGACCGGTTTGCTATTTTTTTTTTTAAATATTAAAATAAATTTGAATGGGCTAATTCATAAAATAGATACCCTGGCCCCTTAGCAGAAACGGTCGACCGCCGCGATAAATGCAAATCAGCTATGGAGTTGGGCGGCGTTTAGGCGGACGAATCGTCGCCTAGTCAGCGACGAACGCAGAAAATCGGTACAGAAAATCACTTACGCCGGTCAACACGCTCGCGCTTCTGCCGTTGCAAGCCTGCAACTGCTGCTGCTTTCGTAGCCGAGCTTGTGCCGCCAGCTCGCCGCCCTAACGATTAGCCACCACAATGCATAAGAAGATATGGATTTTGGATATGTGTACGCATTCAAATTGGTTGAATGCTGAATATTGAACTTATCGCGGAGGCCGGTGGGAAATAAGACTGCGCATAAGAACTAAGAAGATGTGGATTTGAGGAAATGGAAAATAGGACTAGACTGCTGAGTAATGAATAGTAGTAGTGTAAATTAGGTTATCTAATGGGCTAGTTTAAAAAAAAGTTCATCTGATGGGCCGTAGTATTAATTATTAAATTAGACTAATAACCTAGAATAATATTTAAACATTTGGGCCTAGGGGTGTGCACCGGTCCAAAACCGGACCGGAATGTGTGTTAAAGGGCGGACCAGACCGGTAAATTTCGAACCGGTCCGGGTTTGGATCGTTTGGACCGGATTTTTTTTAAAGTTTATGGAAGGCAAGAACAAGATTGATGAATTTGTGTATGAAAATTAAAGTGTTTGCTCTTCATTACGCCAATGTGAATTTTATTTACATTATTATTAATGATCTTTTGACTCTAAAAATAAATTAAATATGTTTGTTAAATTATATTTTTGCAAAAAATGTAATAGATCTCAATACATTTTCACCAATTACTTGTTTTTGAAAAATAATTGAGAGTGCATTAGTAAAAAAAATAAAAAAAAATTCCGGTCCAAACTGGTCCGGGCCGAAAGACCGGAATCCAAAATTTGCCGGACCGGAGACCGGACCGGAATCTAATCGGTCGGTCCGATTCCGGTCTTTTTTTCGGTCCGGTCTTTTTTTTGAACACTCCTATTTGGGCCCGTATATTGGGCCAGAAATACATTTATAATTAACTAGATATTTTTTTTTAAAGATACATAGATAATATTGAAAAAAATACATAAAAAATATTTTACCGGTTGGACCGTGAACCGGTGGCCTGTCCGGTTTGATCACCGGTTCAGTTATGAAAACACTAATTTTAACAATGTTGTACAATATCCTTTTAGTAAAATGTCAATAGTAGATTCAGTCCAAAAAAAGTGTCTTTAGTAGATATACCTCCATAACATTCAAACTTTAATTTTCAAATGCAGCCGCTGTCACCGCCTGATTCGGGTGGAATTTACACATTTTATAAGCACATGTAAAGTATATTTTGATGTGGATTTCATTGATTTTTGCATTAGATATGATTGTTTGAGCCAAAATGAGAGAAAGGTTGTGTTTTGTCGATTTTGTAGGTAAAAAGATGGAATTTAGAGCAAAACACACACCACGAGTGATCGGACCGGAAAGAGGAGTGTGCCATTGGATCCGGCTCGAAAAATGGAGTGGAATAGCCAAAAGAATCGAGTCGATCGGAGGTCGGAAGCTCAAGAAACGGAGGGACGAAGTTGGAGGACGAAAACGAAGGACGGAGCCAAAGTCGAAGGTTTGGCCCGACCGAGCAGCATTACTCGCCCGGCCGGGCGGCCGAGCACATTAAATTGGCCAAATACGAAGGTTTGGCCCGGTCGAACGGCACCACTCACCCGGCCGGGCGATCGAGGTCTATTTTCTGGGCACAATTCGAAGTTATGGCCCGGCCGGGCGGTCGAGCATCCCAAATTTCGCTCAATTTACGAAACATTGGCCCGGCCGGGCCACTTCACCCGCCCGACCGGGCGACACGCCCCCTGTTTTCAAAAGCCTTGACCAACTCCTCCGCTCGGCCGGGCCACTTCCCCACCCGGCCGAGCCATCTCATTCTCGGTGCCAAACGCGTGTTTTCTCTATTTTTGAGGGATCTACTTGCAAATATCACACCCAAACCCTACCCCAACACTATAAATATCCCACTCCTTGAATTTCACACCATCTTACCCCTCTGTCAAGAATTCCTTCACACATTAACACACATTTGGAGGTTTTGGGCCATATCTTCTTCAATTTACCACCAATTCATGCAAGGAGGCCACCACTAGATTGGCAATTCAATTCCCCACCACACCACAGTCTAAGCTTTCTCTTATTTTCATTTTTTATTGCTTTGATCTTTATTTTGATTGTAATTCAAACATGTGGTTGATTGGCTAGAACACTTTTGGTTCTAGGGCCTTGTACATACTCTTGATGATATCTAGGGATTAATATTTGTTTAATTGGTGTTTGTGTGGCTTAATTCTATTTGGATGCTTGGTGTTTGTTGCAAAACATGTCATTATGTGTACAATGGTGATGTGTTGATCATAGTTAGTTGAATTAGGTTGAGAAATCTATTTTGATTAATTGATTGCAAGCATTTGACCTAATTTTATTGTGAGATTGAAAGATGATCAATGATTAGGAAGATGTGTGATGATCTTAGGAGCTTGATTGGGTCTTATTGTGCAACTTAGGTAGAGATACTAGGTTGTGTAGTATTTCCTTTGAATTACTTGGATCGAAAGAACTTTTAATTCATTATGTTGTGATCAATCTTATAGACAAAGCATGAACATCATTTGAATAGACATTTAACCATAGATGGATTCACTAGTAGTATATGTGCTCTAGGACCTACCTTCTCTTAATTGAGTTTACATCCATTTCACTTTCGTTTTCTTGATTTATATGGTATTTGATCGATTTTGTCTTTGCTCTTTATTGCTTATTTGTGACACTTGGTAGGTAATTTTAGAGTAAATCATCATATTCAAACTTTCGATCACGTCTATTTAAAATTCGACTAGCAAACTACCCTTTTACGCTTTAACCTTCTCGTGGGATCGATCTCGTGCTTATCACGCTACAATAGACGGCGTACACTTGCGGTTGTTTATTTAGTGTTGCATAACGCGTGTATCAAGTTTATGGCGCCGCTGCCGGGGAGGTTTCTATGAGCTCTAGAGTGTAGGCTAGGAGAGTTTTAGTTTAGACAATTTATTTGCTTTCCTTATTTGCAAAAAATCCAAAAAAATATTTGAGTTTGTTATCTTGATCTTAATTACAATTCTCACTCTCGTTTGTTCTTTTGATAGACATGGTTTATGATCACACGATCTAGGAGGAACCACCAAGAAGTGCTACCTTTAGATCCGGAGATTGAGGCCAATTGTCGAAGAAGGAACGCCGAAAGGAGAAGACTAGAGTTGAAAAGAATGAACCGAAGGGAAAATCCGGTTGAAGAAGAGGAGGAACTTGAGAATCACGGGGTCGAAGGAGTCGAGGAACCTAACGGGAATGGAGGTAACCGACCTCAAGGGGTGCTAAGGGACAACTTTCATCGTAGAGTTGAAGAGAACATTGGGATGGAAAGAAATGTAGAGCAACGGGAGGAAAACGGGAATCAACGAGTTTTGAGAGACCACTTCCGCCCTATTCCTAGGCCATATGGAGGAGCGGGTAGGGAACCCGTTGATGCTCATAACTTTGAGCTCAAACCGGCACTAATCATGATGGTTCAAAACAACCAATTCGGAGGGTTGTCGAAGGAGGATCCTAACCTCCATTTATCTCAATTCCTAGAGATAAGTGGAACGGTTAAGATCAACCGTGTTCCCCAAGACTACATCCGCTTGCAACTTTTCCCCTTCTCACTCCGTGATCGTGCAAAACAGTGGTACATGTCTCTTGATTTAAGGACGATTGAGAATTGGGCCGACCTTGTTGATGCCTTCCTTATGAAGTATTTTCCTCCAAGCAAGACCATCAAGATACGAGGGGAGATCTCCTCATTTATGCAAGATGATGATGAGTCGTTAGCCGAGGCTTGGGAGCGTTTTAAGGATTTGATAAGGAGTTGCCCTCAACATGGTTTCTCAAGAGACCAATTGATTTGCTACTTCTACAATGGGATGGACCATCGAACGAGAGGGATGGTGGATGCCTCGGCCGGTGGAGGTTCTTTGCTAGGAAAGACGACGGATGAAGGTTATGTGCTCCTAGAGGAGATGGCAAAGAACGAAAACCAATGGCCATCCGAGAGAAGGCAAGCCCGGAAAGTAGCTTCCACTAAGGAGTCGGATGATTTTGCTACTCTATCCAACAAGGTGGACAAGTTGACTTCGATGATGGCGGCCAAGTCATTAATGGGACCTAGTGATGAACAATATGAAGAGGCTCATTATATGAACAATCAAAGGGACCGTCATTTTTGAGAAAGAGGTTGGAACGAGAGGCAAAATCCCCCTAACCCAAATCATTACCATCCCGGATTGAGGCAACATGAGAATTTCTCCTATGCCAACACAAGGAATGCCATCATCCCACCTCCAAATTTCAATGTTAGAGATGGAGCTATTGTGGAGTCTTCATCAAAGCTATCATTGGAGGATATGTTTGGTGCTTTTATGGGGGAAACCAAGAACTTCATGAGAGAGACTAGAGAGAATGCAAACATAACTCGACAAAGACTTGATGAACAAGGGGAAATGATTAAGAACGTGGCAAGTAATGTGAAAGCCATAGAGAAGCAAGTGAGTCAACTTTCTAATGTCATCGGTAGTCAACACACTCCGGGGCAATTTCCTTCAAACACGGAGCTCAACCCCAAGGAGCATTGCAAAGCTATTAAGCTAAGAAGTGGGACGAGCTACGATGGGCCAAAGATGCCACAAGAGGAGGAAATGGTAATGACACCCGAGGATGTCGACAAAGAAGATGGACAAGAGAAAGAAAGGTAAGAGGAGATAGTGAGGGAAGAAGAGAAAGTAGAGGAGAAGAAGAGTGAGGAGGCAATCCCTCCTCAAGACAAAGGCAAGAATGTGGTACCTCTCCCATACCCTCAAAGGTTGAAGAAGAAGGGCTTGGACAACAAATTTGCCAAGTTTGTGGAGATGTTCAAGAAGATCCACATCAACATCCCCTTTGCCGAAGCTCTAGAACAAATGCCCCATTACTCCAAGTTTTTGAAAGAAATTATGTTCAACAAGAGGAAGATGGTGGAGTATGAAACGGTGCACTTGACCGAGGAGTGTAGCTCAATCATTCAAGCAAAGCTACCTCAAAAGCTTAGAGACCCCGGATCCTTCACCCTACCATGTGTTATTGGAGATGGAGTTACATTTAAAGCTTTGTGTGATTTGGGAGCTAGCATTAATCTTATGCCTTTGTCCATATTCAAGTCACTTGGTTTGGGGAAACTTACACCAACCACAATGAGCCTTCAATTGGCGGATAGATCCATGACATACCCCTTGGGTATAGTAGAGGATGTGTTGGTTAAGATCGATAAGTTCATATTCCCGGTGGATTTTGTGGTGTTGGATATGGAGGAGGATAAGTACATTCCACTCATCTTGGGAAGACCATTTTTGGCAACCGGTGGAGCTATCATTAATGTGAGGAAAGGGGAGTTGGAGCTTCAAGTGAACAATGAGAAGGTGTTGTTCAACATCTACAAGGCCATCAAGTTTAGAGATGATGAAGATGAGGTCTTTGAGTGCAACATGATCAACCACGTGCAAGCTTGTGTGAATATGCACATGGAAAAGAGCAACTCAAAGGATCCACTTGATTTTTGCATAAGAGAATCTCTTGACTCACTCTCTTCCATTCTTTTTGATTTCAATGGTGTTCGGATATGATCATGAGAAGGTGCTTAGGAGAAGATGAGTGGGAGAAAGTGATTGAAGAGTGCCATTCATCTCCTTATGGAGGTCATTTTGGAGCAAATAGGACGGCTCACAAGGTTCTTCAAAGTGGTTTCTATTGGCCATCCATTTTTAGGGATTGTGTAGCTTTTGTGAAGAAGTGTGACAAGTGCCAAAGGATGGGAAACATTTCAAAGAGGCATGAGATGCCTATGAAGAATGTGATTGAGGTGGAGCTTTTTGATGTATGGGGGATTGATTTTATGGGACCATTCCCCACTTCTCATGGATTTTCTTACATCCTATTGGCCATTGATTATGTCTCTAAGTGGATTGAGGTCATTCCAACCACTACAAATGATGCCAAGGTGGTCCTCAACTTTTTGAGGAAGAATATTTTTACTCGTTTTGGTACTCCAAGAGCATTAGTGAGTGATGGTGGGTCACACTTTTGCAACCGATGGCTTGACCAACTTTTGACAAAGTATGGAGTAAAGCATAGGGTGACCACACCATATCACCCTCAAGCTAATGGGCAAACGGAGCTTGCTAATCGAGAAGTGAAGCAAATCTTGGAGAAAACCGTTGGGTTGAAAAGGAAGGATTGGGCTATCAAGTTGGATGATGCTCTTTGGGCATATCGAACCGCCTATAAGACACCTTTGGGCACATCTCCTTACCAACTTGTGTATGGTAAATCTTGCCATCTACCCGTGGAAGTGGAGTTAAGAACTCGTTGGGCCATTAACGAGTTGAATCTTGATCTTAAGGCATCCGGAGAAAGAAGAAAAATGATGCTTAATGAGCTTGAAGAGTTTAGGAATGGAGCCTTTGAGAATTCCAAGATTCATAAAGAAAGAGCCACGAGATTTCATGACAAGGTGATTGAAAGAAGAGAGTTTCAAGTTGGAGAACAAGTCCTATTGTTCAACTCAAGGTTGAGGTTATTTTCGGGCAAGTTGAAGTCAAAGTGGTCGGGGCCCTTTGTGATTAAGAATGTGACGCCCATGGGAAATGTGGAACTTATTGGTAAGGATGGAACGACCTTTGTGGTGAACGGACAAAGAGTGAAGCATTACTTTGAGAACGAGCAACTTCGAATGGTGGAGTCGCTTCGTTTGGATGAGGCTTGAAAGAAGAAGCAACCGTCCGGCATAGGACGTTAAAAATAGCGCTTCTTGGGAGGTAACCCAAGATTTTATTGCTTTGTGTTTATTGCTTTAGTAGTGTTGATAGCTTAGTTTCTTTGTAGGTATGGAAGAGGAGAATTGTGGATACCTTGTCTTGGAGAATGAAGAAGAAGCAAGGTCAACTTTGGAAAAAGAAAGCAAGTGATGCAATGGTGATCCTTGAAGAGCATTGAATGTGCAAGGAGGGAGGTAACAATTTATAGCCCCAAACTTAGAATTTATACATAGTAAAATTCTAAGTTTGGGGGAGTTATTTTTCTTTTATTTTTCTACTAGTTGTTACCCTTGCACCGGTTCGTCATTCTACTTGTGTCACATTTTGCACCAGCGCACACTTGACTTTCACATGCTTAGATTGTTTAAGTTGATTTTTGATCATATGTTGGGTAGTGGACATTTGGTGAAATGTGAGCATGAATAGCCATTGGAATCCATTGTTGAGTAGTTGTGGTGATGTCTATTTGCTTTGAATGTATGCATGATTGATGTTGGAATATAGTATCATGATTGTGTTCATATTTGTGATATTTGATAGCATGAATGCATGATGTGTTGTTGTTTGGGGACATTTGATGAATGTGAGAGTCCTATTGAATAAACCGGTGAGAATTGAGCCTTGAATCGAGCATGTAGTCCGGTTTAGTTCATTTGAGAGTGGACTATGTTATTGCTAGCAATCCTAGAACTTGCCTAAGTTCTTGTTTGAAAGCATGATTGTGTGAAACTTTGTGATGTGATATAGGTCATTTTGTTCTAAAAGAGTCACTTAGCCAAAATTTCCCAAAACCGAAGTAATCTTCCGTAGTTAGCCCCTTGAGCTTAATTTCTCATTTTCTTGGCAAACTACAATGTTAACCACTTAGCCTTTTTTAGCCTTTTGATTCCTATATCTAGTGGGGGATGAAAGACAAAGTGGAAAAACATGTGCTTAAATGAATATCTTTGGTGGAAGGAGAAATTGGAGAAGTTGAAAGAAAAAAAAGAGAAAGATGAAAAGAAAATCAAGGAAAAAGAAAAGAGGGACAAAGAGCCCCAAAAGCTTGAAAAGAAAAATGGTTCAAAAGATGAGGTGATGAATGCTTGAAAAAGAAAAGAAAATGAAAAGTGAGGATGAAGTTTGTAAAGTTTGAAAGTGAAAGCACAAATTGTAAAACAACAAACTTTGTCCTCCACTAGAAGAGTCACAATTCCCAAATTCATCCTACCTTGTCCAAAGAGCCAATGTTACATCCTTGATTAAGTCCTATTGATCACATTGTTGAGCATTTGAGTGTGTGTAGAAAGTAGAAGTTGGGCAAGCATATGGTGATTGCATAACACTACTTGGTTGATGAGTGCATTAATATCCTTAATTTGTTTGTGTGTTTGAGAGAAACACTCCATCATGTGAGTAGAGGACTTGAGCATTTGGATTATGTTTCCCATCACAATATGTTGTGTACTTGTGCATTCTTTGATTTATGAATGTGGATTGCAAGAGTGACCCTATGACTTTCATTGAGAAATGCACTTTGAGAAAGAGATATCATTACATCTTACTTTGCATGTGTGATTTGCATTGAGTATTCCATTGTGATCATTCCACCCTCATTGCTTTAAGTGCTTAGTTGTTTGAGGAAAAACAACATTTTAAGTTTGGGGGGTTTGATTCAGGTGGAATTTACACATTTTATAAGCACATGTAAAGCATATTTTGATGTGGATTTCATTGATTTTTGCATTAGATATGATTGTTTGAGCCAAAATGAGAGAAAGGTTGTGTTTTGTCGATTTTGTAGGTAAAAAGATGGAATTTAGAGCAAAACACACACCACGAGTGATCGTACCGGAAAGAGGAGTGCGCCATTGGATCCGGCTCGAAAAATGGAGTGGAATAGCCAAAAGAATCGAGTCGATCGGAGGTCGGAAGCTCAAGAAACGGAGGGACGAAGTTGGAGGACGAAAACGAAGGACGGAGCCAAAGTCGAAGGTTTGGCCCGGCCGAGCAGCATTACTCGCCCGGTCGGGCGGCCGAGCACATTAAATTGGCCAAATACGAAGGTTTGGCCCGGCCGAACGGCACCACTCACCCGGCCGGGCGATCGAGGTCTATTTTCTGGGCACAATTCGAAGTTATGGCCCGGCCGGGCGGCATCACTCGCCCGGCCGGGCGGTCGAGCATCCCAAATTTCGCTCAATTTACGAAACATTGGCCCGGCCGGGCCACTTCACCCGCCCGACCGGGCGACACGCCCCCTGTTTTCAAAAGCCTTGACCAACTCCTCCGCTCGGCCGGGCCACTTCCCCACCCGGCCGAGCCATCTCATTCTCGGTGCCAAACGTGTGTTTTCTCTATTTTTGAGGGATCTACTTGCAAATATCACACCCAAACCCTACCCCAACACTATAAATACCCCACTTCTTGAATTTCACACCATCTTACCCCTCTCTCAAGAATTCCTTCACACATTAACACACACTTGGAGGTTTTGGGCCATATCTTCTTCAATTTACCACCAATTCATGCAAGGAGGCCACCACTAGATTGGCAATTCAATTCCCCACCACACCACAGTCTAATCTTTCTCTTATTTTCATTTTTTATTGGTTTGATCTTTATTTTGATTGTAATTCAAACATGTGGTTGATTGGCTAGAACACTTTTGGTTCTAGGGCCTTGTACATACTCTTGATGATATCTAGGGATTAATATTTGTTTAATTGATGTTTGTGTGGCTTAATTCTATTTGGATCCTTGGTGTTTGTTGCAAAACATGTCATTATGTGTACAATGGTGATGTGTTGATCATAGTTAGTTGAATTAGGTTGAGAAATCTATTTTGATTAATTGATTGCAAGCATTTGACCTAATTTTATTGTGAGATTGAAAGATGATCAATGATTAGGAAGATGTGTGATGATCTTAGGAGCTTGATTGGGTCTTATTGTGCAACTTAGGTAGAGATACTAAGTTGTGTAGTATTTCCTTTGAATTACTTGGATCGAAAGAACTTTTAATTCATTATGTTGTGATCAATCTTATAGACAAAGCATGAACATCATTTGAATAGACATTTAACCATAGATGGATTCACTAGTAGTACATGTGCTCTAGGACCTACCTTCTCTTAATTGAGTTTACATCCATTTCACTTTCGTTTTCTTGATTTATATGGTATTTGATCGATTTTGTCTTTGCTCTTTATTGCTTATTTGTGACACTTGGTAGGTAATTTTAGAGTAAATCATCATATTCAAACTTTCGATTACGTCTATTTAAAATTCGACTAGCAAACTACCCTTTTACGCTTTAACCTTCTCGTGGGATCGACCTCGTGCTTATCACGCTACAATAGACGCCGTACACTTGCGGTTGTTTATTTAGTGTTGCATAACGCGTGTATCACCTCCACACACCACCTACGCACCACCATAAGAAAAATCAGAATCTCGAAAAAAAAATCTTAGCAATCTCAGGAAAAAAGAAGGAAATTTTTAACATATTTCGGTAAACCAATGTCGAAATTAACACTCTTTTTCGACAAACTAGTGTCGAAGTCTAACCTTTTTTTCGACACCGATTGATAGAAAAAAATTTCAATCATACAAATTGACATATTTCGACAAAGAGAAATCGAGAATTGTAAGAATGATCGACAAGATTTGATCGAAAATCGTAAGGTTGCTTGACAAGAATTGATCGAAAACTACAAGTTTGGTCAACACTGGTTCATAAAAAAAGCGTACATGCTGCTCTCCTATAAAGAAAAAAGAAAGAAAGAAAGGAGGCTGATGTGGGCCAGCGTGGGGGTGGTTATATAAGAAGAAAAGAGAAAATGGTGGAGGACGACATTTTACCATGAGGACGAACGAGACAGCAAACATGGGGCAGTGAAGGCGGGGTGGCCAACGAGGGTGCATGGGCGTGCGGGCGGCGTGGGGTGGTTACAAAAGAAAAAAAAGGAAAATGGTGGAGGATGACATTTTTATAGTAGGGACGGAGGGAGTGGACGGGGCGGTGGGTTGCGCTTTTGGAGAAGAAAATGAAGATAGTGGGGGAGAAAGAGGAAAATAAAATTTTTTGCAATGGAGATGCATTTACTAAAGTGAGTGCATCTACTAATCACTTTTTTTTTAAGGTGCGGGTAATCAGACAAAAATATGAGGGAAATAAATTCTTTACGTCCCATAACTTTTTGACTTTTTCAAAATCGTCCCAAAAAAGTTAACTTTTCCAATTAGCATCATCAACAGTGTACTGACCACCATCAAAACAGGAAACTTGATAATGGATATCTATTGACTTAATCGGTATACAATCAGAAACCTTGTCCATATTCCTCTCCAATATCTTGTGTATCCTAGGACACAATTTTCTATTCCATTTTGCACGAGCCATATCCCTATTCTTCTGCAGTCTCTTCATTAGGTGCTCTCTAATCCATTCCATCATAGTAATAATGGATTTATCTCTTGCATTGAGGATGTTTGAGTTGAAGGACTCACAAACATTGTTGAGCAGCATGTCACATTTAGATTTTTCACTAAAAAATGCCTTTGACCACTGAGTTGGGGGCTTATTATGAAACCACTTCCAAGCTGCCTCATTCAAAGCTTTAAGCTCTCTCATCCTTAAGTTGAACTCACCTTTTGTGGTACTAGTAGCAGCTTTCCAAACAGTCTGCTTCAATTCTTGTCCTCTATACCCAGCCACTTTAAAATTATTGTGTAAATGTCGAACACAAAATCGATGATCTGAACCAGGAAATACAGACCGAAAGGCTTGAAGCAAGCCTTTTTGTTTATCAGACATAAAGGTGCACTCATCAGCCTTAATACATAAATCCTTCTTCAACACACTTAGGAACCACTCCCAATTATCCCCATTTTCTATCTCAACTACAGCATAGGCAATTGGATACAAATTGTTGTTGCCATCTACACCAACTGCAGTCAGCAATATACCCCCATGTTTGCTCTTAAGATGACACCCATCAACACCTATAATAGGTCTACATCCAGCTAGAAACCCCTTTTTTAAGGCATCAAAACAAACATACATCCTACTGAACCTAGTAACCCCATTATCTAGCTCAGTTCCTATGATTATGGTAGAGCCCGGGTTGGTTTTCCTGAGTTCATCAACATATGACCACAACTTTGAGTATTGAAGGTCAGGATCACCCTCAATCTTTAACAAAGCATTTGACTTGGCTTTATAAGCTTGTTGCCTAGTCACTTCCATTCTTAGATCATGAGAAGCATCTATCATGAACCCACATACATGTCTCTTAGCATCAGACTGCCATCTTTGTATGAACTTCTCAGATAACCAGGTCGCGGTCAAATTCTTCACCTTTTGTGAAGGTGCACATGTGTGTTTATCCTCATATTTTCGAATCTGGAATGACATTTCATTTTTCACTTTCAAAGCATGAATCTTCCACTTACATTTTTCATCAACACACTTGGCATATATTCTTCTAGAATCATTTTTTGAGAAATGTATGTTTCTTTTCACCTTAATGGCATGAGATTGGGCAGCCTTTCTGAACTCTGTCTTAGATGCAAAAATTTGGCCTAGAACGAATTCTGGGTTGAATGTAGTTGATGGGTTAAATACAGGGAAACTAAGTTCATCATCATCTTCATCAGATACTCTATACTCATCAAAATCTACATCATCGCCCCCATCAACAAGATCAGGATCACCCTCACTTCCACTGTCAGATCCATCAACTATAGGCTCCTTACCCCTTTCATTAACCAATGCAAGTTCATCACCCATCTCATTATCATCAAGCTCATCAAAAATCTCATCATCATCACTCAATTCATTACCTATGACAAAGTCTGGATCCTCAAAACTCTCTATGTCAGAATCAACTTCATCCAAGTTTATCGCATTAACAGGTTCTACTTGTATTTGTTCAACATATATATGAATCTCTCTAAAAACAAGAGACATATTAGCACATGACCTAAGATCTTGATCATCAACACATAACTTAAAGGTCATATCTCTAAGCTTTATATGATACCGCCTATCACCACTAATCCCGGCGGTTTTACTAAAGTCATCCAAGTCTGATTTTTTTACTTCATCTGCTTTGACCCAATCAAAAACCAGTGTATCCCCCCCCAATATACTCAGTCAACAGCATGTTTTCAAAAGTTCCTCCAAAATGTAGACTTACAGTAATGTATTTACTTTTAGGGTTTGTTTAAAAAAAAGAAAATGACATAAAATAAATTCAGTAAACAAAAAGGGATTTCGGTCAGGCAAAAGTGATTTCATATATACCACAAAGAGTTTAACAAGTACAGTAGGCATGAGAGTTGCCCATATAACAAAGAAATGAATAAGCTAAATAAAGGATGTAGCTAACAGATGCCAGATGAGAATCAAAATGGATATAATCAAATTCGTGCTTAAATGAGTTACCTGGGTAAGAAGCTAATGAAAACAGAGCAATTTCAAATGTCCATAAATTCAGCAAATACAAATTTCAAATGCCAATAAACTCAGCAAATACTAATGAAAACAGGGCAAATCTAATAATTTTTTTTAAAAGGAGTCTAACAGTATTCACGCAAATGGCAATTTCTCAACAATCTTTTTTTCAATAATGTCGGCTAACTCTAAAGAAATCAAACTTACCATATTTTGGGACGGGCCACTCCCTTGCACCTTTTTTTCGCACAAAAACCATTTCTCAGTTGCGTCCTTGTTTTGAGATTTTTTCTTCGCCACTTCGATTTCTTCCGTCTCAACAGTATCGCACAAAACACATTTCTCGTCTCAGTTGTGTCGCCATGACATCTGGAGCAATTTCGAGCGTGATTATATGGGATGGAGCAATTTCGAGCGTGATTATATGGAATGGAGCAATTTCCGGTGTGATTATATGAAGATTTAGGAGATATGAGATTTTTCTCAAACAAAACCCTAGAATCTAAATGTTTCAATCCTGCGTATTTTTTAGAAATTTTTATTTCCTTATTCTATTGATTTAATTGTTATTTTTTTAAAAGTTTATTTGACGTGGATAATTAATCTAAAGAATTTGATTTTTTTTTAAAAATTTTAAATCCACCTCAGCTTGTCGCCGGATTTCTCCAATTTAACCAAACACGTGCCGCGCACATGAGATAAAACGACGTCGTTTTAGTACTTCCGACCACTTTGAATGACTTTGGGACGTAATTGAAAAAGTTAACTGGAATTTGGGACGTAATTGGAAAAGTTAACTTTTTTGGGAGGATTTTGAAAAAGTCAAAAAGTTATGGAACGTAAAAAATTTATTTCCCAAAATATAATCGAGTTCAATCAGCCTGCTGGATCAATTCAATTGTTGAAAATTAACCTGATTCTTTCAAACTGCAAAAGATGAGATTCAACGTGACCTGAACTCAATGCGGCATGAACCTGAATAGAGGTGAAATAAACAACAATTTTGAAATAAGCAAAAGTGAAAGAAAATACGAGTAACCCGTTCGTACAACCGACACGTATTAACATAATATTTACATAAATATCGCATCTTATAGAAGCACATAGCGATCTTATTCAAAACAATGTTATATTTAAGTGTATCAATTCCTCACCCACTGGTTCTCACAAAGAATTAATTTTCAAGATACAAAATCTATTTCTTGAAAATTTGATAGTTATACTTATGGTAAAGTCTAGTATGCACTCGAGTGCATGTTATGCACCCTAGTCTAGTTTTACTGACTTACACTTTTTGGTAAATGGTGTTGCACTTTTCAATTATTACTAAAAATATTATTATACAGTTTAATAATTGAAAAATGCAACACCATTTACCAAAAAGTGTAAGTCAGTAAAACTAGACTAGGGTGCATAATATGCACTCGAGTGCATACTAGACCAACCCTATACTTATACTCTAACAAATTAGTATAACAAATTTCAGAAGTAGAAACCGCAAGTGTGTAAGATAAAATAGAAGACTCAGTTCCGGTGTATAGAAACTCCTTTTTCCAATGGAGTTGCACCGAAAGGTAGTAAGTAGTAACTTCACCATATAGTCACTCACAATGAACCAAAGAGTTACAACTTTCACCGAAAATATGTCCTTTTGAGTCGGTTGACGTCATGGAAAATATACCCAGTTGTTTTTTAGCCGCAAAAAATGTGACCCTACGTACGTGGCATGAACTCAAAGTTACATGGGTCTATCCATCGAGCCTGACTATACGTGAGATAAACAACAATTTTGGAATAAGGAAAAGTGGGCGAAAAGACGAGTAACCCATTCGTACAACCCATGCACGTATTACCATAAAATGTACAAAAACATCGCATCTTATATATGCACACGTGAGGCGATCTTATTCAAGACTTTCCAACATATTAAAACAGTAACTCACATGAAACTAGGAAGTTACATTGTTGGTAATTCATGATCTGACATTAGAGTAATACATTAATCTATTCCAACTACCAAAATATAATCCCTGCAATGCACCAATATGATCTCTGACATTCATTCATCTATGGAAGGAAGAATGTAATGTTCCAAACTGGGGGCTAAATAACCTCATCATCACCATCTCTAACACTCAAAGTCTCTGTACAATATGCATAACAAATATAATCCATAAGTTTTTTTTTTGAAAGGTATAATCCATAAGTTTGAATAATCAAAATGGTATAAAGTAGCAAAAATGAAAAAAAAAACCTCAAAGTTTTAGATTTAGATCCGGTATGGGCGACTCGTTTGTCCGAGCAGGCGGAGCGGTTGCCACAAAAGTTATATCCGAATGACGAGCTGAATCGAAGCTCGAATTGCCCTGAAATCCGTCTATTTGTCGAAAGCTTCCAGGCCATGATAGTTCGGCTTCATCATAACCCGCCATGTACACGGGCAATCCAAAATAGCCTTGATCGACAAACCTAGGTCCGCGTCTGTCAGAGTTATCGACGACAACTTGTTGGTGCATTGAAGCATGAGCTTCAAGGCCGAGGGATCGGAAGGCGGAGCCGTGTAGAGGGAGTGAGGCTAAACTAGCGTATCTATCGGAAAACATGCCCATCCTCATGGCCCTCTTTGCTAGAGTCCTCTCTCTCTTGTGTGCATTTTGGTGTCCACCCAATGCTTGGGAGCTATAGAACTTTCTACGGCAGTAATTGCACGAGAAAACTCGGGAGGTTGGTGGAGGATGGTTTGGTACCGAGGAGGTGTCAGGCGGGGGGGCGTTGAAGCCGAGCGTTAGGTCTAGGGTCACGGGGGGGATGGAATCGGGATGACAATCTTCGAGGGAGGAGGAATAAAGACTAGGCGAGATTTCTTGGATTGATGCGTTGGAGGCGACTTGGCTGCTAACCTCGGATTCGTCCTCCTCGGAGTCCACATTGAAAGTCGGAGGCATCATAATGGCCGGACGAGATCGATGTCACCTGAATTAAAGCATCACAAGCTAGACAAGTTAAGAAAAAGATCACACCAATATCCATGAATATTTAAGATCAAATAGCTAGATACAAACATTAATGTTAGCTAGCTACATATCTAATTGCATAGACAAGTCAATAGTACTAAATATGCAATTAGGCATATATATATTATAAATTGCAACAATCTACATGCCTAAATGAATCTGCAAAGGGGAAATGTGAAATTCTTTGACAAGGGATATTATACTTGTACGAGAAAAATTGCACAAAAATGACAAAAGCGATCGATCTATATACAACAACAACAACAACAAAAACGTATAATTAGAAGATCCAAGTAGCTAGAGAAAAAGAATTTAAATGACAATTAAACAGGAGTATTAATTTCAAAGATTGTATATTTCAACTGCAGACACAACATTCAATTAGAAAATGAAAAGTGGTCACACACATATGTAAGAAAAAATTAATCCGCAGGTACAATTCGATCGAGATCATGTGACTAGAAAATCCAACTCAAAACTGGAATTAATTTCAAAGTTCAAACTACACTTTCTTTCTCCTTTCCTTTTTCTTTTCAGGATCGGTGATAATTGGGACAAAATTTCAACTCCAGAATAGTAAAATGTAACTAGAATGGATCTGATCAAGAAAAATATTAGAAATTGCAAAGGACATTGATGACAAGATACATAAATTGGAACCCAATTGTAAGTCGAAAAGATGAGTGAACTGAAAATAGTACAAAAGCAGCTCTAGTTAAAGTGTCGGCAAATACACAAAAAGGCAAGCTCGTTTAAGGAAAATTAAGGAAGCCCATATATGTTGATGAATTTTATTACAATTTGAGACCCCTTTTGTGATATGAAAACAAGAAATTAAGAGCAGATTTTATTCACGAACAAGAATTTAAAGACACCAAATTAATTGGAAAAATTAGGACATGAGATAAAGAAAGAAAGAAGAAGGGTGCAAAAAAATTAAGGTAGTTACCTTTGAAGGAAGCTGCTAGGTGGTGCAGAAGGGCAGGGGGTGTATTTCTAGTTTTTACCAAAAAAAGGTTGAGGGAGTGTGAGAAGTAGTAGATTGTTGTGGAGATAAGATCATTCATTCATTAGAGAGAGGGGGAAGAGAGAGAAGGAGGTGGTGGTGGGAGGCGTCAGATAAGTCAGACAGAAAAGCACACAGCACAGACAAGGCAAGGGCTACTCTTTGTTTTTGTTGCCCCTCCTCATTTTTAACTACTACTCCTACCGTCCGTCTATAAGTTTCACGTTACTTTTTGGCACATAGATTAAGAAAAGTGATTAAATAACCGTCTATAAGTTTCACGTTACTTTTTGGCACATACATTAAGAAAAGTGATTAAATAATAGATATAGTACAAGTGATGTGATTGAAAGAGGAGAGAGATAGAGAGAAAAAGTAAGATATAAAGTAAAGTGTAAGAAAAAGTAATTACCACACAAAAAAGGTATGGGAAGCTTATAGACAGACGGACCAAAATGGTAAAATGAAAAACTTATAGGCGGACGGAGGGAGTACTACACTTAGGCTAGACTATCAAATTAAATAAAGCATCGTTATCTACTATTTTCGTCCATCAAAAGTATGTTCGTACCTTTGAATGAATACAACAAGACAAGACAATAAAATGTATGATATAGAAAAGAAAAAGAGAATCTGAAACCATAAGTTCACACACCAAGCTAGAGACAGAGTGTCGTTGGGATAAAACCCGAATTCAAAGAAAAATGTACACTTCTTTAAACATCAATGTCTAAAGTAAACACTAGAATGATAAAATGAATTGTAAGCAAGTTAAACATGTTCCATGATAACACCTTCAACATATCCGACCAACGTTTGTAAAGGACCACACTCATGAATAAATGTATCAAAAATATATCTCCATCCCAGTAAAAACTACATATAAATTTTAAGAAATATAATAAAATAAATAAATGTATTAAAAATAATGTAATTAAAAAAGAAAAATATAATAAAAAATTGGGTAGTTTTCCTTTAAACGTACAAACAAGAAAAATTCAATAGCTTTATTAAGGATAAGGATAAGGGGAGTAACTCTGTATGCTGCAAAAAAAATCTCCACACTTTGAGTCGTCTCTTTTTTTTTTTTTATCAAAGTTTGGTTAATGACTTAAATGTTAAAATAAATACAACGTCGGCAGACTCAACAGTACCACTAAGATAACCAAATTTTCTCTTTTGATTTGTTCTAAATTAGAGCCATTTTATTTTTTACTAAGGGTGTGTAATTGGTTTAAAATACCAACTATTAATAAATAAACACAAGTAATACTAATGTTTTAGGCCATTTCACTCTTTTCAGAATTCGTCGTATTGAAGAATTCGTCGTATTTGAAGGCGGCCCCATAATCAGAAACGGATCTTGAACCTTTCTTGATGAGTTGGAGCTCATCTTTTAGGCGTAATTCACGAGCTTTGGAGGGCTGATTGAAAGCCTCAGCGAGGGAATTCCAGATTTCCAGCGAAGACAAGCAGCCAACGGTCACCGCCATGGCTTCTTCTGTGAGAGTGGACGTCAAGAAAACACTCACGATTTGATCACGAGAGTACCAAGTCGTGTAGAGCGGATTAGGAGAGGACGCACCATTGGTGGTGACGGTGGTGGGAGGGGCCGGAGAGGAGCCATCAATGTAGGGCAAGAACTTTTGGGTAACAAGAAGGGGATGGACTTGTCGATACCACATTGGATAATTTGTGGGATTTAACTTGATGGTGACAAGATGAGTCATGGCATGAAGGGTTAGGGTGGCGTCAAAGACGGAGGTGGTCGCCGGTGGGTCAGCCATGGAGGAGGGAGATCAAGAAGAGACGAGAGAGGAAGGAGGGGGAGAAAATAGGCCCAGAAGAGATTTAGGATGATACCATGTAGAATAGAAAGACTCTCTAAAGTGAGAGTCAAAGACTTGTATTAGAGTATTTATAAGAGAGGTTACAAGAGAGTAGTTATAACAAACAAGAAGTTTATAACTACCAAGATAAACTACCCTAATACTACTTAATAGCAGACAAAAAAAAAAAAAGGAAGAAGAAGAAGTGGTAAAATTAAGAATTAATTTCAAGAACAGGTAATGATAATTTATTTATTTGTCTGGGTAAGAGTTGTAGAGTGACTATTTTTTGGTAGGACATGAGATGTAACAAGTCCTACATCCGTACACTCCCAACTTTATATTTTACTTTTTAATTTGCCTCAATCTTAAATTTATATTTTCTTATTAAATATGTAAGTAGGGGTGGAAATAGGCTGGGCTAGGCTAGACTTTACATGAAAAAGCCTGGACCTGGTTTATAAATATTGAGTCTGAGCCTGGCCTGTTATCTGTGATAAACTTTTTTTGCAGCCTAAGCCTGGCCTTTTAAGTAAATAGGCCAGGCCTACGAGCCTTTTAGAAGTCTATTAAATATGAATCGTAGTTCAATATTCAAAGTTGCAAATAAAATTTACTACCAAAATAAATGCATTACAACTATGAGTTTAAATACAAACATTATAATGATTTCAAAAGTACTAAAATAAATTTAACTTACTTTAATTTAATTTAATATAAATGTTAGTACTAAATTTTAAGAATAACTTATTATAAAATATATATAAATATAATATATAATGTTAAATAGACCGGCCTGGTAGACTTATAAGGCCTTATTTAAAGTCTAAGCCTAGCCTACTTAACTAAATAGGCTTTTTAAAAAGCCTTAGCCCAGCTCATATTATAAATAGGCTAGGCCTAACAAGGCCCTTAATAGGCTAGGCCGTAGGCCCCTGTCGGGTAGCCCGGCCTACTTCCCCCCCTATATGTAAGTAGATATTTGAGATAGGAAGAAATGGAAAAAAATATATATAAAAAAATGTAGAATAGAGATAGAAAAAAAAAAGTAAATAAAGATAGTAGATTTTGTATATAAAAAAAAAAGGCACGTAAAAAACAAATAAAAATAAAAAGGAATAAATTAAATAATATGAGTGTGTAAGTCCCACATAGCATATGCCATATAAGTAGTGTTTTTCGTGTAGGATCACATCATCATTCAATCGGTTCCACCGCCCACCAACGGAAAAGCATTTTCAGAATCTGACTTAATTGCCCTTTTTTTTTAACTTTTTTTTTATATATAAATAAATAAATGCATTTTATAATTAATTTCATCTTAGTGCACATTGATATTTAGTAGGTGAGTAAACAAAAACAACACACACATCTATTAATTTAAAATTGTACTAGGACACATTTATAGAGTTCTGAAAAGGAAAACTCTAGTTAGACACGATTTCCAATCATTGTCTCTCATAAACACAACTTCCAGTTTACCCAACTCATTTCTGAATATATATAAATATAATATACCACCACTTGTCCGATGCATTTGGTTACATGCGAAATGTAGATTAAAATTAATGTGACTCAATATTAAGAGGAATATGTGTTAGGATAATTAATAATGAGTATTTAATATAAATGAGTTGATTCTATATTTCTATAACTTTTTTAAAACTATTATTAATAATCACATAAAATTAATAATTTAATTTTAGAGCACCACTATCTAGGACAAGGTCTTGGTTCAAGTTATGAAAAGAAAAAAAGAAAGAGTATATAATGTAATTAAAAAAAATGAAGTATTTAATTTGTGGTTGTGTTACTTGCAAAAAGAACATAAAATCCAAAATGACTAAATTAATTGATAATGAATAACATTTTTTAAAATGAAAATAAACGTCATTTGAAATTTCCTTTTTCCTTTTCACACGACTTTCACCAATTGTCTATGAAAGTAGAAACAAAAGTGTGTGTATAAATAGAGAGTGCAAATTAAGTAGATCATTAATCATTTTACCTAAATAAATGAGCGGAACTCAATATTCTTCTCTTTCCTTTAGTTGATGTTATATTTTTAGCAATGATTAAAAATTAGGGGTATTTAATATTGGAATAAAGTTTCAGTAATAATTTAACATTAAAATTGTCAATGGAAAAAATCACACAGTCAAAAGTATACAGTTGCTGTAAATAAATGTGATTCTGTGTCCAGCATTTAAAGGTAGATACAACAAAAAATTGTGTCACATCGTACTCACAAAATGTGATCCTTGGTGTATTACTTTTAAATGAGAAAAATATACTGTATTATTTTAGAGACAAAATCACTAATTAATATTTGCTCGTAAAATAGAAGTACTGTATTTTCTTACTTTTTTGAAAATTCATTATTTTTCTTCAAAGTAATTTTTTTAATTAAGAAGTGATATTTTTTCTCAGTTGTACACAATATATTTCATCTAACGGTCTTATCCAAGACTAGTACTCGAAAAACAACTCAAATTTTCATAAATATCCCAAGCTATTTTTATTTATGGTCACCATACTACGTTAAATTAAGTCCAGGCAAAATATATATATATATATAAAAAGGACTATATTTTGAAAATAAAAATTATATCAACGTACAGTACTGGAATTATTTTACACTTAAATATTATTTGTACTTTGGAACTGGGGAAGAAATGATAAAAGTGAGGCTGTTATTTTTCATTTCAATTTCCAAGAGTAAAATGCTTCAGCAGAAATTAATACTACTCCACAGTCCACACAAATGCTAAAGTTGAAATATTTTCCGTGCTTTTAATTCCCACAGTGACAATTCATTGTGCAGAAAAATCATAAATATCTATCATAAGTCTACGATTTTACAATCACATTTTAATTAAGAAATTAAATTGAATGCTATTTGTCATGAGGTATGTATAATAAAGAGTAATACAATTTCAAGCCCCGTAACAATATTTATGTATGTTTATAGATAAATGACATGTGAAGAGTGAAAAAAAATTAATAAACAATAAACACGGTGGGACATTAAGTGTGCAAATTACCACATAATTCGTGTGATAATTTAAATAAATTTCAAATGACATTTATTTGATAATTGGCCGGATAGATTTAGTTTTGTAATTTAATGAATTAGAAAAGAGATAAAAATAGAAATGGAGGCCCATAACTAATAAGTTTGGCATTGCACATCGCACCCCATGCCTCTGTGAAAGAAATAATTTAAGTGACACTGAAAATGGTTCTTGGGGTGGGCAGACCACATGTGTTTAATTCATCACCTCCAGTCATTTTCCCCCCCACACACACAAAAACTCGTGGACCACTCCCACTTATATCATTCCTATATATATATAAAATTCATGTTTTACAATAAATCCGGTTGTTTCTATAAAGGATACTGTGGGTTCAATCAATCATCACCAACAATCTCAAACATTTTCTTTTTTTATATACATAATTTGATGAAGAGTCAATATTTACACCATTAAAGTTCTACTTGCATCTTATCCATTATGATCGAAATCTCAAGATAATATGGATAATGAATGGTAATATTTTAGGGATAACGATGGACCAGGTTAATATTTGATACGAAGAAAGACTCTGGTCAAAAGAGTTTCGTGATTTGGTTGTTTAGACCTAGTTAATTAAATGAGTTTACTTTTCACATTAACTATAAAATTTAAGAGCTTGACAATCGATTTTTGATGAGGGTAAGTATAGAGTTACTCCTTTGACAAATCAAAATTGCTTAGACTAGCTGAATTTTATTGTGATGAATTTTTACATGTTGATTTGTTGTGTCTTGGGGATGAACTTGATAATTTCGTTTATGATGTGAGAAAATAATAGAGTTCAGGACCTGAAAGATATTGAAATATTTTCAATGAAACTTGCTGAGATAAATAAACATGAAATATATATATATCTGTCTTGTCTACTTGCTTATAAAGATGGTGTTGATCATTCTTATGTCAATTACAAGTGTGGAAATAACATTTTTAACAATGACTTATGTGAAAAAACAAGGTATGAAATAGCATTATAGATCAATTTTTGAATGGTTGTTTAGTGATTTGTTTCTAAAAAACTAATGGAACACTATGGAGTATTTTAGTTACTTATAATGAAATTTAACATCTTATAAATTAATTAGTGGAATCAATGAATCCACCTCTATAACATTGTCGGTAAGAATTCTATTCATCAATGATTGATTTCAATTATTCATTCCATGTTAATACGAATTGTTTATGGATGATAATATAATCAATTAATTTATACAATCAATCCAAGAAATATGGTTATCGACCAATTATACAATTTTATGGTATTCCTTATTAAATTAAGTTAAATGTCAAACTTAGTGATCTTATAGGCTACAGCTAACACAAAAATTAATCAATGATTGGTTTAAGCTATTTATTCCATATTAATACAAGTTGCTTATGAATGGTGGGAGAATAACTTATATGCGCCTGCAATATTAACACAAGAAAGGTCGAAAAAATCACAAATTGATTGGATTAAAATAGGTCTTGCCAAAAATAAAAATATTGCAAAACAAGCAGAAAAAAAAAATGTACATGCAAATTTGTTTACTACATGATCATGTATATGCTACATGGAGTACTTGTTTATATAATAACACATATTTTAAAAAATATAATAACACAAGTAAGACATTAAAATTTGTATTTTTAGACTGTGTTACTATATGAATAAAGATGTATTACTCTCTTTGTCCGCCTATAAATTTTTCGTTACTTTTGAACACATGAATTAACAAAAGTGAATAAATTATAGATATAATATAACTGTACAACTGATGTGATTGAGAAAATGTGAAGAATAAAAAATTAAAATATATTTTTTTTAAATGGTATAAAAAAAAAATCTTCAGAAACTAAAATGAAAAAATTGTAGAACAAGCATCAATGCAATTCTGAAAGAAAAACTAAAAAATGTATTAAACCTTGATACTCGAAACATTGATCTATTAGATTGAAACGTCTACATTTTTCCTCAACATTATTGTAGGCGTTGTCATACCCATGCAATTTATTTTTCCTTTTTTCTCCCTAATGATGAGTCATGCCTTTAAATCTAGTTTTTTTTTTTTTTTTTTTCGGTATCTTTTGTTATTCCCGATGATGCTAGGCAATTCTCTGGCATGCTACATTGTGAACTTGTGAAAGATGTATTACATTTTTTTCAAATATATAATTTTATAAAAAATATTCATTTTATTTTTAAAGTCAAAAGAACATTAATAATATTGCAATTAAAAATTACAATAATGGAGATTGATCTCCAATAAAAAACCAACATTTCAATTTACATACGTAATTCATCATTTTTGTACTTGCTTTTATAAATTTAAAAAAAAAATCGTCTGAAACGGTCCAAACCCGAATCGATAAATTTCGATTCAATACGAATTTGAACCGAATTGATTTATGTTTGATCTGCGGTCCACCCATTAGGATAGATTCCAATCCCGATCCAAACCAATTCCTGTTCGATTTCAGATCGGTGCACACCTCTAGTGATAGTGTCTCAAAGAGTATTTATACTATAAAAATGTTGCTCCCTCGAACTTAAATTTGAGTTCACACCTTGGACTTTGGTGTAGTTTGTTTCTTACACAAATTGGAGCACTCCCAAAAGCATAACTCCACTAATTGCGGCACCACTAAAATAACATTATCCCAAACACATCTAGATTTGGAGAGATCGTCCTAATAATAATCTTTTCTTTTTTTAATCCTAATTATTAATTCCAATACATTATTTAATTAACAAATAATCTTGTTATCATGGATTATGTGGTAGTGGAAGGAATGTTGATTCCCATCGAGCCCCTAACCTTCAATTTTGTATTCTTTTAATCTTGTTATTCTACATTTTTTTTCGTACTATTTGTCACGTAGATTACATACAACTTAATTTACTATACTAGTATTCGTACGTACCTATGTTTTATATTATGTACGAACAAATAAACGTGAGAATGCAATTGTGTGATTATTAAACAAATATAGAGTATGTTTTATAAATAATTTACACAAAATTTTTAAAATTTGTATGAAATATATTTTATAAGAAATATAGTTACTTATGATAAGATGAGACATAAATTCACATGTAAAATATGATTCACAATTTTTTACAAACGACCTAAGTAATGAATATTTCACATGCATGTAAAATATTTTACACAAGTGTTGCTCAACAATTCAATATTATTCTACATTTTAATTCCTTTCACAATCACAAATTGGATATATATTTAAAATATTTAGGGATTCAGGTATTACATTTAATTTTCCGTATTCGCGAAAATTGAACGACTTTCTTGTTTTTCTATCTCATTTTAAATCACAAGAAATACGTAAATAAATACTTTGTATTGAGAACATGTAAAACTAGAGAATTTAAATCGTTACACTCACGTGCTCCACCAACTTAAATATCACAGCATGAAAAAGATGTCTTGTTGACCCCGTTTAGACACTAGATTTCTATATATCATTGCGAGTGTTTATTAAATAAAAGCAGTTGCAATCAACCCAAAAGGGAAGAAAAAAAAGCAGCCTAGTTACTATACATCGATCAGTCACTTTTCTTTTTTAAATAAAAAAAAAGTAAATTAAAAAATTGACTTTAAGTAGGGATAACAAGATTGCTAAAGTCCAACGCACTAGTCTTCAGGTTGTCTGAATTTATCGATTTTTTAAATTAATTTGTTTTTCAAATCAATTTATCCAAAAGTATTACGTTTAACACAAAATTGTACCAAATCACATAATATTGACTATGTTTTCATAGGATGATTTATCATAAAATAAACAAATAAAATAGTATGTAGAAGAGAAGAAGACGCCAGTGTTCATTGCCCAGGCCCAAATTGTTGCAGAAGACCATAACGCAGATATACGAGTGCAAAGGCCCAATTCAACCAAAACATGGTTCATGGGCATATCTAATTTTTAGGCGTTGACTATATACCCCTCCAGCTTTGTTAAGTATACTCCCCCTATCCATTTATTAATTTAATAATCATGTAGAATGTCTAAACTACCCTTATACTAAAATAATCCTACTAAATACACTCCCCTTTCACTTTTCAACCCTAACCTAATTGAAGGAGCTACCGCCGCCGCTCCTCCGGCCATCGCCGACGCTTTTCCGGCCGTCGCCGCCGCCTTGAATCAATTATAATATCACACCTACGATGCTATACAAAATGATGACCAAAATATAATTTACAAAATCTATATCTACACATTCAGTATAGTTTTATGAATTGTTCAGAATGTGCTCGGGGAGGGAGAGATGGAAAGAGATGAAAGTTGTACATTTTTCTGTACAAAGAAAAAAAGAAAGAACAAAAAACGGCACAAGTTAATAAAGCTGTACATTTTTCGACACTGGTTTGTCGACGAACAACACTCTCGTCGACACTGGTTTGTCGACGAAAAACACTCTCGTCGACACTGGTTTGTCGTAAAAAAACACTCTCGTCGACACTGATTTATCGATAAAAAACACTCTCGTCGACACTGATTTGTCGACGAAAAACATTCTTTCCGACAACTTTTATATGAAATTTTTTTTAAATAAAATTTTCAACAACTTATGGTCGAAGGTATACACTCTCATCAACAAATAATTGCCGATGAGAGTTTATACCTGACCATTAGTTGTCGAGGAAAAAAAAAATTGTTAGGGCAGAAAAGGCACAGAAGAGGGAAAAAAAAAAAAGAGGGCAGCCGCCGTGAAGAAGGAGGGGCAGAGACGTTGCCGTGAGTGAGGGAGGAGGGGGTGGCGCCGCAAAGAGAACAGAAAAAAAAAAAAAAAAAAAAACCCGTACCTTCGACGGCGGCGAGGGAGAAGGCGGCGTACTGGGAGGCGGCGCGGGGTGAAGAAGGCTTCGCGGCGGGCGGCGCTAGGCAAGGGGGCGCCGCTGCCGTCGCATGAGCAGAAAAGGAAAAAAAAAAACGAAACCTACATTCTGTACATGTGGCGGCGAGGGAGGTGGACGGCGCTGGCTATGAGGCGGCGGCGTTGGGCGGAACCGGTGTTGGAGGCGGCGGCGTTGGGCGGATCCGGTGTTGGAGGCGGCGGCGTTGGGCGGACCCGGTGTTGGAGGCGGCGGCTCTGAGTTTTGGGGTGAGGAGGAAGAAGTGTTGGTGGGAAGAGAAAGAAGAAGGAAAGAAAATTAGGATTTTTTATGATTTAATAGGGGGAGTGCATCCAACGTGTGTCATTTTAGGGGGTACAAAAATCTGGGGGTATATTTAACGAGGCTGGAGGGGTATATAGCCAACGCCAATTTTTAGACAAAAATTTGCGTAAGTCTGTTTCATAAAATTTTTTTGTGAGACATGTTTATTTTGACTCATATTTCAAAAAAAATACGTTCGACAATCTTTTTTCTTTTCTTTTCAGATTTAATGTTTACAAAAAAAATGACTTTTAAGTAAAAAAGTAATAGAGTAATATTTTTAATAAAAGTAACTATTATTTTTTGTTTAAACATTATCACTCTTTTACACTGGGTCAAGAAAGACCTATCTCACGCATCTCAATTTGAAGCTCTAATTTTTATTGTTTCAATTTCAAGACCCGACGTATTTTTATTTAATTCAAGTTATACATTACAAAAAATAAAAAAAGTGTTGCACATCTTTTTTTTTTTTTAATGTATGAATTTAATTTGGATTTTTTTTATGGAGCCTTAAATGAAAATCGAGACAAATTTTTTTAAGACAATACTTGAATTGATAACAAACAAAAATTAAGTCAACATTTATAAAATTGAGATCTATATTCATAATATTCTTACCAACTATAAAACATACCAAAAACCTATTTTAGGAATTTTATTTTTTTAGCAGAAAATGAATTGTACTCCGTATTCTAAAGATGGTTAATATCATGTATTATGTATTTTTTTGTTTTTTTATAAATTTGGTATCCATGCAAAAAAAAAAAGGAAAATCGATTGTAACTTACTATCTAGAATTGATTAGTTGCAATTTCTACTTTTGTTTCCTATCAATAGCTCTAATCACGTACTCCATCCCCTTTTTTTTTTTTTTTAGGTGTCACATTGTCTTTTTAAATAATTTTAAAATAAGTGCTATTATTATTTTTCACTTTTGAGTATTTTAACTTTACTCATTTACTACTGTTAAGATAAGATTTGATCACCGATTAACGAGAGCAACCCATGTGTCTTGTGCAGTATCACAGTCGATCACTTCAGTTAGGGATTCCTCAGTGAGTGATGCGAGAAGAAGCCCAAGGACCTTTAGATCTTTTAGTTTTCAAGAGGCATAGGTTAGAGCGGAGGCGGCGGGAGCGACAAAAGTATCGTCCACGAGGCCAAGAAGATCGGCGGACATGAGCATGGGAATAACCTATTTCTTCCACAACAGGTAATTCAAGGAACTGGGTTTCACAATTACCATGTGAATAAGGATGTTCATCGAAATAGATTGATCGGCCATTGTAAGAGGAGGACGAGGGGGACCGACTCATCGAGAGAAGAAGAGGGACTAGGGGTCTACTCGTCATAGGCGGCTGAGGGTTGTCGTGAGGAAGATGAAGAGAGAATTAGAGTTAGGGTTTTTTGTGCGGTTAGATTGATACCATGTTAAGATAAGATTTGATCATCGATGAATTGGTGATTGAGGGATATTGCATTTATATACACGTGAATAATACAAGAGAGAGGAATATGAAAATATTTACAGGGAATATGAAAAAAATATATAGAATATTTACAAATCAGAAAATATATGGAAATAATAGAATTTATCCTTTAAGGAAAAGTCTTAAATACACTTTGTGCACCAATAAGAATCAATGCACACGTTTTTTTAACCGTATTTTTTTTCTACAGATCATTTATGTATGCGGTTAGCAGCGTTCCCACCCAAATTAGAAGCACTGGTATGAGACAGATCGGTTGCCATCTTCGTGTGTTCTGTCGCTGCTTCTAGTTTAAGGCCGTTGTTCGCGTCGCCCTAAGCAGTTGCGTTCGCCGTCGCGCTAGTGTCCTGTTCACCGTCGGCCGCTGGTAAGAAAAGGTAAAAGGTAAATTTTATTTCCCTCTTATTCATTTGATCTCTTCTGTGCACGGATTTGAAAGATGAAACGAAAATTAAAAAACAAAAACTGTCGTGAAAATCACAGGATTCAAACGTGTGACCTCATACTTATGAAGGGTGTCCATATATTCAAACCACTCAAACATCAATTACTAAGTTGTATATATTCGCCTTTATTAATAGATAGAGGATTGACCTGTGCTTTAGAGTGACATACCAACTCATCCTTTAACTACAAATATTTTTTATAAATAATTTTCATAATTATCTGTATACCAAATTTAATTTAATTTATGAATACAACTACATTCTTGATTACATTCTTTATCAAATAATTTTTTTATATTAAAATTAGCTACAATTAGAGATGTTTATCCGGGCCGGGCTAATCGGGCTGGCTCGTTTAACCCTAAAAAATGCAGGGTTAGGGTTCATGAATCAGAGGCCCGTTTAAATCTGGACTTTTTTGACCCGGACCGATTAGCCCGCGGGCTAAACCGGGCCAGCCCGCAGGGCTACAGGGCTAGCCCGCTAGCCCGAGTTGTTACGTTTTTTTTTTTAATAAATAACATACGAACAAATTTTGAGTCACCCATTATCATTTATCATTTATTAGTTATTATTACTATTTTTTTTATTAGATTATGAAATTTTTTTAGTTTTATTTGACCATATTAGGGACCAATGAGTTCTAAAATTGTATTTAAATCATACTTTTATTTTCTCATTTACCGATCATTAACTAATTATATATTTTTCTATTTTATTTTCTTGTTGGACGTGCCAATTGGAACATTTAATTTTAAAAGAAAAAAAATTATTGTAGCCCGTTAGTGGCCCGTTTAACCCGTGGCCCTCTAGGTTTAGAGTTAGGTCCCAACAATTGTAGGACCGTTAAGTATGAACCGGTTAAGGCCCTAATTCGTTTAGCCCGTAGCCCTGTAGGGCTGGCCCTATAGGGCTAGGGCCAGCCCGATAGACATCTCTAGCTATAATTAATGAAGAATTATGGACCACAATTTATAATCTTAATTTGTTAAAAAAAAAACTAAAGTGACCCCTATTAAAAAAAACTAAATTTGTCTAACGGTTTATAATATACTCTTTTTTTAAAATAGATATATGTACATTTTTCCTTTTATTAAAGTCATACATGTACAATGTTGACTTTTAATTGAAAAAGGCCCTGGCTATATACCCCTCCAGCTCTGTTAAGTCTACTCCCCCAATTTATGTACTTCCCTCAATTTGTCAAATGTTAGATGTACTCTCTCTTAAATTATCGAAAATACCCTCGTTCCATTTTTTACATATTTCCTTCATTCTTCTTCTTCAATTTTTCAAAACCCTAAAAATTAACTTTCTCTTCCCCAAAACCAAAACCGTCGCCCCCTGCCCAGTGTCACTGCCGGCGCCGCGGCCTCGCCAGCATCGCCTAGTCGCCGTCGACACCCTAGCCGCCATCGCCGCCGCTGCGTGCGGCCCCAGTCGACGTCCCGCACAGATCGTCTTTCTTCTTATTAAAAAAAAAAATCCTGCAACAATCGTCGGCGGCGGCACCCCTCCCTCGCCCAACACCGCCGTCGCCGACGCTCTCCTCCCCACCGCAATACATGAAAAAATTGCTCCGCCGCCCCTCTGCGTCTTTTTATTTCTGCCATGGAAATAGGCCACGGAGGTCGGCCACACCTCACGACCGTTCCCAGACCGCCGTGCCTCCATGCCTCAACCAATCGTAGCGCCGCCCTCCCGTCGGCCGCCGACCCCTAGAATGTCGTCGCATCCTTCCTCGCCGCTCATTTCTGCTGGTTCTTTTTTTTTTTTTTTTCGATAATAATCAATTGCCCAAAAACACTCTCGTCGACAAGAATTTGTTGATGGGAGTCTTTTTGGTCGATCCATCTTTGTTGAAAATTAAAAAAAAAATTTAAAATTTTCTTTCGAATAAATCTTACCTACGAAAATGTGTTTGGTCGACAAACCAGTGTCGATGAAAGTGTTTTCGATCGACTCTGGTTTGTCGAAATAAGTTTTTTTTTTTTTTTCTAAATTTATTTGAGTAGCTACGGTGGTTAACGAAGGTAGGGGTGTATCTATCCTAACCTATTTTATCAAATGGGCAAATTTGATATTTTACACTAATATTAAATTAATAAATTAAATGGGAGAGTATACTTAACAAAGCTGGAGGGGTATATAGTCAGGGCCTTGAAAAAAGAGTACAAGTTGATGAATTGTGTGATCAAAAAACAAAGGGTGGGACTATTTACACCTCCATTTCGGTTTAGAACACTCCCCCAATTAGTTTAATAATATAATAATAATGTAAAAAGTCAAAAATACCATTTGAATTATGTTACACTACTAAATGCATCCCTCTCTCACATTTAAACCCTAAACCTAATTTTACCTAGCCACCACCACCATCGCAGCTGTCACCACCACCACCACCGAAAAACACCAAACACCAAAACAAAATTTCACCACAATCAAAACAAAACTCAGCAACTAAGAAAAATTTTAAAAAACTCAGCAACTAAGAAAAATTTCAAAAAACTCAGCAACTTAGAAAATTTACAATTATTTTTTTTAGTTTTCGACAAACCAGTGTCGACCATATACGTTCTTGTCGACGAGAACGTATATGGTCGACACTGGTTGTAAATATGGTCCACATTTCATTGTCGAGAAAAAAATAAAAAAAAAATTCAACCATTTTAGGTCGACCAAATACATTCTGGTCGACAACAATGCATCGACGAGAATGTATAAGGCCGACCCTGGTTTATCGAAGAAAAGAAAAGTAAAAAAAAAAAAACATACCTTGCTGCTGTTAGTTGGAGAGGGCGACGGAAATTGGGGGCGAGGGGTAAGTGGGTGGGGGTGGGGTAAGGAGAGATAGTTTTTTTTTTTTTTTCTTTTCTCTACTGTTACGGGAGGGGGAGGGGGGAGAGGAGATGGGGTGGTGGAGGGGGAGAGGAGATGGGGTGGTGGAGGGGGAGGGTTAGGGGAGGGGGATTGGCGATGGGGTGGTGGAGGGGGAGGGGGAGAGGCGATGGGGGTGGGGTGGTGGCCGGCAATGGAGGTGGGGATGGAGAAAGAAACGGGATGGAGGTGGGGGAGGGGAAAGGAGAAAAGAGAAAAGGAGGAAGAGAGAGGTGGAAAATTAGGGTTTTTGGGGGTGGGGTGTGTTTAGTAGATAGTTTTTTGGAACAAAAGGGTATTTAGGATAATTCAAGTGAGGGTGCATCCATTTTGACAAATTTTAGGGGGAGTGCATCAATCGGGGGAGTTTTCTAAACTGAAATGGAGGTGTAAATAGTCAGACCCAAAACAAAGTTCGTTTGTGGTCCCAAAAGAATGATGGACAATACAATTGGGCTTGAACTGACTGTGATAGTGGGCCTATGTCCATTTAATAAAACGGATAGAAAATTACCTTAACATTTCCTATGAAAGATATTTTCTGCATATTATTATTCATACTAAAACAGAGCACTACAATTTGGCTCATATGATACAAAAAGTAGCACCAGATCATCATCTGTTAAATATCAAATATCATAAGTGAAACGGAAAAATTGAATTGCTAAAGTAGGCAGGTACGAAAATTTAAAAAAATTATAAGTTACGAGATTAAAATCAAAATCAAAATGCCAAAGTTAAGTATTGAATTTTCAATATAAAAAGGGGAAATAATAATGATTGGCGATCCTGGTCGGGTCGGGTCAGTAGAGAATCCAGTGCTCTCCGTCGATCCTGACCCGAAAGCCGTGGCGTCGGGCAAATGAATGGACGGCTTTCCTGACGCCGAGCCAGACGTAGTCGTGGCCGAATAGGACCCCACCGGGCTTCTTCAAAACCTTGTAAGCATTATTGATATCGGTCCACGCCGAGTGGAAGTCGTGTGCGGCGTCCACTTCCACCAGATCGCCGTACACCCCCCAATCGCAGAGCCCTCCCAGCGCTGTCCCTGTCGAGAAAGGCAGGTACACAATTGAATCCGTGGCGTTAGCCTTCACCACGTTCTGCATGAATTGGAACAGTAGCAGACTGTCTCCGTTCACCATTCTCAAGCTCTTTTCGTCCTGGTCGTCGTAGTACCCGGGCCAGCCGCGGAAATCGTCGATGCAGATAATGGTTGAGTCAAGCCCTAGGTTCCGGGTCAACCCGGCCATGTGAGTGGCCGAAGCCCCAAGAAAAGTCCCCACCTCGATTATGATTTTAGGGCGCACCTGGTTAATAAGGTGCTCGAAAACAGGGGCGTTTGAGCCCCAGCCTTTTGTCCATTCCTGCCAGAGGAGGGGGGCGATTTGTTTGGGGGGGAAATCGGCCCAGGGGGATGTCCCGTTGAATACTCGATCGAGGATTGTCTGGCGGACGTGGGCGGCGGGGACGGGGTCGGCGGCGCACTCGGTGGGGGAGAAGGTGTTGTGTTGGTAGAGATCATTGGCGTCGAAGGAGAGAAAGGGGTGGGAGTGGGAGAGGTAGCCGAGGATGAATGTGGAGATTAAGAGAACGGCGTAACCCTTGGGCTTGGAGAAGGTCTGGTAGGCCAGCGCCGCCGCTCTCTTGAAAGGGTTGCGCTGCCGCTGCGCTAGTATTCTCTGCGATCGATCGTCGGAGTTCATTTTCTATTTTGGAGATCTGGATCTGAATCTATTATCTGTGTATGTATGGAGGAGACTTTCCTGAACTCTTCAACTCTCAATTCATCTACTACTAATCTATACTATCATATTTTGATTCCTCTGTTTATTTATTTTTCTATTCTCCTATTTTATTTTTTATTTTTGGCCCTAACCTCACAATTCCTCTTCCTACTCCTTCCAATCGGCTCTAAATTTTTCGTTTGTTTTATTAAAAAATATTAATCAATTAACCTACATAGAAAATGACGTGAATTTAAGAAAAACAAATTCATTCCAAAATATCCATGCTCACTAAATTGAAAAAATATCGGGAAAAATCTCATTATCATTTCAAGCCACATATTTATTATTAGGCTTTTTATTTCTGACCTATCATAACCCTTTATATATTTGTATGTATAATCAATACTCTTGCGTATAACCATACATTTCATATTTTCCTTTTTAAAATGTTTTATAATACCTATCACAAACCCTTTATAAACTATACTCTTACAGTATTTCTAATTTTACATTCTCTATTTTAAAAAGTTTGTCTTTTTGTCTTAAATCTTGTTTACTATTTTTGTCACGAATCTTCCTAAACTACTTATATTAATCTTTATAATATATTTTTTTATTGAAAATATATTAATGATTCATTCAATTCTTTCTTTTATTATAAAGTAAGTTGACATTCTCTTTCTTTCATAAGTAAAATTATAAAATATAAGAAAAAAATGCAAGGGAAAAATAAATATTAATGGGGTAAATGTGAAAAAAAAAATATGTTTCTTAATTTTATATAAAATAATAAAGACAATAAACTTTTTAAAATGGAGATAATATAAAATGTCATTATTTTGTTCACACATCCACACACAAGTTAATTTATTTATTTATTTTATAAATAAAAATTTACAAAATTAACGTTGAAAACTATACTTATTATTACATTTTATAAAGTGTGCCACATACAATTAAACCTCCCTTATTATTACGTTTATATATTTTGTGTATTGCATGACTATCCCACCTCCCACGCACAAGTATAATATTAATAACTAAATAATTAATATTCCACCACTATCCTCATTTTTCCTTAGTGGTGATTCAATTCCATTTTTTTCCATTTGACTTTGTCCTAGTGGCTGTGATTACTAACTTAGGAATAAGTTCCTCAATTTTCCCTGCAACAGGGATCAATTTGGACCGGGTCTTTCTTAATAAATAGGCAAGTCTTTTAAATACTTTTTTGGGCGCGGTTATACACACACCAACATATTGAGTACACCCATTGAATGAGGATACACACAATGAGATGAGGACACCACTTTAAAAATTCAAAAATACCCTTCTTCCCATTAAAATCCTAAATCCTCACTCATTTGGTACACCCCCATTTTCGCCTCCTCCCTGTCCCTCTCACGAGCGGCGCCGTCTTACCCTCCCCTCGGCGCCGGCAGTCTTCTCTCCTCTAGTCACTTATAATAAATAAATAAAAAAAATGTTGGCGGCCTCCCGTCGCACCCTTCCTCTTCGCGGCCGCAACCCCTCCCCTCCCTTTCGCGGCCGCAACCCCTACCCTTACCGCCGCGTCTTGCCTCCCTGGTTCCGGTAAGTTTAGTGTTTTAGATTTTTACAGATAAAAATATTTTTTTTTGAATTTTTTTGTGTTTTGTGTTAGGGTTTTTAGAAATTTTACAGATTCAAATGTATTATTTTACAGATTCAGGTGTATTGGGTTTTTACGGGTCAAAAACTGGTAATGTTATGGAATTTGTGTTTGTTCATTGATTTTTTTTTTTTGTACAATTGGATGTTGTTCATGAATTATTTTCGGACAATATGTGTTTATTTAGGATAAATTTTCGAATAATTTGATTTTGTTCGTGTAAAATTTTCGAACAACTTCTTTTTTTCGATCAATGTTGATTTGTTCGGAAAAAAATCTCAAACATCTCTTTTTTTCTAATTTTGTGTTTGTTAAAGAATGTTTTTTTTTTTTTAAGATTATGGTGATGGTGGGGATGATTCTGGCAAAATGAGACGGGTGGGTGTACTTATTTTCATATTTTTTTAATTTTTTTACAGAAAGGGTATAAAGGATGAAAAAATTGTCTTGTGAATGTACTCAATGGGTTGGTGTGTAGAACCGCGCCCTACTTTTTTTAGTTCTACGAGTGCATTAAAAAAAAACATTTGTATTATCATCCAATTATAAAAATAACTATTAAGTATTATGTTTTTATATACGGTATTATATACTTCTTCCATTTTTTTATAAGTGTCATTTTGACATTTTTCAACAAATTAAGATATTGAGTTGTGGTCCATATTATCATTCATTAATGATATTAAATTTTTGTTTAGTAAAGAATATGGTAAAGAATGTAAGTGATATTCATATATACAATACTTATATTTTTTCATGATTTACGCTACTATATTCATTGAAATTGGAGGCAAAAAAATTTATAAGGGTAAAATGGTCAAAATAAAAAAAAACATAGAATGACACTTATTTTAAAAATACTTAAAAAGACAAAGTGACACTTATTAAAAAATGGAGGGAGTATTATTTATATAAATAAAATTAAATAGGTTGGTCTGTTGGGTTTAAAAGGCCTACGAAAAAATTTGAGCCCGACTTATTTATTAAACGAATCGAGCTTTAATAGGTTGAGTTGTAGGCTCCTATCGAATAGTTTGACCCATTTCCACCTCTATCCTTATGTTCCTTTTATTGGTTGAGATTTATTTTTGAGTACATGGTCTTGTGTAAACTTAAGTCAATAAAAGAACTTGACCAGTTAACGGTTAATGGTTGACCGTTTACTTTTTTTCCTTTTTTTTATGTTTTTTTTTTGTTGTACTTTTCAATGAGGAACACTTATATGAAATATTTCATGTAAAATGTTAGTATATTTAAGGAATGACAAAAAATTCGCAGATCTTTGGTGGGTCTGACCGGGTCAAGCGAATATTTAAAAAAAAAACAGAAAAATGGGTTTCAGATTTGTGTTACTATGAAGGTAATTATATGTTACTATAAGAGTAAATATGTGTTACTGTAAGTACAAATAACACATAACTTGATTTTTCATATGAAATATTAGTACAATTAATTTAAGGAAAGATAAAGAAAAAACTTGCACATTTTTTGCAAGTCATACCAAATCAAACAGATCTTTAAAAAAATAACTCAAAAGATAAACAGAAAAACGGGTTATAGGTCTATGTTACTGTACGGGGCATTATGTGTTATTGTAAGAACAAGTATCACATAATTTACTTTTGAGTAACACATGTAAAATATTGAAAATTGTGTTACTATATAAACACAATGCATTACTTTATAGAGAAATATGTGTCACTGTATGAATAGAATGTCATTACTGCGTGAATAAAATATAGATTTAAATCAACGCATCTCGTATAGTTCATCCCTAAAATTATAAAATACTCCACATAACAATCGACAGTTAATAAAAACAGATCTACATATAATTTTGTCTTATTCCATTTTTAGTTTTATGTTTTTGTATTTTTTTAGTAAATTAAAAAACGTTAAACACATGTCAAATGTTAGTTTAAGCATTAGAGAGATGGTTATAACTCTAAAGATTGTTCTTTTAACTCATAAAATAGGGGGTGCATATAGATTGAATATGGTTGGTCAGATCATATAGCTATTTGGGCATATTTCACCGTAATACTATTTTAAAATATTGTATATAAATTTTTGACATTTTCAATTGAAGTGACTTACACTTTTTAATAATATTTTTATTTATATTGATGTACATTTTTTTGTAACGTTACATAATTAATAATTGTTCATATGATTTCGTATTTGTTGAATGAATTTGTCTTTTAATTAATTTAATTGTACTCCATTTAATAGTAAAACATGTTAGAGTTGATACTTTGGACGTTCAAAATTTGGCACATTTATATATAAAAATAAATTATATTGTTACTGTTAGTCACTTGCATTTATACTCCTACCTAGTCTATCTATTTAAATTCGACCGTGAACACAACATCTCACAAATAATCTTCCCGAATTCCACAAAACACAATCATTTTTCTACACGAAAATTGTACAACGATGACTCACTCAATAAACAAAACCATATACGCACATAAGAAAAATTATTATTGTACTCCAATTTTATTTATTGAAAACTAGTTGTGGAATTCAATAAGAGAAGGAGAAGGGATGCTCAAACCAATAATACAAATAACACAGTAACAGCAGAAAAAATAAAAACATGAGAACAAAAAAATAAAAAACTCAGATGCAGCAGCCGTAGACAATCCTTCCGACTTGATATTTGTTGTACTCCATATATATATAGTATGTTATAGTGAAAATGTCTAGTTATTGAGAAGCAAATTAAATATGTATGGACGGCACAAAAATGGGGAAGTAGGGAATGCAGCCACCTGTCGCGCCAGACCCCCACCACCTCCCTCTTTAGTTTTCTTCTTCCCAGTCTCAGCAGCAAATCTCCACTGAGTGACAGCAAGCATATATTCTTCGCACGAGTTTAAATTATATTGATTAATTTGTGTATAAAGTAAATATATATAATTGAAGTATGTCGAAGTATTGTAAAATTGATCACTTATAAATAAAGTATTTGTTTATGAATAAATTGAATAACAATGTGACGAGGATAATATATTTTTGTGACAACAATCTTCTTAATTAATGAGTTGAACTTAAAATAAATAAGTGGAGGGATTCATTTATAAGTAGCACAAAATTATTAATATATGAATTAAGAAACCCAACAATAAGTACATAGGAAAGTGGTCTAGCAGTATGGATTTGAGAGAGAGAGAGAGTCTAGAGAGAGAGAGAGAGACTGGGAAAGGTGAGTGGGTGAGAGTGAGCCATAGGAACAACCGACTCTTTTTCGAGCGACCACCGGTGAGGCAATTCGATATCCCTAACCATAGAAGTCCCCTTACCCGTAGTTATCCCCATAGAACAGGCAGAAATTCGGTATTTGAAGAGATTAACCGACAGAGAAATCGTGGGAATGCCGCCTGGAGGGAGAAACTTGTTGCTCTCAAGACAAGTAAAGCGGTAACCTTCTTCTTCAGGAATTTTTCGGCGGAATGCTCCATTGACGATCTAAAATACAGTTTCAACAAAGTGGGGAAGGTGGTGGACATTTTTCGACCACACAAACAGGATAGAGGTGGCAAACCGTTTGGGTTTGTCAGGTTTGAAAATGGGACGGACAAGGCAAAAATGCTCCAAGCTCTCAACGAGGTATGGATGGGGAGCTACAAAATCAGGGCTTACGTGCCGCGATACAACAGGATACCAGAAGAGTCCAGGAAGGTAGAACAAAAATCCTTCAAGTTTGAAGCCAACAAGAATATGAGGACAAACGAGATATCTTTTTCGAAAGCTGTAACCAACATGGGGAATAGTTTGAAAAAGAACCTTCAGGAGCCAAGAACAGTGGAAGATAGGGTGGTTCCTGACCCTCTGACTTGTTCGTATTTTTTTTTGATAAGTTCCCAAGTAGAATTTCGTTCCAAGGATTTAATTAAGTGCCAATGAATCCCTAGAATTGCAAGTTATCATGCCATTGTAGTAACGAACCTAGTTTGTTTGGATTTTCGGGAATATAGAGACAAGTACTTAACTAGATAAAGTAAACACAAAGAAACGAACTAAAGCAAGAACACGATATCTAACTTCCTTTCGAAAGTGCAAGGTGAAAAGGTATTGCCTCGGGTGTATCCATTTTGTAGGTTGGGTGGTGAATTATGGGGCAAAGATACACAAATTAAACCTAATGTGTTGGGAAGAACTAAAGGTTATCACTCGTGTGTGTCGACCAATCCTTTGTGAGGCCTAGGTGAACACGTGCACTAACTAGCAATTATATCGTCTAATCAATGCCATAGGATCGTAGGATAGTGTCTCATAAACACGTTCAACACGGTTACTAATGTTTATGAGACGCCCTTTCACTAATCTAATAGATGACCTCTAATCGAATAGTGTCTAGCGTCGTCGATCTAAGCAACTAACCCCCGGTCGGTGTAGCCAATTACTATGTTAATTCTAATCGATTAATTCAAGCTCATACACACATTTCTAATCATGCAATCCAATACGGTCGTTGAAATCGACACAACTAAGAATGCTAGCTAATAGGGTGAATTAACCAATAGAATCATGCAAATTACCACACTAGAAGCATAAACACCCAATTCCTAAGCTAATCATGCAATTGATCCATAATTACACCACATAACCACCAAAACTTCAACACCCTAGGCAATTAATACTTAGCCCATGGTTCTAGGATAGAAATCCATGGCTAGAATGCAAGAAATCACAAATTCCATCACAATTAAGAAATCAAATGCAAGAAATAATAGAATTGGGAAATTGAAATGAGAATTAAAGAGATATCACCTTAAAACTTGAAATGTAGCTACAAACTTCAATTACTTACAAAGCCCAATGGAAATCTTCACTCGAATCCTCAAATTAAACTAGAATCTAATCTAACTATGGAATGAAATTGCAAAAATATGAAAAACACCTATAACTATGTGTGATTGTGTGTTAATTCCTCCCCAAGTTGTTGTGTATCCCCCCAAAACTGAAATAGGGCCCTTTTATATGTTGCAATAATTCCAAAAATGAGTTTTTGCACTTTAGCCCTTCAAAATTGGAGAAAATGGCCGAAATACCCCGAACATGATGCGACCCGGCCGGGTGGCTCCCACCCGGGCATGCCACCCGGCCAAAATACGAAGCCAACGCCTTTGCATGCCTTGCCCGGGTCGACCCCACCCGGCCGGGTGGGTTTCACCCGGGCCAATTACGAAGCTCCTCCAAATCGCACCCTGGCCGAGTTGAAGTGACCCGGCCGGGTCGATTCTACCCGGTCGTGTGTTGTCTTTTGGCACGTCATCTCGTTTCCTTGCATAACTTTCGCCTCGGATGTCGGATTGACTCGATTCCTTAGGCTTATTCACTCCGTTTCTCGAGACGAATCCAACCGTGCACTCCTATTTCCGGTCCAGTCACTTGTGGTATGTGTTTTGCTCCAAATTTCATCGTGTTACCTACAAAATCGACAAAACACAACCTTTCTCTCATTTCGGCTTAAACAATCATATTCAATGTATAATCCCATGAAATCAACATCAAATGAGCTTCAAATATGCATCTAAAACGTGTAACTTCTACCCGAATCACCCTCCTCCAAAGGAGATGCTAACGATCAAATTCAAAACACAGAGGGAGGAAACCGAATGGTTGGGTTCGTGTTTCACAGGAGTGCTGAAAAAAGGCTTTTCATGGGAGGATCACGGTGAAGAATTGCAACAGGAATGTGTGAATATCTTCCACCTACGAACGCTCGGGGACGATGCTGTGCTAATCGAAAACGTCTCCGAGAAAAGCCTAGACGAAATCACGGGGTCTATGGAAGAATGGCTCCGGCATTGGTTCGAATGGTATAGGGAGTGGTGACCCGCCGACGTGAGCCACAAAAGATTGGTGTGGATAAGGTGGACCGGGATACCTGTACATGTATGGAACGCCCGATTCTTCGAAACGGTATGCATCCCCTTTGGAAAATTGGTGAAGATTGATACCCAGACGTTAAACAAAACACGACTCGACTATGCCAGGGTTCTGGTCTCGGCCTCCTATTTGAATTATGTCAATCAAACCACCCTTCTGGTTATTGACGGAGAGACCTTCAAAAGTCGAGCAACGGAGGAAATCGAATCTCCGAGACAAATGATACAGCCTGGGTTCGAATCGGACTCTGATTTTGACGATGATGACTCTGAGTGGTCGTTGGAGGAAGAAGGTCACAAGGCTTCTGTCTCGTGTGATCAGGCGGTTGCAACTATACGCGAATGTGGAGGCACCGGCACGTCCGAGGAGATATCGGGGTCAATCTCTGTTTGCCAGGAAATAAAAAATACAAATGTGGTGGAGGGAGAATTTGATGTTTGCGATCGGGGAGAGGCCTGCGAAAATTTGCAGATCGGCGACGCCGGCGGTCTTGCATTTGCAGAACATTGGTACCGACCAGAAGGTGCAGATTCCGCCGGGCAGAATAAGTAGACCGGAGACCTGAGAAAGCAGATCGGCGACCCTATTTCGCAGAACATCGGCGACCATTTTTCGCAGAACATCGGCGCCAACCAGATTAAGCAGATCGGCGACGCCGGCCTTAAGAATCAGATCGAAGAAAGCGGCCAGAGCGCGCGGATCGAAAAAAACGGCCAAGATTCCCAGATCGAAGAAGGAGGCCGGAGTCCGCGGATCGTCGACGCCTAAAATAATATCCGTGGCTCAAACGCCTCGGCGACGGCGACGACACAGGGGTGCTCAAGCGGTGGCGATGGCGTCGGCGCCGACGCAACGCCGGAAAATACTTCTCCCTGCCAGAATCCGAAAAGGTACATCGTGCAAAGCGCGGATGGGGCCCGAGGAGACAGAGGTGTAAATGCAGTTAATGTACCCTCGAAACAAGAAAAGAATGAAGAGGCATGGAGAAAGCGTGAGTCGGAGTCAATCATGGCGTCGTCATCTAAAATCGAGGTGGGGCCCCACAAATATGATTATGCACAAGAAATCCCCCTGGCCGTTCAAATCAGTCTTACCAGTTCATTGGGGACCACCTCTTCCAAAGAATACGGATGTAAGGTACTGGGCTCCTCTCCTTCCAAATCTTTGACCAATATTTCCTCTGAGCCCACAAAAACTGATTCATCCAGCCTTATACCCCAACCCCCCCTTATATCCCAAAACAACTCTCCCCCATTTTTCTCGATACACCCCTCAATAAAACCAATACACCCCCCACAAACCCAACACAAGCTGCACCCCCCACTAAACCTGGTACACCCCCCAACATAACCTTACTGAACCCACCCCCACCCAACACCCAAACCATTACACCCCCCCTCCCTTCTCACCCCCTCCCCCATGTCGCGCCCATTATCTGCAATCTTACCCAACCCAACCTGAACCTTGCTCCCACTAATAGCACCACCAAACCCACATATAAACCCCGCAAAAACCCCCCCAAAGAAAAAATCAACCAAAATGGAAATGTGGCAAATGGAGACCAAGAGGTGGACGGAATTCTCAAAAGGTTTTGAAACTGAAGATGAGAAGGCGGCTGAGCTAAACAAACAGCCAAACAAGGGGAAAGGGAAACGACGGCCGCCCACCCAGCCGCCAATCGAAGTGGAAAAGGAAGCCTAAAAAACATGGAACCTAGGGAAAAGCCTAGGCCTACAGTCCAAAAATTCGGATGCCCAGGAAATAAGTAAACTCGTTGAGCTAGAGAAAAAGGCCCGGTCAAAGAAAACTAAGGCAGAAGGTGTGGCAAAAGAGGGTTGTCCATGAACATCCGCGGCTTGGGGAATAGAATAAAAAAAGAAGAGCTACGGAGTTTAATTAAAACTCACGGAGTGGAAATGTGCTGTATCTAAGAATCGAAACTGGAAAGTGTAGATGAAGCAACGTGTCGTGCAATATGGGGCGAAGGAAAGATGGACTGGTACTCAAGGGAAGCCGTAGGGAGATCCGGTGATATCATATCCATATGGAACTCAGAGGTCTTCAGATGTTCTAGCTCATGGCATATGGTGGGTGGTGTAATACTAAATGGCTACTGGGGACAAGCCAATGTACAGTGCTGCATCGTCAACATCTACGCCCCATGCAATCTGTCCGAAAAAATAGATCTATGGGACCGTGTAAGCACGATCGTGAGCCAAAACCCCGCAACATGTATCTGCATCATCGGGGATTTCAACGCAATACGGTGTGGAGCGGAGAGGGACGGAAGAAGAGTACAACAACACAACCACAGAGACACACTGATTTTTTATAGCTTCATCAAAGCTGCAAACCTGGTGGACCTTCCACTCCACGGAAGGAAATATACTTGGTACAAAGCAGACGGATAATGTAAGAGCAAGCTGGACAGAGCCCTGATCAACCATCACTGGCTAAATCAGTGGCCTAACACGCAACTAAGGGGTCTGAGGAGATCAGTATCAGACCATTGCCCTATTCTCCTGTGGATCAGGGTAACAGACTGGGGGCCAAAACCATTCCGAAGTCTCAACGCATGGTTAACCCACCCAGAATTCAAGAGCTTCGTCGAGGAAAAATGGGAAAGTTACCAAATACAGGGCTGGAGTGGCTATGTCGTCAAGGAAAAGCTAAAGAGACTCAAAGCAGACCTGAAGGAGTGGAACACCAAAACGTTCGGAATCATCGAAAACAATATAGAATCACAAAGGGAGGAAATCCAGAAGCTGGACATAGTGGACGAAGTCTTTGGGCTGAACGAAGAGGAGATTATAAGCAGAAATAAGGCAGCCGCCCTACTGATCCGAGAATTGAAGAAGAAAAGTATGATCAATTACCAAAAATCAAGGTGTAGATAGGTGAAAGAGGGAGACTGTAACACGCGCTTCTTCCATAACTACATCAACAGGAGAAGGAAAAGAAACGAGATCCTTGGTTTAATGGTGGAAGGCGAATGGAGTGAAGAAGTCTCAACAGTGAAAAAGGGGTTTTTGAACACTTCCAGAACCATTTCAAGAAACAAGAGTCCACCAGACCAATCCCTACAACAGACTTCGCAAGAAGACGGATCGCGCCCACAGAAAATGAAATGCTTATAGCCCCATTCTCAAAGGAAGAAATTCGCGAGGCCCTAGATGCATGTGACAACTCAAAAAGCCCTGGACTGGATGGTTTCAACTTTGGTTTCCTCAAGAAGTTCTGGCATCTCCTGGAGCCCGAATTCCTACGACTTATGGAGGAATTCCATACCCATGGAAGACTGGTGAAAGGCCTCAACCCAACATTTATTGTGCTCATCCCCAAAAAAGAGGTTAGTACGGATTTGAATGATTTCAGGCCAATCTCCCTTGTTGGGGGAATCTACAAGATAATATCAAAAATCCTGGCAAAAAGACTTGACAAATTGTTACCCTCCATCATATCAGACGCTCAATCAGCCTTCATTGGGGAGAGGAACATCCTGGACAGTGTGGTCGTGTTAAACGAAGCGATCGATGAAGTAAAACGGGAGAGACTGGTACGAGCTTTCCTAAAGATTGACTTTGCAAAAGCCTATGACTCGGTAGACTGGGGTTACTTGGATATTATGATGGAGAGATTCAATTTCAATCCCAGATGGAGGAAGTGGATAATGGAATGTGTGACGACAGCCTCAGCGACGGTCCTGGTCAACGGCAGCCCATCTGGAGAATTCAAATTGGAAAGGGGGTTAAGGCAAGGAGACCCCCTATCCCCGTTCCTCTTCTTGATAGCTGCAGAAGGATTGAGTATCCTCATGGAGAGAGCAACTGAAGAAGGCATGTTTAAAACAGCATAAATTGGTAGGGATAACATTAAAGTCTCACATCTACAGTTTGCAGACGACACAATCCTAATGGGGGAAGTCAGCCTGGAGAACGCCCGGGTAATGAGACGACTGCTGAGAAACATGGAACTCATATCTGGATTGACAATCAATTTCAACAAATGCTCGATCATGGGAGTGAATATGGAAGATAACACCCTAAGAGAAATGGCGGAGATCCTGGGGTGCAAAGTGGATAATATCCCCTTCACATATCTGGGAATGAAAGTAGGGGCTAACCACAGGAAAACACAAGAATGGGTGTCGATTGTGGAGAAGGTAAGAACCATATTAGCAAGATGGGATGACAAGAAGATCTCGATAGGGGGCAGAATCACGTTATTGAACTCAGTTATCTCTTCTCTTCCGACGTACTACCTGTCCTTTTACCGAATACCAAAGAAAACTGTGAGTGAGATCGTGAGCCTACAACGTAACTTTCTCTGGGGGGGTGGGAGCACTGGGAAGAGAGTGGCATGGATCGACTGGAAAAGAGTATGTAACATGAAACATCTAGGAGGGCTAGGGGTAAGAGATATTAGGGTTTTCAACGAAACATTATTGGGGAAATGGGGCTGAAAATTTATTAATGAGAGGAATAGTTTTTGGGTGAGGGTCTTACGGTCTAGATATGGGGTAGCTTGGGGAGATGGCTTCGGCCTCTTCCCAACATGAAGGGAGGGGAGGGTGTCGCTATGGTGGAGGGATGTCTTAAAAGTGATAGGTGAGAGCAATGGGGGTTGGTTCCATGAAAATTTGAAAATGGTCTTAGGGGATGGGAAAAAGTCATTCTTTTGGGAGGAAAACTGGACTGGGGAAGGTACTCTTAAGGATAGATTCAAGAGATTATACTTAGTTAGCTTAGACAAAGGAAAATCTGTAGGGGAAATGGGAGTTTGGGAAGGGAATATGTGGAGGTGGATTTGGAGATGGAGAAGGTCACTTTTCGACAGGGAACAAATATATCTTAATGATCTCTTATCTGTGATGAACAGGTTCAAACTACAAGCAGGAACTGAAAACTCATGGAAATGGAAAGCATCGAAGACAGGGGAGTTCTCCACAAAAGAGATGTACTCAACATTATTCAACCAAAACCAAGATAACCAACCAGAAGACAAGCTGCTGCAAGGGTTCAAGAAAATCTGGAAGAATTTTGCACCATCGAAAGTCAAGGCCCATGCATGGAGGCTCCTATGGGGCAGATTACCAACTAGGTCCAACCTCAGAAGAAGAAACATACTCAACCAGAACGATGACTTAAGGTGCGTACTCTGTGGCAACAGTGAGGAAACCGAAAAACACATTTTTCTGGAATGCCCCCAAACATACCAAGTCTGGATGGAATGTCTGTTGTGGCTCAAATCCCCGTCAGCACTTCCGTCAAATATCCTGGACAACTTCCTAGGCTTTGGGGGTATACTGAGGTGTAGATATGGGAACAAGATTGCTACATGTATATGGCTTTGTGTGGCTTGGCTGATATGGAAATGGAGAAACGCAGTACTCTTCAACAACGAAACCTTCTCGATCACAAAAGTCAAGGAGGAAATGAGAGCAAGAATATGGAGCTGGTTCACGATCAAATACCCTAACCGAAACAACCTTTCCTTCAGGACATGAGTGTTAGATCCAATCCAGTGTATGAGATGAAATCTGTGTAATGTAAGACTTTTCTGTTTTTATGATGTACCCTGTACAATAAGTTCTCGGGTATCCCTTGTACCCAATAATAATAATATATCTTTTACCGATAAAAAATATATATATATATGAATTAAGATGCCAATTATTAATTATACACAGCTTAATTATCTACACACCACACTCGTTTACATAAGCTTGCACATAAGTATTTAACAAGATGTAATATCAATATAATTATCTTTAACCTGGTCTCAATGCAAATTTTTAATCAATTCAAGACTCTATGAAATAGGGAGGAGAGTTTTATCAATTCAAGGCTGAAAGATGGCTAATTTATGACTTGACAGATTTCTTCTATCATCGATCCATGATCTAAAAGAATGAAAACTATTAAAATCAGAACTTAGAAAGATAGAATATATCAATTTAAGACACACAATTTTTAAGGTTATGTTTCACATTTTATAATTTCTAGTTATTCAATAATATTATTTCATGTGAATGGAGAAAAAAAAATGGTAAGGAGAAAACTTTCCGTCCTTTTTGCGCTCCCAGCTTCAATAATCTTCTTCAACAGTAGTACTCCCTCCGTCCGCCTATAAGCTTCCCATTTTACCATTTTGGTCCGTCCGTCTATAAGCTTCTCATACCTTTGGTAAGTACTTTTTCTTACAATTCACTTTATATCTTACTTTTTCTCTCTATCTCTCTCCTCTCTCAATCACATCACTTATACTATATCTATTATTTAATCACTTTTTTTAACCTCTGTGCCAAAAAGTAATGTAACACTTATAGGCGGACGGAGGGAGTATATGATATAAACCTGTCAATAGCCTTCACAAATCATTAGCAATCTCTGTTTCCCAAACAAATAAAATTTTTCTCCAACCCCAATTGAAATGCCAAGACCCCCATTCCATTTAATTCTACCAGAAACTACACAATTACCATTGCACACAAACTTGGTACAACTCTAAAAAAACTACTCACTCATTCCAACATGTTTAACAATAGAAACCAACTATAATGACCAATGCTTAGGGCCCTTCTCGTCAGCCTTACACATATCTAGAGCTGGCAATTTGGGTCTGACCCGTTGGGCCGGTCCGATCAATCTGAAGCCCAATTTGATCTGGACTCTAAAATTACAGGCCCATATTGAACCGGGGCCAATTTGGTCCGGCTCGACAGGCCTAATGTGCTAGACTGAATTTGGCCCGACATGCTGTGGGCAGTCTGTTTGGTCTGATCAGTTTTTTTAGACAAATAATTATTAAAATTAGTAAAGCATTGTATACTTAAATATTAAGGTGGGGCTAATAACACTCCATAAAATGTTATACCCACCCCAAATGTTAAACACACCCCATTAAAATTTAAAATTCAATTTTTATTATTATACACACCCAAATTATTTTCTATTTACCCTTCAACCCTCATAACTAATAAAGATTAACTAAATCTTAAAAAACATATCAAATTTAAAATTTAATTAACAAAAAAAAAATCAATAATACAATAAAATTACGTGTAAACGTTGAAAATATTTTAAAAAATCAGCTAAATTTTAAAAATCATTTAAAAATGGAACAATCAATTAAAAAAATTAAGAAAATTAAAAAAAATGAAAATAATAATAATTAAATCTAAATAAAATCTGAAAAATAAATCAAATAAAAAAATTAACGATTAGCGATTTTTTTTAAAATTAAATAAAATAATAAAGAAAAATCAACTCAATATTAAATTAAAAAATAAAATCTTTAAAAATAAAATAAAGCAAAATAAAATTTAAAAATTTCAACTAAATTTTAAAAAATAATTAAATCAATTATATTTATAATTAATTCTTAAGATTTAGGTGATTTTTAATTTTTTAGATTTTATTTATTATTATTCGAATTATTAATTTTAATTGATTTTAATTAATTATTTCTTACGATTTATTAAAAATTTACGAATTTATTTATTTTTAATTGATTTTTGATTTTTTTATTTGAATAATTTATTTATTTTCTTTTTAAAAATATTTAATTTTTTAAGATTATTTTTAAAAAATATTTGATTTATTTAAATTAATTATTTTTTAAGATTTTATTAATCTTTTAATTACATTTTTTAAGATTTTTTCAATTGTTTTAAAAGAATTATATTTAATTTGTATAAGGGTTACTTAGTCATTTTACAATTATCTATTTTTATTTTTAAATTGATGGGGTGTGTATAACATGTTTTGGGGTGTTAGCAGTGGTACCCTAAATATTATTGTGTTTTTTAATTTTATTTTGACTTTAAAATTTAAACTTATGAATGATTTATAATTCTATTTAAACTTGTTATATAGTTTAATGTTATACTGATTATTATTATTTATGATTTATGTATGGTTAATATATTAGTAATGTATATTTTTAATTATAATTATTTGTACTTCTCAAAAAAAAAATTGTATAAATAAAAAAATACATGTAAGTATGAGATCAATACATAATAAAATTTATATATATAATTTTTATTAGAAATATTAAAAAAAAAATAGAAATTATCTTATGAGTTGGGTTAGCCCCTAGGCTAAAATGGACTAGACTGGATTTGACTAGTTCAACAAACATTGCTTGGCTAGGTTGGGCCGAATTGTCCAATTTGCCAGCTCAACACCTATCCACACACTCTCGAAAGCTGCCTGCCATATTTAGATCTTAATAAATCAAAGCAAAGACCTCCCCCCATATTTTCCCCAAATTCCACCCTAATATAGTTAAATGTTCTCACCAAATTAATGTCTTTGTGGTCTACGTACCCGTTAATTACGTTATACTAGGTTCTTTGATTTGACAATTAAAGATTAATCAATTTAGCTAGAATTTACTAATTGTCAAATTGATCAAACCCAGATTGACTGACGGCCCAATCAAAACAATCACATTCTTTAGTTAACAATGATAATTCTTATGTAACCATAATTTTATAAATTAGATACAACGATGTAGACAAAAAGGAAAAAAACACATTAGCAAATTTAAGTGTTCATATAATTTTTTTTTTTTTTCTTTTCAACTGTGTGCATATGATTCTTGTTTAGGTTAAAAAAAAAAAAAAAAAAAACTCATTAATAACTTTAAAAGTTTAAATCAATAAACTAATAATGTCAACTTGTAATGTTAGATGTTCCCTTCCTCCCTAATTTTTTTTATACTTTCCTTTTTAGTTTATATTTTAAAAGTCAAAAGTTTGCATATATAAATTGAGTTCTTTTATTGCACCAAAAAACGCCTAGAAGTCATATGAGCACAAGTCGCTCATACTTCTAAATGAAAACAATTATCACAATCCTCACAATATACACTATTTATTTTTCATGTCATTACCTTTAGGTCCATCATACATTCATATTAGACATAAGTGGTTTTCATACCGGAACCGACAAACCGTTGATTTGTCGGGTTAACCAAACCGTAACCAGATTTTTACGATTCGATTTCAGTTAGCCCAAGTGAAAACAGTTTGGCGGTTAACCGACGATTTTTTGGTTTTTTTTAAATGCATAATTATTCTATTTTCTATGTATAAATTTAAGTTATATAATTTGTACGGAGTATTAAATACTAGTAAAAAATTTTTTTTTTTAAAAAGAGGTAAAACGAAAAGAAAAAAAAAAGCGAAAACGGAGCCAAAACGAGAAAAAAAAAAAAAAAGGAAAATCGTCGAACCGCCGGTTCAAAAACCGTAACCGACGGTTTGCCGGTTACCAATTTTGGCAAACCGTAACTACCGATTTTTCACGATTACGCATGGGCTGGCATGGCTACATCATACATTCAATTTAATTACTTTATTTACTTTATATATAAAAATTTACAAAATTAGTACTCATCAACATTCTAATCATTACACTTTTATTTTCAAAAACACATTTCAAAAACACCTTAAGCTTTTCTTGTACTTTTTATGATTTTGTTAGTAGTGTGCTCAATTTACCCTCAGGCGGATAGTCACCTCGTATCTTAATACTCTATATTTGTGAGAATATAATGGGACACGTGTCACAATTCTATCCCTCTACACAATCTCTCTCTTCACCAAATTCGTCTATTTCAAAATTCCTGCATTCTCAGCAATTCTGATTAAAAAATTCATTTTTTCTATTTTAATCTCAAAATTATAATTCAAAATTTTAAATTATAATTATTATAAATTTTTCAATAACAATTTTATCTCTTTTAATTATTTTAAATTTTAAATTTAAATAATCACATGATTTTCTCAACTAAGTTAAAAATCTAATCTTTTTATAAGCTACTCATTATCAAATCTAATCTTTTTATACGATACTCATTATCGATCACAAGGTATAGAAAAACAACATCTCGATTCTTATGTGTCTTCCTGCAATTTTTTCATAGAGAAACAATTTCATTTCATAGAGAAAAAGAGGTTCTCATTCTCTATCTCCTTATTATTATGTTTTTGGTTTTACTTCCATTTTTTTCGTAATTTTTTCTCGGGTTGGTCTGCTATGGACTCGAGTGCATGTTGTGCACTCTAGTCCATGTTGCACTTTTCAGTTTACTGACTTACACTTTTCAATTATTAAACTGTATAATAATATTTTTAGTAATAATTGAAAAGTGCAACACCATTACCAAAAAGTGTAAGTCAGTAAACTGAAAAGTGCACATGAACTAGGGTGCACAGCATGCACTCGAGTGCATACTAGACTTCACCTTTTTTCTCATTCTTTTTCTATTTAATAATTTTTTGCTTTCAATTTTATCTCAGAGAAAGTAGAATGAGGATTGACAATTTATTCAATTTTCTCATTCTCTATCTTCTTATTATGTTTTTTTGTTTAACTTACATTTTTTTTTTCATGTAATTTTTTCTCATTCTTTTCCTATTTAATAATTTTTTGCTTTCATTTTTTTTTTTCAATTCATCATTTATTTTATTTTATTAAGATACCGATCGATCGAGTTATTGACGATCTACATCTTACACAATTCTTTGCTGTAATTTTTTCTTCATTTTTTTCAATTCTATCCCACAGTAAAATTCACAATATGGAATTATGAATTGTGGTTTATTTTATTTTATTCATTTTTTTCAATTTTATCCCATAGTAAAATTGACAATGTGGAATTATGAATTGTGGTTTATTTTATTTTATTCAAGATACCGTATTCTCAATCGATTTATTGACGCGATTTATTGACAATCTTAGAATGATTTTAAAAATATTTAAAAAATAGGTCGATTTATCTGCGATCTTTTCGAGGTGTGATTTAAAAAAAAAAGGTACCGACTCCAACTAATTCGACTAAACAGTTCTAACTAATTCGACTAAACAGTTCTTCGATCTTTCAATGAATGAATTTAAAAAGAGGTACCGGCTCCACTAATTCGACGATAATATAATAGGTCCTTTTTTTTAAGATATATGACATTAGAAGATCTCATTTCATTTCAGTTGACATTATGTATGAATTATTTTATTTTATATTATTTCATAATAAATTTAATTATAATTTTTTATCCCTTCAAAATCTATTCTATGTATGTATAGTTTTCTTATATATAGAGTGTGAAAATTAAGAACAAAAATTATAATAATTTTAAATATTTATTTACAATATTAATTTTTATAATTTATAATATTTATAAATTTTTCAATAAAAATTTTATCTCTTTTAATTATTTTAAATTTTAAATTTAAATAATCACATGATTTTCTCAAGTTAAAAATCTAATATTTTTAGCTCTTTTAATTATTTTAAATTTTAAATTTAAATAATCACATGATTTTCTCAACTAAGTTAAAAATCTAATCTTTTTATACGCTACTCATTATCTTATCTAGATCGTCAAGTGTAGAAAAACAACATCTCGATCACTCTCTTGATGCATAAAAGTAATTTTTTTCCCTCTTTCATTTAATTTAAATTTTATGTAATTTTTTTGGAGGTTAATAATTTTTACTTTTTCTCTATGTGAATTCATTTGAGTCTCAATTTCAATTGAAGAAGTTTTTGTTTGCTATTTTTTTTTTTTCAATTTTATCTTAGTTCTTATGTGTCTTCCTGCAATTTCATTTCATAAAGAAAAAAAGGTTTTCATTCTCTATCTCCTTATTATTATGTTTTTGGTTTTACTTCCATTTTCTTAGTAATTTTTTCTCATTCTTTTTCTATTTAATAATTTTTTGCTTTCATTTTTTTTTTCAATTTTATCTCAGAGAAAGTAGAATGAGGATTGGCAATTTATTCAATTTTCTCATTCTCTATCTCCTTATTATTATTGTTTAACTTTCATTTTTTTTCATGTAATTTTTTCTCATTCTTTTCCTATTTAATAATTTTTTGCTTTGCTTTCATTTTATTATGTTTTTTGTTTTACTTCCATTTTTTTCCTTAATTTTTTGCTTTTTTTTTTGCTTTCGTTTTTTTTTTCAATTCATAATTTATTTTATTTTATTCAAGATACCGATCGAGTTATTGACGATCTATATCTTACATACAATTTTTTTGCTGTTTCCTTTATTTTTTTCAATTTTATCCCATAGTAAAATTCACAATGTGTAATTATGAATTATGGTTTATTTTATTTTATTCAAGATACCGTATTCTCAATCGACTTATTGACGCGATTTATTGACGATCTTAGAATAATTTTAAAAAGATTTTAAAAATAGGTCGATTTATCTGCGATCTTTTCAAAGTGTGATTTTAAAAAAAGGTACCGATTCCAACTAATTCGACGGTAATATAATAGGTCTTTTAAGATATGACATTAGAAGATCTAATTTCTCAGTTGACTCATTGATTGTTTTTTTTAGAGATAAATAATTTAAATTATGTATGAATTATTTTATTTTATATTATTTCATAATAAATTTAATTATAATTTTTTATTCCTTCAAATTTGAATCTATTCTATGTATGTATAGTTTTCTTATATATAGAGTGTGAATGTATTCTAAAATAATTAAACTTATATATAATTGTCAATAAATGTATTCTAGAATAATTTAAGAAACTTTACTTAGAAAAAAAGTTTTAGTAATTGTTAATAAAAAAAAATTAAAATAGTACTCCCTCATTTAATAAAATAATAGATATAGTACAAGTGATGTGATTGAGAGAGGAGAGAGATAGAGAGAAAAAGTAAGGTATAAAGTGAAGTGTAAGAAAAAGTACTTACCAAAAAAGGTATGAGAAGTTTATAGGTGGACGGACCAAAATGGTAAAATGAGAAGCTTATAGGCGGACGGAGGGAGTAATTGTTAATAAAAAAAATCTAAAATCTTCCAACAAAGTTTAATTATGATTAGTTTATTGGAGCGTAGAATAAATATAAAAAGTGATCAATCTAAAAAAGGGAAAGCAATTAGAGATGTACACGGACTTACTTGAGAAGATTATGCAATTATTTGTTATAATCATTGGAAAAAAAATTGACGGGAAATTTGGAAATTTGAAGACTATATTGTGCCATGAAAATAGGTTACTAGAAAGATGTCACAATTTTTTAAGGGAATGTTTGTTTTGAAATGAAAATTTTAGTCCATGTTCTACTTTAAAATTTAGATATATAATTTTAAAATCTTACCATACAAATAAAAAGTTAAATCATACAAAATCGTCAAAATCCCAAAACAAACATTTGTAGAAGACGGTTTCCTATTTTATTGTATTTTGTCAATTTTATATACTCCTACTTTTTATTAATAAAATTATTTTATAATACTTTTACCTATTAAAAATATTTTCTTAATTTTACAATTAAAATCATAATTTTGTTAATGTATATGTTATTAATATAGTAAAAAATATTATAATATATAAAAATATAAATACAATAATATAAATTTAAATTTGTAGAAATGTATATGTTATAAATATATTGGAATAAAAAAAAGTTTAATCTCACAATTCTAATAATGAAAAAGATATAAAATTAATATAATATTTAAAATTATTATTTTAATAAATGAACTCTAATATAATAATTAATGTTATTATTTTAATAAATCGACCCCGCGTAAAACGCGGGTATAGAGCTAGTTTGATTATATTGAGGGTGGGAGTGCATTCCAATTTGAACAATCCGTGGAGGTCTAATATCCGTTAGTTCCAAGCTATAGTTTAGTTTCTAGGGAGTGTTTGTAAATTCTACTCATAACTTAAAAACACTTTTCAAAAATTATGTTGTAATTTCTCGGGTTGAGTATCCCTTGTACTCATTGGAAATGAATTTATTTGACTGTTCAAAAAAAAAAAAAAAAAAGTTATGAAGGAACAATTTTACAAAACATGATTATGTATCCATCAGTTGAGTTTGCAAACACCCCCTTTAGTTCTTGTTTATTACACAATGATTGCAGATCTGTTTTTTTTTTTTTTTTGAAACAAACAGCAACATAGTTACAATCTTTCATAAGAACCAATTCCTACAATTAAAACAAAACTATGTCCGCAATGTTACGAGGTATATCGTCATCTCTCCAATCTTGAGAAGAGTGCGTTGTCGCTGCCCATTTTGCTAATTCGTCAGCAGCTGCGTTCCGCGTCCTCGGCGTAAACGAAACTTTGCACACTACAAAGTCCTTGATCGTCGCCAAAATTCGCTCTAATACAAAGCCTTCGGAGCTCCAAATCTTCCCATTTTTTCGAATTGCTGTCACTGCCTCCAAAGAGTCCGACTGGACTGCTACCTTCATAATCCCCAGCTCCTTGCACCAGCTTAGTCCCTCCTCTATGGCCCTCAATTCCGCTCCCAGCACCGTCCCCGGATGTGCAATATGTTTGCACCTTGCTCCATATAATGTCCGTTCCGGTGTCCCTAAAATCGCACCAATACCAAATTTGTCTCCCTCTTCTTTGAAAGCCGCATCAACTTTGAGTATGTGGTGCTCGCCTAACCTATCATCTTGCTCCCCCTCCACCATTTCTACCCTCTGTGTTAACTTCCTTCTTGCCTGCTGAAACTCTTTCATGAAATTCCTTGCCCATTCCATATTAGATAGCTTTAGTTGGTCATCTACACTTTCCAAGTTGTATTTCAGGTCATGTAAAATTTGGTATCGCTCTTTCCACACTCCACAGGCCATTATCACTATCTCTTCAAGATCCACTTCCCTTTTCTTCTTCTCTAAAATCCCCATTATCTCTCTTGTTGGACTCTGTTCCATCCTCTTTATCATCTCCCACCACTCATAGTGATTCCACACATGCTTCGTAGTCTTACAAAAAAACAACGCATGAGTCGTTGTAGCTTCCTTTCTCCTGCACAGCCTACACATACCTGAGATGGGCACATGATGTGCACTAAGGTTTCCTTCAGTTGCCAGAATATCCCACATAACTCTCCACCAAAATTTTTTGACTTTTGGTGGTACATTGAGCTTCCATATACCCTTCCAAGTCTCTCGTATTCCCGTGTCATCAGATGCCGATGGCTCATCTCTGTTTCTGCCACAACTCGCCCTTCCATGCCAATATCCCGTTTTTACAGTGTATTTCCCTTTCTTACCCGGTTTCCAAAAGGGCGAATCTTGCACATTCAAACCCCCTATAGGGGTTTTCAATATGGCTTCATCTTCTATTGGCAAGAAAGCTTGTTGAATCAATTCTTTGTTCCACTCTGTGCCTCCAACTATAAACCGACTGACCTTCGATCCACTTGCCTTTCGCGATATCAATCGGCCCTCCTTCATACCTGCCACCCATCTATCTTTAAACAAGTTTACCATTTCACCATTACCAATCCTCCACCGTACTCCCGCGTCAAGTAACTCCCTGCTCCAGCACATTGACCTCCAAATGAAGGAGGGATTACTCCCTATCTCCGCTTCTAGTACCCCTGTATGTTTGAAGTAACGCGCTTTTAAAACTTTACTTAGTAATGAATCTGGGAACTCCATCACCCTCCATACTTGCTTCGCTAGTAATGCTCGATTGAAGTTAACCAGTTCCCTAAAAGCCAAACCACCCACTTCTCTTTCCGCACAAAGTGCCTCCCATATTTTCCAATGCATCCTCTTTCCATTATTCTTCAGCCCCCACCAATAATCCGCGACCATTTTCTCAATGTCTCTACATATAGATGTTGGTACTCGAAAACACGCCATTGTGTACGTTGGCACTGCTTGCACTATGGCTTTTATCAAAATTTCTCGACCCCCGTCTGAAAACTCCTTCCCTCTCCATGCCTCAATCTTCTTTGCTACTCGATCTTTCAAAAAACCAAACTGAACCCTCTTGTTTTTCATGGAAAAAGTTGGTAGACCCAAGTAGAGCTCATGACCGCTCGTCATTTTAATCTGTAACGTGTCCCTGACCAAACTCATATTCTGCATTCTCGTGTTGGGACTAAAAGAAACAGCCGATTTATCAAAATTCACCAATTGTCCCGACACTTTCTCATATAATTTCAACATACCTTTTATTCTCTCGCTCTCCTCCCCATTTGCCTTGAAGAATAGTAGGCTATCGTCTGCGAAGAACAGATGCGTTATTACTGGCGCTCCCCTTGCTATCCGTACCCCCGACACTGCCCCGTCTAGCGCTGCTTTGTTTAGTACTGTTGAGAGGCCTTGCGCGCATATCACAAATAGAAAGGGCGAAAGGGGATCGCCCTGTCTCAGTACCCTTGATGGCTTCACATTCCCCATAATCTTATCATTCACTTTAAACTCATACTCCACTGATCTTATACATCTCATCATCAACTCAATCCACCCCTCACTGAAACCACTCTTCTCCAGCATGATTTCCAAATATTTCCATTCCACTCGATCATACGCTTTACTCATATCCAACTTCAGCGCCACATACCCTTCTTTGCTCTTATTCCCTCGTATCCAGTGCATGCATTCGTATCCCAATATTATGTTATCCGAAATTAATCGTCCAGGAGTAAAAGCACTCTGATTATGATCCACTATATTCCCCATTACCAACTTCAGCCTATTAGTAATCGTCCGTGCTAATATTCTGTAGATGACATTACTCAGGCTTATTGGTCTGAAATCCATCACTTTCCTTGACTCTTTCTTCTTTGGAATTAATGTAACCCAAGTCTTGTTCCAATCTTTTATATCTCCCTTGTTGTTTAGCACCTTCATGATCGCCTTTGTTACATCCATTCCCACTTGGTCCCACATTTGTTGGTAAAAACCCGCCGACATTCCGTCCGGACCTGGTGCTTTTATTGGGTTTAAATCAAATGCTGCTTCTTTGACTTCAATTGCTGTGAAAGGTCTGTCCAACAATCTCTTCATTCTCATGTCTACCACTGTTTCTACTGGTGCCAACATTTCTTCAATCTCCTCCTCATTCGGCTGCTGCGACGTAAAGATGTTGTCAAAGTAAGCCTCTATAATCCCTTGAATGTCCTCCTGTCCCTCCCTCCATTGCCCCCTTTCATCTTCCAGCCCCCTTATTGTATTGGTCCACCTTCTTTGGCTTGCCCTTCTATGAAAAGTTTTTGTATTTCTATCCCCATCCTTTAGCCACGTTATCCGAGCTCGTTGCTGCCATTTTAGATCTTCTTGTGATTGCAGCCTCTCCAATCTCCTTTCCAGTACTCGTACTCTATCATAGTCTACCACCCCTTCCTCATTATTCACCAATGAATTTATATTAGCCCTGCATGCCTTGATTTTCTTCTTCACATCCCCCACTTTCACTCCTGCCCATTTCTGCATTCTTTGCCCACATATTTGTATTTGTTGCATTATTCCATTACTTTCTTTTCCTTCTTTCCATCCCTCACTCACCACTTCTTTAAACTCTTCTTCCAAAGTCCATGCTCTTTCAAACCTAAAAATCTGTTGTCCCCTTCTTCTTTCATCATTGCCTTTTGCATTGGTGACCAATTTCACTGGTCTATGGTCCGAGCCATAGAAATTCAGGTTCGTAACTTCCCATACCTCCATCAAATCCAGCCATTCATCCGTTGCCATATACCTATCAAGCCTTTCCCGAATTTGTGCCTCCCCTTTTCTCCTATTTCCCCATGTAAAGAATGACCCCTTTGCTTCTAAATCCCTCAGTCCCAATTCATTAGTCACATCCCTAAACTTTTTTATCTGCCCATAAGGTCTTTGCCTCGTCTCCTCCCCTCCTTCTTTCTCATTGAGATATAAGACCTCATTGAAGTCCCCCCAACTACCCAGGCCCTTACCTCCCCCACATGAGAACTACGTACTTTCCTAAGTAAATCCCAAGATTGTTGTCTCATATGTGTTACCGGAGACCCATAAAAACCTGTAAACCGCCAATGCAATCCATCCATCGAAAGTAAAGTATCCAAATGACCACAAGAGTAAGAAAGTAAATTGATTTTCACTGCTTCTTTTCCAAACAAAATCAGACCACCACTGGTCCCATTAGCATCACTACCAATACAAAAGTTAAAATCTAGACTAGTCTTCCAACTACTACAAATTCTAACTCGTAGTTTCGTTTCCATCAAAAACAAAAGATCGGGGTTATTATCAGCTACTAGTTGCTGTAGATTCTGGAATGCTCGTTTCCCCCCAAGGCCCCGTGCATTCCACACCATTGTGATCATGGATGATGGCGGGGCTGATTCTTAGCAGCCTCCGCCTCCATGAGCCTTGCCTCATGCTCTTCATCACTCTTTGTCTTTTTTCCTCCTCCCTGTCCCTGGCCTTTTTCTCCTTCTCCATACTTCTTTTCTCCCGTGCTCACTCTCCCTCTCTTCTTCACCGGCTGGCTTCCCCCGTGCCGCATTCCTGATTGCAGATCTGTTTTAATCTATCACTAGTTTCAACCCCAAGGAGTTGCCTAGTGGTGTAGGCTTGAGATTTGAAGTATGCTATTCTTTAGGTCTTATGTTCGAAACCCATAAGGTGCAAATAATTTCTATAGGGCCATGTTCACACATAGCGTAAAACTATGACTTTAAATGGGACCACCGCAAGTGGGCGGTGAGATTGATCCCCGAAATTAATCGATCCTTATATCAGATACCCGAGACTTAAAAAAAAAAAAACTATCACTAGTTTGGATATTGTGTTGTAAGTTGTAACCTTGTGCTGATATGATATGGATTGGATTAGACCCAAGTAATAATACTCCCATATCTTCTTGATTACATAAGAGAACAATTCTTATGTAATAATAGTATAATACAGACCCCCAGACAGCCGGATGTGGGAAAGATACGTTTGCAATCTAATCTAACTCACCGAAAAGAGTTGAAAAGCAAATACTTGTGGTGGGTATGTGTTGAAAATGGTGCAGTTTAAAGGAGAAAATATGTTATTCCACTCCATAATTCAAAGAAAAAAAGCAGGACATTTTGGTAATTATCCAGCATGAGATCTGCCTATTGTCGCAAAGTCATTATCGCCAAGATATGTGAAAGCGACATCCATTATTTTATTCAACAAACAATTATTTTTACAGACATAATAATAATATAATAATCAAAACCACTTGCAGAAGGGGTGTGGTTGTATTACTATTACTTTGGGGACAACAGCGTATCTGGGAAAATCCTCAAATTCGAATCAGTTTGCTTTTAAAAGGAAGCAGCATACACACACTTCTCTGACTAAAAACCATACTCATAAATCACTTTTTAATATTTTATTTCTTCCATTAAATGTGAACTTATGTTCAACTGCAGTACATTGTTTCTTGAAATTATTATACTCCACTAGTATTTTATTTGTGTTTGGTTGTGTGAATTTCGGTCAAAGATGATTTTTTTCTGAGTTGTGAGAATGTGAGTAATTATTTTAAGCAAAAGGGGTCAGAAGCCGTGCTTTAAATTGTCTGCTGCAATTTTTTGGAGTGAAAATCTATGCACTATAGAGAGAATAGGGGTTCTTTTTCCGTTGGAATTCGGACAAAGTTTAGTCTTTTGAGGTCTGCAACAAGTTCATGCTTTGTTCCTGAATTATGGAGATAAATATACTATATAGTACTCACATTTCTTGAAATGCAAATGAAGAGGGCCCTTTTGTTTAAATTGCAGTTGCAGTGGGGAAAAAGTGATTCTTGAAAAGTTGTGGAAAATCTTTAGCTAAGATGGGTGAGAAAAGGCAAGTTCACCACACGGTGTCTGTAACAGTGAATGAGCAGCCATTGAATACCAAGAAAAAGCATTCTGTGGTACTCAATTTAGCTTCGGATCGTCGGGTTTTGGCAATCTGGATCCTGATTAATTTATTTTTGGGTAAAGGGATTTATGACAATTTGGATGATGAACAGCAGATGAGAAGGAAAGAAGTTCTTGTTGGAATGTGTGAACAAAGGGCAAGAATGTTGCAAGATCAATTCATTGTTAGTGTTAATCATGTTCACGCCCTTGCCATTCTTGTCTCAACTTTTCATTATTACAAGAATCCTTCTGCAATTGATCAGGTTCGTTGCATTGCAGCTTTCTTTTGTGTATTTTTGTGGAGAATTAGGGCTAGAATTTCCCTGTTTCTGGTAATTAGGGCTTTTTAGTTGTGATTTATGGCATTTTTAATGTTGGGGATATTTGTTTTTTCTTGAAAAAAATAGGCCTTTTCTAACGGTTTTTTGCTATTAACACCTACATTATATTATAACTGTGTTTGATTGTACAATTAGCTGAAAGTTGTTGTACATAATCAATTCTAGTGGCCTTCTTTTAAATGCGTGTTATGGTTGTGGTGTAAATGAAGGAAATCTTGTGCAATAATAAAATACAGAGAAATAACTGCTTTTCATCATTGAGAAAACATAAATTTGTGATTTATGATAATGCCTGTTTTTGGTTCCATTCTTGCTGGGATATTTTCCTTATGTAGTGAAATCTAATTTGAAATTAAATGTGAGATTATTGTGGTAAATGCAGGTAACGTTTGCAAGATACACTGCTAGAACTGCATTCGAGAGGCCATTATTAAGTGGGGTGGCCTATGCGCAGAGGGTTCTGAATTCCGAGAGGGAAGAATTCGAAAAACGAGCTGGATGGACGATTCGAACAATGGAGAAAGAGCCTTCACCAATTAGGGACGAGTATGCTCCAGTTATATTCTCTCAAGAAACTGTATCCTACATTGAATCACTTGATATGATGTCTGGGGAGGTAACCAACTATTTTGTTTGATGATATCTTTTTCAAGTTTTCCGTATCCTGATTGCTTATAACTCTCGTTGAAACAGGAGGACCGTGAAAACATACTGAGGGCACGGGCTACTGGTAAAGCTGTTCTCACTAGCCCATTTAGGCTGCTAAATTTTCATCTTGGGGTAGTTTTGACTTTTCCGGTTTACAATTCCAAGCTCCCCGTTAACCCGACCGTGCAAGACCGCATTGAAGCAACAGTAGGGTAAGCACTTGTTCTTAATAATAAAATGGATTTAGAAATTAATTGATCGATAAAACAGTGAAAATGTTGTGATTAATTTCTTATTAAGTTTTTGCATTATTGCTTCTTGTATACTTCTATATATGTTTCTGTTTTCTCCCCATTTTTATAATTTACAATGGTTGTAAAATTGTGTATGTTTCTGAATAGGGGCCAGTTCATATTAACATTATTCCTAATAAAATATTATATTATTTTCTTGTTTAGTAAACTTTTAAAGTGATGGTAAATGACAATTAGGTACCTCGGTGGATCATTTGACGTTGAATCTCTTGTTGAGAATCTACTAGGGCAACTTTCTGGTAATCATGAGATCACCGTTAATGTATATGATACAACCAACGGTTCTGATCCTCTGGTCATGTATGGCCACCACTCTCAAGAAAGACATATGTCCCTTAAGCATGTGAGCAAGCTCGATTTTGGAGACCCATTTCGTAAGCATGAGATTATATGTGGGTACGTATCAAATCCCCTGATTATATCCTAGTAACTTGGTTGAGTAAATTGCCAAATTGGTCATGTATATATTGGGTGTTGGCGATTTTTAGCCCTACATGATTATTTTTTTTTCAAATAAGTCCCATAAATAATGACTATTGACTATAGTAAATAATGCAATTTAATCTTGTATTGACTATTGACAATGTTGCAAGATTTTTGCACGTGGCACTCACGTGAGTTGCCGGAGTTCCATGTAGCAACCTGGCTATTTGGCTTGACATCGCTTACGTGGCATAATAAGACCCCCAACATATTAATTTCTATTTAGAAATCTCAAATTAATTGTCATCTTGAAACAAAAAATGTCAATAGAACTAAAAAAATTGCTTCATTTTAAAAGTTATGGGACTTTATTGAGAAAATTAATTTGTATGGACACCAAATCGATTTGAGAACAAATTTGCAATTACTGTACTCTAATTTGATCAACATACCATAATAACCAACATTCTAAGCAAGTTGTGACATTCTTGATTTTTGTCTCTAGGTACCTTCACGAGGCTCCTACATCGTGGTCAGCTTTAACAACATCATTCTTCGTCGTTGTGATTTTCGTTTTAGTTGGATATATGAGTTATGGTGCAGCCATTCACATTAAGAAAGTTGAAGATGATTTCCATGAAATGGAGGGACTCAAAGTTCGAGCTGAAGCTGCTGACGTGGCCAAATCTCAGGTTTCGATTCAGTACTTGTTCCTCATGAAATATCTTACCCGTTTTCAAAATTCTGGACCACCTGAATGTTGATCTCCCTATCTGTGCAGTTTTTGGCCACCGTTTCTCACGAAATCAGAACTCCAATGAATGGAATCCTAGGTATATTGAAGTCTTAAAAAGATTAAATTACCTTGAAGTTTAGCCTTCTTTCATATAAGGCTTGTATTTCTCACAAAGCACCAACTCAATTGGTGCAATTTGTATGAAAATAGACTCTCATTGGGTTTTATTTTATATATTTTTGTAATTATAGGAATGCTACAGTTGTTGCTAGACACAGAATTAAGTTCAACACAAAAGGACTATGCTCAAACAGCTCAGGCTTGTGGAGAAACATTGATAACCTTGATAAACGAAGTGCTCGACCGTGCAAAAATCGAAGCCGGAAAGCTAGAGCTCGAGGCAGTCCCATTTGACCTTAGGTCAATTCTAGATGATGTTCTATCCTTGTTCTCTGAGAAATCTAGGCGAAAGGGCGTTGAGGTAATTAAATCTATAGGGTTGTTGGAACCTAATTTATCATGAAAGTAAAGTTGTGCTTTTAATTATGTAATTAACTGGAAAGTGCAGTTGGCTGTTTTTGTATCAGATAAAGTACCCGAAATTGTTGTGGGGGATCCGGGAAGATTCAGGCAGGTCATCACCAACCTTGTTGGGAACTCAGTGAAAGTAAGTGCAACAATCAAGCCTACTCTTTTACTCGATCTTTTGTTCTTTTTCTCTCAAAAAGTTTATACTGTTTCTTTTGGTGGGGATAATATCTTTTTTGGTCCGTAAAGTTTAACCTTTTCAAGTTTTGGTCCCCCTCTTTTACTCACTATCAAGCTATGTTCTGGAAGTACACTTTTACTAATTTGCTCCCACATTTGGTTCCATCGTTAATTGACCGTCCGTGGACTGATGACAGAATTCACTATTTTGGGGTGCTAAATGTAGTTAATAAGAGCAATTATTTGTGGGCACTATATGTAATTAATAATTTTCAAATACTTACATTTAGCACCCCCAAATATGGGATTCTGTCATTAGTCCACAGACGAGAATGAAAGAGAGGACCAAAACTGGAAGAAGATAGACTGTAGGGACCAAAAATGATATTACCCCGTTTTGGTGGGTTGTAGAACTGTGCTGATGATCCTTTTTATTTTAATGTTGGCAACAGTTCACCGATCAAGGACATATATTTGTTCAAGTCCACTTAGCTGCTCAAGCCAAATCCATGATAGACGTAAAAGCTGAAAGCTGCTTGAACGGAGAATCTGAACAATCTTGTATTCGACAGTTCAACAACCTAAGTGGTAAACAAGCTGCTGATGATCGAAGCAGTTGGGAAACCTTTAAGCATTTAGACGAGGAGTTCCCATCCGATGGCAAAACGACGAACAATAATGATTCTCACAGTGTCAACTTAATGGTGTGTGTTGAAGACACCGGTATAGGCATCCCCGAACACGCACAAGAACGTGTGTTCACGCCGTTTATGCAGGCAGACAGTTCGACTTCTAGGAACTACGGGGGAACAGGCATAGGGTTGAGTATTAGTCAGTGTCTTGTTGAGCTAATGGGTGGGCAAATGGACTTTATTACCCTTCCTCAAATCGGGAGTACGTTTTGGTTTACTGTTGAATTCCAAAGATATGAGAAAAATGCAGTTATGAATCTGAAGAAATCTCTCCCTGATGAGCTACCCAATACGTATAATGGGTTGAAAGCAATTGTGGTTGACGGTAAACCAGTTAGAGCTGCTGTTACGAGGTACCACTTGAAACGACTCGGTATCCAAGCTGAAGCTGTGAGTAGCATCAGAACAGCTGTTGCATTGTTCGGCAAATACAGCCCTTCTAAGTAAGCCCGTCTTTAATTGTCTCTTTATTTTACTAGGACTTTGCTAGAATTTCACTATTGATTGCTTCATGTATATTCTTCTTTTTGGCTTAATTTTATTACAGTAAGTAGAAATATCTCTTTTTCAGTCTTTCATTTTATTGCTGGAAAATAATTTTTGACATGGCTTACATAAAAGTTCAATCTACTTTTCGAATTATTTACAAAACTGAGGTAATTTGTGAATAATTTTTTTAAAGGACGTAATTATAGGGGGTAGCAAGTATGTAGAACACAAAATTATATTTACAAAAACAGTATAGAGTAATATTCCGAGTATTTATTCACTTTTTTTTGGTGCAGAAACGAAAAGCTGCCAGACATTGTCTTTGTCGAAAAAGATTCTTGGATTTCCAGTGAAGAAGACGGGTGTATGCAGTTATCAAACTGGAGACAAAACGGGCACTCGTACAGATTACCAAAGTTGATACTTCTTGCGACCAATATCACTGCTTCTGAGTCGGATAAAGCCAAGGCAGCTGGCTTTGCTGATACTGTGTTCATGAAACCTCTGAGAGCGAGTATGGTAGCTGCATGCTTGCAACAGGTTTTGGGAATCGGCCAAAAAAATCAACACGGAAGAGACGCACCTAACAGATCTACAGTTAAGCGTGGCTTGTTGTGTGGGAAGAAGATGCTTGTGGTCGATGATAACATAGTAAACCGGAGAGTTGCTGCTGGGGCCCTCAAAAAGTTCGGGGCCGATGTACAATGTGCCGAGAGTGGCCTAGAAGCTCTCAAATGGCTTCAGATACCACATGATTTTAGCGCGTGCTTCATGGATATACAGATGCCAGAAATGGACGGGTACGTTTTTTAAACATTGTCGAAATATGCATAGTTGAGGAAGTAGTTTAGTTTAAGGTGATTGTGATAAAAATGATTAATAGTAAAAAAAAAGGCTAATGTTTGCCAAATTTGTATAAGTAGACTTTGAATGTTTGATAAAAGGCTAGTAAATAATATAGAGCAAAGGCAGAATCAACTAAAAGCGTATCCTTCTCAGCTTTTTTAGATTCTTTAGTGATTAATTTAAGTAGAAAGTGGAAACCTTCAAGTTGAAAAATACAAATCATAATATCAGTTTTGGTCCCTTGAGTTCATCCTTTTCTAGTTTTGGCCCCCATCTTTCACTCACTATCAAATTTGGTTTTGAAAGTACATTTTTTACTCTTGCTAATTTCATTTCGTTAGTCAACCAACGGTGAGACCAAATGTGAGTAAAAGTGTATTTTCAAGATCAATAAAAAGATCCCCATTATGATTTATAGAAAAAGATCCCATGCGGGCTCGTTACATCAGTGGTGGACACATTAAGTACAAGTAGTAAATATGTGATCACACGGTGTTGATTTGTCAATTTGCAGGTTTGAGGCGACTCGTCTTATTAGGGATATGGAGAGGAAAGCAAACACACAAGTAAATGGAGGATGCACGGGTGAAGAAGCTACGAGGACGAGCGAATGGCATATACCTATACTAGCAATGACAGCCGATGTTATACATGCGACGTTAGATAAATGTTTGAAATGTGGGATGGATGGATACGTTTCCAAACCTTTCCAGGAGAAGAGTCTGTATCAGGCTGTTGCCAAATTCTTCGAACCCAACCCCTCCGATTCAAACTCAGACCAGGTTTCTTGATCTTCAACAGTCAACAGTGCCAGCCAGCGATTTTTCCTCGTTCTGCTGGTGGTGGATGTTCTTTGGTGGTCGAGTTTGAGACGAGTGATGGAGCTCGTTTCTGTTACATCACTGAAGAAGCCGGTGCTATTCCCGTTGTATGTAGATTGGTGCGGGGAAAGAGATGTGTATATTTGAGATGATGAATTCTTGATATGATATAATGAGGTAAAGAAGAGCTGATTTAAAGTTATATTGTACATGCTATGTGATTCAAAATTTCAAATGACATTCCTCGTATATTCTTTCTCGACAAATTCTTGTTTGGACGATGTAATGTTGGACGAATGTTAGAATCGATTAACATTTCTCACTTACCTCACAAGCTTCAAGTACTTGTGTTTCAAGTTTCACGACTGTATGTATAAAAAATCTCTTGTAAATATAAAAAGTAATCCAATATCTGGAGAAAAGGATGCAAACCAGAAACAAAGTTAATTGCAATAATCCCATTCTGCAGTTTACAACTTCACACACGAAACAACGATTTACACAATAAAACTAACTGACCAACACTTAAACAAACGCCTTCTCCTCTTGCTGTGGAACTCGATTTTGCCAAGAGATCCTTGAACAAAATACACTTGCATTGCAATCCCCATTAAGATATACAAAGGAAGAACCACGAGATTAAGAAAGAGAAGGCGTTGATTATTTACTGACAAACTGCCACAATCTAAGGGCCTATGAGAGCGAGAAGAAATGCACGGAAATGGCTCGATGTTTCTGACTTAACTGCATCATGGAGCGACTTCCTGTAATGCTTTTGGTACTCTGCTTTTATATACTGCAAATCTATCTCTGCTCTCGTTACTATTACTCTCGTCAGGGTTGAGTCATCAGTTCCAAGTCCCTTCATAGCCTTGTGCAGCACCTTCAGTTAAAGAAAAATCATGCAGATTAATGAGATAGTGAAGTAATTATCTAGATTTTTTTATTTTTTTCAAGGACAAAGCTTCTGAAACCAGTCTAAGTTGGAGTAAATGGCAAAATTTGTCTCATATCTGTTGGTTTTGGCAATTTTAGTGAATATGTATCAATTTTCTCAATTAAATCCCATAATATTTAAATTGCTGCTATTTTAGTCCTACGTTGACAATTTTTGGTTTTAGTATTTGAATTAACAGTTAATTTTTTTAAAAAAGTTAGTGGAAATTAATGTGTTGGGGTCTCATCATGCCACCTAAGCGACAATATAGGACTAAAATTGTATAATTTCATAGTTATGAGACTTAATTGGAAATTTTTTTGAGTTGTATGGACTAAAATCGCCAACACCCAATAATTACAAGGCCAATTTTACAATTCACTCTTGTACACTGATTACTTTGACCTTAGACTTTTTCTTTGGGAAGTTTGAATAGGCTTTTGACATTTCTAAACTCCCCTATGTCGTCATTGTCGTGTTGAACAAATCAAGAATTACAATTACAATAACAATATAACAAAAGAAAAGAAAGAACGCTTGGATAAAACTATACTTAAGAGAATTGTCGAAGGATAAAATGATCTCAACTGGCAACTGCAGATAAAATGTGATACTTTACCTTTGAAAAATACCTCCCGGGGTTTTCAGCGCACCGTAACATAGTCAACAGGGCAAACTCAAAGTTCCCAGATGTTTCCTTTTTTACAGCCTGCAAGAAGAGCTCATTTCAAAGAGACAAATATAAAAGCTTATCGATATAACTTTAATAGGACTTGGAGAAGGCTTACCTTTTCCAGTGAGTTCCCGTACATGCTATGATAAACAGAAGAAACCATGGCCAAATGTGCCCTGCTTCTTGTAGAAAACACGAAGATGAAAGTGTTCTCATCAGTTCCTAGCCTTTTCTCTCCTGCTTTATAGAGAGCTTTAGCATCAATATCTGCCATTGCCCTATCAATCTCTGGACCTTCATATCGCAAAGCAGTAACGCAAGCAAGTAATAACTGCCATGGGTAAAAGAGTAATATAATTTCATCAAGTTCGCATTATATATGTGTTGTTGTAAAGAGAGAGGGTGGAGGGTGGTGGCTAGAACTAACTCATAGGGAAGAAATTTGATTTATGGATGGAATCAAACATGCAGTATTTACAGACAAAAGACAAGAGATAAACCTTTTTGTGATCACCGGATGCTTGGATTTCGATATCATGCTCAAGGTAAGTATGAAATACTGCATGGTATATTTGCTTAAAATGTTGTATTTGAGTTGAAGTACGGGAACAAATTACTTCAGTTGCAGCCTTTAAGTCAATGATATCACCACTCAAAGCTTTCCTCACTATTGTTGCATCACGTAGAGCCGGATCAGGCAGCCAAAGTAAGATTGCCTTCTGAATGAACCATATAAAATTATTAGTAACCTGGTTGAAGCACAATTGGGATTTGAAAGAATAATGATTGTCCGTCATACCTCGACATCACCTCTAAGTTCAGACTTCAGACGTTTAGTGAGCTCTTCTGAATACATAGCCTTGTACTCTCGTTCAATAAGAGAGCGCTGTGTTGAATCCCTATGAGCAAGGATATTGATAACTGCTGCAGTATCGCACCCAAAACCTGAAACATGCAATTAATTAATAATTAGAATTTAAAATACTCATTATTCCATATCTGACAAACACTAAAAGAATTTACAGACACTCCAACGATGAAATTAAAGAAAGTGTAAAGAAAGAAGAAGTGCTTCACAAATTTAGTTGTTACTAGAACAACTTCATAGTTGATCCAGCTTTCATCAAGTATACTACTATTGCTGACAGGAGATGCCTCGTGAAAAAGATAGAATCATCTTGTTGAGATCTTTTCAGCAACAACAATCTTCAGAACTTTAATTTGCATCAAACTCATACTTATATTTGTCCTAAGAGTAAGTAATTAATGAGCCACCATGCTCAACTTTAGAAAAGTTATGGGGATTAACCAGTCATGACATGCTTTAGTAGGAGTACAGATAATTAAAGAATCACAATCACGTCATTTGGAGCCAATTTGGGAAGGCTAATTGCTTAGCTCCCTTGGACATGCTAAGTAGCGGCATAAGCCTTAAGTTTCATAATATTGAGCAGAAATATCGCACTAGTGGAAAACATGGTAAGGTATTGATGTTATACAAATGTCATGAGCTTCACTATAGATAATGTGATGTGTAATTTTAAGTTCCAACAATGCATATAAGGCCTTCGGAGTGTTCGTAATTCCTCGAATTTATTCCTCAGTTGAGTCATTTCATTTCTTCCACTGATGCAAGTGCTGATACGGTCAGATCATCCTCCACATACTATCAGCAAGGAGTCATGTGGCTTGCCAAATTACCAAGCCAACATTGGACTTTACATCAAAATTCCAAATATATATGTATTTATTAGTAGTATATAAATTTAAACAAAGAAATGATCAAATTGTATGATCCTTTCCAATAGTTTTCTAACTAAATATCGCCAAATTATGCAGATAAAAAGGAAACAGCTCTTTGTTTTCAAATCAACCCCTTTCCTTTTCCACTGGAAGCAATTTTAGCACAAATTAGGTTAGCTAAACAAGATAGAGGAAGCAATTCGCCTCTTTTAAGCTAAATATTTTCAGATTTACATAATAGAGTTAGGAGTAACAATGCGAAACTGAAGCATAATACTCTAATAATTAAAGAAAATCAGAGAATTTTGTTGATATGCAAAATCGGTGGTTATTACCCTTAAAAGCACGGTAAAGTTGCATAGCATCATCACGAGGGGAAGATAAAACCGGAGGAATACTCAACGACGCCATACTTTGATCTTCTTCTTCTCTCCCACTCTCCTAAAATCGAAACGCAAAGCAAAGATGTCTGTTTCGTCACTCAATTAAACTCAATTAAATTAGAGGTCCTTTATCCTTGGAATGATATATTTATAGATTAAAATTTGCATTTTGTGGAAAGAAAGCGCGTGAGATGTTGATTTACAACTACCAGGGCGGAAAATAAGCTTCATAATATCTATGGGTATATCCATTTTCCTAAATTTAAAAACTATAAGGTTTGATTTCTTGTATACTTTAATTTAAAATAAAAACGTTTATAGTTATATATCACAGAAGTTCGTTTTCTTACAAGTGGCTTCTATAGACTTTTCTTTAATAAATTTTTAATGCATAAATTTAGCAAAAAGTCATCCTATTATTATTAATTGATCTAAATTAGGAGTATTTACTTCCTTGCTACCCTTGGAAACGTGGAAATGGTCCTAACATTTAATTGTACGGAATCAATTACTATAGAAAAATGTTTTACTAACTTTTAACCGTAGAGTACACGTTTTAATTTTTTAAAACAAATTGTAATATCATCACATATATTTCACACGCCCACCGCATGTGAATATGCGTGACTACACATGGCACTGTTTAAGGAGATATAATTGCTCATGCATTTTTAATATTATCTTATTTTTATTGTACTATTAGTTTCTTCTTGTTTTGAATTGTGTACAATGTACTTATTTTGTTAATATAATGTCATATACTTTAATTCTCTTTAATTGAGTTGTTACAACTTTATTGGTATAAATTTCACAAATTTTTCAACTTTCCAGTGTTCCAAACTACTCGAAGTCATGATTACATTGATTTATGTTGTGGTGTACTTATAATTATGATAGTTAAGTTTTAAAAAGAAATTAAATGTATGGAACACCCTACCAAATGTCGAGAGTACATGCACTATATAATTAAAAGAGTATATAGAAGTATAAAAATAATATACTTTAATGCAATTGAGTGCAATTGAATTTCAATAAATTGAGTTGAATGGTTGGTAAAAAATTAAATTTAAAATAGGGTGGGGCTATTAACACCCCATAAAATGTTATACATACCCCATTATTTTAAAGACAAAAATAGATATGCATAAGTAATCCTTATATAATTAAAGAGTAAAATAATTAAAAAAATAATCTGAAAAATATAATTAAAATATGAAAACATTTTGAAAAAGTCAACAAAATATAATATAATAAGTGGGTGACCAATTTTAATAGTGAATAAATGTGGGTGACCAAATATGAAAAGAGGTAAAACTGGGTGACCAAAATTGATATTTTCCCTTTAATTTATTTTTGAAGATTTTTATTTTATATTTGATTTTTTTAATTTAGTATTTTTTTTTAAGATTGAATTTATTTTTCTTTCTCTTATTTATTTAGTTTATCAAAATTTTGAATTCTTAAATTGATGTTTTTAATTTAGTTATTTTTAAATTTTATTTAATTTATTTAATTTTGTTCAAATTTAATTAAAAATCAATTTAATTATTTTAAAATTTTAGTTGATTTTCATAACGTTTAAAATTTTTTAAATGATTTTTTTCATTCAAATATTTTTTTTAATATTTATTTGATTTTTTAAAATATTTTTCAACTTTTATTTAATTTTTTTTATAGAATATTTTTTTTGATTTTATTTTTTTCGGATGATATTTTTTTTTTTTAAATTTATACAGTATATTTTTAAGATTTAATTAATTTTAATAATGTTATTTTGGTGTTTATTTAATTTGTATTTTGTTTTAAGTGTTAAAAGAGTAAATAGAAAAGAATTGGGGTATGTTTAGTAATAAAAATGAATTTTTAAATTTTAATGTGGTGTGTTTAACATTTGAGGTATGTATAACATTTTATGGGGTGTTAATAGCCCCACCCTCTTTTATAAATATTTGATTCCGTAACTCAATAGTTACGGTGTGTTTGGAGACACTCATTACGGAATCAAACACTTATAAAAGAATTTCTCAATAATCAAATACTCCCTTTGTTTCATAATCATAAGTGTTTGCATTAGAAGATGGACACATTTTTTAAGAAAAAAGTGTAATGAGTGGAGTGTTGAGGGATAATTTTGTAATGTTAAATTAATAAAGTAAAAAGAGTTGTTGGAATGAATGTAAAAGTAATGACATTCAGATGAATAAGAAAAATGTACAAACAAGTGTAGGACAGATAGAATACTAACAAAATTCAATATTTACTACTCCCTCCGTCCACGAAAAGTAGTCTCATTTACCTTATATTATTTGTGCACAAAATATAGTCTCATACTCTTTATGAAAACTATCCCCTTTCAACTTTATTTACAATGAACCCCACAATACCCTACAAAGAATAATATTTATACATAAACTTAAAGGTATTCTATAATTTAAAAAGAAAGTAGAACGCGTTGATGTAGACTACCGCGTCGATGTGAAATTGTGGACTCGGCAATTTGGTTCATTTTCTTATTATTTTCTCCCCACTCAGGGTCCACCATAATAATGAGAAAATAGCTTATAAATTTTGATCACTTATAAATTATAAGAGTACTCCGTATGACTCTATTTGAATCGTTTTAAATTATAGTAAAATAGTAGATCTCTAGTGTACAGTTTTATTGACATTCTTTTACTATCAAGAAATAGAAAAGAAAAAAAAATGTTGACGGCAAATCTGTATTTAATAAGTCATTGCTAAACAACTTTTGATAATGAAATTATATATTGTGCAACGATTTCAAATATGAAGAATGCAATGTAATCGTATTTGAGTTTTTAATTTTAGAATGTTGATTGTTGATGTAAATAAGTTTAACATTTTGTTTTTTTTATCAAAATTTGTACTACTAAATTAGGATTTATTTATTCTTATACATTTGCAATTGAGTCCATTAATCGAAGGGCTTGTTTGGTTTGTTGGATATGATAGATATATTAGGATAAGATTTAGTGGGACAATTTGAAAAATTGATTTAAAATTCATGTTTGGATTGATGGATTAATTTTTAAAGTTTATACGATAATTTATAATTAAGTTGTTTGGACTGTGAGATAAAATTGAATTTTAGTGTCAAAATACCCTTTAACATGAAAAGATATATATGTGGCAAATTGTAATTAATTTAGTTGGTAAGGGCAGTATAGTCAAACCACATCATTTTTATTCTCAAGGACTAATTAACTCACCCTTCCCTCCTAGACTAATAATCATGTAGGTGATTAAGTGGGAAAATAATACCGGTCTATAATTAATTCCGGACCAATTTCTAATAAACCAAACATGGGAATTTCATGGATAAAATAATATTTCCTACCCAATCCAATAAACCAAACAAGGCCGAAGAGTCTTAGAGAGCCTAGCTAGTCATCGAACAAACTGATATTTTTATGTCAATGTTGCTGCATAAGGATAAGGGCACGTTTGGTTGTGAGTTTAAAGGAAGTGCTGATGCCTACTAATTCATGAAAGTAGTGTTTTTTTACTTTCAATTCTAACATCATTAATATGGAATATGCAGTTGATCGATCTAGATTAATTATTCGATAACCATCTCTATTAATTTAAGAAAAAAATAACGATCGATCAATATAATTTGTTTGTTATATGAAGGCAAGTAAGGGTTGATACAAATTGTTGAATCCTCCTCAATAGTAGAGGTGTTGGGTTCATTTGGTAGAAACTCATTATGATTGGTCAAATCTGGTCGTTTTGTAGGTCAGCTGCTATAATCCAAATTATAGTATTGTTGCTTTCAATATAGGGAATGCATGAATTATTGCTTTCAATCTCAACATTTAAATAATGTTGGAAAAAGAGAGACTAGTAGGACTATAATGTTTCTTAGGTTTTAAGGGTTGTTTGTTTTGGGACTCACCCGTTCGGACGTGTGACGTTCTACTTCGGGATTTTACATCAGGATTTTCCCATCCAATTATATTCACCCTAAAAAATACCTATACATCCTACTATTACATCCTATTATCACATCTCATCCAACTACTCTTACACAATTTCATTTGACATAAGGTTGCGTTTGGTTGAGTGAATTTAGGCTTATGGATTTCAAATCCACAGTCCAAATCCATTCTACATGTTTGGATTATGAATGGATTTCAAATCCTTAGATTTTTGTCCACACACTTTTAGTTAAAATTGAAAGAGATTTCAAATCTTCACTAAAACCATGACATTTGAAATCTATCTATTTTTAAATCCTTTCATTTGAAATACCTCCTCAAATCAAATCTCCCCTTCCACACACAACCTAAAATTACATTCCATCCTACTCAAAATCCTAAAACAAGCACACACAATTACTATTCATCAGGATTTCCCCATCCAAAATTTTCTCATCCAGGATTTCCCACATCCTACATAATCTCAAAACAAACATCCCCTTATAGATCTTGACTTTGACTTGGAATATTTTTTTATTCTAAAAGAGGGGGTGCAAATAACCTAGACCATGAGAATAAGTATGGGCCAAGAGAAAAAATGTGCTAGGGCCCAAAGAGAGAATTAAGGCTAGCCGATCCATAAAGATGGGCCTTACAATAGAGCTAACCATTCATTGTGAATATAAGGTCATATACAATTCCAATTACCATTCTCATTCAAGAATTTTAAACCAAACATCCCTTGAAATTTATTTGTCTACATATTCAACACTAGTATATTGGTACATAAGCAATGGAAATATTACATCCAAATAAATCTCTGATAGCTGAATCATATTTATATAAAATGACATCACAACAATTGACGCAAAGCTAAGCGTTGCTTTGATAGCTGCACCAATCAATAATCACAACATATATGACCCCTGATATATTCAAGGCAACGCCTGCCTGCACAAGGGATTGAATCAAAAAATTGTTTGGGGTGATGAATGTGAAACCATGAATCTTAGCTGACGAGATCTCGAGCAAAAGACAGGCCAACAGGATAAGAGCGGTGGATTCTCGTTTTTGCAGTAGAAATATTAGCAACATTCTTTCCATCTGTACTTGGAGAAGTTGTTTTCAGTACCATATTTGATTCATCAGCTCCCACAATGAATTGAAGACCCTGAAAAAGTAGACACATTATCAATGGGGCATATTGTATAATACCTAAAGTGAGAAGAGGTATTTAACTAACTCACCTTTGCCTTCTCTGGTATTACCGTAGAATTTGCTATTCGCTTGGTCCCAATGTCCTGTCACATTACAGTAGATTCTTCATCAGCCCAAATATGGAGATGTCAGTTCAAGCAAGAGACAATTAGTGGCCCGTGCCTTCAATTGGTGCAAATAGAAAGCAGAAAGAGTTCATATCTTGTCATTTATTTTTAAGTATAACAAGTAAATATTTAAATGTATAGTAGTTTTTTGTTTTTTTAGGTCTTCATTTTTCCCTTTTAATTTGAGTTACGGGGCATTCAAATGTCTCCTATGCACGTGTCCACACCATCTCCGTTGCACTTCCATCATTTTCGCAGTTGGTTATAAAATTTAGTTGGAAAAATACACATAACCAGTTATCTGACCAACGACTGTGACATCATATCACACAAATCAATAATCCTTGCAAAGATGAAAGACGGTTGAATAATTTGGCATAATTAGCTGGTTATTAACTAGGCTCACCATAATCAGTTGGAGGTTTTAGACATAGGCAACAAATATTCTTATATAGGTCCCAAAACGGATCGAACAGTAAGGGTGTGGGCCCAAAACGGATCGAGATGGAGAAAGAAACAACTGGTTCTTACCTCCAACTAAAAAGTAAAAAAGAAAGTAAAAAAATTACCCGAAGCACCTTTCAGACTCTTTAACATTGGTAATTGTAGGGACAGTGTATAAATTTTAATTTTTTTTTTTTTAAAAAAAAGAGAGAGACTGCCATTTGTATTCTTGTATATCTGTTATGATTCATGAAACTAGGCAGGCTTATGTGATATTTTTCCCCTTTCTGGCCCCTAAATCATTTTTATCTCCAACCCAACTGCTGGAAAATTGGGGGTTTAAGTTCCCTATGAGACAAATAAAGAAAATAAAATATCACATTCTCAATGATATCGACCGAACACGATAGCGGGATATGATTCATAAAGCCGATACTCACATAGTAAGATAAAAGTGTAGTTTGTCATTGCTTGTCCCTAAGTACTGTGCTTACTAGTTTAGTTAATGTCAAATAGTAGAATATCTGATGCATGCATATTTGTTGAGAGAGCCACCCGGCCATATTTTATAGCTTTCATATTTAAAAAAGGTAAATCAGCAATAAAGCAAGAAACTACCACAACTACAAGGAAACATATTTCAAAGATTGATTAACTTTGAATAGTATCAATGGAGAACCAAGGTTCCATTCGCTACTCAAAATTTTGTTCTAGTTTACAACTCGTAAACGGAGTCTTGCCTCAAAAGATTCCAAGACTGGGAGTATATCAAGTAATCATTTTTCGCTTGTTAAGTCATGCATTTATATTTGAAGCAAAATTTCCATAAAATACCCTTTTTATATTGTATACTGATGCATCTGGAATTAACTACTTTAAGTCAAACCAATGATTTAAGCCTAGCTGACAAGCAAGTTGGTTCACACACTTGCAATAGAAGTCCTTAAACATTTTTCAAACAAGATTCGGACCCAAAAACTCTGAATTATTAAAAAAAGAAAAAGGAAGGATGTGAAACAGGCTGCTGACCTGGATAGTTTTAGTACTCTGATCATCTTTAAGATTATCAGCCACTTGGCAGAGATACCACAAACCCGAGTTAGTCAAATCCTGCCATGAACACAATAACAAGGGTATTTAAGCTGCCATTTTTATATACAATGAGAATTATAAAAAGAAAAAAGCTGAGAACTATACCTGCTTGCTTTCAAGAAGTTGAATTTTTCCTTCCTGCAAGTTGGTAGACCGCATTAAATAGATAATCTGTCAAATCATCTCTCTTTATCATAAATATAATTTGTTAGGCATTATAAAACTTACCAAGCCAGATACCATCTCATGGATCAAACCAACGTCATACCCTATCTGGTTAAGATTAGATCTTACTTCAGTAACCTGCATTTATTAACAAGTATTAGAGAGTGTATATTGTCTCAGATGAAAGTGGCACATAATTTTCATCCATGCAACTCCATTAGGATCAAGAAATGTATTTTATATCCACCATAAAGAAATTACATCTCGGTTCAAGTATAAGCAAATGCTACACTAGAGTCACTTTCATGCTTAGACATAAAGATGATTAGCTTACTTTGGTTCAAGAATTTTTCCATCATATTAGAAGCAGTAAGGACTCCAAATAAATTCTAGATTCTCATAAAATTCCATCACCTCTTAAGGACATATTTTCCCCAGAAACCTCCCCTCTTCCCCCCACCCCAAAATAAAAAATACTCAATTCTTGAAGCAGATTGTGTTGTGCATTAAAAAATCAGAAAAATTCAAGATTCTTTGCACTAATGAATAAGAAATGTGATGCTTTTGTGTATCTATTGTTTTTTTTTCCTTTCTAAATATACTGTAAGAGGAACTTAAAAAAATAATGAGAAGTTTGATAATCAGCAAAATGCTAAGCCTTATTTAAAGAAACTAAAGCAAGTTTGATCAAAGTAAATATGCCATTACAAGGACAAATGCTGCATACATCATGAGCAACAAGTTTTGATATTTCCCTCTGCTCATCCAGTTTCCAGTCCAGGCCTTCCAGTCTCTTTGTTAAATGCCTCTTTGTCGACTGCAAAAATAGAAAGAAAAAAAAGGTGCTTCAGAGAAAAATACTAAAGATGAAGAAACACAACAAAGGGGATTGTATAACTTCCTGAGTATTTATTTGTCCTTCATTTACTTACAGCCAATGCCTCATTAACATGTTCTAACTGCTTCGACACAGATGCAACTGCATTTGCCATATTATTCTTGGTGACAAACATGACATCAGAGAATGACCATCCCTGCATCACAAAAGAGAAGAGATTAAAGCAGGAAAACATAAAAGACCAGCTCCCACCCCCATCCCCACCACAGGCACCAAACCTAGCTTTCAAAGATTCCAAAAGTGTGTTGAACAGAAAGAAGTAAAGACCCTTCTGATTCAAATTTGTCTATCTTCAAAAAATATTATGTTTATCCTAAATCAGACATAATTTCCTACGTTTCAAGGGTTGACAGATGGTCTTCCAAATGCCATCTATTTATTTGCCAGAATTTTTTTAAAGACTCCATTTTGTTTTTTAAACTTCTTAATTGATAAAAAAAAAAATACACGCATTTGAAAAACAAAGCAAAGCACGCAAAGGATAAAAATCATAATATATTGGGAAGTAACTTCTGTTGCAGAAAGTGAACAAATAGTCTAAATGGATCAATTGAATCTTGCCTTCCACCACATATAACAGTATCCCATTGCGCCCACAGCTGCAGCCGGGAGTATATATGAAGCATAACTTCCTGTGGAAACCAGAGAATGAAAGATTATTTTCCAACTAATCACATAAGACAGGATCCAAAAAGTAGGACTAGGTAAAGGTGGAAATTGTATCAACATGCTATATAAATGTCAATTCTTGAACAGAGAACTGAGGCAAAACACATAGGAAAGGAAACAGAAAGCCCTATAAATTAGGGAGCTATTACTTGATATTTTTTATGCAATAAAGAATATGCACTTTCTTTCTTCACATATTATAGTTGGTAGTTTAAGATATCTACACCATCTTCAAGTACTTTATGCTAGCCGTTATATCATGGATCTTGATCAAATATCCGTTGTTTCTTGTTTCATTTTGTAATGATCCCTTTTATGGAAAGTTAACCTTCATAATTGACGTGATGACATCTATTGATGCATCCTATAAAAATGCTTCAAAAAGTCCATGAATTGCTCATCAGAAACCTTGGGCTACAGTGAGTGCAGTTTGTTCATCAGAACAAAAATCAAGGCATGCATTAATTAACGCAAATAATAATACATACCGTTGGAGGATGAATTCCCATTAAAAATGGTAATGGGATTGGATAAACTTAACTCCTTGATCTCTCTAGCCAATTGCCGAACCTGAAGGCAAGCCATTTACAAGTAAACAAAACGAAGCAGTCAATACATATGCTCTTCAATGAAGGCAGCTTATTTTTAGCACATGTAAGTAACAAGAAAAAAATCACACCAATATTCTTACAATATAGGGCAAGGTTGTATGAGTATTCCCATATACTAGTAAAACTTTACAAATATTAAAGTGATGTATTCTATTACCATCCCGTGTGAAATAGGATGAAAAAGAGCTCCAAAAACACACATACTGCGTTGTTTGATTGTTTCTTCCCAAAATTTTTTCTGAAATAAACAAATTTTGTTGTTTCTTAATTTTTTTAGGAATGGGATTATCATTCTCCGAAACTTTAATTGTTGGTCATAATTTTAAAAAAAAATCCTATTATATTGATTAACTAACAATAACAAAACAATAATGATAAGACATCTATAATTTATACCAACTTCAACTAATCCCAACAAAACAACATTTACAAAACATTTAGATTTTATATTTCTCCCAACAGTATGCTACTTTCAGTCTCACACAAATGTTCTTATTCACTGTTTCCTTTAGATTGTCAGCCAGCCTCTTGGACTTACATAATAGCCTATTTGCCTTGTTAAATGTAAAATTGCAAAATCAGTCAGATCAACAAATATGATTTTTAACATTTAAGATCATCAACAATGAACTGAACAGGCGAAGAATGTATTAGATTATATTCCTACCTGGGCAGCAAGAAGAGCGGCATCATATTTCCCAGGGGATGTTTCAGCTTCATTTAGTTTTTTTATCAACTCTTGAAGATGAGAAATTACATCCGACAGATGTCCACTCCTCAAGATAACAGATCCAGTTACACCTGTTCATGGTCAAGTTTTATAACATTCGTTGCTCTAGTTTAGAAATGTTAAGCAGCTTATGAAGCACAGAGCATATTGAAACCATCATTGACCTGATGAAAGACTAGTTTTGACTTTTAGCTGGTACCTCATAATTAACTTAGTGCCTATGTAACTAATCTTCTGTACTTATATTTCACAACTAAAAGCAAAATAACCATTACTGTTGTAACTCATTCAAAATGTAAATTCTGTAAATATAATAAAGCTAGGATGGATGTTGTCACTAAGGTGCAAAGAACACTGAAATTCTAATTTGAACAGTTGATCGCAAGACTCAATATTAATGTTATAACGTTGACTCCGCACTCCATCTCAACAACAACCAGAACAACTATAATCCCTAAGCTTTTATTGGACTCCACTAATCATTGTGTTCCACACAGGATAAACAGTTGATAAAAAGAAAAAGGATCTTGGAAGGGACAGAAACTCTGCACCAACCAAATCAAGAAATCTTGAAACCGTAGTCTTTTTTCTTTCCCGGGATCATTAACTTCCCAGATACAACTAGAAGAAAAAAAACTCTAATTGCTAATAGTTAATAGGCTACGACTCCCAATTCTTGAAGTTCAAACAGCAGCCTAAAGGATTACTTCCCACACATATCAACAAGTTTCACTAAACTACAAATAAAAGGGGATAAACAGTGAATCCGATCTTCAATGTACAACACACCAACATAATTCCATCCAAAAATCGCAAAATTTAGGCATAAATCAATCATAGAACTTATAACGGTTTAACCTAAAAATTCCAAACTCACAAAGACATCAATTACTCATTCTGATCATCGAATTAAACAAAAAAAGAAGAGCAATTCCGTGCTCACAAATAAATTATACGCCCGCGCCGACTATAGAGAGAACGATAGAGCAAGTGAGAGAGAAGGAAAACCTGCGCCGACGAGAATGAGGACCTTAGAAGTAGCTACGCCGGTCTGCAGCGCCATGGTTGAGTTTCACTTTAGTACGAAGGGTTGAACTTTCATATATTCATGTTATTATAATATTATTATTTGTGCGCCTCTCACGAAATTAAAATGTGGATTAATTTTCCCCACTTCTTTATTTTCTTTAATTGAAAAACAGGAAAAGAGACAAATTGAAAGAAGCCATTGAATTTGAACAGAAAGGCTTATTTTCGTCTATTTTTCAAATTAGTGCACCAACTTTGACGAATTGCATATTAGGTCACTGTATTTCGGGTAAATTATGCCCTCGAGATTTTTCAAATTATCAAACAAAACTCATCATAAAATTGTACTCTCACCGTCCAATTCCATTATTCTCAATTTCCTTTTTTTGATTGTCCAATTTTATTATGCTCATACTTTTTTGGAAACAATATTATTCATACTATTTTATCTTCACCCTTCTATCATCACTTATTTACTCACTTTGTCATTCACTTTATTCATAAACAATCATTTATTTATAAATCTCTTCGTGTCTTGTAATTATGCAAGGGAATGTTGGGCTGCAGCACGATTATTAACGAAATTGGAGGAGCAGGAGATGATAGCTGCAAGCTTCACCGACTTGTTGTTTGCTATGCTCAGTAGTCCTATTAAGGATTTAGCAGCTGGTGCGGGTATGATAATGTGGCAAGTGTGGCGAGAAAGGAATGCAAAATTGTGGAATGGGGCCCATAAAATGCCGATTGATGCGGTGCACGAATCGGTTGTAATATGGCGTGAGTGGGCCGCTGCAAATGGGAAGTTTGGGAATCCTGGCGCTACTACACAAATTGGTCGCCGGCTATGTAGTGCTTGGCATGCGCCGGCCGCTGGATTGAAGAAGATAAATGTTGATGCGGCTTTCTTTGCTGAATCCGAGGAAACTGGAGTGAGCATGGTTGCTCATAATGATCAGGGAGGCTTTCTTTTTGGTTGTACAAAAGTAATTCGCGGGTGTGTAGAAGTTGATGTGGGAGAAGCTATAGGATTTTATGAGGCTCTCTCATGGCTAAAAGAACGAGATCTAGATGACTATGTTATTGAAGGGGATGCAAAAGTTGTGGTCGATGTTATCAACTCGGACATTACGGTATCAACGGTGTTTGGAGATTATGTCCGCGAATGTAAGATCTTATTAGCTAGTTTCAATAATGTTTCTATTGCTTTTGTCAAACGGAGTGCCAATGAAATGGCTTACCAATTTGCTAGGGCTTCTCGCCAGGTTGAGAGCCCGTTTGTTTGGGTAGATCCGCCAAACTTTGTGGTTGGACTTCCTATTATCGAATGTCAATGCAATAATGGAAGCTAAGCCTTCCTTCCCTCGAAAAAAAAATTTATAAATGGACCCCACAATACCCTATCATACCCTCAACTTATCTACTTTATGAATAAACTAATCAATATTCATTAAAACTCGTGCCCGGAGAAGTAGGCATAATAAAATTGGACGGAATGAGTATATGTTTTTACTCAAACATATTTTTGGGTCACAAAGTATATGTTTATTCTATTTAAATAATTAACTTTTGAATTTTTTTTTCTTTTTTATTAACAACATTAAGTATGTACCATTGTACCAATTACGGAGTATATTTTTTACTCATTATTTTACATATATTTTTTATAATTAAAATATAATTTTTTAAAAAACATGTATAAAAAGAAGTGAGGAAAATTTGACTACACGAGGGAGTATAAGTTTGTTAAAATTTTGAATTAAAATTTTATAGTTTTGATAAATACAATTCACACAAAATGAAATTAATGTGTCGTTATGACATTATAAAATTTAAAGTTCATGATTAAATGGCAAATTTGTAAAAAGATCATGAAATTTATACGTAAAATAAAAGGAATTTGCAGCTAGTTTAACACCACCTCTAATTTGATTATGGGGTCAAGTTTGTGTATCTCATTTTCAGTTGCAAGGGACGAAATTAATATATAGTAGAAATTCTATAAATTAATATTCCATTAATTATTTGAGATAAATTAATAAATTCGCTAAAATTATACTAATATATTTTTTATAATTTCTATAGACCCGTATAAAATATAAACTAATAATTTCTTATATATATGAAGATTTCTTAAAAAAAATGACTCAATTGTTTTTTTTTAAAATCAATTTTACCTTGAATTTCATATTTAATTTTCCTTATAATTGTAAGAACTTTTGGAGTCGTTTTCTCATAGCTCAACAAGAAATTATTTGTTATTGTCTAAAAATCGCTTAATTGTATTTGATATTGTCGTTTGGTTCACCTACACACCATAGTTACTAAGAATCTATTCTTGCAATTGTTTTTTAGTGTTACTTGAATTATTCTTGTTGTGTTTGCATAATACTCTTCAAATTTCGTCGATCATTGTTATTTTTTTCACACCTGCAAGATGAGAAAGTCACGTTGTATGTATAATTTTATTTGTGTTAGCATATTTTGATCTTGTATATTTATATAAAAAATATATTTTAATATCCATATAAAGTGATACAATGAACACACGGAGCATAATAATGTGGAAGGTTTAGGAGAAAAATTAAAAGAGTTTATAAATTGAGTATTTTATTACTCTATAAATTAATAAATAAAATATTACTTAATTTATAGATAAATTATTACAGTAACTCTTTTAATTAATAAAATTTGATGGTTGCAAGATTATTACTCAAATGTCAATGTCTAAGAAAAAGTGGAATTGTTAAAATCATTTTTAAAGTTTCTTTAAATTATCAAAAAGATCATATAGTTTGCATAATCTTATATAATAAAAGGAGGAAAGTTCTCTCCTTGTCAACACATGTGGCTCTCCCGGGCTTGACAAGTGTCAAACATGTGGCAAATGTAAAAATCAGAGAGAAATGATGAGATGCCGGAAAAATTCAAACGACCACCGAAGAAGAATTTTGGATATTTTTCGCTAATCTGCATTAAATAATCTTAAAGAAGAAGAAGATAGAGAGACGCTAGAATCTTCCAATCAAGTCGGTTACTCCTTATTTCTCTTTGCAGAATATTTCCTTATCTTCCCTTCCCTACGTTCCTCCTGATTTTGTTTTCTCTCTCTTTGCAACACACACCCTGGCGACCCTTTGTCATTTGCCTCTCACTCTCATGGCAACTAATCCCTCCACCGTGTCGCCCGCTTCATTTTACAGCATTAGTAGATCTTCATCTTTACAGGTATATCTCATCGTTGATTTATATTGCTGGATTAAGTGCTTTTAATCATTGTTGAAAGTTTCTTCATCTTGGATTTCTTCACAGTTAGGGGCAAAACATGGATAACAATTATGAAGAACCTGCATCGCCTGAGTATTGCCTCAGTGAGTAATCAGTATTGCCTCAGTGAGTAATCATTCAATTCGCCCCTCTTTTAATTGTGCATTTGCTTTTATTACACATAATGGTGTATGTAATTATTTGTCAATGCTAAGGTTTGTTTTTTATTTCACAAAAAAGTGTGATTTGTTGATTTCTATTCATAGCCCATTATTAGATAATGGAAAATCGAAAAAGAGAGATATTTGTAGTGCCTGGTTTGAAGTAACTTAAAAACCAAACTCTAAGACAGGTAGTTTTTTGCTGATTTATTGAGTTGTCGTTTTTTCTTGTGCTTGGGTGGTATGAGTAATTATCTTAACTTATGCTCTCTTGGAATCTGTGTAATTTCGAGATTTGTTGTTAGTTTCTTTGCTAATTATTTGTTATCTTCTTGCACCAGAGAGAATATAAAACTGAATGAAAAATAACATGTTAGTTTACATTGCATAGATTCATTATTAAAGAAAATACTAAGATTATAACCTTAGGTCTATTTTATATTTTTATGTGCTAAATTTAGGATTTTAGAAAAATTTGATCAATTATTCTAAAAGTAATGAGGCTTAATGAGTTTTTTATCGTGTTTTAAAAAATTGTGATTTTGTTGAATGCACGTATAAATTGTAATTTTTTTTTATAAACAAGCAAATTATGAACACACTGATAGCAAGACAGACTATAAAAAAAATTAAAAAATAAACCCGTGCATCGCACGGTGAAAATCTAGTTATAATAGTGTTACTTCTTACCCTCCAAAATCTTATCATCACGCTCCATTTGTTAAAGGCAATAAAATTTAAAAATTAACTTGTATTATTAAATACATTCAATTTATTTCTTATTTAATCTTCATCAAAATGAAATATAAATACCATTAGGGGATATTTGTTTTGGGATTATGTAGGACGGGGGAAATTTGAGTTTTATTAACAATATAGACCAAGATTCAAGCCCATCTTTTAATTCAAGGCAAAAATTCTGAATATTACAACTTAAGACAAATTTATATTTTACATTCCTAATATGCCCTCAACCCAATATATGAATATTACAACTTAAGACAAATTTATATTTTACATTCCTAATATGCCCTCAACCCAATATATTAAACGAATTAATATTATATAGCTAGACAATTAATATTAAAATTGAATAAGTCTCCTTTAATTATAGTTACCTTTCCTTATACGGTTTATTTCCAATTGAATCACTCATTTCCATTTTTTCATTACTACTGTAATCAATGCACCATAATTTCAGCGTTTCCAATCTTTCAATTCAGCTCGTTATTCGTTTCCAAAAATCTGCAATCAATTTCTGTGTTTATCTCCATGAATCGATGATAACCTGTTACAGTATAATCAATGGTGTGCATATTTGTATTGTTAATTTGTTATGCACTTTGTATTTACATATTTGTACTGTTATGCAATGTATTCGTGCATATTTTCTTATTAACCTTATATAAAACACTTATATTATGTTTTATACAATTACAACCTACCATAGTTTTTATAAATATATTATAGTTTAATTAGAAATTAAATCACTTGTAGGTTCAATGTCATTCAAACTTATTTCATGTTGATAATATAATGAGCTATTTATGAATAATATATTCTATACGAATTATGTCGGTAGAGTTATACTCAGTGACATTCCACATGTTGCGTTCATATATATATATATTAATTATGTAAGTTCTATTCATCAAGAGAATGCATATATCATTGCATGTGCATCCATGGAATACATATACTATATTATATGCATTCTATAGAGGCATTAGCACTAATATATTATATACATATACTATATTATATGCATTCTGTAGATGCATTAGCACTAATATATGCTGTACCTGATGACTGTAATACTTTCTTTAATACTTATAGTTCAACCACAAAGCAAAATTCCAGTATAAACCAAGAACAACATACACAGTTTTTTTTTTTTTTTTTAAAAAAAAAAGCACGAATCATTTATTCTAAATCCATGATAAAACAACCCAAACATACCGAGTTTTACAAAAGAAAAAAACAAGCAGGAATCATCTGTTCTAAATTCATGATATATTAATTTTCTCAGTCATCCTCACAAACAAAAGCATTAAAATCCAAGCATTAATAATTAAAAAACTAGATAAGTAAAATAACCATTTATATGTTTCCAACCCCATACCCCCAAACTACTTGTAAATAAACGGATTCATAGAATCGAACAATAACATGCAGGGGACGATTTTTCCACTAAATACCTTGAAGGATTCTTCGCACAAGGGTTATTCTTGATTTCTGTTTTCTTCTTTCAGCTTCAATGGTGAGAGAATTTTTCCAATATTTTTAGGAATTAATGTTTGTTGAGGGATTAGGAAAGTGTCTTGAATTAAGAAGACAACGCTATTTTCGAGCAAAAAAATCTTTCAAATTTTTTTCAATTAGTTGACTTTCCATTAATTATATTATTTAAATATAATTATTTCAAAATTTAAAATTGTATCAACACATTAGGGGTATAATTGTACCTCAATTTGTTATTTTGACTTGATATGTAACTGCAGACAAATTTTTCTTGATTTAAAAAGACTTAGAGTGAAATGGTTTATAGTGTAATTCTCCCGGGAAATTTTGGATGGGGAAATCCTGATAAATAGTAATTGTGTGTGTTTGTTTCGGATGTGAAATCTCGAAGTAGAACAGGTGAGTCCACGTCCCACGTCCGGACGGGTGAATCCCAAAACAAAACATGCCCCAAAAGTCTTGTGGTAAAAATCTACTAGACTGATCAACTCGATTTTAGCTTTCTAAGGGCATGTTTGTTTTGGGATTTTGAGGATTTTGAAATCCGAATTTCAAAATCTAGTGGATTTTAAAATACTAATACTTTTTATGTTTTGTGTTTGTTTTGGGATTTATGTAGGGTGGAATTTAACTTTATAGTATATTTATATAGGGTTTGTAGGTATTTATAAAGTTGACTTTTATAGAGTTATAAGGTGATATTTTAAAATATTGAATCAAAATCCCAAACCGTAACGGGGTGGAGTTTCGAAATCCCAAATCTGAATTTTCTATCCCAAAACAAACATGCCAGCATCTTTGATAAAAAAAAAACCAGCAACTCTTGATAATATTAATCAAGTGAACATTTTCTCATATAATCTCAAATAAAAAATGTAATAGTTTAGAATAATTTTAAATGAAGATTTGATTACAGTTACAAAACTATTCCTTTAACACAAAATTTAATTATTTTATTAACCACACAATATACAATTTGTCATTTAATTATCCATATTTATTTTACTAAAAATGAAACATAGTAGAAATGTTTTTGCATTTGATCTGGAGCGCCAGTAGTTAAGTGGATAGAAAGCCAGTCTCATATGTAGTCAATTGTACGTCGATATTTTATTAATAGAAGTGCGTTGGTTCAAAATCCTCTTAACACATTTTCACTCATATATATATATATATATATATATATATATATATATATATATATATAGGAGTTTTTTTTTTTAATTTAGACCAATATGTAGGAGGCACGTAAAAGTGTAGAGTTATTCTTTAAAAATACATTATACAAAGATTTTTCTTAATATATATTTTTATATATTAGTACTCCAATATTTCATTATAATTTATGAATGAAAGTATCAATACTTTCTACAAAATTTCTATATAACTCATACATTAACTACCATGTATGAGAAAAAAAAATTATATTCTACTACTAATTTAATTATTTATTAGAAGTTTTACTAATGAAATATTTAATTCTATATATAAATAGTTAAATACATAAGTTTACTAAGAATGAATGGTGGATATACTTTAATTTGATAGTTGATAGATGTTTTCTAGAATTTCCAATAATTCTTTATCATTTATTAACCATTCTAAAATGCTATGTACACATCCCAAAAATCTTCTAGAACATTCATAATATAATTGTACTAAAGACTTATCTTATGAAAATTGGGTTAGACTAAATGCAAACACCCTAGTCCAAAGACATTAGGCAATTATTGGTCCAAGTGAATTCAATTGTGTACTTTTGTTATATATAAATATGACATATGATACACAATATTATTATTTATTTTAAGAATTTGAATCTTACACTGATTCAAATTGGTTAAAACAAAAATTATACATGAGTCGATTAGAAATTGATCCGATTTCACATTAACGAGTACTATGAACTATGTTTATATAGTATACTTTGCCTAATCATATATTTACATATATTTTTTTTAAAAAGCAACAATCTTTTTCATAACGTTGTGTTTTGATTAAGACATTTAAAATCACAATTAATTCGAAATGAATAGATTTTGAATCCTTTCACTACTTTGAAATTGTTTGTCTTTAAATCTGAAACATCAAACCAAAATATGTGTCTTTAAATCTGAAACATCAAACCAAAATATGTGTAACACAAGGCTGTCCTTCAAATAGCTCAATACACAAGATTACAAATTTAAAAAAAAAACAATTATTTTCAAGCACTATTACTATTACTAGTACTAGTACTAGTATTACCAGCAGGGGCAAGGTCTCTAAGCATTGCCACAACCTGCAACATATTAGGCCTCTTTGAAGGAAAATCATCAACACATTGCAAAGTTATTTCCAAATACCTAATCATCTCCTTAACTTCCACAACTTCATCTTCATCTGTCCCTTTTCTTGATAATAACTCTCCATCTATAACCTCCATTCCTTTCCCTTCCCTCACCTTCCCCTTTACCCACCCCACTAAGTTCGTATCCCCGAAATCCTCCTTATCGGTTGGCCTCTTACCCGTTAAAAGCTCCAATAGGATCACTCCAAACGAGTAGACGTCCCCTTTTGCAGTGCAACGAAAGCTCTGATAGTACTCTGGTGGGACGTACCCTGGCGTCCCTGCCAGCGTACTTACACTTAGATGTGTGTCGAGCGCACTTATAAGCCTCGCCATCCCAAAATCGGACACCCTAGCTTCCATCTCGTTGTCTAGAAGCACGTTGCTCGATTTCATGTCCCGATGGATGATATGTGGAATGCAATTATGATGAAGGAAACACAACCCTTTGGCTGCTCCTCTCCCTATCTTTTTTCTTTCTTCCCATGTTAAAATACTTCGATCTTTCGTCTTTGATCTTCCGTGCAGCATTTCTTCAAGGCTCCCGTATTCCATGAACTCGTAAACGAGCAGCCTCTCCTCCCCGATTTTGCAATACCCTAAAAGCGGGACGAGATTCTTGTGCTTGATCTTTCCTAATGTCTCCATTTCAGCCATGAACTCGCGGTCGCCTTGGCAGCTAAGACGAATCAGCTTCTTGATTGCGACGCTTGATCCGTCTTTCAACGTCGCCTTGAAAACTTCTCCGAACCCCCCTGACCCGATCATACTAGCTGCCGAGAATCCATTAGTAGCTTCAATAAGCTGTGAGAACTTCAACTTCCTCAACTGCCTTTGAAAAGTGGCAACATTGATGCTCAACGGCTCTTTCTCCTTCTCGATTTTCCAAGTCGTGGCGGCTTGAGAAGCTCGTAAACTATGCAGCATCTTCACTCCCTCAGCTTCCCTCCGCCTAGCCCGCATCGCTATGGCCCACACAATCAAGATGCAAACAGAAGCAACCGATATTAGTATACCCATCACAATGCTATTAGCCCACGAGGCAGCACTTCTGCCTCGTTTTCCCTCGTTTTCGTCTGAGTTCCCAGACGCGTCCTGGCTATAACCGTACGCGCATTCAGGCAACGGGACACCACACAAGCCCGGGTTATGCGCGTACTGTGTAGCCGGGAGTGTACTAAGCTGACCCCTCGACGGAATCTGCCCCGTTAACTCGTTATACGAGATGTCAATCTGCACCAAAAACGACAGCATCGAGAATGAATCAGGGATGTGGCCTTGCAATCGGTTATGTGAGGCGTCGAACACGCCAAGATTCTTGAGCTGCCCTAAAGAAGAAGGGATTTCACCAGACAACTGATTATGAGACAGAACAAGAACCTGCAAAGCTATCATCTCACCAAATCCATCAGGGATTTTTCCTCTGAGTTGATTGTAAGAAAGATCAAGATACTCAAGTGTTTGATACCGGGTAAAAAGACTCAAAACAGGACCCGAATACAATCTAGTGAAATCACAGCTCTTCAACAATGGCACTTGAAGCAGCCTCTCGGGACGAATTCCTGCGAATTCGAGCAACCCTCCGACTCCCCTGCAGTTCCCTACATTTCGTACGAAGATCAGCGTATTCCCTGATAAGATTCCAGTCAACGCTTTCGCCCCGATTTGCCTCCCGAGACGAGGCGGAATTTCGCCGCTCAACTTGTTGCTATTGAGATCTAACCATACTAAACTGCTGCAATTTCCCAACTCTTTCGGAATCTCGCCGCTGAAGCTGTTGTTCCCGAGCTGAAGAACAGCAAGCCTCGTCAACGAGGCGAATTCGGGGGGAATCCCCCCGCTGAGGGAATTACTAGTGAAAGAAATCCACTCTATATCAGCACAGTTGAACAATTCTGGAGGGATTTCGCCACTCAAATGATTGTTATTCAAGATCAAAGTCTTGAGTTTCTTGCACTTTCCAAGCTCAGCAGGTATCTTCCCTTCTAAACCGTTGTACCACGCTATAATCTGCTCGAGTTTTTCAAGATTTCCGATCTCTGATGGGATCGAACCGTTGAGCTGATTGATGCTAAAATCGATGATCTTTAACTGCAAACATTGAGACAATTGAGTTGGGATTTCTCCTGAGAGCATATTATCAGGAGCTCTCAGTTCTTCAAGTGAAGATTCCCCTGAGCATAAATCAGGCGGAATTGCACCCGAAAGCATGTTGGAACTGAAGTCCACTACTCTCAACTTCTTGCAGAAGGAAATCGAAGACGGGATTTCGCCCGAAATCAAGTTGCTTCCGAGGAGCAGGGTGTCTAAAGATGTCAAACCACTGAAGATCTTATCCGGAAACGCACCCGTTAAGTTGTTGTTTGAAATATCAAGAATTTGGAGCCAAGAACACGTGGAAAACGAATCGGGGATCGACCCCGTGAGGTTGTTTTTCGACAGCTTGAGCTCGACGAGTGAGGTGCACGTGTTGCCTAGCTCAAGAGGGATACATCCGGTTAGATGATTCTGAGAAAGATCCAATCTTTGCAAGCTTTTTAAAGAGCCAAAAGCAGATGGGATTTCACCGGACAAGAAATTCTCCGGAAGAATCAGCTGATTAAGGCTGGTGCAGTTTGAAAAAGAAGACGGGAGTGAGCCCGTGAATTGGTTTCCGGACCAATCGAGATACGACAGAGAGTCGCATCTTTCGATCTTTAAGCTCGAAATCGAGCCAGAGAGATTATTGTAGGATAAATCCAGATACTGAAGCTTTTCGATTCGGATAAAGAGGTTTTGGGGGAGGACCCCTGTTATATTATTGAATCCAAGATTAAGGTACTGAATGTTGGGACAATTCGAGAAGAAGTTTTCAGGGATTCTGCCGAAAAGGCCTGAAAGGGAGAGTTCGAGCTGGGTTAGGGTGTAGGGGATTTGGAGTAAGCTAATTGTGGAGTTTATGTGAAATGAATTTGCGGAAAGGTTGAGGGAAATCAAGGTGTTTATTGAGGAAAAAGGGGCGAAGGAGATTTGGCCGACGAGATTGGATTGGGCGAGATCGACGGCTGATACTCTTCCGGCGTTGTTGCAGGTGATTCCGTGCCACGTGCATGGATCTTTGGTGAGTTTCCAGTCTGAAACGGCGCCGTCTGGGTCTTTCTGAATCATTTTCTTGAATGAGAGGAGGGATAGGGCGTCGGTTTTTTTGGATGGGGAGCGGCCCGGTTCGTCTGCGGTGGTGGAAGAAAGGAAGTGTATTGTGAGTAGTAAGAGGAGAGTGGCATTAGCAAGTAGCTCCATTGATGGATGGAATTGCAGAGAGAGATTATTTTGTGAGTGTGAAGAGAAGAGAATGATGAATGTTCCTTTGAGCAAAGGAGTGGGAGAGAGTGAGCTTTACAAAAAGTTTGTTTCTGTACATTCATATGTTTTTTTATAATCAGAAGAAAAAGGAGGGAAAGTGGAATGTGGAATGGAATTGAAGTTTGTGATTATAAAACAAACAAAATATTACTCCCTCCCTCCACCAAAAGTGTGCTCATTTCTTTTTTTTGGTCTACAAAAAATGTGCTTATTCTATTTAAATAGTTAACTTTTGAATATTTTTTCTATTTTACTAACAAGATTGAGTATATATCAAATATATTTTATACTCATTATATTAAATATATTCTTTATAATTAAAATATGATTTTTTTAAAAACATATATAAAAAAAAGTGAGCACACTTTTGTGGACAGAAGAGTATATTAATAGTGATTTAGCAAGCATATATGGCTATTTTTTTATTATTAATTTAGTGTTGTGTTGATTTATGGTAAATTTGATTTTTTTTTTCTGTGACTATATTATATTGAGTTTTAATTTCCTTACTCTTTTGAGATGTTGATTTTCTAGTGTTTAACGTGTGATATTATATTTTTATGTTAATTTTGAGTCTAATTAAAAAATGCAATCACTAACTTTGCATATTAGTACATATTTTGAATATCTATTTATTTAAATTTATAGTATTTTTTAAAATTCATACAGAGTAGTATTAACATCCACTACTAATGATTAGCTTTTATTGATTAATGAATTTAATAATTTCAGTGTCTATCCTTTTTTTAATCTTGAAATGCTATTAAACACATATATAAAGTAAAAATAATATACGTACAGATGATTTTTATAGATGTATAATAAACTATACACTTTTCTATTATATGATAAAGTGTTTTAATAAATTTACATTTTTTATTTGAAAAATAAAACATTAAAATATATCTTAGTTATTTAGAAATGCATATGAAATGATGTTGTTTTCAAATCGTTATATATGTGCATTTGATGATGATAAAGAGACATGCAACTACTTTTGATGAATTAATTAAAATTGAAGATTCGAAATTGGATCTGGTTGGGTTCATCATGAATTCGATATTTTATAATTTTGAAAGATATGAATATTGGAGTAATATAAACAAAAACAAAATGGGTTTAAAAGTGAAGAAATTAATATTGGAAGCTGGGTGATGACAAGAATATCTAAATAAAGATAATGATGTTTAAAGCAAATCTGATGGGAAATATGAATTGGTCAAAGAAGGGTGTGGCCCATGCACAGTCGACAAAGGTGATACTGTATGTTGCAGTTTAAAATTCAAAGGTTAGTGTTTGATCCAAGGGTCAGGTTCTGTCATCAAGCGTGAGAATGTTCCCTCTAGTCACACACCTAAAATCATAGCTATGCCACTTTGGTTTTGCCTGGTTTGCCTTAAATTTGGAAACCTCACACATCTCTATATACTACTGTCATCTATAAAATGTAGTTTCATTGAAATGAGATAGAGAATTTTTATAAAAAAGATCATTTATACACCTAGCTTCTTAATAAAGGACAACTAATATAATCTTTTTTAAAAAGAACAAAAACACATGTTAATAACCATTTATGCCCTTACATTTAAATATGAAGATTAACTTATTAATTTATTTAATAAAGGAACAAGTCGTACCTTCCTTATTTTTCGCAATATATTCAAAAACATACCATTTCCCAAAACTCATTCTGTTTAATATCATTCATATGGAAATAAGAATCTCATCTTCCTTATTCGTATGCAATCTGCACGATTGATAGGAATTTTCAATTAAACAAATCTTAATTTCCCAAAAACAACCCTAATTTAGAATTCTTCGTCCCTTTCGTTTGTTGATCGTGTTCTGCTTTTTTTTTTTTCTCATTTAAGCTGCAGAATTTGAATCGATGGACTGTGTGGTGATTCTGAAAATCGAATTCAATGGGAAGACTAAGTTGGTTCGTGTTAGTCGATCTTCACTGTATGCAGATGTTGTGAATCAAATAATCGCCAGAAACAAAGCCGTCGACGGCGCCAGAAACTTCTCAGCAAGGCCCGAAGTTCGGGATAACGACTGTTTGCGGACTAAGAAAATATATGGAAGACGAGATTGCGATTCACCCTTCTTTTTCTAATTTTTCTGACTACTTCGGAGTTTTCGACGTCCATGGCTGCTCTCATGTAAGCACCTCACCATTAAATTAGTAGTAGTATTTTGATGTTTTTTTCTTATTGATTTTGGCGATCTATTGCGAGATGGTATCTCCAGAGTGCAAATTCGTCGGATCCACCACCGTCGTGGCGGTGGTTTCACCTCATCAGATCGTCGTTTCCAATTGCGGAGGTTCTCGCGCTCTTCTCTGCCGAAAAGGCGTCTTAATCCGGTGAGATGAAGAGTTTTGCCCTAAAAATTCTCTAATTATACTAATTCATTTTTCTGCATTAAATTCATTTTTCTGCATAATGATATTTGTATATGCACATAATGTACTGCACACTTCTGCATTATTTATATGTTGATGCAACTTTAATTCTGCATTATTTATATGCTCATGCAATTTTAGTTTTTTTTTTCTGCATTGTACGATTTTCCTGCAGATGTTTCTGCATAATCAAGTCAGAGATTTTTCTGGAGAAAATATCTAATTTGATTTGACGATTTTTGTGCAGATCTTCAAGTCTGACAATGAAATTGAATATCAGAGCTTTGGGAAAATGCGATATTTGTAAAAGACTTGAATATCAGAGATTTAGGGAAGAATTGAATACCATATGTTTGGGAAAGTCCTAAAATTGGGGATGTAGAATAATCATACAAAGATTTCTTCCCCAAAATTCTGCAAATCATTTAATTGATTGACCGGAGCTGTTGAGAGGTTTTAATTTTGGAAGGTGTTAATTATGTGCGTAATTAACGAGGAGCTGATAGACACGGCTTTAAATTTTAAAAAATGTATTGACTTTCTCCATATTAATTCTGAAATTAGATAGTAAGGGCATGATGGTACATTTATGTTACATTTTGTCCTTAATTTGAAACTATTTTAAACCAGGTCCTTATTTAAAAAAACACTAGGTGGAAAGACCTAAAACGTGAAATCCCCTGAGATACTCCCTTCGTTTCCATTTGACTCATATTCTTTGTCCATAAAATATAGTCTCATACACTCATGGATGAAAATATTCGGAAATATCCCCGATATATTCTCGATATATCCATTTTTCGGGATCACCGATATCGATATTGGGAAGAACCAATATTTCCACGATATTTTAAAAAAATTGAAAATATCGAAAAATATCGGTAGACAATAACAATATCGAGCCTAATATCGGTAAAATATCGGAAAATATCGAGAAACTGTCGATAAATTAAAAAAAATATCGATAAATGTCATACGAAATAACTTAGTACATTATATTTTATATAAATTTATCAGTGATATAAAATGTATTCAAATTATTTTGTTGATTTTATACACTAAATGTTTGTTATTAAATTTTTTTAATTTTTAAAATTTACCGATATATCGATATTCGATATCGATATTTCCATAAATTTAAGGTCTAGATTATTTCCACCGATACCAATATTTTCATCCTTGCACATACACTTTATAGAAACTATAACCACTCAACCCATCACTTAATTATTCAATTTGTCATCAACTTTATTCACAAACAATCACTTTATTTACAATGAACCCCACAATACCTTAGGGCATGTTTGTTTTGGGATTTTGAGGATCTAGTGGATTTCAAAATCCTAATGTTTTTTATGTTTTGTGTTTGTTTTGGGATTTATGTAGGGTAGGATTTAACTTTATAGTATAGGATTATAGGTTTTATAGGTATTTATATAGGGTTTATATGTATTTATAGAGTTGACTTTTATAGTGTTATAGGGTGGGATTTTGAAATCTTGAATCAAAATCCCAAACTGTAACGGAGGTGGAGTTTCGAAATCCCAAATCCGGATTTCCCATCCCAAAACAAACATGCCTTTAGAGTGTCCACATTGGTGGGGGAGTTATAACTCCCCTCTCTCCTCCACCTCACTGCCACATCATCATTCTTCCATTAATAACTCAATTCCACTAACTCCTACAACCATTCCAAAAGTTATAACTCACATTTGTGGGACCCACTATTCAATCACATTTCTTTTAATTCTTTATTTTTCATTTAATGAATATAGACATGTTCAAACCGTAACCGGGAAACCGGCCAACCGGCAAAACCGCCGGTTACGGTTTAAAAACCGAACCGTAACCGTAAAATGGCGGTTCGGTTACGGTTTGACATTTTGACAAACCGCAAACCGTCGGTTTGGCCGGTTTTGACGGTTAACCGCCGGTTTGCCGGTTTTTTTTTTTTTTAAAAAAAATTAATATACAATTCTTCTATTTTTAATGTATAAATTTAATTTATATAATTTTTATTCAATTCTAGTAATGTATTTTCTAAAAAATGAGTTAAAATGAATAAAAAAATGAACAAAACGGAGTGAAAACGAGCGAAAACGGAGATAATATTTAAAAAAAAAAAAAAGCAAACCGGCAAACCAGCGGTTTTTAACCGTAACCGGCAGTTAAAAACCGTAACCGTAACCGGCAAACCGGCGGTTCGGTTACGGTTACCGATTTTCGAAAACCGTAACCGGCGGTTTTTAACCGTTGCGCATGTCTAAATGAATATATGTAAAATTCAATATGTGTAAAAAAAATTAATACGGAGTATATGAATATATTAAAATTATTTAGTTAATTATTTTAGGGTATCAATTAATATATTTTACAAATTGAAATAAATATTTAATACTAACTCATTACATTAACTAATAAAGATTATTATTATTTTGATCAAGTGAAAATAGAGTACAACATATTCAACATTAAGAAAACAATTCAACTAAATTAATTAAAAATTTAAATGTTTTGAAACGACAAATAAACGCATTATATCAATTATTGTCAGATCGAGCCCAAATATGTTCCACTAAGTCGGCACGATGTTGGTGATGAACTTGATTGTTACGTAGCTCGGTGTTTCTTTGGAGATAATCCCTAAATTCTGGATTAGCGCCTTGTATCGGTTGTGTGGGCTCGTCGCCTTCATCGTTGCTCCAATTTGTAACCATGTCTCCTTCGTCTTCAACGATCATATTATGCAAAATAACACAAGTTAACATTATGAGCTTCAACTTTTTCCTATACCAAAAACGACCGGGCACCCTAACAATTGTCCAACGTGCTTGGAGCACACCAAATGCTCGTTCGACATCCTTTCTCGCAGATTCTTGTCTTTCCTTAAATAATTTTCTCTTAGGATCTAGTGGCGTAGGAAAAGCCTTAACGAAAGTTGACCATTCCGGATAAATACCATTTGTCAGATAGTAACCTTTTGTATATTGTGTTCCATTCACAGTAAAATTAACTTCTGGTGCAGTGCCTTGCAAGACGTTGTTGAATAGAGGAGACTCATTCAAAACATTGATATCGTTGCGCGATCCTGCGACTCCAAAAAATGCATGCCATATCCATAGGTCTTGAGACGCGACTGCTTCAAGGATGATTGTAGGTGACCCATGACCTCTTGTAAATTGACCTTTCCAAGCAACGGGACAATTTCGCCACACCCAGTGCATGCAGTCAAGACTTCCTAACATGCCTGAAAAGCCATGTCTCAACTTGTGCATTTGGAGAAGACGTTGAGTGTCATTGTGATTCGGCCTTCTCAAGTAGCGATCACCAAATGCTGCAACCACAGTTTCACAAAAATTGAAAAGACATTTTATAACTGTTGATTCACCCATTCGTAGGTACTCGTCAAGATTGTCAGCAGGAACTCCATAAGCTAGTTGACGAATCGCTGCAGTGCACTTTTGTAGTGGTGACAACCCTTGTCTTCTGGCGGCATCGGGTCTTTGTTGAAAAAAAAGAGATTGATTCTCAAGCTCATTCACAATACGAATGAATAATTCCCTTCGCATGCGAAATCTTCTTCGGAAGATGTGATCAGGATACACCGGATTTGGAGAGAAATAATCATTGAAAAGCCTAACATGTCCCTCTTCACGGTTTCTCTCAATGAATATTCTGGTTCGTTGACTGTGCACATCGTCTTCCAAATGTTGAAGAATCGTTAACATCATTTGTTCACCAGGTGAACCGGGTTGGTCATCGGATTCATCGGATTGGCTGGAACTCGTGGGATATTGAGACATTTTAAGTAAAGCTATTTGAGAGGTTATTCTTCAAATGTAGGATGTGAAGAACCTCACAACATAAGCCACGCATATATACACCTACTACCTTGTAACGACTAGTTTTATAACGGCTAGTTTCTAACGGCTAGTTTTATAACGGCTAGTTTCTAACGGCTAGTTTTCTAACGGCTAGTTTTATAACGGCTAGTTTCTAACGACTAGTTTTCTAATGACTAGTTTTATAACGGCTAGTTTTCTAACGACAAGTTTCTAATTGAGATTACATGAAATTAAATAACATCACACAAATTTAAAATACGAAGTTGTTACCGTTTCACATTGTCCTGTTAGCGTTTCACGTTGCCCTGTAACCGTTTCACGTTGCCCTGTTAGTGTTTCACATGACAATTTTGCTCTTTCACACTGATGATTTTAAACTTGAAAACTCACAACGAATTCATTTCATAATTAATTGAGATTACATGAAATTAAATAACATCACACAAATTTAAAATACGAAGTTGTTACCGTTTCACATTGTCCTGTTAGCGTTTCACATTGCCCTGTAACCGTTTCACGTTGCCCTGTTAGTGTTTCACATGACAATTTTGCTCTTTCACACTGATGATTTTAAACTTGAAAACTCACAACGAATTCATTTCATAATTAATTGAGATTACATGAAATTAAATAACATCACACAAATTTAAAATACGAAGTTGTTACCGTTTCACATTGTCCTGTTAGCGTTTCACGTTGCCCTGTAACCGTTTCACGTTGCCCTGTTAGTGTTTCTAACGACTAGTTTTATTAAATGTAAATTAAACATAAATGTCAAATTAATACATTAATTGAAATTACATTAATCGAAAAAAGATATTACATAAAGGATAAATTAACTTAAAGACATTGAAAAAAAATACATTAATAAGATAAAGATAAGACTGATAAACTGTTCTATGAATTCCACCCGGCAATAATCTTCTCACACACACGTTGGTGAGCGGCACGTTGCTCGTCCGTCCAATTGGAGGTATCTTGATGATAAATAAATTTCCATTCATCCATTTGCACTTCACGCTCTTTCAATGCAGTCGCCTTTTCAAGCGCTATAACTTCTCTTTTTTTACAATCGCTGTAATCTGTAAATTTTTCAAGACACTTTTCGATCTTGTCATTGCCCTTTGACCTTGATCTAGCCTTGGATTTTCCCTTTGCTTTTCTTTTGGCTGCGTCCTGCCCAATTGGACGAGTGTCGTCAATGTTTAGATCAAAATTAAATCTAGCAGAGTTGTTACTTGTGTCTGAGTCAGAGGTCCTTGCTTTCTTTGATGAATCAATGGAATCATTTTAATGTGGAGAATATAATAGACGATCCTTGACAATCATCCACACATGCTCGTAATTAAACGGCTTGTCATGATTGCAATCTCGAAATTTCTTGTGTGCCATACGCATTATGTCTTCGTTGTTGGAGCCGCTCCTGTAGACACTAGAAACAGTATTATAGCAAGCGTTAAAAAGATTTACCTTTGGCAATATTGTATTAAGCCAGTGTGGTTTTGCTTGTTGGACACGTCGTTTAGGAGCACCATCGGGGCGATTCTCGTTGTAGTAATTAGTGAATCTCTTCCAAAATGCCACCGATTTTTGATCATTGCCGATTATGGGATCATCACTTATCGTGACAAAACAATTTGCCAACAACTCGTTTTCTTTTGTTGTCCACTTGTTAGACGATTGCTTTTCACCAGCGGCACACTCTTGATCTGAAATTTCTAAATCAATCGGGGTTGATGGTTGAGATAGTTGTGTCTCCGGGACGAATGTTGGAGTTTCCGGTTCTTTGCCACTCCGATATCTCGACGATATTCCAGTTGCTTGTGGACTAGAGAATATTTGAGGCGGAGACTGACCGAAATGTTGCCCCGAATAGTGTTGCCAAAATTCGGAAGGCGGGGTGGAAAAATTTGATGGGAAAGAGTTGCTCGAGTTATCAACGAAATTTCTGTGACCTTGAAAATTTTGAGAATATGAAGGAGTATGGGAAAAAATTCCGTAATTGGGTGGAAATTGAGTGGACGAGTCAAATTGAGGATATTCAAAATTTTGTGAATTTAATGAATTTTGGGAGAGGGGAATTTCATCCGTCATATTAGGATGATTGAATAAATTTCTACGAAATTCTTTATTATTTTTGTCCATTTATTATGGAAACAAAAATTTCAAGAACACAAAAATGAGAATGGATTGAGATAGAAAATAAAGTGGAGTGAAAAGAGTATGAGGTAAAAGTTTAGTGGAAGAGTGAGAAAGAAAAAATGTGAATGTGATGTATTTATAGAGGAAAAAATGATTGTTGTATAAATTTAAATTTTGAATATGAAATAAAAAAAATTAAAAAAAAACAAATTACTGTATAACGGAAAAAAAACCAACAGTATAATTTTTGAATATGAAATAAAAAACAACCAACGGTATAATTTTGTTGTATAATAAAAATATAAAAAAATTGATAAAAAAATAACATATAAAAAAAATATATATATGTGGGCCAAGCCCACATTTGTAAGAAAAAGGACTCACATTTGTAAGAAAAGGAACGGTTAAACAAACATAACTCTGCGGAGGAGAGAGATAGGATTTAAAGTTATAACCTCTTTCCACATTGGTGGGCAAGAGTTATAACTCTTGAATAACCCACCAATGTAGACACTCTTATAATACCCTTACTTTATCTACTTTATCTAGGGGTGGTTCGGTACGGTATACCGATCATACCGAACCATACCGTTATCATACCGAAAATTTCGATATTGAAAAAATCCATATCGTTACCGTACCGAAATACCGAAATTTTCGGTATGTAAAAATTCATACCGATACCGTACCGTAATTTCGGTACGGTATATCGGTATACCGTACGTCCGTACCATATCGGTATACCGACCGGTATACCAATTCATACCGAAAATATTGAAGCATTATTTTATATTGAAATTAATTATTTAAGGTTTATTTTATTTATGTTTTAATAATTAAAGTTATTTTAATTTAAAAATAATATCAAATTATTATTTTATTAAGGTTTCGGTATTTCTGTATATCGATATACCGTTTCATACCGAATGCCGAAAAATTTTTGGTATACCGAAATACCGCGGTATGAATATTTTCCATACCGTTATCGTACCGAAAATTTCGATATGAAAAGCTCGGTATACCGAAATTTCGGTATATTTACCCACCCCTAACTTTATCTACCTTTTTTCTTAAAACCTGTGCTCCACTCCAATGGGACTACATTTGGTGGATGGAAGGAGTACATATTAAAAAAAAATAGATAAAATAATTAATTGTGAAATGAGTATTAATTAATTTATGTATAAAATAGATAGTATATTAGAGTAACAAGTCAAACCAACAAATGGAAGAATATTAATTAGTGTAATTATCTTTATTTATTGTAACTTTTATTTTAGTAAATTATATATTTCTCAATTCTCTCAATATACATTCTATTAAATATCTTTTTATTGTGAAATTTCAATTTTGATGATAAAGTAGAAATAAATTGGTGTGAATAATATTATTTTTTAAAAGAGAACGAGCATAATGGAATTGAAAAAAAAAATATAATAATAATGAGATCGGAGGGAATGGAGTATTTTTTTTTTCCTTTTCATTTTATTAATGTTTCTTTTTACAAGTTTTTGAATTTTTTAGTTAACGCTGTTAGTATTATTTTATTTTCCTTTTCTCAATTTTGAGAAATGACACTCAGGCTAATGATTATTTCACTTCATACAGAGTGAGAATCATAATAATTACTTATCCAACATTGCACCTTGTGGACCATTAGCTTTTACATTTGAAAATGATTTGACTTGCATGGTTCTTGAATCACCCCAATAAGAAATTACCCAGTTTAATGGTGTTAAGTTTTAACCCATGATTTTATATAATTATTGTACTGCTCATACTGTACTTGCCTATGGAGTATAATTTATCACTAACATATAAGGTAAAATTATTTCACTAAAATAATTCAGTACGAGTTCTGTAATATATGTTGTAAAAAGTTTACAACATATCATTAGTTTTGTTTTAGAAATGCCTATTCACATATACTGTATAATATTTATATACATTAGAATATTTTTTTCCAATTAGGTATAAGAACTAAAATCATATGTGGATGAACTAATTATGAGACTGCTGTTACAAATGATATAACACACTCAAACTTCAAAGCAAACAATTACTTATGGCAACATGATCATATTCACTGTTGAACATTTGTTTTGTTTTATTTTCTCAAGAAAAAAGTATTCACACTTCCAAATAGCCCCTCCAGGGTGTGAATGAACAGAGTAATTGAGATTTGAACTTCACTCAATTATAAAATTTGAAGTAAAAACTCCACTCGAATTCAGTTGAGCTCATTTCTTGCAAACTCAAGCTCGGCTCGATGAAAACTCAAAATATTTGAACACGAATCGATAGCTTACATAACATAGATTTTTTTTTTTATATATAAATATTGTTGTATAAAATTTATTGATTCACAAAATACCCGAATTTCGATATAATGTAGCACACGTCTTCAATTTTATTAAATCTCAAAAAGTTGTCTTCCACAAAGTTTGAAAAAGACTTAAATACGAAACCCTAATGTAACAAAAGCATGAGCTAAAAAAAAGTCCCCAAATAAATTGAAAAATGTAAAAAAAAAAAAAAAAAAAAAAAAAACAATTTTAACACCTCAAACGATGGAATTTGACAAACAAAAAGTCGGATATCACATCGTTGAGAGTTTTGTTCAGAACATTGATTCCACTTTAAGAAGTGTGCTCGATTGCTTGAATCACACCCAGCCCTAAAAACTCCAGATTTCAGTAGCGCGTTGTTAGGAATTAATATACAAAAAATAATTTTTCACCTCTCTACAAGTTCGGACTTTTAGATGAGACGCAATTCTTTCATGGTATCAGAGCAAACCGGGCAAACGACCTTGGTTCGATTCCTGTTGAAAGCACTCCACCCATTTAAATTGTCCACTCGATGGGCCTCCTCCCAAAAAAGGGTAAGAGGTGAATCCGGCACACATGTGAGGAGAAGTGTTAGGAATTAATATACAAAAATTAATTTTTCACCTTCCTACAAGTTCGGACTTTTAGATGAGACGCAATTCTTTCACGCGTTTTTTAGCCGACTTAACTCATACACCCCCACCCCCAAAAAAGTAGAAGGAATGGAGAATAATAGAATAACTATACAATAGGTAGGCATGATGATTAATATATTATAAATTAAGGAATGGAGGTTTGATGTAAGTCACAATGGTAGAGAATAAAAGTAAAGAAAAAAGGGCCATGATTAATGATTCTTGATGGTTAAAGGGTTAAGAGGGGATGGGGATGATGATGATGATTATGCTTCATTTCTCACAACTACTATTTTCTCCCCTTTTATCATGCTTACCACACCCTTGTTGACCTTTTATATTTGTTATATTCATTGGATCACAACACTAAAGTTTAACCTTTTCAACTGGACACTGCCCCCCTCCTGTTTTAATTTCTTCATTACTATATACTCTTTTCTTGTAGATTCTGATTTCTATCAATTATTTATATATGCAACTTTGGATTGCATTTAGATCACATATTTGAGAAATGACTTAAAAACTATTTTCTGGGATGATTATGTCTATAGCTTGGCTTTTCACACATGCATGATCATAAACTCATAAGATAAAGTTAATAATAATACTGTATATATATATTCCTTATGTCAAGAAACAAGCGAGGGCATCTTTTAAACCCTACACTACATATATACTGATCAATTATTCTTACAACTCGATCTTTTCTAGAACTGAAATTCAATTAATTCGTCTCACAATTAAGTAGGACCTTTCGATTGGTTTTGGTCTTATATTCGCAGAAACGACGTTGTATGGTCTCCCGAGAAAATTATAAACGACATTGTATGGTGCAAAAAAACGTCGTTTTTTATTTTTTTGGCGAAAACAATATTGACCAAAATCGGATGATTTGGTAAGTTATATGTCCAAAACCAACCAATTTCATACACACAATGACGAAATAGTAATTATAAAAAAATACGCCTATAAAATTATTTATATATACCTAGTTAATATATAATCAAATATAAACTCATTTGGGATACTAATTAGTAGTATACAACTGTACTACATCTCCTTATCTAATTAATTAAATTAAATCCGCCACGGTTGAGACTGCTAGTGGCTAGACAAAATGATACTCCTATGAACTATTTATATATTCAATCTAGCTATTGAAATTTAATTAGTGCTATTTTTTATGTTATGAGGTCGACCTAGGGACATGTTTTTTTTTATCTCAAAAGTTCATAAGAAACTTTTGTTTGCAAGGAATTCCACTCATGAAGAATTGCACGATAAGATTTTTAAAATGTTTGTAAAACACAACACTATAAAAAAATGGATGAAGATGCATTAATTTATCAAAGGAAAAAATAAATTAAACACATGTAATTGCATAGTTAATTAAATGAAATTAATAGCACGCCTGATCCGATTCGTACGTGCTCTTCGAACATGATCATTAATTAATTGTTGTCACTTCATGAGTTAAATCCCAAATTGATTAATACTTATAATTAGGCCCTACATTATGTTTTTACATTTGACCATTTATAATTTAATTCTTAAAGCTTAATTTGTGATTTTCATGACTACGTATAGTAATAAAACAACGTATCCAAATAATTGGAGATGATCAATTGCATTGTTAAAGCTTGCATTTTCAATATGTATTTTTTTTTAATAGAAGCGACATTCAATAATTATTGATAATGTAATACTATTAGGGTTTGTGTCGATCGAGTTTGATCATTATCTCTCAATATAATTTAATGTGTACATAGTTCAATGTTACGTGTTATAGATACAAATGAACTACTCTTCAGCTAGTATTTTTTTTTAATTGAAGTTACAAATCCAAACACCAATTTTTGCCAAAATATATGTATAAATTATAATGTATTTGATCGACACAAAGAAGCCTTGCTCGAGGGACGGAGCTAAAAGGCTACATAAAAATATTTATTTGAGGGGGCTAAAACAGTATAATTTAGATATATTGAATCATTGATAGACATTTTATATTTATTATTTTAGTAGTTGGCTTTGAATTTAATTTGAGTCTTTTAATTAAGTCTAGAATAAATATCCCGTAAACTTTTTCTACGTACTTAGGGTAATTGTGGCAGAGAGACTGTCTATATCACCTCGTTTGAGAATTTCATTACCGGATCCCTCACTTACAATTGTTGTTTGCACGATCCCACTACTCATTTGCGTTTGATTTTTCTTTCTTTTTAATGTTCCCATATTTTTAATAGGTAGATCTAATGGTACATGATTTCTAGTATGTGGCTTAGACTTCAGAATTAGTAGTATGGTCCCCTCTAAATTTCAGATTCAGATTTGAAATTTAAAGGTGCAAATAATTTCTAAAGAGTTAGTCAATACTGTATAAAACTTTGCTCTAACTTTGAACAAGATTCCTGTAAGTGAACAGTGAGATTGATTCCACGAGTGAGTCGATCCTTGAATCGAATACCGATTAAAAAAAATGATTTCTAATATTATTGTATGTTTCAGCTAACACTGTTCAAAATAAGAAAACAAATTACTATGTTACATTAACTTACTCGTTTAAGTTAAAATTAGTGTCACATTTCCGTTAAAATTTGTGTTTCATTTTCATCATGGTAAGACTTTGTTATGCTTAATTAATGGCCGCGACAGCCCCCGTGAATATTGGAAGGGTAGCATGAATTTAAGAGTGGAGCATGCGATTCCCCTACAATATATATATTTGAATTACACTGAGAATTTTCGAATAAATAAAGCATGATTCTAGCAAATAATCCACTTATAATTGTTCCTATCAAAAAATGATTTGAAGAGCAAAGTGAAAACGACATATTTTTCCACGCCACTAATAATTGAGGGAGTCAAGCTAAACTTTATTTTCGAGTCAAAAACAAAAAATCCAACTTTGTACTTGTCCAATAATTAAACTAACATGTGAATTTTTTTGGGTTGACCTTTTATGCATTTTGTACCTACTAAGCTATCTAACTTATAATTAACTCACTAAATAATTTAGATGAACTTGTAATAATAATTCAGTTACATGAATTTTTATCAGTTAATTTAATTTAGAGAAAAAGTAGAAAATTTAGTAAAAAGTAGAAAATTACAAATAATAAAGAAATAATTTCAATTTACTGTAAATATAGAGGGAATACTTATAATATGATAACTGTGTTGGTGGGGCTGAAGATGATTGGTTGAAAATGAAGAGCAAAATATTGGTTTAAGCGGCACGCCTGCAGATGGGACATTCATATATATAATTTCCCACTACCGCATTTTAAGCAATCTAAATGATTGGATGTCATCCCTTTAATCAATAATGTTTTTCTCACCCCATTCGTGAATTTCGATATGCTTTTCTTGTTCCATTACATATTTTATATCTTGAATTTTCAATACCCTTGATACATCATGAGCTTTTATGAGAAAGTGATATATATCACCCTAAAAGAATTTAGAAGTATGTGTCCAAAATTCACCTCAAATTTTTACTTAAAAGTTATATACTCATTTTTTTCATTTTGAGTGTTCCAACTAAATTTACTCAATTTACTCATTTCACTTTTGACAATTACAATAATTAATTACCAATCTTCCTACAAGTCTAAACTTTTAAATGTGACGAATTTTTTTTTCAGTGTAGAATTACAGATAGGAATATTTGAATACATTTTTCGCTCATCTACCTAAACATAGAAATTCTACTAGAACAGTCATTCTCCAAACTCAATCGTGAGAGTGTGGAAAGAATACCAGCATCCATCAAGACTCCTCAATCTAAGAAGAAGGCACACCTGCTCCAAAAAGGAACAAACTTGTCGCACACTCCGACACGCGTTACAACCTCTCGACCATAAAAGAGAGCCCCAAGGACGATCAGTTTCATCAAGCACAACAACGACCCATCATGGGGAAAAAAACCCGTAAACGGGGAGAAAAAACCCATAGAACCATGGGGACGAAAAGCAACAGATCCCACCAAAAAGGGAGTAAACAAAAGTAACATGCAATCAATAACAACAAAAATAAAGGCAGAAACTAGAATCAACATAAGAAAAGCATAAAACTAAAGAAACAGTAACTAAAAATAAACGGGATCGACGAATACTCCCCCAACGGTCACCTTGGCTCCGTCAGGGAGATGTACCCGTAGATCCCAACTAAATTTCTGAAAAAACTCCTACATCCACATGAACATCTGAGGAGAGGGGCGGCGAAGTGCAGTTCCGGCGGCGGCGACACGGTGGTCCGGCGACTGTTGGGCGGTGGATCTACCTTATTTCTAGAGGGATACAACCGATCTACAAGTTTTTCAACCTAAATACAAGGTTTGCAAGGACAAAAGGATGGGGGAGGAAGGGTGATGAGCCGGCGGTGCTAGGCGGAGGTGTTGGGCGACGGTGGCCTCAAGGGCCCCGATCTCGTCGGTTTGAGGGTGATCTACATTAGGGAGGAAAGGGTATAGCAGGTGGAGAGGGGAGGAGTTTTCCGGCAACCGAAGGGGAGATGATTTTTTTCTAGTGAGGGAAAGTAGAGAGAAGGGAGAGCTTATTAATCTTTCCCATTCCTCTCTATTTTTTCTATTTTCTACCCCTTCTTTCCATTTTTTTTCTTATTCTGTCTATCTCTTACTCAATAATTCACTACACATATAACAATATATTCCTTAATCGATGTATAAAAAATAGTAAATGAAAAGTTTTTAAAGGAATCCAAAATTCAAGCATGCCGTTGTGACACGTCATCTGCCAACTATTTATATAATTCTGTAAGCACATTAAAATTGCACCCAATCAAATAGCGACATGTGGACAAATATATGTTAAATTAAATTAATTTACTATTTTAAGTTTGGGAATTTAATTAAATTAATTCTCTAATTAAATAGTTAAATTAGTGATATTTAATATACACGATACAAGTCGATCAAATTATACGAGTATCGAAATACTCGTAGTTGGTAAGAACAAAATTTGACTTACCATATATGGAGGAAATCAAATCACGTATCTTCAAAAAAGGAAGATAATTAAATTAAAACCAATCAAGCCAATCAAATCGGCATCAGCCAGTAAGAAGGTGCCACGTGGCACGGTAAAGAGGGAAAGTTTTCACTCCCTCACCCTATAAATAGGGTCCTCCCTCATTCATTTAAACACACAACACGAGAAGCTTTCAAGACTCTAAAGTTCTCTGGAGAGATTTAGAGTGTTCTTCAGCATTCGGGGGAGCTTCAAAGGCGTTTTTCATACAAATCGACCAAGAGCAACGTTCGATCTGGAAATAAGGTGCTAAACCCTTCATTTCAGCGTTCTTCAAGTCACATTCAAAGGCGTTCTTCGTACAAATCGACCAAGAGCAACGTTCGATCTGGAAATAAGGTGCTAAACCATTCATTTCAGCGTTCTTCAAGTCACATTCAAAGGCGTTCTTCGTACAAATCGACCAAGAGCAACGTTCGATCTAGAAATAAGGTGCTAAACCATTCATTTCAGCGTTCTTCAAGTCACATTCAAAGGCGTTCTTCGTACAAATCGACCAAGAGCAACGTTCGATCTGGAAATAAGGTGCTAAACCATTCATTTCGGCGTTCTTCAAGTCAAATTCAAAGGCGTTCTTCATACAAGTTGGCCAAAAGCAGCGTTCGATTCGAGATCAAGGTGCTAAGCCCCTCAAATCGGCGTTTATTCAAGGAAGTTCTTCGTGGATCTTCAACGATCATCAGCGGCGTTCATCCGCTCTCCAAATCAATGTTTGACCCAAAATAAGACGTCAAGTCCTTGGATAAACGTTACAAATCTTCAAGTCTAGTTGTGATTAAGGTTGAAGCGAAGATCACGCCTCAAAATCATCCAAGTCAAAGTCAAGATTCGAAGAGAAGAATCAGAGGAATTAAATTAGAGATTGTAAATCCACAAGTTTTATCGGTTTAATCCGAAATAAATAATATTGTATTTCAAATTCGTGTTTTTATCTTAATTTCACGAAATTTGTTGTTACAAATTTGGCACGCCCAGTGGGACCATCTCTACCTCTCATCTCTTCTCTTCATAAAGAAATTCAAAGGCCATCAAGATGTCTTCGCGAAAGATCCTATTTGTAAGGACAAATCCTTCCAAGACTGTCGATGTCAATGTTGTCACAAGAAGTATGACGAAAAGATCATTGTCAGATGCTTTTTCAGGAGAAAATACTTCAATTGGAATGACTGCAAACCAACCTTGTGTTGGATGAAACCATTTAAAGTCCAAAAAAAATCTCCTTGGCAAGAGACTAAACTGTTCGAGACTCTGAAATCGAGTCACCCAAATTAAAGCTCCTTGATAAGAGCGAAAACTTTCTAAAGTCCGTTAAATAAAAAATCTCCTTAACAAGAGAATAAACTGTTTGAGACTCTCAAATCGAGTCATTCAAGTCAAAGCTCCTTGATAAGAGCGAAAACTTTCTAAAGTCCAACAAATTTCGTGCTTCATTCACTCCAAGATAAAAAACGTCTGTGAACAAAGCACGAGGGGGCATTTGTAAGCACGTTAAATTTGCACCCAATCAAATGGTGACACGTGAACAGATATATATTAAAATAAAATTAATTTACTATTTAAAATTTGGGAATTTAATTAAATTAATTCTCTAATTAAATAGTTAAATTAGTGATATTTAATATACACGATACAAGTCGGTCAAATTATACGAGTATCGAAATACTCGTAATTGGTGAGAATAAATTTGACTTACCATATATGGAGGAAATCAAATCACACATCTTCAAAAAGGGAAGAGAATTAAATCAGAACCAATCAAGCCAATCAAATCGGCATCAGCCAATAAGAAGGCGCCACGTGGCATGGTAAGGAGGGAAAGTCTTCACTCCCTCACCCTATAAATAGGATCCTCCCTCATTCATTTAAAAACACAACACAAAAGCATTTCAAGACTCTAGAACTCTCTGCAGAGATTCAAGGCGTTCTTGAACATCTAAAGGAGCTTCAAAGGCGTTCTTCACCCAAATCATCTGAAGACGACGTTCGATCCGAGATTAAGGTGTTAAACCCCTCACATCGACGTTCTTCTCAAAGTTTTCTTCGCGGATTCTTTGAAGAATCAAAGGTGTTCTTCGCGGACTCTTGAAGTTTCGAAGACGTTCTTCATTGGCTCTTGAAGATTCAAAGGCGTTCTTCATCGCATCTGAAGACGTTCGTCCAAAAGCTCCCCAAATCAGCATTTAATCCAAAACAAGACGTCAAGTCCTTGGATTAACGTTACGAACCTCCAAGTTCACTCGTGGTCAAGATCGAAGCAAAGGTCACGCCTAAAAAACCGTTCAAGTCAAAGTCAAGATTCGAAGAGAAGAATCAGAGGAATTAAAGTAGAGATTGTAAATCCACAAATTTCTCGGTTTAATCCGAAAAGAAATAAAATTGTATTTCAAATTCATGTTATTATATTAATTTCACGAAATTTGTTGTTACAAATTTGGCACGCCCGGTGGGACCATCTCTACCTCTCATCTCTTCTCTTCATAAAGAAATTCAAAGGCCATCAAGATGTCTTCGCGAAAGATCCTATTTGTAAGGACAAATCCTTTCAAGACTGTCGATGTCAATGTTGTCACAAGAAGTATGACGAAAAGATCATTGTCAGATGCTTTTTCAGGAGAAAATACTTCAATTGGAATGACTGCAAACCAACCTCCATACTACGTTGCCGAAGAAAAAGAAGACAACTCTACTCATTCGACTCCTCGCTCCACGTCGAACTCTTCGTCGACTTCAAGTATTGCTCCGGTGATGATGACGAACGCCTCGACTATTGAGGAGCAGCTTGCTAGCATCATGAAAGTTATTGAGGGGCTATCAAAACACGTCCAAAAGCAAGACACCCAAATTACTCATCTTATGAATAGGGTGGATAATGGTGACACGAGTCGTACCAAGGAACAAGAAGACGCTGAAACCTCAACCAAGCATCGTGCAACGGAAAATGAACCTACCGCTAAAGATTTGATCATTTCTTCTGATGGAGGGATAAACATCAATCAACTTAAGTAGATCATATTGGATACGGTAAAAGGTAGACACGAAGAAGGATTCAAATCATCTTTCACCTATACCAAGCCGTATACTAAAAGAGTTGACAACTTGAGGATGCCAATAAGCTATCAACCTCCAAAGTTTCAACATTTTGATGGCAAAGGAAACCCAAAGCAGCATGTGGCTCATTTCGTCGAAACTTGCAATGATGCTCGAACTTTTGGTGATCACTTGGCCAAACAGTTTGTTCGCTCCTTGAAAGGGAACGCTTTCGATTGGTACATCGATTTGGAGGCTAACTCCATTGATAGCTGGGATCATATGGAGCGAGAATTCCTAAACCGCTTCTACAGTACAAGGAGAACGGTTAGCATGATCGAGTTGACTAACACTCGTCAAATGGAAGACGAACCTGTGATTGATTATATCATTCGATGGAGAAACTTAAGCCTGAACTGTAAAGATAGGCTGAGTGAATCTTCTGCAATCGAAACGTGCATTCAAGGAATGCAATGGGGCCTCCGATACATCCTGCAAGGAATCCGGCCAAATACTTTTGAAGAGTTAGCAACAAGAGCTCACGACATGGAGCTAAGCATGATTTCTAGTGGAGTCGCATCACCGCCGGTTCAAGAGCTTCGCAGTAAGCCTTGTGTTAAACCTTCAAGTAAAGAATACATTACAGACATGCCTCGAGACTGGGGGCAAAGTGGGTTGACATTAAAAGAAATGCGACAAAAACAGTATCCATTTCTAGACTCTGATGTCTCTGGGATATTTGACGACTTGCTCGAAGCAAAGCTCATTGAGTTGCCTATGATGAAAAGACCAGAAGAAGCTGGACAAACTGATAACCCAAAGTACTGCAAGTACCATCGACTGATAGGCCATCCGATTCATGATTATGTCACATTCAAGGAAAAGATCATGTAATTGGTCCAACAAGGAGAAATTGTGTTTGATGAAACCATTTAAAGTCCCAAAAAAAAAATCTCCTTGGCAAGAGACTAAACTGTTCGAGACTCTGAAATCGAGTCACCCAAATTAAAGCTCCTTGATAAGAGCGAAAACTTTCTAAAGTCCCTTAAATAAAAAAATCTCCTACAAGAGAATAAACTGTTTGAGACTCTCAAATCGAGTCATTCAAGTCAAAACTACTTGATAAGAGCGAAAACTTTCTAAAGTCCAACAAATTTCGTGCTTCATTCACTCCAAGACATAAAACGTCTGTGAACAAAGCACGAGGGGGCATTTGTAAGCACATTAAAATTGCACCCAATCAAATAGCGACATGTGGACAAATATATGTTAAATTAAATTAATTTACTATTTTAAGTTTGGGAATTTAATTAAATTAATTCTCTAATTAAATAGTTAAATTAGTGATATTTAATATACACGATACAAGTCGATCAAATTATACGAGTATCGAAATACTCGTAGTTGGTAAGAACAAAATTTGACTTACCATATATGGAGGAAATCAAATCACGTATCTTCAAAAAAGGAAGATAATTAAATTAAAACCAATCAAGCCAATCAAATCGGCATCAGCCAGTAAGAAGGTGCCACGTGGCACGGTAAAGAGGGAAAGTTTTCACTCCCTCACCCTATAAATAGGGTCCTCCCTCATTCATTTAAACACACAACACGAGAAGCTTTCAAGACTCTAAAGTTCTCTGGAGAGATTTAGAGTGTTCTTCAGCATTCGGGGGAGCTTCAAAGGCGTTTTTCATACAAATCGACCAAGAGCAACGTTCGATCTGGAAATAAGGTGCTAAACCCTTCATTTCAGCGTTCTTCAAGTCACATTCAAAGGCGTTCTTCGTACAAATCGACCAAGAGCAACGTTCGATCTGGAAATAAGGTGCTAAACCATTCATTTCAGCGTTCTTCAAGTCACATTCAAAGGCGTTCTTCGTACAAATCGACCAAGAGCAACGTTCGATCTGGATATAAGGTGCTAAACCATTCATTTCAGCGTTCTTCAAGTCACATTCAAAGGCGTTCTTCGTACAAATCGACCAAGAGCAACGTTCGATCTGGAAATAAGGTGCTAAACCATTCATTTCAGCGTTCTTCAAGTCACATTCAAAGGCGTTCTTCGTACAAATCGACCAAGAGCAACGTTCGATCTGGAAATAAGGTGCTAAACCATTCATTTCGGCGTTCTTCAAGTCAAATTCAAAGGCGTTCTTCATACAAGTTGGCCAAAAGCAGCGTTCGATTCGAGATCAAGGTGCTAAGCCCCTCAAATCGGCGTTTATTCAAGGAAGTTCTTCGTGGATCTTCAACGATCTTCAGCGGCGTTCATCCGCTCTCCAAATCAATGTTTGACCCAAAATAAGACGTCAAGTCCTTGGATAAACGTTACAAATCTTCAAGTCCAGTTGTGATTAAGGTTGAAGCGAAGATCACGCCTCAAAATCATCCAAGTCAAAGTCAAGATTCGAAGAGAAGAATCAGAGGAATTAAATTAGAGATTGTAAATCCACAAGTTTTATCGGTTTAATCCGAAATAAATAATATTGTATTTCAAATTCGTGTTTTTATCTTAATTTCACGAAATTTGTTGTTACAAATTCGGTTCGCAAATTAAATTCATTTCAGCTTAATTTATATAGAAAAACAATGAATAGGAAAATTATGATTGCATTGATTGGTCGTAAAGAATACATGAGGGAGTATTTATAGATACAAACCATATCTAATTTATAACTCTAACTAAGGAAAGAATAAAGATTTACAATATATAATATACTCCCTCCGTCCAATTTTATTATGCCCACTTCTCCGGGCACGGGTTTTAATGAATATTGATTAGTTTATGTATAAAGTAGATATGTTGTGGGTATGATGGGACGTTGTGGGGTCCATTTATAGATAAAGTGGTTGTTTATGAATAAAGTTAGTGGCATTTTGAGTAAATAAGTGATGGTTGGAGGGTGGAGATAAAGTAGTGTGAATAATATTATTTCCAAAAAGGGAATGGGCATAATAAAATTGGACAACCAAAAAAAGAAAATAGGAATAATAAAATTAGACGGAGGGAGTATCTTAATATATTATATGCCTAGTACGCCCCCTCAAGACGGAGCACCGTAGGCGAGTCCAATCTTGATCGTAAGCATTTGAAGACGAGAACGAGCAAGAGGCTTTGTGAGAGTATCAACTAGTTGGTCTTCGGAAGGTACATGTGAAACACGTAACTGAGTTGTTTTGATCAAATCCCGAACAAAGTGATAGTCAATGGCAATGTGTTTCATTCGAGAGTGAAAAACGGGGTTGGAGCAAAGATAAGTTGCACCAATATTGTCGCAGTAGATGGCTGAGAGAGTTTTGATGGAAAATCATAGTTCTTGAAAAAGAGGTTTTAACCATTGTACCTCAGAAGTTGCTGATGCAATGGCTCTATATTCTGCTTCTGTTGAGGAGCGAGCAACCAACTTTTGTTTCTTGAAAGATCAGGAGATGGGATTTGGTCCAAGAAAGACAATGTAGGCACTCGTCGACGTACGATCATTAGTGTTTCCAGCCCAATCAACATTTGTGAAGAAGTAAAGTGAGTTAGATGGGTTAGGGGGGAGGGTAATTCCAACATCTCTAGTTCCATTAAGATACCGAAGAAGTCGTTTTACAGTGCCCCAATGAGTTGTGGTGGGAGCATGCATAAATTGAGACAATTTATGCACAGCAAATGCAATATCAAGTCTAGTAAGTTGGAGATATTGGAGACTTTCAAGAACTTAACGATATTGAGTTATATCAGTAGGTGGAGTTCCATCAGAGAGGGATAGACGAGTAGAGGTGGAGAGAGGTTTTTGGACCGGTTTGGAAGTGAGCATATTATATCTAGTGAGAAGGTCAATAATATACTTACGTTGGGAAAGAAAACAAGATTTCTTAGTGCGAAGTACTTCCACACCTAAGAAATAGGAAAATGAGCCTAAGTCTTTGACAAAGAACTTTGTGCTAAGGTCTGAGGCCACTTTTGTGAGGAAAGAAGTGTTACTCCCTATACGGGTTAGATCATAAACATATATAAGAAAGTATGCAGTAATACTAGATTTGTTGTACACAAAAAGAAACTCATCAGATTTAGTGTGAATAAAACCAATGCTTTTCAAGAAGGTCCGGAGGGCAAAGTACCAAGTCCGAGGTGCCTGTTTTAGGCCGTAGATGGATTTGTACAACTTGCAGACATATGTAGGGAAGGTTTTATCAACAGACCCGGGGGGTTGGGCCATGAATACGGTTTCGGATAAGGAACCATAGAGGAAAGCATTGTTCACATCAAACTGTCGAAGTGGCCAATCTTGAGTGACTGCAATACTCAGGACTGCTCGAACGGTTGTTGATTTGACCACAGGACTAAACGTTTCTACAAAATCAACTCCGGGGCGTTGGTGAAAGCCTTTGGCCACAAGTCGAGCTTAATTTGAACTTGTCTAAGGATCCGTCTGGTTTCCGTTTAATGCGGAAGACCCACTTTGAACCAACAATGTTGGTAGAATCATCTGGTGGTATTAAATCCCAAGTACCGTTTTTTAGAAGGGCATTAAATTCAGTTGACATGACCTCCCTCCATCGTTCATCTTTTAATACCTGAGAGACGCAGTTAGGTTCAATATCAGAAGATAAATCATTAGTGAGACCATACCTTGAATTTGGTTTGAAGATATTGTTTTGGACTCGAGTGATCATTCGAGTGTTTTGGTGTGCTGGTGGTGATGTTGGCGGTGGAGATGGCACCGAGGGAGCATCTAGCGACTCGAGGTCACTGGTAGAAGTGGAGAGGTTAGGGTGATGTTGTGCATTAAGGTGGGGTGTATTTAGTAAGTTGGTGGGTGTGGCAGAAGCAAGTTGTGGGGAGGGGGTGAAGTAATCTGGTTGGTGGGTGTAGGTATCAGATCAAGTGGGGGAGGGTTTTCGACGGGGAATTGTAATTGATGAGGCGGGGTGTATTAATAAAAGCTGGAGGTGGGACTAGAGTGGTGGGAGAGGTAGGGGCGTGTTGATGGGTGCAGGGGGTGGATAGACCAAAATAGTGGGTGTGTCTGGCAGATTGAGGAGTGTAACTGCTAAGGCAGGGGGAGTATCAGGAGCAGTTTTAGTAATGGCTAGAGGAAAGTCATTTTCAACGAATTGAACGTGACGAGAGATATATATTCTGTTGGTTTTTAAATAAGACAAAGATAAGCAACTTGGGTAAGAGAGTATACAATGAAGACACATGGAGTGAATCTAGGATCTAACTTATGGGAAGTGTACGGACGGAGCCAAGGATAGCATAAGCAACTAAAAACCCTGAGTTTGAATAGGTTGGGAGACTGTTTTAGGAGGAATTGATATGAGGATAACATGTTAAGATTGAATTTTGGTAGACGGTTTATAATATAGGTAGCAGCACAAACTGCATGAGGCCAGTATGTGAGGGACATGGAGGCATGATGTAAAAGGGCTAAGGCAGTATCAATTATCAACGACATGTTTGTGGCGATGTTCAGACATGCCATTGTGTTTAGGAGTGTATGGAGGGGTTGTAAGATGAGATATGCCATGAGTTTGAAGGAGAGAACGAAGAGCAATGAACTCACCACCATAGTCAGAATAAAGGGTTTTGATTTTGGTGTTATAAAAGTTTTCCACTATGTTTTAAAGGAAATAAATGTGGTGAGTACACCGGACTTATGTTTTAGGGGGTAAAGCCATATATACTTGCTGAAGTGATCAACAAAGATGACATAATATTTGAAGCCTTCAGTTGACAGGACAGGGGATGACCAGACATCGGAGTAGAGTACCTTAAGAGGGAAACTGAATATAATGCTTGAATCGTAAAAAGACAGTTTATGACTTTTAGTACACTTACAAGAATCACAATGATGCATTTTGAGTTCGTGATAGGTAAACTATACGTGGACAGGGTATGAGAAAGGATTTTGGAGTTCGGATGACCTAAACGGGCATGTCAGATGGGTGATAGTTGTTTTTCTGTGATGGAGGCTATGGGGGTAAGAGACGCTCGAGTCGGTCATACATAGAGATTATTCACGCGACTCCCTACTAAGAGAATGCTCCCAGTGTTGCCATCCCGCACCTGAAAGGATGTTGGACCAAAAATGACATCAACGTTATTATCACAACAAAGGGTTGAAACAAAGATGAGATTTTTAGTCATTTGAGGTACAACCAAGACGTTTGAGAATTTTAACATATGCACATCATGGAAAACAAAAGAACCAATATGAGAAATTTTCAAACCGTTACCATCACCAATGATGAAATTATCCGAGCCAGAATATGGAAAGTAAGTGGATAAATTTTGGACGTGAGTTGTGATATGATGAGAGACCCTGGAGTCCAAGATCCAAGGAATATAGGGGGTATGTTAAATAGTCGAATGGGCGGAGGTGGTGTATGTACCAGCAGGGTGTGTGTGTATACTGGGTGGGGTGTATGTAATAGTGGAGTGACTGAGCGAGTGCATAGATGCGAGGGGTGTATTTACTAGAGTTGGGGGTGTATGCAGCAATGGAGTAGTGGATCTGGCCTATCTGGGCAGCAAACATATATTTTTCTGTGATGGAGCAGATTTCGTGGAGTGATGGAGGGGATGAAGTAAGTATCAGTGGTAATTGGATCAAGAAAGTAACAATTAAAACCGGGATAAAAGAAAGAAGGAGGTTGCAACCGTGGAGGTTGGGCGGTTATGGAGTTGTTCTAAGCAGTTGTTGGGCTCGAACAGTGAGGATGGTAGTCGGGAGTTTGAAAGACAGTGAGTGCATGTCGAGCAACGACTACGAGGGAGGGTTTTGGATCTAGGCATTAGCTGTAGGACTCGTTGATACCATATAGAGAAACAATGAATAGGGAAATTATGATTTCGTTGATTGATTGTAAATCTATAACTCTAAATAAGAAAAGAATAAAGATTTCATGTACAATATAAATATAATATTTTATATGCCTAATAATTTATACACGCGTGACAAATCTTATGTACAAGACAATGTAGGTTTGAAGATATGGTTATTTAGTGGTTAATTAAATTGAAGTTTTTTTTTTTTTATTGAAGTTAAATACTCATCCCTTTTTTCTCCTCCCCTTGACTCGAACTTAGGACCTAAGACCTAGGTAGTGGTGCTCTAACCACTTGAGCTATCCCACTTTGTCAGACTAGTAATTAATATATTTTGCCAGGATATATATGGAGCAAAAGTAGTACACTTGAAAATTAAAAGGTGGTAAAACATTTATTCAGTCTTTATCTACTAGGGTAAACGCATATTGGTAAAAGGACAACTTTTGTAAGGAGGTTTATCCATGATTTAACTCATATGCCCTCAATTATTATTATATAACTCTTGGATATCTCTTCTGTTTAATTTACTCAATTCATGCAATACGAAAATGGCAGACTCGTGCAATTCTAAAGTGATCGTTGTTTTCTTCTTGATGCTTGTATTGATCGAAGGTGCTGGCTTCTTATTTTCTCCTTTTGTCATCTAAGTATCTAACTAATTAAATATAATGTACACATGCATAAAATTGGAGAAGTTTTGTGTGAACTAGTCGCATTCGCATATATAAAATTGAGCATCATGTTAATATTTGGCTATATATCCATCGATCCCTTAAAAATATAATTGAGTTGAGTCCATAAACTAAAGGTAATGGACATTTCATTTATGAGATTGTCTTATTAAAAAAAAAAAAATCATAAAGTTTGTATTTAGACCGTAAACTTGAATGATTTTCAAATCCATGATATTTTGGTTGGCCGGGATTTGAAATGCGTCAACCATAAATGGCAATTTGGTCGGTTTGAAACCGCCAGTTAAATCAGAATAAACAATTTTGGTTAGAAAATCGATTTGAAACTATATATTAGACCGTTAGATTTTGGCTAGGGATTTTAATGAAATTGACAGTTAATCGGGAAATCGACGGTTCAATTTTATTTTTATTCAAAATTGACGTTTGAGACCAAGTTTTAAAAATTAAAACGAAAATTAAAAAAAAAAATGGAAACCAAAATTAAAACGAAATTGACGGTTCAGAACCAAAATCGAAACCAGATTTATACCAATTCGATTCTGGTTCGACCTCCCAAAAAATGGAACCCACGATTTGAAACCGGACCCAACAGTTCCAAAACCATTAGAGAATGTCTACTCCCACTGGCATTTACAGTTGCTCTTAGATGTATACACACATATACATGTAATAAAATTTTAGGCATAATTTGAATATGAATATCGATCTTACAACAATATTCATATATATGTGCAGGAAATGGTGCAGTAGATGAGGGAGGAATTAATAAAAAAAAATGTGTGTACAAGGTTAAAAAGGCTTTTGAGTTTTGTTCGAATAAAAGATGTGTTAAAGTGTGTTCGAGTGAGGGATATGGTGGTGGAAAATGTGCAGGAGGCCTCATTCGTCGTCGACACTGCTTTTGCACCAAACCTTGTAACGATCAAAACGAGGGGAGCTAAGAAATACACATATATGTGTTTCTATTTGTACCTCAAATAATGTAAAACATCTAACATTTGTTGGTACGTATTAAACGTGTTCAGGTTCAGGTCTCCTATTCTGGTAATTGTGCAAATTTACATATAAACCAAACTTTCTCCCCTCTCTATTACTCTAGTATGAGACTTATAAAGCTATTCAAACACAAAAATCTATTTTCAACTTCAATAAATAATGATAACCATTATCTTAATTTAATGACTGAATAAAGAAGATCACGATAGTCATTTGTCAATTAAGGGAAAGAATCAACCAAAAAAGAAAGTTAAAAGAATGAGACTGGCAAATTTAGACAAAACTATGTCAATCTGGACAAAACTCACTGCAAGAAAGGAGAAAAAAAAAAAAGATTTGGGCCTAGAATTCTTTTCATTAATTTGGTCAAATACAACATATACTCATCCTCATCCCAACAACATTTGACTTTCACTCACTCTCAAAATTAATTATTAAAATATTATTTCTCTTTTTTTTCACTTCAAAAATAGTTTTTCATTTATTTTTTTACAATATTATATATGATGTTGTTAGGAATTAATATACAAGAATTAATTCTCAACCTAAAGTTCGACTTTTAGATGAGACGAAATTCTTTCATGGTATAGAAAAAGAAAAGGTAAGATGAAATTGGAAAGAGAAAGTAGAGAGATAAAAAAAATAGAAAAAGTAGAGATAATTGAATTTTGACAAAAAAAAAAAAAAAAATTACCTTTCATTTGATAAAAGGTTCAAAATGATAAAATTGTTAATTTTTTTAAAGTACTACGAATAAAATATAATTTTAAAGGTTATTGGTCAAAATTGATGGCCAGGTGTCCTAATTTTGGCATCCCAAGGTTGGTGTCCTAAAAATTAGTGTTTCGCTATTAACGTTAATACGTACATGTCACATTCTAATTAGCGACACAGTTAAATTTATTGTTAACACAAAGACTCATGTGTAATATTGTATACTAATCCACAAATTTGCATGCACGTAAATATGGTTAGCTCTAATATTATTCCTCCCACAACATAATTTTATATCCCAAGTTAAACAATTGCTAAATTTTCCTAATGAACAAACACAGGGTTGGATCCGGTGCGATTTAGCATGACTTCCATTGGTAAAATAAATAAATAATTTTTTTTAATTTTTAATTTTTAAAGTTAATGAGGGTGCAAGCTGCCAATATCCCTAAAATAATTTATTTATTTTGCCAGTATAATCAAAAGCAGAATACACTTAAAAATAGTTGGTGAAATTTTCAAAATAACTTTATTTTTCAGTAGATATGATCACTTTTCCTAAAAGAGGGTTATCCACATTTAATAAAAATTAAATGTACTCGTGCATTTTCTTAATATATATAACAAGGTATTCGACTAATTCGAGTATAATAACCAGCCTCCTGTTTTCAAGATGAAACACTCACGCAATTCCATCCTCGCTGTTGTTTTCTTGTTGATGCTTGTCCTCATCCAAGGTCCCTTCTCAATTTTATTTACGCTCCTATTTTATCTGGTTTATTAATTAATAAATCATATAGGACTAAGAAAAAACAAATTGCAAATTTAAAAGGAATCATTATAGTAACCCTATACTAGCTTATAGTATAAAATATTTTACATATGCTTAATTAAAGTAGCTTCTAAGTATTCATTAATTGTTTTTACAGGGAATGGATCAATTGGTGAAGGGGTAAATTCGGTATTGAAGAAAACTTGTCGGTACAAAAGCAGTAAGCAGGCTTGGGGTCTGTGCACGAACAAAAATAAATGTAAGAGCAGTTGCGTTAAGGAGGGTTTTCAAGACGGAAAATGTCATGGCCTCCGCCGCCGCTGCTATTGCTATAGACCTTGCTAGTCATTTCATTTTTTTTTTTATATATATATATATATATAACTTAATTTGTCGTTGAGACAATTAATTATTCAAATAAAACCCATATATGGCGTCTATTGCAAAATGCAAACCAACATTATTGAAATACAGTAGTGTTTAAAGAAAGACTATCACGTTATTAAACTATCGCATCTATAATCTTGCGTCTAAATAGATTTGTTATATATAAAAAAAAAAAAATCAAATCTCGTGTGAAATTGTTTTATGAATTGATTTTCAATAGAAAATGTATCGACAAAGTGAGATAGCTCAAGTGGTTAGAGCACCACTACTTAGGCCTTAGTATCCTTCTAAGGTAAAATCAATAATACAAAATTGACTTGTAATTTGTAATAACAAAAAAATTGTAATTTTAATAAGAATTTTCGGTCATTAGAGAAATTATAATAACAAAATTTATGGTTTTTACAAATGTTAACTGTTTGGAATGAGATCCTTTGATGGTCTCACACATTTTTTAAAAATAGTATTGGACATTTTCGCAATAATTAATTAGATTGCTAGGCATTAATGAAATCGAATATGGTGCCTCCAAATGATTCTCAACTCATCTCAATCGTATCACATTATATGAGAGATGGTGTCACGAGAAATGAATTTAAATTAATTAAGTATATTATTCAAAGAAATTATATATATAAATATATTTAAATCGATAAAAATACATTTAATTTAAAGCGGGGTAGTGTGTGCTTTTAAGTATAATGTAATTAGGATTATAATTCGAATCATTAGTATTATTTTATTGCTTAATTGCATCCTTTAGATGTATTAATGTACTCCATATTCCTTAATTTCTTAGAGAGACTGCATTAAAAAGATGCAAAAAAATATTAGTACTCCTTATGTAATTTCGTTGATGTATTGTATAATAAAATAGATAATTTTAAAATTTAATTAAAAAAATTAAAAAGTTCAAATTAATGAGAAATTAAAATCTTAAATGGAAAAATATGGGTATAAGTTTAGAACACTCGGGACACGAAAAATTCTATTTTTTTAAAAAGTGTGTTGGTCAAACCGTGCAAATCAGGGTGGAGGAAGTATCATTTTCTGTCGATCAATATAAGTATTCTGAAGCTATTATTTTTTTTATATACTGCATATCAGCATATGTACAGTACAGTAGTATACGTACCTGGACCACGATAAGGTTGTACCATTTTTTGAATTATATATCAAATGTCAAAGGATACCAATATATATTCTACAGCTACTTAATGTGTTCATCGTGCCCAGATGTTATGAATCCGGCTGTGTTCTCTATCGTGTGTATATATATTTTAGTATCATTTCCAGATTTTCACCATTTAAATAATCATACCATGTACACATGTTGGACCAAGGCTACCAGAGGCGGACTTACTAGTTGTACCCCCAAAATGTAAAAATTCTATCTAATGTAAAGAAATGAGCACACTTTTGGTGGACGGAGGGAGTACTATACTACATAGCATACGTTTGAAAAAAAATCATTGTTAGGCCACTTTGAAAAAATTACCATTGGCCTTCATTTTCTATTTGTATTTGGTGTTTACTGCTTATTAAAATATTATGAATATAAAATATATTATAATTGTAATTTATTTTAGGTAAATTATTGTGTGCAATTGAATACATACGATGCAATTGATTTTAAAGTGATTTAGATATATTATCAATTGTTCAATTAAATTTTCACACATCAAATTATAATCAAGTTAAAATTGTGACTTAGTTGCATCAATTGTACTATGCAATTGAGTGTGACTTTTTAATTTAGTTATTACTCACTTCAATTTGATTAGTTCTCATCCCACCTTCGAAAATAATATTATTCACACTATTTTGGTAATTTATTTTCACTCTCAAACTATCACTTATTTATTCAAATTGTCATTATTTTTATCCATAAACGCTCACTTTATTTATAAATAGATCCCATCATACTCAAGCATACCCCCAACATATCTATTTTATCCTAAATTAATCAATATTTATTAAAGTTCGTGGCCGAATAAATTGACATTGTCAATATTTAGACAAAAATGGTATATTTTTCTTATAAAATTTCTTGTGTGAGCCAAATATAATTGAAGTATTTTTTGTACTCCATTGTCTATTAATCTATTAATTTTTACTCATATATTTTCTTTATAAAATTATTAGCTCGATAAATTTCGACCTCTTTACAATATTTTATCATAACATGTCTTATATTTTTATTTAATTTCACCTGTATGATTATATATTCCCTTAGTTGGGTCACTCTTTTTCGAATAGTTAAAATTTTAGTTATCATTAAATTATCGTACCCCACATTTAAATTTCTGGGTCCACCACTGAAGGCTACATCAAAATAATTTTCAAGCTTAATGACTCGTATGTCATGTTAAAAAATATCAAAGCTTCAAAATGACAGTGACGTGTTAAAAAACAGCAAGAAAGAACACCGGGTGAAATAAAGAAATTACTTTACTACAAATAGGATAATTTTATGTTATGTTCTTTTAATTGTAAATACTTGTGATAATTATAACTGCCAAAAAAATTCTGACCTTCCACCATTTATTGTAAACAGTTATAAACGAGGGGTTATGATAAATTAGAAATGGTAGTTTAATTAGAACCTTTGGTGCAAAACTTAATGTCCATATATAGGTACCACTTATCATATCATAGGGTATATTTGAAGGAAAAATTATATAATTAGATCATCTGGCAAAAATATCATTGTCCCTATTAAAAATGTTGAGCATATAATATAATTGGCTCAGTAGGTGAAGATATTTGTCTGAAAATGGAGTATAATTTATGATAATATTTATCGAGCCCATAAATATTATTGAAACATGTGTAAGTTCAGTTACCCACCTTGTAGATGATTAATTGCTCTCATAAACAAACTTCCATTAAAAAAAAATGAGGTCAAGATTGGGAATATATTAATTATTACAGTAATAGACTACAATACTCTTCTGTTCAAATTAGTGTCATACATATGATTGTTTTTATAGAGTATGAGCATGTTTGGTTTATTAGATTAGATAGGATATATTATTTTATTCCTATAATTTTCATGTTTAATTTACTTGAATTTAGTCCGTGATTATAATTGACTCGAAATTGTTTTCCTTTTTTTTTTTTTTTTATGGAAGTTAAATACCCATCCCTTTTTCCCCTCCCCATGACTCGAACCCACGACCTAGGTAGTGGTGCTCTAACCACTTGAGCTAACCCACTTTGTCTCGAAATTGTTTTCCTTGATAATCATGCATTTGAGTGTTAATTAGTCCCAAAGAGAAGCTTGGATAATTTAATCCATCAATTCAAAAAATAATGCAATCCCATTTAACCCTATCATACCTTATCTATCTCAACCTGTAAAGCAAACGAGCCCTATTAGTACTTCCTATGAATTTTCTCTTTTCATTTTTCTTCCATGAAAATTAAAGATGTGTAGTGACTAATGAGTAATAAATGTAGAAAAATGTAAGAAGAATGAAAGGTATAGAAGAGAGAAGGTAGGGCTAAATAGTTGATTTGCACGTATTAGTTAAAAATTACTGTAGTATCAAAATCGATGTCATATTTCATTTTTGTACAATTGTCCAATATAATTGATGTTTTATGATGAACTCTTTTAGTAATAGTTTAAATTTGTAGATACGGAATTTTATAAAATTAAGTACTGCATCATATATTAGGCAAATCTTAATTTTGAAAATAAGAATATAAGATAATATTTCTAAGATTTGATTTTATCTTCAAAATTTTAGTCTATCTCTTATTTTATCTTCAATATACGAGTATCTTGAGAATATTTTTTTTGATATGCAAGTCATTCATAACTAGTTTGTTACAAACTTAACTATTTTATGGAATCCTAATATATACGGAGTAGATTTTATATTTAATTTCCTAACACTGATCCATTACCTTCCATATATATATGAAATTAACATGCTGACACGTTGAACTCTAAATTTGTCTACTCAAATCTTCAAATTTGATTCCATCCATCAACCTAAAAAACGCAAACAATATAAATTTCAAATTCACAACTTCCTCATTATCATTCATCCGCATCCCGCATTTGTTTTTCTCCTCTCACAAATTCTTTCCACAACGATTATCGTGTGGAAAGAGCATCAACATCCCAAATAAACAGAAAAACAAATATATCAATCATGGGATTCAGATCCTTTTTCAGGAGGAAAAAGAAACAATCTCCCACCGTTCAAATGGAATCCACGGCTATAAACTCTAGATCAACCTCTGTAAACGAGCGCAACCGGATTGAGGACGAATTGAAGCAGGTATTCAAAAAATTCGACGCTAACGGCGACGGAAGGATCTGCGCCGCCGAATTGGGGTCGATTATGCGCAGCCTCGGCCACGACGCGACGGAGGTGGAGCTGCGGACGATGATCGCGGAGGTGGATTCCGACGGCGATGGATTCATCGATCTGGAAGAATTCATCGAGTTGAACACAAAAGGTATTGATTCCGATGAGGTTTTGGAGAATCTGAAACACGCTTTCCAGGTCTTCGACCTCGATAAGAACGGAACGATTTCGGCAGAGGAATTGATGAATGTGCTGAGAAGTTTGGGTGAAGAATGTACATTCGATGATTGCCGGAAAATGATAAGCGGAGTCGATTCCGACGGCAAGGGAAGTATCAATTTCGAAGAATTTAAAGTTATGATGATCACAGGATCCCGTTTCGATTCAAAATGATGAAATTAACTCCCAGATTTGGAGATTAATGTTCATATTCTGCCAGATCTGCTGCTAATTTGTTTTGTTTATGGCTCAGTTCTCTGATCTTTTTGGGAGAATTGGCATTGATTAATTAATTGATATTTTCTCATTTCTTATTATACGATACGACGACGTCTCAGAAACATGTTCTTTATTTATACTTTTCAGCTAGAAAGAATCAACACCTCTGTTTAATTATTTTTTTGTGTGGGAGTGTTAATGTAATTGTAGTGAATAATATATAGGTTATTTTTTGAAATGGTTGAATGTATCCTTTTTTGTCAATGTATAATTTACATTCGAATTTACTGAGATTTGAATCCGTATAGGTGTATTATTTTTCAGAATATTGGAATGTGAAATACTTTGTTTTCTCCATTGATGGTATTTTGCGTTAGCTTTCTTCTTCTTCTATTTCCTGGTTTGGTTTTCATGGGGAATAAGTTTAAACAGAATGTATATACATGTGCATGGGGATAAAATTATATTTGTCCCCAAACTTAACCAAAATTTCACTTTTGAACCCCATATTTCAATTACTAACAACTTGTAGTTTAATTCTGACATTTAAAACAAGTTTAAATTGAATTATGTAATTTAAAATAACTTTTCTTATTTGTAATTATTATACATTTTCTAATTTTGATAAGTAAGTTTAGCCCAACTACGGATAAAAAGAGAAGGAAAATACTAGTTAGTTTATGGACTGGAATTGTTTTTTTTTTTTTTTTTTTTTTTTTTGAATTACATTAAAAATACCCATCCCTTTTCCCCTCCTCATGACTCGAACCCAAGATCTAAAGCCTAGATAGTGATGCTCTAACCACTTGAGCTATCCAACTTCGTCTATGGACTGGAATTGTTGGGGAGATATGGCAGACTAGAAATAGGATGAGGTTTGAGGAGGGAAGTTTTGATAAGAAAAAATCAATAGAGAAAATTAAAATAAATTTATGGGCATGGCTAGGTGCGAGGAATTTAGTAACTCCGATAGTAACTCCGAATGCGTCTATCTCGGCATGGTGCTGCGACCTAAATTTATGTCTTAGATAGTGGTGTGATGGAAAATTCTGTGATGAGTCATTAGTAAGAACATGAGGATTGATAATGTAATTTGTATGGATTAAGTACCCCTTGTATTCAAATCTATATAAATGAAAACCTTTTATTGTGCAAAAAAAAAAAAAAAATTTAGCCCAACTACTACAAATCACTAGTTGGTTTGACATAGTTCCTTCTCTTACAATCGTTAGATTGATGACATGTGTACTAATAACTTAATTTAGCTAATAATTAATTTAGGTAAATTCTCTTATTCTCTCCTCAAATTTAACTATATCCCAATTAAAAAATTAAAATTTAAAATATAATTTCAAGCATTTAATTTTTAAAAAACAATTACTTCAAATATAGATTTTACAATTAGTTTTTTAAAATATAATTAAATATTTTTAAATAATTTAATGATTTTTAACATCTTATTTAAATATAATCTATACAAAACACTACGTATAAAAGTATTTAATATATATATGGAGTATATATATATATATATATATATATATATATATAAAATTTAATATTTTTTAAAAAAATTAATTTTTTTTTGAAATATAAAACTGATTTTTTTTTCATTAAAATCTTTTATAGTATTAAAAAAGTGTTGAGTAAATATAATTAAATATAAAATTGAAAAGTATTTAAAAAAAAAACTGAAAAAGTTATATTGTCCTGTTTTTTATATTTAATATAATTTGATCATAAAATATTCAAAGTTGCTTTTTTAAAAATATTTTTTATCAGTAATTTTTATATATTCAATTTTGATCGTAAAATATTTATATTCATTTTTTTAAAAATAATTTGTATGCAGTTTTGTAAAAAAATAACTTTGAATATTTTATAATCAACTAAATTAAATGTAAAAAATATGACAATATAATTTTTTTTTTAAGTTTTGTATTTAATTATATTTACTCAACAATTTTTTTTTAATACTAGAAAAGATTTTAATGAAAAAATCAGTTTTGTATTTAATTATATTTCAACAAAATATTAAATTATATATATATATATATATTTAAATACTTTAATATGTTATGTTTTGTATAGATTATATTTAAATAAGATGTTAAAAATTATTAAAAAGTATTTAATTATATTTTAAAAATCTGATTGTAAAATATGTTTGATATAGTTACAGATTTTTCTACATAAAATTATTATTTAAACAATTTGAATATAATAATATTTAAAATTATATTTAAAATTTTAATTTTTTAATGGAGATTTAGTTAAATTTGGGGAGAGAATATAGAAATTTACCTAAATTAGTTATTATGACACATGTCATCAATCTAACTAATAGTTACAGAAGATGTAACACTGTTGTGTAATAGAAGATCCCGTTCCGCTTAAGAGTCTCCTTTCGGTTCCATATGTGTTAAAATTTGTAAAATTGATTACTTACCATATTTTTTGTATCTTACTCTGACTTTAAAGGGGATCTTCGCTAGTTGATCGGTGAGATTGATCTTTCAAATTAGTGGGTCCTTGTATTGAATATCGAGACTACAAATTTTTTTAAAATATTTTTGTCATAATTTATTACTCCCTCCATCCAATTTTATTATATCCACTTCTTTGAGCACGAGTTTTAATAAATATTGATTAGTTTATGTATAAAATAGATAAGTTGGGGGTATGATACGAAAATGAAAGTGAGAATTATAAAATGGGGAAATTGCACCTAAAGACACCCCACTAAGTGTTTTAGCTAATTAAACTAATTGACTTTTACTAAAGCAATTAGAACCAATTTTGAAAATTTGGGACACATATACCCTTGAATTGCATTTTAGTTGATAATGTAGAATTAGTCAAAAGAAATTAAAATTGAAATTCAAAACGCTGAAAAATTTCCCAAAACATCTACATTCCTTAATTGCATACCTACCTAAAGGATTTGGGCCCAAAATATCTACATTCGTTAATTGCATACCTACCTAAAGGATTTGGGCATTTACTGAAATCAATCATCGAGAATCTTGGATCAAAATTGCACTCAACCTAAGAAAAAGGAAGACGCGTTTTGCTGTGCATACTATTCGACGGCGACGACGATTGAAGTTTTCGCTTGGAGAAGAGTAGTCGGTGGCTGGAGAAAACGGTGAAGGTTAGCATTTCGCCTCGTATTATTGTAAATAACGGGCATATGAACTGCATAAGTATGTTGATTTGTTTGGTGTGTAATCGTGGTCAATGGGTGATCGATCGTCTTAATGTTTAGAAGTGGTCGAAATAATTTGCATTTTTGGTTGAAATCAAGAATAAATTAGGGTTATTTACAGATTCCGGAGTTTAATAGTTTAGACACTTAAGGTAATTGGTTTTTGAGTCTGTTATCGTGACATTTTAATTTACTAGTTGACTAGATGATCTTGTATTCTGCATCTTATTATGTAGATGGCGAGAATTAGGTATACTCCGGTTAGTATTGATGGAGAAGAAGGGAGTCGAAAGAGGAAGAGAAACAAGGATGATAGTGAACATGCAAGAAAAAACAAAACCAGAGGTACGATTTAATTTGGAAAAAGATTTGACTGCAAAAAGTATTGCATGATGATGACGAAGCTGCACATATGTATGCTGTTTCATTTGGTTATTGTTTAACTGCATAGTAGCACAACATTATTGCACATTACATGTACATCATAGTTGATTATGTTTTTATTGGAGGCTGTTGCGTATAACACAATTTTTGGTTTACAATTTCTGGCATATGACTGTTGAAGGGTCTTCAAGCAAGAGCAAGTCTGTTGGAAAGAAGAAAAAAGGCAAGCGAACAGGTTCGACAAACAGTAGCCCATATTAATGTATCATTACTTTAACTGTGCAATTAAAATATTGTTCATAAATAAATAATTGTAAGTAAAACAACAATTTTGTGTGAAATGCAGTGGATAAGGATATTGAGAAAGTCATAACGTCTTCAGACTCTGGTAATGTTGCTCTTATTTACAGTAATTTTTTTAAAAGTAATATTCTGCATTTTCTATTAACTGAAGCAGATGGAATAATTTATTTAAAAGTTTAATTTTCCATAGACTTTGAAACTCAAGTTGAACTGGGTGATCGGAGAAGAAGAACCTTCGACAATACAGACTCACAAGGTATATTAAACACAAATTTTCTAATTTCATACCATTATTTGGAATGTAGATTGTCATAATACGTTAAATCGCAGCATCAGTTAATGAAAAATTGTTTATTGCAGATTCTGAGTTTGAGGAGTATTTAAGGATGCGTGAGAGAAAGTTGCGAAGAGAATGTATAACAATAACAAACCCATTTGGTACGTAAAATGTTCTATGTAGCGTATTGATAGAATATGTTACTGCATTGTCCTATATGTGTGTAACATTTTAAGTTTTTTTCGTAAACAGCTGGTTTATTAATTGATCCTGCGCAGACATATTTTCGGTCTAATTTGAGAACAACATTGAATGAATTTAAGGGGATGGTGTTTAGTGATGATCAGTTAGTCGTACTTAAGAAAACACCATTTTGGTTGCTCTTTGATGCAATTGTCACCAATGTGGGTAAAAATGTGGGAAAACGAAGCCAGAAATACGAGGAAGATATTCGTGAGATTATGAGGAGGTTCGATGTTGAGACTGAAACCTTTATATTTGGATGTGAGAGGGTTCAACTGACGAAAAGTGATGCAGAACTCATCTTGGGAATATCCTGTGGGACAAAAGAACTTAAACTGAAGATGGAGCAATACGACCTACCACCATGGGTGGTGCGATGTTTTAGGGAGGATTTTCGTGTTAAAGGCCCTAACTTTCCACTATATAAACGCGTGATTCTGACAAAAATAGAAGAACTCATTGGTCAGACTTCGGTTGAAGGTATACAGGATCTTGCAAGAGTTGTGTGCTGTTATATGATGGGGAGCATACTATGTCCAGTGCAGAGTGGTGCACTGCCTTGGTTTTTGACGCCGTACCTGGAAAACTTGTCGGAAATGGGAAAGTATGATTGGAGCACGTTCATTATTGATAATTTGAAGAGTCAGCTTTTGAAGACTAAGAACATGAAACTCGGTGGCTGTGCGATGATTTTACCGGTAAGAATAAAGTTCTATTGAATATGAAAGTTAATTATTTTTGATAATACTCATGTGAAGTCTTATGAATTACCCCGAATGACATTAACTGACATTTTTTTTATTACAGTATTTTCTTTGTGAGCACACTTCGATCATTCGACCATTATCTAAATCAGCTTTTCCTAGATTCATGAAATGGGATCTAAATGACTTGCACAGTGCAATACTTGGGGGGAAGCTGAAAAGATATACAAGGGTAATATATTTGAGCATGAAGTTTGATATAAAAATGATTTGTAATATTTGTTGAAATTGAATGTAATAATGATAACACTTTTTACAGGTTTCTACTGGACCTCTGAAAGCAACAAACTATGAGAAGGAACAACTACTGGCTCTACGTTCCTTCAGAGATAATGTGGGTACGTCCCGAGCAAACAATACACAAAGTGTAGGGGTAAACGTCAATGGTGGCCATGTTCCTTCAACTGAAGAAGATATTGCAGATCCAGCTCGGAACTCCATTGATAAGGGTAATAATGTGCCAGAGAAGAGGATTCAAAAAAATTTTGAAGTTGGATCTTCATCCAAAGGCAAGGAGCGCGTAAGTTTGGTCGAACGCCCTTCTTTTGACATTGGTTTTGGTGATGAATTTAATGAGGATTCTGTAGGAAATGCGGTTAACAATACTGTTTTGAAAGTGGGCAATGATTTGAAGAGGATGACTAAGGAAGGTATGGGAGATGTGACTGCTGGAGAAAATGAGAGTTTGAGTTTATCTGCAAAAGAGAGTGGTAACAAGTTGAACGTGATTCCAACCGTGGTAAATGAAGGGGCCACTGAAAAAAGAGAGTTTGAGTTATTGGTAATTGAGCTCAATACCGTTAGAATTGAGAGAGAGAAGGACAGGGAACTATTTGCAATGGAGAGGAAGACTAAGGATGAATTGATAGAGAAGCTGAAGATAGAGAACGAGTCTTTCCGAAAGAATTTAGAAGATGAACGATCGCAGTTTGCATTGCAGATCAATAAAATAATAAAGGAAAGGGACCATGATAAGGAACTCTTTGAAATTGAACGGAGGTCCAATGGTGAAATGATACGGAAGCTGCAGAAAGGGAGTGATAGTTTGGTTAATGATTCAGAAGATGACAGAGCACCATCTGCAACTCAGTTTTTTGATGATCCTAAGGTAATAGAACAAATTGTTCAAATAGAAAAGGCTGTGATTCAAAATGCAGAAATTGAAAAAACTGAAGCTGAATCGACTGTTAAAGAGATGGTTCATGGGCATGTAAGTGATAAGACACCCATCAAAGATGCAAGAAATAAGAAGGGAATTGTTGAACAAAGTTCGTTAGTCACTCGTGTCAAGGGAAGAACGAGAGCAGATGACAGAAAAGGCGTTGAATTTTCTCCTCAACCATTAACAAATGAGCTGGCATTGGTGCATGAGATCAACGACGATGACGAAGACGATGAAGACATGGAAAAACTGAATGCCAAAGCCAAGGGTCCTGTAAAGAACCCTTTCAACAATAGACTTTCTACTGTAAAAAATGCACCCGTTGATGTGAAAGAGCAGGTCTTTGATGCTTTAAAGAAGCATGGAGCACAGTGAGTATACTGTTCCATAAAATCTTTTTTATTATTTGTATGATTAGATATTATATGATCTTCATATTTACGTGATTTATCGATATATGCAGTCACATTGTTTGGAACGGTGGTGCGCCACTGACTGACGTAACAGTGGATATGCTGATTGACATTTTGAACGACAGACGCATCGCAGATGAGGTATTTTGAATTGCTGGATTTCACAATTAAATTTATTAATTGTGAACTATTTGTTAGGTTAACTTGTATATGTTATGAAAACCATGCAGGTAATTGATGCATGGTCTGATATGGTATCTACTATTCTGGTTACGCCGAAAAGCCCTGGTCGACACGTTACAGTGTTCACTACTTCTTGCTGGGTAATTTTATATCAATGCTGTAATGTGTATAAGTTGTCACTTTTTTGTATGAATACTTGTAGATATTATATTCATAGAAAATGATAAAGGGTCGGAACATAGCAAATCAAAAGGCATTTACCCTGATGATTGAAAAGATGCTAGAAGAATCGATCGACAAACACATGCTACTCTTCCCAATTAATATAAGCGAGCCTGGATTGAGAACAAGAGGGAAGGTTGCAGACCATTGGACGTTGTTAAAGTTGGATATGATACGTAATGAATGGACGTACTATAATTTGCTGCGTCCGCGAACAAAGGGAAACGTAGATCAGAGCCTCACAGAAGCCTTACATGTGGTACTGCATTATATAGTTATTTTCAGTATTAATATATATTATTTAATATTAAGTTGTTTATAACAATGATTAATAATTTTGATTATTATGCGTATAAACAAGTTATCTTTTATGAATGGTAATGTTTATCAGGTTAACTATGTTGAATATAAGATGAAGGTGGAATTACGAAAAGCGAATCCGAGACATGGTTTTTTAAAACGACAGCCTAAATATCCCATACAAGCCAATGTTATGCAGCAGACACACGGTACACTAGATTGTGGTGTGATTGTTTGCAGATTGATTGAGATGTTTTTGAGAGGGGCAGAGCCAACGAATGCAGCATTTGGCCGAAAAGATGCAAGTAACATGCGTATCAGAATGGCAAAGGCGTTCGTTGATCCTATTCGAACCACGTGGGATTGAAGATGAAAAGACAGTGTGTCAGGTCGTGTTGATACCTAATATTTAAACTGTTGATTTGCTTGAATATGGATGTAATATGGTTCATTCATTACATATGAATGAATTTTATATTGTTATGGTTTGTGTTTTTTGAACGACATATGAAGTCACATTGTTTTTTGCAGTGGTTTGTGTTTTTTGAACGATATATGGTTTGTGTTTTTTGAACGATATATGGTTTGTGTTTTTTGAACGATATATGCAGTGACATTGTTTGGAAGGGAGGTTTGAACTCTGGTGGTTTTTTTTTTGAACGATATATGCAGTCAGATTGTTTGGAACGGTGGTTTGTGTTTTTTGGATTAATTTTGGTTGCTTTGACAAATATTATTTTGACATCTTGATTTTTAAAAATAGGTTAAATGAGTTTATGCAATTTCATGGTTTTGATATGTAAAGTTTGTTATATATAGTTGACGTATCCAAGTTGATAATATATGCAGTTTATAACATCTGCATTTTGAGGGAAAAATTGCAAATGGTTTTGCATCTACCAAATGGGGATTACAAAAAAACAATGCAGACGTAATGTATGAACAGATGCAGTTGGTGCAACAAAAAAAAAAATGCAAATGAGTTCCCATTATGCAAAAAGTGATTAAAAGAATGCAGTTTGTATGTATAAAAAATGCAATCAATATGTATAACATTCAATAAACTGATAAAACGAAAGTGCATTCAAGATGTATAAAATTCAATCGAAACTGAATTATAATATGCAAATATTTCTGTAAAACTATTATGAATATGCAATTAAGAATTATAATTGAATATATATATATATATATATATATATATGGAATTTCTTATTGAATAAAATTCAATTAATTTATTTAATGAGAGTTTGATTAAATAAGACTGCAAGATTAAAATTTATTGAAATGAAATGACAAATAATTAGTAATTGCAGATATTGATGTGTCCGATGCAACCAACATAACACAATACTACATATATAAATGCACATACATGGATTAAATTAACTTTGCATTCCACACAACTTTAAATAAAACAGAATGCAGCTTAGATTGCATCCAATCGATGCAGAAAGCTTGCAATGATGTTTAATATCAATGTGGAATGAAAATCCTCCAATAATTTAAAATACAAATGAAAATGAGTATCTAAAATTATACATCAAATTGCATAAACAGAATATTATCTTCAAACCATGATAAATTAAATCAAAACTCATATAAATTCAATAATGTAAAGCATGTAACAAGATTTTCAACAAGTGGATGAAATATCCTGTGCAAAAAAATATAAATATAGTCTGTATTCAATAACAAATGAAAACATGAGGAACTTAAGAATCATAGTTTGTCCTATCTGTTCCAAAAATCATAGCACAAGTTTGAAGATCATGACGCCCTGTCTTTCCACATCGGCTGCAGGTTGTAGGCTTAACTCGACGAAATTCACCATACGACGTGATTCGTTTCTGTTTTGGTCTACCAGGAGGTTTCTTAAGAATAGGCGGATGAACCAACTGAACATCCGACGTTGCCTTAAATTCATACCTTTCAGTTTCTGGGACAGGCATTAGATCAATCTCGTAGCATTGTTTGTAGTTCGACGCCGTAAAACATTCCTCAACAACGTTGGCAATTGAAGTGCAGTTTTTCTTAATAACGGCCACTGCATGTGCACACGGAAATCCTGTGATTTGCCACTGAAAACATGTGCATATGTTATATTCTAAGTCAACTGTTACAGATGTTTTAGAGCCAACCAGATATTGTCCGTTTGGATATAGGGAAACATTCCATGATGCACCAACATTTGCAAGTTCATGCCAAAGCTCTTCCTTGGAAGGGACCAGCAGACCAGTCCATGTACTACTAATTTGGCGCCTCTCTACAAACATGATAGATATCTTCGACCTAATAGAATCAATCATATGAGTAATTGGAAGAGCCCTAGCTTCACTAATCCAAGAGTTGAACGATTCGGCAGCGTTAGAAGTCATTTCTCCATATCTCTTAATATTTTGGGAGTGAGACACAGCCCAATGGGGATAAGGTAGGTCTTCGAGCCACTTTTCTGCAATTGGACCACCCACGTCCTTGAAGATTTTAATCTTCTCATTGAATATTCTTGTGTTTGGCGCATATGCACACTGCTTAAATAGGACGGCCATATTTTCACGATGTTGTGTATTCCATCCACCACCAAATTTTCCCTTCAGGTTCATAATCAGGTGAAATAAACAGTAAAAATGAGGAGGCTGATCCCAGACGTCGTAAAATGCTGACATTAAACCTGTGTTCCTATCTGAGATAAATATAGTCTGTTTTGGGTGAAAGATATTATCCTTAATCTTATTTAAGAACCACGCCCAATTATCCCTATTCTCAGCGGAAACAACATAAAATGCAACCGGGAACAAACCTACATCAAAGAAGAATTGATGGATAAAATATTATGTACAAACAGAAACATTATATTGTTTGGATTTATATATGTACGTATAAATAAAAGAATAAAAAAAGGAATGTCAATAGGACAAATAAATAAACAGAGATGATGAGCAGCTACTGTGTACAACCAGAACTAGAACTAAAATGGATTTATATTAACTGCATAACTCAAAGATGTAAAACAGCAATGACAACATACACATTAAAAGCCCCAAAATAATATAGTTGACTATGAATAGATTAAATTTAAAGATATGGAATCATACCATTATTTCCATCTTTCGCGGTTGTTGCAAGTAAAACACCTTTAGATCTCCCCTTCATAAAGGTTCCATCGATAAACAACATAGGACGACAATGTTTGAACCCCTCCTTGCATGCGTAGAATGAGATAAACATCCTTTCAAAATGGTGTGTGTCCCTGTTTACCTCTAAATCAATGATGCTACCAGGATTGGTACGTTTTACTGCTTCACCGTACCACCGTAGTTGATCGTAGGATTGGTCATAGCTTCCAAATATATCATCCCTAGCTGCTTCTACACCTCGCCATGCTTTATAATAAGGAAGATCTAGGCCATAATCTTTCTTAATATCAATAATTATAGTGGATACAGATATTTTGGGATTAGCCTTAACACTCGGCAACACAAGCTCTTTTATAATCTTAGTTCCAAGCCTCTTCTTATCCTCATCAAAAAGGTTTCTTACGCACGTGTGTACTAAGTTCGCTTTAGATACTATAAAACCAGAATCCATAGGAGTCTGCCTAGCTTTAATGAACCAACCACAATTAACATAATTCTTCTGGCTACATATTGCATACACATATCTTGGGCAATTTTTCGTGAACGTATACTTAAAATTCAGTTTAATTGAATACTTTATAAGCTCAATCCTAAACTCAGGAGCACCGCCAGCAAACCTAACACCGACTCCCATTATTCCACTCCAATGATCAGACAAGTATGACTTCTTTTTCTCAATTGGGCAGATATCAAAATGGGGAATGCTACCACACCCGACAAATTCGGTAGTAACAGATTCTTGAGAAGGAGGATTACCAACAATCTCTCTATTAGTAGAAGATTTGGAATTGTTCACTAAAGAAGGCGAATCAATAATAGTATTATCCAAGCTAGTACTAACATGCACACTTAGCAACCTACTATTATCATGATTGGCAGATTCATGAAAATGAGGCATAACAATAGAAATGTTTACTAACTTCTCTGATGAAAATTTGCAGAATTCAATCAAGCCCATTAAATATGAATCAGACCCAAAACAACAATTCTTGGTGCTACCAACAGAATATAATGCTGAGAAATTACCGGTAGATAGATTGGACCAGGTTGCAGTAATTTCTTCAATAATATTCTTGAATGATGAAGATTGATCGACTCGCATCATTTTACTTTGGCCATCGAAATCAATTTTGAGAATCAAAGCGTAATCCATTGTTCCCTGAATAAATCGATCAGTGGGTAAATTGCATGTGTCTTTGAATGCAGAATCACAACGCCAATTGGTTGAACATGAAGATTACGCAAAATAGAAATTGATTGATAGGATTTTCTTTGGAAGTGCAATGAAAATGTAAGATTGAGAGAATTTGAATTAATTAGGAAGTGCAATATCATCAAATTTTCTTTGGAAGTGCAACGACTATGGCGGATGAGGCATATGGATTGAAAAGGGAAGGTTGAGAGAATTTGAATCAATTAGGGATAAACCATCTTTGATATTTTTGGGAATTATACCCTGTTTATTGTTCCGCAATTTAGGAGTAAACCTTTAAGAGGGATTTGAAAATATCAATATTAATTTATGGTTCAAAATGAATTCTTAAGGGCACATTGGGTATATTAAGTAGGAATTTGGCTTTAATTGCTTTACTAGAATTTTTTGCCTTTAATTGTTGTAGGGGTATGGATTTTAGCTCCTATTGTTAATAAACTCTTATAAAATTGTAAGGAGGAAGTATAATTTATATATAAAAAACAAATGTGGTTGTTTTTAACCATGCGTTTGAATTTTAAAATTTAGTGGACTTTCAAACTAAGAGAATTTTTACAAAAATGGCTCTTCCTATAGGTATCGTTTCAATTTAATGCAAAATTTAAAATCATTTTTAATTAGGTTAAAGTTGGACGTAAATAGCCCATAATGCCCTTAACCCAATTTAAAATATAATACATTTCTTAACACACGCCTATTTAATATATCTTCCGTTTTCAATTTATGCAAAGATCGTGGAAATTGGTTTAATTCGCTTGACTTTCCATTTTCAATTCACAGTTCGAATAATACAGAATCAATGTCAATTTTGGTCAATTTTCCCAAAAAAAAAAACGTATTGTTCATCACATTTGTTCTGCACTTAATCTGTGACTCTCGCCCCATACGTTTCGGATTAGGTTCAATGGATTACTGCGTTATACTAAAGATCGAGTTCGATCTTGTAGATTCGATTGCATTGTTAATTCATTGATGCCCTAAAAATTCTCTAATTATATCTGCATATATTTGCGAATCTCACGGAAGAAGGCTAATTTTTAATCGTTACTACATGACAGATCTTCCTTGCCGTCGTCGTCCACGATCGAACCCCCCACCCAATCTCATTCGCGGCGACGTGACAACACAGACGCGGTGCAAGTGACTGGTTCGATTTTTGTTATTATTCTAGGGTTTTCTGATAAATAACATTGATTGATTATTTTGTGATACTCAAGATCGAATTCGATGGGAAAACCAAGTTGGTCCGTGTTAATCAGTCTTCAACGTTTCTAGAAGTCTTGAATCAAGTGACTGGTATGTGGCCTACATTAATATAAATATTTTATTATTGCAGATCAAATTTGCATTAAAGTCATTTTTCTGCATAATGATATTTTCATATGCACATAATTTACTGCACACTTCTACATTATTAATATGTTTATGCAACTTTAGTATATTCTTTTCTACATTATAATCACAGATTTTTCTGCAGATCTTTCTGCATAATCAAGTCAGCATTTTTCTAAAGAAAATATCTAATTTGATCTTACGATTTTTGTGCAAATCTTCAAGTCTGAAAATGCAATTGAATATTAGAGATTTGAGGAAGACTTGAATATTAGAGATTTGGGAAAGACTTGAATATCAGCTTTGGGGAAAGTTCTAAAATTGGGGATGTAGAATAATTAGCGGTGTTTGAGAGAAAGAGAAAGATTTGTATTTCAAATTTTAAAATTGTTGACTAATTAATATATTAAAATTCAATTTTAAATATTAAGTGTAAGATAGTACATTTAAGTAGGATTTTGACCTTAATTTAAAATTAATTTGAACTTTGTTCTTTTTTTAGAAAACTCTATGTGAAAGGACCTTATTGGTGAAATCCCCTAAAACTAAATGGGATTAAAGTTTTGGCACTCCTTTAAGTTGGACTAATTTTGAATTTGGTCGGAATGAAATACACATTTCGATTTTGGTCTCATAAGTTGGTCCAAATTTTGAATTCAATCAAATTACCTGTCATTGCAGGTAAATGAACCGGTCAAATTCTTAGCTCGTGCGCAATTCAAATCAATCGTGAATTTGATAACGCGCACGAGCTAAGGATTTGACCGGCTCATTTACATGACAGGTAATTGGACTGAATTTAAAATTTGAATCAACTTATGAGATCAAAATCAAAATGTGTATTCCATCATGACCAAATTTAAAATTAATCCAACTTAAAAGATTGCAAAAACTTTAATCTCAAACTAATAAGGGACCTTCTACATGTAGTCAGGGTGTCGTAAGGTGTCGTAATGACTACCTTAGTCAGTTAATCTAAGCCATTAAAAATCTAATTTAAAGGCTTAAACTTGATGACCTGTTACCTTTTGTATATTTTACGGTATGTATTCATCGTATGTGTCGTAATGTGTCATAAATTTGTATTTTCTATTAAATTAAATTAATTAAAATATATTATTGTAAAATTACATTTTTATCCTTATATAATAAAATAATTTATTATATTTATTAATTTAATTAAAATATGTAATGTTAAAATTACATACTTACCCTTATGTTGTTAATACAATTAATAACAAAAAAAATAAATCAAATCAATTTCTTAACAAACAAAAAAAAAATCTAATTAAAGGAGAACATGTCAAACATTGGAAGTTTTTGTTTTGTAAATAAGGATTTGATTTAACAATCATGCATTACCAATAACTTACCATAAATAATTGATATTTATAAATATATATAAGAATTACAATTATTTCCAAAATTAGAGTGTGCACGGTTTAGAAGTCGTGCATTACCAATAATTTACCATAAATAATTGATATTTATAATTATTTGTAAGAATTACAATTATTTCCAAAAATAGAATAGATTGATCTAGAAGTCGTGCATTACCACTAATTTACCATAAATAATTGATATTTATAATTATTTATAAGAATTACAATTATTTCCAAAATTAGAGTGTGCACGATCTAGAAGTCGTGCATTACCAATAATTTACCATAAATAATTGATATTTATAATTATTTGTAAGAATTACAATTATTTTTAAAAATAGAATAGCTTGGTTTAGAAGTCGTGCATTACCACTAATTTACCATAAATAACTGATATTTATAATTATTTGTAAGAATTACAATTATTTCCAAAATTAGAGTGTGCACGGTCTAGAAGTCGTGCAACGTTAACGATCTTCATTCCGTTAGAACGTCACATGGGTCGTTCTCTCATTTATCGGGGTATTTAACACATGTTATACGCCGATATCCATGTTCTACACAATACTCGTATAAAATATCACATGGATCTAGGAGAATGGTCGGTAAGGTGTCATTAGTGATGGTAACGACCTTCGTTCCGTTATAATGTCACACGAGTCGTTATCTCGTTTTCGTGTGTCAAATATGAAACTTAAGTTTCCCGATGTCATCATTTTACAACCTAACATGTTTTTAAGAATAGGACGATATGGTTAACCCCAAATTTAACTTGTTCGAAAACAATGGATGGTCTGATTGATAAAGAACCCACAATTTATATAACCTAGAATATAGTGACTGAGTGAAATGACCAATTATTAATCAGTGGTGAATTGTCCAATGAACATGGCAACCGAAACCCAAATATTCACTCTATACCCTTAATAATAATGGTCATGGAAGTTTTCCGACACTTGAACACAACGTATTGTGTCGTCGATGACGATAACGATCTTCATTCCGTTAGAATGTCACATGGGTCCTTCTCTCGTTTATCGGGGTATTCAACACATGTTATACGTCGATATCCATGTTCTACACAGTACTTGTATAAAATATCACATGGATTTAGGAGAATGGTCGGTAAGGTGTCGTTAGTGACGGTAACGACCTTCGTTACGTTATAATGTCACACGGGTCGTTATCTCATTTTCGTGTGTCAAATATGAAATTTAAGTTTTCCAATATCATCATTTTACAACCTAACATGTTTTTAAGAATAGAACGACATGGTTAACCCTAAATTTAACGTGTTAGAATTTTTAAGAATAGAACGACATGGTTAACTCCAAATTTAACGTGTTAGAAAATTTTACAACCTAACATGTTTTTATCTAAATTTTAAAACATGTATTTTATGTTTTTTTTAAGCCGCAATATTTGAATTGAGTATTATTATTATTTTCTCTAAATTTCAAAACATGTATTTTAAGTTGTTTTTAGGCTTTAATATTTTAAAAATGTATCCTTATTAGTAATCTTGATGCAAAAAGAATAATTTGAAATGACTACATTCTAAACAAAAACAACAAAGATAAAATAATAAACATAAATTTAGTATGAATACATTCATATTCTATTCATGAACAAAAAAAAAAAAGTCTACATTGTTTGTGGACTACATGATTCAATTATCGCCAAATTTAAACCAAACTTCGTTGTTTTTCTGTGTTTACACCTTTATTTCTACCTTTATAACATGCAAATTGAACCATTATTACATTGCAAATTAAACCATTATTACATTGCGTAGTCAATCTTCCTCTAAATTAACCTAATTCAACTATAAAAAAAACTCATAATTTTGTGCTTTCAACTTGCCTCAAAGAGAAATTCAACCGTTCAACAAGTGTTTGACGAAATGCCTCAAAGAAAAATCATATTCAAATACAAAATTGAAAGCAAAACCATGTTACCCATGCTTAATAATCGAACATAACTCAAACTTCCATCTAACAAAGGAGAAATTCGTACCTTTTTTGACAAATTTAGAAAAATTCAAACTCTTGAAGAACTAGTCCAAAATATCCACTTTTCTTGTTACTTCTTTTATTTAGAGTGAAACATTGTTATGGGCACAAAACAATCAATCATGGTCGCGTAGAAAAATGAAGAATGCACAGATTTGTGAGCTACTGATTTGGAGGAATAGAGTGAGCGAGCGATTTGGTAGGGGAGAAGAGTGAGCCCGTGATTTGGTGGGGGAGAAGAGTGAGCGAGCAGTGGAAAAGTGAGTGAATCAGAGAATCACACGAGATCGGAGGAATTACGGACGGAGAGGGAGTAAGGTGAAAACGGGGGAGAATGGGGGAGAGGGAGTACTACCGTGAATTCAAAGGTGTAGGAGGGTTCAATTCATAATTTAATGAATTATTCTATTTTTTATTTAATTTTTTATTTGTTTATTTAAAGTTTTTAAAATAATGTAATTTGTATTAAATGGGTAAGGGTAGGATACTAATTTAGTTATTTATTTAAAATTTTGTATTGTTTTATTAAAGAAGGGTAATATAGTAAATAACAAAATACAATTTAAAAAATGATATAAATAACTTAAACCTGTATAACAGGTAGGAGGTCGTTACGACGTTTACGACGCCACGTGGCGCGATTCGATAAAGTGACTATGTAGTCACTTCGTAAAATGTGACTATTGTAAGAATTCCCCAACTAATAACTACTAATATATCACCCCTGTATACTAATAGGGAGTTTAATATTGTCACGTGTCATCATATGGTTAAATGTGATGATGTGTCGCATGGAAATTAAATTGATTTTTTTTTTTAAATTTAATGTGTAATTAAACTATTGGTTAATACATATTATTGATATTAAAATGAAAAGTCTTACCTAAATTAAAATTAAAATCAATTAATGTCTTATTTTGATTAAGTTCTCTTTTATGTTCTCCTGTCTAAAAATATATCTATACATTTTATAGAATATATCAATTTAATTAATTAATAAGATAAATTCATTTGTATATAATTTTATCAGTAATTGAATATATATTATAAATTAATTGATAAAATAAATTTTATCATACTAATTATACCTAAAAAATTATTCAAATAAAAAATTATATAATAAAATTTTAAATTATGAAAAGTAAATTTACCTATGAAATTTTATATGTGTATCTTTTAAAATATGAGTTATACTATTTTGAATATTACTTCATAACTTTTATCAATATACCGCGTAATACGCGAAAAGTCATCTAGTTTTGTATTGAGAGGGTCTATATGTATTTATATATAGTTTATAGATATTTATATAATTAATTTTTATATAATTTATAGATATTTATATTTTATAGAATATAATTTTATTTTAAATTTTAAATTCTCAAGGTAGAACGAGGATTACATATCAAAATCTAAAATTTGATTTTTACATCCCAAAACCGACCTACAAATATGTTGAGCAACTTTAAATAATCAAACTTAGATAATCAAATTGTTGATGTTGAAATAGGTGTTTTATTTAATGATCAAACACTTCTGTCAAGTGTTGTGGTAAATGTTCCCAACACTTAAGACAACATTCAAATGTTGCTTAGTGATGTTCCTAATGTAGGTAGAAGACGTGGGCAACACTCAGGTCAAGCAGTTGCATAGGAGTGAGAAGTTTCTAAGCATTATTGTACAAGATCCTAAAAATATGGAGATGTGAAGGGAGGTTACCAAAACTACTTGATCCAATGGCTGAGATGATCAAAGGGAGTGAAGGCAGTTCGTACTACAAGTCTATAAATAGAGACCACTGACTTCAATACAAATATACAAGAAAGAAAGCAAAACACAATTACTAGTCTATTGAATGCACGACGCTTCTAGTTAGGAATATCTTTGTTCTTTCTTGTAGATTTACACACGCTTATAAACCCGAATATTTGTGTGTTAAATCATTGTCTTATTTACTAGAATTTTATGTTAGATCTATGAGGGAGATAGTTGCATAGATTTTAGTAAATTCATCAAACTCGTTCGAGTTGTATTTGTTCAAAACCTTTAAGAGGTTGTTGATTTGTTTCACTGATATTTTATTTAATATAGTGATTCGTGTAGATTAATTTTAATCTATACAAATTTTAAAAAATTTCATTTGCAAAGTGTTGTTTTAATTTCCGCTGCTCAATTGTTGTCTGGATTGTGCCAACACTACATTCAACACTCTGTTTACACTTGCATACACACAAAGTGGAATGTTTAAAAATTATCATAAACAAATACTCCCTACGTGTTTGTTTAAACAATAAATTATCTGAACGAAGAAAATCATCAAGTGACTTTCTGGTCAAGTAGTAATTTTTTAGACGGTTTGTGACGTTCATCATCATCACACATATTAGTCCTACTCCTCATCACACATATTAGTCCTATTCCCCTTCATAAAAACTACATGTTCCAGAATCCATACCTGGATTTTTTGGACATTTGGTACAGACTCTTTTTTTTTTCCAAGAGGCTGAAGATTTGCAATCACTGAGGGAACGTTTGGTACATGAGATTAGGGCAGATTATGGCCTAATTGAGTTTGGTTGCCAATTATTTGGCCCACGTTTTTTGTCAGGCCCGCGCGTAAATTGAAGATAAAGGGCGATATTATATCTGCCCAAATTTGGGGAAATTGTCAATCTTGGCAAAAACACGGAGCAGATTAAGGGCATTTTTCCTAAAATACCCCTTGCGTATTAAAGGGAACCCTTGCCTTTTCCACTTCATAATTTCTGCCTTGTGTCCGGACGACTCTCTCTGGCGACGAGGTGGGCGAAACGGCGATTCATCTCCTCCATTCATCCCTCTCTCGTCACTCTCTCTCTCGCCTCTTTCTCCCTTCGTCTTCTTCCATATTTCTGACGTTTTCACCTCCTGGTATTTTTTAGGGTTTTGCTTTGGGGATTTGGGCTTTTTGGGGCGAATCTGTTCACGCAAGGTTGAATCGAGTAGCACGAGGTTCGTATATTTGTGATTTTATACACACACACTTGGCGATTGCGAACACACACAACTTCATGTATTACCCAAAAACATATATTCCCTAAAAAATATTTCAGATTATAGATGTTTTTGTCGATTAATCTCATTTTTTTGGGTTATGCCCTAAAAAAATTTCAGGTTTGTTATTTTATGGTGATTGTGCATGTGTTTACTGTTATTCTTTGTGAAGTGAAGTAATGTGTATATGTGTTACTGTGTTAAGACGAAGGGAGAATAACAATAACCAAGATTTTCTCAATTGTGTTACTGGGTTATAACCAAGAATAATGTGTATATGTCTTACTGGGTTATAACCAAGAATTGTGTTAAGCAAAAGATTCCACATGTTTATTGTTATTCTACTGTGTTATTCTTTGTGAAGTGAAGTAATGTGTATATATGGTATCACAAATAAATCTTGGTTATTTTCTTATAATGGTGAAATTTTTGTGTTTGCATGTGGAATCTTTTACACTGTTTTGCTTATTTTTTGATGTCCTCTTTTCTAAATATGGCTGCCATGGGCTATTGGGTGTGTGTTATGGTTGTGACTGACATGTTGATTTATGTATATTCTGAATACTTGTATTTTGCCTGAGTTCTGAATGTTGATTGTTATTCGTGATTAACTGAGTTCTGAATGTTGTAGTTAGGGCTGTGGACTTTTGTGTATGTATGCTTGTGTGTGATAATTCTTGAGTGCTACTTTGACATTATTTAGTAATTCAATTATGTATTACTCTATCCGTCCACAAAAAGTAGTCTCATTTACCTTATATTATTTGTCCACCAAATGTAGTCTCATACACTTTATGGAAACTATCACCCTTCAACTATCACTTAATTACTCAATTTGCCATCAACTTTATTCACAAACAATCATTTTATTCACAATGGACCCCATAATACCCTATAATACCCTTACTTTATCTACTTTATCTACATTTTTCTTAAAATTTGTGCCCCTCCTCCATGGGACTACATTTGGTGGATGGAGGGAGTATATTTTACAAAAATATATCGGTTCTTTATTGAACTTCCAATCAAATATGCTGAATTGTTTGAGGCTCTTGGAGTTGGAATAGCTCAACCTAAGGTAATGTCTCAGCAACTTGGAAACAATTATTCCTTGAGTTTTTGGGCAGTTTCTAATTGTTTGTATACTTGGATTGCTAAAGGGACTTAAAATGATTTTGAGATGGCTGTTTTTAAGGTGAGGAAGAAGGAAACTGAGAAAAACATGTCTATGAGAAAGCTTTGGAAGTGAGTAAGTTGGAAGCTTGACTCCAACAAAAGAAAATAATTATCAACTTTCATGGTCTAAAGTATTGGAAACTTGGTTCTACAAGCACTGTTGTACATATCCAAGAGGGTCCTCAGGCAAATATGTGAAAACGAATTTTTGCTTTTTTGTACAACAAGCTATGCTGACTGGATCTACAGCCCAAGGAAGCTATTGCAAATATAATCGATGTTAGATTAGAAAAGGAATTAGAGATGACTCTATATGTAAAGTTGATTGAATTGTAAACTACTGTGATGGGTATTTCTTATACCAGACATTTTCTTAATAAGAATTATTCCCCGATAAAAAAATGGAATGTTTTGTTATTGTCCAATTTTTGTTGGTATTTTTTTACTAGTATTTTTTGCATTTATTGTATTCCCTCCGTCTCATAATAAGTTTTATAGGTAAATTGACACACTTTGTGTATGTGTAAATTAAAAGTAATGACATTTATGTAAAATTGAAGATAGTGTGAAGTTTATAAATAGTTTTTCATTTTAAGAGTGAAAAAGTTATTGTGGAAAATTTTGGAAAAAAAAAGTGTTAAAGTTGTTGTGGGTAAATATATTTTGTTTGAAATATATGGGTAAAATTGATAGATGTTAGTGTGAGTTTTTATGATTGGGGTAAAAATGTAAATAATTTTATTAATTGAGGACAATATGGTCATTTTGTCCTAACATTCAACTCAATCATACCAATAATCTTTTGAAGTTAACAAGAAATTAAACACAAATTAACTTTTTATCTAATATCCTATCTTACTAACTTTTTCAATCATACATTTATCCTAAATAAATAAACCTACGGACCAAACGTGCCCTGAAAAGACAAGTTACAAAACTGGCCCTGGTCAATCGGAACTATAAGCAGCTGTTTTTGCATTTGAGTCGAGACTATTGACGGCTTGAGTGTTGGTGGGAGCTATGTAGTGTGGTTAAGCAAAAGGAGTTGCTTGTTAGTTAGATCAGCTCGCTCATATATATGAGAGTCGAGTTCGACATCGTTAAATGCTCGATTTATTAACGAGTAGGCTCGAACTCGACTCGTTAGATTTAATATATACTCCCTCCATCCCAGAGGAATTTGCACCTCCAGGATGGCACACATTTTAATAAATGTGTAAGAAAAAGTGTAATGAGTGATGTTTTGAGGGGTAGTTTTGTAAACTTTTATAAATAAAGTAAAGTAAAAGGTAGGTTGAGTGTGAAAAAGTAATGACATATGGGTAAATATGTGTATATTTTGAGGGTGAGGGTTATGACAATATTTCCTTTTATGGAGTGTGCAAATTGGTATGAGACATCCATATATGTAAAGTGTGCAAATTCCTATGGAACAGAGGGAGTAGTATTTTTTAAAAATTACATTAGACTCGTTAAGTTCAGCTCGACGGGTTTATTAGATTTATTTACAAGTCAAGCCAAACTCATATTCTCGCTCGTCAATATAATCGAGTCGAAGCAAATTTTAAGTACTTGAGTGTTGGACCTGATCCATTATCAACAAAATCACATACATTATTGTACTCTATTTTAAAATGTGAAAATAGTCTTTTGAAAAATATACTTATAAAATTTAATGCTAAAAACTTTATCCACTATATAAAATAGAGTAATTATTTGAAAATCAAGAGTTGAAGTGTAAGTTGTACTTGTAAGTCCACACCCAACCGAAGGAGCAGTGAATATCAATCAAATTGGAGCAAGATGAGGGTAATGGCTGCCTCGCTGATCCATGTTCGGCCACTAGCGTGCGCCGCCGCGTCGGCCTCCCTTCACCCTGGGCGATTGGTGCCTCAGCCGCCGGACCTCGTAAAATGGGTCCGGAGAGAGGGTGGATTTGTGCACCAGTCGATCAAGATAGCATATTTGGAGGAACAAGGGCTAGGGTTAGGGTTAGGGCTTGTGGCCTCTGAGAATATTCCCAAAGGCTCCGACCTTATTATCCTTCCCCAACACATTCCTCTCAGATTCGAACCAAAGGATGGGGAATCCTCTGCTCTCATTGGTTTAGCTCGCCAAATTCCCAGTATGTTTTCTACGAATTTTGTTTCTTTATCATTTCTAGGGTTCATTGCTTATCAATTCCTAGTGAATATGTGCGTGGTGGTATGATGAATATTAAGATCAACTTCTTTCAATGTTTTGGTTTTTATTTCCTTTTTGTGGGTGAATATTGTGATTATGCACCCAGATGATACTAAATTTAAGTTAAGAGTGGTCGAATGGACAAAAAACTATCTGTTCTGCTCCTAGTGATTGACTAAGGCAGGGGTCCTAAAACCTGATTATGGATATTCTTATTGTGAATCCTCACTCTAGGTGCTGATTAGTATTTTCAGTGTAGGTTTAGGAAGTTATGAATTTATGTGTAACGGCATTGGTGATCCTTGAAGGTTTGAAAAAAGCTCTTAGTCCACTATGAAATAAGAAACAATCAGAAATTGAAAGATGTTTTTCCTGCTCTTAAGTGCAGTTTGAGTGGTGTGACACTGGTGAAATTGTCATAACTCTGTTCCTTAAATATATATTAGGCTATTGAATTTTGTATATGGAGTAAATTGGAGCATTTGACAGAGGAACTGTGGGCTATGAAATTGGGTTTAAAGCTTCTGCAAGAAAGATTGAAAGGGGGTTCCTTTTGGTGGCCGTACATCAGCAATCTTCCTGAAACTTACAGTGTTCCCATTTTCTTCCCTGGCGAGGATATCAAAAACTTGCAGTATGCTCCTCTACTTCATCAGGTAAACGTGCACTTAGGCGCAACTTTCTGTTAAATTAAGGAAAATGTTTATTTTAGTCTTGCAAGTTTGCCATTTTCCTAAATTTAATTTTGTCATGTTTACTTTCAAAATTCAACCTTTTAGTCCTTCGATCGGCTACTAGTTTTGTAAGTTAACAAGATGAAATTCAAAATTAAAAAATGTAAAAAATTGAAAAAAAAAATGTCATGTCAGCTCAAACCTGGTTGCTCACCTGCTATAAGCTATAGCTGGTCAACAGACTAAAAAGTTAATTTTTTTTAAGTTTTTTTTTTACGTCTCAGCCATCTTGTTCAAAGACCGACTAATCTGTGCCTGGGGGACGAATCCCACCGGATTATGAAATGCTATAAGATTCTGAAATCCATAACAACAAGGTTTTTTTTTTTCTTTACTACGTCAGCCTAATGATTTTAGGACTGTTTTCCAGTTATGATTGTGGAAGAAAATCGAAATTGCTGATGAGTGTAAAATGTGTGTTTGCAATCATGTTAGAACATCCTCATTCATTGTTTCGATTTATTATTAGGTGAATAAGAGATGTCGGTTTCTTCTAGAATTTGAGGAATTAGTGAAAAATGAAATTGGAAATGTCAAATTGGATAACCACCCTTTTGGAGGCCAAAACGTGGATGCATCAGCACTTGGATGGGCAATGTCAGCTGTTTCTTCTAGAGCTTTCCGTTTACACGGTAGTAAGCGCCCAGATGGGTCCCACATCGATGTTCCCATGATGCTTCCTCTAATAGATATGTGCAACCACAGCTTCATGCCAAATGCTGAAATTGTACAAGAAAAAGAAGCAAACAATGAAAGCATGCTTGTAAAGGTTTGTTCTGATTTCAATTCTTCAGTAGAATTAATGAAAAAAGGACACTGTTGAACAGTTTTTCTTTGTGTTTACCAGGTAATAGCTGGAGAGCAGATTAAAAAAGATGATCCATTAGAACTTAATTATGGCTGTTTAAATAACGATCTGTTCCTTCTAGATTATGGGTTTGTTGTTCCCTCAAACCCGTATGATTGCATTGAACTCAAATACGACCCTGCGCTTCTCGATGCTGCTGCAAGCATGGCTGTTGGGGTTACATCCTCCAACTTCTCTTCACCATCACCTTGGCAACAACAAATTCTATCGCGGTTACATCTAGATGGCGAAAATTCCGATCTTAAGGTATGTATGTATGTGAGCTTCATATTTAATTCTGACATAACTAGAAAAAGGATTTTTTTTTTTTTTTTGTCTTGCAAGATTGTCATTTTTTGTTTCAGGACACTTTGGTTTTGAAAGTTAATAGAAACGAAAGAAAAAAAAAATATAAAAATTGATTAAAAAAAAACCGTCACATCAGCTAAAACCGGTTGCTCGCCCGCTGTAGCCGGTTAAAGGACTCAAAATACTAAAAACTTGAATTCTGAAAGTTAAAATGACAAAATTCAATTCGGGAAAGTAGAGTGTCCTAAAGAAAAAAAAAAGAAAAAAGAGTAACTCTACAGGACTAAAACATACATTTTGCCTTAGAAAAACTCCGTCGAAATTCAACCTAATATTGGTTCAATTTATAAGGAAACAAAACTTTTATGGAAAATGTTGAAAACCCTATAGATTCCCTAAACTAATTTAACAATTTGTTTGTGAAAGGTGAGGATTGGAGGATCAGAGTTGGTTGAAGACCGCTTATTGGCTGCCTTAAGGGTTCTCGTCTCCAATGACAAAGAAGCAGTAGAAAAGCAGGATTTAGATACACTAAAATCAATAACAGCAGAGGCTCCTTTAGGAGTAGCTAATGAAACAGCTGCTATGCGCACCATTATTGCTCTCTGCTTGATTTCGCTCAGCCACTTTCCCACCAAAATCATGGAAGACGAGCCCCTGTTGAAAAACAAAGTTCCCACATCAACTGAGTTAGCTATTCGATATAGAGTCCAGAAGAAGGCCGTCATCGTTGATGCTATAAGGGATCTTACAAGGAGAGGGAATTTACTTTCAGCAAAACACGCCGTACCTGCTCAATAATTGACCAAGTTTTCGTATTAGAAGAGCCGTTTGGGTGTCATGTTACTTTGTAGCCTCATAATGTGCACCCGGCCTGTTTGCAAGGCCAGTTGCCTAATTCTGTTTAATGCTCTACATTCAGATGTTTTTTTTAAGATAATTGAAACCAAGCATATGTTATTTTTACAGAAATAGTATTTTTGTAGATTTTGGCTTCAATGATGTACGTCATTTGTCCAATACTTACTTGAGCAGATTTGATTCCCGTGACTTTAATTTGCTAGAATCTGACAAGATTTGTGATATGACAATTGTATTGTTTTAGTTAGAAAGAGTTGTCGTATTAATGGTCTCTTTGTACTTAATGTTTAGGATGGTCTTTAGTTGACTCGATTGAATTGTTTAGTTCCTGTTTTTAATAATACTTGTTTAAGTAAATGTGAAGTATGTTGCAAAGTAGAGCAAACAAACCATGAGGTTTTAGTTAAAAAAGAAAGTGATTTTTTGTTAAATTTAATTTATAGGAGGTTATAAAATAAAATTATGTGATGATTTTTCAAGATATGCGAAACTATAGAGGTGATGAATATACCTTATTTAATGAATTTATTTTGAAAAAAAGGAATAGTTCGCAATTGTATGTATTACACCATTTTCACTCAGAATCAAATAGTGTAGTAGAAAGGGGAAAAAAAAAAAAAAAGATTTTAAAATAAATTAAGTCAGACCAGTTGTTACTTTACAATTGAGAAGATGGTGTACATATTGCTCAACTCTGCGTAATTGTATTAAACTTCAGTGAATCATTATATGATATATGTAATTTCATAGGAGGCCCTGGCAGTGTTGAGGGTCAGGTGAGTAATGGTTTGAGTGTGCTGCTGATGAAGAAAGTGGACCCGAAACATGCCTCTTTTGAGCAAGGAAGATCTCCTGGTACGAGAGGCAGTTGGGCTAACGATATGGACGAGTCACATGATACGAGATTTGGGGACAGTCGTATTGATATGTAGGTACGTATAAGCTTATGATCCGGTGCAGAGTCACAAGATCATGATATCAGTTTCTGTATGATTTATGTTGTTGAGAGTCACTTTAAGATTATTTTTAATTCACTACGGTCAATAATTATATATGGAGCCTTCCGTGTTCCATTTCTTTTTCTTTTTAACTTTAACATTATACATTTATTTGTTTAGTTGATCTATAAGATAATAATGGTATTTTATATTGACACGCAGATAGCATGTTTAATTGAATAATTGGATGCACATTACACTCATGCAAGTGTTGTTTTCATGCCACGATGTGTAACAGGCCAGGAGAGGCTCTAACCACATGGCACAAAACAATGAGGTGAGGCTCTAATGTTGAATTTTATTACAATCAATTAATGGACGAAGGACACGGGTGCTTCATTTGAAAGCCACGCAATCAAAATATATATTACTATCATGCAGATAATATAAGATAAATATTAATCAACAGATTTGGATTTATCATATATAGTATATCAACACTTTTATTGTCATTAATCAAATAAATTCTCATTTTCAAACATGAGAGACAAATACAAAAAAATAATAACATCCAAATATAACGGTTTGGATATGAGTATTTATACAGAATGATAGAAGTTTTGACATATATGATATCTCCAAACATTGAAAAAATTAAAAACCGAGATCCTCCCTCCAAACATAATTTACACGTTTACCCATCACGAAAAATCACTTAATTGTTCAAGTTTTAATGCATCACATTTTATTTCATTATTTGACTTATTGACACATGAAATTTTAGAAAACAACCAACAATTCATAATAATGGAAACGATATGGATTAAAATATTAAAAAATTGAATATATAGGATTTAAAGTGCGACAAAAACTCCGATGAACTAGGCCACCAACAAGTGCTCTCATTATTCATTATTACATTGCCAATTAAGAGAATATTGAAGCAAAAAAGATGTCCTGAAGAATTGGATTGCAATTCATTTAAAAGAAATTGAAGGGTGAACATTGACAAAATTATTTTTGACTTTTTTTTTCTTTCTACAATTCGTTAAAAAAAATAAACATAAATAGTTTCATTTAGACTTTTTAATAGAAATTGGGTCAAAAACTTGCATCCGCGGGTGTAATAATTACTTTAAAATATTGTGCTATAACTTATTTTATCATTTTTAGACGTTCTTTACTTAAATCAATTATAAGTAGAAGAATTATGTTTTAAAAAAATATACAGTATAACTTTAGTATTATAGCAAGAAATTTTAGAAAAAGAAATCAGCAAGCAAAGGATAGGATAGGAGAAGATAATTGAAATATCATATTCATATCCGAAATATGTACAACAAAACTGGCTCATCCAAGCAGGCCAGACTGACTTCTAATTATCTACCTATAATATACATACACACACTAGTAGTAGTTAATTGCCAACGGAAATTGGCCTTTCGCCGGCTAAACCTAGCGGCGATCGAGAGCGGTGGTGGTGGCGCGTGATCTCACACAAGGCCAGCTTCGACTCCGGCGCTAGGCGGTTGATCTTTTCCATCTCTAATTTAACTTTTTTAACCTGGCTATGAATTCCCACACCTTTATATTCCTCCTCGTTGTTCAACATCATTTTTTGCTCCATGTTACGCATAAAATCACACAAATAAAAAAACTTGTGATGTTATGAGTATTGAGATGAGATTATATATATAGGTGAAAATATGATGATGAGGTAACAACACCTAATTATTGATAGATAGCCATTTCTTAAGTTTTATGGATGGGCTGATTTTATATCTATCTCTTTGGTTGTCATTTCTCCAAAATACCCTTTTGCTTAATACATGATATTTGATACTATTGGATATACGTTTGACTCTATATATTTTAATTTGACCCGATAAAACAAGAGAATAATTGTTGGGCTATACGTGGAGCGAGATGATTGGTTTGGGGTTTTTTATTTTTACATTAGTTTAGGGGCAAGTGTGAAAAGCCAATTCTAGAGGATTCCGTTGTTTGACTTGACTCCATCAAATCAAGCGCGGTAAACTAGTTGACCGGATAGTATATACCCCATTTCTTGTCTAGATAAAATCAAAATTTCCCAAGAACAAGAAGCTTTTTGTATGCAATTGGGTATTTACAAAGTCTATCTATTTGATCGTAACTAGGATGGATCAAATTACTAGATAGTGGTATACAACTCAATCTAGTTTAATAAATGAGTCAGATTTAACTCCTTTAAACTCATGTATATAAATGTGCCTAAATTGAGTTTTTTCGTATGTTTTTAAGTTCAACAAATCAATCTATTTAACTATGATAAACGAGGAGCATGGCCTACCCTCTAAAAAAAAAATCTATGCTAAATTATGAATTGGGGAAAAAAATTAAATATAAGACCTAAACTTTTTTTCATGAAGTCTGGTCCGACTTGACCCATTCTCACCCTTAATTGTAAGTTTGTAACATAATATTTTCTTCGTCTCTTTGAAATTTATTTATTTTTTGACATATGTATTAAAAAATATAATATTAAATATGTAGTGAATTATTAAAGTAAAGAGTGGTAAAAAAAATGTAAAAAAGAAAAAAGATATGAAAAAATAAAAGATATAGTATCTTGAGTTGGTCTCCTGTGCATAGTGTGCACGTGCACACTAATGCACAGGCCAGTCCTCTATATATTAACAAAGGTACATATATGTAATTAAATAATTGATATTCCAATGGTTTTAACCACATCATCTAAACATGAGATCACAAGTTCGAATCTTATGATCCACACTTTTTTTTTTTCCTTCAGTTTTTTTTCTTTCCCTTTTAGTAACAAAATTTCTACACTCTTAGTTACCACTTTTCAATAACAAAATTTCCACTTTTCACTAATAATAGTTACCACTTTTCAATAACAAAATTTCCACTTTTCACTAATAATAGTTACCACTTTTCAGTAACAAAATTTCCACTTTTCACTAATAATAGTTACCACTTTTCAGTAACAAAATTTCCACTTTTCACTAATAATAGTTACCACTTTTCAATAACAAAATTTCCACTTTTCACTAAACACTTCTCTTTTTTTTTTTTTTTTTTCTTCAGTTTTTTTTTTTCCCTTTTAGTAACAAAATTTCCACACTTTTAGTTACCACTTTTCAATAACAAAATTTTCACTTTTCACTAATAATAGTTACCACTTTTCAGTAACAAAATTTCCACTTTTCACTAATTACCACTTTTTAGTTAAAAAAATTCCACTCTTTACTAATAAAATTTCCACTTTTCAATAATAAAATTTTCACTTTTCAGTGTATTTCCCCCATTCCTTCCTCACATTATCTCTCTCCCTCTCTCTCACCACTTTCTCTCTCTTCTCCATCAACGGCGTCCTTCTCAACTTCTGCAACTTTCATCACCGAATTTCTATCAGTTCAATAATAAAAACTATATTTTTCAATTAAAATACCTGCTATTTTTCAATAATAAGAATTATATATATATGAATCACAAATTAATTCAAGGAAAGAAGATGTGATTACAGGGGAAGAAGAAAGAAGTGAAAAAAGAAAGTTTTTTTTTAACAGATGTGGGAGAGAGAAAGAAAGGAGAAGGAGAAAAGAGAGAAAAGAAAATCAGGAGAGAGAAAGGAGAAGGAGAAGAAAAGAGAGAGAAAGGAGAAGGAGGAGAAGAAGAAAAGAGAGAGAAAAAATCGGTAAAAAAAAAACGGTACAAGAGAGAGAGAAAGAAAGAAAAAGAAAAGAAGAGAAGAAAGAAAGCAGTTACAAAAAAAAAAAAAAAAGCGTGTGCACCAATTCTAGTTTGGTGCACACGGTGCATTTAAGATTTTCCCTAGTATCTTTTATTAGTAAGGGTTGAAAAAAATGAGTAATTTTTTGAACGTTTAAAGTGATTAATTTGATAACTATCCAACTTATAACTTTTTTAGAACAGTAGCCAAGTTCAATGTTTTTAAGGAAATAGAAGTGTAGATAATTATGGCCGAGGATAAATAGGAAAAAGGAAGCAGTAATAATTGAGAAATTAGGAAGGGCATTCTAGAGATTTGGGGTGAAATGACGTCATAAATATAATGTTGAATTTGTGTGGACCAAAATGAGTATGAAGGCGGTTGGCGGTAGGCCGCCAGCAAGGACACACGTGAAGCATCCGTCAACTGACCACGTGGCTCCAACCGAAAGTGGTCTTTCTTTATTTAACGCTGCTTCTTTCTTTCATGTTTGGTCTCCAAACTTCACCGAAATATTCCTTCTTTTTTTTCAATTTTGTTTCTCCCTCTAGTTCACATCATTTTTTCAACATGGATTTGTGTTGCCTTGATAAAGTTTATGTTATAACGCATAAAATATACTACAAATAAAAATAATCATTTACATGGTTCACTAACTGTTACGATTGTCAATGATATTCGACTCCAATTAGACGTCTCCAATCACAAGCAAAATAATCGGCCGATAATCAATCCAACGAAAGCATGGCAATTCACAAATATAAACGAAAACGAAAAACAGAGCACAAGGAGATTTAAGTGGTTCGATCAATGTGATCTACATCCACTGGACACACGACTTCAATTTGATTAGTTCAAGAGATGTTTACAAACACTCATCACTCAGAAAGGGATTTATCCTCACTTCGCTCGTGAACTCTCAACTCTCAAAACGAATGCTCGTACGCGTCAAGAATTACAATTACAAGTAATGGGGTATTTATAGGTTGTCAAGGGTGATTGCAGCGTGTGTTGAAAGCGTGCTCTGTTGCCACGTGGATTCTGTTACAACCGTGTAACAACCTCACACCTTCAGCGTGACCCAATCTGAATTGACCTCCTTGCCCTTCACTTGTCTTCGCAAGACAAGACGACTCCATACTTAGCCAAAAATTAACCCTGCTATCAGAACTCAACTAGTCTGGTCAGACCTCTACTTGTCTGGTCTTCCCAACTCGTCTTGTCCTTCGCAACACCCATCTCATCTGTTTGGACTCCTCCAACTCATCTGATCTGGTCTGAGTTAACTTGTCTGACTCCACCAGCTGATACGCCCAACAGCTGAGTCCTTCAGAAGACTTCTATCGACTAAGTACCTCGACTGATCTGCCCAACAGACGAGTAGTAGAGTAGAATCTACCTGATCTTCACAAGACGAGTAACACTCGTCTAGTCTAGGAGGATTTGAGATAAACCTCACAATTCTCCACCTTTAGCTCAAAATCCCCACCTTGAACTAACAACTCCGATCTATCCTTCTCAAAGGACAGATTCCACTACTAATCTGCCGCCACCAGACTAGTAGCCTTCTCCGCAGAGGTCACTAATGCAAACCAACTGACCTAAGGCATAAACCAAACTTCTCCTTTGGTAACGCCTTAGTAAATGCATCAGCAGGGTTCTCCTCAGTAGCTATCTTAACCACCTGGACGCTCCCCTTCTCCACAATGTCTCTCACAAAGTACAGCTTCACATCAATGTGTTTGGTTCGTTCATGATACCCCTGATGCTTTGCGAGATGAATTGCGCTTTGATTATCACAGAAGACAGTCACACTGTTCTGAGATAAACCAAATTCCTTAAGAATCCCTTTCAGCCACATGCTTTCCTTGACTGCCTCAGTCAAGGCCACGTACTCCGCTTCAGTAGTAGACAATGCAACTACGGATTGATGAATAGACCTCCACGACACTGCCGTACCAAATAGAGTGAACACATATCCTGTTAAGGATTTTCGAGTGTCAACATTGGCTGCGTAATCTGCATCCACGTATCCCACAAGTGCATCCCCCTCACTTGGCATCTTCTGAAATTTCAGACTCGTCTGTGCTGATCCCAGAACATATCTCATAACCCACTTAACCGTTTCCAAATGGCTTAAGCCTGGATCACTCATATATCTGCTGATCACACTCATAACATGCGTCAAGTCTGGTCTACAACACACCATAGCATACATCAAACTCCCTACAGCACTGGCATAAGGTATCTTGCTCATCTGAGTTCGCTCTTGGCTGTTCCTGGGACTCATCTGATTGGACAATCGATGATGTTGGCCAATAGGAGTAGAGACAGTCTTTGTCTTATGCATTCTGAACCTCTCTAACACCTTCTGAAGATAAGTAGGTTGACTCAGCAGAATAGACCCGTCTAGTCTACTGATCTCCATCCCAAGAATCACTTTGGCTTCACCAAGATCTTTCATCTCAAACTCCTGTTTGAGGATCTCCTTAACTTGATTAACACTGTCAATAGACTCGCCTGCTATTAACATGTCATCAACATACAACAGAAGATAGGTAACACCAGTCCCAACCCGTCTGAAATAGACACAGCTGTCGTACAAGCTCCTTGTAAAACCAGCTGAGCAAATGTACTCATCAAATCTCAAGTACCATTGTCTAGGGCTTTGTTTGAGGCCATAGAGGGACTTCTTCAATAGACAGACCTTGTCTTCCCCTTCTTCTATGTCCAACCCTTCTGGTAGCTTCATGTAGATCCTCTCGTCTAGAGATCCATGTAAGAAAGTTGTGGTCACATTCATCTGATGTAGCTCTAATTTGAATTGAGCAACCATAGCTAACAAGATTCTGATGCTACAATGCTTCACAACAGGTGAGAAGATTTCATTGAAATCGATACCTTCTTTCTGTGTAAATCCCTTAGCTACAAACCTCGCCTTGTATCTAAGTCTGCCACCCCTCTGAGCCTCCACCTTCTTTTTATAGATCCACTTGCACCCAACCAACTTCTTGTTCTTGGGCCTCTGAACAATCTCCCATGTCTGGTTCTTGTTCAGAGAAAGCAGCTCCTCCTCCATAGCAATTATCCACTTCTCCTTGTCGTGGCAGCTGATGGCTTCTGAATAAGACTTTGGCTCCAAAGACTCCACCTCAAGAGCTGCACATAATGCAAATGAGACTATGTCAGCTTGACCATACCTCTGAGGTGGGTGGACTTCTCGTCTGGTTCTGTCCCGTGTCAGCTGATAATGTTGAAGATCATTCTCGCCTTGAGGATCGCCCTCCTCATCTGGATCAATATCATCTCCAACTGGTCTTGTGGAGTCAACTTGCTCCACCTCGACTTGTGTCTCGTCTGGTTGGTTATCAGCTGCACTAGTACTCGTACTAGTCTGTTCTGATAGAGGCATCCGACTCTCATCAAATGTAACATCTCTACTGATTATACATTTCTGCATCCCAGCTTCGAGGCACCATAACCTGTATCCTTTCACGCCAGAAGGATACCCAACAAACACGCATCGCAATGCTCGAGGCTCAAGCTTGTCTTGCTTGACATGAGCATAAGCTTGACATCCAAATACCTTCAAATGACTGTAATCGGCTGCACGTCCAGACCACAACTCCTCTGGGGTTTTGTATTGCACAGCCGAGGAAGGACTCATGTTTATCAAATAGGCTGCAGTAGACACAGCCTCTCCCCAAAACACCTTCGGCAGACAAGAACTGTTCAACATACACCTGACTCTCTCAAGTAGTGTCTGGTTCATCCTCTCAGCTACTCCGTTTTGCTGAGGGGTCCCTGGCACACTCCTATGCCGTACTATTCCTTTCGATTTGCAGAACGCATTGAACTCGTCTGATAGGTACTCTAGACCGTTATCAGTTCTCAAATGTTTGAGAGTCTTGCCTGTGACATTTTCACATTCAATGAGCCATTCCTTGAATTTCTCAAATGCTTCTGACTTCGACTTGAGAATAGACACCCACACCTTTCTTTAGTAGTCGTCTATGATAGACAGGAAGTATTTTCCACCAGACCTCGTCTGATTCCTCGCTGGCCCCCATAGATCAGAATGGACATAGTCCATGATCCCATTGGTAGAGTGAACACCCTTACCAAACTTAAGTCTCTTGGACTTACCAAGAATACAAGACTCACACAAGTCGAGTTGAGTGATCTTGTCTTTGCCAAGCAGACCTTGTTTAGACAACTCCACTAGGCCCTTCTCGCCTACGTGAGCCAGTCTTTTGTGCCACAACATCGAGTTGTCTTGCACCTCCGCTACATCTGATCTACCAGCTACTGTTTCACCCTTAAGAAAGTAGAGATCACTTCTTCTCTCGCCTTTCAGGACAGTCAGCTCCCCCTTTGACACACTGAGCTCTCCATCAGCAGACTGGAATTTATAGCCCATAGAATCTAGCATCCCAAGTGAGATCAAATTTCTCTTGAGTTCAGGTACGTACCTAACACTCTTGAGTATTCTTACTACCCCATCGAACATCTTCAGGTGAACACTACCTTCTCCAACAACTTTGCAAGTGTGATCATTCCCAAGCAGAACAGAACCGCCCTTCTGTTGCTTGAAGTCATGAAACAAATCTCGTCTTGGAGTCATATGGAAAGAACACCCTGAATCAAGGATCCATGCTTGCTGTTCTGTAGAGGATGTGATGGTTAGCGCTTGAGCAGACTCGTAGCCTTCTTGCTCCTTCTCAACTTGAGTCTGATTAGCTTGATTCTTGTCATTAGAGGTATTGGCACCAGATTTCCTCAAGAACTGCTTGTATTTATGACAAGCATTCTTATAGTGCCCAGGCTTGTTGCAATGGTAGCACACTGCTTCACCTTGATTGGACACAACTGATTTTCCCTTATCAGCTCCTTTGGGTTGACTAGACCCCTTCTTGGCACCAGATCGCTTCTGGCCACCTCTGATTGCCAATCATTCTCCGCTACTGACCTTGTCTGCTTGAGACGTCTTGTTGTGCAGCAGCTTGGACTTGACAGCCAGCATTACATCCTCCAATGTAATACTTTCCTTCCTACCATACAAGATGGTATCCTTTAAGATTTCAAAGGACTTAGGGAGAGCACTCAATAGAATCAGAGCCTTATCCTCTTCCTCTAACTTGACATCTAAATTCTCTAGATCATCAAGAATTCTATTGAACTCATCAAGCTGATCCAGAATGGGTTTGTCATCCACCATTCTGAAGGCATACAGCTTCTGTTTCGAATAGAGACGGTTAGCTAAGGTTTTAACCATGTAAAGTTTACCTAGCTTGTCCCAGACCTCTTTCGCGGTTTTCTCTTTAGCCACCTCTCTCAGAACCTTATCACCAAGGCAGAGCAGAATAGTGCTTCGAGCTTTCCTGAGCATCTTGCTCCTTTCAGCAGCAACGGAGGCAGATTCCTCAGCTGGGGCGGTAGACTCTTCGAGCACGTCGAACAAGCCTTGTTGTTCTAGGAGAGCCTGCATCTTGACTCTCCACAGCCCAAAGTCACCCGTGCCTGAGAACTTCTCAATATTATACTTGGTCGAATTCTCCATCTTCGATCTGGCAATTGATTAATGGCTGACAATCGATTCCTCTCGTTTCCGATTCCCACAGACGGCGCCAATTGTTACAATTGTCAATGATATTCGACTCCGATTAGACGTCTCCAATCACAAGCAAAATAATCGGCCGATAATCAATCCAACGAAAGCATGGCAATTCACAAATATAAACGAAAAACAGAGCACAAGGAGATTTAAGTGGTTCGATCAATGTGATCTACATCCACTGGACACACGACTTCAATTTGATTAGTTCAAGAGATGTTTACAAACACTCATCACTCGGAAAGGGATTTATCCTCACTTCGCTCGTGAACTCTCAACTCTCAAAACGAATGCTCGTACGCGTCAAGAATTACAATTACAAGTAATGGGGTATTTATAGGTTGTCAAGGGTGTTGGGATATAAATTCACCCTAAGCCCCACTTGATGTTAGAATAGTTTTGATGGCCAAAACACTTAGAGTTTATAAATGTAATAGGATCAGCTGACTTGTATAGAACAGCTTAGACTAGTCTTGTGTGATCAACTGTATTGATATCAGCTGATCAGCACAGTCCAGGCTTACATGTCTATCCTCAAGATGAGAAGAGTAGAAGACATGAAGACTAGAAGATCCTTGAAGACCAGATAAGTTAAGGTGCTTGTATACCTACCTATCTGATGGAGTCCCAGATTGAAGATGGCCTAAAGCAGTACAAAGAATTTCCAGATCAGAAGAGTGTTACTCGTCTGATATCAGAAGACAGAAGACCTAAGGCCAGAAGAGTAGTCAGAAGACTAGAAGTACAGATCAGAAGACTATGTGCTCTTCCAGGACTCGGCTGATTCCTAAGTCATCTTGCAATTCAAATGAAGACCTACCTTATTTAGAAGATTGACATAATCCCAGGATTGAAGCAATCAAGCGGCTGGAATCAAGGAATCAAGCTATTATGGAAAGATTGCTCAAACGGCTAGTCAACTCCAACGGCTAGTTGTAACCAATCTTCATTATAAATACAAGAGGATGAGGAATCACAAAGAAGACGACACAAGAGAGAATTCAAAAGCTAAGCAAGCAATCAAGCAAAAGCCATACTATTCCAAGAGTTCTCCAAGAGCCAGAAATCCATTAGATTATCCATAGCTCTTAAGTGCTTCCTATCCAACCCTTAAGAACCTGAAACCTGTTCATATTGTATATCAATTGTTTTAGGCATAGTGGTTAAGCAAATTATAAGCTTGAACCATTAGTTGGATACATCTCAAAAACCCCAAACCCTCACCGAAAGGTTAAAGTTTTTGAACCCCTCAAAGTGCAAGTGCTTACAATCACTTGTGGAGACCGCAGCTGTTAGGACGGCTCAGATCTCAAAGTCCTAACCTTGGGACTATAAAGGACAAGACCCTTGTAATTTGTGGAAATTAAAGGGATTAAACATCACGTTAGGACGTGAGAGTGGACGTAGGAACGTATATCCGAACCACTATAAATCCGGTGTTATTTACTTTCTGCACTTTACATTTCTGCCTTTACATTCATTATTATATAGTGCATACTGTTATTTCAACACTCTTTAAAACAAGCCATAACTTTCAAACCGGCATCAGCTGAGTATTTTCATTAAGTAGAACAAGTTACAAGAACGAGTCTAAACAAGGGCCACCATAATTCCGCATACAACCTTAACAATCAGATCACTATAGTCATCTGGACCAGCAGACTTGCAGTCCAGTTGACTTAGAAATCAGAAGAGGTTCCCAACTCTGTTTGAAAAAGTTTTAAAGTCTATTCACCCCTCCCCTCTAGACTTTAATCCCATTCACTACTCGTTCAGGGACCAACAAGTGGTATCAGAGCAGTGGTTCTAACGGACTACTGTCTCTAGATTATCAGAAGACTTGAGGGAGTCTTTCTGTAGTCCTCTTGAACAGATCTTTTTGAAAAACTTGTTTTTGAAAACTCATACAGCATGAGTGCTAACATGAGAAAGTTGCCTAAGTTTTCAGTTGAGGATTATGATTACTGGAAGATCAAGATGAGGAAGAATCTCACATCAGTCCACTACAAGATGTGGTCTGTAATCACAGAAGGCCCGATCACCATCATGACAGTCAACACTGCAAATGGTGATCCAGAAGTCCAAGTTGGAGAGCTGGTTCCCAAGCCTATGAAGGACCTCACACCAGAAGAGATGAAGCAATCAAATCTTGATAGCATTGCTCAAGATTACATAATGCAAACTCTTCCAAATGAGTACATTGCAAAGGTAATTCACTGTGAGTCAGCCAGAGAGATGTGGGAGGCATTGGCACTTCTCTGTGAAGGAACTGAGCTGATCAAGGAATCCAAGTTGTCTACAACAGTCAAGAAGTTCGAACACTTCAAGATGCAACCAGAAGAGTCTATTGATCAGTTAGACAATAGATTTACCAAGATCATCAATGAGATAGAATCTCTGGGCAAGAAATATACAAATAGAGAGAAAAATCTAAAGATCTTAGACTCTCTAACCAAGAAATGGAGACTCAAGAAGACCATCATCAAGGATACTCAAGATATTAAGAAGTGGTCTGCTCAAACTCTATTTCAGAATCTAAAAGCTCATGAATATGATCTGGAAAGAGAAGAAAACTCAGGAAGTGATGAGCCAACTGCAACCCCATCTACCTCCAAGACTGTAGCCTTCAAGGCAGCCAATACAAAAGCTGCAAGTACCTCATCTGGCAAGACCTCTCTGAAAACAGAAGACTGTGAAGGATCAGACATGAGTCTGAAGGAACAAATGGCTCTTATGATCAAAAGATTTGAAAGGATGAACACCCTCAACAGCAAATATAGAAAATTCTATAGAAACTACAAAGATAGAAGAGCAAGTTCACCCTCCAGAAGTTCCAGAGAAAGAACACCAGAAAGACATCCTAGAAGGGATGTGGAGTCATCTGACAGCCGAGGATCTAGAAGAAGAGATGCCACTCCTCCAAGGAGAGGCAACTCAAATCAGAAACCTGGATCTTGCTTCAACTGTGGCAAACTAGGTCACTATGTCTATGAATGTCCTGAGCTGGATTTGGATGACAAGAAAGAAAGAAGGCCAAGAAGAACCTCAGACAAGAAAGCAATGGTGACTGAAGAATCTGAATATCAAAGTGATGAACTCCCTACATCACCAGACGATCAAATCTTTTCAGATGATTCAGACGACCTAGCTATGATGGCCATAGGTGAAAATGAGGTAAACTCCTATACTAGTACTTTCCATTCACCTATTTTTTCACAATCAGATGAGATAAACTCATCTGAAGGCGAATCAGAAGACACCTATTATCAATCTTTAAGAAAGGTAAAAGGTGATCTTGATATTGCCACTAGAGCTTTCATAGAAGTGGAAGAGGAGAATAAGGATCTAAGGAAAGAAATTGCTAAGTTGAAAAAGGCTAAGTTTGAGAACACCCCTGAGTTGGTCACAATGAATGAAAGATTGACCAGAGAAGTGGAGCTTCTTAAGGAAGAAAATACCACAATAACTCAGTTGTATGAGGGGATGTTACAAACTCAAGCTTTAGAAACTAAGGAACTTCGTTCACTACAATCCAAATTCAATGATCTCTTCCAAACACACAAGCTCTTAGAAAAGGAGAAGGAATGCCTAAATCAAAAGATTTCAGAGTTCAATAAAGCTTCTACTACTATTGAAAGTATCTCTGAGTATTATAGATCAAATGGCAATAAGATGGGTTTTGGTTATGAACTTAATCCATCTACATCCTCTCCAGCTGAGGGTAGTACACCTAACAAGTGCACTACTCAGACACATGAAAAGGGCGAGTGTTCTAAACACAATGAACCTAATATGAACCAAAAGGCATCTGTACCAGCTAAGGCTAACTATCCCAAAACCAAAAATGGTAAAGGACAAGCTAACCCCAAGCCTGTACAGAGAAACAGCAGACAGCCTAGACCATCTCGCCTGAGACAGTCTCAGCTGTATGCTGCTCCAGCCAAGAAGAAGAAATCTTCTTCAAACAAATCTGTTCTCTTTGCACCTCCTATCTCTTATGATATTGTGAGAACAGAAGAGTATGGTCCATATAATTGTGTGCATCGACCAGCTAATGCACCCAGGCCGAATGTAACTAGTCAAAAGATCATGTATGTACACTCCTATAAAGGGAAACCATTTGACTATTACTTAGCTGACACAAAGAACAAATCAGATCAGTCCAAGGTGCTGACTGGTAAGATTTGGTTCTGTGATGCCCGAGGGAAACAACTCAAATGTTCAAGGTTGTTTAAACGACCAATGTATATGTGGGTTCCCAAGGGTAGTACTAACACCCAAGGACCCAAAATAAAATGGGTACCTAAAACTTAACTTTTCTTGCAGGAAAGAAGGGACCTATACAGAAGAGGAGGTCTAGCAGGAGAAACTTGGTACATAGATAGTGGATGCTCAACTCACATGACAGGAACCAAAGCCCTGCTGAGAGAAGAAAGGTCCAAAAGTTTTCTTTGGTGATAACGCGCATGGTAACACAAAAGGATATGGCACCCTTAAAAATGGTGACATTGAGGTACATGATGTATCATATGTAGAAGGTCTTAAGTTTAATTTATTATCTGTTTCTCACTTTTGTGACACTGGTTACTCAGTCAAATTCTCTAAAGATGAGTGTCTCATAAGTGATAAGAGAACAAAACAAAACCTTCTAACAGGATCTAGAAAGGGAAGTATGTATCTTGCAAATTGGAACAGCTGTCCTAAGGATACATGTCTGTTTGTGAAGAGCCCTAAAGATGTCAGCTGGCTATGGCACAAACGTCTTAGTCATCTGAACTTTAAGACTATGAACAAGCTAGCAAGGGAATCCTTAGTTGATGGTCTGCCTAATGAACTCTACTGTAAAGATCAGGTATGTGATGCATGTCAACAAGGAAAGCAAACAAAGGTCTCCTTCAAGACCAAGAAGACAGCATCAACCAGCAGAGTTCTTGAATTGCTTCACATGGATCTCTTTGGACCAATCACTCCAACCACTCTAACAGGAAGAAAGTACACTCTTATTGTTGTAGATGACTACTCCAAGTTTACTTGGGTTATCTTCTTATACAAGAAGAGTGAAACACAGCAGAAACTTCCTGAACTATTGAAGAGGATCCAAGTAGAGAAAGGAGAACCAATTGTGAAAATTAGAAGTGACAAAGGCACTGAATTCATTAACTCTTATATTATTGCCTATTGTACTACTAATGGTATTCAGCATGAGACAAGTGCAGCAAGAACACCTCAACAGAATGGTGTAGCTGAAAGAAGAGTCAGAACACTCAAAGAAGCTGCCAGAACACTCCTTGCTGAATTCTCCACTCCCAAGAAGCTATGGGCAGAAGCCATCAACACAGCTTGTCACACTCAAAACAGGTCAGGTATTCATAAAATACATGAGAAAACCCCATATGAACTGTGGAAAGGAAGAAAACCTAGAGTATCTTACTTTCATATATTTGGTTGTAAGTGTTTCATTCACAATAATGGGAAGAGTAAGTTGAATGCCTTTGATGCCAAAGCAGATGAGGGGATATTCTTAGGATACTCCTCTACTAGCAAAGCATTCAGGGTACTCAACAAACGAACCCTTCTTGTGGAAGAAACACCCCATGTTGTTTTTGATGAGTCTTGTGATAAGAATGCAGTAGAAACAAACTCAGCTGCAGAACAGATGAGACATCTAGTGATCAAGTCTAGACCAGATGAGTTCATTGAAGTAAATGAACCTTTCCCTGAAGAACCAGAGGAGGATAAGCCTCATAGACCTGTCACTAGATCTCAAACTCAGGCAGGACAAGCTGACCAGAATCAAGATGCACCAATCCCAAATGCCAGGGGGAATGATCTTTTTGACACACAAGATACAGATGATGATCGACCTAATCAAGTCAACCCTCCTGATGGCACTAGATCAGATGAGAATCCAAGCTCATCCAATGCAGATACTCCCGTGAGGCATACATGGAGAAACAATCATCCATCAAACCTCATCTTAGGAGGAGCAGAATCAGGTGTCAAAACCAGAAGACAACTGAATCAGAACTCACAATCATCTATGTTCTGCTGGTGTGCCTTCTTATCCAACATTGAACCAGCTGACATAGAAGAAGCAATGACAGATAGCAATTGGATCACTGCTATGCAAGAAGAACTAAACCAATTCGAAAGAAATGAAGTCTGGGAATTGGTAGATCGTCCTGAAAACCACAATGTAGTAGGAACAAAGTGGGTATTCAAGAACAAGAAGGATGAAAATGATGTGACAACTAGAAATAAGGCTAGGCTAGTTGCAAAAGGATACTCTCAATCTGAAGGAATTGACTATGATGAAACCTTTGCTCCAGTAGCCAGATTAGAAGCCATACGACTGTTTCTAGCCTATGCATCATATATGGGCTTCAAGGTATATCAAATGGACGTCAAGAGTGCTTTTCTAAATGGTATTCTGGTAGAAGAAGTATATGTAGAGCAGCCTCCAGGATTTGAAAAAGGTGATCAAGTATATCGACTGAAGAAGGCTCTCTATGGTCTAAAACAAGCCCCTAGAGCTTGGTATGACACATTGTCACAATTCCTACTTGACAATGGATATACAAAAGGCAAAGTGGATAGAACTCTTTTCAGAATACAAGAAGGAGAAGACATTCTAATGGTACAAATATATGTAGATGACATTATATTTGGATCACCCAATCAAGAGATGTGCAAGAAGTTCTCTGAACTTATGCAAGGAAAATTTGAAATGAGCATGATGGGTGAGATGAATTACTTCCTAGGACTTCAAGTCAAGCAGAGTTCAGAAGGGATCTTCATCAACCAGTCCAAGTATACCAAGAGTCTATTAGAAAGATTCAAAGCTCTACAATGCAAGACTGCAAGGATTCCAATGATGACATCTTTCAAAATGGAACCAGATGAGTCCGTAAAGGCAGTTGATCAAGCTGAATATAGAGCACTGATCGGATCTCTACTATACCTTACAGCTAGCAGACCAGACATAACATTTGCTGTAGGAGTATGTGCTAGGTTTCAAGCAAACCCAAAGCAAAGTCATCTAGAAGCAGCAATGAAGATTCTCAAGTACCTAAAAGGAACAGTCAACCTAGGACTATGGTACCCTGCTGATGACAATCTAGAATTGAGTGGCTATTCTGACTCAGACTATGGAGGATGTAGAATTGATAGGAAATCCACATCTGGAACCTGTCAATTCCTAGGCAACAAGTTGATATCATGGTTCTCAAAGAAGCAAACCTCAGTTGCAACCTCCACCACTGAAGCAGAGTATATGGCAGCTGGTAGTTGTTGTAGTCAGCTGCTCTGGCTAGTTCAACAACTCAAGGATTACAATGTAGAGGCAAGAGAAGTCCCTATCTATTGTGATAGCAGCAGTGCCATTGCCATCACTCAAAATTCAGTCCTCCACACAAGGTGCAAGCATGTCGACATCCGACACCACTTCATAAGAGACCACCTTGAAAAGAAGGACATCAAGATGGAGAAAATTCACACAGATATCCAAAGAGCAGACATCTTGACTAAGCCCCTAGCTGAAGAACGATTCAAGACCCTATGCTACAGCTTAGGATTCCTGGATCCAAGCACATGAAGAGAAGAGATCAGCTGAAGACCTCAGCTGATACAGGTGCAGCAGACTAGGAGGATCAGATGAGGTGAATAGACACCCTCATCTTCAGGTAAGTTCATTCCCGATGAAGACAAATAAAGCTGAGGGAAAACTTAGAGTCATCTAATCAAGGGGGAATCAATGATACCTTAAGAATCCTTGATGAAATACTCTAAAATCTGCATTGCATATCATACATATATATATATAGACAGCAGACTTGAACAAGGTTATTTGATTTCTTTACAAGCAATGTATAACTATGTATATTAATAAATTATTCTTCATAAAATACTTTATCTTGTATACATACATACAGTACACTATTGAGTTATACTGGTTGGATTAATACACCATCCTCACCGACTCAACAGTATGCATGCACTGTACGGATTTCAAATAACTCTTGCTCAAAATTTATAAATTCTGCATTCCATAAGATAAAGTCTGAATATCTTTAAATGTGAACCCTTAGATCAAGAATCTCATTGTTGATCTTAAGAAGTAACTTTTCAGAAATACAGACCTATCAACTCTATAATTTTGTCATCTTTCACTCCACTACCTCATTTCTACCCCTATAAAAGGAGGAAGTTATGAGAACACCTAAGAACACAAATCACCAACTATAATTTTTGTTTCAGGTATGGAGAAGATCGAAAGAAAAGATGGAATGGAGATCATTCTTCAACCAAAGTCTTGGGTGAAGGAGATGAAGATTTGTCCAGAAGATGAAGATGATGCAGATCAACATACTTGGCCTACTCAACATGAGTATGCCTGTGAAAACTAGAGGAAGGAGAGAAGTCCTTATTGAAAACTAGAGGAAAGAGAGATGCAGAGGACAGAGTAGCAAACAAGCAGAGCTTCTTCTCCAGGGGGAAGTTCTACATGGAGAGCTTGTTATCAAAAGCTATTGTGTCTAAACAGAACATGAAGGCTGAGTCCATAGCTCTCTCTTCGACTCCATTGAAGCCTCTTCCAATCTTCCTTCTCTTTCAAGAGTAGCGAAGAGATTCAATTAGGACACATTTGATGCTACAACCCATCTGATGATGAGGAACATCAGATGGTAAGGGCAACCTGAACCAGTGGGATATCATCCAGGCTGATCATCTACATATTGATTTGATGGTCCTACTTGATTCAGACAGAGCTGGAAGATCCATCAAACCAGGTTGGATCACCACTCACAATAAAGCTGGAAGATCCATCATCCAGGTTGGATCATCACAGCAACAATGAAGGATCCATCAAGCCAAGTTGGACCTTCAAAGCACAGAAGATTTACTCAGCAAATCTCAAACCTCCACTCAGCTGATCAGAAGACCTACTCAGCTGACCAGAAGACTTCCAAGAGAAATCAGCAGACATTTTCAAGAAATCAGAAGACGTCACTCTGCTGATCAGATCACTTGATTTTTGAGTTTAAATGACTATCTTTGATCATGTAATTCATTCTAGATTTATTCCTGAATGTAATTAAACAAATTGGCTTATATAAGGAATGCAATTCTCTTATAAAAAACGACCTTGATGATCAATTCTTGCCACAAAATTAGTCACAACGACTATTTTTGGTAATGATGTCATTAATACTCAATTACCAAATTGCCAGCAAATCAACAGTTGCCACATGGCAAATTCAGCCGGCAAATTTAAAGACAGCCCAAAATCAAAGAAGGAAAATGTTGGGATATGAATCCTAGACAAGTCCTAAATGATGAAAGATAAGATGAAGTTTTGATAAGCCAAAAGTGGATTGAATATTTTCTAAGTACTGACTGATCTAGTCTAGTTGAGTTGAGTCATCTTGTGCAAAGACCAGTAGAGTTCACATAAGTTCACATAAGTTCATATTAAAAGATAAGTACGTTTTTATAAGTACTTCATATTTGTTTAAAGTCTGTTACTGAGCTATTTGAAAGGTGTATAGAAGCTCATGATTTGTATATGTAATAGATTAGATTGATTGTATAGTTTCTAAGTTGACTAAGCTTGTATTATGAAAGCTTAAAGTAATGTAATAGTCTTGATAAGTTTAGTATAGTCTATCGTTTGAAGAAAGAAGACAAGTCAAGAAGATTGAAGTCTACTACTCAAGATAAGGAGGACTACAAGACAAGACAAGTTCATACAAGTCTACTCAAGACAAGTCAACGAGAGTTACTTAAAGTCAAAGTTTTAAATCGAAGTGAAGCGCGTATAAAGATAAAGTTAGAAGTTAGTTATAGAATAACTAATTCATAACAGAAACGCGTGGATACACTAAAGATTCAGTTGAAGGTAGTTATCAAGAAGAGTTAGTTACAACTTACTAAGTTCTTGAAGGTTGAAGGTTATAAATACTTCATGATGGTGATCATTTGAAGACTACTGAAATACTGATTGCTGAAGCTTACAAAAGATATATTCAAAGTTTACTCTCAGAGTTGATTGAAGTTCAGATAGAAGCCAGAAGACAAGTGAAGAATTTTTGAAGGCTACTACTGGAGATCAGAGAAGTTTTTGTTTGTTTTTGTTTGTTATTTTTCAAGGTGCTAGATACTTGTAAAATTTCTAGTTAGATCATAGGTATATCTGGTGGTATAGTCTGTTGAAGATCTAAGTCTTCTTCTTGTGACTTTAAAGACAGGAATATACACTTGTACTCGATTGGAAGAGTTTAGTGGAAACATCACAACTGGGTTTGTGAGAGTGGATGTAGACAAGTTGTCGAACCACTATAAATCTTTGTGTGTTGTTTACTTTACTGTTTTAATTGTTTAATTGCTTAACTGTTTAAACTGCTACTAAGCTTAACAAGTTGAGTATAGAACAGAGTTCTCGAATTAAGAAGTTGAGTATAAACTTGAATTGGGCTCATTGTTAATTTCGTATTCCGCATATTGTATTCTGATATTTCGATAGATTTTTGAAAAGTCTATTCACCCCCCCCTCTAGACATTTTCACTAGCTTACTCGTTATTAACTCAACTTTGGGGACCTACAAGTGGTATCAGAGCAGTAGTTTACGAACTGCTGTTTCTTGATAACCGACTTAAGACTTAGGGTGAAGTCGTGTTCCTTGATTGTAGTTGCTTACGTATTCTTGATCAAATACTCTTGTTATATCTGTTTCGTGCTCCCTGTTCTTGACTTATTTGTTTTTCTTGATCATAACTCTACTTAGCACTTATTTCTTGAAAACATGTCTCTTGAGATCAGCGCTAACAAGTTACCCAAGTTCCAGGTTCAGGACTATGACTACTGGAAGCTGCGAATGGAAGCCATTTTCAGTTCCACGCACGACCTAATGATCTCTGTTATCACAGAAGGACCTATTGTTACTATGGTTCCTAATACTGCTGTTCTTGACCCAAGCAAACCAATTGGTACTCTCGTCAAGAAACCCAGGTCAGATCTAACCTCAGAAGAAATGCGTCAAAATAATTTGGATAGTTTGGCAAAGAATTACATTTTACACACCCTTCCTAACGAGTATCTGGGAAAAGTGTTAAAATGTAAGACTGCCAAAGAGATGTGGGACAGACTAGCTATTCTTTGTGAAGGGACTTCCCTAATCAAAGAGAGCAAACTCTCCACAGCTGTCCAAAGATTTGAATCATTTCAGATGAAAGCTGGCGAAACTATCGACCAGCTGGATACTCTTTTTACTAAGATCATGAATGATTTGGAAGTACTTGGTAAATCTTATACTGCTCGTGAGATCAATCTTAGGATTTTGAAGAGTCTTGATAGTCGTTGGAAAATGGTAAAGATGCTTGTTAAGAACACTCAAGACATTGATACGTGGACTGCTGAAACCATGTTTCAAACTCTTAAAGCTCATGAGTTTGATTTAGACGAAGATGAACCACTAGCCAGTAGTGATAGAGAACATGCTGTATCTAAGAACGTTGCCTTTAAGTCTAGCTCTTCTAAGTCTTCTAAGGTAGACAGGTCCAAGTCTAGAACTAAGTCTGCCTCTGTGAAAGATGAGTTAGATACTGATCTTAGTCTGAAGGATCAGATGAGTCTCATGGTTAGAAAGTTTGATAGGCTCAATAAACGCTTCGGAAGATACAAGAAGTTCTATAGGGATCATAGAGCATCTACTTCTAAGAACTCGTCTGAGACCAGACGAGACCGAAACTCGTACGAAAGGAGAGACGAAGTCTCGAAAGGTAATAGACGAGATAGAGAGTCTGACGATAGGAAGATTCAACGTTCCAATAGACGTGATAAGCGTAGGGACAAGTCTCCTATTAAAAAGGCTACTAATGATCTCTTGTGCTATAATTGTGAAAAGCCAGGTCATTACATATATGAATGTCCAGACCTGAGCACTGATGATCGTGAAGAACGCAAGGCACGAAGAGAAAGAAGATATAACCGTGGCAAAAAGGCTATGATGGCCAATGATGACTCTGATTCGGATTCAGACGAGTTGCCATCGTCCGTATCTAGCCACTCAACTGATCAAGATCACGACGAAGCATTCATAGTAGATGATGGCCTATGCTGCATGGCTAAAATCGACCAAGAGGTATCATCTGCTACATCTTTTCAATCTTGTAATGATTCAGAAACTGATGAAAGTGACACTGCTAGTAGTGAAGTAGGAAGTAGTCTTCAACACTCGTCTAGTGCAGTCGAAGACGACCTTCTACTTGCTAACCAAGCATTCATTGAAGTCAGTGATGAAAACATTGCATTAAAGCAAGAAATCATTGATCTTAAGGAAGCTCAGTCAAAAGTAGATCCTAATATAACAGTCCTAAATAAACGCTTGACTGAAGAGTTGAGTAAACTCAAAGAAAAGTGTGCGTTGACAGACAGGTTATATCAAGACCTACTTAAGATACATGCAACTGAGAGAAATGAATTCAATGTTTTAAAGAACAAGTGCAACAGACTTGAAGAACGTAATAAGTTCTTAGAGACCGAGGTAGTTACACTTGATCTCAAACTTACTGACCTGGTTAACTCTTCAAAGATTAACCTTGAACTGTCAGATAGGTATAGAGATCCAGGTGACAAGACTGGTATAGGTGCTGAGTCATCTAGCTCGTCTACTCGAGTCATTAAGAACCCTACTACTATTAAAGCAAGACTTTTGCCAAATGATAAAGGAAAAGGACCAATGTTATACGATATTGGAACTCCTTCTAATGGTACTATACCTAAACAAGCTCGAGTTAACATTCCGATTACCAAGGGAGGTAAAAAGAATGGTAACAGCAAGCCTGTTCCATCTAGAACTAATCTTCAAAGGACCACTAATCGTGGACGACCCAACCAGGTCAGATACGAGGACTGGTATCCTGAGGAGACGAGTACTAGACAGGTACAGACTAGACGACAAGAGTCTAGACCTCCATTTATAAGGCAGTCTCAACTCTACTCGTCTAGACCTAGACAGGTAGCTCCAAAATATCGTACACAAGCTGTCCTATATCCTCCACCTCTATCATACGATATTGTAAGTGAGGAAAGACCCAAACGCGTCTATAAACCGTATGGACCTAATGCTTTCAAACCCTACTCTAACTATCTTAGACAAGTGCCTGCTCAAGTAGAGATTAAGTCGAAAGGCTATCTCCAAAGAGTAGACCCGAACTCGACTGATAGTTCAGAGAAGGACAACAAGGTTTTATTTTGCAACAAATATGGGCGAAAGCTTAAAAGATCGAACTTGTTCAAGACTCCAATGTATATCTGGATTCCTCTGAACATGACTAACCCCCAAGGACCCCAATAAACAAATGGGTACCTAAATTATTGAATATCATCTATTGCAGGGTCGACTTGACTTGTATAAGAAGGGTGGCTCAGTAGGAGAAACCTGGTACATAGACAGTGGTTGTTCGCACCACATGACTGGTACCAAAGCTCTCTTGTCTAGCTACCATGAGCAAGAAGGACCAAAAGTAATATTTGGTGATAGCTCCACTGCTGTCACTAAAGGATTTGGTTACATCCGGAATGGAGACGTTGAGATCCAAGATGTCTCATATGTTGAAAGTTTGAAATATAACTTACTCTCTGTTTCACAGTTTTGTGATCGTGGATACAAAGTGCAGTTCAAGAGCCGCAAATGCGAAATCATTGACAAAAGGACGCACACAGTCCTAGTAGTCGGCGTAAGACAAGGAAGTGTGTACATAGTGAACTGGAACAGTTGTCCGAGGGACACCTGTCTACTTACTAAGAATCCTAAAGAGCTTGGGTGGCTCTGGCATAGACGCCTCTGTCATCTAAACTTTAAGGTTCTTAATAAGATAGCCAGAGACTAACTTGTAGAAGGTATTCCCAATGAGGTTTACTACAAGTCACATGTATGCACAGCTTGTCAACAGGGTAAACAGGTTAAAGGTTCATTTAAGTCAATTCCTACTCTCTCAACTAGTAGAGTTCTAGAACTCCTACATATGGATCTTCATGGTCCAATAACTCCTCCAACCTTGAATGGTAGAAGGTACACACTTGTTGTAGTAGACGACTATTCTAAGTTCACTTGGGTAGTCTTTCTACACAAGAAGAGTGATACACAAACACTTCTGCCTGAACTGTTGAAGAAGTTACAAGTTGAGAAGAACCAGTCTATTGTCAAAATTCGAAGTGACAAGGGAACTGAGTTCATTAATTGCTATATCAAAGAATTTTGTACTAAACGTGGTATCCAGCACCTTACTAGTGCAACTAGGACACCACAACAGAACGGTGTAGAAGAAAGAAGGAATTGAACTCTTAAAGAAGCCTGTAGGACCATGTTAGCTGAGTTCAACACGCCTCAAAAGTTTTGGGCTGAAGCTATCAACACTGCATGCCATTCACAGAATAGAAGCGCGATCAATAAAGCTCTAGGCAAGACACCTTATGAGGTTTGGAAAGGTAGAAAACCCAGAGTTTCATATTTCCATATATTTGGTTGTAAGTGTTTCATTCACAACAATGGAAAGAGCAAGTTGAATGCTTTCGATGCTAAAGCAGACGAGGGGATATTTTTAGGATACTCCTCGACTAGCAAAGCATTTAGGGTATTCAACTACTCAACTCTTTGTGTGGAAGAAACACCACATGTGGTTTTCGATGAATCTCAACAGGACTCGTCTGCCGACAAGATCAGTAAGAAGGTAACTGATCTGTCAATCGAATCTGACAAAGATTCAGAGATATATGAATCCGTTCAAACCTACAACCCATTCCTAAAAGCTCTCGACTCTGATGATAAGGAGAAGGTAAGTGCTCAAGGTAAGCCTTCTAGATCAGTAGACATGCCTGCTCTAGTTGACTCTACTACTCCTGGTAAATCTGTTGATGATACAAATGATGTTGACATGCATGATACTGTACATGATATAGATGATGATAGTATTCCTGTTAAGAATAGAAAAACATGGAAATCTGCGCATGATACTGAAAATATCATTGGTGACTCTACTATTGGTGTAAAGACTAGACGACAACTCTTTGAGTCGCAAGAACAGCCGAGTCCAACTATGTTTTGCTGGTGTTGTTTCCTCTGTGCTATTGAGCCTACCACTGTTAAAGAGGCATTGGCTGATAGTAATTGGATCATCGCTATGCAAGACGAGTTGAACCAGTTTGTTCGAAACGACGTCTGGGAACTTGTCGATAGGCCAAAACATCATAATGTAGTTGGCACTCGATGGATTTTCAAGAATAAGAAAGATGAGAATGATTTAGTCGTTAGAAATAAGGCTAGATTAGTCGCCCAAGGCTACTCACAAGCTGAAGGCATAGACTATGATGAAACATATGCTCCTGTTGCTAGACTAGAAGCCATTAGATTGTTCCTTGCATATGCTGCTCACATGAAGTTTACTGTATATCAAATGGATGTTAAAAGTGCATTTCTTAACGGTATTCTTGCGGAAGAAGTGTATGTTGAACAACCTCCAGGTTTCGAAGTCAAAGGCAACCAGGTGTACAGGTTAAAGAAGGCCTTGTATGGACTAAAGCAAGCTCCAAGAGCATGGTATGACACTCTCTCCCTCTTTCTATTAGAAAATGGTTTTACTAAGGGCAAGGTCGATCGAACCTTGTTCAGAAGACAAGAAGGGAAGGACATCTTACTCGTCCAAATTTACGTAGATGACATCATTTTTGGGTCACCTAATAAAAAGCTGAGTGAAAGTTTTTCAACACTCATGCAAAGTAAATTTGAGATGTCCATGATGGGTGAAATGAACTACTTTCTTGGACTTCAAGTAAAACAAACTCCAGAAGGTATTTTCATAAATCAGGCGAAGTACACTAGAAATCTTCAAGACAAGTATGGGATCAAAACATGTAAGTCCACTGGTGTACCAATGCAACCAACTTACAGAATGGATCCAGATGAGAACGGTAAATGTGCTGACCAATCCTATTATCGTGGCTTAATTGGTTCCTTACTCTATCTAACTGCTAGTAGACCAGACATAGCATTCTCTGTTGGTGTTTGTGCTCGATTCCAGGCCAACCCAAAAGAAAGTCACATGGAAACCACCAAAAGGATTCTAAAATATTTGAAGGGGACTATTAATCGTGGCATTTGGTATCCCTCAAATGATGATTTATCCTTAAGTGGGTTTTCAGACTCAGATTTTGGAGGATGTAGAATAGATAGGAAATCTACTTCTGGTTCTTGTCAATTTCTAGGCACAAAACTCATATCTTGGTTTTCTAAAAAGCAGACTAGTGTTGCTACCTCTACTACCGAAGCCGAGTACATGGCAGCTGGTAGCTGTTGTAGTCAACTACTCTGGCTCATGCAACAGTTACGTGATTACAATATACATGAATCAAATGTTCCTATTTTCTGTGATAGTAATAGTGCAATTGCCATTACACAAAATCCTGTTTTACACACACGATGTAAGCATGTTGATGTGAAGCATCATTTCATACGTGATCATGTAGAAAAGAAGGATATTCGCATGGAAAAGATTCATACTGATTTTCAAAGAGCTGATATTTTTACAAAACCATTAGCTGAGGCACGATTTCGTGAGTTATGCATTAGTCTAGGGCTAATTGATTTAGATCCTACTTGCCTATAGATATGTACCAACAAGACAGGTACATCAAGATGAGGAGACAAGATCACTAGACCAGAGCACTCGACTACTTACCCAACAGACAGGTATACAAGGCTAGACTAGATGACCAAAACAACCCGATGAGGAAGCTGGTAAAGCTGAGGGTAATACTAAGGGAATAAAACGTTTAAGGGGGAATCTGTGATTCCTTAAATATCCTTACGTTGACTCTTATGTGTGTTATACAGTCATCTTGTTCGACACCTTGATCATTGCTCTCGATTGATATTCATCTTATTTATGTTATTTTACCTGTACCTACGATTATGCATTGCAAATGATAAGATAGGTACATGAAGACGTTCGACGATTGAGATAGACAAGCACAGTCGAAGGGGGAACTCGACTGGTGTTCTTAAGGCTACTCGTCTTGTGAAGCTTAAAGGCTACTCGTCTGTTCTGGATAGACTCGAACAGACAAGCTAAGTGTTTCTATTGATTGATAAATGTTAAGTGTTCTGTCAATCGAATCAAGGACATTTTTGTAATTAGATAATGCTAGAATTTGAAAACCCTAGAATTGGATTTATACACTCCCATTTAATGAGGTGTATACACCCAGTTCGAACTCAACTACATTAGGTCAGATGAGTTCACTCCCCTGTCCTAAATAAGAAGAGCCGGATGTCAAATTTTACAATATCAAATCACATTATATTCTCGATTCCGTAACCGAATCTCAAAGGTCTCGACCGTTGGATCTAATCCTTCAATCGTGGCCGTTGGATCAATTTACAGTTTTAACAAAACTCATCTTCCACACTCACTAGCCTTACTGTTCCATTACTCCCACACGTCTTTCCCCACTTTGTTCTTAACTCTTCTACTTGAGACATTTGATTTCGTGTTATTCCTCAAGATAACTGCAACTTCTCGCATTATACTATGTCTACTCGCCCAATTTTCGATCTCAGAAGCAACATGCACGTCACATTCGACCTAGGCCGGTACATTGCCGACAACAAGGTGAATGTAGAACCATCTGTGTTCTTCAAGGGCCAACACACAGCTGAGAATGAAGAGATTTTGACCAAATGCACTAGATGTGGTCTGAAGCCCTATTTGGAAGCCTTCCCTCAAGTCGTATTGGAGGAAGAAGTGCTCGAATTCTATGCCAATGTCACCAGACGAGGTGACATTCTCGAATCATTTATTGGAGAAGATCGAGTGCAAATCACTCGAGAGGCGTTGTTCAAATTCCTGAAGTTGCCCACTGGATCGATTAATGTGGAGAATTATGGACTAGGGCAAGAGGTTCGATATTTGAGTATCTTTTGTGGAAGGAGGCTAAAACCCAAGCATGATGGAAAATATGCTGCAGTCAAGAAGGGTGATCTTCTTGACAAGTATCGCACATTGTTGGTTATTGCCAGCAAGATTCTACTCAGCTCCACTGGTTCGCATGACTCGGTGACTTTTGCCAAAGCAAGGGTCATGGCTGCAATCTATGATGGTATAACGGAAGGAGATTGGTTTAGGTTGATTGCAGATCGAATTATGTACTTCGAGAAGAGCGTCCGAGTAGATGACCACACTCGCAATTGGGTGGTGTCTACAGCTGTTGGATATGGAAACAAATTGAGCATTCTATTCCCTCGTCTACTGCCCAACAAGTCGAGTTGGAGTCAAGGGAAGCCCTTCCATCCACTGAAATTCTACTTGAAGAAGGTGTCTGTAAGGAAACAAGCTGCTGCGAGGCCAGCTGCCCCGAGACGTGTCCAGATTGAAGACTCTGACGTCTTACCCTATGGCGACTCAACTAGTTCTTCAGGAGATGAGTCCGAGGATGAAGAGGCAGAGGCTCCTGCAAAAGCTGAGTCGAGTGGAGATGACTCTGAACAGACTCACTCGGACAAGGAAGCTGACTCTGAAAAGAAGGATGATGAAGAAAAGGAGACTCAAGTTCTTCGACTTGTGAAGATTGGTACTCCACCTCCACCAGAAGAGATGAGTTACCAGGTTGGTACTTCATCTAAATCTTTGTCAATTCCCTCTCTCTCTCTCCCCTCTGTTCGAACCAAGGCGAGATCACACCGATCTAGGCCCCGTCCTTTACCCACAACCTCTCAGGCATTGCCAGCATATCCGCTGAGAGCAAGCCTACCCCAAATCACTCCCAAAAAGGACACAACTGATACTCAGACAGTTGTCACACCTGACCTAACCACATCAAAACCCCTTGAAACCATGGCTTTCACTCCCTCTCCCTCACCAGAATATGGTGAACCCTCCATCCCATCTACTTCAGACAAAACACCAGTTGCCACTGCAACAGCTGAGTTAGAGACCCCATCTACTCAGGACCCGTCTGAGGTTAGATTTGAATCCCTCGTCTACTATCCTATGTGTCTTCGAGAGAAGAGAGTGCGTGCTCGAGTTTCAAGAAATCTGAAGAAGCAGCTCTCAACTCTTGACTTAGACACAGCTTCTGAACAGTTTGAGAAGCTAGTCCGAGTCTGTACATGGTTCGCTTTGAAGAAGTCGTCTACAGATGATCTTTTTGAAGTTATTCAAGGCAAAGGCGGTATCTCCAATTTCATGGATTGGGAGATGGAACAAAAAGAGAATAGTGGAGTTAAAGATCACTCCGAGCTATTTCCTCGCAAGGCCTTGGTTAACTTAGTCAAGAAGCTGTTGAACATTCCTGATGGTGTTCTTGAAGATGAATTCTCGTTTGATGTCGGAACCCAGACTGATCTGGTGGAAGAAGAGATCAAGCCTGAAGAAGCTGAGAAGAACGTTCAGACTTCAGAACCTATTTTGGAAATAGAAGATGGTTCAGAAGACGATGCTGAATGTTCTGGAAGTTCAAATTCTTTTCAATTTGGTAAAGAAGATGATGATTTTATGGATGCTGAGATGTTCAATGAAGATGAACTTGTTGAGAAAGTACAAGAGACTCAGTCATCTGCTCAAGTTATTCCTGAAGGATTTTTGGATGAATTGAAGTTCGATCTGAAAGGTGCTGTTCAATCTGCCATAGACGAGTTCTTACACTCAAAGATGAAGGATGTGTTAGTTGAACAGAATCAGTCAATTGTTGACAGTGCCAGAGAATTGATGGTTGGTGAGGTCAACAAGTTGGACTCCACTTTCAGAGAAGAGTTGTTTGCTCAAGTTGAAAGCTTTCTGAAGAAACAAATGGATGTTTCTGAAAAGAAGTCTATTTCGTTTGCTCGTTCACTGGCAGAAGAGTCGAGTAAGATGGAAAGACTCTATCGTGTTAAGATATCGATTGCTGACGAACAGAGAAGAGAAGCACAAGATCAGTTGGTGCGTTCTCAAGCGATTCTACATGAGTTAACAGCCCAGAACACTCTACTTCAACAGACAGCTACGCACTTCAAAGATGAACTTACTTCAACTTCACAGAAGCTAGAGCTGACTACTGATCGTCTAAACAAGATGGTTGATGAGAAGACGATTCAGACTCAAGTTCAGTTAGCTACTGAAGCTATGAAGGAAGCGGTTAAGGAAGAAATGACTCGCTTTACTAGTCTTTTCACTCTTAAGGCAGATGAAGCCAAAAAGGGGGAAGAGTCAAGTATTGTTGAGAAATCAGCTGAACCGGAAGCTAAGGAGGCAGCTGAAACTATTCAAGAGCTCAAAAGACCTAAGAGAGGTAAGTTGGTCAAGACTGCTGATCTAGAGAAGAATAGAGCAGAAGAGCTGAAGTTGTTAAAAGGTGAAGAAGCTGCATCTCCAGAAGCTGAGATTCAGACTAGAAGACGAACTAAGAGAAAACTGAATGTTGAAGAAGCTACTACTACTGCAACAGCTGAGAAGAAGCAAAGAATTAATGATGATGAAATTCACTATGCAAGCAAGAAAAAGATTGTCAAGCATATTGAAAGATTGCAGAAGTTAAAAGCTGATGAAGATCTGATGGAAGACAAGTTCATTGATCACTTCATAGATAATGAGCATAGAGCTGAATGGATTGAAGTGAAGAATCAATGGGAACTTGATCATTGGATAATTAGGAAGTTTGGTGATGCTGAAAATCAAGATGAGCTTTATTCACTGTTTGACAGGTTCATGGAAGGTCAACATAGGAAGTTATGGCATCTTATCCTAAGGATATCAGCTGGAGCTAATTTTAATATTCTTGTTCCTGAATTTCCTGATTGGAAATGCCCCATGACAAGTTCAGGTAAAAGGATTGATATGAGTCGTATAAAGAAGTTTTAAGAAGATCTATTAGACAAAGAGAAGATCGTTGATGATGGTCATATTAGTCTGATACATAGAAGGATCCTTGATGCGTTTCATGTTCCAAACCCAGAAGGAGGTAATCTTTCAGACTAGTTGATTTACATTGTTAGTTTTTTTTGTTTGATTTGCTCTGATATTTAGTTGTATTTTGATTTTTTCACAGTATGTGTAATATCTACTGATCTATTTTGAATGAATGAAAGATAAGAAATATTTTGATGTTAATAGACAAGATAACTACTTAACTAGTCTACTTATGAGAAAAGATTCAAGTAGTTTTGGCTTCATCAAAAAGGGGGAAATTGTTGGGATATGAATCCTAGACAAGTCCTAAATGATGAAAGATAAGATGAAGTTTTGATAAGCCAAAAGTGGATTGAATATTTTCTAAGTACTGACTGATCTAGTCTAGTTGAGTTGAGTCATCTTGTGCAAAGACCAGTAGAGTTCACATAAGTTCACATAAGTTCATATTAAAAGATAAGTACGTTTTTATAAGCACTTCATATTTGTTTAAAGTCTGTTACTGAGCTATTTGAAAGGTGTATAGAAGCTCATGATTTGTATATGTAATAGATTAGATTGATTGTATAGTTTCTAAGTTGACTAAGCTTGTATTATGAAAGCTTAAAGTAATGTAATAGTCTTGATAAGTTTAGTATAGTCTATCGTTTGAAGAAAGAAGACAAGTCAAGAAGATTGAAGTCTACTACTCAAGATAAGGAGGACTACAAGACAAGACAAGTGCATACAAGTCTACTCAAGACAAGTCAACGAGAGTTACTTAAAGTCAAAGTTTTAAATCGAAGTGAAGCGCGTATAAAGATAAAGTTAGAAGTTAGTTATGGAATAACTAATTCATAACAGAAACGCGTGGATACACTAAAGATTCAGTTGAAGGTAGTTATCAAGAAGAGTTAGTTACAACTTACTAAGTTCTTGAAGGTTGAAGGTTATAAATACTTCATGATGGTGATCATTTGAAGACTACTGAAATACTGATTGCTGAAGCTTACAAAAGATATATTCAAAGTTTACTCTCAGAGTTGATTGAAGTTCAGATAGAAGCCAGAAGACAAGTGAAGAATTTTTGAAGGCTACTACTGGAGATCAGAGAAGTTTTTGTTTGTTTTTGTTTGTTATTTTTCAAGGTGCTAGATACTTGTAAAATTTCTAGTTAGATCATAGGTATATCTGGTGGTATAGTCTGTTGAAGATCTAAGTCTTCTTCTTGGGACTTTAAAGACAGGAATATACACTTGTACTCGATTGGAAGAGTTTAGTGGAAACATCACAACTGGGTTTGTGAGAGTGGATGTAGACAAGTTGTCGAACCACTATAAATCTTTTTGTGTTGTTTACTTTACTGTTTTAATTGTTTAATTGCTTAACTGTTTAAACTGCTACTAAGCTTAACAAGTTGAGTATAGAACAGAGTTCTCGAATTAAGAAGTTGAGTATAAACTTGAATTGGGCTCATTGTTAATTTCGTATTCCGCATATTGTATTCTGATATTTCGATAGATTTTTGAAAAGTCTATTCACCCCCCCTCTAGACATTTTCACTAGCTTACTCGTTATTAACTCAACTTTGGGGACCTACAGAAAATCTTGGGCTCTACTCCACAATTAAATCCAAATCTGACCGTTAGATCAAAAATTGTTGGAGTATATATATACACACCCTTAAACCTCTCCCAAACCCTTTCGCTTACAATTCACTTTTGCTCTCAATACTCTCTCGTCCTGCAAATTTCTTTCAAGCTCTCAAAACCTAACACTCAAACACTACTATGGCAATCATTGAGATTTACGACGAGAAGACCAAGGGCACTGGCACCTTGGATGCTGCAAAATGGTCCAAGGAAGGGAAGATGTTCACAGAGAATGCTCTGTTTTTCAAAGGCAAACACACAGCTGCAAACAAGGAAATCCTTCTTCGCTGCATCAACCTCAACCTTCGAGATTTTCTGGAAGCAGCACCCACGAATGTGTATGAACAAGATGTGCTGACTTTCTACTCCAATGCTGTGATGAAGGGTTCTCACGTTGAAAGTGTCATGGGTGGACACAAGGTCAAAGTAACAAGGGAAATCCTCCAAGAACTGTTCGGTTTGACAAGGGGGAAGATCAATATCTCCACCTACATCATGGGTAAGGAGAAAGAATACATGGAGATGTTCACTGGTGGTCAAATCAAGGCTGAAGATGCCTCCGGACTGAAGAAATCTCAATTGGAACCTAAGTTTCAAACCCTAATGGATATAGCAGGCAAGATGCTGCTTGGTAACACTTTCAGTCATGATGCTGTTACCACTCTGAAAGTTCGAGTTATGGCAGCAATCTGGGATCAGATTGATGGAGATTGGCAAGGACTCTTTTTGGACAGAATTGCTCTTGAAGCCAAGAAGGTAACCTTAGACCTTCAATCTAGAGAATGGAAGGTGACCTCTACTGTCAGCTTTGTCAACAAGCTGAGTATCATTCTTCCAGAAATACTCCCCAGAAAATACAAGATGGGACCTCACAAGACCTTCCACATCTCCAAATATTACTTGAGGAAGGATGCTCTTGCTGAGGCAGCGAGGTTGAAAGAGGAGAAGAGGAAGTTGTTGGCTGAAGCACCTTCCAAAGATGCAGTTGAAGAGGCAGAAGAGTCTACTCAAGACTCTGCTGCAGAAGAAGAAGAGGAGCCATCCAAAGAAGAGGCTCAAAAGAAGGCTGCTGAGGATGATGATGACAATCAGACCTTAGCACAAAGAAGATATCTGATCAGATCAGGGCTCATCTCCCCATCTGATTCAGATGTCACTCCAACTGCCTCTCCCTTGAAGAAGGCAGGTACTTCTAACCCCTCTCTCACCTTCACTCCTTCCAAGTTGTCAAAGGGTCAGAAGAGAAAGAAGAACACTTCTTCTTTCACAAAGAAATCCAAGAAATCCAGGCTCCCTACTCCCATGAGCATAGCCCCTATTTCATCCTTCAACCCTTCTGATGATTCCAACCCATCTGAACCCCCAAACACTGAAAACCAAATCCCTGCTGATACTCACACAGCAGAGGAACAGGCCAAGCCTAACCCTGCTGATGTTCAAACAGCAGACAAACAACCTCAGACCACCTCCACACAACCTGCTGATGATCAAACTCAGATTATATCCACAATCCTTGCTGACATTCAAACAGCACATGACCAGGATCATCAAGCTCAAACACCCACTGATCTTCAAGAAGGAACTGAACCAGACCAGCAGACTCAAAACCCTGCTGATGAACAAACCACTGTAGAAGAAATCACTCCCCAAATCCCTGCTGATACTCACACAGCAGAGGAACATACCCCAGCTACCCAATCTCCTATCCTCTCTGCCCCAACTACTCCAGAAGACTTAGCACCAGCAGCCCTGGATGAAGCTGGCCCTTCTCAACCTCAATTCAAGATGGTTCACTACCCCATGTGTACAACAGAGAAGATAATGAGGATGAAGATAGGCAACCTGCTCAAGTCCACTATCCCTGGAGTTGATGAGAATTCAATCCAGTTTGAGCAAGTGCTTAGGATATGCACTTGGATTGAGCTCAGAAGAGATGATGTGGATGACCTTCTTGATGTCATTGAAGGAATGGGAGGAAAGGAAAACTTCCTCGACTGGGAAATGGAGCAAAAGGAAGTTGCTCAAGTTCGTTCTTATGCTCAACTGCTATCAGACGAGGCACTGACTACAGTTTGCAACCGGATTCTAGGAATCCCCACTGCTGATGTCTCTATCCCAGTAGACTCATCAGATCAGCAGACAGCTGAACAAGCACAGATGAAGGAATCAGCTGCACCAGCCTTGGTGGACGACTCAGCTGCCCCTGCTCAAGACTCAGCTGCACCAGCTGACAAAGAAGAAATTGAAAGAGAAGTAGTCAGAATACCAGCTCACTTCAGACCTTCAGACGAACTGACTCACTTCATTGAAAATCAAGAGGATCCAGGCAGACGAATGATGACCCATCTGACCAAGGCCACTACCTGCTTCCTCAATGAGGAGTACCTATCAGCTGAAGAAAGAGGCAAAGCAGTAATTGTTCATCCAAAGCCTCAAGGTACACCCTCTACTTCTACCCCATCTGTTGACCATACAGCAGACATCTGCTCCCAGGTCAAAGCTGCAATAGACTTGCACTTTGAGAAAGGCTTAGGCCTGCAGCTAGGTAGATATGTTGAGAAAGCTGCAAGGGAACAGAAGACCCGTCTTCGTGACCAAATCCTTGACATTGTAGACAAGTTTGGTGAAGCACTCCATCAGCAGATAAGAGAATACTTAAGTACCTATCAAAAGTTGTCAGCTGACACCTCCAAAAGGTTTGCTGATCTTTACACTGATGAGATGCACCGCATGGAGACCACCTACAAGCAAAGAATTGAGGATGCTGAAGCAAGAGCCACTGAAGGACAAGCTCTCCTTAAATCAGCTGCAGAGGAAAATGAAAAATTGCAGACTCAGCTGAAGGAGACAGCAGCCAAGTTGGAAGCACTTACAGCTAGATTTGAAGCTGCCTCCTCGTCCAATTCTCATGCTGAAGTTCTTGAGCACAGCATAACTCATCTGACCCACATTGGCAAAGCCAATGCCATGGCTCTAAAGCAGACTCTGAAGGTGGAAATTCTGAATGCCATGAAGCCTTTTGCGGCTGCACTTGCTGAAGCCAAAAAGGGGGAAGATGTGTTGATAAAGGCTCTAGAGAAGTCTACTGCCCAGCAAGCTGAACTGGTAGTAGCACAAGATGACTTGACTGAAACCTTGGGTGGTTTAAAGAGCAAAATCAAGAACAGGCAAGGCAAAGGCAAAGAAATTGCTCAAGGAGATACCCAAGCACCCACTCAGGCTCCTGCCAAAACTCTTCAGATCACTGCTTCTGAAGAACAAGTCCCTGAAAAGAGAATGACAAGGAAAAGAAAGGCAGATGAGCAAGCTCAGACCAGCAAGAAGCCAACTCCAGCAGAGCCTACTGCAGAAGAGAAGGAGGCTCTAGAGTTGAAGAAGAAGAAGTTGCTTGAAGCTCAAGAGCTTAAGCAAAAGAAGCTGAATGATGCGAAGGCAGTCAAAGCCAAATTTGAAAGAAGAATTGCCAAACTCAGGAAAGCACAAGAAGACAAGGTCCTGGTGTTTGATAGCAATTATGTGGACTACTTAGCCCTTCAAGATGAGCTACCAAGATGGTATCCTCTGAAGAAGAAGTGGCAAATTCAACACCACATAGTAAGGAAATTTGGCCCTCTTCCTACTTATGAAGAAGAATTTCTCCAATTCTCCCAGTTCATGAACTTTGAAGATCCAGAGTTCTGGGAAGTAATTGTCAAGACAGCCAAAGGACTTGACAACTGCAGAATCCTAACTCCTGAAGAACCCAAATGGGATCCACCCCTTCTGGACTCAGGAAGAGTCAACATGATTGAAATCAAGAAGATTCTGTACAAGATTTATGAAGAGGAGAATGTTACAGACATGCAGCACATGGAAGAAGTTCGAGCTCGTCTGTACCTGGCCTACCGCATTTAAAGAACAGAAGACCTGATGAAGACTACATTAGAAGTTTAAAGAAACTATTACTTGTAATCTGTAAAAGTTCTATCTATATTCAAGTTCTAGTTCTTTTTGCTTACAAGACAAACTCTCATTGTCTTCATCAGATACTTCAGTTTTAGCATATTATAAACTATTATCTTATTTCATTAAGAGCATTTATCAAGTATAGTTTTGGCTTCATCAAAAAGGGGGAAATTGTTGGGATATAAATTCACCCTAAGCCCCACTTGATGTTAGAATAGTTTTGATGGCCAAAACACTTAGAGTTTATAAATGTAATAGGATCAGCTGACTTGTATAGAACAGCTTAGACTAGTCTTGTGTGATCAACTGTATTGATATCAGCTGATCAGCACAGTCCAGGCTTACATGCCTATCCTCAAGATGAGAAGAGTAGAAGACATGAAGACTAGAAGATCCTTGAAGACCAGATAAGTTAAGGTGCTTGTATACCTACCTATCTGATGGAGTCCCAGATTGAAGATGGCCTAAAGCAGTACAAAGAATTTCCAGATCAGAAGAGTGTTACTCGTCTGATATCAGAAGACAGAAGACCTAAGGCCAGAAGAGTAGTCAGAAGACTAGAAGTACAGATCAGAAGACTATGTGCTCTTCCAGGACTCGGCTGATTCCTAAGTCATCTTGCAATTCAAATGAAGACCTACCTTATTTAGAAGATTGACATAATCCCAGGATTGAAGCAATCAAGCGGCTGGAATCAAGGAATCAAGCTATTATGGAAAGATTGCTCAAACGGCTAGTCAACTCCAACGGCTAGTTGTAACCAATCTTCATTATAAATACAAGAGGATGAGGAATCACAAAGAAGACGACACAAGAGAGAATTCAAAAGCTAAGCAAGCAATCAAGCAAAAGCCATACTATTCCAAGAGTTCTCCAAGAGCCAGAAATCCATTAGATTATCCATAGCTCTTAAGTGCTTCCTATCCAACCCTTAAGAACCTGAAACTTGTTCATATTGTATATCAATTGTTTTAGGCATAGTGGTTAAGCAAATTATAAGCTTGAACCATTAGTTGGATACATCTCAAAAACCCCAAACCCTCACCGAAAGGTTAAAGTTTTTGAACCCCTCAAAGTGCAAGTGCTTACAATCACTTGTGGAGACCGCAGCTGTTAGGGCGGCTCAGATCTCAAAGTCCTAACCTTGGGACTATAAAGGACAAGACCCTTGTAATTTGTGGAAATTAAAGGGATTAAACATCACGTTAGGACGTGAGAGTGGACGTAGGAACGTATATCCGAACCACTATAAATCCGGTGTTATTTACTTTCTGCACTTTACATTTCTGCCTTTACATTCATTATTATATAGTGCATACTGTTATTTCAACACTCTTTAAAACAGGCCATAACTTTCAAACCGGCATCAGCTGAGTATTTTCATTAAGTAGAACAAGTTACAAGAACGAGTCTAAACAAGGGCCACCATAATTCCGCATACAACCTTAACAATCAGATCACTATAGTCATCTGGACCAGCAGACTTGCAGTCCAGTTGACATAGAAATCAGAAGAGGTTCCCAACTCTGTTTGAAAAAGTTTTAAAGTCTATTCACCCCTCCCCTCTAGACTTTAATCCCATTCACTACTCGTTCAGGGACCAACAAAGGGTGATTGCAGCGTGTGTTGAAAGCGTGCTTTGTTGCCACGTGGATTCTGTTACAACCGTGTAACAAACTCACACCTTCAGCGTGACCCAATCTGAATTGACCTCCTTGCCCTTCACTTGTCTTCGCAAGACAAGACGACTCCATACTTAGCCAAAAATTAACCCTGCTATCAGAACTCAACTAGTCTGGTCAGACCTCTACTTGTCTGGTCTTCCCAACTCGTCTTGTCCTTCGCAACACCCATCTCATCTGTTTGGACTCCTCCAACTCATCTAATCTGGTCTGAGTTAACTTGTCTGACTCCACCAGCTGATACGCCCAACAGCTGAGTCCTTCAGAAGACTTCTATCGACTAAGTACCTCGACTAATCTGCCCAACAGACGAGTACAGTAGTAGAGTAGAATCTACCTGATCTTCACAAGACGAGTAGCACTCGTCTAGTCTAGGGGGATTTGAGATAAACCTCACACTAACAATGTGTTAATTATGTCCATAGAAAAATGAGAGAATAAAAATTAACACGAGATCTATTAGTCATAATATCCAATCCCAAAGATTAAGCACTCCCCATTAGTCATAATATCCAATCACAAAGATTAAGCACTCCCCCTTCTTATGTCAAGCTAGCCCTACCTCTTGTATAGTTAGTCAAACTTAACTTATTCTATGTACAAACCATCTGTATAAATAACTTTTGTAAATTACTTTGACAAATCAATCAAACACATTTTCTATAACTTCTATATAGTATCGGTTCTGGTCGTTGGCCTTACAGACAACTGTCTACTTAATCAATCGGATGCCCACTAGAGTTCTGAATCAGCGCAGCCCATTCTCAGTCTTATTCAAGAAGACCCCAAACTATGAAAAACTCTGTGTGTTTGGATGTCTCTGCTTCCCATGGATTCGCCCCTATGCTCCTGGAAAACTTAATCCACCATCCACAATGTGCATTTTCGTGGGCTACTCGACATCCCAAAGTGCCTACCGCTGCTATGACATCTCCAGTGGCCGCCTATTTGTGTCTCGGCATGTTCGCTTCATTGAGGATAACTTCCCTACTCTCAATAATCCTACGCTGCCCGACCAACAACAACCGACAACCATCACTCTTTCGCTCCAATCCTCGCTTACTGACTCTGCTACCAATCAGTCAATCCCAGTCACTGACGAGCAGCCTCTTCCAATCATTAACGAGCCTACTATATCTGTTGAGGTCACTCCTGCTCGCATAAACCCACCAGCCGATGTTGTTCGCCCTCCTGAAATTGCTCCACAGCGAACACACACAATGCGAACTCGTTCTCTGAACAACATACACCGTCCCAAAAAGTTGTTCGCTGCGATAAAATATCCATTGCCCGATGATGCAGAGCCAGCCACAGTTCAACAGGACCTCACCATACCTCATTGGCGATCAGCTATGGCCGAGGAGTTTACAGCACTGCAAAAACATGGGACATGGGACTTAGTTCGACCACCACCAAATGCAAACATCATAGGCTGCAAATGGTTCTTCCGAACAAAACGCAAACCTGATGGCTCAGTGGATAAATTCAAGGCTCGCTTGGTAGCAAAGGGATTTCACCAACGCCCTGGAGTGGACTTCACCGAAACATTCTGCCCGGTGATTAAACCAGCGACAATCCGAACAGTTCTCACCCTTGCTACCACTAATAATTGGTCCTTACGCCAACTCGATGTCAGCAATGCCTTCCTACATGGTAATCTATATATACCTGTGTACATGCAGCAACCTCCAGGGTTCAAGGACTCATCAACACCATCTCACGTGTGCTTACTCCGTCGCTCCCTTTATGGCCTTCGCCAAGCCCCTCGTGCTTGGTATGATTCCCTGTGCTCGGCGCTTCAACGTTTCGGTCTATGCCGATCAAAAGCTGACTCCTCTCTATTTACCCTCCACATCAGTACCGACTCACTAAACATCTTCAATCTGTTTTTGCAGTAAAAGATATTGGTTGTCTCTCATATTTCTTGGGCATAGAGGTCGCACACTGCAAGGAGGGCCTCTTTTTGTCCCAACAAAAATATTTGGTCGACCTACTTCGTCGCCATAAAATGGAGGGTGTCAAACCTGTCTCTACACCATGCTCGCCAAAACCCATCGTCGGCTCCGCTTCTGCAGATCCTAGTGAATATCGCAGTGCAATTGGCGGCCTCCAATACTTAACAATGACGAGACCAGATATAGCCTTCATAGTGAATCGCCTTGCCCAGCATATGTCCGCCCCTACTCCTGATGCTTGGGCCGATGTCAAACGACTATTCCGGTACCTCAAACACACTCTCCACCATGGGGTCCTCCTCCGGCGCTCTCCCACCTTTGAACTCACAGCCTACTCGGACTCTGACTTTGGAGGCGGCCTCTCTGATTGTAAGTTCACTTCTGCTTACATTGTGTTCCTCGGATCCACACCTATCTCTTGGCGATCACGCAAACAACGAGGCGTTGCTCGCTCCTTGACTGAGGCTGAATACCGAGCACTGGCAACAGCAGCTTCGTAGGTTTGCTGGCTCCGGCACCTGTTCGCTGGGCTACATCTTCATCTCCCCAAACCTCTTCGCCTTCTCTGTGACAATATGGGGCCACTCGGCTGGCTCTCAATCCAGTTCAACACTCTCGGATGAAACACATTGCCATAGACCTCCACTTTGTACGCGACCTTACTTCGAAAGACATTATGTTTGTTGCCTATGTCAACACTCAAGATCAACTTGCGGATGTTCTCACCAAGCCACTTCACAGAACAAGATTTCAAGATCTACGCTCCAAAATTGTTGTCCCGGATGGAACGTCGATCTTGCGGTGGCGTATTAGTCATAATATCCAATCCCAAAGATTAAGCACTCCCCGTTAGTCATAATATCCAATCACAAAGATTAAGCACTCCCCCTTCTTATGTCAAGCTAACCCTAACTCTTGTATAGTTAGTCAAACTTAACTTATTCTATGTACAAACCATCTGTATAAATAGCTCTTGTAAATCACCTTGACAAATCAATCAAACACATTTTCTATAACTTCTATAAGATCAAATAGAAAACCTATTTATAATCCTCACAAACTAAGTGATGAGAATGAAGATGCACGAAGAGTCATTCTCAAATTTTGAATAACGGCGATATGACCGCTTTGACCTTTTTCGACAAATTTGACAAGATCAAGAAGAGAGATTGTGGCAAGAAATTGACCGATTGAAGAAATTACTTATTGTTTTCTATTATCTATTGTTTTTCTTTTCCGCTCTAAATCCCCCCAATTATGCGTATCTTAAATTTAGTATGATTTCTAGGAGATTAATTAGTAAATTAATCCACCTTATTATAAAAGAATGGACAATAAATTGTAAACGACAATTTTTAAATAATAAAGAAGAAAGAACAAACTTCTTTTAAATTGCAATTACGGTATTATTCTTAAATCGGTGTGCGTATTTGTGTGTTATTCGCATATTCATCTTTTATACGGTCCTGCCTACATCATTGAGTCCAGAATACAATGAGAGCCCAAACTCAATGTACAACAAGATCCCGATCAACCAGTCGTTAGGGTTCAACACATTTCAACATCTTAAATTTTGTACACCTTAGGGGAATTTTTTTTTTTTTTTAAATTACCGTCTTCTTTCTTTTAAGATTTTCAGCTCTTAATTTATTCTTCCACTTTCTTAATCCTTCTTTTATTCTCCTACTTTCTTGTAAGAAATATCATTTTTCTTATCTAATTGTGTAGGTAGTTTATTTAAAAAAATTCAAAGAACCTAGTTTTTTCTTTTTTTCGTATCGAGCCTCCCCTCAAATAGTAGGAGCGCCCATGCACTGCATACCAGGAAAAAAGAAAATGAAAAAGAAAGAAAGGGCAGACCACCTTAATAATTTGGAGGCTGGGTCAATCTGTTAAGGTAATGGGCTTCCCAACCTTCTGAGCCCAACTAGTCGATGGGCCTTAATTCATTTATATAAGGGTATGACTATTTACACCTCCATTTAGAACACACCCCATTCAATCTAATAATATAATAATTATGTAAAATACAAAAAAATATCATTTTAAAAAAAAGTATCATGCTAGATGTACCCTCCCTACTAAACGCACTCAACTCACACACTTTCTGCAGAAAGTGACCGAAAAAAAAATGTCAACCACCACCTCTACTTTCGGCCGCCGCCACACCACTTCTGACATCCAACATCATCCAACCTAAAAAATAAACTCAGAAACTCTTTTTTTTTTTTTGACACACCATGATCGATCATATACACTCTCGTCGACAAATGGTTATCTACGAGAGTGTATATGGTCGACACTAATTTATAGAAAGAAATGTGATATTTTTTATTTTTTGCCCTATTATTTTATTAATAAACTGATTGGGGAGTGCATTTCTCCGAAATGGAGGTGTAAATAGTCAAACCCCTTTTAAGCGCCACCTTAATACTTTTGTAATGTAAAAATTCTGAGCCCAGGAAAGCCCACTAGACGTCTTACTACTAATAAGGCCAAGGGAAAGATGTAAAATGTGATTAGATAATCTTCGGATAGAGTCGTTTTAAATGCAAAATATTTGAAAATGAGTGAATTTGAGATCCATAAATTTAAAAATCTTTGTTTGGGTTTAGTGTGGATTGATGAAAATAATTTCAAATCAATAAATTTTGATTCGTGAAAATTTTATTCTCTCTTTTTTTTTTTTTTTTTCATTTTTTGGTGTCTTATTTATGATTTAATAAATATGAAAAGTTTGATACAAATATTTATTAGATATACATTTTGATCAAGTAATTTTGACTTAATTTTAATGTGATATGTTCAAATTCAATTGAACATATAATCAAAGATATATTAAAATTCAATTAATACATAATTTATAAGAGTATATAGTTTCAGCTTGTGCGCCAAGGTCAAATTTGATGCAAGACCATACAAACATCCGCACCATAAACTATATTTGGATCACTGTGTTCATCAACTCATGACTGCACTGATCTATATAATGACACTATAACCACATGTGTTATTTCACTTTATCATAAAAAAATTCAATTTGAAGAGAAATAAAATATTGCTAAGGGAATCTAAAAAATCAATAAAGAAAATGTTATAAAGAATACAAAAAAACAAATAAATTTGTATGTACAAAATTGTTAGTTGTTACCATAAACTGATCTATTTAAGTAAATTAATTGCCATCTCCCTCCGGTCCCCATCTTAATATACAGCTAATTAGTTTCCCAAATCAAGGTAACTAAAGTCTTACTCCATATTTTAATAGTAGATTGAAAAATAATATGAATGATTTTGTAATTGTATAAAAATAGGTGTGTTTATGTATTATAGTGATGGTTTTGTCTCATATACACTCGAGTGCACGGCGTGTAATTTATTATTATTATTTTTTCCTTTTTTTTCTCTTATTTCCTTTTTTTTTTTTCTGCTGATTTTTTTTCGCCTTTTTTTACAAAATATTAATAAAAAGTATAAGTCAATATAATTGAAAAATGCAACACAATATTAATAAAAAGTGTAAGTCAATATAACTAAAAAGTGTAACACAATATTACTAAAAAATATAAGTCAATATAACTGAAAAGTTCAAGTTAATATAATTGAAAAGTGCAACACAATATTATAAAAAAGTGTATGTTAGTATATATAACTGAAAAGTGCAACACAATATTATAAAAAAAATGTTTGGAGTAGAACAAGCTAAGTAGAACTAGTAGACCATAAGCAAGTATGTTTAAAAATCAGTTAATATTTTTTATATAGAATTATAAGTTGTACACTCGAGTCTACAGTAGACTCGCTCTATAGTGACGGATTGATATTTGGACGGAGAGGAATTTGATTGAGATTGATCAAATTGAACAATCCCAAACCAAACACTCTATAACAACCAACATCACAACAAATTAATTTATTAATCAAGAAAGAAAGACGTGAATGATTATTTATTTAGACAAAAGGAAACGATAAAAATGTCCTATGGAGATTTTTGTGAGTATGAGTGTTTAAAGGTGCATGTGTGTTGGACCACTTCAAAAGTTGCTTCAATTCTGATGCTAAATCTATCAATGGTGGGCTACTCTCTTTCCTGGTGATTTCCCAGCAATTAACCACTTATTTGTCTTGTTCCTTGTAACATGTTTGAATTTTAATATATTATCAATTAGTTTAGTATAAAAATATGGATAGACGTTACATGACTAATCAAGTTTATTTGTCTTGTGGTTTAACTTTTGATTTTGTTGGTATTGGGATTGAATCAATCTACGTATCTAATTCACAAAGTATTGTACGAATTAATTTAAGATTGTGAAATTAATTTCACTACTGAAATGTATTAGCCGCAATACTAAAGAATATCACTTAAATGGTCGAAAAATGCTAATCGTAATGCTAAAGAGTTTCACTTGAATTACTTAAAGATATTTATCGAAAGCTAAAGAATATCACTAAAATTACTTAAATATATTGGTTGTAATACCAAAGACTCAAAGAGTATTACATAAATTATTAAAAAAATAATTAATCGTAATTATAAATCAAGGTATGAGATTATTAAGGTTAAATCTTACTGTGACAAAATTATTTTATCTATTACTTTCTCCGATTTATAATATAAGTCGTTTTGACCTTTTATTTTTTTTTATAAATTATACGACGTTTTACATTTTTCAATTCAAATTAATTGCATTTTTTTTTTAAATTTACTTTTAAGATCAATGAATATTTATATAAATGTGTTTTTCTTTTGATTAGAAGTACAAACATTAATTAAGGGAGTATAAATTTATGATCACTCGATTAATTTAATTTACTTTTGAAAGGGATTAATTTAATTTTTAAATAGACAAGAAATTCCCTCCGAGAATGATTCAACTAATTATTAATGATTAAATTTAAAGAATGAACTACTCCACTAGCTTTAAGAAGAAGAAAAAAACGAAAGGTTTTTTTGTCGTGGAAGTCCATTTATAAAAAGTTGTGGATGTGACAAACTCAAAATCAACTTTGTATTTTTGTTCAAATAAATTACAAATGTGTTTATTGTTTATGTCGCAACGCAACTACCATACAATTACTAGTTTATTGGATAACTTTCTTTGATTTTTTTGAACCCTCTTCACCTTTTACTATTTTCTATCCCTATTTGCTAAAGTAATTGTTTAAAGTTAGTTTACTTGGTGTTGTCATTTTACATGTACATGTGACTTTTTTCTGAAATTAAATTTGCAGATTAATTATTATTTCCATTTTTTTCCTCTCTTTTTTAATATTTTTGTATGTGAATGATTCAACTTTTTTTTAAACTAATAATACTACAATAAAATAAGAGTATCTTGTATGGACTATGTTTAAATTTATCATGAATCATGGGACAAGATTCACAAGTGACATATTTACCTGACGAATTTTGTTTTCATGATAAGTTTTAGTATAAAAACGGGTTATATAATAATTATTTATTATAAAATAATAATCACAATTCTTGTTGGTTTGATTTAAAATCATAAGAGAAAAATTTAAAAGAGAAGGAGAATGGAGTAAGGGAAAAGAAAAATGAACACGATAGATGATGGAATTAGTGGAGCTCAATATTGAAGAGTAAAAGAGAAAATTCGGGCCCATATTTCAATTAAATTTATTTTTAAAATTAAACCAAAAAATTCAAAAGCAACTCACTTAATTTACACAGATCTTAATCCTAGATTTTGAATTAAGTCTGGACCACATATTTAACTAATTAACAAAAAAGTACAAACTATCATATAAATTAATTTGTATGTTGTAATATCTTCTTTTACTTTGACAAGAAAATTTATTACCTTAATATTACATGTGCAACTCAATAAGTTAACAAATAAGGTTTGACAGGCTTTATTGGAAAATAAATATTGTATTAATTAGTCCACACATGAATCAATTTTTTAACTTTTTTATGGGCTTTATTTTATTTTTTGCCGTTGTATCTAATTTTTTCATATTGAACTTATTTTTGTTATATATATTATTCAAAAAAAATATATATATATATATATATATATATTATACTACTCCTTTATCAATATATGGATCCGCAGTCAGCAAATTATAAAACTCAAAACAGAGCATTGCAAATTAATCTCAATCTTCCAGGTGATGAAACCTAAAACACATAACAAATGACTATAAAAGTTCGAAATGAAAAGCATTTGAATCATTAAATAGCCAAATTTGATATTAATTCTTTAAGAAACATTTTTGACTAAGATGTAAAAAAAATTCAGTAAATGTATGCTTCTAAAATACTCCACATTATATTTAAAATACATGGGACTCTGGAATAATATTTTTCGTGAGGAAATTAAAGAAAAGTTTGAAAGGCTTTTCATATTTTATATTTAAAGTCTTTATGAGAACAACTTTTGAGTCTCCCACTGATTTAAATTTATTGTTAGGAAGCTCTGCTCTAACTACTGTTTTGTACGTAACTGTGTTCTTATCCATTACATTTACAATAATATATTTTTGAAGAAGAAGAAGATCGAGCTCACTTTCCTAGCTAATTAATCTTTTCTTATTTTATTTTAAACTATTTTGTTAAGCTTTTAATTTTCTGTTAAACCTATAATGTCACTCCTATTTGGCTATATTAATATATTATATAACAATAGTAACATAATTACCTTTTATTGGGGTCAAATTGAGTTGGGGAAGATATCACTTATTTACCCTAATTATATCATGTGTTTGTTCATATATTATTATTGGTTAATGTTATATGAGCAAAACACACAATATTCTTAAGATAAATAAGAACAATCAGTGTCTTGTGCATGAGTTGTACCATACAATTGGATATAGCGGTGAAACGTGTAAACTAATATACTTAAGACGTGCACTAAATTAAACTAGATCAATATATAATTCTTTGGGCTTAAGCCTTAAAGTTTCTAGAAATTAATCCAAGGATGTGTAACAATTACTACAAAACGTTGATTCCAATTAAATTGATAGAAACAACTTTATGACGTATATGTAATGAATTGGGGCCATATGTAACAACCATGCATATGCATATTAAAGAAGCACATCCACGTACGTGTATGATTGATTAGTAGGGAATATAACTTCATCAGCAATATCGTTATTATATTTACGATTTTGTTGTGTCAATATTTTAACAACATTTTTCTCTTTTAAGGAACCAACTAATGTCTTAACTTTGGCAAACTTAAAAAAGTAACTCGCCAATACCACACTATATACGGACTCATATAATATTGGAATATTTTAATAATTTTAAAAATAAAATTTAAAAAGATACAACTAATTGAAAGTGTAAAATCTTATCTTAATGTAAGGTTAATTTAGTTTAAACATCAGAGAATAATACTATATAGTTATATACTCCGTACTATAGTTTGGTGTTAGTTAGCTTAAAAAGCCGTTAAATTCATTTGAAGTCAACGCGAATCTCCTTTAGTCAATAAAGACACATATTAATTAGTAGAAATAAATTAAAACTGACACACATTTTGTGGTTGAGTTCTGTCTCGTTAAGTGTGATATGTGAAATGATCTTACCCAAAAATTTGTCTTCACCCTTAACTTGTTAGTAGTATTTAAATATTAATATCTGAAATTATATATTTGACCCTTAATTTGTTTTTAAAATAAAAACACCTGAAAACTATAGGAGTATATGATGGGAATAAATCATAATGAAACAGGAGAAAGAGGAGAGGGTGTGTCAATCAAATTGTTCACACACATGTATATATGCCCATAAATAAATTAATTGAAAATAGTATATTGGATGCACTAGTTTTACCGACGGATGAATATAGAATTAATATTATTAGTATTTATCACTAGCCAATATATTTTGATAAAACAATCGATTTCATTTAATTTAAAAATACACGGTGTAGTGTATAAAAATATTTGTGGTTAATGGGATGTAAAAAAAGAAAAATGGTTGTTGGAGAAACATCAAAGAAAGTGAGGAAGGTTTGTACATGATGTGAAATGAGTCAAATTTTACACATTCATGTATGTATATAATGTTAATGCACAACATGTGCACGTACTGATATACTAGTAGAATATACTCATTCAAAAACCAACCAATTCATTTTCTGCACACAATTAACGCCCACCTTTTTTTTTTTGCTCCAATCTTTTCGATCCTCTTATCCATTATGCATTTATGTTAGCTTTCATTTATTTGTGTTAAATAAAATAATTTTTTTTTAAAAAAAATAGGTATTTTTATTTTGTTGGAGATATAAATTTTTGTTAGTGTGAAAAAGTAATGACAGTATAAAAATAAAATATTTTAAATAAAATATGAGACTGATGTTTTTAACAAATGTTCAAATAAGTATCGTATATAGAAAGTTGTTTGTTTAATTTATTATATATAGACACTTTCTCTCTGGTTTCTTTTGTCACACGTACATCTAGTCCACAAAACTAAAACAAGTGAAAGAGAGAGAGGTAGCTACAGAGATAGATGGATTCACGAACTGGTAGGCATTTGCAGAGGTACAACCAAGATTACCGACTTGTGGTTGGGTAAGTTTTAACTATATATATCTTTTCTCTACACTAATTTTTTCACAATAAAGTTAATTTAATTATAAACTATACTACTATATTTTTGCAGATGCATTCCCTATAGATACAAGAATGGGATGTCGAAAAATGAGTTGGAAGTTCTGGTCATCAGTTCTAAAAAGAGTGAAGCAATGATGTTTCCCAAGGTCATTTCATTTCTTATTCTTCCATTTTGCATTTTATATATAGACAATAAAATACTCCCTGTCACACAATTGTTTTGCATCAAATTTTTAACACACAAATACTGTATATGTAATGAATAGAGTGTTGAAAGATAATTTTGTAAAGTTTTATAAATAAAGTAAATAAATGATTAAATTGAGTATAAAATAATGACATTTTGTGGAGTCTATTGAGAAATTTTCTTTTTTAAGGATGTGCAATAATTGATTTGTTTGAAATACTTTGTGTTTTTATATTTTAAAGCATCTACTCCAGTATTAATTAATTTGGAGTTTGTAAAAAGTTGAGTCTAACTAAGTGATGTGGTAGAGTAATATTTTGGTTTTTAATTATTTGATACTATAATTTAGATAATTTTCACAATTTTTTATCCCGTTGTCCATATCCTAGCTAGTCCCCAAAATTTCTCATAGTTTTGAACTTATCATTATTAATTAATTAAGATAATTGATGAAAGGCATTATGCTTTAAAACATCGATCAATGGAGTATTTGAAATGAGTTTCAGAAACAATGGAGTATAATTAAATAATTAAGCCAGTATATATTATAATAAGTTGTTAAGGAGTAAACTTGGGTAACTATTTTGACAAATTAAAAAGATTAGATATCAATTTCCTATTTTTGAAATCTGACCAACAGTTTCTAGACAATTAGATATTTCCAACAATCAAATAAATTGCTATATATCATGAAGAAATTTAATTAAATTCAATTTATAATAATGAAGTATATATTTCTGGAAAATGGTGGAGTATATTTATTCAAACAACAGAAATACAAGATTTTTTGTGGGAGTACTATATATATTGTAGCAAATATGTAGTAATGGACGTAGCAAATTAATTATGGTTTGAGGATTGAATATATATGTGATTAAAAAAAAACAGGGAGGATGGGAGAGTGATGAATCTGTTGAAGAAGCAGCTTCTCGGGAGTCACTAGAGGAAGCTGGAGTTGTCGGAAAAGTTGAGGTACTAACTATATTACTAAAATTAATAATTCATTTATATATTTTGAATTAATTAATTAATTAAAAGAGATGGATTAATATTAATTGGGTGGTGGGTGGGTGTGTGTTGAAGTGTGAATTAGGAAGATGGATATTCAAGAGCAAGAGGCGTGAGGTGTATCATCAAGGTTTTATGTTTCCTTTGTTTGTCACCCAACAGCTCCATCTCTGGCCTGAAAAAACTGCACGCACAAGACAATGGGTATGCTTTAATTCTAATAACTAGACTATTTTTAACTTAATTTGGTTGCATGCCAAATGTATATATATGTGTGTCATTATGTCCCATTTGATAGATACGTTGAGATATCTATAATCACTCGAATATATCAATTGACATATTGAATAGAAAATAGTATGTTTTTTGATCATTTGATATACTAACACATTAATGAATAGTACTTCTGAATTAGGTTTGATTGGTTGTGTTGCAGATGAGTGTAAGTGAAGCAAGAGAAGCTTGCCAGCAATGGTGGATGAAAGAAGCATTGGACATATTGGCAGATAGACTCGGATCATCATCAACTCAAAATAAACTTAATTAAAACCCATATCTACAAATAAATAGTCTCTTTGTAGTTTGTACAGATGTTAACGTAGTAGTAGCATTCCATATGGATCTCCCCAAAATGGGGATATTAATGGGTAGTAATATGCATTGAATTATTAAGGCATCTTTATTCACTACAAAAAAAGCCAAAGATGGCATCGGGGAAGGCATCGGATCTGCCGTCCCCAATGATAAAGGCAACGGCAGTGTGCCGATGCCAATATGCTCGATGCTATTTAAATGGCATCGGATTTGGGGAAAACCGTTGCCTTTTGGCATCGGGGGACAACCGATGCCATTTTGCATCGGGGCCCACTGCCGATGCCATTTTATTAACATTTAAAAAAGACGAATCTGGGTTTCGAACCCAGGTATCGAGGCCACCAACACCCTCCCCCACCGCTGGGCCACCCCAATTCTCGGAAATATGGCATTTTTCTCGAATTGTGGGGTTCGAACTCGGGACCTCGCGGTCTCGAAGGCTTTTGAGCGCTCCCTGTGTGCCGTTTAGGCTATGAGCTTTTAGTCGACATGTTGTGAATGCAATTAATATATATTCAATTTAATTTGAGTTTTTAATTCTTTAATTAATTCAATCCATTCTAACTTTAATTGTTGCTTATTAAATTATTTATTAAAGCATATCATAATTATTTCTAAATTATGTCTTTCAAATTAACTAAATTATGTTTTTCAAATTAAATAATTTAATTACGGTATCAATTCACACTATTTAAATTTATTCTAATCCTCAATTTACAACATTTAAATTCATTCTAATTTTTAATTTCACAACATTATAGTTACATACAACATTGAATATAATTATTTTCACTTATACATTTAAATTTATTATAATCACATCATTTAAATTCATTCTAATTTTCAATTCACAACATTAAATATATATAATTATTTTCACTTATCCATTTAAAAATATGAATTCACTTATCCATTTAATTAAAAATATTTTCATCTATTATAAAATTATTCTCTAGTTCATTTTCAATTAAAATACACTTATCTAATACGGAGTACTAGTGAATACTTTTTTTTTTTTTTTAATTGCAGAGAATAAGCTTGATTAATTTCCTAATTGTTGTAGTATATTATATATAATGTTCGTTTCACTCTGATCAGGAGTAATGCTAAATTAATATATATTCAATTTAATTTGAGTTTTTAATTCTTTAATTAATTCAATCCATTCTAACTTTAATTGTTGCTTATTAAATTATTTATCAAAGCATATCATAATTATTTCTAAATTATGTCTTTCAAATTAACTTAATTATGTTTTTCAAATTAAATAATTTAATTACGGTATCAATTCACACTATTTAAATTTATTATAATCCTCAATTTACAACATTTAAATTCATTCTAATTTTTTTTTTAATTGCAGAGAATAAGCTTGATTATCAATGCTAATTATTTTGATTTTTTAATTAATCAAGATTAATTATTTTGATTTTTTAATTAATCAAGATTAATTATTTTAAGATTTTTTAAAATTATTTATTAACGTGTTTATTATCAGTATATAATTATTAAATTAAAAAAAAAAATCATACATTTATATATATAATTTTTTTAATAACAAAAAAATTAAAATTAAAGTTATAAAAATAATTAATTGAAAAATAATGACTACATTAATTAAACTAAATCATAAACTCTAAACTCTAAACCCTAAAAAAAATCATAATTTTCAATTTTAGGGTTTCAGGGTTTAGAGTTAAGAGGTTTAGGGTTTTAGGATTTTAGGGTTTAGGGTGGGGGGGGGCGCGACGGGGAAGCCCGATGCCATTTTGCCATTAAATGCCGATGCCATTTCGCATCGGCCCGTCTGCCGTTGTCAATTGCCGTTGCCTTTTGGGCAATATTTTGTAGTGATTTCTTATCTCACTAGTTGTTATAATAATTGGAGATATAAACTTTTTTCAATTCATTTCCCTATTTATAATTATTGGAGCATAATTTGTGGTGAAAATTAATTGTAAAGAATTTTCTAAAATTATTGATTCAAGAAAATTTCATAAATTTATTTTTCATTCTAAATATTTTTCTATTAAGATCATTATTGCAGATTTCTTGAAATGTTAGTCAACAATTGGGCATTTGAAATTAATTGAAATAAATTTTTATCTCTTGAGTTTCTCATTTCCTAATTATCTATAAAATAAAAAGTAAACCAACAAATCACTTTCTACAAGTACATTCTGACCTATTATATCACGTTCTACAAGATGTATTAGAATTCTGACCTATTATAAATATAATGTAAATATTGGTAATTTTTGCACATGTTTCATTAGTTTTGGGAGATGCATGAAATTTTTTTAACCTTAGGTTTTGAGAAATTTAACAGCTCAAAACTTTTTTTCCGTTAGTCAATGACAGATTGACTAAGATCAATTTTGAGAGAATATAATAATTGGGTGACCAATTTTGATAGTGATTAAATGTGGGTGAGCAAATATGAAAAGAGGTAAAATTGAGTGAACAAAATTGATATTTTCCCTTTATTAAACTAATAATTTGAGTGGCTTAGTGTAACAATAGCCAAAACTATGAAAACCCGAGTCACAATAAAGAGTGAAAGTAGCCATAGCTAAGAAATGAGTGTATTGATTAAGAACCCGAACAAGTGACCGATAGCCGCAGCGATTCTGAATTGAAATTCATGGGATAGAATGAAAATAATGCAATAAACAAAAGTAAATCCTCTGTGGCAATGGCGATTTTCAGAACCCTCAAATCCCTATCTCAAAACCCTAGCTTTTATTCCCACATTTCTTTTACCCAAAACCATACCTCCCAAAATCGTTCGGTTTACAACTCCGCAATTCAATTTATCCTAAATGAAGCTCAAGAATCCCAATCCTCAAAAACACAGTGCAATTATCCTGTTCAAAAGGAAGAAGATGAAATGTCCCCCCAGAAACAACAACTTTCCAATATCAAAATTTCACATCCTTGGCGCGAATGGGTGGATTTAATGGACCGGTTGTTAAAAAATGGATACTTTGACGAAATTGGAAACCCTTTTGCGAATAATGGAGAATCCGGCAATAAAGAGGCGAATTTGATAAGAACAGCTTGTTTAAATTTCGCCCGCGACAATTACCAACTTATACGGTACAGTTCGTATTACTATTATGTGCCCATTGGTTATTTAACCAGTGCTTGTTTCGATTGTTTTTCTGAGAAATTCCTTGCTTTTGTTCACTAGAATTGCTTTTTCAGTGAATATTTGTTTTTTGGAGTATTGAGTGAAACTAGCAGATAACCTGTTTGATATAAGGATTGACTGAAATAAATTTCGTGCTTTATTTTTAGCTGCTGACGAAAGAACTGTAACTATATCAGGTATCTGCAGTGATTATCTTGCTTGTCTTATGTTTAGGTTCTGGGAGGAATAACTAGGAATAAACATGTTCTTACCTATATACCTTTTCATTTACCATTCTACTTAAAGCCGCTTTCGCTTACAAATACTGGAACGCTCTTGCTGGTGAACTTTTGGCCTTGCATGTTAAACATCTTACTTCCTCGTTTTCGTATAAGAGATTGGCAGGATGTGAACACAACTTTAGTGTGTTCATGAAGCAAATGCTTCTAATTGCTTAACACATTGCAAGTTTGCGAACTGAATCATGAATGAGTCACATGGATTAAAGTGAATCTATGGCCAGGGTTTATGCGACAGGGAGACTTAGAATAATAGCGACATTGGATTGATATGATGCTGATATTTTAATCATCAATTAATATATAGTTGAGCTTGTTAGAGATAGTTGTCAGGCTTCAGGTTTGAGTTCTGGTTTTGTGCTTGAGTTGAATTATAACAAGTTCCCAGCAATATGGAAATTAATTTTGGAGATACCCAAAATTTTCAATTAGCTAATATTCTGACGGGAAAAAATATCACTGGTGCTAGATTCAGTGCTATTACTATGTGGATTCTATCTAATGCTAATGGATTTGTATTCAAGATTACTGCAGATTACACGTTTGATATAAGGATGACTTAATTGAATTTAGTAAATCATACTCCAATAGGATACTTGTTAATCCGCTGAATGAGCCCAATTCTTGTAGTTGTTTGAATAACTTGTTTGGATAATTGCAAATCCTGTTCGATATTGAACTCTGGCCTCCTTTCTGCAGATATTTATCGCGAGAGGATATTCTGGTAATTGCTGGGTGCGGATGTCCAAGCACAGATAGAAAAGTTGTGAACTCAGGAAAGCGTCTAAGAGCTCATTTAGAATTAAATGAAGGAAATGTATGTCTTACTTGTCGATTTGGTTCGAACTAGAACGTATGCTAAATGTACTTTATGATTGCAAGATAATTTGATTGATTTTAGTAGGTTTGCAGCTCGTGCATTTTAAGAGGTGATTGTGATAGAGCATATGTAAAGGCACGTGCAGATGAAGGAGGTAGAACTGTAGATGTTATGCGCCTTTTGTTGACATACGGCCTTGATCCCATGATTGGTTCTGTGGAAAACAAGCCATGTTTAAACAAAAGTGTTAAAGAATCTGTACGAGCATTGTTGAAAGAAATGGTGGAGGTTAGAATCGAGGGAAATGATGGTGAACCATCAAAAGCCATTACTCATGAGATGACATCATCGAAACAAGAAAATGTTATTGACAAAGAAAGGGGTGAAACAAATGTCCCAATGAAGCAAGGGGATTGGATCTGCCCTAAGTAAGATGCATCTCCTGCTTATAGTACATTTGTGTTCCTATTAATCTTCCTCAATGTCATTTATTAATAATGTTGTAATTTTTCCCAGATGCGATTTCATGAATTTTGCCCGAAATATCAAGTGTTTACGTTGTAATGGCTTCTTCAAGGAAAGGATGAAGCAATTAGCAGAAGAACAGGAACAACTTCCGTTGAAGAAGGGAGACTGGATATGTGGCAGGTAATAATCAGTTAAAATAGACAACTACTCTTTTGCTCTCCATCTGATTCACTAAATTGCATCGTTTTCTTTTGTGTCTTACTTTTATGCAGATGCAGCTGTTTGAACTTTGCAAGAAATACAAAGTGTTTTATGTGTGAGGAGAAGCCTCCCAAGCGGAAATTAAATCCTGGAGAGTGGGAGTGTGACTCGTAAGACTTGCTTATATTTTGATTGGGTTATTTGCAAAATAAATCACGTTTTTTCAATTGCAACACATGTTTTTTAAATTTTCAATTCGATACACGACCTTTTAAATTGTTGCAATTCTATCACATGACTATTTTCCAGGAAGTCCGGTTGACGTGGCAGTGTATGAAATTGCAAAAAAAAATCAAAAGATTGTAATTAAATTGAAACAATAACAAAAGGCGATGAAATTTGCAATTTTTTCAAAAAAAAAAAATTAAGGCTGTCAGCATAAGTTGGAAAATAATCATATAATATAATTGCAAAATTTAAGAAGTACGTGTATCACATGGCAAAATGGAGTATGTTGTAATTGAAAGAACCTGAGAATATCGTGATTTTTTTGTATGTAATTAAACCCCATTTTGATTTGAAATCATGTGAAAATGGAGTTTTATGTGTGCCTTCTATTTGTAGGTGTAATTATATCAACTTCAGACGAAATATGGCATGTCTGAAATGTGACCATAGGAGACCAATTGCATCAAACGGGCCAGATATCACATCTCAACCCGTGAACAACGGTGTAGAGAATCAGAGTAGGTACAGGGGTGTTGAATCTGTTGATTCCTCGAAGTTTGTTGAGAGTGAGAGTCAAGATCACATCAGCTCAAGTTCGTTGAATCGTGCAGCGGGTTTCATGGACTTTCCGGTTCTTGGAGGTAAGAGTGACTTGTCAATGAATAAGCAAAAGCAAGAATTATGGAAGATGGAAATGGCTGCTGAAAGAACAACTGTGGATAGTGCAAGGGATGATACAAGGGAAGATACGAAGAAAGATACAGGCAGACACAACTCTTATATATTTCGTGGCGTTATTGAAAATCATGCATCTGATGGTGATGATGACGATGATATGGCTGAATGGTTTGGCGGTGGAAAAAAGGCGTGATGATGAACGTAGGAGTTTGTGAAAACTGATCTGAGCGGCGGAGAACCTACACCGTAAACACCCTCCGACGTATTTTTACAGGTCTGATCAGAGCTCAAGGCAATGCCATCCATCCCTGATGATTTGTCCTGTTTAAGGAGTGAAATTTCAGAATTATTTTTAATATTTATTAATTTTTCGTTTTTTTATGAGTGTGATTACATCTACACTCATCACATGTAGACAGTTAAACAGGCTGTTTGGTTTTATGAATTAATATTCGTTGAAACATTTAAAAAAGAAAAGAAAAATGAATGACAATAATTTAGTCTCAAATTAATGTAAACTGAGAAAATAATGCAATTTGGCATATATTGCCTTCAAATTCAATGTATTCGTTTCCAAACGTGATTGATTGAGATTGTAAGCAAAGCTTTGTTTGGCTTATAATCTTTAATCTAAAGATATTCGAATTCTTGATTTATACAAAAAAGAAGGGTCACAAATTTAAGATTCACATCAAAATTGATTATCGAGTACTTATTTATTTATTTATAGTCATGATGTTGCCCAAGTATCCTCTTCTCCATCGTTCATCACTTGCATCAAATAATTCTTCTTTGACAAATTCTTGCTACTGATAAGTATCAAATTTGTCGTTGCACATATTTCAATTTAGAATAATGTTTCTGCTCACCAATTGCTACGTACAAATACAATCAATATAATTTTGACCAACAAATTTTTAATTATTAGTTTCTAGTCTATACAAAACAATATTAGTTACAAATCATACTTTCTCTGTTTCTCATCACAAAATATGAGTTAATCTTGGATTAAAGTTAGACTAGTTACTACACGAAAGTTTTGCCTTAAATTAAATATATTCTGTCCATTAATTTAACCTTTTTTTCAATTAATTTGGTCTCATAAAATATACTTTCAACTTAAGAATGAATTGAGCTGGGGGATAATGAAATTGATCGTCCATCTCACGATACAAGGTCTTATATAACGTGGGCTTCACTTTCACCCTTTTAATATGCTATTTCTGACATTTTATTTTAAAAATAAAATAATATACATTTTTTTAGATAGACCTGCACAGTATAAGGTTTTAGTGGGACATGAGTTGCACTGTATAATTTTATTAATTGTGCACAGAGTGTTACTTACCAATTTACCATTTTCATATGCTATTTTTCTAACATTTTATTTTACAAATGAAATAAATATGAAAAAAATTGAGAGTGTGAAACTATTTCATCATAAAAACTGAACTTCAGGTTAATATTTATACCTTAATTCCTTATAAAAATATAATTTAAGTAGAATTATAAACACATAAATCATACTCCCTTCGTCCCGGTATAAGTTTCCCACTTCTTTTGGGTGTTTTAATTAAGGAATATGATAAAATAATAGATGTAGTACAAGTGTGATGGTGAGAGAGAAAATACGGAGTAAATAGATTAGTATGAGATGAATTATGATAAAATAATATATAAAGTGTAAGTGATGTGATTGAGAGAGAGAAAATAATTTACTAAAAATGAAATGGAAAACTTATAGTGGGACATCCAAAAAAAGGAAAGTGGAAAACTTATAGTGGGACGGAGGGAGTATAATATACACAAACACTCAGTGTGCTAACATGTCTTAAATCACATCACTTCTTTCTTCTCCACAATGCGCTTTTTTTTTCAAGTATGTGTTATTGTAACACATTTGTGTCTTACACGTGCTAATACTGCATGTGTAAAGATCGCTCCATGTATAAAATGTTTTTGAGATAGACGTGTAAGGTGTTTTATGAGGACTTTTAATTTACAGATAAAATAATATACTCCCGTTCTCATTAGTAATTTATACACTTTCATTTTTTTTAATGTTCTATTTTAAACATTAAATGAACATATACATACAACTGATACAAGTAAATTTTTTCTTTTATTTTATACATACAATTTTTTTTTTGAAGTCTTTATACATACAATTTTATAAAATTATATGGGGGTACATTTGTTGAGATATTATTAGAATTTCCTTTTGTAACACGTGGCACCTACCTACCGTGAGTAGTGGGTTTTGATGTATGCTACTTGGCAGTTTATTGATTCTTTCCCCCTTCCGATTTAACCTCAAAAGTCACTCTCTCCTCATTCCTCTATTGCAAACCAAATACTTACTCCATTACTAAAAACCTTGCTATCACTTCATCAAATCTCTCTCCACCGCCCAATTCTAGTTTCATCCACAAAATCCTCGTCTACCTCCTGTGAATGCAGTGAGTGATACATGGGTTCCGAAGGATCATCACGCGTTGTCGGTAAGCTTCGAACCCTTGGGATTTCCCATTTTTCTAATTCTTGATTCAGAGCAAATCACTAATGGTTGCACACTTCAATTCCAAAGGACTAGGGTTGCTCACGGATTTTTAATAATTTAGCCTATCTTTGTGCGTGAATTTTGCTGATTTTTGACCTATTAATATATCCTGTTATCATAATCCGCTTACCTTATTTTATAATTGAAGTGTGATATTTGAATCTTGTGTCTGTAACTGGTGATCACTACCACTGAAGAATGAGGAAGAGCTGCGTTCTAGCTTCATTTATGGCTCTTTATTTTTTTTTCGTTTGTGGAATTTGCCACATTTAAAGTTTTAGATGCCGAAGAATGTTTACACAACACTTAAGGATGGAAATCTTGAATTAACCACTAACTACAGAGACGAAGATAGAGTGTAACAGAAAACTTATATATATATATATATATATATAATTTTTTAGTGAAATAGTTGCTTATGTTGATGAAGATAGAGGTAACTGGCCACAAGATTCCCATGAAGATTGGGTGAAGACTTGAGAGTTCTATGGCTTAGGGTAACAGAAGTCATTTCTTCCCCTATTATTTGTGTAGATCCCCAATGGTGGTAATGTGTAGTATGCAATCAATTGGTACATCATGTATGTGACTATGTGTCAAATTGTTCTTGTTGGATGCAAAGGACCTGCCCACCCTTCTGATTTCTGACCTGTCTCACCCTCCATATAATCTGAGTAAGTTTGGGAGTAACTAACTGTCTGAATAAACCCGTTCTTACATAAATAACTTATACGAACCCCACTACTTATTCTGGTGTGGAACACTCTTGCTGAGTGAACTTTTCGCCTTGCATGTTAAAAAACTTACTTACTCATTTTAGTACGGAATTGTTAACACAACTTTAGTGTATTATACATCAGGTTTGGAACTTCTCTGTTGAGGGGAATTTCCAATCACATCTGGACGGAAAATTTATTTCAACTAATGTGACTTGAAGCAAATGTTACTTATTGCTTAACACATTACAAGTTAGTGAATTGAATCATGAAAAAGCCACATGGATAAAAGGAATCTATAGCCATGATTTTCTAACTAATTATTCGACAGGGAGACTAAGAATTACACTGATATTTAAATCTTCAACTAATGTTCCGTTGAGCTTGTTAGAGACAGTTGTCAGGCTTCTGGTTTTAGTTTTGGTTAGATAGCACTATCCCAAATTCCCAGAATTATGGAGCTACCCAAATTCTTCATTTAGCTAAATCTGACAGGAAAAAATATCACTGTTGCTAGCGTCAGTGGTATTATTATGTGGTTGGTGTATTATGTAACCCAAGTTTGTTTTACTAGTTGTTTTACTGCTGCATTCTTGTGGTTTGTTAAACATCTGATCATCCTTCAGTCTTTGGTCTATAATGACTTAACATATATAACCAAATTGCAACTTTTCAGTTCCTAGGAACTTCAGGTTATTGGAAGAGCTTGAGCGAGGGGAGAAGGGAATAGGGGATGGAACTGTCAGTTATGGGATGGATGATGCTGATGATGTATACATGCAATCGTGGACAGGGACCATCATTGGTCCTCCTAACGTGAGTTCTGTTTTCATTGCTTCTACTTCTAGTAATCTATAGAATATGTATGGGCATGTTTTTAAGTTACCTATTCCAAGATTACCTCAATACTCTCTGGCAAGTATTTTCTGTTCTTATTTAATCCTGTGATGCATTCTCATTGTTTCATGAAAGCCGTGTATTATCCATTGTATGATTTAGTTTTGGTTTGTTTGATTATCAAATGAGTTGCTTTCTCTCGAGTATCTTTTGTTTCTGAAAATTCATCTACCTAGCAATTCATTTATTTTGTGAACTTCTTGGACAATGTTAATAATAAACTCTGCTCCTATATCCCTGTTCACCAAGTACAGGGGTTATGTATTTTTATAGAAAAAGTTCCTCTAATTTTGAATTCTGCTCAACAGACTGTGCATGAAGGGCGCATATATCAATTACAATTATTCTGTGGAAAGGAATATCCAGAAAATCCCCCAACTGTAAGGTTCCAGACGAGGATAAATATGAGCTGTGTTAACCGCGAAACTGGTGTGGTAAGTAGTACTGTTAAAGAATACATATTATGTGTGGTCATATGCTTTAACTTTGACATTTGACAAAAAAAAATTCAGGTGGAACCCAGTCTGTTCCCCATGCTGTCGAATTGGAAAAGGGAGTGTACGATGGAGGATATATTGATGCAATTGAAAAAAGATATGATGTCTCCCCAAAATCGTAAATTGGCTCAGCCTCCAGAAGGTCTGTCATCTTTACTTTAGTCTTGAATTTTATAAGCATATATTCCTACTTCATCACTCCTGTTTTTTCAATTTCTGTAAATTACAGAATTGAATTTGACCATAGTATAGATGCATAATGGGAAAGAATTTTACCGAAGATTCACTGGGCATATGCTTATAGTATGTCAGAATTTCACATATCATAATATGGGAAATTCCAGAATCTATTTTGAATTCTTAAAAGTCTAAAACCAAATACCTGAACATTGGAAATCTGGAATGCTATTTGTTTTGGCGATGAGAGTAATTCTCAATTCATTTTTTGATGAAAGAATTGCACGTGATGTTGGATTTAAATGGCCATGATAAGGATGAATAAAAATCTCCTAACTGCACCATATATTTAGTTTATTTGAGAAGTCTGAAAAATCTCCTAGTTTAGTTAGCTCTGCCGCTTAATTTTATTTTGGAGAGATGATATGATTTTTAAGAGAAGTTTGATAGTAGTTTGGAAATCCTGAATAATGCCTTCACATCTCTGAACTGTTCACTCCCACTACTGAGAAATATGAGCAAGTCTTGCGTGAGATCGGTATCACACTTATGACCCTCTTTAAATTTTATTTTGGAGAGACCGATATTTGTATAATATTTGAATTTGATTCAACAATGCTACAAACAAGAGGTGTGATATAAAGCTTAAAAAAAGTGATATAAGCTTTAAAAAAAGTGATGAAATAAGATAATTACACTAATACTCTCTTTAAAGTGCATGATTTGCGATTAATAAAGGTCTTTCTTTTTGGCCCTAAAAAAAGTACAATATTTGATTAAGTCACCAATTCTCACTTATGACCCTCCACTTATGTGCAGTAGGAGAGGAGGTAGTTAATCAAAATAGAGTAATGATTAACTTATTTTGAGGAAAATGGTTATAGAAGAGGAGGTAGCTAATCAAATGGGATAATGATCAACTTATTTAGAGTCTCAAGTCCCATTCCCATTGAAGAATTATGAATTTATGAGTACAATGCCCCATTAATATGTTTGAAGGTATTTCTACTTTCTGTATTCTAATTTTACTAATGTGCATCTGTTCTTTACAGCAGGCAACGAGGATTCGAGGGTGGACCAGAAGGGGATAGTGATCAGGTGTTGCATCCTCTAGTTAAGCCCAGATTTGAGCAGAGAATTAAAAAAATGAAAAAGAATACTATATTATAAATTGTAAAATGCCATGTAGTATGTTAGCCTTTTCAGGGATATATTTCGTCAGCGTTGCTATCTATCCATGGGACAAGAGTTGATATTTAGCACTACAAACCGAATTTATCTGAATAATTTTATATCTAAATATTTGATTTCCACTTTAATCATTTCATTAATTGCGCATGAAAGTTGGGCCGCTGGAGTTTGTGATTTGTGAGAATGTTTGAAGCCTCACAATGATGTACTTATGCTCACCTTCCAAATGTACCTAGATTTTGGTTTTTTTTTTTTTTTTTTATCAAATTTCAAATATAATTGCATTACTGAATACCTTGGATCTAACATTAAATGTTTTAGAAATGCATTTGAGTTGTATGATGCAACACATAAGCAACATTCGGGCCAACAATATTTCTAATGTATAAGGGTGTGTTTGCAAATTATAGTGTTTGATTCAAAGTGATTAAAATTGATTTTTTCAATAAAATTGAAAGTTTATAGTATTTTAAAATTAAGCACTTTAAATCAATTGTGCATATGTTGTAGTGTTTACAAAATAAACCACTTTTTTTTTTTATAAATTTACAAAAAACACCCTTATTACATTTGGATAGGTAATGTATAAAGATGAAATATTATTTAAATTGTGAGGGTAAAATTGTAAAATTGATTATTATAATGATGAGAAGCACATAGAAGCTATTAGAAGTGGGTGGAAGGGTGCTTCACCAAAATCACTTTTAACAAATTAATTTAGTCACTTAGTTGTGTTTGAAAACACTCCAAAAGTGATTCTATTTGAAAAAAAAAGTGTTTTTAAGCACTTTATATTGTTTGAAAACACCCACTAAATACTCTTCAGACGCTATAAATCAAAATCCAAATCATCTGTTAAGACACATAATTCTAAACCAAAACAAAGACAAAAGGTTTAGCCTGAATAACGTGCAATATACCCAATATGAGATAACGAGGCAGGCTATTATAGATTATTGATTAACTCATATTTCCAAACCTGATTATTGCAATTATTTCAAGCCGAAATTTCTTCATTTTCTAAATTAACCTTTTCTTCTTCACTTTTGCTTCATTTTCTAAATTAACCTTTTCTTCTTCACTTTTGCTCCGCCGTTGATAGCTACTGTGGAACTTAATCTTTCTTAAAATATTCAAAAATTCTTGTAGACTTCACCTTCTTTCAAAAGTGTCTTGACCAGTTTTAACAAGAAAACCACTTATAGTATACTAGCACTTATACAGAGGCCAAAACAAAATGGCCTCTAACAGATAAACCAATATCGCGTTGAAAACGCAGTCATAACAAAAGATTTAAACTAAATTTGTTGGGTCTTTCTATAAAGAAATAACCCTCCAAAAAAAGGCGTATGCTGCTTGAATTGCAGCGTGCACACGGTATTCTTTAGTAAAAGGCGAAAGAATAGTTCGCTTTGTGCTCACTGCGCAGCTGCGTAATTGGTTCAGGGACATCTCCTTTCTATTTATTCATGTGACTCTCAACCTTTATTTGGTCTTTCCGATGTGGGATACCTATTTCCTTTCTGTTTGTTCTCAAAAATAAGAAAACTGGAAAACATGAATGCTTAGCTGTATATACTTCTTCTGAATAAAACAATTTACAAATAAATGAATCTATACTTCTGGAAAACATGACTACTTAGCTATATATGTTTGTTTTCTTCAATTAGTGTGGTTTATTTTTAAGAAAAATGTGGGAAGTGATAAATAAAAGAATATTCAGAATTAAAAAAATTGCATTATTTAATGAGCCATTGGGGAGATTGCTGATGGAGAAAAAATGGTATTTGTAGGGGTTTAACTGTTTTTACTTTTAAGTAAAAATTGGACTATAATATCTCGAAGTAATTATCGTAGTTAAATTTTGAAATTCCTAATCTGATTTTCTAATTTCAAATGAAAAACATAGCCTAAATGAGTGGTGATTTTCTAATTGACAATATACAATATATCAAAACCTACTCGTTATACAATATACGGAGTACAATACTTTCTTATATAAACTCTCCGTTTCACAAATATAAGCATATATTTATATTTATTTTCACACGAATTAAGAATGGTGGTGCTAAATGTACAGAATCTGTACGTATAGAGAGGGGCATTGTGGTCCCCTTTTCATTTAAGTTTGTTAAAATGACTAAAATACTCTTCATTCAAATATATTGCTTAAGTATTATTTTTGAATAAAATATTAAAGTCTGACGCCCTTTTCTCTCTCTTCTTCTTTCGCAAGTAATAATTACACAACACAACTTTCAATGTGTGTATTTAATTAAAAAAAATCTTCCCTTTGTTACCGTTTAACTTCATCTTTTTTCCTTCTTTCTTTTTTTTTCTACAAAAACTACTCATATATTATAAAAATAAAATGTACTCCTATAAGATATTACTTAATAAAAAAATAGAATAAATATATGTATATATATATATATATCTTTTTTTTTATATATATATATATATATAAATAAAAGAATATTTAAAACATAAATATTCAAGAACAATATTTTTTTGAATTTTTTCGCTGTTATTTTATTTGATAGACAAATTAAAATCTCAAAATTCAAGTCAAATATGAAATATTTTAGCAGTGCATAATCCTTAATTTTCTCAACTAAATTTATCTCCCTCTCTCTTATTTTATGGTATTTATCAAATCTAGTCACATAAATTTTTTTACATACATATTAGTTTTCTATCTAGAAACACACGATATTTTTCTTCCCTCTTCCATTCTCATTATTTTTGGGTTAATTCTATTATATATATATATATATTATTAATTCAAGATTTTAAACGTAATTTAAGTGAATATACGTAATTTAAGTGAGTATACATAATTAAGAGCGACAGATGTATAAATTTATAAACTATTTACCAATTTATCATATTTAATAACTAATGTAATAATTTATATTAATTTATCGATTTTACTTAAAATTATGTTACTTAAAATGAATTTTACTTATTTTTAATTAATATACTAAAAAATATTTATTTCTCAACATATAATGTTTAGGGTTTAGGGTTCAGGGTTTAGAGTTTAGGGTAAAGGGTTTAGGGTAAAGGGTTCAGAGTTTAGGGTTTAGGGTAAAGGGTCCGACTACTCCTTTCAACGTGTACACTTAGACTTCATTAATAAACAAACTTCAAATGTGTATTATGAATTTATATTCAATATGGTAACTTATCCCCGAATACTCGTTTCTCAACATATATTGTTTACGATTTAGGGAAAAGGGTTCGGAGTTTAGGGTAAAGGGTTTGGGGTTTAGGGTTGTTAAAATGAAATATTTTACGTACACTTAGGGATTAAAAAATTCATAGTTTTACACCAAGATTGTTAAAATGAAATATTTTACCTTTAGGAATTAAAAATTTTCTAATTTTACACCAAAATTGTTAAAATGAAATATTTTACACTTAGGAATTAAAAAATTCATAATTTTACACAAGGTTGTTAAAATGAAATATTTTACACTTAGAAATTAAAAAATTCATAATTTTACACCAAGGTTGTTAAAATGAAATATTTTACACTTAGGGATTGAAAAAATCCTAATTTTACATCAAGGTTGTTAAATGAAATATTTTACACTTAGGCATTAAAAGATTCATAATTTTACACCTTGTTAAAATGAAATATTTTATACTTAGAGATTAAAAAATTCATAATTTTACACCAAGTTTATTAAAATGAAATATTTTACACCTAGGAATAAAAAATTTCTAATTTTACACCAAGGTTGTGAAAATGAAATATTCTACACTTAAAAAAATCATAATTTTACATCAAGTTGTTAAAATGAAATATTTTACACTTAGGGATTAAAAAAATCATAATTTTGTTAAAATGAAATATTTTACACGTATGAATTAAAAAATTCCCAATTTTACACGTTAAAATGAAATATTTGTTAGATTAAGGTTTATTAAAATTAAATTAGTAAAATTAAATTAGTAAAATTAAAACAACTCATCTCTATCAAATCAATTTCAATCAGTATCTCCCCCTTTTCTCTCCAATGTTAGTTTCTCTAATTCTTTGTGTAAATTAGATGTAATGATAGTTTGCAATAATTATGCGTGTTGAGAGTTAATTACGCGTGTTGATTGTAGAAAGAAGGAAAGAGATTAGCATGCGCAGCATTAATTAGTAATTAATTAATTATTTGTTATTATCTCTAATTAAGGGTATAACGGTAATTGAGTAATTAATAAATCATTAATTAATTAAAAAAACGATTCTATACGCACAGAATCTGTACAAATATCATTACCGAATTAAGAAATTGAAGTTATTATTAGAACATTAATTTTTTGTTTTGTTTTTCCACTTTACGTTTATGTTTACTCATTTTCCGTGACAATTATTGGTGGAATATATAAAGTATGGTCTTTTAATCTTACCCATATTTATATTTTACCTTCATTCCATTTGACCACTTTTAAATGTAATAAAATTAAAGAAAAAAGAAAAAAAAAATCAAATCTCATATTCTTTCATTCTTGTTTTAAATCTCTTTTTCAAATTTCATATTCCCTCTCATTATTCTCTTATTCTTCTTTTCAATCTCTACACTTAAATTTTCTTATTTTTTTCTCATAATGTAATTGAAAGTTGGATTGAAGGTAAGAAACATATTTTTATTATATTCATTTGTTTGATTTTGTTGGTATTTGATATTTTATCATAGTGAATTCAAGTGTGTATTTTTTTTTTAGGTTTACACCCAAAAATTTCGTTCAAGTTGTTTAGGGTTGTTTAAGGTTGTTTAGGGTTGTGTAATGGGCTTGTTTGGGGTTGTTTAGGGTTGTTTAGGGTTGTTTAAGGTTGTTTAGGGTTGTTTACTGGGGTTGTTTAGGGTTGTTTTCTGGACTTGTTTGGGGTTGTTTAGGGCTGTTTAGGGTTGTTTAGGGTTGTTTACTGGTCTTGTTTAGAGTTGTTTAAGATTGTTTAGAGTTGTTTATTGGGCTTGTTTGATGTTGTTTAGGGTTGTTTAATATAGTTGTTTAGGGTCGTTTAACGTGATTGTTTATGATTGTTTAATGTAGTTGTTTAGAGTTGTTTAATGTGGTTGTTTTGTATAGTTGTTCTTTTTCTTTTTTTTTAATCAATTAAATAAAAGAAGACTATTTTTATATATTTTTTATAAGTAGTAGTTTGATTAGGTCATTTTCTGAAATTACCCCCAATCATTGTTACTCAGATACTGATTTGAAAAAAGAAGAAGATATATTTAATGGTGGAGACCGAAATGAAAACTAATGATATATTAGTATATAATAATGTGTAATAATGTGTGTATTACTATGAATATGGACAAAAATAGAAAACAAACTTATTTTTTGAGATGGGTGAGTAATTTATACTATTCCTATCTCTCATTGAAAGAATATCCCACTCAAATAAGATAACTAGTTAAGCTAGTATTTATTAGATTGCACTCCAACAAAATCATAATAAAGTATTATATATAGTGACTGAAATTATATCACTATTAAAAAAAAATTTGTTATTATAGTTTTTCTACTATACTTAAAATTCTTTAATGTCTTTAAATTTAGAATACTGCATGTTATGATTTTGTCATTATTCTCAATTTTTTTGGTCATTACAAACATTAAGTCAGAAAAGTTATACTCCATAATTAACGAGATTTTTATTATTAAATGTCAGTTTTGTTATAGTTTCGTGATAATAAAATGACGAACACTAAATATGCACAAAAGATCTCATGTTATGATGATGAAAATTAGTATTAATTCCACCGTATTGAATATTTAATTTCACTTTTCATTTTTCACCAATTAGTATTTCACCATATTAAATATTTAACACGTGTCGTCTTTATTATTATAAGACGTTTATTATATTTTAATATAACACATATTAATAAATCAGATAGTGAAACAAAAATGACGATGTTCTCATGCCAAATGCCTACCCAAATTAAACTTCAAAACACTTATCACGGTGGATCGACCTATAAATACTGGTCGATCGAGCTAGCAAGACACATTATTTCATCATTGAGTCCCAAAAACTATCTATATGCATTTTCCAATATTTATAATGAAGTCAAAAGGGTTTGTTTTCTTTCTTCTTTTTCTTCTTGCTTGCTGCGCTTTTGCCGAGAAAGCGATAAAGCCAACTCAAGGTACCGTATATATTTTCTTTAATTACAATTTTTTAATAAGAAATAAGTTAAGGTACTATGTGTAGGTGATGAAGTTAGGGAACCCAACTGTCAAAATCGGTAATACTAGTAATTAAAAAAGAAAATATGTGAGTTGCAATACCATAATAATTACTCCAGTGTTAAAACACCTTAAAAGTATAACTCCATATGTGAAATAAGTAAACAAGATATAGAGATAACATATAAATATTTTATTCCACCTTCAAGTGTTTACTACAACATTTGCACCCCTATTTATAAGTCTCAATACAAGCTTGAGAAGATGAAATGAAAGGTCCACTATTAATGTAAATACATGAACAATCTATGAATATCAAAGGGCACATGGTGAATATTATGAAGAAAATAAATGGACATTCATATAATATAAATATTATTCATAACACTCCCCCTTGAATGTCCATTAGATACGATCACACCTTATTAAACCTTACTAGGTAAAAATGAGAAGAAACGTGTTGTTGTGACAGAATAGGATTATAGAGCATGAACAAGAAACGTAAAGAAGACAAGTGATTTACGTGGTTCACCAATGAATTGGCTACGTCCACGGGCAGAGAGGAGAACGGATTTTATTATCAATTAGGGTTACAAATTACAGATCTCAAAGACCATATATATAGCACTGAGATAAAACACCGAATTTACCCCCGACTAACTCAGCGAAGTGTGTGATTCAAGGCATATAAACAAATCTCCACCTTGACTTGAATCTTCCTTGCAGATGCATCATTACAATGCCAGATGAACAGACTCCTCCTTTCTGCCTCAGATTTGCCCTCCTTGGGCAACTAACAGCTTGTAACATTTAGCAAGTTCAAACAATGTCGAAACTTGCTATGTGGGACCGGCTTGATGAACATGTCAGCAGGATTATCAGCAGTACCTACTTTCATCACCTTGATTCTCTGCTCATTCCTCAGAAAATGATACCTCACATCAATATGCTTGGTCCTCTCATGATGGACCTGATCCTTGGTCAAACAGATTGCACTCAGACTGTCACATAATACAATAACTTGATCATGATGTAGACCAAGATCACCTACAAGCCCTTTCAACCAAACTCCCTCTTTAGCAGCTTCTGTCAGTGCCATATACTCTGCTTCAGTTGTAGACAAAGTGACTGTAGCCTGCAGAGTTGCCTTCCAACTAACAACAGAACCACAAAGAGTGAAAACATAACCAGTCATAGATCTTCTACTATCAACATCTCCAGCATAGTCAGAATCAGAATAACCAGTCACAGAAACGTGAGCATCACCTCCATAAATGAGACCAACATCAGACGTACCTCTGAGATAACGAAAAATCCTCTTCACAGCTTGCCAATGCTCCTTTCCAGGTTGTCCCATGAACCTGCTGACAACACTAACAGCATGTGCAAGATCTGGTCTAGTGCAGACCATAGCATACATCAAACTCCCTACTGCATTAGAGTATGGGACCCGAGACATGTACACCTGCTCAGCTACAGTTTTTGGTGCATAATCAGTGGATAAGTGAATATTTGTAACACTTGGAGTATCAATAGGCTTGACGGTAGACATGCCAAATCTAGACAAGATCTTCTGAATGTAACTCTTCTGTGACAAGAAAAGCTTCTTCTTCTCTCTTTCCCTATATATCTCCATTCCCAAAAATTTCTTGGCAGCACCCAAATCCTTCATATCGAACTCAGCACTGAGCAGATCCTTCAACTTCTGAATATCAGACTTGGACTTCGCAGCTATGAGCATATCATCCACATACAGGACGAGATAGATCATGGAACCATCATCAGCTTTATTGTGATACACACAACAATCATACGGACTCCTGTTGTATCCCAACTGGATCATGTAACTATCAAACCTCTTATACCACTGCCTTGGAGACTGCTTTAGCCCATATAGAGACCTCATCAACTTGCAAACATAATCTTCCTTCCCCGGAACCTGGAACCCCTCTGGCTGAGTCATGTAGATATCATCTTCAAGCTTTCCATGTAGAAAAGCTGTCTTCACATCTAGTTGCTCAAGTTCTAAATCCTGATGTGCCACCATTGCTAGTAACACTCTGATGGAAGTGTGTCTGACCACTGGTGAGAATATCTCATTATAATCAACCCCCTCCTTCTGTGTGAACCCTCTTGCAACTAGCCGAGCTTTGTATCTCACACCCTCACCAGGTGTGGTTTCTTCCTTCCTCTTGAATATCCATTTGCAAGTAACAATCTTCCTCTCCTTAGGCCGTTTGTTTAGCTCCCAAGTCTCATTCTTGGCAAGTGATTCCATCTCTTCTCTCATTGCAGCGAGCCATTGGGCCGACTCACTGCATGAAACAGCCTCTCTGTAGGTGAATGGTTCACCTGCAGATGGTTCTTCCTCTTCCACCTCGTCAGCGACTTGTAATGCATAAGTCACCATATCCTCAAAACCGTACCGCACAGGAGGCTTCACGCCTGTTCTCCTAACTCTATCAACAGCTATGCTTGTCTGGCGAGCTTCTGGATGAACATCAGAACTTGTACTTTCAGCAGTATTATGTTGATCTTCTCCACCTTGGAGTTGTGATTTACTCTCATCGAGAGTGACTTGCAGCTCCACCTGTTTAACATTACTACAATTTTCTGTACAAACAGACTTCACAATGGGGTTAAGCATAGAATTCTCATCAAAAATCACATTCCTACTGAATATAACTCTATTCTCTGAAGGTGACCTGATTCTATATCCCTTAACTCCATCCCCGAAACCAACAAATATACCCTTCTTAGCTCTTGGTTCTAATTTACCCTCACTAACATGATAGTAAACAGTACAGCCAAAAACCTTCAACAAAGAATAATCTGCAAGTTTATTAGACCATACCTCATAAGGTGTCTGGCAATCAATGCCAGTGTGTGGACCACGGTTGATCAGATAGCACGCCGTGTTTACTGCTTCTGCCCAGAACTTTCTAGCCAAACCAGCATTCGAGAGCATGCATCTCGCTCTCTCCAGCAATGTCTGATTCATGCGCTCTGCCACACCATTCTGCTGCGGTGTATGTCGGATAGTGTGGTGTCGAGCAATCCCTGCATCCTTGCAGAACTCATTGAACTCAGACGAACAGAACTCCAGGCCATTATCAGTTCGCAGTCTCTTGATCTTCTTCCCAGTCTGATTTTCTACCAACGCCTTCCACTACTTGAATTTCTTGAAAGCTTCACTTTTGTGTTTCATCATAATTACCCAAGTCATCCTTGAGTAGTCATCAATCATAGACACAAAATATCTGTGGCCTCCAATAGACTCAACACGTGACGGACCCCAACAATCCATATGAATGTAGTCAAGAGTCCCCTTGGTCTGATGAACTGCCTTCTTTGGGAACTTGCTGCGATGAAGCTTCCCAAATACACAATGTTCGCAGAATTCAAGACTCTGCACTTTATGCCCAGAAAGAAGATCCCGCTTAGACAAAATCTGCATCCCTCTTTCTCCCATATGACCGAGCCTCATATGCCACAACCTGGTCATATCCATGGTCTGAACCTCAGATGATGCAACATTAGCAGAACCTGTCACAGTGGAACCTCGCAGATAATATAAGGTACCACGTTTCAAGCCTGTCAGAACCACCTTTGAACCTTGACAAACATACATAACTCCACCTTCACCTTTGAAACTGAAACCCTTGCTGTCAAGGAGACTCAATGATATCAGATTCTTCGTCATCTGTGGAACATGCCTGACTTCATCCAAGGTGCAGAATACCCCATCATGTGTCCGTATCCTGACTGAGCCAATCCCAACCACCTTGCAGGCAGCACTGTTAGCCATGGTAACATTTCCTCCATCTATCTGCTCATAGGTCGAGAAGAACTCCATGTTAGGACAAATGTGGTATGATGCCCCAGAATCAAGAACCCACACATCATTACGATGTGACTGTCCAGCTGCAACCAAGGCCAAATCATATTCAGAATTTGTATCAGTTTCTGCAACAGCTGCAGAACCGCCGACACCATCTTTCTTCTCCTGCTTCCTCTTCTTCTTAGGACAATCATTCTTCCAGTGCCCTGGTTCTTTACAGTAATTGCAGATGTCATCGGGTTTAGGACCTTTTGAACCTTTCTGATTCGGCTTCCCAGTTTTCTTCCCATATTTCTTTTGTCTCTTACCCGTAACATACAACCCCGATGCCTGATTTTCTGTGGCCGAGCCAGTTGCCTGTTGACGGTCTTCTCTGCTGTGGAGAGCAGATCGAACATCTTCCAGAGACAGAGTATCTTTCCCAGTAATGAACGATTCAACAAAATTCTCATACGATTCAGGCAAAGATACTAACAGAATTAAAGCAGCGTCCTCATCTTCTACTTTAACATCAATATTACGCAAATCTAGTAAAATTTTATTTAATTTATCTAGATGATCCCGAAGAGATGTACCTTCCTGCATGCGTAAACGGAACAGACGTTGCTTCAGAAGCAATTTGTTGGTTAGAGACTTCGTCATGTAGAGACTCTCTAACTTCTTCCAGAGACCATCGGCAGTTTCCTGATCCGCAACCTCGATGATAACATCGTCAGACAGACATAGCATGATAGTCGAGTGGGCCTTTTCTTCTAGGGTATTCCACTCTTCTTCATTTGCATCGTCAGATTTAGGTTTTCCTGATAGCGGCGCCCACAAACCCTGCTGCTTCAGCAGAGATCGCATCTTGATTTGCCATAGGCCAAAACTATTTCTCCCGGTGAATTTGTCAACCTTTATGTTGAAAGCAGACATTCTCGATCGGCTCCAAAAAACCCTAACAGTGCGGAAAAAAAACTTGATCGAAACGACCAGGCTCTTATACCAATTTGTTGTGACAGAATAGGATTATAGAGCATGAACAAGAAACGTAAAGAAGACAAGTGATTTACGTGGTTCACCAATGAATTGGCTACGTCCACGGGCAGAGAGGAGAACGGATTTTATTATCAATTAGGGTTACAGATTACAGATCTCAAAGACCATATATATAGCACTGAGATAAAACACCGAATTTACCCCCGACTAACTCAGCGAAGTGTGTGATTCAAGGCATATCAACACGTGTGTTAACTCCCCCTGATGATTACATCACTTCACATCCTTAAGACGTCGCATTCCAATTTTGTATCTCAATTTCTCAAACGTTGAAGTAGGTAAATACTTGGTAAATAAATCAGTCAAGTTATCACATGAACGAATTTGTTCATCCTTTTGCTGAAGATCGTGGGTAAAGGAGAATTTAGGATCAATATATTTTATCCTATCACCTTTCATAAATCCTTCCGTTAGTTGGGCAACACATGCAACATTGTCTTCATATATCATAGTACATTGAATTATTTTTCACTGAGTTTAATCCACATTGTCCACAAATGTGTTGTGTGACGGTACGCAACCAAACACATTCACGACTTGCCTCGTGAATTGCTAGGATCTCTGCATGGTTAGATGAAGTAGCAACTAAAGTTTGTTTAATATAACGCCATGAAATAGTTGTACCTCCATATGTGAACAAATAACTTTTTTTGCAATCGGGCTTTGTGCGGATCTTATAAGTAAACTGCATCTGCATAACCAACTAAACAAGGTTCTGATGAGATTAAAAAATATAAATCCATATTCATTATCCCTCTAAGGTATCGAAAAATATGTTTAACCTCATTTCAATGCCTACGAGTTGGAGAAGAATTATATATTTCTAATAAATTAATAACAAATGATATATTAGGCCTAATGTTGCTAGCAAGATACATTGGTGCACATATTGCACTCAAATATGGTACTTCTTGACTAAACAGTTCTTCATTTTCTTCGCGAGGTCGAAATGTATCTTTCGCTATATTTAGTGAACGCACAACCATAGGTGTGCTTAAAGGATGTGTTTAATCCATATAAAATCGTTTCAACACTTTCATAACATAAGTGGATTGATGCACAAAGATCTCATTATCAAAGTATAAAATTTAAAAACCAAACAAAATTTTGTTTTACAAAAATCATTCATTTCAAATTTCCTCTTAAGGGAAGCCACGGCCTTTGATGACTATGTAGGTGTCCTAATGATATTCAAATTATCAACATATACAACGATAATCACATATTCACATCCAGATCTTTTAATAAAAACATAGGGTATTTATGATCATTGTTATACCCCTCCTTAATCAAGAATGAATCAAACAATTGCACCACATGCGACCAAATTGCTTTAATCCATATAAGGTTTTGCTCAACTTGACTGAATACATGTTTTGAGAATTCTCGTTTTTCATTATCGGTACCTTTAATCCCTCGGGGATTGCCATATAAATATTTTTCTCTAATGAGTCGTATAAATATGCTGCAACAACATCTAATAGACGCATTTCAAGTTTTTGTTGCACTGCCAGACTTACTAAATAACGAAAAGTTATTGCATCCACCACAGGAGAATAAGTTTCCTCATAATTAACACCTGGCCTTTGGGTAAAACCTTGTGCGACAAGCCGTGCTTTATACCTCACGATTTCATTTTTCTCATTTCTTTTTCGCACAATTACTCATTTATGCCCCACGATTTTTATACCATTAGGTGTAGGGACAAAAAGTCCGAAACTTTTCATTTAATAAGAGGTTGAAATTCTGCATTTATTGCGTCTTTCCACATTGGCCAATCATCTCGTTTTCTACATTCATCAATAGATGTAGGTTCAGGATCCTCATCATCTTCCATTATATTAAGCGCTACATTATATGCAAAGATATTGTCGACGTCGATTTCATTTTGGTTCCATCTTTCTCTTGTTCTAACATAATTTGTCGATATTTCATCATTTTTGGGCGCCTGAAATATCATTTTCTCGGACTTTAAGTAGTATGTTAGATTTTTCAACAGGATTGTTCACATTATGACCATCCTTAATGTTTGCTCCTTTTATTTTTCGAGAATTTTTATCTTTGGAACCAAGAGGTCTACCACGCTTCAGGCGTGCCGTAGACTCATTTGCCATGGAAGATGGTCCTTAAAGGACATCAATTCTATTAGGAGCATTAGCAGCTGAAATATAAGATTTTGTAATTTTTTTAAGGTCAGTAAATGCGTCTGGCAGTTGATTCACAATCTTTTGCAAATGAATTATCTTTTCAATTTCAAGTTCACACTACTTTGTACGAGGATCCATGCAATTCAATGATAATTTATTTCAATAAATATTCCTTTCCAGCTGCTTACTTTTTCCCCCCAATGTTGGGAAAGTTGTCTTCATCAAAATGACAATTACCAAACATTTTCGTGAATAGATCTCCGGTCAATGGTTCTAAGTATTTAATAATAGACGGAGATTCATACCCAACATATACCCCCATTCTCCTTTGGGGACCCATCTTTGTGCGTTGTGGTGGAGCAATCGGTACATATACAACACATCCAAAAGTTCTTAGATTGGATATATTTGGTTCCTGACCTTAAACCATTTGTACGGGGGAAATGCTATGATAACTTGTTGGCATGATGCGCACAAGTGCTGTCGTAGGCAATATAACATGATCCCAAGCTAAAATAAGCATACATGTGACCACTTAGTCAATGCATCAATCAAAATCATAAAATATCTAAATGGCCCACTCAACGGATGTATGTGTCCGCATATATCCCCTTGAATTCGTTATAAGAACATAAAATTTTCATGCTCAAATTTAGCTGGTGATGGCTTTATAATTAATTTTCCTTGTGAACAAGCAGCACATGAAAATTCATTGGGGTTGTAGCATTTTTTGATTTTTCAATGGATGCCCACATGAATTTTCTACAATTTTTCGCATCATTATGGAACCGGGATGGTCCAACCGGTCATGCCAAACATTAATTTCGGTAGTAACCTTTTGATTTACTACGACATAAATTTCAATTGTTCTTATCCTCGTGCAATACAAATCCGAGGACAAAGCGGGTAACTTTTCCAACATACATTTCTTTTCCGCAACAATTGTAGTAATATTAAGGTACTCAATATTGCCTTCATTCGTAGTCTCAAGATGATATCCATTCAAACGAATATCTTTAAAACTCAATAAATTTCTTTGAGACTTTTCAGAGGATAAGGCATCATTGATAATGAATTTTGTCACTCCGGATAATAGAATATTGGCTCTTCCAAAGCCTTCAATTATTTTTGTATAACCAAATATTGTATTTACATTAGCTTCTCTCCATTTTAAATGTGAGAATAATTTCGTCTTGTTGAATATAGTGTGCGCAGTAACACTATCCACGAGACATAGATCTTCATCTTCTTCCTTAAATGTTGATGTTGTCATACCATTTTTCATTTCTTTTATTAATAAAATATATAAAAGTAATATATTTACAATCTAATTAATTTTTATTTTATGAAAATGCAATAGGCATTTATATTATAAAGAAGAGAAATATTAAGATATTGCATAATATAAGAAAATAAACATTAATAATAGATTATCGAAAAAAATTGTGATTGAGTATTATAACACTCTAATTACCACCTTTAGAGTGGGTAAGATCATCAACAACATCAAATTGTGTTATGTCAATCATTTCATTATCGAATTCACTATTCACATAATTTGTTTCAACTATTTTCTCTTTTTATTTAATGTTCAAAAATTTACTTTCCCTTTTGTAGACCTTTAAAATTCAGATGAGTATTATATATAATAATTTTGTAATATGTCTCGGTCAAAACCACGTCCTCGTTCGAGGCCTAATTTTTCATCAAAAAATCATTAATTTTATCATCCACCAAGAAATATGAAATTAGTTCGGAATATTTAGTAAAACCCTTCTCACGATATTGTTGTTGCAAAATATATCACATTAGAATCATGAAATGTGGAGAATGACTTTTCAAGCATACCATCATCACTAATATTTTCTCCACATAATTTCAATTGAAAAGTGATTATGAACATAATTGAATTGTACTCACTCACGAATTTATAATCATATATTTCTTTAAGATTTATCCACAATTAAAGTGGATCTTTCACCGTGAGGTATTCGACTTTCAATCCTTCATCAAGATAGTGGCAAAGGAAAATCATGGCTTCGGGCCTTTGGTCATATTTTTTATTATATGCTTGATTTGCCACTTTTATGGAATCCCAAAGACCCGTGGCATCCAAATGAATTTCAACATCAAGAATTCATTATAATTTTTTTCCAATAATATCAAGAGCTACAAATTTAAATTTTGTCAAGTTTGACATGTTGGAAACTATCCAACAAACAAAATATTGATTAATTATAAAATAACATAATCATCAAAATAGTAATGAAATAAGAGATGACAAATAAATATTGTAAGATAATATATTCTAAACATTTCAATACATACCTCCGTACAATACCTGGAATGTATCATTATCTGAATTTCGCCGGTATAAATATTTTACGAGCTTCGTGCTGATAACGTGTTGTAAAACACCTTAAAAGTATAACTCCATATGTGAAATAAGTAAACAAGATATAGAGATAACATAGAAATATTTTATTCCACCTTCAAGTGTTTACTACAACATTTGCACCCCTATTTATAAGTCTCAATACAAGCTTGAGAAGATGAAATGAAAGGTCCACTATTAATGTAAATACATGAACAATCTATGAATATCAAAGGGCACATGGTGAATATTATGAAGAAAATAAATGTACATTCATATAATATAAATATTATTCATAACATCCAGTTTGTTATAAGAAGCATGTAAATTATTGAGCTAGCTTATTCTCTTTTACAAGGGCGTTGGATACGGTGACGGGTATGGCGGCGGTTAAGGAGGAGGTCAAAGTAAAGAAGAAATAAAGAACTAGACACTTTCAGTGGAATTAAATGCCATGCATGTGTTTGGATATTTTTTTTTTGAAGCAAGGGAAAATTAGCTTCCATTATTGCAGCGACAAATAGAATTTGGTAGCCCGTCCACAAACGACGGCGGGTCTAACCAAATCTTATCTATCTTATGTGAATATGTGAAATATTTTGAACTGATGAACTTAGGGATGGCAATGGGGCAGAGCATGGCAGATAGTTAAATATTCAAATATGCCCTGCGTTCATAAGTATCTGCCCTGCCCTGCGACCGGCTGCGGGGCAACATTTTGTGCCATGCCCTGTCCTGTGCAAGTCATTGCCTTGCCTCATGCACTCCAAAAGTCCAAGTAAAACATGCAGATTAAATTACATTAAACAATAAAATAAATATTAAAAATCCACAACTAAATTAAAATTAAAATTAAACATTAGAAATTCACTAAATCATATCCAAAATACTTTTTTTTACGGAGAATTATATCCAAAATACGTAACAGCAAACAAATGTGTTTTGTGAAATTGTGATTTGAAGACAGTGAGCGGCGGGATGGGTAAGTTAAATTAGGGTTAGTGGAATAGTGGCCATAATTAAATAATATATTTTTTTATATTCAGGGCAGGGCAGGGCAGAGTTTTATAATACATGGATCCATGCCTGCCCTGCGTGCGGGGCGGGGCAGATTTGCCCTGTTTTAAGGATGGGGCAGGGCAGAGCGGATCTAAACCTCTCAGAGCAGGGCGGGTCGACCTCGGGGCAGATCATTTTGCCATCCCTAGATGAACTGTTATGATTGATTTAAAATAACTGACTATTAATTTGATAACTTAAAGTAGTTTTGTCTTCATCAAAAAGGGGGAAATTGTTGGGAGATGAATCTTATACAAAGTCCTATGAAATGATGTATTTGATGAATATAAGTTTTGATGGCCAAAAACAACTTAAAGTTAATTAGTAAAGTAGATGTTAGTTAAAATAAGTCATCATAACTAAGTCACCTAATTGATAAATAGTCTGATTGATTAATGATCTGTTTGAAACAATCTAAGTGTTAGAAACTAAGTTGGTAAATGATTGTATAGACAGCTTATTGTATAGGTTTAGAAATACTCACTTGTATAAAGTTCAGTTGATGTATTACTAGATAAACTATATTATAAGAACAGGTTAAGAAGACTACATCAACAAAGAAGAATCAGAAGACTACAGTTCAGTAGAGTTCAAGAGAAGACATAAGAAGAGAAGTTTGGAAGAGAAGATAAGAAGACTTCTAGTTGCTGAAGTCAGAAGACTAGAAGATCAGCAAAATACTTAAACAGAAGAAGAAGAATAAGTTTGGAAAATATATCTTATCGAAGTCCGTTTAGAAGGAAGGACGTTATAACTAAAGGATGAATAATTGAATGGAAGTTATAAGGAAATAATTGAATAACCAATTCAAGGAGAAATTCAAGAAGCGGTTAAAGAAGGTTACTAAAACAGTTACAAAACGATTTTATAGTTAGTTTCAAGAGAGTTAGTTACTTCCAACGACTAACTTGAGAACTAAGTCTATAAATACCTGAAGATCTTCATTCCTGAAAGACTACTTCAAAACTACTAAAAGATCATTAATATACTAAAGCAATTAGAGCGTACAAGTGAAGAAACTCACAGAGTTTATTGAAGTTCAAAGAAGAAAGTCAAGTTCGTAAAAAAAGATAAAAAAAGGCTTAGAAGATTTAGAAAAAATATTTATTCGTTTTTAGTTGGATAAGTTCGTTGTAAAGAGTGCTAGTTTCTCTACATTACTAGTTGATCGGAGAATACATCTGGAGGTGTAATCGACAAGATCGAAATTTTAGACTTGGAACTTTAAACCACAAGAAGTGAATTTCACAATTTGGAATTGTGAGAGTGGGTGTAGGCTTATTAATTGAACCACTATAAAATTTCGTGTCTCAATTTACTTTACAATATTTTCATATTTCATTATTGATTAGAAGTATTATTCGTATAAACAACCAGATTGCAAAATCAGCTGAGTAAACGAGTAAACTTACTAAGAAGATTACACTAAGTATTTTCATATACATAAGTGAGTATAAATAAAAAGGCTCATAAATCTGCATATTAAAGTTAAAGATATAACAAAGTTGTTTGTTAGTCAACTGGTTGTAAGATCAGCTTACTAAGGATCAACTGAGTAATATCAGCAAACTAGAATAAAAGTTATAAAATGCATTTTAAAAAAGTTTTAAAATGTCTATTCATCCATTTCCTTTAGACTTTTTATTTAATCCAATTTTAACTCACTTATGGGGACCAATGTAATACATTAATTTTAAACTTTATACGCAATATATCATTAATTGAATCTTGATTCTTGACAACAATTTTCATATATAAAATCTTAAATTTTAGTATTATACAATATACTTAGTTAATTGTTGAATAAAATATAAGTTGTGTTATTGATAATATTCTACTATTTATTTTGAATTGTGGTGATTATTATAGCAATTACTTTTTTTTATTGACAAGATCATAATAACTACGGTACATTAATTTTAAACTCTATACGCAATACCTTATTATAATATGTCACTAATTGAATCTTGACAACAATTTTCATATACTGTATAAAACCTTAAATTTTAGTATTATATAGTATCATAAGTTGTGTTATTGATAATATTTGAATATTTTGACAATATATTTAAAATTCCAGTTCTACACTAGTAAAAATAATAAGAAGAAGACAGAATTTAAAGGAACATAGATTTCAGTTTGTTCATTTGGGTCTATAACTCCAAATTCACTGTATTTCAATGAGACAATATTATTTCTAAAGTTTTATTAATTATAAATTAAAAGTATAATATAATATTGTTAAAAATAAAATACAATACAATATTACTAAAAAAATGTTATTCACTATAATTAAAAAATGTAATACAATACTGTCAAAAAGTGCAACACAAGATAACACAATATTATTGAAAAATGAAATGTAAATTTACTAAAAAAGTGTTATGCCTTGCAACATAATATTATAAAAAATATAATACAATATTACTGAAAAGTGTTAGTCACCATAATCTAAAAAAGTGTAACACAATTACACTTTTCATTAATCACTTTTATTTAATTTTATTACTCTCCCTCTCTATCTTTTATTAGATTGCCAAAAACATTTTTTTTTTTTGTCTTATTTTCTTCAATTAACTAATTAATTTTTTTCATATCTTTAATTTGACATCTATATTTCATAGACAAAAATAAAATTTGAAATTCGAAGTTATTGTGATTTAACGTGTTTTTATTTTATAAAATTTGAATTTATACTCTTTTAGATATCTCACATTAGTACATTACATTACAATCATCGATATAGTGTCGTACAATCATCAATAAAATCTACCATTTCTCACAATTTTTTTTTACAAACTATTTCTCACATTTTCAGTTGCATCAATTTGTCATTTCTTTTTGTATTTTTGAGAAAAAAATCAGAATAAAGAATAGTGGGTCGAACAGCACAAAAAGCTCACACGGCCAGGAAAACAACAAATTTCTCTCTCTGCTTTCTCTGGAATCCCGGCAAATCGCGGCTGTGTTCCGATTCCGGTGAGATCAGCGCTATGCTTAGCTTTATCTTTCAAATGAAGCTGTGCGTCACAGTTTCCATCTAAAAGCACCGTTTTTTCGTGTGGAAAGAGAGAGAAAATTTCCGGCTGTTTGCCTCTTCACCTCCGACCTCACTATCGCGGACTAAATTCCTCGTGAGTTCCGGCTTACTGCTCCTCCTGTTTTTTAACCTAGATATTTATGTTAGTGAATTCCCTTGTTTCTTGTTTATTTTCAGTAAAGTTGGTGTAATGGTGTTTGGGTTAATGGCTTTCTGATTTTTCTATGTTGTAAATTGAAGCTATAATCCAATGTGTAATCGTGTTTTTAATAAATTGAAGTTGTAATTCAAGGTATAATCCATGTTTTGATAATTGAAAGTTATCCCAGATAAACATCAAGTCTCTCATTTTTCAATCTATGAAAGAAAAGGAGATAGTGAGTGAGAACTTTTTCCTTCCCCAAATCTGCAAATATTATATAATGAAGTAAGAGGGAGATAGATTGTTTAGTTAGCGAATTTAATTTTTTTCCCCCAACCTAGCTGCTAATTCAAAATTGTAGCGAGAAGGTGAGAGCAAGTATATTCTTTCCCATCTTTTCCGTGTGTTCTTGAAATTTAATGCAGGTGGTGGGCAAGTGATGATTAATGTGGAGCTAGATAAATAGAATAGCAAAATGTTTGGTTACTTTGGTATTTGATTTATGATGCTTGTTCAATTGAATTGATGAGTTGGTCCCACTGTTCTTCATTTTTCTGTTTTGCGTTTACCTTCTTTTCTTCCATGTGTCTCAAATGTGCATCATCTGTTCTGAGCTGCCACTTTTTTTGGGGTTAATTGTATAAGTTTGATGAGATTTGATGGATTTATAATGACTATTTGTGGATTTTAGTTCTTGAATTTGATTACATTGCATCGAATTAGCTACTCGAACAGGCTTTGCATTGGAAAAATTGTTTTAGAAAAGTGTGTCAAAATGAGGCGGGGCAGGGCAGGCCCACCTGTGCAGACTGGGCGACTGGGTATATGCGTGGGGCTGGGCTGGGTATTTACATACCCGGTTTGGGCTTCTCCATTGCCAATTTGCCATTCCTAGATGTCTACACTTTGTTTGATGTTTGAGTTGGTCAAATCTGTGGATTTTAGTATTTTTTTTTTTCTTATATCTTTTGGTTTTTCTTTTTCATGAATTATGATTCCCATCTTGCACTGAATTTACGAGTATTATTTTGACCGGAATGCAATGAAGGGTTTTTGTTGGTAATTTTTTAGTATTTGTTTTCAGAACATATTTAATGTTTTGAATCAATTAGATTTTAGGCATATTTTTTTATATGTTATGCACAAGAGCAATGTTCAATTTCTAGTGTTTCTACTTCTCTGGGGTTTTTTTACAATTCTATGTTCCACTTCTGTGGTATGGGTTCCGTTTTCCTTCCTGAAAGGTTTAATTTTAACCGATTACGTTTGAGTGTGCGAATTTTCTGCTTTTATGATTACGGTGTTCTTTAATATATGCATGCCTTTTTTTTCTTTTTCAAATTTGTTTCTAATACGTTGTTAAAAATCAGGAGCTTTATTATTCTGCTTCTTATTACCTGTTATCTTATCTCTCTGAAACTTATATATAGTTGGATGGCTTGTGTTACAATTGACTGGACATTCAGGTTCTTATGTTGGGATGGTTTTGACGATGTGTTGTAGTGTTGCCTAAGGCATTGGTGACAGTGCAGTGTGAACTTTTTATTCCTCCCCCCAGATGGGCTGTTTTCATTCTACTTCAAGAAAGCAGTTTCCTGGACATGAAGATCCCATTCTACTAGCTTCCCAAACAGCTTGTAAGTTGGACTCTATCCCTTTTTTGCACGTCGAGTACTCAACTTTAGCTTTTTATCTTGATAAATCTATTTTCCTGTTTGAGGTGATAAAAGCTCTGTAGCTTATTTATGTGAATGATATAAGTTTGTTGCTCTGCCATTTTTGATATCTTATAGTACTAATTTGATAAGTATGAAAAGGATGTACCTGGCAAATATATACTTGGTCATTCAGGTGGGAAAATTACTTATGTGGTAGCTGAAGTGCCTGGCAAAAGTTCTTTAGTTTGCTTATTAGGCTAGTACCAATGTGAAATCATGTTGGTAGAAATCTCATTTTGTGATATTTTTTTTAATGTATCAGTCAGTTTTGATTCACTGATTGCTGGTTCCAGTGCTGGGTGGTCAATATGTGTTTTTACCCCCCCTCACCCCCAATATTTAAGGGATGTTTGTTTTGGGTTTTAAAAACCAGATTTTAGATTTACAAATTTAAATCTGGTCCTTTTGCTTGTGGACTGTGGTTCAATGTACTCAATGAATTGAGCATGATTTGGGTGTTACCGAACTCAGTTTCAGATCTGCTAATAAACAATCTGAGTTGTCACATTAACAAGAAAGGAAAAAAATTGTGGAGGATTATTGTCCCAGTTGTACTTTGGCTCATTTAGGAGTTTCCAAAAGGAATCCCCCATTTTGAATTTTAATGGCCAAGGTAGAGTTAGTTTCGTTTTATTCATTTAGGAGGATCAGTTGTTGATGAGAAGGATATTCCACCAAGAACATGTCCTCTTGAGCAGTTATGCCACTTTTCTATATCTTCTTCTATGTCCCTATCTGTCCCTGCACGGTTCCGTTGCATTTGTCTGGTTATAAAATTAAATTCATGCATCTTGCACAGTTTCATGCTAGCTCATTGACCTTTGCTTGAACTTTTTGAGCATACTGATATGTACCCTTGAATAAGATTTAGATTATTGTGCAAGTCTTGACTTTGACAGACTTTGACATGTTACCTGGGACTGCTTGAGTAATTTGGTTTGGTTCTTGCATTTTCATTACTTACCTTTTCTATAACATTCAATTCACTCTTCTGCTTTTGCAGTTAGTGTGAGTGAGGTTGAAGCACTATTTGAGCTGTTTAAGAGCATCAGCGGTTCTATCATTGATGATGGGCTCATTAATAAGGTAATTTCCAACTGAATATTGACCAAGGCATCCTTTGTTTATTTTCTAACTTATATCATTTTGTTTACTTTTGGGTGTTTGAAAGAAGAAAGAACAATAGTGTCTTTAGAAAATTTGATGCATTTAGGAAACAAATATAGAAATATTGTCAATTCAGGGCCTGAACTATCAATTCAGGATCTGAAAGATTTTTCATATCCATTCAGGACCTGAAAAATAGGAAACTATCAATGTGGGGCCTTAAAGATAGAAACTACTCTTAGACCAAAAAAAAAAAAGATAGAAACTACTCCCTCCGTCCCGGTGAAAGCTACCCATGAGCTTTGGGCACGGAGGTTAAGAAATATGATAAAATAAGTAGGTGTATTAGAGGTGATGTGATTGAGAGAGAAAAGAATATAATGAAATGTGAGAGGAAGTAGTTTGCCAAAAAGGGAGTGGGTAGCTTTCATTGGGACGGACGAAAAAGGAGGTGGCAGAATTGCTCCCAGTGTTACCCCTGGTCACTTTAGCCACTGCAGCCCTAGGCCCACCCACAAAGACCTTATGAGAGACATTCTCCTCCTGACAAAATATCTTTGCAAGTTAGCTAAATAATGATGGTTTTGCTGAATATTACTTTAAAGGGTTGATCCTTGTTTTTGTTATATGTTTCTGCATTATATTTTCTGCCGTGGAGTATATGTTTTGCCAAGTTATCAGCTCCATATAATAATCATGTCAAACATGTATCCCATTCTCTTGTAGCTTCTCTTTTCGGTTGGAATGTCAGTGCTTTATGTATGTGCAATATTTTCCGCTAATATTTCATGGCATCGGTACTCACCTTAGGGGAATAATACATAATTCATCTGCTGTGTGAAGGCCAATCAGGTGGTTTTCCTCTTGTTTTCAAGTAAATATATATGCTAATTTGAACGGTCTTTAATGTGCAGGAAGAACTTCAATTGGCTTTGTTCAAGAATAGAAAAAAGGAGAATCTTTTTGCAAATCGGGTAAATAATTGAGTATTGGCATTTTCATGATATTGTATGTTTTAATTTTTTATGGCAATACATGAACTCTTGGCTTGCTAGTTTAGGCCCTGGAGAGTGCCTGTAAGGAGTAACTCTGAACTGTCGTTAATGCATTGTGGTGCTTATATTGTTGGAATGTGATGGACTTCATACATTGAGGTTATGTAGAAAAATAATACTTGGTGTTGTTATTTGAAAAGCAGTTAGACTACGATGATAGAAAAAAAATACTTGCAATACTGTAATTGTTTAGAAAGAGAGAGGTTTATAGAACAATAAAGTAAGAAAGATTAGGGGAAAAGTTCCTTATAATTGCTTTTCAATAAAATGCCTAAAAATTAAGATGCCCTAAAATTGCTGATGAATCCTAGATTGATCTTAAAGTGATACCTTCGGATCTTCCATTTTTTATCTACCATCTCTAATATTGAAAGGCTGAGATAAAACACCAAATGAGAGTGTGATTCCATGTAGATGCGTGATAATCATCATCTTCAAGAAGTGATACCGGGAAGTATTGTGCTATTCGAAGTTTTGTGCTATTCTCTAGTAACATAGTCATAACTCTTTGTAGAAAATTCCAAGTGACTCACCGTTTGTTGTATCGGAAACTAGACTCCCATGGCTTCAAAACCATGTATGGATCATGGGCTGATTCAATGGCACGTTCAAAGTTGACCCATCTATACTGGCTCCATTTCTGCATCAAGAAGTGTTCAAGTTCCAAGTTAAATTTCTACAAACCCTGTGAAAAATCATGTACTTATCCAGTTCACTGAGACACTTAGAAATTTGGCTGATTAAATCCCCAAGAGTTGCTCTTAAACTCCAAATGGCTGGACAAGTCCTTTTCAGAGTGTTGGTATTCATATACATATTTCAGTGATTGCTAGTGATACCGTCTTCAGTTATAAGAAACCATGATGACTATCTGACCACAGTTTGTAACAATTAGCTGTTAGCTTTAGCCTTTAGTTCTACAATAAAACGTCTTTCATTGGTGTAGGGATATTTGTATGACCGTGCTCCTTAAGAGAGTAGTTACTTTTTGTACCTGTTGTAAGTAGTGACTCAATCATATGATCTTCCATAAAATTCAATCTCAGAACTAGATGAGTTTGTTGGAATTGATGTGGTCACCCTAGCATTCTGATAAGGATTTGGGTGCTCCTCTACTCTATCCTCAACTCGACTTTGGTAAAACTCTATGGCCACAACATTTTTAGAATGCTGCCACTATAAGTAATAAGAGAGGATAGCTGCTTAGAATTGTAATCTAAAAGGCTGTTTAGAAAATAATATGGTATGAAAGACTTTATGAACAGTATCTGGTGAATATTAGAGTATTAACTTTGTAATCTTTCAATATCTAAAAACCTTAAAATCTTTCCCAGGAGGGACTTAAGAGGATCCTTCCGTGTGCATTGAATTTAAGTTAACTTGGCTGTTCTTATACATTTGTTGGACTAGAGTGAATGCCATTTTTCATCAACTGGGGTTTGGAGTTTGGACTGTTGACTTTCCTTCTTCAACTAGGTTTAGACTTGACTCTCTTTTCTCAACTGATAATATTATTAATAAAAGATAAAGCTTTAAAGTTTAGCAAGCAAATTTAGATTTTCTCCCTTTATTTTCTTCTGGCATAAAATGCTAAAGTCTGGTTATCCATGTGATAGTCTAGTTCTCTTTTCCATTTTTAATCTTTACATTAGTCTATATGGCCAACCTTCCATTGCAGATTTTTGATCTATTTGACGTGAAGCAAAAAGGAGTAATTGATTTTGGTGATTTTGTTAGATCACTCAATGTTTTCCATCCAAACGCACCGCTAGAGGACAAAATTAATTGTAAGATAATAAAATATCTTTTACAATAGCTTATACTATTACTTATTCTGTTTGCTTTATTCATTCTGAAACTTATAACATGATGAATTGTTCTAACTGTTAAGTTATTTCTTGGCGTTGAAGTTTCATTTAAGCTATATGATATGGATGGAACTGGATATATTGAGCGACATGAGGTAATTTATGTAAATTCTTGGTTGGTATATGTCATTTCCATTTGAAAACGATATTGTGGATTTTCTTCATGCTATTTATATAAGATAATGATTGACTCTGCCAAATTGGAATCAGAGTTGAGGATGATGAATTGGCATTTGAATCCAACTGTGTTGTGTGTGATATAGAGTCCTAGACTTCAGCCCGACTCTTGAATATTGATTATTGCTCATCAACCATCAGAAAGATAAAAAGAAATTACCATGAAAGACTCAGATGTCCAAGTAACTAAAAGAGCAGTTACAAGACCATGTAATGCTGTTCAAGGTAAAAAACTGGGTGACCTAAAAAAGATGATCAAAATCTAGGGTATCAGTTGTGAATGGTCTAAAAGGCTGCCCACTCTGGCCGCAGAAAAGAAAACAATAATGCTTGGTCGAACCTGTCTCTGGAGCCTTGTTGATGAGAAAAGTTGTGTACTGAGAGGAAAAAGGATTGCATATTTATGGCTTTAGGAAAACTAATAATGGAATAAAATATAATCCCTAAAAACAAGTTGTTAATCTTACTACAAGTAGTGTATACTAAATGTGCATTAATTTATACATTATGCTACTATCGTTATTTCTGCTGCCATGCTACATCAATAATTATTGTAGCTTAAGTTCTTCATTTACTCAGACCACATATAGTTTTTTTTTGATTACAAGTTAAATACCCATCCCTTTTCCCCTCCCCATGACTCGAACCCAGGACCTAAGGCCTAGGTAGTGGTGCTCTAACCACTTGAGCTATCCCACTTTGTCCTCAGACCACATATAGTGTGCTTTTCATTCTTCATATTTTCTCAGCATTTAATTAATTTTCTCAGTGTGCTCTACATTGGACTTTTCCTTATTGTCTTGTTCATAGTAGAATGTAAACTCTAATCACCTGATTTGTGCTTGAGAACATAAATTTTTGGATGTTTTTTTTTTTTGTTTTGCTGTTGAGTTCACGCTGATGAAAGTGGGGCTAATTTTGCCTTTTGGTTTTTGATTGAATTCAAATCTCAGGGTTCTTCACACTTGTGTTTTTCACAGGTTAAGCAAATGTTGATTGCCCTTCTCTGCGAGTCTGAGATGAAGCTTGCTGATGAAACGATTGAGATAATACTGGATAAGGTAAAATTGGAGGGGCATATATCTATTACATAGTCCTTTGGTTTTTTCATGACTTCACTGCTCAAGTTGTACTGTTGGCATTCGATATCACCAGAAAAAAGATTGCCTTCATATGATTGATTCTTGGTCATTGTGACTTGTTTTCCCCCTCCCGAAGCAGATAATCCCCCAAAACAATCATACTAATGACATGTTTTTTTTCCTTACAAACACCCCCTCGAAGTACAACAAACAAACCTTTGGATGTTTGTATTTTTGTTTATATTTGTGCAATTTTTTTTAATTATTAGCTTAAACCTCAAGGTAAGTCTTTTTATAACTATCCCCTTCTTTAAAATGTATTTTTACTTTGTTGGATATCTGTTTGTAGAACTATTACCTTGTCAGTTGATGGATGTTTTGGAATAATATTCTTGCTTGTTTTGTCAGACATTTGAAGAGGCCGATATTGACCATGATGGAAAAATAGACAAGTCAGAGTGGCACAACTTTGTGACCCGAAATCCTTCATTGTTGAAGATTATGACACTCCCATATTTGAGGTACTTGTTTTATGCACATTAACATTGCCATGATATAGGCGGATAGATTATTCACAATTTTATCTTAACACACAATTGATGTGATGCGATCCCGTTCCTGATTGCTGTAGGGATATAACTACGACGTTTCCTAGCTTCGTTTTCAACTCAGCGGTCGATGAAGTTGCTACATAACTAAAAATCAAATATATGATTGGTTGATGCGACTTTACCAGTTTGTGAGGCTTCTATAATTTAGAGACAACAATGTACACATTGATTTGCATTTTGAACAAGATATATAGTATTTGGGTGTTGGATTTGCTTAGTGATTTTTGGTGAGTGTTGTGGCTGGTGATGACTAAAAGCCCCCTCTCCATTTCTAGAGTTGTATTTATTTACTAGTTGCATTTATCAACATTCAACAGTGCTTGTCATCAACCTAGTTTTACCGTCCTTTTCATGCTACACAAATTATTTTTTTTGGACATTCTTATCCCTACTCACACACACACACACACACATATAGTATATACACTCCCTCCCATTCCACTATTACCGGTTGCTTTTGATTTTTTGCACAAATTAAGAAAATTATCTATTAGTCTATTATTAATGATTATTTATATACAGTGACTAATATACTCTTTTACATGCTATTACTAAATTATTTATGGTCATAATATATCTTTTACATGTAATTAATGAAAAGGGTAAAGTTGAAAAAAATATTTAATATCTTTTGAAAAATTAAAAGTGGCATATATTTTGATTTTTTTTCTTCTCTAAAGTCACTGTAACTTGGAATGGAAATAATAATTGTTTACCATCAAAATCTGTTGTCAAAATTAATCTTTGCACTTATTAGACTAATATGGTTTAGTCATGCACTAGACTTGTGTTTTATTGATACTAGTAAAATGCAATATAGAATTCATTAACTAATCCATAATAAAAATCAAAATAAAATAAATATATAAAATATGAGTATTTAATTACATCCTTTCATATGAGAAATTATCAATGGTAAGGGGGATAAATTAAATTAATTTTTGAACAATCATTAATTAACTCCTTTTGCACAGTTGGGAAGGTTGGTTGGTGATTCAAATTTCGTATGCTTCAACCAAAAACAACGATGTAAACTATAAAATAAAAAGAATCAATCAATAAATAAATTTATTTTAATTAATTATATTTATCTGTGGAGTCATCCTTACTATATCTAAATTATTTATTACTAAATAATTCAGGAAAAAAAGGACGGCATCGTTCTTATCTAAAAGTCTAAAACTACTTCACTATATAATAATTATATAATATAATAATAATATTGTTTTTTTTATGGAAACTCATTTATATAATTAAAATTAATGAGAAGTAATTATGCGTTCCATTCCTGTTCTGCCTTGGTCAATACGCGTGGTCCCCACCAACCTTACACATTCTAAATAAATGTAATACAATTTGGAAAAAATAATAAGTTTACTATTAATGCTTTTGTAAATATTTAATTATTGCTTACATCTTACAACTATAATTATTGCAAAAGCTTTAATGTTTTTTTATTTTTATTTGGCAATTGGTTGAAGAATTAATTATTATATTGTATGAGAGCAAAAAAGTCTAAAAACCTATGCCAGCACAAAATTAAAAAGATATCATCTTCTTTTCTTCCTTGTGTCATTTTTTTTTGGAAGAATATTGATGGGTCCTTAAATGTGTCCTGCACCCATTACAAACATTCTAATAGCAAGAGCTAACAAAAGAAAACCTTTGTATGGATTATTTGCTCATAAAGTAGATTAATTAGGATGTGTAAATACTTCATTGTAATTCATTTTACTAAAAATAAATAAAATATTTAATGATATTCATTATACTAGGAAATTATTCATAATTTTAGTTGTTTACGGTGTAATTTATTGCATTCGATTATATTATAATTACATTTTTTTTTTTTTACTTATTTACACTTGGATGATTAAAAGACACACTTAATATTTTCCTCAAGAATTTAAATGATTTTAGGATCTTTTGGAGCAAATGAAGTGAATTTTAGAAGTTAAAAAAAAAAAAAAAAGTGGAAATCAAACTCGTGACATGTCTTTAACGCATACCCCTCACTATTTGAGCTAACTTTTTTTTTTTTTTTATGCAATATCGGAATATATAACAATATCTTACAAAATTCACCTATAAATCAAAATAAATAAATAAAATGAGTAAAAATTTGTAAATTAAGCGGATAAAAATTAAATTTATATTTATTTTTTTCATAAATCGCACAGAAGAATTTTGAATCACAAATGTAAAAGTTATCAATATGCTGATCATGAATCACACATTATAATTTTTAGTTGACAAAAAAGCGAGGCTAATCTTTAATTTAAATCATGATTAGCATAGGAGGTTTTATTTATTTAAATTAAAAAATAATCTTTTTCCTGTTCGTATTCCTTTTTTGTCTGCACTTGTTGCTATCCCAATGATATTTATTAAATAATTAATACAGATGTAATATAAATAATAATTCTTCTCTTATTTTAAGCGTGAGTGATGGTTGTCTTCATGCCTTGGCAACCTAATTTCACTTTTCCCAACCACAATTACCTTTTTTTTTTTTAATTCTTTTTTCTTTTTTCAAGCGGACTCCAACTCTTTTATTAACCAAAATACATAATTTCTTGCTTTCAAATAATTAACAAATTAATGAGTATTCAATACAATATTTTCAGACCTTTATTTAACATTTTTAAAGTATTATTTTTTTCTTCTCATTTTCCTATTTTTCTCTTTCAATTTTTTCAATAAATCAAACTTTCCTTCCCCAACAATTTTGTTTACTACTACATGTTTGGTCTAAATAATTTTTAAAAAACTATTCTTGGCTCTTCTTTTCATTTTCAAGACTTGAGAAAGCTTGTCAAGTGATTGTTTGTTTGTTTGTTTCAGAGCTGCTCATTTTCATTTTAAGTATTTGAATCTTGAAAGCTGTTGAATTAATGGTGTATTAAAAAAATCATCTTGTTTTATTCAAGTATGGAAGCCAGTACTAATAATACTTTGAGTAGCAGTGGAGTAACAGTGGTGGGATCGGATGCTCCCTCAAATTACCATGTTGCCCCTAGACCCATCCCGGAAAACCCAACTCAGGCAGCCACGCCGCCGCCAGTTTCCGTCGCCCCTCCTCTTGCCGGCGGCGGCGGCACTACCGTGAAGAAAAAGAGGGGCAGGCCTAGGAAGTATGGGCCAGATGGGTCAGTGTCGATGGCCCTTTCACCAAAGCCGATTTCCTCCTCCGCTCCGCCGCCGGTTATTGACTTCTCCGCCGTGGGCAAGCGTGGAAAAGTCCGGTCTATTACTACTCCGGTTACGAAGCATCAAGTGCCCAGAGCAGAGACTGAGAGTTTGGGTGAGAAAATTGTGTGTTTGATTGATGCATGCATGTGGAACAAGTTTTGTTTTTTACATATGTTTTTGTGTTGTTGAGGAGTTATAAGCACATGTGGAAAAGAAGTAGTGGAAGTTAGTAACAACTTTTTCTCCTTTTGTTTGTTGCCTTCTTGTGACCTAATTTACCCTTGTTTGCACATGGGTGTGTGTGAAATGTGCAATTTGAATGTATGGTTGCCTTGTTGAGTGAAAAATGAGCTCATAATTTACTGGGATTAGCTTTCCTTTTATGTAAACCCTTTGGACTATCATTGTGCATTCAATGTGTTTTTCATAATAATTTGACTAGTAATGTGTTTCCTATGTAACTCATAGCTTGAATATTTGCAACTATACTTGTTTTTATTGTGGTCGTTTGGTCGTTAAACTGTGGGCAATTCATAGCAGATATTCTTCAGGTCGTAGTTTGATATTGACGAATTGTTTTTTTGTAGGTGAATGGGTTTCCTGTTCTGTTGGTGCTAATTTTACGCCTCATATTATCAATGTCAATGCGGGAGAGGTAAAAACAATCGTGTTGGTATAACTTTTGGCTAATCAATAAGTAGTATATTTTCCTTTTTTCTGTTTCCACTTAACGTGCATCTTAATTGAATGTTCACCTTTAGAGCATGTGATCGAATGGATCTCGACAATTTTAATCCAGTTAATGCACACTGTCAAAATACTATCTACTCTCTTAGTTAGATTTCAAATTTACTTTTATGTCATTTGTATCTGAGATCAAAGTGAGTTTTCAAAATAAGGGAAGTAATGAATTTTGTTGGTTATAGGATGTCACCATGAAGGTCATATCTTTCTCTCAACAAGGTCCTCGGGCAATATGCATTCTCTCGGCTAATGGTGTAATTTCAAGTGTAACTCTTCGTCAACCTGATTCCTCTGGTGGCACATTGACATATGAGGTGCTAAAAACAATTTAAATTTCTCCAATTTATTATACTAATTGAAGTTTTTATTTCTTGGTGTTTGACAATGTCCTGTGCCTTTTCCAATTCTATTACGTGGAGTGAAAAGGCATTATTTTCTAACGTAATTGGGATGGTAAAGTTTTTATTTAGCATGTCTTAAAATGATTAGCCTTGTTGAAATATCATGGACTTTAATTCAGGTTTATTTTAGAACACCTTTGCATGCCCCTGAGATTCAGATAATTTCCTCTAGTATTGTTTTCCGATCGTGTTTTGTTGTAGCTGGAGGCTAGTCAGATTACATTTTTTACCCATGGTTTCTGATTCTGAAATATTTCCTTAGAAATTGAACCTCATTTTTGTTATAGATTAATTTAGAACATTTTATCTTTGTCTGCCATCTTAATTAGTAAAGCTGTGCTTGAAATAATAGAGAATTGATCAATGTTGGGATTTTAAGTATTTTAAAACATAGAAATAAGGAAAGAATAAATAAAGATTCACGTACGAAACATGGAATGACTAAACTAGGAAACTTATTAAAGACAGAGTCATAATATAATCTTCAACATGTAGTATTTTCAGCTTGTAGAATTTCTTTTTATTTTGTGACCGGTGGGTAATCCTGCATTATCGTAAGAAAGCCTTTTAGACAAACTTCTTTATTTCCTTGGTTTCTAAAACCATGAGCAGGATTTTCTGAAGCTGTAAGTTGAATGTTGTATCTATTACTGTGTAAGATTTAGTTAAACCGACCTATTAAAAGGCAAAGTGTTTGTCTGATTATTCTATTTAGTTACTGACTTACTGTGCCAAAGGTCGTAGTTTGACTTTCTTTCGCCTAGTCCTGTTAAAGTATCATCAAATAATTATTGGAAAATAGCAAGAAATGAGCTAAAAAGAGTGGCGGCTATGAATTCTTTCTTTACGTATTATCTTAGCTTGAAATAATCTTATGTTGTTCAGGGTCGGTTTGAGATACTGTCCTTGTGTGGGTCATTCATGCCTAGTGAGAGTGGAGGAATGAGAAACAGATCTGGTGGAATGAGTGTTTCGTTGGCAAGTCCTGATGGCCGTGTCGTTGGAGGCGGAGTTGCTGGCTTATTAGTAGCTGCCAGTCCTGTCCAGGTATCATTTTTAATTTGAGATGGAGCTCCACTTTAGCATTTATACCTTATTTTGCTTTAAAACATGATCCGGGTAGGGTCATATGTCCTTTCGTGTTTTATCTCGTGTTCCACAATAATCACCTTACATATGTATTCTTTTTTTTGCTTTGAACTAGATTGTGATCGGAAGTTTTCTTGCGGGCAACCAGCTCGAGCACACAACTAAGAAACACAAATCCGATTCACTGTCTCTTATACCCGTCTCAACTGATGACACATATCATACTTCCCCAACCTTCCGTGGGGATAGCTGGACTTCCATGCCCCAAGACTCGAGGAATAAGCCTACTGACATCAACGTAGCTTTGCCTGGCTAGAAGAAACCCAATTATAAAAACATACCTCTTGCTCACCACATTCGCTTAAGATTCCCATTCGAGGAATCTCGTCTTTTTAAATATTTGCCTCCAAACCCGGGCCAGGTTTGTGTTGTAATTTTGTGCAATAGGTCCTGCATTGATTCCTAGAACGGTTTAGATTGAACAATTTACCCATTGAGTTGAACTTATGTTTCATTGCTTATGGTTTAGTGTTACTCTAGAATCTGTTATTTTGTTTTGCTGCTACTGTTATCTAGATAATTGTTTGGAGGGAAAATACTAGTTTTTTGTTAAAACCCACATTGTATTGGTTTTTATGTTCTGTCTTTGGCAATGCTAATGATCTTTCACAAACAAATACACATACATCATTTTAGATTGACATCAGTAAATGCAACGAGTTGGTTTCCTTTATTTTCGTCGCATGTATACAGACCTTATTACAAAAGACTGTGTTGGCAACGTGATCAGTCTTTGTCGTCCTTGGTCTTTTCCACGAGTTGTTTAAACAAGGTCGATTGCAGGAGTAGGCCTACTGCGGTTGGAGATGTTGCAGTGTTCCAAGGGGTAAGAGGCATTTTCCTTTCAATGATTTCAGAAATTGCAGGATTCTTTATGCCATAACTACAACTAGAGAAATCGGGCTCTTTGTTTAGGTTCAAGCACGTCGAGTACTGAGCTTGTAGAATCGCGCTTTCTTGAGACCCCGTTAAGTTATGTCCAGGCCTTAGCCATTTGATATAAGTGCTCAAATCGAAGTTAGTAACTGCATTGGTTCCTCTGTATTCAATAGCTGCAATGTCGTAAGCATGTGCTGCTTCTTCTTGAGTACCTTAATGTTGAATCGTTTTTCTATCATTAAAGGCTTTTAGCTAAAAAAAACAATAATAGCAGAGTTTCAGTAACTCACCATAAGTACCGAGATAAAGATATTTGTTTCCAAAAACGCGTCCAATTCTCGCTTCCCATCTTCCATTGTGATGATGCCTTAAAGTTTCAACGACATAGGCCCGTTATAGTTATTGAAATTCAAAGTAGGAAATTAAATTTGAAATGTCCATCATGCACCTTGCAACTCCTCTGTACTTGGATGCACCTCTTGCAAAACCACTGCTTCTCCTATACCATAATTCAGCTTGTTACACAAGTTACATTACAACTAAAACACAACAGTCCTGTCAGTTGAAACAAAACATAATACTTTAAGACATAATGGTTTATCATGGAAAAATACCTTCTAAGAGAGGCTAAGTATTCTTCCTTGGTAACATCTTGCATTATCTCTATCTCCTTTTCATACTCACATATCTGGAAGGAATACATACATTCTTATGAAAGAATTTTATCTAATTTAAAAGTTTGAATTTATAGAAAAGTTTAGAATTCATTCATTTGCATTAATTCTCTAATACGGCTCTTCACTGGTGGATTGCATTCTCAACTCTACCTTCTAGAGAAGAGGTCTGTCGTGTGGACTATTTAATATGAGTGAAGTTGCTTTCAACGAAATTTATATTGAGCCAACGACTTGATACCAAAATTTAATACTGTATTAAATATCTTAAAGTCGAAACTTGTAAATAAGTGTGGAATTAATTCAGTTCCACGTGCATGACATACGGGGAAATTTGTGTAGGTTGAGGCACCCCAATATTTGATTGCAGCCAAGTCGTATGCTCTTGCTGCAGCTTCTTCTTCATCATATGCTCCTAATCAAAACGTAAATAGTGTACAAAACTATTAACTTAAAAGCCACATGCCGGCTGTCTTCATTTCATAACTTTCTACCTTTTTTTAAAAAATATTTTCACAATTTATTCTCATATGTATTCATATGGTATGATTTTCGTCTCAAGTCACCAAAAAACGCACGAAACGACGCCCTTTTTAGCATGTCCGGTCACATTTCCCGGCAAATTGGAACGAAAAACAACATTGTTTCGTGCATTTTTTTACGCAATTTAAATACATATGAGACTAAATTGGAAATAAAAAAATATGGGACCATTTAAAAAAAGATGACAAGTTATGGGACGGACTTTATTCCCGTAAAGTAAAAGTGTAGTTTCAGTAACTCACCAAGATACACTGGTCCATACCAACAAATGGCCCCAACAGTACATGGTCACACAACATTGTGAAAAGCATTAGCATACGTAATTAGTATTATAGTTCAATATATTTACATGTATCTAAAAATAAAGTGATTGTTTCCATAAAAGGAAACGAGCACAGAAAAACAGACAAATAAGTAAACTGAGCACACTTTTGGTGAACGAAAGTAATTTTTTTCAAGTTCTGTCAAACGATAAACTAACGTTGTTTTTCAATCATTTTCTTCAAGTTCTGTGAAGCAATTTTGGTGTTCAAAGCATTAACTTTGCATGGCCGTTCATCAATAATAATGATTCAACACTAAACAGTGCATTTAGTCGGATATTTAGAAGCACAATTTAGCTACAAAAACAATTTTCAGGCCATGTTTGATAGCTTAGATTAAACCTAGATTAACTATATATCATTTTTATTAGTTGTTTGATAGCTTAGATTAAGGGTAGATTATGCTTTAAAATTTATAAAGTTTAGTTATCATCCTAATCTTAGATAATCAGTCTTTGCTATCAAACATGCCCTCAATATATACTTTAAACGTCTTTTGAAACAAAAGTTAAGTGTACCTTGTTTTCCTTTCTTTTTTTGTGTTTCATTCCACGACTTTTTATCCCAAAGATGAGCTTCAAATCGCCCGGTCCACCGATGCCTAAAGGGAAATCACTAAGGCAATTAAACTCCACAAAAAAGTAGGCTAGGGGAGAGTGCAAAATGTTATGTAAATTAGTACTCCATTGTCCAACTGATTATACCGTATAATTGTTTACTACTATATAGTATTAGTTGCGAAACAATTCTACGGTAAGACTGGTTTACATAACACCAACACAATACACAGACCTGCTAACTCCACGAAATCTTGAACTCCTTTTGGGGGGAGGGGGTGTTTGGAATGGGTGTTGTTGTTCGAGTGTTACTAATGAAGGAGATCTACGCCGTCTTTTCACACACTTATTCGTCTCACCGCCGCCTTCCACAACAGGCTTTTCTGCAGACTCTGTGCAACTATCCATTTTCATGAGTTTTTTTCTGCTATGAAATCTATTATTATATGCATGCGGGGTTGTTATAAATGCTTAGAAATTCCAGGATGGTTGCTTGTTACTACAACTTGTCTCCATGAAAAAGGACAGCAGAATCGATGATTGCAATGCCAAGATTCTTGTCTTGTTGTTTATGCAGTTACTTCAAGTGACTAGACTCACTAGTCACTATAAAAGCTGCAAATTTTATATATAATATACTTGTCTCATTTGCATTTACGCGACAAATCGGTGGATTTTATTTCTCTGGGATTGTTCGTCCACCTCACGTTGTTAATTAGGCTAGGTTGCTTAATTTGGCTTTTTCTTTCACTTTTTCTTCTCTAACTTAGATGCTCATACCTCTTTTGGATTTTACAAATTGTAGCTCATTTACAATATTACTGTACAACTGATGTATACAAGAATTTGCCAAAAAGAATCCTTGAACATAAAATATTTTACCCACAATTATAGTACTTTAGTTTTCATCATATTTCATGAGACGATCTCAAACAAGACGAGAAGTGTAATTTTATTCGTAATGTCAATTCATACAAGAAAGAATTTCAAAAACCCTAATGGAAAGAAAGGAAGCAACTGAGCAGACAATGTAAGAATGAATTAGCAAATGTACACTAAGTATGACCTGAAACCTATTTGCTCAGTCAGAGAGTAACAAATTTGTTTAAAGAATGGGTTCAACTCTAAAATGGTTAATAGCCGCTGCTGCTGCTGCTTTCCAATATCTTTAAGTTGGATTCTTGTCCAATAAAGAATATGGTTGGTTGGTTGGTTGGTTGGTTAGGCAAGTCCAATTCAAATACCTAATATCTTTCTCTTACTACCTTACTCAGGGCGCTCCTCTGGCGCCTCTCTATATCCTGACCTGCTGGTTTCCTTAATCTCAATTCCGGCTGCTGCACCCTATCATCTCTGCGTAAAACTTCATTAGCCATTATCTTCGACCTAACCGAACGAATGCCACTACAACCCCTGCCTAATTTATCCTTCCATGAACCAACCTGAGCTTTAGAATTCAAACATCTCGATGCTGCTTCGGTTAATTTTCCGTGAAGCTCAACTTCTTCGAGTTGATACTTCTTTAGTCGCTTGAAACCCTGAGAAAAAATCCCACACCAGTTACTTGACAAATAAGTAGCATAATTGTTTTGTGAGAGAATAGAAATTAGAATTCAATAAACAATTTGCACTAATCACTCATCTGAAAAGGTAGGTGATATTCCGATAAGCCACCAATTTAACATATCACAAGCGACACGATTTCAGCTTTGTTTATTTAACAATTGGTTATTCAAATTAAATAAAGATATGCCAGGCTTAACATTAGACATTGTGAAAACTGATATGCAATAACTATGAATTTTAGTTGTGTATTTCATAAACATAACTTGCATGATCCCTAAAGCAATGCAATATCCAGGTTCACCGGCCATGAGAGTTGATATAAGTTGTCTCTCACCCGTCAACTTTGTCATTAAACTATCGATGATATACTACACTTCGATTTTTCTAATGAAAAGGGGTCACGATTTCATTTTCTAGATGAATTTCAGCCTGATAAATGCTGCTCACATCCACCCACTCACGCATATGTATTATTTACCTGTTGATCAGTATTTGAAGACACTGAATCATGTGTGATTCGCTTTCCCGGTTTGGTGGAAGATCGGCGTTTAAACCTATATACTTCTGAATCAGACTCATCTTCGTGGGTGGTATTTCGAATGTCAACCTCCTTAACAACTTCACTTTTGTATATAATAGGTTCTCTGTTAGTGGATTGTGGAAGTTCCGAGACACTTCCATAGTTTTCCTTACAAAGCATTGTAGATATATGTTTCTCTGAGTTGCAGTTGTCATAATCCTGCTTGACCATCAAAATTAGCTATGTAAATTGACTTATAGTGCAATACTTATCAGTGATTTTTCCAATGATTCTTTATATAATGAATGACATTTTATGAAGCACAACTTGAAAGACTGAAAAATCTTACCTCAGCAGTTTCATTGAGACTTTTAGTCGACTTCAAAGATGACAACCCAGAGATTTCCTTGTTTAATCCGAAGGAAATCTTTCCATAAGGTATGTAGCCGTCATTTGTAACTCCTGAGAATATGCTAGATAGTAAAAGAAAATCATCACCATTCTGGTAATGTTGCTCAAACTCCTGCAATACATTATCCTCCTGCTCAAAATGTCTGGCTGCTGCTTCTAATTCCGTGATGTCATCCCTTACAGAAAGGGTTGCAGTCCCTCCACAAGGCCAATTAAGTGATTTTGCATCTAATATGGAAACAAAAGATACGTATCATATTCTGGTAGAAGAGATTATGTTAGAGAAACCAGAAACAATATCAATTCTGTTATACCATGGCGAAGGCACACAGGATGCAAGCAACACTGGCAATTTAGATATGCTACATAACAGTCGCGTTTGCATAGGCTGCAGAGAATCGTTCCATGGGAAAAGGAAGAAACATTTATGCACTCTCTTGATTTCATCAGAAACCATCTGGCACGATGTAGAAATCGCATCAAATTTACAAAAGAAAGCTTTATGCTCCTGTCTGTGCATGCATAATCTGGGTCTAGAAGTTGCAGTCTTGAATAAAGTAGCTTTGCTTCTTTGCAGAGAAGCTCCTCTTGGGGAAGGAGAGGCGTCCTGTTGAGCAGAGCATATCGACGACTGGCAATATCACCCAATGGAAACCAATCACCAGTGGCAAAGTTTACAGCTTCACCACAATTAAAACCTGAAAGTTACAGGCAAAAAAGAAAATTAGATGATTAGGGAAAAAAGAATTCAAGAAAAATCATTTGAAGAACTAATGCTACATGAAAATATTAATAAACTTGAGAAACGATCTGGAAAATCTCAACCTATAATGGCATACCGTGACTAAACCCCGCATGATATGCTCTAGGGAAAGTTATTACGAACTCCCCAGGCTTCTGAACAGCTTTGTAAACGGGAACATCATGCTCTAGCAATATATTTGGTGGGAAAAGTGTTGTCTTCCCTAAAAGAACATCAAAAGCTCCATCCTCCCCACCAGCAGATGAGATATCACGAGTGTACACATGCTCTTTGACCACATTTTCAAAATCAATAGCTGCATTACCAGGAATGCCATACCATGTTTTTGCAGCCCCACAGTGATGATAGTTGATGCTGCACGTGCATAGAACAATGATCAACCATATGAAAAATCAAACTGAAAAACAAAATCCTCTTAATGTTAAGCAGAAGAATGGCAAACCTATATAAGTAATGATCTTCCACATGCCAAGCAAACATGCTGAACAGCATCCCTATGTAAAGCATAGGTTCAGTCACTCCCTAAAAATTAAACAAAAAATTGTCTGAGAAACAAAACAAAACAAAAAAGAATTTTAAGCAAATAATTAGTCCATACCGGGATTTCTGTCTCAAGAAGACGCAATACAGATTTTGACAGCCGAGAGAGTTTCTGAGAACAAGTAAATTACATAATAGTTAATACATTTCCGATCAAATTCCCAATAAGATCAAGATGCCTATATACATTAAAAAGGAAATAATAATTTATGAAGTTCTCAAAGGCAAAATATAGAAGTGAGATGTGTAGATGAATGATTAATGGAAGATTGAGTCGGGAATCAATTTTAAATTAACTCCTCCCAGGAGCCCTAAGCTAAAATCTTGTTGGGAAGAAACAGACATGGTACTGCAATAAGATTCTGATAAGCAAAAAGGCAGAACTACAGACAGTAATTATTAAAGATTTGTTTGTAATGTTCTACTACCAACAAAATTTTAAGACAAACTTAGAAATGGGAGAACAATGTTTTCATCTCTTTCCTAAGGAGTGTCAAAATTCCTCTGTCAAAGTTAGACAGAAATTTGCATAAATAAGAAAAAAAAGTAAAACCTTTGTTATGAGAAGAACACCTTCAAATTCCATCTGCTTTTTCCAAGTGGATCACTGGGAGAAGACGAAAATGCACTACCGTCAACATCACATGCGTATTCAACACTCTCTGTCTTTCCACAAGCTATTTCATGCCAAAATTCTTTTTCCATGTATGAAGCAGGAAGGGATCCAGCACTGAGGTATCTCCTAGCAAAAATCTTGTTTGCAATTTTCTCGAATTCACGAAACGTATAGTATCTGAAAATTAACACTCAAGTTCAAAACCTGAAACGATAACTTAACCTGAGCACACACTATTTTAGATAATATATGAAAAACACACCTCTCAGTCATGAAAAAGGTGACCTTGTCATCACTATCCCACTCAGCAAAACGAAGTGGTTGCAACCTAGTTGTAAACTTGAAACCAGCATTCTCTTTCATAAGAACTACACCAGCAGGTACAGAAGCACTTACTGGGGATATAATCTTGCATATACCTGAAGATTGAAGTAATAATAATATTATATGTGAGCTCTTCAATTAGATAAAAAAGAGAAGAATGACCAGTAAATGTCCCCAAGAAATATATGGACAGGTATTAAGTGGAAAAAATCAATAGCTTAGACACACAAGAACATGGAAAAGTAGACAGCTTACATTTAAGCAAAAAATGGCATTTAAAAGCCAATAAGTAAATAACTTAATAAAATATTTTATCACCATACACATTCAAAGGAACAAATGAATTCTGAGTGCCCGAAACAAATATCAAATCTATGAGCCCTAGCATACTTAATCAAATCTACGGTCACTAACTACACTAACACTTTAAATGCTGTAATGAGAATACCATATTTTGAGGCTTCTGAAGCTATCTTTTGGAGATAAACTAAAGGATCCTGGAATTCTGCTTTAGTTGGACAGTAAACAGGACACTCTGGAATTTTATCTGTCCATTCAAGGTCAGACGTGTCAAACTTTTCCACCTTGCTCTTTGAGAAAGCATCTCTACAGCTGGAACTGTTGCCAAGTTTTGAGTTTTCATCCGCATTATTATGTAACCTCACACCACACGCAGCAGAAGCTCTTAAACCATCACCACTGCTCCTACTCATGATTTTGCCTGTAAAGGTTGAATCATTCTCCCCTGTTTTCCTCCGTTGTAGCATTTTACGCTTCAAAAATTCCAGTTTAGCTTCTCTAGATGATAAAACCTTTCCTTCCACCTGCCAAATAAAACCATCAAGTATTAGGGATAATGTCTAAACAGACAAGAAACAATATTAAAGCAATATTAATTGAAATATGCTCCTAACAAAATTTAAATGACGTATGCAATGATACTATTCAAATTCATCTTACAACAAACCAAACCACTTGCCCCAGAAATTGGAAATGGAAAAGGTTTATTACTATTAAAATTCTATTGCTATCTTTTAAATGTGCTTATCAATGAATCATGTAGAAATATATGACATGCTCATATATTTAAGATGAGTATATCATATCATCCATTTTAATTCAATTACATTAATATTTCATTACTACAGCTTTATGTATTTATAATCATAAGAATATGAAGCTGTGTTTTATCAAAATATCATGTAGAGATATAATATATGCCATATATAGGAAAGACAGAAGAAGTGACATTCCCTATTCATCATTCCATATGAAGTGTGTTTTATCAAAATATTGTGTAGAAATATATTACATGCCATATATAGGAAAGGCAGAAGAAGTGACATTCCCTATTGGTCATTCCATTAGGATGATTCACTTTTCTCCATTCATACATTTGTGTGTATGTGTTGCTGCATTATTGCAACTTGCAAGTATCTAACCTTAAACACTAATGCTGCCAAAATATTTAGTTAACCTTTCAGAAAGAAAACAAAATAGCACAACTTATTAGAATGAGAAAATAATGCCCAAACGACTCAGTCGGAATGATTTGCGTTCACATTCATTTCCTTCAAGAGTTAGAACACGTGTGAATCACTTAGAAACCTGACTAGGATCAATTCAAACATTATCACCATTTTATATCAAAAAGTTAAAAAAAAAAAAAAAAAAGTCAAATCAAATCAAAAGGAAAATGTAAAAGATATATCCACAGCTATCAGAAACGACAAAAGTGCAGAAAGAATAACATTATATGCCAGAAAATGAGAAATTCCTAAAATGGTTCTCAGAATAAAAAGTATGCTGGCAAAATCTAATTTGCTATGGAATGCGGGAAGTTATAAGTGCAAAATCTCTCACGAGTGAATATGTACCCAAGTAAAAAAAAAAGAATATACTTATATCAAGAGCAGTCTCACAGAACAAATCACATTTTGACAAATAACATTTCGTACAAGGAGCTCCAAACTCAATCTACCACCAACCACAAAAATAAATTTAAAATATATACCGGAGGAAAAAAAGAAAAGGTGCATCTATCCCACATAATAAAGAAGCAAGATAGAACAGTCAACAATGAACCAATGAATTGAGAATATCTATCCCAGAATGAGGGCTAACCAATAAAAAAATATATGTGAAAAAGTAGACCACAGAAGAACCACCAGTCAAAATGAGAAAACGAAAAGAACAAATAATTCAGCAACAACATACTAACTTTTTTTAATATAATAAAAACACCTCATACACAGGTCACATAGCATAGACAACAGCTTCTCGAATAATTTATTCAAATTAAATCAGAAACTTCAAATTTTCTTGACCAAAACATATTAACTCTTCCAATGCAAAATCACAATTAGTTGATTCTCACGCAAAAATAATAACTAAATCAATATTTTCCAGAACACCTCCGATAAATCAAAGTTTTCTAAACATATTCCAAGATCAAAACACACACACAAACACACGTTAACGGCAGAAAATAGAAAAAGCACCATTTCATTCCGAGAATGTTCGGTTTTAGCCAGCGGCCTCTTCAAATTTTCCTCTCAAACGAAAGAAACAACTACAGGAAACTCTTCACACCATTGGCATCCTCACATCAACTCCAAAGGACCGAGTCAAGTCGGGATCGAAGCGATTCAAATCACAGTGATAGAAGAACGATAATGTTAGATCAACGATGCAGATTTGGTATAACAGGGGAGAGGAGAGGAGTTTGGTGTTGGAATCCTCCTAACAATATACGGGGGTTAGGAAAACTGAAAAAGATGAAAAGAGCATAATATATATAGTTTCCATCTGTACTACATTAATAAATTCATTTATTTAATTTATTAATTTTAGTGAGAGAAAAAGTGGAAAAAGAAAGGAAAGAAGTGTGAAGGAAGGTGGAGGTTGTTAGGTTGGTTCAACCAAACGCTGCCTGCCGGCATTTAAACGCGCCGTTTTGACCACTGTCTAGGATACCGTTTCTACCCCTGGCTTTTTGTCACGTGTTGGCTCTTTCGGCGGTATATTTCACGTTGACTTTTCTCCAGACTGTCGAATTAAAACGGGCCCAGACGGATTCACGTTATCCCGTGCATTACACTATTACTATTACAGCTCACGCGTTTGACGCCGTTTTGACCTAATCTTGCGTTGATCAAGTCACCCACTCTATTTACCTTTCTGCCCCCATTTTTTTTACCCCTCTAACCACCATTAATATTTTATGGTATGTCTGGCTCTCGTGCTTCTCTAACCACCGTTAATATTATTATTATTTTGCTAGTTACCATATCAAAATGGTGGACGAATTTTTGACTTGTTTAGTTTTCATTATCTTATTTCATGTTTATTTCTATTGATTTTTTAATAATATACTCTTTTTTTTTTATTTTATATTGAATTAAGAGATATAGTTTTTTAACACATTTTTCCTTCATAAACTCCAATAATCACTTCAAAATATCAAAACAAAAAATGTGTAAAAAAAAATTGAATGTCAACTCACCTCTATTGTCTTTAAGACAAAAAAAGATATAAAATAAAAGAAAAGAATAGATGAGATATATTTTCAATTAATATGAAAATTTGTACATATTACATATGGATAGTTTATATAAACGTGGTAAAAATAGTTAAAGCTTTTAATTTTTAAATACAAAATTTAAAATAAAAAACGACAAACAATATAAAACGGAGGAAGAGTAATATATGTGTTAGTATTACATGAATTACTGAATTGGAAGCTATGATGTTATGATTATTTTATAGCTTTCAGATTTTTTTATGTAGTTATTCAATATGTTGTTCTTTCTTTTTTTTCTGTACTTTCAGATTTTTTTATGTAGTTATTCAATATGTTGTTCTTTCTTTCTTTTCTGTACTTTCAGATTTTTCTTCCTTACATTTTTTATTGTTCACATTCTTTTATTTTTATCTCTATTCTTGAGACGTCGGTTTTCCACCGCGAAAAACTTAATTTTTTTTTTTTTTGCATTTCTTCCCTATTTTCATATTGCTAAAATTGTGTTACTCTATAAATAAAAGAATCTTACTACACCAACAAAAATATTCTACTAATTCATGTCGTAACACTAATTTTTTATTATAGTAAATTAGTAATATTGTTTTGTTCACGTAGAATCATACGAATCTAACCCGATTGACCCGTTAGATTTTTCTTTGCAACTTTTTTATTAAACTTGTTTTTGCAACCCGTGCTCAAATTCTGATCTAATTAACCCACAAGAATTTTATATCTTGCTTCTTGCCTAAAGCATTAGATATTTTAGATACATATTATTTTACACAAGCCCTTCTCGTTTCAGTAATATTAGTGTATATATTTCAGTTGAAGCTGGTTAATCTTCGGTATTACAATTTGATGTCAGTCACAAATAATCACTTTCATTACATTTGACATCATACTTTATACAGATTTGGCATGTCATTACTTAAAAATGACGAACATATTTAAAATGAATTTTTTTATACATTAAGGAGTTTCAAATAAGTCGAGAAGAAATATACTTTTCAAATTTTGGTTCTTTATCAATTTTAATCCTGGTCACTTATAAATTTATTCTGAAATCTTTTTATAATGAAATTTCAATTGAGGTTTATATTCTTTCATGGAGTAGTTTTTTTTGCACAATAGTTCATATAAAGCCAAGAATAACACACTCTCACCTATCACAAAAAAAAAAAAACACACTCTCACCTTGCAAGTTGCAAGTATAAATTTCAACTGGGCCTTGGTGTATTTATAAAGGGTTGAGGTATATACCCCTCCAACTTTGTTTAATACACTCCCCCTCCACTTTTATTAATTAAATATTCATATAAAATGTCTATTTTGCCCTTTTCATAAAATACCAAAGATACATACCCTAATCCTAATTATAACCCTAACCCTAATTTAAGAGTTATTAGCCAGCCGCCACCGCTGCCGCCAAACCTCCGACTGCCACTGCCGCCGCCAAACCTCCGGCACCTACCGCCGCCCCTAAATAAAATTTTACAAATAAAAAAAAAATCTTAATTTCGACCAACCAGAGTCGACCAAAATTTGTCCCGTCGACACTGGTTGGTCGACCAAACACACCCCGGTCGACTCTGGTTGGTCGACCACAAACACTCCGGTCGACTCTAGTTGGTCGACCACAAACACTCCGTTCAATAAGATTTTTTTTTTTTTTTTAAAATTGAAAATTGAAATTTTCGACAATATCGAGTCGACCAAAAACACTCTCATCGACAATAATTTATCGATGGGAGTGGTTTTGGTAGACTTAGTATTGTCGAAAATTTTAAAAAAAAAAAAAGCTAGAAACGGAGAAAAGCCAGAAAAAAAAACTTACCTGGTACGACGAGCGGCGGAGGCTGAACAAATTGGGGGTGGCGCGAAGAGCGGCGGCGGCGACAAAGGGGGAGGACTCTTGGGGGTGGGGCGAAGAGCGGCGCCGGCGCTAGTTAGAGGGAGATCGGCCGCTGCCGCTGCCTTGTGCAGCAGAGAAAAAAAATAAAAAAAAATTTACCTGCATCTTCGTGCGGCGGCGGACGAAGGGCGGCGATGGAGGAAAGGCGGCGACGGATGAAGGGCGGCGACGGTGGACGGATGAAGGGTGGCGACAGTGGGCGGATGGCGGCGGCATGTTGAGGACGAAGAAGGGAGGAGAAAGAATGACTTGGGGGAGTAACTAAAGGAAAAAATTAGGGTTTAGTAAAATTAGAGTTTTTGTGGGGAGTGTATTTATTTTAGAAATTTTAAGAGAAAAGGGTATAAAAGGTAATTTGGGGGGAGTGCATGTATCCTTTCGATATAAAGTGGGGAGTGTAAGTATCGGGGGAGTGCATTAAACAAAGCTGGAGGGTATATACCCCAACCCATTTATAAAACAAGATATTATCAAGAAGGCCCACATCCACATGCACCACATAAAGATTATAAAGGCTTTAACTTATAAAAAAAATAAGGGGGCGGCTAAAGGCACCCAAGGATCCTATGAGGACACCCACGCGATGAGAACACACATAAAACGGATGAGGGCACCCACGTGGAAAATACAAAAATATCATTTTTCTTCTACTTAACCCTAATTTTTGTTATATTTTGGTACACCCACCATAAATCAAATTCTGGCGCTGCCCCACTCCGCCAACGCCGCCCACAACAACCTTCTCCTCCCGTCGCGCTGCCCTCACGTCGCCGCCGTCTGCCTCCCTCCATAATCGCCACTGTTGCTCCTCCTCCCAAGCACCGTCGTCGACGTGAATCGTCCCTCCTCCCAAGCTTCAAAAAAATTGTTGCCCTCAACGTCGCCGAAGGCCGTCGTATCCCTTTCTCCAAAAAAATCGCTACCCCCGTCTCCCTTTCTCCAAGCCGTCGCCGTCGTCGCCCCTCCTCCATGCGAAGCGGCCGCCGTTCACATCGCCGGCCAGTCGACGCGGCCCCTAAAGAAGACAAGTAGGTCAGTTTTTTGTTTTTTGATTTAGGATTTTTTTTAAAAAATTTAGGAAAATTAGGTTATTTTGGAAGTTTGAGAATTATTTTCGTACATATTGAGTTTGTTTTGGAAAAATTTTCGAACAATCTGTGTTTGTTTTGGAAAAAAATTCGAACATCTTGTTCGATCTTTTTTTTCGAACAAATTTGAGTTGTTTTGGATTTTTTTTCCGAACATATTAGGTTTGTTTTGGAAAAAATTTCGAACATGTTTGTTTTGGAAATTTTTTCGAACATTTGGTGTTTGTTCTGGAAAAAATTTCGAACATCTTGTTCGATCTTTTTTTCCGGACAAATTTGAGTTCATGAATTTTTTTCGAACACAGTTTGTTGGGTAAAAATTTTCGAACAAGATGTCCGATTTATTTTTGTTGAAATTTTGGAATTTATTTTGTTGAAGAATGGTGTTTGTTTTGGTGGTGGAGGAGATAATTCTGTGAAATAGAATGGGTGGGTGTACTCATCTTCGTTTTTTTCATAAATTTTACCCTACGGGTATATGGGACATTTCACATGTTTTGAAAGATTAAAAAAATGTTTGGTGGATGTCCTCATAGAATCCTTGGTGCCTTTTTCCCCAAAAATAATTGATCCACAAGTTTTTGCTCAGCACAAGAACTTTACCAAACGGCCCAGAATTAATAAATTTGGCCCATTTGATTTTAGAGTTGCAAAGAAAAAGTTCAATTTAACACTGAGGTACCACTATCTTGAGTTATCTTAGAAGTCACAAGCAATCTCAGGAAGAAAAAAACAAAATAATTGATGCTCTAATTTTCATCACAATAGTGTAATTCTTATTAAAATTTATATAATTACACTTTCCTTCATTTTACAACAAATGATGTTTTAGCATTTTTTTTTCCAACTTTTCTTTCAATTTTACTATCTTTTAACTTTAGAAAACACTTAACTTACCTTTGTTAATTTATTTCCTCACATGGTAAATTGGAATTAAAGATGATGCAGGAGTGGGTGAAAGATTAGTTTAAAAAAATGATAGAGATATTGTTAAAGGATCTAATTTATTAATTAAGAGTAAACTTATTACTAATACATACCATTTCTAAATTCCACCAAATAAATAAATAAAAGCATCTATATTGTAGAATGGAGCGAGTAGTATTTTTTTTTCCTAACACACTTTACTATTGTTATATTTAAGTGTGATTAGTGATTACAATGCCAATTAATGCTAACACTCTACCGTCCCATAAATTTTTAATCAACCTAGTCAACCTTAAGTGTGATAAAAACAATGCCGTTTAATATATTTTGTAAAGAAAATAATCTTAATTACACAAATTACAAATAATTTAATCATGTTGAATTTGATTTTAATAAAACTTAACTGATTTCAGATACATAACCATAAATAAATAAAATATTTATGTGTGGATTAATTAGTTTGGAGGCATGTGTGGTATGGCAAAAAAATAAAACAAAAAAATGGTTTGGAATAAAAAAGGGGCAGAGTGTAAGGGAGTTGTCATGCACGCAGAATTGATAATTACAGAAGAAGAAGAAGATGCATGGCAAAAGCATACAAATATAAAATCCATATTCTTTCAGCAGGGAAACATGCATACAGATAGAGATCATTCATTCAATGATTTTGCAATCAATTGCTTTATGATTTGACCCCTCCTTCAACAGCCCCACCAAATATAATTATTTAATTTCTTTGTATTCTTTATTCCTTTGTCCAATTTCAGGTGTTTGTGTACCACTTTTACTACACACATTATACGTATGTCCCGCATAATATGCGAGATTTGTGAATTTCTATGTGCGTGGCCCCATAAAATACCAAAATTTTCACTATATTACATTCATCCAATTAAAAAAAAAATGCTGATTTATCTTTATACCAAGATTTTTAGAACAATATCATATCATATCATACCATACCGGATATTAAATTTAAGCAAGAACTTATATGAAATATTTCATATATAAAAATGTAATAATTAATGTAAATTTAGAACAAAAAATTATGGGTCAAACTAGGGTCAATGCTACCAACTTGACTAATTTTTTATTTTTTTTTGCTTTTAATGTATTGTTTTATTACATGAACAAACTATTGCACAAAGGCTAAAGTATACTACTACGAATCCAAAAAATATTTTGAACACTTAATTTTTTTGTCAAAATTTTTAGAATATTTTTTGTTATGTAGTACACTTTTGATCTTGTGGTGATAATATTTTTTATCAAATTTTTCAGAATATTTTTTGATATGTACGTAGTAAACTTTTGATCTCTTTTAGTAAACCACTCGCTTGCGATGCGCTAATTTTTTGAACGACTCGAATTCAGGCTCATGATCTGTAAAACAAAACAAAATTTCAATATATATCAAAATGTCAAAATACTTATTTGTGTTTCTCTATTTTTAATAAAAAAAACATGTATACCATTTTAAAAAATACATACAAATATTCTAGTATATAAATTTGAGCATCTAAAATTTTGTAATGGTAAAGTATACAAAAATTTGAGTATGGGGGGTTTTGTTAAAGAAGGTGGGTGTATGCAAATATTGTGACACAAAGGGCTAAAATGTAAAACTAAAAAAGAAGCATTATTTTCAGCAGGCCTCTCCTGATGTCTCAGCTTTCTACATGCAAAAGTACCTCGAGCTTTTCAATACAACTGCAAATCACCATAAACACCACAGATATTTGAAAATTAAAAGAAAAATAAAATTCATAATCGTCGCTTATGATCCTACAGTTGTATTCCATGAAAAGGGCGGTGAAGATATTGCCACGTGGCAGAGGGGAGTGGGGTCTTGGGTTAATGATAGAGTAATGATGGTTAAATAATTTGGTGTTTCTCTCTCCACTGCAGCTCCATCTTCAGTCTATTTTTCTTTTTCTGTGCACCCACATGCATTTTCTTTATGGATGTAAGTAATAAAGGGAATTGAAACAAATGCCGCAGAAGTAATTTTTTTTATTTTTATCGAAGTGCAATATTATATACTCCCTCAGGGAGGAGGTACACAAGTTTTAAGTAAAATGTAGATAATTTTAGAGTATTGTGGGGTTCATTGTGAATAAAATGATTGTTTGTGAATAAAATTGATGACAAATTGAGTAATTAAGTGATGATTGAAAGTTGATAGTTTCCATAAAGTTTATGAGACTACATTTACATTTGGTGGACAAAGAGTATAAGGTGAGACTACTTTTTGTGCATAGAGGAGGGAGTAATTATTTATTAGTTGTTCAACTATTAATAATTGTAATTATAATGTTTAATGTTGAATTTAATAAGGGGTTGGGAGGTGAGACTCAAATTCGGGAAAATTTTAAAATACATCCTGTAACTACTTAGGTCGATTCCATTTTAAATCCTTTATGTTTTCACTTTTTTAAAATACGTCCTAAGGTGTCCAATTTACGTCCTGTAACTTAGGACAATTTCATTTTAAATTCTTTAAGTTTTCACTTTTTTCAAAATACGTCCTAAGATGTCCAATTTACATCATTTTTTATCGAAAATTAATTTATTTCTAGAAGCTATCACGCGCGGCTCGAACTTTTGTTTAAAATTGGGGCTTTCGGCAAATTTGGTTATTGGGCACCTTAGGACGTATTTTGAAAAAGTGAAAATTTAAAGGATTTAAAATGAAATCAACCTAAGTTACAGGACGTAAATTGGACAAAAGGATGTAAATTGGACACTTTAGGATGTATTTTGAAAAAGTGAAAATTTAAAGAATTTAAAATGGAATCAATCTAAGTTACAGGACTTATTTTGAAATTTTCCCCACAAATTCTGAATTTCTAACATAATTTTTTCTACTCACTTACCATTTTTTTGGGCTTAATTTTTTTGTGAATTCGTTACTATAAAATTTTGTGATTTAAATTTCTTGATAAATAATAAAAGTGTGGAATTCTTTTGGAATTTTGGTATATTTGGATTTTACTTTATATCAAATCAATTTATGAGTGACTTTTTTTTATAGTATATAAAGTAGATTGTATTGAAAAAGTAGTAGTAATATTTTCATGTCCTTGACTCAATTTGACATTTATCAAATCAATTTATGAGTGACTTTTTTTTATAGTATATAAAGTAGATTGTATTGAAAAAGTAGTAGTAATATTTTCATGTCCTTGACTCAATTTGACATTTACTTTTTGTACTTTTTTTTTACTAGGTTAATGACCAATTGAAGTAAATAAGACAAAAAAAATGTAGAAAAAATAAAGACACGAGGTATAATATTAAGATGTTTGAGAAATATAGTTAAAAGGAAATATATTGCTTTATTTTCATTTTAGAAAATGTTCAATTAAGTTAAAAAAAAAAAAAAAAAAAAAAAAAAAAAACATCTTTTTTTCACATATGACAGAGATTGTAAAATTATAAGTTCATCCCAAAAGAAACTCACCCTATGGTATTTCGATATTTGCATGCCACCTAATTAATTAATCACACAAAAAATAATTTGTAACTCCCTAAAAAGATGACATACCAACAGAAGTAATGAGCAATCGGCATATCATCAAACATAACTTCCTATGGAGGAATAACAGCTGGAAATGCTGATTAAGAATATTTTGAGATATTAATTTCATCTTCTTAATTTTTTGGTCATATCCATTTTATTATCTACTTGTAATTGCCGTAAATTTTCTTGCTTACAAATTATTAGTCAATTAAGATCGTCATTAATTCCAATCGATGTTTTATCTTGTGTTTTAATTTATTCAACTGTCGTGTATTAAAATGAATGAAATGCATTTTCAGTTCCGGTGGCTTGTAATTTTTTCTTTTCAATAGGATTCAGGAAAGCGTAAAGTGTGCGTATCATTTTTAAGGTGCAATAAAGCTAGGAAGACAAATGCACGTGAAACTCTTTAGCTAGCTACAAAGAAAGAATTAAGGATAAAGATCCAACCACTTATTCTCTTTCTTTGTTTTGGGGGAGTTAGTAGTACTCACTATACTCAATATCAAATTATCCTACTACTATTATGAAACAAATTATTCAAATTAATTGATTTCTTTTAATACCATATCTCAAGATCTCATTTTGGACTGATTCAATAATTCAGGGACCTACATGTACCTTTTCTCGTAATTTTCTCTAAGAATGTGTTTTCAAATTCTAAAAATTGAGCAAAACCACAATAATAGTGATAATGATAATAAACATGGTAATTATAATAGTACTAAGGATAATACATATTTTGTTGATATATTTACTTAAGAAGCATATATAAAACCATTAAGTTGATGATTGGAATCTGTCTCATAACTTTGACAGCAAGCATAGCCCTTAGCTTTTTTTTTTTAAAAAAATCCTAGTCTGGTGTCTTTTGTATGCTTCCTGTCTTTGTTTGTCTCCTTGTCTTTTGCTTTGCTTGCTTTTACCCTCTGATTTTCCTCAGTGGGAACCTGATTCTCTCCAGAGATGTAATGATTTCAAAATGAGTAGCCATATATAATTCATGAGTGCTCCCAAACAGGGCCTTATCAATGTGGCCTCCCCAGTGTGAATTCCAAATTAGGCTTCTTAGCCTTAGGGCTTGTCTCTAAGCATCTCCCAACTTCCATCTTCTGCACCTATTCTATTACACATTCATTAATATTACAGTACTGCATGCATGGGGACCAACTAACTTACTTTACAAAAGCCTCTCTCTCAATAGTACTAGTACAATTTTCAACTTGACCATACTCTGACCTCTCTACCCTTTTTTTTATTACAAAAATACTAATTCAATTAAGTCTTGCACAAAAAATATGATCATTTTTCTTTTGGTCTATCCATCAAAAGTATGTATAAAATGTATAAAATAATATTAGAAAAAAAATGACTATGATTGAATTTAAGTAATCGAATTAAATTAATACATTTGGTGGAGTTTAAATCACTTCACTTTAATTTCTCTCCCATCAATATAAATTGCAAATGTCTCAATCACCTTTAACTATCACTTTAGTAAACATCAATATATCCCCATGCACAAATAATTTACAAAAGGTGAATGGTAGTAATTATTTACAAGTGGGGTTCAAAAGGTGTACGTACCTCGTGAGAGTCGTTTGATTTGCCATGGAACCAAGCTTCTCCGCTACAAAATCAACACAATTTTCAGGGAATATTTTCAATCAGTGGAAGCCAATTAGAATTATTAGAAAAAAGCAAAACTGCTCAGAAAGAAAACAATCTTTTTTAGTATCTAATTTTAAGATAGTTTCCCACTTTTTAGACTAAAAATTAAAGTGACACGTACACCCACCCATGCCATGCATGTGACGCTCCATTATAATTATGCTTAAGCCAAAGAGATTTTATTTAATGAAAAGTTATAAAGTTGCAAAACTCTACACATTTATGGGTGCATCCAATGCATATTAGCTTAAAGGGTAAGTTTTCTACTTTTCATGGCTAGCTACTTCATTTTTTTGATTTTACCCTGTCGACCTCCTCCCCATTAATTTTGGCCAACGAATCGATCGATTCAGGCGGCCAAGAAAATTCAATCTCATGTATATGTTTAAGTCAAGGAGTCAAAGTCACAAAGGCATTCCCTTTGAATAAAATTTCAAAGACTAGCTATTCACTATATGATATGGAATTAGGAAAAATCAATTAAAGAGAAGAGATATGAAGCAAGTTTTTCTAACTTGGGTCCCATCTTTATAGCCTTTTCTGTACCCACAAAATCCAATGAAAAGAGATATGCCCATTTATAGGTTATTTAATTTGTTCATTGCTTTTTCATGAAATCAAAATCTTGGAGGCCGTGCTTTTCTTTCTCTTCACTTTTTTGTACCACATGAGGTGTTAATCTTAAAGGTAATTTTTTTTAAAGATTTTCATTGTTTGTTCCATATTTCATATGGTGTCACAAATCTTTTTAAATCAATATCCCGTTTATTAAAATGTGTGAAAAGAATTGTTACCAATTTAAATTGAAACTGATCATGCAAGAAACATGTCATACGTGACCATAAATGTATATGAAATGATTCTTCTATTTATAGAATTTGCTAGTGTGTGGAACTTATGTCGATCTCAATGTTTTTCTATATATTCAAATGTATTTAGCTAGCTAAATTATTGAACTGAAAAATTCAAAGCAGTACATTTAGTTGCGTGAATTCATTGCGTAGTAAAGGCATTCAAAGTCTACGTTTATAGCTTCTCTTTCCTTAAATTCTCCCACCCACCACCACTACAATTATTGTGACCTGATAGATTATGCCTTTTCAAGACTTATTGCAGCTCCCTAATACCTTCAATTCTTTTATATATATAAAAAATATAATAACTCAATATCTTTCATAAAAAAGTCACATTGGTATACTCGTGTACTTGTTATATTAGCCTCCTAGTCTAAAAATTGAGTAAATAAGTACTACTCCACTTTCAATAATATTATTTGAGAAATGTTCGTGCATGTGTGGGGCAGACTATATCTCAACGGGATGTGAAATTGGTTTATACTAAAACTATTTGTGTGAACGAAGTGAATAGCTCAAGTAGTAAGACCACGCGTCTAAGTCTGGTTATAGGATATTGATCTAATGAGAGAGTGCATGTCTCATTATTTCGATGGACCCCTACAATACATATTTTCTTGCTTTCAAACAAACAAGATTTGTGTTTCCATGTCAATGCCATTTATTTTCTTGATCGAGATTACTTTAGTAGGTACTAATACTAGCTATATCATGCATGTATATGCTACATGTGTATAACTATGAGATTATATATATGGGGAACTTAATTCATTGGTATAGCTAGCTAGGCTTTTTACAAAGTAAAATTAAAATGGGTTTATAAGCAAAAGCATGCATACCTTATTGATGAATTGCTCCACAGACCATTATATTCCTTCTCCTGATCTACATTCATTTCTCTTTGTTTGTGGACCGTCGAGTTTTGAATGTCCAACACGAAATCATCCGAAGTATCCCCTGAAGATCCGTTTTCGAATACGTCTGATAGATAAGGTCAAAGTTAATTGCAATTTAATCTAGACAATTGTAATATTACAAATCAATCAATCTTTTTGCAATTTAGGTTTACATGCATCCACCTTTTGGATTAAAGGGGTGCCACATGACCATGTCACACATGCATGGGCATTATTAATTCCAATCAATATATATATACTTAAATAATTAATTGATGATTTAGTTGAGATGGAACATTAATTGACCTGAATTAGTTGAGGCTCTATCAGTTGACTTAACTGTGCGATACATCTGCAAAATCACAAGAGTTGTTGAGAATGTTGCAGTAAGAATTGATGAAAACTTCACAGAATGAGGGTTATGTAAATTTCCCTAATATGTGGTATATAATTGTCTGGCTTAGATCCATGAATAAAAAGGTTATGCCAAAAAATGATTTCAAGTACATTTTGAATGTATGTATGTTATGATGCATGGGTTAAGTGGTTAACCATGGTTTGATTTATTTGTAGCCTGCCTCCTGTATATATATATCATTGGGTCATGATGGTGTTTTGTACTTTCTGTATTATACCCTCCTCTATAGTCAGCCCATCCATTTAGTTTTAAAATAATAATGTTGAAATTATTTGTTACTGTGTATAACTCCCCTTGTACTAGTGTTTTGAATTCTTTCTGTATTGTCCTCTCTCTCTCTCTCTGGTCCGTTTTTCCAAGCAAAAAAGCTGGGCGATAGGCATCAGATCTACTCTACTCTCACAGGGCTAAGAGAGAGAGACCTTTCTGCTCTCTCTGCCAAGAAAAAAAAAACCTTGGAATTTGGAACTAATTGTGTCTTTTGTTTTTACACCTCCCTTCTATTTTAATTGCAACCTTAAACTAATTATAATCTCGTTAAATACTTGATTTACTTACTGACCTGTAAATGGGATTTAACATGGGCGAGGGTTAGATCTTTGACATCCATAAGCTCGAGAACTGATTTGGGTGTAGCTCCTGTAGAGAATATATAAGTATAAGCAAAATGAATAAATAAATGAATTATTTGGGATGTTGAAGAAATTACTTTCATGTCCTCCCAAGAGGTCGACGGCGTGAACAAAACGAGCATGAAGAGAAGTGGTCCACCGCATCCTGGGAGCCCTCATACTCCGTTTTCCGGACAAAAATCGCGATCGCATTAGGCCATGACTATGAGCGTTGTTGATATTGTTACCTGCAGCAGCACAGTAGGGTGCATCCAGACGAGGGCCGAAGGGTGCAGCAGCAGCAGGAGGGTAGTTTTGGTAGACAGGAATTCCTCTAATTGGCCTCAACAAATTATTAACTTGGAAGAGGTGGTGGAAGTGACTACTTGTATTGTTGGGTCTGATGGGGTGGTGTAGTGTTGAAGAAATGGAGTTTTTTCTCCACAATTCCATTTCTTCACCTTCATTTCGTCTACTACAGTTTGGGGGGCTTATTTGCAAAGAAAGGTCTGGTTGTGCAGGAAACAGCTCCATATGCATATAATTCTTGTACTTTCTAGGTCTTGTAGGAGATTGAGAAATAGGGCAGGCTTCTTCACTTTGTTGAGATGGGTAGTTGCAGAGTTATAGAGAGAGAGAGAGAGAGAAGTGACAAGGTTTGAAGTGAATGGTTGTTTCTTTTGGGTGAAGTAGTATATATGAGAAAATGACATTTGAAGAGTTGTATATATGTTTTATTTTTTGAATAAAAAAATTGACGCGTAAATAATTCAGATAGTGAAACACTAAAAATGTAACGGGTGGATTTGTGGACGTGGGGGTGGGGAGGATGAATAGAAAAGTTGGAAAAAGATAGGAAAGGAAAAGTAAACAAGTTTGAAGGTTGATCCTTTTTCACTCTTTCCCTTTTCCTGTATTCTTTGGGAGAAAAGCTAATTTTGGTGTAAGCTTTTAACGTGCGCATTTCTCCCTCTCCTTTCATAAACCTTTCTAACTACTCATAATCTATTTATTATGGCCTCAACTAATTAGGTATTTCAACTCTACACAATTATTTCCATCCATTCGAAAAATCATCACCAGAATATATATATTGTGGTTGACAATGTGATCATACAAATCGTACAACTTTGTCACATCACTATGTCATGAATTACTTATCAAATTTAGTTGGGACGCAATCACCATATGCAGAATTTAGTTTTAACATTTGGTGGTGAAATGTCACATGATCTCTCTCTAAATAAGTAATATGGAATAATATTTTTTTTCTAATATATATATTTCTACTAATTTTTTTTTGTTTTTGGTGGCATTGCATTAATGAGAAGTAAGATCCTAATTGGTTATTTTCTTTTGTGTTCCAAAATTAACGATATTAGAATACAAAATAAGAATTCAGCAAGAACATATATAGAGTCACCTGCTAAAAAATGAACTTAGTTGAAATATCCTCTTACACAATGATATAACATCTCATATTACACTCGATAGATAAATGTCGCGTATTTTCTAAGAGAGATAACACTTAACATTTAGTTATACAAATAACTATGATAAAAAAAAGTTAAATAAAATCCCTCAAAAATATGATAATTTCAATTAAAATTCATATTTTCTTATCTCTTTCAATCTCTCGCGTAGATATTAGAATATTGTGCAATAGGACATATCGACCGCTTTAAACTAGGGTAAAATTATTAAAAGAACATAAATTGAAAGTATTACATAAAATAAAAACAAAAGATTGTATATGAGAGTGATGCCAAAACAACATAATTTGCTTTATGTAACACCTTTATTGTAAAACTTTTAGTTCATGTACCATATTATTGTAGCACTTTTCAAATTTTGATAATTTTAAATATTATGTAATGCTTTTGTACCACTCTTTAATATGAAAAAAAGTAACACTTCTTAAGGTAATATTTTTACATATGTAAGACTTTTTAAGTAACACCTTTTCTTTTCTTTTTTACCTTAGGTGGTTAGGTGACCCGTTTATACACATGTAATAGCATTTCTTAGGTAATTTTTTATGTACACTACTTAGGTAACACTTTGATTACATTAATAAGAATTTTATGCAACACATCTTCGTAAAACTTTAAGGGCTAGTTTGGATTGATGAATCTTCGTAAAACTTTAAGGGCTAGTTTGGATTGATGAATGGGAAAACATGGGACAAATTAACTCATCCTTTCTCTAGGACTATTAGTCCCACAAATGCATGATAAATAGTATATATAAAATTAGCGGGCCTTGCATTAAACACGAGCCACAATCAATCAAACCAAACATTTGATTAATTGAAAATAAAAAATCAATCAAACCTAATCCATGCTAATCTAACAAACCAAACATACCCTAAGATAACTCATCTAGGCAACGATTGATAGGCCCCAAAAGGCTCGTAAAAAGAATTACGCTCAACCCCAAAAAAAAGGCGAACTAATCTTGAATGCTCATTTTTCTTTCGCTCAACCCCCAAAAAAAAATGAACCGACTTTGTATGGTTAATTCGAGGGGAATTTGCATGATTATAGTGCACATTTGAAGCTCATATTGCTTATGATTTCATTGATTTATTGATCAATTATGGATACTTTGATCAAATTGAGAGAAATATATGTAGTGTCTTTGTCGTTTTTGTAGGAAAAACGAAATTTTCGGGAATAAAACATATACCATATCTCACTGTACTGAAGAGAGGATTGCACCATTGAATTTGTCTCAAAAAATGAAGTGGAATGAAAAAAAGAATCGAGTCAATTGGAGATCGAAAAATGAACTTAATTGCCATTTGAATGAGTCATTAACCATAGATGAATATCTTAATATTGCAAATGTCTTTAAACCTACTTTTTCTTTATTTAGTTTCATTCATATTTTCTTGTATTTTTGTGATTCGCATGTGCTACTTGATCGATTTTATTTGTTGATGTTGGAATAGGTGTTATATCTTATTATCCAACATTTCAGTTACATGTTGTACTGAATGTGCCAACACCTAGCACAACATCAGAATTTGCCCTTTCTCCCTTTACTAACTCCTACATAACTTGTGTTGCTTAGTGATGTCCCAAATGCAGGTAGAAGACGTGGGCAACACCCAGGTCAAGCAGTTGCATGGGAGTGAGAAGTTATCAAGCCTCAATGTGCAAGTTCCTACGTTTAAGGAGTGTGAAGGAAGTTAACAAGAAACTACCTTTGATCTAATGGCCAAGATTGATCAAGGGAGTTGGAGGAGTTGCAAGGCAGTTCGACTTGAAGGCTATAAATAGACCACACTGCCTTCATTCCTAAAAACAACAAGAAAGAAAGAAGAAAGCAAAACTACATTACTATCCATAGTATGCGTGATGTTTTTAGATTAGAAAAACACCTTGTTCTTTCTTGTAGATTAGTGCACATTTATAAGCCCGAATATTTGTGTATTTAATCACTGTCGTTTATTAGGGAAATACGTTAGATTTATTAGGGAGATAGTTTCGTATTCTTTCTAGTAACTTTTCGAACTCGATTAGAGTTGTAATTGTTCAAAACCTTACAAGGTTGTTGATTTTGTTTCACTAATATTAAGAGATAATATAAGTGATTCGTGTAGATTAATGATTTAATCTACATAATTTTTGAAATACTCTTTGCAAAGCGTTTGTTTAAATTCCGCTGCTCATTGTTGTATTGTGTGTGCCAACACTAAGTACAACATCTCTGTATATCGCACGCACGCACACTTTCAGTTGGTATCAGAGCCAACTACTTGATACACTAAGTAGAGATTCTACTTAGAGTGTGTGTTTATTTGCAATGGAGTATCCACTTTCACCCGCACTAAAACCTCCAATTCTGGACGGCACAAATTATGCCTTCTGGAAACCTAAAATGAGGATGTACATCAAATCTATTGATGAAAGAGCATGGAGGAGTGTTCTTGCTGGTTGGACGCAACCAAGAACAGCTGTTGATGCGGACAATGAAGCCCAGATCAAGAGAGAGCTCGACTGGACAAATGATGAAATTACAGCCGCAAGCTACAATTCAAAGGCATTGAATGCAATCTTCACCTCAACCGATGCCTCGATGTTCAAAATTATTTCCAGCTGTATTTCCTCCAATGATGCATGGGATCGTCTACAAGAACATTGTGAAGGATCGGATAGTGTACGAAGGACCAGACTTCGCATGCTTGGTACTAAATTCGAAAATTTGAGGATGAAAGAAGATGAAACCATTTCATCTTACAATGAAAAGCTGACCGAGATTTCAAACGAGGCTCATTCCCTTGGTGATCCAATATCCAACACAAGGTTAGTACATAAAATTCTTAGATCAGTTCCTAAACGTTTTGAACCTAAGATATGTGCTATAGAAGAAGTTAAGGATACTGATGTTTTAAGCCAAAACGAATTGATTGGTATTTTAAAAACCTATGAGATGAACATATCTGAAAAATCTGATTATGATAAGAAAGTACTTGTTTTCAAAGGTGATGCCTCATCTTCTGCATCATCAGGTTCTGGAAAATCACCTTATGTTACTGAAATTGATTCTGATGAAGAGAACATTGATGAATATCTTAATGATCCTGATTACATGGCTTTTACGACTAGGCAGTTTAAGACATTCATGAAGAATAAGAAATTCAAAGATAATATTCAACCTAAAGTCCAGATTACAAACAATCAACAATTGCCTGTTAGGAAGAACACTTTTAATCCTTCAAGACAATTAGAAAGAGGATCTAGGTTTAGACCTGATCAAGATTATAGGAAGAATGTTAAATGTGATGCATGTTCTGGATTTGGTCATTATGCTAATGAATGTGCTAACACTATTCTGAAAAAGAAACTAAATTTCAGTGCTACTTTAAGTGACGAATCTGATGTTGAGCATGATCCTGAAAAAGACATTGAACAAGCTTTTTCTGCTAGAATCATTTATGATGATACCTTTGATGATGATCTGGATGATTTTTATTATGATGTGAAGACAAATAAGCCATCATTTGAGAAATCACTGAGTAATAAAACTCCAGAATTTAATTGTTTCACAAGTTCTGTTACAGAGACAGGTACATCCAGAAAAGCTGCTGATATTCAAGACTTATCTAACACTGTGTTCAAACTGGAAAGTCTTTTAACAAAGAAAGATAAAGAAATTTCTAATCTAAAAGATAGACTAGAAGTATCTGTTCTTGATTTCAGAAAATATTCCTATGAAAATCCTTTGACAAATGAAGAACAACACATTTCATATTCTGAAACTGAAAAATTAAATCGCATTATCAAATCTTTAACATTTGAAAATGATGATTTAAGAAAATCTGTTTTAAAACTTGAGAGTGTTCTAACCAAGAAGGATTGTGAGATTGAAAAACTTGAAGAAAAGATGAAGAAAGTGTCTTTAAGCTTCAAGAAATTCTCTGAAGGACAAGCAAAATTGGATAAATCACTGCTACTCAACAATACAAGGAAAGCAGGTATTGGTTATAAAGGTAAAACAGTCCTTAAATCTCAAAGTAATGGATCTACTGTTTTTTGTCAAAGCTAATGATGCTACTGTTTCAAAGAAAAGTCTTGTCAATATGAAAGAACTTGTGTGTAATTACTGTTTTAAAAAAGGACATAAAGCTTATTATTGTTTAAAAAGACAGAAGAATTTAAATGCTTCTGTATTGTCTAAAATGACACCTCACACAAAGCAACATTCTCAGAAAACAGAATGGATTTCTAAAAATACCATTTGTAATGTTGTGCATATGTCTTTAAAAGCATGTGTTCCTGGTTTATGGTATTTTGACAGTGGCTGCTCAAAACATATGACAGGTCAAATTGATTATCTATCTGATTACAAAGCTTATAATGGTGGTAATGTTACTTATGGTGGTGGATCAAAAGGGAAGATCATTGGCAAAGGAACCTTAAATGTCCCTGGATTTCCTAGATTACCAAATGTTTTACATGTTGATGGATTACTTGCCAACCTTATTAGTATAAGCCAATTATGTGATGATGACTTGCATGTAAAGTTTGATAAAAATTCATGCTATGTACTAGATGAAAATTCTGATTGCATTATGATGGGTAATAGATCTGCTGATAATTGCTATTTAATTGAATCCAAAATGAGTTGCAATAATGTGAAAACTGATGAAAGTACACTATGGCATCATAGACTTGGGCATGTTAATCATAGACAGATTGATAGGTTAATTAGACTCAAAGCAGTTACAGGCTTACCAATGCTGAAATTTTCAGACAATCACATCTGTGGACCATGTCAAAAGGGCAAACAGGTAAGAGCTTCTCACAAACTGTTAGGTCAGTGTTCTACACAACATTGCTTTGAATTGCTTCATATGGATCTTATGGGTCCTATGGAAATTGATAGTATAGGTGGAAAAAGGTATTCTTTTGTCATTGTTGATGATTATTCTAGATTCACTTGGATAGAATTCCTAAAAGAAAAATCAGAAACCTTTTCTGTCTTTAAAACTCTATGCAAAAGATTTAAGAATGTTTATAATTCTAAAGTATGCAGGATTAGATCAGACCATGGAAGAGAGTTTGATAATGGTGCATTTACTGAATTCTGTGAATCTAAAGGCATATTACAGGAGTTTTCATCACCCAAAACTCCTCAGCAGAATGGGATAGCAGAGAGGAAAAATAGAACTCTTCAAGAGATGGCCAGAGTTATGCTATGTTCTAAAAATTTAGCCAAAAGATTTTGGGCTGAAGCTCTAAATACAGCTTGCCATATTTCTAATAGAGTCTTGATTAGAACAGATTCTAATAGTACACCATATGAAATATTGAATAATAGAAAGCCTAATCTTAAGTATTTTCATGTATTTGGCTGTGTTTGCTACATTCTAAATGATAAAGAACAATTGCATAAATTTGATTCTAAGAGTGACAAAGGTTTTTTCCTTGGTTATTCAAGGAATAGTAAAGCATACAGGATCTATAATCTCAGAACAAATACTGTTCAAGAATCTGTAAATGTGGTTTTTGATGATAACTTAAGTATTACAGGAAACAGTATTGAAGAGGATGTCTCAGACCTTGCTGATAGTCCAATAATGATTGACAGAACAGACCAGATCAAAGATGATGAACAGAATGAGGGAACACCCACAGACACATCGGCTGAAGTTACAGAAAATCCAGAAAATATGTACAATCTGCATAAAACTCCTTCAAGGAGAGTTCAAAAGAATCATCCACAGGAGCTGATTATAGGTGATCAATCTACTGGAATTCAAACCAGAAGAAGGTTGGGTATAAATCCAAAAGATGTGGTAAGATCTATTTGCATGACTTCTGTGTGTAACAAGGTAAATCATGAGTGTTATCATTCTGCTATTGAACCTAAAACAGTAAAAGAAGCCTTAAATGATGAACATTGGGTAGAAGCTATGCATGAAGAGTTGAATCAATTTGTTAGGAATGATGTATGGACCTTAGTACCTAGACCAGATCATACAAATGTTATTGGTACTAAATGGATTTTCAAAAATAAAACTGATGAAATAGGTAACATTATCAGAAACAAAGCAAGACTTGTTGCTCAAGGATATACTCAAGTAGAGGGAGTAGATTTTGATGAAACATTTGCTCCAGTTGCTAGAATAGAATCCATTAGACTTTTACTTGCTATTGCATGCTTTATCAACATTAAACTATATCAAATGGATGTTAAAGCAGCCTTTCTAAATGGAATCTTAATGGAAGAAGCTTATGTTGAGCAACCTAAAGGCTTTGAAAATCCAGAATTTCCTGACCATGTGTTTAAGTTAAAAAAGGCTCTTTATGGCTTGAAACAAACATCTAGAGCCTGGTATGAAAGATTAACTGATTTTCTGATTGAATTTGGCTTTACTATAGGAGAAGCTGATAGAACTCTATTCATTAAGCATGAAAGAAATGATATTATGGTAGCTCAAATTTATGTTGATGATATAGTGTTTGGCTCTACCTGTGATAATATGTTAAAACTGTTTGTGAATGAAATGACATCAACCTTTGAAATGTCTATGGTTGGTGACTTAAATTATTTCCTTGGCTTGCAAATCAAACAGCAAAATGATGGTATCTTTATATCACAGAGTAAATATGCTAAAAATCTTGTGAAAAGGTTTGGTTTAGAGAATGCTAAACATATGAAAACTCCTATGGGATCAACTCAGAAACTGAGCAAAGACAGTGTTGGCCAAAATGTTGACCCAACATTGTACAGATCAATGATAGGTAGTCTACTTTACTTGAGCTCTACTAGGCCTGATATTATGTTTAGTGTATGTTTATGTGCAAGATATCAGTCTAACCCAAAAGAATCTCACATGCATGCTGTCAAAAGAATCATTAAATATGTTGCAGGAACTTGTGACTTAGGCTTATGGTACAGCAAGGATACAAATTGTTCCTTAATTGGCTATAGTGATGCTGACTGGGCAGGAGATGCTGATGATAGAAAGAGCACCAGTGGTGGCTGCTTCTACATGGGAAATAATCTCATATCTTGGTATAGCAGGAAACAGAACTGTGTATCAAAATCCACAGCTGAATCAGAGTATATTGCAGCAGGGAGTTGCTGTACACAATTACTTTGGTTACAAAAAATGTTGTGTGATTATGGTTTACCCTGTGATACTCTAAATGTTTTTTGTGATAACACTAGTGCCATAAATATATCAAAGAATCCAGTGCAACATTCTTTGACTAAGCACATAAGTATAAGGCATCATTTCATAAGAGATCTAGTTGAAAAAGAGGTGGTAAAGTTGGAATATGTTTCTATAGAAAAACAACTTGCTGATATATTCACAAAAGCTTTAGATGATAAGAGATTTTCCTCTCTAAGAAAGTCTATTGGATTATGCAATATATGAACACTGTATCAAAAGTGTTGTACCAAATGCGGCAGCATTTGGGACAACACCAGAATTGTTCATTTAATTATTTCTTTGTATAAATTTCGTAAGTGTCGGATTTAACATAATTCTCTATAATCTTTGTCTAAAAGACTTAAATTGAGTCATGTGGAATATGAGAAAAGCTTGTACAATCTCTCAAATGCAAAAGGAATCACAAATTAGATGCTTTGAAAATCACTGAGTAACTAGGGACACGGAGCTCGCTACTACGATGCTCTCTTTTCTAAAGGTGATATATATTGCATCAAATTAATCACAAATCCATTGAGTAACTATGGGGCACGGAGTTCGCTGCTACGATGCACTCTTTTGAAAAGATGGATCAATGTGACAATGTGATAAAAATTAAAAGTGCAATACATATGAAGTAAATTCATGAAAAAACTGTGTTGAGATGTACAAAATGCCAACAATCTATTCAACACCTGACTCAGACTTACGATTTTGATTATTTGTAGAATTAATTAATTTCTGATAATTATTATTTTTATTATCTGCAAATATTTATCTGAATTTATTTATTTTATTTGTTCAGTTATTATTTAATCCGTTTCATTTACTTTTAATTATCAGTAATTATTCTCCACAACAACACGAACTTTTATGGAGAGAAGTTAATTCTTCCACTTCCACTCTCTCCATTTCTTCACATACAGATTCGTGCTTCAACTCCCGCCTGAATCCCTCTATAAATAGACCTCATATGAATGCTACTTTATACCATCGAGCTTACATCTGTTTATGCAACACTCATTCTAGAATATAATTTTGGCATAAGTGTTTTATTCACAAACTGGTATAATTTAATTGTTTTTTGTGATTAACACTTTCTTCCAGAATTCGAAGGGTCTCATCAAATTAATTTGATTTTGCTTTTGCAGGTAGCAATCATCAGCTAGCTTCACTCGCCTCAAGCAAACATTTCAAAATTCAAACAACCCTTCTCAACTAACCTGCGATTTTTTCTCTCCGGAAAAAGCTCAAAATTTATCCGAAAATGGTGACTATCACTGAACTTCCAAGCTCTCCTACACCTGGTTCACCATCCTTTGTTGTTGGAACCATGCTTGTTCCAATTGAACCAGAAACCTCTGCACTTCCACTCGTTGTGTACAATCCCTTTGATATCCGCTCAGAAATGGCACATGCAAACATCCCTGAGTCAACGAGTGCTGCTGCTGATAATCACTCACCTCCTCCATCACCAATCGCCCAAAAATCATTTCCTCTAGGCACCCCGTTCGGAAAACTGAAAAGGGCGTACGATGCCCTAGCTCGAAGATCAACCTCTCCAAAAATCATCTTGGGTGGAGAAACTCTTGACAATACAATGTTCAAAGAAGATGTACACATGGAAGACGCCTCCTCGTCAGATGGGGAGATTTTAGCGGCAAAGATAGCAAGGTTACGACAAAAGAGGAAATTTCCCACTAAAACGGAAAAAGGGAAGGCAAAAGCCCCTGCTCCCGTCACTCGAAGATGGCCTGGTGGCCGACGTGTATCATACAGGACGCTTGGGAGACGAGTTGACTACTTTGGCAAGAGAAAGCCAAGAACAGACGGTGGCATAGCTCAACCGATTATTGTATCCAACTCAGATTCTGAGGGGGAGCCTGAAAATATCGATGATATCATCGATAACTTTCCCGAAGCTGTGTCCGTGGAGCATGCAGATGAAGACAACCCCATTACTCAGTCCGCACCCAAAAAGGCTCGAAAAACGCCACCAGCTGTCTCTCCAGTGGCTTCATCCAAAAGATCTTCTTCAGAATCGAGCTCATACGCCTCTGCTCCCGAGGAAGAAGTACCTTTTTCGTCTGACTCCGATTTTAGTGACAATGAGATTGAGTATAATGATCACAAGAGCACCCGTTATAAAACCATTCATAATAGGACTATTATAAGTGAACGTATCTTGAAAATTTCTGATTTTGAAGCTGCAAATCTCTTGGATTGGTTTAAAGAACGATCTATTTTGGATGCCTTACTGTTTGTTGTACCGTATATTGTTGATTGGATTTATGAATTTTATGCGAATGTAAGTTCCAAAACCGGTGATACAAATTCTAGAAGATATGGTTGTGTTCCTTTCCGAGGTCTTGAAATTATTGTTACTCCTAGGAAGATCAATATGCTGCTGAACACGAAAGTTATGGAAGATCCAGTGGTCACTGATTTTGATTTCATGATTAGCATACTTACAGGAGGGAAGATTACACATTGGATACCAAAACTTCTTGCATCTAGATTAACCAGCCTATACTCTGTTTTGCATAAAATTGTGTGCTGTAATTGGTTACCATCAACTAATACCACCACTTTAACCTTGGAACAAGCTGTCCTCATGTTTAAGATTGGACACTTGAAGCAATTCAATCTAGGGCATGTCATATTTCAAAATATGATGAATTTCACTTGTAATATGACGGGTAAAGGTCTTCTCCCGTATCCATGTTTGGTGTATAAACTGCTGGCGGACAAGAACTTCAACAGATTGGACACTGAGGTGATAAGTGGCTATGTTCCTAGTTTCTCCATATCACCACAGCTCCTACTTCGTGGTAGTGATCGAATTGTGGACCTACCTATACCGAAGCCTAATGCTCACAGCAGTACTGATCCGAATATGCCATCATCTTCCACATCACATCCTGACTCAGGCTGTGTTGCCTCCGTGTATTTGTCCTCACACTTTATTCTAAGGCAAGTGGGACATTCTTCAGGGCACAATTACTAATCTTCAAAGTACTGTTGAAGACCTCATCATTCAGAAACGCTTCTGGGAGGACCTACTTTCTACCTCAACAGGGGGAGTAAGCTCAAATGTTCACAATGCAGGTACTCATCCTATTTCAGGTCAACACGATGCAGGTCCAGCTCAACAAGGAAGTACTATTCAGATCCCAAACCAAGATGCAGATGCTCAAGATGATCAAGATATTGAGGATCTCTATGGAGATCTCAATATAGCTCTTTGAAGGCTTTGAAGAGTGAGGAAGTCGAGAGTATGGGGGAGTTCGTGCAGACTCTTGAAGATGCAGCTGATTATATCAGCCCAATCCTCCCCTTTACTGCTTTTTATTGTTTCCTCAATCTGTAAAAGTTTTTCCTATGTTGTTTACATTTCAGTCCCACAATACATTGCTCTACATTTACTGTTTTTATTGTTTTTAAATCTAAGTACCTTGTTTTGACTTAGATGATGTGATTTAGTTTGGTTAAATACTGATATTGATTTGTTTTGAATATCATGGGTATTGTTTTCTTATCAAAATTCTGAATGTGTGAACATTAGAAGTGTTGATGTAGAAAGGCCAAATTGGGGGAGATTGTTGATGTTGGAATAGGTGTTATATCTTATTATCCAACATTTCAGTTACATGTTGTACTGAATGTGCCAACACCTAGCACAACATCAGAATTTGCCCTTTCTCCCTTTACTAACTCCTACATAACTTGTGTTGCTTAGTGATGTCCCAAATGCAGGTAGAAGACGTGTTGGAGAAATTGGGTTTTTATTCAATTTCTTAATATTTAATTGATTTTAATTAATCAATTATTTGAGGGTATGAATATTTAATTTCCGAAGAATTAAATATTGTAGGATCGTTCTACTCTCCGAGTAGATGATCGTAGTATATTTAAAATCTCAAAACCGAATTTCGGTGAGTGAGAAATTAATGTACGAAGTTTAAGACAAAGTGATGCGTTGGGAGTAGTTTTAATAACTATCCCACATTGATAAATGTGAGAATTAACTACCTCCTTATTAATAGGAGTTAGTTAAGAATGTTCAAATTGTAGTGACTATTGAACCATTCAATTTGCCACACGCGCGCGCGCGCGCCGCCCGCCCGTCCGTGCCGTGCCGAGCCGAGCCGAGCCGCGCCGGGTCCGGGTCCGGGTCCGGGGTCCACTGCCGTATTAATGGGTGACCAGCCGTTACTGCCTTAAATACCCGTCTGTTCCACACCTGGGTGACACTGCCTATAAATAGGAGTGCATGGTTTTGGGAAAAACACACTTTTGCATACAACAAATTTCACCTGAGTTTTTCCAGAAAAATTGCATACTATTTTCAGCATTGCATAGCATTTTAGAGTGCGATCCGGTTCTAACGTGTAATCTGTTCGCTGGAGCTTTGTACGCTGCGGTGTTGCTCGTGCAAAGAGGAAGCCGTTTTACCTTTCGAAGCAACTCGTCAATCCGTGAACACTAGCCGGGACGTGTTTGTTTTACGGGAAAAGGTATCACCTTGACTCGACTCTTTTCCCTAACTTTCTGTTTATCTACAGTGCTGTCTTCTTCCCTTTCTGGACCTGCTATTCTAAGAAGCTGCTCAAACAAGGAAGCTGCCTCTTTTGGAAAGTTGAAGAACTCGAAGAATTTGTAATTTCATTTTCTGTCTTTATTTCTTTTCCGTCTAAATTCTTTGTAAGCCATTGTTGGTAATCTATAAACCAACAATCGTAAAACAAACAAGAAAAAAAAAAAAAATACCATAATGGCATCTGACGGAAATGGCTCTGACAACACCCCTGTCGACAACACCCTTGTTGAGAACACCTCGAACCCAACTCCAAACGTTGTCCCCAATAACACGTTTTTACCCCCCATGTTTTTTCCACCCTCTGAAACTCGCAATTTCATGGTGCATGGGGAAAAACCCGAGAAGTTCTCGGGTACTGATTTTAAGAGGTGGCAACAAAAGATGTTGTTTTACCTCACGACACTTCACCTGGCAAGGTTCCTCCGGGAGGATCCGCCCGTTGTCGCTGAAAGTGAAACGGATAATGCTAGGAGGGTCGCATTTGACCAATGGTCTCATGGCGATTTCTTGTGTCGGAACTACGTCCTTGGAGGACTAGTTGACGCGTTGTATAACGTGTACCAACCGGTTCGTACTGCCAAAGAACTGTGGGAGTCTTTGGAACGAAAGTACAAAACCGAGGATGCCGGAACTAAGAAGTTCGTGGTGGCGAGATTTTTGGACTTCAAAATGGTAGATGGTAAATCTGTCGTTGAACAAGTTCAAAAATTTCAGTTAGTCCTACATGATATCCTCGCGGAGGGTATGGTCCTTCCGGACGCTTTCCAAGTAGCCGCAGTGATTGAGAAACTACCACCTTCTTGGAAGGATTTTAAAAGTTATCTCAAACACAAGCGAAAGGAAATGAGCCTAGAAGATTTGATCGTCAAACTTCGAATTGAAGAAGATAATAAAAGGATGGACGGTAAATCAAATCAAGTCTCGGATGAGGCAAAGGCAAATTTAATGGAACGTGGTGAATCGTCTAAAAAACGTAAAAGGCCTAATGACAAAGGTAAAGCACCTGTTCCTGCAAAACCCAAATTTAATGGTAATTGCTATAAGTGTGAAAAACCGGGCCACAAAGCAACTGATTGTCGCGTCTCTAAGAAAGTTGATAAAAACAAAGGTAAGAGAGGACAATCAAGTGCTAATGTGGCACAACATAATCTCACTGAAATGGATATGTCTGCTGTTGTGTTTGAGACCAACATGGTTGACAATCCAAAGGAATGGTTCGTGGATACCGGTGCTACTTGCCATGTTTGTTCCGAGAAGGGTGTCTTCTCGACTTATGCTCCTGCTGATGGGAGAAAGCTCCATATGGGAAACCATGCCTCGTCTGATGTGGCTGGTGTTGGAACTGTTGTGCTCAAGCTCACTTCTGGCAAAGAGCTCAAGCTGAAGGATGTGCTGCATGTCCCGGATATCCGCAAGAATCTGATCTCCGGCTCTCTTCTAGTTAGTCATCAGTTTAAACTAGTTTTTGAGTCTGATAAAGTTGTACTTAGCAAGTTTGGACAGTTCCTTGGTCGAGGTTATCTCGAGAATGGTCTGTTCAAAATGAGTGTAATGGTTGTAAGCCGTAAAGGCAAGAAAGTTATCAATGAAAACGTTTCTACTTCCTCTTACATCGTGGAGTGTTCCTCTTTATGGCATTTAAGATTAGGACATGTAAATCTAAAATCTATAAAGCGTTTAGTAAATCTTGATTTACTTAAAATGAATAATATTGAAACACCTAAAAAGTGTGAGATATGTGTTGAAGCTAAAATGACAAAGTTGCCATTTACTTCTGTGGAAAGGGACACTGCTCCTCTAGACTTAATCCATACTGATGTGTGTGATTTAAAGTTTGTGCAAACTAGAGGTGGCAAAAAGTATTTCATTACTTTTATTGATGATTGCACAAGATTTTGCTACGTTTATCTCTTGCGAAGTAAAGATGAAGCTATTGAAGCTTTTAAACTTTACAAGAATGAAGTAGAAAATCAACTTAGCACTCGAATTAAGGTGATTCGAAGTGATAGAGGTGGGGAATACGTAGCACCTTTCGAACAGTTATGTGCTGAGTCTGGCATCATACATCAAACTACTGCTCCTTACTCACCTCAGTCTAATGGTGTTGCGGAGAGAAAGAACCGAACACTAAAGGAGATGATGAACGCAATGTTAATCAGCTCGGGTTTACCGCAGAATCTGTGGGGGGAAGCTATACTATCGGCTAACCACATTTTGAACAAAATTCCACACAAAACAAAGGATCTGACACCTTATGAAATGTGGGAAAAGCGGAAACCATCCTACAAGTACCTCAAAGTGTGGGGGTGTCTTGCAAAGGTTGAAGTGCCTGCTCCTAAACAAGTTAGAATTGGCCCTAAAACGGTCGATTGTATCTTTGTAGGATATGCACTCAACAGTAGTGCCTATAGGTTTCTGATTCACAAATCAGAAATACCTGACATGTCAGAAGGCACTATGATAGAATCAAGGAATGCAATATTCTTTGAAAATATCTTTCCTAATAAAGATAAAGATGAGGTGAGACCTGAAAATAAGAGGGCTCACGTAGAAGCAGAGGCTGTTAGTTCTTCAGCTCAAGAGCATGAAGAACCTAGACGCAGCAAAAGAGCAAAAATTGCAAAAACTTACGGTCCTGACTTCATCACTTTTGTGATTGAAGATGAACCTAAGTCTATCAAGGAAGCTCTGTCAAGACCAGATGCATCATTCTGGCAAGAAGCTATCAATAGCGAAATTGATTCTATTCTGCAGAACAATACGTGGGAGTTGGTTGATCTCCCTAGAGGTTGTAAGACCTTAGGATGCAAGTGGATCCTTAGAAGAAAATATAAAGCAGATGGATCAATTGACAAGTATAAAGCTCGTTTGGTAGCTAAGGGCTTTAGACAAAAAGAAGGGTATGATTTCTTTGATACTTACTCCCCAGTAACGAGGATTACATCCATTCGTGTGTTAATTGCGATTGCTGCTTTGCACAATCTCGAGATTCACCAAATGGATGTCAAGACTGCGTTCTTGAATGGGGAATTAGTTGAAGAAATATACATGGATCAACCTGAAGGGTTTATAGCACCTGGCAACGAGAGAAAGGTGTGTAGACTCGTTCGTTCACTATATGGACTCAAACAAGCTCCAAAACAGTGGCATCTAAAGTTTGATGAAACTATGTTGTCCAATGGTTTCAAGATAAACGAATGTGACAAATGTGTGTATGTGAAAAATACACCAAAAGGATTTGTTATCATGTGTCTTTATGTGGACGACATGTTGATCATGGGCAGCAGCAATGCCATGATTATGGAAACAAAGGCTATGTTAAAACGTAGTTTTGACATGAAAGACATGGGATTGGCTGATGTGATTCTAGGAATCAAGATCGAGAGAAAGTCTAATGGAATCTACTTGACACAATCTCACTACGTTGAGAGTGTGTTAAAGAAATTCAATGCCTTTAATGATCCACCTGCCAAGACGCCCATGGAGCTCAATGTACACTTGAGCAAGAATCGAGGCGATCCGGTTGCACAACTTGAATATGCAAGAATCATTGGAAGTGTGATGTATATTACAAACTGTACACGCCCGGATCTTGCCTGTGCAGTGAACAAATTGAGTAGATTCACTAGCAATCCAAATAAAGAGCACTGGAAGGCTCTTAGAAGGGTCCTTAGGTACTTAAAGTACACTATTGACTACGGGCTTCACTACACAAGGTTTCCGGCGGTACTTGAAGGGTACAGTGACGCCAATTGGATCTCTGACACGAATGAGTCATTTTCCACTAGTGGATATGTGTTCACTATTGGAGGTGCTGCTGTATCGTGGAGATCAACGAAACAGACGTGTATTGCCCGGTCCACGATGGAATCAGAATTCATAGCTTTGGATAAAGCTGGTGAAGAAGCCGAGTGGCTTCGAAATTTCCTCGAGGACATTCCATGTTGGAACAAACCCGTGCCTACTGTGATGGTACACTGTGACTGTCAAGCCACAATTGGCAGGGCTTTGAACGACATGTATAACGGAAAGTCGAGACACATACGTCGTCGACATAACTCTGTTAGACATCTGATCTCGAGTGGTGTGATGTCAATTGACTATGTAAGGTCAAAAGACAATATAGCGGATCCGCTTACGAAAGGAATAAACCGAGATCAGATGAATAAGTTGCTAGAAGGAATGGGTCTAAAACCCACAAAATAACAGCTGAAACAGTGGTAACCCAACCATGTTGACTGGAGATCCCAAGAACTTGGTTCAATGGGAAAACTAAGCTGTGAATGTTGAGTTGGAACACTTGGATATTCAAACCATTCCTTAGAAAAGCACAACACCAAGTGTTGTCCCGTAAGATTTGTGGTAAGGCTAAGTCTATGACTTTTAATGGTTCCCAAAGACCTCCGGGAGGTAGAGTATTGCGGGATACTCAATATGGGAGTCCACCTATATAAGTGAGAAGTGGGGCCGCTTCACGAAATGCACTTATGAACTCAAAGGGTGTCCATGGCCGAAATGGACAAAAACGTGAGAACGAAACACGTTTGAGATGTTGTTGTGTCAGCACCGTTGTCTCAGTACACACTAAGGAGGAGTAGTTCAAGGCATCGCGTCCACTAAGCCGCCAGTGTACTCGATAGTGTTTGACTACGGAAGGTTCAAGGTCACAAGCCACCTTTCCGGATGCAACAGTGTCTCAATTGAACTGGATTGCGAGTCTGCATGATTATGGGTAGTAATTTTCACTCATGTGGGGGATTGTTGGAAAAATTGGGTTTTTATTCAATTTCTTAATATTTAATTGATTTTAATTAATCAATTATTTGAGGGTATGAATATTTAATTTCCGAAGAATTAAATATTGTAGGATCGTTCTACTCTCCGAGTAGATGATCGTAGTATATTTAAAATCTCAAAACCGAATTTCGGTGAGTGAGAAATTAATGTACGAAGTTTAAGACAAAGTGATGCATTGGGAGTAGTTTTAATAACTATCCCACATTGATAAATGTGAGAATTAACTACCTCCTTATTAATAGGAGTTAGTTAAGAATGTTCAAATTGTAGTGACTATTGAACCATTCAATTTGCCACACGCGCGCGCGCGCGCCGCCCGCCCGTCCGGCCGTGCCGAGCCGAGCCGGGTCCGGGTCCGGGGTCCTGGGCCTTGGCCTTGGATCTTGGATCTTGGCAATTGGACTTTGGGCTTGGGCCTGGGGCCCCTCTATCTTTTTGAGGTTCTAAAAATGTGGGCCTCGACCCACACGGATTTAGGCAGCCCAAAGTCAAGCGGAAGTTGACTTCTGGAATTTGAATTTGAAATGTGATTGTCTTAATTGCGTGGAAGTTTAAGAATGGAAGTTACCATTCCGAAACTGCCATATTAATGTGCTGGATATTAAGAATGGGAGGTTACCATTCCGGAAACTGCCTTATTAAGTGCTGGAGTATTAAGAATGGGAGTTACCATTCCTGAAACTGCCAGAAACTGCCGTATTAATGGGTGACCAGCCGTTACTGCCTTAAATACCCGTCTGTTCCACACCTGGGTGACACTGCCTATAAATAGGAGTGCATGGTTTTGGGAAAAACACACTTTTGCATACAACAAATTTCACCTGAGTTTTTCCAGAAAAATTGCATACTATTTTCAGCATTGCATAGCATTTTAGAGTGCGATCCGGTTCTAACGTGTAATCTGTTCGCTGGAGCTTTGTACGCTGCGGTGTTGCTCGTGCAAAGAGGAAGCCGTTTTACCTTTCGAAGCAACTCGTCAATCCGTGAACACTAGCCGGGACGTGTTTGTTTTACGGGAAAAGGTATCACCTTGACTCGGCTCTTTTCCCTAACTTTCTGTTTATCTACAGTGCTGTCTTCTTCCCTTTCTGGACCTGCTATTCTAAGAAGCTGCTCAAACAAGGAAGCTGCCTCTTTTGGAAAGTTGAAGAACTCGAAGAATTTGTAATTTCATTTTCTGTCTTTATTTCTTTTCCGTCTAAATTCTTTGTAAGCCATTGTTGGTAATCTATAAACCAACAAGACGTGGGCAACACCCAGGTCAAACAGTTGCATGGGAGTGAGAAGTTATCAAGCCTCAATGGGCAACTACCTTTGATCTAATGGCCAAGATTGATCAAGAGAGTTGGAGGAGTTGCAAGGCAGTTCGACTTGAAGGCTATAAATAGACCACACTGCCTTCATTCCTAAAAACAACAAGAAAGAAAGAAGAAAGCAAAACTACATTACTATCCATAGTATGCGTGATGTTTTTAGATTAGAAAAACACCTTGTTCTTTCTTGTAGATTAGTGCACATTTATAAGCCCGAATATTTGTGTATTTAATTACTGTCGTTTATTAGGGAAATACGTTAGATCTATTAGGGAGATAGTTTCGTATTCTTTCTAGTAACTTTTCGAACTCGATTAGAGTTGTAATTGTTCAAAACCTTACAAGGTTGTTGATTTTGTTTCACTAATATTAAGAGATAATATAAGTGATTCGTGTAGATTAATGATTTAATCTACACAATTTTTGAAATACTCTTTGCAAAGCGTTTGTTTAAATTCCGCTGCTCATTGTTGTATTGTGTGTGCCAACACTAAGTACAACATCTCTGTATATCGCACGCACGCACACTTTCATTATTCATTACTCGTTTATTGTTTACTTGTGACAATTTGGTAGGTAATGAGAGGTAATCAAACATTTAACTTTCGATCACGTCTATTTAGAATTTAATCAACAAACTCCACTTTTACACTCCCCCTTCTTGTGGGATCGACCTTGTATTTACTTTGCTACAATATACATCGTATATTTGCGATCGTGTATTTTGGTGTTGTGAAATACGTGAACAATGCTCGTGTGATGGAACGAAAAAAAAAAGTTACACTTAACCTTTAAAAAAAAGGTGAACTGGTAATATAAAATGTGGTGGATTATAATAGCCCTTTGAACAAAAAAAATACAAGAAAAAAAGGAGGCGCTAGATATTAGCAATTTAGCACTCACGTTTGTTATAAATGAACATATGACTAAATACACTCATCACTACTATTTTAAAATGATGCACACCCCTCTAAACTACCAAATATACCATTATAACATACACCCACCTACCTTTCTTTTCTTTTCTTTTTTTCTTCAATCCAGTGATTTCTTCTACACTTTTGAAGAGGAAGTCATGGGCCTCATGGCAATATTTTTCCAATCCTAAATAGTTTGCAAAATTAGAAGTATTGTCTCATAAACAGTCCAACCCACAGAAATTTCATATTTCGTTTTCAAAGCAAATTCAACGTTCATGTTATTCTCCTTTAATCGAAATTGAATCAAAATTAACAAATTATATAGACCACGGTTAGGGTTGGCAACGGAGCGGGTATGGCCTGTTCCAGGACCCGCCCCGCCAAAAATATTTATACCCGTTACCCGCCCCGTCCCGCGAAGGCGCGAACCCGGCGGGTAAATCCGCCCCGCCATATATATATATATATATATATATATATATATATTTTTTTTTTTTTAATAAAAAAAAACTGTTATTTAAATAAAATAGCACATTTAAAATCTGCTCTTAAAATCACAATAAAACATCAATTCCAACGTTAAATAGAACATAAAATCTTAAAAAATATACATATTGTTCAATGCAAAATTAACCTAACAAAATCAAATGCATAACACAATTAATATCTCAATTCTTAACATTTGTTGATAGATAATTCTTCACGTACATCTTCTTCCTCAAATTAGAAAGGCAGAAAGCAGTGCGTGTGTATGTTCTGTTATTGTGTAAACCTTACAATTAGAATTTAGAAAGTTTTTTTAATATATATTTATTATACTAATATATATATATATATATATATATTATATATATTTTTTAATTATTATATATATGCGGGTCGGGTTCGGATCGGGTATATACAATCCCATTACCCGTCCCATATCCGGCGGGTATTCGTTGACCGGGTATTTACCCGTCCCGGAACCCGTTTGACCGGGTATTTACCCGCCCCGTGCGGGCCCGGGTTTTTACCCGTCCCATTGCCAACCCTAACCACGATGACCAAAATTCTGCAAAAATTTTGATAACATCGGGTGTGATGTGGATAAAATGTGTCGTCTAATCACATATTGACACGTGGCCTCTATTCGAATTGTATTTAAACTACTCATATATTTATCCTTTATTATTATATTAATGTTGGACTTCTAAGATATTGAATTGGGCTCAAAGTAGGCTCAAACCATACAAGAGACAGACCAAATAGGCTGAATTAGTCCCACAAAGAAGAAGTCAAAAGCCCTTCCACCTTTATGGCGAAACAGTTGGGCCGAAACCTGAATCCTCACTATTCGGAGTTGAGGAGCTCGGGGACCTCTAGGGCCTCGAGGTCCGAAATCCCGAAACTTGCGCTTCTGGCTTTGACCAAGCGGCATGAGTGACTTACATGCGAGGTTATCTGGCCCACTACCCCTATTTTCGTGGTTCCTAAGCGTGGGAAAGAGGAAAGGAGTTATGGGCTTAACTCACAAGGTGGTAAGTTGAGAGAAAATGGGCAGTGGATAACCCTTCCCATAAGAGGTACTATTTATACGCTTTTACTTACTATTTTCGGATAACCAATAATTGATACACTTAATCTACCTGAAAATACAGTCTCTCACCGAAAAAGTGTCCGACATTCTTTCCGGCGAGGCTGCAAGAGCTAAAACCGAGCTTAACCACCTTGAAAACCTACTTTCTCCGACTATAATTACTTTAAGTCATAATTGAGTTGTTCATATACGAGGAATATCCCTCACTGCCGTTTATCGGGCACCTTACTAACTTGAGCATCGGAGGTTCAACGCCGGGGACCTCTCCGACAGGGTTTTTGCAGGTTCTTCAAGACCTTTTGGGGACGAAGAAGTGCATCATTTGAAGACGAGACACTTACATAATCTTGACGCAAGGTTAATAACCGTCTCAACCGTTGCGTGCTCTTTTTTGACGCATCAGGGTGAAAATAAAAAAATTCGACAACTTTGATTGATATTCTAACGAACAATAAGTATGAAAAATCCTTATAATTTGAATTCATCAATAAATACAAATAAAAACACATGAATTATGCCTTAAAAATTTAACACTTTGCAAGGTTCAAAAAATTAAAAGCAAACATCTATCTCAAAATCACACTTTAATTTCTCACAAAAAAATTAATCACCCTATTACAGTGAAAAGAAATGGGGTTGTAAAAGATGAATGTGCCATAACTACTCGAGGTATATCATTTTGTCATATTGAACTCTCTTTTAGAAATTTTTTTAAAAAAAATATACCAATTTTAATTTTTTTTATTATATTGAAAAATGGAAATTTAAATTTAATCTTTCCTGTTGTGTAACCGGTCGCCACAGGCCATTGATAAACACAGTCTCCACTCCAAATACAGTCTTGAGAGGATTTTGGTTTGTGGTCGGGAAATCTTGAAGCTGCATACAGAAATGGGGAAATCGGCGACGACGAAGGATGCTCAAGCTCTTTTTCATTCTCTTTCCTCTGCTTATGCTGCTACCCCCAATAATCTCAAGGTTCTTATACCCTCACTCTTTTTTCTCATACTTTCCAGTTTCCACATATTGTGGTTTTTTTTTTCTAAATTGAGATGGGTTGCGAGTAAATATGTTGAATTTATTTCGTTTATTTGCATTGCAGATCATTGATCTCTACATTGTGTTCGCAATTGTCACTGCTGTAACTCAGGTCCGATTGTGATTTTATTTGATTTACCCAGCTATGCTTCTTTTCTCATTTATTTGTACTTTAATTCCTTGGTTTAGATTTATGACTAGAGTGATGGGATTTGGATTTCATGTTGATCTATCAGGTCAGGTCAGGTCAAAGTAGAAGGCTGATTCTCCTTAGTTATTTAGGCATTTTGAATTTGAGGATGGGTTGTAGTGTAGTGGTAGAATTTGATTGGGGGAATTGTTGAGTTGTTATTGTTTGGTAATTTGGGAATTGGGATCAGACTCACCCCCCACCCCCAAATGCATTTTTGATTAGGCACGAGATAAAGGATTTGTTCCTGGTGTGGAGTTTTAGAGGGGACTTTAAGCTCTAGATTATTAGCCAAGGAAAACGAAAGTATCAAAGAGATTGGCGATGAGGAGTTCGATGACATTAATTCAAATAACGAAATTTGGTTGCTAGTATGTTTTTGAAGTGACGGTGACATTGTGATGGATATAGAGTAGGATAGAAAACAAATTTAAAAACTAGAAATAGTTTTAATTTCTTAAGAGGTGAACGATGCCTAACCTCAACATTATTAAAATGTTTCGGTATGTAAACCCCCAAAAGCAATGTAAAACAACATCATTTTCTCAAGTTAATCTTGGAGCACTTTGCCCCCTACAACCATCTTCAGGCCCAAAACTCTCCACAAAGAACACATGAGTAGACAGAAACCCCAAAGTCACCAGAAAATAACAAATGGGGATAAAAAAGCCAGAAGATAAATTAAATTCAAGATGGAAGAGATTGAGATGCAAGATTAAAAAAAATTAAAGATGGAATAATCTACACAAAAGACTTCATTGTTTGCCCCGTTCTAGTTTTGCCGAGATGTAAAAGAAGAGTTAACCAAATCCTTTTACAAATAATTTTGATGTAAATCATGGATCTGGGGCACAAAAAAAGCTTGTAATTTTGATGGTTCCTATAGGCCATGAGATTATCGTGAGACGTGATCTTGGCCATGAGCTCCAGCCTCAAAGAAGTGAACTCGGCATTATTAGCTGTTTACAAATATGTGTGAATGGTTAATGTTATCATCCTAATATCCTCACACTTATACTCCTTTCTCGGTGAATTTATGGCCTGGGACTGTCCCTACTTAGTAAATGCTGTAAATATGTTAATTTGAGAGGCTCATATTTCTGGGAAGTGACAAAACTTGTTATATAGGGTTATGAAGTGCCTTTACACCTTTTGTTAACTCAGTTGAACAGTACTAAGTACTAATTAGTGTTACTTGCAGCTTGTGGCAGCCTGTTGTAATCCTTATTTTTCTGGAAGTATGCTCTGATCTGTGAGTATTGATCCAGTTTGGATGCAAGTCATTTTACCATTTACAAAGTACTGTAAAATATGAATATTTCTATTTCATTTTCTTTTGAGGAAAGTTTATAGGATTGTTTCTATTTTCTTTTTCTTTTATTGTCTATTGTAGGTTTATTAAGAGTTGTATGTCCTTACTCCTGGCTTTGCTCGGCCATGTACTTTAATTGTGTGCCTACCATCTTGGGAACTAGGAGACGTGTGTGCTTTAGGTCCAACTAGTGCTTTTTTACAATTATGATGCTGAGAGCAGTGTCTAGGTTCTTGGTTCCAGCTTGTAGGTTGGTTCAATCTTAGTTTGGCTAGATATGAGATGATCTTTGTCAAGGTTCTTAACTTGAGTGCTTCATTTTTCATCTATTTTCCGCCTCATTGGTTCCTCCAAGTAGAGGCCTATATCATTCATCAACTTATGTTCTTTATTATGGTCTGATCCTCAACTTTCAAGTTGACAATTGGCTTTTCTGATCCTCAGTGTCTGTACTGTGACTTGCAACTATAGAGACGAGTTACCATGTCTTAAACATATTATTTTCATTAGATTACAATGTGTAACATCAAAACACGACACAATGAGATGTGAGCATAATGGAGTAATAATGGAGATCAGTAATAGATTTTCTGTTAGATTATGAGCCCTGAATTTTGAAGTACTCGAGTTCTTAAAATATTGGCATCTTTACAGCCAGAGTTAATTTCACAAATCGTCTTTTATCTTTGCCTGAATCCAAATGTAGTCTTTTTTTTTTTACTTCATCAAATTTGGTCCTTTTGGTGTCAATTTTGATCATTTTTGCCCGAATATTCTATTGATAAAGTAAAGGACCAAATTTTGATTTTTCTGGCAAAAATAACGAAAAAACTATTTTTGCGGTGAAAAGGACCAAAATTGACACCAAAAGGATCAAAATTGATAAAGTAAAAAGAAAAGAGAGCTAAAATTAAATTCGAGCTAAGATACAGGACAATTTGTGAAATTAACTCTTACAGCCATGCAGATACCTGGAGAGGGGATATCTTTTTTATTTGTCTTTTTTTTATTTGTTTACTTGAGGGTGATATGTTTTGAGAAAGAAATCAGTTTCTTTGGTATCGTTATAAAACTAAATATGATGACAGGATACTAAGACTATGCGGATGTGTTATTCGAGCATCTGATTATGACAATTAAATGTAGGATTACTATGTTATCACTGGAATTTTGTGTATTAATTTGCGTGGATGCTATACATATAGATAATGAAATAAGCATTGATTATGAAGAAAGAGCATGAATGACCTCCCAATTCTGTGCTTTGGACTAGCTACATATCAAATCTACTCGCATCTTTATTTTAAAAAAAGTGATTCTAAAAATTGTTACTAGTAGAGTTTGCAAACACACCTGAGACTCGAAAGACTGTGCGCTGATCTTATATTTGTATCAAAATAATCAGCTTCTGATTTTTCACGTGTTATTCTTTAATGATCAGATTTCATTTTCGAACAACAGAAAAACTGATGTTCTGTTCTATATCTGTTGATCTCAGGTGGTTTACATGGCTATTGTTGGATCATTCCCGTTCAACTCCTTTCTTTCAGGTGTTCTTTCATGTGTTGGGACTGCTGTCCTGGCTGGTAAGTTGATTGCATTTCCCTTTTGTCAATATGTAGTTAGATCCTGGGAAAGCAGAACGTTAACTGGGTGTTGCTTTCTTTGGTGACAGTTAGTCTTCGTATTCAAGTAAACAAAGACAACAAGGAATTCAAGGTAAAATATCCATATGAAATTTCCAGTTTAAGTGATAGAAAATTAAGTTGATCTTCTTGTAATTGATGTGGATAATCATAAACCTTAAGGGTATGTTTGTTTTGGAATTTTGAAATTTGGATTTCAAAATTTAGTGGATTTCAAAATCCTAATTTTTTTTATGTTTTGTGTTGGTTTTGGTATTTATAGGGTTGACTTTTGCAAGGTTTATACTTTATAGGTATTTGTAGGGTAGAATTTTAAAATCCTAAATCTAAATTCCAAATTAGAACATGGATGAAATTTTAAAATCCCAAATCTGAATTTCCCATCCCAAAACAAACATCCCCTAAACGTTGAAATGGTTAACCAGTACTTCTACGTTTTACGTAGTTAAATGTTTGAATCTTAGGGATGCTTTGACCCAGAATTGGATAGCTAAGTAGTCATTGGATAATACTCTTATTATTGAATGAATCTAATACTTGTGCCTTTTTCTTACCTAATAAAAAAGAAATAGTCTTCTACCTGGTAAACTTAGTATCAGATTGATTGAAGTATAAAATTTTGACATCGAGATAAAACTTTCTTGTCTCTCGATTTTGTGTCCACATTTGCAGGATTTACCTCCAGAACGCGCCTTTGCTGACTTCGTGCTCTGCAATTTAGTACTTCATTTGGTTATCATGAATTTCATAGGATAAATCGAATAGAGAAAAAGCTTGATGGATGGTAGTGGGTAAGAACAGTGTCATGCACTTGCGTTGAAGTTTTATGCATTACTAGAAGTCTAGAACTACTCCAATTCAAGATAACTGCTACCAGTTGAACTAATAGTCTTGCAGTATAATAATTATATTAGTTTCGTGGTAACTGACGTTGTACCTTTGCCTAACATTTTTCTTGAATATTATGGCAATTTGTGGTTATGGTCTGTCTTAGAAGATCCAGCTGTACGTGTTTGATGAAATCTAAAATTACTAATGAGTGATTTTCACCATTGATCTTCGCACTTGAGTAATATTGGTGTTCTAATCACTTGAATTATCTTGCGCCGAATTGATATAGTGCAAAGTTTTGTTTTTCATGAAACCAACTAAATCATTAATAACCAGTTTTTAATCGAAAATTTCATACTCCTTTCGTCCCTGAAAAGTTTGCGATGCTTTTTGAGCACGCGAAGTTTAATGAAAAAGTGTAATGATTAGAATGTCGAGGGATAATTTTGTAAATTTTTATACTTTCTCCGTCTCATGATTAAAAAAAGTGTAATGATTAGAATGTGAATTTAGTGGGGATTTTGAGGAGTAGTTTTGTAAAACTTTATGTATAAAGTAAAGAAATTAGTTGACTTTTGTGTATGTGTGGATAAAAAGTAATAGCATTTGTGTAAAAATTGAGGATATTAAGAGGGTGGAGTTTATAAAGGATTTTCCATTTTAAAAGTATGAAAGTTATTGTGAGACGTCTCGAAAAGAAAAGTGTGAAAGTAATTAAAAAGTGTGAAAGTAATTGCAGGACGGAGGGAGTATATAAAAAAAATAAAGTAGTTGAATTGAGTGTATGGTAGACCTCAAAAGTAATGACATGAAGGGTAAATATATGTATATTGTGAGGATGAAAATTGTTTTCATTTATGTATATGTAAACTTTTGAGGTACAGACTAAAAAAAGAAAGTATGAAAACTTGTAAGGGAGCAAGGGGTAGGGTTGGCAATGGGACGGGTTAAATCCCCAGAACTGCATGAAACTGGCCCGCATGGGACGAGTAAATATTTGATCAAACGGATTTCGGAACGGGTAAATACCCGAGCAATGAATACACACCGGGTATGAGATGGGTAATGGGATTGTATATACCCGAACTTGATCCGTATATATTATATATATATATATATTAAAAAAGGCTTTCTAAATTCTAATTATAGGGTTTACATCCAATAAAATAAAATAAGTGATTTTAGTAGATTTTATTGTATCGATTTTAAATATCCTTGATATTTTATTGTAGTTTTAAGAGCAATTTTTATATATATATATATATTTTAAAAAAAAAAATTAATAGAGTGTGTATAATATTTGGGGTTTGTAAAACATTTTATAGGGTGTTAATAGCCCCGCCCTAAAAAAAAATGTGATGATGGAACGGGATACGTAACAGGTCTTAAAAAAAATAAAAATTGACGGAGCAGTTCTGTAATAGGCCATACCCGTCTCATACCCGCCCCGATGCCAACCCTAAGAACGGAAGAGAGTATTATATATTAAAAAGTTAGAATCAACCAGTTTGGGGGAGACAAATTAAAATTATTTTGGAAATTGTGTTAATTTTGAAAGAATCTAATTTTTAATAAAAGTATGAGAACATTTTAATGCAAAATTATCCTAAAAACACAAAATCAATGTACTACTTAATTAGAAACCTGACCATAATTTTCAATAACAATATTAATTGATTAAGCATTACACCGTCAATCATTTTATTTATATAAATAATTATTCAAAAAAAAAAAAAAATCATATGTAAGACGATAAAAGAAGGGGCGATAATGATGTGGGCTTGACTTAAAGATGGATGGGTTGATCTAACGTGGGCCCCAAAAACAAATGCTTTTGGCCTTTATGGGAGTTCCAATTTGCAACGGCTACAATGGGACCATTCATTTTGAAAATTTAAACATGATTTAACCAAAGTTATGATGACTAAAATTAGCCAATAATGCTATCACTAAACTAGATATGTTAAATTAATATTGGTTTTCTATTTTACTCGTTTCTATTTTTTATGATTTTTTTTTTCTAAATTTAAACACAATGTTAATAGTGTTGGTTCAAATTAAATGTAGTTGCTAAATAATTTAACAATCAACTATCAAATAAAATAAATGAGGAGCACTCAAGAAATAAATGCAAGTTTGGTAGACGAGCTCTATTATGTAGAGTAATTGCAAATAATATTATGGGTTGGATTTTCATGTTCCATTTTTCATGTTTTAATGGTGTTCCTGTGTAGTTCTCAATATTATAAGACGTTGATTATTTTTTTAATATGACACATGTCAACCATCCATATAATAGAATAAAAATGTGAAATTTGTGATTTCAATCCTAAGATCCAACCCTTTACCATGCTAAAAGCTCATTTTAGAGGGTGACCATTTTTGGTCATCAAGGTACAACCTAACCTAAATCATCCTACATTCAAATATAAAGGCCACTAGTGAACCTAGTACTAGTTGTATTTTATAAGTCAGTTTGACTCTCATAGTCCCTTGGGTACATTATGTTCCCTTGTTGCAAATTGCAGTTGTTTGCTACTGTGTCCTTCCACTCTTATTGGTTGCACACATGTTTTTATTAATGTGATTCTACTATTCATATTTATATAGATATAGATGTACTTTGACATCTCCTTGATGTCGTATGATCTTCTAGACCCAAAGAGACTGTACAATCCTTTTTAGGCGAGGCCATTGGTTGGATTGAGTACGTGCATGAAAGACATGAGTTAGAAGGTCATTTTGCCAAAAATTTACTCACTCAAGTTGTCGAACTTGAGAGTTTCGGTTTGTTATTCTTCGTTTTGTATTGTGAAGTCGATATTTTAGTGTTAAGTTCATGGACTCCGGCGAAGATACAGTGAATTCCATAAATTATAGAGTTAATATGATAAAAAAGAAAGAGACACTCCACCCACAAAATAAAGAAAAATAAATTTGTCGTTGGGTATCCAAATTAGATTCCATGTCAAGTCGATATGGGGTGTGGATACACTTGCGTGAATTCGATTGAGGAGTAGATTGATTTCAATATTACGATAACATAATGATTACGTGGTTCGTCTTGTTGATAGGAACGTCAATGATTTGTCATATCGTTTTGTTAGAGCATCTTGAATCTTTGTGAAATCTTTTTTATTGGATTGAGCCTCCAACTAGTATGGATGACCTTCTCGGTAGCTCTCGTTCTTATAGTTTTAGATTCATATGGCTGAGGGCCCTATGCTACTGTACCGCCTAAATCCAGTCCTAATAATAACTAACACACTCATTATCATTAATTTAAATCCTTTTAGCATTCTTATTACTCTCGACAAACCAAGCACCCTCATTTTTTTATTTAAATAAATTTATACACTTTAACGAGAAAGTATTGTCTGAGAGTTGAGACCATGTTTTAGTGAAACCGAGCATAATTTAAACCTTTTTTTTTTTTGGAAGATGAATATTAATATTCACTCCGTTTAATTTTACTTTATTTTTTAATTGTTCAATTTTATTATTTTCATTTATTTTTTTAAAATCATATCATTCAAATTACTCTATTATCCCGTTTTCACCCTTATATACTTAAATTTACCCATCATACATCCAATTTGTCTATATTATATATAAATTGATTAATATTAATTAAAATTTGTGCGCATGAGCATAATAAATTTGAACAAATAAAATGTATACTCTTTCTGTCCCTTCAAAATATCAATTTTATCATTTTAGGTGTCTTACGAATGTTAATATTTCCTTTTTTTTACAACACCCACCACCTCTCTCTGCTTTTTTTTTTTTCCCTATTCCTCTCTATATTTTTCCTTTCCTACTCATCTCTAGTACTTTTTTACTTTGCTCTACCTTTTTTAATTTCTTTCTCTCCCTCAACAATTCACTACACTTAAAATATTACTTTATTTGTCCACCAAAAGTATGTTCACTTACTTTATTTGTTCGTTCACAAAAGATATGTTCATTCATTTTATAAAAACATCACTTTATCTTTATTTTATCTTCAATCTTCAACCATAACTTAATTATTTAAAGTGTCACTTAACTTTATTCATAAAAATCACTTTAATCATAAATAAAGTTCATAATATTTCACAATACTTTTACTTTATTAATTTATTATTTTTTATGGGGGAAAGGAATATATTTCTTAATAATGTATAATTTTTTTTAAAAAATTTGACATGCAATCATAAAAGCATGTGCAACATTTAAATAAGTTTGCGGTGTGGATTCGTAACAGAGGATCCAAGCCCTTCCACCGCGTTCAAAAGCACACTCCTCGAAATAATGCTATTACCGCTTTTATCCTTGCCCACAATCTCCGCCTCTGTGCCCGTCCCATCTTCCCCTTCTTCCCAGCAAAATTATACTCCGTATTTCAAAATTAGGAAACACACAGAAAGTTAATTTCTTCACGCTTCCACCATTGTTTTAGATTCAAGAAAACAAAAACCCACCTCGCCTATACTCAGATCAACTTCAGAGAAATCCTTTTCAAGGTGCTTTACGAACTAGCTCATTTCCTTTAGTATCGTTTTTCAAGGTATACTTGATATTCTCAGATCTCATTCTCTTTAGTCCCCATTTTGGTGCCAGTTTGGGTTAAATGCACAATTCTTTTCAGCTAAAGTTACTAGATTCTTTTTCATTTTTTTATTTGGGTATATTCTGTGTCCAGTGTTTTTTTGTCTAATATCTTGATTTCGTAAAGGGGGAAACTTAAATTAATTTGTTGGTGAATGGATCGGAAAGACTTGCTCAGAACCAGTTTGAAAATTTTGAAGAGTGAGAGAGAATTGTAGTGGAAAACAGTTCATTTGAAAGCAATTTGGACCGCGTCAGAACGGAGCCGTTTTGTAACATTTGTATATTTACATACCGTGTGTGTATATATGCCGTAGATATATTATTAAATTATTTTGTATTTGAAAGTTTCTTACACGCCTTGTTGAAGCCGTTTCTTTGTTTATATGCACACAGATTTCTTCCTTTTATTTAAGTATTATGAGACTTAGTATAGCTGTATAGTTGATGCTATATTTATATCCTCTTTCTTGTGCACTTGCCACATATACCATTTTGCTCACACAATTCAAGAACTCTTTGAGACATCTGCTTGATCTGCATATCTTCTTGTGACTGGGCTCTGTTCTTTCATCTTCAAAGATTTAGATCTTATCTTCATCTCTGATGTCCAGATTTTGCAGATAATTGGTAACACTTTTTGTTAACTTTTAGTTAATTTAGACCTTACCCTGTTTTATTATATTGGTGCTTTTTCAGAAAAAAGAGTGTGTAACGTTGTGAAAACTGAAAAGAGAGTGTTTGATCTACTTTAAGCTGTATAGAGTTTCTCTCTCATAAACTCTGTGGGCCAAGAAAGTTGGTATATTAGAGGTCTAAAAATGCTACTAAGTAATCAGAGAATTTTTCCAAGATTAATAACTACTGTAGGGGAAGAGACTTTTTCATTACAAAGTGTATAATTTCAGTTTTCTTATGTTTTGACTTTTTGACGTGTCTCAGGTTCTGGTAAGAAGTAGATAGTCGTTTGTTGCTTTAGAATGGCAGGAAGATCATTCAAACCCTCCGATTCACAAAACGGGAGGGGTTCGTTGCCCCCAAGCGTAACCTTTACGAGGAGAACATCATCAGGTCGATATGTCAACTTATCCAGGGAAAGTCTAGATAGTGAGATGAGTGGTGTTGAGTACTCCGAATACACAGTGCATATACCACCAACGCCCGATAATCAGCCGATGGATTCCTCAATTGTAACGAGAATGGATCCCCCGATTTCACAGAGGGTCGAGGAGCAATACGTATCTAGCTCCTTATTCACGGGCGGATATAACAGTGTTACGCGAGCTCACTTGATGGACAAAGTGATCGAGTCTGATACGAACCATCCTCAGATGGCTGGGGCAAAAGGGTCTTCGTGTGCTATACAGGGTTGTGATGGAAACGTTATGAGTGATGAAAGGGGCGTGGATATTCTCCCCTGTGAATGTGATTTCAAGATATGTAGGGACTGCTTTGTTGATTCTGTCAAAACTGGTGATGGTATATGCCCTGGTTGTAAAGAGCCGTATAAGAATACGGATTTGGCGGGAAACGGGGTGGATTCTGGTCAGCCATTGCCTCTGCCGTCTAATGTCGGGATGTCGAAGATGGAGAGGCGGTTGTCATTGATGAAATCGCAGAACAGGTCAGCTATAGTGCGGAGCCAATCTGGCCTGATGAGGAGCCAAACGGGGGTGGATTTCGATCATAATCGATGGTTGTTTGAGACCAAGGGAACATATGGATATGGTAATGCTATTTGGCCAAAAGATGGGGGATTTACTGATGATAAAAATGATGAATCTGCTGAGTCTTTGGAACTTCTCAACAAGCCGTGGAGACCACTTACCCGTAAATTGAAGATTCCAGCTGCAATAATCAGCCCGTACAGGTAAACAAGTTCTGCTAAAATCTTCTTTGGTGTTTTTTTACTTTGAGGTGAGTGTCTTAGATTATGTGATACGATTATACGAACCATGGTTTTTGCTTGAATTTAATCAGCCAACTTTTAGGGTATGTTTGATTTGGGATTTTGAGAATTTTGAAATCTAGATCTCAATATCTTGACAAATAGTAATGGTGTGTGTTTGTTTTTGTTTTGAGGTTCAAATATAGTAGGCTTTAACCTTTTGTCAAATCGATGTGTAAAACTGTGTGATGTTGTATTATTATATTATTATTGTTGTTGATTGTATAATAAAAGAAAAACCCATATTTGCAGTACTGAGTCATTTTGAGAGAGTGGTGTAGAACATAGTTTTTAAAACCAAATTCAAATTCCCAATAGAACCAAATTTAAATTTCGAAATCCCAAATTAAACATACCCTTAGTAGGGAATGTAAAATCTGGATTTGAGATTTTGAAATCTAACCCAGTAGGATTTAGAATTAGGATTTCAAAATTCCACCCTATAAAATACTTATAAATCCTATAAAGTCAACTCTAAGTTAAATCCTACCCTATTTAAATCCCAAAACAAACACAAACATACAAGTCATTAGAATTTCAAAATCCCAAAACAAACATCCCGTTAGTCTCCTTTTCTCATTTACTTGTTATATTTGTGATCCTTTGACAATGCTTTCACAAATGTGTAAATATTAATGGAGGTGTTATAAACGCTAACAAGCATCTTCTGTAATTCTACTTTTTACAGACTCTTAATTTTCGTTCGTATGGCTGTTCTCGGTCTGTTCTTGGCGTGGAGAATCAACCACCCCAACCGGAACGCAAGATGGCTATGGTTGATGTCAGTCATATGTGAGATATGGTTTGCCTTCTCCTGGTTACTTGACCAGCTTCCTAAATTCTGTCCCGTAAATCGTGCTACCGATCTTAATGTACTGAAAGAGAAGTTTGAAACCCCGAGTCCCACAAATCCAACTGGGAAATCTGATCTCCCTGGAATAGATATATTCGTATCAACTGCTGATCCAGAAAAAGAACCTCCACTCGTTACTGCAAACACTATTCTGTCCATTCTTGCTGCTGATTACCCCGTTGAGAAGCTTTCCTGTTATGTTTCTGATGATGGTGGGGCCCTCCTGACGTTTGAGGCCATGGCAGAAGCTGCAAGTTTTGCTAACCTATGGGTACCGTTTTGTCGAAAACATGCTATCGAACCAAGAAATCCGGAATCTTACTTCAGTTTGAAAAAAGACCCGTTCAAGAATAAGCTGCGTCCGGATTTTGTCAAGGATCGTAGAAGGGTTAAACGTGAGTATGATGAATTCAAGGTTCGGATTAATGGCCTTCCTGATTCGATTCGTCGTCGTTCCGATGCGTATAATGCTCGAGAAGAAATCAAGGCCATGAAGCTAAGGAGACAAACTGCTGGGGATGAACTATTATTGGAACCTTTGAAAGTTCTAAAAGCAATATGGATGGCAGACGGAACCCACTGGCCGGGCACTTGGGTAACTTCCTCTCCCGAGCACTCTAAAGGTGACCATGCTGGAATAATACAGGTATGCTGCTATACTATATAGGGTTTTATAATTTTCTCATTGTCCGGTTTCTAAATTCAATTCGAGTTCCTTAACTCGAATTTCTTAAATTGGTGTTTTCATTATTTTGATTTAGTTTTCCTTAAGTCGAATTTCTTAACATTTGGGTAGGGAGCATTTCCAGATATATATATAATCCTAAATCAGAAGCATGACCGGGTCCTTATATGAGGCCAAATAATCTTTCGATTCAGGCCCATAAATTTTTAAACTTTTTAGGTGCACACTTTTTAAATACTCCAACATATACACACATATATAAAATACACATGATATGTAAAAAAAAACATTGTGTATGCTGCTCTCCTAGATTCGAACTCAATTACGAAACCTGACATTTTTTTTTCTTTGTATTTATTTTTTATTTTTTATCATAATAAAAAGTCAAAATGAAAAGGCCATAATAGAACCAGTAGCTAAAAATAGGCTGAACAGAAGCAATTTTTTTTTGTCACATTAAAATAGAAACAAACACTGCCATTGGAAAGATTGAATGAGTTACTTATACTATCAATTGAGAAAGACATTAATGAGCAACTTGATTATTACCGACTTGATTAATACTTTTGCTGCCAAAACTATTAGGCGAATTGAATTTATGTAATTACTTGGAACATAATTGTCGTACTGTCCTGACTGTATTTTTTACAATGGCTTGTTAACAAGATCTTCTATGACTAATGTAAACTGCAGGTAATGTTGAAACCCCCTAGTGATGAACCTCTACACGGAACTGTTGACAGTAGTCCGCTCGATTTTACAGAAGTCGACATTCGTCTGCCCATGCTTGTCTACGTGTCTCGTGAAAAACGTCCCGGGTATGACCACAACAAGAAGGCTGGGGCCATGAATGCTTTGGTTCGAGCCTCAGCTATCATGTCGAACGGCCCCTTCATTCTGAATCTCGACTGTGATCACTACATCTACAACTCAGAGGCAATAAGAGAAGGCATGTGTTTCATGATGGACAGGGGTGGTGACCGCCTTTGTTACGTTCAATTTCCTCAAAGATTCGAAGGGATAGATCCGTCCGATCGATATGCAAATCACAATACCGTTTTCTTTGATGTGAATATGCGTGCTCTGGACGGGCTGCAGGGTCCCGTTTACGTAGGCACCGGATGCCTCTTCCGTCGGACTGCACTTTACGGTTTTGACCCTCCTCGATCGAAAGAAAATTCTGGTTGTTGCAGCTCCTGTTTTACTCGACGAAAGTCAGAAAAAGCTGTCAAAACTGCACCGGAGGAGCACAGAGCACTTAGGATGGGAGACTCCGATGATGAGCAAATGAACCCGTCTCTCTTCTCGAAAAGGTTCGGAAACTCAAACTTCCTGATTGACTCCATCCCAGTGGCGGAATTCCAAGGAAGACCGCTGGCAGACCACCCTGCTGTGAAAAACGGCCGGCCGTCTGGTGCTTTGACTATTCCTCGAGAACCCCTTGATGCATCCACCGTTGCTGAAGCTATTAGCGTCATTTCATGCTGGTACGAAGACAAAACTGAGTGGGGCAACCGAGTCGGGTGGATTTATGGGTCAGTGACGGAAGACGTGGTGACGGGGTACCGGATGCATAACCGTGGCTGGAAGTCTGTTTATTGTGTAACTAAACGGGATGCTTTTCGTGGGACCGCTCCGATCAATCTCACCGATAGGCTTCACCAAGTCCTGCGGTGGGCAACGGGGTCCGTTGAAATCTTCTTCTCACGAAACAATGCTCTACTCGCTAGTCCTAGAATGAAGATTCTACAGAGAGTCGCATATCTTAATGTTGGAATCTACCCCTTCACCTCATTGTTTTTAATCGTGTACTGCTTCCTCCCGGCATTATCGCTCTTCTCGGGTCAATTCATCGTTGAGTCGCTAAACGTCACTTTCCTGGTGTACCTCCTCACCATCACTTTAACTCTCTGCGTGTTGGCCATGCTCGAGATTAAGTGGTCAGGGATTAATCTGGAGGACTGGTGGAGAAACGAGCAGTTCTGGTTGATCGGAGGGACGAGCGCGCATTTTGCTGCTGTGCTTCAGGGGCTACTCAAGGTGGTTGCTGGGATCGAAATCTCGTTCACTCTTACGTCCAAATCAGGTAATGATGAGAACGACGATGACTTTGCTGAACTGTATATTCTGAAGTGGTCTTCATTGATGATTCCTCCGATAGTTATCATGATGACCAACTTGATAGCTATAGCTGTGGGGTTTAGTCGAACGATATACAGTCCTATTCCGCAGTGGAGCCGTTTGATCGGAGGGGTTTTCTTCGCCTTTTGGGTGTTGGCTCATCTGTATCCGTTTGCCAAGGGACTTATGGGAAGACGAGGGAGGACGCCTACGATCGTGTTCGTCTGGTCGGGCCTCATTGCCATCACTATTTCGCTCTTGTGGGTTGCTATATCTCCCCCGGAGGGTGCTACTCAAATTGGAGGATCCTTCCAGTTTCCATGATTTTGTTCTATCTACACTTTTACCTTTGTTAGTAAAGTATAATTTTTACAAGTATGACTGACTATATCATCATATTCATTCTTTGTTATTCACAAACTTCTGCTATCTCTCTCTTCTCACACTAATTTTCTGAAATCTAAAACAAATATGTTAGGTTAAACTCTGTTTTCTCAATTTTGATTGACCTATGGACATTTTTATAATCAAATTTGTAATGTGTTGTCACTAATTATATTTATCGACCATTTGGAAATAATATCCAAAATATTTAATTTAGATCAATTTTACTTCCAATTTGTTTGGAGTATTTATTTATGAGTTGGTCTCTTGTGCACGTGCACACTATGCTGACAAATCAATTGTTATTAATTAAAAAAACGGAATTTTCAAACAAAGTATCCTATGGCAGGGTGGTTGCATCAGTTTAATCTTGGTGTGAGGTCGTAGGTTTTATAAAACAACACTTTTCACTAGTTACCACTTTTCAATATTATAAAATAACATTTTTCACTACTAATAGTTACCACTCTTCAATATTAAAAATTACCACTTTTCACTTATAATAGGTACCACTTTTCAATATTATAAAATAACACTTTTCACTACTAATAGTTACCACTCTTCAATATTAAAAATTACCACTTTTCACTTATAATATTTACCACTTTTCAGTAACAAAATTTCCACTTTTCAATAATAATAGTTACCACTTTTCAGTAACAAAATTTCCACTTTTCAATAATAAATTTCCACTTTTCAATAATAAGAATTACACTTTTCAGTTAAAATATCTATCACTTTTCAATAATAAGAATTACACTTTTCAGTTAAAATATCTACCACTTTCAATAATAAAAACTACATTTTCCAGTTAAAATATCTACCACTTTTCAATAATAATAATTACATTTTTCAATAACAAAATCTACCACTTTTCATTACTTTATTAATTAATTAATTAATTTACCATTATTAATTAATTACCGTTCTCATTTTTATCGACCAATATTTACCATTATTAATTAACTTACCATTCTCATCACTTAATTAATTAATTAATTTGCAATTATTAATTAATCTATAATTTTCATTTTTATTTTGCTTATTGCTATCATTGTTAATTTAATTAATTAAAATGGGTATATTTAATTATAAATTGTACCATTAAAATTATTATTAAAATTGAAAAAATGTTATTCTTATTATTGAAAAATGTAATTATTCTTATTGAAAATTGGTAGATATTTTAACTGAAAAATATAGTTTTTATTATTGAAAGTGGTAGATATTTTAACTGAAAAGTGTAATTCTTATTATTAAAAAGTGGTAGATATTTTAACTTAAAAATGTAATTTTTATTATTGAAAAGTGATAGATATTTTAACTGAAAAGTGTAATTCTTATTATTGAAAAGTGGAAATTTTGTTACTGAAAAGTGGTAGATATTTTAACTGAAAAATGTAATTTTTATTATTGAAAAGTGGTAGATATTTTAACTGAAAAGTGTAATTCTTATTATTGAAAAATGGAAATTTTGTTACTGAAAAGTGGTAATTATTATTATTGAAAAGTGGAAATTTTGTTACTGAAAAGTGGTAATTATTATTATTGAAAAGTGGAAATTTTGTTACTGAAAAGTGGTAACTATTATTAGTGAAAAATGGTAATTTTGTTACTGAAAAGTGATAATTATTATTATTGAAAAGTGGAAATTTTGTTATTGAATAGTGTTAACTGTTATTAGTGAAAAGTGGAAATTTTATTAATGAAAAGTAGCGACTATTATTATTGAAAAGTGGAAATGAGTAACGAAAAAAAAAGAAGTTTGAAAGGATTTGAACACCTCATGCTTATGAGAATTGTAAATTAATTAATTAAGTGATGAGAATTGTAAATTAATTAATAATTGTAAATATTGATCGATAAAAATGAGAACTGTAATTAATTAATAATGGTAAATTAATTAATAAAGTAATGAATTATAAATTAATTAATTAATAAATAGAAAAAAAATGGAATTATAACAATAAGTAGAGAAAAAGGGATAATTAAAGTGGGAGAGGATAAGGACAAAAGCATGTGCACCAAACTTGTTTTGGTGCACATGATGCATTACGAGAATTTCCCTTTATTTATTTATGTAGGTATAGAATTTAGATTGTTTGAGGAGAGGTATATGTATTAAACCACAAAGTAAATTCAAGATCATTAAAAAAATAGCACGAATTGAATGATCATAATTTATAATCTTACTGTCAAAAAAAAAAAAAAAAAAAAAATTATAATCAAAATTCTTTAAAAAAAACCAGCGTTGCCAGTTTCCATCTACCATTCCCTGCTTTCAATGAGTATTCAAGAATTATGATTGTGATAAAAATGATTTATAATTAGAATTACGTAAGCTGTGTTTGAAATTAGAGGCGTTACCCTGTTAAAAACAAAAAATAGAGGTGTTTTTGAATAAAAAAGTATCAGAAGCAGGTGGGAGGTTGAGCTTTTAACCAGAAAGTTGGTATTTTCAACACGTTTTTTAATTCTTTTTCCCTTACTAACCTACCTATTTATAATAATTGTAAAAAATATTACTGAATATATTAAAAATAAAGATAAAATTTAGAAATAGTTAATAAAGGAGATTATTAGTTAAAAATACAATACTACCCTGGAATTGTAAAAAATATTACTGAATAAAGATAAAATTTAGAAATAGTTAATAAAGGAGATTATTAGTTAAAAATACAATACTACCCTTGTGAGGAGTTCACTCCTACCCCAAACACAAACAAACATACTTTTTATATTCTTTCTCCCTCTCAAAACTTTTAAATAGGTTGAATTCCTATATTCCACTTTTTGTGTTTCACTGGTGTTTCATTCTACTTAATCTTTAACACGTGTCGCCCCCTATATTAGAGGACGTTGATTATTTTTTAATATAACATGTATCAATCATCCATATAGTGAAACAAAATGTGGAACATGAAAAATGGTACATGTAATTTCAATCCCTCCAAAATATCCTCCAAACTAAAAAAAAAAAATTGAACCTTGCTAACAACTTAAGGAACTTGGTTATAATGGTTGAAAAATGGAGTGTTTGGTATATATATGTAAGCTTTCTTTATATATATATTTTCTTTATTTGTATAATGTTTCTTTGTATTTAATTATTTATTTATGTTATTATCGTTTATTTGATCATATTATTACATGATTGTGTAGTTGAAATGAATATATGTAGTGTACGGAGTATTTGTTTTCGGGTTTATTAAAAAAATATATCGCGTTTTGTAAAAACTCAACCCTAATTCATCGAGTTTTTTTGAGAATTCTCGAAAAAATGTTCTACGAATTGTGTATTTTCTCGGCAAAAAGTTTCACATAATGTGTATTTTTCGTTTTGTTCAAAAAATCAATTTTTTCAACTATATTCAACAATAATCATGTCAAAAACAATTATTAAACAACATTCAAACTTAAAAAATGAAAGAGAAAAAACTAAACATTTTTAATTGGGGGCCGTCAGTTTTTTGTCGCGATGGAAGGGTATTTGTGGAATTTTATGGGAGGATGAACTCAAAATTAGTGTGTGAATTCATGGGGGCGAAGACATAAAAGGAGGGGGCATTTAACCGGATCTGACTATATGCACCTCCATTTCGGTTTGATGCACTCCCCCGATAGATGCACCCCTAAAATCGTTCCAAGATAGATGCACCCCCTGAAATGTCATAAATGACCCTCCCTCATAAAAACTCCTATTACTACACACACCCCCTCAAACCCTAATTTCATTTTCATTTTCATTTTCATCTTCATCTTCATCTTCTCTCCCCCACCCAAACCACTCCACCACCAGCCCCACCGCCGGCGGCAGCACCCGCCCTCGCCCCCACCCTCGTTTTCTGTAAAAAAAAAATATATATATATCGCCACTGCTTGCGGCCGCCCCCATCCCTCGAGTTCACCGGCCATTTGCCCCCGTCCCCCCAGCCTCTGCCATGGGCCCATGGCGCCCCCGCCCCGTCCATCTGTAAAAAAAAATTTGCAGCGGCCGCCCCTTCCATCGGCCGCTGTGGCCTTCGCCACCGTCCCCATCCACCTACTTCGTGGCCGCCCCCTCCCTCTTTTGTCTATTTTTGTAAAAAAAAATCTTCTTTCAGCGGCTGCGCGGCCACCCCCTTACCTCTCTCTTCACCGGCGTTGGCCACGCCTCCCCGTCCACGGCGTTAGCCCACCCCGATTCGCCGACATTCACTACAAAAAAAGGGCGTTTTAGAGACGGATTTACCGACGGATTTTTCGTCGGCCGCAGAGGTTACCGACGGATTTACCGACGGAAAGTCGGTCGTCCCCTTTTTCGGCGTCAGCTTTTTTTGCCGACGGATTTCCCGACGGATTTTCCGTCGGATTTGTCGAGGGAAATTCCGTCGGTATTTCGGACAACCCGTTTAACAAACCGGGTCAACATTCCGTCGGTAATTCCGTCGGAAAAAATGAATTAAAATAATTATAAAACAAATTAGAATGAATTAAAATAATTATAAAAGAAATTAATTTTTGAATAAATATTGATTTCGAAATTCATATATCGACGGAATATCCGTCGGCATTTGACCGACGGAATATCCGTCGCCATTTTACCGACGGAATATCCGTCAGTAAAACAAAATATGAATAAAAAAAATATGATTTCGAAATTCACATATCGACGGAATATCCGTCGGCAATTTACCGAGGGAATATCCGTCAGTAAAACAAAATATTAATAAAAAAAATATGGGTGGCCGGGGAGGCCCCGACCAGAATTTTATTTTCCGACCAGAATTTTATTTTCCGACCAGAATTACATTTTCCGAGAGGTTGGGAATGTGAAGAAATTTCGTAAAAAATGTCATTATGTAAAAATTAAAATATTATGTAATGAAACAATAATATTACATGAAATATTATGTTGGGAATGTGAAGAAATTGGCATTGTTTTTATTACATATCCTCATGGTTAAAAAGTATTCTTCAATTCATACACCTGCACCAGTAGTACAATCACATTCCTTGAAAAATACACAAATATAAGATTCATAAAAACTAATGTATGCAATTTGTAAGATGGTTTATACACCTCAAACTTCTAGAATTAATTTAAAATATCAAAACTCCTTGAAAAATTATGAAATTGAAACTGTAAGAGCTCCTTGAAGTTTTTAAAGTGTATAAAATTTGTGTAACAAGTTTTGGTAGTCGAAGGACTCGTTTTTAAAACAGTGCAGTGCAGTTTATGTAAATGAGTCATAGAGTCAACTAACTTTGAGAATTTTTATAAAATACTAAAACATGTTAGAAAACTATGAATTTTAAAAAGTTGGTACATCTTGAAGTATAGAACACATAAAAATTTTGTATCATACAATTTGGGTGCCAGAAAATATTGTTTTGGTTCATTTTCGAAAATCACAGTAGGTAGCTTTTAATTTCAGCTTGAGCAGTTTTGGAAAAGGATTTTATAAAATTATTTATAATAATCAATAAATCATGAAATAAATATAAGTGGTTCATAACTTGATGTAGTATTTTAATATAAATTTTATAAAAGTTGATTTGGAGCCTATTCTTGCCAGAAAATTCTTCAAGGAAACAACCAAAAAATTAAAAAAAAAATCGATGTTGAAGTTCAAAATTTTTCAATCTAAACTCAAAATCACTTACGTCGGAGTCGGAGTCGGACCACTTATTAAAACGCCGGAGGAGCACAGATTGGGCGGCGGCCATGCTTCACGGTGGAGAGAAATCGGTGCCGAGGGTGGCGGGAATAGGGCCGGTGAGGTAGTTGTCGCCGATTCTGAGGATTTTGAGGTGGTGGAGGGAGGCGAGGTGGGGGGGAATGGGGCCGAAGAGTAGGGCCGAAGAGTAGGGCCGAAGAGTGGTGGAGAAGAGGAAAGTTTGGAAAGAGTGAAAGAAAACCCTAGGTTGAGGTTTTATATAAGGGCTTATTTTCCGTCGGCATGTACAAATACCGACGGATATTCCGTCGGTATTTATCAAATGGTGAATGTCGACGGACATATATAAATACCGACGGATAATCCGTCGGTATTTTTCAAAAGGTAAACACGGACGGAAAACTAATTCCGTCAGCATTTTGGCGATTTTTTTTATTTTTTTTTTAAATAATTCAATTTTTTCTATATACTTACTAAATTACCAAAATATTTTTAAAAAAAATCACAAAATTCATTTCTTCCACATATATTAATATATATATTGGTTGTGACTTATATTTATAGTAAATTTAATTTTTATAATTTGTACCTAAATGATAAATAATTAATTAACTTTTATAAAATAAGAAATAAATACATTACATTAATTGAATTAATTTTCATCTTCATCGTCTTCATCCTCCTCTTCGTCCTTATCCTCCTCCTCCTCATCATCATCTTCCTCATCCTCATCCTCATCCTCATCTTCTTCATTCTCCTCTTCATCCTCATCTTCATTCTCCTCTTCATCCTCTTCTTCATCCCCCTCCTCTTCACCTTCAATTTCGATTAATTGGGGATTTGCAGCCGTCAAGGGTACAGAAAGATTGAAATCTCCCGTAAAGACTTCAGTTGGAGTCTCTATTTGTTCTGTTTGAAATGGAGATTCATCTTCAGTATTTATGTCCTTTTTAGGGACTTCTACCATTGACCTTGCCTTTACTTTGCAAACAGCGTGTCATTCATAACCACGTGGAGCTCCCGGATATGTGCAGTAGTATACTTGAGATACTTGATGGGCAAATACAAATGGATCATCCTCAACATACGTCCTTTTCGAACTAACATCAACGAGCTTGTACTCCGGGTGAATTCTTGATCCTAGATGGCCTGAATCAAACCAATGACACTTGAACAACACTACAGTCTTTGCTGGATATCCTGGATATTCTACTTCGACGACTTCCCGTAACACCCCAAAGTAATCACTTGCATCTGCATTGTAATTCGCACTGCTAACGCAGACGCCACTGTTGGTAGTCCCCTTTGTCGATGCATACCCAGACGTATGAAATCTGTAGCCCTTCACAATATAACCGTTGTAAGTCTTTACACGACGTAGTGGTCCCTTGCTGAGATCTCGTAAGAATCGACTGTCTAGAGCGTTATCCCGTCCCTATACGGCTCAATTAAAAATTAATTAAAATAAATATTAATTTATTTACGTAAAACATAATTAATTAAATGATACTCACATAACGTTCGAACCATCGGGAAAATTCACGTTGAATACGAGCATCTATATATGCATCTGAGATGTTTGGTTCTGCTCGTCGTAGTTCTTGAGTGTACATCCTAATTCACAACATTAAAAAACTTGGTTAATATTAAATGACATAAATGAAGTGGTAGTTAAATAGACGATTTATATATGAAATACTTACTCAATGTATGGCTGAACTTCATCACAATTCAATAACACATACGTTTGTGCTATTTCCGCCTCCGAGTTCGTCTCCCAAAATCGTTCAATGGGTTTTCCTATTGGCCGTCCCTTAGACTTGAATATGGAGAGCATTCCATCGACCTCTTCACTGATATCGTCAGCGGATGTACCACCGAAGTTACGTGGAGCACTTCTTAACTTTGTGTTGACGTGGTCTTCAAAGTAATAAGAACAAAACATGCCAACCTCTTCATTCAAATAAGCATTCACAATCGATGCTTCAACGTTTGCCTTTTGTTTAGCATTACGTTTCAAGTTGTGGAGATACCTGATATACACACACACATATATATATATATATATAAAACTTATAAGAATGCATGTGTAATTGTAATGAAATAAAAAAAAGTAAGATTTTACCTTTCAAATGGGTACATCCACCTGTATTGCACCGGACCACAAATTCTCGCTTCATACGCTAAGTGAACGGGTAAGTGTTCCATCGAGTTAAAGAAGCTAGGTGGAAAAATTTGTTCAAACTTACACAAAATCACTGGAATGTCTTCATCTAAACGAATCATATCATCGATCGTGATCGTTGTAGCCGTTAAATCTCTAAAAAATAGACTTAATTCAGTGATAGCCCTCCACACATTGAGAGGAAGAAGTTCCTTGAACGCAATCGGTATCAAGCGTTGCATAAATACATGACAATCATGACTCTTCATCCTTGCAACCTTACCCGTTGTTGTGTCTACGCATCGACTCAAGTTCGACACGTAGCCGTCCGGAAAGTTCAACTCCTTTATCCACCTACACAATCTTTGTTTTTGTGGCTTATCCAGTGTGTAGCTAGCCTTTGGAAATTTACCTGTACGCTCATCCTTTTTCAACTCTGGACGACGACAAAGAGTGTCCAAATCCTCCCGAGACTTTGGAGTGTCTTTCGTCTTGCCTTCGGTGTTCATGATTGTGTAGAACACATTGTCAAACACATTCTTTTCAATGTGCATCACATCCAAATTGTGTCGTATCAATAGTGAACTCCAGTATGGTAAGTCCCAAAAAATACTCCTTTTGTTCCAACCACCCTCAATTCCTCTGTTGTGTTCCGCTGCATTTTCCTCAGTACTTTTTTTCAACCCCGTCCACTGAATCTCATATAACAACCTACGTCCTGTACGAAGAGTAAATTATAAGTGACACTAAAAGCAATAGATAAATATACGTTTAATACTCATTAAATAAATGTATAAAATACCATCTCGAAGTGGAGGTCGATTGTTTGTGACTGCTCTGTTCTTTACGAAGTTCTTCTTATTTCTTCGAAACGGGTGACCTTGAGGTAAGAACCTACGGTGATTATCGAACCATGAAACTTTTCTACTCACCGGGAGACTGAAAGCTTCAGAATTCTCCATACAATACGGACATGCTTTCTTTCCGACCGTACTCCACCCGGACAACATACCATATGCAGGAAAGTCGCTAATGGTCCATAAAAGAGCAGCACGCATCGTGAAGTTCTGCTTTCTAAAAACATCGTACGTTTGGACTCCATTCTCCCATAAGAAGATCAAGTCTTTTATAAGAGGTTGGAGATAAACATCCAGTTTGTCCTTTGGATTCGTTGGTCCAGGCACCAATACAGTCAGAAACATTGTTTGAGGTTTCATGCACATCCACGGAGGAAGATTATACGGAGTCAGTATCACCGGCCACAAAGAATACTGCTTCCCATGCATCCCAAACGGTGCAAAACCATCAGTACACAAACCTAATCTCACATTCCTCGGTTCACAAGCAAAATCTGGAAACACGTTGTCAAGATGTTTCCAGGCCTCTGAGTCTGCCGGATGTCGCATCTCCCTCGACTCAGCCGAAGAGGAATCTGTAGCATGCCACGTCATGTGTTGTGCAGTGGCACTTGATTGATATAATCTCATCAAACGAGGAATGATAGGAAGGTAGTACATCTTCTTATATGGCACTTTCTTCTTTGTCTTCTTCGATTGACCACCAGGTCCCTTTCGACGTGCCTCTTTGTACCGGGGATGGCCACACAATCTACACATGTTCAGACTGCTATCTTCGTCACCCCAATATAACATGCAACCCTTCACACAACAATCAATCTTCTCAACCGGCAAACCAACATTCTTCAACATTTGTTTGCTTTGATGAAACGTCGTAGGCACCTTATTATTTTGAGGACAAATTTCACTGCATAACTGTGTCACTTGCTCATATGCCCTGTTAGAAAGCTTGTTCTCGGTCTTAATGTTCATGAGTCGTGCATTAAATGACAACTGTGAGTGAGATTCACAACCCGGATATAAATCTTCTTCGACTAATTTGAGCATCTCATAAAACCGAAATGCCTCATTCGTCGGCTCCTCTTCCATGTTTGAAAAACCAGCTTCCCTGATCATTGTTTGATACATATTCGGTTCTTCGTCCCCAAACTGTTGTTCTTCGTCCCCAAACTGTTGTTCTTCGTCCCCAAACTGTTGTTCTACCTCGTTACTAGTGCCAACATGATCGAAATTTGCTTCTTGTATATATATTCCAACAGTGTAATAGTAAAACACTTCATCAAATCTATAAGGCCAACGTGTTTCGCCATGACTAGTCCAATTATAATAATTATCAACGAAACCATTCTTCACAATATACACTAGGACCTCATCAATCTCTTTATATTGCTTATTCTGACATTTCTTAGCATTACACGGACACCTAATGCAATTTCCACTCATGTAATGTGGCTGGCTTTTTGCAAATTCAACAAATAACACGAGTTCATTATAAAATTCCACATTCACATTTCCTCTAATCATTCTAGGAGTACAATACATCCAACGACGGTCAGGCAAATCCATCTGCTAAACATTTAAGTGGAGCAACACATTACTAAACTAAACTTATAATAAATTCAAACAAAACTTATGATATATATAAAACATGTAATTACATTATATTGAATTTTATATATAGAGTAAATTAAAAATGGTAGAAAATGTACCGTAATTTGATGTTTCTGAATACCCGAGCATGAGCATAAAAAATTAGGCAGTAGAAAGTTTTGGTGTAAATTTGCAATACGAAAGTGAAGTGGAAAAAAAGAAAGTTTTAGGGAAACATTTCCCGACGGAAATGCCGACGGACTTATCTTTCCGTCGGCATTTCACCCGCCCAAATTTCCGTCGGTCAAGATAAATGCCGACGGATTATCCGTCGGCATTTATCAAATGGTGAATTCCGACGGAAAGTTAATTCCGTCGGCATTTCACCGCCCAAATTACCGTCAGTAAAGATAAATGCCGACGGATATTCCGTCGGCATTTATCAAATTCTGAATTCCGATGGAAAATATATTCCGTCGGCATTTGGCGGGTTTTTTTTTTTTTTTTATTAATTAATTCAATTTTTTGTATATATAGCAACACAAAGCTCACACACACCATATTCGATTTTTTCTATTTTGCAAAGATATATCATGTCTTCTTCCTCTTTTATTCGATTTCAGCAAGGCCTTGTTTGTTATTGTGGAAAGGCATGTCGTACATATGCTTCTAAACAACCTAGAAGTAAAGGGAGGATATTTCATAATTGTCCTGACTCACTAAGTGATGGTGGATGTGGTTTCTTTGTATGGGCTGATACTCTAGAAAACTGTGGTGTTGACAAGAATCAAGGATCTAATCAAAGTGACCAAGAAACTGAAGACATGAAGAAAATGACTCAAGAGATGAAGAAATTGGTTACAGAAATCAAGAATTTGGCTGAAGAAATCAAGGATTTAATCAAAGTGAACAAAATCATTTTGATTGTGCTAGTTGTCATGGTTGCATCTACCACCTTCAAGTGGTTTGGTTAAATATATGTATAATGCACTCTATATGAGGCTATTTTAATTTGTACTAAAATTCACTTCCACCTTCAAGTGGTTTAAATCTATATCTAGAATGCACCCTATTTTCATCTATACACCAATAAACTACACAAATAAACTGCAATATATAGTTCAACATATTTTTCAACATAAACATAAATATATACATAAAGATAAATAAGTTCAACAGAAAAATAAATTAGTTCAACACAAAATTAAATTGTTCAAATTGTTCAACCAGGATAGTTGCCAGGATAGTTGCCAGTGCCCGGAAAGTTAAAAAATTGTTCCACATCCTCATTCAAGTTGACGTCGGCACCGTCGGCCTGACCTGCATCTTGACCTGCAGCTTGATCTGGAGCTGGAGCTGGCGGTGGTTGCCCCATCGTCTGTTGATAGATGGCCTCGATCTGCTCAGCAGACATCCCCAACGTCCGACCCGCATTGGTACTCCAGAGACGGAAGTAGTTCTCGAACGTTGCCATGACGTTCGGATCCGAGACGGGAGTGGAGGATACGGACGGCTGCGATGCACTCCGGGCCGACCGACCACTTGGTGTCCTCACGGCGTTGCTCATCCCACCAAGGCCAAGGACCCTTCCCTTGGAGGTCGGGGCAACGTCAAGGTAACACCGGTCCACGTCAACAGCCGGAGGGGTACCGCTGCTTCCGGATTCAGCAGTAGTCGTGGCGGTGGCTTGCGTCTCGGCCTCTTCAATCCTCTGTCGGACGCTCAACTACATAATTAAAAAATTGAAATTAATTTAATTATCTATATATATATAATGTAATTAATACATAAATTTAATTAAACTTACGTGGAGGTCAGTAGTGCGCCCGTAGGTGGACGTCTGTGTATCGGCATTAAACGGATGAAGAAGACTCATCCGATCCAAGTGGGTGTGTGGACGTCCAGTCTCCCGCTCCTATTACGTATCAAATAAACATATACAAATTAATTTAGATAAATAATATAAAATAATTAACTATAATTATTTAATTTTTAAAAATTAATGAAAACTTACGATAGCAAGTGATTGCTCGAGGACGGACCGAGCTCCCCCCCGATGCACTGCCATCCCGCCTCCAACGTCGGTTCTGCGGTTGGCCCGAGCTTTGTTACACTTCTCTTGGTAAGCCGGGTCCGACCACTTCTCAACCAACGACTCCCACAGGTCAACACCATCCTCTACCCCCAGAACAAGATTTACGTCTTTATCACGCCAGGCCGTTCTCCAGTCGTACATCATGTTCGTGTACCGACTAGAACAAACACCGTACCACTTCTCGTAAATATCGGCGTCCGAGTAGATTGCCGTATCCCAACGGGCCTTTTTCTATACAAATAAATATTCAACATATTTATCAAATAATATGAATAATTAGTTATTTAATAAACTTTAATTATTGTAATTATATACCTGGAACTCCTCGAAATATTCATCCTTTTTAGATTGTGGCACCGACAACCAAGTGATAGCACCCTTAGAAATCTTGCAATTCTTAAAGGATTTTGTGCAGATCCTGGACACCTCATTACCGGGCACCAACCTGTAAAATTATTAACAAATTTATAAACTAACACATTATAAATAAATAAATAAATAAATAAAGTTAATCGTTATTGAATACTGTTAAACATTAGAATTATTGACTTACGCTCCTGAAACGATTTCAATGAGTTTCCTTTTGTCTCGAACAGGATGCTGACGAGAAGAGGATGACGAACCAACCGACATCGTAGTCGGCGGCGGCGGCGACACTGCCACATGAGGAGGAGGAGGAGCCATCTCAGGTACTGATTCATCCCGAGACCTCCTTGAACGACGTGGAAAAAATGACGACCTACGCGAACCAGAACCCTGATTCGGTACTTGTTCACTCATCTGTTTCAATCAATAAAAAATACATAATTTTACTAATTATCAATTTAATGAACATATTGCTAATTTAATTTTTTTTACTAATATAGCATATTCCTAATTTAATCAATTCCTAATTTAATCAACATATTCCTAATTTAAATCAAAACAATATATATATATAACCTAATTACAACGTGATACCACCGTCGAACCATCTAATTAACTAATAATTTAAACAATTGATTGAAACATGCATCACCTACATTAAAAATATTTCTAAATTAACATATTCCTAAATTAACAAATCTAAACATAATTAAAATAATACTTTTCTAATTGAAGTTTTCTAATTATCAATTTAATGAACATATTCCTAATTTAAATTTTTTACTAATATAGCATATTCCTAATTTAATTAATCAACATATTCCTAATTTAATCAACAATAACCTAATTTAATTATTATTTTTCTACCTAACTTAATTAATAATAAAAAATTGAACATATATATTCCTAAATTAACAAACCTAAAACTAATTAAAATAATAATTTTCTAATTGGATCAATAATTATCAATTTAATGAACATATTCCTAATTTAAAATTTTTACTAATATAGCGTATTCCTAATTTAATCAACATATTCCTAATTACAACGTGATCCAACGGTCGAACCACTATATCTAAACTAATTTAAACAATTGATTGAAACATGCACTACCTACATTAAAAATATTCTATATCAAAATTACACCATTAAATTAAACTAGTAATTAACTATATAACAATTAATTAATGTATACATATAACAATTAATTAATTAACCTTAAAAAATTACTCGATCTATCAAAATTATTCTTAATCAACAAATTAAATTAACTAACGTACGTACTAACATGATCATAATATTTTAACAACTAACTAAATCAATATAACATGCAAATCAACATTAAATTATTCATATTTACATATATCCATGCATAAACATATATAAGTATTAAAATTAAGTAATAGAACTAATTAAGAAAACGTACCGTATCAATATAATCGGAGAAATTTGCTTCAATAGCCTCGTCCTCGTCTTCGTCTTCCCCACCGAATCCTCACTCACGCACGCCCTTTTTTTTTTTTCTAAAACAAATTCTCAATCTGAAGGCCCTTATATATAAAAAAATATATATATTTTTGTCGACGGAACATTTCCCTCGGTAACCGCCGACTTTAATGCCAACGGTTACCTTATTGGAAAACGAGGCGGTGCGAATTCAACGTGTGATTTGCCGACGGATCATTTCCGTCGGCATACATATTTCAAAACTTTCGTCAGCATTTTCCCTCGGTAAATGCTGACGGAACGGAAATCCGTCAGCATTTTCCTCGGTAAATGCTGACGGAAAGGAAATCCGTCAGCATTGATGTTGACTTTTCAATTCGTCAGCATTTCCGTCGGAAATGCCGACGGACTATAATCCGTCGGCATTTGTCCGTCCCTATAGCGCGCGTTTTTTGTTGTGATTAGCCCCAGTTTTTTTTTTTAATTTCGACACTGTAATGTCGACTATATTCACTCTCGTCGACACCCTGTTGTTGACGAGAGTGTATATGGTCGACATTACAGTGTCGATCGACCTTTGTTGGTCGACCATATATCCTCTCGTCGACAAAATGTTGTCGACGGGAGGATATGGCACTGGTTTGACGAATTTTTTTAAAAATAATTGTTGAATATGGTTGATTTGTTAATGGTGTTTGTTAATGAGTTTGATAATGGTGTTTTATGGATGAATATGGTTGATTTGTTGAAATTTTTTAATTTTTTTGATTTCTTGCTACCGAAAAAAATGGTGACGGTGGCCGGAAGTTTGGTTTAGAAATAAGGTGAAAAAAATGATGATAGGGGGTGCGTTTAGTATAGGGGGTGCATCTAGTATGCTGTATTTTAATGAAGGGTATTTTTGATTTTTTACACTATTATTTTATTAATAAATTGAAAGGGGGAGTGCATCTCTCCGAAATGGAGGTGCATATAGTCAAACCTCATTTAACCGTGGGCTATCCTTTTAAGGCCTTCTTTCTTTGGGTTTGACTATATGCACCTCCATTTCGGAGGGATGCACTCCCCCTTTCAGTTTAATAATAAAATAATAGGATAAAAAACCAAAAATACCCTTCATTAAAATACAGTATACTAGATGCACCCCTCCTACTGAACGCACCCCCTATTATCATTTATTTCACCTTATCCTTAAACTAAACTTCCAGCCACCGTCACCATTTTTTCCGGTGGGAAGAAATAAAAAAAAATCAAAAATTTCAACAAATCAACAATATTCATCCCTAAAACACCATTATCAAACTCATTAACAAACAAGTTGGAATATTTAGTTATCAAAGCTCTTTTTTTCGACCTAAAAAACATTTAAAAAAATTAACAATTTTTTAAAAAAATTTCATCAAACCAGTGTCGACCATATATCCTCCCGTCGACAACAATTTGTCAACCATATACACTCTCGTCGATCGACACTGTAATGTCGACCATATACACTCTCGTCGACAACAATTTGTCGACAAAATTGTACATGGTCGACATTACAGTGTCGAAATAAAAAAAAACTTGGGCAGCAGACGGGGAAGAGAAAAATCTTGGGGTCGGCGATGCCGGTGGGTGGGACAAGGGGCAGTCGACGGTGGGTGAACAAAAACAGAAAAAAATGGGAAGAGGGGGGCGAAAAAAAAATCAAAAAAAAGAAAGAGGGGGCTGCGGCGGCGAGTGGGTTGGTGGAGGTGAGGGGTGACGACGGGAAAATTGCAGAAAAAATGGGAAGAAAAGAAAAAGGAGGGGGGGGAGGGAGGAGGGGCCATGGTAGAGGGTAGGGGAAGGGAGGGGTGGGGCAACACGGCAGGTGGAGGAGTGGTTGGGGGAGGGAGAGAAAAGGAGAAGATGAAGATAAGTGGAGAATTAGGGTTTGAGGGGGATGTGGGTAGTAAGTAATACTCCCTCCGTCCAATTTTATTATGCCCACTTCTTCGGGCATGGGTTTTAATGAATATTGATTAGTTTATGTATAAAGTAGATAAGTTGAGGGTATGATGGGATGTTGTGGGGTCCATTTATAGGTAAAGTAATTGTTTATGAATAAAGTTAGTGGCAATTTGAGTAAAGAAGTGATGGTTGGAGGGTGGAGATAAAGTAGTGTGAATAGTATTATTTCTAAAAAGGGAATGAACATAATAAAATTGGACAACCAAAAAAGGAAAGTGGGAATAATGAAATTGGACGGAGGGAGTAGAATTTAATGGAGACAAGGGCATTTAAGACAATTGAGTAGGGGTACATCTATATTAGACCAATTTTAGGGGGTGCATCAATCAGGGGAGTGCATCCCTCCAAAATGGAGGTGCATATAGTCAAACCCTCTTTCTTTGGCGGTTTGGCCCATTGACTTATATAATTGGCCCATATCTCTCCCTCACAATCATGACAGCCTCCCCTTTCAATTGCTATCGCAATCTCCCTTCCAAGTTCCAATACTTATTTCAACTCATTTGTTTCATTTTTTTTAATATAATATATGCAGTTCGTTTATTATATTTTTACAATCTACATGTCGACTAGAAAATGATAATGAACTCCACTAAAATAGAGTGGAAACTCCAGAAAGTGAGACACGAAATAAAAAAGAACAAAAATACAAACACAAAAGGTGCTAATCAAATCTTGATTTTTCAGAAAGGTCATAATTAAATATTGAATTTTCAAATTCCATTATTCCTTTTGAACCTGCCCTAAGTTGGCATGTGTTTTCTCACGCTTCCTTCTTTTTTCTTCTTTTCTTTTTTAATATTAATTTATTTTGCATTTAATATTCTTGCACAGCCCACAACCTAGTCTCTCTCTGTCTAATTTCCAATAGCCAAAAGGCATAATATATAATTCTATGATTGGATGAAATGATTATCAAATTTCTTGTAGCCCAATAATTAAGTTAGAAATTTGTGCTCCTCTCTCACATCATTTATTAAAGTTAGCAGCAGCAGCCCAAGTGGTGAGTAGTGAATATGATGTTGATGTGTTCTTGCCAAAAAATTTACTTCCTTTCTTTTTATGGGTTTATTTGAATCAAATCCTTTTTCATTTTCTTATTTAGGTAGCCGAACACACCCTTTATTTGTTTCTGTGTTGAAAAATAAAAATAAATCAGTGGCAGCGATATCAAAATTTAACAAGAAGAATGGGGAGTGATGCCCCTCAAAAGGCTTCTTCCAACTATGATGAAATATTCATGCAGTTTGCAATTTGGAGAAAGCTTAAAGGTACCAAATTTTCTATCTACTTTCAATTGAAAAGAAATAAAATTAAAAATCTGCTTTTGATTTTTAAGGACTTGAAGAATCTGAGGAAACAGTTGTATTCAGCAGCAGAGTATTTTGAGTCATCTTATGACAAAAATGATCACCAACAACTGTAAGTAAGAGGTTTTTTTTTTTGTGTGTTTTAATTTTCTATAAATTAATCATGTGTGCAGTGTGATGGAATCTTCAAGGGATTATATTAGTAAGGCTCTTGTGAGTACCGTGGATCATTTGGGCTCTGTGGCTGACAAATTCAGCAAGTTTTTGGATAAAAAGGCTATTGAATTCTCTGCAACAAATATTAGGTTCTCTTGCATTCAACAGGTACTACTGCTTCAAAATATATACTGTATGATGAGTAGATTCTTAGATAATAAAAATATAAATTTGAACAAATTCAGTTTTGAATAACAAACTGTAATGAAGTATTTTAAGTATAATTGCCTCCCACACGAGATCATTTATTCCAAAAGATGCAATTTTAGAAATAACAGAGTAGCTGTTGTCTGTACTGCTGCTCTTCTTTCCCTTTTGGGTCATCCATAAGATAATCTTTTTAAACAATTAAACCACTCGTGATTTTGAAAATGAATTAACGGTTTTACCGATTTTCTTTATATTACGTGTCTTATTCTTCTTTTTTTTTTTTTTCTCAAATATTAAGTTTTGAGATCATAATACGAAGAATAGAAAAAATTGTTAACTCAGTTTCTGATTTTTTTTATAACTTTTTATTGTATAGTAAATATGTTACAATTATTTCAGATTTTTTTTCCTGATTAACTGACAAATTTTGATTCAAATGATAAAGAAGGTTTGATTGATTGTGTGGATGGTATTGTAGAGATTAGGCATGTTGCAAGGGTTGAATGAGTTGAGAGGAATGTCATTATCACAACAGTGGTTGACAATTGAAGCCCCAAAGCACAATAAGCAGTACAACGTCCAAGGCAATACATTATTAATAAACCAAGCTTTTTACTCATATGTGAAACTTATTTACCATAAGTCATTAATGTTATTGTGATTTATGTAAACAAGGTTCACATAATACTTTGTCATCCAAATGAGAATGTGTTATTGTGAACCTTGTTTACCATACACCTAATACTGCTGATGATATAATAGTATTACTAATAAACAAGGTTCACGTTATAATTGTTGACGAGGTTGTGGTTTGTTTTTGCGCAGAGTGTTTAGAAATGGGGAAATCGAAGTTGATACATACAACTTGTTCACCTACTAAATCTTCTAGCTTAATGCTGCCTCATCTGCAATCAAGCATTCCTTCATCTCCAAATCCCCTCAACTTTTCTTACACACGACTCGTGTCCAAGAAACGAACGGGTACCTTTATTTATATATCGAGTAGTCTTCTAGGAATCTAAATTTACATGAACTCCTCTTTTAAGTATCATTATTTAGGTACAAAATTTTTCAGTTTAGCATAAAAAGTGACCATTCATTGAGCAGTGACACTTCCTATATTAAACAGTGATACTTGAAAAAAAAATCACCTTAATTTTTACCCTTCACTTTGTGCTCAAGAACTAGTTTCATGTACAAGACGGTCTCATCCAAGTTTTAGTTGTAATTCATTTGCTCTAAATTTGTCTTTGTCTATGTAAAACAGGGAAGCATTTAATTTCACCCCTTGGTTTCTCCCTCAAGAGGTCAGAATCGGTTGCTAATAGATCCAACTCTCCAACCTTTTCTCACAATAAACATCGAGTAAGTCGTGCAAGTTTTACTTCCCATGATTAATCTACTACTCTTACAACAACCACATACATTCTACAACATATAGAATTTATCTGGATTCAAATCCTAATTCACGAAACTGTTGCTATAACTACAGAGTCCATCAGTGCCTCGAGGAGCTATCATCTCAGATACGACGAACAAAGAAAGAGAGATAAGTGCATCGTATACCAAAAGAAGCAAGCATCTTTTCAGAGCCTTGTTCTCCATGAAGGGGAATCATAAGTTGCAGATGATGCAAAGATAAATAGAGTGTGCATAAGCAATGCCGAAACCAACTCAAATATCTGTCTCTTTTCTCTTTCACAAACCTTCATATATAAGTCTTGTGAGGGTTGCATAAAATGCAACTAGTGTCGAACAAGTTCGCTTCGACGATGAAATAATGCATCTACAAGATAAATAACACACTACCCTTCTTTTTTTTTTTTGCTGTTTCCTAATGGTCTTTTGATAACATTACAACAAGCGAAACAAATTTAGAGGGCATTTGGTTCAATTTTTTTTAATGGGAATAGTAATGGTAATCATCAAATAGAAATACCCATGAGAATGACTATTGAATAGTGTACTGCTTTAATCTTGGAATAAGTTGAGACAAAAAATAATAGAGTGATTTTGGAGAAATGATTATATGGGAGGAGGTATTATTCAAAATAGAGTACTGTATTAATTAACTTATTTTTAGTCTCATTATCTCATACGAAGTATTATGAAGGTGAATTGATTATCTTTTGTTCTCATTAGTCACCATACTCTATTATCATTTCTATTGAAGAATTATAAACCAAGTGCCCCCTTAAAGTATTAGTTTTCCCTAAAAGTCTTTGGTTTAAAGTAGAGCAAAATCCTGTAAGACAATACGTGAGCAATGCAATAAACAAGTCTCTAAGTGGACTGTGGAAAACTTCAAGGCAGGATATAACCTGAATTACATGCTGTTGTTTTCATTGTTTGATTTGTATGAGACCACATTTAGGATATCTGAGGACTGTAGCATGCATCAGTAGCTAAATCCGATGGCAAGTGTTGGAGAGTCTGTGTGCTCGCGAGAATAATCTACCGGCACAATTGTTATGTTTTTTCCTAAATCCCAAGATCGAAACTTGGGTACTCATCCAGTTCCGTTGTATGGAATTCCTTCTGGGGATTTTTCTCTTCGACACCAGATATATCATGAGATGTACAATCATTTGAGGCTACGGTACTAGCATGAGTAGCTGCTACATGGCATCCAGACTTGTTTCCATTCAGGTCTTCCCAGAGCTAGCAAACAAGAAACTTTTGATTATTCATAATCAAAATCAAACTCATAGGAACAGCACATTTTGCATTAGATGGCTATTCAACTATATCAAATTCACTCTGTATTAGTAGACTTTTCCGGTTTGTGCTCATGCAACTTCATAACCTTGCTTCATTAACTGTGAGTGCCACACTTGAAGGTTTTACCTCAAATACTATATTAGATATTTGATCACACATTGTTCTAGTCTTTACTTTCTTAGCCTTTTATTCAGCTTTCTAAGTATGCAATGGCCAAATAATCTAACACCTTTTTTAGCTCAATACTAAGAGGTAGGAGTGTAAATGAGCTGAGTCGAGTAGTGTCAAGCTCGAACAAAAATCTCGAAACTTCGAACTCGACAGAAACTCAGAATGCTCAAGCTCAACTTGACCTGAAAACTTACATAACATTAACCAGAGAATTTTATTTTATTTATTTAGAGTATATTTGTAAATACTTAACTTATTATGCATAAAATAGTTAAATTACGTGAGCTTGAGCTCAATTAGAATAGAGTCCATTTTTTATTTTTTCAGAGTCGAGCAGGAGTAGCTCGTGACTTGGCTTGACTCACTAACACCCATACAGAGAGGAGACTAGAATCGTACATTTAAGTTACGACTGCAAGATACATCACATTGTGAAACTTAAGTAGCATATAAAACCAGCAAAAAAACAGAGTTTAACTCAATGTTCAGGGTGATTCCAGAATTAACCTTGGGTAATTCACTGGAGCTCAAATCATTCATTGCTGCAGCATTTGTTTCAGTCATGATCTCTGCAAGGTAACAACGAATCAAAACATCAGACCTCATTAGTCAGATCATGGTCTATGCACGACAGTAACTCACTTTCAGGAGGACACATCATAGGGGGACTTTCAAGTTTTTCAATCTTGATAGGTCTGGTGAGTTTTGCAGACTCAATTGGCATTTGGATGTGAGACTCCAAAGATGAAGAATTTGACATCAACTCATTGAGATCGTTGCACTCCACGTTAGCGATGGGACCTGTAGAGTTTGTTCTTTCTGATCTGTAATAAAAGAGAGTTCTAAATACACCGTATACTTGCGGTAAACTTAAGAGAAGCTAATAAATATATTACACAATGCTTATGCATACCTGATACAAAAACTAGCAGACATAGCGGCTTCAAAAGCTGCAGGTTTTAAAAACTTAATCCTGCTATTGTGATCAGAGGTTTTTTCTCTCAGATCCTCGGTTCTACTGACTTCTTCAGCATATTCTTGTATATGTCTCTCGGTTTTAGACAGAGAATCTGAAGAATGTGATTCAAGGAGGTCATCTGTGAATGGTTTAATCTTAAGGTCAACCTTCCTCTCACTTGGCTGTCTGAGAATAGATAATATGTCGTGGACTGTCATGGAGTACAAAAGTTCAGTTTTCAATTGTAGGAAGAAGCACGCTAGACAGGAGTAGATGCCTAAATTGGTCAAAAATGAAATTAAAATTCCAATTTCTGTGTGATGATTTATAAATCTAATGTGGAGAATAATAAGATCTTTTGGCCTTTTCAAGTTCTTCTATCAAGAAAAATAAGCAATGGTTATACATGACATGATGGAGGAGCTTAAATTTGAGCGGGTGGATATAACTGCACTATAAAATTCTTTAAGTAGGTAAACAAGCTATTTTTATGTTGAATATGGAGCACGGGAAGTCTTTTTTTATCAAACTTTCTCCAAAGGGTACCACCTCACTATTTCAATGACTTGAGGGAAAAAAAACACTTACCTGTTATCAAGTGAAGGGCATGGATTAAACTATTGTTACATCAAATATCATATACATAAGCAAGGAGGAATAATGAAAAGGAGAGCACAGTAAATTATCAGTTAAAGGTAAAGAAGAAAGATTCAAGAGAATAATGTTAGCGAGCAGAAATAGATCAGAAAAAGTTTACCTTATGAGTTAAATAGTAATGACAAAAGCTTCAAAAAAATTTACAATAGCATGAATAAGGGAATAAGTTAAATAGATTACAGTTGACCTAAGCTTAGTGCAATCTCTCTAAGAACCGTTAGTATCAGTTTTTAATACCAGTGACCAAATTCATAGCAACGACATTCTGAGACGTACCAAATTCATAGCAAAGACATTCTGAAACATACAGACTGCAAAATAAATATTATTCCTATGCTTAAATGTGCATTTTCAGCATCAAAGTAGGACCATCCCATCTAGTTTTTCTAACAGAGCCTACACTTTTGAGGAAAGAACATGAGTTTTTTTGCTATGCTTTCAAATCAATGGAGACCTCTTACCAGCACGTCTCGGCTCAGCATTCCCCCGACTTATTTTTTCATTTTGAATCTTGGAGCTTGAATCATTAAGGTTAGTAAGTTTCTCTTGAGAGATGTTGTCAGGGGGTTTTCCTAGACACCAAACCAAAATATGTGATGAAAAAGAGGTTGTTAAAATCAAATAAGATGATTAGATAACAGAGACAGCCAATTCCCAAGTAATAATAACAGAGAGGGCTGCAAAGAACGCTAAGCTTTATCTTACAACTAAAATGCATCTGAAGTTCTAGCACAGAATTTTAAAGATATCTTAGCATTCAGAATATTGGATAACATGACAAGAAAATCTTTGGACCAGTGGACAAACAATCTGAGAGAAGACCTTCAAATTCATCAACCAGATGGCAAAAAATTGTACAGTAAAATGTAAAGATGATGCATAGACAGAGAGAGGGAGAGTATGTGTAGCAATTTGCAACTTCATATCAAATAAGCAAGAAGATGATAGAAAATGGTGTCTTTACAGTGCCAAATGGTGCTAAAAGTATTAATCGATAGCAATGCATCAACTAGATATTTGATATGTAGAGAACGTCAGAAGTGTAAACCAATTTGAAATAACACTAATAGAGGCAACTCAAACAAACATATAATAGGTTAACGCGAATATTTAAACAGAAAAGAAACAGCAATCTAAATGAAGGACTATAAGATGGGGAAGATGAAATATACCGGAAGGAAATCTCTTATTAGTTGGATTTTTGCTTGTTTATCAGCTATAAAAGTTTTTCCAACTACTTTCCAGTTTTTTCCTTGAGGGGTTTCAGTTAAAGGCTTATTATCTCCTTCCTGCTCTTCAATCTCTACTAAATGACCCTCAAATGCTAGTGATTCCCCAGAACAAACTATTTCATCCTTTTTCAGAAACCTGCTATTTAAGTGTCTTCTGTTTATATCATACAACTTAACCTGAAAGAAAATGAATTAGAAAAGACATGAGTGCTGATTCAAACATGATTTGAGAAAAATATATTGAGAGAGAGAGATGGGAATCCAGCTGAATCATATGCTATTAAGATGGCCACTGAACTAAATGGGTGGCTTCTTAATTATATTTTACAGCTAATTTGGTATAACTGGGATGCAGTTTATGATTCAGAATTATAATTGGTTACATCTCAGCATAGCCAGGATAACAGTGACAAAAGGCAGGATACTCTTTTAATAGTTTATTTTTGAGATTAGGATTTAGGTGCAGAAAAGCCTGACTGAAATAGAAGATGCCTGTATTAGAAATCAAGCATATTAGCAATCTTTGCCTTCTTCCTTAAAATAAAATATATTAAGAAACATATTAATAACATTAAAGGCTTGATTTGCTTGCTTGTTTTTAATTAACAAAAACTATTCAGGGGAGAGAAAAAAGCCTCACGGAATGAAACTGAAGGGGATCTTGATTGACATTGTGTCCTGGAAGAGGAAAATGAATCATAAAATTCTACAGAATTTCTGTGAGCTTCCAGGGATTAGATAATAACAGTTTCCTCCCCTTTATATTTAGTCCACATTAAGAAATAATATATGCAAGCTTTCACTCACGATGCTTGTTAGTTGTTATTCTTTGTGCGTAGCTTTTCAACATTGTACAATAACATTGAGTGTCTCCAAATGCCCTGGTCTATTATGGGTTTCACTCCCTTCAACTACATTACTGGCCATTTAACAAAACCTACAAACCAGGACAACCCCTCCTACCCAAATGTTATCCCCAACCTAGCCACCTACCGTAATAGAAATTCTTGCCTGTACTGCAACTGAATAACAGATCAGAAAGGGAAAACTTAGGCCATCTACAAGTGTATTCATAAATGCACTTCCCACCATCATCTTAAGAATGGTTTCTCCAATTTTTCAAATATATACTGATAATTTCCGTGGAATGTTTAAAGCACAACCAACGAAATTATAGGAAAGCATAAGAAATATAATTGGAGCAGTGTATGCATAGGAGGAAAACAGAACATGCACCACCTTATAATTGACTAAAAAGCCTATTCCCAAAGTCAGACTAAAATTGAATCTATAATCGCACAATAAATACTGATTCACCATATGTTTGATGCAATTTTACTTTCTGAATATGGTTAAACAACAAAAATAGACAAGTTTACATATAAATAGGAGCTAGTTGTATTGTTGCTACCTGCCTCCCTTGCAATCCACGAACTATAAGCTCTAGAAAGCCATCATGGAACTTCTTTGCCTTCTGTGTTATTTGAGTTGTGTACAAGACCGGCCATTCTTAACAGAAGAAGGGAAAATGTAAAAATCATCAATTAAACTAATGTCAGTAATAAGTAATTACCTTTAGAAGAAATGAGATAAAATTTGATGATTCCAAATGACTAAAGGGACACTTATAAATAGTGTTTAGATGCATGGTTAAGCGAAAAAACTCACCTCTTGTAAAGACATTTGTCATATCTATACAATTTGGTGAAGAACCAGACTTGTTCATTTCACTTTTCTTGAAATCTGAAAGATCAGCACAGATTGCAAGTCTAGTTACTAACTGAGAAAAGATTAGGCAGAATTTGTCTTGGCAGCAGTTAAACTTCTAACCTTCTAACTGAAGGAACATATAGCAATGGATGAGCAATTTACGTTTACTCATACACTGAAGGTCATATACAAATCTAAACCCAAACGTGTACACACACACGTGCATGCATGCACCACCACCAATCTAAGTGTGAACATTTTTAAGTAAAGTATGTCTTGGAAATAAAAGAGTGGAGATAATTTGGCACACCTCTGATCATTTTGTGTGATGGGCTTAAGTTAATCCCCCGTGCTTTGCTCTTCCCAAACATAGGCCTCCTATCTTTCAAGAAGCAAGAAATCTACAGTTATTGGGATTTAATGATATACATAGGATAAAGATCTCTCAATGTCCAGATTATTTCTTGGAAATTTAGAAAACCATCACTAGTGAAAAAATAAAAGGAACATAAATATTGAGGCAATATCAACAGAAAATTGATTACTCTGGGAATTGTTGTTGTACGATGACCCTGGTTCTTCTTTAATTTTCCTGTCCTTTTCTTGACAATTAAAATTAGATGTAGGTTGATGTCCTCCACACAGCTCACCAATGTCACAAAGGTAAGAATTAAATGTTACTGTTTCACCAGCCTTGATAACATCGTCTTTCTTCACAAACCTAGTTTCCAAGAGCTTCTCCGATTCATCATACAACATAACCTGTATATGTTTGCATAATTTTTTTATCAATTTGTTGTAAAAAGCCTATAAAATACAGCCCACATCAATGCTTCTCATGGCTGGAGTTACTAAAAATGCACAAAATTGAAAGTGAGAGCATAAATTGGTGAAAGCTTTTCATCAATAGCTCAAGTCATGATATCACATTTGTCACCTGGATAGGAAAAACTTACGTACAAAACAAAAACCTTAGTTGAAATAATACATCTGGAGTAAAATACTGAATGCAATACGAAACTTTTTTTTGTCTTTTAGCTTGTTAAGTGAATAAAATTCGAGTGACTAAAGGTAGAGAAACCTCTAGACTTCTACAAAAATCAAAATAAACGATAATGAACTAAGCAATCAAAAGGCAAAAAGAATCAAACTAAATCGCCTTAAATTTTTGTGATCACAATCATCAAAAGAAACAACAATCTTATGGGAGAATCGTGTTGTTTTGTTTAGATATGGTGCATTGATCAAACTATCCCAAGCAATGAATCCAATAAGGTCACCAGTAAACTAAAATATATGCATGACCATCTACTATAACTTGAAACATAAGCCTCGTCTTTTTATATAAATTTTTCCAACGGTATCCTCTTTTAAAAAGTCCGATGCAACAGAGGTACAGGATGATTCTTTCTAAGTGACGATGAAAAATCAAATATAACAATTTAATGTAAATTTCACCAAAAACTAGTAACGTGAGTCAGATTTTCGGTGACAGCAGCAAACGCTCAGCTAAATCAGAAACAGAAATTAATACTCCTAATATGTAGAAATTAAAATTCTCCTGTGCTGAAATCACTACACACACACGCACACATATATATACAAGTAATTGACATTAAATAAGAAAATAGGAAAAACCTTGTGGCTAGAGGGCTGAAGCACTAGAAAACCGTCATGATAGATTTTCCGCTTCTGCTTCACGTGATTTGTGTACGTGGCGTTCCACCGGTGAGCATCCTCCATTGCAACGCTAATTTTGAGCTTCAAAATCAAATTTAGTGAAATTAAAGCCTCGGGAATTACACTAGCCTAATAACAAAAACTTGGAATACAGAATTAGGGAAAGAAGAGTGTCTAATCCGGAGACTCACTAGAAGACATTAACAAACGGTAGGAGAAAGAGGTAACATCGCCGGTGGCTCTATACTTCTAATGGCGGGAAATGGAATAGCTCGCCTGTTTCAGAATTTCGTTTTTTTTTTTAATATATATCTGGCTTTTCTCAAGGGTGTTTGGTATTACTATATACATTAAATCAATTTTTTATACGGAGTATGCAATTTGGGGTATATATACCATTTGATTTTAATTGATTTAGAAATATTTTGAATTGTTTAGTTGAAATTTGGATTCATCAAACTATTGTAGATTAAAATTAAAATTGTAGTTCAATTGCATCATACAATAGAGTGCACATAAGTGTAATTTATGATAACGATGCACAAGATATCATAATACTTTGTCTTATAACAAATTCGTATTTTTTTTTTAATATTTCATTTTAATAGGTCATAACAAAAATAAATAAACTATAGTAACTATAATTATATAGATTGGGGGTGATTGTATGATTTTTCTCCATCACAAAAGTTGTACTTTAATTGTTTGAATGCAGCAGTTTGAGTAATGGACTAGACTGGACTCGTAAAAGCTCAACCTCGGCTTGTCTAGCTTAGCTCAAACTAATGAAATACTCGAGTTATTGACGAGTCGACTCTAACTAGACTTATTAGACTCGATATATAAGGATTTTCTTGTCATTTCATTAGACTCGTTTGCTAAACTTTATTTTCAACCCATTATATAAACAAGTGAGCTTGAGCTCAGCTCGACCAATCAACCTATGTACGTCTGACCTCCACTGAAAGAATATCAAACTAATTGTGGATAGTCACATGGTCCACAATGCGTTAGATGCAATCAACATCTCAACCTAAATAACCAGCACATTGCCCTTACGCGCACATTCTTGATGTGCCTTCAAGTCCCCCTCGTGTGAAGTTGCGTGGGGTCCAGGAGCTGCCTTGCCCGGCGCCTTCTCATGCGGAACCAAGTACTACAATGTCATCATCTAATCAATCAAGTTCCACGTTTGAAAATTCTATCTTTACTACTGAAACATATATCCAAGGCCCACGGCTACCCCTACCCTAGAGTTTAGTCAACTGATGTAACAAAGAAAGAATCCAGAGAGTGGAGGATGATAGACTTGAGCATAAATCAACTTTGTTCAATTCATGTTCTCCTATCAACTATGGGGCAAAAGAAGTTAAATTGCTGTTGGGCTTATATAAATGGGCTGATGGTTGATGGGTTGGATCCAGATCACTTTGGATTTAAGAGTTTGCCGATTTTTTATCAATTGAGTATGCCAATTATTTGTACTTTAATTAATATTTTAATATTAATCCGTCTTTTTCGTTCGTTTGGTTTGAAGGAACAACACCCGAGATAAATAAAATCTCAACTGGGGCAACCTTTTCTGTTTTGTCACGACACTGGGCGATTACTGGTCAGGGTAAACAAAGGTGTCTTGCTTTTGAAGGAATACTAGTAATACTTCCTCATTCCCACGTATAATGTGTGAATTTTTTTTTTTTTTTTAAGTGTTAAGAAATATTATTTGTTTATAAATAAAGTAGATTAATTAGATAATAAAATGAATAAAATAGAGAATAAATCAAGTAAGTGGGAATGGTTTATATTTTTCAAAAAAGAAAACATGTACACTTTATGTGAACATTCTAAAAAAAAGACACAATTTATGTAAACGGAGAGTATACCCTAAAAATGTATTGTCAAATACTCCGTAAGTTCTAAAAAATTGACTTAGTACAATCCCACTAAATTTTACTTTAAATTTAAACCATGATTACTGTGATTTCAACTTAATTTAAAATTTTCCTTTTTATTTTTTACAATCTAACTTAATTCTATTCAGAGTTAACAATCTCGTCAAACTATCCCTAAGTCTTACATGGGTAGTAAATTTCGTTCTTGTTTTAATTTTGTTACTTTAATTAATTTGTGAACTAAATGACATTAATGTAATAGGTAGAATGCGCTAGACGAACCCACACTATATAGTATAAATTCTGAAAATGAACACACTATATATAAATTCTGAAAGTGAACAAGAATGCCTCTCAAAAAAAAAAAAAGTGAACAAGAATGTTTGATAAATGGAGAAAGAATCTCCTGCTGTCTTAATGCGCCACAAATATTTGTTTTATACATTTTTTTAGGAAACAAAACTCTTATTTGGTAAAGTTAAATGCAAACTACTTAATACGGAGTATTTGATATTTCATTCAGATTGTTAGTTGAACAAAATTTTCGGTTAATGATGGAACTTAGACAAAAACACGAATCAGATTGTCTCATACATGACGACATCACTTATAAATTTATAACTATTACTAAAATCGTGTTTTTTTTAAAAAAAAAAAGATGCAAATATAAAAATAAAATTTCGTCTCACAACAGACCTTTCTGAACTTATGATATATTACAATATATGAACTACACTAAGTGCAAGCTTGAGAGAAAAATAAACAAATTGAAAACTTACATCACTGGTAGTTACCGATAGATTCACATGAAAAAAAGAAAAAACATGTAAGTTGGTTGTTGAAAATGCAATTCACCTAACTACTTATTTCATTTAAAAATTCAGAATTTGATCGAAATTGAAAGTGCTTTTTATTTTTTTAATGTGTGTTAAATGTTAATAGTTGCTTATTATTTTTAATAAAATCCTCAATTTATTATCAAATGCCCTCAATTTGTCTTGTACAACCAAATTCATTCTTATTAATTCAAATTAAAACCTCACTTCAATTCGTAAATTAAGGTAAGGAAGTTTTTGTTTACAACCATTTAAACAAACCCTATATTCAATTAGAAAGTTGAATGCTAGATGCCAACGAAAAAAATTCACGTAAAACGCATACATATCTGCGTTTAAGGAATAAGCAAGATCTCATAGTTTATTCTTAGACTTCTACAGAATTCTATTTTTTTTTCCTGATATTTAAGGCAATTATTTATTTACATTATAATTGAGTCGATGATAAGGTTTAGAAAAAGAAAAAAAAAAACATATTTCCCCTTTTTCTTTTTCCAAAATATTCGTACAGCCATGCAATTCCGAATATATACAAATTTGTTGAATGAAAAAATCTCAGAGTTAGGCAAGGTGGTCCGACTACTGGTCCAATTTTAGAACCTGCATTCCTTTATATCCATATTTTATTCAACATTATTTATTTATTTAAAGAGAAAATATATAAATGCAACTTGTGTATGTGGCATAACCACTTGACCCACCCACACCACCACATATTGGGAACAATATATATATATATATATATATACATAAGAAATTGGGATTATTAAACATTATATTTTCATTTTTTTGATAATTTTTTATCTTGAAATTTTAGTTAGGGTCTATGTAGGAGTTTATAATTAAATGTATAACTTTAAAATCATTTCAATAGTATTTTTTACTCTTTGAAGTAAATTTGTTCAAGTAATAAGTAGTGAGGAATTTAGATTTGTCCACCGGATACAACCGAATGTTATTCCATCACTTTCATAAAAATGGACCATGATATATATAAATATATCCCAACAAATATTTATTTTTTATTCTATCGACTCATATATAAAACTGATGCTTCTATATATATATATATATAGCGATGTGTATAATATTTATATGATAAATTAAACCCATATTTTCCGACCTCTCTACATCAAACTCCAAGATATTTGTGTTTGATTACTTCACCACCACAATATTAATTCGCACACCTTGGTAATAATTAATTCTCCATACCAAAGTTTTGTTTACAAATTCTTGCATACTTCACAAAGGGTGTAAGATTCAAATTATCAAATTAAATAATTTTTTAATGTAATTACTCATTATCTCCCCATAAGAATTCTTTTTCTAACCAGTTAACGTCTGATGAACTGTGAAATAAATTTAATTTCAATGTATTTTACACACATATTAAATTAAATCTCTTCGAGTGCAACCTTACACCTCTAAAAATATACCCTAAGTCCACCAATGAATATATATATATTCATTATAGACGAAGGAGTAGTGTTATAGAAATCCTCTAAGCAAACTTGTATAACTCGTTCTACATATAGAATCGGAGTTAATTGCATTGGACAAGGTTGGTGAAGAAGCAAAAGCGATTCCCGTAGTAACGGCGAGCGAAATGGGAGCAGCCTAAACCGCGAAACCGGGGTTGTGGGAGAGCAATACAAGCGTCGTGCTGCTAGGCGAAGCAGCAGAAATGTTGCACCCTAGATGGCGAAAGTCCAGTAGCCGAAAGCATCACTAGCTTACGCTATGCACGAGAGAACCTACCTTGGCCGGCCTCTCCTTCATTCCTCACTTCCTTGAGCTCGATGCTAGAATGATTTCAAAAAAAAAATTAAAGGATATTCAAGATTGGAATAACCAGTGTCTTCAATGATGATGCATTATACATGTGATAGCATGTCGGCTATTGGGAGGGCACAAAGTAATATGTATAACGATAAATCTCAACACATTCGTCGGAGACACAACATCGTTAGACACTTGATCTCACGTGAAGTAATCTCCATTGACTATATGAAGTCAAAAGAAAAATATTGTGGATTCATTTACAAAATGCATTTACCGAGATCATGAATGTACAGTGCGGTAAGGAAAATAAGGTTAAAATTCACACATTAAAAGGTGTTTATAGCAGTAACTCGTCCATACTGACTGAAGAATCCCAAAAACTTAGTTCAAGATTATTTTTCTAGACTAAAAAGGAAAGGGTTTTACATTATTCACTTCAAATACTATATTATTTTACTAGACTAAAGAAGAAATAATCTTTTCACTTTAAATACTATTAATCACATTATATTAGAATCTATGCCCAAGTGAAATTGGTGGTCAACTTTGGAATGAAGGGTACATTTTAGTCGCAATTGTGTGCATCAAATAAAGCTTTGCATTCGTTGGCCCAGCGAGGTTAGTAATGTCTTTCCACTATCGTGGTGGATACTATATATAAATATATAAATGACAAAAACTATATTAAATATATCGCGAACATATCAAAGCAGGTTTAGGCTTTAATTTAATTAATTAACCAAGTCAAGGTCGCGAAGTTTCCTAAACATCATTAAAAAAAGACTAAATACAGCTTTAATGATTAAGCTTTAACCAGCCCACTTGCCATTTATGTATTATGAAAACCCTAATTATAATTTAATAAGCTAAACACCTCGTTACGATAAAAAAATCAAAATAAAAACTAGATCTTGTCAAAAAAAAAAAAAAAAAAAAACTAGATAAGTGAGTATATATTAATTTCATTTATAAATCATTAATAATTCAAAATATAAAAAACTCAAATCGAATTATTAGATTAGTGAGTATATATTAATTTAAATATACTATTGCATATTTGCATCATCTTAAATTTTTATTTAAATAATTTTAAGTACTCTAAAACACACATACATGTATATAAGTGATGATATGGAGTATATATTAAACAATGTTATTATGTAAAAATTAGTGATTTTAGAATAAAAAAGTATAAAAAATCAATCCCCCCACTTTTGCATTAAATCACAGTATGGGTTAAAATGAGTGTTATGTTTAATCAAAACTAGTGCCATTTTTTTTTGGTCTCACACAATATCTTGAATGAGTCAACAGACAACACTAAAAAACAAATATTTGCATCTCTAGCCTTTACAAAACAACCGACTCTCGCAGTTATCCCCAATAGGGGTGTGCAAAGTATGGTTCAAACCGATCAAACCGACCGAACCAAACCAGACCATTAAATATGGTTCGGTTTTTGGTTTACGGTTCGTTTTATGGTTTTTAGAATTGATTTTTTTTAGTATGGTTTGATTTACGGTTTTCACTAATAAAAAACCGCAAAAAACCGAACCAAACCGAACTTGTTTTATATATTATATAACATTAACTAAATAAATATTATATATATTATACATTTATAGTCTCTATATTATATAATCCATAAACTAGTAAACGCAAAACATTTTTCAAGCCGGCACGCCCAATTGCCCAAAGTCAGAAACCCTACTCATTCTCTTCTATTAAGTATTTAGCGTCTCTACGTGCATGACGCTCTCAGCCTCTCACAGTCTCACTCAATCTAATCAATCTGAAATCTCGAAGAAGACAGAAGTTTGTTGTTTCTTTCTGTGGTTATTTAGTTATTTTTTAACAACTAGTTTGTGAACGTTGTAATAGCATTTCGTCTACTCGAATTATATTTTGAATTATTGGGATTTCATTTTGTCTATTATATTGAGATTGTGTTTTACATTTTTATTAATTATTGTGTATAGGGAAAAAAATGAGCAAAACTACGGTTCGGTCAAAACCGACCGAACCGCCCGAAATATTATGGTTTCAAACCGAACGGTTTTTATAAATACGGTTTGGTTTACAGTTTTGAAAAAAAAGAACGGTTTATAGTTTGGTTTACGATTTACGGGCGGTTTGGTTAACCAAACAGAACCATGCACACCCCTAATCCCCAACAAACTGCCCTGCTCTATCTTGAAGAACTCCTGTTTGACTGGACTAGCTAATCCCGAACAATGTTGTCAATAAGTTGATCGCTATTATCACGAAGACTTTCACTATTGATTTTTCGGCACCCTTAGCCTCGTATAAAGAATGATGGAGTGATGCTTTTGATCCAACATGATATCCCGTGCCTTTTTAGGGGGCGTGGTGGTCCTAGTTTTCATGTATTTTAGGATTTGATTATTATTTTGAGTTATTTTCGTTTGATTTGATCTAAAGGGGTGTACCTTTTTCCTTCGACTTGAATTTTATTCCTAAGGAGAGTTAACTAGAACAAGGTTTTAATAACATCTTAACTTTGATTCAACTTGAGAACTTATGACTTTTAGTTATTTTTTTATTTTCCTTTTATATACACATTCATTTGCCTATAATTGTTTTATATAAACAATACTATTATTTAAGGCTGTGTTTGGATTGATGGATTTGGATCTATGGATTTTAAATCCATAGTCCAAATCCACCCTACATGTTTGGACAAAAAACAAGTTAATGGATTTCAAATCTGTGGTATTTAAAACTAATATATTTTTGGTTAAAGTGTGTGAATTTTAAATTCATCCACGAACCTATCATTTGAAATTTAAAAATTCTTAAATCCATTCTTTTTGAAATGATTCCATCCAAACACAACTTAAAAATTGTGTCACATTTAAATTAAAATTGATGTTATGTGTCAAATTGTTGGTGAAACAAGGGCATAATAGATTGATTTCTCAAAAGATAGTAGTCCAATACTCAAATAGGAGGGTGGAAAATTTAAAGGTCACTTTTTTGTACTTTATTTACCCATTAGTTCTTCTCCTGATTCGTCTTATGTTATTAATTCCAATTATATAAGCCGCCGAGAGACATATACGCCAATATAACGTGCTATCTTACATGGGCCATTAATCTATTTTTAGAGTTTTTAATTAAATACTCAACGAGATCTTCATAAAAAGTTCTTTTTGGTGTGACAATGACCAATGACAAATAGCAGTTTTCTTTTTAAGCCCCATTAATGAGTCTTGTAAATACTACTCCATCCGTCCCTGAAAAGCTTTCATTTGATGGAACGAAGTTTAAAGAAAAAATATAATAATTAGAGCTTTGAAGGTAATTTTGTAAACTTTTATATATAAAGTAAATAACGTAGTTTTAATTGAGTGTATGATGGACCCCAAAAGATATTGTATAAAGGGTAAATACGTGTATATCGTGAAAGTAACTATGAAAACTTTTCAGGGATGGAGGTAGTATAGTTTATAAAATTTTTGAGTCACATTATTTATCACGATTTGCATATATACACACTAATTCATGTGATTTTATGCATATCCAGCCAACTGAATCAATGTATTTTCACTAATACTATACTCCCTCCGTACCATAAAAATAATACTCTGTAACATATTCTAGATATTGTATGAATAGAGTTTTTAAAGGATCGAAAAAATAGGTATGAAAGTTAAGTTGAGACGGAGGGATAATTTTTATGAAATTTCATACGAGGTCGGATGGCACCCTACCATGTAAAATTCAAATGTGAGGGTACAGGATTTACCGAGAGTTCATTATCTTAAAATAAATAAAATGAAATTGTATATTTTTGAAAGTTGATCATGAAACAATTTTATTATGTGCAAATACATCATACCAATAAAACAGGTATGAAAACTGCTGTGGAAAAAAAATACTAGGAAAAAAATACTACTCCCACCGTTCCAGAGGAATTTGCACCTCTGGGATGACACATATTTTAAAAAATGTGTAAGAAAAAGTGTAATGAGTGATGTTTTGAGAAATAATTTTGTAAACTTTTATGAATAAAGTAAAGTAAAAAGTAGATTGAGCGTGAAAAAGTAATGGAGAGTTATGAAGATATTTCTTTTATGAAGTGTGCAAATTGGCATGATATCTAGACACGGGCGGTTTCTAACCGCCGAACCGCCGAAACCGCCGGTTTAAAATCGGCGGTTTGGCTAACCGGCGGTTTCGGTTTTGAAACCGCACCGTAACCTTATTTTCCCGGTTCGGTTACGGTTCTTCAAATGTCAAACCGGCGGTTTCCCGGTTAACCGGCGGTTGGCCGGTTGGCCGGTTAACCGGCGGTTTTCAATTTTTTTATTTTTTTTATTTTTATATACAAATATTTAAATTAAATACTGAAATTAGATAAATATAATTAAATAAATTAAATACTTAACATTTCACTTAACTACTTAAGTCTTAAACTTAATACATAGTAAACTTAAAGAACAAAGTTACAAGTTACAACTTACAACTTACAAGTTTACAAATTACAACTTACAAGTTACAAGTTACAATTCAAAAAACAAGATAAAAATAAACTAAATACTTCAAATAAATGAAATAGTGAAATACTAATAATACTAAACTTAGTAAACTAGAAGTCTAGAGACTAGAATCGAGGGGGAAATCCCAATACCTCCGGATGAACTCTTTCAATGTGTGACTTGAAAGTTCCGTATCCTCCACCGCGCCTAAATTTATATATTTTTTGACAATAGTTACAACAAACTTCACGTGTATTGTCTATTGGATTTATATCACTCACACGAAAGTGATTTTCCAAACTAGGGTGAAAGTTTCGTTGAATTCGAGGTTGCGGTTGATTGACTTCTTCTTCATCACGTTGACGTACATTAGTAACTCCGGATGAACGGGATGATCCTTCGTTTGCCATTTGAAAAAAATGAGATAGACTTAAGAGTTGAGAGAATAAGAGAGAAATAGAGAATTGAAGTGTGAAAAATGAGAAAAGAAAATAGGGTATTTATAGGTGAAAAATGGGCCAATTTTCGAAATTAAAAAAAAAAAAAAAATTCCGGCCAAACCGGCGGTTAAACCGCCGGTTTTAAATTCAAAAATCTGACCGTTGGCGATTCAACGGTCCAGATCTGTCGACCGTTTGAATCTCAACGGTCCAGATTAAAAGCGTATTTAAATTAAAAAAAAAAACAAAAAAATCTAACGGTAATATCCGGCGGTTAACCGCCGGTTCGGTTAAACCGCCGGTTCGGCCCGGTTTCCCCAATTTGAATTTTGTAGCCGTTGGAGATCAACGGTCCAGATCATTTGACCGTTGAATCTTAACGGCTACGATTGATCTGCCATCCGGTTAACCGCCGGTCCGGTTGTAACCGGCGGTTTGGCCGGAAATTTTTTTTTTTTTTTTTTTTTTTTTAAATTCCGAAAATTCCACATTTTTCACCTATAAATACCCCATTTTCTCTTCTCATTTTTCACACTTCAACTATCAATCTGACAATCTCAACTCTCTTATCTCAATTCTCTATTTCTCTCTTATTCTCTCAAATCTCTCTAATTCTCTCAAGTCTCAAATCTCTCTAATTCTCTCAAACTCTCTTAGTAATATGTCTTCTTCAAGATCATCAAAGTCTTCAAAGGGAAAGGCTATCGTATCTTCTTCACAACAACCTCGACGAACACGTGTTCCATTGTTCAATGACGTCGATGAAGAAGATCAAAATATGCGTAGAATTCTTGGTAACGATATCATCGACCAAATGAACGAAATTGCCACGGATGATGATGATGATGAAGAGATTGAAGTTGAAGGTGGTCCAACTCAAGAAAGTGCAACCGAAATTCCACAACCACCACCTTCGGCGCCTTCAACCGAAATTCCACCACCGCCTTCACAAGCTCGATCTTTTAAATCCGAAATTTTTGCACGTCACTTTCAAAAAGTTCCAACCGGTGAGGTCGATAGATTTATAATTCATTGTAATTATTGTCCAAAGGAGTATAAATTTAAAAAATGAGGAGGATATGGTACCTTCAAGCTCCACATGGAAAACCACCATCCAGATAGAATGGGAATTACAACGAGCCAAACGCAACTACGAGGATTTACCGGGTCCTCCGGAGGCGGAGTTCAAGGTGAGGTAAGTAATCCAACTTCTCTTTTTAAATATGATCAAACATATTTTAGAAAAATGTTAGCTAAAATGATAAGTGTTCAACATCTTCCTTATAGTTTTGTTGAAAATTTTGCTTTTAATGATTTGGTACAACTTTCACTACAACCAAGCATGAAAAAATTTTCTCGTTCTACCGTTACTCGTGATATTGCTAATATTGTTGGTGAATATAAACTTGCCTTGATCAATATTTTTCGTTCACTTAAGAGTAAAGTTTCTATTTGTTCCGATATTTGGAGTGATAATTTTCAAAAACATTCATATATGGGAGTTACTTGTCATTGGATTGATGATTCTTGGACATTAAACAAAAGATTAATTGCTTATAGGGATTTTGATTGTGTGCACTCGGCCGATGCTATTAAAAAGAAAATTGTTGAAATTTTAAAATCTTATGGTTTAATAAACAAAATTTTTTCAATTGGTTTTGATAATGCTAGTGCTAATAATGCTAGTATCGAACAACTTCGTAATGCATGTCAACCGTATGTTGGTGGAAAATTTTTTCATATTAGATGCATGTGTCATATTTTAAATTTATGTGTTCAAGATGGTTTAAATGCTTTGAGAATGCATATTGCTCCTATTAAAGATGCTATTACTTATTTGACGAGGCGTAGTAGTATGATGAAAAAATGGAAATTTTTTTGTAGAAGTAGGAATGTGCATCCGAAATTTTTTTCTCTTGATGTGTCAACACGGTGGAATTCCACTTATAAATTGTTAAAAGATTCGGTTGATTATAAAGATACTTTATGTGATTTTTTTGAAGAAGAAAAATGTGGATTTGGTTTACTTCCTGAAGATTGGAATCATTGCATAAAAATTATTAAGGTTTTGGAAACTTTTAATAATGCTACTTTTGCTATGTCTAAAGTTTACGAACCTACTTCTCATATGGCACTTGAAAATTGTCTAAAAATTGTCAACGTTTTAGCACGTTACAAAAACTATTCACAATTACATGAAGCTATTGCTCCTATGTTGGAAAAATGGAAAAAATATTTTGCTATAATCCCCCCTATATTCTTAGTTGCTAAAGTTTTTGATCCTAGATATAAGTTAGAGGGTCTTAAAGATATGTTAACTTTGTATTATAAAAAATTATATCCTATTTCCGAATATCCTAATGAACAACCGAACATCGATCATTTCATATTCGAAGTTCAACAACTTATATTATCATTAATTAAGGAGTATATGGATACACATGGTTTATCCTCTTCTAGTTCTAGTGCTAGTTTTGACGAACAAAATGATTTGGATGAAAATATGGATGATGTTGATAGCTTTCTTTTTCAACGTAATTGTAAAAGATCAAAATTTACATATACTCAAGAATATGAAAGCTATGAAAGGAATACATCAATGGAAAATATGGAAGGAGACTTTGACATATTAAAATGTTGGTCGACGGTGACTCAAGTATTTCCGGCAATGTCAATGCTTGCAAGAGAAATTTTTGCGGCTCCCGCCTCAACCGTTGCCGTTGAGCAAGCTTTTAGTGTAGGAGGTTATACTTTGGATGCAACGAGGTCCAATATGATTCAACGTAGAGAACCAATGCTTACTTGATGATTGGATAAGAGCCGAAAAAAGAGCTCAATCGTTAGAAGATGAAAATGAAGAAGACGAGGAATGGACCTCTACGGGCGGAAGTGAAGAATGAACTCAATGAAGTGAAGAATGAAGAATCGAGTTGAGGTAAGTTGAGGTAAGAGAACTACGTGGACTTTGATTCCAATTTCCGTTGAATTTGGATACGTAGGCAACTTAATTTAAAATTTTTGAACTTAGAATTTCTAAGTTTAATATTTAAAATTAAGCTAAGTCCAATTTCTTTTAACCACTCCCCTCCCCAATTTTTTTGTAATTTATTTTTGTATTTATAAGTTGTAATTTGTAAATGTAATTCTAAAGTTTTTGAGTTTATATAAGTTTTATTCTTTGAAGTTTTTATTCTTTGAAGTTTTATTCTAATGTAAATGTAATTGTAAGACGTAAGTTGTAAATTATAATTTATTTATTTTTTGAAGTTTTTATCACTCACATAAATCACATTATATAATTTAAATTTATTCTCTTAATATTTATTATTTAATACTTTATAGTTTATAACTTAATAATATTAATAATTAGTTAGTTAAAGACTTAAAGTCTTAAAGACTTAAAGTTAAAATCACAATTTACAATATATAATTTATAAAAATAATTAACAAAGGTAACAAAGGTTAAGTTAAAAGTTAAAACGAGTATAATTTAAGTTGTAAAAATAATTTTAACTTAAAACGATCGAAAAAAGAGTCGAAAATGATCGAAAAAAGTAAAAAACGAGGCGAAAACGAGCAAAAAAATAAAAAAAAATAAAAAAAAAAATAAACCGCCGAACCTGGAAACCGCCGGTTTTCAAACCGAACCGCCGGTTTGAAAACCGTAACCGTAACCGGCGGTTCGCGGTTCGGTTACGGTTGCCGAAAACCGAAAACCGTAACCGCCGGTTTCTAACCGAAACCGGCGGTTTTCAACCGCTGGACATATCTAATGATATCCATCTATATATAGAAAGTGTGCAAAACAAGACATAAGAAAAAGACAATGCAAAAATCCCCATATTAAAACAAAAAAAACAAAAAACAGCAAGACAAGAAAAAGACAATACAATTGGGTGGAGTGGACAGTGGTACAGGGGAACAATCCCCATTCTTTATCTCAGTATTCCCATCACCAACTAGGCATTCTTCCTCGATTAGATTCATTTTTATTAATTTGTGTGTTTTATTTAATATTTCATTTTATTAGTTCACACACATCGGTGTGATGTTCATCGTTTATTAATTTTTTTTTTATAGATCATCTATTCATATTATGTAACTCTAAATACGAAATAAATGATTTCATTGATTTTTTTCTATATTTTTAAATAATTTAAATATATTTTTAATTGTTCAATTGAATTTTTTTATCAATCAATCAAATTAAAATAAAAGTCACGTAATATCTCTTTTCTTTAAAAAAAATTATATTCAATTATATCAATTACGATGTAATTGAGATTGTAACTCAATTTTAAAATGTAGAGAATAATTTAGAATGCTAAATAATACTCTCTGTTTTACAACTGTCATTTTTCTTATTTGTCTATTTTTTACTCACTTTAAAAAAGAAATTCTTTCATAAATTTTATCCTTACAATATTCATATTCAATCACTCTCTTTTACTTTATTTATTTAACTTTTTAGAACGGATGGAGTAATATGTAATTAAGTGTGTAATTCGACCGTAAAGAGGGAATAATTTTGGGAGGCAAGTAGTGACGGTTATACTAACTATTACTATTAGATTCCACCAATTTTTGTGAAATGGAACTGGAATCACCATTTCACCATCATCCTCTTCTTTCTCTCTCCTCCGCACACCTCCTGCTAGAGAGAGAAACTCAGAACGACAACGCCACGGAAACTCATCTTCCGCCACATGAAAATGCCCTCCGAACCTGAAGAAGAAAACAGCCGCCCACCGCCGTGTGCTCCCCCGGAAGGTCTCATGGATATGGACCTCGATCTCGATAGTTCCTGGCCGTTGGATCAGATCTTCGCTGCCGCTTCATCAACTCCTGCGCAGCCGTTTCTCTTCTCCAACTCGGACCAGCCTTGTTCCCCACTTTGGGCCTTTTCCGACGACAATAACGTCGGAAATTTCGTCGCCGGAGCCAGTTTCCGGTTAACCGACCCCTCCAGGATCTTTTGTTGTAAGGATTGTGATCTGAGCTTTCTTCTCGAAAATTCTATACTGGATAAACAGCTTTTAAGACTTTTGCAATATCTATCTCCATATCCTTCATTCAATTAGCTGAGTCTTACAGATGTGTAATTTTGTTTATATTTTAGTCTTTTGCTAATTTTGCAGAATTTCCATGTTTTTTAGTTGACTCTTTACTATACTCTCTTTCGATTTTAGTTTCAAATTTCTGAAAAGGGCAAACGAAATTGTTCCTTTCGATACCTTTTCGCTTCCTATCCACAAGTAGAAAATTTTAGTTTGCCACAGTTTGTTGTGTAGAGCTGATGATTATCTCGTGTTCCAATCATTTGGGAAAAGAACAGTTCAAAATCTGATGCAGGGTCACTTTAATTTTCCACTTTTCACATCATATATACCGAAACTATGAACTATACTGCTTTCTGTTTGTTGACTTCATTAGCTAGTGTTGGCTATGCCTTTTTCTTCTGTTTTAAAGCATGTTTGCCTTCAAGAGTGTGGTTTCATGACGTGTCAGGTGCATTTCATTTGTAGATATTATAGTTGATGGACGAATCCATTGCATTATCATGTATATGTGGGTGACTATTAGTATTTTTTGTACAGATAGTGGTGATCAGGACACAGCAACTGAAACTGCATTAGTCAATGATGACAAGAAGAAGCTGCCTTCACCGTTCATGGGCTTCTTGCCTATCGACAGTCCAGATGGATCATGCAAAATAAAGCAGCGAATGACTCAGGCTCTTCGATATTTTAAAGATTTGACCGAACAACATGTCCTGGCTCAGGTTTGGGCACCTGTCAAAAATGGTAGCCGATATGTGCTCACAACTTCAGGGCAACCATTTGTTCTTGACCCCAACAGTAATGGACTCCATCAATATAGGTTGGTCTCTCTGTCGTATATGTTTAACGTGGATCAAGACAGTGATGGGGACCTTGGACTTCCGGGGCGTGTGTTTAGGCAAAAGTTGCCAGAATGGACTCCGAATGTTCAGTATTACTCAAGCAAAGAATTCCCCCGTTTGAACCATGCTTTGCATTACAACGTTCGGGGAACTTTAGCCTTGCCTGTATTTGAGCCTTCTGGGCAGTCTTGCGTTGGTGTGGTGGAGCTTATAATGACATCCCAGAAGATCAACTATGCTCCGGAGGTTGATAAAGTCTGCAAGGCACTTGAGGTTGGTTTGTGTTCCTTTCCTAAAGGCTAAAAGCATGTTATCATTCAAACTCAGTTTATTCATCATCTTCTTTAGTAAGATTAGAGTATTTATGGCATTTTCTGTGGAAATTGCTTGTCTTTCTATTACTCCATCTGTTCCAATTTAACTATCGCTTTTGGGTGTTTCACATAGATTAAGAAAGTAATTTAATTCCCATAATTATATGTAAAAAATGACTAATGTACCCTTTTGGGTGTTTTAAGTAGATTGAGATACTTTCAACTGAAAGTGACAGATATCTTGGAACAATTTGGAACGGAGGGAGTAATAAACACACACACACATGGTTGTAGAGAATTCACAGTCAGTGCTCATAATAAAATTAATACTGATGCACTACCGACTATTTTTTGTATAAATATAGGTGAAGCACAAATACTAGATAGGAATACTGTAGTCTGTCTTTTGCACCTGCATGAGGGTCTATGATTAGCTGATACATTAAGGCTTAAGAAGGCGCTAGGCTCTAGCAATCAATAATTAGTTTCTGTTGCTTAGTAGTTAGTAGTGTCCTGCATTTTGGACTAATATGTTACTGCTGTCGAGGATTTACTTATGAGTAATAATATCCTATTCCTGAACTATTTAGATATAACAGATCCATTTATTCTCAAGTATGATGATCTCTAATTCCTCTTCATGCATGTGCCTACACTTGCCAGCAGTTCTTTTCTGAAGCTTGTTTGCTGTGTATTAGCTAAATTTTTTTCTCCTTTGAGTTGCACAATTACAATCTTTGCTTGTAATTCTTTCATGAAAGTTTGAACTCTGCTTCTAGTGTTTACTTTATGCATGTCAGAGTTGTTAAATATATAGCTGCTTAGAGGGTTCTAGAAATTGCAACGCTAAAAAACAAAACAACCAAGTTGTCTCCTACTTCTCCGCCCTCTGACCCGAATATCAACTTACGCTTGGGGATTTTCATAACTCAAATTTAGTTCTTCTGCAGGCAGTGAATTTGAAAAGCTCAGAGATATTGGGTCAACAAAGCACACAGGTCAATACGACTATTGATTTGAAATTTTTTGTCATTTGCAAGTAATAATTCATTTATCTGACTACTTCTCTGTATAGCAGATATGTAATGAAGGTCGCCAGAATGCATTAGCTGAAATCTTGGAGATAATTTCTGTGGTATGTGAAACTCACACATTGCCACTAGCTCAGACGTGGGTCCCATGCAGGCATCGGAGCGTATTAGCGAATGGGGGCGGGTTTAAGAAAACTTGTAGTAGCTTTGACGGGAGCTGCATGGGGCAGGTTTGCATGTCAACAACCGATGTAGCAGTTTATGTAGTGGATGCCCAGATGTGGGGTTTTCGTGAGGCATGTGCTGAGCATCACTTGCAAAAGGGACAGGGTGTTGCTGGGAGGGCATTTGAGTCATTAAACTCATGTTTTTGTCGAGATATTACTGAATTCTGCAAGACCCAGTACCCATTAGTACATTATGCACGCATGTTTGGGTTGAGAAGTAGTTTTGCTATTTGTTTACGGAGTAATCATACTGGAAATGACGATTATGTTCTAGAATTCTTTCTGCCCCCTAATATTGAAAGCTATGAGGACCAGCAGACGTTGCTGGACTCCCTTTTAGTGACGATGAAACAACATTTTGGGAGCCTGAGGGTTGCTTCCGGTAAAGACCTTGACCATGAGTGGAGGTCAATCGAGATTATTAAGTCATCAATGGACGAGAATCTTGACTTGAGGCCTGATTGTGCTGCTACATCACCTCCTAGGCCTCTTTCAGTCCCAAACGGGGAAAACACGCATCTCGATGCCTTTCCAAGTACAAACGCTGTAGCTGTTGGTCCTCCTGAGGTTCGAAATGCTACACCTGTTGCTGAAGCAAAAGATGTCGTCAAGAAACCAGAGAGAAAGCGGGGCAAGGCAGAGAAAACAATTAGCTTAGAGGTGCTGCAGCAATATTTTGCTGGCAGTCTCAAGGATGCTGCAAAGAGTCTTGGTGGTATGTGCTTATGCTCCTAGAACTGGATTCTTTTATCTTTGCTTACTCTAGATATCAAAAATGCATATTTGAGTTTAAATCCATTTTGGTCGCACAACTTTTCCCCAAAAAGTTATGTTTTTCAATTTAATCCCAGATCTCCTCAATTGGTCCCAAAGTCACTGGAATTTGAAGTACTGTGTCATTTTGGGACACAATTTTGAGACCTTTTGCGGAAAAGACAAAAGTTATGGGACCAATTTTTACACCTCACGTGCCAAAACGAGTCCCAAAACATCGTCGTATCGTACTTCAAATTATGACGACTTTGGAACTAAAATCGGACCAATTAAGGAGTGATGGGATTAAGTTGAAAAACTAAACTTTTTTGGGACCTTTTGCAAAAAAAAAAAAAAAAAAAGCAAAGGTTATGGGACCAAAATGGATTTAATTCATGCATTTTTGTTTGTGCTCATCAGAATCTAATTAAGTTTTGGTGTTACAGTTTGCCCTACGACAATGAAGCGTATCTGTAGGCAGCATGGGATCTCTCGATGGCCTTCCCGCAAGATAAACAAGGTTAATCGTTCTCTTACAAAGCTAAAGCGTGTTATTGAATCTGTACAAGGTGGTGAAGGAACATTCAGTTTGACTTCTTTGGGAACAAAACCTATTCCCGTTACGGTTGGTTCACTTTCTTGGACAGCTAATTTGAATGGAATCAACCACCAGATCTCACCTGCATGTGAATTTCAGGAAGACAAGAAAGAGGTTGCTATTGCAAACCCCCCTGGAGCTGATGAACATGATATTCTAGGAGAGAGAAATGTTGGAAACGAGAAACTCACTCCTCATGAATGCTCAAACAGATCAATAACCGGGAGTGGCTCGAGAGAAGAGAGCATAGGCACCCCTACTTCCCAAGGCTCATGCCAGGGTAGTCCTTTCCTTAGAAATGAGACTTCACCTCAAAACGATCCCGGTGTTTCACCTATAGATGAACCGCCATGTCAGCAAACCCGAGAAATCAATTTATCGGCCGGTTTTACAATTCCCGGGAATCCCGTATCAGCACCCGAGGTGCCGTTCAGAGGAATGCTCATTGAAGATGCAGGTAGTTCACACGATTTGAGAAATCTGTGCCCGGGTGGAGAACCTCTGTTCGATGAATACAGTTGGACTAAGCAACCTTTTCCTGAGACGACCCACATGGCCGCTCCGGCTGATGATCGTACGACCCGGTTTGCTTCTAGGCCGGAAGTGAAAACAATCACTATAAAAGCAAGTTACAGAGAAGATATAATCAGGTTTCGGCTGCTGATGGATTCGGGGATTGTGAAGTTGAAAGAAGAAGTTGCGAAGAGGCTGAAGTTGGAGGTGGGGACGTTCGATATCAAGTATCTTGACGATGATCATGAGTGGGTTTTGATAGCGTGCGATGCAGATTTGCAGGAATGTGTTGATATATCAAAATCATCAGGTGGAAATATAATCAGGTTGTTGGTACATGATATAATGGCCAATCTTGGGAGCTCTTGTGAAAGCTCAGGCGAATAACCACGAGTTTAGAGGTGTACACAGGTAAGCTAAGCTAAGCTAAGTTGATGTAGATTTCTTGGTATGTTATGTTAGGTTGATTCAACTGTAAATTTTAAGCAGCAGCTCTTAAGTCTTATTAGTGTAACTTGTTTTTGGGTTATTTAATGTCTTGTTTCTCCCCCACTATATTTTTTTTCTTCTTATTTTATGTCATTCATGGTACAACTTGTATCGTAGACAGATAGTTTTGGATTTTGACAATAATTCAAAAAAGTACTGTAATTGAGATACCCCCTCCCCTGAAAATGCGGTTTGTTTTAAAGCTGGAGTTTGTTGCTTGATAAAACGAGCGGCTGGTTGTTGTGTAACATAACATAACACACCAAATCGGATTTGTTTTATAGCAATGATTCTGTCCACACCTAGTGGGACCACTGCAATCTTTCCAACTTTGTAATTATTAGCTGTATTTCAAGTCGGCTACTACTCCACTAAATTATTTTTAAAATAAACTAAACTTTTTACAAGTCACAATTCACAAAACAGCTACTCCATGACCCAGAACAATTAATATTCGGAAAACAAATTATTATTTTTATTTATTCCATAGAGAATCTGAGAGATATGATGAGTGGGATGGTACAACTTCATGTGTTATTGAGTGGGACCAGAGTACTGACCACCTATCTATATCTGATTCTAATGCTGCACAAGTTCCGGAAGCTGCAGCTTATTGTTATCAGTGATATATGTATTCACACACTTGGTTTTATCTAAATTTTTTTGTTTTGTTGAGTGTATACTCAGTTGAAATATCTCCTTGTTAATGTTGGTCACAATTTTGATAGATGTGATTGATTACAAGTGTTTTTAAACATTGGAGTTTAGGTCAGTCTGATTTGTTTTAATGTAATTTTGTGAGCAAACACTTGCTACTCATTGGTCATTTTTGAGTAGTAATTGACACACGAGATATTATGCCTTAGTACTGCTTTATACTGTATGTTTTTAAATATATTTCAAGGTTTTTTTTTTTAGTTGGAATATATATCAAGGTTAACATTTGAAGAAAGTTGTTATCTCATCTGAATTTGTCATTTCTTCTAACAACCAAACCAACCTCTTTTGTTCAAATGTAGTCTTTAATGTTGTTGACTATAGATTGACGATTCAGATTATAGTATGTTGAAAATAGATTTAAAATAAAAAATATATAAAAAATTGTATAATCTCTCTCCACACACACATATAGTAGCACTTTTGGTAGTTTAATCAGCCATTTAGGCTTGGATGATTTTAATGTGTCACTTTTGAACTCTCTTTCTAATTTGGATCACTTTTGGGGCTGCAACTTTATGGACCTATTTTCGATTCTCTTTTGTTTATTTATTATGTGACCTTATTAGTAGTTCATATTAACCAAATACGGGGAAAAAAAAATGTAAAACTGGAAAAATGGTGCTAAAGTTGACATTATTTTTGGTTGAGGAGATAGAGATTGAGATATAAGAATAGAGAGAGCACTAAACTAAACTGCAGCTGCTTTGCAATGGCAGAATAGTCGGAAATTGAAATACATGAAATTAAAAACATTGCTAAACTCGGTCACTAACTTTGTCCGTCATGCCCAATTCCGCTTGGGCTTTCCTTTGGGCCAACATTCTTTGTGTGGACCTGTAGAATGTCCCGTAGAGCAATAATTGGGCCAGCCCAAGTACAGATCCCATCCCATTAGGGGCCTGCAATGCAATTTTAATGTTACTCATTATCCCAACCCATGATTATATTATACGGTAGATTGTCTAAAACCACTAAGCAAACGAGATCGAGGTTCTTACAACAATGAAAGGATCGAAGCGGATGAAGGCGTAGGCAGTCCAACAAAGGCCATTAAGAAACGAGAAAAGTGATAGAAAAAACGGCATGTACTCAACACTTCTTGTCTTGATCACTAATTTCTGCACATCCAACATTTCATTTAATTAATTAAATCTGATTAAATTAATTAATTAATTTTTTTTAAAAAGAAAAAGAACGACGTCGTACCATGACGGACAAAGGCGCGGCGTACATCATAATGTTACCGGCCATGCAAATACTACCGACAACTGTGGACCGGAGTTTCCAGGTATGAGCCAATGTGAGTACGAGGAGGGCCAAAACCGCCACGAATATGCATTCCGCCGCCACAATCGCCGCCAGTCTCACCCGCTTTTTGGAGTCGGAGAATGCGAGGAATAGAGACAAGTACACTATCTCTATCGCAATACCTGTCCCATTTATTGTGATAACTAGCGTGCTTTTCGGGTGTACCATAGGCAGTCCATATAGTACCCAAAGCATACAGTTTATTAACGTCGCAAGGTACGGCACCGGTGAGTATTGCTCCACCGATTTTTTCTTCCATATACGATAAAATGTTGTCCTATATATATCATTATAATTAACTCACCCATTAAAATTAAATTACTCATAAGTCCAATTGCTGGAAAAACACTTAACGTTATTCCAGCAAAAGGATCTACTGAAATGACATTGTTTTAGTGTTTTTCCAGCGACGAGAATTTAAAATTGATGCAATTTGAATAAATGGGACACATATAAATTTAATCTAGATTAATTGATATAATAGAAAAATGATGGAATTAAAACTTACACTGGCGACAAAAACAAGACGAGGGAAATTATGTTTCCTGCAACATGAACATGAAATTAAACTCATCAATAACATATATGGATTCCAATTACATTATAACAAAAACTTGTGTAAGTAAATAAATTAAACTAGCTAAAATTAAAAATAAAAACACACCTATAACACCAAGAATGGTACGAATATCATCTTTATGCATCATTGTTGAAAAAATACACACAAAAAAGAAAAGACCCCTTTTTGCTAATTTCTTGAGAGAAGAGGGAGGAGGGCTAGCTGTATGAGTGCTTGTTGATGGATACATAAAAATGGTGAATATATAGCCAGCAAAAACAAAGGGGCAGGCCTTATCTTAAAAAAAAAAAAAAAAAAAAAAGGAAAAATGTAATAAAAAGCAGAGTTAATTTGTTGAGTCACCTGCATGACATGTATTGGCTGGCCAGTGACACTCAGAGCACCGCATGCATTCATAAATTCATTTAGATAAAATTTAAAAATCTGGTAAATTAAATTAAATGTGGCACTGCAATCAAGGATCCCATAATCGATCCCAGTGCAATAAAACAAAAGTTGACCAGAAATACTAATTATTTTGGATAACAAATTATTGTTATATGTATATAAACATCCTAATTATAAGATAAATTAAGATTATGCATTGGCTTATCTTAATTACTCCACTAATTTGCATTTTCCTCTTTAATAAAGTTGATAAAAAATAAATTATCATGAAACAATCTCATAATTAATTAATATATAGCAGCATATCTGGTAAATAATCCATTTTTAATCCAAATTAACTACACTGAATTCAAGTCCAAAACTTATCCTTATCCAAACAAGGCAGCTAAATGTGTAATAAATTGTAATTGCATGAGTTGGAGCAGTGCAGTTATCTGTAGTCACTTTTTGACATTTGGATTTATTGCAGATCAGTTTACAGTAAACCATTTATTGGAACATCGATCTGCAACCATTTTTTTTTCTTATTTTTCGTAAAAGAGATTACTGGATGGAATTTAAAAAAAAAATGACGTTATGAGGTTTTTGTAAAAAAAATCTATCAATTTCTAATCACTTTTTCAGAATTAATTTAAAGTCTTTGGTAGATTTTTTATAGAAAAAAATAAACTCTTTTTTAACTTTTCAAAATTAATTTACATTTTTTTTTAAAAGTAAAGATGATACATATATGTATAACAACTTAGTGCTATCAGTACTCAAATCCTGTTACAAGATGTTTAAAACTTTGGGATGTACAACTAAACTGATTAACATATTCACGAATCTAATTCCTAATCATGATAAGAATAATTCTTTTTTCAGAATTTACACCTTTGTTTTCATGGATTGGGTAGGAGGAACATGAGTCCCCTGATTGTATATATGATACTTAAGTGTTTTATTTAAACACCATCAATTATTTTTAAACTACTATCAACTTTTTTTATTTAAAATAAAATGCTAGCAACTTTTACTATTCACTTCTCTAAATTAAAGTAATTTTTTTTTGTCAACATCAAATTCTAGATTAATTTATTTAATATGTATATTCCACGTGTACATATACAATCTTAAAAAAAATGTGTTTATATATTAGAGTTGGAAAGTGTGGATTAATTTAATTTGTAGGTTCCATGTGTATATATGTAAATAAGATTAGGATATAAGATAAAATATCATGATATATATCTAAGTATATAATTGATGGTACAAAATCGTGGGTGTTGACAGGTTTCTCATACTAACGACGTGAGACTTCAACAAACTCTCTCTACCTCTAATTCAATCGCCTAATTAATTACTAAAATTACTATACAGTCATTCAATTGCTTTGGCTCAAAAATTAAATAAAATTGCACATGGCCAGATAAATCCATCTAAATAATTTCCTCTCAAATATTTTGAAAAGTAATACTTCCGTTCACAAATAAATAATTTTTTTCATAAGTAAGAAAAATATGTATTGATAAGTTTATCCTTAATTAATAAATAATCTTCTTAAAATTAAGAATATTTTTTTTTTAGTTAAAAAGGAGGGTAAAATTGAAAAAATAGTGCAAAGTATATTCAAACTTCATTTATTGTGTACATACATGCGATGCTAAAACTTCATTTATTTCTGTATTGAAAATTTGAGAGTGTATATAAATGATAGTAGTACTATCTGTCTCCTTCTATTTGTCTTGTTAAGAAGAATTATAGTCCCAAAATAATTGTCATTACGCACTAATTAAGGAGAATTAAATGTCATATTTTTCAATTTTATTTTGTACAGTAATTAATTTTATACTAATAATACTCCATTGATTCGGGTGGAATTCACACGTTTTAGAGGCACATGTGAAGCGTATTTTGATGTGGATTTCATTGATTTATGCATTGAATATGATTGATTAAGCCAAAATGAGGGAAATGTAGTGTTTTGTCGATTTTGTAGGTAAAACGATGGAATTTGGGAGCAAAACACATACCACAAGTGATTGGATCGGAAAGAGGAGTGCACGGTAGGATTTGTCTCGAAAAATGGAGTGGAATAGCAAAAAGAATCGAGTCGATCGGAGGTCGGAAGCTCAAGATACGGAGGAACGAAAACGAAGGACGGAGCCAAAACGAAAGTTTGGCCCGGCCGGGCGGCCCAAATTTTTCGGCCAACATACCCGCCCGGCCGGGCGATAAAATGTTGAAATTTTGGCCAAGACGAAGGTTTGGCCCGGCCGGGCCACATTCCTACCCGGCCGAGCCACTTACCCCCTGTTCCCAAAATTTTTGGCCAACATACTCGCCCGGAGTGCCACATTCCCACCCGGCCGGGCCAACCCATTTTCGGTGCCAAACTCATATTTTCTCCATTTTCAAGGGACCAACTTGCAATTTTGGCATCCAAACCCTACCCCAACACTATATAAGCCATCTTTCTTGAAATCCAAGAGATTCTCCCCCAATTCCTCAATTCCCACACATAGTTACACATACTTGGAGGTGTTTTGGCCATATCTTCTTCATTTTTTCACCAATTTATGCAAGAGAGGAGGCAATAGCTTGGAAATTTCATTCCCTACCACATTCTAGACTAAGCTTTCTCTTTCTTTTTATTTAGTTATTTCATTTGTATTTTGTAATTTGATTATGCTAGTTATTAGCTGAACATTTGTGGTTCTAAGGCATTGTAAATATTTAGATTGAAGTTTATGAACTAATTTCTTGCTTTAATTGGTGTTTGTCTCTTATTTGTATGCTTAATTCTCCATTGCAAAGCATGTTGTTATTGGCCATGATGATTTGCTTAATTCATTGTTAAGTGAGATAATATTGAAAGATTTATTCCATTAATCGTATGCAAGGATGCAACCCGATATTATTATGATCTCGAGAGAGGATTAGTTATCGGAGAGAGAATTGAATGATCTTAGGGGCTATTTTAGGTGGTGTGACGTTTGTGATGTAGAAATACGAATCTATGTTGCATGCTCCTTTGGATTAGTTGTATCGAGAGATTGATTAATCCTTCTTTTGTGATCACCCTATATGAAGACAACCTTAATGGCCATTTAAACGAGTTACAATTCATAAACGGATATCTAAGTATTACAATTGCCTTGGAACCCACCTTCTCTTAATTGAGTTTTCATCCGTTTTACTTTCGTTTTCTTGATACGCATGCTATTTGATCGATTTTTATATTACTCTTTTAGTTGTTTACTAGTGACAATTTGGTAGGCACTCTTAGGGGTAATTCACCATTCACCTTATCGATCGCGTCTATTTAGAACTCCGTTCACAAACTACATTTTTACGCTATATCTCCCTGTGGGATCGACCTCGTGCTTATCACGCTACGATAGACGCCGTATACTTGCGGTTGTTTATTCTAGTGTTGCATAACGCGTGAATCATCCATTAAAAAACTATATTGTTATTTAATGACTTCCATAATATGGCATTTAAAATGGGACAATGGAAGTAATAATAAGCACAATTTATATACTCCTATAAAAGGGAAGTGTTAAATGAAAAATTAAATTACTAATACGCCTTCAATTAATACGCAAAAACTTGGCTGCAATATGGCTGATGGGCTTTGTCCTTCAATTAATACGCAAAAACTTGGCTGCAATATGGCTTATTGGGCCAAAGCCCATCAGCCCAGTCAAAAGTCAATGGTCTTTTTTAATTAAATTGGTCAACATTTTATCCATTAACCAGCACCAATCCGCACCGACCCACTTATGTTTTTGAATCTATATCCGAAATTTTGACCCGTTTATGACCCGTTTTTCTATTTTCCGTATGCGGGTTTTTTTCCAACTTTTCGAATTCCTTTCTCTCTACCATTCTCCAGTTTTTGCAGACTTTTCTATCTCTCTCTCTCTCTCGTGGCGAAACATTTTACGGCGATTTGCGATTTCTTCGTGCCGACGGTTTCCTTGTCTTTGTGTTTTCTTCGAGCGGTTTCTTCGACAGTTTTGTCACGGTTTCTCTCTACGCAGTTGGTATCATCTATTTTAAAACTCTACGGTACGTTTTGATTTGTTCGTTTTGTGTTGTTCTTTTTATTTATTGGGTATTTCGTTTTTTTATGTAGATATCTTGTTAGTTTTTTGTTGTTTATATGTTTTTCTGGTGTTGTTTACTGATTTTAGTGTTTTTTGCTTGTTTTTACGAGATTTTGTTAATGTTAGGGTTTTCTTTTTCTCGTTTACTGGTTCTGTGCTATATTTTGTATTATTTTTTTAGTAATTTGTTGTTTTTATGCTTTGGGGAGTTGATTTACTGATTTTTTTGTTGATTTGTGAATATTTTTTGTTGTTTCTGTTTCTGTTTCTTTTTTCTTTGCATATTGTTTTTCAAGTGTGTTAATTCTATATTAGTATGTTATTTTCTGGTTTATTGATGTAGTAAATGGTGTTTGTTTATGTAGTGTTTTTATTTTTTGTTTCTAGTAACACATTTACATATATACATGTATTAGACATTTTTTTTAATAGTTGTTGAAATGTTGTGGTAGTATTAAGTTTTATGTTTCTAGTAGTTTATTATAAAGTTTTTGTATATGTAGTAAAATATTTTTATATATGTAGTAATGATATTTGGTTAATGTAGTAATACATTGTTATAAGTTCATTTTACTAGTTTCTGTTTAAGTAATAGTATTTTTTACAAGTTTTTGTACATGTAGTGTTTTCAACTTATTGTTGTGGTTACACATTTGTTATACATGTATTAACAATTTTCTGTGTTTCTGTAGGTATAGTATCACATTTGTAAATGACAGACGATCAGTATAGATGCACTATGTAGTATTTCAATCCTTTACCTATAGTAATATCTATCTGTATATGTAGTAATTCACAAATTCTTTATTTTAATGTAGTTATATGTTTATGTTATTATGTAGTAATATATTGTGTGTGCAGGTGACATGTATTTCTAAACTGTATATATGTAGTAATTTATATCTGTACATGTAGTAATCTATATCTTTACATGTAGTATTCATTAAGTGAGTTTATTTTCTATTTGCAGCAAAGACTCATGTTCACATTTTTGAAGGATTTGAATCATCCTAATGCTGCTAAGGTTAAAGATTTCGATCTTGTTGACATTCCATTTGAATGGAAGAAAGCAGAAAGTAACAAGGATTGTGGTGTTTTTCTTACTCACCACATTTTTCATTTCAATGGGGAACTTTATTCTTCTGCTGATCTTTGCAATGTATGTTTTTCTTATCATTTTAAAAAAAAAAAATTGTTTATCTTTTTTTTTTATACATGTTGTCATGATTCTACTCTTTTTCTTTTTTTTGTGTAGGCTGATTTCAGAATTAGAATGAGGGCTGAGTTGTGTGTGAGTTTGATAACCTCAAATGCCAATGTGAAGAAAGATACAATCATAGATAAAGTCTATGATTTTTATCTGAAGAAGCCGTTGTTGTTAGAGGAACTTGAAAAGGCGAAGAAAATAGAGGAAGGGAAGAAAGCAGCTGAAGAAAGGAGGAAAAATTTACGATCTAGCAGGAAGAATGATGATTTTTAATCTATCTTTTGAATGATGAACATTATTTGTGTTTTGAATACTTATTTTGTATGTTTTCTGGTATTGTTAGAGGGAATTTTGAACTGATTGAATAGTTTGGTAATGTGGTGGATGTTTTTATGTATTTTGTATATATGTTTTTTTTTTATTTAGTATTAATTGAACATCTTTCATATTCTTAGCAGGTCCAAATTAACACAAACCTTTTTTTGAAGAGTTTTGTGCAAACTCCTAAGGTACATAATCATAGTAATATGATTATAATTGCAGTCATTGTTATTCTTAGGAGCTTCAAATTAACATATATTTGTTTACACGGTTTTCAACAATCTTTTTGTGCAATAAAGATTGATTTAAAGAAAGAATCTATAAGGTACTTATTCATTTTTAAATATTATACTCTAGGTTTTAGGAATAGTAATCAAATAATGTCATGTAGTAACATAAAACATTACATGTGGTAACATTAATGTAGTTATACAGTAATCAAATAATAATACTAAAATATTTTAAATTATAACACTTATTTAATTTATAGTAATGTACTTTCATTTCGATATGAGTAGTAATCAAATAATTTCATGTAGTAACACAAAATTTTACATGTAGTAACAAAAACATAATAATGCAGTAATCAAACAATAATACTAAAATTTGTGTTACTATAATTTTTGTTAAATTACAGTGATGTACATTTCATATCGATATGAGTAGTAATCAAATAATTTCATGTAGTAACACAAATTTTTACATGTAGTAACAAAAACATAATAATGCAGTAATCAAACAATAATACTTATTTAATTTATAGTAATGTACGTTTCATTTTTATATGAGTATTAATCATATAATTCCATGTAGTAACACAAAATATTATACTCCGTATGTAGTAACATAAATGTAGTTATACAGTAATCAAATATTAATACTAAAATTTGTATTATTATAATTTTTGTTCTATTATAGTGATGGACATTTTCAATTCGATATAAGTATTTAATCAAATAATTCCATGTAGTAACACAAATTATTACATGTAGTAACAAAAACATAATAATGCAGTAATCAAATAATAATACTAAAATATGTAAAAAAACTTAACTCACAGTAATACTTTTTCAACCTTGTTTTCTGCATTTTAACAGTAAAATGATATAGTAAAGTAGTCTTTTGAATTAAAAAAGAAAACTAAAATAAATGAGGATTTGGTGTCATGGAGCCAATTTCATTGGCTAATTCAACTGTAGTTTTTTTTTTCTTTCTCCCAAAATGATTTTTAGTCCTCTTCTTTCTGCCTTTCGTAATTGTGCGTTTAGGATCCAGAACATGTCTTGTTTCTCCAGAGAGTATTCCAAGTTTAGATACTACTGTTTTGTTTCCCCATCCTTAGAGAGTATTCCAGTTGATTTTCGGACACTAAAACCAACAATTCTAGCATGCGCACAGTAGATGTCAAACATTTCACTTTCCTTTTCTCTTCTTATTCCCATTAGTGAATCCCCATATTCACTATAGTCAGTCTCCTCTTCTATTGTTTTTGTTTCAGCCTCTTTTTCAGTTGCTACAGTAGCAGATTCAAGTAGCAGTGTACCTATTTTTATCATTAAAACAATAAATTTCGTGTAGTAAATCAAATTTATTCATGTAGTAAACCATAAATCTTCATGTAGTAAAACCAATTCCTTCATATAGTAAACCAATATTATTCATACAGTAAAATAAATAATGAGTGTTTTTATGATCAAAGGTTTTTATTCTGGTAGTAAAACAATAACGCAAATCAAATACTAAAATAGTTGTAGTTCAATAATATTAAACCAATCATCGTATATTAAGAGAAGTTTCACCTGTTTCTGTAGAATCTTCAGTATTTGATATTACCATTATTACATCATCTTCGCTGTTTTCTGTATTCATTATGATCGTCGTTTTATGATCGACGCTGGCGCTGTGTTCGTAGCGCCGCTGTCTCCTTCGCCGTCGATGTAGATTTTTTCTTATCTTGCTCTGTTTTTTTTTTTCGCGTGATTATGGGAATGAATCACGTATTTCGCGTTGCCCTAGCACCCGCCAAATTATTGGACCCGTTTGTTTATTTGACCCGCGAGATTTTTTGGGACCCGAATTGAAATTACCCGCGAGATTTTTTTGGATCCGAATTGTTGTACCCGCGAGAGTAGCTTAGGGTTTGACTGTTGATTAATGGGCTGGGATTTTGGGCTTTTTTCTTAATTAGTTGTATTGCATATATACAATATTGCATGCAAGACTAACCCCAATTAATATCATTTGCTCTAATAATGGAAAATTAAATGCTATGGAGTACGTATTTCAATTTTTCTCCTATATTTACTTTTATAATTATATATATTAAATAACCATATAAATAAAAGAGTAAACATATCACATTACACATATTTATTTGTTGCCCTGTTTTGCTTCTGGTTTGAAATGATATATGTAGGAATTTTGGATTATTGTCACATAAAGTTTAGTTCTTGAAAATGATCTAAAACTCACTTTTTCGTCCATCTATATGGATTTTTGAGTACCCCTTTATGAGTTTCTTAATTCATGTTAAACAATTTTAAAAGACAATTAAAATAGAACAGAGTGAATATAATTAATATAAAATGGAAGTGTGTTAAATGGCCATAATAATATAGAGGAAGGGAGAGAGTGTGTGTGTGAGAGAGAGGAGAGGACAAATTCAGATTGGATGATCAATTCGGGGTAATAAGAGATTTCTTTCCCACAACAAACAGACAACAATAAAACAATAGATAAAAATACAGAATGGCAACTCAAACGCCTTGGGAACAAATTACAAACATCATTCACAACCTTCTACTGTATATAATAAAATCATTGTGTTAAAAAATCCACAATCAACTTCTAAACCCGAATGCAGACCACTTCTTGGACGTTTCTTTTTTAGTCCTTTTAGAATTAGGATCGATAAGGTTTTCGAGAGACTTAGCCTTCTTGTTTCGAGACCTACCAGCTTCTTTCAGGAGCTCAGCTAGCCTTTTCTTCTCGTCATCAAAATCTGGATTTGCCGTTCCAAGTTTCTCTTCTCGCAGCTTTAGCACATACTCAAGAATCTCTATTGCATCTTCTATTCTGTAGGTTTCCAACAAGACTTATTAGTATCAAACATGCATTGGAATCAAACGGGCACTAAATATATATATTTTTAAACACAAAACTGTAGTATGCTGACATAGCCAACCAGAGTGGGAGGATGAAATCTAGGTTGTGGGAGAAGTTCACATCAAGCATGCAACGGAAAAAACAGTGCTCGTGTGAAGAAATTATAGTCCAGGAATTCAATGATTTTACCTTCCCATAGCATCATAAGTTGCTGCAAGATTACTATATACACCAAGAGTATCCTGATGGCATGGACCACACTCCTGTTCCAGTATTTCTCTGGCTTCCTCAAACAACTCTGCAGCCTCGTCTATCTTGAACAACTGAACACTAGCCAGCCCCATTTGGTTCAGCACAACACCAAAGAATGCCGATTTCCTCTCACCACTGGCTCTAAGTTTTGCTACAGCACTTTCAAACGAGCTCCGTGATTCTTCATATCTTCCAACCATGTAAAACATGACTCCCATCCGGGCTTCAATTCCAGCTACTGTACTATGCTGCCCTGGCTTATCCTCCAATAGCTTCATAGCCTTTTGTAGGAGCTTCAAAGCTTCCTCAGGTTCGTTGAACAATTCATAAATGGCTGAAATTTCAGTCATCCCACTAGCAATCTCTTCAGCACCAGTTCCAGGCACGGGTTTGGCATAGATTCTGAGGGCATTTTCACAATAAGATCTCGATTCCCTTAGTTTTCCTGTCTTGTAGTATAAGTCAGCAAGCCGCACGAAAACCGAGGCAACCGAAGGGTGGTTATCGCCTTTCGAAGATTTGAAGACAGTGAGTGCCTTCTGGTACGAGAAGACGGCCTCATCAAAGCGGGTAAGTGATGAGTAAATATTCCCAATGCTAACGTCAATTGCAGCAACTTCAGTTTCTTGCCCGTTGGCAATCATTGCCATGCTGGCAAGTACAAGATGCTCCAAGGCTGATTCATAATCTCCTTTAGCCTCACATATGAGAGCCATCAATCGACGGTCAGCTGCTTCCTCAAGAGATGCTGGTGGACTATGTACACGGTGGATCTCGAGAGTTTTCTTGCACAAATTGTCAGCATCATCAAATTGCATGGCTTGAACATGGGCCTCTGCTAAATATCTGCAAGGTTCAGTGACCATAATTGATATCAGAAACAACCAAAAAAATTGCGTACTGAGTTACAGATTTCTTGTTGGAGCGGTGGAGCCACTTTTTGGAGTTTGGGTGAGGTTGCAAGAGCTATTTAGACAAAATTATACATAGTAAATTTACACTACAGGATACATGTGTAAGTCTGGTGGGATGAGAAGGGTGATTAGATCCCACCCATTGGCGAGTTTCAAATTATGCTGAGGACTGCACCACTGGACATCATTGTGCCATGATAATAATTTAAGACAAGCAAAAGCACCGGAGTTAAGACTTACAATATATTTAGAATACATTAAGCCTAATCTTATCTTATGATTTGTGTACTAAGAGAATGAATTTGTAATAATTATGTAATCTATATAAGAGCAATGAACTTACAGTAGGATATACAAAGAACAAAATGATTGACTTCTCTAAAAGTTTGAAGCATGTATAGTGTAATGATAAGGAAACCAATCTTGAATTTTCATGTCCCTACACTCGACACAAATTACTATAAATCTGTCCAATTACTAGTAATTTGTGTTGAGTTTGGTTCCATGACATGCCCTACAGTTTCTTGTTTGTGTGTGTGTGGGTGGGGGGGGACCTCATATTACTATTTACTATTAAAAAGAAAAGAGGGAGTCTTGTGTGAAACTCTCATGTATGAGATGGAGCTCCACTTTAACATTTAGATCTCACTTTGGTTTAAAACATAATTGGGGTCACTGAGTCATGCAATGCATATTTTGATGGAAACTCGTCTCATGCATGACAGCTTTTCATACAAGTTTTTATCACCTACAAAATAGTTTTCCTTGTACCAGATGAAAAGAACAAGATGGAAATACAATCATGCGCTTTATGTAATTTAGAAATAAATAAATTCATAAACTATTTATAAGACATTCATTTGCCATCCAGTAATTGAGTTTTACTAAATATAGCAATGAAATTTACAAAATGACACTATATTTTCTCCAACTATAAGCAAATACTGTGAAGTCTGATATCTAGGGGAGAGTAAAAGAACAGTTGAGAGACACTATATATAGTTCAATTATACGGCAAAAGTGACATCAACCCAAAACTTTGATTTTATGGTCAATTATGCCCTAATACTAATAGTTTAAAAAACCCAGACATATCCTAAATCGTTAATTTGCCCATAAGTGAATTTAAATCAGTATATAATTTGCAATTGATAAAAGTAGTCCATTTGGGTAAATTAGTTCAAATTATTTCATCAAATAGGGTAAATTTGGGTATTAATTCAAGAAAACGGCATAATCTATCTATCTCAAGAGTTGCTAAAGTTTACCGGCAAGTCTCTGCAACTCTGGGATCATTATCACCCAAGGCCTCCATTTGTATCTTCAACCCATCCTTATAACACTCAATCGACCGATCCAACTGTCCCAGCATAGAATGTGTATCCCCCAATTGCATGTAACCTGAAAAGGCGGCAAGCGCGTGATCCGCACCCTTGGCTACCTCCGGAACCTTAATCGCCCTCTCCAACACCGGAACAGCCTCTTCAAATTTCCCCAGGCTACAGTAAATCGCCGCCACCACGTGCAGGCTCATGGCCAAATCCAAACTCGGTTCACCTTCAACTGCGCATTTCTCAAAGCTCTTAGAGGCCCGCAACGCGTAGTCCAAGGCCTTGCTCGGGCCCTCTCCCGACGCAATCGTGTCTCGTGCCAATTTCAGGAGAAACGGGCCGAGATCCGGGTTATCCAGCGAGGATTCGTTGATGAGGCTTTTTTCGGGCGGGGATTTCTTCTTGGCGGAGCCCCGATCTGGCGAGGGTTTGCCGCGTGAGGTGGACGGGGAAGGGGAGGGGGGTCGGCGCGTGGCGGGGGAGTTGGATTTGGGTTCGGATCTGATGGTTTCCGGACGGATCGGAGTACGAGGCGGGTCCTCCGGGACCGCAATTCGTAGCGGCGGGGCATCCGGCGGCGTTTTAACGGAAACCATGCCCGGCATTTTTTGGGTGAGAAATTGATAAGGGAAGCGAAAATGTGCGCGGTTTGAGGGAACAAAGAGCAAGAGTTGAGGAAAAGCAATTATAATAGTTAATTAAGGGATTGGATGGGTTTAACAGGTGCCACCATTTTCAATCAAGTGTGAGCTGAATGTGGAAGACAGAAAGAGGTTTATTTATTTTTCTTTTGAGAGGAAGAAAGAGAGAAGTGTATGTGCAAGTTTAGAAATATTATTACAGTACAACTGGGAGTACCTCTTTGGATGAGAGGGTCCTGTTAACGGTTATGCTCTGGAATGAGGTTATAAGTAACGTTAGGGCTCATTTGGTTGCCAAGATTAGCCATGATAAATGTGAGATATAGGCTAATTTTGGCCATTTTTTTGTTTGGTGGAACTCTTCAAGGCCCACTACAAAAGTGGAAGCCCAATACAAACCCAAGAATTGAATGCGTTTTTTATCTTCGCAAAAGAGGTGAGATAGCTTATCTTGGGGAAAAGTGAAATTTGTGCGGAACCCCAAATACCCTCTATACCCTCATATATAATGGCCAAAATCTTTCTTTTTCTGCCACAAAATCTCTCTTCTTCGAGACGCTTCCTCTTCAACTCCCAAACGGCGATTTTGAGTTTGCTTTACCTTCAGGTAACCCTCTGCTATTTTACGAAGGGTTCTACCGGAGTCGGCGATCTTGGGCTTCGGACTTGGTGACCGTTGCTCAGATTTCTTGTCTTCCTTCTTCTTTTTTTTTTTTTTTTTTTTATGGTTTTTTTACACATGCAAATCGAGGTAATATAACCATATGGTTTTTTATCAAAAGCACAAACCCCTGTTTCACAATCGATGAATTTCTGAATTGGGGCGGCTTAGTTTTTGGGAAATTGACGATTTCATTTATGTTTGTCATAGCAGGTGCAGTTTTGGACCTGTGAAGATTCGACTTAGAAGTCTGAAATTTGGGATCAACGAAATTAGGGTTTTCTGGTTCGAAATCAGGGGTTTTGTGAGTAGTTTGATTTAGGGCTAAGGTAGATGAAGAAGGAGAGCCGAAAATAATCATATGTTTAAATCTTGGAATTGATTCACGAATTTGTAAAATTTAATGAGTTACCATTCTGGGAGATCCGTCGATTTCTGCAACTTCCATGCCTGTAACGATCATTCCGGGAACAATCTCCCTCGTGAGCCTAACAATGGCGTCCTCCGCGGTGTTCATGTCCAGGGTCTTCATTCCGGGGACGCTTTCGATCATTCCGATGCTCCTCAGCCTCTTCACTCCGGTGGCGCCGAAGGGACCGTCGTGGCCGCAGGAGCTCACCACGATTTTGGCCTCCATTACATTAGGGTCCATACACGACTGTGTGTGGTGGTTCTGGGCAACCAGGGCCCAATTGGTGACAACTCCGGCGACTCTACCGCCCTTGACGATGAGATCCTCGGCGGCGACGGCGTTGAAGAGCTTGACATTGGGGCGGGCGAGGAGCTTGCTCATGATGGTGGAGGTGAACAGGGCAGCGTGCTTGATGACGACGTTGTCCTCCTGCGTGAGATATTTCGAAGTTGTGAGGGGCAATGCTGGAATATTAAAAAATCTAGGAGGACAATATGGACAATTGTAAACTTCACTTTTCTAATTATCTCACACACTCATGGTGCATACCAAATGTGAAAAGACATTGTGAATATGGGTTTTATCTTGTATACACAATATTGGGCCCAAATGTGAGATATTTAGTGATTTCCACCGAATGAGCCCTTAATGTATTGAAACGTGATACTAATTTTAAAATGTAAATTAATATAATTAAAACGTATAAAAAAAATCTTATGAGGTCAGTGTACAAGTGGACCAGGTGAATATTAGACTTGGTTTTTTTTTTTTTTAAATAGACATTTTCTTAATTAGGAGTATTTTTTTTTCATATAAATATTGGTAGATTTTAACATAGGAAGAATTGTGATAACAATGTGAAACTAATTAAAATATAAATTGGAGAGAAGGAAGATAATGTAAAATATTATCTCTTTTTGAATGAAAGGGACATATCAACTATTTATATACAAACGTCATATAATGATACATGGACTTAAATTATGCAAGGATACTTGTTGGAGAATGCATGGAAGAGTTATATGAATGTTTTAGGAGAATATACAGTATAGATGAGATGAATTCATGCATTTACTTGGAAACCAAAATGAATGTCTCATTGTTTCATAACACTCCCCATTCAATGTTTCTTTCCAACACTCTTTTAAGACCATATTTAATAGCAAATTTTGATTATATGAGATTAGAGTAATATTTAATCCTTATAGATTTTAAAGTATAATATACTTTTAATTTAAATTATTAAATAACATATAAAATTGAGATGAAATTAATCTAAACTATTAGTCTAAGAATATGTCTAGTAAAAGAAAAAATAAGGGCGTGAAGCTATTGCAATTAAACTCCATCAAAGTGATGGACCTTAAACTATTGTAGGGGCCTGATTCGCCTGAAGGGGTTGGGCTTATTTAATACTACTAAAATTTAGGATATATCAGTTTATAAATCTTATTAAATATAATTATGACATCATATTGGTCGACGTCCCCTTTAAAACATAGAATAAGAGTGAATAGGCTTTCAAAAATAAAATAAAAAAAGTATAAGAGTAAATAATAAATCTGTGGGGAAACCTTATCTGAAATTACTTTATGAATTTCATTTTATAAGACCGAATCCAAAATAATTACATTTTTTTTTTCAGTTTTATTTACATTCATTGACTCGTTTTATTTAAAATTAGCATTTGCCTAATGAAATAATGAGATTTAGAAGACAACTTCACACGGTTTTTAGACCATGTTCGGTAAGTGTAAAAATCACGGATAGTAAATTTTACGATTTACATGAGGTTGTTTGATAGACAAAATTTTCAATGGTCAGTCCGACTTAATTCTGAGTCGTCTATGTAGTAATTTTTTAGAACTCATTTGCTTAATATGTTTAGAGCGGGTTAGGGTTAGGTGTGTAAATTCACCACCAACATGCGTGACATTTAGATGTAATTAGAGGTAGATTAAAAAAAAAAAAAAAAAAAAGACGATAATAAGTGTAGATTCCTTACGTGAAAGGGGTGCAACCTCCCACTCATTTTCTTCACATAATTAAAAGCCTCCGAGGTGGATTTTGTCTATTCCAGGGTTGTTGCAATAACCTAATTGATTGATATGAAACATAAAAGTTACTCACTACATCTGAGAAAAGATTAAAATATATATATATATATATATATATATATATATATATATATATATTTAATTGGGAAACATAGATATCAAAGATTCAAAATCATAAAACTCCAACGATAAAATTAAACTGTGTTTGAGAGAAAGTTGACAGATTAATTCAGGTGGAAAATTAATATAATATGGGTAGGTCTAGTATGGTCTTGAGTTACAACAGTATTATTACATAATTTAGTTTGTGGTCCAGTGGCACTTCATCACATAAATTTCCATAATATTGCAGGTTTGATTCCCACTTTCTTCAATATTTTTTACATTTTCGATGTGCAAGTAGTATTTTTATTTTCACAAATATTATAAAACATGTCAAGTGCTATGTTAACTCAGTTAGTTGTACATATTCGATATAAGAGCAGTAAATTTGGTTGTCAAAAAAATTGATATATGAGTGAGTTTAGATTAAATTATAGTAATTTGTATTTTGAGCTAATTAGTTAAAGATGTTGAATGTACATCAATTAAAAAAAAGATTGAAATTGAGATTTGTATTAAATAAATGTAATGATTTTGGACTTTTTAGTTTTAATTTTGATAATGAAGTTAGTTGAATTAAAAAAACAAATACAGTAATAGTTTAGAATTTAGATAGATTAGGTTAAAAGCTTAACAAATCAAAATAATTGTAAATATATAAGTTGATACCTTTTCATCATATCTACTAATTCATTTATAATGTTTTTTTCATGTGATTTATGCAAAAAAAAAAAAAATTAAATTGATCAAAAGTTGTACCTAGGTTGTTACTTAAAAGAAAAGGTTAAATCAACCCCATGACATGATGTGATAAAATTATACCCCGTGGTTGTTGTATTAGTATTAAAAGAAAACTGGAATGATAAATAAAATATAAATAACACAATCATACTATATACAGTGTATATTGTTTTAATGTTTTTAGAGCTAGCAATCATACACGAAAGACCCATTCTCTACCATCTTAATTATTGGCCTTTCATCTTTCACTTATCCTTCTCTTTTTTTTTCTTTTTTTTTCTCATAAGTTTGGATTTCTATTTTTATAAAGAGATAGTATGAAATTAAGACCGCTGGTCTCATTTCCCCACCTAATTAAATCCTCAACAAAATCATTATTTCACAATGAAATTAATAACTTAATTCTCTTAATGATTACTGATGAATTTTTTGGAGATTAATTTATTATAAATTGAAGAATAATAGCTGTTAGCACCACCAATCTTAATGATTACTAGTGATTTTTTGGAGATTAAGTTATAATAAATAGATAGTAAATGTAGAATAATAGCTGTTAGCATCGCCTATTTTGGTTAGTAGTCAAATAATTGGCAATTGCCAGACCGTTTAAATAACAATTAAAAAAAATATGGAGAAAACTCAATAATACTAGTACAAGGTATAATCCTGTTTTTGGTGGGTGTGGCATGGGTCTACGGTATTATTTTTTAAATACATAACATTCCAGCCTAATATTCATGAATAAAATGCGAATAATTGTCTAATGTTTGCACAAAATTGCCACAAATTTGATAATGATAAATGGTCACGTGACTAACGGCACAATTTTCAAATTTTCAGCTATTTTCTGAGTCAATTAAATTGAAACCTATTTGAACTTAATTTGTTTGTCTCACACAAGTCTTTTATCTTGAATTTTTTAGATTTTGATACTTAGCAACAAAATAAAGTATTTAAAGACATACCATTGAGTGCACAATCGAATGTATTTTTACGTATTGAATAGAAGTTTTATGTTAGACCTAACTTGATATATATTTTAGATCTGATTACTCTTGAACTAATCTACCCAAACGGCTATAGAAGTATAAATCCAAGAGAAAGAGTGCTAGGTAAAAATTAAAATACAGGTGTAAATTCTCATTTGAAATGAAGTCCAATGGAGTATCATTTAACTGAACACATGCAGAATAATCAGTCAAAAGATAGCTCAACTAATAAACCGAACGCAGAGATTAGGGATATAAATAGACCTAATCCAGTGGGCGTGTAACACTAAAAAGGAAAACATCTTCCTAATATGCAACAGCAGCTCCAGTAAAAGAAGCAGCAGCAGATGGCGAAGCAGCATTGCCTCCACCAATATCTAAGTTCGTATTAGCAGCCGATATTTGCCTGACGAAACGTGAAAAACTCACCCAGTTCCGAGGCTCAAACATGCTTTTATCCATTCTAACAAAGTTGAAAGAAAACGAGGGTGTTTCTTGTCCATTCGAGTACAACTTGGACATTCTCAACACCTGCCCAAACGACTCATCGTCCAAATTTCTCGAGAAATTCTCACCCTCCAATGGAATGTCACACATCCTTGCAGCTATGAGAAGCTGCTTGACGAAACCTTCGGGCCTGCTCGTTGGATTCACCTCCTGTTCTTCAGCATCTTTCATCTCAAAACATGCACAACAGACGCTGAAACCATACCTACCAAACATGCGTACGATTGGTGTAAACCCATCTCTCGTTGCAGTGTTGTAGTATCCGGATGTTAACTCGGAGGGATGAGATTGTGTGGCGTGGTGCCAATGGACAGCCCCTACTTTACCTGACAGGGAAAATTATTTTTTTAGGACCTTCACCTAGGGGCGAGCAATTGTAGGACATTATGTTTGTGGGTTGGAACATTTAGGCCAAATTGGCCCAAAATACCCTAATGTCACGTGTTTGACCTAAATGTGCGAAAAATTAAATTATAATAGCCTATATATACGATAAATGAAATTTTCAAGCAAATGTGTCAAATTAAAATTTAATGGTCTAAATGTGTCAGCCCGTAAACATATTGTCCTACAATGGCTATCTCCATAGTTATGGTCCTAACAAAAAAATACTCATACCTGACATGCTGATTTCATTGCCCCGGAAAATGGTCTCTGCTTCTCGACATATTCTTTCTCCGTGCAAAAGCAGCATTCTCGAATACCATCCCAGGAAGAACTCTCCGTATGGTGTCTTCCAAGTACCATCTGTATTGAAGAATTCAGTACTTTCAAGATTTTGCATTAAACTACTGGTACCAATAGGGCCTCCGTTCCCCCATTCACGCATTCCTAACTCGTGGGCACAGGCATTGAGAGACGCAAGCATATACTGGCAAGTAGAAAAGGGAAAATTTACCAAAATTATTTTCAAATAATAAAAATTGGGGAAAATGTTTTTTTGTCCTGTAAGTTTGAAGACACCATACGTTATCAAATACCTACCTTATCATAGCATTGAAATTCACCTAGCTCACGGGAGCGCCAAGCCCAAGTTAACTTGTGAGTAGGGCATGAAGGATACCTTAATTCACCACCAGGTCCTAGTCCAACTTGAATTCCCTGGAAACATTAACCGCCATGAAAACTGAAAAGTACAATTTATGATAGAAAGGCGAAAAATATAAAAATACAATGGATGTTATGAGTCTTACAGTAATCACACCACCAAGAAATAATCTAAATGTTTCCCTGAAGTTCCTCATGAGATCAGAATATGCTTGGATTGGTGATCTTCCATGCAGAATAGGAAGAATGTCGCATCCAAGCGAAATGTATTCCATACTTCTCCTCCCAAACCTATCAGCATATGATACATCTGGGTCCTTATCCATTTCATCGAGCACCCATATTGGAAGAGGAATCCTTGCCCAAAAAATTAGTAAAAAACTGAGATCCAATTTTGGCATCCAATTGAAAAGAAAAGGCAAGTACGGAATAGAAGCTGTAGATAGGGCATATTCAAGGGTCAATGTATCCACTTCTTCACTAAAGTGTAGGAAAATCCTTTCAGCCATTCAACCTTCAGTATAACAAATTACAAATAATCCTTTTATTGAAAAAGGAAATGAAAAGATACAAAGGGGGTTGACTAACTGCCTCGTTAAAACCTTACATGTAAAACCCCCTTGGAAAAAACTGCATTAAGGAAAAAGAGCACCATTTAATCAATCCCAAAGGTGGTTAGAAAAAACGGAAAGCTAAATCAATACAATTCAAGCTAACTAAATCTAGAAAATTCAGAATTAATTTCTTTATTTAGATAGCTAACTAGAAAGTTGGGTGGACGTCCACGCCAAACATTCAAAATAACAAATGAAGTAGAGCATGACTAAGCATGAACTTCAAAGACACAAAGACAGAACAACATACTTTATTATATCGATGTGACTATCCATTACACATGAATAAGTGTACAAATCAAATGCAATCTATTTCACATTAATCGGTACTTATATATAGTGTTCACCTTCTAACAGTTGGCATGATCTAATGCCAGCTCAATTTGTCACCCTTCTAAAGTAGAAAATTCTTTCAATGTGACAGCAACAAGAAATATTCAGTAACGGAGCAAATTTATCCCAAATAGTAGAATCGAATGTCCAGGTCCGGAGTTTTGGGCGAGGTTTAAATGGTAAATTGCAATAGTTGCATTTGCCTTATTTCTAATACCAAATAATTTTTTCTTTATAACACTGAATCATTGGGAGATCCCAGCAACATAAGGGATAATGACAATCCCAACTTAGAGAATCCTCTTAATTCTTAGTTTTAATTATTCAGTATTCAATTGTACTAGGAATCTTCAGAGTATTACCGTCAAAAGAGATTAAGATGAAACCTCTTCATTAAAGCAGCTGCCCTCATTTTTACAAATACCTGGTTCGTTATTTAAATGTCATTATCAATTCTCGAGAAACTGAAGGCTGGTTGCATTTGGACTGTTATTTGGACTAATGGAGTTTTGAATCAACCATAATAAGTACAACCTTAGTTGGATATAACAAGTGCGGGACAATTTCAGCTATTACTGGAGTGATTCAGAATCCCAACTCAATTACTTTCCTCAATACGAATTCCTTTAAATGAATCCTCATCAGATCACACGAGCATCAATATAATTCGCAATATTAAGTTAAGGAACCGAGGAACATGATTCCATTTTTGCAAGTAAGCAGCCATTTAATCATCTTTTCCACACTTCTCCACATGGAGTACGCTTTGCCCAAAGAAACCAATAATATACAAAATATTATGCTGATCTACGTTAGTATTAACTTCCTATAACATTAAAATCAAATTCATATGCAGGCATTGCAATATAATCAAGTACTCCCTCCGCCCCCTAATAACTGGCATACTTTCCTTTTCCGAACGTCCCGAAATAACTTTCACACCTCAAAAATAGAAAGTCTTCTATAAACTCCACTCTCACACATTCCACAAAATGCCATTCTTTTTTAACCCACACATACACGTATACACACAATCCAACTCATTTCTTAACTTTATACATAAATATTTACGAAATTAAACCCTCAAAATACTACTCGTTATCCCACTATCTTATTTTGTGTGCTCAAGCTCCTATGAAAGCTTTCATGGGTAAGGGAGTAGCATTTTCCACCTATCATTTAGATAATGCCTGTTCTAGGAACTTATGGTACTTGTGATTCTGTGAAGATAAAACAGATCAAACTGAACACCAGATAACATATAGAAGAATAAAACAATTTTCCAGCACAGATCAGCTCAATCCTAAAAATTATACAATTTCAAAGAAACTAGCACATAAAGAAGCTAAAACAAAAGGCATTGTCAAATAAACAGAAATGGAGAGTGAGGATTGAATATGAAGATCGTTACCAACCAGAGAGGGTCATCAGGGCCCGAACCACACTGATGAAAGGCCATCACGGCCCGAACTTTCAACCCAAAACGCTTCGCCATTTCCACAATCTCCAAATACCCTCGCCAATTGTAGCTTCTGGGAAATTCCCTCTCCACAAGCCCCCACCACACCTCCATCACCACCCCCTCCACTCCCGCCGCCGCCAGCGCCCGAAACGACTGAGCCATCGCCTTCTTCCGCCGCATCGTCTGCGACGTCGGGCCCACCGCGTCCGACGGCAGCGTCACGTAGACCGGGAAAGCACCTCTCCGGCGCCGGTGGCTATTGTATTTGAGCTCGTGTAACAGTTCCCCATCGGAAGAAGCGTTGAGGCGGGAAGTTAATAGGAAAACGGGAGCAAAATATGGGTTATTGTAATACAAATAATACATAAATTAACTTTTAATACTGAAATATTAATACAATTAAATTAAGAAAGGATAAAAATCATCTTTTTTTTTTTTTATAAGTCATACTAAATCAAACCGATATTTAAAAAAAAATCACCCAAACAAATAAAAAAACTTGTTTCTGATATGTGTTACTATAAATACAAATATATGTTATTGTACGAACAAATATGTGTTACAGGACAAGTAACACATAATTGGTTTTTAAGTAACATATATTTGTTCTTAAAGTAACACATTTAATGTATTAAAAATTGTGTTACTATATAAATACAAGTGTATTACTTTATTAAGAAAGATGTGTTACCGCGTGAATAAAATGTCATTATATTTAGTTCATCCCAAAACAAAAAATATTCATTTAAATCCACGCATCTTGAATAGTACATTCTTAAAATTACAAAATACGGAGTATATAATAATCAGCATTTAATTAAAACAGATCCATATATGATTTTGTCTTAGTTTTATGTTTTTGTATTTTTTTAGTAAATAAAAAAGTTAAAACATATGTCAAATGTTATTTTAAACTTTAGAAAGATGGTTCTGACTTTAAAGATAATTCTTCTAACTCATAAAATAAGGTGTGGTGAACTCATAAAATATAGGGAAAATAATCGTGGCCATTTAATATAAAAAGACAGCCCAATATTTTTTTTTTAACTCATAAAATAGGGGTGCAGATAGATTGGATATGGTGGATCAGATCCAAATAACTATTTGAGCATATTTTACAATAAGACTATTGTAAAATATTGTAGGAGTATATAAGTTGTTATCTAGTAAAAATTGTACTGTACTATAAAGAATTGTTGCACGGAAATTATGCTTCCAGTCACTTAGATAAGTTTATACTTATTTTTTGCCAATGTAAAATAAGAGAAGGTTGATGAAGATATAAATGAAAAAGTAAAAGAAAAATAGAGAATTTTGTCAAATAACGAATTGTGAATTAATTTTTGCAATCCACATATTTTTTGTTTTGAAATGACAAGATTTTTTTATTTATTTTTTTGACGGGGAAATGACAAGATTAGAATCTTAATTCAAATTTAAATTATTTTTCAATTTTGACCTTTTACCTTAATTCAGTACTATAATTATTGGTATTTATTATTATCATTTCGTATTAAATATACACATTTAACATGTTTGCAAATATATTTTTAGGAGACACACACTTTTGATGTATATTCATAAAATAAATACAGTATGAAATTTAGACAATTTGTGTTGAACAAGCTAAGTAATTTAAAATGTGTTTTCATTAATAGTAAAAATTTCACAAGCTCTTGGCTTAAATACATGATAGTAGACCTTTCTAGAATCACTATCTTGTGTGGCAAGTAACCTAACAAACTTGCTAACTAACTATACATACAAAAGTTTATACGTATGTTTACAAGCATGCTTTACATGAGTTGGGTTCAGCAAAGTTGGGTTCAGGCAAGTTGGGATCAGGAGTGTATTTACTAATTCTGAAATTTAGGGTTTGCATGAGTTTAGGTTTGCATGAGTTTAACATGCTCCGACTGGCTACAAAACCCTTGAAGATGAGAGGCCAAGAGCTGTGCACAACGAGCGAAAGCGGGAAGGAGCTAAAGGTTTGGTGAAGATATCAGCTTGTTGGTCAGCTGTGGGAACGTATCGAACATCAAGAATTTGAGCAAGCACCTTTTCTCGAATAAAATGCACATCAATTTCAATGTGTTTTGTACGAGCATGAAAGGCAGGACTGAAGGCAAGCTTGATAGCTCCTTCATTATCACACCACAGGATTGATGGAGAGGTCAAAGGGAGGCCAAGCTCTTTGAAGAGGGAGGTAACCCAAATGAGGTCAGTAGCAGCCAAGGCAAGGGACCTGTACTCAGCTTCAGTGCTGCTGCGAGCTACTACTGACTGTTTGCGAGAACTCCAAGCAAGAAGATTGGAGCCAAGTTTGATACAAAATCCACTAGTGCTACGTCTGTCATCCAATGAAGCAGCAAAATCCGAATCCGCAAAGGCAACCAACCTGAAATCAGAAATAGAACTAAAAACAAGACCATTAGAAAGAGTGCCCTTGATGTAACGGAGCACTCTTTTGCAAGCTTTCCAATGTTTAGTGGTGGGTGTATGCAAAAATTGACTTAGCTTGTTAACCGAGTATGCAAGATCAGGCCTTGTGAGGGTGAGATATTGGAGAGCACCAACAATAGAGCGATACAAAGTAGGATTTTCAAATGAAGAAGAGTCAGATTGGGATAGTTTAATAGCTGGACAGGAGGGAGTGGGAGTTGGAGTGCATTTGTGGAGCTCAGCCTTGAGAAGAATTTCTTTGGCATATTTGGATTGGGTGAGAGTGATTTGACCATTCTTCTCTGGCATATTTGGATTGGGTGAGAGTGATTTGACCATGAGTGACAAGGGCCTCAATCCCCAAGAAGTAGTTGACTTCACCAAGATGCTTTAGAGAGAATTTGAGGTGAAGAGCCTGAATGAGTAGCTGGATATCATAAGGATCATCCCCAGTGATAAGGATATCATCAACATAGACAAGAATCATTAGCATTTTGCCAGAATAGTGTTTGTAGAGGAGGCAGTGATCAGAGGTGGACTGACAGAAACCCTGATCAAATAAGAAGGCCATAAGAGTGTCAAACCAAGCTTTTGGAGCCTGCTTGAGACCATACAAAGCTTTAACCAATCTGCACACATGTGTTGGTTTGGTAGAATCAACAAAACCTTCAGGTTGCTCAATATGGACAGTCTCCTTAAGTGTGCCATGTAAGAAGGCATTATTGATATCCACCTGTTGAATGCTCCAACCCTTTGTTACAGCTAGGGCAAACATGATTCTTAAAGTGATTGGTTTGAGAACAGGGCTGAAAGTATGGAAGAAATCAACCTCAGCCGTTTGCTGAAAACCCCTGGCCACTAGCCTTGCCTTGTATCTTTCAACAGTACCATCTTTGTGCTTCTTGATCCTAAAAACCCATTTAGTGGTGATAAGATTCATATCAGCAGACCAAGGAACTAGCTCCCATGTGTGATTCTTCATAAGAGCAGAGTACTCATCTGTCATGGCTTGTTTCCATTCTGGGAGTGCAAGAGCTTGAGAGGCAGAATCAGGTTCAATCATATCAGGAAGTTTAGAGATGAGAACTTTAGGATGGGGTTTGAATATGCCAGCTTTGGATCTTGTGATCATGGAGTGAGTGGGAAGAAGAGCACTGGGAATGGGAATGGGAGTGGGAGTAGCAGGGTTGGGATCAGGAGAGTTGGGATCAGGAGAGTTGGGACCAGCAAAGTTGGGTTCAGGCAAGTTGGGTTCAGGAGAGTTGAGATCAGGAGAGTTGTGATCAGGAAAGTTGGGACCAGTAAAGTTGGGATCAGGAGAGTTGGGACTTCTGACTGGATGATTATATGAAGTGTAAGGAGGAAGTGTTTGGGATGGGGAATAGGAGGCAGAAGGATGTGAAGAGAAGGGGAACTCTGATTCATTGAAGGAGACAGTATTTGAGATATAAATTCGACCAGAGGAGTCAAGACACTTGTAGCCTTTGTGAGAAGAGCTATAGCCAATGAAAGTACATTTGGAGGATCTGAATTGCAGTTTAGATGTGGCATAAGGTCTGAGGAAAGGATAGCAGGCACAACCAAAAACTTTTAGAAAAGAGTAGTTAGGAGTTTTGTGATAAAGTTTTTGGAAAGGGGAGATATTGGCAAGAATGGGAGAAGGGAGCTGGTTGATAAGAAATGTAGCTGTGTGAAAAGCATCCCACCAAAGTGTGAAAGGGAGAGAAGCTCGAGCAAGAAGAGAGAGGCCAACCTCAGTGATGTGTTGGTGTTTTCTTTCAACAAGACCATTCTGCTGATGAGTATATGGACAAGAGTGCCTCAAAATGATCCCCATATTTTTACAGAAACTTCTTAATGCCAAGAATTCACCCCCATTATCACATTGAATTATTTTCACCTTTGTAGCAAACTGTCTTTCACATAAGACGATGAACTGAGACAGGACTGTAGCAACCTCAGACTTTGCTCTTAAAGGATAAATCCATGAGAAACGAGTAAAGTCATCCACAATAGCAATATAATACTTAAAGCCATCAGTAGAGATAACAGATGAGGGCCCCCACACATCAGCATGAATTAATTGAAAAGGAGCAGTAGTGTGATGCACAGTGCTAGGAAAGTTTCTTTGATGCATCTTGCCAAATTTACATGCTTCACAGAAATCTAGTAAGGAACTCTTAAAAGGAACCTTAACATACTTCAATACAGATGATAAAGTGGAGGGACATGGGTGGCCTAGTCTATAATGCCAAAGCATCTGATCACTAGACACCTTACTAACATTATTACACATGAGCAAGGAACTGGAATTAAAACTTTCAACATCTTTATTATCAAACTGAGATAGATCCACTTGATATAGGCCATCACTTAGAGTCCCTTGCAGCAGAGTCTTGTGTGTACTCAGATCCTTAACCACACAGAAACCAGAGTGAAACTCAATATAAGCATGATTATCCTTTAAAAACTGAGAGATGCTGAGAAGATTCTTAGTTATTGCAGGCACATGAAGAATATTTGACAGTATAATAGAATTGTTACTGTTCTTAATAGGCACAGACATAGATCCAAAGTTTTGAATAGCAACAGGAGCTCCATTACCAACAATAACAGATGATGTACCTTGATAAGGAGAAGAGATGTGCAGATTCTCAATGGATGGAGTGATGTGATGAGTTGCTCCACTATCCACAATCCAAGGAGAAGAAACAGGATGCTGAGTAGATGAGGAAGCAGTGTTAGAATTACCATAAAAGGTAGAGTGTGATGCATTACCAGATGATGTAGAAGGTATGGAGTAGTGAGCTGCATAGGCCTGAGTAGGAGCAGTGAAATGGACATGATTCACTTGAGAATCCATTGAAGGAGGAGGAGCAGGAGCATGAGGCCTTGGAGCATGATTTGGAACAGGTTGTTGTGCATTTTCCAGACCTTGGAAAGCTTGATCAAATCTCTTGAAACATTTTGCTACAATGTGACCAGCCTTTCCACAGAGTTGACAGATCACCCTAGGCTTAGAGGGGAATCTGGAACGGCCTCTAAAACCACCACCACCTCTGGATCTGTGCATCAGATTAGCCATTGGTAAACCGGATGGAGGAGCAATGACTTGAGAGACATTTAACTGCCGCATACGCATTTCATGAATTTGGAGAATGGAGTGCACTTCAGAAATGGATGGTAGGGAACCTCTGGTAGTTAGATTCACTACCACAGCATCAAATTCAGGTCCAGATCCAGCAAGCAAATGCATGATGAAATCATCATCGGAAATAGGATGTCCAGCTGCTTTCAATCCATCAGCAATATTTCGGAGAGAAAGAAAATACTCATCAACAGTAGAACCATTTCTATGAGCAGTTTGAAGAAGATACTTAAGGTGCATCACCTTAGCTTGAGACTGAGAACGAAATAACTCCTCAAATGTGTTCCAAACCTCAAATGCGTGTTCGCATTGAGACACATAACCAAGCATTGAATCAGTAACAGAGCTCAGCATCCATCCGAGCAGAAATTGATCGCGACGATGCCAATCTTCATCGTCCTCCGCCGGAATTGCTTGAGCATCACAAAGTAACACAACATCAAAACCATGAGCTTTAACACTGGCCAGAATCTGAGTACGCCAGAAGCAGTAATTCTCTCGATCCAATCGAAGAGAGAGAGTGATGAATCGAGGCAGAGCAGAAGGAGATTCAGGAGATTGAGGCATGATTAAGAGGATAGAATCAGAGGATGGAGAGTAGAGAGAAGAGAAAGATGAAGGAAACTGAAAAAAAAACGGTTTTAGATCAATGAATGGGGCTGCATGATACCATGTTGAACAAGCTAAGTAATTTAAAATGTGTTTTCATTAATAGTAAAAATTTCACAAGCTCTTGGCTTAAATACATGATAGTAGACCTTTCTAGAATCACTATCTTGTGTGGCAAGTAGCCTAACAAACTTGCTAACTAACTATACATACAAAAGTTTATACGTATGTTTACAAGCATGCTTTACATGAGTTGGGTTCAGCAAAGTTGGGATCAGGCAAGTTGGGTTCAGGCAAGTTGGGATCAGGAGTGTATTTACTAATTCTGAAATTTAGGGTTTGCATGAGTTTAGGTTTGCATTTGAAGTCAAAAGTAATTTTGTATTCGTGTAATCTTGAATCGACTCAGAAAAATGTATTGACTTGCCAGAAATAATATTTAATTGTGCTTGTCGCGCAGTGTAACAACTTACCAACCTAGTTGGTGAAAGAAATCTGCAGAATTCAAAATTATATTTGACTACTCAATTCTTTCTTGTTTTTCTCGATTTTTGAACTGTAGTTATTATGGATGCAATTTTTGTAATTTTCATTTGTCATATTTTCAACCACAATCTATCCATTGAAGAAAACAATTCATTCATTTGTGTTAATAGTAGATTTATTTATGAAATTAAACATCTATATAAATTAATTGTATATTGTCAAAATGATTAATGAGTATAAATGTTTTGAAATATATGTATTGCAATTAAAACATTTTTAAAATGTCTTTTTATATATATATTCTAATCGAAGTCAACAAGCACAAAAAATATAATAATATTTAATTTATTTAGTATGAGACCATCTAATATACTATAAAACAGATCTCAAGCTTAGTATTTAAGTCATATTCGTTCCCTGCTTGATAACATAAAATTATTGGACACAATTTTTAAAGAATAAATTGTTTATTAATATTATTAAAGATAAAGTGGGGTAATTAAAACTTTTCAACTTTATAAATATTAATAAAGTTACTTTTTAGTGTAATAAAGTAGTGATATTTTTTTGTAATATTGTGATGTTTTAATGTGATTGTTTAAAAATATTTTTGCTATTTTAGTAATGTGTCATCAAGTAAGGAACACCTAAAATGACAAAATAGGTCATCAAGTAGAGTACGTGAGAGTATTACTCAAAAATTATCACTCATTTTTGTTTTATTCCGGGTGCCATTAATTTTGCATGACCATACTTTCAACCTCTCTCGACCTCCGCTATCTCAATCACTCGCTTTTCACTCTACAAAAAATCTTTAATTTTTTACTTTAAATTAAAAGTGTATTTTCTTTTTTGTTGACGTTTCTCGCTCTTATTTTAATAAACAATCAAAGGGAAAAAAAAAACCAGAGCACCGCTTGTTGTCGCTCTTTCTCTCTATCACTCACTGTTCTTGTGAAACTAAGATTTAGTTTTTATTATAATGGAAGAGTGGGATGCTCAGACGATGTGAGTTTTTTTTGCTCGTATTCAATGTTGTTGTTAAATAAAATAAAATTAAGGTTTTTTTGTCTCCACATTTTGTTTTTGATTATATTTGTGAAGTTTTTGACTACTACATTTTTTGACCTTTTTAATTTCTTTTTCTGTCTTTTATTTTGAAGGTTGGATTTGTATATCTACGATTATCTCCTAAGAAAAAATCTATATACCACTGCAAATAGTTTCTTACAAGAGGCTAATATTCCGCTGAGATCTGTTGGTATATAATCTCTTTCTTACTTCTTTTTATTTACTTTATATTTGTTAATTTTTTTTAAATTTAATGTATATATTAATGAACAAAGTAAATGTTTATGAATAACTTGTGCAATTGGATCTGATATGGTGTATCCCAAATTCCCAATTGTGTGATTAAATTGATACAAGTATTTTTAATAAAAAAAGGAAAAAAGTTAATTATCAATTTCACATTAATTGCTATTTATTTAAGTGATTTAGTAGGATTTAGTGTTTTATAATTTTGCACAGTTGATTTGCTGAGAATTTCGTATGGCTTTTAGCATGTGTTGATGTAGTACTTCTGATTAAAACATAATTTATCATATAAATCTATGTGATTAGATTCAGTACACCCAATAATCAGATTACAACGTTCTCTGTTGTAACACAATTGATATGTATATAATTGGTTTGAGAATCTAAAATTGGGCAATAATTTTTTTATTTTTTTTAAATGTGTTTATTTTATAGTTATGAATCACCCAGAAGGTTTTCTATTTGATTGGTGGTCTATATTCTGGGATGTATACTGCTCTAGACCTGGAAATAATCCATCTGACGAACAAGCGTCCACATCTATGGTATTCTCCATTCAACTATACATTATATTTTAGTATGTTCAATTACTTCTCCCTATTGACAAAACTCATATTATTTTCCCATAGCTTTTCCAGCCACCTCAGACTTCTACATCTATTCTACAAAGTGCCCAACTTGTTTCACCGTCGACAAATGTTAATTGTATGCTACAAAACATTTGTCCATCCATGTCAGGATCAGAATTTCCTAACATGCTTCAAGCGGGTAATTCAACATTGATCCCCAAGCCTGAAACGGGGAGTTTGTTGAGTGTGATTCCTCCAACGATCCTCAATCATACTTTAAATGCTCGTGATGTCGAACATTTTTCTTGTATGCAACCATCTGGTAGCAGTTCCGGGTAACATTTTATTGAATTACTCTTTTCACTAATTAAAATGCAAACACCTTTTATAGTGTCTCTTTTAATGGATGTGTGATTCATGAAGGTGAGATCAAGAAATATGGAATTAAACTAGTAGTATTACATTTGTGGGAATTGGGATTGTGGTATTTCATAACTAATTAATATGCTTGGAATTGATACTTTCCTTTACATTTATATATTTTGCATATTATAATTTAAAATAATTTTTTTTTTTTTGATGGCGTGACAATCATATGACATGTTTTTCAAGCTTCTAAATTATGTGCATTATCTTTTAAATTTTGTCAATTTAGGTAAAACAAAATTATATATTTTCGATTAAGACTCGTGTGAATTGTACGTAAGTCATGTATTCGAGTGTGTCATTTCACATGACTGTCAAAATTTCTCAAACGTATAATTCAAAATGTATTGAACAAAATAAACTATAATTCAAAAATCTAATTAAATTAAAAAAATTAACATTTCAAGATAATTTTAAATAACCTTTTATTTTTGAAAAAAAAAACTGAATATATTTTAAATTATTAAGAAAATGATTTATAATCCAAATCTAATTAAATTAAAAGTAACAAATAAATAAAATAAAAAACGAAAATAGATTTGGGGGAAATATTCTTGGTATCTTGACGAAACAGTAAAGGAGGGTAGCCACGACTGAAATGGTAATGGGAGTCGGGAAGTGGGCGGCGACAGCGTCGGTGTTGGGTGAAGAAGAGGGAAACGGGTCGCCGGAGAAGAAATGGGTTCTAGAAATTCAAGTTACAATTTTCAATTTTAATTATTTTCTGATGTGCCAAAATTAGCCCGATATGTTACTTTTTCATATCAATTGCATTGCATTGCATGATGGTAATATGTTGTTTAATGAATGATCTGATATTGCAGCCCTGATTTTCATAACTGGCACCAAAGCCCTCTGAGCCGAGTACGTCTACTTTTATACATGATAGTCGGTGTATTTTCATATAGAAAATGAATTTGAGGTATATCTTGTGTGTTCTGTTCTGTAGGGTCTCGACATTGGTACTGGTTTGGGGAGGCCTACTGCTTCAGAATTGACTCCTCCTGCGCCGAAACTAATTCTAGACAGCGCAAAACAAGCAGATTCTGGTTTGTTTATATTCTTTCACTATCTTGCACTTTTCCTATGCTTGCATCCTGTTGTGTTGTTTTCGTGTTTGATATTCATATTCTTGTTTCTGCCTTGTATAAAAGATGCACACACATGAAAGATTGTTACTTCTACATATATGCTAGATAAGATTCCAAAGTTTTTTTGAACCATTTTTCTGAGATTAAGGAAAATGTTGAATTCTTTGAGAAACACCTTCACAAACTTGACAAGTTTTCTAGTAGTCAAAATTCCTCTAGAATTAGTTCGAATCAAGAACTTGGTTAAATTTTAGGCTCCTAATGGTGTGGTTGCATTTCATGTCTATTTTTTTAAATTAATTGAATATAGGACTACAAAATAATCATTCCTCTATTGAATGAATCACTTATGCAATTGCAAGTTACTTGGCCTTTTTTTCCATCTCGCTCTGGTTGTTCTAGGAAAGTAGATCTGTTACTATCCGATTATTTTGGAGTTTGTTGGTCGGTCATAATGAAGGACCATTTTTGTTGATCTGGCTTAGGCTCGCCTTCAAGTTCCAAATCCTCGTAACCTGATGCCAGCTCCTGAAGCAAGAAGACATGAAGGCATATTTTATTTCAATTTCGGTGTTTAGAAACCTTATGCCCTTCGAACATAGAATAATGTGTGTTTATAGAAAGGCAACAATGTTCCAAAAGATCCCTGAATCTTTTGCTTTTATCTTTGCTCGAACCCGGGTTCTTCTTAATTTAAGTTTATATTCATCATTTCAAATAATTATGTGTTGCACATTCTTCCTAAGTAGTCATATAAGCAGTTGTGGTAGCTTGAATTTAGCTTCCAACGTCTTAAACAAGTTAAGCAGACTTTATATAGAAGATGGGCAATGCTATAGGAAACTTTCAAATATTTGGAAGTACGTTGATTGACTTTGCCATTATTATAATAAAGCCTTAGTCTTGGTATGGATTAACACGTTTGGCGTAGTATGCACATTGAAAGGTAAAATGTTGAAGCGCCACGATGTTGGTCATGAAGTCAGGACTTGCTTGTGTTGTTTCCAATTCAATCATTTCTTTCCATTCAAAACTTCGTCTCTTTAACTCACCGTCGGTGTTGCTCCCTAGAAATAAGTTTCAAATCTCCCCGGGGAAGCACTAAGCCGCCACTCACTCGCCATCCACACTCAAACCTATCAACAAGCAAATAAGAACATTAGGTTCACTAGACACTCACAAAACACTAATTTAAACCCAATGACTAGATATTTCAAAATGAAAACCAATGCAAGGCAAGAACCCGATTATCTACCTTCCTTCTTATGTATGGCTGTTCCCTACTTTTGTTCATGGTTAATTGCAAGATAGTTCCTCCAACTCTAAGGCTTCTATTGATATTGCTTTGAACTCGAATATGTTGCATATCTAGGATTCCAACTTCTTACCTTTTAACATTGATTCGTAAATATTGAGGATATGTTTAAAATGGACTCAGTTGTAGAAAATGTTTTAATGCGCGCCCATTGGGGAATATCAACCATCATCCCTAAAGTAACTCTTACTCATTCAGCGACGACCTTTCACTCTCCATAGTCTTATCAATAAGGGGATGTTTTGAATGAGTTTTCCATGACCGAATTTGAAATTTCAATCTTGGCTTGTTTCGGGACGCGTATGTCGGATTTTGAAATCCAAGACTTGCACATCTTAACACTAGTACTATAACCTATTAAACTATCATTTCATATATGACAATTTTTTTTCCCATGCTAATTCAATCATCATACATACATACACAACTTTTCACAATATAACTACACAACATCCACTTTTTCACCATTGACGTGATATCTTACTAAAATCCTACTCTACACAATCCCATAATATTCGTATATTTTATCTATGCTTTAGGATTTCCTTGTATTTCAAGTCTTGACTTTCCCCACCACACTTAAACCAATTTCAAACATCCCTTAAAGTTGTCTTTCATCTCAGCTTAAAAGGTGCTCTTGTATTCAAGTTATCATCTACCTTTGCAATTGAAAGGACAATCCTCTTCGAGCCTCTGGAAGCAAAAGAAAACTATTAACCATTTTATTGAGGAATGCCTTTCTCAAAGTTATTTTATTTGAATATTAAGCTTCATTTACTTCAAGCTTAATCTATAAACTTAAAACCAGTGTGTCATCCAACATGTTGCTAATTGCACACATTTTCATCATAATTAAAGAAAATTTAGAAAATAATTATAAAATTGCAATTTGAGTAACAAAAAAAAAAAAAAAGACTAACAAAGGAATTATCGACAATTAAACTAATAAAGGTATAAAATCCTTCAAAATTAAAAGATGTATAAAGTAATTTCTATTAAAATAGTATAAAAAAGATTTAGAAATAGAAAAATGTGGTAATAAATTGTGTTGAATCGGTAGTGTCTCACAATAATGAGGAGACCGTCAATTGAAGGAGCTAAAGAATAATATGTTTAATTGATAGTCCCAAATTAATGCAGAGACCACCATTTCATGAAATAGATATTTATTTCACTTTTATTGTTAATTGAAGAATAAAAACTTACTACAACAAAAAAGGTATTTTGCGTGACAATTTGTCCTTATGAAAGACCAAATGTCGTTGACGACTATCTTCACTGCTAACTTCTTAAAAAAGGGTCATTTCGTTGTGTTAACTTTACATGCATGTAAACAATAAAATATAAATTTGGGGGCAAGTGTAGTAAAAGCCCCCACCTAGTCAAATTTTCGCTGTGTGAACTGTACAATTTTCAGTTGTATTAGCTTTACAATTTTAAGCTATGTCTGCAGGCTGTCAAGCAGACCGTGGGTATGAGTGGGCAGCTCGAGCATCGGAATCTGAACCTTCGACCAGGGTGGTTAGTCCTACTATTCTTGATGATGGCTCGAAGGGGAAAGTGTTGCAAGTAAGTTAAACCAATATCAGTTCAATTTGTTCTGCTTAGTTAACATTGGTACCTGTCATGTCAGCTTCCCCATGTTCCGTTTACACAGTTTTTACTTTTAGATGATCATCAAAGTAATTATAAACAACAGACTAGGAAAGGGATCTTTTGTTATCATTGTGAGTTTGTGTGATAATTTCTTTTATGAAAAGAGTATGAAAGCTTAACATAATGGGCTGAATAATGTTGCCTAGAACTGGTTTGCATGATTGTTATTTTTTCAACTACAACATAGAAGCACATTACGTTCCTTTTATTTTATGGCTGCTGCATTTCTCATTTTGGTAGATGGTTTTTCCCTTTCTGGTATAGTGTAAAACGTACTTTGATGTCCATAATGCATAAATTAAATTTATGTATATTTACTAAAACTGTGTGTGGTTTTAATAATTTTTTTGCTTGTCAATTTCTTCACACACACAGAGATATAATTATATACACGACATTGCATTTCTGTAGTCTCAATTAAGTCTCAACCTGAGAAATGAGAAGAAGTTTTGTATTTGACCCATATTGCTTGTCTTACCGCAAAAAGAGGGGTTTAAGTAGTATGGTGTTTCAAATCAGGCAAGTATATGTGTCCATGGGTTTGATCCTTAAGTTGTTATATTTTGTTTAGTAACAATTGTTCTTTGAATTGTAGATTGAAAAAAGTACAGAAAACGAGAAACAAGCGGATGAGGACATTGGACATTTTCTCTCAGTTCCAGAGAATATGAACATGTCTTTCACACATACTTACTTTACCACAACGTTCTTCTCATTGGAAAAAGGAGCAGCAAGGCTAGTTTTTCCTTTCATTTTAATAGCTCCTATGAGGATACATGATTAAGAAAAAAAACTTAAATGTATGTGAAATCAATTAAAATAAAAGAAACTTTAGTTAGGGATAATTTTGTACAGGCTAAATTAACAAAGATGGACAATAATATGAGGTTGGATAGTGATGGATAATTTGAGTACGGTATTAATAGATTGTTATTGCAGGCTTTCCTTTTAGAATAGTTAGAACTCTCCGCCCAACTAATAACAAGCTGTCATGTGCGATTTCTCAACCCAAGGAAGGTTCTTAGCTGCTGCTGGGCATGAGAAGAAGGTAGTGCAGTTATCTTTAATTTGTTTCTGCTGTTTAGTTCTTCCCAAATGATATTGATTTTAGACAATAATTAGAGTTATTTTCATGAGAGTTTATCATTTTGCCACAGGTAATCCTTTGGAACTTGAGCCTATCAAGCAGAGAAACCCTCCAAGGGCATACACAACTCATTACCGATGTTCGTTTCCAGCCAAAGTCAACTATATTCGCAACATCTTCCTTTGATAAAACCGTCAAGATATGGGATGCAATCAATGTAACAAACTCTTTCTCGTTTCTTTTGATTGCTATCAACTTTTAGATGCTAAATTAGTAATGTTTCTCTGAACATATCCACTTTCTCGTTTCTTGGACTAATTTTTCAGCAAAAAAATCTATGTTCTCTTATACAAAAAAAAAAAAAGAACTTGGACTACATGTTTATTGTTTTTGCTAAAGTGAGAGGATTGATGTATTCAGGAACATATTAATGCTGCATGTTAGAGAGTAAATATGGTCACCTAATTCATGTTTGTTATGTTGTAGACGAATATAATACTTTCCAACCTTGTTGGGCACGAGGACCTAGTGACCTCAGTGGATTTCCACCCGAAAAGTCCCAATCTCCTGTGCTCATGTGATTCTAATGATATGATCAGTCTATGGAATATCAAAGAATCTACTTGCTTTGGTTTTTATAAGGTCAGCTCATGTGATTCTTTTTCCAACGCCAGCTATTTATAGTTGTATCCTATTACTCCTATATATCTTTGAGATGTTGTGCAATAATATTCTGTTTGTTTTTCTGTTTTTCTTTCAATCTACAATGTCTTTCCTAGAAATAAATGAGTGTAACATAAGTAAAAAGATAAACTAAGAGTTTCTCATAAACTAGTAGGATTTTCTTTATATGTTAATGATGGTTCTAATTTCCATATTATTTTTCACGGTGCAATGACTGCAGGGAGGTAATAAACAGGTGAGGTTCCAGCCTCGACAGGGGAACCTGTTGGCTGCTGTTACAGGAAACATCATCAATCTAATCAACGTAGAGACTGGTGTGATTCAACAGCGCTTTGAGGTTAGACAACAGTATATATTACTGCAATGCTTTCAACTTTTATTTTTGTAAATGAAGGGAAAAAGAAAAGTGTATGAATTGATGTCCATTATTGGGATGATTGCTAATTGATAGGGACATGAAAAAGAGATCCGTTCAATGTGTTGGGATGTATGTGGAGAGTACCTAGTGTCGGCCAGTGAGGATAGCACCTGCATTTGGTCCCTCGTGTCTGGTGGAAAATGTGTTCATGAGTTGCATCTTGGTGGTACGAATTTTACTTCCTGCACCTTCCATCCCAGCTATTCCCAGGTCGTTGCCATCGGTTCTTACCAGGTAAATATTAAAGAAAATTGACAAGCAGGCAAATTAATTTGAATGCTAACCTCAATAGCATTGTAATTAAAGCTTTGGATTAATTTTATCCCATTACAATTATTGTCTGCAGAGTGTATATATGTGGAATCCGATGATGGGAAGCAAGACGTGGACCTTCCCTGCACATCAAGGTATAATCTCAGGAATGGCGAATGCACCAGAGACGAATATGATGGCATCCGTGAGCCCCGATCATTGGAGATAGCTATATCTGGTGAGACTCATTATATATATATATATATGAAAAAACCAGGGCATGATTGGTGATCTGATTTATATAAAGCAATGGAATAGGGGTCTACATTTTATATAGAGGTGACCTTTTACAGATTTATTGAAACGATTCTTCGTTTATGCTTAATTAGACTTGGAAAGAGCCTCTCCATCACTATTAAGCTGATGATGTTGGTGTAAGAGTTGATCAATCTTCCGAAATTGATATGGCCAGCTTGCATTATACAAGAATTGACGTAGACCGAATCTGTTATCATCGGGCGAGTTTCTCTGAAATTAATCATTAATTAATGAGTCAGTCTCGTATCTACCATTTGTACCGTACAACTTAACACATGTGAAACGTGACATTAAATTTAATTAAAACGTACCTCAAGTAAATAGGAAGGTGTTAGAACGGTCATCTTATGCCTACTCAAAGCGTAGCACTTGAAGAAATTCTTTACTTTGTCACCAATCTCGCTTGGACTTAATTTCGGGCTCCATTTATCACAAAGGTTCTGCCACAACAATAGTAATATATTCACTTATCAACTAACTATTGCCTACTTTATTTATTGGCCAATTAAATTATGTCGGGAACAATATTACTCTTTAATGGTCGTTTTTTATGTTTTGTTATATAATTAAATTTAATAAGGGCAGAAAGGGATGTAAGAGTGTAAAATAATTGCAATTAAAGGAAGAAATTTAAAGAATTATTTTGAAATAAAAAGATTGAAAGATGCAAAAAATAACCTCAAACATGGATAGAGGCCCACATCGGAAGGTCCTTCGGAAACTTGCATATATTGACCTCTCTTCTTCTTCTCTCATTCCTATCTCATGCTCATGCTGCACTTCAAAATTATTAATTAATTAAACAACATGTATTAAAAATTTCAGTCTGAAAAATAGTTTGATATATATATACCAATTTGGTGTTAGGTTGAAGAGGTACACTAAGTTGAGCTAAAGATGAGTAACCAAGATTGTTAGAAGCCCATTTCAAGAATGCTCCAAGATCCACATGGTTGATGCTTCCAGTAGGATTTATGTCACCCCAACTGCACCCATACTTCACAACATACAATAATATATAATCTCTTTATTATTCATTAATCACAATCACAAACCGATCATGTGAACTCTTTTTTTCGAGTGTCACTGTTATGCACCTTACCTTAGTTAGATTGCCACAAAATCCATCATCTGCAGATGCGGTACTCAACACCAGATAAAAACCTGGTTTGTCATGAGCCCACGGCAACAGAGAGGCTAACATCAACGTCGCAACCATTCTGCTTCGACTACCTATTTTCTGCAATGCAGCCTTCTCCACAAACATCATATTAATAGCTAAACCAATTTCAATTACATGTATATATTGACGACCAACTTGAAGTGTGTACTTTGTTGCTTGTGAGACGCTTCCCGGTAAGTGTGTGAAACAGAGAGACCAGGGAAGAAACCACTCCGTCTATTGGAACATCGAGATGCCATGATCCGATTTCCTCTGCTACCGCCCTTGAATGCCCTCTTGACCCATCACTACTATAAACATGTGAAAGTTTATTACTTAATTTGCACCAAAATATAGACTTCATTTTGATCAACCAACAAAACTTGTATACCTGTCTCCTCCAGATCCCATGAAAAATGTGTAGAAAATGCGTTTAGCAAATTCTTTGCTGTCTGTTGGGAACTGCTGATCAACATAATGACCAATTCTTATTGCATCAGCTTTCACTTGATTATTCCCATTTTCAATTTCTGATGGATAAAAAAAACTGAGTACATTATAAATCAAAGGGGCTAATGAAGTGAATTAAGCAGACCTTTTACAACAAGCTGGCACATGCAACCAACAATTGCAGCAACAGAGGTGCTACCAACTCCACCCGATAATTTCACCACAAAACCCGACGCCCCGCTTCTTCTCAGATGACTCCACAACCAGCAAGCCGCCCCTAAACCTATTTCCTCTTCGCGACGATGACCATCAACCTGAAAACCGGCATGATTCATTCATTACAACTTTTTACATTTAGCACAAAAGGACACACTGATTTTTTGTCCTCACTTATTTCAAGATTAGACCAAAATACTATCAATGTAACTATTTTCATTACCATTCTCATAGAAAAATTTGAACCTAAAATGAACAGACACATGCATGCAAACATTAATCACTCTCACCTTAATTGGAGATGAAACAGATCTTCGGAGCTTGAAAGGGCTGCAAAGCTTGTACGGTACAAAAACTGAGGAAACCTTCGTTTTGCAACTCGCTTGTTCTCGAAAGCTACTATTACTAGCTCTGTGACTAATCACCTGCCCGTTTTGACACCTCTACATGTAATTAACACCGAAAAACAAATTGAAAATAGATTGTGTTCGTGTACGTACCTTATCTAGATCGACTTGTGCAACCACCAAATCCACGTCTTTCAACGAAAACTGTAAGCCCTGTCCAACCACATCTCCATTCACAACAATACAAGAGCATCCATCTACATTCACACATGATCAAAACAACCATTATTCTCCATGTGCAAAGTTAAAAAGGTTCTTGGTCACATAACTTGTCTACTGTCCAATTTTGGTAAAAAAAAATGTCAACTTTTTCGATTAGTCCCAGTACTAATTTGCCCAATTTCGATTAGTCATGTGAGGATTTAGTTTGAGGTCAATTTCAGACAGTGGACAAGTTATGGAGCTAAATTTAGACTTCCTGTGGACATAAAACGACACCATTTTCAATTTTTTGGCGATTTTGTACCAGGATAGGACAAGACCTACCATAATAAGCGCGGCCACCATCACATCCTAAGTGATTACTGTACATGTAAACTCCTCCGCGAGCAGACATCGCACGAAGACGACCATACATTTTTCCCAAAAGATGTTGCATTCATGAAAACCTCAACTCCATTCAATGCAAGTTCAGGGTGAATCTGCACAGGACTAAATAGTTCCATGCAGATTTCAGCTGCAACAGCTCTGAAAGGAACAAAAGAGAGAGAAGGTAATTAATTATATGGACCTTGTTTATCACACATCACTAATGTTAATTGCTTTGTAAAAACTAATACTAAGCCTAATAGGAAATGCTACTCATATGGTTGTACTAATCCTATGGAGACATATGAGAATTATACGTGTCTAGAAACTGGAGATATCCGTAGCCAAAAGGGGCTGAAGTCTGTGATAGGGCCTCGGATACATGAGACGGAAGCAGAAAGTCTTCTAGACGTGGCTCTTTCTGCTTCCATGCTGTGAACCATCTGAGTTCCCCACAAGTGCCACCATGTGCAAGCCACATTTTGGGCCTTATCATCACTATTTTTCGATTCATACACAAAACTTGGCAATTGTAAAGCTCTGATCCTCTCATCACTGGCATCCCGAAACTACACAACATGCCATCAGTCCAATCACCAACCACTAATTCTTTCAAGCATTCCCATCTGCACAGATTAGATTAAATAAAATTTAAAAGATCTTAAAATAAGCTCTTTACAACTTACAAACGAGTAAATTGTACGAACTTACGCGTGAGTTATGGTATCTTGCTCCAAGAAATGATCTTCACATCCATAACCTGTGATTTCGAGCTCTGGGCCGAGACGAATGGCAGCACCGGCTTCTTTAGCACGAGAAATGGATTCCTTGATGTTGCAATCGAAATCCATTGCCCATTGATTCAAGCTACAAGTTGCCACCTTCAGAAGCCTCATCTTCAATCTTCAACTTACACTTTAAGATATAGTTTGGAACTTATACTATATGTTACAAGTATCTAACGAGATTTCAATGTCTGAAAAACACATCAGTGAGTCGCCATTGGATCAGTTTGCAGCATATAATAGTCATGATTCACGTTTTACTATTTTTTTTTTTTTATTCAGTTCTCTGTTTTATTACATTGATTTACTAAAGATCTCTTGCACATGCACCATTGAGAATAGTGGAGTAACTAATAAAACTTGGAGGGAATCTCTTTTCTTGCTGTCAACCAATAGCTTACGACAAAATAATATTATCATTAAATAGGAGTAACTTTTAATTCTTTTTTGTTTTTCTGGGCACGACTTTCTTTTAGGCTTTCAACTAGTTTATTATTTTACCTTATCTTTACTTTATATGCTCCACACCAACAAAAACCAAAAGCCCAAAAAAGTAGAGGGAGAAAATGAAAAAGGAACGTGCGAAATAAAAAGTGTACCCCAAAACAAAAATATTGATACCTTAAATTTAAAATAGAGGTAAAAATTAAAAAATTGATGGAAATTTTAACGTTAGCGAGTATTATCGAAAAAAATGTTCACTTGAGATTTTACCTATCAATAAAGGGTTATACTCCTATATAAAGATATATAAACTAGTAATATAAAAAAAAATCCAAAAGTTTGTGACATCTTTCTGCTTTAGTCAATCTTTTAAAATTGCCTCCTTCGTAATGGTTTAACTAATTCAATAAAATTAAAGAATTTGTTGAAAGGCCATAATTAATTAGCTTGACGTGTGTACTAACGTACAAAACACATAAACTTGAATTTTAATTATATTATATATAAATGGCGAATAGATACGAGTATTATATTATCCCTCAAAAGACTTATAGCTACCTGTCTATTCCCCATTGCTCGATACAAGAACAAATGAGTAGAATAAAAAAGTGAAGTTACTTTAAAAAATCCAAGGAACAAAATGAGTACAAAAAAGTGAAGTTGCTTTCTATTGATGTATGAACCACCATTTCAGAGGCCAAAAAGGGTCCAGTTGCTACATTTAAATCAAGTCTGGTCCTTCCTGCTTGTTCGATCAAGAAAGTCGAGAAAAAGGGAGAGTCAGTGGCTCTATTAATCTTCATTGTGTCACATAGTTGCAAAAACTGGGGATCTTCAGGAGTATTCATTTCAAACTAATCATGTTGACTTCAGTTCAACATTTTGTTGATACAACAGTTTTCTAGTTCCGAATCCCATAAACTTTCATAACTGATTGCACCTTTCCCTTCCTATATCTCACATCATGTATTAATTGAACACACAGAATCAAGTCACTATACAACATTTGGGAACACAATCTAATTTTATTTCCCACGACATCAAGGCCGACACCCTTCCTTTAATCAATCAATGAATCTAGTGTTAACCGAAATGATTTAAAGGCTCACAAACTTTATTTATTCAATTAATATCATGAATGGTTATATCAGCATCAGATATTGACATAAAAAAGACAAGGCTTAAACATGTATAATATACCAAGAAAAGTGCCCTTGAAGATGAATGCCAGCAAAAGAGCTCTGATCACTCATCATCAGAATTCAGAAGCCAGCACTGGGATCGCCCGAACCTGCAGCTACGACACCCATCCCACCAGCTGACTTCATCATTTCCCCATCACTCAGTTTTGCAATAGCCACTTTATCACCATCCAACTGCTCCACAAGTTCATCAATCTTTCTAAACTGATACGGCCACTTTGCATTGTACAGAAATTGGCGTAGATCAAACCTATTATCCTCCGGTGAGTAGCTCTGTAGAGACGCATTTGAATTGTCCATGTAAATTCGGATAGGATTAACGAGAAAAATAAAGGGTTAATTGCAAAATAAATCACAATCTTTTCACGTTATTTTCAATTACACCATGTGTTTTAAAATTTGCAAATCGATACATGACCTTTCAAATTGTTGTAGTTCTATCACATGACTATTTTCTGGCAAGTCCTGATGACGCGGTAGTGTATGAAATTGCAAAATATTTAAAAGGTTGAAAGAATAACAAAAGGCCGTGAGTTTATTTGTAATTTCTTCCAAGATTCTCCAGATGTCACATCAGCATAAGTAGCCGGAAAATAGTCATGATATAATTGCAAAATTTAAAAAGCCTGTATAGAGAATTGCAAGTTTTAAAAACATAGTATGTTGTAATTGAAAAAACGTGAAGAGGTTGTGATTTTTTATGCAATTTACCAAAAAATAAATAACTTTTGTATGCACGTAGGAGTACCTCTGCGTGGTAGGAAGGAGTTAGAGTAGTCATCTTGTGTCTATTGATTGAATAGTACTTGAAGAAATATTTCACTTTCTCACTGATCTCTGCTGGTGTTAACTTCGTTCCCCATTTGTAACACAGATTCTTCAATACACAAACAGAAAAAATTATAAAAATGGGAAATTATTAAAGCACAAATTGTAATTGATTTCAGTAAATTCTGCAATATTTAGAAGCAAAGGCTTTCTGAAGAAATAAAGATACTTTCAGCTGTAATATTAACATTATCTTTACCTTTTTAACCTCATATGACAAAAACGATCTCCACAAAGGAGAGTGAGCAATGTTTAGATGAGAAAACAAACGATGAAAAAATAGATGCAAACCTTAAACATAGATACAGGTCCACAGCGGAAAATCTTACGCAGCCTTCCGTATACTGAGAGCTCTTCATATGTCATGCCCATATCCACTTCGTCGAGCTGTATTCAGATAACATATTTACAGTCAGTTAAAATAGCTTATTCTAGAGAGAGGGAGAGAGTTGGAAGGCAAAATTAGCTAAAGTTCAAGCAAGTTTTAGAGGTGTCATGAGAGTCATGAGACACATACATACCTGAGTGTAATTGGATCGTATTGGCTCCAACTCAGCAGTCGGGGGAGCAGCTTCAATCTCAGCCAAAGAAGAGAAACCCAGATGGATGGCAGCCCATTTCAAAAATCTCCGCAGGTCCTGCTTGCTAATGCTTCCAATTGGATTTATATCAGCAGAACTGCAATCATACTGCATTAAAACAAACAGTTAGCCACTAATCATAACATTCTTATGATTTATGAAGTATGAACAATGGACAAAATTGATTTCAGTCAAAAGTCACCAATTTCTTGACTTGACACGACATCAAAGAATGAACTATGATGCACTATGCTCAAACTTACCTCCATTCCTTGCGTGTTCCATTTCGATTATAAAAATATTGATGTCAACATTATTTGTATTTAATATATGTACCTTTGTTAAGTAACCACGTAATCCTTCATCCACATTGGAGCTTCCCAGGACTAGATAAAAACCCGGTTTGCTATGTACCCATGGCAAGAGTGATGCTAGCATAAATGCTAAGACCATTCTGGTACGAGCCTGAATATTCTGCAAACCTAAATTTTCAATGTTTGAGCCTCCATCTACCTGTAACAAAACAATAAATTAAATAAGCAACTTTAACAGAGTTAATAGTGTTTATAGTACAGCACAAATGTTCAACCATATAGTTATTTCTATATAAATCAATAACTCCTCGGGTCACTTGTATTGGGGGTTATTGTAAAATTGGTCCATATTTATTAGATGTTGGCGATTTTAGTTTCATAACTTTTAAAATGATGCAATTTTTGTCCTATATTGACAAGATCGCAGGATTTTGCACGTTCCGCTCATGTGAGCTGCCAGAATTCCATATAGCAGCCGGATTAATTTCAACTAAAAGAATCACAAATTAATTATCATCCTAAAATAAAAATATATCAATATTGGATTAAAATTGCAGCATTTTAAAAATTATGGGACTTAATTGAGAAAATTGAATCATACGGGACTAAAATCGCCATCACCCAATAAATAGGACCAATTTTGCAATTTATTCCTTGTATTGGTAACGGAGCACAGGCATTAATAAACTTTTAAGCCTTTAGCCTGTCATCATTCGCCTTTTACCTTATAGCGAGGCCGTTTCCCAGTAAGTGTCTGAAACAAAGAGAGTAGGGAAGAAACCACTCCATCTATTGAGACATCAAGATGCCATGACCCAATTTCTTCTGCAAGCACCTTTGCCCTTGTTCTTGTGGCATTAGAACTAAAAGAAAGAACTATTAAGGTTGATGATAAAAGAAAAGAATTATTCATTAAACATAAGGTAAAGTCAATGACACTAAATTCTTGCTGGAGAGAGGAAGTAGTTGAATTAAATATCTAGTGTTTCAAAGACAAAGTTAGCTACTTGAGTTTTACGTAAAATAATTATAAACATTATACTGTACATATTTGCTCAGAGATTGGACAGAATTAGTTGAGAGTTGTCCTATTCAATTTTAATGGCAAAATTTTATTTTTTACAAGATATGTTTCATATTATGTACTAAACTAATTCAAGTGAGGAGGTTTGCTCCAAAAAAAAAAAAAAAAAATTAAGTGAGGAGGTTTTCAAACTTAATAAGTGTCAAAACTACAAATGCTAATGTGTCTATTTCTCTAAGAGTATATGATGTATTGAGGGGGTGTTTGCAAATTATAGGAACTGCTTCTAGAATCACTTATTTTCAAAAGCTGTGAGAAGCATTTGAAATTAAATGATTCTTATTATTTTACTTGAGTTTGCAAACACCGCCTAAAACGTAGCTCTGCTCATTCATTCTCACCTATTTTCAGATCCCATGAAAACTGTGTAGAATATGCGTCCAGCGAATTCTTTGCTATCCGTTGGGAATTGTCCATCAGTATAATTACCAATTCTTATAGCATCAGCTTTTACCTGTTTATCCCCATCTGATATGGCTGAAGTAATAGTGGCATCACAAATTAATACTTTGACTACAATAAAGCATGATATTCAGACATTGCTATACAAAATCATTACAAAAATGCTGTACTAAACTGAACAGTGGAAGACCAATTTTGTTTGATAACAACCTCACGGGTAATTTTTTAAAAAAAAATCAGTGTGATATGTACTAGTTGTAAAATGATGAAGCAAATAAATAACCATTCAAAACAATGTGCAATTTTTTTCCTCAAAAAATATGTGCTATTGTAATTCCTCTATCTGGAATCCTTGGTGCACAGTGCATATCATTATCCTCATAAGCCAACAATTTCAAGATTTTGGAACCTATAGCACTTCAAAAGTTTTGAAACAACCAGATGATCAAATGAAAAACTAGGACGAATCATTATGTTCAGTACACTAGGAGAATTTTAAGCTGTTAATAATTGCTGCAACATAAAAGCCCTAGGGAGTTTCCTTTTATGTTTGTTGGGAACAATTAGAGTAATGGTTGTTAAACAAAAATAGTGGCATGCCGCATAATTAAATCCTCATACATATCAAGAGATGAAATTGCATTTTCCCAAATTCAAAATTAAATGAAATCCCTAGTCCTTCTTACCAAACAGGCAGAGAATTAATTCAGGAGGCAAATGAGAGCTAGAACCTCATCACTATTATTCAAATAAACATAAAAATGCCATGATAAAAAAACAAAACAAAATAAATAAAATTGCAGAAAGAAACCTTTTACTACTAGCTGGCACATGCAACCAACTATGGCAGCAACAGAGGAGCTATCTGCTCCACCTGAAAGTGGAAGTAAAAAACCAGATGCACCACTTCTTCTCAAATAATCCCACAACCAGCAGCCTGGCCCAAAAGCTATTTCCTCTTCAGGTGAATGATATTTAATCTGAAAAGGAAGAAATATTAGATTCTGCAAAAAAAATATATATATATAACATGGGAAAATAGTGTTTTTAGTCCTGCAAGGCATCCCTATTTTGGTTTCAGTCCTGTCTACTTTCAGGAATTGAAAATAGTATTGTAGCTTTTATTTGTGACATTTTGGCTCAATAACCGGCTGTAAAAGGTGAAACATCCAGTTGATGCTGACATACAGAGTCTTATTTGTCCGCGCAGAAAATCTGGTTGGTTAACCTGATGTTTAACCTCTTGAAGCTGCTATTTTCCCTATGACATTTTGTAGCTACAACTTTCAGGAGGTTCCACTTAAGAAATAAGAAACACAAGGCTATGTGTAACGAGGCTATGCTAACATCTAATATTTTATTTTAGGATTCCAATGGAGCAGCAAGCTAATTTTCAAAGCTACTCTAACATTATAAAAAAAAAAAAAAAAACATAGATTTCGGCTCTGTATTATCCCCCAACAAGTACTAATATTGTTAATACATGCATTTGCATTAGTTGTGGAATTCTTCGTATACCAATCCTTGTTTGCCTCACCTCAAGTGGACTTGAAAGCAACATTTGGAGCTTAAAAGGCTCGCAGAGCTTATAAGGTACTTTAACGGAGGAAACTTTTGGCTTGCAACTGGCTTGTTCCTGAAAGCTACTAATAGATCCTCTAAGACTGGCAACCTGCAATCAGAATGTTGTAAGAAAACCAAGTGCAATATATAAGAGGTTTGTGATCAAATCATGCAGAATAACTAATTACTGAAAGCAGAATACTGTGTTATTCACTCAATTCATCTGTCGCAACAGAACATACATAGATGAAATGTTGTTTGGCATATCTTCTAGATACCACTAGATGTTAGTGATAATATCCAACTAAAATTTGGTAAATTATGCAAGGAATAATTGGACATACCGCATCTAGATCTACTTGAGCAACCAACAATTCAACATCATTCAAAGAAAACTGTGAGCCTTGGGCAACCACATCTCCATTGACAACAATACAGGAACATCCATCTGGAGTAGGAAATTAGCAATCAGGACTTAGAGTATATTAGATTTGTTTGAAAAGGAAAAAAAATGCCATACGAAACCATGTATTCAAATGTAATACCAGTTCCTCACAACTACAAGTTTAAAAGAATGTTGCTTGGAAATGATTAATTCGCTAGGATTTTGACATAAAAATAAGCAAGTAAACTACCAAGAGACTGTTCGTCTTCAACCAGAATGATCACATAAGTACTAAAGAGAGAGCAAAATTTAACAATTTGGGTATATTACAGTATATACTATAAATAAGAATTTATCCATTTCTTTGCAAAGTGTACTGCCTTGATTCCAAGTTTAAACTTTGAGCAATAAGACCGATACTGAAGATAAAGGGCTGAGATGTGTTTTGTTTAAACTTTTGTGTCTATAGGAGTGGCAACACCACTGATATAGCAGTTTTAGTTTTTTCCTTTGTGTATTAAGAAATATAAGCTCAGCAATATTATAGCAACAGGCCAATACTCTGGGCTATGAAAAAGGAAACTGTCTCACCCACCATAATAAAGGCGTCCACCATCACATCCTTGGTGATTGCTGTACATATAAACTCCTCCACGGGTATTTGTGGCACCTATAAACGAACGGAGGCGAAGATCAAGTTTACGTAATTGATGGTGGCTTCCACTAGCATTCAGGAAAACTTCAACACCATTCAGAGCAAGCTCAGTATGAGGGGGCATAGGACTAAAAAGTTCCTCACACACTTCAGCTGCAACAGCTCTGAACAAAGCATCAACTTTAAAGCTTTAGAAATTATGATTAGTTAGCAGAGTTAACAGTTCAACTTAAGCAATTTGTATTAGCATTGAAACAAGAGCAGTATAGAAAGAACCTAATATTAACTGCTGAAGAACATAACAGGTGCCTACTAGAACTAATGTATTTAAAAGCAGAAAACATAGACACACCTAATTAATAATTCCCTCAAATATATGTCACCAAAAAAACAATAAAATCTTAAAATTATCTTCATTTTGACCTACAAAATCCTGTAATCATAGTTGGCTAATAATCAAATTACACAGAATCTAGAACTATATTCTTACACCATTTTGCGGTACAAAAAGAAGAAATGGATACTTTACGTGAAAAGACAAAAATAATACTCAAAGATAATTGTGAAAACGATAAGAAAAAACTAATGCTCGAGGATATGATTACTAACGTGTCTAGAAACTGAATGTATCCATAGCCAAAAGGAACCGTAGTTTGAGATATAGCCTCAGATATATCACTTGGAAGGAGAAAGTCTTCAAGATGTTCTTTTTTCTTCCATGCTGTAAACCATCTAAGTTCCCTGTAGTTTCCATCATTTGCAAGCCACATCTTTGGACGTATCATCAATATTTTTCTATTCAAGCAAAGCACTTGACAATTGTAACGCTCTGCCCCTTTGATAACAGGCATACCGAAACTACACAAAATGCCATCTGTCCAGTCATCAATTAGTAATTCTTTTAAGCAGTCCCACCTGAAAATTGATTATTCAAAATGTTACAACAAGTAACATGCTAACCAAAAGATTAATCTACCCTAGAAAAGAAAGGGAACACTGCACAGTGAACACAAATCATAAAGCAAGACTAATGGAGGGAAATTTTCAACTCAGAGTAACTACCTTCTTGCTAAAAAAAAGCTATGAATTCAAGATTTTGCTTAATGAAAAATCATGCTATGTTTCAAGACATCTACGCTTCTTACTTTTTTTTTTTTTCAAACTGGAATAGCTTGAAAATTTAATTATCAATAAACCCTGCAAGAACAAGATCCATGCTTAAAACAATGAAATATGCTGCGATGACGTACAACTATTTCTCGATTCACTATATCGAACAACTACATTAAAGAAGAGTAACTATCATAACAGACGTGAATGCATATAGATGCTTATAGAGATAATATAGATGCATATAGAGAGATTATAGATGCATATGGACAACATCATCCGTGGGGCATCTTATCAAACAAAAGAACTACATCACTTATCTTCCCACAAGATGCATATAGATGGAACATAACATTTTGAAGAACCAAATTCAATTGATGCCAATGTTTTTTCATTGAGAGCATGAACGGCTCTCCCATGTGAAAGATCATTAATTGAACGCATCCTTGAGAACAAAGGAACAAGTAAAGCTATCAGGGCATACATTGGGCCTATGCAATTGTTAAAACAGCAAAATAGCATCAAATGGAGAATCCCTATCAGCAAAACCACTCAAGCAACAATTCCATATGAAAGTTTCAGGTTGGTTAACTTGCTGAAAGATTTTTCGAGCATAGGGGAAACTAGGAGTAAGAGCACAAACTGAGGCTCCACTGGACACTGGGAGATCTGAGAGAGGCGTCCCATCCTTGATGACAAGGGCATGAACTGGGGATTTAAACTTATGAAAGAATTCTGTCTTAAGAGTTTCTGAAACAGGCTTCGGTGAACATTGTAAGCTGAGTCTTTGCTCAACATTTAAGGATGAAAGTACACAAACAGATGCATAAGGGAATGGGCTATAGTAACTCTTAAACATCAATAGACAACTTTTTATACGAATGCTGCTAAATTCTAATCCCAGTAGCAAAGCATGCTATACAAATATCACCCAATAAGCTAGCTGTTGTAATCAGAAGATGCAATTTCCATCTCAATGATCACAGAATAGGTAACAGCAAGAAAATAAAAGCAATGTATCACAGTTATAGATAAAGACAACCGAAGAGAAAGGCATTCTCAAGATTGATGAAAACCACCGTGAAAGTGAAAAAATTGGTCACCCTGAATTAAAACAGTGGACTGTTTCACCGAAGCCATTTACAACACGAGATGAACAACTGAAATGCAGAGTAGCGTTTTGAATTTAAATTCTCACACTAACTGAACTCATCTATCTATCTAAAGATTATATTCCATAGAAGTTAAGTTATCATCCATAAAATATGCATGCATAGACATAGAATTACAAGAGGCTTACGCGTGATTGACGGTGTCGAGTTCCAAGAAATGATCTTCGCAGCCATAGCCAGTGATCTCGAGCTCCGGACCAAGCCGAATAACGGCGCCGGCTTGTTTAGCCCTAGAAATGGATTCCTTAACATTTTTCATATTGCAATCGAAATCCATTGCCCACTGATTCAAGTTGCAGGTGGCTATCTTCAGAAGCCTCATGTTGTTAATTCTAATTGGCGGACAAAGGGAGAATTAATAGAGACAAGAGTTGAAGGAGTGAGTCTCCCCACTTCTGGTTTGTAGCTTTTGCTCTTATGTTAATTGCGAAATGCAATTTGCCGTTTTATGACTCAAACCAATGAAAAATTAACCCACCATTCTGGGCGAATAAAATAACAGAGGTTTCTGACTTTTTGTAAAGCCCATTCATTTTCATATTTAATCATCAAATTTTATCGTTTAAATTGTGAAAACTGTATTTTTATAATAACAGAGGTTTCTGACTTTTTGTAAAGCCCATTCATTTTCATATTTAATCATCAAATTTTATCGTTTAAATTGTGAAAACTGTATTTTTATAGTACTATGTTTTTACATTATTTTTGTAAATTTTAATTTTTTTCATGGACCTCTTTGTAATTTTCTACTTTTGTTAAATTAATAATGGAAGAATTTGGAATATTGTAGTAAATTAGGTGGAATTTGGAATATTAAAAATATATGCGATAGGGAAATTAGGCTAACCAGAGTATAAAACTCCTGCATCTCTTGAGTCTTCATCACCTGTTGTAAAGTTTATGAATGTTTTACAACTAGTATAATTTATAACACAATACAAAGCCCCCAAAATACATTGTACAACTACGAATTTTGTGCCATAAAAAGCAATTAGATAGTATTAGTCTCTAAAAAGGTAGTATTACAATTACTAACAGCACCAGAATACAGAGCCCTAATCCTGTCAACTCCATAATTCTCAACACCATATTTTCACCTAATAATGTATGTCTTCATAAATAATCTGTACTACTTACAAAACACCTAACTAGGCCTAGGCAACAAAACGAGCCTCCTCATCTTGTGGCACCACAATGTCAACCCTCATCATCGGTCTGTACTTATTGGGCAAACTAGCACCTGCCTGAATACAAACTTCCACCACAGCTGGAGCCTTACCATAGAATCTCTTGAGTGCACTAATCAATGGAGGCCCGTTTGGATCTTCACTATGCCACACATAATTCGGTGGAAATACTTCATCAACCGTTGCATCTTGCCATCCGTGTTTCCCATCTCGCCATTGATGCTTAAATTCTCCACAAAGCTTTGCATTGTGACCCCAGGGACCCACATGAACCTCTGAGCAATAACCACACGCCTTAACGCTGTACTTTTTCATCAACTTGTTCACACCCCATTTCACTTTTTCATATGCTTTAAGAGTCTCAAGTGCAATCATAGGAACCTCGGACTCCAGAGGGGGAGGAAATCGCTCGTGGGCCCGATGAGTGTCGAATTCCATAATTGGTGACGCTGAACTACCAGGGGGAAAGAGTCTAGGCTCATCTACAAATCCACCCATTTCTATCACTTTTTTACCAAGCATTCGGATAGGTTCCGTTCTCCTTCGTGAAGGATATTCTGGTAATTCAGCACCAGCTTGGATGCAGAGCTCAACCACAGCAGGAATTCTGTCATAGTTAAATCTAGTTTCGTGCTTGATTCTCCGGCCATATGGATCGTACATGTGGTATGAATCAATGGGGAGAAGAACGTCATTTATAGAACCCTTTATCCATGAATGAAAACTTTTGCGGCTTCCACTAGTTGGTCCATTACAGTTTTGAATCTTGTGACCAAATCGGGCAACATGAATTTCTGAGCATTCACTGAAAGACAAAACTACAGAATTACTCACAAGTTCTATATAAATTAGGGGTTTTATCAATTCAAGGCCTGAAAATAGTAAAATTATCAATTAGGTGCTGAATTTTTTTTCATATCAATTCAAGACCTTAAAAATAAGAAATTATCAATTCGAGATTTGGAAAATAGAAACTATCAATTTAGAACTCATACTTTAAGAAGACCATGTTTGACATCTTATGGTTTCTAGTTATCCAACAACATTTTTATATATCACAATTAAAATTTGTAATTCCTAAATTGATAGTTTCTATCTTTCAGACCACAAATTGATGATAGTTTCTTATATTTCAGGTCTTGAATCGATAGAAAAAAACTTTCAAGTCCCTAATTGATAGTTTTACTATTTTTCAGGTCTTGAAATGCCAAAATTCCTATAAACTGTCAATGGGAGAATGCTGAGAAATCTTCGAATGCATTACCTACAAGCGTGGACAGGAATAACATGCAAGAGCTGAGCAAGCCCTCTAATTAAAACTTTCCAAGCATCAAGAACTTCATAAGCTACTGGAATAAGGTCAGGTGCAAGTAGTCCATTTTTTGGAGGTTCAAGAGGTTTCTCAATCCCCATTTCTGCCAGCTTTTTATCTGCTCGTGCTGCTTCCTTAATCTTCTTCAGAGGAATGGGATAGGGCTTCTTTTTGTTCTTTGGCAGAATCGGTGGAAGTTCCACATTCTGGGGTAATATTTCACGTTTCTTCGGGTTATAACGGTGATTAGGCCTTCTATTTGTACAGCAGAAGATTTTTGGTCTTATTCTGGATATAGCACTGCTATGCACAAGGCCAGCCTGCAACTACAAAAGCAGCAGTCAGCTTTCAGATTGTGAACTTGATCACGTTAGGACATGTACAAATCAGTTGCACCATGCAACTAGTGTGCATTTTAAATGGTACTCCCTCCGTTCTGGAGTAAACTTCACATGTGGGAGGGCACACATACAAGGGTGGTATTGGGCTAATTTCTCAACGCAACAAAAAAAGGTAATGCATGGAGAAGGTGTGGCTTAAAGTCATGCTTTTTTCTCATATAATTTGCAGCAGTGTCACACTCCAATGCTCCATCATTCAAAACATAATTCTTCGCACTGTGCAACATTGCAGAAAATTTCACAACTATATCTACGGATTATTAGTTATTTTCTTATAAATGTATTTGATGTAATTTCAGAAAATGCACACACATATGTATACATGTGTATTTTGACTTGGACTTGGATTTAAGCCAAGTCTTTGATATATATGAGTGTGTATCGCTACTTTCTCAAAAAAGCAAAATATTAGTATTGACTATTTACTCACTTTTTCGACAGCCCAAAATTGACAGTATCTGTGCAATGATCATTGCTAATAGCAATATCCATAACACATATAAAACCATACTTCTAAATTTCGTCAAAAGATAAGAGTTCTTACTATAAGTTAATAGAATCTGCCCATTTTGAAGGGAGTAGTGCCAACGAGCAATAAGAAGGGAGTAGTGTCAACAAGCAATAAGAAGGGAGTAGTGTCAACGAGCAATCAATGATGGAGGTGCTAAATATTTGAAGAGTTGATGTAGAATGCTTGTTTAGGACCTCCCTTTTGCTTTTATCAAATCATGGGATAATATTTCACAAGGTGGCACAAGTTTTAGAGCAAACATGTTCTAAGTCATTAAGCTCCTATAAACAAGACTGAAAATACAACACAGATTTGATTTAACAGAAACACCGGTAATCTAAATTGGCTGAAAATGAACCTCTAGCCCGCAGAAACTTGATCTTGGAATTGAAATCTCGGACATCTTAAATTCCACAAGGCCAGGTGAAGCGCCTGGAAAAACAAACATGCATAAAACAGACATAGTATTATAATAATACTCAGTTTTAATCCAAAAATGAAATAGACTGAAGAAACCTATATGGCCATAGATATAGACTTAGGTAATAAGTTATCAACAGCTTAGAGATAAAACTTGATAGGAATACCCCTGTCTGATGGAATCCATGGAATAAAAGCACCAGCAGATAACCATTGGAGCATTTACCCCCTCTAGGTTTGCTTTAGAACCAGAAGAAAACGGACTTTAAGAGCTGCAACCAAAATGACAAGAGGAGTACTTCAATTTAGGAAGAAAATAGTAAAAACAATAATGAACAAAAGAGTATATCCAGAATATATCTCCATGTTCACATTGATGGCACTGCTTCATATTGCTAGACAGATTGCTAGACAGACAATTCAATACACTACCGTATACCAAAAATTAATACCATGCTTTGATACGATACAATTAACACTTAAACTCATGGATAACCATTACAAACCACGAGTACTCTGAGGCGCGCCTCTTGAGCTGATGATTTTTTTTAAAAATAATATCATAGCCTTATAATTTGAGGAATATGTCTCAAACTCAACGCGCGGGATATGTAGAAATCAGGTTCTCAACAGGATAAGATTCACAAAAAAAGTAAAAAAAGAGAACGAAAAATACAAGGGGCGGTGCCGGAGGCTGTGGGAATCGACTGGCGGAGGCGCGGCGGAGGTCGGAATATGCAGCTGGGCAATGGATATTAGAGGAAGGAGCGTAGTTTGTTTTTTTTTTTTTAACAAAGTTTTCATTAAACCCTGTTACAGTATGTTGTTTATATTTTCTTTTATCTCCTTTATTTTTCCTTCACAATTTTTTCCGCCTTTGTCCAAAACGTGTTTTATATTTTGCTCATCGACGATTTTATGAATTGGGGTGGTGAAGTTAAGAATGCTACAATCGAGCTCGACGGGCCAGGATTAAGGTGGCGGCCCAAGTGGAAAATTAGCCCATTGCTTATATTCTTTTAATTTGTCGCATTTTTTTCAAGGGTCTGACTATATGCACCTCCATTTCAGTTTGATGCACTCCCCCTTTCAGTTCTATTAATAAAATAATAGGTAAAAAACCTAAAATACCCTTCTCTCTCTTCCTCTTTCTTTTCTCCTTTCCCCTCCCCCACCTCCATCCCGTTTCTTTCTCCATCCCCACCTCCATTGCTGGCCACCACCCCACCCCACCCCCCATCGCCTCTCCCCCTCCCCCTCCACCACATCGCCAATCCCCCTCCCCTAACCCTCCCCCTCCACCACCCCATCGCCTCTCCCCCTCCCCTAACCCTCCCCCTCCCGTAACAGTAGCATAAAAGAAAAAAAAAAAAAACTATCTCTCCTTACCCCACCCACTTACCCCTCGCCCCCACCCCTCCCCCCAATTTCCGTCGCCCTCTCCAACTAACAGCAGCAAGGTATGTTTTTTTTTTTTTTTTTACTTTTCTTTTCTTCGACAAACCAGGATCGGCCCTATACATTCTCGTCGATGCATTGTTGTCGACGAGAATGTATTTGGTCGACCTAAAATGGTTGAATTTTTTTTTTTTTTTTCTCGACAATGAAATGTCGACCATATTTACTCTCGTCAACAATAGGGTGTCGACGAGAATATATATGGTCGACATTTCATTGTCGATTTTTTAAAGGTTTTTTTTTTAAAAAAAAATTCTACAAACCAGTGTCGACCATATACGTTCTCCGGCGAGGGAGGGAGGGGCTGGCGTCGCCGGCGACGGGTGGTGGAGGGGCAGGTCGCCGGCGGTGGTGGTGAGGGGTGGGGGAGAAGATGAAAGAAGAAATGGAGGAGGGAAGAAAGAGGGAGGGGACGGCCGCGGCCAAGATCTCTTTTTTTTTTTCTTTTTTTTTTTTTACAGGGGGTGGGGGTGGGGGGGCGACGGGCTTGGCGAGGGAGGGAGGGGGGGCGACGGGCTCGGCGAGGGAGGGAGGGGCTGGCGTCGCCGGCGGTGGTGGTGAGGGGTGGGGGAGAAGATGAAAGAAGAAATGGAGGAGGAAGAAAGATGGAGGATTTGGGGGTGTGGGTAGTAAAAGGATTTTAATGAAGGAGGGGTATTTATGACATTTGAGGGGAGGTGTGACCAAAAATTCGGGGAGTGTATAAATCGGGGGAGTGATGGGGGAGTGCATCAAACTGAAATGGAGGTGCATATAGTCAGACCCTTTTTTCAAAGGATAATTCCGCGCTATTTTGATAATTATGAGGAAATGCCCTTAAAAAAAACGACAAAGTGTGGTATGTACTCAAGTATACCGTGTATTTGAATAGACTTTGACTAGTGAAATGTTGACTGTTGACCGGTCAATGGTCAAACTTTGACTTTTTCTTTTAAAAAAAATTTCAATTTTTTTTTCGATTTTTATTTTGTCAATTTTTTTTTAAAAAAAAGTGTATGTTATTATAACTAAAAAGTGTATCTTTATTTTTTTTAATGAAAAGTGTATGTTACTATATGGAAAAGTGCAACATTGTTTTTAATGAAAAATGTATGATCTATTAATGAAAAGTGTAAGTTATATATTAATGAAAAGTGTATGATATTATAACTACAAAGTGTATGATCTATTAATGAAAAGTGTATGTTTTAATAAAAAATGTATGTTATTATAACTAAAAAATGTAAATTCTATTAATGAAAAGTGTAAGTTATATATTAATGAAAAGTGTATGATATTATAACTGAAAAGTGTAGGTTAATGATACACCTTTTGGTTATTTGTACTTGCACTTTCATAATCTAGAAAAGCGGGTGTTATTTTACACGTTTTATTATTATTTTACTTGCACTTTTATTACTATTAATGATATTATTAGTAAGTGCAATTAATGATATTATTAGTATTTGCATTTTTTTTTATAATGTTTTAAAAAATTGGTGCTAATTTTCTTTTTAAAAATTATTATCAATTTTACAAATTTTATTATTTTTTATAATATATAAAAAAAATGGTGTTAATTTTTTTTTTAAAAAAAATTATTATTAATTTTACAAATTTTATTATTTATTACTTGCACATTTATTAATATAGAAAAACTGGGGCTAAAATAAAATAAATTCAAAAATTATAAAATTTCGAAAAATTGTAGAAAAACTGGGGCTAAAATAAAATAAATTCAACACAAATTTTATTATTTATTACTTGTACATTTATTAATATAGAAAAAGTGAGGCTAAAATAAAATAAATTCAAAAATTATAAAATTGTAGAAAATTGTAGAAAAACTGGAGCTAAAATAAATTCAAAAATTGTTGAAAGTGGCTGTGGTAAGACAATTTAAGGACAACCACTAGTCTAGAATGACTTTTGTTAAATATTTTATTATTTATCCTATATATCTAAGATATTTCCTATATTCCAGTCAAAAAAAAAAAAAAAAATTCCTTGACTCAAGTACACAGCAGCTCTACCCTAAAAAAACACGTTAAGACTATGAATTTTAAATTTATCATCCAAATTCACTCCATTTATTTGGATTTAAATTTGGATGATGAATAAATTTCAAATACTTAGATTTTTTTTCAAACACTTTTTAGTTAAAATCGAGAGAATTTTAAATACTCACTAAAACTATGTCATTTAAAATTCATCTATTTTTAAATCATTTCATTTAAAATACCTCCTCAAATCAAATTCCCCATCCAAAAACACAACCTTAAGTTTTCAAATCCAAATCATTTATTAAAAATGTATAACTTAAACCTACTAAAAAAAATTATCACACTAATGAAAGATGTTGAATGAAACAAACTTGAGCAACCAATATAAATGGGCTGGATGGAAGTACTCTTCAAAATACCTCTGGCGGTACATTTTGTCTGCCATGCAACTATGCAAGACATTGAAATTTCTCCTCAACTCTCTTGGAATTACTGAGGCTTTTAAGGATTATAAATTATTCCCAAAAAAAAAAAAAATAGGTGAAATTTGTTGCTCATAAATTTTCTTAAGAAGCAACTAGGTAAAAAAAAACATAGACTGGATAAAGTCAAAATTGTAAATTAATCCTGTTGACATTAATAAATTATGATAATTTATAAATTAGTTTTGCGTTTTAGAACATAAGCGCATCTGGTGTAGTGGTATCATAGTACCCTCCCACGGTACTGACCAGGGTTCGATTCCCTGGATGCGCATTCAATTTTTTGTAATTTGATTTTTAGTTATGCTAATTTGACTATAAATTCGATCAGTTTTAAGAAGAATGTTAATTATTAACTAAACTACATTTTTTTCTATTTTTCACTCAAATCAGATAATAAGTACACCCATCCCCATAAAACATAGCCTTTGTCGTCACCACTACCGAGTCGGCCCAACATTTTTTTTTTTCGATCATTTTCACGAAAAAAAAAAAACCATTTAGTTCCGTCACACACACAAATTTCAGTAAAAAAATTAGAATAAATAAACTAAGTTTGGAAAAAATAACAAAATTTTAACCTTGAATGAAATAAATGTGGTAATTTTAGGTAATTAAAGAGAATAAATTAGTTGGACCTGCTCCGTTGAATTAATCATTTAATCAATTGAAATGAAAGCAATAATCAATTCATAATAAAAAGTGGCAATTAAGTACTGTAATTATTAGTGGCAAAAGTGGTTAAGTCACATTTCAATCAATTATCTGTTGAGATCTAGAGAGATGTAGTATATATTGTGGTATATAATTCATATATTAATATATATTGTGCATGGCAGGCATTGGGAAGTCGTGAATTAATTGGCTCCACCTCCATTGTTAGACCTTATAAACGTTGGATGATGAATTAGTGACAGCTCAACCCACACTTAATCAATTTGTAGTATATATATATTAACACCAGATTAGTTCTGAGATACCCTTTGATGATTTGATCGATATAATTGAACTGGATTAGTATTTAATTAACAATGTCAAACATAATTAATTAAATAAAAACATCTGGCTAGCTAATTACATGATCATATGATTGAGAAAAGATTCAAGCACTTATATCATACTAGTAGGTGTCATTGATTCCTCAGCTAGATACACATAAAAAGGGGTGCCCAGTACTATTGGATATGTTAGTTCTATTTTAAATCTTCTTTTATTTTATTTTTATATAAATTGAGCTAGTCACACAAGATTCGGTTTACTTCTTTTACTCCATATACTTTGCACGCATTATAATTGCATGAAAACTGAATTTACTCAAAAAAATATATAGAAAATACCTGATTCAATTAAGAGTCTGTTTTGGCTGAGTCTCCTTAATGAACTTTATATATAAGTTGTTTTAGGTGCTTAATTATAAACTCTACAAACTGTTTTGATAGGGGGGAGGGGGTTGTTTAACAAGATTTCAAAATAAACTATTTATCGTTCCGCTTGTAAGGGTAAAAATAAATAAATATTAATACTCCTAATTAATTTTTAAAAATTATACTTAAATAGTAGATTTATTTTTTAAAATGCCCACCCACCCATGCCTGACCTCAACATAAAAAAACTAAAAATATAATTATATTGAAATAATAATAAAATTAAAAAAAAAAAATCAAATTGCAAAAGCTAAACCGCCTCACAAACTTATAGCCGCTTAAAAGTTACATCTTTTAAGCTCTTGAAACAATTTATAAGATGTTTAAAATAGGCTAAGTCAAAAAAACTCTAGATCTAAGGTGACTTTCTTGTATATTTCTCAAACAAAAAAATTTGTGAACTCGTTTTTTCAAGTATCATACATATACTTCATATCAAGTGTCACTTTTAAATCAAGTATTTTTTTAAATAATGATACTTCCTTCACAATAGTAACAATTTAAATTCACAATAGTTAACACTGAAAAAAAGAAAGTTCACGTGAAACCGAATTCACATAAATGTTACCCTGTCTCTCATAGCAAACCCTCGTTATAGGAATCAACTTCAACACAAATAATTAGTCTTATTAGTAATTTATATATGTTGAAGTTGATTGCATACAAAATTCAACATATATACACATCAAAAAGCATATACATGCAAGCAAAATATATAAAATACTAACAAGGGGTGTAGATGATGACAAGAAACCTGAATTTGGTAAAGATTGGGTGAGCACTGCAGATTGCAAAAAATCGATCACATATTATGCTCCAAAGGCAGTGGAGTTAGTTGCCATTTTAGTTGAATTCTTTTTTCGTAGTTTAATTCTTAAGTCACCATCAAGCTAAACAAAAAAACAAATTACTTTTTTCACAATGCCAAAATCAGACATTATTAATTTCGTTAATGACATCGAAGTAGATAAACTCTTGAAGGAGTAGGATTATTCAAAGTAGCTAGTGTGTTTTAATAATAAGCGTGTTTGGTGGTGGGTCACTATTGAAGGGTTGTTAGAAATTGGAATTAATTCATACACTCTTAACCCCATAAAAGCTGGAGATCATGATATTAAATATATGTTCCTTTATTCATGGATGTGCATATATGTACTCAAATAAGACAGTCAAACACTCAAACTCCATCAATTAGTTTAAATGAAAATTAGATAGGGATTTGTTGCTAAATGGGTAAATGTATAACGGATGGATCACCTATTTCAATGGGTATTTCATCTCGTATTTCATAGCATTCAATGTGCGCTACGTGTTAATTAATGATGTTATTTCATACACGTGACATGTATTGATTATTTTAAAATACAAAATAAAATATAGTAAATCTCAAATAATGTTGAAGTATATATATAAGTATACTTAATCTCATGACCAGTCTCTCATAAAAAAATTATTTATTTGCTAATATGTTGATGCAGAGAAGACACCAATATTATTTTAAATTGGAATAATCAGAATAAATTAGTGGTGTATGACTGTATGTTGATGAATTATGGGGACCAATGGACTTAAATTCAATTCGATCCGCGATCGAGATGATTTTTATTTTTTTTAATGTTCTTTTAAATTGTATTTGAGATTGATAAGTTTTTTGGGTTACCACTATATTCTTTTAAATTGTACTCCGTATTCGAGATGATTTTTTTTTCATGTTTAATTTTGCTCTATAATTGCAATAATAATTCCTAACATGTGCATGTAAAAACCAAAAGGATGTAATCTTTTAAGATATGAATTTAAGATGCATGTATAATAATTAATAAGCTTGGGCAATCATACTCTTCTTTCTTACAACAAGTCAACAAAGCAACTTCAACATATATGTTTAGTTTACTAGTATGATCATCTTCTTTAATTTCAAACTTTATAATTTTGTATAATATTATACTCCGTATGATACTTGAGACAAATTCAAATTAAATGGATATTACCTATTATTAATCCAGCGTGATTTTTTTACGATTTTTTTAACTATAACAATTTTATTATAGATTCAAATATTTTTAAAAGCTGTTCATCACGGTTTGAAAATAGGTAATTCTAAATTTTTTTAAATGAGTTGCAAACCCATCCTAAAGCTTTGTTCCACGGTTTATTTAATTGTTATATTTGTATTAAATATATTTAATTGTTAGATCGATCTCCCCAGTTGAGTGGATAATCTTATTTCCCTAACAGAATATAGGATTCATTGTCTCTTGTGGAAAATATAACAAATGGTTGTAAATATTTTAAATTACGTACTCTAAATAAATTAGTGTAAGTGGGAGATGATTAGTCCAATCAAACAAAGATTCATTATATTGGAAAAGGAGATTAATTAAAAGGGCCAATTAGGACCCTTCAGGATTCTGGGCCCCGCAGAAAGAGTGGCAATCATTGGCAAATTGGAGTATTCAATTAGATTAATATAAGTACTATACTAATTTAAAATGGGGGGTTTGTATTAGATTGAGAAAAAGAGTTAGTGGAAAGTCATGACAATTCCACAAAGGTGTATAATTTAATGTTTTATTTCTCATCATTAGTCCATTAGTGTTAGCTAAATTGTGATCTTATTAGAAAGAGATAACTAATTTAGTAGTAGTATACAAGTTTAATTCGTAATATTCATATCTAACTATGCTAAATACTAAACTTTTTTGTGGAAGATGGAATTGATTCCTCAAATTAATCGGTATTTAAATTGAATAACGAGACTTAAAAAAAAAGTACAATTATCCTTCAATGAAAAAAGTCAAATTTAGTGGGTGCTTAGAAAAATTTTCACAATAAGAATACAAAGATATATTGTAGAATAATGATTCACAAATAGAATCTTTCCCTAACACAACATGACTTAGTACAACATACCAATCTAAAGGTTAAATGTATGACTATGCATGCTATCAAAGTAATCTATATATGTATGAAGAAACACTTGTCCATTTGGATGAGGAATAATAATTATATCACCTAAAGTATATTTGACACTCGATTGATAAACTTGATTACTTTTCACTATAAACCTTTGAACTACGGTAACTAAGATCTTTATGCACAAATTTTCCAATACTAAAGGTTATTGACTTTTTAACCGCATGAATCTCGTGGCAATTTCAGGTTCTTGAAGAAAATTTTAGGTCTTCAACTTACAGTAAACAACATTAAAAATAACATTTGAATAAAAGTAGTTAGTTGTTAGTAGAAAAATAGCAAATTCAAATGTTGTTCCAAATACGACAACGTTTGAGGTAACAACAACGATCACAAATTGAGCGTACAATACTAATTTTCATTATTATAGTAATAAAAAAAATCGTGTGAGATCGTCTAGAAGTACATATGTGTTCCACGACAAAAGAAATACTCCCTTTCATTCCAAGATAGACACATCATTTGTTCAGAAGGTCAGTTCCAAATTAGATGCATATTATTTTCTAAAAGATAATAAAACAAAATTACTTTAAATTACACCATTTAAACACCATGTATCATTACTTTTCTCACACTAAAGTAAAAAAAGATCATTCAGCCCTCACTAAAATCTATTTTATCTTATTAAGACTAATATACAACTTCCACATGAAGCTCCATGCAAACATATATATATATTAACAATGATATGAAACCAATTATAGAACCCACAACATGTATGAAACACTTTTTTCGTTAGAAATTGATGAGTTTAACATTCAAGGTGTGAGAGATAATCAAGATTTTCCATTGAATAATTGGGTATTTTGGAAAACTTTTTGTCTTCCTTTCATGTATGATGTTTAGTTAACGAGGAAGGAAGGTTGAAGGTAATAAAGTAATATTTAAAGCAATAAAGGAACAAAAAACAACAGATATACTTAGGCATGCATAGTTGCTAGATTACGACTTAATTAATTAATTAATTATGTGTTCAAATAGAAGTGAGGGATAGACTCATGATTGAAAAGTCATATTTACTTTAATGATGAGTAAAGTAAGGGTACGTGCTTTATGATGCTAACATAACATAATCTTCTCTTTTCTGCACTCTGGAGAACAAGTACAATATTTATACTCTTACAAAATGTTTTTAATGATGCCAAATGGATCGAAGAATCCTACCGAATTGCATTATTATTAGTAGTGGAAAATAAAATGAAAAAACATTTATATATATATATATCATTAAAAAATTATATAAGACGGTGTCATATGTAAGACGAACTCTCATTATAAATAAATTATTCATGGACTAGTCACTAGTAACTCTATCCGAATTACATTTTAAAAATAAAGGAATGTGTGAAAACTATAGTGAAACTTTATCTCATTTATAAGATTGTCATGGTTAATCAATAAGGATGACAAACGAAAAAATGTCACTTTTAAGTTTGAACACATCCAGGCTTTATAGCATACATTTTTTTTCTCTAATTTTTTACATGAGATAGTATAATATTGATGCTACAGGTTTAAATTAAATATATTTTAGAATTATTTCCCTTTTACTCATTTCTATTTAAATTAATTGATAAATTTTATGGTCTCACTCTCATGTGAAATGGTGTTACGTGGAAACGTCTCTTATTTTTATTGTCACCATCAATTCTTTATTTGGGATTTTTTTTTGGACATTTTGACATTTTTATTTTTTTCAAGTGTTACTATATACTCCACTGTATTTCACTTTATGAACATTAATGCTCACATATAAAAAGAATATGGTTATCCAAAAAAAAAAAAGAAAAATAGTGTTCCGCTCAAAACTTTTATTATAAAAAATAAAATAAAATAATTTTATTTCAAAGATATACGGAGTATAATATTTAGAATTAAAATTTCTTATATCCTTATGAGTTATGCCAAAATTCAAATTATTTTTCTTTTCTTTTCTTTTCTTTTCATTTCCTTTTTTTTTTTTTTTTGGTAAACAGCAAGTCAGATTCAGTTGAGTAATTAAAAATAGAATAAATGAAAGATTATAGGTGGGAATATAATTATTCCATCATTTTATTAAAAAAATATAATAGAAATATTTTACTATAAAAATATTCACTTCTTTTTTTCCAGGTGGGGATACATATATTCATACTTTGAAAAGGCTTAATTGAACATATAATAGTACACTAATAATTGCTTCATTTTTGGGCGGTAGCTTAAGGATGAATGCACGTTTTCAGTTATGAGACTAATTAAGAAAAACAAATATTTGGTCTAATAAACTAACAAAACCAAACACACAAAAATATAACATTCGTTTAACAAAAGCAAACAATATGAAAATGAAACTTTAGCAAAATTGTTTGTTCGTTTCGATCGAATACTACGAATTTCACAATTACAAATAACAAATATGTTTCAAAACCAGAAATTCAACCCCAAAATTATATTTCCACCTATTCATAATATATAATGTTTTTGACATTTTATTTTCTTTGTAAATTGTATATTTCCTAAATTTACCTTTAAATCAATAAATACTTTGATAAATATTTTTTTATATATAAGAAATAAAAGCATTAATTAAAAATAAAAAGAGAAATAAATTATTTTCAAAATATATTTGCAAATCCAAAATAACATATATTTTAAATAGTATGAAGTATATCCATAATCCCATATATTGCACAAACACTCATGTGTACGTACATGTTAAAACATGTGTAATATGTCTTAATTTATATACGTTTAGTGTTTCTTTCAACTATTGCTTCTTTGTCAAACCCTTTTGTTTTGTCAAAAGATTATATTTGAAAGAGGTATATATAATAATCGTGGTGTGTACATTAATTTTGAGTCTTATCATTACCTCATACAAAGTACGATAGTCAAGAATTTATCAATTTTTTAACCACCGTAATTACCATTTCATTCTCCCTACTTTTCTCTCATCCTTTTGTCATGAGCAGTTAAAAGTACATTTGACAAGAAATCAGAAAATTAACACAATACTGACTACACCAGCTATATAATTAAATATTTTGTAATGTTGTTTTGTTTAGTCATATTTCTAATTTAATAGTATTACTTATATATACAAGTATACCTATGTAACATAGAAAATGTTTGTTCTAGTTTTAAGTGACATTTTATAGTACTTCAATTTTATTATTGAGTACGGAGTATAATTTAAGTAAAAACTCAAAAACTCACAAAACCCAAAAATAAAACTTTTATAAAAAGTCTATTTATTAGCAATCAAATTCGAAAAGCCAAATGTTTGTGTTTGTACATAAATATTTTTGAAAGGGAAATAGCAATACAATACACATGTGGTGGGGTGGAAGTCGAACGTGGCGTGGGGGATGAATGGTGAATGATTGACCAGTAGTAACTTTGTATCCCCACAAAATGACAGATTCGAGGCCGTTAACTCCACCCTCACGTGCGAGTCATATTCTTTTTTTTTTACTAATTTCTTTTCTAATATATACATACACCTCGCTCATTGTGCCACTTCCCCTTCATTTTATTTTTCTTCTAAATCCCCAACTCTGCCGGTTCACCCAGATAAATGATAAATCCACCGGTTTTATGTGGGTTCATGACTGGTTCATCTCTCGGATCAAAACAAACTATACACAATAGCAACTATGTATTCACTTTGTTAAAACGATGATCCGTTGAGAATTGTTGTGGGAGGAGGAGAAAAAAGCCGTAAAGCTTTGAGTTGAAAATGATTTGGTTACAACTTGCCGCTCGAAATATTTATGAAATAAAAACATCCCTATTACTGATATATACTGTGATTGTGCATATGAAAAATGTGATAGACAAGGTAAAATTGTTTCATAAGGTGAAGCCATCCATCTTACTTGTAAATTGTAACATCTAAGTATTTGAAAATCAATAAAGATGCGAAAGTAAAATTGAAATGCATAAAAAAAAAATATATAGTAAAAAGAAAATGAGAAAATAGTAGTATTAACTATTGAATATTGAAAATGAGATAAAGTAAAACATTAACTCACAATTTTCATATCATATTAAAAAATACTCCGTATATCTTAGTAGTAATAATTTAGCTACCCTCAAGTCATTCCAAACAACATCAATCATTAAATAAAAAAGGATAAAATTTAATCAAATAACAAAAAATAAATAAAAATACATTTATGTCACAGTTGACGATCTTGCACAAAAAAAAAAAATCATAATAATTAAGATAAAATTAAACATTTCTTCTATCTAAGAATAGAACTATATATTTAATCAAATGCAAGTACACTATTAATAATAAAATCACTTCTACTTCGATCTTGATTCTCCAATAATTATACAATTTTTTACTTGTGAGATATTTTCAATTTGAAAAAGATTCTTCCATTTGTTAAAAATAATCAACTAATCTCTCAATGGTAAATCTCGGAAACTAACCTGGTCAAAAGTTAGTTACAGTACAGTTAATAAAATAACAAACCAACTAAACAAGTGACAATTAGGATTAAATAAAAAACAATACTCCATATTAAAAGTATGATCATTTTCTTTTTACATCATTATACTATATAATTCATATTTTTATTTTATCTATTTTTTTTAAAATTTGCGTTCAATTTACATGATCATACTTTTAACAGACTGAGAGGGGTACGGCTGCAAGTTTGCAACCATTAAAAAAATGAATCACCATCAATCAATGACAAAGATATAATCCTATCGTAATTGATTCCCAAATCCCCCCATTTCATCATCATAATAAAAAAAATTAAAAAAGAAAAAAAAATCCCTCCACTTTCGCCCACCCCTCCACTCTCCAAACTATATATACTTTCATAATCTGTATCTATACCAATCCTGCAAAAGCTACAATAAAAAGCACATAGCCCACTGTTCCACTTTTCTAGTCTGAGCTTGTTGACTCTCTCTCTCTCTCTCTCTAAATTGCATATCAATACGTATTTACTTTCTTCCATTGTTAACCGGACGCACACATTTTTGGCAACAAACTTTTCTCTCACACTTTTCAAAACTCAAGAGAGAGAAAAATGCTGGAAACTGTAAAGTATCTCTTCGGAACCGCCGGAGCCAGCGGCTTCTCTTCAAAGTCCACCGCCGACCAAGTCACCGCCCTCTGCTCCGATCTCCGCCACCTCACCGCCATAATCACAGGTAACCTAAAAACATTTCTAAATTATTTACCAAATATAACGACGGTACTTATTTTTTTCCGATCAACGTACCTTTCTCGATAACAGGTGCGACGTCGGGCATAGGAGAAGAGACGGCTCGAGTGCTGGCGAAGCGGGGGGCGCGGCTTGTGTTGCCGGCTCGGAGCCAGAAAGCCGCCGAGGACACAAAGGCTCGTATCCTCTCCGAGTTTCCTGACTCGGAAATTATAGTGATGAGCCTTGATCTTAGCAAACTCGACTCTGTTCGAAGATTTGTCGCCGATTTTGAGTCTCTCAATTTGCCTCTCAATCTTCTCATGTAAACATTCCTAATCTTTTTTTTCCCCCTAATTTTACATTTTACTGTAGTTTATTATCCGCTCTCTAATTACGTTTACATTAACTGTGTTTTAATTCAGTAATTAATATTTACATTATGTTCTAATTCTATATAAAAATTTAGCATAAAAACTTGTATGAAAAAATTCTACAAATGTAAAATTTTATGAACCATGGTTGAATATTTTTGTTTACTTATCAGAATAGGCAATTTATATTTCCCTTTCCCCCTTCTTAGAAATAACGCGGGCAAATTCTCGTACGATCATGGTGTTTCAGAGGATGGGATTGAGATGACATTTGCTACTAATTATTTAGGTATGGTAACATATTATATTACCAATATATTTTTTTAAAAAAAGGTTTATATTAATTTGAATTTGTATTATGCTACTCAGTATTTTTTATTTTATTTTTTCAAATTTTGCACAATACTTTATGCTATAGAAAAAAGACTATACGGAGTATATTACATGTTGGGTACAAAACATTAGTTGCATGTACTGATTTGATTTATTGTTTTTGTTCTCCTAAATAAATTGATAGGTCACTTCTTATTAACGAAGCTATTGTTGAAGAAATTAATCGAGACTGGGAAAAATAGCGGTGTGCAAGGGAGGATAGTGAATGTGTCGTCGAGTATTCACAGCTGGTTTTCAGGCGATTTGATCCGTTATCTTGGTCTAATTACCAAGAATAAGAGGTTAGTTTACTAAATTATATTTATATTATGTCGTTGACTAAATGATGAATTAGTATCTTTTGATTTTGCCACTAATAATTTAAAATCATAGTTTCTCATCTTGCATCTTAATTATTCTTCTATGTCGAATTCAAAATTTGTTTCACACATGCATCTTCTGATTTTTACATGGTTTTTTATTTGAATCGATAATGATAGCAGTGGATTTATGACGACTACCACTGCAACATAGCCAGCTACTAATATTGTATACCTCCTTTTAAATCTAAGAATGGGAAAATTTTCGTCTAATCCCTTTCTCATCAATTAATTAAAAGAAAATATAAACTAATTTAATACTCCGTAATTAACTTAGCAAGATACATTTTATATCCGGAGAGTATATTATCTCTGTTACTCCTATTTGATTTTATATATTCGCTCAAATCATTTTTTATCATATATTTTGGATCCTATTTATTACTACATGATAATATTATCATATTACTAAGCTTACCATTACAAGAATATGGTTAAAATTTATTATTAACTGTTCCATTATTCAAAATAGTGTTCCTATTGATCTGGTATACTTTGTTAATATCAATACATTTTTTAAAAATAATACCCCTTTTTGTTGTAATACGCTTATTAATTGTGGTCTATATGAATAAATAGGAAAATAATTTTTTTTTATATTTTAAATAATGTGAAAATTTATTTGCGTGAATGGATTAAAATGAGACATATAATAAGGAATGAAGGTAGTCAATAGTCATTGAATAGAACCAAGAGTATAATAAAAAGTTTATTTTTACATATAGCTCTGAAGTCTATAATTGGGTTACCATTTTTTTAAGAAAAAGGGTTACTGAGCATGTTTTAAAGAGATAAGAAAAACATTTATTACTGCATAATAGCATACTCTGGGATGAGAAGTGCCGAAAGTGAAAGAAAGAAATAAATGAGAAAAGAAGTTTGACTTTATTGGAATAGTATTAGTAATTTGGTTGTTTGAGTGCAGTGAATACGACGGGACGCGTGCGTATGCTCTCTCAAAGCTGGCCAACGTTTTGCATTCCAATGAACTTGCCCGCAGACTCAGGGCAAGTCTCTCTTTCTCTCTCTGCCTCTCAAGTCGTCTCCAATATTAGGATTTCTGAAAAGTTTATTTTTGTTGCTTTCTCATTTTGTTTTTCTGGAATAAAATGGGAGCGATTAATTAATTAATAAATAATTGTAGCAGGAAATGGATGCCAACGTGACGGCCAATTCTGTCCATCCTGGAATCGTGAGAACCAGACTCACTAGGGACCGTGAAGGCCTAATTACAGGTATTTCATTTATCTTATTCATTTTTCCAATAACACATAAATTCAATGGGATTTTAAAATTCTTTTCAAAGCAGATTTGGTCTTCTTTTTGGCTTCCAAGCTCTTGAAGACCATACCCCAGGTAAACTCTAGCTTTCATTCAATCATCCACTTGCTCCAAATCTTCTATTGTAAATTGTTTTTAATTCTTTCAACATCAATATTTTATAAAATTATCTGATAATTGATATCACATGTTGAGTACTTATTTTTTATTTTGTTCCATAACTTCATAATTGGTCCGGTTTTTGTACCCTCTTTTGCCGAATTTTAAACTTTTTTCGCTAAAGATTTTAAAAAAACATGTGCCAATACAACGTTGTCCCTGGAATATCAGTGACACTTGGAATGAAATCGGACCAATTACAATGTTATGAAACGAAATTGAAAATTTTGAGTTTCTTGAAACCTTTTGCTGAAAAGTTGAATTAAATTTGAACTCCAAATGTTGAAGATGAATGTGTTTATTGATGCATGCAGGCAGCTGCTACAACTTGTTACGTAGCTACAAATCCAAGACTTGTGGATGTGAGTGGAAAGTACTACTCGGATTGTAATGAAGCTTCGACTTCGAAAATTGGATCGAGCATGGCAGAAGCTGCAAGGCTATGGACAGCATCCGAGGCTATGGTCTCCACAGTTTCATTTAAACCTTAGTATGCCATTCCCATGAAAGCAAAGTAGGCCAAAAGAAAACATAAACATCAGTTGAGAATATATTATATATGGAAAATATCATAGAAATTAAGACTGCACTATACAATCGAGAGTAGCACATTTTTTTTTTGAATAGCATGTGTATAAATATTGTAGTACAAGTGTAATAATATTATATGAATAATGTAGTATATGTTTATATTTGTGAAGTGATCTTATTATTATTATTATTATTGTAATATTATTATGGGTTGTGAATCTCTCTTGCGAGACGGACGAGTTATCATGTACATAATTCATTTTTTCGACAAGGATTTAAAGTGAAAAAATATAGTATGAGATGTAATTTTCTATCTTTCAAGTTTTGAATTGATAGAAATAAATTTTTAGGTCCTAATTTATCTTAATACTCTTTTTTTTTTTTTTTAAGGCAATACTCATTCATTTTAGCACTTAAACTCTGTTTATTAATTTTTTATTAATTGGTGAATTTTGAATGGTTTGAAACAAATAATCTTACATATATATTAACTTACCGGCTGAATATTTACGGTGATTGTAACATAGGAATAGGATACACATATGCTTGGGAGAAAGGGATTGAAAGAGTAAATAGTCAACAAATTAAGAAATAATGGAAGAAAACCGAGGTCAAGATATGCTATTGATGATGCATGCATGTATAAAATAATGCAGCTATTACTACTTATTCTTTGCCTTGCCCACGAGATTCTCTAACAATACACGATTAATTATAATTAATTTTGAGAAGAAAATATTGAGTGGGAATCACTAACATGGTCTTTGTTGACTAGCACGTGGGAGTTCGATCGTTCAAAGCATATTTTTGGTTGACTTCTCGGGCCTATGTTGCATGGGACCTACTCACATGCATTATATGTTTAGTCTAAGTTTAGTTATAAGGGAAATAATATTACAACTAATTAATAATTAAGTTTCCATAATTCCATCTATCAACCTCTATTTTAGAGATAGTGTATTGTGATTCAATCTTAGGTTGATAAGTGATAACTATGCAATTAGAGCTATTAAAATAAGTTGATCAAACGTATACTTAAAATAAGACTTGGACTAAAAAAAAATTAGCCCGCTTGAAGAAGGGTGTACACGAGTCGACCCTTTTGGACTACATCGTGTGAATTTTGGTGGACTAACCTTTTTTTTTTATAATATAAATGTAATATATTTTTATATTTTGCATATTTATTAATGTCAATTTCATATAATATATTTTAGGTCAATTATAAATTAATAAAACATGATATCAAATACAATATGATATTGTAATAAAAAAACGTGAAAATAAATTCATAAACATGCTTCTTAGATTTATTTATTTTTAATATAATGTTAATTTTATGTTATATCTTTTAATATATATATATTCTTTTTACAAAAATAATTTTTTATTTATAATGAATCATCCCTTTCCACTGCTTGTCCCATAGAGGGTCATCCCGATCCGCCCCGTTTGTAGAATGGAGTGGATCCAAGTATTTAGGTATCCATTCGGCCCTGCCCCGTTTCAGATTTTTTTTTTCACACTCTTGGTTTTTTTTTTCATTAAGTTTTACGAGAGTGTGTTTCTTAAGGAGGTTGACCTGCCCCTACTGTTTAGACTTTAGTGCCTTTGGTGTTGTGACGTTGTCTTTTCTTTTATAATACTATTACCACATTTATTGAGTGTAAGTGTTTTTTTAGGGATGGGAGTTGAGAAAATGGTGGGCCAAATTAGGGTAGATTGGGCCATTATCCTTTGTAGCCCATGTCCGCATATATTGGCCCATTTCACTTTACATATGCTTTGCTCCACCACCATTTGCTTCCCACCTTTCGGATTCTCTCCTCTACTTCACACCATTTCATTTTGAAACCAAACTTTACTAGTATAAATATGTCTCAAATTGTTGGCCACTTTTTATACCTACAATCAATTTTTTCAATTAAATCTCATGGTTTTTTAAATAAAGAAGTAGTATTATTTTAGTCCTATATATCGAAATTATTTATATAGCATATTACAACATATACGATTATTTGTCATTTTTGGTGCAAATTTTCATCTTCGCCACTTGTACGGGAATGAAATTGTATGTTCCATATTTAGTGTTCCACCTTATACTTTATAAAGTGGATGAATGACACGTGAATGGTGAAAAAAATTAATGGATTGTAAACACTATATCGACATGTGTTAGTGACTTAGTAAGTGGAATCGAACTGACTTGAATAGACATGCTCAATCATTTCGAACCATAAATTTTGGTTCCCGATTCCAACACGGAACCAGATTCGAAAGAGATATATAAGTTACACAATTCCAATTTCAAAACCCACGATTCGATCAATTATTTTTTATTATTAATACAATTTATATTTTTAAAAAAATCGTTTAACTTACAGCTCTGACCTCCAATGGTTATACTCTAACTTAATCACTATTGTCCATCTCAAAATTATGACGGTTTGATATATTAAAAAAGTTAATGGTGGACCACCGGTTCGAAGCAGTGGTTCAATTTTTTTGAATAGAGGAATCTAAATTGTGTAATATACGATTGCGTTTTGGAACGGAGGACGACGACGTCGTTAAGAGCGATAACGGTGTAGGTAGTGAAATGTGGAAACAATGAAATGGAGATTAATTTATTAAGGTCAAGGGGGAGAGGATAGTTTGGGTAAATGACGGGGGTGAACTAATTAATTATCAAACTTCCTCGTCCCAAAAGCGCAAGTTTGGTATTCACGATTAACAGAAATCGCGGTTACTACGAAGTCTCTAGCTTCCCCAAGAGCCCCCAATTCCCAACTGTGGCTGGTTTTCGTAAAACCCCGCACACCATTGTTGCTAAAACCCCAGGCGTTTGGGGCTATCACCGAATCAAAAAATGGCTTCTCTGTTACCCGAAACCCTTCCAAAATTCACGGCCGAAACCCTAAAGCTCGCCGCGAAGCAATCTGAGCGCTGCCACATCGTCCCCGATCGCCTCCGCCGCGCAATCGACAACTACCTCCGAGGTAAAATTTGACAGTAATCTGCATTTCATCTCCCATCTCAGTTTCGTCTACTTTGAAGGAAAATGAGAATGAAATTTTGATGTAAACTAAATAGTGATGCACAATGTGCATTTATTCCATGCAGTCTCTTTTGCTGTTTTTTGTTTTGTTTTTCATGATACTTGCCAACAGCATAGTCTTATGGAGTTTAGTTCATTAAGTCTTGAGCATAAATGTTGACTTGAAATTATGAACTGTAGACCAAGAAGTAATGGATATGAATAGGAAGGTGCTAAGCTTGGCTCAATCATTTAATGGAATCAAGGAAGCAAACTTGCTCCTCCCAAGCTCAACTTCGAGGGAACTGGTGGAAGATCCACTCAAGTCTATGGAACGCTCTGGGAGGTGGAAAGTGACAAGTGCTTATGGAGATATTGGTCTTAGATACCAAGATGATCAAACTGTAGCATATGTTGCTGCTCGTATGCCTGCAGTCTACTCCGCTCTCCATCGAGTACTCAGTGAGGTATACTAGTGCTGCTCCAGTGTGACTGTTGTGTGTGTGTGAGAGAGAGAGAGATTTTGGGCATCGTATGGCATGGATATGATGTTGGTATTTGTGATATATTGTATACATATTTATGTATGTATGTTTATCATTCATTTTCTTAGCCAATTAAATGATGTAATATTTTGCTATACTTTCATGCTTATTTGCTTGATTGAGGTGAGTTTGGTACTATGACTTAAAATTAACATTTAAGAATTGATTTGTGACTATAGGGTATTAACCTCGTTCAGGATGTTCATGGGATGTTCTTTCCGCCCTTTAGATTGTTGTTTCCATGTTTAAATAGTGATTTTATAATGTAATGAATCCTCTTGGTAAATTTTGTATCTTAGAGAAAATTGTAAGAATTTTGTTGCTTTCATACCAGATATAAATTGGTGATTAAATTGAGATTCTAGAATGATTGGGGAATTGTTATCTAAATATGAGAACTTTTTATTTAGGTGAAAAGAAGAGTTCCTGATTTTTCTCCAGCTAAAGTCCTTGATTTTGGGGCAGGAACTGGCTCAGCATTGTGGTAGGCCTGTCTGTTGGTCTCCTTCTACATGTACATTTATATAATGAGCAGATTGTTTTGGTTTATTTACAATTTTGTTTATCTGATTTTGTAGGGCGATGATGGAGGTCTGGCCTGGGGCTGTGGAGAAGATTAATTTGGTGGAGCCATCACAATCAATGCAAAGAGCAGGACAGGGCCTAGTTAAAGGCAGATGCACTTGACCTTTTTAATTTTCTTGTTTTAATAAATAAGCTGTTTTTTTTTTTTTTAAATTTTATTGCTGCTATAGGTGACTTTTGAGGCTAAGTATATGTTCAAGTAATGCCAGCCAAACATAATGTCGTAATGATTGACAAATATGTTATAACTAAGTTTATATGTGAGCATGAATATATATTTGAGAGAGAGAGAGAGAGAGAGGTGAACATAGTTTTTTCTTTATTATGCATGTTGAGTATAAATCATGTACAATTGGAGCTTCATTTTACCAGAAAGTTATATGAACTCAAACCTTCAGTAAGAATTCCATATACTGTAAATGTTGCAATAGATGTTTAGGAAGATTTAGTATGCTTAATGTATTCAGATCCTAATCAATGACACAGTTAAGCTAATTGTTCAAGTTTGAAGGTGAACTGAGTACTCATGTCCTTTGGCTATGACACTGGTTTGGGTGTGGGCCTCGTGACAGATTCTTCTTAAAGTGTATACTTCATACTTTTAAACAGAATGTCACTAAATCTTTTCTGAAGTTTTTGATGCACCTTTTCTGGTTATCTGATGTCATTTTGTTGTTTATGTTACTGGGTTGGACTTAAAATTGTAATTTGATTGTTAATTGTTATAATTTGATTAATCTTTAACTCTAACATTAACATTTATACATGTATCTATTTATTTGTACTTTTAGACATATTCTTGTACACATTTCCTAATTTGGATCCTTATTACCTGTATGCACATATCCTTAATTTTAGAAATAAAAAGTTGGTCTCCTAGATATGTACCCATATACTGGTATTTGTATTATTGCCCTTACAAAAATCTTGTGAATTATAAAATCAATGGTAAGATCCTAAGAAAGAAACAAAAGGTGTAATTGACTACACTTCTATCTTCAACTAGTTAGGGGTAATTGACTACCCAAGTAAATCTAATGAGAAATTAATAATCCTGTTATACAGAAAAAACATGACCACTTCGAAAGCTGACAATTTAGGCAAAATATGTCGTAATAATGTATTGATATGTATAATGTATTGCTTCTGCATAATTTGGTATGTCTCTTTTATTTTGTAGTATTTTGTAGTATTTTGCTCTTAGCGTCCTTGATGACACCTTATACAGTAATTTTTATTAGTTGTACCCATTTTTTTAGGATATGCCTCTTTTGTCCACTGCAATATTAATTTCCATTCAAGTTCAACAGTGATGTATCATAAATCTTTTGACATAGTTCTGAGTTGTATTGTATCCTGGGTGAATTGTAGATTTAAAAGAACTGCCAATAATCGAAAGCTACAGCAGCCTCCAAGCATTGACTAAGAAAATAAACAAGTCTGGCAGACGACATGATCTGGTCATTGCTGTAAGTATCATCTTAATTGCTCTTATAAATATTTGATTATATTTTTTGTTGTTGTGTGCTAATAGAATTGAGTTGATATGTTTTCTATGTTGGATTGACCTTCTTGGATTGTCACTCAATACTGGTTATGTTAATTTGATGGTCTAGAGTTAATGTGTCCTCTGCTATTTGGGCAGTCATACGTGCTTGGAGAGATACCGTCATTAAATGATAGGATTACCCTCGTGCGCCAGCTCTGGGACCTTACAGGAGACATCTTGGTAATTCTTTGAACTCAATGGTTTATTTCTCATGTGCACATGTTACTGAGAGTGAGAGGGGACCACAATGGATTTGTAAACCTGTGGACTAATTACATAACATAATTATTCTTTAATCTGATTCTGCATGGCTGGGGATTTAAGTATGAAGGCAACTCTTAATAACATTGGTATTAATCACAGACTTAAGTTTTTCTATGATTGGATTGATTAATGTTCTCTTTTGTTGGCAGTCAATGCCTTGTATGATGTACAATGCATATTACTGGCATTTGAGAATAAATCAGTAATGTGTGAATGCCAATAGTTGCTAATATAATCAGAATGTACTTGGCCACGTTTGATTTTATTTCCTGCCATACTGGGTGATTAACTGATTATTTTGGATGAATGTATTTCTGGTAATGCGATTGGGTATTGAGTAATGTGGGAGGATGAATTTTCTGAAAGTTTTATTGGGGAAAATGACGTGTGTTTTTAGGGCCATTTTCAACTGAAGATATCTTATCTATATGTTGTTGTGGTTAGTGATAGCAATTTACATAATCAGATGAGGAAATTCTCTTGAATATTACATAGTCAGAGTTCCACCCTCCATCACTTACTACCTGTAGAAAACTTTTTGTATGATTGCTCCTGTGTACCAACATAATGATATATATATATATATATATATATATATATATATATATATATATATTTCCTTTTTCTTTTTAAAACTCATATAACCTGATCAGGTTTTGGCGGAACCTGGAACACCACAAGGATCAAATATTATATCTCAAATGCGATCTCACATCCTATGGATGGAGAAAAGGGTAACATTGTGGCTGTCTTTTTTGGGGTTATCTTTCTGTTCTTTTTTCCTGAACTAATTATGTTCTCTGCTTTCTAGAGAAGCCGGAAATTGCTGAGTGCAGCCAAAAAATCCTCTAAGGATTTGATGACACTCGACACTGGTGCATTTATAGTTGCTCCAGTAAGTGATGGATTTGCTCTTCCATTTGCTTCATATTATTAACTGGCTTCAACAAATACTTTATTAAATGGATATATATCAAAAGAGTGTGCATAAAAATGTTTGGTTTTGTGCAGTGTCCCCATGATGGTGTTTGCCCATTGCTTAATACCGACAAATACTGTCATTTTGTTCAACGTTTGGAGAGGACAGCTTCTCAGCGATTATACAAGGTTTTTGCAAACTCCCTACCCTTTCTAATGACACTTGCACAAGATAAAATCATAGATTGTCCTATAACTTTGTCTGTGTCCAATTTTAGTTCTGTATGTTTTTTCTTTTTTAATTTTGGTCCTTTTGGTGTCATTTTTTGTGTCCAATTTTAGTCTTGTATGTTTTACCTAAATTGACGCCAAACAGACCAAAATTGAAAAAAGTAAAATAAAAATAAAATTACAGGACTAAAACTAGACACGACCAAAGTTATATGACCATTTGTGATTCTATCTCGAACTTACACCACACAACTCTTGTATGGTCCCTAGATTTCAAGCATGGCGCCTTTGGTACGATTAACCAATTAATCAATCAGTGTAGCACAGGATTTTACCTGTTTTCTAGTAAAGTGAACTTATCATATGATTCACCTAATCAAACTATATAGAGGAACCTGATATGTGTGAATAAGTTGCTAACAAACATGTTTCCCTATTTATCTTGGAAGCAGTAGTTGATTGAATGTAGGATAATCTTATTCTAAGGAATGAGGGGATTTTGCTGCACGGGGCCTGTGGTGTCAGGCCAGCCCCCGTGAACTAGGCCAAGGTCCAACCTCAATTTACAAATTGCACATCACGTTCTTACAATTTCCCTGATCATCTTCTTTCCTTGCCTCCACCTACGACAACAATAAATGCAATCATCTATTGCCATCATGAGCCAGTTGTTTCCTACATTACTCAGGGGTGTTTGCATGCTATTAAAATAGCCCAAGAACACTTTTTTTTTTAAAAGTGATGACGTGTTACTTTTAACTAATTAAATGATCACTTTGCAGGTGATTTTGAGATGCAGTCATAGACTAATAACTTTAAATTGTTTAAAATTGGTTTTTTATTTAAGACTTTGATTTTTAGGAAATACTTCCATTTATTTTTTTAACCAATGACACTTTATTTCCAAACACTGCCCACTTTACATAAATTAATTTAAATCATTTCTTCGAAAGCACAATTACTTGTGTACACTCTGCATTGCTATTAGCCATATAAGATACTAAACTTCCTGTCATGTTGATTGAACTGATTAAGCACCTGCGTTTCGGGTCTGTACTTGAGAGGGAAAGTCAGGGAAAATCAGTAGAATAATTCCAGCAAACTGATTTCTGATTCGGATAGTTAATTTCACCAGATTAATTAGGGGGGAAATTTAACAAGGACAATGTAGTGGGCAGACTTGAGTAAAACATTGTAATTGGTCATTAGGCTCCAAAGTTCTTTCATTGGGAATGATCTTGGAGTCTTTTATCCGTTTTGTGTTCATTCTCAATAATATTTAATCCTCAGTTTTCTTACATTACGGCTCTCGTTTTGGTCCGACCTGCTGAATCCCTGCTCATGGTTAACACTAGAATGGATAGTCGTGTATATGTAGTAGAGGTAGAGCAGAGCAATAGTCAATATCGGTAGAGTTACACTAACAGCAGAAGAAGTTAGAGAAACTGGACAAGAATCGAAGAGATGATAGTCGATTATAGGGAACTCAACAAAGTCAATGTAACCTACAAGTATCCAATACTAGTAATTCAAGAGATGTTGGATGAGCTTAATGACGCTTGCTGCCTTTGTAAGTTGGACCTCCAATCCGGATATAATTAAAAAATCTGAATTGCTTAAGAAGATGTCTCCAAAACTGCCTCTTGGACTCATTAAGGCCATTATGAGTTACTGATAATGTCCGTTACTTTCTAGGAGTGAGGCCATTATGAGTTACTGATAATGTTCGTTACTTTCTAGGCAACCATGAATCCCGCCTACCACGCGGAGATTGACGGGCGAACATAAGTTCTAAACAAGTGCCTTGAATTTTATATTTGTTGCTTCACTTTGCACGGTGGAGAAGGATTTGGGTGAATTACGGAAGAAACAAACAGATATTCTCGCACTTCGAGAATCTGTTAGCATAACTGTTTGACAAAGTAGAAAATCAATAGTCACGATGCACGACGTGGCAAAGGGTTCAAGTGGTGGTAGGCTGTGTAGCTCGGTGAAAGCATCGTTTTCGGACGTTGACATAATGCTCGAGGTTTTGATTTGACATTTGTGGAGCGGGTGGAAATGTTCCTGACATTGAAACATAACCCTTTGGAACGTAAATCCGAATACTCAACGTGAGATAATTGTTGAACTTCTTGAGTCTTCGAATGAGTATTCGAAGCCAGCGACTTTGCTGGACCATGATGAACTAAGGTTCCTCCTTGGCCTTGGATGACGCCTATGCCCTTGATTTTGGGAGCAACAACAGGAGGATAGGAACTGCGGGCCAGAGCGTGTAACGGACTGTTATTAGGCTGAAATTCGCGTGCAGTAGGCTGCGACTCAGCTGTAACGCCTTGAGTTGATTCCATGACTAAAAGTTAAGTCTGATGCATTGTTAGAAGTAATGTGAAGCTTAACATAGGAATCCCTATGCAAATGCGCATCTGTCAAACATGTTTTCCATTCGAGCCACAAATCCATCGATTTAGGCATTCACCAAACCGTGTTGTCTAGTATTCATAAATATTTCAAATGACTCTCATCAAAATGCTTGAGACCTTCTCCTGTTAATTGAGGCCACATCACGTTAGGCTTACGATGCAACACCCTTAGATTTCAATGCTGCATGGCTCCCTCCGTGGCTGCGGTAGCCATGTAATCTTTTTCGGGATCAGCAGTTCGGTGAGCATAGAATAGTAGAACAACTTTACCCGGTGGTGAAGATATTGATGAGAATCAATATTAATATTTTATGTTTATATTTAGGAGATTTGTTTTGATTTCATTATATTTAGTATTTATATGTTTCTTATTCTCCAAGTATTTCGTATTATAAATAGATAAGTTTTAGATTGTTATTAGGGAGTTGAAATTGATTAATAAAATATGAGAGTTTATCTCAGTGTCTCTTTTACGGTATTCTTAGTGAATCAACGTATATGAGTTCTTATCACTTTTTCGGGTATTCGTAGAATCAACGAAAGAGTTCTTATCACTTTTTTCGGGTATTCGTAGAATCAACGAAATTAGTGTGTTCTTCGTATATATTTATCTTTTATACGCTTTCGCAACCTACATCACCCGGGAAAGCCAGTCTCTCAGGCCTTTGTCGGAAAACGTCGGAATTTCCATCTGAAGTGGATGTCCAGTTCGAGACCGATTGGGCCACCGCAGGGGAGTCAATTGAATTTCATTGGACGTACGAAGTGAACAGCTGCCGTTCAGCCACGAGTCAATGGTTGAACACATAAATCAACGTAAATGAACACTATTATTGAATATTGAGCGACTCAGGAAAGGAATCCTGTCAAAACAATTAAACTGACTAACACGATGACCCCTTGGATGATCTAGCGACATAAAATAATTCAATATAAATAAGACACAAAACCTAAACCCTAACGTAGCCCACAAGCAATAAATCCACAGGCTTTTTATTAAAGACTTGATGAACTGTATTAGTTGTTCTTGTCATAGCGTTCAAATGAAAGATGAAAGAGGCTGAACATGTTTGGAACTTATGGTAAAAATGAATGTTTGTTCAGACATTATCAAATACAACTATAATAGAAGGATGCTGATAATCTAGATGATGCTTGGTGCCTCTTTCAGGAGATTTCTCGTATAGGTTTAAAGCATTCAACAATTTCCTACAGCATCATGATTCATCATCTCACTACCAAAAATTGTCTATCCAAGTCAATTGGTTTGTAGTGTGCACCATGCCACCATCAACTTATTTAGTCGATATTACCTTTTTATTTACTAGCACATGATTCATCAAAGAAGCAGTTTTATTGCTCCTTTTGAACAATGATATGTGTTCTTGTTAATTTTTTTTGTTTAGCATTTATCTGTCTGTTCGGTAAGAAAAAGATTTGTTTATTTATATTATACTTATTTTGTTTTACACTGGGGGATGAGAGTATTATAATTTGTTGTCTCTGTGAACTTTTTGCAGCGATCCAGGGGACCTTTACGTGGTTTTGAAGATGAAAAATTTTGTTATGTTGCCTTCAGACGCGGAACAAGACCCAGGTGATTCTAGTATTTTATTTGTGAAATTTGAAATGACATATATGATAGATGGCACAATGTTATGATCCCACAACGAATCCACAAGCATATTGTGGATTGTTACTTAAGTCGGGAGTCAATCCTCCACTCTTGAGCTGGCTTTCGGTGGAGTTAAGGCTTCTGGCTTGAGTACCTAACACACAAAATTAATGGTTTTTTGACATTATTATCTCCACATTTTATTTTAAGTGGCCATACAAAGAAAAAATCCAAGCTTTATTGTTATATCTAGGTTAAGGACAGGAGAGGACCAGTGCTTCAGGTGAAATTGGGCATCATGCTTTGCTTTATGTTATTCAGGATACATAATTCATTGAATAAACAACTTGAAGATATTTCCATCACTTTGTTCAATCTCAGCAATTAGCATATATTGATATTTCGGTGCTCATATTGAAAGCTTCGAATGTGAATCATAGTGCACTATTACGAACTGACAGTTCTTGCCTCTTGGTTTCCAACTTGAAAGATTTTCTGAATACACCTTCATACATCCTTTTTTTTTTTACATCCTAGATAGTTTTGATATTGTATAAAGTGAATATCAGATTGTCTTGAAACTTTATGTTGAAGACAATAGTCGCTTTATGCAGGATTTAGATAGGAAAGACACCATTTTCCATTCAGGTAGCTGAAATTGGTTTTTTCTTTAATCATGCTACTTTTAAGTGAATTATTTATGTAGTTCCGATGAGTTTGTTAATCTTTTGCATTCAAGAATTAACTTGTAGATGGGCATCTGATGCTGTGATATCCTTTTCTTGAGCAGGGAACCTTGGCCCCTTGATGGTATGAAGTTTGAAACGTTGAAAGAGATGAAAGCTAATAGATTACCAGAAGATTTGGAAATCGAGTTGGGTAAGTGACAACTTTGCCATGCAATAAATTGTACAGTCTATTATTTTATTACTTATTTGTGCCAGTTCCCCCTCTCAGTGATTCCCCTATATTTTCAACTGATATAGGCATAATTCATCAATAGACCCCTAAACTATCAACTTTTATTTTGATAAGGTCCTTAAACTGTTTTTTGTTTAAATACCCTTGGAGTACTGAAATTTTATTTCTTGAGTTCCCTCGAGATGAAGATCGATGGAATTTTTTTATTTATATTAATGGTCACATTAAGTAATATGTATGTTAATTTTGTTAATATGTAAATGTGTTTTGTGCAAGTCGTTTTAACCCCACTACTTCAGGTGATGGTACATTGGTATCTAGAATGACCTGCAATGCTTTTGCATATAATTAAAATTAAATATATATATATATATATATTTTACTTAATGGGAGCATTAATTTGATAGGTCTTATGATATATATATATATATATATATATATATATTATATATATATATTTTACTTAATTTGATTTTTTATTTTAGAACAAAAAATAGTTTAGGACCTATCAAAATAAAATTTGATAGTTTGTGGACCGTATGATGCATTATGCCACTGAAATGTTGTTATCCATTGTTGGATCTAGTAGAACTAACACTGAATCATTCTCAGATAGCCAATTTGAGGGTGAAGAAATTCAAAATGATGAGTTCGAACAAGATTTGAACGCATCGGAAGAAACAGAAGCTACTGAGAATGATAATAGCGAGGATGAAGAAGAAGGTCCTCGTGCAGACCTTGGGAGTGGTTGGGGAAGAATAATTTACATGCCGTTTAGAAGGGGCAAAAGGGTTGAGTTGGATATGTGTCGAGCAACCAATAGTGAAGGTACGGAGGGGTCGTTTGATCGTGTTGTCATAACGCAAAGGCAAAACCCAGCATTGCATCATCAAGCCCGGAGGTCTATGTGGGGGGACCTGTGGCCCCTTAGGAGCGGAATCAACTCCAAATATTATATGTAAATATCATTTACTGGTTACATAACTTACATGTGAAAAAATCTGATTTTGCAGTAATCGTGCATGGAAAATGGTATATGTCGTTAGTCATAGAAGGAGCAAACACGATAAACATTTTTGTTATGTACTAATCATTTTATTCTAGAATTGGACCTACTTTTGACTAAAGTGCCTGCAGTGCTTTTAAGTGATCACATGAACATCTGTGGATCCTAATTAATACCTTGAACGTGAGTACTGTACGTATGATAATGGTAGAAAATAGAACTGAGGTTTTTTGCATGTAGCCCCATGCGGACAGTGCCCTCTTTACTTTACCTGGTACAACACATTAAAGCTTTGCTGTTTTTGCATAGACTAAATTGAAACTGAGCATTTGAGTCAAATCCAGTCAAATGTGGATAAATGTTCATGCTCAACTAGATTAGATGGAAAACTTTTTACGTTTGAATTTGATTTAATTTATTTTGATGGCTTAGACTTTATAATGATGTTGATACATATGGACATGACTTGATTTGACTCTATTCGATGTAAATTATGATTAAAATTAGACCATATAGTAGAAGTTAGATATAATGAGACCAAACTTACGATGTATCACAATATAAGGGACTAGTGAACTTGTGGGCCAACTTTTTCCTGAAAATTCTTGAAAGTGAAATGCCACTAGAGCCTAGAGACTAAAGTTTTTTTTTTTTTTTCGTTGTTTGTGATACTTTAAGAAATTACATTCAAATGTATTATAATTAGAAGCCGGTAAAAGTAACATATTTCATACTTGAGAGGACTTTATATAATGTTTAGAATAACATATATAGTTCAAGTGATCAAAACAATAGTAACTAAGTCGTGAGTTTGAGTGTGAGAGGGGAGAATTAAAAGTTCGCGAGTTTGAGTGTGAGAGGGGAGAATTAAAAAAATATTTAATACTGTAAATTCATTTCATTTTTCACAAAGACAATAAAATATCATTTATTGTACATTTTATTCCACCGAACATCCCTTCAAACCATCCGCTCTATCTAGGTTATCATACCTAGTCCATGGAGACGTACTCTTTCGTTTTTCTCAAGGGTTAGTTCTTCCGTCTTTTTACAGTTTGACACCGGGAACTTCTCCCATCACATTTGTCCTGGACCATTGCTCTAATTTCCACAGACGGTGCCATTTGTTGGGTTCTCGGGAGGACCCTCCGTATTCCACCTGGTATGATATTGTTCGCTTTGAGCTAAATCCTCACGGTTTTCCTTTTGAATTTTCCCAAAAGACCTCATACCTATCCTAATTCACTCTTTTTATACCCTATGATCCTTTAATGCTTTTTCGATTTAGAACTTGTTTGACCCCAACAATTGTAAAACTTTTTTTTTTTCACACATTACAATAATTTAGAGTATTTATTATGTAGAGATAAATTTGACATTATACCCACTTTAAAAAAAATATATATGAGACCATTTTAAAAAGATCCTATTCAAATTTCAAACAAACACACTTTTAATGTTCATCAAGAATTTCAAATCCCAAAATTTAAAATCATGACTTTTTTTGTACACCTAAATTAAAAAAAAAAATTAAATAAATTCTCCGGCCATGGGAGTAGTCACATACATTACTCACACATGGGAGGTACATTTCCTCTGAGATGTGCATTGATTCTCCTCTCTAACCTATTGTAAGAAGTTGCATGCACGTTGCACGTGGCATCTTACCATATCGGTCTAATGCCTGTTCTGCTCTGTTTAAAAATAAATAAATTCATTACTTTCTTTTTCTTACTATTTTCTATACACATCTCTAGGAATATTATATGATACCCCATTATTTTATGAATAATATTATTTTATTGAATTAGCCATCGGAGTGCAGGGGCAAGTGGTGTATATTTAAATGATTAGTTGCAGCGTGAATCATTGAGCAGATTTTTCTTCCTGTAACTTAATAATTTATGAAGTCGTGCTTTAAATAAAAAAGAGTCGTTATATCTTTTATGGATTAATTTAGAGTTGAAAGAGTACAATTTTTAATATTCCTTCTATTTTTTATTTCCTTTTTAACGTTTTCTATCAGTGATTCTGTACGAATCTTGGCAGGAAGAGGATATGCGACTCTTTTTTGTCACAAAAAATGTAACAAATAAAATAAAAAGAAATAGTAATTGGTTTTAGAAGGAGTATGGAGAAAATTAGATTTTGTTAATGTGTTACTTGCTTTTACATATTCTTTCTTATAAATAATTGAGAGCTAGTTTTTAGTACTAATTTTTTTTTAAAAAAAATTATTTGATCCATTTTTATCCTCACGAATTCTTACTTGCACTTAAGATCTTTCCTTAAATAATACATGAGGCTGCTTTTTAGTTGTGAAGGTTTAATTTTCGCTTTTAGCCCCCACTTTCTGTTATATGCATTACCAATAATCTATTCACCCAAACAATAAAATATCGGCATTAAACTTTACATGATCGTTTGGTGATATATCAAAAATAAAAAAACCCACCGAAAAAAAAACCCTTAAACGTGTTAAAAAATATTAGTATTATTTCAAATTATATACACGGTAGTTTTAACTTTCGAGATATACATACATATAACTTATTCTTATTTAATATTTAAATGAATATTATACTATATTTACCATAACTTATGGATAACATTCATCTATTTAAAAAATTGGATCAAGTGGTACCAGTTTTATACCGCATGTAACCTATACACACAAAGTATTTGTCTTAACTTTTTAGTCACCTTTACGTGAGATCTATCGTCAAAAAATTATTTAATTAGTATCTTAATTATTTTTTTAGTTAAATATAGAGTTGTTGCATAATTATTGCCTTTATCATAGAATTCAGACAATACACTTTACAGAAATATCACACATTAATACATGATCATGGTTAGTTTATTATTAAGATAACGACAAAAGGTAAAATAAAATACTAACGATAACGATGTGAAGGCACATAATATGTCGTCATTTAATTAAAATTAAACAAGAAAAAAGCCGCCCCAAGAACATGTGGGAGCCTCAGTGGCTGTATCACGACAAAGACGCCATACTAATTACTACAATTAGAAGGAGAATTATCAATTTATTATTAATTACCATTTAATCCCACTACACTTGTTCTACTCCTCACCATTATGTTGTCCACTAGGACCAATATAAATTAGTTTGAGGTTTTAATAAGAAAAATAATACTCGCTTTATTCAACGTTTAAGAATTAAAAAAAAAATCAAATAACAATAAATATATGTATGATATGATATTTTTACCCTTTTATTTACCTAAATAATCATATAATGTATATAATGTTGAGTCAATTTTGACAGTTTTCTCAATTGATCCTAAATAGCTCAACCACTCCACACGTTGTCTTGTGCAATTCAACATCATACTTTATAACAACAAGATTTTATTCTAATAGTTGAATCTCCTTCAAATCTGAATTAAATTTGCCAGTTGGTAGCTTTTATTATTCACAATTATTGATAATTTTATATCCTTCACGTACATGATCCGTGGTATTTAATGCTTCATCCATCTTCTCTTAAACTTTTCACTTTCCTATTTTATACTTTCTTTATAAGTTTTTATTTTTATTTTTTAATTGATAAAAGTTACTATTTTTTTTCTATCTTTTTCTAACTTTTCTTTTTTCTTACATTTTTTCCCTACATTTCTCTGCTTCAATTACTCACTATTTATTTTATACCATATACAGTATATATGAGTATATTAATTCATTAATCTCAGTGGAAAAAAAAAGGGGAAGAACAAGTGGAGTATTTAATTAAATGCTCATTGATTTGTTCTGTCTTCTGATAACAAATTTAATTAATTAGAAAAATTAGAGAGATCAAATTTAATTTATGTCTCTCTCTTCAATCTTCATGATTGGTGTCATTCTCCTGTACACTGTTTCTTCGAGAATTTTAAATAGCTTGCTACGCTTATACTCATTTTTAATGAATTTTTCTGACTTTTCTAAAAAAGAAAAAAAAAATAGTAGATTCCAATTAATTTTAATTTTAAGAAAATTTTAGGCCTCAATTGAAATTTCTGTCGTTTTTTTTTTTTTACTCTTAGAATTTTATTTAATAATTTCAGACAACATATATACATTGACAAATAAGTTCACAATTCAAATTAGAAAGACTATGATGTCATTAACCTTGTACGCGCCGGAAAATTTTCTTTAATTTTTTTTTTTTGAAACGGTAAAAAGTATATTCCACACGTGTATAAGGGATACTCAACCTGTATTGTTTACACATATATTTTACAAGATTTATCTTTCACTTATGATATCGACCACCACTTTTATAATGAGAAGTTGTGAATCCCCAACCAAGATTCTCATAGCTCAATTTTACAACTCCTTTCCTCATCTCATTCCTCTTGAATCTGCTACAGTTCCACCATCATGCTTGTATATGGATCGATGCACCACGCCACTATCGACGAATTGAGTTTTATGAGATCTCGTCCCTCTAGCCATGACCACAACTGAATTTTGTTGTTTTTCACTGACTTCTTTACCATCGGTTCCACATTTGAGAATATGTTTGCAGTCATACTTCTCCAAATTTCTCAAATAATTCTACAAAAAGACTCGCTGCTATCTTTTTGCACCATTTTTCATTGCCCAGAATCATGCAATGTTGTAAAAGATGAGTTGCCAGGTTATTGTGTAAAGCCATACTCACCTTGAACCACCTGTTGGGATATTCTATATTCTTATGTTTGTATTGATAAACAAAATATACTTGTAATATGATAAGTTGTATTGTATAGACAACTTCATTATTTATCTTGTAATAGATAGACTTATGGTCAAAAGAGTAGACAAGTTAAGTCAAATGCTCAAGAAGAGAAGACCAGAACCGAAAGACGAGATGAAGTCTGCTTAGAAGATGAGTGGAACTCATGGGATAAGAAGAGTAAAGTGTAAGATGAGTAGACCTCAGCTGGGTAGAAGTTATCTTATGACACAAGTTGAGTAGAAGTCATCTTATACACAAGTTGAGTAGAGTAGCAGAGTAAAAGAAGAATCAAATGAGTAAGTTACTCATCTGATGATCAGCTGAGTCAACAAGATTAGTTGAGTAAAACTAAACACAGCTGAGACTGTCTGCTTGACTAACCAGACAAGTCTACACAGCTGAGGAAACAATTAGAGAAGTCAAGTGTCAAGGACAATAGAGAAGAAGTCCAGAAGATAAGCTAAGTAAAGACATCAGAGTAGAATCTGCTGTGGAAACTCAGTTGTGATCATCAGCAATGGTAAGACAGCAGAAATCAGTTGTGGTCATCAGCAATGGAAAGACAACAGAAATCAGTTGTGGTATATCAGTTGATTATCCGTTAGACAACAACCATACAAGCTGACGTGGACCAATGGAAGCGCGACAACAGAAGTACGGATCTGACACAAAGGCTGCAGAACCTTCCAAGTCAAAGATACTATGAATATTACATAGATGTAATATTCAGAATATCAAGCAAAAGATTGTTTTCCTGAAATAGTGGAATTTGATTGTTACTTTTCAACGGTAACATTCAAGCAAATAACACTATAAATACTGAGTTCAAATCATAACTTATGCAAGGAGTGAGGGTGATGCTTAAGGCTGAGCAAAATATTTTAAGTCCAGAAAATCAGAAGAGCTCAAGAACACCATAACAGAAGACATCAAGCAAGCATCCTTATACACACACCCCCAGTAAGTGAACTCATGATATATCTTAGAAGAGAAATTTTCAATCCTAGCTTTAGGCTAACTCAGATTGTAAGGGAATTTCTCATACTTAGTCATTCTCGAGTCCTCCCTTCTATACACCCATTTAGGAGATAGGTTGAGGTATTCACATTAGGTATAATCAAGAAGAAGACCACTGTAAAGGGTACTTCCCTCCCCAACAAGTAGATCTGTATCCTCATAAAGTAGTTGAGGATTTTAATAAAAAGTCTTCTCTTGGGACTATAAAATAGCAAGACGTCTTCCTCTTGGGACGAAGTGTTCAAGGAGGATAATATCATGATTGAGATCGTGAGAGTGGATGTAGAACACTGTAGTCCAAACCACTATAAATCTATATGTTATTTACTGTTTTATCATGCATATTTACATAACATATGTTTAAAGGAAAATGTCTTATATCAGCTGACACCAAGTCAGCTGATATACTAATCTGTTTTGCTATTTGATAGTTCATAATCAACAGACACCAAGTCAGCTGAAATCATAAAATGTGTTTATGCATGAAATAAAGTTTTAAATTTCCATGAGCAGTATAAACGAGTATAATCCTTAAAATGGGTACACTACAATTTCGGGCTTCTCTATCAACTGATACAATCAGCAGACTAGTTAGTTTAGACTCCTAACGAATCAGCTCACCAAGTCATATGTATAGAAGAGTTATTTTGTTTTCTACACTTAAACTCTATCAGTTGACATCAAGTCATCTGATCTTTCAGTAAACTCGTCTGATATTTTAGTAGAAAAATGGACCATCACCACCTATGACATTCCACCCATATTGCACTAGCGAATTTGCATTCCAATAGTAGTCGATTATTGTTTTTCTTCTCCTCCCCACACATTTTGCATACCAACTCTCCATCCGGGATCAGAATTCCTCTTTTCTTTAAGTCCTTGGTCGTAGTCAACCTGTGCTTAAACGTTTTCCACCCAATTGTTTGTGCTTTTCTAAGCGCTATGCCGTCCCACATCGTGGAGATATCTTTCACGCTATTACCCGTCCTTTTCATCGTTTACGACACCTGTTTCATCATCTTATACACGACACTAGTTGAGTATATGCCGTGTGGGGCCAACTTCCAACTCCATTTGTCCTTCTCATGTCGTCTAAATTTATACCTGTCAATGAATGATAAAAACTCAACAAATTCATTAATCTCATGCTCATTTAAAGTTCTCCTCTACCTCCATTCCCATCCATTTTTCCCCATTTTCCCATTTCTCAAATTCTATCCTCTTGTTAGTTACTACACCTGTATAAACTAAGTAATTTATACATTAGAGTCACTCCCTCATCTATCCACCCTTCCTTTCAGAATTGAGTTCTCTCACTATTTCCCACAATTATTTTTAATTTCTGTTTTTAATCATTCCCCTACCCCTTGCCCCCTCTAATATTTTTTTAGCTCCTTCTACCATATTGATTCATATGTCCCCCTCCCTCTCCTACCGTTTCTATCCACTAGTACCCCTACCAAACCTCCATATTTCGACTTTAAAACCTTCACCCCACAAGTTGTCCCCCTTATTAAGAAATCTTCAAATTCATTTTTCTAGTAGAGCTCTATTAAATGTGTGCATATCGTTAATTCCCAGCCCCCATCCCCACCCCCACCACCCTACACACACACATTTTTTATTCTCACATATTTCTATTTAACCCAAAGAAAAATTCCTTTTGTTTTCACACCCACCCCATATGAATTCTTTCTGTAGCTTGGTGATGTAATTCAACACCCTTTTGGTATCAAGAAAAAGGATAAGTAGTAGGTTGGCACTGCAATGATGACCATTTGAACTAAAGTAATTTTTCCACCCATCGAGATGCAACGACTTTTCCATTTTTTCCAATTTACCTTTGATTCACTGGATTAGACTATTCCATGTGGACTTTTTATGATGATTAACGCCCACATTTAGCCCAAAAAATGTCATTGGTAACTTGCCCGATTTGCATCCCAAGTATCGAGCCATAACTTTCGTTACTTCATCTCACATATGAACCCCGGTGAGACAACATTTGTTGATGTTTACTTTTAAGTCAGATACCAACTCAAACATCTGAGGAGTGTGCTTAATCGATACAATATCCTCTCATCTTCCATTACAAAGAAATAAAGTATCGTCCGCATATTGTAAAATGGGTACCTTGATTTTTTTCTGACCGATGCAGGCTGGTTCTAGTGTCCAATTTCGACCACTTTCTTTATCATGACATTCAAACCTTCTGCTGCAATTAGAAGAAAAATAAATGGTGACAATGGGTCTCCTTGTCTCAGCCCTCTTTCAAGATTGAACTCTCCTGAAGGGCTCCCATTAACCAATACAGATGCACTTGCCGTTGATATACACTCAATAATCCATGCTCTCCATTTTGATGAGAAATTCATGGCCACCATCATCTTATTTAGGAAGGCCCAGTCTACAGAGTCGTAGGCCTTGGCAAAATCGACTTTAAAGAGTACTCTCGCTTTTTTTTCTTCTTTACCTCGTCAATTGCTTCGTGTGCCACCAGAATCCCATCCAAGATCTGTCTTCTGCCTATAAAGGCCGACTGACTTTCGGATATCACATTGTCCAGTACATTGCTAATCTATTTGGAAGAAGTTTTGAGATTATTTTGTATAATGAAAGTTGGGTTAATTCCAATAAGTGAGATAGGTATGAACTCTTCATGCCTAGTTGCTCCTTTTTTTTTTTTGGTAAAAGTATAATGAAAGTTGGGTTAATTCCATTCACTAACCTCCCATGAGTATGAAAATCATCCACTAAGAAAAAAAAAATACTCCTGTAGAGCAAACAAATATGAAAACAACTTGAAATTACAAACCAAACCTAAACTAACATAAAAAAAAAAAACAAGAAAATAAACCATGTCTCCCTAAAGGGACACGAGACATCATGGCAGATTGGAAGCATCGCCACATCGTCCCTTATATGAGGCTACTAAGCGCATTTTATTAGCAAAGGGTGTCGTAGAATCAACAGTGAAGGCCTCAGAGGTGATTGTGTTCAACTTATCGATAACATTGTTAAGTGTTTGCAATTGTGATGCATCCAACTTGATCAATGGGCATTTGCTGGACTTCTTCTAGATAGAGCTAGCAGAGCGGCCTGTTTGGAATATATAAGCGGAGGAATAATCGCAAGAGTTAGATCCAGAGCACATTATTGCTTTGGAGAAGTTCATAGTGTTGTATCCTTTTTTGTCGGGGTGTATCAATCAAACGACAACAAACATCATCATTTATATGTGAATGGTTTTTTACGGATCGAAAGATGATCAAAGATGTTCTTGATGAACTCTTAATAAGAAAAGTGTGTTCTTGATGAAGAACTTGAGGAAGCTTGTAAGAGAAGTTGAAATTAGGGTTTAGTATGTAAGAAAATGAAATCGGGTCTGTTTATTATGCCCTCAATGGGCTTTTATATTATGTTACAACTTTGCATGCATTTAGTGTTGGCAGCTCAACATTAATCCACACATTAATTGAATATACTTGTTATTAAATGTAAATACAGCTGCTATTAGTGTAATCATTCTATACATTTAATGCACTTGCTTTACATCAATCTCTCTGTAATCAGCCACTTTAAGTCTCATCCATCGTTATACGCGATGTCGATCAAAACACATGCACCGCATTTGATTTGTCAATGCTCGGACAGTGAATTCCATCTTTGTTCGGGAAATGTTGCTCTATTCTGGGCTTAAGGCGAACACTCAGACTCGGATCTTCTTATGTAACTGCCTTCTTCATATCTTTAAGACACCTTATTCGCCAATGACAATGCTCGTCATCCTTTACTATGCCGACCATCGACCATGGAGATCCTTGCTCGCTGCCACGTGGACATTTTTGGCCTGTTTTATTATTAAATACATACTTACCTTTCTCGCCTTTGACCTGGCTGACTAGGCTCGACTACTTTGACTTTTCTTCGTTGAATTGTTGACCAGTCAATAAAACAAATGTTGACTTGTTGACCAGACATAAGATATACTCCCTCCGTCCCAGGATTTTATGCACACTTTCCTTAACTAGCGTTCCAACATTTTTGCACACTCTAAAAAATGATACAATAATACCCCTCCTTTATTTTACCTTTAATCAAATCTCTTTCACTTTAATCAATGAATTACCAATAATACCCCTCATTTATTTACTTTACAAATCACTTTATTCCATTTTTTTAATTTTCGTGCCGGTCAAAGTGTGCATAAAATTCTGGGACGAAGGGAGTATAACACATAGTAATCGCCTTTAAAAGTGATGTTGTCCGAGGATTGATCCATGATGACTTAGGAATTAGGTTATCAACTCTAGTGTCACGTACACTCATAACTTTTAAGTGATGCATATTGTCATCCAGTGTCGACATTTGTTTGTTTATATTAGAGAATATAATAAAATAATATAATATATTATAGGTAGCAATCTTTTGTTTATGCTTTATATATTTATTTAGATTCGTTTCCCAGGCAGTTATATAGAAGGACGGTTTTGGAGTACATGATTAATTGTTTTTAAGACGCCTCTATTATTATATTGGGTAGATTATTTTTTTAAAATTACACTTAAATAATTAATGAAATATAAAAATTGAATAGGTGTTCGATTTGATTGGATAAATATTATGACATGTTTAATGGTGATTTTATTTATTTATAATTAAAAGTTGTTTTGTTTTTCCGACTAGAGTATTTATTGTCCATGTTAAAAGAAATCGTGGCTTTTACTGGGTGAGTTTTCCACTATATGGTGACACGTGAAGCGGTGGTTGATGACGTTAGCTACTCTGTTTTTGTCGTTTCTTGTCAGCTCTCTTAATTAATTTTTATTTTTATTTTTTATTATCATATGTCCTGTTGGCCTATAAAGTAGTAATCATGAATAAACCTGTGGGCTGTGGCTGCTCTCATATATTATATCGTGTTGTAATTCTCTCTCTCCTGCCTGCTGTGTGTGTGTGTGAGAGAGAGAGAGAGAATGGGAAGATCCCCTTGTTGCTCTAAAGTCGGATTGAAGAGAGGGCCTTGGTCAACACAAGAAGATTCCCTCTTATCCAATTTCATTCAACAAAACGGTGAAGGCCAATGGAGATCTCTCCCCAACAAAGCCGGTATGTATCATATCATATGCCAATTAGGACACCAAATTTACCCAAATAGTATCATATTCTAAACTGAAAAGTAGTAGTGCAGGGCTGTTGAGATGTGGGAAGAGCTGCAGATTAAGGTGGATGAACTACCTAAGGCCGGGGATCCTACGTGGAAACATCACCGAAGATGAGGAAGATTTGATCGTACGGCTGCACGGCCTTCTGGGAAACCGATGGTCGCTGATAGCCGGCAGATTGCCGGGTCGAACGGACAACGAGATAAAGAACTACTGGAACATTCATCTCCTTAAGAAACTCAACAGCAAGGGCGTTGACATTAAGGCCAACAAGAAAAAGAAGATTAATAAACCCCCCAAGAAAGTGGTCAACAATAGCGAGAAGCAAATCGGTGATCCTCCAAAGACCAAAGTGTATCTCCCTAAGGCGATTAGAGTTTCAAGGAGCAGCAGCAGTGGCGAGAAGGCGGCGGTGGTGTGGCCGGCGATGGATGAGTTTATTCTGCCGATGCTCAACCATGATGGTAGTAACATGTGGGACCAAGTCTACCAGGAGTATCTCCAACTTCTCTAACTAATATATGTAAAATTAATATTGTATCCTTTTCTTCTCTCATTTTCATACAATAGACTACTCACTGCTTTCAAATTTTATATGAATCATTTGCTTTCAATGTTTTAATGATATAATTATGGCCGGTAATTGGAGTAAATAAGTATATTTTTATTAATTTTTAAATATGCATATTAAGATTAATAAGAAAAATAAAAAATTATATTTATGGACACAAAGTTTGGATCGAGAAGGAGTATGTATTTATCTTGTGCCCCACCCAATTTTTTGTTTTGTCTCATTTTCATATTAAATAAAGGGATTAAATTTTTTATTCCTATTATGGAAGATAAAGTGAGGATATATAGTAAAAACTTTTCAATTTTATAAATAGTACGGAGTACTAATAAATTAGTGGTATTTGTTGTAATGTTTTAAGAGGATTGTTTAAAAATGTTTTTACTATTTTAGATAATATATGTCATCAAGTAAAGGGATACCCAAAATAATAAAATGAGTTATTAAATAGAGGACGGAGGGAGTATCTTTCTATTTTGTCCTTATTAAATAAGCTCTTTTTTTTCTTTTTTTTTTTGCTCAGTAAAGATATTGCATTAATAAAATTTGGGTACAAGAAATACCCATGAAAGTACAGCACAAAGGTTATATGGTGGTTACCCCACTGATACAGAACTTGACAGAAGGATAAGAACTCACGTCCATTCAGATTTCACAGTGTTATGCATCGGATTGGATAAGCTCATTTTAATGCAATTCTCAACGTGTTAAAAGCAGTAATTAATTAAAAAAGAGAGGGTAAACTAGGAATAAATTTGGTAAATAACCTAAAACAACATTTAAATGGAATAATTTGAAAATTGATAAAACGTCAAATATATTGAATAGGAGGGAATATTTATTAATACAAAAAAATTGTGAATATTAGTTAAATACTAAATAATATTTGAAAATAAATTCAGATTAATATTTAAATAAATAAATAATTTCACAAAATCTAAAAAATTATAATATGAAAAAGAAATCATCTATATTTATTCCTAAATCAATTAATTACTAGAAAAATTAATTAACTTAATTATCTAATTAATTATTTAAAAACTCAATTAACTTACCTAATTAAAAAATTAATTAACATACTCAATTAAATATAAATTTTATCTTTATAATAATAAAACTCTCAAATAATTTTTTTAAGTAAATTGTTAAAAATTCTCATTAAAACTTAATAATTATTTTAATATTTTAAATAAATACAAAAATCAACAAATATTTAAAATTCCCAAACAAATAAAAAAAATACTCAAATATATCCAAAATGATGATGAACAATTTTTTTTTTAACAATTTATTAATTTTTTTGCTTTTCATTTTTATTATAGAATTTTTAATTTGATATTAGTTCGTACAAAAATATTTGGACCCACTTTGTGTAATACTTAGATAATTTTTTATATTTATTTAATTACTTTAAAATAAATAAATAATTTTTAATACTTATTTTGTAATTATAATTTTTTTCTAAGTAAGTTAATAATTTTTATAATAATTAATTAGATAAGTTAATTGATTTTTTTAATAATTAATTAATTTATGACAATAAAAGGTATATTGTATAAAAGAGAAAGAAAAAGAGAACAAATCAAAATGAATGTTAAGGAAAGCTACACTTCCCAATACAAAAAAGCAAAGACTAAAGTAATAAAAATACAATTAAACCAAATTACATATGATCAATGTTAACACCATCATTCTGTATCATCCAACATATCCGTCCACGTTTATGAAGAGACAATTAATTAATTTATGAATGAATGAATGATTTATTTATTATTTTTTTATATTAAATTTTTTTAGATTTTTTTTTAAAAAAATTACTGTATTTAGTATTTTAAATATTATTCATAATTTATTTTAAAATTTTTAAAAATATTATTTAATATTTTAACTAATATTTATAATTTTCTGAATTAATAATCTCTAAGCAGGAAAATTTAGAATTAGAAACCACGATTGGATAAATTCTATACCAGGATTTAATATAAATAGAGATACTTGAGAATCTCAATTATAAGAAATTAAGGGTGACAGTGTTTGACGAGGAATCCTAGGCTTTGGAGAAATTTTGATCTATAAATTTTAAATTTACTCTACTTGTGATTTAAAAAAAAAAAATGAATGAATTTTAAATAATTAGACTTGGGCTAAAAAAAAAAATTTAAGTTAAAATTCTAAGTAATTTAAAATTCATATTTTTTTAATTCATTTTATTAGAAATGTCTCATACAAACACAACCCTAGTGAGATTCGAAGGGCTGCTATGAAGACAAAAATCTTAATTTGGAGGGTCACACTGAATAAATCTTTTGAGAGACTTTGTAGTGATAACGAAGAAGAGAGTGAAATTTGATTTTAATTAATATAATTAAATCAATAAATTGATTAAGTAGAGGCGGAATGCTACATCATCGTTTTAGCACTCTATCAAAACTGATCTCTATGCATGACTATATGTGCGCATTGCTAATTTTTTTAATTAAATGAATATATTATGAAAACCATCTATCAACGAATGAATCGTGTAACCTACAAGACCCAGGCTAGTTAATGGCAAGAAACTAATGGTTGTTTGATATTAATATATACTACTACTACTATTATACAAAAAAACTGATAAAGGTTCAAGCTTTATTGTTACATCTACAGTAGATAGGTTAAGCACTGGACAGGAGATCGAGGCCATTGTAATTGTTTAAAGCTTACATGTGCAATTCTAAAATGGTAGTAGCAAACAAGAAACACGTTTTTTTTTTTTATGTAATTAGTACAGTATTTTATTCTTGAATTCATGTCAGACTTTTGGCTAAAGGCTGCACTGCCTTTAAGTGATCAAATAATGAACATTGTGGATAATTATTGCCTTCAACGTGAGTACTGTTGTATCAGTATGTATGGTACCTATACACTGCAGAAAAGTGCCATGTGTAGTTGTGTACCCATAAATCATTTCTTTATAATTTATTTACCTAATTTTTTTTTTAATGAGAGTCATTATTTTAAATTTTCTAAAGACTTTTTAGTTAAAGATATAATAATGACATTAGATGTTAAATATGTTGCGTGACAAAAAAACATTAAAACTCGTGTGCACTTCTGTGCAGAATTAACATTAAACAAAATTGAAATTGAGCTTGAGTAATTCAGGTAAATTATGCTCAACTTGACTAGTTGGAAAATTTTATGTTTGAAACTCGGTTTGAATTTTGTCCAGTTTATGTATGAGCATGACATGATTTGACTCGATAACTATGTAAATTATGATTAAAATTAGATCACACGTACAGTACAAGTGAGATATAATGAGACCAAAGTTAGGAAATTTTCAATATAGGGATTCATTAGGGAACTTGTGGAGTTGTGGGCGTCTATCTGTGTTTGAGAAGTCTTAGAAGGTGAAATGTCACTCTAAGGGCATGTTTGCTTCATGGGTTGGGCTAAGATGTGGGGAGGCTAGATAAACCTAGAGGGAGAGACTAGATAAACCCAATGGGAGACTAGGTTGTCTAAACCTATGAAATTAGTTTAAAAAAATCGGGTCAAATTATAAACCCGGGTCAAGGTGTTTAAAGTTATGAGAAACCAAACATGGGAGAAGATGGGTCTACATATCAAACCCATCACTAAACCCCCCTAAACCCATCAAGCAAACATGCTCTAACGGTTTAACCGAGAGTTAGTTCTGTGTTGATGAGATGTACTCCCTTCATTACGGGATAATTTGCATAGTTTGATCGGCACATTTAAAAAAAAAAAATAGTGATTGATGATATAAGACAAATTAGAGATATTTTATGTGATTTGATAAGGTCAATTAAAATGAATTTGATGAGATGTAAAGTGAAATGTATGAAAAAAAAGAGTGGCAACTTTGAAAATAAAATGATATTATGAGTTTATTAATTTTATGGATATTTCCATATTAAGAGTATGCAAGTAATTTTGGGACGTCCTAATAAAGAAAATGTGCAAGTAATCACGGAACACACCGAATGAATAATATTTTTGTTGTATGTGATATTTAAAAAATCATTTTAAAAGTATTATAAAAATATGTAAAATTAATATATTTCATGCTTGAGATCACCTTATATAAATTTTTTTGATATTACATTGAAATTAGCATACTAAGTTGAATTGGCATTATTAACTTCATTATTCTTGAAATTTAGTCTAATTAAGACACGGGCAAAATCTTTTATCTGGAAAAATCTCTACCTTCCCATCTCATGCATTTTATCTCAATATGTCATTACTAGGGGTGTAAGTGAGTCGAGCCTACTCGCGAGCTACTCGTGCTCGACTCGAAAAAAGATCGAAATCGACTCGAAGTTAATCGAGTCGAGTTTCGAGCTACTCGAGTAGCTACCGAGTTCGAGTTCGAGCTCATAAATACTCGGCTCGAAAGGCTCGCGAGCCTAATCGAGCTTGAACAATATTTACTATTTTGTCATTAATATATAATTTATATTTATATACGAGTAATCGAGTCGAGTCGAGCTCGATTTTATTTAAGAAAAAATATGTTTTAAAATTAATTTTGAAAATTATATAGGTAATCGAGTCGAGTCGAGCCGAGCTCGAGTTTATCGAGTTTCTTATCGAGTCGAGCTCGATCATCAAAATTTTAGGCTCGACCGAGTCGAGTCGAGTATCGAGCTTCGAGTATAACAATCGAGTCGAGTTTCGAGCTCAGCACTACTCGGCTCGTTTACACCCCTAGTCATTACACTTAAATATACTACAGTAGTATATAATATTTTTTAAAATCTATGCAAAATAATAGTAAATGAGTAACTTAACATAGGGACATATGGAATGATTAATATAGTGATATTGTATTGATAAAAAAAAAAAAAAACCATACCCTCTACTTTATAGTACTTATTTAATACTAATAAATAACTCCTATATTAACTTTATATAATACTTCATATGTCCACAAAAAACATGTTCACTATTTTTTTATACATGCATGTTTAAAAAAAAAATATAAAGAAGATATGTGGAATGATAAGTAAAAATATCGTTGATAGATTTTTTAATAAAGTAAAAAAGATACTCAAAAGTTAATTACTTAAGTAGAATAAAAATATTTTTTATGGACTAAAATTAGAACTGAACATACGGAAGGGTAAATTATGAATTTAAAATTTAGCAAAAAAATAAATAAAATAAATAGAAGAAAGCACTGATGTGATTGAATAGAATTTTGTAATAATAATTGTGTAGATAGTATATTAAAAGTGGACATAAAAATGTCAAATTAAAATGAGATGTGTATAGGGAAAATCGTAAATTCTTAATTTTGATGATTATTGTTGGTGATTAAATTCCCAGGCTGTGGGACTGTGACAACATAGTACATAGTCACATGGGAGTAATCTTTTGTCCTTTCAGATTTGCTTTGATTCTCTATCTCGTCTAGCCTATTGTGATTTGTGAGTTGCATGCACGTTGCACGTGGCTCCTACCCTATTGCCTTCTCTACCTCTGTGTTCAAATTAAAAGAAAAAAAAAAATCATTACTTTTATTTTCTTTCTATACATATCTCTAGGAATATTATATTGTACCATTAATTTATTAACAATATTTATTGATTCATTTAGCCACCGGAGTGCAGGGGCAAGTGGTACATTTAAACGATTAGTTACTGCGTGAATCATTGACGATATTTTTCTTCTTGTAACTTAATAATTTATGAAGTTGTGCCTTAAATAAAAAAGAGTCGTATTTCTTTTATTTCCTTTTTGTAATTTATGGATTTTAGAGTTGATAGAGTACAATTTGTAATATTCCTTCTTTTTTTTTTTTTTTTCCTTTTTAACGTTTTCTATCTTAGATTCTATAGGAATCTTGCTTGCAAGAGGCCATGAGACCTTTTTTTTAGTCACAGAATAAAAATGTTAAATAAATAAATAAAATACAAAGAAGGCCTTGGTTTTAGAAGGACTATGGAGAAAATTAAGTTTTTTTGTTTGATCAATAATTAATCTTTAACAAATATTCAAAGTATTCAGTGAACGAAGTTTTTTGAGATATTCACATGAGATATTCACATCTCACATTCAAATCTAATATGTGAGAAAATTACCTCACAGGGTCGATGTTCAAACTTCAAAGATCAAACTTTCAATGATTTTAATATGATTTGAATTAATTATTCTATTTATAAGTGACACATCAATGACAAAAGTGAGATAGCTCAAGTGGTTAGAGCACCACTACCTAGGCCTTAGATCCTGGGTTCAAGTCATGGGGAGGGAAAAAAAAAGGATGGTTAACTTCCATCAAAAAAAAAAAAAGTGACACATCAATAATGAACCTTATTTCTTGTCAAAACGAGTCGTGTCTACATTGAATACGGAACAACCATGATACGAGTGACCATGTCTAAAGTTATACCACATAAATTTGCATGCTTTTCATATATGAATGTCTTATATAAATTTGCACACTTCATAAAATAAAATGTCTTCATAACTCTCCCTCTTAAAACACATAACTCTCCCTCTTAAAATATACGTCTTATATAAATTTGCACACTTCATAAAATATGTCATTATTTTTCTACACTCAATCTACATTTTACCTTATTTTATTCATATTTTTTTTTCAAAACTACCCCTCAATACATCTAGTGGTGTCGGGCCGCCACTCGTCTCAAATCTTTACAACTGGCTCAGACACGGGTCAAATTGTATCGGACGTAGTGAAAATAACCAAAGAACTAAGAATGATAGCACTTTATCCCCACTGTTCTCTCACTCTCCACTCTCACAATTTTTGTCACGCGTCATTGACAATGGAGAAGGTGACTCAATATAAATAAGGAGACTGTCAACAATTTAGAACAACAATAAGTTGAATTGTGAAGGCTCAATGACTAAAACAATACTTGAGCTAAATCTTAACATCTCTTAAGGTGCAAACAATTTCTAATGAATCAGTTCATATAGCGCTTTGCTCCGACTTTTATACGGGACCCGTAAGTGAATAATGAGATTGACCCTTTGAATTAGTTTAGATCGAATAGGCGTATACCCGTGCATAAAAAAAAAAGATGTAATACTTTTTCAATTGTAACCGTATTAAGTTATTAACACCCTACTCTTGCTTTCACTGGTTTGCAATTATTTGTAAAACTATATTATAAGAATAGCTTGATTACATTATTCTTCTTAATTCGTAGAAATGATGGTATTCTCTCTACCTCTTGTTCTTGCCTTTTTTAAGTTACAATTCTTTTGAATTCTTTTAAAAAGTTTTGTATTTAAATAGTCTTTTAATTATTCCCGATATAATATTTATTAGACAATTTTTTTTTAAAATTTCAGCCTATTTTACAAGGTCCTCTATCTAAGCTTTATCTAACATCAATACCATATACCGACTCGTTTATTATTATATAAATTATTTAATACTCCGTATAAAATAATGAGTGATACTTGAGTGCAATTAATTGCACTTATACAATTTAAATTGAACCTCAATTAATTGAGACAAATGTTGAAATTAAAAATTAAATTGAATAAATAAAACATTAAAATCCAGAGTGTATTTATACATGCAATTGCATAAAATAATTTATACTCGCTCCAATTTTTAATAAGTGTCACTTTACCTTTTTAACTAATTTTAATATAAGTTTCATTATGTGTTTTTTTCTTTAATTTTGACTATTTTACCCTTATTCATTTACCATATATATATTGTTCATAAATAAATTTCATAAATATTGTTTATACCTAAATTAATTTAATTTATTAATACTACCTACATTCTTGACCACAATTTTTATCAAATAAAATTTATATATCAAAATTAGTTAATTAATGAAAGGTAATATAGATAGTAATTTATAATCTTAATTTGTTAAAAAAATTCAAAATGACACTTATTAAAAAATGGAGGGAGAATTCAATTACTATTTTTTATTTAACTAAGTATATGTATACAAATAAAATATTCAATTAAAACACCATGGGTATAATAAATCATAAATCTTCATAAAAAATAGAGCAAAATAAATAAATATTAAAATCACAATATAGTAATATACAGTAAATACTTTCAAATTTGAAATGTATGGCTATAACTTTTAGGCCATTAAAAAATGCATTAGAGGTAATAAATTAATTTTGAATTTAGCTATGGCTCCGTACTTCGTTTTCGTCCTCCAACTTCGTTCTTCCGTATTTTGAGCTTCCGACCTTCGATCGACTCGATTCTTTTAGCTATTCCATTCCGTTTTTCGAGCCGGATCCAATGGTGCACTCCTCTTTCCGATCCAATCACTTGTGGTATGTGTTTTGCTCCCAAATTCTATCGTTTTACCTACAAAATCGACAAAACACTACCTTTCTCTCATTTTGGCTAAAACAATCATATTCAATGCATAAATCAATGAAATTCACATCAAAATACGCTTCACATGTGCCTCTAAAACGTGTAAATTCCACCGGAATCAAGCTACTATTATTATATTATATACTCGTATTAGGTCCAATTTTTTTTAAATCTTTTTTAAGAGAATCATAACCATATTCTAGTACATTGGCATTATATTGAAGATCCTATCTTCGAGCAATTTATTTCTTTTTCTTTTTTTAGAAAACGTGACATAAATTTTGATGGACCATTTTTTTTTGGTACAAATTTATAGCCTAAAAGATGATGAGATGCCTTCAGTTCCCCAAAACTGTGGGGATCCATACTACAGTAAATTCACATGAACTGTGCTACCTAACGCATGGATTATAATTACTTTGTTTATTTCTAATTTGTTTTATATGTTACTTTTGTAACAACTACAATTATTTTTCACTGAATTTGCACCGTCAATTTTTTTTTATTTTTTATTTTACTACTAATTTTTTGAAAGCTCCGTCAATTTATTTTGAAACAAGTTATATCAACCATAGTCAGAATTCAACCGCTACACGTACACTTTTTTCATATATATCAATACTATTATTTATCTATTACTATTATACAAATGATTGTACTTCTTGACTTAATTTTTTGTATTTATCGCGCAATTTTCGCATTATGTTTCTACTTTTGCTCATTTCTTTATTCTTGCCAACACCAATTATTTTGAGAAATGTGAAGTAATATTGAAAGTGTACCTGCAAATTGATTTTTTAAACAAATTGATTAAAAATATTGGATTTATTAAAACAAGGTAATATAAAGAGTTTGTATAAGATTATCTCGGGATGAACCATAAATAACTAATTCTATTACATGATTATCGTTTGCTGGTATATCCGTATATATATAAAAAATCTCAAAAACCCACTACTAATTAGTGCTTTATATTAGATTAATTAAATGATATATATAATTTACTTTCATGAGACAAATAAACGGTCCATAAAAAAAAAAAAAAAAAACCGCACAGGCAATTTTTTTCATTTATTAAGATATTTTTAATAAATAAAGATCACAATTATATTCTAATATTTTTTTTAATATTGATGCACATTAACTATTTCTTATGGACATTGTTGAAAAGAGAGAGAGAAAAAAATTGCATTTGTATTACTTGTATGAGGGGTTCCAAGTGAGAAGAATTCTTAAAAGTTTGTGGAGGGGTTCCAAGTGAGAAGAATTCTTAAAAGTTTGTGGAGGGGTTCCAAGTGAGAAGAATTCTTAAAAGTTTGTGGAGGGGTTCCCACATCATATTATGAGGTAGAATTATTCCTGATCAATTCAAACCTCTTTTTTTACTCTCCAATCACACAATTATTTGTAAACTTAATTATCTTATTTGTTCGTACACAATTGTTTGGACCCCATAAAAGAAAACCTTCTCATAAATCTCACCCTCACAATATTCATATATTTACATAAAATGTGATTACTTTTAGTTAATCAATTTGTTGAACAACCGATCGATACAAAAGAAATACTGTAAGAACGTATATTCGATTTCCAACTAAGTATATTCGATCTTCGACCAACTTAAACGTGCCCAAAAGTATTATTATTAATTTTAATTTAAACTCTAGCTCTAACCTTTTAGTACGTCACCGCTAGCTACATGAGCTATTGAGCTCTATCATCGAAAATATTAGTATTTAATTAGTAACCTTAAATTTGTTTAGTTAAACAGTACAGTTGCATAATTATTGCCTTTATATTTAATTCAGACAACACACTTTACAGAAATATCACACCATCAATACATCGTTATGATTATTTATTTATTAAGATAAAGAATAATGGTTTTATAACGATAGCGATGTGAAGGCACATAGTTTAAAATTATTTTAATTAAAACTAAGAAAAAAGCCGCCTCCTTCCTTGTCAGCTTGCGCGTTCATATCCCGACAAAAAAAAAAAAAAAAGAAGAGAATTATGACAATCAACCATTGCTCCCCCAATTTAGTAATTACCGTTTTAAATTTTTTATCCCTTAAATTGTACGTAGTAATATCAATTTTAATGGTTCTCTTTTAAATTTTTTTACTTCAATTTTAATGTTAGTACTTTTATCAATGAACAAAAGTTCTCTAAATAACAAAAATCAAAACTAGTAAAATTAATTTAATCTGCTCCTTCACCATTAATCCATTATGTTGTCCACCATAAATGACATTTATATTATTTTTAGGAAAATAACTGTACAAGACAATATCGATCTTTATTATATACAGTACTATGTGTTCATCCCATAAATTTGTTTCTATCTGTTTTTATCCGGTCCTTCCAACAAATTTGTTGATGTGCATTTTATGAAAATTGTCACTTTATTTTTATATTCTAATTCTAATTTAATTATTTAATTTAAATTAATGTCATTCAACTTATTTAAAAAGAAATATTTTATTCATAATGATATTTACTTTTTTTTTATACTTATGTTAATTTTAATGAAAACAAATACTGTAAACATATGAAGTGAGTATGAATTATTGGACTTAAGACACTACCAAAACATGTTTTTATGGCAAATCTAAACACTAACGCACAACTTTGGTATCGGCCACAATGGTCACCCTGTAATTACACACTCTCTCCCTCGTCTTATTTGATAATGTAAATGAACTGAACAAACGTCTCGAAAGTCATTGTTTGAACCTTAGGGGTTTTGAACCTTAGGGTTTTTGAACCTTAGGATCTAAAGAGGAGCATACTCCTAAGTTCCAAGTCTACACCACTGGGACAACTCCTTGGAGTTGACTTCTCATTTTACTCTTAATCAATGCTTGCAATTCTCATTAAAAAAAATACATCTATGTAAATATTTATTAATCTTAAGGGTAAATTTGGAATAAATGCAATTAATTTGCATTGAAAAATGCAAAACAACTTATATTTTGCAAAAAAAAAAAAAGTCAAAACGACTTATAATATAAATAGGAGTGATTACTATTCACACTATTTTATAATCACTTTTTTTGTTTTTACAAATATCAAACATATTTATTGTGTCTAAAATTTGGTATTTTACTTATAAAATTACAAATATATACACCCTTATTTATTGAACATTAAGACAATAATCACTCATTAAATAGATTGTTATTAATATTTATACATTTTCAAAAAGAAAATAAATTATATTTTGAGATTAAAAAAAAAACAATCTTTTCGAAAAGACACTACAAAAAAGAGGTGTTTTACCGACGGTTATGCCGACGGATATTCAGTCGGTATTGGCTCTTACCGACGGAATTACCGACGGATTTTATCCGTCGTCAATGAATTGGTCGGTAGTGGTTACCGACGGAAAATATGCGTCCGTCGGTATATGCCGACGGATTCAAACCAACCCGTTTTCAAACCGAGTCGCCTATACCGACGGATTCAATTCCGTCGGCAGTCAAGCCAACCCGTTTTCAAACCAAGTTTTCAAACCCAGTTTTCAAACCGGGTCGCCTGTACCGACGGATCCCAAATCAATTTTTCGTCGGTAGATCCGTCGGTATATTTTGGACTTAAATTTTATTATTTTAATTTACCGACGGAATTTTCCGTCGGTAAGTATTAAATTTTTTTTAAAAAAATGATATTCCGTCGGCTCGCCCGTCGGTATTACCGACGCTAAACCGACGGAATAGTCCGTCGGTAAGTACCAAAAATTAAAAAAAAAAAATATTTGCGATCGGGATCCGACCCGATCAAAATTGCTTAAATAATTCAATACACGATCAAAATTGCTTAAATAATTCAATACACAAATCTACATTACATCCAACAGAATAAACAAAATCGTCGTCCTTTGCTTGAGCAAACAACAAAAACTTGATGATGTAGACCAGAATGCTAAGGCATCGAATGGTGTTCCGGAATTGGCAAAGGATCGATCAAGTAAGAAGCAAATAGAATTTTGCTGCTAATTATGACAACTATACCCCTCACTAGAATGCTTGAAAAAGCTCTTTGAAATATTAAAACAACGTAGTAAACATTAACAAAAACTTATATGAGAAATAATTTAACAAGAATGTGAGTATATTAATACGTACCGTGAAGTATATTAAATTGTCCTTCGCTGACTCGACTGCATCCCTGCCATTTCAAAATCAATTCCAAAGAATCAAGATTCAATTGTCATTTTATATATTTAAACATAAATTAAATTATCATAAAAATTGAACATACCTCAACAGAGATCAAGTAACTTCATTAGGCTCGCATAGTTTCGGTCATGCTGGTAGTTCAAAGATAAGAGATTTAGAGTACAATAAATAAATCAATAATTCAAATTTGTTAAGGCTTTTCTTTTTTTCTTTTTAATTTGTGTTTGCAAGGGATAGAATAATTTTTTTTTTAAGTCGTTCCCTCAAAGCTTTTTAAAAAAAAGATTAAATGTTAGAAAAGAAATCGGACACAATAAAATTTTCGAACAAATACAAAAAAAATTCAAAACCCTAATTTTTTTTGACTTTACCCCAAAAAATTTCAAAAAAAAAAAAATCACACATAAAAACTGGAAAAGAATCGAAAATTATTCCAGAAAAGAATCAAATATTTGGAAAATATCTTCAAAAAAATACTAAAAAATGGATAAATAATTGGGTAGAAAATAGGAAAGAAGAAAAAATCTCAAATCAAAACAAAAAGAACATGTTCATCTTCTACCATACATCCAAATATAAAACTAAAAAAACAAAGAAGGGATGTGCTCACCTGACTTGGACGGCGGCGTGTCGGGGAGGGACGGTAGGGTGTCGCGGACGGTGGGGATGGGCGAACGGTCGCAGCGAGGACGGCCGGAGAAGGGGGTGGCGCCGCTGCGAACGTGGGCAAGGGGCAGCATGTGGCGGAGGAGACGGTCGGAGTGGGGGAGAGGGAGAGACATAGAGAGAGACGGTCGGAGTGGCGGAGGAAACGGTCGGAGTGGGGGAGAGGGAGAGACATAGAGAGAGACGGTCGGAGTGGCGGAGGAGACGGTCGGAGTGGGGGAGAGGGAGAGACATAGAGAGAGGGATGGAAAATACGCGTGAAATTAGAGAAAGTTACATTTATATTCGGAAATGGCGACGGAAATGGCGACGGATATTTCGGTCGGCTTTGGCTCGTTGCCGTTAGCGACGAAAATGGCGACGGATATTTCGGTCGGCTTTGGCTCGTTGCCGTTAGCGACTGAAATGGCGACGGATATTTCGGTCGGCTTTGGCTCGTTGCCGTTAGCGACGGAAATGGCGACGGATATTTCGGTCGGCTTTGGCTCATTGCCGTTAGCGACGGAAATGGCGACGGATATTTCGATCGGCTTTGGCTCGTTGCCGTTAGCGACGGAAATGGCGACGGATATGTTCCGTCGCCATTGGATTTTTATAACCAAATGATAAATAATTAAATTATAAGTTAATTAATAAAATAACCAAATGATAAATAATTAAATTATAAGTTAATTAATAAAATAACCAAATGATAAATAATTAAATTATAAGTTATAACCAAATGATAAATAATGAAATCTTATAAATTGTACAAAATAAAATAGCTAGGTTACATTAATTTAATATTCATCTTCATCTTCGTCTTCATTTTCATTATTTGCCACATCTTCCTCGTCCTCCTCATCATCTTCATCCTCATCTTCTTCATCCTCCCCCTCGTCATGTTCATTCTCCTCCTCATGTCCACTTGAGTTCCGATCTCGGCCATCCTCCGGTTTATCTCCAACTACATAATTAATAATTTTAAATTAATAGAATAAATTATAAAAAATGTATTTAATTAAACAATTTTATTACTTACGTGGAGGTTAGTTGTGCGCCCGTATGTGGATTGCTGTGTATCAGCATTAAACGGATGAGCAATGCTCATCCGGTCCAAGTGAGTGGGTACACGCCCCGTATCCCGTTCCTAATAATTAAATTTATGTATTATATATATTAAATATATAATTAAATTTATTGAAATTAATTAAAAAATTAATAAACACTTACAATGACCATCGACTGCTCAAGGATGGACCGGGCTCCAGTCCGATGCCTGGACATCCCACCCCCAACGTCGGATCTCCTGTTGGCCTTAGCAATCTCACACTTCCTGATGTACGCAGGATCCAGCCACTCCCTCGTCAATGAATCCCACAACACAACATCATTATCATCCTTACCCAAGCTCTGCGTCGTCCCATCGCTCAGCCATGCCATTCTCCATTCGTACATTAAATCCTTATACCGCTCTTGCGCCGATTTACAGAAATACTTGAACATAGCCTGGTCTGAGTACATATTCCGATCCCAAGTGGTTTGTTTCTGCACATATAATAAATTGTTTATTATTGAACAAATTAACAAACATTAATTAAATAATTAAGTAATTAATTACTACCTGAAATTCCTCGAAGTACGCCAACTTTTTTTGTTTTGGGACCTTCGACCAGGTAATTGCACCCGCACAGATCGGTAAAGAGCCAAAAGCAATCGTGCATGCCCTGGAGACCTCGTTACCAGGTAACAATCTGTGACATTAATTAACAAACAAAACACATTATAAATTAAAACGAGTGCGAAATTAATTAATTATTAACCAATAAAAGTGTTTAATTACTTACACTCCTCCATCTGTAGCCCAAATGCGCTCCCGGCCATCCCGAGCAGGAACAACAGGATGGTCCCGGACAGACGAATGAGACGACGGCTGATCAGGCGACGGGTGTGGAATGGGTGGCGGAGGCGACGATAATGGTGTTTGTGGCAGTGTAGGCGCCGGCGCCTCGGGTCTAAGTTTCGATCGACTCTTCCTCGATCGGCTACGTGACCCGGAGGCCCCGTGAGATCCCGAGCCACCAGAGGCACCAGCACCATTTCCAGTCATCTATTTAATTTAAACATTTAAATTAATAAATTATATATATAATACTAATTAATTAATAATAAATTTCTTAATTTAATAAAAAACAATAATCTAATAAATTAAAATTTAATCCCTAAATAATAACCTATTTTAATCAATAATAACCTATTTTAATAAATAATTTTTTATTCAATCAACAATAACTTATTTTAATAAATAATTTCCTATTTTATTCAACAATAATTAATTTCCTATTTTATTCAACAATAACTAATTTCCTATTTTATTCAACAATAACTAATTTATTCAATAATTTTCAATTTTAATTAACAATTTTCTATTTTAATTAACAATCTATAACCTAATAAATTTAGTAACAATTTTTTCTAACTTTAAAATAATAATTTCCTAATATAATTAACAAAGCCCCTAATTTAATCAATAATTTCATAATTAGTAAATCAACAATATTAATCAATAATTTTTTATTCAATAACCTATTTTAATAAATAATTTTTACTCAATCAACAATACCTAATTTAATCAATAATAATCTATTTTAATAAATAATTTCCTATTTTATTCAACAATAACTAATTTCCTATTTTATTCAACAATAACTAATTTATTCAATAATTTCCAATTTTAATTAACAATCTATAACCTAATAAATTTAGTAACAATTTTTTCTAACTTTAAAATAACAATTTCCTAATATAATTAACAAAGCCCCTAATTTAATCAATAATTTCATAATTAGTAAATCAACAATATTAATCGAGTTAATTATAACTTACAATATCATAATTTAATTATGTAATTAACTCCACTCCAACGTATATGCAAATTAAACAATAATATCAACTATATATATAACATCAATTATGCAAAACATGCAATATCGATCTTAACAAATCACATTAATTTATTATAAATAACTATATACATCAACTAGCTATATATAGGCAATTATCCACTTACAATATCAACTAATTAATTAGATATATCAACTACATACATTCAAAATAATTAACTATATACATCAACTACAAACAATTTCATATGAATCTATATAACAATTTAAATTAACACATGCAATTTAATTCATAATTATAGGCAATACAAATACAATATAACTTAAAAATTAATTACTAACAAATTAAGAAAGCGTACCGTATAGATTTTCTAATCGAGTTGAGAGAACACCTCGACAGAGCCTCTTCTTCGCGCAATAGAGGAGATAGAAATAGGGAGGAGGGATCGAGGAGGGAGGAGGCAGGGGGGCTTTCTTTCTCTCGAAAGAGAAAGAAAGTAATCTGTTCTTCAGTTTATATACAAAAAAAAATTGCCTTTACCGACCAGATTAAATCGATAAAGAGGCGGTTAGTTAATGCGGGTCGGTTACCGACGGAAATTGCCGTCGGTAATGACCACATTTAATTTTGGGAGTCGATCAAGAGGCGGTTAGTTAATGCGGGTCGGTTACCGACGGAAATTTACAATACCGACTGAAAAATCCGTCGGCCGGTGACCCAAAAACGACACCGTGTAGAGAGTTCTGAGTGTCCGTCGGCATATCCGTCGGCATTCCGTCCGGAAAGCCGACGGAAATTGAATTCCGTCGGCAGAGTCTTCTGACTTTGAATTCCGTCGGTATACGTCCGTCGACAAAAACGAGCGTTTTTGTAGTGAGAAATAAATACATAAACTAATTATATTTGGCATAATGATTTGTATTGAGGGAATATTACATGTTCTTTCTACCTTTCCCAACCATTTCACACGTTTTCTATGTGCAACTTAACATCGTGCTTTGTTTTTTTATAATAACAAGAGGATTTGAATCTAAAACCTGAATCTGCTTCAAATCTGTATTAAATTTGCCAGTTAAGATGCATGCAGTAGTGCACCATGACTTGTGTTGAGCAATAAAATATATAACAACCTCCAGAAAATTACATTTTATGTTTATGTTTTGGGTTAATGGAAAATTATATCATCACCTTTCGTTGATTTGCAATTTAATTTAAACTTTTAGATAATTGTAAACAATTCATCAATTTTTAATATTGTTACAATTTAATTTTAGAATATTGTTGCAATTTAAATTTTTTGACAATCTCTTTTTGTACTCAAATTTAACGTATTGAGGTTCGATCGAATTAAAAAACAATGTTATTTCATCAAGTAGGTGTCATATTACCAAGCCACGTCAAATTCGGGTACAAAAGAGATTGTCAAAAAGTCTAAATTGCAACAATATTAAAAGTTAATGATTTATTTGCAATTATCTAAAAGTTTAGATTAAATTGCAAATCAACGAAAAGTGTTGATTTAATTTGCAATTTATATCATATTTTTTAAATTTTCACTTTTTTAATTTACGTTCTATGGTATTCAATTTATATCATTTTTAATTCAATTTATGTTCTTTTTACCGAATTTTTTTCAAACTCATTGAATATGTGTAGAATAAATTGAGATTTTGGTTAAATAGTTCAATTTATATCTTTTAAATTTAAAAATTAAAAATTAATTTTTTTCTAAAAATCTCATTGAGAATCTGAAAATTCATTAAAATAAAAAATTATAAAATGCATGAATTAAAAGTTGTAAATTATAAAAAAATAAATTTCTTACCATTCTAAAAATTTGAAAATATGTAAAATAAAATTGAATTAGACCTAAATTAAATAAAAAAATAATTTAAATAAGTAATTATTAACAACTCTCACAATCAAATGCCCATTTGGTAGCTTTTATTTACAATTATCGATTATTTAATTTATATCCTCCCAACCCCCACAGGGTTTTAATACTCTTTTATAGTTGACATCATCACGTACTCTCATAATGTTTCCGCCCTGATTTGAATAGATCGAAATCGAATCTCATAAAAATTAGAGAGATATCAACTTTAATTTCTAATTTCTCAACTCATCATTGTGTCATTCTCCTCTACACTATTTTTAGGGTCTATATTTTATTTTTAATTTTACGTGTTTTTTTTTTGGTCTAGATTGGATTTTTGGGTCTAGATAAATTGGAATTAAATTATCAATGCATGTGTTACTTAAACTCATAGTCTTGTTAATATTGTTAGGTTCATTTCATAATTCATATGGTAGTTATAAAGAACGAATATGGTTTAATTTGTATACATATATGATTAATTGTTTTAAATCCCTAATGTACTTTGATGTTTATTTATTTATTTTGTAATTAAGGGTCCAACTCAATCGCCCTTTATGTCTTTTTTATTATTAAAAAATTAAACATATGTAAATAAATTGTGGCTGCATGGAAGGGGTACACAAGACTTGATATTAATCATTTCTCCCTGTGAATTGGACTTTTATGCGGTGCACAATTATTATTTAATAATCTTTTTTTTTTTTTTTTTTGGGAGGGAGGGTGAGCTTTTTTGCACTAATTTGCACCATATAACTGGGTATAACGATAAAATTTGTGGATTATTATAACTGAAACTTATACTAAATTTGATTGAAAAATATGAAAATAAAATGTGTAAATTAATATAATTAAAATGTGTGAAGTGCATGCAATATGCATTTAATACTAATATACATTACTATCTTTTAATAAAATATATACCAATTGGACGGTACCATTAATATATACTAGCTAGTACTCCCTCCGTTTTTTAATAAGTGTCACTTTGGCTTTTTAACTAATTTTAAAATAAGTGTCATTCTAGAGTTTTTTCTTTAATTTTGACTATTTTATCCTTATTCATTTACCATAAATATTTTTCATTAATAAATTCCACAAAAATTGTTTATACCAAAATTAATTTGGTTTATGAATACTAGCTACATTTTTAACTACATTCTTTATCAAACAAAATTTCTATATTAAAATTAGTTATAATTAATGAAGGGCGATATCGACCACAATTTATAATCTTAATTTGTTAAAAAAAGTTAAAATGACACTTATTAAAAGATGGAGGGAGTACTAAACTTTGCTTTCATTATATTATTATTATTATTATTACTAATAATTAAGAGTCAAAGTCCAAGAAAAGTAGCTAGTAGAACGTGAGTCTTTTATTTATTTATATATGAATATGCACAAGATTGCGTATACTATAATAATTTAAGTAGTGGAAAGTGAGTCGTTTATTTCTATATATATTTTCACACCAAAACAAAGCGAAACTCGGAAATTGACTTATATTGTCCTAAAATATGCTATCTAGTCTAGAAGATATTTTGCTTACCACATTAGATGTTTTGAGTTGCTGGATCCCCATTTTATGTCATTTTGTTTATTTAGGTCAACAGTTGTACCGTTCTTCTAAGAGGCCTTTCCTCCGTCCATAATTAAATTCTTAAAAACACAAATATTTTAAAATTATACCAAGTGTGATTACTTTTTTACATAAAAACATACTCCTGAATTGGCTAATGCATCTCCTCAATAAAATAATATTTTATTTTTTTTATAATACTAATAAATAGGTCTCACGTTAAATTATATGTCAAAATCAAAGAGATGTCGAAGGACAAAAATAGTATATACTAGTTTATATTAAATTTTTTTTAATAAATTTAAAAAATCATTAAATGATACTCCAATTCATTGTTTCGCTCACAACTTGTGCAATTTTAATACTACACCACTTATAAATTAATATCATTATGCTTATAAACTAGTACTATATAAAAAAAAATGGTGTAAATTAATTTTTTCAAGAATTTGCCTAAAAATTTATTACAACTGGCATTTGTATTATGACAGTATGTCATGACTTTTCCGAGATAATGACAGAATAATCTCACACAAAGAATCCATCTAAAGTACGTAACAAAGTTTTATTTGTAAAAATGAGTAAATAATAAATTAAAAATATCCTTTATTAACATTATAATTATTGAAGCTCCAAAGTCAAAATAGGCTCAAACTAATTCCTTCTCACTGGGCAATGGCGATGGATTTAAGTAATGATAAATCCATACATATATAATACAGTCTGTAATATTAAATGAATAATTTAAACTACATATATTTTGCTCACCTAGTTTTTTTTTTTAAACTGGGAGAGGTACTCAGTTTTTTTTACACTTATTCAATTTACAAATCAACTATTCTATTAAATTTGTATTCATATTTTATGATTAATTAATGAATATTAATTCACCAGTAGTAATTTGTTTTATGCCTCTTAGAATGTAATTAAATCCAGCCAAGTCAAATCTTAAAATGTTTAAATTTGATTTGTTTATACTTTAGCTGAGCTTGAGCTTAGTTATTGAATTTATTATTAGTTTACAAGTTTTTTAATTTGAACTTAAACGAACTTAAATAATATTAAATATAAATTTAAATACAAATCAGTTCACTAAAAAAAGAAAGGTATTTCTGCAATAATTTTTTAATTAAGATATTATCAAAAACAGAAACACGATTGTTTTTTGGTTGCGATTACAAAATTTGAGATATTCAGAGAGAAACCACTCTTCTTCCTTTAGAACTTTTTTATGCTTCTTTTTCCACCTTATTTAATCTCTTCTCATTTTCTCACATATGGCGCGGATACAGTGGCCATTTGAAAAGGATGACTTGTTTGATCCACTTTTTTATTTTCTTTTCCTTTTTTTGGTTTTTAATTTTTTTTTCACCTCTCCCCCCAAATTTCTACGTTGGAGATTCACCGCGTTTATTTTGCTTTATTTCCCATTATAACATTTTCTTTAATTTGTACATCCGTTTTTTTTTTTTTTTGGTTTATGTTATGATATAATTAATATATTAATTATTACAATTTGATACACCACACTTATTAATTTTCAGTGCGACTAAAGATGACGTGGTTGATTCGGGTGGAATTTACGCGTTTTAGGGACACATGTGAAACGTGTTTTGATGTGGATTTCATTGATTATGATTGTTTGAGCCGAAATGAGAGAAAGGTTGTGTTTTGTCGATTTTATAGGAAATACGATAGAATTTGGAGCAAAAACACCAACCACACTTTGCTGGATCAGGAAGAGGAGTGCACGGTTGGATTCGTCTCGAAAAACGGAGTGGATTAGCCAAAGGAATCGAGTCAATCCGACACCCGAGGCGAAAGATATGCACGAAACGAGAAAGGGCCGAAGCCGACCGAGCGATAGCACGCCCGAGACGAGTGCTCTAGCAAGTGCACATCGAAACCGAAGGATTTTTGGCCGAGAGAGGGCACGGCCGAGCTGCTGCCTAGACGAAACTCGAAGGCCACGGCCGAGCCCATTGCTCGAGCACCTGCATCTCGAGACCGAGAAGTTTTGGTCGACCACGCCTCGGCCGAGCTCAATGCACGGCCGAGCTCGCCCTTGCCCCTGCATCCGCGCGCCACGGCCGAGAAACAGCCACGGTCGAGCACTTCCCGACCCCCTGTCCGCCGAGCACGGCCGAGCACCCTGCTCGGCCGAGCACCTGCTTGCCCTTATGTCCGTTTTGCACGGCCGTGCCAACCCCATTTTCGGTGCTTTTTCCACATTTTGGCCATTTTTGAGGGACCAACTTGCAATTTTGCCATCCAAACCCTACCCAAACACTATATAAACCCTCTTTCTTGAAATCCAAGACATTCTCCCCCAATCCACACATAGTTACACATACTTGGAGGTGTTTTGACCATTTCTCTCTCAATTCTTCATCAAATCAAGGAAGAAAGGATGCAATAGCTTGCAAATTCCATTCCCTACCACATTCTAGACTAAACTTTATCTTTCTTTTCCTTTTTATTTAGTTATTTCATTTGGAATTTGTAATTGGATTATGCTAGTTAGTGGCTAAACACATTTGTGGTTCTAAGGCATTGTAGATACTTGGATTGAAGTTTATGATGAATTTCTTGCTTTAATTGGTGTTTACTTCTTATTTGTATGCTTAATTATCCATTGCAAAGCATGTTGTTATTGGCCATGATGATTTGCTTAATTCATTGTTAATTGAGCTAATATCGAGAGATTTATTCCATTTAATCGTATGCAAGCATGCAACCCGGTATTATTATGATCTCGAGAGAGGATTAATTATCGGAGAGGGAATTGAATGATCCTAGGAGCTATTTTAGGCGGTGTAACGTTTGTGATGTAGAGATACGAGCCTATGTTGCATTGCGCCTTTGGATTAATTTGTATCGAGAGATCGATTAGTTTTTCTTGTGTGATCACCCTATATGAGATAACCTTAATGGCCATTTAAACGAGATAACATTCATAAACGGACATCTAGGTGTTACAATTGCCTTGGAACCCACTTTCTTTCTTTGCGTCTTCACACACTTTACTTTCGTTTTATTGATTTGTATGGTATTTGATCGATTTCGTATTTACTCTTTTCATTGTTTACTAGTGACAATTTTGGTAGATAATTTAGGGTAATTCAACACTTTCAAGTTATCGATCACGTTTAAATAGAACTACATTAACAAACTACACTTTTACGCTTAACCTTCTTGTGGGATCGATCTCGTGCTTATCACGCTACGATAGACGCCGTACACTTGCGGTTGTTTATTTAGTGTTGCATAACACGTGAATCAGTGGTAGCCAAATTTTTTGCTTGATGTATGATTAGTAAAAAATTAGCCCGGTGCAAAGTTGACAATGATGTGAGAAATAGTCTTAAGCAAGTTTGACTGCTACGACATCTTTAATCATGCCATAAATTAACCTAGTGCATCAAATTTCAATAATTAATTAATCCTTGAATTGTAAAATTTGAAAAGATATATACTTTTATCGATAAACATTCAAAATAACATGAATTTTTATACAATTAACCAACTATTAATAATAATTTGTACAATTCAGTTTAAAATTTTACTAAAGAGCTTGTTCATGGGTTATATCGTGGACTATTATTGAACCAATTGAAATAAAACATTTTAAAAATAAATCTGAATAGTTGGTGAAAGATTTGATTTAATTACATCTGTGTATGACGTCCGTGTGAATATGAAGAGACAAATGTAAAAATAGAGTGACACAGAAGCTTGAGTTCTTGAATGACTCTCTCCCAAAATAGTTAGGGGTAGTATGAAAATGAGAAAGAAAATATTTTGTTTTATGACTTTATCTAACCTCTCTTGAGACGGATCTTGTGTTAATATTTGTGAATAATAAAAACAAGTTAAGCTAATAAATGAAAGATTATTAGTTAGAGTAGTTAGATGAGTAGTTCATTTATTAATTGTAACTTCTTCCTTGTAAATCTCCTTCTTATATACTCCCTCCGTTTTTTAATAAGTGTCACTTTGAAATTTTAACTAATCTTAAAATAAGTGTCATTCTAGGGTTTTTTCTTTAATTTTGACTATTTTATCCTTATTCATTTACCATAAATATTTTTCATTAATAAATTCCACAAAAATTGTTTATACCAAAATTAATTTGGTTTATGAATACTAACTACATTTTTAACTACATTCTTTATTAAACAAAATTTCTATATTAAAATTAGTTATAATTAATGAAGGGTGATATTGACCACAATTTATAATCTTAATTTGTTGAAAAAAGCTAAAATGACACTTATTAAAAGATGGAGGGAGTACATGAGGGATGATAATCATTTTGATCATGTAATTCCATCTAATTATATTTCATTTATATATTTCTCTATTATTTCAATATGTATAATATTCAATTCATTATTGTTATGAAATTTCACATGGTACCAGAGCTGTGTATCAATCAATTTATTATCGATTACACAAGTTTGTCGATTAAACTAATAATCTTTCATTTGTGGGCTAATATTACTTTCTAAGCTGAAAAAAAAAAATTGAGAAGAAAAGAAGACTAAATAAATCAATTTTACATCCCATATATTTGACCTTTATATTTATTCTCATACGTATTCACTTTTCGTATCTACTCTCATGTGTATTCAAATTTAAATTGCCGGAAAAAGGCACAACGTTTGATCATGTGCGCTCATTGTTGGGATGGAGCACGATTTAACATGAATTGACATGATTTGAATACTTATGGAACTAAATACGAAAACTAATGTTGTCAAACGAATCGAGTTACTCATAAACTCTGCTAGATCTCGTTAAACGAGCTAATTAAATATTAGATTTACTGACGAACTCACTTGAACCTGACTCGTTATACGAATTCAAACTTCAAGTATTTAACTTCACATGAATAACTACTCTAACACAAAGTGAATAATTGTGAAACTAGATGGAATTAGGTGAAAAGATATATAGATGGTGTAATTGATTTTAATCCCGAATAATTAGCAATTAAGAGAAAATGCATAATTTATTCATTTACATTATCATTGCTAATATTTTAATATTAATTTAGTCTAAACTAAAGAAGCTGGAGATACTCATCGTAGACTTTCTCCCACATGTTGACATCACCGGATGAGTCGTTGAGCACCGGCAGAATTAACCCCCCACCCACAAACAACTCATCCACGCCGCCGAACTCCATCGCCGGCCACTCCACCGGAAAGTACTCCGCCGCCTTCTCGCTCCCGTCGCTACTCACCAAACTGTCGTAGCTGTTAGTCCTTGTAACTCTAATCGGCTTCGGGAGATACACTTTAATCTTGGGAGGATCGCTCTTAGTTATTTCCTTCTCCTCAACGTTGACCTTTTCGTTGACCACGGCTTTCTTTTTCTTGCTTGTTTTTGAAGGAGGCTTGTGGGGCTTTGGCAAATCTTTTCCGGAGCTCTTGAGTTTCTTAAACAAATGAGTGTTCCAGTAGTTCTTTATCTCATTGTCCGTTCGACCCGGCAATCTGCCGGCTATCAGCGACCATCGATTTCCGAGAAGGCCGTGCAGCCGTACGATCAAATCCTCCTCATCTTCGGTGATGTTTCCACGTAGGATCCCCGGCCTTAGGTAATTCATCCACCTTAATCTACAACTCTTCCCACATCTCAACAGCCCTGTTTATTTTTTTATAAATGTACATTAGTTATTTAATTTGCACACTTATATGCACATTATTTATGTAAAATTGGTATCGGTAAATACTGAATTTGAAATTGAGGGGCTTACCAGCTTTCTTGGGGAGAGATCTCCATTGGCCTTCACCATTCTCTTGAATGAAATTGGTGAGAAGGGAATCTTCTTTGGTTGACCAAGGGCCTCTTCTCAACCCCACTTTAGAGCAACAAGGGGATCTTCCCATTGTTTCACTTTGTTACAAGTTACTACTACAACTTAATTATCCTAGTATTAATACACAACAAACACTTGTTTTGTTCTGTCTCTCTCTCTCCGCAGCAGCAGCCACGAGAGAGAAAGTTACAAATAATTTAGTAGAGAGCAGCCACAAGTTGGGGTGTGTTTGATGAATGTGGCAGCTGCTTTATAGGCCACCACGAAATGATACATAAATTAAGAAAAAAAGCTGAAAAGAAGAGGACAAAAATATATACTAATAAGTAATAATCAATTGGTTGTTATTTGAACGCAAAAAATATGTGCAATAGATTTTTTATATTACTCCACTACTTAATAATTAGTAGTAGTACGTATATTAATTTGTGGTATATTATATATTTCCATATGGATCCAATTACGTGCCGACTGTGTACCAACTTTCATTTCTCCTCTCTTTTTATTTGCTGGATCCGATCTCTAGTCAACATTCAATGCTTCTACTCCATTATTTATTTTCCATCTTCTACCATTTTCATCCTACTTAGTACTTAAGTACCATGCATTTAGTGCTATATATCTTTGTTTGTTAATCATATGTTTCTATTACCCACCCAATTAATTCTCCACCTCTCTACAAGAAATTCTTTCATGATATCAGGATCTCAGACAAACATCAATTATTGTTAAAAACAATTTCACTCATTTAAATTGTGCACTCCATTCAATTTATTTATTTATTTTTACATCTTGGAGCGGTGGGGTATTAAATCATATGCACCTATACAATCAGCCTAGTTGTGGTTACTGACAAAATATCATCTTAAGGTACGAAGATATAGTGTACAAATTCGTTGAAGAACCCTATTTAATATAGTGTACAAATATCAGTGAGTTGGTTGGGAGAAATAAATTCAATACAATTACCTAATTATTTTTATTTTCTATCGAGGATTTTACATAGTTTTCAATTTTAACTAAACACAATAACCTAATTTATAATCACAAAAGTATAAATAATCATGGAGGTTAAGTTACTACAAATTTATGTCCAAAATATGTAGTAATATTTATTATCTATAAAGACTTAGAGGTGACTTATTAAAAATCTAGAATCTTATACTCAAATTTTGTCTATGATATTTGGGAAGTCAATGATATTTGTTCCCATAAAAATGGGGTGCAAGTTTTAAGGAAAATTAGGTAAATATATAAAAGAGTATTATGGGTCCATTATAAATAAAAAAAATTGTTTATAAGTATGTTAAATGAAAATTTGAATAATTAAATGAGGTTGGTCTAGTATGCACTCGAGTGCATGTTATGCAACCTAGTCCATGTTGCACTTTTCAATTTTACTGACTTACATTTTTTGGTAAATGGTGTTGCACTTTTCAATTATTAAACTGTATAATAATATTTTAAATAATAATTGAAAAGTGCAACACCATTTACCAAAAAGTGTAAGTCAATAAAACTGAAAAGTGCAACATGGACTAGGGTGCATAACATGCACTCGAGTCGAGTGCATACTAAACTTTACCAATTAAATGATACTAGTTGATGATTTTAAAGTCTGAAAATAAATTTAGTGGACAAATGAAAACCGTCTCTAATTTTTTGTATTGATATTTTTTTCCCACTAAAATGCATATGGTCAGATATTGAAGGAGAAACACAATAATTCTAAAACATCAATTCATTCAATTGTCACATATAAATAGAAGAGCTTTACAGACTTTAAATTGGATATATTAATAAATGAATTATTAAATTTAATGACCAACAAAAAAAATATTGATTTTCATAATGCGATAAAAATGGATAATTATTCAACCACAAAATTATCAAAATAATACTACCTCCGCACATATGAGTGTGCTTGTCTTGGATTTTCCATTTTGTTTCATTTTTTGAAAACTATACTTCATGCGGCATCTGAATCTCTATCATATTTTATCTATTTTATTTATAAACAAATAATATTTTTTTGCATAATGTGTAAAAAAAAAAAAAATTCACACAATACGTTAACAGAGAAAATATATCATTACATGTGATGTACGATAATTAGATGAATGACAATAAGGTGTGACGGATAATTGAAGATATAGACCCGCCACATCCCTTATGCGGGACAGGGCGAGGTGACCCGGGATGACCCAAAAGGTTAATTTAATATATTAAAACAAAATTCAAAGAAAAAATATTACTCCCTCCATCCCGAAATAATTTGCATAGTTTGATCGACACGTTGTTTAAGAAAAGTGGATTTAGTGGTTGATGATGTAAGAAAAAGGAGAGGTATTTTAGGTAATTTGATGATGTGTAAAGTTAAATGTATGGAAAAAAGGAGTGACAAATTTGAAAATAAAATGATATTGTGAGGTTATTAATTTTGTGGGGGTATTTTCATATTAAGAGTGTGAAAGTAATTTTGAGACGTCCCAATAAAAAAATGTACAAGTAATCACGGGACGGAGGGAGTAAAAGTTTAGAGAAGTTTGATGATAAATATGGTGTCATAGGTGAGATATATCTCATTACTATGTTGAGTTTTTCTTACAATAGATAAATTATATAAATTGACTACTGCGCTCGAATTATGTCACGTGAGCGTATAAACTTGCTATCTATTATATAAGTTTAAATTAATTAAATTATTTTTTAAATTGTATTTTGTTATTTAGTATATTACACTACTTTAATATAAACAATTTTTTTATTTTTAATTTATAAAAAATTACTATCCTACCCTTTTAATACAAATTTCATTAATTATTATTTTAAAATTAAATACATACCATTCCAACAAAAATAAATTAAATAATAATACATTATTCAAATTGAAAATAGAAATAATAATTGAAATTAGGGTTCTTCTCATATTCTCCCAATTACATCGTGTGCGCGTAGATTCTCTCTTATCTTTAAGACTGTCAAATGGGCCAGCCCAGCTCGGTATCGGCCCATCAAGCCAAACGTTTTTTTTTTTCAGAACTGAAAAAAAAAAAAGTCGGGTTGGCTCGAAAAACCGGGCCAAGTGATTCGCATTATGAAAATCAATATTTTTTTCTTTAAAAAAAATATTGATTTTCATAATGCGATAAAAATGGATAAATATTCAATTAACTAAATTAATTAAATCGGGTTGAATATGATGGTTTTGGTCAAAATAAGAGAAAGGTGGTGTTTTGTCGATTTTGTAGGAAAAATGATGGAATTTGGGAGCAAAACACCTACCATACTTCACTGGACCAAAAAGAGGAGAGCACCATTGGACCCGACTCGTAAAATGGAGTGGAATAGCAAAAAGAATCGAGTCGATTGAAGGTCGGAAGCAAAAGTTATGCACGAAACAAGTTTGAGGTGCAAACTTAAACATTCAGCAACTCGGCTGAGTGGAAGAAAAAATTCATTTTTTCGGCCGAATGCTCAGAATTGGCCGGAATGCCAGAATCGGCCTAGCTCGAGCACTGGCCTGCAACATGGACGAGCTGCAACTCGGCCGAGTGAGTTAACTCGGCCGAGCTCGGGAGATAATTTCTGAACGCAACCATTCCAAAGCATTCCAACTCGGCTGAGTCACCCCTGTTCTTGGCGGTTTTTATGCATTTTCCAGTGTTGCAGAAATCGGTTCTAGTCGGCGCCTAGTCGCTAGGCGGGAGGCTTCCGAGGGGATTTCATGCAAATCGGCCAACAAAGTCGGTTGGGCCACTAGTCGCCGCCTAGGCGGCCTAGTCGCCGCCTAGGCGGCTGTTTCCGACTAATCGCATTTTTTTTTTTTTTTAATTTTAAATTCCAAAACGACGTTTTATACTTAGTAAATAAAATAAAAAATAAAAAACAAAAATTACCATTACATTTTAATTTACCCTACAACAAATTGTGAAACATTAAAAAAAATGAAGAGATTACTACCGACAATCAACCAAATGCCTAACTTAATTAATTTAGTTAATTGAATATTTTGACCATTTCATGTGAAACATTGAAACATGATTTTTTTGTGATGTGAATTTGGGATGTTAATTTGAAACATGTGGAAATTAGTTGTTTTATCTTTAATTCTTTATTATGAACTGTTTTTTTTAGTATTAATTATTCTGTATTTTTTAGTTTTGTCTTTATTATGAAAACTTTTTTTTAGTATTAACTATTAATAATTCTTTGTTTAAATTTTTTTTAAAATTTACAAAAAAAAAAAAAAAAAACGGATTTCCTAGTCGGCGCCTAGGCGGCCTAGGCGCTAGGCGGACAGAAAACGCCCGATCAGTGATTTCCGATTTCTACAACCTTGGCATTTTCACTATTTTTAAGGGATCAAAGTGCAATTTTCAACCCCAAGCCCTACCCCAACACTATAAAATACTCACATTCTTGAATTCAAACATACCTTAGTCCTTTCACAAGAACTCTTACACATACAAAGACACACTTGGAGGTAATCATCATAAATTTCTTCAATTCTCCACCAAATCAAGCAAGGAAGACACCAATAGCTTTGAAATTCAATTACCCATCATCCATTACACTAAATTTTCTCATTCTCTCTTTTTTAATTTGCTTATTTCATTAGTTAATGTTAGTTTGATTATGTTGATCGTTGGCTAGAACACTCTTGGTTCTAGGGCTTTGTAAATATTTAGATTGAAGTTTATGAACAAATTTTTTATTTTAAATGGTGTGTATCTCTTATTTTTGTGTTTAATCCTTATATGAAAGCATGTTATTATTGGCTATGATAATGCGTTTGATCTATTGTTAATTGGGGTAATATCGAGAGATTTATTCCATTGATCGTACATAAGCATGCAACCCAATATTATTATGATTTCGAGAGAAGATTAGTTATTGGGAGTGAATTGAATGATCATTTGGGCTAATTTAGGTGATATAATATTTGTGAGGTAGAGATACGAACTTATATTGTATTTTCCTTTGGATTAGTTATATCGAGAGATTGATTAATTCTTCTTTAGTGGTCAACCTTATAAGAGGACAAACTTAATTGTCATTTGAATGAGTCATAAATCATAGATTAATATCTAAATATTGCAAATGCCTTGGAACCTACTTTCTCCAATTTGAGTTTCATCCGTATCTTTCTCGTTTTCGTGAATTGCATGAACTTTGATCGAATTTCCTTGTTACTCTTTATTGTTTATTGGTGACATTTAGTAGACAATCTTAGGGTAATCAACACTTCAAACTTTCGATCATCGTCCATTTAGAACTTATTCGACAAAATACACTTTTACACTACACCTCCTTGTGGGATCGACCTTGTATTTGCCACGCTACGATATGCACCGTATACTTGCGGTTGTGTATTTTGGTGTTACATAATACATGAATCACCAAGCCCAGCCTCAGCCCGGTCGGCCCGCCAGGTTACTCAGGCCGGGCTAAATCGTCCCGGTTGTTTTTCGGGGCACTATAATTACAGCCCAGTCCATTAGTCGGGCTAGGTCAAACCCATTTTGACAGTCCTGCCTGTTTTCTCTACCGCCGTGTGACAATTAATACTGATTTTTTTAGTTTAGTTTAATTTGATTTTTTATTAATTTTATTAATAATATAAAGATAAATAGGTAATTTTAACATTAAATATTTTAATTAAATTAATAAATCTAATAAAATATTTTATTGTATAAGGACATTAAACGTAATTTTAAAATTATATATTTTAATTAATTAAATTAAATATAAAACTATAAACGTACGACACATACGATGAATGCATACAACACATTATACAAAATGTAACAAGTTATCAAGTTTAAGTCTTTAAATTTAAATTTTAATGATTCAGATTTAATTGATCACGTAGTTATTACGACACCATAACTACGCGTAGGAGGCGTATACTCTATTATACGAGAATTAATGGAACCTCAACTTAATCATGTTGTAAAGGTAATTAAGTATAACTTATTTATTAAAGTGAAATTTTGTCACACTCACACGTTTGTGACCATTTCACACAACTCTCAATAATTTAATACAAAATTATTTTGTAAATTAATTTTAAATGAAAAAATATCAGTACATAATTTTAATATATAATAAATTACATCGACTCCAATGATTAATGAAAATCTTATAAAAAATTATATTATTTAAATCGTGTAACATTTATTTTTTTAGAATGTAATTAACACTTAGTAAATAAGTGTTGCTAGTTCAATATTACAATTTACAAATGATATTTTCTCAATTATACACAGATCAAATCTTTTAACCTGGATCAAATGTTCCGGTCACTGTTTCAATGTTATCAAGATCAATACTTCCTCCTTCTGCAAAATTTTTCTCACTTTTAAATATTTTTTCTACTTTATTAATAAAATTAGTATGTATCAGCAACATTCTTTACTCATTATTTTACATATATTTTTATAATTAAAATATATATTTTTTAAGAATAATAGTATTAAACAAACGACTTAAAATAAAGAAACAATATTCAATACAAAGAATACACCAATGGCAATGCATATTAAACTTGTGACCCCACCTCAAACAACTATCTCATAAGGGCCGAAAGCATATTGAATTAGGATTTAGGACCCAATGAAAAACAGCCCAAACAATAAATTCTTAATTTGATAAATTTAGCTACAATTTTTTTTTTTTTTTTTACTGCTATTACAAGATTATTACTATAAATTTTAGTAAAGATTTTGTTATGAGATATGCATGTATAGATAAAAATATTAATTATATCCCTCAAAATCAAAGATGCTCTTAACATAAAAATAATAAATAAATCAATTCTTTCATAATTAACTTATTGTAATGGATAAATTAGTCAAATCTTCCTCTATTTAAAATTAAAACTTTTAAAACTAGTGATACTCATTAGGGTTTTTCTTAGTGTAGTTAAATTGTACAAAGTGAGTCAAGTGATTAGGTAGTCAACGCGTCGAATCGCGCCACGTAGCGTCGTATGAATCTGCTACCTGTTATACATGTTTAAATTAATTAAATTATTTTTAAATTGTATTTTATTATTTACTATATTACCCTTCTTTTATTAAAATTATTTTTAAATATATATATATATATTAAGAAAAATTACTATTCTACCATTTTTTTATACAAATATTATTATTATAAAAATTAAATAAACCAATCAAAAAAATAATTAAATAATAAATGTACTGGTCTGAAAGTACTCACTTGCACGGTCCAACAGCCGTGCACAGTTGCACGGTCGATACTCAATAAACCTTGTATTTCAAACAATGTGTTGTAAGTGCTCACTTTCACGGTCCAACAGTCGTACACGGTTGCACGGTCGATACTCAGTCACCCGTGTAAATCGAAACATGTACTGGAAGTACTCACTTGCACGGTCCAACAGCCGTGCACGGTTGCGGTCGATACTCAGTAAACCGTGCAATCCAAAAAATGTGTTGTAAGTGCTCACTTTCACGGTCCAACAGCCGTGCCTGGTTGCACGGTCGATATTCAGTAAACCGTGCAAAAAAAAAATATTTTCTTGTTCACATGCTCGAGCCACAAATAGGGCAGCGGCTTGGCGGCGTCAGTAGAATGCGTGTTCGCAGGGGAAAAGAAAATCAACGCATTCGTGTTCTAGGTTTAGGTTCATATGACTTTTTTTTTGTTTGATTTAATTTATTTTTTTATTGTTTATTTTAATAATAATATAAGGGTAAATAGATAGTTTACCATTATATATTTTAATTAAATTAATAAATATAATAATTTTTTTATTAAATTAAAGATAAAAATGTAAATTTTAAATTATATATTTTAATTAATTATAAATACGATACCATACGACATCATACGATACATACAATGAATATTTTCAATAGAAAGTACAAAAGTAACAGGTCATCAGGTTTAAGCCTTCAGATTTAATTTTTAATGGTTCAAAATTAATTGACTACGGTAGTCATACGACACCATACAACACTTTGACTACATATAGGAGCAAGGACGGATCCACACTGGGCACAGAGGGGCCCAGTGGCCCCCACCACTTTTTATTTATATATATATATATGTATGTAATTATTTTGGTAATTATTTTTATTATATATAAATTAAAATATTTTTTTCATTTTAAGACGTACATATTAAGTTTAGGCATTATTGTCTAAATTTTTGCTCAGACACGCAAAAATATTCTTAAAATTAAATATTATTATTGATTTTTTTTTTATAAAAAAAATAGTGTTTTGAATTTTTTATAATTTATATTTAAAAGTATTATATTGTTTCGCTTCATGATTAAATTATAACTGAAGAAAAAAAATGATTTTTAAAAAATTTATCTGTATTAATATTTTAGTAATTTTTAAATTGTTTCGCTTCATTTTAAATCGGAACTACCAAAATTTCTTACAAATTGGGCCCCCAATCATAATTTTCTGGCTCCTTCACTATAGGAGGTCCCTACTTATTAATAATCATAATAGTATTACTGATACATTGAGACTGACACCTAAGCAGAAAAAACCTCAAATTACTCCCTCCAATTCTATATAGGTACGTAGATGTTTTGACTCTTTATTTCATTTCCAATTTAAATAGCGTTTTATATTTTTTTATGTTCAAGATTACATTTCTTCGCCCTAATTTACCCTGCAATAGTAAAATAGAAAGTTAATATATATTTTTTTCATATATGTGCATGAATCCAAAATGACACTTATTTTGAATGGATGTGAGTAGTATTTTAGGGTTATTTTCATTAGAGAAAAGTCAAAATTATATTTTATAGAGATAAAGAAAAGAAAAGAAAAGAGAAATGATACATTTACTCCTTGTCAAAAAAAAAAAAACTCATATGCCAGTGGGTAGGTATATTCATCATGATCCTGGTCCTTGTTAATTTTCAGCACGAGTTTGGGGCGAGTGGTCCTAATTAATTTGAAATGGTCCTAATTTTTGTTGTCGCTATACACTATTTAAGGTTTAATGTATACATGAACGATTAGTAAATTGTCAAACCCCACCACCAACAGCGATGGAACCTTGACCCCGTCCCCTAGTTTATTTACTAATATTATTCATACTTATAACGTTTAAATCTTCAATCATTTGTCGGTTGAGTAAAATTAATTGAGTCTGTTTTTAGGTGCGGTTAAATTTAGGCAAGTTAGTTCAACTTTGGTCTTTAGGCAAGTTGGAATCAACTGAATTAGGTCAGTAGAGAAGTAATTCAACGAAGATGTCTAAGATGACTTAGTCAACGGAGTTGACAGTTGAGGGAACAACAACTGAGATTTTATCAGCTGTATTCAAGTCGACCGAATGTTCAGCTGGAAAAAGAGCATCGGTTTGAGTCATGCCCAGATGCTGGTGCTGACAGTGACGGACCCAGAAATTTTCGGTATGGGGACCCGATTAACATTATTATAAAGATAAAATAATACGTACTCATTATTTTCATAAAAAAATCACATTATAAAATTGTCAATACGTCACATTTCATTAAATTAAATTGATCGAATAAATTGACTTTTTCCGTGATAACTTTCACATTTTAACCGATTCATTTTAAAAAAAAATTGAATTTAGTGGTGTAAAGTCAAATAAGAAAGCGTATTTTGAGTGATTTGATAAGGTGTAAGGAGGATTTAGTAGGATGTAAAATAGATTTAGTGAAATGTAGGGTAAAATGTAGACCCAAAATGAGTAATGATTTTAAAATTAAATGATGTTCGAATATATATTAATTTTATGGATTATTTTTATATCAAGAGTGTGCAAATAATTATAGAATAAAGTATTAATTTTAATATGTATAAAATTACCAAAATACACCTAACAAATTTACCTGGGGCCCACTACTCCTCTAGTCACTATGTAGATCCGTTACTGGGTGCTGAGGTCTAGGTTCGAACCAATCCGTCTCAAATTTGCGGCCCGAGGCCGTCGTAAATTGTGTCAATTTTTAATCCACATGTATTTATGATTTCTTTGTTTTGATTTATTTCTCCAGTATATTACTTCTATTTTTTTTAAATGAAGTTGAAAGTTTGCCCAAAACAGTAAGACAGGTTGTATTTAAATAATTATATTAAAAATATTTGTCATATTAATTTAAGCATAATTTAATGTGTAATGTTTTTTTTTGAAACATTCTATTGATCTTAGGAGGAAGGGGCCCATATCCACGTGAAAATTACCTTTCATTTTTTTTTTTTGACGGGAAAATTACCTTTCATACAATTTCAGAAAGGAGGGAATCAAATCATATAGACAAAACCAGGCCACATCCCGACACCCATTCTTCGGAACCTCTTCCGGCGCCGGTGGTGTCTATCTTTTAGTTTCTGGTTTAATTTAATTTCAATAATAAATTTACATTTTCTTTTTCAATAAACAATAGCGGTAGTTCATAAATAAAACTCAAAATGCAATTACAGATGCATAGCTAGAAAATTGGAAGCAACTGTGAGGGTAACGGTTGAGTCGAATCGAGTGTCTATTGATTAATTGAGAAGAATAAAATAAAAAAATATTTTTATGTAAAAATAATAATAATATTTTGTGAAATTTTAAAATATTAATATATACTCCTTCCGTCCCACTATAAGTTTCCCACTTTCCTTTTTTTGGATGTCCCACTATAAGTTTCCCATTCCATTTTTGGTAAATTATTTTCTCTCTCTCAATCACATCACTTACACTTTATCTATCAAAACACCCAAAAAGAAGTGGGAAACTTATACCGGAACGGAGGGAGTATATATTTTTTTACCATTTTAAAAAGGAACAATTTATTAATAATGATAAACTGAAATGGAAAAAAATCAATCTAATTAGAAAGAGGAAGTGATAATACTCTCGTTTCATAATTTGGTCTTAAATTATGTTTTAAAAGTTTATTGTTTTTTCTATTTTTATTAATAATCTCCCTAAAATACTCATATTAATCTCTACAATGTCTATTTTTTTTTTTTTTTTTTGAAAATATATTAATGGTCATTTTTTAGAAAGATCAAAGGAAGAATGAAAAAAAAAAGATGAAAAAAAAGGGGAAAAAGAGAAGAAAAAAAGAAAAATTAATGAAAGATATATATTTCTTTATTGTATGCAAAATAAAAAATACAATAAATTTTATGATATAGAGGGAGTATATTATATGGGAGACACGAGTACACGTCTCTCTGATTTACCTTATCTCAACCTAACCCATTACCCCTCAAAAACCAATCATCAAATAAGACCCATTACTGGAGTTGGCTTTTTATTTAATTTAAAGCATATTGTATAGTATTTCCAAAAATCTATAATTTTTGAAATGCAACTAGTACTTCTGTCTATGAAAAGTGGGTTTACAATTTTTGATATAATTTTTTTTTTTAAATGGACAAAATAAAGGTGTCGAATAAAGATAAAATAATTGTTTTTATAAAAAAAAAACACTTTTATTAGACAAATAAAGTGAATACAATTTTTTTTTTTTTGAGGATTAAGTGAATACAATTTTGATGGACGGAAAAGTATTACTCCCATGTGTCCAAAATTGTCTTCAAACTTTTTGACAACCGAAGGAGCAGTTTATTGGTTCTTCTGCATGTTTTCCGACAAACCTAGTACAGATTTATTACAGGCCTACATCTCAGAATTATTGTACAAAACAAAACTCATTGAAGTCGATGAGCACGATCATTGCCCGTTAAGGGCCATAATCACATCAATGGCCCATCTACTTTAAACGAGGCCTTTTCCAAATGCAATAATCTCAGGCACATGCTATATTAATCATCACGTGATGAAGCATCAACTTTAGTGTGACAAATCAAAGAATCTTGTACATACTACATAATACGTTTCACCATTACATCAATCACAATTGTATTATACTACACGTATGTATATATATAACCTTACCTACAAAAAGAATACGTATTTATACACACACCCCACCCCACCCCACCCTCAAGGGTGGATATACAATTGAGCAAATATTCAAAATTTGATAGGCAAACCATAATTAAGGAATGTTCTAATGCACCCATCCCATCCTGCAGTTACAACCACAAGTCCCCACGAATGAGGAGAATGGAATGCATTCATCCAAGCATTCCTCAGAAACTTAAAATCAGATTTGCACACTGCAGGCTTAACTGGCACCGGGTTCGATTTCGGGAGTTTCTCCTCAGGCCACGTAGGCGATCCTCGGTACAGCGCGTCCAAGAAATAGCCTAGGCTCATTGTGAAACAATCGGGGAAAGCTGCATGAAACTTTTGGAGCAATTTCTCGTCGAAATGCCCGTTTCCTAGTATACTTCCCGGTATTGACCCTAGCTTATTCTTCAACCCACACCAAGGAATAGCAATGGATGCATTGCGCGATAAGAAGCTCTCATACGAAGTTTTCTTCTTTATTCGCGATGATTTTTTCTGGTCATGGTTAGAGTAATTCCAGAGACGAACATTAGAGTCCTCTGTGGCTGAAACGATGTGTTCCCCATTGGAAGTGAATGCAGCAGGCGTTTGGCTTACTGAACTTCGATTACCTGATGCATGAGAAATTTGGTTTGAGAGATATCGAGAAAAGGCAGGAAGGCAAAAAGCAACATGAAAGAAGTTAACAAACTAGGCAACAATTTTGTTTTAGAACTCTAACAATGAGGGCAGCAATTGTAGGACAAGATGTTTACAAGCTAGCAAATTTAGGCCATTAAATTTATTTGGCACATTTAGGCCCGTAAGTTTTAATTTTGGCACGTTTAGGCCAATTGGGGTTTTCGGGCTGGCAAATTTAGGTCATTATATTTTTTATTTTCGCGCTTTTAGGCCAAACACGTAAGTAACACGTGACATTTTATCCCGAATTGGGGTGTTACGGGCCAATTTGGCCTTTATGTGAGAAAATTATAGTATAATGTCCTAAATGTGAGAAAATTAAAAAATAATGGCCTAAATGTTCCAGCCTGCAAATACCCACCCCACACCCCCTAAGTTAGGTTACTAAAAAATAAAATTGTCCAACAAATTAAGAAGAAACAGCTACCTTTGAATTTACAGATGATATTGGTCCCACAAAGTATTTGAACTTGCGAATCACCAGAAGTGACCATTACTTTGCTCGAATCACTTGGACAATACTGAAAAAGAACGTTCACATATATGATATTGGTTTTACATTTATATATATACATAACATACATATTGTTTGAAGATCAAATATAATGAAATATGTATATGAAATGAAGATCAAAGTATCCTGAAAGTTAACCTGAAATCCAATTATCTTTTTGCCAGGCAACTTTTTCTTCACATTCAGGCATATTGAATCCCCCAATTGCAGACGATTATCTATATGAAAAAGGTTTTCATATCGATTACCCGATCATGTCAAAGAGTAAAGAGAAGGGCAGATATACTAGGCAAACAAAACCAAATATCAGTATATAATGGGTTGAATGTAGATCACTGCACCAATCAAGCAATATAAATTACTATTACTATATTATACGGATAGTGAAAAAAATGAAGATGCACTTCCTTATACAATTCTTAAAATTAACTTATAATGGAACTAAAGATTGTGCGCATACACATTCATGAATATGGACATATGACAGAGAATGAACATTAAGACTACGAATATCAAACAGATATCACATGTTTCTCGAGCAGGACTTGCAAATATGCAATGATATAAAAACAAACAAATCTTCTAATCTTCCACAGTCCTACGGAATATTTATCTTCTGTTCTCGAAAAATGTTGACAATGAATCACTATAACATCACTGATATTAGCATGGAAGCAGATATAAAAATCATTTTTTTCAAAAGTCGGGGAGACCCCATATTAAACACAAAAAGTAAACCATTCCAAGAGATTGATATGTTTGGGTGAAATAACGCTCGAGCTCATCCAAGACCAAGTCACCAGTTACATGAAAATGCATATTAAGTTAACCATATTTTATTAAGCTAATTTAATAAAGAGACTCTAAATCTGCATTATATTCTTATCACATGACACATACATAAGATTTTATTGTTCAGTTAGATAAACAGGAAATACCAGTCCTTTTTACACATTTTTACTAAAACTGATTCGATTAAAGAGGCCTCAAACCTGCATTTAATTCTTATCACTTTGTTAAAATTAATATACTTAAAGGAGGCAGACTCCAAACGAGAATTATATTCGTATCGAATGGTTGACTTTTGTTTTAAATATTTAAAAACTATTCTGTTACCTGAGCAAAACACTACTTCAGTAGGACAAGAATGCAAAATAAGACTTATGATTTGTACAGATGGGAATACCTGTAATATCATAAAAACTGCAAGTGCCATTCATGGAGCCAACAACACCTCCCTGAATCAACAGAAAAAACATATTGAAGAAACTCCAGGGATATCTTCTTAATATCATTAACCATAAAATAAAATTTCTCAAACCTTGCCATCAGGACGATATACCACAGCAGTTATAATTTCTCTAATATCAATCCAATCAACAACGCGTCCACCCTGAACTTCCCAAATTCGTAATTTCCCATCTATTGAACCACTAATAAAATGATTATCGTCCACGGGATTGAAATCGACACAGGTTACTGCATCGAATATAAAACAAGAAGTTATCATTAATCAAAAGTCTGCACAGTCTATATTCATATGTGATGTAAAGTTGTAAACCAATCACATTGTCAGGAACTTACCATAATTATTATGTGAGTAAACTCCAAGGCAGTGTTCATGTCCCACTCTCCACAGGCGAGCTGTTTTATCAACTGAGGACGAAAGTAATTGCTGCAATATAAACAACTAAATCATATTCCCAATCGCAGCAAATCACTTCTAAGAGGGCACCCCATTCTCAGAAAAAGAAAAAAAAAATAGGAGAAAAGGAAAATAATACTACTAACCCCATTTTTGGACCATGAGAGAGCCAACACCTCCCCTTTGTGTCCATGAAACTCATGAAGGGGTTTCTCAGATAGCTGAAAGACCTTTGGTGGAAGAATCACACAAGCCGAGTCTGATGATTTCTTCAAACTTTTCACTTGATCATTCCTCTCTTTAGCAGCATCAAGTGGAGCTAACTTAAAGAAGTGATTCAAGGAGAAGTATAAACAGGAAGGATCAATATCTTGAGCACTGAATTTGTTTACAAAGTCATCTTCGAGGACCTTCCAGACACGCACAACACCATCCTCCCCAGCGCTAGCCAGGTGCATACCATCGGGGCTAAACTTCATTGTCAAAATAGAACCCTCGTGTGCTGGAAATTCTTGCCCTGTGTAAAGTGATGATAATTCTTTTGAGTTTTTTTTACACAAATTTACACGAACTCTCTTAGACCCCGTCTCTTGATCGATCTCCAATTTAGAAAGAAACTCCTTTGCCCTATCCACAATACGGTTCCAATTGCTTTTCTTTTGTGGATCAACTATACTCAACCCCTTTGACTCTTTTCTCAAAAGCTGCCGCACCAAAGACGATGAGCTAAGTCTTTTCTGAAACTCATCAAAAGATATCATCTTATCTGAACTCAAGTCAATAGATGAGGTAACAGAGCCATCATCCGCTAGATCATCCATGGCAGGTTCAGTTCCATAGTCTTGATTCTTAGTTTTTAAAGTAAGACTCTCCTCCATGTTACCACCTTTTAGTAAATATGTGGCATCATATGACTGATAAGATAGCAAAGAACGAGATGAGTAAAACTGTGAATTGGTATCCAAGTTTGCTGGCACTGCCTCTCCATCATCCTTCAATCTGTCAATAATATCCCATCTCATGCATTCTGGAAATGAATCCTCCTCTTCAACTTCACTAGTCCTATGCCTATCCAAACTCACACCCATCCATCTCAAAAACCTATCACGCCTTTCATTAACACTGTCTGGTTCTTTAGTCCAAAAATCATATCCCAGAGCACAACTCTCATGCCCAGAATTCAAACAAACGTCTGTGCAGTCAGAACTGAATCGAGAAGAAGGGGTGTCGAAGAATTGATCTTCGGATTCACTAAAACTATCCATCACACCCCCGAATTCAAGTCATACAAACCTATCCACCAAACAAAAGACTTAAATCAGAAATCACTATCTAATCCTTCAAATCAGAATTCAAGTCATAGAACCCTAAATCAAAACCAGAAAAATCACTACAATTCATTCACGAAATTTAACGCCAATAAAACATGAGATATTATTAAACTATCACAAATCAATAGTCATGGAAAATATACTACGAGTCAAAAAAAAGGCGATCGCACCGACAGAAATTAGAAACATACAAAAAAGAGCATCGGTTTGAAATTCACAAAAAGGATAGCAACAAAATCATATAAAATTAAAATTCTCAAAATTATCAGTGAAGAATATAGATAATTTCCGAACCTCCTGGGGTATAAAAAAAGTTAGAAGGCAGAATTCCAGTCGCAGCAGCATCAATCAGTTAACATCAGGAATTAGAGAAAAACAAAAGATTGAATTCATAGAGCAGGCATTTTTAAAGTGTGAAGAAAATAAATATGGGAGTAGAAGAAAGAGATTCGAAATAGGAATTGAAGGGGAAAGGAAACGTCATAAGGTGGTTATGTGTCTCTCTGTAGAGTCTTTCTTCTTTGTTGTTCCACCTTTTGTTTCCTGGGGAATTTTTCTTTTTTTTCCCACCTACAAATGGTTTAATTGGAGCAAAGAAACCACACAGATTCTTAAACAATAAAGAGGGTAGTTTGACGGTTTTGCCCCTTCTTGATGCACCCGTTCAACTAACGGCTGTATGATCCATGACTTTGGAAGGTGCCGTGTCGACGTGAATCGTGATGTCTTTATATTTGACGTTAATATTATTTTATCACCACACACACCCCCTCTCTGTTTTTTTTTTTTTAATCAATTTTAACAAATATACTTTTTTGGTTTAATAAATACGAGTAACATACTTTCATTAATTACATTTTATTTGATCAGTTTGTTGTGTTAATTTTTTTTTTTATGCTAAGATATCTGTTCCTGGGTTAGTTATTTTATCTTTTTTAAATATCATCATTAAATGGTAGAATCCAGCGCCCACGCATGCCACACACCTTATTGTTTGTTAAAATAAAAAAAAGTACGGAGTATATCTTTAAAACATTGATAAAAATCGAAAAAAATTGCGGTAAAATTAATCGCTTGGTCTACCTTTTAACATGGACTCTCACTCTCAGTTAGTATTGGTGAGGAATGAAATTTTAAATTAAATTAACGAATAAGATGTATTTAATTCAAATCCATGATATAAAATTATGCTCTTCTTTAACTTTAGAAACCTTCTAATTTCTAACTTATTTTTATTAACAAAAATTAGTTGTACCGTCTGGAAGTTTTTTATTTTTTTATTTTTTTTATATACTCAGTAAACTAAAATTAGAGAGTAAATATGATTTGAAACCTTCTTTACTAATTACAGGTACACTTATCAATTTATATTGTTTTTTAATTCTAATAAATTTTACGAAAACTTCACTTATTGTAAAACAAATGGAGTATTAATTACTCTACTAGTATTTTTGGTAAACGAATTGGATACGTATCATAAAAGATGATGTATTTGGTCGCCTAAATAAAGACAATATATATGGAGGTTTTTGACTTGTTCGTATTTTTGGATAAGTTTTTCTCAAATATATTTTCGTTCCAAGGACTTAATTGAGTGTCAATGAATCCCTAAAGTTGCAAGTTATCATGCTATTGTAGTAACTAAGCTTGTTTGTTTGGATTTTCGGGAATAAGAACAAAGATATTAAACTAAATTAACTAAAGTAATAAGTGATAGTGACTAGAAATAGTGAACTAACTAACTTTCTTTTGGAAAGTGCAAGAGAAGTGTATTGCCTCATGTGTTTCCGTTTTGTTAGGAATAAATGAACTAGTGAAGCAATTACATGAGCTAGATATGAATTTGGATTAAGCTAAAGGCTATCACATGAGTGTGCAAACCCCCTCGAAAGGCATAGGCGAACATCGTGCATTGATTAGCAATTATAGGATCTAACCAAATACCATAAGCTCCTAGGATAGTGTTTCATAAGCACTTTCAACACGGTTACTAATGCTTATGAAACACCCTCTCACCAAACTCCTAGACGACCTCTATTCGTTTAGTGTCTAAAGTTGTCGGTCTAGCCATTAACCTCCTCTCGGTTAGCTAATTACTAATTAACTTCTATTCAATTGACCAAAGCTCACACTCACACCCCAATCATGCAAACCCAACTCTCGTTGCAATCAACACAATAGAAAATGCTAGCTAATAGGGTTGATCAATCAAATGAATCAAACAAAATACAACTCTAGAAACATTTACACCCAAATCCTAAGTGAATCATGCAATTACTTCACAATTACACTAAATTCCCATCAAAACATCCACACCCAAGGCAATTGGGGATTAGCCCATGGTTCTAGAAGAGAATCTCATGGCTACAACACAAAATAACATAAAGCCCATGCTCATTAATAGATAAATTGCAATGTAGAAAGTAATTACCAAATTGAAACTTAAAATTGAGAGATATCACCTTGATAATGGATTTGTAGCTACAATATGATGAAATAAGCAAAGCCCACTTACAATCCTTGATTGAAATGACAAATTAACTAAGTGCTAAGCTAATCTATGAAGAACTAGAAGGAAAAATGCTTCAAAACCTATTACTATGTGTAGAGTCTTCTCAAAATGTCTGGAAATCCCCTTGAAAAACGAACTTGTGACCTTTTATACCCTCCCCCTTGAGCTTGGCACGTGTTTCTAGGTCAAAAACGAAGTGGGGCAATTTTTCTCTGTAACTCGGCCGAGTTGAGGTCACTCGGCCGAGTTGATCACTTATAAAAGCGTTATGCGACTTTTCCAGCCGAGACTCGGCCGAGTGAGGGTCACTCGGCCGAGTGGTCTTCAGTTTCAGTGGCTACGGAATTCCACTTTACTCGGCCGAGTTGGCTCACTCGGCCGAGTGCGCAGTTTTTTCAAAACTTGCAGATTCGGCCGAGTTGAGTCACTCGGCCGAGTGCGCAGTGATTTCCAAAGTTACAGATTCGGCCGAGTTGACTCACTCGGCCGAGTTCCCTCCTTCTCTTCTCGTTTCATGCATAACTCTCTATCCCGATGCCCGATCGGCTCGATTCTCGTCTCATTTCGACCCTCTTCTTGATGCCTTTCTTGTGGTTGACTCATTGGATTGATCCAACGGCTGTATTTCTCGTGATTTGCTTCGAAACTCCTTGCTTTACCTAAAAATCAAACAAAACATTCATGTATCAACATATCTAACAATTAGCTCATGATTACACAAAAGTTGTAAGAATTTATTGATATCTAGAGCATAATTGACCCACAAATTCAAGCAATCTCACGACAAATCAGTTTTACTGATTTAGTTCCATATAGTATTTTAGTATTTTGTTAATCTCTTTATTAGTGTTACTTATTTAGTTCCGTGGGGTTTTCTACTTTATGAAATAATTATTTTATAGGAAAGTAAATTTTATTATTCAAGTGCAAGCTCACAGTCTCGAATGGTTGACAATATAATATAATTACACATATACTCCGTATATTATACTTCTTCCATCCAAATCACTTTCAAAATTAGCTCATGTGCCACCATCCACTATAAATATAATTAATATATTCATTAGTTTGAAAATTATGTTTGTAAATTTTTAAATGATCGAATTGTATCTTAATTAGGATATCAAAGGTGGGAGCACATAAATATGTGTATGAGATATTAAAAAAAATTCCAAAGAAAATAATTAAAAGTAAAATTAAATTATATTTGAAACTTCACGTTGAAGTTTAGACATAAAATTAATATATATAGTAAGCTTAGGAGAGAAAAAACAGTTTCACAAAGTAGTAGTTAATGGTAATGACTGAAAAAAGTTTAAGCACATGCAAAGTTAAAAACAGTTTTAGGCTTTTAGCAATTAATCCTTTATCTCTTTTTGAAGAAATTATAGATGACATTATTTAAAGAAGATAAAATAATTTTTAAAAAAACATGAAAATTAGTGGTACAATATAGAGAGGTGAAATTGCAAAGCATGATTCATGAAATGGTGGTCCAATAATGTGGTCCGAGTGTAAAGCATGAAACGTTACATGTACTCTCTCTCTTATAAAGAATTTATTGCATACGTTGTTATTATAGTTCAACTACTTGCAAAAATATTAGGTGTACAAAATTCAACAATATTCAATCCAGCACCTCCCAAAATATTGAGAAACTATCATAAATTTTCCCAACCCATCCCAAGATATCGTCATAAATTTATCAGTTTTAGTGTCCATTTTATATTTCACTAGGCTGACACGTATTAAAAATTCAGGTGAGTGAAACATTATGTAAAATGGATAAATTGATTTACTCACAAGGTATTCCCCTCCATCAATAACTACAACTTAAAAATTAAAATTGCCAAAAAAAAAATATATATATATATATATATTGCAATAGCAAAATGACCATAAATGTTGTATTCTTATCATGATGTTTTTAAAGTAATAAAAATTCGGTATAGGATACTAAAAATACATATTGTAAATTTTGGCTAATAAAATCATATACCAATATCTTATTGAAATTCAGGTATAATATCTTACTAAAATTTAAGTATATTGAATTTTTTGAATGATATGATATATCATTTCATACTGCATACTATTTCATGTCAAAATTTAGTTGAAGTTAAATTCAAATGAATTGAGTGGGATTATGAGTTAGTATATAATTGGAGCTATGATGACGTTCATTATCATATACTGCTTAAACAATTGGGGATTTATTAAAGGAAGGCTATTCCACAACCGCGTAAAACATAGGAGGAGTTTTTATTAATGATTATTTTTGTGGTCATAATATATGCGACCGCGTCAACTGAGGCCGGCCTTCCATATTAAATTGGGCTGTTTTTCTCTCCCGCCGGACGGTGATTCAACCATCTCTCATTCTATTCAAATTTTTCATTTAAATATTTATAGAGGTAATATATCTACACTTTTATTTTTATACAATTATAATATCTCTCTTTATCTTTTATACTTTTTTTTACTTTCACATTTTTTTTTTTTACTTATCTTTCACCTATATATTCCCTCTCTTACCTTTTTCTATCAATCATTATTATATCTACTTTAGTTTTAAAGGGACCTTCGTAAGTGATCGATGAAATTGATTTTAAATATTAAAACGAATATCGAGACTTTAAAAAAAATTCTACTAAGCAGCTAATAATAATAAAATAGTGTAAAATTATTTTTGATTTAACATAAAGTTAATTGCCTTAGATCATATACTTAACAATCTCTAACTAAATGCCTACTTATTTTTTGTGTACTTTATTTGTTCTGAAATTTGGGACCCGAGTCATTCGGGTTGAAATTTTTGAACATCTTACAACAACAAAAACCCAACAAATTATGCCAACGTCTCATATGCACGTGAAGCGTGAATCTAGTCTCGTGCTATTCTAATTAAAGTTAATGTCATGTTTCAAATAAATTAAGTATCACATTTTTTTTATCCTTCATTAACTTGTTGTATGGTGTAATCGGTGCACATGACTAAAAAATTATAAGGGAGTTTTGTGTAATGAGATAGTTTCATATGAGTCGGATCTTAATAGTAAATGAAATTTGACTAATGTATGCAACCGTCTTTATATATATATATATATATATATATATATATATATATATATATATATATATACTATATTTTAAATAATATGAGATCCTATCACCCACGTTGACATTTTTGTTTGTCATGTCTTACAAAGTTTTCGTGGGTCATATACAGATATACTTGTAGTTAGTAGTTGGTGGTTAGTATGTAATTATATACTATATAATTTTTTTTTGTTTGGAAAAAAATTGGTTCTAAGTCAATTTAGTCCGCTCAGAATTGAAAACAATATTAAGTTTGTTTAGAAAAACATTTCATACTTCAAATATGATTTACGATATTACCCGTTCTAGGATGACTTTGCTTTACTAGGAGGAATCTAAATACAGCTAGAAAGAAAGTATATCTCTTGTAAATACATGCATAACACCGTCCATTCACAACAATTAAGATAGGTGAACTTCGCGCACAAGAAACGGGTCATACTAGCAAGTATATAATTAAAAAAAATGTTGATCCCCTATGAACCTTGGTGTAGAAGACTCGTTTAAAAAATAAAAGATTGGACAACATTATTTATATGCTAAAAAATACGTCAATTGTATTAAAGATTTTTTATATGCTAATAGTTTGATACGTGTAAGTTCACTATCAAAACCCTATGGGCATGTTTGTTTTGGGACTCACCCGTCCGGACGTGGGACGTAAACGTCCCACGTCTTTGTTCTGCTTCGTGATTTCACATCCGAATTTCCCCATCCAACTACACTCATCCCTAAAAATACTTATACATCCTACTATTACATCCTACCATTACATCTCATCCAATCACTCTTACACAATTTGATTTGACATAATTAAAGTTACATCTCATCCTATTCAAAATCCCAAAACAAACACACACAATTACTATTCATCAGGATTTCTCCATCCAAGATTTCCCCCATCCTACATAATCTCAAAACAAACATACCCTAAAATAAAGGGTTTTTCTTTGTGGATAACTCTTTTTTTTTTTACCTAAATTCCAGATTACTAATTAAGAAGTCTCTATCAACAAGAGATCGACGAGCCACTAAATTGGTGCATTGTAACACTATTGGAAGGAAACTTAACCCCATTTATGAGATCTGATCCCCATGCCACTTCATTGAATACACTAAGAAGAGCTCTTATGTTCTCTTTACTTACCTCTCATTTTAAGCATTTAACTCAAGCTCTTTACTGTTTATTCGATCGTGTGATAGTTTGTTAGTTGAAGGTTACTCCGTAATTCAAAGCCACAATAAATACTCAATCCAATTGACACGTGTTTTTACCAACACGTTCCCCTCAAGTATAAGAGGTTCGCGTGTAATAAAAGCAAGGCCCGGTTAAATTATCGATCCGTGGGACTAGATTGTGAAAGTAGCCTTAGTGTGTATGTTTTTCTTTGAATATAATGAGAAATCATGTTTTGTGCAAGAAAATGTAAATGAAACTATCAAATGACAATCAATGATGAGCAATAACTAAGATATGATGATAAAAATCAAGTGAGAGGGGTAGTGTTCGGGTGTTGGTCCTTGTGTGGAATCGATATTAAAAGTCGAAGTTTATGTGTAATTCATTGGATGGAATTTGGTAGAAGCGATCACTAATGCATATATCGAGCAAGCACCTAGGATCGAGAGGATGAATAGAAGGTTTCTTACTCGGGTAATCACACGACTAGGGGGTTCGACTCTACCTAAATTATACTAAACTAATCCCTAGATATGCTTTTCCACTTGAATACTAACAACCAAGCTCCTATGGCCTTCTCATTAATCACTTAAATGTTAATTAAAGCAATTAATGTAGATAAATGGGGTTCTAATGAAATTTACCCAACTCTCGTTGCGATAAACCAATATTAACTCATTCACACGACTCCCAACCCTCGATTATACTATCTATCCCAAATTAACCAACTCTCGTTGCATTAATTGAGTTTCTAACACAACCTAATAGTTGAGTTCTTGCAAATAATCTAACAAAACCCATAAACCTAACCAATAAACCTCCCAATGAATTCCACAATCAAAATCAACCTAAAACATTAATTCCATCACAATTATACAACACCCAAACACCAATATGCTTAGCTCATGGCTAATTTATGGAAATTGAGGAAGATAAGTGAGAAAACAAACATACCCATGCTTAATAATAACAAAATACTCAAATTAAAATAAGATATCACCTCTTGTCTTGAAAATATGAAATAAACCTTCAAAACTTCAACACAATCTTCAATCTCTACCTTGGAAATGAAATTACAACTTCAAAGATAACCTATCTATGGAAATTCACTAAGTTCTATGGCTAAAATTAAGAAAAACAAGCAAAAGATGGTGGAATTTTGATTTGTGGAGCTTGAGTACTCTTCTAATGGCTGCCTCCCTTTGAAAAACAAACTTGTGGCCTTTTATACCCTCCCCCTTGAGCTTGGCACGTGTTTCTAGGTCAAAAACGAAGTGGGGCAATTTTTCTCTGTAACTCGGCCGAGTTGGGGTCACTCGGCCGAGTGGATCAATTAAAAGAAACGTGCTTGCGCTTTTTCCAGCCGCCACTCGGCCGAGTTGGCTTACTCGGCCGAGTGGTCTTCAATTATAGTGGCTACGGCAATCCAACTTTACTCGGCCGAGTTGTCTTACTCGGCCGAGTGCGCAGTGAATCCCCAACTCGCAGATTCGGCCGAGTAAGGTCACTCGGCCGAGTGCGCAGTGAACCCCCAACTCGCAGATTCGGCCGAGTTGACTCACTCGGCCGAGTTGGGTCCTCCCCTTCTCGTTTCTTGCATAACTCTTCATCCCGATGCCCGATCGGCTCGATTCTCGTCTCATTTTGACCCTCTTCTTGATGCCTTTCTTGTGGTTGACTCATTGGATTGATCCAACGGCTGGATTTTTCGTGATTTGCTTCGAAACTCCTTGCTTTACCTAAAAATCAAACAAAACATTCATGTATCAACATATCTAACAATTAGCTCATGATTACACGAAAGTTGTAAGAATTTCTTGATATCTAGCGCATAATTCACCCACAAATTCGAGCAATCTCACGACAAATCACCCCCCCAAACTTAAAGACTTGCTTGTCCCCAAGCAAAGAAAGAAAAGAACAAAGGAGAGTGATTGTGAAGAATTTGAACTATGGATCCAATTAAACCAATGATATGATCAAGTGCACTTCCAATGAACCTTATCAACCATGAATTCCCCTACCATCTTCATGCATGTTGTGATTAAAACAAAGCAAAATCAAGCACTTGATTCACAATCCTCACAAGAAGTGTTTCTCTCATTCACACAAGTAAATTGAGGCTATGCTTTCACTCATCAATTGAATCACATCACATAATCACCATAAGCTTGCCACAAATCTCATCTATCTATCGCTTTGTTATGCTTCACAATGGGATCAAAAGGACTTCGATTTGGATGTAACGTTGGCTCTTTGGAAACGGTGGGAAGAATTTGGAAAATGTGACTCGACTAGTGGAGGACAACGAACCATTTTTTTTTCTTTCATTTTTCTCATTTCATTCAAAACAAACCATCCATCATCCTCACTTTTCTTTTCATTCTCAAGAATTTTCTTCCTTTGTTTCTTTCAAGAGTCCACTTTTTGCTCTTAAGCACATGTTTTTGGGAGATCCCCTCTTCTTTTTTTTTTTTTTTTTTTCATTCTTTTCACTTTCTTTTCTAGGGGCTCCCATTTTTTTATCCTTTTCTTTTGTTTCTCATCTTTTTTTTCTTTTTTTTTTCTCTTTGCTCAAACACTCCACACATATCAAATCAAAACTCATGTTTGTCCACTTTTCACTTGTCCTCCACTCGTAAAGGGCAAAGGCTTATAAAGTTCAAGAGGTTAAACATTGTAGGTTGCCAAAAGATGAAGTTTAAAGGCTCAAATGGGCTAACTACGGAATTTTCTTTTTGGTATGAGAATATTTGGCTAAGTGACTATTAATAACAAAAGATGGCCTAAATCATATCCCATTGTTTCACACACTTGTGGTTTCAAGCAAAACGTATGGCAAGTTCTAGAATTATGGACAATGATCAATCCACTCTCAAATAAACAACCGGATCATGATTGGTTCAAGGATCAATTCTCACCGGTTTTCAAAGATGTGAATACAAGCATTATCATAAGTCTAGTTCTTCTCACAACACACATTCACAAGGTAAGCTCATTCATGAATCAACTTTCATCACATAGAATTTCACAAGACCAATCATTCAAACAACATTCACCAATAATCCACAATTAATTCACAATCAAACCATTCATCCATCAAGAGAAAAACTACACATCATCACACAATGGAAGAATTTAAACCCACAAATCCATCAAACACAAAACAAGGTACCAAGAGTATCATCACACAAACAAAAAGAAAGAAATAGTTTCAATACGGGTGGTACAACCAAATCGAAATGATAGTTTGCTTGTTCAACTTCAATGTAAGAGATAGAAGGGTGGAGAAAAGGACTCCCTTTCATTGATTGGGCGGTGGTGGGTATGGGTAGTTGCTTGGCCCGATGTGCCACGACTCCAAGCGTTGGATTGCATCGTTCACTTGCGTCCAACGATCGTCTTGGGTCCTTCGAAAGGATGCCTCCGCTGCCCAACGTGCTTCATCATCTCTCCTATAGCCGTCCTCCACAATCCACCTAGCTCTTTGGTCATTAATAAAGACCTCTTGTCCCAACCATCTTTGTTCTTGCTCCCGTGCAAAGTCCGCTTGAGCCTTCATATAGTTCTCCCATTGTGCATGGGAGGGACCGGCTCCATCGTCCTCGTTACCCTCATTCTCTCCATGCTCTTGAGCACCTCCACCTTCAATTCCAAGCACCTCCTCTTCTTCTTGATTATTAATTGATCTTTCTCGAATTACTCGAATGTGTGCATTGGTGTTGAGGCCAAGGTTCTCAAGAATCTTCTTCTTTCCTTTAACGAGAGTGGTTAGGCTTGTGTTAGGGAGAGGGAATTCTTGGCCATTTGCACATTTGTAGAACAATCTTCCACCTTCTTCTTTCAAGATGAGCATCTTCTTCATCACATGTATCTCCAAGTCGTCCCCCCTAACTTCCCTTAAACCCGAGGTGTCGATGCCAAAGTGGTCGGCAAACAGAGTGATCATCCCCCCAATCATGACCTTCGACCTTGTAGCCCAGCTGTTCCGAATCCTCTCGAGTTGGTGTACAAAGTAGTACGCGGCATTGAACTTTTGCCCGTACACTAAGCACCACAAGACATAGAGTTCGTCCTTGTTCACCGATCCACTTTCTGCCCTAGCAAAAAGAGTGTTGCAAATGATCTTCTCTATGTATCTAAGGGTAGGGTTTCGGATATTAGTGGCCTTGGCTTGGGTGGAGTGATAGGCTTCATTGGAGGAGGTTATCAACCTCCAAAATTCTTGCTCCTTGAATGCCTTCTTTTGAGCAATTAACCTTCTCTCCACATCCCTTGGTGCGCCCAATATCTCATTAATGACGTCGAGGGAGAGGTTCCTCAGCTCATTCCACATTCTGAAGGTGATGTGCGTTGGGATATGGGTTCTAGCTTCTTTCTCCACTTTTATCGTGCATAGAACCTCGGCCGTCAGTTTTGCATAGGTTTTCGGCTCTTTAATGATGAAGTCTCCCATTCCTACCTTCTCGAACATACCATAAACATCCCCAGCTATACCCATCTCGTTCATACATCTATCGTCTGGGAATCTTGTTCGTGCCACTTCATCTACGATCCTCAAGAACAGCGGTTCAAGACGGTTGAGCTCTACTTGAGAAAAGTCGATCCCCAAAGATCCAGGGGTGACTTTTCTTTTTCTTGTGTTCACCTTATTAGCTATCCACTGCTCATCGTCGTCACTGGACATCTTTCCTAGGCTCCTACACCAAACAAATTTTCTCAATTAAATCATCACATTTATGCATTCTTTCCATTTTCAACAAAATTTTCCACCAAACATGTCATTCACAAGTTATTGAGACATGAAGCTCATAATGATAGTGCATCTCATGGAAATCACTCACATGAATGGTGTATCAACAAGATATATCACAAATTGAACTCAAATTAGGTGCACATCAAGTGTTTGTAAAAAAAAATGCCTCAATGAAAGTATCAATTCAATTCACCAAATTGAAGACAAATTCCACCTACCCATGCAAAATTGACACCAAATTTAAGTTCCTAGCATCTCTAATCATGTAAAATCACTATAACCTATCACAATCAACCATCCCCACAACAAATTCAAGCAAAAATTCAAACTTTGGTGCACAATTATTGTTTTGTCAAAATTCCTCCATGAAAGTAGTACACAATCCACAAAATTGAAGGTAATTTCAACATACCCATACAAAATTGATACCAAATTCGAATTTCTAGCTACTCTAAACATGCAATATCACCACAATCCATCCTAAATACTCAAACCACTTCACATTCAAGCAAAAATTCAAAAAGATTCATACTTTCTTCACATCACAACTAAATTTCACCTAAACTCAAAAATAAATGCTTCACTTTGCATAAATTTACATAGGAAACATACCTTGAGTGATGAAACACAACAAATTAAAGCTTGAAGTTGTGAGAAAGCAAGAACTCCCTTTTCCTCTTTGCAAAAATATTCTAGTTCCTTGGTGTATGATGGAGAATGGAGGGAGGAGTGGTTGATTTTGGTGTTTTGGGAAGGATTTTGGTCGATTTTTGGGTGTAGGAGGGTGAGTGTTGGTCGATTTTTGGGTAGGAATGAGGAGGGAGGCGAATTTTGGTGCTAGGGTTTGGGGAAATGAGTGAAAAAAATGGGGAAATGGCTTTTATATGGAGGTGTGCGCGAACAGGTACTCGGCCGAGTTGGGGTCACTCGGCCGAGTGATTCTGAATTCCAGAACACTTTTTTAAAACAGACTCAACTCGGCCGAGTTGGCTTACTCGGCCGAGTGCGCAGTTTTTTTTAAAACTTGCAGATTCGGCCGAGTAAGGTCACTCGGCCGAATTAGGTCTAATTCCATTTCAATGCAACTCGGCCGAGTTAGGTCACTCGGCCGAGTACCTGCTTTTCCCACTTTTTTACGTTTTCAAATGCTAACCTGATTTTCGGCTCGATTCGAGTCAGGGCACTCGTTCGACCGAGCCGAATATGGTCTCTTCCAGCTCCGAGCATTTCCACACGCAATTCCACTTGATTTCTTTCTCAAATCCCATTCTCCATGCATTTCTTTTCGAATTAATCCCTTCCTTTTCCTTCAAAATTTTTGTTAGGCCTCAACAATTCACCAAATACCCAACAACAATGACTCTCATGTGCTTGGTGCAAATTTACTTTTAAAAATGAACACATCCCCCCAAACTTTTTCATTGCTATGCAATTAAAAGTTTGGAAAATAAGTGTTAAAATTAAATTGCACCAAGTACCAACAATTACTCACAACCAACACTATATCACACATAATTTCACCATCATGAAAATCAATTAAGAGCACACAACAATCCAATATTCTAAATCAATCTCAATCTCCACTTGCATGTGCTCATATGCAATAAACTCCAAGTACAAAAATAAAAGAAAAATTTCCCTACCCCCCCAAACTTGAGAATTGCTAAGCAATCCAAGTTTGGGAAAGGTTGTACCTTCCATGATGGCTATCACCCCCTTTCACTTCTCAATCTATCACTTCGACTTGGTTCCACTTTGATATCTTTCTTCACCTCTTTAGACCACACGTCCATAAGAATGTACCTACAACCATCAAGCTCATCCAACCATCAAAAGCATCATCTAAAACATAAAAGAAACTACACTACAAAAGCAAGTAAAAATGGGTTGCCTCCCATTTAGCGCTAAGTTTAACGTCTTCAAGCCGGACGGAGCTTAAGCCACTCAACTATCTTCAATGTAGTCCACATTCACATCCCCGATTTGAGTAGGGGAAAGGTATTTCTTGATCCGATGCCCATTCACCGTGAAGTGTTCATCCTTGGTGTTTTTCAACTCAATCACTCCATTGTGGAAAATTTTCACTATCTCAAAGGGTCCACTCCATCTAGACTTGAGTTTCCCGGGAAAGAGCTTCAATCGTGAGTTGAAGAGAAGCACTTTGTCACCCACTTGAAAATGCTTATTTTTGATTCTTTGGTCGTGCCACTTCTTCGTCTTCTCCTTGAAGATACGAGAGTTCTCATAAGCATTCTCCCTAAACTCTTCTAGTTCATGGAGTTGAAGAAGCCTCTTCTCCCCCACCAATTTACTATCCAAGTTCATCTTACGAATTGCCCAATATGCTTTGTGCTCTAACTCCACGGGCAAGTGACACGATTTTCCAAAAACAAGTTGATATGGTGACATGTTCAATGGAGTCTTGTAAGCCGTACGATAAGCCCACAATGCGTCATCAAGTTGGATGGCCCAATCTTTCCTATTGACCTTCACCGTCTTCTCCAAGATTTGCTTGATTTGACGATTAGAAACTTCCGCCAATCCATTCGTTTGGGGGTGATATGCCGTAGCAACCTTGTGTTTCACCCCATACCTTTCAAGCAACTTCCCTAACAATTTGTTCACGAAATGGGAGCCTCCATCACTTATCAAGCATCTTGGGACTCCAAAACGTGAGAACACGTTATTCTTGAGAAATTGGATCACGACTTTTGAGTCACTAGTCTTTGTGGCAATAGCTTCCACCCACTTTGAGACATAGTCCACACCCACAAGTATGTAACTACACCCAAATGATGGGGGAAATGGACCCATGAAATCGATTCCCCATACATCAAATACTTCCACTTCAATGAAGATTGTGAGTGGCATCTCATCCCTTTTAGTGATCGTCCCCATTCTTTGACATCGGTCACATCTTTGTACAAACTCTCTACTATCTTTGAAGATAGTAGGCCAATAAAAACCCGATTGTAGGACCTTCATCACCGTCTTGGAAACCCCAAAATGTCCACCACAAGGCATTGAATGGCAATGTGTCAAAATGTTTTCAACCTCCTCTTGTGGAACACACCTTCTAAGAATAGAATCCACTCCTCTTTTCAATAAAATAGGATCATCCCAAATGTAGCATTTCACATCTCTAAGAAACTTTTTCTTAGCATACCTAGGGATGTCCTCGGGTAGCTTCCCACAAGCCAAGAAGTTGGCAAAGTCCGCATACCAAGGTGTTCTCACATCAACTTCCATCATCGGATTCATCTCCACATAGTCAATTTCCTCTATACCAAAGAGCTTTTCATCCGGAAACTCCTCCTTTACCTCACCATCTTTCTCTTCAAAATCTTCTTCTCTCTCAAGACGTGACAAGTGATCCGCTATTACATTTTCACTCCCTTTCTTGTCACGGATCTCTATGTCGAACTCTTGGAGAAGCAACACCCAACGTATCAATCGAGGCTTAGCATCTTTCTTGCTCATGAGGTAGCGAATGGCCGAATGGTCCGTATACACAATTGTTTTCCCCCCACCAAATAGGGACGAAATTTATCAAAAGCATACACGACCGCCAATAGCTCTTTCTCCGTGGTGGTATAATTTGCTTGGGCCAGATTAAAGGTCTTGGAAGCATAATAGATTGCTCGGAACTTCTTTTCTCGGACTTGTCCAAGAACTACTCCCATAGCGAAGTCACTTGCATCACACATGAGCACAAAGGGTTCACTCCAATCCGGACTCACTAGGATGGGTGCGGTGATCAATGCCTCCTTAAGAGCCTTGAAAGAAGTCAAACAATCATTAGTGAACTCAAAAGTCACATTTTTCTCAAGTAAGTGAGATAAGTGTTTAGAAAGCTTAGAGAAATCCTTGATAAACCGACGATAAAATCCGGCATGACCAAGGAATGATCTTATCCCTTTCTCACTAGATGGTGGTGGTAACTTCTCAATGGCTACCACTTTAGCACGATCCACTTGCAACCCCTTTGATGACACATGGTGTCCAAGAACAATCCCATCTCTTACCATAAAATGGCACTTCTCCCAATTTAAAACGAGATTAGTATCTTCACACCTCTGTAAAACAATCTCAAGATTATGTAAGCAAGAAGTGAACGACTCTCCGAAAACGGAAAAGTCGTCCATAAACACTTCCATAATATTCTCAATAAGCCCATGAAAAATTGCCATCATACATCTTTGGAAGGTAGCCGGGGCATTACAAAGCCCAAATGGCATCCTTCTCCATGCAAAAGTACCATATGAACAAGTAAATGTTGTATTTTCTTGATCCTCCGGGGCAATCATGATTTGATTATACCCGGAGTATCCGTCCAAGAAACAATAAAATGCAAATCCACTCAATCTATCTAGCATTTGATCAAGAAAAGGCAATGGAAAATGGTCCTTGCATGTGGCCTTGTTAAGTTCACGGTATTCAACACACACACGCCATCCCGTGGCAACCCTAGTAGCAATCAATTCATTATTATCCCCATGTATGACCGTCATTCCACCCTTCTTAGACACTACATGTAATGGTGAGACCCATGGACTATCCGAAATGGGGAAAATCATTCCCGAATCAAGAAACTTAATTACCTCCTTCCTAATGACCTCTTGTATGATAGGATTTACTCTCCTTTGGTTTTGCACAATTGGTTTCCTATCTTTTTCTAACCGAATTTTATGCATGCAAATCGAGGGGTTTATGCCTTTTAAATCTTCTATAGACCACCCTAAAGCCGACTTATGCTTCTTAATTACACAAAGAAGAGCATGCAATTCACTATCATTTAAGAGGGAAGAAACGATTACCGGACACTTTCCATCATCTTCAAGATAGGCATATTTGAGATGATCCGGTAGAGGTTTCAAGCCTTCCTTCTTTCCTTCCGATTTTTCCACTCCTTCCACGGGCTCCCTTAGAGGCGGTGTTGGGAACTTCTTTCTTCCCCAAACTTCATTGACCTCCTTCTTCATGCAAAATTTCCTATCATCATCACAATCAAGTGAAAATTCATCATTAATAATATCAAGAGTAGGAGTATCAAAAGCATTAGGAGAGAAAGGGTCAAGAGATTTTTCAAGTGTCTCTTGAACACAAAGTTCCACCACATCGATTGATTTACATTCAAACTCCTCGGATGGATGCTTCATGGCTTCATACGATTTCACAACAAGCTTTTCCTTCCCAAGCTCTAAAGTCACTTCTCCCGTGTAGGTGTTTACCACCGCTCTAGCCGTGGCTAGAAAAGGCCTCCCTAGGATCAAGGGCACACTCTCATCCTCTTCTATATCCATTACCACGAAATCCGCGGGAAAAACGAAGTCCCCAATCTTAATCAACACATCCTCAACAATCCCCTCCGGATACGTGATAGATCGATCCGCAAGTTGGAGGGTCATGGAAGTGGGTTTCATCTCTCCATCCTTCAATCGGTTGAAGATGGATAGAGACATGAGGTTGATACTTGCCCCCACATCACACAATGCTCTACTTTTTTCATTGTTGCCCAACTCACACAAAAGAGTTATGCTTCCCGGGTCCTTGATCTTTGGAGGGAGATTCTTTGGTAGTATTGCACTACATCCCAAAGTGAGATTCACAACTTCATTATCCCCCGCCTTCCTTCTTTTTGTGATCAAGTCTTTTAGAAACTTGGCATAAGTAGGCCTCTCTTCAAGAGCTTCCATCAAAGGTACATTGATAGTCACCTTCTTGAATACCTCTAAAAACTTTGAGAACTTCTCATCAAGTTTCTTCTTCATGAAACGTTGAGGGAAAGGTGGTGGATCAAGTGTCTTTGGGATTCCCCAAGCATCACACTCTATCTTCTCTTCTTGCAACCTTGCTTCTTTTGCTTTCTTCCACTTAGGAATCCTCTCTTCTTTCTTCAACTCTTCATTTTCCTTAGTTTCTTCAATCCCAACTTCCTCTTCCACAATCACAAAGTCTTCTCCATTTCCCTCCTCTTTATCAACCTTCTCTCCTTCCTCAATTGGCATGCTTGGGCCCTCATAACTCTTCCCACTCCTTAGCTCAACTTTCTTACAATGCTCTTTAGGATTGGTTTCCGTTGTGGAAGGAAACTTGCCATTTTGGTTTCCACCGCTTGAAGAAGCAATTTGACTCATGTGAAACTCTATGTTCTTCATTTGCTTGGCCATGGAGAGCATTTGTTCATCCAACCTTTCTATCTTTTGGTTTTGTTGAGCCGTCGTTTGATTATTTTGAGCTATGAAAGTGGTCAACAAGTCTTCCAAATGTGGTCTCCCCTCATTGTTTGGTGCACGAGCACCCGGATCAAATCCCGGAGGGAGTGTGAGAGCGGCTTTAGGATTTCCATAAGAGAAGTTTTCATGCTTCCGAGCATTTGGGTTGTAAGGAGGATTTCCTTGGAATTGGGCTTGAGCATGTTGTTGGAAACGGTTTTGGTTAGGAGCTTGGTTTTGGAAAGGTGGTTGATGAAAATTTCCTTGAAAATTCCCTTGAGGATATTGGGGCCTTCCCATGTAGTTAGCATCCTCAACTTGGTTCAACATGTTTGGCATCTCCATTCCCCCACCAAAATTTTCTCTCCTTTGATTGTTTTCCATCAACTCAACCTTGTCCAAGAGCATCTTGATTGTATCACCCAATGATGTAGAGTTATTCCCAATTTGAGCAACTCTATTTGGTCTATTTCCATCAATAGGCCAATCGTAGGTGTTTGTAGCAATTGCTTCAATGATTTCCTTTGCTACTCTTGCACTCTTTGCAAACAATTGCCCACCCGCGGATGCATCAATGTATTGCCTTGAAGAGAGCCCCAATCCATTGTAGAAGAAGCTAATCGTTTGCTCCTCCGCAAACCCATGTTGAGGACATCTCCTCAAAAGACTTTGAAATCTCTCCCATGCACTATAGATGCTTTCATTCTCCCTTTGGAGAAATTGAGTGATCTCGGTCTTGCATTGAAGAGTCTTGGAGGGAGGAAAGAACTTCAATAGGAACCTCTTGCTAAGCTCGTCCCATGTGGTCACACGGTTATTGATCATTGAGGTAAGCCATTCCTTGGCTTTATCTTTCAAGGTGAAAGAAAAGAGCCTCATCTTCAACGTATTCTCATGTACCCCATTAATCTTCACCGTATCCGCGTACTCCAAGAATCGGGACAAGTGTTGATTGGGATCTTCAAGTGGCTCACCCCCAAATTGTCTCTTTTCTAACATTCGAATTAGACTAGGGCTAATTTCGAAGTTGTTGGGCGCAATCGGAGGGCGCTCGATCCCATCATAGTACCTTTGAACCGGGGGTTCAAAGTAGTCCCTAATTGTTCTCTCTTCCTCACGATCAACTCCACCCTCATTTCCCGCTCCAATGACTCGATTGTCGACCGGAGGGTGAATGATGTTTTGATTGTTGTTTTCTGCCATCTCTCTCTCTTGTTCAAGTCTTTGATTCCGATCTCGATTTCTTCTTCTAGCGGTAGCTTCAATCTCCAAATCAATAGGAATTGGGTCGATCCCACTTCCTCTTGTGTTCATGCACCTATAGAATCAACCAAGTATCAATTTCCAAAGACAAGACAAACAAGAACTTACTAAAAAGAAAAATAAAATCACTAGTAGTCAAGACCAACTAACACTAAGTTACTTAAAAAAAAACTAGTCCCCAGCAGCGGCGCCAAAAACTTGACACGTGTTTTTGCCAACACGTTCCCCTCAAGTATAAGAGGTTCGCGTGTAATAAAAGCAAGGCCCGGTTAAATTATCGATCCGTGGGACTAGATTGTGAAAGTAGCCTTAGTGTGTATGTTTTTCTTTGAATATAATGAGAAATCATGTTTTGTGCAAGAAAATGTAAATGAAACTATCAAATGACAATCAATGATGAGCAATAACTAAGATATGATGATAAAAATCAAGTGAGAGGGGTAGTGTTCGGGTGTTGGTCCTTGTGTGGAATCGATATTAAAAGTCGAAGTTTATGTGTAATTCATTGGATGGAATTTGGTAGAAGCGATCACTAATGCATATATCGAGCAAGCACCTAGGATCGAGAGGATGAATAGAAGGTTTCTTACTCGGGTAATCACACGACTAGGGGGTTCGACTCTACCTAAATTATACTAAACTAATCCCTAGATATGTTTTTCCACTTGAATACTAACAACCAAGCTCCTATGGCCTTCTCATTAATCACTTAAATGTTAATTAAAGCAATTAATGTAGATAAATGGGGTTCTAATGAAATTTACCCAACCCTCGTTGCGATAAACCAATATTAACTCATTCACACGACTCCCAACCCTCGATTATACTATCTATCCCAAATTAACCAACTCTCGTTGCATTAATTGAGTTTCTAACACAACCTAATAGTTGAGTTCTTGCAAATAATCTAACAAAACCCATAAACCTAACCAATAAACCTCCCAATGAATTCCACAATCAAAATCAACCTAAAACATTAATTCCATCACAATTATACAACACCCAAACACCAATATGCTTAGCTCATGGCTAATTTAGGGAAATTGAGGAAGATAAGTGAGAAAACAAACATACCCATGCTTAATAATAACAAAATACTCAAATTAAAATAAGATATCACCTCTTGTCTTGAAAATATGAAATAAACCTTCAAAACTTCAACACAATCTTCAATCTCTACCTTGGAAATGAAATTACAACTTCAAAAATAACCTATCTATGGAAATTCACTAAGTTCTATGGCTAAAACTAAGAAAAACAAGCAAAAGATGGTGAAATTTTGATTTGTGGAGCTTGAGTACTCTTCTAATGGCTGCCTCCCTTTGAAAAACAAACTTGTGGCCTTTTATACCCTCCCCCTTGAGCTTGGCACGTGTTTCTAGGTCAAAAACGAAGTGGGGCAATTTTTCTCTGTAACTCGACCGAGTTGGGGTCACTCGGCCGAGTGGATCAATTAAAAGAAACGTGCTTGCGCTTTTTCCAGCCGCCACTCGGCCGAGTTGGCTTACTCGGCCGAGTGGTCTTCAATTATAGTGGCTACGGCAATCCAGCTTTACTCGGCCGAGTTGTCTTACTCGGCCGAGTGCGCAGTGAATCCCCAACTCGCAGATTCGGCCGAGTAAGGTCACTCGGCCGAGTGCGCAGTGAACCCCCAACTCGCAGATTCGGCCGAGTTGACTCACTCGGCCGAGTTGGGTCCTCCCCTTCTCGTTTCTTGCATAACTCTTCATCCCGATGCCCGATCGGCTCGATTCTCGTCTCATTTTGACCCTCTTCTTGATGCCTTTCTTGTGGTTGACTCATTGGATTGATCCAACGGCTGGATTTTTCGTGATTTGCTTCGAAACTCCTTGCTTTACCTAAAAATCAAACAAAACATTCATGTATCAACATATCTAACAATTAGCTCATGATTACACGAAAGTTGTAAGAATTTCTTGATATCTAGCGCATAATTCACCCACAAATTCGAGCAATCTCATGACAAATCACCAATTCGACAAATGAACTATCAAGACCAAAAAAGAAAAAACACGACATTTTCGTTTCAATTACAATATTTATTTTTAAATTTTACAATTCAAAAAACAAATTTTCAAATTGTTGTTATTATATCGCATGCCTATTTTCTTTTTTTCAAATCTAGCTTACGAGACTACAATGTATATAATACTGGAGTATAATTTTTTTAAGAGATTGTGATTAAATTGAAATAATTAATCATAAAATATCAAAAAGGTAAAACCTTCTATCATTCACTATAAACAATGTCTAAATTAGAGATCAAAGTTTTGAGACTGTCATAAAACGGTCTCAAATAAAGACTGATTTGAGACCGTTTTGAAAAAATTACGAATTTTGAGACCGATTTCACTCCAATTTTAATTTTATGTATTCAGACCGTTTAGAGACCGTATTGGCGGTCTCTAACCCGAAATTAAATTTCTGATTTTTAAAAAAAATTTGAGACCGCATTAGCGGTCTTTAATTGGTATTAAGAATTTCAATTTTCAAATTTTATTTTGACCGACCATTTTGTGAATATGGTCTCTAACTCATTTATAAACCCGTCTGTAACTCGTCTATAAACCCTAGTTCATTTGTACTACTTCTTTTCACTTTCACCCTACGCAATTTCTCACGGCCATTAACACGTGATTTTACCAACACGCTCCTCTCAAGTATAAGAGAGTCGTAGTAATAAAAGTAGTGCCCGGTTAAATATCGATCCACGGGACTAGAATGCTCAAGTAGCCTTAGTGCTATGTATTGTTCTTTGAATATAGTGAGAAATCATGGTTTGTGCAAATAAATGTAAATTAGACTTTCAATTAACAACTAATGATAAACAATAACTACTATAATAATGATGTAAATCAAGTGATGAGAGATAGTGTTCGGGTGTTCGTCCTTGTGTGGAATCGTTGTTAATAGTCGACTTCTATGTGTACTTCATTGGATGAAACTTGGTAGAAGCAATCACTAATGAATATATCACACAATTAAGGGGTTCTACTCTATTTAAATTAAACTAAACTAATCCCTAATCATGTTTTTCCACTTGAATACTAACAACCAAGCTCCTATGGCCTTCTCACTAATCACTCAAATTCTCATTCAAGCAATCAATGTAGATAAATGAGATTCTAATGAAAATTACCCAACTCTCGTTGCGATAACCCAATATTTACTCATTCACTCGATTCCCAACCTTTGATTATACTATCTACCCCAATTAACCAACTCCCGTTGCATTTATCGAGCTTCGAATATAACCTACTAATTGAGTTCTAGCAAATGATCTATCAAAACCCATAAACCTAACCAAAATACCCTCCAATGAATTCCACAATCAAAATCAAGCTAAGAGCATTAATTCCATCACAATTTTACAACACCCAAACACCAAAATGCTTAGCCAACGACTAATTTAGGGAAATTAAGGAAGAAAAGTGAGAAAATAAACATACCCATGCTTGATAATAACAAAATACTAAAATAAAATTAAGGGGCTCGACCGTGCTCCATTTGTCTCTTGTTTTGTGCACAACTTTTGATCCGGAGCTCCGATCAGCTTGATTTTTGTTTCATTACGACCCTCTGTTCAATATCTTCCATGTGGTTGACTCATTGACTCGATCCAACGAATGAATTTTCCGTGATTTGATTAAAAATACCTCGTTTTACCTAAAAAAATAGCAAACTACACCATTTCTCCAAATCAAATCACTACTACACATTTGGCTTTGTAGAGCTTTAAAAAATGGTCTTGTAGAGCTTTTAAACGAGCTCTCCAAGTGGGAGCTATGCAAGTGAAATTGCACTTGGAGAGCTATTTTTAAAGGCTGTGCAAGAGAGGTCTTAGACAGCGGTTTTGAACCGCTGTCCAAGTAAAGTCACTTGGACAGCGGTTCATAACCGCTGTCTATGTGTAATTTTTTTTTTTGACTTGGACAGCGGTTCATAACCGCTGTCTATGTGTATTTTTTTTTTGTTTTTTGACTTGGACGTGATTTTTTTTTTAAAACGCATGGGCTTGGACAGCGGTTATGAACCGCTGTCTAAGTCAATTTTTTTTTTAAATAATTATTTTATATTTTAAAAATCAATTTTATACAAAATCAAATTTATTTATATACCAATAAATAAATTTTATATTTTAAAAATCCATTTTATATACACGTCAAATACCAAAAAATTAAATAAATAAACGTACACTAACGAACGTTCAATTAATATAAACACCAAAAAAACATTAAATATCATCACAAATGTATAAGTTAATATATTAAATGCAACAAAAGTTATACTAGCTACTTAAATTAAACCTATACAAAAATCGATTGTACAGGTACCCGATCCAATCTTTTTTCCATTTGTCCATTCTTTTGTCTTTGTAAGAGTTGAGCGGACGGGCATAGACAAACTGCAAACAACGATCAATCAATATAGTTAGATATATAGTATATGAATTTTTATTAAATCAATAATAATTTAAATAAATCAATAAATTGACTTACATTGTTAGGATTAATCTCCAATCCAGAAAAATTGATTATATCCTCAATATAACAACATACAAAATGTCCACAATGGTCTCCATCACGTTGCCTCGGAACCTGTTATGATTATCAATTATAAGCATGCGTGCATTACAATTATGATTATTTTCTATTAATTTGATAACGTACTAAATTAAATTACCTTAACATCTATCCAGCTCACTTTATTGAAACTAGATCTTGAGGTTTGATTGTGAAGACGACTCCGATACATCGTCATCACACTGTTATTATTATAATTAAAAAAAAATAGATTAAATATGCATAATTTAAAAAGTAAAACAAATCATTATATTAGAATATTAAAAATGAACTTACGCTTCCATGTATGACATGAGATCACGACGATTTGCAACCACCCCATCAACAGCTGGGTCCATAAAAAAGACACTTAATGTCTTCATATTAATGACGACCAACACCCAATGGTTCCTATATTATATTAAGAATATTAAAATTGACTGCAAATGTGCAAATAACATATTACGCATACAAATTTTAACGAAGTGTTTATTGTACGTACTCACCCCATATTTGTTGGCCAAAAAATGAGATGTTCTCTCCCACTTAACCCCAGCATATGTTGGACTATCCCTTCCATGCCATGTGTCCTATCACCCAACACGCAAGACACTTGGGGGCTAACAAAGGAATACTTTCCACTTGCTTCGCTATCTCTAGAGAGATATACCTCACCCAAATATCTTTAACCAACATATATACGCTTATTAAAATTTAAAAAAGAAAATCCAACTGTATAGAAAGTAAATACTGATAATTAATAAACACATACTTGAGGTAAACGGATATGGTGGATGCACTCAACCACTGGTCGTTCAATACTTCAATCACATTGTCCGGAACGATGTAGTCTTCATAATAAGGCTGATGAAAGTGAGCACCCATCGGAATTGTGATGGTATCGAAAGCACGTGACTGCACTATCGTGCTCACCATATTCTGTACGACGGAGTTGTGTTCTAAGTCTCCAGAAAATGGATAACCACGTAGGCGCGTATCAATACCCCCGTCCCTCGTTCTCTCCATCCGACTGCCTACTACACCTCTTGATTTTTGTTTAGGCTTTTCTATCAGTTTCTACAATCAAATTTTCAACATTATTTAGAACGACGGATAAGATAATAAATTTTAATAACATATACTTTACCTTTGCGGTGTGAGAGACCAAGTTGCTCGGCCATTCGATGAAGTGCCCGACCGCTGTTCCGACTGTGACAGCATCATCTACTGGTTTCGGCAAGGGTGAATCTACTTCTTCCTCTACGGGCACTTCTAGCGTGACCCTCACGAAACCACGAGTGAGTGGACAACCATGAATCAACAGTAGGTACATCTTCTAAATTATCTGCATCCACTGTATCTTCAAACCTAAAGTCAGTTTCTAAGTTGCTTGAGCCGCATCTATCTCTTGTCTCACCATGAAATGTCCAAACAGTGTATGCTTTATCAATACCGTGAATCATCAAGTGGGTGAACAAACTTTCTCTGTCTCTAACAGTTTTTCCATTCATACATTTCCAACAAGGACATGGAATGTACCGATGGTCGGTGCAGTTTCTAATTGCATAATTACAAAACTCTTCCACCCCATTCCTATACTCCTTTGATAATCGATCGGCTCGAACCCACTTTCGATCCATATAAAACTATATATAGATGCCTATAGGAAATACAATATGAAGTGTTTCTCAAGACAATGTATTCTAATGTATTAAATCTAAAAGTATTAAACTTAAAAGTTAAATTGATATGATGGTGAAGGTGATAAATAAAGAATGGTAGGATAATCAAAAGTAGCTTCTTCCTTTTCTTTTTGTAAGTTGACAAAGTTGACTGTCTATCTATTGCAAAAGATGAGATTGCTTTCTATATACTACTGTAGTACTTTCTTTCCTTTCAAAACCAAAAATACAAAATTTGAAGCATATATCTCAATTTTATCTTTCTGCACCAGATTCTTGACAAGTTATGGGAGCACAAGCAGTCTTGTTTTGTGGGCTCAACCCCACCATTTTTAAGCTACCATTTTCATCACCCCCTTTTCATCTTTACAAACCCAAGAAAAAGACTCAACTTTTCACAATTTCTGCAAATTTAGGTTTGATAACACTATCCCTTTAATTTACTGCCAATTATGCCCACATTGTCGTCATTGCTCATTGTATTAGGTGGAGGAGGAGAAGGGGATGCAAAGAAAGGAGATAAGAAAAAGTTCATCACCAGAGAAGGGCTAGCACTTTAATCAAATTTAACCATATTATCAAATACAGTACTACATAACATCACCAAAGGTGGAAATCTAAATTTTCTGCAATCATGGGAAAGCATTCATACGCAAACTCAAACACACCCTATACCCTCTATAATTAATTAAACTTCTTCTTCACAAAAATCCTAATTATTAATTATCAAACACCTCTGAGGTTCAAAACTTTCCAGAATCGTACTAATGGATCTATCAATGATGGGAAACCAAGTACAGTAAAGAATGTGTGTAATTTAACTTCTTATGCTATCATTGAATCTGCCCCTCATGATATTCTAATTGTATCTATATCCTGGCAGGTGTCGTCTGCTGCCTTCGAGCCTAAGGTGTCGAGTTATCACACTCCCACAAAGGGGAATGAAGGGTAATGATTAGTATCACTTGCTGATTTGTGGATCCTTACAAATCCTATTATGAAATCATTTTGTTTCTCCCTACCCATTGGCTCAAAACCTCGGCTGTGAATACTTAACAGACTAATTATTTAATTATAGGTTGAGGAAGGAGGCTGAAAAGAGACTTAATCAAAGGAGTCAATCAGGAAGTAGATCAAATCCCCTGCCTTCGGGGTAAGATTTTCCAATTAACACTATAATATATATATACCTCTATAATATCCCTCACACAAGCATATTATCAAACACCTTGAGTGCTTCAAATTAACACTAATATATATATACACACCAATAATATACATACACCGTGAATATACATACACATAAACAGAAAATATATAGTATTATACGCGAATATACATATATATATACAAGCTAGAGTACGTACCTGTGGGAGTGAGAGACGATGCGACGGCGACGTACGGCTGAAGCTTGAGGAAGTCGACGGCGACGTACGGCTGGAGCTTGAGGAAGTCGACGGCGATGGCGACGAGGAGTGAGAGCAGTGCGGCGGCGACAAGGAGTGAGAGGGAGTGATGGGCCGGCGACGGCGCGAGGATGGAGGCCGGCGACGGTTGATTTGTGGGACAAGTACTCTTCGATCTGTTGAAGGAGGCTAGGGTAGAGAAAAGAGAAAACGCGGCTTATGACTAAAATTTGGGGAAGGAGGACTTTGACTAAAATTTTGGGCTTGGAGAGCGGTTATGAACCGCTTTCCAAGTGTTTACTTGGAGAGCGGTTCTAAACCCCTGTCTAATGTTGGCTTGCAAAGCGGTTCTCAACCGTTGTCCAAGTGTTTCACTTGGACGGCGGTTTTGAACCGCTGTCTATGTTAATTTTTTTATTTTTTTTAAAACCGCTCTCCAAGTGCTAAATTGGAGAGCTTTTCGAAAAAAGAGCTCTCCAATTGCTATCTTGGAGAGCTTTTCGAAACAAGAGCTCTCCAAGTGCAGCTCTCCAAAGCCAAATGTGTAGTAGTGAATGAATTGAGTCAATTTAGTGTAAATAATGCACGAAATCCTATAAAATCATGCAAATTAAACACATGAATTTCGAGCAATTTTCACACTAATCAGCCCTCACTCGCGATTCTCTCTTGCTCTCCCGCCGTGACGACTCCGACTCCGTCCCTATTCTCAAGACGATATCGCTGATGCCGCCTCTTCGCCGCCGCTTGTTGATTATAAATCGTCTCCACCGAATTTAAGTTAAGGTAATTTTGGGGTTTTTCTGTTTTGAGATTCTGTTTGAAAGAATTGATACTAGAATATTAAAAGATGAGAAAAATAAATTGATGAGAAAAAATATCAGATGAGTATGAGATTAATTATAATAAAATAATAAATAAAATATAAGTGATGTGATTGAAAAAGAGAGGAGAAAAGATAAGGAGAAAAAAAAAATGAATGAGAAATTTATTTGTGGAATTTATATATAGTGGGATGGAGGGAGTATATAATAAAGAAATTAATTAATATATATATATATATAATTAATTTTAAAAATTACACAAGATAATTACTTGTCAAAGGTGGTGGGTGCCCATTACCACCCGGGATCAATTTCCACCAAGACCAAATAAATGGTCATTTAAATAAAGTGGAAGTGGGTGTGGGTGGGTATGGGGGTCTGGTCAGGGCGGGTGTGGGTTCGGGTCGGGGTTCGAGACCGGATGTGGCGGTCGATCTCTAAATTAAAGACCGTTTTGAGACCGTCTCAGGGTCCGAAAAAAGTTCGGGCTGACCAATCGTTTGAGACCGTTTGTAGACTGCTGCGGTTTACAATTCAGAGACCAAAATCGAAAAAATTGGTTTATAATTTGAGACCGAAACATGAAAAAGGTCTCAAAATATTTGAAACGAACCTAATAGTGACCGACTAAAAACGGTCTCTAATGCATTTAGAGACCATTTTTATGGTCTCTAATCGGTTGTTAATTGAGGTGTTTTTTTGTTAATTGAGGTGTTTTTTTTGTAGTTGATTGATTGATTGTTTTTTTTTTGTACTGATTATTTGGTTTGACTCGATTCATTCACTGCCTAACTCTAAGATCTAATTATTTTTATATTATATATGATTAGGATAATATATAAGATTAGAGAGGGATTAAACTTTCACCACGAAGTAAGGATTGATGAACATAGATTTAAAATGATGAATTTATTGTTTAATTTGGTGGAATTTATTGAATGATGACTTACTTTGGTGGGTTTCGTCATAATTATTACATGCAATTTGAGACGCCATAATTTAATTAATTAATTTGGTTTACAATTACTTTTATGCCTGCATATTAGATTACATTTCAACCAAATTAAACTCGATAGAAAGTGACATTTTGGACTTGTCGTTGTCAAAGGAAGACAATATTCAATACTAAAACTAATTAACGTTAATTGCATATAAGAATTTATGATTCTTTCACGTTATATCATTAATTTTATCACGAGTTTTAAAAATTTAAAATTATTAATATTTTACAATTTGTCACAAACAACTTACTGATGATAGTTGGAAAGCCATATGCTGTACGCAAATAAATTTATGGCATTTTGATATTGTTTCATTTTAAACCTGACATTTTTTTCTTAATTTTATGCATAAAATTTTAAAAATTTAAAACAAATGATAATTTAAAGAAAAAAAAAACTAATACAACACTAAACTCTCAGCTATAGATTTCTCGCAAGTTGATGATCGTCATGTTCCGACACATTTCATGTAGAATACTTGAAACGCAACACAATTAAAGTGTAATTTAGATATGCATTCTCCACATACGCTTTGCAGTTTTAGAATTCCATCTAACACATGTTTTAATTATATTAATTTACACGTTTCAGCCGTCATTCTATGGGAGTTGGTGCACGGAAGACTGACAACAAATTGTTCAAGAAGACTAACAACAAATTGTTAAAAACTTTTTATAAACTTCACCCTCGTAATATTCACAATTTTACAATAAATGTCATTACTTTTTAGTTGACATATATATAAATCAACTTATTTATTTACTTTATACATAAATATTTATAAAATTACTCTTTAAAATCATATTCATTATTACATGTACTTAACATGTGTGCCACATACATATACAAATTATTAAGAAGCAGGAGAAGTATTACTTAATAAAAACTAATATTATTGATCAAGAAAATTAATAATATTATTATTTATAATAATATTATAATTGTACAAGATATACTGTGGACACATTGTATATAAATATTCTCGTCATAAAGGTATTCGGTTGAATTAACAACTTTTTGAGCCTTTTTTTAGTGGGTCTGATGCACCCTCTCAAATTGTCATAAATGCCCTTCTCTTATATAATTTCAATTACTACTCACACTCCCCTAAACCCTACTTTCTCCCCCAAATCCTCCATCTTCTTCCTCCTCCATTTCTTCCTCCTCCACCAATTCTTCTTTCATCTTCTCCCCCACCCCTCACCACCACCGCCGGCGACCTGCTCCTCCACCACCCGTCGCCGGCGACGCCACCCCCTCCCTCCCTCGCCGAATCCGTCGCCCCCGGCCTGTAAAAAAAAAAAAAACAGATCGTGGCCGCGCGCGGCCGCCCCGTCCATCGGCCGCCGCGACCGTCCCCTCCCTCCCCCCTCCTCCTCCCTCCCTCCCTCCCTCCCCCCGCCTGTAAAAAAAAAAAAAAAAAACAGATCGTGGCCGCGCGCGGCCGCCGCGGCCGTCCCCTCCCTCCCCCCTCCTCCTCCCTCCCTCGCCGAGCCAGTCCCCTCCCTCCTCCTTCTCCCATCTCAATTTGTAAAAAAAAAAATTTACATAATGCCGTCGCCGCCCCCGACCAACGGCCGCCGCCCCCGCTCAACGGCCCTCGCCCCCGCTCCCGTCCATCGGCCAAAAATCTAGGTTTGCTTTTTTTTTTTTGTTTTTTTTTTCCTTCTTTTTCTTACATTTCGACCACTTTAGGTCGATCCAAATACACTCCGTCGACAACAGGGTGTCGACGAGTGTATTTTTGGTCGACCTAAAGTTGTCGACGAGTTTTTAAATTTTTTTTTTTTTTTCGATCAACAAATGTCGAGCATATACAATCTTGTCGACAAACCAGTGTCGACGGGAGTGAATATGGTCGACACTGGTTTGTCGAAATCTTAAAAAAAAAGTTGAAATTTTTTAAGTTGATTTTTTTTTGTTTGGGGAGAAATTTTGGTGTTTGGTGTTTTTGGTGTTTGGTGGTGGGTGGCGGCGGCGGCGGTGGCGGCGACGGTGGCGGCGGCGGTGGCGGCGGAGGATGGATAAAACTTAGGTTTAAAGGTGGGGTGCATTTAGTAGTTTAATATGACTTAAAGGGTATTTTTGGTTTTTTACTTCATTATTTTATTATTAAATTCATAGGGGGTGTTCTCAACGCAATATTTTATTATTAAATTCATAGGGGGGTGTTCTCAACGCAAATGTAGGTGTAAATAGTCCTTTTTAGTTCAATTAATTTTCTATGGTCATGGGCTATTAAGAGAAGTATATGATTCGAAAAAATGGGCTTGCTGCAATAGTAGCCCAACCAAACAAGTAAATCTTAGCCCATTAATTTAATTTTTTACCACCAAAAGAAATGCAGCAGGCACAAGCGGTAAAAGAGCGCCTATATATAAAGAATGACGCTGAAGCTGTCACATCCCACATTTTAAGGCAATTTATTCTTGATATTAAAATAACTTTAGTAGCACATAATTTGTACGACAATCTCACTTTTTATTAGGCCTGATATACTTTTTCAGACTTTTGTGTTACTTGAATTTTAAAAGTAACACAAAAATCATACAACTTGTCCCTTTCTTAAATATGATTAATTATTTTCTTATTTGATACAAGCAACTTAAATTTAAGAATAAAGCCTCATTTAATGCAAAATCAAGATGATTTATAAATATTTCTAACATCAAAGGAAATTAGTGCCCCATACCTCTTAACCCTATCTAAGCTAATTCGATCCTTGGGGCATCCTCTGGAATGATGTATCACCCGTTAATGCCCTTTTACTTTGATCGAATGCATCCATTTTGTCCATCACTGATCAAACTTGCATTAGATGCAATAGGACTACTCTCATTAACGAGGTTGTACTTTAATATGTCTTCTTTATATCTCTCATTAATGTTGTTGTACGTACCGTGAGACTCTCTAGATGTGATTCCCAACTATATATCATCTAGTCCAATGGGGTCTCCAAGACAATAATTAAGGACTTGAAGTTATATCTATTAAGTCCATGGTGGAAACCGTTGTGCTTACTAAATCAGCTAAAGGTCGATCGGTGTTTGCCCAGGGTACGTGGTCATGTGACACGTTTGAGCTCCCTCACTAAATCGATCTTGCAAATTTAATTAAGCTCGTCATTAATCCAGCTAGCTAGAGAGGAGAAAGCGAGCAACGGTCATGTTGCTTACTTAGCAAACCTAATTGGTTCACTTGATGGTCCGGTCGGCTAAGTCATGATGCAACCATATATCATCTGAATAAGAAATTATCAAAATTGATTATAATGAAAACTAAAATTCAAACCGGAATAATGAGTATATAAAGTGATTAAAACTAATATCTCCCCTCTTCCCTATCATGTTTTCACACTTTCTTTTTTGTTTTATTGTACATTAGTTTTGTTGAGATTAATGCAATATTGGAGAACTGTTCTTACTATCAGAAGTGGTAGTGTGCTGATTTTCAGAACTGTGCTTATACTAAGCTCAGTAACTAGTGTTCTGATATTTGGTTATTTCAGTACAAGTAGAGTAATGAGTACTCTGCTGATAAGGTTTAGTGATCTTAGGTATCAACTCTGCTAGTCGGGTCAGAACAGTACTGCTCTTAGTCTGCTAAAGAGTACTGTGCTGATATAGTGTTCTTAGTCTGCTAAAGAGTACTGTGCTGATATAGTGTTCTTAGTCTGCTGAGACAACTGTGCTGAGTTTTACTGCGCTGAGTTCTACTGTGCTGATATTCCAGTTTCAGAGTTAGTTGATTTCTGTTAGTTAGTTAGTTTGTTAGAGGCAGTTACAACTTGCATTGTACATCTATAAATACACCATCTAGTGCATAGATTGTGGGTTACACACATAGAGAGTTTAAGAGAGAGATCAAGCTTTGTGTACACTTGTAATCTGTAACTTTCATTTGTGATTAGTGAAGAGAGTCTTCTATCCTCCGTGGACGTAGATCATTTGATCGAACCACGTAAATCCCGTGTTCTTTCTTTGAGTTCTTTATTCGTTTTCAATTCTTTGCGTTTCTAGTTGTCTTGATTTATCATTTGTGAGGAGTTGCTTAGTGGATACAATTCCATAACAATTGGCGCCGTCTGTGGGAACTGAAGATAAAGTCAAGAATCAAGAAATGTGCTCTGTGAAATTGGAGATAGAGAAATTCAATGGTAAGACAGATTTTGGTTTATGGAAAGCCAAGATGAAGGCTCTGTTGTCACACCATGGGCTGAAAGAGGCCCTTACTCCTCTTGACCCTGCTGCATCCGATGCAGACAAGGTCAAGAAAGAAGAGCTTATGGAAAAAGCTTACAACATTGTTGTTCTGAGTTTGGGAGACAATGTTTTCAGAGAAGTTATGAAGGAGAAGGATGTTGCTGGAGTATTTGAGGCATTAGATGATCTGTATTTGGCACAATCTTTGTCAAATCAGATGTTCATGGAAAGGAAGCTTAATAATTTCAAGATGTCAGATGATAAAACCCTTGATGAGCAGTTAATAGAGTTCATGCAAGCAGTTGATGATCTTGAGAATGTTGGAATTACCTTGGAAGATCACAAGAAGTCCTTTCTACTCCTAGAGGCATTACCTCCCTCATATGACAGCTTCAAGGATGCTTTGCTGATTACCAAGGAGGGTAAGGCAAAATTCAAAGAAGTCTTGTCCATACTGAAGACCAAGAGTTTACATGTTGCAAACTCAACCAAGAAGACCAAGAACCAAGCTAAGGGTCTTAATATCAAACTGAAGAATGACAAGAAAGGAGGGCAAGGCAAGAAGTTCCATGCCAAGCCAAATCACAAGAGAAATGGAAATGTAGTCAAGAGCAAGGCTTGCTACAAATGCCATAAGGAAGGACATTTCATAAAAGATTGTCCTGACCACAAGAAGACCACTGATGCTGCCAAAGCTGATGTAGCAGAGGCAAAAGGGTATGATAGTGCTGAAGTGATGAGCATAACAGATAGCAAACTTGTTAATGAATGGGTGTTAGATTCTGGATGTTCTTTTCACATGTGTCCCACCAAATCTTGGTTTCAAAATCTGGAAATGATGGAGGGAGGTTCAGTTCTATTGGGCAATGATGAATGCTGCAATGTGAGAGGGATTGGCACTGTGAGGGTGAAGATGTTTAATGATAAACATGTGATCCTGACCAATGTCAGATTTGTTCCAGATTTGAAGAGAAACCTTATATCTCTTGGCACACTAAATGCTTTGGGTTATGAATTCAAGACAGAAAGAGGATGTCTGCTTGTTACCAAAGCTGAAAGGATAGTGATGCAAGGGAAGAAGTCAAATGGGTTATATTCTTTAATTGGTGAGACAATCACAGGTGCTGCTGATGTTACCATGAGTTCTGAAGATACTATGCTTTGGCATAAGAGGCTGGCACATGTTGGAGAGAAAGGTCTGATGGAGTTATCCAAGAAGGGGGCATTCCACCGGAAGACATTCAAAAGCCTAGAGTTCTGTGAGCAGTGCATTCTTGGCAAGGCCAAGAAGAAGTCATTCCAGAAGGGTGAGCACACTACCAAGGAGCTGCTGGATTATGTTCACTCAGATGTCTGGGGGCCATCAAGGACTGAAACCATTGGTGGAGGTAAGTATTTCATGTCAATTATAGATGACTATTCTAGAAAAGTTTGGGTGTTCATTCTCAAACAGAAGAGTGAGGCCTTTACAAAATTCAAAGAATGGCTACTTGAGATAGAGAACCAGAAAGGAAAGTCCTTAAAACATTTGAGGACAGATAATGGCCTTGAGTATCTATCAGCTGAATTCAATGAATTTTGTAAAGAGAAGGGCATTACTAGACATAGAACTGTCCCTCTTAATCCACAGCAAAATGGATTAGCAGAGAGAATGAATAGAACTATTCTAGAACGGGTCAGATGCATGTTAGCTGATGCTAAATTACCTAAAAGCTTTTGGGGAGAGGCTGTATGTACTGCATGTTACTTAATCAATAAAACTCCCTCATATGCTTTAGAAGGTAAAACCCCAGATGAGATATGGTATGGCAAGTTGTCTGATTATTCAAAACTTAAAGTGTTTGGATGTCAGGCATATGCACACATAAGACAGGATAAGCTTGAGCCAAGGGCTCTGAAATGTATATTCATTGGCTATCCAAAAGGTGTCAAGGGCTATAGACTGTGGTGCCTTGAACCAGGTCATAAGAAACTGATAATCAGCAGAGATGTTGATTTTAATGAGAAGGTAATGGGATATCCTCATAATGGAAACTCCCATGACCTAGATGGAAGAATTGTAAATGAGTCAGAAGAGAGTTTCTCAGCTGAGGTGGAGTTTCCCACATCAGATCAGTTGGCACCAGAGGAGGTGGTCAACCCTACTGATCTGGGAAATAACACACCAGATGAGGTTGTTCCAGAACAGGTACCAGAAGATAATTCAGAAGATGATACCATGGAGGACAACCCTGCTGATTTGAGAAATTATAGTCTTGCAAGAGATAGGCTCAGAAGGCAGATTCACCCCCCATCTAGGTTTGGCCAGGCTGATCTTGTGTCATATGCTCTGATCACAGCAGAAGAGGTGGAGCATTATGAGCCAAGAAACTATAGGGAAGCAATCACCAGTCCTGAAAGAGAGCAGTGGGCAGCAGCCATGTCAGAAGAGTTGCAATCTTTGGAGAAAAACCAGACCTGGATCCTTGTTGAGAAGCCTAAAAACCAGAAGTTAGTGAGCTGCAGGTGGCTGTTCAAGAAAAAGCTTGAAGTTGGATTTGGTGGTGCTAGAGAGCAGATCAGATTCAAGGCTAGGTTGGTGGCAAGAGGATTCACACAAAGAGAAGGCATAGACTTCAATGAGGTATTCTCTCATGTTGTTAAACATTGTTCAATAAGATTACTTTTGTCTAAGGTTGCTCAAGATGATCTTGAGTTACATCAGCTAGATGTCAAAACTGCATTTTTACATGGAAAACTAGCTGAAACAATATATATGCATCAACCTGAAGGGTTTATCATGCCTGAAACTGAAAGTAAGGTATGCTTGCTTAAGAAATCATTGTATGGGCTCAAGCAGAGTCCTAGACAATGGTATAGAAAGTTTGATACATTCATGCTTTCTATTGGTTTCTTAAGAAGCAAATATGATGGATGTGTATATATTGGTAAACAAGATTATCTAGAGAGCACCTATCTACTGATCTATGTAGATGATATGTTGATAGCTAGCAAGAGTATGAGAAAGATTACTCAGCTGAAGCAGCAGCTGAGTAGCAAGTTCGAGATGAAGGACCTAGGTGAAGCCAAGAGAATATTAGGCATGGATATTCTCAGAAACAGGAAAGCAGGGAAGCTGTTCTTGTCCCAGAAGTGTTACATCCAGAAGGTCTTGAAGAGGTTTCTTATGCACCAGTCCAAACTAGTTAGTACTTCATTTGGTCAGCAATTCAAGTTGTCAGTCAAGCAATCTCCTCAAACAGCTGAAGAGAAGAAGCAGATGCTTACTGTCCCTTATGCAAATGGAGTTGGAAGTCTCATGTATGCTATGGTTTGTAGCAGACCAGATCTTGCCTATGCTGTTAGTATGGTGAGTAGATTCATGGGAAATCCAGGAAAGTTTCATTGGGAAGCTTTGAAGTGGATTCTAAGATATCTGAATGGATCAGAAGACTTAGGATTATTGTTCGAGAAGTGTGCTGATACCAAGAGTCCTTTAATTGGATTTGTGGATTCTGATTTTGCTGGAAACATAGATACAAGGAAGTCTTTATCTGGTTATGTGTTTACATTGTATGGCACTGCTATAACATGGAGAGCAGCCTTACAATCTATGGTGACCTTATCCACAACAGAAGCTGAGTACATAGCCTTGACAGAAGCTGTGAAGGAAGCAATGTGGTTGAAGGGCATTCTGAGAGATTTTGGCATATTCCAGAAGAGTGTTCCTGTGCTGTGTGATAATCAGAGCACTATCCATTTAGCAAAACATCAAGTGTTTCATGAGAGGTCAAAGCACATTGATGTGAAGCTACATTTTGTTAGAGACATCTTGGAGAAGAGCATTGTTGAAGTTCAGAAGGTAGCTTCAGAAGAGAATGCAGCTGATATGTTAACTAAGGCATTACCAAGCAATAAGTTCAACCATTGCATGGAGTTGGTAAACCTTAGCACCTGGGATGTTCATTAAGAAGAGAATGGACAAACAGCCTTGAGGAGGGCTGGGAAGAAGGCAATCTTGCATTAAGGTGGAGAATTGTTGAGATTAATGCAATATTGGAGAACTGTTCTTACTATCAGAAGTGGTAGTGTGCTGATTTTCAGAACTGTGCTTATACTAAGCTCAGTAACTAGTGTTCTGATATTTGGTTATTTCAGGACAAGTAGAGTAATGAGTACTCTGCTGATAAGGTTTAGTGATCTTAGGTATCAACTCTGCTGGTCGGGTCAGAACAGTACTGCTCTTAGTCTGCTAAAGAGTACTGTGCTGATATAGTGTTCTTAGTCTGCTAAAGAGTACTGTGCTGATATAGTGTTCTTAGTCTGCTGAGACAACTGTGCTGAGTTTTACTGCGCTGAGTTCTACTGTGCTGATATTCCAGTTTCAGAGTTAGTTGATTTCTGTTAGTTAGTTAGTTTGTTAGAGGCAGTTACAACTTGCATTGTACATCTATAAATACACCATCTAGTGCATAGATTGTGGGTTACACACATAGAGAGTTTAAGAGAGAGATCAAGCTTTGTGTACACTTGTAATCTGTAACTTTCATTTGTGATTAGTGAAGAGAGTCTTCTATCCTCCGTGGACGTAGATCATTTGATCGAACCACGTAAATCCCGTGTTCTTTCTTTGAGTTCTTTATTCGTTTTCAATTCTTTGCGTTTCTAGTTGTCTTGATTTATCATTTGTAAGGAGTTGCTTTAGTGGATACAATTCCATAACAAGTTTTCACAGCCAGAAATTAAAAAAAAATAAAAATTCACAACTCCTACCCTCACAATATACATTTATTTACGTTATGTGATTACTTTTTTTAACACAATTAACTCACACTCACCCAATTAAAGTTGATTTGACCGAAAAAACCTTGTTTTTTTATCATATATAATAAAGCAAAAAAAAATCTCGTTTCTTATTTTTGTGGTCAAATCAAGGTGAAAATTGATCCTGAACAAATGGATTATATTTTAATGCGCCTCACAGTCTGAAAATACACATTTTCATATATAAGAATTAATTAGTTTGAATAGTGGATAGTTTGTGGGAAGTTTATGAGAAGGGCACAACACACTACATACACACAAGGTGCTTGACACTTCCACGCGTAAAGCACATAGAACGTTCATAAACCATTTCAAACATTCCTTTTCCTACTTTTTAAACCACTTGCAACAAAGCATGCCCTTTTTTACTTCTTAAAAAAAACACACACAAACACACACACTCTCTCTCTATCTCTCTCTCACTTCCATGGATACATCTGCTCAATGGCCTCCTCATCAGGTACACACAGATCCATCACCTTTTTCCAAATGACTTCATGAGGATTTTTTTCATCTTTGTTGGTAGATATATATATGCTTTTGTGAAAAGATAATATATATTGCTTCCCCTTTTTAATTTAATTCTCTTTTCCTACTTCAAAAGGATTGAATTTGTTCCTTTGTGCCTTGTTTCAACTCTTGTTTATCATCTTTGAAAAAGTGTTAAAGCAGCTGATTTGTTTGTCCGTTTCCATCTCTCTTGAAAAGAAAAGAAAAATGTGGTTCCTTAATTAGTTTGATCTTCAACTTTTAGGCATGTCTTTTATGCAAATATTAATTAACAATTTTTTTTGTTTAATTAGGACATAGTGGTGAAGCCTATGGAAGAGATAGTAAGTTGTCCAAAAGGCTCTTCAGTGGAGAGAAAAGCAAGACCCCAGAAAGAACAAGTTTTGAATTGCCCTAGATGCAATTCCACCAACACTAAATTTTGTTACTACAACAATTACAGCCTCACACAGCCAAGGTATTTCTGCAAAACATGCCGGAGATATTGGACAGAAGGTGGATCTTTGAGAAACATCCCAGTTGGTGGTGGATCAAGAAAGAACAAGAGAACTCAAAACCCTAGTGCCACCTCATCATCAATATCAAACCTGTCCAAGAAACTTCCAGATTTAGTACAAAACCCTAAAATTCAAGAAACTACCCAAGATCTCAACTTAGGGTTTTCAATCCACCATAATAATTTCCAAGTCCCTAACTTTCATGAAAACACCTCAAACAACAATTCTCCATCTCACAATCTCTCACCACTTGAGCTCTTGACTGGATTCACAGCATCATCAAGGGGCTTGAATTCCTTCATGCCGCCGACGACCTCCTCCGATTACTCATCAGGGTTTCCTAACTTGCCTGATTTCAAACCTTCCCTTAATTTCTCCCTAGATGGACTTGGGAGTAATTATGGAAGTTTTGAAGGGGTACCACAGGGAAATGGGAAACTTCTATTCCCATTTCAAGATTTGAAGCAGCAGGTTTCAAATGATGATCAACAAAATAGACAAGATCATAATTCCACTGGAGGATACTGGAATGGAGTGATAGGTGGAGGAGGAGGATCATGGTAATTAATTAATCAAAGTCCAGGAATTAATTAATTATATCTATATTTGTTTTTTTTTTTTTTATAATGTCTTGTGGTGGGGAGGTTACTTTCTTGAAAAAAGAAAAAAAGAACTAACTTTGAAGTATAGGGTTTCCAGAATCTTCCTCTCTCTCTTGTTTTGGAATTGGAGGCTTTTTTTTTTAGATATGGCTTCAGGTTGCAGTGATGAGATTTGAAGATATGAAAGCCCTGGTTTTTGATTTGAAGGGCAATTAAAGGAGGCTAGGGGAGGCTCAGTTACAAGGGTATCCAACCTGCATGTTTTATGTGTCATTTTGTTTAATTGTGCATGTTTTGGTAGCTAGTAATATAAATATTATATAGAGGAGTATCATTTAATTTTGTATAACCCAACTCGTGTATTGAGAGTTTGTGACCAAAGATTTTCATTCTACTCTTGTGTTGTAATTTTTGGTTATTTTGTTATACATTTTAAATGTATAATGTTTAATTTGAAGATGAATGAAACCTAATACTACCACTCATACTCTCTCAGCAACGGACAAGTTTGTTGATTTTCATGAGATCAAATCTGAGTGAGTAAGCAGTAGGTGTGCAGCTAGTGTTTTGTGTACCTACTCTCTCTAGTTGTGTTATTTTAATTTAATTTAAGGCCTGAAGTTTGATAAAGACTTGTTCAATTCAATCACATTTATCTGCCAGTACAAATTGTTTATTCAAAGGTGTGATGATGACTTTCCCATGCCATGTTCTTGAAATTACTCTCTTTTAGTCATCCACTGGCCCCCACAAACATTCCCCTAGACAAGTGTGCTCCTCAGGAATAATCCCCCCACTAACTCCAATATCATTCTTACCTTGCTATACAACTCAACATTATAGTACTTCATATATTGTATAAATACACATACATAGGTATACACGGATAATTTTTTTTACTTCAGTATCATATGCTACTAGCTATTATACAATCTTTAAATCATGCATTACTTTTAAATTCAAATTAATGTCACATTTATATAAACTAATAATGTTAACTTATACTTATCTTAATTACACATTTTAAACAAATATAGTGTGGTGCACAAAAGAATGACCCGTATCTTTTACGGTGGGGCAATATATTTTTGGTTTGAAATTGTAGAACATTAACTTTTTTTTTTTTTTTGCGCAAATGTAGACCATTAATTTGTTTTTTTAGCAAATGGTCATTATTCACACACTGACATATCTAAATGTGTGCAGAAAAAAAATACGAGTCTACATATTTGTGTGAAAAAATATATATTATTAATTGGTACACATTTATCAAAATGGAAATTTGGCCTTAAATTATCACCCAATAATTAAGAAAAAGAAAAACATTTTTTCCCATATACATGTAACATGTTATTTGCTGGAAGGCACTATGTGGGGGTGGGGGCATAATCACGAGGCAGTACCACCATTGATGGATTATATATATTTGGGGTGAGGTTTTGAATTATTTTATTATATAACTCAATTATTCTTTATTCCTCATTTGGTGATTGGATGATGGAAAGCTGATGATGCACCGCTCCATCATTTTCACTTAAACCCCAATTATACAATTCTGGTCAAAATCAACTTCTATTTATATAAATCAAAACACATCTTTTTAAGTTTTCTGCATATAACACCTCTTGTAACTTGCAATATACTTTTATAATTAACTGTAGTGGGCAAGGGCAACTAAGATAGTATACACTATATTTTATTTTAAGGTTCCTTAATTTATTCCTGGGTCACTATATTTGATTTTGGTCTTCAAATGGTGATGATCATATCTTTCAATTACGTACAAATCAATTATTTGAAGAAGATATAGATCAAATTTTTACTTTTTAATAGAATAGGTCATGAGTTTGAAAAATTCATCTATCGAAATGCAATCAACTGTGAGATACTCACGTACGAGAATTTGTCAATATTTTAACATTTCATTTTATCTACACATTGTCCAAAAAATTATAGACAAAAATAACTTTAATTATGTGTTCGAGCAAATCTGAGATAGAGTTCTTTTTATCCCATAACTTTTCACCTTTTTTAAAATGATCCTAAAAAATATAAATGTACGAATTTAGTCTTAATTACTTTTATATGTACCAATTTTGTTTCAAAGTTGTCATAATACTCATCAAAATGACGTCATTTTTTGTCATGTGCTCGACATGTGGACGGTCGATTCCAACGAAGTTATTGACAAAAAAACGACGTTGTTCCGAGAATTTTGACAACTTAATTTAAAACGACATTGACAAATTAAAAAAAAAATTGGAATTAGATTTATATATACATTTATTCTTTTTTAGACCGTTTTGAAAAAGAAAGAAAGTTATAGTACAAAAAAAATCCTATCCTTGAAACAACATAATGCAAACCAATTAATCTTGAGAATTTGGAGAAGGAAAAAAATGTAGCAGTATTAATTAAGTGAGTACGGATGGCGATGGGTTGAGTCGGCTCACGAGTCGTTACTCGTGCCCAATTTAAAACTATTCGAGATTAACTTATAATTTTTAATCGAGTTCAAGTACAAAATCAGTAATACTAGGCTTGTCAAGCTCGCAAAGCTAATGATCACAATGGAGCTCACTTAATGTAAAGAACAGATTAATGAGATGGGTCTAATTCAATAATGTCAGGTTCAAATTCGGCTCAATTAAAAAAATCTAAACCTAAACACAAATAAATAAACTCTAATCAAACAAGGTTATTAATTTTTCAACTCGACTCAGTGAGAAACTTGTTAAACTCAATCTCGAATCGACAACTTACCCAACTAATATAATACTTTAGTTTGACAATTTACATAACTCAGAAATTCAAGTTGACTTGATGAGAATAGCTGCTTTGTAAATAATGAGTGTAGTAATGGTATAATCGTAAATGACATATTCATACATATAAAAAATAATTAGGACTAAATTCATACATTTGTCATTCTATTAAATTTTTTTCATGTATCAGTTTCATTTTATTTAAAATGATTTTTATTTTTATTTGTCAATCTATTAATATGGATACAAATTTTGATATAAAACGTCTATCTAATTACATTCAGTTGATATATCAAAATTTCTTGTAATTATATACATTAATTAAGGTCATGTTTGATAGTAAAAATTTATTAGACTAGATTGATTGAGATGATATTTAAACATTTTAAATTTTAAAGTATAGTCTACTCTTAATCTAAATTATCAAATAAATTATAAAGTTGAGATGGAGTTAATCTAAATTTAATCAAATATGGTTTAAATTAATATTATGGAAAATATCAATTTTGGTCACCCAATTTTACCTCTTTTCATATTTGATCACCCACATTTAGTCACTATCAATATTGGTCATCCAGTTATTATATTCTATCAAAATTGATCACTAACGGAGAAAGAGTTTTGAGCCGTGAAATTTCTCAAAACCGTTAAAAAATTATCATGCATCTTCCAGAACTAATGAAACAAACGAGAAGCAAGAATTGAAACATGTGCAAAAATTACCAATATTTACATTATATTTATAATAGGTCAGAAGGAATTCTGATGCATCTTCTATAACGTGATTCAATCAACTGCTGGTTTACTTTTTATTTTATTGATAATTAGAAAATGAGAAACTCAGGAGATAGAAATTTATTTCAATTAATTTCAAATGTCGAATTGTTTAACTAACATTTCAAGAAATTTGCAATAATGATCTTATTAGAAAAATATTTAGAATGAAAAATAAGTTTATGAAATTTTCATGAACGGATAATTTTAGAAAATTCTTTACCATTAATCTTCACAACAAATTATGCTCCAATAATTATAAATAGAGAAATGAATTGAAATAAGTTTATATCTCCAATTATTATACAAATTCAATATGAAACCAAGAATTGGAAAACAGAGTACAGTTAAAAAAAAAAACCAGAGTATCTTGAGTTTCTCATTTCCTGTAAAATAAAAAGTAAACCAACAAAAATGAATTCATAACTGAGTTAAATAATTATTAAAAACTTACTGAATTTTTTTTTTTTTACTATCCAGCAAGTTGATTGAATCACGTTCTAGAAGAGATGCATGAGAAAGAATTCTCATTAATTATTTGAATCTGCGTCAAAATTCCTCCTTACTATTATAAATATAATGTAAATATTGATAATTTTTGCACATATTTCATTCTTGAGTTTTGGAGGATGCATGAGAATTTTTTAACCTTAGATTTTGAGAAATTTCACGGCTGAACTTTTTCTCTGTTAGTCAATGACAGATTGACTAACAGAGTGATCAATTTTGATAGAATATAATAACTGAGTGACCAATTTTGATAGTGGCTAAATGTGAGTGACCAAATATGAAAAGAGGTAAACTGGGTGACCAAAATTGATATTTTTCCTTAATATTATTAACTTTAAATATTACTACTAAACTTCCATCAAAGAGAAAATTCAGCTTTCTATCCTTGCTAGTGGTAATCTCATCATAATTGGGCCTGCACTGCGTATTTGGGCCAACAATAGTCTGAATGGTTTGACTATATGCACCTCCATTTCGGAGAGATGCACTCCCCCTTTCAATTTATTAATAAAATAATAATGTAAAAAACCAAAAATACCCTTCATTAAAAAACAGTATACTAGATGCACCCTCTCTACTGAACGCATCTCCTATCATCATTTCTTTCACCTTTTTTCTAAACCAAACTTTCGGCCACCATCACCATTATTTTCGATAGCAAGAAATCAAAAAAATTAAAAAAATTCAACAAATCAACCATATTCACCCATAAAACACCATTATCAAACCCATTAACAAATCAACCATATTCAACAATTTTTTTTTAAAAAAATCGTCAAACCAGTGTCGACCATATATCCTCCCGTCGACAACATTTTGTCGACGAGAGGATATATGGTCGACCAACAAAGGTCGATCGACACTGTAATGTCGACCTATACACTCTCGTCGACAACATGGTGTCGACGAGGGTGAATATAGTCGACATTACAGTGTCGAAAAAAAAACATGGGGCTAATGCCGGCGAATCGAGGTGGGCTAACGCCGTGGACTAGGGATGGCAATGGGCCGGGTCGGGTCGGGTACCTAGATACCCGGACCCGACCCGTTTCAATTCGGGTCCGGGTCCGGCTGACCCGTTCGGGTCACGGGACGGGTCGGGGCAAATCGGGGCGACCCATTATAATTTTTTTATAAAAAAAAAAATTGAAAAATAATAATTATTTTTAAAAACATATAACATAAAATTTAGATTTGTATTGAAAAATAAATAAAATAATGTTAGAAGCATGTTTATAAATTTATTTTCACATTTATGAAGGTGAATTATTGTTATATATATTAATAAACATCAAAATATTGAAGATATATTATATTTATATGTATAATATATATAAAAATTAATATAAAAACGGGTCACGGGTCCGACCCACGGGTCGAGGGTGATACCCGGACCCGCCCCATTTCAATACGGGTACGGGGCGGGGCGACCCAAATATCACGGGTCGGGTCGGGTTGAAATTGCCATCCCTACCGTGGACGGAGCGGCGTGGGCCAACGCCGGTGAAGAGAGGGAGAGAAGAGAGAGGTAAGGGGGCGGTGACTTGACTCATTTTTTAACACTTTTTTAAGCACTTAACAATACGATCCCCACAAGCGTATGGGTTCGATTGTAGTACGTAAGTACGACCAAGTAGTTTGTTCGTTCCAAGGATCTAATTGAGTGTAAGTGAATCCCTAAAGTTACGAGTATGCATGCTATTGTAGTAACTAAACGTGTTTGTTTGAATTTTCGAGAATTAAAACACAAGTATGAAACGAGATTAACTAAGATAAACAAGAAATAGACAAAAGTAAAAACAAGCTATCTAACTTTCGAGAGAAAGTGCAAGAGAAGGGTATTGCCTCGTGTGTATCCATTTTGTAGGTTGTGTGGTGAATTAATGGACTAAATTACACAAATTAAACCTAAGGTGTTGAGAAAAGCTAAAGGCTATCACTCGTGTGTGTCGACCAATCCCTTGTGAGGCCTAGGTGAACACGTGCATCAATTAGCAATTATGTAGTCTAATCAATACCATAAGATCCTAGGATAGTGTCTTATAAACACGTTCAACACGGTTACTAATGTTTATGAGACGCCCTCTCACTAATCTAATAGACGACCTCTAATCGACTAGTGTCTAGTGTCGTCGATCTAAGCAATCAACCCCCGGTCGGTGTAGCTAATTACTATGTTAATTCTAATCGATTAATTCAAGCTCATACACACACTCTTAATCATGCAACCCAATACGGTCGTTGAAGTCGACAAAACTAACAATGCTAGCTAATAGGGTGAATTAATCAATTGAATCATGGAAATTACAACACTAGAAACATATACACCCAATTCCTAAGCTAATCATGCAATCAATCCATAATTACACCACTTAACCACCAAAACTTCCACACCCTAGGCAATTAGAACTTAGCATATGGTTCTAAGATAGAAATCCATGGCTAAAACAACAAACAACATCAAACTCATAGTAAAATAGCAAGAGAAATGAGAAATTAAGAAAATACCAAATTGAATTGCAAAATAGAGTAATATCACCTTGATCATGAAAATGTAGCTACAAACCGATGTAATAGACGATGCCCGATGATAATCGTAGCTTGATTCGAAGTAAAAATCACTAATCTATCTAATCTAATGAAGAAATTAAACTAAAAATGAAGAACACTACTAACTATGTGTTTGTGTGTGAGAATAGCTTGAAAAAGGAGTAAGACTCCCTTTTAAAACTCAAATTTGATCTATTTATAGTTGGGGTAGAAGTCTTGAATTAATTTTGCAATTAGGCCCTTGAAATATGGAGAAAATGGGCCAAAAACCCCGAAAATGGGTCCACCCAGCCGGGTGGGTAAGTGGCGTGGCCGGGCGGACCAGTTGGGTGCGCGAAATGGGCTGTAACAGGTGGCCCGGCCGGGCCAAAACTTCGTAAGTTGATTTTGGCCAAAAATACGCGCAGGGGGTGCACTTATCAAAAAGGTGGGTGCAGATCACTGGCCGGGCGGGTCGGCCCGGTCGGGCGGATACTTCGGCCCAGATTTCCTCCTCTGTCTTCGTCCCTTCATATCTCGAGCTTCCGACCTCCGATTAACTTGATTCCTTTTTTCATTCCACTCCATTTTTCGAGACGAATCCAATGGTGCAATCCTCTCTTCAGTCCAGTGAGTGTAAATGATGATTGACCACTCATTTTTGCGATTTTAATGCCTAATTCACATCGTATTCCTACAAAATGAGCTCAAACACCTTTCTCAATCAAATCAAGCATATTAGTGTGAAAATGCATGAAAATCCCTCAAAGTTTATCACTAAAACACATGAAATCTTATGCAATTTACAACCGAATCAGGCGGCTGCTGAAAGCAGTTCTTTTTTTTTTTTTTTTATACACAAACAGACAGAAGAGGGAGGGAGGGGGCAGCCCACAGCGGAGGTGGATGGGGACGGTGGCGGAGGCCGCAGCGGATGGATGGGGGCGGCCGCTGCAATTTTTTTTTTCACAGATGGACGGGGCGGAGGCGCCATGGCAGAGGCTGGGGGGACGGGGGCAGATGGCCGGTGAACTCGAGAGACGGGGGCGGAAGCGGCGGCCGATGGACGAAGGCGGCCGCTAGCAGTAACATTTTTTTTTTCCAAAAAACGAGGGCGGCCGCGGTGGCGGGGATGCGAGGGTGGGGGCGAGGGCGGGTGCCGCCGGCGGCGGCGGGGCTGGTGGTGGAGTGGTTTGGGTGGGGGAGAGAAGAAGATGAAAATGAAATTAGGGTTTGAAGGGGGTGTGGGTAGTAATAGGAGTTTTTGTGAGAGAGGGTCATTTATGACATTTCGGGGGTGCATCTTTCTTGGACGATTTTAGGGGTGGTGCATCTATCGGGGGAGTGCATCAAACCGAAATGGAGGTGCATATAGTCAGACCCTTGTCTGAAGTCACTTAACCATTCGTATGGCCCATTCAGCTTTGCTCAATCTTCATTTTTTGCGCAACTGTTATGATGACTTCAATAATACTATAATAATACAGTTTTCATTACGAATTTTAGTCAATTGTATATTTTACTATGCATTCTATCACATATTTTCTTATTGTAAACTCAACCCAATGTTTATATGTGCGTATGTGACCATTAGGGGTGGGAATCGGCCAGGCTACCCGACAGGGGCCTACGGCTCGGCCTATTAAAGCTCGGTTTGGCTCGGCTCGTTTAATAAACAAGTTGGGCTCAAGCTTTTTTAGAAGCCTATTTAGCTAAATAGACCGAGCTCAAGCTTTTTCGTAAGCCTTTTAAGCCCAACAGACCGGTCTATATATCTTCACACACACACATATATATATATATATATATATATATATATATATATTATAAGTATATACTTATATAATATGTGATTTCAAATAAATAAATAAGTAAGAAAATTTAGTAACACTAGTTATATTTTTCTTTGTAATAGTTGAAAAAATATTTGATTTTTTTTTTTTAACATTCTATTACTTCAATTTCTTCAAATTTTGAGATTTAAAGAGTTAATTTTTATAATTTGATGATAACACTGTTGTAGATTTTTTTTTATTTTTTAAATAAGCTAATAAGATTAAGAGCCTTTAGAAAGCTTTCGGGCCCGACCTATTTATTAAAAAGGCCAGGCTTGAGCCTTTAAAAAAAGTCTATGACAGGCCATGGGCCAGGCTCAGGCCTAAGAAATATATAATAGGCCAGACTTTTTTTCTTAAAGTCTACCAAGGCCTGGCCCATTCCCACTCCAGTGACAATAATATTGAGTCTGTTTAAATAATAATCATTCGTGTTACTCACGCACAAACTAAACCAACCAATATTTTTCTTATTTTAAATATCTATTTTATTTAACACTTCTTGGTATTAATCTTGATTTTTTTTTTATCTAACAAGTACACATTGATTGTAAAAATAATATTATATTTAACTACAACCTATAAAAGTGTATTAGATTTTTTGTAGTAATTGCAGCACCTTATATTTTGTGTATTTATACTCTACCTCACATCGACCTAATCTTAAGCTGTCATATCATCTCTAGTTATTCACCAAAAAAATTTGGTAAGCTGTCATATCATCTCTAGTTATTCACCAAAAAATTTTGGTGCATCAAGTTACTATAACTAATTAGTTCTAAATTGTAATTTTATAATACATATTGTAAATTATAATTATTACAAAATCGTGAATTTTATACTATTAAAAAAAAAAAAGTGAAATAAGCCGGGGTAAGTCGATTTAGTGTGTTACTAAACGCGTGAGTAGCATCTTTGTGTAATTCCCTGCAAAAGTCATGATACACCCCTCCACTTACGGCAACCCAATGACGTGGCAGAATGAGGCTTCTTCTCACATAGGCCCCACACTAAAAAAAAGCTGGAGCTGCTATTCAGTACTTGCCGCCTTAGCTACCGACATTATGCTCCCTCGAATTCACCACCGTCAGATTCGACACGTTTATTTCAATCTACGGCTCTGACCACTACTTTGCCTTGAAAACAGTGACCTCCACTAAAGATTATCTTTCTTTTATTTTTCTTTTTTTTTAATGCTTTGATCAAGAGTAAATGTCATACTAGACATATTTTTTTTTTGAACGGTAAAAATTTCATTAACCATGAGTAAAGGGTACCCAACCCAAATATTTACACGTATATACTATAGACTCAAGAGTTCATAGTTTTTTGAGATCCTGTAAAAATTACTCGATGGTACACAAATGTGGGTTACATAACCAGGTCGATAGAGATGAGTTGGGCGCCAAAGCGTTTTTTCTTCCGTACCAATTCCACACACTAATCTTTATCTTCTCCATGACTCTCTTAATTTCTTGCCTCGTTCCTTTGAACATCAGTTCGTTTCTAGAGTTCCAGATCTCCCCGATGACGCATGTCTATATACTTGACATGAGAATCTTCTTCTCCTTGATGTAGCCCAAGGCTTCTGTATGTTGCTCAGCGTGTGTTTTAATGTTGTTGTGAGGCACAATATAGACATTTGCCCATTTATATATCTCCCTCCAGATGGTCGAAGCAAAAGCACATTCTACCAGCAGGTGTGTGTTGCTCTCGTTTGTGTAGTCGCACATCTGGCATTTCCGCTCCTCTGCCACGAGGGGAATACCTCTCTTGCCAAGATTATCTGTCGTCGCCAGCCTCTCTTTGAGGTGCATAGTTTCCCCATAAATTTGTATATTCAGATTTTTTGCCTATCTCCTCTGTTCCTTCTTCTTTTGTTAGCTCCGCATATGCCTTGCTCGTTGAATACGTGCCCGTTGGGGCCAAAGTCCAGCTCCAAATGTCCTCTTGCGCCTGGTGTAGTTTACACATGTCTACCAGATTTAGCAAATTTGTTAGCGACTCACACTCCCCTCCACTCGGTTCTCTCGCCCAAGCCCAATTCCATATCCATTCTTCATTAACCCAAACTCCAATGTTACTAATCTTAGTCTCTTGCTGGCGGCTAATATTGTATAAGTCAGGGAACTTATCTTTCAACCTCTCCTCGCCATCTGCCCACATATGGTGCCAAAACATCGTATTTTCACCATTTTCCACAATCCTCCTGATTTTCTGCCTAGCCCCTCTTTCCCCTAATTTTGTCGATTTTTTTTTTAAGTTCAACCCACCAGCTCGACTCATGTGTTCTCCTCCCTCTTCGATTTAATCTTCTCCCCTCCTCCTTCACTAGAGCCCCATATTTCGAATAAATCACTCTAGCCCATAAACTCTTCTCCTCCGTCAGATACCTCCACACCCATTTGCCTAACAATGCCAAATTAAAATTATCTAGGTCTTTTATTCCTAACCCTCCTTCCTTTTTCTCTTTACACACTTCCTCCCACCCTACCCATGAGATTTTACGTTTCGTGCCATCACCCCCACCCCACAGAAAATTTATTTGTAATTTTTTTATCTCAGATAACACAAAAACAGGCAATTTAAAGAAAGACAGATAATAAGTTGGTACCGCAGATAAAACAGCCTGGACGAGGGTCGCTCTCCCTCCCATCGATATTTGTTTATCTTTCCACATTGCAAGCTTACCTTGTATCTTTTTAGTCAAACCAGCCCATGTCGTTGTTTTGTAGTGATTTAAGCCCACATTCATGCCAAGAAATTTCATGGGTAGTCCTCCTGTGATGCATCTGAGATATTTTTCCATTTCTCGTTTATCGTCGTCCCTCATATTAATCCCAACCAGTTTGCATTTTTCGTAGTTCACGCCCAGTCCGGACAGTAGTTCGAACAAACTTAGGATATGCTTGATTGCTCTAATATTGTCCCAATTACCATTGCATAGGAAAACAGTGTCTTCGGCGTATTGTAGCAATTGGACTTTCACTTTGTCCTTCCCCATGTAAATCGGGTCCAACGCCCCTATCTCCACAACCCTGCTTACTAGTGCATTAAGCCCTTTAGCTGCAATTAAAAATAGGAATGGAGAAAGAGGGTCACCTTGGCGGAGGCCTCTCTCGAGTTTAAACTCCCCAGATGAGCTATCATTAACTAAAGCTGCCGCACTAGCAGTAGTGACACACTCCACCATCCATTTTCTCCATAATTGTGGGAAATTCATGTTCTCCATCATCTTGTCCAGAAACTTCCAATCCACCGAGTCATAGGCTTTGGCGAAATCTACCTTAAAGAAGATCCTAGGTTTTTTCTTTCTTTTGGCTTCGTCAATCGCTTCATGGGCTATAAGGATGCCGTCCAATATTTGTCGGCCTCCAACGAAGGCCGATTGGCAGTCCGAGATCACTGACTCCATCACTTTGGCGAGCCTTCTTGCCAACGTTTTAGCTATTATTTTGTATAGGTTTCCTATCAAGGAAATGAGACGAAATGCATCCAGCGATTGTGCGCCTGATATTTTCGGTATCAGAACAATGAAAGATGAATTTAGTCCTTTCACCAACCTCCCGTGTCGATGGAATTCGGATATCATCTTTAGAATTTCAACTCTCAGTAGCTCCCAGTTTTTTCTAAAAAATCCCAGTGTAAACCCGTCCGACCCTGGGCTTTTTGACATGTCGCAATCCCAGAGTGCTTCTTTCACTTCAGCTTCTGAAAACTCCGTGGTGAGGAAGGCAATATCGCAGTCATCTAGTTTGAGCTGAATCAGCTCTTGCGGAATATAGGGTCTGCATAATCTGGGTGCTTTGAAGTGTGTACTAAAGTGATTGCAGACTTCCTCCTTGACTTCTAGAACGGACTCCGTCCATCGTCCATTTATGAACAAGCCATCAATATTATTTCTCTTCGCCCTGCTCTCAATGACCTGGTGGAATAATCTTGAGTTTTTGTCCCCTTCATTTAACCACTTCACTTTTGCCATTTGTGAAAGTTGTTCTTCATTCGATCTCAAATCATTTTGTAGGGCATCAAGCGTTTCTTTCCTTCTTTTCTCCTCCTCTTCATCCAGCCCAGTCGAGTCATCCGCAAAGTCGAGCCTTTCCTACCTCTCTTCTATTCTCCTCAATCCTAGACTTCAGTTTCCCGTAGACTCTTTTATTCCACTCCCTTAGATCGGCTTTGAGGAGTTTTAATTTTTCTTTTAATACATACCCACTCCATCCACTCACCTCATAGGCCTTCCATTTCTCTGAGACAAATTCTTTGAAATTTGGGTGCCTCCCCAGTCTTTCCGTTGGGATTTAATGTAAATTGGGCAATGATCGGAGACCGATCGACCCATTCCTTTCAATGTAGCTCCGGCCACGTGTCCGTCCATGCCTCGTTTACCAATATTCTGTCCAGTCGGCTTTTATAGGACCCATCAGGTCGATACCAGGTGAATTTCCTTCCAATCAGGGAATATCGAGAAGGTTCGATTGATCAATGAATTCGTCAAACGCTTCCATATCCTTTCTGTCCTCACGTTCCCCTCTCCCGCTCCTTTCTTCTGCTCGTCTGATAGCGTTAAAGTTCCCAACGATGCACACGTAACAATCCCTATTCTGTTCAGTTATCCCCTTCAAACGATCCCACAATTCCCTCTTTGTACTTCCATTGCACGGGGCATACACATTAACCAACACACAACTCCTGCCTTCTTGTTTCCAGATCTCGTTCACCACTAGTAGTCCTCTCTCGTGCCACGAACTTGTTTTTACAAAAGCCGCCTCGTCCCACATGGTCAGCATACCCTCTGACATGCCTTCATCTGCTTTTGATTCCAATCCAAAGTTTGAATTACCCCAAATTGATTTGCATAAAAATTCATCTATAGCTTCCACCTTTGTTTCCTGCAAGAAGACTAGTTCGATGTTTAGATTTCTTACCATATTTTTTACCTCTTTTCGTTTCTCTGAAGTTAAGCGTCCATCAAGGTAATGTTCATTCTATACTCGTTTCAATTGGGTGCGATCATACCAGCACTAATGCACCGGATCCCATCAGAACTCCGAAGTTAAGCGTGCTTGGGCGAGAGTCTTACCCATTCGCCCTCCTCCATATTTTAAACGAGGATAAAACCGAGCCCTTGTTAAGCCTCTTACAGCCACCTATGCACCCAGTCTAAATGATCGAACTCAGCGATGTCATGCTCGAGCTCGTCTATAGGACTTATCAGTATCATGTCACCCCCGAGAGTTGAGATTCTCCAACTTTTGTCACACTCCTTCATTAGATCCTCTCCCACCTCTGGCCAGGAGTAATTATCCCTTATTTTACCGAAAAAATAACCTTTTAGCCATTTCATATCTTCTCAGATTCATAAGTCATGCCTTTGAATCTGTTAATATTGTTATCTTGCCCGTCTTTTGTTCTATGTGTTGTATGTATCTCCCCTTGTGCTGATCCATTCCCCATATCGGTCTGATGTGTCTTGATTATGTCTCTCTCTTTTAAGGTATCCGTATACGATACCTCATCCTTTCTTGTGTCATTTTTTCCTTATGCTATAATAAACGAGTTTGGTTTCGGGATTACGCGTCTTACCTGACCTCCTTCTTTTGAGTCGTTCGTATTTGGTCTCTCAAATCTTGAAAGATTTGCCCTTAGTTTGTACGACCTGAACTAGATGTTATTTAGTTCTGTCTCTACGTATGCCAGATTGACATCTTCACCGAACCTAACAAAGTCGAATCTCGCCCCTCTTTTGTCTTTCTATTAGAGAATATTATAGGAATATTATATTATTCCTATAATATATTATAGTATTCCTATAATATATTATATTATTCATATAATATTCTCTAATACCCCCGGTCGAGCGAAGCTGGGAATGTAAATGAACACAAGCTTTGTACGCAACAATCTGAAGCGAGTTTGAGATAGAAGCTTTGTGAAGACATTCGTAAAACAATGCACTTTTGTTCTCATACAGCATGAGAAATAACATAAATTTAAAACCACCAAATAGGACATGCCAAGGCGCATAAAAGCGGGAAGCAAATGGATCGAAACACCGAAATCCTTTGAAGGACGAACGATGACAAAAAAATATGCAATAAACACTTGCAAGTGATAGAAATCAGTTGATTCGAGCACAAACCAGATATATCGGAGGGGCGAGCAACCAATGATATCGATCATGGGCTCTCCGGATATAGAGGAAAGTAGAAGAAAAATGATATAGCGTGAGGATATAGATAAAATTAGAGTGTAGGTGAGTGAGACTAACACCATATGAGTGAAAACAGTCATGGAAATAACTTGATCGGTGTCATGGGCATCAAAGATATTGAAGGGAAGATGGATAATTTATCACTTGGAAAAGAAATGGGGGCCTTCGAGAAGAAAGCAAAGTACAAAGAATTGGAAATGGGTTTGAAGAAAGTGTGAAATGATCAGACGGTGGGGAATGGACTTTGAAGGATTGGTCTTGGTCATTATTTAATATTTGCTTATTTACCTAAGTAGTTTTATGTTTTGCAATTTACTCCTTTTGTTATTTGATATTTGCACTTTGTAATGGTGGTCCCAAGAAGTTGTTTTATGCCACTTTACTGGCAGAAGAAAATTATCAGAAATTAGTACCAACAATTCCTCTCTCAATTCTCTCTCCTTTCTTCATCTTCCTATCTTCAACTTTCGATTCAAATTTACAGAAAATTACACCAAAAAAATAGTTAATGCCTTGTTCTAAATCAACCCAGAACAATTGGTAATCAGAGCCTCGTTGTTCTTCGAGTATGGCGGAGGGCACTCGTTTCAAGGACCTGCAAGAGTCACAAAAGAAATTAGAGCAGTGGTTACAAACAGAAACACTAAAATGGGAAGCTAGTGAGGCGAAATTACATGATTCCATACAAGGAGTTACCTCTCGAGTGGATGATCAACTTTCGGGAGTGGTGGGAAAGCTGGATCATGTGACAAAAACTCTAGCAATGATGCAGATGCAAATCATGAACCTGGATAAAGGAAAAAGTCAGTTGGAGCAGGATTCAATATTGGGTGATCCAAATTCTGGATCCAACACCATCGGCAACTACACACAATATCAAGATACACCAAGAAACAAACAAATCCAGGAACATCAAGGAGCAATGGTGCACACACCTTTACCCAGAGTTGAGTTTCCAAGGTTCGATGGCTCAAACTTTAGGAGCTGGGTGTTAAAATGCAACACATACTTCAAGCTAATACCAAATGTTCCTGACTCACACAAGGTAAATCTTGCTTCCATGCATTTTGATGGCAAAGCAGCAATATGGTTTCAAAACTATACACAAAAGCAAATAGAGCTACCTTGGGAACAGTTTTTAGAAGTATTAACTACCAGGTTTGAAGATATGAAAGAATCTAAGGTTATAGCTGAGTTCAATAAGCTTAAACAAACTGGTTCATATGCTGATTATATTGATAAGTTTGAGGAACTCAGGGCTTGTATGATGCTGATTAAAGGGGAAGAATTTTCTGAAAAATATTATGTGGCAAGTTTCATTAGTGGACTTAATGATGAGTTGCAATCTGCCATATCCATGTTTGAACCTGAAACCGTGCAACATGCTATTAACTTGGGAGAGAAGCAAGTGTTGACACTTGAAGCATTAACAAAGAAACTCAAACCATTCAATAGAGGTTACACTTATCCAAACACTTCTTTCAAAAAACCTGAAAATAGCACTACCCCATCTCCCAAAATTCAAAACAAAAACCCCATTAAGATGCTAACCCCAAGTGAGATGGCTGCTAGAAGAGAAAAGGGCTTGTGTTATAACTGTGATGAACCATACACTTTTGGTCACAGATGTAAACAAAAGGTAGCATATATGATTGTGGCTGATGATGAGGAACAAGCTTATGTGGATGAGCAAGGTGGAGAGGTAGAGGTTGCACCTATGGGTGAGATACAGTTGGCATTGGATGCAATTTCTGGAGACAGTGGTCTTACTACTATGAGGCTATTTGGAGAATATAACAATCAAAGGTTGCATATTCTTATTGATACAGGCAGTACCCTTAGCTTCATACAAGCTGGAACTGCAAAAAGATTAAGATGCCCACTCACACCAACAGATCCTATATTGGTGAGAGTGGCCAATGGGCAAAGAATGGTGAGTGCTAAACAGGTGGATCCTTTTTTCTGGAAAATGCAAGGGAATGAGTTTTCTTATCCACTAAGGATATTGGAAAATGAAGGTTGTGATTTGATTCTTGGTGGTGATTGGTTGAAGTCTTGTACACCAATTGAATTAGATTATGAAAAGATGACTTTCACTGTTACTGTAATGGGAAAGAAAGTTATCTTACAAGCTCTCACATCAACTGCAGATTGCAAGTTGATATCAAACTATGGGCTGTTTCAATTATGCCATGGAGAATCTATGGATGAGGTAGAAAGGTTATACATGGTTAGTATTTGTCATCAGATTGGAGTTGAAGAGGCTGGTCTACAAAGATTATTGGCTGAGTACAAAGATATATTTGAGGAGCCTACTGGTTTACCACCTGAGAGAGGGGTAGAACACCAAATAGTGCTCAAACCTGGAAGCCAACCCAAACAACAATATCCCTACAGGACATCACATGCACACAAGGAAGAAATTGAGAAAATTGTCAAGGAGTTGTTAAGTACGGGAGTGGTCCAGGATAGCAAAAGTCCATTTGCATCTCCTGTAATATTGGTCAGAAAGAAAGATTCGACATGGAGGATGTGTGTGGATTACAGATATTTGAATGAGCTCACAGTTAAGCATAACTATCCAATACCCATCATTGATGAATTATTGGATGAGTTACATGGAGCTAAGTTTTTCTCCAAAATTGACTTAAGGTCTGGTTATTTTCAGATATTGATGACACCTGAACACAGATATCTCACTGCCTTCAGAACTCATAGTGGGCACTATGAGTTCTTAGTGATGCCTTTTGGACTATGCAATGCTCCTGCTACCTTTCAATCTTTAATGAATAAGGTATTCAGGAACTTTTTAAGGAAGTTTGTACTTGTTTTCTTTGATGATATATTAATATACAGTTTGAGTTGGGAAGAACACGTGAAACACTTAGAGAAGGTGCTTCAGATTTTGAGAGAAAACAAGTTATATGCTAAAATGAGTAAATGTCAGTTTGGGCAGAAGCACATTGAGTATTTGGGGCATATAATATCACAGGATGGAGTGGCTACTGACCCCAACAAGATTTCAAGTATGGTGCAGTGGCCTCTACCAAAAAATGTCAAGCAATTAAGGGGATTTCTTGGTCTTACTGGGTATTACAGGAAATTCATCAAGGGGTATGGTTTGATAAGTAGGCCACTGACTAATCTGCTTAAAAAAGATGGATTTACTTGGAATTCAGAAGCTGAAGCAGCATTTCACACACTTAAAGAGGCTATGGTGTCAGCTCCTGTGTTAGCATTACCAGATTTTAAGAAGCAATTTGTTGTTGAGACAGATGCTAGTGGAAAAGGAATTGGTGCAGTACTCATGCAAGATGGGAAGCCCATATCTTACATGAGCAAAACATTATGCTCTAGGAATCAGGCCCTATCCATTTATGAGAGGGAATTCCTGGCTGTTTTGATGGCTGTCCAAAAATGGAAGCACTATTTGCAAGGGCAAAGGTTCATTATCAAGACTGATCAACAGTCTCTCAAGCACCTACTGGATCAGAAGGTGGTGACTCCACTTCAACAAAAATGGATCACCAAGCTCCTAGGGTTAGACTATGAAATTCAATACAAGAAAGGGAAGGAGAACTTGGCAGCTGATGCTCTATCTAGAAAGCTGGAAGCAGGTGTGGAATGCTCTTCTATAACTACTGTGATGCACCATTGGGTGGATCAAATTAAGCAAAGTTATGCTAATGATATCTTTATACAAAAGATTATCGGTGCTAAACTTAAGGATACTAATATCTATCCTAAATTTCAGTTGGTGGGAGGTGTGTTGAAGTATAGAAACAGGTTGGTTGTAGGCTCTACAGGTGGGGTAAGGGAATTGTTGTTGCAAGAGTTTCACAACACAGCTCTTGGTGGACATTCAGGAATCCATGGTACACACTTAAGAATCCAAAGGGCCTTCTTTTGGCCTAATATGAAAGGTGATGTGGTTGAATGGGTGAAGGCTTGTGCAACTTGTGCACAAAACAAATCTGATGGAGGTCCCTACCATGGGTTATTGCAGCCCCTTCCTATCCCAAAACAAGCCTGGGCTCATATTTCAATGGACTTTATTGAAGGTTTGCCTAAATCATGGGGTAAAAATGTCATTTGGGTGGTTGTGGATAGGTTTACCAAATATTCCCATTTTATAGCTCTCTCACACCCTTTCACAGCTCAAACATTGGCCAAAACCTTCTTAGACATCATTTACAAGCTACATGGGTTGCCTATCAGTATTGTAAGTGATAGAGATAAGGTTTTCACTAGTTCATTTTGGAAAGAGCTTTTCAAGTTGCTAGGGACAGAACTCAAGATGAGCTCTGCCTATCATCCTCAGTCTGATGGCCAAACTGAGAGGGTCAATCAGTGTTTGGAGCAGTACCTAAGATGTATGGTACATGACAATCCTAGGCACTGGTTAAAGTGGTTGCCATTAGCTGAGTACTGGTATAATACTAATTATCATACCAGTCTCAAAATGACACCATTTCAGGCTTTGTATGGATATTTACCTACTGTTCTTGGAGTGGAGGTGCATATAGAGGCTAATAATTCGGATGTTGCTACTCTTCTACATCACAGACAAGTACTCACAGAGCAGATAAAGAAAAATTTACACATTGCTCAAGCTCGCATGAAGTTTTTTGCAGATAAACACAGGCAAGAAAGGATTTTTGAGGTCGGAGATATGGTCTATCTTAAGCTGCAACCTTTTAAACAGAATTCAGTCTACATACGCAGGAATTTGAAGCTTTCTTCAAAATATTTTGGCCCTTACAAGATTTTGGAAAGAATCGGGCAAGTTGCTTATCGCTTAGATCTACCTAAGGGGTCTAAGATTCATCCTATTTTCCATGTCTCGCTTTTAAAGAAATATATTGGAGCAAAGCACATACCTTCTCGCGTCTTGCCTGTTGTTGACGATGATGGAGCTATGTTGGTGCAACCACTACAGCTTTGTGGGGTACACCAGATCGGCAGCGAGAACAAAGAAAAATCACAGGTTCGAATTAAATGGTCGCCTAAGGATTGGAATGTTGAGTCTTGGGAGAATATCTCTTACATTGCTAGGCGTTTTCCATTTCTGGATCCTTGGGGACAAGGATCATCTGTTCCAGAGGGTATTGTCATGGGCATCAAAGATATTGAAGGGAAGATGGATAATTTATCACTTGGAAAAGAAATGGGGGCCTTCGAGAAGAAAGCAAAGTACAAAGAATTGGAAATGGGTTTGAAGAAAGTGTGAAATGATCAGACGGTGGGGAATGGACTTTGAAGGATTGGTCTTGGTCATTATTTAATATTTGCTTATTTACCTAAGTAGTTTTATGTTTTGCAATTTACTCCTTTTGTTATTTGATATTTGCACTTTGTAATGGTGGTCCCAAGAAGTTGTTTTATGCCACTTTACTGGCAGAAGAAAATTATCAGAAATTAGTACCAACAATTCCTCTCTCAATTCTCTCTCCTTTCTGCATCTTCCTATCTTCAACTTTCGATTCAAATTTACAGAAAATTACACCAAAAAAATAGTTAATGCCTTGTTCTAAATCAACCCAGAACAATCGGCCATGAGAGGGAACGAGGAGACGTGCTCGCTCGAAGAAAAAAAATTTAGGGGGGAAGAGGAGATTTGCTCGCTCGAGAAGAAGAAGAAGGGGGGACGAGGAGACTTGCTCGCTCGAGAAGAAGAAGGGGGACGAGGAATACAAGCTCGTCGGCGGCGGCTAAAAGTGGCCAAGAGAGGGAAACGAGGGAGACCAGCTCGTTCAAGAAGAAGAAGGGGGACGAGGAATACAAGCTCGTCGATGGCGGCTAAAAGCGGCCGGGAGAGGGAACGAGGGAGACCAGCTCGTTCGAGATAAAAAAAAAAGGCGGCGACGAGGGATACCTGCTCGTCGAGGACGCCGAAAAATTGAGAAGAAAGGGGAAGGGGCAAGGCGGCGACGGAGGATACCAGCCCGTCGGAGACGCCGGAAAAATAGGGAGGGGGAGAAAAATGTTTCAATGTATTAGGCTGATACCATGTGAGAATTATATTCGAATCACCGTTAATGAGATGATAAGAGTAATCCACTATATATAGGGATTACAAGTGAGATACACAAGGAAATAGATAAACAAGGAAATTAATATAATTCTCACACTTTTTTATCTACAATGAAATAGTCCCTAACCTGTTCCACTGTGTTGATCCTATCCACCAATCTACCTTTGCTGCAGCTGTCTGGGAAGTTGCACAGGGAGAAAGTCACCTCCGATTTTTTGACCCATCCATTTTTCGCCATGTCTTCCTTCCATCCTGTTATCGTGTTCCTTGCGCTCCGCCACACCGGGGATCGATTCGGAAGAGCCGACTTAGGTTGGTTTCTAACTCCATCCCTCCCCACTAACCTACTCACCCTCTCTATCTCTCTACCCATTCTTTGTGTAAGGTAATTAAAGTAGTGTGATAGTTATTTGTACTTCTCATCAACACATCTGAAATGTACAGACACACAAAATTTATTGTTCTCTACCTTAATACTCGGTCTTAACACTCGGTGTACATCATACAAGTAAAATATAAAAGAAACAAGATTTTCTAAAACTTCCTTTTTGGATTTAATTTGTCACTTTTAGTAAGCATTTTTTTTTAAAAGTTAAGGTGATAATATATAAGGCAAAAGCTGAAAAAATAAAAAAGACTCTAGGATGCCGTTGACATAATCCTCAACGATGATGAGGCATGTGGTGTTGAGAGGCGACAAAATTATAAAAAAATGTGTGGGCTAAACCACAAATAGAACTAATATATGCATGGTGATATCAACCCTTTGTGTAAATCTTCATTCACTTTTTGTATTAAACGTACAGGTTGCATTGTTAGATTGATTTAAATTCAAATTATATTTTACTCAATACTTATTCAGTATTCCAACTAAATTTATTATTATTGTTTGATGGAGTAATTTTTTTACTCGTGATGTTATTTAGATAAAATTCCTAAATTTAAATCTACATTAGTCAAATCCTGCAGTGACTCAATTCAACACCTGAAATTACCGTAAACACAAAATAGATTAATACTTGGTATTATAAAAAAGACTAGTTTTATTATGGTGTGTGCAAATTATTGGTAGACATTGCATTAATTTTTATTCTACTCGTCAATACACTAATGAACCGATGACAAATGATAATCAGGATCTCTTGGAACTTTCAGATCATGATCCCATCTATATGATCAAATGGCTATATATATAAAATATATAAGGGGACCATATTTACAAAATCATTGATAATTAAAGCATGCATCATTAATCTTATAAAAGAGGATCGGATCCGCCAAAAAAAAAAAAAGTTTGATTAGGATGGACTGAGACAATATAAAAGTCAATCAATTAATGGTATCTAATTCTGTAATTAATTTTGGTATGAGAAACTGTATTACTAGTTCCGTTCCAGATTAGTTTTAACAATGATTTGGACACAAAAATTAAAAAAAAAAAAAAAAAAGGTAAAAAAAAAAAGATATTAATGTTCTTTCAATTTTATTAAAGTTATTAAGTAGGTGTATATATTGTAACATAGTGGATAAATAATTAAGTGAACATTTTCATGGTAAAAGTAATTGTAAGAAGCTTTATTTTTAGAACGTGAAAATTAACATTGAACATCCGGAAAAAAAATGTATAAAAATTGATTTGAGATAGATGAAGTATTTAGACACATACTGAGGGAAAAAAAAAATTAATGAATGTTGACCATTGACCTTACTTGAAACAATCTCACACTGTTAAATTGAAAGGGAAAGATCATATGTACAAAATAAAGTGGTAATAAACTGATTAAAATTAGGCAAACATTAACATTTCGGCGTGCAATAAGTGTAATTTTGATTCACAATTTTCAAAAAAAAAAATTGTGTATGTGTGTGAAAAATAGTTTGTATATTATAAAATATTAAAACTGTTTTAACATATAAATTAATGTTTTTCATTATGTAAATTAACTAATTATACCTTTATATTTTTGTTACAATAAATTAAAATTAAATTGTACCAATTGTTTTTTAACCTTCAAATTAAAGGGAGGCAAATTAAGGTTAAAGAAGAGTGGGTAAGTCAAGATTGTCATACTAGATTTATTAATGTGCTGTTTTCACATCCTCTCTAAATATATGATGACATATTATTGATGTTCCTCGTCAATATTGGGCAATGGACCTCGGATACCCTACACCATAACAATGGCAGCTTTAATTAAAAAATTCACTTTATACTATATGTGCTGGTGGGTGACTTTCTATATTTATTTCGAATTTTGGCCATCTATCATTACTTATTTCAAATATAGTAGGAGTATTTGACACCTCATATCATAATATTTGTCTTTTTTATTATTTTATATATAATAAATAAACATATTTTTTTCACACAATTATCTTGAAAGGAAGAAAAAGAAAAAAAGAATACATAAAAATATATTTTCAATTAAAATGATGAATTATAAAAATTTGTATAGAAATAGTTTAGAGAGAAACTTATATAAACTTTATAAAATAAGATTTTAAGTCCAAAACTACCAACCGTCAAATTTTTAACTGTTCCGTTAACTGTCAAATTAAAACACAAATCCTGCAATATTATTAATGAAATCTATATATGTTGAGACTCTATGCTTGCAGATATATATTTTGTCTGTCGGACGTAGAATTCTTCAACTTTTATGTTTAGCAACTAATTGAGTAAAGTTTATACGAGTTTTAATCATGTCGAGTTCAATAATTTGATGCTAGTTTATCTTACATTATTTCACTAATAATGAACTTTAAATTTTATTAAACATAAAATTATGTTTAAATTTGTTTGATGTCTCTACCAAATTTAGAACAAAGCATTCGAATGTGCGTTTCAAAATTAAACATCAAATTATCTCTTTCTCCTGCAATTTGTTCTCATGCATTTTTTTAAACAGAGGATGTAAATTTTATTGATCAATAAAAAAAAAACGACAAAATATAAAGCTAAGTTATCTAGCAAAAAACAAATTAACGAGAGAAGAGTAAACGAAAATAAAAAAATCAAGCAATATCTAAGAAGAGCTATATATATATAGAGCTGGTTTTGGGTGGGAACGTCTCACGGAATGAGCACGGCTCTCATTCCGTGAGACGGGTCTCTTTTGACTCAATGTAAAAATGTGATAATGTTTAAGTAAAAAAGATACTCCGTATTATTTAAGTAAAAAGTGATAGTCACTTTTGTTATAAATATTATCATTTTTTACTTAAACATTATCATTTTTTTTTATAAACATGAAATTTAGAGAGAAAAAATGAATTGTCCAACCCAAAAATTTGAAATATGGGTCAAAAATGGATGTGTCACACGGAAAAAAAAAATATTTGGAATGGTCTTACACAAATTTTTTTTTTTTTTTACCTAAGAAGGGCTCTATATTTCGTGTTGAAAATAGTGTATATATTTATTTTTTTACTAAATTCAATACTATTGAAGTAGTAAGGTAGGAGCACTGCACAAAGATAGTTGTTGGAATCTATGATTGAATTGGAACATTGTAACAACATGAATAAATGATGTCTCAATTTATTATGCCCTGAAGTAAAAAATTATTAGTATAAATCAAATCATTGGTCCATTTACTCCTATGTTTGCATGACAAAAAATATTCGGACTCCGAGTAATAACTTTTCATTTGAACAAAAGGTTGCAAGAAAATCTATTTGACTATATTGCTCTTACTCTACCTCAATGAAAATATTGGCCGGAAAATGGTCGCATGATTTCAAATGAACAAAGTCGTTTGGTATAATTAAGTGACCATCACCACCAAAAAAAAAAGTAGATATTTTTTTTTTTACAATAAGCAATAGATATTAGAACTTTTGTTTGAAAATTAATATAAAAGAATTAATTATACACATTTTTACAAGTTCAAATTTTTGGATGAGATTAAATATTTTTATAGTATTAGAGTTTGAAACTCGACCACGTTCTGAGTTAAAAACTCACTGAAAGCAGCTGCACTTATATTAAATTGCCAACGAATCCTTCTTAAGGGGTAAATGTGATAATCTAGCTTATGAGTGAATGAGTGATGAAGAGCGTTAAAGGATTAATAAAAATAAATTATAAATTTTGAAAAAAAACCCTCATGAGGAACTCACCATGATCATCTTGTATAATTATACCCACTCCTATTTTTTATTTTTTAGGAGTTTTTTTTAGACGCTGCATACACATTTATTTTAAAGAAATCTAGTTGTGGTTTATATCATTCATCACACACTCTATCTCAAGTTTGAGAAACATTTCACCGTCTGTATCTACTCGAGTTTTTGGAGGAGTCAGTTAGAATGCTACAACACTATGCACGCCAATCAATTTATTTGATGTGCATGTACATCTTTGATTTTTAATAGGATTAGTTTATTTTACAAGTGTGTGTTATCGGATAATATTATCTCTTAAATGTGGTCACACTTTATATATAACCATTATAAATTAATTACGGATTACAAAAATTCGCAAAATCATACTTGAATTGAACCCTTAAACAAAACACAAGATTTCATATAATGTGTTGGTCTTAAAAAAAATACTAAGTCCACAAGACACTCTCAAATTACAGTACAAAAAACGCGAGCTTTTGGGACGGACACATGCTGACGGATTTTAGTCCGTCAGCATTTCCGACGGATATGCTGACGGAATGCTGACGGATTGAAAAGTCAACATCAATGCTGACGGATTTCCGTTCCGTCAGCATTTGCCGAGGGAAATGCTGACGGATTTCCGTTCCGTCAGCATTTACCGAGGGAAAATGCTGACGGATGTTTTGAAATTTGTATCCTGACGGAAATGCTGACGGATTATCCGTCAGCAAATGGCATGTTGATTTCGCACCGCCTCGTTTTCCAATAAGGTAACCGTTGGCTTTAAAGTCGGCGGTTACCGAGGGAAATACCGACGGAATATCCGTCGGTATTTCTTTTTTTTTTTTAATATATAAGGGCCTCAAACCTCAAATCAATCAGATTCTCGTTTTAGAGAAAAAAAAAGGGGCGTGCGTGAGGATTCGGTGGGGAAGACGAAGACGAGGACTTGGCCATTGAAGCAAATTTCTTCGATTACATTGATACGGTACGTTTTCTTAATTAGTTCTATTACTTAGTTTTAATACTTATATATGTTTATGCATGGATATATGTAAATATGAATAATTTAATGTTGATTTGCATGTTATATTGATTTAGTTAGTTGTTAAAATATTATGATCATGTTAGTACGTACGTTAGTTAATTTAATTTGTTGATTAAGAATAATTTTGATAGATCGAGTAGTTTTTTAAGGTTAATTAATTAATTAATTGTTATATGTATACATTAATTAATTGTTATATAGTTAATTACTAGTTTAATTTAATTGTGTAATTTTGATATAGAATATTTTTAATGTAGGTAGTGCATGTTTGAATCAATTGTTTAAATTAGTTTAGATATAGTGGTTCGACCGTTGGATCACGTTGTAATTAGGAATATGTTGATTAAATTAGGAATACGCTATATTAGTACAAATTTTAAATTAGGAATATGTTCATTAAATTGATAATTATTGACCCAATTAGAAAATTATTATTTTAATTAGTTTTAGGTTTGTTAATTTAGGAATATATATGTTCAATTTTTTATTATTGATTAAGTTAGGTAGAAAAATAATAATTAAATTAGGTTATTGTTGATTAAATTAGGAATATGTTGATTAATTAAATTAGGAATATGCTATATTAGTAAAAAAATTAAATTAGGAATATGTTCATTAAATTGATAATTAGAAAACTCCAATTAAAAAAGTATTATTTTAATTATGTTTAGATTTGTTAATTTAGGAATATGTTAATTTAGAAATATTTTTAATGTAGGTGATGCATGTTTCAATCAATTGTTTAAATTATTAGTTAATTAGATGGTTCGACGGTGGTATCACGTTGTAATTAGGTTATATATATATTGTTTTGATTTAAATTAGGAATATGTTGATTAAATTAGGAATATGCTATATTAGTAAAAATTTTAAATTAACAATATGTTCATTAAATTGATAATTAGTAAAATTATGTATTTTTTATTGATTGAAACAGATGAGTGAACAAGTACCGAATCAGGGTTCGGGTTCACGTCGTAGGTCGTCATTTTGGTCACGTTCAAGGAGGTCTCGGAATGAAGAAGTTCCTGTGACGGCTCCTCCTCCTCCTCCTGTGGCAGTGTCGCCGCCGCCGCCGACGACTACGATGTCGGTTGGTTCGTCATTCTCTTCTCGTCAGCATCCTGTTCGAGACAAAAGGAAAGAGATTGACATCGTTTCAGGAGCGTAAGTCAATAATTCTAATGTTTGATGAGATTCAATAACGATTAACTTTATTTATTTATTTATAATGTGTTAGTTTATAAATTTGTTAATAATTTTACAGGTTGGTGCCCGGTAATGAGGTGTCCAGGATGTGCACAAAATCCTTTAAGGATTGCAAGATTTCTAAGGGTGCTATCACTTGGTCGAAGGTGCCACAATCTAAAAAGGATGAATATTTCGACGAGTTCCAGGTATATAATTACAATATTTAAAGTTTATTAAATAACTAATTATTCATATTATTTGATAAATATGTTGAATATTTATTTGTATAGAAAAAGGCCCGTTGGGATACGGCGATCTACTCGGACGCCGCTATTTACGAGAAGTGGTACAATCTTTGTTCTACTCGGTACACGAACATGATGTACGACTGGAGAACGGCCTGGCGTGATCGTGACGTGAATCGTGTTCTGGGGCAAGACGAGGACGGTGTTGACCTGTGGGAGTCGTTGGTTGAGAAGTGGATGGACCAGGCTTACCAAGAGAAGTGTGACAAAGCTCGGGCCAACCGCAGAACCGACGTTGGAGGCGGGATGGCAGTGCATCGGGGGGGAGCTCGGTCCGTCCTCGAGCAATCACTTGCTATCGTAAGTTTTCATTAATTTTTAAAAATTAAATAATTATAGTTAATTATTTTATATTAGTTATCTAAATTAATTTGCATATGTTTATTTGATACGTAATAGGAGCGGGAGACTGGACGTCCACACACCCACTTGGATCGGATGAGTCTTCTTCATCCGTTTAATACCGATACACAGACGTCCACCTACGGGCGCACTACTGACCTCCACGTAAGTTTAATTAAATTTATGTATTAATTACATTATATATATATATATAGATAATTAAATTAATTTTAATTTTTTAATTATGTAGTTGAGCGTCCGACAGAGGATTGAAGAGGCCGAGACGCAAGCCACCGCCACGACTACTGCTGAATCCGGAAGCAGCGGTACCCCTCCGGCTGTTGACGTGGACCAGTGTTACCTTGACGTTGCCCCGACCAGGAAGGGAAGGGTCCTTGGCCTTGGTGGGATGAGCAGCGCCGTGAGGACACCAAGTGGTCGGTCGGCCCGGAGTGCATCGCAGCCGTCCGTATCCTCCACTCCCGTCCCGGATCCGAACTTCATGGCAACGTTCGAGAACTACTTCCGCACATGGAGTACCAATGCGGGTCGGACGGAATTTTTGGGCGGTGAAATGCCGACGAAATTAAGTTTCCGTCGGAATTCACCATTTGATAAATGCCGACGGACATTTATCTTGACCGACGGAAATTTGGGCGGGTGAAATGCCGACGGAAAGTTAAGTCCGTCGGCATTTCCGTCGGGAAATGTTTCCCTAAAACTTTCTTTTTTTCCACTTCACTTTCGTATTGCAAATTTACACTCAAACTTTCTACTGCCTAATTTTTTTATGCTCATGCTCGGGTATTCAGAAACATCAAATTACGGTACATTTTCTACCATTATTAATTTACTCTATATATAAAATTCAATATAATGTAATTACATGTGTTATATATATAATAAGTTTTGTTTGAATTTATTATAAGTTTAGTTTAGTAATGTGTTGCTCCACTTAAATGTTTAGCAGATGGATTTGCCTGACCGTCGTTGGATGTATTGTACTCCTAGAATGATTAGAGGAAATGTGAATGTGGAATTTTATAATGAACTCGTGTTATTTGTTGAATTTGCAAAAAGCCAGCCACATTACATGAGTGGAAATTGCATTAGGTGTCCGTGTAATGCTAAGAAATGTCAGAATAAGCAATATAAAGAGATTGATGAGGTCCTAGTGCATATTGTGAAGAATGGTTTCGTTGATAATTATTATAATTGGACTAGTCATGGCGAAACACGTTGGCCTTATAGATTTGATGAAGTGTTTTACTATTACACTACTGGAATCTATCAACTTGAAGCAAATTTCGATCATGTTGGCACTAGTAACGAGGTAGAACAACGGTTTGGGGACGAAGAACAACAGTTTGGGGACGAAGAACAACATTTTGGGGACGAAGAACAACAGTTTGGGGACGAAGAACAACAGTTTGGGGACGAAGAACCGAATATGTATCAAACAATGATCAGGGAAGCTGGTTTTTCAAACATGGAAGAGGAGCCGACGAATGAGGCATTTCAGTTTTATGAGATGCTCAAATTAGTCGAAGAAGATTTATATCCGGGTTGTGAATCTCACTCACAGTTGTCATTTAATGCACGACTCATGAACATTAAGACCGAGAACAAGCTTTCTAACAGGGCATATGAGCAAGTGACACAGTTATGCAGTGAAATTTGTCCTCAAAATAATAAGGTGCCTACGACGTTTCATCAAAGCAAACAAATGTTGAAGAATGTTGGTTTGCCGGTTGAGAAGATTGATTGTTGTGTGAAGGGTTGCATGTTATATTGGGGTGACGAAGATAGCAGTCTGAACATGTGTAGATTGTGTGGCCATCCCCGGTACAAAGAGGCACGTCGAAAGGGACCTGGTGGTCAATCGAAGAAGACAAAGAAGAAAGTGCCATATAAGAAGATGTACTACCTTCCTATCATTCCTCGTTTGATGAGATTATATCAATCAAGTGCCACTGCACAACACATGACGTGGCATGCTACAGATTCCTCTTCGGCTGAGTCGAGGGAGATGCGACATCCGGCAGACTCAGAGGCCTGGAAACATCTTGACAACGTGTTTCCAGATTTTGCTTGTGAACCGAGGAATGTGAGATTAGGTTTGTGTACTGATGGTTTTGCACCGTTTGGGATGCATGGGAAGCAGTATTCTTTGTGGCCGGTGATACTGACTCCGTATAATCTTCCTCCGTGGATGTGCATGAAACCTCAAACAATGTTTCTGACTGTATTGGTGCCTGGACCAACGAATCCAAAGGACAAACTGGATGTTTATCTCCAACCTCTTATAAAAGACTTGATCTTCTTATGGGAGAATGGAGTCCAAACGTACGATGTTTTTAGAAAGCAGAACTTCACGATGCGTGCTGCTCTTTTATGGACCATTAGCGACTTTCCTGCATATGGTATGTTGTCCGGGTGGAGTACGGCCGGAAAGAAAGCATGTCCGTATTGTATGGAGAATTCTGAAGCTTTCAGTCTCCCGGTGAGTAGAAAAGTTTCATGGTTCGATAATCACCGTAGGTTCTTACCTCAAGGTCACCCGTTTCGAAGAAATAAGAAGAACTTCGTAAAGAACAGAGCAGTCACAAACAATCGACCTCCACTTCGAGATGGTATTTTATACATTTATTTAATGAGTATTTAACGTATATTTATCTATTGCTTTCAGTGTCACTTATAATTTACTCTCCGTACAGGACGTAGGTTGTTATATGAGATTCAGTGGACGGGGTTGAAAAAAAGTACTGAGGAAAATGCAGCGGAACACAACAGAGGAATTGAGGGTGGTTGGAACAAAAGGAGTATTTTTTGGGACTTACCATACTGGAGTTCACTATTGATACGACACAATTTGGATGTGATGCACATTGAAAAGAATGTGTTTGACAATGTGTTCCACACAATCATGAACACCGAAGGCAAGACGAAAGACACTCCAAAGTCTCGGGAGGATTTGGACACTCTTTGTCGCCGTCCAGAGTTGAAAAAGGATGAGCGTACAGGTAAATTTCCAAAGGCTAGCTACACACTGGATAAGCCACAAAAACAAAGATTGTGTAGGTGGATAAAGGAGTTGAACTTTCCGGACGGCTACGTGTCGAACTTGAGTCGATGCGTAGACACAACAACGGGTAAGGTTGCAAGGATGAAGAGTCATGATTGTCATGTATTTATGCAACGCTTGATACCGATTGCGTTCAAGGAACTTCTTCCTAACAATGTGTGGAGGGCTATCACTGAATTAAGTCTATTTTTTAGAGATTTAACGGCTACAACGATCACGATCGATGATATGATTCGTTTAGATGAAGACATTCCAGTGATTTTGTGTAAGTTGGAACAAATTTTTCCACCTAGCTTCTTTAACTCGATGGAACACTTACCCGTTCACTTAGCGTATGAAGCGAGAATTTGTGGTCCGGTGCAATACAGGTGGATGTACCCATTTGAAAGGTAAAATCTTACTTTTTTTTTATTTCATTACAATTACACATGCATTCTTATAAGTTATATATATATATATATATGTGTGTGTGTATATCAGGTATCTCCACAACTTGAAACGTAATACTAAACAAAAGGCAAACGTTGAAGCATCGATTGTGAATGCTTATTTGAATGAAGAGGTTGGCATGTTTTGTTCTTATTACTTTGAAGACCACGTCAACACAAAGTTAAGAAGTGCTCCACGTAACTTCGGTGGTACATCCGCTGACGATATCAGTGAAGAGGTCGATGGAATGCTCTCCATATTCAAGTCTAAGGGACGGCCAATAGGAAAACCCACTGAACGATATTGGGAGACGAACTCGGAGGCGGAAATAGCACAAACGTATGTGTTATTGAATTGTGATGAAGTTCAGCCATACATTGAGTAAGTATTTCATATATAAATCGTCTATTTAAATACCACTTCATTTATGTCATTTAATATTAACCAAGTTTTTGAATGTTGTGAATTAGGATGTACACTCAAGAACTACGACGAGCAGAACCAAACATCTCAGATGCATATATAGATGCTCGTATTCAACGTGAATTTTCCCAATGGTTCGAACGTTATGTGAGTACCATTTAATTAATTATGTTTTACGTAAATAAATTAATATTTATTTTAATTAATTTTAAATTGAGCCGTATAGGGACGGGATAACGCTCTAGACAGTCCATTCTTACGAGATCTCAGCAAGGGACCACTACGTCGTGTAAAGACTTACAACGGTTATATTGTGAAGGGCTACAGATTTCATACGTCTGGGTATGCATCGACAAAGGGGACTACCAACAGTGGCGTCTGCGTTAGCAGTGCGAATTACAATGCAGATGCAAGTGATTACTTTGGGGTGTTACGGGAAGTCGTCGAAGTAGAATATCCAGGATATCCAGCAAAGACTGTAGTGTTGTTCAAGTGTCATTGGTTTGATTCAGGCCATCTAGGAACAAGAATTCACCCGGAGTACAAGCTCGTTGATGTTAGTTCGAAAAGGACGTATGTTGCGGATGATCCATTTGTATTTGCCCATCAAGTATCTCAAGTATACTACTGCACATATCTGGGAGCTCCACGTGGTTATGAATGGCACGCTGTTTGCAAAGTAAAGGCAAGGTCAATGGTAGAAGTCCCTAAAAAGGACAGAAATATTGAAGATGAATCTCCATTTCAAACAGAACAAATAGAGACTCCAACTGAAGTCTTTACGGGAAATTTCAATCTTTCTGTACCCTTGACGGCTGCAAATCCCCAATTAATCGAAATTGAAGGTGAAGAGGAGGGGGATGAAGAAGAGGATGAAGAGGAGAATGAAGATGAGGATGAAGAGGAGAATGAAGAAGATGAGGATGAGGAGGAGGATGAGGATGAGGAAGATGATGATGAGGAGGAGGAGGATAAGGACGAAGAGGAGGATGAAGACGATGAAGATGAAAATTAATTCAATTAATGTAATGTATTTATTTCTTATTTTATAAAAGTTAATTAATTATTTATCATTTAGGTACAAATTATAAAAATTAAATTTACTATAAATATAAGCCACAACCAATATATTTATTAATATATGTGGAAGAAATGAATTTCGTGATTTTTTAAAAAAATATTTTGGTAATTTAGTAAGTATATATAGAAAAAATTGAATTATTAAAAAAAAAAAAAAAAAAAATCGCCAAAATGCTGACGGAATTCACCTTCCGTCGGTATTTACTTTTTGAAAAATACCGACGGATAATCCGTCGGTATTTACCCTTATATAAAACCTCAACCTAGGGTTTTATTTCCGAAATTTTACTCTCTCCCGAACTCGCCTCTCTCCCACCTCGCCTCCCTCCACAACTGGCCTTCTGCTCCTCCCTCGCCTTCGCCGCCGTCCGCATCTTCAAACTCGTGGAGCCCGCCGCCCTGACCCGCCGCCCTGACCTCTCCTCCGTCGTCCCAATCGGCGCCCTCTACTCCCTCTCCCTCTCCATCTCCTTCATCCAAATGCTCAAAGCCCTAATGCCCGTCGCCGTTTACTCAATCGGAATTTTGCTAAAAAATGACGGTTACAAAACCTCCACCATGTCCAATATGCTCGCGATTTCCGTGGGAGTCGCGATTGCCGCGTACGGCGAGGCGGAATACGATTCGTGGTGGTGCTTCTTCCGCCAAATTGGAGTTTGTTTTCCAAGTGAATGTCATCCATCTAATTCGATGTTTCCATGGTGAAGGTCGTTTCATTCTTAGTTTGGTTATTTTTATTTTTCCACAGCTCCCATAATATCTTATTTTAATGATATCTATTCATATTAGATTAACACAGTTTTCAATTTCAAGTTACATTGATTAATTCTTGCTACTTATTGGGAATTAGGGAGAAGATATTGTTGGACTGATATTGGTGTTTTATGTATTCATCATTGTGAGAAATATTTGTTATAGTTGTGTTAATGATATATTTCAGTATAGGTTTAGTTTTTGGTGGTCTTGATTCTGATTAGTGAATGATGATTATGTCCAAGTAGATTTTTCTTTCAAAATAATGTATACTTTTGTTGTAGTTTTAATTCGGAAGTAGTTGTACATGTAATTTTAAAAAGTATTTCGACAAACCAATGCCAATTAATTGTGGTCGGAAAATGAAATTCTGGTCGGAAAATGAAATTCTGGTCGGGGCCTCCCCGGCCACCCATATTTTTTTTTATAAATATTTTGTTTTACTGACGGATATTCCGTCGGTAAAATGCCAACGGATATTCCGTCGGTCAAATGCCGACGGATATTCCGTCGATATGTGAATTTCGAAATCATATTTTTTTTATTCATTTTTTTGTTTTACTGACGGATATGCCCTCGGTAAATTGCCGACGGATATTCCGTTGGTCAAATGCCGACGGAAAATCCGTCGGCATGTGAATTTCGAAATCAATATTTTTTCAAAAATTAATTTCTTTTATAATTATTTTAATTCAGTCTAATTTATTTTATAATTATTTTAATCCATTCTTTCCGACGGATTTACCGACGGAATGTTGACCCGGTTTGTTAAACGGGTTGTCCGAAATACCGACGGAATATCCCTCGGTAATTCCGTCGGCAATTCCGACGGAATATCCGTCAGCAAATCCGTCAGAAATGCCGACGGAATTCAAAAATCCGTCGGTAAAAAATACTGACGACGAAAAAGCGGACGGCCGACTTTCCGTCGGCAAATCCGTCAGTAACATCGGCGGCCGACGGAAAATCCGTCGGTAAATCCGTCTCTAAAACGCCCTTTTTTTTGTAGTGTTACTCAAAGTAATGTCAAAAGATAATATGCCTATTAACATACAACAAAGTCTATGTTAATTCGAAATGTTGGTAACATTCATAGTAACATACAAGAGAAGACATAGCCTATCGAGTTAGTGTACCTACATACATTATACATATACAATTTATACCCATGTTATTGATACACATAAGTATATTACAAACTTAATTAAGTTCGACTTAGTTTTATTGCAAATTATAACAATAATTACCATAGGCATTCCATTAATATATAAGCATATTGTCAAGTAAACTCTAAAAAATTCAAGAAATCGGTTCGATTCCTCGGTTCAACTTTTCGTATTTCACTGGGTATTCCACTCTGTTGGATTTTTAACACATGTCGTCTCCAATATTATAGAACGTATGTCAATAATCGATATAATAGAATAAAATGTGTAGCACGAAATTTGAAACAGGTAATATCATTCGTGAATGAATGCATTATTACGAATTGGGCTCGTCAACCATAATTAATTTGACTGCATAAGTTCATGGACAAAAATATCCGGAAATTTTTCCGATATATCCATTTTTCGCAGTCATCGATATCGATATTGAGAAGAAACAATATTTTTATGATAATTGTAAAAAAAATCGAAAATATCGATAAAAATCGATATACAATAACAATATCGAACTAATATCGGTAAAATATCGAAAGAATATCGAAAAATATCGGAAAAAAATAAAAAAATGTCGATAAATTTTAAAAAATATAATATGAAATAACATTGTATGCTATATTTTATATAAATTTATCATAGATGTAAATGGATTTAAATTGTTTTTTTGAATTTATGTACTAAAAGTTAGTTATTAAATTTTCAAAATTTTTAAAATTTACCAATATTCGATATCGATATATCCATTGATATTTTCACAAATTTAAGGTCTCGATATTTTCACCAACACCGATATTTTTGTCCTTGTAGTTGATAAGTCTATTGGCCCGATATATCCGTCGATTTTTAAAGATTCGGGTTAAAAATCGACGGATATAACGGAGTAATAAGTTCTAAAGATCCGAATATCAATATAGTAGTAAATACAAAAGATTCTAACCATATAGATCCATTGGTTCTTAACCCACCTGTTCAACATGATTTTTTTAATTAACCGTTCAGATATTCCATTTTTTTTCTTAAGTGTAATGAACTTTACTGATTTTGTTACTATGGTGGAAGTAATGAAATATTTAATGACGAATATTCATCATTAAATTTTTGAAGAAGAAGATATATTCCATAATGGCAATTACACAATAAATTTTCAATAATACTAAGAATCCAAAAATTCATATTTATTTATTTGATCGTTTATTGTCCCTGTAATTAATAATTATTATAGCCATTATTATTTGTGGTAAATCTGTTTAAAATTTGGTTCTGTTAAAAGGCTAGGGGACCCTTTTGTTTTTAATTTGTCTGTAAATTATCTTTGCTAGCTAGTTATGTCATAATTGCTGAAATGGACCCTTGCCATAATATTTTGGCCACTACTAAAAATTGCAGAGTTTTTTTGAGAACTTTAGAAAGGGACATTATAGCATTGCTGCTCAGATGTTGGGCTTGCCTTTTAAACTACTACCCAAACATTTTTAATTCCATCATTTATTCCTTCTTTTCTTAGTTCTTCAAAGTCAATTCATTTATTACACAAGTATGATTTTAACACTAATTTATCACAAATACTCATATGTAACTGTTATAGAACTTTTATATTTAAATTATAACGAGCGGTGTGTTTTGGTTAAATATAAATTACAGCGAATGTAACATTATACAAGAGTTCAACTCATAATTTATTTATTTGCTTAGTGTAAGTGCAATGAGAAATTTTCGTGTACCCTTTATTATGATATTTACAGTAATTTAACTATTTGCTTAGTAAAAATTGAATTAGAGATTCTATTGTAAAACTGCATTATATAAGAATGTGAATCAAAATCCATCAATTATTTAATGATTTAATTGGTAAACAGAAAAATTATATTTAATTATATATAATAATTTAAATTCATCTTTTATAATAAATTTTAAAAAAAATTAAAGACGGTTTCACCATTATATTTTAGTGCAACACATTATACTAGAGCGATTCACCATTAATTATTAACCCTACGGCATCATTAGTTAGTCAAACCTCTAAGTAAGATTAGAATATTCTCTATAATTTTTTAAATGCTCATTTTTGTCTTAATCTTACATATGTTAAAACTCCCTCATCTATAAGGCCAAAAGCGTAAAAAAAAAAAAATCGTGTGTGACGATATTATGTCACATAAATCGCAAGATAAATTTAAATTTATATAACTTATTCATTACAATATAATCTTCTAATCAACCCATGGACAAAAATATTCTGAAATTTCCCCAATATATTCTCGATATATCCATTTTTCGCAGTCACCGATATCGATATTGAGAAGAAACGATATTTCCATGATAATTGTAAAAAAAATCGAAAATATCGATAAAAATCGATATACAATAACAATATCGAGACTAATATCGATAAAATATCGAAAGAATATCGAAAAAAAATAAAAAAATGTCGATAAATTTTAAAAAATATAATATGAGATAACATTGTATGCTATATTTTATATAAATTTATCATAGAGGTAAATGAATTTAAATTGTTTTTTTGAATTTATGTAATAAAAGTTAGTTATTAAATTTCTACAATTTTTAAAATTTACCGATATTGATATTCGATATCGATATATCCATCGATATTTCCACAAATTTAAGGTCTCGATATTTACATCGACACCGATACTTTAATTTTGTCCTTGAATCAACCGATGAATTTTGACATGTCACTTTCCACACAATGGCATAAAAATTTCACGTTACACAGACTTATATGTAATATTGTGTACAATACTTTCTAAATATATGGAACTAAAACCTCATGGGTCACTGGGTCACAATCGCGGACTTGTCTAACTTATAACAATATTACGTGTGTTGTATTATTATTGTTTAGTTTGTTTAAAATAATACTATAGACTAACACGTAAATTATTATTTTTATTTTTTTGAATCCATCGTAAATTATATTGTTAAGACAAACAAATACTATTACTGTGTCCATGACCCGCCTCGACTTGTAATATTTTTTACCCCAGAATTTTAAGGCCATCAAGATTTTTTCCTCTCTAATTTTTTATTATACGATATAATATTGCACAATAGAGTAACTCCACGAGATTACTTCTACATATTCAAATATTTGAAGAAAAAAAAATCACATTTTAAAATATTATTATTACTGTCATTGCTACGTTGCTAACTGTTATTTTTCCCCACCTACCTCAAATTCTAGAACACTCATAATTATAATCCTATCCAAAGTGAAAAAGAATAAAGGAAACGTAATTTTCTAAAACAGTAGGAAAGAAATCCTAAAATAATAAAGAGCATGTCTAAGGTGAATTCAGATCTACGTGAATTCGTAAAAATCAAGTTTACGTAAACTCTTTTTTTCGAGTGTTATTATCATGCATAAGAAATGTAATTGTTATATATACAAATTACAAAGTGTCATTTAAAGAAAAAATGTTTAATTTTTAAAAAGTAACATATCGTACCAAAAAAAATAAAAAATTCATAGGGTTCATAAAAGTTTAGCCAAAAATAAAATGGAAAATGGTTGTAGCTGAAAATCTTCCACAAAGATATTGTAAGCGATAAAGACAGAAAAAGAGGTCCATAAATGCATATTGCATAAATGTGGAAAATCTGTGTTCCCTTAATAATAAAGTTTTATCTGATTTGGTGTTTTCTTATGTTGCTATACATACAGGCCAGTACAATACAGTCTACAGACATACGTATGTATTAAATCTGCTTTAAATTCCTCCTCTATCTTTCTTGTCTTCTCTGAATTAAGTGGCCCCCATTATCATCGTTTTACCAAATTCAGTTTTGGTTATAAGTAGTTGTTTTTAAGCTTTTATGCATTTGGTTCAGACAAAGCAATATCCAACCGTCATCTCTTTCCACTTGTGTCCAAAATATTGTGTTTATTAACAAAGATCGAAGAAAAACACCATTTTTTTGGATTATTTATGTGCGATATGTATGCGCAAAAGCGTGATTCAATGATAAAGAAGGCGCTCAAGAGTCTGTGCTGCAGTAATGGATGGTGCTATGGGATTTTCTGGGGTTTTGATCTGACTAATTCCTTGTGAGCTCTCTTTCTCTCCCTTTCACACTAAACTTCAATGTACTGAATGCAGATTTTTTTCTACCCTACCTTCTTGTAGGGCACTGTCTCGTCGTGCTTTGATGTGTTGTACTGTATGCTTTAATGTATTGTACAACAAATCAAATCACGACTAGACAGTGTCTGCAGGGTTTGAATGCATGTGTGTTTGAATGTATAGCATGAATTTTTCTGTAGTTTTGAAAGAATTTTGAACTCTTTTCTCACTTACATCGATTGAATAATTTAATATAGATGAAGTTATTTTTAACGTGATTTAAACCTAGAACATTAGTAAGTCTATACCTGAAAAAAAAAAATCATCTTTCAAGGTGTTTATTTTAATAATAATATTATTATTATTTGTATTTCTGGCATAATTGAGAGAATAGGGCTGAATTTTTTATCCTTGTGAAGATGAAAACTTTAGATATAATTTACCAAGAAATGTAATAAGTGATGAACACTATCTTGGGGGTCGAGACAAGTTGCAGAATTTAATCTTTTGACACAAGGAATAATATTAATTTATTTTATTTTTAGAGAAGCATTGTTTCCTTTTTCTGTATGATCGATGTCTAGAAAAGCACCTGACTTTTACCAATTTCTTTACTTTTCCCCAAACAAAATGTTGTTAAAATGGAGACTTTTACTGAATTGATGATTAGTTGTGTTCCCTACTATTCTACCTTAATAATGCTCCTTCACACCATAAACAAGTAATTTCTATTAGGATCTGATGTTTTAATTGTTGCATATATGTATATTAATGGCTCAATTCTATATATATTAATATTGAAGTTAATTTTTCATCTTATGTATATACATTTTACTAATATATTTGGCAATATAATTTATTTAACTTTTGTTGCATGAAATAAAGACTATTGACATTTAAAGAAGGCTACTATGAGGAACAAATGGGATCCCTGATTGATAGTATGCTTCTGCAAGCACATGTCCTTGGAGGAGGGTAAGATTCACTTCATGAATTTTTATTATACATTTATATATTTTTTAAATAGTAAAAGTATAATTTTTATTCAGGGTTATTGGCCAAGCTGCATTTATGAAAAACCACCGGTGGATGTATTCAGATGCCCTTGATGAAACCCAGAATTCATTTGATAGTCTTGATCTTTTCCAGGTACCGCTCAAACCCTCTTATGATCAAATCTACGTTTGGTTCAAAATTCTTCAATGAAAATAGTACGGAGTATTGAGTATGCATGAATCTCAAGTAATATAATTGTGGAAATAATAATAGTGTGATCTTTCTTCTACAGGAGGATTCCGAGTTCTTTTGGCAATTCCCTATGGGGATAAAGGTGCCTATTTAATTAGTATTTTCTTTAGTTTCGGTTATATATGCACTTGAAATGTTTAGTGTCATTGTTTGATTGTGTGTATCATTGACTTGTTTTCAGACAATTTCTGTAATCTCAGTTGAACCCTGGGGAGTTGTTCAATTTGGATCCACTCACAAGGTTAGTATTGTTCTTCAAAGAAGCCACCTTATTTTTGTAGCTAATTTATTTTTAAGGCTGTTCTTATGTTCTTTTTTAATTGAATTTGCTTGTTGCAGAATCCTGAGACAGAAGGCTTTGTAGATGAAGTAAAACAAGTTTTCAGAGAAATGGATAAATGCTCAGAGATTAAAATCATGGAAAATGAAGCTTATTCAGATAGCCAAGTTTTTGTTTCAGACACACAGCAGCTTAGTTCAGGAGGGATTTGCAATGATTCTTTAGTCCTTCCATCTCTATCATTTCCTTCTACTTCTACTTCAAACTTCATCTTTCCTACACCTGAAAACTCTTTTCAAGTAGAGTGTAGCAATTTATTTGATTGCTCTCCATCTTTCTCAAATCCAATGGATTATGAATTTTGGAGAAACTATTCGAGTTTGAATGCCCCTCTCGATTTCTCTAGCTCGTTTTCTCCTCAAATAACAGATCTTTCGTATGCTGATGGAGTACTCGTGAGTAATCAAAACGACAAGCTGGAGAGTCTTCCAGCTAGGAGTTCAGTGACAGATGCCTTTAGATCTTGTAATGAATTAGTTAAGGATTCAGAGCTGATAGATAGTTTTGGAATCGAACATGGTTGGAACTTGAATTTGGAGAAACGCGGTGGAAATAGCTTGTTCTCTCAATTGGGCATTGACCATCTTTTAGATGGTATTGCTAGTACCAGCTCTTCGTCCGCTGCTAAAAGAAGGAAGACTGACGACTTCTCATGGAGTCATAACAACGTGAAGTTCGAAAGGCTTGCTAGTTTTGACAGGAAATCGACGAATAACATTGAACTAGATAGTGAAGAGTTGACAAAGGAAGCACATTCATGTGTTGATCATAGTACTACATCAAGGGGGCAACAAGAACAAGCTAAATCCAAGAAGAGGAAGGCTAAAGCTAAAGCTGGCACGAGACCTAGGCCCAAGGATCGTCAGATGATCCAAGATCGTCTGTCCGAGTTGAGGGAGCTCATTCCCAATGGTGAAAAGGTGAGATCATTTTCTCTCTTTTTAACTCAATTGTATGTGTAGTATTATACAAGTGCTTAATAGTGTAATTTGTGATGTCACAGATGAGTATTGACCGCTTGTTGGAACGAACCATTAAGCACTTGAACTTCATGCAGAGTCTCACAAAACATGCTGCAACTTTGAATCAAATTGATACACCAAAGGTAAAACATATCATCTTTTTTAGTCTATATAATGTTGTCTCTTGTGGCATTTGTGTAATTTGGATAATATTACAGAGTGTGGAGGCAATAAAGAATCGATCCTCAAATGGTGGAGTTACATGGGCATGTGAAGTTGGAGATCAGAATATGGTTTGTCCACTCATTGTTGAGGACCTTAGTACCCCTGGCCAAATGCTTATAGAGGTAAGAAAGATATATAGAAATATAACCAAAAGTCTGTGGTTTTTTTGTCAATATTTAAAATTGATTATTTTACTACTTTCCATTTGACAATTACTTCTTGTGCAGATGCTCTGTGAAGAACAGGGTTTGTTCTTGGAGATTGTCGATATAATTCGAGGTTTTGGATTGGTTATCCGTAAGGGAGTGATGGAAGTTCGTGAAACGAAGAAGCTATGGGCTCACTTCATGGTGGAGGCAGAGGTAAGCTTGTACTACGACATGAGCCTTTGCATTTTAGTTCGTTGAGTTGGTCATAATACCGTTTAATTTCACAATGAAACTGATTTACACGAGGCAGATATGTGACATAAGTTGTGGATGTGTTTCAGGGAAATCGGGGTGTCTCGCGTCATGAAATCTTCTCGTCGCTCATTCATCTCCTGCAAATGACTGGACAAAGTGCAGTGAATGCAAGTTATGATAGTCATGATCATGGAAATGGTAATGTTGTGAGCTCAGGAATGTCTGCTTTCAACAATTTTGAAGCTTTCCCTATCAACTTCCCAGATGGTCTTCAATGTGGAAGTTTGTAATGATTTATAAGTGGGAACTACTAGTGGGAAATGAATTATTCGGCTCCACTTGTAATTTTGCTACCCCTTGTAGGTTATTCTTGATAAGGATGTTGGATTAGTGTGGTAGGTATACATATATACGTGTGTGTGTGTGTGTGTTTTTGTCTTATAGGGGTTTGTGTGTGGACAACGTATCATTTGTAATGACTAATGTTGTGTTGACTTCAAGGATAGGCCTATTAATTTATTGAAGCTAACAAACCAGTTATGTATCTTTAGGACCAAATTTTGAATATATGCACTTACTTTTTTATTTTATTTTAACGTGTACAAGTCTTAGATTCATTAAGTTATAATTAAAGTTAGTGTTCATATGGGCCTGTTTGTTTTGGGACTGTTACGTCTCCAAAACCCGTTCTGTTTTAGATTGGGATTTCACATCTGATCCATCTTTCATTATTCAACTTCATCCACTACTAAAAGTAAAAATACACACACATATATATATATATATTCTGCTATTATTCTTACACCATTATTTGACATAAAATTATATTATAGTATAATATAACATCACTCACTATTACACAACTGATTTAACATAAATTTACATCATATACTATTCAAAATTTCAAAACAAATGCACATAATCAATACTCATCAAGATTTTTCCATCTAAAATTTTTCCATCCAATTTTTTTCCCTACTACCTAATTTCAAAACAAAACATACCATATTTATTCTCGAGTGCACATGATATTGATTGTTTTTAATATTATATTGATATTCCTTCATGGTCAGGATTGCAAAGCCATTTAGTTTGAATCGTTTTATTGAGATGGATCCCTTCCTCCCAAACTCATTGTAAATATGCGGGCTTCCACCAAGTCCGACAAGAAAGGGAGGGCCACGGATAAATGCCCCCCTATTTATTATGTGTTCACCCTCCAGATGACTTCACCTCCCCCAAAATATGAGTTCACCCCCCATAAAATACCACATATAACCTTTTCCCCTTCCCCATAATTAATATACAATACAAAATGTTTTGAGTTCACCCACAATTCAAAAAAAAACCCTCTAGGAGCGAAATCGTGCAATTCCCGTTGTTATTAGAAATGATTTAGACTTTTAGTTGTTCAATATATGTGTAATGTATTTCGTTTCCGAGTTTTTTTTTACAAAAATCGCGTTTTACAAAAACTCAGCACTGGTTCGCCGAGTTTTATGAGATTTTTCGAAAAAAAGTTCCACGTTATGAATCAAAACTCGGCCGATTTTTCCACGTTTTGATTCAAAACTCGGCGACCGAGTTTTGATTCATAACGTGGAAAAGTTGGCCGAGTTTTGATTCATAGCGTGGAAAAGTTGGCCGAGTTTTGAGTCAAAACGTGAAAAAGTTGACCGAGTTTTGATTCATAACGTGGAACTTTTTTTCGAAAATTCTCACAAAACTCGGCGAACCAGTGCTGACTTTTTGTAAAACGCGATTTTTGTAAAAAAAAAAACTCGGAAATGAAATACACTATACATATATCTGTTACAACTACACAATCATGCAACAATACGGTCAAATAAAACAATAATAACATGAAATATAATCAATTACAAAATAATAATATATTTTTGGTGGGGGTGAAATGCAAAAAACTGTTTTTTTTTAATGGGTGGGTGAACTCAGCACATAGGGGTAATATAGTCTTTTTATGTATTAGTTTAAAATATAAATGGGGGTGGAGGTGAACACATAATATGTGGGGGTTAATTTATCCGTGGCCGAAAGGGAGTGGTGGAACAACAGTTTGGGCCTCCATAACATTACAGCCCATGGTTTTAGCGTCCTTTATGAAGGGTGCGGCTAAAGGCACACACGAATTCTATGAGGACACCCACTGGCTGAGTACACACAAAAGGGATGAAGACACCCACGTGAAAATCTCAAAATTAACCTTCTCATTTCAAACCCTAATTAAATCTTTTATCTTCCCCATTTTCTCACATTTTCACACACAAAAGGGGTGTACCCACCACCCCTCACTCCCTAGCGGCGCCGCCGCCCACCTCCCCTCCCTCTAGTCTGCACTGTCGCCTACCCTCGCCCCCGCAGCACCATCCCCTCCCCTCTCCCTCCAGTCGACGCCCTACTCTCTACGGCGCGGCCGATCGCCCTACTCCAGTCGTCGCCCTACTCTCCACCGCCGCTGATTTGAAGAAGGACGCGGCCGCTGTCGCTCTCCTCCCAGCGACGCGGCCGTTTCGCACCCCTCTCCTCTTGATTCACGTATTTCACAACTCTAAAATACACGACCGCAAGTATACGGTGTATATTGTAGCGAAGTAAGTACGAGGTCGATCCCACAGGGAAGGGTTAGTGTAAAAGTGATATTTGTTGGCACGATTCTATCTAGACACGATTGATTTGCAAGGAAGGTTTAAAAACTAAGACTAATTCTAATGCTATCTATAAATGTCACTAAGAAAGCAAATAAAATTAGTCAAATTTAAATCAATAACAAGCTAATGAAATGAAAATAACAAAAATAATAAAGGAAAAATGTGGTTTCAAGGCATATGCAATATATAGAAATCCATTTATGAATAATGAATCATTCAAATGGAAATTAAGGTTGTCCTCTCATAAGGTTGACCACTAAAAAAGAATTAATCAATCTCTCGATATAACTAATCCAAAAGAGTATGCAACGTAAGTTATTATCTCTACATTACAAACATCACACCACCTAATTTAGCCCCAAAGGTCATTCCAGTGTCGGTCCTGAGATTTTGTAGGCCCGGGGCGAACAAAAAAAATGGACCCCTCTTTAAAAAAAACATCAAATAAAATAAGTGAAATACATATTCACATATTAAAAATAAATGAATGTTATAAAAATAAATCATTTAAAATGATTTCTTCTAGCATTTTGAGAAGAAATTTCTTCAATAATATATTCATAATTAATTTGTTTTAAAATACATAAAGTTGTTAGACCATTTAATCTTTCTTGTGACATAGTGAATATGTATGTTTTTAGGAATTTTAATTTAGAGAAACTTCTTTCTGCAAATGCCACCGTCACAGGAATAGTCAATAATATTCTATACGCAATTAAGGCATTAGGATAACAACCCAAAACATTTACAAACTAAAAAATTTCTAGGGCCGTTGTTTAGTTCTGGTCCACTATTAACATTATCATTCAAGTCGTTTAAGCGACTAGGTTGTCCTAAATTTTTTGGAAATAATTTATCCAATGCTCCTTTTTGTGATAAAATTAGTTGTTCAGATCTCTTTCTCTTTTGCCTTTTCTCACTAAGATTCATGTTTTTTAAAAAATATATTTATATTAAAAAGTAAAAATTGATAACTAAATGACAATAAATAATAACTCAACTAAAAGTAAAATAAAAAAGAAACAACAAATCAAATAATCAATATTCAATAAGTAAAAAAAATAACATAAATAATATAATCGTGATTGTGGACCGTGAAACACTGGAAGAGAAAGTCAAATGTTCAAATCTCAAACGTAATTACCGATGATAAACCATTTGAATGCAATAATATATTATATAGAATAAATAAATAAAAAATAGATTGAAATGGAATGAAATATAGAAGTGAAATGTCCATCCTAAGAAACAAAGTAGTAGCTTATTAATTATTAATTAGATATTAATAATTAATGGGCTAGTCTTGGGTGAGACCGTCTCACAAATGAGATCCGTGAGACGGCTTTTATATATAAAAAGTGATAGTGTTTGAGCAAAAAGTGATAGTGTTTTAAGTAAAAAGTGATAGTCACTTTTGTTAAAAATATTATCACTTTTTACTTAAACATTATCACTTTTTTTTACAAACCAAAATCTGGAAAAAAAATATGGGTTATCCTACCCAAAATTTTGAAATATGGACCCGTCTCACAGAAAAAGATCTGTGAGATCTCACACAAGTTTTTGCCATAATTAATTACTAATTAGAAATAAATAATTGTGTTTAGTATTAAAGTCATGATCATTTTCAAGAATACAATTAATGGTAGTTTGTTATTTTTTTTTATTGTTTATGCACTCACTCAGATTAATTATTATATTTATTTTTTAATTTCTTTTAAAAATATTAATCATAATATTATATATATATATATATAAAAGTAGGCCCCAAAAATTTGGGGCCCGAGGCGGTCGCCCTTCTCGCCCTGCCTCAGAGCCACCCCTAGGTCATTCAATTCCCTCCCAATAACTAATCCTCTCTCGAGATCATAATAATATTGGGTTGCATGCTTATGTACTATTAATGGAATAAATCTCTCAATACTACCCCAATCAACAATAGATAAGACATATTATCATGGTCACTAATAACATGCTTTCAAATAATAATTAAGCATACAAATAAGAGATAAACATCATTTAAAGTAAAACATTAATCCATAAACTTCAATCCAAATAATTACAAGCCTTGAAACCCTAGAGTGTTTTACATAATTTCAAATACAATAAAAGGAGAAATAATTAAATAAACCAAGGGGCCATTTGGTAGACCTGATTAGGCCTGATTAGACACAGATTAAGGCCTTATCAGGGCATTTCTAATGTGTGGTAGTTATCTTACAAGCCCACTGTTAGAGCTAGGCCCGATTCTAATTGAAGATAAATATGTGTTTGGGCGCGGCTAAAGGCACCCAAGGATCATATGAGTATACCCACTGGGAATTTATTTTAACACAAGGGGTACGCAAAATGACGTTTGTACCCCTCTTGCACATTTTTTAAAAAAGGACGGATGAGTACACCCACCGGTTCTATTTCACTACATAATCATATCCACCACTAATAAATCACAAAAAATCAACACCATTCTTCAACAAACACACAAAAACACAAAAAATCAACAAAAACAATAAAAACAAATTCTTAAGATGTTCGAAAATATTAACCGAATAAAATTAAGATGTACGAAAAATTTTACCCAACAAACTCAATATGTTCGAAAAAATATTCAAAACATCTTAAATTTGTCCAAAAAAAAAATCGAACAAGAGGTTCGAAATTTTTTCAAAAATAAAAACAGAATGTTCGAAAAAAAATTCAAAACAAACATAGATTGTTCGAAAATGTTTCCAAAACAAACTCAATAGGTTCGAAAATAATTCCCGAACTCCTAAAAACCCTAATTTTCCTACAATTCCTAAATTTTTCAAACTTTCAAAAACCTACCTTGAAACGGGCGGCGGCGTAGGATTCGCCCTTCTCCAGCGGAGGTGGCGGCGTTCGAAGCGGCGACGTGGGGAGGAGCGGCGCCGCTAGGGTGAGAGGGGTGGTGGGCGAACGAGCAGGGGCGCCGGCGGCGTTCGAAGCGGCGATGTGGGGAGGGGAGGAGCGGCGCCGCTAGGGAGGGATGCGGACGAGGGCAGGGGATAAACCCCTTTCTCCAGCGGCGGCGGCGAACGAAGCTGCGACGCGAGGAGTGAAGCGGCGTTGTCGCCGCGTGGGGAGGGGAGGAGCGGCGCCGCTAGGGAGAGAGGGGTGGTGTGCGGCGGCGCCGATTGGGAGGGAGGGGTGGTGGTGGCGACGCCGATTGGAAGGGAGGGGAGGTAGGTGCACCCTTCTGTGTTAAAATGTGAGAATGGGAGGAAGAATTAAAGATAAAGGGTTTGAGATGAGAAGGTTATTTTTGACATTTTCACGTGGGTGTCCTCATCCGTTTTGTGTGTGTCCTCATCGCGTGGGTGTACTCATAGTATCCTTGGGTGCCTTTAGTCGTGCCCTATGTGTTTTTAATCTTGCCAGAAAAGCGGAGATTAGATATCATGGCCCAACTTACATTCTGATAAATACACACTTGACAAAAATGCCCTTTCATATTTAACTGTAACCCTAACAAATTTTCCTCATTTCCCCATTCCTGCATTTGTGCTTCCCTCTCCCAACATTGGCGATTTGTTAGGGTTTTCTTCCGCCTGTTTCATTTTTTGGGCGAATGGTGTATCTTCACGATTTTCAACCAAGGCCAAACCACCAGTCAATGAAGACGAGTACTGTGGAGAAATAAATGTACGATTTTTTTTAGCGATGAGCGTTTACTAGAAATCGTTAAGGATGAGGAGATAAAAACAGTTGTAAAAGTCACGCTTCTGCAAATCTCTTGTCAACATTTCAGTCCTTTCACTCTCTACAAGATGCAAAAATTATAAGATATCTTAGATCAATCTCGAAACCCAGGCGTGTTAACAACAAATTGAGGGTTAGAGCTGTGAAGGAGAAAACGGAAGAAATAAAAATAAAAAACCTCTTCTGCCGAAGAAAATACCAATGGCCTTTGGAAGGTGCCCCTGTTTTTCTTTGTGTGCCCCTGTTTTTCTTTGTTGAATTTAGGCGTTTGTGTTCTTAAAAAGAGATGGAGTATTAATTATAGAAAGCGGATTTACAGAATTAATGATTTATTTTGTAATAATAATTATTCAGAAAAGAGAAATCAAGAACCCACCATTCTTTATTCTTGAAATGCATATATTTTATTTTTTCTTGAAATGCTTTGGAAGGTGGCCCTTCGACTGTATATTTTTTTTTATGATGATACATTTGGATTTTTAATTTGCTGTTGAGTACTGCAGTATTACTCTTATCTGGTTCTCCGATCTGTAATGACATGGTCATCGGAGACGAATGGGTCAACAACGGAAGAACTTGAAAGGGCACAGTGCGTTGAATTTGAATGACCAAGAATCAAAGAATTCAAAAGAGGACAAAGTTGGTAATTTAAATATTTATTGAGGACACATGCGTAAATTGAGGGGTTGGAAGTGTTGAATGGTATACCCTAATCATACATCCACTATGGGTAAATCAAACAACATACAAATTAATAATCTGCTACTAAAGTCCATACAATTGTTTATCTTCCATTAAAGGAAGATACTGTATTTGGCTACCAAATGGGGCCCAAAGGGATAGAGAAAGCTTAGATAGTATAGGTGATGGAGTGTGAAAATCCCAAGCTAATACACCATTTGAAGCTTCAATGGAGAAACACCTTCCACTAAGTGTGGTGTGTGAAAAAATTGCAACTCTCCAATCCGCTTCAATTAGTTCAATCTGCTTTCGCCCAACTGCCCCTACCCTATTTTCTTGGAATGTGTTTTTGTTTTTGCTCCCGTTCCAAAAGCGCTAATTGAAGACTAAAGTAAATAGCACCTTTTGCTATTAGAACATGGGCCCCTTTTCTTTCTTTTTCATTGTTGAAGACGTGAAGACATTTTCTTCAATTGCAAGAATTGGGCCTAATTATTGGGCCTTGAATTTCAGCTCCTTTTAATGGATTGTGGGCCTTAGAAAATGGTCTGGCCCAAATAATTTTTTTAACTTCCACTCGTCTCATTTTGCTCTCAATCTCAATTTCCTCCTTCGTTGACTTCACTAAAAATTAGGTACGTGTTTTTTGTCTCAAAAATAATCATTTTTCCTACAAAATACATAAAACACCACCTTTCTCTCTATCAAGTGCAATTAGCCAAAATTAAGCAATAAAAACATGAAATCCTAGAAAAATTAAGCTCAAAATGTGTCATAAAAATATGCAAATTCCACCTGAATCACCTCTCCGCCACCATCTCCCATCGCCGCCGCCGCCGCTTCAGGTAAGTTTTTGAAAAAAATAGGGTTTTTTCGAACAACTTGTATTTGTTCATGAAAAAAATTCGAACAATTTGTGTATGTTGGGGGGAAAATTTTGAACAACTTGATTTTGTTGGGTAAAAATTTTCGAACAGGGTTTTTTCAGTTTGTTAGGGATTATTTTCGAACAACTTGTGTTTGTTTATGAAAAATTTTCGAACAATTTGTGTATGTTGGGGAAAAAATTTCGAACAACTTGATTTTGTTGGTTAAAAAATTTCGAACAAGATGTCCGATTTTTTTTCGAATGAATTTTTGGAGTTTTTTTTGTTGAAATTTTGGAGTTTTTTTGGTTGAAGAATGATGTTTTTTTTTTTGTGGTGGTGGAGATAATTCTGTGAAATAGAATGGGTGGGTGTACTCATCTTCGTTTTTTTCATAAATTTTACACTAGGGGTATATGAGACATTTCACATGTTCTGAAAGATTAAAAAAAACGTTTGGTGGGGCAGAAAACCCTAACAAACGCCCAAAACGGGGCGGACAAACTTAGGGTGTGGGCTGGCGCCGGCGGCGACGAATTGGGAGAGAAGAGAGAAGGAGGGGGCGTCCGCGGCGGCCGCTGTAGAACCTTTTTTTTTTTTTAAATACAGGTGGGGAGTGGCGGCGGCGGTGCGGCCGAGGGAGGGGCCGCTCCGATGATGAGATGGAGAGAAGAGAGAGGGGGAGGGGCGGCCGATGCAATTTTTATTTTTATTTTTTTTACAGAGAACAGAAGTGGGCGCGCGAAGGCGACGAGGGTGGGCGGCAGTGGCGGGTGGTTGAGTTGTTTAGGGGAGGGACGAGGATGAAGAAGACATTAGAGTTTTATGTGGGGGTGAGTAGTAATAAATATTTTATGGAGGGAAGGATATTTATAACAATTAAGGGAGGTGCATCTATCTTAGGCCGATTTTAGGGGGTTGCTTTAATTGGGGGAGTGCATCCATCTGAAATGGAGGTGCATATCATCAAACCCTTTCTAAATTTTTTATAACACGCTTTATAGCGGTAAAATGATTTTCAATCTTTTTTTTCTTTTAACATTTACGTTAATAAGCATATCATAAATAATTGAGTATTTATCTTTATTATATATACAAGTATTTTTGGTTATGAATTTTTTTTATCCTAACTACTGACTAATTTCTTTTATAAAAATTAAAACTATCTTTCGAGAATGTGAAATTAATTCATAATGGTGTATTTATATTACCAATAAAAATGCTTTCAAAAAGAAAAAAAAATATTATCAATAAAATGAAACATCAAAATGGAATGAGAATTAATGATTTTGTGTATGTTGAGCAATGAGCAGCAACACACTACACAGTATTCATGTGTTTTGTTGAAATAAAAAATACAAATGATAAAAGAAAATAGGAACCCCACGTATAAATTTGATACAAAAATAGGTGTTGAGCAATGTAAGCAAAAATGAAACATCACATCAAAATTATTATATGCAATTAGATGTATACATAAAATTGAATTTTAAGTAATTTGAATATATTGCACCTCTTTTTTACTCGATTTGATGAATGTTTTTTTTATTTGTATGTAAGTGAATCATATACTCTCCATAAATAAACCCTAAAACCACCCACTGTGTGCAATTTACACACAGTGGAGGTGTTACCCGCTGCTGCCATCTCTCACCCTCAACCCTGTCGCCCACCACCACCCCTCTCTCCCCTTCCCCACCACCAACCATCCCACAGTCGTGCCCCACCGTAAGGCTCGGCTCGGCTCGACTCGTTAAGGCTCGATAAGGCTCGACTCGTTTAGCTAAACGAGCCGAGCTCGAGCTCGTTAGATACTCGATTTACTAACGAGCCGGCTCGAGCTCGACTTGTTAGGCTCGATAACTAATATTTTGTAAAAAAATCCATTAGGCTCGTTAGGCTCGGCTCGACTCGATAGGCTCGTTAAGCTCGTTAGACTCGTTAACGAGCCGAGCCGAGCTGAATTTTGAACTCGGTAATGTTATCGAGCCGAGCTCGGCTCGGCTCGATAAGAGCTCGAGTCGAGCTCGAACCTCAAATACTCGGCTCGACTCGGCTCGAATAACAGCTCTACCCACCGCCCACCCCCTCCCCCACCTCCGACTACCCTCCAAATCCCCCAGCCTCGTCCCGCCGCCCTCCATCCTCCTCCGCCAGCTACCAGGCTGCCGCCTGCCCCGCCACCCCGCACCACCATGCTCTCACACGCATATGGCGTCCACCTAGGACCTCCATCTGCCTCCATGGACGACGCCCCCGAGCTCGACGGTGCTTCGCCGATAAGCTCTCCCCCACTGCCTCCTCGGTCGCTTCCCACTGCGGCGATCAATGTCGATCGTCTCAGCCCGGAATGGCCGTCGCTCCCTCGCGGAAGAGTGCCACCGTCTCGTGCCACGGCTCCCCGCCTCCTAGGTCGCCCCACGCCACCCCTGACCGCCTGCCGCCGCCTATCCCCTCCCTTGTCAGTCCTCCGTCGTCGCCCTTGCGGGAGCAAGAGGGTCACCCAGTGCCGCCTGAAAGCACACAACTCTTACTCGAGCAGGCTCCATCTCCGACGACACCTCTGTATTTAGCCAATTTATCCCCTGGTGAAAGTGCTCTGGCTAAGCTTCTTATTCCTCAATTCTCGGGACTAGGCACCTTTTTGAAATCTCTTTATCAGTCAGTTTCCATTGGTGACCACCTCCCATCCTTGGTGTAGCACTTTCCTGGGTTTACTGAGTTCCTCAAATCGTTCGTTGGCTTTCTACCTGCACTGCCGTCTCCCACCTCGTTCGTGTCCGCCTTGGTCGGACAGAGCACCTCGGTTCCGCCCTCTTCCGAGATGCCCAACTTGCCCGTTGGCATCTCCTCCACGAGCCCAGTCGTTTTTCCTGATCACATGCGCTCATGTAAGAAGGGGGATTACTTCACCATCTCGATTGATAATGCCATGTTACAGGCTGGAGTGAACAAATTCAAGGATGCCTTGATTGGTCACTTAATCACCCCTCGTGGAAAAGCCCCGATACCGTATGCTGAGTTGTCGAAGAGGCTAGTCGAGTCTTGGTCCCTCCATGGGAGCCTCTCTGTTGTGCCAATCGGAAAAGTATTTGTTATTCTCAAGTTTCACCTTTTGGAAGAGCGCGACCGTATCTTTGGAAGACGTGATTGGCAACTGAGCCTAGGTTCCATCTGCCTTAAAAAATGGTCTCCCGATTTCAATCTGAATCAAGCGCCGACCTCGATGGCTCAAGTTTGGGTACGCCTCCTCGGCCTCCCGATTGAACTTTGGCAGTCCACGGTTCTCTCGGCTGCGGGTTCAGCGATTGGCAAGCTCATTAAAATGGACGGTCACACAGCAGCCAAGACCATGGCTCAGTTTGCTAGAATCTTTGTTGAGGTGGATATGAAACAACCTTTTTTGGAGCGTCTGGTCCTTGAATGTGAGGACGATTCGGTGATGGTGGAGGTTCTTTATGAGCAGCTTCCGGAGTTCTGTAGCCACTGCAAGGTAGTTGGACACGTGTCTGTGACTTGTTCGTATTTTTAGATAAGTTTTCCCAAGTATATTTTCGTTCCAAGGATTTAATTGAGTGTCAATGAATCCCTAAAGTTGCAAGTTATCATGCTATTGTAGTAACTAAATGATGTTTGTTTGGATTTTCGGGAATAAGAACAAAAATATTATACTAAATTAATAAAAGTAATAAGTAATAGTGACTAGAAATAGTGAACTAACTAACTTCCTTTTGGAAAGTGCAAGAGAAGTGTATTGCCTCGGGTGTTTCCGTTTTGTTAGAAATTAATGAACTAGTGAACCAATTACATGAATTAGATATGAATTCGGATTAAGCTAAAGGCTATCACATAAGTGTGCAAACCCCCTTGAAAGGCATAGGCGAACATCGTGCATTGATTAGCAATTATAGGATCTAACCAAATACCATAAGCTCCTAGGATAGTGTTTCATAAGCACTTTCAACACGGTTACTAATGCTTATGAAACGCCCTCTCACCAAACTCCTAGACGACCTCTATTCGTTTAGTGTCTAAAGTTGTCGGTCTAGCCATTAACCTCCTCTCGGTTAGCTAATTACTAATTAACTTCTATTCAATTGACCAAAGCTCACACTCACACCCCAATCATGCAAACTCAACTCTCGTTGCAATCAACACAATCGAAAATGCTAGCTAATAGGGTTGATCAATCAAATGAATCAAACACAATATAACTCTAGAAACATTTACACCCAAATCCTAAGTGAATCATGTAACTACTTCACAATTACACTAAATTCCCATCAAAACATCCACACCCAAGGCAATTGGGGATTAGCCCATGGTTCTAGAAGAGAATCCCATGGCTACAACACAAAATAACATAAAGCCCATGCTAATTGATTAAAGAAATTGCAAGATAGAAAGTAATTACCAAATTGAAACTTAAAATTGAGAGATATCACCTTGATGATGGATTTGTAGCTACAATATGATGAAATAAGCAAAGCCCACTTACAATCCTTGATTGAAAACACCAAATTAACTAAATTCTAAGCTAATCCATGGAAAACTAGAAGAAAACTATCTCAAAAACCTATTACTATGTGTAACTATGTGTAGAGTATTTTCAATGTGTGGAATCCCCTTTCAAAAACGAACTTTGGGCCTTATATACTCTTCCAAAAGTGCTTGGCATGTGCCCTAAGGTAGAAACACGATTTTAGGCGAAAATAAGAGGTCACACGGCCGAGTCGGGCACTTCCAAAAGCGTGTTTCCCATTTTTGTTCACTCATCAGCTCGGCCGAGTTCTGTAGCTCGGCCGAGTCGGGCCATAGAGTTTTTCAGGCAACTCGGCCGGATGGCGTAGCTCGGCCGAGTTACCAATCATTCCAGATTCTGCAATGAAATTCCACTCGGCCGAGTTACGGAGCTCGGCCGAGTCATACCTTAACCAATACTTGAGATTTTTCAGTGCACTCGGCCGGATTGTATAGCTCGGCCGGATCACCAATCGTTCCAGATTCTGCATTCCCATTCCGCTCGGCCGGATGGTGGAGCTCGGCCGGATCACCAATCTTTCCACTCGGCCGGATTGGAGAGCTCGGCCGGATTGTCCGTCATTCCAGATTCTGGATCAAAATTCCACTCGGCCGAGTGGTGGAGCTCGGCCGAGGTCTGAGCTTTATCTCCAGCTCGACCGAGTTGTCCAACTCGGCCGAGTTGCATCTTGCCTCTTCTTTTGTGCACCATTTCCAATTCGTGACTCTGTTTGGCTCGATTCTTCTTGCATATGCACTCTCTTTTTCTCCTCTTTCATCTGACCTTTTCCTCAGATCGATTCCTTCGTGTGATTTGCTTCAAAACTCATCGTTTTTCCCTAAAAACCATGCAAAACAATCATGTATCAATAATTCGATAAACAAACTACTTTTACATAACTTTTGCAATCTTAATACGACAATTCGAGCATATTCACACTATAAATTCATGCAGTCTCACCACAAATCAGTATGCTCGTTACGCTATGGGACAGGCCCCGCCGCCTCCTCGCAACGACTCCCGTGGTAGGACCCGACACAGAAGACGATCGAGGCCTTCTCTCTCAGACCTCCATCCTAGAGCGCCCCCGCAGAACCCTTCGTCGGATACTGAAGTCGATCTGGTCCCAGTGAGCAACTCCTTCTCCAGTCTTAGCACGGATGAACCTTCAGAGGATCCCGTGGCTACAGCGACCAACAACAGTCCGAACTTGGAGGCTTCTGCCAACGACGTCTCATCCCCTACTCGAGCAGCCTCGACTCATTCCAAGACGAAACGTAGTAGCCCCAAGATGCCTGAGGTGAGGCTATTCAATGAATTTGAGGCCAGAACCTGCACGAACTACTCTGTCAGCCAACCAACAGGGCTTGATAATGACTTCACCCGCGTCTCCAAGTTCAAGGGCAGTAGGGGCGATGCCTTTGACCCTCCATAGTCCTTCACCTGATTCCAGATTCCAAGATTGAGTAGTTTTTTCGGAATTTATTATCGTTTTTATTGCTAGGTTGTTTTTAGGGGTGTACCATTTTTCGATGGTAACCCGGCCTCTGGTTTCGGCTTGTGAACTTATGGCTTTTATCTTTTCTTTCTTTTTTAATCCAAAAACCTTTTTATTGTCAATTGTTCAGTCAAAATTAAGTTAAATTTGTGACTCAATTGTACCGGCAATTTGAGTGAGTTACTCAACATCTATATATTAAAATGTGAATGGAGCGGTAGTTGCTTTCATGAGAAAGCATATTTTTACAATCCACCTAAACAAGGTTGACCTTACGTACCCCCATCTTCTTCATTAATTTGGACATGTTATACACTTATACTACAAGTATTTTGTAATAGTAGAAATGATTAAGGCATCACATGCTACACGCAGCCAGCTCACGATCACAATTTATTGTATACTTACCTTCAATTCAATACAGTACTAGTCAACAACCAATCACATCCAATTCTTCTATGTGTCGTTGATATTTTTACCAACAAAACTACCAATTTCTCAAGATTCCTTCCAAGATTCATCACAAGAATGGAAGTCCAAGAATCAGCCCCTCTTTGTACACAACTTAATCTCTATCTCTACTACTTATAACAAGATTAATTAATTAACTCCTAAATCCTAATACAAATTAATCTTAATTGTGTTTAATTGTAGTAGTGAACGAGAGGCATTTGTTGGACGATGAAGAAAACTCGCCGATCGAGCAAGTGGCACTCACGGTGTCGACGACGGACGATCCTTCTCTCCCCGTTCTCACTTTCCGAATGTGGTTCTTGGGGACCCTTTCGTGTGTCCTTCTCTCATTCCTCAACCAGTTTTTCTGGTACAGGACGGAGCCGTTATCTATAACGGCCATCTCAGCTCAGATTGCCGTGGTGCCGTTAGGTCAACTGATGGCAGCCAAGATCACGGAGCGCGTATTCTTTAGAGGGACACGATGGGAATTTACGCTGAATCCAGGGCCGTTCAATGTGAAGGAGCATGTTCTTATCACCATATTCGCTAACTCCGGCGCCGGCACCGTTTACGCTATTCATGTTGTGACAGCTGTCAAGGTCTTCTACGGCAAGCACATCAGTTTCTTCGTTTCCTTGATTGTTGTTATTACAACACAGGTAATTCATTTTGTTAGATTCACCATTTTACATTACATTTTATGACTTTTTTTGTGTATTGTTAATTAGTTAATTTTTTGAGTAAATCAGCTTCGAAGTTCGAACTCCCAACTCAAACATGGTAATATAATGGATCAGATTTAAAATCAAATGGGTTAATTTAATGAATCGCCCTGGTTTAAAAATGTTGCCTGAAATTCCTTTGTAATTTGAAAATTACACGAAAAAATTAATAAAGCTATCCTCCACAATTTTTAAAAAATGAGTTAATAATTTTATATACGGAGTATTAATTTCTTCTATTTCACACATCTCTTGTTTTTTTCAAATATAAAGTCTTGCTACTATAATGTGAAGAACATGAAATAAAGAAAACGTTAATTCATTTCTTTTCTGTTTTTTTTTTTTTTTGGAGAATTCGCTCTATTTAATAAACTACAAAGACTTTCTTGTAATTTCTAAACAACGAGGAAATTGAACACAACATTAATAGAATTCATGTTTACTAAAATTAAATAGAATTTCAAATTAATTTAAAAAATCACTCAAAAAAGCAGTAGCACTTGCGTGAACTTCATTTAATGTTTTAGCCATTTTCAAAATAGGTATAACAAAAATTTGTACAAATTAATATCCATTTAGGTGTATAGACAGTGGACCTTACGGATCTTAGATCATTTTACAGAAACAAGGAAAATAAATGTACTTTTTAAATATAAAAAATCAATTTCTTCAGTTAAATTAGTATTTTGTTAGGTGACATATATACATATGTGTGATGGTGGTTGAAATGGTAGGTGCTGGGGTTTGGATGGGCAGGTATATATAGAAGGTACCTGGTCGAACCAGCTGCTATGTGGTGGCCGGCTAATTTAGTACAAGTCTCACTTTTCAGGCAAGTTCATTCATTTAATTTTCTTCATATATACCTAAATTAACATTACGACTCAAGGCACGTCTGTATCGTCTATTATTGCGGATGAGATCACCTGCACTAATATTCATCAAATAATTAAAAAAAAAAAGCTGCTAAGTGAATTAGCGGGTAAAAGATATAAGTATTTAATTTGAATATGTTTCAGAATTCAACTTATAGGTATACATCTCACAAAATTTTGTCATAAATATGATTAAGGTATGAAAAATCTCCTTGTTTAAATTAAAATATATTGTTGTTGTATATATGTCATTAAATTGTACCCCAGTCCGTGTCGCGATCACAATTATAAGTTCAATAGGTGCAAGTTGGCATGGGCTGAAAAAACTTTAAATATATACCTAAATAATGTACGCAACATCAATTTGACATTATTGATACTTCCAAGTTTTCAATATATATAGCAAGATGTGTCATCACATGCTTCACATAATATCATGTGGTCGAGGGCCAGAATTCTAGCTGCAGTAAATATATATAGACCTTTTGATAAAGTTGGTTATTTGATGTTTTTGCTAGTTTCTACTAACTTTTTCGATATTTTTTTCACACACTATATAATTACCACTTTTACTAATAAGCAATTATTTTCACAACTTTTACTAATAAGCAATTATTTTCACAACTAATTAAAGAGGTACTGAATTTGTAAATTTTAGTTTATTAATCGTTGTGAAAGTGTTAATCAAAGTTACAAATAATGAGGTGGTTAATTTGCAAGTTTAATTTATATATTAATCATTGTAAAAGTTATAATTAAAGTTACAAATAAAGAGGTAGTGAATTTTATAAATAATCACTTTATCTTAATAGTGTTTAATCGATCACTGTAAGTTTAATTAATTATTTAAAGTTATGGATAAAGATTGTAGTTGATCCTCTATCTCTCCCCCCCCCCCCCGAATTTTAAAAAGATCAATTTTATTAAAAATAATGCATAATTTTACTTAGAGGGTGTACGTGAATTCGGATGACAAGACATGCATTTGTTGATATCTATAAGCTAATAAAAATAATCAATTTATTTGTAACTTTCAAGATGATTGAATTAATATAAATATTAAATAATTTATATATGCACTGATGCACACATGTCATGATGACTCGAAGATAGCTAGCCAGCCTTGTATTTCATAACTTTTTTAAAAAATGACTATAAGAAAACCATAATATGATAATTTGATGAGAAAAACTTATATAAAATACTTCATACCTGAAATATAATTAATTAAGGTAAATTTTAGGTAAAAAAATCGTGGATTAAACTCGGGTTAATGTGAGTTAAAACTTAACTACAATATATTTTTTCACTTTTAACGATTGTTTTACTACATAGTTAAAATTGTGTTACTACATGACCATAATATTATCATTGCAAAACTAAAATTGTATTACTATAAGTTCAAAAATATTCTGAACATTTAATTTTCAAGGTGAATTTTTAGATTTTTTTGACATGTAAAAGTATATTTTTGGTCTTGTAATGATAATATTTAATTTTGGCTTTGTAGTAACACTATATTGGTAATATAGTAAACTATTTGATTGCGATCCGCAAATTTTTTGAACGATTCGAATTCAGATTTATAACCCGCGATTTTCTTTAAAAAAATATCTTAATTAAATATATTATATGTATAAAATATTTCACATGAGCGTTACTCTAATTTTATTATGTGGGCGGTAATTAATTTGAAATATATATACTATAGGGCCCTGCATGAGAGAGACGAAAGATCCAAGGGAGGAGTAACTCGGACACAATTTTTCGTAATTGCATTCATTTGTAGTTTTGCTTACTACATTTTCCCTGGCTATCTCTTTCAAATGTTAACCTCCATCTCATGGATATGTTGGATCTTTCCCAAAAATGTTCTGGCCCAACAACTCGGGTCGGGCCTCAAAGGGCTCGGAATCGGAGCAGTCGGGCTGGACTGGTCTTCTATTTCGTCCTACCTCGGAAGCCCATTAGCAAGCCCATGGTTTGCAACTGCCAATGTGGCAGTAGGCTTTTTCTTTGTTATGTATGTTGTCACTCCCCTTAGCTACTGGTTTAACATCTACAAAGCCAAAACCTTTCCTATTTTCTCCGATGATCTCTTCACAAGTTCCGGTCAAATATACAACATCACTAGCATCATCGACTCGAATTTCCACCTCGACAGCGCTGCGTACGAGCGCCAGGGCCCGCTTCATTTGAGCACGTTCTTCGCCATGACTTATGGCGTTGGATTTGCGGCACTGAGTGCCACTGTTGTGCATGTGTTTCTTTTTCACGGAAGGGAAATATGGGAGCAAAGTAAATCAAGTTTCAATGAGAAGGAAAAGGACATACACACTAAACTAATGAGCAAGTATAGGCAAGTGCCAGAGTGGTGGTTTTGGAGTATTCTTGTAGTCAACATTTTACTTACTATCTATGCATGTGAATACTACAAAGACCAACTTCAACTTCCATGGTGGGGCGTTATTCTCGCTTGTGTAATAGCCATTTTCTTTACTCTCCCAATAGGAATCATCACAGCCATTACCAACCAAGTAAGTATCTATACATGATCAATTTCCAATTTTTGTTGCTTGTATTGTATATATAAGTTTGATATGTAACTGGTACCATTTGATCCAATTTTCTAAATGGTTGAATGTTATCCATGAGTTATGGCAAATACAGTATAATATTAGTTTAAATAAAGTGTAGTTAGTATTAGTTCAAATATTAAATAGGAACAAGTTACACATGTAACTGGTACATAAGAGTGCAACTCATGTAACATATGTCTATACAAGTGATTTATGCGATGTATAATTATAATTAACTTATTAAATTTACAGAGCCCGGGGTTGAACATCATCACAGAGTATATAATTGGGTACATTTATCCTGGATATCCTGTGGCAAATATGTGTTTTAAGGTGTATGGATACATAAGTATGACACAGGCCATTACGTTTCTTCAAGACTTCAAGCTTGGACATTACATGAAAATCCCTCCAAGAACAATGTTCATGGCACAGGTTATCATGAATAATTTGTTTTCTAACCTTTTTAATCTATATATGTTTTTAAGCAAATTTAAAGTATATATTTAACAGGTGGTGGGAACTCTGATAGCTGCATTTGTATACTTGGGAACAGCATGGTGGTTAATGGAATCAATACCAAATATATGTGACACATCCTCTGATAGTCTGTGGACATGTCCTGGTGATCATGTGTTCTACGATGCATCAGTAATTTGGGGTTTGATCGGACCACGTAAAATCTTTGGAGACCAAGGAACCTACGGAATGGTGAACTGGTTTTTCCTGGGAGGAGCTGTGGCACCTGTATTGGTGTGGTTGGCAACAAAGGCATTTCCGAACCAATCGTGGATCAGAATGATCAACATGCCAGTTCTGATTGGGGCTTGCGGGAGTATGCCTCCTGCAACAGCTGTGAATTACACATCTTGGATCATACTTGGGTTTCTGTCTGGATTTGTAGTGTATAGATACAGGCCGGATTTGTGGCAGCGTTACAATTATGTTCTGTCGGGAGCGTTGGACTCTGGTTTGGCGTTCATGGGGGTGGTGTTGTACATGTGTTTGGGTTTGGAGGATGTGAATCTAGAGTGGTGGGGCAATGATCTTGATGGATGTCCTTATGCTTCTTGCCCTACTGCCCCAGGCGTATTCTTCCAAGGGTGTCCTATTGTATCCTGAACAAACAAAGAGAATTGTACATGAATTCATTCTCTCAGTTGCTAAATTTGACACTCATATCAGTGAAAATATTTGTGATTTGATGACAAACCATGAAAAAGATTTGGATTGCTAATTAACCGAAGCAGGTTGATTCATTATTCAAATCCTATCACTTGTTAGTCCTAGAGTGGCAGAAGATCTAGGCCAGGGGAGAGGGTCTTGTCAAATTTCCCCAACACAAAATTTAGCTATCAGCAATTCACTGATGACTATGGAGTTAAGAAAGTTCTCAAGTGATCCAAGAACAATATAATTGAACTTGTAACACATGTAAACCACACAACAGACTTTTTATAGTAGTTTGAAGGTGAATGTCAAATCCATTAACTTCAGATAATTACATTACAATTAATGAACTTATATAACTAGCTGAAAACTATTCCCCAATACGATCAAGACGGAATGAAGTCACATATATCATTTTTTTTATATTGCACTATGTTCCACTGTCTAGATTATTGACATGTGTCAAGTGATAAATAATCGACACATAATAATAATCATAGCAACATATGTTAAAGATTCAAATAGTGGAACATGTAGTTAAACATGAAAAATGGGACAGAGAAATAATGGAACCAGATACCAGTAGCACAACGGTTCACTTGTAACTATCAAAAAGATCACTCTCAAATCTGAAGAAATGGTACAAGCTGGATACAAAAGAAATCTGTGAACAATATGGGAGGGGCTATCAACACCCCAAATTGTGTTATTTCCACCCTATATTTTTTTTTTTTGACAAAAATAGATCTAATTGAATTTACTAAGTTGTCCTTTTAAATTATTTAAAAAATGTTAAACACACCCCTAATAATTTTAAACACACCCCATTATTAAATCCTATCTCCCATTTAATCCCCATTCATCTATTTTTACTTTTACTTAAAAAATCACTTTCATCTTTAAAAACATGCATGCAGAAACCCTATCACCGTAAACCTTCATATTATGATCAATAACTCACAACAAATATGATTATTGAAGAAGAAAATGTGATGAAGAAAATTAATGTAAGTATATTTAATGTTTTTTACAGTTTTTTAATACATTTTTTTAGCATTAGCAGTAGCGATTTGTACGGTCGAAATTGTGGTCGAACACATCAGTGTGCGTACGGCCACATTGGCCGAACACACTTGAATCTGTACATCAGTTTGTGGCCAAACACACTTGAAGTTGTACATTAGTGTGTGGCCGAACAAACCTAAATCTGTACATCTGTTTGTGGCCGAACACAATTGAATCTGTACATTAGTTTGTGGCCGTACAAACCTAAATCTGTACATTGACATTGCCATAGTTGGTTAATTATTAATATACTATGTGATATAATGCTTGACGGTGATGGTATGACGGATATCGTTTCTTGCTAAATATGCTCATATTCTGAGTTAGAAATTGGTTGGCTATAATCAAGTAAACAAAAGCAGATTCTTTTAAGTTTTCAGCATTTTCAGTACTAAGTCGTTAATAGTAGGCAATCGTCAAAGGGAGAAAAAAAAACACAGAATCGTGAAAAGAACAAAGGTTGCAAGATTAAAAACTGATAGTACAACCAAACCTTCCATTCCTCAAACAATTGAAGAGATCATTGTTCTTTACTACTAAAAAAATGAGTGTAACTTAATTTAGACAGAATTAGAAGGGGACTGGAAACATTTTTCGCGTAATCATCCGACATAAAGCTCTTACAAACCAAAGAAACTGAAATCAGTTTCCTAAACAGCAACTTCAAACAGAACAAGACCCCCTTTTCCCATCAAATTCAAACAATTAGGCCGATTATAATCCCATTCTAACTAGATTCATAAACCCACATAAACTGAATAACTCATTCTGTACAAATATCAGTTCAACCCAGAACTCCAATCTAAACAACCAAGAGGAGTTGAACACTGCACCTTTTCTTCCTTCTCCTTGAAATGCACGACTCGTTTGGGGGTGAGGGAGAAGAGAGGCACAATTCTTTTGTGTTTTTAGGGAGAGAGATAGGTTAAAATGGATGGGGTGTGTATAGTATTATTACATATTATTTTAACTTTTAAGTTAAAAAGGGTAGGAAGGGGATAAATTGGGGTGTGTTTAGTAAAAAAAATAGAATTTTAAATTTTGTTGGGGGTGTGTTTAACATTTGAGGTGGGAATAACACAATTTGAGGTGTTGATAGCTCCTTCAGTGAACAATATGCAGTCGGTGATGCATGGCTTAGTTATAAGCATTTGTGATTTTTCCTTTTTTTTTCTTTTGTTTCATTCCGGAATTGTGAAAATTCGTCCGAAAATGGCTGGTTAATTATTGCTTAATAATACGAATAAAATAATCACATTTTTTAATATCAAAAGTAAAAGACAGCATCACGCCATCACACGTTGCCAGCAAATAATTGTTGCCATCTAATTAACATGGGGTTTTCTATGGTCAGGTCAGGAATGGGGTTCGCCCTTCCTGACAACATGGAACCTATTAAAAATTTACACATCATTCATCTTCGTCATAGTGCGATTCATCTTTGTCATGTAATAAAATAATTAATTTATTAAATAAATATATAAATTTACAAAAATGTCCTTATAACATTTAACTTCTTTTAAAAAATTCAAATATCACACATTTATAAATTAAATAATTTCATTTTCGTCTCGTAACTTAGACCTAATTCAATTTAAATCCTTTAAGTATCCACTTTTTTAATTTATGTTCTAAAGTGTTCAATTTACATCTTTTTTGTCCGATTTACGTTATTTTTACCCAAAAAAAAAAAAAACAATTCAAATTCCCCAAAAATAATATGTTGGACGATCCAATTATTTCATAATTTTTGCCAGATTACATCGTTAGGTAACCGTACCGAATATGAATCAAAATGTTACTATTCGTAATCAAAATCGATCCAAATTGCTTCAAAACCAAATATGACCGAAAATTGAAAAGTCCGATATGCCCAAATACTGCAAAATAAACATGGTTTAAATTGAAAAAAAACCAAATAGAACAATTTGACAGAAAAATTGAGATGAGAAATTCAAAACTTTAACTGCAATTTGAGATGAATTATAGATTTCACCAAAATTGCGAATTTAACTACAAGTCTGCAAATCAGAAAATTTGTGATGAACTACAGATTTCACCAATTTTCTATTTTATTTTTTTAAATTACATCAATTTGCAAACAAAAATTCTAACAACAAAAGTTACAAATCTTGTGCGGCCTGTCATGTTCTAACTCTAAGACATAAGGTTGAAAATTCTAAGAACACAAGTTACAAATCAGAAACTCAGAATCAGAAATGAATCGTGTGTACGAGGAGATCTGGTATTCTGGTCGATCGGCGGCTACGCGGCGTGGGGGAGGGGGAATCGCGAATCGACATGGGGGATGGGTGTTTAATAGATCGACTGATCGAGTGCGGTGTGGGAGACGAACGTGGTGGCCGACTGGCCGTGGGCACCGATGGGATACCGGAGGTGGGCGGCGGTCAACGGATGAGAAGAGAATTGAGGTAGTGTTGACGCCGTTGTATGACTATTTTTCCGTAGACTAAAAAGTGGGTAGGATTGATAATGGCTGAATATTATATATATTTAAATTTAAAAGGTTATTTTTGTCATTTTATATTTATTAATTTAATTTATTAATATAGCGAAGCAGTGCGATTGCACATTGCATTGAGCAAACGCACTATTGCGAAGTGCAATTATGTAAAAACAATCTCGTACGTTGGATCAATGATCCAATGATGTTCAATGAGTTTCCTGTTTTCAGGAAGGACGATGCCATCCTGACAATAGAAAGATTCAATTAACATTTAATTATAAAAAAACATTAAGACATTATTGTTGACCTTAATTAAGAGTTTAAATAAGTTGAGTCGAGTGAAATGCTGATAGGATCAAATTCGATTGGGTCAAAATTTCGAATCTTAAAATTTGTCTTAGAACACGATTTAGCTGATTAGATTTTTCTTCTTCTTTTGTTCAACCTCAACTCAATGAGAAAAACTTGATAAATTAGGGCTCGATTTCATTACATGACAATTCTCAAATAATTCCACACACATTTTATTTAGGGCATACATTGCAAAATAATTAGCAAAATAATAATAAAATGGTAAAATTATGTAAATTTAATTAGGCTTGCAAATTATGAGTAAAATATTACTCCTTCAATCCCACATTAGATTTCACACATTTTTTGATACATTCTAAAGTTAACTTTACAAAGTTTTATGTATAAAGAAAAAAAAATAGTTAATTTAGTGTATGATGCTCAAAAAATAATGAAATTTTATACAAATATGGGAATATTGAGAGAATATGATTTACTCCCTTATCTCAAAAAAGATTAGTTCATCCTCCCTTTTTTGTTTTTTCAAATTATAATTGACTTTCCTTTTTATTAAATGTTTGTTAGAAATATTAGTCATTAACGTTAAATAGATTTATAATAAGAATGTAAGTGTAAATTTAATACGTCTAAAATATTTTATTGAGATGTATGAAAAAGGAAGGTGGAATTTTATTTTTTTTAGTATGAAGTAATTTCCTTTTGCTGGTGCTAAAATTGAGTATAATTGTATAAATAGCTCATCAATCCACAGAGTAAAAGTAAAATAAATATTCCATCAAAATCTAAATACAAACATACCATTGCTGGAGTAATAATTACACAATAAAGAATTTCAAGTACTAATATATAGCCAAGAAAAGGGTTGGAGCCGACAAATCCCTCGAAACTATTCCAAAGAATAATTCCACGTCTATGGATTACACTTTAAAGTTAAAAGGCAACATAAAAATTTGAATATCCAAAAGAAAAAAGTGAAGAAGAAATAAAAAATTCCCAAATCCTTGTCGTCTCTGTATTACCAAAAGCATAAAGATAGAATAGCAGCTGCTGCAGAAACCAAAACTGGAATTTGCAGCAATGGTGAAGAAGATGGAGAAGTAGAATTAGCTCCCTGAGCCGGAATAGAACCGAAAGCAGGGGTGTATGATGGAGCAGAAGCAGAGGGGGCATCAGCATCATCTGAATCTGCAGAAGATCCATTTCCAAACACTGAAATATGAAGTTTCTGATTCTTTTGACAGTGCCCCTCAACTCCACTTGTGAAGTAATAATTCCCTCCCTTTGTGATATTGAATAAGGAGTTGCCATCGTTCATGGTCAAGATTGGATCTTTCAGATTGCAGCTGTTGAATGAATCTTTTCTAACTTGGATCACTGAATCTTGGCTTGGAGGGTACAAGAAAACTGTAAAAAGAAATTGAGGATTCGTAATTAGTGTCAATTTTGTTGTAATGAAAAGAGGGGGGGTTTGCATTTACTTACAGATTGAGTCTCCAATGGTGAGATTGTGAAACTGGGACCATTTGGTGTAGACTTGTGGATTTGAAGAAGAGGGAATACCCCATGCATCTAAATTGCCCACCTTGTAAGTGCTGCATAAGATCTTGCCTTGGATTGAAACAACAAAGATAAGGGTGCACCAAAATCTGCATTTGAAACTGTCCATTTCTTCCGACTCTTTTCACAAATCTAAAGGGGAAAGAAAAGAAGAGGAAGATATATATATAAATGTCCTTCACATGGAAATTCGATTCATTCACACCGACATCTACATTAAAAAATAATCCAACTAGCCAGATTGTCCGGAATACCCCTCATTTCAAACCACCTGCGTCTTAAAAAAATATATTTACTATATTTTATTTTGAGTTACAAATCCATTAACTATTTATTTCCACATATGAAAGACTCACTTTAATTCATTACCCAAATGATTTATCAACCCCCTCTTCTAAATTTGAGTGAGATGAATGAGACATTTATCTCAAAAAAAGATGAGGGACACGTATATCCCTTTGAATAATGGCATGGGGCATGGTTGTCCTTTGTGTCTGAATCAGTAGGTGCATTTATGAACTATGTGTGGTGAATGAAGGAATTTTTCCCTTAACTGGTAAGTAATAATATTGGAGGACAAAATAAGGTCAATTATTAGAATAAAGAAGCATAGCACATGGTACAGTTGAGTGAACTGGATGCAGCAGCAGCATAACATGGGTGCATGTCCAACATTCAACTGTGGCAAATGAGCCAGACAGTTAATAGTGACAAGATATGATATTCCTTATCTAAATTTTAATGCCCCGTGTATATATCTCAACCGGTTCTTGAGTCTAACAAGACGAGAATGCTCAAGTTCAAAAATTCAATTTTTTTTTAAAAATTCAAATTATACATGTATATATAAAAATGATTTCACAAAATTAAAGACTAGAAGACCCTTCATTTGGTTTTTGATGTTTATGCCTAAACCTACGTCCTAATAATTTTATAGAATTATTTAAAGAATATTTTTGTTGTCAAAACATTAAGACGAGTTGCATTTAAATTACTTATTATATTTAAAATAGTGGTCATATCAATTTAAGCATAAAAGTGTTTTTAAATTTACTTTTAGGTAAAGTCAATTTTTTGGATCATTTTGCAATTTAATTACTACCTTTTTTCTCTTATAATAATATCTTTACGTTTTTTCAATTAAAGTCACATATATCAAATTACAATTTATATAAAATAATGTGTAATAAAATCTACTCATCCTCATGAGAGCCCATCACGTGACAATGGTGACATAGAGAATCCAGCCAACAAGTAAGGCCCAAAATTAACACCTCTTCTTTTGGAGTTGAGCCTAATAACTTCGCCCTCATCTCCACTCATTACAACTGGAATTCCAACCACAATTAACAGTTTCGAATCTACACCATAGTAAAAACAGTATATTTTAAGTCCAGTTTTAATTACTATAAAATCTGGATAACTTGTAATTATTTGCTTATTTTAAAAAAAATCATCACTGATCACCTCCAGTTTCAATTATAAAATCTGGAAAACTTGTTTTTACATGTTTAGTCTAAAAAATCATCACTACTTGTTTATAAAATCCACATTTAACACCTCTACAAATAGGGTTGAAAATCAAACCAAACTATTTTGATACACGATTTGAGCGGTAACATTTCATTTGAGCTTGATTCAACATGAATATCAAATTGAACATACATCTGTTCAATCTAAAGCTCAAGTTCAATAAGTAAAAAAGTTAAAGATAAAACAAGTGTAAAGATGTCAAGCTACTCGAGCTTGGCTCGATTAAAGCTCATTCAAGCTTGACTCAATTAATTATCAAACAAGATCAATTCATGTACGCACAAGTTGCACCTCATGCAACTGGTGTAATTTCTTGCCGTTTGTGATACCACATTACTAACTTATCAAGTAATTAAAAGGAATTGCATTGTACGACTAATATGTGCAAGTGTGACTCAGCTCGATAACATTTCAAACCAGCTTGAACTACAAAGCATTCGACTCGCCTCGACTCATTTCTATCTACAAACTTTGACCTTACCTGGATCTTGAAACTGGACCATACACGCACTGGAATCCAAGGATCCGATTTGAATTCCACACCATGATTGCAATTTCTTCTATTGACTGACTCTATTGGCACATACGAAAAAACAAGTCTGTCTAACATTTAGCTAAAGTTTCTCCCGCAACCTATGTGTTCAAACATTATTAAAGCATGTAAATTTAAGTAAAGCATGGTTTCCATTCCTCCAAAGGAATTAGTCATCGCTTATTTTGTTTGATTAAAGCTACCTACATGATACATTTCAGTTAACACCATCACTAACCACTGGAATATAAGGGTGTTTCTAAAATGACAGCACATGATACATCGCATTTAACACCATCGTCAGGCACTAGCAAAATAAGTGTATTTCTAAATTGATAATGATCCAACTATTGAGATAAGAAATAAAACAAGGATAGAGAATTTTGTTCACCAATTATGTCCACCCTAAAACTAAGGGAGTGCTTGGTTGATGACTTTGAAATTATGGAATGTAGAATGGAATAAAAGTAAGGTGTTTGGTGGAGGTAATGAAACCTTGAATAGTAATTTGAAATCCTAAAACTAATGAATGAAAGGTGAGATATGGAAGTGATTCCACCAACATTTTAGGGGGAAATGAATAATGGTCTATTTGGAATGGTGCTCATGTTTCAAGTGCTCAACATAACACCAAAACTTGTTAAAAAAAAAAGGTTCACCCGACCTCTCAGAAGTTTTTGCCTACTTGTTTACAGAGACATATTTTCGATGGACGTGAAAATAAATTATCATATTGCTTTCAAAAGCCCAACAACGATTGCATCAAAATTGAAACATAAAACCAAGTTAGAGTGGGATACATACTAAAAGCAACTAAAAGATTGAAGAAAGATGATTTATTATCCAAAAAAGTAGATTTACCTTTCATTCACTCCAGTATTTCTCCTCATCAACTGCACCATTTTCCTTCTCCTCGTTCTTCAAACTCGCCTTGAATTTCCTCACATCCTCCACCGCCGCACTTCTAAACAACCCAATATCCGCCGCCCCCGACACCATATGGTACCCTCTCCGCTTCAAATCCTCCGCCTTGTCGTGCGGCATCACAAAGCCCGACAAATACGACTCGCCTCCTTTCAAAACCGCCTTCTCCGCCCCACGCATCGCCTCCTTCACCTTCTTGTGTCCTGGGTCCCACAAGTACCCCATGCTCGCGCTCAAATCCAACGGCCCCATTTGTACGCAGTCGACTCCGTCGACGCCGGAAATCTCGTCGATTTTCTTCACCCCCTCCTCCGACTCCACCTGACACATGATCAGCAGCTCTTCTTCGTAATTAGTTAAATATCCTGCGTTGATGCCGTATTCAGAGGCCCGAACGATTGTATGGGCCGAGCCGCGGACGCCATTGGGAGGGAATCGGCAATACGAGACGGCTTTCTTGGCGGATTTCGGGCTGTCGATCATGGGGAACATGACGCCCTGGGGGCCGAGATCTAAGGCCTTTTTGGCCCAGGCGGCGGAGGACTCCGGGAGGCGGAGGATTGCGGCAGTGTTAGTGGCGGCGAGGGCGTGGAGGCAGGGGAGTGCGTCGGAGATTCCTCCGTGGCCGTGCTCCATGTCCACGACTGCGAAATCGTAGCCTGCGAGGCCCGCAATTTCAGCGATTGTTGGGGAGAAAGTGAGGAGGAAGATTCCGTATAGTGTTTCGCCATTTTTGAGGCGGGATTTGAGCGAGTGTGGAGAAGGGACAGCTGTGACGGCGATGGAGTCGACGGAGGATTGAAGCGCCGTGGATATGCGATTAGGGGATAGGGTTAGGGTTTGAAGTTGGGAATTAGAGGGTGAGAATGAAATTTGTGGATTTAGGTTTGAATAAGCAGATTTTCTGAGGGTCGAGAGTGAAGTGGAAGAAGAAAGAGAGAGAGAAGAGTGTAGCAGTGAAATGGATGTCATTGCTCAGTCAGGAGGTTATGGCTCTGGGATGCAATGGAATGGGGTGAATAACTTGAAATGGAGTTAGAATCAGTTTGGGCACCTGCAAATGCCGATACTCAATATCAATTTAATAAGTGAAATAAAATTATTCGAAATTTGGTTTGGAAACATGCAAAACAAATAGAAAAAGTATGCATGTACGTGTCACACATATGTGTTACTACTATATTGGAAAAATATATGTTAATAATATAAGGTATTGAAATAAGTTACTATATGAACACATTATGATAGGAAGAAAGAATGTTGCTACATCAACAAATTCGGTACAAAACACGGAAAAAAAAAAATTGAAGCACAAGATTAGAGGTGCTAAAAAAATCCGAAAGTGAAAAAAGAAGTGTCATGCAGATGTTAAGAAGGAAGTGGGTAGAGAAAGGAAGAAAAAAGTGGAAGTTGATAAGAATGATGCACATATTTTAATTTGTAAAATTACTGCATATAAGTTTTTATCGATTTAGAATACGCTATTATATTTTTTATATATAAATTTGAAATTCTCTCGTGCAATACACATTACACAGTGACAAACTATTGTGTTTCCAAGTGATAGCAAATCATTTTATGCGTGCAAAGGATTGCAAATATTTGTCAAAATTCGAACTTCTTACTATGGACGAATGCAATCAGATTCGAACTGCTGTAATAAGTCAAAGTTTTGCTCAAATTTGTTTTTACAAGAGTTGCTCTCTACGGGATGCTTATTACTGGTGGAGTCAACAACTACAATCAATGAGCTACTCATCTACCTGTGGAATGCACGGCTAGACTTCGTATACAATCATGTATTGCCATCAACTACGATTACAACAGTTTGATTTTAAAACTTGAGCTAACACAAAATTACATACAGAACAATGCAAATATGTTCAACAATTGCTTATTCTCTTATTCTTTTGCTCATTTTTTCTTTGCTATTCCAATGATAATTTCAAACAACTTCTCAGTTCGTCGTTGGGCGGAATTTTTCTGTTAAACCTGCTATTACACCCGTTGTATCCTGATAAACAAGCATCCTACAAATTCAATAACACTGGGAGTGAACTACTTACTTTGTTTTAAAGAAACTACATGAAATACAGGCCTCCACCTGTTATACTTATATTCCTGCCATCTCTATATACCCCTACAACAATAGACTTTCAACTAGGAGGTATGTATGCTGGATTTTAAAAATTCGAGGCATCCGTAATCTATATTCATAATTCAAAAAATCAAGGCAAATAAATTGAGGCTGTTATGGCGTGCCACCTCCATTGCCTTGTTCATCTTCACTCAAGATTTCTCGATCTTCTTCAGGTTTACGCGGAGCAGCCCAGTCCTGTATTTCATTTCTATCACGTGCAGATGGCAAATTGTTGAAATCCATTCTTTCCTCTTTCTGATAAGTAAATGGAGATCAAATACATAAAAGCTAAAACAGCATTATAAGATTCAATCTTTGTCTCAGATCAGATGGTAAGGTACCTCTTTAGAATTTTTACTATTCTTCCTGATTGATGATAGATGCTTTGCAGCCTCATTAAATACTTGGAAGCCCTGAAGATCTCCATTTTTAATATTTGCTTCTAGCTGCAAGAAAAAGAGTTCATTGAATCAAGAGTTAGAGAAGTAGTACTCTCCTTAAAATGTCCAAACACAAAAATCTTCCACCTGAATATGAATGATGCACAGGAGAATGCTAGCAATTGGCAGCCAGCTTTCCTCGGGAGATATTGATAGATTCGACCTATCAAAGATGATTTTACTCAGTGCAAGTAACAACAATTCAGATGCTAGCAAATCAGCATAACTTCAACAGAACATCTCCCATGAACAAAGTATGCCAATCAAACACCACCAATTCAAACATAAAGGCAGAAAATAGCAAAAATAAAATAAAATTTAAATTCACATGGCATATGAAATTCTTTTTGTTAGAATTTTATATTATAACAAAGGTACGTCTTTCTCATCAGAGGTTGCATAGATCCTCAGATGAAGCATTATTAGGAAAAAAAATACACATTTTGGGAAAATCAATTTCGATTGAGGAGAACCAAATGAAACTCTTTCTCAAAGCACCCTGACTGCAAAGGTACCAACTACCAAGCATCACAGGAAAAGACATGAAAGAGGCTAGTGATTATTACTTTATTAGCACTTTTATAACCAAAATGGTCTCGTTCATTAACATGGCACAGGAAGATCAATATTACCCATTATGAAGTAATAGGAGACCATTGGAAACAGGTTTTGCACGTGTAAGCTTAAAATCTATAGGATGCTCAGTAAAAGGGTAGGTTCATTGTATGACAGTTGCCAGTATCACCTTCAACTTTTCTATAAGGCAGATTCCTTGTGAAACCATCTCACTTAAGAGGGATCAAAATTCATCAATTAGTTAGAAATAAAAAGTCAAACTCAATTAACGGCAGGGATTGATTTAGGGGGGCGACTACATTCGCACCAAAACACACACACACTGGAATTTTAAAAAAAAAAAAATCACTTAATATCTAGCAGTTTCTTATCCAATAGTAAGCTCCCCTTGATTTGTAACCCGATAACCTATATGATATTATAATGTAAAGATTTTTGTTCTCCTAGGGGGGAGTAAAATCATAGGACTGTCCTGATCAGCGAATTAGTAAGTAAAATGCATTCAGTGTTGGATCATAATTTTTCAATGGGAATGGTAATGAATAAAAGATGATCTATTCACCATCATCATTACTTTGTACGAGGTAATGAAACTAAAAATAAGTTAATTATTACCCAACTATTCCTCCTCAATCATTTCACCATTCTTCAACTAAAAATCATTTTTTGTTTCACTTATTCCAATATTAGAACAATACACTAACAATGTAACCATCATTATTATTGTAATTCACTATGATTCTCATTACCATTTCCATTGAAAGATTTGAACCAGAGCACCCTTAATCTGAATACATCTTATAGACTGATTCATTCTAATTAAATGTTTTACTTTCTTCGTTGATGAGTACTGCCTCTTAAGATATCAAGTTTAAAAAGTAACCAAAATTCCTTGAAAAATATTCAGCACAGTTACTAATAGAGATCAAAATTGTAAGTATCAAACCTCACGTAAGGAGCTAAATAGACAATAGCATAGAAAGCATAGCGCCTCTTTCCAGTATCCAGCCAAGCAAACACCCAACTCTGCATAACAATTGAGATACCATAAAATCATAACAATTTAAGCCGAAACCAAAATGCCAAAAAATAAAAATTCCTTAAATAGAGAAAGGAAAGGGGGGCTACCATCCAATTGAAATAGGGAATGAAGCTAATGATTCCCATAACGGCAAATCTGGTGTCGGTCGAATCAATCAGAGATTCAGACTCAACATCCTCCGGCGGAGGAGTCACCGGAAAAATTAACGAGTTTAGAATGCAGGCGCCGATTGCCAGAGCCACCGGCGCGTCGGTCGAGAGTTCCGCCCTGCACTTTCCATTCCTGAACCTCCCCTAAATAAAGCACACGAGGAACCTCATAAGATTCAGAAAAATAGTCAAAAGCTATGAGAAGTTAGGTATATGCCAAAACCTGTTGTCGGAGCTTTTTGAGTTGATTATATCGTGTGTGTATAGGTCTGAGGGAGGGTAAGTGTGGAGCAATTAGGGAGAGGGAAAGAGATGAAGAGGAAGCCATGGCGAGAGGGATCATTGAGTGAAGTTGGACGGTGGTCGCATCTAACGTGCGCCAAAGGCGATGATCGGAGCTGCAGCGTCTTTATACTATATTATAATTCTCGAGGGTTGGGAGGTTTGAAAGCCGTGCCATGCGAGGGGACTAGGGAGGACTGAGGTTTGGTTTACAGTTTACTTGAACTGCGTTTGTATGTAAATTCATTTTTCTACTTTACAGAATTATCTTTTAAAATTTTAGGGAAAATATCAATTTTGGTCACCCAGTTTTATCTCTTTTCATATTTGGTCACCCACATTTAGTCACTATCAAAATTGATCATCCAGTTATTATATTCTATCAAAATTGATCACTCTATTAGTCAATCTGTCATTAACTAACGGGAGAAAAGTTTTGAACCGTCAAATTTCTCAAAACTAAGGTTGATTTCATATTTGGTCACCCACATTTAGTCACTATCAAAATTGATCATCCAGTTATTATATTCTATCAAAATTGATCACTCTATTAGTCAATCTGTCATTAACTAACGGGAGAAAAGTTTTGAACCGTCAAATTTCTCAAAACTAAGGTTGAAAAATTCTCATGCATCTTCTAGAACTAATGAAACAAACGCAGAAGCAAGAATGAAACATGTGCAAAAATTACCAATATTTACATTATATTTATAACAGGTCAGAAGGAGTTCTGATGCATCTTCTAGAACGTGATTCAATCATGTTGTTGGTTTAATTTTTATTTTATAGATAATTGAGAATTCTTTTTCATGCATCTTCTAGAAAATTTCACTAAGTTTTTAATAATTATTTAACTCAAATATGAATTCATTTTTATTTTACAGAAAATAAACTCAAGAGATAGAATGCAACTTTATACTCTGTTTGTTTATTGTACTCTGTTTTCCAATTCTTGGTTTCATATTGAATTTGTATAATAATTGGAGATATAAACTTTTTTCATTTCATTTTCCTATTTATAATTATTGGAGCATAATTTGTGGTGAAAATTAATTGTAAAGAATTTTCTAAAATTATTGATTCAAGAAAATTTCATAAATTTATTTTTCATTCTAAATATTTTTCTATTAAGATCATTATTGCAGATTTCTTGAAATGTTAGTCAAACAATTGGGCATTTGAAATTAATTGAAATAAATTTTTATCTCTTGAGTTTCTCATTTCCTAATTATCTATAAAATAAAAAGTAAACCAACAAATCACTTTCTACAAGTACATTCTGACCTATTATATCACTTGTAGAATTCTGACCTATTATAAATATAATGTAAATATTGGTAATTTTTGCACATGTTTCATTCTTGCTTCTGCGTTTGTTTCATTAGTTTTGGAAGATGCATGAAATTTTTTTAACCTTAGGTTTTGAGAAATTTAACAGCTCAAAACTTTTTCTCCGTTAGTCAATGACAATGACAGATTGACTAACAGAGTGATCAATTTTGAGAGAATATAATAATTGGGTGACCAATTTTGATAGTGACTAAATGTGGGTGACCAAATATGAAAAGAGGTAAAACTGAGTGACCAAAATTGATATTTTCCCAAAATTTTATTTATTATTACATTATTTTTAATATGTATGCAGTGACAAAATCATAAATTTAGGATTGGAGAGCCCGATTAACATAACTATAAAAACATAACAGACAAAAGTTTCAAATTCACACAAGTCATAACTGTTACTCAAAGTAATAATATTACACTCCCTCCGTTCCGATGAAAGCTACCTGGAGTTTTGGACAAAAAGATTAAGAAATATAATAGAATAAGCATGTATTAGACGTGATGTAACTGAGAAAATTAATAATATAATTAAATGTGAGAGAAGTAGTTTGCTAAAAAAAAAAAAAGTGTAGTTTTTTATTGAAAGAGACGAAAAATAAAAGTTGGGTAGTTTTCTTTGGGACGAACGAAAAAGAAGAACCGAGTAGCTTTTACTGGAACGGAGGGAGTACTTATTAAATAATTTCATTATAACATTGTCAATAATTCCATTTTATTAATTTAAATTGAACAAATTGACTTTAGTTATGTTTTGAAGGAACATTTGATTGTTTCAGTTCACAAGAGTAGTGTCAAAATTACTAACATATAATTATCATAAAAACCATTTAAAAAGGAAAAAAAGGAGTTACCATTAGGAGGAATCGAACTCTGGTTATAGTAAAATCATTTTAAAGGCAGAATACAATATATATAATAAATAATTTAAAAATTGGTGAGGGGCCCGTGACCCCCTGCCCCAGTGTACCACCATCCCTGTATGTATGTTTATATATATATACTCCGAGTTATTATGGAATGAAAGGAGTACTAAATAGTTTCTTGGACATGATTACATGAATTCCATTTGAAAGTTCAAGAAAAATGATATGAAAAATTAGTCGTTATAATTTAAATTAAATGTATTGTACAGTTGTTAAATTGGGTATAACGATGAGATTACAACGGTGGGTGTCGAATTTTGATCCTTATAAGATTAAATCACTTATTACCCACGTGTGAGTCAGCTTCTATCGACTTCTAATTGAGTAGTGACAACCTCAAATTCTATTGGAGATGATATAGATCATGGCATCCCGCTCATGATTGATGAGTGTACGGGAATGAAATTCATGTGTCATATTATACTGAAGTACTTGTGGAGCTGAATTTGAAGAAGAAAAGTTGAGAACAAATTATGTTCGAGAGGACTAACTACAATTATTTTGCCCTTGTTAAGTACAAGTACAACGGAGGTGACTACTACATTACTGTACTGATTGTGGGGTTATTGGTCACGACTCACGTGGGCCACCAAAAAAACGTGGGATCGTGCCTTATATCTTGGGTGTCATTCCCATATTGAGATAAGACGACCCCATTAGGAATGGGTGTGTGAGGATAGTGATCCTGCTACTGAGGTTGAGATGTCGATTGCATCTAACACGTTTATGATGGTAGACTTTGTGGCTAAGCACAATAAATTTGATATTTTTTTGAAGGAAGTGAATGAAGCACAAGTTGGCTCTCGAGTACATTCAAGACATTCAACAATTACACGAGTTATATATAGTGAAACTCCACCCCTTATTTTACTAAAGCACTCTCCACAACCTTTGTTTTGCGATTTAGGTTGTTGCTCTCATTTTGCTTAGTTGCTAAGAATAGACACAATGAATACTACAGTATATGTTTGTGTAAATTGTTTTAACGCTGCTAGTGTTGGACGTGGACCCCAACACGCCTCCATTGGTTGACTCTACCATAGTTGAGCAAGAGTGGTCCCCTAATAGGAAACATGACTAAATGAAGAAAATGGACGAGTCACATAAGTCCAGAGATGAGACCGAGGATGATTGTTTGGGTATGCAAATGTGGGCCTACGATCCGTTGCACTAGTAGTAAGATTATGGCATTCGATTTCCATATGATTTGGGATTGACATGGGATGCCAAGTTTGGGTACGACACAGTGTATGTTGCGGGCAAGAGCAACAAATCATATAAGGACTCATTATCCATTGCAAAAAAAAAAAAAAACGACGGTAAAAAAGTGAGTATAACCTGAAAAGCAAAATGAAGAACATTACAATTGAGCACGTTGTAGACTTGATTTCCAAACAAATGTTTGTGTCATTAATTTGTTTTGATAGATTCAGTTGTAGATGTTTATTCTTCATCTTATGCAAGAGATCGAGTATCATTAAAGATGCACAAAGTTATGGAATAGAAGACATCATACTAATTTGTGATTGGATTCTAGACTTATCTAGATAATAAATGTGTTGTTTTGTCTTATATATAGTGTTGTAATTCTTTAATTTCCAACTTTTTTTTTTTAATTGTATGAGTAATTTTTAAGTCCACAACTTCTCGTTGCTTTGAGCCACTTTTAGATCTCTGACTATTATTTTTTCTTTCACTTTTTTAGATCTTACCAAAGAAAATTCAGATGTCAAAATATTGATGATTCTCATTTTGATGAGTTCAAATGAGAATCTTTTCATTTCCAAATTTTGTCTTTTAGTTCACATAGAAATAATAGTTATGTGTAATTATTTATTACTATCTATAACTCTCCTAATTTCAAAATTATAGACATGTGATTATTAAAGAGCGTTAAAAATGATATTTGTATTACTACCAACTATAACTTTGAGAAAAGAGTGTTGCTGCTCGCCTACTCACACGGTCACACCTTTGCTTATCGTACGACCATTTCGATCGAACAGAATGCTTAGTGTACGGTTGAAATGAGTCAAACAATTTCTAATTAAAATTTAAAAGGAATGTATTGACATTTTATAAATACCTTTCTTGATCTAAAATTTATTTGGTATTCTTTAAATAAACATATGAAAAACGCATTCAGTCTATAAATCGTCATTTCATGTAATGAAATTGTAAAATGTCTTAGTATGCCCAAAGAGGCCCCACAGGCTCACGTTCAAGAGCAAAGAAAAAGTGGTTTAAAAAAAAAAAATATAATTATTTTTATTAAAGAAAGAAGTTGTTGTAGATGGAAAGTAAGACTGCAAATTACAGAGAATCGCTACTGACCACATAAGAAAATTGTTCAATTAGAAAGCAAAATTAGAGGCAACTACAAATGTACACTATTTCATAAGGAAAATCATTATTGATAGATTGAGGTAGTTGTGAAAATAATATTATTTCACATGAAATATTGCATCTGATCAAAAAAACGCATAATTGCACTTTTTTTTAAAGGACTCACAAAATCATATTATTCATGTAACAGTTATGTCATGGATTTTCAATAAAAAGAGAACATCACAGGTTGCATAGTTCAGTTGTGAAAATAATTTTATGGTAGGAGGTGATCTCTTTTAACGTAACTCATATATACTAAAAACTTTAAATATGTGTATTTTCATTATAAAATAATTTTCTCTATTTTTTTGCTTAAAAAAATTCAAGACAATCATATACAGACTATTCACTCTCGTACAATATTTCACTATCCTAAAAAAAAAATCAATTTATCCTATTTTTTTCTCATTTTTTCTCAATTATAGAATTTAATGTCTAATGTAAATGAGAGTAAATTTGAAATTACCGGCATTCCAATTAAGTTTAGGAAATATTGAAGATCAAATTTATCAAAAATTATTGTAAATACAGTATTGCACCAACTACAAGTAAAAATGTAAAATAATGGGGTACATCACTGGTTTCAATTCACCAGTTGTGAAATCGACAAATTCCTCGTAAAGAAAACTTCGGGAATAGCGGTCCCCAAGGTACAACACTAGCAATGCTATATTACCATGTATGGTTGTACTTCAATGCACAGTGGCCGTAGCTGATCCAATCCTTCTTTTTGCCGTGACCCTTGCACACTCCGGTCAACGGATGGATAATTCCCCTCCTTACATAATTACCCCCCACCCCCATTTAAAAAAAAAAAATATATATAACTAAATACAAGATAAATACACGGACTTTAGTACTAACAAAGTGCTGAGAAATTCTACAATATTTTTTATCCTTGCAACTTTTATTATGAAAAATTTACCAATTCCAATTAATTTAACATGTATTTTTTAGTATTTTTCGACCACACGTGTCTTATACGTCCATGATCAATGTTATATAGTTCAAAATTTTGTGAAGTGTCGCGTCTTCCTTCTCTAAAATAGAAATTCTTAAAATTTAGCTAACCACAATTAGTGTTTTTTTTTTTTACTTTTCATAATTTTGAAAAATTAAATGTACTGGGAAATAAAAAATCAATTTTGAGCGAATAAATATAATTTTAATTAAAAATGTGCAACATACGTATAATTAAAAAATACCACAAAAATATAATTTAAGTTAAAAATGGTCAAATTTTGCATAGTTAAATTGCTATCAACTAAAATATTTGTTTAGCTTCAAAATTGATAAAATAACAAGTACAGATTCCAAATTAATATTAACCCATTTTTTATTTAATTATTAATTTATTTGTTAATCTTTACCCCTTTTTTTTGGATTATATAAAAATGATCCTGTAAGTGCGTGTTTCATTCAACAGTATGACATTAGTCATTAGCCCTTTCAAAAGAGGAAAAGACGGTATAATATTAACGTGTCAATTTATCTAAATTGAATGCATCATATCAGCTCAAACAAGTAGTCTAATTAAAAAAAATTATTTCTAATTAATGTGTTTTCATCTGACGCCAGAATCTTTATAAAAATAATACTATAAACGAAAAAAAAGAAAAAAGGAAAGGGATCAGGAAAACAGACCCAAATCTAAAAAATATCGCTAAAATTCGGAGCATTGTAACAGACAGAAAAAAGTACTCCTAGAAAATTTCAGCAGACTTCCAACACAGTCCATATCTCATAGACTTTCACTGTCCAAAATCGGATTTTCATCATTCAGTAAACGGAGAAGAAGAAAAAGTGCATCTCTGAGGGGAGATTTTCTTCCTCTTCTAATTTCTTCAATTTTTATGCGAAATCGATTTTTCAGATTGATGGTTTCATCAGCGGCTGTGTGAATTAAAAAATGGGGAAGACTTACTCTGCGAATCCGGAGGATTACAAGCTTCTAGAAGAGGTGGGATACGGTGCGAGCGCAACTGTTTACAGAGCGATCTATTTGCCTACCAATGAAGTGGTCGCTGTTAAGTCCTTGGATCTCGATCGATGCAATAGCAATCTGGTTTGTGAAGTTTCTTCATTCCCCATTTTCGTTGCGATTTTGTTAGTTTGTTTGATTTCCGCGTGAGTTTTGAATCTAATTTCAGCTTATTTTGTGTTCTGATGTTGCTTGTAATTTTGGAGATCCCGTTTTTTGGCTGTGAAATTGATTAAGTGGAAATGAATTTTGTTTAGAAGTTAAATTTTTGGAATTTGAAGTATTGAGTATGTTAAAGTTGATGCTATTAAGAGAATGTTGAATGTTTGCCCTGTTTTGTTTCTTTATGATAAAAGGTCTTTTGGAGATTGCCTTCATTGGCTAAATGGGTTTGAAGATCATTTGTTTGTTCTACGTCTTGTCGATTTGAGTAATGTTTTTTGGGTTAATTTTCATGCATGCAATTGGCTCTGTCTGCATATGGATATTCAATGTAAAGGATGCTGGAAATTATCAGCTGGATTTAGTTTGAGTTCTATTGAAGTGTCGTTTATCTTTGATTTCAAGTATCGTCACATTTTGTTAACTTGGAAGAATGATAAGACTATTCAGAATTCTGACTAAGGGCTATTTGATAAAATTTAATTCTCCCTGACTCTTCTTAACGAGTGTTAAATTTCTTAATGATCATCAGTTACTGTTGACAATAGTACGTGGAATGAGGGGATTTCCGAGGGTTAAATCGTTACTCTTGATTAGTGCAAACTGCAAAGACTTTATTTTTGAATATGGGATATTAAACTATACGTCATCTATTGATTTATTGTCGTTCAGTTTCTCTTCAAAAGGCAGATTGCCATTTGTGCTCAAGCTTGAACTTCTATTTCTATGTTAATAAATGGAGCCCTATTTGTCTCATTTTGGCTTAACATTTGGTTTGATAGTAATATTACTATTTCACATAGTGTTCCTGTTATAATAACTAAGAATATTTTCATAAAATTGTACTCCCTCTGTTCCGTAAAAGTTTGCGGTGAATCTTGGGCATATAGTTTAAGAAAAAAGTGTAATGATTAGAGTGTTGAGGGGTAAATTTGTAAACTTTTATATATAAAGTAAAAAAAAAGTGGTTGGATTGAGTGTATGGTGGGCCCCAAAAGTAGTGGCATGAAGGGTAAATATGTGTATATTGTGAGGGTGAGGATTATTTCCATTTTGGGGTATGCAAACTTTTGTGGGACAAACTAAAAAGGAAAGTATGAAAGCTTTTATGGGACGAAGGGAGTATTTTAGAAGTACGCATTTGCTAGAACCTAGAGGAAGGTGCAGTGATAATCTGGATAAGAGTTACTTCAAATGAAAAAAGAGGTGCAATGGGATCGATTAAGTTTTAAAAAGTTCAAATATGTTTGCAGCACTCATTTTTAAAATTTACCTTTTCTCTTGAATGATGAAATGTTGTCATGTTTAGTATTTGTAATAATTGTAAGATATTAAAGTTAACTTATTTAAAAAAAATGCATGATCCCAATAGATCTATATATATGCTGTGTAAATATGTAGGCATTTATATCCATAAACATAGATGATGGGTTTGAAATCATCATAATCGAGGCAAGTGAGCCAAATTTTGACAGAACTCCTTTAGTGTATCAAATTAATAAATCCTGAAGTATACAAATAAGGCTTTCTTCTCATCTCAATTAGATATTGTGCCCTCTCATGAATTGGTAATGGTATATTAAGCCCAAAATGCTGTAACATTTGTGATTTTTTCTGCAATTATTTTCTAATGTCTATATCTTCTGTTTGCCATCTGCTATTTCTTGCTCATATATTATGACGTTAAGGAACAGAATTTCAGTACTGTCGCCTTTTGCAAATGCATGAAGAGAATCTGAGAGAGTGTTTGCCAAAAAAAAAACCATTCCTTTGAAGGAATGATTATAGTGTGTAAAAATTGCTTAGTAGCCAAAATGGGTAGTGCTTGAAGTAAGAAGTGGAATGCTTTAAAATAATTGAAATTGAATACTTGCTCTTAAAATGATCACTAATGACTTTTAATATCTAAAAGAATTTGGGGTGTATTTGATTTATGAGAAAAAAGGTTGGTTAAGGTAAAAAATTATCATACTAAAATTGGCCTTAGTTACAAAAAAATTAAGAGGCACTTTTAACATGACCTGCTAATTTTAGATATATATTTTTTTTTGCTAATTTAAGCAATAACTAAAACTTTTCAAACTACTAAATATGTGTAAAACGCATTTTTTTTTTCTGGCTTGTAAATCTGTTGTAAACACTCCCTTCACATATTCTATTCATTCTTTTTAATAGTTTGCTGCTTTGGAGGTTTATTGTGTATCGAAATTACTACGTGCACAAGAAATTTATGCAACTACAGTTTAACCTAATTATGTTGTTTTGCTCATGGATCATATCATATCATTGTTATATATTTTTTTAAAATATCACGAGTCATGTGGGGTTGTGCTCTAATTTTACCCTTTTGGCAGGATGATATTCGAAGGGAAGCTCAAACGATGAGTCTAATAAATCATCCTAATGTCATAAAATCATTTTGTTCATTTGCTGTTGACCGCAACCTTTGGGTGGTAATGCCGTTTATGGCTGAAGGTTCTTGCCTACATCTCATGAAAATAGCATATCCAGAAGGATTTGAAGAATCTGCCATTGGGTCTATCTTGAAAGAAACTTTGAAGGCTTTGGTGTACCTCCATGAACACGGTCATATTCATCGTGACGTCAAGGTATTCAATTATGAATTTATATGGGACAATATCATTTTGGTCCCTAAAGTTGACCTTTTTCAGTCTTGGCCCCTCTCTTTCACTTACTACCAAACTTGGTTCTGGGAGTACACTTTTACCCCCACATTTGGTCCCACTGGTAGTTGCGTCTGTTGACTGACTGAATCAACCATGTTGTGGAAATATTAATTATATTTTTACACCCCAAATAATTATTAATTACATTTAGCATACCCAAATAGTTGATTCAGTCAGTCAACAAATGGTCAACTAATGGTGGGAGTAAATGTGGTAGTAAAAGTGTACTTCAAGTATCAAACTTGATAGTGCGTGAAATGTGTGGACCAAAAATGAAAAAGGGATTTAGTGACCAAAAGTGATGTTATCCCAACTTATATTCAAACTAAAGATTTGACATAGTCGTTGCATTATAGTATGCATCAACTGGATTGGCTCACATTTTATATAACATCTATTTACAGGCAGGAAATATATTAATGGATACTGATGGTGTGGTGAAGCTTGCTGACTTTGGCGTTTCAGCTTGCTTGTTTGACAGAGGTGATAGACAACGCTCAAGGAATACCTTTGTAGGAACTCCATGCTGGTACTCTCTCTCTCTCTCTCTCTATATATATATATATATGTGTGTGTGTCTGTCTGTGTTTTTATATATTTCTATCAGTCGATGCATACTGACTGCTATTATTTGTTTCATTTATGTGTTATACAGGATGGCCCCAGAAGTATTGCAGCCAGGAACTGGATATGATTTCAAGTGGGTTCTATCCCATACTCTCATAATGTCTTGCTGTTTTATTACTAGTGTTCTATTCCTTCATAATTGATTAATGCATGAAATTAGTTATCAGTCTCTTTAATTGTTGTTGGGATATTTGGAATTACATGTCTTAGAGTCATACTAGGAATCATGGTTCAGTTTTGAGGTACATGTAAGATTATGGAGCTTCTTTTCCCCCTTAAAATTATTCTCAATTCGTAAGCTAAGTTACAATGAACTACTTTTATCTATGATTGTGTTTTCATAACTGTGCATGATCTATCTGATAGACTAAACTAGCATTCAAACCATTTGATAAATACTCCTATATTCTAAGATGTACATGGTTTACCATAGCTTATAACTTTTTTGTTAAATTTACAGGGCCGACATTTGGTCATTTGGAATAACTGCACTTGAGTTGGCTCATGGGCATGCACCTTTTTCAAAATATCCTCCGATGAAGGTAAAAAATTCTTCATAAATTTCTTATCTTCTTTCATGGATGCAATCCCATAATTTTTTCCTCCACATTCCAATAGGTTTTGTTAATGACAATACAAAATGCGCCACCTGGACTTGATCATGAACGTGATAAGAGGTTCTCTAAGGTATTCTCGATATTATCAGGAGCACCATTTTAACTATATGCATTTGAAGGCCTATAAATTATAATAAAGCAATTTCTTGTTTTTGACAGTCTTTTAAAGAAATGGTTGCTATGTGCTTGGTGAAAGATCAGACAAAGAGACCGACTGCAGAAAAATTGTTAAAACACTCGTTTTTCAAGAGTGCGAAGCCTCCTGAACTCTCTGTGAAAAAATTATTTGTTGACCTGCCACCCCTGTGGAAGCGTGTGAAAGATCTCCAGGTATATCAGTGGAACTAGCTGGGTGTTTTAAGTTTAACTTTTCTTGAACTCTTGTTGATGTTGTGAATTGAATGCAGCTTAAAGATGCTGCACAACTTGCTTTGAAAAAAATGCCTTCAGCAGAACAAGAAGCTATATCTCAGGTTTGAAATACATGGAATCTTTATTTTTCCTATCAAAAATGGTCTCATGATATTTTGCTTTTGAGTAACACTTTATTGCATCACTTGCACTATACAACTGGTGCAATTTTGGCTTAAATCAAGCAGTTTTTTATATATTTTTCGCAAATCATAAAAAAAAGCGGTCGAAAAGTATTCGTTCATGTGAAGAAAAGTATCAGCTCATATGATGAAATGTATTAGTTGTATATTGAAAAAGTACCAAAAAACCTTTTACTTTTTTTTTTGTATGAACAAATATTTTTCATCATGTGAACTAATACTTCTCATTGTATACTTCAGTTTTCCTTGTAAATAAGTCAAACTTTAATCAAAATTGCACCAGCGTGGAAGTTTTTACCTTTGCCTTTTGGTTTTCGCATGGGCTAAAATGTGTAAGATAATGTATGTTTATGGTCTATCAACGGCCCAAATTTGCTTAATCACCTTTGGGGCTGAACAGATTGCTGACCAGGGGTCCTCTCTCTCTCTCTCCCTCCCTCCCTCTTCATTTTTATTTTTTATTATTATTAATAAAATCAAGTGTTGCTGAGTGAAAAATACAAAAAATTCCATATGCTTGTGTGGTGCCAGTTACAAATTTAGAGAACTAGTACAGTTTCTTCTGTGTGTGTCTCTCTCTTGATTTATAAGTTCTGCTTCTCTTTTTCAGAGTGAGTACCACCGAGGAGTAAGTGCTTGGAACTTTGATGTTGAGGACTTGAAGCTTCAAGCATCTATGGTATCTGAAGAGATCTTGATTTTGATTTTCAGTACGGAATAAACCATAAACATTGCAAGTGCTCATATTACTGTTCTGTTCTGTTCTTGGCAGCTGCAGGATGAGGAGGAAATACAAGAAATCAAAGAAGAAGAGGACAGCCAAAAAATTTATATGAGCCAAAAGGTTGTTGGTACCTTTTCTTTTCGTAATTATCTACTTGTCATGGAGCTCCTGCCCATTTTCTTTTATATGCGCCTCTTCCATGTTTATTGCTAGGAAAGTAGTTGACAAATTTCTGTTTTCTGTCCATAGGTTGCATCTAATTCTGTGGTAAAATCAGTAATTGCAAGCAATGATATTAGCAGGTAATTGTAGGATTATTCTATCATCTTTACGTGAATCCATACCTCTTCTTAATTTGTTAATTTTTTCTTTTAAATTTTAATTTTCCTGATATTAATCTTTTAAGGTGAATTGCATGCAGAGAAAAAGCCAATGGTAATGAGGTGTTCGTATATGAGAGCCAGACAAATATGGGAAAGATAGGTGAAAATGATATAACAGAGTATGATAATAAGGCAACAACTGATCTAAAAAAGAGCGACTCTGAGCAGCCACCATCAATGGTAGAGAAAGAAGCAGCACAAGCCATGATTAAAAATCAGACATTCAGAACCCGTCAAACTCAAAGCGGACCTCTCATGCCCGGTGCTGTGCTAAGTCATTCACAGTCAGAAAGAACACGGAATTTCGAAAGGTTAATGATAATTTTTTTTGTGCTTCATCTGTCCTTAGTAGTCTTGTTATTCCTAGACAATAATAATGCCCACTTTTCATCGTTTTAAAATGCGCACCAAGGCACAAGAGGGGTCCTAACGCCTGAGGCGCAAGGTGCGTGCCTTAAAGGTGCCTCTTTCCTTTTTCACTAAACATTATTCATATATTTATGTAACATATTTGACACATTGTCCTACAGATTAAAGTTCAGTACCACATAAAATCACATAATAAAACCCAAACGTCAACTAATGAACATTAGAACTGATGTTAACATAAAAAACATCAAATGTAGCGAAGTCAACAATTAATCAGTAGTCTAGTTCTCATTCTCATCGTAACTAAAAATTGTAGCAACAGAGATAAGATCCACAAAGAAAAAAGGGGAAAAGAACCTAGCGTATAGGGTCAGTAGTGTTGTTTCTCAGTTTCTCCTTTCTTTACCAATTTTTTTTCTTAAACCGTAGGCCTAAATTCAACACTGTTTTCTTGTTTATGATTTGCCTTTGTTTCTTTCGAGCTGTTTTTTTTGGCAGAAATGAATTTTTATTTGAATTTTGTTTTACGCAAACCAAGTTTTGGTGTGAAGAAAATCTGAAAAGTACAAGAGGTGCACCCGAGGCGTGTGCTTTAGAAACTGCCCCTGACTAAACACAAAAAGGTGCACAGCCTATAGCCTCGAGCCTTAGGCACACCTTTTAAAACTATGTCAATTTTTACTTTCGAGAAGTTAAGATAGTTGATCCTCAGCCGTGATTTTTCCTATTATTAGATGGGAGTTTTTTTTTCCAACCTTATTGTAAATTATTCATATTCAACCTTGTTTGTTCAAAAAAGAAATAGTTCATTTTCATCTTCAACCTTGTTAAAGCTAAATTTGAAGGACTTTGCAGCAGGTACTCAGGTCTACACTCTGACATAACAAATTCCATTTTTAGCTCTGATGCTATTTTCATGCTGTAAAGTGCTCAAGAGAAGAATGTTAATTTGGAAAGAGAGTTTCATTAACTCCTGTCTGTGTACTTGGATATGAATATAAAAAATACGAGCAGATTTTAATATAACATTTTTGAGTAGGTCTCTTGTGAACCTGGTTCACATGAATTATTTTCTTCAAAGTATCAAAGTTTACGAAGTATCACATTTTATAAAATACTTGATTTTATATGTTATACTTCTCAAAATCACTAAACTATGATACTTCATATGCTAAACAATATTAGTTCGTATACTAAACAGTATTACCGAGTTCTTATAAAATTTCTATGAACTAGGTTCACAGAAGTTTTTGTCAACATTTTTTCCATGTTAGATACTAAGGATGTCAGTTATATGTATATGGTCATTTCCAAGCTTTTGCATGTTAGCAGGAGAATTCCTCTTCCATGTTATATTCACTGGAAAATACAAAACTTGTTTCTCAGGAATGAGAATGAAAACCATCAAGTGGCTGAAAAGAGTCAGCCAGTGCGAAGAGCCCCAAGTTTTAGTGGCCCTTTAAACCTCCCTAACCGAGCTTCAGCAAATAGTTTATCAGCTCCAATCAAATCTTCAGGAGGTAAATATTTTCATTCAACTAGTCAATTCAATCATCAAACTATTGATATATTTTTGGGCTGGAAATCACGAATTCTCTTTGTTTTCAAGGGTACAAAGATTCCTTGGAGGACAAATCAAAAACAAACTTGGTACAAATAAAAGGTCGATTCTCTGTAACATCAGAAAATGTGGATCTTGTAAAGGTATAATAACATGGTTATGGTACTTAATTCTTTTTCATGAATGTTGCTAACTTAAACATAATTAATTAATTACTAGGATATTCCGTTATCCACAGTTTCTCGACGAAACTCTCAGGTAAGATGGAAGTTGCTTTGATTGTTTGAAAAGTTGATGTGGATTTTAGTTCTATATTAACACGTTGTTAATGTTGTTCTCAGGGGTCACCATTAAGGAAGTCTGCTAGCGTGGGAAGCTGGATATTTGATTCCAAACAAATGGTTTGTGTAATCCTCGTATTAATTTGACATTTAAATTAGCAAAGTCTGCGAGTTAAGTCCTGTTTGTTTCTTCAATGTAAGCTTGACTCCTTAGCTTCTTTGTTCTTGGTTTTCAGCCCCACACCCAGTCACCCAAGGAAATCGGCAACACTAATGGGCTTGCCTCAGTTCTCATGCCTCACCTTCAGAATCTCTTCCAACAAACATCAATCCAACAAGTAAGATAATTTCTAGATCCATCTACAGTAACACTTCGGCACACCGGTTACATCATGCAATTTTGACTAAAAAATTTCAATCAAACTGTATTATTATATTTTTCCGTGAATCATAGAAAAAACAGTTGAAAAGTATTAGTTCATGTCATGGAAAATATTACTCCCTCTGTCCATCAATGTTGTTCTCATTGAATTGGGCACATGTTTTAAGGAAAAGTAGATAAAGTAAGGGTATTGTGTGGTCCATTATGAATAAAGTAATCGTTTGTGAGTAAAGTTGAATGAAAATTTGAGTAATTAAGTGATAATTGAAGGGTGAAGATAAATTGATGATTTCTAAAACAAGTATGAGAACAAATTTGGTGGACAGACAAATAAAGCAAGTGAGAAAAATTTGGTGGATGGATGGAGTAGTTCATATTGGAAATGCACTAATACTGTTCACTCTACAAATTTATACTTTTATTTTGTATGAACTAATATTTTTCTTCATAAGTACTAATACTTTTCATTATATAGTGTTTTTATGACTGAGTCAAACTTTGGTCAAAATTGAGTTAAAAGTGCACCAATTGTGTCAAAATTTGTTTTTTTTTTTTTTTTTTTTGAACATAAAGGTAAAACAAAATTTGCTTTTTGCCTCTCATTATGCAATACTTAGCATGAATTATGAAGTTCCCTGCCTTTTCTTGTTCTCATTGCTTCACTGACCCCCAGGATCTTATTGTGAATTTGTTGAGTAGCTTGCAAACAGTGGAGGTAGAAAACGGTGCGTTTAAAACCTGATTATTGAACTGTGAACACATATACCTATATAATACTAATTCTATTTTTTATTCCTAATTTTTTCCTGTAGGTCCTCAAAATGGGAAGCTGCCTCCTTTACCCCGTGGTTCAGAAAATAATGGCAGCGTAAGTTCTATTCACTCTTCAGATAAGATGTTCATTTGCTGCATTTATGATTTGTTTGTAATTGTTTTTTAGCATCAGTTGCATTTTCTTATAAAAAGAAGTTTGAAAGGATGCATTATTAAGACTGAGAATGGGTGATTCCTTAGAATTGGTTAAGTCAAGGGGGAAACGATAATTTGACGAGATAAAACAAATCACCTTTCAATTATTTATAAACAAAATTGAAGACACATTAATTGTATTAAATATTTCTTTAAAACCATTTTCAAACATTTTTTACAATTCCCCATGAAGGAACAGCACCCCAGACACAAATTCAAATCGAACTCCAAATAGAGCCATGGTTGGCTTACTTGACACAACAAAGAATATGAACTTTATTAGTTCTAGTTGATGACATCGAGTTTATGAAGTGAATTAAGATTTGTAGGCAACATTTGTTTTTATTTTCCTGGGACTGTGTTTACTCTCTTCCAAATTCCAGAGTAAAATGCTTGTGAGTTTATTCTCTGGTAAATGTTCTACTATTTCTCCAGATTTGAACTATATGCCAATGTTTCTTCATCTTCCCACCTATTTTTTTTATATAATATACATATTTAAATTTATTATTAAAATCCTATTTACCCGACAATTAAATGTAAAACTAATTAATTTTAAAAATTATTCCAACCCAGCTTAAAAAAAAGAGGATTTGATATTCACCATAAGATATATCCTCCATCGAAACAAAAATACGTATTCAGAAGACACCGAAAACTAAATAAACACAGCTGTTACTTTTTATTTTTATTTTTTCCTTGATCTAATATTGATTTTATTCGTGTCATGGAGAATATCAGATTGTCCATTAGGAACTGAATTTTTTATGCCTTAATGTAGAGTGTTAAATGCACATGTTTGATTCTTAGGCTGAGGTATGAATCTATTTATTGCATTTGGAAGAAATATTTCGTTTTTTGCTTAACATGGAGAAATCACATGTTTCATTTGATTTGAATGTGGAATTGTGCTATCAGATAAAGAGCAACCTTAGAGTTCATATGAAACTTTTATATCCATGCTGAAAATTGTTATTTCGGTTTTCGATCATCTAACATTGGATCATAATTCTAGCCTTCATTTGTTAATGCCACTCAATTTTCTGCCTACAAACTACAAAGTTTCCAAGTATTTGGAGCGGTTTTTGCTTGTTTCTGTTTTCCTTCTGCTTATGGGTCCGCATTATTTACAGGTTGAGTCAATTATTTCTGAAAGGGAACGAATGCTTCTTATGAAGATATCAGAACTTCAAGCTAGGTGAGGGATTGGAGGAACAAGCTCAATAAGCCATATTAAAATTTTCTGTTTTGCCCATAATTTTCAAGAAAAGCTCAACCCTCGTTTTAAACACGTGCAGGATGAATAGCTTGACTGATGAATTAACTACAGAAAAGCTTAAGTACATGCAAGTAAGTTTTTTATGGCATTTAAACTGTTATACATATGAATATTGATTGTTTCGTGGTTGATTTATTTCAGTTGTGTGGTTATTGATTGTTCAAAATATAGTTGGTAAAGTAACATGGAATATTAAACCATTGGACTTCAGAATTCTCATTTATGCCCTCATAATGACCGTGCTTTTCTTCTGTTGGCAGTTACAACAGCGAATAAATGCAGTTTCGCCACGCGAAGAGGATGGAGATACAAGGGGAGGTGATTCATGATTTTCAAAAGATGTGGTCGGGTATTGTTAATTGATAGCACCTTGGAAATTCAGGTAAGTACTCTAATGACACATAATACCTTGGTTAACCTTAGGGGGGGCGTTTGGTTCAAAATTCAATTGAAATGGGGTAATTGTGGTGGTTAGTGAGAATAAAAGATGATCAATTCACATTTTCATCATAATTCATACGGGATAATGAAACTCAAACAAGTTAATCATTACCACATTTTGATTAACTACCTCCTCTCTTATAACCGTTTCTCTTCAGACATTTCACTATTCCTCAACCAACAATCATATTTCTGTCGACCGTCAAAAAAAAAAAAAACAATCATATTTCTGTCCCCACTCATTTCAAGATTAGAGTAAAAACACTAAAATGAAACCATCATTTTCATTGTAATACACTATTCAATAATTCTCATTATAGTTCCAATTGAATAAGGCAAATACTTGTATTCACCAGTTGTACCATGCAACTGATGTGTGTATTCTTAAAAGGTATTAGTTACTTCACTAAACACCATTTGCTTGTTAGTATTAGTTGTGCACCAGCTGAATAATTTAAAGCGAGCATCCCCTTACTAGTTTCTAATCGTTTTGTGTATTTTCAGGGTGAAAATGTAGAAACAAGTGGAGGAAATATTGTTCTTGTATCTGGAATCATGCTTGTAAGTCAGGTGTTGAATAAAACCGTTAAAAAGATTCCAGGTTTGTACGGAAACTAATAAGGGAAAGTTGAGAAAGGAATCAACCAATCAGTTAATTTATTTGGTGGGTGCAAATGGAGAGTAGGTCTCTCCTTGTGCAGATGGTGTTGTGATCTATAAAATGGAATGTGTATTATTTGCTTGACCTTCAGTATGAGTTAGAAAACCACAGGGATATTTACTGTTTTCTGTAGATTAAATGTGTATGTTTTAGCTTGAAATGCCATATGAAGCTGTAATTCTGTGAATAGATCATTTGTAACACTCTCGCTAGTATATAAAGCTGGCCTTATACTCTCAAGTCTCACCTACGAAATATGTTGTTTTAACTGCAAACTTTGTTTTCTTATTATCTGCATCCTTGAAATAAGGTGGAGAGGGATTAGATTCAAATACACCTTTTACCATCATATTACTAACCCAAATGGGAGATTGGATATGTAATTTAATTTATTTTGATATTGTTATGGTGCATGCTTTTCATTTTTAATATTTAAGGGGCTGTCTATGTACTTGAGAAACGTTTTTTCTCACTATTAACACTCTTAAAATTATTCTATACACCCACTTTATAGTTTTGTTTTGAGTTCTCACAAACTCTAATTCCATCACTATATCTTCATTTTCTTTCTCGAAGATGAGGGGAAAATATGATGATTACTAAGGATGAAAATATCGATATCGGTGGAAATATCGATACCTTAAATTTACAGATATATCGATGGAGATATCGAATATCGATATTGGTAAAATATAAAAAATTGATGGAAATCTTATTAAAATGATGAAAATTTAAGATGAAATTTTAGAAAATATTATAACTAACATTAATACATAAATTTAGCCTAAAATCACTACAAAATGATTTTTTTATAACAAACATACTAGTAAAAAAATACAAAATCAGTCTAAAGCGATACAATATCTGTTCATAATTATTTCACACTATACATTTAATACCAAAATGATAGACAAGACACAAGATACTTGCTTGTTCTGAAGGAAAAAAAAAAAAAGGAACAGAACAATTAAAACTCTGAAAAAATGGAACAAAACAATTTAAACCGATATTATCGATTCTTTTTCCGACATTTTTCACCTTTTCGCCGATATTTCGGCGATATCAAGAAAAAATTGTACTAAACATAACCGATATATCCCGATATTTTGGAAGATATCTCTTTCCGGTGCATATAGATATCGGAGAGTCCAAAAATTCGAAATATCGCCGATGTCTCGACTAAATTTCCCGATTTTTTCATCCTTGATGATTACATGTAAGCGGTCAACTCTAATATTGGAATAGGTGTGCACAATGAATGTTTGTAAATTGAGTAGTAGTTGAATGTTTGAGAGTTAATTATTATAGGGGGAAATGGTAAATAAAAAAATAAAATTGATTCTCATTATTCAATGCATCTTTCATTCATATCTATTTGGGTTTTTTGGCACCATATTTTGATGTGTTATCAAAGAATAAAAAAGTCGGATTGATCCACTTTCATTTGAATTAATCAACCTAATTTACACGATACGAGTCAATCATATTTCACTAGTATTCAGATATTTGTTTTTGAAATTGAATTTCAAATAATTTAAATATATTTTTAATTGTTAAATTGAATTTTTAATCCACCAGGTTAGAGTTCAATTGCACATTTGGGTGTAGACAAGTCTGGCCCAATCAAATCATGTCATGTGGTGAAGTAAAGAAGAAAAGTCTTCAGTACTGCACGTATAAATAGAATTCTCATCAAGGATGAAAATCGAGACTTTAAATTTGTGAAAATATTGATGGATATATCAATATCGGTAAATTTTAAAAATTGTGGAAATTTAATAACTAACTTTTAATACATAAATTCAAAAAAAACAATTTAAATCCATTTACATCTATGATAAATTTATATAAAATATAACATACAATGTTATTTCATATGATATTTTTTGAAATTTATCGACATTTTTCGATTTTTTTTCGATATTAGTCTCGATATTGTTATTGTATATCGATTTTTATCAATATTTTCGATTTTTTTTACAAATATCGTGGAAATATCGTTTCTTCTCAATATCGATATCGGTGACTGCGAAAAATGGATATATCAAGGATATATCGGAGAAATTTCCGAATATTTTTATCCATGGTTCTCATTCATTCAAATTTACCAGAATCATCTTGATGAAGAAAACGAATGCTTTAGAGAGCTCGGTGCAAAAATCTCCAAGTATTCTGTAATTTCTCTATGAAATTAAGCATAACGACTTGATATCGAGATGTTAAACCCCACCAATAGGCGTTCTTTTGAACAAATTCAAAGGTGGTGGTTATTGTTTGAATGGCGTTCTTTTCAGAAGTCTCCACAAATGACATTCAATTCTAATCAAGGCAATGCACCCTTAAATTAACGTCATAAACCTCCAAATACAAGAAGACCAGACGAGATCAAGCAATTGAAGGTTATTAATTAGAGATTGAAAACCACTAAGTATTCTTAGCTTCTTAATCTATAAAAACTTAAATTGTATTGTGTTTTATTTATTCGTAAAATTTGTTGTTATAAATGTGACACGCACAGTGGGACTATAAGTATATCTCATCCTTTCTCTTTGCAAAGATCCAGTGTTTTAGCTCTCGTTTTTCATCAACAACCGGGGGTAGGAGGGCATAATTTTTTATCACTATTTTTGTTTTATACTAAAAATTATAGTAATTGTAGTTGAATGATAGTTTAATTGTATATATTGAAAAAAGTTGAATGATAGTTTAATTGAATAAATGCTTTCAATTGGTACATTGGAAATAATATAACTCATTCTTATATATAAAAAAACTATGATCATAATTTGTAAGATTACAGAACCGTCTAAACCGTGGAGCCCCGTTAAAAACCTTGCCGAGTGGGTACGGGACAAAACTTTTCCTCAAGGAAAAGGGAACTCCACTAAACTCAAACTAAGTAAATCTGTTACAACCTAAATTTTTTTTCGTTAGGAGTAATAAACTAAATCCCATCTCTGTACAACAACAAAAAAAAAATTAACTCCAAATTCTCAATTTCTTTCTTCTCAATTTCCTAGTAGAAGCACTAGAAACCAAGTATCCAACCCCAAGGCACACCACCCAAACCCCCACATCCACCGCCCAGTTCACCCCCTCGGCCTCCATCTCGCAATCTCCGCCGTCCATATCCTCCTCCCCACGACACTCACTGCACCAGCACACACTCGATACAAGCTCCCCCTCCCTTTCCCTCTCCTCAGGAATCTCCTCCAGCTCACAACCCCTCCGGCGCTTCGCCGCCACCATCTCCACCTTCTCACTCATCACCTCCACCACCCCCTCCGCCGCTACCGAGACCTCAACATACTTAATCCCCTTAACGACGTCGTTTGCCGCGAGCACACACTTGCAATCCATTTTCCAGAAATCGGCATCGTCTTTTCTGAAAATCCCCTTCAACACCTTCACATCGCCGACGTATATCTCGAATTTGGCCCCTTCGCAGAGCACGACGCTCTCTCGGGTCCCGTACGAGAAGCCCCGACCCGAATTGGATAGGATCCGGTGGAGCGTAAGGAAGGCGGGGGAATCGGGTCGAATATTGGATCCGTTAATCTCGAGGAAGCTGCCGTTAATGCGAGGGAGAAAATGCAGAGTGAGGAAATCGGGCAAAGTGGTGGCGTTTTTGGCGCATGGAACTGATAAGTTAGTGTAGAATGCTTTGGTTTTCAAGGTATCTCTTTCGTTTGCTATAAACCCTCTACACATATTTGTTTTTTTTGGGTAATTATTTGTGTTGGATGAAATTGAAATTAAGGAGATGTTTTATAAAGAGAAGAGGGGAGGAAATGGTATTGAGAAGAAATCAAGGGGTGAGAAGATAGGAATAGGAAAACAGCACACGGTTTCCTCCCCCCAAGTTATTTATACTTTTGCTATTTTTTGCATATTGCCAAAAGAGGTTGCGAAAAAACCCACGGCACCCGCCTTTTTAAAAATGATACTCCACTAGCTGGAGTTTATATTCTGTGGGTGGCACAACTTACACGCCCAATATTATTATGGGGAGCAAGTTTGTGTATCCTTTGTGGCTTAAATTGGTATTTCTAAAATAATCGCCTGAAAACAAAGCACAAAACACGCCACTGGACTTATGTTACTATAAAACAAATACTCCATATGTTATTCTAACATATAAGTTTTATATAACACGCCTAGATATTATAAACTGTGTTACTATATAAATACATAAATTTTATCGTACAGAAAAAACTGTTTTAACCCGTGAAAAAAGAAAAAAACTTAGATGTAATGGGATGAAGAACAAAATGAGAAAACGTACACAACAATAAAAACATCAAATTAAAGTGAAGCTATGAATCTCTGATGAGAATTGTTACAAGAACTGGAAGCATGGAAACAAAGAAAAAGTTGACGCGTTGTATGTATAAGTCTTTGTGGAGTTATTAAAGGGATGGTAGCAAACTCAACCAATCTGAGTCTAAGCTAATTCCTATGGAAGCTGTTTATGAAATTTGTTTCTAGTCTCTACACTACTTGTTATTTGATGGGGATTAAACTAAAAAACACTTGTAAAAATATTTCTTAAATTACTTCATAATGAAAAATGATACTATTATAATTTTAAAATATAAGTATACTATTTTTCATTTCAATTTCTCTTTATGTGCATTGCACGTTGTACGTAATCTACCCGCTCTTAGTACTATATTTCCTCTGCTTTCTCATATCTAAATTCTCTTTTGTGGCAAATTCTACAATCACAAACCACATACCCAACATTCAAATGGCTGCAATAGGCTGAAAGGGTTGGCAACCTTCAGAAATGCCTAATCAAACTACTATTTATAAAAAATGGTCTTACTTATACAAAATGTATAAAAATTGTCTTCTTTTATTTAATTGATTAAAAAAAAAAAGAACAATCACACTAAACAATCTTAAACAATCCTAAACAACCACATTAAACAACTATAAACAACCACATTAAATAATCATAAACAACCACATTAAACGATACTAAATAACTCAATTAAACAACCTTATACAACCACAGTAAACAACCTGAACGAGAATTTTGGGTGTAAACCTAAAAAAAAAAAAAAAAAAATCCACTTGAATTCACTATGATAAAACATCAAATACCAACAAAATCAAATAAAAAATATAATAGAAATATGTTTCTTACCTTCAATCCAACTTTCAATTACATTATGAGAAAAAATGAGAGAATTTAAGTGTAGAGATTGAAAAGAATGAGAGAAGGAGAGAATATGAGATTTGAAAAAGGGGTTCTTTTTTCTTTTAATTTTTTTTTTAATTATTTTTATTACACTTAAAAGTGATAAAAGGGAATAAAGGCAAAAAATAAACATGAATAGGGTTAAAAGACCATACTTGATATATTCCACGGCATAACGGGGCAAATAAACTTGTTCGGTGCATATTTATATTCGTCCCGTCATGTCCCGTGCTCTATTACGGAACAACATCTCAAGCCCTGCTCTGTGCAAGAACCTGCCCTGCACTCGAGACGAGACAACATTTTGAACCCTACCCTCAGCTATCCAAGTGAAACAGGCCTATTTTTTTATACTCAAATTTTAAATGTAAACATGTTAATATATACGTATATTTTAAACATTTCAAAATGAGTAGGGTTAATTTGAAGAGAAGTGAGGAAGAATGGAGCGAGAAAAGAATATAATGAAATGTGATAGAGAATAGTTACAAACAAAAAATGAATGGGTAACTTTCATTAGGACGGACGAAAAAAGAAAGTTGGGTAGCTTCTATTGGGACGGAGGAAATAGTATATATTTCTCCATTCCTCTGTAATTGACACATTTTCTAAAATGTTAATATCTCATTATTTTTCTACCTTTTCTCTTTCTGATCTTTCTACTTACCTTTCTTTATCGCCTTTCACTAATTTTATATCTTTTAAATTATGTGTCAAAAAGCAAATGAGTCATATGGTATACCGTATATGATACTATTAGACTATTAGTATTGATTTGTTCAATATGAAATTTTATCGCTTCACTACCATACCGAACCACGCTACCTACAGCTGTGCACTTAATCTAAATCTATAGCTGGACTGTTGACTGCAGATAGTAAGTTAACAGTAACTTTACAACATCAGTTTTGCAAATTAAACTAAAATTAATTGTCCATTACTCAGGTGATTCCATTTATGTATTGAATAATAATTAATAATATCACACAAACACTAACAAGTTATAATACATTTAATCTATTATTAAATTGTAGCAATCAATTATATTAAAATCTCAAATATATTATTAAGCATTGGATAATTATCGTAAGTATGAATAATTATGTTAAATTATACTATTTCATTTTCGGTTATTATTATTTTGTTATCTCAGTCTATTTTAAAGTATTTTATTTATTATTTTTCCGATTTGATTGGACAAGGAATATCTATTTTGATTACACAAAACAATGCACAAACTTAATGAAAATATCTAGCAAAATTCTAGAAGGTAGCTTGGTCTGGTTGTATTGTATGATTGCATTTAAATCATGTTGGTCAACAATGACGACTAATTTTGTTGGACCACAAATTTAACTTTTTATTGTGGGGCCGGCCCAATAAGCGTATTTGTACATTCATTGTTTTGGACCATAAATTTTTTTCTGGGCTGAGGATTAAAAAAAGTCAATGAAGGAAATTTTATGCCCATTTGGTTTCAATTTTTTTATCCCGTTTTCATGTATTAATCAAACTTTATAGAATTTATATATAAATATATCAATTATGTTATTGTATAAAAGAACAAATATATTCAAATTAGTTGTGTTGCTTTATACTTTGGACACAAAAATTTGGAAATATTCATGCATATAATTCATATGCGATTTGAGTTTATGAATTTGAAGATGAATTAAGAGTAATAATAATAATAATAATATGTCAATTTTGGTTTGGATTTAAGGGTTTTAAGTACTGAATTTGAAATCCATCATACTTGTTTTAAATTATTTATGTAATTTTAGTAAATAAATTTTAAATTCATCATAAATTGTTGCAGTTTAAAGTGAAAAGGCAGCTAAAATTGACAATGTTCTCAATCTTCCTGAATCGACGATTCAGGCCATTTTATTAGATGCAGAGGCTTTAAGGGAAATATCTTGGTAATACATTTTACAAAAAAATAGTACTTGACTTATATATAAAGTAAACCTATTGTTTAATACTCCGTAGTATACCAGAAAATACGTTCAAAGCACTGAATGATAACTCTAATTAAAAATCTTAATAATAGATTTTACACAAAACATAACATAGTTTGATTTAAGTACTCTCTCCTTTTTTTTTAATAAATGATGTTTTAGTCTCTTTCTTTTGTACACAATTAAATGATGTTTTAGAATTGTTTACACTGTTTATTTTAATTATAACCTTTTTAACTTTAGAAACTTTTCTAATTGGTTCCTAACTATGAAAAATGTGCATTAAGGAATTAATGTGATTAAAAACCTCATTTATTATTTAAAGTATACTCCCTCCGTTTCATAAAGTTTGTCGCATTTGGCCTTCAATTTTGTTTCAAAAAGTTTGTCGCTTTTTCTAATTTTACCAATGATCTCCCTAAATTGCTCCTATTTTTTTGGAAATATATTAATTACGATTTTTTTGGAAAGGTCAAAGAAATTGTGGAAAAGGAAGGTGGTAAAATAAAAGGAAAAAGAGAAGAAGGGGGTAGAGGAATAATGAGGGGTAAATTTGTCAAAAAAATATGTTCCTTAATTCTATACAAAATGAGAAATGCGACAAATTTTATGAAACGGAGGGAGTACTTGTCAATATGTACTCTTTTTTAATTCCAACAAATTTCATGAAAACATAATTTATTAAAAAACGGAGAAAGTATTTATTTAAAGTAAAGCCCCTAAGATATTTTTATTACACACAAAAAAAAAAACCTATTTTAAAAGTAAATTAATAGTTAACAAGAAAATATAAAGGACAACTTAATTTTTACATAAGATTTTGAGTTGATTAGGTTATTTCAGTAAACACCCCTTGAAATTGTGCAGTTTCGATATTACCAAAATATATAGCTAGATTAATGATAGATTATGGAGTATAATGATACGGAGTAGATTATAGATAGGTATAAGCATGATGTGCAATACTACATGTTAATTTGGAGTATCAATTTCCACATCACTTGTACAGTTGACTGCTCTCCCAAGTCAATGATGGAAAATAGAGTTTGAATTTTCTTTTTTTTTTTTGACAGGGAAGTAGAGTTTGAATTTTCGAGAGCACTAGGGTTAGGTAATTTTTTTTTTTTTTTTTTTTGACAGGGAAATAGAGTTTGAATTTTCGAGAGCACTGAGGTCAGGTAAAAATTATGGTAACTACAAATTAGCCCAAATTTTATATATATATATATATTTTTTAAGTGTTAAAGTTCTTTTAGATAGTTAATTTTCATTTTTTATATTGATCAATAAACAGTATTTATTGTACTTGAAATTTTAAATTTTATTTGTAAAGTTGCTTAGGTTATGTGTATATATATAAAGGACGACTTTTTACATGTCGATTAGGTTATGGAGTATATATTTAAATAACCACCCCTTGATATTTTAACTTATCATAAATGTTGGTTTGAAGTGAAGGAAAATGATCATTTTATGTTATTGCAATATTTGTATGATGAAGAAAATGTTAATTTTTCCGTTGACCCATGTATAATTGAGTTCTTCATTTTTGTATATAAAGAAAAATATGCTATAATGATTGGGATGTTATTAGAATTGTGCTTTTCGATATTACCAAAATAACAAGTATGGTGAGTGGAAATACGAGAGGTGCGTATGGACTATGGAGTTTGATGATAGGGAAAGTCCACCAATCTCCCCTCATATTTATGGTCTATGTGTTGAATTTTACTCATATTAAGTTTCGATAATGTGTTGATTTTAAATTTTTAGTGAATTTTAATGATGTGCATATAGGGTTTTTTTTTTTCTCTTTTGAACTACCCAACAACATAATTGTTAAATTGCTCATATCCACCGCATATCTCTAGGGCCTAATTATTTAATACTCGATTATAGACTGTTCAGTAAAAAAATCGTTGAAATTCGGTTTCTGTATTATTATTAAAAAAGTTTGAACACATTTTTAAATGCATTTAAGCTTGAATAAGTAAAAGAAAAAACAAGTATAAAAATATCAAACTACTTGAATTCGACTCGATTAATTATTAAATAAGTTGAAAAATACATTTCAAAGTTCTAACAACATTAATTTCAAATAAATGTAAACATGACTTATATAGTTATATATTCGACTTAATTCATATTTACAGCCCCCACATCCTTATTTATTTGCCATTTTCCCAACCAACTTGTGAAACTAGCGCTTAATGCATTGATTGCAACTACAATGATAAGACATATACCATCGTTCATTTTTCCAACTTGTTTCAAAATAGTACTCCACATTGTAAAAGTTTCCCTATTACTCTCTTGTACGTAATATCACCCCCACTATATATGTAAGTTGCAACACTTGATGCTCAAATAAGCCAAACCCCCATGTGCAGATAAAACCATTTGCTACAAAATTAATTATAGAGTAAATTAAGAATCATGTGAAATCCTCGATCTCCCTCTGTCTCCAATTCTTGATTTCTAATTTTCGACCGACATGGACATTGTACAGACTGCAGGAAACGAGCACGTAGAGGAGGACGAATCGAAACGGCTAGTTCCATGGAACAAGCAGATTACTGTACGGGGGCTGGTTGCAAGTGTATTGATAGGGTCCATTTTCAGTGTGATTGCGATGAAACTGGTTCTTACAACCGGAATCACTCCACACTTCAATGTTTCAGCAGCACTTGTTGCGTTTATCTTCATAAAGGTATGGACGAAAGGCCTTCACAAAATGGGATTTGATTCACCTCCTTTCACCAAGCAAGAGAATACCATGATACAAACATGCTCTGTTGCCTGTTACAGCATTGCACTTGGAGGTATATAATTCAATTCATGTTTTCTTAACGACTTTTAGTTAGAACCGTTATTATGTGAATATGCACTACAATTTGGAAGTATAATTGTACTCTCTAATTGAAAAAAAAAATCAAACTATTATTATTGATAGTACTCCTAAATTAAAATTTCTGGATTATTATTAGGGGGATTTGGATCTTACCTTCTGGCAATGAACAAGAAGACATTTGAACAGTCGGGTGGAACAAGTATTGGTGGAAATATCCCAAGCAGTATCAAGGAGCCTGGGATTGGTTGGATGAGTGGTTTCCTCTTTTTAGTATGTTTCATTGGCCTTTTCGTCTTGGTTCCTCTCAGGAAAGTGAGTCACTTCTTTCGATGTTTGGGTAACACACTAACACTTGTTTGTACTTGGGTTCATTTGCACTCTTTTTTTTAAGTGTCACATTGTACATACGAATTGTCACTATTAAAAAATATATTTGATTTTTAAGCAAAGACACTTCATATTGACAAACCTTTATACTTGAAAATAAAAGAGTCACATAAACTCGAATTCACACATTTTTTTGCTGAGAGACTTCATTGGATTTTACTATTGAAATTTAGGATGTGTATGAAGGTGAGTGAAGATAGATTGTGTATTCAAAATTGTACCCAATATAAAATAGGAGAGAGAAAGTGTAAAGTAAAAAAAAAAAAAAAAAAAAAAAGAGTAGGAGAATGTTGAGTTGAATATATAATAATAATTATAATTAAGTGCAAGTTAACTTTTCCAAGTGGCGATAAATATAGTTGTGCTGAATTGTAGATCTTGATTATCGACTACAAGTTGACTTTTCCAAGTGGCATGGCAACTGCGGTACTTATTAATGGATTCCACAGCACTGGTGACAAAATGGCCAAGTAATTACTAAACGTTATTCATCTTTCATATTTGTATATCTAAAGCGTGTTTTACATAATATAATACATATAGCCTAATAACTTTTTATGAAACTGTTGTGAAGGAAGCAAATTAGTGGTTTCATCAAGACATTTTGTGCCAGTTTCCTCTGGGGTTTCTTTCAATGGTTTTACACAGCAAAGGAACAATGCGGTTTCTTACAGTTTCCCACTTTTGGACTACAAGCAAGGAAGCAAACGTACTAACTCTTTTTATTCTATTAATTTTAATGATAATTCACGACATTTTAATGTCAACTTGCCATTTAATTGGATGCACCGGGCTAGATGCAACCGTAAAAAATTAGTCCAGTGAAAGATTGACAAAGGCATGTGAAATAGCCTGGTGCATCAGAATTGCAACAATAATTTAGTCCATGTATCGAATTGCGAGACGTTGTAAAATTTTAAGCAAAAAATAATCCATAATTTTACTCATTTACCTATTAACTTATTTTGAAATTAATTTTGTTGGTCCAATATGAAACTGTCAGGGTTGATAACATAAATTTGTTTCATTATAATTTCTCTATTTAAAAGTCTCTAATTTTGTTGTAGTGTTTTTAATGTACAAGTTTCTAAATATTAATGATTTTTTTAAATAATTTTGCAGATTTTATTTTGATTTTAGCTTGACATATGTGGGAACTGGTATGATCTGCCCCCACAGTGTGAACTTATCATTGCTTCTGGGGGCAGTGGTTTCATATGGTGTTATGTGGCCTCTCATTGTAAAAAACAAAGGAGATTGGTTTCCATCAAATGTACCGGAAAGTAGTATGAAGTCTCTCAATGGCTACAAGGTCTATTCTTCTTCTTAATTTTCTACCCAAAAATTTAAGTATTTTCACATTAATTTACCAATATACATTTTTTTGGGGGGCAGGTATTCATTCCCATTGCTCTTCTTCTTGGTGATGGACTCTATAATTTCATCAAGATATTACGCATTACACTAATTAATATGCACACTAGGTACAATCGCAAAAGGCAAAGTTCAGGTAAATCTCTAGCATGTTATACAGATGTCATAAAATGAATAATTGCTACACACTTATGTCCTGTATATTAATCTTGCAGCATCTGATGAGGAGAAGTCGAGGAGTGATCTTAAAGAAGACTCAACCTTCGTTAGTGAAAGCATTCCTGTATGGTTAGCTGTGGTTGGTTACATAATCTTAGCCATACTATCAGTTTTCACAATTCCCCTCATTTTCCCTGAGCTCAAATGGTACTTAGTCATCTTAGCCTACATCATAACACCACCTTTAGCCTTCTGCAACGCCTACGGGGCCGGCCTAACCGATTTCAACATGTCCTACAACTACGGAAAAGTCGGCCTTTTCATCGTTGCTGCTTTATCCGGCAAACACCACGGCGTCTTAGCTTCCTTAGCTGCGTGTGGTCTATTCAAGTCCGTCATCAATGTTTCCTGCATTTTGATGCAAGATTTAAAAACGGGCCATCTCACCTTGTCTTCCCCACGAGCGATGCTGCTGAGCCAAGCAATCGGGACCGCTTTAGGCTGCGTTATTTCGCCTTTCACCTTTTTCTTGTTCTACAAGGCCTTTGACATTGGGAATCCTGATGCAGAATTCAAGGCCCCTTTCGCTATTATATATAGAAACTTGGCTCTTATTGGAGTCGAAGGCTTTTCTGCGTTGCCCCAGCATTGTTTAGAGCTTTGCTACGGGTTTTTTGCAGCTGCGGTAGCAATCAACTTGGTGAGAGATTTCTCGCCCAAGAGGGTCGGGAAATGGATGCCGATTCCAACGGCTATGGCGGTGCCGTTTTTAATTGGTGGGTATTTTGCAATTGATATGTGTGTGGGGACGTTGGTGGTGTTTGTGTGGCAGAAGGTGAAGGCGCACAAGGCGGCGTTGATGGTTCCGGTGGTGGCTTCCGGCTTGATATGCGGGGAAGGGCTTTGGATACTTCCTGCGTCAGTTCTGGCCTTGGCTAAAGTTAATCCACCCATCTGCATGAAGTTCTTCTCTGCCTAGCTACTACACATGGACACACACTCTTCTTTGTATAGCATATATTGGTAATTTTGAAATATATACCTAGGGAATTGTTGTACGTGCTTTTGATGGTTGAATCGGATGTGGACTATTTGTTAGCACGAAACAAACATGTATAATGATCGGGGGTTTATTACGTGTTTAAGGAGTGTTTATATGATGATCTTGATGATCTAATGAAGAACAAACAAGAACACAAGATATAGCTTCTTGGAGAAGCTAAAGCTTTAGAAGCTTGGGAGTGTTTATTGCTTTGGGTTGGGAGTGATTTGTGGGAATGGTGTTACTTGTCTACAAATGAGCCTCTTTTAGGCATTATATAGTGGTTTCTAGGGGCTGCCCGCCCTTTACACGTGGCACGCCCTTATTGGACCTATCTTCTGCCCGAAAAGGTGATTTGATGGCGCATTTAATGCTAAACCGCCTTTGGTGCTCGTCCTCGCCGAGATGCCGAGGAGCTGAGCCACGGAGGACCATGTCGAGGAGTGTGGTCGCCACGCTCCATGCTATCTCCCAAGGCTTCAATACTTAGACTTTCCTAGCTAAGAAAGACACGTGCTCGCCACACATTCGGGCGAGCAGCTTAACTAAAACATGTGCTCGCCAACATCTTTGAGCGAACACTTAAATATATTAAATACATCTATTCTATTACATTTTCTTGGTCTTGTTGACTAGTCGTCGCACGACTTTGTTGACTGGCCCTCGCCACGTAAGCTGGTGACTAGGATTGACTTCTTTGACTAGGTATAACATTTGCCCCCTGGTCGCCTTTCTTCGTATTCGTAGAATGGTAAGGCGAGCAGTATGGTCGTCTTCTTAGATGGTGATAATTGTCCTCGACAACACAATCAAATTTGAGATCTTGATGACGTGTGATGGAGGCGGTCGCCTCGTCTCCAGCGGCGAGCACGGGGCGGCGCAAGGAATTTGAATTTGGCGCGTGGGGCGCGTGCCGACCTCAAAGGTCGCGCGTGGGGTCCACTCGCCGAACTCAAATTCGGAAATGAACCCAAATTCCAATGGCTATGGCGGCGCCGTTTTTAATTGGTGGGTATTTTGCAATTGATATGTGTGTGGGGACGTTGGTGGTGTTTGTGTGGCAGAAGACGAAGGCGCACAAGGCGGCAATGATGGTTCCAGTGGTGGCTTCCGGCTTGATATGCGGGGAAGGGCTTTGGATACTTCCTGCATCTGTTCTGGCCTTGGCTAAAGTTACTCCACCCATGTGCATGAATTTCTTGTCTGCCTAGATACACACACTCTTCTTTGTACTGCCTATATTGGTAATTTTGAAATATATAGCTAGGGAATGATAGCATTTATCATAAATATTTATCCTTGCACTGATCGATACACATGATGCAAGTTTCCATTGTATTAAAGAAACAATATATAGCAGCAAAAACTCCTTGTGGCAAAATTATAAGGGGAGAAATTAACAAAAGTTAAAAGAGGTAATGGGAAAAGCACAAGGTTTAATTAGAAGTAAAAAAAAAATGTGCAGGATATTTGATTAGTGTGAAAATTGTTTTAAATTCATATGTTTATTTTGCTTAAATTTATAGAATTTTATTTATTATTTGCACTATATTGACTCATTGCACTTAATTTAAAAAAAGTGTATGATTTGCTATTTTTTAAAAGAAAAATGAGTATTTTTAGAGTAAAATATACACCTTAAATATGTTGTGTCAATCAAAGAAATAAATTGAGGAGAGTGATAAAATGATTGGACTCGAAAAATGAAAAAAAAAAATTCATTCAAAGGCCTAAATTAATGGGCCTTTTAAATTATTTTAGCAGCCCAATTAAACATTTCACTCCATTTTATATGCCTGTGCTGTGAGAAATGAAGGGCATGTTTATTTTGGAAATCACATATCCGGACGTGAGACGTAACGTCCCCCATCTTGTTCTAGTTCAGAATTTTACATTTAAATTTCAACATCCAATTACATCAACCCCTAAAAACATCTATATATTCTACTATTATAATAATACAACATCACACACTATTACACAATTGATTTGACATAAAGTTACATCTCATCTTACTCAACATCACAAAACAAACATACACAATCACTATTCATCAGAATTTCTCCATCCAGAATTTCCCCATCCCCATCTCCCCTAGATGCACTTCCCCCTCTACATTTATTAATTAAGTAGGTATGTAAAATATCATATTTATCCTTTTAATAAAATATTATAGATAGATACACTTCCCTCTTAAAACCCTAACTCTAATGGATTAACCCTAATTTTGCAGCCCACTCCTCCGATAACCAGCCGCCGCCGCTCCTCCACCACCACCATCACTTACAGCTGCCTCAACCACCTACTCCGAGAGCCACAAATTTTTAAAAAAAAAAATTAAAAATTCAACAACAAAATTTAGAAACAAACTCCCACTAGTCCATAAAACTCAACAACAAACCCTAAACTCTAAGCCAAAAACATAGAAATTTACCCAAAACATAAACTTATTTTTGACAAACCAGAGTCGACCAAAAACACTCTCATCGACACTGGTTTGTCGACCAAACACATTCCCATCGACTCTAGTTTGTCGACCAAACACATTCCCATTGACTCTAGTTTGTCGACCAAAAATACACCCATCGGTAACAGGTCGTCGAAAATTTCTTTATCAAAAAATAAAAAAAATTAAAATTTTCGACAACATTTGCTTAACCGAGTGAGGGTTAATTACTAGATCAACAACATTAGACATTAATCGAATAGAGGTCGTCTAGGAGACTAGTGAGGGGGCGAATCATAGACATTAGTAACCGTGTTGAAATTGTTTACGAGTTCACTATCCTAGGAGTTTATGGTATTAATTAGGTAGACTAATTAGTGCACGTGTTCACCTAAGCTTCAAAAGAAATTGGTCTACTCATTAAACTGATAGCCCTTAGCACACATCGAATCATTAGGCATAATCTTGTAGTTAATTCGTCAAGTCATTAGTGATCCCACATAAGGAAGATACTCGAAGCAATTCTTCCACTCGCACTTTCATATTGAAAGTTAGTTTAATTTCTTGCATTAGTTGTTTATTTTCTTTATTAGTATTTGCTTAATTTTCTCGTTTAGCCTCTATAACACCATGTCGACGTATAGTTTTGGGGCTCCACGCTCTCCTAGGTTCTACGTCGATACTACTTGATCGTATACTTGTAATATTATAACCAATCCATATACTTTTGGGTAAGTTATTTTTGTGCTATTAAACTTGCAAAAATACAAAAAAGTAAGTACTATATGAAAAAAATGGAGAAAGTCGTCTAGCTTACAGGGGCCTCTAGCGGACTCTCTGGTTGGTAAGGTGGGGGACTTCTACTTTAATGATGGTTGACATTTTCCTCTGGCCTTTGTCTTCGGGTTTATAGAAATGGTTGAGGACATCCTCGCTATTCACGTTTCTAGAGGTCCGGATCGTTTGGTCTGGGCTTCCTAAGTAACAAGAGAGCTTACTTCGAGCATGGCCTATGATTTTCTTAGACAACCGCTTCCTCAGGTCAATTGGTCATCTTGGATTTGGAGCAGCTTTATTCTGTTGTGTCGTTTGACTGTCATATGGAGAGCTATCTAGGGCAAGTTGCCTACTGCTGACTGGCTGCTATGATTTGGGATTCTGGATCCCACCAGCCCCTCTACGTCCGTGCCTTCACTTGCCAGGTTTTTTTCACTATTGGTACGTACTTTCAGGTAGAGCTGTTATTCGAGTCGAGTATTTGAAGTTCGAGCTCGACTCGAGTTCTTATCGAGTCGAGCCGAGCTCGGCTCGATAACATTGCCGAGTTAAAAATTGAGCTCGGCTTGACTCGTTAACGAGTCTAACGAGCTTAACGAGCCTATCGAGTCGAGCCGAGCCTGATGAAATTTTTATAAAAAAATAGTTATCGAACCTAACAAGTCGAGCTCGAGCCGACTCGTTAGTAAATTGAGTATATAACGAGCTCGAGCTCGGCTCATTAAGCTAAACGAGTCGAGACTTAACGAGCCGAGCCGAGTCTCGTTAAGGCTCGATTCGAATAACAACACTACTTTCAGGTTCCTCTTTACTTTGAGTTGGGTTTCCATAATATGTTTCTCCAGGCCCTAGGGATGTCTTTTAGCCCTCAGGTTTCAGAGCTTTGGAGAGTGGCTTTTACCACTGCGATTTGGGCCATATGGCATGTCCGCAATAAGGCGGTATTTGATAAGCAGGTGCCCTCATTTCATAGATGTATGACCCTGATTCTTTCCGGCGTTCGTGAGTCATCCGTCCTTTCCCAGGGCCGCAAGTAGAGATGTTTATCCGGGCCGGGCTAATCGGGCCGACCCGTTTAACCCTGCAAAATATAGGGTTAGGGTTAATGAATCGTAGGCTCGTTTAAATCCGGGCTTTTTTGACCCGGACCGGTTAGCCCGCGGGTTAAACCGGGCCAGCCCGGGCTTTTTTTTTTTACTTACTTGCCGAACAATTTTAGACCTTTGGGCCTTGTGTATGCATGTCATTAGCCCAGCACATATATGAATATACCATATATGAATATATGAGTATAGTATATAATACTACCCACTCAATTAGATTAATTAATATAATACAAATAAGTAATACCGCGTCGGCCGTAATAATTTAATAAGCAGGCAGCAGCAGCAGCAGCGACTTTGCGACTTTCATGTACGTCGATTGTTTTTTACATATGTTAATATGTATTATTTTAATATATATATAGTTTTCTATGTTTTTTAAATATGTATGCTAATATGATATATTGATAATTTGATATGTTCGGTTAGTATTCGTAATGCGTGTTTACAGTAATTATTTTAATTTTTAAGATTCCTTTATTTTTTTGCTTTTTCTTAAATTTAAATATGTAACTCTTCCCCAGATTACAACATGGATTTGGATGATTTGGAGATTTTGGGATCTAGTGATGTACCTCCTAGTGAAAATATAGATGGTGATGGACCTGAAAATAATGATTCTGAGAAAGGTAAATAAAGAAATAGAGCAACTAGCTCTGGGGTATGGAACATTTTTTCTAAACCTATGAATGGGAAGGTAATATGTAAACAATGTGAGAAAGAATATGTTAGGAATAGTTCGAGTTATGGGACTTCAACACTTAGTCGTCATCTGAAGGTCTGCAAGAATAATCCGAAATTTAAAGATGTTGGTTTAATGTTAGATGGTGAAGGAAAATTAAGGTCTAGGAAAATTGATCCAAATCATGTGCGTCATTTGATTAGTATGATAATTATTTCACATGATCTACCACTTAACTACGTTGAATACAAATGGGTTAGAGAGTTGCATACATATTTGAATCCTGATGTCAAAAGTTTTGGTAGATTAACAGCTACTGTCGATGTCTTGAAGTTGTATGACATTGAGAAGGCTAAATTGAGGCGTAAGATGATTGATTGTCGTGGTAGAATTTGCTTAACTTCTGATTGTTGGATTGCTTGTACTGGGAAGGGTTACATTAGTTTGACAACACACTTTGTTGATTGTGATTGGAAGTTGAATAGCAAAATAATCAATTTTTGTAAAATGGATCCTCCACATACTGGGTTTGACTTGGCAAATAAAGTGTTTGATTTCTTAAAAAAATGGGGAATTGAAAAAAAGGTGTTCCCTTTTACTTTGGATAATGCTTCTGCCAATGATAATATGCAAGATAACTTGAAAGAAAGACTTTCTTTACAAAATAGTCTTTTATGCAATGGTGAGTTTTTTCATGTGAGATGTTGCGCTCATATTTTAAATCTCATAGTTCAAGAGGGTTTGAAAGTGGCTAATGAAGCTTTAAAAAAGATTAGACAAAGTATCAAATATGTCAAGGGTTCAGACGGGAGGATGAAAAGTTTTCTTGAATGTGTGACTCAAGTTGGTGGCATTGATACTAAAATTGGTCTGCGCATGGATGTATGCACTAGATGGAATTCTACTTACACTATGTTAGAAAGTGCAATTAGATACAAACGTGCTTTTAGTTTGCTTCAGTTGAATGATCAAGGGTTTACGTTTGCTCCAACAAATGAAGAGTGGGCGAGGGGGGAGAAAATGTGTGAGTTCTTGCGTCCATTTTTCGTGATCACAAATCTGATTTCTGGTTCATCTTATCCCACATCCAATTTGTATTTTATGCAAGTATGGAAGATAGAGTGTTTCTTAAAATCAAATGTGGTGAGTGAAGATGAAGTCATTAGGAGTATGGCTATGAAAATGCAAGTAAAATTTAACAAGTATTGGAGTGATTATAGTACTGTGCTTGCAAAATTTAACAAGTATTGGAGTGATTATAGTACTGTGCTTGCATTTGGGGCTGTGCTTGACCCTCGAGGAAAATTAGGAATGATCAAGTATTATTACTCCCAACTTGATCCTAATTCAGCTCAAGCGAATGTTGATCATGTAAGACGTAAATTGCAAGCACTTTTTAGTGACTATGTGAGATTGACGTCCTTGAATGAACCAAGTGGAAGTTCTCATCAAAGATCTTCAAATTTATCATCACGTACTACATCAACACTTAGTGGAAAGGAAAAAGAAAAGGAAGAATTCGGTTTTGATGTAAGTCATTATGTTTTAATTTAATTTTTGCTTTAAATTTTTATTAATTATTTATTTAAGTATTATTTATTTTGATGTAATTCCTCTTATTTTATATAGGTTATGTAAGATTGGCAGAGTAAATCAAGTGATATTCAAACTGAAAAATCTGAATTGGAGCAGTATTTGGATGATCCACCTCTTGAATTTAAATACAATCCAAACTTGAATGTGTTGGAGTTTTGAAAAAATAATAAAATTCGATGTCCAACATTATCGATTGTGGCTTGTGATATTCTTAGTATCCCAATCACCACAGTCGCTTCTGAATCTGCTTTCAGCATTGGGGCTCGTGTTCTCAATAAATATAGGAGTCGACTTCTTGGGCGTCATGTGGAAGCTCTTATATGCACTCGTAGTTGGCTACAAGGCTATGTTGTTGGTAATATTATAATTATTTCATATATAATTTGTTTATTATAATTATATAAACTTTAATAAATAACTAATTTTACTTTTTTTTAGAAGACGATGATGATGATGATGTGCTTGAAGATTTTTTTTTTTATTTAAAAATTAAATACCCATCCATTTTCCCCTCCCCATGACTCGAACCCAGGATCTAAGGCCTAGGTAGTGGTGCTCTAACCACTTGAGCTATCCCACTTTGTCATGATGTGTTTGAAGATGATGCTTCGTCTTTGTCCAAGGAAGGATCGAATGATGTTGAGATTCAAGAAAGTGATTTTTTTTATTAGGTTATGATATTTGTTTAGTTTTATTTGGTCATATTAAGGACTAATACGTTTTAGAATTGTGTTTAAATCATACTTTTATTTTTTTATTTATGGATCATTAACTAATTATTTATTTTTCTATTTTATTTGCTTGTTGGACGTGTCAATTGTGGCCTTTAATTTAAAAAGAAAAAAAAATTAAAAAAATTGTCGTAGCCCGTTAGTGGCCCGTTTAGCCCGTGGCCCGCTAGGGTTAGGGTTAGGTCCCAACAATTGTAGGACCGTTAAGTATGAACCGGATAAGGCCCTAGCCCATTTAATCTGTGGCCCTGTAGGGCTAGGGCCAGCCCGATAGACATCTCTAGCCGCAAGGATGGTTCTATTATGGACCTGGGGGTGTGCCACTCCTTGGGGGTTCTTGTCCGCCCTCGAGCCCCGCGAGTTTCGATTTCGGTCCGATCGATGGCTCCCTCCAAACCCTGGGTGGTACAGGATGAGTGTGGATGGTAGATGCTTCTCCTCCCCTGGTACTATCTTTTTCGGGGCATTATTTCAGAACTCGAGACGGGGTTCTTCATCGCTGCCTTCGTCCGGGAGGCTGATTGGGGATTTCCTTTAGAGGCAAAGATTGCGACTGGTCTTTTGCTATTCTGTTCGTCCACGGTCAGGGATGGAGGCATCAGGGCCTCTGTAGCTGACACGTATTTTTACCAACACACTCCTCTCAAGTATAAGAGGTTCCTTGTAGTAAAAGTAATGCCCGATTAAATTATCGATCCACGAGACTAGATTGATCAAGTAGCCTTAGTGCTTTGTATTTCTCTTTGAATATAGTGAGAAATCATGGTTTGTGCAAAGAAATGTAAATTAAACTTCCAATTAACACTTAAAGATAAGCAAGAACTAAAGTGATGATGATGTAAATCAAGTGATGACAGAGAGTGTTCGGGTGTTCGTCCTTGTGTGGAATCGATGTTAAAAGTCGACTTCTATGTGTAATTCATTAGATGGAATTTGGTAGAAGCAATCACTAATGCATTTGTCTACTAAATCACCTAGGATCGTGAGGATGAATAGAAGTGTTCTTACCCGGGTAATCACACAATTAGGGGGTTCTACTCTATCTAATTAACTAAAGTAATCCCTCTTTGTGTTTTTCCACTTGAATAATAACAACCAAACTCCTATGGTCTTCTCATCAATCACTTAAATTCTCATTCAAGCAATCAATGTAGATAAATGGGGTCTAATGAAATTACCACCACAAGAAAAATGACTTTTAGTGACAGAATTCCTGTCATTATAGCTTCTCTAGCTAAAAGTCTTTAGTGACGGTAATTGACTTTTAGTGAGAGATCCTGTCATTAATTCACAAATTTCCGTCACTAAAGACTTTTAGCTAGAGAAACAATAATGAGAGTAAGTTGTCACTAAAAGTCAGTTTTCTTGTAGTGTACCCAACTTTCGTTGCGATAACCCAATATTTACTCAATTCACTCGATTCCCAACCCTCGGTTATACTATCTACCACGATTAACCAACTCTCGTTGCATTTATCGAGCTTCTAATACAATCTACTAATTGAATTCTAACAAATGATCAATCAAACCCATAAACCTAACCAATGTATCCTCCAAATGAATTACACAATCAAAATCAAGCTAATAACATTAATTCCATCACAATTCTACAACACCCAGACACAAGAATGCTTAGCTCATGGCTAATTTAATGAAATTAAGGAAAAAAAGTGATAAAATCAACATACCCATAATTAATAACAAGTAAATGTTTGAAAATAGTAAAGGTAACACCTCTTGAATGGAAAATGTAGACAAAAACCTTAAAGTGCTTCAATGAAATCTTCAATCCTTTGCTTGAAATTAAATTACAACCCAAAATAACAACTAAACTATTAAAACTACTAATCTCTATGAATTAAACTAGCTAATTTGAGTGAAAAATGATGAAATTTGGATTTGGGGAGCTTGGGTGGTCTCCAATGGCTGCCTCCTCTTCAAAAACGAAAATTGGGGCTTATATACTCTTCCAAAAGTGTCTTGCACATGTCCCTGGGTCAAGTGGAGTAGGAGACATAAAAAACGCTCGGGCACGGCCGAGCTGCCCTTGATAAAGCGTGCACGCATTTTTTACATCTCAGGAGCTCGGCCGTGCTCTTTGATTTTCTTATATTTGTTGTATCGGGCAAGAGGTGCTCGAGCCCCTTGCACGGCCGTGTTTTGTGCATATTTTTTGCTCCGGAGCTGCGATTGGCGATTCTTGTCTCGTTTTGACCCTCTCTGCGATACCTTTCATGTGGTTGACTCATTGGATGGATCCAACGGCTTGATTATTCGTGTTTTTGCTTCGAAATTCCTTGTTTTACCTAGAAATCAAGCAAACACAATCATGTGTTACTAAGTCGATAATTACAATGTTTTCACACAATTTTGCAAGCATGATGCAACGTTCAAAGCATAATTCATCCACAAATTCGAACAATTTCACGACAAATCAGTAGCACAGCCCGACAATTGCTTGGAGACACGTATGTCCGCTTCATCCATATATTTCGGAAAGCGAACCAGGCAACAGATACCATTGCGAAGACCCGGACCACCTCTTATGTTTGGAGAGGCCAATGGACGAACTTTATTTTACCTTTCATCTCTAGTGATATGTATCATGAATACTTTCGTTTTGACAACTATACTACTTAGAGGGGTGTACCTTAATTTTACGTTGACCCGAGTTTTGTTCCTAAGAAGAGTTTTTTCGGGCAAGGTTTTAACGGCACCCCGACCTCTGGTCCAACATGTGGACTTATGATTTTATGTATTTTTTCCTTTTCTTTTTTAATATAAAATCTTTATTTCCTTAGTCATACGACTCATACCTTTGTAAGTGAATTCTTTGTACCGAACTAGATCAGTTTAATATTTATGTTTCACTTTTCGTGTTTCACTGGTATTTCACCCTATTTAATTTTAAACACGTGTTGTCCTCAATATTATAAGACGTTGATTATTTTTTAATATAACACATGTCACTCATCCCTATAATAAAATAAAATGTGGAACACCAAAATTAATTAAAACAAGTAATCTCATTTGAAACTAGTTTAGAACATTACTATTTTTTTTATTATACTAGCTAGTAATATATATAATTTCATCACTAATTCATGATGTTAGCGACGATAAAATTAAAATTAACGATAAATTTTTTTCAAAGTGATTTTCCGTGTTCTTATAGTGTCATTTGGTTAAGTTCATAATTTAAAATTATTCTTATGTGTAAGGTGAGTAATTAAATGTTTATTTTTTCGTTGAACCATAATTGAGTTCTTCATTTTGTAAAGAAAAATATGCTATAATGATTGGGTTGTTAGAATAGTGCTGTTCGATCGATATTACCAAAAAAAAAAAAAAAAATGGTGGGATTGTGGAAATACGAGGAGAGGCGAGCGAGTTTGATGATAGTGATAGTCCACCCCATATATAATATAGCTATAACCATGATTTGCAAATCGCAAAACGTGACAATTTGTATTAATTTCCACCTCATTTGACTGGAGAAACATGCTAACAAGTTCTCCCAAGTCAATGATGGAAAATAGTGTTTGAATTTTTAAGTACTGGAGAGTCATGTTGTAACTTTCTATCAATATCGATGAGACCATTCATAAATTAGTGAAGTATAAATTTATATTAATTTATTTTAAAATACTAAAACGTAATATTTAAATTTTACCTGTCTGTCTCATGCAAAAACTCATAAAAATTTATAGTTAGGAAGATAAAAATATGGAGATTGATAAATTTGAAGTAAAGTAGATATTTAGAACTAGTTTAGCCTTGTTTCAAAGCTTTTAATAAAGTGAAATAAGTTATTTGCTGATATTTCTTTAAAAAAAATTATTCTATTGGGTTGGTCTGTAACTGAAAAGTGCAACATGGACTAGGGTGCACAACATGCACTCGAGTGCATACTAGACTTTACCTATTCTATTATATTAAGGGGTTGTAAATTTGTAATTATCTAACTCCCTCCATTTTATTAAGATAGATCACTTTTCCCTTAAAAAAAAAAAAAAAAAAAAAAAGATAGTTCACTTTTATTTTTTTATATTTACTTGAAATTCTAAAATTTTTCTATAAAGTTTCTAACAGTACCGAACAAAATGAAAATAAATAAATCATATTCCAATATATATTAACTATGAACAAAACTAGAGATGTCTATCAGGACCACGGGATAAGGTCTTAATCGATTTATACTTATCGGTCATTCGGTCCTACAATTGTTGGAACCTAACCCTAGTAGACCATGAATTAAATGGACCACTAACGGGCTACGATAATTTTTTTTAAAAAAAATTATAGATCCCAATTGACACGTCCAACACGAAAATAAAATAGAAAAATATATAATTAGTTAATGATCGATAAGGATAAAATAAAAGTATGATTTAAACACAATTCTAGAACTCATTGATCCTTAATATGATCAAATAAAGTTAAACAAATATCATAATCTAATAAAAAAATAGTAATAATGACTAATTGATGATAATGGGCTGCTGAATGCTTACAGTTATGGATATGGGTCAAATGACCCAAAATTTGTTCGCATGTTATTTATTTTTAAAAAAAGGGTAATAATTCGGACTAGCGGGCTGGCCCGGTTTAGCCCGCGGCTTAACCGGTCCGGGTAAAAAAAATTCAGATTTAAACGGGTCTATGATTCATGAACCCTAACTCTACATTTTTCAAGTTAAATGGGCTGGCCCGGTTAGCCCGACCCGAATAAACATCTCTAGACAAAACAAATTATACATTTAAAAAGGAAAGTGACTGATAATTTGAGAAGGAAAAAATCTAAGGTTATGTTTGGATGGAGGGATTTATGTATGGATTTTAAATTCATAATTTAAATCTACTCCACTTGTTTGAATTAAAAAGTAAGGAATGAATTTTAAATATTTATTATTATTATTTTTTTAGTTAAAATTGAAAAAAATTTAAATTTTCACTAAAATCATATCATTCATGCATTTTTAAATCCTTAAATTTAAAATATCTTTTCAAATCAAATTCACTCATCCATGTAAATTAAAAAATATTTATCATATATAATCAAATTGAAAATAAACAAATAGTGAGTGATTAGGGAACCAGCTATGTGTATTAGATAGAGGTCTTGAAATTTATTTTTATTTTGATTGCCCTGAATTTCTTTGATGATGAGTGTGTACTGAAAGGGTATACTATATTTTACCCAATAATAAAAAAATTGGCTGCTTCCAAAAAAAAATAAAAAAATAATTAATGTATTTAATTTAAAATAATAGTAATATAAATAATTTCTTCTACCTCGTGTTACGTCCTGGTAATAAAAATGACAGAATAAAAAAAGGGATTATAAAAATAATGATACAATTGCAAACATTAAAAAATAATGATATAGTTGGCATTAGTAATAAAAATATAGAAAAAAAGGACTAGAGCTGGCAGCAATTTTTTTTGTCCGACAACTGCAAATCAGCACAGTTTTATAGTACTCCCTCCATCCACCAAATATAGTTCCCATGGAGGAGAGGCACAAGTTTTAAGAAAAATGTAAATAAAGTAGATAAAGTAAGAGTATTATAGGGTATTGTGGGGTCCATTGTGAATAAAGTGATTGTTTGTGAATAAAGTGAATGACAAATTAAGTAATTAAGTGATGGGTTGAAGGGTGATAGTTTTCATAAAGTGTATGAGACGGTGGACAAAGAATATGAGGCAAATAAAACTACTTTTTATGGACGGAGGGAGTATATTAATAATAAAAAAAAGCAGCAAAACAACGCTGTTTTGAATATTTGATCAGCACCGTCCATTACAGGACCCTGATCTGCTCATTTCCACTATAACTTACAAAAAAAATCTCTTATTTTATTTTTTTCAAATCATTATTATTTTATTTTATACTCGTCTATTTCTTTTATTATATTCATTAATCACAAAGCAATATTCAAAAGCAAGAAAAAATATATACTCTATCATGAAACAAGGCCAAATTCTACCACTATATATGTAAGGGGCAACACTTGATGTTCAAATTAAGAAGTCAAACCCCACGTGCAGATAAAAGCATAGAGTAAATTAAGAATCATGTGAAATCTTTTCTCTCTTTTCCTCATTCTTGATTTCTAATTTTGGATCGTTCCACAGGTATGGACATTGTACAGAGTGCAGTAAACGAGCACGTAGAGGTGGACGAATCAGAGCGCGTAGTGCCATGGAACAAGCAGATTACTGTGCGGGGGCTGGTTGCAAGTGTATTGATAGGGTCCATTTTCAGTGTGATTGCAATGAAACTTGTTCTTACAATTGGAATCACTCCACAATTCAATGTTTCAGCAGCACTTGTTGCGTTTATCTTCATAAAGGTGTGGACGAAAGGCCTTCATAAAATGGGATTTGATTCACCTCCTTTCACTAAGCAAGAGAATACCATGATACAAACATGTTCTGTTGCCTGTTACAGCATTGCACTTGGAGGTATATAATTCTATTCAACCTTTCTATATATATTGACATGAAACAAATCTTGTCATGTTTTCTGTCGTTAAACACTTTTAGTTAGAAAAGTTATAATGACAGTATTTCTTGTTCATATGTGTGTTTATTAGGGGGATTTGGATCTTACCTTCTGGCAATGAACAAGAAGTTATTTGAACAATCGGGTGGAGCAAGTATTGGTGGAAATATCCCCGGCAGTATCAAGGAGCCTGGGATTGGTTGGATGAGTGGTTTCCTTTTTCTAGTATGTTTCATCGGCCTTCTCGTCTTGGTTCCCCTTAGGAAAGTGAGTCACTAATAACTTGTTGCATTTTGTGTGTTTAAAGTTAACCTCGCTCGCTGCCGGCCTGTCTACGAGCTTCACATTACTTTTAGTCACATAAATTAAAAAAAATGATTAAATTATATATATATATAGTACAAGTGATGTTATTGAAAGAGAGAGAAAGTAAGATATAAAATGAAGTGTAAGAATAAAAAATTATATTTGTCAAAAAAAAATTATGAGAAACTTATAGACGGACAAAATCAAAATGACAAAATGAAAAATTTACAGACGAACGGAGGTATACATGTTTCAATGTTCCAATAAAATATACTCCCTCCGTCCCCGGATAACTTGCATAGTTTGACCGACACGTTGTTTAAGAAAAGTGGATTTAGTGGTTGATGATGTAAGATAAATGGGGGTATTTTAGGTAATTTGATGATGTGTAAAGTGGATTTGATGAGGTGTAAAGTGAAATGTATGGAAAAAATGAAATGAGTGGCAAATTTGAAAATAAAATGATGTCGTGAGGTTATTAATTTTGTGGGGTATTTCCATATTAAGAGTGTGCAAATAATTTTGGGACGTCCAATAAGAAAAGTGTGCAAGTAATCACAGGACAGAGGGAGTATATATATACCTAAAAAAAATGTTAAAATAGGAGATCTATGTTTTACATTGGGCGTTTGTTTAGAGTTTGGTAAATACTTGTATGAATTTAGGTTCACGTGAACTATTTTTTCAAGTGTCATTGTATGTAATTGTACGTATAAAGTGTTACTAGTGTATAAAAAACTTGATTATTGAACAGTGACACTTCATATTGACAACAGTGATACTTGAAAATAAAAGAATTTACGTGAACTCAAATTCAAATAAGTGAGTGTCTACATAATAATAATGAAAATTATATTCAGATCTTGATAATCGACTACAAGTTGACCTTTCCGAGTGGCATGGCAACTGCAGTACTTATTAATGGATTCCACAGCATTGGTGACAAAATGGCCAAGTAATTACAAAACGTTATTCATCTTTCATTTTTGTATCTAAAGCGTGTTTTACACAATAATATAGCCTAATACCTTTTTTTTTTTTTTTTTTAATTCTGAAACTGTGAAGGAAGCAAATTAATGGTTTCATCAAGACATTTTGTGCCAGTTTCCTCTGGGGTTTCTTTCAATGGTTTTACACAGCAAAGGAACAATGCGGTTTCTTACAGTTTCCCACTTTTGGACTACAAGCAAGGAAGCAAACGTACTAACTCTTTTTATTCTATTAATTTTAATGATAATTCACGACATTTTAATGTCAACTTGCCATTTAATTGGATGCACCGGGCTAGATGCAACCGTAAAAAATTAGTCCAGTGAAAGATTGACAAAGGCATGTGAAATAGCCTGGTGCATCAGAATTGCAACAATAATTTAGTCCATGTATCGAATTGCGAGACGTTGTAAAATTTTAAGCAAAAAATAATCCATAATTTTACTCATTTACCTATTAACTTATTTTGAAATTAATTTTGTTGGTCCAATATGAAACTGTCAGGGTTGATAACATAAATTTGTTTCATTATAATTTCTCTATTTAAAAGTCTCTAATTTTGTTGTAGTGTTTTTAATGTACAAGTTTCTAAATATTAATGATTTTTTTAAATAATTTTGCAGATTTTATTTTGATTTTAGCTTGACATATGTGGGAACTGGTATGATCTGCCCCCACAGTGTGAACTTATCATTGCTTCTGGGGGCAGTGGTTTCATATGGTGTTATGTGGCCTCTCATTGTAAAAAACAAAGGAGATTGGTTTCCATCAAATGTACCGGAAAGTAGTATGAAGTCTCTCAATGGCTACAAGGTCTATTCTTCTTCTTAATTTTCTACCCAAAAATTTAAGTATTTTCACATTAATTTACCAATATACATTTTTTTGGGGGGCAGGTATTCATTCCCATTGCTCTTCTTCTTGGTGATGGACTCTATAATTTCATCAAGATATTACGCATTACACTAATTAATATGCACACTAGGTACAATCGCAAAAGGCAAAGTTCAGGTAAATCTCTAGCATGTTATACAGATGTCATAAAATGAATAATTGCTACACACTTATGTCCTGTATATTAATCTTGCAGCATCTGATGAGGAGAAGTCGAGGAGTGATCTTAAAGAAGACTCAACCTTCGTTAGTGAAAGCATTCCTGTATGGTTAGCTGTGGTTGGTTACATAATCTTAGCCATACTATCAGTTTTCACAATTCCCCTCATTTTCCCTGAGCTCAAATGGTACTTAGTCATCTTAGCCTACATCATAACACCACCTTTAGCCTTCTGCAACGCCTACGGGGCCGGCCTAACCGATTTCAACATGTCCTACAACTACGGAAAAGTCGGCCTTTTCATCGTTGCTGCTTTATCCGGCAAACACCACGGCGTCTTAGCTTCCTTAGCTGCGTGTGGTCTATTCAAGTCCGTCATCAATGTTTCCTGCATTTTGATGCAAGATTTAAAAACGGGCCATCTCACCTTGTCTTCCCCACGAGCGATGCTGCTGAGCCAAGCAATCGGGACCGCTTTAGGCTGCGTTATTTCGCCTTTCACCTTTTTCTTGTTCTACAAGGCCTTTGACATTGGGAATCCTGATGCAGAATTCAAGGCCCCTTTCGCTATTATATATAGAAACTTGGCTCTTATTGGAGTCGAAGGCTTTTCTGCGTTGCCCCAGCATTGTTTAGAGCTTTGCTACGGGTTTTTTGCAGCTGCGGTAGCAATCAACTTGGTGAGAGATTTCTCGCCCAAGAGGGTCGGGAAATGGATGCCGATTCCAACGGCTATGGCGGTGCCGTTTTTAATTGGTGGGTATTTTGCAATTGATATGTGTGTGGGGACGTTGGTGGTGTTTGTGTGGCAGAAGGTGAAGGCGCACAAGGCGGCGTTGATGGTTCCGGTGGTGGCTTCCGGCTTGATATGCGGGGAAGGGCTTTGGATACTTCCTGCGTCAGTTCTGGCCTTGGCTAAAGTTAATCCACCCATCTGCATGAAGTTCTTCTCTGCCTAGCTACTACACATGGACACACACTCTTCTTTGTATAGCATATATTGGTAATTTTGAAATATATACCTAGGGAATTGTTGTACGTGCTTTTGATGGTTGAATCGGATGTGGACTATTTGTTAGCACGAAACAAACATGTATAATGATCGGGGGTTTATTACGTGTTTAAGGAGTGTTTATATGATGATCTTGATGATCTAATGAAGAACAAACAAGAACACAAGATATAGCTTCTTGGAGAAGCTAAAGCTTTAGAAGCTTGGGAGTGTTTATTGCTTTGGGTTGGGAGTGATTTGTGGGAATGGTGTTACTTGTCTACAAATGAGCCTCTTTTAGGCATTATATAGTGGTTTCTAGGGGCTGCCCGCCCTTTACACGTGGCACGCCCTTATTGGACCTATCTTCTGCCCGAAAAGGTGATTTGATGGCGCATTTAATGCTAAACCGCCTTTGGTGCTCGTCCTCGCCGAGATGCCGAGGAGCTGAGCCACGGAGGACCATGTCGAGGAGTGTGGTCGCCACGCTCCATGCTATCTCCCAAGGCTTCAATACTTAGACTTTCCTAGCTAAGAAAGACACGTGCTCGCCACACATTCGGGCGAGCAGCTTAACTAAAACATGTGCTCGCCAACATCTTTGAGCGAACACTTAAATATATTAAATACATCTATTCTATTACATTTTCTTGGTCTTGTTGACTAGTCGTCGCACGACTTTGTTGACTGGCCCTCGCCACGTAAGCTGGTGACTAGGATTGACTTCTTTGACTAGGTATAACATTTGCCCCCTGGTCGCCTTTCTTCGTATTCGTAGAATGGTAAGGCGAGCAGTATGGTCGTCTTCTTAGATGGTGATAATTGTCCTCGACAACACAATCAAATTTGAGATCTTGATGACGTGTGATGGAGGCGGTCGCCTCGTCTCCAGCGGCGAGCACGGGGCGGCGCAAGGAATTTGAATTTGGCGCGTGGGGCGCGTGCCGACCTCAAAGGTCGCGCGTGGGGTCCACTCGCCGAACTCAAATTCGGAAATGAACCCAAATTCCAATGGCTATGGCGGCGCCGTTTTTAATTGGTGGGTATTTTGCAATTGATATGTGTGTGGGGACGTTGGTGGTGTTTGTGTGGCAGAAGACGAAGGCGCACAAGGCGGCAATGATGGTTCCAGTGGTGGCTTCCGGCTTGATATGCGGGGAAGGGCTTTGGATACTTCCTGCATCTGTTCTGGCCTTGGCTAAAGTTACTCCACCCATGTGCATGAATTTCTTGTCTGCCTAGATACACACACTCTTCTTTGTACTGCCTATATTGGTAATTTTGAAATATATAGCTAGGGAATGATAGCATTTATCATAAATATTTATCCTTGCACTGATCGATACACATGATGCAAGTTTCCATTGTATTAAAGAAACAATATATAGCAGCAAAAACTCCTTGTGGCAAAATTATAAGGGGAGAAATTAACAAAAGTTAAAAGAGGTAATGGGAAAAGCACAAGGTTTAATTAGAAGTAAAAAAAAAATGTGCAGGATATTTGATTAGTGTGAAAATTGTTTTAAATTCATATGTTTATTTTGCTTAAATTTATAGAATTTTATTTATTATTTGCACTATATTGACTCATTGCACTTAATTTAAAAAAAGTGTATGATTTGCTATTTTTTAAAAGAAAAATGAGTATTTTTAGAGTAAAATATACACCTTAAATATGTTGTGTCAATCAAAGAAATAAATTGAGGAGAGTGATAAAATGATTGGACTCGAAAAATGAAAAAAAAAAATTCATTCAAAGGCCTAAATTAATGGGCCTTTTAAATTATTTTAGCAGCCCAATTAAACATTTCACTCCATTTTATATGCCTGTGCTGTGAGAAATGAAGGGCATGTTTATTTTGGAAATCACATATCCGGACGTGAGACGTAACGTCCCCCATCTTGTTCTAGTTCAGAATTTTACATTTAAATTTCAACATCCAATTACATCAACCCCTAAAAACATCTATATATTCTACTATTATAATAATACAACATCACACACTATTACACAATTGATTTGACATAAAGTTACATCTCATCTTACTCAACATCACAAAACAAACATACACAATCACTATTCATCAGAATTTCTCCATCCAGAATTTCCCCATCCCCATCTCCCCTAGATGCACTTCCCCCTCTACATTTATTAATTAAGTAGGTATGTAAAATATCATATTTATCCTTTTAATAAAATATTATAGATAGATACACTTCCCTCTTAAAACCCTAACTCTAATGGATTAACCCTAATTTTGCAGCCCACTCCTCCGATAACCAGCCGCCGCCGCTCCTCCACCACCACCATCACTTACAGCTGCCTCAACCACCTACTCCGAGAGCCACAAATTTTTAAAAAAAAAAATTAAAAATTCAACAACAAAATTTAGAAACAAACTCCCACTAGTCCATAAAACTCAACAACAAACCCTAAACTCTAAGCCAAAAACATAGAAATTTACCCAAAACATAAACTTATTTTTGACAAACCAGAGTCGACCAAAAACACTCTCATCGACACTGGTTTGTCGACCAAACACATTCCCATCGACTCTAGTTTGTCGACCAAACACATTCCCATTGACTCTAGTTTGTCGACCAAAAATACACCCATCGGTAACAGGTCGTCGAAAATTTCTTTATCAAAAAATAAAAAAAATTAAAATTTTCGACAACATTTGCTTAACCGAGTGAGGGTTAATTACTAGATCAACAACATTAGACATTAATCGAATAGAGGTCGTCTAGGAGACTAGTGAGGGGGCGAATCATAGACATTAGTAACCGTGTTGAAATTGTTTACGAGTTCACTATCCTAGGAGTTTATGGTATTAATTAGGTAGACTAATTAGTGCACGTGTTCACCTAAGCTTCAAAAGAAATTGGTCTACTCATTAAACTGATAGCCCTTAGCACACATCGAATCATTAGGCATAATCTTGTAGTTAATTCGTCAAGTCATTAGTGATCCCACATAAGGAAGATACTCGAAGCAATTCTTCCACTCGCACTTTCATATTGAAAGTTAGTTTAATTTCTTGCATTAGTTGTTTATTTTCTTTATTAGTATTTGCTTAATTTTCTCGTTTAGCCTCTATAACACCATGTCGACGTATAGTTTTGGGGCTCCACGCTCTCCTAGGTTCTACGTCGATACTACTTGATCGTATACTTGTAATATTATAACCAATCCATATACTTTTGGGTAAGTTATTTTTGTGCTATTAAACTTGCAAAAATACAAAAAAGTAAGTACTATATGAAAAAAATGGAGAAAGTCGTCTAGCTTACAGGGGCCTCTAGCGGACTCTCTGGTTGGTAAGGTGGGGGACTTCTACTTTAATGATGGTTGACATTTTCCTCTGGCCTTTGTCTTCGGGTTTATAGAAATGGTTGAGGACATCCTCGCTATTCACGTTTCTAGAGGTCCGGATCGTTTGGTCTGGGCTTCCTAAGTAACAAGAGAGCTTACTTCGAGCATGGCCTATGATTTTCTTAGACAACCGCTTCCTCAGGTCAATTGGTCATCTTGGATTTGGAGCAGCTTTATTCTGTTGTGTCGTTTGACTGTCATATGGAGAGCTATCTAGGGCAAGTTGCCTACTGCTGACTGGCTGCTATGATTTGGGATTCTGGATCCCACCAGCCCCTCTACGTCCGTGCCTTCACTTGCCAGGTTTTTTTCACTATTGGTACGTACTTTCAGGTAGAGCTGTTATTCGAGTCGAGTATTTGAAGTTCGAGCTCGACTCGAGTTCTTATCGAGTCGAGCCGAGCTCGGCTCGATAACATTGCCGAGTTAAAAATTGAGCTCGGCTTGACTCGTTAACGAGTCTAACGAGCTTAACGAGCCTATCGAGTCGAGCCGAGCCTGATGAAATTTTTATAAAAAAATAGTTATCGAACCTAACAAGTCGAGCTCGAGCCGACTCGTTAGTAAATTGAGTATATAACGAGCTCGAGCTCGGCTCATTAAGCTAAACGAGTCGAGACTTAACGAGCCGAGCCGAGTCTCGTTAAGGCTCGATTCGAATAACAACACTACTTTCAGGTTCCTCTTTACTTTGAGTTGGGTTTCCATAATATGTTTCTCCAGGCCCTAGGGATGTCTTTTAGCCCTCAGGTTTCAGAGCTTTGGAGAGTGGCTTTTACCACTGCGATTTGGGCCATATGGCATGTCCGCAATAAGGCGGTATTTGATAAGCAGGTGCCCTCATTTCATAGATGTATGACCCTGATTCTTTCCGGCGTTCGTGAGTCATCCGTCCTTTCCCAGGGCCGCAAGTAGAGATGTTTATCCGGGCCGGGCTAATCGGGCCGACCCGTTTAACCCTGCAAAATATAGGGTTAGGGTTAATGAATCGTAGGCTCGTTTAAATCCGGGCTTTTTTGACCCGGACCGGTTAGCCCGCGGGTTAAACCGGGCCAGCCCGGGCTTTTTTTTTTTACTTACTTGCCGAACAATTTTAGACCTTTGGGCCTTGTGTATGCATGTCATTAGCCCAGCACATATATGAATATACCATATATGAATATATGAGTATAGTATATAATACTACCCACTCAATTAGATTAATTAATATAATACAAATAAGTAATACCGCGTCGGCCGTAATAATTTAATAAGCAGGCAGCAGCAGCAGCAGCGACTTTGCGACTTTCATGTACGTCGATTGTTTTTTACATATGTTAATATGTATTATTTTAATATATATATAGTTTTCTATGTTTTTTAAATATGTATGCTAATATGATATATTGATAATTTGATATGTTCGGTTAGTATTCGTAATGCGTGTTTACAGTAATTATTTTAATTTTTAAGATTCCTTTATTTTTTTGCTTTTTCTTAAATTTAAATATGTAACTCTTCCCCAGATTACAACATGGATTTGGATGATTTGGAGATTTTGGGATCTAGTGATGTACCTCCTAGTGAAAATATAGATGGTGATGGACCTGAAAATAATGATTCTGAGAAAGGTAAATAAAGAAATAGAGCAACTAGCTCTGGGGTATGGAACATTTTTTCTAAACCTATGAATGGGAAGGTAATATGTAAACAATGTGAGAAAGAATATGTTAGGAATAGTTCGAGTTATGGGACTTCAACACTTAGTCGTCATCTGAAGGTCTGCAAGAATAATCCGAAATTTAAAGATGTTGGTTTAATGTTAGATGGTGAAGGAAAATTAAGGTCTAGGAAAATTGATCCAAATCATGTGCGTCATTTGATTAGTATGATAATTATTTCACATGATCTACCACTTAACTACGTTGAATACAAATGGGTTAGAGAGTTGCATACATATTTGAATCCTGATGTCAAAAGTTTTGGTAGATTAACAGCTACTGTCGATGTCTTGAAGTTGTATGACATTGAGAAGGCTAAATTGAGGCGTAAGATGATTGATTGTCGTGGTAGAATTTGCTTAACTTCTGATTGTTGGATTGCTTGTACTGGGAAGGGTTACATTAGTTTGACAACACACTTTGTTGATTGTGATTGGAAGTTGAATAGCAAAATAATCAATTTTTGTAAAATGGATCCTCCACATACTGGGTTTGACTTGGCAAATAAAGTGTTTGATTTCTTAAAAAAATGGGGAATTGAAAAAAAGGTGTTCCCTTTTACTTTGGATAATGCTTCTGCCAATGATAATATGCAAGATAACTTGAAAGAAAGACTTTCTTTACAAAATAGTCTTTTATGCAATGGTGAGTTTTTTCATGTGAGATGTTGCGCTCATATTTTAAATCTCATAGTTCAAGAGGGTTTGAAAGTGGCTAATGAAGCTTTAAAAAAGATTAGACAAAGTATCAAATATGTCAAGGGTTCAGACGGGAGGATGAAAAGTTTTCTTGAATGTGTGACTCAAGTTGGTGGCATTGATACTAAAATTGGTCTGCGCATGGATGTATGCACTAGATGGAATTCTACTTACACTATGTTAGAAAGTGCAATTAGATACAAACGTGCTTTTAGTTTGCTTCAGTTGAATGATCAAGGGTTTACGTTTGCTCCAACAAATGAAGAGTGGGCGAGGGGGGAGAAAATGTGTGAGTTCTTGCGTCCATTTTTCGTGATCACAAATCTGATTTCTGGTTCATCTTATCCCACATCCAATTTGTATTTTATGCAAGTATGGAAGATAGAGTGTTTCTTAAAATCAAATGTGGTGAGTGAAGATGAAGTCATTAGGAGTATGGCTATGAAAATGCAAGTAAAATTTAACAAGTATTGGAGTGATTATAGTACTGTGCTTGCAAAATTTAACAAGTATTGGAGTGATTATAGTACTGTGCTTGCATTTGGGGCTGTGCTTGACCCTCGAGGAAAATTAGGAATGATCAAGTATTATTACTCCCAACTTGATCCTAATTCAGCTCAAGCGAATGTTGATCATGTAAGACGTAAATTGCAAGCACTTTTTAGTGACTATGTGAGATTGACGTCCTTGAATGAACCAAGTGGAAGTTCTCATCAAAGATCTTCAAATTTATCATCACGTACTACATCAACACTTAGTGGAAAGGAAAAGGAAAAGGAAGAATTCGGTTTTGATGTAAGTCATTATGTTTTAATTTAATTTTTGCTTTAAATTTTTATTAATTATTTATTTAAGTATTATTTATTTTGATGTAATTCCTCTTATTTTATATAGGTTATGTAAGATTGGCAGAGTAAATCAAGTGATATTCAAACTGAAAAATCTGAATTGGAGCAGTATTTGGATGATCCACCTCTTGAATTTAAATACAATCCAAACTTGAATGTGTTGGAGTTTTGAAAAAATAATAAAATTCGATGTCCAACATTATCGATTGTGGCTTGTGATATTCTTAGTATCCCAATCACCACAGTCGCTTCTGAATCTGCTTTCAGCATTGGGGCTCGTGTTCTCAATAAATATAGGAGTCGACTTCTTGGGCGTCATGTGGAAGCTCTTATATGCACTCGTAGTTGGCTACAAGGCTATGTTGTTGGTAATATTATAATTATTTCATATATAATTTGTTTATTATAATTATATAAACTTTAATAAATAACTAATTTTACTTTTTTTTAGAAGACGATGATGATGATGATGTGCTTGAAGATTTTTTTTTTTATTTAAAAATTAAATACCCATCCATTTTCCCCTCCCCATGACTCGAACCCAGGATCTAAGGCCTAGGTAGTGGTGCTCTAACCACTTGAGCTATCCCACTTTGTCATGATGTGTTTGAAGATGATGCTTCGTCTTTGTCCAAGGAAGGATCGAATGATGTTGAGATTCAAGAAAGTGATTTTTTTTATTAGGTTATGATATTTGTTTAGTTTTATTTGGTCATATTAAGGACTAATACGTTTTAGAATTGTGTTTAAATCATACTTTTATTTTTTTATTTATGGATCATTAACTAATTATTTATTTTTCTATTTTATTTGCTTGTTGGACGTGTCAATTGTGGCCTTTAATTTAAAAAGAAAAAAAAATTAAAAAAATTGTCGTAGCCCGTTAGTGGCCCGTTTAGCCCGTGGCCCGCTAGGGTTAGGGTTAGGTCCCAACAATTGTAGGACCGTTAAGTATGAACCGGATAAGGCCCTAGCCCATTTAATCTGTGGCCCTGTAGGGCTGGCCCTATAGGGCTAGGGCCAGCCCGATAGACATCTCTAGCCGCAAGGATGGTTCTATTATGGACCTGGGGGTGTGCCACTCCTTGGGGGTTCTTGTCCGCCCTCGAGCCCCGCGAGTTTCGATTTCGGTCCGATCGATGGCTCCCTCCAAACCCTGGGTGGTACAGGATGAGTGTGGATGGTAGATGCTTCTCCTCCCCTGGTACTATCTTTTTCGGGGCATTATTTCAGAACTCGAGACGGGGTTCTTCATCGCTGCCTTCGTCCGGGAGGCTGATTGGGGATTTCCTTTAGAGGCAAAGATTGCGACTGGTCTTTTGCTATTCTGTTCGTCCACGGTCAGGGATGGAGGCATCAGGGCCTCTGTAGCTGACACGTATTTTTACCAACACACTTCTCTCAAGTATAAGAGGTTCCTTGTAGTAAAAGTAATGCCCGATTAAATTATCGATCCACGAGACTAGATTGATCAAGTAGCCTTAGTGCTTTGTATTTCTCTTTGAATATAGTGAGAAATCATGGTTTGTGCAAAGAAATGTAAATTAAACTTCCAATTAACACTTAAAGATAAGCAAGAACTAAAGTGATGATGATGTAAATCAAGTGATGACAGAGAGTGTTCGGGTGTTCGTCCTTGTGTGGAATCGATGTTAAAAGTCGACTTCTATGTGTAATTCATTAGATGGAATTTGGTAGAAGCAATCACTAATGCATTTGTCTACTAAATCACCTAGGATCGTGAGGATGAATAGAAGTGTTCTTACCCGGGTAATCACACAATTAGGGGGTTCTACTCTATCTAATTAACTAAAGTAATCCCTCTTTGTGTTTTTCCACTTGAATAATAACAACCAAACTCCTATGGTCTTCTCATCAATCACTTAAATTCTCATTCAAGCAATCAATGTAGATAAATGGGGTCTAATGAAATTACCACCACAAGAAAAATGACTTTTAGTGACAGAATTCCTGTCATTATAGCTTCTCTAGCTAAAAGTCTTTAGTGACGGTAATTGACTTTTAGTGAGAGATCCTGTCATTAATTCACAAATTTCCGTCACTAAAGACTTTTAGCTAGAGAAACAATAATGAGAGTAAGTTGTCACTAAAAGTCAGTTTTCTTGTAGTGTACCCAACTTTCGTTGCGATAACCCAATATTTACTCAATTCACTCGATTTCCAACCCTCGGTTATACTATCTACCACGATTAACCAACTCTCGTTGCATTTATCGAGCTTCTAATACAATCTACTAATTGAATTCTAACAAATGATCAATCAAACCCATAAACCTAACCAATGTATCCTCCAAATGAATTACACAATCAAAATCAAGCTAATAACATTAATTCCATCACAATTCTACAACACCCAGACACAAGAATGCTTAGCTCATGGCTAATTTAATGAAATTAAGGAAAAAAAGTGATAAAATCAACATACCCATAATTAATAACAAGTAAATGTTTGAAAATAGTAAAGGTAACACCTCTTGAATGGAAAATGTAGACAAAAACCTTAAAGTGCTTCAATGAAATCTTCAATCCTTTGCTTGAAATTAAATTACAACCCAAAATAACAACTAAACTATTAAAACTACTAATCTCTATGAATTAAACTAGCTAATTTGAGTGAAAAATGATGAAATTTGGATTTGGGGAGCTTGGGTGGTCTCCAATGGCTGCCTCCTCTTCAAAAACGAAAATTGGGGCTTATATACTCTTCCAAAAGTGTCTTGCACATGTCCCTGGGTCAAGTGGAGTAGGAGACATAAAAAACGCTCGGGCACGGCCGAGCTGCCCTTGATAAAGCGTGCACGCATTTTTTACATCTCAGGAGCTCGGCCGTGCTCTTTGATTTTCTTATATTTGTTGTATCGGGCAAGAGGTGCTCGAGCCCCTTGCACGGCCGTGTTTTGTGCATATTTTTTGCTCCGGAGCTGCGATTGGCGATTCTTGTCTCGTTTTGACCCTCTCTAACGACAGTATTTTGTGCATATAGAAAAGTTATAATGACAGTATTTCTTGTTCATATGTGTGTTTATTAGGGGGATTTGGATCTTACCTTCTGGCAATGAACAAGAAGTTATTTGAACAATCGGGTGGAGCAAGTATTGGTGGAAATATCCCCGGCAGTATCAAGGAGCCTGGGATTGGTTGGATGAGTGGTTTCCTTTTTCTAGTATGTTTCATCGGCCTTCTCGTCTTGGTTCCCCTTAGGAAAGTGAGTCACTAATAACTTGTTGCATTTTGTGTGTTTAAAGTTAACCTCGCTCGCTGCCGGCCTGTCTACGAGCTTCACATTACTTTTAGTCACATAAATTAAAAAAAATGATTAAATTATATATATATATAGTACAAGTGATGTTATTGAAAGAGAGAGAAAGTAAGATATAAAATGAAGTGTAAGAATAAAAAATTATATTTGTCAAAAAAAAATTATGAGAAACTTATAGACGGACAAAATCAAAATGACAAAATGAAAAATTTACAGACGAACGGAGGTATACATGTTTCAATGTTCCAATAAAATATACTCCCTCCGTCCCCGGATAACTTGCATAGTTTGACCGACACGTTGTTTAAGAAAAGTGGATTTAGTGGTTGATGATGTAAGATAAATGGGGGTATTTTAGGTAATTTGATGATGTGTAAAGTGGATTTGATGAGGTGTAAAGTGAAATGTATGGAAAAAATGAAATGAGTGGCAAATTTGAAAATAAAATGATGTCGTGAGGTTATTAATTTTGTGGGGTATTTCCATATTAAGAGTGTGCAAATAATTTTGGGACGTCCAATAAGAAAAGTGTGCAAGTAATCACAGGACAGAGGGAGTATATATATACCTAAAAAAAATGTTAAAATAGGAGATCTATGTTTTACATTGGGCGTTTGTTTAGAGTTTGGTAAATACTTGTATGAATTTAGGTTCACGTGAACTATTTTTTCAAGTGTCATTGTATGTAATTGTACGTATAAAGTGTTACTAGTGTATAAAAAACTTGATTATTGAACAGTGACACTTCATATTGACAACAGTGATACTTGAAAATAAAAGAATTTACGTGAACTCAAATTCAAATAAGTGAGTGTCTACATAATAATAATGAAAATTATATTCAGATCTTGATAATCGACTACAAGTTGACCTTTCCGAGTGGCATGGCAACTGCAGTACTTATTAATGGATTCCACAGCATTGGTGACAAAATGGCCAAGTAATTACAAAACGTTATTCATCTTTCATTTTTGTATCTAAAGCGTGTTTTACACAATAATATAGCCTAATACCTTTTTTTTTTTTTTTTAATTCTGAAACTGTGAAGGAAGCAAATTAATGGTTTCATCAAGACATTTTGTGCCAGTTTCCTCTGGGGTTTCTTTCAATGGTTTTACACAGCAAAGGAACAATGCGGTTTCTTACAGTTTCCCACTTTTGGACTACAAGCAAGGAAGCAAACGTACTAACTCTTTTTATTCTATTAATTTTAATGATAATTCACGACATTTTAATGTCAACTTGCCATTTAATTGGATGCACCGGGCTAGATGCAACCGTAAAAAATTAGTCCAGTGAAAGATTGACAAAGGCATGTGAAATAGCCTGGTGCATCAGAATTGCAACAATAATTTAGTCCATGTATCGAATTGCGAGACGTTGTAAAATTTTAAGCAAAAAATAATCCATAATTTTACTCATTTACCTATTAACTTATTTTGAAATTAATTTTGTTGGTCCAATATGAAACTGTCAGGGTTGATAACATAAATTTGTTTCATTATAATTTCTCTATTTAAAAGTCTCTAATTTTGTTGTAGTGTTTTTAATGTACAAGTTTCTAAATATTAATGATTTTTTTAAATAATTTTGCAGATTTTATTTTGATTTTAGCTTGACATATGTGGGAACTGGTATGATCTGCCCCCACAGTGTGAACTTATCATTGCTTCTGGGGGCAGTGGTTTCATATGGTGTTATGTGGCCTCTCATTGTAAAAAACAAAGGAGATTGGTTTCCATCAAATGTACCGGAAAGTAGTATGAAGTCTCTCAATGGCTACAAGGTCTATTCTTCTTCTTAATTTTCTACCCAAAAATTTAAGTATTTTCACATTAATTTACCAATATACATTTTTTTGGGGGGCAGGTATTCATTCCCATTGCTCTTCTTCTTGGTGATGGACTCTATAATTTCATCAAGATATTACGCATTACACTAATTAATATGCACACTAGGTACAATCGCAAAAGGCAAAGTTCAGGTAAATCTCTAGCATGTTATACAGATGTCATAAAATGAATAATTGCTACACACTTATGTCCTGTATATTAATCTTGCAGCATCTGATGAGGAGAAGTCGAGGAGTGATCTTAAAGAAGACTCAACCTTCGTTAGTGAAAGCATTCCTGTATGGTTAGCTGTGGTTGGTTACATAATCTTAGCCATACTATCAGTTTTCACAATTCCCCTCATTTTCCCTGAGCTCAAATGGTACTTAGTCATCTTAGCCTACATCATAACACCACCTTTAGCCTTCTGCAACGCCTACGGGGCCGGCCTAACCGATTTCAACATGTCCTACAACTACGGAAAAGTCGGCCTTTTCATCGTTGCTGCTTTATCCGGCAAACACCACGGCGTCTTAGCTTCCTTAGCTGCGTGTGGTCTATTCAAGTCCGTCATCAATGTTTCCTGCATTTTGATGCAAGATTTAAAAACGGGCCATCTCACCTTGTCTTCCCCACGAGCGATGCTGCTGAGCCAAGCAATCGGGACCGCTTTAGGCTGCGTTATTTCGCCTTTCACCTTTTTCTTGTTCTACAAGGCCTTTGACATTGGGAATCCTGATGCAGAATTCAAGGCCCCTTTCGCTATTATATATAGAAACTTGGCTCTTATTGGAGTCGAAGGCTTTTCTGCGTTGCCCCAGCATTGTTTAGAGCTTTGCTACGGGTTTTTTGCAGCTGCGGTAGCAATCAACTTGGTGAGAGATTTCTCGCCCAAGAGGGTCGGGAAATGGATGCCGATTCCAACGGCTATGGCGGTGCCGTTTTTAATTGGTGGGTATTTTGCAATTGATATGTGTGTGGGGACGTTGGTGGTGTTTGTGTGGCAGAAGGTGAAGGCGCACAAGGCGGCGTTGATGGTTCCGGTGGTGGCTTCCGGCTTGATATGCGGGGAAGGGCTTTGGATACTTCCTGCGTCAGTTCTGGCCTTGGCTAAAGTTAATCCACCCATCTGCATGAAGTTCTTCTCTGCCTAGCTACTACACATGGACACACACTCTTCTTTGTATAGCATATATTGGTAATTTTGAAATATATACCTAGGGAATTGTTGTACGTGCTTTTGATGGTTGAATCGGATGTGGACTATTTGTTAGCACGAAACAAACATGTATAATGATCGGGGGTTTATTACGTGTTTAAGGAGTGTTTATATGATGATCTTGATGATCTAATGAAGAACAAACAAGAACACAAGATATAGCTTCTTGGAGAAGCTAAAGCTTTAGAAGCTTGGGAGTGTTTATTGCTTTGGGTTGGGAGTGATTTGTGGGAATGGTGTTACTTGTCTACAAATGAGCCTCTTTTAGGCATTATATAGTGGTTTCTAGGGGCTGCCCGCCCTTTACACGTGGCACGCCCTTATTGGACCTATCTTCTGCCCGAAAAGGTGATTTGATGGCGCATTTAATGCTAAACCGCCTTTGGTGCTCGTCCTCGCCGAGATGCCGAGGAGCTGAGCCACGGAGGACCATGTCGAGGAGTGTGGTCGCCACGCTCCATGCTATCTCCCAAGGCTTCAATACTTAGACTTTCCTAGCTAAGAAAGACACGTGCTCGCCACACATTCGGGCGAGCAGCTTAACTAAAACATGTGCTCGCCAACATCTTTGAGCGAACACTTAAATATATTAAATACATCTATTCTATTACATTTTCTTGGTCTTGTTGACTAGTCGTCGCACGACTTTGTTGACTGGCCCTCGCCACGTAAGCTGGTGACTAGGATTGACTTCTTTGACTAGGTATAACATTTGCCCCCTGGTCGCCTTTCTTCGTATTCGTAGAATGGTAAGGCGAGCAGTATGGTCGTCTTCTTAGATGGTGATAATTGTCCTCGACAACACAATCAAATTTGAGATCTTGATGACGTGTGATGGAGGCGGTCGCCTCGTCTCCAGCGGCGAGCACGGGGCGGCGCAAGGAATTTGAATTTGGCGCGTGGGGCGCGTGCCGACCTCAAAGGTCGCGCGTGGGGTCCACTCGCCGAACTCAAATTCGGAAATGAACCCAAATTCCAATGGCTATGGCGGCGCCGTTTTTAATTGGTGGGTATTTTGCAATTGATATGTGTGTGGGGACGTTGGTGGTGTTTGTGTGGCAGAAGACGAAGGCGCACAAGGCGGCAATGATGGTTCCAGTGGTGGCTTCCGGCTTGATATGCGGGGAAGGGCTTTGGATACTTCCTGCATCTGTTCTGGCCTTGGCTAAAGTTACTCCACCCATGTGCATGAATTTCTTGTCTGCCTAGATACACACACTCTTCTTTGTACTGCCTATATTGGTAATTTTGAAATATATAGCTAGGGAATGATAGCATTTATCATAAATATTTATCCTTGCACTGATCGATACACATGATGCAAGTTTCCATTGTATTAAAGAAACAATATATAGCAGCAAAAACTCCTTGTGGCAAAATTATAAGGGGAGAAATTAACAAAAGTTAAAAGAGGTAATGGGAAAAGCACAAGGTTTAATTAGAAGTAAAAAAAAAATGTGCAGGATATTTGATTAGTGTGAAAATTGTTTTAAATTCATATGTTTATTTTGCTTAAATTTATAGAATTTTATTTATTATTTGCACTATATTGACTCATTGCACTTAATTTAAAAAAAGTGTATGATTTGCTATTTTTTAAAAGAAAAATGAGTATTTTTAGAGTAAAATATACACCTTAAATATGTTGTGTCAATCAAAGAAATAAATTGAGGAGAGTGATAAAATGATTGGACTCGAAAAATGAAAAAAAAAAATTCATTCAAAGGCCTAAATTAATGGGCCTTTTAAATTATTTTAGCAGCCCAATTAAACATTTCACTCCATTTTATATGCCTGTGCTGTGAGAAATGAAGGGCATGTTTATTTTGGAAATCACATATCCGGACGTGAGACGTAACGTCCCCCATCTTGTTCTAGTTCAGAATTTTACATTTAAATTTCAACATCCAATTACATCAACCCCTAAAAACATCTATATATTCTACTATTATAATAATACAACATCACACACTATTACACAATTGATTTGACATAAAGTTACATCTCATCTTACTCAACATCACAAAACAAACATACACAATCACTATTCATCAGAATTTCTCCATCCAGAATTTCCCCATCCCCATCTCCCCTAGATGCACTTCCCCCTCTACATTTATTAATTAAGTAGGTATGTAAAATATCATATTTATCCTTTTAATAAAATATTATAGATAGATACACTTCCCTCTTAAAACCCTAACTCTAATGGATTAACCCTAATTTTGCAGCCCACTCCTCCGATAACCAGCCGCCGCCGCTCCTCCACCACCACCATCACTTACAGCTGCCTCAACCACCTACTCCGAGAGCCACAAATTTTTAAAAAAAAAAATTAAAAATTCAACAACAAAATTTAGAAACAAACTCCCACTAGTCCATAAAACTCAACAACAAACCCTAAACTCTAAGCCAAAAACATAGAAATTTACCCAAAACATAAACTTATTTTTGACAAACCAGAGTCGACCAAAAACACTCTCATCGACACTGGTTTGTCGACCAAACACATTCCCATCGACTCTAGTTTGTCGACCAAACACATTCCCATTGACTCTAGTTTGTCGACCAAAAATACACCCATCGGTAACAGGTCGTCGAAAATTTCTTTATCAAAAAATAAAAAAAATTAAAATTTTCGACAACATTTGCTTAACCGAGTGAGGGTTAATTACTAGATCAACAACATTAGACATTAATCGAATAGAGGTCGTCTAGGAGACTAGTGAGGGGGCGAATCATAGACATTAGTAACCGTGTTGAAATTGTTTACGAGTTCACTATCCTAGGAGTTTATGGTATTAATTAGGTAGACTAATTAGTGCACGTGTTCACCTAAGCTTCAAAAGAAATTGGTCTACTCATTAAACTGATAGCCCTTAGCACACATCGAATCATTAGGCATAATCTTGTAGTTAATTCGTCAAGTCATTAGTGATCCCACATAAGGAAGATACTCGAAGCAATTCTTCCACTCGCACTTTCATATTGAAAGTTAGTTTAATTTCTTGCATTAGTTGTTTATTTTCTTTATTAGTATTTGCTTAATTTTCTCGTTTAGCCTCTATAACACCATGTCGACGTATAGTTTTGGGGCTCCACGCTCTCCTAGGTTCTACGTCGATACTACTTGATCGTATACTTGTAATATTATAACCAATCCATATACTTTTGGGTAAGTTATTTTTGTGCTATTAAACTTGCAAAAATACAAAAAAGTAAGTACTATATGAAAAAAATGGAGAAAGTCGTCTAGCTTACAGGGGCCTCTAGCGGACTCTCTGGTTGGTAAGGTGGGGGACTTCTACTTTAATGATGGTTGACATTTTCCTCTGGCCTTTGTCTTCGGGTTTATAGAAATGGTTGAGGACATCCTCGCTATTCACGTTTCTAGAGGTCCGGATCGTTTGGTCTGGGCTTCCTAAGTAACAAGAGAGCTTACTTCGAGCATGGCCTATGATTTTCTTAGACAACCGCTTCCTCAGGTCAATTGGTCATCTTGGATTTGGAGCAGCTTTATTCTGTTGTGTCGTTTGACTGTCATATGGAGAGCTATCTAGGGCAAGTTGCCTACTGCTGACTGGCTGCTATGATTTGGGATTCTGGATCCCACCAGCCCCTCTACGTCCGTGCCTTCACTTGCCAGGTTTTTTTCACTATTGGTACGTACTTTCAGGTAGAGCTGTTATTCGAGTCGAGTATTTGAAGTTCGAGCTCGACTCGAGTTCTTATCGAGTCGAGCCGAGCTCGGCTCGATAACATTGCCGAGTTAAAAATTGAGCTCGGCTTGACTCGTTAACGAGTCTAACGAGCTTAACGAGCCTATCGAGTCGAGCCGAGCCTGATGAAATTTTTATAAAAAAATAGTTATCGAACCTAACAAGTCGAGCTCGAGCCGACTCGTTAGTAAATTGAGTATATAACGAGCTCGAGCTCGGCTCATTAAGCTAAACGAGTCGAGACTTAACGAGCCGAGCCGAGTCTCGTTAAGGCTCGATTCGAATAACAACACTACTTTCAGGTTCCTCTTTACTTTGAGTTGGGTTTCCATAATATGTTTCTCCAGGCCCTAGGGATGTCTTTTAGCCCTCAGGTTTCAGAGCTTTGGAGAGTGGCTTTTACCACTGCGATTTGGGCCATATGGCATGTCCGCAATAAGGCGGTATTTGATAAGCAGGTGCCCTCATTTCATAGATGTATGACCCTGATTCTTTCCGGCGTTCGTGAGTCATCCGTCCTTTCCCAGGGCCGCAAGTAGAGATGTTTATCCGGGCCGGGCTAATCGGGCCGACCCGTTTAACCCTGCAAAATATAGGGTTAGGGTTAATGAATCGTAGGCTCGTTTAAATCCGGGCTTTTTTGACCCGGACCGGTTAGCCCGCGGGTTAAACCGGGCCAGCCCGGGCTTTTTTTTTTTACTTACTTGCCGAACAATTTTAGACCTTTGGGCCTTGTGTATGCATGTCATTAGCCCAGCACATATATGAATATACCATATATGAATATATGAGTATAGTATATAATACTACCCACTCAATTAGATTAATTAATATAATACAAATAAGTAATACCGCGTCGGCCGTAATAATTTAATAAGCAGGCAGCAGCAGCAGCAGCGACTTTGCGACTTTCATGTACGTCGATTGTTTTTTACATATGTTAATATGTATTATTTTAATATATATATAGTTTTCTATGTTTTTTAAATATGTATGCTAATATGATATATTGATAATTTGATATGTTCGGTTAGTATTCGTAATGCGTGTTTACAGTAATTATTTTAATTTTTAAGATTCCTTTATTTTTTTGCTTTTTCTTAAATTTAAATATGTAACTCTTCCCCAGATTACAACATGGATTTGGATGATTTGGAGATTTTGGGATCTAGTGATGTACCTCCTAGTGAAAATATAGATGGTGATGGACCTGAAAATAATGATTCTGAGAAAGGTAAATAAAGAAATAGAGCAACTAGCTCTGGGGTATGGAACATTTTTTCTAAACCTATGAATGGGAAGGTAATATGTAAACAATGTGAGAAAGAATATGTTAGGAATAGTTCGAGTTATGGGACTTCAACACTTAGTCGTCATCTGAAGGTCTGCAAGAATAATCCGAAATTTAAAGATGTTGGTTTAATGTTAGATGGTGAAGGAAAATTAAGGTCTAGGAAAATTGATCCAAATCATGTGCGTCATTTGATTAGTATGATAATTATTTCACATGATCTACCACTTAACTACGTTGAATACAAATGGGTTAGAGAGTTGCATACATATTTGAATCCTGATGTCAAAAGTTTTGGTAGATTAACAGCTACTGTCGATGTCTTGAAGTTGTATGACATTGAGAAGGCTAAATTGAGGCGTAAGATGATTGATTGTCGTGGTAGAATTTGCTTAACTTCTGATTGTTGGATTGCTTGTACTGGGAAGGGTTACATTAGTTTGACAACACACTTTGTTGATTGTGATTGGAAGTTGAATAGCAAAATAATCAATTTTTGTAAAATGGATCCTCCACATACTGGGTTTGACTTGGCAAATAAAGTGTTTGATTTCTTAAAAAAATGGGGAATTGAAAAAAAGGTGTTCCCTTTTACTTTGGATAATGCTTCTGCCAATGATAATATGCAAGATAACTTGAAAGAAAGACTTTCTTTACAAAATAGTCTTTTATGCAATGGTGAGTTTTTTCATGTGAGATGTTGCGCTCATATTTTAAATCTCATAGTTCAAGAGGGTTTGAAAGTGGCTAATGAAGCTTTAAAAAAGATTAGACAAAGTATCAAATATGTCAAGGGTTCAGACGGGAGGATGAAAAGTTTTCTTGAATGTGTGACTCAAGTTGGTGGCATTGATACTAAAATTGGTCTGCGCATGGATGTATGCACTAGATGGAATTCTACTTACACTATGTTAGAAAGTGCAATTAGATACAAACGTGCTTTTAGTTTGCTTCAGTTGAATGATCAAGGGTTTACGTTTGCTCCAACAAATGAAGAGTGGGCGAGGGGGGAGAAAATGTGTGAGTTCTTGCGTCCATTTTTCGTGATCACAAATCTGATTTCTGGTTCATCTTATCCCACATCCAATTTGTATTTTATGCAAGTATGGAAGATAGAGTGTTTCTTAAAATCAAATGTGGTGAGTGAAGATGAAGTCATTAGGAGTATGGCTATGAAAATGCAAGTAAAATTTAACAAGTATTGGAGTGATTATAGTACTGTGCTTGCAAAATTTAACAAGTATTGGAGTGATTATAGTACTGTGCTTGCATTTGGGGCTGTGCTTGACCCTCGAGGAAAATTAGGAATGATCAAGTATTATTACTCCCAACTTGATCCTAATTCAGCTCAAGCGAATGTTGATCATGTAAGACGTAAATTGCAAGCACTTTTTAGTGACTATGTGAGATTGACGTCCTTGAATGAACCAAGTGGAAGTTCTCATCAAAGATCTTCAAATTTATCATCACGTACTACATCAACACTTAGTGGAAAGGAAAAGGAAAAGGAAGAATTCGGTTTTGATGTAAGTCATTATGTTTTAATTTAATTTTTGCTTTAAATTTTTATTAATTATTTATTTAAGTATTATTTATTTTGATGTAATTCCTCTTATTTTATATAGGTTATGTAAGATTGGCAGAGTAAATCAAGTGATATTCAAACTGAAAAATCTGAATTGGAGCAGTATTTGGATGATCCACCTCTTGAATTTAAATACAATCCAAACTTGAATGTGTTGGAGTTTTGAAAAAATAATAAAATTCGATGTCCAACATTATCGATTGTGGCTTGTGATATTCTTAGTATCCCAATCACCACAGTCGCTTCTGAATCTGCTTTCAGCATTGGGGCTCGTGTTCTCAATAAATATAGGAGTCGACTTCTTGGGCGTCATGTGGAAGCTCTTATATGCACTCGTAGTTGGCTACAAGGCTATGTTGTTGGTAATATTATAATTATTTCATATATAATTTGTTTATTATAATTATATAAACTTTAATAAATAACTAATTTTACTTTTTTTTAGAAGACGATGATGATGATGATGTGCTTGAAGATTTTTTTTTTTATTTAAAAATTAAATACCCATCCATTTTCCCCTCCCCATGACTCGAACCCAGGATCTAAGGCCTAGGTAGTGGTGCTCTAACCACTTGAGCTATCCCACTTTGTCATGATGTGTTTGAAGATGATGCTTCGTCTTTGTCCAAGGAAGGATCGAATGATGTTGAGATTCAAGAAAGTGATTTTTTTTATTAGGTTATGATATTTGTTTAGTTTTATTTGGTCATATTAAGGACTAATACGTTTTAGAATTGTGTTTAAATCATACTTTTATTTTTTTATTTATGGATCATTAACTAATTATTTATTTTTCTATTTTATTTGCTTGTTGGACGTGTCAATTGTGGCCTTTAATTTAAAAAGAAAAAAAAATTAAAAAAATTGTCGTAGCCCGTTAGTGGCCCGTTTAGCCCGTGGCCCGCTAGGGTTAGGGTTAGGTCCCAACAATTGTAGGACCGTTAAGTATGAACCGGATAAGGCCCTAGCCCATTTAATCTGTGGCCCTGTAGGACTGGCCCTATAGGGCTAGGGCCAGCCCGATAGACATCTCTAGCCGCAAGGATGGTTCTATTATGGACCTGGGGGTGTGCCACTCCTTGGGGGTTCTTGTCCGCCCTCGAGCCCCGCGAGTTTCGATTTCGGTCCGATCGATGGCTCCCTCCAAACCCTGGGTGGTACAGGATGAGTGTGGATGGTAGATGCTTCTCCTCCCCTGGTACTATCTTTTTCGGGGCATTATTTCAGAACTCGAGACGGGGTTCTTCATCGCTGCCTTCGTCCGGGAGGCTGATTGGGGATTTCCTTTAGAGGCAAAGATTGCGACTGGTCTTTTGCTATTCTGTTCGTCCACGGTCAGGGATGGAGGCATCAGGGCCTCTGTAGCTGACACGTATTTTTACCAACACACTCCTCTCAAGTATAAGAGGTTCCTTGTAGTAAAAGTAATGCCCGATTAAATTATCGATCCACGAGACTAGATTGATCAAGTAGCCTTAGTGCTTTGTATTTCTCTTTGAATATAGTGAGAAATCATGGTTTGTGCAAAGAAATGTAAATTAAACTTCCAATTAACACTTAAAGATAAGCAAGAACTAAAGTGATGATGATGTAAATCAAATGATGACAGAGAGTGTTCGGGTGTTCGTCCTTGTGTGGAATCGATGTTAAAAGTCGACTTCTATGTGTAATTCATTAGATGGAATTTGGTAGAAGCAATCACTAATGCATTTGTCTACTAAATCACCTAGGATCGTGAGGATGAATAGAAGTGTTCTTACCCGGGTAATCACACAATTAGGGGGTTCTACTCTATCTAATTAACTAAAGTAATCCCTCTTTGTGTTTTTCCACTTGAATAATAACAACCAAACTCCTATGGTCTTCTCATCAATCACTTAAATTCTCATTCAAGCAATCAATGTAGATAAATGGGGTCTAATGAAATTACCACTACAAGAAAAATGACTTTTAGTGACAGAATTCCTGTCATTATAGCTTCTCTAGCTAAAAGTCTTTAGTGACGGTAATTGATTTTTAGTGAGAGATCCTGTCATTAATTCACAAATTTCCGTCACTAAAGACTTTTAGCTAGAGAAACAATAATGAGAGTAAGTTGTCACTAAAAGTCAGTTTTCTTGTAGTGTACCCAACTTTCGTTGCGATAACCCAATATTTACTCAATTCACTCGATTCCCAACCCTCGGTTATACTATCTACCACGATTAACCAACTCTCGTTGCATTTATCGAGCTTCTAATACAATCTACTAATTGAATTCTAACAAATGATCAATCAAACCCATAAACCTAACCAATGTATCCTCCAAATGAATTACACAATCAAAATCAAGCTAATAACATTAATTCCATCACAATTCTACAACACCCAGACACAAGAATGCTTAGCTCATGGCTAATTTAATGAAATTAAGGAAAAAAAGTGATAAAATCAACATACCCATAATTAATAACAAGTAAATGTTTGAAAATAGTAAAGGTAACACCTCTTGAATGGAAAATGTAGACAAAAACCTTAAAGTGCTTCAATGAAATCTTCAATCCTTTGCTTGAAATTAAATTACAACCCAAAATAACAACTAAACTATTAAAACTACTAATCTCTATGAATTAAACTAGCTAATTTGAGTGAAAAATGATGAAATTTGGATTTGGGGAGCTTGGGTGGTCTCCAATGGCTGCCTCCTCTTCAAAAACGAAAATTGGGGCTTATATACTCTTCCAAAAGTGTCTTGCACATGTCCCTGGGTCAAGTGGAGTAGGAGACATAAAAAACGCTCGGGCACGGCCGAGCTGCCCTTGATAAAGCGTGCACGCATTTTTTACATCTCAGGAGCTCGGCCGTGCTCTTTGATTTTCTTATATTTGTTGTATCGGGCAAGAGGTGCTCGAGCCCCTTGCACGGCCGTGTTTTGTGCATATTTTTTGCTCCGGAGCTGCGATTGGCGATTCTTGTCTCGTTTTGACCCTCTCTGCGATACCTTTCATGTGGTTGACTCATTGGATGGATCCAACGGCTTGATTATTCGTGTTTTTGCTTCGAAATTCCTTGTTTTACCTAGAAATCAAGCAAACACAATCATGTGTTACTAAGTCGATAATTACAATGTTTTCACACAATTTTGCAAGCATGATGCAACGTTCAAAGCATAATTCATCCACAAATTCGAACAATTTCACGACAAATCAGTAGCACAGCCCGACAATTGCTTGGAGACACGTATGTCCGCTTCATCCATATATTTCGGAAAGCGAACCAGGCAACAGATACCATTGCGAAGACCCGGACCACCTCTTATGTTTGGAGAGGCCAATGGACGAACTTTATTTTACCTTTCATCTCTAGTGATATGTATCATGAATACTTTCGTTTTGACAACTATACTACTTAGAGGGGTGTACCTTAATTTTACGTTGACCCGAGTTTTGTTCCTAAGAAGAGTTTTTTCGGGCAAGGTTTTAACGGCACCCCGACCTCTGGTCCAACATGTGGACTTATGATTTTATGTATTTTTTCCTTTTCTTTTTTAATATAAAATCTTTATTTCCTTAGTCATACGACTCATACCTTTGTAAGTGAATTCTTTGTACCGAACTAGATCAGTTTAATATTTATGTTTCACTTTTCGTGTTTCACTGGTATTTCACCCTATTTAATTTTAAACACGTGTTGTCCTCAATATTATAAGACGTTGATTATTTTTTAATATAACACATGTCACTCATCCCTATAATAAAATAAAATGTGGAACACCAAAATTAATTAAAACAAGTAATCTCATTTGAAACTAGTTTAGAACATTACTATTTTTTTTATTATACTAGCTAGTAATATATATAATTTCATCACTAATTCATGATGTTAGCGACGATAAAATTAAAATTAACGATAAATTTTTTTCAAAGTGATTTTCCGTGTTCTTATAGTGTCATTTGGTTAAGTTCATAATTTAAAATTATTCTTATGTGTAAGGTGAGTAATTAAATGTTTATTTTTTCGTTGAACCATAATTGAGTTCTTCATTTTGTAAAGAAAAATATGCTATAATGATTGGGTTGTTAGAATAGTGCTGTTCGATCGATATTACCAAAAAAAAAAAAAAAAATGGTGGGATTGTGGAAATACGAGGAGAGGCGAGCGAGTTTGATGATAGTGATAGTCCACCCCATATATAATATAGCTATAACCATGATTTGCAAATCGCAAAACGTGACAATTTGTATTAATTTCCACCTCATTTGACTGGAGAAACATGCTAACAAGTTCTCCCAAGTCAATGATGGAAAATAGTGTTTGAATTTTTAAGTACTGGAGAGTCATGTTGTAACTTTCTATCAATATCGATGAGACCATTCATAAATTAGTGAAGTATAAATTTATATTAATTTATTTTAAAATACTAAAACGTAATATTTAAATTTTACCTGTCTGTCTCATGCAAAAACTCATAAAAATTTATAGTTAGGAAGATAAAAATATGGAGATTGATAAATTTGAAGTAAAGTAGATATTTAGAACTAGTTTAGCCTTGTTTCAAAGCTTTTAATAAAGTGAAATAAGTTATTTGCTGATATTTCTTTAAAAAAAATTATTCTATTGGGTTGGTCTGTAACTGAAAAGTGCAACATGGACTAGGGTGCACAACATGCACTCGAGTGCATACTAGACTTTACCTATTCTATTATATTAAGGGGTTGTAAATTTGTAATTATCTAACTCCCTCCATTTTATTAAGATAGATCACTTTTCCCTTAAAAAAAAAAAAAAAAAAAAAAAGATAGTTCACTTTTATTTTTTTATATTTACTTGAAATTCTAAAATTTTTCTATAAAGTTTCTAACAGTACCGAACAAAATGAAAATAAATAAATCATATTCCAATATATATTAACTATGAACAAAACTAGAGATGTCTATCAGGACCACGGGATAAGGTCTTAATCGATTTATACTTATCGGTCATTCGGTCCTACAATTGTTGGAACCTAACCCTAGTAGACCATGAATTAAATGGACCACTAACGGGCTACGATAATTTTTTTTAAAAAAAATTATAGATCCCAATTGACACGTCCAACACGAAAATAAAATAGAAAAATATATAATTAGTTAATGATCGATAAGGATAAAATAAAAGTATGATTTAAACACAATTCTAGAACTCATTGATCCTTAATATGATCAAATAAAGTTAAACAAATATCATAATCTAATAAAAAAATAGTAATAATGACTAATTGATGATAATGGGCTGCTGAATGCTTACAGTTATGGATATGGGTCAAATGACCCAAAATTTGTTCGCATGTTATTTATTTTTAAAAAAAGGGTAATAATTCGGACTAGCGGGCTGGCCCGGTTTAGCCCGCGGCTTAACCGGTCCGGGTAAAAAAAATTCAGATTTAAACGGGTCTATGATTCATGAACCCTAACTCTACATTTTTCAAGTTAAATGGGCTGGCCCGGTTAGCCCGACCCGAATAAACATCTCTAGACAAAACAAATTATACATTTAAAAAGGAAAGTGACTGATAATTTGAGAAGGAAAAAATCTAAGGTTATGTTTGGATGGAGGGATTTATGTATGGATTTTAAATTCATAATTTAAATCTACTCCACTTGTTTGAATTAAAAAGTAAGGAATGAATTTTAAATATTTATTATTATTATTTTTTTAGTTAAAATTGAAAAAAATTTAAATTTTCACTAAAATCATATCATTCATGCATTTTTAAATCCTTAAATTTAAAATATCTTTTCAAATCAAATTCACTCATCCATGTAAATTAAAAAATATTTATCATATATAATCAAATTGAAAATAAACAAATAGTGAGTGATTAGGGAACCAGCTATGTGTATTAGATAGAGGTCTTGAAATTTATTTTTATTTTGATTGCCCTGAATTTCTTTGATGATGAGTGTGTACTGAAAGGGTATACTATATTTTACCCAATAATAAAAAAATTGGCTGCTTCCAAAAAAAAATAAAAAAATAATTAATGTATTTAATTTAAAATAATAGTAATATAAATAATTTCTTCTACCTCGTGTTACGTCCTGGTAATAAAAATGACAGAATAAAAAAAGGGATTATAAAAATAATGATACAATTGCAAACATTAAAAAATAATGATATAGTTGGCATTAGTAATAAAAATATAGAAAAAAAGGACTAGAGCTGGCAGCAATTTTTTTTGTCCGACAACTGCAAATCAGCACAGTTTTATAGTACTCCCTCCATCCACCAAATATAGTTCCCATGGAGGAGAGGCACAAGTTTTAAGAAAAATGTAAATAAAGTAGATAAAGTAAGAGTATTATAGGGTATTGTGGGGTCCATTGTGAATAAAGTGATTGTTTGTGAATAAAGTGAATGACAAATTAAGTAATTAAGTGATGGGTTGAAGGGTGATAGTTTTCATAAAGTGTATGAGACGGTGGACAAAGAATATGAGGCAAATAAAACTACTTTTTATGGACGGAGGGAGTATATTAATAATAAAAAAAAGCAGCAAAACAACGCTGTTTTGAATATTTGATCAGCACCGTCCATTACAGGACCCTGATCTGCTCATTTCCACTATAACTTACAAAAAAAATCTCTTATTTTATTTTTTTCAAATCATTATTATTTTATTTTATACTCGTCTATTTCTTTTATTATATTCATTAATCACAAAGCAATATTCAAAAGCAAGAAAAAATATATACTCTATCATGAAACAAGGCCAAATTCTACCACTATATATGTAAGGGGCAACACTTGATGTTCAAATTAAGAAGTCAAACCCCACGTGCAGATAAAAGCATAGAGTAAATTAAGAATCATGTGAAATCTTTTCTCTCTTTTCCTCATTCTTGATTTCTAATTTTGGATCGTTCCACAGGTATGGACATTGTACAGAGTGCAGTAAACGAGCACGTAGAGGTGGACGAATCAGAGCGCGTAGTGCCATGGAACAAGCAGATTACTGTGCGGGGGCTGGTTGCAAGTGTATTGATAGGGTCCATTTTCAGTGTGATTGCAATGAAACTTGTTCTTACAATTGGAATCACTCCACAATTCAATGTTTCAGCAGCACTTGTTGCGTTTATCTTCATAAAGGTGTGGACGAAAGGCCTTCATAAAATGGGATTTGATTCACCTCCTTTCACTAAGCAAGAGAATACCATGATACAAACATGTTCTGTTGCCTGTTACAGCATTGCACTTGGAGGTATATAATTCTATTCAACCTTTCTATATATATTGACATGAAACAAATCTTGTCATGTTTTCTGTCGTTAAACACTTTTAGTTAGAAAAGTTATAATGACAGTATTTCTTGTTCATATGTGTGTTTATTAGGGGGATTTGGATCTTACCTTCTGGCAATGAACAAGAAGTTATTTGAACAATCGGGTGGAGCAAGTATTGGTGGAAATATCCCCGGCAGTATCAAGGAGCCTGGGATTGGTTGGATGAGTGGTTTCCTTTTTCTAGTATGTTTCATCGGCCTTCTCGTCTTGGTTCCCCTTAGGAAAGTGAGTCACTAATAACTTGTTGCATTTTGTGTGTTTAAAGTTAACCTCGCTCGCTGCCGGCCTGTCTACGAGCTTCACATTACTTTTAGTCACATAAATTAAAAAAAATGATTAAATTATATATATATATAGTACAAGTGATGTTATTGAAAGAGAGAGAAAGTAAGATATAAAATGAAGTGTAAGAATAAAAAATTATATTTGTCAAAAAAAAATTATGAGAAACTTATAGACGGACAAAATCAAAATGACAAAATGAAAAATTTACAGACGAACGGAGGTATACATGTTTCAATGTTCCAATAAAATATACTCCCTCCGTCCCCGGATAACTTGCATAGTTTGACCGACACGTTGTTTAAGAAAAGTGGATTTAGTGGTTGATGATGTAAGATAAATGGGGGTATTTTAGGTAATTTGATGATGTGTAAAGTGGATTTGATGAGGTGTAAAGTGAAATGTATGGAAAAAATGAAATGAGTGGCAAATTTGAAAATAAAATGATGTCGTGAGGTTATTAATTTTGTGGGGTATTTCCATATTAAGAGTGTGCAAATAATTTTGGGACGTCCAATAAGAAAAGTGTGCAAGTAATCACAGGACAGAGGGAGTATATATATACCTAAAAAAAATGTTAAAATAGGAGATCTATGTTTTACATTGGGCGTTTGTTTAGAGTTTGGTAAATACTTGTATGAATTTAGGTTCACGTGAACTATTTTTTCAAGTGTCATTGTATGTAATTGTACGTATAAAGTGTTACTAGTGTATAAAAAACTTGATTATTGAACAGTGACACTTCATATTGACAACAGTGATACTTGAAAATAAAAGAATTTACGTGAACTCAAATTCAAATAAGTGAGTGTCTACATAATAATAATGAAAATTATATTCAGATCTTGATAATCGACTACAAGTTGACCTTTCCGAGTGGCATGGCAACTGCAGTACTTATTAATGGATTCCACAGCATTGGTGACAAAATGGCCAAGTAATTACAAAACGTTATTCATCTTTCATTTTTGTATCTAAAGCGTGTTTTACACAATAATATAGCCTAATACCTTTTTTTTTTTTTTTTAATTCTGAAACTGTGAAGGAAGCAAATTAATGGTTTCATCAAGACATTTTGTGCCAGTTTCCTCTGGGGTTTCTTTCAATGGTTTTACACAGCAAAGGAACAATGCGGTTTCTTACAGTTTCCCACTTTTGGACTACAAGCAAGGAAGCAAACGTACTAACTCTTTTTATTCTATTAATTTTAATGATAATTCACGACATTTTAATGTCAACTTGCCATTTAATTGGATGCACCGGGCTAGATGCAACCGTAAAAAATTAGTCCAGTGAAAGATTGACAAAGGCATGTGAAATAGCCTGGTGCATCAGAATTGCAACAATAATTTAGTCCATGTATCGAATTGCGAGACGTTGTAAAATTTTAAGCAAAAAATAATCCATAATTTTACTCATTTACCTATTAACTTATTTTGAAATTAATTTTGTTGGTCCAATATGAAACTGTCAGGGTTGATAACATAAATTTGTTTCATTATAATTTCTCTATTTAAAAGTCTCTAATTTTGTTGTAGTGTTTTTAATGTACAAGTTTCTAAATATTAATGATTTTTTTAAATAATTTTGCAGATTTTATTTTGATTTTAGCTTGACATATGTGGGAACTGGTATGATCTGCCCCCACAGTGTGAACTTATCATTGCTTCTGGGGGCAGTGGTTTCATATGGTGTTATGTGGCCTCTCATTGTAAAAAACAAAGGAGATTGGTTTCCATCAAATGTACCGGAAAGTAGTATGAAGTCTCTCAATGGCTACAAGGTCTATTCTTCTTCTTAATTTTCTACCCAAAAATTTAAGTATTTTCACATTAATTTACCAATATACATTTTTTTGGGGGGCAGGTATTCATTCCCATTGCTCTTCTTCTTGGTGATGGACTCTATAATTTCATCAAGATATTACGCATTACACTAATTAATATGCACACTAGGTACAATCGCAAAAGGCAAAGTTCAGGTAAATCTCTAGCATGTTATACAGATGTCATAAAATGAATAATTGCTACACACTTATGTCCTGTATATTAATCTTGCAGCATCTGATGAGGAGAAGTCGAGGAGTGATCTTAAAGAAGACTCAACCTTCGTTAGTGAAAGCATTCCTGTATGGTTAGCTGTGGTTGGTTACATAATCTTAGCCATACTATCAGTTTTCACAATTCCCCTCATTTTCCCTGAGCTCAAATGGTACTTAGTCATCTTAGCCTACATCATAACACCACCTTTAGCCTTCTGCAACGCCTACGGGGCCGGCCTAACCGATTTCAACATGTCCTACAACTACGGAAAAGTCGGCCTTTTCATCGTTGCTGCTTTATCCGGCAAACACCACGGCGTCTTAGCTTCCTTAGCTGCGTGTGGTCTATTCAAGTCCGTCATCAATGTTTCCTGCATTTTGATGCAAGATTTAAAAACGGGCCATCTCACCTTGTCTTCCCCACGAGCGATGCTGCTGAGCCAAGCAATCGGGACCGCTTTAGGCTGCGTTATTTCGCCTTTCACCTTTTTCTTGTTCTACAAGGCCTTTGACATTGGGAATCCTGATGCAGAATTCAAGGCCCCTTTCGCTATTATATATAGAAACTTGGCTCTTATTGGAGTCGAAGGCTTTTCTGCGTTGCCCCAGCATTGTTTAGAGCTTTGCTACGGGTTTTTTGCAGCTGCGGTAGCAATCAACTTGGTGAGAGATTTCTCGCCCAAGAGGGTCGGGAAATGGATGCCGATTCCAACGGCTATGGCGGTGCCGTTTTTAATTGGTGGGTATTTTGCAATTGATATGTGTGTGGGGACGTTGGTGGTGTTTGTGTGGCAGAAGGTGAAGGCGCACAAGGCGGCGTTGATGGTTCCGGTGGTGGCTTCCGGCTTGATATGCGGGGAAGGGCTTTGGATACTTCCTGCGTCAGTTCTGGCCTTGGCTAAAGTTAATCCACCCATCTGCATGAAGTTCTTCTCTGCCTAGCTACTACACATGGACACACACTCTTCTTTGTATAGCATATATTGGTAATTTTGAAATATATACCTAGGGAATTGTTGTACGTGCTTTTGATGGTTGAATCGGATGTGGACTATTTGTTAGCACGAAACAAACATGTATAATGATCGGGGGTTTATTACGTGTTTAAGGAGTGTTTATATGATGATCTTGATGATCTAATGAAGAACAAACAAGAACACAAGATATAGCTTCTTGGAGAAGCTAAAGCTTTAGAAGCTTGGGAGTGTTTATTGCTTTGGGTTGGGAGTGATTTGTGGGAATGGTGTTACTTGTCTACAAATGAGCCTCTTTTAGGCATTATATAGTGGTTTCTAGGGGCTGCCCGCCCTTTACACGTGGCACGCCCTTATTGGACCTATCTTCTGCCCGAAAAGGTGATTTGATGGCGCATTTAATGCTAAACCGCCTTTGGTGCTCGTCCTCGCCGAGATGCCGAGGAGCTGAGCCACGGAGGACCATGTCGAGGAGTGTGGTCGCCACGCTCCATGCTATCTCCCAAGGCTTCAATACTTAGACTTTCCTAGCTAAGAAAGACACGTGCTCGCCACACATTCGGGCGAGCAGCTTAACTAAAATATGTGCTCGCCAACATCTTTGAGCGAACACTTAAATATATTAAATACATCTATTCTATTACATTTTCTTGGTCTTGTTGACTAGTCGTCGCACGACTTTGTTGACTGGCCCTCGCCACGTAAGCTGGTGACTAGGATTGACTTCTTTGACTAGGTATAACATTTGCCCCCTGGTCGCCTTTCTTCGTATTCGTAGAATGGTAAGGCGAGCAGTATGGTCGTCTTCTTAGATGGTGATAATTGTCCTCGACAACACAATCAAATTTGAGATCTTGATGACGTGTGATGGAGGCGGTCGCCTCGTCTCCAGCGGCGAGCACGATTATAGAAGCAACTTTTAATAATGACGGACCTGACATGTGTCAGGCGCGTGGGCGGCGCAAGGAATTTGAATTTGGCGCGTGGGGCGCGTGCCGACCTCAAAGGTCGCGCGTGGGGTCCACTCGCCGAACTCAAATTCGGAAATGAACCCAAATTTTTGGGAAAATTGCTTTTTTGACCCCGTTTTTTGCACATAGGTCCCTGCACAAATTTGCCTATAAATAGGCCCCTCATCTTCATAAAAACACTTTCGCTTCTGCAAAACTTTGAATCCTCTCGAGCTTTCTACTTTGAATCTTCTTCAAGCTTTCTTCTTCAAGCTTTTCCGGCGTGTTTGGGTGGTTTTCGATCGATACAAAGGTAAACAACTCACATTTTCTTCTTTAAAACTTCTTTCTCCCCTATTTCTATAGAAAAAATGGAGGTCGGTGGTGGCTCCGGTGGTGGTTCCGACGGTGGTCCGCCGCCGTTGGTGGGTGGTTCTGAAAATTCCGGCGGCGGAGACCGTTTGGCCTTGGCTTTGATGGAGAGGGCATCCTCCTCGGACTCTAGGATCCACTCCCCTGAACCCATAAACGTTGGAGTCCGAAACCTAGGAAAGGCAGTGGTCGTCGATGTCGACGAGCTCGATGAATCCGACAGGGATGATGCCGGCAACGATGCCGAGGAGGGGGATGTCGAGGAGACGGACTCAGATCTGCGTGATCCGGATTTGAATCGAGGGGTGGGCGAACAGCTAGAAACTGCCCAAGTCGAGGAGACCTTGACGAGGAGTCTACGCGAGGACTTCGAGGAGGTTGTTCAGTATGCAGAGAGCATAAAGGACATTTTGAGTGGTAGGGAGAATTTGGATGGCGACGAGGTCTCGAGGGAGGCCTATTATAAATATTTCTGCGAATACCCTCCTCGAGAGGCTCCTCGCCCGCATCGAGCAGCTTCCCGAACGATATATGAGGCGAGCAAATATGCGAGCAATGTCTCCTCGGCCCAGCTAGAGAATTCTCGAAAAAAGTATCAGCTGCCGGCCGATGTTTGCTTTTTTATTCCTCGCCCGGATGAGAGGGCCGACCAGCCGCCAGAGGGGATGGTCGCCGTCAACATTGGTATGATGGAGGCAGGGCTGAGGTTCCCCCTGCACCCCAGTATCTCAAACTTTCTACATTTCTTGAAGGTGGCCCCTTCTCAAATTTTGCCGAACGGTTGGTCGAACCTGATCGGCATTCTTACACTGTTCGGCCTGGTGGCGGTCGAGAACGGATGTCGCAACACATGGCTCAGTCCTAAGGAGATTAACTATCTCCTTCAGGCGGCCGAGACCGGAGAGAAGGTGGGCCATGGATACTACTATGTGAGGGGCCGAGATAATTTCAAATTCGTTGAGGGGGTTCCCAACAAGATTAGGGATTGGAAAACCAACTGGTGGTGGGTAGCCGGGGACTGGAAAAGTCCAGTGAAGCCGGATGGCTCCTCTGATCGCATTCCCCTTGATACTGAGTATCAAAGAATTCGTGGTAAGTTATTTTTATTTCTGCTCGCTCTTTCTATACTGACTAACTCCTCGTTTTTGTAGGTGAACTTGTTCGCAAGAAGACTGCCGAGCACCGTCTTACGCCTCTCTTCCAATATTACATTTGCTGCGTTCTCAACCGTCGCTACTTGGAGAGGTCCTGCCGCTTTCTGAACAGGGAGTGTATGCGTGAGCGAGCAGGTCTCAAAGTACCTCCTCATCACTTCACCCGAGAGTTCCCTCCAGGTATCAACATATTTCTAAATTTTTTGTGAATTTGCTAAGTTTTTGTGACATTACTCCTCGTAAATATTAACTTCTCGTCTTTCTTTCTTAGTAGTGGTTCCAGAGAGAGTTGTCACTTACCTTCCTCCATCCGTCGAAGTTGATCGCATACTGTCGAGCAGGATGATGCAACAAGCGAGAATGTTGCGCGAGCGCAAGGTTGTTGACGGTACCGGCAAGAAAAGGAAGGGGGCGGAGACCTCGGGGGCTCCTCCTAAGAGAGTTGCTAGAACGACCAGGGGGGGGGTCTTCTCGCCCACCTGTCGCCGAACAGAGGATCTCGTCGAGGAGATCTCCTCCGCCGAGGGGTGACTCGCCTCCCCCTACTCAGGTCGTATCCCCTCCTCCCCGAAGCACTCGGTCGCGAAAGACTGCAACGAGCTCGTCGGCCGGGGAGAGAGCTCAGGGAGACAACACACTTCTCGGCTGGGATGCCGCAAGGGTTGCCAGGTGAGCTTATTATCAATAGAGCTTTAGAATATTTTCAAGTACTTTTTTTTTAACTTCTCTTTATTCTTTAGGGTTGCCGAGAACTCGATCGTTGAGCCTTACAACGACAACCTCCTCGGCTTCTACCGGTCGCGGGATGCGGCCACTCAGGAACCTCTGGACCCGCTCGTCCAAAGGGTTATGAAGAATGTACCCCGGTCGCTGACGACCACGCTGCTCGACGAGGTGAACAACCAGAGCTCTCTGGAGAACGCGCGCCTGACCGCCATCGATATGACCCGTGCCACATACACCCTCGAGAGGCTTGCGGTCCAGATCGCCGAGAGCCGCAAGGTCAGCGAGGAGAGGAGCGCGAGACTCACCCAAATGGCTAAGGCTAAAGTCATTGTTCAGAGGAAGGTGGTCGACCTCGAGGCAAAGTTGGCCGATTCTGAGGCCCAACTTGAGATGGTTCGAAAGAAGGATCAAGAAGATCTTCAAGAGATCGAACGTCTCCGTGCTCGCCTCCAGGCTGCCGAGGACGAGCTGAAAATGAAATGCGTCGAGGTAAACACTCTTCAGCATAAATCTGAAACTGATGAGGAAGAGCTGGCTACTCTTCGGTAAGAGCTGGTCGACCTGACCAATGAGCGAGATGAGACCAATGAGCTCGCTGGGGGGGGGGGGGTGGCCATGTTATCGGTGGCGCTTACTGCCCACGGGCTCATTCATCGATTATTGGAAGTTCATCCGGAAGTGGATGTGACTCCGCTCGACGGATTTTTGGACGACCTCCTTATGAAGGAGAATCCTCAGCCGGAAACAGAACTCCCTCTGCTTCCTTTGATGGAATTGGGACTCCTGTTCCCTCGTCTTTTGGGTGTTCCGGTACTCTTCTCGAACCCTCCACAAGGCTCCCCACCTCAACAAGGCGAACAGGAAGCTCCTGCCGAGGAGGTTGTGAACGAGGAGGAAGTTGCTGGCGAGCAGGAAGCTCCTGCCGAGGAGGACGCTCCGGTAGCTTAGTTTACTTGTATTTTATTTCTGTTTTTCTTAGGACTGTTCGGCCACTTAGGGCCTCTTTTGTAATTTCAGCCTTCAAGGCTTTTCAATGAATGGAACTTTTTGCTTACGATGTGTTTGCTTTTCGATTTATGTTATGATTAATTTCTGCAAGCATTTTTTAATAAGTACTTATCTTTTTGAAACTCCTTTTATTGCGAGCATCTTTGCGGGAGAGTGCTCGTCTTTGCCTTGCGAGCATCTTTAAGAAAGAGTGCTCGTCTTTGTCTTTTCGAGCATCTTTAAGAAAGAGTGCTCGTCTTTTAGAGTTAACCATTCGTCGGTTGAGCTCTTTTTTGTTTGGTAGGTAGTGATCGTCGTCGCCACTACCTTGCGAGCATCGTTAAGAAAGAGTGCTCGTCTTTGTTTTGCGAGCATCGTTAAGAAAGAGTGCTCGTCTTTTAGAGTTAACCATTCGTCGGTTTGAACTCTTTTTTGTTTGATAGGTAGTGGTCGTCGTCGCCACTACCTTGCGAGCATCGTTAAGAAAGAGTGCTCGTCTTTTGTTTCCTAGAAGGCTACGCAGAGCCTTGTCTAAAAATTCAAACTTATCTAACACTTGATGGAAATTTAAAAATTGTACTTGTATTGAAATGATGGCTCAGATACAAACTATACAAATATGAAAAAATTAAAAACTTACTGGTAATACTTCTTCAGCTTGACCGCGTTCCATGGGTACTTGCTCGGCTTGCCCTCCAGATCTTCTAGCTCGTACGATCCGTTCAGGAATGTGCGCGTTATTCGGTACGGACCCTCCCAAGTCGGGCCAAGTATGCCGATGGACTGCTCCGTCGCCCTCCGAAGTACGAGCTGGCCGATAGCGAATTGGCGAGCACGTACTTTGGTGTTGTAATAGCGCTCTGACCTTTGCTTGTAGACCACGTTCTTCTAGGAAGTCCAAGTCGGAGAGCTGTGCATCGTTATTCAACTGCTCGTCATAATTTGCTACTCGAAAAGTTGGGACCTGCCCCTCTGCTGGTATGACAGCTTCGGTTCCGAACGCGAGCGCGAACGGAGTTTCACCAGTAGAATTCCTCGTGGTCGTCCGATATGCCCACAGAACCATGTGCAGCTCGTCCGCCCATTTGCCCTTCAATCCATCTAGCTTAGCTTTCAAGGTGTGCTTGATGATTTTGTTGATTGCCTCTACTTGACCATTCGATTGTGGATGATAGGGTGTTGAAATTTTTTTCTTGATGTTCCACTCTGAGCAGAAATCCAGCATGTCTTGACTTGTGAATTGACGTCCGTTGTCCGTCACTATCGCTCGTGGTAGGCCGAACCTGCAAATTATGTTTTTCCATATGAAACTTGTCATCTGGGCCGTTGTGATGGTCTTCAATGCCTTCGCTTCGGTCCACTTGGTGAAGTAATCGACTGCTACGACTACGAAAGTTACCCCCCCGACGCCAGGCGGGAAAGGTCCAATGATGTCGATGCCCCACTTTGCGAAGGGCCAAGAACTGTAGACGGAGATGAGCTCGTCTGGAGGTGAGTGAATAGCGGGTGCAAAAGCTTGACATCTCTTGCACGCCTAGGCGTAATGAATTGCATCCTTCTTCAGTGTTGGCCAAAAGTAGCCTTGCCTCATGATTTTTAACGCGAGCGCTTGCCCCCCTGTATGATTTCCACATGATCCATCGTGGATTTCGTACATGACGATCTTCGCTTCGTCTTCCCCGAGGCATTTCAATAAAGGCATTGAAAAACCCCGTTTGTACAGCTGGTCGCCAATAACAGTGTACCTTGCGGACCTGAGCTGCAATCTGGTCGCTTTCACTTTGTCCCCCGGGAGCTCGCCGGTCTTGATGATCGGCAATCTCCAGTCCTCGTCGCTGGTCGCTTCAACCTGCAAAATCTGACCTCTGTTCACCGATGGGGAAGAAATTTTAGTGATGGTCGCTTCTGAAAATATTGCCTCCCCCTCTGAAGTGGCCAGTCGAGCTAACACATCTGCTTGCGTATTGTCCTCCCTAGGGATTTGCTCGATGTGGAATTGATCAAATTGCTCGAGTAATCCTTTCACTAGCTCTTGATACTTTATCATTTGATCGCCGCGAGCCTCGTAGTCGCCCGTTATTTGACATACAACCAGCTGAGAGTCAGAAAAAAATTTCAGTTTTCTGGCGCCCACGGCCATAGCCATCTTGATTCCTGCAACCAGAGCCTCATACTCTGCTTCGTTGTTGGTCGCCCGATACTCGAACTCGATCGCCGAAGAAAATGTCTGTCGGGTTGGGCTGGTGAGGACGATTCCTGTCCCTGCTTTGGTGCTCGTCGACGAGCCATCGACGAACAGTGTCTAAGGAAGTTCGATTCCCTCGTCCACTTTTTCCGGGAAAGTGAGCTCTACTATGAATTCTGCCAGCACTTGTCACTTGATTGCCGTTCTAGGTGCATAGGTGAGCCCAAATTGCCCTATTTCCACCGACCATTTCAAAAGTCTTCCAGTAGTATCCGGACGATGCAGTGCTCGTCGGAGTGGAAAGGTTGTAAGGACGACCACCTCGTGGTCGAACAAGTACTGCCTTAATTTTCTGACACTCATGACCAGTGCGTATGCCAATTTTTCCATTGGAGTGTATCTCAACTCCGCATCTCTAAATGTTTGACTTACGTAGTAGATAGGCAGATGTGTGCTCCCCTCAGCTCGGACGAGCACTGAACTGATCGCACAGTCAGTGGCCGCCAAGTATAGATATAAAATTTCGCCGGGGACTGGCTTAGATAGGAACTTCGGATCCGATAGATATTCTTTTAACTTCTCGAAAGCTTTCTCACACTCATCGGTCCATTCGAACTTCCCTTTTTTCAGAGCATCGAAAAAAGGTTTGCAACGATCGCCCGTTCGTGCAATAAATCTGTTCAGCGATGCAAGGCATCCTGTTAACCTCTGTACTTCTTTCACGTTCCTTGGGCTTTGCATGTTAATGACTGCTTGAATTTTACTCGGATTCGCCTCGATGCCCCGCTGGCTAACCAAGTGCCCCAGAAATTTTCCTGAGCTAACACCAAAACTGCATTTTTTCGGATTTAACTTCATGTTGTATTCTTTCAGTATATCGAACGTCATGGCGAGGTGGTGTAGGTGATCCTCTTTCCGCAAGCTTTTGACAACAATGTCGTCGATATAAACCTCCACCATCTCGCCGATGTGTTTCTCAAACATCTTATTTACCAGTCTTTGGTATGTTGCCCCCGCGTTTTTCAAACCGAAAGGCATTCTCTTCCAGCTATACATATCGGTGGCCGTCATGAAGGCCATATGTCGCTGGTCGTCAGGATGCATCGCTATCTGATGGTAGCCCGCGAAAGCATCCATGAAAGTTAACATCTCGTGCCCCGCTGTGTTGTCTACTAGGTGATCAATGTGGGGCATCGGAAAGTGATCTTTTGGACAGGCATCGTTTAGATCTGTGAAATCTATACACAATCTCCACGACCCGGTCGTCTTTTTGACGAGCACTGGATTGGCCAACCACTCGGGATCAGTTCCAGTTTTCTCGATTAATTTATTGTCGATCAATTTCTTGACTTCGACTGCCAAAGCCGCATATTTATCCGGCCCAAATTTCCTTCGTTTTTGGGTGATAGGTCTCCTTGCTGGATCAATATTCAATCTGTGACAGGCATGATTCGTGGGAATGCCCACCATATCCTCGTGCGACCAGGCGAATGCACCGATGTTTTCTTTAAAAAATGCGACCATGTCTGATCGCAAATGTTTTTGTAAATTCGAACCGATGAATACCTCGAGTTCTGGACGAGCTTCGTTTAAATGGATGGTTTCAAGGTCCTCCGCTGAAGTTGCTCGTTCTTTAGGCTCCTTCCAACGAGGATCCTCGATTCCGAACTCTGGCTCAAAGCCTAACCTAGGCTCCAGATCTAGAAAGTTTTCTGGAACCTGGTCGTCGGGGAGCTGGTCGCCCGAGACTGTCTGCTCGTCGATCTCCATTGGGGTGTGGTCGTCCACTTCCATGGAGGCGTGCTCGTTCGCCTCCACTTGGTGGTCGTCGGAACTACGACTGCACTCCCCAACTTCAATCTTTATGTACTTGCTAGGAAGACCCTCCAAGTAATTCATTTGTTGATTTTGTGTTTGACACTCAATATACTGGCCAATCATAGTACTTTCCTTAGAATGACGCTTTGCAAAACGGACGAGACACTCCCTCGCCCGCGTCTGATCGCCCTTGACGGTTATAACTCCCGCCCGGGTCGGAAACTTTACACAGTAATAAAAGGTAGAAACGGCCGCCTTGAACTCGTTGAAGAAAGGTCGGCCGAGGAAAGCATTGTAGGATGATGGCATATCTACGATCATAAAGTCGAGCTGCCGAGTGTGATGTATTGCTGGCTCTTTTGATGATACCAGCTCCAGGGATAGTCTGATTTTCCCAATGGGATGGCTGTGCGTATCCCCAAAACCTACGATTATATCATCGCAAGGCTCAACGTATTCCGGATATCCACCGAGAGCATCCAAAGTATGCTTGAAAAGGATGTTGGTGTATGCCCCGGTGTCGACCATCAGGCGATGGACATTGGTTCCCATAATCTTCCCCGTGATGACCAAAGCGTCATTGTTTGGGTGCACCACGCCGTTCAGGTCGTCGTCCGAGAAAAGGATTTGGTGAGATAGAGGCTTCTCGGCAGTCGGAGCGACGCACACCTGATGGACATTGTTCAGTGCTCGCTGCTCGCTCTGAGCCCGGCGAACAGATAGCTCTTTCCCAGATTGGGTTCCTCCCAAATAGCCTTCTATAACCAGACAGACTCCCACGTTATCAATGTCGTTGCCAGGATTCTGTGGCATGGGAGGAGTCAGCTTGGGACGATTCAGTTGTTGGCGCAGGTCGTCGCTATCGTCGCGACGTTTCTTCCCCCTGTTGTCGCCATTTCCGAGAGGCTTGATGAACTGGGCGAGCTTGCCCTCATTGTACAGCTTGAAAAGGTTTCTCACCAAGTCTCGGCACCCATTGGTGTGGTGGCCGATGGAGTTGTGGTAGTCGCAGAATTTGCTACCATCTAGGTTTTCATCACTTGTATGCATTGGCTTTGCCTGGGGGAGCAGATTCTTTCCCCTGACTGCATTAAAAATGCCCCTGGGATCAAGAGAGAGAGATTCTCTGAACTGGATGATCTCAGGAGACTCCTCGAAAGGCCTGAAGTTCGCTGGGCGAGCACTGCCAGCTTGAGTGGTCGCCTTCTTGGGCTGGGACGACTCCCCAGTGTTTGCATTCTTTTTGGGCCAGACCCTCTTGGACGCCTCAGGCTGCTCGTTAGCCTTGGCGGCGTCCATGATTTCCTCCATTTGGATGAAGTTCCCAGCCCTCGTGCGGAAGTCCGCATAAGAACTGGGAAAAGTAAGATGGATAGATTCCCAAAGCTTGGTACCTATCCTTAGACCGGAAACGGCTGAAATCAGCTTCGTCTCATCGTTCACGGCCTCCCCATCGATCACCAGCCTATCGAAGCGCTCGATGAAGTCCTTGCCTGACTCATTTATAGATTGGCGAACGTTTGCCAAACGTTGCTTTGAGGCTGGGCGAGCAGCAATAGACCCGTAGTAGGTCAGAAAGAGTTGTCCCAGCTCAAGGAATGAGGTGACCGATCCGGGACTCAAAGTTGTGTACCATCGATGAGCCCGGTCTCCCAAAGTTAGGGAGAAGTTTCTGCATTGGGTGGCGTCCGTTGCCCCGATTGAGGCCATGTAGTTGGAGTACTTGGACAAGTGTACTTTGGGGTCGGATGCACCATCGTATGCCGCCATGGAGGGCATTTGAATCTTTCTTTGAATGGGGGCGGTAAGAATTGCAACACTTAGTGGAGGTGCGGGCATAGTGATTGGTGGTGTGGTCCCTTGCTTCGAGGCGACCACCTCTGCTCGCAGAGCGTCCATCTCCTGCTTCATCAATTTTTGAGTTGCGAGGAACTGGGCGATTTGCCCCTCCTCGGCGGTCTGTGGCTTGGGGACGACGTCCTCGTCGCGTCGACTCCCTTGGGATGCGGCTGGGCGATCATCATGACGTGATCGCCTGGAAGAGTGCCTGTCAGAATGATGGCTGCGATAACTCTTCGCCGGAGCTCGCGAACCCTTCCCTGGTCCCACTCGATCAAGAGCTGAGACTCTGTCACCCTGATCTCTCTTATCAGCGTGATCTCGGTGGTGGTCGGCTCTGCCTGGTCGGCCATCCACATTGAAGGGCACTCGGCGAGGAGCCCTTCTATCTTTGTCATCCATCCGGTTGAAAACCGAATTTCTGTGTCGCGAGTCTCCCGTGTGGCTATTGTGGGAGTGCTCGGCAACTTTGCTTTTGCCTTTGTCTTGGCGAACGGGGTGTGAGTGATAGGAGCGGTCGTCCTCCTCATTCCCCTTGGCTTTGCGAGCTCTGCCGAAGGCCTGATCCTTGGCCTTCTCAAGCTCTTCCTTCTCATTCTGCCTCCTCTTCTCCATGAGGAAGTCAGAAAAGTCCTTCAAGTGTTGGGGATCTTTCAAAATGTCCCCTACGTTCAAGTTTGCAAACGGATTTACCGGCGTCGGAAGGGGTTCGTTCCCTCCGGACGGTAAGATTACGCAGAAGAACGTGCTATTACAACTACTTAGAAGTAAGTAACAACAACTTAAAGCTTAAAAACGAATTACACGGAGATCAAACTCCAAAAAATGTCTCGAATATCGCAAATATTCAAGAACACGAAGAACACGGAAATACGTAAACAAATCTTTAAAAGGTGGAACTACCGATTAAAAACCTGAAAACGGAGTTTGCTAACCGATCGCTCGATGATCGGACGAAACTGAGATGAAGAACACGTAAAAGTCACCCCTCCTTCTAGCGCCAAATGTTGTACGTGCTTATGATGGTTGAATCGGATGTGGACTATTTGTTAGCACGAAACAAACATGTATAATGATCGGGGGTTTATTACGTGTTTAAGGAGTGTTTATATGATGATCTTGATGATCTAATGAAGAACAAACAAGAACACAAGATATAGCTTCTTGGAGAAGCTAAAGCTTTAGAAGCTTGGGAGTGTTTATTGCTTTGGGTTGGGAGTGATTTGTGGGAATGGTGTTACTTGTCTACAAATGAGCCTCTTTTAGGCATTATATAGTGGTTTCTAGGGGTTGCCCGCCCTTTACACGTGGCACGCCCTTATTGGACCTATCTTCTGCCCGAAAAGGTGATTTGATGGCGCATTTAATGCTAAACCGCCTTTGGTGCTCGTCCTCGCCGAGATGCCGAGGAGCTGAGCCACGGTGGTCGCCGGAGGACCATGTCGAGGAGTGTGGTCGCCACGCTCCATGCTATCTCCCAAGGCTTCAATACTTAGACTTTCCTAGCTAAGAAAGACACGTGCTCGCCACACATTCGGGCGAGCAGCTTAACTAAAACATGTGCTCGCCAACATCTTTGAGCGAGCACTTAAATATATTAAATACATCTATTCTATTACATTTTCTTGGTCTTGTTGACTAGTCGTCGCACGACTTTGTTGACTGGTCCTCGCCACGTAAGCTGGTGACTAGGATTGACTTGTCAAAGATTGACTTCTTTGACTAGGTATAATAGGAATGATAGCATTTATCATAAATATTTATCCTTGCACCGATCGATTAAATTATTGATCCACGAAACTAGTTTATAAGTGTAGCATTAGTGCTATACGTCGTAATTATAGTAATTAAACATGGTTTGTACGAATAAAATTAAATGCAAAATTAAACTCTAATCAAGAAAAACAAGTCGGATGGTTATTGTTCAAAGATCAAATGACGAGTGAGACTGTGAGTGTTTGGGTCTTTTTCTTTATTTAGGAATCGATTCTACTAAAATTCAAGTTTCTATAATCTCTTCACTAATTATTAAAATTCCATTCACATAATTAATGTAAATTAGTGAGGGTTCTAATAAACTTACCCAACGAGATTACTCAGATCATACTATGCCAACCTTTATTCATGCAATCCAACACAAATACCTAACTCTCGTTGTGATAATCATACATCAACCTACAAATTAATAATTGAGATCATGTAGTAGAATTAACAATTCAAATCAAGCTAAAAATCAATAACCCTCGTAATTCCAAACATCCAAACACAAATGAATTTAGCTCATTACTAAATTAACAAATGAAAAGTAAACTCATAGAAAATAGACAATTGTCAAGAAATCTATGAGTTATTAAACTCTCAAGTCCTCGTACAAATCAGATGATATGATAACTCACGAGATAAACGAAGTAATTTAAAAAAGCAACAACTAAGAAACAACAGAGAGATGTATAGTGATTCGATCAACTTAATCTAGATTCACTTTCACCGGCGATTCTTTGATTGATAAAAAATGTTTATACACTGATGGAGATATTGATGAGAATCAATATTAATATTTGGGGAAAGTCTCATATGCACCATACACACCCAGTTTGGTGCACTCACTTTTTAACCACTTTTTCTTTTCTTCTCTTTTCTCCCTTCCTTCTTTTTCTTCTTTTTTCAATGGCAGTTCTATTTTATTATTATTAATTTAAAATCAATCCAAAAATTAACTTCAATCAAACACCACGACAAAATCTCTCAACATAAACCTCATAACTTGGATTTTACTAGAAATCTCAATTTTTTTTTTTTAAGAATGAAATCTCAATCCAAAGAATAACTGAAGATGACTTCATCATTTTTGTGGAACTCTAGCCTCCGTCATCTCTTCTTAAAAGCCTTATTAGTATTTATTGTTGTTGATCCACAACTTCTTGATTATTTTTCTGTGCATTGTTACAAATGGTTCATGTCTATTAGTTTATGAAAATATATTGTTTAATGAAAATCGATATTTAAAAGTGTAGTTTTATTTTATTGAAAAGTTGTAATTTTATTATTGAAAAGTGTGATTCTTTCTTATTGAAAAGTGGTAACTATTATTATTGAAAAGTGGTGTCTTTTGTTACGAAAAATAGTAATTTTGTTACTGAAAAGTGGTAATCATTATTACTGAAAAGTGATAAGTAATTTTGTTATTGAAAAGTTTTGTTGCGAAAAATAGTAATTTTGTTACTGAAAAGTGGTAATCATTATTACTGAAAAGTGATAAGTAATTTTGTTATTGAAAAGTGGTAATCATTATTATTGAAAATTGAAAATTTTGTTATTGAAAAGTGTTAACCATTATTATAGAAAAGTGATAATTTTATTATTGAAAAATGGTAACTATTATTATTGAAAAGTGGTGTCTTTTGTTACTGAAAATTAAGTGGTAATTTTGTTAATTAAAAAAACAATATTTTTTTTAATGAAAAGTTAAAAAAAAAAAAAAAAAAAAAAAAACGTTGATAAACAATTTTTTTTACGAGGTTAAAAAAATACATCATTTTTGTTGATGACTGCAGGTTTCAAACCTAGATCTATTAATAGGCCTATGTTAGGGTAACCACTGCACTAGGCATTACTTTCTTTTAAAATTACGCATTTTATTGTTGATGATGATTTACTGGTCAGCATAGTGTGCACGGTGCACCCTACGCACCAGAGACCAACTCACTACAAAAAACGCGCGTCATAGGGACGGACAAATGCCGACGGATTATAGTCCGTCGGCATTTCCGACGGATATGCTGAAGGAATGCCGACGGATTGGAAAGTCAACATCAATGCTGACGGATTTCCGTTCCGTCAGCATTTACCGAGGGAAATGCTGACGGATTTCCGTTCCGTCAGCATTTACCGAGGGAAAATGCTGACGGATGTTTTGAAATATGTATGCCGACGGAAATGCCGACGGATAATCCGTCGGCATTTGACCCGTTGAATCCGCACCGCCTCGTTTTCCAATAAGGTAACCGTTGGCATTAAAAGTGGACGGTTACCGAGGGAAATGCCGACGGAATATCCGTCGGTATTTTTTTTTTTTTTTTTATATAAGGGCCTCGATGATCAGAATGCGTTTTAGAAAAAAAAAAAACAGGGAGTGCGTGAGTGAGGATTCGGTGGGGAAGACGAAGACGAGGACGAGGCTATTGAAGCAAATTTCTCCGATTACATTGATACGGTACGTTTTCTTAATTAGTTCTATTACTTAGTTTTAATACTTATATATGTTTATGCATGGATATATGTAAATATGAATAATTTAATGTTGATTTGCATGTTATATTGATTTAGTTAGTTGTTAAAATATTATGATCATGTTAGTACGTACGTTAGTTAATTTAATTTGTTGATTAAGAATAATTTTGATAGAGTAGTTTTTTAAGGTTAATTAATTAATTAATTGTTATATGTATACATTAATTAATTGTTATATAGTTAATTACTAGTTTAATTTAATGGTGTAATTTTGATATAGAATATTTTTAATGTAGGTAGTGCATGTTTCAATCAATTGTTTAAATTAGTTTAGATATAGTGGTTCAACCGTTGGATCACGTTGTAATTAGGAATATGTTGATTAAATTAGGAATACGCTATATTAGTAAAAATTTTAAATTAGGAATATACCCAATTAGAAAATTATTATTTTAATTAGTTTTAGGTTTGTTAATTTAGGAATATATATGTTCAATTTTTTATTATTGATTAAGTTAGGTAGAAAAATAATAATTAGAAAAATAATAATTAAATTAGGTTATTGTTGATTTAATTAGGAATATGTTGATTAATTAAATTAGGAATATGCTATATTAGTAAAAAAATTAAATTATGAATATGTTCATTAAATTGATAATTAGAAAACTCCAATTAGAAAAGTATTATTTTAATTATGTTTAGATTTGTTAATTTAGGAATATGTTAATTTAGAAATATTTTTAATGTAGGTGATGCATGTTTCAATCAATTGTTTAAATTATTAGTTAATTAGATGGTTCGACGGTGGTATCACGTTGAAATTAGGTTATATATATATTGTTTTGATTTAAATTAGGAATATGTTGATTAAATTAGGAATTGATTAAATTAGGAATATGCTATATTAGTAAAAAATTTAAATTAGCAATATGTTCATTAAATTGATAATTAGTAAAATTATGTATTTTTTATTGATTGAAACAGATGAGTGAACAAGTACCGAATCAGGGTTCTGGTTCACGTAGGTCGTCATTTTGGTCACGTCGTTCAAGGAGGTCTCGGGATGAATCAGTACCTGTGATGGCTCCTCCTCCTCCTCCTCCTGTGGCAGTGTCGCCGCCGCCGCCGACTACGATGTCGGTTGGTTCGTCATCCTCTTCTCGTCAGCATCCTGTTCGAGACAAAAGGAAACCCATTGAAATCATTTCAGGAGCGTAAGTCAATAATTCTAATGTTTAACAGTATTCAATAACGATTAACTTTATTTATTTATTTATAATGTGTTAGTTTATAAATTTGTTAATAATTTTACAGGTTGGTGCCCGGTAATGAGGTGTCCAGGATGTGCACACAAACCTTTAAGAAATGTAAGATTTCTAAGGGTGCTATCACTTGGTTGACGGTGCCACAATCTAAAAAGGATGAATATTTCGAGGAGTTCCAGGTATATAATTACAATAATTAAAGTTTATTAAATAACTAATTATTCATATTATTTGATAAATATGTTGAATATTTGTATAGAAAAAGGCCCGTTGGGATACGGCGATCTACTCGGACGACGCTATTTACGAGAAGTGGTACGGTGTTTGTTCTACTCGGTACACGAACATGATGTACGACTGGAGAACGGCCTGGCGTGATAAAGACATAAATCTTGTTCTGGGGGTAGAGGATGGTGTTGACCTGTGGGAGTCGTTGGTTGAGAAGTGGTTGGACCCGGCTTACCAAGAGAAGTGTGACAAAGCTCGGGCCAACCGCAGAACCGACGTTGGAGGCGGGATGGCAGTGCATCGGGGGGAGCTCGGTCCGTCCTCAAGCAATCACTTGCTATCGTAAGTTTTCATTAATTTTTAAAAATTAAATAATTATAGTTAATTATTTTATATTAGTTATCTAAATTAATTTGTATATGTTTATTTGATACGTAATAGGAGTGGGAGACTGGACGTCCACACACCCACTTGGATCGGATGAGTCTTCTTCATCCGTTTAATGCCGATACACAGACGTCCACCTACGGGCGCACTACTGACCTCCACGTAAGTTTAATTAAATTTATGTATTAATTACATTATATATATATAGATAATTAAATTAATTTTAATTTTTTAATTATGTAGTTGAGCGTCCGACAGAGGATTGAAGAGGCCGAGACGCAAGCCGCCACGACTACTGCTGAATCCGGAAGCAGCGGTACCCCTCCGGCTGTTGACGTGGACCGGTGTTACCTTGACGTTGCCCCGACCTCCAAGGGAAGGGTCCTTGGCCTTGGTGGGATGAGCAACGCCGTGAGGACACCAAGTGGTCGGTCGGCCCGGAGTGCATCGCAGCCATCCGTATCCTCCACTGCCGTCCCGGATCCGAACGTCATGGCAACGTTCGAGAACTACTTCCGCCTCTGGAGTGCCAATGCGGGTCGGACGTTGGGGATGTCTGCTGAGCAGATCGAGGCCATCTATCAACAGACGATGGGGCAAGCACCGCCAGCTCCAGCTCCAGGTCCAGCTCCAGCTCCAGATCAAGCTGCAGGTCAAGATGCAGGTCAGGCCGACGGTGACGACGTCAACTTGAATGACGATGTGGAACAATTTTTTAGCAACTATCCTGGTTGAACAATTTAATTTTGTGTTGAACTAATTTATTTTTCTGTTGAACTTATTTAATTTTATGTTGAACTTATTTACTTTTCTGTTGAACTTATTTATCTTTATGTATATATTTATCTTTATGTTGAAATATATGTTGAACTATATATTGCAGTTTATTTGTGTAGTTTATTGGTGTATAGATGAAAATAGGGTGCATTCATTTGTTTCATTGAGTACAAAATAATCTCATTTAGAGTGCATTCTAGATAGATTTAAACCACTTGAAGGTGGAAGTGAATTTTAGTACAAAATAGCCTCATATAGAGTGCATTATACATATATTTAACCAAACCACTTGAAGGTGGTAGATGCAACCATGACAACTAGCACAATCAAAATGATTTTGTTCACTTTGATTAAATCCTTGATTTCTTCAGCCAAATTCTTGATCTCTGTAACCAATTTCTTCATCTCTTGAGTCATTTTCTTCATGTCTTCAGTTTCTTGGTCACTTTGATTAGATCCTTGATTCTTGTCAACACCACAATTTTCTAGAGTATCAGCCCATACAAAGAAACCACATCCACCACCACAACCATCACTTAGGGAGTCAGGACAATTATGAAATATCCTCCCTTTACTTCTAGGTTGTTTAGAAGCATATGTACGACATGCCTTTCCACAATAACAAACAAGGCCTTGCTGAAATCGAATAGAAGATGAAGAAGACATGATATTTCTTTGCAAAATAGAAAAAATCGAATATGGTGTGTGTGAGCTTTGTGTTGCTATATATACAAAAAATTGAATTAATTAATTAAAAAAAAAAACCCCGCCAAATGCCGACGGAATATATTTTCCGTCGGAATTCGGAATTTGATAAATGCCGATGGATATTCCGTCGGCATTTATGTTTACTGACGGAATATTGGGCAGGTGAAATGCCGACGGAATTAACTTTCCGTCGGAATTCACCATTTGATAAGTGCCGACGGATAATCCGTCGGCATTTATCTTGACCGACGGAAATTTGGGCGGGTGAAATGCCGACGGAAAGATAAGTCCGTCGGCATTTCCGTCGGGAAATATTACCCTAAAACTTTCTACTGCCTAATTTTTTTCCACTTCACTTTCGTATTGCAAATTTACACCAAAACTTTCTACTGCCTAATTTTTTATGCTCATGCTCGGGTATTCAGAAACATCAAATTACGGTACATTTTCTACCATTTTTAATTTACTCTATATATAAAATTCAATATAATGTAATTACATGTTTTATATATATCATAAGTTTTGTTTGAATTTATTATAAGTTTAGTTTAGTAATGTGTTGCTCCACTTAAATATTTTGCAGATGGATTTGCCTGACCGTCGTTGGATGTATTGTACTCCTAGAATGATTAGAGGAAATGTGAATGTGGAATTTTATAATAAACTCGTGTTATTTGTTGAATTTGCAAAAAGCCAGCCACATTACATGAGTGGAAATTGCATTAGGTGTCCGTGTAATGCTAAGAAATGTCAGAATAAGCAATATAAAGAGATTGATGAGGTCCTAGTACATATTGTGAAGAATGGTTTCGTAGATAATTATTATAATTGGACTAGTCATGGCGAAACACGTTGGCCTTATAGATTTGATGAAGTGTTTTACTATTACACTGTTGGAATCTATCAACAAGAAGTAAATTTCGATCATGTTGGCACTAGTAACGAGGTAGAACAACGGTTTGGGGACGAAGAACAACGGTTTGGGGACGAAGAACAACAGTTTGGGGACGAAGAACAACAGTTTGGGGACGAAGAACAACAGTTTGGGGACGAAGAACCGAATATGTATCAAACAATGATCAGGGAAGCTGGTTTTTCAAACATGGAAGAGGAGCCGAAGAATGAGGCATTTCGGTTTTATGAGATGCTCAAATTAGTCGAAAAAGATTTATATCCGGGTTGTGAATCTCACTCACAGTTGTCATTTAATGCACGACTCATGAACATTAAGACCGAGAACAAGCTTTCTAACAGGGCATATGAGCAAGTGACACAGTTATGCAGTGAAATTTGTCCTCAAAATAATAAGGTGCCTACGACGTTTCATCAAAGCAAATAAATGTTGAAGAATGTTGGTTTGCCGGTTGAGAAGATTGATTGTTGTGTGAAGGGTTGCATGTTATATTGGGGTGACGAAGATAGCAGTCTGAACATGTGTAGATTGTGTGGCCATCCCCGGTACAAAGAGGCACGTCGAAAGGGACCTGGTGGTCAATCGAAGAAGACAAAGAAGAAAGTGCCATATGAGAAGATGTACTACCTTCCTATCATTCCTCGTTTGATGAGATTATATCAATTAAGTGCCACTGCACAACACATGACGTGGCATGCTACAGATTCCTCTTCGGCTGAGTCGAGGGAGATGCGACATCCGGCAGACTCAGAGGCCTGGAAACATCTTGACAACGTGTTTCCAGATTTTGCTTGTGAACCGAGGAATGTGAGATTAGGTTTGTGTACTGATGGTTTTGCACCGTTTGGGATGCATGGGAAGCAGTATTCTTTGTGGCCGGTGATACTGACTCCGTATAATCTTCCTCCGTGGATGTGCATGAAACCTCAAACAATGTTTCTGACTGTATTGGTGCCTGGACCAACGAATCCAAAGGACAAACTGGATGTTTATCTCCAACCTCTTATAAAAGACTTGATCTTCTTATGGGAGAATGGAGTCCAAACGTACGATGTTTTTAGAAAGCAGGACTTCACGATGCGTGCTGCTCTTTTATGGACCATTAGCGACTTTCCTGCATATGGTATGTTGTCCAGGTGGAGTACGGCCGGAAAGAAAGCATGTCCGTATTGTATGGAGAATTCTGAAGCTTTCAGTCTCCCGGTGAGTAGAAAAGTTTCATGGTTCGATAATCACCGTAGGTTCTTACCTCAAGGTCACCCGTTTCGAAGAAATAAGAAGAACTTCGTAAAGAACAGAGCAGTCACAAACAATCGACCTCCACTTCGAGATGGTATTTTATACATTTATTTAATGAGTATTAAACGTATATTTATCTATTGCTTTTAGTGTCACTTATAATTTACTCTCCGTACAGGACGTAGGTTGTTATATGAGATTCAGTGGACGGGGTTGAAAAAAAGTACTGAGGAAAATGCAGCGGAACACAACAGAGGAATTGAGGGTGGTTGGAACAAAAGGAGTATTTTTTGGGACTTACCATACTGGAGTTCACTATTGATACGACACAATTTGGATGTGATGCACATTGAAAAGAATGTGTTTGACAATGTGTTCCACACAATCATGAACAACGAAGGCAAGACGAAAGACACTCCAAAGTCTCGGGAGGATTTGGACACTCTTTGTCGCCGTCCAGAGTTGAAAAAGGATGAGCGTACAGGTAAATTTCCAAAGGCTAGCTACACACTGGATAAGCCACAAAAACAAAGATTGTGTAGGTGGATAAAGGAGTTGAACTTTCCGGACGGCTACGTGTCGAACTTGAGTCGATGCGTAGACACAACAACGGGTAAGGTTGCAAGGATGAAGAGTCATGATTGTCATGTATTTATGCAACGCTTGATACTGATTGCGTTCCGAGAACTTCTTCCTCTCAATGTGTGGAGGACTATCACTGAATTAAGTCTATTTTTTAGAGATTTAACGGCTACAACGATCACGATCGATGATATGATTCGTTTAGATGAAGGCATTCCAGTGATTTTGTGTAAGTTGGAACAAATTTTTCCACCTAGCTTCTTTAACTCGATGGAACACTTACCCGTTCACTTAGTGTATGAAGCGAGAATTTGTGGTCCGGTGCAATACAGGTGGATGTACCCATTTGAAAGGTAAAATCTTACTTTTTTTATTTCATTACAATTACACATGCATTCTTATAAGTTTTATATATATATATATATGTGTGTGTATATCAGGTATCTCCACAACTTGAAACGCAATGCTAAACAAAAGGCAAACGTTGAAGCATCGATTGTGAATGCTTATTTGAATGAAGAGGTTGGCATGTTTTGTTCTTATTACTTTGAAGACCACGTCAACACAAAGTTAAGAAGTGCTCCACGTAACTTCGGTGGTACATCCGCTGACGATATCAGTGAAGAGGTCGATGGAATGCTCTCCATATTCAAGTCTAAGGGACGGCCAATAGGAAAACTCACTGAACGATATTGGGAGACGAACTCGGAGGCGGAAATAGCACAAACGTATGTGTTATTGAATTGTGATGAAGTTCAGCCATACATTGAGTAAGTATTTCATATATAAATCGTCTATTTAAATACCACTTCATTTATGTCATTTAATATTAACCAAGTTTTTGAATGTTGTGAATTAGGATGTACACTCAAGAACTACGACGAGCAGAACCAAACATCTCAAATGCATATATAGATGCTCGTATTCAACGTGAATTTTCCCGATGGTTCGAACGTTATGTGAGTACCATTTAATTAATTATGTTTTACGTAAATAAATTAATATTTATATTAATTAATTTTAAATTGAGCCGTATAGGGACGGGATAACGCTCTAGACAGTCGATTCTTACGAGATCTCAGCAACGGACCACTACGTCGTGTAAAGACTTACAACGGTTATATTGTGAAGGGCTACAGATTTCATACGTCTGGGTATGCATCGACAAAGGCAACTACCAACAGTGGCGTCTGCGTTAGCAGTGCGAATTACAATGCAGATGCAAGTGATTACTTTGGGGTGTTACGGGAAGTCGTCGAAGTAGAATATCCAGGATATCCAGCAAAGTCTGTAGTGTTGTTCAAGTGTCATTGATTTGATTCAGGCCATCTAGGAACAAGAATTCACCCGGAGTACAAGCTCGTTGATGTTAGTTCGAAAAGGACGTATGTTGGGGATGATCCATTTGTATTTGCCCATCAAGTATCTCAAGTATACTACTGCACATATCCGGGAGCTCCACGTGGTTATGAATGGCACGCTGTTTGCAAAGTAAAGGCAAGGTCAATGGTAGAAGTCCCTAAAAAGGACAAAAATACTGAAGATGAATCTCCATTTCAAACAGAACAAATAGAGACTCCAACTGAAGTCTTTACGGGAGATTTCAATCTTTCTGTACCCTTGACGACTGCAAATCCCCAATTAATCGAAATTGAAGGTGAAGAGGAGGGGGATGAAGAAGAGGATGAAGAGGAGGATGAAGATGAGGATGAAGAGGAGAATGAAGAAGATGAGGATGAGGATGAGGAAGATGATGATGAGGAGGAGGAGGATAAGGACGAAGAGGAGGATGAAGACGATGAAGATGAAAATTAATTCAATTAATGTAATGTATTTATTTCTTATTTTATAAAAGTTAATTAATTATTTATCATTTAGGTACAAATTATAAAAATTAAATTTACTATAAATATAAGTCACAACCAATATATATATTAATATATGTGGAAGAAATGAATTTTGTGATTTTTTTAAAAAATATTTTGGTAATTTAGTAGGTCTAGTATATAGAAAAAATTGAATTATTTAAAAAAAAAAAAAAAAAATCGCCAAAATGCTGACGGAATTAACTTTCCGTCGGTATTTACTTTTTGAAAAATACCGACGGATAATCCGTCGGTATTTATACATGCCGACGAAAAATAACCCCTTATATAAAACCTCAACCTAGGGTTTTCTTTCCAAACTTTCCTCTCTACATTCCCCCCCACCTCGCCTCCCTCCAACTCTTCGGCCCCATTCCCCCCCACCTCGCCTCCCTCCACCACCTCAAAATCCTCAGAATCGGCGACAACTACCTCACCGGCCCTATTCCCGCCACCCTCGGCACTCTAACCAATCTTCCGCGCCGATTTCTCTCCACCGTGAAGCATGGCCGCCGCCCAATCTGTGCTCCTCCGGCGTTTTAATAAGTGGGTCGACTCCGACGTAAGTGATTTTGAGTTTAGATTGAAATTTTTTGAACTTCAACATCGATTTTTTTTTAAAATTTTTGGTTGTTTCCTTGAAGTATACGAAGTCGCCGCCCTTCGCCGGAGACTGGAAGAAGACGAAGCCACCGTCAGTTTCTGGAAGTACTAGATGATGATGATAATGATCAAGTAAGCTACTAATTAATTACTAGTATTAATTTGATTTGATTATAATATATTAAAGAAATTGGTTTAATTTGATCAATGTGATTGTACTACTGGTGCAAGTGGATGAATTGAAGAATACTTTTTGAAGTATGAGGATATGTAATAAAAACAATGTCAATTTCTTCACATTCCCAACATAATATTTCATGTAATATTATTGTTTCATTACATAATATTTTAATTTTTACATAATGACATTTTTTACGAAATTTCTTCACATTCCCAACCTCTCGGAAAATGTAATTCTGGTCGGAAAATGAAATTCTGGTCGGGGCCTCCCCGGCCACCCATATTTTTTTTATTAATATTTTGTTTTACTGACGGATATTCTGTCGGTAAAATGCCGACGGATATTCCGTCGGTCAAACGCCGACGGATATTCCGTCGACATGTGAATTTCGAAATCATATTTTTTTTATTAATATTTTGTTTTACTGACGGATATTCCGTCGGTAAAATGCCGACGGATATTCCGTCGGTCAAATGCCGACGGATATTCCGTCGATATGTGAATTTCGAAATCAATTTATTCAAAAATTAATTTCTTTTATAATTATTTTAATTTATTCTAATTTCTTTTATAATTATTTTAATTCATTCTTTCCGACGGAATTACCGACGGAATGTTGACCCGGTTTGTTAAACGGGTTGTCCGGAATACCGACGGACATTCCGTCGGAAAAAGATGACGGCCATTTTCCCTCGGTATTTCCGTCGGAAATTCCGACGGAATTCAAAAATCCGTCGGCAAAAAAAGCTGACGCCGAGAAAGGGGACGGCCGACTTTCCGTCGGTAACCTCGGCGGCCGATGGAAAATCCGTCGGTAAATCCGTCTCTAAAACGCCCTTTTTTTGTAGTGACTCTAATATTTGATTAGATATTTATGCTTATATTTAGGAGATTTGTTTTGATTTCATTATATTATATTTAGTATTTATATGTTTCTTGTTCTCCAAGTATTTCATATTTATAAGTTTTAGATTGTTATTAGGGAATTGAAATTGATTAATAAAATATTAGAGTTTATCTCGATGTCTCTTTTACGGTATTCTTAGTGAATCAACGTAGTTGAGTTTTATCACCTTTCCGGATATTCGTAGAATCAACGGATTTGTGTGTTTTTGTTAGTTCTTCGCATATTCTTCTTTTATACGCTCTCGTTGCTACATCACACACTCAATCACTCGGAATAGGATTCTCCCCACCTCACTCGTGATCTCACTCAACACAAAGTTGGTTCGGAGATAACACTCACAACAATAAAATACGAAATTAAAGAAAGATTTCTCCTCAATGACCTTCAAAATTTTCAATGCTAACAATAAAATGAAATATTCAATCTATATATATATATAAACAGCCAAGTCTCCTAAAATTTTCCCGCCCATTTCACATTTTATTTCTGAAAATTCATTTTTTAAACCTTTTTATTTTGCACGCATTCAGTATTCTCATTTTTTCTAGAAGACCTTTGGCTTATTGAGGAAGCAGACTCTTCAAATTCCGCCTGTTTTATTTTTTAGTTTAACAAGAGATGAGTAGAGCCTATAACCGTTGTCTTCTTTATTTTTCTATGGGAGATCGATTCTGCTGTAGTAGCTGACGGTCTAGAGTTGCCCAGGCGGTAGCAGCGACGCGGAGGTGACCATGGGAAGGAGTAGGGCTGTTACACGAACCGAGCCGCTCGTGAGCTCGGCTCGGCTCGATAAGGCTCGAGTTCGGCTCGGCTCGTTCGCTAAATGAGCCGAGCTCGAGCTCGTTAGATACTCGATTTACTAACGAGCCGGCTCGAGCTCGATTTGTTAGGCTCGATATCTAAATTTTTTCTTTAAATTCTATTAGGCTCGTTAGGCTCGGCTCGGCTCGATAGGCTCGTTAGACCCTTTAGCGAGTCGAGCCGAGCTCGTTTCTTAGCTCGTCAATGTTATCGAGCCGAGCTCGGCTCGGCTCGATAAGAGCTCGAGCCGAGCTCGAACCTCAAATACTAGGCTCGGCTCGGCTCGAATAACAGCCCTAGGAAGGAGCTCGTCGGAGATGGAGCCAAAAATAGCGGCAAGCACCATCTTCTCTAAAGAGTTTCAATAAATTCAAAGGTAATTGATTAATTTGTTTATTTTCCTATCTACAGACTACAACAACCCGCTATTTGCTTATTCTTTGCTGGAGTTTTTCAACCGAAGTCGTTTATGGATCTGAGAATCAGTTTAATAGTTCCTTCGAATCGCTTCGTATTGGACAGAGGTAATCAATTATTCTCAGGTTTGTTTTAATTTTTGAAATTTCGCCGAAATTTGTAGGCGAAAAATGTATAGTGTTGAGTTTTAATGTTCTAGGATTAGGCGTTTTTTTTTTCTCTCGATTTATGTATCTGATTTTGCGTTGTACATTTTTCAAATGTTAGGTTCAGATTCGTGCATATGCAATTCGTTAGAGGAAGACCTGATCTAAGAAAGCAGAGAGATTTGAAATCCAGTCCTCGTTCAGTTGCGATTCTTCCGAAATATATTCGAAATTGTTTTTTTTCCAATTCGAGAGTGTTAATTTCTCAATTTCTTCCTGTTCGGCGCATGATCCAATAATTACCATAGTTGAAGTAGACGATTACTCTTCAATTTACCTCAAATTTGTTTTTCTTTTCTTCTGAAATCTTAATTTTCGAGTACCCTGTGTCGTTCTCTATTGAGAAATTCAAAGATCCTTATTTATATTTGGTGTAATTAGCTAATTATGTTGTTTAGAGTTTCTTAAGAAAAGTCAAGAACATACACAGTGTGCTAGATAGAAACTTGATTTCATAATTTTAGATTTGTGTGTAACTTAAGAATTGTGATTTTAGGAGAATTATTTATTGGAGGCAATTAGAGATTTATTGTAGATATGAAAGAAGGCAAAGATCCTGTTGGGGTGAACATGGCTGGTCCAGTTAGGGCTTTGCCTCATAGACTAACTCAATTTTGTTTTTTTTACAGCAAAGTAAACCAGATTTTTTTATAGAACTCAGTCGTTGGTAGGCAAAAAGCCTTACATGTTCAACAATAAGATTGTTACATTGGGCTGGTAGCTCATTACTCCAGAGTTTTCGAAACCCACATAGGTGAGCCAAGGTAGAGTTGTGATATATGATTGCCTTTCTGTTTTTAATATAGGCTTGATTTTATGTAAATGTTTTAACAATGTCTTATTTCACAGATGTCAGATCAAATGAGCCTGCGTACTTGAAGCTATCTCACCCTATTTTTGGAAATTTGCTACCCAATGGTGTCGAGGTCACTCCTCACTTGGTCTTAACTTCTTTGCAGCCATTTCTATTAGTTTACATATTAGTTCTACCTATATGCATTGCATTCTGAAAGAATCTGTCAATTAGTATTTTTAGATTTTAAATTTGTCATTAATGCAAAATGATATTTTGTTCAATCGCTTTGCTTCGTTTTTAGAAGATTCTCTAAAACCATAAACTACGATATTAGTAATATGCAAAATTTAGGAATTCATTTTGCAAACCCATCTCACACTCTATATTTTTTTGTAAACAAATTGTATTTTTTTCGGATTAATTTTATTTCTGAGCAAATCTATAATGACTCCCTTCTGCTTTAGCCATAATACCATGATCTGAGAAGTTAGGCTATTCACTAAAAAATTAGATATGTGTTTTTGTAGTAAGGAAATTTTATTAATATGTAATTATCGTTCTTTGTTCATTCATTGCAAGTTTGTTATATTTAATTGAGGCATGTTCTTACTACTTTTTAGTGTGTTGTATTGTAATTTGAGTTAATTTGGTTTGTTGTGGATGGTTTGGTTTTGTTAACATTTATACCGTTTTTGATTGGACTTATAAATTAGGTGTGATTCAGTCAACCTGATTGGACCACGAAGATTTGTAGTTTTTAAATGAGGAACTTCAAAAGAAGAATCAAATACAAAACTTCATTCTTCTTTAACTGATGCCAAACAATGCAGAGGATAAGCTGCAAGACTTGCTTCATGTAGTGGCATTTAGACTTTTACTAGGAAAATGATATGAAGTATTCTATATTCCTCTTGGCTTGGGTGTCAATTGGTTGCAGGATCTTCATTCTCATTTTTCTACAATTTCTTGGTATAAAATTGAGTAAGAACTCATGAGTGCCTAAATTTGCTCCGACAAATTTCATTAGTGGATTGTCTGCTTAACAATGTACAAACTTTTAGTTTCTACAAGAATACGTACATCCATCACTAAGAAACAAATAAATCAAATTTTAGTGTATCTCACATAATTGATATTAACAGAAAGAGTGCCTAGAAAATACCACGAAAGAGTCGGAGCAGAAGAGGAGTCATGCCCAAGATTAAAGAGCTAACTATCACAGGAGAAAATTGATGCAGATAGTTTATAAACGAAAGAACCTTTTTACAGAGTATGCCGGATTGGAAGAGGTAAAAGGTAAATTAGATTCAAATGTGTCTTTTTAAGAGTATGCAGGATTGTTTTAAACTAAGGAATCGTTTAGTATTGTGATAATATTCGTTATATGATTGTATATTATGATGTGCTTAGGGTTAATTGTGAAGTTGAGTGTTGTAGAATTGTAAAAGATGGAGAAGTTATATATTTATAATTTAGAGTAGCTGCAAATATTAGCATGATGGTTAAGTTGTACTTTCAGTGCTTGCTCTGTTAATTGCATTTTACCTGGCTTGGCTTGACAATTTTTGTTAAACATCAGGCATGATTGCAATCACATTTCCAACAGTGAGGTGTGGTAAGAAGTTGGTTCTTGCTACAATAAACTTTGAGAATGGATAAGTTTCTATGACAAGGGGAATTTCGCAGGAGTCCAACTACCAATATATATTTGTGTTTGGACAGCTTTAAGTATGTTATTGAGCTTCTGATAGTATTTTAATATATAGTTGTGTAATATTCTTAGGATCTTATCTCAATGCGGACCTAAACTATATATGTAGTAATCAATATTGAATGTCGTTTGTTCTATGTTTTTATCGGTGTACAAATTAAATTTTAATATATATTTTACATACTTTTATATTTGTAAAGTTTATATTTTATTGAAAGATGTTGTGATTTAAATTGAAATATTTAGACTTATTTCAATATTAATACATGTTTATACTGTTTTTTACCAAATAAATTTGTGATGGGTAAATTTGTTTTCAAAATTAGTGATTTCAAAAAAAAATTAATTTATGCTAACAAAATTGTGATTTGTGCATGTGCTTCATTTTATTTAAAATATTACTGTATTTGTTTATGGAACACAAATTCAATTATATTTCCACGCAATACTCATAAAATACTTCTTTAAACATATTATATTTATGCATAATTTGGAGTAGAACTCTGCCAAAATATTTATGTAAAATTTTAAAAAATAAATATTACCGTGCATCGCACGGGTACAAAACTAGTTATAATCTAAAATAAAAAATTAATGTAAGCTATTGAGTGGAGGGTTGGAGGAGAAACTCTCAAACCCTTGCTATTTTTCATCTTAACCCTTTCTCTCCGATCACATGGGAGGCGCTGCCACTTTAAACGGGACCCTCGCAAGCAGACGGTGATTGGTCCCTTTGAATTATTTGATTATCGGACCGAATACCGTGGCATAAAAAAAAATGGAAGGCGCTGCCTCTTTTAATTTATTAATTAAATAATAATGTAAAAGACGTATCTACACCCCAATTCAACCTTTAAGCCCTAGCAACAGCTATCACCACTTCCGCCGGCACCGGTAACACTACCAACACCACCACAATCTCATAAAAAAAAAAAAAAAAAAATCCTAACAAGTGTCGATCATAAAAAAAAAAAAAAAAATACTTGGTATCTCAGTTTTTATTTTCGACAAATCGATCAGTGTCGACCATATACACTCTCGTCGATAAATTGTTGTCTACGAAAGTATATATGGTCGACCTTAGGTTGAATTTTTTTTAAAAAAAAACCGATTTTAAAAAAAAAAAACTTACTTACTGCACAAAAAAGGAAAAAAGAAAACTTACCGTGCAGAGCGGAGGCCACGGCGGCGGGTACGGGTGTGGTGGCGGAGATCGACGGGAGAGGGAGAGAGATAGAGAGGCCGCGCGGTCGAGGGGGAGGGAGGTCGCGCCGCGCGGCAGACGCAAGCAAAATCCCTAACAGAAAAAAAATCAAAAAAAGGGGGGGGGGGGGGAACTTGGGGATGGGGGAGTGACCGGCATCTGCCATGGAGGCGGCGGCGAGGTCGACGGGAGAGAGAGAGGGAGGCCACGCCGTCGCCGGGATCGAGGGAGGGAAGAGGGGGGAGACAAAAAAAACAAAAAAAAATGGAGGGGCTGTCGCGCCGTGGGCGGGGCGAGATGGGGGTGTGGGTGGTGGGGGAAACTTTAGAGGAAGAAGATGAAGTTGGAGTTTGTGGTGGGGTGTGAGCAGTAATAGAAAGTTTATGAAGATGAGGGTATTTAAGACAATTAAGGAGGCGCGAGCTAGATTTTAGAGGGAGTGTATAAATCGGGGGATTGCATCCATCTGAAATGGAAGTGTAAATAGTCAGACCCCTTTTCTTTCCGAAGTGGGCCTGGCTCCATTAATTGAGGCTGTTTGTTTCCTCTTGGGCCTTCCTCTTTTCTTTGTTGACGTGGGTCCTGATATGGGCTTATGTTAGTGTAACATGCCCAAATTTTAATGGTCACGATTATATACACAGAATTATTGAGTTCACCAACCTAAAAAAATAAAATTATTTAAAGTCAGTGAAAAATATACCCTTAAATAAAATTATTTAAAAAAATTGATATATCTTTCATGTTTAATTTTTTTTTTTTTTTTTGTTCTGGAAAATTACACATTTAAAAATACAATTTGATGAGAAAATTAAGAATTATACTTTAACCCAATAAAATCATATATTATACCCCATTTTATTAATTATTATAAATTTAATAAATTATTACACAAAAAATCATTTTTTAAAGCAATTAATATTTGAGTTGATTAGGTTATTTAAATAAACATCCCTTGAAATTTTAATTTATTATAACGCTGGTTTGAAGGAAAATTAGTATATTATTTTAACTTATCATAAACGTTGGTTTGGAGAGGTGCGTATGGAATTTGATGATAGTGACAGTCCACCTCATATATAATATAGATATAACCATGATTTGCAAATCGCAAAATTAACGTGACAATTTGTATTAGTAATAGTCCACCACATATATGATACGGAGTATATATATAGCTATAACCATGATTTGCAAATCGCAAAACGTGACAATTTGTATTAAGTTCCACATCACGTGTAGTTTGACTGGAAAAACATGCTAACAAGTTCTCCCAAACAATGATGGAAAATAGTGTTTGAATTTTTAAGCACCGGGGTCATGTAAAAATTATAGCAAATACTTTGGTACGGTTTAAAAGATGAGACCGTTTCATAAATTAATTAGTACTCCCTCAATTCCATGATTATGTTGACATGTGAAACGACACATGAAATAAGAAAATTGAATTTAGTGCAAATTTTGAGGGATAATTTTATAAACTTTTATGTATAAAGTAAATAAATTAGTTGTTTTTTTTGTGTATGTGTGGAGAAAAAGTGATGACATTTGTATAAATTTGACAATAATGTAAGAGTAAAGTATATAAAGAGTTTTTCATTTTAAAGGTGTGAAAGTAATTATGGTGAGAGTACTTTAAAATGTTAACGTAATATTTAAATTTTACCCCGTCTCATCGTGAGACGATCCGCAAGAACTCTTCAAAAATTATATATACTGGTAATTAGAAAGATAAAAACATGGAGATAGATAAATTTGAAGTGAAGTAGATATTTAGAACTAGTTTGGTATATATCAAAGCCTATAATAAGGTGAGATAAGTTATTTTCGGATATTTGTCTAAAAAAATATCCTATTAACAGAGTGTAATCTAACTCCTTCCTATTCATTAAGATAGTTCATTTTTATTTTTTATACTAATTAATAAATATTATTTTTTATGTTTAAAATTTAAAATTTTATCTATAAAGTTTCTGATATGAAAAAAAAAAAAAAACTCTAAACTACTTTTATGAAATAGAGAGTACAAATTATTAATTGCATTTTACGAACAATATACAGTAATTATGTAATTGTTAAATTACCAAGTTAATTTTCACCACGTATCTCTGGGGATAAAAATTAAACTTAGTTATTCAATACTCAATCCGTAAAAGTTTCTTTTGAATTCCGTTCAATATTAATATCGAACCAGTTTAAATATAGTTTTACGTTCAATAAATTTAAAAATATTTATCATATATAATCTAGAAAATTTAGAATAAAGAGAATGGAAATCAAATTGAAAATAAACATTACAGAATAAAAAAAGGGATTATAAAAATAATGATACAATTGCAAACATTAAAAAATAATGATATAGTTGGGCATTAGTAATAAAAATATAGAAAAAAAGGACTAGAGCTGGCAGCAATATTTTTTGTCCGACAACTAAAAATCAGCACAGTTGTAATTATATATTTATAATAATAATAAAAAAAAGCAGCAAAAAAAAAAAAAACCGTTTTGAATTGATCAGCACCGTCCAGTACAGGACCCTGATCTGCTCCTCTAAAATATTGAGTTTTAAGTTTTTTTTTTCACGCCGCATCAAAAGTTTTCTACTCATATCACAAAAAACTTTTATTCCTTCTTCAATGCATTCTATGCTATACATGGATACCACTCTCCAATTTTATATTCCCTCTATTTTTTTTTTTTTTTAATAAATGTCACTTTAATTTTTTTAATTATTTTTAAAATAAATATCACTTAGAATTTATTTTTCTTTAATTTTGAGTATTTTACCCTTATTCATTTATTACAAATATTTTTCATAAATATTATTTATAGAAAAAATTATTTAATTTATAAATACTAGCTACATTCTTGATCCCAAAATTACTTATTACTTCGGATAACATAAATATTTTTTATACCGAACACTGTTTAATTTGTCAATCATTCAAAATATACCACTAGCTTTGTAAAATATACCGAACTTGTTTACTCAATTTTAATTTTTTTTTAAAAATATTCTTTAACTATTATATATACATTTTTTACTATTATATATAAAAATAAAATAATATTAATATATTTTTTGACAAAATATTATTAAAATAACACAAAGAGTACAAGATAAAAAAATACATCAATTGTAAATACAATTAAAAATAGGGTCACACTTGCGTACCCCCTAGTGCACCGTACCCTCTAGTTTTAATTTTAATTTTTTATTTATATTTTATGTGCATCCATTAATTTAATGAGTCAACCCCTAAATTATATTTTTACTACAGTTATCTGCACCCACTCATTTTATGAGTTCACCCCCAAATCATTTCTTTTTTACAACAATTATCTACACCCGCTCTATTTATGAGTTCGCCCCCAAATTATTTTTTTACCACAGTTATCTGCACCCCGCTCATTTTATGAGTTCACTCCCAAATATTTTTTTACTACAGTTATATGCACCTGCTCATTTTATGAGTTCACCCCCAAATCATATTTATACTACAGTTATCTGCACCCGCTCATTTTATGAGTTCACCCCAAATCATTTCTTTTTTACAACGGTTCTCTACACCCGCTAATTTTATAAGTTCACCCCTAATTTTTTTTACCACAATTCTCTACACCCACTCATTTTATGAGTTCACCCCCAATTTTTTTTTAAATAATTACATTTAAAATACTATATTATCTTTTTATTAATATACACAAAATATAATAATAAAATCAACCATAATTTATACATTTACAATATGTAGTCGAGTCATTGTCGAGTTACCGTCGATTCACCACTAAATCACCCATATTTTAGAAAAAGAAAATCGTAAAAACATAATTTAAAAAATCTATCAAAATAAGGCACAAATCTCAAAAAAAAATTCTTTTTAATTTTTCTTCCCATTTTCATTTTTTATTCAAAATTTTTTATTTCTTCATTTTTTTCATTAGTATTTTTTAAAATTTTAATACAAAATAATATTATATGTATGATTTTATTATACTCAATAATACAATAAGTAATAATCAGTAATACACTAATACCATTAAAAATAATTAGTACTCCAATATCTTATACAATAACAAATAATTACACATATCTAATTATATTAAATAATACTAAAATCAATTATTAGTAATACCACGAACAGTAATCGGTAATACCATTAATAATAATCAATAAAATTTTATACAATAACAAATAATTTCACACATCCAATTATATTTAATAATACCAAAAACAATTATCAGTAATACAATGAACAGTAATTAGTAATATCATGAACATTGATCAGTAATATCTTATACAATAATAAATAATTCCACAAATCTAATTATATTAAGTAATACCATAATCAATAATATGTAATACCATAAAAAATAATAATAATAATCAGTATTGTCTTAAACAATAATAAATAATTTCACACAATCAGTAATACCACAAACAATAACAAGTAATACCACAATTAATAATTAATAATACCGTAATCAGTAATCATTAATTTTAATTCATTTGTATATTAATAGTAATACTACAATCAATAAATAGTAATACCAGTACCAATAACTAATAGTACCATAAAAAAAATGGAGGGAGTGCAAATCGGGGTGTACTGAAGAAAATAGGGGGTGCACATTACCAAACCCAATTGAAGGGAACCCTAGCCCAATGGGAGGGCACCCTAGGTCAGCAGTCGTTGTTTGAGATTTCATCAGCAAGGTCACCGACTTTGAGTGTCGGTCGATTAGTGATCCATCGGCAACATACTCACATTCCTCCGTCGGGCTGCCGTCAGCCGGAGGAAGAGGATGCACAGTAGCATGATGAAGAAGACGGACAAAGCAATATAGCTTCGATTTAGGCAGAGATGAACGACGAGAGAGAGGCGGCGTCGATCCGAGTGTTGCAAGCGAGAGCCATTGATGCCGAAGAAGCTCCTGGATCGCGAACACAAGGGAGATTGATCGAAGAAGTCGCATCGGTGGTCGAAATGAGAAGAGAATTTCGGCCGCCATGGATCGTTGCCGAGATGGAAGATGATGTCGATTGTCATGGAAGTGAAGAATCGCGATTGCGATTCAAATATGGTCTTGGGCTTCAGCGGCCGGGACGGAAGCGCCGCCGTCGCCGTCAAGGGGGTGGTCGGGCATGGTGGTGGTTGGGTCACCCGCCGATCGGCATGAATTTTCGGCATTTCCTTTACTCATCAAATTAAAATTGAAATTCAAGTGCACTGTCGATCGACTATAATAAAATCATGCCTATAATATTATATTGTATTAAAATTTAAAAAATACACATGCAAAAAATGTAAAAGAAATGTAGGAAAATTTAAAATAAAAAAGGAAAAAAAAATGAAGAAAAAAAAAATTGGAAAAAAAAAATTAAAAATGGAAAAAGAGTAGGGGAAAGGAAAATTAAAAAGTAAAAAATCGAGATTTATGGCTAATTTCGATTTTTTTTATTAATTATATTTTTACGATTTTTTTAAAAAATATGGGTGACTTGGTGGTGAATCGATTTTTTAGAGTTTATTTTATTATATTTTGTGTACATTAATAAAAGGATAATATATTATTTTAAATGTGATTATTTTTCTAAAAATATTTTGGGGTGAACTCACAAAATGTGTGAGTGCAGATAATCGTGGTAAAACAATAATATGTGGGTGAACTCATAAAATGAGCGGGTATAGATAACTGTGGTAAAAAATAATTTGGGGGTGAACTCATAAAATGAGCGGGTGTAGATAACTGTTGTAAAAATATGAGTAGGAGGTGAACTCATTAAATTAGTGGGTGCAGATAAAATATAAATAAAAAATCGAAATTGAAATTAGGGGGGTGCAAATCATTATTGGGTGAACTAAAAAAATTTGTGGGTGCGAGTTTATTGAGGGTGAACTGAGTAAACAGATGGGTGTGTGACTGGAATCTGAGGCCCAGTCCCAAGGAAGGCCCAATAGCTGGAAAATCATAGATAGGGGGCATGGTGCATCCAAGTGTATACAAGTATTTGCCTTAAAAATAATAATTAAATGCTTAATAAATTAAGTTAAAACCACTTAAAATGGGGGTAGAAGTTCTTCTATCCCATTTCTCCTTGCTCTCCTCCCATCACCTCTCCCCAACCTCTTCTACCTCATTTCTATGTTATATTTTTTAATTACATCACTATTATTTTATTTTATACTCGGCTACTTTTTTTTGCCTTGATCTCTACTTCGCAATATGACCACTATATATGTAAGGGGCAACACTTGATGTTCAAAGAAGTCAAACCCCATGTGCAGATAAAACCATTTGATAGAAGAAGCATAGACAAGATTAATTAGAGTAAATTAAGAATCATGTGAAATCTTTTCTCTCTCTCTTAACTTTCTCATATATTCGTGATTTCTAATTTTGGATCGTTCCACAGGCATGGACATTGTCCAGAGTGCAGTAAACGAGCACGTAGAGGTGGACGAATGGGAGCGTGTAGTGCCATGGAACAAGCAGATTACTGTACGGGGGCTGGTTGCAAGTGTATTGATAGGGTCCATTTTCAGTGTGATTGCGATGAAACTGGTTCTTACTATTGGACCTATATTAGTAAATACACTCTTATTTTTATTTATTGTATAGGCCCATCTTAGTTTCCTATGGGCTCTCTTATAAAGAACCTAAATATCTCTTGTATAAATACCCATTGTATATCATCTTTACAACTAATCAAGAAATTATATTTCCCACATTTTTATATTCTCTATATGGTATCATCGAGTCATTTGGCTCACGCCTGATCCAAACCCTAGCCGCAGCCGTCGCTACAAACCCTAGCCGCCGCCGCCGCTACACATCCTGCCGCCGCCGCCGCCTTCGTCTCTGAAGCGCCGCCGCCGCCATCCGTCTTAAGACACCCAGCTCATTGCTGCTCCTCTCCTCTCTCCGCTGCTCCACTCAAAACAATGGCCACCTCCTATCAGTCGCCGGCACCAATCACCTTCAAAGGACTTGCAAATATGTCCTTGAAGCTCACCTCCACCAACTATGGTGTTTGGTCTTTCCAGCTTCGTCTTCTCCTCACTGGAGACAACCTCTTTGGCTATGTCTTGGGCACACATCCCTGCCCCCCGTCCACAATCCCAGCTGCCGACGGCACCACCAACACCACCGCCACAGTTCCCAACCCTGCGCACGATTTGTGGGTGTGTCAGGACAACCTTATTTTCTCAGCCATGGTTGGATCCATGTCTCCGGAACTCATTCCCTTTGTGGCATCGACCAAAACCTCCTGCGAAGCCTGGTCAATGCTTGAAAGCATGTATGGGAAACCCTCCAGAGGCCGCATCCTTGCCCTCAAAACCAAGTTTCGCTCTCTGACCAAAGGTGTTCGCCCAATTTCTGACTTCCTAATGGAAGTTCGCTCGGTGGTCGACGAGCTTGCCCTCCTCGGCATTTCCTCTGATGCCGAGGACGTCACTCTCCAAGTCCTAACTGGCCTTGATGAATCTTACAATGACATAGCAAATGCCATCCAAGCTCGCGAACAGCCCATTTCCTTTGCCGAGCTCTGCGACAAGCTCCTCAGTGCCGATGCTCAAATTGCCTCGCGACCACCCTCGGCCTCAATACCTGCATCTGCACTCATTGCCAGTAAACCTCATCATCGCCCCTCGCGACCTGACTCGAGGTCTAAAACTGCTGACACTCGTCCTCGCCAGTCCTCGCAAAGGCCCTATCTTGGCACCTGCCAATATTGCCGAACACCAGGTCACACTGCTCGCACCTGCCCTGAGATTCCTTCATCACTCTCACCCACTGCTCCTTCTACGGGTCCTCGCCGCCCACATGGACAGTACACACCACCCTCTCGTCTCAATCGGACAGTTGCTCGCCCGGCGTACTCGGCTCACTCAGCCTCCTCGGCACATCCTGCCGATCACTGGATTCTTGACTCAGGTGCTTCGCATCACATCACCAACGAACTCGCCAACCTCTCTCTTCACTCCCCATTTGATGGGCCTGACAATGTAGAAATTGGTGATGGTAAAGGTTCACACATATCTCACACTGGCTCTATGTGTTTTCCTCAACTTGAGTCTCTCAGTTTTTCGAATGTCTTAGTCGTCCAACACATCTCGAAAAACTTAATTTCAGTCTCCAGTCTCTGTCGTGATAACAATGTTAATGTTGTTTTTTATCGCTCTTCCTTTCAGGTGCAGGATGGTCACTCGGGGAGCATTCTCCTCGTTGGGAGTCGTATCAATAACTTGTACGTCTGGCCGGCACACATGTCCACCACCTCCCCGCAAGCCTTCGCCACTCAACACCTTACAACAACCACCTGGCATGCTCGCCTTGGCCATCCGTCGACAAAAATTCTTGCTCACACTCTCTCCAAACTTAGCTTATCCAATGCACCTTCCAAACATTTTAACTGTAACTCTTGCTCATGTATCAAAAGTCACAAACTACCATTTTATGATTCGAGCATTATATCTACTAAACCACTTGATATTATCTTTTCTGATGTTTGGTCGTCTCCTGTCCTATCTCCTGACAATCTCAAATACTATGTGTTATTCGTTGATCACTTCAGCAAATACATATGGGTTTATCCCCTAAAACGGAAATCGGAGGTTCTCCCCACATTCATTGCCTTCAAAACCCTTGTTGAAAACAACTATCAAAACACAATTAAAACCTTTTACTCAGACAATGGGGGAGAATTCGTTGCTCTTCGCCTCTTTCTTCAAACCCATGGCATTTCACATCTCACCACTCCACCTCACACTCCCGAGCATAATGGCATGTCTGAACGTCGCCATCGCCATGTGGTCGACACAGCCCTTGCTCTCCTTCACCATGCTTCTATGCCCCTCACTTATTGGCCCTATGCCGTCTGCTCGGCAGCCTACACCATAAATCGCCTTCCCAAAGTTAACCTTAACATGATTTCCGCCTATGAAAAACTCACTGCTCGCCCCCCGAATCTGACCAAACTCCGTGTATTTGGTTGTCTCTGCTATCCTCTGCTTCGCCCTTACACCACCCACAAACTTGACCCTCGCTCTACTCCATGTGTCTTTCTTGGATACTCACCCACGCAAAGCGCCTATCTCTATCTTGATCGCTCCACAAACCGAATCTACACCTCGCGGCATGTTCAATTTACTGAATATACGTTTCTCTTCTCCATCTCTCCTCCCAATCAACCATCTCCCTTGGCGACCTTCAACTCCTCACCGCCTCCTGATTTCAACTCCTCGCCTATTCTTATGGCACCTCCACTTCCCAACCCTGCCACAACTATCCTCGTCCCCACCCCAGTGCCGACCACTGCCATTCCCCAACATCCCACACCGGTTGACCAAATAACCATACCCCAACCGACCACACCTACCTCCCCGCTGACTACCACCACATCCGACATCCCTGTGCCGACCAATGCTCCCTTACGACCTCCTGCACCTCGCATGGTTACTCGAGCTCAAAACAACGTGTTCAAGCCAAATCCAAGGTATGGGCTTACTTCTGCTATCACTTCTGACATTGAGCCGAGTTGTGTGTCGCAGGCACTTAAGGACAAAAACTGGCGAGCAGCCATGTCGGCTGAGTTTGATGCCCTTCTTCAGAACGGCACCTGGGACTTAGTTCCTCCCAATACATCTCAGAACGTGGTCGGCTCCAAATGGGTCTTTCATATCAAACGAAAACCTGATGGCTCTCTCGATAAGTACAAAGCTCGCCTGGTTGCCAAAGGCTTCCACCAACGACCAGGTGTTGACTTCACTGAGACCTTCAGTCCGGTCGTCAAACCGGCCACTGTGCGAGCAGTTCTCAGCATCGCCGTCACTCAGCATTGGCCCCTCCAACAGTTTGACGTCAACAACGCCTTTCTCCATGGCACACTCTCAGACACAGTCTTCATGGCACAACCCCCCGGCTTTGCAGATAAGACCTTTCAATCTTATGTTTGCAAATTACACAAATCCATTTATGGCTTGAAACAGACTCCTCGCACGTGGTACTATGCTCTTCGCTCCTTTCTTGAGGAAATTGGGTTCACTCCCACTCACTCGGACGAATCTTTGTTCGTCTACAACAACTCTGGGGTGGTCGCCTACTTCCTCGTCTATGTCGACGACCTCATCCTGACGGGCAACAACACACTCATGCTCGCCCGTGTGGCCGCCGACCTTCGTGCCAAGTTCTCGATCAAGGACCTTGGTCCTCTATCTTATTTTCTGGGAGTGGAAGTTCTCAGATCTAAAAACTCATGCTTCCTCTCTCAACGCAAGTATGTTACTGACCTGCTCGCCCGGTACAACATGCTCACTTCAAAACCTGTTCGCACCCCTTTACCAACCTCTGCTCGCCTGTCTATCTCAGATGGGTCCTCGCCTGCAGATGCCACCCAATATCGTCAGGTCCTTGGTTCCCTTCAATATCTACAACTCACCAGGCCAGACATTGCCTTTGCCGTGCACAAACTATCGCAATTTATGCATGCACCCACCATCACTCATTGGGGTGCTGTCAAACGTCTACTGCGGTACTTGAATGGTACAAGGAACGTTGGGGTCACCCTCACCTCTAGTCCATCTTCATCACTTCACTGCTTCACTGATGCGGATTGGGCCGGAGACACAGACGACCGAACTTCCACCAGTGCCTACATTGTATTTCTAGGGTCTAACCCTATCTCATGGTCGTCTAAGAAACAAAAGTCTGTTGCTCGCTCCTCGACTGAAGCTGAATATCGAGCACTTGCTGCTGCTGCCTCTGAAGTTCAATGGCTCAAATCCCTATTTCAGGAACTCCACTTCCCCACTTCACCTACACCAGCCCTTTACTGCGACAACATTGGTGCCACCTACATGTGCTCGAACCCCGTCTTCCACTCACGAATGAAGCACATTGCCATCGACTTTCACTTTGTTCGTGATCTCATCAAGACAAAACAACTACGTGTGTCTCATGTCTCTTCTGCCGATCAACTTGCGGATGCACTCACGAAACCTCTCTCCAGCACTCGCCTACAGCTTCTCATGTCCAAGATTGGACTCACCAATGGTGCTCCATCTTGAGGGGGAGTATTGGACCTATATTAGTAAATACACTCTTATTCTTATTTATTGTATAGGCCCATCTTAGTTTCCTATGGGCTCTCTTATAAAGCCCATTAGGGTTAGGTTAAACCTAAATATCTCTTGTATAAATACCCATTGTATATCATCTTTACAACTAATCAAGAAATTATATTTCCCACATTTTTATATTCTCTATACTTACAACCGGAATCACTCCACACTTCAATGTTTCAGCAGCTCTTGTTGCGTTTATCTTCATAAAGGTATGGACGAAAGGCCTTCAGAAAATGGGATTTGATTCACCTCCTTTCACTAAGCAAGAGAATACCATGATACAAACATGCTCTGTTGCCTGTTACAGCATTGCACTTGGAGGTATATAATTCAATTCATGATTTCTGTCGAGTTAAAGACTTTTAGTTAGAACTGTTATTATGTATGTTCACCGTGGTGAATATGCACTACAATTGTACTCTCAAATTGAAAAAAAATTCGAACTATTATTATTGATAGTACTCCTAAATTAAAATTTCTGGATTCGTCATTGTGTTTATTAGGGGGATTTGGATCTTACCTTCTGGCAATGAACAAGAAGACATTTGAACAGTCGGGTGGAACAAGTATTGGTGGAAATATCCCAAGCAGTATCAAGGAGCCTGGGATTGGTTGGATGAGTGGTTTCCTCTTTTTAGTATGTTTCATCGGCCTTTTCGTCTTAGTTCCTCTTAGGAAAGTGAGTCAACTTCCTTCATTTTTACCATAGAGTACACAATGCATTTAATTGGTAATTAAATACTTGTTGAATGAGTTTGGGTTCACATAAACTATTTTTTCAAGTTACACTTGATTATTAAGCAGTGACACTTCATATTGACAACAATGATACTTGAAAATAAAAGAATTCACATAAGAGAGTGTTCAATTAAATACATAATAATAATTGAAAATTGTATTCAGATCTTGATAATCGACTACAAGTTGATCTTTCCAAGTGGCATGGCAACTGCAGTACTTATTAATGGATTCCACAGCACTGGTGACAAAATGGCCAAGTAATTACAAAACGTTATTCATCTTTCATATTTCTATCTAAAGCATAATAATATATATAGCCTAATAACTTTTTTTTTTTTTTTAATTATGAAAATGTGAAGGAAGCAAATTAGTGGTTTCATCAAGACATTTTCTGCCAGTTTCCTCTGGGGTTTCTTTCAATGGTTTTACACAGCAAAGGAACAGTGCGGGTTCTTACAGTTTCCCACTTTTGGACTACAAGCAAGGAAACAAACGTACTAACTATTTTTATTCTATTCTATTCATTTTAGGGTTAATTGCATGAAAATTCACCACATTTTGGTGTCAATGTGCCTTTTAAGAATAAGCAATTCAATACCTGAACTATTGTTCACTTCAATGCACTATGCTAGTTTTTAACGTGACTAAAGATGATGTGACAATTGTCGATAGGAAATTAGTCCAGTGAAAAATTATCAAAGACGTGTGAAATAGTCTAATACATCGAATTACAACAATTAATTAGTTTGTATATTGAATTGAAAATTTTATTAGAAAGAATTGTAATTGTTAAAACACCAAAAAGTTTGTAAATTTTTATGCTATTAATCCTTAATTTTTACTCATTAACCTATTTTGGATTTTTTAAAATTAATTTTGATGGTCCAATAAGAAACTATCTCATAGGAGGGTTGATACAATTTTTCACTACAAAAAAATTGATCTGTAATGACAGAAATTGTCGTATTATATAATTTCTCTACTTAAAAGTCTTTAATAGTCGAAAACTGAAAATAAAGACGGAATTTATGTCATTACAAGTTAATTTTCTTGTAGTATTTTTAAACTAAAAGTTTCTACGATTAATGATTTTATTTTGATTTTAGCTTGACATATGTTGGAACTGGTATGATCTGCCCCCACAGTGTGAACTTATCATTGCTTTTTGGAGCAGTGGTTTCATATGGTGTTATGTGGCCTCTAATTGCAAAAGATAAAGGAGATTGGTTTCCATCAGATGTTTGGGTGAGGCTATTTGCATAAGTCCAACTCCAAACAAAAACCAGTCTTACTTCCTAAATAACTAGGTATGTTCTTTCAGCATCTGATAAGATTAATGAGGAGAAGTCCAGAAGAGAAAACTCAACCTTCGTTAGTGAAAACATTCCAGTATGGTTAGCTGTGGTTGGTTACATAATCTTAGCCATACTATCAGTTTTCACAATTCCCCTCATTTTCCCTGAGCTCAAATGGTACTTAGTCATCTTAGCCTACATCATAACACCACCTTTAGCCTTCTGCAACGCCTACGGAGCCGGCCTAACCGATTTCAACATGTCCTACAACTATGGAAAAGTCGGCCTTTTCATCGTTGCTGCTTTATCCAGCAAACACCACGGCGTCTTAGCTTCCTTAGCTGCATGTGGCCTATTCAAGTCCGTCATCAACATTTCCTGCATTTTGATGCAAGATTTATAAACGGGCCATCTCACCTTGTCTTCCCCACGAGCGATGCTGCTGAGCCAAGCAATTGGGACGGCTTTAGGCTGCGTTATTTCGCCTTTCACCTTTTTCCTGTTCTACAAGGCCTTTGATATTGGGAATCCTGATACAGAATTCAAGGCCCCTTTCGCTATTATATATAGAAACTTGGCTCTTATTGGAGTTGAAGGCTTTTCTGCGCTGCCCCAGCATTGTTTAGAGCTTTGCTGCGGATTTTTTGCAGCTGCGGTAGCGATCAACTTGGTGAGAGATTTCATAGCCACGCCGTTTTTAATTGGTGGGTATTTTGCAATTGATATGTGTGTGGGGACGTTGGTGGTGTTTGTGTGGCAGAAGACGAAGGCGCACAAGGCGGCAATGATGGTTCCAGTGGTGGCTTCCGGCTTGATATGCGGGGAAGGGCTTTGGATACTTCCTGCATCTGTTCTGGCCTTGGCTAAAGTTACTCCACCCATGTGCATGAATTTCTTGTCTGCCTAGATACACACACTCTTCTTTGTACTGCCTATATTGGTAATTTTGAAATATATAGCTAGGGAATGATAGCATTTCTTTCACAGATAGAGATGATGCAAGTTTCTATTGTATTAAAGAAACAATATATACCAAAAGACAAGAAAAAACTCCTTGTGTCAAACGTGTAAGAAACCAAAGTATTAAGGGAAAAAATTGGAGAAAGTCAAATATATTTAAGCGCCTATAAAAACTCCATGTGCCCCCTTTGAGTTCGTTTAAAGCATATCTCTTAATCTTAAACCACCTACAAGTATCTCAACTTCTGTAGTTAAAAAGAAAAAAATACAAAATGGAATGGTGAGTAAACAAGAAACTAGTTAATCAATAAAATAATCGTGAAGAATGGCAACAAGGTGTGTAACCCTTTCCTCATTTGATAAAAATATTAGGCTAATTTACATGTCTACATCATCACTTCAGCAAACCATGAATGGTTCAGAAACTAATACAGTGTTCATGCCTCTAGCAGAAAAATATTTGCAATGCGATGCATCATAAAATTTACAGGTACAAAATTAGGCGGTTATTATACCAGCCAAAACATCGCTCTTACCCCGTGCAAAAATTGTGTAAACTAGTCTAATAGCATCAAGCCATCCATCCAAAGCTTCCCAAGACTCAGCAACCTATAGCAGAAGAATAAAATTTATTAGAAAAGGAAATTTAAATGCTTCAAGCTCTTAAAGGATACACAGTCCTGGGAAGAAGAAAAAATTACCAGGAAAACGGATCCGTGGATAGTGTCAATGCAGAGACCAGCACCAGGAGGCAATGTAAGATCAGCACATGCTGAGACAGAAACAATATCTGACACATCGACTCTTATGGAAGGTTTACTAGTTGGAGAATCTCCAGAGTTTGATGAGAGGCCAGGCGAATAATGTCTATGCTCAGGCTTGGTAATCTAACAAGAAAAAAAAAAAAGATGAATTACATGATTCATTTTGGAAAAGTAGAATTTCCACAAAATAACATGGTATTAGGGGTGGCAATTCGTGTTTTCATGTTGTGTTTCGTATCGACACGATCACAACATAACACGATAAGGCAAAACACGAACACAACGCAATAAGAATCCGTATTAACACAAGTCAAAAATTATGTGTCGCCATGACATGATCTGACACGATAAGGAACAAAGTAGTTTAAAAATAGACTTTATAATATTACATGGATATGGCACGATACAACACGATAAGAAAAATACAAAATCTCCAATAAAATTACCAAATACAAAGTAATATATCAATCAAAACTTTTCGTACCTGTTGGAGGCCTTCATGATTGAGCACAAATTGAGAGCGTTTCCAGTCACTGTGAGGTGCAACTGGATTCCCCACAGGTGGAGCTGTCAGGTATCCTATCTTCAGATACGGCAGAGGTAGCTGTACAAATACAAGTCTTTACAGTCATATGATTGGAAAAAGATTCACATAACTTAAAAGAAAAAAACAAAAAGTACCTCAAGGTTTAACCTACTTTTCAGAAAAAAATCAATAATGCCACACAGACACGAGCCTCGGGAAATATTTTTTTAACTTACACAATGAAATATTCTTTGAGTAGTCTTGCTTAGGAAGATAATTAGAAGTATAAAGTTTCCGCCTTTACCCAATTCCCAACTCCCAACCAAAATCCTATCTGCCCATTGATATATATTCCAGTTGTTTAACCCCAAATATTAACTAGGAGAAAGAAACTGCAAATAAAAACAGATGAATAAACTCGATGGAGGAAATGGGGGCGAAACAAAAATGATGTATTAGGAGCTAGCATGGACGATAATACTACTGCCCTTAAAAAATTCTGGTGTTAAGGAAATAAAGATGAAATGCTAGTAAAATCTGCCATAACAGACTTACCATAGAGCGCACAAGCTTTAAAGCACTAGTGTAGACCTGTATGACAACAAAGAAGAAATAAATAAGTTCTACTAATAACGGAAACACTCAAAGATTTGTTAACAGAACAGCTGAGCAGGAGAGATTCACAATGGAAGAAAGGCCAGAAAAGGCAGTACTAGGAGACAAGAAAAGTATTTAATATAAAAACAGAAAATGGGTAGGATGTGGAAGGAAAACAAATTGTTTTGCCTAAAAACATAATTGCTTACTGAGTAATTAGGCTTTAGCGCATGTGCAGCAGCAATATATAGAGCAGACTGGCTGTACAACTCATCAGGAGAGACCTCCTTCGAGTTTTGACCTCCAGTTCTTGATATGTCCTCTGCTAACCCATACTGCAATTTTGTCTCAATATATCACACACTTTATTTTTCCAGCTTTCAATTTTTTATTTTTTTTTCTTTGATACACCTTTTTTTAATGGAATAGTAATTTATGCCACCAAATAATTGAAAGAAAAGCACATGTTAAACTTACTAGGACAGTTCCAAGATTGTAAATAGCCCTATGGAAATCAAACTGCAATTGTATTGCTGCACGGAACTGTACACAAACAACATAGGTTATCACAGCATGAAGATTTTTACTCCACAAGCTCAAATTTCAAGCATTAAATGAAATTAATGAAATCCACACCTTGCCGATAGCAGTTTTCACTATTGTCTGTTTCTCACGTGCAGGAACAATTGCACTGAGTTCCTGATAATTCAAATTTGAGCACAAACCAAAAAGAAAAAGAAAAGCCTTGAGATGCAACATGCATAAAAAACTGAAAAAGTGCCATGTAAACCATGGTTGTCATTTTATGACAGCATTAACAACAAAGGAAAAGACAGGTTTGGTCAAATACTATTAATTATACCTGCAGAGCAAGTCCCCAATTGTTAAGTGCCTGTAAATTAATCTTAGAGTAAGTAATTTTCACGAAACAAATCTAGAGCATTCGAAGAGATGCAATAGAGAAGATACAAAATAGTTACGACGAGGGTTTTTCACTTAATCAACAGATTTAAAGTATTACCTGAGGACTGTTCCAGTTGAGTTGGACAGCCTTTTCATAATTGTTTGTTGCCTGAAAATCAAGAAACAGCAGGAAACTACATTACTATAAAATAGCTATACAAGATTATGGATACCATGTCATGCACTTAAGCATTTAAAATTAAAATAAGTTTTATGTCGACAAATCTCATTATTAAGAAGGCAGGCGAAGTGCAACATATTTGGTCCGGGAAGGCATAATTGCCTATTTTCTTATTTATTTTTCTGTCAGGCATTTTTTTTAACGTTTTTTGTTTGTCTAAAACGTGGTTTATAGTTATAAAATTGTACACGAAACGTGTTTTGGGGGTGAGGTGATCTGCATAGTACAGAGGCGAGCCTCGGGCACAGTGCCCACCTCTCACCAGAAAAGGCATAACTCAGCCTCATGTGCCCCACCCCTAGTAGCATGTCTCTAACAACTATTGTGGAATGTATGTTTAGATTAGTCCCTCTCTAGAAACAATAGCAAACTAAATTTAACAACACACAGCACCACATTAATATGGGGAAAGTTTTAGTTTTACATGAAACTAATTAATACTCCAAATATGTTTTGTCCTCGCTGTTATGGTGTTTTTAAATTCAATGGGCAAGATCCTAATAGCATTGTATTTTAATTGGTTGTGCATCGTTATTTTTAGTGGACTATTTATATCTATCTTTATACCTATATATAGAATTGAATTATACTAACTGATGAATATTTTATGACTGACTTGATTTACTTGTGAACCCATTATAGATCATCACTGCAAAAACATCAGCTATGACAATTACTATTATCTAAATAGGCCTCTAACAAGTACAAGGAAGTACATGCAAATATCTATGAGCAAAAAATGTGCAGAATGTCATTGAATACATTGAGTCGCCTAGTCAAACAACTTGCGTCACAATTAAGAATGAGATATGTCCCCCCTTTTTTTTCTTAGTTTCTACTCATTCCTACTAATCCAATACTTCAACAGGTTCAAATCTCAAGGTGGATTGAAGCAAAAAAGAACAAATTACACCAGAATAACTATATAGCATTAAATCAAGAGAACAAAAAGAAGCATTTCAGCCAGAGTTTACAATGACCACAAAATTTATATCTCAGTCAAGCAATGAAAATGTTAAGCACAATAGAAAGAATATAAAAAGTGTTCAACCTGTTTCCAGAGTTCCTCAGCTTCCTTTGTGCGGCCACGCATTTTGGCCCGATCAGAGATTGCTATGGCCCAATTATAGTAAGCCTGACAAATGAGGAAATCTCACGGATCTTCATTTGTTCAACAGTAATCCAATTAAATTGAGGCAAGACATTATATTTTAAATTGTTTCAACAGATATCCAAAAAAAAAAAAAACAATACTGAGAAGTCAGATTCAATCTCATAGGAAAACTCTAGACTAATCATCATCTAACTAATTTATCTTCAAGAAGATTATATACTATACATAAATCAGATATAGTCCATGTATAAGAGTAAAACATGGCAATAGCTAACATCAGAGCTGACACTAATTTCTTCACAAATGAACTAATGATCAGAGCTATCTTGCCACCACCGGTTTCTGATAGATTCACCCACAGGTCAAATGGTGTAAGTGTGTAACTCAAAGTTTATATTTTTCTGATTTATAATGTAAAATAATAGTATAAAAATTTTATTTGCTAAAAAATTTTAAGAGAAAGAAAAGATATATCTACCAACAACAAGATGCATGTAACAAAGTTTAAAACTTAAATAACAAGATGCATGTAACAAACTTTAAAACTTAAATAACAACATGCATATATCTGATATAATTGGATATCAAACCTAAAGCTTCTAAAAGTATAAAACAATATAAGAAATTCATGAAATAGAAAAGGAAAATTGTTAAAATAAAAAATTATAAAACTGAACTTGTCAAAATCGGTTTGACTAGAACTTCCAGCTTTGTTGACCGAACAGACCGGATCGAAAATGGGTTCTGGTTGAACTTACCCGTTCAGTCTATTCATGTATACATAGTAGGCACAATTAATTTTTAGAATGCCAAAATGGCAAAAAGTACTGTCTGGTATTCCTTGTTATTGATACTCTACCAACATAAATCAGAGTGTATATTACTGTAAAACTAAAAATAGATAGCAGTGGCACATACTTCATTAAGCGTGGGGCAAAGGCGGGTAGCCTCCTCATACTTTTTGCAAGCCTCTTCAAGCAGAGCATCCTTGGAATGAGAACTGGATTCTGGATTTACATTATCAGCACTTTCCTGCATGCATATTGCAAATTTCATAAAATCTTATAAACACTATTAGGATGCAACTTCAAGAAATTGATTTTTATGTGATTCTAAACAAATTACCAAGTCAATTACTAATAATAGTAATTTGAGAATCCACATGATATGTTGAAAACAATCACATCATAGTGAATTCAAACCATCCAAAATCTTCATAAATGGCTTGATGTAAGACAGCTCATTCTAATTTTTCTTGCAGCCAAAAAAGATTTAAATGTGAGAAAAGAAACTTAAAAACCTGAAGAACCAGTGCCCAATTGTACAATGCATCATAATCCTCTGGATTTCTCTCCAGGGTAGTAGCGTATCTGCAAATTAATGTCAAAAGACGACGGTTTACTAAGGGAATTGTATTAAGCTTTTGCAAGCGAAACAATGCTTGACAAAAGTGGTTAGAGCCATAATGAGCTTGTCCTTGTGATTTTTCTTATGCAGATAAATCCAATGAGTAACATGGATACCCTTAAAAAGTTACAAGCATGTTCCATAGACATTATACACTAATTTTTTTGATGCCACGGTATCTGGTCCAATGACCGACTAATCCGGGGGACCAATCCCACCGTCCACTTGCGGGGCCCCGTTTAAAGCCAGAGCTTTTGCGCTCTGTATGGACATGGTCCCATAGGAATTGTTTGCACCTTAGGGGTTTCGAACCTGAGACCTAGAGAGGAGCACACTCCTAAGTCTCAAACCTACACCACTAGGCCAACTACTTGGGGTTACATTATACACTAATATAAAGCAGACTGTAGGAAATGGACAATAGATCATTTCAGTGAACAGATCATGTAGTCTGCCACCATCTCTCGTAGACTAACTGCTCCATAGGACCATAACGTTACAATGACGAAGGTTTTCACCACATCTGAATTTATGGTTTAAAAAAAAAAGGATTTTGTTCTCTTCTGCCTTTCGTCAGATAACATTATAATGCTCCATTTTAAATGGGAATGCACTCAGTTGCGATAAACAAAGAAAAATGGACGAATGTGTGGAAGTTTCATTATATGATAGTTGAGATGAGATAACTACCTCCGAGCAGCGAAAGTAAGAACTCTTTGACGAGATCTACCTTCCTCATCAAGACCCGTGACACTATTAATTAACTCCATAGCAGCATTATTCTGCTCAATTTGCTGTTCTGAGTTCGCCAGACTGGAACATCAAAAAATCCAACCAAAAGATTATCAGTAGCATACTAGCATTTCACGACTGCAAAGCAAACCAAAATTCAGCCAAGCCAGTCCATGAAACATAATGGCCGTCAACGATATGCCTAGTCAAAGAAAAAAGAATCAACAGGTGGACAGTAAATTGAAGGGTTTACCATTGCAATTTATATCCTTACAGTTCAACAAGCATAAATCTTTGTTGTGTTTGGATTATGGATTTCTATGTTTATGCATATCATAAAATTTATAGTAATAAATCAATACATTGAACTTGTTCAGATATTTCGTTGTACAATGAATTTGACCTCCCATTTGCACAATTTTTTAAACCTTCTGTAGCAAATATAAGATCTGCTCAACACATTTCAAATCCTTCTATCAAATTCAAGTTCTTTCACGTGGCAGATTGTGATAGATGCCACAATAATATTAGATTATGAGAAACCCACAGGACGAGACCTGTTCCATCACTATTGCAAATTCCAAAACAATGACCCCAAGACTGCTCTAATCTCCCAAAACACAGTGTACTTAAGATTCCACATCCTAAACGTAACGGGCCTCTGAGGACAGGCCCAATAGCGGCCCAATAAATAAAAGACACAACAGTAATTAAACACTAAAAAATAAGTAATTAATTAGCATCAAGTCTCGCTACCTCCCTCTTATGCATGCACTCGTAAACTCGTATGTTATCAGATTGAACCTGAAGTAGTGTACAGGTATCCATGAAGAAATAAAGCTTCATATTTTACAAACAAAACCCATATCATAGATGCATGAAGATCAGCAAAAGCACAAAAGAAGAGACATGGAAAAAAAAAATGAAAGGAGAAGATGAAACCAACACTTTAATTGCCAAGTGCCAAATGAAGAAGTGTATATCAATCTGACCATCTAAGTTGAAATTATAGTAAATATCATAAAGGTCAAAGTAGATTGTTGATGTTTAACAACAATGCTGCATTCATCACTGAAGCCCTTTGTCATATTTTGAGTGACGAATGAAGGCAGTGTCTAGATTAGTTTTTTTGAGCTTTTGATCCAACATATTTAGGTCTTATAAAGAGCCAACTGAATCGCATTGTCACACTTAGAATTCCTTAGGGAATTCAGATTGTGCATAAGCTGGATATTCCCAACCAAGAACCCCGGAATTCAGATAGTCATAGATCATTGAAGATTATAACAAACTTATGTGATTTTGAGTCTCATACCATCCCCATCGCTTTTCAAGCTTTCAAACAATATTCTTGCAACTGAAGAGTAGCACACTAACATAAAGTTGAAATAAAAAAAAAAAAAAACATTCAGTTCACACAAAAAACTGTACATGAAAATTATTAACAAAAATTGAGTTTGTTGGGTCCTACAGTTCTATCCTATTTTCCAGCAATTTTTTTTTGATGGAAGTTAAATACCCATCCTTTTTTTCCCCTCCCCATGACTCGAACCCAGGACCCTAAGGCCTAGGTAGTGGTGCTCTAACCACTTGAGCTATCCCACTTTGTCCTATTTTTTTCCAGCAATTGGTTCCTTATTAAATCTCTGTTATGCTTAAAAAAACGACCTTGTGATTGTATCTCATGGTTCTCAACTTTGGTCAGCTTTCTTCCCATGAGGCCATGATTATGGCTTAGTCTTAGAGAACGCCTCATACTTCTAGCATTCATTTGTTTGTCCTTACAGCAACAGCAGAAGTTGTTTTATCGATTTTCAAGGATTATAATTTTTACGTCTCAATGCCTAAATTATACACTTAAGCACCATGATTCCTTCAGCATTGCTTATTTTCTAATTTGAATCACTTAAAACATCAAGAACACAGTCATTTGGTTCCAAAGATATCCGCTCAACAAAATCTAAGCTTCAGGAAGCACTTCATCACTAAAGTACTTTAACTGTTTTTGAGTTTGATCTCATTATTTTCTAACTTGAATCACCTAAAGGGCAAAGAACACAGCCAATTGATTCTGAAAGTGGCAATATAACATCAAAGAACACAGTTAATTGATTCCCAATTTTCAGTTCAAACTTCAGCAGGGTCTAAGCTATAGGAAATGCAGTGTTTTACCACACATGCACTAATTTTTATTAACTATCCTAGCAACATAGATCACTGAAACATAGTGTCACACAAAGACTCCTAAAATCCAATATATTTATATAAACCTGATCCCACTATAACCGGTTTCACATATGTTTAAAGCAAGAAATAAACAAGTCCCCTGTGAAACTACCACTGCAATTGACTGACCTATGAGGAGTATCGGCCTCTCTTTCATCATTGTCATTGGCATCACCATTCTTCAATTCATTCAGCAGTTCTCTCATAGTAAACGTCCGACTCCCCTCCGTATTACCCAGCTTTGGATCGGTCTCGGCAATCTGACCCGACTCCACTGTCCGTGAATCCGCACCACTTAATTCATTCGAAATTCCTTCTTCCGGCACAGAATTTGACACCTCCGCATTGATTGGTTGCGCTTCTCCTGATCTTTCAGCATCAAGTGATTGGACATCGGTATCCTCGGGATCGGGGAGCTGAGGATCTGGATCGGCAGCCGGCGGTGCGGCTGCTGTAGGTTCGGGTTCGGATGATCCATTTACCAATTCGGAAGGCTCCGAATTCGTAGACATAGTGTAGGATTTGGAATTGGAAACTGGGGAACAGAGAGATCTCCAATTTCCTGGAATGCAACGACTAGTCTAGTGAAGTTCTCGCTGATATGGTGGTGGAGTTGACAGATAAAAATCGTTAGTTTACGTTGGGCGTGGGTTATTCACTCATGGGCTTCTCTACTGGATTCTCATACAGCCCAAATCCTCTTCTTTTTTTTTTTTTAAACTTTTTTTTTAAATCTAATTTATTCTAACTTCAGTATATTTTTTAACATGTATAATATATATACACACAATTACACATTCTTTTGTGTTATATTATATGGAGGGGAGAGCTTTTCTCCCTAGAGTTCTTTTCCCCTACTCTACGACCCCCACCATCTACCATCGTTGATTCGTCGTTCCCATCGTAAATTCGTTGTTCTTGTCGACGTTTTCTATTATTGTTGTCGTTCTGTTACCGTCATCTGCTCTCTTCGATTTTCATCTTTTTTCAGTCTCTTGCGGATCAACGTATGAATTATCCCTAACGGAGTCACGGTGACTGTTCGAGTACTTTTTCGTTGATCTCGTTTACTTTTTTTTTAGAAAGTTTTATTATGCTTTTCTAGTATAGTTTTTTAGTTTCTGTTGTTGAGCCCTGTGCGGCTTTTCCCCCTTTATGAGACCCTGTTGTGGTACTCTTGCATGGATGTGGGGCTCTGTTGAGATCGACTCGAGAGTCCTTAGATCTTGTACTTGATGGAACTTTGTCTATTTATTTTGTTTCCTATTCTTAACATGAAAACACCTTAGTGTGAAGTTGTCTCGGTTAAAGGTTGTAGACTAGAACGTTTATTAAAGCAAAGGAAACACTCGTTTTTCCTCTTCTCACCATTGGAGGGGACAGTGATACCGTCCACATTAATTTGAAGATCAAGATCTTTAGCGTGAAGTTGTATTTTATTTTGTTATGATCTTTTAAACCTTCCTAAAAAAAATAAAAAAATTACACATTCTTTTTACAGTCGTGTTTGGGATTGATCAATCCGGATTTTGGATTGGTCATTTCCAATCCAATCACTTTCAATCCAAATCCAAATTAAAATATTAATACACACTTATTTTTACATAATTACATCATCATCATCATTTTTTTTATTACTCGTTCTCTCTCCTATTTTTTTTTTTTCTTTCACTAATAAAATATTACTCCAACATCACTTATGATTTAACATAAAACTACATCAACCCCTACTTTTCAATCTCTATCCAAACATAATTACTATTCATGGATTACCCCAATCCATTTTTTTTAATCTCGATCTTAATCCACTACAATCTCTAACCAAACACCACCTTAGAATTTGAGGCCATCGAATTTCAATTTGGGATTTATAAGTCCCTAACAATTTTTTTAAAGACTAGCAACATGTCAACTCGAATTCACGTTAATTCTTTTGTGTTAGAAGTACATTTACGCATACGAACTACTCCCCTGTCTCGAAATACCTTTTATATGTAAGTGGACACACTTTTTAAGTAAATGTAATAATGAGTAGAGTTTTGAGGAGTAATTTTGTAAATATTTATGTATAAAGTAAACTAGTATTTCACCCGTGCATCTTTATGATGATATTGTTTAAAATAATTAATTATTTTTTATATATAAAATATACGTAGTATAAAGTAATTAGTAATGTACAATAAAATTTATTTTAAGAAATTCAGCTTAAATGTTTTAGCAGAAAGTTTCAATAAATCATGCATATACATGGTAAAGGGATGTAATTGATACATTGAAGTACCGATAAAACTCTTTCTTAATATTTGAGTTGTGTTTCACCTCATTAACCCATTAACATTATAAAATAATTCATTTCATACAAATTTTTATTATTGGATATTTTGATTATTGTAGTAAGAACCAACTCCTTAGATCAGCTCGCTGTAAATTTCTGCAACAGTAATCACTGCCTTTTTGAATGCTTAAAAAGAATTGTATGCAAAACTATAACTTAAATGTTTACTAAGAATATCAAAATTACTCCCATTAAATTAGTAAATATTTGCTTTAAAGAGAAACTGGAAGAAGAAATATGTATACAATGAAAATAATACTTATGTATTGGTTAAGAAGAAATATTGCATCTCTTGCCAATTTAACTTGAAAGAGCCACTACTATAATATGATTACTCGTTTAACTAAGCAATACACATTATGTAAGTATAGCAAACTTGCTACAAATAAATCTCAAATTCAATAATTACAACGTAACCACCCAACTAATGTTTGCAGCTACACTATAAATCATGAATAAATAAACTTTCAATCTGGTATAATTTTACAACATACAAATTGACACTAAACAGGTTATAATATCCAATAATAGTATCTCAATCTGTTAGTATAATTCTACCTTCTTTTTTATCACAAATAACTAAATATATTAAAATACTATAGTATCATAGATTAAAAGGCACAAGGAGTGCTCCACAGTAGAACAAAAAGATAGAAATAGAGTCAAAGGCCAAATAAAACCAAATAGCATAACAAACATATTGAAGGTAGACAACACGCCCAACTTCGATTCTAATGTTGTTGTCGTCCACTAGAAAGCACCATGGACCGTCGAGCCATTATCTGTATGGTATACTACCCGAGGGTGTATTGTAGCAAGTCACCCAACTTCAAAACTGTCCTTTGATATCATCCAGAATTTTACCCATATCCCAAATTACATTTTCAAACGCTTTCTTATTTTGCCAATTCCACATTACCCAGACGATACAAATCCACAGCTTGATTAGTGTGAAAATTGCTTGAAATTCATGTATTTAATTTGCATAATTTTATAGGATTTTGTGCATTATTTACACTAATTTGACTCATTGCTCTTGATTTGGAGAAAGGGTGTTGTTTGCTATTTTTATAGGAAAAATGAGCATTTTAGAGCAAAGCACGCCTCAATAATTTTGTGGAGTCAATCGAAAGAAAAAATCGAGGAGGAGTTAAAATGAGAAAAGATTGAAAATTAAATTTACTTGGGCTAAGCTTTTAATTTGGACAGCCCATCTAATTTCAATTGAGGGCCCAAAAGATTAAACCCATATATCAACATAGCCGTGGAAATAAAAAGCAAGTAGCTGAAATTAATAGCTAATGGGCCCAGTTCAATATTTTCAATTAATTAAGGGGCGCGGCTAAAGGCACCCGGCGATCCTATGAGTACACCCAGGAGATGAGGACACACGCCAATCGGATGAGGACACCCACCTGGAAAAACAAAAAATGCCCTCTTCAAATAAAACCTTCCTCTTCCTCTCCCTTTCTCATCCTCTCTCTTTCTAAAAAATTGAGACACCCACAGTCGCGCCGCCAGCGCCGCCCTCCCTCTTCCACTCCGCCAACGCCGCCCTCGTTCGCGGCCGCCCCCCTCCTCCCCACAGTCGCGGCCGCCGCCCTCCCTTCTCCCCTTCGTCGCGGCCGCCCTCCCTTCTCCCCACAGACGCGGCCGCCGCCCACCCCCTCCTCCCCTTCGTCGCGGCCGCCCTCCCTCCTCCCCTCGTTCGCGGCCGCCCCCCCTCCTCCCCTCGTTCGCGGCCGCCGCCCTCCCTCCCCACAATCGCGGCCGCCGCCAACCCCCTCCTCCCCTCGCCGCCTCGCCGCCGCCGCTAACAACAGGTAAGTTTAGGTTTAAAAAAAATTAGGGTTTTCTGGGAAAAAAAATTAGGATTTTTTTTGAAGTTTGAGAATTATTTTCGAACATAGCGCGTTTGTTTTGGAAAAAAATTCGAACAACTTGAGTTTGTTTTGGGAAAAATTTCGAACAAGATGTTCGATTTTTTTTTTCGGACAAATTTAAGTTGTTTTGAAATTTTTTTCGAACATATTGTGTTTGTTTTGGAAACAATTTCGAACAATTTGATTTTGTTTTGAAAAAATTTTCGAACAAAATGTTCAATCTTTTTTTTCGAACATATTGAGTTTGTTTTGAAATTTTTTTCGAACATGTTGAGTTTGTTTTGGAAAAAATTTCGAACATGTTTGTTTTGAATTTTTTTTCGAACATGTTTGTTTTGGAATTTTGTTCGAACAGTTGGTGTTTTGGATTAATTTTTGTTGCAATTTTGGAGTTTTTTTTGTTGAATGGTAATGGTGGTGGTGGTGGTGGTGGAGAGGTGGAGGTGGTGAAATAGAATGAGTGGGTGTACTCATCCTTATTTATTTCATAAATTTTAACCTAGGGGTATATTGGACATTTCACAGGTTCTGAAAGTTTAAAAAAATGGTTGGTGGGTGTACTCATAGGAAATCTGGGTGCCTTTAGCCGCGCCCTTAATTAAGTCTTGGCCCATTTGAGAAGAAGGTAGATGGGGTATGCCCATTACTTACGGATTCTACACAACACACGCGGAGGGTTTTACACGCGGAAACAGGGGATAGGGCTCGACTCCATTGGAGGAGAAACCCTCTTCTCCTCCCAAAACATTCCACTCAATAGATTAGATTAATTTGTTGTTTCATTTCTTAGATAGGTATAGTTTAGAATTTAATTTTAGTTGTGGCATTGAAGAATTTGCAAGACTTTGAGGTGATATCTTTCTTTAATTTCATGTTTTGTTATTTATATTATATGTGCTTATTTTATTTTGTCGATTTAGACATGGGCTAATCCTTAATTGCCTTGAGTGTTGATGTTTTGATGATAATTTAGAGTAATTGTGGATTAATTGCATGATTAGCTTAGAATTTGGGTGTTTATGTTTCTAGAGTTGTACTTTGATTGATTCATTTGGTTGATCAACCCTATTAGCGAGCATGTTCGATTATGTTTATTGCAACGAGAGTTGGGTAGCATGATTGGGAGTGTGAGTGTGAGCTTTGGTCAATTGAATAGAAGTTAATTAGTAATTAGCTAACCGAGAGGAGGTTAATGGCTAGACCGACAACTTTAGACATTAAACAAATAGAGGTCGTCTAGGAGTTTGGTGAGAGGGCGTTTCATAAGCATTAGTAACCGTGTTGAAAGTGCTTATGCAACACTATCTTAGGAGCTTATGGTATTTGGTTAGATCCTACAATCGCTAATCAATGCACGATGTTGACCTATGCCTTTCGAGGGGGTTTACACACACATGTGATAGCCTTTAGCTTAACCCGAATTCTTAGTAAAATCATGTAATTAGTTCACTAGTTCACTTAATTGCTCACAAAACGGATACACCCGAGGCAATACTTTCCCACCTTGCACTTTCATTATTGAGAGTTAGTTTAGTTGTTTGCATTAGTTGTTTATTTTCTTAATTGATATTAGCTTTATCCTCCTATTTAGCTTCTATAACACCATTTTAACTTATAGTTTTGGGGCTCCACGCTCTCTCTAGGTCCTTGGAACGAATATCTACTTGGTATACTTATCATACTACTATCGAACCCATACGCTTGTGGGGATCGTATAGTTGTTTAAAAAGTGCAAAAATACGAACCAAGTCAATGGCGCCGCTGCCGGGGATCTAGTTGAGAGTCTTACGTGGGACTTGAAACTTGTTGAGTGGTGTTACTAGTAGCATTTTATTTTTGTTATTTTGTGTTTAGTTGTTTTCTTTGAATTTGATACTTTGTTATTTTGTAGGTGTGCACTTAATCGACTAGATGAATGGATATAATCAATACCCATTGAATCATTGTTATGATCAACATGGTATGATTTATCCTCCACAACATGGAGATGTGAGCTACGATGATTGGAGAAACTTTGATCACCATTATCAAATGCAACAACTTCCCTCATATTATCAAGATTGGAGGAATGAAGAAGCATCACCTCCTCTTCAAGGATATTACCCTCCACCTCCACATCAATACCCTCCTCCTCAACACTTTGATCCACATTATTCATATCCTTCTCCACCACCTGAAGAGCTATATTGTCCATTTCCTCCTCCACCTATGGAGGAACCTTGTTTTGAATTCCATGGAGCTTCAGAAGGAAATTGGTATAATAGTGAGAGAAGCTTTGAGTACGATCATCAAATGCAACAAGCTTCCTCTCATTATCAATATCAAGAGTGGGGAAGCAATGAGGGTAGGACTACTACCGAAGAGCTAATTGCACACATGATGGAGAGGATGGATGCACATGATAAGAGAATGGAGACAAGTGAGAAGAAATGTGAAGCAACCGACTCCATCCTTGCTCAACTTATGAGTAATAAAAAATCAACCGACTCCATCCTTGCTCAATTTCTGAGTAGTCAAAAATCGATGGAATTCCAACTTGGACAATTGGCCATCGCCGTGAAAAAAATGCAAGAAGAGGAGAACTCAAGTGAGGAGAGTGGAGATTACAAGCTCTTTGACAAAAGAGATGAAGAGGGATGTCCTTTGATGGACATGAGCTACAAGGAACAAGAAGATCTAGAAGCACCAAAAGACGAGTTGAAGAGCGAAATGAGCATTTCTAAACCTTTAAACTCTTCAATTTGCACTTTATTTGATATTAATGCTTCTATTGATTTTATTTTTCCTCTTTATCATTTTGATTCAAAGAAAGAACTTGAGAAGTGCTTGGGCATTCTCGAACAAAAAGAAGAGAAATTGAAAGAGGTGGTGTGGAAAGAGCAAGATGAACATTCATCGATGAAAGTATGGAAGAAGGATGTGGATGATTGGTCTTCATTTCATAAGAGCCTCCTTGAGTTTGAAGCTCAAAGGTTGAAATACAATGGGAAGGAGGATTGATATCCATGGCCTTTCCGATGAGTTCTTTTATTTCCGTCCGGCTTGAAGACGTTAAACTTAACGCTAAATGGGAGGCAACCCATTCTTTATTGCTTTCTTTTATTTTTTAGATTTGTAGCTCGTTTGATCTTTTGTTTAGTTTTTGTTTTGTAGGTTGAGTGTTGTATTGGTGGTCAAGGATGTGAGATACGCATGGTGGAGCTCAACGGTAGTGGTGGTTTGGTGCTAAAGGTCCAAGGGACAAATGGTTGTGGTAGCTTGCTTCTTTGGTAAGCTTCGTTGGTGGCAAAATTCTAAGGTAACACACTTATTCTCAAACTTTGCATTCAACTAGATAGTTTCATTTAAGTTTGGGGGGAGATTTCGTGTGTTTACCTTCATTTATATTGCACCATTGTTCCTAGTTTTGGTGATTGATTATCTTGTGGATTGTTGGTGTTTGAGATATAATTGGTGGTGATTGTTGGTTTTTGAAGTTTGGTTGAGCTTGTTGGTATTGATTGATGCTTCCTTGTTCACTTGATTATGTGACGATTTGTGCTTGGTTTGATGCTCTTAATTCATGATTAGACAAACTTGTGAGCTTTAGAGCCTTAGACTTTCATATATTATGGTCTATTTCCCTTCTTGTGAGTATCATTCATGCTTGTGTGCTCTAGAACTTGCCAATTGTCTTGTTTGAGGCTACTATTTGTGTGAAATCTTTGGAAGTGATATAAGGCTATCTTTGTTTTGAATAGTCACTTGGCAAAATTTTCCACACCAAATGAAATTTTTCCGTAGTTAACCACTTTGAGCCTATTGACCTATATTCTTTGGCAACCTACAAATTTAGTCTATTTGTCCATCTTGTATGAGCCTAATTTTTCCTATGAACTAGTGGAGTGTGAATGTTGACAATGAGGTTGAATTGAGTAAATGTGAATTTGGTGGATTGTTTGGTTGAAAAGTGAAAAGATTGAAAAGAAAAAAAATTTGAGAAAAGATGAATTTTGAGTTGTGCATAAAAAAAGATTGAGTTGATGAGAAAATAAAAAAATGAAAAAAGAAAACTCTCTTGTGCACAAGCATTTGGTGAAAATTCAAGTTCAAAAGTGTTGATTGGTTGGTGGTGAAGAATGTGCTTAAAAAGAAATGAAGCAAGTAAATTGTGTGAGATTGAGAACTTTGAGTTGCAACTTGATCAATTGCAACTTTCACTTTCACTCCACTAGTTTATGAGTCACTTTATCCAAATCTTTCCTACCCTAACCAAAGAGCCTACATTACAACCAAATGTGAAGTCCTTATTGATTCATTGATTGAGCACATAACATGTGGTGGAGAACTTAGACATTTGGCAAGCATATGGTAGTGTACTTGTGTGATTTGATGTTGAGAGCATACACTTCCTTGATATACATTTTGAGTGATGAGTGATACACTTACATGGGAGGATATTGTGAATTGAGCACTTGATCTTGCATGGATTTGAGCATAACTCGTGAACATGTTGTTGATTTTTCTACCTCTTGACTTGACTAGATTGATGGAACTTTACAATCACTTAATCTATCTTGTCTTGAATGAATTCCTTCACAATTCTTCCACTTGTTCTATTTTCTTTCGTTGCTCGAGGACGAGCAACACTTTAAGTTTGGGGGAGTTGATTAGTGTGAAAATTGCTTGAAATTCATGTATTTAATTTGCATAATTTTATAGGATTTTGTGCATTATTTACACTAATTTGACTCATTGCTCTTGATTTGGAGAAAGGGTGTTGTTTGCTATTTTTATAGGAAAAATGAGCATTTTAGAGCAAAGCACGCCTCAATAATTTTGTGGAGTCAATCAAAGGAAGAAATCGAGGAGGAGTCAAAACGAGAAAAGATTGGAAATTAAATTTACTTGAGCTAAGCTTTTAATTTGGACAGCCCATCTAATTTCAATTGAGGGCCCAAAAGATTAAACCCATTTCTCAACATAGCCGTGGAAATAAAAAGCAAGTAGCTGAAATTAATGGGTTGGGGTATATACCCCTCCAGCTTTGTTTGATACACTCCCCCGATACATATACTCCCCTTAAAGTACCTCTGAGATAGATGCACTCCCCCCAAATTGTCTATTATACCCTTTTATCTTAAAAATTGGTATGATAAATGCACACCCCCATAAAACCCTAATTTCCTCATTTCTTCCCCAATCCTCCTTTCCCCCTCATTCCCTCCTTCCCCTTCGTTTCTCCAAGCCACCGCCGCCCCAAGCCACCTCCTCCGGCGCCGCCCTGAAGAAACAGGTAGGTTTTTTTTTAAAAAAATTTATGCAAGCGGCGCCGCCGCCTCCTTCCCACTGCCCTCTTCACCCCCTCCCTCTCGCCGTCGAACTCCCCCTCCCCTCCTCCTCTCGCCATCGCACTCCCCCTCCTCCTCTCGCTGTCGCACTCCCCCTCTCCCATTTTTTCTATTTTTTTTTCTGCAACTAATTAGCGGCGCGGCGGCGCCGCCCCCTCCCCTAGCGTCGCCGCCTCCGTCCCCTCCCCCAGCGTCGCCGCCTCCGCCCCTTCTCTCGGCCTCCACCGCCGTGAAAGTTGAAACCCTCCCCCAAATCGTCACAGGTTTTTTTTTTTTTTTTGTTTTTTTTTATTTTCGACTATTTTGGGTCGCCTGAAAATCCTCTCGTCGACAATAGTTCGTCGATGAGAGTGTTTTTGGCCGACCCAAAATGGCCGAAAATTTCAGTTTTCTTAAAAAAAAAAAAAATCATTCGAAACACATAGTCGACCGGAGTACTTTTGGTCGACAAACCAGAGTTGACCGGATTACTTTTGGTCGACAAACCAGTGTCGACCGGAGTGTTTTTGGTCGACTCTGGTTTGTCGACCAAAATAAAGTTTACTTTTTTTATTTTCAAAGTCTGATTTTTAAAATTTCTAAATTTATTTTGTGGCCGCCGGAGGTGCGGCGGCGGCCGTCGTTTGTTGAGCGGCGGCGACCGTCATTTGTTGGGCGGCGGCGGCCGTTTGTGGGTAGGGTTAGGATTAATGATAGAATTAGGGTTAGTTTAAATTTAAATTGAAGGGGAGTGTATCTATCTTTGTGTATTTTAACAAAGGGTAAAACAGGTATTTTACATGATTATTTAATTAATAAAAGTGGAGGGGGAGTGTATTAAACAAAGGGTCCGACTATTTACACCTCCATTTGCGTTGAGAACACTCCCCCTCATTTGTTTTATATTATAATATTCATGTGAAATACCAAAAATACCCTATTAGTAAAATGGTACATACTAAATGCACCCCATTTACTGGACGCACCCCCCCTAATTTTTGGCCTTTCCCCTTCCCCACTAAACCCCTTCTTCACCATTTTCTTCACTTTCAACTTACCGAAAAAAATTCGGCCACTCTCATTTCTTCAATTTCGGTCACACCATTTTAACAAAATCGTTCCTTTATATTCGGGGTCCTTGAAGGATAACAAAATGGTTGAAACACGAGAAGGATTCTATAGATATGTAAGTTTAATGTTTTGCTTTTTTGACACTTTTTTTTTTCGTAATGTAGGGATATATAAGGGTGTTTTCTTAGTTTAATGCATAATATATTGTTCCTTACTTGGTTTTGAGTAGTTTGTGATATATATTTGGAAGAAAATTGATTTTTGGGATGTTGGCGCGTTTAAAAAATATGAGTTTAGCGCATATGTTTTTCGGTACTGGTTCATCGACGAAATACTTTTTGGTCGATCGCCCGTAGTCGACCATCGCCATTGTGGTCGATGGGAAGAAGTCGACCATCGCCATTTTGGTCGATGGGAAGAAGTCGACCATCGCCATTTTGGTCGATGGGAAGAAGTCGACCATCACATTAAGTGGGCGACGAAACATGGCCGAACGAAAGTATGTTGATCGATATTATGTTGACGGATTGTATTTTTAGTAGATTTGTCCTTTTGATTACGCTTATAGCATGATTTAGGGTTGAGTGTGGGCGACGAAACATGGCCGAACGAAAGTATGTTGATCGATATTATGTTGTCGACGGATTGTATTTTTAGTAGATTTGTCCTTTTGATTACGCTTATAGCATGATTTAGGGTTGAGTGTCGGCACATAAGTTAATCCTAACGTATGATACGAGGGTTGAGTGTTTGAATTATTATACAACTATATTATTTTCGTCAACATCCTTTGGATTGATTATAGCATGGATTTTGTGTTTGTTTTTCAGAATTTGGCGGATGATGAAGAGTTTGATCCGGATTTCTTTTATTATTCGGATAACCCGGATAACCCATTGGGGCCTTGTGATGATGAAGCCAACAAGGGTGCTTCAATTAATGAGGATGCCCCGGTTAATGAGCATGCCCCGGTTAATGAGCATGCCCCGGTTAATGAGCATGCCCCGGATAATGATCTTGTGATTGACTACACCAATGTCTTCACCAATTTTAACTATTTCGAAACTCGAGAGGCCTTACAAGAATGGGTTCGAGACGTAGCCTTACAACACAACATTGTCATTGTTGTAAAACGCTCAGATAATGGCAGTGGCAAGAAGAAGGCACAAGTTTTATTGACATGTGAGCGTGGTGGAACCTATCGTCAAAATAAGCCAAGGGGAAGAAACCAATTAGTTGTGTTACCAAACGATGATGATGATGTTGTTGTTGATTTTGATGATCAAAAGGGCCGAAAAAGGACAACGGGGTCGAAGAAGTGTGGATGTCCTTTTCTGTTAAGGGGTATAAAAATATCGGAAAATGAGTGGAGGTTGGATGTGAGATGTGGGACCCACAATCATCCTGTAGCCATGTACCTTGAGGGCCACTCGTACGTTGGTAGGCTAACGCCCGAAGAAGAAGAGTTGGTTGTTGATATGTCCAAGTGCAACGCTCCACCGAAGGATGTGTTGAAATTGCTTAAGTCGAGAAATCCGAACAACTATTCTACCATCCGCACCGTGTACAACGTTCGAAGCAAGTATAAATTGGCAGGTTTTGCTGGAAAAAGTCAACTACAACAGTTGATGACATTGTTGATTGATAATCAATATTATCAAAGCCACAGATATTGTCCAGAGTCGAATACTATTCGAGATCTATTCTTTGCACACCCCACAGGCCTTCAGTTGTACCGTGCATTTCCAAGTGTGTTGATAATGGATTGCACGTACAAGACTAACAAATATAAGTTGCCCTATTTTGAGATGGTAGGATTTACATCCACAGGCATGACCTTTTCGGTAGCTTCTGTATTTCTCGATGGTGAGAAGGAGGAGAACTATACGTGGGCATTAAGTGTCCTTCGTGAGTTGTTGGAGGATGTGAGTTTACCGAGAGTTGTTGTTACGGATCGGGAGTTAGCCCTCGTGAATGCTGTTTCTTCCATATTTCCAGAGGCTAAACATTTCCTATGTAGATGGCACATAGATAGGAATGTTTTGGCCAAATGCAAGGGTAAGTTTGAGACCAAGGAGGATTGGGAAAGATTCTTCTTTTCATGGAAAAATGTGACGAACGCATCCTCCGAACAAGAATTGACTACCGTTCTTAAGATTTTTCAAAGTGAGTATGCAAATGTTAACAAGAAAATTGAAGCATACTCGTACTGCATGACACAGTAGGTAAATCCCTTCAAGGAGAAATTCATAGCCGTGTGGACGGATGAATACATACATTATGAGAATACAACAACGAACATGTATGTTTTAATATTATATATATAATTGTTGATTATTCGTTGATAATTAATAGTTTCTAGTTGTTGGACTTTTTCTATTTATTGTGTAGTTAAAATGATAATTACTATAACTACAATTTCAGGGTTGAGAGTCATCATGCAGCACTGAAGAGGTCGCTAGGTAATAGTGTGGGCAATTTTGAGATTTGTTGGTCAAAGACGGACACACTTTATCAAGCGAGCCACAATGCAATTAAAGTCTCGTTTGAGAAGAGTGTGAATGTTGCTTTACACAAGTTCAAGTCTGTTTTATATCATGAGCTTGTAGGAGTGGTGTCAATTTACGCGTTGGAAAAGATTTACAAAGAAATGACGTGTATCGAACACGGCGAGTCCAATCCTGACATATGCAATCACTATCTAAGGAAGGTATGCGGGTTGCCATGCACTCACGAACTCGACGAATATCACCGGCTTGGCAAATCGATACCTTTAGAAGCTATTGATAAGTTTTGGAGAAAGCTTGACATGGAGCCAAATTTGAGAAAGGAGGAAGATGTGATAGATGTGAAAGATGATGTGGTTGAAGATCTTGACACCCGATATGAGGATATTATTAAAGGTTTGTTGATTGCCTACAAGGAGCAGGAGGAGCCGACGCAGAAGAGGGTAATGTTGAGGCAAGCCATAGAACTTCGGAATCCAAAGACCACTTCTCTTATTGAACCGGAGCCGAAAGTCAAGACCCGTGGTCGACCCAAAACAAATAAGAAAAAACCTAAAGCTTCTTCGACAAAACGGGATCCTAGCCTCTTTGAGTACATAGAATCAATGCCTTTCCCAACCAAAGAGGATGTTGTTGACTTGACGGAGTCTTCAAAGACTTCTAATACAAAAAAACAAGAGGCGAAGGTGTCTGCTTCGAATAAAAAGAAACAGGAGGCGAAGGTATTTGTCTTTTCTATATGTTTTGTGGCTCATTGCTTATTAATACGTTGCTTATTTTGAAAAATAATTTGGTGCATAGGTGGTTCCTCGTAAGCGTACGCGCTCATCTACCTCACAACAAGGACTTATAGCTCTATTGCCCGTTCGTTTTCAACCGTACGTGATGGAATGTGTTGATGTTGCATCAGACGGCCATTGTGGTTTTCGATCGGTAGCTGAGGCAATGGGGTTTGGGGAGGACAACTGGGCAAAAGTTCGACAAGACATGATGACGGAGTTGAGTCACCATGTCCACTTATACACGGGTGTCTTTAGAGAGGATAAGATGTTCAACCAGATATTGACTGCCCTAAATTGTTTTGCTGATTTTGCACGGTCAAAGTTTTGGTTTCATCTACCCTATATGGGGTACTTGGTGGCATCGACCTACAATGTGGCCTTGATAACTTTGGGTAATAAGATATCGTTGACATTTCTTCCTCTACGAACTTCGCCACCTGAAAACCCCAAAAGAATTTCCGTGGGTCACGTCAATGATAATCACTTTGTGCAGGTATTCTACTAATTTTTATATTTATGAAAAATATATAGATGTCCAATTAATGTCATTATTGGTTGCTACAGGTAGTGTTGTCTGACAATGTCCCATTTCCTCCCGTTGGAAGTTCGTGGGTTGTACACAAAAAACAAATTGCAAGTGGGTGGATGGACGCGTATAAGGAAAATCGTATTAGTTAGGGTGATTGTCATTCTTTTTGTGAAACTTTTGGTAAATGACTAGGAGTAGTCATTCTTTTTGTGAAACTATTGTAAATGACTAGGAGTAGTCATTCTTTTTGTGAAACTATTGTAAATGACTAGGAGTAGTCATTCTTTTTGTGAAACTATTGTAAATGACTTGGAGTAGTCATTCTTTTTGTGAAACTATTGTAAATGACTTGGAGTAGTCATTGCTTTTGTCAAACTTTTAACTTGGCCATAATAAATACTCATATATCTTTGTAAGTTGGTCATAAATTGTGTACATTACAGTTACATTTGAACTCATTTTGCTTTATATAGGACGTGGGCGACCAAACTTGCCCAAGTCGACAACCAATTGTCGACCAAAACTGCCCAAGTCGACAACTAAATTCTGAACAGAGGTGTTTTGGTCGACAACATGATGTCGACCGACAGCCAATTGTCGACCAATATTATTATAATCGACCAATAAGTGTCGTTGACACTAGCATTCTTCGATGAATAGTGATCGACCAAACCACAGCTCGTCGACAACATAGAGTCGACCACAACTATTTCGGTCGACTACTGACTATCGACGACATGAGCATTCGTCGACCAAAAGTAAGCGACCAAACCACAGCGCGTCGACAACCTAATTGTGAACAGAGATAGGTGGGTCGACAACATGATGTCGACCGACAACACATCATCGACCAATACATGTTGTCGACCGACAACACATCATCGACCAATTGTATTATGGTCGACCACATGTAGTCGACCAAACTACATCTCGTCGACATGCTAATTCTGAACAGAGAGGCTTTGGTCGATACCACGTTATCGACCGACAACAAATCGTCGACCAATTGTATTATAATCGACATTAAGTGGTCGACCAATTGTTGATAATTCGACACCTCGTAATGGAATTTAACTAAGTCAAATTTAACTGTAATTCGACATTAAGTCACATTAATTCGTCATTAAGTCACATTAATTCGACATTAAGTCACATTAATTCGTAATCATGTGAAATACTAGAAACACATCAAAACGCAAGGACATCAAACCGGTGATATTCATAAAACACCACATGTCATAAAACATCAAATTATCCAATTATCCAAAGAAATATAAATTCATCCAAAGTAAATTATCCAAAGAAACATAAATTCATCCAAATTAAACATCAAATTATCCAAATAAAGTAAACATCTAAATTATCCATAAGTATTCATAAAACACCACGACACTATTTATCTCCTGGCCCGTTTCTTTCCGCTTCCTCCCCTGCCCCTGCCTCTTGTTGGCCTTGATGATGATACCGACGGAAGAGGTGGCGGTTGTAGTGTTCTACAAGCCGATTCCATAACCTGCATTGCCTCATCCGCTGTCGGTGTGTCTCCGTCCTTCCACCTTTGAACCAATGGAGCCATCATGTTTTGAGCGATACTGATCATAAGCCATGCATCATCTGTGATGGGTACTCGATCAGACGATGCTGTCACACGTGTGGCTGGGTTCGACAAAAACACGTGCGTGTTCTGCGTGAACCATGTTCTATAGTCCGGAGCACTCTCCCACGGTAGTCTGGCCTTCTCTCCGAGTCTTTCAGACGAAAGCAGGTGCATATCCCACGTCTCAAAATAATCAGCCAAATAGCCCCACACAAGCTTAGTCTTCTTTGAAGTTTTAGCACTTCGTTCAGCACGTGCAACAAGAGGCCTCTCTGGAATCGTTTGGACAAATCCAAACTGTCGAAGCACTCGATCTGGCATGTACGGCTCCACGATATCACCACATACCAAACACCCATGAAAGTACGCGACTTCATACAAAGGATAATCTTGTCTCATTTTTGCATATGGATTCCACATAACCTGCATTACAAGTAAATTATTGATTAAATACCATTTATTCACACCAAAGAAATGATAAGACAAGTTCTCACCTAATATGGTTCTAATGCATCCATACGCTCTCGAAATGCTTGAACACGAGCCATCGATGGGCCGACATATCCTTCAGGGGCCCACCTCGCTGATAGTGGATCACCAGTCTTGAAGTCCATGTTATGGGGAGGTTTGACCAATACGGGAAAGTGTTCATAAATCCAAGCCTACAAACAAACAACAACGGGTTAAAATTATTGATTAAAACGCAAAATAAAGACCAATACAGGAAAGTATGAATTTTACCTCTAATAGAGTCAAATAGCCTGATATCTGTGCGGTCTTATGTCTGGATGCCAAACCGAGTTGTCTGTATAAATAAGCCAATGTGGCCGCTCCCCATGCATACTCATGCAAACCTTGCATATCCTCCAAATACTAAAGCCAGGACGTGGACACACGAGTTCCAGTCTTATCCGCGAATAAAGAGCAGCCAAATGTATACCACACGTACGCCCGTGAAGCACGCAACACCTGAACACGGTCATCAGAATACTGTTTCTCCATGAAGTTCTCTCGCAACCATTCTAACTTCACCGAAGACCCCCGTGAACCACTTACTAAACCCCTCGCAACATCGGATTTTACGCCCAATAACTTACTAACATCAGAATATGCAGAGATGTGATCAACACGAGTAGACCGTACTGGCCGTCCTTCAACAGGTAACCCGGTAATGCAGAAAACATCATCCAGTGTAATGGTAATTTCACCGAATGGAAAATGAAAAGAGTTGGTCTCAGGGTGCCATCGCTCAACAAAAGCAGTGATGAGGTTCTTGTTAGTGGATCTGTAGGAGAAATTCCTAATCTCAAGCAGTCCGGACTTTTTAAAATACTTAACCTATCGTCGATGCTGTGGGATATCTTCGTTCTCAGCAAATTCCCATGCCAAAAGCTTACTAATGTGGCTATGGCACTTGAGCACGGCGCGCTCTTCCCCCTTCCAAATGTAGTTGGCCACGTGAGTTTGGAAAGTGGTCAACAGTGGAGGATTGGCCACATCATCATTTGCTTCCTCTTCTTCATTTGCTACCTCATGTCTATCATCGAACTCATCGTCATCATCGTCAAATATATCTTCGGATTCTACCTCATCCTCATCCGCGTCTTCAGATTCTTCACCTATAGCTGGGGCAACTAGTGGTTGGGGTGCAACTTCTTGTTATTCTAGCGCAGGGGAAATTTGTTGTTCTTGCGGTGGTGAGGAGGTACCTTGTTCTTGCGGTGGTGTGGAGGCACTTTGTTCTTGAGGTGGAGGTGCAATTTGTTGTTGAGGTGGAGGTGCAATTTCTTCACCTATAGCTGGGGCTGGGGCAACTAGTGGTTGAGGTGCACTTTGTCCTTGAGGAGGCTCAACCATTTGCTCATTCTTTTTTCTGTTAGAAGCGGTTGGCCTTACTCTCTTCTTGTAAACTACAAACAGGGACACAAGCATTTCATCAAACACATTGCATGCACCATTAAACATTTAAACATCTCCACAAAAAGAGTCTTTTTTTTTAATCCAAACACCTACACAAATTACATCACATAATACAATAAAGATATGTCCCCTAAACCAATGAGAAAAGTACTAAACAGAGCACGCCCATCGCGAGTTTCTCCTTCAAATGTCCAAAAAGCACAAAAATTCAAGAACCAATCCAAACAAGTGAAACAACTGCCCAAATCAGTTGTGGTCGACCCCCCGATATCGACCAAAAACAAGTTCGATCGACCCCCCGATGTCGACCAAAAAATGGGTCGTCGGTCACCCGATATCGACCAACAATATTTGTGGTCGAACACCCGATGTCGACCAAATAACGGGTAGTCGGTCACCCGATGTCGACCAACAATATTGTTGGTCGATCACCCGATGTCGACAGCACGCCACATCGCCGACGAACCAGAGTCGACGGGGAGAAAGTCTGTCGACACTGGTTCAGCGACAAAAAACTAAAAACGACAACAAATCGCGTACCAAATCACCATACATACATAGCCTTACACCCAATCGTGTACCAAATCGACCTAAACCATAAACCCTAAATCGCATTCGCCTAAAAACCCTTACAAAATCAACCATTTCATTCCTAAATCACCATACATACACCATTACACCATAAAAACCAAACAAATGCAACATAAAAAACTAAAGAAGTTCACCATCACCCTAAACCCATTAAAACTCAAGAACATTAATTTTTAAATTACATACCTGCGTCTTGTTTGTCCATGATGTTTCGAGCGAAGGGGGAGTGCGAATGGGGGTGTCTTCGTTCGGTGGTTGCCTTCTGCGTGAATGGGGAGTGCGAAATCAGTGGGGAGTGCGAATGGAGGGAGGTTTTTTGCTCGATGGTTTTTTGCAAAAGGGAGGGAGGAAGATAGAGGGATAGAGGGACTTTTCAAAAAAGGGGGGGGGTGCATCTATAAGCCATGGTGTGTTTAGTAAAAATACATTAAATGATACAAAGAGCATTTATGACAATTTGAGGGGGGTGCATCAGATTTTAGGGGGGGTGCGTCTAGAGGGGGAGTGTTCTCAACGCAAATGGAGGTGTAAATAGTCGGACCCTTAAACAAAGCTGGAGGGGTATATACCCCAACCCGAAATTAATAGCTAATGGGCCCAGTTCAATATTTTCAATTAATTAAGTCTTGGCCCATTTGAGAAGAAGGTAGATGGGGTATGCCCATTACTTACGGATTCTACACAACACACGCGGAGGGTTTTTCACGCGGAAACAGGGGATAGGGCTCGACTCCATTGGAGGAGAAACCCTCTTCTCCTCCCAAAACATTCCACTCAATAGATTAGATTAATTTGTTGTTTCATTTCTTAGATAGGTATAGTTTAGAATTTAATTTTAGTTGTGGCATTGAAGAATTTGCAAGACTTTGAGGTGATATCTTTCTTTAATTTCATGTTTTGTTATTTATATTATATGTGCTTATTTTATTTTGTCGATTTAGACATGAGCTAATCCTTAATTGCCTTGAGTGTTGATGTTTTGATGATAATTTAGAGTAATTGTGGATTAATGGCATGATTAGCTTAGAATTTGGGTGTTTATGTTTCTAGAGTTGTACTTTGATTGATTCATTTGGTTGATCAACCCTATTAGCGAGCATATTCTATTATGTTTATTGCAACGAGAGTTGGGTAGCATGATTGGGAGTGTGAGTGTGAGCTTTGGTCAATTGAATAGAAGTTAATTAGTAATTAGCTAACCGAGAGGAGGTTAATGGCTAGACCGACAACTTTAGATATTAAACAAATAGAGGTCGTCTAGGAGTTTGGTGAGAGGGCGTTTCATAAGCATTAGTAACCGTGTTGAAAGTGCTTATGCAACACTATCTTAGGAGCTTATGGTATTTGGTTAGATCCTATAATCGCTAATCAATGCACGATGTTGACCTATGCCTTTCGAGGGGGTTTACACACACATGTGATAGCCTTTAGCTTAACCCGAATTCTTAGTAAAATCATGTAATTAGTTCACTAGTTCACTTAATTGCTCACAAAACGGATACACCCGAGACAATACTTTCCCACCTTGCACTTTCATTATTGAGAGTTAGTTTAGTTGTTTGCATTAGTTGTTTATTTTCTTAATTGATATTAGCTTTATCCTCCTATTTAGCTTCTATAACACCATTTTAACTTATAGTTTTGGGGCTCCACGCTCTCTCTAGGTCCTTGGAACGAATATCTACTTGGTATACTTATCATACTACTATCGAACCCATACGCTTGTGGGGATCGTATAGTTGTTTAATTCTCTCAAATGAAGCACATAAATGTTGAAGAGAAATATTATTTATACTTAACACAATGCATAGGCCACTCGATAGAGATACTCATTGCATGTTATTAAGTGAAATCTCCACGATTTTAACGTTGTCACTACTTGAAATTATTTATCAAAGTTCTTATTTATTTTTGCTTCACACCCTCACTTCTCTTAACGTTTTTTGCTTAAGAAATGTGTTTCCAAAAAATAATCTGTATACAGAATAACCTTTGAGATAAATAGTTTTTTTTCTTCTTTGGTTGAAAAAGAATCCTTCATCAAATATTGTTTATTCACAATGCTAGTTTTAGTGAGCTATGTATGGTTGCATTGATTCCATTAAGGGAGGCCATAACTAAAGAACAGTTAACCCACAAAGTGAAAAAATGACATACCTTCAGGACTTGCTTTAATGCATCTCCTTGTTCCTGAGTTTTATGACGTGCTGAACTCATATTTATCATTAGGGAGAAAGCTGTCTCTTGACTCTCTTTATAATCAGTTTAGCTTAATACAATACCTTCATATGTACCGATTTTCAAGTAGTGGGACTCATACAACGTGTAACCTTTAATTCTCTCAAATGAAGCACATAAATGTTGAAGAGAAATATTATTTATACTTAACACAATGCATAGGCCACTCGATAGAGATACTCACTGCATGCTATTAAGTGAAATCTCCACGATTTTAACGTTGTCACTACTTGCAGCAGAGTGCAGAGGACCCCAGATTTCTTCTTCACAACTGTTGTTTACTAATGGAGATGCAACTAATAGTATTTCCACCACCTAATCCACCCAGTCCACGCACACCGGCAAAGAAGTTAAAGATGAATAAAATGTAAATGAAACAATAAACAAACTAACACTAAGACATTTTAAGACAAATATATTTACATTAGCAAAAAAATGGTATTAATTGTTTCAATGTTTGTATAACAACCTAATAGTAAAAAGCATCCATAAAATGAGTCAAATAAAAATACTAAAAACCAATTACATACAATTTCAGCAGCTGCAGAATCAGTTGCAGCCCAGAACGACAACCTTGTTTGCTTCCACATACTCGATCAAACACAGCGCGTTCAGAGAGGATGAAAATCAAAACACCATTTCTGGCTCAAACAAACCGAGCAACCAACACAATGCTGGAACTAAAAGCGTCATAGATAGATTAAAACCCATCAAAATCAACGGAATCTGAACAGATATTCATCAGTATTTAGTGTTTAATTTATGCAATTAACAATATATTTCTCATTAGTTGCTTTCCAATTAAGGCATTTACCTGCCAACACTCCAAAGACCAGTGATAAATAAAGGATGTGCGCATGGAAATTGGATTATTAATCTATATATATATATAAAAAGAGGATAGTAACTTCCTTGAGAAGTGGCCCAAAATATTGTAATAATAAAATATTATTTTTTTGTGGGCCACCACTAAAATATTACTCCAGTTAGCTTATCCCGCACATCTCAATATCTCATTCTCATCCCAATCCCAGACTTTTCATTTTCCAGTTCAAAAAAATAAAAAGAAATCACATCGCTCTCCTCTTTCCCTTTGAACTCAGCCTGCTCACATGGCACACATATTTCGCCGCCGCTCTAGGCCCACGGCCAACGGTTGGAAGCCAATAAAGGATCCCAATGCCGCGGAAGTGGTGATGGCCGCGAAATTTGCGGTGACGGAACACAACAAGGAGGCCGATACTTTCTTGGTTTGCGGGAAAGTTGTTAAGGGAGAGTCGCAAGTGGTTGTCGGTACGAATTACCGACTGGATATCTCCGGCCACGACCGGCGACTCCAAAACCTACATGGCGATTGTATTTTACAAGGTATGGCAGAAATACCTACAACTCCTTTCCCTTGAAGAAATCAAAGCTTAATTGCAGAAATTACGACGATTTAGGTATTATTACTAAATGTGCTTTATCTTATCAGATTGTGAAATCAATAAATTTAGATATCTTTCTTCTCGATTTGGTTTTGAATTTCACTATGTGTCGAAGGTTTCTTCAATTTTCTTGAGGTATTTCAACTGATTAAATTTCTTGAGGTATTTCAACTGATTAAATTGTTTTTCCATCACATGTATCTTTTATTCCAAATTTACTCCGTAATTCATTTTGTTTTGCAGATTTCACCGATTTTTTTTCCCAATATGCAATCATCTTTGCGAAAACGTTTCATTCACTCTTTTTTTCTGTTTCTGTTTCTTTTAGGTAATTTAGTTGAGTGGTGGTAGATTATGAAGTACGAAGTCGGAACAAGATGAAGAGGTGAGGGTTCAGCTTTTCACTTCCCAATTTTCATTGTATATATGACGTCTGTATCGCTGGCTAAATCTCGGTTGTAAGTTTGCCTTGCCCCAGTTGAATACGTGATGTTACCTGATTATCAATTTATTTACGAAGAAGACTTCTTTCAACTTCCAGTATATATAATAATATACCACACCTTTCTTAGTAAATGTGTTTCAAAATATTAATTCATATATCAATTTATATCTAGATTTTGGATTTAATTTTTCTACTGATTATAGGAGTATTATTAAGTGTTTTTCAATGTACTTCGTTCAACCGTTCATTCTGATTTTCTGCTGCAGTCAGCTCAATCTCATTATCATGTAGGTAAACATTCTTATAAATTTTATTTGTCATTTATTTAAATAATGTTTTAGTGTTTTTTGTTTCATTCTTTCATGTTTTGTTTTGCTTATAGTTTTCATCGTTTTCTTCTATTTGTATGAATCATGAATCTTCGTTTTATTTTATAGGTTTAGTTATTGTTCTGAAACGGTGAGATCTATTTCATTACTTCATTCATTTCAATTTTATTCTTTATTGGACACTGTTATGTAGCCAATGAAGTTATTGTTATGAGAATTATGTATCAAAATATAGAGAAGATTTTGGCAGAGGAATTTGAACTTTAGGTGTCTGAATTTGTTATTCAGTAGATAAATGCATACTTTGATAAATGTGAATGTACTCTGTTTAATGTTTGATTAGTATTTTTAGAAAATTTATAAATTACACAAATAATTTCTGATTGGGATATGTGTGTTTCAGCATACACAGTGGGAGATCCTTCAGTGACAGTTGAACAAGTGACCCCTTCAGTTTCCCCTGCTGGGGCATTTTTCCCATTCAAGGTCCATTTTTCTTTGCATATGAAGTTTTATTTAATCTCTTTCATTTTAGTCGTATGTAAATTTTTGAACTTCCATAGCAGGTGAATTGATGTGTGTCTACTTGACAAGAAAGAATTGTCAAACTGTTTGAGAAGAATACTTAATCTATTGTCAACATATTTGATGTTATTTTATGGCCACATCTTAATATAATTGGCGCAGTTGAGGTAAAGTAATTATTTTGTCTCTTTACTCCAGCAATAAGCTCCCCATTTTCATAACTATCACACATATCTTTTCCTTTTCCTAAAAGAAAAAAATTGGTATAAATGTGTAAGTTCCTAAAGGAAATGGTTCAGGAGTTGTTTGGGATGATCAATGTCACATTGTTACAAATTATCACGGTATGCATAATTGTTGGTGGTCAAAACAAGGCTACAAGTATGTATCTTTATTTCATTCATAATATTTACTAATGGACAAGTGGTATTCTAAATGTTGTATTAACATCACCGATGGCTGACGTTTTGGATAATTGTCTCATAGATTGTGTTAACTTTCTCATTGTATATTGACCAGTTATCTGCAATTATCTTTCAAGAAATCCAAGCACGTGCCAAGTTGTTGCTCATGTTAATATTCTAGCTTATGAGGGGTAACAGATATAAGAATTTCCTGTGTGTCGATATTTAGGCAGTATTTCTACTAAGTGTGGTGATTTGAGTCAATGCTACATCTTGATATTGTTTTTTGTTGATTATCCTCATTTGCTTTCCTGTGAAGGGTACAAAAGAACTTTGAGGGTAAGTTAACTGGTGCAGACCATTTAAAGGAGTTGTATATCTTGAATGTATTATTACTATCTGAGTTTGCTCAATACTGAATGAATTAATATGAAATTTACATGTTGATATTCTTTTTTAACAGATTGAAGCTAATTAAGGTAGGGCCATCTTCTTTGAAAGTGGGTCAACAATGCTTAGCAATTGGAAATCCGTTTGATTTTGATCACACACTTACCGTTGAGGTCATTAGTGGTCAAAACAGATGCATAAACAGTCAAACTGGAGTTACTATTGGTGGAGGCAATCAAATTGATGCTGCCATCAATCCTAGAAACAAGTTTGAGTTTCAAACATGCATCTATAATGATGTTGAGCCTTGGCATATTACTGGTCTTTTACTTTTTTATGGTGTACAGTAGAGGTCCTTTATTGAATTCCAAAGGGAACAAGTATGTTTTGGTGTGGGAGGGAGATAACGCATCAGTCCTACCTCAATCGTCTGTAATGTTTTTACCTTTTTTTACAAATGATTGCAGGTGCAGCTTTATCAAAATGAATCATCTTAACCTACTATTCTAAATCAATACTATTACTGTTTGAATATAGCGGTGAGACCCCATTTTATTAATATTAATATAAGAATTATATATTATATTAATCGTGAATGAAGTGAAATATGATGAGAGGTTAAACTAAACATATAGTATGAAATCAGCAAACTATATATAATTGTCTAATTAAGTGTATCATTATATTTTTTAATTTTTAAATTGTTCTTTCTAAAAAAAAAAAATTATAACACAAAATGTATATATACTATCCGTGCAACGCACGGCCACATAATAGATTTGAAGAACAGACCTTCACAACCCAATTACTATGAGATTCTGAATTAGAATCAATCCAAAATATTCATCATATGACCTCAAAGAAAGCTCCAATGATTGATATGTTTAGCAGTATAATGTCACCTAAATACAATGACACAATCTTAACTAAAAAGACTTAAAAAAACATATAATAAAAGGCAGGAAATCAGGTGAGCAAAGAAAATCAGCCAGGTCAACTACCAGTTTAAAAATTACAAAAAAAACCCTATTATAATGAAGATACATTTGACATAGAGGATGAGACTTGATTATAAACCCAATGACTTCCAAATTCCAATGAAACCTGAAACTTGTCAATGACTAAAACACCAAAACTTGTCTATCAAGCTCAACTTTATCAAACCGCTGCCGAAATAAGAAATGTTCGAAACTGAAGTTGACAATTTTTTTATCATCATACAACCAATAAAACCAAAAACAAAAGGTGAGCATTTATTTTCAAAATTCGATTTAAATAGCTGTGAACTCAGGTTTTTGATAAATTACCTTTATTCTCCATAATATTCGTGATCTATTTTCTATTGAAAATTGGGAGTGCAACGGAAGAAACATCAGGGGTCAAAGTTCCAGCGGGAACGGAGAGTGCAGCGGCATCGCTTGAGAGTTGAACACCCGCGACAATGGGCTTCATTCCTCCTTTCACTCCTCCTTTATTTGACCATGAGAATTTAACTTTCCACCAAAATTATTTCAGTAAAAATATAACTCTAACTTTTTTCTCTATTTCTAAATTCAAGAATTAATAGAAGAGGTAGAATTTGAAGAGTCTGGCTTCTTGAGAAATCCCTAATTCTCTGAAATGAAAAGCCGATGAATGGAAATCCACTTCTTTAGACTGTGACCTTGAAAAAATGAACGAAATGTAAAAAGTAAAAGCAATATTGAAGATCAATACTGCAATACGATCAATAATGCAATACAGACAGCGTGCAGGGAAGGAGTACTATATATATATATATATAAAAAAAAAGGGCAGAGGTTTTTGGTGATTTTCTTTACCTGGCAGGAGGAGAGGCGACGTGGCTTGGGGGAAGAGGTGGTACGAACCAACAGTGTATCGGGGGAGGCGGCGCGGCGCGAAGAACGGGTTTGGGGAGAGGCTGCGCTGCAACGTTCGTGGTTGCAGGTGAGGGCACACGACGGCGGCGGAGCGATGGCAGGTGGCGTGCGTTCGCGGCGACGCAGCTGGCCCAACGGCAGTGAATGAGAGAAGCAATTGGATGTGCTTGGATGTCCAAAGGAAAAATAAGAGCTGGCATTTGAAGAGTTAGCTTCTGTCAAAAGCCATCTTGAAAAATGGAATGAGCTGTATTAAAATAAATGTAAAGATATAAAAATATTTTTCCAGAATTAGTAAATTGAAATGGGCGGGAACTTGCCAAAAATAGACTATGCTGTTTTTATATATATATATATATATATAAATAAATGAGTTAAGTTGTGTATATGTCTAAGTTCAAATGTAAAATTGTGAATGGTGGAATAAAAGATTTTATATTGTAATGGTGTAAAATGTATTGTGGAATATTAAAAAAAGGAAAGTGTAAATTTAATTTTTTAAAAATATTTAATTTTTAAGTAGCTTTTTTCTTTTACCAGCACACAGTAAAACCGGAATCTATTTCACGATTTCCGAATGAGCACTCAAGGAGATTCTTTTGGTACATTTGGTTGGAGTCCAACCACAAACTTTCCCCTTTCGCCGACCAATGGCGAGAGCCTCCCTCAGCATTGCCACCCCTTTCTCCGCCTCTCTCCGCCACCTAACTCATCTCCCCTTCCCTTTCACTCCCTCTAAACCCTCCCGTTTTTCTACTGTGGCAATGCACAGCAAGCTGCACCCCTCTCTCGAAGTCATCGGTGGAGCCGTCGACACTTTCCTCCCCGCATTCCAAACTCTTCATCTCCCATACGCTCCTTATCCCTTTATTGCTTGGAATCGCCATGTTGAGACGATTTTCGCTGCATTTTATCGGTCACTGCCTGAGGTCAGTTTCCGTCGGGAGTGTCTCCGCGCTAGTGACGACGGCGCTGTCGCTCTTGATTGGGTTTCGGGTGACGATCGTTGCTTGTCTTCAGAGTCCCCCGTACTCATTTTACTGGTGGGTTTTTTTATGGCTTTATCACGCATATGCATTCATTGATGGTTAGGTGATCCCACATTTATTTGGAATATTTCGTATTAATTTACTGATTGAAATTGACTTGATTCTTTTGTTCGAAATAAGTTGAGTGCTCCAAGTAATTCCATGTTAATTTGGTTAATTCTTTCAAAACATTGCCAGAGATAATCAGATAATATCTTTCATGTTACTTTGGAATAATTAGCAGATTATTTAGAAGAAATATAAGTGCTATATGGAGTATGAAAGAATTCCGTCTCATCTAAAAGTCCGAACTTGTAGAGAGGTGGGGAATTAATTCTTGTATATTAATTCCTAACAGAGTATATAAATTGAAGGGAGGCTTTAGTTGCATTGCTATGTTAAGACGTTGAGTTTGGTGCCTAAATCAAAAGTATCAAACACTAGAGTAAAGAATACAAAATTTGTAATGAGCAAAACAATATCCTCAGAGTTTTTTTGAAGTAAAAAAATTCAAGAACCAAGTGTAGACTCTGTATCTATTTTTTGTTGGTAATGAAAGGTGGTAAAAGTGCAACTGACAATGGGATGGTGCAGCCAGGTCTTACTGGTGGTAGCGAGGACACATATGTGAGGCATATGCTTCTGAGAGCTAGGAGTAAGGGATGGCGAGCGGTGGTATTTAATAGCAGAGGTTGTGGAAACAGCCCTGTGACCACAGCTCAGGTACTTCATGTTTGTTGTCCTTCTACTTTTGATTTGGGATTTTATGAATTTGAATTCTGAATGTCAAAATCTAGATAAAAAGTAATGGTGTCTGTTTGTTTGAGATTTAAATAGGGTAGGATTTAACTTTATATCAAATCGATGTGTAAGAGTGTGATGTTGTATTATTATATTATATCGTTGATTGTAATTGTAACTATTGTCATTGTGTAATAATTAGTGTGTTTTATTGAAAGTTGCAAAGTGAGAATAAAAGGTGTGGAAAGTGATAAATAAAATAAGAGGGGGAATAAAAAAGAAATTGCATTGATGGGTCACTGGAGAGAGGAGTAGAGAAAAATGGTATTTATAAGATTTATATGTATTTTTAGGGGTGGATGCATTGAGCTTTAAAAGCTGGATTCTAAAATCCCTAAGTATAATTGGATTTAGATTTTAAAATAAAAAATTCAGTTTTCTAACCACAAATCAAACATACCCTTAAATTTTGAATACTCTAAGAAGTTAATGTTTGGCTGTACATTTGCATCCTTATTACACGTCTTATACTTATAAAGATAGACCTTAGACAAATGGTGTCATGATTATCAATGTTTTGAGATGCTGCGTAACTTAAGCTGATAATATCATCAAGTTTTGGTAGCTTAATGTATTATTCCTATCTTTGTCTCACTCAGCAGCCTACTATTCATTTCATCTCTGGCTAATCTTTGCAGTTCTATTCAGCATCTTTTCTAGGAGATATATCTGAGGTAGTAGAGCATGTTGGCAACCGCTACCCAAGAGCAAATTTATATGCTGTTGGCTGGTCTCTTGGAGCTAATATTCTTGTTCGATATGTGGGTCAGGTAATTGAACCATATTCATATGTTCCATTCTTCTTTGGAGGTTCTAATTTCCTATGCGTCTGTTTATTTGTACAACCTTATCTATCTTTTGTAAACCATATTTCTTAAGTTAACCAATCCCCATTTAGAGAGTTAGTACCTGACTTGCACTACTGGAGAGGAGGTTCAGGTTTAATCCATCCTCAGACCGATTATCCCAATTTGTTAGAAGGCTTGAATTATTTTAATTTTTTTTATTCAGTTTATCATATGTTATTCCTTCAACAACTCTGCTAGCTCATAATATGCAATATATTAATTACACCTCTATTTCTTTTGCCAACTTGTTAAATCACATTGCGGCATCTGGCTGAGACATTTCACATAAAATTTGCTTGTTTTCACGCAGCTCTAAGATGTATAAGTATTTAATTAGAGTAAGAAAAGCCAACTTGGTCCCTTCAACTAGATACCTTTCTTTCTGGTGATAAGTATGTACTGTATATAAGTGTGTACTTGTGTCCTTTTATAGGTTGCAAAAAAATAAAAAATGAGAATGCAATTATTTCTTATCTTCCGCATGGTATAAGAGACCTAATTCTTCGTACACTTTGAGATCATTTTCCAGCCTTCATTGCTGAATCTCGGCATGTTCCTTCTCAGCCTTCTTTGCAACATTCTATTCTTTCTTCATCTCACTAAAGTTTCTTAGCTAACATGAATGCCATCCTGATTCTTGGCACCTCAACTGATGTAATATAGTTTTCTTCAGCATCTTAAAATTTTGTATTTCTTGTTTCATTTGAGATGTTTGATCTACAATCATATGATTGAACTAAAATGCAATTGGACTGCTACACTCCTCTACATTCACTGAAGTTGTGTATGATATGACAAATTAAAATGACATCTATGGCAACAATGCTTTGCATTTTCTTTATTCATCGTATATCATGGGGTCATAGTTATACGGTTTTCCGGATCCTTCAAAGATATTTGCTTGATCACTCTTTGCCTCCATAAACACTAAATTTGAAGATTTCCAAAAATTCATCAACTACGTGTGAGCTGTTCCTGGATATCTTCTGATTCTCGAGTAACAAGCTTTTCTGTGTGTATAGCTCTGGGTGTCCCTTTTTAATTCTACTTTTTTTTTTCTTTTCCTTAATCCTGTCTCCCTATCTTATTCATATTTTTTGCCACAGGATTCTTTCTCTTGCCCTCTTGCTGGTGCCATTTCCTTATGCAACCCTTTCAATTTGGTAATTGCAGATGAGGACTTCCATAAAGGCTTTAACAATGTCTATGACAAAGCTCTAGCAAATTCACTCTGCAAGATTTTCAAGAGGTACCATTGTAACATCCATTTTTTATGGAATAGAGACAATACACTTTTCATATATATATATGCCATAAAGAGAAACCACCGTCGGGCTCTATATGAAAATCGTATATTATATAATAAAAATCATGTTCAGTGACTTGACTGTACAGCATTTTACTGGGATGCCTTATTTTTTCAGGCATTCTCTTTTATTTAATGATATTGGAGGTGAATTCAATATTCCATTGACTGCTAATGCCAGATCAGTTAGAGAATTTGATGAAGGGCTCACACGAGGTTTGTATATGTTTATAGATGCATGAAACACTGTCTATGACCATTGATTGCTAACTACTTGGTTCTGTTGAAAATCTTAGTTTCATTTGGATTTAAATCTGTGGATGACTACTACTCAAACTCAAGCAGTTCAGATTCTATAAAGAACGTTCATATACCTCTGCTATGCATCCAGGCAAGTAATCTTTTATGGTACTTAATTTATTCTTTCATACAATAATGTAGCTGCAAATATTGAAACTATCCCAATAAATTGTATTTTCTTGTGGGCCGGTACTGAATTCCTTATTTCTGAACTTGAAGAAATTACATAATTTGTTTACTTTGACACTTCAAAATAAACAAAATTTGCTTATTTTCTTTGCTTTGTAATGATATTCAGGCTGAGAATGATCCAATTGCACCATCTCGGGGAATTCCTCGTGAAGACATACAGGTTTACTAATTACTACCTCTCTAGTATGTGGCCGTATTTAATCAGTGTCTCCTGAGTATTCCATTGAGCCTTAATTTCATAAGGAGGATCAAGTATATTTATTTAAATACTTATTGGGTCTTTAAGTTTCACATCCATACTTGGAAAATGAATAATGAAAACTTGGTTTTTGAATGATACGGAGTATAATTTTTTGTTTACCTTTCTAAAAGCAAGAGATAAAACAAGAGACTTTGTTCTTAATTTTTCTTCTAATTCATTTTTTCTCTTCATCTATTCAACTTCCTACTAAACCTCTTTTTTAAAAAGATGATAGTTTCTGCTCATTACATTTTTTTGATCCTGGTGGGTTTTCTTTTGTTTTCTACTTTTCTTTAATATTCCCGTCTTTACAGTTTTTCCTCAAGTCCTCAACCTCAGATCACAGAACCAGATCACTGTGCTCTTATGCAAACACAGAACAATTCTCCTGTCTGTCTGTGGATTTCCATTCGTCTAATTAAAAAATTCATTAAGTTTGAATAATACTAACCATATGGAAACAGTCCATTTTTTTTCAAGGTCTTAAACATAACAGAGAAGTTGACAAAATAAAATTGCAATGTGAAGTAACTTTTATTTTTTAAATTTCTGTATCAGACCATAATTTTCTTAAAAACAGTATTGAACCAATTGGGATTTCTCTGATCAGGTAGATATTTTGAACGGTGTTAAAACAAGACTTAGGAAGCGTTTGGTTCATAATTCTTTAATGGGAATGGGAATAGAAATGAAAATAGGGTAATTGTGGTGGTTAATGAGAAAATAAAAGATGATCCCTCTCTATAATCACCTTCATCACACATTTACGAGGTAATGGGTCATTTTGATTAACTACCTCCTCCCTATAATCCCTCTCTTCAACCATTCCACTATTCCTCAAACAATTTTTTTTTGGCTCAACTTATTCCAAGATTAGAGCAATACATTTTCATTGTAATTCACCATTCAATGATTCCCACTGAAGATTTTGAACCAAACACCCCTTAATTATGTTGTGTGAAATGATCTGACTCCTTTCCTTTTGTCTCATGTCTTGCTTTTGGAACTTTGTACCACAGAAAAACCCAAATTGTATGTTGATAGTTACACCAAAAGGCGGCCATTTAGGGTGGGTGGCTGGTGGTGAAGCTCCGCTTGGAGCGCCATGGACTGACCCCATAGTTATGGATTTCCTACAACACTTGGAGAGCGTTGGAATTTCTTCTGCAATTTCCAAGGATGTGAATAATGCACAGTCTTCATCACCACCCTCAGGTATAAACTTTCAACAACTCGCACTCTGATATTTTACTTTGTAAAATGATTGTACGTGAAATCAAGCTTATCATACAACATTAGATATTGTATTATTGGGCTTAATTGCAATCTTTTCGCAAATTGTTATTTAATCTAAACTTTTGAATCTGGGTAAACAAAACCTCAATATTTTTTTATTTTTTTTTGCAATTCGATGTGTACTTACCTGGCAACGAATAATTAATAGTATTAACATGTATAGATTGGTTCAGATGATAACAGACTATTAATTGTCATTTCCGGGTAGGAGTGAATCTCCCTGCTGGTTCGAATTGAAAAAATACAAAATTGAGGTTTTGTTTATCAAGATTCAAAAGTTTAAATTAGATAAATTTGTGAAAATGTTGCAATTAAGCCTTATTATTATGATCTATGTTAGGTTTTCCGATACGTTGTCGGGATATGATAAAATTTCTTTTTGTGTGTATTAGATGATTGGTGTACTCTTTTGTATTGGATTGGAACTTTTATTTGGCATATATATATATATCTATTTGGCGGGGTGATGATATTTTTCTGGTAATTTCTGTTGGAATATGTGTAGTTAGGGAGATTTATTCCGTACGCTTTTGTTGATTAAAACGTTTGGACACTGCCATGGCATGATTTTAGGTATTTCTCTACCTAAAATTCTATTTTTGGTTTTACTATCTTGTGATGGTGCACGATCCTTTTCTTTTTTTAGGAATTCATGTGATTGTGAATTTGTGATGGTTATTGCAAATAGTGTTTGGTTTTCCTTTCCAATACGTTCTTTATGTTTGAGCGTTTTGGTTTTGGTAATAATGCTATTGTAGGTAATGAAATATTTTGTTGGAATAGAGAATCTCTTGTTTAACATCACACACTTGTTTTGTAATATTCCCAAATCAACACAAGCCACACTGGCCCCAATGTTACTACTACTGACTACTGAGCTATATGGAAGAGGCACAAATAGAGTATAAGATCTAAGAAATCCTTACACTCCCAAACAAACAGAGTATACGTACATCTAAGGAATCAATACTGCCCTTTTACTCCCAAGCAAACAGAGTATAGGAAGATCTTACTTCTAGGGAACCAATACTGCCAAACACTCCCAAGAATTCAAATAAAGTATATTTTTTTTTATTATTTTTCTTATAAATCAACTTCAACATATTTACTTGATTAACATAGAGAATTAAATCTTGCAGGCAAGAACTTATGTGAACTCTCTTTTTTTTTTTTTTTTAAATAAAAATTATTGTTTGGTATATTAAGTGACATTGTTTATTATATGGTGTTACTGTTTAGTGCACACAAAATCAACTTTTTTAAAATAATAATTTCATATTTTAAATAATGACATTTTGTATATTAAGCTATGATATAAGGTTAATAGGGAGAGATAACTTAAAGCATGGTTGTCATAGTTGTATTGGTCCAAAACTCGATTCAACTTACCGCACGTGTAGCATATTGAAATTCATAAACCAATGTTTTCTTTAATAGCACCTGCCATTTTTCTGAGATTTTTTCTTAGAAAGATGCTAAATGTTAGTCGCTCATTTCATCATTGTGATTAGGAAGTGACTTGATCCATTTTAGTTCTTCTTATGTAACAAATTTGCTTTCTTCTACCTCAAGAGAAATCAATTATTCAAAGAAGAAGAAAAACTTTGAAAAAAAGGAATATGGCTCTTAAACTTGACGTGTACGGTTGATGTCATTATCTTTGTAAGTCATAACATTCAACATGTGTTGCAATCATGGATGAAAATATTCGGAAATATCTCCGATATATCCTCGATATATCCATTTTTCGGGGTCACCGATATCGATATTGGGAAGAATCGATATTTCCACGATATTTGTAAAAAATTTAAAAATATCGATAAATATCGGTAGATAATAACAATATCAAGCCTAATATCGGGAAAATGTCGATAAATTAAAAAAAAAATTGATAAATGTCATAAGAAATAACATTGTATATTATATTTTATATAAATTTATCACTGATATAAAATGTATTCAAATTATTTTGTTGGTTTTATGTACTAAAGGCTCTTGTTATTGTTGTCAAAAAAAAAAAAAAAAAAAAGGCGCTTGTTATTAAATTTTTACAATTTTTAAAATTTACCGATATCGATATATCCATCGATATTTCCATAAATTTAAGGTCTCGATATTTTCACCGATACCGATATTTTCATCCTTGGTTGCAATATTAATCTCATTAATCATCTAAGGAAAATTTCATATATATAAACTGAATCGTCAAATAAAATTATGATGAATATTATACATTAAAATGCATCTAAAATTAAATTATTAATAATTGTGATTTCAACAATAAGCAAAATATATGATTTAGTAATTGATAATGATATAAAGAAATTAAGATAAATAATTTGTGCCCAGGTGTTTGAAATATATTACACAACAATGATGGTATTACATAAGAATAAAATGAATTTAACATAAAAAAATAAATAATAAAGTAAATATAAGAAGCTAGAATTGTTGTAGAGTATGTAAAAGGGAAAAAAAATAAAAATAAAGAAAGAATAGAAAAGGAAAAAATTAAGGATATGCTAATCTCTGCTGAACTTGTGATTTCAAACCTCCTTTATTTCGAAACTCAAAGTACAGTATTTAATCATATTCTGCTTTATTACCTACTATTACAGTATTGCTCTAATTTTTATTCTCTCCGTTGAAAAATTATATTTTCAGCTTGTATTGAATGAGAGATTATGTACAATATATAGAAATCTCAAAGCTTTAGAGACTTCTATCTAACTACCTAACAATGTTTGTTAAATATAACAACTAACTACTTCTCTTCTTGATTGTTCTTTGCATGAGAGTTATGGTTTGCATGAGTGTAAGTGTGCATGCATATTTATACTTTAACATGCCCCAAAAGAATTTGGACCACATCTAATCACGTAAGATCAAGCCAAGTACTCAAGCGAGCAAAACGTGCAGGTGCAAGAGGTTTGGTGAGGAGATCTGCTGGTTGATCTTCGGACGAGACAAAACGAATATCAAGCATGCCATTCTGAACTTTCTCACGCAAGAAGTGTACATCTACTTCAATATGTTTGGTTCGTGAATGGAAAGCTGGACTAAACGCCAATGTGATAGCTCCTTGGTTGTCACACCAGAGAAGACTTGGAGTCGAGAGGGGAATGTGAAGTTCTGAGCATAAACTTGAGATCCACATGATCTCTGTTGTGGCTAGAGCAAGGGCTCTATACTCAGCTTCAGTGCTGCTACGAGCTACAACATTTTGCTTTCTGGAGCTCCATGATATGAGGTTCTTGCCTAGTGTAATGCAAAAACCTGAAGTACTCCTCCTATCATCCACACTTGAGGCATAATCAGCATCAACAAAGCCTTGCAACCTGAAATCAGAGACAGAAGAAAAAGAAATACCATGAGTAAGAGATCCTTTGATATACCTAAGAACCCTCTTGCAAGCCTTCCAATGGTTTTGTGTGGGACTTTGCAAAAACTGGGAGAGTTTGTTGACTGAAAAGGAGATGTCTGGTCTGGTAAGAGTGAGATATTGAAGAGCACCAATGATGCTTCTATATAGAGTGGGGTTGTCAAAGGGAGGGCTGTCTGATATGGAGAGTTTGGATGAGTGACAAAGAGGAGTGGAGCAGGGTTTAGAGGAATCCAGATTGGCCTTTGAGATGATGTCTTTGGCATATTTGGATTGAGTGAGTTTGATTGAGGAGGGTGTAGTGTGAGCTTCAATGCCAAGGAAATAGTTAATTTCCCCTAGATGTTTAAGGGAAAACTGTGAGTGAAGAGCAGAGATGAGTGTTTGAACAAGCATGGAATCATCACCAGTGATTAGAATGTCATCCACATAGACTAAAAGCAATGTGATCTTGCCATGATGGAATCTGTGAAAAAGACAGTGGTCTGAGGTTGAATGAGTGAACCCCTGAGTGATTAGAAACTCCTTGAGTGTGTCATACCAGGCCTTGGGTGCCTGTTTCAAACCATAAAGAGCCTTTCTAAGTTTGCAAACATGATGAGGGTGTTGAGAGTCCACAAAGCCTTCAGGTTGAGCAATATAGACTGTCTCATGAAGGAGCCCCTTGAGAAATGCATTGTTGATGTCAACCTGCTGAACTGCCCATCCTTTTGAGACTGCAAGAGTGAAAATAACTCCAAGAGTAACTGGCTTAATGACTGGACTGAATGTGCTAAAGTAATCTACTCCAGCTTGTTGTTGAAAACCTCTAGCCACCAATCTTGCTTTGTATCTTTCAATAGAGCCATCTTTGTTGTACTTGACCCTAAACAGCCACTTGGTAGTGATGGGGTGTATATCTGAAGCAGGAGAGACTAGTGTCCAGGTGCCATTTTGGATTAAAGCATCATACTCTAGTTGCATAGTCTTTTGCCAATCTGGACTGAGCATAGCTTCAGCCACTGAGGTGGGTTCAGGTACAGTAGTGGATGAAGTAAGAGCCTTAGGTTTGAATATACCAGATTTGGATCTTGTCTGCATATGATGAGATGAAGTAGGGACAGTTGAGACAGAAGAAGGAGAGTTATCAGTGGACATATGAGGAGAAGTGAGGGGAGCAGATGATACAATATGGAGCATATATCTTGTGGAGCTAGAGTTTGACTCATTGATGGATTGAGAAGAATGAGCAGGAGACAAGGCTGGAGAGTGAGAGTGTATATTATGAGAGATGGCATGAGAATGAGTGGATAAAGGAGAAGGTGGTGTGTTCTGGTGTGAGAGAGAATGAGGAATGTAGGCTGAGATTGATGGAGTAGTATGTGAGGGTGAAGCAGATGATGAAGAATAAGTGGGGAACTCATTTTCATTGAACTGAACTGAGGCAGAAATGTAAATTCTACCAGATGTGTGCAGGCACTTGTATCCTTTATGATTGGAGTTATAACCAAGAAAAATGCATTTAGAGCTGCGGAATTGAAGTTTTGAGGAGTTGTATGGACGAAGAAAAGGAAAGCAGGCACACCCAAAGATCCTTAAAAAGTGATAGTCAGGTGCCCTGTGATATAGGGTTTCAAATGGAGAGATGTTGTGAAGTGTTGGAGTAGGAAGCATGTTTATCACATGAGCAGCTGTATCAAATGCATGCCACCAAAAACTCATAGATAGATTGGTTTTAGCTAACATTGCAAGGCCAAGTTCTGTAACATGCTGATGCTTTCTCTCAACCAAGCCATTCTGTGGATGTGTATAAGCACAAGAGAGTCTGACTTGAATTCCAAGGGGCTGTACTAGTCTAGCAATAGGGAGAAACTCAGTGCCCATATCATGTTGAATGGCTTTGATAGGCACTCCAAAATTTCTTTCAATTGAATTCATGTACTGAGTAAATACAGTAAGCACCTCAGATTTGGCCATAAGTGGAAAGATCCAAACAAACCTAGTGAAGTCATCAACAATTGACAAGTAATATCTGTAACCCTCCACAGAAATGCATGATGCAGGCCCCCAAACATCCATGTGAATCAACTCAAAAGGAGAATTAGTATAATGCTGAATAGATGAAAAACTTTTCATATGCATTTTGCCCAGTTTACATTCATCACAAAAACTATCCATAGACTCCTTACAAGAAAGTTTCAAACACCTCAAAACAGTAGAAAGTGTTCCATTTCCAGGATGGCCTAGTCTACAATGCCATAATCTCCATATGGACTTATTCTCATGTAAACTAGACACATTATTACAGATCTTCTTAGTAGACTTCTGCAAACAGCCAGCATCACCAAAGTTCAGGACATATAAGCCATCTTTAAGCACCCCTCTCAAGAGTATCTTGTGAGACTTCAGATCCTTGACAAAACAGCAGTTAGCATAGAATTCAATCACAGCATCATTGTCTTTCAAAAACTGTGATATGCTCATAAGGTTTTTAGTAATTGCAGGCACATGTAACACATTATCCATAAAAGCTGACCTAGAAACATCATGTGTAGGTACAGAGAAAGAGCCTGTATGTGCTATAGATATAAATTCACCATTTCCAACAACAAGAGAATCCATACCTTGATATGGAGTGTTGATATGAAGATTTTCAAGCTGTGAGGTCACATGATGCATGGCACCACTGTCAACATACCAATTTGGATTAGTAGTGCCTGATGTAGAAGCTCCTGCATCCATGTGTCCAGAGAATGAAGAAGGCTGATATGATGTGGAGAAGTGAGATCGAGCTGGTTGTTGCTGAGTAAAATGAGCTTGATATGGAGTGGATAGAGGTGGCCTGGACATTGGAGTAGTAGATGAAGGAGGGCAAAGGTGATTAGACTCAAGACCATGGAATGAATGATCAAAGCGTTTGTAGCATTTGGCAGCTACATGATAGGTGCGGCCACACAGTTGACAAACAATCTTTGGTTTCTGAAACACTCTACCCTTGCCATGAGATTTAGCAGCACCTGTGTTTCTATTGTCACGAGTAACCGCATTAGCTGAAGGGGATGGAGAAGAGATATTACCTCCAACAATGTGTATAGTATGAGAGCTATGACTCTGTAGACGCATCTCATATGCTTGAAGAATCGATTGAACCTCAGGTAAGGATGGAACAGATGCTCGAGTAGTCAAGGACACCACCACAGCATCATACTCAGCACCTAAGCCTCCAAGTATGTATAGAACGAGTTCATCATCTCTTATAGGTTGACCAGCATGATGAAGACCATCAGCAACAGATCGCATTTTCAGAATAAAGGCATCAACACTAAGATCTCCTTTCTTCAGTGTTTGCAGTTGAAGGCGAAGGATCATAGCCTTCGCGCTTGATTGCGACTGAAACAGAAATTCAAATACCATCCAAACTTGAAACGAATGCTCACATCTACTCACATGACCTAGCATCGTTTCAGAAACAGAGCTCAAAAGCCAACTCAAAAGGAATTGATCCTTTCTTTGCCAGGAAATCGAATTCGAAGTAGAGGAAGTAGGATCCGTAGGCACATTCGTACATAACAGTACATCTTCAAAACAATGAGCTCGAACCGAAGCAAGAACTTGAGTACGCCAAAACGGATAGTTGTCATTATCCAGGCGAATCGAGAGAGTGATGAAACGAGGCAGAGAAGGAGCGGAGGATGATGAATTATCCATGGTTCAACGAATGAAGAGGAAACAGAGTATTGCAGAAGAGTGTATATGGATCGAGAAGCTGAACGAAATTGCAAAAAGTTGGTTATGGAATGAACAAAAAACGGTTACAGAAAGGAATCGGATGAAGATATGAAGGAAGTAAGTTTGAAGATATGAAGAGAAGTAGAGGAGGAGAAGTAATTGCAAAAATCACACACTAGCCATGAGAATCCTCATTGTTCAGTCCCTCATTGATGCTCTTCATTCTAAATTTTCTCTTAAACACTTAGGAGAAATCAATTACTTTCTTGGTATTGAAGCTCATTCCACTCCTCATTCAATCAAACTCACTCAATCCAAGTATGCAAATGATATCATTCTCAAAGCTCATCTTGAGAACTCAAAACCTTGCTCTACACCTCTTTGTCCCTCCTCCAAACTCTCCATCTCTGACAGTCCTGCATTTGACAATCCTACACTCTATCGTAACATTGTTGGAGCTCTCCAATATCTCACACTCACCACACCCGACATTTCCTTCAGTGTCAACAAACTTTCTCAGTTTTTGCAAAGACCAACACAAAATCATTGGAAAGCCTGCAAACGTGTCCTTAGATATCTTAAAGGGTCACTATCTCATGGTATCTTGTTTTCTCCAATTTCTGATTTCAGGTTACAAGGGTACGTTGATGCAGACTATGCTTCCAGTGTGGATGACAGACGCAGCACATCCGGTTTTTGCATTACCTTAGGTCAGAATTTACTATCCTGGAGTTCGAGGAAACAGCAGGTGGTGGCACGCAGTAGCACGGAGGCTGAATACAGGGCACTTGCTCTTGCAACGACTGAACTTATATGGATATCCAATTTATGCAAGGAGCTCCACATTCCAATTTCTACTCCAAGTCTGCTTTGGTGTGATAATCAAAGTGCTATCACTCTAGCTTTCAACCCGGCTTTTCATTCTCGCACCAAACATATTGAGGAATTATATTTTAGAGACTTCTATCTAACTACCTAACAATGTTTGTTAAATATAACAACTAACTACTTCTCTTCTAGATTGTTCTTTGCATGAGAGTTAGGGTTTGCATGAGTGTAAGTGTGCATGCATATTTATACTTTAACACTCTCAAGTCTCAATACATTCATGTTATCTACATTTTTACCTTTCCAATATTCTTATAATATAACATCAATTAATATTTTTACCATCCTACCCTATTATATTTCAAAATAATTTAACTATTGTTCAACCGCTCACTATAATCCCAAACCAAAACACACTGTCTGACATGCCAAACAGTAATAGCAAAACAATGTGATCGAAAGGTCATGTAGCATGACGCGCACTATTGTTTTCATCATCCTAAGAATCTTCTAGAGCTTGTTTGATTGGCCAGATAAGGGTATGATGCGTAGATAAATAAAATCACCATTTTTTATTGTTTGGCTTTCTCAGTTTTTTTAGATGATTCGAATTAATGACCATGCTGGTTAAAATAGTAACCATTTAAATAGTCACTTCGTCAATTGTTCTTTTTTTTTTACAGGATTGTTCAATTGTCCTAATTAGTTAAACACAATATTAATATTTTCCCGAATTTCTATATATGATGAAATGAACATATCATACTCTAATGCATTCACTCGATTCACATCACTCCCCAACCAAACGACATCCAAAATTTTACAGGTTCGGAATTGGGATAAGATGTGTTCTTTTAGCAGCGACATGATCATAAACACCAAACAAATATACTTACAAGGTATTTAATAAGGGGTAATTTTTAATTATATATGCTAAAACAGATATGCATTATTTGAGATAAGTTGAACTTAATGATTAAAAAGTGATTCACTCAGTGATGTTTTTGATCCGTCATGATATCCCGTGCCTCTTTAGAGTGACACGATAGTTCACTACAAAAAAAGTCAAAGATGGCATCGGGGAAGGCATTGGATCTGCCGTCCCCAAAGATGAAGGCAACGACAAAGGGGACGGCAGTGTGCCGATGCCAATATGCTCGATGCCATTTAAATGGCATCGGATTTGGGGAAAACCGATGCGAAATGGCATCGGTAGGTCGCCGTTACCAAATGGCATCGGGGCCCACTGCCGATGCCATTTCGCATCGGGGCAACCGCCGTTACCAAATGGCATCGGGGCCCACTGCCGATGCCATTTTGCATCGGGCCCATTGCCGATGCCCCTTTTTATTAAAATTTAAAAAAGTCGAAGCTGGGTTTCGAACCCAGGTCGATAGGGCCCACTGCCGATGCCATTTCGCATCGGGGCAACCGCCGTTACCAAATGGCATCGGGGCCCACTGCCGATGCCATTTTGCATCGGGCCCATTGCCGATGCCCCTTTTTATTAAAATTTAGAAAAGCCGAAGCTGGGTTTCGAACCTCGCATCGGGGCAACCGCCGTTACCAAATGGCATCGGGGCCCACTGCCGATGCCATTTTGCATCGGGCCCATTGCCGATGCCCCTTTTTATTAAAATTTAGAAAAGCCGAAGCTGGGTTTCGAACCCAGGTCGATAGGCCACCAACACCCACCCCCCACCGCTGGGCCACCCCATTTTTCGGAAATCTGGCCATTTTCGTGATTTGTGGGGTTCGAACTCGGGACCTCGCGGTCTCGAAGGCTTTTGAGCGCCCCCTGTGTGCCGTTTAGGCTAGGAGCTGTTATTCGACATGTTGTGAATGCAATTAATATATATTCAATTTAATTTGAGTTTTTAATTCTTTAATTAATTCAATCTATTCTAACTTTAATTGTTCCTTATTAAATTATTTATCAAAGCATAACATAATTATTTCTAAATTATGTTTTTCAAATTAACTAAATTATGTTTTTCAAATTAAATAATTTATTTACGGTATCAATTCACACTATTTAAATTTATTCTAATCCTCAATTTACAACATTTAAATTCATTCTAATTTTTAATTTCACAACATTATAATTACATACAAGTATACAACATTGAATATAATTATTTTCACTTATACATTTAAATTTATTCTAATCACATCATTTAAATTCATTCTAATTTTCAATTCACAACATTAAATATATATAATTATTTTCACTTATCCATTTAAAAATATGAATTCACTTATTCATATAATTAAAAATATTTTCATCTATTATAAAATTATTCTCTAGTTCATTTTCAATTAAAATAACATCGTATCACAAACAACATTAATTATAATCATAATTAGCATGTTCACGTCAATTAAAATAACATCACACACAACATTAAAATAAAAATTAATCCTCAACGTCAATGTAATATAATAACATCACACGTAACAAAGTAATATAAAAATGTATCACTCCTCATCACCATCACCATCACCATAAGTGTAGAATATTTCATTTTAACAACCTTGATGTAAAATTAGGAATTTTTTAATCCCCAAGTGTAAAATATTTAATTTAACAAACTTGGTGTAAAATTAGGATTTTTTTAATCCATAAGTGTAAAATATTTCATTTTAACAACTTGGTGTAAAATTATGATTTTTTTAAGTGTAGAATATTTCATTTTAACAACCTTGATGTAAAATTAGGAATTTTTTAATCCCCAAGTGTAAAATATTTAATTTAACAAACTTGGTGTAGAATTAGGATTTTTTTAATCCATAAGTGTAAAATATTTCATTTTCACAAAATTAGTAATTTTTAATCCCTAAGTGTAAAATATTTCATTTTAACAAACTTTGTGTAAAATTATGATTTTTTTTTAATTTTTAAGTGTAAAATATTTCATTTTAACAATTTTGGTGTAAAATTATGAATTTTTTAATTCCTAAGTGTAAAATATTTCATTTTAACAACTTTGTGTAAAATTATGAATTTTTCAATCCCTAATTATAAAATATTTCATTTTAACAACCTTGATGTAAAATTAGAATTTTTTTAATCCCTAAGTGTAAAATATTTCATTTTTACAACCTTGGTGTAAAATTAGGAATTTTTTATTCCTAGGTGTAAAATATTTCATTTTAACAAACTTGGTGTAAAATTATGAATTTTTTAATCTCTAAGTATAAAATATTTCATTTTAACAAGGTGTAAAATTATGAATTTTTTAATTCCTAAGTGTAAAATATTTCATTTTAACAACTTTGTGTAAAATTATGAATTTTTCAATCCCTAATTATAAAATATTTCATTTTAACAACCTTGATGTAAAATTAGAATTTTTTTAATCCCTAAGTGTAAAATATTTCATTTTCACAACCTTGGTGTAAAATTAGGAATTTTTTATTCCTAGGTGTAAAATATTTCATTTTAACAAACTTGGTGTAAAATTATGAATTTTTTAATCTCTAAGTATAAAATATTTCATTTTAACAAGGTGTAAAATTATGAATCTTTTAATGCCTAAGTGTAAAATATTTCATTTAACAACCTTGATGTAAAATTAGGATTTTTTCAATCATATCCCTAAGTGTAAAATATTTAATTTTAACAACCTTGGTGTAAAATTATGAATTTTTTAATTCCTAAGTGTAAAATATTTCATTTTAACAACCTTGTGTAAAATTATGAATTTTTTAATTCCTAAGTGTAAAATATTTCATTTTAACAATTTTGGTGTAAAATTAGAAAAATTTTAATTCCTAAAGGTAAAATATTTCATTTTAACAATCTTGGTGTAAAACTATGAATTTTTTAATCCCTAAGTATAAAATATTTCATTTTAACAACCCTAAACCCCAAACCCTTTACCCTAAACTCCGAACCCTTTTCCCTAAATCGTAAACAATATATGTTGAGAAACGAGTATTCGGGGATAAGTTACCATATTGAATATAAATTCATAATACACATTTGAAGTTTGTTTATTAATGAAGTCTAAGTGTACACGTTGAAAAGAGTAGTCGGACCCTTTACCCTAAACCCTAAACCCTAAACTCTAAACTCTAAACCCTGAACCCTAAACCCTAAACACTATATGTTGAGAAACAAATATTTTTTAGTATATTAATTAAAAATAAGTAAAATTCATTTTAAGTAACATAATTTTAAGTAAAATCGATAAATTAATATAAATTATTACATTAGTTATTAAATATGATAAATTGGTAAATATTTTATAAATTTATACATCTGTCGCTCTTAATTATGTATACTCACTTAAATTACGTATATTCACTTAAATTACGTTTAAAATCTTGAATTAATAATATATATATATATATATAGAAAATTATCGTGTGTTTGTAGATAGAAAACTAATATCTATGTAAAAATATTTTATGTGACTAGATTTGATAAATACCATAAAATAAAAGAAAGGGAGATAAATTTACCAAATAGCATCGGCCATTAAATGCCGTTACTAAATGGCATCGGGGGCCACTGCCGATGCCATTTTGCATCGGGGGGGCCGTTACCAAATGGCATCGGGGCCCACTGCCGATGCCATTTTGCATCGGCCATTAAATTCGGCCATTAAATGCCGATGCCATTTCGCTTCGGGGCCCACTACCGATGCCATTTTGCATCGGCCATTAAATGCCGTCCCCTTTTCGCATCGGCCGACCTGCCGTTGCCATTTGCCGATGCCTTTTCAGTAATATTTTGTAGTGGTTCTTGTTTTTTGATATTTTAGGATTGATTAGTAATTTCGAATTGATTTTGTCCCTGATGAGAATATTACTGAATAAGATTTTAGTGCAACTCCGACATCTGATTCAATTTGTGAACTAATTATGGCTTTTAAGTTTCTTTTTCATTTTATATCAATTAACTTTATTTGCGAAAAGATGAGGATTAGTCCAGAGGTGGATGGATAAGGCAATTCACAGGAAGTGGGGAGAAGAAACGGATAGGCATGGGCTTTCATCATGTTCAATTTTTTTTTATTTTTTTTTTGACGGGACATCATGTTGAATTCTGACTACAAAATAGTAGGTCCATATTGTGTTATTTTTGTATTTGATCATTTTGTCGGATGAATATTAGTATTTTTTTAAGATCGATTAAATTGGTTAATGTTTCAAAGTTAAAATATATAGGGATAACGCCTTTTGTAAGTTTCTAAGCTACTATTAATTTTTGTTTCGGATTTTTTTAGTATTAATTATTATTATTGTATTAGAAAGTTGTTAAACTATTGAATTATTATGTGATAAGATCATTTTCTCTAATTGTTCGTCAAATCGTGGTCACCAATATTACAATCATATATATCTACGACACATACATTAATTATTTGAAGAAGCGCATTCTTGAGTGATCATTTGAGAAAATACAAATTTTATAATGAAGACTTACGGTTTGTAATGAAAATTAAAATTTTGAGACTGGTAAATATCATATTTGAATATAATAAAATTATTCGACATGCATGACTCAACAAATCGTGGTCATCAATATTACAATCGTATGCATTTTTCGTGAGACAACGCATATTAGATTAATCCCATTCTATTTTATTGCTTTAATATACCAGTATAATTAATCCATAAACTAATAATGTTATTTTATCCATATCATCTATGAGAAATATTTTAATTAAAAAACGAGACTAATGCCCACATGTTCCACTCAAAATATTTCGTGGCCCGCCCAACTTTTACTTTAATTTCTTTATTTATTAATTAATGGTCATAATCCCTCCCACTTCCAAGGTATATGGGATTAGAATGTACATTCATTCACACTTTTTTGGATTATAGCCGACTTCATTTTCGACATCCTTTTTCTTTTCCACATATTTGATTCTTACTAACAAATATCAAGACACAATCATTAATGAACAGTTTTCTTTACAAGATGATGGGATAGAAACCACGTAGATATCACGTGCCCTGGATAGAACTGTGGGGTTCTTTTTTCTTAAATTAAGATTTAAGATAAGTACTTTGAGTTGTTTTTATTATTATTATTCGTTTTTATAGAAAATTTGATGATCGGAGGATATTATATACCTAACTCCCATTAGTGGTACCTGAATCTAAATTTAGTCTTATCTCTTTTTAGATGTCTTCGTGTGAAGACAATTTAGTTTGATATTTCACGCCATTCAAAAGGAGAAATTATTATAATTATCATTCTACACAGTTTAGGACGTTTGTTAAGAACATTTTAGTAATATTAAATTAGAGCACAAAATTCTTTAATTTAAATATTAATATTAACCATTTTTACTAGGATAATAATGGACGGGTAAAAATTATTTGAGTATCACAAATATATGCGATGAATTTTTTTTATCGATCGTTGCAAATTTGCAGCGGAATAATTAAAGTGCAACCTTTGTAAATTTGGTCGATAATTCATTCAAAATCACGAAAAATTGTCGTAAACCCGATTCAAATATGCTGTAATTTTTTACGAGTCAGTGGTCGTCACAATTTGCGACGAACATGAGCATTATAAATATAAAATTATTTTATTTAATTACAGAAAAATGTAAATTATCTTATAAATTTTTTAATATTTCACCTGTGTTTTTATGATATTTCATTTGTTCCATATATCTAGTACGTATAATAAAAAATTTATTTTAATCGACTTATTTTAATTTTATTATACAATTATTTCAAACCGAATCAATTGATAAAAATGAAATTTTTTATAAAATAAAACAGCTCATCTTCATCATCTCACATATCCATCGACAAGATTCAAGGTGCCTCATTTGCTACTGCTGCTGGCACCGTCGTGCATAGTCAGACACTGGCCCCAAAATCTGTCTCGGCCTCCAGGCCGTCGGTTAGGTCAATTCTTTGTTTTCTTTTCGTGTTTCACCCACTTGAATATGTGTCATTTAAATTATTATAAGACGTTTAATTAATAAATACTAAAATGAACACACATGTGATTTTATACATGCCTCTGCGTATATGACGTGGTGGGCTAAGCGACATGCGACTTGAGCGCGACATTCCCATACCGAATCTGGACACATATACTATAGTTTGTCAATTGTTACATTTATCCCCAAATTAAGAGTTATATATATTTATCCCAAATTAGTCGGTGTTTGTAGAAGACTAGTGAATTTTCAAAATTATTTTAAAAGTTTGGTTTTTATATATAATAAGATCATCGCCAAGGACCCCAATCTTCCTTCATTTTAATTTGGAGATTTACACTCCAACTTACTCTAATTTAGAGTATGGTATATATATATATATTACAGTGTTTAAAACTTTATAATCTATAACTATATATATATATTATTTTATTAAGATTTATAATTTCAATTATGCAATTAGAATTAATGGAGAATATAATTAGATAAAAAAAAATATCGATATATTTAAGTAATTTAATTGACTAACTATATAAATTAATTCTATTAATCAGCAGATTGAAATATAGATTAATTATTGTAATTTATTGAAAATTAATAAGTCGAGTACTTATTTCCTTCTACAAAGAGATTAATCATCTTAATCATTGTAAAAGAAATCATTATTGCAACACGTGAGAGGTTCCATTTAAAAGTTTTTGTGAATACAATTCTTTAATTTTGCCATTATTTTCATGGATTCAATAAATAAAGGTTTATCAGAAAATTTGGAAGGCGTGTCCTATTTTCAAGTACCATTAATAATGTCTCTTACTAATTTTTGTAAAAAATTTAGAATGACTTTTTTTTTTTTTCAACGGAGTAAGTGATTTGAAACGATATGATTCTTGAAATAGATTACGTAAGTCTACTTTTTTCTTTTAAAAGTATATATAAAATATGTGGCCGTGCTCTTAATTACTTCCTGTTATGAACTTTCCATACTAATTCCAGCCTTTATATCATCGAAATAATTTGACTGAATCCAATTTGATTTCTATACATTTTTGTCATCAATTCACGCTCTACTAGGAGTATTGTATATTAGTTAGAATTCATATTGATTTTAAACTATTAATGTACCCCATTTTTACGCCAAGATTCATCATCTCAAATTTCTAAGTATTTGTGGTCAAATCGAATTAGAATTACTGCTAGTATTTATTGAAATATCAACTCTAGCTCGAAGTTTGTGCACTCGTTATTTGAAATGGATTTTTCCACAAGGAAATTGCAAAATAATTTCCGTAAATTCTTAATAATACAATAATAATAATAATAATAATGTAACATTAATAAAAAGAAAGTCTAGAAATTTAATATCCTGGACATCAATGTGTACTATTTAATTTGAATTACTAATTTTTTTACAAGTTAATTATTATTTAAATGATCATAATGTATAATTTATTACATATATAAATTCCAAATTACATCTAATACTTCATGTGAGTTTCACGAACACTATATTTAGATCTATTTATTTATACATTAAAATCATCCATATAAAATTCGTGGACCATGTTTGTTTGATTTGTATTACCGTTTTAGAAATTTTATTACATGAATCATGTGGGTGATGGTTTGAATATGATGTAGTGGAGGTGGCGGATTCCAACATATATGTCTGCATTGGTCGATATATACCAACACGGTTGAGTAGGGTTGGATTCTTCAATTTCACTTATATTTCACTCTACTTTTTTAACACATGTCCCCTTAATATTATATAAGGTGTTAATTATTTTTTAATATGACACATGTCATATATATACTTCGATGAGACTCGTGTGAATTTAAAGGTTTATGCTCCGTTGCACGAGTCACGTGATTATAATGTACATGTCAATCTTGGGTGTGCACCGGTTATTCTCATTCATCACAACAACTATGATCAAGGCACACAATGACAATGGGCAAATGGTGGGCGACTGCAAAGAAAGTGTACAACCTGTGAAGCAAAATAGAGAACAATACAATAAATATTGCCAGATTCAACTAGAGGTGCCCAGTTTTCATCACTTGCGAGAGATTGGATATTGATAAAGATATAAAAAATGGTGGAATCAGTTCTGCCAAACTATTTTGTGATTGAGTCCTAGACTCAATTAGATATCAAATGTGCAATTTTATCTTTTATATTTAGACTCATTTGATAATATTGTAATTTCCTAATTTATTTGAGTTTGAATTTTATTGAGAGTCACTTTTGAGCTCTTTTTGAATTAATGGTTTGTTGATTCAGGTTACTTTTGGACCTTTCATTGTTTTTTTTTCTCTTCTTATAAAATGCCAAATTAGTAGTAAGTAGACTTATATTTTCTGAATTGCTAATAAATTGAAAATAAGTACTCTCCATTTTTTAATATATGTTATTTTAATTTTTAAACTATTTTTAAAAATTAGACAAAAATCGTGAAAATCATAATATTGTTTATACCAAAATTAATTTGATTTATAAATATTAACTACTCCTTCCAATCCATTTTAAATAAATGCCGCTTTGACTTTTTAACTAAATAAATGTCATTCTGGACTCTTAATTATTGATGTACCATAAATATTGTTTATTACGGAGTACAAAATTAATTTGATTTATGAATACTATCTACATTATTGACCACATTCTTTATTAAACAAAATTTATATATTAAAATTAGAGTTTAATTAATGAATGATAATATAGACCACAATTTATAATCTTAATTTATTATAAAAAATTAAAATGACACTTATTAAAAAATGAAGAAAGTAATTTTTTGCCAAATTCTTTGTTAAATAAATTTTATATACCAAAATTAGTTACTCAATAGTTATAATTAATAAAGATATTATAAACATAAATTTACAACCTTAAATTTTTGTCACAAGCTAAATTAATGACATATATTAAAAGAAATGGAGGGAGTATGTATAATAGGAAGGGTTACAATCTTGTGTACTACAACATGTAACTGGTTTATTTTTAATATTTAAACTAATACTATACTGTATTTGAACTAATATTATATTGTATTTAAATCAATATTATACTGTATTTATCATAACTCATGAGTAAAATTCATCTATTTAGAAAATTGTATTAAAAAAAAACAAGTTACATGTATGTAACTAGTACACACAAGTAATTGCCTAATAGAAATGAGTGAGTAATTTGGATGTTGATCCAAAATAATGAAGTAAAATTAATTCATTTTTTTATATTTATTTTTGTTGGATTATAATGTTCAATTTACACCGTTTAATTTTTAACTTCAACTTTTACTCAATTTCAATTGTACAGTGCAACGGAAAAAGGATTATCTCCTCCTATAAATTCCGAAAGCATCCTTGCACAAACACACATCCTATCTCTTTCTCTCAAAATCAGAATCTCTTAATAAAGACTCTTTTCTTGCACTTTGTCTCCACAAAAATGGCAGATGCAACCTTCAATCGAGACATGATTAACAACAAGAAACGGTCAGGATCCGGCGCCGACGATCAATTCGCCGCCCCCAAGAAGCACCAACCACTAATGACCAAGCACGAAGACGACCCCGCGGCGGCCCTCGCCAAAGCCCGCCACGAATTCGGCGAGCACGGCGGCGTCAACATGTCGATCGAGGCCTCCGCCACCTTCACCGTCATGGAGCCCGAAACCATGGGCCGGATGTTCTCCGGCGAACTCGGCCCGGACCGCGATTTCTTCATCTACAGCCGCTGCTTCAACCCCACCGTCCTCAACCTCGGCCGCCTCTTGGCCGCGCTGGAAGGCACCGAGGCCGGGTACGCCACCGCCTCCGGCATGTCCGCCATCTCCTCCGTCCTCCTCCAGCTCTGCAGCTCAGGCGGACACGTGGTGGCCTCACACACTCTCTACGGTGGGACCCACACGCTCCTCGCCAACTTCCTGCCACGTGCCTGCAATATAACGACGTCGTTTGTGGACATAAGGGATCTGGAGATGGTGAAGAGGGAAATTGTTCAAGGCCGAACCAACGTGCTGTACTTCGAGTCCATGTCCAACCCCACCCTCACCGTGGCTAACGTGCCCGAGTTGTGCAGGATAGCGCACGATAAGGGTGTCACCGTGGTCGTCGATAATACCTTTGCTCCGATGGTGCTTTCTCCCGCCAGGCTCGGCGCCGACGTCGTTTTGCACAGTATGTCCAAGTACATTAGCGGTGGCGCTGACGTCATTGCAGGTATGTATATATCCTCTCTATTCTTAGTTAATTCCATCTATTCCTTGTTTTAATTTTGATTGGTTTTATTATAGCAGTTAAAAATTTAATTGAACAATTAATTTTTTTATCTAAATTACCTAAAATTCAACCTGCATACATTCAATTTTGCATAATTGTGTGCACTATACAATTAGTTACCATCAAATCATAATTTTAATGTGAAGATTAAAAATTCAATTAATTTGAATAATTGAAAATATATTTAGAATTGTATACAAAAAAAATTGTCAATCTTGTATTTCACTTTAGTTTAGTATTTCATCTTGTGTTTCAATATTTAATTAGCGTTTTATCTTGTATTTCGGTATTTAATTACTAACGCGTGCCATAAATGACATTAAAAATCATCATTAATACTCCTAAAACTTACATAAAACAATTAAAATGAAAAAAGTAATACTAAATGGAGTACTATTTAATACACATTTAAAAAAATAAAATCAACGAGTATTTAATTTTGGCGTCGCCTTGTGTGAGGGTAAAAGAAGAAAAAAAAGTAGGAAAAACTATAATTTCAATTAAGAATGCTGTACATATTCCCTATTCTAGTAGAATGTTTCGTCTTGTGTTTTACTGTTTTTATGATATCTGTAATAAATAACATTTTAATTGATAAGATTGTACACTGTGTACAACCACAATCAACCCCTAATTAATATTTACGTATCTAATAGTAACCTCCAAGGATATTGGTATGCATAAAATTAACATTTATTACAATCAGATAAATAATTAAAGAAAATATATACTAAAATCGAACAAAAAAGAATCTCTAATTATTACCCTCTGTTACAGTATTACTGCACAATATCATGACTTGCATATGTATTTTGGCATTGCATAATCATTGTGGCCTAATATGTGTAAAATTGTGATTTGATTGTTAAAAAGTGAGTGCAAGATGTTGATACATGGAAATGACAAATCACGGGCATGTTGATGGCATTCTTGGTATTTCCCTCTTACGGACAAGGAATATCATGTGATGACAAAACAATCCACCATTTTTGCCCATACATATAACACTTTGTACTAAAGTTGGTCCCTTTATATCTATCGCTTTTTAGGTCCATTAATCATGTGATTTTCTTAATTCACTACTACTTTCAAACAAACCAATACTTCAATCAAAATATAGTACTAATTTAGGGGTATTTAAAATCATATATATATATATATATATATATATATATTTACAAACACCCATTATGATTCTTGGACTATTAAATTTGTGAGAAGATGTAAATGAAATTGATTGTGAGATATTCAAATCAATCAATATGTCCAATTTAATTCAGTTTGAATATTTCTTTTTAAACTAATTGATGATTGATGAATTTTATCTCACATGAGTTGGTGATAGTGTCTTGTATATAATAAACTTGAGTGATGAAGTTGATTTATATGCAATTTGTAAACTAACTATATATGTGATGATATTTTGGAACAAAATGATTGAACAGGTGCAGTATGTGGCCCAGCAAGTCTTGTGAACTCCATGATGGATCTTCACCAAGGGACCCTCATGCTCTTAGGGCCTACCATGAACCCTAAGATCGCTTTCGAGCTAGCGGAGAGGCTCCCACACTTGGGCATTAGGATGAAGGAGCATTGCCATCGAGCCCTCGTTTTCGCAACGAGGATGAAAAAGCTCGGGCTCAAAGTCATCTACCCGGGCCTTGAAGATCATCCTGATCACATCCTTCTCAAGTCCATGGCTAACAAAGACTATGGATTCGGTGGAATTTTGTGCTTAGACATGGAAACCGAGCAAAAGGCCAATCGTCTAATGAATCTTCTACAAAATTGCACTCAATTTGGACTTATGGCGGTTAGCTTGGGCTACTACGAGACGTTGATGTCGTGCTCAGGGAGTAGCACGAGTAGTGAAATGAACGAAGACGAGAAAGCATTGGCGGGAATTTCGCCGGGGCTCGTTAGAATGTCGATTGGGTATAGTGGAACGTTGGAGCAGAAATGGGGGCAATTTGAGAAAGCATTGGCAAGGATGCAGGATTTGAATTTGTTACAAAAGATGTAAGAAAGTGTGTGCGTAGTTAAATAATGGGGTACCACCATTGTTTGGTGGTATACTTGTTTAAAACTGGGTTCATGTTTATGCTTTTATTATTGTGTTGGGCTATTTGCTTTTTTTGTAGCTGCTACTATTAATTTTATAATTATCTAAAGGGTTGGGGTATATACCCCTCCAACTTTGTTTAATACACTCCCCTTCATTTTTATTAATTCAATATATATATGAAATATCAATTTTGCCCTTTTACTAAATCATATTAGATACGTACACCCCAGCCACCGCCGCTGCCACCACCACTAACATATAAAATTTAGAAAAAAAAATCTTACTATTTTTAAAAACACCTCCGATCGACACTGATTTGTCGACCAAAAATACTCCGGTCGACAAACCAAATTTCGAGAGAAATTTTAAAAAAATAAATAAAAAATTTGAAATTTTCGATCATTATTGATCGCTCTAAAACAATCTCGTCGACAACGTATTGTCGACGAAAATGCTTTTGAGCTACCGATAATGGTCGAAAATTAAAAAAAAAAAAACCCAAACCTGTTCTTCTTCGACGGCGACTTGGTTTCAAGGCGGCGGAGGACGGGCGTCGCTGGAGGTGAGCGCGGGCGGGCCGTCAATGGGGGCGGGCTAGAGCGGTCGCGGCGGGGACTATAGGCAGTGGAGGGCGAGAAACGAGGGAGGGGCGGCGGTGGTGGCGAATGAGGCGAGGGGGAGGGAGTGGGAGAGCGACGGCAAGTGGGAGGGAGGGGGAGAGCGACGGAGTGCGACGGCGAGGGGTTGAGAGAGAGGCGGGAGAAAGAAAGTGTAAAAAAGGGGAGGGTAGAGAGAGAAGCGGCAGAAAGTTGGGGAAGATGAAAGAAATTAGGTTTAGGGTTTTTGAGGGGTGGGTATGTATCTATAACATTTTAGTAGGGGGCAAATATGGTATTTCATTTATATATTCAATTAATAAATGGGAGTGGGGAGTGCATTAAACAAAGCTGGAGGGGTATATACCCCATCCCTTGTCTAAATTGTGTTGTGGCCCAGTTGGAGCCCAATTCACTTTAGGTTTCTATTACAAACCCCTTTTGTCAATATTCAAGCTCGATTAACTGCAGCCCATCAAATTCAATAATCATTACTGGTTATCAAATAATTATTTATAAATAAATATATGGAGTAATAAAAATACTATAGTACTAGTAGCTTGCATAATAATTTGGCGCCGAAAGTGCAATGATTGGATATGTTGTAGGGTGTTTATAGTATTTTATAGTGTGATGGCAGGTTTTAATTTTTTTAATCCTCCTTCCTGTCATATCACTACATAATAAAAATAATAATAATATAAAAAATAAAAAAATTCCTCCCTAACCTAGTATATTTTTAAAAATTATTTTCGTTCAAAATTTTTACATTTAAAAAAAAAACAATAAAAGGTAGATAATATAAAAAAAAAAAAAATTGATCTTTTAGCGTAGTTTATTAACTTGGTAACTGCGCGTTTTTTAAAATTAAAATAAAAGTTGCAAAATCAAAATTAAATCAAAAAGGGTAATAGGACTAAAATTAAAATAGGTGTAACTTACTGGACAAATAAATGAATTCCCCCCCCCCCTAAAAAATTCCTCGTCCCTTATTTTCACATCATTTTTTTCTAGTAAAAAAAATTCACATGTAATTTAACCGGAAAGGTAATCTTCAATAGTAGGTAACTGGACGATATTTTTTAAAAAATGAAATTTACAGGACTAAAATCAAATCGAGAAAGTTAATAGGACCAATATTAAAATAGGTGTAATTTATTTCAAATAAATGCTTTTCGGGATAGAATTTAATTTATTTCGTTCTACAACTATACAACCTTTTTCAAAATGATCCAAAAAAGATAAATGTACGAAGGTAGTTCTAATTATTTTATATATATATCAATTTCGTCTCAAATTAATCGAATTTTTTTTTGCTTGTAACTTCGTCAGAATCGATCGTCCACGCTCCGAGCATATGACCAAAAAGGATAGCGTTCTGGGGATTCTTACTATTTTGGAACAACATTGATACATATAAAAAATACTCCCTCCATCCCGTGATTACTTGCACACTTTCTTTATTGGGACGTCCCCAAAACCACAAAATTAATAACTTCACAATATCATTTTATTTTCAAATTTGTCACTCATTTTTTTCATACATTTCACTTTACACATCATCAAATTCATTTTACACATCATCAAATTACCTAAAATACCCCTCCTTTATCTAACATCATCAACCACTAAATCCACTTTTCTTAAATAACGTGCCGATCAAACTATGCAAGTTATTTCGGGACGGAGGGAGTAATTAGGATTATATTCATACATTTATATTTATTTTTTTACTATTTTAAAAAGGGTGCAAAGTTAAGAAAAAATAAAATGTATCCCTTGTTTTTCTGATAAGAGTTTTCATTCGTGCGTTTATGGTAAACTGAAGAAATACTCTTCTACCCGTTTTGACCTCGTAAACCCGCAAGATTTTACCACTTCCTCTAAAATTGCTTTGACAATGTTAGATGCTAATTTCACCATTGTGATTTGGAACTGAGATCCATTTTCACTATAATAAAATTGAGTTTTTAATGAAGAATCTTCTTATCAAAACATTTCTAGTTAAAAATATTTAACGACAGAAAATTGAATTTTAATAATAGATCCAGTCATGGCATATATACAATTGGAATTTTTTACCCTTCCTTAAATATACTATCATATGGAGATCTCTCCTTTGTCGAGAGCCATATCTTCCTGATACACTGATCATCGGTTGATTGCCGCAGATAATCGTGCTAAAATCGTATCTCGCTTTTACTTCGTGACTGAAGATCTGGGCTTGCAATCCCCCAATTTCAACTCCCTGCGATTCTGACGCCCAATCCCGTTTCACACCCCACTCTGAGGCCTCTTTATTGACACACCAAAATGCACTGAGAACACACCATGGAGCACCTAAATATATCCAACGAGAACGAGGAACTCGCCTATGAAGCAAGTAATGAGAGACACAATCCGCAGAACGTGAATCTCAGCATAGTGGGAAGATTCTTAACAGACCCAGACCTCACTTTCAACCTCACCCGCAGCCGCCTAGCCAATCTCTGGAGACCGGCGAGGGGGGTCTCCATCCGGGACATCGGGAATGGCCGTTTTCTGGCCCAACTCAACCATGGCCTGGACTTTAAAAGAATTCTGGAGGGTGGCCCATGGATGATCAACAACAACCTGATCCTCCTTAACCGACTCTCCCTAGGGGACATTCCAAATGCGACTCCACTAACAAAGGTCCCATTCTGGGTGCAGGTCCACGAAGTCCCGGTAGGATTTTTTTTGTGAAGAATTTGGGGTAGCACTGGGCAACTTCATCGGCAAGTTTTTGGGGTACGATGCTACGAACAAAGGAGCAATCTGGAAACCGTTCATGCGAATACAAGTTGAACTCGACACTATGCTCCCTCTCAAACGATACAAACTGATCCAACACCACGACGGAGGGGCATCCACTGTGAAATTCAAATTCGAACGCCTTCTTCTGCAGCCTGTTGGATCATCTTAGTACCTGCCCGGCATACTTCGATGAAAACGATGAAAAAGCCAAGCTACAATGGGGAAAAGAATTGGTGGCTCCGGCTCGTCGGAGCCCACCACTTCTCGGGGACAAGTGGCTAAACAGAGATGACCCTCCCGGCGAGGACACCACCGACCAACCAACTGACACCGATGGCGCAAACAACAGGAACGTAGGAAACTAAAATAATTCCAGTGCAACAAATCAGGGACCTACCATGAATAGAGGCGAAAGCTCTGCGATGGCATTTAAGGCCCCCAATTAATCAATATAAAACAGGGGCGGTTACAAATTCACGGGGGAGACAAACTCGGGACAACCTAACCACCAATCCCATATTCGGCGCCACTTATGTCGATGGCATGATTGATACATTTGAATTTCTGGAACAAAAGAAGAGAAGAAGGAAAGATAACGTGCTAAGCCAAGAAAATGCCCGCACGCACCCTGACTCCGAGCTCGAAGATGGAGACAACAATGAGGAAATAGATGATTTTTTATCGCTTGGCCCCGGCTCGGGTGCCAGCCGGGGTCAATGATAGCCTTAAGCTGGAACTGTAGAGGCCTGGGTTCCCCCTCTACAGTTCGAACGCTCTGTGAACTCGCGAGAAGCAAACGCCCGGATATTATTTTCTTGTTTGAAACCATGTCTTATGGTATTAGATTAGAAGCACTTCGTGTTAAACTCCGTTTTGATTCCTGTTTTGCTGTCGATTGTGTGGGCCACAGTGGGGGCATAGCTGTCTTATGGAATAATAATAATACTTGCAATGTTTTGAACTACTCCCGTAACCACATTGACTTGATAATCACCGAACAAGAAGGTAATTGGCGCCTAACAGGATATTATGGGTTCCCTGAAAGACATAATCAGCACCTTTCTTGGAATTTACTTCGACAACTGGCCAACACAGACTCTCTCACTTGGGCGTGCATAGGAGATTTCAATGATCTCTTATCCCCCTCCGACAAAAGAGGCCGAGTCCCACACCCCCAATGGCTGTTTCGAGGCTTCCGCACAGCAATCGAAGAGTGTCGCCTAAGTGATGTACCACTCTCCGGTTATTGTTATACTTGGCGCAGAGGCAGACCCCCCCTTCCCGTCGTCGAAGAGCGACTAGACAGAGCAATGGGAAATCCCGATTGGCACATCAAGTTCCCAAATGCCTCCCTCGACAATCTTATGGCACCGGTATCGGAGCATAACCCTATCCTTCTCAACACCAACCCGACCAGAAGCAGCATCAATAGACATGCCTTCAGATTCGAGAACAGATGGTTATCGGAACCGGACATCCACATCGTGATACACTCCTGCTGGATTGGCTTCGACGATCTGGGCCTACTGCAAAAGCTTAAAGGCACGGGAGAAATACTCGCCACCTGGGGTTCCCGTGCGGATGAAAACTTCCGCGTCCAGAAAAGGCACCTGGAAACAAAAATCAACAGGCTGCAAGGGGACTCTAACCTACAAGCCAGAATGGAATATGAGAAAGTGAGAGGTGAACTAGGGACTCTTCTGAGGGATGAGGAAATTTTTTGGAGACAAAGGGCTAAAATCCATTGGCTTACCGAAGGGGATTTGAATACTAAAATTTTCCATCAAACAGCCACCTCCAGGAAGAAAAGAAAGAAAATCACAAAGTTACAGAACGATGCAGGCCAGTGGATAGAAACGCAAGAAGGCCTTTGCTCTCTTGTGAGAGAATACTTCACGTCGCTTTTCAGCGACAACCAGAACAGGGGCAATGATGAAGCATTCTTACAACCGATACAACCATTGATCTCAGCCTCACAAAATGAATGCCTCACACGGCCATTCACTATGGAGGAATTCACAGCAGCCATCCATCAGATGAAAGCGGACACGACCCCTGGCCCCGATGGGTTTAACCCAACATTTTACCGAAAATTCTGGGGAATTATAGGGCACAACATATTCACAGCGGCAGTAGAATGGCTCACCAACAGAGAACTCCCACCCCAACTCAATACCACCAACATCGTCCTCCTCCCTAAGGGGGAAACCCCCCAAACGGTACGTGATCTCAGACCCATTTCACTTTGCAACGTCCTCTATAAAATCCTATCAAAGGTCCTATGCAATAGACTAAAGGACGTCCTCCCAAGTCTGATTGACAAAGCACAGTCTGCATTTGTTTCGGGGAGGAATATCCAAGACAATGTGCTTGTCGCCTATGAAATGTTGCATATGATGAAAAATAAAAGAAGAGGAAATAGGGGTGACATATGCCTGAAAATCAACATACGCAAAGCCTACGACCGTGTAGACTGGACGTACCTTGTGATTATCCTCACCCGGCTGGGTTTTTCAGGTGTGTGGATTGAATGGATGTCTATGTGTGTCAAATCTGTTTCGTATTCCATCCAGGTCAATGACGATCTAGTAGGCCCGATCACCCCCAACCGTGGACTGAGGCAAGGGGATCCCCTATCCCCTTACCTATTCATTTTATGCGCCGAAGGTCTTTCAGCAACAATCAACAATGCCAACCAAACAGGAACCCTCCATGGAACAAAAGTCTGCAGAAGTGCCCCCCAAGTATCCCACCTACTATTTGCGGATGACAGCATGCTCTCTTGCAGAGCAACCACAGACGAGGCCTCCAACCTCCGCAGTTTATTGGATGATTTTGAGAATGTTTCCGGACAGGCTGTTAATTACAACAAATCGAGAATATTCTTCAGCCGAAATGTCGAACACAATAGGCGAAATTCGATCAAGGCAGTCTTGGGAGTGCACAACCCAATTAACACATCCAAGTATCTGGGTCTCCCCTCCATAATAGGGAGAAAGAAAAAGGAAAATTTTCAATATATCAAAGATAGGTTTTGGAAAAAACTGCAAGGTTGGCAACAGAGAAACATCTCCAAGGCAGGTAAAGAAGTACTCATCAAAATAGCAGCACAGGCCATCCCCTCGTACTGCATGACAACATTTCTCCTCCCCTCAACCTTGATTGAGGAGCTACACGTTATGCTTAATAAGTTTTGGTGGAACAGCAAAAGAGGAAACACAAACGGCATTAATTGGATGAAGTGGGAAAAGCTATGCACCCATAAAACAGAGGGAGGTAGAGGATTTTGGAATCTCCACGCGTTCAACGTAGCCTTACTCGGAAAAATGGCTTGGCGCTTGTTAACCGACACAGATTCGCTAGTTTGCAAAGTTCTGAAAGCAAGGTACTTCCCTAATTCTGACTTTCTTGCGGCAACGAGCGGATGGAATCCTAGCTACACATGGTCCAGCATCCATGCGGCTCAATCTCTAGTCCGAGCAGGTGTTCGTTGGAAAATTGGCCATGGAAACCAAGTCGGCATATGGAACTCCCCATGGATCCGAGACGACGAGTCCTTCATGGTCAAATCCCCTACCATCGAAGGTTTGGAAACCTTGAGAGTTTCAGCTCTCATTGACACGGACAGCAACAACTGGGATGCCCCCCTCATCAACGAACTTCTACCGAACGATGTTGACCGGATCATGAACATGGCCCTCCCAACGAGTGCAACAACCGATTGCCTCATGTGGCACTATGACAAGGGAGGCAGATACACTGTCCGTTCAGCCTACATAATTGCAGCCCAAATGAGCCAACATGAACCCCTGCGCTGTAATGGCGATTGGAACTTAATTTGGAAAATAATGGCCCCACCGAAAGTGAAAGATCTAGTATGGAGAGCAGGTAGAAACGTTCTCCCGACGCGAGCAAACCTTTTACAAAAAAGAGCAATCACGGAGGGCCAATGTGTGCTCTGCAACACAAACACAGAGACGACCTGACACCTGTTCACAGAATGTAGATACGCAGCCAACTGCTGGCGTTTATCCTGCCTGGGATCGAAAATGAATGAGGAATCAGCACGGGCGGACAACTTCGCAGATTTGTTATTCAATCTTCTGCGAAGCCCCATAAAACACATCTCTGCAAATATAGTCATGATTCTATGGCAAATCTGGAAAGAGAGAAACTCGAAGTTGTGGAATAATCAATGCAAAACTCCGGATGAGGCAGTCCGCGCGTCTGCTGCATATTGGACTGAATGGCGCGCGACTCAAAGAGGCACCAGAAGAGAACCAACGCCTAGCCTTGTTCCCCGTTGCGAAGCCTGGCACCCACCCCAAGCGGACCACATAAAAATCAATTTTGATGCAGCTATCTTCTCGGAATCACACCAAACGGGAATCAGAATGGTAGCCCGTTCAAGCACTGGACTGTTCTTACGTGCTAAAACCAAACTCTACCAAGGGGCCATTGACGCCGATGAAGCAGAGGCGAAAGGGATGTTTGAAGCCATATCTTGGGCTATGGAACAGGGATGGGATCGAGTTATATTTGAGGGGATGCCAAAACAGTGATTGACGCCATTAACTCCGCATCCAACAACAACTCAGTGCTAGGAGACATAATCACTGCTTGCAGGAATAAAATTCCCTCCTTTAATTCTTGCTCTATAACATTTGTCAAAAGAAATGCCAATACAATGGCACACGAATTCGTACGAGCATCCCATCTACACGGGAACTCGAACTCTTGGATTGACCCTCCAAACTTTGTGGAAGGGCTCTCAATAATTTCGTGTCACTGCATTAATAACAGTTAACTTGCCTTGGTATCGAAAACAAAAAAAATAGATCCAGTCATTAATTCTTATTTCTGTCATAAATTAGAAGTTATAATGACATAACTTTGATCGTTAAATGTCAATTTTCTTGTAATGTATTTTATACTTCAAATTTGATGTTTTTTTTCTAGCTCCAGAGAAATCAATTATTGAATTTTTTTTTTATTAAGTGATGTTTGCTTTGAGTTTTAAAAATTAAAATTTTAAATTTGAACTTTAAAACCCATTTCAGTTTCGAAATTTTAAAAACTGATTTTATCTCTACACCACAACACCTATAAACGTGTTCTATATATCTCACTTTACAAAGAAAAACAAAGACTCTTAAAAAAAAAAAAAAAAAAAAACACAAAATATAATTTATTAGAATTTCATAATCTCATAACTTTAAAAAAATAAATTTTAAAGTTGCTTAAAATCCAAAACAAACTATCACTTTAAAAATTTAGAAGATTGAAGCAGTTAAAACGTAGGTGTAAGCTTGTCGTCATACGTGGCGGTCATCTTCGATGTAGCAGGCCATTGATTTATGATACAAGTTGGATTGAAATTAATTAAATTATTGAATTGGATTGAAATTAATTAAATTATTGAGTAGGCTGAATCATATCTTAATTTGTAATTGTACACCACGCGTATTAATTATTGGTATTTTTTTACTTTTTTTTTTATTAAAAATGTTCCCACGAGCACAATGCAAATGAGCAATGATAATTTCTTCGGAATTTAATACGTTGTTGAGTCATTGACTTACTTCCATTTTTATATAATAACACTACTGCGAGCATAAATTATTTTGATTTGTCTTTTACCCACGAAGGATTTCTTTAGAAAAATAACTATACAATTATTGTAATATTATTTAATACTAAGTTATAATCAGATTGAATAAATAAATGAAGAAACATAATTAATGCATTTCTTAATGATTCTAGTAGCGGGCAACTCTTACTACAAAATCCATAACTAATTTGAAATGCATGCAGGGGCGGACCTAGGCACACCCTTAGGTGGCCCTTGGCCCCTCACTTTTTTTTTTTCTTTTTTGTTTCTATTATATATATATTATTCAATTAATTAGTTAGTTATTAAATTAACTTTTAACTTATTTCTTAATTATTAATTATACTACTAAGATATGAACTTTAGTTCAAATATTAATATTAACAATATATTTGAATTTCTAATATTTTAGTTATACAAATTAATTCAAATATATATATCACACATTTTATAGTGTGACGAATAATATGTGACAATTTTTTTTTTCTTATAGTAAATAAAATACTAATGTCATGTGCACATTTTATGCACAATACGTACGTGCACATTTCGTGCACGATCTGTATGTGCACATTTTGTGCAAAATTTGTGCATGATAAATAAACAAAAAATTATCACTCATTAATTTTTTTAATTTTCAGATGATTATAGATTATAGACCCAGATAAATTTATAAATATGAATATTTTAATTTTATTATCGAATATTTAATAATGTTAACAATATTCAATTGCCCCCCTCACCACCTAATTCTGGGTCCGCCCATGAGAAGAAGCATGGGAGAGGATCTTTTTTGGGCCATACGAGGAGGTGGAGGCACCAGTTTCAGAATTGTTCTCGAATTTAAAGTTACGTTGGTTAGGGTTCCCGAAACGGTGACCTTTTTCAGAGTCAACAGAACCTCGGAAAAGGCGCTGCATCGGTGGCAGCACATTGCTCATGATAAAGTCGACGAAAATCTTGTACTCAGGGTTTTCTCTAGTTCCGTCAGGTCTCCGTCGACAGGAAAATGAACAATAAATTTCTGCAAGAATATGAGATTCTTGAAACGGTGTGACGATGATATTTGGCTTCTCGCGGGAGTTTGATAGTGGTTTAAGATTTGGTGGTCTCAGAAGAGATGCATATGTTGGATTTTGAGGGGTGTAAATAAAATTATTGGTTGAATTCGAGCCTCCAACTAGGTCCGAAAGGCATTCAACAAAATCATGAGAAATTCAGGAACTCCCAAGAATAAAAGGTTTACAAAAAATAACATGAATATATGTAATGCGAGGATATTCCATTTCTTGATTAATTGATGAAGCTAGCTGTAGTTGCATGTGTTGGAACCATAAACCTTCTGCATGTACTCTATCTATATATATATATATATATATATATATATATATATAAACTTATATTTATATTTGCTTGTTTAAAATAATAATTGCTATAAAAGTTTGAAAAATGAAGTATTAATTCTTCCAAAAAAAAAAAAGGGATTAATTAATTATCATTAAGACAAGCTTTTAGTCAACAAACTCATTAAAATTTATATATAAAGTACATGCAGAAGGTTTTTGGTTCCAACACATGCAACTATTGCTAGCTTCATCAATTAATCAAGAAATGGAATACCTTCGCATTACATTCATGCGATTTTTTTGTAAACTTTTTATTCTTGGAAGCTCCTTCCCATGATTTTCTTGAACGCCTTTCCGACCAAGTTAGAGGCTCTAATTCAACGACAAATTTGATTTACACTTCTCAAAATCCAACGTATGCATCTCTTCTAAGACCACAAAATCTTAGAGCACTATCAAACTCCCGCGAGAAGCCAAATATCATCGTCACACCGTTTCAAGAATCACATATTCTTGCTGCGATTTATTGCTCAAAGAGACTAGGGATGCTGATACGAGTTCGTACCGTCGGCGTTGGCGGTCACTTTAGCGGCGGAGGAGTTGGCATGATATCACGAAAACATGCAACAGCGACCGATCACATCATTGATGCCAAACTAATGAATGCGGAAGGTCAAATCCTTGATAGAAGAAGCAGTGGCGGACCTAGGCACACCCTTAGGGTGGCCATGGCCCCCTCACTTTTTCTTTTTCTTTTTGTTCCTATTATATATATATATATTATTCAATTAATTAGTTAGCTATTAAATTAACTTTTAACTTATTTCTTAATTATTAGTTGGGCTACTAAGATATGAACTTTAGTTCAAATATTAATATTAAAAAGATATTTGAATTTCTAATATTTTAGTTATACAAATTAATTCAAATATATATGACACATTTTATAGTGTGACAAAAAATATGTGACAATTTTTTTTTTCTTATAGTAAATAAAATACTAATGTCATGTGCACATTTTATGCACGATACGTACGTGCACATTTCGTGCACGATCTGTATGTGCACATTTTGTGCAAATTTTGTGCATGATAAATAAACAAAAAATTATCATTCATTAATTTTTTTAATTTTCAAATGATTATAGATTATAGACCCAGATAAATTTATAAATATGAATATTTTAATTTTATTATCGAACATTTAATAATGTTAACAATATTCAATTGCCCCCCTCACCACCTAATTCTGGGTCCGCCAAATGTGCAAAATCAAACTTAATAGGCACCCATTGAAATCAGTAATCTCTAGCCCTTCCAAAGTTACTTATTTTGTCATTTTAGTTGTCCCAACGAAAGTTACTTTTTTTTTTTCAACGAAAATTATCTCTTTCTACCTTTTCCCTTTTTTATATACATCTCTATCGTTTTTCTTTTTCCATCTTTTTTGTATTTTAACAACTCATTATACATATAATATAATATTTCTTAATCGATGTGCAAAAGATAAATGAGTAACTTTTGGAAGGGAGGTAGTATATTTTATTTAAAACACAGGCATCATAATTAAACAGTTTAAAACCAAAATAAATGCGTAGGGGACAGAAACAATTTGAAACATTCAAAATCAGAAACTGAAAACTGAGTGAAATTTGAATTGGGCCAAATTTATTTTAAATTTTTTCATAGACATTGTAAATAGATACAAGAACGTTTACATGGAAGTAAAGTAAATAATATGAATAATGTTTCATTCTCACTCGAAAGTATCAACTCAATTGATGATATATTATTATTCATATTCACGGTACCACAAAATTTACAAATTAGTTTTAATCAAGTCCCAAAAGAAGACGTCATTCTTCACGACGACAACATAGGTCCAACTTCCAAACAAGAAAATAATTTTTAGCAGTGATATGAAAAGAGCCGTATTTAAAATGCTACTCATTGAATAAAAAGATGGTAAACTACCAAATAAGCTATCTATGTATAAAAATAAAAATTTGATTAATATATAATGTTATGTTTTAAATAACTATCACATTATTAATATTTTATAATATTTAATTTTATATATATGTTGCATACTTATAATCAAATTTCAGACCTCATATGTTTTTCAGTGGTCTGAAATATTTATTCTGATTTAGATTTAAACTGGTATATATGTATAAATTTGACTATTTGTTATAAATTTAATTTGAAAATATGTGGTGATCAGTTCACAGAAATATAATTGAAAAAAAATATATATAAATATAGACACTGTATATAATTCAAAGTTAGGACAAATTAAGAAACCAAAAAATTACTTAACTTTTTTTTATTATTTGAAAATAAATTAGATATACAAAGACAAGGCGTGCATTGCACTAGAAGTTTGAAGTCTTATTCTAATTAATTAGTTGAAGTTACGTAGAGTACCATTGTTGAAGTCTTATTCATCTGATCATTTAGTCGAATTAAGTTATATTTTGGAGTACTAATTTAACTCTTATATTTGAATTGTTTTGAAAATCGATTTTTAAAATTTTAAATTAAAATAGGTGTAAAAACTTAAAACTCAAAATCTGTTTTAAAAAAAATAAAATAAAAATCATCTAAAATAAAAGGAAATATATTATTGAAGTTCAAGTGTATTGCTTCCTGTCAAAGTCGTGTAGCATCATACAATATCACAAAGTTCAGTTTTAGTGTTTCATCTTGTTTTTACTATTTACATATACTCCCTCCGTCCCCCTATAAGTTTCTCACTTTTCTTTAGATGTTCCACTATAAGTTTCTCATTCCATTTTTTGCATATTATTTTCTCTCTCTCAATTACATCACTTCTACTTTATCTATTATTTTATCATATTTCATCTAATACACATCTATTATTTTCTCTCTCACCATCACATCACTTATACTTTATCTATTATTTTATCATTTTTCTTAATCAAAACACCCAAAAGAAAGGGAAAGTTTATAGGGGACGGAGGGAGTATTATTTTAAAAAATAACCCCCCATTAATTAGAATAGGAACAAGATATGTTAAAATATAATTATCATCACATGTGATGATGTGAAACACGAAAAAGTAGAAGAGGGTAATTAATCTATGTAATGCAATTTATTCGAAGAGTCGTGTACGTACTAGCTAGCATGACTGCGCACAGTCATTTCACATTTTCTTAATATCCTTAGATGTTCGAAAATATTGCCTTGATAAGGGTTTGATATATATGATCATTTTAATATTTTAATATGAGTTGTTTGGTTGTACCAGACTGTGATGCGTAATCCGCACAAATATCGGCTCGATTTCCCTGTTTCATTTTTCGTATTCCACCCTATTGAATTTTTAAGCCGTTCTAATGTTATAGGACGTTGATTATTTTTTAATATAACATATGTCAATTATTTATATAATAGAATAAAATGTGGAACATCAAAATTAAAACACATAATCTCATCCGCACAAATATACTTAAAATTCTTTAACAAAATTTAATTGTGCTAAAACGTACTTGAAAGTTTTCATTATTATGCTAAAAAACGCACATATATGGAGTACTATATATGCGTTATTTTAGATCCCCTATTGCCAAGGCGGCCTAGTTGATCCAATTTTCTTTATATCTAAATATAATAGTAGTAATTCTTAAAAATTATAGTAATATTATAATGAAGCATAAAATCAAAGCCACTTAATATCAAAAAATGATCCATTTGCATCTAAAATCAATCATTATAGTAATCTATTTTAATAATAATAATAATAAAAAAGCAAAAAATGTAATATTTGTGTTGGTGAAATTTTAAAATAATTCTTAAAAAGATGTGGGTGATGCAGTCTTTACTATTTAAATTAAAAAAAATTATTTTAAAATAATAAACTCTAAATAAATAAATGGATGCCTAGAATCAAATCTGTTGTCTAGGAGCGACGTCTAATCTCATTAATTTCCACAATAATTCTCATTGATTGAGAATAATTTGAAAAAAAAAAAAAAAAAAACCAGGTCTCATCTACATTAGATGCACAAATTAATACTCCGTAACATGTTCAACCACTTTTCAGTTAAAAATAGTGTTTTGTTTTAAGACTGTTTTATATAAACTACTCCAACTCAAGGTTCAACTGTATTTAAAATCAATGTTTCTTTTTAATCAAAATTGTTGTCAATATTCCAACTCAAACGTGAAGCTCGTGCATATTGGATACGAATCTTTTGATAAATGCATTCATAGCAATTGTTGCAAGTAAAATATAAATTTGTAAGTCAAATGTTCTTATACGCTATCATCTAAAAATAATAATTGTGTGCATATATTTATTTCTACTCTTTTTCAACGCATATGAAGCGTTGAGCCAATTTAAATTATTTCTCTGTACTATTGGATGACGTCTACATATTTTTTTAATTTATTTTTTGATGACGTTCTCAATTTTTTTAAAAACCATTGTACAATAGCACAAATTGATCTTATAGAAAAATCATATCCTGAAACAATTTAAGTGGATAGTTTAAATGAGTGGAGTGCTTTTCAACAAATACCATGAAAGAATTCTGTCTCATCTAAAAGTCCAAACGTGTAGAGAGGTGGAGAATTAATTCTTGTATATTATTTCCTAACACCAACTATTTTTTTGAACTACTTGAATTAATTTTTAAAAATTAATTACTTTAATTAGAAATATTTTATATATAAAATATTCCACACAACTGCTGCTCTTAGGAAATTAATATTAATTGAATTTTGAACTTTTTTACAAGTTTAGACTTTTAGATTAGATTCAATTATTTCATGGTATTAACTCTCAAAAAAATTATTTCATGGTATTATAGCCTTAGACACGCTTTCTGAATTCAATTTCGACTGAAAGCAACACCATCCATATTAAATTGTCCACTTGACTATGTCTCATCTAAACTTTTAGATGAGATATAATTCTTTCTTCGTATGAGAACCTCAGTCACATTTTTTGAATTCAACTCCTACTGAAAACAACACAACATCCATAGTAAATTGTCCATTCGATGGACCTTCTACTCACAAAAGGGTAAAATGCAAATATGGTCCCAAGATAATTAATGCTCACAAAATTGGTCCCATTTTAAGCAAAAAAGGTCCCGCGAGATTATTTCGTCAAAAATTAACGGAATTGTGAGCGTGAGGCACACACGCCGTTAAGTTCAAAAACGGGAAAATGCAGATTTAGTCCCAAGAGATTCGTGTTTATGAAAATGGTCACATTTTGTTCAAAAAAGGTTCCACGAGATTTTACCTTTTAAAATAAAACCTCCAAATGCTCGGTTTCAATCAAATGCTCCAAAATCACATTTAATTCTAAAAAAGCCCTAAAAATCTCCCCCAAATAAAACCACATGAATCGAACTTGAAAATTCAAGAAAAATTGAAGCTGAAACACTCATTAAGCATTCCCAAATCGCAAACCCTTACTTAAATTCCTCAAATCGTAAACCCCCAAATCGAAGCAGACAAACCACATTCACTAAAATTGCACATCAAATCATTCTTAATTTTTTCTCTCTATCTCAATTATTCTTTTCTTTTGTTGGGACTGGTGGTCTATGCCGCTGGTCGATCACCATGGGTTTGGGGTGTGGTATTACTTGAATCAAATTTTATAATTTTGAGATATATTCTCAAAAATTTAAACACCAAATCTAATGATTTGATTTTGAAGGGATGAGTATTTTGTAAAATGAATTTTTGAAAGATTGGCTTCCGATTTTCTGTTAATGACGGGGTGAAGAGCCTGGTTAATGATAGATATATGTATACATATTTTTAGTATCTTTAGTTTAAAATTTTGATGGAATTTGTAATTTGAATTTCTTCAAAATTTACGTTTTAAAAACTATATCTGATATTTTTTAAGAATATATATGATAAATTTTTATGATTTTATAAATAAAAAAAATAATATCATCAAATTTTAATTATTAAAATTTTTTAATTTGACAAATTTTACATAAAATATTAATTGGTTTGAAATTTTTATTTTTAAATGTTGTAGGCTTTTTATAAATATTTTATTTTTTTAAAATTTGATATAAATTATTATTTAGTATATGTTTTTTCAAATTTACACAAATTATAATTTAATTTGAAAAAATCTGCAATGGGTCATTTTTTCTCATTTTTTGTTTTGGGACCATTTTTGCAATATCATTTAACGGAAACCGTTAAGTATTTGACGGTTGGGACCATTTTACAAAAAATGTGACCAAAAAAAACGTGAAACTAAAATTGTTTTTGAAAAATTCTCTTGGAACTAAACTTGCATTTTACCCACTCACAAAATAAAGGCAGGTGAATATTAAATGAATTATTTCCCAACCTCCAAATTAAAAGAGATGATCAACAATTATTGAAAAAAGTCAGATTTGATGAGAATAATATTAATTTGCATGCCACCCATGCATACTAATAAAAAAAAAACCAATTGGATAATATTTACATGTCATCCATTGATCACATGATTTTATATACGGAGTAAGTTAAAATCTGTCCTGCAAATTTCCTAAATTAGTACTCCCACCCTCTGCCTGCCTGACGTGATTACTTACATACTTTTATTATGAAAATATTATTTTATTTTTAATATTACATTTTTCCCATATATTTTACTTATAGCTCATAAATCACTTAAAATACCCATCGTTTATCTTACATCATCAACCAGTGCTAGTTAGGAGAATCTCCTATTATAAATTGGCAGTGAAGGTGAAGCAAAACTACAAGCATCTACATGCAGAGAGAGTGAAGTAATTAGAACTCTTTCAAAATTATTAATCTGATTCTCTTTTTGGATCATAACATAATGGCAAGCGCCCGGCCACCGAAAGCGGAAGGTGCAGCTGCAACCAACAGCTTCAAACAAGTGATGGCTGTTAACACCTCTTTCAAGAGACGATCAGATCAATTCGCCTCCAAACTCATGAGCCAGCAATCTATGAACAAGGCCGTCTACGAGGAGGACCCCGCCGCCTCCTTGTCCCGATCCCGCCACGAATTCGGCGAGCACGGCGGAATCAACATGTCCATCGAGGCCTCCGCCACCTTCACCGTCATGGAGGCCGAAACCATGCGCAAGATGTTCACCGGAGAGCTCGGCCCCGACCGCGATTTCTTCATCTACAGCCGCTGCTTCAACCCCACCGTCATCAACCTCAGCCGCCTCATGGCCGCCCTGGAAGGCACCGAGGCTGCCTACTGCACCGCCTCCGGCATGTCCGCTGTCTCCTCCGTCCTCCTCCAGCTCTGCAGCTCCGGAGACCACGTCGTTGCTTGCCACACTCTCTACGGTGGGACCCACACGCTCCTCGCACACTTCCTGCCACGTGTTTCAAACATAACGACGTCGTTTGTGGACATCAGCGATCACGAGATGGTGAAGCGGGAAATTGTGGAAGGGCGGACTAAGGTGCTATTCTTTGAGTCCATGTCCAACCCCACGCTCACCGTGGCTAACGTGCCCGAGCTGTGCAGGATAGCGCACGATAAGGGGGTCACTGTGGTGGTCGATAATACCTTTGCGCCCATGGTGCTCTCTCCGGGCATCCTCGGCGCTGACATCGTTGTGCACAGTATGACTAAGTTCATTAGCGGTGGCGCCGACATCATCGCAGGTCTCCTCTATCTATTTTTAATTTCCATCAATGTTTCTAATTCTAGATTTTATTTATATAATATAAATGCTACTCCATAGTAGGGCGCTACGTACAACAAATGCCGCATTAAAATTTTGATTATAGGAGATAAGATCGTACACTAATACACTATGTACAAAAAGAGACCAATTTTTGTTTTGTGATTTTTTTAACATTTCAAAATTTAATTAATACATCTTAAAATTAATTTTAATGTCTACGTACTCCGTATATTATATAATTTATATGTACATTTCTATAGAGTTTGTAATTTATACTATTGACTTTTATATGATTTATAGGTATTTAATTATAGGGTGTGATTTTAAAATCTTGATTCTAAATTTTAAAGTAGAACGTGAATTAGATTTTAAAATATTTAATATGATTTTTTTTAAAACAACTTTAATATGAATTTAAAATCCCAAACTAATTCAAATTAAGCATCTCCAAAATAGTTGGTATTTGCATAAAATATATAAGCATTTTATTAAAATTAAGATTCTCACCAATCCAGGTAACTGTTGGTCACTCCTAATCAACCAACCTACATCAAATAATTAATCAATTAAAGAATTTTCCATTTTATATATGTTTTCTATTACTGATTTTTTTTTTCCATTTTATATATGTTTTCAATTACTGATTTGCAAATTTTATTTGTTATGGGTAAGAAATCAATTGCTAAAATTAATATTGGCATATATGCATGACTTATTGGGCAATTCGCGATTAAAAAAAAAATCTAGTTAAGTTGTGATTTTACTCTTAATTGTGTGTAAAATTTTGTGATTTGATTGTTAAAAAGTAAGTTGAGGTGATTGATGGAATGTATTGTATACTTGTATCATATACTTCAATTGGCTGTATATATGATAACACATTAAATCACAACTTGACACTGTACTACGTACAGTGTAACATAAAATAAACGGTATTTGTCACTAACGGACCAGGTATATGCATGTGATGTCAAAGCATCTCACAGTACTAATTAATTAGAGTTAATGATACCTTAATTGATCAGATCTGTCGCTTTTTAGGTGAATAATTGAATCAATCAGTCTTTGAAACATGAGTTGACTTGCTGTTTCATTTTAATTAAATTAGAACGAGACAAAACATTACTAATAATTAATCGAGGAATCAGTCTGAGTATACTTGCTCTTTCATTTTTTAATTATTAGCACGAGACAAAGCAATATATAATTGAAGGAAAATATACTAATTAATTAATTAAACATGAGTTTACTCAATTTGAATATTTCTTTTTAAAATGATTAATGATTTATATGAAGTTGTTGGTTGTTAGATATATACATTAATTAAAGTATGTATTTAATTACTGCAGGTGCCGTATGTGGTCCAGCAAGCCTTGTGAACTCCATGATGGATCTTCATCAAGGGACCCTAATGCTGTTAGGGCCCACCATGAACCCTAAGGTGGCTTTCGAGCTATCTGAGAGGCTCCCACACTTGGGCATTAGGATGAAGGAGCACTGCCATCGAGCTCTCGTTTTCGCAACCAGGATGCAAAAACTAGGCCTCAAAGTTATCTACCCGGGTCTTAAGGACCATCCCAATCATGAACTTCTCAAGTCCATGGCCAACGAAGACTATGGATTCGGTGGAATTTTGTGCTTAGACATGGAAACCGAGCAAAAGGCCAACCGTCTAATGAATCTTCTACAAAATGGCACTCAGTTTGGGCTTATGGCGGTTAGCTTAGGGTACTACGAGACGTTGATGTCGTGCTCAGGGAGTAGCACGAGTAGTGAACTGGACGAAGACGAGAAAACTTTGGCGGGGATTTCACCAGGACTTGTTAGAATGTCGATCGGGTATAGTGGGACGTTGGAGCAGAAATGGGGCCAATTCCAGAAGGCCTTGTCAAAAATGCAAGATTTGAATTTGTTCCAAAGGATTTAATTAACAAATGGCCGTTACTATCCAGTTGGAAGCTGGACTTTAAATGTGTTGTTTGAAGCCAAAATGAAAGAATGCATGTGTGCGATTAAATAAAAGGGTCCCACATCTGTTTATTGGTTGACTTGTTTGAAGCACTGTTTATCAATGTTCTCTAGTTATCTTGCCTAGTTGCTTTTGTTGTTACTGTTTCTTTAATGTAATAATCTAATTTGTGTTGAGCCCGTTTAGAGCTCAATTTAAATTGGTGTCGAAAATGCAGTATGAAAAAAATGTTTAATTTTATGAGTTCTTATAAAAAAAACTGAACGGTGACATGTTGTATGCAAACTAATATGTTTGTGTATGTTAAACTGTAGTTTACCATAACCCTTAACAAACCAAGTTTATATTTTTTTTTTATTAATTTAATATGTTAGTAGGGTACTGACAGGTTTATTAATTTTTTCAATCTTCTTACTTACAATCACTGCTGACATGTTCAATTGAAAATCCTTAAGCAAATGAATTATTGTGTTTTGGGCTTATAGACTAATTAAAATTAGATTTGAGTACATGAATTGTAAGAAAAGATGGTCCAATTAAAAAAGTCAGATTGCTACACTAAAAGCCCAATACTTGACATAGAACTAAACATTTAAAAGATCAAAAATAAATTTGTTTTGGGATTATGTAAGATGGAAAAATTTGGATGGAGAAATTTTGGATGAGAAATTTCGATAAATAGTGATTGTGTTTGTTTATTTTGAGTAGGATAGTATGCAATTTGATGTCAAATCAATTGTACATGTAAGATTGAGTGAAGTTGTATTATTATATTATTTTTAAAAAAAAAACATAGTAAATTGTTTAAGAATAATATAGAATATAAAGGTATATGAATGGTGAAATTCAAATATTAATGTAAATCGGCCCAATCAAAAATTTTTGCAAGCAAAGTCTCTAATTGGTTATTGGGAGATCATGAGACTCTGGAGTTGGAAACGTATTAAATGAATAGATTAAAATATTATACGTACCAACGGGATGCAATGATGCATCATTGTAAAATAACTCTAAAGTTAATCGTGTTTAGCTTACAGCAATTTACCATAAATTTACACATAGAATTGTAAAAAATTGTATCTAGATTATTACTCGCAATCCATTTAGTCCCGCCATGGCATCTGCTTCTACAACTGATTCTGCATTCTACGATTTGTTCTAAGTTATGTGTCTTGGCATTGCTCTTTGGACTTAGCTAAGTATAGGAACAAAATCTCATTTAAAAATATGGACATGTAGAAAGGTGTAGGATAAATTCAATTATATTAATTACCTAATATTTTCCCCCACTCAATGAGCAAAATTCTCGACTTTGGTGAATAGGCTTATTGAGTGAACAATTTAATACAGATGTGATTGTTTTCATTGGGATTTTAGTCAAAGACTCTGATATACGGAGTATGAAATAATTTCATCACATCTAAAAATTTGAATTTGTAAAAGAAGTGTAAAATCAATTCATTTATATTAATGTCCTAATTTGTATGGATAACTAGTACGGAGTAATATCTTATTCATCAATCCACGCTTTTTATAAGTCTCAAGCTCTTGTATTACATGCATCTTTCTTTTATTATTAACTCTATAAATAGGAATGTAACTTAACTTAACTACATCAACATCAAGAACTGTGATTTATCATACTTAAATTAATCTAGAATTCCCACCAGAGTGAAGTATTATGAAGAAAGGTACAAGAGTCAAAGCTGCATCCATCTTCAGCAATGTGAGGCATATCAAAGACACCTGCAGCAGCTTCCTCTACTTTTCTGTTTTTATCGCTGAAACCCCTGCACTCCTCTCTGCTTTCCATATCTACTACAACTCCTCTGTTTTCTGAACTCCCTAATCTCACCTCGTTCTTCTTTTCATTTTCCTCACTCATCTCTCTCAGTTTCTGCACCTGTCAATTGTTCAAAATAAGTTGTTACGAGTATTACGGAATTCAGGGGTATTTGCAAACTTTATAAACAGATTAAAAACATTTTTTCTCAAAAATAAAAACTGTGAGAGTGCAGCTTTAAAAAAAAAAATTTAAAAGTAGTTTGTAGAGTTTGCAAACAACCCCTCAATCTCTGCTAAAAGCAACAAATGTCTTTTTAGTGATTTACAGAAAAAAGGAACATGAATTTAGACATTTTTGTCTTCAATTAATCAGAAGAAAGATTAATTTATCGTATATAAAAGATGTGATATGTGAGATGTAATTAAAGAATTAAAAGTATAAAATGAAGAATAAAATAATATTTTAAATTATAAAATAGTAAGAAATCAGTTAGGAGGGTAAATTGAGTAGATTTGAGGGGAAATAGTTAATAACACATTTTAAACAAAGGTAAAAAGTAATTTTTTCGGCTTATAATTTTACCACATTTTAATTTTCGTCTTGACTTTCAAATTTTAAAGATAATTCTGTAATTTAAATACTTTTCACTTTTGGTTCTACGACATGTTATATAGGTAACCTAGTCGATAAAAATGGCATGACACCTTCAGATTTTTCTATTTGGTAAAGTCAATTGATCAACTAGGTGTATGATATTCTACGGTTGGTCATTGAACTAAAAATTTTAAAAATTAATAAGAACGAAACCAAAATGTGGTAAAACTACTAGATGAAAATTCTCAAATAGTAATGTATAAGGAGTTGTAGAGTACCTGGATGGCCAAACTCTGATTCTCCTTTCTGAGTGCTTCGAACTGTGAAGCCAAGTTATGATACTTTGATGTGAGGATGTTAAACTCTTTCTCAACTTGTTTGGATTTTGATCGAGCTCGTTTATTCTGGAACCATATCGCGATCTGTCGTGGGTGCAACCCGAGTGTGTCAGCGAGGTTCTGTTTCATGAGTAACTCGGGTCTTGACTCGGACTCGAACGTTGTTTCGAGTGACTTGATTTGGTCATCACTAAATCTTTTTCTTCCGGAATACTTTCTGGACTTGGTGGTGTTACTCGACATGATGTTCCAATTTGTTTGTTGTTGTGGGCTGATTTATTTGGAGCTAAGCTTTAAGATCAACATACTAAGACGTACGTGTATATCTTGATCTTGATCTTCATTTCTTACATGGTGGGCCTCTATATACCACTTGTGCTTTAACATCTGTCCACTTTGTCCCTATATAAAATCCGATATTTTTGTCAGGCATTTTGAAGTGTTACTATTTAGCAATTGAAGTGTTACTGTTTCAAAAATAATTTATTTTATATATTATTCATTTAAAAATTACTAAACAATAATATTTCGTATAACATGAATTAAACAAGGGAGTAAAATGATACTTTCGTTCAACAATAACTTCATACTTTCCTTTTCGAAATGTTCTACAATAATTTTCACACCCTTAAAATAGAAAACCCTTTATAAACTACAATATCCTCAATTTTACACAAATGTAATTACTTTTTCTCCAAACATACACAAAAGTCAACTCATTTCTTTATTTTATACATAAAATTTTATAAAATTATCCCTCAAAACTACACTCATTATTATACATATGAAAGTTATTCAATAACGGAGTGTACTATAATCTTATTATTACTTTAGTGCATATGCAATATTTTTATCGTATTCAATTAATTTACTATGCAAAATTTACCTATTTCGATCTAAACGAGTATATTTTTGTGGTATTTTTCTATTACACGTGTTTTGCACACATATAACCAAGATTATATTTATCCATTCAAATTGTGTTTTGAAGTTGGGTTCAATCTTTTGTGGAAGTATAGCGTTATTAGCGTGGTTGCACTTCAAGGTTTTTTATACTTTTCATAATTTTGAGAAATTAACATTTATTAAAAAAAGAATAAATCAATTTGAATTGAAATATATCTTTAATTATAGGTAAGCAAGACACGAGAACACCGAAAAATACCACAAAAATATCATTTATGTTGCTCAATTTCAAATTGTATACTCCGTATGTTACAATTGGATTTTTAAAAAAAATGTACATGTACCAAATTGATAATATTAGTACTAGATATTGTAAATGGATATTAATCCTAAAATATATTCCCTCTGTTCCTCTTCCTCGTTAAATATTAATTATCAATTTTATCATTTTAAATCAGGAATGAGTGACTTTAGAAAAAAAACAAGAATAGATGTGAAATGTGAAAAAGCATAATTCAATCCGATTAACACGTTGCAAAAAAACAAGAGAGGCGCCCTCCGCTGTCCTTGAAAACCCAATGGTATGGTGACAATGTGGCTCTCCATTAAAATATGTGGCCCTCTTCTTCTTTTCAGATTTCATCTTTCAAGTGACATTTGGCATTTCATTTATGCTTTTCTTTATTGGATTATACTTATATAGATTGAGATTTATAATTTGGATTCTTTGAAAGCAAACAAATACTTGTCCAAATTTAGACAAAATTTTGTGTGCAATTAGTGCATGGTTTAAAAATATGTACAATCCACGATGCAACCAACTCATAAATCTAACATCACTATAGTGTCGGTCTAAACATTTCAAAAGCCTTCGTTTTTAAAATTTAACACTCGTTACTTTAATATTTTACTAAATTTAAAACCATATTCTATAAATCTTATATAAACTTTATATAAGCATCTATACATTCTATAAAATAAAGTTAAATTTTAATATATTTAAATTTCAAAACAAACCCACACCATTACAAATATTACAATTTAAAATTCACTAAATTTTAAAATTCAAATTTCAAAGCAAACACACCCTCTCATATATAGTTGATATACATATCTTAGATTAATGCATTCGCTCTACATGAATCATTTATGCATTTTATTTATATTAGCTTACACATTTTAGTTGAATTTAATATTGTCGGTGATATATTGTTTGAGACGGATAAAATTAATAAGGCAAATATTTACGTGTACCAATTACATACATGTAACTGGCTATTTACTCTCATTTTTTAATAAGTCCACACTCCCTTTTTTAAGGCACTTATGTGTACAAGTTACATACATGTAACTAAATCCAATTTTTTACATAAGTTATTAGTTATTTACCCTCTTTTTTATTAATTTCACCCCCAATTTTTTTAAAAGAAAAATACATGTAAAAAATTATACTACCCTTTTATCTATTAAATAAAAATAAAACTCATTAAAATTATAAGTATACACCGACTATCGAATCACCAATGAATCACCACGAGTCAAATATTATTCTATTTTTTTAACTTTAAAAAAATAAATATAAAAAAATAACGAATATAAAAAAATATTGAAAAAATATGAAACTAAAAAATAAAATTATGAAACAAAAATTTCAGTATTTTTTTTTCAAAAAATGACCAAAATTTAGAAAAAGAATTGAAAAAAAAACTAACTAAAAAATTCAATTTTTTCTAATTTGGGTATAAATGTATGAATATGACATACTCATTTTCTACCTTTAATCTGATTTATAATAACTAAGATTATTTTGTTGTGTCTTCATTATTTCTACAATGATATATGGTTTGTTACGGGTTTTTTTAAAGTTGTAGATTATTTTTTAAGACTAATTAATAACATAATCTAATTGAAAAATAAAATTTATATTTAGAAACTTAAATAATTGGAGAATTGGAAAAAAAACAAGCATAGTATTGCATCGGCTTTATTATTTTCTTTGTGGTCATCGCCGTGTTGATGCATTCATATGTTTATTGAGTGTGATCGTATCTATTAATTGAATTGTGTGTTCAGTGTGATTCATTCTCACTTTTGTTCTTCTTACTAGTTAGTTAATATCAATCTTTTAATATTGATGTATTAATTTGCATGGTATGCTTGAAATTATGAATGTGTTAAGTTGTGTATTTTTTGTTAAATATAGTATTAGTTTAAATACGATATAGTATTAGTACGTCTGTGGTATAGTACTAGTTAATATATTGTATAGTACTAGAGATTAATGTGGGTATAAAAATATCATTTTATATATGAACTAATACTATACAATATGTGAATTAATACTATACTATATTTGAACTAGTACCATAGAGTATGTAAACTAATACTATACAATATGTGAACTAATACTGTACTATATTTGAACTAGTACCATAAAGTATGTGAACTCGAAACTCGAAAACATTATAACTTGTACCAATATAAACTAATATTATACTGTATATGAACTAATACGTACAGTACTGCATATTAACTAATAATATACCATAATACTTTTCAACTGTTATCATAACACTTATAAACTAAAAATTATATTCATAAAAAATTAAAATAAAGTGATTAAAAAATGAAAGTTCGAATGAAAAAAATAATTAAACAAATGTAAAACGAAGTAAAATTTGTAAGAAATGAAGTAAAATTTTGAAAGGATAAGGTGAAAATTATACACCAATTAATTAAAGTAAAATAGTACCAATAGAATTGAACACTTGCAGCTAAGAGAGATGAAAATTTTATTTTTTAAAATAAATTATTATTATACTACTCAATTTAATACTTAAAAAAACAATTAATATTATTTTTAAAATTTTCTTATTAGACTTTAAAATTTTAGAATAATTATTTGTAGCATAAAAATGAAGTACGTGAAAAAATTATCATTTGAAACACAAATGATAAATAAGTTCCGTCCAGAATGATTGGAAAAGATCAAACCAATTTGAACCGCTCACATCACAGTAGTCGTAGCGTAGTAACCTAATTTAAAAAAATAATGGAGTATTATTTTTTAATGATAAAATTAAAAAAAAATTAAAGTAAAATAAAGGTCCATGAAAAAATCTATGTGCTAAATTGATATAGTAAATGGGTCATGTGTTATTTGTAATGGATTATTGGATTGAATATAGTAAATGTGTCATGTGTTATTTGTAATGGGTTATTGGAATATTGGATATAGTAAATAAGTGGGTTATTGGAATCTTACATACATGTAACTGATACTGCAACCCAATTAATAAATGAATGAAAATAAAACTCAAAATCGAATATATGAGCAAGTCAGGAATTATGAATAGTATATTTCTAATTTGTCCCGGCCACTTCTTATTATTTTAGAATATTTTAAATTACGTTGAGTGTCTAGGCTTGTTAATGTTGCCTTTAATAGCTAGTGGAGGTCAAATAATTGTTGTACTAGCTATATGAATATTGTAATATAAATTATTGATGTTATCAAAAATGAAATCCTATCATTCGTATAAAATATACAAAGGGTTTACTGTTTTGGGGCATTAATGATCATGAGAAGAATTTGCATGGGGTGGGGACTACATATGAGAACGTAGAGATATTGTCAAGTATATATATATCAAAGGGTTACACACTAAGCCAAATGTACGGTGGCCAAGGAATTCTTCCTCGAATTGAACATCGGTTGGAACTTGGAACCAATCTTAAAGTTTATAGCATTTAATCTTAAATTTTATTTTAAAAAATTTATTGTTTTTTCTATTTTAAAAAATTTGTTGTTTCTTTATAAAATAAGAAATGCTATGAACTTTATGAAATTGAGGGAGTAGAGGGCTGTGACTGTGAACTATTTACAAGGAAAATAACTCTATATATTTTCTAATAATTTTTTCTCATCGTTTTAATATAAATATATCATCACAAAGAGTAACAAATTAACAATTATCCTTCTGTACACTTGTTAAGTATATTGGCATGCAACTCTTAAATATACATGCAAACCCTTACAAGTTGTTAGATAGAGGAAAGGTAGTTACAAATCTAGTTGTATTTAACAATAGATTGTTACATAGAAGGCTCTAGAATGTCAAGCCTCTATATATAGTGTACATATCATTCTATGCAATACAAACTGAAATTACAATTTTCAACATGGTATCATGAGAGCAGGGATTTCTCATGATTTGTGTTTGATTTTGCAATTACCCGGTTCCTTCCAGTTTCTTCTACCTTTCTTCAAATCTTCATCTTATCTACTTCATACCTTCAACCAGTAACTGCTCTGTTCTTTTGTTAACCGTTTTTTTTCTTCGTTTCAACTTACCTTTCTTCAAATCTTCATCTTCCCTACTTCATACCTTCAACCAAAAACTGCTCTGATACCATGTTGAAAATTGTAATTTCAGCTTGTATTGCATAGAATGATATGTACACTATATATAGAGGCTTGACATTCTAGAGCCTTCTATGTAACAACCTATTGTTAAATACAACTAGACTTGTAACTACCTTTCCTCTATCTAACAACTTGTGAGGGTTTGCATGTATATTAAGAGTTGCATGCCAAAGCTTATTCTTCTTCACTCAATCCTCCTCCTCTACCTAGATTTATCACTCTTTCGATTCGCCTGGATAATGATAACTATCCGTTTTGGCGTAATCAGGTGCTCGCTTCTGTTCGAGCTCACTGTTTTGAAGATGTCCTTCTTTGTAAGGCTGTACCACAGAATCCGACGATCTCTGATTCGGATTCAATTTCATGGCAACGCAAAGATCAGTTTCTCCTAAGCTGGCTTCTTAGCTCTGTTTCTGAATCGATGTTAGGGCATGTGAGTAGGTGTGAACACTCATTTCAGCTTTGGTGGGTGTTTGAATCATTGTTTCAATCGCAATCTAGTGTCAAAGCAATGATATTACGACTTCAACTACAGACGCTGCGAAAAGGTGATCTTAGCATTGATGCGTTCATATTGAAGATGCGATCGGTTGCGGATGATCTTCATCATGCTGGACAGCCTATCAGTGATGATGAACTGGTATTGTATATACTTGGAGGACTTGGTGCTGACTTTGATGCTATTGTGGTCTCACTAACGACCAGGGGAACTGTACCTTCCATTCCTGAGGTGCAATCTATGTTACAAGCATATGAGATGCGGTTACAAAGCCATACTGCTCACTCTCTCAATTTGGTAGGAGGTCACATTGCTTCTCCAGCTCCACCTTCTGCTCATGCAGTCATTAAAGGTCAGAATTCGAATAAATCACATGGCAAGGGCAAGGTTTTCTCTAAACCTAGAATAGTTTGTCAATTATGTGGTAGAAACTATCATATTGCTGCTAAGTGTTTTAAAAGGTTTGATCAATCCTTTCATGGTCTTGAGAACTCTCGTAACACTTCATCTGCTCATCGTCCACCTTTGACCACTCCATTCCAAGCTAACATTGCTCAGCAGCAAGCAAGCACTTCTCATCACCAGCACTACCCTGCTACTTATCCAGCTTACTCTCCTTCACTCACTGGCATCATGGATTCAGGTGCCTCATCTTCAAACTCACACACCTCCAACTCCCCTTGGTTTGTTGACAGTGGAGCCACACATCATGTCACCTCTCAACTTTCCAATTTGCATATCAACTCTCCATATCAAGGTATGGATTCTTTAGTTGTTGGAAATGGTGCATCAATACCTATATCACACACTGGTTCCTTTTCTGTGCCTACATGTGATCATTCTAAATCTGTTGTTATGGATAATGTGCTCCTTGTGCCTGCTATAACTAAGAACCTTATGAGTATTTCTCAGTTTCTCAAAGATAACGATGTTGTCATTGAGTTCTTTGCTGATTGTTGCTTTGTTAAGGATCTGAAAACACACAAGATACTATTGAGAGGGGAGCTTACAGATGGATTGTATGTTCTGAACTTTGGTGGTGTTGACAACATGAAGAATAATGTGAATAAAGCTCAGCACTCAGTGTCTGCTGTTCAAGTGAATAAAGCCAAGTCAACTTGGAAGTTGTGGCATTGCAGGCTAGGCCATCCTAGCAACTCCACTCTTTCCACTATATTGAGGAGATTGAATATTACTTGTACTAGTACAGTTGATACATTTTGTGATGAATGTAAACTTGGCAAGATGCATCTTAAACATTTTCCTTCTGTGTTGCATCATTCTACTACTGCTTTTGAACTAATACATATGGATGTGTGGGGACCTGCCTCTTGTGTATCTATTGATGGCTATAGATACTATCTCTCCATTGTAGATGAGTTCACACGTTTTGTTTGGGTGTTTCCTTTGATGGCTAAGTCTGAGGTTGTTGGAGTGTTTCATCAGTTTATGATAACAGTAGAAAGGGTGTTTGGGGTGTGCATCAAAAATATACAGCATGATATGGGGACTGAGTTTATGCCTGTTGATAAGTTGGTTAAGCCCCTTGGTATACAAGTTAGATTATCATGTGCTTACACTCATCCACAAAATGGTCTAGTTGAAAGAAAACATCAACATGTTACTGAACTTGGCCTTGCTATGCTTGCTCGTTCCAATCTTTCCATGAGTTTTTGGTGGCATGCTTTCTCCACAGCTGCTCATTTGATCAATTTCCTTCCCACACCAACTCTTGATCACACTTGTCCCTATGAAAAGCTCTATCTCAAGCCTCCTGACTATCATTCCCTCAGGGTTTTTGGGTGTGCTTGTTTTCCATTTCTCAGACCATACAACACATCAAAGCTTCAATTCCGCAGCTCAAAGTGTATCTTTTTGGGCTACAGCTCCAATCACAAAGGATACTTATGCTTACACTCTTCTGGTAGAATTTATGTTTCTGCCTCTGTCCAATTTAATGAGAATGAATTCCCCTCTTTCACACCTCACTCCTCTCCTCCACCTACTCAAACTCACTCATTCTCAGCTCAATTACCTCTCCATTTGCCTGCTCCTGATTCCTCGTCATCCACTGACTCTTCCTCCAGATATATATTAACTCCATCTTCTCCTAATACTAATCTCAACTCTTCTCCTTTAACACCTGTTGATCATAGTTCATCCTCCTCTTCATCCAGATACATGCTACCCCCTTCTCCTCTCCCATCTATATCATCTCAGCCTCCATCACAACACCCCCCTCTCAACTCCACTCCACCTATAACATCAATCTCAAGACACTCCATGCAAACCAGGTCAAAATCAGGTATATTCAAACCCAAAGCCCTTGTATCCACAGCTCCCATTATTGAACCAACTTCTGTTTCAGAGGCCATGCTCAGTCCTGATTGGAAGCAAGCAATGCAGGCAGAATATGATGCACTTATTCAAAATGAAACTTGGAAGCTGGTACCCCCATCCTCCACCATCCATCCCATTACTACAAAGTGGCTGTTTCGAGTTAAGTACAAGAAGGATGGCTCAGTTGAGAGGTACAAAGCCAGACTAGTGGCTAGAGGTTTTCAACAGCAAGCTGGAGTTGATTATTTTAACACATTCAGTCCAGTTATAAAACCTGTTACACTTCGTATTGTGTTTACTCTAGCTGTCTCAAAAGGGTGTCCTATACAACAGGTGGATATCAACAACGCTTTCCTCAAAGGTCTGCTTCATGAAACTGTGTACATAGCACAACCTGAGGGTTTTGTGAATGATCAGCATACATCCTATGTGTGTCAACTTAGAAAGGCTTTATATGGGCTGAAGCAAGCACCCAAGGCATGGTATGATACATTGAAGGCCTTCAGTCAAAGGTTCACTCACTCTACATCTGATCATTGTTTGTTCCACAGAGTTATGAATGGGAAAACCACCTTGCTCTTGGTATATGTGGATGATATCCTAATCACTGGAGATGACAATTCATTGGTTCAAGCTCTTATTGACACACTTCATTCTCAGTTTTCTCTTAAACATCTAGGAGAAATCAACTATTTTCTGGGCATTGAGGCTCATACCACTCCCACCTCAATCAAACTCACACAGTCCAAATATGCTACTGACCTCATTGCCAAAGCTAATCTCACTTCTTCTAAACCTTGTTCTACTCCTCTCTGCCATTCTTCTCAGCTCTCCTCATCTGATAGTCCATCATTTGATAACCCCTCCTTATATCGTATCATCATTTGGTGCCTTACAATATCTTACACTCACCCGTCCTGACATATCTTTCTGTGTCAACAAGCTATCCCAGTTTTTGCAAAATCCGACACAAAATCATTGGAAGGCCTGTAAACGGGTCCTTAGGTACATCAAGGGCTCTATTTCTCATGGTATTACTTTCTCTATAGTGTCTGATTTCAGGTTACATGGATTTGTCGATGCTGATTATGCATCAAGCTTGGATGACAGAAGGAGCACGTCGGGTTTTTGCATCACACTTGGCCAAAACTTGATATCATGGAGTTCGAGGAAGCAGAATGTGGTCGCACGGAGCAGCACAGAGGCCGAATACAGGGCCCTTGCCCTAGCTACTACTGATATTCTTTGGATCTCCAGTCTATGCAAGGAACTTGGCATTCCAATTTCTACACCAGCTATCTTATGGTGTGACAATCAGGGTGCCATCACCCTTGCTTTCAGTCCAGCGTTTCATTCACGTACCAAACACATTGAGGTCGATGTTCACTTCTTACGTGAGAAAGTGCAAGCTGATATTCTTGACATTCGATATATTTCGTCGGAGGATCAGTCGGCGGACTTACTCACCAAGCCCCTCGCCCCTGCTCGTTTTGCTAGGTTGGGTGCATGGCTCAATCTTGCCTAGTCATTGTGGTCCGGTTTCTTCCGGAGCGTGTTAAGTATATTGGCATGCAACTCTTAATATACATGCAAACCCTCACAAGTTGTTAGATAGAGAAAAGGTAGTTACAAGTCTAGTTGTATTTAACAATAGGTTGTTACATAGAAGACTTTAGAATGTCAAGTCTCTATATATAGTGTACATATCATTCTATGCAATACAAGCTGAAATTACAATTTTCAACAACACTAAATTCCATGACACGGTGCAATTAAGCTATTTTATTAATTTAATGAGTTAAAAATTCAATTGGACAATCGATATTATTACATCACTTAATTGTTTCAAATGGTTCTACTGTACATTAATTTATCTTTTTGGACTACTGCGGCGTAGGTAGTGGCGAGCTCAATAGAGAGAGGCGAAAGGGTAGAGGCTACCGACAGAGTATGGGCTTTTTGTTCTATTTATCCATTTGGTTAACTTTTCGGATGTGTCATATTTTGGTGTTGGACGGAGTATATGTTAATCACACTATGAGATATTAGACATTTTATTTTTTTAGCACTCTTTATCGAAATATTTTAATTTTTTTTTCTTTCGACACTTTATTGTCGATCATGTACCTTATTTTCGACAAATCAGTGTCGATCGACATTGATTTGTCGAAAATAAAGTACTTTTTTTTCTAAGATTTCTGTTGAATTTGTTGGGCTTTTGATTTTATCGGAGATGGTGACGGACGGCGGCATTCGTGGGAGTTGGCTGCAAAAGTTAGAGTTAGGATTAGATTTTTTCAATTTTGAAGGGAGTGTATCTATCCATGAATATTTTACTAAAAGGGTAAATTAAGTATTTTACAGGTATATTTAATTAAAAAAAATGGAGAGGGGGTATATTTAACACGGCTGTAGGGGTATATAGCCAAACCCGTGAATATATAAGAGGAAATTTTATTTTTAGTCCTACAAGTTTGAGACATTCCAAAATAAATCCTTTAAGTTTCAACTTTACAAAATACGTCCTTTACCTTTCAATTTTAATCTTTTTTTACATCAATTTTAATCCTTTATGTTTTGAAGGAATTAAAATTTGTCAAATATATTAAAAAATGCCACATCATCACGCCACATCACTCTCTCCTTTATATATTTTTTAAAAAAAAAAGTATATTCTATACACACCTCATAATTTTAAATACAAAAATAGATGTATATAAAATGAATAAATAACCCTTATATAAATAAAGAGTAAAATAATTTTAAAAAATCTGAAATTTAATTAAAATTTAAAAGTATTTTAAAAATAAAATTAAAAATATTGAAATAATTCAATAAAACGTAAAAAAAAAAGTAAATTTCAAAAAATCAATAAAAAGTACGATTTTATTTTTTTAATATTTATTTTTGATTGAGTTGATTTTTCTTTCATTTTTTATTTAGTTTTTAAAAAAATGAATCATTAATTGGTATTTTAAATTTAATTATTTTATAAATTTTATTTGATTTATTTAAATTTTTATAAATTAGGCTGTTGTTTGTTTTTTTTTTTCAATTCTCATATCATGATAAATTTATTAATTTTAGTCGAGGGGTAGAACTGACATTCCACCCTTAATAAATTTTTTAAAAATGTCCTGGTGGGTTTACTCAACAAAATCGTGTGTACGTATAACTGTGGCCCAAAAACAAATTCAATCTTGAATACCTATGTTTATAGGGGTGGTTATAGACCCCACTAGCTTTGTTAAATATACACACCAGATACACATACTCCTTAAAGTTGCAGATGTTATATGTACTCTCCACGAAATATCTAATCTGCCCTTTTACACATTAAATTCAAATTATAGATATACTTCTCCAAATATTAAACCCTAAGGACATGATTGGTATTTAGGAATGAATTAGGAATGAAATGATGATTCCTTAATTCATTTCAAATATCATGATTTGTATATTTATTTATTAGGAATGATCATTCCAACTGAAATGGTCATTACCAAAAATTAAGAAATAATCATTCCTTCCATACTACATGCTAACCGGACCCGCATGAAATGGCAATGGGACGGAAAAAAACCCGGATTCGCATGAAACCGGCCCGCACGAGACGGGTAAATACCCGGTCAAATGGGTCCTGGGTCAGGTAAATACCCTGTCAAACAATACCCGCCGAGTATTGGACGGGTAATGATTTTATTTTCCATACATATATACCACAATTTTTTCATTTATTTTCCATACTGTTGTCGTACCGAAAATTTCGATATTTTTTCGGTATGAAAAATTCGATATACCGAAATTTCAATATATTTATCCACCCCTAATCCGCTCCCAGCCACCTACCCACCAGTTGGCTGACGTCACCTCCCCTCTTATACATTTTCGTGGCCGCGACCACCTCTCTCTCAATTCACGCGGTCGACCGCCCATTGCTGCCGCTACCCCATCCATTTTCGCGGCCAAGAGACCCTTCCCCCTCCCTCCTTATCGCGGCCAAGAAGAGCAGGTAGGTTTTTAATTTTGACGAACCAATGTCGAATAGATGCACTATTGTCGACAATAATGCATATATTCAATCAAATATTGTCGAATTTTTTTATTTTTTGATATCTTTCCGACAAACCAGTGTCGAATGTATGCATTTTTGTCAACAGCAATTTGTCGACAATAGTGCATACGATCGACACTAATTTGTCGAAAATATGTTTTTAATTTTTATTTTATTTTTTGAAATTTCTATGATTTTTTTATTATGTTTGAGACTATTTAGGTGTTTGTGTTGATCGTCGGAGATGACGACGACGACGACGACGGTGACAGCGGGTTTAAAAGTGGAGGGAAGTGTATTTATCAGGTTTATTTTATTATAAGGGTAGTTTGAATATTTTACATGAATATTAAATTAAAGAGATTATATACAATTAGAGTCACCTTCTAAGACCTTACTACAATAATGAACAAAAATTATAAATATTACAATTAAGGTCTAATCATTAATTAAAAAAACCTAATATACCCTTTATAATTAAAATATTAATATAATTAAATTTGAATATTTTAAACCTATCCTAATATCTCGCCCATCAACCTAATTCATAACTCGGCCATCATCCCAATATAATTAATATAATCAAATTTGAATTTTTGGTGTGATATTACGGGGGTGAAGAATACCAATCGACAAATGATTTGTGTTGGAACATTGATGATGGAAATGGTTGAGGGTGGTGGCGCAGACGCAGAAACGACGGCGGAAGAAGAGTTTCTGGCCATAGGGTCGAGCGACTGGGATGGGATCTCGCCGATCTGTTTTCGTTCGGCGGAAGAAGGCTTTGCACGATCTGTTTTCGTTCGCGATCTGAAGGCTGGCCACAGAGCTTCCGTTCGCGATCTGAAGGCTAGCCACAAAGTTTCCGTTCGCGATCTGAGGGGTTGTCCCTATGTTGCGCTAAGAGATGCCATTGACGGTGAGAACGCCATTGACGGCGAAAAGAAGCAAGGCTGCGCCTGCGGCATCGATCGCAGTCCTCCAGTGCACCACCCTGATGCCCGCACATCTAATATCGTCGACGGGTTCCCGGCGTTGTCTCGGCTTGGTCTACCACTACTATGGTTGTCGGAGAGGGTTTGTCTGGCCAGCCACCTCAGCGAGCAACCACCATGCCGGTGTTCTTCCCCGCGGCAGCGGTAGATACTCATCTAGGGTTTTCAGCCATTGGGATAGCCAGCGGGACAGTCAGCGGGCTTGGGCCCTCCAAACTTGTCACACACCCACCTGCTTACTTAGTGCACCCACCACCGAATATGCACCCATCTGATTACTCAATTGCATATATTCGTATGTATAATGCATTTAAATAAAATTATTATTTTAGAACATCTGCAACATATTTTTGTATGTCTTTGCATGTCACATCGAGAATATGCAACAATTTTTTCTACTCAATTGCATATATTTGTATGTATAATGCATTTAAAAAAAATTATTATTTTAGAACATCTATATGCAACATATTTTTGCATGTCAAATCGAGAATATGCAACAATTTTTTTTATATGCAACACAGGTCACTAAAAATATGCAACAATTTTGCATATATGGTATTTATATGCAACTAAAGTTAAAAAATAGTTGCATATGATTCATTAATAACATTTTATAATTACTATATATAATTACAAATCCAAATCTGCATAATTCAATTCAAAATATATATATATATATATATATTTGTATATTAAATTAAATATAGTAATATAATTGAATTTAATTATATTATACAGAGTATATTATTTATCATTCTTATTTATTTTTTTAAATCCACAAAAACAGCAGCAATAACTAACTCTATTAATGCATTGAAATTCTTGTGAGAGATTAGGAAATATTAGTGTGAATTTCAAGGATTGAAATTCTTGTGAGAGATTAGAAAATATTAGTGCGAATTTCAAGGCCAGATTCTTTCAAATTTTATATTTTATTCAGTTGACTATTTAATAATACTAATATTATTTGAAATTTAAATTATAAATTCGAATATATTTAAATTAAGGGTATAATAGTACAGTTACATACAATTTTAACCTTAATTGTAACTATAAATAAAATCGTTTTTAATTGTAAAGATTAGGGGTGGAATGGCCCTTATTGTAACTTCCCCATTTATTAATTGGGAGGGGAGTATACTTAACATAGCTGGAGGGGTATATAACCCACGCGATGTTTTACTATTCTGATAATTAGTCAAGCCCACCCCAAATTTTATCAGATCGAGACCAACTTCTTGCAGCCCATAATTAATTAAAATACTCAGTTCTTACATGATTGGGAGATGTCACCTAGATAACACTCACATATATAGCCTTTCAAACTGAGGAACTTTTATGTAAAATGGTTTCAAACATTAAATGGTGCTCTATTTAAATAATTGAGTCATATTTTTATTTTAAACATAATTGAATTGGAGCCCCCATAAACTTATGGGTTATATAGTATATTGCAAATGGAGTTCATTCATTTATAAAATTGTTTCACACAATTATTTTTTCAAATACATATATACCAATATTTTATATTAAATATGATATATTTGAAGTATTTTAACTCTGATTACCTCAAGAAAATAAAAAGACACAAAGTATCTTAAGAATCACTAACGTAAGTGCACTCTTGGTAGTAAAAAACTACCTTAGTTGATACGAAACTTGAGTGTAAGACTATTTTATTTAAAAAAATAATTATGATAAGGTTTATTCACCTTCTACATCTTTTAACTATTGAATTTACCAAAAAATAAATAAATTGAAAACACGATTTTAACATTGGATGCTAAAACTTTCAAGATCAAATCCTTCACCGAGGATAAATCATTATAATTAATCTCTTGTGTCATATGAGACAGATCACAAACTAACATAAATTAACACTAACTCCTTCTAAAGTTTTAAATATCATTTTCCAAATTATGTTATGTTTCACGGTGACACTACTCTTTCATTATATAAGTTTTCAGAGTTTATGTAATTCACATCCTCAAATAACTATTGCGATTTTTCTTGCCAAAAAAGTGAAATCCTTGCATTAACACAACTATTGTTTGCAACATAAAGAAAATTTAGTACTCTAGTTAAAGACAAATAAAATGTAGGTTGTTTATACACCGTCGTTCTTATCAATGTTAATAAATATAAATAAACACTCGATGAATAAAAAAATGTGCATCTTCAATGAAAATTGTGAGCATGCTTTAATAAAATAATTTAAATTGGAATGCAACAAATTGCAAAATGTTTAGCAAAATGGAACAAAAGAAATCAAAATTCAAGGCGACAACGGTGCCTTATGTTTTGGTGTTTTGCATATTTTACAGCTGAGAGCCTTGTATAATTGTAATTTTTGTGGTTTGGTTTATTGTGTGGGAAGAATCTTCTCCGCCTCAATAAACAAACAAAGGCTATTAATTTGTGGATCATACTTTGGTTTGCGAAAAAGCTTTGGTAAACCCTACCTTTCCTACTTTTCAACTGCTCCAACCACCTTTTGCTAATTATTAGTATTTTTTTTTCTTTTTAATTGAACTACTCCAAGATTTGAAACCATTTAATTAATAAGATTTTCTTTTAAGAAGACGATATTTTAGATGGATTTTAAATAATTTGAATTAAACGTGTTTTTTATTATTTACGTACTAGATGAGTATCACCATATATGCTGGATTATTGCAAAAATTAATTTTATAACATAATGTAATACATGTATATAAATGTAAAATATTATTCACTCCGTTCACAATTATTTTCATTTGTAGATGGCTACACGTACATATTAAGAAAATATAATACAGAGTAATAAAAAGAGTTTTGAGGGATAATTTTATAAACATTAATGTATAAAGTAAAAAAAAATAAGTTGACTTGTGAAAGAATATCTAAAAATTCGTACTTATAAAGAGGTGGAAAATTAATTGTTGTATATTAATATTTTTCTAATCACGTGTGTATATACACAAATACGGATGGACCTAAAAATAATGACATTTTGTGTAAATTTGTAAATATGGTAAAAGTGAAGTTTATATAAAAGTTTTTATTTTAATGTTAGTGAAAATTATTGTGGAAAATTCTGAATTAAAAAGAAAAGTGTGAAAATTAGTCAAATTCACTTTTAAGAAAAATGAATTAAACGGTATTTGAGGTCAAATAAAGAAATGAGATTTTCGATGATTTAATAACTTATAATAAAGATTTAATTAGGTGTAAAATAATATACCGATAAACGAGATAAAGTGGAATAGAGAGTAGTTGAGTAAGGGGGTCAGTAGGGTCATTTTCACTTTTATGACCCTCGCCCTCTACTATTTATTTATCCCCTAGTTCTTTGTTTCTTCTCAGTCGCACACAACACAACCAAAAACCTCATTTCACGTCTCTCTTTTTTTCTCTCCAATATCTTTCTCTGCAACCCTAATTTCGTCCAACATAGGAAGCTTATGTATTGAGGGGAATGTTGTCTGACTCGAGGCTCTTAACAAAATCTTTTTTTTTTTTTTTCCTGCAGTGCATATAATTCCGATTTAATTAATTAAATATTGATTATTATCGTTATATATCAATATAATGGATCCTGTGTTTTAGGCCTCGGACCAGGCTTCATTCCCCCCAATTTCTTGCTTCCTGGAAATATAATGTAGGGTTGACCGTTGACCTCATCTTTCCCAAATATTTTCTTACATCGATCAGCAGGTATATATAAATTTTATGGATTTATTATTAATTATAAGTATAAGGTCGGTGTAATCATTAAAGTTGACTTACGGGTTTGTTTGATTTGCTCATCATTGCTTCATGTGTTTTTTCACACTATTCTAAAATGGGTGTTTTGTTATTATTTCAGTTTCTTTTTGTCTGTTTATAAATCTCTCTGAAACTCCATCATTTACCCATAATGGCTTATACGCTTTATAATGCCTATATCATAAGGTGGTGTTTTTCACATAATTAGATTCGTCTGTATTTTGTAATTTTTTTTTTATAATTCTGGTTCTTGAATTAATTTTTTTGGGGTTCATCTTGTTCGATCTTGCTCTAATTTTAATTTCCAAACGTTGTCCGATTTGTACCGTTTTAGGAAGTTTCTCCGGCGACATTCTCATTCATTATCAAGTGATTTTGACCTTTTTCAAAAAAAAAAAAAAAAGGATTGAATTAAGTTAAATCGTTTGTTTAGCTAGAGCTAATGTAATTTGAAAATTGTAACGTGTTTGAATATCCCTTGCACTCCTCTTTTGCGATCGAAATTTGTTTGACTAATAAAAAAAGAGTTTGGACCAATTATTCTATTTTCGTCTTTCTGTCTTGGAAAAGCCTCTATTCCCTTTTGAGAATGGACCAATTACAACATCTGTTTTATAAGGATGATATGTTAGTTATTAGAAATTATGTATGTGTAATGAATTGTTTAAATATGGATGTCTCTTGTCTTGTGTCTTGTTCTCTTATTCCTTTATTTGAATGAATAATTTTAGAAGTGTTTTATGATTCGTAAATATTTTTTGATATATTAATATATATAATGTAATAATTCCTCAAAACAGTTGATGTGATTACGTACCGTTCTGACTCTGCTACGGCCTCAAATCAGTGTCATTCATAAATATGATGAAAAATAATTTGTCCTACTTATATGTCAATGGTCATTTCATTTTTTAAAAAAATATTAGCCAAAATAGAAAAAGGGGTAAAGTAGTGTATTTTCTTGAGATTTGTAGCACGTGGTTTCCAAGCTGGATAATGGTAATTATGTATGTATGATTCTACTTCTGTTGAAAATAGGAAATTATATATATACTGTACATTGCCTTTTTAATTTTTGTTTTTCTTGAAAGGTTCTCAACATATTGCAAATTTCTCATTAAATTTGGACGTAGTTTTTAATTATGTGCTGTCATGTAAGATATATGCAACGTCAACATCCAAATAAATGATGAATACAGATATTTAGAAACATTTTTTACTGGCATTGCGTGAGAGTGATAAAATTTACATCAATTAATTAATTAAATTTACATCAATATATATATATATATATTATTAAATCATCATCAATATATATCTCTTCAGAATTTCCTAAAAAAGCAAAATGAGGAAAACACAGTTCACCTCCAAGAATTCTTTAATTTCTATAATACCATTTGGAGTATGAAGAATTAATAGTGTCATTGTTAAGACAATGGTCAGTTTACGGAAATATATGGCATCCCAATTAATTTGCAATTAATTAGTCTTTTTTTTTTTACTTCATGTTTATTTATTTTTCTTTTGATTAATACTCCCTCCATTTTTTAATAAGTGTCATTTTGGCATTTTTCAACAAATTAAGATTATAAATTGTGGTCTATACTACCCTTCAATAATTATAACTAATTTTAATATATAAATTTTGTTTGATAAAGAATGTGGTAAAAAATGTAGCTAGTATTCATAAATCAAACTAATTTTGGTATAAGCAATTTTTGTGGAATTTATTTATGAAATATATTTATGGTAAATGAATGAGGGTAAAATAGTCAAAATTAAAGAAAAAATCTTAGAATGACACTTATTTTAAAATTAGTTAAAAAGACAAAGTGACATTTATTAAAAAATGGAGGGAGTATTTTTTTATGTTCCTCGATAATAATTTTGTTTTATTTTTCGTGTAATAATTTTAATTATAATGTATGGATGAAGAATCAAAGAGACATAATTTTAGGTTTAACATTTATTTTACCATATGAACCCAAAAGCGCACTCATAAAGGAATAACTAGATAAAAATGTATTCACCTCACAATTCGTTTAGCATATAGTTTCACTCAAAAGTTAATACTATTGTTATTTTTTGTAAATAGATTATATAAATCACTGCTTTGGCGAATAAAGAATGTGAAGTTGCGAGACCAATACAAATTAAAGGTAAAAAAACATTAAATTTCTTTCACGCAGGCTCCATGTATTAACTTGAAATAACACATATGATAATTTTTTTTTTTTTTTTTAGAAAATTAAAAGTAACATATATTATGAAAAAAAATTCTTTCACGTAGGCTCAGCGTTAGGGATGGCAATGGGTCGGATCGGGTACCTAGATGCCCGGACCCGACCCATTTCAATTCGGGTCTGGGTTGAGCCGACCCGTTCTGGTCACGGGACGGAGCAAATCGGGGTGACCCATTATATATATATATATATTTTTTTTTTTTTAAATTGAAAAATAATAAAAAAAATTTAAAACATATAACATAAAATTTAGATTTGTATTGAAAAATAAATAAAATAGTGAAGTATGTTTATAAATTTATTTTTATGAAGGCGAATTATTGTTATACATATTAATAAACATCAAAATATTGAAGATATATTATATTTATATGTATAATATATATACAAAATAAATATTAAAACGTGTTACAGGTTCGGATCACGGGTTGAGAGTGATACTTGGATCCGTCCCATTTCAATACGGATTCGGGGCGGAGCGACCCAAATAGCATAGGTCGGGGCGGGTTAAAATTGTCACCCCTACTCCGCGTGTATTAACTTGAAATAACACATATGATAGATTTTTTTTTTTTTAAATCGAATGATTAATACTATGGAACATCGTTATGACTCGCACTCTCACGTTGAAAATGTCGTAATTATATTTTAATTAAAATTATGTCTAATAAATGAGAGAGAAATTGTTGGGCTTTTGTTTTAGCCCACTATTTTAGTGGAGATGGTTTTTTGGTCTAACTATCTCAGTTTATTCAATTATATGACTTTGATCTATAGGTAAAAATTATACTCCCTCCATCTTTTAATAAGTGTCACTTTGGTATTTTTCAACAAATTAAGATTATGAAGTGTGGTCCATATTACCCTTAATTAATTATAGTTAATTTTGATATAGAAGTTTTGTTTGATAAAGAATGTGGTCAAGAATGTAGCTATTATTCATAAACCAAATTAATTTTGGTATAAACAATGTTTATGGAATTTATTTATGAACAATATATATGGTAAATGAATAAGGGAAAAATAGTCAAAATTAAAGAAAAAAAACTCAGAATGACACTTATTTTAAAATTAGTTAAAAAGCCAAAGTGACACTTATTAAAAAACGGAGGGAGTACATTTCTTTCACTAATCAAATCTCACACTTTAGACAAACTTTTTCTTTTTTGGGTAATTGTATCAATTCACGACTTACCTTACTTTCTCTTCATCGAAAATCATGGCTAATGACCGAAAATCGTGGGTGTATTTCACTATATAAAGGGCACTTGTCCTTTTGATGAAAGTGTTGTTTATAATACAATTCTTAATATTGTATAAGTGAGTAAAGAGGGAGATTTATCAAGAGTGAGCCTTCGGTGAGAGAAAGCCTCGAAGTTGTTCACCTGTATTGTGTGATGTTCCACTTGAATCTAGACGTTGATCTCGATGATTTCGTTTTATATCTCCCTTTTTTTTCCGATTCATTTGTTAGATTTTTTCCACATGAAATATTACTTTGCTATTTAATTTACTTAATAGAAAGAGAGACAAGGGGGCAAAAAAATAGTGAAATTTTGTAATTGAACTCGAAAATATAATGAAATGTGTGAAGAAATAGTTATAAAAAAAGAATGAATAACTTTTTTTGAAGGGGGGGAGGGGGGGGTGTGGGGCCATTTACAGACAGAAAGGTTGACCAATTCAGTGGTTTGATGTGATGAGCTTCCCCTCATTGTGTCATCAATTGCTGATGCATCATTACCATCCCATTCAATGCCTTCCTCTATTTATTTGGTAGGTGTGAATTAGCATTCTTATTTCTCATTTTTCTTACCCATTTCTACATACAGTATATTGAACTCGAGTACAACAGTACAAGTGTATAGTGTAAAGTACCTATGCGTATTTGGTAAATTCATTTCTATTTTGTTGGGTCGTATTTTCATATTCAATTATACTCCATATAAAATAAAAAATATAAAATAACTAACAAATTCTGGTTATATTATGATTTTGATCATTCAACATTTTGTATCAACATATTGGGTTTCTGAAAACAGTTTATCAAAATATGGTGATTTTTTTTAGCTTTTATCAGTATAAATGGATTAGCCATTACAAACGATTAATGTTTTAATTGTTTTTTGATGTAGCACGAGTGGCGTTGCAATTTTTGAAAAAACGAAAGCATCCGAAGAATTTTTGAAGTTTTGGGAGCTGGAACCCGCTTTTGGCGTGTGAGCACACTTTTTCGGGTGGAATGGATGCTACGAGTCAAACTCACTGCTTTGCCGTGACGTGCGACGCTTTTTGGCCAAATTTCATCGTTTGAGTGGTCAAAAACGCGTTTTATTGCTTTTTGAGTGTTATTTTTGCAATTTTTAATTGTTTTAGGGTTTTTTTGTAATTTCCTAATTCCGTACACTAGGGTTTGGTTTTATTCCCGTTTTCCAAACATTGTTGGGCAGTTTTTTGGGATATTGAAATTATTATTGAAGAATTATTCTTCGTTTTATCAAAATTAGGGTATTTTGTGAATCAACGATTCTTGTTGTTCTTTCTTTTGATCACGACCTGCATCACTTTTTATGACCGGAAAAAAAATCAAAATAGTTACCATATTGTGGTAAAGTGTTTCAAATAAACACCACATTTTGAAGAGAAAATAAGTCTCTTAACATGTACTCCATATGTATTCTGATTTTTAAAAATTCGCTAGAGTTTTTTTTTTGTTTGTTTAAATCTGCAGATTTGCTGAATTATACGTATTATACAGTAGTCTCAAATATCTGATACCACCAGTGTGTAGTCACTGTCGTTTTGCTTACAGCAACCTCAGAAATATTTTTGTCTTTATTTGGACAAGATCGAATACTCGCCGTGAAGAAGCAAATGTCGGCTTAATTCACTCCTGCAACTTCAGCTGCTGCCTTCTCTGTTCCCACAAATTCAGCAACGACGTCACTAATTTAATTTTCATTAAATCTGTACGTTTATGTATATATATATTTCATCAAATATGAAGCATGATAGCACATTATATCAATTTATATAGATCATTGAATTAATAAAATTTAGATTTTTATCAACCTCCAAATATTTATTTTAATTTACTTTTACATATTTAGAATTCTAAAACACATTGGCAAGAATCAGGGGCTGATTTCTGTGTTTAGAACATGAGGGACAAAAGCTCGAGTTGTTAAGGGGATGTGTAGTGTTGTTAAGGGAATCGAGTTGCTCATGTCCTCAGCTCATTTTGGCTAGCTAAGGTTCACACTCAACTTGATAAAACCTCGAAGTTTAAGTACTGGGCTCGACTGTAATAATTAACAATTCTAGGAGAAAAAAATTATTTACGTCCCGTAACTTTTACCTTTTTTGAAAAACGTTCCAAAATAGTTAAAATTTTAATTTACGTCCTATAACTTTTTCAATTGCTTAATTTACGTCCAATTTTCACTGAAAATCCTCAAATTTATGTAAATGGGACGTAAATTGAGCAAATAAAGAAGTTATGGGACGTAAATTAAATTTTTAATTAAAATGGGACGTTATGCGAAAAAGATAAAAATATTCAACAAATGTGTACAATTCACAAAAAAATTAAAGTAGTTTATGTTATACAATCAAATAAAAAAATAATTCATAAATTAATTAATTATTATAAAAATCAATTAACTTACTTAATTTATTAAAAATTACTATTAACTTAAAAAAAATTATAATTACAATATTATTATAAAATAAATTATTAATATTAATTAAAATACTAAATAATATTTTAAAATATATGAAAATAAATTTAGAATAATATTTAAATAAGTAAATAATTTTTCATAATATAAAAAAAATATAATATGAAAAAAAAAAACTAAGATTTATTCCTAAAGTCAATTAATTACTAGAAAAACCAATTAACTTACCTAATTAATTATTTAAAAACTCAATTAACCTAATTTAAAAAATCAACTAACGTACACAAATAAATATAAATTTTATCTTTAAAATAATAAAAATCTCAAATAATTTTTTTATTAAAATTGTCAAAAACTCTTATTAAAACTTAACAATAATCTTAATATTTTAAATAAATACAAAAATCCACAAATATTTAAAATCCCCAAATAAAAAAAAAATACACAAATATATATATATATATATATATATCCAAAATTTTCACCCCTTACCCAAGGTAATTGAAAGATGATGATGAACAATATATTTTTTAACAATTTGTTAATTTTATTGTTTTTCATTTTATTATATAATTTTTAATTTGATATTAGTTCGTACAAAAATATGTGGACCTACTTTGTGTAGTACTTAGATAAATTTTTATATTTATTTGATTACTTTAAAATAAATAAATAATTTTATAATACTTATATTGTAATTATAATTTTTTTCTAATTAGGTAAGTTAATAATTTTTATAATAATGAATTAGGTAAGTAAATTGATTTTTATTATAATTAATTAATTTTTGAATAAATGAATTATTTTTTATATTAAAATAAGTTAATTTATGAATAATTAATTTATGAATAAATAATTATTTTTTTATTTGATTGTATAACATAAACTACATTAATTTTATAGTATATTGTACACATTTGTTGAATATTTTTATTTTTTTCGTATAACGTCCCATTTTAATTAAAATTTTAATTTACGTCCCATAACTTCATTATTTGCTCAATTTACATCCCATTTACATAAATTTTGGGATTTTTAGTGAAAATTGGACGTAAATTAAGCAATTGAAAAAGTTATGGGACGTAAATTAAAATTTTAACTATTTTGGGACGTTTTTCAAAAAAGGTAAAAGTTATGGGACGTAAATAATTTTTTTCTCCAATTCTAGAGATACTTACATAGTTTAATTCCTTTAAATTATCTCAATTTAGTTTCATGGGTTGAAAAATATTAGTGTAAATTATCTCAATTGATTATAAATATGTTTGAGATATTTATAATCAGACGCGATATTTTAATTGGTCCAAATAAAATTGTAGTTGATGTATCTTTCAGTCATTTAATATATACACAATTAAGTGTATTTTTACATGTTAGGTAGATATTTATTTAGAATTTGCCATTTATTTTTAGTTTATCTACCTTATCAAACTAGACATGATAAAAATGCACATTAGACTAAATGAGAAAGTAGTGTGGACAGTACCCTCTCTAAGACTGGGAGATTATTTCGTAAAATGGATCAAATCATCAATCATAAAGACAAATTCAATTTGATTAATAATAGATAAATGTATAAAAAAAAATCTGATATTACCCCATTTGACATGAGTTTGTAAATAAAAATGCAACGTGAAATAGAAAATTTTCATTAAGATTTCATTCTCATATGATGATATCATGTTAAAAGGCCATTAAAGCCCATACGATGGTTACATATGTAGTTGGGCCTAGCCCTCCTCCTGCTAGAGGCCCTGGCTATATACCACTCCAGCTCTATTAAGTCTACTTCCCCGATTTATGTACTCCCCTCAATTTGTGAAATGTTAGATATACTCCTTAAATTATCAAAAATACCCTCATTCTTCTTCTTCAATTTTTCAAAACCCTAAAAACTAACTTCCTCTTTCCCAAACCCAAAACCGTCGCCCCTTGCCAGCATCGCCCAGTCGTCGTCGACACCCTAGCTGCCATCCCCGCCGCTGCGCGCGGCCTCAGCCGACGTCCCCCACCTCTGTGCGCAATCGTGTTTTTTTTTTTTTTTAAATTCCTGTAACAATCGTCGGCGGCGGCGCCCCTCCCGAGCCCAACACCTTCGTCGCCGACGCTCCTCCTCCCCACCGCAATACATGAAAAAATTGCTTTGGCGCCCCTCTGCGTTTTTTTATTTCTACCATGGAAATAGGCCACGGAGGTCAGCCACACCTCACGACTGTTCCCAGGCCGCCGTGCCTCTACCAATCGTACGTAGCGTCGCCCTCCCGTCGGCTGCCGACTCCCCAGAACGCCGTCGCATCCTTCCCCACCACGCAGAAATGTGCAGGTTCTTTTTTTTTTTTTTTTTTAAATTTTCGATAATAATCAATTGCCCAAAAACACTCTCGTCAAGAAGAATTTGTCGATGGGAGACTTTTTGGTCAATCCATCTTTGTTGAAAATTTCAATTTTTTTAAATTTTCTGTCGAATAAATCTTACCGACAAAAGTGTATTTGGTCGACAAAAACCAGTGTCGATGTAAGTGTTTTTGGTCGACTATGATTTGTCGAAATAAGTTTATCTTTTTTTAATTTCTAAGTTTATTTTTTAATTTTTTAATTTATTTAAGGGGCTACGGAGGTGGGGCGGCACTCGGTGGCGGTAGCGGCAGAATTTAGGGTGAGGCAGATGCTTTTCTTAGGGTTAGGGGTGTATCTATCCTAACATATTTTATCAAAAGGGCAAATTTTGTATTTTACATTAATATTAAATTAATAAATGGAGTGGAGGAGTATACTTAACAAATCTGGAGGGGTATATAGTCAGGGCCCCTGCTAGACTGAACCTTCGAAAACAGAGAGAGTGGGCTTTGGGCTCCATTGAAGACAACCAATCCTAACACTATCAAAACATTAATTAATTTTTTTTAGCACGTGTCGTACTGTGATTGTTATTAAAATTACTTTTATTTTTAATATTTCATTCGTCCATCAAATTTATTCTTATACAATTTTAAAAAATCACAATCTTCACCCTTTAACTATTAATTATTATTTAAACTCAATTTCACCTACAAACAATTAATTTATTCATGAATTCTACAGTACCCTTTATTTTATCTACAAAAATTTATTGTGTCCATGAGAATCAATAGTGTATAGTATGACATTTGTAAAATGAAGTAAATTTAATTATATTGAAAAAAATGTTAAAAAATATGTGTTTGTTTGTGATCTACGTTTTTTTTGCTACTTCTTCAGCTAATTATTATTCATTATTTTAGTACGTGTTTCATTTTTGTGGATTGAGATTAACAATTAGTCATTGTAACATCATAAACCACCAACCATTTCTTCGGTGATCGAAGCTTGTAAATTATGAGGCAAACATCTTCAACCTTTTCAATCAAATAAAAAGGCATCACCACAAAAGTCATGCAATAAATAATAGGGTACTGGTGGATGCAAACTTGTGGTGATCAATCTTTGGAATTCTTCATAAATTTTTAACTAACTCTAACAAAAGTTGTACAACAAATAATATTAATTGGACGTTAATGGTATAGGAATATATATCCAAGGTGTAAGAAAAGTCTATTAGCACGTGAAGATATATATATATATATATACCCTTGAAAAGTGTTTCAAACGATGTATTATTCACTCAAATCAGTATTTAAATGAATGAAAAATTAGGTTTCAAAATTAATGTTATGAAAGTCTTGGCACAAATTGGGATTATAAACAATTTATTATGAGTAGAGTACTTATGTTTCCAAAAGATTTGAGCTAATAATTTTTAACCTGATTTATATATTGTGATGTCACATGCATTTTACTCAAATTTCACATTTTCACCCTTCCATTTTTCTAGCCAATAAGTATGTCATCCTGCAAATTTCAATTTACTTATTTTGAGATCAAATATAATTAATGATAATCTTTAATGTGTCTCGTTTTAAGTAGTGTCCCACTGTTAAAATACGCAGTTTTTAATACCAATTGATTCGACTAAAATGGTATATAGTATTATTGGTGAGACACGGCCACACGGGTTTTGTTGCAAAATTGATTTTTGTTAGTTTTTGTTATACTATATATTATGGGAAACACTTGAAATATTTTACATATTTCTAATTAAAATCGTTTCAAAAAATTTGATGTCGTTAGCACAAATTCTAGTCGTTCAAAAATTTTACGTGTTGCAAACAACTGATTCAATATACTCGTCTTACTATAAAAGTAAAATATGTTACTTAAGAGCAAATGTATGTTATTAAAAGAACGTTTTTTTTTAATTAATTATAATTTTTGTCTTTTTTTCGAAACATTCTTCAAACTTGGTTTTTCATCTCTTTTATCGAAGGTATATTTTTATTCACGTTCATTAATAACGTTTGTTCATACAATAACATACATTTTCTTTTACTGTAACATCTTTTGTTTATGTAGTCGTAACACTAAAATATTTTCATTCCGGTTGTGTTTGGATGTAGGAATTTAGGTATAGATTTTAAATTCATAATCTAAATTAACCGATCACTTATTTGAATTAAAATGTAAATGAATGAATTATTATGCATGAAGCATCAATATATTGATGGAATAATGAACGGACAATAAATTTGTTATTTCATATTAAGGACGGTAAATATATATTATGACAAATTTCCTCCAAAAAGAAAAATAAATAGAGTGAATATTCATTCAAATATATAATAATAGTATATATATATGCTTCAGGTAATTGGGGTGGCTGTCTTTAATTTGCCTTTACAAATACTTTATATTGTACTAAACAAAAAAAAGCACATTTTCTTTATCACACATACACACACCTAAGTAATAAATATTGGTGATTTATATATTTATCACAAGGCCTAATAAAACTTCACAATATATATAATAATTAAGAAAACTTGACAAACCCCAGTAATATTTCTTTAATTTATAATCCTCCTAATTATATTGTTGATCAGAGCATGCAACGTACGCTTTCTTTCTTATATATTTGATAGTATATAAATTCACAATTTTCTTGGTTCGATGCAGCTTATAATACTTTTATTTTGCAGTCAAATTAATCAATTTAGTGGTTGCATTCCTCCAAATAGCTTCGAGTTCCCGAGCAAACGTCGCCTGCCTTCCGACAACTATGGTTATGTGGTCCTTAGCCTCCACCACCTTAACGTGCGCCCTTGGGATTCTTGATTTCAGATTGTAACTACATTCAACTGGGATAAGCTCATCGTTTTTACCATGATATATTGTCACATCACATTTCAGTCGATTTTTCACTTCATCTATGTATCCTTCTATTTTTCCAGCCGTCCCACACAGTATGTTGTGTAGCGTGTGCCACGCTGCATTGTGTGTGTGTAGGAAAAACCCCTCCATCAGGTATGTTCTTATCCTGCAGCAGTAAATTGTGAATAATTGTCAAAAAATTTATCAATTAATAAAATGAATTTAATTGTCAAAAAATTGTGATGTCAGTCATGTGACTACACCTACAACTAAAAGCCTCCGGTGGTTCAACTTTTAAATGTAGCAAGTCGACAAGCATATATAAATGTGGACATAATGGTACTTTCACGTATTTATGATCCACGTGTTTTCTTATACAATATTTTTTTTTACTTAAAATAAACATATAGTAGTATTAAATTCTGGTAGATTTGATAGTTAGCAAAAAATTTATGATATAGTCCACCAAAATTAGTTGTTACACGCGCCTACACGCAAAGGATGGTAAGAGTTGGAGAGAAAAATGCAAACTAACCTGTTTCTGGTGAGCAGTTTGGTAAGAAATTCCCAAATGCGATGATTCTTGCATATCACAAGGCAGATGGTTCGGCTAACATGCTCGTACCAGCAAGCCAACGACGCGCAGAACCCGATCAATGGCCACACACGCCGTGGGGCCAATTTTCTCATCATGTACTGCGTAGCCTGTTCTCCCTTCGGTGTTGGAAAATATGGCTGCCAATTTTTAATTTAACAAATTCAAATTTCATTTTTAGATATACTATACACACACATATCTGGGTGCATATATAAATTTGTGAAAATGATGGATGTGACATTTTTGTTGCTTAACTAACTCCATGCATGCAATTAATACTCATTGATGGTACGTAGCATATGGATCTGGTGGTCACGATTTGCACCATCATGTTTCATAATTTTGCATTCCCTGGTCAACATTTTACTTATGCAACAATTGAATTAACATATACTCCCTCATTTTCATAAAATTTGTCCCTTTTTTTTTTTTTCATTTTGTAATCAAGAAAGAGAAATGAAAAAGGTATACCAAAAGAGAAATGTAGAATTTACATAGGGTAATTTAGGAAGAAATGTGGTAAAAATAGTTAAAATGATAAAATTTTAAAATAAGATAGATATATTTAAGATTAAAAGCAACAAACAATATGAAACAGGGAGAATATAAATGACAATGGGTGTAGTGCGCGGAGCGTTTGACAGGGTGGGACGATCCATTCTACATTAAATTAAGTTTCAATTGAAATAATAAATAAATGATTTATAAAGTGTTTTTTCTTTTAAGGGTACGAAAGTTACTGTAAAATTAAAGAAGTTAATTACCGGAGCGAGCAAGGTCAAGGACTTGACAGAGTTGGGATGGTTGACGGCAAGAGCAAGAGCCAAAATGCAGCCGAGGGAATGTGCGACAATGTGGAATGATTTTACTTTGTAAGCCTCCAGAACCGAGGTTTCAATCATGTCCAAATGCTCCTTCAGTGTGTAGAGAGAATCGGTCGGTTTAGGGCTCCTCCCAAAACCGAGCAAATCCACTGCAAAAAACCGGTACTTGGATTTTGCCGATTTTGACAAATTCGGGTAAATTGTCTCACTCCAAAATTTAGACGATGATATAAATCCATGAATGAAGACAACATTTTCTCGCGCATTTTCTGAAACAAATTCAACCATCATTTATTACTTGCTCGCAATTTTATAATACAAACAAACTGGCTCAGGAATAAGTTCAATCTGTCAGGTGATAGTATTTGTTTTGAGTATTAAAAATTGAGTCACAACAACTTGCATCATGCAATTTATTTTAATTTATAACAATATTTATCAAGTAATATTTTTATGCTTATAAAATAATATCATAATATTACAATATTTATTTAATAAGTGATAGTGATATTACAAGTTTAATTAATTACACCGGTTGGTGCAAACAAGAATTTATCTAAAAAATATAAAATTGGTTCTATTCCAATTTTTTAAGAAATGATTTACAAAAACTCTGATAGTACACCTCTCCAAATAATCTAAAAACATAATTATTACACAATTATCCAATCAAACACAACATTAATATTATAACATCAAACCCAAAACAAAAAAAAAAAAAAAAAAACTAAGAATATTAAGTCATCCATTTCAAAGTAAATATCATTTTAAAAGTTAAAATTTTATATCAAATTAAATATTCATAAAATACTTTCTTATAGGTTATTAATGGAAAAGAAAATATTTTAATTCCCTCGAAAAAGAGAAAAATATATTTTACAATATTTGTTTTTCCTTTTAAACTATAGTTAAAATGGAAGGGAGGGTGAATAATATTCCTATGCCTCTGTCAAATTTCCAAATTTAAAATTGGGGAAAGATAATTATAAATTTTGATTAGATTCGGGCAGAGTAAGAAACCATGGAAAAAAAGGAGGGGATCATACCTGCTCCGTCAACTTTGACAAAAAGATTTTGTCTAGAAGAGGAAGAAGACCATGATGTACAAGTATTGCAATCACAATCCGACCACCTTGGACTAGGGAGTGTTTGTCTCCCCCCAATTCTCCCCTGCAGCATTTCGATCACCGTCGAATTAACCGTGAATGTTCGTCCTCGTCGAATGACGGGCTTGGAAGAATTTGAGAGCTCCGTCACCATAGAGTGGCGCGTGTAGAGCGTGTCGGAGATTTCCTCCAGCTGCAGCTTCGCACAACTTAAACGCACGATCTTCGACTCCCCTGCCTCCGACACAAGGATCTTTCCCCTGCTCTCTTTGTATGTACAACAATAACACGGCTTCCATTCTGATTCCATAAAGAAATCCGCCACTTTGTACGCGTAGCACAGGATCATATCCGCCAGATCCAACGCACTAAACACTATGAAACTCACCACTTCATTCAACAATCTCCCCAACATTCTTAAACCCGATTTTATTCTCTCAATTCCCATCACGATTCTACACTCTCCCAAATACTAATAAAAGATTAATGGGAGTTTGTGCAATGCCCCATATTTATTAATTTCTTCTTCTTCTAATTAGGAAAAAAGAAGAAAATTGGTGAGGGGGAATTTAGGCAATTAGAGGAAAGGGGGCATGGGGAAATATAGACAATGCAAGAGGCGGGTTCTTAAAATCAGAGAAAAGGATTTTAGGACACGTAAACAAAGAGATTGAATTCATTGATGCATTAAAATGAGTTTGCTGGACAAAGAAAAAAAAGTTGGTGGTGGTTGAACCCCCTTGTTAGAAGATAAAAGCTTATCTCAAGAATATAGAGGTGTACGCAATAAACTACTACTACTTTTTTCTTAATTTATTTCTTGCATTTCCCTCCCTACATATATATACAGATCATGTATGTTATATGCGACAAGTTTCCCTAAAGATCTTCACTCAAATTTATGACAATGTACTTTCTTTCATAGGTGATAAAAACAATATTGTTGCAAGTGCAACTGCAACTAGCACTTTTGTTTTTCTTGCATATATTTTTTCTATTGGAACAGTCAATTGCCGTAAAATTACTAAGTTGATGTTCGTTTTGGGTTTTAAGTGACTTTAAAAATCGTTTTATGAAATATAGGAGATTTTGGGATTCTAAAAAATAGTACTCCCTCATGAGAAGCTTCAAACAGTTTTTGGGCACGAAGTTTAAAATATATGATAAAACAAGTAAATGTAATTGAGATGATGTGATTGACAGAGATAATGATATAATGAAATGTGACAGAGTAATTTACTAAAACAAATGAATGTGAAACTCTTATTAGGACGATCGAAAAAAAAAAGATGAAAAACTTATGCTAGTACAAAAAGAAAATTGTGTTTTTTTTTGGGCCAGATGAGATTTTTTTTTTTTTTAGATGTTGTATTATAATATTATTATAATATTATTGTTATGTATGATTGTAATAGTTGATTGATTGTTGAGTTTTTTTAAAATTCAGAAACACAACCAATTTTAGATTCCAAAATTAAGTCTTGATTTTTAAAACTCTAAACAAACCTCACCTATGTATATTGTGATCATGTCATGGGAGACAATATATGATGGACAAGGCAATCGATTGCAATTTGTCATTCAAGGTTGGTTTGATTTTTTGATTGAGTTGTTGAACTCTGAACAGTTTCACAAAAATCGGAGACAGTCTTATAAAAGAAATTACATTTTTTTAGAGGCTTAATTACAAGAATTTACTAATGTATCATAAAATATTTAACAATTTCTCAAGTAAAATATTGGGATTGGGAAGACTTATTTGGAATAGAGACAATAATAATAATGTGGTGGAGTATTAATAATTAGCAATGGTGTAGCAAAATGATAGTAGTAGTAATGAATGAGAAGAGAATTTTTCAAAGGTAGCAGGTCCCAATAGTCTCTTGTATTTATTGCTGGTTACTCAACCCACATGACTCCCACCTCTTATCACCGTCTAAAACACCCTTATAAATGTGGAAAACCATACTCTAATTAATGAGTAAATCTAATCCAAGGAAATTTTTATACTTCTTTATTGAATTTGGAAGAAATTGTGCATTTTTATCCCTATAACATCTCATATTTTATATTTTGGATTGTACATGTATTAGCCAAATTGAAATGGTAGATCAAGACAAAAAAAAAAAAAAGTAATACTCCCTCTGTCCCAAGATTTTTTACACATTTTGACCGGCACGAAAATTAAGAAAATTGAATAAAGTGATGTGTAAAGTAAAATAAAGGAGGGGTATTATTGGTAATTCATTGATTAAAGTGGAGTGATTTGACTAAAGGGAAGAAAAAGTAAAATAAAAGAGGGGTATTATTGGTAATTCATTATGTAAGTTGTTTCCTTTTTTGGAGTGTGTAAAAAATGTTGGGACACCCATTAAGAAAAGTGTGTAAAAAATCTTGGGAAGGAGGGAGTACATAATTGTTTAAAAGGATAAGTTCAAATGCAGTTAGAAGTTAAAAGTTACTTAACTTTCTAAGAGATAGAGAGAGTATGATTTAGCAGGAATGGCGTTGCAATTTTTTAAAAAACGAGAACACCTGAATTTTTTTTGAAGTTTTGAGAGCCGGAACTCGGTTTTGGCAAGCGAGTACACATTTTCGGATGGAAACGATGTTACGAGTCAAACTCACTCCTTTGCTAGGATATGTGATGTTTTTTGGCCAAATTCCATCGTTTGAAGGGTCAAAAATGTGGTTTATTGTTTTTTAAGTGTTATTTTTGCAATTTTCAATTGTTTAGGGTTTTTTTGTAATTTTCTATTTTCGCACACTAGGGTTTTTCGTTTTTAATGTCTTTTCAAACATTGTGGAGGAGTTTATGAATATTTTAATATTATCGAAGACGAGTTTTTCCTTTTTTCCAGATTCGGGTATTTTTTGAATCTAACGATTTTTATTTGTTCGTTTTTTTGATTCACGCACGCTGCATCAAGCTACCAGTTTGCTAACTGCAATAATTTAATGAAATAAGTAATAGTATTAAAAAACGTGAGTAATTCGGTGCACAAGAGATATAATCATGAAAATTTGATAGGTCTCATAAGATTGGTACCCTTTTATACACCGCCAAACGCAAGTCAATCAAGCTAATTAAGAAAGAAAAAAAGTATCATAAATTTTGGGCATGGTTACAACCAAAATTTGTTCATGATTAATGGAGCAACTGGTAAGTGCAAGAAAAAATTGCAAAACAAATTATGTGCGAATTGAGTGGACCACTGGCGGCTGGCATTGTGGTTGCCTTCTGCTTCTTTGGGGAGCACTGCGGGGGTGGCCGTGATTGGATGGGACCCAAATTTTAGTGGTTAGGAAATAAATTCATTTACTGGTTCTATCAGCTGATGTTCACTTTTTATTTTAAAAATCTGATCTTATATCAGTTTCCTATAAATTTTTCATTTCTTGGATATTTTGATTAAAAATATAATACTCTACCCTATTCTTACAATTCTTAATATAGTAAGTAGTTTTGACCTTTTATTTTCTTTACAAATTATATGACGTTTTACACCTTTCAATGCAAATTAATTGCATTTCTTTCAAATCTAACCTTAAAATCACTAAATACTTACATAAATGTGTTTTTTTATGAGATGTAAAATCATTAACTAAAGGTAACATGAGAAAAATAATTTATTTTTGTAATATGTGTGCATGAACGTAGGATGACATATATTTTAAATAGGAGGGAGTAAAATAGTAGATGTAGTACGAGTAAGGTGATGGTGAGAGATAAAATAATAGATGAGTATAAGATAAAGTATGATAAAATAATAGATAAAGTATAAGTCATGTGATTGGAATAGAGAAAATAATATGCAAAAAAATGGAAAAACATGAAATGAGAAACTTATTGTGGGACATACATAAAAGGAAATTGAGAAACTTATAGCGGAACGAATTAATGGAGTATATTTCTTTTGGATTTTTGAATATATAGGAGATGATTTAACTTTATATCAAAGTCGAAAACTTTTAGTGGCACGAAGGGAATATAAAAAATATTTTTTTAAATCGATTTTATCGAGATTTTAAAAATTCAGAATTTCACCGGTTTAAATATGATTTGAATAGAATCATAAGCGTGCAAACCATTCATTGTGTATTTGATAGAATTGATACGAAACTGTGTCATACATATTTTTGTAAAAGAAAAAAAAAATTGTGTGAAACCGTTTTACTGTGACATAATTATCACTTTTCAACATAAATTTATCATGTGCATCACTTTTCAAACTTTTGTCTTAAAATGATTTCACTTCATGTCATTAATTTTTTCACACAAAAACATTGTTGCCGTCTAATTCACCTCAATGGATCATTATACTCTTATATGGAGTATAATACTAGCAATTTTATCTCATTTAATATTAATAAACAAATATTAATAAATCTGTGTAAAATAAATAAATTAAATGTTCAGTTGAATTAGGAATGGAAGTATTATAACATTAAATAAATTAATATTTGTGCTAATACGTTCTCATATTTTAAAAATATTACTGGTTTCTCAATAAAGTACTCCGTATTACAAATTCAAGTAAATAGTTTGTTGATATGCCTTGAATCACACACTTCGCTGAGTTAGTCGGGGGTCTCGCTGCCCGGTCAGCGAGTCGGGGGGTCAAGGGGGGCGACGTCCCCCTTGCCTGGGGGTCCGGGTGCTACATTCAGAATATCTTGTCTAGATTTGGCATGTCTACCGCCAAGCCTATTGATACTCCAAGTGCTACAAATATTCACTTATCCACTGATTATGCACCAAAAACTGTAGCTGAGCAGGTGTACATGTCTCGAGTCCCATACTCTAATGCTAATGCAGTAGGGAGTTTGATGTATGCCATGGTCTGCACTAGACCAGATCTTGCACATGCTGTTAGTGTTGTCAGCAGGTTCATGGGACAACCTGGAAAGGAGCATTGGCAAGCTGTGAAGAGGATTTTTCGTTATCTCAGAGGTACGTCTGATGTTGGTCTCATTTATGGAGGTGATGCTCACGTTTCTGTGACTGGTTATTCTGATTCTGACTATGCTGGAGATGTTGATAGTAGAAGATCTATGACTGGTTATGTTTTCACTTTTTGTGGTTCTGTTGTTAGTTGGAAGGCAACTCTGCAGGCTACAGTCACTTTGTCTACAACTGAAGCAGAGTATATGGCACTGACAGAAGCTGCTAAAGAGGGAGTTTGGTTGAAAGGGCTTGTAGGTGATCTTGGTCTACATCATGATCAAGTTATTGTATTCTGTGACAGTCTGAGTGCAATCTGTTTGACCAAGGTTCAGGTCCATCATGAGAGGACCAAGCATATTGATGTGAGGTATCATTTTCTGAGGAATGAGCAGAGAATCAAGGTGATGAAAGTAGGTATTGCTGATAATCCTGCTGACATGTTCACCAAGCCGGTCCCACATAGCAAGTTTCGACATTGTTTGAACTTGCTAAATGTTACAAGCTGTTAGTTGCCCAAGGAGGGCAAATCTGAGGCAGAAAGGAGGAGTCTGTTCATCTGGCATTGTAATGATGCATCTGCAAGGAAGATTCAAGTCAAGGTGGAGATTTGTAGATATGACCAAGAATCACACACTTTGTTGATATGCCAACGGTATACAGTATTGGGCTTTAAGTCCAAATTCGGTGTTTTATCTCAGTGCTATATATATGGTCTTTGATGATCTGTAATCTGTAACCCTAATTGATAATAAAATCCGTTCTCCTCTCTGCCCGTGGACGTAGCCAATTCATTGGTGAACCACGTAAATCACTTGTCTTCTTTACGTTTCTTGTTCATGCTCTATAATCCTATTCTGTCACAACATAGTTGTTGTGGTATATTAATGGCATTATATTTTACTACTTATTAATAGCATTATATTTTAATTTTAATTTTTCTTGTATTGTTTCTTTCTTAGACTGTCTTCAGATTGATGTTTGTATCTTTTGGGCTTTGAACACCCCTTGTGCTCTCCATTATGAAGTATCACATTTACTTTCCAAAAAAAAAAAAAAAAAATTATATATATATATATATATATATATATATCTTCTCCAAACATAACTTCATAGAACCAGTCGTTGTAATTAAATCGATTTGAAAAGAAGAAAAAAATTGATGGTGGGATGAGTTTACCTTCAATTTGGAGTGTGTATGAAGAATTACCGGAAAAGGCTGAAATAACCAGATTTAAAACACTGAACTACCCAAATTTTACATTTATAAAGGAAAAATCACAATTTTATGATTTTTTTAAATTAATTGGGTTTTAAGTGTTATATTTGAAATCAAATGTTACATCTTTCGAATCTTCGATCTCATATAGTTATATTTAATAAATTATTTTATGATTTTTTCGGTACTTTACCCTCTGTTGCAAAAGTCGGCGTCTAGGCCAGACTAGGCGGCGAATAGGCGCTAGTCCCCGGTCAACCGTTCGTCTAGCAATTTTCGACTATGCCCTTTTCTTTTTAAGTAGACTTTCCAGAGTCGAAGTTCAATTCGAGCAATTGAGCACACGCTCTGAGCAAAACACGTGACTTTGCCATGACGTATAACATTTTTTTGATAAAATTATATCGTCTAAAGGGTGAAAACTGCATTTTATTTTCAGACATCATTTTGCAATTTTTTACTTTTGTTTATTATGATTTCGTGTTTATTACTTGGGAGTTATAAGATAAAATAATTAAAAATAAAATTCTAAGTGGTCGATTAGGCATCGCCTAGGCCCCGACTAGCCGTCTAGGCGGTGTCAATCCTCATTTTCAACTTTTGCAACCTTTAACTTTACCCGATATAAATGTTTTTTTTTTTTTTTTTGAAATGTTATAAATAAAAATATATAAAATAATTATAATTTAGTTACTAGATAATTAGTCGAACGGAACATGAGACTATACCAAATTATCAATTAGGCTACAAAACGATTTTTACGATTCACTTCAATTTCGGTTTGAACTTTATAAAATCTTGATTTGTTTGAATTTTGTAGCTCGATTGGATTCGATTTTGTTTTGAATATTCATAATCAAGGTCTCATTTGAAGTTCAAAGAAATACACTTATTCACAAGGTTTTGAATACAAACAGATATGTGAAAGAATTTTATATGTATAATTAATTTATATTAATTCACTAACAACACTCTTTCTTACTCGTAGGTCGGATTATTGCATCTACTCCGTTGAATGGACAATTTAATATGGATGGAGTTTGCTTTCAGTGGAGTTTGAATCTAAGACGTGTGAACATATGTCTATTTACTTTGATATCATAAAATAATTTTATTTTATTTTAAAATTAGAGAGATTTAGAATTAATTCATTTTTATTAATTCTCTAGCAATATGAAAGACCATCATCCATTTCTCATCTCTACATCAGTTACCCGATTTGTAAAATGCTAAAATGAAGGGTTGTGTATGCAAGTAGTTCAACGTGGTACAACTATTCAAAGCTAAATATCAAACAAACTGTCAAAAATATGAATATATTATCATATTGAATTGTCTCATATACTGAATGAACACTACAGACCTTCCAAAGTTGTTTTAAAGGACAAGATGATGAATGTTGTAAATGCAATGAAATAACCCTAGTTCTAAATGTTTTTTTTTTTTGACGGGTAGTTCTAAATGTTGTTTTCATGTCATTGTGTAATAGAATTTCTACGTGGATATCTCATAGAATATATGGAGGAAAATTATGAGATTTTAACAGTATATAATATATATATTTAATTATATCACGTTAAAATATGTTCTTGCCGACCTAACACCCATAACTGACCCTAACTTAAGGCAAATATGTCATTTCGTGAATTATTTGCAATTATTCAAATTAAATTGCAGTAAAGCGAAAAGTAATCATTTAATTTACCATTGAGCATGAAATATATCGAATTACTTAGTAATTTGTATTGTATTTAACTCCACGAAAATCTCAACATTTATTTACTAGTCGTAATTAGGGATTCATAGAGATTACTTATATGGAATGAATTTAAAACGTGGACGTTATTACCATTTAAAGCAAAAACATTACACGATGAAATATGAGCTATTAATTCCTTTGCCAATGAATATGTATGGTTGGTGTTTCTTTTTGTTACCATTGATGAGTGCAAGTTACCAAATTTTGATACATATTTGCAGAAATCTCACAAGATGATTAATGATATTAGGAACAACTCATGAGATTGAGGAATTAGAGATAATGAAGATTTTCAACATGTGATATGTTTCTCCAATTCTCCCCCACCATCCATCTAACCTAACTTTTATTAATACATCTTAATACACAATTAATAATTGCTTCCAAAATGGCAAAATCTTTATTCCAGAAAATTTTGGCATTTTTTTTTAATCATATAGGAGTATACTATGATTTTTCTTTTATTATATTAGATTTATTAAACTTTAAAATCTATTTTAGTATTCATATAATTTAAGAGTCGAAAATACATGTCAAAAGTAATTTATTATTCACATTATATTTAAATTGAATTTTTTATTCAAAGAACAAATAAATAATCTAAAAATATTATTTGATAACTTTAGAAAATATTATCAATTCCAAATAACTTTCAATGTAAAAATAAAATTGAATACTATTAATTTACAAATTTCTAAAGATTTCTTTGAAAACAACATTATTTTGTTGTATACTTACATGTCTTCCATCATAATTAAGACAAAAATACTATTGCGTGTAAAAACTAGTTTGAAAAGATGCATGCCTACTATCGACACTAATTGACCTTAATTTTTATTTATTATCATCACAAAAGGACAAAAAGATTGGAAATTGTCTCAATAACAAAAAAGAGTTCAAAATTAAAACCAATTTTATAAAAATAAGAAGAGAAATATAAATAAAATAATTTTGAGGTCAATTGGAGCAAAATTTTAATGAAATGTCCCTTAATAGAGTAACGCAATTGCGGATGCATTTTTTGGCCTAATATTAATATATATTGTGTGTGTATTAGTGAAAAACAAACCATCTTCTAGTTCTTTGAGACCATTGCATGGGTATTCTGAAGTTGATTTAATTAGATCATGAATCAATCTTGTATTTTAAATTTGATTACCCAATTTAGGAATTTTTGCAACTGCAGTCATTTATTCTTTAATTATCCAATCACACTATGATCAAATTTGTTAACAATAAACATGGCCATTGGCCTAAACACAAGTAACGAATTGCAAATCACTTAATCCGGCCAACCTAATTAACTAGTACGTGCAACATTGGAATATAAAAATGTAGAAATATTTGTTTTCTTTATCATAAATTATTAATTATGTAAAAATATAGGATTATGAAATTAAAATATGAATCCACATCCTTTTTTTATTTCTTCTCCATCTCATCTATATATAATATCACATTAATATTGTTTCATACGAGCTTGCTCGTTGTAAGGATGTATTATTGGGAAAGTAGTTGGAAGAAGGGTGGTAATTTATAGTACTTCAAAGTCAATGTATAGGATACTTCCACAGTAGATATTGCTTAATTAGTCAACTGATGTCAGAATTGTGGTTGACTTTCTTAAATTTTGTGCATAGTAATTGCGTCTTGGCAACCACAATCAGAATCAGATCGACTTCTCACAACAAAATGTTTAATTCTCATAAAAGTTTTTGAAAGTAAATTCGAAAACCCGATTTTTGGTCATTATTTTTATGAAATTGTCAACATTAACTTTTAGACGAAGTTGGATAGGGGTTAGAAATTGTATATGGATAATTGAGAGATTTTTATATAAAAAGTTATACTGTTATTTGATAGAAAGTGCATAGTTACTATTCAAATCAAATTGGTGTAGGAATGGTGCTATTGTTTTTTTTTTTTTGACGGAAAGAATGGTGCTATTGTTATATATGGCCAAAAATGTATTTTTCTATCGGTTCACAACATAGTTTGATTTGATCCAATACAATGAGATTATCTATCAAATAACATATAAATTCAGGCACCCACCTTATATTCCCTACCAAACACACTTAAAGTATATATTGAAAAAAATCGTTTCGAAACCCCTTACAAAAATGTTTCAGTAGATTCTTCACCAATAATTCAATGGACTACTCTAAATACCCGAAATTTAAATATTCCAAATTTAATTAGAAAATATTATTTAATGACTTATTTCCATTTAATGAGTTTTGACATATATATGCTTTAAAAAGGCTCGGTCTAATCGCTACTCTGGTAAGCATGACGAGTCGATTCAATGTAGTGTACCGCCCACCGCTTAAGATGTCTAGAATGTAGTGTACCGCCCACCGCTTAAGATGTCCCCCTAGACGCTTAAAATAAAAATGATAAAACTCTATGGTCGGTCAAACAGGTGATCACTCGTTGGTTCAACTTTTCTTTTTTAAGAATTTGATGATGGTCTTCTTCTAAAAAAAGATTTAATACATGTTTGAGAATTGAGAGATATGCATTTACAATGTTGTGTTCATCTCTCCCACCATTTTATGACATTTTTTTCTTTTATCATCGATTAAACTACTGTAAAAAAAATGCATATGTGTAGAGAACTCATGCATTTTTTGTCTTCACTTAGAACTATATTAGTTGTGTATATTGCAATGCGACACTCGGTTACTCACTATGAATGAAATGTATAGTCTGTTAGGAATTAATATACAAGAATTAATTCCCCACCTCTTTACAAGTTCGAACTTTTAGATGAGACGGAATTTTTTCATGGTATCAGAGCAAACCGGGCAAAACGACCTGAGTTCGATTCCTGTTGAAAGCACTCCACCCATTTAAATTATCCACTCGTAAGAGGTGTTAATCCGGCCCACGAGTGAGGGGGAGTGTTAGAAATTAATATATAAGAATTAATTCTCCACCTCTCTACAAGTTCGAACTTTTAGATGAGACGGAATTCTTTCATAGTCTAACATAATTACATAAATGAAGATTATTAGTTTATACGGAACAATTTTGAATTGAAATCCAACATCTTTCAAAATAAAGAATATATATTGTTTTAACTTTTAAGTATAGTTGCAAAACAGGCTAACGGAACGTACTGATCTATAACCCACCTTAACCCATCATTTTGCAGATTTTGACGGACCAATCCACGACGAAAACGAATTGAAAAATAATCAATCCAACCGAACTCATAGCGGGTTACGGACTAATCCACAAATTTTTTCCTTGTATATTTATTTTTTACTTTTTCACATGTATAATTAAAAATAAATAAAAAAATTAAACAATATATAAATTAATAAATGCTACTCCCTCCGTTCAAGAAAAGTAGTCTCATTTGGCTTATATTCTTTATCCACAAAATGTAGTCTCATACACTTTTTTGAAACTATCACATTTCAATCATCACTTAATTACTCAAATTGTCATCAATTTTATTCACAATCACAAACAATCATTTTATTCACAATGGACCCACAATAACTTTATTACTTTTTTCTTAACATGTGCCACACTCCAATGGAACTACATTTAATAGACGGAGGTAGTAAAAAAAATTAAAACAAAAAGTACAAATAATTTTAAATAATCTTTTATTAAATCCATTCAGTTGACGTGAATAATTTTAATTTTTCTTATAATAGAAAAATAGACCTCAAATCTAGTTTTTTTTTTTTTTTAATTTAATTGAAAAATCAAACTGAATTTTAAAAGTTTAAATTGTTGAAATTCTTATTGTCAAAAGGACAATCAAAAGTTTAATTGACAAATCAATCCATCCATGTGAGTAATAAATGTCAACTTGTCAATATATAAACATCTCACCACACTATCTCTTAATCTACTCATGTTAATTATGCATTTATAAAAATAAAGTTTAAAAAAAAATTGAATCTACATTAATTATTAATTCTCTTCCGAAGTCAAGTGAATACATTGGCTACATAGGTGTATTTTCATTTTCAAATCTCAATTTATTTAATATAATATTTTTTAAAAATTTGTATCTTGATTTAGCAAATTGAATTAAATATATAAATTTTAAGTTATCACATCTTTACTAACTGTTTAACTGGAAAAAAAAAAAGTGTTACTTCTTCATTCAAGTTTAAAAAATAAAAAACATTTTAAAGTCCGTGGACCAATCCGCCCCTTCTGCTAGAAGTGTGCAAATTAAGACCGGACCAGAAAAAAGATCGGAACCGGACCGATCGGTTAGATTCCGGTCCGATCTCCGATCCATTAAATTTTATGATTCCGGGTTTCCGGTCCGATCCGGTCAAAGACCGGAATTTACCGGTCCGGACCGGATGGACCGAAAAATCAATTTTTTTTTTTTATATTCATATTTTTTTAATAATAAAACCATAATTATTATAAACTAAATAAAATTAGGACTCCTAATTTGAAAACTTATAAAATATTACTTTCATTAAAACTCTAAAAAAAGAATGGAAACACAATAATTGGTGAGGGTGTGAGGTAAACGTATTGAGATCTATTACATTTTTTCAAATATATAATTGAACAAAAATAATCAATTTACTTTTAGTGTCAAAATATCTTTAATAATATTGTAACTAAAATTCACATTGGTTGAGATTGATCTCAAATGAAGAACCGACACTAATTTTCATACACAAATTCATCATTCTTGTTCTCGCTTCAAAAAACATAAAAAAATCATGAAAAAAAAAACTTAAAAAAAAAAAAAAAATTAAAAAACCGATCCGAACCGGTTCAAACCCGGACCGAAATTTTCCGGTCCGAATTTGGACCGATTCATTCCGGTTCAATCTTCGGTCCACACATTAGTGTCGATTCCAATCCCGATCCGATCCGATTTTGGACCGTTGCACACCCCTACCTTCTGCAGTTCAACCCGTGCAGTTCAACCCGTGCGTCAAAAGACTCAAAACCCACAACCTATACAATCTAACCCATGTAAACCCACTTTTTAAAAGAATTTATATTACTCTACCCAACCCACTCTTTTAATAATTTAGTCGGACAAATTAATGTCACAAAAAAATTGAGAAAATAGAGTTGAAGCAGTGGCATTGAAAATTGAAATGAGGGTTATTAGAACATAAATTATCCATAAACTTATTTTAAAAAAATCATGACTATAATTTAATTGAATTGAATTAAATATTTAAAGTAAAAAAATATCAATTAAACAATATTTCTCGTCTCTTGTTACTTTTTAATATAGATAAAATTATAAAAACTTGTACTATTATTTTTTAGACTGAATAATGATTCTTTGTTGTTGTTTTTTTTTTTTTAAAATTCAAATAAGGTTAAATTCTATTATTGCAAATGCAAATAGATGAATGCATTTTAACTACAAAGCTCGATGGATCTACTCAAATAAAAATAGGATTGAAACGATGAGACTCTCTTATCAAAGCATGTGTTACTCCCTTTGTCCAATAAAATTTTGCTCACTTCTTTTTATACATGTTTTTAAAAAAAATTATATTTTAATTATAAAAAATATATGTGGAATAAAGAGTAAACAATAGTGTTGGTACATACTCAATCTTGTTAATAAAGTAGAAAAAATACTCAAAAATTAACTATTTAAATAGAATAAATATATACTTTATGGATCCAAAAATCTGTGTGAGCAAAATTTTACAGGATGGATGGTGTACTATATTAACACTATACTTTGCAAAGACGACTGTAACATTTCAAATTGAGCCAGTAAAGCTCTACATGGTAAAATGTAATTACCAAAACATGAATCTTTCTGATTAAAAGAAAAAAGATGGATATTAATTGGACTGATGTTATAGGAAAGGAGTTGGCCCAAATCTTAAAACAAAAAAAGGAAGGGGGTGGAATTCAAAGAATTTGTTCCTATTTGTTGGCCCATATTTGGAAGAAGGCTTATTGAAGGGGTGAAATTGGACCTAAGAGCTGGATATGTAATACAAAAAGCTGGGGACCAAGGGTTGGGGTATATACCCCTCCAGCTTTGTTTAATACACTCCCCTCTTCCATTTATTAATTAAATATGTAAGTAAAATACCATATTTGCCCTTTTAGTAAAATATGTGAGATAGATACACTCCCCTAATTTTTAACCCTAACCCTAATTTCAAATAAAACAGCCGTCGTAGCCGTCGACCATCCCTCCACCTCCAGCAGCCGCCGACAGCCATCCGTCCACCTCCGGCCGCCACCGACGGCCAAATAAATCTAAAAAAATGAAAGAAAAAAAACAACATTTTTTTCGACCAACCAGTGTCGATCGACACTGGTTTGTCGACCATAGAGTATATCGTCGACCATGGATTGTTGATGAAAATCACTCCAGTCGACAACATTTTACCGAATGATTTTTTTTTAAAAAAAAACTTCATTTTCAACAAGATCTTGTCGACCATACATATTGTGGTCGACAACAATTTATCGACCACAAAGTGTATGGTCGACAATATCTCGTCAAAAAAAAAAAAAAAAAAAAAAAAAGAAGAATAAGAGGGAGTAGCCGTCGACAGAAGAAGGAACGAAAGAAGAAAAAAAAACTAACCTGGTTCGGCGCCACGGGGCGGGCGGCACGGAGAGGGGACGCTGGGATGAGGCGCGGAGGGGGCAGGACTGCGGACCTCCATGGCGGACCTCCATGGCGCAGAGAGAGAGAACTAACAGAAATAAAAAAAAAAAATATAGAGAACGAGAGTGGGAGAGGCTAGGGCGGTAGGCGGCGGGTGGCGGCTGGGGCAGTAGGCAGGCGGCGGGCGGCGGCTGGGGCAGTAGGCGGCGGGCGGCGGCGGTAAGTTGTTTGAGAAAGATGTAGGGTTTAGGAAAAATGAAGAAGAAGATGAAGTTTGGGGAAAATGTAGGAAAAATTAGGTTTTTAGAGGGGGTGTATTTATCATATGCAATTATAAGAGATAAGGGTATAATAGACAATTTAGGGGGAGTGCATCTATCTTACACATATTTTGAGGGGAGTACATGTATCGGGGGAGTATATCTATCAAAGCTGGAGGGGTATGTACCCCAACCCGGGGACCAATTGTGTATTTTAATTATGTGTTGGACCATGAGTTTTGTTTTTATCAATTTGTATTGCTTTTGTTGTTCTAATTATTTTGTGATACAAATGATGTTCATGTAACATGCCATGTGAAATCGTATGTACACTGTTCCAGGAAGTATTTTGTTATATATACATCTACATTCCATTCTTCTCCATAACGAAATTATAAAATAAATATTGTGATAATGTTTGAAATAATTTAAGAGTTAAAATAGTTATGGCCATATAAATTTATTAAATTCCTTTTTTTTAAACATGTGAGATGGTCCTGGTCCAGGTGGATATTTTTATAAACTGAATATAATAAAGTTTAAAATCCTACTAAATGGAGATTAAAAAAGTTGGCAACAATTTACAAGTTGTTATGAAGAATATACTGTGCATAGTTTTATTATTTCACTAGTTGAATAAATATTATTAAATAAAAACAATAATATTATTAGAGGCTAATAAAGTTCAAAGTGGACATAACTAAGGCCAACAATTCATTCTCCGGATAAGAAGAATGCGAAAGAGGAAACGCCACGTCACCCATACCACACGCCCCCATTTCTATTCTAAGCAACACTTAAAAAGGTCTCCTCTTCTCTCCATACAAAATTAAAAGTGAAAAGAAAAGATTAACTAATGGTGGTTCTTCAAGCGGCAATATTCAACTTGCCATCAGTAAGAGGGGTTGTCCGATGTGGGATAGCGGAGGCGTCGGGAGAGCCGGCGCCCATGGGGCAGAAGACCAAGTACAAAGACGGAGTGTTTGCGAAGGCGTTTATGACTCTGTTCGCCAGAAAGATGGAGAAATTCGGGAGAGATGATAATAATAGCAATGACAAGAAAGGGAAAAAAGGGTGGTTTGATTATGATTATGAGTCGTTTGTTGAAGTGTCAAAGGGAGTAATGCAGGGAAGGAACCGTTTGCAGCAGCAGCAAGTGGTGCGCCTCGTGCTTCTCTCCATGCTTCCTCCTGGCGCCCCTGCTCAAGTAATCACTTCTCTCTTTTTTCTATTCATAAACAAACACTAAGGGTCAGTTTTTGTATTTTGTTTATTGGCATGTATAATGTCAAAAAATGATAAACACATTGTAGTAAGATGGATTGGAAGAATTAACAACTACATAATGTTTGAACTGAATTGTTGTTGGACGGATGGGGATTATAGGTAGGGGTGCTAATAGGTCAAGCTACTCGACAGAGGTTGGTTCGGCCTATTATAGCTCGATTCGACTCAACTCAACTCGTTTAATAAAAAAGTCGGACTCAAACTTTTTATGAAGTCTATTTAGTTAAATAGATCGGACTCGAGCTTAGCTCTATTTACACCTAATAGGTCTTTGTAACAAATTTGTTATGTCGGGCCCTTTTACACACCTAATTATATGGATGTGAAGTACTTGAAGTAAAAAAAAAAAGTTGAAAAAATGCTGGCTATGGGGTTCGAACCCATGCGCACTTATGTGCAGAAGATCTTAAGTCTTCCCCCTTAACCTCTCGGGCAAACCAGCTTGATGTTTTACAATTCAAGTTTATATTTATAAATATAAAAAGGATCTTTTTCTATGTACGCAGTTTAGGAAATTATTTCCACCGACGAAGTGGGCCGCAGAGTTTAACGCGGCGTTGACAGTACCCTTCTTCCACTGGTTAGTTGGCCCTTCTGAGGTACATTTATTAATTTTGATACTAAATTCAACCTCATTTAATATAATTAAAATAAAAAAAATATAGATATATTTAAAATTTGGGGAATTCAGTAGGTTGTGGAGGTGGAAATCAACGGAGTGAAGCAGAAAAGTGGAGTCCATATAAAAAAATGCAGGTACGTTCTATGAATATACAAAATCAATGTATAAATTAAATGCTTTTTTTTACCTATATAATGTAACCTCCAATCTTGTAATAATACTTTAAATTCATTATTTATGCTAATGGATTGTTTTAATCTTATTAAAGGTACTTGGAGAACAGTGGATGTGTAGGACAGTGTGTAAACATGTGCAAAATACCGACACAAGATTTCTTCACCAATGAGTTTGGCCTTCCATTAACCATGATACCAAGTAAATACATTTCCCCAACTATTACATTTTTCACCAACAAAGTCTATATATATAATTCTTACATATGTTTTGCAGATTTCGAGGATATGAGTTGTGAAATGGTGTACGGCCAAATTCCTCCTAAGTTTGAGGACGACCCAGCAACCAAACAGCCTTGCCTTGTAAATTTTTGTAAGTCTTTTAAGCTTCACCAAATTGCCGGAAAAATGTAAATATTTAGGAGATTTTTCAATTTGACTATTTTTTGTTAATATTGTTGAAAGTGGCTTTGATTTTAAATAATTGATGACAGCTCAAGTGAAGAGAACAATATTACTTTATGCGGTGAGGTCATGAGAGGGGTGGGGATTTTCGATCAATTTGAGATATTAGTACGTTCATGATAAATGATGGATCTAGCTTCAAATTTTACCTCCAAGTTTACATGTGTATAGGAAATAAAAATCTAGCGGTCTAAAAAAGCTTTTGGGTCGAATCAGATCATGTAAACAATATTACTTGTTTATTTACATAATGTTACGCTAAATAATTAGGCAATAAAATACATGCAGTATTACATGGTTATTCATTTAGTATTATTGTTAACGTAATACTATATGATAAAACATGTAATATCCGTTAGGGTGAATAATAATGACCAGTATGTCCATATGACCATATTTTGAGTTGTGAAAATTTTTATTCATATATTTTAGAGCATTGCATGGTGCAGTATAATACGAGAGCGGACTCTAAATGTTAACTAAACTATCTTCCTCAAAGGATACAAAATTAGTTTCCATTTGTACGTATGATCATGTGTGAAGTCGAATTCTTTTAATGGGATAAATTAGTAAGTAATTTCTAAAATAGTTGGACTTAATTCTCTGTGTATGATTATGCTAATATATGGAACTTTTGGTTTGTTTGGAAGGTTCGATTGCAAATCCTAGCTCCAGCGAGTGTCCCAAACTACGATGATACAAAGACGAAGCATAAGCATGATGATCGATGTTTACCTTGTCCAAACCCGATTCTTTCGTGGCTCTGATCATATATACATACAATTCAACAAATTTTACCTGGTATATAATCCCAATAATGATTTTTTTAGTACTTTTGAAACGCTTAAAAAGTTTATGTTCGATTTTTTTGCTATAGTTGTAAAACTATCACAAAACAAATAGATATAGATACACTAGTTGTGCTCCTTATTTAGAACATCCATTTTTCTATGTTCGTGATCGATGTCTTTTTTTTTTTTTGCTCGATAAAGTTAATGTTTATTGCATAAATGAATTCGGCTATAAGGTATAACTAGAATTCATCAAATTGAAATTACATGATGATGTTCAGAATAGAATTGGAGTTACACAACACAGTCTAAATTAAAACTAGGAACTTCCCTCCACTCTTCGAAAGGTCTGTTAATGAGAGAAGGCCCCTTAACTAAAAACCATGCCCATAGTTTGCATTTGGTTTCCTCTACTACACTCTTCTCCTCGAAATTCGAATTGTTAAGGATCACTGAGTTTCCCATCTCCACATAACCCAAACTACAAACACCCATACACAAATGGTAAATTGTAGGCATCTTTTACCATTTAGTAGCCCGATGTGGTGTAGAGAATGCTCCATTGCTCTATTATGCATGGTTGTCAAGATCTTCATCCATTTGTATAGCTCTGTCCAGATTCTTGTTGTGATTGTGCATTCTAAGAACACATGATTTGTTGTTTCATTTTCTGCTCCGCAAAAAGAGCATTTAGTCTTCGATGCTTCATAAAACTCTTTTCTGAAATAGATTATCACGTGTTGGTATCCTATTGCACAACACTCGCCAAGCTATTGCTGAGACCTTTACGGGTGTGTACTTGCTCCAGACCAGCTCGAATTCCGGTCCACCTTCTCCCTCGTTCGATTATGTCATTGAGCTAGCAATAATGTTTTTGTATGCATCTTTTGTATTAAAGACTCCATTTTTTGTTGCCTTCCAATGGCTTCCATTTCCACCTATCTTTTCCATACTCGTGCAAATAAGCTTTATTAATTAAAGGGGTTAGTTGAATCAAATCTTCTCTCTATTGCGTCTAAATCTCGTCTCCACTTTCACTGCCATTCTACCACTCCCCCTCTGTCTGCTCAATTGCCCCCTTATCCATACTTAGTCTATAGAGCCAGGGAATGTATGTATTCTTACTCTCATCCTTATCCATACTTAGTCTATAGAGCCTAAGGAATATATGCACGTATTCTTAAAGGTTTCTCCCTCCTTCCAAAAGGCTATTTTTTCCAACTTACTCCACCACCACCACTCTCATCTCTCACCAGACTCGTTACTAATTACATCCTTCCACCACCTCGACCACAATCTGCCTCTACCCCTTATCTCAACCCCCACCGGCTTACCATTCAATGATGACACTACCTTAACCCACAAACTCTTGCTCTCGTTGAAATAACGTCACAATCACTTTCCTATTAACACCTTATTAAAGTGACTCAAATTTCTCACCTCTAGCCCCCCTCTAACCCTCGAAGAACAAATAGTGCCCCACTTAACCTATGCGAATTTATTCACATTCTCATCCCGAAAATTACATTGTAAATAAATCAAATCTCTCAAAAAAAATAAAATTAACAATAAGTAGAAGGATATATGGTAATTAATTAGAATAGCCGATAAAATTGCCTTCAAAGGTGTGATCCTCACCCCCAAATGAGATCTCTTTGTTGCACAGCGACTATAACCTTTTTTTCATTTTCAGAATCACATGAGACCATTTAGAGAGTGTCTTGTGGTTGCAGCACACTTTAATTCCCAATTAAGAGAATGGGGCATTGCCGATGTCACATTCAAGAATAGTTAATTTCATGATCATTGATTAATTTGCCAATTAATTAATCTTCAATTAAATTATGAAGTTGAAAAAATGAAAATCCTTCATAGTTCATCATGATCATTGATTAATTAGTTTGTAGTTTTTTTTTCACTGCATTGCAGAAATCTTGAAGAATATATATATAAATATGATATGTGAATGTGTAAAATTGTGTAAATGTTTTGGTAATCGTGATCATCATCTACCAATCATAAACTAGTTGGTTTAGACTAGTATACACTTGATTCCATGTTGTACACCTAGTTCAATTTTTTTTTTATTATTATTATTATAAAAATAATTACATGACTTATATTAGCTCTTTTTAGTTCATTTTTTTCTTCATTTTATTTCATTTTTGCTTTATTTTTTTTATTTTTATTTTTTTACCCTTTTTTTTTTTGTTTTTACTTAAAAATATATGCATTCTCCATTTAAATTAATTTTTTAAGAAAATTTTTATTTAATAAAAAGTGCAACACAAAATTACTAAAAAATGTAAGTCGATATAACAAAAAAGTGCAACATCATATTTATTAAAAATATAAGTTAGTATAACTAAAAGTGCAATACGATATTTCTGAAATGTGCAAGTCGGTATTACTGAAAAGAGCATCACAATATTAATGAAAAATGTAAGTCAATATAACTGAAAAGTGTAAGAGTCTATAACTGAAAAGTGCAACAAATTTTTTTACTAAAAAATGCAATACAATATTATTAAAAAGTGCAAGTAGTATCACAGTTTTTAATGAAAAGTGTAAGTGATTAAACTGAAAAGTGAAACACAATATTACTAAAAAAAGTAAGTCATTATAAATAAAAATATTATTATACAGTTTAATAATTGAAAAGTGCAACACATGCGACAGACGCACGTATACAAGGGGTGGCCTTGGCCCCACAACATTTTGACAATTACTACTAATATATATGTGTAATGGGATATATATATATATATGTATGATATATTAAACATGCAAATATATCATTTAATTAATAATCATATGCTTAATATATATATATAATATTATATTAATATATATATTTAATAAAAAAGTTCATATATAATTTTATTCTACTTTTAATTGGGACCCTAGATATTGAATGGTAGAATTGATCTCCAAAATTAGTCGTTCTTGTATATATATGGTTTTGATATGAAACTAGATAGTAGGTTTTCTATATGCATGTGGTTTCATAAAAAAACCCAGCATCAAATTATATATATATATATATATCAATTTTAATTGAAATTGATCTGCTCTTTATTTTTTTTGGTCCCCCTCACTAATTAATCTTGGGTTCGCCCCTGCCAACACCATTTTACAAAAAAATGTAAGTCATAAAAAAGTGAAAGTCAGTACAACTAAAAAGTGCAACATAGACATAATGCACAACATGCACTCGAGTCCATAATAAACCAACTCAAACTTATGTCCCGATCGAGGCAGGCAGCGTCCTTTTGTCTTTTGTATACCAAAACCTAAACTTAATTAGAAAGAAAGCACACTCATAAACCCATCTATGCATAAATTGCAATGAATTTTGAGGATGGTGGGAGCTCTTCGCGTCGGTGACAATAATTGCATTGTCGGCGACACCTAAACACATAGCATTCGATTGTAATTGTTCATCTCCTTATTGTGTTTTAATCTAAAATTAAAATTTTAATTTTCTCTAAGGTTTACACATTTTTTTTTCTTTTTCTGATAGTTTTAGTCTAAATTTTTTTTTTTTTTAATTGGATAAAATTCATTTCTCATTATTTATCTCTCTTGTAAATCTTTAAAAGAGACGGTAGTGTTTTTTTTTAGGCTATTTATCAATTATTTTTATTAAATAATACAAGGGCGTTTTCCTCTAATTTTAGTGTAGGGTTTACGTAAATTAAATTTTTAATTAAAAAAATGTGTAGCCTCAACGCGTCTTCATTTTTTTAATATTTTTTTATAAATTTAAATAATTAAAAAAAATCAAAATGCATGGCGGCAACGTGGGTTTGGTCAATTTGCAGATATTATTTATATAACATATAAAAGTCGTGCATTTTTTTTAAAGTATAAGAAATAAACCCTCAACGACGGCACGAGTTACTATAGTTTGTGAACGATTTCAAAAGGGGTCTCCGGTCTTGTTTCACAAATTGTCTAATTTTATACTCCGTTTTTGCCTTCTTTTTTTTTAATATTTTCAAAACAAGTGTTATTCTACATCTTTTTCTTGAATTTTGACAATTTTATCCTTATACATTATACTCCCTCCATTTTCTTTACCTTAATTTAAGTTTTTTCCCTTTTAAATATAATACTATAACATAAATTATGGATAAACTTGAATTATTGTATACATGAATATCACCTACAATGTTGGTCACATCTCCCTTATATACTAATTTTAAATCTTATTATGCTAACATGGCTTCTAGATACCTCCGTTTTACAATTTCTTAAATTCTGTAATTTTAATTTATTTTTTAAAATATTTTTCTCTTTCCTTCCCTTTTGCAGTTTCCTCAATTTTCTCAGTGGAGGGAGTACTAAACTAATAAAAATGTCTGAGTACTAAACCAATTTGAGGTGGGTAAATGAAATCGACCCTTCACCCTTTATAAACCAATAAATAAATAAGAATAAATCACAATACACATGCTAGAATAGTTACAAAATATTCTAATTCTGGAGTGTTTATAGTTTTAATTTTCACTTGTCAGCATTTATTATTTTTTATATAATAATCATCAATATAAAAATAATCTAAAATACTGAAATATGAGTAATTACTAAAACCTTTTTTTTTTAAAGATAATAGATAAATGGTAGTAACCCCATTTGGCGAAGCAGAAAATCAGAAACTTCCTTATACACACACTATTCTATTCTACTTGTTGATTTCTCCATAAAAGACACACACTATACTATACACTCCCTTCAGATGACAAAACTATTTTATTCCACGAAGAAATCCAAGGCATAGACGGTAGACCCATTCCCCCAATTTTCTTCTTCTCCAATCCACCTTCGAGAGAGAGATCTGAATCCGTCATGTCTCTCCCTCTCCTTCTGTTGCTCCTCCTCTCCGCCGCCTCCCTCACCGCCGCCGAGATCCGAGTAACCGAGGTCCGATCCGATGACCGACCAATTATCCCCTTCGATGAATTCGGATTCACTCACCGCGGCCAATTGGAGCTCAACGTCACTCGTCTCTCCTTATCCGGATCCCAGCCTGACCTAACCGAGCTCTCCAAGGTCGGTTTCTTCCTCTGCACTCGCGACGCGTGGATTCACGTGCTTCAGCAGATCGAAGACGGGGAGATCACCTGCGTTCTCGCATCCGAATCCGTGAAGAAGGTCTTCACCTTCGATCGCCTTCACACACCTACCGATTCCGAATTCAATTTCCTGTATGCTGAATCGGATGCCGATCAGTACACTCTCGTCTTCGCCAACTGTCTCCCGCAGGTTAAAGTCTCGATGAATGTTCGTTCCGTTTTGTACAATTTGGAAGACGGAAAGGCCAATCGCCGCGATTATCTCTCCGCTGGTAAAACCGTTTTACCTAGGGTTTATTTCCTCTTCTCTCTGATTTATTTCATTATGGCTGTGATTTGGGTCAATGTCTTGTACAAGAAGAGATTGACTGTTTTTAGGATCCATTTCTTTATGCTGGCTGTTGTTCTTCTCAAAGCTTTGAATTTGGTATGTGAGGCTGAGGATAAATCGTATATTAAGCGAACAGGATCCGCACACGGTTGGGATGTGTTGTTCTACATATTTAGTTTCTTGAAAGGGATTACGTTGTTCACTTTGATTGTGTTGATTGGAACTGGTTGGTCAATTTTGAAACCATACCTACAAGATAAGGAAAAGAAGGTTTTGATGATTGTGATTCCACTCCAAGTTGTTGCAAACATAGCTCAGGTTGTAATTGATGAAACTGGGCCTTTCGGTCAGGATTGGGTCACATGGAAGCAGGTGTTCTTGCTCGTCGATGTTATCTGTTGTTGCGCAGTGCTGTTCCCTATTGTTTGGTCAATTAAGAACATGAGGGAAGCTGCCAAAACTGATGGGAAAGCTGCTGTGAATTTGATGAAGTTGACTTTGTTCAGGCAATACTATATTGTGGTGATATGCTACATTTACTTTACACGAGTTGTGGTTTATGCATTGGAAACTATTACTTCGTACAAATACCTTTGGACTAGCGTTTTAGCAGGGGAGGTGGCTACACTTGCATTCTATATTTTCACGGGATACAAGTTCAGGCCCGAAGCACACAATCCTTACTTTGTGATCGATGATGAAGAGGAGGAAGCTGCAGCTGAACAATTAAAGCTTGAAGACGAGTTTGAATTGTAGATGTGTCAGCTTGCTCACTTATACAGGTTTTCAAGTATTTCATTTGTGCTCTTCTTTTTCGTTTTTATTCTCTGTCATTGGCGTATATATACTTGATTTAGAAACTTAAGTTGGATTTGTGTCAATTTTGTTGAAGAAAGTGAGTAGTTGAGAACTTTAGTGAATAATGTTTGCTATAAATCATGTTAATCATCATCCTTGTCTTTATCTTTTTTTGATTGGTCATGTGTTCTTGTCTGATTCTTAAATCTGTGAAAGCATCGAGCAATATCAGCCGTAGAAGAATGTTTAGGTTATGTTTACATATTCAGACTTGAGATCAACATAGCAAATTCATTCAACGTGTTTGGGTCTCTTCAGACTTGAGATCAACTTAGCTCTCTGTTTAGCTATTTATTATGGTTGTTTACTTGTTATTTTGTTAAATTTGAAATCCATACAACGAGGCTTTAGAAATGTTCCCCCTCGATGAGACAGCCTCTCACATGTGAGACGATCAAAGTTAATCAGGAAGATAAACGGGTAAATTTTAGTGGGCAAGTGTGGATAAAAGGCTACTATAAGTTGGAGAAATTAGAATCTTAAAAATGACATGTATCAAGTGAATAATGTAAAAGGCTAAAATGATATGTGGAAGAAATTTTAGTTGTCTAGAATTCACACTCTTTACGGTTATATTCCTTTCATATTATGCATTGCGGATTCAGGGGTACATCCATTTTGCATCATTAAGAATAAGCATGGAAGCTTCGGAATATATTTTTTCTGGGAATTTTCTTATTTCCCTTTTTAATTTAAATTCTACTCCGTAGTATTTGTATTTCCAAATTTATTTCGTTGGCATTTCGAACGTCTTGCCCAGTCCTACCCAGCTTGTCCAAACAAGTGCTCGGGTCGGACTGATCCTTATTCGAACAAACAAAATTTCAGCAACTTAATGAACTCAGTATCACTTAATATATAAAAAAAAAAAAACCTTTTTAATATGATGAAAGGTGATATACTGAAACGTTGTGTGCTGAAATGCAATATTTTGAAGAAGAAAAAATGTTCATGTGAATCTGCCTCAAAAGAGACGTCCTTAAAGAAAATGTCTATTAATTAGCTTAATTGAATCGCAAATTTACAACATATTAATATGTTAAACTGGTGTCATTTCAAAAATATATGCTAAAATGGTTTGTGTGTTAAACTTCCATATTCATTTACACAAAATATGAAGTTATCACGAATATAATAGGTCTGTCAATTATCATCCCTCAAAAACAATACATAAACTCAAAGGCTACATAAAATTAAACCCTTCAAAAATAAAAAGTCCGGAAAAAAAACTCGCGCACAGGCACACCCACACACAGAAGATAATAGTACTAATAATAACCGTTTATTACTATTCCATAATTTCATTTGGCGTCTATCATCAACAGCTTAGATAATTTTTAATGCTCTTTAATGAGAAGTATCGACATATTCCTCGAAGACATAATCCGTGAAAAAACTTTTGGAAGTTAGTGTTATTTATTACATTAGATTTTGTGAGATTCAAAAAAAAAAAAAAAAAAGACAAAGTGGGATAGCTCAAATGGTTAGAGCACCACTACCTAGGCCTTAGGTCTGGGTTCGAGTCATGGGGAGGGGAAAAAAGATGGGTATTTAACTTGTAATAAAAAAAAAAAAGAAAAAAAAAAAAGAGATTATTAACCCCAGCATACAAAATCTGCCCCCTAAGTGTCTCCCGATACACACGCATTTTTAAAAAAAATTATTCCACTTGGTAATACAAAATTTCAGGTGAATGGTCGTTTATACCCCTTATTTTTTAATAGGTTATTGATTTTCGTTTCATCTGCATCTTTTCATATCTCTTGCAAGTCTGTCGAGTCGGGGTGTCCTTTCTTGGCCCTTCTTCCCAACTTTCTCCCCCATTTCAAATTCAAATTCAAATATAACATGGAATCTGCTCATATCATTTCATATGTCCGTCGTCTTCATCGTCTTCGATTTAGATTGTATTTCTTGTTTGTTCGTGATTTCATTTTCGGAGTAATCGAGGGTCCAGCAATTTGCATGATCGATATGTCGTTTTCGGTGGTTGCTACTGTTAATTTTCAAGGTAGGTTCAAGCTTCTCTCCTTGTCTGAAAGCGTCTATTTCTCCGATTTCCGGCGTCAGATATCCGGTACGTGGCCTGAATTGGAGTCTTTTGATTTTTCTTGTAGCTTTTCTGTTGGGGATGTTGTTGATTGCATTTTGGGTTCCGAGGATGATTTGAGAAATTTAGTTTCTTTGTGTAAGCACACGGCTCAAATGGTTGTTGGAATTAAAATTTCCCCCTGCCCATCACTTCCTAGTAGGGTTGATGCTCATATTGAAAGCCCAAATAGCCCCCCTCCCACCTCCCCTGTTTTTAATTATTGTGGGCCTTTTGAAATTTTAGGTGATGAATTCTTACATTCCTTTGAGAATAGCGCTGGGGGTTCTAGTAGCAAGCCAAAAAAGAATTGTGGTAAAAAAAGGAAAGTAGGCAATTTTATAAATGAAACTGAGTTTTCTGGCATCCCTGTTTTTGATGTATGTCCAATAGAGAAGAAGAAGTCTTATATATCTGATGCTTGGGCTTTCATCATGAAAGATGGAGTTGGGGTCGAATTTAGTGGTGGAGCTACTGAATTTAGGCAAGAGCTTATAAAGTATATGCTTAAATTGGAATATCAGTTTAAGTACGTTCGAAACGACAGTAGATACATTCATGTAGTGTGCAAGGATGATAGAGGCCCTATAATTTGTGATTGGTTCATCAAAGCCAAAAAGAGGACTACAAATGATCACTTTGTTGTATATCAATCTAACTTGGTTCATAGATGCCCAGGAAGTTTAACCACTCAGAAAAAAACTAGGTTGGGTACTAGCATTCTGTCTTCATTAGTGATAGATAAGGTGAAATCAAACCCCATAATTAGTGGGAATGCTGTCATGGAGTTGTTGAATCATGGTTATGGATTTGATATTCCTTATTGGAAAGCTTGGCGTAGTATTGAGTCAACTCGCAGTGATGTTTTTGGTGGCTATTACGAGAGTTACGACCAACTTAGTTGGTACTGTGAAGCTATAAGAAGGACAAACCCGGGTAGCCTCGCTGAAATCGAGAAAGATAATGAAATCAATCGTTTTGAACGGTTATTTGTTTCTTTCAAAGCTTCTATGGATGGTTTTCACCACTGCCGACCATTGTTGTTTATTGACGGGACGTTCTTGAAGGGAAGAGCGAAGGGTACCATGCTTACAGCTACTGCCAAGGATGGAGATAATGGTATTTAGTTGAATAACCTGTTTGTATTTGTTTATCTTTATCGACAATTCATTTTTTGATTTTTTCTAATTTCCTCTTTCAGGTTTGTTCCCCTTTGCATATGGAATCGTATCTTCAGAAAACAAAGAGAACTGGAAATGGTTTTTGATCAAATTGCGTGATTTCATATCTCACGACAAGTAGATCATGTTCATTTCCGATAGGCACCCCGGCCTAATGACTGCATTCGACGAAGTCTTTCACACTCCCGTGCATTTTTTCTGCTTATTCCACTTGCTTCAGAACCTGAAGACTAAGTTTTCTAGTGGGTGGACTACGGCAAATAGAGAAGAACTTAGTGACCTATTCAAGGAGTGTGCATACGCCCCTACCCGCAATGTTTTTCATGAAAAGGTTGTTGCTTTCATTGAGCTTGGGGGCAAGATAGCTGAAGACTGGATTGATGAAATGCCCTATGATAAGTGGGCTGTTTCATACTCGCCCAACTACCGTCGATATGGCGAGATGACATCTAATGCAGCCGAGTCCTTCAATTCCTGGATTAGTGAAGCAAGGTCAATGCCCATCACTTTCATGATTGACTCTATTCGGAAGGGCATATGTCGGTGGTTCGTTGAACGGCGGGAAGCTAGCAGCTTGTGGATGGGTTCCCTTTGTGCTTCTAAAGAAGCTTTGTGGCACCATCTTTCAGATGTCTGCAAGTCATGGAATGTAGCTCGGTGTCCAAACGGGCAGTTTGAAGTGTTCTCTAGGGTTTCAGTGTGTGTAGATCTTGCAGCCAGGCAGTGTACTTGTTTCCAATGGAAAATTCGGGGGTTCCCTTGTGCTCACGCCGTGGCTGTTATTCGAAAATTCTGTGCTAGTGCGTTCAGTTATGTCGATGAGTGTTATCTAACATCCAACTATCGCGAGTGCTACAAAGCTGAACTGAGGCCAGTGCCTGAAACAGAGAGGTTTAAAAATTCATTGATTCGAACGATGAAGGCAAGATCCTCCCCCCGATTTTAAACAATCCCCCAGGCCGCCCCAAAAAAATAAGGGTTCGATCATTCTCTGAGTACAAAAGGACAAAGCCATCCGTATGTGCCCGTTGTGGAAAGTCTGGAAGACACGATACGTTTACATGCTCCCAAAGGTAATCCATATATCAAAAGGGTTTTTGATTTATGTATTATAGTAACTTTAATGGATTTTGAATAGTCTTTTGAATGTCTTTTTGTGAAGCTGGATTGAATACATCCCCTCTTTTTGCGTATATTGTTATTTTTGATGCATTTTTATGATAAGTCTTCAGGCCTTTTGAGAAAGTGCAAATTAATCTTAGCCTACCCATAGTTTGTGTTTGAGCATATAATATCTTTTATAATCTGATCCTTTGTTGAAGTACTCCAGAATGGAAGACCAGTTTGTTGCATTGGAAATTCTTGCTGTGAAAACACATTACAATTTTTTTCATTTATGATGGCCCTTTGTTATCTTAAAATTGATCAGATCCTAGGATATCTAATATTAATAATTAGGCATCATCTTCATTTCTTCAAACTCCAAAGTACATTCACCAAAACACTTGCAAGAACAACCAAAGCTACTGTTATTGCATTTGCAATTAACATATTTTGCATAGTGATTGGATTAGTTATTGCTGGACCCATATTTTGTGTTTGAGCATATAATATCTTTTATAATCTGATCCGTTGTTGAATTACTCCAGAATGGAAAACCAGTTTATTGCATTGGAAATTCTTGCTGTCAAAACACATTACAATATTTTTCATTTATGATGGGCCTTTTTTTATCTTAAAATTGATCAGATCCTAGGATATATAATATTAATAATTAGGCGTCATCTTCATTTCTTCGAACTCCAAAGTACATTCACCAAACCACTTGCAAGAACAACCAAAGCTACTGTTATTGCATTTGCAATTAACATATTTTGCATAGTGAGTGGATTAGTTAATGTAGCTTGCTGGTGCTCAAGAGCATAATGTTCCCTATTCGGCCCCTCCATCGACTCCATTCTTGTAGTTCCACTTGTTATGGGCATACACCAATGAGAGAAGTGATGCTCTTGACATGAGTAGAATAATCGACCGGGATTCTTAGGAGTTTCGGACACAAGAATTACTGTTGGAAGCCCGCAATATCGGCAACCCGACCTCACATACCTAAGATGGCAATCTGATGCATTGAAACTGCTAGCTGAAGACATTGTGGTTGAGTCTGTTGTAGAAGAGTTATTTCATTGAATTGTGTTTCCATCTTTGAAATCCCACTCTATGTTATATAGTGTTAATTCTGGTGCTGACATGACCTCAAACTGTCGTTTTTATCTCTGCATTTTAGAGTTTCCAAACGGTCATATTATGTGGTTTGATCTATTATTTGTTTTTTCTATTTGTGTTATTGTTCATTATTATAATTAAAGTTGGGCTTCAAATAGTTCTGTGTGGGCAGGCCCATTAATTCTGCTTTTATATTCAACTTAAAAATAATAGGCCCATTTGTCTATATGGATTCAAATAAGGTCCAATTTGTTTGTGGTCCATTTATTATCGAATTGTTAGTCTTTTGATTTTTAGTAGCCTCACTTTCTTTATAATTTAGGTACCCAAACAAAAGTTCTGGTTATTTAATCTATTCAAATTATAATTATTGGTTGTTGCTTATTTATAAATTTTCAATACTTTTCCTCATTTCCCAATTAATTTAAAAAGTTATCTGGGAGCATATTTTTTAATTGTTCTACTTTGGAAGATCATTGATCAATTAATCTTGGGTTAATACGAGTCGTTTTGCCTTGATGAAATCCAATACATGAATGAACAAATGGATGTTTTACAAAAAAACTTCTCTTTTTTTTCCAAGGAATTATTATAGATCACAATTGATTCAAAAATTGGATCCGTATACCTCTTTTGTTTAATTCATTCAAATTCATTGGCCAGATTCTTGAATATTATATAATATTCAATATTAATTGAACAACTAGCAAGTTGAACAACCCTATTAATATTGAACGTATCATATTAAATTGAATTTCCAGAAAATTTTATCATACAAACTCCACCCCCCTCCCCCCACCCCACCCCGGCCCAAGATTGGAAATTAAGGCCCAAATTTATTCAACTGGATAAAAATTTTAAGTTGGCCTTGATACAATTTTGTATTTTTCCCCAATTATAATCGAATTAACATTTGATCTTCTTAAATATACTAAACAATCCCCACACCCCGAGCATCTTTTTTAATTGTCCTACTTTGGAAGATCATTGATCAATTAATCTCGTATACCTCTTTTGTTTAATTCATTCAAATTCATTGGCCAGATTCTTGAATATTATATAATATTCAATATTCATTGAACAACTGGAAAGTTGAACAACCCAATTAATCTTGAACATATCATATTAAATTGAATTTCCAGAAAATTTTATCATACAAACTCCACCCCCAACGCCCCCCCCCCCCCCCCCCACACCCCGGCCTAAAGATTGGAAATTAAGGCCCAAATTTATTCAACTGGATTAAAATTTTAAGTTGGCCTTGATACAATTTTGTATTTTTCCCCAATTATAATCGAATTAACATTTGATCTTCTTAAATATACTTCATGTTTTGAAGTGGTTAAATTTAGAAACAAACCATTCAATTTGTATAAACAAACCAAAATAATTTTACTAACCCCCCTTGATTCAATTTTGTATTTATCCCCAATTATAATCGAATTAACAGTTGACCTTCTTAAATATACTTAATGTTTTGAAGTGGTTAAATTAAGAAACAAACCTTCCAATTTGAATAAACAATCCCAAATTATTTTACTAACCCCCCACCCCCCCACCCCACACACACACCAATAAATTTATGTATTGAATATCAGCTTTTAATTGAACAACCAATTTATTATTTAAATTAAATTATTCAACTAGACAAAACAACCCAAATGAGTATAAACCCTAATTATATAGTATCCCCCCCCCCCAAGATTGGTTAATTTAGGCCCGCTTTGAACACTCATTTGGTTTGCTGATTCAATTTTGTATTTATCCCAATCATAATCGAATTATTCTTTGATCTTCGCAAATATTCTTAGTATCTGAAAACCAAATTAAGGAACAACCATTCAATACTTTCGATTCTAGGGGGTGTGGCGGAGGGGATTGAATAACCTTTATTTTAAACAAAAGTTCATTTTTCAGGTTATTGAACATTTCCCCCCAAACTTGAATATATATTAAAATTTAAAATAATCATCAGACATGGGCTATTATTAATCAAATTGATAGTATATTAATCAAATTGATATGGGCTATTATAAAATTTCCCAATCAGTAGAGCCCAAGCATAATAATGTAGAAAAATAAATATGCCATTGAACATGGATCCATATATTGACCCCCACCATTTGAAACTGAACATAGGTTTTGGAGACTTCTATTCAAGTCCCTAAATCAGATTCATATATTAGTTTTCTCCAGCAAAATAATCAAGTAAATAATTCAAAAAAAGAGTCATCCCCACATCAAGTAAACAATTCAAAAAAGGGCCTAACCCAGACTAATAAGTTCAAAATATTATCCATTCCCCAACACCACCACCACCACCCCTCCCCCGGATAAACTAGAAGCCAAAAAGTGCACACCCCAAAAAGGTGATCAATGTTATTAGTTTCACCCAAAAGCAAGTAAATTCAACAGTAAAACAAAAAAGAAGTGCATAAGTTTTTAGATTTTTTTAAACCAACCCAACTATGCTTGAATTTCATCCACCTTGACGCTAGTGGGGTCAACGAACCAACTAACCATCTTACTACGATATTCTGCAGACTTTTTTTTGGAAAAAACGCCTTTGGTCGTGGGTAATCGCAGAACAATGTTCTCGATATGTTGGCAAACGATAACCCCACAATCAACCCTTTCTGCTGACTGCTGAAGACAGGTAACTACTTCTGGTTTCTTAGCAGACGTACTCATAATCCTGTGGAATCGTCCAGCCCATTTGAACACTCCCCAAAGCTTTGCTTCCACATATGAAACCTGTTTAATCATAATTAGATTTATCATATTAAATTTAATTAAACAAATTATAAACTTCCTAAATAGATATTACCACAAGAGTTGCTCCCATCAAATTAGAGTCTCTAGATCCTCCTCGCCGACTGCGCAATGAGTTCAATAAATACCATTCCATTGACTCTAAATCCAGAACTAGTAGAGTCCAATGATCTCCGCTTGCCCTGTTATTCCCATCTGTAGGTTTTACGTTTATAGGGAATAACAACACATCATCATTATTAACCGATGTCAAACGGTCATCAATTAATTTCACACGGACTTGCAAATTAATTTCTCTATTTATCAAGTCCTACAAATAGTCGAATCATTTGGTTAGAAGAGTTCTATCATACAATTAGCAATAGATTAATTATATTCAGATTTCAAGTTAATTACCCAGCAGTTAGAAGTGAATACTGTGGTTGAATTTGCATATGAACTCTGCTCATACATTGTAAGCACGATATCTGCCCACGCATCAATAACCTATATGTTGAAGTCAATTAGAACAATTACCAAATTTTCAATTTTTAACAAAAGGCAACAAACTCACATTATCGGATAATCGGTCGTCATGCAAAATTTTGATTGCGTCTATCACTGTCACATGAGCTAGTTCACTCTCCCCTTCAAAAATCACTCTCCTGCGAACATAAAGAAAACAATCAATTATATTCGAATATTCCAGTTAGTTCAATGCCAAATAATTAAAATATTTGTGTAATCTAATATCGTACCTTACTCCATCCTTGTTAATATAGTCCATAAGCACCTTCTTGATCTTAGATTTTGTTAAGCTTACTGCCTCATACCTTTCATCAATTCTTAGTTCATCTATCTTCGATGTCCTCCCAGTCTGACGTTTGTCTTTTCTTCCCTCGTGAATAACTATAAGTTCTCTGGTGTTTGGTTGAGGGGAGACTACAATGGCCTTTCTATCTCCCATCACACTTCTGGCTCTTACCCTCTTAGCCATTGAATTGGGCGATGCAGGTTTTCCAACGGTTGATCCTTTAGATCCACCACTTCCCTGTAATTCACTCACCTCTGGGTGGCCATCACTCGCCTCGTAAATGTCGATGGTGTCAATCAAGGAGGCATTCTGCTTCATAAGAACCTTATTTTCATTTGCTACAATCTCCAACTTCTCAATAGCATCAATGTGGGCCAAGTTATTGGGGTCCTCACAGATTTGAGTCATAGTCGGGGCTGTCAACTCGTTTATCCGTGCTCTCAACTTAGTACAATCTTCTTCAAGTTTCTTTATCAAATCATCCTTCCCTTTAACTATGGAAGCATGTCCACAGACCAAATTAAGGGTTCTTTTCACTTTATTTTCCATTTTGAAAAGTAATCCATCTTTCTCCTTCAGTTTCGTCAAAATTCGTTATTCCACCCCCGACACACTTTCCTCAAGCTTCTTTTTAAACATCCCTTCCAATCCTTCCTTTTCACACTCTTTCAGCTGCCCTTCCATTCCCTCTATCTTAGCAGTCAGAACAGCAATCTCGTTGTCCTTCTCTTGAACCTTTTTTTTACAGTCTTCCAGCTCAGACAACAACAATTCATCCTTTTGGCCTCTTTCCTCAAGCCTCTTTTTAAACATTCCTTCCAATCCTTCCTTTTCACACTCTTTCAACTGCCCTTCCATTCCCTCTATCTTAGCAGTCAGAACAGCAATCTCGTTGTCCTTCTCTTGAACCTTTTTTTTACAGTCTTCCAGCTCGGACAACAACAATTCATCCTTTTGGCCTCTTTGCCCGTAAGCAACAGCAAACTTAACAACTGCGTCATTATCATTGCAGTCATTCTTCATAGGCGAACTAGAATGGGCAGTACCCTCCCCCCCTCCCAAAGCCGTCCTATCTGGGGAGAACAGCCTTCGGGCAGATAAATCCCTCGCGTTGGCACCCACCCCTTTCCTGCCCAGCCTGCAATTTTTAGATGGCCCATCCCTTGGGGTACTTTTGAACTGATTTTGCTTGTCCGTCGCCATACCTTTTCGCCTGTATCCAGATGTCTTAGGATCTTCTCTACAACCAGTTGTTTCTCCAACAAACTCAGCATCCCTTCTAGTGCAAATATCAATGGTTTGATATTCGTCATCCGCACTTTGATTCGTGCCCTGTGTGCCCCCTTCTTCCCGCCCCTCTGTCTGGTCTTCAACATTATCTTCTAAATGGTCAGTTGTCTGGCAATGCTCTTCCCAATACCTTAATAGTCCCTCAAACATATCACACTCTCGTTTCGTTGGTTTCAACTTATTTCCTCGTACCTGAAGGGCAATTCAGGAAAATCATTAATTTTATATGGGGTATATGTTATATAATCTGGAAAAAAAAATACCCAAAAAAAGAAAGTTCTTACATATTCTGATTTTAAGTCCAAGAGTTTAACTTTCTTCAGCTTTTTGTTCAACATCGATGTATCCCATTTCAAGAATCGTGGCAAGCTCACTTCAGAAACTAGTCTGACTAGCTTCGAGTGCTCCATCAACCAATACTGAAAAAAAATATATAATTGGTCAAAAATTAAATTCAGAATAAAAATGAGTTTCAATAATTACTTTTCTCTTTCAGCTTTCTTCTGTATCTCCAGAGATTATCTAACTACAAAAATGAGTTTCAATAATTACTAAGAAGTTATACAAATTACGCCACAATGAATTTCAATGCAATTGAGCATTATGCTTCACAAAGAAGCCCTGTCATTATGATGTATGATACTGATGAAATGCAGGTATAACAGACCATAATATTAAAGGATAATAGTACAAAATTTTGGTTCTTTTTATAAGTTCATCTTTAAAGTTTAAATATCCTGCAACAAACTTCAATTTCTTTCTCTTTTTTTATCCCTTTCTCTTGTTCCAACATAAACAAGCACATGCCATATCAAACTCCTGGCATTTCTCAAAATGTTTACAATTTCCTAGAATCTATGAGCTTCCACTTTATGCATAAAATTGAAGGGATAAGTAGTTAAGCTCATAAATGATTATTAAATTATTCAGCACTAAGAACACTCTGTAATCAATGGACACTAGAAACAGTAGTCGAATGAACTGATTGACAAATAGATAATATTATTGCTCCCTGATTTACTCAATAACAACAAATCATGGAAAAAAAAAAAAGGCCCCCACAAAACCATACAATTATTCACACTTTTTCATTCAAATTTAATAGGCACTCACATTAACTCAAAAGTGCATTTATAAGCTGAAAAGTACCTCTACAATAACTGTAAAAGTAAAAATTCAGAATAAAGTAACGCAAACCAAAAAACAAATTGTATTTAACAAATTATTCATAGGCTAGAATAACTTACAGGCAGTAGCATAGTACACCCTCCAACTCGTATACTCTTGGTTGTTTTGATTTGGCTCACTAGCATATCCACCACATATTTACACCAATTATACTGGCATGCAGTATTCAGATTCTCCAAATAACCAGCAATGTGGGGAGAAACAGATGAATTCTGATTTGGGGCTAACACTGAAGCCACCAAGTATAGAGTTGTTAAGCGTGCAACATCAGTTATGCTTGTGGGATCCGAGTTCATTAACACCGACTGCAGCCTATCAAACACTAAATGTTTCCTGAGCACCAACTTTTTGCCATACTTCAGAATAGCTTTCCTAAAGCAGCGTTGAATCCATGGGGTAACTTGGTATTCTGAATCCCTTAAAATAATCTCCTTATCTCCCCCACACAATCCAAATATCAACTGGACATCCAGTCCAGTAACACCTATCCACTCTCTACCCACAACAAATTTCCCAACATGCTTGTCAAATGATGAAACCATCTCCTATACCAAGTCTCGTACATAGGAATTTTTGGTTCATCTATAAAGTCAGAACACATTAAGCCACTGTTAAGCAAATAATTTTTATCGAATATTAAATTTTATCAAACACAGTTAAAGTTAAATGTACCAAAGTACTCTGAATCCCGCTTCTTTTGCCTTTTGACTGAAATCTCAGACCTATCAGAATCTCTTGAAGATGATTCTTGATCTTCGTTTTCATCAGCTTCTGAATGTTCGGGCTCCCTCTTTGTTCTTCTTTTCTGGAACACGAACTGGCCATCAAACACTAAGGGAGATTGCAAAAAAATAAATAAAATATATTAACCAACATTAAATCTGACAAAAGTTTAAATTTTCTGCAACGGGGGTTAAAAAAAAATTGTTGTTATGAAAGTTTACCTGAATCTGAGTTTTGAGTAGGGCTGATATCAACAAATTTTTCTGATATTGGTTAATAATTTAGGTTAGAATTCAAAATCCCTTATGTGAAATAAGATTCATCAATGATAATTAATAAATTACTAACCTTTCCCTCGATTCTTATCATGTTTCACTGCCTTGCCTTTCAGAGTAGCCATATCCTTTAATTTGGAGGATTTCCTCTTCATTAAGTCTGTCAATCGAAATATTAAGGGAAAAAAATGGCAGAAATCTGATTCCATTTTCTGTATTTAAAACAAAATTAATTCATATCCCAGTCTTCACCAAACCAAAAAGACTCTGAACCAAAGGCTTTCCCATTCAACCAAAATACTATTTGATCAATTTTCGGGTGATGTAAACAACAAAAATAACATGCAAATTCATATTATAAATCTAGAAATTCATTCGATTAGCCTTCGGTGTTTAAAAAAAATCCTAAATTATCCACATAGAGAATCAACCCAAAAGTAAAAAATTATATATACAAGACACAAATAGAACTCAAGCTTATCTTCATAAACCAAAATTCTAAAACACTTGAGAATGTCTAGTTGGAAATAGAAAACCCCAACAAATTAAACAAACCCTATAACTTGTTATAGGCCGTCTCTTAATTTATGAAGTTTCCAAAAAAGCTTCCGATATAATCATCTCTTAAAACAATCCAAATCCATATTTAAAGGGTATTTGACAAAAACTCATTAATAAACCCCCTTCTGGTTCGAAATTTTTCATAGAAGGTGAGAATCCCAAGCTAAATAATATCCCTCCATCTAAATTATAAGAAAAATCGGAGCTTACCTTACATTCGAAAACTTGTTTCGCCTTGAGAAATCAAGAAACCAAGTTGTCCGCCTTCTTCTTTCGTGAATCGCAACTTGGAAGAGTGATGAACTTGTTAAGGGAGTTAAAGGTTAAAAGTCTGAAAGTGGGAAATGAACCGAGAGTTGAAAGGTTGGAGTGAGATGGGTGTCATGCAGGTTGATTGGACAGAGGCTTTACTTCTGAAATGGTTTTGGTCATTCCAAGACAAATTATTGATTCAGGTGGAATTTACACGATTTAGATGCATATTTGAAGCTCATTTGATGTTGATTTCATTGAATTATACATTGAATATGATTGTTTAAGCCGAAATGAGAGAAAGGTTGTGTTTTGTCGATTTTGTAGGAAATACGATGGAATTTGGAGCAAAACACATACCACAAGTGATCGGACCGGAAAGAGGAGTGCACGGTTGGATTCGTCTCGAAAAACGGAGTGGATTAGCCAAAGAAATCGAGTCAATCCGACATCCGAGGCGAAAATTATGCATGGAACGAGAAGGGGAAGAGGCAACTCGGCCGAGTGACTCAACTCGGCCGAATCTGCAACTTTGCACACTACTGCGCACTCGGCCGAGTGAGGTTGAATGTGTAGCCCCTGGAATCGGACATCACTCGGCCGAGTAACCTTACTCGGCCGAATCTGCAAGTTTCACATTTACTGCGCACTCGGCTGGAAAGAGTTGCTACACGCTTCTTAAGTGTTCCACTCGGCCGAGTGACCCCATTTTCGGTGCCAAACTTGTATTTTCTCCATTTTTGAGGGATCAACTTGCAATTATGCCATTCAAACCCTACCCAAACACTATATAAACTCCCTTTCTTGAAATCCAAGCCATTCACCCCCAAATTCCTCAAATCCACACATAGAACACACTTTGGAGGGCAACATCTACACACAATCACACATAGCATTAGGTGTTTTTGTTCTTTTTGCAATTTCAATTGGAAATTAGCATAGATTAGAGTTACAATTTACAATTCAAGAAAGATTTTCATTGGGCTTTGTAAGTAATTGAAGTTTGTAGCTACATTTCAAGTTTTAAGGTGATATTTCTTTAATTCTCATTTCAATTTAGCAATTCTCTTATTTCTTGCCATTGATTTCTTAATTGTTATGGATTTTGTGATTTCTTGCATTCTAGCCATGGATTTCTATCTTAGAACCATGGGCTAAGTCTTAATTGCCTAGGGTGTTGAAGTTTTGGTGGTTAAGTGGTGTAATTATGGAAGAATTGCGTGATTTGCTTAGGAATTGGGTGTATATGTTTCTAGTGTGGTAATTTGCATGATTCAATTGGTTAATTCACCCTATTAGCTAGCATTCTTAGTTTTGCCGATTTCAACGACCGTATTGGGTTGCATGATTAAGAATGTGTGTATGAGCTTGGATTAACCGATTAGAATTAGCATAGTAATTAGCTACACCGACCGGGGGTTAATTGCTTAGATAGACTACACTAGACACTAGTCGATTAGAGGTCGTCTATTAGATTAGTGAAAGGGCGTCTCGTAAACATTAGTAACCGTGTTGAACGTGTTTACGAGACACTATCCTAAGATCTTATGGCATTGATTAGACGATATAATTGCTAGTCGATGCACGTGTTCACCTAGGCCTCACAAGGGATTGGTCGACACACACGGGTGATAGCCTTTAGCTTTACCTAATTCATTAGGTTTAATTTGTGTATTTTGGCCCAATAATTCACCACACAACCTACAAAATGGATACACCCAAGGCAATACTCTCTCACCTTGCACTTTCGAAAGGAAGTTAGATATCTTGTTATTGCTTTTGTTCATTTCTTCTTGTTTAGTTCAACTAGTTTCGTACTTGTGTTTTTAATTTCCGAAAATCCAAACAAACAAGCTTAGTTACTACAATAGCATGCTAACTTGCAACTTTAGGGATTCATTGACACTCAATTAAGTCCTTGGAACGAAAATATACTTGGGAAAACTTATCCAAAAATACGAACAAGTCAATTATGCAGAAGGAAATTTAAGGGCACAATGGTCTTTGCCCCCTTAAGATTTGTATCTCCTCCCACTTTATTAGCCACATGTATCATTACACACTTAAAGGCTCCCAATTGTACTAGAGAAAACTCCTCCAAAAAAAAAAGGTGTGAATTCATTAACCAAAGATCTTTTAAGACACCACGAAAAGTTTTCAGTGAGAGGAATGGGGTTGAAGCCAGTGGAATTGATTATCACACACCCAATCTGAATTGTAAACCTCAATTTGCAGTTCAATAGGACAACTACATGTCTACATTGTGGGGTGGGGGTGGGGGTGGGGGTGGGAGTCGAACAAAACACTATTCGTTGTTACATGGGGTATGACATAATACAGCTAAATAGAGAAATGTAGAAGGGGTCATGAGTTTTATGATATGATTTGAGGAGTAAATCTCTAGAGCATTCAACGGATATTTTCAAGACATTTCAGGGTCAAAATGGACAACAACGAAAGGATCGAGAACTAGTGTAGAAAAAAATTGTATCAAAGTGCTTCAAAAATGATGAGTTTAAGACTAGTATTTTTTTATTTTTCTCAAAGCTTTAAACTATCATCCATTAAAATCACTAATCCTTCCTATGGTTCAAAAGTAATCATGGGGTACTTTTACTAAGTTATTCATCATATAAGTCGTCTAACACAATCAAAATATCATTTTTAGTGATTAATCCTTAGAAGTAGTTGAAGCATAATAAAATTTGTTTACGAAATATTTATCTAATCATTTTCGAAGTATATATAGGCATATAAGATTCAAATACCAACAATTTATCTAATCATTTTCGAAGTATATATAGGCATATAAGATTCAAATACCAACAAATAAATTCATAGATCTTACATGCAAGGTTAGTTCATAAATTTAATTACCAAGTAGTTGGTTTAGCCATTTTCGAAACATATGTGTGTGTATAAAGATCAAATACCAAGCTTTAAACATAAAGAACGCTTATTTAAACAACAAATTAAGCTTCACATGCAATTTAATCATAATTTAAGATGAATGGATCAAGTCGTATGATTTCACCATCATCCTAACAATTGCAAGAGTGGAGAGTTGGGCATGGTAATGGTGACTAAGTCTTAATTGGATTCCAAAAAAAATCAAATTGTGATTTGTATTCCGTTAATTAATTCTCTAGTGGCATCCCATTATTTTATTTTATTATTCTAAAGTCTAAAGCAAGAATTCGACACATATGAATTAAAATATAGCAAGATGAGCAATTTATTCATGTAGTACGTGCATGCAGATAATTTTTTTTTTTTTTGAGGGGGCGTGCATGCAGATAATTAAATAATCATAGAGAACACATTATTTAGCATATTGTTCGAATTCAAACAATTATCCATACAAATAACATTATTTTCATGTGGCATGCAATTTACCAATTTAGCATATTAGGTTAATTAATAATAAATCACATAGACAAGTCCTTAAAAATTAAATTCTAATTTGTTGGGTTTCGGAAGGATATTCCGTATTCCACTTAGTGTGATATTGTCAGCTTTGAACTAAGTCTTCACGATTTTGTTTTTGAGTTTTCTTATAAGGTCTCATATCAACGAAGATATTAGTACACCTCCTTATATATCTCATGATCTTCAATGCTTATCCAACATGGGACATTGTTTAACACCAACATAATTTTTTTCGGATAAGACTATAAGCTTCAAGAATTATTTATATTGCATGAAAATTCATGATGTAATTTATCAAATTATGCCATTATTATCAGAGGGTTTCAAGGGGCTTGTTTCAGATATGGCTTTTGTGCAGGAGGATCTGAATAATTTCCAAGACATTACTTTTATGGTTAGTGATCCTTGGAAAACAAGCTTAAAATGTGATGATTGAATTGTGAGGAGAGAGAGTAGCTGCTGTTGTTGTGGGTTCCTTTATACTGATGTAAATTGGACGTTTCATAAAGTAAAGGAAACAGATCGAAAAGTCTAATTCTTATTTAAATATATGCTTATTTAATGACAATATAGTCATTTTAGTATATGCACATTTTAGTCCAAAAATAATTTGGGGTACGTTTATGAATTTTGAGAGTGTATTTCGTCGTGATCTTCCACTAATTAATTTAACAACTGTATTTTCAAGTAATTTGAGAATTGTTTTTTTTTAATATGTATATAAGTAATTGGAGAATTTAGTTTATATATATATTATTTTTTCTAAATTGGGGGCTGCTGATTAAACCGCTTTACTGAGTAATTGTTGTAGAAGAAAAGGTGTTCCCCCATATCAGTCGATTTATTCCGTTAACTCCTCGATTTCTCTAATTCTTTCTTCCTCAATTTTGCAATCTTTAAGGTTTAAGTAATTAAGACGAATAAAAACTCAATTCCGGTTTTTGGACTTATCAATCAGTTGCAGAATATGTGTGGGAGAAAGAGTTTAGGCTAATTATATGAAAATAGACCTTCAAAAATGGAAAGAATTTTGATTTGAAAAATTAATTCAATGATTTATTTGTAAAAGATTGATAATTTGTATAATTGGAAGATTTAGATGAAATTTAAGTGCAATTTTATGTCATATGAAATTGTAGTTGTAGAAGATGTTTGTATTAGTAGAGAATTTCAAACTCAAGGAGTTGACCTAGGACCTAATACCTGTATTATTAGTAGAGACTATAGAATGTTAAATATAAGGAGTTGGCCCTACGACATAAGAACGTGTTTTTTTCTAGGTCTCATGTTTGAAATTTAATGTATAAATAATTTTTAAGGGGTCAGTTTATAAAAGACGTGAAATTCTGATTTTAAACGGAATCTCCGCAATTCGCAAGTGGACGATGAAATTAATTATTCAAATTAGTCCGTTCTTAAATCGGATACGGAGATATTAAAAATAGTTGAGAACTCAGAAATTGTGAATATTGTTGGAGTTGGTATGTGTTTAATTGGTTAATGCTAATGTGCAGATTGAGATGGGGCCATTAGTGATTGAGGAGAATTGTAGAAAGGGAAAGGGGAGACAGTCCATGTGATAAAACGAAGCAATGATTAAAATACCCACGTTAGATAGAAGAATGTGCTTTTTTTCTTTTCCTTTTCCCTGAAAACAGGTAGATGAAGGTTTATGTTGGAAAGGGATGGAAGAGTGTGTGTTAGAACTCCAAGTAATGATGGCATTGGTAACTATGGAACCCAATTACAACTTCCAAGATGAGCTAATCATGTTTCTTGAATTGGATCAGTTTTAATATTTTATTTTGTGTTTTACTATGTAGAACACTGAGTAGAATACAAAAATTGGAAATAAATTTTAAATTTGATTTTATGATTATTATTTTGCACTAATCTAGGAAAATTAAATGTTCCCCTTATATTTATTTTTGCAATAGTGTACATTAAATAACTACTATATATGTAAATAAAAAGGCAAAAATGTCAATTTACACATATTTATTACTCCCTCCGTTTTATAATAAGTGTTGTTTTAGCTCATTTCTCTTGTACACAAATAAGTGTTGTTTTAGAATTTTTACACTGTTTGTTCCCATTATGTCCTCCAATTTGAAAATTATTTGTGAGATAAATTTAGAAATAATTGAAGAAGATTGGGTAAAGAATTTGAAAAAATTTGAAAAGAATTAATGTGATCAAAATCTTCCTTTATTATTTAAGGGTATACTTGTCAATACATACCCTTTCTTAATTTCAACAAATTTCATGAAAACAACACTTATTGTAGAACGGAGGGAGTACTATTCAATGAATTTCTTATTCTTAATTTGTACTATAAATATTCTAAAATTGAAAATAAATTGGGATTGCAATTTTAAATTCTGCAATACTATTTTCACCCTACTTTCACAATTTTGTCGAAAAATTCGAAAGTGTGCAATGCATTTGCCAAGTGTAATGTATATATACTAAGTCGTGGTCGTGGAAGCATAATAAAGAATTTAGACAAATTCATAGTTGACAAATTCTTGTATCATACTGCATTTTTTTCAAAGTAAATGTATTCTTACCAAGTTTTTTTGAAAAGTAAATGTGGATCTTGTATTATTTTGAGTATTTAGGGATACTCAAAACCCGGGGCATAAAGGATTACAACTTATTCGCTATACCTACTAGTTCTAATTCTGTTTGCATTTTTTTCTCCGATCAATAAATGAATTTGATATATTTTTTTTCGCTTAAGAATGTACTACTACTACTACTTTTTTAATGAGAACCTCATAAAAATGGAGTACTTCATTTCGAATAGATATGGCATTTAAGATATGGGTCCATTGTGCATATATTATAATAGAAAGAAATGGACCCTACTGTTGAAATTTGAAACTACCCCTATCTAAAGAAAACATAGGGTTAAGGGTGTGTTTGCAAGTAATAGTGATTGATTTAAAGTGATTAAAATTGATTTTTATAGTAAAATTGAAAGTAGGTAGTGTTTTAAAATTAAGCACTTCTAATCAATTTTTTATATGTTGTGGTGTATGTCAAATAAATCACTTTTTTATAATTTTACAAAAAACACCCTTATTACATTTAAATAAATAATAGGTAAGAATAAAATATTATTTAAATTGTGAGGACAAAATTGTAAAATTAGTTAGTGTAATGATTAGAAGCACTTAGAACCTGTTAGAAGCATGGGAAATGGTGCTTCACCAAAACTGTTTTTAAGTGATTAAATTAATCACTTACTTGTGTTTGCAAACACTTCACAAGTGATTGTATTTAAAAAAGAAGTGCTTTTAAGCACATAGTAGTGCTTGCAAACACCCACTAATTGTTGTAATATATACTCCGTATTACTGTATAGTTTCTTAATGGGTACTTTCCTATGAAATATTACCAATGCAATTAGTATATTTAAAAAATGGTGTAAAATTCGTTGATAGGTCGAATTGGATTATATATTTTAAAAAAAAATCTATAAGAACATATTTATATTACTATGATGATAATTATGTATTACTAATTACTATATGAATAAATGTGTTACTATAAAGTAACATGTGGTTGTTCATAATAGTAACATTAAAAAAAAATGAGAATTTCTACTCTTAAGGTCCTTTTCTAATACCCTTATTCTTATAAATACAATGTTTTTGAAACGTTTCTCTAAAGGTCAAAAACTAGGCAATTAGTCTTTTATGCCCCTAAGTTACATTTGTTAGAATAATTGAATCAATATTCAAGAATTCGATAATTTGTGTCGTCTTCCCCAATTTTATTGTTCTAAACTTTCCTTATCCGTCGAAATGAGGTGATCTTCTGACTTTCCTTATTATTATGCAAGAATTTTGCCAAAAATGGAGATGATCTGAATTTGAATTTTGAATCATATTCCTGTTCAATTTTAACTCCTCTGAATAATTAATTGCATATCAACCCTAAAACGAACCATTGTCGTTATTATTGTTGCAAGATTTTGATATCCCATTGTATGTATTGATTGCATCACTACATACATTATTTGTGTATTTCATGTTTAGGAGCCATAAGTTGTTTCAAATTCTACATATCAATCTCATAAACTTTATATTTTTTGGATCACTAGTTAGAGATGGAAATTTCTGTTGTTTTGAAGGTCGATTTCAACGGCAAAAGCAAGTTGATTCGTGTGAATGAAACTTCATCATTCAAGGAGATATTTTGTGAGATAACTCGTATGTCCCCAATTCTATCCGCATGTAATCCATCGATTTCATATTCTGTTGGGGGTATGAATAATTGTTGCTTAGATTCTGATTCTGATTTAGAGGGACTCATAGAGTTTTGTAAAATCACTTCAGAAAAAATAGAAAATCTTTCTGTGGTTATTGCAATTGAGAGGAACAATATTAGTTCAATTGAGGAAAATACTGTTGTAGAACGAAGTTTGGTTAGTATAATCATTACCATGAAAGATTTATTACCAGACCATTATGACATTTTTCCAATTATGTTTCTCAACATATCCAGGTAAAAAATTATGTTTCTAGTCCAACCTTGTGGTAAATACTGTTCATACGATACAATTAGCAAAACATTTGAACTGTTGGAAGAACATGAGATGACGTGCAGAGTTGAACATGCATACAAGTATGTGCAGAGCCTTGTGTCACCGTTTGCAGGATAGTATATTTTTCATTCGTACTATGTAACTACGTCATGATCCACACGTAGTAATGTTTTTTTTCAAATGGGTATTCGCTAGCTATTTATACAATTGTTTGATTTAATCTGCTTATAACAAATGAATTGATATTCTCTTTAATTTCATTTTTTCAGTCGTTTTTTATTACATAATCTGAGCGTGTCAATTTTGAAAAATCTTCGATTGCATATTGATTTAATATGAATATTATAATCTGGATGTAAAGCATATATATATATTTAAATATCTAATTTATTAAAAATTGTAATTTACATAATATGCACCAAAAAAATATTGTATACTATAATCTTTAATTAAGTTATAAGCAAAATGTAATTAATTTCAATTAATCTTATCAAACCACCTAAATATATGGGAATGTACACGTTCCATGAACTCTTTCTATCATAACCATTGAAGTTAAAAAATTAGCGTCCATTAGTTTCCAATCATCTCCATATGCATCTATAAATTTAAATACTCCCTCCATTTTTTATTAAATGTCACTTTGCCTTTTTCAATATTTTTTAAATAAGTGTCATTCTACACTTTTTTCTTCAAGTTTGAAAATTTTACCCTTGTACATTGTACTCCCTCCAATTTCTTTACCTTGATTTAAGTTTTTCCCCTTTTGAATATAATACTACTCCCTCCGTCCCAGGATTACTTGCACACCTACTTTTTCGGACCTTTAGAAACTTCACCCGTATAATATCTACAATATTACATTTAATGTAATTATTTTTATGGTCCATATATACATATAAGACCATTCACTTACTTATTTTTTTATAAAATTATATCTTAAAATTTTACTTATTATAATATTTTTTAAAAAGTGAGTGAACAGTAAGTATGCAAGTAATCCTGGGACGGAGGGAGTATAACATAAATCATGCATAAACCTTAATTATTGTATACATGAATATCATCTACAATATTGACCACATTCATTACTAAACATAAATTTAATATTAAAATTAGTTATCATTAATGAAGGGTAAAATGGTCCATGATTATATATCTTAATATGTTGAAAATTGTTAAAATGACACTTATTTAAAAGTGGAGGGAGTATCTAATTTCTGAAAAACGACAATTAACATAATTATGCATTTGCATATACATATGCATATGGAACATCTGCATATTATATATAAAATTTTACATATGCGTATGGAAAGAGTGCATATGCACACATAAAATTTACATATAAATCTGTAAAATGCACATTTTTAATCCAGATATAAAATTGGGGTCTAATTTGTTAGCATTGGAATATTATGAAGTATACGACCCCAATTTTATATCTGGATTAAAAATGTGCATTTTACAGATTTATATGTGTTTGGGATATGAATCCTAAGACAAATTTCTATTTGATGATAAGATGAGTTTTGATAAGCCAAAAAGAGAACTTGAATATATTTCTAAGTGTTGACTGATCTAGTTATGGAAGTCGTCTTATGACACAAGATCAGACATGTAAAAGTATTGTTGAAAATAAACTAAGTATTGAAAAGTTTAATTAGGATTTTATGATAAGCTTATAATCATTGTATATAAGCTTATGTTTATGTTTATTGATGTAATAGTTGTAAGTTGACTAAGCTGTTTTATAAAGTTTAAAGTAATGTAATAAGTATAGTCTTAGATAGATTAGTTAGAATCTATGGATGCTGAGAAGAGAAGACTACATGAAGAGAAGACTTGTGCAAGACAAGTGCTGAGAAAGCTGAAATATTCTAAGTGTCGAAAGGAAGAAGACAAGTCAAGTTCACGCAGAAAGTGAAGATATGTTCGTATATTGAAGATATGGATTTGTTACGTATCATAACAGAATAACCGACGTATTAGAAGATAAAGATCAAGAAGAAACGATTATAAAGTTAGTTATCAAGAAAAAGTTGTTGGATAACAAACTTATCTTGAGAAGTGGAGTCTATAAATACATGAAGACATTCAACGTTTAAAGACTACTGTTACTGAGATTACTAAGCGCATACTGAAGAATTCTAAAGCAAACAGAAACTCACAGAGTTCAAAGAAGCGAAGTTTGAAGAAAGCCCAGAAAAGATCAGTTCGAATCAAGAAGAAGGCTTACAGAAATAAAGAATTTTTTCTATATTGTTTAGTTTTGATTAAGCTTGCTAGTTGCTTATTAAATCACTAGTTGTTAGATCGAAGATATACTTGGTAGTATATTCGAAAAGATCGAAGTCTTAGTTCTTGGGACTTAAAACCACAAGAAAAGTTAATAAAATTTCACGACTGGAGTTGTGAGAGTGGATGTAGACAAGTTGTCGAACCACTATAAATCTTGTGTGTTGATTTACTTATTGTTTTATTTGTGTTTAATTGTTGATTGAATTGTTAATTGATAATCTGCATACAAGCTAGACTAGTAAGGTGTTCATTGAATAGTTGAGTATAATCAAAGGGCTCATATAACTGATATTCCGCATAGACAATCTCTGATATTCTGAAAGTTTTTTAAAAGTCTATTCGCCCCTCCCCTCTAGACTTTTACTAGCTTACTCAATCTTATCTCAACTAGGGACCAACAATATGCAAATTTTATGTGTGCATATGCACTCTTTTCATACGCATATGCAAAATTTTATATATAATATGCAGATGTTCCATATGCATATGTATATGCAAATGCAAAATTATGTTATTCCATACTTCATAATATTCTAATGTTAACAAATTATATAGTTTCCTCCATGATTATTCGTAAACGTTGCATCATACTAAATCAACGAGTTAACACTTCACCCTTCATAATGGACATTAACATAGAATTCTTAACATTTGGTCTCTTATATTAGGAAAGTTTTAACATTTGGTAATCCCACTAATTAAGCACAAATTTCGATGATCTTTAAAATCTTTATATAAAATTTCAAACTCTCGAATAATGAAGATATATTAACCATAATTTTAATTTCAAGGGTAACTTTGTCAATCTAAATGTTGTTTGGACTTATTAGAAACAATATTCAAACCTTGAACTTTATAGAAAAAACTTTATGTGAAATGCACTTATTAGTAACTTCCCCAAAAAAAATCATACAGTAACACATTTAGTACTCCATGCGTCCCAACTTTCACACTTTTCTTTTCAGAACGTCCACAATAACTTTCACACCCTTAAAATGAAAAATCTTTTATAAACTCCACCCTTAGAATATCCTCAATTTTACACAAATGTCATTATTTTTTCTCCACACACACAAAAGTCAACTCATTATTTACTTTATACATAAAGTTTTACAAAATTACCCCTTAAAACTTCACTCATTATTACACTTTCTTAATTTACGTATCCTTCTACCTATGAAAGTTAATACGGGACGGATGGAGTATCTTATAAAATTCATGGAAGTAGACCCATTAATGAATATTTATCACAACAAAATAGGAATGATACACACTCTTTTTATAGAGTCCAATATGGAGTTTGCAAATATTAGATGTTTATTATACTACATAACTTGACGGGCGATATTTTGCAAAGTTTATACTCCCTCATCGGCTTATAAGCTTTTCATTATTTTTTAATATATAAATTAAGAAAAGTAATTAACTTATAGATATAGTACAAGTAATGTGATTGAGAGAGATAATTAGATAAAGAGAAAAAATAAGATATAGGTAAAATGAAATGAGAGATGAAAGCACAGGATTGAGAAAGAAAATGAGATTGATGTTGACGAATCAAACAAGTGAATAGACCACAACCTTCCCCCATAGGTGTCCATTAAATTGTGAGAGGTGCACCATGTGAAATATGCAACTTTTCATTCACTTTCTTATCTTTTGATCAATGAATAAGCAGTAGTACTAGTGCCCAAAGGCCCTACACTCCCCTTACAAAACACAAAAGAAAAGAATATCCTCCTTCCTCTCTGTAACGGATCAACAAAAGGATGGAAAAAGAGATGATGATGGTGATGATGAAGATCAAATCTCCCCCCAACATTTCTCCCACTTGGAAATTGTACGAAAATCCCTTCTATATCTCCCACCACAAGCCCCCATTTCTCGATCAAGAACAGGACTACTCTGTTGATCACAAGCAAATCCACACTCTCCGCCTCCCCATTTCCGCCCGAAAGATCGCCGCGTCTTTCTGGGACTTGACGTTTATCAAGCCGTTCATGGAATCCGAGCTAGAAATGGCGCGAGCCCAGATCAACGAGCTGAAGGCCGAGCTCGAGAGCGAGCGCAAATTACGTAAAAAATTGGAGCTTTTGCATAAAAGGGAGAGGAAAGGGAGAGAAGAGATTGCGAGAGTTTGTGAAGAGCTTGCTAAGGAAATGTCAGCTGATAAAGCTGAGATTATTCGCATGAAAAGGGAAATGGATGAGGAGAGGAAAATGCTGCGCACGTGCGAGGTTATCAGGGAAGAGCGTGTGCAAATGAAGCTCGCGGAAGCCAAGATTCTGTTCGAGGAGAAGTTATCGGAACTTGAAAGTTCGAAAAAGAAGGCCGAAAATGTAGCATCATCGTCGTCGACCGTTAATTCTCATCATCAGGTAACGTTTGGGCAGAAAATAAGGTTTGTTTTGGGAGAAAAGAATTCGATGGCTTTGATGCAGAGAAAAGGGTGTGCAGAAGGTGAGAATCCACATATTAAAAGAGGGATAAAAGGGTTCGTGGAATTTCCGAAAGTTGTTAGAGCAATTGGGTGCAGAAGCAGTAGTAAGCATTTGGGAAGTAAATTGGAGTGTCAAAAGGCTCAGTTGAAGATATTGCTTAAACAGAAGGGGCATGTTAGACAGCTTAATGGCCTTATTGCAAGCTAACATCATTTCTTGAATTGGATTTGATTCGTAATTGTAGTAGTTGTTTGTTGAATGGATCACTTGACTATACAGAGGAGGATCTGTTCTAAGTTTGAACAAAATAATGTTTGTGCTTGTTTCTTGATCTGTAGTTGGTACGTTGATGTACAATGTCGTGTTTAGGTTGGTTTCATAACTTTTTACCTTTTATCGAAATGTCTTGCGATTTCTTACTATTTCACTTTAATCTCATATTCATTCAAATTGTATTATTTTAGTCTCAAATCGTGAGAAAAACATTAAAATGACATAATTTCGAGTCCCAAATATCCGAGAAAACAGAGGCATGTGATCGTCACATGCTAAAAATTCAGGGGATGTTAGTGTTAGAACCATAAATTACATAAGTATTAATTGATGTATCCCTATCAAGAATCTAATTTTACTAATGTCTGAATCTTAAAAATTCCTCAGGTGGATTATGAATTATTGGTGGTTTTGGTGAAATGGACACATAACATTGTAATTGAAAGATGATAGCTTTGTGTATAAGGATAGCAAAGTCAGATTTTCATTTAATTCTCTTTTGAGCTGTCAGAGATGTCTGAATAGAATTTCCAGCTGGAAATAAATAAATAGGAGAAAGCCTGTTATCTTGCTGGAAATTTGCAACTGGGATAAACCAAGAAAATCTATGTTTTTTTAATCACTAAAAAGGCAATATTATTAGAACATGGGGCATAAGGAATTGAATGATACAAATATCACTTTTATATTCCATTTTATATTTTACTGTTTATATTATTGGTGTAAAGTGAAAAATAATTAATATTTGATAACTATAGCCCCACCTGTTAAAAATTTAGGTAATTAATCATGAAATATGAGTTGGAAGAATGCTATCGAAATCGAAAAAAAAAAAAAAATCTTAATTCAATTTTATTATTTTCACTTTTCTCTTTAATTATCCAATTTTAATACTATTTACTTTACTTTATAACTACTCTTCAATTATCACTTATTATTTGACATTCAATTTATTTATAAAAGAATCACTTTAATTATAAAACCTTCAATTTATTTACTTTATACATAGATTAATTAATATTCAATAAAAAATCTTATCCAAAAAAAATAAGCATAATGAATTTAAATTTTAGAGGGAGGGAGTATAACTTATTACAATGTAAAATTTATTTTTAAATATAACAAGTCCCTAATCGAACACGAAATAGATTTTATTTCAATATTAAGTATTCTTGTAGGAGTTTTAGTGAATGTTTAAAAGGTTATTGCCCAAAGCTAATCGATCGCTTCATAAGTTGGGCTTTAAGAAGAATTGGACCAATATATGGTCCGGGTGACTATTCACACCTCCATTTTGGAGGGATGCACTCCCCTTTTAGCTTATTAATATAATAATAATATAAAAAATTAAAACTACCCTTCTGAAAAATGTATTATACTAGATGAACCCCTCGTACTGGACGCACCCCCTATTGTCATTCATTTCATCTTACACCTAAATCACCACGGCCGCCACCATTTTCGGTGACCACTAAATAAAAATAATTTAAAAAATCACATTTTTTTTATAAATCTCGACCAACAAGTGTCGACCATATATACTCTCGTCGACAATGATTTGTCGACGAAAATGTATATGGTCGACAATGGTTGATTGAAAAAAAATATAAAAAAAAAAAATCGACACACCGGAGTCGACCAAATACACTCTCGTCGATAAGAATTTGTCGACGAGAGTGTATTTGATTGACACTGGTGTGTCAAAATGAAAAAAATAAAAAAGAAATTTGTTGCGCATTTTTGGGTGGAGAGCAGTGTGTGCACATTTTTTTTTTAGGAGGGGGCTTGGCTTGGAAGGTGGATTGTGGGCAGTGAGTGAGAGAGGTTGAGGGGTGCGTGCGTGCTAGAAAAATAAAAAGGGGAAGTGGGTTTGGTGTGGGAGGGGCTGTGAGCCTGTGACGGCGAGGGCGGGGGCTAATGGGGTTGGTGGGGGTGTTTGCTAGGGTGGGTGAATGGGGTGGGATGTTCTGAATTTTTTTTAAAATAGGGGGAGGGGGAAAGGGGCGGCGGATTAGGGCTGACAAATCGTGCTATCGTGTCGTGTTTCGTGTCGACACGATAGTAACACGACACGATAAGGCCAAACACGAACACGACACGATAAGGATCTGTGTCGACACGACACGAACACGATAATTTTCGTGTCGACGTGACACGACACGATAACAACACGATAACGACACGATAAAAAAAATCAATTTAAAATTGTATTAAATATAAAAAAAATAATATATTTATATAAATATAAAAAATTATCGTGTCATTATCGTGTTATTATCAGATACGTGTCATTATTGTGTCGTGTCATATCAGGTAAATAACAGGTTAATGAGTTACCTGTTAATTTTATCGTGCTTAACGGGTTGACACGAACCCGACACGAAATTTTCGTGTCGTTATCAGGTCGACCCGATAACGACACGAACCCGATAAAGCCAAACACTAACCCGCAATTTTCGTGTCGAATTCGTATCGTGCTATCGTGTCGTGTCGAAAATTGCCACCCCTACGGCGGATGGGTGGTGGGGGTTGGGGAGACTTGGTGGATTTTTTTTTGGTAGAAAAGAAAAAGGGAAAGGGAGGAAGAAAAAGGATTTTGAAGTGAAATAGTGTAGAGGGTGCATCTAACCGGGGTGTAGCTTGTAAAAGGCACTAAATTGATACCAATAATATTTATGATAACTTAAGGGTGCATCTATTCTAAACAAATTTGGGTGGGGCACATCGATTGAGGGAGTGTATCCCTCCAAAATGGAGGTGTAAATAGTCAAACCAATATGGTCCAAGTAACTATAAATGGGATCTAAGGCCTAGTTAAATGGGCCTAAATGGGTTATATACCCCCTCCAACTTTGTTAAATATACTTCCCTAACCATTTATTAATTTAATATACATATAAATATCTAAACTGTCCTTTTAATAAAATGACCCTAATAAATACACTCCCCTTCACTTTCAAACCCTAACACTAATGGTAATTGTCGCCACCACCTAAATAGTGTCAAACATAACAGAAAAATCAATAAATAAGTTGAAAGGGGGAAGAAGGCCGCAATGGGGAAGGGGTAGGGGCGGGCATCCGGCGGCGATCGATTTGTGAGAGATTTGTGGAGAGGGGAAGAAAAAGACAGCGATTGCCGATTTGTGGAGAAGATGGTGGTCGGCCACGAGGTTTGTGGAGAGCGGGAGGGGAGGCGGCTCCTGCCATTTATGGAGAGGGGAAGGCGGCGATTGTGTGGGGAAATTGGAGAAATGTTGGTTAGAGTTTTTTTTAATGAGGGGTGTATCTATAATGTGAATTAAATGTGTAAAAAAATATATTAGGTATTTCGTGGAGTGTAATACTTTAAAGGGTACGTGTATCGAGGGAGTATATTTAACAAATCTGGTGGGTAATAGTATAACCTACGTTCAAACCATTCTAGGCAAAAACTTATATGCAAATAATGCAATATTGCATACATGCAATATTGACTAATTAAGATAAATTAGGTCAAAATTTGTGGGTAAATGCGGGTCAACCTTAATTAGAATATTTATTTTAACTCTAAAATATTATCTTACTACATAACCAAAATTATGTTACTACAAAACCTAAATTTTGTCACTACAAGTCCAAAAATATTCTGGACATTTATTTTTTTTGGGCAAAATTACTAAAATAATTTTGACTTAATCGGCTACTACATGATTAAAACAATGTTACTACAAGACCAAAATTTTATAACTACAAGGTCAAAAGTGTATTACTACATGTTCAAAAATATTCTAAAGATATTTTGGTCAGAATGTTTTGACATGTAGTATTAAATTTTTGTCTTGTAGTGGTAATATTTTGGCCTTGTAGTAACGATATTTTGGTCATGTAGTAAACCACATGTTTGCAACCCGCGAATTTTTTGAACAACCCGAATCCAAGCTTCTGACCCCGTGATTTTTTTTAAATTGACTTAATTTAACTTTTAAAGTTAGGGTTTTGACTTGCCTAATTGGAATGGAATGCATGTATACAATATTTCACATAAGACTAGCCCACAATTCTAAACCTAGCTTGTACTCTCGGTCTTTTTTTTTTTTTAGATGTCATTATTTACCTAAGAAAAATGGAAAACGATCAATTTAGCTCCTAAGTTTAGTAGTGGAAACTTAATAATTAAGGGTATAATACGAAGTTAATAATTTTTAATATGTGTGCGTTGTTAAAGTAACATCTATTGTGAATATGTGGAAATACAATACTCCGTATATACATAAACTATCAATTTCCTATATGTGTGATTAATGTTTTGACCCTACAAATATTGGATGGAGGGAACACTTTTTTTACTAAAATAATTAATACTACAATAATATTAAATTATTAATGTCCCACAAACATATACTACATGATTTATATTTTCATATGTCCCACCAAAAAAAGTTAGTTATTGTATTTAATAGTACTCCCTCCGTCCCAGAGGAATTTGCACTCTTGGAACGGCACACATATTAATAAATGTGTAAGAAAAGATGTAATGAGTGATGTTTTGAGGGGTAATTTTATAAAATTTTATGAATAAAGTAAAGTAAAAAGTAGATTGAGTGTGGAAAAGTAATGACATATGGGTAAATATGAGTATATTTTAAGGGCGAGGATTATGAAGATATTTCCTTTTATGGAGTGTGCAAATTGGTATGGGACATCAACGAAAAGTGTGCAATTTTTTGTGGAACGGAGGAAGTATATCATTAATTTTTCTTTTTCGTCTTTCTGCTATTTAGTGTATATTGTTTTTCAAATAAATATTTATGTATTAGTAATTGTCGTGGGGAAAGAGTAGAGGTAAGGGTGAAATGAATAAACTTTTCTTTTTTCAATTATAATAACTTTTGTTTCTTAATTTGTGTAAAAATAAATACTCATCCTCATAAAAATTACTCAACTTTTATTTTTCATCACACAATAAAAGCTACTCATTTTTTTGACAAACTAATTTATCAAATATTTCATTATAATACATCTCCGAAAAAAGAAAAAAAAAAAACCTCTAGTATTTCTATTATATTTCTTAACTTTCGTATCTAAAGTTCATTGGTAACGGAGGGAGTATAAATTATATTTTCATGAAATGAAAATAAAATTTATCGCATTTGGTCTTAATTTTTATTTCAAAAAATTAACAATTTTTATATTTTTATGAATGATCTTTCTAAACTATGCTATTTATTTTGGAAATATATTAATGACATTTTTTTAAAGGTCAAAAGAAGAGTGGAATAGAAAGATGGAAAAATAAAAGGAAATAGTGAAGTAAAAGAGAAAAAATTAATGGGGGTAAAAAAAAAATTATTCTTTAATTCTATAAAAAAAAAAAAAAAGGCAACAAAGTTTATGAAATGAGAATGGAGTATCATTTAAAATGGTGCTTGAACTTTGTCTCTTTACAAGGCCTGGTTGTCGATGTTGAATAAAACGAAAGATTGAAAAGTGATGGCAAAAAAAGGTAAACCTAGAAAATAGTGGGACGCATCAATTCAAATTGTCTTCCCAAATTAGGGTATCTTAACAGTAACTTGATACTCATAAATGAAGGGTCCTGATTACGCGCAAAAAGTTGAACTTAAGAGGCAAAACCCACATCATAGCACTGCCCAATTAACGGCCCCCCAACGCACACCCCGCCCCACGTCATCCCCAACGTACAACTACAGATCATATAGCTAACGGCGTCTAGGGTGGAACGCTACCTGTTTGACGGAGACCATCAATCACATTAAATCAGATACGAATGCAGTCGAATTGATATGAATAATGAATCCACTTCAACTTTTAAATCTTTGATTTGTTTATAATTTCTCTAAATTTAATTATCGAATATTTACCTTCCTTTTTTTTTTTTTTTTTAGAACTTTAAAATTAAACTTCACACTCAATTTACAATTAAGATTACTTATAAATTTATTACTAATATTTTTTCTAATACAATCTACACTTTATACAGTTTAAAATAACTCATACACTAATTAATTTGACATAAAATTTAAATTATTATTATTATTATTTACAAAAGGTAATTTTACAATATCATTAAATTATCTAGAAATTTAATTTTGATTTCATGCTTTTGTGATTGATTTAGTTGACAATTCCCCTTAATCTCTTGTATTGATTAGGCAATTAAGTCATCATTTGGTATGTTAGTAGTCTTCAAAAATTCATTATTTGGACTTGTTGCGTACTATAATGTCACAATGATTATAACCGTTTATAAATGATGCGTAATTAGTACTCCCTCCGTTTTTTATTAAATGTCACTTTAACTTTTTAATTAATTTTAAAATAAGTGTCATTCTAGAGTTTTTTCTTTAATTTTGACTATTTTATCCTTATCCATTTACCATAAATATTTTTCATAATTAAATTCAACAAAAAATGATTATACCAAAATTAATTTGATTTATTAATACTAGCTACATTTTTTACCACATTCTTTATCAAACAAAATTTCTATATTAAAATTAGTATAATTAATGAAGGGTAATATAGACCATAATTTATAATCTTAATTTGTTGAAAAATGCCAAAATGACACTTATTAAAAAATGGAGGGAGTATATTAGTATATTGTTAATTAGATGTAATTTGTATAAATATATATTATATGTGATTATGCCACTAATATGTAATAATGTTTACATATATATAATTTTTACTAGAAATATTAAAGTACGTATCATGTCATGGGCTGACTCGCTAAGTTCGGATAGACTAGCTAGCTCGAGCTCTCATTTTGTAGGTCTGACCAGTTCATAGGTCGGCCTAATCTAGCCCATGCACATTGCTTGACCCAATAGACTGGACTGGATTGAGTTGGAGTAGTCCGATTTGTCATTTTTAACAATAACTTATGTATTTCTGCTGTCCATTTTAACTCTACTCTTTATTCCTTATGTTGTACTCCCTCCGTCTCACTAGAAGTTTTTCACTCTCCTTTTCTGGATGTTCCACGATAAGTTTCTCATTTTAATTTTGGCAAATTATTTTTTTTCTCTCAATCACATCACTTATACTTTATCTACTCCCTCCGTCCAGTGAAAGCTACCAAACTTTCCTTTTCGTCTGTTCCAATGAAAGTTACTCATTCCTTTTTTGGTAACTATTCCCTTTCACATTTCATTATATTCTTCTCTCAATCACATCACCTCTAATACATCGACTTATTATGGGGACGGAGGGAGTATTATTTTATCACACTTCATCTCATACGTACTAATATATTATTTTCTCTCTCACCATCACATCACTTGTACTAAATATATTATTTTATCATATTTCTTAATTAAAACATTTAAAAGAAAGGAGAAACTTACGACGGGAGGGAATACTATTTTGGTAGTGGTATTTCTCATGCCCAACCAAAACCTTTATTTTCATCTTTTATAAAGAGCTTTTACCCAAAAAAAAAAAAAAATGTTATAGTATTATATTATTTATTTTGACCTTTCATAAATTTCTCACTTACTTATTTTAGGCATTCCATGCATCATAAGTTTTTCATTTTTTTTAAATGAAAAAATTTACTATTTCTTCATACTTTTTTTATATATCTCTATATATTTACTATTCACAATACATTTTATATTATATTTATTAATTTTTGTGTAATAAAAAGTAAATAGTAAGTATAGAGTTTATGACGTACAAGAGTATATAATTACGAGGGGATGTGATGTTGTTTGTGCAATTATGCACAAAAAATTGAAATTGTATAACCCATGCAGTTTGGTTTTTATAAATAAATAAATAAATAAATATATATATATATATAACGGTGCAATGCAATTCAATAACAAATTAAAAATAATTGAGTTGAAGAGATTTATGAAGGAGTTTGCTTACTCCTAAGTCCTAGTCCTAGCTAGAACGAATATTTTCGTAACAAATTTCAAATAGTATAACGACTTGAAACTCAAATTGCATCTCTGAAAAAGTTTAAATAAAAATTCAAAGCAGAGGAAAAATTACCAGTAATGTATGTAGGCGTGTGAATAGTAATAAAAGTCAAAGTGAGACTTCATTGTACGTTGCCTTTTGTAATCATATGCCTACCTAGCCCTACGGTCTACCCTACGTCGTTGACTCTACAAACTCTTTGATTTAATTATTACAGTATACCTGTTCAGGGCCGGTCCTAGGAATATCTGGGCCTGAATCGAACTTTTAAAAAAAGACCCCGTCCTTCATATTTTTTATTCTATACGAACTTAGAAAACATAATGTAAAATCATTTTTAAATGACTAACAATATAGATTTTTTTTACACATTTTAGAATTTCTAATTTTTAATTAATAGATTTTTTAAAATTTTAAATTATTTAATTTTAAGAGATTTTTTAGATTTTTAATGTGATTATTACAAATTTTAGAAAAATTAATGAGATTTTTAGAATTTTTTATTTAGACAATTTTAGATTTTTAGAATTTTTTTATTTTTTTATACAAGTAACTTTTAATGAGATTTTTAGAAATTTTTAATATTTCAATTTTTCGAAGAAAATGATATAAATTGAATCAAAAATGGCCTAAATTGGACACTCTAAAACGTAATTGAAAATGTGAAAACTTTAAAGATATAAACTGAATTAGACCTTAGTTGAGACTTTTTTTCTCCTAATTTTTCCTTCCCTTCTTTGCTAATTATTTTTAGTTATATTAATATTTTATATTATAATATATATATATATATATATATATATATATATATATATAAAAGATATCTAAAAAAATGAGCCCCTAAAAAAGTGAAATATTTCTGGGCTGAATCGATCGCCTCGTTGGCTTAACATGACCGGGTCTGTACCTGTTAAAAAAAGATACGTATACAATAGCTCAGGAGTGTATAGGAGATTCACTAGTAAATTAAGACGATATAACAAAGTAAGCGTCTCAATATATTTATTATTTGTTTATGTGATAAAATAAGAATATTGTGTAATGAGATAAATACATGTTAATTTCAAAGGTAAGAATTTAAAAAAATTACTTTTTTAAGATCATTTATTACTTTAGGAATTACTTGTATTAAGATATAGAGATGAGCACTCTTAAATCTCAAATTTACCCAACTAGATCAACTCTTTGGAATTATTATTGTAACCTTCTATTCTAATCTAAAGTGGAGTAGTAATATTTTCAATAATATACTGGGAAATTAATGAAATTAAAATACTACAAAAGATATGTTTAATATTTTCACTCTCCAACACATTTTTTCCCTAATACTCCGTAATATTTGTTAGGTAAAAACTTGTATTCTAATTTACCATGTAATTTAAGAACACTTTTTAATGATAGTATTAGTTGGATAATACTTCCTCTTTCATGAAAAATATGTTCACTTTCTTTATTTGTATATACATCCCTTAAAAGTATGTTCATTTCTTTTTATAGAAATAATTATTTTATTTTTATTTCATAATAAACTTCACAAATATTTTTACTTTATCTATTTTTTCTTAAAATTCGTGTTTAAAGTCTAAAGATATGATATTTTTTTTTGGATATAGTGAGTATTAATAGTTTGACTAAATAATATTAATAAATTCGTTAAAGGCTATTTATTATGAACTATTTGTACAATGCAACAGGTGCACCATGCACCTTAAGTAACGACAACGGTGGTAATAAAAAAATCTATGTTAAAGAGAAAGAGAGAGAAAAGACAAGATAAGAGTTCAACTTTAATAAATTACAACTAATATAATTTAATGAAATAATTAATTTACAACTTTAATACTAATTCACAACAATTAATACTTACTCCATCACATAAAAACAATCATGTTTAAAATTATAAGATCAATAAAATATTATTTATTGTAATTTAAAATTTGAATTTTAACTATAAAATTTCATCCTTCAAAAAAAAAAAAAAAAAACTGGAGTATAAAATTTCTTATATAGCTTAAATATTGAATACAGTAGCAATAATGACAAAATAAATAAATGTATTTATACACTGAAAGGACTATAATTTGGCATAAACTAAAAAACTACTCCATAACTATATTTGTGGAAAAAAAATACTCTATATAAATAATTAATATTTATTGTTTCATAATATTAGTAGTTTTTGTTGTTTTGTATATAATTAAAAAATATTTTTTTTTACAAATTTACACTTCATAATTATTAAAAAAGGAGGAAAAATGAGGGAAAAAATAAATTAAGATTAACTCACCTCAACTGGGTCACATAGCAAAGATTGATTAAACTAGATTAGGATGATATTTAAACTTTTTAAATTTTAAAGTATAATTTATCCTTAATCTAAGTTATATAACAAATTATAAAGTTGAGATAGAGTTAATCTAAATTTAATCTAAACTATCTAACCATGGTCCTAAAAGAAAAAATATTAAGAATATAATAATTACATATAGGATAATTTAGAGATAAATGTGAAAAAAATAGGTAAAGTAACAAATATTTTAAAATGACAATTTCTTATATGCAATTGGATGTATACATGTAGCTGAGAGACAAATGTTTGAATTTTAAATAATTATTCAATTAAATTTTTAATATCACATTAGAATCAAATTAAAATTATAGTTAAACTGTATCAAATTAAAATTATAGTTAAACTGTAGCAATAGTTAATCACTGTATCAAATTAAAATTATAGTTAAACTGTATCAGTCACTGTATCAAATTAAAATTATAGTTAAACTGTATCAATCAGGTATCAAATTAAAATTGTGATTATCAAATTAAAATTATAGTTAAACTGTATCAATCATCTGTATGAAATTAAAATTATAGTTAAACTGTAGCAACTATCTAGATCATGCAATTGAATGCATACATGACTATATTGTATATATAGTCCACATTATACTACAAACTAATAAGTGTATGTGTGTATTCATTCATATGAATGAACGTGAGGTGAGGGGGGCGAATGTTGGAAGAATAGGAAGCAAATTCCAATACACAAACATTACAATTACAATTACAAGCCCACACTTCGAAATGGCGGCACCGTTACCTTGAAAACCCTCCAATAGGCCCCCCCTCTCCCCTCTCCCTAGTATATCTCACCAACAAAAAGCCAAATCTTATTCTTCTCAGCTTTCTACCTCAACCTTCTTCTGGGTTTTGTTTATTTATGCAAACTCTGAGATAAGGACAAAAATGATGAGCAAGGGAAATGAATCTAAATCATCATCGTCTTCTCCGCGCCTCGATTGTGATGTAGGCCTCGGTCTCAAGATGCACCCCTCTGATTCCTACTACTGTAAGAAAGCCTTATGTAGTAGCTCTGATTCTTTAAATTTCATTGTTATCGATTGATACATTTATTTTACTCTGAAAGAATTTCCAGCTTCTTATGCAGGTGATGGCGGTGGGTTTAATCTCTATGGGCATAATACTGCTTTTCGTGGTAATTGATTTTTCCTTCGATTTTCTTGATTTAGAGTAAAGGGGGGAAAAGGGCTCTGTCTGTTTTGTGTAAAGGTGTGATTTTTAATTATTTGTTGTTGTTGCAGCAGGTGGAATGGTGGGGGTGTGTGGAAAAGCCCTTTTCACAGCCTCACAATTGCAAGAATTGGAGAGACAAAAAATGATATACAAGTACATAATGGCTTCCATCCCTGTTCCTCCTCAGCTCCTCTTACCTACTCCCCCCTCCAGATCCCCTCCTCCTTCTCTCTCCCAATGCAACAGTACTACTCTCTCTCTTTCTCTCATTGTCTTTGTTGTGTGATGAAATATGAAGTAATGTTTGTGTAGCTTCTTCAGGTTTGGATTTGAGGTTTTCAACAGATCCAGAGCCATGGAGATGCAAGAGAACAGATGGCAAGAAATGGAGATGCTCAAGAGATGTAGCCCCTGATCTCAAGTACTGCGAGCGCCACGCCCACAAAAGTAGACCACGTTCAAGAAAGCTTGTGGAAATTTCACCCCACAAAACAGCTTCTCACTACCCTTCACTCTCCCCTGCTTCATCATATGACCAAACAAGGTGGGCTCATGTTTTAGTCCTTGTTGAAGTTTAATGTTGTAGGGTATGTATGATATTGAATAATGATATGCTATTTGTTTGTTTGTTAATGTTATTGAAGGTGCATTGAGTGGTTTATGAAAGGTGGCAGCGTTACAAACTCTGTCTCTACTACTCATAAACAACAATGGGACAACAAGAACAAGAGCACCCCTTTTCATCACTCTAATTTTGAGGATAAACAAAATGCTTTCATGAGCTTGAATCCTTACATCCCCGATACTAGTAATCTCCATCACAATGACCCAAATCCAATCCTTGACGACCCAAAAATGAAGTCTTTAACGCAAACAACAACTACCAGGCACTTCATTGATGCTTGGGAGAAAGAGGGGTACGAAGGGATGAGCACCAAGTTTCCCATTTCACCCTCATCATCATCTCTGAGTCTGTCAATGTGTGGTGGGAATGGTGATTTAGGCATTGGGATGATGAATTCAGATAGGGAAAGTGAAGGGGTTTTGAAACCACAATGGATGATGAACTCACCGCCGCCCGGGGGGCCGTTGGGCGAGGCGTTGTGCCTCGGAAACGCTACGACGAAGACGAGGGGCAGTTTGGGTAATTCGAGTTTGGCACCGCCTCAAGGGTATGGATATTGCAACACTAGTCCTAATACTACTAATACCAATACCATTAGTAGCAGTATTTGCAGTAAAAGGTGTTATGAAGATGGAAGCTATGCACTAAATTTCATTGGTGACAGATGAAACCTCCTCCTCCTCTTCATATTAATTGCTGCTTGGTTCTCTCTCTCTCTCTGTGTGTTAGCCATTAAAGGGGTGAAGTTGAGCCAAGAGATGTGCAGCAAATGTGCCCCCAGATTTTCCTTTTTGCTAATGCTTTTAATATGCCTCATTTACTTCTCCCAACCGCTTTCATTTGCTGTCCTTTTGATTGTTTGCTTTGTAGGACTCCTTTTTTCCCCTGCTTTTATGTATTAGTGTACAAAAATATCGGTTGTGCCTTAATTTATTACTATAATTTCTGTCTTTTTCAAAATATTACACACCACTGTGCTTAGGGTGTTGACGACTCGATCTCTAAACTCGAAGGTCGAGCTCGACTCGACAAAAATTCGATAAACTTAAGTTCGGTTTAACTCGATTATTTGTATAGTTTTATAAAATTAAATTTAAAACATATGTTTTCTAATATGATTTTATAAAGCATAAACTCAAACTCGACTCGATTATCTGAATATAAATATACATTATATAATTAATGGCAAAATATTGTACAAGTTTAATTAGATTTGTGAGTCTTTTAATTTTTTTTCAAATTCAAACACTGAGGGCATGTTTGTTTTGGGACTCACCCGTCCAGACGTGGGACGTAACGTCCCACGTCCTTGTTCTACTTCGGGATTTTACATCCGAATTTTCCCATCCAACTACACGCATCCCTAAAAATACTTATACATCCTACTATTACATCCTACCATTACATCCCATCCAACCACTCTTACACAATTTGATTTGACATAAAGTTACATCTCGTCCTACTCAAAATCCCAAAACAAACACACACAATTACTATTCATTAGAATTTCCCCATCCAAGATTTCCCCATCCAGGATTTCCCCCATCCTACATAATCCCAAAACAAACATACCCTGAGTTACTTTCACTCCAAGTGTGCTCATTTGCCATTGCAAATTGTTACTATAAACTAGCATTTCACTTTGGATGACTAAAATGATAAAAAAAATCTGAGTTTAATATATTAATTTACGACAATTGTGAAGATTGGTGACTAAATTTGACACAAAATTGGAAGCTGGATATAAATTTATTGGAAAAAGACTTAAGGGGAAAAAAAAATCAAAGACGGGGATGTCAATTTGTCATGCAAAAATATTACAGCATCTTGTACAAAAGAAACTTAGAGGAAATGAACCTAATGCAAATTGATGTCTATGAGAAATAGACATACGGTCTTTTGAGATAATATCATTGGTGACAAATCAAAATTTATATAAAGAAAATTCAAAGTTGATTTAATGAATAAATTCATATTTAATTTGAAAATTTTCTCACAACTTCTTGATGTTACATTGTTACATGATCTTGCAATTTAATTTTTCAATAGATTAGGTAATGGTTTATGAGAATCGAGTGAAAATTTCTAGAAGTGATTCTGAAAATGTAACAATTCAAGAATCAAAATAGTTTCGAGAATCGCTTTCTTTTAGTTGTGAGAGACAAGCTTTGAAAAAAAAATTAAAAAATTTGGAAACTATTTGTAGTTATTCTGTTATTGAAAATAGAAACTTAATACTCCTCCATTTTTTAATAAACATCACTTTAACTTTTTAACTCTTTTTAAAATAAATGTCATTTTTTAAAACTATTTTATCCTTATTTCAATGAATATAACCCTTTTTAAATTTATATATTAAAACTAGTTATAATTAATGAAAGGTAAAAAGTTCCACAAAAATAGTTATATATTCTTTTTTTTGTATGTTTTAAATTAGGGTTAATTGCAAAAAAAATCACCACCTTTAGTAGATTTATCAATTACAACATATACTTTTTTTCTTTGCAATTCGATACACCAACTTTTTTAGTTTTACAATTTAATGCACCGGTAAATTTTTCGATTAATTTTAAAATGATGTGGGACCGAAAAGATCAAAATCTCCATATTGGCGCCAAGTAAAACTGTCAACTAATTAATTATTACTATTTTTTAATGAAAAAATCAATTTTAAAACTCAAAAAAATAAAATAAATAAATTAAACAAGCCCTTATTTGCACATAAATTTAATCACATTCTTCAATTTGTCAATCCTTCAATCGATTTGTTTGTTTATGATGGGCTTAGATTCGCGGTGCTCTTATTCTCCATGGAATTTGGGAAGAGAGCATGAGAAACCAATTTTATTAACTAATCACAATTCTATTTTTTCTATTGACTTAATTTTTCCTAAAAACACACCAATAGCATAAACAAGAAAAATAAAAAAAATACTCCATGTAATTATAGGGGTTGCAAATTCTGAGTGAATATAATTATGTCTTTGTGTGCGTGTGCGTTTAGAATAATTATTAATAAGGGCTTGTTTAATTTTGTATTTTTTAAGTATTAAAATTGTTTTTTTTTTCATTAAAAAATAGTAATAATTAATTAATTGGCAGTTTTACTTGGCGTCAATGTGGCGATTTTGATCTTTTTGGCGCCACATCAATTTAAAATTGATCGAAAAATTTGTTGGTGCATTAAATTGTAAAATTAAAAAAGTTGGTGTATGGAATTGCAAAGAAAAAAAGTTTATGTTGTAATTGATAAATCTACTAAAGATCGTGATTTTTTTTGCAATTAACCCTTTAAATTATAGTCACATTTTCTCTTTTATTTTAGTATTAAATGTTTTGTTGTCAATTTTACCCCTAATTAATAAAAGTAATTAATACTTACTCCCTCCATCTTTTAATAAGTGTCATTTTAGCTTTTTTCAACAAATTAAGATTATAAATTGTGGTCGATATTGCCCTTCATTAATTATAACTAATTTTAATATATAAATTTTGTTTGATAAAGAATGTAGTTAAAAATGTAGCTAGTATTCATAAACCAAATTAATTTTGGTATAAACAATTTTTGTGGAATTTATTAATGAAAAATATTTATGGTAAATGAATAAGGATGAAATAGTCAAAATTAAAGAAAAAACTCTACAATGACACTTATTTTAAAATTAGTTAAAAAGCCAAAGTGACACTTATTAAAAAATGGAGGGAGTAACAGATTTTGAAGTATGAGATTCCAAGGATAAAATTGACACATAAATTAAACTTGACTGCATTTATTGTTTTTCTTAATTTGTATATAAAGTCAAATGTGACTATTTTTGTAGGACGTGTCTGAAATATTAAAAAATAGAAAGAGTAAATGATTAAAAAAACATATCATAAATGACAGACCGAACTTAAACCTAACAATTGGAGTATATATATTAAAGTATTAAACCCAAACTTTTCAACGGGAAGTCAAACTCTGCCCCTATTTCTACCCCTACTATTTACTAATACCTCTCTTGTTTTACTACTTCCTCTGTTCCATAAGTGTTTTGCATCACAAAATGACACATTTTTTAAGAAAAATGTGTAATGAATAGAGTGTTGAGAGGTAATTTTATAAAATTATATAAATAAAGTAAAAAATTAATTGGAAAGAATGGAAAAGTAATGACATTTTGTGTAAATATATGAATATTGTGAGAGTGAAATTTATGGAAGAGTTTCCTTTTATGGGTGTACAAACAATTGTGGCACATACAAATAAGGTAAGTGTGCAAACAGTTGTGAAACAGAGGGAGTAAGTTTTATTGTACCAGCTATTTAACATATATGTGTTGTAAATTGTTAAGCTCAAAATTAATTGATTACTCCCATCGTCCCAGGATTTTATGCACACTTTCCTTAACGGGACGTCTCAACAATTTTTGCACACTTCAAAAAAGAAAATAATAATACCAATAATACTCTCCTTTATTTTACCTTCCCTTTCCTTTAGTCAAATCTCCCCAGCTTTAGTTAATGAATTAACAATAATACCCCTCCTTTATTTTACCTTACACATCACTTTATTCTATTTTCTTAATCTTCGTGCTGATTAAAGTGTGCATAAAATCCTAGGACGAAGGGAGTATATTTTACTGTCAAGCAAAACCGAGATTTGGGAATGGGTACTGATTCACGTGTTATGCAACACTAAAATAAACAACCGCAAGTGTACGGTGTCTATCGTAGCGTGATAAGCACGAGGTCGATCCCACAAGGAGGTTAAGCGTAAAAGGGTAGTTTGTTAATCGAGTTCTAAGTAGACGTGATCGAATAGATTGAATGTTGAATTACTCTAAAATTACCTACCCAAGTGTCACAAATAAGCAATGAAAAGAGTAAATACAAAGTCGATCAAATACCATGCAAACCAATAAAACGAAAGTAAAGTGGGTGAATATGCAAAGAAAGAAGGTGGGTTCCAAGGCAATTGTAACACCTAGATGTCCGTTTATGAATGTTATCTCGTTTAAATGGCTATTAAGGTTATCTCATATAGGGTGATTGACTTGTTCGTATTTTTGGATAAGTTTTTCCCAAGTATATTTTCGTTCCAAGGACTTAATTGAGTGTCAATAAATCCCTAAAGTTGCAAGTTATCATGTCATTGTAGTAACTAAGCTCGTTTGTTTTGATTTTCGGGAATTAAAACACAAGTATTAAACTAAATTAACTAAGATAAACAAGAAATAAACAAAAGTAATAATAAACTATCTAACTTTCGAGAGAAAGTGCAAGAGAAGGGTATTGCCTCGGGTGCTTCCGTTTTGTGGGTAATTCAATGAGTTAACGAATCAATTGCATGAATGAACCTATAAATATGGGATAAGCTAAAGGCTATCACTCGTGTGTGTAGACCAATCCCTTGTGAGGCTTAGGTGAACACGTGCATCGATTAACAATTATATAGTCTAATCAATACCATAAGCTCCTAAGATAGTGTCTCATAAACACGTTCAACACGGTTACTAATGTTTATGAGACGCCCTCTCACTAATCTAATAGACGACCTCTAATCGACTAGTGTCCAGTGTCGTCGATCTAAGCAATCAACCCCCGGTCGGTGTAGCTAATTACTATGTTAATTCTAATTGATTAATTCAAGCTCATACACACACTCTTAATCATGCAACCCAATACGGTCGTTGAAGTCGACAAAACTAACAATGCTAGCTAATAGGGTGAATTAATCAATTGAATCATACAAATTACAACACTAGAAACATATACACCCAATTCCTAAGCTAATCATGCAATTAATCTATAATTACACTAAACACCCATCAAAACATTCACACCCAAGGCAATAAGAGCTTAGCCCATGGTTCTAGAAGAGAATCCCATGGCTAAAACAACAATAAACATAAAACTCATAATAGAATAACAATAAATTGAAGAAATTAAGAAAATACTAAATTGAATTGCAAAATAGATTGATATCACCTTGATCATGGAAATGTAGCTACAAAACGATGTAATAGACGATACCCGATGATAATCGTAGCTTGATTCTAAGTAATAACCACTATTCTATCTAATCTAATGAAGAATCTAAACTAAAAATGAAGAACACCTACAACTATGTGGATGTGTGTGTGGAATTGCTTGTAAAAGGAGTAAGACTCCTCTTTTAAAACTCAAATTGGAGCTATTTATAGTTGGGGTAGAAGTCTTGGACGAAATTTGCACTTAGGTCCCTCGAAAATGGAGAAAATGGGCAAAAACCCCCGAAATGTATGTGACCCGGCCGGGTGGCTCCCACCCGGCCTAAATACGAACCTAGGGGAAAATTTGGCTTGCCCGGGTGATTTTGACCCGCCCGGGTCGATTCTACCCGGGCATGCTTTTTCGTCTCTTCGTATCTCGAGCTTCCGACCTCCGAATAACTCGATTCTTTTTTTCATTCCACTCCGTTTTTCGAGACGAATCCAACCGTGCACTCCTCTTCCTTATCCAGTAAAGTATGGTTGGTGTTTTGCTCCAAATTCCATCGTATTTCCTACAAAATCGACAAAACACAACCTTTCTCTCATTTCGGCTTAAACAATCATATTCAATGTATAATTCAATGAAATCAACATCAAATGAGCTTCAAATATGCATCTAAATAGTGTAAATTCCACCCGAATCAACTCCCCCAAACTTAAAGTGTTGCTCGTCCTCGAGCAACAAAAGAATTACAACGTGAGGGTGAAATTTACAACTAGATGATCAATGAAAGATCTCACGTATCAAATGACATGAAATGAATTCTTCTTCCTCAAGATACATTCTCAAAAATGATCGCAAGTTCAATATTGAAAATCAAACTAATTACCCCACACATGCTCAACATACAATAACAAGTGATGGTAATGACAATATCCAAATGCTCAAGTTCAACTCACAAGATATAGTGTTTCTCTCAAACACTCAAACAAATTAAGGACAATAGACACTCATCAATCAAATCACGCATTGCAATTACCATAAGCTTGCTCAAGCTCTACCATCTTTCCACCACAAACATGTTCAACAATGGGATCAATAGAGCTTAACCAAGGACGTAACATTGGCTCTTTGGACGGGGTAAGATGAATATGGAAAAAGTGACTCGTCTAGTGGAGAACGAAAGTTGTTTTTCAACAATTCAAGCTCATGCTCTTAAGGTTTACAACCTTCATTCTCACTTTTCATATAAGTTCCTCAAATGCATTCATCTCCTCGTCTTTTTCTAGCCAAGTTATTTTCTTTTCAAACTCTTGGGGCTCATTGTCCCTCTTTTCTTTCTCAAATTTTCTTTTCACTTCCATCTCTTTTTTTTTTCTTTTCACAACTTTACCAATTGTCTCTTCAAACCAAAAGCACTAAAGCACATGTTTTACCACTTTCTTTTTATTCTCCACTAGATTTGGATATCAAAGGTTCAAAAGGCTAAGTGGTTAAACATTGTAGGTTGCCAAGAGAATGGGAAATCAAGCTCAAACGGGCTAACTACGGATGATTACTATGGTTATTGGGAAAAATTTGGCTAAGTGACTTGTAATACGAAAGATGGCCTACATCATATCTCAAAGTATCACACAAACATGATCTCAAGTAAGAACTTTGGCAAGTTCTAGAAAAGCAAGCAATGAATTGATTCGCTCACAAATGAAATAAACCGGATTAATGCTCGGTTCAAAGCTCAACTCTCACCGGTTCATTCAAGACTCAAACATTCATCAATCACCACCACACATAACTCATTGTGCATGCAAAACATCCGTAAGCAACAAGATGACAACAACACAAACAAGATGATTCATTCCAATCATGTACACATTCAAGGAATCAAATTCACAACAAATCACCATCAAATGTGTCTCAATGATCATTAAAGCTCAAATTGCACACATACACAAGAGTACACATTGGTGTCAATAGAAAATGTAAAAACGAACATACCCCCCCAAACTTTTTCATTGCTAAGCAATTAAAAGTTTGGAAAAATAGTTTTGCAATGATATTGACACCAAGTGCTAACCATACAAATCTACACACATAGGCCACTATCCCAACAATTAAAACTAAGAGTAGCTAAGCAATCAATATTATGAACAAGAATATAAATTCCACTACCCCCCCAAACTTAGTAATTGCTATGCAATTCCTAAGAATTGGGGTGGGCGTACCTCTTACGATTGCTATAGCTACACCTTCTTCTAAGCACAAAGTTCCACTTTCAATCCACTTGTCCATTCGATCCAAGCTTCTCCAACTACATCAAAACTCACAAACACATCAAACTAAACTAACAAAGCAAATAAAATGAGCAAGAAATGAAATAAAGCAAGTAAAAATGGGTTGCCTCCCATTTAGCGCTAGGTTTAACGTCCTATGCCGGACGGAACTTAACAAGTTCATACTTCCCTTTCTTTGAATGGAGGATGATAGTGCTTGACATTGTGCTCATCGGTGATGAACACTTCATCCTCCTCACTTTCCAACGCAATGCCTCCTCCATAGACCAATTTCTTCATGACCAACATTTTTCGTTCTTTGAGCTTCATCTTTCCAAGGACTTCCATAACTCCCGAGGTGCCCCATACCACCGTATCTCCAATTTCAAATCCCTTCTCAATCTTTCTCTCCTTTGAACTCTTCCTTCTTCCCTCTTCATCTTCACTACCTTCAAGGAACTTATCAAAACTCTTCTCCTTATAAAACTCCCCCAAACTTGAGTTTTGCTCAAGTTTGGGAGTTTGCTTCAATTTGTTATCATCTCCCGGATCTTTCAATGGGACTTTTGGTAATGGCTCTTTCACATAAATGTCACATTCTTGGATGGAGGGGGATTCCTTTTTTCTTGGGGAACTCTCAATTGAGCTATCTTTGGAGAAAATCACTTTCTCTCCATTCACCTCCAATGTTACCTCCCCTTTTCTCAAATTGATGTTTGCTCCCCCCGTGGCAAGAAACGGCCTCCCAAGAATCAATGAGATATTTGCATCTTCTTTCATATCTAACACCACGAAGTCGGCCGGAATGATGAACTTGTCAATCTTCACCAATACATCTTCAATGATCCCTTTAGGATGGGTGATGGAACGATCCGCTAATTGGAGAGTAATTGATGTGGGCACTACTTTTCCAAGTCCCAAACGCTTGAAGATTGAAAGTGGCATCAAATTGATGCTAGCTCCCAAATCACAAAGAGCTTTCATCATGGGACCATCACCAATCTCACATGGGAGAGTGAAACTACCCGGATCCTTGAGCTTTTCGGGAGGAGTTCGTTGAAGGATAGCACTACACTCTTCGGTCAACTTGATCTTCTCATCATCCACTAGTTTCTTCTTATTTGCTATTGCATCCTTTAGAAACTTCATGTAATGAGGTACTTGCTCTAAAGCATCCGAAAGTGGAAGATCAATGTGGATTTTCTTGAAGATATCCAAAAACTTCCCAAACTTCTCATCCATTTTCTTCATGTATCTTCCCGGGTATGGAAGTGGCTCATATGTAATGGGCACCCCCCATTTATCACAAGGTACCTCAAGCTTCTTCTTTTTCAAATCTTTGGCAATTCTCCACTTTGAAATTCTTGGAGCAACCTCTCCACTTCCAACTTTTTCTATCCTCTTCTTTTCCTCTTCCTCCCTTTCTTTTCCCTTCAACACTTCACCCTCTTCCAATTCAATTGAAGAAACTTCATAATGTTCACCACTTGAAATTGTAATAGCATTACAATGCTCACGTGGGTTTACCTCGGTGTTTGAGGGCAATTTACCCTTTGTATGTTGAGATCCGATAGAAGTTGTCAATTGTCCCAATTGGAATTCCATTGATTTTTGATTACTCATAAGTTGGCTAATCATGGATTCCATTGATTTTTGGTTACTCGTGAGTTGGGCAAGCATCGAGTCGGTAGATTTTTGGTTACTCATGAGTTGGGCAAGGATGGATTCGGATGCTTCAGATTTCTTCTCACTTGTCTCCATTCTCTTCATGAGGAGTGCAAGAAGCTCATCCGTGGAGGACTTCCCTTCTCCACTTGGGAGTTTGGCTCCGGGATCAAACCCGGGAGGATATTGAATAGCACCTTTAGGATTCGAATATGACAAATTGTCATTCCTCCGAAAATTCGGGTTTAGAGGAGCTTGGTATTGAGGGGATGATCCCCCTTGTCCTTGAGATGATGAAGATTGCCCTTGGAATCGGTTTTGAGGAGGTGCTTGATATCCTTGACCACGATTTTGATATGGTGGTTGGCCTTGATATTGTCGGTTCCCTTGAAAATTTTGTGGATACCCTTGTTGACCCATGTATTGCACTTCTTCCATATGTCCCATTTGAGGATCTTCTTGCACAAAGGATAAATGATTATCTCGTGTTTGAGATAAAACATTCACCTTTTCAATGAGTGTAGTCATCATTGCTCTTATGCTATCATTAGCATCCACTTGGGCTACCCGATTTTGTGCTCCACGGTCTACTCTCATCTTGAAAGTATTGCTTGATATCCCCTCGATTATGTCATTGATCTCCTCCACCGATTTCATCCAAATTGAACCCCCCGCACAAGCATCAATGTGGTGTTGATCTTCCAATCGTAACCCACCAACGAACCAACAAGTTGTTTGTTCTATTGGGAAACCATGATGGGGGCATGTGATGAGAAGACTCGTAAACCTTTCCCATGCCTCTTTGATTCCCTCATTTGGACCTTGTTTGAATGTCGAGATCTTTTGCTTGGCTTCCATCGTCTTTGAAGGAGGGTAGTACTTCAATAGGAATCTTTTCTTCAAATCTTCCCACGTCCTCACTTCTCCGGCGTGAATGCTTGATTGTAGCCAAGCTTTTGCTTTCCCCGACAATGTAAACGGAAATAGCCTCATCTTTTTAGCATCTTCCGACACTCCATTTTGCTTGAGAGTGTCGGCTATCTCCAAGAATTGAGCAAGATGTTCATTCGGGTCTTCCTCAAATCCTTCCTCCGTCCTTCCTTCAAATTGTCTCTCCCTCAACATCCTTAATAGAGAGGCACTAATCTCGAAGTTGTTTGCCTCCACCCTTGGTCTTGCCAACCCATCGTAATGCTCCCTAGGTTGAGGCTCAAAATATTCCCTCATTGGCCTTCCATGGTACACACGTTGAGGTTCTTCTATATGTTGAGGTGGAGGAACGTATTCTTCTTGAATTTGTTGAGGTGGAGGGTATTGGTAAAGTGGAGGATATGGATGTTGATGGAGTGGATATGGATGAGGTGGAGGTGGTGGATAGTAGGCTTGTTGTGGAGGTGGATAAGGGCAAGGATTGTATCCTTGATATGGAAGGTGGTTTTGGGGTGGATATTGTGGAACTTGGAGATTTGGTGGTGGGTTTGGGTTTTGAGGTGGATTCCCTCCAACTTGATTTCCAACTTGATGATTCTCTCTTTGAAGCTCATCTTCTCCATTTGGTGGAGGATTCATCTCTTCAATGTTTTCCATCTCAAGTGGTTCTTCTATGACTCTTTGACGGTTTCTACTTCGATTCCTTCTTCTTGCGTGTGCCTCAATCTCAAGGTCTAATGGTTCAAGGTTTCCTCCACGTGATCTTGTGATCATGCACCTACAAAAGGAAAATGTCAAAGCCCACAAAGATGAACAAAAACAAAAAAAAAATAAAAAAGAAATGCTACTACCAATAACACTTAACAAACTCTAAGTTTCACTAACAACACTCGCTTAAATCCCCGGCAGCGGCGCCATTGACTTGTTCGTATTTTTGGATAAGTTTTTCCCAAGTATATTTTCGTTCCAAGGACTTAATCGAGTGTCAATGAATCCCTAAAGTTGCAAGTTATCATGTCATTGTAGTAACTAAGCTCGTTTGTTTTGATTTTCGGGAATTAAAACACAAGTATTAAACTAAATTAACTAAGATAAACAAGAAATAAACAAAAGTAATAATAAACTATCTAACTTTCGAGAGAAAGTGCAAGAGAAGGGTATTGCCTCGGGTGCTTCCGTTTTGTGGGTAATTCAATGAGTTAACGAATCAATTGCATGAATGAACCTATAAATATGGGATAAGCTAAAGGCTATCACTCGTGTGTGTAGACCAATCCCTTGTGAGGCTTAGGTGAACACGTGCATCGATTAACAATTATATAGTCTAATCAATACCATAAGCTCCTAAGATAGTGTCTCATAAACACGTTCAACACGGTTACTAATGTTTATGAGATGCCCTCTCACTAATCTAATAGACGACCTATAATCGACTAGTGTCGTCGATCTAAGCAATCAACCCCCGGTCGGTGTAGCTAATTACTCTGTTAATTCTAATTGATTAATTCAAGCTCATACACACACTCTTAATCATGCAACCCAATACGGTCGTTGAAGTCGACAAAACTAACAATGCTAGCTAATAGGGTGAATTAATCAATTGAATCATACAAATTACAACACTAGAAACATATACACCCAATTCCTAAGCTAATCATGCAATTAATCTATAATTACACTAAACACCCATCAAAACATTCACACCCAAGGCAATAAGAGCTTAGCCCATGGTTCTAGAAGAGAATCCCATGGCTAAAACAACAATAAACATAAAACTCATAATAGAATAACAATAAATTGAAGAAATTAAGAAAATACTAAATTGAATTGCAAAATAGATTGATATCACCTTGATCATGGAAATGTAGCTACAAAACGATGTAATAGACGATACCCGATGATAATCGTAGCTTGATTCTAAGTAATAACCACTATTCTATCTAATCTAATGAAGAATCTAAACTAAAAATGAAGAACACCTACAACTATGTGGATGTGTGTGTGGAATTGCTTGTAAAAGGAGTAAGACTCCTCTTTTAAAACTCAAATTGGAGCTATTTATAGTTGGGGTAGAAGTCTTGGACGAAATTTGCACTTAGGTCCCTCGAAAATGGAGAAAATGGGCAAAAACCCCCGAAATGTATGTGACCCGGCCGGGTGGCTCCCACCCCGAAAATTTGCACTCCTCTTTCCGGTCCGATCACTTGTGGTCTGTGTTTTGCTCCAAATTCCATCGTTTTACCTACAAAATCGACAAAACACAACCTTTCTCTCATTTTGGCTTAAACAATCATATTCCATGCATAATTCAATGAAATCCACATCAAAATACACTTCACATGTGCCCCTAGAACGTGTAAATTCCACCCGAATCAGGTACAAGGTTATTTGCACATTCGTCTTTGTTATGGATACTTCCCCGATTGATGCACTCCCTCCCAAATTAGATTATGTTAGATGTACTTTTCTCAAATTTTCCTAAATACTTTTTTTAGTATTTTAGTACTATCTTTTCAAGTCACACCCTCTAGATGCACCCCACACCAAAAACTCTAATTTGTTGAATTTTTTTTTTTTTTACAAAAGTAATCGAAAATACACACCCTGATCGACAACAATGTATATGATCGACCCTTGTGTGTCAATTTTTTTTTTTTTTTTAAATATGAGATTTATAATTTATTTTTTTTGAGTTTTTTTGTTTTTTTTTGTTTGGATGAAGTTGATGGGTGGTGGTGATGGCGAGTGTAATTAGAATTAGAATTTAAAGGTCGAAAGAAGCATGTAGTTAGGAGTGGGGTGCATTTAGTTACTTAGTATCCGTATTTTATTTAAAGTGTATTTTAGGTTTTTTAAACTATTATTAAATTAATAAATTAAAAGGGGAGTGTGGTTAAATAAAAGGAGGTGCAAATAGCCGTAACCTTTGGGAATATGCATTGGGCTTTTGGATTTTAGGACTTGAAGCCCAAAATTTGATTACTTTCTATACTGTTGGGTTAACATTAAATGAAGCCCAATGAATGTCAATTATATACTCCTAGTCTTATCCAAATTCGACATATGTGAATTCTCCTTTCTTATCCAATGAATTTTATATAAATATGTATAAATCTTATATAAACATATAAACACACGTAACACAAAAACTTATACTCCTCCGTTTTTTTGTTTTTTTTTTGTTAAGTGTCACTTTGACTTTTTAATTAATTTTAAAATAAATATCATTCTAGAGTTTTTTCTTTAATTTTGACTATTTTACCCTTATTCATTTACCATAAATATTTTTCATAATTTAATTCCACAAAAATTGTTTATACCAAAATTAATTTGATTTATTAATACTAGCTACATTCTTGACCACATTCTCTATCAAACAAAATTTATATATTAAAATTAATATAATTAATGAAGGGTAATATAGACCTTAATTTGTTGAAAAAAGCCAGAATGACACTTATTAAAAAATGGAGGGAGTATGCAATATTGCATACATGCAATATTGACCAATAAAGTCAATTGAGCTCAAAATATTGACTTATTAAGTCAATGGGCTGAAAATATATATTATTGGACCACCATTAATTCATTTGAGTTAATTCTTAATTCAACTGGCCCGCCTGTGTTCTAATTTTGACAAAAAATTTTAACCCGTTTATTTTTCCAATTTTTGTAATTTTTTTATCTTTTATTTTATTGCCGATCGCGGGATATTAAATGTAGTAATTCAAATTGTAATATGTAGTAACACACATTATTTTATGTAGTAATAACACAAACTATTTTATATAATAATATAAATTCTTTTATTTAGTAACACGTTTTTTTCTAGTGTTTTTATTAATGTAGTAACTCACATTATAATACGTAGTAACATATATTATCGCATGTAGTAAACACAATAACCATGTTGTAATGCAAATCATTTGATAAAGTTACATATAGTAACAAAAGCCTATTCAATGTAGTAATTCAAACTGTAGTATTTAGTAACATATAATTTTTTATATAGTAATACCGATTCTTTTATGTAGTATTTTTTTCTATAATTTTTATTGATTAAGTAACTCACATTATAACATATAGTGACATATATTATTGTATGTAGTAATATAAAATAACATTGATCCATAATAATTATTAAATAATATTTAAGGAAATAGAAAATGTTTAAAGATTAAGGCCGTCGTAAATTGCAGCTTTCGGCCGCGGTCTGGGGTGGCCGAAAACTGCTCGGAGAAGACGACTAAGTACAATTTCTACTAGTGGGTGTATTTATAAAAAATATGGGTGTGAATTAAACTGTCAGTGGGTGTATTTATAAAAAAATGTAGGTTGTTAGTGGGTGTATTTATAAAGAATGTGAGTGTGAATGATTGAAATGCATATATAAAATATTTCACATAAGACTAACCCCAAACGTAAATGCTATAAAGTAGAGTTAAATATTATTATACTTAAATTTCAAAACAAACGTAAAAACATACCAATTATATGAATTTTAAAATTTACTCGATTTTGAAATTTAAACTTTAAAATTCTCAAAATTTTAAAACAAAAATACCCTAAATGAATCTTATGTGCAAGAAGATTTTCACACTCATTCGTAATTGAGTAAAAAAAATGATGAAGTTTACACGAATCAAATTCAAATAAGTTGCAACACCCGAGATTTTTTAATCACCTTTAGTTATAAGATATATATAAAATAATTATGTAAAAGAGATTTTGTGAGTATAAGTATTATTTTGAACTTAAATATCCATATATTATTTGATGTATTATGTTTATATATTTTTAAGAGATTTAATAATGATATATATATTTATATAAATATAGATATAAATATATAGAATAAGTCAATGTGTTATATATGACATTTTCTACGTTACTGGCCATATTTAATTACTTGTTTGAAATTTAATTAGAAGAATAAAATTTGAACGAAAAATCTGCATATCTATCCCATAAGTTTAGCAACTAAATCTACTTTCTCAAACCTATTATATATACTCGGTCCTTATATATAAAAACACAGAAAAAAAATATAATCTCACTTAGAAGACAAGAAACGGGTGTGCGTGTGCGTATGATCTTCCCTTCTTGTCGAACCAGTAACATTTTCTTCCCTTCTCATATTGTTATTTTAATTCTGTAGTATTGTCACGAACTGAGTTTTCAATAATTTTTTTTTGATAAAATTATTAGGGCTTAGGATTTTTAAAGAAACTTTAATTGTTAAATCCTTATCTTTGATGATGAAATTGGATTGACAATTTTAGTTACGAAATTCAACTATCTGTTAAATTTAAAATATTTCTGCCATTGAAATTCTTTTGAAATTAAATGAACTGTGAAACCGTATCAGTTTTGCTATTTGTCTCTATCCTAATTTTAATTACGCGTCAAGTGTGTTAACCTCTAAATTCATTCATTTTGATTGAGTCGGTACTACTTGATTAAATCAGTCTAATGTATATATATATATATATATATATAATATTTGTTTGTTTTGACGGCTATGTATGTGTTTAGGTATTAATCTAATAATATTAATTTAGAAATAAGATAGTACTCCCTCCGTCCCATATTAATCTTCATAGGTAGATGGGCACGAAAATTAAGAAAGTGTAATAATGAGTGAAGTTTTGAGGGGTAATTTAGTAAAACTTTATGTATAAAGTAAATAATTGAGTTGACTTTTGTGTATGTGTGGAGATAAAGTAATGGCATTTGTGTAAAATTGAGATTATTGCGAGGGTGAAGTTTATAAAGAATTTTCCATTTTAAGGGTGTGAAAGTTATTGTGGGACGTCCCGAAAAGGAAAGTGTGAAAGTTATTGTGGGACGGAGGGAGTACTTAATAATTTAAATATAATAATATTAAGACATGGTATTTATTATTTTAGGTGATCAAGACTTTTGCATTAATGATCAAGTTACATCTTTTCGAGATTAATCAAGATTTAAGGTGGGATTTTCTTGATTGACTACTTTGTCATTTTTAAGTATTTTGTATGAGTGACGTTATTTATTGCTGCATCTTACATCTTATGGTTGGTTTATCCAACAAACTTATGGTTGGTTTATCCAACAAGCCTATGTTATTATGGTTGGTTTATCCAGCAAGCCTATGTTATTATGGTTGGTTTATCCAACAAGCCTATGTTATTATGGTTGGTTCATCCAACAAACTTATGGTTGGTTTATCCAACAAGCCTATGTTATTATGGTTGGCTTTGCCAACAAGCTTATGAAATTGTATGCATGTTTGTGAGTTATGATGTTATTCATATGTTATATTTAATTGTGACAAAGGAGATCCCACTGAGCTAGTTGTTTTGCTCACCCCAATCATATTAACATTTTTCAGATTAAAGATTAAAGGAGTTGCGGTGGAGGAACGGTGGATGCGTGTCAAGAAAAAGCAATTATTATTTTAAAGCTGTGATTTAATTAGTTCGATTTAAAATATTTCGTTTAATAAAAAGTCACATCTTTTAATTGTTTTAAAAATTATGTCGGCCTTTAAAGTAAATTTATTTATTTTCGAGTGATTGGTGTTAAGTTTTCAAAATTGTCTCTATTTAATATTTACTTCCGCTGCACATTTTTTTTATAATTGATAAATTTGATCTACTTCAGTATTTCAAAGTCTTTTGAAAGTCAAGATAAGACAGTATTTTATTTAGTTGGCCTTCAAAAGTAAAAATATAGTATTTTCATCTAGGCCCCTAAAATCGGGATGTGACATAAGTACTACTTCCTCCATCCCACAACTGTTTGCACACTTGCCTTATTTGTCCATCACACAATTGTTTGCACACCCATAAAAGGAAACACTCTCATAAACCTCACCCTAACAATATTCACATATTTACACAAAATGCCAATACTTTTACTCTCTTTCCAATCACCTTTTTACTTTATCCATATAACTTTACAAAATTACCTCTGAATACTCCACTCATTACACTTTTTTCTTAAAAGTGTGCCCAATTTGTGGTGCAAACACTTATGGGACGGAGGGAGTAATATATAATTAGGGTAGGTCTCCCGTGAAATTGATTTTATACTTCCACCGTCCAATTTCATTATTTCCACTTTCTTTTTAAGTTGTCCAATTTTATTATGTCCACTCCCTTTTTGGAAATAATACTATTAACACTATTTTATCTTCACCCTCCAACTATCACTTATTTACTCAAATTGTCACTAACTTTATTCATAAATAATCACTTTACCTATAAATGGACCCCACAACATCCATCATACCACCAACTTATCTATTTTATACGGAGTACATAAACTAATCAATATTCATTAGGGTAGGTCTCTTATAGAATTGATTTCTTATAAGAAACTAAGTTGACCAAGTCAACTATTTTTTGTTTGTTACACTTTTTAATTGTAATAACTTACACTTTTCAAAATAATATTTTAAGTTATGGAAAATTGCACTTTTAGTTCTGTAGGAATTTTGCAAAATCACTTTTGGTCCTGAGGTTTGAAAATGGTCCTGTTTATTGCAGTTTTGGTCCTGTAAGATAGTTTATGAATTGAAACCGTTAGTTGTTTTTGAATGAAACAGTTAGTTGACCAAAAAATATTCCTAAAAAATTAATTATAATTAAAAAATACAAAAATATTATTAAAACTAATAATAAATTATATTTATAGAATTAAAATTTAAATAAATCAATAGAATTTAGAATATTGACTTTTTTTACTATAAATAACGAAATCTCACTAAGTTATATAATTTGAATTTTTTTTATAGAATCTAAATATATATTTTTTTAATTCAAGAATTTGAATATAATTAAAATTTACTAAAAAAAATAATGTAATTTAAATAACTTTTGAAGTAATTTCTTGTATTAAAACTGAAATATACAAAAAAAAATACAAATTTAAAAGTAAATTTTGAAAAATATTTTGAATATACAAAAATATTAAATTAAAAATATACACGGTATGTTCAAATATAATCTTCAAATTTAAATTAATTTTTAACTCCATATAATTTGGATATAATTTAAAAATACAACAATCGAAATCAAGCCATATAGTACTTTTTTATTTTTTTGCATTGATTTGAGATCAGTTTTAGATTTAATTTTCATTTTATATATAATGATTGAATTTTTAGATTATAAAATTATTTTAAGTAAATTTACCAATTTTAAATAATTATTTAAATAAATTGTTAAAATACATTTGGTAGTTTTATAATTTTAGTGATATTACCAAAAATTTAATTCGATATTAAGATTTTGGTTGTGTTTTAAGGGATGTGTGACTTTCATGCAATTTTCTTCCGTTAAAACAAACATAAATTTAATATGAGATTAAAAGTATATGAAAAAGGGTCGAAAGTGGTTTAATCTTATTCTTACATGATCAAAGGTGAAATATTTAATGGTTTATGCAATTTTCATCCGTTAAAACTAAAGGAAATAAACTACAGGACCAAAAGTGCATGAAAAAAGACCGAAAGTGATTTGAACTCATTCTTACAGGACCAAAAGTGCAATTTTCCCTAAAAATTGACGTACACTTTTTGGTAATATTATATAGACGTGTATTTTTCAGTAATATTATGTTGCACTTTTCAATTATAATAACTTACACTTTTTATTAAATATTGTGTTGCATTTTTCAGTTATACTGACTTGCACTTTTTAATAATATTGTGTTGCAGTTTTTAGTTATAATGACTTGCACCTTTTAGTTATAATGTCTTTCACTTTTCATTAAAAACTGTGTTGTTGCTATTGCACTTTCAATTATAATATCTTACACTTTTTAATAAAAAAATGTGTTACACTTTTTAGTAATATTGTGTTACACCTTTTAGTTATAATGACCTACACTTTTTAACATACACTTTTTCGGGAAAAAATTATCAAAAATAAAAAATGGAAAGTTGACTTAGTCAACTCGATTCCTTATAAGGAATCGAGTCTATATAAGACTAATCCTATTCATTAAAACTCGTGTCCGGAGAAATTGACATAATTAAATTGGACGGAGGGAGTATAGGAAATTGAGTTGACCAAATCAACAGTCAATTCAATAGTTGACTTGGTCAATTTTTATTTATTTTTTCGGTAAAAAAATTAATTTGATTTTTTTTTCGGAATTTTTTTTTTGTGTTACACTTTTTAATTATCGTGACTTACACTTTTAAAAATAATATTTTCAGTTATATTGACATACACCTTTTGATAATGTTATATTGCACCTTTTAGTTATATAGACATGCACTTTTCAGTAAAAATGCGTTGCACTTTTCATTAAAATATTGTGTTGCACTTTTCAAATATATTGACATGCACTTTTTAATAATATTGTGTTACACTTTCTAGTTATAATGACTTACACTTTTCATTCAAAGTTGTGTTGCACTTTTCAATTATAGTGACTTACATTTTTTAATAAAAAAAATGGGTTACACTTTTTATTAATATGAGTTTAATTAAGATTAGAGACAATCCTATAGACACAACTAGAAAAAGAGACAAAAAAATATAGCATTAGGAATAAGGTCAAATTCATAACTAAATGACCAATTATGCCCTTACTCTTTCATCACACCAATATATTAAATTAAAATAATAATTAAAATTAAAGCTATCGGTATTTTTTAATTTCAAATCAATGTAAAATAAAATTATATCTTAAATTTAAAGCATTTCATGGTCAACATTGAAACACTCCCTTTTGCTGCAAATCCAATCTGCAGATCACAGCTTCAATAATCAGTAAATCGATCTTCAAATCCCAATTGCGCATAATCAATAAATCGCGCGATCTCCAAATCCTAAATTTCGCTATCTTCGATAACAGAATCATTCCAATTTGGGAGGTACGAATTCTGTTCGATCTTCAAATCCCATCTTCGATATTCGATCATCACCGAACCACCTCCATTTTTGCTGCAAATCCCATCTGCAAATCAAATCTTCAATAATCAATAAATCGATCTGCAAATCTCAATTGCGCTATCTTCGATACCAGAATCATTCTATTTTGGAGGTATGAATTCCGTTTTGATGCAATGATTCCATATTCAATTTCCAACTGTGATAATCAATAATTCGATCTTCAAATCCCATCTTCGACATTCGATCATCACCGAAATACCCAAAATAGAGTGAATTTTGAGTTTCTAAATCTCATCCGAGAACCATTACATTATCTAGGTAGACAATTTTATTCCTGGTTGTTTTAGTGGGTAAAATGCAGATTTAGTCCCAAGAGAATTTGGGCTCACAAAAATGGTCCCATTTTGAGCAAAAAAGGTCCCATGTAATTTTACTGTTTAAAACTAACAGAATTGTGTGTGTAAAACTCACGCGCCGGTTAACATCTGGAGAAATTTAAAAAAAAACACCATTTTAATGGAACATCCAAAATCAATCCACCCAAATAGTAATTGTTTCCAAATTGCACAAATTCGCTGCCAAATAGTATGAATCCATCATAAAATTCCTCAAATCACACTGAAATCTTTTTCAAATCGCACGAATCAAGCCTGAAATCGTCAATAAAAATGGCGAAAATTCACGATGAAATTTCATAAATTGAAGATGAAGGTGATATTGAAATTTGAAATTGACAAGGGGCTTTGATTCCTAGCACTGAGACGAGTCTAGAGTGTGTATCGTTTATAAGTTTCTTGACCGAATTTAAATTTCGTAGCCGGATTTTTTCACGAGATTTTTGAAAAAATATATATGGGAATAACGGTGCCACGGTGGTGGCTGTGGTACCTGTTGACGTGTGGTGACCGGTGAAGGCAAGGTGGTGATGAGAATGAGGCTAGAGCGGTGTTGGCGGAGATTGGGGTGGGGGACTGGGACGCTCACCTGCGAGAAGAACACCGCGGAGGGGAAGACATATGTTTGCAGGTTTTTTTAATATTTATTTATTGGCTTTATTTTTAATTATTTTTTTCTGAATTTAAATTTTAAATAGTTGTAATCAATATTTTTGAATTCAACTTGATAATAAATTTAATATTCAGATTTTATATAAATGTTTTTTTTAATTTAATTTTTAATTAGATTTGTATTCAAACATTATTTAGAGGGATCTCATAATTTACATTAGATTTTTTTTTTTTTAGTATTTTTAAATTATATTTCAATTCTTTTAAAAAAAAAATCAGATTGTAAATAAATTAATTTGATTTGTGAATTTTTTATTTTTTTTTATTTTAAATTATATTCAGATTTCATAGGGTTTAAGATTAATTTAGATTTTAGGATTGTATATTTTAAATTTCAAATTTTACTTTTGAATTTGTATTTTTTTATATATTTCAGTTTTAGTATTTAATATTTTTTTATTAAATTATATTCAGATGTTTTTAAAATAATTTACATTTATTTGATTTTTGGTATTTTTAAATTATATTCAGAGTTTTCGGTTATAAAAAGAATTTCAGATTCTATAATTTTTTTTTTTTTTTTAGTTTTTAGATTATAGTATCACTTAACACTTAACGGAAACTGTTAAGTATTTAACGGTTGGGACCTTTTTCGCAATTTATGGGACCAAAAAAGAACGTGGGACTAAAATTGTTTTTAAAAATTTCTCATGGGACCAAATTTGCATTTTACCCTTGTTTTAATTCAATAATCAATAATTCGATTGGTTCATTGTTATTTCAATTTATACCCTGTCCGATTCGATCTTCGAGTTTTTCTAATTCTACCCTGTTTTATTTTGTGCGATTTAGGGCTCTATTGAACGTGTTAATTGGAGAAGCTATTTTACAGTGTCAGAGATGGAATATGTTGTGATATTAAAGTTCGAATTCGAGGAGAAAACCAAGTTTCTAGATATTAAAGCTATTTTAGCATATATTCAACTAATATTCACACATGTGCATCAATCTTTAGCATATATTTTTCAATATGCAGTATCTAGATATGTACTCGTAGTTTTCTTATGATAGGGCTAGATATACTTAACTTAATCCATAATGTAATGTTTTTTATGCTATCCAATGATATCACGGAAATATCATAATAATGAATATCTTTTGGAAAGTTACAATCCACAATTTTAAAGTCAGCCATCATTAATACAATATTATTAATTTAAAATAGGAATATACTCACTACTCCCCACAATTATCTCACGTAATTCAAACAAACAATATATTTTTGACATTTTCAAACATACTTATATTCAAATGTAATTTTTTTCTATAAATAATATTATAATCACAATTTCTAAAATGAATAGTTTATTGATATCCACGTAATAATAATATGATTATCGTAGTAGTCATAAATATATAAAAAAAATAGTCTAATTTTTCTTCCATAATGCACATATCACAATGTGCATATTTGTTTGGCATATACTTTCGCATATATTCACTTTCGATACTCCCCACGTTACTTACTTAATTACATTATATGTATTTCTTTTTTGTTTGTTTTGTTTTTGTGTATGTAACGGTTTACCATCCAGATTGTATAATATTGTCTATTCTGGTTCATAATCCGTTTTTTTAGTTCCCCTGAAGATAACATTAATAACATTAATGCATTTTAATTTAATGGAGAAGTTACAATTATAATTAATATGACAATCTTTAATATTTATTCTATATAATTATAAATTATTATAGGTAATTATTGAACGAATTATTGTATATTTTTTTTTATAGAGCATTGCATATATTTATTTTTGAATAATAATTTTTAAAGATGTACAGAGTTGAAAAAGTCTTAAATAATCTTTGTATATAATTAAAAGTAATTTAATATGACAATCCAGCTTGATTTAGGAAATTTTGATTTTCGAACGCATTTATGCCCTGGATTTCCGGCAATTTAATATTCAAATCATGTTTTGAATTTCCTATTTTATCTTAATTGAATATTCAAATTTTGACTTTATTTTAAAACGGAGGATAAAACTGTACTTTTATAAATGATATTGTCCTTCTTCCTAACTTTAAAATTTATTGTCTTTATTTCTAGTTTCAATACGTGAAATGTCTTATATACTAATTACCCCTTGTGTTACACTTTTTAGTAATATTGATTTACACTTTTCAACACACACAATTTCGGGAAAAAATTACCAATAAAAAAAATTGACCAAGTCAAAATTTTTATTCACAATATTCTTGAATATTTAGGGTTTATGGTTGACCAAGTCAACACTTGATTCTACCAATCCTCATAATTATATGAATATTGTAAATAAAAATTACTCATTTATATATAATTAGAATCTCTCTAGGGTGATGTGCACTAGTTTTTTTTTTTTTTTTTTACGAAAGATTAAAATATCATTACGTAGAAAGAGTAGGTTCGCGACTTACATCATTGATAATGTAAGAGATACAATTACGGGGTACTTCTTCAATCCATATTTCTTCCCATTCTACCCTAGTACCTAAGTGATCCAACGAGTGTACTGCTTTGTTCGCCTCTCGTCGAGCAAAATGGAACGAGAAACTACTCAACTCCTGCGCCAGAACCCAAATATCCTCAACGACCATCATCACGCGTGTTTCGAGCTCCATTTCAGCATTCAAGGTCTTTATCAATGTATGAGAATCTGATTCAATTTCCATGTCTCGAATACCACATTCCGCTGCTCGAGTGAGTGCAAATTGCATGACCAAGGCCTCCATCAGCGTACTGCTCCTATGGGCCTTTGTTCTCGACTTCCCGAGGCTAAAATCTCCCCTCCATCGTTCCTGACTACAAAATCCAAACCCACAGTCCCACCTATATGTGTACAAGCTACTAGTATCCATATGTGTACATGCATGACTACATGAGTTGGAATACTAAAAATAAGTATAGAAAGGAAGTGGTTGATACAAAATAAGATATTGATTAATGTCCAACATCTCCAACATACTATAAAGAAATGAATGTTGTTGAAAACTTGATACTATGTAATGCATGAAGACTTTAAATTCCAACCTATAGAGTTGTAGAATTAATTCATTTATATTAATTATAAAAAAAATGGAATATAAAACAATATAAAAAAATGGAATATAAAACAAGAGCTCGCAAAATATAAATAATTACATTAATCTCGAATACAACATAAATTGGAAGCACCAAGAATATATTGAAAATATAAATACAGAGTATTTTAAACTTGGTCTAACCAAACACCTAAGTTTCAGAAATTTTATAAATGTTGGACCATGACAAAAATAAGGTATTAAAACATAATAATGGATCTAGGTATCTATTGTGCAGCAAAATATTAAGATTTTGTAGAATGACAAATGTTAATATATCCATTTTATTATTGATATTGTTATAGCCGTTGCAATGTTATATTTCTAATGTCTTGATGTGGTTCACATGCTTTTCCCAAGAGAATTTGTCTGCTTTGTTAATGAGTTCTCCATGTGACGTTTTAGGGGAATTATTCTTTACCTACTACCATCTGATCCCTTCATATTAATACTAGATACCTAGATCCATTATAAAATTTTGTTATAATTTTAATATTATATATTGACATTAAAATGACTCTATTTAACACACTTAGTCTTCCTGTCAAAAAAGAAACACTCCAATTTTGAAAAATAAAAGAATATTTGTATCATCTAGTGTAAAGCAAAACTGGAAGATTGTGGGAAATAATTACAATTCCAATAATATTTAATGCCTTCTGAACCAAGTATGAAATTTTTTTAAAACTTATTTTTTTTAACACAAACAAGTGAACAACACTCACATGCAATATTATTGCACATACCAAGATCTATACAATATGTCTTATATTTGCATTTTTTATTGAGTTTATTTATGTAGTAATACATTTTTTTTTCATACAATAATGTTTTTGTATTCATATAGTAATATGTTTTTAAGTATGAGGACACAATTATGTTGTTATCTAAGGATAAATAGTGAACATGCTTTTCTTTTTACCTTTACACGACTTTTTTTTATATATAAAACCCAACTAACCTGCAAAGAATTTACAAATTTTTCGCTCTAAATTTTTAAATGTGTCAATATTACATGTGTAATACTCCGTATTATTTTACATTAAAAACCTCACTCTTTTTAAGTTATGGAGGGAGTATGAATTATATCTGCAGTGAGATGTAAATGATTGTAAATTTTATCTTAATTAGTAAGTTATTTTATATACTCCGTAAAAAATTATATGTGACGAAATACTAAAAAAGCACTAATTATTTTACAAACAATATTACTACTATAAATGTTAACAAGATTCGATTGTATTTCCTTTTTATTTATTTTTAACTTTATTCACCAATTACTCTGTTGGTTTGGGACATTTTTACTTCAGTTGAAATGATAACTTAGCTTTTATAATCACCAAAGTTTGTGCGACACTGATCGTGATAGTTTCACAAAACTTAAATATACTCATAACCATCAAATCTAATGTGACAAATTGACAACAGATTATTGTCTAATTATTAGTAGTAATTTATTGTTTGTGAGAATGAAATACTTTGCAGCAATGTCGTCATAAAAAGAGGCATTATCTCATATGAGACGATAAAAAATGAATATATAAAATATACTCCTATATAACTTAAATTGAGGAGGTTGTCTGAGAAATAAACATCAATGTAACAATGTTGTTTGGAAATGGTATGAAGAAATCTGCAGTTGTCATGAGTTCCAATGAACAATGATTGGTTGAAAGAAATACCACTATTTCTGGGAAATAAAATCTAACACCATTTCTACTTCTAGATTAGAAAAAAAAAAAACAACAAAATACAAATTCATCTAAAACACTTATTTTCCGCTCCTCTCCTGTCAACTCACACTAACAATGCTTCTATCAAATTCAGGAAACAATGAATTTAGGTCTCACATTTATTGAATTTGATCTCAATTCCGCCTTACCTCAACCACCGCCGCAGATCCGTCGTCGAACACGGCGATATTTCGCCGCCGATGCTCTCTGTGTAGCACGAGTAATTCGATTGTTCTTCCATCCCCACGTATCCCGCTTGAACGCTTTTGAAGCTAGGGCTTCTCAGATTCTGGCCAAAGCTGTTGCATCCAAATCCGAAATTCACACGGTACGGCTCCGGAATAGGATACGAGAGACGCTTCTTTGCCGCCGCAGATCCGCCGCGTTCTCTCTCCGGCGTCGATGGCCGCTGCCGCGGCGCACTCTGCGATCGGATCCTGGCTTTGGCCGACTCAGTAGCGGCCATGTAATTAGGGACTGAAATTGAAGTATAATTAGGGTTTGCTGAAGAATTGGGGGTTCCTTCATTTGTGCTCGTGCTGTATCGCGAGATGCTGCTGTTGATGCGCTGTGTGGCGCGCAGATTGGGGGTATTTGCAGTTGAGTAGCTTCTCTCTTCCTTTATGCTTCGATTTGCAGATCGGTTTTTAGAAATTAGCAACGGCGTTGAAGGCGATTGATACCGATGGTGCGGCGATGCAATTGCTTGCCTGTGGATGGGGCTCTGGCAACGCGATCTTCGACCGTTGGATGATGTTTTCAGTGAGTCCATTTCAACTGTTTTGATTGAGTCTCTTCTGTAATCTGTTGAGCCTCTGCTGTTGGTTGACATCCATTTATCATGCCAATTTCCTCCTCTGTTTTCTGCCTCTGTTTCTTCCCCATCCCACTGTTTTATTTTATTCTGCACCAATTTATGTTGATAAAGTAATCATTCGTGTTTGAAATTTGATACATTATGGAGTACATACCTGTTGAGAGAAAGCAAAAGCCAGTGATTTCTCATGTGTTAATGCTGCTTCATTTCTAGCTTTGAGTATAGCTTCAAGTTGTTCGAGTGTACGAGGGCACTCCCTCCAATCTTCACTGATTGTGCTGCCTTCTCTTGACTGTTATGTTACGTTACGTTAACACAAAATCATTAGTCTAAGTATATCTTTAGCTGCTTATAATAATAAGTAAAGTGAATGAGACTTACTCTGGACTTTCTGTCTCTTATGTCTTTGAGATACTTAGACTCCCACAAGTTGCTGCTTTCTGCAAACATGGATCTTCTCCCTTCGTCATGTGACAAACGGGCTCGTTGGTCACGCACACGCGCTTGCACGCGCAGCAGCGACTGCATGCACCTCATCGTCATATTCGCTTGCTTTCGAACGTTCTGTCCTCTTATCAGAGCTTGAAGTTTCACTATCCCCTTCAGCGCAATCAGCGCTCTCCTCGCCTGCAAATGCAATCACACTCATTAGTACTCCGAATCCCAACTTATTCTTTTAGTTCTAGTTGAACTAACTACTTGTACTTACTAGATAGCCTCTAAAGGCAGTTTGGATGACTCTTGCTGCAGAGTGTTGTTTCAGTGAAGAGGGATGCGTCAATCGGATTACCTGTTACAACAAGGGGAATCATACATACATGATGTGACATAGAACAACAAAGTATGCAACATTAATACCTCCATCGCCGCTTTAGCAGTTTCCACGGCGGCTTCCGCCACCGCAACAGCATGGCGTGGGTCGGGAGTTATGGGCGGCTCAGTGGTTTCTTTTGGATCAGCGGTGTTGTTGGTGGGCTTCCTGAATAGCCATCTTCTCCTCTCAGACTTCTGCACAAGGGGAAAGTTTGTTAATTTGATTCATTGATAAACAACACCATTGAAGTTGAAAAGAAAAGAAAGATTAACCTTTTCTTCTTCTACATCTTGTTGGGCATGATCTACTTTCCTTCTGCTGCTTTTCTTCTCAGAATCTTTACTGGGAGACCTGAAAGCCCTCTTGACAGCGGTCAACCAAGAAGTGCCTCCCTTCTTTCCCATTGGAAAAGTATGTATGTGGAGAAAGAAAGTGAATGAATGAGGAGTATATAACTAATAACTCTCCCCCCTTTAGCTGCTCATGAATGTGTGCACTGTGCAGTGCATATATAGAATATAATAATTGAGGGTGTGGAGGGGAGGGGAGGGGAGGGGGGTGAAAATAAAGCTATCTTTTTATTGGGGGCTGCGGCTGCTTATCTGTGCAGGTGGAGCAGCATCTAATACTGTGCAAGCTTCAATTTTTCTGTAGGTATTTTGTAGTGGCATGGGAAATTAAAAAACTCATGGTGGGGGTGTGTCAGAACTTTGCACATTAATTTTCCAGAGTGAGAGAGAGAGTTGAATTTTAGTGGTTAATTGGTTTATTCCACATTAATCTTCTTGATTCATGATTTTTTCCAACTTAAAAAACTCAATAATTGAAAATCACATATATCTATTCATTCTATAGTTTCATATAATTAAATATGTTTAATTACATTTATGATTTATCATAGACATTAAGTGTGAAATTGAATGTTAAAGTCAAATTCATTAATTAAATATACTCTTTCTTATTCAAAATATAAATATTTTTGGATCAAATGCACACATATTAAGAAAATAATTAATTTCTCTCATTTTATTCTTAATTAATTTTTGTACTCCTCATTAAATAATAACACATTTATGTAAATATTGATTTTAAGGATAAATTTGGAATAAATGCAATTAATTTGCATTAAAAAAGGTAAAACGTCATATTATGAATAAGATGGAGTATTTAATTACATATTTATATACACACTCGTCCCAAGATTGCCACGTTTTCCTTTTTCAGATGTCCCAAATTATAGTCACATTTCCTCTTTTACTTAAGTATTAAATGTTTTATAAACACTTTTATCCCTAATTAAACTTACTCCATAATTACTCATTAATGTTAAATTAAGAGTTAATCAAATGTATGAAATATCAAAGATAAAATAGGCATATTAGTTAAACTTAGCCACATTTAGTAATTTTTGTTAATCTGTGTGTAAAGTCAAATGAAAGTTAAAGTCAAACTCATTAATTAAAATGTATACTCTCTTCATCTCTAAGTTGACTATCCATTTGACCCGAACAAATTTTAATGTAAGAAATTTCAAATGACATGTTTTTAGTAAGAATTTGAAATTCTCTCAATTTTAACTAAAAAAAGATACTAAGTATTTAAAATACATTCATCTACTTTTTAATTCAAACAAGTGGAGTGAATTTAGATTATAGTTTTAAAATCCATACATAAATCCCTCCATCCAAATACGGCGTACATCATATTTTTTCTTTTTGGACTATTCACATATGCATGTTTCCTTTTTATATTTTTATATATATATATATATAAATATATATTCTACCACACTTATTTTATCTCATCTCTACTTTATCTATTTTTATTTACTTCATACCAAAACAAACAATATTTTTTAAAATATGTATAAAATGAAACACTTAAAATATGTATAAAATGAAACAAACACACTTTAAAATGATAAAATAGAAAAGAGTAGGAATTTTGTTTATTACACATAAATGTAAAATAATATTGTAGTGTTTGAAATGAATAATTAAAGTGAGGTTGTGGGGATTTGATTTGAATAGGTATTTAAAATGAAATGATTTAAAAATAGATAAATTTTAAATGATATGATTTTAGTGAGAATTTAAAATTATCTCAATTTTAATTAAAAAAAGGAGTTGGTCTTATATAGAATCAATTCCTTATAAACAATTGAGTTGACTTGGTCAACCTAAACTCTAAATATTCAAAAATATTGTAAACCCTAAATATTTAAGAATATTGTGAATAAAATTTTTGACTTAATCAATTTTTTTTTTTTTTTTTGTAATTTTTTTTATTGGTAATTTTTTTTTTCGAAATTGTGTGTTGAAAAGTATAAGTCAATATTACTAAAAAGTGTAATACAATATTACTAAAAAGCGTAACACATTTTTTTATTAAAAAGTGTAAGTCACTATAATTGAAAAGTGCAACACAACTTTTAATAAAAAATGTAAGTCATTATAACTAGAAAATGTAAGTTAGTATAACTAGAAAGTGCAACACAATATTATTAAAAAGTGCATGTCAATATACTTGATAAGTGCAACACAATATTTTAATGAAAATTGTAAGTTATTATAACTGAAAAGTGTAACAAAATACGACTAAAAAGTGTAACATAACATTACTAAAAAGTGTAAGTCATTATAACTGAACATATTGTTGGAAATTGTAAGTCACTACAACTGAAAAAGTGCAACAAAATATGACTAAAAGATGTAGCATAACATTACTAAAAAGTGTAAGTTAATATAACTAAAAAATATTGTTGAAAATTGTAAATCACTACAACTGAAAAATGTAACAAAATATATTTAAAATGTGTAACATAACATCACTAACAAGTGTATGTCATTATAACTTAAATTATTATTGCAAATATTGCAAAATAAGATGTTAAAAATTTGTAAAATGCATGTTACACTTTTCCTTATTTTCAACATGCACTTTTATAATTAAAAAAAATATATACGTAAAAATCGTAAAATATATTATTTTCAACCGTTTGAGCTACATAAATTATCATAAATATTTTTTGCGTATTTTATTTTCATTATTAATTATACCAATTTTTTAAAATGGACTCAATTCCTTATGAATTGAGTCTACAGGAGACCTACCCTAAAAAAAGATGTTAAGTATTTGAAATTCATTCATTTACTTTTTAATTAAAACAAGTGGAGTGAATTTAAATTATGAATTTAAAATACATACCTAAATCTATCTGTTAAAAACAATCGAGTTACTTTCTTTTTAAAAAATAAGTAATGTAGTAAAAGTTCGATAAAAAAAAACATAATAACCTAGTAGAGTCGGATAGAGTACCTTTATATATATAAAAAGAAAATAATAGTTAGAACATGTTTGATAGCTTAAATTAAATTTATATTAATTTCATTTTAATTTTATAATTTGTTTGATAATTTAGATCACGTTTTAAAATTTAAAAAGTTTAGATATCATCCTAATTTAATCTAATCTGTTTTTGCTATCAAACATGACGTTAAGGAAGTACAAATTAATTCACGAACTCACTAACGAGTTTCTTTGCGAACTACTCCCTCCATCCCATGATTTTATGCATGGTTTGACCGCCACGGAAATTAAGAAAATGGAATATAGTGATGTGTATGGTAGAATAAAGGAGGGGTATTATTGGTAATTCATTGACTAAAGTGGGTGGAGATTTGACTAAAATTATAAATTGAGTTAAGTTGTGGGCCCAAGTAAAATAAAGGAGGGGTAATATTGGTAAAAATTATGTGAGTTATTTCCTTTTTTAGAGTGTGCAAATAATGTTGGGATACCCGTTAAGAAAAATGTGCAAATAATGACGGGATGGAGGGAGTATCAAAACAAATACGGAGTAGTACTCCCTCCGTTTCATAAAGTTTGTCGCATTTCTCATTTTGTATAAAATTAAGGAACATATTTTTTTGACAAATTTATCCCTCGTTATTTTCTCCCCCTTTCTTCTCTTTTTCCTTTTATTTTTCCACCTTCCTTTTCCACCATTTCTTTGACCTTTCCAAAAAAATCGTAATTAATATATTTTCAAAAGAATAGGGCAATTTAGAAAAATCATTGGTAAAATTAGAAAAAGCGACAAACTTTTTGAAACAAATTTAAAGTTCAAATGCGACAAATTTTTTGGATTGGAGGGAGTACCATTGAATTAGAGTTGCTATAATATTTAATTATGAAACCGTATTTTAAATGAATATTTTTGGATTGAAAGGATATAGATAGAGGGGAATAGGTGTACATAAGATTCCAAGGAAGGACCCTCAAAATAGTATCCCGGTTTGTGATTGATTGAATGTGCCATTATGTTGTGCATAAATAATGGCTGACTCTTATCACGTGTTATGTCATGGAGTACAATTCCTATTTTCTGCTCCTCCAAATATCAAATATGAATCCACTATTTTATTTTATTATTATTCTCTGAGCTGTAAATGTAATTATAGTCATATATATGCTCGTTTCAGATACAACTTTTACAAGTACATATAATCATGGATGTGTGTTCCTCCAATTCTACCATTCCCTAATTCAAATATATATTTACGTAATTGTAACCCTATACACTCAATTTTTATTAAGGATAATAGTAACCCGCATGCCAATCAGATGATCGGTGTGGTTCTATTAAGTGTTTGTCAGATTTAAAAAAAAAAAAAGTGGTCCAAAACTATAACAGTAACCAACTGTTCCTTTGAATAGTCTATTTACTGAATGAAACCATACCTTCCACATTTGATGTTTCATTTTGCATCTTATGGTACGTTGAAGGTGAAAAAATAATCAATGGACAGTACACGCCACACTGACATGAGTTAATATTTCAACATAGTGAAACACCCGGAGAAATACAAGAATAAAGAAATCCAACTATCCGGAAAAATGAAAAAATAAAATCGGACGTAGCTGTTGCTATTCAGTTAATAAATTCAGTTCATTTCATTAAATTTTATTTTCAATTATAAATGTCAGATTTTCCATTGAATTTAGAGAATGGTATTTATTATGCAGGTTAATTAATTTATCTTTGATGAGACTTTTAAATGATTATTAGTTGAGCATTATATATATCATTAACATTTTACTTCATTGAAAGTTTATGCTATTCTTTATCATTTATATTTTACATTTGATTTGCACATGCTTGTATATATTTATAAGCAAGATCAAGATAAATCATAGTTGTCACGGTTAAATTTTAAAATCTCAAAGTCAAATTAAAAAAACTATAACAAATGAATTCAATCCTTATAAAATAAGTAATGACTAAAGTCAACTATCGACAATTGAATCACTCTACCTAACCAGCTAACGTAGATCAATGAGAAGTCAACAAAAATTGTCCATTTAATAATAATAATAAAAAAACTATGAATATTATAGCAACTATGCAATAGTATATGAGATATAGAAACAAATTTAAAAAAAGATATGCATTATACTTGGGAAATAGGATGATATAGAATTAGCTATCCTACGGTTATATTTAAAATCACACAATAATTATTACTGACTCAGCCTTCAAAGTATAGTTACAAATTCTACCAAGTCATCAAGCATTCCAGCAAGAAAAAAATCCAAACAATTTCCAACTAACATTTAGCTTCAATTCAAGAAATCCTCTATTCCACTAGAATTTTCTAGGATCTTGAGGGTGTCCATAAGAGTATTTTAGAGTAAATCATTGTAAGGAAAAACTCACATAATTGGCAATCTTCAAACATACCTATCATTTAAGAGTTGGACTGAAAGTTTTATTTGATAACTTTGAGTACATTAAGTTTGGCTCTTTCAAAAAAAAAAATTGTGAGAGGACTAAAACTCATCTGATTTCATAAGTTAAATCACACAAAGGGAGAAAAGACTAGTCAAGTGTCTCTTGCCACTCTAAACCAAGATTCCTAAAATATTAAAATTACCACACCCGAATCTATAAAGAGTGAACATAGAAGTCAAGTTTTTGAACCACTATAAATTCTTTTGTTATTATTGTTTTATTTACTTAATTGGCGTATCATATTTTCTTAAAGCTAAACCCATATCCTCTTGTCAACTTTACACCAAGCAAGCTGACTTTGTCTTGAACGTTTTTATGAAACTTAAGAAAGCATTTTAAGAAAAATAAGTTTTTTATCGAACGGGTAAACTTTATGGGGCTACACATTTGCTAATACCAGCTAGTTTTAGCAATTAGTAAGATAGTTATCATAAATCTTAACACTTCACACTTACGCAGCTCTTATCTGAAACTATGTTCTTAGTAAGTTAGCATATTAGCTGAGTCAGTGAACTTTTTTGTAAAATATTTAGTTACATTTCCCCTCTAAACCTTTTACCCCTACATAACTCATTTGAAACCTACAAATAATATTAACTTTTACAAGAAATCTACCTAACTCATTTGAAACCTACAAATAATATTAACTTTTACAAGAAATAGTATTAGTGGTGTACAATACAAAAGTTGCACATAGTACTTTGCTCATTTAATAAGGATGAATAGATTTCCTATGCAAAATTTCACTTTGCATATCAAGAGTATAATGTCTTACGTTATATTACTCAAATATTTTTTCAAACAAAACATGCAAACTTATTAGTCTCACGGAAGTTTTTATGCTCTAAACGTAATAATTAACACAACTTATTTTATGAAAGATATACTAACTAACTAGAAGGATGATACTAAAACATATGAAAGTAAATAAAATGCAAGTACACATATGGATCATAGTTCTCAAATTTTAATGCAGTACATAATTAATATTCCCTCCTTCCTCCTAAGCCTTTTCTTTATTTTTTGTACGAAAATCAAAAAGTACTATAAGAGAAAAAAATTATTAAAAAAATGAGTATCACTAGAAAGGACACAAAAAGTTGATTAGAATCTCAAAATCAAAATAGACGAATAGAAAACTCAATAGGGGGAGAGTAACTAATAAAATCATATGAAGCACATATCCATGATCCATCCATATTATTTGTATAATGTATAATACCATTCCCAATGAGAGTGCATTATTATTAAAATTATTGGGTAAAAGTGCAGAGGGAATCCAGTGTTGTTTTCTGGGTAATAGTGACGTCTGAGACTGCTAAAATGGACCGGTCAAACCTGTTTTCTTCTGCCACTTTAGTTTCCCTAAATACCACACACATCATCTTTCAATTAATACTTACCTGCGAAATATAGTACTAAATGGAGTTCTATTTTTAGCATATATACATTATTTTCCCTAATCATGGACCCATAAAATTCATTCAGGAGCCCAATTATAAACGACAAATATACAAATTAAATAATGTATAAATTTAAAATATAAAAAAACATGTTACATTCAATCTTTATAAACTCAACATATTATATAAACTGCACAACAATACTGGAGTATTAAAAACAAGAAAAGAATAACAATATGTAGACAATTATTATTAAAAAACAGACTTTAGTTAACCTTTCTTATGCGTAGAATCAAAATTTAGTTATATTTCAAAAGATGATTTTTTAAATAAATAATTCAGAAACTAGCTAATGTGCCACAAGAATTAGCTATAAAATGTTCTCCCGAGGACACTTTTCAGAAACTAACTAGTGTGTGTGTATATATGCATGTAAGAGTTGGTGAGTAAATAAAATGCACATCTCATCCAAAAATTTGCCAAATAAGAGAAGACAAGCATAATAATTTGTCACTAGCAAGTTGTATCTGTCATCATGATTTACAGATTAAGATCTCCTATTTTAACTTAATGCTTCATATTGTATTTTTTTGTTTTTAATACATAACATCTTAATTAGTGATTATGTAACCAGGGAATACAGTACCTTCATCTACTATCAATTTTCACAGAACAAAGAGTTGTCCAGTGATTATGATTAGATAAATATTGATATTCTGATTTACATGCAGTTTCTCAATACCAGCACTCTGCGCGTTGCAAAATGAAGCACCCAATCAAACCTTCAGCCAACCATATCTATGTCACGAGCGTTGTCTTCTACATTCGACGAATTAACTGATGCAAGAAGATGCTCAATTCTCAGAGGAGAATGTCGAGCAGCGTACTGGAACATCACCTGAAATACAAACCACAACTTCACATCATTTTACCAAATCCAACACGAAAGTTACAACGATTTATTCAGATTGCACAATTCAACTTCTTATTACATTTTAAGAGGAAAAATAAAATCAACTCTAGTTCAAATGAGAACAACCGGAAAGATTACAAACATAACAAGTTTGAGCACATTATTGTAAGAAAGGCTATTGGGATGTCAGAACAAGATAGCCTCAAAATTTGCTAAATTATCTTTTGACCACAAGCAAAATCTAAGAGCAAGACAAATTTGCTAAATTATACTCAGGAAGTGGGAATTGATTTATTTCATAACTGCAGGCTGCAGCCTATTCTTTAATTACCCAGAAGATACTAAATAAAACAGAATAAACAAACTATATGCTATGTTTAGAGAGGAAACAGTATAATGATTACAGATTCATGTCAGCATATATCTTGTGGACAATTATCTAAATTTAAGTTGAAACTCCTTCCCTAAGTTCCCTTGTTGAAACTCAAGTGTAGTCTCCATCATTATTTTTTCAATAAATTTTAGTATCTTTTCTTATCTGCTGTTGCTCGATCAAAAACTGGCATACAAGGTTGAATCACATCTTACAGAATCAATATTTAAATGAAACTGTGTCATCTTTATAAAATTGAATGAAGTTTTTGGAGTTTGGCCATGAAATGAAAATTCAATCCATGCATTACATCCCAACTAATAGGCCAAGATCATTGTATGATTTGTATTTGTCTAAAATATTTGCACTTAGTAATAAGTTTGTATAAATCACTGAAGAAAAATTAAATAAAATCAATTTATAGATGGAGAAAATTATGCATAAAAAGTTAGTACAATTATATTTTGGTTCAAGTGAAAAGCTGTGACATGATTATTCAATCTCAATCGATTCTTAAATGGAGTGAAAATGCAAACGAGAAAAAACAGTTTAGACTTTAGACAGCCTTCTTACCTTGGAGTAACTATCAGCAAAAGCACGTGCACGATTAGGTTTATCAAGGTAGTGAAGATCAGCCTTCTCTAGTCTACCATCTGCAAAACATAAGCCCCCTTCACCGATGGCAAACCGTAGGAGATTGCCAGCCACAAGTCCTGTCTGAAAATCATGAATTAGCATATAGTTTTGCTAATGGTCTTCGTAAAACTTTTGGTTGAAGTTTGCACATTATATACTTGATTTATTTTTTGGCAGAATCACATCGATACAAATTTATTTACGCCATTATGATGAGACCTTTTGGATCAATTTAATGACTGATAATCCATATTTCAGTTTTGATAATCCCCAAGGTATGTCATGGTGCATCTTTTCTAAACAGAATATGAGAAGTCCATTACCCTTTACCAAAAATTACCCCCATTTCATAAAGCCTTGTCAATCAAATCATAATTGTAAACTCTATCAGTAAGCAAACTAAAAGATCTAATATTGGATATTCCTGATTCTCTTACCACCTGAGTTTTACTTTTTACAAAGCTAAAACTAGGAAACACTAAAATTCTTTTTTAAACAAGGATCTAACTGAAGTAATTGAATTGTGACCAAATCCCCAGTTCTTAATCACTGGAAAATGACCAATTAAACGAAGTTCTCAATTTTCTATTTAAACAAGAATTAAGATTCTCAATTGGTAAAGTCCATGTCCGGAAAGGGTCATCGATATAAGATTTTCATTTTTTAAAACCAATGAAGAATCAACAATTTCATTTAATATTTTAATAAGTACAAATCAAACCTTGTGTATGAAGTCACTATTCAACGAACTAATAATAACAGGTGGATCGTCTGATGTCGCCAGTTGGCCATCATCCAGTAGCTCCAATACTACCTGATTATATTTCAAAAGTGAAAGATCAGATCTGGAGCAAGAAAGAGCCATTTACTTTTAGAAATATTAATCGCACAGGGAATTCTTTGTGTGTGCAATAAATAGCAATAGCAGGTCATATATTTGAACAATATTTGTTCATATATTTGTCTGTTCCTTGATTAGTTTTGGATTATTTTTTACCTTGAGTCGCATTGTGACTCCAATTATTTTTCTTTTTTAATACATACCACCTATTTGACAATAAATTAAAATATCCCCTAAGAAGCACTAAAAGATTTCGTAGAAGCATCCTTGAGAAATTTCTATGTGAAATTGGATCTTTGTTATGCATGAATGAAAGAAAACATAAATGCTGCAAGATTATTCCTTAGTGACTTTTACTCCTAGAGAATCTCTCAGTCTCAGAAAACATTAAGATGCTAAATGCTAACATCTTTTCTTTGCTAACACTCTCTATCAACATGGAGACTGTGAAGATATATTGCTCACAGATATTATAGACTATAGAGGATTGACGAAAAGAATTACCTCTTTAAGAAGGCTTATTTCGAACTATAGATGGATTAATCTACATTTCAATCCTCATGGTAATATGATATGGAGCAACTTACAGAAGCAAGAAAACATTTTTGTAACATGATGAGAAGCTCAACCCAAAGATTTCCCCATAAAAATTAATAGCAAGTGCATTTTCATATACCTGTTGTTGATAAGGAATCTGTCCCTTACTGTCTGTATCAAGAACATATTGACTGCAATTCTCGTCCTTCCAGACTAATACCAAAGGAGTATTTCCTGATTGATAATGTGCATGCCTGAAATAATCAGAAACATAAAGAAAATAAAGAGTTTGAAAGAATGAGTACAGACAAAGCAAGCTCTAAGAATTGAAAAATCCTTCTAATGAACAATGGGAAAGACCTGCAAATTGAATGACAGTGCAGAATTAATGATTTAAGCTAGAAGAAGAAAAGCAAGGAAAAAGATCTGAAAATAGCAAGTTTTTAGACTTATCTGTCAATTTTTTTTATAAGAAACAGAAAACTTAGCTGGCAATTTCAGGCATCTAAGAATTGAAGTTCATCATGGAAAAAGATAAGAAATGTGGTTTTGTCAATTCTGTATTGTTAACTTCATAAGATTTTGAACACTCAATTACAAGTCAAATGCAATGCACCTGGGGCTTATTGCATTGTCAATACGTAGCCCTTAGCATCCAACAAGAACCCACTAAAGAAAAGCATCAATGCATTAGGACCCTAAGGGGGTGTTTTTTTATGGCCCCCATCCCACATTTTAAATTCAAATCTAAATCCTCATTTGTCAAACCAAATTTTGGTATAGGATTTCAAATCCTATAAAATTCTACCATATAATACCTACAATACACTTATTTGACTTTTTTCAAACACAATTTTCAATACACAATCAATCATCTATCTCCCACTTTTTAATTATTACGGAGTATTATCTACCCAACTTAACACTCTCTCTCCGCTTTTTTACTTTACACACAATTTTCAATACACAACCAATCATCTATCACCGACATTTTCAAAATCCTACCCTATCAAAATCCTACAAAATCTACACTCTAAAACATAAACAAAATCCAAATACACCTTTTACTAGTCATCAAATCCACCAACTGGATTGAAATTCACTCCAATCCATAACCAAACAGTCGTTATGCAACCCATTGGGCATTTACAACCCTGAGATATCAAAAGGTTGTCATGAAAATCAGATAGTGCCAAAAAGATTCTTACTTATTGTAGAACAACAAACCATCCTTTACATATGGCACCAATCCAGTATAAGCTACTTGGAGACCCTCCTGGTCACAGTTGTTCATCAGAACAGTTCTGAACCTATATTTATGGTAAGTTGAAGGATCATCACAAGCCCCTGTTTCAACAAGCTTGCTGTTTAGCCAGAAAAACCTGAACTCTGTGGTGCATTCATACATCGACATCCCTCCCCAGCACACCATGTCAATAACATAGTATGTCTGGTCAGGCTGCAAATCAAAACACAAGATGTAACACAACCAAAATTCAGGGAACGAAGTCACAGAGAGGTGAAAAAGGGAAAATAGTTTTTTAGTCCTGTAAGTTGTCTGTATTTTGGTTCCAGTCCTGTCAATTTTTTTAAAATTTTTTAAAATAATCTTATTATTTTCAAAATTTGACATTTTGGTCCAGTATCCGGCTATAGGAGGTAAAACATCCAGTTGACACTAATGTGGCAGAGGCTGATTTAACCACGTGGCAAAAGTCTTTTATTGGTAAACCGGATGTTTCACTTCCTATAGCCTAGCCTGTCACCAGACCAAAATGTCAAAAAATTGAAAGTTACATGACTATTTTCAACTTGTGAAAGCTTGCAAGCTTAAAATCAACATGAGGGTAACTTACAGGAGTAAAAAAAAACTATTTTTCCAGGATGACAAACCTACTACCTCATGAAATATGCAATCGAGTATACAATAAGATTGGCCGGAACGGGAGCTGTTATTAACCCTGGCACCATTGGGTAAAGCAGAAGGAAACCGGTGCAGCATGCTGCCATTGCGCAACCTACTAATTGTTGTCCCATTAGATGACACCACAAAACAACGTTTTCCAGCTGGTCTAGCACATACATACCTGTACAAAGGGGAAAATGGGGTTGCATATGCATATAAGATCTTCCCAGATTATATGGCATGAATCACCAAAACCAACTTCATGAGTCTAGCTCTGACTTTAAGGCTTCAAAACTTTATCACTAAAGCATGCTTAAGAGTAAGGCTTAATCTAAACAAGTGATACAGGCGTCTCTTTTTTCAACAATTCAAGCTCCCAATTGTCAATATGGCACAGAAAGTATAGGAGATGAGTATATGATTGGTTTATTTCCACTTTATGGAACAAGTATATGCAAGTTTTAGTGTGGTTTAACATGGGTTTTGAATTCAAATTTTCAACAGAATAAAAGATAATTAAGGAACTAAAGTAAGAAATTAAGATGGAAGTGACATAGGAGAAGTAAAAAGGGCATACCAATCTGGATTTAATCCGTCAGGCACATCGATCATCCATTCCGGTAGCATGAGCTGTTTGGCGAACCATCTCCGGGCTTCAGGCCCTCTTAGATTGGCTGCCTGCCGAACATCAAAATCTTGGGCATAGGGCACGCTTTCAAATTCTACCTCCGGCGCGGTTTCAAATTGGACCTCGGGTTCTGAGGAATCGTTTTGAAGGGATAGAATAGTCTGCGCCAAACATCGGGCCTGATGCTGGGCGTCGCGGCGATTTTGGGTCTGGCGTTGCAAGGAGAGCTCTCGCCGCCTCTGCTGGTCGGAGATTGCCGGCCTTTTGAATGGTCGGCGCAAATCCGGCGGCGCCATGACTCTCTTCTGCTCGAGAATATAGGAAATAATGCTTTTCAAATCACCCGCTCTTCTAGTGGATTGATTAAATTGAACTTGCTGCTCAAAGCCTCAAACTGACGAGAGAGTTTAAGCAAAGGGCCCAATTGTTCCCTTTTCTTCTTCTTAAAGATGAAAATAAATTTGATTACTCACTTTAGCTTTCTCTCTCCACGTGTTGGTCCTACTAATTTATGGACTAGCTCGAACTAGTTTGTAAACATAGTTTGACCCAATGAACCAGAACCAGGTTTACGGGCCGAATTACAACTTTAGAAAAATCAAATAGAGAAGAAAATAAAATGATGTGAAATATATACGGAGTATATAAAAAAATAACGGGAAAATATCACTTTTGGTCACTGAACTTTATCACTTTTCACATTTGGTCACCCACATTTAATCACTATCAAAATTGATCACTCATTTATTCTTTTCTATCAATTTTGATGTCGCTGTTAGTGAATCCGTCATTTACTAACGGAGAAAAGGTTTTGAGGGCGACAACTTTTATTTTTCCTCTTTTAATTCCTTAACCCTAAACTCCCAAACCAGAGTGCTTTTGAGTTTGTACGAAGAACTGAAGAGATGTCTAAAAGGAACCAGAATGCTTCTGCACCTAACAGAAAAAAATATGAAGGAAGCAGCTAAATGCATTTCTATGAAATCAGATGATTGACATTTTTAAATCATGGGACCATTCGACCAACACACTGTAAACATATCACAAAAATCGTGCAGTTTTAGAACTTGTCCTGAAAAAAAAATTGAAACAAACTTAAAAGCAAGAATGGAGCATGTGGAACTTGCAGTCGTGGAGCCCGAAAAAATACCCATGGAAGAATTTCAACCAATCAGTGTGGAAAATACTCCAACAAGCAATACTCAAGTAAAGAAACAAAAATTACCAGTATGTACCATATGTATTTCTTATTTCAATTTAATATTTAAGTTTTTTTGTATCATTATTATATTTATCTGTTCTAATAGGTCAGGAATTCTCATGCATCTTCTAGAACATTGGGTGATTCATCCACTAACCCAGGGTAGAAATGGGAAACTCAGGAGGGGATAGGAAAAGAAAAAATCACAATGGAGCAAATGTGAATGTGTCTTGGCTTACAATGTCATTTTATAATTACTTTAATTGTTACGTGACTAATTTCTTATTTTATAGGTTGTGCAATCATCATCAAGGGTACACAATCCAATTATTGTGAAAGGAGGAGTGAATTACATCACTATGTCAAATCTAGCTACTTACCTGGGGAAAAGAGTGGCAGTGGTTCATCAAAAGGACCAAACAAGGAAAATACCAAAGGAAAAACAAGTGAGAGTGATGGCAAGCCAAATTAGTCAAATTGTGGTGGTCATGTACTAGTTATGTACTCTGTTTTTATAAGTATGGTGTGTAGTTCGATGGTTTATAATTATTGTATTCATTGTGGTTGAAAATTGTTCAGACTTATTTTTTTACTCTGTTTTTCAGACTTTTTTGAATAATATTTCAATTACTGGTTTTCATATTGAATTTGTATAATGATTGAGAATAGAAATTTATTTCAAAATAGTTAATTATTAGAATTCATTTCCCCATTTATAATTATTCAGGCTTGATAATCTATTTTTAACCACACACCAGTAATATTAATTGAATTCAATAAAAAAAAAAAGGGTTTGGGGGGTTTAGGGTTAAGGAATTAAAAGAGGAAAAATAAAAGTTGGCCTCAAAACCTTTTCTCCGTTAGTAAATGACGGATTCACTAACAGCAGTATCAAAATTGATAAAAAAGAATAAGTGAGTGACCAATTTTGATAGTGATTAAATGTGGGTGACCAAATCTGAAAAGTGGTAAAGTTCAGTGACCAAAAGTGATATTTTCCCAAAAATAACATTTACACAAAAGTTTTACACTTTTCTCTTGTGACATTTTTCCTCTTTTAGAAGCTTTCTAAATTCAAACAGGTTCTCGAAATTAACAACGACCCACAAGCACACGAATACAAACAACAACAGTAGACAAAGACCGCAAAATAAATATGTCCCGACTAGCGTTCATGGTCTGACAAAATATTTTTAGAGGTAAAACGATTGTTATCCCATTGACGAGCAGCGCTGCAATGTTAGGAGCTCCAACGAACTAAACAAGCGTGGGAAACTGAGGTACACTCTATATGCTCGATGCAAGAATGTCATGGACTTTATGCACAAATATTTATGCAGAATTTCAAGTGAAAAACCAACAAAAATCAAGTGTTTATGCTAGATTTTTTCAAGTGTTGTGTCTCTCTCAACGCAAAACACGCACCCTATTTATAAGCATGTTCCACCATGTGAACGTCTTTCATACTCCCTCCGTCCCCCTATAAGTTTCCCACTTTCCTTTTATGGATGTCTCACAATAAGTTTCCCATTTCATTTTTTTCCATTTTTGGCATATGATTTTCTCTCTCCCAATCACATCACTTACACTTTATCTTTTTTTTTTTATCGGTAAAAATGATTTTATTGATACTGGGTATAAGGAATACCCACAATTTCAGTATACAATCATAATTTTAAATCGAAGTAACTAAATTCTTATGTTTGTGCTGCTCTAGTCTCAGACCATACATTTAAGTGGATCTGTCACCCAGGTCTTGAAAGGTGCATTGTTACGCGAGGGGTATTTGATGGTAAACCAGCTCCAGAGTCTTGCCTTGAGTTCCTCCATGACCTTTATGACTGAGAAGGTCTCGTTCTCGTAGAGTACTGCGTTTCTCCCTTTCTAAATCAGCCACACTACACATAGCCAGATGCTTGTAGCAATCTTCTTCCCATTTCTTCCTTTAATGAGGCCTTCGAAACCAATGAAATTATCAATTATTGTTGACGGGAGTGCCGATGATATCTTGAGCCAAGTCAAGCACTCCATCCATACTTGGTAGGAGTAGGTGCATTCCAGAAACGTGTGTTTCTCTGTTTCTTCTCTTTCGCCACACAAAACGCAGCTTAGATTATCGTTCTGGTTGAGGATGTTTCTTCTTCTTAGATTGAAGCGAGTCGAAAGTCTCCCCCATAAGAGCCTCCAAGCGTGGGCCTTTACCTTTGAGGGGACGTAGTTCTTCCAAATTCGTTTGAAGCCCATGATTAATCTTTCGTCTGGTTGAGATTCTTGGCTTTGGTTGAACAAGCTCACGTACGTTTCTTTTGTGGAGAAACTTCCTGTTTTTTATGCACTCCATTTCCACGAATCCTCGATTCCTTCTTTGGGTTGAAACCTGTGTAACATAGATAGGGGATGGTTAAAAAGCGTTAGTTCTCACCCTCCCATATACCCACCATCCCCACTGTTTTGCCCTTATCTAAGCTAATCTGGTATAATCTCTTGAACCTATCCTTAAGAGCCCCTTCCCCCATCCAGTTCTCCTCCCAAAACAATGAGTTCCTCCCATCCCCTAAGACTTTTGACAAATTCCCATAGAACCAACTCTCATTACCCTCTCCTATCTCCTTAAGAATATCCTTCCACCATAATGACACTCTCCCTTCCCTCCCTGTTGGGAAAAGGCCGTAGCCGTCTCCCCAATTTGACCCATACCTAGACCGTAAAACCCTCACCCACAAACTATTTTTCTCATGTAAGAACCTCCAACCCCATTTCCCCAAAAGAGTTTTGTTAAAGAAGTCAATGTCTCTCACCCCTAGCCCTCCCAGTTGTTTTATATTACACACCCTTTTCCACTCAATCCATGCCACTTTTTTCCTGTTACTCCCGCCCCCCACAGAAAGTTACGTTGAAGACACACAATCTCACTCAAGGTTTTTTTTGGAATTTTGTAGAAGGACAGATAGTATGTTGGAAGGGAATAAATAACCGAGTTTAGCAACGTGATCCTGCCACCCATCGAGATCTTTTTGTCATCCCATCTTGCTAGTCTGTTCCTTATTTTTTCCACGATCGAAGCCCACTCCACTACCTTTATGTGGTTTGATCCGACTCTCATTCCCAAATATGTGAATGGGATAGTTTCCACCCTGCACTCTAGTATCTCTGCCATGTGGTTTATCCTGCCTCCTTCCACGTTTACACCTATGATCGAGCATTTATCGAAGTTGATCTTCAGACCAGACATCAATTCCATATTTCTCAGTACTCGTCTCATCACCCATGCATTCTCAATGTTGGCTTCCCCCATGAGGATTGTGTCGTCCGCGAACTGTAGATGTGACACCTTTGTTTTTTCCCGTCCAATCTCAGCCGCTTTGTATATTCCTTCTTCCGTTGCTTTCTCCATGAGGATATTCAGACCCTCGACCGCGATCAGGAATAGGAAAGGAGATAATGGATCCCCTTACCTAAGTCCTCTTTCCAACTTGAATTCTCCAGACGGGCTACCATTGACTAAGACCGATGCTGAGGCCGACGTCACACACTCCATTACCCACTTTCTCCATTTGGGGTGGAAGTTGAATCTCTCCATCATGGTTTCTAGATATCCCCAATCAACCGAGTCGTAGGCTTTTGCGAAGTCGATTTTGAAGAAGGCTCTTTCTTTTCTTTCCCGCTTTGCTTCATCAATTGCTTCATTCAGGACGATCACGCTATCCAAAATGTTCCTCCCTCCTACAAAGGCGGTTTGTGCGGTTGATATGATGGTCGGGAGGACAGAGCTGAGCCTTTTTGCCATAATTTTTGCAATAATCTTGTACATTCCTCCCACTAAAGAGATAGGCCTGAACTCGTTCAGGTTTGTACTTACCTCCTTTTTGGGAATAAGCACGATAAATGTCGGGTTGAAGCCTTTTACCAATCACTTACACTTTATCTATTATTTTATCATACTTCATCTCACACTCATCTATTATTTTCTCTCTCACTATCACATCACTTGTACTATATCTATTATTTAATTATATTTCTTAATCAAAACAACCAAAAAAAATTGAAAACTTATACCGGGACGGAGGGAGTATTAAATTTGGGTATTTCACTTTTATATTTGAAACACCTATGAACCTAAACACTTGGATATCCAGATCCGTCACATTTTAAATACCATGTTTGAAACGTCAATATATCTAGACATGTCAGACTCTAGATTCGCCCTACTTCAAATTTAGCTTAATTCATTTGGGCCAATTTAATCTCGAATTGAGCTTCAATTTTCTAGACAATTAAGACTTTACTTAACATTGCCGAACATATGAGTGGGTTATTGAGTGATCCTTAGCCATTATAACTTGAATTGCTCTAACTCCCACTTATAAAGAGTGAATAGTAGAATAATGAATACATTAATCAATGTGGAGTATATAATTTGATGTCTCAATTTTGTGAAATTCGATTTAATTTTTTTAAATACACTGCGATACGATCATCTACGAGAGTACAACAATTTTGTGCCATTTAATTTTTTTAAAATTACATTTATAACGCTCAATAAATTGATCAAAGACTCTTATATAAAATCAATTAATTAATTTTTAACCAATTTTCCAAAAAAAAAAAAAAAAAGATTATACTCTATTGCAAACTAGTCTCATACTTGTACCTTATTGTAAATAAAGTCAACTTTAATCCTTCATATAAATGAAAATCTTGAAAAGCGTGAAAATAAATAATTTAAAATTGAAAGAGAGGCTCCCCCTCCCAAGGCAAAGTACAGTATTGTATTCAAATTTAAGCAAACATTTGATTTGAGCGCTAAAACAATTGCCAATATCTCACCGCCTGCCCTCTACCTTCCCAGAACTTCAAAATTTGAATGAATCCATTCTTTTTTGTCTCCTTCCTCAATTACACACGCTGAACTGAACAATGGGTTGCGTATCATCCACATTGCTTAATCAGGATGAAGAATTCTCTCAGATTGGTGCCTCCGCCGTGTTCAGCCACCACATCGTCTCCCTCACCTCCACCACTTACGGTTTGTTAACCCTTGATCCTCCGCCCTTGCAGGAATCTCCGACGTACTCCGTCCCTCCAACTCCGTCGCCGCCTCCTCGAGTCACACTCGGATCTCTCTTTCCCAGCCCGTTATCCGAACCCCGTTCCATCAAATATCAGCCCCTTGAAAGCATTAATTCATGGGAGCTAATGTCGGGCCTAGATACGGATCACACTCCCAGTTTCCGTTTATCTCCTTCGCCGTTGATTCACTCGAAACCCTCAGATTGTACGGCGAATAAACAATCCGTGAATTTGCAGGGGAATGAGGAGAATGTAAGCCCTAATTTGATTCATGGAGTAGATCCGGTTGATAAATTTGAATTGATTTGCCCTCCGAATGGGGAGAACAAAGTGGTGATATATACGACGTCGTTGAGGGGAGTGAGGAAGACTTTCGACGAGTGCAACGCCGTTAGATCTGCGATTGAGGGAGTTAGGGTTTTGGTTCATGAGAGAGATATGTCAATGGATAAAGGATTTAGGGATGAATTACGGGAGTTGATGAAGGGGAGAGAGAAGAACGAGTTGATTCCTCCCAGAGTGTTCGTGAAAGGGCGGTACATCGGAGGTTTCGAGGCGGTGATGAGGGCGGTGGAGGAGGGACTTTTGGGTGAATTGCTCAAGGGGTTAGATAGAGCGAGAGAAGGGTATGTGTGTGAGGGGTGTGGTGGCGCGAGGTTTCTGCCGTGTTCCCGGTGCGGCGGCAGCTGTAAGACGACGGTGGAGGTGGCGGAGGAGGGAGGTTATAAGAGTGTAAATGTGAGATGTAGCGACTGCAATGAGAATGGATTGATGCGTTGCCCCATTTGCACTTGACCACTCCTCTGGTTATTAGGTTAGTACATGTTTTTACACCATATTGTGCCTCATTTGGGATTTCCTGTTGAACGTTTCTTGATTGTGTTTCAATTTGAAATCCAGGGGTTTATTGTGTAAATTTCAGAGGATTTGTTTCGTGTTGTTGTCATATCTTTGTACAGCTTAGGTTTTTGGTGACTATGCTATTACTGTGCTTCATCTTGGTTATCAAACTTGAAAACAAGAACAAATGATAATACTATCAATTTACCTTCACTATAAACTTGAGTGCCCTGCCCCAGTTCAGTATCCAAATTTAATGAGTAAGATTGTGATTTCTCGTGATTAAAGCCCGTAAAACCTTTTGTTAGGTGACAAAAACTCGCATTAGACGATTTCATATATGAACGAAATTCATTTACTTATTTAAAAAAGAAGCATGATCCAAATACTTAGTTGTTTCATTTGGACCAATAGTTAGTACTCCACAACCTGTGCCACAAGAGTAGGTTTAGAATTTAGATAGATTATTTCATCTAACATATCATTATTATGTGTAGCAAACATCGAAACAAGATCTCTTTCATTTACTTTTGTGTAAATTTAGAGATAGATATAGACCAGATGAAATCATTTATAATTTACACAATATAAATGGGGAGGTACTATATTAGCTCTTTGTGTAATGAATGAAATTTGTCCAATAAAATAACATATACTCTATATAAAAGAATTTACAATAGTGATAGGTGAATAAAAACCCATTTCTTCGTAACTTAGCTCTTATCTTTTAGAATTAAATAGGTTTATTAAAACTAATTATGTGTACATGGTGTGAGATCGTAAGATCTTGTTTCATTACACAGATCTCCATTGAAAATAAACACACACCAACTTTTTAAAAAGAGTTACAAACTTTCTTGACTCTTAATCAGAATTGGAAAGCTAAGTTGAGGAAAGGGCTCGAGCCTTTAGAACCACAACATTTTCACCTAACACAATTTTCACTTAAAATTGATTATTTTATTTGCAACTTAAATATTACCTTCTCCCTCCATCACATGTAGTCCCATTGGAGTGGGACACATGTTTTAAGAAAAATGTAGATAAAATAGATAAAGAAGTTCATGATGAATAAAGTGATTGTTTGTGAATAAAAGTAATGATAATTTGAGTAATTAAGTGATGGTTAAAGGGTGAAGATTTATTTCCATAAAGTGTATAAGACTACATTTTGTGGACGGAGATTATAAGGCAAATGAGACTACATTTCGTGGACGGAGGGAGTGCTTCTTAATTTCATTATTTTTTTTAAAATAATATTATTTGCACTACTTACTTTTATTTTTCCATCATCACTTATTTACTCAAATTGTCGTTCACTTTATTTATAAACAATCACTTTATTAATGAGTGGATTCTGCAATATCAATCATACTCTAATATATTTACTTTATACATAAACTAATTCATATTCAATAAAATAATTGTGCCTAGAGAAATGAGCCTAATGAATTTGGAGTGTATGATTTCAAAGACTTTTATAAAAACAAGTCATTCCTTCTGCGGGAGAGGTTCACTGATTCGCAATTGCTCAAATAAAGATTTATGGGCTCTCAATATTTGAGAATTAATTCGTCTTTGGTACACCCACATTTTGAGTTCAAATTTCATTGAAAACAACTATATTCATATTAAAAATTAAAATGTCAATATAAGTCCATTAGGCTCCTCCCCCGAGTGAATATAGCAGCAATGATATCAACTCTGCAGCTGATGCAATTAAACTAACAAGGGTTGTTTATGCCTACATTTGGTGCAACTTATAAGTCAATGTGATCCTGACACTATTTTCGTATTTAGTGTGATCCTAAGTCCTAGCATAATTGTATTATTGATATTCACATTGCATTTGTTTCTTTCACATGGGATCCCCCAATTATATAAATTTGGTGGGAACATATGTCACCAAATTCTGGCTTGGGTATGGTAGTATATTTTATGACACATTGAATTTGGGTAGGTACTACAGTATTATCTCAATTTATTTAAGCTAAAAAAATATATTCACGTTTTGCATTTTTTTTAATGTGAATTAATTGTATTTTTTTAAATTTACCTTTAAAATTATTATAGTATTAGATAAATATTTTTTAATAAGATAAATAAACATTTAGACTCAAAATATCAATTTAATATAAATTCCCAATTTTCAGTAGTTATATATAAACTCACCACATATTTAGTTGTTTCAATTTAATACACTCTTTTTAAAATATAATATGACACTTCTCTTCTCAAACGAATGCGATGAAAATCTTAGGTATGTTTCTGTAGAGTGAATGAGTGATAGTAAAAGTGGCCTAACTGTAAACTTTTCCACAGTACCCCAAAAACCAAACTCTTCTGCCTCATGGTAAAGTTTCCAAAGTCTTGCATTGAAAAACTTGTGATGAAAATGTAAATTGTACATCAGATTGAAACAACTAATGAGTTGGAATTTATATATTGTACCCCTGTTTTTTTTTTATACACCTTTTTTCATGATAATTAAGACAAGTTACTTTGTGTTACCTTTTCTTTTTCCTCATTTTCCCTCTTTCATAATAACAAAGAATAAATTTGTAAAATAAATATGTTGTTTAATTTTATACGAAACAACAAAAACGGTCAACATTATAAAACGAAAAGCGCAATAAACTTTTAACCGTTAGTATATATATACTCCCTACATTCATTAAATGTAGTCCCATTAAAGTGGGGCGAAAAAAATATCGATTTTAGTTCTGTAATTTAGACCGAGTTCACCTACTTTATTACTTATACCAAATACTAATAAATAACTTTTATATTAAAACTACTCCTAATTAATAAAACAAGAATATTATTGAATATTGTTCTTGATGAGAGCTTGAGAGAGTGTAAGAGTAATGATTTTTGTGTGTTAATTAGGTCAAAAGATTTTTTTAGTATATGCAAATATGATTTGTCTTCGCTAGTTTGTGTCTTTTAAGGAAGGACTCATATTTGTCTATGTAAGGGTGCAAAAATAATCGGATCGGAAAAAAGATCGGAATTGGATTGATTGGTTAGTTTCCGGTCCGATCTTCGATCCATTGAATTTTAAGATTCCGGATATCCGATCCGGGTCAAAACTGGAATTTATTGGTCCGGATCGAATCGGATCAGAATTTTTTTTATTTATATTCTTTAAATAATACAACCTTAATTATTATAAACTAAATAAAATTAGGATGGCTAATTTGAAAACTTTGAAAATATTTCTTTCATTAAAACTCTAAAAAAAGAATGGAAACATAATCTGCTTAGAATCAAATAATTGATGAGAATGTGAAGTAAAAGTGTTGAGATTTATTACATTTTTTCAAGTATATAATTGAATAAAAATAATCAATTTACTTTTAGTGTCAAAATACCATTAATAATATTGTAAATAAAATTCACATTGGCGGAAATTCATCTCAAATGAAGAACTAACACTAAATTTCATACACATATTCATCATTCTTGTTCTCGCTTCCAAAAACTTTAAAAAACTAGAAAAAAATATTTTAAAAAATAAATTAAAAACCGATTTGAACCGGTCCAAACCCAGACCGGAATTTTTCGGTCCAATCCGGATTTGGACCGATTAATTCCGGTCCGGTCTCCAGTCCACCCATTAAGGTAGATTCTGGTCCCGGTCCAAACCGGTTCCAGTCCGGTTTTGGATCGGTGCACACCCCTATGTGACATTTGAACTCTTAAGATTTAATGACTAAATATTTTAACCGGTGAACAAGCTGTAAGATGAGAATTATGATCACCGTTAACCTAGGTGATTAGGTCAATGTATTATATATAGGACAATGATTTACAAGTATATAAGGAAAGACTAAATAAAAGGAATAATTACAGATATATACAAATTCCTATAAATATGGTAGTAGTTGATTTATTTCCTAATACCCCGGTCAAGTATTGCGTGGGATGAGGAACAACGCAAAGCTTGGAACGAAGAAACTCAAAATCTGGGTGTGGAAGGCTCTTGGTGAAGATGTCGGCGAACTGGAGATGGGCATGCACAAAATCTGTAGCGAGCTTGCCAGAAGTGACCATCTCTCGAACGAAGTGACAATCGATGTCAATATGTTTGACCCGTTTATGGGCGACCAAATTCTGACTGAGAAACAGAGCACTTCTGTTGTCAGTGAGCAAGACCGGGCGAGCAGGAGGGTGCTGTCGAAGTTCTCGCAGAACGTTGGACAACCAAATTACTTCGGCAACCGAGTTCGCCAAGGCTCGATATTCAGACTCATAGCTCGAGCGAGCAACTGTGGGCTGCTTCTTGGAGCTCCAATAGACCAGATTTCCACCTAAGAAGACGGAGTAGCCATAGGTGGAAAGACGAGTCTCAAGACAATGAGCCCAATCCGCATCGGAGTAGCCAATAAAGGAGCGGTCAGGGCGGCAAGCAAAAGAAAGGCCATAGTTGAGTGTCCCTTTGACGTAGTGAATGATGCGCTTGACCGCAACAAAGTGATCAACAGAAGGAGCCTGAAGAAACTGACTTACATGGTTGACGGCAAATGATAAGTCAGACCATGTGATCGTCAGATATTGAAGAGCACCAACTAGCGAGCGATAGAGAGTTGGATCCGATAAGAGATTGTCGGTGCTCGTCAGGGACTCCCCAGCGACCAGAGGAGTGGCAATAGGGCGATAATCAGTTAAGGATGCTCGTTCTAGGATGTCGCGAGCATACTTTGACTGACCAACGAAGAGACCATATGAAGTATATGAAATCTCGAGGCCCAAAAAATAGTTCAGGCGACCTAGGTCTTTCAAGGCAAATTTCTTGAGCGCCTGGGAGATGAAGCGAGCAAGGAGAGAAAAGTCATTACCCGTGACAATGATGTCATCCACATATAGGAGGAGAAAAATGACAGAGGTGCCCTTGTGGAGGTAAACCAGCGAGGAGTCAGACTTGCATGCAAGGAATCCGAGACCGAATAGAAAGGTACTGAACCTTTGGAACCATGCCAGAGGTGCTTGTCACAGGCCATATTGAGCCTTCTTCAGGCGACAAACATGGTCCGGAAAACGAGTATCGATGAAGCCAGGTGGTTGAACCATGAAGACATGCTTATATAAAACACCATTAAGAAAGGCGTTTTTTACATCCAGTTGATGAAGGGGCCAATTAAACTAAACGACAATGGCGAGAATAACCTGAATAGTCGCAGCCTTGACTACCGGATTGAAAGTGCGAGAGAAATCATCACCTGTGATCTAAGTGAAACCCTGAGCGACCAGACAGGCCTTGTGGCGCTCAACAGATCCATCAGAGTGAAACTTGGTCTGAAAAACTCATTTGGAACTAACTTGTTTAACACCAGAAGGACGAGGAATCAAATCCCAAGTATTACTGTTGCGGAGTGCATCAATTTTACATAGCAGCTAGCCAGAGAGGAGACTTGGCCGCCGATTTTAATCCTCGCGGTTTAGAAGAGAGGGCCAGAGCTGACAGGAGTGCCGAGAAGGTTGTGACTACCGGATACTTAAGTTTGAATATGCCCGTTTTACCACGAGTAACCATGAGATGTGATGAAGGCAGAGGCCGAGGAGGCATAGGGCGAGCAGGTGATGCTGGGACGAGGACCAGAGCAACTATAGTCGGTTCAGGTTCAGTAGGACACATCGAGCAAGGTGTATTTGGGGCCAGAGGTAGCTGATCGTCTGGATGAACAGATGAGGGCGAGCAGCCTAACTTTAGAAATATAGAGACATCCAACTTAAAAGGCGGAAAAGAGCTAGCAGAGTCCGAGAAATGGAAACACTACTCGTTAAATTTGGCATGACGAGTGACGAACACTCTGTTCGAGCCATGATCAAGACATCGAAAACCCTTGTGAGTACTACTGTAGCCTAAGAAGATATATGGGCAACTACGAGGAGCCAGTTTGTGCGGAGCATAGTCTCGAAGAAAAGGATAGACACGACAACCCAGAGGCTTGAAGTTCTCATAATTTGGCGAGGAAGAGGACCTCAAAAGGGGAGGTGCCATTCATGATTGTAGACGGTAGGCGATTAATGACATAGGTAGCTACAGCGAAGGCATCAAACCAAAGTCGAGCAGGGAAGTTTGCTTGGAACATCATAGATAGGCCAGTCTCTATAATATGTCGATGTTTCCGCTCGGCCCTGCCATTTTGCTGGGGCGTGTACGGACAAGACTGGAGCAGGGCCCCATAAATCACAGTGTACCAAATCAAGAACATAATAAACACGTTTTGCATTAACAGTAAAAGATAAGTGTTTGCTCTTGGCCAACTGACAAGAAGAGCAAACAACAGGATTTGGCAGCAAGGATGTAACAGAAATAACTCCTATCTTATGTAAATGTTTTAAAGTTTCGAATGGGACATGCCCCAAACGTAAATGCCATAAATGAAAGGAAGCTTTTGACATAGTGAAGCAAACAACAACAAAAACTGGTAGAACCGAATCCAACACATACAGACCATGCTCACATCTGCCCCGAGCTACTACTTCCTTGGTGATCCGCTTCTTAATGACAAACGATTTATCAGAGAAAACAACATCAACATTCAGGTCGGAAGTTAACTTGCTAATAGACAGAAGATTTTTCGTAATATCAGGGACAACCAGAACATCACGAAGCTGGACATTAGGGGAAACCGAGCGAGATCCAATATCTGAAATAGAAAGGGCAGAATCGTTACCAACAATAACTTTGCCATTACCAGAGTAGGGCGAGTAGGAGTCAAAATCCGTCAGACGAGAAGTCATATGGGCCGAGGCACTAGTGTCGATGTACCAATCCGACACTGGAGTGGGATTGAGCGAGCATGCAGAGTGAAAAGCCTGAGCCAGATAAGCGGCAGGTTGCTCTGTCTGACGAGCATAGGGTTGTCCATTGGGGTGTTCAGATGGGCGAGCATAACGACTGGGACATTTGTCATCATAGTGGTCGCCCCGACATATCTGACAGCGAGGAACATAGGGCCTACGATCACCTCGGCCAGAATCCTGACGACCACCCCGAGACGAAGAGGAACCACCTCCACGATGGAAGGAATGGCCGCGAGAGTGCGACGAGGAGTCAGGGGAAGGGCGAGGACGAACATGAGCAACAAAGGCGGTTTGTTGCATAACAGGATCAGGGGGTTTGTTCATAATTTCGAAAGTTGTAGCCTGATGCAGGAGATCCCGGAATGGCGGGACAGGGGTGAGGGCCATTCGAGTGTTAGCGAAGCCCCCAAAGTGGGGTCCTAAACCTCGTAGAAACCAGTGAGATTTATCAGAGTCGTCGACGGGCTTACCGATGGCGGCGAGTTGATCGCAGAGGATTTTGAACTTGCGACCATAGTTAGCAACGGGGAGATCGTTGCTGTTAAGGAGAAGAAGCTCCTCACGCAGTTGGGTGGTGCGAGATTGAGAGGAGTGACTGAAGGCACCCTCAAGGGCGACTCAAGCGTCCCGAGAGGTGTCACAATCAATAACCTCAGAGAGAGATTCCTCAGTGAGGGAAGAGAGAAGGAGGCCGAGAACTTTCTGATCCTTTGCGCGCCACACAGTGTAGGCCGAATTCACGATATTGGTGGTGGTGGCAAGAGGAGCAACAATGGATCCGTCAACGAATCCGAATAGATCGGCACAAAGGAGCATTGGAAGAACCTGCTTCTTCCACAATAGGTAGTTCGTGGAGGTCAATTTCACCGTGACTATATGAATCAAGACATTCATGGGGGTTGAAGAATCGGTCATTTGAATGTAGATCGAGGGGGACAAGCTCGATAGAGAGATAGGGGGGGCGAGGGGGTCCGACTCGTTAGAGGAGGAAGAGAGGTGTCGTGAGGACGGTGGGGAACGGGATTTCTAGGATCATAGGGAGGCTGATACCATGTAAGAGGAGAATTATGATCACTGTTAACCTAGATAATTTTAGGTCAATGTATTATATATAGGGGAATGATTTACAAGTATACAAAAAAAGACTAAATCAAAGGAATAATTACAAATATATACAAATCCCTATAAATATGGTAATATTTGATTTATTTCCTAGTACAAACTAACTGGTTCTATCCTCTTTACACGTAGGATAGACTGGCGTCCTTCAGAGGTGATTGTTTATCCCTAATGGACAACCACGTAAGATGAGCTCGTTGACTTGGAGTCTTGGATGAACAAGGGTGGCTGGTCAAATGTTGAGCTCTGAGGTGGACGAAGAGGTGGCATTTGGCGAATAGTTTTTTGACTTTTGACTGATCTTCATTGACTTTAAGATGTCCTCTTTTCTTTCGCTAATTGTCTATATGACGTACACGAGCTAATGAACTTGACTTTATTTGTGGATAATGTATACGTATAATAAAAGTAAAAGTAGGGAGAGGATTTTGCATGTATTTATAAGAAAAATACTAGTATTATACATTCCGTTTTTGAAGCTACGTTTAAATTCCGTACGAATCGTAGAAAAAAGACACAGTAGGTAGTGTATTTATATTAGGTGAGAGGTAGAGCGATGCTGAAGTGTTTTTTTATTTATTCCCATGGGGTTGCAATCAATTGGGTGAAAGAAAGTGATAGATGATAGTACTTAAGTATTTAAAATTGTTAAGTTTGATGCATGAGAAATTTGTGTTTAAATGTGTACCTAATTATTAATCGCTGTTTATTTGATGTGATAATTTGCCCACAACTCCCTTTGTGATATTATTGATTTTCAAGGGTGGGGTCGTCGGTTAAACCCTACACTCTTGTTTCCTCTTTCAAACTCTTCTAAAAATGTGAAATTTCATGAGTTAAAGTATCGGACATATTATTCATGCTTTTTTATTTTTATACCTAGTGATGTGAATTAAAGTTGCGGTTGAAATTTTATATATATATATATATATATATATATATTAATGTATGTATGTATGACTTTTAAGTATCATTTTGTCCTTGAGAATTGGGTTTTGATCGAACTTCCTTAACTATGGGAATATGTTTGTAATTATGTTTATTGGATTGGATCATAAATAAAATGATGAACGCTATTCACCATTATTTTATTTCACCCAAATATATATATATATATATATATATATATATATATATATATATTCAGTACTAGGCAATAATCGAATTCGCGTAACCTAATAATATGTTTAGAGATGTTTATTATATTAATTTATTCTACCATAAATAATATGAACTTAGTCACCAATCTTAAAATGAACGTAACTCGCCCACTCCCGAGTTAATTTGAGAGCTTTTGAGCACAACTATTGGCTACTTGAGCTAGTTAACGCAAATTTGTGTTTTATTTCTTTTATATAATACTCTATAATAATATCTATGGTAAATCTACTCCTAGAAATGACAATGTGACGAGTTCAATCTCAAACCTGCACTGAACCCGTCTCGCATGCAGGGACGGGGCACTGGCCCCCTCCATTTTTTGTTTAATAAAATTATAAAAAATATTATTTGATAAAAAAATAAATTAAATAAAAAATAATTTCAATTAATTTTTATATATATTTAATAATTATATAGTAATTTTTAAATGTATTAGTGAAATATTGTAGTACAATTATTAATTTGCCATCTCATAATGTATGTTGTTTTGTATATAATTAAATGACTTTTTTTTTTTTACAAATTTACCATTCATTATTAAGAAAGATTGAGAAAAAAAATGAAGGAAAATAAAAGGGAATGTAACTTGCTTCAATTATCAAGAAAGAGAGATGAAAAAAATATTTTAAAAAAAATTATAGGGATTTATATATAAGTAATTTAGGGAAAACGTAGCATATAGATTGTATAAACATTGTTTTGTAGGTCATTGAGCAGAATGAATGAAATTTTTATTAAAACATATTAAAACTTAACTTGATTAATTTTTATTAATATATTATATGTTTCAAGAATATTTATATGATATTAAAAATTAATTAATATGTTTATTTTACTTTTGATATGATATTTCATAAAACAGTTGGGTTTTAAGAGTAATTATAAAGTGAATTTAATTAAAAGTATTGTTAATAAAATATTTAATACTTAAATAAAAGAGAGAATGTGACTATCTTTATATATAGTGAGATTGGTTAAATATAGTTCATCACTTCATCTTATAGGTACGTGATAGGATCATTAATATAAAATACATCATACAACATACAACATATTATAAAATAATTAATAGTATCAAACATCTTTTTGACACACTAGACTTTATACTCCGTAAAGTTAATTCCAAATTCAAAAGTTTTTTGGATTTTTAATCATTATTTGCGATTTCATCTTTCCTACTACTAATAATTTCCTGTCACTCCCGTAGTACCCCGACAAAGAAAAAAGAAATAGAAAAGCAAATAGTAACTTTTTATATATTTATGCGCAAATCATTTTTATCATCACTAGTAGTAGTCTTACAAGAAAATTAAAACTGATTATACTGAATTATTAGGGGTGATAATTCTCAAGAAAAATGTGATGCTCGTGCGTTATTCTGTTGGTATTTTTTGTTTCGTTTCAAAACATTAAACTCGAAAAAAAAAAAAAAAAAAACGATTTTATACATGACTTAGTATTTAATATTTTTATTGGAGATTTTTTATTTTATTTTTATCATGTTTCATCGTGTTAGACTGAAAGAATTTCGTCTAAATTGAAAGTCTGAATTTATAGAGAGATGAAGAATTATTTTTTGTATATTAATTTTTTAATATAAATCGTGTAACTTGTAATGTTCTAAATGTAAAATACAGTATATATATATATTTTTTAAAATTATCTTGTGACGTCATATCAATGTGTGGTGTTGATACAATTATTTTTGGTGTTTGTGTTGTGTTAGTACAAATTCTTATTGTGGCATATTCTTGCTTAATCTTATTAATTATGTTTATCCTGTTGATACAAAACATGTACATGAATAAGAATCACGTACAACCCTTATACGAATCACTTTAAATTTATAATAAAAATATTAACACAAAAAAATTAAAATTATATGAGAATATCTTATATACTCGAGGGAACCTGATAAAGTTACAAAGATACTGACACTCTGCTAAGTAGACAAGTCAAGTCACGACGATTGAGGCGGTCTCTCAGAACTTTTTACAACATAATCTGAGATTATAAAATCAATCCCTAGCTATATATATATATATATATATATATATATATATATATTAATTAATTTGGCTACCCATTTCAAAGTTTTGGTTATATATAAATATAATAAACAAGTACAACAAAAACATTAAATAAGACATACAAATAATAAAAACAGATAAACTACTTTAGCTCAAATTAAAACAAGTAGTATGATGCAATTAGTTGTTGAAAGTTGAAACAATCCCGTAAAATTGATGTTTTTCACGTAACTTATAATATGTACCTTTGTAGGCATCAACATCATAATTATATATTAGGTACAAAGATACTACGTGTGTAAGACTATGTACGTACGTATATCATCATCATCATTATATATATCCGTACTATTCAATCCCTAGCTATAACTTAACACAACAAATTAAAACAACAATATACGTATACGTATCTATCATCATCGATCTTAATTTCCTCTTGAGAATTAAAATTATACAGACAAGTGGCAGAGTGGGTCAGAGGAGGAAGACGACAGCGACGACGATGTTCTCGCAAAGTTCCAGAGATCTGTCTCAGAGCTTGAAACAATATCCAACTGGTTTAAGTTGTTGTTTTGATCATGATTAGGCCTATGTTGATCTGAGGTGGTCTCGTGCATGACGTTCATGAGATGTAGGTCATCTTGATCGAACGAAAAGGAGAAGTCTTCGTATAATTGCTTGGAATTAGTAGAATGTCCTCCGTTGAGCTGAGAGGCCACCAAGCGGTCGAGTGTGGCCCAGTCGGAGGGTTGGTGCATGGTGGGGCTTTCTAATTCTGGAAGGTGCAAGAACGACGACTGATCATTTGCTGCAGGAAAGAGCATGTTTGGATCGAGTTCTTGCTTGCAAGAATTATTAGATTTTGACGTCATGTACATGAGGATCTGGTCCAAAACGCCGTCGTTTCTTGGCAGGCTGTTGGAGGCTGCTGAGGGGCTTTCTAGAGCTTTGTGGTAGTTCTTTTTCTTGAAAACGCGGCATACCACCCACCCTTCTTCTTGTCCTGACTCTCCACCCTATATATAATTCATCCAAATTATCATCAATTAATTTGCATGAAATTATAAATATTTAATTATGTCAATTGTTGTATTAAATTCATGTTGATAAGGAGATCGAGATATTGATACAACTTCCCCACCCGTACCATTGGCCCAACATTCGGGTGCACGGGGGATGCAAATTAATTGAACAATTGTTAGACGAGTTGGTGACTTCAGCCATTTGTAATTAAAAGGCAAAGAAAAAGAGCTTAATTATTTAGTTATAACAGAAAATCAATCTCCATCATCAATCATATAATGATTTATGTGAAGAAATTAATTATAAGGCTTTAATTAATTTCCACTAGCTAGGTAAATTAAAGTTGAGATCGTTAATTGATTAATTTTTCCCCGTAGGTTAAGGCACTGATTCTTGTATAGAAGCATAGCATGGTCTAATCAATTGAAAAGAAGAAATTAAAGAAAAGGAAAGGGCCGGGTAAATGACATACATTAATATTAGTAGTGGAGTCATGAGTAGTAGTGTTGTCGTCCAGCCTATATTCATGCATGATCCAATCCGATTTCTGCCCATGTGGAGCTCTCCCTCTGTAGAACACCAGCGTCTTCCGCATCCCGATTCGCCGGAAATTGCTCTGTATCACCTTGTCCCGCCCCGTCGCCTTCCAGAACCCCGCCGCTGTCGCCCGATTAGTCCGGGTCCCCGTCGGATATTTCTTGTCTTTGTGGCTGAAGAAGTACCATTCATTCTGTGGTGTTGATCCTATCTTGCATTTCTCTGTATATATAATTGCGGATAAAATCACCACTTTTTCGTAAATTGCAATTTAATTTAAACTTTTGAATCTTGATAAATAAAATTTAAATTTAAATTATTTTTTTGCAATTCGAACCAACGGATATACCTTGAATGTCCCAAGGCTCGAGTTTGTTAAGATCGACGTCGCGAATGACGTCGAGATCGATTTTCTCGGCGGCGACTTTCTTGCGGAGGTAATAGTGGAGGAGCTCCTCCTCGGTGGGGTGGAAGCGGAAGCCCGGGGGAACCTTGGATTGTCCATTCACGGATAAGTTCATGTCTTCCGACATCTATTTTCTCTCTCTCCTATTGTCGGGATTAATTAGTGAGAGAAATGTGACACCCCTGGCCTTTTCCTCTCAACTTGTGAAAAAGATTGAAATGATAAAAGGGAGGAGGAGGAGGAGGAGGTGTGAGTAAAAAAGTGTTGGAGAAGATGATGATTTATATCAAAGTGGTAGGGATAAAATGCATGGAAAGTTTTGGTATCATGGGGCTAGAGTGGGGCCTTTTAGCTTTTTCAAGAATGCCAACCACCTAAAATATATGGAAGGAGGGAGTTGAGGGTGTTAATTGTAAAATTCAATTCATCTGCTCCACTTTTCGTATTTCACCTATTAAATTAATTTTTGACAAAGTGAGATAGTTCAAGTGGTTAGAGCACCACTACCTAGGCCTTAGGTCCTGGGTTCGAATCATGGGAAGGGGAAAAAAGGGTTGGGTATTTAATGTAATTCAAAAAAAAAAAAAAAAAAACCTACAATATTATTACCATGTGTCGCCATGGAATGTAATATTATATTCGTTTAGGCTCCATTTGAATAGAGGAATTTGATCTATAGATTTTAAATCCACACCACTTGTTTAGATTATAAATGAATTTCAAATACTTAGATTTTTGTTCAATTCATACAATTTTTAAGTTAAAATTGAGAAGATTTTAAATTCTCACTAAAATCATGTCATTTGAAATTCATCTATTTTTAAATCCTTTAATTTAAAATACCTCCTCAAATCAAATGTGATTTAATTTGGAATGTAGATCGTAAAGTGAAATACAAAAATCGTCACGGGCGATTTAATTTGGTTGATATATGCCATGTTAATTTCAGCAGTTCGATTCATATGTTCCACCTCCCGAATCATTAGCACGTGTCAATGTAATATATATCAATTGAGTATTCCTTCCAATTTTACTAACTATGTGAACACAAAAAAATGACACAGATGATCTCATTTGTTGGTATAGGGTGTCAATAGGTGAATATAATGTAGTAGGCCCCACTTTGGACGTTAAGGCCTAGATAGTCTAAGATGAGGGGTAGACTAGTCCATCCTTAACCGTGACACTCGACCTTAAAATCTCAAAGAAAAGCTCCCCCCAAACTACCACTATCTCTTCAAAGAATCTCTCTCTCTCACTACTCAATTGCTCATTTTACTCGTGCAGCCAATCCTAACGACATTAGGGCAAGAGACAGGGATGATGTGGGGTTGTGTTTCACACAACCTTATACTTTAAACTTCGTCGTATTCTTGTGTTATTGTACGGTCTTGTCTTGCGTGCGAGTTTTAAAGTTTTGTTTTTTCAAAATTTTAAACATATTGCATGTTGAAATCTACTTAATTAGTTCTTTTCATCATTGTTTAATTTGTTTCATACCAATAATTGCATGTATATATAAATATAATTTATCGCTATTATATATATTCTCATACCTGTTTTGTCTGTATTCGTATCTTAAATCAACTCACACATGTATATGCTGCTTCTAATTCCAATTTTGTTTATGCATGTCTTTCATATATATATATATATATATATACTGTATATCAGTATATGTAAGTACAGTTTATCACTTCATATAATTACTTTTTCATCGTACATGTATTTTGAAACAATCAATTATCATCAATACACGTTATCATTAATTAACACGTGAATCGTGACGTATGTTGAAATATATAATAAATTAAAGCACTTATGAAATGGAACACCAATTGAAGTAGCTAGAGACATTTTACGCTAATTCCACTCAACATAACTTAATTTATGTGCATCACAAATAGGATTAATATATATGCATGCACTCGAAGTATTTTTAATCAAAATAATATATTGCAACGGTATATATAATGTGGGATGGATTGTGAGACAACTTCGATTTAAATGTATTTAATTTACGTACCCACTAATTGATCAGTTTATTTATAATTAATTTATAAATTTTAATCGTAAAAAAATTATTGATAAATATGTAGATGGAGCTAGCGCTCCGTTCACGCATATAACTCAACTTATTCAACATAATCATTACAGTTGTAATAATTGAGTGAAATATTATTTGAATGAATTGATTAGTCATTTACAAAATATCTTAGGAGATCGTAGCCAATTTGATAGGAGATTAATCTCAGACTCAATTTAATTAGGATTAAAATAAAATTTATATATATTCAACACCTAAAAAATACAGTAATTAATTATATTCATATCAAATTAATGATCGAAAGACATCGTCTGCAATTAAATATAGACATGTTGAGATAATTACAACCTAAATTAACTTAATAGGCTAAAATTGGGGATGGTACATCCTGCAATTAACTGCTAGTTTTCCAAATTAAGTTTAGCAGGCGTTAAAGAGAAGGGGGTATATAGAAGTTGAATTAAATAAAGGTAGAAGTCACATATAAGTCATAAAAGTATCATTTATATAAAAATTGACAACTTAAACACAAAGTACGTATTACACATTAATCAGCTTGTATTGTTATCCTGTCAAAATTACATTTAAAGAACTTATATTAATCAGCTTGATTTGTTATCATGTCAAAATTACATTTATTGTCCTTTAAAATATTTTGATTGAAAAACTTCTTAAACTATATATGTACATATATATTTATATTGATTATATATACACAAATATGTTATTTAATTTGATAAGAATTGGTCGGATGTTGATTTTTTATTTTTATTTTTTAATAGTGGAGCCAATCTCAATACGAATGAATTAATTACTAATAATATGTCCATTTTCTTCTAGTAATTTATATGTTCATATTACAAGTAATTAGTGTTGATTTTAATTAGCTCCACAAGAAAACTAATTCATTATTAATTGGCTCGCTATCATTTATTATAGTTTTGATATGGATCTTATAACCGTATCTAACCCAACAGTAAAATAAATTACATGCATCATGCATGTTATAATGTACAAATGTTTTATATTCGTGGGAAACTTACGGTTCTATGGAGTATCATTTTAATGGTTGTCTTAAATAAAACTTCAATGTTTGAAATTTGTTGGGCTAGAAGTACACACCAATTAAATTGATCAGGTCTAATGAAATTTGAGATTTGAAACTTGAATTACATGTTAAATGTAGGAATGTGAAAAATCATGTCCCAATTAAATAAACTAGGTGATACTATAAATTAAGTTGGAATGCATGAAAACAATGTTACATTTTATCCATAGAGAGCAAATACCAAGGATTGAAACTTGCACGATTGCATTGAGTTATAAATACCACGGTAAAATTTTATTATTTTCACAATTTTTTTTGGTTGTTCAATTTTATTATTTTCATTCTTTTATTTTGAAATAATACTATTTACACTATTTTATTTACACCTTACCATCATCACTTATTTATTCAATATGTCATTAACTTTATTCGTAAACAATTATTTTATTTATAAGTGGATCTCAAATATTTCATTAATAATATCTTTAACTTATCTACTTTATATATAAACTAATCAATATTTATTAAAACTCGTGTTTAAATAAATGAGCATTATGAATTTGAACAGGGAGTATCATTACTAAAGTTAAGAGTTAGAATCCAATCCAAAGAGAGGTTTGTTTATGAACAAAATAGACACAAAAACGATCGATCTCCAAACTTGTGTCTCCTTTCTATGTAAGATAAATTCAACTTTTACTACTCCTAGCTAGCTAGTCCAAACATAAACATCACTTGCAAAGTCAGATATATACATGGTAGCGCTTGTCTAGAGTCACCACCTCAACCTTTTCAGTTAATATTTATATATGTCAATTGTGTTTTAATTATCTTTAACAATTTATATTCACACTAAAATTTGTATACGTACTCGTGGGTACAATTGAATTACACACTATGAACTCGAAATGCACACTGCACATTATGAACTCAAAATACATATTATAAATTAGAAATACACATCTCATTTTGTATCTAATAGAAAAGAAAAAAAAGCATGTACCTAATTATAGTCACAATATTTTACACCAAATAATAATAAAACTCTACACTTTATCAACTTAGTTAGTCTAATGGTGATGTTGAATAATGAATTACACACTATGAACTCGAAATGCACACTGCACATTATGAACTCAAAATACATATTATAAATTAGAAATACACATCTCATTTTGTATCTAATAGAAAAGAAAAAAAAGCATGTACCTAATTATAGTCACAATATTTTACACCAAATAATAATAAAACTCTACACTTTATCAACTTAGTTAGTCTAATGGTGATGTTGAATAATGAATTAAGTATAACTTCTTATATCGAAATTAATGAAAAGCGTAGGTCATACATAATTAAGAAATGAAAGCTTGATTAACATTGATTGTATAAAAATCAAAGAAAGGATTGAGAAAGGTTGACAAAATATTCAAATTAATTGGTGAGGTTGAACTATTGTCAATCTTGTTATTCATGCAATACCACAACACGTCTGATTTGTCGATCAGTATGACAAAATACATTTTTTTTTTTTTAACAATATGACAAAATACTTAATCATTAATATTCTGTCCTTTTTTTTTTTCCATTGCTTTCAATGTTAGTTCATGCATCTATGAAAACTTTTATGTGACTAGTCCACCGTATTACTAATAAGTGTTTATTTTTTAAAAAAAATGTTTCAAGAAAATATTATTTTGTTAGTATATTATTTAATATACTAGAAAATATTAATTTAATTCTTAGATGTTCAAATCTATTCTTCATATTTTTAATATGGGTATTTTATTCACGTTCATTAATAACATTTTTTTTTATTCTTTATACAGTCGCACATTTTTTTTACAGTAATATTTTTATGTTCATATAATAACACACATTTTTAATACCTAACATATATTACTATAAAAAATATATATATTACTATAAGTACAAATGTGTTACTGTCACATTTGTTTTTACAATAATACATACTTAACTCTTATAGTAGTACTTAATTTTTTAATATACCGCAATTTTATTTTATTTTTGACAGTAAAACATTCCGTGGAATGAAGAAAATTAATTAATAATTTTGAATTATCCGTTCTAGTAATTACTCCTAATATTTAGTTTTTCTTATTAAACTTATTTTTTATACTAGCGTCACGAAACTTGTTGTTTATAAATTATACAGTAATTAAATATAAACAAATTATATTTGGGAAAAATAATTTCTTAAAATACATTTGGTGAAGTGTATTAATTTTAAAATTTACTAGTCTATTTCTTTAACATAAGTGGGCCCATTTCTTCTGATCACTCTTCTAGAAAATGGTGACTGTGATAATGATAATTATCAGTAAGTAATAATTTAACACTTGCACCCAATATTTCTGTTAGGACTTAATAATACTCCATGATTTAGGGTGTGTTTGTAAATTATAGTGATTGCTTTAAAGTGATTAAAATTGATTTTTGCAATAAAATATAAAGTTGATAGTGTTTTAAAATTAAGCACTTTAAATCAATTGTGTATATGTTGTGGTGTTTACAAAACAAATCACTTTTTTTATAAATTTACAAAAAATACCCTTATTACATTTAGATAGATAATGTGTAAAAATAAAATATTATTTAAATTGAAGGGCAAAATTGTAAAATTAATTATTGTAATGATGAGAAGCACATAGAAGCTATTAGAAGTAGGTGGAGGGGTGTTTCACCAAAATCACTTTTAACAAATTAACTTAATCACTTGATTGTATTTGAAAACATTCCAAAAGTGATTCTATTTGAAAAATAAGTGTTTTTAAGCAACTTCTAGTGTTTCCAAACACCCACTTAAAACCTGCTGCAAATATATGTGTCGGTATTTGGTTACTCACTTACTCTACCATCTCTCTCTCTTTTTTTTTTTTTTTTTTTATCATTTGTGCACTTTGACTAAAGTCCTCGTCGTTTTGATTTTGACAATTTTTTGTTCACAATTAAGAGTGAGAATAGATCAGGCTATCCAACAGGCATCAACTTACTCTATTAAGGCTTGGTTTGTTTGATAAATAAATCGAATTCAAACTTTTTTATAAGTTTATTTAACTAAATAGATCGAATTCTTCTGATATCTGTGATGGACAGGTTCAAACCCAAAAACGGAATAGAGGATTCGTGGAAATGGCTGGCATCAAACACGGGGAAGTTCTCCACAAAAGAAACGTACTCGACCCTTTTCAACCAGAGCCAAGACACTCGACCGGACGACAGGCTGATCCAAGGGTTCAAAAGTATTTGGAAGAGCTTTGCACCCTCAAAAGTCAAAGCTCACGCATGGAGGCTCTTATGGGGAAGACTGCCAACACGATTCAACCTTAGAAGAAGAAACATCCTCAACCAGAACGATGATCTACGGTGTGTACTATGTGGGGTAAGTGAGGAAACTGAGAAGCATATCTTCCTGGAATGCCCCCAAGCATACCAAGTTTGGATGGACTGTCTGGATTGGCTCAAGATACCGTCAGCACTACCGTCAGAATTACTAGATAATTTCCTTGGTTTTGGAGGCCTCATCAAACGAAGAAACGGGAAGAAGATCGCCACATCTACATGGTTATGTGTGGTATGGCTCATATGGAAGTGGAGAAACGCAGTCCTCTTCAGAAACGAGATATTCTCGACCACCAAGGTTAAGGAGGAGCTAAGGGCAAGACTTTGGAGCTGGTTCACAGTCAAATATCCCACTCGAAACACCTCGCCTTTCAAGGACTGGGTGACAGACCCACTTAAGTGCATGGCCCTGAGTCACTATGTATTTTAAATGTTTACTGTTTGTCTCTCTGATGATTAAACTTGTACACTGAACTATTCGGGTATTTCTTGTACCCAGTTTTAATACAATTCCTTTTACCGATCAAAAAAAAAAATAGATCGAATTCAAATTTTTGCACAAGTCTTTTAAGTTTAACATGCCGATCTCATTTGAATATTTTTTTTGGAACATTTGATAAATTTGTTATTACTTTTATCTTTTTTATTTTGAGATTAAAAAAAAAAAAAGTTATGTGATTGGGAGAAAGGAAATAATATGTCAAAAATAGAAATAAATGAAATGAAAAATTTATTGTATGACGTCTGTAAAAGAAAAGTGGGAAACTTATAGTGGGATGAAGGGAGTAGCATTTTTTGTGTCGTAACAAAAAATACATTGGGTGTGAAATGGAAAAATAATTTATATTTTTAAACAATAAACTCATATTTAAATTTGATTTTTATTTTTATATACATGAAATTTGAGTTCAAATTAAAGGTCTTTAAAAGGATAATTAATTTGATACATAGTGTGTTAAAAATATAATTGAAATGGAAAAAATACATATTATGCAGGTAAGAAGTAAAAATACCTCATTGGCATCACACAACTGCCAAAGCCACCCACTCTCGCCTGTGAACTGTCTGCACCATATGTGGTTTCTCTTTTTTTTTTTTTCCTTGCAAAAATTTTATTGGACATCAATTTTCCTTTTTATTACTATTACAGTATTTTTATATAATTATGGATTCATTTAAACTTTTTTTTTTTGACATACATTTAAACTATTTCTTGTATATATATAATATAATTAATCTCAAAATTATCTATGAATTATAAGTCTCGAGCATTTAATCGCATTTACCTAGATTGCTATTTCTTTTAATTTTTCATCGCCCATATTATTCAATTTTAATATGATTTTAATTTTTCTAATTTTTTCAAAAAATTTAATAATAATTAATTAAATACATATACATGAGAATAGATATTATAAGTTTATGTGAGTAATTAATTACATCCATTGATTAATTAGTGTGGGTGAATATGGGATCGAGATATTGGGTGTGATGATTAACGAAAATAACATCACTGATGCAAAAAATTAAATACCGTTATGAAGTCATTGGTTTGAGTCTTAATATAATCATGAATTTTCGTGTCCAAATTTCTTGCTTTAATCATGAATTTATCCAACAATTGACGAAGCAACCACCTCCTCTTTATTTACTTACCAGAACCACTGTCTGCCCTCCATCGTATGTTTTTTCTTCTTAATTTAATTTATTTATCAACATAAATATAATTAATTAATTAATTAAACCTCTCCCCCGACGCACTGACGCCTTAATATGATCATGGTGAAAAATATATAATAATTAATTTCTGACCGATGACTTGGGCATGATGTCATCTGAATTATTTTATTTAATTGTTCTATATATGAAAATTTGGATTTATTTGTTGTGTAGTTTGCATGAGAAGCAAGGTCAAAATTTCAGACATGCTGTCACTGTTCCATTATTCATATTTCTACCTCTTACGGTTAACATGAGCACATCACTGTTCCAAAAGTCTTTTTTGTAGGATGGATTCATATAGGAGTGTATATATTAATTCTAATTAAAAATTTAACTTAAAAAAATACTATCACATATTATTATTATTATTTAGGAATCTCAAGAATTAACCCTAGCCTCTTGAGTCTTGACATGGAGTTGACACCATTTTGATGAGTTTTAGGTTAGGTTTTATTTAATTTTTGGTAACTATACTACATTATAGAGGTCATTTTATGTGAAACAACTTTATTTATGAGATGAGATTCAATTTTAGTATTTGAATTATGTTTTTCTTTGAACATAATTGAGGTCATGAGACAATATTTTGTCTATTACATATACTTCTACATATAGTGGCTAAAATAGACCTTTTGGTTTTCAAATTATTTTTTACAATTCGACACGGGAAGAGTTTCGTCTCATCTAAAAATCCGAACTTGTAAACTTCCAGCAGAAATTGAACTCAGGACGTGTGAGCTAGCATAAGCCTAAGGATACCATGAATTTTTTTTTTTTTGTCTCATGATCTAAAAGTCTGAACTTATACAAAAGTAAAAGAATTAATTCTTGTATATTAATTTATGAGACATGGATTTACACAATAAAAAAAAAAAAAAAAAAAAAAAAAAAAAATTGTGGTATGAGTGTCAATAACTTTAGTTAGCCTAGGAGGAATGGTGACTTGCCATTACCATGGCTCCCACCTAAAATAAATGAATTGAAAGACACTAATCTTTTACTAAAGACATCTGCAATAAATAAGAGCAGTAATGTGACCTAAAATAAAATAGGACAGTTGGTGAGTTGAAAGACATAGATGTTTTACGAATAACAGCTTATGAAAGGCATTTAGAATAAATTAGGGCATTATTGAGCTGAAAGGCAAGATGTTTCAAGAAAGTGAGTATGCCGATTTTACGAAAGATATATACCTAAATTAAAATTGGCAAGTTAATTATAAGCTAGCTAAAGACACGGCTGTTTTACGAAACAGATCTAGCATGTCGGTTTTAGGAAGTGAAATCGTGGAATTAATGAAATCACGCTTTTGTTTTTTTTAAATGAGCCCATTAATATCAATGGTCTACCTAAAATAAAGAGTTTAATACATAAAAAATATCGTGTGATAAAACTGCAACAATTTAAATTAAAAAAAAAATATGTGTTAGAATTAAAAAATAAAAAATAATAAAGGAAACTGTCAAGATTTATTTTGAAACTAATCATAAATAAATTAGGGGATTAATGAGGTGACATACACTCCTGTTTTAGGAAGTGGAGATGAAATTGTTGGAAATCAAATGTAATAAATATTTCTTATTTTGTGGAAATTTAATATTTAATAATTTTTGTAAGGATATATTATAAATTATATTGCCTAACTAACCAAATAATACTGTATTACCTTTTACGTACACAATATCTATCAAGGAGAAAAAAAAAATTAAAATGTCTATTTAGGTAAAATAAACAATTAAAAAATATTATGTATGCTAAATAGTCCATACAAGTTAACTATGTTACTTTTTCAACGTAATACTATATATATATAGGTAAAACGTAAAATATACTCCGTAAAGATTCTCATTTTCCATTATAGAAAGTCCAGCAAAAATATTTGAAATCAACAAAACTCCGATCCAAAAAGTTTGTCGCATTTGAACTTTAAATTTATTTCAAAAAGTTTGTCGTTTTTCCTAATCTTACCAATGATCTCCCTAAATTGCCCCTATTCTTTTGGAAATATATTAATTACGATTTTTTTTTGGAAAGGTCAAAGAAATGGTGGAAAAGGAAGGTAAAAAAATAAAAGGAAAAAGAGAAGAAAGGGGGAGAAAATAACGAGGGGTAAATTTGTCAAAAAAATATGTTCCTTAATTTTATACAAAATGAGAAATGCGACAAACTTTATGAAATCGAGGGAGTAGAAACTTATTGCATGTTGGAAATTGGAATCTGCAAATAATAAATTAAATAGTGGTTCCTGTTTGTAAAAAAAATAAAAAAAAATAATAATAATTAATTTTAAAGTCGTCTAAATTTCTAATCAACCAAATTAAATATGGATTGGGCCATTCATATAGCCGAATGGAATTGACTTCTGTCAGTTCTGTGTCAGTAATATTAAAGTTGCAAACTTTTTTAACAAGCAACCAAAATAAACATGCATATATGCATATCTATCAGATGAGATATCTACAATAAAGAGAATCTGCATAAAGCAGCCTAATGTATCAATTAAAGTGATCATATATGAATGTATATATAATTATTAGTGAATGAATGATTAATCATATATCACTGCTCAAGATTTTTACATGTGATTTACAATAAATTAAGAATCGATCTGCATAAATTAGCATATATATATATATATATATATATATATATATATATATAATCAATGAGATATCTACAATTACAAATATTAATCAGCAGCATATATATCTACAACTATTAATGAATTTTTCCTATATATGATTTTTCTTATTAAATGGAGTAAAATTTAGTGTAATTTTATTTATACTTCAATTTTTCTCTTGACTATCTTAAATTTAATTAAGTAAATATAGTGATGTGAATAATGTCAAATGATCGACTCCATGAGGATCCCATGCATTATGACCTTCATATCAGATTTATATAAACGTTTAAAAACTACCTCACCGTGCAGAAAGGTAAAACTAGTTCACCGTGCAGAATTAACATAATATAATTGTATAGAGTATTAAATTTAACTGAAAAATGTAAAAAAACTAAAATGTGCAGACTATGCGTCGAGTGCACCATGATTTGGACCACTTGTCTTTTTACTTGAGCGGTGCAGCCTTTGAATTTAATGGGCATTGGGGATGCATGATTTGGACCTAGACTTCGGCCTTTGATGTGGGCCTATATATTTGTTAATTGGTTTTGGGCCAGGCTATATACCCCTCCAACTTTGTTAATTAATATACTCTCCTCTCAATTTATTAATTAAATATACATGTAAAATACCTAATTTACCCCTCTACCAAAATATTATTAGATAGATACACCCCTACCCCTAACTTTAAAATTGAAAACTAACCCTAACCCTAATTATTTTTTTTCGTCGCCGCCTCCAACAAAGCCGCCACCACATCCGACAAAGCCAAAACAAAAAAATCAACAAAAATCTCAAAAAAAAAAAATTTGACCTTATTTTCGATAAACTAGTGTCGATCGACACTGATTTATCGAAATTAAGGCACATGGTCGACAATAATGTGTCGAATAAAGACACTTATATCGACAAGATTTCGTCGAAAGAAAAAATAAAATAAAAATTGAAATATTTTGACAAAATGTGCTCGAAAATAAACATTGTCATCAACGATAATGTTTATTTTTGAACACATTATATCAAAAAAAAAAGATCAAACCTGCGTTTAAGGGTTCAAACGGCGGCGGCGATGGTTGGGCGAGAGAGGAGGGTCGCGGCCTTGTGGAGGAGGCGGCAGGCGACGTCGTTGGGCGAGGGAGGGGCGCCGCCGAATGATGCAGAAATTAAAAAAGAAAACGAGGGAGGAGAGGACGACGATGCAACTTGGGTGGGGGGAGGCAAGGCAACAGCGTCACATAGAGGATGCCGCCGCCGCATAGTTGTAGAAAGAAGTATAAATTTTAACAAAATGTCGCGTAGGGCGGTGTAGGACGGCGGCGCTGGGCGTTGTAGGGCAACAGCGGGTTTGGGGTGGTGGGGTTGGGGTGAGGAAAAAGAAAAAGGTAGGAAAAAATGAGAAGAGATTAAGGTTTTATGAGGTATATCTATCCAAATGAATGAGAGAATAAATGGTATAATAGATAATTTGAGGGGAATACATCTAACAATTGTATCAAATGAGTATATTTAACAAGTATGGAGGGGTATATAGCCTGGCCCGTGGTTTTTTTGGGATACTACAATGTTGGATCCAGATGTTTCTCCCAATAGTATTTTGGGCTTTCGTTGGCCCAATTTTATTCATTTTATATGCATTTCGGCCACTTTAAATTTTCGGGTCTACTATTTACACTTCCATTTCGGTTTAGAACACTCCCCCTTTCAGTTTAATAATATAATAATAATGTAAAAAACTAAAAATATCCTTTAAGTTATATTACACTACTAAGTGCACCCCTCCTTCACTTTTAAACCCTAAACCTAATTTTTACTCGTCATAATCGTCGATGCCGCCGTCGCTGCCACAACCATCATCACCACCACCACCAAACAGTAAATATGGTCGACACTGGTTTGTCGAAAAAACTTTTTAAAAAAAATTGAAATATTTCGACAACTTTAGGTCGACCAAAATACACTCTCGTCGACAACAATTTATCGACGAGAGTGTATATGGTCGATTTACAAAGGTCGAAAAAATTTAAATTTTTATTAAAAAAAAATCGACAACAGTTGGTCGACCATATACATTCTCGTCGACAACAATTTGTCGACGAGTATGCAAAGGATTGACACTGGTGTGTCGATGAAAAGAAAACAAAAACTTACCTTTGCAGCAGGAAACAAAAAAATTGACATCCGAGGGGAAAAAGGAGAAAAAAAAATGAAGAAGAGCAAAAAAAAACCCTAAACTTAAAATTCAAACCTGAGGGGCGGCGGACGACAAATCGGGGTGGGGCGGTCGGAGTCTGGGCGTGGGCAGGGGTGATGGGTGGGGGGCGAGGGGGTGGGATGGGGTGAATGAGTTGATTTTTTTTTTTTAATTTGCTGCTGCGTACAACAGTTGTTGAGAGATGGGAGGGAAGGGTGGCGACCAAGGAGGGGAGGCGCGGCGACGATAGAGGAGGGAGGGCGCCAGGGCGGCGACGGAGAGGAGTTGAATTTTTTTTCTGCTGCGTTTTTTTTTTCTGCTGCGTACAACAGCTTGTTGAGAGAAAGGGGGAGAGAGGGTGGCGACCAAGGAGGGGAGGGCGGCGACGGTAGAGGAGGGAGGGCGGCGGCTAGAAGAAAGAGAGGGAGGGGAGTAGAAAAAGAAGAAAAAAAAAGAGACGGGAAGAGCGATCGGAGGAGGAGGAGGAGGAGGAAGAAGGGTAAAATTAGGGGTGTGTATTTAGTAAATAGATTTTTAAGACAAAAGGGTATTTAGGACAATTTGAGTAGGGGTGCATCTATCTTGACAAATTTTAGGCGGGGTGCATGAATCGAGGGAGTGTTCTAAACCGAAATGGAGGTGTAAATAGTCAGACCCTAAATTTCCCCCTCCCCTTCCCCCTATTTATGTCTTTACCCAGGTTGAGTTCATACTTCAATTTTGAGTTCACCCTCCATGAAATACTACAACTATCCTTCCCCATTTACCCTCTCTCACACCTCTCTTCTCTTTTCTCGATTCAAATTTTTGCTAATTTTAAACTAGTTGGACGTGATTTTGTACAAATTACATTGACAAAACTGGATTTTTGCATGAATATAAGCGGGAATCGCAAAGTTTTACAACATCGTCGAACCCAACACTGGTTCGCCGAGGAAAAGAAAAAAACTCTGAATTTTTTTTTCTAAATTTTCATTATTCTCGACCAAAAATTCTGAGTTTTTATCGAAAACCAGGAAAATATTTTTGATATTTTCATCAAAAACTCTGAATTTTTTTCTGAATATTTGTCAAAAATTCAAGCAAAATTTTTTGAGAGTTTTTTGTGGAATTTTTTTTCGAAAAAATTCAGAAATTTTTACCAAGAATTGTGAAAATTCTTGGTGAACGAGAGCTGAGTTTTACGTTTCGCGAAGATTTTTTATAAAAATATAAAGAACCCTTACATATGTGTACTAAAACTTCATTTTTCAACCATTGAAACTCAAATCGAATCCCTCAAGATTTATATTCAAGTTTCTTCAAGGTTTTAAATTTTTTTTTGGACAAAATTTTGGGAGGGAGAAGGAATACCTAAACTTTTCGTTTTTTGTGTTATTTTTAGGTAGGGGTGAACTCAATAATAAAGGTAATTTGCTCAGATTTTCAAAAAGTAAATTGGAGTGGGGTGAAGACGTAGGGGAGGGGTTTGACTATTTACACTTCCATTTCAGATGGATGCACCCCCGATTGAAGCACCCTCCCAAAAAATTATCTAGAATAGATATACCCCTCGAATTGTCCTAACCACACCCTCCAAACTCTAATTTATAATTCACATTTCATCACTTTCATTTCCATCCACCAAATATACCCTTCGACAAGAGTGTATATGGTCGACAATAAAGGATCGATTTAAAAAAAAAAAATAGACCAATCAATGTCGACTAGACATGCCCAATCGGACGAAACTGCCAGTTACGGTTAAAAATCGGCGGTTTCGGTTTTGCATTTTGGGTAATCAAAACCGAACCGGCAAACCGCCGATTCGGTTAAAAATCGGCGGGTTTTTTTTTCTTTCTCTCTACGTTTTTGCTCGTTTTTTGTTCGTTTCAACTATTTTTTTAGAAACTACATTACTAGAATTTAATAAAAATTATATAACTTAAATTTATACATAAAAATTAGAAGAATTGTGTATTAAAAAAATTAAAAAAAAAATCGGCAAACCGACGGTTTCGGTTTGCCAAAACTTGCAACCGAAACCGAACCGCCATTTTCCGGTTACGGTTCGATTTTTGAACTGTAACCAACGGTTTGCCGGTTAAAAACCGCCCATGTCTAATGTCGACCATATACACTTTAGTTGTCGACGGGAGTGCATATGGTCAACACTGATTGGTCGAAATTTATTTAAAAAAATGTGATTTTTTAAAGTAATTTTGGAATTTTTGAATTTTTTTTATTTGATGGTCATCGAAAATGGTGTTGGAGACGATCGAAATGACAATTGGGGGTGCGTTAGTATAGGATGCATATCTAGTATGATAGTATATTTTATTGAAAGGTAATTTTATTTTTAACATGATTATTAAATTAATAAATTGAAAGGTGGTGTGCCATCCATGGTCCATGGAGGTGTAAATAGTCAAACCCGTAGGGGAGGGGGACATGCATTTTTGTTTAGGCCCATTTACTATGGGTTTCCACGTAGTTATGGGTCCTCTTTATATATATTTTTCGACCAGGTTATTTACACCCCTATTTTGCTATTTTCACCCATAAACTTATTTTTTAAACAAAAATTACACTTATAAAGATAGTATTACCCTTATATTAATTTTAAAAAATAATAATACAATCAACCCTAATTTAAATATTTACCATCTGCAACTGAGTTCCCGTCGAGTTACCATCGAATCACCACTAAAAAAATTGAAAAATAGGATTTCTAAAAAGATATCTGAAAAGTTAACATATTTTTTAAAAACGTAGCAAATTCTCAAAAATTATTTCCGAAAACATGCTAATTTTTCGAAAATAATTTACAAAAAAGAGAAAAAATTATGTTGAAAAAATGAAGAACACATTACACACGGTGACGGACCTACAGGGGGGCCCAGCGGGGGCAGTGGACCCCCCACTATTTTTTTTTTTTTATATATATAATTTTTTTTTATTGAGACGTTTTAAAGATTACTTGTATACTCCTAATACGAAAATAATTCACAAAATAAATACTCTAATCACTACATTGTTTTATTTTTAAATTTGTTACTTATTTTTTACCCACATTTTCTTTTACACCTCACTAAATCATCCAAAATGCTTCTCATTTATTTGACATCACACCCCCACTCAAATTTATTTTTCTTAAACATGAGCCAGTAAAGCAAGACATCACGAGATGGGAGAGTATAATTTAAACTCTACATTTATCTAATACTAGTAACTAATGTTTCTGCAGGGTTGCAAGTTAAATTTGAACACCGTTTCGCTTAGTACGAGGCGGAACAATCAAAATTAATTCACTTCAGAATATAATAAAAGTCGTTAAATTTAACGAAATGAAATATATTGAAAATTTTATTTTCCGTAATAAAATAATTTTATAGATATAATATTATTTTGTAATTTGAGCCCCCAATCTTAAATTTCTGGATAGTCACCGATTAGCCATAATGTATCTAGCTTGGTCTTCTACCACCCATCCAATAGAAATCCAAAAGGAAAATAACATAGATCTTCTATTAATTACACAGATCTAACAACAAACATAATAATAATAATAAAAAAGCATACAAAATCACAATTAAAAAAAAAAAAAAAACTTTGAACAGCGACAACACAGACGTGGATGGCAACTGGCAAGGGACGTAAGCACGACAGGGTTGCGGCTGTGCGGGGAGGGGAAGGTCCGCTGGAGCGAATGTGCGAGGGGGTCGGGGTGTGGGCTGCCACTGTGATTTTCGAGGGGAGTGTGGCGGCAGCGCTGCGATTTGCGAGGTAGGGAGTGCGTCTGCGTAACGTGTAGCGATGTGCGACAGTTGTACCCTGAAAAGGGAGAGGGAGAAGTGGGAGGAAAAAATGAAAAGAAAAAAAAATGTATTAAGATTTAAATTTATAAAGGAGGGTAATGTTGAAAAATGAAAGGTGGGTGATATCAACAAAGTCGTGGCTATTATTTTTAGGTATCAGTGTTTCGTACTATCATTTACTTGCCAGAATTGTTCATTTCTTCACTATTAGTGCAAGGTTCCTAAATATTATCACATGTACTCCCTTCGTTTGTTTATAAATTTATCATATTTTTTTTTATAAATACTTTTTTTTTACACTTTACTTGATTTTTTTTTTCCTTTTTCTATCAATCACATCAATTGTACTATATCTATTATTTAATCACTTTTCTTAATCTTTGTACCAAAAAGTAACGAGAAGCTTATAGGCGGATGGAGGGAGTATTTTTGTTGGTTTGTGTACTGACACGTTGAGATGAGTTAGTCCATCAATCCTAACTTTGTCATGTCAAGCAAACTTGTTATGGTTGACCACTGGTTAAGATAAATCCATTATTTGTAAGGCTCTCCCCAATCATAAACCCCATAAAAAGTAAGTTTTTCCTTGTCACATGTGCGCCACCTCAAAAGCAAAAAACTTCAACCTCCAAAACCAAACTCCTCCCTCAACAATAAACCCAAAAAGTAGGTTTTTGGGGGGCCCACCTCATTTTCTTTCATTTCTTATTTGGGGGCCACCTCACTCCCTCTCTAAAAAAAAATGCTGTAAATATGATTTTTGGGGGTCCACCTCACACTCTCTCTCTCTCTCAAAAAACCTAGGTTTAAATGTTACAAACTCCCCAAAAAATCTCAATCACCAAACTTTCTTCCCAATGCTAAAAACCTCCCCACAAGATTTTTGTGTGTTCCATGTCACCAAAAAACCTCTCCACTGGGGAGGGCCTAAGTGGCTTGACCCAACAAAATAGATATGCTCAAAGAATTATGATAATATAAGGAGAGAGGTGAGTCGTTATTCAAAATTTTAGGGTCGTCGTTATTCAAAAATGAAGCATTATCATTTAGGGTCGTCGTTATTCAAAATTTTATTATTCGAATTCATATACAATTTTTTTTTAATTAATAAATAAATATAAATATAAAATTATAATATTCGATATTTATAAGTATTCTATTATATTTATAATATATATATATATACATTAATATATTTTTAGAGGTATGTTTGTCTCATGTCCTATAATATTAATTAAATTATAATTTTACAAAATTTCTCCGTAAAATTTTGAATTGAATAGTATTTATTACGAATCAATTTCAAATCGAATACTTGAAAAAATGTTTAGAATATGTATTAAAAAATTTGAATCGAATAATCATTCGAATTGAATACCGAATCAAATCTATTATTCGAAAAATAAATGAATACAAATATTTGAATATTTGTACGAATCGAATACGACAGTATTCGCTTCGATTCGTTCAGAAATGTGGTCATAATTTTTTTTTGTTACTCAAGGTGAGAAAGACCATTTTACCGAGTTATAATTAGGGTGATCACGGTGCGATTTTGCGCTTTTTTGGACAAAATTCAAATTGTCTTGCTACTTGCGGTGCGATTTAGTATACAATTCTAAATTGCGGTTTATCTCATAAAAATGAACATGCGGTTTTGAACGGTTACGATCGATTTTATACGATTTGATGGTTTATATAATAGTATACTATACAATTACAAACGAAAAATTGAAATCATACCAACATAATATTAATGTCAAATATCCTTTAAAATTCTCAAGATTTAACTAAAAATAAAAAATGTTCAATATATTACAAAATAAATACTAGTGCTAAAAATTAATAATGAGTTTAAGTCTTTTTTAACCAACAAAAATAAATTACCACCCACGTCAAATTTCAAAAAAAAATTACTCAATGTTCATCTCTTTCATCACGGATAGCATACTCCTACAACTCACCACTAAATATCAATTGCATATTTGTGTCACTTTTATCAAGATTTTACAATTAAATACAAAAATTACTTACAAAGTTGCAAATCAAATATAATTTTTTTAAAATATTAATTCCAATTTCAAAAGTTAATCACAACACACATACAATGTACAGTGCTGGAGTACTCACTACAAAAAATTGCTCAAATAACGAGGGGAATTGGCGAGGGGTATTTCACCCTTGCTATTTGGCGAGGGATTTAAAGAGGGGCATAAATAAAGAGGGATTTGGCGAGGGGCGGAATCACACTCGCTATTTAGCGAGTGGAAAAAGATGCCCTCGCCAATTGGCGAGGGATTTGGCGACGGCGTGTTTTGCACTCGCTCATTGGCGAGTGCATTGTGGCCCTCGGAAAATGGCGACGGTCCCCCACTCGCTAATTGACGAGGGGGGTGGGGCCCTCGTAACTGCCCTCGCCTATTTAATTTTATGTTCTTCAAAATATAGGAGGAGAGGACGGGACGACCAGCTTACGACTGGGAGATTATCGAATATTACCACTGTTACACTAACGGAACGTACACATACGGGCATATGGGTTATATTCTGGTAAGTGTATACATATATTATATTAAATATAATATTTAATTGTATTGACATGTATGTTAACCAAATTTTACATATGCACAAATAGGATCAGGTGCAAGAGGAATTGTCACATCTTACCCAGCCGTCATCTGATCATGATCCTTCAGATGATGGTTCCAGTACCCGGACCCCACCCTTGCCGGAAATGTCTGAGTTGTACGTAAAGAAAGTTGGAAGATCTCACGGTCGCGTGAAGGGTCTTGGGCAACTAGGAAAGAACAGACGTGTCACTTCTGGTCCTGGTGAGACATCTTCCGGTACGACGTTTGGACGATTTAGCCAGGCCGACATCGACAATGCTCTTTTGGAAGAGCGGAGGGCTAGTGAAGAGAGAGAGCGTCTCATACGTGAAGAACTGCAACAATCAGTCACTCAAACGGAGGAGCGCTTACGTCAAGAGTTTGCTGCTCAGATGGCATCACAGATGGCATCAATGATGAGACGGTTCAGAAGGGGGTCGGGTAACGGGAACGGGGATGATGATGATGATGGTGATGATGACGCTGCTGAGGATGGTCGATGATTGATACATTTTAAGTTATGTTGTCTTGTTGGATTTTAAAAAATTGATGAAGTTATTTGGGATTTTTTTTTTATGTTGTGTACTTGAATTGAAGTGAACGTACGAGACAATGTTTTATTTTATATGGTTTTAATTCATATTGCTTGTGTGTGATTAATTAAGTATTGATCTAATATATAAATGAATTGAGTTAATACCATATAGTTGTTAATTTATTAAATAAATTGAGTTAATAACATATAGTTGGTAATTGAGTTAATAAGTTATTAAATTTAGTAATGAAGGGCTTTTGTTAAATTAATTAAGTATTGAGCTAATATATAAATTAATTGAGTTAGTAATCTATTCAATTAATTGACTTAATTAATAATAAAAGAATAAATTTGAGTTAATACATACATAAGTATAAATTATTAAATTTAGTATTAATGAAGGGATTTGTTAAATAAATTGAATTAATTAATACATATATAAGTATAAGTTATTAAATTTAGTAATGAGGGATTTGTTAAATTAATTAAGTATTGAGCTAATGTAATTAATTTACTTAATAACATATAGTTGGTAATTTATTAAATTAATTGAGTTAAAGAATAAAAACAGAAATTAAAAGGGATAAATATATAATGCATTTGAAATATTACGACTAAAGCTCCTAGCCTAATTGGCACACGGGGGCGCATAAACTCTTCAGAATCCGGGAGGTCGTGAGTTCGACCCCCCATGCGCGCGCCCAGCTGTATGAATAAAATGAATTAAGGGTGGCCTGGTGGTGAGGGGTAAGGGAAGTGGCCTTAGAGACCTGGGTTCGAAACCCAGGTCTGTTATTTTTTAAATACAGCGTATTGGCGAGGGGCCTCGCGCTCGGGAAAAGGCGACGGTCTTTGCCCTCGGGAATTGGCGAGGGTTATGACTCTCGCGACTGGGCGACGGGACACACTCTCGCTAATGGGCGACGGCACGCGCCCTCGCCAATTCGCGAGTGGGTATGCCCTCGCTAATACGCGAGTGTGTTTGGCCCTCGCCAATTCGCGAGTGTGATTCTGCCCTCGGGATTTGGCGAGGGTGCCCTCGCCAATAAATTAGCGAGGAGCACTTAGGCGACGACGACTGCCCCTCGCCTCTGCTGTCGCCAAATCGCTTAGCGAGGGCTTTTCCCTCGCCAAAACCCTCTCCATATGGATGGTTTTTTGTGGTGACTAGTGTAATTAGAATAAATTATATATAATATATGATTAATTAACTTTTATATATTTAAAAAAAAATGTATTCCGTAGTTATTAATATTAATGATTTAATATATATAATACTAAATTTATATATATAATTATCAATTAAATTAACGATGCAATCGGTGCGATTAATCATCTACTAAAATTTAAATCGCACTGTTACAGCGGTGCGATTTCGTATAATATTTTTAACCGTGATTTAAAGCGATTTTTTAAACTAACGGTGCAGTGCGGTTCAATCGATTTTAACGATTTTTAAAATTTTATGATCACCCCCAAGTATAACAAACTATTCATTTCTTACAATTTCTCTCTCTAAAACATATACTCGGTTGTGTGACCATCTCCAAGTTGTGGAGTAACTCGGTTGTCCATATGACATTTAATGATTTAATATATATATATATTTTTTTTAATTTCACTCGTGTCATCTTCCTATACTAGGTTGTCCATAATTTCAGACAAACTTAGACTAAGAAAAAAGGTTCAAGAAATTTAAATGTAGTGAAGCGGACCGAAAGAAAATAGGCGAGAGTGATAGATTTTGGTATTGTCATTCAAAAAAGCAATATTTTCTCACTTTAATGGTCAATGGGCGTCGTGATATACTGATATTTACTTTTAATTTTAAAAGTTGAATTTTGAGTTTTAAAATTCTACATCATAAGTTTTACTTCTAATTTTTTTTTTATGGAAGTTAAATACCCATCCCTTTTTTTCCCTCCCCAAGACTCGAACCCAGGACCTAAGGTAGTGGTGCTCTAACACTTGAGCTATCCCACTTTGTCATAAGTTTTACTTCTAATGAAATTCGACTTTTAAAACCCACACAAAACCAAAACCACATCTATTAAAATTTTACACATTCATATTGCATAAATTTAAAATTTTATCTACAATAAAATAAAATAAAGACACGCATCACTATTTATCATTATTTTAAAAATTCAAAATTTTAAAAATTGATTTTTAAGAGTGTAGAACTAATAACCCCAAAACACTATATACACACTCCATAATTTTAAAAATAATTAAAATTTAAAAGTATTTTAAAAAATCAACTAAATTTTTATTAACAATTACAGCAATTTACATAAATCAAATAATTTTTTTGATTTTTTTTTTTGAGAAAATTAAATAGAATATGATAATTAAAAAAAAAAAAAAAAAAATTATCAAAAAAATTAAAATTTTTAATAAATTTTCAAAAATAATTAAATTAAAAAAATTAATAAAAATAAGATTTAATTTTTTAATTAAATATTTATTTATGATCGAGTTTTTTTTATTTTATTTGGTTTTAAAAAAATTGAATCAATATTTTTAATTATTTATTTAATATTTTTCAGATTTTATTAGATTTAATTGATTTTTTATTCAAATATTTTTTAATATTTAGTTGGTTTTTTAAAATATTTTTAAATTTTATTTAGATTTTTGGTAATATTGAAAAAAAAAAATTAATTAATTTTTTAAATTTATATATATACTTTTATAGATTTAGTTGAATTTTATAATATTTTTTTAGTTTTTATTCAATTTGAATTTGTTGCGAAGGATGAAGGGTAAATAGAAAGGAATTTAAGTGTGTTTAAACTTTAATAATAAATTTTAATTTTTTAATTTTAATGGAATGTATATAACATTTGAGTTTGTATAACATTTTATGGGGAGGTTAATAGCACCATCCTTTATTAAAAAAAACTTAAAATTCAAAGTAAACATCATATAAGATTATAAGTATTTGATTTCGGCTAGGCTAACCGATTGATGGATGGATTTTCCTACATACCAATCAATTTGTTAATTTCTACATTTCATCTTCCATTTAAATACACGTGCATCTTTAATATTTCCTACACTATATTTCTATCACCACTTTTCCTTATATACAAGCGTTCATTATTTTATTTCAATTACCTTTTCTCTTATATCTAATCAAATATTACACGGGTAACAATAACAAAATAATATATTATCATCGCTCAAATGCATTGAAACGTAATGATTCATTCATACTTGTTATAATATTCGTTTGGAATTAATGGGATTAATTGGGTTTTGACACCCTTATCTAATTTAATTAATTAGATGGACTAAACGTTAATTATAAAATAATTGAACGTGACATAGTCGATCTACTCGCGGAGTAGATGAACGTGGTATATTTAATGTCTCAAAATCGAATTAAGGTGAGTGAGAAATTAATTGTTGAAGTTGAGTGTTTCAACTTGAAGTTATGGAAGTCTCGAAATTGGTATTCAAGACTTATCCACGTGCGCGATATTTTCGCAATCTTTGCGATATTTTCGCGATATCATCCCAAGATTCGGGCCTGGGCCCACGCGTGATTTCAGCAACCTCCTAGGGTTTCTTCTGCCTATAAATATCAGTCTCTTCCCTCATAATTTCATACGCTGAAATTCGCCCCCTCTCTCCTACTACTCTCCTCTCCTCTCGTCCCTACGCAGTGTGTTGAGCTCCCGAAAGCCTTCCTCTGTTCTTTCTTGTGCCGGATTTATATCCGAGAGTGTTCAGTTCGTACTACGTACGTTCGCCGAGGTTTTTTATACAGTGGTGCTACTGTGTAAAAAGTAAAAGTCGTTTTACCTTTGGGAACGGAACGTCATACCAGTCGAGCACTATCCTGGGCGTATTCTGTTCTGCGGGAAAAGGGATTCCCTTGACTCGACTTATTTATTTGTTATTCTGAAATTTTCGATATTGCAGTTTACACAGCGTAAACAGTTTCCAACATATTCAACACAAATCTAACACATTTGACAAATGCTTATATACAATTGACAAATGCAAGGACGGAGCCACACTGGATCCAGAGGGGCCCAGTGGCCCCCCATCCATTTTTTTATTTTATTATATATGTATATATGATATATTTTTTTAATAATTATATGTATTATTTTTTAATAATTCTTTTTATTATATATATATATAAATAAAAATATTATTTTCATTTTAAGATATACATATTAAGTTTAGACGGAACAAAAATTGAATGCTTGCATACAAAGTTTGAAAGGAATAACTTTATTTTTTTCTTTTTTTCATGTATTTTTTTCTTAAATTTATTTCATAATAATCCAATTTTTTAACGTTTTTTTTAATAGAGACAATTGATTGATGGTGTATTTAAAATTATTGTCTAAATTTTTTCTATGACTCACAAAAATGTTCTTAAAATTGAACAATATTATTGATGTTTTAAAAAAAAATAGTTTTGTGTTTTAAATTTTTTATACATTTATATTGTATGAATCATAGAATATTGTAAAACATTAGTTTTCAACTAATAAACTATTAAATTATTTTGCTTCATTTCTTACAAAACATAATGAAAGTCAGTTTGTTTATAAATTTTGATAAGTATAATTAATACACATTATTTTATTAATCGGGCCCCCCACCTGAGATTTTTTGAATCCGTCACTGGACAAATCCCCTTATATACTAATAGGGAGTTTAAATTGATGATGTGTCATTTTGTGGTTAATTTGACTTATGTGTCATTTTGTGGTTGATTTGGCTTATGTGTCATAATTTAATGAAGTTGTTAATTTTAAAAAGTATGATGTGTAATTAAGTTATTTGTTGGGTAAGATATGATTCATAAACTCTTTCAAAATATTATATTCTTATTAAGTATTGCAATTTTTTCCTAATTAATTATTTATTTTATTTAAGGTGTTTGCTCGAAAATATATATGTAAAACTTATTATATAATTATATTATTTTACAGTATTAACAAATTTGTTATATATACATAATACACTACTTCTATAATATAGAATCCCCTTATATACTAATAGGGAGTTTAAATTGATGATGTGTCATTTTGTGGTTAATTTGACTTATATGTCATTTTGTTGTTGATTTGACTTATGTGTCATAATTTAATGAAGTTGTTAATTTTAAAAAGTATGATGTGTAATTAAGTTATTGGTTGAGTAAGATATGATTCATAAACTCTTTCAAAATATTATATTCTTATTAACTATTGAATTTTTTTCCCTAATTAATTATTTATTTTATTTAAGGTGTTTGTGGTTGATATGAAAGGTTGAATTTCTTATTATTTTAATATTGACTAATTAAATTAACTTTTATTTTATTTACTTAAATTTATTGTAGTATTCATTTTATTCTTTAGTTTAATTTATTTTTAAACTATTTAATGTACTTTTGAGTAAAATACAATCTAAAATGTATTTTTATTGGTGTGTACAATTCTTTATTTAATTAGTTATTAAATTTTATTTTATAATTACTTTTATCTTATATCTCAAGTAATTTTTTCTGCAATTATTTTTAATTTATTATAAGTTTAATGTATTTAAAAAATAGAGCTCGAAAATATATATGTAAAACTTATTATATAATTATATTATTTTACAGGATTAACAAATTTGTTATATATACATAATACACGTACTACTTTTATAATATAGAATCCCCTTATATACTAATAGGAAGTTTAAATTGATGATGTGTCATTTTGTGATTAATTTGGCTTATGTGTCATTTTGTGGTTGATTTGGCTTATGTGTCATGATTTAATGAAGTTGTTAATTTTAAAAAGAGTTAATTGCAAATTAAATCACGACTTTTTACTCATTTGCAATCTAATCTAAACCTTAAAAGAATTGCAAATAAATCACAAACTTTAAATATTATTGCAAATTAGACTTTTTAGAAGTCTACTTTGTCCCTAAATCATACCTTTTGATATTTGGTTTGATTGGAAAACAATATTGTTTTATTAAGGTGTTGTTATGTCATTAAAAAGTCTAAATTATGTTATATTCTAATACAATTAAAATTGTCAAAAAGACTAAATTGCAACTATATTTAAAGTTTGTGATTTATTTGCAATTAACTTAAAGTTTAGATTAGATTGCAAATGAGGAAAAGGTTATGATTTAATTTGCAATTAACTAAATATTTAATTTGCAGTTAATAACACCCAAAAATACTCTATACACACCCCATAATTTTAAATACAAAAATAAATGTATATAAAATGACTAAGTAACCCTTATATTATTTTCCTCTATTAATTGAAACGTATAACTAAATTTAATGATAATATCATCATTTTATCAAATATTCATGATAAATAAATATATTTCAAATAAATTAATTAATTTGAAGTAGATGCAATTTTTAATTTTTTTTTTCATATATATAGAGGAGCAAAACAATTAGTTTGGAGTAGATGCAAATAATTTTTTTTTTTGTGTAAGACTACTAATATCTAACAAAATGTTATATAAACCTCAAATTTTATACACACCCCACTAAAATTTAAAAATCAATTTGTATAACTAAACACACTCTAATTCTTTCCTATTTACCCTTTATCCCTCAAAATAAATACAAATTGAATAAAAATTAAAAATATAATTTAAAATTCAACTAAATCATTAAAACTATATATAAAATTTAAAAATTAATTAAAAAATATTCAATAATACGAAAAACTAAATAAAATTTAAAAAAATCAACTAAATATTAAAAAATATTTAAATGAAAAAAATCAATTAAATACAAATAAAATCTATAAATATTAAATAAATCAAATAAAATTTATAAAATAATTAAATTAAAAATACCAATTAATGATTCAATTAAAAAAAATAATAAGATAAAAAATGAAAGAGAAATCAATTCAATCAAAAATAAATATTAAGAAAATTAAATAAAAAATAAAATCTTACTTTTTTATTGATTTTTTTTAATTTACCTTTTTTTTACGTTTTATTAAAAAAAAATTAATATTTTGAATTTTGTTTTGATGATTTATTTTTTAATTTCAGATTCTATTAAATTTTCTAAGATTTTTTTCAAAAATATTTATTAATTTATGTAAATTAATTATTTTTAAAGATTTAGTTAGTTTTTTAAAATACTTATAAATTTTAATTACATTTTTTTCCAGATTTTTTGAAGTTATTTTTTAAAATTATTTTACTCTTTATTTTTATTATGTAAAGATTATTTAGTTATTTTATATATATATATATATATATTTGTATTTAAAATTATGGGGTGTGTATAAAATATTTTGGGGGTGTTATTAACTCTATTTTTTTAATATATATAGAGGAGAAATAGTGATGTGGCATTTTTTAATACATGTGGCACCAAATTAGTCAATTATAATTCCTTCAAAACATAAAAGATTAAAATTGAAGTAAAAAATGATTAAAATTGAAAGGTAAAAGACGTATTTTGTAAAGTTGAAACTTAAAGGATTTTTTTTGGAATATTTCAAACTTATGGGGCTAAAACAAAAAAATTCCCTAGACAACGTTATAATAAATATAATTGAAAAAAATGTTAAATTTTTTTAAATATAATTATAATAATTTATCATACAAAATGAAAATATGAAAAATTAAATTAAGTAAATAAATAAAAATTTATTATTAAATATTTAAAATTCCGTGTAATACACGGGTTCTACACTAGTGTCATATTAAAACCAAGTTAGAATTGTGGTTACATTCTTTTGCCCATTCATTTGTAACAACCGCAAGCAAAGCTTCTAAGAAATACTTTAAAGTTAATAAATTGTGGAATTGGTTGGTAGATTTCCACGTACTGTGTGGATTTGGATTCAGAAATTTAAGTTTAAAGTAGAAAATATAATTATTACTCCTGGAAGACTAATTTTATACATAAATGGGGGCATACAAGGTTTTTTCTTTTTTTATATACATTGGATATTAATGGTTTTTTCAATTTGATCAGCCCAAAAATCGATTTTGAAGATGTGTCCGTCTCATATACAGTATTCTCAATTTTTGTCAAACCTCCCTATTGCTATTTGTAGCTGCTGCTGCCGCCACTAAATATATAAAATACTGTATCCTAACTCGTATATATCGCCCAGTACTTTTTCTACATAAATTAGAGATTGGAGCTAGATCTGACAAGATATTAATGAGTTGGACATATTCCATGTTAAATAAGTGATGGGTGAAAAAATTAATTGTAAAGAAAAAAACAAAAAAACAAGTCAACTTTGATCTGAGCCATGCGCCTTTAAATAATGTTACTACATGAGAGATAGCCTTAATTTCTCATCAACTCATTCACCATATTCACAGATAGAGAGAGAGAGAGAAAGAGAATGGGCAGTGTAGAAAGAAGCAATGGCGAAACCCATATTTCAAACGACACCGTAGGGAGAGTCATAACATGTAAAGGTACATATATATATATACATACATCGATCACTATGATCATAAAATCTAAATTTATGCGAAATATTATCTATATATGGTCTTAATTAATTATTTTTATACAAATTAATTTTACTACAGCGGCAGTAGCGTATGGTCCGGGTGAGGCGCTGGTGGTGGAAGAGATTCGGGTGGATCCACCTCAGAAAATGGAGGTCCGAATCCGGATCCTTTTCACTTCCATTTGCCATACGGATCTCAGTGCTTGGAAAGGCCAGGTACACTATAATATTAATACAACATTTATCCATTCTTTTAATTAATTAATTTTCTCGTAAGTAAATTAAGTTTAATTTTGTTCTTGTTCAAAATCAAGGTTCCTGAAGCTCAGCGGGTATACCCTCGAATTTTTGGCCACGAAGCTTCTGGGTACGTAACAACTCACCTTTGACCCGGCCACTATATATTTTCGTCAATTGATTTGCTACTCTTAAATCTAACCCATGTGACGAAATTGTAAAGCCGGCTCCATATTATCTATTGCTATTTGTAAAGGAACAATCCTTTACACTATTGATTGTTTTTTGTCTCATACAAATCTTTTCTTTCCAATTAAGTACCATATAGTATAATTTTATTTAAGATAATAATAATACTCTTAAATTTGTGATTTTTTTAAAAAAAAAATTAATACGTATAAGTCTATTATGCCTCGCGTTAGTAATGTTAGTCCGATCGATTACCCTACATGAAATTCTAGTACTCCCTCCGTCCGCTTATAAGCTTCCCGTTACTTTTTGGCACAAAGATTAAGAAAAATGATTAAATAATAGATATAGTACAAGTGATGTGATTGGAAGAAGGAGAGAGATAGAGAGAAAAAGTAAGATATAAAGTAAAGTGTAAGAAAAAATACTTACCAAAAAAGGTATATGAAGCTTATAGGCGGACGGACCATAATGGTAAAATGGAAAACTTATAGGCGGGGTAGTAATTAACTTGAGTGAAGAGTAGATGCAAAAATTCTGCAATTTTGTCAACATAAAATTAAAATTGAATAATTATTTTAGGCTAGACAAATAATTAATAATGAAAAGTTACCCAGTACGTAGGTAGACCATGCAGCTGTCGTTAGTTGAGTATTTGGTTTAAAAATTAAATTATTTATTACTACTACTACAACTTACTTGAATTTAATTACTATTACTATTACTATTATATAATATTGCATGTGGAAATAAAGAGTGGTGGAAAGCGTGGGGGAAGGGGTGACCGGGCTGGAAATAGGTGACCATGTGGTCCCCATCTTCAATGGAGAATGCGAAAACTGTCGGTATTGCAAGTCACACAAAACCAATCTGTGTGAGAAATTTCGGGTCAACCCGTTAAAGAGTAGGATGTTTGGCGATGGAAAATGTCGATTTTGGACCAAAGAAGGGGAACCAATTTACCATTTTCTCAACACCTCAACGTTCAGTGAGTATACTGTTGTGGACTCTGGATGTGCTGTTAAAATTGACCCCAAAGCTCCCCTCGACAAAATGTCTCTCCTCAGCTGTGGTGTTTCTACTGGTAAAATTGACCAATTTTTTTAATTAGAATAATAATAATAATAGAATGCAAGGATAAGAATATAATAGATGCGCGGTGCAGGTCTTGGAGCCGTGTGGAATACGGCAAATGTGGAAGCCGGTTCAACTGTGGCCGTTTTTGGCCTTGGAGCCGTGGGGTTGGCTGTAAGTTCATTTCTATCTTTACATACATTAAATCCAATCTAAAATTAGTAAATTACTCTACTCTGAGAAAAAGAGTACACATATTGTTCGGAAAACAAAAGGCATAAAAAAAAATCTTAAATTTACTTTACAAATTGATAGTATTTCAAATTAAGAAATAAAAAAATCAATTTACAAAAAATGATGACCAATAATTCATAAATTATTAATGAGGGTCAGAGCATGCCGCCCCCTAGTATGACATGATATGATCTGTATTGTATCTATTTCAAGTGACAAAAAATTAATAAATGGAGTAAATTAATATACATACAAAAACCTGTCCCAATTAAATAGTCAAGTCAACAAATTAACTATGGATGACTCATCACTACTGAGCTTTATTTTTCTAGAGGACCCACGCAACTTGTTCTAGATGGGTTCCTCTCGCTTCAATAATTTCATTAATAATTTAATTTTATATTTATAATTAAATTAAAAAACATACACCCTGCTCTATTTTTCCTGTGCTTGTTTCTTTTCGTAGTAGAGAAAATATAAAGTAAGTCTGATGATGAAATATATTTTTAAAAAAACACTCTTGTGAGAGGAGGGAGTGTTATACAAAATTCTTATTAAGTCATTATTTTTCGTTAAAACCATGAACATTTCAAGAATACTTTTTTTTTCACTCAAATTTTAAATTAAAATAAGGTTTTAATTTCATATATATTCATTTTCAGTATATAATATATTAAAAATAAAATAAATTATAATCTTTAATTTAACATTCATATTAATATTGTATTTACAAAAATGAAATTTAAAATTTAAAACATGAGTTTATTATGATTCAAATTATTTTTATTGAATTTAAATTTTCATATTTTAAATATATCTCATACTGTATATAGTACATAATTCACAAGAAATAATTGTCAATACATTAATAGTGTGTTGTACGTGAGAAATTCTAGTCATATATATGAACCATCGCTGAAGGAGAATTGGCAGGATAGATCCAATAAACATGTTACCGGCCTGGCATTGATTGATTGGATCCAAACTCCCCTAAAAAATACAATGAATTGTCACATAAATTATTTTTAAGTATATTTATATGAAAGTATTATTGTTGTACATTTAATGTATCACTATTAATTTATTATGTATACAAAATGTCATTATTTAAAATTAAATAACAATAATCTTTTTTAAACATAAAAAGTTCGCTAAATCGAATTCACTACTCATGTATTTTTTTTACCCTAGATATAGCATGATTTGTTGTTATGTCATTTTCAGTTAGCCACCGCATAAGTAGCGTACCCAAAAGATATTTTTATTTCATTAGATTTATTCTTTTCGACTTTTATCCCTTTCATTTAATTTTATACTAGTTATTTAACCTATCCTTGAATTTTTTATTTTTTTTTCAAATATTTTATCTCTTGTATTTTTATTTCCCTGCAATTTGTCCGTTGTAACATTTTCCTTGGTCAAGGTGTGACATAATTATGTATAAATTAAGAATATATAATACTAATAATAATCATTGAATAATTTTGAATGTGAAAGGCGGTTGAAGGGGCACGGGCCAAAGGAGCATCAACAATTATTGGAGTTGATATCAACACACATAAGCGCATCAAAGGTATTAAATAAACCTCAATTAATTATTATATATATAATTTATATTGTTTTTTTATGATATTTGAATTAATGCAATTATTATTAAAAGGTGAAGCAATTGGGATCACAGACTTCATAAATCCCAAGGATTTGGACATGCCAGTACACGAGGTTAGCAGTTTTTATTTATATTATGGAAGTAACACTATTTTAATTACTGTAAGAAAAAACTTATAAGAGCTGATCTGCTGTAAGAATATTTAAGTGTTACTTGTATTATTTTTATAGGAAAAACATTTAAGCTAGTGTTTTGAGAAGTAAATAAAAAGCACCATTAATTAATTAGTGGAGTAATTAATTTTGGAATGAAAAAATATAAATGTTTTTACGATGCAGAAAATAAGAGAAATGACGGGAGGAGGCGTGGATTATAGCTTTGAATCGGCGGGAAATTTGGACGTTCTCCGCGAAGCCTTTTTGTCAACTCATGATGTATATATTATTTTAACTTAATTATTTCTTCCTTTAATTTCGATTTTATTATTTATAAATATTGTATTTGTTTTTTTGGGGTGCAGGGTTGGGGATTAACAGTAATTTTAGGGATACATCCAACACCAAGAATGCTCCCTCTACATCCAATGGAGCTTTTTGATGGGAGAAGAATAGTGGGATCAGTGTTTGGTGACTTCAAAGGAAAATCTCAATTGCCTTATTTTGTCGATCAATGCATTAAAGGGGTAATATATATATATATATATACTTCTTAATTCAATCAAATATCTCTTACACATGTACTATTTTTGGAATACACATAATTTTATTTTTAATTATTTCAGGTGGTGAAGTTAGATGAGTTTGTCACTCATGAGCTGCCCTTTTCAAAGATTAATGAAGCTCTACAGTTACTCGTTGATGGCAAATCCCTAAGATGCCTTGTTTATTTGTAAATATGCTTGCTTATGTATGAATATTGTGGTGAGTATAATATAATGCGGTTTTGATATGGAATAAGATGATGGATTTTCTTATAAAATTCACTACTGGTATAAAATACTTGTACATGTTAAAATATACAAGTGACTTATGCATGTAGTTGATTTCATAAAAAAATCATCATCTGTTCTATATCAGTAATATCACTACTCTAATATAAATAATATAATAAATGTTGTTGTGGGAATCGAGCCTGCATTTTGGATCTATTTGTATTATTGCCTTCATTAGGCTGCGTTTACAGCAGGAATAATAATATGTCTTCATACAATAATCATAGTTGGTTGTCTGCTTCTCCCGGATATCCTTGAACAACTTATTCCTTTAAGGCTTTAAACAAACAAAAAAAAAAAAAGATTTGGTTGGGTTGGCAGAGGCTCGTTCAAGGATAGATTGAAGATTTGTTCAATTTTAAAAAGTTAAAGGGGTTCATTTGTACCAAAAAAAAAATTGAGAGACTATATACAATACTATTTTATTTTTTTAATTAATGGACATAAAATAAATGAATAACTTTTAAAAAGATAAGAGAGTACGAGATTAACATTGTATAATAATCCCTTTGTCCGCATAATGTGTGTGTATTTTTTTGAACTGTCCATATAAATGTACATGATTCATTTTTCAGAAAATATACTTCACCTCACTTACTTTATCTCATATCTACTTTATTTTTTAATTTATACATAAACAAATAATATTCACATTATATGTAGACAAAGAAAGTACTCTATTTTATGTATATTTATTATAGATGCAAAATTTGTTCATATTGTTCTATTAAATTTATGTATATAATGTAGATAGTTCTACTAAATTTATGTATTTAAAGTTTGTAATTAAATTTTTGATATCGATACCTTCAGCGATATTTTTATAAATTTAAAATGTCAATATTTTTAACATTGACCAAACCGAACTATATTGAGAATTTGAGATAATTAAATGATATATTCACGATATATATAGACGGGCCTGAAAAAAGATTGAAACCTAATCTACGGTTAGTTTTCGTTTCGTTCCTCGGTCCACTAAATTTTAGAATACCGGATTTCCGATCCAAGTTTAGACGGAAATTTATGACCGAAACCCATATTTTAAAAAATTTATGACCGAAATTTATATTTTTTTTGTAACACCCCGTTTTAAAAATAAAATTTCGTCTTTCATAATTTTTTTTAATCATTTAAATAATGATAAATTAATTGAAATCGTAAAGATATACAAATTATGAAATTTATGAACTATTTTCAATGAGTTGTAAGAATCTTGCTTACTGAAAAGATCGAACTTGATTGTAACTCACTCGACCCAATTTAATAAGATGAGATGATAATTGAGAATGAAGTAAACTATAATAAAACAGGCATGATAATTTAGAATGAAGTAAACTATAATAAAAATAAAACAGCGGTGGTTTTGTTTTTTCCTTCAACTTCTTTCTCTCAGACCATTTTCTGGGTCCAGTCATTTTCTGGGTCCAGTCATTTCTTCTCAAATTTTTCATCCACTTTTTCCTTTCACAAAAAAAGAGAATCCTCAAAGCAACATTATTCCTGTTCTATTATTCTTGTTCTAAAAGTGAAAGAGTTTAGGTATGAGAAAGACATTTTTCTTTAACGAATTTCAGTAGGATTTCCTTGTTTACCTTGTGGAATTTGCATAATAGGTGATAGGTGAGTATGTGACCCCGTGGCTTATTATTTTGGTAATTGCATGTGTGGTTTGTCACAATTTTCCTATTGTATACATGTTTTTATGCTACCTTTTACTTCTTTTGGAATTTTGATGCTTAAAAATGAATTAGATGGTCTATTGATGTTAATATATATGTATTGTGTTAGCTGAAAATACATTTCATGGGATAGATCTATTGGTGTTAATATATATGTATGGTGTTAGTTGAAAATGTCATTGCATGTTGTTTTAAAAAAGGTATAGACCTTTCTCGATTTTTTTTTAGCTCAAACCCTCGGAATATGGTTAAAATACCGTAATTATTTTACAGGTATTTCTAATTTTATGTGATTTGGTTGAAGTATAAAATTTACTCACAGAGCTCTTTTTTGGGACTGATTTTACACTATGTTCATTTACTGTATCTTAGATTTCATGAGAATTTTATGTATATATGTTTGGATTTATATTCTATTTTTAATAATAATTTTTTTAACAAGTGTTTTTCTTAAAGGGAGTGGACTGTTTTAATGTTCAAAGGAAATGCATGCTTAATTAAATAGAAATGTGTAAGATTAAATATGATTTTATGAATATTATTACTAGTCCTTATTGTTGTTGTTGTGTAGGATCTGCTCTTGCATTTTTATAAGCAACAAAAAAGTTTTACTAAATTCTTGAAGATTACTTACACAATCCATTTTCGAATCCTATTTTCAATGGTTTTACAAAATTCATAAATAATATTCTACAAATTATTTTCAAATGAAAAATTTGTGGTATGTACCTATATGTGTTAAGAGTCTACTGTATAAAATTTATAATTTTTCAACATGTCTATAATTTATGATAAGTAATTTAATACAGATTGTCATTTTGGATGGTTTAACACGTAGGTAATGAATGAGTTTAATGAATTACTTTGTGAATAAATTGTTAATTGAAAATTTAATATTCTTCCCAAATAAATAAATTGGACTTATAGGTGTGTTTGAAACATCTTTATTATCTATTTTAAAGGTGCATAAAATTAACTTAATTATTTTTCTCCAACGTGCATTTTCATGTGCTAAAGGTGTACTCCTGTCCGTAGTAAGGCTTGTAGCAACAATAGGTGGAAAAGGTGCGGATGCAGGACCTTTCCCTCGATTCATAAGTGGACCCACCAACGATGCTGGTGGAGGAATAAGCGGTGCAATTCCTCCACCTGTTGGGGTTCCGGCTTCAGTCGGAGTAGTGGGTGTCGACACCCCTTTCCCATCCTTCATTTGTTGAGGAGCTTCTCGTTCACCTCCCATAATCGATAATCAAATTTCTCACGTCTTAGATCAATCCTCCCACAAACGGCGCCAGTTGATGTGTCAAAAAAGAACACACAACGATTAGTAGTCTCGCACCTGGGATTCGACAATCACAGGCTGTATTATAGCTGCACTCCTCTGATGGTTCCTACCCAGGGGTATACATCAAATAAGTGTTTTAACAGTGTTAATAAATCGGCTATCTATCAGATGACTTGGTCATCTGATTCACTAGGAGTTTAGAACTAGCTAGTCGGCTGATTAGATCAGATGATATAGAAGCGTGCGGAAAATGTAGTGTGCCCATTTAAAGATTATATTTGTCTAACTACTTAAGAAAAAACTTTGTAAATAATTGCATGCATGATCAACTGACTTGATGTCAGGTGATACATATGACTTGTTAAAACAAACCAAACTTTTAACTCCTGTGACAATTTTTTTTTCATAATATGTTTTCGAACTCAAAACGACGAGCCCGTCAAGAATCATAATTTTGCGATGACTAGCGAGTAAATAAGAGTGTATCAACTGATATAACAACGTTCTTTAAAACTATGTTATGCATAATGTAAACATGCATGCTAAAGCAATAAATAACACAGTTGTTTATAGTGGTTCGACCTCCAGACCTACATCTACTCTCACGTTTCAAGCGTGAAGTTAATCCCTTCCAAGGACTTGTAATATTTAACGTGTCAAGAGTAACATGTCTTGCTACTTTAGAGTGCCAAGAGAAGACTTTGGATCCTTTGACACTTCCAAGTGTACTCGATCCTCCTAGTCAATAGGAGGGTCTAGCACTCTTACAGTGATGGTTTTGATGTGTTCTTATTTGTGAGTCACTCAACTTATCTTTTAAGGGTTTAGGATAAAAGGTTGGTTTCGTGTATAGAACTAGATGATGAAAAATTCTCATACAATCTAATTTAGCCTCAATCTAAGATTGAGAATTTCTCTTTAAACTTTGGATATCTACATAACAATGCCGACTTAGATGAGCTCACTCACTGGGAATATGATGTGTGTTGATTCTTCATTGAGGTTCTCTTCAGCTATTCTTGACGATGAACACTTAAGCACATTTGCTCCACCTTGGCATCACTTCACTCTCTTGAGATATGATAATGAACTCACACACACACACACACACACACACACACACACACACACACACACACACATATATATATATATAGATTTGAAATATTACCGTTGGAGGATAACATTCAAATTTCCATTATTTCACGAAACACAGTCTTTTGATTGATATTCTGAATATTACATTTCCATGTAATATTCAATGTATCTTTGACTTTCCATTTTTGGGCTCTGTGTCGTGTAAGCTTTTAAGTGTCTGCTGTCGACTTCCTATTGGTCCACATCAACTCTGATTTGACTGTTTAGTACATAGAAACATATGACCTTTACCTCAACTGATTTGCCTATGCTGATCATGGGTTCTGCAGATTTGGTTTATCAAAACAATACATAGGTATATCAGCTGACCTGGATATCCCAACATCCTCGTCTCCAAAATATCTCGATACCTGCACAAAACCCGCCGAAGAGATCTCTGGCGCGGGTCCTCCAGCGCTCAAGTCAGAACCGACGATCTCAAAGGAAAAGTAAGGAGTAATCTGTTTTCTAAGAAAGCTCCTCGATAATCTCAATTTAATATAATTGTTTCTCAAGGGTAATTCAGGTTTGTTTCTGCTTATATCAGTGCGCCGAAAAGTATGTCAGAGAACTTTTCGGTGAATGCGTGTATCAGAGTGTTAGGTTTCTGTAGTTGGATGTCATAAATAATCTATGTAAGCATGTATAAATAGTACATATATGGGAAGGGTTATCTACTTTCCCTCTTTCTCGCAATCGCTAAAGTAGTGGGCTCAATCCTAAGGTCAAATCTGCCTTCACTAGCTCATCTGAGCTCCGAGAATAGCGGGACACATGCGATACTTCGCACGTCCCTTACCCACGAAGTGGGGTCCAAACTTGGTGTGCACGTTCCACGATTTGAACCTCCAGGACCTGGAGGTATTCGAGAACCTCCAGTTTTGAACTCCAGAAATATAGGTCCAAACCTAACAATTCCCCTAAAAAGGTGGAAGGTTTACGACTTGTTCATCACAGGGCCAATTCTCTTCGGCCCACTAGTCTCTATTTCTATGGATTTGGGCCTGAACCGAGCCCAATCCAACATCTCAAATGTCAATCACCAATACATCATCATCATAATAATAGATATAAGTAAATAAATAATTACGTAATCATATCCAAACCTCATCGGATAGAATTCATTCGAACGACACATGTCATTTTTTTATAGGACAACACATTTTGTCCACATCACTTTTAGTGTCAAAAGATCATTAAAAACATTGTAAATAAAATTCAAATGAGATTAATCTCTAATAAAAACCAACACTTTAATTTCATACACAAATTCATTTTTTGTTTTCGATTTCATAAACTTAAAAATACCTAAAAAAATAATGAAAAACCAGTCCAAAACATCCAAATTCGAATCGAAATTTAACAGTCCGGTCAGGATTAATTTTGATCCGGTCCGATTTTAAACCGTGCACACCCCTACTCCCATCCTCATAAGTCATATCCGCTGCAAAATACCGCGAATATATCATGAACTAGTGTAAGACCCGCGTTTTACGCGGGGTTTAAATAAATTTATAATATATATTAATTTTAATTTATTAATTAATTAAAAATTCTTTAAAATATGTATAAATTTATGAGTTTACTATTCGTATTCAAATTTTTTAAAAAAAGTTTGTTACTCAATTAAAAAAATGAAATGTTGTAGCAATATAAATTAGTAAATACTTAGAAACCTTGAATGTTTAAACCGTGCACACCCCTACTCCCATCCTCATAAGTCATATCCGCTGCAAAATACCGCGAATATATCATGAATATTGGTGATGATATTTTGGTGCCACGCAATAGAGCGTGACGGACGCCACTTCATTCCCCAAACCCAATTTCATAACGCTCTGGGTTCCGCTCATGTTCTCTCAAGCAAAACACTGAATTTGATTCAACCACGCTTCCATTCCAGAGGTACGCTTTCTATTTCTGCATATGATTCTGGGTTTAATAGGGAAACCAGAAGAAGAAATTCACCTAATTACACAAGGCAATACATGTGAGAATTAGGGTTTGATTGATACATTAGGTTTAGAGGTTTTTGGAAGCTATGAAAAGCCGGTCGCATCGTCTTCCAATGACGGAGCCCCGCCACGACGACTGGGTGGATGGCTCATGGACGGTGGACTGTATCTGCGGCGTCACTGACGACGACGGCGAGGAGATGGTCGATTGCGATGTGTGCGGCGTGTGGGTGCACACGCGCTGCTCGCGTTACGTCAAGAGTGAGAAATCTTTCGCTTGTGATAAGTGCAAGAGCAAGAACAGCGCCGGAGGAACCTCCGCCGCCGCCGGCGGAAGTAGCAGCGTTAGGAATGATAGTGAGGAGACGGAGGTTGCAGAGTTCTTACTTGAGTTGCCCACCAAAACGCTGAGAATGGAAAATCCGATTCCGGCGACTGTGTCATCACATAGGCCGTTTAGGCTTTGGACTAATATTCCCATGGAGGAGAGAGTTCATGTGCAAGGAGTGCCCGGTGGGGATCCTGCTTTGTTTTCGGGAATTGGAATGTCTTCGGTTTTTGGACCTCAGTTATGGAAGTGCTCTGGTTATGTTCCTAAGAAGTTTAACTTTAGGTATACTGAATTCCCATACTTGGGGAACGATGAGGTTGAGGAAAAAGAGGAGGGAAGGACTGATAAGGCAATTGGTGAAGAAAATAACAATCGAGCTGATAATGATGCTGGGGTTATAATCTCTTTGTTTAAGAAGAATGTCAATCCCTTGCCTACTCCAGAAGTGGATTCTGTTGGTGAAAAGAAAACAGTTGAAGGTCGTGAGGAAGTGACTCCAAGAGAAAAGAAGAAGACAAATGATGAAAATCCGTTTTCAAAGACCCCTGAAGAAAGAATAAAGAAAGAAAGCAGCTCAGTGCCTGTTTTGTTGCACTCTGGAAAGCGCAGGAAAGAGGGACATGTAATGAAGGATCAACATATGAAGAAAAAGGTGAGGACTATTGAGAAAGAGGGAGATGTCAAAAAACGAGCTGTTCAATCTTCCAAAGCAGGTGATTTTACAATCCTGAATCTATTTTATTTTCAATTTTTTAGGTGGCGAACTTATTGTCTTGCTTTGGTCCATTTGTTTATACATTAAGAGCTTGCCAAATGTAAAGTTTTTGTGCTGATCAACATGATATATCTTTCCAACTAAACTAGTAGCTTCAACATTCTCAAGTGATGGAAAACACATGGAATTTTCTCAAGACAAAGGCTCCAAGGCTGCCAACAATGAGATTCAATGCAACAAGAATCTTGGCGATCGGCTACTGGATGGCCTTGGTGAATGTGCGACCAACTTAGCTTCAAATGAGCATGGTCCAGAGGCCACGCTCAGAAATGATGTCTCAAGTGATGAAATATCAAGGGGAGGGGATATAGGAGATGCAGTTCTTGTGGCATCTGAAAGGGTCTCTAAAACCAATAACAGTTTGGAAGCTTTAGTAGAAGCCAGTGCTTTGCAGAGCACGCCCGTAAATGTGGAGGTATGCACATCCTTCTTCATGGGTTGTACTTCTTTCATATGTAGGCTTTTGCATCTTAAATCACTTATACAAGTTGGGCCATTTTATCTGCATATTCATCATGATTACATATCAAATTTAGTGGACTTCCCAATTTAAGGCTATTTTTTGGTGCATCATCAATATCCATGGATTTTCTGGGATATTTTTAGTTTGTGTAGCTTGGTATGTTTACTTTTATGCCACGGACTCACAGTAAATAAGGGGGAAGGCGTTGGTCTATGCAAATTACTACAAAATTTAGCTTATTGCAGTCTGGATCTAAATTGCTTACTGAAATACTTGCATTGCCATAAATTTTCATGTATCCTAGCATCACTATCATGCAGCTACTTAAGTCATGCTCTAGATTGATGCTGTTCATTCTTGTTCCTACTTATGGTTAAGTATAACTTAACTGACCTTCTTAAGTCTCATCTTCTTAACTAGGACTTCTTAGTCATGACAGGGAGAAAAGTTGAATCGGTATCAGAATTCCTTTTTTTTTCTTTTTTTGATGGGTGGTATCAGAATTCTTCTTAAGTCAGAACAAATGACAGGAGGACAAGAGTTAAATATGTTTTCGTCATTACAACAATTTTGAAAAAAACTATAACTATTGCAGGCATTGATCTGTTAAATCCCAAACCGAGAAAGGCAAGTCAGAAACTGTGACCTCTATTTTGCTTATTATAATACTTGGCATCATGATAGATGTTGCCCTGTGCCCATTTACTTGTATGTGTATAGTTTATAGAGTTTTGAAGGTTGGTTCTGTCCAGCTTTACCTGTCTTGTTGGTTTCATCATTTATTGTTTTCTTATGCTTAGTGTTTAAATTTATCATGAGATGTGGTATTTCTTGTTGTGGCAGGATAATAAATCCCTCATAACTGTTGGAATACTATTTCTATAAACTATAGGGAGAATGTGTATTTACTACAGTAGTTAAAAAGAGGTGCGCCTCAAGCTCAAGGCACACCGGGCACAACCCTTTGTGTCTTATCCAGCCAAAAGGCAGGCAATGTCCAAAGATGCACGCCTTGGTGCGGCTTGAGCCTCTGGCTAGGCACCCAAAAGGTGTGCTTTTGTAACATTTTTTTGTTATGTTTTGTGCTTATTTTCTTTTTTAAGGTGAGAAATTTGAAGTTTGGACCATTGTTTTAAAAAAGGTAGAGAAATTAGCGAACCCAGATATTTCAAGAATATAGAAAAGAAGATGAAAAAAAATCTCACATCCAGTACACTTTGAGCCCTAGGTCTAAAAATATATAAAAAGCAAGGCATCTCCTCATATGAGAGGCAACCAACTTTCACTAGTACATTGGGATGTCAAAGAAATGAATATTCAGATTATGAATTGAAGAGGAAAGGGAAGAGAAGAATTTCAACTTGACAATGATGAAGACGACAATAAGCCTGATTAGGATTAGGTTACTAACTAGGTTGGTACCATTGTTATACACAGCATTTGTCAAAAGAAATAATTTAAATTACCAATATGAATAAATATTGAAAAAAAGGAAGCTTCTTCTAACAGGGCCACTATGCCAATGGAATTTGGTTTTAACATAAAATGTAAGATGTCATAAGATGAGAGAAGAACCTTGTTCGAGTTATTATTACTGTTGGTCCTTTCAGCTTCTTAAATGGAAAATATGAGCAAAATATTCGGTAAATTAACACTCTAGAGGAAATTTAACTAATAAATCTAATTGAAGTAAATAATAAAGGAAAAATTGAAAAAATGCCCTGTAACTTTGATGATATTTGTGAAAATGTCTTGTAACTTTCTCGTCTGAGGAGGGAGGGCATCATTTAGAGCCACCCCCTCAAACAAGAAAAAGAAATGCAGTTATTGATCACTATTCAATATATAGGCTGATTCTTGAATAAAATGGTATGTGCTTAAACAAAAAGTCGATTATAAAAATTGTAATATTGCTCAAAAAAAAAAGTTATAAACTCAAATGAAAATATAGATGCTCTTATTTAAAAAAGTAATGTGCGTAAAACTATTATCTCCTTGTCCATCATTGTCATCTGGGCCCTGCCACCCAGCTCCCTCCAGAAACAATTCTCCCAATTCCCCAGGAATAAAGTCGTAAAATGTTTAAGTCCAAACACAACATAGATCTTCCTCTACTTCCGTTGCTTTCATAACTTCTCATCATTTTAGTCTAATATTTTTATGAATAGAACTTAATTGCCACAACTTGTGAAGTACAATTTGTTGGCGGGAAAATGCTTGACCTGAAAGTGACACATGTCTAGGTGGTTACTTGTAAATAGTATAGAAATTTGTGGCTTAACAATTAATTAAGTGTTGAATCTTAATTATTTAGTATATATAAGCTTTGGGACCAAAGTCTTTAGGATGCCAAACTTCTATTAAACATTTTTGTGTGTTTTTCTTGCTATGACATGTGTATTTTGGTACTAATATTTATAATAATAGTATTGTGAATACTGAACTTGCTAGTTGCCCTATAGCTAAGATGGCAACTTTTCTAATTTTTGCACCTTGTGTCAGGCATGCTCCAGCACTCGTGTCTAGGCTTTAGGAATTTGGACCTCGTTAAGCCTTAATAATTGTGTTAACTCTCATCAATTCCATCATGCTTAGTCTAGCATTTATTCATTGTTACTTTAGGGAATCTTCAACATCTTAAGATCATTATTGATATTAGTGATATAATTCAATTGCTCTAGGTAGCTAAAGGCAGTCTTCAGAGATGTATGGGAGAAGGTGGTGGAACTGTAGAAATTGGGTTACGTGAGAAGAAGCCTGTGACTGTGGACGCCAGAATTTCTGGTGAAGACGCTAAACAACATGAACACCACCAAGATTCAGATGTTGATGAGGCTAACTCACGGCCTAATAAGAAATTGAAAGGTGAGCTAGATGCTAACCATCATGCAGATCATCATGTTGAGTCTTTACATTCAATTGATGTAAAATTAGACAAGAGTAAAGCCACAGCTCACGAGTCAACTGTTAATGTTATGTCTGAAGAAGGTAAAGTGGTTGAGAAATCAGCCATAAACTCAGAAACAAGTGAACCTAAGGTGCTTGATGCAAGCAAGAACCTGACTGTTGGTAGTTCTAGAACAGATAAATCTGATGAAGGTTCCCTTGGACCAAGAAAAAGGTCATCAGGGCATAAACACAGTTCAGAAGTGGCTGATGAATTGCCTAAAGCAAATGGGACAGCCAGAAGTAATTCAACAGCTTCTTATCAACGCAAATCAGCCATTTCTGTGTTGAAATCCTCTTCATCTTCAGGTTGTATTGTGTCCAAATCCTCTGAAAAATTCGTTCAAAGTCCTCCTATTCACAGACAGAAGGAGTTGTCTGAGGGCAGTTTGGTAAATATGAAAGATAATTCTTCAGTCGATAAAGTTGAGCATGAAGATAAATGTGGGAGGCTGAAGAAATTAGTGAAAGAACCTTCAAGGTCGAAATCTCTGCCCAAAGTATCAGAATCCACTAGATTGTCTGATTCCAAGCGACTCTCATCTGATTCAAGGGATACCAGCGTTCATTCTTCTGCTAAAGCAACAGTGGTGCCAAATGTGCCATCTAATCATATTGTGGGTGAGTGTGAGAGTGCATCAACGACGGAGGGGGCTTCAAATGTGGAGAATAAAGCTGTGTCTTCAGTTGTTCCGGGGAAAGGTGAAAAGTTTCATCAGGCAGGCGGCCAAACACCGTCTAGAGGACACGTGACTTCAAATGCTGCTCCAACATCCTCCAATATTCCTGCTACCTTGAGTGATGAAGAGGTACGGAGCAATAATATTTTTTTCTATATTTTAGAGCCCGTTCGGTTGAGCTTATAAGCTCCAAAAATAAGTACCAACACACCCCAACTTATTTTTCCAAAAAAGTAAGTACCAACACCTCTACTTATTATAGCTAAACGGGCTCTTATAGGATGCTAGAGCTTGTAAGATGTTTAAAATAGGCTTTAGCTAAACCAGCTGAGCTTTACATATAACCTTACATTCTAATGCTATGCCACCTACAGCTTGCTTTACTTTTACATCAAGAGCTCAATAGTTCTCCAAGAGTTCCGAGGGTGCCACGTATGCGCAATGCTGGCAGTTTACCTCAGACAGCAGGTCCAAGCGCAACAAGCATGCTAATGAAGCGATCAGCTAGTGGCGGAGGCAAAGATCACGGTGTGGTATGCCTGTTTTACTTTTGTTGTTGAGTTTGCTTTTTGGCCATTTTCGTATGAATATTAAATCAAGGTGATGTGTCTTTTCTTTGAATTGAAGGTATCTAGAAGGAGATCCAAAGATTATTCTGTTGAGGGTTCGCATGCTTCTCTGGAGGTTGACAATGATGCTAAAAAAACGGAGACAAAGCCTTACTCGCCTGATAACAGGAGGCAAGATTCTGGTCACAGTGTAGACTTGCTTTCAAGGAAGGAAGCAGATGGTGGTCCAGTTAAAAACATGCAATCAACAAAGAAAACAAATGCTGGCAGCTCTTTTTCGCCAACTGGTGAGGCCAATGGACACAATGTTTCGTCTAGTCACCCGTCTTCAAGGACTGCTTCCGATGATGATCCTCGTGTGGTTGGCCGTCAAACGAATCACACTTTACCTGGTTTGTACTATTCCGTGGGGAATATTCAACTTCAATCAATTGTTTTTGTTTACAAATTGCTAGAACATGTCTGATATTTAACTTTAGGGGGCGTTTGGTTCAATTTCTTCAATGGGAATCATTGAATAGTAAATTACAATAAGAAAGATAGGTTCATTTTTAGTGCTTTGCTCTCTATCTAGGAATAAGTGGGGATAAAAAATGATTGTTGGTTGAAGAATAATGGAATGATTGAGGAGAAACGATTATAGGAGGGGTTAGTTAACCAGAATGAGGTAATGATTAACTTAAAACGAGTCTCATTACCTCACATGAAGTATGATAAAGGTGAATCGATTATCTTTTATTCTCATTAAGCCCCACCATTACCCTATACTAATTCCCATTGAAGAATTTTGAATTGACCCCTTAGTTTCTTAACAAACAAAGATTTCTAGAGCATGGTTCTCCCTCATCATTGGTGAAGCAATTTTGTGCAGTTTTGATTGCTGAGATTATGAGTGAAGGAAAGCGCATGACTTATGAAGAACTCTGTAATGCAGTTCTGCCGGTATGCTACATTGATTAATTCATATCATCACTCTTTTTAACCAGTTTTCTCATTGCTTCTAGTTCTTTTATTTGACTGAGATTTTATTTTTGCTTGTAGCATTGGCCACACTTGAGGAAGCATAACGGAGAACGTTATGCATATTCAAGTCACTCCCAGGCTGTTCTTGATTGCCTGAGGAACCGAAGTGAATGGGCTCGTTTAGTTGACCGTGGTCCAAAGGTACTTTTCTATTTTCTGCAATGTTTTTTTTTTATCTGTCATGAGTGTGTTAATATAGATTGTGTGCCTTGTATATCAAATTTTATCCTACATGTTATGAATTGCTAGATATGGTAGTAGGGTTTTTTAAGAAATGGCCATACGCCCAATGAAATGAACTTAAAATTCAGTATTTTTTTGTCTAAGCCCTATTTTGATATGTTGCATGATGTCATGGAATTATTTCTTTATTTCAATCCCATCAAAATTTATATTATAAATTTGTTTCCTGAGAGTTTGAATAGTTCATATTGCTGTTTCTTTTGCTATTGTTCTGCCCCCACTCCCTTGTTTGGTTCTTGGGTGTTTTTACTTTTTTCAACACAATTTTCAATACATTATCAATCATCTATCTCTCACTTTTTAATTATTATTATCATCTACCCAACTTAACAGTCTCTCCTCCTTTTTACTTTACACTTTTTCTCTCCCCTACTAAACACACAATTTTCAATACACAAATCAATCGTCTATCGCCTATATTTTCCAAATCCTACAAAATCTACTCTCAAACATACACAAAATCCAGATACACTGTTTACTATTCATCAAATCCACCTACTGGATTTTAAATTTTAAATCCAATCAAATCCATATACGGACACCTTTTAGTGATAATTATGTGAATGACAATTGTTCTTCCAACAAACCAGAAAATGATTCTGTCAGTTTTATAACTTAATTCTTTCTTAATTATGGCCATATCATTCTGTTCCAGACAAATGCAAGTAGGAAGCGACGCAAACTTGATCCTGATTCCATTAGTATGGAGTCGGAGGATAACGAAGATGAGAGAGTGAAAAATGGCAAGGATGTTGGGACCAAGAGTTTTGATTCCCACCAGGAAGACTTTCCCAAAGGAAAACGAAAAGCCAGAAAACGGAGACGACTTGCTTTACAGGGACGAGGTATTGTCAGGAGGAGACGTAGAGCTGATGTCATCAGTGATGATGAAAGTGAATCGTTTTCTAATTCTAGTGAAGATAGTATTTCCAGCGAAGAAGAAATACAGGGTGGTGGGACATCTCCAGCGGGGAGTCAGGTCTCTTCTAGCTCAGATGACCAGGTTCGATGAATCACATCATAATGTTTATTTGGCTTAGATTGCTGTAAGATTGTTACTTAGTGCCTGGTGTGATGGCCTTGGTCCTTAAGAGTTCTTTTGTGTAACTACATCATGTAACAATATCTGTGTATATTTGATTTGATAGTATCATCACATGGATAGTTTTTGATTCGATTCTTGAATGTAGAATATCTTATTCTGCTCGACTTTGCATTTTTACTTTTCTAATCTGTAATTAGATTCTTCATTGCCTTTCTATGCAACCAACTTGTAGCAGTAAATAAATGTTACTCCGAAATTCTGTTTTATTGACTTGTCAAATATGAAATGCGAAATATTTAAGGTGCAATTGGATTTTTCCAAGCATTTAGTAGTGGCTTTTGTGTCTCCTCCAGTGATTCACTTTATTCTAGTACCTCCTAAATATGACAATAGTTGGGTCTACATTGAACCTGTCCTGTTGGGGCTGGGATAGATCGTGATTTTTATAGAATTTGCTTGTGAACCTGTTTCAAGATCCCAACTACATTTAAATATATGTATTTATGTATATAGATTACATATGGTCTTTTTAAGTATTAGGTGAATAGTATATGGCCAGTATTTTTACCAAGAGTCTTACTCTGGTTCAAGCGAGCTTCAAGATAGCACAGAGATATTCTATGATTCTATTGTATCCCTTAGTAACATGTATATATAATCTACACAACCATCTTTATTTCAAATTAATTTCATAAATAACTGTGGCTTTCTCAAATCTGGGACAAAATTATATGACATGAGATGGGTGAAAAAGAAGAGATTAAAATAAATGAAATATATATATGATCCTAGGATTCGTGGAAAGGAATAGTAATTAAAGATAAGATATGATAATAGTGGTGGTCCATCCCATCCACTTTTGCTCAACATGTGCTGCAGAGAGAGAGTGCCAGCCTAAAAGTGATAAAGAGCAATGCATCTTTCTCTGAATAATAATGTAATGTAATTTAGCCACCCTCCAAAATTGCTGAAACCACTAACGAAGTAAGTATACGAAGGTCCTCGTTGGCATGGCACCTACTTGAGACTGTGAAGCTCTTCCTTCATGTTGGAGAGGAAGGGGGACGTGGAAGAAGAAAAGTAAAAGAATCCACTTTTGTTCTAATTCTCTCGTGTCACTTTTTTTAAGAATACAATCAGAGTTGAGATGCAATTATGGCTGAAACCACGACACACAAAACTGATAATCTCCAATGGAAAGGAACAACTCTCTCCTGCAATTAAAATAACACAATTCAATATAAAATGTTTTTTTAGTCCCCTAAGTTTGCTTTCATAACACTCATCCTTTTCAAATTCAAAATTCATCTTATTTAGCACAACACCATGTTATTAGATAAAGCAGTGAAACGACGTGGAGGTTGCTCAAAGTTTAATTCTTCTCATCATTTGTGAAAAACAAACAAATACTGTAAGGCTCAAATTTAACACTTTCAGCAAGATGAATCAAGGACAAAGTAAGATATGAAAAGAAAGGATCCACTTTCAAAATCAAGAAATTGGGGCTGGAGCATGTGGAACATCTTTAAATTGTGATGCTTATTCACAACTCTATTAAAATAATCAATGTTCTAATCAAGCACATAAGAATCGAATGAATGCCACAATTCCTTTACGCAACTAAGAGTATAATAGTTCTTGTTTCAAAATATTTGCCGTTTTAGTTAATTTTCACATTTTTCTCTATTATACCCCTATCTTAATCACAAAAAACTCATATAATTTTGAACTTAGAAGGAGTATTTATCATTAAGAATGAGTTCTAAATTAAGACTTAAGTAATCATTAATCAGCCAAGATTAGGTTAAAACCCAAATGCGTTCATCATCACAAGCAAAGCAACAATAATAAAACCGATCCAATTAATAACAAACTGGAAAATCAAGAATAGAGAGACTAACCGCGTCATCGGCAGTGATGGAAAGGTAACCGTCGGAAGAAGAACCAGTTATCGCCGGTGACGAACCAGACGACGTCGTCCCACCGGAGCCTGACGAGTTCGTACTCTGCAAGCCCGTTGTATTGAACCCAAGATTATACACCGGCGTCCCATCGGGCTTGAATAGGCCGAAATTCCTCTCAGAAGCAGGCCCGGGCTTCCCATTCTCATTAAACAAAGCAAACAAATGAACATCCAAGTCCCAATTAGGCCTCAGCGGCGTCCCCTTCTTCTGATTAACCAACTTAATCAAGTTTCCGTTATACTTCCTGGCATTCTCCGGTGTCGCTCCGGCCTCGTCGGCGTCCCCTTTCGACGGCCACCCGGTTTCCGAGATCTGCAAACACACGTTTTTGTAACCTAGCTTTTCCACAGCGGCATGAGCCGCATCAATTTGAGCATAGAACATGTTATCGTAATGCAGACCCGAAACTGGATCCGCCACTCCCGAGCCCGATTCGAATAGCACGAAATCTAACGACACTTGCTTCGGATTAGATTTGTAAGCGAAGAAAGGATAAGCGTTGATTAAGAAAGGGGAACCGACTTTGGAGTGGAAATCGAGTATGCAGGAGAGTTTCTGAGTGAGATCGCGGCGGAATGCTCCGGCGGACGGCGGATAGGAAACTTCTAGAACGGCCAAATTGTGAGCGGTTGTAACCGTAACTTGTTTATCTAGGTTAAGAGAAACGAGAGCAGAGTGTAGGCCTTCCATGGCGGGGAGAAGACTGGAGGAAAGAGAAGAATCGTTGAGGGTGAGAACTTCATTACCGACGGCAATGGAGGTGATTTTGGTAGCCGGTAAGTAGCATTGGACGTTCGATTTAACCCAAGCGAGAGCTTGCTTGGGGTCTCGCATTCGGGATAAGTACTCATTGCCGAGGCCGACGATGAATTCGACGCCGGAGTTAGCGAAGGCCTTGAGAACGCGTGGATCGGCGTCGTAGAGCTTGACGCGGGTGGCGCCGATGGATTTGACGAGAGGGACGACGGATTCAGGGTGGGGGAGGTTGTCGGCGATCTGGCCGTAGTTGATGCCGAGGGAGAAGGCGGCGGTGAAGAATAGTGATGTAAAGAAAAGAGCGGTTAGGGTTTTAGGTGAAAAGAGACGGTGGAGCAGAGAGGAGTCCATTAATGGCAGCAGAGAGAGAGTGAGTGTAGAAGAACCCTGCAGCAGGCTGGTAATGTAAAAAGCTTAAACACCTGTGATTATATTTTTCTTTATTAATTTCAAAGACATAATCATGTTTGTCCCGCTCCAAAACAACCGATTAAAGAAAAAGATTCTACGGCCGACTTAGCAAAGGTTAAAACACTTTCGTTAATGTTGGTTTCATTTTGGTGTAACATAAATTTTCACTAAAGTGTTTATTGTTTACTATCAGTTCTCACGAATTAGTTAGGTTTATTTGTTTACAACTTTAGTGTCGATAAATAGAAAAAAAATCACATATGAACAGACTTATGTTACTATATCAACAAAAAAATGTGTAGCTGCATGAAAATAAAAGTTAAGCTCCACAAAGATTGATTTTAAGTAGTGTAAAAAATCGTTTAGAAGAGAATGAAATGCCTAGTTAAGTTTGGGACATAAAATATAATGAAAGGAATGAGGAAAATAGAATGAAAAACATGTGAAATAAAAGAAGCATGGATGGTTGCATATACTAAAATACTACTCCGCATTTGATAAGCTTTTAATTTTATATACACTGTTTTAGTGTTGGTTGCGGGTGCGGTGGGAGTGGGGTGGGACATGAAATTTTGAGACGAACACATGGTTGCAATTCCCAACGCAACACCCAAAATATCCCATTATTATTATTTTACATTTGTTCACTGTTTATGAATTTTTTTTTTATTTAAAGAATTTATGAATATTTGAGAAATGTAAAAAACGGTGATAGTGGAGGATAACATAATTTATCAACAAAAGTATGGAGTGAGTTTTTGAAAAGAGAATTTGATACTTTTCTTGCATTTCATACAATCTCTATCTCTAATAGATTACTATAATAGTGGTTGCTTGGAGTTCAATTATCCTCTTAATTTGTTCTCTATTTATGCCCTAACTAGTCTTTAATTATTCTTGTTCTACCTTCCAAGGAAATTGACTCATTCTTAGGAGCACTTTTAACATTTAATTATTACCAATTTATGTAATATTCACACTGATTTTGGATCGAAGATAGAAAAATTGCACAACGTTTGTGATTTCACAGTATTATGTTTGTTATTAAAACACTGTTTTTTGCAGATTATATATATTTCTATCATTTTGGCTCTTTAGTGTGTGTGTGTGTGTTTTTTCCTTTTCTCTTTGATCAATGAAATTACTTTTACTTACAGAAAAAGTAAAGGCAAAATTTCTCTTTACTCCCTTGTGAGAATTGATTGCTCCATGTGGGGGATTTTGAAAGAATGAATGTTTGTTGTTTTAGTGATGCCAAGAGAAAGGATCTGAATCTTCGGCAATAAATATAAATTGAGATACTTTTTTTTTATTATGAAGAAATAAATTGAGATAATTAGTCATAATATTTTAATTATAAAAATAATATAGTAGGAGTACATTTTAGATGAAAAGTAATATGTATTTAATAAATTATTAAAATCATTAAGGATGACACTTCACACTTGTTTTGTTCCACATATCTAATTTATCAACACACTCACTTTTAATTCTTTCAAATTACCACCAAAATCACCAATTTGTCATCCAATTTGAGTTAAAAGGTAAAATTATCTTCAATCATCAAACTTAAATTTTAACTTTTTTATTTATATTTTATTAAATATTTGTTTATTGTCAGATATATAATTTGTAGTATATAAGTTTTTATGCTCTTGTATTTTATAATTTAAATTTATAATATGTATATATTTTTTTTTCTATTTTGTAATTTAAATTATTAACTAAATTATATGCTTTCAATTTTTAAATATTTTAATCATAAAATTCAAAACACAAAAATTTGTATGCAATATTTTATATATAAAATATTGCCACGTTTAGTAAATCGGCTCAACATAGAATTGAGCTATTAAATTGGATCAACCGCTTTATTAAATTTTAATCCACTCTATTAATTTTATCGCTCCGCCCTAATTTTTAGATTTTAATTTATTATTTTACTTTATTGATTTTCAAATTTAGTGACAAGTTTTTTTATATGTAGTATTATACACTTCTAATATTTTATATTTAATGAAGTAACGTTTATTTTACATGTAGTAATATGTTTTTTTTTAAAATATGTTGTCATATTATCTTTTTTCTATTCATATAATACTCCGTAGTAGTTAATATTGTTTTTACATGTAGTAGTTTAATTATGTTATTTTAGTAAAACATTTTTTTAAATGTAGTGACAAGTTTTTTGATAGTATGTGGTATAATACATTTTTCATGTAATAATATTTTTTATTTAATGAAGTAACATTTTTTTACATATATTTTTTTAAATCTGTTGTCGTATTATCATTTTTTATATTAATGTAGTAATAGTTAATATTGTTTATACATATAGTAATATTTTTTATTTTATGAAATAACATTTTTTTGTACATTTTTTATTCATATATATATATATTTTTTAAATCAGTTTTAAGAGAAATATTTATGTGATTTAATATTTTAATCAAATAAATTTATTTATTTTAATTAATATACTGCACATATTTTATTATATTATTGAGACCCGTAAAATTAGTTTAAATTTTTAACTTTTGTTAATTGAGCTTAGAGTTTTGGTCTTTTACCTAAATTGAGTAAGATGCATGCATGAAATATTTCATGTAAGATTAACCCAATTCAAAATTGTTTCATTATTTAATTTAAATAATATTTATAAAATATTAAATTAATAAAAAAATGAAAATAAAATATAAAAAGAGGAAAAAGTCTTGGGAGATGGCAAATAGACAAAGCATTGGAGAGCATTTTAGTTGGCAAATAATGGAGATGCCCTTAGTATACGGGCGCCTCTGCTTAAATACGAAAACCTCTCAATACGTTGGACTTTGAAGACCTCATCTCAAAATCACAGTACTTAAATAAATTAGCCGTATTTATTTTGATATGTTCAGTATATATGTATCAATAACTTGAAAATTATTACATATAAAAAAAATCACTTTAATGTATAGTATTACACATCTTTTAAACGACTCAAAAGGAGTCGAAAAACGAGTTGAATTTACAAAGGGATCCAACTAATTTTTGGCATTTTTTTGTGAATTAAAAGGCTAGTCATGTATCAAAATTTGATCTTCAATTGACTTAAAAGTGGTCAAATTTTGGTTGCTGAAAAATTGAGTTAGGGGCTTGTTTATACAAGGCGCTACTATGACAAAAACCTAATCTAGTTTTTTACTCGTGCCCACCTATTGCAATTGTGCCAGAGTAGTGGGCAAATGAGTTAAAAGCTAGATTTAATTAATCAAGAGCAGTATCCATTTTCTATGCACACAGGGGTATACAAGTTTAGAAGAAAATTTGCAGTATTCACAGTTTATACACACACAATCAAGACTAAGTACAAAAATTTCGATCAACTTGCATACTGTTTAATGTTTATTATGGTGAACTCAATAATATTGTTTAAACATTTTTTTTTTCAATCACTATACTTTGATACGTCTTGGTTTGTTAAACATTATTACCATTATATACTAAACAATATTGCTTTGATTTTTTACTTTTTTTTTACATGAACCTAGTTCCCTGGAGAGACACTCAGGTTGGGTGGGTGAGGATAGATTAAAAGTAAGTTAAGGAGATTATTCAAACTTAGTCTTCCAAAAAAAAAAAAAAAAACTGGTTGGTGAGTGAAATGGGGTGTTGGTGAGGGGGATGTGTGGAGGTGGCAATGGAGATGGAGAACAAGGTTATCTAGTAAAGAACTGTTACTGTTTAACGAATTCCTTGATTTCATTGACGGGTAAAACTAGAACAAATCAAGTTGGACATCTGGAGATGGAAATATTCATCTAATGGCATCTAGTCAACAAAATCTGCATATGACAGGCGCATGCACGGGAGGGATCGAGAAGACGAAGAACATAACAAAGCAAAGGCGTTCATGAAAACTTTGGAAAAATTGAGCAACAATCACAACATGGAGAGCAATTCAAATGAGGCTAGCAACAAAGGATAAACTGAGAGCGAAAGGAATTCAATTTACCGATGAGGAGGCAAAGTGCTACATGTGCTCAAAAGCATTTCACATGTCCTCCTTGAGTGCAAAGAGTTATTTGGGATGAAATTAACAGTTGGCTACATCAACAAGTAATCTATTAGTACAATATAGTGCCTTGTTGGGGAAAAGAAAATTGGGAAGGCGGCAACTTCAATCTAGATTGGAACAGTGTGGAACCTAAGGAATGACATGGTGTTCCGTGGTGGAAAGGTGAATCGGGTTATAAAGTTGTGGAGAATCTCAAATTAACACTTAAATGCAGAAGGTGAAAGACAGTCCCATAAGCAAATGGAGGAGGAAATCCAATCCAATTTCTGGACAGCAGCTAAGCTGGGACCTGGGAGGGCAGCATTTCACACTATGTGCTGCTTATTTCTTACTACTATTTGTTTGTATTCATCTATTTATCAGTTTATGCACCAGAAATGTGTTGTACTCTACTGTGACAATGGAAATCTTTTCACTGATGAAAAAAAAAAACAGAGCCAAAGACAAGATTAAATAGGTGAATAAAGTAAAGGTGACACAAAATAAGGGCAGGTGTAGTGGAGTAATAATTCGGTGGTTCATGTGATGTGATCACAAAAGAAGAAAAAGACTTGTGAAGATCCCAGGAAACACATAAACGAATCATGAATGCCCGTGAATAATAAAACAAAACATCCAACACCATATGAACATGTCAAAAAGCTAATTAATTTCGGTTGATAAGAAGAACATGGCTCATGAATTCAATGAAACAAATGAAAATTTTGATACATAACTCTCACGGGATACCTTGGAAAACTACCATCCATGATCAAATAGCCTACAACACTCTCATACCATATTATAACACAACAGCTGCCATATCATAATCCACTCAGGATATTCACCTGTGGGCCGTAACCAGGGTCTCTATGAACCTCAACCCATCAAATTTCGGAGATGAATTCATCGATTTGCCCTTCTAACAAGTAAGAAAAACAAATCACGGAAAACGCATTCAAATATTGAATCAATAACAAAACACAGCTAAACTATTAGTATTATTGGATAACAATTCAAACCAAAACACAGAGTATCCAACAGAATCACATAATCTCTAATACATACACTAAATAAACTATGCTGTTAGAATCTGGAACTGCATAGATAAAGGGGACGCTGCTTTCAATTACGCGTGGAAAATAAGTTACGGCAACTCAAATGGGAAAAATATTATTACCTGAACGGCGCCTTGGTTAGGTGAGAAGGCAGGGCCGCCGGAAGTGGCGGAAGCGGAGGAAAGGGCAGCGGCAGAAGCGGCGACCGCCGCAGCGATGAGAGTACAAGTGCCCTTCATCTCTCCACCGTCGAATCGAAAAGAGTAGTGGTAGATCTAGGCAAAAGGGAAGCTGCAGTCGAAATCCGACGAAACTGTGTCGTCGGATCTCGAGGGTTTTGGCCCTCTCTTTTTTGGTTTCGGTTAATAATCAAATTCTTGCCTTGTTCACAACGCCACACGGCGCTTTTTCGGGTTATTTGTCAATTCCCGTGTGATGAATTCACTTCCACGTTTTTCCACGTCTAAAATTTGTTTTCTTTTTTTCCTATTCATTTTTTTAATATATACATAAACAATTTACAGTCATTTTCAAGGAAAGAATCCAATGTGTGGGTGTGGTACAGAGAATCCTCCTGCGTGACAGGGATCATATCTCCGGGTTTTTTTTTATTAAACCCAATCTATTGTTACTAATATATTTATTTATATTATTGTAATATAGTAGTTCTTTTGTTTAAATTTATTATATTGATTTTTTCTTGCTAAAAAATTATTAAATTATTTATAAAATAGATAAACTTGGAACATGATGAGATATTGTGGTGTCGCTTATAAATAAAGGGATTGTTATTAATAAAATAAATAAAAATTGAGTTGGTGCGACCAGTGACCAACTATAAGACACAAAAACACAAATTTTCAACAACAAAGTAACTGCTGGCCTGGCGGTTACGATATTTGGAAATAGGTATAAGGTCACGGGTTCAAGACCTGTGTCCTGAATTTTATTTTATTTTAATATGATTTTTTTTTTCAAAATTGGTCACCCAATTATTATATTCTAGTATCAAAATTGATGTACTCTGTTTTTCAATTCTTGATTTCATATTGAATTTGTATAATAATTGGAAATATAAATTTATTTCAATTCATTTCCCTATTTATAATTATTGGAGCATAATTTGTGGTGAAGATTAATTGTAAGGAATTTTCTAAAATTATCCATTCAAAAAAATTTCATAAACTTATTTTTCATTCTAAATATTTTTCTATTAAAATCATTATTGCAGATTTCTTGAAATGTTAGTCAAACAATTGGGCATTTGAAATTAATTGAAATAAATTAATTCCTTCTGACATATTATATTATTATATTACGGTTCTAGAAGATGCATTACAATTCTGACCTATTATAAATATAATGTTAATATTGATAATTTTTGCCCATGTTTCATTCTTTCTTCAGAGTTTGTTTCATTAGTTCTCGAAGATGCATGAAAATATTTTAAATTTAGGTTTTGACGGCTCAAAACTCTTTCTCCGTTAGTCAATGACAATGACAGATTGACAATTTTGATGACTAAATGTGGGTGACCAAATATGAAAAGAGGTAAAACTGGTTGACTAAAATTGATATTTTCCCTATTTTAATAATCATTAATGACTCTCTATTATTATTAATATATATATTTTTCTGATTTTATTATTTATAATAAATGTATATTTTATATAAAAATAATATTTTTATTTTAAATTATCATTATTTTTAATATTAAATAAATTTAAAAATATTATTATTATTTATATTATAAAAAATTATTATACTATTATTTTATATTATTAAAAATAATATATTGTATATACTATACAGTACTCCGTATTATTTATATTTAAAAAAATTAATTTTTTTTTTATGTTAATATTATATTTATAATTTAATATTATTGAAAAATAATAATATTATTATTAAAATTAATATATATATTATTTATATTTTTTAAATTTATTATATTTTTATTTTTAGATTATATATTATATTAATATTTTTATTAAATATTAGTATAATTTTTTTTATTAAATAATAATATTATTATTATTACAGGATTTATTAAAATTTTGATTTCTTCCTTAAACCTGGGAAGAAGGAATGAGAATTCGATACATTTGAAAATCACCATTTCACAAGGAATGATGATTTTATTCCATAAATCATACTCCTCCGTTTCATAAAGTTTGTCGCATTTCTCATTTTGTATAAAATTAAGTAACATATTTTTTTGACAAATTTACCCCTCGTTATTTTCTCCCCCTTTCTTCTCTTTTTCCTTTTATTTTTCCGCCTTCCTTTTCCACCATTTCTTTGACCTTTCAAAAAAAAATAGTAATTAATATATTTCCAAAAGAATAAGGGCAATTTAGGGAGATCATTGGTAAAATTAAGAAAAACGACAAACTTTTTGAATCGGAGGGAGTATCAATCATTAAATTTGGAATAGATCCATGAATGGTGATTCCATTCATGGTCTATTGACTCTATTCCACCATACCAATCATACCCTTATAGTTGTTCTCAATCTTCTATTCTTATTTTTCAATGGTCTTGTCTTTTTTTTTAACTACTTTAAGAGAGTTTTTATATTCGCTGTTTTTTTTTTTTCCGACTAGACATCATTATCATCTCATTTTGTTTCATGTAATCATAAAAACATTGAAAAATAAAAATGGAAAATCCCCAAGACACGGGGATCCTCGAATGATGGGGACAATTTTATTTTCGTTTACTTCGTGACAAAGTGAGTGGGGATCGTCCATTCCCGCTCTATTGAAACAAATATTGTTCATACAAATTAATACTCCGTACTACTTTTTTTTTATAAGAACTACTCCCCCTGTCCACAAGTGTGCTCACTTTTTTTTATTTATATTTTTAAAAAAATCATATTTTAATTATAAAGAATATATTTAGTATAATAAGTATAAAATATATTTGGTAGATACTCAATCTTGTTAATAAAGTAGAAAAAATATTCAAAAGTTAACTATTTAAATAGAATAAGCACATTTTTTGTAGACCCAAAAAAAGAAATGAACACACTTTTGGTGGACGGAGGGAGTAACAAGTAGTAGTCATCGAACTCTAAACTTTAGACCACTATACAGTAAGTATTGTTGTGTTTTGTTCACAGATCGGAAGCTGAACCAAACATGTCAATAATTTTCTTTTATAGCGGTATGAATTTTCATAGTATCATGAGTTTTTTCTTTTTTTTAAAAGATATTCCATTTATAAGCTGTATGAATTTTTCAGTAATATTTTATGTGGTACTCCGTATTGAAATTTTATACTACAAGTACATCGACCAACAAGAATAAGAATTAAAGGTATTAGGAGTACATTGCATCAACGACTTTCATATGTGGTTAATTTATTTTCTTTCTTTCTTTGTCTTTACAATGGTTAGTAAAACCAAGTTTTTAATTGCTAAATATTTTAAATGATATTTTAATTATGACTGTTATGTGTTATGTTCAATGATATTCTATTTTATGAAATCAATTAGTCAGAAATTGGTTGGGCATATGAAAGTTATCATCAAGAATCACCACGGTAATTAAACGACCTAGCTGCTAGGCCGCAGTACTTAGATCTTGTTTATCGGTCAGAAGATGAACTGATTGTTGATAAAAAAAGAAAAAAAAAAATCAAATTTTGGGCATGACCATGTTTGTTGGACGACCAACAACAACCAAACAATTGGATGGGCCCATTAAGGTATTTTAAAATCCAAAAAAATTAAATATGCCATGTGTCCAAATTTTATTCGTCGATTATATTTTATTTAGATAATTTCCAATTTTCACTTATCTACTTAAAAAAAATAATAATAATAATAATATCAAAATTCATAAAATTAAATTCTCTATAAATAGAGACCAATCTTAATATGTTTTGGATCACAATTTCATACACTCCCTTTTCTCTTCTTCTAATTTTTTTCTCTTTTAAATTGTGTTAATTATCATTTTTCTCTTCTAACATGGATCCAAATGTGATAGGTTAGACAAGTTTAATAGATATGTTAGACAAATTTAATATTTCATGCATTCATTTTTAGCTTGTTTATTATATTATTACTTTTCAATTTCGTATTTTCAAATTTTGTAATTTTAATTTCGTTATTGAGTTCATTATTTATTTTAAGTGTGTGATAAAAAAATTCCTATTATAATTACAAAATTAAAATATTAAGTAATTTTATATACCAATTTACACATTAAAATATAGCAAAAACATTATTTATTTTAAGTGTGTAATAAACAAATTTCTATTATAATTACAAAATTAAAATATTAAGTAATTTTTATATACCAATTTATACATTAAAATATAGCAAAAAATTAATAATATAATATGTATTTATAAAAGAAATGATTTATTAAATGTTGGTTGTGGTTGTGGTGGTTATGGATAAAGTGTGAAAAAATATGAGTTTTGGTTGTGAAGTAAAATGTGTAGGTGGAGGAGTGAGAAATGAATTTTATATTTGATGACCGGATCATGAATGGGCATGGATAAACATAGTCTTAGACAACAAATGAGACAACTTAGTAAAATGTACAGTACTCCCTCCGTCCCATATTAATATACAGTATGTAAAATATCAGTGCATCAGTAGTCTTTAATCGTTGAATACCTTGGAGTATTTATAGACTTCCAATCTTCAAGAACTTTCTGTTATGTAACCACCTTTTCTTGATAACTGATTTCTAACAACTTCTTCTTATCCATCCACGCGTTTCTTCAGTTAATTAGTTATTCCATAACTAATTCTTCAATATATATCCAATACGCGTTTCTGACTTAACACTTTCTTCTTTGCTTGCTTGCGCACCTGTCTTGTCTGGTTTCAATACTTAGACAAATTCTGAGTTTTCACTTGACTTGTCTTGCGCATCCATTCTTCAGTAGTAGACTAAGATATAGAACTAATACTAAACTAATCCTATCATCTAATCTTATCAAGACTATTACATTACATTAAACTTTATAAATCAGCTTAGTCAACTTAAAATCTATACAATGATATGCGAATACATACATGAAATATGAGCTTCTATACATCTTTCAAATAGCTCAGTATAAATCCTAACATATATACATAGTACTTATAAATCGTACTTGTCTTTCAATCATACTTAAACTTTTCCTTTGTACTCTACTGATCTTCTCCAAACAACTTCTATAACTAGATCAGTCAACACTTAGAAATTATTCAAGTCTACTTTTGGCTTATCAAAACTCAACTCATCATCAATTAAGACTTGTATTAAGATTCATATCCCAACAATTTTATATACCAATTTACACATTAAAATATAGCAAAAACATTATTTATTTTAAGTGTGTGATAAAAAATTCCTATTATAATTACAAAATTAAAATATTAAGTAATTTTTATATACCAATTTATACATTAAAATATAGCAAAAAATTAATAATATAATATGTATTTATAAAAGATATGATTTATTAAATGTTGGTTGTGGTTGTGGTGGTTATGGATAAAGTGTGAAAAAAGATAGTTTTGGTTGTGAAGTAAAATGTGTAGGTGGAGGAGTGAGAAATGAATTTTATATTTGATGACCCGATCATGACTGGGCATGGATAAACATAGTCTTAGACAACAAATGAGACAACTTAGTAAAATATACAGTACTCCCTCCGTTCCATATTAATTTTCATAGGTAGATGGACACGCATATTAAGAAAGTGTAATAATGAACGGAGTTTTGATGGATAATTTTGTAAAACTTTATGTATAAAGTAAAAAAATTGGTTGACTTTTGTGAATGTGTGGAGAAAAAGTAATGACATTTGTGTAAAATTGAAGATATTGTAAGGGTGAAATTTATAAAAGATTTTTCATTTAAAGAGTGTGAAAGTTATTTTAGGACGTTCTAAAAAGGAAAATGTGAAAGTTATTGTGGAAAGGAGAGAGTAATAAATTACAAAAAAATGTTACACGTGATTTCATTCCGCCCAAAAGAAGACCCATCGATAAAGACGGTTCTTGTGTCAAAAAAGGGAATGAAATAGTGATTCAAGAGAAAACATCAATTGATTTTCCTTGTCAAAACTATATCGAAATAATGAAACATAGATATATCCTATTCGTTTCACGTTTTTTTAATGCAACTCGTAATTTTGGACACACTTTTTCGTCATATTCAATCGTATTTTTCCTGCAAATGAACGGACAATCCACGTTCCGGCATAATAATTATCGAAAGGGAAAACGAAAATGAAAGAATTAATGTTCAATTAACTAGTAACCACTCTCCTCACATCACATAATTTATCTAATTAACTATTTGTTGTTTAGTAGCAAATGTTTTGCTGGTAGGTCAAATGCTATATGTTAACATTGCCAATGATTGTTCAATATTAAAAAATGAAAAAAAAAAAAATTATTAAAAAAGAATTAATTTTATTGTAATCAAACCAACCCTAAACATTAATTTCAGCTATTCTTGGTTGACAAAGTATTATTTGTGCATTTTTCACCCTACACCATTAATATTATTATTTATTTGTAAGAACTAATATTGTTTTTTTAAGAAAAATAACTTACTCAGTATCAATTTACATTTTTACACTTTTTTTTTTACTTACATATAGTCATTATTATTCAAGGTTTTGTTTCAATTTTAGACAAATTCTCTGTGAAACACCCACCAATCGATGAATTTTTTTTACAATTTCTTAAGAAATGGTGTCATAAAAAAGTGTGTCATGATTTTATTAATAGTATTTAACATAAACCATATGAAGGGCCATACCATACAAGCTTGAATATAGATACTGAAAGCAAATGAGGTATAGTTGGGAGGAAACAAGAAAGAATGAAACCTGCCTCTTATTGTAGCAGGAGACCACTATGTTGTTAATGAAATTACAATAAAAACGCCTTTGCAGCATCTCTTATCACTTCTTCTTTGCCCTTCTGGTCGCTAAGCAAAATATAGCATCCTTCAAGAATGCAACAATTAACCCTCAAAATATTTTCCAATCGAAACGAGCTTCTTGTCACAACCTCTGGCCCGTTCTTGCAAACTTTCTCGCAACCCCAAATATGACGGCTTTTGTTAGAAGGCCTCGGTCGAACGTGCACGCTAGGGCAAGGGCCCCACCAAAAACGAGAAGTTTCGAGAACCCTCGTCGTGATGGCTTGTCCTCGTTCGTTGAAACGAAAGATTCTGTCTCTGACGCTGCACTTGTGCTCGTTTCTAGAGAGTCGGGGCTGAATTTAGAGTTGATTTGAGCCAATTCAGCGCTGCGCGATAGTGGAGCACCAGAGGCCCGATGCTTTTGGTAGGCACGTAAGCCAGAAACGATCTTCTTGACAGCTGTCCACATGCCTTGGCGGACACCAAGTTTTGCGATTTCCCAAGGAATGCCCATGTCTTCGTGATGGAAGAATAGAACCTCACAAGCAGTCATTCGCCCGTCTCTCTTTGATTCGGCTAAAATTCATCAATTAAAGGAAGGTAATGAGATTTTAGAAACCGAATCATAATCAGTTAAAGCACAAATCTGAACTACGTCTTTCAGAAAAGAGTCGTCTTCCTAGTTCCACATAGTAGAAGCCATGCAATTGGTGTATTTTTTCAAATCAAGTTAAAAAATGACAATTTGAAAAAGTAGTTCTTTACACCAAATTATTAAATCACAGCTGCGAGAGTAACATTTTGTGCTTAAACAAATTTTAGGAGAAGTAAAACGCAAAATCAGTACCTGCACGAATGAGCCAACTGGAGTAGTACAAATCAACTCGTCTTGGCTTGCTTTGACGTGGCACAGACGAGCATGGTACAGCCTACAGCATAAAGAAATACTATTGGCATGTCTATCCCAAGATCCAAATTATTTAAATAGCATGTAAGTGAAATAAAAACTGAATTGTCACTCCAATGTACACATCTAAATGGATATATTATTTCACAAGTGCAAATCCAAGGCAAGTCCATTACTGAAACTCTATCAGCACATGAATAACCTTCTAGAAGTTTCCGGTTCTAGCTAATTTCCCAAGTATCTGTAAACCTAAAACTTCGACATTCTCAATTCATATGAGCAATATGACAATGCTACTTCGCAACCTAAACAATATTACTTCATACGCTAAAGAGTATTACTTTGAAGAAAAGAGTTCACATAAGGTCTACTCTACAATGAAAGATTACATCAGAATTCATTTATCTTACCTTTGTTACACAGTAATACGTTCGTCCAGATTGCCAAATTCGACGACCTATAATATACTCTCTGTCACTACAAAAGAAGGGAAACTGCACCACAACAAAAGAACACGGTCAATATCCATTCCACAATCAAAGCTTCAAATCTACTCCGAACTTAAAAGACAAAACTCTCCCTACCTTCCTTATCCAACGAACAACCATCGTCCCACTGGTGGGGCATTCCTCCAGAGTTTCGGCATGTAATTGCATATCATCCCATTTCAATCTGAACTCATCATCCCAATAGAAATCCCTCAACATTTCCGGAGTGGCATCTTCGTAAATAGTTCGACTACGATATTGTGGAGGCCCAGTCTATGGGAAATCAAGAACATGGTTGAATAATTCAGATTATAATTCAAAAACTCAATTCTTGATTGAAATTTACCTCTCATATCAAGGTCTTAACCAGAAAATACAATAAGTTGGTTGAATAGTTCAGCATTATAACTCCAAAAAACATGCTCTAAATCAATTCTTGATTGAAACTTATCACTCATACTAAGGTCTTAAAATACAAATTCTCAGAAAATTTACCTCAGGTTCTCTTTTCCAAGCCTGATAGAACATATCAGGCGCAGACTTATCCATCATATGAATCCAACTAGGCCCTCCATCTTTTTCCTCAACTAAATTATAGAAGTGCTTAAGATCATTCTCATTCACACAATTTGATTTCTCAGCCTCCATCTTCAACGAACTAAACATCATATAAAATTCAACTTTAGCAATTACAACTAGGAATAAATTAAAAGAATCAAAGGAAGAAAACTTCAACGAACCTGCAATCAAGATAAGAAAGAGGCGGTGAGGAGGAGGTTTCCTTTTCAATGGCCGATTTGTTTGAATCAAGAAAATCCACTTTCAAATTGACCCATTTGGGCTTCCATGCCCAACCCACTAAAACACCCACAACAACAGCAGCCCAGATGGGCGCCATCAACACCATCAGCTCAGTTGCCACATCTCCAATTGTGGGCTTCTGTAGAATTTCAAGAAAAGCAGAAGAAACGAAAGCCATAACCAAACCCCTCGATTCAATCGGATAAGATTTAGCTTTGAAGCCCAACGATGAGCCGAGGGTTCAGGAAAAAAGGTCGAATTAACCCCAAAAACACGCAAAAACAAAGAAGGGGGAAGGGGGAGAAAAGGAGTGGATAAGGAGGGGTAATAAATAAGCAATAAAATGAATAAAAGCTAATAATTCCTTCCTTCGTTACAGTAATAATTAGAAAAATATGGGGTGGGAAGAGGATAAGGATGTGAGTGAAGCGGTAGGGGAGATAACTGTAGGGCCCTTTTAATTGAACTTCACAAGATTAACTGGTTTCCATTTGTATCTCTGAAAAAGTTTGGATCTTTAATACTCAATCTTGTTTGTATGTGTGTTGCGTACACTTGTAGCCACAAACGGCAGCCCCAAGAGAGAGAGTGGATTCGTGGGTGATGAGATAACTATCGAATTGTTAATGAAACGAAACTTGTGTGGTTGCTTAGTGGAATTAAATACTGTTTTTTTTTTTTTTGAATGGTTTGGGTTTTTTGGTGGGTGGATTATTTAAAGAGCAGGATTAATAGGGGTCGTTGATTTGGTCTGTGGTCCGCGTTCGCATTTTTCACGTTTGGGGGATTTAAGTCATAGATTGCATCACTCCGCCCAAAAAGGCTCCACTTATCCTAATCCGGACTATTTTAGTACTTCCATTCCACCGTTTTAAAAAGTTTATCGTATTTGTTAGTACTCCTTCCGTTCAATTTTATTATGTGCACTTCTTTGGGCACGGGTTTTAATGAATATTGATTAGTTTATGTATAAAGTAGATAAGATGGGGTATGATGAGATGTTGTGGGGTCCATTTATAGATAAAGTGATTGTTTATGAATAAAGTTAGTGTCAATTTGAGTAAATAAGTGATTGTTGGAGGGTGGAGATAAAGTAGTGTGAATAGTATTATTTCTAAAAAGGGAATGAGCATAATAAAATTGGATAACCAAAAAAGGAAAGTGGGAATAATGAAATTGGAGTATTTTATATACTCCATAAAAATTAGTTTCATTTACCTTTTTTGTCCATAAAAAGTGTAGTCCCATACCCTTTTTTGAAATTATCACCCTTCAACCATCACTTAATTACTCAAATTACCATCAACTTTATTCAAAATCAATCAATTTATTCATAATGGACCCCATAATTTTCTACAATACTCTTCATTTATCTATTTTATCTACCTTTTTCTTAAAACATGTGTTCCACTCCAATGAGACTACATTTCATGAACGGAGGGAGTACAAAATTAAGGAATGCTTTCTCCCTCCTTCAAAATTTTTTATACTTTTTTTTTATTTATTTTTCAAAAGTTTGCATACCTCAAAATAGAAATAATTGTTGCAATCTTCACCTTCACAATATACACATATTTATCCTTTATGTCATTATTTTTGGGGTCCAGCATACACTGAACTCACCTACTTTATATATAAAAGTTTACAAAATTATCCCCCAACACTCTCATCATTACACTTTTTTCTTAAACCATGTATCTAAGATTTCCTGCAAACTTTTTGGGGAGGAAGGGAGTAGTATATTTTTTGACATATTTACTCATCATTAATTTTTATCTTTCCTTCTTTTTTCTTTCTTTTCCTACTTTCCTTTTTCATTATTTTCTTTCTTTCCTTCGATATTTTCTATTTATCACAGTCTTACCTTTTAAAAAAAAGTGAAAGAAATGAATTATTATATATTTTTAATTAAAAGTGATATTGTAGAAATTACATATGGATAATTTAAGAAAATTTGTGTAAAAAAAAAAAAGAAAAAACTACAAAATTTTTAAAATAAAAATAAAGACTAAATTTACAAACATTTTGAAACGGCCAGACTAATAAAACTCTTTTATTTAATCTACTACAATGGATAACATTTGTCAAATGGTGAAACTAATACTCCGTTCGAACTAAAATCGCCCCTATATATTAATAGGGAGTTTAATATTGTCACGTGTCATCATATGGTTAAATGTGATGATATGTCGCATGGAAATTAAATTGATTTTTTTAAAATTTAATGTATAATTAAACTATTGGTTAATACATATGTCATTGATATTAAAATGGAAAGTCTCACCTAAATTAAAATTAAAATCAATTAATATTTTATTTTGATTAAGTTCTCTTTTATGTTCTTTTGTCTAAAAATATGTCTATACATTTTATAGAATATATCAATTTAATTAATTAATAAGATAAATTCATTTGTATATACTTTTATCATACTAATTATACCTAAAAAATTATTCAAAATAAAAAATTATGAAAAGTAAATTTACCTATGAAATTTTATAAGTGTATCTTTTAAAATATGAGTTATACTGTACTATTTTGAATATTACTCCGTAACTTTTATCAATATACCGTATAATACGCGGGGAGTCATCTTGTAAATTAAATAAGTGAAAGTTTTAGTTTTTTTTATACACAATTAAATGATATTTTAGCATTTATTACATTGCTTGTTTCAATTACGCCCTCCTTTAATTTTAGAAAATCTCATAATTTCTAACTTATTTTTATTAACTAAAATTAGTTGATCGAAAGATTAGTTTTTTTTTTTTTTTTTTAAAGTAATGTGATTAGAGACATCCTTATTAATTAATGTGATTAGAGACATTCTTATTAATTAAAGGTATACTTGTCAATACATACTCTTTTTTAATTCCAACAAATTTCACGAATCATTTATTAAAAAATGAAGAGAGTACAATTTAATATAAACAGTTAATTAATAGTAATTGTTTAGTGAAATAACTGATATTATTAATTAAAAATACTTAATATTGTTCAGTAATATTTTTGTGAAAATATTAATAGTATTAAAAAGGTAACATTGTATGCAACTAGTGTATATACTACTCCATCATTTTTGTAATATATGTCGTTTTGACATTTTTTTTTAAATTATACTCCCTCCGTCTCGGAGAAAGCTCCCCATGAGCTCCGGGCACGGAGGTTAAGAAATATAATATAATAAGAAGATGTATTAGAGGTGATGTGATTGAGAGAGAAAAAAATATAATGAAATGTGAGAGGGAATAGTTTGTCAAAAAAGGGATGGGGAGCTTTCTCTGGAACAGACTAAAATAGAAAGTCGAGTAGCTTTCTTTGGGACGAAAGGAGTGTGATATTTATTACACTTTTCAACGTAAATTAATTTTTTTTTAAATTTAACCTTTAAATTAATAAATATTTATATGAATATATTTGATGAAAAATACAATCATTAATTAATATTAAAATAAATATGATTGATCAAAATGGATTCATGATGTTATGAAACCGTGATTTTACCCACAATCTTTGGTGTAGGGTGGTTTTGGTATATATATTTTTTTCAATAAAGAGAGCCCGAACATCATAAATGTTCAATAAGTTCATGATTGTGCTTTCTAATCCATAAAGGAATCTCTGCTCCAATCCAAACTTAAAGATTTGGAGAGTTTAATACATATTTCGTCATGTTATGTGTTGTGATTGTGTGTGTCATCGGCAGTAGTTGATGTCTTTGACTCTTTCATGTGTCATCGCCACACGAAGTTCCTCTATAATATCCTCCCCTGGTCCAAAATACTGAGAGAGAGAATTTGAAGTTGTCGCCACTGTTTCCAAGGAATTAGCGAATATTAGAGTTGTCTCCCCATGTATGCTAAGAACCGTTTGAATTCCATGGACCACAACAGTAGCCTCCGCTCCTAGCACCGTACCAGTGGGATGTATGCTTTTTTTTTTTCCCTACTGCAATCAACTAATTGTTTCTATCCAACAACGTGTAGCCTACCGAATAATTTCTTTTGCAATCATCAACTATCAACTTGCTGCCTTCAAATTAACTCTCTGAACTGTTGTATGCTTTTATTGTTAATGTTTCGAGCAGTGTCCACTTTAAAGGTAGCATTCGACTCGTGATAATCTAATAATAAAGGTTCCACCCATGTCGTCGAGAAGGTCGAATGTTTTGCTGTATTGATGCGTTCTTGCTATCGAGCATGCTTGAGTGAGCATCTCTCCTTCCATAGTGCCCAGAGACATGTACAATATTATTATTTTGTTAAAATGTATAACTAAGGTTTTTTTTAAAGAAAAATTATAAACAATTACATTGAATGTACAATCTTATATGCTTTTTTTTTTTTTAAATCAAACAGTATTATTATTTTGTAAAAAAAAATGTATTAATATAAATTTTAAGTAAATTAGTTAATTAGGTCAAATCATTTGTTTCACCCGTGATTTTGAGTTGCACTTTTGTTTACCAGTTATATACATATAACTTATTTTTATTTAATATTTGAATTGATACTATACAATAGGTGAATCAATACTATACTGCATTTAAACTAATACTATATTTTATTTGAATTAATATTATACTGTATTTACCATAACTTAGAGGTAACATGCACTCATTTAAAAAATTAGGTCAAGTGGTACCAGTTACATACACACAAGTATTTGCCCATAATTTTTTAATAATTTTTTAACACGTGTTTTCCTCATTATTCTCATATTTCAATATTTAATTTTGTGATCAGTCAAGTGGATAGTTTTTATAATATTTTTTAAAATAATGATTTAAAATATACTTAAGGTGGAGAATTACGTACCCGTACGTGTAGATGATTAATTTCCTATATATTTCAATTTTCAACAATGATTTAAAATATACTTAATTAAGATGGAGAATTTAAAAGTTAAAAGTTTGTAGTTAATTAACTTTATATATCATTCAAGTAAATTTTAAAATAATTAAAACTTTCCTCGCAGCTGTGGACAACTTATCAAAGTGATGGTTGCTATAAAATTATTACGTACTTTGTGCAACTTTTGACTTGTGCCATCGGTAGTTCCATATTTATTTAATAATTTCATATTTATACGAGTAAACTTTGTCAACCAAAATTTAATAACTTTTTGAAAATTGAATTTGCGGACTGTGTTTGTTTGGGTCAATTCAAAGCTTTTATTTATTTATTTTAGTGTGCGTCACAACATTAATATTTAATTTCCCAATTTGCAAATAAAAGAAACATTAATTATGAGTTCACCAAACAAAGGGAAAGAGGGGAGGACGACGTAGCTATTCAATGTCGTGTAACGTTAATTACAATTAATTATATATATTGAAAATCTATGCACTATTTGATATAGGGTTCGTACATGTGGTTTATTGGTTAATTTGGACGTAGTGTAAAAAACTTAAAAACTACCTGCAAATAAGCATATAAAATGTGAAAATGCTATATATTTTTTTTTTGTTGATATCCTGATTCATCTCCTTAAAAATGTGAATTTAATTTATAATATCGGAGTCCCTGTAACTTGTTCCAAATTTTTTACTACAAATTGGTAGAAGGATTTGACATACAACTTAGTAGTCAAGACATATGAGGGGTGTATCTTAATTGGTTTCAAAATTTTGATGCATAACTCAAAATGTGACATGCCCCATGAAATTCTACGAGTATGGTTCCTTGAATTGAAAAGGAGAGATGAAAAACGAAAATTGACTGGACATACCAATTTGTAAACAATTTTTTTAGCATCTGAAAATAATTATATAATACTCCCTCCGTCCCGCTATAAACTTTCCCTTTCTTTTGGGTGTTTTGATTAAGAAATGTGATAAAATAATAGATAAAGTATAAGTGATGTGATGGTGAGAGAGAAAATAATAGAGGAGTATTAGATGAAGTATGATAAAATAATAGATAAAGTAGAAGTGATGTGATTGAGAGAGAAAATAATATGCCAAAAATGGAATGAGAAACTTATAGTGGGACATCCATAAAAGGAAAGTGGAAAACTTATAGTTAGACAGAGGGAGTATATAAAGATAAAAGAGGTAAATATATATATATTTCTCAAGAGTTTGTGGGTTATGATTCTCGTTAATTTTCCGATTCTTCTATTTAGAGATATGAACTTGATTTGCAATATCAGAGTCTAAACTATTTATTCGAATTTTTACTACAGTCTTATAAAAGGATTTAACCTATAATTCGGTAATAAGAAGTTGATGGAATCGTTTGTGACTTATTTTCCTCATATTGAATATAACCACATTCGATGTCAAGCTTTTAATTATGGTGCATATATACTCTCTCCGTCCCTGAAAAGTTTTCATACTTTCCTTTTTAGTTTGTCCCCGAAAAGTTTACATACCCCAAAATAGAAATAATCATTACAATCCTCACCCTCACAATATACACATATTTACCCTTTATGTCATTACTTTTGGGGCCCACTATACACTCAATCTATCTACTTTATTTACTTTATAAAATTACCCCTCAACACTCTCATCATCAAGGACGAAGCCACATAGGGCCCAGCGGGGGCAGTGGGCCCCCCACCACTTTTTTTTTTATTATGTATATTTCTTCCGTTTTATAATTATTTATATACAGATTACTTTTTTTTTTTTATTTGAGACGTTTCAAAATTATTTGTACACTGATAATATGTAAATAATCTACAAAATTAATATTCTCACTACATCATTTTATTTTTAAAATTATCACTCATTTTAATCTACATTCTTCCCTACATCTCACTAATTTTTTTTTAACACCTCATTAAATTTCTTTTATACCTCACTAAATCACCAAAAATACTCCTCATTTATTTGACCCCACACCTCACTAAATTCACATTTCTTAAAAAGTGAACTTATCAACGTATTCAAGTCATTACGGGATGGAGGGAATATATTTTAAGTTATACATTTGTCTAATAATTTTAACACCGTTTCATCTATTATGAGTCGGAACAATCAAAACTTATAATGAATTAAATATAATATTATTTTATCGATCTTTATAGTAATGTAAATTGGGCCCCAATCTAAAATTTCTGGCTCCGTCACTGCTCATTATACTTTTTTCTTAAACCATGTGTCCAAGATTCCCCGCAAACTTTTTGGAGACAGAGGAAGTATATATGAAGAAATAGATTGATTAGTGGAGTACGTATATTTTTAGTTGTGCAGTTTATGGATGGTGCATTTGAAGTGCAACACGTGTTCCAACAGAAATATGTTGTTGCATGTGATGAAGCTTCAATGGTAGAAAATTGGTTACCCATCTGTCTAACTCAAAATTCAGTGCTGCCATTACAACAGTGATGTTAATTATGCATGGTCTTTCACACATGTTAATTATATGGAAGACCAACACCTTTTTCTATCTAAAAATTTCTATTCATATGTAGTAGTAAAGTTAACAGCAAAATATATATATACCTACTGTATAATTTAATTATTTGCAAATTTATATGCACACTAGTTGCACAATTTAATCGATATAATTAATATTGACTAAATTTTAACTTATACTCGTGTGTTGAACAAATTAATATGTTTTGGCAAATACCTCTATTAACTCAAATATTAGTATACCTCATAATATATTTAATTAATTAATATTTATTAAAACTATGTCTAGAGAAAATAAGGATTATGAAATTGAATAGAGTAGTACTCCGTATTAGTTATTTTACTTTAATATATTAGTTGAAAAAATGACAATGGGACCTAAAGGTCAAATTTCATGTAGTCAAGGGGGATGGTTCAAATCACGGCTGATTTTTTTTTCTTTTAATGTCAAATTGGATTCAATTTAATTACAGTAGAAACTCTATAAATTAATAATGTTGGACCATCAAAATTTATTAATTTAAAGAGTTATTATTTTATCATAAAAATTTATATGAAATATTTTCATGTTTAGTAAATGCCTAAATGGGCTCAACATAAAATTGGGCTGATAAATTGGATCAACATGTTTTATTAAATTTTACTTCTAATATGTTCTATTAATTTTATCCGTCCTATCTCAATTTCTAGATTTCGATTGGATTTATTAATTTCACTTCATTGATTTTCAAATTTAGTGACAAGTTTTTTGATATGTAGTATTATACATTTTTCATGTAGTAATATTTTTTATTTAATGAAGTAACATTTTTTTTATATGTAAGTAATATATTTTTGTTCATGTTTTTTTTTTTAAATTTGTTGGCATATTATTATTTTTTTTATTCATGCAATAGTAATTAATATTGTTTATACATGTAGTAGTTTAATTCTGTTATTTTAGTAAAACATTTTTTTTAAATGTAGTGACAAGTTTTTTGAGGGAAAATTATTTTTTAAGGACCGCAACTTAGGGGGGTTTGCAAAAAGAGGAACGTAACTTTACGGGCTGACAAAATTAGACCCGTAACTTCTTTTTTTCTCAATTTCAGGACAAATTAGCCCAATCAACCCAATTTCGGGCTAATTGAAGCCCATTTTTCGGTCCACACTTATTTATTGCAAAAAGAGGACTGTAACTTTTTAATGCAAATTTAAGAAACATGACAAAATAAATAAAAAATACTCGTAAACTTTTAAAAATTAAATTTGAAAGTTGTAGATGTAATAATTTGTTATGAATTAGAAAACATTATTTATGTTTAAAGAAACAAATATATACAGTACTACATATAAATTATAGTGAAATGAATGAATAAAACATTATAAATTGGGATGATAAATTTTTAATTGTTAATTAAAAAGATTGTCACAATTTTTAAATATAAATATAATTTTTAAATGTTTAATTAGTACATTTTAGATTGTATTTACATAAATAATGCTTATAAATTTTATTGAAGGAAATTTTTTTATAGATTTATTATTGAGAGGATTATAGTAAACATTAATTACAAAATTTCGATCAAACAGTTTCCAGTATATTTATTTAAAATATTCGATTCGAAATTTTATGGAAAATTTTGTATAATATTTTAAACTAGTATAAGACATGAAAATGGATCTAATTGATGAAGGGAATATAAACTAGAGTATATTTAAAAAATTATATACTTCGTATTTACTAGTGGAAGACCTGCGTAACACGCCTGATTGAAGATAATTTATTATATTAATATTTTGACAAAAAAATTATAAGACGGACTCATACATATTTTTAACACTTATAAATTTTATGAAGTGTTATAACTTTATTTAAATCGTATTTTAAAATAAAGACTATATATAAAGTAAAATACAAACTCTAGAGTAAAGTTCAATCTCATTCATGAAAGTCAATTTCACACAAGATATTTATTTTTGTAAGTAACATTAAAAATTAAAATTTTAAAGTTTATTTTATTATAAAAGTTATATTTGATTTTACTTTAGAAAATTTTCCTCGGGAGATCCAGCTCCAAAAGAATAAAAAAGAGTTTTATTTTTTTAAGATTATAAAAAATGCATTAAAATACAAATACGATTTTTAGAATTTAAATTGTTAAAAATTGGGGAAGATGAGTGGTAGAAGAAGTGGTTAGAGACAATTTTAAACCTATTAAAAAAACTGTTTTAAAAGGGGAAAAAAATAAAATTATGAGAAAATTATAAAATATGAATATTGAATTTGTGTTGAGACACATAGAAAAAAAAAATTCAAATTATTATAATAGGGATATTAATTGATCCTAAAATTGCATTAAAAAAAGTTGTGGTCCTCTTTTTGCCATAAATAAGTTTGGCCCGAATAATGGGCCTCAATTAGCCCGAAATTGGATTGATTGGGCTAATTTGGCCTGAAATTGCGAAAAAAAGAAGTTACGGGCCTAATTTTGCCAGCCCGCAAAGTTACGGTCCTCCTTTTGCAAACACCCCTAAGTTGCGGTCCTGAAAAAATAATTTTCCCAGTTTTTTGATATGTAATAACATACATTTTTCATGGAGTAACATTTTTTTGTACATGTAGTAATGTATTTTTGTTCGTGTATTTGTTTTTAATCCGTTGTCATATTATTATTTTTTCTATTCATGTAGTAGTAGTTAATTAATATTGTTTATACATGTAGTAGTTTAATTCTATTCTTTTAGTAAAACATTTTTTTCAAATATAGTGATAAATTTTTTAATTTGATATGTACGTAGTGGTATTATACATTTTTCATGTAGTAATATTTTTTATTTAATAAAATAACATTTTTTGTACATGTAGTAATATGTTTCTATTCATGTATTTTTTTTTAAATCTGTTGTCATATTAAGAGAAATATTTATGTAATTTAACATATTATATTTTAATTAAATAAATTTATTTACGTTACTTAATATACTGTAAATATTTTATTATATTATTCTGTACATGTATATCTGTTGAAAATTTGCAAAATTAGCTTAAGATTTTTAAATTTTAATTAAATGGGTCAAGATTTTGAGTTTTTGCCTAAATTGAGTGAGATGCATGAAATATTTTATATAAAACTAGCCCATATTTTATTAATTTATGAAGTAATAAAATACTCAATTTATAAATACTCTTTCAAACTTCCACGTATAATTAATTATTATATATCGAATGGAGGGTCTAATTTGAAAGAATCACTCAATCTTCCACATTATTATACTGCTGGTGTTCATTGTATCACTTTATGGACAATACAAAATATTTTCTATGTAAATATGCATGATCAAAATATGCTAACACAAACAAAATCATACACACCACATGACTTCTCATGTTACAGGCGTTAAAAAAATAACAATGACCGACGAGATTCGAAGAGCGCGCATTATGCAAGCACAACAGACAATTCAAGTCTCACCCAAAAGCAATTGCAAGAATGGGTTCTTAGTAACTATGGTTTGCATGTGACTCAATCGACAATATCAAATACAATTAAGCGGGTCTTTAAAGTGTCTCACTTGAATAATTTCTTGTTGAGTTATGAGAAAACAACACCAGAAGTTCTTACAATGATAAGAAAAATTAAATACGAGATTTAAGGTGAAATTGATTTTTAAAAAAAAAAAAGACAATTTAGTCATTTTTCAAGAAAGTTTCATAAATTATTTATGTAAGACAGAGTATATAAGGAAGGAATTATTAATTTATAATTTATATGGGATCTATAGAAATTATATAAAATGTATTATCTTATAATTTTAGCGAGTTTATTAATTTAGCATCCTATTCCTAAGTTGGGATCGGCCAAAAATATTATCTTAAAGAGTTTATTAATTAATCGAGTATTAATTTATAGAGTTTCTACTGTAATTATTTTTTATATTTTTCTATCTTTGTGAGACCGGTGAAAAGAATTATAATTTGTAGTATATGATAGTACTTTTTAACAATTTAAAAATAAATAAATTATGAGTAGTTTATACAGAATACTAATTTGTGAACTGTGTAATCGTAAAACGATTTCACACCCGTCTTTTGTCTTTTCTACAAATCTAGACTCAGTGGAAACGAAAGAGGGAAGACAAATTTGATAAAGTAATGAGTTTCCCGTGAAAAGAGGTGAGCTAATATGTGATGACAAACACAAATAACTAACTTCATCACTTATGTTATGGAGTACAAATCTCATGCTCCACATTTATTTTTTTCTTTTTCAATTAATTAACATAAGTAAGACAAATTTTATTCATATGATTGATTAAGGTATAAAAAATAAGCAAAAACAATATAAATATTACTTGTAAACAACGCAATAATCAATCAACAAGAGTCACAATACTAAAATTATTAGTATACGATCACCTTATAACAAATTAATTTATGGGGATTAGATATTTTAGTGTGTGTTTGAGATCAAACTTTAATTTTATTAGAATTATGGTCTCTGTTGTTATCTGAGTTTATTTATGTACTAATTGATACTTATTTTTTCGGTAGCAACTCTTAATAGCATTGCTAGATTTTGCTTGTGCAAATTGTGTACAGAAAAATGAAAATTTATTAATAAAACTACACCCTTATTTATTTATTTTAATCACAACATTAAAATGTATTTTTATCTGTTTTTATTAAATTTTAAAATAATGTAAATATTTTATTAATTATAAGTTGTATACTAAATTTGAATTTGAAGTTTCCACTGCATATTGATATTTGGACCATAAAAACCGACAATTAATTACACTATGTATCATTACTAATAATAAATTAAAAACATCAATAACTAATTGAAGTACATGTAATTATTTTATTTTCACAAAATTACCTTTACACTTAAAAAAGTGTAAAATTCTTCATAAATATCATCTTTATAATATTTATAATTTCATTCGTTTTATAATTATTTACAATTTTTTATTTTATTTTAACATTCTAAGAATACTAACACACTTCTAATATAAAAATAAATCATAAAATAATACACTTATAATATATATATATATATATATTTAAATTATCACTCATTTTTTGATCCACATTTGTCCTAATATATACCTCATCAATTTTTTTACACCTCACTATATCCTTCTTAGTTCTTACCTTTCACTAAATCTCCTCAAAATTCTTTTTATTTGTCAACACATTTTACTAAATTTACTTTAAAAAAAAATATGAGTCGATCATCCTTCGTCCATGAAATTTAGTCCCATTGAAGTGGGACACATGTTTTAATAAAAAAGTAGATAAAGTAAGGATATTATAGGATATTGTAGGATCATTATGAATAAAATGATTGTTTGTGAATAAAGTTGATGACAATTTGAGTAATTAAGTGATAGTTTCCATAAAGGGTATGAGACTACATTTTGTGGAGAAAGAATATAAGACAAATGAGACTACTTTTCATGGATGGAGGGAGTAGTTATTACGAGTCGAATGGATTAACTTAGGCGGTGTTTGTTTTGGGATTGGTCCAATTCCAATCCAATCTCTCTCAATCCATCTCAATCCAAATACTAATTCATCCCTATAATACGCCTATACACTTATTTTTATACAATCAAATCACTATTTTTATTTTCAATCATTCATTCTCTCTCAATCTCTCATAATTTCTTCTCTCTCTTACTTTTCTTTAACACACTCATTCTCTCTCATACTTTCTTGTCTCTCATACTTTTCTTTTACTACTACTAATAATAAAATATGATAAAATCACTTTTGATGTGACATAAAGTTACATCTACTCCTATTTCTCAATCATTAATCAAACACAACTTACACACAATTACTATTTATAGATTACCCAAATCTCAATACAACACAATCCCAAATCAAACACCATTTTTAGGTTAGTGGACGAGTAGCTGAATGGCTGCCGTCCAATGTGAAAAGTAGTGGGCACAATTACCAAAGCAACGAAATTGAGAGTTTGACTAAATTTCGTTAGAGTTTTGACTAAATTGCAAATCTATATAATTATATATCTCAAGCGATGAATAACATTTTTGTTCCATCATTTTCAGATATCATTTTATTTATCTCAGAACCTTGCGGCTACCGTCCACTCCACAAATTTTGATGTAAGAAAAAGGCATATTACTACTTAAAAAATATATTTTCATTGAAATTGATCGGTAATTAATTAATAAATTAAACGCCTTTGTTTTACCGTCTAAAACAATCATACTATTTGATTTATGAGTGTAAGAAAAAAACAATTACATCCGTTCCACAAAAATAGCTACGTATTCTTTTTTTTAATGTCTCAAATTATACTCACTCCGTCTCAAAAAGATAGTCCACTATTTCTTTTTAGGTTGTCTCAAATTATAGTCCACTTTCCTTTATTTCAATATTTTTGCCTAAAATACCCTTATTTAATGATTGTTGGAACAAATTTCAATAACATTAAATAGAGGTATAACAAGAATATAAGAACAAATTTTATGTGCTAAAAATGTTTGCATTTGGTTTGTGTGAAAACGGAAAGTGGACTATCTTTTTGAGACAGAGGGAGTAGCTACATTTCCTATTTTACTTTAGTATTAAATGCATTATTGTCAATTTTATCCCTAATTAATAAGAGTAGTTAATGTTTAGCAGATTTTGAAGTATGAGATTCTAAAGACAAAATTGACATATTGGCTAAACTTGACTACACATGCCCTAGATGTGGCTGCGATGAGGAAACTGATTGACATGTTTTTACTTCATGCTCGGATGTTGGACGATTATGGGCATCAGAACCTTTCCGTGGTGTGCTAGGGAGAGCCATCTTTGCGACAAATAATATGAAGGAACTGATTTTTGAACTGATTCGAGAACTAAGGGGGACTGATATGGTGGCTGCTGCTACATTGATGTGACGTTGGTGGAAGAAGAGGAATAATAAGCTTTGAACGGGTGTGTGCAACTCAGCTGCAATGGTGTCGAGTCTAGCGCATTCCTACTTGGAGGAGTGGACGGGGATGCGAGCTGGGAGGTCGCAGAATACACCCATTACTCACTGCACAACATGGCACCCTCCCCCAAGGCAGACAATCAAAATTAATGTTGATGCAACATTTTTTGAGGAAACAAAAGAGATGGGATTTGGGGCAATTGCGCATGATGATGAAGGGCAGTTTATTAGTTGCTTTGTAGCAACGACACCAGGAGTATAAAGAGTGGATGAAGGAGAGGCCATGGGGCTTCACGAAGCTCTTTCTTGGACAAGGATATGGGATTTGAAAAAGTTGAAATTGAGGTGGATGCTAAGGGAGATGTTGATGCTATTAATTTAAATCTAATGCCCAATTCCAGCTTTGGTGATATCATTCATTCTTGCAAATATTTGATGTCTTTCAATACCTTTTTGTTCAGTTTCTTATATTTATCGTATGGCCAACGAGAAGGCTCATCGACTAGCTAGAGCTGTTAGGGACTTTCTGAACCCCCATGTCTGGTATAACCTTCCGACTATTATGGACGGCGTATCAAATAGTATTTACAGTTGCTAATAAAATGAAGATTTGACTTAAAAAAAAATATCTTGATTTAATTGCATTTTATCAAATTAAATTTTAAATAAATTAAAAAAATAAAATCATGAATTTAATGACACCGTTTGTATACCAATCATTCAAATTGTTCGGTGTCTCAATTGCAACTGAGATGTTATTATCATTTTTTTTTTCAATTATTCAAAAGTGATTCAATTACAAATACAATCAAGTCAAATATCGTGAGTTTTGCAACCATTGACCCTACTTAATCGATTTCACACATATTTACAGTATTTAACTTTCAAAAAATTAGCGTACAATTTTTACACTAACTAATTAAAAACAAAATTATGACGGCCGTTGTAATGCCATTAGAGACTTTTTAGGAAAATTAAGATTAAGAAGCCCATTACCATATTCTAGAATTGTGTTTAAATTATACTTTTATTTTCTCATTTACTTTTTTTTTTATTTTTTTTTATTACAAGTTAAAAACCCATCCCATTTCCCCTACCCATGACTCGAACCCAGGACCTAAGGCCTAGGTAGTGATGCTCTAACCACTTGAGCTATCCCACTTTGTCAAAAAAATTGTGTATTTTTCTATTTTATTTGCTTGTTGGACGTGTCAATTGAGACCTTTAATTTTAAAAGAAAACAATTATTGTAGCCCGATAGTGGCACGTTTAGCCCGTGGTCCGCTAAGGTTAGGGTTAGGTCCCAACAATTGTAGGTCCATTAAATATGAATGGTTAAGGCCCTAATCCGTTTAGCCCGTAGCCCTGTAGGGCTGACCCTATAGGGCTAGGGCCAACCCGATAGACATCTCTAAATGCCATGCCAACCTAAGTTCGACATTGATTTGGGTGATATGCATTATTTTGTTGTGCATTGAAAGCTTAATTTTCATATAATTTCAGTAGTTTATTTCTCGTTTTAGGCTAATTATGAATTATGCTGGAAGGAGAAAAAAAAATAGGTGTTTAGTTATTTTTATAGGTAAATTGAGATTTTTTAAAGTATTTATCTAGTACTTCTTCGGTTTACTTTTGAAATTTCCACTTTTTTTTGTCAGTTTATTTTTATAATTTATACTCCCACATCCACCAAATGTAGTACCTAGAGATTAGAGATGTCTATCGGGTTGGCCCTAGCCCTATAGGGCTACGGGCTAAACGTGTTAGGACCTTAACCGGTCCATATTTAACGGGCCTACAATTGTTGGGACCTAACCCTAACCCTAGCGGACCACGGGCTAAACGGGCCACTATCGGGCTACAATAATTTTTTTTCTTTTAAAATTAAAGGTCTCAATTGACACGTCCAACAAGCAAATAAAATAGAAAAACACATAATTAGTTAATGATCAGTAAATGAGAAAATAAAAGTATAATTTAAACACAATTCTAGAACTATGTTGGTCCTTAATATGATCAAATAAAGCTAAACAAATATCATAATCTAATAAAAAATAGTAATAATGACTAATGGATGGTAATTGGCTTCTTAATCTTAATTTTCCTAAAAAGTAATGGGCTTCTTAATGCTTATAGTTATAGTTATTGGTCAAATGACCCAAAATTTGTTCTTAGGTTATTTATTAAAAAAAAAATAAAGCTAATAATTCGGGCTAACGGGCTGGCCCGGTTTAGCCCACGAGCTAACCGGTCCAGGTAAAAAAAGCCCGATTTTAAACGGGCCTATGATTCATGAACCCTAACCCTGCATTTTTCAGGGCTAACCGGGTTAGCCCGACCCGGATAAACATCTCTAGTTTTAAACGGGCTGACCCGTTTAACCCTGAAAAATGCAGGGTTAGGGTTCATGAATCATAGGCCCGTTTAAATTCGGGCTTTTTTTACCCGAACTGGTTAATCCGCGGGCTAAACCGGGCCAGTCCGCTAGCCCGAGTTGTTACTTTTTTTTTTAATAAATAACATACGAATAAATTTAGAGTCATTTGGCATGTACATAGCCATAACGCATTAAGCAGCCCATTATCATTTATTAGTTATTATTACTACTCCGTATTTTTTTATTAGATTATGAATTTTTTTTTAGCTTTATTTGACCATATTAGGGACCAATGAGTTCTAAAATTGTGTTTAAGTCATACTTTTGTTTTCTCATTTACCGATCATTAACTAATTATATATTTTTCTATTTTATTTTCTTGTCGGACGTGCAAATTTGAACCTTTAATTTTAAAAGAAAAAAATCATTGTAGCCCGTTAGTGACCCGTTTAGCCCGTGGCCCGCTAGGGTTAGGTCCCAACAATTGTAGGATCGTTAAGTATGAACCGGTTAAGGCCCTAACCCGTTTAGCCCGTAGCCCTGTAGGGCTGGCCCTATAGGGCTAGGGCCAGTCCGATAGACATCTCTCCTCCTTCCTCATCAACTCTAGAAACATAAACACCCAAATTCTAAGCTAATCATGCAATTAATCCACAATTACTCTAAACTATCATCAAAACATCAACACTCAAGGCAATTAAGGATTAGCCCATGTCTAAATTGACAACTAGAATAAAACTTATGTGATTTAAACTACAAAACATGAATGAAATTGAAATTACTAAATTAAATTTGCAATAATGGAAAAATATCACACCTTAGGTCTTCAAATTCTTCAATCTCATAAACAAAATGAAATGCTAATTTAAAATCTATCTAGAAATGAAAGAACAATTAAACTAAACTAGTCTATGGAGCGGGGGAAATGAGGGAGGATTTCTCCCCCAATGGGAGTTGCTGCCTCTCTTTTCGCCAATGTCCCGTATGCGTGTGTGTGTTTTCTCTCCTGAATGGCCGAAGCCAATTAACCCTCAAAAATGTGAAATGGGCCCAACTGGCCTGAGTTTAATGAGTGGACTTGGGCCTTTCTTTCTTTTTGCTGCAAGTTACTTATAAGGGTTGGGGTATATACCCCTCCAGCTTTGTCTAATGCACTCCCCCTCATTTTTATTAATTCAATATATATATGAAATACCAATTTTACCCTTTTACTAAATAATGTTAGATACACCTCCCCTATAATTTAAACACAACCCTAACCCTAGAATTAGACGGTCGTCGTCGCCGCCACCATCGCTGCCGCCGCCACCATCGCTGCCGCCGCCGCCGCCACCATCGCTGCCGCCGCCGCCGCCACCATCGCTGCCGCCGCCGCCGCCACCACCACCACCACCACCACCTTTAAAATTTAGAAAAAAAAAATATTACTATTTTTAAAAAACACTCGTCGACACTGGTTTGTCGACCAAAGGTACTCCGGTCGACACTGGTTTGTCGACCAAAAGTACTCCGGTCGACACTGGTTTATCGACCAAATTTTGAAATTTTTTTTTGAAATTTTCGACCATTATTGATCGCCCAAAAGCACTCTCATCGACGGTAGGTTGTCGACGAGGGTGTTTTTGAGGCACAAATAATAGTCGAAATTAAAATAAAAAAATCAAACCTGTTATCTCCTCTCAAGGCGGAGGAAGGCGGGTGCAAGATGAAGCGGCGCCGGAGCGGCGACGAGCGCTAAGGGCTGACCGCGAAGGCCGAGGGCGAGTCAGAGCGGCGGCGAGCGTTGGGGGTGGGTCGCGACGGCCGAGGGAGAGACGGAGCGGCGGCAAGCGCTGGGGGTGGGCCGCGACGGCTGAGGGAGAGTCGGAGGGCGGCGTCGCGTGCTGGAGGAAGAGAAGAAAAAAAAAAAAATGGGCGGCGGCGGATGCGTGGAGGGCGGCGGTGGATGGGAAGGAGGAAGAAGGAAGAGAAGTGTGGGAGCGGCGGCGGCAGTGGATGGGAAGGAGGAAGGAGGAAGAGAAGTGTGGGAGGAAATTGGAGAATGAGGAAGAAGAGAGAAAAATTAGGGTTAGGTTATAAGGGGGTGTGTATGTATCTATAATATTTACTAAGGGGTAAAATTGGTATTTCATAAATATATTGAATTAATAAAAACTAAGGGGGAGTGTATTAACAAAGCTGGAGGGGTATATACCCCAACCCTACTTATAATTGCAATTTGCAAATGACTCCTTTAATTGCTTGCGGCTTTTCGATAATGCTAAGCTATTTTTAATTCCCCTCTTTTGCTTCTCAATTCAGATGGGCCAAATGAGTGGGCCATGACATTTTTTTGCAGCATCATCATTCACCTGCCAAATTAAATAAATAGTTGCAATTGGGCTTGCACTTGACAAGCTCAAACTAATAAATAGTATGGCCCAAATGCAATCATTTTCTTCTTCCCGATTGACTCCACAATATTGTCGAGGCGTGTTTTACTTCAAAAATACTCATTTTCCTATAAAATAGGCAAAACACCACCTTTCTCCAAATCAAGAGCAATGAGTCAAATTAGTGTAAATAATGCACAAAATCTTATAAAATTATGTAAATTAAATCCATGAATTTCAAGCAATTTTCACACTAATCAACTCCCCCAAACTTAAGGTGTTGCTCGTCCCCGAGCAACTAAAGAAAATAGAACAAGTGGGAAAATTGTGAAGGAATTCATTCAAGCCAAAATAGAATAAGTGATTGTCAAGTTATCTCCATCTAGTCAAGGCAAGAGGTAGAAAAATCAACAAGCAAATTCACAATTTATGCTCAAATTCATGCAAGATTAAGTGCTCAATTCACAATATCCTCACAAGTAAGTGTATCTCTCATCACTCAAAAGTGTATATCAAGGAAGTGTATGCTCTCAACATCAAATCACACAAGTGCACTACCATATGCTTGCCAAATGTCTAAATTCTCCACCACATGAGAGTGTTCAATCAATGAATCAATAAGGACTTCATATTTGGTTGTAATGTAGGCTCTTTGGTTAGGGTGTGGAAGATTTGGATAAAGTGACTCATAAACTAGTGGAGCAAAAATGAAAGTTGCAATTGATCAAGTTGCAACTCAAAGTTCTACATCCCACACAATTTACTTCCTTCTTTTCTTTTTAAGCACATTCTTCACCACCAAAACTTTTTGAACACTTTTGAACTTCAAGCTCTACCAAATTCTTGTGCACAAGAGAGTTTTCTTTTTCAATTTTTTTTTTTTTTTCACATCAACTCAATCTTTTTTTTCTTTTCTTTTCAACCTCTTCACTTTCCAATCAAACAAATCCACCAAATTCATATTTCACCTCAATTCAACCACATTATCAACATTCAAGCTCCACTAATTCATAGGGAAAATTAGGCTCATACAAGATGGATAAATAGGCTAAATATGTAGGTTGCCAAAGAATATAAGTCAATATGCTCAAAGTGGCTAACTACGGAGAAATTTCATTTGGTATGGAAAATTTGGCCAAGTGACTATTCAAAACAAAGATGGCCTTATATCACTTCCAAAGATCTCACACAAATAGTAGCCTCAAACAAGACAATTGGCAAGTTCTAGAGCACACAAGCATGAATGATACTCACAAGAAGGAAATTAGACCATAATATATGAAAGTCTAAGGCTCTAAAGCTCACAAGCTTGTCTAATCATGAATTGAGAACACCAAACCAAACACAAATCTTCACATAATCAAGTGAACAAGCAAGCATCAATCAATACCAACAAGCTCAACCAAACCTCAATAACCAACAATCACATCAATTATGCCTCAAATACCAACAATCCACAAGATATCTCAATCACCAAAACTAGGAACAACGGTGCAATATAAATGAAGGTAAACACACAAAATCTCCCCCAAACTTAAATGAAACTATCTAGTTGAATGCAAAGTTTGAGAATGAGTGTGTTACCTTAGAATTTTACCACCAACCAAACTCACCAAAGAAGCAAGCTATCGTCACCAATTGTCCATTGGACCTTTAGCACCGAAGCACCACTACCCTTGAGCTCCACCATGCGTATCTCTCATCCTTGACCACCAACACAACACTCAACCTACAAAACAAAAACTAAACAAAAGATCAAACAAACTACAAATCTAAAAATTAAAAGAAAGCAATAAAGAATGGGTTGCCTCCCATTTAGCGCTAAGTTTAACGTCTTCAAGCCGGACGGAAATAAAAGAACTCATCGGAAAGGCCATGGATATCGATCTTCCTTCCCATTGTATTTCAACTTTTGAGCTTCAAAATCATGGAGGCTCTCATGAATGGAAGACCAATCCCTTGCGTCTTTCTTGCTTATTTCTCTCAATGGCCGTTCTTCTTGCTCTTCCTCCATTCTCTTTTTCCATTGCTCTCCCTTTTCTCCAAGGATGCCTAAGCTCTTCTCAAGTTCTTTTTTTGAATCAAAGTGATCAAGAGGCAAAATAAAATCAATAGAAGCATCAATATCAAGTAAAGTGCAAATTGAAGAGTTTAAAGGTTTAAAAATGTTCATTTCGCTCTCCAACTCATCTTGGGATGCTTCTTGATCTTCTTGTTCTTTTCTGACTTCCTCATGGAGAAGAGGAGGCAGAATGAGAAAGAAGAGCTGGAGAAGGCCAAAGATCAGGCCTTCGACAAAGCTCGCAAAGCCAAGGGGAATGAGGACGACGACCGTTCTTATCACTCCAACTCTGTTCGCCCCCAAGACAGAGGAAAAAACAGAGCTGACGAGCACTCCCACAATAGCCACACGGGAGACTCGCGACACCGAAATTCGGTTTTCAACCGAATGGATGATAAAGATGGGAGGGCTCCTCGCCGAGTGCCTTTCAACGTGGATGGCCGACCAGGGAGGGCCGACCACCGGGATCGCGCTGACTAGAGAGATCAGGGCGACAGGGTCTCAGCTCTCGATCGAGTGGGACCGGGGAAGGGTTCGCGAGCTCCGGCGAAGAGTTATCGCAGCCACCATTCTGATAGACATTCCCCCAGGCGATCACGTCATGATGATCGCCCGGCTGCTTCGCAAGGGAGCCGACGCGACGAGGTCGTCGTCCCCCGAGCACAAACTGCCGAGGAGGGGCAAATCGCCCAGTTCCTCGAAACCCAAAAATTGATGAAGCTGGAGATGGACGCTCTGCGAGCAGAGGTGGTCGCCTCAAAGCAAGGGACCACTCCACCAATCACTCTGCCCGCACCTCCACTAAGTGTTGCAATCCTTACCGCCCCCATCCAAAGGAAGATTCAGATGCCCTCCATGGCGGCATATGATGGAATGTCCGACCCCAGAGTACACTTGTCCAAGTACTCCAACTACATGGCCTCAATCGGGGCAACGGACGCCACACAATGCAGAAACTTCTCCCTAACCTTGGGAGACCAGGCTCATCGTTGGTACACAACTTTGAGTGCCGGATCTATCACCTCATTCCTTGAGCTGGGACAATACTTTCTGACCTACTACGGGTCTATTGCTGCTCGCCCAACTTCAAAGCAACGTTTGGCGAACGTTCGCCAGTCCCTGAATGAATCAAGCAAGGACTTCATCGAGCGCTTTGATAGGTTGGTGATCGATGGGGAGGCCGTAAACGATGAGACAAAGCTGATCTCGGTTGTTTCCGGTCTGAGGATAGGTTCCAAGCTCTGGGAATCTATCCATCTTACTTTCCCAGTTTCTTATGCGGACTTCCGCACGAGGGCTGGGAACTTCATTCAAATGGAGGAAATCATGGACGCCGCCAAGGCTAACGAGCAGCCTGAGGCGTCCAAAAGGGTCTGGCCCAAGAAAAATACAAACACTGGGGAGTCGTCCCAGGCCAAGAAGGCGACCACTCAAGCTGGCAGTGCTCGCCCAGCGAACTTCAGGCCTTTCGAGGAGTCCCCAGAGATCATCCAGTTCAGAGAATCTCTCTCTCTTGATCCTAGGGGCATTTTCAATGCAGTCAGGGGAAAGAATCTGCTCCCCCATGCCAAGCCAATGCATACAAGTGATACCAACCTCGATGGTAGTAAATTCTGCGACTACCACAACTCCGTCGGCCACCACACCAATGGGTGCCGAGACTTGGTGAGAAATCTTTTCAAGCTATACAATGAGGGCAAGCTCGCCCAGTTCATCAAGCCCCTTGGCAATGGCGATAACAGGGGGAAGAAACGTCGCGACGACAGCGACGACCTGCGCCAACAATTGAATCGTCCCAAACTGACTCCTCCCATGCCACACAATCCAGGAGGCGACGTCGACAACGTGGGTGGAGCCTGTATGGTGATAGAAGGCCCTTTGGGGGGAACTCAGTCTGGGAAAGCTCTATCTGTTCGCCGAGCTTAGAGTGAGCAGCGAGCACTGAACAATGTCCATCAGGTGTGCGTCGCTCCGACTGCCGAGAAGCCTCTATCTCACCAAATCCTTTTCTCGGACGACGACCTGAACGGCGTGGTGCACCCAAACAATGATGCTTTGGTCATCACTGGAAAGATTATGGGAACCAACGTCCATCGTATGATGGTCAACACCGGGGCATACACCAACATCCTCTTCAAGCATACTTTGGATGCTCTCGGTGGATATGCAGATTACATCGAGCCTTGCGATGATATAATCGTAGGTTTCGGGGACACACGCAACCTTCCCATTGGGAAAATCAGACTGTCTCTGGAGCTGGCATCGTCGAAAGAGCCAGAAATGCACCATGTTCGGCAGCTCGACTTCTTGATCATCGACATGCCATCTTCCTACAATGTGTTCCTCGGCCGACCTTTCTTCAACGAGTTCAAGGCTGCCGTTTCTACTTATTACTACTGTGTAAAATTTCCAACCCCGGCGGGAGTTATAACCGTCAAGGGCGATCAGACGCGGGCGAGGGAGTGTCTCGTCCGTTTTGCTAAGCGTCATTCTAAGGAATCTACTATGGTTGGAAAGTATATCGAGTGTAAAAAACAAACAGAGCAAATGAACTACTTGGAGGGTCTTCCTAGCAAGTACCGAAAGATTGAAGTTGGGGAGTGCAGTCGTAGTTCCGACGACCACCAAGTGGAGGCGAACGAGCACGCCTCCATGGAAGTGGACGACCACACCCCCAATGGAAATTGACGAGCAGACAGATTCGGGCAACCAACTCCCCGAAGACCAGGTTCCAGAAAACATTCCAGATCTGGAGCCTAGGTTAGGCTTTGAGCCAGAGTTCGGAATCGAGGATCCTCGTTGGAAGGAGCCTAAATAACGGACAACTTCAGCAGAGGACCTTGAAACCATTCACTTAAACGAAGCTCGTCCAGAACTCGAGGTATTCATTGGTTCGAATTTACCAGAACAATTGCGGTCAGATATGGTCGAATTTTTGAAAGAGAACATCGGTGCGTTCGCCTGGTCGCACGAGGATATGGTGGGCATTCCCACGAATCATGCCTGCCACAGATTGAATATTGATCCAGCGAGGAGACCCATCACCCAAAAGCGAAGAAAATTTGGGCCTGATAAAAGTGCGGCTTTGGCGGTCGAAATCGAAAAATTGATCGACAACAAATTAATCGAGAAAACTGGAACTGATCCCGAGTGGTTGGCAAATCCAGTGCTCGTCAAAAAAACGAACGGGTCGTGGAGATTGTGTATAGACTTCACAGATCTAAACGACGCCTGTCCAAAAGATCACTTTCCGATGCCCCACATTGATCACCTAGTAGACAATACAGCGGGGCACGAGATGTTAACTTTCATGGATGCCTTCGCAGGGTACCATCAGATTGCAATGCATCCCGACGACCAGCGACATACGGCCTTCATGACTGCGCTCGATATGTATAGCTGGAAGAGAATGCCTTTCGGTTTGAAAAACGCGGGGGCAACATACCAAAGACTGGTAAATAAGATGTTTGAGAAACACATCGGCGAGATGGTGGAGGTGTATATCGACGACATCGTTGTCAAAAGCTTACGGAAAGAGGATCATCTACACCACCTTGCCATGACATTCGATGTCCTAAAAGAGTACAACATGAAGTTAAATCCAAAAAAAATGCAGTTTTGGAGTTAGCTCAGGAAAATTTCTGGGGCACCTGGTTAGCCAGCGGGGCATCGAGGCAAATCCAACTAAAATTCAAGCAGTCATTAATATGCAAAGCCCGAGGAACGTGAAAGAAGTACAGAGATTGACAGGATGCCTTGCATCGCTGAATAGATTCATTGCACGAACGGGCGATCGTTGCAAACCTTTTTTCGACGCTTTGAAAAAAGGAAAGTTCGAATGGACCGATGAGTGTGAGAAAGCTTTCGAGAAATTGAAGGAATATCTATCGGATCCGAAGGTCCTATCTAAGCTAGTCCCCGGCGAAATTTTGTATCTATACTTGGCGGCCACTGACTGTGCGATCAGTTCAGTGCTCGTCCGAGCTGAGGGGAGCACACATCTGCCTATCTACTACGTAAGTCAAACACTGAGAGATGCGGAGTTAAGATACACTCCAATGGAAAAATTGGCGTACGCACTGGTCATGAGCGTCACAAAATTAAGGCAATACCTGTTCGACCACGAGGTGGTCGTCCTCACAACTTTTCCTCTCCGACGAGCACTGCATCGTCCGGATACCACTGGAAGACTTTTGAAATGGTCGGTGGAAATCGGGCAATTTGGGCTCACCTACGCACCCAGAACGGCAATCAAGGGACAAGTGCTGGCAGAATTCATTGTAGAGCTCACTTTCCCAGAGAAATTGGACGAGGGAATCGAACTTCCTTGGACACTGTTCGTCGATGGCTCGTCGACGAGCACCAAAGCAGGGGCAGAAATCGTCCTCACCAGCCCAACCGGACAGACGTTTGCTTCGGCGATCGAGTTTGAGTATCGGGCGACCAACAACGAAGCAGAGTACGAGGCTCTGGTTGCAGGAATCAAGATGGCTATGGCCGTGGGCGCCAGAAAACTGAATTTTTTTTCTGACTCTCAGCTGGTTGTATGTCAAATTACGGGCGACTACGAGGCTCGCGGCGATCAAATGATAAAATACCAAGACCTAGTGAAAGGATTACTCGAGCAATTTGAATAATTCCACATCGAGCAAATCCCTAGGGAGGAGAATACGCAAGCAGATGCGTTAGCTCGGCTGGCCACTTCAGAGGGGGAGGCAATATTTTCAGAAGCGACCATCACTAAAATTTCTTCCCCATCGGTGAACAGAGGTCAAATTTTGCAGGTTGAAGCGACCAGCGACGAGGACTGGAGGTCGCCGATCACCAGGTACATCAAGACCGGCGAGCTCCCGGCAGATAAAGTGAAAGCAACCAGATTGCAGCTCAGGTCCGCAAGGTACACAATTATTGGCGACCAGCTGTACAAACGGGGTTTTTCAATGCCTTTATTGAAATGCCTCGGAGAAGACGAAGCGAAGATCGTCATGCACGAAATCCACGATGGAGCATGTGGAAATCATACAGGGGGGCAAGCGCTCGCTTTAAAGATCATGAGGCAAGGCTACTTTTGGCCAACACTGAAGAAGGATGCAATTCATTACGCCCAGGCGTGCAAGAGATGTCAAGCTTTTGCACCCGCTATTCACTCACCTCCAGACGAGCTCATCTCCGTCTACAGCTCTTGGCCCTTCGCGAAGTGGGGCATCGACATCATCGGACCTTTCCCGCCTGGCGTCGGGGGGGTAACTTTCGTAGTCGTAGCAGTCGATTACTTCACCAAGTGGACAGAAGCAAAGGCACTAAAGACCATCACAACGGCTCAGATGACAAGCTTCATTTGAAAAAACATAATTTGCAGGTTCGGCCTACCACGAGCAATAGTGACCGACAACGGACGTCAATTCACAAGTCAAGACATGCTGGATTTCTGCTCAGAGTGGAACATTAAGAAAAAAATTTCAACACCCTATCATCCACAATCAAATGGTCAAGTAGAGGCGATCAACAAAATCATCAAGCACACCTTGAAAGCTAAGCTAGATGGATTGAAGGGCAAATGGGCGGACGAGCTGCACATGGTTCTGTGGGCATATCAGACGACCACGAGGAATTCTATTGGTGAAACTTCGTTCGCGCTCGCGTTCGGAACCGAAGCTGTCATACCAGCAGAGGGGCAGGTCCCAACTTTTCGAGTGGCAAATTATGACGAGCAGTTGAATAACGATGCACAACTCTCCGACTTGGACTTCCTAGAAGAGCGAAGGCTAACAGCGGACGAGAAGAACGTGGTCTACAAGCAAAGGTCAGAACGCTACTACAACACCAAAGTACGTGCTCGCCAGTTCACTATCGGCCAGCTCGTACTTCGGAGGGCGACGGAACAGTCGATTGGCATACTTGGCCCGACTTGGGAGGGTCCGTACCGAATAACGCGCACACTCCCGAGCAAGTACCCATGGAACGCGGTCAAGCTGAAGAAGTATTATCAGTAAGTTTTTAATTTCTTTATATTTGTATAGTTTGTATCTAGTCATCATTTCAATACAAGTCAAGAGTTTTAATTTCCATCAAGTGTTAGATAAGTTTGAAATTTTAGACAAGGCTCTGCGTAGCCAGCTAGGAAACAAAAGACGAGCACTCTTTCTTAAAGATGCTCGCAAGGTAGTGGCGACGACGACCACTACCTATCAAACAAAAAGAGTTCAACCGACGAATGGTTAACTCTAAAAGACGAGCACTCTTTCTTAAAGAGGCTCGCAAAAGAAAGACGAGCACTCTTTCTTAAAGATGCTCACAAGGTAGTGGCGACGACAATCACTTCCTATCAAACAAAAAGAGTTCAACCGACGAATGGTTAACTCTAAAAGACGAGCACTCTTTCTTAAAGATGCTCGCAAAAGAAAGACGAGCACTCTTTCTTAAAGATGCTCGCAAGGTAGTGGCGGCGACGATCACTACCTATCAAACAAAAAGAGTTCAACCGACGAATGGTTAACACTAAAAGACGAGCACTCTTTCTTAAAGATGCTCGCAAGGCAAAAGACGAGCACTCTTTCTTAAAATATGCTCGCAAGGCAACAGACGAGCACTCTTCCCCAAAGATGCTCGCAATAAAAGAAATTTCAAAAGACAAGTACTTATTAAAAAATGCTTGCAAAAAATTAATCATAACATAAATCGAAAAGCAGTGACGAGGACGATCACTCAATATAAACAAAATAAACGAACACATCATAAGCAAAAAGTTCCATTCATTGAAAAGCCTTAAAGGCTGAAATTACAAAAGAGGCCTTAGTGGCCGAGCAGTCCTAAAAACAAAAATAAAAAGAAATAAAAGAGAAACTAAGTCTCTGCAGCATTCCCCTCGGCAGTAGCATCCTGCTCGCCGGCAACTTCCTCCTCGTTCACAACCTCCACCTCGGCAGGAGCACTCTGCTCGCCCTGTTGAGTTGGGGAGACTTGTGGAGGATCCGAGAAAAGTACCGGAACACCCAAAAGTCGAGGGAACTGGAGTCCCAATTTCATCAATGGAAGCAGAGGGAGTTCTGTTTCCGGCTGAGGTTTTTCCTTCATAAGGAGGTCGTCCAAAAACCCGCCGAGCGGAATCACGTCCACTTCCGGATGAATTTCTTTAAGCGCATGAATGAGCTCGTGGGCAGTAAGCGCCACCGATAAAATGGCCACGCTCCCAACGATCTCATTGGTCTCATCTCGCTCATCCGTCATATCGACCAGCTGTTGCCGAAGAGTGGCCAACTCTTCCTCATCAGTTGCAGATTTGTTTGTAAGAAGGTTTACCTCGTCCTCGGCAGTCTTGAGGCGAGCACGGAGACGTTCGATCTCTTGGAGATCTTCTTGATCTTTCTTTCGAACCGTCTCAAGTTGGGCCTCAGAATCGGCCAATTTTGCCTCGACATCGGCCAGCTTTGTCTCAAGGTCGACCACCTTCTCCTCAGAAGCGACCAGCTGCCTCTCGACGACGGCTTTAGCCTTGGCCATTTGGGCGAGCTTCACGCTCCTCTCGTCGCTGACCTTGCGACCCTCAGCGATCTGGCAGGCGAGTTTCTCTATGGTGTAAGATGCCCGACTCAGATCAATGGCGACCAGGCGCGCATTCTCCAAGGAGTTGTGGTTGTTGACCTCATCGACCAGAGTGGTCGTCAACGATAGAGGCAGGTTCTTCACGGCCCTAAGAGCGATCGGATTCAGAGGCTCCTTGTCGACCGGATCCCGCGACCGGTAGTAGCCGAGGAAATTCTCGTTGAAAGGTTCAACGAACGGGTAGTCGGCAACCCTAATAAAGAAGGAAAAAATTAGAAAAAGGTACTTGAAAACTTTCCAAAATCTTATTAATAGTAAACTTACTTGGCAACCCTTTCGGCATCCCAGCCGAGAAGAGTGTTATCTCCCTGAGCCCTCTGCTCAGCTGACGAGCTCGCAGCAGTCTCTCGCGACCGAGTGCTTCTGCGAGGAGGGGATACGACCTGTGCGGGGGGAGGCGAGTTACCCCTCGTTGGAGATCTCCTCGGCGAGATCCTCTGTTCGCCAACTGGCTCGGTCCTCTGCTCGGTAGCAGGTGGGCGAGAAGAACCCCCTCGGGTGGGTTTAGCAACTTTCTTGGGTGGAGCCCCCGAGGTCTCCGCCCCTTTCCTTTTCTTGCCAGATCCATCGACGATCTTGCGCTCGCGGAGCATCCTTGCTTGTTGAAGCATCCTGCTCGATGTTATGCGATCAACTTCGACGGTTGGAGGAAGATAAGTGACAACTCTTTCTGGAACCACTACTAAAAAGAAAAACGAGAAGTTAGTGTTTACGAAGAGCAATTTCAAAAAAATAACTTAGAAATATGTTGATACCTGGAGGGAACTCTCGAGTGAAGTGATGAGGAGGTACTCTGAGACCTGCTCGCTCGCGCATACACTCCCTGTTCAGAAAGCGGCAGGACCTCTCCAGGTAGCGACGATTGAGTACGCAACAAACGTGGTATTGGAAGAGGGGCGTGAGACGGTGCTCGGCGGTCTTCTTGCGAGCAGTTTCACCTACAAAAACGAGGAGTTAGTCAGTATAGACAAGAACGAGCAGAAATAAAAAGACTTACCACGAATTCTTTGATATTCAGTCTCGAGGGGAATGCGAGCAGAGGATCCATCCGGCCTCACTGGACTTTTCCAGTCCCCGGCTACCCACCACCAGTTGGTCTTCCAATCTCTAATTTTGTTGGGAACCCCTTCAACCAACTTGAAGTTATCACGGCCTCTCACGTAATAATATCTATAGCCCACCTTCTCTCCGGCCTCGGCCGCCTGAAGGAGATAGTTGATCTCTTTCGGGCTAAGCCATGTGTTCCGACATCCGTTCTCGGCCGCCACCAGGCCGAACAGTGTAAGAATTCCGATCAGGTTCGACCAACCGTTCGACAAAATTTGAGAAGGGGCCACCCCTAAGAAGTGTAAGAAGTTTGAGATACTGGGGTGCAGGGGGAACCTCAACCCTGCCTCCATCATGCCGATGTTGACGGCGACCATCCCTTCTGGCGGCTGGTCGGCCCTCTCATCCTGGCGAGGAACAAAGAAGCAAACGTCGGCCGACAGTTGATATTTTTTCTGGGAATTATCTAATTGGGCCGAGGAGACTTTGCTCGCATACTTGCTTGCTTCATAATTTGATTGGAAAGCTTCTCGGTACGGGCGAGGAACCTCTCGAGGAAGGTAATCGCAGAAATATTTATAGTAGGCCTCCCTCGAGACCTCGTCGCCGTCCAAATTTTCTCTACCACTCAAGATGTCCTTTATGCTCTCCGCATATTGAACAACCTCCTCGAAGTCCTCGCGGAGACTTCTCGTCAAGGTCTCCTCGACTTGGGCAGTTTTTATCTGTTCGCCCACCCCTCGATCCAAACCCTGGTCGCGCAGATCTGAATCAGTCTCACTGCCACTCACCTCGGCATCACCCTCCTCGGCATCGTTGCCGGCATCATCCCTATCGGATTCGTCGATCTCCTCGACGTCGACGACCACCGCCTTTCCGACATTTCGGATTCCAACACTTATGGGTTCGGGGGAGAGGATCCTAGAGTCCGAAGAGGCTGCCCTCTCCGCCAAGGCCAAGGCCAGACGATCTCCGTCGCCGGAGCTTTCGGAGCCACCAACCAACGGCGGCGGACCACCACCGGAGCCACCACCAACCTCCATTTTTTCTTAAGAAATGGGGGAGAGAAGTTTTAAAGAAAGAAATGTGAGTTGTTTACCTTGTTGACGATCGAAAACCACCACAAAACTCGCCGGAAAACTTGAGAGAGAAGTTTGGAAGGAAGCTTGAATAAACTCGAAAATTTTGCAGAAGTGAAAGTGTTTTTATGAAGAAGAAGGTCCTATTTATAGGCAAGAGTGTTCATGGACCAATTTGCAAAAAACGGGGTCGAAATCGTAATTTCCCCAAAAATTTGGGGTCATTTCCGAAATCGAGTTCGGAAAGTGGCCCCCACGCGCGACCTTTGAGGACGCGCGCATTTCAAATTTCGGGCGCCGATCACGCGCCTGACACATGTCACATCAATCATCATTAAAGTCGCTTCGAAAAGCGTGCTCGGCGTAGGAAACGAGGCGACCGCCTCCAACTTACGTCATCAAGATTTCAAAATGGATTTGTTTGTCGAAGACAAATCCACCTTCCAAGAAGACGATCAGACTGCTCGCCTTACCATTCTACGAATACGAAGAAAGGCGACCAGGGGGCAAATGTTATACCTAGTCAAAGAAGTCAATCTTTGACAAGTCAATCCTAGTCACCAGCTTACGTGGCGAGGACTAGTCAACAAAATCGTGCGACGACTGGTCAACAAGACCAAGAAAATGTAATAGAATAAATGTATTTAGTATGTTTAAGTGCTCGCTCAAAGATGTTGGTGAGCACATGTTTTAGTTAGCTGCTCGCCCAAATGTGTGGCGAGCACGCGCCTATCTTAGCTAGAGAAGTTAAGTGTTGAAGCCTTGGGAGACAGCATGGAGCGTGGCGACCACACACCTCGAAGGTCTGGGCGACCACTTTCCTAGATGATCAGGTCCTCCAGCGACCACCGTGGTCCTGCTCCTCGGCATCTCGGCGAGGACGAGCACCAGAGGCGGTTTAGCATTAAATGCGCCATCAAATCACCTTTTCGGGCAGAAGACAGGTCCAATGAGGGCGTGCCACGTGTAAAGGGCGGGCAGCCCCCTGAAACCACTATATAATGCCTAAAAGGGGTCATTTGTAACATAAGTTAGACCATTCCTACAAATCACTCCCAACCCAAAGCAATATACTCTCCCAAAGCTCTCAAGCTTTTAGCTTCTCAAACAAGCTACACCTTTGTGTTCTTCATTGTTTCTTGCTTATTTCTTCATAAGATCATCAAGATCATCATAAATACTCCTTAAACACGTAATAAACCCCCGATCATATTACATGTTTGTCTCGTGCTAGCAAATAGTCCACATCCGAGTCAACCCGACGAAAGCACGTACAACACAACACTCTATTATCGTCAAATCGACTATTTAAACCTCAAAATGAAGAAATAAAAGTAATAACAAATTTATCAAATGTTTCAAAAAAAATACGGAGTATTAAAATATTTTTGTCAACTATTACAAAAGAAAATATTATTACGGAGTAGTTAATATTACTAAAACTTATTTACTTTATTTAATTATCACACATATATTATATATTTATATATAAATAAAGTTAAATATATGGATGTGTTGGGTTTAAAAGGCCTATGAAAATAGGCCTAAAAAAAGTTTAACCCCACTTATTTATTAAACGAGTCGAGTTGAACTTTAATAGGTCAAGTTGTAGACCCCTGTCAAATAGCTGTTTCATTCCCAACCCAGCTTTTCCCACCCCACCTTGTGAACCCATTCCAATATAAATGTAAAAATATTATAATTTAAATAATATTTAAATTAGGTAAACTTAATAATAGATTTGTTAAATAAATTAATTTAGTGGTGAGTTTATTAATGTATATAATATACATTCCAATATAAATGTAACAATGCTTTAAATTTACTGTTTTACCGCAGCGTTAACTAAAACAAAATAATCAATTAAATTTACTTTTATAATACGGTAATGATCTCTATCTGAAAATATAAAATGATTATTTGAAAATTAATTTTCTAAAATCCATGTTTAGAACAAGGGTTAACCACTGATTTTAACTCCATCTGAAAATTCTTGCGTCAGTCATATAGTTAGTACAAATTGAGTAACAAAGTGGCCTCCACCTTCATTTAAGCCATAATACAAAATTGAACATTAATGTCTCAGCTGCAAAATCTTCGAAATTAATGGGAAAGATTTCCAAAACCCGAAGCTATAAACATATATCTTTTTTTGTCAACAATTAAGTAGGTTAAAAATACCTAATTAATGTTAGGTAAGTTATCAAATTCCTAGTACATGTTAGGTATATAAGTCAACTCGATCGAATATTTCTAGTTTTTCTTAAGAAATAGTTTTGTGTGAGATCATTTCACGAATTTTATTTCGTAAGACTAGTTTTTATTTTGAACCACCCATCCATCAATTAACAACATTCCATGCATTTCATTAGGCTACACTTACACTACATGTAACACATGATTGTCAAGCCCATAGGGACGCACCACTTGAATGTGGTTATTAAAAAAAAAGTTAATCTTTTTTTTTTTTTTTTTTTTATAAATTAAAAGATATATGAATTTAAATAAAATAAAGTATAAGACGTAAGAGTAGTTATTTTCTAGAAAAATAAACTCAATTAGTTGATAATTTTATTAAAATAAAAATAATATTTTATGTAATTTTTAATTGAACTGAACTAATATAAAATATAAATGATATCTTATTAATTAAATATTTTTACATATATTTATTACTTTTAATTTGAAAATTATCACCTTTTGAAAATAGTGATAATTATATCAAATAAAAGTGACAACAATTAACTCTAATAACTAAAATAATCAATAAAATACTCATGTCCACTAAGATATAATCTCATTCATTAACTCATAATTAAAAGGTAATAATGATTAAATAAAATATGAAAGTCACTTTTGATAAAATTATTATCACTTTTAACTAAACTTTTATCCCCTCTTGAAGGAATAATTAGTAATCATGCCATCAATATATAAACTCATTCATTAACTCAGATTTAAAAAGTGACAATGTTTATGTAAAATGTGATAATATTTAAGTAAAAAATGATTATCACTTTTCAACTAAACTTGTATCCTTTTTGAATAGTAATAATATTTCAAGTAAAATTGTCAGTTTTTTTTTTAAGCCACAATATATGGTCCAAAACTTGACTAATTTGAGGGGATCAATCCCACATTCCCACCTTTCATTTGCGGGGTCCAATTAAAGCCAGAGCTTTGCGCACGGACTCATTTCCTCGTTCTGCAGATACATCTCCGCAGGTTCGTACACAAAAAGAGAAGGCAACTCAAGTGGTCGCAAATTGGAAGAATAAGAAGATGCAATACCTTCCATCGCTAATTGGCAGCTACATTCTTCTAGTCCTATGGGAGATCCTTCCATTCGTTTGTTCCCAGGTTAGGAATACCGGTTGGGCTAACCTAACCACAGACAAAAGTTAAAAAATTGATGTTTGTTATTAATATGGGAGCGAGTTTTTATTAATGTTTTTTTTAAACGTCCGCAATTACTTTCATAAGAATAATATAAGTAGTTAATTTGATTTCTTTAATACATATTTAAAGAAATGAATGTTATTGGGCTTGGAACATGAAGCCCACCTGAACGTTTACGTGAGCCGATGAAGTGGTGGGCTGAGTAGGAATTAGGAAATGAGGGAGGGTGGCTTAGAAGTGCGCGAGACTTATAAATTAATTGGATTATAAAAGTATCCGTCTCACGGAATGAGATTCGTGAAACCATCTCACACAATTTTTGTTTTTCCATTAAATCGAATCCGAGCTCGAAAAAAAGTAATTTGAAATGCAGTGATAGAGAAATTCTCATTTCTTCTTGGCAGTGAGTTAGGTGATCCATAATTACCAAGAACATAAATGAAAGAGATGGAAATAGCTCAACCACCCCAAGCTGCTTAATCTTTTATTTGTATGATACGTGTGCTATTTATTTTTTATTACTGATTAAATAATCACTTGCAAGTTGACTTTCAGTTAAAATACGATTTTAAGCAAAAATACTTCTTAAATTTCAACAGAAAATGACTTAATTTCAAAATACGATTTTTATGCATAAATCAATTTAATCACTTCTTAAACACAATCACTTGCAAAGAGGCACCCATTTTTTTTAACAACAAAGAGAGGCACCTTCAACCATTGTGGCTCCTATGATTTTAGAAATCCATACATGTGTTTATTAGTAGATGCACCACCAAAATTTTACTTTAGCATTTACACCTCACTTTATTTTAAAAGTATATTTCGAATAAGGTCATAAACCTACCAATAATATAATAATAATAATATGATTTTTAAAGTATATTTTGAAGAAGGTCATAAACCTAATAATCATATAATAATGTGATTGAAAACAATGTTATGTATGAGATTGTTCCATGTGAATACTGAATAGTAATGAAAATGATCATTGATAATTAGGATTAAGAACAAAATACAATCAATTCAATTTCATCATATTTTGTACTAGTTAATGAGATACCAAATAAGTTAATGAGCAACTCAGTTAAATATAACTTTCTCACCCCCTATAATTATTCCACTATTTTTTAACCAACCATAATAGTTAAAAAATTCAAGCACAACACAACAATGTAACTATCATTTCAATTGGAATTAACTGTTGAACGATTCTCATTATGAATTAAGCTCACTGATCTAATAGAGTGTTCATCATTCATCAGACACTTTGGGATGATTTATCCACAAATTACATAATGGATATAATCTCTTGTTATGTATAGTGATGTAATATAACAATCAAAGACTCATAAAAAGAGAGCCCCAAATTAACAATCAACGAGCTGTGAAATTCAATAATTGCACATTTCCAAAACACAAAGAAAGATCCAGAATCAAGACGAAACCAACTGTGCATTATTGCGTTGTACGTTATCTCGATATTCCTTGCATCGGAAAATATTAACATTGGGAGGCAATAACTTGGACCTACACAAGGGGCAACTCACATGCCCTTCATCAATCCATGTATCCAAACACTCCCTGTGAAACAAATGGCTACAATTGCACAGCTCTCTAATTTCATCATTTTCCTCAATACACTCCAAGCAAATAGTACATACCTTTAATTCCTCCAATTCCTCTTCGATTTCGTGATTAAGGACGAAATCTCGGAACCGGAGAATCGGAACTCTGTTCTTAATGGCGGCGGTTACGACTTGAACGGGGATAGGGACGAGAGAAGGGGACGAGCCGTCGAGTATGAAAATATAATTGTTGGAATAGGATGTGAAATCGGGGATTTCTTCGGGAGGTGGCTTGTAGAGACCTAGATAAGAGAGTGCCGTAATGAAGAAGAGAGTGGCGCTAGTGAAAATGTCGAGGAAGAAAGATATGGAGACGACTTTGGGCAATTTAATGGCGTGGAATTGGAATCCCATTGCTTAATTTTCAGATCTGCGGCGGAGAAAGAGGCTGTAAGCGGCGGAGGTCTGAGAAGAAGAGGATTTTGTGACAGTAGAATATCTTTTTTATATAAAGTTGAAGCAACTTTGTAAACACCCCACGATTTCTTTTTCTTGGTGGGACCGTCGGAGCATTATAATTTGTTCATGGCTGTCCTTTTTTTTTTTTTTTTTTATAATTTATTAATTATATAATTTGTTCGTGGGGTTGTCATTAATACGGAGTATTTTTTGTGATTTTTTGTGATGGTGATCGAGGGAGAGATAGAAAGAAAAAGTAAGATATAAAGTAAAGTGTAAGAAAAAATATTTATAAAAAAAGATATGAGAAACTTATAGACGGACGGATCAAAATGGTAAAATAGGAAATTTATAGACGGACGGAGGGAGTAATTAATTGTGGAGGAGTATTTTTTAATAAAATAATCTACATGAAATTGTTGTTTTGGTGGAATAATAATATATAATACTTTTGTTGGATAGATTAAACGTAATGTTGGATGGAATAAATTATTTTGTCTCTCTCTATACATGTCGACAAGAAAAGAAAAGTAAGACTATATTTGATCTTCATTTTTATATTTGAGTCGTAATTTAAATTTTATTTAACAGAAAAAAGAAAGCGGTATAAGATATACCCCTTCCCTACCCATACATAAGGTGGTGTTTGGTTTGGGATTGTGGTGGATTGGATTTGGATTGTGGTGGATTAGATTGAGATTTGAGTAATCCATGAATAGTAAATTATGTGTAAGTTGTGTTTGGTTAAGGATTGAGAAGTAGAGGTAGATTTAACTTTATGTCACATCAAGAGAGTGATGTTATAATATTTTATTATTGTTAGTAGTGAAAGAAAAGTAAGAGAATGAAAAAAGTAGGAGTGAGAATGAGTGTGTGAAAGAAAAGTAAGAGAGATACTAATTTAATTGTATAAAGATATGTGTGTAGATGTATTATAGGGATGGATTGGTATTTGGATTTGTATTTTAATTTAGATGGATTGAGCCAATCCCAAAACAAACACCGCCTTTTTAAGCGAAATAGCACAACAGTAGTTTATAAATCATTATTTAATTTTCAAGCCAATCAATGAAAAAAAAAAAAAAAAGCACTACATTGAGAAATTTAACAATGGATCAATTCTAAAGTCTCGTCTTGAATTTATCGAACAACTTAGTAGCTAAAAACTCCTCATTTCTAAAGATCACTGCGATACTCCAATTTCCAAATGATCCCGTCATTCACAAATAACATTGCTTTCTTCCTTCTAAAAATGTAGCTAAACATGAGCAAATTAGTAGAGGCACCTGAATGCAGTTCGGAACCAAACAAAGCAGTCCATTAGATCATTCAAAATGTAGCTCAAATTGAAATTTTGTAGTATTTTTTTTCAAAGGTAAAACAATAAAAGTAAGATGAATAATGCCTTAAAAATCTCATAATATTCACACTCGAGTTTAGGGCACTAGGTAAACTAAATTGATAATTTGTACCAAAATGACGGATTTGATAAGACCAAATTATTGATATTAACTTCGAGTGCGTATCCCTTTTTTTACGGCTAAAAATGTTGAGTTATTTATAATAGTGACCATTTCTAGTAAGATTAATTGTAATATCATATTCATAATAGTTGTGAGATGCATCAACTTAATTCCCATTGCCATTGGTAATAATATTAGTAGGAACTAACTTAATTTTCTGCTATCTTCTCATCACAGGGGTCTTTATTAACTCTTGGTGGCTGTGAAACGTTTGGTTTTTTTAAAATCTTAATCAGAAACCCAATTAATTAATCAGAAACCCATTTTTTTATGGTTTTAGATAAATTTATTTTTATGTTTTTGTAGTGTTATGTTCCTTGTTTTTTATTTTCTGTTGCCGTCGGTTTTATCCGACTCCCCTACGCTATATGCGGCCTGCGGCCCTTTTATGGGACCCTGTTTTCCCCTCGTTTGGGACCTGTTGGAGATTGAGACTTGAATGTCTCTGAGAATTTTCGGTGCTTGGTGATCCTTTGGTTGTATGTTTTATCTCTATTTGTTTGATATGTTGAGACCTTAGTGTGGGGTGTCTCGTATTGAAGAATGAAGATCTGTGCTCTCTTGGTGGTCAAAGATTTCACTCGTTTTCCTCTTCCTCGCGATTAGTTGGGGCAACGATGCCGAGTTGATTCGATGTGGTTTTAAAGATCTAGAGCTTAGAATTGTTTTATGTATCAGGTATTGATGATCTTGTAAACCTTAAAAAAAAAAAAAAAAATTTATAGTTCTTTAATGATTATCACTATCATCGTGACAGATTAGTCCAACAAGCACGAGGAGGGCCGGATTGCAATTATTTCCTTCTAGATCATGTCCATGTGTTAGACGACAAATTAACTTTATCATACAATATTTTTATCTTTCTAATAATATTGTAACCCCACTAATTAAGTAGTGGTCATCTATTCTCATATTTCCAACTCATTATTTTTATACTATAATTATCATACTTCTACTGTGTTAGTAACACAATAACACAATTTATAATGGTTGGTGCTGGTGTACACTCAACCGTTGATCGATCAATTGGCAATGTTTGATTTTTCTTTTTTAGCCGTGATTACACTTTTCAATAATATTTTTAACTATATTAACATACATCAGTTGTAATAATATACAATTTTTATTAATATATAACATATACTTTTTATTATTAATATAACATACATTTTTCAGTTATAATAACATACACTTTTCAATTATAATAACTCACAATTTTCATTAAAAATGATGTTGCACTTTTCAATATAATAACATACATTTTTCATTCAATTGGTATTTTTGTGGACCTTGTTTTGCATTTATCATTTATTATCAATAAATCCAATTGGCCCTTGTTACCACAGCGAATCCATTTATGAGGGTGTAAAATCATCCGGACTTTTCGTTGTATTTCATTTATTTAATTTATATTAATAATGTTCTATAATAATGAAATATAAAATAGAACATAAAAAATGAAATTTATGAATTTATCTAATTTAGGTAGTGTTTTGTGCGAGATGTAATTGTGATTTTGTATCATTCTCATGTTGTTTCTCTGACTGGGTGTCCGATGCGAATTCAATAGTGGGTGGTGTACTAATTTAATACAGAGGTGCAAATAACCTCGGGCTTAGAAGAAATGCAAGGAAAACCAGGCCCGCAATTGGACCACTTTCCAGCCCACCCCACAACTCTCTTTACAAGCCGTGAGTCCATTTAGGCTCCAAAATTAATACTACGTCGTTTCGGGTGTTGTTCTGGATTACGTTTGTTATGTGTTATCCATTTCATGAATCAAAGTTCTTCCTCACTCTGCGCTTCGGAACACCAAACATGGCCTCTTCATCTCTCTGTGCATACAACGCTCCAATTTCAATTTATTACCGCAATGTGAAGAAGAGCAACAATGGCGATAATGAAGCAAGGCTTCCAGCTTCTTCTATGTTTTCCAGTTCTTCACCCCTCAGATTATCCTCAAACCAAGCAACCACTCTACAGTTGTTGACCAAAAATCGGACTCTGCGACTTTCTCCCACTCCGCGCTCTCTCACCATCATTTCCATGGCTCCGCCTAAACCTGGTGGAAAGCCCAAAAAAGGTATTCCTCAATTCCCCAATTCAATTTTGTCGATGATTAAACCCTTGGTAAGTTTTTTGTGTTGGTGCGTTTCTGAATGCGGTTTATTTTTTAAAAATTGACAGTGGTTGGGGTGGTGAAATTGGCTCTCGAGGCTGGAAAAGCGACGCCGGCGCCGCCGGTGGGCCCCGCATTGGGTGCAAAGGGTGTGAATATAGCGGCGTTTTGTAAGGATTACAATGCTCGTACTGCTGATAAGCCTGGTTATATCATTCCTGTTGAAATTACAGTTTACGACGTGAGTGTTCCTTCTTGCTTTTGATGAGTTTCGGTTTGATGAAAGGTGGGGATTTTATTTTGATTTATGCGTTTTGATTATTTACAGGATAGAAGCTTCACTTTTATATTGAAGACTCCACCTGCTTCTGTTTTGTTGCTGAAAGCTGCTGGTACTCTTCTCATCCCCTGTTTCTCCCACTTTTATACTTGTTTGTGTTTATTGATGGATCAAGAATTTAATGAAGTTACGAGTATGTTCTGCGTGTGATGATACATGAAACAATTGACATATGTGAAACTAAAGCCATGATACATAAAAAGAATGCTGATTTGATGATTGATAGATATAGGAGTGATTCACATGCTTACTGAGGTACTTATTGGAGAGGAATAGGATGATTGAGGAACAGATTGAAATGAACGTAGAATTACATATGACCTTAATATCCTCCTCATTCACTGTGGCTTTCAGAAAAGGGTGTCATCTGAAATACATGAAAGCTTGTTCTTCAATCACAGTTTTGTTTTGCAATGTTAATATTTTTCTAAGTTTGTGTCAAATACGGAGAAGCATGATGTATGCACAATTTGATGTTTTGGGCATATGAGTTGTCCTTGGCATCTCATAAGTATAGCTTATATCAGGCTTGATTGATATTCTTTGAGTAGAAGAGTAAGAATCCATTGTTGAACCCCAGTCACTGGTTTAATCGTGTTGATGACGTCAAGGCATCAATATTCTCTGTTTCATTCTTTGTTTGCTACATTATGCATCAATTGTGTTGCAACAAGTACAACGATATAGCCTTCTCTTTAGACAAGAGGTCTGAGTTCCTTCCCTATCCCTACATCTAATATATAAAGAGTAACACTTTGGCGCACCATGCAACTAGTGCATTTTTGAGCCAATTTTGACTATAGATTTTTAACCAAGCTGTTTATCGCATTTTTTCCCTGATCATAGGAAAAAGTGATAGAAAAGTATTAGTTGTATATTGAAAAAAGTATTAATATTTTTCAGCATACAAACTAATACGGAATACTTTTCTTTTGTAAGAATTAATATTTATCATTATATATTTCAATTTTTTTGGGCATGAGTTTGGTCAAAATTGCACGGTGAAACCAATGCGTAGAAGTTCTTGTCATATATAAAAGGGTTTGAATATCTTTTTTAAAGACAATGTTTATTTGTTTTCCTGCAAGACTTCCCTAAGACAGAACTTATCAGGTGTTTGGATTGGCATGATAAACCTTTTGCATTTTAAACTCAATCAACTCATATTACTTTCTTTATTTCGTTTTTTTAAATTGGTTTGACATTACAAATGATCTGCATGTGAACTCGAATTAAGCATCCTGATGACAATATGACATCCCATCATGTTTTTGCACCTCGGAGATCACTCTTCCACGAGCAAATTGAGAAGCTACTCGTCGTACTTGCCACACTAGTTAATTTTGATTTCGGTAGTTATTTCAATTTATCATTTGAAGGGCTACATTCTTGTAAATGCAATTGTGGATGCTGCTAATTAGTTGTTGTTTGGTACTGTATAGGCGTGGAGAAAGGTTCCAAGAACCCTAAGCAAGAGAAAGTTGGGACGGTCACAATTGATCAACTTCGGACAATTGCACAGGAAAAGTTGCCGGATCTGAATTGTACGACAATGGAGTCAGCAATGAGAATCATAGCAGGAACTGCAACTAACATGGGAATTGATGTAGATCCTCCAGTTCTTGAACCCAAAAAGAAGGAACTTGTGTAGGTATCAATTTTTTTTTTCTTCTTTTCTTTTTAGTTAAATTCATTTTGCCTCGAAGGGAAATTGTATGTGGAAGTTATTAAACTGGATGTATACCATATTCGTGGCTCCAAAAAAATTTCCCTTAACGTAATCAGATGTCACTGACTGTATATTTGGTTCGAATATACTGTAAATTATGTCCAACGTGCACCAATAAAGGCGAGTCAAATATGTCTACATATACCAGGCCATATAGTAGTTGTTCATCAAATTTCATCCACAAGAAAGTCTCATTAATTAGCAAACTTGGCCCAAGAGACTTTAGGTAACCCTTCCTATCTTACTATTTAAGGCTCTATTAAAAAAAATACTGATTCGAGCTCGATTCATAAAGCTCGTCAATATAAATAAATAAACTCAAAGTTAGTGATATTTGATTTGGCTTAATTGTACAAAACTTTCTCGTGTTTTGAAAATGTTGTAAGGAATTCTCTCGTGGTTTATAAATTGCACAGAACTATCTTGTTGTTTAATAAATTAAAAGAATTCGACCTTTTTTCATAAATGAGATAACTATTTTATCTAAAAAAATTCAGTTCACATTATGTTCTTCACAGTATAAATTCAAAATTTTAATCATTATTTAGAGTGTTTTCATTTTTTAAGAATAAAAGGGCCTTTTAGTTGCACAATTAAATGTCTAAAAAATAGTTCAAAATATTAAACATTATGTATATATTATATTTAGAAAGAACTTTTTGTATGGAAAATTAGTTTTTTTTTAAAGAATATTTTGTTAATATATGTATAGATGTCAAAGTGTTGAGAAGATAAAATAAAATAAAATAGTATTGTTCCATAATAACTTTTATATATATAGTTACACACATTAATAAAAATGTAATAATAATTAGGGTTTCAAAAGTTAATTTTATAAATATTTATGAATAAATTAAATAAATAATGAGATTTTTTACTACTATTCAACAAATAAGGACAAGCATTATGTTAAAAAATTATGAATATTGTGAAAATGAATTTTATATAAAAAAATTTATTTTAAAAATATAAAAATTATGTAGAATATATTAAAAAAATTGTGAAAGTTATTATGAGACATATAAATATTTTTTACTTAGCAAAAGATTTTATTTCAGATTTTTACAGTACAGCTTGTGTTCTTTTCTTACGCTTTGAACCCTTCGGGAGATATTTTCTTGGGCCTTTGTTTAGAGTCTTTGTGCTATGTTTGCCTTTTGGTTTTGGGCACGGTTATTCACATACGTGATTGTTGAGGACACCCACACATTTAACATACTTATGGTAGGATGAGTGCATTCCATCTTGAAAACTCCAAAGTACGCTTACCCATATTAATTTAAGTATATATTTTGAAAGAAATACTCAAAATAGTAAACATTGTCTAACAATAATCTTTAAATGAACATAATCTTCAAAAAATTAAGAAGATCCGCATTGACCAGAAAAATGGGACAAATAAATGTAGGGTGTCAAAATGTATATACTCAACACATATTATTCAAACAAACTATTACTATACAAGTATAAGATATCAAAATATAAGTATAAACTCTAATAAAAACAACCCTAAACTCTAACTAAAAAAACTCAATGAACTTTTACAAAAAAATAAATTTCAAAATAAGGAGTAAATTTTTTTTACAAATAAGTGTTTATCACCCCCACAAGTAAGTTTTTTTCTACGTTTTTTGATAGTCTCTTCCACTTCCCGATAGATATGTAAGTGGGTTTACTTATGGGGCATTTAAAAAAAATTAATAAAAAGTATATTAACATTTCACGTATTATTTAGTTGAAATCACTTTTTAATGGGTGTCCTCAACAATCGAGTGTGTATAACCGTGCCCTTTTGGTTTCTTGTTTCCAGCCAACTTGCGGCTTGTTTTGTTTAGTATCTAATTGGGCTTTAGCCCATTTCTACTATGCTTTAGCTTTTCTTTATCATTTTAGTTGTATGTTTTTTCATACTCTTTTTTATAAATATATTTTATATTTATATTCACACACTTAACTCTTAACTCTTATTTACATATAATGTCACTAAATTTTATCTTTTATGTCTTACTTTTTATTTTTCATCCACATCACTTGTACTATATACTATAATTTAATCACTTATCTTAATTGTTTCTATGTATTCAACGCTTTATAAGTTATAACATGGACTTGAACATATCATATGGTAGACAAAAGAATTGATCAAAGTTGATACTTATGCATAGAAATTTGAATATATATAACTTGTTTTGTTGGCACTATATATTTTAGCAGTTATGGGGCAATGTGATCACTCATTACTAGATGCTGATGCCCTCGAATATGTTATCTAAATATTCCGACTAAATATTTGTATACTAAATCCACACAGGAGTATCTTTTAATATGAACGCTTACAAATTCAATACTCTGGTAGGTGTATTAAACCAATTCATTAGGAAGGTAAGTGTCGTGTTAAAGTCAAATACGAACATAACACGATAATGACACGTGTTAATACAACTACAATAATTTTTGTGTCGATACGAAACGTTAAAAATACGATAATAAAATAAATAAATGGAGTATAAAAATTGCATTTAAATATAAAAAGTAATCGTGTTATTATCAAATACATATCATTATCGTGTCGTGTCATATAAAATCAATAACAAATAAAATATTGTTAAGAAGTTAATTTATTACTCCCTCCGTTTCATAAAGTTTGTCGCATTTGGTCTTTATTTTTGTTTCAAAAAGTTTGTCGTTTTTTCATATTTTTACCACGATTTTTCCTAAAATGCCCATTTGTAACTCCTACAATATCACTTTTAATTGGAAATATATTAATGATTCATTTTCTCTCACTTTCTTTCAAAAGGTAAGAGTGTGATAAAAAAGAAAGGTCAATGAAAAAAGAGAAAAATTAATGAGGGATAAATGTGTCAAAAAAATATGTTTCTTAATTTTATACAAAATGACAAATGCGACAAACTTTTTGAACGTAGGGAATATCTGTTAACTTTATTGTGTTTAACAGGTTGACACATATGCAACAAAGTCAAACACTAACACACAAATTTTTGTATCGTACTATTGTGGTGTGTCCGAAATTGCCTCTACAATTACAAAGCATCAAATCTGTGGTAGCATATTCCATAATCTATTAGTGGGGAGAAACCCAGATGTCATCCATGCAGATAAATAAATTGTACTCCTACGCTATAATACCCCCTCCGTTTCTTTGCAATTCACACATTAGTTTTTTACATTTTTACACATATTTTAATAAATAATTGATAAAAAGTGATAAAGAAGCATATCGTTAGAGAAATAGAAATGAAAAAAAGGTAACGAGATAGCGAAAAAAAAAAGGTAAAATGAGTCAATTACGCCGGAAGGAGGATATATGAAACTATGAAAGTATAATATATGGGTTGGTCTGCTATGGACTCGAGTGCATGTTGTGTACCCTAGTCTATGTTGCACTTTTCAGTTTTACTGACTTACACTTTTTGGTAAATGATGTTGCACTTTTCAATTATTAAACCGTATAATAATATTTTTAGTTATAGTGACTTACCCTTTTTAGTAATATTGTGTTGTACTTTTCAGTTTAATAACTTACACTTTTCTTTAAATTATGGTGCACAATATGCACTCGAGTTGCATACTATACTTTACCTCCCTCCGTCCCAGGGAAAGCTACCCAACTTTCCTTTTTCGTCTGTCCCAGAGAAAGCTACCCATCCCTTTTTTGGTAACTATTCCCCCTCACATTTCATTATATTTTTCTCTCTCTCAATCACATCACCTCTAATACATCTACTTATTATATTAATATTTCTTAACCTCCGTGCCCGAAGCTCATGGGGAGCTTTCCCTGGGACGGAGGGAGTATGAAAAATGTTGGGTATAAAATGCAAGTTCCGAAGCTGGAGAAGAGCCGACCGTGATTGAATACGACACTGTCCATTTGTTGATTCAATGCCCCCACATTTGTTTTAAAATTTAAGTGCTACCTTTCAATAATTGACTAAAACATAAATATAACTCTCCATTTTTTAAAATTATTTGATTTAGAAATGGTCCTGCATTACCCCTGGGCCATGGGGCATGCTCTGAAGAAGTTAGGTAGCACTTGTCTTCTTAATTTTCTTAATTATTCTATTTTGTCTTTTCATGAGAATTCGATTTTATTAATGTTTTCTTTTTTTTAATAAAAAGACCAATATTCTCTAATATAAAACTGAAACCTTTTGATTAAGGCATATAATAATTGTAAAAAAAAAAATCTTGTTTTTCCATGGGAGAAACTATGTTCTGCCCATGTGTACTAGTATTATTATTATTCAATTACACGATAACTTTCATATAAATATATAGACACAAATATTTAAAAAAATATAATAATGAGTAGGATATTAACCGATAAATTTATAAATCTTTATGTATAAAATAAAAAAAATGAGTGAACTCCAAACACTCAAACACAATAAATATCGATAATCTTGTTCAATAAAGTTTAAAAAAAAATAGAGTATAAATATTATTGTGGAACATACCTAAAGAGATATGATGGAGGAAGTATTATATATATATTTTTAAACATTTATCTCTTGTAACTTCTATCATTTAATTAATTAAATAAGTTTAATTGCCTTTTAATTTATATTTAATCTATCATAGATATTGATTCTAAATTTATATTTCTAACAATTATATATATACTGACATTGCTAAGTGCTAACAACTCTGTTTGCAAACAAATGAGTTTAATATCATTAGGGTTAAGTTTATTTATTTATATTAACGAGATTTAAATAGTTAACAAACAACTTGATTTAATTATATCTCCCTATTTTGAAGAGCTTGTTTTCTACCTAACATAGTACTCCATTTTTAATAGAAATATAAAAACAAAGTAATCATTGTCTTGCTTCAAATAACCCATAATCTACACATTTAAATAAGATTCTCGAAATGACACTATTACCAAACAAAAGCACTTCATTTTTACTACAATAGTACAGTTTTGAGTAGCAAGCAAAGCGGGCATCTTTGACCAAGTGGATAACAACTACTACTCCATTACTCTATTAGGAATCTCCACTGAAAACCATGAACCTCATCCTGTCTTTTTTTATCACTTGAATTATCATACATTTTCTTGTACTTATCACTCATCTGTTTCAAACACATGAAGTTTATAAATTTATTTCACATTTGGTACATAACTATATATATCAATTTTTATTTTATTTTTAACTTTTTACATAAAAAAAACATTATAAATTGTGATATTGAGTCATTAGCATCATACTTCATTATGCATTACTTACATGTGAATAAAATCATACTTTTACCGATCAAAATAAAAATAAAAATTATTACACTTTCTTAATATTTTAGTTCTCCTGTAAAAGTTAATGTGAGATATAGGGAGTATGAAATAATAATTGGGCCGATAGTCAACATGTAACTGCCAGTTGTAAAATGTGACACTAATTTTAATTGAAATACAATATTTAATTTGACTAAAATAGGTAAACTAACATAATTAATTGAATAATATTAATTTATATAAACAATCATTTTTTTTAAGGTATTTATATAAACAATTATGGGTAAATGAAATGTGATATTAAATTTAATTGAAAACTGTATATGAGATTTGCACCTAGCTATATATTGTTTAAAAATTCTCTTATGATATCAATAAGGGGAGAAGAGTAATAGAAAATTAATCTATTTCACATTGTAATATTTCCTTCATATATAATATGGTGTGATGCAAAATTGAGAAGAAAAGAAATCAACATTTTGTTTGGCTCGTGGACATATAGTACTGATATTATAATTACCTATTACTCCATCCTTTTCACATTATTTTATACATTTGCATTATTGATACGTCTCTTATTAATTTATAAAATCTAAAATATATACATATATATTTATAGCATTCATCTTTAAAATATACAAATTTACTTTTTTTTCTTTATTTTATTCATAAAATTTTCTAAAATTTTCCTTTCAAACTCTACTTATTACCCCCTCATAAAAAGAGTTCATCCATAAGGTGCAAATATAATACATCTAGAATGGGAAGTACATATTATCACATCAACACTTATACAAACTTAATTTAACATAAAACTTCTAAAATAATAATATCACATCATCTACTCTTATTAACTTGATTTGACATAAATTATATCTATATATCTTCTACTCAAAAATTTAAAACAAAACACTAAGTATTACTCCTTCCGTCCCGGAGGAACTTGCATCCTTTGACCGACACACATTTTAAGAAATGTGTAAGAAAAGGTGTAATGATTGATGTTTTGAGGGGTAATTTTGTAAACTTTTATGAATAAAGTAAAGTAAAAAGTAGATTGAGTGTGGAAAAGTAATGGCATATGGGTAAATATGAGTATATTTCAAGGGTGAGGGTTGTGAAGATATTTCCTTCTATGGAGTGTGCAAATTGGTATGAGACATCCATATATGGAAAGTGTGCAAATTCCTGTGGGACGGAGGGAGTACTTTTTAAAATTTTAAAACTCTAAGGGGGTGTATTGGTTGTAGATTGGGTATGATTTTTTTGGACTTTCAAAGTCGGAAGGTATTCAATTCGAATTTTCAAAAATCTTTAAAAATTATGAGGTATTCAATACGGATTTTAAAAAGTCTTTAAAAATCTTTAGGTATTCAACATCACTATCCAAAATCTCTTCTAAAAACAAGAGATTTCAACAGATTCTCTCAGAGAACTTTGAAGACGAAAGATCAGAAGTATGGATGGCAATATTGACCCGACCCGCGGGTACCCACGAGCTTTGGGTCAGGTCGGATTTGTCCCGTATTGAGTATGGGTTGGGTCTGGTTCATATGACCGACCCGACCCGAATTAATATATAAACTTTATATATATATATATATATTTTTTATTGGTAATATATATATAATATTAATTTAAAAAAATAATTCACATTAAAAAAATCTCTTTACATAAATATGAAAGTCCAAAAAAATCCCAATTGAATACACCCCTAAATTTCAACATATTCTAGTTTTCATCAACCCTCCCCTCTAATTTCAAATCAAACGTGAACAAAATAAATATATACTCCATTTTAACTATTCATTTGAATATTTAAATACTATAATCTTAAAAGTTTTTTTGGCCCACTATAATATCAAAATAAACATACTACTTTCCGTTAGGATAGGGTTTGTGTTTAGGTGGTGAAAGTTTTGAACTTTTGATAGTTCCAAATTAATTTTCATTGAAACCGGTCTTGCGAAATTAGAAGTCGAAATTGTGATTTGAACAATTCTAACCTACTCAAATTCAACTTTGAACTACCACTAACATATAATCTAATTAAAGTATTAATTATTAAACTAATACATACAAACACATATTACGTGTGATTTGAAAGAGAGCCTGTGTGCATTAACATGCCACATTTATTTGTTTAAAAAACAAAATAGTCACGATGTATTGATAGTTGCACTTGCACAATATGCAGACTTACATGAAATATGATTAAAATTAGAGTTAACGAGGGTTTCGGTCCATGGCATTTAAAATTGTTCCCATAGTTTTATTTTCATTTTATAACGACGTACAATTATTAAATATCAATCTTAGAATTATAAAATCTATTTAAATTTATTAATATCTACTATTATTTCAATTTATTATATATAATATTTGCTTTTGATCCCATAAGATGATTGGAGATTCTATGGGATCAAGTCCGCAAGATTTGAGATAAATTTAATTAGCTTAGTGGCCACTCGACAGTTTCGAGACCAATTTTGTATTTTTCATAACATTTGGAACTATGTTTGCATCAAATGTTTTGTAAAAGTTCGAAAAAAAAAAAATGAAACTAAAATCGAATTGAATTATGTTAGAACCGAATTGAACAAACCTTATTTAAAAGTTCAGTTGGTTGTTTGTTTAAATTGAAATTATTGCATAAAATATTTTTTTTTTACAATTAAACATTATTCAATGATCTTTTTACACTAAAAATTAAATTCAAAGTACAAGTTCAAGAGTTCACAATCAAAACTAGCAAGTTCATTTTGTATTTTTCAGAGTGAAATCCATCTTCACAAGGATAATTATTTTTAGTGGGGGCAAGAAGACGACAAATGTCGAACTAAACTTAAAAATTGAAGTATCATACTTTAATAATATTTTTTATTTATATAAAATAACTTGGTTCGATTTATAGAATATTGTAAAATATAAACCGAACCAAACCAAATACCGAATTAAAAAAAAAATTAAACTGAAACGATCAATCAAATAAACTGAACTAAATAAGTTGAAAATCGTCGATTAGATTAAAAAAATTGTACTCACCCCTAAAAGGGAGTGTTAAATATATATTATTAAAACAATAATAATATTAGAAATATATAATCAATAATAATAATATAGATTCATACCAATCTCATTCTTGATTCATACAGATCAAAAGAATATATCATTCCATTTCAATATTTATTTATAATTGAGACAGCATCCCACCCCACCCCCAAGAATATTTGATTTAACAACTGAAAAAGTGATTCAGGAAAGACCACATTGCAGAAAAAAAACCACATTTTAATTTGGTCTTGAGTTTGGAGATATTGACTTTTGCTAATATGAATCCAACAAATATATGCGTGCCACATCAATTAATGAAAAATGGATCGAAAATGACACCCTAATTAGTAATTATGGGTCAAAGTAAACACTGTAAAATTGATTTTCTGTTTCGATTTAAAAAGATTTTTTAATTGTTAAGAACGGTTTATCAGAATTGATAACCAGGTTTTTTCCGAAAAATTGGTTCTCGTCTTCTCGATATGACTTTTTAGTATTAGAATATTCTCCATATCTTTTATAAACCATGTAATTTCTCATTATATTTAATTTTTAAAATTATATTAACAAATTTATCCTTAATTAATGAATAATAATATTTTTAACACATTTTATAATTTTAATTTTTCATAAAAAGATTTATCTTTAATTTACAAGTATAAGTATTTTCTAAAGTAAAATTGAAAAAAATGGTGAATAAGATTAAAACGTCTTATTGTTGTATGGAGTGAATATTCAATAGTATAATTATTATTCGGGGTTTTAATAGTCTTTTTTTTTTTTGTTAGAAAGAAAAAGGAAAAAAAGAGACAGGTAGGCCAAATTTATGTAGCACCTACTAAAATCAGAAAGCCCATACCAATTCTATTTATTTAACCCAGTTCCCGTCCACCCTTCCTCTCCCTGCGATTTAAGATTTTTCTTCTTCTTTCTCACACACAACTCTAATTCGCGAATCCTCCTTTTTCTTAATTTATCCATCAATCATTAGCAACTACTACTCAATCTACTTGTATTTAATCAATCCAAACGCTACTGAAACTCGACAATTATTGACAGTTCTGCTGGTAATCGCATCTTCGTAAAGGTATAATCAATTTTTGAATCCTCCTTTTGGATTCTCTCACATCTGACTTTACCTCTTTGCTTAATTGTTTATTATCCATTACTCTTGTTGTGTTGTACCTATCCGTTTGACATGCTGTATACGCGATTTTTTTTCTAAGTAAGATCTAGTTTATGAGATTTTTGTTCTGGTTTATGTTGGCTCTTCAATTTTATTTATTTTTTGATTGCATTGCTTTACATCATTCGCGGCACGCATCATAACATACTTTAACAAATTATGACGGTGCTAGTAAGGTAGTTTTGTGTGGTTGTTATATTTCTTTTTTCTGCACTTTTTCTGTTTAGTTAGATATAGGTACTTCATGCGTGTAAGTATGAATTCCGCCATATTTAGTTAGTTTTTTGCATCTATGCTTCTATACAAGCCTTTCTCTGATCCTCTTTTCCTTCCACCCGTTTCTAAAAAAGTCTTCATTGTGTAATGATCAGATTTTAAGAGAAGGAGAAGTGGAATGCACTAAAGCGAATCGACCATTGAAGAACTGATTCACTGTATACTCACTTGGTTGAGCTTCGATTTCGAATCAGATTTGAATTGAGGTATAATTGTTTTTTTCTGATTTTTTATTTTTTTTTATTTGAAGAACTTCGTTTGTATTTTATTTACTGGCTGTCTCTCACTCATTTAGCTTGTTCTACACTTGTGAATTTGTCAAATGAAATACTCTTTACTTTTATCTTATTTATTTCAGACGGTTGTTTCAAACTTCTATGGCTCTATCAGATTCTTAGCTTATTTGTTTGGTTTTGGGTTCTAATGAAATATATAGTGCACTTTAGTTGTGAATTTCAAAACATTAAATTGTGTGATTAATTTCATTCTTATATATGAAAAAAGAACATGAATGTTATTTTTGCATGGAATTCCTGTTTTCTGGAAGATCTATTTGGAGTGAAATTATTGTCAATTGCCGACTTATGTTAGGAGGATGGTGGAGTTCGTGATTTGTATAAGATCTAGTCCCATTGTCTACTTACTTTATTGGTCTACTTAATTGAATTTCAGAAAATCTACACAAAAGCAGTCCAACAAGCATTTTACAGAGAAATCATCTAGGCTGTTATATACTCACTCAAGTAATGTTTACAAACCTCTCTTGTACCTTTGCATGCCTTTTAGTTTACTAAATTGTCCATTGCATTAAATTTGGACATCTGTTGAAATTAGGATTTTGCTTGGTTGGTGTTTTTTGTATGCTGTTCAGGCATGTGCGTATATATGTACTGTTTGCATGCTGTTATTGGCGAGTATATCAGATGCAAGTTAATGCTGAAAATATAGAAGTCTTATTAAAAACCTTCATTCTAGGATATATTTATTGATGATAATTGGACTTAGGCTTTTCTTGGGCTTCTTTAATATCTTTTAACAACACATTTCGCTAAGTTATATTTCAAGCACGCATCAAGAAACTCCAATTTGAGATGCTGAAATTTTTATTTACCATCATACCAAAGATTATCCTCCAAAGAAATGCTTTTCCTCCTGTGACCTGTTTAGTGAATGCCCAATCTGCATAGTAGGTTTGTACTTGTAGCTTTCCTGATGTTGTTAAGTGCATCATTTTAAACTCATCATTCCCAAAACTCTCTGCCTCCACTTGGCTGGTCTCAGCTTGTTAAACCATCATTATCATAATATCTGTTAAGATTTTGAAGTATCCTCAAATTATGTTATACGAGAGTATATATGTGTGTGTGTGTGAGAGAGAGAGAGAAAGTGGTGTTTTTTAGGGTGTTAATTGGATAATTTAGAATTTTTTCTATTTCAGGTTTCTTGATATATTCCACACATTGGTCTCTATATCCCACATGTACATTATTTCATTCATGGCACACATTGGTCTCTATATCCCACATGTACATTATTCACAACTAAAAAATGAATTCATTGTTTTTTTTAAAATTTGTTATTATCAGATGAAAATAGGAATTACAATATGCTGTTTTTGGTTGTAAATTTACTAATTCAAAGATTGGTCATCCAGTTTTGTCAAGTCCTAGTGGAGCTTGCTAATTAGAGGTAGACAAACAATTCTATGAAGCTGGTTCATGAAAGTTTTATGGTGAACTTGGTATACTGTTCAGCATATGAAATAATGCTGTTTAGCATATAAAGTATCATTGTTTGGTGATTTTAAGAAAAATGACATATAAAATAAACATTTTTTGAATAGCCCTACTTTGTATGCTATTGCTACAAAGGTGTTACTTTGAAGAACAGAGTTCACGTACCTGATTCACAAGAAACCTGCTCTTAGATTTATATTGCTTAATGTTTTCTGTCTTGCTTTTCTCCTCATGATATGCTTGAGATGGTGATTTATCTGAAATTCTAATAGCTGTATTATTTGTGGGATGATTAACTGATGAAAATTTTCTATCTTCAGATGGAGGCACAAACATCAGAGCACGGGCATGTCATCGAGGTCTCTGCTGGAGTCCCATCAACAGAGAGGGGCACTGCTGGAAACAAAGGCTGTGAGGGAGCAATATGCGGTTTTGCTGATGTCAAGACTAGTTCTAGGGACGCACAAGAGCGCTCTACTTCGATGAGGAAACTTCTGATTGCAGTTGTGCTGTGTGTCATTTTTATGAGTGTGGAAGTTGTTGGGGGTATAAAGGCCAATAGTCTGGCAATATTAACGGATGCTGCACACTTGCTATCAGACGTTGCCTCCTTTGCTATCTCTTTATTCTCATTGTGGGCTGCAGGATGGGAAGCCACACCCCGCCAATCCTATGGATTCTTTAGGATAGAGATACTGGGGGCATTAGTGTCAATTCAACTAATATGGCTTCTTACAGGGATCCTCGTCTACGAAGCTATAGTTCGAATCGTTCAAGAAACAGGTGAAGTTCAAGGTTTCTTGATGTTTCTGGTTTCTGCTTTCGGGCTGTTGGTCAATATCATCATGGCTGTCTTGTTGGGCCACGATCATGGTCATGGTCATGATCATGGACATGGGCATGGACATAGTCACGGACATGATTCGGGGCATGACCATGGGCATCATGGACATGAAGATCATGATCATGATCATGACCATGAGGATGACCATGCGCATAGCCATGGTGTCACTGTCACCATGATACATGGTCCCAAGCATGACGAACATCATCATGGACACGGTGGAGACAGTAGTGAGCCTTTGCTCAATAAGCCAGAAGGTGGACAGAAAAAGAAGAAGCAACAGAATATAAACGTTCAAGGAGCTTACCTTCACGTGCTTGGAGATTCGATACAGAGTGTTGGGGTTATGATCGGTGGGGCTATAATCTGGTACAAACCAGAGTGGAAAATCATCGATCTTATCTGCACTCTGATTTTTTCGGTAATCGTGTTGGCCACCACGATTAGGATGCTTCGTAACATTCTTGAGGTTTTAATGGAGAGCACACCGCGAGAGATAGATGCAACGAGGCTGGAGAGTGGGCTGTGTGAGATGGAGGAAGTGGTTGCGATTCATGAATTGCATATATGGGCAATTACGGTGGGGAAAGTGTTGTTGGCTTGCCATGTGAGAATAAAGCGTGAAGCTGATGCTGATATGGTGCTGGACAAAGTGATCGATTATATCAAGAGGGAGTACAACATCAGTCATGTGACGATTCAGATTGAAAGAGAACAGGACTAGTAACTTTATTATTTGTTCTAGACTTGTGGGAATGTGCTAGTTTGGTGGAAATTATCCATGCCTGTTTTAGGTTAATGATGCGTTGTGAATGGCTTTTCCCGTGATTTGTGTTTAATTACGATGCTTAGGAGAATCAATTTGTTGGAAATCACCTGGTTTTTAATTGACATTCCCTTGCCTCGTTTTGGTTTGTTTTGTGTTTGGTTTAGGTGTCGTTTTCATGTATATTCATAAGGTTTTATAATGGAGGTGCAGCTTAGGTGTGTTGAGTTTGCATCTTTAAAGATTATATCTGAGCATATTTTATTCTACAGATTAACTAAACTTCTTCTGCATTTGCATCTACCTTTCTTGTGTTCAATACACACTTTCAATTTCCACCTCATTAATTAGTTGCGACTCAATAATGATGTCATAATTAGCCCCATATAAGTGGAGATGAAAACATGACTGCAACCATATTAGTGATCTTATTTTGCAAGGTTATGAATTTGTTTGATGAGTTTATAAAAGTTTTTGGTTTTCTTTTTTCCTTCATTCCACGATCACTTTCCTTTTCAGAACGTCTCATAATAACTTTCACATTTTTTTAATTGAAAACTATACTCTTACAAAAAATTCACAATTATATACAAAATGTTTATTAGTTTTGATCCTTCAAAATTTTACTTATCATTACACTTTTTTAATATGTATGTCCACCTACCTATAAAAGTTATTGTGTAATGGAGAAAGTAATACGGAGTAATTTTTATTTATTTAGATAATTTAAAACAATTCCTTATTGTATCACTATCAACTGCTTTCGTTTAAATTTTATTATTTTTTGCCACAGATAGTTGATATTTTGGGGATTAATCATCTGCATGCAGAGATAAACAAAATCGACTCTAATGAGTCTGAGTCAGAACTAATTTAAATGGGTCACTAATAGTAGCCTCCGAGTCTTCAAATACTGGGCTCACCCTACATACAATGTGCTTCCCCTATTAAAAATATACAATATTGTAATTATTTTAATTAAAATAACTCACAAAAATTAATCCATATGTTAATTGACCTATTAGTCAAGTATTCAAGTACGAAGTTGAAGCTTTGTAGAAAATAAATACATTTAATTGAATTCATTAATATATTGAAATAAGTTAATGCAATGATAGTTTTTTTTTTTAAGGGAGAAGTTGCAAGCAATTAACCATTCACCACTCAGGGATCTTGTCACCACTCCAATCAGGAAGGGAGAGCGATTGATAACCAATGTCACTAACTTATGGACCATTCTATTTTGAGCTCGCGGAGTGAGGAGAACCTCGCACGTCTCCAATACTTCCTTAATTGCCCATATGCTCTCTAGGAACTCCACTTCTTAGCCTAAAAATTAGCATTTCTTTTCCATTGCTGAAACTGCATCCATAGAATCTGTGAGTATACGTATTCATGTAATCGCGTTTGTGCGGCAGACGGATAACCCTGCATCAATTGCTGTTAGTTCCGCTCCAAGGATAGAACCAGGTGGGTCGATCCTATGACAGCCCGCACTAATTGATTGATGCAATGATAGTAAACTTAGGACGCAGCTAAATGTACCTCCTAGTTTTCTATACACCGATTTTTTTAGGCAAGGTCTAATCCAACACCACGGATTTTAGTTTCGTGCAATGGTTACGTTACAATTAAAATTAGTGTTACATTACATTTATCTGTAATTGTTTTATATAAACAGTATTTTTTAATTATTTGTTCACACATTTCAGTTAAAGCTAGTAGTGTATGACAAACAAAGTTCACATAATACTCTCTCAAATACCAAAAGCTGGTGAAGGCAAATTGAAACAGAAAAGTAGTCTCTCACTAGTTCAAGATCGAATTCATAGTGTCTCACAATTCATCCATCAAACCAGACATAAGTTTGAAGGGAAAAATTACATTGAAAATGGAAGAGCAAGGTAACTCAACTAGATAATGATTTTATTTTTGGAAATTCTTTCTTCCTTCGATCGCAACAACTTGATGTCCTTCGATTCGTTTACTTCCTCAGGGAGTGCAGGATGTACTCACCATAAAGGTCCCTACACATTAGAGATTCACGATATAAAAATTCTTACGACACTTTGATAATTATGAAGACGAAAAATGTTTGTATGAAGCTTAGCTTACATGGAGTGTTGAATGGCTTCCACGGCAGTAGATGAAGGCAAAAACGCGTCAACTGCTACCTCTTTGTTCTCATTCTTCTTATCTATATACTTGTTCAGAAAATCATCATGAATAAATAACAATCTTGATGAATTAATAATAAATTTCAAACAGTGTTAAAAGGATACAGTCTTCAAAGAAGCGCCGAATTTCAGCAAGACGATGAGGTGGAAGCTCGCTGATGTCTGTGTAGTGGCGATACTCTGGATCATCAGCGCATACTGCAATGATCTTATCGTCCTTTTCTCCCTGTTGCACAAAACAAATTTTAAAATTGAGCATTTCAAATCAGTAGAGAATGGTAATGAGAATCATTGAATAGTAAATTACAATGAAATAATGGTTACATTGTTAGTGTTATCTTCAAATAAATGGAGACAACAAATGATTTTTGGTTGAGAAATAGTGAAATGATCGAGGAGAAATGATTACGATTAACTCATTTTGAGTCCCATTTCCACGTACAAAGTATAATAATCAATCTTATTCATAATGATACCAATATTTTTTTAGTTAAAATACCATGTTGTATTTCACAAGTACTATGTTTTACTATCAATATATATTGGCCTAAACAATATTTATGAAATTGAATTATTGTTTATTTATATGTTATAGTATATCTGTATATACTACTCCTAATAAATATGAAAAATATAGCAATATTTTATGTTTATATATATCAATATACAATATATATTAAAATTTTAATATGTAAAATGGGTCTGGACGGATGAGGCCAGGTCAAGTGTGATGCACAGACCCGTCCCACCCTGCTGTGGGCACAGGTCGGGCCGGGTCAGGGGCAAATTGTCATTCCTAGGGAATTGACCAACTTTTATTCTAATTAATTACCACAATCTCATCATCATGCTCATTCCAATTACTATCCTCATTGAAGAAATTTAGCAATACCTGATCGATCATAGGCATGAGGCCTATGGCCCTGGCTCGGAGAAAGCAACCTGGAACAACAGGTTCCTGCAAAATCGATTGAAATGTATAAAGTGGGAATGTAATAGATACATGAGAAATAAATAGTGTTATATACAGTCTTGATATAGTTGGTTACCTGCATAATGACTAAAACATCTATTGGATCATTATCTTCACAGAGTGTTCGAGGAATGAAACCGTAGTTGTGAGGATAGACGACCGAAGAGTACAATACACGATCAACCTAAATTGGTGGTATATTATAAGGGAAAAATGAAAAGAGGGAGGCCACAACACGGCTCAAGGAATAAAGAAAAATACAACAAAACAACCAGACAAGGCCTTACTGTAACCATACCTTGATCAGACCAGTTTTCTTGTCAAGCTCATATTTCACTTTACCTCCTTTGGGGATCTCAATAACCTGCAAATATAAAGCAACTTAGAGAGTGTTTGGCTGAGCTTATAAGCTCCTTAAAACAACTTAAAGATGTAAAATTTTATAAGCTCTCAAAAGTGTAGTACTTAACAACTCCATATCATTGAATTTAGCCTAAACTAAGGAAAGTAAGGTTCAAATTATGATTCAGCATCATTGTTTACATATGTCAGTCAGCTTTCTAATTTGTCATTTGAACTATTGTAACTTATGCATGAAGAATGGTTGGAAAAGGGTAAAGAGTACATACAACATTAACAATTTGTGGTGCTCCAGGTCCTGCAAACACATATCAAAGTGAAAACCACAGTAAAGAAAAAAGAATCCGAAATAGCACAACCCCACATCTTCAATTACCGATTTCAAGATCATGCCATGGATGAGCAGCCATTGATCTCCTAGACAAAGACGAGAGGATCCTCTCGTTCAAACGCGGAGTTACTTTCTTAGGTACAGATTCAGCTCCATCTTCCACTTTGCTCATTTTTCCTGCACCCTAAACAAACAATCAATCCTCATTCCTAACAATCTATATGTTTCCAATTTTTAGATTAATCACAATTCATCTGAAAAGTTTTGGTGATGCTTAATGTTTATACGAGGTGCACCACTGTCCATAACCATATATGCAAGAATTAACAAAAGGTATACAGATGATTGAACCAATTTGCATAAATTATACATCTCGTTCAAAATCCTGATTGATCCTAAAGAATTTGATGAAAACATTCACAGCATAGACATCAACCAACCAACAAACAAAGAGTGGAAATAAGTTGCACCACAAATTAGAACTTGGAGCTTTCCGATAGATCTAGTCAACAGACATAAAAATGCACAAGTAAATGAAAAAGGGGTACGAAACAAAATTGAAAACTGATATCCCGATTGCATCAATAGTTTGAACTCAGAAGTGGGAGACGATAGCCCACAAGAAAATAAACAATCAGGGAAAAAAAAGGTACCTGGATTAGGAAATCAAAATGAAAAGGGTTGGAGATGTGTTGAGGCTTGAGAGATTTATAACCTAGAAAGATGCCGGAAGAAGAATTTGTAAAGAAAAACGATTCACGCGTCAAATCAACCACACGTGGTAACCATTCACTAGCACACAACTCTATGTTGTCCAATTTTCATAAATATATCGTAACGAATAACGAGGTTGGCGAAATTCGCCATTCATGTTTTAGGACACTGCATATTTATTAGTAAAAAATATTTTAAATTAATATTTCTATGCTAATGTGCGCCATTCATAATTCCGCACGTATGATCCATTACTCCGCATAAAACATTATCTTGCTCGATCATCGTTGAGGTGATATTATATGAATCACTTTTATTGCATCTCTGTTTTGTAATTGATATTATATGGTAAAAATTACTCTATTTTCGCTGTCAGTTTTCAATGTTCAAAACAATTAGATCCGTCGAGATTGAGAGTTGCAATTCAAGTTTTCAGATCGAGTCACATCACTCGGCTCATTCAAACTTGTAATCCGAAAACAAGTAGTCATATATTGTGTGAAACCATATCGACACAAAAAGAAAAGGAATTCCTAACCAAATTCTTGAAGTATCATGCAAAATGAGATTAAGATTTGAATGATTATAAGCGTACGTCTGCAAATTAAGCTGCGTGCAGACGTGCTATGCGCCTATGGTTGTAGTTAATCCAAAAAATCTTGAGATACAAGTCTTAGATGAAGAATATAGAAAAGTAGACGACAAGAAATCTAAAGACTAGTCGTCATCCTTGCTTAACGTTGGTTAAACAAGGCTCTGCCAATGATTCCAGTGGCCTCAATGTAACGATCAATGCACCTCGAGACGCAACTGCTCTCACTCCCACTCAGACTACTCCCAGGTTTCGTGATGCACTTATCAAAGCACTTTCCTCTAACTGTCTGCATCCCAGTTGAAAAAATAGTATTAGTTCCGCACTAATGGAAAATTTTAATTGAACAAAATTATGAGAAAATCACAGTGTTGAGGCTCATACTAACATTCTCATGCAACCAAAACAAGTCAAGTGAAAATTGATAATTGAGCAAGGAAAAGAAAGAAAAACAAACAAGCAAACATTTCTAATTTCTCATTTGATAATTGAGATCATATAAGGAGATTTTCTAAAAGATAGGTCAACCAAAACTTCAGTGAAAATATTCTTTTTACCTACTAAGACTAGGAAAAGAGTAGAATCAAGGGTTCTGGCATGGAATTTTTTTAACACATAACTAGTATTTTAATAATTGTTAGCTTTACTGTTAGTTTATAACTGCTGGTTGCCTGGTTGTTTTGTTTATTGTTGTTCAATTAAAGATAAAAATGTTTTTTGTATCTCTTAGCTCATAACACTCCTAAAGGTTTGAATAATTTAAGAAAGCAAATTACATAGTGTTTTAACTGAGATTCTAAATTCAATATAAAAGGAAATGGCAGATGCTTTTATTTATATTGATTCAGCAAAGCAACTTTGATACTAGTTAGGGGAAAGGTTTGGTGAGTGTGATGGTCCTTTACTTTTTCAGTAGCAAAAGAAAATCTCATAACTCAGGGAACTGGCTTGATTATGGATATTAAAGTGGGTTTGGGATGAGTACACTAGCTTAGTGCCTTTACCTATATGCACATGTGGAGCATAAAATCAAATCTATGATTATACTCATACAATCACATGTGGACAATACTTTTATATGACTGTACCTTGGAGCATTGAAAAAGGTACTTGGATAGTAAATTAAGGTGCAAGCAAACAAATACAATCAGATATTGCCCTAACCTCTAATCCATCACTTTAACTACTTAAGTATCAGAGTTCTTACATGATGAAGTAGGTGAAGTTCATCTATAAGATAATATTCACCTGCTAGATGTTCTTATTACTCCAAGTAGTTTCAAATACAATCTCCTATCAGAATCTCAGTTATCGCAGAAATCTAACCTCAAATTCACTTTTTTATCAACACATTGCTTGTTCCAACCAAAGTTTGTATATAGCATTCATTTCCCATGATTTCCTTGGCAAGTTAGGAATTATTGGGGGTTATTACTTCGGTTGTGTTTATATAATAAACTGGTTCCATTTCCACTTTACTTTGTTGCTGCAGATGGAACCAATTCTACAACAGTCAGAGCTAGAAAACCAGATCAAATCAAACGCATAATAAATGCCCGTTCTCAATATTTGACATTATCCTAGAAAAGTTGCCCCGCCTAATATAATCCAACTTCTACAACAGATATGTTGAACAACTTCTAATTATCTCAAAATTTATGCACATATGCCGAATATTACAAAATAAAATATGGTAATACCGATAGATAATAGCTATTTCTGAAATTGTAATTCATACCTCGAGAAATTCTTCAGCATAAGCCTGAGCAAGTTGAACCTTAAGCTGATCCATCAAATCCTCCGACGAGAATTTGGGAGATGATCCACCAGAAGGTGAGGAGAATGAGTCCATATCGAATTTCTTTCTTTCCCTCTTTCGCCGCTTCTCTCTCTATAAACCCTAACGCATATACAGAGCTGCGGCTTCTCTGTCTAAAACCCTTTTCTCGTTCCTCACTTGCCTTTTGCCCAAGGCTATTTCTTGTTTTTCCCTTTTTAGCCTCTGCTTATATAGTTTTAATTTTTCTTTACATGAGGTACTTCCGAGGGCATAATTGGTGTATCAAAATAGATCGAAAATATAATGAAAAATGATATCAATTCCAAATGGACGGTGTATATAATAATGGAGTACAATGGGGTACATAATAATAAAGATTTTTTATTTTATTTTAAATGATACTTCGTAGAGTAACATTTAAAAAATTTTAAGTGAACACGAATTCACATCAGATATATTTTTTTTTTTTTTACGGGAAATTCACATAAGACTTATTCCTAGTTCAGATGAAAATATATATCGGTAAAGTCTAGTATGCACTCGAGTGCATGCTGTGCACCATTTACCAAAAAGTGTAAATCAGTAACTGAAAAATGCAACATGGACTAGGGTGCACAACATGCACTCAAGTCGACCAACCCATATATATCTGCCTGCATTCTTTTTTGTTTGTTTGATGTGCGTAACTTTTTGGGAAGAGTCGATTTGACCCTTCAAAAATCTAATACTCCAGTAATTTTCTATCCCCTAATGTACAAAATTACATGTACAATGTTGCAAATGAGTGTATCTACACATTCTAGAGGTGTGTATAATCTAGGCCATAACGAAAGGAATTATTTAAAAAAATTAAAAACTCTTAGCCCATTCTATAGCGGACCTTCTTCAACTTGGACTAGGCCACAGTTATACACACATCTTTGTTGAGAATATCCACTCGTTTACTACACCGTTTTAAGATGAGTACACACTCTGTTAAATATTTAAAATACTGTATCTGACTTCTTTTAAATTCTAGTAATTTTTTTCCTATTAGCCTCCCTTTTCCTCTCTCATTTTCACGTTGCACACCCCTTATATTCTTCTCTTCCCAAGAAAGGTTGGCCGTCACCGTCGCCCCTCCTCCCAAGCTTTGAAGAAGGCTACCCGTCTCTTTTAAAATTTTGTTTTTATCCAAAATTTTTTACCAAAATTCTGACATATTCAAAATTTTGTATTTTTTTCAATTTTTTCTTTCGAGGATTATGATTTTTTTTTTTTTGTCGAAAATTGTTATTCTTTTCAACAATGGTTGAATAAAGAAAAAAATTAAAAGAGAAAAGATGAATGAGACTATTGTTGAATGATTTATTTTGGTCAAAGTGTTGTTTTTGCCGTTTGTTTAATTTTTTTTTTCTTGTGTTAAAACGTTTCTAGTTGTTTTTGGGATTTTATGGTGATGGTGGGAGGCAATTTTGGCGTGGTGATGATGGTGGAGTACGATTCTATCGTAAAATGGAATGGGATGGATGTACTAATCATGAGATTTTTCTTAATTTTAGTTAAGAGTAAAATTGACATTTTACATGTAATTAATTTCTAAAAAAAATATCGGTGGGTGTGCTCAACAAAGCTGTGTGCGCGTATAATCGTGGCCCTTGGAATAAGATATGTACCCCAAGTTACATTGGACCTAATTTATCAACTGCACTACATTGTTCCCACTACCACAAGGGCGCGGCTAAAGGCACCCAAGGATCCTATAAGGACACCTACGCGATGAGAACACCCACAAAACGGATGAGGACACTCACATGGAAAATACAAAATTACCCTCCCCTCAATTAAAACCATTCATTCTTTCTCTTCCTCTTCATTTCAGTACACCCAGCCACCATTCCCTCCCCATCTCTCCAATGGCCGCCGCCCACCCACCTCCTCCCTCCCAGGCGCGGCCGCCGCCCACCCACCTACTCCCTTCCAGGCGCGGTCGTCACCCACCACAACTCCCTCCAGGCGCGGCCGCCGCCCACCCACCTCCTCCCTCCCAAGCGAAGAAAAAAATCCACCGTCGTGAAGAAAAGCCCGCCGTCAGTCAGTCCGTCCGTCCGGCGACACCAGATCTGTAAAAAAAAAACCCGTCGTCGACGTCCGTCCGCCGCTATCTCTGTGTTGAAGAAGCCCGCTGGCCGCACCACTTCCTCCTTAAAGCGGTCGTTTGCGGCCGCACGCATTTTCGCCCCTCCCGTTCGCGGCCGTAGTTCCTCCCCCCATCGCAGCCGTTCGTGCCTCTCGTCGCCGCCGCGCCGCTTCAGGTAAGTTGAAAATTAGGTTTCTCAAAATTAGGGTTTTGTCTGTTGTTCGGGAATTTCTTTCGAAAAATTTCTGTTTGTTTTGTAGAAATTTTCGAACAACCTAAATTTGTTCATGTAAAATTTTCGAACATTTTGACTTTGTTTTGAATTTTTTTTTGAACAATCAGTGTTTTTCGAACATATTTACTTTGTTTTGGAAAAAAATTCGAACAAGTTGTTCGATCTTTTTTTTCGGACAAATTTAATTTGTTTTGAATTTTTTTTCGAACATATTGAGTTTGTTCGTTAAAAAATTTCGGACATCTCAACATTGTTTGGGTAAAATTTTCGAACATATTAAGATTTTATTTTTATTGTTGAAATTTTGAGTTTTTATGATTTTTGGTGGTGATTTGGGTGAGAAATGATGAATCGCTGTGAAATGGAACGGATGGGTGTACTCATCCGTTCATTTTTTAAAAAATTTGCAGGAAGGGTACAAATGTCATTTCACGTACTCCTTGTGTTAAAAAAAAATTCGGTGGGTGTACTCATAGGAAATCCGGGTGCCTTTAGCCGCGCCCCTACCACAAATCTACTTTGACAATTACACTTCATCTTTTAAGACATGCGTATTTTTTAAATTTTCTTAATTTCTTTATTTGCTTGTTTTTCTACATAATTCTCCTCCAAATAAGTACATACTTTTTTTTCTGTATTCTGAGGTTTACAATTGAGATGATTAATTTACTTTCCTTAATTTTTTATACCCAAATTGGAAGGTCCTATGAGAATGAGATTACGAGTTTTTTGTGATAATTTTGTCATTACAAATCTAAATTGATAATCTCAAATAAAATAAATATATATATATAGTGAAAAGCCGTTTGACGGTGATAAGATATCTATTTTAGATGCATCGTGAATACACATGAATTTGTTTATGTGTATTGAGACAACGGAAAAATAATATAAAGTGAAAAAAATGTGTATTTGCAGAGAAATATTTTAATTGTCTTTTTAAAAAATTCAATAAAATTCGTGATTTTATCATAAAAAATTGGGTTGTGACAAGAGCATATTCCAAGAAAGAAGGTGGGTGTGATGAGGAATTTTGGAGGTAGTGGGCGATTGTGGTACAGTGGCTAGAAAGGCTATATTTATGTATATATGTATTATATAGAGATGAAGTTGCAAGTGTGACCACTTCATTTGTTAGAGAGAGTTATCGACTCTCATGCTTCTTCTTCTCCAATATCCGTAGCTAATAATATTCAAAATATAAACAACTGACATACCAATCCCAGGTTATAATATCATCATACCACATATATATATATACATGTGCATTTTGTCTTTATGGATACGTTAATTGGCACTCCATCCCATGTCTTTAATTTTCATTTCTTACATACCTCATCCATTTTATTGGAAATTTCATGTTTATTTGGATCATCATTTCAATCTTTTAGATTTGGGCTCCAATGACTAGCTCGTTTTTAATTTATGCCTTAATTGTAGACTAACTCATCCACTCCCCTTTTAATCTCAAAAGTAAATAAATAATTAACTTTTAACTGTTGTTGCAAATTAAATTTTGGGACAACCTCCTTTCTTTTTGGAACAAACATGCCCTTTGATGTGTCACTTCATTACTTAAATGACAACATTTAATTAGGGGATCACGTCGTCAAGCCACATTAGTTCCGGGCACAAAGGGTAACCCAAAGATTAATTTGCAACAACATTTAAAATGTGCATCCATTTCTATTTCTACTAGCTATGTTATTAATCCATTTCTAGTTCTAGCATCGGCCAAATGAATTTTCTTACAAAATTCGTAAAAGATAAATATAAAAATTTGTTCATAGTTCTATTTTACTATAATTATAAGAGTAAATACATGTTAGTTGTTCTTACAATAATGCATATTTGCCCTAATAATATTACATATTTGTCATTTTATTTAACTCACTTTCAATTCAGTTCGACCGGCAAATATTTCCATCACCTTCCTAATTTGTGTAATATTGCATATACATTTCCCTATTAAATTGGTCGCTTAAACCCCATCCACTATTACACTGATCGATCAAATACCACATGTGTTAATTAATAAAATAAATTAGCCCATTAAGACAAAACAACATGGCCTGGAACTTAATGGCTAACTCAAGGCAATTAAGTTGGACATTTGCCCCCTAGGGAAGACCACAACGCTTAATCATATGAAAATTTTAATTAACTAATTAATCGGGACATGTAATGACAATTAATATATAGTTTAATAGCCTTATTAATCTAAGACGTGATTACTTCGATAAATACACACGTCACTATGGTCAGATATGATGACGTTTACGAATTACCATTGACTGATAATTCATTAATTAATTTCATTATAATACATAACTATATTATAATCAAGACTATTATTTTAATGTAGAATAAACGATGTCTCGATAATTAAACTTAATTAGGGTTTAAGCTTGTTTTATGCCTGGTGTTTGCTAGCTGTTTGGAGTTTTGATAATTATAGTATGATCAAGTTAATTAATTAATGTCATACAAGGTACTGAATAAGATTAGGGGCTAAATTGATAGTAATTTTTTCAATTATAAATTGCACGTTATTTTTTATTGCATAAATGAATAATTAACGAAACATTCAACATGTAAGGAAAAATAGTAATGATCGATCACATTTAGAGTTGCTGCAATATTATTTGGTTATTGCTTTCTGGTCCTCCAAATTGAACGATGCAAATTAAGAACATGTATAAAAAGATTCATCCCTGGCCTAAATTAATATTCCATAAATTTAAAATATTAATTATTTTTACCACAAAATTGTGACATGAATTAATTTACCGTTTTTATACATTAATATATTTATATTAATTAAAGAGAATTGATATAATAAAAAGTAGAATAATATATTATGAGTGGGGCCCAAGAAGGGGGCATTGCAAAGCAGGCATGCAGCAATGTTAGAAGAAGATGGAATGAAGTAACCAAACTTTACATGTGAAAACAGAACATGCCATTCTCACTTCTTCTTCGGTAATAATATTTTCAATTTCCTTTTTTTCATTTTAATTTCAATTGGGACCATACTAACTATATAGTTCAAGCTGGCCTATATATCAACTAGGGCCTAATTTTTTTATTTAAATAATTTTAACAAGTGTTTTATATGTATTTATACTATCTATATATATTATTGGCTTTGGACATTGTTTAATGTATGTATAGTAAATCTCTCGTGCACATATATCACTGTATAACTGGGTATAAAGGTTCTAGTCAATATGTTCTTTAACCCATCTAAGGACCTTTCCTTGTGTGATAGTTGTAGTTAATTGTAACATCCATGTGAATAACCTCCTCCTTCATTTGTCTCTAAAGATGTCACTCTTGTGGAATATATAAATATGTCATTTTCAAGTAATGAGTATATATACAATATTTTATGATGAATTAAATATATGTTGTTTTCAATGTACGTCACTACAAAAACGCTCGTTTATGCCGACGGAAGTATACCGACGGAATTGAAAGTCAGAAGACTCTGCCGACGGAATTCAATTTCCGTCGGGAAAGCCGACGGAAATGCCGACGGAAACTCAGAACTCTCTACACGGTGTCGTTTTTGGGTCACCGACCGACGGATTTTTCAGTTGGTATTGTAAATTAAGGTTACCGACAGATATTTTCCGTCGGTAACCGCGCCATATTATTGGCCCCTCGCGTGATAATTATAAACGGGCGCGGATAAATTTGAATTCGCCGTTACCGACGGAAATATCCGTCGGTAACCGACCCGCGTTAACTAACCGCCTCTTGACCTACTCCCAAAATTAAATGTGGTCATTACCGACGGAAATTTCCGTCGGTAAAGGTAAATTTTTTTTGTATATAAACTGAAGAACATATTACATCTTTCTCTTTCGAGAGAAAGAAAACCTCCCCCCTCCTCCCTGTTTCTATCTCCCTCCTTCCCTGTTTTGTGTTCGTTCGTCTTCATCGCGCGAAGAGGCTCTGCCGAGGTGATCTCTCGACTCGATTAGAAAATCTATACGGTACGCTTTCTTAATTTGTTAGTAATTAATTTTTAAGTTATATTGTATTGCCTATAATTATGAATTAAATTGCATGTGTTAATTTAATTTGTTATATAGATTAATATGAAATTGTTTGTAGTTGATATATATAGTTAATTAGTTTGAATGTATGTAGTTGATATATCTAATTAATTAGTTGATATTGTACGTGGATAATTGCCTATATATAGTTATTTATAATAAATTGATGTGATTTGTTAAGATCGACATTGCATGTTTTGCATAATTGATGTTATATATATAGTGGATATTATTGTTTAATTTGCATATACGTTGGAGTGGAGTTAATTACATAATTAAATTATGATATTGTACGTTATAATTAGCTTGATTAATATTGTTGATTTACTAATTATGAAATTATTGATTAAATTAGGGGCTTTGTTAGAAAAAATTGTTATTTTAAAGTTAGAAAAAATTGTTACTAAATTTATTAGGTTATAGATTGTTAATTAAAATAGAAAATTGTTAATTAAAATTGGAAATTATTGAATAAATTAGTTATTGTTGAATAAAATAGGAAATTATTTATTAAAATAGGTTATTATTGATTAAATTAGGTATTATTGTTGATTGAATAAAAAATTATTTATTAAAATAGGTTATTATTGATTAAAATAAGTTATTATTTAGGGATTAAATTTTAATTTATTAGATTATTGTTTTTTATTAAATTAAGAAATTTATTATTAATTAATTAGTATTATATATATAATTTATTAATTTAAATGTTTAAATTAAATAGATGACTGAAAATGGTGCTGGTGCCTCTGGTGGCTCGGGATCTCACGGGGCCTCCGGGTCACGTAGCCGATCAAGGAAGAGCCGATCCAAACTTAGACCCGAGGCGCCGGCGCCTATACTGCCACGAACACCATTATCGTCGCCTCCGCCACCCATTCCACACCCGTCGCCTCAGCCGTCGTCTCATTCGTCTGTCCGGGACCATCCTGCTGTTCCTGCTCGGGATGGCCGGGAGCGCGTTTGGGTTACAAGTGGAGGAGTGTAAGTAATTAAGTACTTTTATTGTTTAATAATTAATAATTAATTTCGCATTCGTTTTAATTTATAATGTGTTTTGTTTGTTAATTAATGTCACAGATTGTTACCTGGTAACGAGGTCTCCAGGGCATGCACGATTGCTTTTGGCTCTTTACCGATCTCTGCGGGTGCAATTACCTGGTCGAAGGTCCCAAAACAAAAAAAGTTGGCGTACTTCGAGGAATTTCAGGTAGTAATTAATTACTTAATTATTTAATTAATGTTTGTTAATTTGTTCAATAATAAACAATTTATTAATTATATGTGCAGAAACAAGCCACTCGGGATCGGAATATGTACTCAGACCAGGCTATGTTCAAGTATTTCAGTAAATCGGCGCAAGAGCGGTATAAGAATTTAATGTACGAATGGAGAATGGCATGGCGGAGCGATGGGACGACGCAGAGCTTGGGTAAGGATGATAATGATGTTGTGTTGTGGGATTCATTGACGAGGGAGTGGCTGGATCCTGAATACATCAGGAAGTGTGATATTGCTAAGGCCAACCAGAGATCCGACGTTGGGGGTGGGATGTCCAGGCATCGGACTGGAGCCCGGTCCATCCTTGAGCAGTAGATGGTCATTGTAAGTGTTTATTAATTTTTTAATTAATTTCAATAAATTTAATTATATATTTAATATATATAATACATAAATTTAATTATTAGGAACGGGATATGGGGTGTGTACCCACTCACTTGGACCGGATGAGCATTGCTCATCCGTTTAATGCTGATACACAGCAATCCACATACGGGCGCACAACTAACCTCCACGTAAGTAATAAAATTGTTTAATTAAATACATTTTTTATAATTTATTCTATTAATTTAAAATTATTAATTATGTAGTTGGAGATGAACCGGAGGATGGCCGAGATCGGAACTCAAGTCGACCCTACTCAAGCCGGAACCAGCGGTGCCCCTACAGTCGAGGAGGTGGACCGGGCTTATTTGGAAGTTGCCCCCACCACCCGCGGACGAGTTTTGGGCCTTGGTCGTATGAGCGCTGATGTCAGGTCCGGCGCTGGTCCGTCCCAGGCGGCATCGCAGGGTTCCGTATCTTCCGCCCCAACTCCTGATATGACGATGGCACAATTCAACCATTACATGCATGTGATGCATGTGAATATGGGTCGAGAGATGGGGTGGTCGGACGAGAGGATCGAGGAGGTTTATCAGAGAACCATGCAAGCTCCTCCACCGACGGGCAACGTGAACGTGTCTGTTCCCCCAGCCCCCTCAGGCCCCCCAGCCCACTCAGCCTATGTCCCGACCATGCAGCAGGATGATGACATCATGGGTCAGCAATTCGGTGGTGGCGCCGACGTTGATATTGATTTGTGGAACTTTGGTGAATGAGTGTCTCTGAACAATTTATTTTTTATTTCTGTTGAACAATTTTATTTTTATGTCTCGTAGAACTATTTACTTTTATGTCTCGTAGAACTATTTATTTTTATCTGCATTATTGTTGAACTATTTACTTTTATGTTTAAGTATTAGTTGTTTAATTTTAGTTATGTGTGTTTTATGTGTTAAGAATGTGTATATTAATTTTAGTTATGTTTTATGTGTGATTTTGGATGTTATCTGTATTGGATCTTCATTTATGTTTGAATGTACTCTATTTTTTCATGTTTGTGTTTATGTGAATGTGAATGTGAATGTGAATGTGATGGGAGACTCTATGTGATAGATAAACAACATTTTCATTGAAAATTGCCTTGAAGAAAGGTTGTTGTTGTGGTTACATTACATGCATACACTTAGCATTATATAAACTTAGCAATACATATTAGAGACATAAATTTAGCAATACATATTAGAGACATAAACTAGATTTCTTGTTATCAGTTTTCATTTAATAACTAGATTTCTTTTGAAATGCTATGTTTGAGACTCATGGATATTTGTTACCTAAATCCTGTGTGAAATCTTCTATACAGATAATGTGTTTGTGATGGTTTGTTCTGTGTAACTATGCAATTGTGTGTGTTGTGATAATGCTTTTTTATTTTTTGTTGGTGTTATTTATGCTTTTCTTTTTGGGTTGATGTACTTCTTTTTTTTTTTTTCACAAAATTAGGTTTGTGTAATTCTAGGTATGTTAATGTTTATTGTTTAGTTGTTTGATCTTAGTAGCTCTCTATGCCTTTGTAAACACTGGAAATTCAGTAAGTTGTTATCAAATTTTGATTTGTAAATAAGGGAAAATCCTATTATGTATGTGGGCTTTGTTTAAATTTGTATGGCTTGTTCGTAAGTGTATAGTCTGGGACTTGAACGAAGGCTTTTCGAATTTTTGAAAATATTATGTAAGTGATGATTTTCGTTTAAGAAGATGTAGGAATACGTTTGTTTTATGTTGTACTTTAGGTTTTGTATTGTACTTTTTCTGATTTTCGTTTAAGAATATGTAGTTTTTAACTGTGTTTTATACTCTGAATCTCTTATCTTTGAACTACCAGCATATCGAATATTTGCTGAGACCGACCGAAACTATGCGAGCCTAACGAAGTTACTTGATCTCGTAGTATTGTTGAGGTATGTTCAATTTTTATGATAATTTAATTTATGTTTAAATATATAAAATGACAATTGAATCTTGATTCTTTGGAATTGATTTTGAAATTGCAGGGATGGAGTCGGCGAAGGACAGTTTAATCAAGTTCTTCTCTTTCCTGGTAATTAAACTGATCTAATTCTTACTCTGTGAATAAATGGAAAATAAGATTCTTACCTCTTGTAATTCTTTTTTAAACGATTTATCTTATAATCCTCTTGTAATTTTATATATTAATTAATTTCCTTATGTGAAAAATAGGTTGTGGAGCTGTCTTTAATTTCTCAAACTCCGCTGTCTGATCTCCTACTCAATACTACAACACACAAAGGTTGCTAGATTAATAAAATCTGAAGCAACGCCTAAAGCCAAAAGGATGATATTGAAAGTAATGTTTCAAAAATCAACCAACAAGTTGCTGTTTGCTCAAGCAAAGGACGACGATTTTGTTTATTCTGTTGGATCTAATGTAGATTTATGTCACCCAACTGAGTTCGATTTTGTTTATTCTGTTGGATCTAATGTAGATTTGTGTATTGAATTATTTAAGCAATTTTGATCGTGTCGGATCCCGATCACAAATAAATTTTTGGTACTTACCGACGGACTATTCCGTCGGTTTAGCGTCGGTAATGCCGACGGACAGGCCGACGGAATATAATTTTTTTAAAAAATGTTTGGTACTTACCGACGGAAATTCCGTCGGTTTAGCATCGGTAATACCGACGGGCGAGCCGACGGAATATCATTTTTTAAAAAAAAATTTGATACTTACCGACGGAATTAAAATAATAAAATTTAAGTCCAAAATATACCGACGGAAACTTGACCCGGTTTGAAAACGGGTTGGCTTGACTGCCGACGGAATTGAATCCGTCGGTACGGGCGACCCGGTTTGAAAACGGGTTGGTTTGAATCCGTCGGTATATACCGACGGACGCATATTTTCCGTCGGTAACCAATACCGACCAATTCATCGACGACGGATGAAATCCGTCGGCAAGAGCCAATACCGACTGAATATCCGTCGGTAAAACACCTCTTTTTTTGTAGTACGTGTATACCTTAGGCGAATTAATCTGTGGTAATTATAAATTTATTAGTTTACCAATGTATGGGTTGGTTGATTGGATGTTCCATCACGATCAGGGGAGAACAATGTAATTTTTACTAAAATGAATCTTCTGTCGTTGTACTTAAATATTTTCTAAACATTAGGAAATTTAATAAAAGAAGTTATAAAAAATTTGAGCCACATGTTGCTCAAGTAACATTACAAAGTTTATTAAGTCAAGTTTATTGCCATTATTATATAAATTAAAATCTACTATGCATTTTTTTTAAAATAATAACTTAAATCTATTTTTTATGACATTTAAATATTAAATTTTCGATTTCCTTCTTTATTAATCGTTAGGAGGCTTTCCTGGCCCCAAGTCGCTCGTTTTGATTCCTATATAATCAAATTTTGGAATCTAATAAAACCTTTTGATTTTGCCAAAAAAAAAAAAAAATGTTGAGGTATGCCGTATGCTTTTGTTGAAGTATAATGTTGTAGATAATGTTACAGCATGGAATGCAGCAACACACACATACCTTACTAATGTAGGTTCTAGAAGAAGAGTAGTTTTCACTAACTAATAGTTGTTAGTTAGTTAGATGGAAGACTCTAAAATGTGAGTCTCCCTCTATATATATTGTACATACTACACATTGCAAATTGAGTTGAATATTGAAGTATAATGTTGCAGATAATGTTACAGCATGGAATGCAGCAACACACACACACATACCTTACTAATGTAGGTTCTAGAAGAAGAGTAGTTTTCACTAACTAATAGTTGTTAGTTAGTTAGATGGAAGACTCTAGAATGTGAGTCTCCCTCTATATATATTGTACATACTACACATTGCAAATTGAGTTGAATATACACAAATTTAACATGGTATCATGAGGCCTACTCCTTGATTTTGTTTTCGGTTTTGCAAATTCTACTCTTCTTCTCACACTCTCTGTTCTTCATTCATCATCATCGAATTCCTTATATTTTCTTCACATCTTCATATCTTCATCCCGTAACCGTTTTTGTTCATAGCATAACTGCTGTGTTCTTCAGTCATCTTCATCGAGTTCCTCATATTTTCTTCACATCTTCATATCTCCTTCAAATCTTCATCTAGTAACCGTCTTTGCTCATAGCATAACTGCTGTTTTCTTCCAACATATCAGATTCGATCCTCTCTTCCGCTACTCTCTGATCTAAACACTCATGGCATATCAATCTAATTCAGCTCCTTCTCTTCCTCGTTTCATCACTCTATCCATTCGATTGGACAATGACAATTATCCATTCTGGAGGAATCAGGTGTTAGCTTCTGTTCGTGCTCACTGCTTTGAGGATGTTCTCCTTTACACGACAGTACCTGCTTCTCCAACTGAATCGACCTCTGAATCCATCTCTTGGCAGAGGAAAGATCAGTTCCTTCTGAGCTGGTTGTTGAGCTCAGTTTCTGATACAATGCTTGGACATGTAAGTAGATGTGAGCATTCTTTTCAGCTGTGGCTGGTGTTTGAGTCTTTATTTCAGTCACAATCTGGTGCAAAAGCAATGATACTCAGGCTACAACTTCAAACTTTGACAAAGGGTGATCTGAGCATAGATGCATACATTTTGAAGATGAGGTCTATTGCAGATGGATTGCATCATGCTGGTCACATGATCACTGATACAGAGCTTGTGCTGTATATCCTTGGGGGATTGGGTGCTGATTTTGATGCTGTGGTGGTCAATCTCACAACTAGAGGCACTATACCTTCATTGCCAGAAGTGCAATCTATATTGCAAGCTTATGAAGTAAGGTTACTGTCTCACAGCTGTCACTCGGTTCAGATTGCTGGAGGTAATATATCCACTCCTTCTGCTCATCTTGTTTCTAGAGATCATGGTGCAAATGCTAAAAACACAAACAGAGGCAAGGTGTATCCTAAACCTAGAGTTGTATGTCAATTGTGTGGAAGGAAATATCATGTAGCAGCTAAATGCTATAAACGATTTGATCAGTCCTTTACTGGCCTTGAAAACACTCAGCCTAGATCACAACTCTCTAACAATCGACCACCCCCTCAATATCAAGCTCATCTCACTCACACTACTCCCTATCCACTCTATCCTCAATTTTCCCCTGCACCTACTACATATCAGCCTGCTCCTGCACCTATTGCTCTCACAAACCACATGGACCTTGGTACCTCTTCCACTTCTTATCAGCCTCAGAACTCCTCCTAGTGTGTTGACAGTGGTGCAACTCACCATGTAACATCTCAGCTTGCTAATCTGCAAGTTAACACTCCTTACCAAGGTATGCATGCTCTTGTTGTTGGTAATGGTGCTTCCACTTCTATTGAGCATACTGGCACTATTTCCATACCTGTAAATGGTGCTTCATCTTTGATGTTGAACAATGTCTTGCATGTGCCTGCTATTACTAGAAATCTTATGAGCATATCACAATTTCTTAAGGACAATGATGCTGTTATTGTTTTTTATGCTGACTGTTGCCTTGTAAAGGATCTCAAGTCCAACAAGACTCTATTGAGAGGGGTGCTTAAGGATGGATTATACACACTGGATTTTGGATGCTCGAAGCCTCATTCAAATTCAAGCTCACACTGGAATAAAGATAGTGTATATGTTGCTAATGTTGCAGATAATGTTACAGCATGGAATGCAGCAACACACACTACTGCTAATAAGTCTAGGACTGATGATGTTGTTAGTCAGAATAAGTCCACATGGAGATTGTGGCATTGCAGATTGGGACATCCTGGTAATACAGCTCTCACCACTGTTTTGAGAAGCTTGAATATTACTTGTAATGAGTCTTGTATTGGTTTCTGTGATGAATGTAAACTTGGCAAATTACATATGAAGCATTTTTCTTCTGTGCAACATCACACCTCTCATGCATTTGAACTAATACATATGGATGTTTGGGGGCCTGCTTCTAGCATATCTGTTGAAGGTTATAGATATTATCTATCTTTGGTTGATGATTACACAAGATTTGTTTGGGTGTTTCCTCTTAAAGCAAAATCTGAGGTGGTTCATGTGTTCACACAGTTTATGAAAACAGTGGAAAGGATGTTTGGGGTATTGATCAAAGCCATTCAACATGACATGGGAACTGAATTTCTACCTGTAGCTACATTGGTTAAACCCTTGGGTGTTCAGGCCCGTTTGTCTTGTGCTTACACACATCCTCAGAATGGATTGGTGGAGAGAAAACATCAGCATATTATTGAGCTTGGCTTAGCAATGCTTGCTAGGTCCAGACTTTCCATGGCATTTTGGTGGCATGCCTTTTCTACTGCAGCTCATATAATCAACATGCTACCTTCTCCAGTTATTCAAAACAAGGCACCTTTTACATTACTTCATGGGAGATCACCTGATTATCATTCACTAAGGGTGTTTGGTTGTGCATGTTTTCCATTTCTCAGACCATACAACTCATCCAAGCTGCAATTCAGAAGTTCAAAGTGCATTTTTCTGGGGTATAGTTCTTCTCACAAGGGATACAAGTGCTTGCATGAGACTGGCAAAATTTTCATTTCAGCATCTGTCCAGTTTAATGAAGAAGAATTCCCATGCTTCTCCTATTCCAGCAACTCACAACCTAAACACACATCTCCTACATTTTTCTCAGCTCAATTACCTGTTGTCCCTTCACATACTCCAATCTCAGGTTCTGCTTCAATACCTTCTTCTCCCTCACACTTACATAGCTCATCATCTCACATCTCCACTCCCTCTTTATTTAACTCTCCTCACATCACTCAATCCCAATCCAACACACTTCCTGCAAACTCCTTATCACCTCATATACAATCAACCTCCTCTTCCAGTTCATCCAGATATATGCTACCCCCTCCTCCCACTTCAGCTGTCAATGCTCCTCCCCCTACTTCAGCTATCACTGCTCCTCCCCCTACTTCAGCTATTCATCCTCCTTCTCACCATATGCAAACAAGATCCAAATCTGGGATTTACAAACCCAAGGCATTTACTGCCACACTGCCTATTTCTGAACCAACAAGAGTCACAGATGCTATTCAAGACCCTAAATGGAAAGCTGCTATGCAACTAGAATATGATGCCTTAATCTAGAATGACACTTGGACTTTGGTTCCACCATCTTCTGATATTCATCCAATTACTACTAAATGGCTGTTCAGGGTCAAGTATCACAAAGATGGATCTGTAGAGAGGTTTAAAGCTAGATTGGTAGCAAGGGGTTTTCAACAACAAGCTGGTGTGGATTACTTCAGTACCTTTAGCCCTGTGATCAAGCCTGTAACTCTAAGAGTGGTGTTTACTCTTGCTGTCTCCAAAGGCCGGGCCATACAACATGTTGATATCAACAATGCATTCCTCAAGGGTGAGCTTCATGAAACATTATACATTGCACAACCTGAGGGCTTCATTGACTCACAGAAACCTCACTATGTGTGTAAGCTTCACAAAGCTTTATATGGCCTTAAGCAAGCTCCAAAAGCTTGGTATGATACTCTCAAAGCATTCTTACAGCAGCAGGGCTTTACACACTCCTCATCTGATCACTGCTTGTTCCATAGATTTCTGCATGGAAAGATCACTTTGCTACTTGTGTATGTAGATGATATACTCATCACTGGTGATGATCCAACTCTTGTGCAATCACTCATTGATGATCTACACTCCCAGTTCTCCCTCAAACACCTGGGGGAAATCAATTATTTCTTGGGCATTGAAGCTTAGTCCACCTCTTCTCATATCAAGCTCACTCAATCAAAATATGCACATGACATCATCTCTAAGGCAAAAATTTCTGATTCCAAGCCTTGTCCATCTCCTATCTGTCCATCCTCTAAACTATCCCTCACAGATAGCCCTCTTTTTGAAAATCCAACACTCTACAGAAGTATTGTTGGAGCACTTCAGTATCTAACCCTCACCAGACCTGATATATCCTTTAGTGTGAACAAGTTGTCTCAGTTTTTGCAAAACCCCACACAAAATCAATGGAAAGCCTGTAAGAGAGTTCTTAGATATCTTAAAGGCTCCCTTACTCATGGTATCTTTTTTTTTCCAGTTTTAGATTACAGGTTGCAAGGGTTCGTGGATGCGGATTATGCTTCTAGCATTGATGATCGACGGAGTACTTCAGGATTTTGCATCACACTTGGCAAGAACTTGATCTCTTGGAGTTCTAGAAAACAATCTGTGGTTGCACGCAGCAGCACTGAGGCTGAATATCGAGCTCTAGCTCTTGCTACTACGGACATTATGTGGATTGCTAGCCTATGCAAAGAACTACACATTCCCATCTCCACTCCTGGCTTGCTATGGTGTGACAACCAAGGGGTTATCACTCTTGCATTCAGCCCAGCATTTCACTCTCGTACAAAGCATATCGAAGTTGATGTTCACTTTCTAAGGGAAAAGGTGCAGGCTGGTTTTCTTGACATTCGCTTCATTTCTTCTGATGATCAACCAGCTGATCTCCTAACAAAACCACTTGCCCCAGCTCGATTCTCTCATCTCTGCAGCTGGTTTGCCCTTTCTTAACAAGGGTGGTCCAAATTCTTCCGGGGCATGTTGAAGTATAATGTTGCAGATAATGTTACAGCATGGAATGCAGCAACACACACACACATACCTTACTAATGTAGGTTCTAGAAGAAGAGTAGTTTTCACTAACTAATAGTTGTTAGTTAGTTAGATGGAAGACTCTAAAATGTGAGTCTCCCTCTATATATATTGTACATACTACACATTGCAAATTGAGTTGAATATACACAAATTTAACAGCTTTAAACACAATTATAATCATCATTATATGAATTTGGGGGTATATACTACACATAATTTCCTTATGTACTCTTTTACATTTTAATTAACAATTATTCGTCTTCTTATTATTAATCATAGACTATGCATAAAAACAAATTTTATTAAAAGTAATGTTGAATTATAAATAATTGGTGCATAATTTATTCTTCATTAATCAGTCTTTGTCTTATTTCTTTCGTATTTAATTAAATCAATGGGATTAAAAAGTATTTGTAGAATTATGGTGCATAATTTTTTTTTTATTTTACTTTTTGAAATCCTTTCCGATAGAAAAGGGCGATGGCGAAGAAATTGGAAAACGTGGGAATAGAAAAGAAAAATGGAGATAATAGGGGTGGATGAGAAAGAGAATAAGATGGTATTGCCACATAAGTAGACATGACACATTATTTTGTCCTTATCGGCGGACACTATATTCAATTGCAAACTAGGTTAACTGAGTTTAAAGGGTACAATAATACATTTTAACATAAACACTACACTAATATGTATTAGAATATGATGTATCATGTTTTAGTAGTTTAAAATAGTAATTCATAAAATCATACATTTTTTGAAACGTGGTAATTTGTATGTTACAAGATATTACTTTGCAAATGAAATTTTACGTGAATTTAGTTCTCATGATACTTATTCCCTAAACATATAAATATAGATTCCAATGAACTAGGTTCACGTAAATCGGGCTCATAGCGAATTTAGATAAGTTGTAATTTTTTTATGTAACCCTTTACATCTCAAATTTACGATGACTTGATCGAATTGCAATTCAATGTCGATTTTTGTGATGATTACCCTGACCATCGCAAATCAAGACGGATTTTTGAGACAATGTTTACAATATAAATTTATTTATATCGACAGTTCTTTGTAAAAAAAAAAAAAAATTAGTATTATTCCTTTTTTTTTTTTTTATGTCGGAAATTTAATTTGATGCAAGATTTTGATGATTTTTGTTACTTTTTTTTTTTTTTTGTGATATTTTTTTTCCGAATTCTAGAATTTATTTTTAAGATGACATGTATCATAAAATAAATTTATCATGTTAATTAGTAATTATTTTTTAAATTAGGTTATTACACTTTCAGTCCCATGAGAAACACAGTACTCGCAAAATGGTCCAATACTTTTAAACATGGTCCCATGTTTTCTCTTATTTGCAAATATGGTCCCACCATTACCATTGCGTTAAATTTTCTTGCAGAAATGGTCCCAACTTTCCCAAAGTCAACATTTTCGGCAGAAATGCACAAATGGTAACTCTTCTCAATATTAGTAGGAGTAGTAGTTTTTTAAAATATTTTTTCTTAGTAAAATCTATACTAATATATGTTGGTAATACTTTTAAATCTTTATTAAATTAATGTTCAATTAATTTAATACTATATCTTTATTGGTTTAAATTGTTATCATAATACCTTTATTAAATTATTTATCTGTTTTTAAACCTTCACGCGAGCTTTACCCAATAACAAACACAATAATTTTTTCGATCGGTTTGGATGGAGTGGTAGTTTAATATTTCTATTAAAAATTATTAAACATTTATTTATACAAAATTTATTATAATATTATAAAAAAAATTAATAATAAATACTTAGAAAAATATTGTTAATTGGGATCAAAAGTGAGTTATGGGATCACTTTTGCAATGAATCTATTCCGTGCTACACTTTTGCAGTTAATCATACTCCATGACTTAACAATCATGTGATGGGCACGCGATCAATCCACCCTAGTATATAATTTTAAAATTCTAATAACTTGTATATTTTGTATTTATTTTAAATTTACGTAGTATATAATTTAACTTTATATTGTAAAATTTATAAATGTATATATATAATTTATAAGTATTTATAGGATTGACTTTATAGGGTGTAATTTTTAAATTCTAAAATTCCAAAGTATAATGGATGTTAGATTTCAAAATCTCAAATTTTAGAACAAAAAACAAACATACCCTTGATATCTGATGGTGTGCGACTGATTTTGCAACTTTCTCGTCTTATAGGACCATGCGTGCAAGAGAAAAAGACATGTAGATAAAGACGTTTGTGAAACGATTTCACAAACTAACATAAATTATCACCAAAATCTTTTAAAATATTAAAACATTCTGCTCAAATTATATTTTGTCTTATACAAGACCTACCCATTCTTATATTAAAATGTATTGTCGAATAAAAATGCATTATACTCCATTCATCCCGTCAGAAGCTTTGAGTAGGCAAATGGGACGTTTGTAAATATAATAAAGTTAACTTTTAGAATAATTTTTTATTCAAAAGTTGTGAAATTGATCCTTAAAAATAAATGATTTTTTGAAAACAGTACAATTATGGAGTGATGAAATGGTTGCAGAGGGGCAGTGATAAAAGGCAGGAAAAACCTTTTTAGTGATTGTACAGAATTTATATATTTATTAGAAAGATGAATGGAGAATTAAAAGAAGGATGCCCCATATGCATCCATCATCGATCTTATAGATTTGAACGGCCAGGACTCACACACCTGATCCGATCCCACTATTTAAATACTACTATCATTGAAAATGACACTTTTCAAAAGATGCTCTCCTCCGCAGCCACTTCACCTGCAATTGCAATTGCAAACACACACACCCTCTCCTCTCCTCTCCTCTCCTCTCCTCTACCCTATCTAAATAATTGCACATAAATATCATACATTTAATTTATACTTACTCTATTTTATAATAATATTCCTCTCTTTGTATTATATAATTTCCAAACACCCTGTGACTCATCCATGCTTCTTTATGCTCTTCATATGTCATTCTCCCTCAAAATATAAATGAATTAATTTTACATTGATCTATAAATTTAATTATTTTAAATAAAATGAAATTCTTTTAAAAAATGTGAATAGACCTTCTACTTTTTTTGTATGACAAAGTGTAAAAGGGTGCTTGTGAAAAACAAAAAATATGGTCCTCTATTATTTATTTTAAAATATAGTCAATTTTCTTTTTAAAAGTAATGAGGGTGTAAAATGTTCAAAATATCAAATTTAATGAAAGATTATTATTTTAATGTTCAATAAATAAAGGTATATTTTAAAGTTGGGGTAAAATTTAAAATTTTAGGCATAATTATAAAAGATATTTTATTTGTTTGGGCAATGAGAGTAATTAACTTAGCACTGTTGAACTATAGTACTTAGGAATCATAAAGTAGTATGATATCATTAATTTATTGTTGTTCTATCATTGTATTTTTTTTAAAAATAATCTCTAAATTTATCAGATTGAGGTGAAACAAGCTTTAAAGTGAGTGTGGTTGGGGTTTGAATTAAGGAAAATAATGGCGGTTGGCCCAAGTTAAGGGAGTGGGGAATAGTAATTTAATTAGTAGATATAGTTAGTGAACAGTGAGGAAAAGTAATCAGAGGAATGAGTTGTACAAAAAGTTATGAGTTGTAAAGGTTTTGTGTACGTATATTGTTTCATTAATAAATTTATTATTATTGAATTTGTGAGAAACAATTAATTCGTTTGATTTTTACGTAAATGAAATTGAAAATAAGTATATGAGGTAATAATTTAAAAATAAGGTGACGCTTTATTTGATTTTAATAATTTTTTCATCTAGTAATCCTTTCTCAAGCAACAATCATTTATTAAAAATCCATTGAAAATTTTAAATCAAGTTTATTTTTTATTGTCTCACTTGATAAATATGAGGGAGAGTGACTTTGTTGATTTTTTTTTTTTAATTTTTTGTGTGAGGGGGAGAGTGGGGAGTGTATAATAAAATACCAAATATGCCCCCACCCACGCTCTTGGAGTGTGGATGTACAATATAAATGCATCAAATCAAATAAATAGTGTAATCAATGTAAAAGAGATTTAGGTATAGGTGAAATATTAGGGGCGGGCAGGCGTGCTTTTTGCCAACTGCAAACACACTCAAAATTGGTTATTTCCCCTTTTCAAAAAAATAAAAATAAAAATGGTTATTTCTTGACTCTTTTTCCTTCTTTTAACTAGTGACGCTACCAATGGTCCATAACTTCCCTACTAGTCCACATCCACACACCCTTGCATTTATATCCATACATATACTCTCTCCGTCCACAACTAATATACACTTTTTTCATTTTTTTAACTGTCTATACTTAATATGCACACATCTATAAATAGAAACATTTATTCTCCCAATACATTTTTACATCATTCATTTTTTACTTTACACATCAATTTTATACATAATTATCAATATTTCTTAAAGCTCGTGTACAAATAAGAGTTCATTTTAAGTGTAGATGGATTGGGAGGTATTTGATTACTCATTTCTCTTTTTTATTTAGTATATTAATTTGCAGTATTTGATTTTCTCAAAGAATTTTTATGATTTTGGTCGTGTATAAGTTGTTATCATATTTGAATTAGCTCAAGAGATAAAACAAAACGAGATAAGAAAAGACTGAACTCTCAATTTATTTATTTTGAAGGTTCAATATTCTATCTTTTTGAACTAATCAAGTACAACTCCCTCAACATTATCTAGTTTACAATCATTTTTTTAATCTACTCGGCTAAATTTTTGAAACAAAAAATGATTTTATAAATTGTTAATAGAGTTTTGTATGGGGTGAACTTTAACGTAAAATATTTAAGTAGCATTATTTTTTTGTGTTGAAATTGAATTTTATATACAATAGATGTAATTACTAATGTGAAGCTGCATGTTCCTCAGGACATTGTACATGTAATATATATGACAGAATTAGGGTGACATGTATTAGGTAAGGACTAATGGTGGTCCTAAAAGACCCAACTGTCCACAATAGGCATGCAATAAGACAGATTGGGCGAGGGCAAAAAGGAGAATACAAAATAGTAGTAGTAGGAGTGATCAATTATATTGATTAATTAGCTTTGAATTGCATGTGGATTTATTATCATAAAATGTTATTTCGTTTTCATATATTTATTTATATGCATACAGGGGAAATAATGCCTTTTCAGGCCCACGACGAAAAGATCTATCAGCCATTGTCTACTTTTATATTTCTAATTAAATATTGTTGTATTGGTGCAATTAAATTTAGGACGCTTTCTTAAATGCAACCTTAAATTATTTGCTTGCATTATATTTTTGAAAATTGTTAAATCGAATGTGAACTCCATTTTTATTATTTATATATCTTACCTTACCTTTAAACACAATTAATTCAGGATTATATATACGTTCATAAATTATATGTGAGGAGAACTTATATAATTTTTTGTCATTGATCAAATACAATATTATTTTGTGTGTCGTCCTATTGCAAAAAGCACATCCTTCTAGGCTAGCTACTATGCGATCATGTTGTTTGGATTCCATTTATATAATAGATCCAAATTAAAAAATATTAGTTCAAGACAAACTTAGTAATACTATAATAGTCATTCACTTGTATCATACTGTAATATTTTACACACAAACATGTGGAACTATATAGATAATATCAATTGATAATTGTTAGTATAATTTAGTTTATATGTATAATGATATCAGTTTCATACGATGAACATAACATATTAAGTGTGGTTAGGCGGTGCCGGACGGAGAATTAATTTAAAATTTTCACCGACAAAGTGGCTATCAAATTCAAGGCATTGCAACAATGTTATATCATGCAAATTTACCCTATACTTTAAAAACAAAATTGAATTAGCACTTAGAAGTTAGAAAGTTTGACCCGTTTCATAAATCGTGTGACAGGTACAAATATTTTAGGGTAGAATAATTGAGAGTCATATCGTGACAGTACTGTAGAACGTGTGTAAGAGAATCTATAACCTAACAAAATTCTTACAAATAAAAAGAAAATAAGAGAGGCGTACGGACTAATTATGGTGCAGCAAGTGAATAATAATAATAATACTAATATATATATATATATTACCCCAATCGACACACTGTACTACAAGAAAATTGACTTTTAGTGACAGAAATCCTGTCATTATAGCTTCTCTGACTAAAACCTTTAATGACAGGAATTGACTTTTAGTGACAGGTCCTGTCATTAATTCTCTATTTTCTGTCACTATAGACTTTTAAGCTAGAGAAACAATAATGAGAGAGTTTGTGACTAAAAACCAGTTTTGTTGTAGTGCTATTTGGCTGACAAATTATTTGCATATATAGACGTGGGATTAGGGATGTACAATAGATAGCTGTTATTTTATTAATATCTCATATATATATATATATATATATAGTTAATATTAATTATTAATTATTAAATATTCACATATGATCTCTCTCATCGGATATGTATGAATTTACCCCCCGACAACTATGAATACTATGTACTTTTGTTATTTAATCGGGCAATAACACGGCAGCCGCCCCACAATTGCATAATTACCTATATAACTACAACCTAAACAGCTGGCTTTTATGCATACAGATACTTTGAAAACTACACATCACCAACGTAGTCTATATCCGCTTCATATACCATTTTATATATTTCATTTTTTTTTTTGAAGCAAATATATTTCATTATTTAAATTTAGAATTTTTTCACTTTACTTATGTCAATATTCTAGATAATAGAACCATTTTATATATTTCATTATTTAAATTTAGAATTTTTTCATTTACTTATGTCAATAATCTAGATAATAGAGGTGAAATACAAAAATATGTTACATGTAATTTCATTATACACAATATGATACATTATGATTACATGATAATATTCTTAATTACTTTTGAATAATTATTAGTACTCCAGTACAATGTTATACTCCGTACCTCCTGTATTTTACAATTGTTTGTACATTTAGTTTCACAATTGTTTGCACACTTTAAAAAAAAAAATTATAAACTCTACACTCACAATATTTACACAAAAGTTTATACCCATGCAAGTTCAACCAATTTCTTCACTTTTTTCATAAAATTTTCGAATGAGATCACCAATTTCAATTTTGGTGTTCCACATCTTATTATACTATATGGATGATTGACATGTGTCATATTAAAAAATATTAACCAACTTTCTATAATAATGGAACTGTAAAATTTCCCATACACTCCACTCACTCCACATTTTTCTTAAAAATTGTGTCTAGTTTGTGATGCAAACATAGAGTTTTTTTTTATGATTATTTTTTTAGAACTTTTTATAAGATATTCCTCTTTTAGTTACTTATAAGCACAGAGTCATTACTCTTTATTGAATTACAGTGTATATAATAAGGTTACATACCTTGTTTCGAATTCGAATGAACAAGTGAAAGTGCAAAAATAGGCGCAAATTTTAAAGGGAAATTTGAAAGTGAGATATACATTTTGAAATTGTAATAGTTATTGATAAAATAAATTAAATATTTCCTAAGTATATGGAGACTGATAATTGTATATTTTCGTTAATTAATGATGAGAAGTGTTATATTTTATAGGCATGTGCATATAGAATAGGAAATATATAGTAATAGTGTACCCACACATATGACAAGGACGAGCTCACATGAACCCAGCCCAGCCAGATAATTGGTGGGCCCCTACCCCCATAAACATATACTTTATGACTTTTAACAGAATTTAATTTAAGCCATCTTGAGTAGCTGATTTTGTTAATTAATTCTAATAATATCTAATAAATTATAATAACACTGAGTTTGGTAGTTAGGTGCTTCAAAATTTAATATATTCGTAACCTCAATTTGTCATGCACCCAAGTACATATTTTAAAAATCGGGCCATGATCAGATTATATGACATAAATTTCGCAATATCAACTAGTAAGGTGGTAGCTGAAATTGTAACCTTCTAACTTTAAGGTCCATAGTAGTATTTATTAATTTCTTTAATGCATTTGTTAGATGTATTATAGAATATAATTTTTTTCCCTTTAATGTATTTAGTTAGATGCCATTACAAAAAAAAAAAAATAGAGATAAACGGTGGTAAATTTACGAAATTTTGGGACGAAAATGATCAACCGGTCAAAGTTGACCATATTTACAACAAAAATAAAAAAATCGTCCCAAATTGCGATAGTATTGTTGATATAAAAGTGCAAGTAAAAATTATTGAAAAGTTACTTTACTAACTGAAAAATACTAGTAGTATTTTATTAAAAATGCTAGTCTATATTAAATTTACGGGTCAGAAGAAATAGGGTGAATTTCTTAAATTGTCCCGCAATTATTTGTACAATTTATATCGAGCTATATCGAGCTAAGGGATAAAGTCACTAGAACTAATAAATTCCATGATGGCAAAGAAAATCTCACACTAAGATGTTCAACCCGAAAATAAATCACACTGCAACAAAAATAGGACAAAATCTATCGAATGCCTCATTTTTATCTTCTACATCCAAGGCAATGTAGACCTTACCACGAGGGTGGCGGACGGCGATGAAGACCTCCAAGGATGTTGCCTAAGGGGGGAATTTTTTTTCAGGATCGTAACTTTGGAGGTAGCAAAAGGAGAAACACAATTTTACGTGATGATAAAATTAGACTCGTAATTTTTTTTTCCCGCAATTTCAAATAAAATTAGTCCAACTGACCCAATTTTGGGTTAATTTAGCACATGAAAGCTGACAATAATTTAGCCCAATTTTCGGACTGAACTTTTTGGGATAACAAAATGAAAAATGCAACTTTACAAGCGGACAATATTAAACTTTTTTTTTTTTTTTGGAATTTCAAGCCCATTTTTTCCCAAATGGCAAAAATTAAAATAATCACGAACTTTTAAATGATACGACGTAATTTCAAAAATTACATTCAAATTCTAAAAAATTCACAACATAATCTTACACCAAAATCCTTCATCTTTAAACTTGGGCCACTGTCGTTCCAAATCCTCTTTTACCACCTAATCTAAAATTACGTTGTGAAAATACAATCGTTGTTGGGTATACGAAATTAGCCTGAGAAATGAGCATCATATACACGTTGAACTCAAAAAATGAGTCTCACAAGCGAAATTACCTTAAAATGACTTAAATTACAAATAAAAAAGTTAAAGGTTATAATTTTATGAGAGGTTGAGGTCCACTTTTTGCCATCTCCATTGCGGTCCTAAAAATCATTCCCCCCTAGCCGTAGGTGTCAAAAGATGGGTAATTATTGTTTTATGATATTGAAGGGATCCAAAATTTCCATGTTATTTTATCAAAATTAAAATTAATGTTTTGTTTCACTGGTCCAACTCTAGCCCCAAGAAAAAAAAAATTATTTTAAAAGATTTATTTTTAATTTTCTGAGTATTAATTGAAACAGGTTCTCTTGCATATGTTCTCTTATTCTGAGTAGTAAATTTTTATGCTCCATTTGAAAACGCATCAATATTATACACTATATTCTTTTGTATACTACTACTACATTATTTCATTAATTATGACACTAAATGCATACAAGGGTAGGCACCTGTAATAATTAATATTCATCTACAATTATATAAATAATTAATATTCATCTACAATTAAATATTTATATCATTGTAGTTACACATTACTGTATGTATAAAATGCACATCTTACTGCTCCTTTCTTACGCGTCAACTAATTAATTTGAATGCATTGCTATTATACGTACATATATATCATGAGAATATACATCGTTTAGCTATACCTTAATTAATTAATCAATTAATTGTTCTGACAAATTATATCTTCAATTTATTCTCACATATATATTATTAGTATTGGTCTCCAGTACACCCAATATTTATACTATACAATTGATACAAATTAAGCATTTTTTAATAAAATATACTCCATACTTTTTAGGAAACTACTTCATAATACTGACAAATTAAATACTGATTTTTTTAATGAACTAGTTAATACACACACAAAAAAAAAAAAAAAAAAATGCAAATTGTAGGGTGTATGATTGTTTTATCATATAATAATCAATTTTGTTTTATTATTTTCAATACTCCCTCCCTTTCGCCACACAGTCTATTTGGACCACATGTCATAAGCTTCTTATTTTTTCAAATGACAAATTTCACAATCTCTCACTATCCTTTCTTTATATCAACTACTCACTATACATTTTATACTATATTCTTTATAGACCACAAATTAATACACATCATTTTAAAGGTTAAAAGGTCAACCCAAATTAATACACATCAGTTGACGATCTCAAGCAAGACTTCCTCCGTATTAAAATAAGAAGTGTAGAAAGTATGTTTATTCTCTCTCTCACCCTCTACAATGTATAGAGTAGGAAAATGAAAGGAGAATGGTTGGGAATAAATTGAAGGGAAATGGGTAATTAAGTTGAGAAGCTTCGGGGGGAGGCACACCCCCCATGTAACCCCACCCCCACCCCACACCACACCAAGAAAAGAAGCTGTGGCTGTATACATATATACACACATTAACATACACACACACATTTCTCTCTCTAAACTTCTTCTCCAGTTGAGAAAGGTCAACAACTAGTAGAAGAAAAAAGATACTATAATCCTCCTCTCTTGCATCATCCATGGCTTGATTTTCTTTTAGGAGAAAATCATCATCTTCAATTCTCCGGTCAAATTAAACCATAATTCCTCCTCTTTCCTTCAATCCAAAGATCCTCCTCCCCTGAACCCTAGCTCGCTCCCTCCCTTCCTTCTGTACAACTGCTAAATGTACAGGTGCAGACGTTTTTGGTCGGCATAATTTACACTTCCTCATCATTTCTCGGTAGATCTGTCAGACACAGTCAGCTAGCAATGAATTTCATGTCAGATAGGTCAGGGTTTTACAACGACGAAACCACCGAAGATTCCGACCTCCGCCGCGACGGCACCACCAGCTCAGCCCTCATCCAGAGAGAGCACATGTTCGACAAAGTGGTCACCCCCAGCGACGTCGGCAAACTCAACCGCCTCGTCATACCCAAACAGCACGCCGAGAAGTACTTCCCTCTCGATTCCTCAACAAACGAGAAGGGCCTTCTCCTAAACTTCGAGGACAGAAATGGGAAGCCGTGGCGCTTCCGTTACTCCTACTGGAACAGCAGCCAGAGTTACGTCATGACCAAAGGCTGGAGCCGCTTCGTCAAGGAGAAAAAACTCGACGCCGGCGATATTGTCTCCTTCCAGCGAGGCCTCGGCGACCTCGCCAAAGATCGCCTCTTCATCGACTGGCGGCGCCGCCCTGACGCGCCGGAGCTCCCCTCACCCCTCCCCCTCCCCCACCAATTCTCCTTCCACCGCCCCACCTGGAGCCCACTCTACATCCACCACCCCCCCTCCTCCCGAGATTTTCAAAATCTCCTTCACTCTAATTCTCCTCATCATCATCATGGATACTCCCCTTACAATCCTTACAACACCGTTGTCAACGGAAACCCTTGTCCCCCGGGTAGCATAGTCTACCTCAGGGGACCTCCTCCGCCTCAGCAGTCATCAGGAGGAGGCGGAGGCAGCATTTTCTCCCCTCGCTCTGGAGGGGAGCAAATGGTGTTTGACTCAGTCCCCGTGGTCCAAGGGAAAGCCACGGCGAAGAGACTGAGGCTTTTCGGAGTGAATATGGATTGCCCGATTGCGGAATCGGACGAATGCGAGATACTATCGTCGACTACGCTGGCGCTTCACCAAGCGGAGTCGTCGTCGTTCCAACTAAGGCGGGCGGATGAGGATTACAAAGGGAAGGGATCCATGTCTTTGGATTTGGATATCTAGCTAGAAAAAGAGGTAATGAAATGAAGAGAAGGAGGCTTGATTGGAGAGTTTTGAGATGTGTAGAATCATGTCAATCAAAATGATATATAGACACATTTGTAGATCTTCGTTATTTTATGTTTTGCCTAATGTATTGATCATATATCATACTTTTCAGCATCCATCGATCTCTAGCTCTCTTATTATATATATTTAATTAATTTCTGCAAAATCTAATCTTTCTTACATATATCTGATCATAATTTGTTATCAAAAAATCATATGTACATTCATTCACCCCCACACCCCTCCCTATGTATGTTTTAATTATGTTTGGCAGGTTATTGTCATGTTGTCGTTGATTCAGTGGGCACGATGACCGGTACACAACCACATGAACTGCTAAGAAACTAGCTAGCTGCTTTCTTTACAAAGTAAGACTTCTGCATTTTCACTTACATATGTGTGTCTCTCTTTATTTTCTTTCATTTATCACCAAATTCTGTTTAGTTTCTTTTTCCCACTTTACCTTTTCTCACTCTCCCTTTTCTTTCCTTTCACCTAAATTCTCACTCACTCAAAAATCCCTTATTCATCATCCAATAATTAACACCCTTTTATATGTACTACACTACTACTCATTCATTCAATTATATATCTTCATACTACAACATTTTTAACATATTATGTGATCGAATGCGCCTTTCAGCTAATCCAACATTACGACGGGCAAATTGGGAAGAAATAAAAGGTACGTTGTCGCGTTTTTTTTTAATTGTACGTACATTGATTTGAGGAAGAAGCTGGAGAAATCAAATAGTTACTCCCAATAATACAAGTGATCTTAAAACATATTGTTAGCTATTTAATTAATGTGAACTTCAGTTTGGTCCCTCCCTACAGTTGAAATGTATTCTCTACTATACATGGTGTTAAAATTGTCAATTATATGCCTAATTAATATGATCACTTAGCCAACATTTTCTTGATAATATAAAACTAAGTTTCCTGTGTGTGCTGAAATGTCAATTGTGGTCCTATATATATATATATATGTGATGCTCTTAAACTCATGTGTATAATGAATTAATTTGGATTTGGGTATAAAGAAAATACTTACAAGTAATTAATTCTGGAAATCATAAATAGAGGTGATGAACTAGATTCCATTCAACTTAGCCATATTTGGACTAGTTAGTTATCATTTAATCTAGAAAAATTGTGTTTTCTAAGACGGCCACTTTAAGAAATTGCATAAGATCCTTATTTTCTTGGTTGCATACCATCTACATTTCCTTTAATCAACTTCACTTATTGCATTTCGGTGTTTCATCTTGTGTTTCGTATCTTATTTAACACATGACACGTTTACTACATGTGTCAAGTATTAAAAGAAGTGAAATTAACATGAGATGAAATACCAAAGTGGAATAGAAGATCCATGTAGCTAATTAGGTTAGGGATCCAAATCCAAACCCCGACCCTTTGTAAAAAAAGTTTTGAGTCTTTTATAAAATTTCAAGTTTGAATTTGTTCATTTAATTGCAATCCAGCAGCTTTTAAGTGCGTCAAAAATCTTTTACACATTTGGATAGTAACTAAATATGTTAGATCAAAATTGAGTATATGTTCAAATCAAATTACTATATTGATGAAGACTCATTCTTCGATATATGTCTCAAGGTTTTCTAATTATATATGATTACTATTTCTTTTTGGCTTGTCAAATTATAATAGAATGATACTAGATTGCTTTTTTACAAACTGAGAGAATGTGTGACTATATATATATACTCTATCAATGCTGCTAGCTAGCTATGGAAGTAAAAGAAGTCAATTGTTTTACAGTATATATATATCATTAATGTCAACATAACTAGGCCTGAAAATTAGAAAGGAAATAAAAAGGGAAATCTTACATAAATTGTTCTGGGACCATAATTAAAGTTGTCATTAAAAACTCGTACCATGTGTCTGTAATCCTTGATTATTACGCCATAATATTAGTTTTCACAAACTTGCTAAAGAATGTAATAGTCAATTTTGTTAATAATGGCTATTGTTCATACGTCTGATCAACATAATCTAGTCACTAATTGATCACTACATCCACTGTTTAATTTTGATAACAAACATGTGACTATTTGTTAAAATCGACATTTCGTGCACAGTAAACAAGTGTAGTATCTGTTCTTATCAATGTAATATCGGGTATGTGAGAGCCAACGATCACTCACACGGTATATATATGATCATAGATTAAGGAATAGTGTAATGAATTAAAGTGCATTCCCATTGATTTTTTATTTTTTTTAAAAGGCCCCTTAATCATCTTTATCATTATTGTGGTGAAGCACAAGTTGTTGCACTACATAAGTAAATACGGCATTAGATTTGATATATATGTTGTCAAAAACATTCTTTTCTGTATATGATGAGGCATTTTTAGGGTGTTCATCAATTCACTGTATATGTCTAGTGTTTTATTGATATCTCATTTGATTAACCGATGAATTATAGTCATTTTACAGTATACCTGCTGTACTGTAACGTAATGCTCAGACTGCTCTTTTTTTTCCCTTTTAGTCTTGATGATTTGTATAGCTCATATATATCTATTCTATATATAATTAAATATTTCTTCCTACAAAATTCAAGAAGCAATTATCAGCATTATTAATTCTAATTGACTGCATAAATTTTCCCATCTAATTTCTAATGGAGATTTTGTTTTAATTTGCAGCGACAACAATTGCACATCATATCAGGTCCAGCTGAATGGTCTAATTCAAGCTTTATATCTATCTATTAATTTTGCCATTGGACAGTTGTAATTCTCATGGAATAATATTTATGTTAGTAAGAATATATAATACTGCGGCAAGAGGCCCCTCTTGCAAACGAATTTAGCGTACTACAACAATTATTCCACATGCAGATCTATTTTGTTATGAGGTGTGTGTATTCAATCGATATATACAACTTAACAATGTGCAGTCATATGGACTGGAAGCCAAAAAACACCCCCCGTCTTTTCTGATTTCTACCCAAAAACATTGTGGAATTTTTTTAACGGAGGTTTCTTGAAAAAAGGAAAAGAGGGGAAAAAATGTGTCTATCGAAAAATATATAATCGCATTATACTGAGCTCACGGGCCTCGTTTACTATATTATATATTATGATGATTCAAGAGCTTATGACCTAAAAAAAATGTCTTTTAATGACATAAATTATGTTATTTTATAAGGTATAAGTCAATCTTCTGTCATTAAACATTTCTTGAGATATTGTTAGAATAAGAGGATTCCGTCATTAAAACTCGGTTTTGTGTATTGTGGAACCCCTACCCAACTTTGTTTTAAACAAAAATGTGACTAAAATACTAAGGTAAGACTAAAGAGTATTATGTTTAGTGCATATGAGATGGTCTCATTAATTCATACAATTTCTATATTTATTTTGTTTAAGGTAAAGATCTTGAAAATCATTACAAAGTATTTTCATTTGAATTTTTCCTAAGAAATATTATTTGACAAAGATCTTAAAGCTGCGTAATGTCTCCTTTAGGGACGTCAAATAATTTTTTCAAGAAAAAATGGATCTAATCATAATTTTGTTCTAGCTAAACGTTGAAACCGAACTATTTACGAGATTATTGGTGTAAAATTATTGTCAATGTTGATCCTCTAACTAACGGTGATGATGTTTTTGGTCCACTAAATTAAGGAGGAGGCAGTTTATTTAGTACAAAAAGCTCTTGACTTTGTGCAATTTTATGATAAATTTCTTGATAACCCTAAATTGATTTGGGAACTAGGTTGGGCTCCCAATGTCATGTGCAATTTTTTGTACTAAGAAATTCATCATCAAAATGCGCAGAATTAAGGTGCAAATTAAGTTACAATGTTAGTATACCAAAAAATACCTAGAGTTTTACAATAATAGTTGAAAATATACTAATTTCATAAGGTTTACCTAATAATATTTGCATCAGATTTAATCAATCTTATATAATTGACATTGAAAAAATCGCGGTGCACTTGACTCACACTTAGAACCCAACTTAACATTAATTTTCAACATATATAATTTTTCTTCACAAAACACATACAACATGTGAATTGACAATGTAATAAAAAAAATGGAAAAAAAAAAAAAAGAGTCATGTAAATAGGAGTTTGCTTTCAGTTATGCACAGAGTTCCCTTGTCATAAATAATGTTTCGATATGACAACGTAGTTTAAAAGTCAAACTAATGTACATGCAACATCTGAAGTAGCTAGTATCAAATCTCAATATATATCCAACATTGGTCACATTACATAACAAAAAACCAGATTAAAAAAAAAAAAAAAATCAAACTGAAAATAATTGTTATTTGGATTATGTGCAATAGAACTGCACGATTCTATTGTGTATTTGAATTCAGTACGATGCAACATTCCGTTGTTGGTGGATCCAAATGAATCGTAATGAAAGTTGATCATAGTGGAGTGTGCAAGCTAGGTGTGTCATTATATTAGTGACAGCCCACCATATATAGCTCCATGGTTGCTGCAGTACAGTAGCATCAAGAGATTAGAATAAATAGAGATAGAGGGAGAATTAGAGAGGTCCCCATAGGGAAAAAGCTCTTTACTCAAGTAGGTAGATGTGTAGGTTTCTTTATGTAATAAGTAAAATAACAAAGGAGTGGAAAATGAATCAGAATGGATATAGGGTTGATTCATGTTAGTTGTTTATGCGCAATGAATTCAATGAATAGAGAGAAGATGAGAGAGAGAGAGTAGGAGTACTAGGGTAGGCTGCATAGGTTGTAATGAGCAGACAAAGCTAACGGAACCCATGCATTTTGCAAATCCCTAGATACTAACACTATGCACACAGCTTTTAATCATCTAATTCCTACATCTGCCAACTCTGATAAATAAATATCCTCTTCCTTTCCTTTTGGTCAATACACAATCACTTTATCCATTTTACTTTTTTTTAACTTTTATAAACAAATATTACTAGTAATTAAAAGTACCGGGAGAACAACCGTACTTTTAGTCTGGGAGATGCCTAGTTTGGCATAGAGTGCTCCATCTTTATGTACAGATTCCCCTATAAATTGCAATTTCTATTTTTAATTTCTTTTATTAATCCACTCCAATTTTGTTCCTTATGTATGCGACAAGGGAAAATTGATTTTTTCATTATGTAGTACGTCAATGCCAGGGTCAGAATGGATCCTAATTTTAATTCATTATATATGCTGCAGCCACAAATGAATTGCCCACCGGTCAACATTAACGACATGGATTTGGATTAATTGAAAATAAGGAAACAATATTTTTAATTTCACAGGAAAAAGTAGCTAGGAGTGCTTATTTCTTCAATTTAATAATTGAACTAATTTAATGTAAATTTATTGAAATGCTCTAAAATTGGAATATTCATTCTAATATCGACATTTAGCTGGAATATTACATTTTACCTCTAGTTGTTTTATTAAAATGAGATAATTGAGCATCAATGGCATGATCAAATGGTGAACAAGAGTGTTGCGTGGATATGTGTGATAAAAAAAAAATTATACCTAATTCATTGTTTCAGAACAATCATTGTATTTTTTACATCACAACATGCACATATATATGATTGAAAAAATACATGTCGAATAAAATAATGCCATGAATATATATATATATATGTTTTTAATCAAGGGCTCTGTTATGAAATCGCAGTGAAAACTTCAAAGAAAACCGTGATCCTTTTTTGCTACATTTTAATAAGCATGTCTTTTTTATTGTTAAAAATAATACTACGAATTATGAGCCTTAGTAATTTTTTATTGTTTCTCGGAAAGAATAAAAAATGTTCTTTTTTCAAGAAGAAATACACGTGGTGTAATTTGCCGTTGATACCCTTGTCTGCAGATCACTCGTGAGAATGTGGCCATAATTAGATTCTTGATTTTTATATTTGGGAATATACAACAATTTAGGAAACTTAATATGCTTCATATATTTTGATTCCAGTTCGGCCTAAGCTAGAAATGCCTCATCACAATCTTCTGGAAAGTCGTAAAATGAAATTAAATACTATTATAAATATTTAATTATTGCCTAGTTTTGTCTTGGGAAATGTGCATAAGTTTTATGTCACGAATTAAAGTCTAGTACCTCAATTCGCAAAGCCATGGTGCTACTCTAATAGACACTATACTAATTAATTCGAGACTAATCTGTCCTCTCAAAAAAGAGACACACTTATATGATAATATAATTAATTATTTATTGCATTACCTAGTGCGTACCCTAACCAAAAACAATTTCAATTTTGTAATATTTCAAAATCACTCAACATTGACACTCTGTATGTCTATAACAATAGAGTGATACATATTAAATTCACCATAATTTAAAATTTATGTGAAATAAGTTGATAAAATTTATTTTTTGTCAAAATAATATGCCTGAAGACAGCATATATAATTTCATTAATTCATTTCTCTTCTTTTAAACCTAGATATGGTAGAAAAATATAAAGCTAGCTAGAGATATGGAATCTAGGACAGAGGTACTAAAAGAATATGACCGAAATAAACCCTAAAATTGAGTGTGTAAAGTGTTTTCTCTCATGGCATAGGCATAATTAATCATATGTTACACCATAATAGGCATACTTAGGCTTCTAAGGACGCCATAATTGCTATTAGCTAGGTATTTAGGTGTCAATACACTTTCTCGACATTAATTTTCTATTTTGATCATTCCTTTATGCCATATTTCATAAACTTTCAACATCCATCTCCACTTTTAAATCATTTCGATATATATATATATAAAGATTATAATCCCAAATTCATACGTTCAAATTAAATAGGGTATTAAAAATTCTGCAGTCAATTACTCTCAACCAACTAGTCGGATTGAATCCCCTATAGCTGTTGTGATATGAATTAAATAATCGTACATATATCATCTTTTATTTCAACAATTTTGAGAAACGAAACCACGTACATTCATGTCAATGGTATAAACTCTTAATTTCTAGAGTAACACTTCACACTTGTGTGTTTGTTGATTAACATTTGTGTGCACTTGCACCGTGCAACCGATACACAACAAATACTCGTCGTTGAAACAATTAATATTATTCCAAGAAACTACTAATAATACTACACGACTAATATATAAAACTGCATTTGAATTCTTCTAAAAATGCATTTGAGTTGCACGGTGCAACTGAGCATAAAAGTATGAGATATGAGATAGAGTTGCTTTCACCGAGATTTAAAGCTAGTTTATTATTGTGAACCTGTAAACCAAAGGTTAGTTAGTCTATAGATTTTTTCTATGACTCTTGCCCCTCCTTTTTAATTATTCTTATTTTTAAACGAGATAAAAAAAAAATGGATAAATTATGAAATACCCCTTATTTATTGCAACACCTAGTAAAAAAGTTTCCCTTGAACTACAAACGAAAAGTATGAAAGTGAGTCGGTATAATAATTCTTCATCTGCGCATTATGCAGCTCTTCTCGTATGTTATTTTCTCGACCAATAAAAAATTATTTAAATGAAATCATGAACTAAGTCAAAATAAATAAATTATATCATGATCTAATTTAGAAAAGCAAACAATAATAAGTCTCATTAATTTATATCAATTCTCACGGGTAATAACATATGTATTTGAGTAGGTGTGGCTATATATATATATATATATATATATATATAAAATGGTAATGGTATTGATGTAGATGTGGAGTATGATTGAATAAATAAATGTTGTAGGGACACAGGTTTCAAGGTAATAAAAAAGAGGGGAGGGTGGTAGGGGGGGCCGTATAGGGACCCCATATGAGGTAAGTGTATTACAAGTCGCTATATACGCCTAAAAGAAGACAACTTTTGGGTGGCATTCTTCTCTGATTCAATTCCAACCTTAATTCACATTGTCCCCACCCTACACATTACAAACAAACACGTAGCATATGTATCTATTACATCCCCCCTTCCCCTTCCCCTTATCACTTTAACTAACTATATACACTACCCACATTAAACCCATCAAATCATGTTTTTCTTTTTTTACATATCTCTTAATCAAACTAATTAATAAATATTTTATTGATTTTTTCTGATGTGGAAAAGCTTTTGGATGAATATTTAAAGGTCAAGGATAAAGCAAAGGGTGGTTGTCGACAGGAATTGAAACGAACGTAATTTTTTTGAATTAGGCTCGATTAGAATCATTATTACGATAAATGATTTACCAAAAAATGGAACGGCGATTCAATTGAATTGAATTAATTGACCTTTTATTCTATTTTAATTAGGGTTTGTTTTGGTCCCTTTAAATACGTTTTATATATGAAATATTTGGACAACACTCTTTGATTATTATTATTCCAATAAATAAATTTTCTCACTCATTCGAACAACATTCATTTATCTTCTACAATAATGGTTCCATTTTATTTGTATAATTAATATAGTGGGACAAGTTTTTATCTGTATCCATTTTTTCCCCATGTGATTGTAAGCTATATTGCTAGTTCTGAAACGCGTGCTTGCGATATACTACAAAAACTCGGAATATAAATATATATATATATCCCATTTTCATGGACCACGTTTTAGAGAGTATTGTAATTTGCTACACTTTCTTTTTTCTTGATATTAATGCATCAAACCCTGGACCCCCGTGAATTATCCCTTTCTCTCCCCATTTCTCCTTGGCCTTATCCACCAAACTATTTTACATTATTTCCCACATTTATATATACATCTAAAGTCTCCATATCTGACTCAAGAACCGATTAATCTGAACGACCAATAGACCTAATTAAAATCAGAACAAAACTTGGTATCTACTCGCCCACCAATCATTATATTTAGCAATTACATGTGTCCACTCCTACTATTATACACTGACAATTTTTATTTAAGAAAAAAAAAAAGAAAAAAGACTGACAAGGGGCATCATATATATATGTGAAATGAGATGGAAATTATAGGGAAATGGGAGGGGTGAGAAAGGAGGGTTTTGGAAAAAGGTAAATAAAGGGAATGATAAGTTAAGGGAAAAGGCTGGCAAGAAGAGGGGTAGAAGCTACAATTTACCTTTTATTGAGTAGCAATACGCATAGCATGCATGGCTAAGATGGTGCTAAATTTCTTAAATTTTTGAACCCGGGCAGACCACATTCTTTAATTTACATTGCTACCTACTCATCACTTATCACTGTCACCCTCACCCATCCTTTCTTGTGTAAACTGCAACCATATATTCAACTCATTTAATTTTTAATTAACTACATGTGACCTTAATCATTAACAAACCCATGTGTACATTATTTGAGACTATATTATTGTATATGTATGTATAACTAGTAACCTCTGCTTTCATGGTGAATAAAGGAACAATTAATAGTTGTAGTATCTTACAATGGTGGACCTTCCACCAATAATATATACTTGTACATTTTAGTATATACAAATATTTTATGCAACACCAATAATATATATATACTTGCATGTACACTTTAGTATATACAAATATTTTATGCAAGTGGTGACATCTAGTATAATTATCAAGTACCCTTTTTATATCCTAACTTTGTCATTGTATTTGGGTATATATGTATATGTACTTTTAGAATTATTTTTTTGTATTTTTATGTGTATATATTTGGTGGGGTGGGGGTGGGGGGTTGCATTAAACAAGTGCAGAGGGGCAGCAGCAGCAGATCCCATAAATCAAAAGGGGGGGAGGGGGGGGCAGAGGCAATAATAACGAATTGTATTATAGGGCGATTGTGAAAGCAACGGATCATGCCTGGGTTTTTTAGCTTAGCACAATCTTCTATAACAGCCGTAAAGAGAGATACTATCATTTCTCAAGCAACCACTACATTTGCATTTGCCCCACACATATATATATACCTCTCCTGTCCCCACTTATTATAAATACTAGATTCCTCTTTTTATGTATTTTACATTTATAGTTATATACATTAATTTGAGAGGAATAATGTAGAAATCGAACGCATAATTTAGCTCAATATCAAAAATCATATACGTATATTGTTGGTAAAAATATAATAAGTTTTTTGTTTTTTCGAATTTTAGAAGATTTTAATTAAATGTAAAGAAAGTGTGATGAGTCTTTGTTAATTAATTAGGCGACAGGTGAGTCGTAGGTGTTGTTGAATTACTGATCGAAAATTAAGTATTAATGTTGTCCTATGACTTCCCAACATATATACTTAGTCTGAAACCTCTTTTTTTGGTTGTCCCTATTCAATTCCCTATTCAAATCCATATAATATATAATAATAATAATAATAAAAAAGTTTTGTATGCTCAGTAAATGTACAGCAGAATTAATTACTAAAAGATAGATCGAGGAGTAATTGAATTAGAACAATGTTACCTGTTTTAATGGAAAATATGAGTAATGTGTACATAGTTACATGCACTGTACAATTAGTGTACAAAAGATTTATTATAAACTCTCATTTGAATCTTGTTCACTATATGAAATCGAATTCATGTTAATACCATAACATTCATTCACCGGTAATTATATAACATTTTTACACAAAAGCGTCGAAATATGTGAAAATAATATTATATTTATTTATAAGTCAAATGGTATCATAATTCATAAACTAAAGTGATATAATATTAGTTTTAAAAAAAATAAAATTAGTTTAAGTCGAAATATGAGTCGATGGGAATTCTATTTATCTTTTGAGGCTTGTGGGCCGAAATTCTCTTTTTTTTAGACGGAAGCCTTGGAGGACCAAACTAGCTAGTAGCTAGTACACTGTATGTTTTTATCAGGCCCATTTAATAAATAAATAAAACTAGGACTACAAAAAATAATTACTTAAAATTTTTTTTAAGACATCATATTCATTGTTTAGCATGAAGACAATTAAAATTGGGGAGTTTTAAACATCATTAAAAAATAACTTTTATAAATAACATAAATATGAAGGAGGGGGGAAATAAAGATATTATTAAAAATATATATATATATATATATATATATATATATGAAGGATTGGTATTGCAGAAAGATGGGAATGAACTATTCGTACATCTCATTGAAAAGTTTGTGTCTAACTTCACATATTACTTATATGAAGTTTTTTTTAATAAAGAATCGAGCCCTGAAAGTCTATTTAAGTTACTTTAATTTCATTTTACTTTAACTCTATAATTTAAAAATAATTATATTAATGTTATTTTATTTGAATTCTTTGTTTAAAATCATATTATTTGATATTATATAATAATTATTAAATATAAATATTTATATTGGATAAAATGTAGTAGTATTTTAAAAGTGTTTAGAAGTTGAGCATAAAAAGCTTTTTATAGACTTTAAAAAATATCTATGTCCAACTTATTAATTAAAAAATCGAGTCGAGTTTTAGTTGATCAAATTGTAAGCTCTGGTTGAGTAGTCTTACATGTTCCCATTTCTAAATTCTAGAGTAGGTTTGATATGTTCTTCCATGTCTAAAGTAATACTACAGTTTAGTTTACCAAGTAATATTGTTTTAATAACACATATTTCTTAAATTACTAAACTATTATTTTATTGATAAAAATAAAAAAGATTTATTGATTGATTAATAAAGGCCGGAGCAGTGAATTAATGGGGGAATAGAAAAAGGTGATTGTGCCAACATATCACCCAAAACTCTTTCTTGTCCCCACTATTCACCCATCCCTTTCCCTTTCTCTTTACATCTCACTCCCAACTCTTTTCATTTTTCAATTTCCCCTTTTTTTGGACAAATACTTGGGTACACTCAGGTATATGCTACTATGGTACACTCCCAATTATTTGTGCATTTTTTTCTCCATTCCTTCTTCTCCGCACATCTCCATGCTTCTTTCGTTTTCATGTTTATCTTAAGCTTTAATAATATATATATTTTTTTTTTGTGTTTTCTTATTATGTTCTCCCGTCCCCTTAATTTTTATTTTATTTTATTAATTTAGTAATACATTTTTCTTCGTATAGTATAACAGTTTTTAATACTACAGTATGTGTTACCATATAAATAAATATATATTATTTTGTGACACATGCATGCACATATTGTAATATTTGAAAACAGGGAACAATAAAATGGTGTTGGTGTAGGGGAGCGGTGGAGGAGAAGTGTAGAGATAATTAATTAAATTGAATAATAATTACCCTATTTAGAAATAGTAATGTCATAAATTATCATTTATTCTCATTAATCAATATAATTATTCTAAACTCCCAATTCTCATTCCCCCCAAAAAAAAAAAAAAAATCAACCAAAGTTGTTCGCTAACCTTGTAAATTGTAATGCTTATAAAAATTATCCAAATATTGATCGAGATTTGATCCAAGTTGATAATATAATCAGATTGTGTTTTTCTATCAATCTTTTTGTGCAGAGTCGTATACACTACATGAGACTTATCAAAACTTTCGTCTCTAACACAGATTTAATAAGGGAGCATTTTATATATCACTATATCAAATGACAAAAACTTGTATGATATGAGAGGAGTTATCTATCACATACATATTGCATGAGATGAAAATTTAAAACTCTATCTGTATTACTCCCTCCGTTTTTTATTAAGTGTCACTTTGACTTTTTAATTAATTTTAAAATAAGTGTCATTCTAGAGTTTTTTCTTTAATTTTGACTATTTTACCCTTATTCATTTACCATAAATATTTTTCATAATTAAATTCCACAAAAATTGTTTATACCAAAAATAATTTGATTTATTAATACTAGCTACATTCTTGACCACATTCTTTATCAAACAAAATTTCTATATTAAAATTAGTATAATTAATGAAGGGTAATATAGACCATGATTTATAATCTTAATTTGTTGAAAAAAGCTAAAACGACACTTATTAAAAAGTGGAGGGAGTATATTTTAAAATAAAGTAAATTATAAATATTAAAATGGAGTTTTGTCTTATGAGACATTGTCACACAAGATTTCCTCATATAAAAATTCGTCAACTCTCATATACACCTGATGCACCAAAAACTTTCTATAGCCCAAACCTCCATTTCTCCTACTCGTTGTTCCCTCTATTTTATCATTTCCCTTGCCACATTTCAATTAAAATTAATGTCACGTTTCATGATTGAGTCCAATTAAACGGTGCACACATGAAATAGACTGATCAAAAAAATGATACTATGAGTTTTCCATTAAAAACAAAAGGAATAAATATCCGGAGGTAGAGGTCCCCTTAAGGCAAGGGGTGTCCAAGTATGTATTTTGTCATTGTTAATGAATGGGCGCTTGTCCCCTTTAATTTGTACTTCCAACAAAATATTTCATTTGGATGCCCGGCCCTCTCCACCTCACCCACAATTTATTGTTTGTGGTACCACTAATCGTACTAACTACACCCACCCACCCACACTCATTGCAGCAAAACAATCTAATTAAATATTTATTTCTATACACATAAATGCGCCTCTATACCTACATAAATACACACCTTCATTCTTTAAATTCGGGTGTAAATTTTGTTGCAAGGATTTCAATTTTTCCGACCAATAAATTGTAAAATTGGATGTGATAATATGAAATTTAATGATGAGTTTCTTATAGAGCCGATAATCACATAAAATTACTTGCATTGTCACTATAATATGCTACAAGTAGTTTATGCATGTTGGACTCAAGAAATTTTTCAGTTCCATATAAAAAGCAAATATGTGTGGCAAAGTTTTATGTGAACTACTTTCACAATGCCACGAGTTTATGTATGAATTTTTTCAATTTCGATATTTTTTCGATATGAAAAGTTCGATATACCGAAATTTCGATATATTTATTCACCCCTAGTAAAGAGGGATCTGGCTTTTGCAAGGAATTTAGGTAAGAATATTAAATGACATCCTCTTTAATATCAATGAGACAATGACCCCATCAAATTAAAATAAACGTAATGGATATTAAATTAATTCATCCGAACAATTTATTACTACTATAAATTTCAAATCCTGAAGGTTTACAGTTGCGAAAAATGATTTTGTTAACAATAAATCTGGCATTAAATCGCGTCAGACAAGTTTTTATGAAATTTTAAAGGGAAAATATCAATTTTGGTCAATCAATTTTACCTCTTTTCATATTTGGTCACTCACATTTAGTCACTATCAAAATTGGTCACCCAGTTATTATTTTCTATCAAAATTGATCACTCTGTTGGTCAATCTGTCATTGACTAACGGAGAAAGAGTTTTAAGCCGTGAAATTTTTCAAAACGCAAAAATATTTATAATAGGTCAGAAGGAATTCTGATGCATCTTCAATTCCAGTGGTTTACTTTTTATTTTATAGATAATTAGGAAATGAGAAACAGGAGATATAAATTTATTTCAATTAATTTCAAATGTTTTCATAATTGAAAAACAGAGTACAATTGTTAAAAAAAAACCAAAGTACAAAGTTTCATTCTATCTCTTGAATTTCTCATTTCCTGTAAAATAAAAAGTAAACCAACAACAAATGAATTCATAATTGAGTTTAAGTACCAGAAATGAATTCATAATTGAGTTTAAGTACCAGAAATGAATTCATAATTGAGTTTAAGTACCAGCAAGTTGATTGAATCACGTTCTAGAAAGTAAACCAACAACAAATGAATCCAGCAAGTTGATTGAATTTTGATGTATGAGAATTCTTTCTGATCAATGATAAATATAATGAAAATTCCTTCTAAAAGATGCATGAGAATTCCTTTTGACCTATTGGATAAATATAATGAGAATTCCTTCTGATCTATAAGATAAATATAATAAAATAATTTTGTCATAAAAAAACTTAAAACTTAAATTGAAATAAGAAATAATGTATAATTTTTGTGATTGACTAAGATTCTTCAATGTATGTTCCACATTTGCTACTGCGTTTGTTTCATTTTCTAGAAGATGCATCAGAAGTTTTTAACGTTTTGAAAATTTTGAGCTCAAAACTTTTTCTCCGTTAGTAAATGTTCTCCGTTAGTCAATGACAGATTGACTAACGTAATTATCAATTTTGATAGAATATAATAAGTGAGTGACTAATTTTGACAGTGACTAAATGTGGGAGACCAAATATGAAAAGAGGTAAAACTAGATGATCAAAATTGATATTTTCCCAATTTTAAATGTGAAACTAAATGTACGAGTAAAGACACTTGCCTCAAAAAAAAAAAAAAGACAATTACCTCAGAAAAGAATTGAAAACTGACGCCAAATAATTGGGCTTAAATCGAAGCCCAGTATTCTGTGTGGATAATGTGAGGCCGGCCCAAATACTAATATCATGGGGCAAGGCCCAATACTATTTTACTTTATTGGGCCAATGGGTATGACTCGTAAAGTAAAATAAGGCCCAAGTAATACACTAGTAAAAAATGGGTTGGGGTATATACCCCTCCAACTTTGTTAGATACACGCCCCTCCCACTTTTATTAATTAAATATTCATGTAAAATACCATATTTACCCTTTTAGTAAATATTAAAGTTACATACACTCTCCTTTTTAAAGCCCTAATTTAATTGAATTGACCCTAATTTTAGGGCAAGCAGCCACCGCAAACACTCCGTCCGCCGGCCGCCGTCAACACCTCTACTCCGGCAGCCGGCCGCCGTCAACACCTCCACCACAAGAACATTCCAAAAATAAAAAAAAAACGTAAAAAATCTAAAAAAAAAAATGAAAATTTCATTTTTTTCGACACTGGCTTGTCGATCATAAAGCATCTAATCGACTATAATTTGTCGATGAGAAACATTCTCGTCGACAACATTTTACCGATTGAAGTTTTAAAAAAAAAAGAATTTTCAACACGAAATTATCGACCCTAAACATTATGGTCGACAAGAAATTATCGATCCTAAACCTTATGATCGACAACAATTTGTCGATCACAAGGTTTATGGTCGAGGAGGAGGGAGGATCCGTCGAGGGAAAAGGTTGGGGCATGGCTGCGGCGGCGCTGGGCGAAGGGGCCCCGTCGCCGCGTTACGCTTCTTGTTGCAAAAATTAAAAAAAAAAAAAAAAAAAAGCAGGCGGCGGCGAAAGGAAGCGGGAGGGAGGAGTCGTCGGAGGAGAAGATTGGGGCAAGGTGGAGGGGAAAGGAAGCGGCGACGCTGGGTGAGGGGGCGGCGCTGCGCCGCTGCTTGGATAAAAATTAAAATGGAGAGAGAAAGGGGCGGCTTGAACGGCGATCGGCAGACGCCTTGTTGGTGGGCGGCTTGAGCGGCGGCCGACGGACGATGGTAGTGGGCGGCGGAGTTTGCCGTTGGGGGAGTGGCGTGAAGAAGAAGATGAAGTTGGGGGAGTGGCGTGAAGAAGAAGATGAAGCAGAGTGGATTTTGGGGAAAAAATTGAGAAAAATAGGGTTTTATGGGGGAGGTGCATTTATCACATTTAATTTCAAGATGAAGGGTATAATAGATATTTTGAGGGGAGTGCATCTATCGTAGATGTGTTTTGAGGGGAGTAGATGTATCGGGGGAGTGCATCTAACAAAGCTGGAGGGGTATATACCCCATCCCGTAAAAAAAATGGATGCATTGACAAAGTCATGATTAAACTCAGGGGAGTAAACCAAAAGAGCCCAAACCACAAAACTTATGTTATGTCTAAGCATGGTCTGTTAAAGGCCTCATTTGGTAAGCATGATTATTTATCTCGGATAAATATAAGATTACTAATAAAAATAACCATTTTGTCCTCTTGATTTATGTAATACACTGATTTTCCCCTGAACAAAACCTAACCAAATTAGTTTCTGGAATTTTTGTCACCAATTCAAAAGAATACCCCACTTCAATTTTCGTCACCGATTAAAAATAACTTACTCAAAATCAAACGAGGTGATTGAATATATGTATAATTAATTTTCATCATTTAAACTTTATATATAAGTAACTCATAACAAATTAATTATTTAGTGAAATCGATTAAAACGATTAGTACTGCGTACATTTTACGGAGAAACGAGAGCACTCGAAAAACTTGTGTTGATTTTAAACTTTTCTAGCATCAAAGTTTAATTCGACGCTCTGAGCAAAACACATTGCTTTGCTATGGCATATGACATTTTTTTTGGGGGGGTGTGTAATTTTTGTTTATTTTTTATTTTTTTGGGGGACATTTTTGTAATTTATTATTTTTGTCAAATTAGAATTCCATATTTATACTACGATTTCCGAATTATGCTACTTGCGTATACTATAACTCGTCGTGTAAAATTCTCCACAAATTCACGCGTCCATGAATTGATCATGAAAATATATGTGATTTGTGCTTTTAAATTAATAATTAATTTACACTCGATTTGTTGGCATGTAGAATGTGTATAATAGAGGCTTAATTAATTCCTTATTTACATGACGCTACATGCATTGACGTTATCATCATTAAAGAGGTTGCTAACTTTGTCATCACCACGGTGGGTCACCGGAAGAGATCCATGGCGGTCGGCGGCGTTGTATCCATGGCGCCAATAATTGTAGCTCTCTTTGTAATCAGTGGTCGTATCTTTGAAGTAGTGGTTGGCCGATGTGAAGTAGAGCGGCGGGTTAGGGTACGGCCAGAACTCCGCCCTCTTCCCCGCCCTTCGAACCGCCTTTAGTACCTTGTTACGATCAACGTACCCGATTACCGTCACCTTCTCCATCTCCAAATCCACCTCCACTGAGTCCACCCCTGTTCATTCATTAATTAATCACTTCTCAACTTTCTTTCATATTTATGTTTATGCATCAGTTGCACTGTGTAACACATTCGATTTTGGACCAGACTATTTTTTTACCCACTAATTAGAAAAAAAAATGGTCTAAAAATATTCATGTGATGAATTTAACTATCCTCTCAAATGGTGAAATATGTATTTGTTATAAACTTTTATCTTATATGAACTAAATTAATGAGTCAAAATCTGATCAAATTAAGTCAAAATTGCACTAGTTACAATTGTGCCAACACATCATATAGCTAAATTTTCTATACTAAAAAAAAAAAAAGTAAGATTTTATTACTATATATAGCTAGGTGATTATTTGAATTACCTCTAAGTTTGTGAATGGCTTCTTTGACAACTCTTTCACAGCCGGTGCAACACATCCTTGCTTTGAGCTCCACTGTCTGCATAGTACGTAAAAAAGCAAATTAAGTATGATTGAATAATGAATAGAATGATGCTGTTTAATTCCACTACACTAAACAAGCATATCCATCCACCTTTCTTCTAATTCCATTTGCACTTGTTCCCTTTTCTTATTTTCATATCAATAATTAAATAATGTATATATAAACACCTTTTATAACCTAAGCCATCAATGAAGCTAGTATATAGTTATGGTAGGGATCAAGAAACTAAAGCCACCTACCCAACTATGTTTAATTGTATATATATAATATTAATATTATACTCTCTCGAATCAAAATGAATCAAATATCATCATTATCTTCCTGATTCTAACAATATTTTGGTTTTAATTGAACTTTAAAATTGAGCATGTTCCACAACAAAAATAACTTTTCCACACTGAAAAGTGCTCCGATGTATATGTAATCTATTGGGGCACTTATTACATGTGTGCCTCCAAGTATATATCGTGTTCCAATAAACTTTAGAATTCATTTTATTTTATTTTGACTCATCTTACCCGTAAGGTGAAATATCAGTGAAACACAAAAGGTGAAATATGAAAATCGAGCCTGTCTTCTTATTGCTTTTGTGCTTGTGTCATTTTTTTTTTTTTATCTTTATAAAAAACATTAAGTTTCATAATAGAATTTGAACTTGGGTGAGTGACTCACACCAAGTAAAAATGGACCCCTGGATTAGAAGATAACGTTTCATTAATTTTATATGTACATAAATGTAAAGTATTTATAAAAAAAAAAAATAGATCCCAAAAAATTGTAAAATTTTTAGGCCAAGGACTCATTGGCCTAAAAAATACATGCACATGGCAACACATCATACAAAGCAAGATCTTTTGTGCATGAAGACAATTAATTTTGTTTAACGAGTAAAGGTTGTTACTTTAGCTCTTTAAAAGCATGAGCATAAGTTGAAGATGATGAGAGTAAAAAAACCTGCAGCGAAAGGGGTCGATTCTTCTTAGGCATTCTTCCGCGGTGGTGGTGGTGGTGGTTGTGGTGGTTGTTGTGGTAGTGGTGGTTCGAGGGGTGATCTTGATAGTGAAAGAAACAATAAGCAAATACAGAAACAAAAGAGCCAAAAACTCTCCCAATTAACTTACCCATTGTGAACAGTGTTTGGAAATATATAGAAGAGATTAGAGAAGAGGATGAAGATGAAGTATACTAGTTCAAGAAAATATTCCTAGAAAAGCCATCTCTTTCTTAAGTTTCAATTCTTCCCTCCTCATTATATTCCACACAATGGACACTATTTAATGCAACTATTCCCTTCCATTCCTTTTCATCTAATTTAAAATTAAATTAAATAACAATTTCCTTAACTAGTGTTTTGTGTTTTCTTTTTGCATGTTGTGTAACTCTGCAATATTCTTTGCCATATCAAATTTATCTCAAGGCTAAAAATGACCTTTTTGGAAGGGAATGGCATCTATCTGCATCAATTCTTACATGTGGGGTTCAGTGCCACAAATGGTTGCTGACACTGATAACAGAATATTTGAAATTAGCTAGAATGCCTTAACCAAGTCTAGATGAGTTAAAATGATAACTTACCAAATATTCTTAATAATTAATTTATATACCACTTTTTTAAGTGTTAATATTATTTTGTCACATCTACTTTATTCCTTAATTTGTTTTTAAATTGATACATCACATGACATTGACCAATTTAAACTGTATTTTCTTTCACCCAAAGGCCGGTCACATATGTTAAAGTGATATTAATTAAGACCAGAAAAAAAAAAAGTATAGATTGTAATATTTGATCAACTTCGAATAGTATAGCTTGTAATCGAAAATAATACGTAGATACCAAGTTGATAAAAATTGATATTAACATTTAAAAAAGAAAAACTTTGACCACCTTAACCTACAATCTTTTCTTTCAAGAAATATATTTTAATTAATCCTTTTTTTAATCAGGGGTTTTATTTCTCCAAATTAAATTAAATTAAATCTTGGTGAACCCTAGCTAGCTTGGGGTTGTACACAAAGATCACGTGTCTCCGACACCAATTTTAGATAGATATATACATAGGAATTGTTGAAAGAAAACCCAAATTGATCAAACAAGAGATCTTTTATTTCCTTGGCTGTGATGGTATGGATTAAAGCAACAAAGATTTAGGTTCCTTATTCCCAGGATAATTATTTTTATCTGAATTCTTACACGCTAAGGCATCGGTTCTTTTTCAAGCCCACAATAATATTAATCTTTTTTATTTATTTTTTCTGAGAACCCACAATAATTATCTATATTGATGCAAGTACAGTGACATTAGACTGAAACTTGTATTTTCTAAAATCTGTGTGCTATCGTGTATATCACACGCACCCTAGTACAAGAAAACGAATTTTTGGGCTAGTACGTAGTAACTTTACAAAAAGTCTTGTTACAGAATAAATATGGCATATAATTAGTAAGGATTATAGTTTTTTTAGTCCTTTAAGTTGGACTAATTTTGAATTTGGTCCTGATGGAATACACATTTTGATTTTGGTCCCATAAGCTGGCCGAAATTTTGAATTCAGTCCAATTACTACCATTGTAGGTAAATAAACCGATCAAATTCTTAGCTCGTGTGCAATTCAAATCAACCGTGAATTTGCTCATGTGCAGAAAAATGCAAAAATAAATGGATTTGATCGATTTATTTACCTCAAATTGTAGTAATTGGACTGAATTCAAAATTTCGACCAACTTATAGGACTAAAATCAAAATGTGTATTCCATTGGGACCAAATTCAAAATTAGTCCAACTTAAAGGACTAAAAAAACTTTAATCCCTAATTAATAAACCCACAATAATTAACAAAAAGTCTTGTTACAGAAATTTTTGACCCACAAACTTTTTCTTTTTTATTCCAAGATTTTCATTTCCTATATACTGCATATAAATTTTTGTGTATATAATATTCACTCAATTAGATTATATTAGGTTATGTTTGAATTAAAGGATATGAAATTCGAGGGAATTGATCAAATGAATGGAATTTGAATCCCTTTAATTTAAAATTCACTATTTTGAAATCCTAATTTATTTATATTAATTATAGTAATTGTTAAAAGGTAAAGATGACAAACAAAGTAATGCTGATTTTCCAAATGCTTGTTTGATAACTCGTTTCAAATGAACTTTTAGACCAATACATGTGGTGAAAGAGAAATATTTGCATATGTAAAAGTAGTACGTAAGTTCATTCTTAAAAATTAAAGTTCTATGTATAGACTTTTTTAAGTGCTTATAATTATTAAGTACTTTGTGGAAAACTTCTCTATTCATTTATTTCAAAAGTTCGTTTGAAGACAATCACTAAACATATAATTTAGATAGTCTCCCGACCCCTCCCAAAAAGTCTGTTTGGGATTATCAAAAAAAATTAAATATATATGTTTGGACTTCGTGATTATAATTTCTGAATAATTAAACGTTTGGAATAAGAGACTATTTTTAGAGTTCATTTCAAAGAAGTGCAAATTTATGACGTGCACACATATATACACAGAGTAACCTTATGTAAACTTAATTCACATATTATATATAATATTATATATATATACTGTATATAGAGTAATGTTATAGAACTCGATGATTAATTTTTAATAGAATCAATCACATATATACATAAATCACTTGTACACTTTAAGTCTTTAACATATTTCTTATTCCACATATAAAATCTTATATATAATATATATATATATATATATATAAAAGAAATAATAAAGTATACTCCATCATATAAATTACATATAAAATAATACCCAGAGATAAGAAGACAAGCGGCGGTACTATGATTACTTTGACTAACCCAATTAAAGATGACATGTAGTGGCAACTTCATCATTATAACTTATAAGTGCCCAAATTAAAAATATATATACTAATATTCATTAATTAATATAATTCCTTAATTTTAGTAATAAATAAATATTAAAACTAGGAAGTGGGTCTTTTTCATGAAAATACGAATTTCAGCCGAAGAAAAGGAGGAAGAGATGACACTTTAATTATATTTAACAAACCAATTATAGTTTAGAATATTGGATTGGTGCTGCTCAAAGTGAACAAATTGGGGTGCTCATGTCGGGACTCTGCCAAGATTCAAAACAAACTTATGGTATCATTATAAATTATATGTATGATTGCATGTTTAGTGTTTTAATCGCTATATTTTACTATATGATTTATTAACATATACTCCCTCAATTTCTTTAATTAGTGTCACTTTAAATTTTTAACTATTTTTAAAATAAGTGTCATTCTAAATTTTTTTCTTTAATTTTAACTATTTTAACCTTATTTCAATTAATATAGTAGCATAAATATTTTTTATACCAAAATTAATTTGATTTATGAATTCTAGCTACGTTCTTTATTAAACAAAATTAATTATAATTAAAGAAGGACAATATAGACCACAATTTATAATTTTAATTTATTGTAACAAATCAAAATGACGGTTATTAAAAATTGAGGGAGTATCATATAAAAACTATATATCAATATTTTGTAATAATGGGATAAAACGTATTAAAAATTCAGTAGGTTGAAACGTCGAGTGGAACAGAAGGAATATAATCATTTTTTCATTTCATAACTTTTTACTTTTTTAAAATGGTTCAAAAAATTATAAATTTACGAATCTAGTTTCAATTATTTTTTATATATGTCAATTTCTTTTTAAAGTTGTCGAAATCCTTGAAACTATGTCATTTTTTGTCATATGCACAACACGTGGACGGTGTGAGGTTTCAAAAATTTCGACAACTTAAAGATGAAATTGGTACGTATAAAAAAAAAAAAAAAAATTAAAACTAGTTTCGTACTTTTTTTTTTTTTTTTTTTGCCCATCTTAAAAAAGATGAGAAGTTAATTTAAGTGGTATCCCTGAAACAGGAGAATTAATCTAATTATTATCATCCTCCGAAAAGAGAAAATGGAAAAAAAAAAAACATGTGGTATTATCTCCTCTCAAAGTATATATTTGGTTATTCGCACGACTCATTCATATTCAGGTTTTGGTAAATTAGTATGATAAATATTTATTACAATTCAGACAATTGCAATTTATTAAGTGAATTGCAAGTTTTTTCTTTAATTTTTTGTTGGATAATTATGAATATAAAGTTTGCAAAAATATCAAGAGTTTATATTTGTATAAAATTAGTTCCAACTTCCAAGAACTTCTAAGTCGGTAACAAATAAAGTTTGGAATGTATGTATATTTATTATTTAAAGACCGTGCTTAATTAGATTAATGGTTTAAAGGAACAAAAAAAAAAAAGAATAAAACTACTGCTCATGATACCATTCCTAGAATCAATTTATGTCGACTGCAAAATAAAAATACAGTATCAATTTATGTTGACTGCAAAATAAAAATACAGTATCAATTTATGTCGACTGCAAAATAAAAATTTGTGTAAGCTTCAGTGCCGAACCAGGATTTGGGTAGTATAGTAGATAATTTTAAAATATATATACATAATTAATATTTTATATTTAAAACGTATACAATTAAATTAATTATATAAATAAATAAAATAGTGCACTAAATTAAATAAAATTAGAAATAAATTACAATTGGGTATGTCGGATCTTCATAATTTTTAAACTATTTATTACATTGTCATCAAGAATTTATAAAAAACACGTTATTTTTCAATGAAAGTGACCATATAATTGATCGTCTATACAATTTCAAACCCTAGTTTACATAGTTTATTTTCAAAAATATTATTTCCACATTTGTAGTACCGAAATAATACAAGTAAAAAATAATAAATTAATCAAAAATTAATATGACAACTCACATAACTTCAAAAGAATTAATTAAATTTAAAACAAGTAATTTCATAAAATATATTAATCTATAATTAAATATAACCAATTAACATAATAATCTTATTGACACTAAAATATTAATTATGCGTTTAGAATTGAAAAAAGTAGCGGGGTGAATGAATTCTTTATATGGGCCAAAAAGGGGAAGAAAATAAATGATCTAAACTATAGTTATAAAGTTGTGCAATATATATGTACTTTTGCACAGTTATTTATGTTAAATCAATGTTGATTATCACATTCTCATTAATTCACATTAGACAAATTTCAATGAATATAAAGATGATATTTGGAATTTGATTTTATCCGGTTAGATTTATGGTCTAACTTTTGAACTGAACATTAAATTTGTCTTCTTAATTTGGATTGAGCACAAGTCTTTTCAAACTTAACCATCTAGAAAAGTCGCCAAGCTCAACTGTTATTAACAGAACAGTTGAGAAGACACTCAACTATCCGAGTTTCAGTCAGCTTTATAGTTGTCTAATGTGCGATGGTCTTATCTTCTAACTCTTCTAGTCTCCTGTCTTCTATTCTTCAGATCTTCTATCAGATAGGATGATGATATTCATCTTGGGCATACACGTGCTTGTCTAGTCTCGACTAGTACTTCAGCCGATAAGTTGAGGGGGAACTCAACTGTTAGCCTAAGACTATGTCTTATACTAGATAGTTGATCTATACAGTTTCAGTATAATTTATATTACAACGTGCTTTGACATAATCATCAAAACTAATACAATTTTTACAAAAAAAATCCTTAAGGTGTGACACATCCGTTTGAACTAGGTCCTCGTAATCAACCACAGTGTCCCATACGAATGGGACACATCGAAGGCGAATGAATATATCCTATTTTTCTGTTGTCTTTTGTGAGCCATGCCCTAGACCCCATGTCTACGAGCAAAATCAACATTTGTGGAAATTCTATGAACATACGGTTGTATCTACTTATTCATATGATTAATGTCTGTTTAGTTCAGTAGAGGGCAGAATGACAGTGAAGGATGCCCATCGTCAAAACTATCTACTCCCTCCGTCCCGTGATTACTTGCACATTTTCCTTATTGGGACGTCCCAAAATTAGTTGCACACTCTTAATATGAAAATACCCCACAAAATTAATAACCTCACAACATCATTTTATTTTCAAATTTGTCACTCCTTTTTTCCATACATTTCACTTTACACATCATCAAATCCACTTTACACATCATCAAATTACCTAAAATACCCCTCCTTTATCTTACATCATCAACCACTAAATCCACTTTTCTTAAACAACGTGCCGATCAAACTATGCAAGTAATTTTGGGACGGAGGGAGTAATAAATATTCTTGTTAAGACCAGGCAAGGATCGTGATAAGCCTAGTGAAAACGAATACACCATTGTAGAGTTTGTCTCAAGAGATGAAAGAATTTAAAATCACAAGAGCAGTAATCATACCGTTTAGGCCGGAAGGGTGCAATCTATGCCCTGGATTTTCACCTAGAAATCCTTACACAGTTGTGTAACTAAATCATATATCAACATAGCCGAGTCGTGTGTATTTTCCCTGCAGGAAAGAATAGGGAATCCGACTAAGTACGGACAAGAAATCAAGAAATACGGATGAATAGTAATATGTGTAATTTTTTATTTTATTTTTAAATATGAGATGATTTAATTTAAAAGTGTAAGATTAAATGAAATTGTATTATTATATTATTGTTGTATAAAATATAATGATTAGATAGTTATGTAATAATTGGTTATATTATATTATTATAGTACTCCTCTGTCCCATAGAAATTTGCACACTTTCCATATATGGATGTCCCATACCAATTTGCACACTCCATAAAAGGAAATATCTTCATAACCCTCACCCTCAAAATATACTCTTATTTACCCATATGCCATTACTTTTCCACACTCAATCTAACTTTTACTTTACTTTATTCATAAAACTTTACAAAACTACCCCTCAAAACATCACTCATTACACTTTTTCTTACACATTTCTTAAATTGTGTGTCATACTAAGTGTGCAAATTCCTCCGAGACGGAAGGAGTAGTATATATCTTGGCATTATTGCACCTTAATATGTGATCATATCAAACTGTTCGTGAATCTCGATTGGTGAAATATTTATTTGATCTCGTTTAATAATTTTTGTTAACATAAACTAACAATATCAAACTAGATCCCTAATACACCCAAAAAAAAAAAAAAAAAAAAAACAATATCAAACTAGATGATATTTGGTTCATTAAGCTAACTTATATTAGTTATATATATAATTTAACTTTAATTTATAATTTTCACATTTAATGTTTATAATAAAAATAAAAATATGTAATTAAATGAAGTTATAGAGTTTAGAAAATATAGATGTGTGAGAGAGCTTTATAAAAACACATATAATTATTTTTTTAATAAGGCCGTAGAGCATTTCTACAGCTGATTACATTCACAAAGTGTACCAGTAGCCTTCCCAATACATTCACAAACATACAATAATAGCTAAGCATTAACATTACATTAAATAACTTGGTAGGTGTGGCTATACGTACAATAAATAAGCATTACATTAAACAATTGCAAACCCAACAAGACCTCATATGTCACCAGATATGATAATTGCCTGAGGTGTATCCCTTGTTGAATAAATAGGTACAAAATAAGATTGATTGCAACACCATAATGATGGTAAGAGCACAAAACATTCAAGATTAACAGCAATCAAGACATATACTATAATATAAAAAACCGAATCAATCCACATAGTTACAAACACATACCGATACCTAACAAAATAAGAAAAAATATGTGGCCAACCCACACGAGTAAGAAAATACAAAGGCCACAACATTGGAAAAACTTATGCCCTAAATCATAAACAATACAAAATAATCGGCAAATTTATACCCAAAATAACAGTACCCAACATAAATCGAATAAGATTTCATGATCTTAGAAAAAGACGCAACACAATCGTTTCTGAAAATGCACGAGACAAGCGTGAGAAACATACTACACAATCGTATTTCACCATTGTTCTAGACTGAACAACGAGTAAAATTAATACAACATACCTCATCTTCAAAACGCAGGAAATGACGTCTCTGAAGCGTCTTCGATGGTATAGTGAATAAGAGGGCGCACTTTTCATCTTTAGAACTGGAATTAGGATTCTCCATTTCAGATTTTAGGTTCTGGAGAGGGTAATTTTGGAATTATATTTTATTATTGAGGACAATTTCGTAAAATAAACATTTCAAGGAAATTCAATTGACCAAACAGTCACCCCTCCACTACGTGTATACCAAACATTAAATAGTTTCACAATCTTACATTTATCTTAGTTTAGCCAATTTTGGGCCTATATCTCAGATATCTACTCTGAGCTACCAAATGTGCCCTAAGATCAAGCAAGGATCGTGATAAGCCTTGTGAAAATGAATGCACCACTGTAGAGTTTGTCTCGAGAGATAAAAAATTTAAAATCACAAGAGTAGTAATCATACCGTTTATAGGCCGGAAGGATGCAATATATGCCCTGGATTTTCACCTAGAAATCTTTACACAATTAATATGTAACTAAATCATATATCAACATAGCCGAGTCGTGTCTTCCCTGCAGGAAAAAATAGAGAATTCGACTAAATACTGACAAGAACTCAAAAAATATGGATGAATAGTAATATGTGTATTTTTTAATTTTATTTTTAAATATGAGATGATTTAACTTCAAGTTAAATTAAAGTGTAAGATTAAATAAAATTGTATTATTATATTATTATTGAATAAAATATAATAATTAGATGATTATGTAATAATGTGATATATTAGTATTATTGTAGACTTGTAGGTGCTCGTTTGCTTAGTTAGGTGGGATTTGGTAGGTTTGTTAAGATGAGATGGGTAACCCTTATAGTTTATACATCTAACCCACGTTTGTTTGCAAAATATTTCAAATTGGTTTATAAGTATGAATAGACAAAATTGCCCTTGAAAGATTCTTCGTCATCAACCGATTAAAATGCAATTCAGGTCTGCAATTTCTTCTTTATCTTCAACAATTTCAAATCAAATCTCATAAATTCAACCATTTTTACAATTCAATAAACTCCACATGATTTCTTCAATTCAACAAACAATTTTGTCCTGCATCTCCTAAATTAAACCATTTCTGTAATTCAACAATTTGGATCTCAAATTTAAAAAATTAACAAAAATAATTTGGAAAACAAACCCGTTAAAAACAGAAATGAGAACCCAAAAATTGAGACCCACCAAATCTGGTGGAACAGAAGCTGAAATGCTCCACAAAATCCCAAAGATCTAAATAAGATCCCAAAGCTGAAATGCTCCACAAATCTGGCGGTGATAGTGCACGGCGTTAATGGAAGCTCTGTTGCTACTGCAATGAATAAGAAGAAAAGAATGAATCTGTCGTGTAAAGAGACGAGGGTATATGGGTAATACATGAATTTTTTATGTGGGTTGTGAAGTGGGTTTAGAAAACTTAGGGGGTGGTGGGTTCTCATAACCCACAAAGTTAGGTTTATAGAACCCGGGTCAAATTTTACACCCGGGCAGATGAGTTTTGGCAAACCAGTAGCAAACATGGGTTGTGGTGGGTTTATACATCTAACCTACCTCTAAACCCATTAAGCAAACAAGCACTAGTAGTTTATATCTTGGCATTGCACCTTGAGATGTGATATATCAAACTGTTCGTGAATCTCGATTGGTGAAATATTTATTTGATCTCGTAAATAAGGTTTGTTAAGCTAACAATATCAAACTAGATCCCTAAAAAAAAAAACAATATCAAACTAGATGATATTTGGTTCATTAAGCTAACTTATATATATGATTAATAATTTTCTCATTTAATGTTTATAATTAAAAAAAATGTAATTAAATGAAGTTACAGAGTTTAGAAGATATACTATGTGTGAGAGAGATTTTTAAAAACACATACGGAGTATAATTTTTTTTTTTAATAAAAAATGATGAATTACTAAATTTATAATTTATATTATTAAGCTCACGATTAAATTCGAAAAGCACACTCAGTCAAATAATGATAATAAATAGTACTTTCTCCTTCGTTAATGAAATATTTTTCCTAGCATGAATACTAATTAATTTATACAGTATATAAAATACTAATTTAGTACTATGATGGAGTATTTTAAAATTCACTTATAAATAAAATAGTTATTTATAATAAAGTGAATTATAACAATTTAAATAAATAAATTATAACTGAAAGCTAGAAATAAAGAAAATTAGGCAGCAAAAAAAGAAAAATAGGAATAATTTACATAGAAGAGTAGGAATAATTTACATAGAAGAGTACTTGTCTGCTAGTAGTAGTACACTAAGTAGGAATAATTTGAAGAACATTTACAACATAACATTATTCAGCTACTTGCTAAGTAGGCTTATTATTAGGTAACAAACACTAACTGCTATCTTTATTAGTATATTACACAGGCAGGCGCTCGTCCTCCACTCCTCTATGCATGATCATGGTAATATGTCACCACCATTACACCAGGGAAGCTGAGGTTGTATCCACGAACCTAGAAAAAAGAGTGACAGGATTATAGCGATATGTATGCTCAAAGCATACAGTTTTTGAAAACGCGATCGACCCTCTCACAACAGCCAATGCACCTGATCTTAACTCAAATCTTAACCCAAACGACGACCCCTTTGTACTCCCATCTGGATCAGCGCTCTCATCTTCAGGTTCCAACTCCTGACCGGAAGTTCCATCAGTTGCCTGCATCCAATATATACGCCTCACACCAAGCAGGATATATTAACATTAATGTTCTCATTTGACATATAGGGAAAAATTACCTTTACATATCTTTACCGGGGTTTTCCAGAAAATGATCAAGATATAGATATTGATGAAGTAATATGAAAATTAATTTATACTGGATCCACCACCCTATGTTACAGCTACAAGACATAAATTGATATTACCTCTGCTAGTGGACCATTTCTAGCTGAAAGCCTCACTAAAATTTTATTTAAAAAAAAAAAAAAAAAAAACAGATCATCTTGTTCTAAATGCACAAATAACCTAATTATCACTAAATAATGTAAAGCATATTTCAGACTCAAAATCAAAGTGACACTCGTGCAAGATAGTGGCATAGGTGATTTTTCTCTTGAACTAATGTTATGTCTTTTTTCTCATTGCAGTTTCCAACCATTTACCTCAATGCAGCTAGGATCATAGACAAATTGATTGTATGTGGCTTCTAAACCAAGGTCTCTCAATGGCGCAGACTCCTGATATAAACAACTCAGAATTTGATTAAAAAAAAAAATCACAGAACTTAAGAATTGAATGTTAATCATCTCTCTAACCTCCACCGCTGTTTCTTCTGGAGTTGATTTGCTAGTACTACAAGAAGGAAGTGATCCAGTATGTTCAACTTCATTGTCATTTAATTTGTCATCAGCCTTGTGGAACAGGCGGCATATGACATAGTTTCCCTGGAGCATGTAAACCTTATGATTGACTCAAGTCAAAGACTCAAAAGTTGGACTCAGTTTATGTCAAGTCAAATATGGTCAATAATTAACTCTCCTCGGCAGCATAGTGATTAAGGTAAAAAACACATGATCCTCGTTCAAGTGTTAGCAGTCAAATTACTTCAAAAAAAAGAAATGCTTGTTGGGCTTGCCAGCTTGGTGGATTTGTGAGTGAGAGTTTCATTTCGTGATGGTTTTAGAGTACTAGTAGGAGGAAGAGATCTTAACGTAAAAGATTGAAGGCATTGATCTATTTATAATTTGCACTGTGTACCCACTATTAAAACAAATATTTTGAGCATAGGACAACTTTTAAGAAAGGTTATGATACAGTTGAAGGACCCTAACCTTTCTATAAGACAGTATGATCAAGATGATTGTCACCCATATTAAGAAATAGAATGTTCCTGCTTAACATTCAAAACAATCCACAAAACGCCTATAGACATGAAGATCCACTGTGGCTATGTTTTGGAAATCTTGAATTTGGAGGATTGAAATTTGCGTATTTTAAGGATGCTTACTCGAGAGGCAGTTCAAACTTCAAAGAAAGCTTTCTAAAGGACTTATATTCTAGAGTAAAAAGCTTCTTGAGCTCATACATATAAATGCTTCAGGTACTAATGATGCCAAATTGATTCAGTAAGACTAATTACTTTTTATTGTTTTTTAAATAAATATTCCAAGAAAAATATAAGTTTATATGGCTTCCAGAAGTAATCAGAAGTTATTTGAAACATTAAATATGACAAAACTTACGGTGGATATGTTAAAATTACGTGTGTGTGTGTGTGTGTGCGCGCATATTTGAGAGAAAGCAAATAAGTTTTGACCTGTCTAGAGGCAGTGCCATCAAGACCTGGTTCATTGACACGATACTCATGCATTAGCCAACTAGTGCGTTCACCCCTGGGAGCACGACCCTTATAGAAGACTAGAGTCTTCTTCAAGCCAACTATATGGGAATGCGTACAAGATGAGGAGGAGGGTTTGTGAGATATTATATTACGATCCTTGCCCGTGGCTTTCCAATAACCAGCTTCTGTGGCCCGATTAAAACGATACCCGTTCCGGTATTTTTTGTCAAGTGGGCTAAAGAAGAACCACTCTTGTTCATCTGACTTTACAACAGACAGTGCTAGACAAAATCAAAGAATCAGGAAGGCAAAAAGCACATTTGCTTGTGCAAAAGAAAACTCATGTGCATAACGAATCTAGATACAGCACTATACATATACAAGATTCTGCAAACGAATCTTCTTGTTCTACTTCAGATTACTTGAAAACTGAGCATGAAGAACTAAAACTAGGAAACAAATACTGTAGTACTTTAGGTTCTAAAAAAAAAAGATATGATCCTTCTTTTAGTGTGCCAATTTTGAAACTAAGACAAGACACCGACAATGACGGTGTATTTGGTCAGTGTTAAAATGAAATATAATTATTAAATAGATCAATACTTCAACACTAATTTGCATGGCAAATTTTTTAAGATCACTTATTCAAGTAAACCTGCATAGGAAGCTCATAGTGTCATTTCACTTGTCCAATTCTCAATTTTAGGACTTGCTAGTTGCTAAGTAGCAGTTGGAGAACATTAGTAAAGCCCATAGCATATTATTGATCTCTTTCTGACTATCTTGGGACTCTGGCAATAGATAAGTGTCAAACTGAGACACTCTCTTGAAAGACCGTCTCATGTGAGAGTTGAGACGATAAAAATTAATTAAATAATTTAAAAGAAATATGCAAAATGTGTATTGGGAAGGTGGATAAGTGGAAAGGTTAATGGATTGGGATATGTCTCACAATCCGTCTGACATTACATCATCTCACACAAAAGTTTTATGTACTACATTCTACGAATCTTATGCACGAATCCTTTGAATTTCATTAAGATTATTAACTGTAAGACACTCTCTTATGAATCTGTCTCACGTGAGACAACCCGAAATTTCATATATTAGTTAGAAAAAATTCAAACCGGATTAGATGGGAATGGATAAATGGTAAGATACATTTAATTTGGATCTATCTTACAACTCATCTGATGTTGTACCATCTTAAACAAGAATTTATCATTAATTACAGGTTATCCTCTCTTCCACCACAGTCTTCAAACTGTGTAGAATACATAAAGATACAAACACGAACACAAAACACCGTATACATATATATAATAACACAAACTCGCATGTATTTGAAGAGATGTACGGTACACACACGATGTAGAAAGGGTGTACAATCAGCAATTGAATTTGGATCTATCTTACAATTACTCGTCTGATGTTGTACCATCTTAAACAAGAATTTATCATTAATTATAGGTTATCCTCTCTTCCACCAGATTCTTCAAACTGTGTAGAATACATAAACACAAACACCGTATACATATAAACTAACACAAACTCGCATGTATTTGAAGAGATATACGGTACACACGATGTCAGCAATTGAAGCATCAACACAAGCTTATTGAATAGTAAATGCAGAGAGGAATAGAAGCATACCAGGGAGATCCCACGGCTCCCATTTACAAACATCAACTTCACGGATAATATCAACCTTAGAATGATTGCCGTTGATCTTGTGCCTCAGATAAAAATCGATGAGTACGTCATCGTCAGGATGGAATCGGAAACCCTTGGGCAGAGACTCCAATTTAATGGAGTTATAAAAACATGAAGACATCAATCGATCGCCTACATTAACCAACGAAAAATCCCCCAATTAAGCGCATAAAAAACACAAAATGGTACTGGTAAATTCCTAGAGACTATGCAGTTAGGCACAAACTAGTGAAGTAAAACTCATTGAGCTCCACTCCGCGCTTTACCGTATCAGGCTAATTGCAAAAGCTCAAATCCGATTTGCTAATTCCAAAAGCTCACTCACAAACCTGCTTGCTAGTAGTAAATGAAGAAATGTATCACTCATCCGCCACAGTACTTATAGTGCTGAAAGTGCCGTTGGAAATTGGAATTATGAATTTCTTTACCGGCTTCTCTAATTTTACACTCTATGTCAAATCAATGTGTAAATTCTGAAGAAAAAAAAAAAGTTACCCTAATTGAAACCTAAATAAGTTTTTAGTGAAGAATTCATTATCTTTGTATTTCTTTTTGTTCCTTTGTGGGGCCTCCGATAAAATTGGAACGATACATCGAAGATTCCAATAATATTGGAGCATACGTGAAAGTTTAGTCTGCACCTGCTTAAGGATGACACGCGTAAACTGAAAAATGGTCATTACTATTATATTATAAAATAAAAATAAAATTAGAAATAAAAATAGAAATTAAAAATTAATAATAACCCTAGTTTTTAGTGAACCGCCATTATTTTTCTTATTAATAATATTCGCGCCATCCCTCAGTAATTTGAGTTTTGGATGTAACTAAATTTAACAAATTCATTGGAAATGAATACGCCTGCATTTGCAGCATCTCCCTTGTGTAATGTTACAATTATATACTCCTTACCGACCAATTTTACAATTTCTATCCATCCAATCTAATTGTCTAAATGTAAAAATCACATTATCTATTTTTATTCTCTCTTTATTATCCTTCTTTACCTTTATTTTCCAAAATTAGTTTTCACCAACTCAAGTTTGTAGCAATTTCTCAATAAAAATGATTTATGTCAATTTATTTAGACACGAATTTTATGTAAACTTAATAAGTTAAGAGCATGATGATATCGTTCACTTATAATTATAAATAAAGTGATTGTTGACAAAGAAAATGGAAAAAAAATTAACTATTTTTTTAGATAAGATTTAACTCTCGTGTGAAATGGCACTGCAACAACGCGGCCTCTGTCCTGCGGCAAAGGCTTGTATTGTAGCGCAGAGAGTAATATACATGCACCATAATAAACAGGTATCTAGCTCTCATCTACAAAATATAGCTTTGTTAAATGTACCCCTTCACCATTTTATTAATATTTATATACATGCACACTATAATAAACATATATCTTGCTCTCATCTACAAAACATTTGTAAGGAAAGTACACCATAATAAACACCTATACGTGTATATGTTATATCTCTCACACCTCTGCAAAACATATATATTTTAAAAGATAGGAAGATGTTATATCTCTCACCTCTGCAAAACATATATATTTTAAAAGATAGGAAGATGATGATAACATAAATGAGGAAAATGAAGATAAAGATGATAAGGGAGAATTATTTTAAAATTTAATAAAAAAGAATTAGGAATTGCTGGTTCGAATCGTGAAGTCAACGGTTCCAATTTTTTGCATAGTGGAACCAAAATCGAACCATAAAATACATGATTACAGTTGGTTATACGATGTTTTGATTCAGAACCGGATGATCAAATCTACCATCGACCCATCCTACCCTAGAAATTCAACTATTGTTTTACTTTGAAATTTTAGAATAAGAATTTTAAAATTCAATTCTACAAGTACCTATAAAATATACAAAAGTCAATCATATAAATATCTACCAACTCTATATAAATATATTAAATACCTATAAAATATTCTATATAAATACCTATAAATAAAGTTAAATCTTACTATACTTAAATCTGAAAACAAACACAATACATACTAAGTCATAAGGATTGTTTTAAAATTTTGAGAATTTTGAAATTCAAATTTTAATATATAGTGAATTTCAAAATTTTAATGACTAGTATATTTTGAAATTTAAGTAGGGTAGAATTTAATTTTATGTTAATAGGTGTTTATATAAGATTTATAAGTATCTATCTATATAAGTTTTGTATATATTTATATGGTTGACTTTTGTAATATTTATAGGTATTTATAGGGTAGAATTTTAAATTCTAATTCTAACATCTCAAAGTATTACTTCCTCCGTCTCAAAATATCTTTTACAAGTAAGTGAACACACTTTTTAAGAAAGTGTAATAACAAAAAGAGTTTTAAGGGGTAATTTTGTAAACCTTTATGTTTAAAATAAATAAATTAGTTGACTTGTGTGTATGAGTGAGGCAAAAGTAATGGCATTTTATATAAAATTATGAATATTATATGGTTGAAGTTCATACGAGGTTTCCATTTTAAATGTATGAAATGTATCGTGGAACTTTTCAAAAAAAAAAGTGTAAAAGGTATTATAGAACATAGTAAAAGGTATTGCGGAACAAAGGGAATATGTGAGTTAGATTTCAAATTTGAATTTTACATCCTAATATAAACATGCCCTGGGATATGTTTCTTTTAAAATTTAGGTGTGCACTTTAAAATTTTGGGATTCAACATTCTTAATGAAGGCTAAAAATGAGATCTCAATTTGAGTAATTCTAGAAACCCAAGTTAACCTTGAATTATCCTACAATCGGTTGATAAGTTGTAGAGAATAGTATTTCACTCGATAAAGTGGGGTGGGGAGGGGAAAAAGGGATGAGTATTTAACTTACATAAAAAAAAAAAAAATAGTATTTCACTCTCAAACAGTTAAATGTAAATTTATTCATAATCATATTTTCTAAAACAACAGTAAATAATTCAAATAAAAAATATGCCCTAATCAAGATATGTCAAAATCTCAAGTGGTGATTTCATCTAATCCTATTTAGTAAGTTCTCATTAAATTAGTAAGTTCTCATTAAAAAAATGTATTTTAATCCTGATATGTGAATTATTTTACAATGTATAAAGTAGATTGTATTGAAAAAAGTAACAATAAATTTATATGTAATTTTAGGTGTGAATTGAGTGTGTGGTTTGAAATTCTGGATTTTAAATTGTTAACTTGAATGAGAGGGAGATCATAAAGTTTTAAATTCATTTGTGTGAGTCTCAATGGAAATATACCTTGAGGGTCAGTTTGATAGGGCAAATAAAGCCATTTTAATACCTGTATAACAACATCTGGGCTGTTTGATAGCCTAAACAGACTTATATCTCAGCCCTGAATAGGCCCAAAACCACTATATTAAAAAGTGGTGATTTTGCCCTTATATAGGCCTTATATGCCCAAATCACTGTTCCAGCTCCAAAAAATTATTTAACCCCCCCTAGTATTAGCTATATGGCCTTTTCCCCGTATAAGCACGATTACTATATTGCCCCTCGATTTTTTTGCTAACACCCAAACCCTAATTCATTTTTCAAAAAATTAGATCGAGTCTTCCATTTTCATTTCTTCTGGCGATTTCATCTTCCCACCTAAACCGACCACCGCCGTCACGTTCGTTCCGTGGTGCCGTCGCCGTCGCGCAGTGAACCCTCCGTGCGCAGAATAATTTTTAATCGCTGGTGAAACACGCAATCGATCTGGGTTTTTAATCGTTGGTGAAACTCGCAACATCGAAGAATAATTTTTTTAATTACTCTTTCGTTTTTTCATATTCACCATTCTCTTGTGGTTTTTAGGTGTGTGTTCGCTGCTCGCTGGGTTACTTGACGTAAAGCTTGAAGGTTTGATTTGCTTCTTCACTTGAATGTTCGATTTGCTTTAGTTATTGCAGATTAGTATTTTTTTGGTGGAGATTTTTAATAACCCAGATCGATTGCGTGTAGGTTATCTTTGTGGGCTTAGGGTTCCGCTGCATTTTTTTCATTATAAACAGGTTAGTGTGAATTTTTTAGTTTGGGTTTATGGATTTTGGAATCTTTAAATATGGGTTTTGATTTCGTTTGTATTGCTTGTGTGCTCTGGGAACATTGTTGTGTGATCTGTTTGAGTATCTAATTATTCGTTGTTCGTATAGGTAATTCCTATCTATACAATGCTGACCCCTTCGATGAAAAAAAAACTTCTGATGTTCTTATTAATTGAAGAGATCTTGCACCAACAGTTCATTCTTACATGTATACTCATAATCCTAATAACTAGACGAAACAGAAATGTCAGAAGGCGCACCGTTACTTGGGGTATGATTTCTAGAATCCCTAGGCAAATTTTACACTTGAATAGATTGGTCCATACTCGCGATTCTGATTGTGTTGCGAATCTAAGGATGGATCGAAATGCGTTTGCACATTTGTGTTATTTACTGAACGAATTAGGGGGCTTGAAAAGACGAAAGTATGTTGGTGTTGAAGAGCAAGTTTCAGTGTTCTTATCTGTTCTTGCTCACCATAAAAAGAATAGGGTTGTGGCATTTGATTTTGAAAGGTCTGGTCAAACAATATCCACCATTGTCCGCCTAGTATTGAAAGCTGTCTTGAAATTGCATCATCTGTTCTTAGTTAAGCCTGTACCTGTATCTGATGACTCCACCGACTCAAGATGGAAATGGTTCAAGGTAATTCTTGGTATACATTTCCTCCCTCTTGAATTGCATTATATGCTGCTTATGTTATATTTGTCGTCTTAACTGTATCCTCAACTTCTTTTGATAGGGTTGTCTCGGTGCCCTTGATGGAACATTTATTGATCTTCATGTACCTTGCGAAGATAGAGCACGTTATAGAACACGGAAGGGCCGTGTTTCTACCAATGTGCTCGGAGTATGCGACACACAAATGCGATTCGTTTACGTCCTTCCGGGATGGGAAGGGTCTGCTGCCGATTGCAGAATACTTCGCGACGCTGTATCCAAGCCTCATGGTCTCAAAGTTCCTAAAGGTAAGTATGTGTACGTCTAATATGTTGCTTACCTGAAATTTTCACATGCATCTCACCTAAATTGTGTTTTGTAGGGAAGTACTATTTGTGTGACAACGGTTATCCCAACAACGAAGGCTTTCTTGTTCCTTACCGTAATTGTCGGTATCATCTAAGTGAGTGGGGTCCCAATACTGGCAGGCTAACTAATCCACATGAACATTACAACATGAGACACACTAGGGCACGTAATATCATAGAACGGGCTTTTGGTGTATTAAAAAGGCATTTTGGAATACTTAGAAGTACATCGTTCTATCCTACAAAGGTTCAAGTTAGACTTATCATGGCTTGTTTCCTCCTCCATAATTATTGCCTCTCTCAAATGTCTGTTGATCCAATCGAGGAAATGTTTGATTTACATGATGATGTCCCTGCCGATGATGAAATGAATGACGACGTTGTGGATACCGTTGAGTCATCGGTCCAGTTTAACGACTGGCGAGAGAATTTGGCTCAGGAAATGTGGGATCATTGGAGATCCGGAGAAGACATTTGAGTTTGTGTGAATTGCTTGTTTGGACATTCGAAACTGTGCCATTGCTGTTATTGGGGATCATAATTTGTGTCTGTTTGGATTGGCTTTGTAATTGTTGACTGCTTGAGTTTTTAATTGTTGTTGCATGCATAATTTTTAATCCCGTCTCTTATATATGTTGTACTTGTGTTTCGCCAAGCTTTCAGGAAATGGACCCTCCGATGTGTTCATGTGGAAATGGACATATGATCACAAAGTGCGCAGGTGAAAGTTCGAAGCATCCGGGTAGATACTACTACAAGTGCCCGAGATACCTTCAGCATAGTAAGCACTTTTATTGGTGTGATGAATATCATCGGAATGATAAATCCGGTAATGTTCCGACATTCCTTACTACTCAAACTTATAATTCAAGTAAGATGTGTTCAAGTTCGTGTAAGGCTCCTTTGGTCCGAGATTCAGGCTCTCAACTGCATCGCCGGTCCAATGCAGACGAAACTGATAGCACATCGACAAGTGGCAACGAACCAATAAATTCTTCTTCTATTGCTGTTAATCTAATTGGAGTCCCAAATCATCTAATCATCTGTTTGTTGGTTGTGATCGTACTTATGTTTGTCACTATCATTGTCTTATTGGGTTTCCTAATTGCTCATTGAACTTTTGAGTTTGTGTCATGTGTGTATAATTTATTTTTTAGAGTTTAATGGATCGATCTTTGGCTTGAAGCGTGTGGTTTTATACTATTCAACTTGTGAATGTCTTAAGATTCTAATCAAGTTGTTGATGGACTTGTCAAACGTTATTTGCCATACAATGGAATATATTCTCTGACTTAAATCTTCATGAAAAGACCATTCACAACTTTCAAATCTTTTAGAACAAAGCAATAACCAATCTCTTTTTAATCTTCATGAAAAGACAATTCACAGCTTTATAATCTACTACTCAACTACATAAGCTGCATTCCCATAACACTCCACCTATCCTCATCTTCCCATACTCAAAAAATGCCAAAATCTAATCTTCCAAGTATCCCTCTGCAAGAAACCTTGTTGTACTCGGGCATTTGGGACTTTGAATGTGATGATGTGTTCATTGATAGCCTACTTGCCCAGAAGAGTCTAGGACGATGGCATCCGAACGAGGTAATAAACTTTGGTGCAATATGCACTAGCATTCAAGCCGTGAATGAGAGGTACAACCATGCGTTGACATGGATCGATGGTATCG